>CM038356.1:20175719-29725815 GCA_021464625.1 Proterorhinus semilunaris | reverse complement strand
TCAGTTTTGTAATTCATACATTTTCTATTTAGATACTACTCATGAAAGTGTAATGCAGTTAATAGGAAAATCTGTGTCCTGCCCCCCACTGAGTCCTGTGACATCATCACATTCTAGAACCTGAAATCACTGGTTGATTTCAGGTTCTAGAATGTGATGATGTCACACTACAGGTCACCGGATAGTTTCCGTTTTGCTTTAAAATAGTGCTTTTGTGCTTTGTTTGTGAAAACAAAATTAGCGTTTGTGCGCACTTCGTTTTTGAATTATTGATATTTGATTGGTAATTGATCAGGGATTAAAAACTAAGGTAAAAAACGTAATTTTTTGTTCTTTTATTTTAACTTTTTTTAAAACTTTTTTTAGTTTAATTTATTAATTTATTTCAACAGGGACAATGTGCAAACACATTAATTAAAGATGCTTTGCACCAGATTTAGCTTGAGCTAGTTTCCAGCTGTAGTCCCTGAGCAGATGAGTTACAAAATGTACAATATCAAATATATTTATCCACTCAAATACAAATATTCATTCATTCACAAACGAATGACACCATTTTGAAGCAACTTGGACACTATGGGGGGGATAACTTCACACAGGTCAGTGGGGGGCAGGAGCCAGTTTTTCCTATTAACTGCATTACACTTTCTAAAAAGAAAATGTATGAATTACAAAAGTGATCATTAATATCAGCCACTGGGTCCATGATTTTTCTGTGTAACATCACCATTCTCTTACCTGCCTCCCACCTCATTAAATATTATGGGCCTTTAGAACACTGTGATGTCACCTGAAACCCAGCAACACAATGGGAGAGAAACAGTTTTTGAAAGAAATATCCAAAAACAAAAAGTAAAATGTCTGTGTAAGCTCTTAGTCGTACAGGAGTGGTCCATCTTCAATGAAGTCGTCTTCTGTACAAACATGTGTACTCTGTAGAGTCCAAATGTTTTCCCCGATCATTATTTGATGAGTTTACAAACACAGGAGAATCCATCTTGAACCGCTCCCGCCTTCACCGTTCGGACAGAACCAAACTGAGTCCTGTTGAAAAGGGCCCTCATTAGCAGCGCGGCGATGGAGACAGGATTCCTGATGCTAGTACGGAGGCGGCTGCAGACGAAGGGTTGAGCGCCGTGCACATGTACACAGGTGGAGCCGCAGCTGCGAGGCCTCACACGTGGGTTCCCGCAGAGCACATCACTGTAGCTAGCTTCGCCCCCCCCCCCCCCCCCTTCCCCCCCCCCCCCAGGGGCCCGGGGGTCATCGTGCCTCTTGAGACCGGGTCGCTCCGCTCACCCCTGAAAAGCTCTGTGCGGCGACCCACTTAACAGGGACAGCGTTAAAGGAAGTGACGTGGTTGTGTCCCCCCCCCCCATTTGTAACATGTTCTCTTTCTTCTTGTTTTTGCAGCTCATTTTTTGGGGACATTTATGACAATTTTGTATTAAATTTTTTTCCCCCTGTTTTCCCCCATTTTGTTTCCAAATTCATCCCCATTTTTCGCACATTTCTAGACATTGGAGATGGACCCGATACATGTGCAGACCTGCCACACATCATCGCTCTGTTTTATGGTTTGAGACGACAAATATTGCACTGGCTTCGGAGGGGAATCGCCGGGGAATCGAAGGACTCGACAGTGTCCTCCACATTTGCTTGAGTACTTGACCAGGTGCTTGTGCTCTGAATTGAGGAATAGTCTTTCTGAAAATCATCTTAAGGGCCAGAGGTTTTATGGCTGACATTCCCTATACCCCAACTCTAATAAAGAACAATATTGTTTATGAAACGTTCATTTGAGCTAAAACAACCAAGTCACCTCTTTTAATGCCGTCCCTGGACCAACAGCATCACTCCCGGTACCTGCATTCGATACTTTCATTTTTTCAGCAGTACCGAAACTTTTTTATCGATACCATACTGGCAAAGGTTAACAGTACCCAGTCCCCTGCATAGTCTGGGACGGATGCATCTCCACAGTCAGCACTGAGTTATGCAAATGAAAAATATATTATTCATCCACTTTTTTTTAACACACTGGACGCCGCTAATGCCTTTGCTTTCCCGCCGCACCTGCCTCTTTCCTGTCCACCTCACACGGACACGTCTCTCTCTTAATCTGCACCAATCCCAGTCAGTTTGCTCAAAGTCGAACGGCATCTCCCCAACGATGAATGTTGATAGATCCACGTCATGTGCGACTTTTATTCACGCCTCGCCCAGTGAAAGCTTTGATTTGACCCGATATCGACCACTCCTCACTCTACGTCGCAGCATGGTGGGGTTCGATTATAGAAAAAAAGTATAAAAAACTCGATTTAATTTATTCATTTATTAATAATTTTAAAAAAAAGCTCATTCCGGAAGTCCGCGCGGTGAATTGTGCCCGCCCCTTCACTCCTATCAGTTCACACAGGACTGGAGAAGTCGGGATCAAATCCGTTAATATATGAATTAGGGCCGGGACTTTTTTCGATTAATTGCGATTAATTTATTACATGAGGTTTAGTGCGGTTAAAAATATTAATCGAAATTAATCACACTTTGCTTTCCACACTTCAGTTTCCTTTTTTCCTGCAGAGGCACAATTAATGGCAATATTGCACTGGTCTGTTGGACTTGGTTGAACAAAAATAAACAATATTTTGTTGCTTAAGCTCATGTATTCAGTCATTATTCAATGGTATACTAAAAATCCTTATGAAAAAACCTACTTCTCACTGTTCTCAGGGCAAATATTTACATGCGATTAATTTCGATTAATTAATTACAAAGCCTCTAATTAATTAGATTGATTTTTTTTAATCGAGTCCCGGCCCTAATATGAATATAAAGCCGCTTGACTTGGTGCAAATGAACATTTTACACAAATCAATCGACTAAACATCAGATTTTGGCGGCGAACATTCGGACTTGGCGCTCTACCGATCATCGGCCTAAGTGGGCGGAACACGGTGAATAGAAAATACTGGAATTTCTTTGGACAATTCAAAAAGTTCAAATTATACCAAATATGCTCACGTTTCTTTACTAATCATCTGCCCCCTGCTGGCCAGCCCTCACACCCGCCCAAGCAAACCGAGCCACGCGGCCTGATGACATCATCACACAGCGCTCATTGTTTATATAACACATAACACGCCCCCCCACACCTTGGTCTATGTACTCGCCTTGTCACGCATCGGCTCTACCCAGTACACGCCAAGGATGTCACGGTTACCGGCGTAACGGTAAACCCCGATAAGAATTTAGACAATTTTCTGTTTCAATTTTCTGAAGTCTGGGCATATTTGAGGTGTTTTAAGAATAACGAGGGACGGTTGATCCTCATCGCCTGTGTGACCGTCACCACGACTCTATAGCCAATGCAAGTAAGCTAACGCTAATGTTTTAGCTGAAATGCAGGATGCAGGGACTATGGGTGCGCCTCATGGTGCAGCTGCAGCGCCGTGTGGATGCCTCCATATTGAAATGGCACAATGCGTTACAGGGCTCCTGGGGGGCAGATAAGAGTTGGTCGCAAATGCAATAGATTCACTCTCGCCGCATTGTTATGAATTTAACAATGAATACTGTCTGATGACATTTTCCCAAATCTGCAGAGCAAAAGCACACTGGAAGGACAATATTGACCTGATATAGAGGGTTTATTTCGACAAAAATATGATAACACATTTCTGGCACTACAATTAATACATGTAATACCCTCGAAACGATCAACAACACCAGTTTGTGTAGGACTACAATGCTTTCGGAACATATTCAACATACTTTTGAAAAAATACCACGATTATACCGAAAACTGTGATAATGTTGGTCACAATAACCGGGAGGTTACATTTTCATCATGCAAATGTTATGGTAACACCAGCTAAAAAGAACAGCAGTATGATGAAATATTACATCCGTATGACCTGCGTGTTAATAGTGAGGGCGGTCCTCTCTCTCTCGTTGGCCAATCAGAGGTCAGCGTCTGTTCACGTCACGTTAGTTTCAGTTCA
Source organism: Proterorhinus semilunaris (assembly GCA_021464625.1). Taxonomy (NCBI): domain Eukaryota; kingdom Metazoa; phylum Chordata; class Actinopteri; order Gobiiformes; family Gobiidae; genus Proterorhinus; species Proterorhinus semilunaris. The sequence goes on along the minus strand of CM038356.1, from coordinate 29,721,811 downwards.
GCGCTTTGGCCACAGCCAGAGGTCGGTGCCAAAACCTATACCTGGTCAGACCGGTTTGGCCCTGGCCTCGGCAGTGGAAAAGCTCACCCAACCAGGTTGACCAGGCACTGGGCTGAGTAGTGTCCGCCAGTGGAAAAGGGTCTGTAGAGGCAACAGCCGCTATCCTTTCAGCTAATCAGTGGCATTATCTGGAATTTCGATTCATTGCACAGCCCATAATGTTCTGGATCTTCATCAGCTCATTAAATACATCTGCCTCGCCTCACGGTTCATGACCATTGACTCTGTTCCTCTTTTCAGAAGCCGAACTCTTTAAACCGCGCCGCTGCCACAAAAGTTTGCCTCCGCGTCGTTCCACGTGACCGGGGGAGCGCTGTCACCTTCGAGTCAGTCCCACGAGTTCTCTGTGAGCGATTCATCTCCGCCGCATACACACTCCTGCACCGTGGAACGTACAGTCAGGGAGTGCTGAAGGCAAAGCCCCGCAGAGCTAATGCTAATGGGACTGAGAGCATTTCCCCCACCACTCTCGAGCACGCTAACACCCTATTCACACGGGGTGAGGAGTACCAAAGGGTCTGAAGGGGACACTTTACCGGGGCGATCTTTGGGAGATAATTTACCTTTCGAGTAATTAAACGAACTACAAAGTCCTCACGTAATTCTAGTCCCGTGCAAATCAACATGTTGGAGTTTTGAACGTTTCTAGCCCACATAATGACGGTAAGATCGATTCCAGTGGTGCATCAGCGTAATGTTATAGTTTTGACAATAACAACACTGATCAATTCAAAAAAACACCTGTGAGCGTCCATTTTTCGCGTGTATTAAAGCGATTGCAGCTCCACAGCATTACCCCGACCCAAATGCTCTCCGTCATCCATCAAAAACGTATAAAACATGGCGGCTCTTCGGTAAAGTGTGCATGCGTTTGGTGCAACGTTTAGACAGAGGGGGGTGAATTAGGAAACGAGCAGAGCAAACGGGCCGACGCATATCGCGGAAAATTACTGATGTCTAGACCTTAGCCCCTCCCCCTGGGCCCTGACAGATGATAGGGGGGGAGAGGGGGGGGGGGGGTGGAGGACGGGCGGCGGGACGTACAGCTGTGACTCTGTGCGCGTCTGTGCGAAGGGCCCGTTTAATAAATCATCCGCTCAGAGGAGGGAAAGACGCGGGGCTAAGTTTAGACGGCACTCACTCTGTACCTGTCCCTCACCTGCAGCCGGCCAGGAGAGGGGCGCGCGGCGGAGCGGGCCGACTCTGCTGGGGGAGCTTTTGGGTGGCGCAGCGGTTAGTGTCGGTGCTTCACAGTGAGAGGGGTTCGATCCCCGGACCGGACGGGGCCTTTCTGTGGCGTGTGCATGTTCTCCCCAGGTGCTCCAGTATGAGATGTGTGAGGGGTTGGTGATGCTGGTCAGTCGACCCCACGGGGGCTTTTTCTCTCCTTTAGACCAGGGGTCCGTTTTCAGTGGCCTTTCTTAGAAAACATTTCTTGTAATGTTTTTGTTAAAATGAGTGCTATTGGGATGTTTTTATTTTACAGTAGTTTCAGCTTTTCTGGCTTTTGTGACGCTTCATCAACAACAATGTTTGAGGCAAGGCAAGTTTATTTGTAGAGCACAATTCATACACAAGGCAATTCAAAGTGCTTTCACAGTTGCATAAAGTTACAAGAAAACAGATCAAATGAATCATTAAAACATCAACATAAAATTTATCAATTACAGTAAAAGGCAAGAGTGCAGATAAAATACTTTCAGTTTTCATCTGCTCGGGTAAAAAGAGCTGTTTTCAGCCTGGATTTGAACATTGTCAGAGTTGAGGCCTGTCTCACATCCTCATGAAGACTGTTCCAGATTTTAGCTGCATGAAACTGAAACGCAGCCTCACCGTGTTTAGTCCTGACTCTGGGAACCACCAGGAGACCCCTCCCTGAAGTTCTCAGGGCCCGAGATGGTTCATACGGCTCTAACATGTCAGAGATGTACTTTGGTGCTAAACCATGAAAAGACTTGTTCACAAGCAGAGCTGTTTTAAATTCTATTCTCTGAGTGACAGGAAGCCAGTGCAGGGACCGGAGCACTGGACTAATAACTAGTTAATAACTAGTTTTTGACCCAAGATACCGTAGGTGGTTTTTGGCCTCCATTCTTTATTCCACCATTTGGACGCATGTTGGAGATGGAAAAGTCTACTTGTGTAGTTTATTATCATTATTATTATTTTTAAATTGATACAATCATTAAACATGCACACAACAGTTATATTAGAGGAGGAGCCACTTCTGATTTTGAGAGCTTAAAATCCTTAGTCCAGCACAATTAGGCGCCCCCTGCACTCATCTCACAGGAGCGTGTCTGTAAAGGTTAAACTGTCCAAATGAGTGGACGAAGTGTAGATTTCGGCTCACAATATATCGCTAGCATAAACCAACCCATTCATACTGCTGCGCTAAAGCTTCTTCATGTCATAAAACCACACTTTGTATTAATGTACTGGATGTTGTCATAAGTGTGGTTACGGCTCCATATTCAAATGCATTGCCGTTTACTTTATCACTCATAAAACATTTATTCAAACCAGAACCGTTGTTAATATTCATAAGCGCCTAAAAGTAGCCACATTACACGGTCTAAGCGGTAAAGACAATCACACTTTACGCGCTGATAGATCGTTAACAAACCATTAGGAGAGCTTTGTGGAAATTATTGATGAGGAATGAGGAAATGATTAAATGCGCTTTCCCGCCGTTTGCGAATGCAAATGCTTTGGCGCCGGGGTTGCATCAGCCCGGGGGAAGTATTGCGTCCCCGGATCAGCACCGCGGCTTGTGGACAGCTCCTCCGGCTGCAGCGTTTACTTTTTGGTTTGTGGATGTGGGGCTTCGCATACATTTGGGGCAACTACATTTGAAAGATTGAGACTATGAACTCAGATTTTGATTCCATATAAAAAACACCTTACAATACATGATCCATAACAGTATAGTAGTTGCTGTATTTGAAGCTGCAAAGTTACAATTTCCCAACACATATTTGACACATTGGACAGATTTTTGCTAAAAATTAATAAATAAATTGATGTTTTCATTCATTTGACATTTTTTGTGATGTTTAGTGTTGCACTTCCTTATTGGACACTGCCAGGAAGTGACATAGGTCGGGGTAAACAATTTTTAACTCTCGCTGTGCCGACCATGTTATACTAATGCTGCGTTCATGTGGACCGTGGAGCTCATTTTCCCGAGATGTGACATCATGGCCCCCAGTTGGTTTGTGTTCATGTGCTTTTTATGTGTGAAAGTGGGGATTTTGATGTCATCAAATAAATAAAAACGGTCTTTTATCACTGACTAGCGCTTAGCTTAGCCAATCATTTAAATGTGTTGTTAGCATCTCAAAAGCTAAACAGTAGTTTGTGAGTTTGGATTTACTTGTTGCTAGCATTGGCGTCAGGCATTTCTCTCGCAGTAGCAGTGTTCAACTAAAAAGCTCACACTTCGATAAAAAAACAAATCCTGATTTCCGCTAGTGATGTGACTTTCATGACCGACCGGCTCTTTTTTAACGGCTCTTTTTTAACGGCTCTTTACGGTGATCGGTTCGAACTGCGTCGAACACAAGAAGCAGCCCAACAACGGAACAAGTGAAAGCTTTTTGCACTAAAGCCAAAGCTTAATGCACTGAAAATTATTTGTCAGACAGTTACAGCCTTTTATTAGTTGTTGTGCAAGATTTTTTACACAAACACGTTTTTCAAAGTGTAAATGTCAGTGCCATTGTCATTTTGAGGATTTGAATCAAAAGAAGTGCCTTTTTATCGATCACGCCTTAGATATTGTGGCATTATTAAAACTTTACTTTAAAAAGAGCCAGTGTTTTAAACGGCTCTGTGAAATGAACGGATCCCAAAGACTCGGCTCCCAGTAAAGAGCCGTAAATCCCGTCACTAAATCCCACCCTAGCCGAGCCCGATGTCACGACAGGAACCGAATGAACCACAAGTAAAACATTCTCTTCAATGTACTTAACAAGATTATACCTGCTTCACCTTCTCTGAGAGGATTTTCTTCTTGATGCCGTCTATTGGGTTCAGATCCCAGCTCTTGAAGTTGCCCACTGTCGTCGTGTCTTTGGGCAAGGCACTCCACCCTTCTTGCCTCCAGTGTCTGCGTACATTGGTGTATGAATGAGTGACTGGTTCCTTACCATAAAGCGCGGTGTATAAGTTGAGACCATGTTTTGTCTCTGCTCTCGTAACTTCCTAACTTCCTTGTTTACAAAATACGCCGCATGCCGTTTTGTGTCATATCCGTCTTTTTCCCGAATTGGAAATGAGAAGAAATGACCCCTGATCCCAGATACACGTCTTTGTAAAGAATAGGAAAGTACTTGGGCTGGTCAGGCTAAGGATTCTATGGAACCTTCCCTGCTTCACTGAAATAAAAGTATAATTATTACTTACAACAGACATTATCCATCTAACTGAAGTCATTAACACCTCTCATATGCCCTTTAAACTGTTTTTTTTTTACTTTTAATACCAGCAAATACTTAGACTACTTTGACCATTAGTTTGACTCAGGCAACAAAATCACCACTGTGTAACCGGAGTATTCCATGGAGTGGCTTTAAGTGAACAGAGAAATACAAGTACGTGAAAAGCATTGCAGAGGGGTAAATTAGAGCCCGACCAATCACAGTTTGGTTATAAATGCTGACTCTAATAAAAATCCCATAATTACTGCCCCAACCACTGCGGTAATTGCTTTGTACACTCGACTGAGCACAACTTAAAGTGTCCAGCGGCTCTGCTTTAAAAAGGCATCTGTCACTGTCCGAACCAATCCGGCTCTTTCCCTCGGACTTCTACGGCGGTGAAAGGTCAATACTCCCCATTACCCTACACCTGACTGCGGCAATACCCCCGAGGCTGACAGGGGGGGGGGGGCCTCGCCGAGCAGGACGGCCCCCGTTGCCAGAATACCAGAATGGTCAAAGCGATTGCGCTGCGTTCCTCGTTGTCTAGAATGGTATACACAAAACCAGAAGCAACAGAGCAAATTACATATTGGTTAGACTCTGACTCTGTCAGCAAAGGGCACAGTCTTCCCGAGTTGTGATGAGTCAGAGGAAGTTGCGGAAAGTCGCGCGTCTCCTAGTGCACGTTGAGGAACTTGTCCATCAAATTTACCCCCCGCTTCTTCGCCTCGCCTACTTTTAATTTCCATTTGAGAGAACTATAAACAAGTTCAGGAGGCCTCGCACCTGCGCCCCTGAACTGTGTGACAGTGATCACATGACACCGCTGACCTCAAACAGGAACCCCCCCCCCCTTTCCTCACAAAGTCTTTTAAGACTGGAAAAAGCGGTAAAATCGTCTTCATCAACTGCACCGTGACTGCCGGCTGAATGGAGTCCTCTGCTTATTAACTTCGCCTCAGTATTCGGTACAAGACGCGGCACGTCCTCTGTGGCGCGGCCCCACGATTCACTTGACACGTTCTGATTAAAAGTGGCGGTTTATCTTTAAAAAAGGGTGCGGGGTTTGACAGTTATGTGAGCACGTGCATCTGATCGGGGTATCACGAGCGCCGAGGCAGGCGGGCTGTCAGGGCGAGAATTAGCTCCTCGTAAGGGCATCCATCTACTTCACTGTCATGTCCCGACCCCCGGCGGAGCGGGGCCCGAACTGTGCAGGGAGCCCAGAGCCGAGGTACAAAGCTTTCTTTTTGATCATATCTACCGTAAGTACCTAATTTCAAATGTGTCACAAAAAAACAACTTTACGAAGATTAGTATTGTTTCTAAAGTTAGACCAGGGTGTGTGCGGTAAGGGTAGTGCAGTGAGGTCCAGGATGCGCAGGGAGGGCCAAGCTCAGGTCTCGGCAGCTTGACCCGCCCGAAAATATCTGAAAAGCTACCCGAAATCTGCCGACATACAGCCAGGTGCTCCTGCGATGATGAGAAACTGACCCTTTCTCTCTCGCTCTAGTCATTAGAAACAGTGTTTTTTATATAAGGGAAAAAGCTAAACGCGGACCGTTTTTTTGTAACCCGCGGCAAGACTTAGAAAGCCTTGGGCGTTCCATGGTTTAACCTGGCACCTGCCATCTTAAGGGTTAGAGTTAGCAATTATGCATATCCAAATCTCAAAGCATATTGACTTGAGAGCTTACAGCCTGATCGGGGGGACGGCAAGTAACAAGCTATCCGCGGACATGGCAGCCCAGGCCAAAATGTTCGGGGAGAACCAAGCTGTGCTGTTAGGGATGGTAATGTTACATGTTTTTCTAAACCAGTACTTTAACGATACTTGATTTACGAGATCGATACCTAAACAATACTTTTTCTGATACCTATGCTAACATTTTTGTCATCTAGATCCATAACAGAACAATAATGCTACAATTCCATATAAGACTATTTAAAATGTGAACAAAACAACGTTTTCCACAACCGTACAACAAAATGTTGCCATTTGTATTTGACCCATCCTTGGTTTCACTTCGAGATTCTACTCAAATCAAATATTCCATCCATCCATCCATTTTCTTCCACTTGTCCGTCGCCGGGTTGTGGGGGCAGCAGTTGAAGTTTCCCAAATCACATAGCACCAGCCCCTATGGCTCCTCCTGCAGGTGGTGGGTCCACAGAAGGACGGCCTCATGGTTCTAACCGGGCCTGTTGGTCTCTCATAAGGGGCTTCTGAACCGCTCTTTGTCCGACCCGTCACCTAGGACCTGTTTGTCATGGGAGACCCTACCAGGGGCACCAAGCCCCCGACAACAGAGCTCCCAGGATCATTCGATCGCTCAAACCCCTCCACCACATTAAGGTGGTGGTTCCAGGAGGGGTCAAATCAAATATGCAGTGAAGAATCCAGAAAATCCAGTCATGGACATTTCTACTGTAGTTAGAACAAAATGACCAATGGAAAAGGGTTCCTCAAAATTCTCCCCGTACATTTTGATCAAGGAACAACATTGTAATAAGTGTAAAGGCTCCAAAGGTTGATTTTGCGCGACGCAGTCCGTTTAAAAGCATCGGAGAGACATTCACCACAGGCTGCAGCTGTTATGACGGTCAATTTTGTCCGCTCCACAACAATCAATTCCACATTAGGCGTGCAGAGGGCTGTGGTCGCCGCCATCTGATGTGTCTCATAAACCTCTTGCGATCATAACTATTGATTCAGTCATCTCCAGCGACGGCGCACGAAACGGCTCCGGACAGCGCACTCAGCAGTCCTCCCGCTCGGACGCTCACGGGTACGAGCGTTTAAAAAGTCAAAACGGATTGATGTCATAACTTTCAGAGCGGTCAACTGTGTTCATTCATAATGGACAGTTCTCAGATGGATCTCAATATAGCTGTGGGTTTTCAAAGCTCCGATTGCTTTTCCCCACACAGAACAGTCTACGGGGCCAAAAGGAATCCACTTCATTCACATAAGTTTCAGTAATCTTATGTTCCTATATGAGTTTTTTGTTTTCTCTTCCCAGAGGGGATTTTGGACCTTCAATCTATCAAAAGAGAGAAGACAAACAAAAATAATATATAGTGGATAAGGTTCGGGAATATATATTCAAGCAGTATAAGATTGTTTCTTGTTTAACGGCATGAACACTATATTGAACTATTCTATTGAGTTATAGGCAGGAACCCCGAACTGTCCTAAGCATTTTCAATAACATTTCTGGAGACGTCGTGAGCTGCTCTGCGCTGAAGTGTGTTCTTTACGGCGCCATCAAACATTGCTTTCTGTTTCTCAGGGCCCTCTCCTCTTTCCCACACGATGCAGAAGAACATATTTTCTTTCATTCCTAAATGGGATGGACAGCACTAGTTTTTGTCACACAGACAGTCCAGACGTTTCTCCTGATTGGCTAATCTCCCTGTCGCGTTGTCCCATCGGAACCCGGGTGGAGAACGCGAGCTCCCGGTTTAGAAAAGGAAAAGACATCATTCCGCATGAGGACCGGGAAATCAATGCTCCTGTTTCCCAACACAATACAGACCCGTATAACCTCTGACCCCGGTGTAAGTCAAACACCCCGTCCCGCGAATCGATACGGGAACCTGGGCTTTTCTGCGCCAACGATTCCAAACGATTCGAGAGCCAACAGATTAGGGGTGAAGATGCCGGAGAACGCTCGGACTGGATGTAATTAGGATCCGTTAATCTGACGTGCGCGGCCTCTAAACGGTATGGATTTTTGTGAGGGCTTCTTGTTTTGTGGCGTTTCCTTGGGATTCTTTCGGTTCGTTAAATCCATGATCGATATTCTCAATTGACAGGACATTGTTCCCTAAACCTTAGGGGAATAATGAATTTAGAGACTTTTCCTGTAGATTACTCGTCGATTATTAGGCCAGGGTACTACACTTTAACAATAATAATAATGCATCGGTTTTATATAGCGCTTATTTGGACACTCAAAGACGCTATTCATTCACTCCATACTTGGTGGTGGTAAGCTACTATTGTAGCCACAGCTGCCCTGGGGTAGACTGACGGAAGCGAGGCAACCAGTCTGCGCCATCAGCCCCTCCGACCACCACCAACCATTCACTCACTCACTACATGCACCCAGGCTTCCTAGTGCTACCAAACAGTCTCCCATCCAAGTACCGACCAGGCCCTTCCTGCTTAGCTTCCGAGGTCTGATCCGATCGGGCAGAGCAAAGGCGGTATGGTCAGCATACTTGGTTTTCGATACCGATACCTGAACGATACTTTTTCCGATACTAATATACTAAAATATTTGTTGTCTAGGCTCAAAAGAGAAATGGGGAAAAAAATGGGGGGAAATTTAGAAAAAAATGGGGCAAAAATAAGAAAAGAATAGCTGTTCAAAAAACATTGGGCAAAAAAAATTACAAATATTTGAAAAATAGGGGAGAAAATAAATTTATTTTATTTGAGCTGAAACAACCAAGTCACTCTCTAGAGCTGTCACTGGACCAACAGCATCAAAAGTTGGATCTAAAGATAAAAGATTTTTTTTAGTTCCTACTTTTTTTTCGATTAAGGAATGACCTAAACTTATCAAACTGGTATCGTTTAACAGTACCCAGCCGTATCTAATTTTGCTTAACAAGACAGTGACAAGAATGCCTTTTCCAAAAGTGGTTTCACTAGCAAGGACCACGCCACAACAAAGTGCAATTACGATTGTATTCATTATAGTGTGGAGTGAGAACTGAGCGAGACTGTGGGTGGGGGGCCCGTCTCGGGACACCCCCGAGTCGAAACAGAAGAATCAGTGCTGAAAAATAAAACCGAAGAACATGAAGGGTGGGGTCGACAGTTTCAAACAAACTGAGATGACGAGGCTTGGCTTGGTATATATATATATATATATATATATATATATATATATATATATGGCTCATGGGAAATTAGAGGTGTGGTTCGGTAAATGCAAGTGTGGTTGGTGTGCAAAGTGTGATTTGAGGCGTGCTCCTGAACCTAGTCAATAAATGTTAACTCCATGCACGGATGTAAATGTTTTCCACGTAAATCCATGTAGAAACTTGTATACGTCCAAATGTATACGAGCTGTACAAACTGGTCCAAAAAACTGCTCATTCACATTCTTCACTGGAAGAATGTGAATGACCGGGAGTGTCCAGAGCTCTGGCAAAGAGCATTTTGTTTTCCTCTATTCCTTTTTTGAGTCTATAAAGACGTCTAGTGGAAGTAAGAGGTCAGTGGTGTATTCGGGCGCAAGTTGTTTTCCAGTGGATTGAAAAACATTCAATAGATTTTCAAATCAATTCCTGAGGTGAATGGGCGTGACGTGGTGTCTCTATTCACAGCCGATCTCGTGAGAAGTGTGGCTGCATTTACGCTGCAGGCAAAACAACATTTTGTTCAGTTTCCGTTTGCTCTTTTAATTGTTGCACTGCTTCGATGTTTAGCTTTAGATGTATTCAAGGGCCGTTTTCTCACACCGTGGGCCCGAACAACAGTGTGAGTGCAGACTAGTGTGACAGGCAAAGAGTGCGCTCGTGCTCGCGTACAAGGACGCGGGGGCGTGGCTTAGAGAGACGGGGTCGACTGCAACGAGCGCCCGCGGCCTCTTCCCTTTTTCTCTGTCCTCATCTTTACACTGACTCCATTCAGCACTTTCAAACTCTCACAGGGCATAGAGACTTGATTCCGCTGTGAGTTCATCATTGGCCGTGTCCTGGACTCCCAAGAGAAAGAGGAAAGAGCTGAGAAGAGGCTCTGGTATTGAAGACCCTACACGCTGCAGGAACATGATCAAAACACCAGCGCTTTTCTGGAATTGTTGAAACCAAAAGTTCACTGCAGACACAAACGTTCCAACCTTGTACTAAACAATATTTTCAAGGTTTGCTTTTTCAATGTCTAATTTCTTTTTTTTCTTTCTTTTTTTGTATGAAAACCGTAAATGACAGAAAACTTGCGATCCGTTTTCCCCTCACATTATGTCAGTAATCTACAGCTAGTCACTTTTCCGGTCCTACTTTCAGGGAGAATTGTGCAATAAGTTCCAATCTCTTGGTTAGGAATGCGTCCATTATGAGTATTATGTCCAGGCAAGGGTGTAACGTTATGGGGGGTCTTGGGGTCCTCCCCCAGGAAAATTTTGACCATGAATGCATGCAATTTCCTGCATTTTGGTGCATTTTGGCCTCGTGAACAACTAAAACACCTTTAATAAAAATGCTGGTACAATCAGCTTATCTAATCAGTGTGTAATAAACAAACTGTATTTCTCTATTTTATTCATATATGTCATGTTGCAACAAATAAAGCACAGAATTACAGGGTTCAACGTAGGAAATCTAAAATAAAAAAATAATGGTTTACTATTACCTATTAGTTATGCTTATAATGGTGGTGGGGGGTATTTTATTTTATACCTATGTTTCCAGGTTATTATCTGTTATGATTGTTGTGGTTGTTGTTTTTGTCCTTTTGCGCTAAGAAAAGTCCCGCCTCTCCAATAAGTTACTCGAGTAAACGTAGTAGAGGAGATGATCTGTTTCTTGAATGAGGCTGCGCTTCCTTCCAGATGGAGGCAGCCCGAGTGTGTGACTCCTCTGCAGCTGTTGTGTGTTGTCTCCTGCCTGTGTCCTATTTATGGATCATCAGTCTAAAACGCGCTGAGTGAATTATTAATGGTCAGAGCCCATAGCACCCTTTAAAAGTGTCAGCAGACTGGGACGCCGCGCAGCCGCGGAAACAAAACACGGACAAAACGCGCACGGCGGTCAGCGAGGCGGGAAAAGGAAAAGTGGGGCTCAGAAATGTTCCAACTCATGTGGTGAAAATAAAAACATTCTCTCTCAGGTAAAGTCGTCAGGAAAAGGGTGTTTGGGACGTAAAGATCTACTCACGGGTGAAATGGGTTTCATTGATAGAAAAAGGATGTTGTAGTGGACCTTTCAGAAAGAAACGTGGTGGTTCGTGCTTCACAGCAACAATGTCCCGGTTTGATTGCCTTTCTGTGTGGTGTTTGCTTGTTCTCCCCATGTCTGCGTATAGGTTTCCTCCGAGCACTCCGGTTTCCCCTACCACTAAAAACATGCACAATAGGCCAGGATGAATGAGAGAGTATTCGAGAGAGCGAGTGTGGGACAATGGATGGAAAGTTGCCATGGCTACAATCTGGCGTGGTGTGTTTACATGCATGAGACCCATGCACTGTACCGACCAAATAGAGAAGAAGAAAAGAAATATATAAATATATATATATATATATAAATATATATGTATATATATTGTATATATATGTGTGTATATATATATATATATATTTATATATATATATATATACACAGTGCCTTGCGAAAGTATTCGGCCTGAAACAACTGAAAAATTGGGCGTGCAAAATTATTCAGCCCCTTTACTTTCAGTGCAGCAAACTCTCTCCAGAAGTTCAGTGAGGATCTCTGAATGATCCAATGTTGACCTAAATGACTAATGATGATAAATAGAATCCACCTGTGTGTAAACAAGTCTCCGTATAAATGCACCTGCTCTGTGATAGTCTCAGAGGTCAGTTTAAAGCGCAGAGAGCATCATGAAGAACAAGGAACACACCAGGCAGGTCCGAGATACTGTTGTGGAGAGGTTTAAAGCCGTATTTGGATACAAAAAGATTTCCCAAGCTTTAAACATCCCAAGGAGCTCTGTGCAAGCGATAATATTGAAATGGAAGGAGTATCAGACTACTGCAAATCTACAAAGACCCGGCCGTCCCTCTAAACTTTCAGCTCATACAAGGAGAAAACTGATCAGAGATGCTGCCAAGAGGCCCATGATCACTCTGGATGAACTGCAGAAATGTACAGCTGAGGTGGGAGACTCTGTCCATAGGACAACAATCAGTCGTATACTGCACAACTCTGGCCTTTATGGAAGAGTGGCAAGAAGAAAGCCATTTCTTAAAGATATCCATAAAAAGTGTTTAAAGTTTGCCACAAGCCACCTGGGAGACACACCAAACATGTGGAAGAAGGTGCTCTGGTCAGATGAAACCAAAATCCAACTTTTTGGCAACAATGCAAAACGTTATGTTTGGCGTAAAAGCAACACAGCTCATCACCCTGAACACACCATCCCCACTGTCAAACATGGTGGTGGCAGCATCATGGTTTGGGCCTGCTTTTCTTCAGCAGGGACAGGGAAGATGGTTCAAATTGATGGAAAGATGGATGGAGCCAAATACAGGACATTCTCTCAATGTGCAAAACTGATAGAGACAAACCCCAAGGACTTACAGCAGTAATCGCAGCAAAAGGTGGCGCTACAAAGTATTAACTTAAGGGGGCTGAATAATTTTGCACGCCCAATTTTTCAGTTTTTATTTGTTAAAAATGTTTGAAATATCCAATAAATTTCGTTTCACTTCATGATTGTGTCCCACTTGTTGTTGGTTCTTCACAAAAAAATTACAGTTTTATGTCTTTATGTTTGAAGCCTGAAATGTGGCAAAAGGTCAAAGTTCAAGGGAGCCGAATACTTTCGCAAGGCACTGTATACGTATATAAGTAAAATGTCCAGATTGATAGCTCTGCATGTATTGCTTCCCTATATTCACCCGCAGTATCCCACCTTAACTTTATTAACACTTATACAAACGATTCAAAATCAAATCGAAGCAATGCCCTAAAGAATATAAAGCAGATGAAATGACTGGTTTATCCCGTGGAGTGTGCGCCCTGCCCCAGTCTGTCCAGTCTGCGCGCCTCAGTTGGAGACGTCTTGTCTAATGTGCTGTTGCTGGACTTCGGGTGAGTCGCTGTACGGTTCTGACAGCGGCCTGCTCCGGTCAGCCTTTGCAACACAAGATTAGACCTGAGATAATGGACACACAGTCAGCTTCAGTTCCCTTCTAGACCAGATTTGTCCAATTTACATAAATATTAATATCTAAATTAGTCGGGACGTTTCCCTTCTGGGCTGTCAGGGAGAAAAAAAAGAATGAATTAATGCCCACAGTTGTGCTTTGACAGGCCTCAAGGCTCTGGCTGGGCTGCTGTTTTGTTTGAAATCTCAAAAAAGGCATGATGATTTTTTTATGATCGTTTTTATTTGGGCAACTTAAAGGGACTAGATGTAAGTTGGTCATGTTATACTCACTACTGCTACCTCAGGTCTTAAGTGCAACTGCAGTCTCTATGTTCGTGCATGACGACACTTCGGACCCGAATTAACACCTTTTTGAGTGACAGTGCAGGATTTTAGAGTCTGGGCTCATTCTACACATTAGGACATGGCTGGAACATGTAGGGGGAGGAAAACATTAACATTTCTAAACTCTGTACAATCCCTTTAAAGGGACTACACTCCGTAAAGGGACTGTGCGGAGTGTTAAGTGTTTCAATGCATCGATGCGCAACTGCAACAAATTCACAATACAATGTGTATCGCGATACAGAATTTACGATATGACATTTATCCCAATACAGAGTTCTCAATACAATACGTATCCTGCTACAGAGTTCATGATACGATATGTATCCCGATACAGAGTTCATGATACGATACGTATCCCTATACAGAGTTCATGGTACAATACGTATCCCGAGACAGAGTTCACGATACGTATCCCAATACAGATTTCACAATACGATACGTATCCCAATACAGATTTCACAATACGATACGTATCCCTATACAGAGTTCACGATACAATACATATGCCAATACAGAGTTCACGATACGAAACGATACGTATCACAAAGATGATTTATTCTTTTTACAGTGTCCAAGATATTTTCTAAATTTAAAGAAAAAGATCTTATAGGTGCACAAAAAGGAGGTTTTTATTCAGTGTGTAAGTTTAGCCTTTTATTGGAGTCGTTAGAAAGAGTTAGAGTATTCTGAATAAAGACTTAAGTCAGACAAACATTTGTGCATCACGATACAGGTGCCTCAATACGATACGCGTATTGTCACATAATCCATATCGATACTCCGATGCGATATATCGAGCACAGCCTACAATTAACTGCTTTCAAACTTTGTTTCACATAATGTTACCTAACTGAAGAATATCTTGGGTTTTATCATTAACCATGAATAATCTCCCCTTAATGACCTTCACATCAGTTATGCGATTTTGTTTATATTACTACAGAACCTTTCACCTCAGAGGTTTTGTTGTAAAACTTCTGATTGCAAGGAAATAGTCAAATTCTCTGGATTCCTCTAGCAATGCTTCTCAGACGTAGAGCGTCAACATATTTCTTAATGAAGGCATATTTTAGGTCTTTCCAGTGTTTGTCTATTACACTTTGCGATGGACACGAAGGTAGCTCAGTGTTCATGTAACACCTCCATAGTAACAGTGAATAAATCAACATCACAATTGTCATCAGTGAAATTTCAAGGGCCATTTTCTTAAAATGCGTTTTTTTTCTCACGTTGCAGCGACGACATCCGCGCTTGAAGTAGCTCCTTCTGAACAGAAGTTCCCTCTCTTGAGCTTAAGATTTTGAAGGATTCTTCAAAAGGAGTAGCATTGAATTACAAGAAAGGTGATCAAATCAATCCATAAAACATCTACATAAAAATGAATTAATTACAGTAATGAATAAAGTAGATAAAATACTTTCAGTGCCATATACCAAATGAAAAACTTTGTCAGAGTTCAGGCCTGACTCAGATTTAGCCCAACCCGAGATGGTTCATACGGCTCTAACATGTCAGAGATGGACTTTGGTGCTAAACCATGAAAAGACTTGTACACAAGCAGAGCTGTTTTAAATTCTATTCTCTGAGGGACAGACAGGCCAGTGCAGAGACCGGAGCACTGGACTGGTCGCATCAAGAAATCCAAAACCCCTTCTGAAAAGATGATATGTTTCGCCTTGCCTCAACGTGAGTTCCCCTCGATATTGGATCAAGAAACATCCGCTCCCATCATCGGACCGCCGCGCTCAACCGTCTGCCGCGTTGTCGTCGCAGCACAGTTGGCTGAGCGGTACTCGACGTCGCCTTTAATTTGACACAATATGCAAACGAGATAACACAACGCCAGCTTTCTTCAGTCGCACTAGCCTGGCGGATTAAGCGACTGACAAGTTGCACCAGGCTGATTTGAAATCCCGACCAGCCAAGTCTCTCACCCCTCTCCTCTTTACACTCTTTTAACATTTTAGGGACGATCTGTAGGAAGTACAATTTCCCCTCCGCGGATTAGGTAGCGTTGCGGACGCGGGACAGAATGCAGTGACCTTTCGGTGAAGTGAAGACTAATCTGAAGGAACATGTTTACGAAATGTCATGAAATGAGCGTCGCGCTGGGTCAGTTTGGTCTACTTCTCACTCTGACATAAAGACATAAAAAGGAGAAAACTGGCCAAAGATGTTTTCACCTGCTGCGTCTCATGACACACGATTTGTTTGGACTTAGCTTGCGTCCATTGTTTGTGAAGTTTAAACTGTCTGCAACTCATTCTTAACTCTCCTAACACATTTCTAACGTCCCCGTTCTTCACAGGGATGAGCTTATGAGGAGGTTTCACAATTGTCAGGCTCACTTTTCAATACAAAAACGTGCCTGCTAGTTTCTGAATGAAAAAACAAATTGCTTTATTATTAGATGCACGGGGCCCAATCTGGTGCAGATGAGGCTGTTATCTTGCGGTGTGGTCTGACAGTAGCCCGAAGGCGTCGCCTCCTCCGTCCTCATTTCCCCCTCATCTTTACATTAGCATTGCGCGTCGTCCCATGTACTGGCGGGGGCATGGGAACTTTCTTTTTTGAAAACGGGACCAGAAGAAAATCCTTTTCGATACTTAAAGACCTTCATTGGAGAGCAAAAACTCGTTTCGAAAAATGGTTCTCATCTCTAGGGATCTGTGCAAAACACAAAACAGCTGGTCAGCCTCGGATCTGGCATGCCCACAAGCGAGCAGCGACTAGTGGGGGTACACTGTGTCAAACATTATTCACTTATTCATGTGAAATCCAATAAAGATGTACTTAAAACATGCCTTTATTAAGTCTACAAGCATACCACATTCATACAAATGAGAAATAAATGTACAGATTTAACTTTAGCAGACGCCCCAGTCGTGACCTTACCTCGGCTTGCTCACAGTCACAATGTCGCTGAGCACACGTCGTCCCAGATAATTATTAGAATTGGTGACCACAAGATGACGCTGCAACACCAGTGTCTATAACAAGTGATACAAATGTACTTTTAACTCTGTTTCTAGGGATGCGATATACTGGAAAAAATACAATATCGGGTACCGGCTTCAAATATCCGATACTGAACTGACTCAAAACACAACTTTAACCAACTAAATCTATTTGAATATGGGCATGCTGTATGTCAAGTACCTGGAGAATTTAAGCGCGTTTTAACCTCCGCACATTTATTTTTTGATCACTGCTAGCAATAGCATGCTAAAGCTAGCAGGTGCATGCTAATGCTAACGAAAACGAATTAAGGCTGGGTCAGAAACTATGTTAGAAAAACCTAAAGAAGCCTAATACAATAAAATAACAACCGCTGACGCCAAGTATCTATATTTTAGTTCAAGAAATAACTGATCTAACTTTAATGTGTCCTATAATGTGTCATATAGGTACACACGGATATTTAGTATAGAAAAGCCCAGGGATCCTAGTTATATGTGTTTCCATTAGTTTATCAATAGATATAATTGATAATTGATCAGAATCAGAATCAGAATCAGAATTCGTTTATTCCCAAGGTTTACAAACTAGGAATTTTACTTGGTGCAAACGTGCGACATCGAACATATAACACAGAATTAAGATAAAAAATAAGCTAAGAACGTTAAACTATAAGGCTATAAGGGCATGCATAAAATAAAAAATATTAAATAAATAAGATAAAATAAAGTGACATATGGTAAGACAACAACAATTTGACAATGAACATGATCTGTAACATGACAATAAAATATGAATTAATTGATCTTTAAATGGAGAAAAGAGTCAATACACTTTTTCACTCCGAGAAAGCCACTTTTAAGAAAGTGGTATCAGTAAATATCGGATATCGGCAGATACTCAAACCCCAGTATCGGTATCGGTTGCAAAAAAGCCGGATCGGTGCGTCTCTACCTGTCACAAACATTGTTCTTGTGGTGTCCGGTCCGTAGGAGGAAAGAGCCCGGGGAGAGGCCGCCGGTCGCCAGCCCACTTTCTGCATCTCTCGCTCAAACTATTATGGGACGTTCACCATTGTTTCTTTGGACTCGGCATGCGAGGCACGCTTGTCCCTCGGTGTCACTGTCTTGGCAACGTTTTTGTCATTTTTAAAAGATACAAAGTGCCGTACGGCTCGGTGGCTCCTCTCGAGACGGGAAGCGAGCTTTGGGCACTTTCCAGGAGGATATAATGAACAGACTTTTTTTTATTTTTAGCGTTGGGAGAGAGAGCGGGCGCTTTTAAACACCAGAGGTATTATTTGGCAGGATTTAGGGGGGGGGGTGGAGGAAGAGTGGCTGCCAGTTAAATTGAAGTTAGCTTTAGAGGCAGAGTGTATGGGAGTAAACTATTGTGTTACGGAACAGAAGTCACCGAGGTCACTGCGTGGAGTTTGTCAGACTCTCGTAATGATAGCTGCAGGACGTAACACTCCAGTGCATTTTGGATAATTGCTGTTTTAATTTGTGGGGGCGCGGGGTGACTTTGAACTCGGCGGGTCGTGTGCGGCCGATCCATGGTCGGATTCGGAGGAGGTGGTTCCTTCAGAGGAGAGATGAAGGTTCGGTTGCTCCTGCTTTGATGCAAAGAAATGTGTCACAAACAGCAGAATGTCTTTTTTTTTTTTTTAGATTCTGCGGGATTAATGGACATTATCAGCTTAGACGATTAAACGGATTGCTAACAGTGGTGGTTAAGCTGTATAGAAGGAAGAAGATGAAGAACAGTCGGAGATATAACAGAATTATGGGCAAAGGAAAATCAAATCAAGCAAGTTTCCTGAAATGTACAATTCTTTGATTGATCTTCAGTTAATCATTCTACGTTTTTATTACGGTTCATTATTTCTGGAAAAACAATGAGGTACAGCAGGTGGTTTAGCAATAATTGTTCGATTCATTCATCAGGTCCCAGGCCAAGAATAAGGAGACACATTGACACCACAAATCGATTCATTTATGTCTCTGTCTTTTGATGAAAATGTCATTTAGTTTCAGTAGACTTCGTCGAATTGCTCTATTTTAGTTTTATTCAAGATGAACTCGATGTCAATTCATTGTTTTGATTCGGGACGGTGCACGTCACAGAAAACACGCATGCAGGTGAACAGGCCACGCAGGATCGTCACCGACTACTTCTGATTTTGTTTTACTTTAGACAGCAAAAATGTGACTAAAATTAGGCAAGACAGGTGCGAGTGCAAACCAGAAAACGGTTTATTTGTGGGAAGGTTGCGCCTAATTTACCATTCGAAATGGCCCGTGTTGCAGTCTCAGGGCCTCGGATCTGAAATGTAAATGAGAGAATGCCTCGTGACTAAAAATACATCAGCGACTCCGGCGCTTATCCACTGTTGCACAGATTGCCACATGAGCAAACACCCATAATCCCTCACCTGTTTAAAGTTCATATTCTTACATTTGTCTTAGAGTTTCTAAAGAATGCTTTACTTGGGTGTAAAGCATAATAGTAAAACCTTTTAGGACGTGCCAAAATGCTCACTAACTTCTGTGTACTATTAAACAATCCCAGTTTCACAGAAATCACAGAAATCACAGAAAACGGTTAAATAGCTTCTATTTAGCTGTCTCATATAGTAAATGTATCCATATGTGATAAATGAAGCCTAGGCGTTAATTCAGCCTGGTAGACAAACACAGCATCATCAACCTTCAGCAATGATCGCTCCTGAAAGGTCCACACCTCCACATCAGCATTAGAGCCGCACCTCCGTAGCAGCCAATCATCGCCATCGGTCTCGCTTTTAAGCGCCAGTAATCGTATACTGTTTGCTTCCCAGCTGCGCTGCGACCCACCTCCGCCCCATCTCCGCTCTTTCATCTCGGCGCTACCCGAGCATTTCGATGATCTTCTACACCACCACCAGTGTCCAGGCTCCGGGGGAAGACATCCCTAACTCCAAGCTGTTTAACTACACTGACTTGTACATCGATGTCTACCGCCGGGGTCTGATCGCCAAAACTAATACTCATCAATAATCTCCCTAATCACTGCCTTCATCTGTGTGAGTCTATTCAGGTTGAATGTTCTTTTCATTACTATTACTATGGGAGTCAGGAACCTCCTGTGGCAGTAGAAGACAAACATCTGACTTTCCTCTGATTTGTATTGAAAAATACCAAAATAATCCTCTGAAGACAACATTTTATATCATTCCTATTGAAAAGTTGATTTAAATCAACAGTGAACATTTGTTAATGTTCTTTTTCTTCTACACAACATTCCTCTGGACTGTTTGGTTGGTCGGTTGGCATTTTCCAACAAAACTGTCGAGCAGTCACACTTTTTCCGTATCCGTTGAAACTCTTGGGTTGGGAAGACGAGGGCGGATCCTGCATGTGCATCTCCTTAGCCCCGATGAGTTGGTGAATGTCAGGCCTCTTCCTCTGCGCTCTCCCGAGGCTCCACCTGCAGCAGACAGACACTCTCCATCTTTAATACTTTATAAGAGCGCGGGGCGCATGCAGATAGCGCCCCGTTCACATTTCTCACGCGGCGGGACGGATCAACAACTGCTCCCCCTGCGACCGGGTGGCGCTACGGTCTGAACAACATGCGCAATAGGCCGAGAACAGAACACAAACAGGTGGTGCGGGACGTCCCCATCGTCGGACCTGCTCTGAATGCTCGGGCGCTCCAAGTGCGTCCCTCGCGGTGCCATAGACTTGCCGTTGACCAAAAACGGCAGCTTGCAATTTGCGTTTTAAGACGGCGTTTTTTCCCTCGACAAATACCGTCAGGGGAGCTCACCTCACAGAAGTGCTTAAGGCGAGACACGGAGGGGGAGAACATTGATTGTTGATGTTTATGAAGGCTTATATTCATCCAGGGAGTATCCGTCGTCGGAAAAGGTTTAACTCCTCGACGGGACTGGGTTTGGTGAAGAAGCGAAACGCTGCAAGAGATCGGAGAAATATACTTTGCAGATGTTACAAAAGGCCATTTTCGTTCCACTCTCTCTCAACAGCATCTCCACTTTAGTGGCTCCTACTCCAAACTTTCCAGACTTAGACTCAACAACAATATTTTCAAGGTTTTTTTGGAGGGATATTTTTAAATATCTAATACCCAACCTGATTTTTTGAGCTTTGAACCGCAAAAAACAAGGCAAAATTTAAATCACGTATGATTAGCTTATTCAAAAACTAAAAAAATCTCCCTCTGTTACGAATATATTTATACTTCTAAACTTAGCTCCATCCATTATTTAGATTTCTTTGCTGAAAATATCTGCAATTTTGGCAATTTTTATGCACAAAATGCCTTATTTTCAGGACTTTTCCTCATATTTATATCATCAGCAAAACTTTCAAATTGATGTTCTAATAATAATAATAATAATGCCTTACACTTGTATTGCGCTTTACAATTTTTGTTTCTCAAAGCGCTACACTGTCGTCATTATTCATTCACTCCATACATGTTCTACCTGAGAGCTGATCATATGCCCATCCCGTTTGGAGGAGTTCATTAGAGGAACCACTCATTTCCATCACTGTTCTGTCGTGAATCTGCCAGCGCGGCCGGCGGCTTTCGGAAACTTTTGTCGGCCATGGAAGAAGTCGTTCCCTGCTCCCCGCGGACTAGGGTTTTGCCATTTGTCCATATCGGAGCTCCCTCTAGAGGCACTCGAGCGCCACCGCGGCTAATTGTCCGAGAGCAGATGCAGAGCCTCTCGTCGTAAGAGACGGGGGGGAAGAGAAGGGAATCGAGAAGTAGGACCGAGAGAGGGGGAGATAAGAGTCAAAGTGATCGGAGAGAGAGATTGGAAGATGGGAAGAGAGGTCGATGGAGAGATTAGTCAAAGAAGGGGGAAGAGAGGAGAGGGAGAGAAAGAGACAGAGAAATGGAGCAAAGAGAGTGAACTAGGTGATGGGGAGAGGGGGGAGAGGGGGTAGACTAGCATCGTTTACAGTGCTGCCGCTGCTCGTAATGCCGTTGTTTTATCAATGCGGCCGACAAAAATACAATATTCAATGAGAACGATGAGAAAGAAGAGTTATAGAAATATATAGAAAGCGACTGATGATACAACGCACGTAGGAATCCGATGTATCAGCTGTATTTTATTCTCTTTACATGTCTGTGGTGGGATAAGTACTTTTAAAACTGTCATTTTTAACCTTTAGAGTTTGTTTCTCTGGCATTAATCGCAATATTTCCGCAGGTCTCAGTCAGTTCAAGTCCAGACTGAAAACACACCGCGGCTCTTTTGAACGGCTATTTAATCCCCACACTGTTTTGGGGATTTAGCTGTGGAGTGCCAACAAACCAGACCATTTTTCATGGTATTTGTAGCACCACAGCGTATTCTATGTTATAGCTGTGGACACATGCTATGGCTCGTTTGAAAGGTTTGTTTGTATACTCCCCGTAGGGAAATGTGTCCTCTGCATTTAACCCATCCTTCGATGCCGCTGAGGCCACCCGTAAGGAGCAGTGGGTGAAGGCACCGGAGTGCACAGAGGAAACCTACGCAGACACGGGGAGAACATGCAAACTCAAGGCCCCGTCCAGGTGGGAATCGAACCCGGGACCTTCCAGCTGTGAAATGAAAGCTGCGCTACTGTGCCACCCTAAGTGAAAACCGTTTAATTCTCTGTGCCAAAATCCCTCTTTTTCTGCACATAAAACAGTGCTAAAAACTGAGATATCGCGTGTTTTATGAAACATTTGAGCCTGTCATGCTTCTGATACTTCCTCTTCCTGTTCAAAAGGACCTGTGTGAAGTAAATACGTATAGTTCTACAGTACCACCCACCCCGCTCCGCCCGGCCCGTGGTGGAGATGGAGTTTTATCCTCAGCATGGCGGTGGTCAGTCACTTTCACTGGCCTCCCCTGATTTTCGTGATGATCCGAGTCATCCTGTCTTATTAGAAAGGTGGACTCATCCAGCGTTGTCTGGCGAAAATCTTCCTCCTCAACTTTCATTTCCCCTTCCAGACTGCACAAATGCAGCAATAACATTCAAAGGCCGCGTTGTGATGAAATGCCCAAATGTGACCCGCCGTGGTTTCCAGGGACACAAGTCGGCAAATGGAGAAACAAGCACATTTTTGGGAAAATTTTTGATTTTCGCTTTTTTTTGCAGAATCGTTCAGTTGAAGCCACGAAGAAGCCTCTCCATGTTTGAGCTAGCAGTATTGGTATATTTAAAAGCGTAAACTTTTAGGTTCAAACCGGCTTGATTTGGGAGATTTCAGAGCGTGCCGTAGGGGCGTGACTTTGTCTGTGTGTATTTACATACTGGGTAAACACCGCGGAGGAGGAGGAGCAGCTTTGGTTTGGTTTCTTGCTTTTTGCCTTTTCTCCCCCCCCTGTACTTTACGGGGGGAGCGGGTTTGGCTTATCTAAATGAGATGTAAATGAGCCTTATTGTCACTCGAGCAGCAGAGAGAGAGGTGAGAACTGCCCAAACTTCAGACGCCTGTTTGTGCCCTTGGGGCTTTTTGGAGTTGTTAACTTATTATCACATTTCCTGTTACGAAATGGGACCCAAATGCAAAACTGCCAGAAAATAAATGTAATGGACATATCCAAGGCAAAAACACAGATGCAACACAGACCCAAAACTCAAGCAGGAGCAGACAAACATGGACTCAAACAAAGACAGTGATTCGACAAAGACAAGGGAAAACACAGGGGTCTAAATACACGAGGATCAGGGAACAGGTGAAACACATCAGGGCGGGGCAGGTCATCGACACAAGGGAAGCAAAGCAAAACCACAAGGACAGAACGGACATGTCAAAATAACATGAACAAGAACACTGAACAAAAACAGGGGCTAACAGGACACAAACAGACAGAACCATGTCCATGTGTTACACATCATTGGAAAGCTTGGAAACTACTCTTTCTGAAGCTACATCCCTCTCAAAATGCCCCAAAACCTGAGTTGTGTCCCTGGATTCCAAATGTCCAGATCGTGAAGTTTTTGATCGTCCTTTATTTCAGTTCTGTTCATCACAGAGGTCCCAAAATCACACACACACAAGGTGTATTAGAGTGTCTAGTTTCGTAATAATAATAATTACAGAAAAGCAACACTAATTATTTCGTGTTTGGCACTGAATGTGTTAATGGTAAATGGGTAAACGCTCTCAAACGTTTCCACTCAAAAACACATGAAGAGAGTGATGAGAAAGCCACAAAAAAGAGCGACAAAAAAGTTCCGATCAGTTTTGTAGGCCTTAGCTTTCAAACGAGCCGTCACTCTGCGCTATAGTCTCTAAACTCCAACGTGAAGCTTTTAAAACTGAACTAGAGAAAATGCGCCCAGTCAAACATTTCGGCGGCCCCGACCGTTTGCAATATATACAAGATGGAACTGATAAAAAAAAAAAAAGATATACAATGCGCAGTGGAACAGTAAGAGAAAGAGAGAGAGAGGCGGCGAGAAGTGGATGGGGAGAGCGAAGGGGGGCGAGAGAGAGAGAGAGCGCTGTCACAACATGAATTAATTGAGTGGCGTTGTGTGATGAGCGGGATCAGCTGCGCTCGTCCCCGCTGCTGTAATTTTAGGCTCCTTTCATAAAAAAAACAAAAAAAAGAACACGAAACAGAAAAGGCACTTTAGCGAACGCTGTAATTACGCGCCGAGAGGGGGATTGATACATCACGATAACACGCCGCGTATTTGTTTTTAAAAGTCACGGAGGAAAAGGCTGGGGAAGAGATCCGATTATAGGAGGCAGGAGGAGGGGGGAAGGGGGGGAGCGCGGTGTCTAAGCTGGCTTAACCACGGGGATACAGCAGGAAGAGAGAGAGGGAAGGGGAACACAAAAGGGGAGGAAAGTGAGGAAAAGAGGGGGGGGGGGGAAGAAAGAAAAAATACCAACAACGCCTTTGTTAGTGATGGCCCACTCCGGCAAAGTTTGGGCCAGCGAGCCGCGCAGGAGGGAGGGAGTGCGGTATAAGTCCGCTTGGCAGGGGAAGGGGGGGGGCGCGATTTTGGACAGTGCAGGTGAAGACTTGATCTACAGGGCGTGAGGAGAGAGAAAGCAGAGAGCTGACAGTGTTGACCATCAAATACTAGGAATTCCATCGACAGCACGGAGCCGGCGACGGACTGAATTCATTTTGTCATAAATTAAGACCTTCGACAGGATTCACGGTTTGCGCACAGTTTCCATAAGTCTTATTCGTCTTTGTCGGCACATTTCGTTAAAAAAAGTGACGGACTGTTCTCTTAACTCAACTAAGTTCTACAACAAGGTTCGACAGCAAAGAGCAGTCGTGACCTAAGTCGCTTTGTGAACATGGCCCCTGATAGAAAACGATGTGCAAGTGTCTAAGTGTCGGGAACAGCCTCTTATCAACCGAGAAAACTGTAAAGTTGTCCATGGTGAAGCACTTTATGGTTTTGTCTGCAGAAGATGCTGTATAAATGAACGTTCTCCTGTTTTTCCTTGAGGCCGACACACACCAGAACGCCGCACGTCACGGGCTCTTCAATAGTTTTTTTTTCTCAAACTGGATGCTTTAGCCGCGTGATTTATCCATTCATCATTAGTATAATAAGACACGCAGGTCGGAGCTTTGAAAGGGTCAACGTGGTCCTTCAGTTTGTGTGTCGTGGCCTTAAAAGCTGTCTCACTTTTGTTATTGTCGTGTGGACAGTGCCACATTTTAGAGAGCTGTGTCAAGTCCAAGTCCACTAGCTTAGGAGTTCTTAACAGGGGGAATTGGGAAACATGCCATTGGTATTACAGTGCCAATAACATATAGACAAGGCAAGTTTATTTGTAGAGCACAATTCATACACAAGGCAATTCAAAGTGCTTCACAGTTGCATAAAATTACAAGAAAACAGACCAAATCAATCATTAAAACATCAACATAAAGTTAATCAATTACAGTAAAAGGCCAGAGTGCAGATAAAATACTTTCAGTTTTCATATGCTCGGGTAAAAAGAGCTGTTTTCAGCCTGGATTTGAACATTGTCAGAGTTGAGGCCTGTCTCACATCCTCATGAAGACTGTTCCAGATTTTAGCTGCATGAAACTGAAACGCAGCCTCACCGTGTTTAGTCCTGACTCTGGGAACCACCAGGAGACCCCTCCCTGAAGTTCTCAGGGCCCGAGATGGTTCATACGGCTCTAACATGTCAGAGATGTACTTTGGTGCTAAACCATGAAACGACTTGTACACAAGCAGAGCTGTTTTAAATTCTATTCTCTGAGTGACAGGAAGCCAGTGCAGGGACCAGAGCACTGGACTAATATGGTGGTATTTCCTGGTTCTTGTCAGGACTCGAGCAGCAGCGTTCTGGATGTTCTGCAGCTCTAACAGCTCGTTTAGAAAGGCCAGTGAGCAGCCGTTACAGTCGTCTAACCTGCTGGAGACAAATGCATGGATGAGTGTCTCTAAGTCTGGTTTTGACACTATTCCTCTGATCTTAGCAATGTTTTTCAGATGATAAAAAGCTGATGATGTTATTGCTTTGATGTGGCTGTTTAAGTTCAGGTCTGAGTCCATGATTACTCCTAGATTTCTAACCTGATTTTTTTGGTTTTAGTGAGAGAGACTCAAGGTGACTGATAACACTGTCTTTGTGTCTTGTTTTGTCTGAGTTTAGTTGGAGAAAGTTGTTTTGCATCCACAAACTGATCTGTTCGATGCAGTGACAGAGAGTATCTACAGGCCCATGTTCACTTGTATCAGTGACACGTAGATCTGAGTGTCATCTGTGTAGTTGTGGTACAACACATTGTGGCTGTTTATTAGCTGACCCAATGGAAGCATGTACAAGTTGAATAAAAGGGGTCCCAAGATTGACCCCTGGGGGACTCCACAGGTCATGGAAATTTTGTCTGAGACACAGTTGCCAATTTCGACAAAGTACGTCCTATCCTCCAGATAGGACTTGAACCAGTTTCAGCAGCCAAACTGTATCAGTGGTCAAACCTCATGTGGAGACCTATGTTCTGACCATTGCCCTCTGTTCTCCCACAGGACTGATGCCCAGATGCTGTGTCCTCCCATGCGCGCTCCACCCCTGCTCTCCCTGACCACTTCATGGGCCCGCGCTCCACCCATCACCGCCCCGCTACCAATCCCGCCCCTCGCGCCGTCTACGCCTCCCCCCGCCCATAGCCGCCGCCCCGCCTGACCCACCCCCACCCCCCCGCGCACATCATGGTACCGGCCCTGCTCCTCTTCTTCTTCTCCACCTTCCGGACCGTCCTGCTGTCGGTGGGCGGCGGCGGGGGGGGGCGGCGGGGGCGGCAGCGGGGAGCCCGGGCAGTCCAAGCGGGAGGTGAGGATCGAGGGAGACCTAGTGCTGGGGGGGCTGTTCCCGGTGCACGAGAAGGGGGCCGCGATGGAGGAGTGCGGGCGAGTGAACGAGGCCCGGGGGATCCAGCGGCTGGAGGCCATGCTGTTCGCCATCGACCGGATCAACCAGGACAGGACGCTGCTGCCGGGGGTGTCACTCGGGGTGCACATACTGGACACGTGCTCCCGGGACACCTACGCTTTGGAACAGGTACAGGCCTTTTCATCACTGGGTTATACCCCCTTCCATAACATACCGGAAGTGCTTGTTCCTGATCTGGTTCATAGTCAAACTCTCCCGCTGAGAGAGTGGTGCACCCTCTGCTGGCATGTTTTATAGCTACATTCTCATAGCATCGGAAGCATAGAAATAAACAGTCATCAAGTCGGCTAGTCAGGGAGACTTTTCAGAGTCCGTTAGCCTGCTCAAGGTATTTTTCATTTAGCCGTTAGCATTAGCTATCAATCATCGCAAATTATGAACGATCCAGATGTTTTCAGCTGTTGTCAACCCATCAGCCACATTGAGGTGAGGTCAAAGCCTCGTTAGAAATCATGAATGACTGTACGACCTTTTGAGATTTTACTTTAGATTCAATTTAGCATTAATGTGGCCTCTGAGCTAAACGCTAACTCAAATTCAGTTAAGTTTTTGCTTTTGTTTAGCCGGATACTGGCCACTAAACATCATCTTAACAAAATGTTAAAGGGACTAGATGCAAGTTGGTTATTTTTATATTCACTACTGCCACCTCAGGTCTTACGCGTAACTGCAGCCTCTATATTTAGCTCGTGCATGACGTTCGGACCCGAATGAACACCTTTTTGAGTGACAGTGCAGGATTTTAGAGGCAGTTGTGGTGAACAGGTCTGGGCTCATTCTACACATTAGGACATGGCTGGAACATGTAGGGGGAAGAAAATACTTAATTTTAACATTTTTTAACTCTGTATAGTCCCTTTAATGATAAAGGGCTTCACTATTCAGTTTAAAAGTTAGCTAAAGGCATTTCTGTGATTTCTATTATCTTTTTACTTTTCACACTAATCTTAAACTCATCGTGATCACTTTCTTGGTTATAAAATGTTTTAATCTAAAACAATATATTAGAATTTTCTCAATTAAACAAGACTCCCTGGTCTTGCTCCCCTTCACAACAAACCTTCGTAGCGCGCTGTCAGCTGTCAGGACATGTTCGGATTAGTCTCTGAGCAGGTTGCAGTGTATAGTAGCAGTGAAGCTCCGGTGGACAAGGGTTGCCAGAGATTATAAATTAATTTGTATTTTATTTATATATATATATATATATATATATATATATATATATATATATATATATATAATTTATTATTATTATTTTTTTTTTATGTTCTCCTAGTGGTTCCTCTGAGGGAGCCCTCTGCCCTGGGAGTGCTGGTTGGCTGTGGCCGTGCGGGCGCTCTCCTGGGGGTGCCTGGATGGAGGTAGGACGTCTCTCCTACACCTCCTCCGGGCCCCCTGAGTTGGCGCTCTGTGGCTGTGGCCGATGGGCTGCTCCTGGTGCAGACGGCTCCTTGGATGATGTACTGCACGGCAGCCCCTCCTGAGGTCTGTTGAGGAAATGCTTTCTATCTCTTGCTAAACGTATTCCTTTCATTGCAAAGTAAATGTAAGGGCTTACGTGAGATCGCTTGGCAAATCAAGAAGTGAAACTACGCGATATTACGTTTCTGCCGTTTTAGACCAATATTGCATTTTCTAACCAGCAACTGAAGAAGAAATGGCCAAAATTAGCAAAATTCCTCAAAAGTGTGTGAATGAAGCAAAATGGGTGTGTTTGTGATGATGGAACAACGTTACAAGTTTAAAATCAGAAATAAAAAGTTGATTTTGCACAATCCCCTTCGAGTTTGTTTCCCGACATCTCCAGTTATGTCTGGGAAGCGAGATGTTAAAATGAAAAGTAAATTTTGCATAAAAAAAGTGTGCACTGTTAAGTCCAAAGAGTGGGTGTAAATGCCTTTGTTTACATCTCCAGGAAAGAGCGAAGAGACGCTAAGTAAGCCCCAACAGTATGATAATGTTCAACACTATAATGCAAATGCGTTTCTGCTGGGCCCAGACAAAAGCAAAAGTTTACTCGAAAGAAAATAGCTGTCGGCAGCTACAACAACTCGCGCCAGTGCATAATAAGTACGTTCCACTGTTTGTATTTTGTCCCATGTTCTGCACGAGAAATACAACAAGAAAAAGGGCAGTTTTCAATGAGCGACTAGTTCGGTTTTAATAATATGAATTTTCAGGGCTTGGCCTTAACATAAACTGTCCAAACACTGCTCGATTTCTCTTTTGGCCTGTAACCATTTGTAGCAAATTTTAGCCAACTTCAGGAGCATTGATATTTAAGAAAAGCTATGAACATAATATTTATTAAAGAAAATCAGTTTGTCTTTCGTTGACACTTTAATTTGAGAAGCAGAGAAATCGTCAAGTGACTAGTGAGCTTCTATAGAGCATATCAAAATCCTTTGCCTTTAAGCTGTGATATAAAATGTGTAAATGTATCAGGTCCTATAGCGATCTAATCTGCAGGTAATGGCTCTGAAATTATCCTTGACGAGAGCCGGAGATTGAAGCGATTTGCTGCGAGGGAAATGAGGCGCTCACAAAAGATACCCCTTCGGGTATTGTTATACCTCCACATAGATGCATTCCATCTCATACCGTAGTGTACTTACATGCACAACTGCTCCCGTAAACCATATTTTTTCTGGATTTATGTGACGTTACTGATTATGTTGAAAGCCCCGCGGAGTTCTTATGGTTCTGGGAACTTTAGGTGGCAACTTTTGAATTTACCCATGGCTCTCTCAAGTGATGAAAACTTAGGAACGTCACTTTATTAACCAGTAATCCACACGTTCAATTTCTTTGAATGACACAGGAAAAGGTGTAGGCAGCATGGCCTAAAGAAGTGACAAAAAAGCATAGAACAAGGAAGTGTTAGTTTTGGTAGCCCTCTGTTTTAGACTTAAACAAAATTGGCAAATGTGCCCCCGAGCAGGCTAAAAGTCAGGATTATTCTTGATTTAAGCAGGACTTTAGCCTGCTGCTTTAGCCCAAAGCTAAATGCACCCATGTGAATGTCTCACTGCAGTAATAACCTCTGATCTGTTGCCATCCATGCTGTACACACCTCAATATGCATTAGTTACAGAAACTTCAGAATGTTTCCGTGAGCACTGTAGGAACTAAAAAATCATTTCGACATCCAGATGCTCCCTGCTATTTCTGACAGAAGAGAAAAATCCAAGCAGAACAACCTGGACCTATCGGGTACAATTGTTTAAAAAAAAACTATATTTAATGTCATACAAGGTTCTGTTGTTGATGAAAAAGCAAGAATCAACAGATGCAAATAA
The DNA here is from genome assembly GCA_021464625.1 of Proterorhinus semilunaris. Lineage (NCBI taxonomy): Eukaryota > Metazoa > Chordata > Actinopteri > Gobiiformes > Gobiidae > Proterorhinus > Proterorhinus semilunaris. The sequence continues at coordinate 29,691,428 of CM038356.1, read as the reverse complement.
ACATAAAAACGTTTTGAAATACTGTAGGCGAAAAACTTAAAGGAATGAGTGGAAAGAGCGAAGGTAACAAATATTTAGGCCAATAACTAACATCACAACAGCAAAGACTGAACACTGCGCTAAACTTTGTCCCCCTTCATGTTTCTATCCAACATTGACATACTGCCCCCTTGCTGGCTAGTGCTGTCACTGCACCCTGTGAACGTGTTGAGGCCAGTCACAGACCAACAAGTGTGAAAATGCCCAAGAAGCCGTCCTATGAAACCAAAGACTAGGCCAAAAATCACTTCTGGACATCCATGGTTTAATTTCTTTGCATGTGTGGATAACTTGGACCTTCAGAAAACATATTTACTTGAGAAGAATCCAATACTTATTTTACCCGCTGTTGGCGCCCACTTATCTGGGAGGCATCGGGGATTCTGAGTGCTTTCAGCAGATGATTGAGAATAAACAGGCAATAAAGACCATATGGCACCCAGAAGAATTTGGCTGCATTGAAGCTGCAGGCAAACAGACCTTATCTGACTTGTCTGCCCATATGGTATGAAGGAGGAGACATACTGCATGTGTCTTTTGCAATGCGACGTCAGGCTAAATATCCATGCAGGTCGCAGTCATTTAACGTACACGTCGTCAATACGTGACCTCTGCGTTTATGTAGACGAGAGTGGAAAGGAAAATAACACGTCCTCCTCGTCATTCAAAATGGCTGGACTTTGCACCAACATGTTTCTCAAGACAGATGATGACAAAAGGGCGTAGTCCACTGGCTCTCTAAAACGATTAGTCTGTAAGTGTGGTCTGGTCTTCTGGTCTTCATCAAATTCACTGAAGTCACCAATCTCACAGCACGGTCAACCCTTAAAAGTGTCCTTGCCTGGCCAGCCGTCTACTCCTGCTTTTTGTATCTGTTCAAAAGCAGGACGTCTGGAACTTTGCTAACAGCCAAAATCAAAATCCGGAAAGGTTTTCAAATCGAGGCAATCACAGATCACGCTATCACGACAGGAACTCGAATTAACCGCTAGTGAAATATTTAGTTAAATGTACTTAATACGAATGGACCCGCGTAGATGTTGACGTATTTTCTTCTTGTTGCCGTCTATTGGAGGTTTTTTCATCCAGTTCCAAATGTACATTGATTGAAACAGCCATTACGCATTTGTGTTCAAGTCTCCTATGTTTCAAATCTGAACCGAGCAGCTAATGACTCCTCGTATCCTTCAGTTTTGGTGGTGACGTAGTTCGCTCACATTTTGCCTCCGCTCCTCTGGCTGTTTGCGTCATATCTGGCTTTTCTGGGATTGGTTAATACTCTCTTTAATGCTGTCTGTCATGGCCATTGCGAGTTCGAAGAAATAGCCCCGGATGCCCTTCTTTGTAAAGAATAGCAAAAACGTGTATTCTGGCTGGCCATGCTAATCAATTACAGTGAACTCCCTCGACTTTGAGGTGTACGGTCATTTTCATTCAACGATTTGGACACTTGGAGATGTGATTGTTCGGAGAGTTGATCAGACACAACTCGCAATTAATTGGAAATATGAAATTTCCCCAAAACATCAAAACTGCTGACTGAACATAGCCTTTGCCTCTTCAAAATCTGGACTCCCCACTAATCGTAGCATCCAACCAGAAGCTGAAAGGGCAACCACTGCAAAATAAACAGTTTCAGCAATAAATCATGAAAGATCCAGGCAAAGGTCTCCGAACATATTTCAAAAGCCCTATTTTCACGTCCACTCCTGTTGACGGTCATCTCTCCGCATGTGTTGCCAGGCCTTGGAGTTCGTGCGGGCGTCCCTGACCAAAGTGGATGACACGGAGTTCATTTGTCCCGACGGGTCGTACGCGCTACAGGACGACAGCCCTCTGGCCATCGCCGCCGTCATCGGAGGCTCCTTCAGCAGCGTGTCCATACAGGTACAGCCCGACTCGCTCACGATTACGGCATTTGCATGTTTTCTCCTAAACTTCTCTGAAAACCCAAACCTGTGACAATCCTGTTGTGACTTGGCAATGCCTGTATAATACCGTAACCCAAGATTTTCTCTCACTGTACAGAATGTGGGTTTACGTCTTAGCTAGCAATCTGTCCGTGTGGAGTTTATCCATGTCACGCTACTGTGTGTTTTCTGCGCCATCTTCACCCACTCCAGCTTCACTTCTCTGCCAAAAGAGCTGCATGTGAGGGGCAACTGGAGAATCGAAATGGCTCTGCTAGGAGGTACATTTTTACCTCAATGTTTTGCCTTCCACAGTCCAGGGTTGTTGTCAAGTCACTCTTTCCCCACGTCCTACTCTCAGGTCGTACGTACGTAACTAGATCTGTGCGTTCCAAGCGTAGTTACTGTCACTGCATTTAACGCTTCCACACTTTTGTCATGGCCAGCATGTGTTATGGAAAGTTTCCACCAGAGGGCGATGTAGAATTAATCCAAACGGGAGATGAAGAGCCGGGCACACGTTCTCTCTTGTTCCTTGCTAGCCAAATCATTATCACCTAAAATACAGTCGAAACCCATGCAACAAATTCTTTCTTTCTTTCTTGTACTAAACGAATGCTATAAAAAACATGTCAAAACCTTAAACACAATTCAATTCCAAAAGCATTACACTCTCTTTCAGAGCTCTGGTAATATTCTCGGTTTCTTGAATGCCAAACAAAAGAAAGCATCTTTATTTGCAATTGCCGCTTCATGAAAGAACCTTGATTGAGCCATTGACATTTCTAGAATTCGATGACCAACAACATGTTAACAGAAAAATTAACTCGAGTTCCTGCAACCTGGTAGCCTGGCTAACGCCAGACTAAAATCACAAGTGATCTTTAGTCTGAGGACCACCATTTTTTCGTAGGAGAGGTGTGGTTTACGATTGTCCATAGCCGTTTATTGGGTGCTATGAATGTCTATCATATGTGTCTGCAGTAGCCATAGACAATCGTATCATTGTATCAGATGACGTATGACGTACCCGCAGTAAACTTTCGAGCTAAACTATTTAGAACACGGTCTAAAGCTTGATCGAAAGATGGCGTCGCGTCTGCTGCTGTCATGTTGGATCCGTAAAATACCCTTTTTTTTTTTACAAGCTTCCGTATGTCAAATAGTGCGTCATCGTCTTGCCGTCCCTCCTCATTCCCCAAATCCATGTGAAAATTTCAGCCATGGTCCCCAGTTGGAAATGATTCAAGCGCAGACAGCAGTCGGGCGTTGGCCAGGCTAGCAACCTGGTGGGCCTTCTGCTAACATCTCTGACCCTGAGAAGATGTGAACTTTGTATTCTCGTAACCGCCGGCCATCTGAATGAGAAAATGTCCAGCTATTTCCATTTAGCAGAAATCCTGAATCCTTTCCTTCGAGTCCGAGTCGTCTTGGTGGAACCTCGAGTTGAGAGGTTTTCCGTCAAAAACTCTCAAAAGCGAACAGCCCTCCATCTTTCTCTCCTGAACTCAATGGCCGCTGGTGTGTTCCACGCATTGCCAGCTCATGTAGCTCTTGTCACCGTGCCGAATCATTTGCATATTTTAGCATAAACCCTCCTTCTTTCTTACCCTGCTGTGGCTGCACAAAAGCTGCATCCTATCATTCCTTAAATCCCTAATCTGCGCGAGTGCCTTTCCGCCTCAACCACTGCCATTCTGAACACGGTCGATGTTCGCAAATCTCATCACCGCTGTTTCTGTTTGACACGCTGGAGAATTTTGCAAAGATATTCAATAGATGAATGGCAGGGCAAGTTTATTTGTGGAGCACAATTCATACACAAGGGAATTCAAAGTGCTTTCACAGTTGCATAAAGTTATAAGAATCAAGAGTTAAGTTCACATTTTAAAGGAGCTTTAACATTAGAAAGATGTAAAATCTCTGAAGACGTTTGTATCGGTCTAAGAAGTTTAGCGGGACATACTGTATCTGGGTTACATTCCTGATCCACTTTTTGTGTGTCGTGCATGTTATCAAACCTACTATGCGAATACTGTGAGAGATGTTCAGTATCATGTGCCAGGATTTAAAATGCATCAACATCTATCGTTATCGTTGACTTGTATTTTATTTCTATGTGACCTGCTATTCCTGTGAAGCACTTTGGTCAACCGCAGTTGTTTTAAATGTGCTATACAAATAAACTTGAATTGAATTGAATCTACATTGATAGGACTCTATGTTCTACACTATTTTCTTCATACCAATATGACCAAATTCACAAAGCATGGGGTCCTTGGTCTCTATGTTGAAAAAGCATTAACTTTTTCTGCGTTCAGACTTCAGCCCAAAGTGACCCAAATCAGATGACCTCATGCCCGAATACGACCTGTATCCAATCTGTGATGTGAACAACACACATCAAGATTTTTTTTAGCTGACGCTTTCCTATGAGCGCCCAAAACCAATACGTATTTGATATTTGGCAAAGCGACTTCATTCTGAACGACCAGGTTCATCTGCCCCACACTTCATCCATGTACTACAAATATCATCCTGCTTCCTCCTTGACATTCAAGATGATGAATGAAGTCTGCGTCAGTGAAGCCACTCACCTCACTATCCCCCGCTGGACTGCACAGAATTCTCTGGACATACGCGGCGACGACGGCCTCGAGAAGGCCATAGCCCCACGACTGTCTTATTACTTACAAGGATTAGGTTATAAACGTGTTAACTCCAGGCTTCGCACAATAACATTAGCATCGCCAGATATGCGGCACTCTGTTTCAATCCATGTTTACTTCCAAATCTTCCTCTTTTGCGCCTCCAGGTCACTGTGGAGATGCGCTCTGAGAGTTGATTAGATGCGAGTCGCATTTAATTAGAAATGTGAAAGACCTTGCAGAGATATTCCCCCAAAAATCCAAATCAACATGTCTGAATATAGCATTTGCTGTCAAAGTCTCAAATTGGGATAGGGTTGCAAAGGGGCGGAAAGTGCATAATCAACTTCTGGAAGTTTTACGGAAACTTTCAATGGGAACATTTAGCTCAGAAATTTTGGGAATTTTGACAAATGTAAAATTGTCAAAATTGTTAAATAAACTATATATTTGGGCATTTTATTACCCATTACTTATGTTTTTGAACCATAAAACATGCATTTTCAGTAATGTCACATTGAAGCAGAGTGAGGCTCGACATAGTCATGTCAAACAACACAAAACATGACAATGTCAACATAAATTCCACTTAAAAAGGACAGTGTTTTAGAAGTATGTCTAATACGAAGAAGGACTTTGAGAAATGGAACAAACTAATTCCGTCTTGCGTATACAGTATTCACCAAGTATAGGCAGTATTACAGTATGATATATTTTTAAGAGTCTGTACCGACTGTTCTTTAGTAGTTTGTCTGTTCTGTTTAATGGAGCTCTGTGTTAGACACAGGCCCCGCCCACTTGGTCAGCAGGGTCTGGGTGAGAGACAGGTGAATTTAGCCAATCACAGTGTAACACACGGCCCCCTAAGACACAAAAACCCAGGAGCAGAGACACCAGGAGAACGAAAAATACTTCCAAGCCTTTATTTGGCAAAAACAAAGTAGCAAACTTAGGTAGCACTCCAGAGCTCAGAACATGAGGGAAACAAAGACAATCTGGCAAAGACCAAAGGAACAGGTGGGGTGATATACAGAGTAATCAAACACAGGTGCAACACATTAGGGCGGGGCAAACAAATCACAGAGGCAGGAAACAGGGAGTGATGTAAAACTAAAGCATAGCGAACAGGTAAGTATTTCAAAATAAAATGTCCAATAAACCAGGGGTATGACACCACCCCCCACCTAAGGGACGGCACCAGAAGTCCCAGAGCGAGCACGAAACTCCCGGACGAGCTCAGGATCCAGAATGTCCCGGGCGGGCACCCATGACCTCTCCTCAGGACCGTATCCTTCCCAATCGACGAGATATTGCCGACCCCGACCCCTGCGGCGGACAGCCAGAAGACGTCTCACAGAGAAAGCAGGGGCACCATCCACGACACGGGGGGGGCGGCGGGGGCCTGGAGGGGGGAACCAACGGGCTGGACATGGCGGGCTTTATGTTAGAGACGTGGAATGTAGGATGGACTTTCATGGTATGTGGGAGCTGGAGCCTGACAGCGACAGGACTGATGACCTTGGAAATGGGGAAGGGACCCACAAACCTGGGGGCCAACTTGCGACTTTCAACTCTCAAGGGGAGATCCCTCGTAGAGAGCCAAACCTTCTGACCCACCCGGTAACAAGGGGCGGGTGTGCGATCCCGGTCGGCCGCTTTCTTGTAACGGGCAGAGGCTTGAACAAGGGCGGCACGGGCCTTCCTCCAAGTGACGTGGCACCGACGGACCAGAGCGTGAGCAGAAGGGACAGTCACCTTGTCCTCAAGGTCTGCAAACATAGGAGGTTGATAACCATTGACACAGTGAAATGGGGACATGCCAGTAGACGAAACAGAGAGAATTGTGTGCGTATTCAATCCACACCAGCTTATTGCACCACTGAGAAGGGCTTTGAGACACCAAACACCTTAATCCAGTTTCCAGTTCCTGGTTGTACCGCTCAGTCTGACCATTAGACTGTGGATGATAGCCGGACGACAGGCTAACAGACGCACCAATAAGTCTGCAGAACTCCTTCCAGAAGCAGGATGTGAACTGAGGGCCCCGGTCACTGACAATGTCCTGTGGCAGACCATGCAGACGAAAAACATTGGACAACAGAAGCTCCGCAGTTTCCTTGGCGGAGGGGAGTTTGGGCAGTGGGGCAAAGTGTGCCATCTTTGAAAAGCGGTCAACCACTGTCAGAATGGTGGCGTTACCTTCAGATGGAGGTAACCCAGTAACAAAGTCCAAGGAGATGTGAGACCAAGGGCGTTTGGGAATCGGAAGAGGCTGGAGGAGGCCAGAAACTGGGTGTCTGGACGTCTTGCTCCGGGCACAAGTTGGGCAAGCTGCAACAAACTCCCCCACGTCCTGCAACAGAGAGGGCCACCAAAACCTCTGTTTAATAACAAATGCAGTGCGACTCACCCCTGGATGACAGGTAAATGGAGAATTATGGGCCCATTGGAGGACACGAGAGCGAAGAGGAGCAGGGACAAAAAGTCGATTACGGGGACAGCCCGCTGGCGTCTGGATGCCCTCCTGGGCTCCTTTAACCTCTCTCTCCACATCCCAGGTGATGGCACCGATGACACATGCAGAAGGCAGAATAGTCGTGGGCTCAGAGGCGGAAGAAGCAGCTTCAAACTGACGGGACAGGGCATCAGGCTTGACATTCCTGGAACCTGGACGATAGGACAACGTGAAGGAGAAGCGATTGAAAAATAGAGCCCACCTGGCCTGGCGCGAGTTGAGTCTCTTGGCGGTCCTGATGTATTCGAGATTCTTATGGTCCGTCCAGACTAGAAACGGCTGTGCCGCGCCCTCGAGCCAATGCCGCCATTCTTCCAGGGAGAGTTTAACAGCAAGAAGTTCTCGGTTCCCGACGTCATAATTCCGTTCTGCGCTGGAAAGCTTCTTTGAAAAAAAAGCACACGGATGTACCTTGTTGTCCTCGGGGTTGCGTTGGGAGAGAACTGCTCCCACTCCCACACTAGACGCGTCCACCTCCACAATAAACTGCAGCTTAGGATCTGGCAAGGTTAGTATAGGAGCAGTGGCAAACCGTTGCTTGAGGTTCCTGAATGCGTCGTCAGCCTGTTGAGTCCACTGGAACTTAGGAGTGGAAGAGGTGAGGGCATGCAACGGTGTAGCAACACAGCTGTAGTTCCGTATGAATCGCCTATAAAAGTTTGCGAAGCCCAAAAAACGTTGCAACTGTTTGCGATCAGAGGGGACAGGCCAATTAGTCACTGCACTGACCTTAGACGGATCCATCCTAATACCACCAGTATCAACAATGAACCCCAAGAAGGATACGCTCTGCTGGTGGAAGTCGCACTTCTCCGCTTTGACGAATAGTTGATTCTCCAGCAGCCGCTGCAGAACTTGACGGACGTGCCGAACATGCTCCTTCTCGGACTTAGAGAAAATAAGGATATCGTCCAAATAAACAAACACAAAGTGGTTAAGCATATCACGAAGCACGTCATTCACGAGGCACTGAAACACTGCAGGGGCATTGGTGAGTCCGAAAGGCATGACCAGATACTCATAGTGCCCGCTGGGTGTGTTAAACGCTGTCTTCCATTCGTCGCCCTCTCTTATGCGTACAAGGTGATACGCGTTCCTTAGATCCAATTTAGTGAAAATAGTGGCACCTTGTAGCAGTTCAAAGGCGGAGGAAATTAAGGGGAGCGGATACCTGTTCTTGATGGTTATGTTGTTCAGGCCACGGTAGTCGATGCACGGACGCAGTGTAGTATCCTTCTTCTCGACGAAGAAGAAACCCGCTCCAGCTGGGGACGAGGACGGCCGAATGATACCCGCATCCAGCGAGTCTTGGATGTACTGGTCCATTGCCTCTCTCTCAAGAGGAGACAATGAGTAAAGGCGACCCTTGGGTGGTGACGAACCAGGGAGGAGGTCAATAGAGCAGTCATATGGCCGATGGGGGGGAAGCGAAGTGGCTCTGGCCTTATTGAACACTTCTTTAAGGTCCAGATACTCCGAAGGAACTTTTGAGAGGTCCGGGTACTCTGGCGATGCAGCAGCACTCTTGGAAAGAACAGAGGAAGAGGCGGACAAAAGACAAGAGGCATGGCAGTTATTGCCCCATCCCACGATTCTGCCGGTTGACCAGTCAATATGAGGATTATGTTTGACAAGCCATGGGTAACCAAGGATTAGCGGAAACTGGGGTGAATCAATAATGTGAAAATGAAGTGTTTCAGAATGGTTACCTGACAGGTTGAGGCTCAGAGGAGGAGTCTGGTGGAGTACCCTGCACAGCAGCCGGCCATCCAGAGCATGCGCTACCAACGGCGATGACAGCAGAATAGGCTTGAGTTGGAGCTGATGGGCTAGATTCTTGTCCATGAAATTTCCATCAGCCCCAGAATCAATGAAGGCAGAAAGTTCCAGGGACAGGGCAGTGGTAGTTAACCGGACGCGAGTAACTGAACGGGACTTGGAGGAAAAGGAAGTTCGGCTCACCAGCAATCCTCCTTTCACTGATGGGCCCGACCTTTTACTGGACAGGAGGCTAGGACGTGGCCGACTTTACCGCAGTAAAAGCACCGTCCCTCTTGCTGACGACGTTGGCGTTCTTCGGGTGTTAGATGGGTGCGGCCCACCTGCATGGGTTCATCAGCACTCACCGGAAAGGAAGATGGCAAATCATGTTTGAGACCCGGACTAGAGAACCGGTCCGCATGTAGAGGCAGTACGGGCCGGCCCATGTCCAGAAAACTCTTACACCGCACCTTTTCTCTTCTTCTCTCTTGTAGGCGATTATTTATTTTAACAGCAAGCGCCACTAGGGAGTCAAAGTCCTCTGGGAGATCTATAGGAGCAAGGTGATCCTTCACCTCATCAGAGAGGCTATGCAGAAAAGTGTCGCAAAGAGATGAGGAGTTCCACTCACTGTCAGCAGCCAGGGTGCGGAACCGAATAGCATGATCCGACACCCGAGATGGTCCTTGTTTGAGAGCTAGTAACTGACGAGCTGCCTCACGACCAGGTGTAGAACAATCAAAAACCTTTCTCAGGGTGTCCGTAAATGCTCTCGCAGTAAAGCAAACCTCGGATTGTTTCTCCCACTCAGCTGTGGCCCACTCACGTGCTCTTCCAGTTAGATTTGTGATAATGAAGGCCACACGGGAATGCTCAGAGGCAAATGACGAGGGCTGGAGATCAAACGTCAAAGAGCAGAGCGTCAAAAATGACCTACAGGTCCCAGGGCTGCCGTCGTACTTCTCTATGGAAGGAGCCCGTGGTTCAAACCTTGGATCCAGTGCAGGGGCGGTGGGCTCTGGTGCTGGTTCAAGAGCTGCCTCAGACGAGTTAGAAATGGTGGCTGAAGCACTAGCCCCCACCTGAGCCAAGAGTTGTTGATTCTGAACGGTCAAGGCTTGGAGCTGCTGCAAAACGCTGGCCTGGAATGAATCATGACGGGCATGAAGATCTTGAATTCCCCCTGCTAATTCAGTGAGCATCTTCTCATGGTTCGAAAGTCTCTTTCCTTGGGTCTGAATAGCAGAACGAACGGCTGCAGTCTCCGCTGGGTCAGTCATGGCCAGATTGTACTGTAACACACGGCCCCCTAAGACACAAAAACCCAGGAGCAGAGACACCAGGAGAACGAAAAATACTTCCAAGCCTTTATTTGGCAAAAACAAAGTAGCAAACTCGGGTAGCACTCCAGAGCTCAGAACATGAGGGAAACAAAGACAATCTGGCAAAGACCAAAGGAACAGGTGGGGTGATATACAGAGTAATCAAACACAGGTGCAACACATTAGGGCGGGGCAAACAAATCACAGGCAGGAAACAGGGAGTGATGTAAAACTAAAGCATAGCGAACAGGTAAGTATTTCAAAATAAAATGTCCGATAAACCAGGGGTATGACACACAGTGTGATAGATCAAAATCACGATCTAAAACTAAAATCTAAAAAAAGAGTATTAAACACTGGTGTTTTGTACCTGGCAAAGATGACTTTGTCGGACACTTTTCATCTCTCTGTGAGAGATATTTCAGTGTATAACTATCAAATCAGATTCTTAAGCTGCTGTTGATATCTGTCTGTAACAAAGCAGTTGTGCTAATTCCCTGTTTATTACCATTAATTATCATATGTTCCCATTGATTCACTTAAATTCCCCTATCAAATGTCCTATATTGATAATTTGCAACCCTAACCGAGACACCTAAACATCGATACAGACGTGATGAACCAAAACACAAATGTATCTACCTGGATGTGTAATAAAAGCTGAGCCGCTATCACAAACAGAGCAGATGCATTAACTCTCTGCATCATGAGCGCTGCCGACAACAAACGTGTTCAAAGGAGTGAAACTGTGCCCGGCGTCTGACGGAGACAAAATTTTGAGAACTTGGGTGCCAACCATGAAGTGTGCGCCAAAGTCTTGACAAAACAGTCACGTTTTCTTTTCTTTCTTTTTTTGGGGAGAAATGAGCCCAATCAGTCTGTGGCTCGGCGCCGTCGGTGCCGTTTAGCGTCCCATCGGAAACTGTAAATCTCTCCACGGCCGACACTTCTTCAAACGTCCTTCGGAAATCACCGAATAATCACCGCCGCGTCTGTTTCCCGCCTCCCGCCCGCCCGCCGTGCCCCCGCGTTGTTTATACCTGGTGTGTTTACAAGACTCTCTGGGTGTGATCCGCATTCCGATGGCTACTGAGAGCAGCCCTGGCTCCCCGCTCGGGCCTCGCTTCGTCCTTTGCGGCTTAAGTGAAGTAATCGGGAATTATTTTATGTTTAACCACGCACAAACTGAATTCCAGACCCCTGAAGGCATTTACATAGCCGATGCTGGTTTTTCTCGGGCGCGTGTGTGTGACTTGCATCCCAAGCTTTAAAACCACACCGTGCCTCCTCTTCCTCTGCAGTAGTTCTTTTTATTCCATTTCTCTACATTTTTTATCTTTGCGCATTCAGCCCTTTGCATGCTTTCGTAAGGGAGGCTCGCTGTGAAGAATGAAGCAGAATACGGACCCATTTGAAGAGCGGTAATAACATTTTTTCCTCCCCCCCCCCCCCCCCCCCTCGATAAGTGTGGACTGTATTAGGAAAGTTGAGTCAGGAGTTTAGGGAAGGTTTAAGGCTGTGCGTGGAAGTTAAGTGAAGAAAGCAAAAAGGCAAACAACACCAATGAGGGACTGCAGAGGAGGTGAAACTAGGCTTTAGCACCCTCTCCCAACAGCGGGAAGGTCCTGGAAGGAGTTTGATAGGGCCAGGCTTCATTTTTTATGTTGTTGATATATTAGTTACTTGGTCTGGGAAGATTTTCTAGTTTTGCAAAAAAAAAAATCGAAACATTTCCCTGAAGGAACTTTCAAATAAGTTACATAATGCACCTTATTATTGTTAAAGGTGCATTATGTAACTTTTTATGCAAAAACAAAAGTCTTATTTGTGTGCATTTGACCTTGTAGCAAAACAGTGGCTGCATGAGTGGTCAGCATGGCTCCTTTACCTTCCGTCACGGTGGTCTTTAGGACGCTCCGGGATCAGTGGTTTGGAAGGTGTTCACTGCTGACGGACCCTCTCACCAGGAAACCTACAAAACAATCGATCCTGGAACGTTCTAGAGACCACTGTGATGGACAAGTAATGACGTCATGCTGACCACTCATTCAGCCGCTGGGTCACTACAAGGTCAAATACGCACAAATGTCAACTTTTTTTTCCGCATAAAAAGTTCCATAATGCACCTTTAAGGATAAGACTGGAAAATGTGGTGTCTGCAGGTGCTACGAGCAACTAATGGTGCGATCCAGTCAACTGGTAACTGGTAAATTTCCGACCTGCCACTTGGAAAAATGCCTTGGAACTCGTAAACTCGGAGACCTCCAGACTGCTCCGAGTTCGGGAGCGAGATGATGACAGTGGAGGAGCGCAGCTAATGATAAAACATTAACAAAACCACTAGATCAGTGAAGTGAATGTTATTTTTTGGTCATAGCCATTCAATATAATGTTATGTTGCATGTTTTGAATTGTATGTTTGTGGAGAAACTTTAATGTAATGTTAGCATCTTATTAGCTAACTGTTTTAGCATTTTGTTTACACACGTGTATTCTGCTGGAACGCTAAGTCGTACATTTCAAGTGGAAACGATACGAGTTGCCTGGAACGCATGTGGACATGTCGCACCAATATGAGAAAAAATATCAGTTCACTTTCAATTTCCCACATGACTCTGAATCAGTGCAACAATTATACACCTCACTGTAGAGGTGAGGCAATTTAGTTGTGTCAAGGAAAGTAAGAAAAGAGTTTATGGGCCCGATCTTCCGCCTGGCGCAAGAACAGCGTTGGTCCAGACGAGACTGTCATTCATGTGTGCAGTTGTGCCATATAACTGCGGCACTAGGGCATCGCTTGTAAAAAACAAAACAAAAAAAAAAAATAGGTCGACTGAGGCCCTGACTGTAAAGAGTGCCGCTTCCCCTTTGCAGCCTCATCATCTTTTCCTCGCGCTGCCTCATGTACTTCATTCAGCATTTAGGCTACATCAGCTCTCACGGGACAAGCGACAAACTTCATTCGTCCCACTGTGAGTTGGTCCCGAGGGAAAGAGAATATACCCATGGTCCCGCTCTGGCTCTGGTATCAACCCCTCGCAGGAAAAGGGCTGGGTCAAATGCAGAGGACAAACTGTACATTTACCAATAAATGATCCCACAATTAGCTCACTGCGGTGCGACCTTGTGCCCGGATCTTTGTCATGAGGACCGGGCTGGGTGATTATTTGACTATTGTGCTTTTATTGTACAGTACACAGATGTCAGAATGATGTGTTAATTAAAATAACTCTTCATAAACACCACTGTACAATAATTACTGATATTCACCACCATCTGTTCTTTCACAGCGGAGCTTATGCATCGACGTGGCTTAAGTTTTGTTTTTGTAAAATGGAAACAAAAGTTCATATTCTTGCCTCAAGTTCATAGATTTCCTATAATAAAACGTTCAGACGCTGCTGTGGCTCTAACGCTGCACGGCCTGCTTTATACTTTCATATATTTAGGACAGAGCTCATGTTTTTATTGAATGAAAATGTCACGCGGCACAACTGTCAATCATCCCGCGTGGAGATCCCGAGGTTCCTCTGCTACAGGAGGTATTAGAGGAAACATCACAGCTCCTTGACCTGACCTAGTGTTTTTTTTTTTATCAGAAAGCAGAATGGAACCAGTTTGGAAATAGACATAAAGAAATTCTCTCCTGCTTTCACAATCCCACAAATCCTGTCCTCCAAGCAAGTCCTAAGTAGCGTTAGTGCGGCCTCTGGTAGCTAAAGCTTAGTGATGGAACTCTTGAGATTCTTGTTCACATAATCCCTAGACTCAGCTTTAGGAACAGTGCCTTATTTAAACCACGAGGAGCGTATCCAACAATTGTTTTTTAAATGACCATAATCCTTCATAGTCCTCCACGCCAACACGCTCTCCTTTGTAGCCAACATCAATCCGGTTACCCTCAGCCTCCCTACACGCACTTCACTTTGACCTTTCGCAACCTGTACCTTACCTGCCAGCATCTTTTTTTAAAACGCCACATCCTCCAGCGCTCGCCCGTTTTAGCCCTCTGACACGGTATTCCACTAAGGAGATTGCAACATGTTGTCAAAACAAGTCATCAATGGGCTCTGAATGAGACCTGGGGAAAAAAAGGCAGAATGACGCGGGCTAACAGGATTAGAGCGAGGATCCGGCGGAGTGGCTCGGTGTTTACAGCCGCCGAATACCCGAGCGCTAGGGTTGCAGCCAATGTTAGCGTTGGCGCGTGTGACTAAAATGATAATGAGCCCGCTGGAACGGGCCCCCGATCAGCGCTAAAAGGGAATATTATATAGACTTCATCATGGCCATGACTAATGCATGAGTCAGGCCAAAAAGCTTTGTGTTAGTTCCTTGTGTTTCACGCACAGAGGATTGCCATAATCAGGATTGCCAATGGGTACACGGGTCAGGTTTGGGAAACGGGCGAGGCCCAAAGATTTAGAGCCGTGGTTCACAGCTGGTTTGTCGCAGAACACTGTCAAGAAGTATTGTTTTTGTAAATATACTTTTATTTGGGTTGTCAAGATTGGTTGAAAGTTACACAAGTTGAGAACGACTTTTTTGTTTTTATAAGGGTCAACCCTAACTCCTCCCCGTTGGTCTATATCTTCAGCTGCGGGCTGAGTGGGACTTTTGTTGCTGACGAAGCCTTTTGGATGAGAGGCGAAACGTTCGAAGACTTCAACTACCGAGTACAGAAGATGAATCAAGTAACCTCATTGAATAAGGGTCAACGTTAATCAGCGATTCCCATCCAGGGGTACAGGAATAATGTATTGCCTGGCCAGCTCCACTGATGCTCTTCGTCTCTGTTCAAAAGCAGGGCCGTGTGGAACTTTGCTAACAGCCAATCAAATCTCAGAAAATGTTATATCGATCCAATCACAGAACACGTTGTCACAGCACTAGTAAAATATTTTCTTTAATGTACCTGTGCAGATGTTGATGCTTCATCTTCTCTAAGAGGATTTTCTTCTTATTGCCGTCTACGTTTTTGTCCTGTTCCAAACGTACATTGACTGTTACACATTCTTGTTGATTTCTTCTACTTTTAAAAACAGAACGTTGCTAATGACTCCTTTTTATGCTCACGTTTTTGTGGCAAAAACAGCGTAGATCTTTTTAAGTGAAACTGATGTGGATTTCTTGATTTCATGCTGACATTTCGCCACCAAACCTGTGGCTTCTTCAACGTCAAGAAGTCAAGAAATCCAGTTGGTTCAGCAGAACAGTCTCTGAATGTTTTGAACACACATTGTCTTTTTACTGATAAGTATGAGTTTTAGTTCACCGATTTCTAAGTAGTAGAGTAGCTCTTACTTCAAGGGGGAAGTAAGGGATACTTGAAGAAGATGTTAAAGTTGAAGGCCATTCCCAGGCTGTCAAACAAACAAACAAACAAACACATGAATAATCCATGCATTCCATGTGTCCGGGGCCCTAACTACCACACCGTCTGTTCCGTGTCTTCCAGGTTGCCAATCTCCTCAGGCTCTTCCAGATCCCACAGATCAGCTATGCCTCCACCAGTGCCAAGCTCAGCGACAAAACCCGCTACGACTACTTCGCCCGCACCGTGCCGCCGGACTTCTACCAGGCCAAAGCCATGGCGGAGATCCTGCGCTACTTCAACTGGACCTACGTGTCTACGGTGGCCTCGGAGGGAGACTACGGCGAGACCGGCATCGAGGCTTTTGAGCACGAGGCCCGCATGAGGAACATCTGCATCGCTACGTCAGAGAAGGTGCAGCGCGATATACTGGCATTGTGTAATACACTTTAGGATTATGTCGATAAAGAAGTTCTCTGGGATTTGTTTTCGTAAAACATAGCCCAAGGAGGAGAGGTTGGATACCCTCGATTTATGCACTTGCTTTGGTATTTACATTTTTAACCTTATGTATGGAAGAAAGCAAAAGCCATTCAGTTCAATTGAGGCCAACATTTAGGGTGAACGTTAGCATAGACCCAAAGACTCAGTTACGTTTATTCAAACCTGTCTGAATAAAGCTAAGCATAACACAACCGAAGGCGCATCCTGCTAAATCGATTGTTTTCTGTTGCTTTAAACCATGTGATAACGTTGTTCCCTAGTCAAAAACAGGTGGGGGTGGGCGCTTATAAGCCTTTTGCTTCGGCCCACTCCTTGTGAGCAGACTAACTGCTCAAATAAACAAATAAATTAACTGAACTAAAACATACCTAGAGTATTATGTCACTTCATTCACGCGGAGTGAGTGAGTAATCCTGTTCACTTTGGTCATTGGCCTCGTCCTGCAGCGCTCGGAACACAACCATGAAGCCCACTTTAACAGAGTGCATTTCCTCCACTTTGGCTTTAGCCAAATCTAAAAGCTTCTTGACAAATAAATTAAAAAGAGTAAAAATAGTGACAGAAACTAGACGGAAAAAAAACTTTAAAAAACACAATAAAAAGTGACAAAAAAGCCACAAAAGAGCAACAAAAAAGTGACAAAAATGCATATGGATATTTGTCCTCGTGCTATTAGCTTTCAAATGAGGCGTAACACTGGCCTGTAGTGTAGGCTGTAAGAAAATATTTTATTTGGGTAAAGCCGAACTGGAGAAAATGCACCGCGCTGCGTCCTGGGCTGCCCCCTGGACTCTGTGGAGGAGGTGAAGGACAGGAGGGTGTTAGCCAAGCTCACCTCCATCACGGACAACACCTCCCACCGAATGTAACAGGTGAATTTCTCCATTGTGAGTTGAATAAAGGATTATCTTATTTTATTTTATCTTATCTTTACTATGAGAGTGAAAGTTTGTTTTTACTAAGTCTTTGCTGCCTGTGTGAGCTCCAGGCAAACTCCTTACCAGCTGGTCCATATGCCTCGGAGCCGCTGTCTTATCCTTACATAGACATTATTTCAAATTATAAAATGTGCGGTGACACAGAAATGTCCACCTCAAAAGATTTTGAGTTATGCCTCGGCAATATTGTTGTTGCTACAGTCACAGGAGCTCTTTACAAGTTTAAAACCCCAGCTTTAACCTGTTATCTGCAGGCTTAGGGTTGGGCTGGGTACCGTAACATGTTTTTGGATACCATCTAGAACCAGAAAACAGAACAGTAGTGTGTGGAATCATTTGGGGGAAAATGAAAAAATGGGTTACAAAAATAAGGGAAAATTGTGTTTAAAAAAAACATGGGGAATCATTTATTTGAGCTGAAAGAACCAAGTCACTTCCCTGGACCAACAGCATCCAAACTTGGATCTAAAGATATACATTTTATTTTTAGTACCTGCTTTCGATACTTTCATTTTTTCGATACCAGTAGTACCTAAACCTTTTTCCCACAGCAGGCTGGCATCGTTTAACGGTACCCAGCCCTGCCTATGCATATCCAAATCTCAAAGCGTATTGACTGGAGAGCTTACAGCCTATATGCCAGCGCGATACCTCATTTGAAAGCCGAGGCCTTCTAGTTTCTAAAAGTATGTGGCGAGATCCGTGTGAGTGAAACCCAACTTACATCACATTTTCCTGCCTGTTGAGGAGGGATCGTGACAAGTGACAGGTTGAACTCGTGAACTGGGGCGATATCTATTTTTTCCTCGTGCCGTGTAATTGTGCTTGCCGTCATTTGAGGGGAAATAAAGAGAGACCTCCGCACGGTGTCAGCAGCAGCATCTTATGAGACCGGATAAGACATACAGTAACTCATAATTGATCTACCAATGGAGAATTTCACTTGTTGCATCAGCTCTCAAGAAACACTCAGGGGGTGCAAATAGTCAGGGAAATGTGCACTCAAAGAAGATATATTGTGATACAGTAAGTAATTATGATAAGTAATATATTTATCTTAAAATGTGTAAAAAGCCATGTGTCCAAAGTTTATAAACCAAACGCCATTTGACATTTATTGAAGTGTTAAGATTAGTGAAAAGGATTCGTTATATATGGCCTTTGTAATCAATTAATCGCAATTAATCGCGTTACGCATCATTTCTTTCGGAGTTGTATTTATTTTTCAGAGGTATATTTCAGGAGCTTTTCCTCCATTTGAACTCATTCTGGTGGAGTTGTGAGGCCCGTGCGATTTCAGACACTTCAAAGACAGGTGGAGTTATTTTGGAGAATGATCTTTTTTAATACGTTTACGTCGGCTTAACCGTGTGAATAAATACGTTTGACAAAATTGTTTTCTGGCTTCGCGCCGTGTTCGTTCCTAAGCAACGTCTGCGGGAAGAAGGACGCTGAAAGAGGGTCTGCGCCGCTAAAGTAAAGCAGTGAGATTCATTTCAATTCGTATTTTTAATCGCGCCTTACTTAATTAATTAATCGGAATTAATTGAAAAAAGTCCCAGCCCTAATTAGGAAGTGCATTAACACGAAATGTAACTAAATGCTGTAACTGGGCGGCACGGTAGCACAGCGGTTAGCGCTCGTGCTTCACAGCTAGAAGGTCCGGGTTCGATTCCCACCTGGGCCGGGGCCTTTCTGTGTGGAGTTTGCATGTTCTCCCCGTGTCTGCGTAGGTTTCCTCCGGGTACTCCGGTTTCCCCTGCCACTAAAAACATGTACAATAGGCCCAGGGACTGCAGGTGGAAATTAGCACAAGTGCTATAACCTGGTACAATGCATCTCTCCTTTCTGAGGCTAATGTATATTGTCCCTGTTCAAATAAATAAACTGTTAATGGAAAATGGTACTTTCAGGGACTTTGATCGTTTGTTATCTCAGATTACAATGATTATAACAATTCCCAAGGATCCTCCCCCGGTAAGCAAGTGTAGTTTGGTGTAGTTTCGTGACTTCCATCTTACTTCCTCTGCTGCCCCTTCCACGTCGCGCCTTCGCGGTTTGTTCCGTGTCGCAATTAATAAAAGCATGTAGAAGGAAAAGAAATAAGGGGAAGCGTGGAAACCGAACGCGTAATCCGATGAGCGCAGGTATCTGACGGCCCGATCTGCGCGGATCTGAAATAACATTGCTCAGAGGGGGGGTGGCAAATTGAAAGAAGCGCGCGTGGAGGCGGTGATGTACGGCTGCGAGCGGCGCGGCTAACAGATTAAGCGTGTTAAATGTGCGCGCTCGGTCTCGCCGTCGGGTCCGACACGAATGCGCTTTATATTGCGGCGCCCGCGTTATCGGCGAGGGGGGGAGGAGAACGGGGGGGGGGAAGAGAGCGCGAGTATCAGCCGCGATCACGCTCAGATTGGTATTGGATTCGGCCGAGAGCGGGCCCGGCGACGGCAGATTCGTAAAACCCCGGATAAGTGAATTGTTGTGTGGAGATGCAGAATCTGTTGTACACGGGGGAACATCCGTTTGTCTGCAGAGGTGTGTTCGTCTCGCTCAGCCCATGTGACTCTAATACCGCCCCATAAAATGTACCTGACCTTCCAGGGGACCTCCCAGGCCCTAACGGACGAAGCAGAAATTGCTGTGGTGACCCCGCGGCATCCTTGGTGGACTTTTTTTTGTGGGCAATTTTTTTCCAGACAAAAACAAGCATTTTCCAATAGAAAAACACGAGATGCAGCTACAGACATTGTTAACAAGTAAATAGTTTATCGGCTTTAGTGCTTACATTTTGAAACTGGGCCGTGACTGGCTAATACGAGGTGCGCTTGATCCAATCAGCAGCAAATATCCACAAAAAGTCCATCCCTTTTCACACATGATTCAAACCAAAGCCTTCCCAGACTGATATTACAGTGGTCCCTTGTTTATCGCGGGGCTTACGTTCTAAAAATAACCCGCAATAAAGTAGTGAGCTTTATTTTTTATAGTTCTATCGTAGCAGCAGTGGTGTGCCGTCACCTGGCCAAATGAAGAAAAACAAAAGTGTAAAATATCTTAATAGTATATTTAATTTCTAATTTGTTTTAAATAATGTATGTATGTAGTGTCGCTTATATTGGTTTTGTTAATGTGTAACTGTAATTTCCTACTCAAAAAGTGCCTTAAACACCTCTGGCGAGCTGTCACATGATTGACAGCCAGCGTGACTGACAGAATTATCAGCCAATCAGAATTCGATATACATAGACAGTCCGCCCCAGGGCCTTCAGCAGCTCAGCAGCGCCCCCTACGTTTTGTTCGCCTGGGAAACCCGCTAATGTAGCTGCACATGGGCAAGACGATCCAGCCACTCCGAAGAGAACCGGATAAACAGATATTCCTCTTGGAAACGTCCGAATGAGGCAAAATGAAGGATTTACTGATCACGGATATTTTGCGCTCCTTCATTATGAAGAGCTTCGAGAGCAAAGCAGCGGGAACGACAGCGGGACGTAGACGCTTGGCTCCCCGGACAGGAGAAGGGGTTCCCCGCGTCAGCTGCGCTGGGACTCGGGCAAAAAGGCAGTTTTATCCACACGCCTGTTGTCGATCAGTTTATATGGGTTTGACTGCGTAACCCAGGTTGCTATTGAAGGCCCTGACTGAAACCCCACGGCCCGCCACTGCGTAGCAGTTTCAGGCTTCAGAAGGCGAGTCTTTAGCTTACATGCTAGCGGCGTTTATTTTCGCGGAAAAGTGCAGAGAAAGTCCAACGTGGAGTCGGACCCGCTCATGCCCGGGCTGTCCTGCTGTGACTCTGCGGTGTGTCCTGACACTGACAGAGATCCTCTCTGCAGCGAGAGGATGGCTCACTCGGCGACTCCTCAATCAGGACGCAGAACTCAGTGAGCGTATGGCGTTCATACGCTGTAAAAAAGCATGCACAATTATTTTTGCTGTATTGATAATGTTTGCAGTGTTCTCAAGGTTAGAGACTTTACACCTGTCAAAACCAACTTAAAAGGTTTAAGCAAATGAGTTTGATTGACAGGTCTGGCAGAACTTTATTGGCTCATTACTGCTCTGTCCATCCGGGAAGGCGGAGTTTACAGCCTTAAAATGGCAGAGGGATACCGCCTCCCTGCCCTTTTATGGAACATACTCTTTTGGAGAAGGCTGAAATGCAAATATAAATTCTCTCTCGACTCTATGTCAATAATGTAAATGGGGAATAACGAATACGCCCCTCCTGGAACCGCAACCTTAACGTGGTGGAGGGGATTGAGCGCCCGAATGATCCTGGGAGCTCTGTTGTCGGGGGCTTTGTGCCCCTGGTAGGGTCTCCCATGGCAAACAGGTCCTAGGTGACGGGTCAGACAAAGAGCGGTTCAGAAGCCCCTTATGAGAGACCAACAGGCCCAGTTAGAACCATGAGGCCATCCTTCTGTGGACCCACCACCTGCAGGAGGAGCCAGAGGGGCTGGTGCTCCAACAGCTGCCCCCACGACCCGGCAACGGACAAATGGAAGACAATGGATGTATAGATTGGAATAATGAATAGCAGTCTATCTTGTCTATATATATTTATGGTACCACCATATGAAATAATATCAAATCAGGACTAGGCTGGGTATGAAATACGGGCCTATTGTACATGTTGTACATCTTGTTGGTGGTGGGGGGAACCGGAGTGACGGGGAGTACACACACTCTAATGCATTCAATAAGTTCATCTCTAATCAATATGAAAGTCTAAAATTACCATTAGTGATACACCAAACGCACCCCAGTTTGGGAACCGCTGTAATAATAAAAGTACGTGTTACTGTGACGTCACACGTATAACCTCCTGTATTCCTCTGTGTGTCCAGGTGGGGCGCACTAACGCTAAGAAGTCGTACGAGGCGGTGATCCGTCAGCTGCTGCAGAAGCCCAACGCGCGCGTGGCCGTGCTCTTCCTGCGCAGCGACGACGCCCGGGAGCTGCTCGCCGCCGCCGCCCGCCTCAACACCTCCTTCATCTGGGTGGCGAGCGACGGCTGGGGGGCGCAGGAGAGCATCGTCAAGGGCAACGAGGTCACCGCGGAGGGGGCCATCACGCTCGAGCTGACGGCCAATCACGTGCCGGAGTTCAACAACTACTTCCTGAACTTGAACCCGCACCGGAACCAGCGGAATCCCTGGTTCAAGGAGTTCTGGGAGCAGAGGTTTCAGTGTTCTTTGGCCGGAGAGAAGCACCTGCCCCCCTGTGGCAAGGACCTGAACATAGACAAGAGCACCTTCGAGCCAGAGTCCAAAATCATGTTTGTCATCAACGCGGTGTACGCCATGGCTCAGGCGCTGCACAACATGCACCGGAGCTTATGCGTGAACTCCACCCGCCTGTGCGACGCCATGAAGGCCCTGGACGGTCGACGGCTCTACCGCGAATTCATCCTCAACGTCACCTTCCTAGGTAAGGCCGCCAAACTCCTCTGTAAAATCTGCCGCTGAAATACAACCGAGTGTTTGAAATTTGGAGAGGGGAGCGGGGGAATGGCTTGGAGATGTGGAGCCGAGGCCTTCCTTCATCGTCTCCCGGTCGCTTTGCCAAATGATGGAAAATCAAAGTTTGTAAATTCGCTTCATTTCACACGGAATTCCGGAGTCTGGATCGATTATATTTATGTAGTGGGAAGAGATTCAATTTAACCACGGCTTTGGTTTGTTGCCGGTTATTACATGATACGATACGTTGTTAATTAGGGGTGTTGGGGACGGGATTCTCGCATTGATGCAAAAAGCGTCTGAATGAATATTTAAACATCTGTTTTGGGGGGAAAATATTTATTGCAGCGTCTCTCTTTGCTCCGGCACTTTCACTTTAACACGTTTTTAAAGTCCCCATGTGAGCGATCGTGGATAATGAAGGTGTTACTCATTAGTTGTTTCCGAAGTAGTAAATAAAAAGTCTAATACTTCATAATCGGGCTATATTGTATCGTATCACGACCTATGGATCAGGATAGGAATAATATCGCCAGACACTAGGCAATACACGCCCCTATTGTTACTATGTTTGGTAAGTTGATAATCCGCTGCAAGAATAGCATTTTGCTCTGCTCTTCTTCGATCAATCAATCAAATTATTTCTTAAAAACACACCTGCTTTCACCTTGTTCCGTCTAGTCAAGTGGTTAAAGACGCTGCATGAATGAAAATATATCTCTAGGAACGATTGCCCATTGAAAGGATAGCGCAGAATCAAGAGGAAACAGCGTTCTGCGGGCGACGCTCCGGTTATAGAGCGTGACTGGTCTTCCCGCGAACTTGAACGCCGCGACGACTTGTTGTGAGGAGGGTTCCACGAGCTCCGGCCTTAACGCGGGGAATTAGGAGGTGACCGTGAAGGTGTTGTTAATCTGTCAAAGTTAAACGAGGATTAGTGTTCACCGGAATGTGCCAAGAATCGCGTCACACTCGCCATTCACATTTCACGCACCGTCCCGACACCCGTGTATGCGTCGAAACGCAGTTCCAGCTCTTAGCACTGTCTCTCTTTTTGTCTTTTCCCCGTCCTTCAAAGACTCCCAAACCCCTCGACACACACGGAAATCCCCCCCCCCCTTAATTGCTGTAGTGTAATTGTCATCAAGCATCCATTGACACCTATTACCCGGGCGCGATCATATTGACAAGTGGCTTCTGAGGAACGGGGGGGGGGGGGGGGGGGGGCTTGCTTGTAAGCGCATAATTCGCAGAGCCTCTTTGCGCTAATGAGACTGTGTGCGTTATTATAGCCCCCCCCCCCCCCGTAAGTCGGCGGCGTCTGAAGAGCGGGGAGACGACACCGGGTAGCCTTGACTGACAGATGGCATATAAAAAAAAGAGGGAAGTTATAAATAAAACTCATAGCACCTGACACAGGTTTGAGGAAAAAGTGGCTTATTACCCCCCCCCCCCCCCCAAAAAAAAAAAGAAAGCGTGACCGCAGGCATCAAAACAGCGCCGTTTGGGGGGGGGGGGGGGGGGGTTGGGTGGAGGCTGAAAGATAAGGGAGGTATAAGGGAAAGGTAGAATGAAGTGATGCCTTTGAAAAATTCACCTTAATTTCTGAGACGTATCAAAAGAGGCGAAAGCTGCGGCGAGATGGAGGAGGAGGGGGAGGAGGGGGGAGGAGGAGGATGAGGGGGGGGGGGGGGGGGAGGAAGGGTGGAATATTGGAGCGCAGTGGAGTTTGCAGAAATGATGAGCGGCGGATGACAGCGCGCACAGACGGAGAGCGCTATAAAGGCAGGTTTAAGGTGCTTTTTATGGAGGAGAGAGCCCGAGGTGTGAAACGGGCTTATTTACACACAGAGGCTGCGCTCCAGTCGGGCTCAGGAAGTTCAGGAGAGTTTGGGGAGAATGCACAGTTTGAAGAAAGTTTTTGGGATGTTATGTCTATTAAATGACGTCCATTTCTGGTAAATGAATCCGATAATAATATTGCTGCTGAAAGTGAGTATGTTTCCCGAGTGAAGCTTGAGGAGCCGCACCGGCAACGCTTTGATTCAGACTCCAGTCAAGCTCAGGACTAACAATATGTTATCAGCCCGGCATGTCCTCCACACTAACCTCTTAACCCCCACCCGAACCGGGCACCTTTTCTCCAGTTTGCCTTTACCCGAATCTAAATGGTTAAAAAAGCATCAAAATAGCGACCAATACGAGGATGAAAACGCAAGGGACAAAAACATGTCAAACAGCAGTAGAAAAAGCAAAGCAACGATAAATCAACAAAAATATGGCAAAAAAGAAATCAAAAAGTGACAAAAACGTGTGGAAAATGTGACAAAAATCCGACGACAACATGACAAAAAACGTTACGGTCACTTTTGTAGGTCTTAGCTTTCTAATGAGACATTACATTGTTGCTCTCAGGTTGAGAAGCTTTTAGGTTTGGGTAAAGCCGAAGAAGAACTGGCATTTTGGGGGTCTGTAAACGATGGTTGTGCAGGCCAGGTTTCTTCCGAGTGCTACAGGTTCCCCGACCTCCACGGTCATGCGGGTCAGGTCGACACAGTGCCAGCGCGGCTCAGCCACAGCGGCTCAGGACTAACACCTGAACACTATTTCGTTGTACGCTTGTACAATGACAATAAAGCACTTACTGACTTACTTAGGTCCCAGAGTGGAAAGATCTCAAAAACGCCGTTTACGTGTCTCTATTGTTTTACGGCGTCTCCGCAGGTTTTCCCACGATGATCGATGACATCACAGCGCCGGCGTTGTGTTTGTTATCCATCATCTACTGATCCTATAATGAGTTTCACTGCTCCACCCACAGCTGACACGGAGAAAAACACTGCAGAGATGGCCTCCTTCAGTCTTTGTGATGGGATTTACGGCTCTTTACCTGGAGCCGAGTCTTTCATTTCAAAGAGCCGTTCAAAATATAATAATATAAAACTGTTAATAACGGCAGCCAGATAACTCACAATATCTAAGTCGCGATCAATAAAACGCACGGTCGTCACATTTCGACACTTGTAGCTCATAAATTAAAGCGGCGTCATGATCTCAGCACTCCGCAGACTTTGTACCAGATGGCGGCTTGTGCGTCGGAAACGTATATTTGTCAAAGAGCATACGCGAGAACAACAGCTCAACTGCGGCGGAAATGGAAGGAAACGGATTTATATGTTTGATGCTTCCTGGAGGGAATTTTACGTCAAAGCAGGAGATTTGGAAGATTCTCATTTGTATAATAAATAGCATAAAAAACTTTCAGCACATTTTTTTTTTTTTTTAGAGACATTGGTAACTACGCACCCAATAAGCAGATTGTGTTGCATTGAGAAATATTTCATTCATCATATAAAGTAAAGTTGTGGTCATTTGACAAACTCCAAGATCCTCGGCTATAGTCCCAGGTCAATCAAAGTGTCATTAAGTTTAATGGAAGGTAACTTTGTTTTAATGTGTTTTAAAAGTCAATTTACATCTGTTTTAAACTACTTTTTTAAACTTTAAAAGTTTTGTTTTTGTTTTGTTCAAATAGATACTAAAAGTAGTCTTGAGGCTAATTATTCATTTGAGCAGGGATCGATACTTTCAATTATTCGGTCCGGCTGCGGGTTCAGCACGAAGCTGTCCCTCCTGCTGCTGCTCCGCTCACACAGCAGTGCTCGAGCTAAATACCTCTCTCAATGTTACTAAAACCCCGGATAAAGTTCTAAAACTAAATGCATCCATTATCAAAACGTAGGATACGAATACTGCTGCTGGACCGAGTTGAAAGGAGCAGAGGTTTTCATTAACAGTAGAATTTGCGAGTGTGGCTAACGTTAGCTTAGCAACCCATTCATTCCAATGCGTAGCTTAGCGTACGCATTTGTTTACATGGATTAGTTAGCTATGGATATTAAGCCGTTTTTGTCTTAAAATTCCCCACAAAATTAAATGATATCAGTGTCAACTGTACAGTTACACGTTTACTGTGTGTACAGGACTCATTTGAAGGCATTTAAAGGTACATTTTAAACATTGTTTGAATTGACGCACTGTTGAGCGCATAAATGTGACAGCAGTTTACTGTTCATTTGGCCCAAATCCAGTCAGTAAATAGTTTATATTATAGGTTAAATCGCCAGGTACAGTATAAGCATTTGACTATGAATATTGTAGCTGAAAATGCATTTAAGAATTGGAGAGAACAAATTAGACCTTTTATTATAAAAACATGTCCATCCATCCAGTTGGTCAGGTCTAGGTTTAGCTACACTATAGGATCAGCCGACAACCTGAACATCCTGAATCACCAGTTTCTTCCATCCATGGATCTCTTCTTCCCTGATGGCACGGGCATATTCCAAGATGACGAATGCCAGGACTCATCAGGCTCACATTGTGAAAGAGTGGTTCAGGGAGCATGAGATGGATTGGCCTCCACAGAGCCCAGATCTTAACCCCGTTGAGAAGCTTTGGGAATGTTTACCGTTTGTGGAAACCGTTTGTTTCATTTTGAACGTTTTTTGCATAATACTGATCTGTGCATATGTTTATACCACGCTGTCATCTGCACATTCTTTTTCACTGAATATGAAGACGTCCAGCGTGTAACCTTTTTCTCTCTGATGTAGTTACGTCATTAAGTTGGGAACTAGACATTGTAGCGAGCGTGGGGGAGGCACGCGGTCATCACGTGCAACCCTCGTTCTTCATAAATTAGCGTCATGGATTTAAAGTGTTGCAGATTTTTCCACCAGATGGAGGCTGTTTTTTTATCATCAAGATGTACATTTGCCAAACAGGAAAAGAAAGGGAAAGAAAATATGACACATGTAGAAACATTTTCACACGTTTAAATTGTTGTTCTGCACTCTATTAAAACATGTTTTCAGCTAAACTTTTTTCAAACAAACTTTCTGTCCACCAGCCGTAATACTCATACGGCTTGTCACCTCATAGCTTATTGGCGATCACTTCCTCTGGATGTTAAAACCCATCCAAAAACAATTTTACTGTCAATCTTGTTTATTCACACAGTTAAGCCACATAAACTTATTTAAAAAGAGCATTCTTCAAAAATAAATTAAACTGCTATTGTGTTTGAAATGATCGCATCTCAGTTCAAATGCAGGAGAATACAGAGAAGCATTAAAAAGATCTGAAAAATAATTACAACCCCGAAATAAATGATGCTTAAATGTGATTAATTGTGATACATTTTTGACAAAAGACCATAAATAACTCGAGTCCCACCACTACATCTACTTTATTCAACTCATAGTCTGAACCCAAACCCTTCTGCATCATTAAACTAGAACGATCATTATGCAAAATGTAGTTTACAGAAGATCAACTAAAAGAGTATACAGCTACAAATGATGTAGTGGTGTATCATTTGAATATCGACACTGAACCCTGCTTTTAGGTCGTCTTTGGGGCAAAGGAGTGCGAAGGAGGATTTAAAGATCAGGACAGTTATGGAAAGAGACTCGTTCCTCTAACCTGCTGCTGTGCTCTGCTCCATCATCAGCCTCAGAACGGCCTCAACGCGAGCACAGGTGGTAGAGGAATTGATCGAGGGAATTACTACACAATGTTGTTAAGTCTTGATAGTGAATCCTGTATTTAGGGAACTTTCGGATTATGACTGATAAATGATGTCCGGTTGCACCTCAATGAAAATCGGTTGGTTAGGGCACCGGTGCAGCTAACCAAAATGATCTGGAACCCTGGTCCATAGAATGGGGTAATAATTCATCTACATCTACTTTTGGCAATCGGGTACAAACTGTTAATCGAGGCTGACAGTAGGAGACTATAACAAAAATGCCCCAAAAAAACCCTGTTCTTTTCAATGCCTAGTCCGAGAGTGTGTATTTAAAGTGCCTACAGACAGACAGAAGGAAGCAGTTACCTATTCATTACAAGCTCTAATGGGGCAGTAAGGCCATGTTATTTTAGGTCTCACCATGTCTGCTCGATGTGCTCTATATCAGCTCCGTATCAGCCGGGGCAGTCAAAGCCTGGCACCGGTGCCACTGTGGCATTAGGAGTCAGTAATGAAGTATTCATACAGCATCACCTCCAGGCTGTTTGACAAAACTGACTCACTCTGTAAGATCAGCTTATGTGGTTTATTTTGTTGTCATTTGTCCTTTTTTTTATATATTAAACAGCCTCCCTCTGAGTGTGGCAGTCACATCTTAGCCTTGTCTGGACCAGGTTTAAGCAAAGCTCTTTATAAACTCTGCACACACAGAGGGGAGGTTTATTCAGAATATATAGTATTCAGACTACAAAAGAGATGAAATACCCTCAACTCAAACAACCTGGTCCTGGATTTTGACCTCCTCTCTGTTATCCATTATACAAACTTTAACAGCTGTGATATTGTGCTTTGTTCAGGTATATGATTTTCCAATACATCACCACTTTCAATCGTGTTGTTGGTTGTGTTTTTATGCACATAGACTCACTTTCTGGATGTAGTTTACAAACGAAAATTGTTGGTGGAATCAGAAGGTGCTGGAGAGTGTGTGTGGTTGTAGTTGCAGCTCCAGTAAAGTTTTCTCCCCTCGCTGCTCTGCACTGAAGAGGTGAGCTGTGACGGAGCTGTAAAGAGTCTCGGGTTATGTATGGCCGTGAGAAGAAGAAATGGGGAGCAAAGTGGTGTGAGGAAGTACTAATACACCTTGAACTTTTGCACTTTTTGTCATGTTTACAACCCTAAACATAAAGATTTTATTTTGAATTTTTTACTGAAAGTTCACACACAAGTAACAGACAACTGTGAAGTGAATGCAAAATGATTCTGTTATTTTCATAAAATTGGAAAGTGAAAAGTGGGGCGTGCATAAGTATTCATACAGCATTTTCTGAGTGCATTAAATTGCCTTTATAACATTCCTAATGACTGCAGAATGTTCACACCTTGCCCTAACCATTAAATAGAGGCCACCTGTGTGTAATCTACTCTCAGTATAATTCCAGCTGTTCTGTGAGGGCCTCAGAGCTATGGTCGGAGTGTATTGGTCACTAAACAACATCATGAAGGCCAAGGAGCTCACCAGAGAGGTCAGGGATAAAGCTGTGGAGAAGTTTAAAGCAGCGTTAAGTTATACAAAGATTTCCCAAGATTTGAACATCTCACGGAGCACTGTTCAATCCATCATTCAGAAATGGAAAGAGTATAGCACCACTGCAAACTTACCAAGACACGGCCATCCACCTAAACTAACAGACCGAACAAGGAGAGCACTGGTCAGAAATGCAACCAAGTGCCCTAAGATAACTCTGGAGGAGCTGTGACGTCCTGCCGCTGAGCTGGGGGAATCTGTACATGGGACAACTATAAGTCGTACTCTACACAAATCTGGCCTTCATGGACGAGTGGCAAGAAGAAAGCCATTATTGAAAGGAGGCCATAAGAAATCCCGTTTGAAGTTTGCTAGAAGTCATATGGAGGACACAGCTACCATGTGGAAGAAGGTGCTTTGGTCAGATGAGACAAAAATTTAACTTTTTGGCCCAAATGCAAAAAGTTATGTATGGAGCAAACCTAACACTGCTCATCGTCCTGAGTGCACCATCCCCAGTGTCAAATATGGTGGGGGGAGCATCATGCTATGGGGCTGCTTTTCCTCAGCGGGGACTGGGAACATTGTGCGAATAGTTGGGAAGATGGATGGAGCCAAATACAGGGACATTTAGGAGGAAATTTGAGGGATTGAGGCTGGGGCGGAGATTCACCTTCCAGCAGGACAATGACCCTGAAACTGCTGTTCACAAACGCTCTCCTTCTAATTTGACAGAGCTTGAGTTGTTTTGTAAAGAGGAATGGGCTAAAATGTCAGTCTCTAGATGTGCAAACCTTGTAGAGTCAAACCCCAGAAGACTTGCTGCTGTTATTGCAGCAAAAGGGGGTTCCACAAAGAATCATGTATCATTTCACTTTCACTTCACAGTTGTCTGTTACTTGTGTGTGAACGTTCAGTAAAACATTCTAAATAAAATCTTTATGTTTATGGTTGTAAACATGACACAATGTGAAAAAGTTCATGGTGTATTAGTACTTTTGCAAGGCACTGTATGTAGTAATGCTGTGGGAGATGAAAAGATTACCAGGAATTATAGGGGACATAAGCGGAATTGTTTAGCTTTAAACTCTGTTATGATGTTATTCCCTCAAAAACAGACCTGAAACATTGCTTAATTTGAAGCTTCTTTTAGGGGGACACATTCTAGTATCTCACAATGTTAAGTGGTAAAGAATCCGGGCACTTGTTAGAAAGATTTGAGATGATGCAGTGGTGTTTTATTGATGCTTTCTGTTTTGATCAGATTCCCTAATCCATCACCAAAAAGTGTTCAAAATCATCACCAACGGAATCTATTACTGCGCCACGGCTTTGTCGTGCAGTCGGACTAATCTCAAAGTGTGCTGCTGCATGTTGCTTTGTTATAGTGAAGCTTCAGCGGCTGTTTTCGCGACTGAGGGAGCAAAGCTATGGATCGGAAGGTCCTTCGAGAGGTTTCTGGTTACATAGACCCCCGCAGGAAGACTTTGAGGTAAACAGGAGGAGTATCGTACAAACTGCTGCCTTGGTGCTCGGAATAGTCAACGAGGAAGATTCAAAGATTGCTTCAAACACACGCGAATGCCTTAAAACACAACTCCAGATGTGTTTTTGATGAGGGAACAACATTGTAGCTTTCACTGCCTGACCAAAAAAATAACTGTTCTGGGGTCACTGACAAAACCTTAAGGACACAAGAGGCCAAGTCTTGTTCCTGGCGCACCAGATGCGTAGTCCTGAACTGAGATCTTCCGAATGGCGGATATGCGTTATTGATCTCCGCCACTTGCAGAAGGCGTCACAAGAGGAGGTGACTGCTCTGATGGGAGCACCTCTGACATTCATTTCCTCGTTTATATCGCGCTGCCTTGTGTTCCTTAAGCCTTAGGCTCTCACAGGTCAAACTAAAAACTTGATTTACCCCATCGTGAGCTAAACAATGTTTATGTCTCGAGTGAGAAAGAGCTTGGCGTAAACGCGAAACAAAACAAATGGACATGTTCACCTCTCCCTCCCCCTTCCCGGCCGTGGAGTCAATCTGGTTGGAGGAAAAAGGTTTCTCCACCCCAGCACTTCCCATTTAAATGCGCTAAGTCTGGAGTGGCAAGATCACAAATTGCGCTCCTACTCAAAATGTTACGCTATAGTCTGCGCTTTGGGTCACAAGATCGGGCCCAAGGAGTCATTAGCTACTTGGTTCAGATTTTAAAAGTGGGATTCAACACAAACCCGTAATGGCTGTTTTCAATCAATGTACGTTTGGAATAGGACATGGCAATGAGAAAGGATCTAAGGAAATATTTGACTTGTGGTGAATTCGGTTCCTGTCGTGACAGCGTGGTCTGTGATTGAATCGCTATAAAACCTTTAGAGATTTGACTGGATGTCAGCAAAGTACCAGACAGTCCTTCTTTTGACCAGACACACAACTCAGGGGTGGATAGCTGTGCCCAAACAAAGAGATCCCCTCTTGAACAACCGGGTTCCTCCATCAATCGATTTCTTCTTCCCTGATGACACGGGCATATTGCAAGGCGACAATGCCAGGATTCATGGGGCTCACGTTGTGACAAAGTGGTTCAGGGAGCATGGGATGGATTTGCCGCCAAAGAGTCAAGAGTCTTAACCCCACTGAGAATCTTGAGGATGTGCTGGAGAAGGCCACACTCTCCCATCATCAATACAAGGTCTGAGAGTCTCGAAAAATGAATGCAACGCTGGATCTTTTGACATTGCAGAAGCTTATAAGAAAACGACCACAGCTCTAAATAGTCAATTTTGCACGATGCCACCACCTCCTTCTTTTGATAATGCTGAGGAGCTTCATAGATCGCCACATTCTTGGCGTCTTAAGGCGTGCGTTTCGCGGGCGGTGAAGGCGGCGGACTTAAAATACCGCAACGCGCCGAACGGAAACGAGGCGCCGCTCGAGCTTGAAAACCCTCAACACGTCGCCTTATATAACGGGCACATTAGGGGCAGTATTGTCCTTCACGGGGACAATTTCTCTCAATCCTTCAGAGGGTTGCTGACCTTCCGCATCTGTGCCCCTCCCTGCGAAAGTCGCGGCTGTGACGTGACCCGCATGCGGCCGTCGCGGTGCAGAAAGGGGGCTATATTTACCCTCCCCGCGGACTCGTAGGGCCTTATGGGACCGAGGAGCGACGTCCCACCGGGAAGGGGGGGGGGGATAGGACGCCAAGATAACAGCCACGTGCCTTATAGGATGCACCCCTGTGACAAGATAAGCAGCAGGGAAGGAAGGGGAAAAGGAAAGGGGGGGCGAGTGACGGGGGGAAAAGAATGGAAGGAAGAGATAGCGCACGGGGAAAAAAAGAAAGCAAGAAAGATGGATAGACGACCGGAAAGGCTTTGCAGACGATCAATAGAGGGAGAGGAGAAGTTGTGAGCGGTGGGGGAGGCAGCGAGAGAGCAGCAACCCTGTGAAGTCTGTGTGGGAGGTGCTGTTTTGGAATGCTCTCGGACAGAAGCTCGGGCAAAAGAGAGAGGAAGGGAAAGAAGAAGAAAAAAAAGAAAAAAAAAGGCGCTGAGACACGGAGAGAGGGAGGAGGGTGAGAGGATGAGTGGAAAGAGTGAAGGTTGCTTTCTAGCATCTAAACATCGCAGTAAGCTCTGTGCTCAATAAGGCCCTCAAGGCACAGCCGCCTCTGCTTTGGCACACAGGCGAGAGAACGAAGACGGAGGGAGCGATAAAAAGAGGGAAAAAGAAGGGGGGAGGAGAGAGGAGGGAAGAGAGGAGAGATGGAGGGATGGAAAGAGTGGGAGAGAGGAAGGGGAAGGGAGGGATGGAAAGAGTGGGAGAGAGGAAAGGGACAAGCGGAAACAGGGAAGGGAGAGAGGGGTGAAAGAGAAGAGGAAGGGATAGATAGACAGATAGATAGATAGAAAAGGCAAACATACCAGTATTTCCAAAGTCAGCATTTGTGTATGCACAATCAGCTAGCAATAGAATAACAATGTTATCTAAAGTATTACCTCAAAGGATCTGTGCATTCGGTTTTTAAAGTAGAATTCCGTGAGATTGCACAATGAGACTAGCAAAGGAAGGCACTTTTGGACAAATGTAATTATTTCATCTTAGTTTGGTTCTTTCTTTTCTTTTCTTTTCTTTCTTTCTTTCTTTCTTTTTGTTTCTGTAGGAAAGTAATAATAATGTAGATACTTTAAACAGCATATCGTTGCCTAAAATACACCAGATTGCTCTAACTTTTATCTGATTCAATGAACATTCCCTGGGGAGGACTAGGCGTTGCTCTGACTTTCTCGGAGAGTATCTCAAACAAGAGCACACTTACAGAAGTGTTATTCTGTAAAATGGCGTAAAACGTATTCTAAAAATAAAGTAATTCAAAGTGATACAAAACACCTTCTGTTACATGCGCTCTATACACAGCCTTTCATATATCGACCCAAGGTAGCGTTCTCAGTCTTCTATAGATAAGAGTTCCAACAAGTCTGTAAAAACGAGTGAATTACTGACATTGCTGATCCCATGCAAACGTCCAAATAAATGACCAACGTCCTGGGGTCATTTCAGTGTTCCCAGATCATTCCAATCCCATGCCAGTAAGGCTTTAGAACATCATTCTATGCCACTATCGGTCTCTTGGGGGCCAGCCACCCACAGGTGTGCGCGTGAGTCTATTTAGCATCAACAGAACTTGAAGCAAATCTCTGCGACATTCTTCACGGGCGTACAACACGCACCACTGGCACTACACGTCCTCCTCATCGGACAAATCATCTGTAGTAATATGCCCAGGATATTTAGCAGTGTTGCATATATGTGGGGAACGACATGGGGGAGTGGGGCCCGGAGAGACGCAGAGGAAGAGAAAGACATCGAGGACGTCGCATCTATCAACACTATTTGAACAGGAGGCTCGCGTGCGGGGAGTTGAATGATGGCTTTGAGGAATGCGTGGGCCGGGGGGGGGGGGGGGGGGGGGGGGGGGTGTGTCTGGACTCCGAGCTGGCGAGAGAAGAATAACCATCACCGGCGAATTAACATGCAACAAATGTCCGAACGGGGGAAGAAAAAGGAAGAAAAAAAAGTCCAGCCGTTGCCTGACGAGAGGGTGCGAGCCCGAGCCGAGGCTTCCCGGGACCAAGGCGGAGGGGGATCGCTAGGAGAGGAGGCTTCGTCATTACCATGGCAACAAGAGAGGGTTGAGAAGAGATAGAGGAGAGACAGATAGAAAAGGAACGGCACTCCGGAGCATGCGGTGCAGAGCAACACGCTGTCAAAAATCAGGTGGGAAGCAAAGATCTAGGAAATGACGTTTTGGAAGTAAATAGGCTGTACTTGACTTGACACAACATTCGAGAGAGCCCATTAAGAGTTAGTGTTAGTTAAGGTTAGACCTTAAAGTGCCCATTATATATTTAGGTCTAGATTATTTTCTTTCTTATTTCTTATTTAGCTGTTGGAGCTGCCCAACTTACATTGCACCAGCCCCTATGGCTCCTCCTGCAGGTGGTGGGTCCACAGAAGGACGGCATCATGGTTCCAAACGGGCCTGTTGGTCTCTCATAGGGGCTTCACCCATTCACACTCTCATTCATACACCAGTGTACGCAGACACTGGAGGCATGGAGGTTGCCCAAGGACACAACGACAATGTGCACCTTCAGGAGGCGGGATTTGAACCCCCGACCGATCATGAGACGACCCGCTCTACCCTCTGCGCCACCGTCACCCCAGTTAGAAAGTCTTTCCTTTCAATACGGATGCGTCAATCTTTACACTCTATTTGTGACCGTTACCCGGCTGTAATTGTCCACGTCAGTGTTTCCGTCCAACATTGACACATTGCCCCCTACTGGCCACTGTGGTTACTGCGCCCTGTGACTGACGGCTAATCCAGACCAACCGAGCGGGCCGAGGGGGTAGACAATGTCGGGACCAGAAGCCAAATCCGGCTCTTGAGCATGTCCTCCAGCTTACAAGATGACGTTGAGAAATAGAATTACACACAACCACCTGTTCGAATAAAAATAGTACAAAGCTGTCTGGTTCTATACAAAACTAGTGTTAGAAGAGATGTGTCATTTAGTTTTGGCCACCTAGGGCAGGTTCCTCTATTATTAGACGTGTTAAAAGATCAGCGAGGTGTGGCTGCTTTTCAGTTTTATGCAGTTAAAATCCGAAAACAATCTCCCTGAAGTTGTGAGCCAGTTGCCTGGTCACCAGACTCACCACTGTACCAGGGTTTGAGTCTGGTGACCGCAGCATCAACTCCCTTTCCAAAGCTGAACATACGCAAACAGGAAGTGGAGTAAACCAATCAGCGAAGGGCGGGCGTCTGCTGTTGATGCGGCCCGTGTGCCATCTGTAGATTGTTACCGACGGGACTTCCGCGTCACATACGGGACCACATACGCAAACAACACGTGGGTCCCCGACTGATACATATTTATAAAAAAAAATAGAAAGGGTATCATTCAGGTCTCGCCAGGCTAGTGAGACAGGCCTCAACAATGTTCAAAAGCAGTTCAGTTTCAGTTTAGGTGTACATGTGATGATTTCAGCAAGCAAGAAAGTGTTCAGTGCTCTGACAAAGAGAGCAGAGTTTTGGGAACAGTGCAAACCCATACATTTTCTTAAAGGTCTTGAAAAACGGACAGAAATGAATCTGTTGGTGGCATTTAGGGACATGTCAATGGAAAGCTTTTTCATCCACGCACCTTTGACACTGGATTGGAAACTAATTTCATCATGTTTCATTTGTGCTCCTTCATCTCAAATGGCTGGACCCAATAATTACCGAAACATTATTATGCAAATATACCAGGATCGCAGCAACCCAACGGACGCACATGTTTTAGGATGAAAAAAACAAACGTCCTCAGCTGTTTGAAGTCAGCAAATGATTCATACTTTGTTACATTCGGAACTACAGGTGTCAAAACAGGCTGACAGCGCCTCCCCCACTGTCGCTGCCTTGGCGATGTTAAAAATAGACTCAGAAAGGGGTTCGCGTAAGCCTATGACAAACCCTTCTCCAGGAGAATCATGTCAAAGTCTGTTATTTTTTCTTTTATTTTGTTTGTGTGTGCCTTTGTGGTAGGAGTGAGACAATTCACAGTAGTCACAGTTCTATTAAATTTATCGTTCTTTGGCTCACACTTTATTTCCAGCTCTTTTTCTCGGTAGCTGCTCGGGTTGTCAAGGATTCTGATGCAATATGTTTAAAGGAATCGTTTTCATCTCTAGTTTGATGCTAATCTAGCAAATATGTACATTTGAGTTGACGCTTACACACTATTTGGATGCAAAGCTGGAGAGTTTTCATAGCACATTGCCTTCCTCCACATCCACAGATTTGGCACTGGCTAAAAATAGTTTCCCTGGCATGAAAAAGCT
Organism: Proterorhinus semilunaris; assembly: GCA_021464625.1. NCBI lineage: Eukaryota > Metazoa > Chordata > Actinopteri > Gobiiformes > Gobiidae > Proterorhinus > Proterorhinus semilunaris. The sequence goes on along the minus strand of CM038356.1, from coordinate 29,654,561 downwards.
ATGAGTATCTTTGTAAAAATCATGATTTTCTGCATGAATCTTGAATGTTGAACGCCAGCTCGACAGATATTTAAATTAAATTGCAAAACAGTAGTCCAGGGAACGCGAGACATCTTTTTCACACATGGATTGGCCACCGCACAATCCAGATCTTAAACCCCATCGAAAATCTTTGGGGTGTGCTGGAGAAGACTTTGCACGGTTCTTCGAAAGCGCGCTGTAATCAAAGCTAAAGGCGGTCTAATGGCATATTATATTTTTTTTGGCCAGGCAGTGAATACGATTGGGATGAACTATTAAGAATTCAATGTTATAGGTCAAAATCTGCCATGTTTGTGGTCAACAGCAGCTAGACATGTCCATAGATTTACATGAACCAAAACAATATGAAAAGCAAACGTTCAACTGCCGGTGACTATAGGGCTGCAAGGTTTATCCATATCGAATCGCAATCGAGGTTTTAACTACTGCAATAACCAAACCTCAAGAGGCTGAGGTTTTTTTGTCTTCTTCTTCTGTCTATGGCATTTGAGTGATAGAATTGTGGAGCCTCTGATCTCAGGTTCAGCTGCGACAGGTAAAAGGTCTGAGTTTCCGTAAAGTAGATTCTAAAGTGTTTAGCTAGACGCCATGCGATTCCATCCCGGACATATTTCACGTGGCTGTCCGCCAGTGGTACTCTGGATGTCGGGGAAACTCCTGCAGAAGAGGGCGCTGTCCACGGAAAAGTTGCAATTAGGGTTTTTGGTCAAAATCGTGCAGCCCGACTGGTGACTCTAGCAAGTTTTTTTACTTAGTTAAGGTATTTCCTCTGAATGTTCCACCACTAGATACAGGAGCAGACACTATTTCAGCATCTATTACTGCTAAAACCGTTTTTGTTTCAAATGCATGTTTACTTGAATTGTCGCTCAGTGCAGTTTTCATAATGGGTTTTATTGTTATACAGGCTTTATAATTATTAATGCTTTACTCAACATTGGTATTACACTTTTGCCAATGAAAGGGGGGTCTGGACAAGTGTTTTTCTAACTTATCATTGCACGGTTTGACGAGTGGGCTCCACACCAGCGCCGCCTTGTAAGTCAACTGTGATTCTTGGCTGAAGCTGAGTTGGCATTGTTATTTACGAGAATTTGATGGAGCAATTTTGGATGTGAACCATTTTGTGTTGAACGTTGAACAATTCAATTGGTGAAGGAGGCTTGTCTCCTATGAGGCCGACGTTTGCATTTGTAAGCTTGCATGAAAATGAATTAAATATTATATTGTAACCAACATTTGTATAATGGCTGATCACGCTTTACTGACTTATTTGTATGGGATCTTCTCGTTTTAGACCATTTTCGGTGGAATATATGTTTTGCATGTCAGTTAAATGTATGACGTTCATGGAACATTCTTTATCCAAGCTGAGTTGCCCAATTGATCGTCGATTGCATTGCTTGTACAATACAGTTGAGTTGATTGGATGCAGAGCCAGATCTACCTTATCTGGGGCCCAAAGCAAAATTCTGCATCGAGGCTCTACTGACCACAGGAACTCATCGATGGAGGGTGCTCCCTTTTATCGTTAACAAACTGACCCATTTCATGCAATAAATAAGGCAGGGGAAACTCATACGACCTCAATTTGGGCCCTGCTCCACTATTCGAGAACCGCTATTCTTTTGTCAGACTATGCCAGGACCACACCTTTTTTCCCCTCATTATTTCCATTTATATATAGTCTTCACCGACCTGAATTAAATGTCCACCCCTACCCCACTAAGAACCACTATTCTTTCACCTCTCTTTCCCGTTTACAAGAACACCGCTCTAAATACTGTAACTACAACAGGCTAATGAACAGCCTCACAGGCAAAGGATACATTCCCCACCTACTGACCCACTGTTGGTTAAAACCAACTGACACCTGCACCTATCTGGTCTTTTCTTTAATCAGACCACACCGATCTAGCCCGATGGCAATTAGTTCAATTCATGGACATTCGGAGAACTACGGTTAAGGAGAGTAACTTCTGGGGTTTTAATCAGGAGCAGTGTGTGTGTTTTTGAACCCGGGACCCTGCCACTCATTGGGGTATAAAGCGAGACACTGTACCCTTGTTGATTGTATATGAACTTAACACTGCAAAAAATAATTAACTAGATGAGTTTAAAATGTCTCAATTTGAGCACAACAGTTGACATTTCAGTTGTTTTGACCAGTTAAGATGTAATTCAACCTGAAAAGACTCTCAGACCCCGGGGGAAGATCGAACGAATGATATGAAATGCACGGCACTGATGAATGATCTTCCCCCGAGCCTGGACCCTGGTGGTGGAAGAGGAATCCTGGGTTGGCCAGTCGCCTACGAGCAGAGCCGAGGAGAGGCCAGGTGGAGAAAGGGGTGGAGGAGGGTCGTAGCACGGCTGGCAAACGGCTGAGTGATTGACCACGGAGCTTAAAGGGGATGAGCCGGGATGAGCAGCTGCGGTGATTGGCTGTCGTGAAGGTGCGGCTTGAGCGGGGTCTGTGATTGGATGATGAGGTGAATGAATGCCGCTGGTTGGTCTTCCAGGTTGAATTTGTGCAGAAGCTTCATTTGGGCTTTTGACCGAGATTACTCCACTTGTCCAGAGATGTTTCTGACTTGTTTTATCATGTTTCATCTTTATTTCAGGTAGTTGTTTCTTAGAAAAGTGGTGTCTTATCCCATTGGCAGTATAACTTTCTTATTTCAAGCGAGATTACCTTAGGACCAGTATGACATGTCATCAAACAAGCAAGGTAATCATGGTCAGATCAGGAAAAAAGTCTTAATTAGTGAAAATAGCTCAAAACAAGATACAACTTCTCAATTCAAGTCATTGCTCGACTTTTTGTAGTGGATCACTCATGCAGACCATTATGCATACATCAGACTTGTGTTACAGTTTGTCTATGTGTTTCTATCTGCTCCTATTTGATTTTGATTTATTTGAGCTATTATTTACAATGAGCTATTATTTACAATATTTACATCATTGCATTTACATTATCACACACAACCAATACAAATACAAATAAATAATAACTCAAAAAGAGTAGGCCGAAGCAAGAAAGCTTATAAGTGCCTACCCCATATTCAAAATACAATTATTGATTAGCAGCTTTGATAATTCGAAGCTTTTGCATGTCACAGGTTGAAAATCTGATGAGACTTACAAGTATGAAAGACATAGAAAAGTTTGTGATTTCTGAGCGTATTTACTTAGTTTTATAGTTCTCTCTTATTTTTTATCATTGCTTATATTACCATTCTATTGTTTAAGTTGTCATGGTGTTTTAGATATACATATACACATACAGATATATGTATACATATATATATATATATATATATATATATATATATATATATATATATATATATATATATATATATATATATATATATATATACACATACACTACTAGCGCACATATTTATTATACATATATTATCATCATAATAACAATGACAATAATAGCATTCTCAAAAATATCATCTTCAAATCTATCATGTTTCTCATTGCTATCATACCTGCTTCAACTGTATTGTTGGTTAAGATTCTTGTCCTATCAAATAAACCAAATAAATATAATATGGTAAACATATTTCAAACGCCATCATTGGATGAGCGCATGCTCAAGTACGTGTAATGTGACACAGGCTCATATCCAGGTCTCTTATGATTCTTAAGACTCATTTTGAATGATTATAATCTTGCCAAGGGGTTGTTTCTTATACATACGTGTCCATTCGGAATGCCCAAAGAGACTATAGAGTTTGGGATCGCATCATCAAATCTGCCAACTGTGCAATATATTGCCAGATTCTTCTTATTGCAAAGTTTGGTTGTGCAATATTGCAAAAGGCTTTAAGGGGTTGGAATCAGCCCTGACCAAACAGTCCATTGGTCCAGAAGTGAGAAATACGACTGTTTCTAATGAAACTTGGCAGCTCAAACGCGTCAGCTCTGGAGCCCTGCTTCACCCCCGCGCCCGGAGGCAGAAGCCCATTTGTCAGCGCTTGTTTTGGTGTGACACTTTTGAGACCACAGCGTATGATGCTTGTGTCGTGTGTTTGTGCCTGCCCTCTCAGCTCTCCCTGTCTCTGGGGCTGTCCAGGTGCTTTTGTCAAAGCTCCTCAAAGCACCTCCAGCTTGTGATGAGATTCTTTTGTCACGTCAGCAAGGTCCGGCCATGTTTGTTTATGTGACCCACTTGTCCATATCCAGGTAACAAGGCTTGAAGTAAGACACAGGTTCAGTGGGTAAGTTGTACCTTTTTGGGGGAGAAACAAACAAATAGTTTTTAGTTACTGAATACTAAATACTTTCCTTAACATTTATTTTGTAACAAATTCCGTTACTTTGTCTAATCAGAGTACTGTTTTCTGAGTACTTTGAATACTTTTAGAATACTTGCACAGTGATTGTCATTATATTTATGTAAAAATATGGCATATAATTACAAAAATGCAGACCACCTGTTATAAACTTACCATTAATAAGGAACTCTTTAAGTCTGTTTTCAAATGCACAGCATCATGTGACACATGTGCAGTGTTTGTATGAACTGTAGCATAAGGCGTTCAAATCTTCTTTTTATTTTAGGAGGAAAAACAGGTCAACATTAAAAGTTCTTAATAATGTTGTGCCATTTGGAGATACAATTTAATTATGTTTGCTTGTTTGTTTGTATACTTTAATGTCCCTGTAGGGAAATGTGCCTTCTGCTTTTAACCCATTTAGAATACAGTTACTTTGATATTTGGAAAGTAACTGTATTCTAAATACTCTCAAATGAAAGTGTAACTTTACCAGAATACAGTTACTCAATGAGTATTCTAAATACATGTATCTAGTTACTCCGCAACACTAATAGCTTAATCAACACCCAATAAGTCTAAATGAAAAAACATTTCCCTTTTAAGGTCAAAAGTCACATTTATATGATGTTTTGACACCTTCACCTCCTAAGCACTTTAATGTCAATGACACTTGATCACTTCATTTCTAGCTCTTTTCACAAACAGTGTTTCTTAAAGGCACCGCCGTTGCCCACTGCTCCAGCGGCATCGAAGGATGGGTCAAATGCAGAGGACACCTTACCTTACTATACCTGATTTTTGTCTAGCAGTGGGATGACATTTGTTTTGTCCTCCTTTAGTATATTAATGACATTTGTGTGAAGAACACTGTGCATGAAGCATTTGTATCAATTTCATGAACTTGCAGGTTAGTCTTCTTGCATTTCTGTTACAGTGACCCTGAAAAATGTAAAAATGTGCCCATAAACTCAACCCATGGGTTGCTACAAATATGTTAGGAAAGTTAGAAATGAGTTTGGACACAATTAACATTTTAATTTAGTGGCTCCCTCTTTCATTGTTCCTAATAAAAAAAATCAGGTAAAAGAGCAAATCCCCATTCACACTCTCATTGATGCACGTGCAGTGGAGGACAAGGCGGGTTAAGTGTTTTGCCCGAGGACACAGAAGTATTCACTGGTGGGTGCTAGGATTTAACGCTGAAGTTCCACCCTACTGCCACCCCAATCCCTTTTTCTAAAAGGTCTTTGGTTACAACTACATACATGGGTTTCATCCATCCATCCATCTTCTTTCATTTGTCCGTTGCCGGGTCGTTGGGGCTGTTGGAGTTGCCCACATCACATTGCACTAGCCCCTATGGCTCCTCCTGCAGGTGGTGGGTCCACAGAAGGACGGCCTCATGGTTCCAACCGGGCCTGTTGGTCTCTCATAAGGGGCTTCTGAACCGCTCTTTGTCTGACCCGTCACCTAGGACCTGTTTGCCATGGGAGACCCAATCAGGGGCACAAAGCCCCCGACAACAGAGCTCCCAGAATCATTCGAGTGCTCAAACCCCTCCACCAGGTTAAGGTGGCGGTCCCAGGAGGGGTACATGGGTTTCAGTTACATGTTTTTTTTTTCAAGAGCGCCATTTTGAGGACTTTAAACCTTTAACAGAATATTTTGTTTTGAATTGGCAGTTGCAGCAATCTTCATGTTTCATCACTTCGGACGCATCAAAGAACTCAATCTCATCCATTATGTTTTAACTAACACAGTTGTTTTGGTGAAAGCATTAAGAGAAGCGTCTTGGATTACTCCCAACTTAATTAACTGCCAACTTGCTCCGTAGTGGATTGGTATCATCTTTTTGTCGCTAGATATGATCAACATCGCCTTATTAAAATCATTTTCATTTGGCTGTCAACCTAACCGTTTAGCGTGCGGTTCCAGAGCGGGAATGACAGTTTGAATTTCCGGTGATGGCCCGCGAGGGGAGAAAGATGGAGGAGAGGGCTGTCGCGGTGATTTATGGATTTCATAAGCACGTTCTCCCTCAGCAGTGGCACCACCAGCGAGGGTTAGCCGTGTTGGGGTGTGGGAAAACATACGGGGAGATATTGGACATCCCTGGTGGGCCCCCTGCTTAAGGTTAATTCCATCCATCCATCCATCTTCTTCCACTTTTCCGTTGCCGGGTCGTGGGGGCAACCGCCTGAGCTGCCCAAATGACATGGCACCAGCCCCTATGGCTCCTCCTGCAGGTGGTGGGTCCACAGAAGGACGGCCTCATGGTTCTAACCGGGCCTGTTGGTCTCTCATAAGGGGCTTCTGACCCGTCACTCAGGACCTGTTTGCTATGGGAGACCCTACCAGGGACACGAAGTCCCCGACAACCGAGCCCCCAGATCAAACCCCTCCACCACGTTAAGGTGGCGGTTCCAGGAGGGGAAGTTAAGGTACACTTTATTGTAAGGCAAGGCAAGGCAAGGCAAGGCAAGTTTATTTGTAGAGCACAATTCATACACAAGGCAATTCAAAGTGCTTCACAGTTGCATAAAATTACAAGAAAACAGATCAAATCAATCATTAAAACATCAACATAAAAATTTATCAATGACAGTAAAAGGCAAGAGTGCAGATAAAATACTTTCAGTTTTCATCTGCTCGGGTAAAAAGAGCTGTTTTCAGCCTGGATTTGAACATTGTCAGAGTTGAGGCCTGTCTCACATCCTCATGAAGACTGTTCCAGATTTTTGCTGCATGAAACTGAAACGCAGCCTCACCGTGTTTAGTCCTGACTCTGGGAACCACCAGGAGACCCCTCCCTGAAGTTCTCAGGGCCCGAGATGGTTCATACGGCTCTAACATGTCAGAGATGTACTTTGGTGCTAAACCATGAAACGACTTGTACACGAGCAGAGCTGTTTTAAATTCTATTCTCTGAGCGACAGGAAGCCAGTGCAGAGACCGGAGCACTGGACTAATATGGTCATATTTCCTGGTTCTTGTCAGGACTCGAGCAGCAGCGTTCTGGATGTTCTGCAGCTCTAGCAGCTCGTTTAGAAAGGCCAGTGAGCAGGCCGTTACAGTAGTCTAACCTGCTGGAGACAAATGCATGGATGAGTGTCTCCAAGTCTGGTTTTGACACTATTCCTCTGATCTTAGCAATGTTTTTCAGATGGTAAAAAGCTGATGATGTTATTGCTTTAATGTGGCTGTTTAAGTTCAGGTCTGAGTCCATGATTACTCCTAGATTTCTAACCTGATTTTTTGGTTTTAGAGAGAGAGACTCAAGGTGACTGATAACACTTTGTCTTTGTGTCTGTGGGCCAAAAACAATGATCTGTACTTGGCATGACCTGTTAGGAGCAGTGTAGAACGTAGCGAGTCGTCTCTTGATCTCAATCCCAATCCTAATAAGAAGTACCGAAAAGAAGGATTAATCTTATGTTAGTGTTTAAGGCACAAGGACAACTTGTAAACTTAGCAGAGGAACGGTACTGTGGATGTGAGAGTGCTGTGATGTGAAATTCAGCTTCAGTGTTCTACTTTGTCTTTTCTTTTACATTTCTTGAGAGGCCGTTGAGTTTGCGTTGTACTGTAGTCTTGACTATAAGACAATGTGTCCCGACCAAGAGGTTCCTGAGGGGAAATGTGTCCATTTAGCTTTTGGTCACTGCTGCTGGATGTCTTTTCAAAAGATCTTAATCCATCCACAATCGGGAGTATTTACACTGTAGGCACTCTTGTATTACCAGGTTTCTCAAACAGCTACACTGTAGTCATTATTAATTCACATCATAAAAAAACATTGCGGGTGTCGCCATATTGTCTACATTTCTTCTTGTTTTATGCGTTTTCTGACACATTCCCAGCGCCCTCTGGTGGTAAGTTTCAAAAAACACAGGCTGCACATTGGAACACGTGAAAGCATGGAGTGATAGTTGCTATGCTTGGAAAGCACTGATTTATTTACATATGAAATGGAGGCATAAATGAGCCTTTCCTGGGGAATTGAACAGGAATTCTCGCTGTGTGGGGGCAGTACAATGAATCTGTTATCTGCCATCTATCTTAGGTTTAGGTTGAGAGTTACTTTACTTTCACATCAATATTGCAATTGGCAAACTCCAAGATAATGTTTATATGTACTATGTGTTCTGATTTTTATATAAAACTGTAAACATTTCTCCTATGTTTAGACTACTACTGATAATAATAATATTAATAATAATAATATTAATAATAATAATAAAGCATCGGTTTTATATTGCGCTTTTCTGAATACTCAAATTGCATTATTCGTTCATGCCATACTCGATGGTTGTACGCAACTATTGTAGCCACAGCTGCCCTGGAGTAGACTGACAGAAGCGAGGCAACCAGTCTGCGCCATCGGCCCCCCCGACCACAACCCACCACTCATTCACTACATTCCCCAGGCTTCCTGGCGTTGCCAAACGGTCTCCCATCCAAGTACCTGCCAGGCCCTTCCCTGCTTAGCTTCCGAGTTCTGTCGGGATTGGGCAGAGCAAAGGCGGGATGGCCACGATGTATGTACTACTTATGTCCTGGATGTTACTCTTGTATTTGTTCTTTTCATATAACAGTCTTCTCTCAAATGGTAGCGCTTCTTAACGTGTATCAAAAAGTGCACTGTGACTGGAATCTTGCTGCAATTTCAAGTGTAAGGCTTTGGCATTGTGGAGCTGTGCTTCCAAAATGCTTTTAACTGTACCGGAGTAGGTGCGTGTCGACATAAAAGTGCCCGTTGTATCGGACAGCCCGGCCACGCTTTGTAAAGCCAGGTGTATCATCTCCCGGCGTGTCCTCAGCATGTGTCAGCAGTGCGTTAGCAAAAGGACAGACGTGGCAGTGCTCCAGTGATCGGCACTTTGTCAAAACCCCGGAGTCTCAGCACAAACACTGGTCTGTGGCACCCCCACTCAACCTCTCCCCCACACACAAACATGGCCTATTCAGAGAGAGCGCAGTTTGAAGAATGTTGGGATATTCTCAGCTGAATCTCTTCAATTCCCCCCCCCCCCCCCTTTGGATACTGCAGTTTGTTGAATTATTTACTAGTCGCGACTCGGCACTGGTTAGTTCTCTACTTTAGTCGTTTCACGCTAATATTAGTCAGTGAACAATGATTGTGAGTATTCCTAATATGAACATATCTCTGATAACAGTCAGACTCTACAGCAGTTGCGTTCATGTGACATTTCAGCGTTCTGAAGAGCCCATCGTTTAAAATTGAGTTGGTGGGCAGGTAAGAATTCCGTGATAGTGGGACGTGGTAAAATGTAGATGTTTTATTTTTATTTTTTTTTGCCATAGCTTTGAGACAATCCACATGAAACAAAAACTGTCATAGTTCAGCGTGTTCTCTCTCAGCACGTTGAACAAAGGACAAATTACTGCCTTAAAAGGTGTCCAAAAGGGGAGACGATATTCGAAGTTGGTCAGATGCGAGGGCTTTCAGCCACAAGATGGAAGTGGCAGGTTTGTGAATCCAATCGCTGTTCTCTGTCTGGACATTCTTTTCAGTATCTCGTTTGTTCTCATAGTGTTGTATTGGCCCCATGCCCTTCATCTGAGATTATGACGTCATCACATTCTAGACCAGGGCTTCCCAAGCTTTTCCAGGCCGGACCCCCAAAATTACTCAACCAACAACTCGGCACGGTAGCGCACTAAAAACATGTATAATAGGTGAATCCTCCAGCCAGGTGATTCTGACCATCAGCCTGGCTCCACATCATGGAGATGGGTCCCCCAGTGCCGCGGGACCCCCTTCTGTAAGATGTAATTAGCGTTTATAATAGTTTAGGATGCACAACTTTTAAAGTCTGGTTTAATTGTGTTCATTTAGGTATTTTGACATGTGGCAAAATCTGCTCTTTTCAATCAAAAATACATACAATTCAATGTCAGAAATGTAAAAAAAATCTCGAAATAATCTTGCGACCTCCACTTCAGTGTCCCGCGACCCCCACTTTGGGAACCAACATGAACGCAACCTATTTCATATATGAGCCACATTGTCTGAACAGTGTTTTGATGTGGCTTACATCTGCTCCGTGAGTCATTCCGATGGCAAAGAGTAAAACAAAGTGTCTCTTTTGACCTCAGAGTGCAGTGCTTTGGGGGGGGAGGGGGAATGTGTAGTGTACTGTGTTTTTGGAGCAGTGTTCTATCAATTGAAACAACTGTAATATCCATGGACTAATCACAAATATTTGATGATACGGTCATGCAGACTCTACGTTCTGTTGCCTCAAATGAGAGCAATCCTGCATCATGTATACGGCGCAGCTCTTACAGAAAGAGGAGCCTGTATGCGGCGTTCAGCTTTCATTATATGAAATGTTTTGTAAACTGTAATGTGAGATCCTGTGCAGCAGTTATTCGCTATTGTATTTATTCATGTATGTGCAGAGTCGCAGACCACTGTAATCCTATAATTGAAGCTCTGGGCTCCTGTAGTAAGAGCTCTGTCAGCATCTAAATTGTGGATGCACTGGAGATCCCGTCTATATGTGTGATATACATTGTACTGTATTTCATTATCGTATTCTTTTTAAATTTCTACTCTATGGACCATGTTTTTGCGTCCTTAATAGTAAAAATAATCATCATCATCATCATCATCATCATCAATCATCAATCATCATCCATCCATCATCATAAAATCATGCAAAATCAAGTTTATGCATTTCAAGGATTTGACTAAGTTCTCGATGAAACATAAAGATGTTTAAAGTCCATAATCCATCCCTGGAACCATTATGCGCTCGCGGTGTGTTCTTCACAGCATCATTGATTTGCTAGCATGACAGCGAAATGTGTAATAACTTGTTATTCCCATTGCTGCCTGCAGAGGGATCTCCAAGCTAATTTCCTGACCCGTCCAGTCATTTTCTTTTCTTTTAAATTGACAATATTTCCAAATAAAACATTCTATATCGATGCTAGCGATCGGCTGCGTTGAAGTCTCGTCTATGCGCCACGTCCACTGGAACGTTTCGCCAACGGCGCCGTCCTCCGCCGATCATTTCCCGTGTACGGGCGCGCGCTATTCCCTTCACACGGGCCCGCGTGTCCGCAGACCGCTTCCGCCCGTGTATCGGCCGCCGTTCGCCTCCCGCGCAGGCTAATTCCATCGGCGCGTGGGCGGGAGCAGGGCTGTCCGGGGAGCACTGCGCCCTGCCTTCACGCCCGCGTGGCTTCACGGGCCGCCTCTCCTAATGATGTCTTCGGCCATAAACCTGGACACCGCGGAATTTAGTGCGCCATTTTGGGGAAGATGTGGCCGCGGGGAGGCATGAGGCGCACTGATCTGTGCCGAGGTCTCCGAGAGCATGAGGTATTTAGAGTGGGAGCAAACAGACTCGGCTTTATTGGTATAAACACTGTGGGAATGGTTTCACTACGTATTGTGAAAGAGAATCCGTTATTCTGTTTGAGTGTTTCCCAGCCACGGTGAGGGGAAGGCAAACTCGATGCTGATGAATATTTACGTTTCTCCGCAGGGCGTTTTACAACTCGGAGAGTGTTTCCGAAGGACGGCTTCGATCGGAAGTCATGATTACAGGTTTATTTCGTGATCGTTTTGACACTAGGGCCTCAAGTTGGACACGCGTTCTGAAACTTGTCGCTCGGTATTCGAATCCACAAATCAGACCGACTGCAGTGGTAACACCGTCTTTGCTCCGGCCAAACACGGTTCACCAAAATACTGCCGCAGAAGGAATAACGAAAACGATCCTGATCAAGAGCAATTAGGATTCACTCAAAATCTGTTTGGAACCAGTACATGAACAAACAAACAAATAAAATAGCATTGTATTTAAAAAATAATTGCCATGATTTTTTTTTTTTAAAGCTAGAGGTTGAAATTGCTGTTTGTAAGATTTCAAATATCGAGTTCATCTCCAGTGTCAGTTGCAAAAACTGCTGCTAAAAAATAAATTAAAAAAAAGTAATATATACATTTAATCTCTCTGGTTGAGATATTCATTTTTGTCAATATCGCCCACCCTTTATACATTGACTTATTTATGGTTTTATCCCCTTTCTAATTGAATGTTTAAACTGTAATCAAATACAAACCTTCAGTGGAGTCGCACACATGTCAGTAATCCGGCATACTCCCGCTCACAAAACGCCAGCCGACACTCCGATATACTTCACCATGAGGTGTTTTACAGTCACCTTCTCCAAACGTGTTCTGATCCTGTCTGTGGCCAAACTCTCTTCCTCTGCTCCCGGCTCTTCTACTCGGTGTGTTGGTGGAAGTGTGCACCCTGCTGGCCTAAAATAGAACTGCATTTTAACACATCATTAAAGGGACTATACAGAGTGTGAAAATGTTAAAATTATGTATTTTCCTCCCCCTACATGTTCCAAAGATGTCCTAATGTGTAGAATGAGCCCAGACCTGTTCACCACAACTGCCTCTAAAATCCTGCACCGTCAAAAAGGTGTTACTCCGGGTCTGAAGTGCCGTCATGCACAAACATAGAGACTGCAGTTACACGCAAGACCTGGGGTGGCAGTAGTGAGTATAAAATGAAAAACTTGCATCTAGTCCCTTTAAACATAATAAGACACATCTCCCTGACATTTTTGGCGATATTGATTATTGCTCCGGGACGCATTCTTTACACTATATCAAAGTTTTGTAAATTTTTGAGGTTTTTCTGAGCAAAAACATATTGCCCATTTCCATTTCGTTCTATGAGTGGTCCAAACTATAAACCTAAATATCGCAGAACTATATAGAATGAAAATTCAAACGAGACCCATGCGTAACCAAATGTTTTGAGTCTTATGAAGTATGGAGAAGATGGAGGCCATAAGGTTTGAATATATATATTGGACAGGGAGGTCCAAATCTTTTCCTCACATATTGAAGCCTATACAGTGAGAGGGGCCACAGATCGGTGGTCAACGCAGTGCAAGAGGTTTTCCTGTTCCCCACACCTTTCATTCGGCTTAGAACAATAAGCCAGCTCTTTCTTACAATACGATGCTAGTAGTTACGGTTTGAATCGTGCAGAATTATGAAACTTGCAGTAAAAAGTACTATCTTCTGCAAGTGTTTGCCAATTCAGTAAGAACAATGGATCTGAGGGCCACATCTGGCTGCATTTTGGACACGCCTGATCTAACGCCGTAACATTTTTTCAGACACTCTGAAATGTTTTGTAACCGGAGTCATTCGTTTTGCAAATGAAGCAAAATAACCTGTATTCCCACGGCATGGAATATAAGCTTCTGAGGTCACATGATGCAACTGAAGTGTTGACGAACAAAGCACTGCCGGAGACAGACAATATTTTCCGCAGTATGTTATTCAGGGTGTGAACTTGAATGCTGAGGGGTGCTCAGTGCAATAACATAACAAATTATTTCAGTTTCAGTGCATTAATACATGCTGTTCAAAATATACTTTAACTTTTTTTTAACCATCTGCTGTTTTGACTTTGACCACCGTAGTCAAGTCTCCCCACGTCCCAAAAGTCATCAATACATCCATCAGTCGACTTTGTTTGTCTGCCCGGCCCGCTCTTATCTGTTCTCTCGTCTGCTTTATCGCCCCTTCCCCCCCCCCCCCCCCCCCCCCGCTCAGCCCCCTTCTCCCCGCCGGGCAGCGAGAGCATGGTGAAGTTCGACTCCCAGGGCGACGGCGTGGGGCGCTACAACATCTTCAGCTACCAGCGCCTGGGCGAGCGCTACGGCTACGTGCCGGTCGGGGAGTGGGCCGAGAGCCTCAGCCTGAGCAGCCATCTCATCCAGTGGCCCAGGGAGGCGGTGCCCACCTCGCAGTGCAGCGACCCGTGTGCCCGGAACGAGATGAAGAAGATGCAGGCGGGTAGGACAGCCATTTTTCAGAATCATTGAAACCGTTGTAATCGAGGCTAGAAGGTTCGCTGTACCTGGTTTCCACTTTTTTCAAAACACTTATTTTTTTGTAATAGGGTGAAATACACTTTGTCTAGTAGTATAGATATATTCTATTCACAGACATTTGTGATCTGCCGTGGAATCCAGGGACACAACTCGGTTTCGGGGCATTTTGAGAGAGACATAGCTTGAGAAAGTGTCGTCTCCAAGCTTTCCAATGATGTGTGACACATGGAAATCTGATCATATTTGGAGAAGATGTGGCAAATGAAGTTAAGTTAACAACTCCAAAAACCCCAAGGGCAGGAAAAGCCGTCTAAACTTTTGGGGAGTTCTCTGCTGCTCGAGCGACAATAAGGCTCATTTACATCTCATTTAGATAACCCAAACCCGAAAAGGCAAAAAGCAAGAAAAATGTATATAGCACCTTTCACAGATAAAATCGCAACGTGCTTCACAGGAAGACCAAAATAACAAGGGTTACAGAGAAATGTAATAAAACAAATTGATTAAAACAATCACAGCCTTTTCAACTAAAAGCTCGTCCAAACAGCCAGCAGTCCAAACAGTTCAGCTGTTTTTTAAAGGAATCCACAGTGTCGGTCACACGTAGCGACAGAGGAAGGTCATTCCACAGTTTGGGAGCAACAGCTGCAAAGGACAAGTCACCTCTGGGTTCAAAGCGGGTCCTCGGGACACTGAGGAGGTTCTGGCCCGAGGACCTAAGGGTGCGACCGGAGGAGTAAGGGCACAGCAGGTCGGACAGGTGTTTGGGAGCGTGACCATGCAACGCTCTAAAAGTCAAACTAACATTTTGAATTCAATTTGAAATTTGATGGGAAGCCAGAGAGGATACAATGGGAGTAATGTGTGACCGTCTGCTGGAGCCGGTTAAAAGCGGCAGCATTTTGAACCATTTGAAGACGATTCAAAGCAGATTTGTTAAAACAAGTAAAAAGGGAGTTTCAATCATCTAAACGAGACGAGATAAAAGCATGAATCACCAATTCTAGATCAGAGTTGGATAAAATTGGCCTCAACTTGGCGATGTTTCTCAAATGGAAAAAACAGTTTTTGGCCAAGTGTGTCGAGTGCCTGTCAAGAGACGGAGACTGGTCAAACCAAACACCAAGATTTCTGACGCTCGACTGAACCGAGGAGCCCAGAGAACCAAGCTGGTTCACAATCGAGGGGATTTTTTGCTCAGGAGCAATTATCAAAGTCTTTTTAGAATTCAACTGAAGGCAGTTTCCACAAAGCCACGACTTTACACTTGAAAGACAATCCATTAACTCTGACAGACTGTGCATCTCCGACTCCTTAAACGAAAAGTACAGTTGAATATCATCAGCATAGAGATGGTAAGAAACATTTTTAAAGCGGCTAATGGTTTTTCCAAGAGGGCTGATGTACAACAGAGAGCCTGAGGAAGCGAGGTAGAAAGGCTCCAGCTGAATTTGCAGAAAGGAGAGGAGAGGCAGGGAGCGGATATTACAAATCTTCAAAACATAATTGAGTACAAGCCGGGAATGTTTGGAGCGCACATGTGCGTGTTTATTTCTGTGGACTTTCAAGGCTGTGCGTAAATGAGCGTTTTTTTGTTTTTGTTTTTTAAGTCTAGTCAGGACTATCGCGCGCGTCATGCGGATACAAAAGACACGGCCGTATTTGTGAGGCAGGAATGTCCGCGTTGTCTTCCCTCCGTGTGACGTGCCGTAGTAATGAGGGGCCTTTGTCGCAGTCACATTCCCGCCCTGGCTTGCTTGTCTCCCCGCGCAGGCGAATACTGCTGCTGGATCTGCACGGCGTGTGAGGCCCATGAGTATCTGTTGGACGAGTTCACGTGTACCCCCTGTGCGCCGGGACAGTGGCCCACGCAGGACCTGAGCGCCTGCTATGACCTGCCCGAGGACTACATCATGTGGGAGGACGCCTGGGCCATCGGCCCCATCACCATCGCGTGTGTGGGGTGAGCACTGGGAAATGACGAGCTAGAATGCTATGGGTGTCCAGTGTCCTTTATCTAAAAGGGTGATAACATGGTAACTCTCATCATTACGAGAGAGAAAAAATGACACGCATCAATCATTCATCTCACGGTAATATGACTTATCCATATCCTTACCCAATATAAAACCCAATATGGTTTTAATCCTTAGTTAGATTTAGGAATGCTTTGGGGACGTAATTACTTGTTATGTAGTAAAATACGTATGAAAGGAAAGTACACGTGTATCACTACATTTTGCAATTATTTTTACATGTTTATTTAATAGATACGTTTATGTAATGGACCAATTTAGAAGTCATTTAGTTAGGCTCCGCCGTGTAGAGCTCCTCTTTGCTCTGTCCAGTTATTAAAAGGTAGTAAACCCTGAAACTAAATTCTCATTCTCTTGTTCATTGCACTTTATTTCTCGGTCCTATATAGATTTTCCGCATTGCGGTCCCACTGATTTTGGATGACAGGCTAAAAGTTTGCTTTGAGAGCATTGAGGCGGTAGGTCACACACAGGCGGACACAGCTCTTATATCAGTGTGTGTATGGGGAAGGAGAGCTGTGGGATTACAGGTACTGCTCCACTGTTTGGTGCTTAAAGGCTTTATATGTGAGGTCATATTAATCTGTATCCCCCATGTTCCGCCCCTCGCCCCAGGTTCATGTGCACAGGTCTGGTGATGTGGGTGTTCATCCGGCACAACGACACGCCCCTGGTGAAGGCGTCCGGGCGGGAGCTGTGTTACATCCTGCTGTGGGGTGTCTTCATGTCTTACGGCCTCACCTTCCTGTTCCTGGCTAAGCCCTCGCCCGCCGTGTGCGCACTGCGGCGCCTGGGCCTGGGCACCTCCTTCGCCGTGTGCTACTCCGCCTTGCTCACCAAAACCAACCGCATCAGCCGCATCTTCAACGTCAAGGATGGGGCAGGGCCGGCCAGACCGCGCTTCATCAGCCCCTCGTCTCAGGTGAGATCAAGAGACTCAAAACCGCAATTCCAGAAGCAAAATCACCATGGATGGTCTGAGAATTGAACATATGAACAGTTCAAAAGCACAGCGGAGGCTAATTAGCTTTGTACTAACTTGTAACTATTGCATGAATATTTTAAATTAAATGAAATACAACCTGTTTGAAACATTGAAAATAGAAAGTCGTTTTCTACCAGTTCATTCCATTTCAATATCTTGAATTATATACATATTTGGTTTGTCGGGTCCCTGTGTCCACCTCCTCTGACGACTCTAAAATCTGGAACTTACGGGTACTGCCTGTAGTGTCTCACAGATTGACAGGGGTCTGTCGGTGGACGTTGACCCCAGCTCTGCTCCTCTCTCTCTCTGTCCAGGTGTTCATCTGCCTGAGCCTGATCTCCGTGCAGCTTCTCCTGGTGTCCGTGTGGTTGCTGCTGGAGGTCCCAGGCACGCGGCGGTTCACTCTGCCCGAGCGAAAGCAGACGGTCATCCTCAAGTGCAACGTCAGGGACTCCAGTATGCTGCTCAGCCTGGTCTACGACGTACTGCTGGTCGTCCTTTGCACATGGTGAGTCAGCTGTCAGGACCTTCCTCAATAAATATACGAGTGAGTGACAACCGCCATGTACGACCTCTCTCTCCAGGTATGCCTTCAAAACCAGGAAATGCCCGGAGAACTTCAACGAGGCCAAGTTCATCGGCTTCACCATGTACACCACCTGCATCATCTGGCTGGCCTTCCTGCCCATCTTCTATGTCACCTCCAGCGACTACAGAGTAAGCTCCTCTCGCCTACGCCGTTTACGTAGAATATTATGTATGGACAAGCCAGTCTGAGGTTCTGATTGAATCATAGACAGGTCAGTTCAAAGCGGCCATGTCCACGATCGTGTCACGAGATAAAAACTGTGCCAAACAAGCAAGTATTTGATTTGAGTAGATAATATTTTTAATAACCTGATCTGCTATCTCTGCTACCCCACCAGACTTTTTGAGTTATTAATTGGAGCGCAGTCATGTGTCAGCAGAGTGAATAGGTGGGGACTCAGGACACACCCCTGTGGGCTTCCCGTGTTCAGCGTGATGATTCTGAGGGAGTTGTTGACGACATGTTCTGCCTGTGGTCTTCTCGTTAGTGTTAAAAACATGTGTGCATATTCCATCAGTAATCTATTTCATCCTATTGCCGGTGAGCACCTCAAATAGTGGAAAAAGTTGGACAAGTTGTGCGATGTGGAGTGACAGACTTGAGACATTAAAACTTAGACTTCATAAACACCAGTCTTTTTGCCCAAAAGCACACACAGGGATGGTGAGAGGTCACAAAACATTCAGGAACGCTTTATATAAAGGGATGCTCATTAAGTTATTACTTAGGGTTAACCCCTTAACACGTAACCCTAAGTGGATTATTAATACTTTAATACTTAACAAGTACCCCTTAATATAAAGCGCTGCCAAGTTTTTTAACCCAGAAAATTAGGACACTCAATATTGTACATTTTATCCAATGAGTGTAACATATCATCTCTATGTAAAGAACAACATTGAAAAAGTGGGACATCTTCTAAATCGGCAGGAGAGGGGGATAAATGGGATACATGAGGGACAGGTGCAATACAGGGGTATTCTGTATGTGATTCGAAGGCCCCTGTGAATGTAAGCCTGTGGCACGGAGAGGCCCCTGCTGTGTGACTTGTTGAAAATATAAGCACACTTGAGTTTTGGTGTTGGATGCTGGTCAGCAGGGCTTGGTCGTCCTTGCCGATTCACCTCATGAATTCTCTGTATTGATTTGCCCAAACGTCTGAATACATTTGCAGCTGATCTCGACACGATTGCAATGCAGCCGGGTTATTGCACCACAAATCCACTTTATACTGGTCACCTGGCGCCACAGCAAAAGGAGAGGAATTGCAGGGCTAAACCTGTCAAGAGGAAGGTTCGGGATTTAGACTGGGGCGATTTAGAAAACAAACAAGCAGCTGAAAGGGAAGGACTAAGGAGAGGATTTATGTGAATGACTATCATTCAGTTGGCCCCTTACTCGTTTGTCTGTGTCAGTTTTTCTTGCATCAGATTTTGTCCTGAAAATCATCAGAAGTTAGATCCATCCTGCCGTTTCCCGTGCCGTCTTCATTCACAAAAACATGACTTGCCTGGTGAAGTTCTCAGCCTCCTTCACAGCGCTTTATAATCTAAAAATAAGTTTAACATTGAGATTTTCAGCCGATAGCTCATCACATACTGTAATAAACTGTAAATGTTTACACAATTGCAACAACATCTCCACTTTAGTAGCACCAGACACCAAAAAGTCCAATCTTGTACTTAAAAGTATTTTTGAAGGTTCATTAAGAAGGATTTTTAAAATATCTTTCCAAAGCCCGAACCTGAAAAAAATTGTTTTCTAATAACGAGATCATTCAAAAACTTAATAAGATATCCACAATCTCCCCCTGTAAAAGTCTGTAACCATTAGGGCTGGGACGATACACTTTTTTCACGATCCGATACCTATTGCTATACAGTACGTAATGATGCTAGATAATTACTTACTCGTGACATCATCACGATGGTTCACTGTAAACATTGTCAACTGCCAATTTAAGGGGACATCGCCCACCCCTATCCCAGCTATAGTAATTATTATATATCGACAAAATAAAAGCATACATTTAAAACAGGCTCTATCCATAATTTAGATTTTGTTGCAGGAAATATACAATATAGGCCATTTTGTATACAAAAACATTAAACAAACGGAAACTTGCAGTGAATTTTCATATTTATTTTGATATCTCTAAATGTATTTTCCCCCCTATTAAACATCAGTATCTCCCTCCTTTCCCCTTATATTTATTTTATTTTATTCTCTATATTGTTAACATTTTGCTGTTCGCCCAGAGGGTTTAACACACTTTGAGATCTCTGTACGCCCACTGCGGCAGAGCCGACAATAAAGCTGACTCGAACTTGAATAAAAGCGAGTGTGAACTTTTAACACTCTGCCCCGCTTACAAATCACGCAGTCAAATATGTCACACGGCGAGTTTCGAGACTTTTTCCTTTTTTTTTTTTCAAAGCGTCTCTAAATGCCACACTCTGCACTGTGGAGATGACAGGCCTGCTCGGAGTGCTGACACATGTCCGGAGTTAGCAGATGAGAGAGAAGAGAGAGGCGGAGAGATGGGGTTTACCTGCCTGCACCCCCTGCACACACACACACACTGTCCCACAGCCTCCGCGCACTCACAGGCTGCACACAGGCACAATCAAAGGGCATAGGAGAGCAGTGCTGATGTGCCCCCCCCACCCCACCACCACCAACACCAACACCGCCGCCACCACAACCACATCCCTCCCCAAACCCTTTCAAACACCTTACCGCTTGCGCCGGCCTTGGAATCTGACTTTAAGATGAGCGAGGTAAATAAACAAACTCCGGCAGGCACAGGCAGGGTCCGGGATGATTACTGATGCGGCGGTGCACAAGGCTGCGGCTGCGCTCACCGGGGGCTACTAGATAAAAATTGTTGTAAAAGCAAAAGGAAAGGGGGGGGGGGGGTACTACGCAATTTGCCCGGGTGAAGGCTAGTTCAGACCTGGAGAAAGGATTCGAATTAATGGATATTTGAATGGCCACAATTAGCAATAGGACCGCAACGCCTACTTCAGAAGTATTGAGAAGTAATGATTCGGTTAACAGTGGGCATTTTAATTAACTTTATTTTGAAGCATTAAAGGTGCATTATGGAACTTTTAAGGCGAGGCACAGCAGGTGAAAACACTGACTTTTTCATGCAATGGTCAACGTTGACATTTTTACGTTAACATCTTAGTATTCATGTCAGAGTATAAAAAGACGCAGCTAACCGCTTACAATGCTTATTTTATGACTTTTTGTCTGCGAGGTTTTATAGGTTTAATATTGATTTTTTTTTAAAGGGATCAGGTGCAAGTATGTTTGTAAGTTTGCCATTTGATGCATTGTACCAGTGTTCGCCTGGGGCTAATTTACATCTGCAGTCCCTGACGGCGTAACGGACAACCTATAACAGAAAACAAGACCAAAGGGTGGACCACAGAAAGACACAGCAGGACATAACATTACAAATGCAAATAAAAAAACATACACCCGCTACGTACAAACAGACAAGACACATCAAGAATACAAATACAAACACCAGAACAAAATCGGTACCATGGGGAGAGTGACTCAAAGAGGGTCGGCACATTGGTGGTTAGTGTGTGCAACGCGGGCTACTGTTTAGATGTTTTTAAGTGACCATCAAGAGTTTTACAGTGGCCTTCACTGTAAGAGCGTGATGGAGAGGTATAGTGCAGTCATGTGGAGAAAGAAGGTACTCTAGTGGATCTTGTAGAGCTCACTAAGGTTTGTAAACATCCAGGAGCAGTGTTGCCACAGATTACTTGAAAAAGTAATATATTACTGATTACTGATTACTCCTTTGAAAAGTAACTAAGTTACTTTACTGATTACTTAATTTTACAAGTAACTAAGTTACATTACAAGTTACTTTATTAGTTACATTCAACTTAAGCCGACAACATCTCCACAGCCTCAACACACTAATGACAAACCCTTTTACCAACACTCACTTTCTTGGAAGAACATTTTAACAGTAACATCAACAAAGCTGACGCAGACTCAGAAAAGTGACGTATTTCCATCTCTCTCCCCGACCAGTGTGAGTGTTTCTAGGCTGAAAACGTGACATTATCTTACGTCACTCGTCGAGATGCAAAAATAAATGTATTTTTCCAAAGAAAAATTACAAAATAGTAACTCGCAGTGATTTGGAAAAGTAACTTAATTCTGATTACTTGATTGGAAATAGTAACGCGTTAGATTACTAGTTACTGAAAAAAGTAATCCGATTACAGTAATCCGTTACTAAGTAATTAGTTACTGGCATCACTGTCCAGGAGCCAAAAATTCTATAGTTTTCAAAGCTCAAGAAATTGTATTTGGTCAAGATGTAAGTAAGGTGCTTGAACAGCTTTTTATCAAAAAATGTTAAGGCTTGCTTATACCCTGACTCTAAAGGTCTAATTGCAGTTTCTCCAGCCGGTCCCCTACAAGTGATGCAGTAGGACAGGTGGGAGAAAATAAAAGCGTGCATGAATATCCTGGCTGCCTCCAAAGAGAGATTAGATCTAATATGTCTGCTGTTAATTACGTTATATCTGATTTTCTTAATCATATTCTAAATATATGTATTTTGAAATTTAAATTAGACTCCAGTGTGACCCCAAGATATTAGAATTTAGACATGACGTCGATGTTCTCACCCTCAATGAGAATGTTTTAGAGAAGAACATGGCTTTTTTTTCTCAAACTCAATTCAGCCACAAAATCTATAGATTTAGACAGTTGTTCAGGTGACTGTTCCGAGCCTGATTTATAGAGCTTTGAACCCCAAAAACAGAAATGACTTGCCATTTCTATGCACAAAATATCTTGTTTTTATATGAAAACATAAAATGACAGAAAACCTTTTTAACAAATTGTTATTATTTTTCTATTCACCTGTAGTGTCTCACCTTAATGTGAAGGGGAAAAAAGCCCAAACTTGATATCTGTGTGTAATTTAACTTTTTGTGATGCAATGGCTGCATGACGCCTTTACTTTCGATCACGGTGGCCTCTACAACGCTCCAGCAACAATGGAGTGTATGCACAACCATGGAGAGGGTCTAAAAACAATGATCCTGTGAAAGGCGCTATATGAATAAAGATCTTCTTCTGTAGCATCGAGGCCACTCTGATGGAAATGCTCACCACTCATACAGCGAAATGCTGCGTAGCCGAAGGATGCGCAAATCAATATCAAAGCATCACTATTTTCTTCACCAGTAACTAAAGTTCCAGAATCAATACTTCAAAACAAAAATGTCCATATGCTATTAGATCGAAATAGGACTGAAAGTGGAAAAAGCTTGTCATTACGCGGCCACGTCTCTGCGAACTTGCCTCTGAACATGAAGGGAATGAGGAATAGCATACCACTTCAAACTATTCTCTCTTCTGCCTTTGCCATAATACTGAGGGTATTTCTAGTTCGGAAGTCTGTGCTTTCAGGTCGATGATTGACAGGATTGTTTCACACCATGTTGTTATATTACACGTCGCATGGTTCCAGAGAGAGATCCGGTGAGCAGTTGTTGGGTGGGTGAACAGGACTTGTCGGTTCAAAAGATGACAGGGGACTCTAGCCAGGCTGTTTCACAGTTACATAAAACTAACTGCCTCTGCCAGTCTATCAATCAAGACGAAGACGAAATACCTGGACTATCATTACACAAATGTATTGATAATATTACGTGCACCTCACGTTTGCATTCATCTAGGGCCCAAGTTTTTCACCCAGTCCATTGTAACTCAAACATATTTACTATTGGACATAAATAAAGATAGCTGAACATTTCTCAAAATAGATGGTTCCAGGAATGACCAATCCCCTTCTCCAAAGAGGCCAACTGAGGTCCCTCCAGACTGAAGGCTAAGTGGGCAGACCAGGCAAACACTGCCAAAGTTCAATCCAGAAGGAAATCTCAAACATCCAGGATTATACATGAGAACAGTTAAGAAGGGAATAGGTTGGGTTCACGTTTTAGAATGCTTTTGTAAGAGTGGAGCTGGTCCAAGCATCGTCACCTTTGACACAGATTTAGCCACTTTTCAAACCTCCTGTGTGTCTTTTTGGAAACAGGGCGAGCAACAAAATGTGCTACCCTCCAGGATATTAATAAAGTCACCATTGCGTCCTGTAAGCTTTCTCAAAGCACTGCTCTCCGTGTGCAGTCCCACGCCTCCCAATAGCTCATCCGATCAGCGCGAGTGTCTTTGTCTTCTCTCGGATCCGTTTTAATGACAGATCGTAAAAGCTCCGTCCAAACTCGTCTTTTAAACAAGATAACAAGAAATAATCCAAGTCCGCGGCAAAGTGAAAGTACAGAAACCTGCAGTAACATCGATGTCAGTGTCCCACTAATAGCTGCAAAACGCTGGAGGCTGTGAAAGAGTCAGAAGAATATCCCTCCGACAGTAGCAGCAGGTTTAGGCCGAGTTATGGAGGATTGACCACCACTCAGACATGACTAAAGGGACTAGATGGAAGTTGTCGTTTGTATTACTCACCACTGCCACGTCAGATCTTACACGTAACTGCAGTCTTTATGTTAAGCTTGTGCATTACAATGGAGATAGTTGAAACACGAACGTTTTGAGTGACAGTGCCGGCTTTTGTTGTGGTGAATAGGTCTGGGCTAAATCTACACATTAGGACTGTAAATGATTTATACGGTGTATATAGTGTATAAGTTTTTAAGGTGAGTTGAATGGAGTTGAAAATTAGCACTAGCAGTAAACTCTTTTTGCATAGCATCAGTTACAAGCTTGTTTATACTGCGTTGAATTGTTGAATTGCAATGTCCCTGTCAAGTAAATGATTAAATGAATAAAATAAAGGATATTGCTGGTGCATGTAGGGGGTGGAAAATACATTGTTTTAACATTTTTAAATTCCGTCTAGACCCTTTGAATAACTTTAGTAAATCAGTGAATTTAATCATATCATATCGTGATATCATGATTCATACTAACACATATTGTGATACATGTTTAAGCCCTTATCAACCCTATTGGGCACCTTTACAAGAAAATAATTGGACCTTAGATTATAAGCACTGAGACAGAAACAGAAATTGTGACATTTCTGTTTCATGTGGATTGTCACAGTAATGGCAGAGGCATAAGGCAAAAACCAAGATGAAAAAATCTGTATTCCTTGTTCAATAAAATAGAAATAAGGCTACAGTAAGAAAAAACCCTAAATATGGCACACCCTTTTACGTGACTTTTTATACTGTCCTCCTTACCAGTGTGATGTCAGTCAGCTGATTTGAGTTGAACAGTGCAGTGATTTATAGAGTCGTTTAGATTATCATAAATCTGTCATCTTGTGTGAAATGAATTAGCATAGAGCAAATCCATCACTGTCTCCGTCTTAATTGCACTGTCTGCTCCTCAGCGTGTCTGGGTAAGACCTCTTACATTGTGTTATTTACTTTTGACACGGCTTTGGAAATTGAATACTGTTGTGGCGTAAACACAGACCAGGGGATTTGCACCTCGTTCCTACTTCCTGTCACCTGTCACTGTCAGCCAATCACAGCCCGCTCTGCAGTTAAAGTTCCGATCCCATCGCTTAATCCCCAGTGCTCTGCCGCATTTCAAACTTGCGTTCCTCTGTCCCGTAGGTGCAGACCACCACCATGTGCATCTCGGTGAGCCTGAGCGGCTTCGTGGTGCTGGGCTGTATGTTCGCTCCGAAAGTGCACATCATCCTGTTCCAGCCTCAGAAGAACGTGGCCAGCCACCGCCTCAACCTCAACCGCTTCAGCGTGAGCGGGGCCGCCACCACCTACGCATCCCACGGTACGGCGCCATGTGACTGAGCTTCAGCGGTGTGACTGCACACGCCAAACTCACCTTGGTTATAACCTTTTTTTTTTATATAAAATGTTACTGATACATCTTCTATTTATAAGTGTGTTTCAGTTTTCAGGGATCTGACACTAGCTCATATTCAGTACAGGAATCATTGGAAACCCTCTTGGAAAATGGTGCCTGTATTGAAATGTTGGGGCGTCCGATGGGCTTTTTTAAACTGAAAGTCCTATGCGTCATTTGTGCCAAATTTGGTTCACACTTGTTTATCTGTCAGACTCAGAACCACCCGGTTTATCTGCTTCACAGTCACTGGTCTGGATGCTCACTGGGCGCTGTAACGCAGCTCTAGCCAAAAGGGGGCAGTATGTCAATAATAGGTAGAAACACGGGAGTGGACATAAAAATAGCCAAATAGCCAGAGTCCATCTTAGTGAAGCTCAAATCGTCGCTCCTATTCACCGAAGCGTCGTCTTAGCTCTTGTGGTCAGAATGTGACACCAGGGGGGGGGAACCAAAACTTCCAGTCTATTCAAGTTGTTTACAGTATCACTCAAATAGCAAGTCTTTGTTATGGTCTGCTGCTGAGCCAGAGGCAGAGACGACCCATTAATGTTCTTTTAATGGTTTTTAAATGTCTTAATGTACTTGGTCCTTCTTATCTTTCTTACCTTATGAACCTTCGCGGCCCCTTCGCTCCTCCGGCAGGGGTCTCCTAGTTATTCCTAAAGTCAACAGAAAGACTCACGGGGAGGCGTCTTTCCAATATTACGGCCCTCGCCTCCGCAACGACCTGAGGAGGAGCTCAGGACCGCAGAGAACGTTCATGTTTTTAAGAGCAGGCTCAAGACCCACCTTTTTAGTTTAGCTTTTAACTGATATTTATTCTTGCAAGGCCTATTTATTTATCTCAGCACCTTATAATTATTTTTATTTATTTATGTATTTTATTTTAGTGAACCTATTATTTTTTTTATTTGAGCAATTATTATGCTCTCCCAGTTTCCTCTGGAGGAGCCCTCTGCCTCGGCAGCGGGGATTGGCTGTGGCTGCTGGGGTGCTGTCCTGTGGGTGTCTGGATGGAGGTGTGGTGTTTCTACCGCGCCTCCTCCGGGCGCCCTGTGTGGGTGCCCTGAGGCTGCAGCTGAGGTTCCACTCCCGATGCAGACGGCTCCTTGGACGGTGTTTCCTTACCTGGTTTATCTGTACCCAGCCTTATCTCAGCCTTATGTCCACTGCGTCCATTGTTTTACCTTGAGTGCTTGTGGTGTGCTTGTGAGGTGTGTCTCTGGGAAGGTGGGTGGGGAGAGTGTGACTGTGACAATGTGTTTGTATTTGTGGGAGGAGGTGGGTGTGACAGAATGTTTTTTTAAATCTGTAAAGCACTTTGTGTTACATGACATGTGTGAAAAGCGCTATATAAATAAAGATTGATTGATTAAATGATTAGCAATAACAAAAGAGGGCTGATCACCTGATCTCAATAGGCCTGAAAGGGATGTGGCCTCATACCCCCACCCCTGTTGAGACTTGGTTGCAAAAAAACTACTACTAAATTACTCCCTTCTCAAATCATGTCTCCTCAATAGGTAGTATTTTAACCTATTTACCCTCAAAAGTGTGTTAGTGTTTTTTGGATGGAGATGCTGACTACGGACCACTGCTGTTCTCCCTGCGATGTTGGGTCATTCTTTTAAAGAGATGCTGCTTGGTTTCCCCCATGTACTGCTCACTGCCATCTTCCTGACACTGGATGGAGGACACCACATTACTCTGTGTGTAGCTGGGTGTCTGGTCTCGAGGATGGACCAACGTCTGCCACCTTCTGACCACGAGAGCGAAGAAGAAACTTCTCTGAATAGAAGTGAAATGTCCTCAACTCAACCAAACCCAGTCGACGATTTAAGCTTCACTCCGATGAATACTTCCTGGGAGAATGAGAGACTTCACAAACATGTCCAGAGAGTCATGTGTTGTGCTGATGTTGTAGACATAGCGTCGTCCCTTTGATTGTTGTCCAACTAAACCCATTTAGTTTTAGTGAGCTGGTTCTGTTACGCTCTCCTGCCTCACTCCGGTCGGTGACAGTACAATGTCAAATTGAGACTTCTCTTGTGCTGTGCTAATCCAGTGTTGTGCGCCTGCCACGCTCTAAATGCACCCCAGCGTTTCCTCCTCCGCCGCCGCAGCAGCAGTTATCATTAATGCATGATTGACACGTCCAATCATCAGCTAGTTAGACGGGGGCCCCACGCTGACAGCCCGCACGGAGCTCTGCAGCAGCAAAATCAAATCCCACAAAATGTTACGTCAGTTTGTAACACATTTGTAAAGCACTGGGGAACACGGTTTTTAAATAATTCATACAGCTCTTCAAATCCACTGTAAATCATTTAAATGCACCTAAATAGACGTTTTATGCGTTACTATAGTAACAACAATGGTTAAAGTTAGGAAAAGGGTTTGGGCTTAAACCTGTTCATAGTCTGAGCAATTAACATCGTTCATTATTTAGTGCGTTCCCACCCTCACCTATGGTCATGAGATTTGGGTAATGACCGAAAGGACAAGATCGCGAATACAAGCGGCCGAAATGAGTTTCCTCCGCAGGGTGGCTGGGCGCACCCTCCGAGATCGGGTGAGGAGCTCAGTTACCCGGGAGGAGCTCGGACTCGAGTCGCTGCTCCTCCACGTCGAAAGGAGCCAGCTGAGGTGGCTAGGGCATCTGTTCCGGATGCCTCCTGGTCGCCTCCCTCGGGAAGTGTTCCAGGCATGTCCCACTGGGAGGAGGCCTCGTGGAAGGCCCAGGACACGCTGGTGGGACTATGTCTCCGAGCTGGCCTGGTGTCGCCTCGGGGTCCCCCCAGAACAGCTGGAGGAGGTGTGCGTGGATCAAGCGGAAGAAAATGGATGGATGGATTATTTGGTGCTCATAACCAATGATGATGAAGTGCTTTATAAATGTTTAGGAATTGATTAATGAGATGTTCACCAATGCGTTACAAATGCTTAATAGTATGTGATTATCAAAAAGTTTACGTTGAAGTCGGTTTCTGGAAATATTTAAATCATTATTTTGAATCTTATAGGATGGAGGCTGTGCCGTTCTGTATTCAATCAAAGGAACATACAACAGTGATTAAGGGGGTCTGTTACTAAGCATCTGCAAAACGAGTAGCACGGGCAAAACTGGAGCAGCAGCATTTGTGCATTTTTTACTCATGTTGATTATGTACATGTTAGATTTGTGGCCTCACAATCAGTGTAATGTTTGTCAAATAGTCAATAGTTTGGATATTTGTTTCTGATTTAGAGAGTGAATCCCTTGGTGAAACGTGCACAGGCCCCTGGGGGAACCCCGCGCTGACCACACACTGTGTTGTCTTGTCTCCCTGCAGCTTCGGTGAGTGCTCACTTCGTCCCGGCGGTGTGCAACGGGAGGGAGATCGTCGACTCCACCACGTCTTCTCTGTGACCACCTCCTCCCCGTCTTTGTTTGACCGGTCCCGCCCCTCCCCCTCCCACCCGCCCCCCCAACCGCTAGGCCACACCTTGCCGCTCAACTGCCCGGTCGAACCCCCTCCCCGTACAAACGTAACACGGCTCGATGTGGGCGCGCACACTCCCGGTTCGGGACGTGAAATCCACCCATTCATTTTCCACATAGACTTAAAAAAAGGCGTTTGATCAGAGAGTGGAAATGGCGGACCGATGGGCTGCCGTGTTGCCATATTTTATATCTGCCAATATTTTTCTTTGATTCAATACAATCAGGTAATGTTTAGGATAAGTTTCAACTTTATTGATATGAAATGTACTTGTCACAGCAGCTATAAAAGCACAGTAAGCAGCAGATAGTTAGAAATGTGCAATCACAGAAAAACAAGGTAAATGTGCAATCACAGAAAAACAAGGTAAATGTGCAATCAAGTAATAGAATCAGAGGTTACTCCAGTATAACTCTACTTTCTGATGTATTACCTTACATGTTTGTGTCAGTCGTAGAAAAGGGCTCTCGGGTCGTCATCTGTGTCGGGTTGTTTTAGGCCCTGTCCACACGAAGCTCCGGACCAAACGCAAAGAAATGTTTGATCGTCCACCTGAACCCGGCGTTTTGGGGGTCTGTTTTCCAGACCAGGTCCCAAAATGGAAAGATCTGAAAATGCTGTTTACGCGTCTCCGCAACTTCCCCTACAACGATGACGTCACATGTCCGTTATCCATCATTACTGAGCTTAGGACGTGAACCGTGAACCCCAGGAGACGCGTAGAAAAGAAACGTCCGAAGAATGAATTCAACTCCACGTCTCTTCTGTAGTAGATTGTAAATCCATGAAGCAGGTTAATTTTTTTACGCCGTGTTACTGTTTACTTTCCAACGTTTACGGCGCATCGGCCCATCTACAGTCGTGTTCCATTTTCTGTGGTCGCGCCACAGCGCCCCACACAGGCCCGGCGGACGTATCGCGAGTCGAGCCACGTGGACGCACACGTTCGCTACGCTGGCTCCGCGACAGTTTCTGAAATTGTAAGCGTTTTGTCTTCGTGTGGATATAGCCTTAGCTTTGAGGAGGTGCTCGAAGCTAAGCGTTTTGTCTTGGTGTGGATATCGCCTTAAGCTTTGAGGAGGCGCTTCCTTCACTCAGATACAGTGGCCACAACACCGCTGTAATGAGTCTAGACACAGTCCGGGTCAGGACAATAACAAGCAGACGCCGGGTCAGTCTGAACAGAGAGGTTGATACCGATGCTCATTAAACCAGCGGTTCGACACTGAAATGACGTTGGAACTCGGCAATACGTAGACGAATCAGTATTTCAGTTTTTTTTTATCTGTGATGTAAAATAGATTATTGTTGGACTGCTGAATATTGAACAAGTATTTAAATAAGCTTTAGAAAAATCCGTATCAAACGTCTCTGCGTCTCAGTCCTTTACCAGACTACAGTGTTTTTGTACAGTTTCAGTAAGAAGCCCGTTTGAGTTCCAAAGACCAGACATGAAAAAACAACCCAGTACAGATGACGGCTCACGCGCGGAAAACGGGTAAGAGCTACTCGGGCCTGATCTTTAAGATGCGGCTCAGTGCTCCACGGGATGACATCGCGTGGTGTTTTAAAACGGGACCTTTAAAGTCTATGGGGGAAAATGAATGGAGTAAAACACACACACGCGCACACACACACACACACACACACACACACCCGCGCACACACACAGACAAACAAACAGACCAACTCCCATGTCTCTGTGGACTTAGAACTGTCTCGTAACGCAGATGTAGAAATGTGTAACTAAAATTTAAATTATTTTCTAGGGATGTACATAAAGAGAATTCACATTGTTGTAAGTAGAACCAAACACAAAAAAAAGAGAGAGAAACGGAAAAAAAACGGTACTTTAAAAAAAAGAAAAAAATCAAAAAAGAGTTTTTAGGAAGAATTTTTTGGAGCCTGTTTTGATAGCTTTGTTATGCCGCGGTGTACATAGTCGTGCTCGGACCCTGGTCATCTCCGCAATACTCCCCGCTCCTTTTTACTCATGCTTTTTGTAGGTCTTCATTGTAATAATAACTACTGTTGTTGGCATTTCTAATGTGTCTGTATATTTGTACTATACTACTGATGGTTGAAACAGCACAATCTGGGCGCTACTGTCGTCTGAAGGGGGCCACGTCACGCTCTTAGTCGTCTTTCTGAAGATGATCCTGGGCCACCTCATGCCTTCATAGTCTTTACAAACGGCATCACTCTCAAATTGTGTTCAAATAAAAACATCGAGATGAGCGAGAATGGTGCGAATTCTGAACTTTAGGTTAATAAGTTTAACATTTACTCATTGGGTCTATTGCTTTAAGAGTTAACAGTTGAAAGATGGCAAAAATTAACATAATGCATGGTTGGATCCAAGTAGAACTTCAGTATGCAACAAGAAGAAAAGGGAATGAGACAAGAAAACAAAAAACATTAATCTGGAATAGGCTGTTTTGCAGCTGATCGAAACTTACGTGATCTGTCCGACAGTCTGGAAGTCTAAATGTATTACGAATTCTATAAAAATGTGCAAAATTGACCACCTGGTCTTGCATTTTGAAGTCAAGTAAGTAATAATATGTATATTAATTTTTGTAAAGTCCCTCCTTCCCGGATCTCAACTGATCAGGGTCTAGTATCCTCCCGCGTTGACCAATGAGACGAGCTTTTCCGGTCAACCGGGCTGTCAGGAGGGAGTGGGAGGAGCTTGATCGTTTACTTTTGAAAATCCTGTTCCTGCTCTCCTCATTTTGCAAAATAAAAAGGGCTTTCTGGTTAAAGAAGGAGGGAATTTGATTGATTTTTCTTTCAAATTTCACTCCATCTCTCCTCACTTTTTAAACTTACAGACTATCACTTTAAGGACCACATCTAAAAAAAAAATAATAATAATAAAAACAAACCACAAACTCCCTTACAACAGAAATCAAAGTTCCAGACATGAACTCAGTAATGAGTAGCTCCACCGTTATTCAAAAATGTGTTGCTTGATGCAATGCAAAATGTGACACTTTGCCATATTTTGACTGGTCTTAAACTTTTGATCAGGAAAAAACTTTAAATAACTTAAAAGAAAATGTACCTGAAAGAAAACAGTGCATTGAACCTTGTTAAAATATCATCAGCAAACCTTTATTCTGTAACAAACTTTCAAGGCCCCCACAGCATTATTCATTCACTCTCCTGGCTCAGTGATCGTTGATTGACAAACGGGATCAAACGCTGGAACAGGAACAAACGGCGGGAAACCTTTTTTTAAAAACATCCTTTTTGGCGAGGAACGCTTCCAGCGCTGTTTCCTGCCCCGGTTTTAGGGACTTTATATTTTCCAAATGTTTTAAAACAGACGAAAGAGCAGTCACCGCGCCGCCATCTTTAATGTTTTGGCCCGTGAGTGGACCGATACTGGTAATATCGGGAAGTGCTCTCCAGACAGTTGTTCTTTTGAACAGAACGGAGAGGTTTCTGGTTGGGCTACCGGTGGGATCGCAAAGGGAAGAGCTGATAGATCGCGCTACTTTATGTTATTCATTATCCCTTTATTTTTAGTTTAATTAATGCCAATCCACCTTTTGCGCCTATAGTGTAGATCCTGGGCCACGATGTCTAGTAGAAGCTCGCGGGCCCAAAAAGGCTGCACTTGGGTCAAATGAACAGGCGGATCAGTGTCTAAAAACGTACAGGAAACACTTGTATAAAGTATTTATTTCAATGTGATGCCATTTGACCGCAAAATCAAATATAAGTGATGAATTTGCGTACCCAGCGGTAGTAATCTTTAAAAAGTGGCTTCCGCCTGATGTGGCCCCTTTAAGACTCTGAGAAACTGGAGAGGAAGGGCAGCTGAGTTAACATGTATAAAGTACTTAACTATTTGTTTACACGGCGACACACTCACCTGTTCTGATCCTTTACGAATCGTTCTGTTGTTGTGGTTGTTTTCCTGTCTTTCCTTTTGATACAAATGTTATTTTTTCTATTTCTAATCATGGAATCCCTTTATCGTAATGGCCATAGTGAGGCGTGCGTTCCCCGCCGCAGCCGGGCGCCTCCTCCCACTCGCGCCGCGGGGTTCTGCTCATGTGGAATGCTAATAATAATCCAACGGGCCTCGCCACATGCGCTTCTTAAACAAGCATTTCATCTCAGTCTGGCAGTACTGCGTACGGCTCTGCGATGACTCGATACTAATGTTTTTTACAATACTGAGGAAAATAGGGCTACGATGTTCTCGCCATCCCGCCGCGTTTTGTATGAAAAAATCCATTGAAACTCTTGTGATCGTCTCATTGCACTAAAGCGCTAGTTCCTAGACCCTGAAACTTACAAACACCAGTGAGTTGTTCCTGTCAGGAAACATTTAAAATTGTGCAGCCCAAGTACAACAACAACAACAACAACAAAGACGTTAATAATGTCTAATTCAAAAAATAAAAATCTACTTGTAGCTAGAACATTTACTGTATATATTGACCAATTTCTTGAAATACCAGCCTTGTTTAGAATAGGTCACTGTAAAAAAAAAAAGAGAAGATAAATCTTTCATTTTCAACAGTTCCATAAATAAATGAGTCTGAAGAGAGAGGTTATAAGCATCTCTAAGAGTCTCTATTCGAGTCAAAAATACAAACTGAGCAGAACAAATAACGGACACAGTAAACAAGATGACAGTCCAAAGTTCGTGGTAACGGAACTAGCGTAACGGAACTAGCATAATGGCACTAGCGTAACGGCACTAGCGTAACGGCACTAGCGTAACGTTTTCATTCAACGAGTCATTGTGTTTCCATGTAAAAAAGTAACAAAAAAAATATTGCTTCCATTGAACATAACAAATTAGGTCTAGTTCTTCGTGCTTGGACCTGATACTGAGGAATAGGGCTAGTATCGTGACGTTGTTGCGATACCAATACTTTTTTTTTTGCGGTATTAACCGCAAATTGAAACTCTTGGAAATCACGTCCATGAAATGGGAATGCAATACTGTCAAATCTAAATCTAACGTTCGACAACTCGAATCAAAATCAATGTTGTGAAAACGCAGAAAAAACATACATATTATCAATTTTATATGAATTGTAAAAAAAATATTCTATGTCTACTTCCCTAACATACATTTGACAGAAAATGTATACTCGGACTCTTTAAACCGAAGTTGTTGTACATATATTTATAATGGCACACTCATGTTATGTTGAGGGAGAGAATGAGGATTTAAAGGGGACATATTAAAAGAATTGACACTTTTTCCTTGGTATTTCTTAATAAATCCTTTCCGTAGTCCCTCTGGGGGTAATACAAGTGTTAATGGGATGATTTGGGGGTCTTTTCTTCTCCCCCTATCAGAAAAGCACAATTGCAACTTTCCTGCCTCCGGGTCAGAGCCACCAATACACACTAATGGAATCACAAAGAAGCAGCTAATAGGCAAAGCTAACTGCGGGCTAGTGCCACTTAAACAGTATTATTATTGTGGATGTACAATATCCCTCTGTCTTTTCTGTCAGCGTAGTATTTACTCTCACGGTCAATTAATGAGTAAAAAAAAAAACGCAACATGCTACGACACCAGCAGTGGCGCTTACGGCCTCTAGGGGCACGAGTTACTCAGTACTGCTTTAAAGTGTGCTCATTGGAAACGGTGGGAAATCACTTTGAAATGACAAGTGAGCAGCATCTTGTCAACCTAGTGCTAACAGATAGATGGTTCATACAGTATGACACACGTTAGCATAGTATGTCCCCTTTAAAAGAAAATCTGTGTATAATATATGTCAGTGTGACCGTTCACTTATACTTCACTTTTCTATAAACAAGCTTTATATTATCGTTTTGATTCCAAAAGGGAAAAAAGGGCTTTGTACAGTACACACTCTTCATGTTAGTAGCAGTATATTAGACTATAGTTAGGAACCATTTGTGCCATGTTAGCAGGAGGATTAGGAAAATTAAACCTGCTCACTTTGTGATACAAGAGACAGATTTGGTGAGAGAATAGATGTAGTTTTTACCTTTTTGCATTTGGATCGTTTCATTCTTGCAAAAGTAGAAACAGTAGACCCATTAGTGCCATTTCAAATGTATAATCCTGTCACAAAGTCTATGTGCGCCATTGAATGAAGCAGATCTGAAAACAAGTTTTAGGATCCAGGACAAGTTCGAACAAATGGTTACAAGGTTGTTCCCCGGGCGCAGCACTGCCCCCTACGGGTCGTTTTTTGATGAATTCTGCTCGCTGGAAAACCTGCGATTTGTGTTTAATTTGAATGCAACATATCGTGTTGAAATGGTTAGGAAAAATATCGCAATAATATCGTGCAGCTCTAGTTGTAAACAAACTAAAGTGAATAGTCAATAAAAGAAACTAAAGTACCATTATCAAGGGCTGACATCCATTGACGGTAGAGCCTTCTTTGAAAATGACGCCCATAACGGACTTTTCTGAAGCACAAAGTGTTAGCATTTATGCCGAATTCTGATCTTGTTTCACAAAGTGATTGAAGGGCCTAATCTGCTTCATCTTGTTGTTTAAAAAGTATAGCTAAACTTTTTTACGCCTGCGCAAAAAAAAAAAAGTCTAAATACTTTGTAAATGTATTGTTTGTATTGCGGTTACTGCATATGGAATTTTGACAATATTCTAAAAGAGTTGCACATTAATGCCAAGAAGTTCAAGTACTAATTCATTAATTACTTCCAAGTGAAGCAGTTTGGACATGTGCACCATTCTGCTGCAGAACATGATTGCGCAAGTTATTTTTGCTCGTGCTGTGCATACAAATATAGACTGAATTTCTAAAGACATTATTCTCCGCAAAAGGAAATGTGTCCTTATTATTGGACTTATATTTTTAAACCTTCATTGAATTAGATATAAAACACACACAAAAAACATGCAATATATTTAAAGGAACCTGTTTGATGATTATTTTCTTGCATTCCAACCAGAGCTCGGCGGTGGCGGGGGGTCCCTGGGAGGCCGCGACGGGTGTTTTGGGAAACTCATGGACGAGGCGTGTGGTTGTGAATATGGCTATGTGCCTTAAGCGCGTGCGAGAGCCGGACACAGTTACACATGAACTATGTCCTGACGTCCGAGTGGAGAGGTGCAGTCGGCAGATTTGGATTGTTTTTGAAACTGCGGGCGGCTCTAAAGGGCAAGTCACTGACACGAGCCGGATGGGACGTTAAAGATACATTATAGAACTCTTTCATGCGAGGAAAAAAAAGTTGATAATAGTGCGCATTTGACCTTCTAGCGGTCCAGTTTTAGTGACCCAGCGGCTGGATTAGGGGTTAGCATGGCGCCTTTACTTTCCGTCATGGTGGCCTCCGAGACCAACCGTTTTTAGGGTTTCTGGTAGGGTTTTCTGGATGGCATAATGCCGTACATTTGTATTGCGCTTTACAAGCCTATGTTAGAATTTATTTTATTTTTTTGTCTAGGTCGAAATTCATCTTTGGCTCACCAACACATATAGACAGGCCTAGTAGAAAAATACATAGAAAAACATAATAGAGCCACAAACACCCCTTGGGGTAAACTGACGGAAGCGAGGCTACCAATCTGTGCCACCACCAACCACTCACTCACTACATTCATTCTGGCCCACTGTGCATGTTTTAGTGGTAGGGTAAAGAGTACCTGGAGGAAGCCTATGCAGACACGGGCAGCGCATGCAAACTCCACACAGAAAGGACCCGTCCAGGTGGGAATCGAACCCGGGACCTTCTTGCTGTGAAGCACAAGCGCTAACCATCGTGCAACCATGAAGAGAAAACCTATCAGAAACTCTAAAAACAACTGATCCTGGAGCATTATAGAGCCACTGTGCTAGTAATCAATACAGCCGCTTCGTCATTCAAGGGTCAAACGCAAAATCATATCAGCTGCCTTTATATTTGTGCATGTTTTTTTGCAGGCATGTTTTAATTTGACTGTCTTTATAGGAGCTCACAGTGGAAGAGATCTTCTTAATCGATTAGGCCCCATCCTGACAAATCGCACATTTAGCTCAAGTTAGAAAATACCTGATTGTGACCTGCCCTTTAACGCCCCCACCCACACCCCTTTCTCTTCCGTACCCCGCTCTGAAGCCCCGTCCTCACAGCCTCGATCGGCAGACAGGAGGCTGTGGCAGGAGGGGCCGCCAAGCACCACGTCCATGTCATACACCTGCATTCTACCCCCGCACACACAGCCCCGGCACGTACGGGCTGACGACTGTCTGGCCGCATTTCGCAATAGCGCTGCAGTTATCGCAAGAGAGGAATACGAAATGCCGTTAAGTGACTTTCTTTTCTTTTTTTATGTATTCATAAAATGTATGTATTCAACAACGCGGTGTTACTACGAAATGTGGCTCCGACAGGGGCTGTGCAACACAACTTACTCAACCAAATGTCTCAATAGATTCAAGTCGCGCAAAGTCTCCTGCAATGTTTTCAACCGTGGTCGTTTACTGAAGCAGACGCTAACTTAGAGTTTTAATAAAATGATTTCTCACTGAGATGACTCCATGTTTGAGTTCTTTGTTCTCTCTTTACAGAGGCATGTCCAACCAAACCTAACCGAGCTGACCTGCGAGGGGGCAATGGGGGGGTCGTCCTTATTTAAAGGAGGTGCACGTATTAGCCACGGGGGTATTTCACTTCTTTTTTTTTTTTTTAGATGACCATGATTTATTTAATATGTTGCTATTAATATTATTACATAGTGGTAAACAGTGTTGGACGAGTAACATTTAAATTGTAATATATTCTATATTAGTTGTCACAATTTTGAAAATGTTTGTATTAAATATTACCGTGTCAAAAATGTAACCGAGTTACACTACTTATAATATAAACAGAAAATTGTAATAATGCCAAATAATGTCAAGTGCAGTCAAAGATTTGCTATCCCCCATTCTCTCATGTTTTGTTTTGACGACATTAGCGACACACAACTACAGATCTTATACACACTTGATTTGATATTGCATTTTATTTGGGGGGAGTTTGGCATTTACTTACATTGCCGTATTGTGTGTAAGTAATATGTTATATATTATTACTATTTCAGTAAAACAGTCATTGAAAAAAGTTATACTTTTGTAATACATTACCCCCAACACTGGTAGTAAAACATTATGAATGAATGAATATTTTATTTAAGTGTCATGCACGTATGTGCCCAGCCCACATGGGCTTATAAGACACTATAAACATCATTTAGAAGACGACCGTTTAAACAATATGTTCAATATGCAATATACATTTTACAGAAAAAAATAAAATAAAAATAATCAAGCATCTGGATACAAAGCTTTCAATCTCATTGCCCACGCTTTCTCCACATATCTTGCCAAGCAAAAGACTGTATTTCTAAATAACCAACTCAACATATCACCTTCTGCCAACCAAAATAGATCAGGATTATTGCATTCGACTCTTTCAAACAAGGCTGTTCTTAAATCATTATACAATGGACAATAGAACATAAAATGGAATTCATCCTCCACCAAACATAAATCACAAACATTGCAAAGTCTATTCTCTTCAGGGATCCCTCTGTAACGACCCACCTCCACCTCTAGAGGCAGCACTCCTGCCCTGAGCTGAGCACACAGAGACCTCTGTGCTCTTTTCAAATTACATTTCAAATACATCTCTGTTGAAAAACATTCTTTAATCTGGATGTAAATTCTTAATTTTGGTTTGGTTAGCAATTCAATTTTCCACTGCTCTTTGTAATGATCAAATAGTATCTGCCTGTGGTTTGTTATTTTACACTGTAAATTATTCCAAAACAATGATTGTGAATTTATTTTTGTAAATATTTGAAGGACCTCCTGAGACCAAGGACATTGACATGAGTTTTGTCCCAATTAAAGACTTTCCTAGTAAGTCTATCCTCTGGTAATTGAACAAGACGGTTCCAAAGTCTTAACATTTCAGCCCACTGTTTCACCACACAGGGTTCCCCGCCCATGTCTCCCTCTATGGCTGCCTTAGGGGTGGACTTATGGACGCCAAGGAAATATCTCATAGCTCTGCTTTGGACAGAGTTGATCTCTGCAGCGTCCTGAAAACCCCATACTCCTGCAGCATAGAGCAACACAGGAGCTACCATTGAGTCATACAGCTGAGTGTAAGTAGTGAAACTCAAATCAGGACATCATTTCATCTTACTGATAACTGCACCCAGAGCCCTCCCAGCGGAATCTGCTAGTACTCTTCTACCATCAGAAAAAATCATATTCTCATGAAAAACAAAACCAAGATACCTATAAGTTGCAGAATACATCAACAATGTTTGACCAAAATAAAATTCATACTCACTTTGACAAACATAAGGCCTTCTAAAATTAACTATTTGAGTCTTATCACAATTAATATCAAGTCTCCATTTAGTACACCAATCATTCAAGATATCTAACATTTTTTGCAAATTAATTTCATTCTCGGCGACCAAAACAATATCGTCAGCGTACAACAAAATGCTGAGATTCAAATACTCAATGTCTATTCCCAGGTTTGCTCTCTTGACTTCTTGGGCCAAATCATTAACGTAAATTGCAAATAGAGTGGGAGAGAGAATATCTCCTTGTTTCACACCAAATGGCGTAGAAAACCAATCGGTCCTCAAATCGTTCACCTGCACACAGGCTACTGGTTGCTTATACAGAGCTTTAATGGATTTAAAGAAATCGCCATCAATACCATACTTAAGGAGTTTATATTCCAAAAGATCTCTGTTTATCCAATCAAAAGCTTTTTTGAAATCAACAAAACATACAAAGGTACCTTTGCCTTCCTGCATTCGTGCTCGAACTACAGAGGACAGTACATAGATGTGATCTATGCATGCCCTGCCTTTCCTGAAGCCATTCTGCTCATCCACCAGTATTTGATTAATTTCTATAAATTCACAGAGCCGGTTATTCAGGATAGCAGAGAACACCTTGTAAACGGTACTTAACAAACGTATGCCTCTATAATTGAGAGGGACTCTGGATCAGCTTGCGAGGACTTGGGGATAGGCTTTATAATAGATTTATACCATCCTGATGGAATAATACCACTCTGAAAGCAATGTTTAAACAACCTGTACAGAGGATTCAACAACCTAGGACTTCCAAGAACCTCGTTAGACAATCCATCCAGTCCCACAGCTTTATGTGGTTTCATCTTTTCAATGACTTTCCTCACCTCCTCCACAGTAATATCTCCATTTAACAAATCATTACAGCAAGAAGGATAAAGATTTTCCTCAAGTAGTATTTTTGCACTACACATTTCTATTAGAAACTGGTCATCAAACTGGTGGTTACTATTACAAGCAAACAGGTTTCTGTAATCCGTTTCCCACCGGTTTAAAACCTGATCAGTTTGAAATAAAGATTCCCCACTTTCAGTAACTATTTCAAATGGAATTGTCTTTTTTCTTTTTGGTCCAAGCTTATTGATTTCTCTCCAGAACTGTTGTGAATTATTGCTTTGCAAACGTTCCAACTGAAGGGCTTTCCCTCTCTTATAACGTCTTTTATAGAATCTGAGTTTTTTATCAACATTTATTTGGCAACTTTTAAAGGTATTGTTTAACTCTCTCCTTAAGATCTGATCTTTACATTTCAAAAAATATTTCTCAGCCAAACGAAGACTCAACCACATAGACTGTAATTCATCATTCCAATATGGCTGCTTGATTTTGTGTTTTCTTCCGTGCATTTTTATATTTGGTCTATATTTACTAATTTCCTAATCCAATAGTGTACAAAAACAGTCATAGCAGTAGTTTAAATGTTCCTGTGTTTTCTCGCTGCTTTCTAATTGCTCTGTAATATCATTAAGAGCTGTATTACAGGCCTCAGAGTCAAGAAAATGTCTATGCAGCTTTCTTAATGGTCTTTTATTCTGCAAAACAAAATCATTCCCATTTACTGGGCGCATTTCCTCTGTCTGAAAACGCAAATAAACAGAGTGATCAGGAAGTCTACATCTGTCATCTATCATATTTATAATAGGTTGTTCAGCTCTGTCAACTAGGTCATGTGGAGTAAAAACTCTAAATTCAACACATGTCTTCAGGTCCACATGTGGTACCACAATATAATCAACCACTGCCTTGCCCTTTACTGATATAGAAGTAAAATCATCTTTTCCATTCAGAATACAACATTTAGAATCTTTAAGAAAATTTACAAAACTTTCCCCATGTTTATTTAAAACCGAGTCCAACCCCACTCTAGGGGGGATATCGTCTTCTTAAGGTACGCAATGCGACTGTTTAGATCTCCACATATATAAACTGAATCAGCGTCTGCCGCATATATTAATGATAATAAATGAGCATAGAAAAGATCAGCATTGCGACCCCATGTAGAATTTTCTGGAGATAGATAACAGGACATAATGATGAATGAATATTGTGACACCACATGCTCAAAGCGCACAGACAGAATGCCATCATATGTTTTATCAATAACTTTAACAGAGAAATTGTTCAGAAAACTATTTCTAATGAAAATACCCACACCCCCAGACGCTCTTATAGCTCTCTTATGGCCAATCCAGGTAAATCCATCAAGTTCAGGTATAAGATTAGATAAATGAGTCTCATTCAAAGAAGTAATGTCTGGCTCAAGCGAGAGAAGGAGATGCGCTCTCAGTTTATAATTGTTAAGCGTCCATCCGTTCACGTTCCAATTAACCAAAACAACATA
The DNA here is from genome assembly GCA_021464625.1 of Proterorhinus semilunaris. Lineage (NCBI taxonomy): Eukaryota > Metazoa > Chordata > Actinopteri > Gobiiformes > Gobiidae > Proterorhinus > Proterorhinus semilunaris. The sequence continues at coordinate 29,612,638 of CM038356.1, read as the reverse complement.
GTCAGTACTTACAGGCTGGGCATGATCTCGTCAAACCCGTGGCCCACCATGATTATTTGACAATGGACTTAAAGCAGTACTAAGTAACTTTTGCCCCTAGAGGCCTTAAGTGCAACTACAGATGTCGTAGCAAGTTGCGATGTTTTAACTTATTAATTGTCCGTGAGAGTAAATACTAAACTGACAGAAAAGACAAAGGGAGGGATATTGTACATCCAATTACACAATAATATATATATATATATTTTTTTAACTCAAACTTGGCGTTAGCTCGCAGTTAGCTTTGCCCGTTAGCCTGTTAGCTTCTTCTTCGTGATTCCATTAGTGTGTATTGGTTGCAAATGTGGTTTTCTGGCCAGAGACGCCGGGGGGAGATGAAAGACCCCCCAATCATCTCATTAACACTTGTATTACCCCCAGAGGGACTACGGAAAAGATTTATTAAGGTAAACAAGTTACTCAGTACTGCTTTAATACTTGTCAACCTCTCTAGAGCAGGCCAAACTGATTTTAGTTATAGAATCTGCCAAGTCTAAGTGTTACTGTGTTCTGATTGAGAAACAATACAAAACATGTATACATAAATAACTTTTACATAACTTAAAATGTTTTTGTAATAATAAATCATCTAAGAATCTGGGAAACACGTCATGCATACCATTAGACCAACATGACCTCTTGAGATAACATATTCACAGAAGTATGCCGGATCACGTTAATCGTGTGTGCTTCCAAACATCTCCAAACATTCTCTGTATTTTGTTAGCATGCGGATTACACATTCCCTGCTTGGCCTGTTGCTACGGACGACCAGCCCTGCGTCCGTCGGAATGTGTTGGGATTGCTTCTTTTTTTTTCCGGACGCTCCGCACAGAGGCAGACAGGGGACTGGTACCGGCTGAAATTGGCAGTGAATGACGAGGCTTTAGACAAAGGCAGCGGGCTGCTTTTCCACAAGGTTTAACGGCGTGCAAATGGAGCACTTAACCTCGACTGTGCTCTCATTTAGGTCAGGGCTAGTCCTGCAGAATCAGATCTCACAGTCAGTCTGTCCAACATACGCCTGGCTAACCCAGCACTGCAAAAACTTCTACTCAGAGGTGAGTAACCAAAATATACACTCAAATAAGAAATCTGAAGGTATAAAAAAGGAAAACTCTACAAAGTCCAAACTTGCTTTCAGACGAGGTATCGACATGTGTGTCAAGCGCACAAAACAACGCCTCTTTGTCTGCGCCGCATAATCGACATTTTCTATCATATTGTGATGTAGTGGGCCAAACAAGGCATGGACAACGGTGTTTAAAATAGAAAATTCTTGAATTTAATAATATAAAAGACTCACAAAAATAAGTCAAACAATAACTGACAAAATATTTTGCCCAACTTAACTGAGGTTAGCCGAACATTAAATGAACTCAAACAAACTGACCTCCAAACAAAGAACAAAGGCTGTTACCTGTGGCACCACAAGAGGGAGGTATAACACAACAATATTAATTAAGTTGAAAAGTGCATATTAAGTGGACAAATATGAACTAAAGTGTGCACCCATTAGCAAATAAAGGAATGATTTAACTTAAAATAATGTGTGGTGTAATTTGTACATTTTTATGAACACAAACAATACTAACACAAAGTGTTGGTGGTGGTGGTAGAGGAGTCCACCACATGTGACATCAGGACCAGCAGGGACGAGCAGGAGGAGCAGGAACATCAGGACGAGCAGAAACATCAGGAACATTAGGATAAGCGGAAACATCAGGAACATCAGGATGAGCAGGAACATCAGGACGAGCAGAGATGAGCAGGAACATCAGGATGAGCCAGAACATCAGGTTGAGCAGAAACATCAAGACGAGCAGAAACATCAGCATGAGCAGGGACATCAGGATGCGCAGAAACATCAGGAACATTAGGATGAGCAGAAACATCAGGATGAGCAGGAACATCAAGACGGGTAGAAACATCAGGATGAGCAGGAACATCAGGATCATGAGGATGAGCAGAGACATCAGGAACATTAGGATGAGCAGAAACATCAAGACGAGCAGGAACATCAGGACGAGCAGGAACATCAGGACGAGCAGACACATCAGGACAAGCGGGAACATCAGGACGAGCAGGAACATCAGGACGAGGAGGAAAATCAGGACGAATAGGAACATCAAGACGGGCAGGAACATCAGGACAAGCGGGAACATCAGGACAAGCGGGAACATCAGGACGAGCAGAGACTTCAGGACGAGCAGAAACATCAGGACGAGCAGAGAGATCAGGACGAGCAGAAACATCAGGACGAGCAGAGAGATCAGGACGAGCAGAAACATAAGGATGAGCAAGAACATCAGGACGAGCAGAAACATCAGGACAAGCGGGAACATCAGGACGAGCAGGAAAATCAGGACGAATAGGAACATCAGGACGAGCAGGAACATCAGGACGAGGTCTGCCTCCTAAAGCTGCAGTAAGTGGATTTCTCTTCTGCAAAATGATCTCTTATCTTTCAGGACAATCCACTCTCACATTTTCCAAATGAGCTCAAATTTGAGTCATTACATAGATATACATAGTATTCTGTATATTGACCCATTAACCTTTAAGTCTATGCCACTGAACCAATTGAGTTTGATTGAATGGTTTGAGTTTGAATAGAATTGGTTTGTGCGTGTAGTACTCATCCGGGTTTACAGTGCAGAAAGAACAAGAAACTTTTGTTCATAAAATAAACAGTGCGTTAGGAAAAAACTATGATAAACATCACTATTATTATCCATCAAACTCAAAGTCATAATTTGAAAAACAACATGACCGGTCATATGTACTTTAAAATTAATAGGTAAACAAATCTTTCGTCGAGATATTCAAGCGATTTTGACTTTGACGTGTCCCGTTTGCCGAGCAGACAGGACCTCAGACGGCTGCCAGAGTGCGTGAGCTGGCCGCGGACCAGGAGGGGGTTTGGGGAGGAGTGGTGGGAAAAGGGGATGAAGGAGAGCTGGGAAAGAAAGGCCGGGCAGAATGCGGGGAGCAGGAGTGCACCGTAGAAGCCTGGTTAATTAAACACGGAATACTGCAGGCTCCGAGTGATACAATAGACGGTGCAGGTTCTTCACTGTGTGGCCTTGGCTGCGCAACATCAGAGCACGTTCTTCACAGAGCTGAAAAGGGATTTCTGAAGATGCGGAGGATGAAGCAGAAAGGAGCTGCAACAAGTTATATTTGATTTGGACATGCTGACTTTATAACCTAGGACACAGAGGTTTAAGTACACCACGTTATATTACACATCATTTATACAGTAAAGGTTTCATGGTTGGGTTTCAAATGTCTGTATGCATGCTTCATTCACATGCAAACACGTCCATCTCAGTTTTAGTCAGAGTATGCGCATAGCTACAGTTTTGGCTCCATAAAGAAGGACGGAGCGGTGACGTTGTCATGTAGTGCCCTCTTGTGATCATTTTAAGTATAGACTCTGCTTGAGCACATATTTTCAAAGACGGTCGTGCAAATTAAACCCATGCATTTTGAGCATGTGGACTTTCAGTTTGATGAAAAGAAGAAAAAATTCAACACAGACATTGGGCGGATGTTAGAACTGACCTCAGTCCATAAAGTTCCATAAGACATACTTTTTATTCAAAGGACTATAGACCCACTGGGTTTTTGAGTTTATCTTAGGAGGCAAGGACGGGGGACACCCACGCGGCTCGTCACCACCCGCTGTCTTATTGTTTTTGTTTCATTGTCTTAATGTCTGTGCAGTCCTGTGAGGATATTCTTGTTGTAATGTTGGGCTATATAAAACGATTGATTTGGATTGATTGGATTGACTATGATGAGGTCATAAACTTACTTTGATACAAAATATTTACACAATAAGAGGATCATTCTTAAATAGCATTATTGCCCACACCACTGTGTTTAATGCTAGGTCGGGCCTGATTAGTACCGGGATGTGAGACTGAGTAGCAAACATTTTCTCTTGTTCTCTATTGAGTGAACGGAGTTTGCGCTCTACCGGAAGTGTCGAGACAAAGGAACTGCCAATCCGTGGCAAAAAGAGGCAAACGTGGGCGGGGCAGAATAAGGTGAAGAGGCCCCTCCACCACCGAGTGTTGAGGGAATTAAAAATGGTCCCTTGTTGCGATACACAGATTCCCCCTCCTTTATTTTGTTTGGGGGGCGGGGTTATGTCAAAAGGGTGAACATATAATCATTGGGAAGGAGGAGGAGCTTTTAAGCAACAGACTGCAGCACGTCCGCATGGGAAAGAACCTCTCAAGGACCCTTAGCTGCTGTGTGGGAGGCGTGGGGATCGTATTGTACACACTATGTACATGTGTATGTATGGACCGGACCTGCAACACAGACCATCTCTGCAAGAAGATCCAGTCCAGGCCGCCCGCGCTCATTCAGATTTGGCGCCAGATCTGCTCCACTGTATATGCACTGTGGAACGACATAATATGAGACGTATGGGCATGGCGTTTCCTGTCAAAGTCTGAAAAACTGAAAATACTGTGATGAAACTTCTAAATCTGGGAGCACGCAGCCACAAAGACGGTGCCTATTATTTTTACAGTCTACTCCCGTGTGAGCGTTGCACCGAATGGAGGCTCAGCTGCCATTACTGCGTCCCTTCCCTTTGGCTATGCAGTAATGGGGCAGGTGACTATTTCCATTCCACGATTAGCATTATTCTGTTTTTCTCCATGTATGTAGTCTCTTTAAATCCTGCCACTTGTATCATTTATGCATTTAAACACTAATAAAATCATATGGGCCTATAAGTATCCCCAGATCTGCAGTGCAGCACAGATTTTGTGTTGAAAAACTGTTCCCAAACATTTTGGACCACGACTGATGACACTTTACTTTACACTACCCTTGATATTTAGTACAATGTAATGTGCTTTGTAACATTGTGTAATAACTTGTACCTACGGCTTAGATACACGATGGAATAATACTTTGGAGGTACTTAATGTAATAAGGTAAAAGACCTTAATCCTAACCTAAAGTGCATCTGAGACATGACACAAATATAATTGTGTTAACTAAGATTTAGCCTTTTTTTTTTTTTTTTTTTACAGTTTTCTTTAGTTTGGCCATTTTTGTGATGTTTATAGTTTCACTTCCTGATTGGACACCAATAGGAAGTGACACAGATAGGAGGCAAACGATTTTAAACTGTTGCCGTGCCAACCATGTTATGTCAATGGGAAATAAGTGAGTCAAACTGCCATGGAACTTTACCTTTATACATTTGTTAAGTTGCGACGTCACACACAATAATAATCTACTTCCGGGTCCAAACTGTTGAGAGTTCCATAAACAAACAGCAAAAAACGCAACTTTATCTGAATCTCCTGCTGAAACAACTACAGATCAAAGTCCAAAAACTGTTTTATACCTCATTCGAATAATAAATATCACCATTTCTCCAGGCAAAATTAAGATATTTAAATATTTAAAATAAGCCTTCATTGTGTATAAACAAAATAATTTCATAAATGTCGTAAAAGCCTTGCTCACGCTATCCGGAGTAAAAGTAATATTTCTGTGTCATCAGATAAAAAGAGCCTGTAGTCGGCTCTATAGCAGGTTAAAATCAGCTAAATCCCATCATAGTGAATAGGGTTGAAGTTCCTTTGGATCCGGAAGTAGAGTGATGACATCATCAACGCATCTATGTCACTTCCTGTCAGTCGCTTAAAAGTTAAAATAACTTCCCTGACCAACATAATCTTCTTTAATTTGCTGCTTCACTGAAAGTATATTTATTACTTACAACAGATGCCATCCATCTAAATAAGTCATATTTTCAAAAGCAATAAAACCATATGCGCTTTAAATACTAAGGTCATATGTCTTATAACATGTACATCCGAAGTACTACTACACATTATTCCATTGCGTACCGACTAAATAGGTACAAATTGTTACAGATTGTTACATTGTACCGTATTTGGTAGGTACAATGGCTAGTGTAAAATAAAGTGTAACCCATTTATTTATTTCACATCATTACTTTATCTTGTGTATTTTCACAAACACATTCACCTTACTCAGGGTGGGTGGCGCCATCTTGTGTTCATGGCCAGACTGCAGGTCTAATTGAACTGATATTGGCTTTCATTTTTGATGTTGATGTAGCCGCTTATTCGGCTTCAGTTCTTTACGGATCCTCACAGTCAAACCACTGAATGCAGGGCCACAACAGAAAGCACATGTGAATATCGCCAAAACAATCAGAAGTCACTTCTTCCCTCTCTGTGATCAGCCTGAGGCCATGAAAACGTAGTTCCTTAGAGGTTTTTCACAAGTTTTCCATCTATTCCCATTTTAATTTCGTCACTCTCCGTGTTTGACAATGATTGAAAAACCCGGCTCACAGGAAGTGCTGTGGAAATGTTTGAACCCCCACTTTGGGAACCATAACAGTGGTTGCACAATGATGCATCCAATTTATAGCTGTTGATATGAATATAATTGGAGGATTTTTAATGGAACAAAAACAGTTTCCTGGGTTTTCTTAAATAAATATGTCTTTAATTTGACAAAGATGCACAGTAGCCAACACCACAACCTCATTACTCGACATCCTTAGAACAATTTTAATGTGATTTCTAATAAAGCTCAAAAACGACAAAACTGCAAAATACATCGTCAAACCACACCCTTTAACCAGCAAACAGCCCACTTAAATAAACAAACAGAAATACAAAACACACATGGTCCATGTCGTACCCTGAGCTGATGCCGACCGTCCCACCTCTCGCTCTCTGTGTGGGATCGGTGGGAGGGGCATCCTCGTGCGCCCGTGTCCGGTCACGGGCCGTCGTGCCGAGTCTTAAGGCCACCGTTTTGTAAAGGGGCTCTGAAAAGCTTGGAGGAAACCATTTTTTGCGGGGCTTCTGATTGGTCGCCACGCAACACCACGGGGGGGGGGGAGGGCAGAGCTCTGAATTATCCCCCCGAGTGGAATAAAGTCTCCATGAATAATGCTCCTTTAACTCCACACCAGCGCTTTGGCGTGCGAGGAGTTGAGCTGGACGTTCTCGTAGCGGTCGCCGTTTCCCTGCACAGAGGAAGACCACATGGGGGGGGGGGGTTAGGGAGGAGGAAGAAGTTAAGGAAAAGGATTAAGACCCAATGAAAGAGTTCATCTCAAAATAGAATAAAAATGGTCACAAACTGAATCGAGTTTCTTGCTGACCCCCATGAAAAACTAATCAGAATCAGAATAGTATTTATTGCCATCGTCATGAACTGGTTCACAACTAGGAAATTTTCTTTCAGTCGATCATGCAACATGAAACATAACACATGTAACACATACATTTATAAATAAACTAGGGTAATCTGGGAATTCTTTTGATTTGCAAATCTTCCGTTGAAACAAAGCAATGAGGAGAAAGTTTTGATATTGGACCTATTTTTTTTTTTACATTGTTGTGCAGTATCAAAAAGAGGAAAAGAGAAGCGCTTCCAAGAGTATGATTAAAAACCGGAGGTGCTCTTTGGGGCAGTGAAAGTCATTAAAAAGTTTGAGAAACCAAGGCACTCTCTGGTGAAGTTAAAATGCCTCGCCCCAATGAGTTTCTGCCTAAAAGGCCTTCATCAGGGGGGGCAAAAAACAACACAGACTTGTACAATAATAATAGTTGAGCAATGTAAAATACCATTTTGACAATATTTAATGTCAACATCTATTGTATAAATATCCCTTATGTATAAGTATGTGAATATGCCCAGGGCTTTTAACGTTTGTATTCTTCAGATGTTCAGGCCTACTCTGCAGAGACTTCCCTTCTGTAGAACTACGGCCAATCAAACCACACTCAAGGCCTTCCCTCTGGAATCATTTAGCCTTGCTCTAAAGACTATACCTACTATAAACTCTATCAAAAGACTGCTGAATACAATGTTGATATCTTTAATATAGCAATTTAACCGCTTACACTTTTGTATAATATACAAAAGTGTTAAATTGCTATATTTAAAAGGGACACTGCGTAACATTTTGGACTATGCTGTTGCCCTCATCACAAAACATGCTCCCAACGACCAGCTCAACACAGAATATGCTATTTCTGCAGTGGGTAATCAAAGTACTTAGCCTAGTCAAATCTCAAATTCTGCTGACTTTAGTCACATCGCCACGGGTATTTTTCAATTATGAAAAATATCCGTCATAAAATAAATACTTGTATTTCAATTTATCTAATGGGTAAAATTCTATGCAGTGTGGCTTTAAATGCTTGGTGTGTCATTGTGATTAGGGCTGAACGATTTTGAGAAATAATCTAATTGCGATTTTTTTTCTTCAATATTGCGATTGCGATTAAATATGCGATTATTGTTGCAAGGTCCTCTTCTCATGTATTTTTCACCTAACACAAGCAATAAATCAGCCTGTTTCATAATAAACTATATTTGAAGTGAAAATTGCAACAAAATTGTTGCTTGACCTATTCAAAATGTGTGTGGACTGCACTTCTTAAACTGTCTGAACTTAACAGTACAGTCTATAAATAAATGCTAAATTATATAGATATGAAAAAAAATAACTCACTGATCCAGTCAGTAACATCACCCAGACTAAAGTGCAGGAAAGTAAGAACAAACGTCTGCTTTAACTAGTTGGAAAAGTTTTAGGAAATCAAACTCCCAATTAATACAAAATAAGCTATTTAATTTATTAAATAGTACTTTATTATTTCGGCCAATCAAATCCCTGTCTGAGTTGCTTCAGATGCGCGTTATTGAAGGACACGGAGAGGCCAGATGGAGCACATGCCAAATCACAGTGGAATTAAGAGCAGCATTTTGGTTTTGGGATGTAACTTTGGACAATATGAAGAAAGAAAAGAACACTGACACAAGGAGACGACATGAGGTGCCAGACACAGACACGTATCTTTGACTCGCAGCCATTTCAGCTTAAACAGCACATTTCCTCAGCAAAATAAGACATGACACGGACTCCTGCCTCGGATCCTAGTTACCAACCCTTTTCATACTGCAGTTTAGTGTTTATATCTAGCGTCTGTACGACCTACGGAGCGGATATGCGGTAGACGCAAAGGTAAATAAAGGCACATGGCACATCGCCTCCGCGGATACTTAATGGTCATGAAACGTCATTATGCTTTTGAGATAAGTTCTTTGTCCACAACATTCCCAAACATAAGCCCCCTAAACTGAGCCACAAACGACTCTTTACTTTTTACAATCAGCACAGACTCACCTATATATGTCTGTGGAGGCAGAGGCGTGTGAATCCGGAGGTGAGGGAGTTTCTGTGATCGTCAGAGCGTGTAGTTGCGGCGACGGAATGGCGTGATTAGCGCTGCGGCTAACGCAATGCTAACGGAGAAAAGCAATATTCCTTCGCGGTGGCTGCATGATAAAAGCTGATATTTTCACTGTACATCCACAATCTACCGCGCACCTTAACTAGACTGAGACGTAAACAAAAGCACGCGACGGAGCGGACTTTGCTGCCATATCTCGTTGCTCTATTTACTTCCCAAATCGCGTGCCCTGCGATTACGAAATCGCGTTGTGTAATATCGCGATAAAATTGCAAATGCAATTAATCGTTCAGCCCTAATTGTGATCATTGACTTGTTCATGCCTTTTTATTAAGGTTAAGTTCATGTTAAGGTGCTTTATTTGTTATTATACAACAACTGTACAACTAAATTTGTCCTCTGCATTTGACCCATCCTTCGATGTCACTGAAGCAACCCATACGGAGCGGTGGGCGATGGCAGTACCGCGCCCGGAGACCCACCTCCAGACGTGGAGCCAGGCTGATGGTCAGAATCACATGGCTGGAGGATTCACCTATTGTACATGTTTTTAGTGGTAGGGGAAACCGGAGTATCTGGTGGAAACCTACGCAGACACGGGGAAAACATGACAACTCTACACAGAAAGGCCCCGTCCAGGTGGGAATCGAACCCTGGACCTTCTAGCTGTGAAGCACAAGCGCTAACCGCTACCGTGCCGCCCGATGCCTGTTTGAGGTGATTTTGTGATTTGTAAACTTGTATTTTAAAATGTGATATGTGCAAATAAAATCGAATCTAATTTTATTTGATTGATTTACATTTAAATTCCCTGAGGAATTTAAATGTAATGCCAGTTTGAGTCAATCTGCTTTCTAATGACATTTAAGCCCTTGATTTTGGTACAATTCATTTAATGACAAATAAAGCACCATAATATTGATTTTGAATACTCCGTGGAAACCCTGCGTTTCATTTATGCTTTAGTAATGCATTAAGTGACACTTTGAGCCTAATTTAGACATGTTCTTTTTCACAGACTACTTTATATTGTAGCAAAGCGTCATATAAAGCGTCAGTGTTGTCCCATGAAAAGACATACAGTATGTCAGGGGTGTACTTTTCTGACACACGGTCCTAAATAATGATTGTTACCGGGCAGTACCTTGGATGCCAGAGCCTTGAGTTTCCGGATGAGCGAGGGTTTGGAGTAGAGCACTTCGTCCTCTGGCTCCACCTCCGTCTCGCCCTCCATCACGGCGCAGCTGTCCGCTCCGGGCAGCTCACACTCCTTATTGGCCGACATCACCAGGCGAGAATACTTGTACTCCAGCCTGGAGACAAATTAATACCTTTACTGAAGAGCATTCCGTTAGAGCAGAAGCATCAGGTCACAACCCCAAATAATATCGACGCAAGTACAGGAAAACAACAACTATATCCTTTTAATGCCATTTTAAAACTTGAATATTTTGTGTATGTTCCTGAAGCCTGTGATTTCTGTTGTACGTTTCACCTCACTTCGAGCAGCAGACCATTAAAAGCTCACCGCTTGTTCTTCTTCCAAAAGTAACAGGTCAGCGAGACCAGTAGCACCGCGCTGAGGGCCCCGAGAATGGCCCCCAGCTCGATCCACGAGTCCAGGCTCTCACAGGGGATGGATTTCTTCTGAGGGAGAGCCGCTCCCCCCACGCACACCCGCGGCTCCATCCACACATACAGCATGTCCTGGGAGAGACGCAGCAGGGATCACATTGTGTTTGCTGGGGTCACGATGAGATCAAACCCGTGGCTCGGGGGGGGGGGGTTACCTGTTGGCCTCCTTTGCAGGCGCCCTCGATCCGGTGGTAGTCCTGTGGGGAGCACACAGGGCAGGCCGCCGAGCTCTGCCATAGGAAGTGGAAGGTGCAGCCGTCACACGTCCCGGCTGGGCACCGACTGGAGACACAGAGCCACCGGACACAATAAGGTCATTACCCCTTTCTAACCATAACTACTGCATATATGACGCTCAGGTCTCACTCCATCACCGTCAAACGCTACAATGAACGACATCAGCGTCACGTCTGTGGGATTTAGCTCGGGCACAAGACAGTAGTTTCTCCTTTCAATCCGATCGCCCTGAAACCGCCTCCTCCGTCTAAACTCTACACCCAAAACATCCGGACCTTCCTGTAGACCCGCCATGTTGGTCTGTCTAGGGTTGTCATGTCCACACAGGGGCCATTTCCCAAAGCCCAGGTACCTCGCCTTGCCCAAGTGCCGTTCCAATGCTCAAGTCGTCTGGAGGCCTGTGCCCTCATTTTGATTAGCATGTGGCTAATATACCAACGAGCCTTCAGTGTAGCCTTCACTGCCTTGCTCAAGCCAAAATTACCCATAATGCACCACGGCTCACAAGAAAACAAGAAAAAAAAAAAAGGTGGTGCTGGCTTGTGTGACTTGTTAAAGCACTTAAATTCCACTTTTTAACAAAAAAAACCAAACATACTTTGACTTGTTTAATGGCTCTGCAGCCCGTGTTCATGTTACTTGTACCGGTAGTGTTTTTTTTTTTAAAAGGCAATGTTTTTGTCAAGATTTGGTCAAATAATAATTTTTTGTTTTGTGCCACTTTATTGTTTAGTGTAATTTGTTTTGTGAATGTAAAATGTATATAATTTGATTCCAACATTAAAGCAAATGTCACTTCTTCACGGAGCAACAAGGACATGATTTGTTTCATTTTAATTAAATAAAATTGATGGAAGGCACTTTCAAATGTTTATTTCTAACGTTTTTAGTCTCCCTTTGAGAGTGTTTTGTTGTTGTTGTATTTTACAATAGGTTTCATCATCTCTGACTGCTTTTTAATTATTTAATTTTCGTTGGTAAAAATCACCCCCCAGCGCTTCAGAATCCTCCCTCCCCCGTAGACCGTCCCCTCTCCTCTGGATGAAACATATCTTCCCATTTTAGTTTGTGATGTCACTTCCTTTACTTCTGACGTGTGTTCCATTAGCAGCTCTTTTTGGTCCAAGGCAGGACACCAAGGCAAGGCAAGGTACCTAGGCTTTGGGAAACAGCCAGGGACTCGTTCAGTACCGACAGTCTCAGAGCATATTTGTGCCTGTAGCAGCAGCAGTAGTAGCAGTATTCACCTGGGCACTGAGATCTCTCCTGTGGCGCTCTTGTCGGGGTCACAGCGGAGTCGGACTACCACCCTCCGGCCCGCAGCGCACGATGAGGTGGCCTCCAAAGACCTGCGACGACAGGAAAGAGTTGATTTTCACATTTTAACACACTTATGGAGCCGTTGGATAAGGGTTGGATCCAACCCAAGGACAATAAAGTGATGGTACTCGTTTGCTGTCAATATAGAAATGCTCTTTTACCGGTAGAAGAAGTTGACATCAGGGACCTTCTTTGACGCCTCAGGAAACAGTTCAGGTTGTGCCGTGATATCACCCAGAGTGTTCTCTACTGTGGCTCCTGTCAACACAGAGAAAACTCATTCCATTATGTGATCAGAAACAAAGTCCCGTTTTTGAACCAACATTTATTCAAACGGGAAGACTGTGCTTCAAAGTAGAAAGTACAAGTGGTTTAAGTACGTGTCACGAATGATAACTTCGCGTCTCTAAAAGCATGAAGACCACGATGGGCAGTGGTTAAAGTGGATTTTAGGAGGTGGTGGAACTCTAATCTTGAACGCTACATTAGGTCGATATATGAAAGGCTGTGTGTATATTACATGTAACAGAAGGTGTTTTATATTACCTTTAATGTATTTATTTTAAAAATAAGTTTTAAAACATTTCACAGAATAAGATTTATTTATATGTGCTCTTGTTTGAGATAGGCTACTCCCAGAAAGTTAGAGCAACAGCCATCCTACCCGGGAATTATTTTTAATTTTTTCAATTTAGTGCAATCTGGTGTATTTTAGGCAAAAATATGCTGTTTAAATTAGCCTTGTACAGTGATGAAAATCAGAACCTAAAAGTTTCCTAAAAAAGATTTTTATAGCTGCAATTAGACTGCTTTTATTATTTAATGTATGTATTTACTGTTATTATGTACTGTCAAAATCCTGTGTAAGTGTTTCCCTGCGGGGCCCCTCTGCTGCGGGGCCCCTGTCCCTCTGCTGCCTGTGTCAGCTCCGCCCCTGCTCCTCCTCCGTCTGAGCTGCTCATCGCGCTGAGCAGTGAGGAGGAGACACAGGCTCCAGACGAGTCTAAAGACTCAACTTTAGCCAGGATTCATGACTCTATTGTTACTTTTAAACTGCGGGTAGATTCAGAGGATCTGATCAGAGCAAATACTTTGTGAAACAGGCCGACATCCTGCCGTAACCGAGCGCCTAACACCACACTGTTATATCGCCTTTTTCTCTTATGCTTCCTAAACTGATCTCTAAAACCGAAGATATTAGGCTGATTGACATGAAATAAAAAGCGGGCTAAAGCTTGGGAAGAGTAGACTCCGTTTATGGATTAGTTTATGTCCATAAAGTTGATGAAAATGATTGTGATAAACACTATAATATTGAGGCGCATTAAACCCGCGAGCATGAGGAGCAGACTGACCTGCTGCTGATCTTATGATTATTCTCCAGTTTCTTTCTGAAGAGTTGACTTTTGTCTTCAGCAATTAACAATAAAACTACCCGTTCCTACACCTGGCCCAACCTAGTATTATATTTATTGCATTGATATATCTCACAGGCAGACTTTCGTATGTGTGCGAAAATAACAGTCGCAATCATAAATGTTATTTTTTTGGCCACTCGAAGGGCGTTCTTAAAACCACTGACGATGGGTACAAACCTTCCATTGTCACGAGTCGGTGACATTGACAGTACAGTATTCACCTGAGCACCCCTACTGTTCTGGAGTGTGCCTCATGTGGCTTTTCATGGACAATGGTCCTCATGGCGGGGAGCAGACATTGCTGTAATACCACCCCCTGGTGGCCGTGGCAACTCCAAAAGACCCTTGGTAAACAGGATTAGAGCCCTGCACGGGCCTGATTTCTGGGCCCGAGCCCGGCCCGGGCCCGTGAGGTTCGGGCCCGAGCCCGGCCCGGCCCGACAGACTTTCAGAATTATCAGGCCCGAGCCCGGCCCGCGGCCCGGCTCTTCCCTCTCACTCTCTCTCTTGCTCCCGTTCCAATATTTTCCAAATGCGTGATTAAACAGCGCTGCAACAGTTGACCTGTATTGTATGAATAAATAAACACTTCTATCTAAACGTAACATAAAGCACAGTGTTTATGTTTTATTGTTGGGAGGAACACGCATGCATTTGTGCGAACACATACCGTCGATAGAAGCACTCCGCACGCGAACCGCTCCGTCCTCTCTCTCCATACCGCTTTGCAGAGGTTTGCCCGCGCGGGGAAACCCCCCACGCCACAGCCCACATGGACGGCAGGTACATGTTTGTGGCAAGAGGTGGCGGGTCAAGACCATGGATGTATTATAATTAACGACGGGGCGAGAGGACATCGATAGAAGCACATCCGCACGCGAACCGCCCGGTCCTCTTTCTCAATACGACCGCTTTGCAGAGCTGTACGCACGGCGAGGAAAACTCCCACGCCACGGTCCACGGGGAAGGCAGGTACATGTTTGTGTTGAGTTGGCGGGTCAAGAGAGCAGGTGGGCAGGGAGAGAGGAGAGCGGGTGCTGCATTTAATGTCGCCATTTAAGTTGGTTAAAAATTAGCAGCACACCGCATTGGCAGGGGGGAAAAAACCAAGCCCGAGCCCGGCCCGTGTCCGACGCAATGATGCGGTAATGGGCCCGAAGCCCGGCCCGCGGGCCTTCGGGCCGTCGGGCCCCTCGGGCCTCGGGCTCAAATGCAGGGCTCTAAACAGGATTCTTATGTAGCTTTGGACCTCGTTTGCACTGCCCTCCAAAGAGTTTATTTTTTTCTACTGGTTTTGGTACAGCAGAAATAAAAAGGTTAGGCCTATATACTATGATTGGCAGTCTCTGGAGCACTGTGGAGGCTTGTAGCCGGTCCGCTTCGTAGGAGGAGACGGAGCAGCCATGTTAATTTTACAGGCCACAGGGGATCATTACTATGATAACCGGCTGTCTCTTATATTATATCTATAGGGACAAAACACAAACTTTTTCAAAATGTTGGGGAGTAGAAAGTATTAGACGTATGTTTCAAATGGTAGTGGAGTCAGTCAGGGTAAGTTTCACAAAAATACTATTCAACTAAAGATACAGATCCTCAAACACTGTACAGTATTATGTTAAACGTACTTAGTTGCTGAGCACCTCTGCCTGTGAAGTGCAATGCGGATAAACTATTTATGTGACGAAGGCAGTAGTGGTGAGGGTAAAGTGTTTAGTTTAAGTTTTTATAATAGTTATTAAGTAGTAGTAGTTTCTGATAAAACTCTACAGACCCATGAAGGTGTCGGCCAGCGTGATGGACTGGGACGAGAGGGAGGTGTGGAGGCCCCGCCCGCTGGCCGGGATGATGGTCGACTGGCAGATGAAGGCTTTGACGAAGGTGCTTCCCTCCTGTTTCCCGCTCTGGGACTCGTACAGCGACAGGTCGGTCACGTTGTCTTTGCATTCTGCCATCTGAGGAGGGAAACGGGACGGTTATTAGGAACACCCTCAAAGCGGTTCTGATGACATCACCTCACCTGTCCTCCGCACAGGCTGATGTTGTAGAGGTGGTAGTACTTGGTTCCTTTGGAAGTGAAGCTGGGCCCGTTCATGAGCGCCCCTACTGGCCGCAGCGCGCCGAGGTCGTACGTGCGCGTCAGGTTCCCCTCGCTGTGGGTGAACCGGCAGTCACTGAAGCACAGGCTGTGGTCCTGGGAGCGGCAAGCAAAGCATGCAGAGAAGAGGCTTAGATATTTCCTGCTACCTCAGCAGCAGTGGGGATTTTGACGCAGTGGTGAGATTTATTGGTCTTTCTTCATTTCATATGGATTCTTTTTACTAGCCTTTCACTAGCCAGATAACTCATTTAATTTTAATCATTCTATTCAAAATGTGTGTTTGAGCATATTAGGGCTAATATTTACAGCAGGATTCATTTTAAAACTATGAAATGTGTAAATAAAACTTTGTGCCACGATTAATGAAAAAACTGCCTTGCCAAGTCATTATTGTGCAAAAACCTTTCACTCGTGGTTTCTGCTCGGTTTCTAAAAGGTACATTATGCTACTTTTTAAGTGAAAAAAAGGTTGATATCAGTGCATATTTGACCTTTCAGTGACCCCGTGGCTGTATGGGTGCTTAGCTTGGTACTTTTGCTTTCCATCACAGTAGCCTCCAAGACTAATTTTATTTCAGGTTTTTTAAGGTTTCTGGTAGGTTTCCTAAATGGAATGTATACATAACCATGGAAACTGACCCATCAGCAGTGACGGCGATTGGTCCTGGAGCGCCCTAGTGGCCTACGGGATGGAACATGAAGGGTGTTTTTCCACATGCAGTGGGCTTATATTTTACCGGGCATTTGACCGGTGGGCCAGTTCCAAAATTGTTAAAAGTTAGATTTTATTTTTTTTATTTTCTGCGCAGCCCGTGCTTTCTGGAATGGAATCATCCAATGGCCCATCACAGGCGCATCAGTGGTAAATGTGCCGCACGCATGATCAGCCCCCTCCCCTCTGCCCTTTCCATTATGGGCCGGCCCATTAATTTTTTTATTTTCAGCGCAGCCCATGCCTTGGATTGATCACCCATCGGCCCATCACAGACTGCTGTCCGGGGGTGAGTAATGGAATGGTATTTTTCAGTATCCCGGGGTGGGGGGGCGGGGGGGTTGTGAGTTGCGTGCTTTGGGTGGGCTGGTCCAAACCAAAAAATGCTCGGGCTGAATTATTGTCCCAGTCCGCCCCTGCATGTGGCTTACCTTCATCGTAGTTTAGCAGTTTCTTTTCTATTGTAATACAGCTTGGCACTTCTGAATGATGCCATAACTCACACCAGATGACAGCATTTGTTCTCATCGCGGCTTACAAAACCTTTAATGATTAAATGTACAGTGTGCTCCTCTGTATGGAACAACAAGTGTGTCTGTGTGGTGGAAACGGAAAGGTCTGCGGGGTTGTGTCGTACGTGCACGTAGATTGTGGAACAATGGCTTAAAAGGTGCCAAGCTAACCCAAGCTAATGGGCGGCACAGTAGCGTAGCGCTTAGCGCTCGTTCTTCACAGCTAGAAGGTCTGGGTTCGATTCCCACCTGGACGGGGCCTTTTTGCGTTTGGCCAGTTATATTTATGCAAAATTGCATAAATAACAGACAGAAAAAGATTTCCAGAAATGAAACCTGATCCAAACGCCACATTACTATTTTGATTCAGACTAATGAATTACTTTGAAAGTTTGAAGTCGCTTGAAAAAGAGATGCACTTTGAATGTGCACAAAGCCTTCCTTTTCATTTGCATGGGCGAGGCAGAATAACACATATTTAGCTTAATATTTGATGTGTGCTAGTCTGACATCGTCCCACCTTGTCGCTCCTGCTGGCGGGCCCGCAGGCCTGGCACGCGTCGGGCCCCGGGGTGCTGTGGGGGGACAGGTAAGTGTTGGGGGGACACTGGGTGCACTGGCTGGTGTCTGGGTGGATGTAGTGTCCGGGTGGACAAGGCACACAGGGGGAGCTGGAGCTGGAGGGCCGGCTGCTCACGGCGCAGGCCCGGCACCGAGACGACACCCCGTCCACAGCGTTGCTCACGGTGACAGAGTAGATCCTCGCCACGTCGTTCACATAGCGGCGTGTCTGCGGGAGGAGGAGGGAGGAACGAGGGAGTTAGACAATAGATTACATAAATAACCACTACCATGTCAACTTCTGTAACAACAATGTTGTGTAACAATGTAGTTGTTGCACAACTACATTGTTGCTTATACGCTACGACAGTGGTTCCCAAAGTGGTGGTCGCGGGACACAGAAGTAGTAGCAAAGTACAAAATCATTGCAAGATGATTTTGAGACAATATTTTTTCTACATTTCACCACATTGAATTTGATGTATTTTAAATTTTTAATTGAAAACAGCATATTTAAAAGGCCTTATATCTGATTGTTTTGTATTGCAAACAATAAAAGAGGAAGCCACTAAAGTTTAGAGGCAAATGTCACAACCTGCCCGGTCATTTGTCAGGTTCATGTTCACAAATGTGCTGGAAAACTAGCCTGAAAGTTCATGACATGATACATTTTTTAATAATTAGATGCAGTGTTTTTCCCACAAATGTTTGAGTTTGCAATATACTAAGGGAGGGCAAAACTAATGAGTGAAATCAGGTATAGTGACTTTAAGTTAAATTAAGCCAAATATCAAAATATCATATCCAAACTAATATTATTAAACCAGATTTTAGATGTTTTGCACTTGGTATTTTAATGTCCCATTTAAAGCCATACTGCACAACATTAAGTGTTATATGTCGTCAAAACAAACGGCACTCCCCCCGTACATATTCAGTGAACACACATGACCTAAGCCCTGACGAATGTTTGCTCTGCGATAGCTGGCTCTCACAGTGGCTCCACCTCAGCAGCGGTGTGGACAGAGCGGGCTCACCTCCGACGGCTGGTTGGTTCTCTGGAAGGCCCAGGTGTAGGAGACGGAGGCGTTCTTGGTCATCACGTGAGAGTAGGAACGCTTGCTCTGGCTTTTAGACCACGACTCCACCACCGTCGTGCTCTTCCTGTTCACGTCCTGAGGAGACACCAACGGGACAGAGAAGGGCCGGGCAGTTAATCCAAAGCTGATTTCAGTTACCACTATACCAAACCTTTTTCAGTGTCAGTTTTTTAGTATTAGCCTCTTTATATTGGGAAAAAATATAGATTATGTATTCAGATGTACTAAGAACCAGATTTGTTTGACTTTGATTTTATTTTAAGGTTTTTGGTCTCTCTTTCTTTTTCAAAATGTAGGTCACTGGTGCAAATTTTCTTTTGTTGTTTGATAGCACATGTTCTTCTATCTGTGCGGTTTTAGGAGCTGCTGTGACCTGTACATTTCTCCAATGTGAGATCATTAAAGGAACAGGCCACCGTTTTTCCACACTGAGATATGTTCTTACCTGAGCTTAGACGAGTTGATGCGTACCTGTCTGGTCTTTGTGCCCGTGGAAGAGGGTGGTCGCCTTTAACTTCACCCCATTTGGAGCCATAGGAATATACTGGGAGAGGCCACATGCCAACAACTTCTCTGGGCGTTTTGCGTGACTGAGCGCACGCACAAAGACCAGACAGGCACGCACCAACTCGTCTAAGCTCAGATAAAAACATTACCTTAGGTAATATGCTAGGTAATATTACCTGAGCTTAGGTAATATGACCATATTATTATGGTAATAATATGGTATTCCATACCTGAGCATTAGGTAATGCTCAGGTATGGGAAAAGTGGTGGCCTGTTCCTTTAAGGTCATATTTTGATGATAAATAGTGCCTGTATCGGACTGTTGTGGTGAAGAGGGAGCTGAGTCTGAGGCAAAGCTCCCGATTTACCGATCAATCTACGTTCCCACCCTCACCTATGGTCATGAGATTTGGGTAATGACCGAAAGGACAAGATCGCGAATACAAGCGGCCGAAATGAGTTTCCTTCGCAGGGGGGCTGGGCGCACCCTTCGAGATCGGGTGAGGAGCTCAGTTACCCGGGAGGAACTCGGACTCAAGCCGCTACTCCTCCACGTCGAAAGGAGCCAGCTGAGCCAGATGCCTCCTAGTCGCCTCCCTCGGGAGGTGCTCCAGGCATGTCCCACTGGGAGGAGGCCTCGTGGAAGGCCCACGACACGCTGGTGGGACTATGTCTCCGAGCTGGCCTGGTGTCGTCTCGGGGTCCCCCAGAACAGCTGGAGGAGGTGTGCGTGGATCGGGAAGTCTGGGCATCTCTGCTGAGACTGCTGCCCCCGCGACCCAGCCCCGGATAAAGCGGAAGAAAATGGATGGATGGA
This sequence comes from Proterorhinus semilunaris, assembly GCA_021464625.1. Classification (NCBI taxonomy): domain Eukaryota; kingdom Metazoa; phylum Chordata; class Actinopteri; order Gobiiformes; family Gobiidae; genus Proterorhinus; species Proterorhinus semilunaris. The sequence goes on along the minus strand of CM038356.1, from coordinate 29,592,392 downwards.
ATAGTGCACATTAAAACCAACTTTTAAGTTCATGAGTAATAGTTTGAATAATTAACTTATGCAGAGCTGCTCGATTTTGCAAACATAGCTTTTTTTATTCTTTAAGCTATTAATGTAAATCCCCATTATGGTCCTGTGGTCCAAAAAGGATACCCGAAAAGTGTATTAATATGAAGAGCTACCAAAAACGATATATAAAACTAAACTAAATGCAAGAAGTGAAAAATCAGACTTTATTCTCGAACCCCCCAGTATATAATAAAATCTATTTATGTTAAATTTGCATCTCAATTATTTGTTTATCATACTATTCAATTATCTCAAGAAAAGAAGTACTTTTTGTCTGCAAATAAATTATTTTTTGCGGCTCTTTCTGATTTACATTTCTTTTTAAATGGGTGGAAGTGGCTCTTTTGACGACTGCATATAAATATACCATAATAGATAGATCAACTTTGTATGTCCTAGAAGATGACAGAAAGTCCTCTTTGACCAGCTCAAGGCACATTCAAAACCAGCATTTTTAACAACAGGACATTCTTTGTCGCTGTTGATGGCGGTGATTGCATTTCAACAGTTTAATTGAGTTGACTTTATACTCCTTAGCCTTGATATGAATTTATTAGTATAACTTTAAACAACATTATGTCCTAAAACTATGCTAATGTTTAACAATATGATAAAATGCAGTTATATTTTTGGCCAGCAGTGGTCGATTTTGTACGATACGGGCCTTTTAATAATAACAAAGACCTCAAAACATTTGTGACGAGTCCTGGACCACCCAGATTAATTCAAAACATTTTCATACGGAAATACCGCTCACCATCATGAAGTAGAGCTCACAGTCCGCGGTGCACAGCGTCTCGAACTCAAAGGTGATGCGTCCGTACACTGTGGCCGACTGCCCTGACATGGACGTGGGAAGTCTGAGGAGGAGGAGCGCAGCAGGGGCATTCAAATGGGAATACAGTAGATGGATTGAAAAAAGACAAAACAAAGTAATAACCAAGTGTCCATGACGCCCACACAAGCTTTTGCAGGACATCTCTATCTGCAGTCTATGAGCTAAAAACAGCAAAAACCCTGAAGTCTCTGTTCTTGCTAAAAAGCAGCACATTCCGGCTAAACAAACAAAGCTAGAGACAAACACACAGAAGTGAATTGTGCCTTGTTGAAGTCTAGAATTGCAACAGTGCAAAAATACCAAACTTAATTCTCACATTAAAGGGAAATAACTATTTGGAAACTGATTTTAAACAAACTGTAGTATTTTGTTTAAACACAATATCATACAGAAAATGCAGTTTTTAAACAGTACAGCTGGGACTTATTTATGCATGTCATACCACTTCTCTTAAAGATCCAAGACAATTTGAAAACTGCTGGTGAAAGGTCTCATTTAGAAAAGACAAAGTGCCCGATCCTCCGCCTGGCGCAACAACAGCGTTGCTCAAGGTGAAGTTGGAAGCTTGCTTTCGCCAATAGCCTCAGAAAAAAAAAGAGAGGTCGGGTCTGAGGCGCGGTGTCCTACGAACAGCGCCGACTACAATGAGCGCTTCCTCTCCTCTACATTAACATGCCACTCAGGCTCATGCACCTTATTAAGCGCTCGCAGGACAAACTACAAACTATTTCTCCCACTGTGAGTTAAACACTGTCCAGCTATATTCATGGTCACGGTCTAGCTCCAGTATTAAAGAGCACGGGGAAAACTCCACACAGTACAATGGTGATCAAAACACCAGCACGTGCACTGTGTCCAAATCTTTGCTGACTAGCTTCGATTAGTGTTCGGGTACTGATATTTTTTGACAACGGCTGCACTCACTTGAATCCAGGAATGTGGATGTTGAGGATGAGGTAGTCATTGTCAGAACTTCCAGCTCCGCTCTGGACGTACTCCCTGGCGGCTTCCCAGCCTGAGACACATGTTCCTCTGTCAGTCCGGAGCTCACAGAAGTACAGCACTTACCATCCTGACCCGCACACTCACCGTTCATGGTGTCGCACTTGGAGTTGCCCACGTTGAAGCAGGACGACTTCATGTTTGGAGGGAGAACATTCCACCATTTGAACTCATAGCCCGGGGTGGGCTCGGTGCCGGCCGGACACTGCTTACACGCTGGGGAGGTTAGAAATCCAATTTTAGACAGGATTTAGTCTTTTAGCCGGTTTTAGACCTGGTTGAGATCTGGTTTCGTCCTAACCTCGACAGGCCTAGTTCTTTTCTGGTGGTCCAGCCCATTTATAGTTAGATTAAGCATACAATCATTTAAAATAGTTATTTAGGTTTTAAATGCCTTGTTTGCTCTTAAAAGTAAAACTTCATAATAAGCCGTAGAGTTTTTAAAAGCCTTCTACTTTTATCCTCCTCATGCCTTGAGCTCTGCTCTGATTGACAGCCGTCTCCATGGAGACACTCACGAAGGGGAAAGGGGACAGAGTTACAGTAAGTGTGGAGCGGTCTTGAGGATCAGAAACAAACTGTTTTAGCGGAAGAAAACTTAATCGTGCACTCCGAAAACGCAACACACGGCCTTTGTGAAGCAGTAGAGATCGTCAGAAAGTCACTGGGTTCTCCACTGGTGTTATTTCCAAAACAGTCGCCAACAGAGCGGTCTGAAAAGCTGATACATTTTAGGCGGACATGGAGTGATGGACGCAATTTTACAATTTAGCCATTTTCCCTATCGTCCGTTTTCAAAAGCATGAACTCAAATTAAAATAGATTTATCACCCAACCCTACACTGGATTGTCGGCACGAGATCTGAATTTTCAGTCTCACAAAAAAATCCATCTTGAAAGCCTCAGGTTGACACACACGGGCTCAAATCCACTGCCAGACATTCGGGCCAATAGAATCAGAATTTTAGGTTACGTCAACAAGCATTCTTACTACAACAATGACAAAGGAAAAACACGAGGTATGCTGCGGCTTACGAATATGAACACTTTAAAACGTATTGCTTTAGGGCTTTGTTTTGAGACTAGCAGTGATTGGCTAAAACGAGGTGTGCTTGATCCAATCAGCGGCTTATCTCACAATAAAAGTCAGTCTTTTTCTCCAACTATGTAAACCCGAGCCTGTCCTGATTGATATTACTGTGCTAATGGTTGGAGCTTTGAGACCAAAACAAGCCATGGAAATATTATTTTTGAATGATAATAAAAACTGTGCATTGATCCTTAAAAGGCTCACCAACAATACAACTATTTAAAGTTAATTTTGGTGAGGGTTCAAGTTAGTTTTTGAAATATAACACTATTCTTTTTTTTCCCTAGTGATAATGAGTTTCCATACGGTTCATTCCGTCGGAGTACGTCCCCGGGGGGCAGGGGGAGCAGGTGGCTGTGTCGTTGTTATAGTAACCGGGGTTACAGGGTGGGCACGGCTCGCGGTCACCGCTAGGGGGCAGTGTCACGGCTCCAGGGACGTTCTCCAGGCAGATCTGAGGCGTCATCCATTTATAAATCACCTGGGTCTGGGGAGGGATGGAAAGAGGGGTGTCAGGAGAGCATAGACACGTGTGTGACAGTGGCATCGATGACCCAAGATGGCGGCTCATGTTATACCTTGCCTTCGTGGTCGCAGGCCGTGTGGATCTGGATGTAGTCCCTTTTGGAGCAAGGGCTTTTGTTCTTGCACTCAGGCGAGCCCTCCACTTTAAAAACACATACAGAAATACATTTACAATTAAGTTTAAAATATAATGTTACTTTAAAATAATTGGACTCCAGTAGAACTACAAAGTTGTGCCCCGACCTGTTACTCAAGTAAAAACGTTGTTAAAATAATAATGTGAGTAATACATAAAAAAATACATATTTAGAAAAAGGCATCATAAGAATTAGAATATAGAGCAGAAGATAAAATAAAGAGTGTCTAAATTAAGAGTGGGTAGAGTAACCAAATATTTGACTCAAGTGAGAGTACAGCTACTTCAAATTAATATGACTCAAGCACAAGTAAAAAGTACTTTGTGATAAACTACACCAAGAAGAAGTTACTCCAAAAAGTGAAATATAGTGCAGTACTAACAGAATCTGATCCAGACTATACCCTCTTCTCCCTCTCTCAGAAAAAGAAGCTCTAATGGCCCTGGATTTTAGGATTCGTCATTTGAAAAAGGCTTTTTAATTAAGAATTAAGCTATAAACAGCTCTGCCAAAACCAGCAGACAGGATTGGACGCAGACCTGGCAACACCGCTCAACCCTTTTCTCTCTTTTTCCTCGAGTCTTGGAATATTTTCTGTCAATATTTGTGGCATGTCCTTCCTTATCACGTTCTCACCGGCGTACTGGGTGTTGTTGTTACACGGGGTGCAGGAGCTGGCCCCGTGCCCAGAGAAAGTGTCCCGAGGGCAGGCTTCACACGCCGAGGACCCAGGGGCCCGGCTGAAGGTCCCAGGTTTACAGGGGAAGCACTCCGAGGTGTAGGCCACTCCTGAAGAAGGAACAAGAGAACAGGGAAATCACACACTTGGGTACATTACATAAAAGACAGATTCCCACATAGTTTAGGAATATGTATGGGACCCAAATCAAACATTTATAAATACAATCTGCAGTTTAACCATGTTTTAGCATCAAATGCAAAGTTTATTCAAGACTCTCAAATCATTTCTAACTTTCTTCCAAAACATTAAAGGCGCATTATGCAACTTTTTATGTGGAAAAATCTTTTTATTTGTAGTTATTTGACCTTTCAGTGTACGAGTGGTCAGAATGGTGCCTTTACTTTCCATCACAGTTGCCTCCATGATGCTCCAGGATCAGCTGTTTGAGTTTCTGGTAGGCTTCCACTGCTGACCAGAAAACCTACAAAACAATTGATCCTGGAGCGTTGTAGAGACCACCGGGATGGAAAGTAAAGGCACCATGCTGACCACTCATACAGCCGCTGGGTCACTACAAGATCAAATAAGTACAAATAAAAAGTGTTTTTATTTTTTGGCGTACAAAGTTGTGTAACGCACCTTTAAATTTCCCCTCAGAAAGGAGGCTACGGTCTAGCCAGCCACTTGAACAGTTTTTTCCCCTCCGCCATTTACTTAAGAGCTGCTGCTATCACTTAATCACTTTATATCACATCTACACATCTGTAAATACAATCCCGCTGTTGTTCAATGTCAAATTGTTGTTGTCTTACCATATGTCACTTTGATTTTATCTTATTTAATATTTTTTATGCATGCCCCAATAGCCTTATAGTTTAAAGGTTTTTTAGCTTATTTTTATCTTAACTCTGTGTTATACGTTTTATGTTGCACGTTTGCACTGAGAAAAAATCCTAGTTTCTGAACCTGTTCTCAAACCATGGCAATACAACCAATTCTGATTCTGAAATAGATTTTTTTTGGCAGGATTTGGTTTTATTTGGTTTCTCTTAAAATGTACCAAAAATATATAAAAAAAACATCTCAGGCAACTCCCGTCAAGACGATTTCTAATGTCCTAAAAGCTCGGCCATTTTATCTTCTGTATGATATCCCCATCTTGTTTGTAACATGCACCAGTAAAACACCAACACAACGTTATTCTGCCCCCTTAGGAAAGGACTGACCTTCGATCTGGATGTTTTTCAGGAACACGGGTTTGACCACCTTGCTGCTCATCACCATTCCGCCGGTCCTCCAGTACAAGATGTTGGTGCCCGATTTCAAATTCACCTAAAAAAAAATATAAAACAAATATCTGGAATTATGACATCAAATCGTAAAAGTAAGTTGACCCTGACACCACCAGTTTCCAGGACATAACTTGGATGTTCGTGTGCCATTTTTTACTTGGATTGACTATGTCACTGGACACTGCAGCATCTCCCTCCTTTTGGCTCATGGAAAACTACAGCATTTGAGCCGATGCCAGCCTCTAAAAGCGAACACTTCCTGGTTGGAGCCGCCTGTTCCTCTTTGTAGGCTCACTCGTGTCATAGCCCAAAGGAAGACTCCCCTCTGCATCAGCCAAAAGGTCTGAGGGCGAGGTATGCAGGTTTTGTTCCAGACAGTGATTCACAGTTCCCATAACCAAACACTTTTTCTTGGAGCAAAGCCAAATGTTTCATCCCCCCCCCTTACAGAAAAATGTAAAATTAGCAATTTGGGAAAGTTGCTGATTAGCCTGTACCACCACTAGTGCTAGTATTAAAGAGTTCCTATAACCTTCCAGAGCATCAGCCTCAGAGCCTCAGATTTGAAAATCTCAACAGTAAAGGGGCGTTGCCTGGAGGACTAAGGGGCAGGAGGGAGGGGGGAGAGGGTCTGGGTCTGTGATTGACAGGCCACTCGTAAACAAAGTCCGAGCATGGAGTTCCAGCGAGCTAACTTGTTGAGCAACATGTCCCACAGGGACAACTTTACAGCTCTCTCTACACAGGAGAAGCATCGTGACAAAGGCCTTGTACCTGAGACTGCTCTGAGGCGCTGGGTTGTTTTATTAGTGATTCCTCTGTCATTTACAAAGCTAGCGGCTTAGCATTGAGCAAGATCGATGTTAGCATCGCAGCTAAGCGACCGAACTGTAATTTCTATTACAAAATGTTAAGTTTAACCAATGTAACACATTAACTAAACTACCACTGAAGTTTATGCTTATTTAGTTGAATGATGAAAAAATAAAAATTATAGATCTTAATTTTTTAGTGCCAGTTTTCTTACTATTCAACAACTAACATAACTATACAATTATCGATAATACAAAAAGCTATGCTAATAAAATCTACCTAAATGCTATGTTAACAATTCGCAAACCTGACAATCGATGATAATACTCAACTCCAACTCGCTACGGGGGCGTGAGCGAGACCGGTCCGCTTTTACAGCCCAGAGCGCCAGGGCAGATGACGTCATCTCAAACGCCTGCGCAAATAGGGGCGCCAAATTCAAAAATCAAATGCAGTACAGACAGTTTGCTGTAGATGGCGCCTCACTGACGGTTTTTGGCAGAAAGTTGATCTTTCAATTAATTTGCACTAAATAGCCAAAATAATGACCAGGACATGCAGACAACACTATTGGACACTCATTTATACAGTTTATCAGGACAAAAAAAAGTGGATTTGAGGGTGAGTTACTCTTTAAAGAGGGCGGGGCAAACTCCATGAAACGTTTCCAAGCCCTTAGCATTTGTGCCGCTGTAATGATAGAGAAATGAAAAGAGCTTGCGGCGGTGTTTTTCTGTTTCGCAAGAATAAAACCTTCTTTGTGGCATGTTGACAGGACATGTCGGGTCAGGCAATGAATGAGCTTGACCGCTTCAGACGGACATGGGGAGAGTAAAACCATGTGACCAGTCGGCCCCGGCTCAGCTCTTACCGTGTGAGACGCCCACTCTCCGTGACTGGTGAGTTTGAGCCATTTGGTGTCGGCCGCTTGGTCCATCTCCTGGCACTGGTCATTCTGGATCTGCAACAGCGGGACATGCTCAGTGCTTAAAGGAGGGGGTGCAGGGTTTGAGTGGTGAACAGAACGATAAGGTATACGGTTTCACAGCCCTAGTATCGGCGGTATGTTGAATGGATAAACTCACGAAGAACTCGAAGAGCAGATTGTTGTCGGGGTACTGGTATTCGAAGCTGACCGAGCCCTGCTTCTTCAGGTGCACGGCGTAAATCAGAGACACGGTGCACTCATCTCTGTTGGACTCCAGGTAGTTCCCCTGAGGCAGCCACGATGAGCTGCACAACACACAAGCGGCACACTTATACGACATATGAGATCAAGTCTTCTAAGGCGAGACACTGCAGGCGATTAGGGACAGAAATTTACAGAAACAATTTGAAACTTTTGCTGTAGATTACGGACATGAATGGGGAAAGAAACACACTGCAAGTTTTCTGTCATTTTACGATTTCATAAAGCATTTTATACGTAAAAATGGCCTTAATTTAAATAAAATCCAATAATGGATTCTCAGGTTAAAAATCTGGGTTTTATTTAATCTATATACGAGTCATGGCGATGCGTTAACAGGAAGCAACTTCCCCCTCTCTTGGTACAGCAGTGTTTTTTGCAAACTGCATTTGTTGTTTCTCTGTGCCATGTTGTTTTTTTAATAATAATAAAACATCGGTTTTATATAGCACTTTTTTGGACACTCAAAGACGCTTTACATTGCACTATTAATTTACTCCATACTTGGTAGTGGTAAGCTACTATTGGAGCCATAGCTGCCCTGGGGTAGACTGAGTGCCTGGGTTGGTGGTGGTCGGAGGGGCTGATGGCGCAGACTGGTTGCCTCACTTCAGTCAGTCACTCACTCACTACATTCACCCAGGCTTCCTGGTGCTCCCAAACAGTCTCCCATCCAAGTACTGACCAGGCCCTTCCTGCTTAGCTTCCATGGTCTGACGGGATCGGGCAGAGCAAAGGTGGTATTGGCCACGTTTTTGAATAATCTAGATAGTAGTGGAATAATGTTATTGACACTTTTGTACGTTTTTGTGGAGGTTCAGTGGATTTGTTTTTACTGCAGAGTCCGTACAAATGTCTGCTTCTGAAACAATGAAGAGGCACAAAGAGCTCCCCACAGCTGCAGCACAGCGGAGGCATTACAAGAGGCGCTACAGGAAACAAAAAAAAGGGACAAGCAAGGAGGTATCCGGGCAAGACTCACAGCTAAGCCACATAAATCTTCTATCCCTACTAGTTTTATGACTAATGTTCGTTCACTTCTTCCCAGAAGATGAAAGACTGTTGCTGAGCGGAGGGAGCCGCACAGGGGGAAGAGGAGGAGCTGACCAGTGCAAGACACCACGCTCTGAAACGGGGACAAACCCAGGAGGCAGTGCGCCATTTCAGAGGAACACTGAAGGCAGTACTCCAGTTTACCTGACCTCCAAAAACATGCTGCTCAGGTTGGCGGCTCTCTCAGTCACAGTGGCTCACTTGATCGCAATTGTGTTGTGCAATGACAAATAAAGCACTTACCCACTTACTATTTGTTCAAAATATTGAAAAATCCCCTTAAAGAAAAACAACAACAAAGTCCAAGACTGTACAGTTTGGAGTCACTAAAGTGGAGATGCTCATCTATGTCTCTAGGACATTTGCGGCTGGCATCTTCCACACATGAAATGACATGGTATTTGTGAATGGGAAAAATGCGGCGATGTTGCTGTGCTTTCCTGACAAAATCCCAAGCACGAGTCGACAAAACGTCACAAAATAAACATCAAGTTTATTTATTACTTTGACTGGCCGCACACCCACCTGTTGCAGCTCAGCCGGTCGCTCGTGTGCGCGGCAGAGTCCACCGACGTCGCCACGCTGCTGAAACCGGCCGGCAGCGCGTCCCACTGGTCAAAGCGCACCCCGCTGCCCAGAGAGTAGCTCCCGGCCGCACAGGGGGTACACTCCTGGGCGGACATCTCCAGGAACTGCCCCGCCTGACAGGAGAACGCTGTAAACATGCAGGCTTACGGTCAAAAAGTGGAGACATTACACACGGGCAATCAGAGGTCACTTCAGGCTTTTGGTCTTAAGGAAACTCAGCACCTCGGCATCCAACGTAAAGTCGCTCTAATGCCATTCCCCCCTTTTTGTTCACTCCCGCGCTCCCTCTCCAGAGCCCCGCGGGCCGTTCCTTATCTTACTTGACATGAACCATATCAGCCATCTTCAAGCCAAGCCTCGTAGAAGTGTCGAGTGACAGTGTATTCTGCTCACGGCGGTGTCGTCTTATGCAATTCTCCACTGGAGTCTAATCCATACGGTTACAATGAGGCAGCACAATTATTCATCATCATGTCCTTCTGAAAACTACAAAAGTATCTGTCACGAGGATTTAAAAACATTAATCACAAATCAGAGCATCCAACTACAATACTTTTTTTTACCCAAACAAAAACAAACAAAGCAATAATAACAAAAGGCATTATCCACTAAATCAGGCTCGTTCAAGTTTAACAACTGTGGGATTTTTTATTAGGAGACATTCATCTTTAGCCATTAATTTGCACTTTTGTGGTTGCATATATTGCTTTTACTAATGACTATAATTATTTTTATATACTACAGACGAGTACATGGTCCGAGTCCTCGCTGGAGGACGGGGCAATGGCACATGTTGTTGAAATCGCACACAGAGAACCTGCATGTTGCACACGACCAAAGGCTACACTCCTAATCTTTGGTTAAAATAGCATCAGTTTGTTGGTTTATACCTCTGTCACTTTGATATCAGTCAGTGCTATGGTTTGTCAAAGGCTGTACTGCTAAATATTAGGAATGCTCATATTAACCTAAAAAGCTATGACGATATTAGTCAGTCTACTAGCAGGATGTTAGCGCTGTAAGCTGATCATTTGCTTGTAATATGGATATTGAATAAGTTGCTTGATTGAATTCCTTACTGCACTCGGTGCCGTGGACAGGCCTAGGCAGCCCGGAGCAGGAGCCTGGAATCCGGGGGATGGCCACTCTCCAGCGGGCCCCGTTGCGGTCACACTCCGTGTACTCGTAGTAGTAGTCGGCCTGCAAACACACAACGTTCACCTTAAAGCACATGTGACCAGTTCAACTCCTCCTTCACTGAGACTTTGCGAATTTTTTTTGCTATTTTTGACACGTTTCGACATTTTTTGCTCATGTTTATTCCTTGAAAATGTATACGTGGAACAATACTGTACCAAAGGGCAAAGATGGAGTTCCAGTAAGGGGAGCATTAAACTCGCCCACTTCCTGTCCCTAATGTGGCCGAACAGACAAATCAAATGTCAAAGGAAAAATAAAAATGTGGTGCAGTGGTTAAATGTGCACCAACGCCTTGGAGACAGAGGACCACATGCTCGGCTTTATCTCCAGGGGCTGTGTTAGAGTGGGGCATTCCGTCTCCATAGTGACGTTTCCGTGTGTGTGTGCGGGTGTGTGTGTGGGTGTACGTGTAGTAGTGACAGTGAGCCAAGCACAGCAGAGATCACTGCACCATCAAGTATCAAGGGATGAAAAGCAGGTTCAGTATCATCAATGCGGCATTATTGGTTACGGTTTCGTCAGAAAAGCTAAACTGAACCACTACAACTGAACTCTCATTCCATCACAGTAATAGAAACTACAACTTGTTCACCAGAGATATATAAAGGCTTTATAATTGGATGAACAGAACAAAACAAAAAAAATATTTTTCTTTCCACAAATGTCCGCTTTTACAATAAACTGAAGGACAAAAGTAATTGATCAGGTTCATGACCTTTAAAAGGGGGAGATAGTTATAAGCTAGCAGTGCATGATTTATGACAACTTGAACAACATTGTAATTTGAATGGTTACCATCAATGAATCGCAAAGACTGCAGTTATTTAGTTTTGTTTATGCTTTGCAATCAAAAATACTCTTCCTAATATTGCTCCTTACGAGGACAAATTCCGCTGTACAGTTGTTGTATAATGACAAATAAAGCACCTTAACCTTAAAGAATTAGTATTAGTTTAGAAGTTTGTTATGGTCTGTTAAGCACCTGGACTCGTTTATTTTCATTTCATTTATTTCGGTTTGGTCATTTGCAGATCATTCAAACAAATCATTCAAAACATGAAACACAATAGGCTTTTATATTTTATATTTCAGTATAGCTGAATTGTGGATTTTCAGTATCACATTAGTTTGTTTGTCCCCCTTGCCGTTGTCTGGACACTGCTGGCTGGTATATGGAGTGGAGGATATGGAGTTATTACAGGATGTTATTAATTTAAACCAAACATCTACTGGCTAATATAAAACGTAGAGAAAGGAGCTGTGGAACAACTCTGTTATGCAAGGTCAGTACTACTGTGGCAAATACATTTTACACAGCATAGAGTTAATGGCTTTACCAGTGTTTTGCATTTTATAATCTTTCGTTTATTGTGAGTCAAAAATCTCAAAAACCTTGACAACATCCCTCGCTCTGTCGGAACAAGCCTGTGCAGTGAGAAGGGCTTTCATAATAACACTATTCAGCATCGAGGTGCCTCTGGTGACCAGGCCGGCCATGAATTTAGCATTAGCCGTGTGAAAAGCGCCCTTGATGCCAGTGCCCAGTCTTTATCTCAGACTGTGAGAGGCTGATGAGGTGTCCGTTTGAGCTTGACCAGAGGAAGGAAACTCTCCGGTCCAGGCAGGAACCAGATAACGTGAGGTTCAACACACTCTGGGGCATTGCTCGGACCGGCTCCTCGGTGTTGGGAACAAGGATCGCCTTCTTCAGGCTACATATTTGTTAGGGACGACTGACACGGCATTTGCAATCATTCATTGCCAGTGCAGAGTCCTGATTTAGTCACTTATCCTCCAGCCAGTCAGTGTCGTTTTTATTCTGGTTCAGTTCATTATTACCCCGGCTTTTGTCGTCCATCGTTTTTAAGTCTTTGTCAAGTCCCGTTTCCATCTTGGTTTGGTTTCAGTTTAGTCCTGGTCCAGTCTGGGTTCACTTTTTAGAGTTTATATGAAAGCGTTTGAGTGGTGAGTTGCTAATAATATCTGGCAACATTTGAGGCAAAATAAAAGGCAGAGGCAAATGATTTGTTCACATTTTCTTGAAAAGGACTCCCTTCTATAATAAAAGTAATGCAATGTTTCATTAAATAAGTACTTTTAATACATGTATTTATCGTACTTTCATCAATGAAAATATACATTGTTGTTTACAGACAAAAATAAAATAAAAATACTATGCTCTTTATGACATTAATTTGGTTTAAAACGCACTGAAGCGGCTCTGGTGATGTTGAAGGTTAGGTTAACCTAAGATTTAGTCCAGTAATAGTTATTCTCGCTTCTCCCATGGTTTGCCCCAGGTCAGTCCTGATTCACTCCTAATCAGTTTTAGTCCTAATGGAATTGTGTGTCCATTTTAATCTTGGTTTAGTCCCGTTTTACTCAGTCTCTTTTATGTGCCCACCCTTTACAGTCTCTACAGCCTTTGTCCTGATTTAGATTAAACAACTTCATCGCACTGATTGCCACTCCACCATCACCAAACAGTTGTGGGCGTAGTCCTCCCAATGAGGCTGAATATTTGTTTATGATCACTGATAAGAAACAACACAGCTATATTATTCAGAATATCCAGTTCCACACAATCCGTATCAATTCATAAATCTTTCCGAAATGCTCATTACGCACAGGCCTTGTTCCTGCTTTTTACGCACGAACGCTATAGAATATCTAGAAGCTAATTCCGCGTTGATCCAGTGTAGCATCTTTACCTCCGTGCACTGGCGCTGTCCGACGGCCCCGTGGCGGCGGTGGTGGAGGAGGAGGGAGCAGAGGATGAGGAGAGCGCACGACCTCATCGTGGAGCATCGGCGGCCAGAAAATTACGCACGAATATGGAGACCGTATATAACCCGTTAGAGCGTAAAAGCCGAGCGATACGGCCCAAGGAGACACGCGGGGATTCACAGCGCTCGACCTGGGGAAGATTGTCACCCAGTAGCCACCTGCGATTATCCGCCAGGAGCGCAGGCGCAGTCAAGCTGCTTCAAGTGCGTCGATCTGGTTCCGGTCAGGACAAAAAAAATGCGTTATCATAATGTTTTGGAAAGCTTAAACAGACATTTGTTTTAGTTTGGGCTTTTTATTCCGTTATTTTTCAAAGACTTCGTTGGTATTAGCAAACACTCATGTGGTACCCTTGTATTTTTATTGTTCAAATCCATTTTTAAACTATTGGTATGGGAGGGCTAAAACTGCCAAAATACCAATCAATAAATGAATCAATATATTGGATAATGATTATTTAGCCTAAATATCACCGCAAATGTGGAAATAAAACATTATTATTTTATTCTAATCAACATGCTATTTTTGGGGTTAACATTAACAATAGAGTCCTTTTTATATATAAAAAAAAATAATAATAAAGACATCATTATTTTCTGTCTGCATTTATATATTCTTTCATTTATGTATTAGTTATTTCCACTTTTATTTTTGGTCGACGCTTTATAAAATTTGTTTACACCCTACATTATTCTTACATTCTCTCGCCGTTTATTTGTTCATGTTCATCCAAAAATAGCATGCTGATTAACAATATAATATTTTTATTTCAGGGTTTTTAGTGATATTTTCATTATTCTCCTCCAATTAATTTATTAATTATTTTGGGCAGTTTAGTTCCCCCATAGTCTGGCGTTTCCTATAGCAGTGGCGAACTTGACGCTGCTCACAAATCTCCGGGTCTGACGCTGCAGTGACGTTGCCAAAAACAGTATTTTGATTATTTTCTGTCCCTTTAGTTCTTGGTTTGTATGAAAGCTATAGTCTCTGATGATGGCGCTTGAGTCACATGCTGTTGTAATGTTTATGAGCAGCTCTGATGTGTTTTTTGGCCTTTGTGAACAGGATTTTTCCCATCGCTGGGTTTCATTCTCACATGGAAGACTTTGGAGCAGTTTCCTCAAACACCACACGAGGGCGGCAGAGGTCTGCATCAGCTTCTTCACGGTGAGGTCATTGATTTCAGAAGGACGTTTTGAGTCATGTTGAATCGTTCCGGGCAGGTGCTGTTGTTGTGTCCTTGGGCAAGACACTTCATCCACCCAAACACATTTTAATTTAGGTTAGCCTTTTGACGAAAATGTCTTTACGTTTTAGTCAAGATTGTGTCAAATCGTTTTAATTTTAGTCTAGTTTTAGTCGACTAAAGCTGTATTTGCGTTTATAATATGATCAGAGCTGTTCCTTTGGTGGTGAATTTAAAGGAACAGGCCACAGTTTTTTCCATACTGAGATCTGTTCTTACCTGAGCTTACCTTTGTGTGTGCGCTCAGTCACAAAGACCAGACAGGTACACATCAACTCGTCTAAGCTCAGGTAAGAACATATCTCAGTATGGAAAAAACGGTGGCCTGTTCCTTTAAATCAGGGGTGTCCCAACTTTTATTTCATGGGGGGACACATATTGAAGCGTATACGGGGTGAGGGGCCACAGATAGGTGGTCAGTGCTGCATACGCTTTGCTTAAGCTTATTTAGCTGAGGTTTAAATTGTGCCCCACACCTTTATTCACGCTTAAAACCTTAAGATGCCGGCTCTGTCTCACAATAAAATGTCAGTTGTTCGGTTAGAATTGTGTAGAATTTTTAAACTTGAAGCAAAAAGGACCAGCTCTGGTGATGTTTGGCAATTCAATAACAAGCCTGAGGGCCACCAGAAATTGGTCTACGGGCCGCATTTGGCACGGTTTTAGACTTATAAATAACTTTTCATTTACTTTTAGTCTAATTTGAGTCAGCAAAAAAAAATCAATTTGACTTAAATGACGACGAAATATTTTAGTTGAAGAAATGAACCCAGGTAGCGTGTGAGTGAGTGGTTGGCGGGGGTCGGAGGGGCCAGTGGATGCCCAGATCGGTCACCTCGCTTCAGTCTATACCTCCAAGGCCTACAGGGAAGGAGGACTTATGAAAAAGAGACATTAGCCATTCCTGTTATTTGTAAAAGCTCCGACACTCCACAATCTGAAGACAAAGTTTGTCTATTCATCCAGTCTCATCCTTTCATTCCCTTTTATTTATTTCAAAAGTGTAAAAATGTTTACAACCAAACTGCCCCTTTGTTACCTCACAATCACTTTACATCAATCTGAACCCGTTTTGTTTTTTAAGTCTGTTCCTTTTCTGACTGTAGTGACTTTCTCTTTTTCCTTAACGTTCTTGGACGTTTATTGGCAATATTTTTGTGGTTTCCGTCTCTTTAGAAACCCTGAAGATTTGACCTACGAGCGAGAAGAAGCCTCCGAAGAAAGAAGCAAAACGTCCTCCACTCAATCAACCCAGTCCAGTCGACAACATGTGAACACCTCTGCTACAAATTAAGTAGAGAAGCCTAAAACCTGCCCAATGCACACATCTACATAATGAAATAGCCTACTCATTTTGAATATTATTTAGGTTAATTCAAGTCAAAAATGGCCGCTGCACTCATTTTAAATGCCATCAGATCTTATTAAGCGCCATTCTGTGTCTTCTAATGATCCCATCCTATCCCTCTCCTTTCTCTCTCGCTCCAACAATGACCCCCCCCCCTTGTAACCCGACCTCTTATATTCACCCACCTGTCTCTGCCCCCCCCCAGCCGTCCCCGCCCTCCACACACCCCCCAGGCCGGCTGCTCCACGGTCAGCCCAGCCCGTTCACCTCGCTCGGGGACAGCTGGAGCAGGCTGGCCCCAGATCGGACGGTAACCGGAGACACTACGGATGATGCCTCCGCCGCCGCCGTCTTCCAAACAGCACAATAACCCAGGGACTACCTCCACAGTAAGGGGACACCGGCGCACAGGGCAGGCCGGGCGGGATGTCATTCAGCCGGGCAGCGGAGGACAGGGGGTGAGAGTGACCTGGGAGCTACTTCCAACCGGAATACTGGTTTGTTTGTTGGATTAATTTTTTTTAGACTTTTGTGGGTTGTAGGAGGTCATTTTTGTGCAAGTTCTTAGGGCTTCCGGTAGGTTGGTAGGTCTTTCTTTTCCCCACAAAGCAAGAGTGTTTTATTTCTGGACTTTTCTGGACAGAACTCATATCGAAGAAGGATTTTAAGCCCCAAGTTTGAAAAATGTGGTTCGGCCGGCAACAAATTCCAAATTAAGTTGATCCACTAAAGGTGAGCTTTTTGTGGACAGTATTGGAATGAGAAGGAACAAAACGATTTATGAGTTAGGCTGCGTGTGAGGGTGATCGAGTGCAATTTGTTTCTTTAATCCATTGGCAGAGGTGGGTAGAGTAGCAAATAATGTATACTTAAAGGCACACCGCGTAACTTTTGGGATCATACTATAGACACAGAAAAGTCTAGTATTGCAGTGGGTAATCGGAGAACGGATTTGGGTGAGGACCTAACCTATTTAAATCTCATATCTGGCTGCCTTTAGTCAACATCTCTATGGAAACGAGACGTCCCACTCCCGGTAAAGTTACACGTCTGGTTGGACTTTTTTTGTGTCTGTATTTTAGTTATCTGTAATCAAATAAATGCTTGTATTTTATTGTATTCATTAGGTAAAATGTTACGCAGTGTGGCTTTAAGTAAATACAGAGAAGTGAAACAAATAACTACTTAGGAAAGAGAATAAAGTCATCTGTGAAAACGCGACTTGAGGTTGGATCTGTGTATGTAACTCCACATCTTTGTGTTTTATTGTTATAGTAATAATAATTTGACAAATAAAACATACAAAAATGTGGAAAGTTGAATAAGGTTGACACATAAACTACTTGAAAAGAACCGTGTGATCGAGCACTACCCACCTCTGCCAATAGGTCAAATTTGATCATTGTCTTAAGTGGAACCATTTTTATCGTAAATTGCTTCGTTTTAGTTTCCACAACCCAGTCCAGTTCCCATCACAATTTAAATGGCCCGCCACATGGCCGCGGG
Source organism: Proterorhinus semilunaris (assembly GCA_021464625.1). Lineage (NCBI taxonomy): Eukaryota > Metazoa > Chordata > Actinopteri > Gobiiformes > Gobiidae > Proterorhinus > Proterorhinus semilunaris. The sequence continues at coordinate 29,575,027 of CM038356.1, read as the reverse complement.
ATGTAGCCGCCATTACTGACCCGCTTTTGACCCAAACCTCTCCGCCGGCATGCACGGCCTGCCCTGTGCATCGCTGGGCGACTGCTTTGACACCGCAGCGGACGTCGACGCCGAAACGCCGCACGACACCGACGATCCGATACGGAAAGCCAGCAATGTCCCGCCGACAGCAGCACCCATAGTGTCCCAACCCAAACGGGCCTCGACCCCGGTGGTGCAGCCCCACAAACGAACAGTTGGTTATGTCTCGCACCGCCCCGACAATAACAATGGGAGCGTGGGGGGTCAAAATGGCCGCCTTTCGGATCCGGAAGAGCAGACGTGTTCGGAATCCTCCGTCTCCCTCAGTGTCGCCGCAGCCTCGGAGGAGGAAGAGTCGGACGGTCCCGATGTGGAGCCGAGCTACCCGCAGATTCCCAGGCCGTCCATTGTCACATTTGCAGAGGTGAGTGAGGGCCGTGGTTTGGATCAAGGCCTTGTACCTGATTTTGATTTAGTTAATGCTTACAATACGGTGACAGCTCCCTGGAAGTTGTGAAACGTACGTATAAACCTGTCCCTGTGATGAACTGGGATGATAGAAACGTGTTATGAATTACTTTGGGCCACAACTAACAATTGGGGGCGGTCCCTTTTTCATTTGCAGACAAATATATCAGGTATGGGGCCTTTAAAGGTGCACTGTGAAACTTGTTGTGCTATTTGTGCTTAATTCACCTTTGTGTGACCCAATGGATGAAAGGGTGATTAGCATAGCACCTTTACTTTCACAGCGGCCTCTACAACTCTTTCTGGTGAAAACCTACCAGAAACTCTAAAAAACGATTGAGGCTGAAGCATCATAGAAGCCACTGTAATGGGAAGTAAAGGCGCCATGCTGACCACCCATACAAGGCACCACTGAAAGGTCAAATATGCCCTAATAAAAAGTTGTTCTTCACATAAAAAGTTCCATAATGCCCCTTTAACTGGAGGCACTGGGGTGAATAGGGAGGGAAACAAACAGTTACAGATGTCAGTTTGAGACATTTCCAGCAAATGAAGTGCATATGACAGGGTTTTATACTTTTCAAATTATTAAGGATTAGCCTTAATCATAGTTTTACACTGTGAAGTGGCCATTTTGTGAATAAAAGTTGACATTTTTGTCTAACGTTTGATAGTATGTCTGTGGGTTACTTTGCTGGCGTATTAGATACTGAGGGGGTCATCTACCAAGCGTTTGCTGGTGTAAAATGAGCATGTACAAAAGTTGATCAGTTAATCAGAGTAATTTGTGCTTTTTGTACTCATGCAGCACTGTCTTAGTTACATATCACATTTGGAGCGCTATTACTGTAATACAGGCTATTTCAAATGGTGATAGCCTATTTTATTTTTCCACTTGCACTCGCTCTTTAGCACCTTTCTTGATAAATGACCTCCTTAGAACTTTTTAGATTACATTTTTTATATAGTTTTTAGAATTTGTATTATTATTATAATTTTGTCTTGGTTTTTGGCCATGTGCAAGTCTGGACTCCGTCAGTTTGCTGAATGTCTCTCCCTGCTCTTTGCCCTCCTTCACCTGAGCTGTCCTGTTGCTTTATAAACTCTGGAGTTACAAGTCCCTGTCATATCTGTGACAGGGACTTAGTAACATAAAATATACTCATAAAGATTTATTGATAGACCCTCCTAGGTGGTGCTTACATCAAAAATGGCTCAAGGATGAAGCTTTCGTAGGATATGTAGGGAAAAAAATTGATGAATATTTTTGTTTAAACACAACACAAACTACAGCTCGTGTCCAATGGGATGCATTTAAGGCTTGCATAAGGGGTTATATCATTTCTTATACCTCTTCAAAATCTAAAGAACAGCGCAAGAAAAGACAACAGTTGGAAGAAAAAATAAAGAATTTGGAGAAACTATTGTTTTGAGATAAAAATTCACATGTAGAAAAAGAGCTGTTGCTGTTAAAATCACAATACAATAAAGCTACAGCGGACAGGGCAGCCTCTAACATACTTAGGTTAAATCAATCTGTTTATGAACAGGGAGAAAAGCCCGGTCAGATTTTAGCATGGCAAATAAAGCAACTGGAAGCACAAAGAGACATAACAACAATAATAAATACAAAAGGGGAGACAATTGTGGATCCAATAGAGATAAATAAAGAATTTAGAAATGATTATGAAAAACTTTATGATTCCCAGGACCATACAGATCTAAATACACGAAAATTATTCCTAGACAAATTAAACATACCAACTATCACAGAAGAACTTGGCCAACAATTAGACTCAGACATTAGTGAAGATGAAATAGTCAAAGTAATTGACAACATGAGCACAGGTAAAAAAAGCTGGACCTGATGGGTTTGATAGGAAGTATCAAGATCTCGGAGTATAATACCTATTAATGTACCTTCATAACATAAAAGTAACTCTCGGTTATCAAGGGTAAAAATCTGAAAGAAATATATTAAGGATCAAATTTTTTTTTTGACTGCTTTGTACTAGACATCGTACATGAAACAAGATTGTTGTTGTAGCTGTGCGTTGTTCCAATTAATTGTATAAACAGTTCATATATTTTTTTGTAAGTTTGTAAGTTGGTCTGTATAAATGTAGCTGCTTGAAATGTTTTGTAATGTTCTTTTTTAATTTATTTTATTGCACTTGGGAGTGGGCACTCATAAGCTTTTGCTTCAGTCCACTCCTTTTGAGCACTATGTGTACTAGTCAAATAAACAAATAAACTAAACTAAACTAAACTAAACCAATCGATTTTTATAAAAAGTTTAAAGGAAAGTTGGTAAGGCCAATATTGGAAATGTTACAGGAAGCTTTTATAGATGGGGACCTCCCTAACTCAATGGTCAGTGCATTATTTATCTTATTGCCTAAGCCTGGAAAATCTAGGGATAAATGTGAAAATATGAGGCCAATAAGCCTGCTTAATTCAGATCTTAAGATAATCAGCAAATTACTAGCAACTCGTTTACAGGAAACCCTTCCATTGATTATACACAGGGATCAAAACGGCTTTATTTCAGGTCGGCAAGGTCTACACAATGTTAGGAGGGTTCTCAATGTTATTCAAGCATTAGATAACACTAAGGATACGGCCCTCCTCTCCCTAGATTCTGAAAAAGCGTTTGATAGGGTAGAATGTGCCTATCTTTTTGATGTGTTAAAACGATTTGGATTGGGACAGAAATTTCGAAAATGGATACAACTAATATATTTACACCCAACTGCAGAGATTTTAACAAATAAAAATGTGTCTAAACCAATTTTAGTTAAACGTGGCTGTCGGCAGGGATGTCCGTTATCTCCGTTGCTCTTCACTTTAGCAATGGAGCCCTTTGCTATAGCTGTACGGTCACATTTACACATAACCGGAATCACGGTTGGTCAGGTAGAACACAGGCTGTCGCTATAAGCAGATGATATAATTTTATTCCTTTCACAATTAAATTCATCTATCCCTGCTTTGTTAAAACTAATTGATGGGTTTGGTCATATTTCAGGATATGTAATTAACAGATTAAAATCATCAATCTTGTTGCTAGATAAAGGAGAGAGAGAGAAAATCCTCCTATAGCCGTTTCACAATTCAAGTCAGTTTCTACATTTACTTACTTAGGAATATATCCTTCCGAATTTAGATTTAATTGTTCAGCATAATTATGAACTGATAACTAACGAAATTAGAGATAGTGTCGACAGATGGAGTCTTCTTCCCATGTCTCTTATAGGTCGAATTAATATTTACTAAATGAATATACTTTTTAAAACTGTTGTATGTTTTTCAGAATATTCCCTTGCCACCCCCTGCTGACTGGTTTAAAGCATTTAAGAAACTGCTTCTTGATTGTATATGGTCAAACAAACGTGCTAGAATAAGACCGTCATTACTCCATTTACCCTGCGATGAAGGAGGCTTGATGTGCCCAAACATAGAATGGTACTACTGGGCAGCTCAGCTCAGATCTATAGGGTGCTCTTTTTGCAAAAATGACCCTCCCCAGTGGACAGAAATGGAAAGTAACATCTTGAGCCCTCCATTACCTTTGTACCTTTTTTCTGATACAGAAGTTAATTTGATGAAGAAAACTAAAAACCCAATAGTTAAGAACATGGTTAAGGTGTGGTATAATGTTAAAAGGAACATTAAAGAACCAATTATTTTATCACGGCTAACTCCAATATGGGAAACACGGCATCGGGAGAGCCGATGCCGTGTTTAAGCAATGGGCTTTAAATGGATTGGAGAAAATTCAAGATCTATATCCAACAGGCTCAGACAACATGATGTAATTTGACATGCTTAGACACAAATACAACGTTCAAAGAAAATATTTTTTCAAGTATCTCCAACTTAGAAGTTATATAGGAACAAAACAAAGCAACCTATTGAAACCACTCAAATTTAAGTTAGAAGAAATGATAGTGAAAATAGCCTTAAAAGGGGAGCAATCTCACAATTTTATAAACCACTGCTATCACACTCCCCAGATAATTCAACCTTAAAATTGAAAGATCTGCAAATAGATTTGTCACTAGATGAGTGGCGATTGGCTTGCCGTAAAGCACATAAACAAACTATAAATTCTCGGTTGAGATTGTTACAGTACAAGTGGCTTATGCGTGTTTATGTCACTCCTGTTAGATTAAACCAATACAATCCAAATATTCCGGACATATGTTCAAAGTGTGGAGACGAGAAGGGAACACTCTTTCATTGTATTTGGGAATGTAGAGAAATTAAAACATTTTGGGGTAAAATAAAGGAAACAGTGAAGGATATTATTTCTAAAGACCTTCCTTTATAATTTTAGGGTTATTTCCTGACTCACACAGACAGAAAAGCGTTTTAGACTTTTTATTGAATGAAGGCAGAACATAATTTGGGGCTCAGACCCCGGCGGAAGATTGGATGAACGATAAATCCGCACGGCGTAGAATGACAGCCGGGATCTTCCCCCGGAGCCTGGACACTGGTGGTGGTAGAAGACCCGGGGTGATCAGACGTTCGAGCAGCGCCGAGAGAGCCCAGGTGGAGAATAGGGGTGGAGGGGGGGTCGCAGCACGGCTGGGAAACTCAGAGTGATGGGCCATGGTGCTTATGAAGGAATCTTTGAGCGATGATTGATGAGTGGAAACAGCTGCTGGTGGTGAGCGGTGGTTGATGCAGCTGGTGAGCGGTGGTTGATGCAGCCGGTGAGCGGTGGTTGATGCAGCCGGTGAGCGGTGGTTGATGCAGCCGGTGAGCGGTGGTTGATGCAGCCGGTGAGCGGTGGTTGATGCAGCCGGTGAGCGGTGGTTGATGCAGCCGGTGAGCGGTGGTTGATGCAGCCGGTGAGCGGTGGTTGATGCAGCCGGTGAGCGGTGGTTGATGCAGCCGGTGAGCGGTGGTTGATGCAGCCGGTGAGCGGTGGTTGATGCAGCCGGTGAGCGGTGGTTGATGCAGCCGGTGAGCGGTGGTTGATGCAGCTGGTGAGCGGTGGTTGATGCAGCCGGTGAGCGGTGGTTGATGCAGCCGGTGAGCGGTGGTTGATGCAGCCGGTGAGCGGTGGTTGATGCAGCCGGTGAGCGGTGGTTGATGCAGCTGGTGAGCGGTGGTTGATGCAGCTGGTGAGTCTTCCTTGTTGAATTTGCGCATAAGCTTCATATCCCAAGCACACAGGATATGCAAAAAATTAGACGCTGTTTATTGATATTTGTTTACTACAAGCTAAAATGTTGATTGCACTGCATTGGAAAAGCATAAGAAGACCGAGTATTGGACAGTGGGTTAAACAGGTGTTGGCTACTCTTCCATTGGAACGCATTACATACTTGTTAAAAGGAAAAAAGGACTTGTTCGAAAGTATTTGGAGACCGTTCATGCTTTTTGCAGAAGGCACAGACTTAACAGAAGATCAAGAAGAGGAACATGGTTATGAATAATTATACATTCAATGACCTGCTCAATAACAGATGATTGATCCCTGATATCTTGTGTCAAGGGGCATTATCAATATTATGTATGGTAACATGGTATTTTGTGTCTGAGAGGATGTTCTGTTGAATGTCATTTAAAACCTAAAAAGAGAAATAAACATATTGTTGAAAAAAAAAAAAAAAAGGAGACGGTGGAAAGGAGACAGAGAAATGGAGACGTGGGAAAAAACGAGACGAGGGAAAAGTAACAGGGTAAAAGAGAAATGAAATCAGGAAAGATCCAGATGTCAGTGCTAAAGCTAGATCATGTTCTGCTAAGTAACACACTTTAAACTGAAATAAACGGATTCAATGTTGTCAGGATAGTTTAACAATGTGGGGAAAACGAGACGGAGGAAACAAGACGTGGTGCAAAACAACCACTTGTTATGTCCTTTTTTATGTCCTCTCATTTCGTCCTCTTGTTATGTCCTCTTGTTATGTCCTTTTTTATGTCCTCTTGTTATGTCCTCTAATTATGTCCTCTAATTATGTCCTCTTATGTCCTTATGTCCTCTTGTTATTTCGTCTTGATGGTAGAAAACGTGACGAGGAAAATGAGACGGTGGGAAAAAGGAGACGGGGGGGAACGAGATGGAGGAAACAAGACAGGGGAAAAGGAGACGGGGGAAAAAGGAAACGGGAAAAAAGACGATGGAAAAGGAGACGGTGGAAAAGGAGACGGGGGAAACGAGATGGAGGAAACGAGACAGGGGAAAACAAGATGTGGGGAAAATGGAGACGGGGGAAAAGGAGACGGGGGAAAAAACGAGATGGAGGAAAAAGGAGACGGTGGAAAAGGAGACAGGGCAAAGGAGACAGAGAAATGGAGACGTGGGGAAATACGAGACGAGGGAAAAGTAACAGGGTAAAAGAGAAATTAAATCAGGAAAGATCCAGATGTCAGTGCTAAAGCTAGATCATGTTCTGCTAAGTAACACACTTTAAACTGAAATAAACGGATTCAATGTTGTCAGGATAGTTTAACAATGTGGGGAAAACGAGACGGAGGAAACAAGACGTGGTGAAAAACAACCACTTGTTATGTCCTTTTTTATGTCCTCTTGGTATGTCCTCTTATTATGCCCTCTTATTTCGTCTTCCTGTTATATCCTCATGTTATGTCCTTATGTCCTTTTTTATGTTCTCTTGTTATGTCCTCTAATTATGTCCTCTTATGTCCTTATGTCCTTATGTCCTTATGTCCTCTTGTTATTTCGTCTTGATGGTGGAAAACGTGACGAGGACAATGAGACGGTGGGAAAAAGGAGACGGGGGGAACGAGATGGAGGAAACAAGACAGGGGAAAAGGAGACGGGGGAAAAGGAGACGGGGAAACAAGACGTGGTGAAAAACAACCACTTGTTATGTCCTTTTTTATGTCCTCTTGGTATGTCCTCTTATTATGCCCTCTTATTTCGTCTTCTTGTTATATCCTCATGTTATGTCCTTATGTCCTTTTTTATGTTCTCTTGTTATGTCCTCTAATTATGTCCTCTAAATATGTCCTCTTATGTCCTTATGTCCTCTTGTTATTTCGTCTTGATGGTGGAAAACGTGACGAGGAAAATGAGACGGTGGGAACGAGATGGAGGAAACAAGACAGGGGAAAAGGAAACGGGAAAAAAGACGGTGGAAAAGGAGACGGTGGAAAAGGAGACGGGGGAAACGAGATGGAGGAAACGAGATGGAGGAAACGAGACAGGGGAAAAGGAGACGGGGCAAACGAGACGGTGGAAAACAAGATGTGGGGAAAATGGAGACGGGGGAAAAAACGAGATGGAGGAAAAAGGAGACGGTGGAAAAGGAGACAGGGCAAAGGAGACAGAGAAATGGAGACGTGGGGAAATACGAGACGAGGGAAAAGTAACAGGGTAAAAGAGAAATTAAATCAGGAAAGATCCAGATGTCAGTGCTAAAGCTAGATCATGTTCTGCTAAGTAACACACTTTAAACTGAAATAAACGGATTCAATGTTGTCAGGATAGTTTAACAATGTGGGGAAAACGAGACGGGGAAACAAAGACAGAGGAAACGAGACGGGGGAAACAAGACAAGTAAAATGACACGGGGAAAGTAATTGGGTAAAAGAGAAATTAAACAGAGGACTTACTGGAAAAATCTCACAAATCACCAAATCTCTGCCAAAGTTGTTTTGCTTCCACGAGAGTAACAGGGGAGTTGCCACGGTAGCAAACTTTAAACTGAAACAAACAGATTGAATGTTGTCAGGATAGTTTAATAATAAACATTTTTTGTTAATTACAGTGATGAAAAAATAATCATGAAATATGAAAAAATATTCAGAGATAAACTTGGCATGATCAATTTGGCATCAAACATCGCAAATCAGGAAAGATCCAGATGTCAGTGCTAAAGCTAGATCATGTTCTGCTAAGTAACACACTTTAAACTGAAATAAACGGATTCAATGTTGTCAGGATAGTTTAACAATGTGGGGAAAACGAGACGGAGGAAACGAGACGTGGTGAAAAACAACCACTTGTTATGTCCTTTTTTATGTCCTCTTGGTATGTCCCTATATCCTCTTGTTATGTCCTCTTATTTCGTCCTCTTGTTATGTCCTCTTGTTATGTCGTCTTGGTATATCCTCATGTTATGTCCTTATGTCCTTTTTTATGTCCTCTTGGTACGCCCTTATGTCTTTATGTCCTCTTGTTATTTCGTCTTGACGGTGGAAAACGTGATGAGGAAAATGAGACGGTGGGAAAAAGGAAACGGGGAAAAAGGAGACGGGGAAAAAAGACGATGGAAAACGACAAGGGGGAAAAGTAACAGGGTAAAAGAGAAATGAAATCAGGAAAGATCCAGATGTCAGTGCTAAAGCTAGATCATGTTCTGCTAAGTAACACACTTTAAACTGAAATAAACGGATTCAATGTAGTCAGGATAGTTTAACAATGTGGGGAAAACGAGACGGAGGAAACAAGACGTGGTGAAAAACAACCACTTGTTATGTCCTTTTTTATGTCCTCTTGGTATGTCCCTATATCCTCTTGTTATATCCTCATGTTATGTCCTCTTATTATCCCCTCTTATTTCTTCCTCTTGTTATGTCCTCTTGTTATGTCATCTTGGTATATCCTTTTTTATATTCTCTTGGTACGTCTTCTTGTTATATCCTCATGTTATGTCCTTATGTCCTTTTTTATGTCCTCTTGTTATGTCCTCTGATTATGTCCTCTAATTATGTCCTCTTGTTATTTGGTCTTGACGGTGGAAAACGTGACGAGGAAAATGAGACGGTGGGAAAAAGGAGACGAGGGAAAAAGGAAACGGGAAAAAAGACGATGGAAAAGGAGACGGGGGAAACGAGATGGAGGAAACGAGACAGGGGAAAAGGAGACGAGGAAAAAGAGACGGTGGGAAAAAGGAAACGGGGAAAAAAAGACGATGGAAAACGACACGGGGGAAAAGAGAAATGAAATCAGGAAAGATCCAGATGTCAGTGCTAAAGCTAGATCATGTTCTGCTAAGTAACACACTTTAAACTGAAATAAACGGATTCAATGTTGTCAGGATAGTTTAACAATGTGGGGAAAACGAGACGGAGGAAACAAGACGTGGTGAAAAACAACCACTTGTTATGTCCTTTTTTATGTCCTCTTGGTATGTCCTCTTATTATGCCCTCTTATTTCGTCTTCTTGTTATATCCTCATGTTATGTCCTTATGTTCTCTTGTTATGTCCTCTAATTATGTCCTCTAATTATGTCCTCTTATGTCCTTATGTCCTCTTGTTATTTCGTCTTAATGGTGGAAAACGTGAGGAGGAAAATGAGACGGTGGGAAAAAGGAGACGGGGGGAACGAGATGGAGGAAAAAAGACAGGGGAAAAGGAGACGGGGGAAAAAGGAAACGGGAAAAAAGACGATGGAAAAGGAGACGGTGGAAAAGGAGACGGGGGAAACGAGATGGAGGAAACGAGACAGGGGAAAACAAGATGTGGGGAAAAGGAGACAGGGAAAAAGGAGACGGGGGAAAAAACGAGATGGAGGAAAAAGGAGACGGTGGAAAAGGAGACAGGGCAAAGGAGACAGAGAAATGGAGACGTGGGGAAAAACAAGTCGAGGGAAAAGTAACAGGGTAAAAGAGAAATTAAATCAGGAAAGATCCAGATGTCAGTGCTAAAGCTAGATCATGTTCTGCTAAGTAACACACTTTAAACTGAAATAAACGGATTCAATGTAGTCAGGATAGTTTAACAATGTGGGGAAAACGAGACGGGGAAACAAGACGTGGTGAAAAACAAGATGGGGGGGAAAAACGAGACAGGGGGAAAACAAGACAGGGGGAAAAGGAGATGGAGAAAACGAGACGGAGGAAACAAGACGTGGTGAAAAACAACCACTTGTTATGTCCTTTTTTATGTCCTCTTGGTATGTCCTCTTATTATGCCCTCTTATTTCGTCTTCTTGTTATATCCTCATGTTATGTCCTTATGTCCTTTTTTATGTTCTCTTGTTATGTCCTCTAATTATGTCCTCTAATTATGTCCTCTAATTATGTCCTCTTATGTCCTCTTGTTATTTCGTCTTAATGGTGGAAAACGTGAGGAGGAAAATGAGACGGTGGGAAAAAGGAGATGGGGGGAACGAGATGCAGGAAAAAAGACAAGGGAAAAGGAGACGGGGGAAAAAGGAAACGGGAAAAAAGACGATGGAAAAGGAGACGGTGGAAAAGGAGACGGGGGAAAAGAGATGGAGGAAACGAGATGGAGGAAACGAGACAGGGGAAAAGGAGACGAGGAAAATGAGACGGTGGGAAACGAGACGGGGGAAAAGGAGACGGGGGAAACAAGACAAGGAAAATGACATGGGAAAAGTAATGGGGTAAAAGAGAAATTAAACAGAGGACTTACTGGAAAAATCTCACAAATCACCAAATCTCTGCCAAAGTTGTTTTGCTTCCACGAGAGTAACAGGGGAGTTGCCACGGTAGCAAACTTTAAACTGAAACAAACAGATTGAATGTTGTCAGGATAGTTTAATAATAAACATTTTTTGTTAATTACAGTGATGAAAAAATAATCATGAAATATGAAAAAATATTCAGAGATAAAACTTGACATGATCAATTTGGCATCAAACATCGCAAATCAGGAAAGATCCAGATGTCAGTGCTAAAGCTAGATCATGTTCTGCTAAGTAACACACTTTAAACTGAAATAAACGGATTCAATGTAGTCAGGATAGTTTAACAATGTGGGGAAAACGAGACGGAGGAAACAAGACGTGGTGAAAAACAACCACTTGTTATGTCCTTTTTTATGTCCTCTTGGTATGTCCCTATATCCTCTTGTTATGTCCTCTTATTTCGTCCTCTTGTTATGTCCTCTTGTTATGTCGTCTTGGTATATCCTCATGTTATGTCCTTATGTCCTTTTTTATGTCCTCTTGGTACGCCCTTATGTCTTTATGTCCTCTTGTTATTTCGTCTTGACGGTGGAAAACGTGATGAGGAAAATGAGACGGTGGGAAAAAGGAAACGGGGAAAAAGGAGACGGGGAAAAAAGACGATGGAAAACGACACGGGGGAAAAGTAACAGGGTAAAAGAAAAACTGAAAAACTGAAATAAACGGATTCAATGTTGTCAGGATAGTTTAACAATGTGGGGAAAACGAGACGGAGGAAACAAGACGTGGTGAAAAACAACCACTTGTTATGTCCTTTTTTATGTCCTCTTGGTATGTCCCTATATCCTCTTGTTATATCCTCTTGTTATGTCCTCATATTATGCCCTCTTATTTCTTCCTCTTGTTATGTCCTCTTGTTATGTCCTCTTGTTATGTCCTCTTGTTATGTCATCTTGGTATGTCCTCTTGTTATGTCCTCTTGTTATGTCATCTTGATATATATCCTTTTTTATATTCTCTTGGTACGTCTTCTTGTTATATCCTCATGTTATGTCCTTATGTCCTTTTTTATGTGCTCTTGTTATGTCCTCTGATTATGTCCTCTAATTATGTCCTCTTGTTATTTGGTCTTGACGGTGGAAAACGTGACGAGGAAAATGAGACGGTGGGAAAAAGGAGACGGGGGAAAAGACGATGGAAAAGGAGACGGTGGCAAAGGAGACGGTGGGAAAAAGGAAACGGGGAAAAAGGAGACGGGGGAAAAAAGACGATGGAAAACGACACGGGGGAAAAGAGAAATGAAATCAGGAAAGATCCAGATGTCAGTGCTAAAGCTAGATCATGTTCTGCTAAGTAACACACTTTAAACTGAAATCAACGGATTCAATGTTGTCAGGATAGTTTAACAATGTGGGGAAAACGAGACGGAGGAAACAAGACGTGGTGAAAAACAACCACTTGTTATGTCCTTTTTTATGTCCTCTTGGTATGTCCTCTTATTATGCCCTCTTATTTCGTCTTCTTGTTATATCCTCATGTTATGTCCTTATGTCCTTTTTTATGTCCTCTAATTATGTCCTCTAATTATGTCCTCTAATTATGTCCTCTTATGTCCTTATGTCCTCTTGTTATTTCGTCTTAATGGTGGAAAACGTGAGGAGGAAAATGAGACGGTGGGAAAAAGGAGACGGGGGGAACGAGATGGAGGAAAAAAGACAGGGGAAAAGGAGACGGGGGAAAAAAGTAAAGGGAAAAAAAGACGATGGAAAAGGAGACGGGGGAAACGAGATGGAGGAAACGAGACAGGGGAAAACAAGATGTGGGGAAAAGGAGACAGGGAAAAAGGAGACGGGGGAAAAAACGAGATGGAGGAAAAAGGAGACGGTGGAAAAGGAGACAGGGCAAAGGAGACAGAGAAATGGAGACGTGGGGAAAAACAAGACGAGGGAAAAGTAACAGGGTAAAAGAGAAATTAAATCAGGAAAGATCCAGATGTCAGTGCTAAAGCTAGATCATGTTCTGCTAAGTAACACACTTTAAACTGAAATAAACGGATTCAATGTTGTCAGGATAGTTTAACAATGTGGGGAAAACGAGACGGAGGAAACAAGACGTGGTGAAAAACAACCACTTGTTATGTCCTTTTTTATGTCCTCTTGGTATGTCCTCTTATTATGCCCTCTTATTTCGTCTTCTTGTTATATCCTCATGTTATGTCCTTATGTCCTTTTTTATGTTCTCTTGTTATGTCCTCTAATTATGTCCTCTAATTATGTCCTCTTATGTCCTTATGTCCTCTTGTTATTTCGTCTTGATGGTGGAAAACGTGAGGAGGAAAATGAGACGGTGGGAAAAAGGAGACGGGGGGAACGAGATGGAGGAAACAAGACAGGGGAAAAGGAGACGGGAAAAAAGACGATGGAAAAGGAGACGGGGGAAAAGAGATGGAGGAAAATGAGACGGTGGGAAAAAGGAAACGGGGAAAAAGGAGACGGGGGAAAAAAGACGATGGAAAACGACACGGGGGAAAAGTAACAGGGTAAAAGAGAAATGAAATCAGGAAAGATCCAGATGTCAGTGCTAAAGCTAGATCATGTTCTGCTAAGTAACACACTTTAAACTGAAATAAACTGATTCAATGTTGTCAGGATAGTTTAACAATGTGGGGAAAACGAGACGGAGGAAACAAGACGTGGTGAAAAACAACCACTTGTTATGTCCTTTTTTATGTCCTCTTGGTATGTCCCTATATCCTCTTATTATCCCCTCTTATTTCTTCCTCTTGTTATGTCCTCTTGTTATGTTATCTTGGTATATCCTTTTTTATATTCTCTTGGTACGCCTTCTTGTTATATCCTCATGTTATGTCCTTTTTTATGTCCTCTTGTTATGTCCTCTAATTATGTCCTCTAATTATGTCCTTATGTCCTCTTGTTATTTCGTCTTGACGGTGGAAAACGTGACGAGGAAAATGAGACGGTGGGAAAAAGGAGACGGGGGAAACGAGATGGAGGAAACGAGACAGGGGAAAAGGAAACGGGGCAAAGGAGACGGTGGAAAAGGAGACGGGGCAAAGGAGACAGAGAAATGGAGACGTGAGGAAAAACGAGACGAGGGAAAAGTAACAGGGTAAAAGAGAAATTAAATCAGGAAAGATCCAGATGTCAGTGCTAAAGCTAGATCATGTTCTGCTAAGTAACACACTTTAAACTGAAATAAACGGATTCAATGTAGTCAGGATAGTTTAACAATGTGGGGAAAACGAGACGGAGGAAACAAGACGTGGTGAAAAACAACCACTTGTTATGTCCTCTTGTTATGTCCTCTTGGTATGTCCCTATATCCTCTTGTTATATCCTCTTATTTCGTCCTCTTGTTATGTCCTCTTGTTATGTCGTCTTGGTATATCCTCATGTTATGTCCTTATGTCCTTTTTTATGTCCTCTTGGTACGCCCTTATGTCTTTATGTCCTCTTGTTATTTCGTCTTGACGGTGGAAAACGTGATGAGGAAAATGAGACGGTGGGAAAAAGGAAACGGGGAAAAAGGAGACGGGGAAAAAAGACGATGGAAAACGACAAGGGGGAAAAGTAACAGGGTAAAAGAGAAATGAAATCAGGAAAGATCCAGATGTCAGTGCTAAAGCTAGATCATGTTCTGCTAAGTAACACACTTTAAACTGAAATCAACGGATTCAATGTTGTCAGGATAGTTTAACAATGTGGGGAAAACGAGACGGAGGAAACAAGACGTGGTGAAAAACAACCACTTGTTATGTCCTTTTTTATGTCCTCTTGGTATGTCCTCTTATTATGCCCTCTTATTTCGTCTTCTTGTTATATCCTCATGTTATGTCCTTATGTCCTTTTTTATGTCCTCTAATTATGTCCTCTAATTATGTCCTCTTATGTCCTTATGTCCTCTTGTTATTTCGTCTTAATGGTGGAAAACGTGAGGAGGAAAATGAGACGGTGGGAAAAAGGAGACGGGGGGAACGAGATGGAGGAAAAAAGACAGGGGAAAAGGAGACGGGAAAAAAGGAAACGGGAAAAAAGACGATGGAAAAGGAGACGGTGGAAAAGGAGACGGGGGAAACGAGATGGAGGAAACGAGACAGGGGAAAACAAGATGTGGGGAAAAGGAGACAGGGAAAAAGGAGACGGGGGAAAAAACGAGATGGAGGAAAAAGGAGACGGTGGAAAAGGAGACAGGGCAAAGGGGACAGAGAAATGGAGACGTGGGGAAAAACAAGACGAGGGAAAAGTAACAGGGTAAAAGAGAAATTAAATCAGGAAAGATCCAGATGTCAGTGCTAAAGCTAGATCATGTTCTGCTAAGTAACACACTTTAAACTGAAATAAACGGATTCAATGTTGTCAGGATAGTTTAACAATGTGGGGAAAACGAGACGGGGAAACAAGACGTGGTGAAAAACAAGATGGGGGGGAAAAACGAGACAGGGGGAAAACAAGACAGGGGGAAAAGGAGATGGAGAAAACGAGACGGGGAAACAAAGACAGAGGAAACTAGACGGGGGAAACAAGACAAGGAAAATGACACGGGGAAAGTAATTGGGTAAAAGAGAAATTAAACAGAGGACTTACTGGAAAAATCTCACAAATCACCAAATCTCTGCCAAAGTTGTTTTGCTTCCACGAGAGTAACAGGGGAGTTGCCACGGTAGCAAACTTTAAACTGAAATAAACAGATTGAATGTTGTCAGGATAGTTTAATAATAAACATTTTTTGTTAATTACAGTGATGAAAAAATAATCATGAAATATGAAAAAATATTCAGAGATAAAACTTGACATGATCAATTTGGCATCAAACATCGCAAATCAGGAAAGATCCAGATGTCAGTGCTAAAGCTAGATCATGTTCTGCTAAGTAACACACTTTAAACTGAAATAAACGGATTCAATGTTGTCAGGATAGTTTAACAATGTGGGGAAAACGAGACGGAGGAAACAAGATGTGGTGAAAAACAACCACTTGTTATGTCCTTTTTTATGTCCTCTTGGTATGTCCCTATATCCTCTTGTTATATCCTCTTGTTATGTCCTCATATTATGCCCTCTTATTTCTTCCTCTTGTTATGTCCTCTTGTTATGTCCTCTTGTTATGTCCTCTTGTTATGTCATCTTGGTATGTCCTCTTGTTATGTCCTCTTGTTATGTCATCTTGATATATATCCTTTTTTATATTCTCTTGGTACGTCTTCTTGTTATATCCTCATGTTATGTCCTTATGTCCTTTTTTATGTGCTCTTGTTATGTCCTCTGATTATGTCCTCTAATTATGTCCTCTTGTTATTTGGTCTTGACGGTGGAAAACGTGACGAGGAAAATGAGACGGTGGGAAAAAGGAGACGGGGGAAAAGACGATGGAAAAGGAGACGGTGGCAAAGGAGACGGTGGGAAAAAGGAAACGGGGAAAAAGGAGACGGGGGAAAAAAGACGATGGAAAACGACACGGGGGAAAAGAGAAATGAAATCAGGAAAGATCCAGATGTCAGTGCTAAAGCTAGATCATGTTCTGCTAAGTAACACACTTTAAACTGAAATAAACGGATTCAATGTTGTCAGGATAGTTTAACAATGTGGGGAAAACGAGACGGAGGAAACGAGACGTGGTGAAAAACAACCACTTGTTATGTCCTTTTTTATGTCCTCTTGGTATGTCCTCTTATTATGCCCTCTTATTTCGTCTTCTTGTTATATCCTCATGTTATGTCCTTATGTCCTTTTTTATGTTCTCTTGTTATGTCCTCTAATTATGTCCTCTAATTATGTCCTCTTATGTCCTTATGTCCTCTTGTTATTTCGTCTTAATGGTGGAAAACGTGAGGAGGAAAATGAGACGGTGGGAAAAAGGAGATGGGGGGAACGAGATGCAGGAAAAAAGACAGGGGAAAAGGAGACGGGGGAAAAAGGAAACGGGAAAAAAGACGATGGAAAAGGAGACGGTGGAAAAGGAGACGGGGGAAAAGAGATGGAGGAAACGAGACAGGGGAAAAGGAGACGAGGAAAATGAGACGGTGGGAAACGAGACGGGGGAAAAGGAGACGGGGGAAACAAGACAAGGAAAATGACACGGGGAAAGTAATTGGGTAAAAGAGAAATTAAACAGAGGACTTACTGGAAAAATCTCACAAATCACCAAATCTCTGCCAAAGTTGTTTTGCTTCCACGAGAGTAACAGGGGAGTTGCCACGGTAGCAAACTTTAAACTGAAACAAACAGATTGAATGTTGTCAGGATAGTTTAATAATAAACATTTTTTGTTAATTACAGTGATGAAAAAATAATCATGAAATATGGAAAAATATTCAGAGATAAAACTTGACATGATCAATTTGGCATCAAACATCGCAAATCAAGAAAGATCCAGATGTCAGTGCTAAAGCTAGATCATGTTCTGCTAAGTAACACACTTTAAACTGAAATAAACGGATTCAATGTAGTCAGGATAGTTTAACAATGTGGGGAAAACGAGACGGAGGAAACGAGACGTGGTGAAAAACAACCACTTGTTATGTCCTCTTGTTATGTCCTCTTGGTATGTCCCTATATCCTCTTGTTATATCCTCATGTTATGTCGTCTTGGTATATCCTCATGTTATGTCCTTATGTCCTTTTTTATGTCCTCTTGGTACGCCCTTATGTCTTTATGTCCTCTTGTTATTTCGTCTTGACGGTGGAAAACGTGATGAGGAAAATGAGACGGTGGGAAAAAGGAAACGGGGAAAAAGGAGACGGGGAAAAAAGACGATGGAAAACGACACGGGGGAAAAGTAACAGGGTAAAAGAGAAATGAAATCAGGAAAGATCCAGATGTCAGTGCTAAAGCTAGATCATGTTCTGCTAAGTAACACACTTTAAACTGAAATCAACGGATTCAATGTAGTCAGGATAGTTTAACAATGTGGGGAAAACGAGACGGAGGAAACAAGACGTGGTGAAAAACAACCACTTGTTATGTCCTTTTTTATGTCCTCTTGGTATGTCCTCTTATTATGCCCTCTTATTTCGTCTTCTTGTTATATCCTCATGTTATGTCCTTATGTCCTTTTTTATGTTCTCTTGTTATGTCCTCTAATTATGTCCTCTTATGTCCTTATGTCCTCTTGTTATTTCGTCTTGATGGTGGAAAACGTGAGGAGGAAAATGAGACGGTGGGAAAAAGGAGACGGGGGAAACGAGATGGAGGAAACGAGATGGAGGAAACGAGACAGGGGAAAAGGAGACGGGGGAAAAGGAGACGGGGCAAACGAGACGGGGCAAACGAGACAGGGGAAACGAGACAGGGGAAAACGAGACAGGGGAAAACGAGACGGTGGAAAACAAGATGTGGGGAAAAAGGAGACGGGGGAAAAGGAGACGGGGGAAAAAAACGAGATGGAGGAAAAAGGAGACGGTGGAAAAGGAGACAGGGCAAAGGAGACAGAGAAATGGAGACGTGGGGAAATACGAGACGAGGGAAAAGTAACAGGGTAAAAGAGAAATTAAATCAGGAAAGATCCAGATGTCAGTGCTAAAGCTAGATCATGTTCTGCTAAGTAACACACTTTAAACTGAAATAAACGGATTCAATGTTGTCAGGATAGTTTAACAATGTGGGGAAAACGAGACGGAGGAAACAAGACGTGGTGAAAAACAAGATGGGGGGAAAAACGAGACAGGGGGAAAAGGAGATGGAGAAAACGAGACGGGGAAACAAAGACAGAGGAAACTAGACAGTGGGAAACGAGACGGGGGACAAGGAGACGGGGGAAACAAGACAAGTAAAATGACACGGGGAAAGTAATTGGGTAAAAGAGAAATTAAACAGAGGACTTACTGGAAAAATCTCACAAATCACCAAATCTCTGCCAAAGTTGTTTTGCTTCCACGAGAGTAACAGGGGAGTTGCCACGGTAGCAAACTTTAAACTGAAACAAACAGATTGAATGTTGTCAGGATAGTTTAATAATAAACATTTTTTGTTAATTACAGTGATGAAAAAATAATCATGAAATATGAAAAAATATTCAGAGATAAAACTTGACATGATCAATTTGGCATCAAACATCGCAAATCAGGAAAGATCCAGATGTCAGTGCTAAAGCTAGATCATGTTCTGCTAAGTAACACACTTTAAACTGAAATAAACGGATTCAATGTTGTCAGGATAGTTTAACAATGTGGGGAAAACGAGACGGAGGAAACAAGACGTGGTGAAAAACAACCACTTGTTATGTCCTTTTTTATGTCCTCTTGGTATGTCCCTATATCCTCTTATTATCCCCTCTTATTTCTTCCTCTTGTTATGTTATCTTGGTATATCCTTTTTTATATTCTCTTGGTACGCCTTCTTGTTATATCCTCATGTTATGTCCTTTTTTATGTCCTCTTGTTATGTCCTCTAATTATGTCCTCTAATTATGTCCTTATGTCCTCTTGTTATTTCGTCTTGACGGTGGAAAACGTGACGAGGAAAATGAGACGGTGGGAAAAAGGAGACGGGGGAAACGAGATGGAGGAAAAGAGACAGGGGAAAAGGAAACGGGGCAAAGGAGACGGTGGAAAAGGAGACGGGGCAAAGGAGACAGAGAAATGGAGACGTGAGGAAAAACGAGACGAGGGAAAAGTAACAGGGTAAAAGAGAAATTAAATCAGGAAAGATCCAGATGTCAGTGCTAAAGCTAGATCATGTTCTGCTAAGTAACACACTTTAAACTGAAATAAACGGATTCAATGTTGTCAGGATAGTTTAACAATGTGGGGAAAACGAGACGGAGGAAACAAGACGTAGTGAAAAACAAGATGGGGGGGAAAAACGAGACAGGGGGAAAACAAGACAGGGGGAAAAGGAGATGGAGAAAACGAGACGGGGAAACAAAGACAGAGGAAACTAGACAGTGGGAAACGAGACGGGGGAAAAGGAGACGGGGGAAACAAGACAAGTAAAATGACATGGGAAAAGTAATGGGGTAAAAGAGAAATTAAACAGAGGACTTACTGGAAAAATCTCACAAATCACCAAATCTCTGCCAAAGTTGTTTTGCTTCCACGAGAGTAACAGGCGAGTTGCCACGGTAGCAAACTTTAAACTGAAACAAACAGATTGAATGTTGTCAGGATAGTTTAATAATAAACATTTTTTGTTAATTACAGTGATGAAAAAATAATCATGAAATATGAAAAAATATTCAGAGATAAAACTTGACATGATCAATTTGGCATCAAACATCGCAAATCAGGAAAGATCCAGATGTCAGTGCTAAAGCTAGATCATGTTCTGCTAAGTAACACACTTTAAACTGAAATAAACGGATTCAATGTAGTCAGGATAGTTTAACAATGTGGGGAAAACGAGACGGAGGAAACAAGACGTGGTGAAAAACAACCACTTGTTATGTCCTTTTTTATGTCCTCTTGGTATGTCCCTATATCCTCTTGTTATGTCCTCTTATTTCGTCCTCTTGTTATGTCCTCTTGTTATGTCGTCTTGGTATATCCTCATGTTATGTCCTTATGTCCTTTTTTATGTCCTCTTGGTACGCCCTTATGTCTTTATGTCCTCTTGTTATTTCGTCTTGACGGTGGAAAACGTGATGAGGAAAATGAGACGGTGGGAAAAAGGAAACGGGGAAAAAGGAGACGGGGAAAAAAGACGATGGAAAACGACAAGGGGGAAAAGTAACAGGGTAAAAGAGAAATGAAATCAGGAAAGATCCAGATGTCAGTGCTAAAGCTAGATCATGTTCTGCTAAGTAACACACTTTAAACTGAAATCAACGGATTCAATGTAGTCAGGATAGTTTAACAATGTGGGGAAAACGAGACGGAGGAAACAAGACGTGGTGAAAAACAACCACTTGTTATGTCCTTTTTTATGTCCTCTTGGTATGTCCTCTTATTATGCCCTCTTATTTCGTCTTCTTGTTATATCCTCATGTTATGTCCTTATGTCCTTTTTTATGTCCTCTAATTATGTCCTCTAATTATGTCCTCTTATGTCCTTATGTCCTCTTGTTATTTCGTCTTAATGGTGGAAAACGTGAGGAGGAAAATGAGACGGTGGGAAAAAGGAGACGGGGGGAACGAGATGGAGGAAAAAAGACAGGGGAAAAGGAGACGGGAAAAAAGGAAACGGGAAAAAAGACGATGGAAAAGGAGACGGTGGAAAAGGAGACGGGGGAAACGAGATGGAGGAAACGAGACAGGGGAAAACAAGATGTGGGGAAAAGGAGACAGGGAAAAAGGAGACGGGGGAAAAAACGAGATGGAGGAAAAAGGAGACGGTGGAAAAGGAGACAGGGCAAAGGAGACAGAGAAATGGAGACGTGGGGAAATACGAGACGAGGGAAAAGTAACAGGGTAAAAGAGAAATTAAATCAGGAAAGATCCAGATGTCAGTGCTAAAGCTAGATCATGTTCTGCTAAGTAACACACTTTAAACTGAAATAAACGGATTCAATGTTGTCAGGATAGTTTAACAATGTGGGGAAAACGAGACGGGGAAACAAGACGTGGTGAAAAACAAGATGGGGGGGAAAAACGAGACAGGGGGAAAACAAGACAGGGGGAAAAGGAGATGGAGAAAACGAGACGGGGAAACAAAGACAGAGGAAACTAGACGGGGGAAACAAGACAAGGAAAATGACACGGGGAAAGTAATGGGGTAAAAGAGAAATTAAACAGAGGACTTACTGGAAAAATCTCACAAATCACCAAATCTCTGCCAAAGTTGTTTTGCTTCCACGAGAGTAACAGGGGAGTTGCCACGGTAGCAAACTTTAAACTGAAATAAACAGATTGAATGTTGTCAGGATAGTTTAATAATAAACATTTTTTGTTAATTACAGTGATGAAAAAATAATCATGAAATATGAAAAAATATTCAGAGATAAAACTTGACATGATCAATTTGGCATCAAACATCGCAAATCAGGAAAGATCCAGATGTCAGTGCTAAAGCTAGATCATGTTCTGCTAAGTAACACACTTTAAACTGAAATAAACGGATTCAATGTTGTCAGGATAGTTTAACAATGTGGGGAAAACGAGACGGAGGAAACAAGATGTGGTGAAAAACAACCACTTGTTATGTCCTTTTTTATGTCCTCTTGGTATGTCCCTATATCCTCTTGTTATATCCTCTTGTTATGTCCTCATATTATGCCCTCTTATTTCTTCCTCTTGTTATGTCCTCTTGTTATGTCCTCTTGTTATGTCCTCTTGTTATGTCATCTTGGTATGTCCTCTTGTTATGTCCTCTTGTTATGTCATCTTGATATATATCCTTTTTTATATTCTCTTGGTACGTCTTCTTGTTATATCCTCATGTTATGTCCTTATGTCCTTTTTTATGTGCTCTTGTTATGTCCTCTGATTATGTCCTCTAATTATGTCCTCTTGTTATTTGGTCTTGACGGTGGAAAACGTGACGAGGAAAATGAGACGGTGGGAAAAAGGAGACGGGGGAAAAGACGATGGAAAAGGAGACGGTGGCAAAGGAGACGGTGGGAAAAAGGAAACGGGGAAAAAGGAGACGGGGGAAAAAAGACGATGGAAAACGACACGGGGGAAAAGAGAAATGAAATCAGGAAAGATCCAGATGTCAGTGCTAAAGCTAGATCATGTTCTGCTAAGTAACACACTTTAAACTGAAATAAACGGATTCAATGTTGTCAGGATAGTTTAACAATGTGGGGAAAACGAGACGGAGGAAACGAGACGTGGTGAAAAACAACCACTTGTTATGTCCTTTTTTATGTCCTCTTGGTATGTCCTCTTATTATGCCCTCTTATTTCGTCTTCTTGTTATATCCTCATGTTATGTCCTTATGTCCTTTTTTATGTTCTCTTGTTATGTCCTCTAATTATGTCCTCTAATTATGTCCTCTTATGTCCTTATGTCCTCTTGTTATTTCGTCTTAATGGTGGAAAACGTGAGGAGGAAAATGAGACGGTGGGAAAAAGGAGATGGGGGGAACGAGATGCAGGAAAAAAGACAAGGGAAAAGGAGACGGGGGAAAAAGGAAACGGGAAAAAAGACGATGGAAAAGGAGACGGTGGAAAAGGAGACGGGGGAAAAGAGATGGAGGAAACGAGACAGGGGAAAAGGAGACGAGGAAAATGAGACGGTGGGAAACGAGACGGGGGAAAAGGAGACGGGGGAAACAAGACAAGGAAAATGACACGGGGAAAGTAATTGGGTAAAAGAGAAATTAAACAGAGGACTTACTGGAAAAATCTCACAAATCACCAAATCTCTGCCAAAGTTGTTTTGCTTCCACGAGAGTAACAGGGGAGTTGCCACGGTAGCAAACTTTAAACTGAAACAAACAGATTGAATGTTGTCAGGATAGTTTAATAATAAACATTTTTTGTTAATTACAGTGATGAAAAAATAATCATGAAATATGGAAAAATATTCAGAGATAAAACTTGACATGATCAATTTGGCATCAAACATCGCAAATCAAGAAAGATCCAGATGTCAGTGCTAAAGCTAGATCATGTTCTGCTAAGTAACACACTTTAAACTGAAATAAACGGATTCAATGTAGTCAGGATAGTTTAACAATGTGGGGAAAACGAGACGGAGGAAACGAGACGTGGTGAAAAACAACCACTTGTTATGTCCTCTTGTTATGTCCTCTTGGTATGTCCCTATATCCTCTTGTTATATCCTCATGTTATGTCGTCTTGGTATATCCTCATGTTATGTCCTTATGTCCTTTTTTATGTCCTCTTGGTACGCCCTTATGTCTTTATGTCCTCTTGTTATTTCGTCTTGACGGTGGAAAACGTGATGAGGAAAATGAGACGGTGGGAAAAAGGAAACGGGGAAAAAGGAGACGGGGAAAAAAGACGATGGAAAACGACACGGGGGAAAAGTAACAGGGTAAAAGAGAAATGAAATCAGGAAAGATCCAGATGTCAGTGCTAAAGCTAGATCATGTTCTGCTAAGTAACACACTTTAAACTGAAATAAACTGATTCAATGTAGTCAGGATAGTTTAACAATGTGGGGAAAACGAGACGGAGGAAACAAGACGTGGTGAAAAACAACCACTTGTTATGTCCTTTTTTATGTCCTCTTGGTATGTCCTCTTATTATGCCCTCTTATTTCGTCTTCTTGTTATATCCTCATGTTATGTCCTTATGTCCTTTTTTATGTCCTCTAATTATGTCCTCTAATTATGTCCTCTTATGTCCTTATGTCCTCTTGTTATTTCGTCTTAATGGTGGAAAACGTGAGGAGGAAAATGAGACGGTGGGAAAAAGGAGACGGGGGGAACGAGATGGAGGAAAAAAGACAGGGGAAAAGGAGACGGGGGAAAAAAGTAAAGGGAAAAAAAGACGATGGAAAAGGAGACGGTGGAAAAGGAGACGGGGGAAACGAGATGGAGGAAACGAGACAGGGGAAAACAAGATGTGGGGAAAAGGAGACAGGGAAAAAGGAGACGGGGGAAAAAACGAGATGGAGGAAAAAGGAGACGGTGGAAAAGGAGACAGGGCAAAGGGGACAGAGAAATGGAGACGTGGGGAAAAACAAGACGAGGGAAAAGTAACAGGGTAAAAGAGAAATTAAATCAGGAAAGATCCAGATGTCAGTGCTAAAGCTAGATCATGTTCTGCTAAGTAACACACTTTAAACTGAAATAAACGGATTCAATGTTGTCAGGATAGTTTAACAATGTGGGGAAAACGAGACGGAGGAAACAAGACGTGGTGAAAAACAACCACTTGTTATGTCCTTTTTTATGTCCTCTTGGTATGTCCTCTTATTATGCCCTCTTATTTCGTCTTCTTGTTATATCCTCATGTTATGTCCTTATGTCCTTTTTTATGTTCTCTTGTTATGTCCTCTAATTATGTCCTCTTATGTCCTTATGTCCTCTTGTTATTTCGTCTTGATGGTGGAAAACGTGAGGAGGAAAATGAGACGGTGGGAAAAAGGAGACGGGGCAAACGAGACGGGGCAAACGAGACAGGGGAAACGAGACAGGGGAAAACGAGACAGGGGAAAACGAGACGGTGGAAAACAAGATGTGGGGAAAAAGGAGACGGGGGAAAAGGAGACGGGGGAAAAAAACGAGATGGAGGAAAAAGGAGACGGTGGAAAAGGAGACAGGGCAAAGGAGACAGAGAAATGGAGACGTGGGGAAATACGAGACGAGGGAAAAGTAACAGGGTAAAAGAGAAATTAAATCAGGAAAGATCCAGATGTCAGTGCTAAAGCTAGATCATGTTCTGCTAAGTAACACACTTTAAACTGAAATAAACGGATTCAATGTTGTCAGGATAGTTTAACAATGTGGGGAAAACGAGACGGAGGAAACAAGACGTGGTGAAAAACAACCACTTGTTATGTCCTTTTTTATGTCCTTTTGGTATGTCCTCTTATTATGCCCTCTTATTTCGTCTTCTTGTTATATCCTCATGTTATGTCCTTATGTCCTTTTTTATGTCCTCTAATTATGTCCTCTTATGTCCTTATGTCCTCTTGTTATTTCGTCTTAATGGTGGAAAACGTGAGGAGGAAAATGAGACGGTGGGAAAAAGGAGACGGGGGGAACGAGATGGAGGAAAAAAGACAGGGGAAAAGGAGACGGGGGAAAAAGGAAACGGAAAAAAAGACGATGGAAAAGGAGACGGTGGAAAAGGAGACGGGGGAAACGAGATGGAGGAAACGAGACAGGGGAAAACAAGATGTGGGGAAAAGGAGACAGGGAAAAAGGAGACGGGGGAAAAAACGAGATGGAGGAAAAAGGAGACGGTGGAAAAGGAGACAGGGCAAAGGAGACAGAGAAATGGAGACGTGGGGAAAAACAAGACGAGGGAAAAGTAACAGGGTAAAAGAGAAATGAAATCAGGAAAGATCCAGATGTCAGTGCTAAAGCTAGATCATGTTCTGCTAAGTAACACACTTTAAACTGAAATAAACGGATTCAATGTTGTCAGGATAGTTTAACAATGTGGGGAAAACGAGACGGAGGAAACAAGACGTGGTGAAAAACAACCACTTGTTATGTCCTTTTTTATGTCCTCTTGGTATGTCCTCTTATTATGCCCTCTTATTTCGTCTTCTTGTTATATCCTCATGTTATGTCCTTATGTCCTTTTTTATGTTCTCTTGTTATGTCCTCTAATTATGTCCTCTAATTATGTCCTCTTATGTCCTTATGTCCTCTTGTTATTTCGTCTTGATGGTGGAAAACGTGAGGAGGAAAATGAGACGGTGGGAAAAAGGAGACGGGGGGAACGAGATGGAGGAAACAAGACAGGGGAAAAGAAGACGAGGAAAATGAGACGGTGGGAAAAAGGAAACGGGGAAAAAGGAGACGGGGGAAAAAAGACGATGGAAAACGACACGGGGGAAAAGTAACAGGGTAAAAGAGAAATGAAATCAGGAAAGATCCAGATGTCAGTGCTAAAGCTAGATCATGTTCTGCTAAGTAACACACTTTAAACTGAAATAAACGGATTCAATGTAGTCAGGATAGTTTAACAATGTGGGGAAAACGAGACGGAGGAAACAAGATGTGGTGAAAAACAACCACTTGTTATGTCCTTTTTTATGTCCTCTTGGTATGTCCCTATATCCTCTTGTTATATCCTCTTGTTATGTCCTCATATTATGCCCTCTTATTTCTTCCTCTTGTTATGTCCTCTTGGTATGTCCTCTTATTATGCCCTCTTATTTCGTCTTCTTGTTATATCCTCATGTTATGTCCTTATGTCCTTTTTTATGTGCTCTTGTTATGTCCTCTGATTATGTCCTCTAATTATGTCCTCTTGTTATTTGGTCTTGACGGTGGAAAACGTGACGAGGAAAATGAGACGGTGGGAAAAAGGAGACGGGAAAAAAGACGATGGAAAACGACACGGGGGAAAAGAGAAATGAAATCAGGAAAGATCCAGATGTCAGTGCTAAAGCTAGATCATGTTCTGCAAAGTAACACACTTTAAACTGAAATAAACTGATTCAATGTTGTCAGGATAGTTTAACAATGTGGGGAAAACGAGACGGAGGAAACAAGACGTGGTGAAAAACAACCACTTGTTATGTCCTTTTTTATGTCCTCTTGGTATGTCCTCTTATTATGCCCTCTTATTTCGTCTTCTTGTTATATCCTCATGTTATGTCCTTATGTCCTTTTTTATGTCCTCTAATTATGTCCTCTAATTATGTCCTCTTATGTCCTTATGTCCTCTTGTTATTTCGTCTTAATGGTGGAAAACGTGAGGAGGAAAATGAGACGGTGGGAAAAAGGAGACGGGGGGAACGAGATGGAGGAAAAAAGACAGGGGAAAAGGAGACGGGGGAAAAAGGAAACGGAAAAAAAGACGATGGAAAAGGAGACGGTGGAAAAGGAGACGGGGGAAACGAGATGGAGGAAACGAGACAGGGGAAAACAAGATGTGGGGAAAAGGAGACAGGGAAAAAGGAGACGGGGGAAAAAACGAGATGGAGGAAAAAGGAGACGGTGGAAAAGGAGACAGGGCAAAGGAGACAGAGAAATGGAAACGTGGGGAAAAACAAGACGAGGGAAAAGTAACAGGGTAAAAGAGAAATGAAATCAGGAAAGATCCAGATGTCAGTGCTAAAGCTAGATCATGTTCTGCTAAGTAACACACTTTAAACTGAAATCAACGGATTCAATGTAGTCAGGATAGTTTAACAATGTGGGGAAAACGAGACGGAGGAAACAAGACGTGGTGAAAAACAACCACTTGTTATGTCCTTTTTTATGTCCTCTTATTTCGTCCTCTTGTTATGTCCTCTTGTTATGTCCTTATGTCCTTTTTTATGTTCTCTTGTTATGTCCTCTAATTATGTCCTCTAATTATGTCCTCTTATGTCCTTATGTCCTCTTGTTATTTCGTCTTGATGGTGGAAAACGTGAGGAGGAAAATGAGACGGTGGGAAAAAGGAGACGGGGGGAACGAGATGGAGGAAACAAGACAGGGGAAAAGGAGACGGGAAAAAAGACGATGGAAAAGGAGACGGGGGAAAAGAGATGGAGGAAACGAGATGGAGGAAACGAGACAGGGGAAAAGGAGACGAGGAAAATGAGACGGTGGGAAAAAGGAAACGGGGAAAAAGGAGACGGGGGAAAAAAGACGATGGAAAACGACACGGGGGAAAAGTAACAGGGTAAAAGAGAAATGAAATCAGGAAAGATCCAGATGTCAGTGCTAAAGCTAGATCATGTTCTGCTAAGTAACACACTTTAAACTGAAATCAACGGATTCAATGTAGTCAGGATAGTTTAACAATGTGGGGAAAACGAGACGGAGGAAACAAGACGTGGTGAAAAACAACCACTTGTTATGTCCTTTTTTATGTCCTCTTGGTATGTCCCTATATCCTCTTATTATCCCCTCTTATTTCTTCCTCTTGTTATGTCCTCTTGTTATGTTATCTTGGTATATCCTTTTTTATATTCTCTTGGTACGTCTTCTTGTTATATCCTCATGTTATGTCCTTTTTTATGTCCTCTTGTTATGTCCTCTAATTATGTCCTCTAATTATGTCCTTATGTCCTCTTGTTATTTCGTCTTGACGGTGGAAAACGTGACGAGGAAAATGAGACGGTGGGAAAAAGGAGACGGGGGAAACGAGATGGAGGAAACGAGACAGGGGAAAAGGAAACGGGGCAAACGAGACGGTGGAAAAGGAGACGGGGCAAAGGAGACAGAGAAATGGAGACGTGAGGAAAAACGAGACGAGGGAAAAGTAACAGGGTAAAAGAGAAATTAAATCAGGAAAGATCCAGATGTCAGTGCTAAAGCTAGATCATGTTCTGCTAAGTAACACACTTTAAACTGAAATAAACGGATTCAATGTTGTCAGGATAGTTTAACAATGTGGGGAAAACGAGACGGAGGAAACAAGACGTGGTGAAAAACAAGATGGGGGGAAAAACGAGACAGGGGGAAAAGGAGATGGAGAAAACGAGACGGGGAAACAAAGACAGAGGAAACTAGACAGTGGGAAACGAGACGGGGGAAAAGGAGACGGGGGAAACAAGACAAGTAAAATGACACGGGGAAAGTAATTGGGTAAAAGAGAAATTAAACAGAGGACTTACTGGAAAAATCTCACAAATCACCAAATCTCTGCCAAAGTTGTTTTGCTTCCACGAGAGTAACAGGGGAGTTGCCACGGTAGCAAACTTTAAACTGAAACAAACAGATTGAATGTTGTCAGGATAGTTTAATAATAAACAATTTTTGTTAATTACAGTGATGAAAAAATAATCATGAAATATAAAAAAATATTCAGAGATAAAACTTGACATGATCAATTTGGCATCAAACATCGCAAATCAGGAAAGATCCAGATGTCAGTGCTAAAGCTAGATCATGTTCTGCTAAGTAACACACTTTAAACTGAAATCAACGGATTCAATGTTGTCAGGATAGTTTAACAATGTGGGGAAAACGAGACGGAGGAAACAAGACGTGGTGAAAAACAACCACTTGTTATGTCCTTTTTTATGTCCTCTTATTTCGTCCTCTTGTTATGTCCTCTTGTTATGTCCTCTTGTTATGTCGTCTTGGTATATCCTTTTTTATATTCTCTTGGTACGTCTTCTTGTTATATCCTCATGTTATGTCCTTATGTCCTTTTTTATGTCCTCTAATTATGTTCTCTAATTATGTCCTCTAATTATGTCCTCTTGGTACGCCATTATGTCCTTATGTCCTCTTGTTATTTCGTCTTGACGGTGGAAAACGTGATGAGGAAAATGAGACGGTGGGAAAAAGGAAACGGGGAAAAGGAGACGGGGGAAAAAAGACGATGGAAAACGAGACGGAGGAAACAAGACGTGGTGAAAAACAACCACTTATTATGCCCTCTTATTATATCCTCTTGTTACGTTGCTTTGCGAAAGTATTCGGCCCCCTTGAACTTTTTGACCTTTTGCCACATTTCAGGCTTCAAACATAAAGATATAAAACTGTAATTTTTTGTGAAGAACCAACATCAAGTGGGACACAATCATGAAGTGAAACAAAATTTATTGGATATTTCAAAAAATTTTAACAAATAAACAACTGAAAAATTGGGCGTGCTAAATTATTCAGCCCCTTTACTTTCAGTGCAGCAAACTCTCTCCAGAAGTTCAGTGAGGATCTCTGAATGATCCAATGTTGACCTAAATGACTAATGATGATAAATAGAATCCACCTGTGTGTAAACAAGTCTCCGTATAAATGCACCTGCTCTGTGATAGTCTCAGAGGTCAGTTTAAAGCGCAGAGAGCATCATGAAGAACAAGGAACACACCAGGCAGGTCCGAGATACTGTTGTGGAGAAGTTTAATGCCGTATTTGGATACAAAAAGATTTCCCAAGCTTTAAACATCCCAAGGAGCACTGTGCAAGCGATAATATTGAAATGGAAGGAGTATCAGACCACTGCAAATCTACAAAGACCCGGCCGTCCCTCTAAACTTTCAGCTCATACAAGGAGAAAACTGATCAGAGATGCTGCCAAGAGGCCCATGATCACTCTGGATGAACTGCAGAAATGTACAGCTGAGGTGGGAGACTCTGTCCATAGGACAACAATCAGTCGTATACTGCACAACTCTGGCCTTTATGGAAGAGTGGCAAGAAGAAAGCCATTTCTTAAAGATATCCATGAAAAGTGTTGTTTAAAGTTTGCCACAAGCCACCTGGGAGACACACCAAACATGTGGAAGAAGGTGCTCTGGTCAGATGAAACCAAAATCAAACTTTTGGCAACAATGCAAAACGTTATGTTTGGCGTAAAAGCAACACAGCTCATCACCCTGAACACACCATCCCCACTGTCAAACATGGTGGTGGCAGCATCATGGTTTGGGCCTGCTTTTCTTCAGCAGGGACAGGGAAGATGGTTCAAATTGATGGGAAGATGGATGGAGCCAAATACAGGACCATTCTGGAAGAAAACCTGATGGAGTCTGCAAAAGACCTGAGACTGGGACGGAGATTTGTCTTCCCACAAGACAATGATCCAAAACATAAAGCAAAATCTACAATAGAGTGGTTCACAAATAAACATATCCAGGTGTTAGAATGGCCAAGTCAAAGTCCAGACCTGAATCTGTGGAAAGAACTGAAAACTGCTGTTCACAAACGCTGTCCATCCAACTTCACTGAGCTCGAGCTGTTTTGCAAGGAGGAATGGGAAATATTTCAGTCTCTCAATGTGCAAAACTGATAGAGACAAACCCCAAGGACTTACAGCAGTAATCGCAGCAAAAGGTGGCGCTACAAAGTATTAACTTAAGGGGGCTGAATAATTTTGCACGCCCAATTTTTCAGTTTTTATTTGTTAAAAATGTTTGAAATATCCAATAAATTTCGTTTCACTTCATGATTGTGTCCCACTTGTTGTAGGTTCTTCACAAAAAATTACAGTTTTATATCTTTATGTTTGAAGCCTGAAATGTGGCAAAAGGTCGAAAAGTTCAAGGGGGCCGAATACTTTCGCAAGGCACTGTATGTCCTCTTATTATGCCCTCTTATTTCGTCCTCTTATTATGTCCTCTTGTTATATCCTCTTGTTATGTCCTCTAATTATAGTTATATTGTATAGAATACAAACCTATAGCGCAGGGGTCTGCAAACCTTATACAAGATGAGGTTCTTTTATGTGACCAAAAGAAAAAATGGATTTAAATGTTTTAGTAGTTAAAGAAAATTGCTTTTTCCTATTTATACTTTACAACATTATACATTTACTAAATGTTCAGATCAAATAAAAATGGACTCATCCAGCATTAGAAGTGAAGAAAGTCTTTGGGGAGCTACTTGGAAAGGGCTGGAGACTCAATTATGTGAAACCTTTTTTTTTTTTTTTTAGAAGTCACTTATTTTTCTTGGTTTAGTAGCCGTACATTACCAGCTGTAATAGAAGGCAAGGCAAGTTTATTTGTATTGCACATTTCATGTTCAAAACATGCCTCACAGCAACAACAAACACAATAAAAATGCAGTAAAAAGCACTAAAACACATCAAATCGTTACAATATATATATATATTAAAATGAGATCCAATAAAATTGCCATAGGCACGCTTTCATCCTGGACTTAAACATAGTCAAAGTTGACGCCCGTCTCACGTCCTCACAAGGGCTGTTCCACACACGCAGCCTCACCATGTTTAGTCGTGACTCCGGGAACCACCAGAAGACCCCTCCCTGACGTTCTCAAACCTCTCGTAATACCTGACGCAACCAGTAGAGGGCCATGTCGCATCAATATTTCACAGCACATTATCACCGGGACATCAGTTGTCAGTGAATGAACTATCGGCTCTTGATGTTATGACCCAGAGCCTCTCCGTTTCTCTGACGCAGTAGCCCGCACCTGGAGCAGACGTGTTGTATTCAGGGCCAGATTGAGTGTCAGTGAAAGGAGCTCCTGGTTTCTCCTGTCCCACATGTGGAGGATAAGGCTTGGCATTACACTTAGAGGATGTGCCAAAGGCGGCTGGATTTCAGCTCTGGCCAGGGGAGACTTTTAGTGTGACCTTGGCCGTTTCAGTTCAGTTTCACTTGGCGTTAAAACGTATTAGTGAATGTAAATAAATAATATAAGGAAGTGACCACCGGGTTATGATCATTTTTATATATATATAGAGAGAGAGATTTTTGTTCTCCTTTTGGGTCGTTCGTAATGTGTTGTGAATGTTAGGAATAAGTCTGGACCACAACTAACTCTCGCTTTTACTGTCGATGTTCGTAAACACAAAAATCGGGTCAGAACCTTTGAGAACAATTTGAAATATGTCTACATTGTCATTGGAGAGTGGCTCAGTGGCAGAGCTTTTGAACATTTCAACAGGTCCAACCTTTCCTATAATGCTGTGAATTATTTCGAGACTTTGTCAGTCTACCCTACTGTGGCAAAAAACAAAACAAAAAAGCTTAGATAGATAATCTACCAATCAGGTCTTTATGGTAGAAACTTATATTGTCCGTGTGTAAGGTTCTCCCATTTCCATCGGGTTCTTATTGGACACCTCCCTGACCAAGACCCTTCTCCCCTGATTGCTCAGTGTGGATGGGAGGCCAGCTCTATAGGAAGAGTTCTGGTGGTTCTGAACGTCTTCGTGGCCCTCAACGCTGCAGCATTTTTTCTGTCCCTGTGCCTCGACACAGACCTGTCTACAGAGTCTACAGACAGTTCCTTTGACTTCAGGGCTTAGTTTCTCTGCTCTGTCAGCTGTGGGACCTTGTAGAGAGGTGAAAATCGAATCCATTTCATTTAGCACAGGTGGATTCCAGTCAACTTGTAGAAACATCTAAAGGACACTCGGTGGTAAAAGGGATTGAAGAGTTTCAACACTTTGATTGCAATTGATTGCAACACTTTTTTACTTTGTCATTATGGGGTATTGTGTATGGATTGATGAGAAACATAACAAAATGTTGGAATGTACCAGACGTTTAATGGATAATAACCTTTGTAGAAGACTTGCCAAAGCGTCCAGCGGGGGAGTGCGTAATGTCATGTAATGCCATGTGTCGTTACGTCAGTCTTTTCGGGACATTTCCATCGGTTCCGGGAAGACGATGACATGGTCAGGGTAAGCGCTGTCCCTGTCCCTGGGTGACTGATCGATACAGTGATCACGAGGGAGACTGCAGCAGAATGATAATGAGCAGAAAGGAGGACAATGATGGGGAGTAGATGGACTTTACATTTGTCCCCTTGCATTTGAGCGACCTATCTGAAGAAATATTGTTCAACCGTACCCAGGCCAATATTCATATCCATGGATTCAACAACAGCAAGTTCAGTTAAGAATTGCTTCTTTTGAACACTGCATAACACACTATCACCCCGCCCTTCCCTCCTGGGCACATGACGTTACGGACATGTTCTCCGAGTTCATCAGTGTTGAACATGGGTGTCTTTGATTTGGAGCGGCTAATCCCACTCCAATTGTCGACATCCTCACACTGAGGAGTGGGTTACGTAAGACCACAGCCCACTCTAATAATCAGTAGCTCCAACTGTAACTGTGAACTGCAGCCGCCCTGATTGGAGGAGCCATGGCCGCCCCCTCGAACAAAGGCTATTGCACTGTATAGGAGCTTATCTAAACGCAGCTATTTCATTACGAGGGGTCACTGACCGACAGTGTTGCCACAGATTACTTGAAAAAGTAATATATTACTGATTACTTCTTTGAAAAGTAACTTAGTTACTTTTAGGGGTGTCACAGTATGGAAATTTTACCTCACGGTTATTGTGACCAAAATTATCACGGTTTGCGGTATTATCGCGGTATTTTTTTAAATGTGTGTTAATAAGTTCAGAAAGCATTGATAGTCCTACAGAAACTGAAATAGTTTAACAAAAGTGTAACAGTGTTTGTTATATTTAAAAAATACAGACAAAGCCATACAAACTTTTCACATCAGTAAAGTAAAGTAAAGTAAAGTAAAGTAAAGTAAAGTAAAGGAACTATAACTATGACTTGGTGATCGTTTGGAGGGTATTACATGTATTATTTATAGCGCCAGAACCGTGTTCGAATATTTTTAACTAGATAAACCCTCTATCAGGAATATTGTTCTTTCCTTCCAGTTTGCTTTCGCTCTGCAGATTTGGGAAAATGCCGTCAGACAGTAATCATTGTTAAATTCATAATAATGCTGCGAGAGTGAATCTATTGCATTGACGACAAACTTTAATCTGTATCCGGACACGGTTTATATGGTGGCGGTGGCGCTGCTGCTGCACTATGGGACGACTCGTTACCTTCTCCCTCAACCCAAAGTCCCCACATCAGCATTTCAGCTAAAGCGCTAACGTTAGCTTACTTGCATTGGCTATAGAGTTGTGGTGCCGGTCACGCAGGTGAGTCATGAGGTTCGAAGTATCGCTGCCTTTAGAGACACTTTTTTCCTGCACGTTCCACAAACAGGATAACTGTCCCTCGGCTTTCTTAAAATACCCAAAATATGCCCAGACTTCAGACTTCAGACTTGGTCCTGTTTGAAGGCTGATAAATGTCGTGAGCGCTCCTTCGGCCATGATTTCAGCTTCGATAAAGTTTTGTTTTCGTTCGCAAGCAACACAGTGCGCATGCGCGGCAACTTCAGCAGATGAGACGGTGGCTGGTGAGGCTCACCGTGCCTACACCGCGGGCGCGGTAATCCACCGAGATAATATTATTTCTCAAAAACAAAACGGTAATTTTTACCGTCAACATTTTTACCGGGGTTTACCGCTACACCGTTTACCGTGACATCCCTAGTTACTTTACTGATTACTTAATTTTAAAAGTAACTAAGTTACATTACAAGTTACTTTATTAGTTATATTCAGCTTCGGCCGACAACATCTCCACCGCCTCAACACACTAATGACAAACCCTGTTACCAACACTCACTTTATTGGAAGTGTGTTTTAACAGTAACATCAACAAAGCTAATGCAGACTCAGAAAAGTGACGTATTTCCATCTCTCTCCCCGACCAGTGTGAGTGTTTTTAGGCTGAAAACGTGACATTATGTTACATCACTCATCGAGATGCAAAAATAAATGTATTTTTTTCCAAAGGAAAATGACAAAATAGTAACTAATAGTGATTTGGAAAAGTAACTTAAATCTGATTACTTGTTTGGAAATAGTAACGCGTTAGATAGTTACTGAAAAAAGTTATCCGATTACAGTAATCCGTTACTAAGTAATTAGTTACTGGCATCACTGCTGACCGAGAGATACTGTACATGTCAAGGTTAAATGTCAGGGAAGAAGAAAGTGTGTCTGTGTAGGGATTGGAATGAAGTATTTTTAAAGTGGACGTACCGTGCACATAAAACATATAACAACATAAAACATATAACACAGAGTTAGGATAAAAATAAGCTAAAAGCCTTTAAACTATAAGGCTATAGGGGCATGCATAAAAAATAGGTGGTAAGACAACAACAATTTGACATTGAACAACAGCGGGATTGTATTTACAGATGTGTAGGCATAAAAAGTCATATTTATTAAGTGTTATAAAGTGATAGCAGCGGGTCTAAGTGTGGACACACCGCACAGTGCAAGTGCAGAAACATCTACGAGTCTGTAACTAAACTACAGAGACTTGTTTTTGTTCATGAGTCTGATGGCGGAGGGGAAAAAACTGTTCAAATGGCGGGAGGTATGGGTCTGGATAGACCGTAGCCTCCTGCCTGAGGGGAGAGGGGTGAATAGTCCGTGTCCAGGGTGAGAAGGGTCAGCTGTGATCCGACCCACACGCCTCCGGGTCCTGGAGGTGAACAGGTCCTGGAGAGATGGGAGCTCACAGCCAATCACCTTCTCTGCAGCACGCACAATGCACTGAAGTCGGTGCTTGTCCCGTTCTGTAGCGCCGGGGAACCACACGGTGATGGAGGAGGTGAGGATGGACTCGATGATGGCCGTGTAGAACTGTACCAGCATCTTGGTTGGCAGCTTAAGTTTCCTCAGCTGCCGCAGGAAGAACATCCTCTGCTGGGCCTTCTTGATGAGGGAGCTTATGGTTGGCTCCCATTTGAGGTCCTGGGTGAGGGTGGTGCCCAGGAAACGGAAGGAGTCCACAATGGAGATGGGGGTGGGAGAGTCTGTCAGGGCGAGGGGGGATGGTGGGGCTGTGTCTTTCCTAAAGTCCACAATCATCTCCACTGTCTTCTGGGCGTTCAGCTCCAGGTTGTTGTGGCTGCACCAGGACGCCAGCCGTTCCACCTCTCTCCTGTAGGCGGACTCATCACCGTCCGAGATGAGCCCGATGAGGGTGGTGTCGTCCGCAAACTTGATCAGTTTAACGGACTGGTGACTGGAGCCAGGGGGAAAGTACACAGCCCTGAGGAGTTCCAGTGTTTGTAGTCCGAGTGTCCGAGACGATCTTCCCCAACCGCACGTGCTGTCTCCGGTCCATCAGGAAGTCAGTGATCCACCTGCAGAGGGAGTCGGGCATGCTGAGCGTGTACATCCATATATATATATATATATATATATATATATATATATATACATACACACACACACATATACACACACACACACAAACATACATATATACAGTACATGCACATATATACACATATATATATATATATATATACATACATATACACAATATATAATATATCATTAGGACTAAATAAATAGAGTTAAAAGCTAAGCTAAAAAGGTGGGTCTGTTGACTTTAGGAATAACTAGGAGACCCCTGCCGGAGGAGCGAAGGGGCCGCGAAGGTTCAGAAGGTAAAAGCAGTTCTGAAAGATAAGAAGGACCAAGACCATTAAAACATTAAAATAACTTTAAAATCGATCCGGAAACACA
Organism: Proterorhinus semilunaris; assembly: GCA_021464625.1. Lineage (NCBI taxonomy): Eukaryota > Metazoa > Chordata > Actinopteri > Gobiiformes > Gobiidae > Proterorhinus > Proterorhinus semilunaris. Next base: position 29,537,848 of record CM038356.1, on the reverse strand, counting down.
CGGGGAGCCAATGCAGCGACTCTAAAACCCGTGTAATGTGGTCCCGCCTCCTGGTCTTCGTCAGGACACGAGCTGCTGAATTTTGTAAAAGTTGTAAACCTGAGATACTCTTTTTGGGAAGACCAGAAAGCAGGGCATTACAGTAGTCAATACGACTGGTGATAAAAGCATGCATTAGCGTCTCCGTGTTGGCCCGAGAGAGAATGGGGCGGACTCTGGCTATGTTCTTTAGATGGTAAAAACCTATTTTTGTGATATTCTTAATGTGTGGAATTAAAGTCAGCTCAGAGTCAAAAATCACACCCAGGTTCTTCACCTGTGAGGAAGGATTAAAAGATAATGACTGTAGTTTGGGTAAAAGTTTCTCTCTCTGGGTCTTAAGACCAATGACTAAAACTTGTCCTGGTTAAGCTGGAGAAAGTTTTCTGCCATCCAGGATTTAATATCTAAAATGCAGTTAAAAAGTGCATCCATTGCCCTGGTGTCCTCAGGAAACATGGAGATGTACAACTGTGTATCGTCAGCGTAACTATGAAAGTTGACTCCATGTCTCCTGATGACATCACCAAGAGGGAGCATATACAGGTTAAAAAGCACTGGGCCTAAAATTGAACCCTGGGGCACACCACATGTAATGTTATGGACCTTAGAGGAGCAAGTATCCACACTCACCATGAATGTCCTGTCTGTGAGGTAGGATGTAAACCATTTGTGGACAGCACCTGAGAGGCCGATGTGTTTTAAACGAGTAAAAAATAATAATGTGGTCCACTGTATTGAAGGCAGCGCTCAGATCTAGTAGAACCAACACTGTGACCTTCTGTGAGTCATAATTTAATCTAAAATCATTTAAGATCTTTAAAAGGGCTCTTGCTTCGGCCCACTCCCTTTGAGCAGAGTGTTTGTTGCTCAAATAAACAAATAAACTAAAAAACAAAAACAAAAAAATTGCCGTCTGGGTGCTGTGGTTTACCCTAAAGCCAGACTGGAATTTTATCACTGCACATAACGATGTGCAGTGATAAAATCATGAAGTTGGATAAAGACAAGTTCTAAGATTTTGCTTAAAAATAGTTTAAAATTGTTAAAATTATTACAGTCCAAATTGCTCTCCTTCAGCAGGGGCCTCACCACCGCCCCCTTAAAGGCAGCAGGGAAGACCCCCGTCTGATGTCTTTAATGTATTATTGTATGGTATTCACCCTTTAGATTCTACCGATATAAATGCAGGATTTCAGTATCCTTCCAAAAACTCTCTAACATATGGTCGCTGGTGATAAGGTTCTGTCTTTCGTCGCTCCTGCCCACTTCTCCAAACTGTACGCATCTGTAGCACACACAACCTACCACGATCAGAAATAACCTGTGTGCGACCTTTGAATGGGGTCAAACCCTTAGTCATGTGAAAGCCACTGAGAACCTAATCTTTTCGCTGGGCCTTAGTCAGCAACACTTGAATGTTAGGAATATCCCGCGGTGAAAAGAGTCCAGGATGTACGTGTTTGCTTTATATCTAGAAGTACGGTATGGCAGATTGACGAAAGCCTATACCGGGACTGCGTGTGCTGCTTTTATCAAGTACTTTTAATGACAAATATGAACAAAAAATAGAACACCGTATCCAAAGCTTTATCTAGGAATGTGTCGAAGAATGGAATGAGCTGCGATAAGTCCAGTATTCTGGCACAGGAGCAGCACATAGGTAGGTCTCGAGTCTGGTCAAAGATTGTGGTTGAGCAAATACAGGGCTTGGCTTGAACCACTTCTAGAGGCGTTCATTGGGGCTGTTGACGCTTTCTTATGACTTTACATAACTTAAAAAATGATGTAAGTTATGGAAAGCCACAACTTGGTAAATGTTATTATTGAGAAGTAGATAATCTTCCGCTTTCTGGCCGCGCAATTTTGAAAAGACAATGTTGTATCAAGACGATCGTCCACATGAACCTAACAGACAGTCCAGGTGATTAGTCTGGACTTTCCAAACAACGGAGCGCTTCTTTGTTTCATTTGGTCAATATAAAACAGGCACAATAGGCTCTAGACTACGGCTATGAATCTATAGGTCTGAAAATGCGATCAAACTTTCTTTAGGAACAAACTTTCTTTAACTTTTCAACTAGGGATGTGCAATAGGGATTTTGGATTCGATCTGATATCAGGTGATACTTGGGCTAGAATTTTGGTATCGCTCCTGTATCGATATTGATGTGTTTTACATTCAAATGCTTTAAAGCGATCTCCAAAACCAACAATTATGCTGCTCACCTACAAAACACATCATGACAAAATTCCAAATAGTGGATTCTGCAACATTATGCCACATTTAAGAGACCATTTTATGCAAGAAAAGTGCAACTATAGCTTCGACCACCAGTCAATGTATCGACTAAACATATTTTTAACGGGACTTGCTACGCCTTTATTGCCTACAGTAAGAAGGAATCCTCAAGCTGTCATCTGTACTGGGTTGTTTTAATGTTAAGGACGAGTTGCCTCTCAACAACCAATAACTTTGAAGTCCATCCTGCTGCGAAGAGATCCTGAGTTGCTGATGAAGCCTCCAGAGGTGAGAGGCGAACTGTCCTCCCTGCTAGAACAACACAGTACAGTTTTTTATCATGGAAAACTCCTGTGCGACAAGAGCTTATAAGAGCTTGTATTGCTTTTGGAACCATTCATATCCTAATGGGCCTTCCACTGTGGATATTGGATTAATGTGCTTGTTATTGTGCAATGACCTTCCAGTGACTGACCACAGCCTTTTGTCTGCCTCTCCCCTCTGCACCTCTTCCCCCTGTCCTGTGCCAGGACCCAGCGTTCCAGGATCCAGACCTCCAGGAAACGTGGTGTGCCCGGTCAGACTGCAGGGAGCCGGAGGATGTAGAGTTATCAGGTACAGAAGTGCTCCTTCTCTTCCTCTACTCATCCCTCATTTCCTTCTGTCCGACACATGCGCTATGGTCAACTGGAACATTCTTGACCCCTCCGTTACAATAAGGGAGCAGATTGTGCCGATGGCTTTTAAGCGGACACTTTTGCGTCAATATTCCGCATTCACAGAGCAGGATTTGTAGTGTAGACAATTTGAGTGAAGATAATCAGAACTAGTCTTGCACTGGATTTTTTTTTGCAAGATCTGAATGTTTGATCTCGCAAAAATCCTTTTTGGAATACTTGAGCTGATAGCTGAGCAGTATTGCCGTAAGTTTTACATTCACCAACAACAACAAATAGTTTTACATTTTCAGTGCTCATTAACGACTCAGTGTCAAAAACATGAGGTATGTTGCTCCAGACATAAACAAACACATGTTTGTTGAATGTTAAATTGCTCTTCTGCTTTGTGCTGTGTTTTGAGACTTTATTGTGATTGGTTAAGACGAGGTGCACTGGGTCCAATGAATCAGCAGTACATTTTTCCAAAAAAGGGTCCGCTTTATTGGGCTTTTGACAGGTTCAATCCAGTGGTGGTCAAAGTACTTTTTTTTTTTTACTTGAATAGAAGTATTTTTAGTCGATATTATTACTCCAATACAAGTAAAAGTCACATTGTCTTAATTACATCAGTAAAACAGCTGACATATTTTCTGTAGAAAATACAGAAAGTATTCAAAATAGACAACACAAAATCTTATAAACCCCTCCTGGAACCGCCACCTTAACGTGGTGGAGGGGTTTGAGCGCCCGAATGATCCTGGGCACTATGTTGTCGGGGGCTTCGTGCCCCTGGTAGGGTCTCCCATGGTAAACAGGTCCTAGGTGACGGGTCAGACAAAGGGCGGTTCAGAAGCGCCTTATGAGAGACCAACAGGCCCGGTTTGAACCATGAGGACGTCCTTCTGTGGACCCACCACCTGCAGGAGGAGCCATAAGGGCTGGCAAGTGGAAGAAAATGGATGGATGGATAATGTTCTAAAAAAAATGTTGGTAGCATGGTAGCATGACGGGTTCAAACCTTCTTCCTTGATGTGAGTCAGTTGACAGTACATCTGCACAGCGCCACCTGCTGGTTATAAAGTGCACATTATAAAAAGAGTCAAATGAGCAAAACACATGGGAAAATATTGTTATTTATTATATCTATCTTTCAAATGTGTGGAGTGACAGTTCTCAAGAAAAGTACTGTATGTTAAGTCCTTAAGTAAATGTGTTACCTCCACCTCTGGTTAAAAAAGAATCCACTTGAGATTCCAGATCTCAAGTGCTTTGAGATCTTTGAACTCTTTCATTAGGAAACATGGTTAAAAGCTTATGTTTGTATGTTTGTATATTTGATTTTAAGTTGTTCTAAGTTGATTTTTAGCATAACGCTGTCCTTGTGAAAGCTCGAGAATATAATTATGTCTAATACCCTCTTTAAGTGTGTGGAAAATAATGGGCTTACACAGTGCCCTCAAGTTATGGTTAAAGTTTTCTTGCTTTTCATCATGACGAGTTAAGACGTAAGCCTGAGTAAACAGTCATAAAGGCTCTTGTGTGTGCGTGTGCTCATGGCCAAGGGTGGTGCTTGTGTGCGGGAGGTTACCGTGGTGATGTAGCTTGGGGCAAAACATTAATTTGGAAATTTACCTATCCCCCCCACCTATAGCCAGACAGACAGGGGTCATGTCAACAAAGTATTCAAACTTCAGATGAGCTCTTTTTCTTCACAACAATTCAGGAGATTTGAACTTTCTCCCCACGTCGTTTATATGATGAGTTCAAGCTGGTCAAATGCAAAATGCAAAAGGTAGAGAACAATATTCACCAACCTTCGTACAAAACTGTTCTTAATCTGTCCTCTGCCCTTGGTTGTTTTAGCATTTCCCTTGCAAAAGTTCAAATGACTCAAATGAAGAAGATCTGACCATAAAATGAGTGATGTTGACTTGCCAAGTAAATAGATCTGCCAGAAGAATACGTATATACTTAACTTAAAAAAAACGAAGAAAAAAACAACAACATCTCAAGCAACTTTGTCAGCAACTGTTGATCTTTAGCAGCAGGCTTCATGCATACCAATCTAGTCCCGATGAGTTATTGTTATTGGCTCCGCCCATCTTTATTCTAAGATGAGTACAAATGAGTATCGATATCGGCAACTCTGCAAAGTGATAGCACCACAGCCAGTCGGTGGTTTAGCTCACCTGGAACGCCGCTGAACTATGGAGCGGACAATGTGAGTTCAAAGCAGTGTGATGGCACATTCTCTTTTTACGTCATGAGGCTGCTGCTCATAACCAGCTGACATTTTGTCGGGTTGTAACATACGTATGGGTCGCTAATGCCTTTATTTTCCTTAGTCTGTCTTTGTAGCCTCTCCCTGCCCTTTTCTATACATTGGTTAACCAGTCACCTGCCATCCACCACCTGTAAGTCGCGTTTTACTCGCTATAAACCAAAAAGCAACAAAGATGAGAAAAAAAAAAGCAACAAAATAGTGACTAAAGATTTGACAAACGCAACAGAAAGGTGGAAAAAAACGTGATGGAATAGCAGCAATAACACAATGATAAAAAAAAGCAACAAAACACAACAGTGAAGTGACAGAAATGTGCCATAAATGCCACAAAAAGGGACATAAATGCGGAGACAACGCAACAAAAATAGTTTAGATCAGTTGTGTGGGTCTTAACTTTCTATCGAGGCCTTCAAGAAGCTTTTAGTAGGTTCTGGGAGCCTAATGTCAAACTGGAGAAAATGCGCTCGGTTAAGGTGGGGGTTAAGAGGTCTTTCAATTTCTACATTTGACATTCGCACTGTCTTTGGCAAAAAATACCTCATAAAAGTCACATGTATTAATGCATTTTCTCCTTGTGCACCAAATGTTTCCCAAGAGGACACTACAGTTACTTTATTTCTTTGTGTCAAAATAGCGTTTTGGCAACATACTGCGCTCTCCCTAAATCCCACGGTTACATCTAGCTCCCGTCTGTTTTTATTTCCTAAAAGTAGCCCCGCGGGGGTAAAGGTTTGGAGGCACATGACGAAATGGGCTGATTATGTTCTATGTAACCATTTTGTATATACCTACATTTAATGTATCTTTTTATTATGCAGTATACATTATTACATCATGAGCAATTATCGTAAGTGACTGTGTGTGTGCTAACAATATCCGTAATGCAAGAGAACTGCTTATACAGCAACAATAAAGTGGTGTTTTTATTGGACGCCCACACGCAGCCGGACCAGTGTATACAAACCATTCGTTTTTCCATTATAGGGTTTAGACTTTATTTGTCGCATTGTGAAATACATACACATACGTTTTATGGAGAAGACTGGCCGTATGTGAAGCGAGCAAGGCAGCTTCTAGCCCCTTCCCATGTAATCTTTAACAACAACACACCTTATGGGAAATAACAAGTGCATTTTTCTCATCAACACACGGATCCTAGTGCCCTGCCACACCACCCCCCCTCCCACTGCAGTGCCATTATGACTGGACTGACTAATCCTGCATGGACTTGTGAGTCATTTCAAAGGATTAACATGCTGAACCGCAGGCACACTTATTCACAATCCATCTGGGGTAGAATGTCAACAAACTGGAGGTCTCGCCCTTATCAAGACGGAAGCTGACCGAGATCTTTGCCATTTCGTAAAATAGGTTAAAACAGTTATTGTGGGTTCAAAGGGAAAATATTTCGACAAAAAATTCAATCGAGTTCCCCGGCAATGTCCCATAATAAATAGATAATAGGCTAATAGGTTATGTTCACCTGACAAAATGACATTCTTTAGAGCCTACAGTTTAAATTGAGGTGGCGGGCAAGTAAGAATTCCATGATAGTAACTATGGAAACCGTCAGAAAAAAAATTATCTTGGTTTTTGGTTAATACCTCTGTCATTACTGGAACAACAATACAGCACATGAAACAAAAACTGTCACAAAGTTCAACGTTTTCTCTCTCAACAAATGGTCCAATTATTTTCTAATTAAAGCTGGAGTACCTGATCTTTCCTGTTCAAACTGAACATCTTTGGTTTTGGCCCAAACTCGTTTCTAATCCCTTCTGGACATCCAAATTGTTCAAGCAAATGAATTATATGCACGTTTCACGCCTGTGTAGAGATTTGAGGGGTGGAAAAATGAAGCCGGGGGGCCACCCCCAAAATACCCCCATCACTCAATAAACATTTAGGCAATGCAACAAGGTCTGTTTTCTCTGTGTTTCAAACACGCTCTGAGGTGACAAAACTAAATGAACTAGTCTACAACAACAAAAAGTCAGGTACCCCAGCTTTAACGTGTCCAAAAGGGGTGACAAGACTTAAAAACATTTGCATGGTGTTGCTTAGAAGAAAGGACTTTCAGCCAATCCAATCACTAATAATAATCATTTTCAACATTTGTCAATGTCCTTTTTGAACTTAAACAAGGAAAAAGGATCCGCACAACTTTTTGGAAATTTCTTAAAAAACAGTTTCTCGCCCATAGAATTGTATTGATCCCTGCCCTCCATCTGAGATGATCATCAAATTGTAGAATGCGAATGCACCCAGTGGTACAGTTTCCCGCATGATCACGAAAGGTGCGTATATTAACCATGTGCTTATTGCTACTTTTATTCTGATCCAGGCAACATCCAATATCCCTAAAATACAGGTCTTTACTCATTTAGTCTACTTTCCCTGTACAATTATAACACATTAATTCTAAAAGCAGGTTTAGAAGTCAGAATTATTTTGGAGTTGTCTCCTCTACCAGTCAAGTACAAAAAGCCCAAAAAGAGTACAGAAAAGTCAGTCTTGGTAGAACTAGAAAGCTCTTGGTGCATTGTGGGATAGTGAGTCTAAATGCCTCGACCCGCACACCCAAAGACAGGCCATTGTCCCCACCGGGCTGATTGTTACAGCACATGTGTGTATTGAATAGCCTTCCTGTTTCGTGTAAAGGGAATCCTGCTTACTCAGCGAATCATAACCCACCATGCAGAGGATGGGCAGCGGGGCATGTGGTGCTCTTGGGGAACTGTTTTTAAGGCTGCTTTTCTCAAACAAGTAGATGGGATAACTTTATTTTCATAGCTAAAGGCTATGTTCAGACTAGGCCTACAAATAGAGCATAGGCCGCAGAAATGTTAAGATTTATTATTGTTCTTTATTATTGTTCTTTTTTATTTGTCGTTACTTTGCCCTATGTTCCCTTGTTTATGATTGTTTATGATTTGTTACCTTGCACTACGTTCCTTGTTTTGATTGTTAAATGGAAATGGAAATTTTATTTTGGGGGTGGGCGCTTGCTTCGGCCCACTCTTTTTGAGCAGATTAACTGCTCAAATAAATAAATAAAATAATAAGAGGAACTGATTCACCTGCAGTACCAGGTGGAGGTGATGCAGTCACCACTGGGTGAAGTCCTGCTTGTACCCTCCATATTTGGTCTGTTCACCTCTTTATGTTAGGCTATGGGTCCTCTGTTCATGAATTATGTCTTGGATGCAATTATTTTTTTGTTTTTAAATTGTTATATTTCTGTGAAGCAGTGCTTCTGGTGTTTGGTGTTCCTGGTGTTGTAAATGCTATATAAATACACTTTCTTTGATTGATTGATTGATTGATTGATTTATTGATTGATTGATTTCAAAATAAGATTTGGGCAACAGAAGGCGACTCACGCGTTCATCAGTTCTCGGTTTGACTATTGGCCTCACAGTCATCACTTCACCAGTTACAGTTAGTGCAGAATGCAGCAGCCCGTCTTCTCACCGGTTCATCCAGACACAGACACATCACTCCCGTCCTCTCCTCCCTGCACTGACTCCCGGGCAGCTCCCGGATTTATTTTAAAATTGTAATGTTTGTTTTTAAAGCCCTTCATGGTCTCGCTCCGCTATACTTAACTGAATTGTTGACCCTACATCGCCCCAGCAGTGCTGGGGCGATGGGTCTGCCGATCAAATGGTTCTGGACGTGCCCAGGTCCCGGCACAGACAGTGGGGCGATCGTTCCGTTAGGGTTGCAGCGCCTGAACTGTGGAACAGCTGCCCCTCAGTCTGTGTGTTCTCACAGATCAGTCTCTTTTTAAGCCCAGATTAAAGACTCATCTCTTTTAACACCTAGAACACACTTATTTATGTCTAGGATGGAATCATTTTGTGTTTTTAAATTGTGTTATCTTTCTGTGAAGCACTTTGGTCTTCCTTGTGTTGTTGTAAAGTGCTATAGAAATAAACTTTGATTGATTGATTGATTGATTGATTGATTGATTGATTGATTGATTGATTGATTGATTGATTGATTGATTGAAATCAGATAAAGATTATCTTTTTGGTGTGCATGTAAACACCAAAAGACTCGGGCACAACCTTGGTAAAGAGACACGCCAGATCAGGATAATATCAGGTTAACAAGCAGATACACACATGAAGGAAGAGGGCCATTACTGATGGGGATCAAGGTTTAGGGCAGGGATGGTGAACTCTGCTTATTTGTGGACAATTTTTCCATACATCTGGAGTATTTTTTCTTGTCACGGTGATATTTTAAAATGTCCGTAAATCAACTGAGGGCCAAAGGTTATGCTGGAGGGATGGGTTTAGGACAGAACTACTACATTGATGGTCTAATACTGGTGGTGGTGAAGAGGAGATGAAGAGGCTGCGGTTCTGCTTTTGTGTGTGTGTGTGTAGAGGCAGGTTGGAGCTGAAATGTGAGGAAGATGAAGTGTTTAGTTTAGTTAGTTTATTCGAGTAATTTACAAACATTGATTGCAAGGTTACGTCACTGCAGTATAATAAATCTCAAAAGGAGTGTGTTTATGTGAATGACTTGGGAGGTTACGATTGAAAAAGTACATGCAGACTGTCTGAATAAAATAATAGCCTATTAGGGCATGTCATTTAAAAAAAAAAAAAAAACTAGAATTGTGTTAACTACTTTCTTGAAGGCTGTGGTTTGTGGTTTGGTGCTCAGACTGTAGCAGCGGGGAGAAGGATAATGTGGAAAGAATGCACAAATTCAGGCAAAGTAACAAGGAAACGCAGACTTGGCGTTAAGAGGTCAAGCTAAGGTTTTCAGCACGTCCAACGTGCACACATAGTATCTATCTGTGGTAGGGCAGAGTCTGACACAGAAGTAGGTCAAATACACAGGAAGTAGTGTTTATATAGAGGACAATTATGTGCAATCTACTGACAGCAAATGGAGATAAAAGGCTGCATTCATTTTTGATGCCCACTTTAATTATTTAATTAAAAGTGGATGCCATCAGGGAAACGTGTCCAAAAGAAAGATAGGACCAAAAAAAGGGCAACGTTACAACGGCTGAAAACGAGGTTGTCCGCCGGTGCTGCATTCTGCCCGTCAACATGCAGTTGCCCCTGGCATGTCGGGACTCTTGATGGAATTCTTCACAGTGATCCTCATCTTCACTCATACAAAATAGTTTTTTTTTAGAGAAGCCTTCCCCGAGCGACTGAGAGGCGACGTAAACTGGCCCGCGCGCTCGTCCCTGTGATTGTTTTCTTAAATCCCTGGTTTATAACGATCGTCTACCAATTCTAAAGACCCTTGAAAGAGTGGACAAAAACTTCCAGGATTGTCTGAGTCAGTGCATTGACAATGGTGGCTAAAATATATTATTTTCAAAACTGTGTAACATTAAATCTCCAATGTTGTGTGACAGGCAAAAGAACACAGTTGGGTTTTTTTTAAGGAAGTTCCGACGCCCCGTCCTGTACAACAGAAAAGGAAAGGAAAGAGGAAATACAGTTTTGATCTTCTGTGAAAGGGTCAATCTTGAAAATGTCAACTTGTCTTTACAATCTGGTGTAAATACATAGGAAACCTAAAAAAAATAAACAATAATAATCCTCAAAGCCTCTCTGAAGGAAAGTCACTATTATCAGCCGCTGTTGGACGTCACTGGCAGGAAGACATGTCTGTGACCAGGTTGGGGCCATATCCTGTTTAAAAGTGTGGGAGGGGGGGGCAGCGGGGGTCCCTCTAGGAGGGGTGCCAAGACAAACACAAGCGCTAACATCATGGACGGAGGCTTACACATGTGCACAAACAGAGAAGACTCGAAACATCTGTCCCAGGAATGACTTCAGATAGAACCACGAGGAGAGGATGGGGGGGGGAGGGTGACTTCCAGGCAGTGACATCGAGTGAGGAAACCCCCAAATGCACACAGGAAGAGGCCTCCGCTGTGTCAACCTGCCCAACTCATAACCACTATCAGTTGGTTAGAAGTGACGACAGAAACTACGACAACAAAGCCAGAAAATCAGTCTAATGTAAGCTCCTATTTTCACAGTATAACACAATATATGTAAAGATGGTGAAAAGACGTTATATTTAGTATATCATTTTCTTCAATCTTGTGTTCACGATATTATATATTTTACCAAACCATTTCAACATTACATTTCATCAATTCGTTTATTTTTATTTTTTTCATCAAATCAACTAATTCACGGTCGACCCAATTAGGAAAATCGTAACAAAAACTGAACTTTTACACATTTCCAAGTCACTGTGTGTCTTTGTTTTAGGTTGTGTTCAGAAAAATAATCTCTATAACTAAAATTTCAAATTCCCAAATGCTTGATATGTCAAATGTTATTGCTATCTTGGTGAAACAGCTGACCATGTCACATTTATTGCTGCATTTTCTCCTTGTGTAAGAAAAACAATAGCGTTAGGAACATGTTTCTGTAAATATATTGTCCAAAATTTAATGGAAACTGAATTTACATAAAAACATAAATCATAATTTATGAAAAATATAATCTTGGCGACTAACTGTCCTGTTTCATCACTATGTGATTATGAAAACAAAACAAAGTCATATAACTTTTGAGCATAGGAAATGCCTGAGCATGGTCATTTCTGGCATAGAGGGGGGTGCAGCGGTTTAAATAAAGCTAAAAACAATAGTTTTGAGCTATAGGTTCAATAACCAAACAAAATATTTGAGGTGGAGACAAACAGTTTCAAAGCCGAAATGATCAGAAGATGCTTAGACGTTCTCAGTGGACTGTGTAAGGCTGTTGTGTTTTTGGCTCAACAGCAATGATCCGGACAGGGCACATTCAGCCATCTTACCCACAGCCTCTTCAGTCCTGCCTTAAAGGAGTAGATGTGGAGTCTCAATTAAATAAAAAAGGTACTTCATAAGGTAACATTGTAGCATGGATAAAAGCTCAAAAAAGGTTAATGTAGTGCTTTATGTGGCTTTCAAACTGCTACAGTAACAGCCTCGCTTCTCTGACTATGTTCCTCTTGATCTCTTTACAAGCAGAAGGAACAAAAATAAACTTCTCTAAAGCTTCTCTCTTATGTACACACAAGTGAAAGTGCTCCGGACAGCTGTGGGACGTTAAAGTTGGGCTTACGCAGGGCCACGTGCACTTCCCAGTCAGAGCAAGGAGTGGTCACGATTGGATAGTGTCCGTTTTTTTTCCTCCATCTGACTCACGGCCTGTTGTTTCACACTACAGAGATGTTAGTCACGCCGCTCCGTCATGAGGATGGGGCACTGGGGAGAGTTTAACTTCCCCGTCCCATTGACGTTTCACACGACTCTTGTAACTTTTACATCATTTACAGTAATCCAGGGTGGATTTGTTTTCTGGAAGTAAGTTGGGTAGATAACTGTTTCCAACACTCTTATATATAATGCGTCACTCCAATGCTGAAGACTTTGAAATAGCCAGTCTCATTTTGAGCAAACTTTATAACTTCTCTCTCCTCTGTTTAACAGACTTTAGTGCTTCCCCTTATGATTCTGCCGAAGCGTGAGCTGCTTCCCAGTCCTCGGTTTGATTTTTGTTCTTTCAGTTCCAAACAGTTCTTCGTCCTCTCCATCCATACTTGTTTTGATGCCGACAGAGCATACATCTCCGCATACACCTCCGCCTTTCAATCAGTTGTGGCAACAGTGGCTCTAATGGTAGAACAGGTTGCCCTATAACCAAAAAGTCGGTGTTTGACTGTGTTCTTGGGTAAGAAACTTCACCCGCCCTGTGTGAATGTGAGTGAATGGTTGGTTTTGGTCGGATGATGCAGATTGTTAAAGTGTATGGACTGAATAAATAATTTCATGTAAAGCCTCTGGGTGTCTAGAAAAGTGCTATATAGATGTAAATCTGATGTATTATTGTTATGAATAATGTCCACCCAAACATTTGGAGATAAAGTTAGGTCTTTGTAATAGAACAGTGTGTTTGTTTTATTATTCAACTATACTCTCATACAGGTCAAATGTTTAGGAAAAGGAAACACTTTTTAAGTATTGGCATTTCTTTATTTTCAACACTATTTGCATTGTGTGATTCTCATTGAAGACTATGAATGAACATGTGGGATTATGTAGGAAACAATGATAAAATAACTTCAAAATGGCCGCCCTTTATTCTTTCGCATTTTCTCAATGAGCTTCATAAGGTCAACCCTGAAATGGTTTAACAGTCTGTGAAGTGGAAACCATTTCTGGATACGACGTCGTGAAGCTCATTGAGAGAATGTCAAGAGTGCAAAACAATAATCCAAGCAGCGGCTTTTAAAGAAACTATTTCAACTATTTTTTGTTGTTCAAAACATAACTGAGTGCGTATGCGTTCATTCAGAAATTTATATTGTAGACTCAGTGAGAATCTACAATATTAATAGCCTTGAAATAAAGCGTTTCCAAACTTTTGACTTGTACTGTGCCTTACTATGAGAATAACACATAAGAACATTACCATGACATTATGACTAGACTTAAGTGCAACCAAGGAAAACTATTTAGCTGCATCCTTTAAAAACACTGAGGTATGTTTCTCATCATTATAACAGCTGAAAAAGGTTGATTTAGCAAAGTAAAAAAACATTCATTTTTTGTGCAAGGCATTTTGTTATCACTCACACAGCTTTTCCATTTGAGTGGAAGCAAAAACGAGAACATGTATGTCAGACCTTTGGCAAGGAAAGCATTCAGACTTATATCCAAGCAAATGCAATAGTGAAAGATTATGGCGCACCCCCCGAACAAATAAGCCGGGCCGGTATCAGCGGGGGCAGTGGGGGGACTGTTGAGCAGAAGGATGGAAGGGGGAGAAGGGTTTTTTTTATAAGAAGATCCACTGGCCTCTCATCTGACCAGTAAGCAGATTACTCTTTATCGTGGTCAGGACAATCACTGCGGCACTGTCCAAGAACACACGCTGCAATCAAATCAAAGGGAGCAGGATAAGACAGCAGTGCTGCGACTCGTGCTTTACGGCCCTGACATGGCGCCCAAGAAGGTGTAGGATACAGTCTGTACTTGTGTGTCCATCGTACACGTGACACATCAGACAACATGTTCACAAGAACACAGTCAACCGCACTCACATTCAGTTTTTTTGCGATGTTTTATTGATGCTCGGGCACCTGGAAGTGACATACGAATTTCCATAACTGGAACGCACCAAAAGAAGGGGAAAGACTGATCTTTCTCCCATTTCTCCAGCATTACTTTAATAAATGTTGAAATATGGATACATTTATGAATTAATTTTTCTACTAAATTAAGAAGAAGAAGAAGATCTTGGTCACAAAGCGCTTCACATGAGAGCATTTTACATTCACTCCATACTCGGTGGTAAGCTACGTTTGTAGCTTCAGTTTCCCCTGGGGGAGACTGACAGAAGCACTCATCTGTGCCAACGGTCCCTCTGACAACCACCATACATTCACTCACACATCATTCATCCTGGCCTATTGTACATGTTTTTTTTATTAAGATACAGAGAGGAGCAAAGTGGTTCAACAGCCGACAAATACTTAAAAAACAGATAATGCTAACCGGGGAGATAACGTTAGCTTCATGCTACATATGTTAGCATTAGCAACGAGTGCCGTTTTTTTTTTTTTTTGCCTTCTACTGAACAATTTGCAGTGAAAACACTTCCAAATGGACCCGAATTTGGCTTTATTTGTGTGTGATAAATATGTTTATAGTCCGCCAGAAAGTGGCTAAAAAGAGTGAAACCAACATTGTGATTGCTATGAGAGGTTTTCCTCCCCATTGGCTAGGCCACGCCCCCTTGTAGGACACATTGCCGTCTGTATCTACAGCCCTTTCGAATCACTCACTCCCTGTCATCAGAAGATGGTGGCCAACTGTCCACATGAAAGAGCAAGTTTCCCAAACATATAAGGCCACGTGAAATACCGATGTAGAAAAGATGCTTCAAAAGCAAGTGTAGCTTTTTAGCTTTTTCGAGATGTTCCCTGTTTGTTCGTATACGCTTGAGTCTTTGTTGTAGCCACAGACAATTCAAGGTGACACTAATAGCCTGAGGACCACCAGAGCCCCCAGACGAGCGGTCAGATTTGCTGTGACTGCGGGCCAACCATATGTTGAGAGGAGACTATCCCTTTTTCAGGAGTCTTCACGATAATCCGTCTGGGCGCCGGGAGCCTGACTGCGCCCGGGTTCGCGGTGTGTTGTAACCAAATCCACTCACCTGCAGCTGACCCATAGTAGTAGCCCCACGGTGCATCGGGCTTATTCCTCATGTGCTAGGTCATGCTTGGAACAAGAAAATAATGTCATTTTAGGCTCGTCACTGACTCACAGTTTCAGGAACATAGCAGTGGCCTTGTTGGCTGGCGACTCATCTGAAAGTCGGCAGTTATTTGCATTGCTGTTCTTGGACACACTGCGGCAGCTAGGGAAGCAACGATTCATTGTCGTCACAATTTAATACATATTTCAATAGGTATAATGTCATTTTTTGTCGTGTCTTTCTGAATTGTGATGTGAAGGTCACAATTTCGATTCATTTAATGTGCTAAAAGTTCTATTTTATTATTTTTTTCTAATTAAATACACATGTGTTTTAGAACAATATTGCTATTGTTCTAATGAGCAAAAATAATTAAAGGACACTATCTGCTGTACAGTGTCAAAAATACATTCTACAGCAAAATTGCTCTTGCTCAGTGGTTCTTAACTGGTGGGCCGGGACAGTAGGTCGCTGAACAGTTTTCATTGGGCCGTGCGCCTTTGCAGAAAACATTTATTTTAATAATCATGTAAAGTAAAAAGTATAGAATCACTACTCTGTTAGAATGACTGTTATCGGGTTGTTTTGATAATAATTTCCGCTTTGTGGCTTATTTAATGCTTATTCAACAAAAAAATGTCTCATATCTCTCTCTCTCTCTTTTTTTTTTTTTTACAAACAATGCAAAAAGCACATTATAGGTCATATGCACATTTCTCAACTTTCAGAGGTCAATTCTCATGGTAATGTAAACAATGCAAACAACTAACTATATCATACTCAAGGAATGCTTTATGATTAAAGGTGCATTATGCAACTTTTTATGTGAAAAGAAAAAGTTGATATGTGTGTGTGTTTGACCTTGTAGTGACCCAGCGGTCAGCTGAGTGGTCAGCATGACGCCTTTACTTTCCATCACAGTTTCCTCTAGAACGCTCGGGGATCAATCGTTTGGTCGGTTTTCTCTGCTGACGGGCCGACCCCCTCTGACCAGAAAAACCTACAAAATCATTCATCCTGGAGCGTTGTAGAGACCACCGTGATCGAAAGGCGCCTCGCTGACCACTCATACAGCCGCTGGGTCACTACAAGGTCAAATACGCACAAATATCAACTTCCATTATTGCAACAAAAAAAGTCGCGTAATGCACCTTTAAATGGACAGTGTAAAAAATCCCAGGGTTAGTACTCCATCCATCCATCCATTTTCTCCCACTTGTCCGTTGCCGGGTCGTGGGGGCAGCCGTTGGAGCTGCCCAAGTCACATAGCACCAGTCCCCTATGGCTCCTCCTGCAGGTGGTGGGTCCACGGAAGGACGGCCTCATAGTTCCAAACAGGCCTGTTAGTCTCTCATAGGGGGCCCATTCACTCTCTCATTCATACACCAGTGTACGCAGACACTGGAGGCAAGGAGGGTGAAGTGTCTTGCCCAAGGACACAACGACAATGTGCACCTTCAGGAGGCGGGATTCGAACCCCCGACCTTCCGATCATGAGACGACCCGCTCTACCATCTGCGCCACTGTCGCCCCACAACTATTACTCCGAACTGCAACTCCCAAATCAACCATATCAACAACGGCCCACGCATCTGGCGCAGGTCTGTCTTCATAACTGTAAACGCTTCCAGTCCGTGTTTACTCGGATGTCGGTGGGCGCGCGCACACTCATCCGGCCCCTTCCACGCCCCGCCCCGCTCTCGAGGACTCCCCTCTCGCGTGGAAGCCTGGGAGGAGCCCCCATGCGATGGCGTCACGGCAGCCCTCCCCTTCCCCGATCGATCATTTACATTTTCTATGGGTCCCGGCTGGTGGTAGTGTATCCAGACTGCAGCCCGTGCGTAAACAAAAAAAACAAACAGAAAAACCCCACTGAGGACTTTCCAGGCTCCTCAGCGTAAACCCGCGCGGCAACTGTACACCCATGCCCGGCCCCGGACCGCTTTGCTCGCTTTAAAAATTCACGAAGTTGACTTGGACACTTTGTAAAGAGGTAGGTGTGCGCGTCTGCCTTTTTTTTTTTTTTTTCCTCCTCCGTACAGCAAAGCAAAGCGAGCCACTGGGAAGGGGCACTAACAAAGCGGCACGTTGTAACGGTCCGCTGGCTCCTGTCGCTTCCAAAACAAAAAGTGTCTTGTTCACGAATTTTTTAAACCTGAAAACCGGTCCTCGCATTTGCGGGTGCGGGAGGGAGAGCGGCTGGCCGGGACTGTGTGTTCATTGTCCTGTCTTTTGTTGTAAAGCGCATGATGACTGTAGTAGCCAGCGGGACAGTTGAGCGGAGATGTGGGGATTGGGGAGGTCGGAGCAGATTGCTCGTTGTTTTCGCTTTGTCCTGCGAGAAAAGTGATTCAAAAAAAATACAATGCTAGACTGGTGTGGGATCTCTGCGCGCTCTTGTGCTGATAAGGGGAAGGTAAACTCGGCGTGTGGACGCAGCACAAAGCGACTGAAACAACAACAACCATAACGTAACATTTGTATTATTTTGGTTGAGATAACTTGCCCATCTTCTACAATGGGGTCGCGTGCTGTAAACAGTATAGCGCTGATACCCACTCACCCAGTTTTTTTTTTTTTTTTTCCTTCTTCTTCTTCTTCCTTCTTCTTCTTTCGATCTTGCCAGCACATGTTGGGTGAGGCGTTTCGAGCCCCCGGGTGCTGTCATCATTCAGGGGCCAACTGTCACGAGCACTTGTCCGGGCCTCGTCCGAAATGTGCCAAATGGTTCCGAGAGTTTTTGATGACCCGGCTGTGGCTTTCAAGTTTGTGGAGTTTACAGAGACAAGTTAGTGTAGTTTTGTTGTGATTTAAAAAAAAAAAAAAAAAAGAGTGCTTTGTCGAGATCAAAGTTGCTCATGAGCATGTTGTTAACTGGGGTTGTCACGTTTCAAATATCGGGACATGATTTTTGAAAGATGAAATGGTGAAATTGAACTTAAATTCTGAACAAAAGGGAACTATAGACCATGAACCGATGAACAAAACTAATTAGTTTCTCTGTTCATTTTTCAGCCTTCTCTCAAACGCTAATGCCCTCTGCACGTGTTGAAAATGTGTGCTGTGAATGGAAACTTGGTTTAAATTGCCAATAAAGTACTAGCAATTCTGGCTGTTCCTCTGAAGTCGCATCTAGATGTGTGACATCCCTACTGCACTTGTGAAATAGAAGCGAGCAGTTTTATGGTCGGGATCAGAAAAGTACTTCAAAAAGTAGTGTGAAGGACTTGGGTGTACGCGCGCAGGGAGGGGCACCGTGAGCACATGTGGTAGTCATTTGGATCGGGGAGTTTGGCGAATGTCTTACATGTGTTGTGTGATGTGGGACCCTCCTCTGTTTCTCTTCTCCCCTCTGTCTCCCCCGAGTGTGTTCCGTTTCCCGTCCAGAGCATGCTGTCACTGCCTGGCCGCCGGTGAGTCAAGGGTTGTATCCGTCGCAGCCTGCAGCAGGAATGCGCTTGTACTTGAGGAATGTGGGACTCAATATACTTGGAGTTTTCCATTTGGGTTCAAAGTGGCTTCGAAGGTTGGGCGATATTGTTCCGAATAGGGATGTCACGATTCTATATTTTTGAGTCACAATTATTGTTAGTGAAATTATTGCGATTTTTGCAATTATTCAACATGACAAACACGGCATGGTGTTTTTGGGACTCTTGCTTTGGCAATGTTGTGCGATTATCACAAAAATGTATACAATTGGCCCTCAGTTGCTTGTTCTTGTAAAGCTGGTTTATCTTAACATCCCTAGTTCCGAAACACATCTCATCAGGCTGTGCATTTTTGCAATAGTTGACCAAATATTCGTTAGCTGACCAAATATCCGTATGGCATGAAGCTACAATACAGTATATGGCAAAATCGAGTCTAAAGCAATATGTTTGTGAAGGCTCTCATTCATCCAGAGAGTATCTATTGAAACGGTTACATCACCAACTGATTGAGATGATTTAACCTTTTCTACTATGGTCTAAAGCAGACATGTCAAGCTCTAATCTGGCCCCTGATTTGTAGAGCGCAAATTCCCGAGTATGTCAAAAAATAAAGTAGGTCTCTAGCCCATTCCCGTGCCGAATTATGAATATTTACGGAAATAACCAGTGTGCTCATTCCAGCCACTAGGGGGCAACTTACATTTAAAAAAAGGAAATAATTCCACACATGTCCAGCAGAGGGCACTGACATAATAAGAGATCAGGATATGAACAACACATTATAGCCACGTGGTAAATGGTCATTCTGACCCAGGGCAGCTGTGGCAGAGCTCTGTGTAGCTTACCACCACAGAGTGTGGGGTGAGTGAATAATGACTACAATCTAATGACTACAGTGTACAGTGCAATACAAGTGTTAGCTGTTATTATTATTTATTATAGTCCCGTCTGGCTTTTATTTTAAAATAACAGCTCATTAGTATTTATTTATTGGAAAAAAAAAATCTCAATAGTATTTTCATGTTAACATTATCTGCAGCCCGTGACTCGCCGAGGACCCAAATGAGTTCGACAGCCCTGATGCATGGCAACTTTCAAAATGTGCAAATGTTCAGTTTGAGTTCGGCTTTTCCCAATTCATTTTATTCTTGTTTTGGCCTGATTTCCTAAGTCTTGTTTTGGCACGATTTGATGGAAAAACCCAATAGCTTCTTGTGGTCATGTTTACTATGTTTCTACCATCAAGATGAGCACTTTGAAAACCTCGTGCATCGCCTGTACTCGCGCCGCCGATGGGGATCCAGATTCCATTGAAGACGAGGACTTTTCAAACAGCCGGTTATATGCGGACGTCAGATCACCCGGTGGTTACTGCAAATTGCATGTTTCTATTACTACCAGTGGATCTACACGAAGGGCCTCGCTGACCCGGGGTAGCCCTGTGTATTTGTGTACTCGTACAACCACACTAGTACAGTATTGACCGTATTGTCTCCTCTGGTCTGCGGGCTCCATAGATCCCCGTTAGTCAGCAGATTCTCCAGACCACAGCCGAGCCTGTTGGTGTGTGTTCCATCATCACGCGCTGTGAAACGGCCCCGCTTAACTCCAGCCGAACCCTCACTTATACTCCAGGCGGTTTCCCCTGTAATGAGCTGTGTCAACAAAGGCTGAGCGCACCAGTCTGGGCCGCTTCGAACGCTTCCTTTGTCGAGGAGAGTGGAGCGTGTTTATTTTGTCTTGCTTTTGAGTGCATTTTTCACAGTTTAACACCTGATGCTTATCGTTGCAAACCCTCCGCAAAGGAAAGCGTGTAGCTGTTGGATTGTTCGCATGTTCTCCTTATCCCTTGCGTGTTCAACATTCCTTCATCACGGAGGGAGATTGGCATATATTCAGTCTGCAGTTAAAAGATCATAGTTGCCGACGAGGCCACTCGAGGTGACACTACCAACGAAGATAAGATACTTTCAAAACCTTGGTGCACATTGCTGTGAAAGGCGCATTTTCAAAACTTGTTCCCACATAAAGCCAAACTGATGCTGCTTGAGGACGTGTTGATGGAGAAACTCAAAGAGAATGTGTTAGGCTCTTTTTGCTATAAAAATATATATATATAAAAAAACGTTGCTATAGCTAAACTTTGTTTGCTCAAAGCACACGTTTTTGTGAACAGGCCATTCCTCATTTGAAAGCTAAGAACCTCTAGAGTTCAGCCGTTGAGCTGTAATCACTGGCACTGACTGTGCCTTGTAGCTTATTTTAAAACTGGTTTAAACTATTGGATCAGGAAACTATAAGAGCGGAGATCATTCTGCTTTCTGAATATATTCTGATCATATTTAGGAAATTTAGAATGTATCAAACTCTCTACTGACCCTCACTTAAAATGTTTATAAAATAATGTTGGTTTTGCCCTTTTTTTAGTCTTTGTACCAGAAAACCATTAATCCAACTAGTCAAATAATTGATTTGTTATTCCCACCCTAAATATTTACAGTTTTTAGAGCTTCCTGGCAGCCTAGTGGATGAAGCTGTTCTTCAGTCGGTTGGACCTGACTCGTAGACTCCCCAGTCTAATGTCTATACCATTGCCTACAGGGCAAATGTTCTACCTGTAACTGAAATATTGGCCATGTGCCCTATCTCCTCAACATCTCTTAATCATTCGGTTGCAATTTGTCAATGTGATGTTTCTTTTTAAATGAATGGATGTTTTGATGAATGGATAAGCGTACAATGTCTGACATTTTCCAGAACAAACAATGCTAAAGTTAATGAATACCTACTCCGTAACTACACATGGAATAACCCGGGTACACATTACCAGTCCAAAGTTTTGCATTTCCTCAAAAAGGTTTATAACTGACGTAAATTCGTAAAATAACTCAAATTGAACTTTTGCACCTTTTCAAGTAACCACGTGTTTTTATTTTAGGTTGTTGGTGAAAAGTGAAAAGATGGAAGACAAGTCATTTCTTGCAATATGTTTCTTGTAGGGATGTCCATGGTTAACCGGTTAACCGTTAAAAATTGCGCAACCGAGTAAAAGCATTTTGCTCGGTTAACTGTCGTGTATAATTTGCCGTGCCATTGAAAATACTTGTAATAAGTTTTTGCACCGCCAGAGCGCTCCCAAACATTTGTTCACAAGAAGCCGTCATCGCGCATGGCTAGCTAGTTTAACTTTTCAATATGAAGCGGGCCATAAACAGCACAGCGTGGGAGCGCTTTACAAACGAGAATGACGGATCAAAATGCAAGTATTGCATTGCAGTGCTTAGATATACTTCAACTTCGTTGTTGTACCATCTCAACAGCCGACACCCGGGCATCACTTAGGAGGTAGCTAGGTAAGCTAAAGGCACAAAACTTGTTGTTTGGTTGGTTAGTGCGCACACTACCACTAACCGAGTATTAACCGCTAAGGGCCTCGGTTGACGGTTAATGAAAAACTTGAAAACGTGCAGCCTTAGTTTCTTGCAATATTCTTCGTCACTCAATAACAGGATAAAGATACTTTTTGGCCGTATGTTGTGCAAACCCCACTATTGATATCGCAGGCCTTGACAAATGTGTGTCATGTAGAAGCATTGTTGTACTTCTCGTGGGCTATTGTTGGCAGCGGCTGAAAGGGGAAGAACCAAATTGGCTTTTATGGAGGGTTTTATGGCTTTATTCCAAGGGCTCCATATGCACAAATCTCTTATCGTAATGACTCGATCATCAGACGCAAAACAGGACTACAGTTTCTATTGAAAACACTTGCCCCAATACATCTTTCAAGTTTCTATTTCATACATGACTTCACTTGGCCTTGTACTCATCTTTGGTAGGATCTCCCATATCGGCAGAGGCCTCATTTTGACTTACACTTCAGTCAGCACAGATGGGCTCGCAGTAAATCTCTTCTTTTGTTTTGCTAGCGCTGTTGTTAAGCGTGTTTTGTTGTTTTTCTGTCCCACACACCCTTGCCCCCCCTCCTCCCCTCCCTCTTTCTTCTTTATTTTTTTTCTCTGGCCAAGTCAAACGTTATGATGCAACACAAACACGAGCGCTTCGAGCCGCAGATCCGGGGATCCTGGGGTGGGGGCAAAGCATGTGTTTGCATTGGGCTGCGGTTTTGGTCGCCACGGTTACGCGGCTATGACGGTGTTGTTTTGGTATTGCACTTTCAGATGGAGAGCGTGCTTTCCATAAGTGGCATTCAAGTGTCAAAATGACATTTGATCTAGTTTATGGTTAATATGTAATTACTGGCCCTATACTGTACACATGAAACAAAGACGGGCATAAGTTCATTGTCTTCTCGTCCAGAACTAAATGGAAACAAGGTTCACTGCAGTATTAAAACCGTGTGGCAGCTTTCAGTAGTACAGCAGAGATTCCCCTCATTCCTTTGTTCGCTGGAATTGTCACAGATTTTTGGGATTTGTGGCAAGTATTTGTAAATTAAAATGGCTTTGAAAGTACAGAATTTGACTTGCTGCCACCTGTAAACCTCCTGAGACAGTTGAAAAGAATTTAAACCACAAAATTAAAGGCCCTGTTCCAGATTCCTTTGTCGTTTTAGAAAGGTGTTAAGACGGAGTGTGAACATTTTAAATCGTTGGGCTAGTTTTGGTCCAAAGTAACTCATTCATAACTCTTCTAACTAGGGCTGGGCGATTTTGGGGAAAAAAATAATTACGATTATTTTCCTCATATTGATCAATTTCGATTTGATTTTTTGTTTAAAAGAAAAAAAAACAATAAATGTGGTCTTCCCTGGACTAGCACATATTTGTGTGCGGAGCCTCAAAAGGCCAAGACTTAACAACTTAATATGTACATAAAGAAATACTCATAAACGGCGCATTTTTTAAGTATAAAAGACGATCAAACTTACAATTCACTGTTAGAAGTCCAGCTAATCCACGGCTGCAGACTCAAAACAAATCCACATGGTCCAAATAGCGAGCAATAGTTTTCCTCTTAAACTCTTCCTCCCAGTGTTCTGTTCCTCTGAGGCGCCGTGTGTTTCTGTTTTGCCCATTAGACGAGTTGGCTCAACTTTGTAGCTGATTTTACACGTAAAATCACCAGGTCCTCTCCTTGTTATCGCATGTGCCATGCTCCTGTGCTTCCTGTTCGTTCGGGCCAAGTGATCCGACCATATTTTTTTCCAGAATGCGACAGGATTGGCCAATTCTCCTCGATTTTAAAATGCACCACGCGATTATCGTGACCGTACCTTTATTAAAATCACGATTAGATTAAAATTCGATTAATTGCCCAGCCCTACTTCTAACCCCTGTCTAACATTCCAATTCGTTATGGGATGAGTTTGTAAGCACATTTCACAGCTTTCAGGGGAAAATACTGTCCGGTCATGTAAACAACACTAGCCGGCAAGTTCACAATCAATAAAAATGCTTCATAAAGAGGCTCAGCACACGCAGGCCTTCTAATACGGCAAATTTGCTAAAACTTCTCAATGTCGGCCCCTTCCCTCCATCTGAAATGACAAGGACCGTTGATAAAGCACATGTTTACACTTTGGTCGCCACGGTTACGGCATTGGTTATGATGCTGTGTTGTGTTCCAGATAAAGAGCTCGCCTGTTTTCCGTCACAGTCTTAACTCGCTTGCAGGACCCGCCGCTTTAGCCGGGAATGTGCGCGTCGAAAAGATTGCGCGTATTGATTATTGTGTCGGTTTTGCTGAAGGCTCGATCACAATAAGCCCTCCATTACTGCGCGGGGCACTTTCTGTCATCCTGCCCACTTTGGATTTGAAACGCTTTGCCTCTCGCGGCCGGTTAGGTTGGGAGTCTTGGGGAGAGCGGGAGCCAGAGCACGGTGGAATTGAATTAGTCGGTATCTAGATGTATGATGTTTTAAGACTCATTTATAAAAGATCTAGCCACAGCGGGAAGGGACACTTTGTTGGTGGGCATGGGCAGTATGACCACATGATTGCTGGTTTGAATAAGAACATGATGTCACTGAAGGAAAAGTCCAAAGTTTCTCTTTCATTACAATTCATTTTCAACTTCATTTTTAAAGTAGCATTTTGATTTTTTTTTATCTATTTAAATCAGGATTTTGATCAATTCACTGTCTCCACTCTGAAACCGCTCTAGTGAAGGTTCCAGTGATGAATGTGGTGGACTCTGATCACGATGCAGTTTTGGTCCCACTCACTTGACGTCTATTTTTGACACCATTGATCAGTGGTTCCAATCTTTTTTTGTCTCACATACCCCTTGAGACTTTCATTTAGACTCAAAGTACCCCTTGCCTCGAGAGTGTAGCCAATCATTTAGAAAATGATCCACTTAAGTCGGATTTATTGCCATTTAGTTGTGTTTTGTGTAAAAAATATAGCAAAAAGTCTTAAGATTCAAACCTCGTGAAAAACATCATGAAAAATAACTTTTCTTTTAAAATTATATTCAAATACTGTTCAGTTTCACCTTAATTTTAGATGTGAAATGATTCCAAGTACCCTCTGCTAAGTGCTCATGTACCCCCTGGGGTCCCCGTACCTCTGGTTGGGAGACACTGCCATAGATTACAGTGTGTTGATAGATTGACCTGAATCCGAGAGGGGGTTTTCCAGGTCTGTCCCAAGATTTTTCCTCATTTAAAGGAAGAACTTTGGATGTTGTATAATATGGATATGCAAACCTGTGGTGTGGAGTTCCCTAGGGTTCTGTTCTGGGGCCTGTTTTTGTTTTACGCTGATAACATTCAGTTGCATTGTTCTTACAGTGACTCAGACTTACATTTTTTGTCCGTGTGTCGCGCATTAGAAACTTTCCATCTTCAAACTACTTACTAAAAAAACAAACAAGACAGAAACTCGAAGCATTGCTCAAAGATCCCCCTGATCAAACAAAGCATCGTGGTGCGCTGGCTCGTCCGTTAAAGGTCCTATATCATGCAAAATCGACTTTTTGGAGCTTTTAACCATGTTGTTATGCTATTTCCTTATCAAAAACACCCCCAGAGTGGTTTTTGGATTCATTCACGCAGTTCTCAGTAATCCTCCTGAATCCTGCGCTCTGAGCAGCTGATCCGCCCTCTCCTGGTAAACGACTGGCATGTTCAGTTGTGTCGTCACAGCGGAACGGAAGTGCTCGACGTCTGTAATCTAATGCCTTACGGCATGATTTTTATTTGTAAAACAATTTTTTTCATTATTTCTGTCGTAAGAAAAAATAAATAAAAAAAAAAAAAAAAAAAAAAAAAGGAATTGCCTGACGCTGCGCTGCCCCTGTACCGAAAACAAACGCTCCTCCTGAGCGTCCGAACGGTCTGAACAGATGGTCATGTCATGTTGCACCGAAAGTTGTGAAGAGGGAGCTTTTTCTAACCTACTCTGGAGTCTGGACACCTGTTCTTTTTTCTTACCTCACGATAATGTCACGGAGAAAACCGCGTTTGGCTGCGAGGACTGGACTTTATTCAACCGTCCTAAAGAAGAGGCCATAGAAGTTGGCCTTTCCCTCCGGGATTCAGCGACTATCAGCCAAAATAGTGTTTGTCTGAGCCTGTCGCTGATGGATGCTAATGAACCTTGGCCAGAATCAAAGTGGATTAACTTTTATAACCAGCGCAAATCCCATACTGGAAACATCAGAGAGGTGAGTCGATCAAAATGCATGTTAGCGTGTGTGTTAGCGTGTGTGTTAGCCATTTAGCCATGAAGCTGTGTTGCACATGTTAACTCCTTATAACAGCATCATGAAATAACTTCACTTTTTGCTGTGATATATATATTTCTACTACTGCTAAAGTTGTATGAGCGGCGAGAGGGGGCGGAGTTAACTGAATCCAAGCGTTTTGTCTTCCGGGTTGGAAAAATACCTCCAGAAAATACTAATATTTATCACAAAAATGAGTGCTCCGTAGTGGTAGAGGTACAATATATCATATAAAGGCCTATACTTTACTTTGGAATGGCTTAAAATAGCATGATACAGGTCCTTTAAAACCAGCCTTGGAAAACAGGCCAAAGCAGTTACACCCATTGCATCATCTCAAATCTTTGCCAGATTCTCCTAAAGAGTTCCCGGGTGCTTTGCCCTGAATTGAGATATTGAGAAACATAGGGTCAAATTAAGCCCTGCTATGGGCTCTTTACAATGTTATGATATCTTATGTGAACACAACCTAATGACAAAAAAAAAAGGAAATATATACCTGTAACATGGATGCTGTAGCTTGTGACAGTGTATAAGATATTAATAGTAGGTGCATGACTGAAACAAAACAAAACAAAAGGCTGTACACTTACATAGTACTGTAAAACTAGCTAGCATGAACTAGTGAAACTAATGAGTTAAATTCTGAACAAAAGTAGCCTGTATTGACACGTGACTGAAATGGATAGGGGAAAAAAGAAAATGCAGAAACAGTTTTCGGAGTTGTTTTGTTTTTGCAGAAACAAAAAAAACGTACAGGGTCTTCTTGTATGTTAATTGAATTGTTTAATATTTTCCTTAGTCTACTATGTATTTTGCCTCAATACATCTTGTACCATATATACACAACTGAAACATTTTAATTTGTTATACCTTTATTGTATTTATGCCTACAGTATTTCATGAAACCATCTTAACTGGCAGTATTTTTGGCTTCTTTAAAGTAGTTCATATCCTAGTAGAAGCTGTAAAAACATGTGCTTTGTTGCTTGTTTTTGAACAATTATTTTTTTTCCAACACAAAGTGATCAAGTAATTTCCCAAAACCGATGACATTGACTGACAGTCTTATTCCGTGTCTTTACAGCATGTCATGTTAAAAACGGCGTAAACATCCTTTGTTGCTTTGTTTCTTGCATACCTGCCTTTGAGCCCACCGCGGGCCAGTCTGGTTGTCCACGGTAACGGTTGTTATTGGGGTCCTCTCTGCAACAGCATGTAAACAAAGGAGCGCCTGCCCAGTCCGCCTGGGTGTGCTCTGCGGCCAATCACGCCGCAGCCTCCGACCGAGCTCCACCAATTGGCTGCCGGGATGGGGGCGGTCCGCCGCTCCGGACGGGGAAAAGGCAGCGGAGCACAAAGCTTTGAATGTGCAATTGGAGCAGACAGGGGAGCAGTAACAAAGACTGAACGGCACCTCGCGTCACGCTGCCAGACAGGATGGCAGTCGGGTCTTAGAAGCAGGAACGGGCTAATAAATGCTACGGTTTTGGTGCAATTAAGCGAACTTTGAGGATGCTATGAGCTAACAAAGATGGGCAAGAGCCAGTGTGGCCATCACTCCCTGCAGGAGGCTGCTTTGTTGGCCAATATACATGGGGTACAACCAGCATGTGACGTTTTTAAACATTTTAAATTAACCAGCCCCCTCCAATAAATGCTTTTTAGAAAATGTAAATAGAGAATTTTGATGCAGGAAGAGTCTTTCCTTTCATAAGTTTCTGTTCCCTGGAGTCTAGACAACAAAGAGCTCCTTGCATTTGCTCACTTTGATATGACCTGGTTTAGTGTTGGTCAAGTAAGACGCTACCCCTGAAGTAATCGTTTTAGCTACAACAAATAATACATTGCAACACTTTACAGACACTGAACGCACTATCTCTCTCTGAGTCTGAGTCAGAACTATCTTACCTTTCTCCCGTTGTGACTCCTCACCTTTGCCTCTCTCTCTCTGTCCGAGCCAAAGCATTACGCAAGTAACAAAAACACAAACTCCGGACTAAACTCTAACACAAACAAATCTAAACTCCACAATGTCCCAACAGGGAACAGAGCATTACCATAACCCTTACCAAAGTGAAAGAAACAACATAAAACACACCATTACACTAATCTATAAACAAATAAATCCACGTGAGAAAGACAAATACAAACCAGTGAACTACTGCTACTTTGTATCTGCTTTGATCGGAAAAAACATAGAACGTTTGCCTTTTTTTTACATGACAATAACTGAGTAGCAACATAGTGTTGGCTTCATAACAATCAGAAAATGATAGGGCTGACCGATACTGAAGTAACTTGCGATATGCCATATGGCTGTGCAATATTGCGCTAATATCCCTAATAAAAGGCTTAAACAAAATGTATTATCACTGCTCTCTGTCCTCTTGA
Source organism: Proterorhinus semilunaris (assembly GCA_021464625.1). Classification (NCBI taxonomy): domain Eukaryota; kingdom Metazoa; phylum Chordata; class Actinopteri; order Gobiiformes; family Gobiidae; genus Proterorhinus; species Proterorhinus semilunaris. Next base: position 29,508,859 of record CM038356.1, on the reverse strand, counting down.
AAGGTCAAAGGGGATCTCATCTCGGGAACTCGGGTATCAAAATCATTTCCCTGTAAATAATTGTGAGACCACATGAAGACGGCATGCGACAAAGTTATTGCTCCAGACCGGGAAAGAAATAAAATAAAGATGTAGTTGGCTTGATTGCTATGTTCCGTTTGAACCCACTTCTCGTCTCCTGTAAAGTGAATGTGCCTGACCAGGCTAATGCCTGTTCCCGGCCTTTTGAACTCAAACAGCCCATAAAGTGTCTGGCATGAGTACAGAAGTGGGAACTGAAACGGTTACTCCCTGCGATGACTTGAGCATAAAAATCAGGGCGTGTGCCACTTGCTCCTCGCAGTTGTGCCACCAGCTGTCCGGCCCATATCTCCGCGTGTGCATCTGAAGCATGTGCTGGGAGTCGGCTGTAATGGACGTTGAAGCAGCGTGTTGTATGTGACTGACAGGTGTGTGGCCCTACAGTATCCCCCCCCCCGCTGACCCCCTCATGTGCTGCCCAGTGTCCATGAGTAAGCACTTTGATTCAAGCCAAAAATAGAAAGCATCTGCCTCTCAACAACACCGATGACATGTTTGTTTGGGCCTTTTTCTGGGGTGAGTGGTTTTGTAAAATGATCTAGATTTTTGGAGATTGCGATTGGATTAGGTATATATTTAGTTCAAAGTGCAGGTGGTAACGCACGTCCAGAAGTGTTAAGAGGAGGTTGAAATGCATTCATCGCAATGTGGCAACCATCCAAAATATATGAAAATCACGATTTTTGTTCAACCGTTCGATATCCTGTTTATGCAGACATTTAAAAGAATGTTAACAGGGCTGGGACTCTAGGGCTCTCACTACATCGACTTGTCGCTCTATAAATGACAGATAAACAATACATTTTTGAGCTCAATATTTATCGTCTGTTCATTATTTGCATGTTTTGTCACATTTTCTTATGCAATACTTTATTTCTTAGGTTTAGAGTTTCTGTGGCACTCAACGGTCTTCAATAATATCGTTTATCGTGGTATTTTCTTGGCTCAATGTATCGGACTTCAAATTCTGTTATCGTGACAGGCCTAGCTGGGATGATACACTTCTGTATCACGATAAAGAGGATCCAATACGATAAATATGGCAAAACATTAGATTCTAAAACTCTAATTATTATGGGACTTCATAACTAACTAGTTTATCCTGAATGAATTTTGAGCACAAAGTCCGAATGACAGGTGTAACGTCTGGCTCGTTTTTTTTTTGTTTTTTTTTAAACCAATCAGCTCCATAATGGTGTCAACAATCAATACCAACTTTAACTAACTCAAAAACATGTGTATTATTTTTTTTAAATATTGCGATACTTTGGTTTCCGATACGATGCAAGTATCGCAACGCATCGCGATATATTACAAAACGATATTTTGTCCCAGCCCTCTATTTTTAAGATATGTTTTGAAGCATCACGTGAAATAAATGTGTTCAGAAAATAACCTTTTGTTGGATGATATTGTTGGAAGGGAGTCTGACCACGAACAAGAGGTGAAAGTATAATTACATCACCACTAATGACAATTCGGGCGTCAAGTATTGAAATGGTTTCGTACATATTGGATTTATATCCTCGCAATAGTCCAGACAATAATCACACTGTCTTTGTCAGAGTCGTGCTGTTGTAGCTGTATCTGTGTCAGTATGCCCAGTGTTTTTTGCACCCTCATGACATTCCAGCAGCATGACTCCTCCGCTGCCGAGTGCCCTGAAAGCCCTCTCATTCACTGGGCGCCCTCATCCAAGCCCGGGGCATGTAAGTGCGCGATTTGCCCCGTCACGTCAGCACGAATCTCAGAGCAGCTCTGTAACAGTAGGTCTGCAATATCGCAAGCTGACACAGGCAGGGAAGCTTTGCATACAGAGACATTGTTCCTATGTTGCATGGGGGATATTGTCAGGGCAGGAACTAAAGACCCATCCAAGACGAGGGCATGTGAAATCTGCAAAGTTCCGCTAAGCATTCATTTGTGTTTTAAAAAGAGAAAGGGGGGGGGGGTCTATTGTGCATTTAACTGCAGCGGAATTCTGTACGTCACTAACCCCCCGCGTGACTTGTGTTTCGTCACTGGGGCCTTGTAAAGAGGGGCCCATAGGAAATGCACATACAGGATGTCCTTTATCACCCTGCCCCCTCCGTCCTGCTCGGTTAAAAGCCCATTCGTTTGTGCGTCTGCGTTTTAATTAGTGCCTCTATATTACCGGCTAAATGGTGTGGCTTCATTAGCAGGCAGGGCCACGATCTGTACTGGCCGGGGTGGGAAGCATGGTGGGGTTCAGAAAAACTACAGGAGATTTCATTGACAAGTAGCGCTTTCCCCTTAGAATATGATTAGAATACAGAAAGGGTTTCAATGCGGTTTTAATGGATTTCTTTGGGGTATGAAATTATAGTTAACTGAAATTACATCGGGTCTCCTCATCGGTGTTTTCGCTTGAATACGGGGGGGGATAAGCTATGGTACTACTGGAATCGTAATCGCATTAGGAAGTGAAGTTACTTTATTGCTTCAGCTCAAATAAATTATATATTTTTTCCCATGTTTTTCTCATTTTTATTTATTTTCATTATTGCACGATATCTTCCACACATTATTGTTCTGTTTTCTGGTTCCAGATGACAAATATTTTAGTATAGGTATCAAAAAACCGAGTGTCTTTCAAGTACTGGTATCGCAAACAAATGTTTTACTGTCCCCAGCCCTAGCTACACGCAAGGTGGCTTACTCAAGGATCCAACGCCAACTCAATTTGCTTCAAACTTGGCCCAATTGTAGTTGATAAACCCAGCGGCGAGTGTGTGTGAAGTTTTAGAGTTGGTGTCTTTGTAGTTATGGTTAGTGGGTGTGGCTTTCAGAAGGCTCTTATGAGAGACCAACAGGCCCGGTTAGAACCATGAGGCCGTCCTTCTGTGGACCCACCACCTGCAGGAGGAGCCATAGGAGGCTGGTGCAATGTGATTTGGGAAGCTCCAACACATGCCCCCACGACCCGGCAACGGACAAGTGGAAGAAAATGGAATTAATGAATGACATTTCGTTCTACTCATTGTGGAGTGCTGTGGATTCAATCTTGTATATTTGCTGGTGCATGTTAAAAGTATGGTAGATTAAGATTTTTGGGGATTACAGGGTGTACTTTCTGCCACTGTGCCACTTCCGCTCAAATTTGATTCCATTAACGGTTGCTGCTCAAACAATCACTAATGCTTACCGCTTCTGGAAGATGTATATAATAGGGGGATCTGTCAGGAGCGGGGAGTGGGCGCCAAAATCAGCCCTCTCCGAAACAACAAAACGCTTCTTTGTTGCATAACCTTCAGATGGGCCGGAGCAGTAACGCAAAGCCCATTCATTCTTCCTCCCTGTTCTCCTGTCCACGATAAACTGCTGAATAATCTGTGCCCGCCCTCTATGTCTCCTTCCAGCCAATGATTGCCCTGCACTCTGTCCACTCCCCGCCCCCCCCTGTCCTGCCCTGCCCCATCCTGTCCTGTTCGCCTCTCCCGTAAGGTCATCAGCTGCTCTCCTCTCATCCATGTCCTCTGTGTGCATTAAAAAACTAATTCTAGAATCCCTTTTTCTCGCTCTGATGGGCCTCTGACTCGTTTCAGTGTGGTCTTGGAAGTGGCACGGTGCATACAAACCACCAAGTCGAAGCGGTTTCCTGGAAAAGGACGTGTCAGAAGATCCGGAAGTGGTGAAACATTTGCAAAACGTTCATTTGGCAAATGAACTGTGCTAACGGGAAATTACCATAATCTTTGAGAGAACCAAAATAAGAGGAAACACCCTGTAGGTATTCTCTGCGTTATTTGCACGGTCTACAAACGTAACCGTGGTCCTCTTTGCAGATTGGCACGAGTTCAACTGCTCTGCCACCCCAGAGTGTGCATCTTTCTGTGGTTAACGTTTCCTCCGTAAAAATGTGGGCGCAATGTAAAAAATATATACAGTGCAACTTGAAAGTACTAATACACCTTGAACTTTTGCACATTTTGTCATGTTTACAACCATAAACGTAAAGATTTTATTTTGAATTTTTTACTGAAAGTTTACACACAAGTAACAGACAAGTGTGAAGTGAAAGTAAAATGATACATGATTCTGTTAGTTTTCCAAAAAAATTGAAAAGTGAAAAGTGGGGCGTGCATAAGTATTCATACAGCATTTTCGGAGTGCATTAAATTGCCTTTATAATTTATAATTATAATTATTCCCAATGACTGCAGAAAGTTCACACCTTGCCCTAACCATTAAATAGAGGCCACCTGTGTGTAATCTACTCTCAGTATAATTCCAGCTGTTCTGTGAGGGCCTCAGAGCTATGGTCAGAGTGTATTGGTCACTAAACAACATCATGAAGGCCAAGGAGCTCACCAGAGAGGTCAGGGATAAAGCTGTGGAGAAGTTTAAAGCAGCGTTAAGTTATACAAAGATTTCCCAAGATTTGAACATCTCACGGAGCACTGTTCAATCCATCATTCGGAAATGGAAAGAGTATAGCCCCACTGTGAACTTACCAAGACACGGGCGTCCACCTAAACTAACAGACCGAACAAGGAGAGCACTGGTCAGAAATGCAACCAAGTGCCCCAAGATAACTCTGGAGGAGCTGCGACGTCCTGCCGCTGAGCTGGGGGAATCTGTACATGGGACAACTATAAGTCGTACTCTACACAAATCTGGCCTTCATGGACGAGTGGCAAGAAGAAAGCCATTATTGAAAGGAGGCCATAAGAAATCCCGTTTGAAGTTTGCTAGAAGTCATATGGAGGACACAGCTACCATGTGGAAGAAGGTGCTTTGGTCTGATGAGACACAAATTGAACTTTTTGGCCCAAATTTAAAACGTTATGTATGGAGCAAACCTAACACTGCTCATCGTCCTGAGTGCACCATCCCCAGTGTCAAATATGGTGGGGGGAGCATCATGCTATGGGGCTGCTTTTCCTCAGCGGGGACTGGGAAGATTGTAAGAATAGTTGGGAAGATGGATTGAGCCAAATACAGAGACATTTTGGAGGAAAACCTGCTGGAGTCAGCAAGAGAATTGAGGCCGGGGCAGAGATTCATCTTCCAGCAGGACAATGACCCTAAACACAAAGCTAAATCTACAATGGAATGGTTTAAACATTTTGCTTTTACTTCACAGTTGTCGGTTACTTGTGTGTGAACTTTCAGTAAAACATTAAACGGAACATCTTTATGTTTAGGGTTGTAAACATGACAAACTGTGTTCAAGGTGTATTAGTACTTTCGAGAGGCACTGTACACTGCCTGACCAAAAAAGGTCCCACACTCTTAATAATAATGATGCATTAGTCTAAATCTAGCACTTTTCCAGACAATTTCGTGCATTATTGATTGACACCATACTCGGTGATGGTAGGCGAGGCAACCAGTCTGCGCCATCAGCGACCGCCACCAACCACTCACTCACACACCAAATTTGTCAGGGTTCCTGGTGTTCCCAACTTTGTATGCGGGACCTCTGACCAGGATCAATAGTATTTCAAGTGTTTTAGGGTTTCTGGTTGGTTTTCTGGATGGAACTTATATGTAACCATGGGGACAGCAGTGAAACCCGAAAAAACGTTTGACCTGGGAGTGTCCTAGAGGCCACCGGGATGAAAAGTAAAGGCACCAAGCGAACTACACACTAATCTGAACTTTTTTTACTGAATAAAAAGTTGCATAATGCACCTTTTAACATTTGGTGGTTGCGCCCTTAACTTACAGCGTGTACCGTCTGTGGCGTTTGTTTCAATGCACTTCTGCGATGTCAAAAGTGTTGCATTCGTTTTGTTCCAAGATCTTGTACTGATAATGGAAGAATGCGACCACTCCGTAAAGCCTTCTACAGCACATCCCAAAGATTCTCAATGGGGTTAAGATCTGTGACTCTGGCGGCCGATCCATCTCATACTTCCTGAGCCACTCTTTCACGATGTACAGGCTAGCTTCGGCCTAATTTTGCAATACGAGTAGACCCTGCACTACGGTTTGACATGGGCCTAATGCTCTGTGCCGGTTGAGGTGAGTTTCCTGTCTGTGGTGATGAATGGTTCAGATGAATGTGACGGTTGAGAGGAAAGTTGAGAGTTGAGTGTTTGTGAAGGGTTTGCGAAGGCGTTTCTCTCTCAGCCCAGAGTTTATACTATGACTTAGGGCTGGGCAAAATAATGATACTCACAATCAGCAACCGATTTGTTTTTACCATTATCACTCATGAACATAGACAAGATAGACATTTTTTTAAATTAAACCAAATCTTTAACACAAATGTCAAATACAAACTCCAAAAAAACTGCTTTTCCTGTGTTTTAGGGACGTATAGTACGATACTGGTACCGGATATCGGAGCCGATACCGGAAAAAATACGATTTTACGTTTTGGCTCTCAACGCCTTATAAACACAAATTTCACCGACTAAATCTCAGTGAATTTAGGCATGCTGTTTGTCATTTTGAAGCTAAGAACCTGGAGAACTCAATCACTGAGATTGTTTAACCTTCGCAAACTTATTTTTGTTAATCAAATGCCGTGGTTTGCAGTAGCATGCTCAAGCTAGCAGGAGCTTGCTATTGCTAGCGGCAACTAAGTTTCTGTCCCAGCCTTGATATGATAGAAATACCTAAAGTAGCCTAATAAAAGAACGGCCAAATGTTTATTTTAGTTTATGAAATGATGTTAAAGAAAAACAGATATAACATATTTGTGATGCACAAGTTGTGATGATCAGATCACTTTATGTGAGTTGTTTATATTCATATAAAATGGCCTGTCCCAAGGATAGTGTTGAAATTCCAGTGATCCTTGTTAAATGTTTTTCCATTAGTTTATCAATAGATATAATTGATAGTTCAAAACAGGAAGTGTGAGTGCTTCTGAGGGTCCGTGTAGTTGTAGAAGGCTAGATATAATTGATAGATAGATATAATCTGTAACATCATGGCAAGACAAGAATCTCACAATGGAGATAAGAGGACCATTAATTTTTTCACAAGACACTTTTAAGAAAGTCTCTTGGTATCGGTTAATATCGGATATCGGCAGATACTCAAACCCCCGGTATTGGTATCGGAAGCAAAAAAGCTGGATTGGTGCATCTCTACTCTTGATCAATTGTTTTGATGGTCACTTTTTGATGGTGAGCCAAATGAACTGTATTAGCTGTGGAACTCCATGGAGGATAAAACAGTGCTGACTTTACTCAAGTAGAAGTCAAACGTAGTGGCCCAAATAATTATGCAAGTGTAAAAAGGTACTTGGAAAAAACGCTACTTACTGAGTAACTGTTTATGCGTAAACGTTTCATTTATGTTTCAGTAGAAGCCTTTCTGTGCGTAGTTTTTCCCGTGTGTCTGCGTAGGTTTCTCCTACCACTAAAAGTATGTACAATAGGATCCCATCTGGAGCCAGGACCTCCATTCTTAATCTCAGTTGGACTCTCCTCGTTAAATAACGGTCAAATAAAACTACTCCCCTGAAAAAAAACAAATAAACATGACATGAATAAACCAAACGTGAAATATTTCCAAGGGAAATGCCTTAAAAATAGACCGAGATAAATTATTATGAAGGGAACAAAACGCAAAACATATACATTTTATGCATCAAAATAAAGATCTGTCACTTAAAAATGTACTCACAGTGGAACGAGAAGGTTATTTTATTAAATAATTGGCATAATCAGCATTGAGAGTCAAACATACTTCATTGAAATGATGCTCAAGGGGAAATTCTCTTCGTTCCCATCTCCACGTGACCCAAAAATGGAATCATAGGAAATGTTAGAAAACACCTTATCTCGCGCATTAGAAAAGGGGCGAAACCAAGAACACGACTCTTGTTTATTGGTGAAACTTCCAGGACCAGGGCTTAACGCAAACACATGTGCTGCTTCCTCCGTGGCCCCAGGGGGGTGAGGGGGGAAGCTCCGTGGGGCGTTCAAAAGAGGCCTGCGTGCTCCAAATTGGAACCCTGCTTCAAATCTGCCCCATAAATGGCCACTTTATAGAATCTTTCATTAAAACGCTCCGTCTGGCGGCACTTCAAAGCTCCCCGTCACTCCGAGGGAACATGGTACGAGCGTGTTCATTCAAAGCCGGGGACAAATAAAGATGTGTTTTAGTGGCAGTCTGCGTCAGAGGCACCACGGCTATTCCTGTAAACATGCACAGGAATGGGAGTACGGCCGAGGTGCGTTCAAGTGTAAACCGAAAAAGAACAACATGAGAAGTGAGAGAAAATGGGGTCAGAGATAAGGACTGTTTGACAAAGGAGGTTTTGGCTTTATGCTTCACTTTTAGTTTAATGTTAACTCGGTAAATAGAGTACTAAAAGGGTGTGGTTTAGAATCCGGATTTAAGTACATGTACAGTATGTTAAAGTGATATTATGTAAGATTCACTTTGGAGCTTATGTCCATTCTGTAACATTATATCCTCAGCAAAATTCAGTTATATATTTTTATATATATACAGGTTTGTTCCTAGAGACTCAGTGTCTCATGTTCAAGAGAAACCGGTTTCAAACATATCATTTATAAACGGTACAAATAAAAATACAAAGGTTTCACAAACTTTGCTCTCCAAACGCCAGCCTGCACTCTGGTACACATCACAGAGAGAAATCTATGGACTTTCTCTGATGTGACTGACTGTATGGTCCAGACACCTTTCCCGAACGTCTTCCTCTGAATCTGTGGTAGTCAGACCTTCTCCCTTGCATAAATTATTATCATGTTTGTCGATGGCATACAATTTCCCAAGTTGAATTTTTGTTCTGTATCCTCATACAGAGTTCACGCGATATGTTTCACCATTTAAGTTTATCGCAATAGCGTGTCCATAATACAAGATATATTCAGAATTTTAAGAAAACAATATTTTGAGACTTTTTATTATGCTGAATTGGCTCAGCCTGCAAACTTATTGCGTATCACGATACAGGTGCCTCAATAGGATACGCGTATTGTCAGAATCAGAATCAGAATCAGAATAGGTTTATTGCCAAGGTTTGTGAACAAGGTTTACAAACTAGGAATTTGTCTCGGTGCAAACGTGCGACATAGAACATATAACACAGAATTAAGATAAAAAATAAGCTAAGAACGTTAAACTATAAGGCTATAAGGGCATGCATAAAAAATATTAAATAAATAAGATAAAATAAAGTGACATATGGTAAGACAACAACAAATTGACAATGAACAACAGCGGGATTGTATATACAGATGTGTAGGCATATAAAGTGATATTAAGTGTTATAAAGTGATCGCAGCGGGTCTAAGTGTGGACACTTACTTCGTAACGATATATTGTCGATTGTACAGCCCTCCTATTAACACACAAAGACAGGGTTTCCGCGGGTCATTAAAAAGCATTAAAAGTCATTAAATGAACTGTGCCAAAAACCAAGGCCTTAAAGGGACTATACGGAGTTTAAAAATGTTAAAATTAAGTATTTTCCTCCCCCTAAATGTTCCAGCCATGTCCTAATGTGTAGAATGAGCCCAGACCTGTTCACCACAACTGCCTCTAAAATCCTGCACTGTCACTCAAAAAGGTGTTAATTCGGGCCGACGTGTCATGCACGAGCTTAATATAGAAACTGCCGTTCCGCGCAAGCTCTGAGGTGGCAGTAGTGAGTATAAAATGACCAACTTGCAACTAGACCTTTTAACTATCATTAAAAAGCATTTAATTGGACGAAAACTGGCATTAAATCTACATTTCTTGGAAAAGTTGTATTTTATTGTATAAGTTAATTGAAAACACCAAAACGATGGTGTTAAACATGTTCAGTTGCAGTTTTCCCTGAAATTAACCACTTTTTTGCCAGTTTCTATAGAGTTCTCTTTCCTCTGTTGTAATTTAAGGCTAATCTTAATACACTGTGCGCGTTTGTGGCATTAAAGTCAAGTAATTAGGCATTTAAAAAAGCATTACATTTGACCTGCTTCTACCTGTATAACCCCTGAAAGAGAAAATTACAAGCATAGGTTGGTATGTGTTTTTGCTATAGAAGTGCATTATCGCCCTCTAGTGGTGACTGTGGCGCCTTACAGAAAAAGGGATTCGGAGCTCTGTTGTCCTCAGCATTATGCACGTGTTACGTAACTGAACCAATTCTCTGCATTCAGGGCTTTATCTCGGCTCTCTTCCCACTTTGGACAATAGGTTTTGTTTTAGCACATTATACAAATAGTGGAGAAGAAAGAAGAGTTGGATTTTTCTAAAGCACGTTTTCTGCCTTTATTGCTGAATGTGTGCATGCGTTTCTCTATTGTTATCCTACAGATGTTCGTGGTGTGTTTGAATTGATTAAATATACATGTTTTACAGCTTGACATACAAACAAAACTCAAAATAAATAGGCTAAAAGTACATTTAAACAATTACATATAAAGTTAATGTAGCATTTATTTTGAATGTGTCTTTTTTTCTTTTTGAAGATAAGTTGTAAAGACTCATACTCCACTTTAAGAAACACTGCACATTTTTTAGTTTTAACTGTGTTTCTGACCTTTTATTTAGACTTAATGCAGCTTTGTCTCTCAGGAAAATATTTGTTTTTGAGGCTATAATTGTGTAAAATAATTACATTTGAAGTCAAAACTAGCATCTCCGGTGATATGTGCTAATTCAACAAGAAACTTGAGGGCCACTAAAAATTGGGCCGCATTTGGTCCCCGGGTCGCACTTAAAGTCATTATTTAGAGTTTAAACTTTAAAGCAGTACTAAGTAACTTGTTTACCGTAATAAATCCTTTCCGTCGTCCCTCTGGGGGTAATACAAGTGTTAATGGGATGATTGGAGGGTCTTTCATCTCCCCTTGGTGTCTCTGGCCAGAAAACCACAATTGCAACTTCCCTGCCTCCGGACCGAAGCAACCAATACACACTAATGGAATCATGAAGAAGAAGCTAACTGCGGGCTAGTGCCACTCGAACAGTATTTACAGCCATTATTGTGGATGAACAATATCCCTCTCTTCCTTTGTCTTTTCTGTCAGCGTAGTATTTACTCTCACGGACAATTAATGAGTAAAAAACTCATGCTACGACGCCTGCAGTGGCGCTTATGGCCTCTAGGGTTGCACAAGTTACTGCTTTAAAGGTGCATTATGGAGTTTTCTTTATGAGGTGGGAAAAATTATATCAGTGCGCAGGTAGAAAACCTACCAGAAACCCTAAAAGCAATTGATAGTGCATCGCAAAAATGTTTTCTGTTATCGCACTGGGAAACACGTATCTCATGAATAGTATTAGGAAAAAGCATTAATTTCTTTTAAATATTAAGAAATAAAAATGTAATTGAAAGTTGAGATTGATGTTTATCTTTGCTGTTTGACCCAGCCCTTGTATCCACCTATATTTTTTCAAACCGCTAAATGTTGCAGATTAACAATGGACCTTTTTCCGAGGCCTATCTATGCAATGTTTTGACGCCATCTGAAACAATAGGTTTATATATTCAGCAATGGCCAAGGAGAAGGCTTGGAAGTGATTGTTTATTACTGTAAACAGTGGAGAAAGCATGAGAGTGAAAGTGCAGGAGGGAGGGGTCCGGGAGGAGGAGGCGGTGCTTAGCTAGTGGAACGGGGGTCCGGGTGAGGGGGGTGTGTGTGTGTGTGTGTGTGTGTGTGAGAGAGAGAGAGGTGATGCTATAAAGGAGCAGCCTTTGAACAGCAGCGTGCTCACAAGAGGAAAGCTGCACGACCACGCTCTGCACGGCACGACTGCAGCAGAAAAGGGAAAGCAGACGGCAAAAATACAACGCTTTTAAAAGGGAAAACTAAACGACAACAAACACAGCAAAGATGGCAACAATGTTCAGATACCCCGTGTTTCCCCATCTCCAGGGTGAGTGCAAGAACTCTCTCAATAGTTGGACTGAAAACGGATGGATAACATGTGTGGAGGGGGTTGTCTTGTTGTGTCTGATGTTACAATGAAGGCTAGAATAAAAAATGTTGAAGTGCATTTTTATCAATATAATGATAAACATCATTATGTGGAACATAAAAATCTTAAATCTGCGTCCTGTTGTGAGGAGTTGAACACAAGATGCTCGGTTTAAAAGATGGCTACTTTACTTTAGTGTAAATCCTGTGGAATTTGATATAAATAAGGATATAAAAGTGTCGTTTGTTTTCCCGTTGTTGATCATCAGTATGATGATCAAGACGAATCTGTGGAAGTTCATTATGTGTTCATTATTGTTTTACAAAAGTAAAGGAAAAATGCAAATAAGAACTTAAGAAGAAAAATTGGGCCTATGTTGTATTATTGTTCTTTTTTTGAGCAAGTTTTTGTAAATGTTGATTTATAGTGCTACAAAAATGTATTGTTCGTAGGGTAAAAAACAACAACAATCTGAATATTTTGACCTTGTGCATTGACCTGAAGTATGTGGCATTTTTAAATACAGCGGGATACAATACTTGGACTTGATATTTTTCTCACTATTGCACTTAAAAGTATTTGTGCACTTGTATGATGTGATCTTTGTTTGAGTGGATTACTTGAGTTGCCAATATCTGGTAAAATAAATAAAGAAAAAAAAGTATGTTTTCAGAAAAGATGGCTAATATTTGTAATAGATGTCGTATGCAGATTTCATTTTTGCTTCGTCAGTGTTTGCGTATTAAATGCGAGGAACATTTCATCCCTGTGAGGGATGAAATGTTCCTCTCATTCGGAGCGGGACAATTATGTAATTCCTCTCATCTCCATAGAGACCATTCATAATTCTGAACCCGGGCCAGACAGCCGAGAGATTCCGCTTTTATCTTCCAAAAGAGTTTAAAGGAGACGTCATGTCGAATTTTCAGTCTTTTAAATATATCTGGAGAGATGCGCTCATGGACGGGTTGTTTTGAACTCTTAAGGAGACTCATACAAGAATACATGAACAAAAACAACATTTAAATTCAAGCTAAATTTGAAATTAGAATGTATACTTTTTTACCAAAGTTTACCGGAATATTTTTTGTTTTGTTTTTGTTTTTAAAGCGTAGTCATGTATTATGAGTCAAATTTGAATTAAATTGTTATTGACCCCACAGTGTTCCTTATTTTGAAATAATAAAAGCCTATTAGTTTTGTAGATTTATAAGGTTACGGTGGTTAGGGTGTACAGTATTGTTAAACAAAACAAATTTACCCGTGTTTGAATTGTCACCTCGCGCTAATGCATCGGTTTGTGCAAATAAACACGTCTGCCTTTGCTTCCCCCCCCCCCCCCCCCCTACCCAGACCCGTGCGCTCCCGGCCTGTCTCTGACCCCTCCCCGCAGTGTCATGGCCGAACCGGACTACCTGGATGGGCCCTGCGACGAGCTCATCAAACCCAAGAAACTCAACAACCCAGTCAAGACGTCCCGCAACCACCAAGACCTGCACCGCGAGCTGCTAATGAACCAGAAGAGGTCAGCGACACTGGCTTTCTAGGCTTATTTTAAACTTGAATAACTCGAGATAAGTTTGATAACAAACTGTGCCAAACAAGTTCAGTCGCATGAAGTTAAATTATCATCTAAAGAACTGTAAATATACTTCATTATTAGGCACAGACGTTTCAGTATATTGCACTGAATTTAACTCTTATGCAATTTGTTTTTTCAGCAAATGTAGTCAAAACAAAAATAGAAAAAACATAAAATCTACCTAAATTACAAAGATTGTGATTAAAACTGAACTCTTGCATATTTACGGGTTTTCAAGCATTTTTATTTTAAGAGAAAAAAGTGTCAATCTCAGTCGCTTCTTGCAATATGGATTTTGTGTTACGTAGTGTTGTGGTCACAATAATTTGGCGATTATATTGTTCAGCTCTACTTCTGAAGTTATCTCAAATGTGCTCCGTGAATCTTCTCAAAACGAGGAATAAATCACAATTTATTTTTCTCTCCTAAATTGTGCCGTCCTATTAAGCACAGAGAGAGGTATTTAGAGCCTGTGCTGCTCTGTACTTCCTTATGGAAAAGCCCATAAATACTTAACTGATTAGTATGGTGGTATTTATAACTGATAAATCATTTATTGCTGTAAACGGTGTGAGAATCCCGTCCGTCGATAAGGCCAAAACAAACAATAGCCCAATGAGCAAATGGTGTTTTACATGAGTGTTAGTGCCTCAAAACTAGCTTTTGAAAGATGATTAATTTGACTAACTTGGGTTGTTCTGAATATGAATAGCAATCTAGACTGATTGCTTCAAACTTGGCTTGACATTTGGCCTTAAAATGTTGTCTGCCGTTTCTGTGATTGAATATTGAATCCGGATCCTCATACAAATGAATGGACCTAGTCCCTATATAAAGGTCTGGCAGGTTGATTTCATCACATGTATTTCATTTATGAAATGTCTTTATCATTAAAGGAATAGGCCACCGTTTTTACAAACTGATATGTTCTTACCTGAGCTTAGACAAGTTGATGCGTACCTGTCTGGTCTTTGTGCGTGCCCTCAGTCATGCAAATTTTGTTAGCATTTAGCCGCTCCCAGCAAAGGTATAGCTCCAAACTGGGGTGAAGTTGGAAGCTACAAAGCTGTTCCACGTTTTCCCTATTTAAATACAGTTACGTGAGTGAGCCTTTACACGATCCAAGTCTAGTTACACAAAATTAAACATGTCGATTTTCCAAGCGGATAAAAAGGGGCACTATATTGTGAGGCGTAGGAACATCAGGAGTACTTCGACGTCCGCGCAGTAATATCGTCGTAATACCGTCGTTACGCATCAACTCGTCTAAGCTAAGAACATATCTCAGTATGTAAAAACGGTGGCCTATTCCTTTAAGATATTAACATAATATACATACAAGATCCCACAAAAAGCAGACGTATTTATTTACCGTGCTAATTATAATTTGAAGTATATTTTCAAAAGGTATGTACATTCAGAATGATTTCTAACCTAAATGTGGTTGACAGACAAAATTCTTCACTCACTCTTAATTTGTGGTGTTCTATGGCTAATGCTCCTAGCTTTTAAAAAAATACTTTGAACAGGTCCTTTCTGAAAAGTTAGCCGGAGTAGCGAGCTTGCTAACTGTGTGCATAGCTTACAATGAAATGCTGTTCCTACTTACTATTTCTTCAGTGAAATGTCCTTTTATCAGTGCCAGTGGATCAGCAAATTAGCTATAGAGCGGATGGTTTTCTTTCATGGCCATTTACAACCGAATACCCTGATTAGAAAAAAGGAAAATAAGTGTCTACGATTGCGTCTTCACTCCTTTTTCCCTTGAAAAGTTAATATTTGCAGTCTTGTGTGGCACGTGAGAGCGCTTTTTTCTGTGTCAGGGTTAGGTAACGATGCCGTAACCACTTTGTCGTAGCCTGTCTCTGAGAGCATCCGAGCCACCTCTGGGGAGTCTGCGTGTCCACTCGTGCCCTCCGAGCTGAATTACATAAATCCGATGACATCAACATTTCTGGGAGTATTACATAAAACTACAGCCAGCGTCCATTATGGGGTCAACTATGACTTGTGTAAACACGTAGCTTAAATTTATGTAATGGCACAGAGAAATGGGCCTTTTCAGTCTTAACCCACATCACACATTTAACTGCCATTACAACAGGCTACATGTTAACAGAAAAAGAAGCATTCCAAAATAGTTTATTCCAAGCCCCTACTCATAGAAATACAATCTTTTTTTTTTTTTTACTCATTAACAGTTACAGTACATACATTGCATATGCTAAGTTTGTTGTCATTGTGTGAAGCTAGCGTATTTCTTGCTAGCTTAGCGCATCTTTTTTGGCACTAAATGGTGTTTGTTTTCCTCCAGAACAGACGCTCTGTGCCCGGGTTAAAAATAGCTTTGCAGTATCACGCCGCCTGGCTGTTGACTCTTACATCATCATCATCATCACAGAGGCATGTTTGCGCTGCCTTAAAAACGGGTCAAACGACGAAGGACGGCTTAACCCAATGTACAAAGTAACCCAGAACATCTGCGTGGCACCGTTTCCCATGTAGTACATTGAAAATATCATGGTTTTAAAGTGACAGATGTCTGGGAAAAATATGGAGCAAGGATGAAGAGGTTGAGGAGGATGGTTTTGCTGCTGCGGTGGATTAAGGGCAGGGCTGAAAAGGGCACTATAGCTAAACATGTTGTTTCTTATGCTAAGAACCTTCATTCATTCTCTGACCTTTTAACAACAGGAGTCTGCAGTAGCACTAACTAGGACTTGATTGGGGAAAAGTGCTGTGACTGTGGAAGGAAGAGAGAAACCCTTTATGCTCATTTCCAAACTGGCTTTAGCCATTGGATCTAGCAACTCTAATTGTCACTCTGCTTTCTGATGGCTTCTGATTGTCTCAAGAACCAAAACTTAAACCACTTTACACCCCCCTCCCCCATTATTCATTTTAATAAGGAAATGCGCCTTCAGAAATAAATATATGAAATATTAATATGGTATATTTTGTTACTAAAAGTCAGTCTCTCATGATCCATAATCTCACTGCTGCGCTCAGAACTTCTCTCTCTTTACTTGTCAATAAAACTAAGTTATTGAATGAGCATACTAACTATTTTTGAACCATTTTTAAGTAAAACATTTCATCCGATTAAGCTTACAGAGTTCACATATTTGCGCCCAACACGTAAATGCCTTCATTGTAACCACGCAAACCTACGGACATGGTTCTTGCATTCTTCACCTTTTTAAATTGTTTCATTGAAATGACTTGATTAAAATGTTACGTAACAGGATTTATTGAAGAAAACGTACGATATGCGATATATTTTTGCTATATTTTATTAAACGGTTTCAGTGCGGCAGGCTCCATTCCAAACACAAACTCTAAATAATTTCGGTCAATTGGGTCAAAACAAGACTTTTAAAAAAAACATGAAATGTTACAAAATCAGTTTATTAAAAGTGACGTAATAATGCAGCTAATGGTAATGCACTACAGCCATGGACTTAAAGTGGGCCTGATCAATATCTATCTCTCAAAGTCTGAAATTACATCATTAACCAAAATTGCCTTTTTGGCCAGCTGCACTTCCACACACTCTGAAAGTTTCAAACATATACGGTACTCTCCAGGAGACTTTTTATATTGCATTACATTAGACCTGCAAGTTAATCATTCAATATCATTTAAGGCCAAATACCTATATAGCTATTTTTATGCTTTAAAAATGCTAATATGATTCTACATTTTGTGCAGTGCCCCGTGGTTGTAGTCATTCCTGTTGCCTCTCTATAATACTACTGTAATAGCTTTGTAACTTCAGTTCAGGCTCAGTTTGACATTATTTGCGTTACAAAAATTGTCACGTGGCTCACAAAAACTGTTCCCTCAGCAGCAGTATGATATAAAAACATTATAGGGATTACCGGTACAAAATATACAGGCAGCATTAGTGCGAGTGAGAAGACTTACACAAATGCATGTGTGGGTTTGATGTGCAGTATTGAAAAGATTTGATGTTTCAAAATGTTTAAAACTGAAACAGAACATGTTTGTAGAGCTGTTCACTACAAGGTGAGCAGCTTTTCCACGTAATAAGACCCTTGGAGGATATCCCAACGATCAGAACGTGGTGTAAATGCCACACAGCGCTTGTAAACAAACCGGTCCACTTCTTCCATCAGCAGACCTGCACTGTCGACCTCTCGCCCGCCTGTTCGCTGCGAGTGAAAGCGAGAGCCGTTCACACGTTCGCCCATGGATTAGTCACGATGCGAGACGGGGCGGGCATCGGGTCGGGGGAGGATGGAGGGATGGAGAAAGAGAGAGAGAAGAGAAGAGGGATGGAGAGCTGGATGTTACATAATGGCGGTTACAAAACGCTGGGTAGCTGTGGGCTGTTGCTGTACCTTTTGTCAACACACAGACACAGAGGAATTTGAGACATTCAGACGGCGCAGAGGGGTGGGTTATGGAGTTAGGGGGGGGGGGGGGGGGGGTTTAAATCTGCATTCTTCACGGGGTGTGGGGAGGAACGGGACAGCAATGAGGGGTACCCGGGTCATGTAAATGGGTACTTTTTACATTCGCTTCTTGGATCAAATGTACTGTGTTTTAGCATCAAAAAAGTACTCTTCTACCACTACTACTACTATTACTGTTTCTATCTGCTGAGTAATATTGTTTGAGCTTCAGAGTTGAGAAAGCAGCCATCTTAATCAGGGGTTTCCAAAGTGGGGACACTGAGGTTGGGGGTTTCCAGATTAACCAAACATAGTGACAGCACATTAATAAAATTCTGATATGGATTGTAAAATGTGTAGTAAAAATCATCATAAACATGACCTAACTGGGTCTCGCAATCACAAAAACACTTCACATGATGTGAAAGTTATTTATTTTGTTTTGATTCTCGAGCTAGGATCCCATCATGAAGCAGGAGCCCCACACTTAGGATCTGTGGCTAAATCCGGTTTGGAGATGACCACAATGGATTTCTCTCCTACCCCCACAATCCCATCACCAGTCCCCGATCAAGTCCTAACTGAACTCTGAAGGTTATTACCTTTCAAATCAGAAATGGCATATGCTTGTAGAGGTCTAAGGAGAGAGGAGACAGGATATTCTGGTGTTTGTAGTGGACATTTTATTACGTCAACAATCTTTGTTTTCGCGCCTTTCTTATTGTGACCTTTTCAAATGCAAATGCAATTTTGAATATGGCTGTGATTAATCATGCACCTCTTCGTGTGAACATTCAATGTTTACTTCTACCTGCGTAATACAGTATTTAGAAGTTACAACTCCACTCGTTCTTCGCTACGTTCCCCGCCGCTATAGCGTACCTATACATGAGCTCCCAGCACTGACTTTGACTTCCTGACCTCATGTGTTGCTTGCATAAGACCAGTGCATTCAGGAACGGCCTTGCCAATAACTCCCACTGCTCTGCTCCGCTCTGCTAGAACAACAAGCTGGCCGGTTGCATAACGCTGAAGATTTAATAACGTGCTAATTAAGAGAGCGCGCTGGCTCTGTGGAGGCAGGTAGGAGGAAGGAAAAAAGGCACACTGTCAGCTCCAGCTAAAGGACCCCAAACCATTGTCAGCAGCAGGGACAGGCTAGATTATATTAAGAGGGTCAAAAACAAGGAGGCCGAGTGCACTTTAGCCAGCTCATTCTGCAGACACAAGCCGGACCCAGGCAGGGGTTCTGTCGCCGAGGGCCGTGTTATGCAATCAGTACTGGCAGGACTTGCAAAAAGATGTTTCAGTATTCAGCCAGTTTAATTATGTCATCCATTCACTATTACATGTCCCAAATGGAGTAAAATGTGTAGCTGTGCGGTTGAGTATTTAGCCGCCAACTAGGGATGTCAAGATTAACCGCGTTTACGATTAGAAAAGGCCATGGTAGGTTGACCGTACGCCACAAGCGGTAGTTGAGCAAGGCAGAGTTGCATCCACCCAAAAAAAACGATTTCAGTCAGCAGCGTGGGGCCACTTTGGGGATCTAAAAGTTGACCACGGTGGTGTTGTCGCTGATGGACATCCTTCATGCATAGCCTCTCATCGGAAAGTTATTAAAGCAAAAAGCACCAATCGAAAAATAATGTGCATATGACAGGTTTATGCTTTTGAAAATATATGATTTATTTAGGTGGATAACATCAGTTGCAAGTTCATCAGTTACATAATTGTGATTTTATTTCAGTGAAGCGGCAAATTTAAGGAAGAAATGTTGGGCAGAAAAGTTAGAATTTTTAAGCTGCTGACAGGAAGTGACATAGGTAAAGTTCCAGAGCAGTTTGACTCATTTCCCATTGACTTCATCCATATCACTTCCTGTCTGTGTCCAATTAGGAATTGAAATTATAAACATCACAAAAATTGTCAAACTAAAGAAAAACATAATTGTGTTTAAGCAACAGTTGTGTGTAATGTGTCATATGCAATTTAAACATCGTCGAAATATACCAAATTGTATTATTCAATGTATTTTTTTAGGGCCAGGACTTTTTTCCGATTAATTAACTACATATGGTTTAATGCAATTAAAAATATTAATCAAAATTAATCACACTTTACTTTAGCGGCACAGCCACTTTTTCAGTTCGCTATTTCCTTCAAGACGTTGCTTAGGGACGAACACGGTGGCATAAACAATTTTGTTGTAAAACTTGTTTATTCACACAGTTGAGCCACATAAACTTCTTATTTCTCCAAAATATCTCAAACTGCTATTGTTTTTGAAGTGTTTGAAATGATCACACATCACGAAAATAAGTTCAAATGAAGGAAAATACTAAATATACATTCATTGAGGGAGTAACATGGATCATTCAATATATTCAGGTAGTCGATATTTCGATTGGACTGTGATTCAGTCCCATCTGTCGGCATTGTTAAAGATGCCAAAAAGCGTTGAAAAATAAAGTTGTACATAAAAAATACCCTGCTATACTTATTCTAACACACAACCCATAAAAGCATCTCGCTTCATAGTATCAATTATTCAACCACTTACAGTCCACTATGATGCCACTCAAGTACATTTCCCCCTTGATTCTTTTCATCAGTGTTCTTCATTTGTACTTATTTCTTTTGTGCAGGGGCCTGGCTCCGCAGAACAAGCCGGAGTTGCAGAAGGTGCTGGAGAAGAGGAAGAGGGAGCAGGTTCTCAAGGCTCAGAGGGAGGAGCAGGAGGCCCACAAGAAGAGGAGCGACCTGGAGATCGAGCTCCTCAAACGGCAGCAGAAACTGGAACAGGTCAATAATTTACAACAGCCATTATCCCTCCCATATAGTCTGCACACTGAGGGCACTTCCAGACCGCAATGCAGGAGGTTTTACTGTGCTATAAATACTAAGATTTCCCCACGGCTTCTGGCTTTAGTCTTAGGCTATAGTGTACTTGAAATGATCTAATTATTTGTATTCTTTAGAAATCTGCGCTCGGCCTTCTATACTTCTTTATCAAAAGAAAAAAAATGAATATAATCTTACCGTTGTATTGGGTTGCTATAGTAAAATAGAAATGATTTAAAAGGGCCTGAAAGCTCTCTGAACCTACTGCACACACAAAAATGAAGGAAGACAAATACTGTAAGAAAGATGAAAACCGAAGTGGTTTGTTCTTGTAGCAGAAGAGTGCTACACTCAGTAGAAAAAACTCCATGGAAGAACACTGAGTGAACTAAACATGAGATAATATCAACAGGAAACCACATTCGGGTAATGCTGAGCCATGCTATATCTCTCAAAGATTAGTCACCAAGCGGACATTTTATACATCAAATTCACATTTTGTCTTCCTAATCTAAATTCAAGTTTTGAATGAATTTGGAATGAACAATGACAAAAAATCAGGCATTCACATCATTATTGGTTGTAGTAAGTGCTAGTCATAATTGTCATAAATCAAAAATTGCCGTACAAGAAAATAGGAGAAAGGAAAAAACGGTATAATAATAATTTTGTGAATAAAAAATAACAAGTGAAAACCCATCAACCAAAACCATCCTTAAATAAAGATAAAGCTCCTTTACAAAAGAACACATACATCTGCATGTCCAACTACATTGAAATGTAAAGCCCAGCACAGTGCTTGAGTGGTTGTCACGTCTTCCTCACGGACGGCTAATTTCTGGTCAATCAGTTCAACATTATTCATTATATAATTTTATTATTCATTCACTCCCCACACCTGGGTCATACTGATGGAAGCATGTGGCTTCCAATCTGCGCCTACCTACCAAAATGTGACTCATCAAGTATATATAATATCCCCTGAAATCCCTGATGCAAGCTCACTGTGTCTCTGCCTACAGCTTGAATTGGAGCAGCAGAAGAACGAGGAGGAGCAGGAGAACACGCCCGAATTTGTCAAGATGAAAAGCAATCTGCGCCGGACCCGGCAGGAGGAAGGAGGCGAGGAGCGGACCACCTAAACTCACCCGGGAGGGGGAGCGCAAAGAGTGGAGGACTGAGACTGCAACCCTGTTGGCACCCCCACACTGAACTGTTCACCTCTGACCCTGCAGCGTGGAGGTTTTTGTGGACGATGTTGTTCAGCGGGACTTTTCTTCCTCTACACCTGCCCGCCACCTTCACACGGCAGCACACAGTCCCCCTCTGCTGGCCGGACCTCACAAGAGACATGTTACAAAATAATGAGGTTTTTGAATTTCGAGCTTCCACGAACGGAGGAACAAAAATAATGTCATTGTGTTTCGTGTTCCTGCAAGCTGCAATTTTCTCATTATCGTTATAAGTGTTGTCTTTGTTTCAATTTTCTTTTCTTTTTTTTCAATCAAATGAGGAAAAGTGGACACTGGATGGACTCTCAAAGCTCTGTATTGTGAAGCCAAACTATTGTTGCGTTTTTGTTATTTATGTTTGTCATTTTTAGGACACGTTTTAGTCGTTTTTGTCTTGATAATTTTGTTTTCACCGCATAGTTTTCAAAAAGCCGAACGAGGACAAAGGGAGAGGTGTGACGAGTTTGCAAATTGTCATTATTAAATATTATTATTTTTCATCACCATGCCGTTTCCTCAGCTAATGCAATTTGAAGCAATATTACAGTGGCATGAGAGTGACCTTTTCTCTGTATTCTGTTTTTTTTTTTTTGTATGAATAAAAAAATAATTTAATTTTGTTGTTGTCAACTCCTAACCTTTTTGGACTTATTCAAATGCAGTAAAAATGTATATTATTTCAAGTAATGCTTGCTTATCCATATTACGGATAAACAGTATTGACGACCTATTTAAGTGTTTCAATTTGGCAAGTGCACATTTTTGTCAATTTGTTTAAATATTTTTCCTCAATCTTTCTGGTTAAATTCTTAATATTGTATCTACATTTTTTCCCCCCCAATAAACTCGTGCTATATTTTTGTGAATTTGTGTAACAGAAAGTCTTCTCACACGTCAAGGGTTCTTAATAGACGGAACGATGGAACTGTTGCTTTGTCGTAAGAGGAGCGGGACTGTTGTAACAGCTGGTGATGTGCTGCTCAAGTCAGAGTTGCGCAGAAGAAATAAAGTATTTTTCATCAATAAAAATATCCGTAATAAAACAAACTCATTTGTTATTTTAATTATTGGGTGAAATGTTATGCAGTGTAGCTGTAAATTGTATGACACTGACCTGGGTAAGGGTAAAGTGATCCAGTTACACATGGGTAATGTCAAACCATACACACAACATATCAATAATGCTGAAATACGAAACAGATATAAAGGAACACATGCAGGATATCAGCAAGTGTCCTAAACGATAATGAAGGTATATGTTTTGGTCCTCAGAGTGACAATGTCTCCTCTGCATTTGAGCCATCCTTCAGTGTGACTAATGCATAAGCTTTTACATTTAAGTATCAAAAACGGTTCCTTTTGTACCATCTGCAGCCTATGGTTCTTGAGTCACCTACAGCTCCTTACACCTACTCTTGCAGCTCTATGGCTGGTTAAGTTCTCATTTAGTTCTGTTTGATTGGAAGTGCTTTAGTTCTGATCTAATAACCTGGAGTCATGTCTCGTTTACGCCTTTTTAGTACTGGTTTCGGGTTCAATCTTGACATTCATATTAAACACATTCATTAAAATAGTTTGTGGCCCTTTACATAAAAGAATGTAAACAATATATCCAGAAATTAAGGATGCATCCAGTGTATTTTTCCTCTACAAAAGAGAGACAGCTGCCAGTGACTTTTACAGTTCTTTATATTTAAACAAAGTTCAAGTCCATCATGAAATTGTTTTTGCTTCTGTAGCATCCATTTTCAAGATGTTTTTATAATTAACTTCTTAAACTCCATTTTAAATAAAGGTTTTACTGTTTTTTTTTAGCTCTTGATACAATTTACTCCACACATAAATCCCAACAATTGAAATACAAGCTGCTTTACACCATTTATTTTATTTTATTATATTTGTTTTTACATTTCTTCCCTACTAAAATTATAAACACAGTCTCGCATTTGGAGCAATCCCTCCATTCCAACCTCTATTCACGTTAATGGTACGATTTCCAAAAACTATAAAATATTTTTATTTAAATTAAAGAGTTAACTTATTTACTACTATACTATACTCTTTTCCAACTCTATCTAATGTTCCTAGATTGTTACCACAATTATGTTGTTGTCATCAGCCAATAGGTAAGCAAGTATTTGTCATAATATAACGAAGTAACTAAACTGCGTAGATCACATGTAGGATTAGTCCTCAGCCATTGCAACTCGGAAAAAAGGTGTAATGTTTTTAAACTAAACACATATCATTGAGATGCAGTTATGCATGCAACATGTAAAGTACCAGGGGTACAGTGTCCAAAATGATTTTGAAAACTAAGTGGATTATTTCTTAGAAACAGTTCTGTGTCTTTTTGGTGACTGCTGTAAGCAGTGACGCATTCACACCTGCACAAATAGAACAGACTTTCTCATGAAGCTCATCAGACGGGAATACACACCCTCACGTTGTTATGTAATCTGCAAATTTTAAGACAGGAGCGAGATGTGCTCTGGAAAAACAGTACTTACTGTAGATGTTGGTTAGTTATGCTGACCAGAGGTGAACAAAATTCCGTGGGGGAGACTGCAGTGTACTTGTAATTTGGGGAGTAAACTGTGTTGGTCTTTTTAGGTTTTCTTGCCAAGTTCAATACTCCATTATGCAACAAAACAGACCAAAAAATATATAAATTATAGTTTGTATCCATACTGTACAGTAAAAGGTACGAGTGAAACTACTATTGAGTAAATGTGATCATAAAAAAGTAAATTCAAATCATAAGAATGAGTTACATTTGCATTGCCCCATAAGTAGCTCCAGCCCTTTAGCTCCCCAATGGCTTTCTACATTTAAGAAAGCCTTAAATGTAGAAAGCCTAGAAAGAATATATTCAAAACATATTCTGTTTTGAATAAATGTTGAAGACTATCTGCAAAATTCAGGTACCCTACCTATAGTAATCTATAATGAAGAAACTCAAATAATTTTCTGTAATTGTGTATTGAAATGACCTGAGTGAACTCTACCGAAGTTGAAATAGTTGCTCACCTGTCTTCAAAGCGTAAGTATTTTTAATCTATTTTGTATAAAAGGATCTTACTGGGTATAAAACAACTTGGAGTGGTAAGCTATACCTTTGCAGCTACATCTGCCCTAGGGGTATACCTACAGAAGCGTGGCTGTCAAACTGTGCTCTCGGTTCCTTGAGTGAAGTGTCTTGCCCAAAGACTCAACAAGCGTCTGCGCCCCAGGAAGAGCCGTGATTTGAACTGCTGACCTTTCCGAGGACAAACTCTCACACCATCTAAGCCACTTTACATGTAAATGAATGCAGGGCAATGGATCTGGCTGATGAGAACACTGCAGTGCAAAGGGATAATTAAAAGTATCTGGCAGAAATGATTTGCTCAGTCATTCTCCTGACGGCGGCCAATGGGTTAAACGAAGATAAAGAGGACAAACATTAGGGCCACCTAGTGACGGGGGGAAAAATAAAAGGATTTTTGAGTTAAAAGAAGCAAATCTATGAGGAGAAAAAACATTAGCAAATTTTAGAGATTTTGAAACATGCAAATTTGTGTGGGAAAAAATAGCTAATCTGCCTGGAAAAAGTCGCAATTTTGCAAGTAAAAAACTAGCAGATTTGTGAGGGGGGAAAAAAGTCCAACATGTTATTTAAAAAAAAATCTAATAGGTTTCTGTTATGAGCTTAAAACTATGTTAGCCTCCAAAATAAAAGCAGCTGAACTTAGAGCGGTGATGCTACAAAATAACTAGCCTTGCTCATGTTCAAATTTGGGAACAAGAGCATTATCATCAACATGAGAAGATGCTTTGTAGCAGACTATAGAGCTCACTTCCATCTGCTAGCTCTAGTAGAAATAACCAATTTGTGATTAAGTACTATGGTAAAATACAGTTATACTGTGCATTAATGTGTAGTCATCCTACTTATTTAAAATATGCATTTTACAACATTTCAATTCAAAATTTCCTCCATAAAAAGTTGTATGCATTTACTTTTCTTCTTCAGTTAAAATGTGCTCGCATTGAGGGCCACCCTTTTCCTTAACTAAAGAAAGAAAGTTACCAAAGCCTTCAGATTTGGTATAATTGAAAAGCTCTAAATGTCCTCTGTAGATGCCAACTGAGTTAATTCCGTACCACAGAGGACAAATTTGCATTGCTGGTGGTCAGGAGGATATGGCCCTAATACTCCGTGGTAACTATCACCACCAGCAGAGGGCAGGAAACCCCCGCAGTGCGTCGATTCCTCTCCCAAACAGCAGTAGTAGAACTAGCCTTTCTCTCGTCTGCGTCATCATTACTCGACAGACATGGCCGCCTGTGGGCTGTTGCTGCGCTCGCTCTGCTCGGGCTTCTCCACAGCCGTGCCTGTGCTCTCCCGGCCAGCCCTGACTCTTTCACTGCGCCTCAAGAACCAGCCTTATGTCCGGAGAACTATCGCCTCTTCCAGTCACCTATCCGCAGGTAAAATAAAAGCATCTTAACCTTCACGGCGCAGTGCGAGCTCCTCTGCAGCGCTACTGGGCAAAAGTCACGGGAACTTCTGACCCATCGGATGTTCCTCGCGTTGCGTAACTTTTGTTGGAGCTGGCGCTGGAGCAGACTACTTGATGAAATGAGTTTGTTTCGCCTTTTGCAGCACTTAAATTTACTGACAAGCATGAATGGATCCGAGTAGAAGACGATGGGGTTGGAACTGTCGGCATCAGCAACTTTGCGCAAGTATGTTCCGCGACTTTTACGCACACATTGGCGTCAAGCAGAACCCGCAAGTTTCGTGTTCAAAAACGGGGCTAAAAGTTGATTTTGTTCTTTGACTTTGCAATGAACAGGAAGCTCTGGGAGATGTAGTTTACTGCGGACTACCAGAAGTGGGAACTCAGTTGGCGCAGCAAGGTACAGAACACGATTACGCACCTCACACCAGTTCACCGCGGTCAAGCCAGCCTCACAGGCGTGCGCTTGTTTTGGACACCGTCACCTTCCATGTGCGGGTGTGGGCCGGTGCGTTCTACGGTCTCCAATATTAGGTCAACAAAACAGTATGGAGGATGAAATTGTCACTCACTGTTATCACTGTAGTTGATATTTTCCTAAAATGCGCACTTTGTCAAACAACTGCCATTAGGCATAGTTGTAGTAAAGACCTAATTATTCCAAATAATTATGCACAATTTGGATGATTTATGACATAGACCTATCCTTTCATGGTATGTGTTGTGTGTTCATTCCAACAATTCCAAATAATATTACACTTGTGGAGATATGGTGATGGACTGGTCTGGACTTTGGACCAGTCTCTGTTCACTGGTCCCTGCTACGTATTACATACAGATTATCATCATTACACCACATTAAGGCAAAACGATGTGTTCTTGTGTCACCATTAGATTTCTACTCACTTCTACAAAGTGTCCTCATGTCCCTCACCAATTTACAGCAAACAATGATGTAGTGTTCACAAATAAGGGGCTTATTACACTGGAATACTCACAAAATGTCAAAAATACTGCTAAACCAATGGATTTTAGAGAGGCATCACACAACATCTCAGTAAGTTGAGCTTCTCCTCTTGGCCCTCACAATTATTAACACAAAAATAATGTGGCCTTTCCCAAATACAGTGTCTTTATACTGGGGCTGTCATCTTTGCACCCCATTGAGGCAAAACTACGTGTTTCTGCGTGACCATTACACTTCAGGTCTGTTCCACAGTACCTCTGCATGTCCTTCGCTCATCTTCTACTCTATTTGATTTTGCATTTGTCTATGAGGAACTTGTAGGATTATCAGCTATACGCCACACTGAGCCAAAACAAAGTGTTTTTCCATCACTATTACACTTGTACTTGTTTCTATGGCGTGTCCTCATGTCCCGCACCAATTTACAACAAAAAATGACATAGTGTCCACTATGTATTACACTGGAATACTCACAAAATGTCTACACCACATTGAGGCAAAACAATATTTTGTTGTAAATTGGTGAGGGGTATGAGGACATTCTGTAGGAGTGAGTAGGAGTGTAAAGGTGACACGAGAACGCAATCTTGTTTTGCCTTAATGTGGTGCTGATAATCTGTATGTAATAAGTTCCTCATTGACAAATGCAAAATCAAATATAGCTGAAAATGAGTTGAGGACATTGTGGAGGCACTGTGGAACAGACCTGAAGTTTAATAGTGGCACAAGAATGCATCGTTTTGCTTTAATGCGTTATAATGCTGACTGCCCTAGTATCAGAGTACTGAACGGCGCCCCCAGAGGAAACTATTGTAATTGTCCAGGTAGCAGGGACCAGTGAACAGAGACTGGTCCAAAGTCCAGACCAGACCATCACCTTATCGCCACAAGAAATAAAGTGTAATATTATCAAAATGTATAGGCTACTGTTTTTATTTGGAATTGTTGAAATAAACACACAACAACTTCCTGGGAGGTGACTGTGATCAAAACGAGCGCACCCACGGCAAGGCTGGAGATGAGGCTGGCTTGACTGCGGTTACCAGTTCCCATCATTGTTTAATCGAGTGGTATTTTTCTTCAGATTACTGACAGAATGTGTGGTTTTATTGGGGTAACAGTTGATTTGAAAAGCTGGCTTTAATAATTCCCAAAAATCAGAATAGGTTTTATTGCCATTGTTTCAGAACATGGTTCACAAAACTAGGAATTTTTCTCAGTGCAAACGTGCGACATAAAACACAGAATTAAGATAAAAAATAAGCGAAAGAACTTTAAACTATAAGGCTATAGGGGCATGCATAGAAAATATTAAATAAATAAGATAAAATAAAGTGACATGTGGTAAGACAACAACAATTTGACATTGAACAACAGCGGGATTGTATTTACAGATTTGTAGGCGTATAAAGAGTTATACAGTGATGAGTGACAGCAGTGGGTCCAAGTGTGGACAAATCGCACAGTGCAAGTGCAGAAACGTCCATGAGTCTGTAACTAAGCCACAGAGACTTGTTATTGGGCTTTACAGGACTTTATTTACGTGATTTCTTTGCAAACTAACATTGATCTATTCGTGGACATATCCAGATGAGTTTGGTGCCCTGGAGAGCGTGAAAGCTGCCAGTGAGCTCTACTCTCCACTGACCGGGGAAGTGGTGGAGGTTAACACACTTCTGGCAGACAGACCGGGCCTGGTCAACTCCTCCTGCTATAAAGATGGTAACGAAAAAGATCATGTGTTTATTCACTAGCTAAACATGAATTTAAAAATTCCATATACCGTCATTTCCAGACTATAGGCTATAGGCTTTTTCGGACATTTTGATCATTTCGGCTTATATAACAATGCTCCTTATTAATAGATGTTTATGGTCATACTGAAGATTGTGTCATGTTATCAATAACAATGCACCTGGGTCTAAAACACGCTGCTATTTCTATAACCTTTTGAAACCATAAAGTGATCCGTGCTCATAGAACTTGGTCAGTGTTGTTCCAATCCTTTTGGGCAGAGGCTTCAGACTTTTCTCACCAAGTACTACCATTTATGTATAAAGCACTTAAGACCTAATCTCGCCTGCTGGCTGAATTATCACAGTATTTCCATCTTGTGCCGTTTGAATACGGAGCCAAAAGTGGTATAGGCCAAATGGAAACTAACCACGCAGCAATGACGGAAAAACCTGCGTTGCTGCTACATACTTACAAACACACCTAAAATGTTTATAAAACCAAATATTTCATGGATTTGGATTGTGCTTGATCCAGCCAGCTGGAAAGACCCCCAAAGTGTGTCCTCTTCCCAAATGATTGAAGACGGAGCAATCCCAGATTATATCTGTGCTAATGTTATTGGCCTTGTAATATTAATTTGGCTTTAGTCAGGTTACATGGGGCCGTTTGGTCTATATTTTGTGCCAGGCTAAATCCTAATCCCCATTTTGTGTTTTCCTTTGAAGGCTGGCTGATGAAGATGACCATCGCCAAACCCGATGAGCTGGACACTCTCATGAACGAGGCGGCTTATGAAAGATACATTCGCTCTATGGAAGACTAACCCACTACCTCTGAACCACAGCCGCTCCGTCTGCCTCTTCTCTGCACACGAGCTGCAGAGCGAAGTGTCAAACATGCTAATCCTGGCATGGGCTGAATGCACAGTATTGTCGAGCTATGAACATTAGCTGTTCTTCATCTACTTTTTGCGCCAGCCTGAAGAGGTCTGACAGGCAGCAGCCAATACCCAGTGAATGCTCAAACCCCGAACATTAAGGTACCACTAGAACAATGAGTAGAGATTTTCCAAATATTTCAACCACATTCTAGCTCAATGTGAGATTTATAAAGCACTTTTGTTATGTTTCTAATAATAAAATGCATGATTAGTTGAATCATGTGAAACGATAAACATTTCCAGACAAAAAAAAAGGTTGCTGTTATTATTTAATAAAGACTGTTGAGCTCTTAATATTTAAAGTGACGATTAAGCAGTTTTTGGTAAGATAAAAATCACACTCGAGCATTTGACACAATACATAGTCAGGTCGACCATATTACTTATGGTCCCTTTAAAAGTGGGAGGCTCACAGAAAAACACCATTCATCCAATTTGGATGTAAATAGCATCAAATTAAAGATGAAAGTCTGCAGTTTAACTGTTTAATATAAAATCTTTTGTGGTGGTTTATAGAGCCAAAAACATAAGAATTGAATCGACCCTAACCCAATATGTATGGACCTGACTGTATATTGGGTCAAATGAGAGGTGAAACAAGCACTTTTCTTTTTTCATGCAGCACCATAGAGCTTGGGATTTAATGTTATAAATCATACAGAAGGACAAAATTAACTTCATTCCACTTCTAGAAAGGCATGTCAGGTTACAAAACATAAAATATATACAGTATTGTAAAACCACTTTATAAAAGCAACCCTTTCAGCACCCGTTATCAGAATAGGTTTTATTGCCATTGTTTCAGAACAGGGTTCACAAACTAGGAATTATTCCCGGTGCAAATGTGCGACATAAAACATATAACACAGAGTTAAGATAAAAGATAAAAAATAAGCTAAAGAACTTTAAACTATAAGGCTATAGGGGCATGCATAAATAAATAAGATAAAATAAAAGTGACGTGTGGTAAGACAATAATTTGACATTGAACAACAGCGGGATGGTATTTACAGATGTGTAGGCATATAAAGTTATATTAAGTGTTATATTAAGTATAAAGAGCACATCTCGCCAAGCACCCATTTCAAAAAACGTTTTTCCACTTGCATTTGTCAGTAACAAGAAATATTTAAGCATGTGAAAGGCTCCTGAACAACAGACCGTGAGTTGTGTTTTGTATCATTCTTTTATTTAGGCAGTCTGTTTCCTTCTCAAAATGTCTATAGTAACCTACCTACTGATGTCATGAGAGGCGCTTCTTTGGTTTCCAAAGTCCAGACTGCGTCATTGGCCTCATTCTGATTTCAACACACAAGGGACTTTTTCTTCCACGGTGGCACGGGCATATTCCAAGATCACAATAGCCATCACTATTTTTATTTGGCCTGGCAGTGTATTTTAAAAAGACATCCAGCATATAGGAACAAAATAAGTCTCAATCCCGGTCCATTTCCAAAGTGTCATTTCGGTGAATTGACGACTCCGCCTGGCACTACGGAGAACTTGTCTTTGGCCGTCGGGGTGCGCCTGGCTCTCCCTTTGGGCTGGCGAGGCTGAGCGAGGCCTTCCATTCTGCGGTAGTTGGTGTCCATTCTCTCCCTCCTCTGCACCTCCTCGTTCAGCACGCTGGCCGTGAAGTCCCTCTCGTTCAGAAAGGCGATGGTCTCGTCCCTCTTCCTGCTCACGTAGCCCTTCAGGACGGCGTTGTACGGGTTGGACGCCGCGTCTGAGTCCGGCTCTTCCAGTTGGTGTTTGAACTCCATGCGCGTGATTAAAGGTAAGAGGAACCACTTGCCTCTCGACACGACGTCTTCCTTGGACAGTCCCAGAGCCTCGGAGACGAGGCGCGGGGGCATGGGGACGAGGTCGCACCCGGAGGACTTGTCCACGTACTGTCCGAACTGCTGACGGACCTGCGCTACGTCCTTTAGGGACTGGGTTCTGCGCTCCTCCAGGTCAGTGATGATCCGCTCAGGGTAGGTCTCTCCCAACACCACTCCTGAGAAACAGACAGTAGTTATGGGGTTATAAAAAGACAACTCTGGTGTAGTAAATAGAAAGAGCAAAATGACCTTACAATGTCACACCATAGAGATGGGGACTGAAAATAAATTGTATGTTCTCAACGTCTATTATTTCAGGGCAAGCAAACATTGACTATAGACACAAACCGTACTGTATCTGTCGTGACCAAATGCTTTTATCATGTGAACAACAACTCCATTGTGTTATGATGAAATGTGCCATTGATCCCAGAAATCTTAGTGGTTTTGCTGGTCAAACACATCATAAAGTTTAGTTACTTTTTAATAATGTGCTTTGTTTTCTGATTTGAATGAATCAATGGAGGTTTATTTGGTTACAATGCACATTAGAACCTAATGTATGTACAGATTTAGTACCATCTTTAACTTCATTATATCTGAATGAGTTTAGACTATTTTAAAATCAGTATGCAAAAATTAAATTAAAATGCCGGCACAAAAATGTGAATCACAATGGTGTTATATTATTCTATTAGTGTGCTACAAATGTTTCATGCTTTACAGATTCTCCCAAAATCGTTACAAATCATACTGATGGTCGGTAAATACATAATTTGCACACAAACAATTGCCCAGTGAGCAAAAAAAGAACAAAAACCTGAAGCCTTGATTTTATATATATTTAAATGTAAATCACTAAAGACAAATGATTTGATGTTAATTGTGAAAATACAGTAATAAGTGTCGGTGCATCTCCTCACCAGCCCGTCGCAGCATGGAGGCAGGGCACTTCCAGGGTTTGTGGATGAGTTCGTCGGGCAGCTCGGCCAGCTCGGGACACCACTGTCTCACGAAGGCACCGCAGGGGTCACAGGTCAGGGCTGCGTCCACTGGTTGCATAACAAAGTTCCAGTGGTCCAGGCCGCACATGCCACCATTCTGCCACATCATGGCATCTATGGCCACATCCGCATCCACCAGAGTGTCCTACACCAGGGGAATATTATGTTTTTATTACCTACAGGGAAAGTAAACTTCCTCTACTGTGTGTGGCATACCTGGAACCAGCGGTACCCCTCCTGCCAGGGCAGATGCAGGTATGCGATGAGGAAGGAAGCCACCACGTGTCGCATGTAGTTGTTCATCCAGCCGCTGAGCCACAGCTGCCTCATGGCGGCGTCCACGAGAGGGAAGCCTGTCCGGCCGCGCTGCCACGCCTTCAGGTGACTGCGGTCTGAGCTCCAACGCAACGCCTGCAACCACCAGGGAACAGCTGGGTTAATATGACGATTAACAAACCAAACAAAATTATTGACATGGAGCGAAATAATACATGTGCCTTTGGAGGGCTCAGAATTCTTTTTTTTTTTGTTGCAATTTGATTTCTTCAAAGAACAAATTATTCAACTACAGTCAAGTGGAACACTAAAAGCAACCAGCCACATCCTTTAAAGCAAGAAGATGCGCAGCTTTTTTATGTTTAACTCAGACCGTTAAAAAGAATAGAAAACTCCTCCCCGTTTATCATAATGATCACGTACGAGGGGGAAATCATGGCAGATTTACAGACTCCTCCTCCCCAGCTCTGACGAAGCATGTTCCTAAAAAGGGCATAAGGGCGGGATCTTCACTGCAGACTCTGCCCTTGCGTGACGTGTAGCTCGTGCAGCTCCAATGCTAACAGTTTGACCCTCATTAGTACGAGATTTAAAAAAAAAATCGAAAACCAGCCTGGTTTCTTTAATTGAGACTAACCCGGCGTTATCTCAGGAAGAATATGTAGCCGTAGAAAGTGTTTAAAAAATAGAAACCAGGCGTTAAAGTTGTTTTTAACATGTCTAAAGTCCAATGCTTTTCAATGGGAGGCTAGCAGCTATATGGAGGTATTACAGCAATGGCGGAACAATGGTGGCCTCCAGTGTTGCGCTCATAAAGCAGAGCAGCTAGCGGCCATTTCATACTCCTTATTTGTGGTACCTACCTAGGGTGACCAGATTTTCTGACAAAAAACTGTGACACTATTTGGGATTTAGTTGCATGGTCAACCAGGGAGCCATCCCACGCTAAATGTGCGTGTTCATGTCTTACACCATGCACCAATCAGCATTAACATGATAGACTTTATTTTTTTTATTTTTTTTTATGTTTTCCCTGATCGTTATTTGATAGTGATTGGATTCACACACCTGACACATTATTCTTGTGGCTGAAAGTCCTAAGTACTAGCCAACATTACGCTCATGTTTCTGAATATTGTCCCCACTTTCAGGAACATTTATGAGGAAATAATTAGACTTGTGTTCATGTGTGCTGGACGGCATGGCTTTGAACTCTGTGACAGTTTTTGTTTCATGCAAATTGGCCCAGGAATTACAGAGAAATTAGCGACAAGCTAAGATTTTATCACCAGTTATATCGACTACTGTAATGCCCTGCTTTCTGATATTCCCAAAAAGAGTATCTCAGGTTTACAACTTTTACAAAATTCAGCAGCTCGTGTCCTGACGAAGACCAGGAGGCGGGACCACATTACGCCGGTTTTAGAGTCGCTGCATTGGCTCCCCGTGTGTTTCAGGATCGATTTTAAAGTTCTTTTAATGGTTTTTAAATGTCTTAATGGTCTTGGTCCTTCTTATCTTTCAGAACTGCTTTTACCTTATGAACCTTCACGGTCCCTTCGCTCCTCCGGCAGGGGTCTCCTAGTTATTCCTAAAGTCAACAAAGACTCACGGCGAGGCGTCTTTCCAATATTATGGCCCTCGCCTCTGGAACGACCTGAGGAGGAGCTCAGGACCGCAGAGAACGTTCATGTTTTTAAGAGCAGGCTCAAGACCCACCTTTTTAGCTTAGCTTTTAACTAATATTTACTTATATTAACTTTATTTACCGGTTTTAGTTCTATTATTTCTTTAGTTTCCCTCTTTTTATCCTGTGCTATTTCACACCCAGTTTTAGCTGTTTTTAATTGATCTCTTATTAAATATTTATTTTTTTATGTATATATATATATATATATATATATATATATATACATACACACACACACACACACACACACACATTTTTATTGTACTTATTTATTTATTTTTTATTAACCTCCTGGATGGAGGTAGGACGTCTCTCCTACACCTCCTCCGGGCACCCTGAGTTGGCGCTCTGTGGCTGTGGCCGATGGGCTGCTCCTGGAGCAGACGGCTCCTTGAATGGTGTTTCCTCTTTCGGTCTATCTGTACTCGGCCTTACATACTCAACTCTGTCCATTTTTATTTAAGACTTTTAACTGCTGGGCTGTCTGTACGTATTTGTGTCTGTGTGTCTGTGTGTGCGGGTGGGTGGTGGGGTTGTAGTTATTTATGTATATTTGCTGGTGGGGACGATTTTAATGATTTTTAAGCACTGTAAAGCACTTTGTTACATTTTGTATGAAAAGTGCTTTATAAATAAAGTTTGATTTGAATAGAAATCTGCATTTTGGTTACTATAGTTACCACCATAGAATTTTCACCTGCCCTCCACTTTAAACTGTTCTGATGTCACGTGAACCAACCTTTGACCTCTGAGTGGAATGCACCTTGTAACCTAGCAACTGGAAAACATTCAAAACATGCCTATATTTGGACACTTTCAAAATGACATCACAGATTTGTAATTGTTTCAGAACTGTGAGCTTCTAAGAGCGAAGTCTGTTTACATCTATCAGTACACATTTAGCCATTGCGATCGCAAGCAGCTCATGAGCAGCTCATCGACCGAAACTAGTTCTTCAGTAGGTTTGCAGCAGACCAGACAGTTTGGAAACAATTGCATTTAGTTTGTACAAACTTCTTTGACAATAGCAACATGGAAAACGTCACAGACATGTCAAAAGTATTCAACGCTCCTCAGGAGAGCGAGATGCGTTTGACTCAGGAGAGACAGGAGCTCCTGGATAGAGAGTGTCAGTGGACACACGAGAGAGAAGTCCTCCTTCAGAGGAAAATATGTTTTGCCGAGTCGTGGCAGGAGCGTGAGAAATTCTATCTTTGGTTCTGCCTTGTCAAAGACACAAATTGGTCACATTTCCAGTTTGAGAACCATAGACGCAGGCTCAACTGTCAATTATTCTATGACCAGCAGCTAAGTGAGCTTAAAACTACTCTTCAAGAGACCGAGGCGCGGGAAAAGCTCCTTTTGAAAGTGTTGAAAGAGGAGAATCGACATCTTGTTATTGAAATC
Organism: Proterorhinus semilunaris; assembly: GCA_021464625.1. NCBI lineage: Eukaryota > Metazoa > Chordata > Actinopteri > Gobiiformes > Gobiidae > Proterorhinus > Proterorhinus semilunaris. Next base: position 29,472,485 of record CM038356.1, on the reverse strand, counting down.
GAGAGCGTAGTCCCTAAGACTCAACAAACACAAGCACCAGGGGAGGTGAGGATTCAGCCAACCCATGTTGACCGTGGCAGACCAAAGCCCAGTGCCGAACTTGGTTATGAAAACAATAACCATGTTCCTGTCACGTTTGGGGATTTTCCAGAAGGGTTTGAGTTTTTGAACAAGCCGTCAGTGGCTGTAATTGAAATGGCACCCCTAAGTCTACCTAAATCACAGGCCTCTGTACAGTCTGAAAGTACCAGCTCTGAAATGGTAAAGATGAGGAAAGTGCAAGCACAGACGCCAGTAGTTGAAGCAAAGTTGGTCCAGGATACAGAGAGGCCTCCATCAGAGCCCCAACACAAACAATTGCATTTACTTCAGACAAACATCTGTGAAAATAGCGACATGTCCAAAGTTTTTGACGCCCCTCAAGAGAGAGACATAAGTTTGACACAGGAGATTCAGGAGCTCCGAGAGAGAGAGTGTCAGTGGAGACATGAGAGAGAAGTCCTCCTCCAGAGAGAGAGATGGTGTGCAGAGTCGTGGCAGGAGCGTGAGAAGTTCTATCTTTCGTTCTCCCTTGCCAAAGACACAAATTGGTCACATTCCGAGTTTGAGAACCAGAGACGCTGGATTAGCTGTCAGTTATTCTATGACCAGCAGCTAAGTGAGCTTAAAACCACTCTTCAAGAGGCTGAGACACGGGAAAAGCTCCTTTTGAAAGTGTTGAAAGAGGAGAAACGGCACCTTGTCATCAACCTTGAGAAAATAGACCCTGAGACTCAACAACCACAGGCACCAGGAGAAGACAGGATTCAGCCAACCCATGTTGACCTTGGCAGACCAGTTCCCAGTGCCGAACCTGGTTATGAAGACAATAACCATGTTCCTGTCACATCTGGGGATTTTCCAGATGGATTTGAGTTTTTGAACAAGCCTTCGGCGGCTGTAGTTAAAATGCTTCCCCAAAGTCTCCCTAAAACACAGGCAGCTGTACAGTCTGAAAGGACCAGCTCTGAAATGGGAAAGATGAGAAAAAATAAAAAACAGTTGCCAGTAGTGGAAGCAAAGTGTGTCCTGGATACTGAGAGGCCTCCATCAGAGCCCCAGCCAACCATTTCAAATCATTTGACAAATGCCAACGTGGCAAAGATTTCCCCGAGTGGTCACTGCAGTCACACATCTGCAGACAATGCTTCAGATTCCCGGAAACAGGCTACAAATGAACACTTCACGGTCCCAGACACCCGAGGTGTTTTAAACATGCAGGATGTGAACACAGAAATCACTCCTGAGACACCAGTAGAAATGTTGACTGAGCTACAGGAATCAAAGGATGCTTCAGGAAAGGCAACAGAAGCCAGTTCACCAGAGCCTGAAGAAACAACCACAGAGTCTGAGGACAAGGCGGCCAAACCGGAGTCTCTTCATGATAATATAGTCGAGCAGCCAGCGCCAAGGAACTCAGGGGAACCAGTAATGATTAATGTTACTTCATTAGTTAAAGAAAGGGCCATAGAGCCTGACGTTGTACAACATGACCAAAAAGACACCAAGCCTAAATCTTCAGAAGATGAAGGTGTAGAAACTCACAGCAAACCAGTCGGTGTCCCTACATTTCTGGAGGAGACTGTGGATAAAATTGTAGAAGCAGCAGAAACACCTCTGGATAATGTGGATCAGCAATCCCAGCCTCAAGAGCCAACGGTACCATACCTCAAGGCCAACAACTTAGACTTGGTAACTTCCAATAACACAACCACGCACAAGAAAAAGAACAAGAAGGGACGCAATAGAGAGACAAGAAGATTTCGATGTTGAGTAGTAACGTTACAAGAAAAGGCACTGTAGAAATCTCCACATAGAGGAATTCAATCTACTTTATTTCTAAGGCACATTTTCTTAAAAAGAGTTTAGTTAAGGTGCTGCACATAAAAAGGCGGACATTTCATCAACTAGTTGTCAAAAAACAATATTCATTGAAATCAGAACAGTTTACTGAAAGCGAGTAAAAAGTAGAAAAGGATAAAGGATGGATCTATCTAGCTTGGCCTCAGCCATCCGTAAACTCCGGTCAATTATCTTTTACCTATGTACGTCTGGGATTGATCTCAGTGGCTGCGTTTAATCGGTTGAATTTCAACCTTCCATTTGGCGAGCGGGGGAGGCGGGTGTTGTAGGTGACGTCAAGCATTTGCGCCGCATTTGTTGGTTGTAGTCCAGCAACGGCGGCGGATACGCACAAAGGAAGCTCTTCAATCCGTTCTGGCTCGGCTCCCAAATATCCAGAAATTATAACTGAAGCCTTAGAATCCGATCCAATCGTTTCAAAGGAGTTCACACCTCCCACCTGTTAACGGAGCTCAATTGCAGACCCTCTGTACGAAACGACCCTCTGTAAAACCAGGCTAGGATCCATCTTTGAATGTTGTTCTCTTTCATTACAGGATGCATTTATTTGTCGGGTTTCTGGTAGGTTTTCTGAGTGGACTGTATGCATGACCATGGAGATGATTACGCATACAGGAGGTGGGAGAAATGGATGGGATGTGACAGGGGCACCGGAAGTGGAGGTGCGGCAGGTGCTGCAGCACCCCCTGGTGGCAAAGCTTTAAAGATTGCAATGACAATAAAATTATAGCTTATGAATAAATCTGGTAGCGGTTTCATTTTGTTCCACAACATAGTAAGCCTAAAGCCTTGTTTGGGTGAAGGATGAAGAAAGGGATAATTTTAATAGTAAAAAAAAAAAGTTTATTATTTTCAATGCATATTGGCCAATCAGATTTGTCTTGACAAGATTGTAATTCATCTCGCGCATAGAATCTACTCCTTTGCTACTATGTTATACACACACAGAGACTCTTTGTCCATGCACTATTGCACATATTTAATCTACAAACTGTTCACAAGTGTATTTGTGTAACGAGAAATGTGCACGCTGTAACAAGCTCTGCATGAACCTCGCTTGCCCACTTTTGCGTCTCAAAGTGCACCTCGGTGAAGTCTTCGGGATGATAAAAGGTGTGTGGTATTTATGAACACTTTAGCCGTTGTGTCCCATTGGTCAGTGACTGTATACAACCTTTCTGTGGCCTGTTGTTTTTGTACAACAGATCAAATGCTAACTTAAGCTTGACTTATAGCGCTAATGCTCCAGACTAAACTGCTGCATTAGATGCCTGCAGAATACAGAGCCTGCTCTGCCTTGTGTTACATAGAATTCTATAACCCCCTGCCGAAAACGTCTTCCGGTGCGCCTGGGTTGTGATGGAAAGTAAAGGAGTAACCACTCATAGCCACTGGCTCGCTAAAAGGTCAAATATGCAGTAATATTGAAAAACAAAAAGTTCACATAAAAAGTTCCATAATGTCCATAATGTACCTTTAAGAGTAAGGTCCCTTTATTGCTTTTACTGTATACAACTTTACAACAAAATGTGTCTTCTGCATTTGACCCCAAGCCTAGATAAAGATTCAATCAGGACTAAGGCCTTGAAGAAGATTTTTTCCTACGATCTGGCCTATCATCCACACAAAACCGGAGATTTCCGTCAATAAAAACGAATGTTTCTAAAACCTCCGGTCAAAGTGAAGATTTAAGAATACTCTTGTTGTGAGTTTGAGTATGGCCATAAATAACCGGAGTATTCGGTCGTACGTCACTGCCAGTGTGCATACTATGAAGTCACAAGCGCGACCTTTGTTTACATCAGAAATAGCGTGGATGCCATCGACTGTGTCCGATCAAATTTGTGTTTGTTTTAACGACTGATGAGGCGCTTTTTGATGGCTCAAGTACTGCTTTACGTCGAAGCACGCAGGTGAAGGCGCACTTAACAGTTGGCTATTTTACGCCAAATAACCGCCCCAACATCCGACAAAACAGCGGTTTTGGTTCGGACTGGGACGTACTTTTGCTGGAGAACTTTGAGATGGAGGGAAACGGTGAGACGAGTGTCACAGTCCTCACTGCTACTGTTGTTGGGGTTATTACGTGCAAGATCAGTCTACTGCCATGCAACCAGTGGTCAGTCTGGTCAAGAAAGTTGCTCGCATGCTGTATTTATCTGACGGAAGACTACAAAAAACAGCAAATGCATTTTTGTTAAGGTATAACCTATGTTGTTTGGTTAGGGTTAAAGCTATAAAGGTGCATTTGGGAACACTGTTTATACAGCTGCATAAAAATAATGAATGTGCAGAAATTTGTGGAGAGATTTGTACAATGAATGCACTTGACAATGCATATAGGCATAGGGTGACCCGATTTTCTGACAAAAAAATTGGGACACTATTTGGGATCAGGGTTGCCAGATTCTCAAAACCAATATATCGTACCAAGCTTCCAAAACTATTGTATTTCAGCACAAACTATCGTACACTATAAATATGTCAATAGCGCTGTAGCACCTGCGCAAAATGTGGCTCATATCAACATCACCCCAAACTACAACACAGGCGCACGCACTGTCCTATTTATTACATTACGCACACGCATGGCATGACAACACTCACCTAAGAGATGAACTCTTCTTGTAAAAGTTTGCTAAAGCTATTGAGCGCAACAATATTGCTTTTGTAGGTTTGAAATCAGGACATCCCCCTCCATTCTTCAGACACTGATCAGTCGATTGCTGGATTTGGTTTTATCAGATTGGAGAACACACACACTCACATGAGGCATGCATTTAACCAGACTTTATCTGGTGCTCTGAAATTATCGTACATATAGGGCTTTTTTGAATTATTGATCGTACATCGTACAGGGGTTGAAATTATCGTACAAATACGATAGTTATCGTACATCTGGCAACCCTGTTTGGGATTTAGTTGCATGATCAACCAGGGAGCCATCCCACGCTAAATATGCGTGTTCATGTACACCATGCACCAATCAGCATTAACATGATAGACTTGATTTTTTTTTATTGGTTTCTACTTCTAATGGACATTTGCATGGCACAAAGACATGAATTTTCAAGCGAAGTTTGTACTTTGTGGATCATATTGGCCAAAAACTGGGACACTTGGGACAGATACTGTGTAAAACTGGGACAAATTAATGGTTTTGGTGGAATGTGTGGGGACATGGGACAGAGGACTCAAAACTCCCGGGTAAACTGGGACATCGGGTCACCCTATACCTACCTTATAAGGAGGTCTGAGCGACTCCCAGGGCAGGTCGGGGAACAGGGTGAGCTGCCAGTAGGCCAGGTCTCTCCAGGCTAGTTTGCGTTGAAACTTTGGCGGGCGACACTTTGCCCCCTTGGCGTCCCACAGGAGCCAGCGCGGGCTCAGTTGACCGAAGTGTAGGTACGGGGACAGGCTGCTGGTGTTTGGCGAGTCCGCTCTGCCTGACTCCTTCTCATACCTGTACACGCCTGGGAGAAAATGAACTGACTTCAAAACAATGGAGTAGGAAGGCAAGGGAGCTACCCCACTGTACACATAGCGGATACGTTTTTTCAATTGTGGGCTTCCTGCTCAACGAAATAAAATGAATTTTGGTATTGTATGCTATAAATAGAACAATATATCTACTATTTTGTCATAACTGGTAAATACATCTAACACGCTGAGGATTTGATGCTGTCAGTGAAACTGTATAACAGAGATTGTAAAATTTAGGTTTGTATTGAAACAAAAAGGGCTTTTTAATTGCACAAACCCCAAAATTAATGAATTAATACATTCACAAGGGTGTGTCTTGTGTCTGAAGTGAGTAAACATGGTGTCAGACAGAGCAGCGCCTCCAGTGGGCTGCCCTCTGTAATATCACAAGAAATCTATGAATAGTTTATGTAAAATTGCAGAGCAGCTGAGAGCTTGAATTGACTTAATTGTCAAAATGCAGTTGTTTTAGTCTGGTTTACGGTTATAACTGATTACAACATGAAACAAAAAACGTGCACAAAATTCAGAATAACCTCGAACAACCTGTACCTCGAACCTAAACAAATGAAATAAGCAAAAAAAACTTCAGATTAATAAAAAAAAATAACATGCAATTTCCTTTGAGAGAACAACACAAGCTGACGCTGTAGCTGAGTGCGTACCATCTTGAAGAAAGCCTTGCAGCTGGGCGTGCGCTCCCTCTTCACTGAAATCCCAGGACTTGCGAATGTTAGCCGCCCAGTCGATCTAACAAAAACAAAACATACACACATGTACTTTGGGAACTTATTCACTTCTGACTGTGACAGTGACAATGGATTGTTCGGGCTTACTATGGAGCCATCCTTTCTGCGGGGCATCTTGGCCAGCTCCAGCTCATCCAAAGTTAAGCCCCGGGGCCAGTCAGATGGTCTGGGAAGAGACGCGGGCGGGTCCAGGGGGGCACCCAAAGGAGCTCCAGGGTTCTGTTTACAGCAGCTCATGAAATGGGACACAGAGCCGATCCCTGCACAAAACGGTTTCATTTCAAATTTAGTTTTGCTTTGGGCTTGCACATTTTTAAATTGAAGCGCATGTGACAGGTTTAACTGCAAATTTCCCCATAACAGAGTAAACAAAATTGTATTTGAGATTTTGCTTAACAACTCCCGAGTTTTGGGAGTCATTTATCAAGCGTTTGCTCATGTGCACAACAAGTAGCATGTGGAAAAGTGGATCAGCAGCAGTATCATGTATGCATTTTTTACTCGTGCATCATTGTTTCGTTTCTATATCAGATTTAGGGTCCCAATAATACAAGCAACATCAAATGGTAAATTAAGTGCGAAATGCCAACAAAATAGCATATTTAATTTTTCAGCTTGATTAGTGTATATCGTACTTTTTGGAAATCACAATTTGTGAGATAGGAAGAGAGAAATATTCATACTGTACTTGAGGGTCAGAGGAAAGTCTCAGTAAGTAAGTAAGTGCTTTATTGTCATTGTACAAGCGTACAACAAAATAGTGTTCAGGTGTTAGTCCTGAGCTGCTGCAGCTGAGCCGCGCTGCCACTGTGTGTCAACCTGACCCGCATGACCTTGGAGGTCGGGGGAACTGTAGCACTCGGAAGAAACCTGGCTGGCTGCCCTCTCTCCTGGGTTTGTCCCTGTTTCAGAGCGTGGTGTACTGCACTGGTCAGCTCCTCCATCCACTTCCTCCTGCAGCTCCCTCCTCCAGTCTTTCACCATCTCCTCGTTTGTCCCTTACTTGTTTCCTGTAGCTCCTCTTGTGACGCCTCCACTGTGCTGCAGCTGTGGGGGCTCTTGGTGCCTCTTCAGTGTCTCAGAAGAAGAAATGTGTAGGTCTCAAATGGGTTTAGCTAAAAAGCTAGCATTTTGTTTACCTTTAAAAAGCTGCTTTCTTCAGGACCATTTTGGACTCTCAAAGTAAACAAATCCACCAAACCTCCACAAAAACACGGCAAAGACGTACAAAATTATCCAGAAAAACAATGTGGAACACAGAAACCACAAATGCAGGTCGCAGAAAAGGTGAAAAATTAAGTTGTACCAGGAGAGAGGGACGTTTCTTCCTGTTTTTACATCGCCATGAAAACTGAGTACTACCTTTGTGAGGTAGAACTCTTCCTCTTCCAACAAACATCATTCCAACCCTTTTTTTTCTTTAACTATACTTCATAAAATGCTGTAGCCTTTGCTAATTGTTATAGTACAAAAAAACCTGTCATATGCACTTTAAAATAATATATATGTGTAGAAACAACTGTGCATATGAAACCTGAAAGTAATCCATCTTCACTCATTTTCTGTTGTAAATATAGCTGTATGTATATTCAATGTTTCCAGATTTGATCAGTGAAGCACTTTGCACAAATTGTGCACATTTTGACAAATAAACTTGTTCCGCCTTTTGTAAAGCTCGTATAAAAGTCTACGGTGTCCTCACCTCTGAGCCCCACTCCCACGGTGCTGACAGAGAAGGGGTCTCTCAGGCAGTAGGAGTGGTGCACCCTGACGTCCACCCCATCTTTGCTCAGAGCGGACAGTATCTTGTCATCTCTCTCCTTCAGCCAGGGCTCGTACAGGGCATTGGCCACCACCGTCCTGGCTCCTGTCTCCTGCAGCAGCTGCCTCAGGGTCTGCAGCGACGAGCCGCTCGGACTCCCGGCCCTGAGGAATACGAGACTGCTGCCAATCCGCTCCAAAGACGTGCGCAAACAGGACAGAGCTTGGTGGAGCCAGAATTTACCTACGAAGAGAGGAGTAGAACGTTATTTGTTGATTCATGACTCTGTGATGTGAGAATGACTGTTCGGTGGTGGTCGGAACAAAAACCTAATTTTTATTTTTATAATATAATACAGTATATCATGATTGCTCCATCAGATTTTGTTGTGCCATGAACTATAACAAATAACAAAACAAAACAAAAAAAGTCAACCTTAGATAATTATCTTTTTCATTACACACAAGACCAAAACAAGCTAATACGAAACTAAATTAGGAAAAATGGGGAAAAACTGAACATTTGCACATTTCTAAGTTAGCATGCATTGTGACAAAAAAACATTGAAATAAATATTGTAGATTCATTGTAGGTACATGCAGACACTCCAAGTTACATGTTTCTATAAGACATTTACTCACAATGGAAAGAGGAACAACATGTTACAGTTTATAGCCAACTTCAAAATAAGTAAAAAGTATTGACTTTGTGCATAGAGTGCATTGTAACTTACAGGCTCCCCCCACGGCCACAGTGGTCCCAGGCCCTTCATCCTCATCGGGCGCCCAGATGAAGACAGGTACGACAGGAGCGCCAACTTCTAACGCCCCAATGATAGCGGGGTTATCGCAAAGTCTCAAATCCCTCCTGAACCACAGCAGAATGGGCGGCTGAGAGGATGGAGACACAGGTAGACCTACAACCTGCTGTCTGGCCACTTTGCACTTCTGCCTTCTCTTCCTAGAGCGTTTTGCTTTCTCCTGGTCCACAGCAGAGTCAGGATGCATGTCGTCTTGTTTGGGAGATGGTGAAGATTGTCCAGAGCCATTGTCATTTCCATTTTGTAAAGGCTGGTTGGGTCCAGCGGAGATGTTCTCGTGCTTAAGGGCGGGACGTTGGGAATGTGAAGATGAGTCCTTGCATGAGTTTGGGGGTGACTTGATGGCTTTTTCACTTTCCAGTAAAGAAAGGGTCATTGCAAGGTGCAGCTCATCATCTTCAATCTGTAAATATAGGTAAATACAATGTGTCACATCGTGTTTAACTTTGTTATTAAGCTGTGTTTTGTTAATTAATATGCAACATGTTTTTACATATTGTTTTACCATTATAATTTTTATTATCTTATATTTATGAAGCTTTTTTTTTTTTTTTAATTATCTTCTATCTAGACTAATCACCAAAGAAGAAAATCTAAAACAAAACATGAAACAAACCAGTCAAACCAAACTGGCCAATAGGTGGCGCCAAAGGCAAGAAGTAACAGCAGGTAACAGTTACAGGAACGACATGGTAACAACATGTAAACGTGGTCTGTATTTCATCCATACATTTATTACACAATACGTGTTTTGACAAAGTATTGTCAAAACAAGTTTAATTAACATAAAAGTAATGAAAATATTGTCCCTTTTGGCAGAATGTGTTGACGATCATGTACAGTGTTGGCTAGCTAAACCTGGCAGACCTGTTTGCATGTTGCCGCAGCTACACTACAAGGTAAAGAATAAAAGGGAAGTTTGAAATGTAATAAATACTGCGTTGTTTGGAATTTATGAAATCATTACACCTGCGTACATTAACCTACAAGACAAGAAAACAATGTTGTATGTTTTCTTTCTTTAGTTTTTGTTGTTGTACGACTAGCTTACCAGGTGTGTCAATTTAATTAATCAAGTCATTATTTTTGGTTATTATGGTATGTTGTTGTAGTATCAATGAAATAACGACATATTTTTTCGTTTTCATTTGTTTAACATTCTGAACAAACAAAAAAGCTTCCAACAAACCTGACCTTACATGTGTGAAATACTCCTCGTAGATGGCGGTCAGCCTGCAGTGGAGAGCGACGTGGGCCGTGGACAGCGGGTGGATGATGGTCAGGAACTGAGACAAGGTGTCGTGGTGCCCCAACATGGACACACACAGAGCAAAGAACCCCTCTGGATCCTCATGACCGACCAAAACCTCCCTCAGCATCTTCCTCACCACAGACACCCCGTTTACAGTCGATGGCGACATCTCTTTCAGGTACAAAACTCTACTAAGTTACGGCGAAAGTGCCTATGCAGCTTTCCAAATCTCTACTACAGCTGATTACCCAACAGCTGATTTTTCCAGGGTTACACAAGCCATGTGCTCGTGTTTTGTAACCTTGGCTTGTAACGTTTTGTTTTTGCCAGTAGGGGACGAACAAGTCCAATAAATGTGCGGCATGAAGCGACTCAGCGCTATGCATACACCAAGGAATAACAATAGTCTTTGAAATCATCACAGAAATGCTTCCATTTACATAAAATATCGCATTTACTCCCATAGCTTCATAACCTGCCATTTTGCCAGCCTGGTATAGCACTTCTTTCGAGACTTGGTCAAATCTTTGGCTTAGTTTCTCCTTGCAGGCTGCCAGGTCCCAAAGGACAGATTGACAAAAGCCTCATCTAAGCAGGAATGCCGTCTTGTTCAACCGAGAAACAAAGGCAATTGCACCCAGGAGTGAATTTGTAATCATAGGGCAGTGGAAGATTGCTAAGTAATTAATTTCTTTAATAAGATCCTGCGTTGGCTTTTATGTCTACCCAGCAGGGTGCCCAGATTTGTCAGTCAGGGGAGTTAAGGTCTGAAACACCCTGGCACACCTGATAAGATGGCTTTCTAATCATAGCTCTTTGAAATGTATCTTTTCAAGTTTATCTGTTCAGGATGAGGCCCTTCTGGTATTGATAACATCTATAAATGTTACACCTGTTTCTGCGCGGGGTCGTACACCTGGGCCTTGTTTCCAGGCGCTTGTCCAAGAAGTTAAAAAGTGTCTCGAGTCGAGAAACTGTGAAAGCGACGGCATGCGCGGAGAAAGGGCTATACAGAAAATAGAGAGAAAGGGGAAAAGATTGAGGGAGAGAGAGAATCAATAGTGTTTAGACAGAGAAGTGGATTCTAAGTGGGTGATCAATAGAGAGCACAGCGAAGAGATTAGCTGCTTTTCTCTCTCAAACTAACACTGACAAATTGGTGAATTGGTGTATCGGCCCTTGGGCTAAACGGATTGACCCGCTGTTTCCATGTTCTGCCGTGTACTGTCAATACAGATCTGGGCTCATTGTGGCTTTCAATGAAGAGGGTTGAATGAAAGATCTCGGACAGAGGCTGAGAGCGGGACAAGTGATACGAGTGCGAGTCGCGGCAGAAATGCCGGATAAAAGGCAAGTTCAGGAGGTAAGCTAGTGTCACCAGCAAAATGGCACATAAGAGGTGAGTGAAGGAGGCGAGTAGTAAAGCAGGTAAGTATCCATGTTGCGGGAAGAATCCTTGCAAAATGTCCACACCACTGTCTCATTAACTCGCATGCGCATCCTCGTGCACAATGTTATAAAAACCATAATAACGTCTCTGGGAAAATTAATGGAAGGACAGATTAAAAACTAAGTGAGGAGAAACGGGCCACTGGTGTAGCTATTTGCAACTCATAAATCATTCTGACAAAGCCATGCGTCCGTGGACACATGCGTAGACACCCACACACATACACACACACACACACACACACACACACACACACACACACATACACACACACACACACACATACATATAGACTGTAATTAACCACAGGCTATTTACTCTCTCCTGCTGTAAATTAGACATGCAGACACAGTTATTACATTAGGGGGATCTGCCATGTAGAATACTAACAGGAAGAGGAGGGGGGGCGCGGCGTGTGCACACACAACAATCCGCCGCGTACAAACATAAACACAGGCGCGTGCGTACACAAGAAAAGAGGCTATGGAAGAATCATAGACTTGACGGCAGTGAAAATGAAGCCGCAGCGCAGAGAATAGGGGCCCCCAGCTCTTTGTTCCCCGCTGCATTTCATTATCTGAAACGCCAGCCAACACACACGACAAACATAAGGCACCTCCCCCTTCCCCAAAGCCATCTACACCGCTCGGCGCATAAGGTAGCAAAAAAAAATAAAAAGGAAAGGAAAGAAAGAAAAGGCAAACAGAGATACTGCGTCAGTGCCACTCACGGGAATCTGAGCTCTGTTGTGACAAGCGTGTGTGCATGGTCATTCCAAACAGATAGGTTCGACTTCTGTGACTTTTGAGGGGAAACCATTCGAGCCGAATCTTTAAAAAAAAAAAATACAATTGCGATTGTGGCCACTGGCAGAGTGACGATTTTTTGCTTAACATGAACATTCTATTCACTGTGCACATTTAAAACTCATCCAAGAGCATTAACACCTTTGAAAGAATATGAACTGCTACACTAAGATGAATATCCCTTATTGTTCATTTCAGAATATGGTTGAAGAGGTCTGAAATACATGACCCCATAGAAATCTAGCTAAATAATTGCTGACTATGTAATTTGCTAATTGAAAACTTTCAAACTGTGACTTTGACTTATTTGTGGTCAAGCTTGCCGACATACAGAAATCACGGTTTTAAGATAAATTGGCCGCTTGGTTGTATTGTATGGGCAAGAGAAGAAACCACTGCATCCTTTTTCATAATTGCTCTTTGTCTCGGTGGTGGTCCCTTGTGTACTGTTGAGTTTGGAGAGTTTAAACCAGAACAGATTTGAGGCAGAGGATTTCCCAATGATGGCCATAGAAACAAATGTTTCATCCCTTCTAATGAAAAATGTAATAAAATTAAATACAAGCACAGAAGGTTTTTTAACACCCCTTCCAATGCTTTATTTTGATAATGCACTTCTAAAACAGCCGGTTTCATTTGGACCATTTCAACCTGGATAGACTCAGAGACAAAAGCAGCAATTAGAAAGATTTATTGACATACATATTTTGGCGATCAGACCCCAGCAGTAGACATCGATTTACGGATTAGAGTTAGTATGGCCAGGTGGGTTAGTGTCAGGGATGCCTTCCCTGGAGCCTGGACACTGGTGGTGGTATGGGAGACCGGTGAAGATTGTAGCAGGGTGAAACCGTGGGTAGAAGAGATGGTGAAGGGGTAGATTCTGGTCGCAGCACAGCTGGGAAACTGGCGAGCTATGATATTTGGTAACGCTGGTATGCTTGTTAATTTTTCTAATTTTTATGATGATGTAGCTGGTCTTGTGATGTGGCAACTTAGAATCTGCAATGTTCCGCAGTGTGGCTTTAAGAAACAATTTTATGTTTTGCAATTTTACATATTTATATTTTTCAATAGTGCAGTGTGGCTCTAAAGTTTTGCTTTGGCCCACTCGGACATGTTAAATCAGGCTATGAGAAGTTAGGCTGATATACATGTTGGCAAGTATAGAGGTATTGCACTTTTCTTTCCAAGTAGATTTCTCAACATTCCGAGCAAAGTGTCGAAACAAATAACAGTAACTCAAAGGCGACACTCGTTTGGCTTCTGTTTCTATGCAGTTGAGCAAATAATAATCTTTTACAAAAAAAAAAAAAAAAGGTTTCAGACACAAAAACCATGGGAGGGCAAAATGTGTAGGTCAGTTTTAATCTAGGGGGGAAAAAACAAGAAACAGTTTGGACCAAGACTCAAGAGTAGTTAAAAAGATAGAAAGTAGGATGAAGTGGATTCAGAAAGTATTTATTCCTCTGTGATTATATTGAAGTATACAGGAGCGGTACTTTTCTGTATCATGGGTAATAAGTACTTCAGACTAAACTTTCATGAATGTTTCAAAACAGCACAACTATGAGAGAAATTGAATGGTCTGCAGTTGTTGTATGGGGTCTGCATTGTTATGTCACTGCAATTTTTGTTCTCCCAAAACACATTGTTTAATGATCAGTGTATCATTTATTTTTTTTTACTAATAGAAAAGCAATGTATTTGGTTTTAGTATCAGACTGCTAAAATAGAAATAATTAAAGTAGGCCTGAGAACTCTCTGAACCCACTGTAAAAGTAACCCAGCTGTAGATCTGCAGGATACATTTAATATTTAGTTTACAGACTTGGTGTGCTCAATTACCCTTGATGTAAATGCTGCTCATAATGATCAGGAAAAGGCTGTAGCCTCTGAAAATGTTCTACACAGACCCTTAAAGACTTCCCCATAAAGGCAGAACAATGAGGCGAACTTGATTAAAAGCAGTATTGATAGACTGTCTGAGCGGGCTTGTCTCCATTTAGTTGAAGTTTCTTTTTTTTCCTCCCTGGCCATAGTGTTTGTGTCCTCCGATTTCCCCGCAGCCTCCCTCCAGCCTCTGTGTCCCCTCTGTTTTCCCACGCTGATCGATAGCTCATTACAATCATTGACTGCAGCTCATCAGCACCTGTTAGGGTCTGGAGAGGCAGGAACGACGGCGCACGTTCCAATCACAGAGCGCGCCCCGGCAAATGCTCGCCTGTTGATAAGTACACTGAGAAAATGGCGTCGTATAAAAAAAAAGGTGAGGGCTGCCATTTCAGTGGTTATCTTCTGATTCACATTCACGGCTGCGGGTGTCTAGTTTGTCGCTGGTTTATGGTCCATGGTCTCGGGGAACATCTTATTATGCGCCTCACGTGGGTAACCGCAGTTTGTTGCTATGGTGATCGCCGAGGGAGCCACGGTATTATAGGTGTTTATGCTAGACGGGGGCAAAAAAAAATACGCCACCAATATAAGGAGCATGTTTAACACGGGGTTTGGACCACACATTAAGAGCAAAGCCATGAATGGGCACAAAGGGAAGCCTAGTGGAGTGAGAATGTTAACTATTCACGCTCCTGAAAGAAACATCCTTGCTCATAGACACAGTTGTGGGTTTAATGCAACACTCCAGGGTTTGTTGTTTGAAGAGGCCACTCTGGGACTATAAAGAGAATTTCAAATGGAAAGCACTATGGTTGAATCAGTGCTGGACTTTCCATGGATGAAATACTAAAATAATGAGAATAGAAAGAAGGAATTATGACAATAAACTGCTTTAGCTATTATGTAGGCTGACTACTAGATCACATAAAAGAGACTAGCATATATACTGAATGCATAATACATTCACACAGGCCGCCTGAAACAGAGGGAACACTGTCTTGCATCTAAATCAACATCCCATTAATTAACTACAATCTTTGCTCATAGTGTGAGTCTAAATGTTGTTTATCACGTTTAGGCGACGTCATATACAGCATTTAAAAAACCCATAGTTTAACAGTGAGGCAGGGAAGACGTCAGAATTCTATGCCAGACTTTTTCTTTTATCTGGTTTCTGGTTAATATCTCTTTATTGACTGGACCTACAAAGCCTGAAGCAAAAACTGACGTAAAAGAATTCCCTCACAATTGCATCAAAAGTGATCGCATTCTTTTCTCACTTAGACACAATTGTTCTTTAAGATCTTTAAGCCACTTGTGATCCCAATCAACTTTTTTGTGTGAATCGACCATGACGTTTTACTGGACTCTGCCCTCCCAAATTCTAGACAATGAGCCTAATCTATTGTGCTGAAGGATGACAACATAAATACAACTGACTGGTCATAAAGTATACCACACAAACAGCTAAAACGGTAGGGTACAACCATAATAGATTACCAAAACATCTGAATGGCATAACTATTCCACTTTATACCCTATTTTAACATGACAGGGACATCTTTGTTTCCCTTAATGCTAGAAAAATGTTGGTTGTTTAAACTGACAAAATTTTGACTTAGTAAAAACAAGCTCAGATCAAGCATCTAGTAAATAATATCAATGTCTACTCTATGAGTTGCAGCTACTGATGTTACATTCAAGACCGAAACCAATCTCTTGAACTGCTCTTAAATGAGAACAGTGCAGACCAGATTGTATTTTTTTGTAACTAGATCGTATTCGTTCTGCTTTTCATTCCGTTTTACATAAATAAACCCTAAATGAACTCAAGAAGCAGTATCACAACAAAGTAGGCCACACAAGAGAAAGATTTTTGCACTAAATATGATTTCAGCCTGTTTTCTTATTTACGTGAACATTTTTCAGGGGGTAAAAACCCTTGCTCATTCATGGTTTTTGTTATCAAAATATGTGCCCCTCAGCGATTAAGCTGTTTTCCGAAAAAGAAATCAATATAAAAATAAGCTACATCTCTTTTATACTGTACTATTTACTGATCACCATAGATTCAGCCCTAATTTGAGAACCATAAATACCTTCACTATTGGCAATCACAGATACAAACAAATTATAAATGGAAGATGATGCTCCACTGTGGCGGAGAAAGTCCTAAAATAAGATTTGAAGTGTGACGTCTTAACTTCAAGAGCTGTAAATAGAGAGCACACAAAGAGCTTTGGAAAAGAAAGGAAGCCTCTAGCCCATGCATAAATTACACACATCATTTACATATTCATTATGTTTTGTGTACTAATGAGAATATTTGCTTAATAGCCCCAGCACCACTGCAAGCTTTTGATTTCAGCCGAACAAATAAGCGTGTCGGGTCATATTGGTAAAGCAGATGAGGTCAATGATACTTAATCGATTTCTACTGTGGATGGGATCAATTGTGTGGCTTTAGTTTGTGTGTTGAACAAAATGAGCCGCTACCAAAGTGTAAAGACACACGTGATGGGGGCTGGTGAAAGTTAATTAAATCAACATAAGCATTCAAACTCTGACTTCTTTCTCCTTTTGTCTCGGTGGAATAAGTTACTGCTTTGGTAATTAACTTGCACAGCTGGCACAACTAGCTCCCCTTCAGGTGCCGTTAAGTATCCAACTCGTGCATGAAAATTAAGGATTAGATATAATAAAAAACATACACAGTGTAAATGATTTATAATATGTATGAATAAAACGAAGAGATGAGAGCGAAAAGCCCTAAACGGGGGAAGGGCAATGAAGAGATGAGCTACAAATAGGAACGATGGCGGTGTCAGGTTGGCACGGTGCCATCCAGTCAGGAATTGAGCGGGGGCAGGCATGGGCATGGGCGAAAGGGGCGCTGAGAATAAGAATGGAAGAGGAAGAGAAGCGCACCGTCATACTGCTGCCCCGATGCCACCTTCACTGGCACAGCGGAACCGGCAGAGGGAAAACATAGAGGAAGTGGATAGCACAGCAGCCAAGTCCGAGAGGTGCCAACAGACAGAGGGTGAGTCAACTGTCGGAGTACAAACTATGATACAAGAGCTTTAACGGCAAATCATGGCGTTACGGTTTGGGATCTTTCTTTCGCCCTTTGCCAGTTGGCGTGTGCCATCCAGCGGGCATCGTGCCAGCTTGGTCTACGCGAAGTGGAGACGGCGAGTATGTGGAGACCTGTCGAACACTACAACTTCAGCCTAAGGGATTTGAACGCGGAAACCTCCGCCCTCAGGATTTGTTGCTAATCACGGTTCGTGTTGTTTGGACAAAGCTAAGATATGGTGCCCATGCAGCAACTGGCACAGCCGCGATGGCGTCGTCGCGATGGCTGCAAAAGCACAGCGAAACAGATGGCGCTCTGCCAAGCCACCTAATTACATGTGCTAACAAAAAGCTCCATACGGTGAGCAGAAGATTTCACATGTCGTAAATGTTTTGTACATGGCAACCCCTGAAGGAAACATTTGGAATCGATGATGGCACCATGCCAAGCACCAACTAGGAGATGTTCGCTAGCGCCAAGCAAGCTAAACGAAAGTGGAATATCTGTGGATGAGAAATACGAAATAACCAAATAATGGACAAACATTTTCATGTGCTTTCTGTTACAAAGAACATGATGTTGATGCCAGTATTATTTAATCCCAAAAACAGTAAAGAGGAAGCTGGATGGTTTTTGATCAAGGAACTGTGACAAATGTCCATCCCATTGTAGAAAAAAAGAGAAAAGAAATAATATAGCAGATAAATGTAGGGCAGTGAAAGAGGAAACACCTTGAGCCTAATGAAGAACTGTAAGAGTGAGTTGAAGAATGAGCATCTCTTTTTCCGAACGTGCACACCTGGGATGTTCTTAAAGGGATAGCTCCTCAGCTTGCTCTTTTAAAGGGAGGGATGTGCTGGCATCATCTCCGGGATATGTCAGCGCGTGTCCTGCCTTTGCCAGTCAGGGTGGGTGCCGCAGTCATCAGGGCGGGCGACTGTCTGGGCATCAACTGCGTCTAATTAACAGCCCCAGACTCATTCTAACAGCCGATCATAATTAGTGATTTAATCGCTCGTCAGCGCTTTCTCTCCCCCCTTTAAATTGCACCTCCTCTTTGGACACGTGCGGATAAGCTAAAGGAACGCCGGAGTGCCCCCTCCCCTCGTCCTCATCCTTCTTCAGACTCCGGAGGGATCTTAATTAAGCCCAGGCTTCATTATGCAAATGGAGTACAATAAACGACAGCAGAGGCGGAGCTCCGGCCAGACGCACGCTAAGCCAAAGACGCTGGAGAATGGGGGGGAAAAAGCAGAAGGCTACTGGATCTCCTCTGTGATGTTTTTGCAGCACAGTAATTGTATACTTTTGTCCAATGTATGTTGTTGGTGTGCACTGGTGCTCCAATAACTAATCATGTGTTCACTATCTCTGCTACCACGGGAGGAAACTGGATGTGCCGGATTTCTCCTCACAAAGAAAACTCATAAGGGACCGGTGACAATGAGCCCCTTAATATCAGCAGTTGGCCGTTGTCGTGGATACGTGGGGAGATGGTTGAGATAGGATAAGAGAACGAAGGCAGACGGAAACACTGACAGTGGCAGCAGCATGGCAGCTAATGTCATCTCAGTTTAATCATCGCATGGGATCATGGGGTTCATGAAAATTCATTTGCATATCATTAAACGGAGAGAGGTTATTTTGTGCAGGCAGCCAAAATGGGATTGGACGAAGACAGGGGGGGAAAAAAACGGCAAATGGAGGAGCTCGTTATTAAACAGCAATGTTTTATAGTCTGCCAGCCGATTCATTTAATTTAGGCATAATTAAAATGTGTCAGGCCCAATCAATCATTCCAACAGGGATACTATCAATGTTTCAAACTGAAAAAACACTCATCTTTAGATATTGGGGCAGACATTTTCCAATAACAGTCCAAGTGCTCAAGTCTTCAGCGAGCTTGACCTGTCCACTCTTTATCTGAAAGAGATTGATCGAAACATCCATTGTGGCTCATATGCATTGTGTCGTATACATTGCATTTTGGCAGGTGGTGCGTTTGCCAGTGAGGGCCCACACAGTGTCTTTTTGACCTTAGTAGTAAGTGTTTTGCGGCGTGTGTATGTGTGTGCATTCAAACACGCATGGTGCATTTGCATAAGTGATGTAATTAGTCCGCCCTTTCACATGCAGATCAATTTGAAAACATGGCAATCACACTAACACACACGTACTGGCGTACACACAAACACACGTCAGCCACACGCTTACTGCCGTGACCACCCCTGTATCATGGAGAGTCTGTTGTCTGTGAGCAGAGAGTGTAAAGATTAACATAATCCAGCTAATAAGTGTGAGTAATATTCACACAGCGACGCGTGGCATAGACACTGTCCTGCTGATGCGCATTTGTATCTCATTATAGATGTAAAGTACTCGAGGGGGGCTGATGGAGGGGTGCCACGGTTCAGGAGGGAGGATGAGGGGCTCCCAAAGAGTAGGTTTCCAAAATAGACCCCAAAAATATAAAAACACCCTACTTTCATGCAATTATAGCGTGAACCTGTGGAACCCAGAGATTGTGATATTTACTTGCTGCGCCTTATCACAACTTGTACCCCAGGATCATAACACGGGAAGGCATTCTAATGCTAGTGCGCCAGTGCTCATTTACAGAAGATAATGGCAGCAGCTACGGCGAGCGTTCCTTTTCCTGTAGAATGTAGGAATTATAAATTGAGTGTATTTGGGCTTGCAGGCTTGCTCTGCTACATGATTGATTAGGACGGTGTGACGACCATTAAAAAGTCATTTAAAAGATGGATAGGGACCACATTTCCAAATAAAAACCACTTTATACCTGATGAAGTGCTGAACAAACTCTCCTTAGAAGACATTTACTGATTACTCCCTAGTTGACTGAGTGGAATGTGGGAAGCACCTACATGTATCCACTGGTGCCCACATTAATTGCATAAGGTAGTAAATGCATAGTATTTTTTAATAAAGAAATTAATTATGAAACGCTCTTAAATTTGTACAAAAAGATGTTGTGATGTGAAATGTAGCTATAAAACCTGTCTCGGTCCACAAGCAAACAGAGGTGCGCACAAATCCTGATTGAAATGTATCAGATAATGTGGCGTTGGGTGCTTCAGAAGCCTTATCCGCAGAAGCAGGGCTGTATCTAAACGTGCAAATGTATTTCTGCTCTGTGTCTTTAATGCGGGGCTCCTCCACAGCGGCGTGCTCGCAGATTCATGCATAAACATGAGCTGGCCTTTCGGCTCTCTCCTCACATAACCAATCTAAATCTAAATGAGCCCCCACTACAGATAGACCAGCAGGCAATGACATTACACCCCCCCCCCGGTCCGCTTGGGCCCAACCCCCTCCTCCAGCCCGCTCCCCCCCAGCGACACATATTCACCAGCAGGCAATCATTTCACGCCATCCCTCAAACCCCACCTTCTACCCCCGCG
This sequence comes from Proterorhinus semilunaris, assembly GCA_021464625.1. Taxonomy (NCBI): domain Eukaryota; kingdom Metazoa; phylum Chordata; class Actinopteri; order Gobiiformes; family Gobiidae; genus Proterorhinus; species Proterorhinus semilunaris. Next base: position 29,451,861 of record CM038356.1, on the reverse strand, counting down.
CGCCACTCGTACCCCCTTTTTTTGCCGCAACCCCACCAGCTGCACAGCATTCATTTGATTAAGAGGGGGAGGACAGGGAAAAGGAGGAAAGCTGGGGGATCACTTTATCAGGATGACTTTCTAAGATGGCTATCATTAGCTACAAAACCATCTCAAGTTGTTTATTTGCCTTTGCTATTGTGCACTTTGCTCAATGTACATCTGTGTTTAGCTTTAATTTATTTCTACTGAAGTGAGACTAACCTTTGCAGTTGTTGTTAATAAGTTGCTGGCAGGGAGCATGTGGAAAGCAGGGGCTGCACTTATGACATCCTCTCAAATTAGTTTCTTCTAAGTATTTTGCCCTGTTGCAAGTTAAAAAATGTTTCCAATACCACAATAAACTCATTCCTAGAGCACAGAGCCTGTGATGTCTGAAATATATCATTGTATATGAAAATGTGTGTCCTAAAGGTGCTGTGGTGTGCATTTTTGTCCCCTTAGTCCCAGAGTCGTAAAACACATTATCATCATCAGCAGCAGCAGGAGCAGTGTAATTCATCCAAGGTCGTTAATATTCATCATATCATTTAGTCACAAAGGAAACTCATCTGGCTGAATGTCACAGATGTAATTAATGAAGTGACCCCAGAGGTCATGGTTCCATTCACCAAACGCCTTCCACGCACCTCGGCGCTACACTTATCGGAGGCGCACACGCATGCACACGACGCATACATATTACCCCATGCATACCATAATGCTCACAAAATGGCTTCTTTGGGGCAAAAGAGATGAGACCGGAGCGTGCACCAAAGCAGACTTTATTAAGCTCAGTGGAGTTTGGGGAAGGTAACACACAGCATAGGGAAGAACTGGGCAGGGGACAGTATAGAGACACACTAAACCACTGGAGCAAGACGTTAGGACAGGTGCACATCACGGGTATCTTTTTGGTCATCACTATGGCAACAACATATCCAGAAAAAAAAAAAAGGAATCGTTTTTAGCTACAGCAAGGTTAACAGAGCCCCCTCACCATAGAGGACCCCCAATATGTACATCTTACAGTCACTAAGTTCAAAAGAATATTAGAGAAATTAAAACTCAAAGAAGTCAGCATACAAAACTGTCTTTGCGGTATTTGGAATGCACATTTCTGCACAGAAGAAAGCTCATTGGTATTGACGTAAACATTGGTTAGTTAGAAAAAAGAAAAGTAAAATCTTGACAAAGTGAAGTCAGTCCACATGCTTTGGGAAGTCGGTTGTGATGTCCCGTCGTGTTTAGCTAGGTGGACGAGTAGACTAGACATCGCACAACACTCAAAGACTGACACTGTACCAAGTGGCGGTGCTGGGGGCTGAACTCCTTCCCAAACAAAAGCTATTCAGTATCTCTTCAAGCACTGAGAAGGTAATGCCCCTGTAAGCGGGTAACTCTGAAATCTGGAAGCCTCTACGTTTTGGTGAAAAAATAAAATGTATTATGAAAGCCATTTTGTAATCATTGTGAACTAGATACTGGCAAACAAACTTGTTGGAATTGAGCCCCACATATCCATTTCCAAATAGTATTACAGGAGCAAGTTTTTATCAACAGCATCACAGGTATCATTACAGTTTGTAGTCATTAAAGCCTAGTGGTAAAGCGATCAGAGCATGCATCTATCTACAGTATCATTAGAAACTACAGTACAATAGCAGCAAACTGGACATCCTTAAGGGCTGAAGTTCAGCACTATGGTAAAAAAAAAAAACACCAACAACCCAAAACGGAAAAAAAAATAAAGTTTCTCAAGAGAAGTAAAACTCTTTAACCGCTATACAGACTGCCATGGCTCTAGGTTGGGATTTTGGTTACAGTCACCAGTGTGCTTATGAGAGGCAGAAAACAGTAGCTTAGATATAGGGACTCCTTTTCCTTTTTTTTTTTTTAAAACAGCAATACATCATCAAGTAAACAGTAGCGCTTATTCTTGTAGGTCATTCGGTTAAAGTATTATCTTGTCTTTGGATTTTTGTCTTAAAGCATTACTTATTGTTTAGCTATTATTGTTATATTATTATTACAGTCAGAATAAGTTGCAAATGAACACAGTAATAAAGGTAAAGAGTAAACAAAAGGGAGAAGAAGGCAGGTTAGGGAGGAACAATAAATTAGGTTTACAAAAATAACATCAGTAACATCCAAAGTTTGTTTGTTTTTGTTTGTTTTTTTTCCCTCGGTTTTGCGCAGTGGCTCCCAGACCGTAAGCAGGAAAGGGAGCCAAGTCTCCAATTAAGTCTTGAGTCAGCCATACAAAAGCTAAATACTGTACATTTTACCCCTCACGTCATTAAACACTTTAGTTTTAATATGTAACAATCTATTACTCAGTGTGAAAAGCTCAGATCTTTGAAAAAGCATGTAGTTTTTTGGAAATATTGTTAATACTTTTGAGGAAAACCACGCACCTTTTGCTTTTGAAAAGGTCTTCTGGTGATTGAATCACATCAGAAGTTTAGCGACTTTGAGCTGTCAACCTGAGCATAGAAAGCTTTACATTAATCACATAACATTGGTAAGCCATTGGTATACTCAATAAGAGTGGAAAGGCAGCTATGTCACCTCTCCAAAACATATCAAAGCTGTCTTTTTCATAACCATGACACTATTATACCAAAGCAAGACAGTTTATCTCGATCCATAAGTTTTTATATTAAGAAACTATTACTAAACACACACAATGTAAATTTGAGTTTGGTTAAAGTTTCCATATACAGTATTAATGGTTGAGTGCTATAAAAATAGTTTGCCTCACTGAAGACAAACTGGCCTTTTGCTTTCTGTGCTATTTGGGTCGTTATCCACTAAAGGAACATAGATGGTGTACAACAGAAGACTCATCATTGGCTTGTGGAAGGGTGAAGCAGGCAGTTAGCGCCGAGGTATCAAGTCTTTTTCCACGGGCGCACACCTGCCAGCAGCAGTTTCCATCCTTTTGCCTTACAGACGTCAGCTCTGCGGTTCATTATTGAAAAAAGAAGCACGTTCAAACTAAATCCACAGACATGTAAAATTTTGGTTATGAGCTTTGGAATCTGAGTCAGTCTTTACAAAAGCTCTATGCAAATACCGCCATCTAAGATATTATTTGTTTTTGTTTTTTTCACGTCTTTTTCTTCCTTTGACTTTTTTCAAGTTTATCTTTTGGAGTACTCTATTTACACTAAAATCTCTTTGACAATTTCTTGTGTAGACTGGTGCTACATGCTACACAACTAGTCATCTAGCACTGTCTGGTGGAGGGCCCAATGTGAGTCTGGCATGCAGACTGAGAGGTAGACTGCAGGTCTAGCTGGGCAGTGAGGTCACATACTGGAGAATGCTCTTTGGCCTCTGTGGCATCTGGTTATTTTTCATCAAGATGGTGTTTGGTTGTAGTAGAAGCTATTTTCAACACGAAAGGACAGACCAGCAATGAGTTTAAGTACAATGGATATGTGTAAAGTAATGGTAGCGAAGACTTGGTTTTGGGCTCTCTCCATTCACATGGAAGAGTTACTCTTTGGGCCGCTATGGCTCTGGATCTTTGGGGTGTTCAGGTTGGCAGCAAGGTGGACAGTTTATGGTAGTAGGTGAACATCAAGTGCAGGAAGTTTTTAAAAGAAACCACTGGAGAAAGAAGGGCAAATTCAGGCTCGATCCCGCTCCCCGGCCCCAGCGCTGAGCTCTGCCTCTCGCTCCACAGAGTCAGAGCTCATGCTACGGGCTCTCTTATCCTTAGCCCGGGCATTCTGGAACCACACCTGCAATGTAAAGTGGACAGATTCAGACCTTTAGGTAAGTAGAAGGGTTGTCACAATGCTATTGCGAAATGGGTAAAAGGCCATAATCACCAAGTTGAACAGCATCAAACATGTATGCCTTTGGCATGAAAATGGCTAGCAGCTACGTTAAATTGAGTATTACAGAATATTCTATAAACCAAATGCATGAGTACAATATTATTGCAATATTTCACTAAACTATTTCAACACAGAATATTTCATTAAACGTAAATAAAAAGCAGGAAATAATTTAGTTATGTTACAGTTACCATGTATTTTTGTTTTAGGCTCAGCAAAAGATGTCTAAATCTCAGTCAGAAGGTCTCAGTGATTTTACAATATATTGCAGCTTGTTGCAATATGGATATTGTATATTGTATCACCTAATATTACAATAATTTGACAATATATATAGCCAGACTAGATATAATAGATATAATATTCTGTCAATTAAAACTTCAAAAACCTATTTTAACATTATCATGAGAGCTGTAAACCATAACAAATCACGGCAAATATCATTCCAATAGAACAGATTAACTTTACATTGAGGAATTTTACTCTGCGTTCATGATCTTTACCTGTACGACGCGGTGAGGCAGTCCTAGCTTCTGGCCTAGCGCCTCACACTCCTGTCTGCTAGGTGTCCGGTGGGTCCTGTAGACGTTTCGAAGCTGGAGAATCTGGAAATGGCTCATCTGTGTCCTTTGGCGTTGCTGCTGCTGAGGGTGTTGGTAGTTCTGCTGCAGGTTTGGTGTCTCACCCCAATCTGAACTGGGTGCCCCAGATCCCTCTGGACTAGAAGATGCGAAGTCGGCCATTGTGGAGCTCTCCTCGCATGGGAATTCATCCTCTTCTTCCTCATAGTCTTCGTCGTCGTCTGGGTTGTTGAGATCAGTTGTAATGGACAGAGATGACACTGGGGGTCTAGCAGTGAGCTCTTTGTTGACTGGGTAAGCAGGGCTTGTAAGGGGGCAGGAGATCGATGGGCCAGGTCTCTCCATGACAGAGGATGTAGCTATCAGCCCAGTAGATCCATTACTTATTGACAGGTTAAAGCCTGCTCTTTCAGCCTCAGCCCAGTGCCGTGAACGCATATGGGCATCTAAGGCGCTCTTTACTTTGAAGAGGGCTCGACAAAATGGGCAACGCAGGTGGTTCAAACCCAGGCTGAAGGTGGATCCTGGGCCCATTGACCGGAACTGTCCTTTTCTCTCTCTGGCTCTGGTGTTCTGGAACCAAACCTGGGTAAAGACATTGATCATTTAATGTAATAAATCAATGCATTATTTATCTGCTATTTAGCTGGATATAATTGACCAAACTTTTAAAAAGTATGTTTATTTAACCATTTATATAAAGTAATAATATTATAATCGCAGTGTTAAAAGTATAACAATACAGCATTATCTTAGACTTAAACAATATTGTATTGCTTTTTTATTTTAGCTGCTGGATGTAAAATGCGTGGAGTAGTCTCACAAAAGGCACACTTTTATTATTATTATTTATTTGAACAGGGACAGTGTACAATATACATTAGCCTCAGAAAGGAGAGATGCATTGGACCAGGTTATAGCACTTGTGCTAATTTCCACCTGCAGTCCCTGGGCCTATTGTACATGTTTTTTTAGCGGTAGGGGAAACCGGAGTACCCGGAGGAAACCTACGCAGACACAGGGAGAACATGCAAACTCCACAAAGAAAGGCCCCGTCCAGGTGGGAATCGAACCCGGACCTTCTAGCTGTGAAGCACAAGCGCTAACCGCTGTGCTACCGTGCCGCCCTTAAGAATTGTCAAGGAATCAGGAAACGTTCCAAAAATCTAATTTAACTTTTATTGCCTAGTGTGTTGTTTGGAGAATCATGGCATATATTATTTTGGTCTGCATGGCATATTTAAGGCATAATTAAATTATGAAGCAACTCACCTGTACCACACGTCTCGTTAGACCCACATCTCGAGCAATGCTTTCCAAGACTCCTCTGGTGGGGTTGGAGTCCATGCTGTAGCGCTGGTATAACACCTCTAGTTGTTCTGGGGTGATGGTTGTTCTCTGGCGCTTATCGCGTCGATGTTCTTCTTCCACGTCTTTACCACCCCTTTGCGACTCAAAGTTGCTTTCAGCCATTAATGTTGAATTCTGTTTCATGGACGTCAGCGTGTTCTGTGAAAGATTTGTGAGGTTGTTCCCGGAATGGTCAGACATGGTGTTTTTCATTTGTAAGTTGTTCAAATGTGAAATCATTGGGTGTGTGGCGTTTGGATGCAACTGGGACATTGCACCTGTAAGCATTTGGTTGGCCATTAAGGTGTGGTTCGGATGGAGCATCATGTAAGGCATTGTTCGGTCTGTAAAGCCAGAGTGGAGGAGCTGAACTTGGGACTGAGCTGCCAGGAGGTGCCGTGTCTGGTGCTCTTGCCACAGCTGGAATGATGGCAAAGACACTGGGCAGAAAGTACATTGAAACTGAGCTTGGGGTAGAGAGTTATTCTGCTTTGTTTCGGCAGACAAGCTAGAAGAAGCCTCAGGAATCCCAGTGTCCCTTGCCTCCTCAGATGATTTGCTAACAGCAGATCTTTCAACATCTGGGGGATTTGTACTCTCTTTGTTCGTGTCAGGCACAGACGCTTGCTTTTGGGATGAAGGCTGTCCTTTGTCTTGGGTTCCTTCGTTCTTTTCAATGTGCGTGCCATCAATGTTTTTTACAGCCTCATTTACATTCTTAGTTGTCTTACTATCATGAAGGAAATTTACATTATCTTCTTGCATCTTTTTAACTGGTTCACCTTTAGTTGTTTCCATAGCTTTAGGAGAAGACTCTGGAGCAGGTGAGTCTGGGTTGGTATAGTATTCATAAGTCAAATCCATGGAGTTTTCATTCTGGCCGTCCCCTTGTCCATCCACACATCGGTTCTCCTCTTCATCATTGTTCATATTGAAGCTGTTACTCTGACTGTGAATGCTGTCAAAATGACCTTTGCTCTCCCCTCCTAATGCATCCTCATTCCCTCTGTCTTGGCTCTTGCGGGCTCGCTGTCTAGCATTTTGGAACCATACAACAATGACTCTGTTAGACAAGGACAGCAGAGCTGACAGCCTTTCATATTCTTCCTCTCTGGGGTAAGGAGTGGCCTCAAACACAACCTGTAGGGTCTCAAGTTGTTGCTCTGTGAAGCGGGTTCGGGAAGAGCGCCTGCCCCTATGGAGTTCTCTTTGGAGCTCCACTGGTTGTGGTTGAGATGAGGCAGAAGTGAGGGCTGGGGACATGGACGATGGAGATATAGTTAAAGTCTGTGTGTCTTCCTCTCTGCTTTCCTCTAAAGCAATAGTTGGGGGGTTATTAAAATTGTAAGGGGAGTCTTTGTCTCTCTGACGCTCTTTAAATAGGGTGTTGCGGAACCAGTGTTTGATGACTTTGTGAGGCAGCCCAGACGTGGCAGACATTTTGTTGATCTCTTCATCACTAGGGAGGCTGTTAATATCAAAGTGTTTTCTCAGAATTATTAGCTGCTCCTCTGAGATCCGTGTTCGGGTTCGTTTACCCTGCTGTTCAAGTATAGATGGGCTCATCTGGGGTTGCTGCGCTGCTGGGACAGGGCTTGGCTGGGATGGCTGACCTATTAGGGACGGGTTTAGCTGTGGAGGCTGCGCGAGTAAAGCTGGGCTCAGCGGGGACTGCTGAGCCAACAATGCAGGGCTGGGCTGCTGGCCTAAAAGTGCTGGGTTAAGCTGGGACTGGTAGAGTTTTGCAAGATCTGGGTTCGCATTTGTATCGAGCCAGGGTTGTGACTGCAGGGCGACGGACTGCATAACGATTGAAGGAGGAAATGGTAATTCCATTGGAAATGGAATAGGGGGCATAGGAAGCTTAGATAAAGACAGAGGAGGCATTGGGATCTGAGGCAGGGACAGCATGGGAATCTTAGGCAATGAAAGGGGAAGGGTTGTAGCTTGGGTTGAGCTTTGGGATGTTCCAGAAGGGCTTGAAGATGGTGCTTCTTCTTGTTGTGATAGGGCTGGTTCTTTTGGAGATAGTGGAGGAGTAGCTGTTGCTGTTGGTTTTGCATCAGGTGAAGTGCTTGTTTGATTTGTAGGTTCAGACACTGTGGGTGAGTGTGTTTGTGCACAAGGTATTGTTTGTGCTCCATCTGTTATCATTTCTGACTCTTCATTTGTAGATTGAGCTGTACTTGGAGTGGTTGCGGTTGAACTCTCCGCAGATTTAGGGTGTGTGATGGGATACATCTGGTCATATTGTAATCTATATTCTTTCGAAAATCTCTCTAGGGCAGAGGTTGGGAATAGCATTCTGTGAATGTATTCTTGGTGGCTTTTTAATACAAGTGCATCAGAGAAGAACTTGCCACAGTCTTTACACTTTTTCCCATTTCCACAGCATGTCTTTTCTTTTTTATCCTCAGATTTGATCACACTCATCTCCAAAGGAAAACTTTCTGCCTCTACTTTGCCAAAGTCATCCTTACTGCAAGCCTCTATCTGCCCATCTTGTTCATCACTGACTTTAAAATGCTCTTCTTTTATGCACATTTTTAATTGTTCTGAACCCATTTGTTTGTCTTGAATGAATTGTATCTGTTGCTGGTGCCTGTGTCTACTTTGTATGTATTGCAGCGCCAGCTCATAGCCATAACTCTGCAGCAGTGCTTTAACAGGCTCACCGTTTACAGCAGCATAGGGGACTCTCGGAGGAGGGCACTGCTGTCCAACGAGATTAATAGGAGATGCGTTTACTTCCTGCTTTTGGTTCTCATTTTTCCCTGTAGAAAGAGGCCCTTCCCCTTTATCCACCTCAGAAAGTCTAGATTCCTTTTTAGTCTTGTCAAAAGTGGGTTCACCACAGCTTTCCACAACGTTAGCCTCACACTTAGCACTTTGTTGGCTTACAGTCGCATCAGAGTTTTCTTTTGGTGTTTGTTTTTCTGTTTGGAGAAATGACTCATTCTCTGTCTTACTACTTTCTTTCATTGTGTGGCTTAAAAAGTCAAACTGGTTAAGATCAGGGATTTTGCCAGCAAGTTCAGGGTTAAGCTTCATCTCTCCGGCCAAGTAAAAGGGCAGAAGAAGCTGTTGCTGTAGAGAGAGCAAGTTATCTGCGGCCACAGGAAAGTGATGCTTAAAGAGATTATCTGCTCCCATAGGAAGATGATGCATCACTTGGGACTGCAGAAGCGCTGTTTGCTGCTGTAAGTGAGCGTGGGCCTGAGCTTGGGCTATCTGTTGTTGCTGTAAAAGCATTAGCTGGTTCCTTGATGCTAGCAGCTCTGCCACTCTTTTTTTAGCCTGCTGGCGGTCAGAATTTACAAGGGTTGACTGGACCTCAGTTGCTAAATTGTTGCCTTGTAATAAAGAAGTTGAAGAGCCTGTAGCATCTTGTCTCTTGGTTAAAGCTGAACTCTTAGATGGTTCTTCCCTAGCCTGAGTAACAATAGTGGAGGTGGGAGCACTTGCAGAGGTGTTTTGGGCTGCGCGGGCTCTCGTTTGGTGAAGTACAGAGCGGAGATGTATATCTAGTGTGGAACTCTGGCTGTACCCCACTCCACACAGTTTGCAGCGGTAGGGTCTAGGATCTGGTCCACGAGGGGCCTCAGTAGTTGTAGTGCCGGTGCTAGACTCTTGGAGGGCTCGTCTGGCTCGGTGTAGATGGGACACAGAGTTAAAGTGCACCAATAAAATGGTTTTCTGAGTGAAGGACTCTGAACATATTGTGCATTTGTAGGGTCTGGATGGATCTAAGTAGCGGTCTAAAGGGGGGTTTGAACTCTTTCTGATAAAAGAATTAGAGCTGGTCTCCGTTAAAGTGGATTCAGCTATTTGCTCCTCATGTTTCTCTGTATCAGCTAAACCCTCTTCATCAACTTCACTGCCTATGTCTTTTAACTGCTCTTTTTTCTCCATTTCTAAAGCCTCCTCTTCCTCCATCTCCTCCTCTTCACCCTCCCCTGCTTCTTGTCCAATTTGAGGTGACAGGCTGAAATCCTGTTGGACCGCGCTCTTGTTCTGCTCCATGTAGTGCGCAGTGTGGGGTAGTAAATGTGTGCTTTGCCCCTGTGAGCTGTCCAGCTGTTGCCCGGAGTGTGTGTTCTGCATATGTCGCTGCAGGGCCTCCTGACTGCGACATTGTCTGGAACACAGGGGGCACTCTGTCGCCGCCCTCATGGCATGGTACTGCCAGTGCAGTTGCAGCTTCTCCTGGGTAGGAAATGCAAGGCTGCACCTGCTGCAGCGAAAACGGTAACCATGGCGATCGGTGAGAGGAGGGGGTTCGCTGGATGGAGATGTGGGCGGAGAGGAGGGGGGTATCTGAGTTGGGGACTGAGGAGCCACTTTGCCATTGGAAGGGTGAGCCGTATTGTCTTCTAGGGGTGGGGTGAGCAGAGCTGTGACATCTTTGGGTGCGGCAACTTCACTTTCTGGGATTTCCGTAGCGATGCCTGCAAAATACAAACATTTTGAATGCCCTACATCCTTTGACAAACTCATGCAAAACAAATACAATTTAATTATTATTAACTGTTTTTGTAAAAGTTAAAACTAGGGTAAGTAATATTACAAATGACTTTTTTTATTATGTTGGCCTCTGTTTATTGGCTATGATTTATTACTGTGCATTTATTTATTTTAATGTCTCTGGTCAAATTTGGGAATGCATTAAAAAATGTCCTTGTCAGATCCAATTCATTGATGTAGGTGTAGTTTTAGTTTTTTGTTTTGTTTTTCTTGTTGTTTGTTGGTGGTTGATTACACCCATTAGAGATTGGTCAATACTGATGTGTGTGTTCACAGAAATAAAATACTTTTGCTGTATTAATTGCACTTTGAAATAATTGCATTTATGCTACATCAGTGTGCTTGTAACAATGGCTCTTTGCGCATTTAGAGTCAAACATTTGTTTTGTTTCTTGAGCAAAAAATATGTCTGTACTTCCATATAGGTTTACATCTCTACATACTTTTTTACTGTAGGTTCTACAAATAAAATGAGATGCTATTCCCATGAAAACGCAGCATTATACCAACCGTTTTTCTGTGCATCCGCAGCAGAAACGGCATCCACATTCTTTGCATTACTCGTCTTCCCATTTGTCATTTTCTCCTCCTCTGTAGTAGAGGCAGGCGACGCATCCACCTTTGAGTGAAGCTGTGGTTGTTCCAATGGTGGAGATACCTAGACAAAAAAAAACATTAGTTATTCTCCATTTTCAACTGCCTGAATAAAACATGTTCACTTGTACAGCAAACATGCAGGCTTATTAACATTGAGATCCTGTTTCCTTTTCTAATAAAAGATTCAAGCGTGAATTTGTAATGTACATTGTGCACCTGCCACTACAGCGTGTTATGAAGCACACAAAAAAATGCATCACTTTGGTAATAAGTGTATATAGCGGTGATATGTGAATCTACCCCTCCAACTCCTGCGACACCCTCCAACATGCCCCAAGGGTTTAATAAAACTTTACTGAGCTGAATAATGAATTTATTTAAAATCATTCCTCTTCTCATAGAAAACCTCAATTTTGGTAGCTTCAAGCGCTCAGAGCAAATGCTATATCTCCGCGAACCCGCGGCCCAAGGAAAGGGCCAGCTAAAGATGAGATTTACATGACAAGAGTTTTTTTTTTCCGCCAACAGATTCATAAGAAGGAATGAGAACGCGCACACGCTCATCCACGGGCACGCTGCAGAGAAAACTGAAGGTCAGGCTTAATCTAGAAAGCGTAATTGGAAAGCAAGGTACATAATGGCCATCATCACCTCAGTCTGAATTAATGAACCTCAATTACTATCAGAGAGAGTGAGGGGAGGCAGGACCATGGGGGTGGGTGGTGGTGGGCGAGGGGGTGTCCAATATGAAAAAGAGAGCCAGGGGAGGGAGAGAGGAGGACATAAGGGGCACCGAATTAGAAAAAAAAACCTGCACTGGAGAGACAGGGGAATGAGTATGGGAGGGGTAAGGGCATAAGAAAACCGGGAGGGCAAGCTAGGAGTAAGACCGGACAGGGAGGGGTTTCGGGATGGCAGGGCTGCAGAATTGGTATGATAGAAGGAGATGGAGGGAGGGGGGACGCAGGGGGGCAGTGCAGGGGAGGAAAAGGGTGAAAAGCAGTCAGTGAAGTGGAGGTGAAGAGCAGGAGAGACAAAGGCCACTTAGCATACGGGCCAGCGAGATGGAGGACGCTGATGTGGATAGATGACCAGTCTTTGTTAGTTGGAGAGACATAGTAAAAAGCATTGAGGGGGGGGGGCTTTTTAGCTTGACTGCACTTCTGGTAATAGAGGGCTACTTAAACATGCATTATAGAAAGACTGGCTTTTTCCCTCACTCGCTCAGTCAAACCCTCTCTCTTCCACTCTAAAAGGCACACACACACAGACGTGACGCGCGCACACACACCAACACCGAACGGACGGCTGCATCAAAGATGATAGCGGGGAGCTACTTAAACATGCATTAAAAAAAGCGATGCCTTTCTCTCTGGTGCCTTCTTAATGGAATTGTCTCCCTACATTTCACTTGGCCCCATCCCCCCATTGCTTTGGCTTCTCATTTTCTTTTTTCTTTTTTTTTTGCATCCAGACAAACGCACATGCAGCAAAACGCTCAGGTTGACTTACGGTGCTGATGAGCTTGTCAACACAGTCCTGGGCCACACTGTGCACGTGAGTGAGGTGTTGTCGAAGGTTAGTGTAAGGGACTTTGAGCTGGCACAAGGGGCACTGGACAGTCTGAAGGAAGAGCACACAGTGTGAGCCATATGCTGTACACGACTGCCTTATGATAATACTGCAATGACAAAAGCGCAAAATACTTCATACTAGGACAAAATGGAAAACGAACCTGCTGGTTTTCATTTTGCTGGTGTATTTTGGGTCGTTTGCTTGAGATGGTGTCATCTGTTTCTGTGCATTCAGAGTGCGAGCGCTTCAACTCTCCCTTTTCTCTTTCCTGCCTCCCATTTTCTATTGAAGGGACAGAATAAGGAAAATTAAAGCTTGTAGTTAAACTGTTATGTCCATTGGAAAGCTTAATTGCAGAAAATTGTGAAAACATCTTTGTCAACAACACTGCCTTTTTGTGAAAAAAAATTGACATTGATTGTTCAGGTTTATCAAAATTGAATTGAAGTAGCTAATTGAATGATTTCAAGCATCAAAGTGCACAGACTATACAGGGGTTTTTTAGGCAGTATAATACTTTTGGTAATATAATATCCAGCGTGTTTGAAACTTTCTTACTCTATTGTTTAGACCTCTACATAGAATATTAATCATATTTTGTCTCCCCTCCTGGACATTATTATTATTACTTTGAATAAACATGGAAAAATGGCTGATCTAATCATAATGTCTATATATGTAAGACATTTCACAGTCCTACATTTTTCCAAAATTGTGTGATATACATGAGTACCGATTAATTCATATTCATTTGTTTCCATATGCCTACCCTTCTCTGGAGAAAACGGCTTTGACCCCATGTTGCTTGAGTCTTTGGTTTGGTCCTGGAGACCAACTTGAATCTCGCCGGTAGTTTCCATGTCATCGCTGAGCTCTGCTGGGGTTAAAAAAGGACAAATGATGATGTTATGCATGAGCACCAGTTGTCAACATACATCCTTTTCTAACACTCTACTTCAGCGCAGCCAGAGTCTCAGACCACACTCACTGGCCTCTATTGATCAACTATTGATTCTCTATTAACTTCTCTTAAGAGGTGGGCTAGTGGTAATATGACCGTGGAACCCATCAGCGCGTCCTAATAAGTCCTAAACAACACAAAATTACAAGACATCATTTAGACTGCTGGACCACGGGTTTACAGCTCTGTTAAATATGTTCAAGATAAATCTAAACTGATAATAGACATCTTGTCCTTCCCCTTGCATGTCGGAGGGGGATTTGCATTGGTCCATTGATTAGCAGGTGCTAGTTAGCTGTTGTCAGGGGCGATTGGGGATATAACAAGGATGTATATCGACTAATCAATTTGCCTGATCAATATTTGAGCAGCAGCCATTACTCATGTTCTCACTCTTTTCATCTTAATCCCCGGTCCGCGCTCTCGACATCGCCCGGTGCGCGCCAGAGGAAATCACATCAAGCGGCGCAGTTTGAGCGTCTCACCTGTGACAGCCTCTGTGTTTTTCCTGATGGTGAAAATGGCTGCCAGCTCCTCGCCCCCCATAGGCTGCAGTTGGATTAGCCCTTCCCTCTGCTGATGGGTCGGGGTCTGACTGTGTTTGAACACTTGGAATTTAGATGAGCAGGAGTGGTTGCATAGGAGACAATGGAACAGCCATGAGCCTCCGTCAACCTCGCCGTCATACTGCTGCAAAAACTGGAAAGAGGAAAGGGGAGAGAAAGAGCAGGTGTTAATGCGAGGGGGAAATTATTTTTAGTCTTGTATTAAATATTTTAGATTTCTGCTCTGGCTGCCTGCTATATCTTGAACAATTTGCGGCTGTAACTGTCAGTAGATGGTTGCAAAATACAATTCCCAAGTTGAATACATTTGAATGTGTAATTTATTGTGACATGCAATTGCGCAGTAGGTTTTATTACAATATCAACAATTGCATGATCAAATATTGACACCCTGGAGCAGTTGTACAATACAGTATACTGTTCTTAAAAAAAAAAAAAAAATTCTGCTTATGATTTTCTTTGATGTTTGCATACATACTCTGTAGACGCGGATGCCCGCCTCGTGTTGCGCACTGAGGGAGTGCCCGCGGAGCTTCTCCACGCTGCTGCTGACACAGTCGCACAGGTTGCATCTCAGCTGGACGGGGTTTCCTTTAGCAATGAGGGCAGCACCCTCCTGACCCCTATCTCCGCCTTCCTGTATATGCGCTGCCAGCTGGTACCTAGTGCGGTGTCGGTCTGTCTGGCAGTGCAGGGAGAAGTTGGCCCTCAGCGGGGTGGTGTAGCCACACAGCCTGCAGTGGCACCCCCCAGCGACCAGGGTACACCACTCAGACTGGGGCAGGGAGCGAGGGGTGTTGAGGTGCTGCTCCACGCACTCCAGGCTGTCGGAGGAGAAGCTGGAGCATATCAGACACTGGAAAACACAGAGCGAGAGTGCTCCTGAGGGGCACAGGGAGGGTGCCGGAGGGGGCGAGGGGGAGGGCGACGGGGAAGGAGTCAGGGTCGACCCCAGTGTCATGGGCTGCTCTGGAACCTGCTGACTGCTGAGGCGCATGGTAAGGGACAGCTCAGCACCTGCGGAACAGAAACAGTGTTAGCTGCTGTTCGTTTGTGAGGTAAGAGTGATGTGTCAGACTCTAACCTGTACTCTGCAGATGTTTGAGCGGCGGTGCCATGCCTCGGCACTGGGACAGGTAGTAGCCTCTCTGGAGCCGCAGCATGTTGTGTGTGTGCTTCTCGCTGGTGGTGTGAATGCGCAGGTTGCGGGCAATGCTGGTCTCATAATCGCACACGTCACAACGCCAGCGCTTACCGTGCGAGTGCACTGCGGAGGTGATCTTAGCAGGCTGGGTTGCCGGAGTGTGGATAGCCAGTGGGAGTTTATAAGCCTGCTCGTCCACTGTGATTCCCCCAGATGTACTGCTGTTGTTGACTTGCAGGTGACCATTGGAGTTGCCCCCATTCTGGACGTTGTTCAGGTGCTTGTCCGACTGCATGTGTATGCTAAGGTTGCCTTTGGAGGAGGTGGCGTAGTCACACACTTGACAGCGGTAGGGCTTGTAGCCACAGGCGTAGGTCTCACCGCGGGCCAGGCGAGGATGGGGCTTCCCTGAACTGCAGTACGTGCACACCCCTCTAACTGCCCCCCCACAGATACACTTGCCACCCGAGGCTCCACACACACACTGCCCTCCGGTCTCTGGGTGTTTCTCCTTCATGTGAACTTGCAACGTATGCTGGGATTTATAGTGCCAGTTACACTTGGGGCATTTGAGCGTCTTGCATGAGTTGCGTGAGTGCATTATGGTCATGTGACTTGTAAGTGAATTTGGAGAGAGATCTTGGTTGAGGTTTTTAGATACAGCATCTTTCGGCTCGTCTTTCTCTCTCTCATCATCCACATCGGTCTCGGGTACACTGTCATTTGGTTCTTGAGCTTTGGCACCATTTCCATTGGTAACGGAAGAGTGAAGAACCCCTGGCCCTCCGTCCTCAGCAGTGGGTGAATGAGCAGGCCCCGTACCTGCCAGTTCCAGAGACGCCACAGATGACTGCTGGGAGTTAAAGCTCTGAGGAAACCCAGAAATCCAGCCCTGATCTACCTCAATGTCTTTTACCTCTGTGTCGGGGTGCAGAGCGGACGGGGAGGACGGACATGTCAAGTGCTTTGGCGAGGCGCAGAGCGAAGGGGCGGGCTTTGGAGAGGAGGAAGGGGTGGGGACTGTTTTGCTGTGGAGTGTGCCACTGGCCTGTGCAGTGCTGGAAGAAGAGCAGTGCTGGCTCTGTTGAGGTAATAAAGAACATTTGGATTTGTTTTGGCTTTGGTTTGAGATGGCCTCCTCCTCCTCTTGGCCTCCGCTGCCTGTAAGTGACGCCTCCTCCACACCTAAGTGCACCTCCCCGTCTTCCCTCCTCTGCCCTGATGTATATCCCTCCCCCTGGTTTTCCTTCACCTCACTCTGCTGCTGCTGCTGCTGCGTAGAGAGACGGCCTGCATCAGTCTGCCCATCTCCTCGGACCCCCTCAGCCCCCTGTTGTGGGAGGGTCAGGGGCTCTTTGGCAGGGGCCATAGCTGAGGTATGAGTGGGAGACCCCTGCTCAGGAATGGCTGCCTGGGACCGGAGATGCACAGATAACCCCTGGGGACTGGGGTCAGCCTCTCGCTCCTCTCCTCCCCCTCCATCCCCTCCTCCTTCACCGCTGTCCATACCGGAGGCTACTGCTGCCCACCATCACGACCCCACCTGTTTGTTCGGAGACACACACAAGAGGAAGAGAAAAGCCATGATTAAAACCAAAGATGGAAGGCTTGAGTCATGTAAATAATATTGCATAACACACAGGCCATTGATTAGCGTCCCTGGATAGTATCTGCTCAATACAGACTTCACAGTGCGCAATACATAGGCTGGTTACTCAGGGGTTAGCGTTAGCCCTTAATGGGAAAATCAATAGCCAGAGCGCTAAACTAGGTAGTGGAATGCGGGTGAGAGCTACGCAGGAGGTCTATAATATTCCTCAGGGGATAGGATTAAATAAAGAACTGAACGCTTTTGAGCTAAAGGGCTTTCACTAAATTGCCGCACTTAGATGAAAGCGGATAAAAGAACACATTCTTAAGCCAGTGCATCAGCCTTTACATCTTCAGAAGTGTGTTATTAGGTGTTATAAGCGTATGGGATCGCTAACATTGCTATTACAGAGCATTAATAACCCTGTAGAAGGTATCAAATATTGAACAAAATGTAAATGGATACAAAAGAGTAGCTTGGGTCGTTATGGCCTTAATGTAATTATGTAGATACCGAACATTAACGCTCGCTATCACGTGATGCATTGCAGCACACATAAGGTGTAATTGCATTTCGTCTTCACAGCCCCAGATCTGACATGGTGTCCACCCCCTAATGGATTGCACACAGTAAACACACATTTGTCTTGGCGAGAGAATAACTGATTGTTTTTGTTTTTTTCTTTTTCCCCCCAAGAAGGGCAAAACGCAATTCTAAGTATGAAAGGAAACATGAAATATGTTGTTGGAAAAAAAACTAAACAATAATTATAATTTGGCAAAACCGATTTCAAATTGTGAAAGGCATTGTAATACAAAGAGTAATTGGACTTGATAACAAAAATGTCCACTCCGCTATGAGCTGAGAGATAAGCGCTAGTCACGCTGCAAGATGTATGCTTCATATTGTGGGCCTACCCCGCAATCTCATTACCGACCTTTTTTAATCAAGCAGAGACCTTAATGTACCCTTTCACCTTCTCCTCCAACCAGCCCCCTCCTCCCCCAACTCCTCCAAGGGCCCCACTCTAACACTCCCCCAGCAGCCTACCCCCTTTTTCCCCCTGCCCTGACTACACTTTAAAGATATATGGCTCATATCGGCACTCTGATAGTCCTTTAATGTACTGTGCTCATGTCACAGGCCACGGACCCTTGGCCATTGCAGCTGTCCACTGTCCTGCCCCGCGAGTGCCTTGTCTGCCAGCAGCCGAGCACGCTCTCTAATCTGATAAAGATTTTCATTTACACTGCAATCAATAACCCCGGTCTATCGGCAATGTAACTATTTATACAAGCATTCCTGGCTCCCTATCGATCACCGGTGCGGGGAAACCATCATTTAACATGTGTGTGTACATCTAGGTGCGCGTTAATGCTTGTACATCCTGTCGTGCCTATCTATAGAGCCTTGGCCCCACGGTGGCAGTTTTAGGGGCCTGCACTAAACAGCAACTTTGGGAGAGCGTGTGTTAACAAAAGTAGGTTCCTAAATCCAAACAAAAGTATCCCCTGGGTGATGTCTGTCTACCTATATCTGGGGAGTGAGGGTGCAAAGCGTGAGAGGGATGTGTGGAAGAGAAAGAGGAGGAGGAGGCACAAACACACGGAGTTGTGCGACTATAGTTGTGCTGCGTTTAGTTTATATAGAGACCAAAAGAGCAATGGATATTGTTTTTGTTGTTTTTCTTCATAAAGGCTGCTGTCAGAGGAGCTTGCATGCAATCTGCACCTACCCCAGGTAATAGCCTAACTACCATTGTATAACTACAGGGGCTATCGTAGGCATAAGTGCGGACACAGAACAAGGAAGAGACTCGGTACTTCACTTCCAGCTACTGTGTTGTCAAGCCGCTGGCCAACACGACTACTCCAGCCTTTGTTTACAACGGACCGCTCCGTACTGGTCCGGTGAAGCTAAACCAAGCTTCGATATCCCGTAACAGGTGACAATATGCATAAACGGATCAGCAAAAGGCGTCTTTTAATGAGAATTAAAGCGCTACACTGAGCGAACAGCCTCTCCCGAGCCGTCGCCGAACGGTTCGCTTGTCGCTATACGGTGAATAAACAAATGCGAGTACTTACATTTGTGCAGCGGCTCCGGTACGACGCTCCTCACGCTTAAGTAATCCACAAAACAATCGTATTGAGATCCCACTCATTCCTTACGGATGATCCTCTTGCGTTTTTGCGAAGCCGGAGAGGGGAAAACAGGGAGAGGGAGAGAGCAGCAGGGTCCGAGTTGTTACCAAACAACAGTGTAATTAAAGCTACATATAGGCTGTAGTAAACAGAAGATGGGGGACGGAGGGGTTTGTGCGAGCTTCAGAGGTAGAATGAGTTCTGATCACTGTGGGGGGAAAAACACTTGGCTCTTTATTCCTGCTAATTAGTTTCCTTCAAAAAATGGCTGAGATTACGCTCAGTGCGCATGTGCGTAATTGCGCAGACACCGCTAATTAGCCCGTTTGGATCAATAGGATTCCGCGAGAGCAAGAGGAGAGAGAGAGAGAGAGAGAGAGAGAGAGGGAGGAGAGAGGCTTTTCGGGACGTAGAGAGAAAATAAAACATTTAAGATATTTTAAGAGTTGGAAATGACCGCTGATACGTTAATTGTTAATTGCATATCCACTAGCGCCGCTGTTGGACTCCAGATGTCTATGTTTTATTATTATTATTTTTAATAAAACAGTAACATACGTTTCAGAAAACCTACAATTTGATGAAAACCCGAAGTGTTAAAGTGAACATTTGTTCCTCAAAACATTAGTATGACAAAGGACGTCCAAAAAGGCAAATATGCCATTCAACACTCGACGCTGTATCAGAGATTTAGCAAAGCACGAGCATCGAAAGTAGGGCCCCGGAACGATGTGCTAAGTATTTATTTTACATTTGTATGAGAAAGCACATGTTAAAAACTATAGGGATTTAAAAGATTATTTTATGTGGCGAAGGGTTTATTCGCTTGAATTCTGTTATTTTTGGATAGTGGCTGTGCAGTTGCGCATCGTATCAAACACGCAAATATTAAACAAGTAGCCTAAAAGTATAAGTGTTTACAGGTAAGAACGAATGCAAATAAAATGAAACATGATAACGCCTCATGAAATACATCATCCCCACACGAAGGCTTGATCCAAAATACGCCACCTTTGGTGATGTCCTGTGGTCCAACCTGTGCGTCACGTTCTGAGACATACTTTTAGTGTTTGACTTTATCCCTGTAAAAGTGAGTAAACATAGCCTTGGTGTCCACTGCAATGTCCTGCCAGAAGCCTCAGTTTGGCTTTATTCTGCCGTGGCCGTCCCATCCTCGCCACACGGCCCGCCTATTGTTATGATAATACTATTGTGATTTTCACGGTGGAAGGCAATCTGTCCATCGTCTATATCTAACAGACTGCAACTGCTTTTGAAAAAACATTTAGTTTACATTTTTTTACACATTTTGGCCCAATTTAAACTTCTATGTAATGTTATTTTTACAAATGCTTTCGTCAGATTTACGTAACAGTGGGACAGCAGCAGCATGCTTTGCGTAGTCTGTTGCGCATTAATATTCTGTTATAGTCGTTACTACTCAACGCTCCAGGTACAAAATAATACAAAATATTAATATCGCAATTTGAATATTATAATGTTGATAATGACTATTCAATAATATATCCAGCTATAACTGCCTTATTCTTAATTTCCACTCGCATTTGCTTTGTCCTAATTTTCCTTCAATTTATTTCCAACAATAAAGTCCATTTATTGGCCAGTTAACATGCTGCTCGACATTTGTGGCTCATCCAATAATTATTTTACGATTTTAACGCGTTCGTGGTGTAAAGTGGTTGTCGGTCTGGCCCTCGCCACCCCACAAAGAGTGCAGCGTATCTCAGGCATAAATCAGCGAGTGTCCGAGCGCTGCGTCTTTACGCACACATGGATATGTTTTATTATTGATGAGACTGCGTTAAAAGACACTGACGAGCCTGTCATTTATGAGCCCAACAGCACGACTAGAAAAGGTGCTGTGATTTTAACATCAGGCCATTTTGCATATTAGATGTATGCGTGCGTGTGTGTGCGCGCGAGTGACGGTTATGTGCACTACCTACAATGAGAAAGAGGCGTACATGCTATTGCATATTGTATTATGTTAAAGTACTGTAGAAAAGTATAGAGCTATGCAAATGTCTTGTACATCTTTTTATACAGTTACACCTGCACCGTGATGTTTATTATGACTAATATTGTATTACTTGCATGCTATTACCAAATTGGCACTTATAAATGTGGTGCAATTGTCTTTTCTATGTCGCAAAACATTATCCATATTCACATATACACAATATATACACATATACACAATAAAATATGTGTAAAACATAATATAGAGGTACATGACAATACACTTAAGAATCCTCTTGTCGATGTTGTGGACTAAGTCCGTATATTCACATATACACTTATTAACAGCTTACTATTCCTTTAAATTACATTAACCGTAGTTGCACAGGTTGATTTAGCTTTAATTTTTACATATCACAAACATGTTCTGCTTTATGAATATATGTAGGCATAAAGACGGTGTCTAATGATTGAATAATAAGTATGAAACAACAATATTTCACTGTTATTAAATCCTGTGTGCGAAAGTGCAGCCACAGTCTCATCAACTCCTAAACGCACAGGGGCCCTCTCCGGGTGCACTTTAACATGCGCCGTGCCTGCTGTGCCCTCAGGTCTGTGCCAGGGGTTGTTGTTTTCACTGTAATATATAGTTAGCCATTCCACCAATTTACCCTGTCACTGTTAATGGGGCAATTAACCACGGCGATACCCCCCGGGCAGAGAAGGAGAGCCCTATATGCACCCCAACTCCAAACTTGTCTTTATGGCATTTATATGACAAGGTGTAAAGGTGGGGGGGGGGGGTCGAAGTGGCTGGGGGACCCATCTGACACCTCTCAGGGTTCTTCATGTCACCCCCCTCCCGACTGCCCCCGCCTTGATATTTGCCCCGGGGTACGGTGCGGAGCAAGTGTAATGCATCATGTGCAGAGGAGCAGGTTTGGGGGGGGGGGGGGGGGGCCTTTTGAAATCACTGTGCTAACTCTCACTTAAATATTATTGCTTAGAATTATGTGCTGAGGGCTAATAACCGGAAGGGTGTGGCGACATTTGGGGCAAAATTGAATGAACTAATAATATGAATACAATTTTGTGTTATGGATTTGAAATTTCCTTTTTTTGGATGTTGATAAAAATGAGTACGATGTTTCTCGATATTTTTCAGTACAAATCCACTCAGAAAAACATTTACTATATGCATGTTATTGATAAAGTAAAGTAACTTTACTATTTATATGCCATATTATATGTATTTATGTGTGACATTTCAGCTTTTGGGACGAATTGATTGAAAAAGCAATCGTGTGAATCATAGGACGGAACGAAAAGAATATCTGATTGTGATTAGATTTGGGGTTTATGTTTCAAAAATCAACGCTTAGGTCGCTGTACACAGTTGTAGCACATGAGAGACGAGCGAAATATAAGCAGGAATCCCATGCATTTGTAGAGCATCTTTTATATGATATAAATCCTCATGGAGACAGTTACATTTTTTTGTTTGCAGAGGACGCCGTGCTGCTTTACCTAAATGATTGCATGCCGTGCTATTGAAATTGTGATTCTTTATTTTATTTTCCGCAGCTTCCCTGAACCGTTTCCCCCCCCCTGGTTTTCCGTAAAGATAGCGGAATGTGACTTAAGCCCTTTGGATTCGGAGCCTTCTATAAACACGTGTCCGGCTCAAACGCTCCCCCTTGACCTCGACTGTTTATACAATCCATATCCGGAAGTCTCTCTCCATCTTGGTCCACGCTCGGCACCCGTTCCGCCTTGCCTTCCATCCCAGAGGAGGCAATAACCTCCCCGAGCAAGCCCCCCCCCCTTGAGCCGTTGTCATAGTAACCTGCAAGACCGGTCGACATGACAACCCCACCACGGTCCAGAGATAGATGATAGGCCAGAAATTGGGAGGGAACAAGGTGCATGGGGGATTTGCACGCCCGCTTTAATTTAGTTTGCCTGATTCAGATTCAGAACTGTTTTTTTTTTTTCTTTCTCCATCCCAAAGGCCCTCAAGAGGTTTATTATACATTCATATTTGTACAGGTACGCGCCACGTATAGCTGGACAGCGGCGGCACGTCCTTACTGCAAATAAACGCTGAAGGAAGTCACTATTTTGAAGTGATTTGATGATGATGTGTTTTTTTTTTTTTTACACGGCGGCCCCGTGAACCACTGTTGAATCCAGATATCATAAAGACTGGTTTATTTTAGGAGCGATATCGAGAAACGACAAAATCTCCCTTCTCCACGGGGTCTTATTGTCAAATCTTTAGATATCTACTGAAATGCATATTGCTCTTGTGTTAGTTTAGCTGTTCAGTCTCTCGTTGTGAACTGAATTTCACCTTTTTAGGACATAAATAACAAATCACAATTGCATTGGAAAAATACTTTACAGTAATATTATGTGCTTTTTTTTATTTTCAAAGCGCTCTTCAAGACACTCAAAGACCCTGGTACTTTACCACAACAAAGCCACATTTTCTGCTTATTTGCCGTTTATCAGATGATTATTTTGGATTTATGTTGCACTGCACATTTTAAACAATTTGGGGAGCGTTAATATTTGAGAGAAGCCCGTGCAATACAGAGCAGGTTTGTAGAGGTCTAAACTACAGGTTTAGCAGATTTTATACATAATACAACCACTCGGAATAAAAAATATTTCATTTCCCACTGAGGATATTATAGAGGACATAATATTACAACAAACCATTCTGCTCTAATATCCATCACTTTACATTGCAAATTTGAATATTTATGTTTACCCCTTCCTTTCCATAACCACGTTATCCCCCCTCCTGATTTAAACAGTGTCACGGCTGCAGATGACTCCGAAATCTGTCCCCTGCCAGACCAGCTAGGCCGTTGCCCGCCGACTGACCCCGCACTCTGACCCCGAGCGCGGAGCCAGCCATGCAAAAACTGACATTAAGAATCAATAGGTAACATTTAAATGAGGTGCATTCAATTAAAATAGACAGTGTAACCTCTGCGGGCACATTGGTATCATCTAAACGCTACAGAGCCCATGTGTCGGACTGCGCTCATGGTTTGTCCATGCTGATAAAATTACTGCTGTTGAAATGTCATTACAGCCCAAGAAATATACACTACCATATATATATACCATATAGTCTTGGTTTATGCTCACTATCAGTCATTTGTAAGACGTTCATTTTTTAATATTGATTTCACAAACTATAAAACCTTTACAGAGCTTTCATTATGATTTGGTAATCATTTATAAGCTCCTAAAAGGTTCATAGGCATAGTTTTGTTAACAGTATGTATAAATATGATTAAGAATTATCACTATTTTTGTGGTTATAATGCCTAATAAATCTTTTATAAATGATGAAAGAAGTCTTTATCAATGTTTTACAAATGCTTAATTAATAGTATATAGTGATTATAAAGTTATTTTTTTATTTTTTTATCTGAAGTTTCTAATATAAATTATTTTGTCTTTGAATATATCATTCATTTGCAGCCCCATTTTAGCATATACCATTTTTGGGAAACATTAAACCTGTCTGTATGTAACATTTGGATTGGTTTTCTGTCTACCTTTGCTTTTTTTAATTGAAATGTCTCCGGCTTTTTTTAAGAATGCAATTCATGGTTAGATTTGTTTGTAAATGGTTTAAACTAGGGGAGAATAACACTTTTTGGTACGAGAAGGGAAACGAATCCGTACTTCGATGGAAAACATCTTTACGACTGAATTAGAACGCTTGTGCGTTATGATTCCAGTTCTTGTGCGTTTAGCAGCTTTTACTCGCAGTGCAACGTCTGAGAACTCACTCCCCTGTGATTGGTCAACTCCCCTTGTCTTTCACTCGGAGCGCGACAGAGGTTGACCAATAGGGGGGGGGGGGGGGGGGGGGTGAGTGGGAGGTCAGCATGTGTCCAAGCTGCGTTAACCAGAAAACCCTGAAACATCTCACAAAATTGGCAGATCGTCGCGGTGTGGATGCACATTTAAATCCACATCGTCATACACCCATTCCTGTAGTGTTCATGTTGTCTTAGCAAATAGGGCTGCCCTGTTTGAGACACAATTCACTCAAATACATATCATAACACCAAACATCCTCAAATTTCAACACAAATGTAAGCTGTGTAAGAGAAAACACTACAACAGGACTTAATCAATTTGGCTAAAATGGGGCTGAAACTGAACCTTTGCTTATTTTAAACTTCCCATGCGGTTTTGCTTTAGGCTGTGTCGGCAGAAAATGTGCAAATCCCAGTCAGACGGAAGACCCCATGGATTCTGCGTTTTATATACACCACGGCGTCGCCTAATATTACGGAAACCAGAGTGTCTAAATATGTGTTTAAATATGTGAAAGCGCCGCGGATGAAACCTATAGTGGTAGGTTCCAGCTGACATCACCACATCCTCCAGGCCTGTAGTTGTGGTGAAATGAGATGGGGGCAGGTACCGTGAATGCTGTCAGTATGCTGATTTGGTGCTGTGTCCGGACACACATAGTCGGATAATGGGCTTTGTCACTAAATGGCCGACATTTGTGGATTTGCATTTGTGATGTTTTTTGAATATTACCAATAGAAGAATACTGGCTCCGCCCCCACGTAAGAATAGACACGTGTGTATTGTCTAAAGACGACTCTATACAACTCTATGAGCAATTCACTGTTTTTTTAAGAAACATCCAAACAGAAAATCCATATGTCTCATTTGTTAAGGTCCACAAATATGTTATAACAAAGTCTTTTCAACTTGTAACAATTGCACATGAGGCCATCACTTTTTAACACTAAAGTGGCCTTAGTCCAGTTATTTTTTTAATATTTAATAGAAACAGAACAATCAAAGGCAATACGATGTGACATAAAAATATCTACATATGTATATGAGACAATTGCATATTACAGTTTTGTGAGATACCCAGTGAGATTTTCAGTCATCCAGTCAATCAGCTTCAGATTGAAACTGAAGGTAACTGTGTGATCTCATATTTGTTTTAAACTCTTAAAAATGTTTACAGGTCTTGCTTAGATCTTGCATAACAATAGCATATATTATGGAGTCATGGGGCGTTATTTAAAACAGACAGACAGACCTAGCTCCATTAAAGGCACACTACGTAACATTTTGGATTATACTTTGCCAGCAATACAAATAATGACCGGTCAGACACAGAAAATGCAATATTTGCTGTGGGTAATCATAGAATGGGTTTGAACGACGAAGTAAACTATTTAAATCTTATATGTGGCTGCTGTTAGACAACTTTGTTTATTTTAGGTACTTTTCAACAATAGTACTAATGGCTTGTATTTTAGTCTATTCTATCGTTGAGTGAAATGTTTCACATTGTAGCTTTAACTGCAAAAGATAAAAACATATTAACATACTAAAATCAGTATCGAACATGAATAATGACTTCAGCTTGTCAGTTGCTATATGTGTTTTGAAACATTTTTTCAGATGCTAAAATGTGCTGATGGCCTTTTCTTACGTGGGGCTTCAGGAGCCAGTTCCTGTCTCTATTATGTTGTTTTCATGGAAAATATCCAAAACAATTTGATTATTTTTATCAACGACAGTGATTTTATCCAACCACACCATCTATAAATTCCCAAAACACTGACCGTCAGGTTTTAAATTCCAAACCATAAAAACTCCAAAGCATATATTCATAGTATATTTTTCATTCGACAGCTTCAGCAGTGAACCAGGGCCTTTGGCTTTGTGGATTTATTTATTTTCTTTGCATCAGACGCTCTTTCTGTCACAACCAGACACATTAAGGACTTAGAGAGGATAATGGGAATGGGGGCGTACCTTGTCCAGGGACACAACGACAACAACAAAATCGACTCAAATTGGGCTAAACTGAGCATAAACTCCGTCTTAACCAGAAAAACACATGACTTAAAGGCTTTACTTATGCATAAATGAGATCATTCAAAATAGCATATGGCCTGAGGACCGCCTGAAGAAGCCCAAGTGCCATACTGCCACTGGATTAGACAGTTGCTCCAACTCATTTCACATGCATATACTGTACTAAAAATATTGTATGTGCCCAATCATTTGACGTACCTACGGCGTTGTCACCCTTATTTGCACCAACCCAAACACATCGAACATTCTGAAGTTTAGAAATCCTTCTATAACAAATGCAGACTTCTTTTTTGCACTCCTCTTTCTTCATGTGTCCAAATGCTTCGCATTATTACACTCAGCATAATTTATAAACATTCCTGGCTTCCTTTCTTCTCATGTGTGCATTACTTGGACTCTTCCCAACAGCAAGTAAACAATTCCATGCTAATACCACATTCATGTATAGAGTTACTGAGAAAAATTGTGACTTTACATAAAAATGTTTACACCGTTGCACTGGCCATAAGAGATATAATATAATTCCACAGATGCATATGAATCATTGTAATGAAATGTAAAATAGCACAGATTGATCATTGCTACATCAGGCAGATTAAAGATTTCTCCCTACGTGTGTTTTTGTCTCATGCTGTCTGATTGCTTCTTTCTCGGCGTGGATGCGTTTGATGTGTACGCTTCATCTGGTATTTGCTGCCCGCGCCTCTGACGGATGGATTTTCCCTTGGGGATCGATAAAGTGTATCTTCTCATCTCATCACCTCGCCAATGGCCTCGCGCCGGAGAGGATTCATAACCTTAATGTTAGATGCAGATGAGACCGCTCACAGGTAGCCAATTCACAAAACCTCAGTCATCATGAGCCATTAGTATGATGAGCAAAAAAAAAATTACACAGGGAGACGGGTTACAGAACGCATGTATTACTATTATTAGGTTACATTTATGGTTAAAGGCCCTATACCTGATTTATTGTATTTACAAATAATAAGAGATCTAATTGTTGGTGGTGGTCCAAACTAAACAAATTCTTCACTAAGATGAGTTTATAAGCACGTTTCTCAAACTTTAGGGACCAATACTGTCATGAAATGTAAACCACAACAACTACCTGCTGGTTCATAATATATAAAAATACTTTATTATTAGATGCAGTGCACATATATCAGTATAGGTCTTTTAATACATGTAGCCCACATGTATTTCAGTACAGGCTTGATTTTTGACACTAAGAAGAGATAGACACAAAATCAACATGGCGAGTTTGTGAACCTAAAACTTAATTTAAAAAGCAGTTTTTGTTTTGTTTTTTAATTTTTGTATTAACAGAATTATGCCTCACTCACAAACAAACCCTATTGTTTGCGAGAGTTTGACATCGGTTTCCAGGATAACGCGACACATAATACAATGGTGTAATATTGAGCAACAGTGCCTCCTAGTGGCGATAAACGTAATAACGCGCAGCAGTCGAAGCCCACCACCCGGACACCGTACATTCGCGGAAGCTGTGATGACAAACCGCACCGAAGCCAAACCGTTGCCGTTTGCCCTCAGTTTCCCCATTTTATTAGAATTTTGCGGTTTAAACTATGATATTGATTATTTATGGATTGTAGTTTCACAATATTGACAAACGATGGAGGATGAGTGGGAAGAGGAGGTACGTAAAGGTTGAAAGCTAAGGAGTTTCTAAATGCTCAGTTAGTTAGCCTTTCTCCTCGTTCACTTATTTGCAAATATTCCTGTTGCGAAAACATAAAATCTGTCTCGCACATGTAAAGGTGCGTCCCTCTTTATACACGTGTGTTCTCAGGAGCAGCTGGTCGTGGTGGAGCTGGCGGGGACGTTGAGCAATGAGTTTCTGACCAAAAACAAAAGCGCGTGTAAAGTCCTTGTAAGTCTTACTGCTTCATTACATCATGACCGAATGACCCGTATAGAGTGCTTTCATTTCTAATTGTCTCTACTTGTCTCCATTCAAGGATATTGACAGTGAGAATCCATTCATGCAAGTAGGACAGTTAGTTTTTGCTGGAGAATATGAAGGTAAGAATTACATTATATATATTAATAATAAGAATGATCATTATCTTCAGTATCTTTCTTTTATTTGCGTTTTTAAAGTCACATAGTACTAGTTAGCAAACGTCACTGGCAAAGCAAACACATTTACATCACTCATATAGAACACATTACTGTAAAAGTACTAAATACTTAGTACTTTACCAGTTACTACGCTTATAAAGTTTCAAAGATTCTATTGTAATGTATTTCTGTTTTATTAATGACGTAAGCTCTCAGTCGAGCAGGAGTTTTCCGTCATTGACAAAGTTTCAAAAGGTATCACCTGTTACGGACATTTCCGGATAGATTTGCACTGATTTAGTAAGGAAAGGTTTATTAAAAAGCTTATCTCGATTTGTTCAATCGCTTCTATTGTTTAGTGAGTTTCAGAATCGACACCTCCACTTTTTAACCCTCTATTGATTGTTGATCAATTATTATCTAGTCCTATTTGGTGGTGCTGGTTTAAATGTAAACGTCATGGGAGATTATCATTGAAACTTGAAGGGCCCTAATATCTCATGAGAGATGGTAAACGGACACAAACTGTTACATTCTTTCACTTTTGATTGAAAACGGCCTTATTTTACAAATCAAGTCAGTCATAGTATCATCATTTGTTGCTTATCTTATTGTTTTCAGATGCTTTGGGGACTAGTATCCTGTTTGAGGAAACGCCACGGAAAGGTAGGCATCAAACATTTTACATGCACCTGACATTTATGAACCTGTGCTTTCCGCTCAGATCTTATCGTACGCAAGAGCAGCTGATGGTAAATGCCATGGAGAAATCCCAGCGTCATTTGAATGAAACGCCCAAAAATATTCACGTCTAGGGAGGCCTCACCCATGGGTTTTACAGCACACATGCACAAAACACGGCAAAAAAGAACATTTCTCCAACCAGGAAATGATAAATAGTTGTTTTTAACACAACAAATATGATATTTTTGCGCATGAGGAAGATAAAAAAAATCTGTAAGTAACCCACATTAACCTTATAGCCAATCCAAGATCACATTTACTAAATAAAAAAAAGGGGGAAAGAGAAATAAGTCGTCTGATGAAGGGCTAAGCCCGAAACGTTACCACTTAGGTGCTATCATTAATAAATTACTACTTGGGAGCTAAGAAAGCTGTGCGGATCTTCTCTGTTTTTTGTTTGTATATTCACTCGGTCCGGCACGCTTTTTAAGTTTTTTGCGATGTGCGTGTCTTCCTCCTTCGGAAAGAGAAATAAGCTAATAATAAAAAGGACCTAAGCTGTAGGCCTAAATAGCCTATATAAAAAAGGGTATAAAATTAGACCACATAAAAAAAGCAAAGCGAGCACAGAACACGGTCCACAGACTCAGCGCTCAAACCAACCAGAACACAGAGCATGGCCTCGCGCAGACCCAGGTGAGGCCCGGTGTCCCGGTACACGGCAGCGGCCGCGGGTGTGAGGCGGGGAATCCACACAAAGTTTGACATGCAGCGGTATTTTGTCAAAAACGAAACATAAATATAAAAGACACCATAAGCGTCTCTGTGGCTGCAGTCCAGGTTCTAGAGCCTCTGGTCCGGGCTGAGCCTCTGGGCTCGGCCCGTGGCATAGAGGAGCATGACGATGCAGCGCAACATTCAATCAAGTCTGTCCATAAACATTTATGCTGTCGCCTTGTTTCATGTTTATCTCACTAATGAAGATAATATGCAAAGTGGCAATGCAATTCATGCTATTAAAAACTGTTTTCCAGCACTGTTTACTGTTTAGTTAAAATCGGTGTATCATGTGCACCACTCACGGTGCGCTCAAATGATAAATGCCAAAACAGGCGGTAATTTTTCGTACACCCCACATACGCTCTGATTTCACCGTACGCAAGTTTGATAAATGAGGGCCACTGTGTTTACCTACGTAAAAGTCATATTTTCTTTTTCACACTTCACTCTAGGAAAGGACTCTACCCCTGAGTTGAAGTACATGTGCCATACTGGGAAGAAGCTTATGATGCAGCGAGTGTTTCTGACAGAGAGGAAAGATGGGGAAAGCAACCAAGGTATCTCGCAACTTTCCCAGTTGGATCGTGTTCTGCATGCACTGAATTCCTACCTCAGTATTGCTTCTATTGTGGACTCGTATATTTAGATATTTCTCTCTATATATGGTCTTAGCCTATTGAGTGTAAAAATTCCCTGTATGTTGTTGACATGTGGTAAAACTAAGAACAAAGCAACAACTGGGGATTGTGATAAGGTATATCATCAACACTAAATATTATTATAGACATTTTCCAGTTTATGCTAATTATTTTTGATAACTTGCATAACGCAGGTGTTCTATTTCAGGGTAGCAGACAGTAAAGAAAGAATTACTCTTATTTTGCACTTTTCACTTTGAATCAATTGAAAAAAAGTCTACAACAAAGGCACCGATCTACAAAAACATGGGTAACAGGTCAGATCCGCAAAATTATCAGCCAATTTCAATAACATCAAACGTGGGGAAAATACTAGAGTCGGTTATCAACAAAACACTGTTGGAGTTTCTGTGTACAAACAACTTAATATCAGCTTTGCAATTTGGATTTCTACCACGTCATTCCACCACTGATCAGTTAAGCTATCTCTACCACAAATGTCTATCACTAATGGAGAAAAGATTCTCATGCTGTGCTGTTTTTCTAGACCTAGCAGCTGCATTTGATACCGTACCACATCCTGCAATAATTCAAAAGCTTCCATCATATGGAATCCGTGGAAAACTCTTCCGTTGGATTGTAAATTATCTCACCGATAGATAGCAGGCTGTCAAAATTAACAACATTCTTTCAGAAATACGTCCTGTCTACTCAGGTGTGCCTCAAGGAAGCACTCTGGCTCCCACTCTGTTTGTACTGTTCATGAATGATCTTTCACATCTGATTCCTGGTGAAATTCAGTCATCAAGCAAGCCAGGCACTGTTAACGATTGTCTGCTTTATGCTGATGACACCACACTGTTTGTGGCATCCCAACAGCTCTCTAATGGTAGAGAAAGTAAATCAAGATCTTCTGGACATTGCCCAGTGGGCTGAAACTTGGGGTATGCAATTTAATCCAAGCAAAACCAAAGCAATGTTTCTCTCCAAAATGCAAAATACAAACATTGACATTAAATTCATGGGCTGTCCAGTCGAAATGGTTAAACAACATCTCCATTTAGGATTCTGGATCACAAACGATCTAAAATTTGACAAACAAGTCGACCACGCCTGCCGAAAGGTGGCATCTCAAATATTCCTCCTTCGTAGACTCTCCCTCTCTGTTAAAGACCAAAATCTATGAACAAGACTGTACAAATTCTACCTCACTTTGAGTATGCGTCACCCGTCTGGGCTGCGCTAAATGTCACACAAACTAGCCGCTTGGAAAAACTCCAACGCCGAGCCATTAGGATCATACTACACTACCCCTATACACAACCAGTTACAGATGGGGACTATGAAGAACTCAAACTGGCTCCTTTAAAACATAGAAGAAACTTTGCAGTGATGTGCTATGGCTACAAGCTGTTACGTGGTTTACTCCCAAAGGCTCTCCAGTCCCTTTGTCCCATTATTAAACAAACTCCTATTCAAACATGGAATAAAACACTTGTCCATCCGGGCATAGAACTCCCCACGAGTCGAGCATTGGACCGATCTCCATTCCTATTTTCAATAAAGTTATTAAACAAATCTCCCGAACTGTGGGACTGTCCTACTTTGGACAATTATAAAAACGAATTATGGGACATCAAGCATAGGCTGATTTTTTTTACTATGTTTTAATATTTAAGAAACCAGCCGTCAATGCCTTCGGGCACGACGTTTCTACATAAAAGTTGTAATAAAAAAAATAATAATAAAAAAAAAGGCTTGCCAGGGCACTTTAGAGGAAACCAAGAAACAACCTCATAGCCCCCCCAACACCTGCCCCCTGACCATGTAAACACAAACATGTGCAGGGATTGCAAATGCTTGAAGCAGCAGATGCATCTACAGTTAGCAGCTAACACCAGGGTTAAGCATTATAACAAATGTTTTAGGGCTGAAACAATCGATTAATCGACAACTAATCGATTATTGAAATAGTCGACAACTATTTTAGAAATCGATTAATCGTTTTCTAGTAAACACAGACTCAAATAGAGCGAAAATTACATGTGTTTTTAAAATTAAAATATCATAAATATCCGTCTGTGTCTCAACCAATCAGAAGCAGAATTAGTGCCAAGAGCCTCCAACATTAAAGTTTACTCCATCAACACACCCTAAAGCGATGCCTTTTATGCTTTATGTAATTTTTGTTGAACAAATACAATTTTCATACACAATTAACAGCCAAGCGATTAATCGTGAAAATAATCGGTAGATTAATCAATTACCAAATAATCGTTAGTTGCAGCCCTAAAAAGTTTCCAAAAGTTCGTTAACAGATAAATGTCTAAGTGACCTGCTCTGATGCAACTGAAATCCTTATGAAATTTCCATTTGTTTAATAATCCAATATCTACAGGCAGCATTGTAAACTGTTCTAAATGGAACATTAATGTTCTAAATGACAAACAAACTAAAACACACATACTTGTCAGTTTAGCAAATAAATATAAGTCTCAAATGTATCCTTTGCTACATATCTCTTTAATGCTGATAAATGTGTGTCGCTCACAAGATTAATGAGATTTCTGTATCTCAGATGATCAGAGCAGCGTGTGGAGGGGAGTGAAGGGCGTGGGTGAGGGGGGAAAGCTAGGTGATGGGAGGCTGGGGGCACAGCAGTTCACTACTGACAAAAAAAAAATCAATAAGAAGAAGAAGAAGAAGATCTTTATTTATATAGCGCCCCTCACAGACATGGTCACAAAGCGCTTTACATGGGAGCATTTTACATTCACTCCACACTCGGTGGTGGTAAACTACGTTAGTAGCTTCAGTTTCCCCTGGGGGAGACTGACAGAAGCGCGTCGCAACTACACATGTCTGCGCCAACAGTCCCTCTGACCAACACCATACATTCACACACACCATTCATCCCGGCCTATTGTACATGTTTTTGGTGGTAGGGGAAACCGGAGTACCCGGAGGAAACCTACGCAGACACGGGGAGAACATGCAAACTCCACACAGAAAGGCCCGTCCAGGTGGGAATCGAACCTGGGACCTTCTAGCTGTGAAGCGAGAGCACTAACCGCTGCGCTACCGTGCCGCAGACATAGCTTTAAAAGCTTAAACATCAATCAAGTTGTACAAAATATTATTTTCTCTTTTCTCCTGCAGAAGGTAATGATACTGAACAGGTGGAGGAAAACACAGCGATCTTATTAAGTGACGACGATGATGAAGAAGGTGGACAGTTGGATGACGCACAGAACTCTGCAGAGATGGAAGAATCCCTTGTGGACTGATTTTTTCCGTCTTCAATTTGTATGAACTGTTACATTATTAGTAACTAATGCTCTATTGATTTGTACATACAATTGTGTTTTATTGCTTTTTTTTTTCAAATTTTGTAGTATTAAAATAAAGACTGACTGACTGATGATGGATTTTTGCAATGTTAATCCTCCTTGGTTTAACACATCTAGGACACTGTGTGTAAAAGTTCCTTCTAAATTGTAAATCACATATTTATTTGCAATTAGAATATATTTTGTTTACAAATTGTTCAGCCCCACTTCTGAAGCCTTGCTCATTGCCTCTTTCTAAAAGTAGGTCTAGTAAATGTTAATTAGAGTGAAACTACATACTGAGTAAACACAATGATGGTAGGTTCAGGTTTAACTGCAGTTTGAGTTGTGTTTAAAGCATGTTGAAATATCAATGTGCTAACTTAATGATTGATGATTAACTAATGATTTCATGCATTCATTGCAATGCAAAAATCTGAGCGGTATTTTCACCAAAGAAATAACCCTATACTTACCGTTTGTACCTAAGTGCTACATAATTAAGTAGAATTAATTTAACCAGGCCTTAACACTCCCACGCGCACGTTCCCTGTTGATAAATCTTATGAATGAAGGGGAAATGTTGACTTTGAGGACGTGGCGGTTTTGGTCCAATCCAATCACCGCTTGCGCTCCCGCGGTGGACCAATCAGCGCGACATGCCACGCGCTCTTCTGGGCTCTGATTGGTCCGCTGCAGCATTAGCACCGGAAGTCCATGGGTGTGTTTCCGGTTTCCGCTACGGCAGCTGCCCTCGAACTGCTACGGGCAACTTCTAACAAGACTGTGGTACTGAACTCTTTACTTTTCGGATTTCAGATCCACGTTAACGCTGTCGTTTGTGTGTGACACGTTAGCGGTGGTTTTAGAGCGAGGCTTGTTCTTGCCACAGTTGTGCGTGATCTCGTTTTCCGAGATAAATTACCGCTTCATTTTTCAATCTAACGGGACGTAGGTATGTAATAGTGTCATTTGTAAATGATGCGTTCACTTGTCCTGTCTTGCCTTGTATTGAAATTGCTAGTAGTAAGAAGTGCTACAATGTTTGACACGCGTTAGTGCTTTAATGTTCGGTTTTGAGACTCCAGACTGGTCATTTATATTTGTAGATGATGCATGCTTATTTTACGTTAAGGTTTTGACAGCTGACATCGTTTTTTTTATTTTTTTTATTTTAAATGAGCAATCCCTGATACACTTTTCTCATGATGTCAGTTTAGCAGTTAATTTCTAGTCTTGTCTCTTAATGCTCCTTGGGGCTTAAATTATATATTTATTATATATTATATATTTTTTCACAATTTGCCTTCCTCGCTGTCATTCTTAATGTAAGTTTAGTCCAAGTAAATGCTGAAATGAAACGACATCATGATTTAAAAACGGTGACAGTTGGTTCAGTTTTGACTAATTTGAGTAGTTGTGTTAAGCCCATGTTCCAATAACTACTTGCTAACTGCCTAGTGTCTATTGCCTATTGAAGTTTAAGTTTCAGAGGATGAGTTGCAAACGTATCAGTGTTTTCTTAGAGCCTAGATCAGTAACCACTAACCAGACTAACTAAAAAGAGAAGTGGGGGGAGGAAAGGTGTCCGTATTTGAGTGTAGAGCAGTAATGTTAGAGAATAAAATTATATCGCTATTTATCATGCTGTACAGTCATACTAGCTCTGTCCCACAGGGATAGTATGACTGTACAGCATGACCCAGTATGATAAATAGCGATCAATTCTATTGTCTAACAGGTGATATGATTGATATGATGATGATGATCCCCTGAATTTGTAATAACTGTTGTTTCTACTGTCCCCAGGCCCTTAAGATGGAGCTGCGGCCGCTGTTCATGTGCGTCGCCTTCTGCCTGGTGTACGCGTCCAGCAAACCCACAGAGAAGAAGGACCGCGTCCACCACGACGAGCCGCTGAGCAACAAGGATCACAATGACGTGGAGGACTTCGACTACGACCACGAGGCCTTCCTGGGACAAGAGGAGGCCAAGACCTTCGAACAGCTCACCCCCGAGGAAAGCAAGGAGCGGCTGGGGTGAGAGAAAGCACTCCCCAGTATATTATTGTCTTTCGGTCCACTGTTGAGTTCATTTTCACATCAAGATCTTACCCTGCCTGACCAAAAAAAACAGGTTGCCACAAATGGAAAGGTCACACGCTCTAATATTTCATATTGCCGCCTTTAGTTTTGATTACAGCACGCATTCACAGAGGCATTGTTTCATAAAGCTTCAATTTCCATCCAGTGAGATCTTGTATTGATGATGGGAGAGTGTGATCACGGTGCAAAGCCTTCTCCAGCAGATCTCACAGATTCTCAATGGGGTTCAGATCTGGTGGTAGTCGGTAGTCTGAGCAACTGCAGCATCCCCAGATCAGAACAGCTGGCTACATCCAGGTAAAGGATGCTTTTTTCTTGTCAGGCAGTGTATGTTGATGACGGTTCCCCACTCTCCTTCCAGGTTTTAGTGATGCGTTGGACATTTTGCCTTGGATGAAACAATGAAGGAAATGAATGCTTTCCACTTCATTATCATTGAACACAAAAAGTTTCCACGTTATTCCTCAAACAATAGGGCTGGTTACCGTTAAACGATACCAGTTTGGTATCAGAAAAAAGTTTATCTACTACCAGTAAAACATTTTTACCCAATGTTTGCCCCATTTTTTCGCAATGTATTTTTATTTTTATTTTCTCCAATTTTCCCACTCCCCCCAAGTTATACCCACTTTGTTTCCTTTTTTTGTCAAATTTTTCCCACAGGCAAACTGAGGGTTTGTTCTCAAACCCCCAGTTATTCCCCATTTTTCACACACATTTTTCTTGACATTAGAGAAAAGCCCGATATTGTACATATCAGATATGCAGATCTTCCACACATCATTGTTCTGTTTTCTGATTCTAGATGACAAATATTTTAATATATATATATATATATATATATATATATATATATATATATATATATATATATATATATATATATATATATATATATATATATATAGGCAGGCATGGGAAAAAGTATAATTAAAGTACTGGTATTGAAGAATATGTAAACCATGTGCTGATCATGCATTGGTCATCATTTGATTTGGATTTTATTATTTGCACAGCCCTAAAGTTAGAATATATCCTTTTTTTTTAAGACATGATTAGTCATTATTGTGTTGGAGTAACATTTCCTGTGGGAAAATTATGTCAAAAGCGTAAAAGTTGATTAATCGGACCACAGAGAAACACCAAACATTTACTTAGGCTGATATTATGTTTCAAGTTCGCTTTTTCTCATTTGTCTTCATGCTACCTGTCAGGGCAGTGACCAAATCTCGATGAGACCTGTGTTTTAATGACCTGCAAATCTGGTCAGAGAAGAGAAACTAGTCCCAACTAAAATGCTGCTGTTTCCTGGTATTCTACAGCTTGTATTTTGTAAAGTACCCTGCTGCTGCATTCAGTTATTTTGTATTGCAAACAAAAGACATCGATATTAAACAAAATCTGCATCATCTCCAAGTGTATGAAAAATGAAAACTGCTGAACGGAAAAAGGGGTTGATTTCGTAATTTTTCGGGCAGGATGTTGGTGGAGAAGATCGATGAGGACCAGGACGGCTTTGTGACGGTGGAAGAGATGAAGCGGTGGATCAAGCACGCCCAGAAGAGGTGGATCTACGACGACGTTGACCGACAGTGGAAGAGCCACGACCTCAACGGGGACG
Source organism: Proterorhinus semilunaris (assembly GCA_021464625.1). Lineage (NCBI taxonomy): Eukaryota > Metazoa > Chordata > Actinopteri > Gobiiformes > Gobiidae > Proterorhinus > Proterorhinus semilunaris. The sequence goes on along the minus strand of CM038356.1, from coordinate 29,413,842 downwards.
GAGTGGTGTCCTGGGAGGAGTACAGGAACGCCACCTACGGGTACATCCTGGGTATGCCGCCTTTTTTCTCTCCTCCTTCTCGTCTGAGGCTTTTTTTTTTTCTTCATTATGTAGAATGAATTCTCTTTTTGTATTTACATTTTGGCAGATGACAGTGACCCCGAGGACGGTCTCAGCTACAGGCAAATGATGGACCGCGATGAGAGGAGGTTCAAAATGGCCGACCAGGATGCGGACATGAAGGCCAACAAGGAGGAGTTCACAGCGTTTCTTCACCCGGAGGAGTACGAGAACATGAAGGACATTGTGGTGCTGGTGAGTGTTGAGGAAGGCTGATGCTTTACTATGGCTGACTGGTATAGATGTTTGAGGTCAGATACCGATATGAAGAGGGTTGGCCGATAGCCAATACATAGGCCGATCATTTAATTTGATGATTTGAATCTCTCAAATAGCCTATAGTTACTAAATGTGTCAATCATAGAAATATATCTAATAAAGACTTGACCGATGTGGGTTTTCTAAGGCCAATGCAGCTATGCACCAATGATATTTATGGACAAATCTACAACAAAATGAATCAAATTAGTCTAAACTTGTGACGATTTTCACGATATTTCTCCGCTCGCCTGAGTCCGAGGAAGTTGTGGGGGGGCTCATTTTGAAGCTCTGACTGAACTCTTTCCATTTCAAAAAAGTCAGTATCACTTTCGGTTCCGGAGATATAGGTATTTTTATTGGCTGATATCGGCCAATAGCCAATATTGTGAAAAACAAATATTGGCCCGATATATCTGTCAGGCCCTTAGACCAGTGTTTTTCAACCTTTTTTGAGCCAAGGCACATTTTATTCATTGAAAAAATCATGAGGCACACCACCAGCAAAAAATTTAACAGAATGTAACTCTGTAGCCTATATTCACGATATAAAGTGGTTCGCATCAGTGTCTTGGATAGAAACACCATATAGTCTCATTAGCCACAATGCCCCTGTCACCGCCACCGGTTGCATCCATGCATCACTAATTCGCTTGTCTCAAAGAAATGAGCAACCTACGACCAATTACTGATATGGAGTTTTACATGGTGACTCTGCCGATCACTAGACAGCACAGAGACTTGACAATGGCACATTATTTGCAGATGTGTTTTAAAAAAATATTTTTTAGACCCACTAGGTGAAATTGGATAATTTCCCACGGCACACCAGACAATAGCTCACGGCACACTAGTGTGCCCCGGCACAGTGGTTGAAAAACACTGCCTTAGACTGTAAACATAATAGACAGCTTCTGCTCACTCCTCCCCGTTTGCGTTAATCACCACGTTCGAAAGGGAATCCATGCTGGATTCACAAACTCCTACCCATCTCTGATGGAGCATGTTCCTAAGAAGGGCATAAGGGTGGGATCTTCCCTGTAGACTCGGCCCTCGCGGGGCGCGTAGTTCGGTTGTAACCGCGCCCGCACCGTTAGCTCTAATGCTAACGGCCTGTCAATGAAAGTCAGGCCCTCCATTAGTATACGAGATTTCTAAAATGTACCTTATGAAAACCAGCCTGGTTTCTTTAATTGTAACTAACCGTTATCACAGGAGGAATATCTAGCTGTAGAAAGTTTAACATAATTGGGCACCAGGCTTTGCAGTTGTTTTAAAACATGTGTTAAGTGCCATGGTTTCTAATGGAAAACTAGCTTGTTCTGCCGCTCCTATATGGAGGTACTACAGCAATGGCGGCCCCTGCGTCATTGTTTCGGAGCAGAGCAACCCGCGGCTGTTGGTCAGGCCCAATACTTGACCCTCGTGCTGGAGCTACTATCTATTTTTTTTTACCCCCAACTTCACCGTTGTCCCGTTATCACTGTCCTTCACTGTGTCTCTTTTACAATTGTCCTAATCTGCCTCTTTTTCCTGTTTGCTGCTGTAGGAAACCATGGAGGACATTGACAAAGACGGGGATGGCCTGATCGACCTGAATGAGTATATCGGTAAGTAGTGAATATCGTGTGTGGGTGGGTTTTGTGAGTGAGTGGTCTGTGACGGTCCATCAGCCACTCTTCTGTTGGTCTTACCCAGGGCAGCTGTGGCGACAGAAGCAGTTTGTTGCAGCCTCGTATGAAGTGAATGAATAATGGTCCCCATGTGAACCATTTAGGTCTTTGAAAGTGCTATAAAAATTGCACTGCCTTATACTTTAAATACAATTATATTTTAAATTATTGTCAATAATGTGTAAATTTGATATCAAGAGAGGTACAGAAGTAAAAGTAATGTTTGAAATAATTTTACTCAAGTACAAGTAATAAGCCATGACTTTTATATATACTGAACAAAAGAAAATAAACATGCATACATACTGGGAAAATGTTACTCGAGTAACTGAGTGTAAAAGCCTGATTTATGTTTCAGTTGTGACATTAATTATTAGAAACAAAACTTGAAGTTATGTGAAAATCCTAATATTTACAGGCGACATGTACAACCAGGACGGAGACGCCTCGGAGCCAGAGTGGGTGAAGACTGAGCGGGAGCAGTTCACTGAGTTCAGGGACAAAAACAAAGACGGGAAAATGGACAAAGAGGAAACGAGAGACTGGATCCTGCCCAGTGACTACGACCACGCTGAAGCCGAGGCCAAGCACCTGGTCTACGAGTCCGACACCGATAAGGTATCAATACCCCTTTGACATATATTTGAGATATGCCGAAAAGGAAATGTAAACCCAATAATTACAGAGAAATTCTCCACAAATGGATCGAAGCTATTCTAATTTTTACATCTCAAGCGAGACTAATCATGCAAAATTGTCAAAAGCAGACCCGGAGTTGTATTTCTCTTGAGTAATCCCGTTTCCTATGGTCCACTGCTGAAGCGCTCCCATCTGTAGAGGGAATACCTATAATCCATCACTGGACCCATTCTGCCCTCTGTGTGCTCATCCAGATTCTCTAGCATGGGGTTAACTGAACATTAAATCTTGTTTTCACAGTTTTAAAACATTCCCACTATTGCCTGTGGAGGGCGCTCTAGGCCAATTGTCTTTACATAGATTTGATTTCAAAAGTTAAAGCAGTACCAAGTAACTTGTTTACCTTAATAAATCCTTTCCATAGTCCTACTGGGGGTAATACAAGTGTTAATGGGATGATTGGGAGGTCTTTCAATCACCTTGGTGTCTCTGGCCAGAAAACGAAAGTTACGTATGTAACTACGGTTCTATGAATCCCGAATGACCGCCAGAGGCGGTGCTTTAAGCACTGAATATCTCCTTCGCGCATGCGCCGTTTGAGTAGTAATACCAAAAACGTCACACCTGTGACCCCCGAATGACCAACCAGGAGGCTATATAGCTCCACGTCATCCGAGCCTCTGGTCCTAAAGAATCTTCTTGTGTAAACGCAAGGATTCTGAGTGACAGAGAAGCTCTGGCGGTCATTCGGGATTCGTAGAACCGTAGTTACATACATAACTTTCGTTCTATTTCATCCCTGCTGACCGCCAGAGGCGTTGCTTTAAAGTAGGGATGTCACGGTTACTGGTGTAGCGGTAAACCCCGGTAAAAATGTTGATGGTAAAAATTACCGTCTTGTTTTTGAAAAACTATTATCTCAGTGGATTACCGCACACAAAATGACACCTGACCTCACGAGTCAAAGTGGCAACCAAAAATGAGTCAAAGAGCAGCAGCAGTAAGCAGAGCTGCCAGTGGAACTGCTGCCGACCACGGCCTGTTGAGAGCAGTACAGTATCTGCTGGCCCTATGTGCCTAGCGTGTCCACTGAGAAACAGCCAGGCAAATAAAACCATACGCCTGATCCCGCTTCAGGAGTCACTGCCATTGAAAATGGACAGGGCACACTGCACATGACAGACAGGCCAAAAAAAGCGTAGACCGAATAAGCCCTTGTTCCACTGTGGCACAAAACCACAGGGCAGCATCTCTGCAGAATAGACCTCTCACCAGGGCTGCAGACAGAAGGACACAGTACATGCATGATGCATCAGACCAAAAATAAATACCAGCCAATGCAACAGCGGGCAGGTGCCCCCGGCCTCAGCTACATTGTGCACAACCGCAAACAGCTGAACGCCATCTGAAAGCTGTGTGAAAACCTTCAGACATACACCGGCATTGATGTCACCCATGTTGCATAAGGAAGTGACACACTACCCATGCCCCCGAATGGAGGCCAGAGTATTCAAAAAAGACCATACAGCGACACTAGGCCAGGTATGTGTCATACACAACTATCCATCCCCATCTGGAGGGGTAGAGAAAAGTTGCCGGAAAAAGCGGCTACCACTGACGCTTAGCAGGCAGTCGACAATCCATATCCAGAATCACCCGTACGGGAGTCACTGCAACCGCAGCCTACAGGTCACTGCACAGGGAAAGTCAACCAACCTGTGAGGTCAAAATAACAAACAGTCATGGAGGCAGGCACCAACAACAAGGGAGGTGGCCAAATCCAGTCCCGCAAATGCTAAAATCAAAGCATTACACAGCAAAAACACGCAGTTAGCAGAACCACTAGGCCAGTACACATTGTAATGGGCCAAGAGGGGACAAAACAGAGCAAGATGAACACACTAGTACAACCAGCATGAGAGCAGTGGAAACATGCCAAGACCATGTGAGAGAGAGGAAGCACCAGTGCAGCCTTACCAACACAGGATACTGCAAACACAGATAACAGTACGACATCCACGAACCAAGGCCACAACCTGGAGAGGAACCGCAAATCTTCTCCAGCCCTTCATCATGTCTGATGAAGGGCTAAGACCCCGAAACGTCACTCTGGTGTGAGCAAATAAACTGGTGAGCATTGTTCAGTTGTGCGGATCTTTTTTCCTCTTTTCATTGTACTTTTTGGATCCCGCACACTGGTTTAGAACGTCGGATGTGCGTGTCTTTCCTCCTCAATTGAGTAAAAAAACACAACATGCTACGACGCCTGCAGTGGCGCTTATGGCCTCTAGATCAAGGCTGAGGTTCTCCAAAGGATGTTTTTTTTTAAGCCTTAGTTATGCATCATATTATAGCAGTGGTTCTCAAGTAATTTGTCATATATTCTGTTAAATACAGCATTTTCCACACGTTGTTATTTTATTGAACAATCGGCAGATATCGATGGCCTATCTGAAAAAAATTACTTTTTTCAGGAAACAAAAAAAAAACTTTATTTCTATCATAGTCTAGTCTGATCTAGAAAGATCAGCAGGATAGGGCCTGGTTGGTACTTGGATGGGAGTCCGCCAGGGAATGACGGGAAGCCTGGGTGAACAAAGTGTGTGTGTATGGTTGGTGGTGGTCAAAGATGGCGCCGAAGGGCAGCCTCGCTTTCGTCAGTCTACCCCAGTGGCTTCTGTGGCCACCTGATGCATTATTTATATTACTGTAATGTAAGCTTTCATAGCGTTTGTAGATTTTAGATCTAGCCTTTTGACAAAAACCCTGAATGGGAAGATTCTATAGGCATTGGACATTGGAGGAATGTAGTGCTTTTATTACTAAATTGCAGATAATTAATAATTTCACAATATCAAATTTATGAAGACGTCCCTACCCATTTAATATGAAATAAATGCCCTCTCTTTCTCAGGATGGGCGTCTAACCAAAGCGGAGATCGTGGACAAATACGACCTGTTTGTGGGCAGCCAGGCCACAGACTTTGGAGAGGCCCTCACTCGACACGACGAGTTCTGATCCGCCTCCATCACACAGACACTGCCGCTCATTTGGTGCTCCTCACCTCTGCCACTAGAGGGAGTACTCTGACCGAGATGTGCATTCAACGCCCTGGACCATAATTTATTTGAGTTTTGTTTGTTTTGTTTTTTGAGTGCAAACCTATTACATGCTCAGAAGGACAGTGTAAAAGAGACTTAAAAACAGAAAAAAAAAAAATTATGCATCTTTGAAAATGCACTGGACCACGGGGCGTAAAATTGTTGCCGTCAGGTTTTGTTTTTTAATTACTGATTTTTTTTTTTACTTGACGATGGGACACATTAGTTGGCCGGTGAAGACTATTTAAACTAGTGCAATAAAAACACCGGGTTCAGTTTTTGTTTGGGCGATACACTGCAGGAGAATATACGGGGAACGTTCCATGTAGATTACTGGCATAAGTATAAGAAAGTTGTATTGTAAGTTTTCATTTACTCTTTTTATATTGAAAAAAAACTACGTTTTATTACCAAAATTACCTATATTTTCTGCAATAAAATCTTGATAATGAATTGAGGCAGGCTCAAATACTTTTCAGATGCAAAAAAAAAATCAGTGGATTTTGGAGATATTGTTTAGCCTTGGAGTAGTGAAAGATATGTAAAAAGCTTCCGGAATATAATTGTAAACATGATTAGGGTATAAAAAATAGTGTCTGCAGAGTTTTACAAAGTTACGATTTCCCCAGTGTTCATCAATGGGGACATGTCCCTTTAGTGCAATGTCAAAAATGTATTTGTTCTTTTGCCTGCAGTGTTTCCCATTTCTAACTTTCTGTCCCTAGTGAATGTTGGACTTGAAGGCTCTGGTTGAATGGAACGGTTTTTCTCCCGCCTCGTTGGTTAAGCATGTTGCTTGACGTGTGTTCATCTTTTTTCTTTTCTTTTTTTTGTGCCAATATAAACAAAACGACACTCATCAGCCTGCCTCCAAGTTAGCCCTGTGTTATCCAATCCTTTAGGTTTTCGCTTGTTATTCTCACCGCGGCCTGCTATAACCACTGATGATACTTTTTAACGCTCTTACTATAAAATGTATTAAAATGTTTTTTACTGGCTGGCCACATCAACGGGCTTTTCACAAGTGACTTTACTGTAACCGTGGTGTTGGTGTAGAGCCCAAATCAGGTCCATTTTTGTGAAAAGTCTCAAATAAAAGAATAAAATAAAAATGACACTTTTGATTTTGAGATGACAATATCACATGTTAAGAAGTTGGAAAGTTAATGGAAAATCTGCGAGTGTGTTGCACAATTCTACTTCTGTGGAGAATCTAAAAGAAAGTCAATCTGATCTGTTTCGTTTATTGCGTCTTCTGATTGTCCACGCTGTAATTGGAAGTCACAACAAAGATGAGGTTAATTTGAGGCCTGCTCAGTCGTGGCATCACAGGCTACAGCGGACAGGGAAAAACATTTCTGTGCTTCCAACCGCAAAATGGAAAATATTCAAACAGCAGATCACATGGTCATAACCTATAAATAAAACAAAGAAACGTGAATACATTTGTGCTTTGGAATAGTGCACATTAGGAAGTCCAGTCTAAGTACAACTGAGCTGCATCAGTTTAGTCTTGTCCTAAAGGCTGAGGTATAGCGCCACCCAGAGGGGAGAAGAGCGAGTGCAGTGACTTCTGGTGGCGGATATTCAGCTGGTGTTTTGAGACCGTGGCAAAACAATGACATGTACATGTGCGCAAAAGAAAACACAATTCTAGGTGTGTTTTTTTGTTTTTGTTTTTGAGCGATCAACAGTCAGCCGATCATTTATGGGTGTAATTGTAGGTTAACAGTTTCTAGAACAAATCATAAATCACTATAAATGTGAACATTTTGCAAGTCTAACTAGAGGTTTGTGTGGTGTGTTTGTGTGTACTGTTCTTTGATCCAAAGGTAAAACAAGACACTTCAATTTGTTTTTTCACACCAAATCGTGTCAAAACCAGACTTAAAATTACAAAAATATGATCAAATTAGAGAAATCATGACTAAAACTGAGCCTTTGCACATTTCTAAGTTATGTGTTTTCGTTTTGTTCCGAGTTTGCAAAAAAGTTTCCTTCTAATTGAGTCCTCATTAATTCCCGCCCGAAAATCTCCTAAAGGTGATAAAGATGGGATGACATCGCTCCATCACGTTCAGCAGTTCCTCTTCATCCGGCAGTAGATCAGGACTGTCTTTACCCTCTTCCAAAAACACTTCCTCCTCCTCCTCCTCTTTGTGGGGGGCGGGGCTCGACGAGTGGTCTGAATTATCCAGCGAGGTGGCGGGTTCTACCTCCGGATGTGGCGGCTGTTCTTGGCTTTGGTGAGGTGAGTCGCTTGAGGAGGAGCCTAGTAAGTGGACGAGCCTGGCCTTCACCGGGACCTGCTCAGGACTGGCCGGCGGGGTGCTCGCCTGCTTCACACACGGTGGCGGGGAGTAGGAGCACTTGGGAGGGGTGGTGGTGGCGGCGGCTTTGCGGAAGGGTTTGTCGATTTCGGCCGAAGCGATGCGTCTGCACAGGAGGTCTGGGAGGGGGGATGTGGGAGAGGACGGGCTGGGAGGCGTAAGAGGCTCAGGCGTGGTTTCGGGAAGGCTCTCTGGTACGAGAGGGGAGTCGCATGGGAGGGTCTCTATGCTCATGTTCTCCGTATCTTGACTGGTGAGTTTCTCATTTGCAGCTCCGTCACTGTCATTAAATAGGAATGGGTCATGTTGGGAGGGGCTGTCTTTCTCTATGTAGCTGAAAACAGGATTAGGAGTCCCGCCGTCGCTGAAGGGCAGGTCCTCCTCCGTCTGGAGCGTGGCGCTTCCCTGGTTCACCTGTTTAGAGAGAGCTTGATTAGGACAAAATGTATGTAGTCGTACAAGTTCTTTCAAAATAGTAGGCACACACTAGGGATGTCTCCATTTGAGTTTTGCAATTATTTTGAGAAGAAATATTATCATTATAATAAAGACGTAACTATTTGGTGAGAAAAGCACCAGACTACCCCTGATATTGGCAAGAAAACAGGCACTTCAAAATTATGGTTAGAAAACACTAATTTGATCTGAAACGTCTTATTTGAAGTTTCACTTTGCTTTACTTCTATTCTACATGGGTTACTTTATGTGTTTTGCCTCTTGTTGTCAACTGAGCTTTGCTATGAAGCAGGAGCCTGGTTGGAGGTCAGCCGGGAGCTTCCCAGTCACGCAGCACCGAGTAGTGGCCGCAGAATATGTGAGCAAGTGCTTTATTTGTCATTGTACAAGCGTACTACGAAATAGTGTTCAGGTGTTAGTCCTGAACCGCTGCGACTGTGCCGCCCCGCCACTGTGGGCCAACCTGACCAGCATGTTTTTGGAGGTGGAAGAAACCTGGCTGACTGCCTTCAGTGTCCCCTGATCCTCTGAAATGGTGCACCGCCTCTTGGGTTTCTCCCTGTTTCAGAGCGTGGTGTCCTGCACTGGTCAGCTCCTCCTCCTCAATCCATCCATTTTCTTCCACTTGTCCGTTGCCGGGTCGTAAATCACATTGCACCAGCCCCTATGGCTCCTCCTGCAGGTGGTGGGTCCACAGAAGGACGGCCTCATGGTTCTAACCGGGCCTGTTGGTCTCTCATAAGGGGTTTCTGAACTGCTCTTTGTCTGACCCGTCACCCAGGACCTGTTTGCCCTGGGAGACCCTACCAGGGGCACGAAGCCCCCGACAACAGAGCCTTCTCAATATCCAATTATTTCTTCTGTAGATGAGGAAACAACACTGTAACATGGTCTCTTTAATGTAAACCCCCTTAAAGCTGTGGTAATCCAATTATTTTCTTGTAGAAGAGTAAACTTCATTCAGCACCATTGGTCATTGTAAACGTGACATTTTTGAAAGAAAGAAAGAAATGTGCGCTTGTTGTTGGTCCGCTCTGTTCATGAGGTAAATGTAGTGTGAGTGGCTGTAGTGTGGCAGCCTCGCTTTCATCAGTCTACACCAAGTATGGAGTGAATGAATAACCCAGTGTGAAGTCTCTGAGTGTCCAGAAAAGTGCTGTATAAAACCAATGCATTAATATTATTATTATTATTATTATTATTAATATTATTTTTTTATTATTATTATTATTATGTCTCAATTGTCTGTCTTCAAATTAAACTATGTGAGAGCTAGAAACAAGTTTAGGCAACAGCTGAGAGATAACTACATAACTTTTCAGTTTATAAATCTTCAATAGTGTTTTATACCATGTGTTAGCAGTTAGCACAGGCTGATTGGCTCTCATCTTTTAAACTCTTGATATTAGAATTTTATGAAAAGCTTTGGAAAAAATAAATGGGATTTTTGCTTTCAGCGCCGGTCAAAGTATCAGACTGTTGAAGTCAATGAATGACTCATAGAAAGAAACCAAAAAAACTCACCAACTGAAACCAGCGTAAGCTCTGCAGAAACATATGAGCAAACATTATGAGTCTGTAAATGCACCAGTGAATGGGTCATTTGAATCGGGGGTTAATGCTCTCACCACATTGGGGTGCTTGCCCTGGGCCACGCTCCCTCTCTCCAGTGGGTCCCTGTGGCCCTGGTGCTTCCTCTTTATCCACACGACCAGGTACAGCACGCAGAGCAGCAGAGTGACCACACCCACGCACAGGAACACCGCCTTCCCCACCACACAGCCGTTCAGCCGGGGAGACGGCAGCTCAAGGTGAGGGACTGGGCACATGTGAGGAGACAGGGCAGTATTTGTTTATCCAGGCTTTTAAAATGATCACGTTGATATTACTAGTATTTCAAATTAGAAAAGACGAAGACAGACTAAAGCTGCAGGTGTGAAACATGTCTGAATGAAACAAAACACCACTTCAGTATTATTATTATTATTTTTTTTTGATGAGGCGAAAACATGCTAAAAAGCCCCCAAAATGAACATAATATTGAACCCATAAGGTCATAAGACACAAGTGCAGACTCACCAGTTTGTCCTTGTGCTAACACCTCCACAGTCACAGTGGTGAAGGTAGTCTCTCCTGACTCCTGGTCCGTGGCTTGTACCTAGAAATCCCCAAACACCAGAATCAGAAGTCTATAAAGACATGCAAAATAAGACAAGATATTGTGAAATGAGCAAAACTCTAAAATCTACACGTGCAGACGTGAATGTGAACATTTGTGTAGCGCAAATGAGAGTTAACAAGTTATTTAGTGTTCATGATTCTGAGGGCAGAGAGGAAAAAGCTGTTCATGTGGCGGGAGGATCTGGTCTGGACGGACCAGCCTGAGGGGAGAAGGTAAAAAAAAAATCCTGGATTGGGTTATGAGTTTACAAGCAGCTGTGCAGTTGCAATCTAAACTGGGCACATGTTTAGATCGCAATCTCAATTATCGACATGACGCGTTTGAATGGACATGTGTACAGCCTCTTGTGGCAGATGATTTAGTGTGGAGGAGTGAAATGGAAAAATGAAAACTATAACTTTGAATCAATGCGTGGAAAGAAGTTTATATAGTTGTTTCTTCCATGTCGCTCTGTGAGAAGCTTTCTCCTCAGTGAATTGCACAAATCAAGTCTCATTTTTTGATTTTTGTTCCAGTTAATGGTGACCTTCCATTGGCATCAGCTTATCCCTGTACAGCATTTTATTTTGATAATGCCAGTGTACGGCCCTTCTGAGACCTGTGCACACACACATGTGACTGACCTGGATCACATGCCTCTCTCTCGGCCTGAGCTGTCCCGTCTTGGCAATGATCAGACCGTCCTGAGTGACCGTGTATAGCTCCGTGTGGTTAGACGCAGGGCTGAAGCTGAAAACCATCATGGGGTTGGCGCTCTGAAAAGCACATATACAATGAGTGGCTTTCCCGGGGAGTGTATCACATCGCCGTGCCGAAACCATGTGAACGGATCCCACACCTGGTTAAAGTCCTGGTCGATCACGGCTAGCACGAGCGCTCTGCCGCCGTACGTGTGAACCAGAGCGGCGGGCCCGTCTCCCGCCGCCACAAAGCCGACATACCGCGGCTTCTCGAACTGCGGGGCGAACCGGTTCAGCGCCAGGACACGCACGACCACGGAGGCGACGGAGTACTTCCTCGGGTCATCGTCCTGGAAGGCCTTCAGACAGCAAAATCACGGAAGGCCTGTTATTTCATAGGTTCGTCAAACTGTAAGAGATCTGCGTCGCCCTTCTTACCATGACCTGTAGGTGAAGAGCAGCCGTGGGGGGTCCGCCCGTTAGAGACATCTCGCCGGTGTGTCTGTCTATGAGGACGTGGGCGTGGTCGTTCCCTGCACCACAGAGACGTGTAAGAAATGAGCGATTGCACCGACAGTGTGGGGTTCAACAGCGGTACCTGTGAGGATGACGTAGCTTAGCGGGGCGCACAGGCCGCTGTCGCCGTCCACTGCATGTATGGGGCCCGGGGAGAAGGTCAAGACCAGGTCCTGTTGGAAAAGGAAAAGGAGATCTTGGATCTTCCTGATTCACATACCACACTTAACAGCTCACACATTTATGGTACATGCAACAAACTGTGCAGCTTTATAATCCCTTTACAGAGTAGGGCTGGGTACCGTTACGTTTTTTCAAATACCAGTACTTTAACGATACTTGGTTTTCAATACCGATACCTGAACAATACTTTTTTACAATACCTATACTAAAATATTTGTTATCTAGAACCGGAAAACAAAACAGAATAATGTGTGGAAGATCTGCAAATTGTCAATATCGAGTTCAGCTCCAATGTCTGAAAACATGGGGAATAATTTGAGTAATTAAACTAAGTATTGTGTAATAAAAATAGGGGGAAAATGGGGAAAAAATAGGGGAGAAAATTGGGAATTAATTGGGGGGAATTTGGGAAAACATGAACAAATTGGAGCAAAAAATAAAAGAAGAAATTATTGGAAAAATGGGGCAAACATTGGGGAAAACATTTAAAAAAAATAGGGGAAAAAGATATTAGAGAAAGAATGTAGTATTTGCAGTGAAAATTACTTTAAAAAAGTACAGATTATTTGAAAGAAGTGTTGTGGATAAAAGCTTGAAGATCGTGGCCAAGTTAACCACCTGTACGGCAACAGGGCAGGGACAAAAAAGTCTTACTTGTTGGTGAGTCAATGGCATTGACAGTTCATCTGCATAACGCCACCTACTGCCCTGAAGTGTCCATTATAAAGCTGACAATGGGACAAAACATGTGGCCAACTTTGACTTTTTTACTTTGGAGCTTTTAAACTAAATGCAGTGGCGTAGAAAGTATTACATTTATCATTTTAAAGATGCATGATGCAACTTTTTAGGTGAAAAAAAAAACGTGATATGTGTGCGTATCTTTTTGTGACCCTTTACTTTTGATCTTGGTGGTCTCTACAACGCTACAGGATCAATTGTTTTATAGGTTTTCTGGTCAGAGGCTCTGTCAGCAGTGAAAACCTTCCAGAAACTCTCAAATTAATTGACCTTAGAGCCACTGTGCTAACCACTCATACAGCTGCTGGGTCGCTAAAAGCTCAAATACACATTAACAGAGAGCCATTTTTTCCCACAAAAGTTAGATAAAGCACCTTTAAAGTAATAGGCCACTGTGTTTTGATATTGTGTTATGTTCTTACCTGAGCTTTGGAAGAGCGTGGTCGCCTCTAACTTCACTCTGTTTGGAGCCATAGGAATATACTGGGAGAGGCCAAATGCTAACAACATCTTTGGTCTTTTTGTGTGACTAAGCACACGCACAAAGACCAGACAGGTGCGCATCAACTCGTCTAAGCTCGGGTAAGAACATATCTCAGTATGGAAAAACGGTGGCCTGTTCCTTTAAATGTAGTGGAGGAAAACTAATAAATTCTCAACAAAAAATACAACTCAAGCAATGTACATATCCTTAGGTACAGCACTAAGCTATTTTACTTTGCTACTGGCCACTTCTGGCTATGTCACATAAGAACTAACATGCCTGGGCTCCTTTCTGCAGTGGTTTACCAAAATAAACCACTTCCAGCAAAGTTGGAGGACTCAGGTCTGGGGGGAGATGTGCTCGCCGTCGGTTATGACTCGTAATGACCCAAAAGTCTGCATTTTATTCTCTTCACTTGCTTAAAGGTTCTCACCTGCTGTCCCTGAGTGACGTTGGCGGTGTAGGTGGGGTTGGTGCACACCCGAGCGCTGACCTCGTCTGACAGAACAGTGCAGGGCGTGAAGTGTGGGTACTGGTCATCTCCGTCCTCCACTGCGATGGAGATGTTTGTGCGGGCGCTGTGCTGCTCTGCCGTGTCCACCTCCTTGAGACCACAGTGAACCATAAGTCACGTGCAAATGAATGTGTCAGATAAAAGGTCTTACGGCTGCATGGACGAGCACATTGAGCAGAGTCTTGGTCTCGTAGTCCAGAGGCTTGGCCAGCACCACTTCCCCACTGTTCGGCAGGAGCACTTTGAAGTACTCTGCGTCGGGCTGGAAAACAGGAATAACAGAGACAAATGCGTTGGGGTCGCAAAGTAAACATCCAAGCAATGGACAGATAAAACATATCAGTTAGATCAGTCCAAAAGAAACAATTACCGGTGCTGTTTTTCTCGAGTGATAAGACACTGTTCCTGACTTCAGAATTGTTTTATACATTTGTGGTGGCTGTTACGATGTGCTTCCAAAGGTAAAATAGTTTGAGATTCAGAACAAAACCACATGCAGGGGTCTCCGAGGACGGTGCACGGGTCTAACTTGGTCATTCAAGAGGTTGTGATCGGCCCATGGGGGAGCTGAGAGTTGCAAGTACTGTATTATTTAAACTCTCTGACTCATTTGTGCACAGAGTGAATGTATGATTACAACTGAGAATACAAATGCCTTTCAATATAATCAAAATGTATTGTTCATTTCTGGTCATTGATCCGTTAAAAAAAATATATATACATTTTGAGAACTGGCTTCATGTCAACGTAAAATCATTTGTTATATGTGACTGTTTATGTTTTATTTTGACAATTGTGAGCAGTCAGTCGAATTTAGCGTCTTGTCAATCGATTATACGTTTTTTACTTAAAGCTGACGTTTCGCCACAAAATGTCTACCTTGATTTTGTTTTTATCGTTGCTATTTTATTGAATCCTAAGTTTTTAACTTGGAAAGAAAATTATAATGGTTAATAAGAATATAAGGTCATGGTCAAAGCCAACTTTATTTCTATAGCACACTTACAACAACCACGGTTATAACACAGTAATGGGACCACTATCTGTATCACAATACAATATAATCAAATAGAAGTAAGAAACCTCTTTGACCGAAATGCAAAGTAATGAAATACTTACATTTTGTAACATAAAGTGTTTAGTTTCAACTTACGGATGACTGGTCAATGGAGTAAACAATATTGTCATTATCAGCGTCTGCCGCGTAGGCCTTGAACACAACGGCGTTCACAGGGGTCAACTAGAAAGAAATGCAAAATCCGATCATTGCTCGAGGTTATGACGCAATGGGAAGAGAGGGTTGCGCATATCTCTATTTTCTAACTAGGAGAGACCGGTGCTGAAAGATTTGGTGAGTAGAGGATAAACTGTTTTCTTTATGCCTGTTTTACCATAAAAGTCTGACTGAAAAAAACTATTCATTCACACATTATATTGCATTACCTCACTGATGACCACAGCCTGCTCAGGGCCGTCCACAAACACCGGACTGTTGTCGTTCTCATTAAGAATCTCCACCACGATTCGGTACACACTCTGCAATGACATGGGACCTGTCGTTCAACATCTGGGATAGCACAACACGGTAGCATACTGGAATACTGGAGGAAAGGGCAGGGGCATGTTGTACCTGAAACGTGTCCTCTTCATGACAAACCAACTCCGCCATTAAAACAGAGCCTTCCGTCTGAGAACAAGGCAAAAAAGTTAGACTCTCTGAATGCCCCCTATACTTGTCTGTGTATAAATCCGCTTTTACACATTTCACCATCGTGTTACCTCTCGGTCCAAGACTTTTTCCGCTGATGTGTTGAGCCAGAGGTTTGCCCCGTCCAGATAGAACCAATCAGCATCCTCTCCACGCAGACTCCAGGCAAAGACCTCATCGGTCAGGTCGCCAAAGAGCTCTGAGGAGACTATGACCGGGGGACTGTTCTCTCTGACCGCTGCAAACACATCCTGCCCGTCCAGACAGCCACCCCAACCCGACATTCCTTCAAGAAAAATTGTATTAATGATTTGCAAAAAAAGAAAATGATTGTGGTGATAAGTTACTTTACCATACGATGGCAGCAGATGGTGCAGCAAGAGTAGAACTAGATAGATCTGGCTCTTGGCCCCAAACACACTCCACTGCAGTTGATTGGGAGCCATTTCTGTTTCCATTAGAAGTCTGGGGTTGCATCTGTAAAAGTCAAAATAGTAAAGCTGAAGCTCTGCAAATATATCTGATCATTTTAACATGATTTAAGCCTACACAGCATTATAGTGTCATGATTCACTGGTTCTTAGCCATAATGGTGTTAGCACTTAGCAAACTGACCTGTCACAGCCTCAACTGCCTGCATCCTTGAAGTCTCCATTAAACCCTCTCCGCAGGTCATGGGCACGGGACAGTACCTGTAGCTCCCCCAGTAGTGTGGTTTTAAGGGATTAGAAGGGTCCAGAGAAGCAAAAGTCAAAGTGGTGTCGATAATAGCCCCTAAAGTCCCTCTCTTAGCTCGTTCTAACATGAAGAAGCAGACAAACAGCAGCTTACGGCGCGTATCCTGAGAGAGATAATCTGTCTCTGGGCTCAAGGCGCAGGGGGCGGGGCTTACCTGGACAACAGACGCCTCGAGCCACTCACAGGGCGGGAAATCATGCTTTGATGTCGGCCGCGGGGTTCACGTGCGCGCTAGATTTGGCTCATCCGCAGACTTGACCTCAGCTTAAAAGTTGGCACAAATTCAAAAAGACAAGCTGTTATCAAAGTTCATTCTATTCAAGTAACTAAGTAGCCTCTGACACTTATTTCGACCAGGTTATTCTTGCATGCTTGTTTCTAAATGTGGTTTAGTAGGCCTAGTTTAGTTACAGTGTTAGCCTTTACTGCTGAGCGCTACAGCTGAAGGAATTATTTTAATTAGCTTGGCGCCTTAACCAATATTTCTTGACACGGAATTAACTTAATTCAAACCCCAGCTGCTCACCTCAGTCTTTAAGATTAGCTGAGTTCTACTAACACCCTTGTCCCAGCTAAGAAAGACGTTGAGCAGCCTATGAATGTAGTGAGTGAATGAGTGAGTGGTTGGTGGTGGTCGGAGGGGCCGATGCTGTGTCTACAGTAGTAGCTTACCACCACCAAGAATGATTAGTGCAATGTAAAGCGTATGTGAGTGTCCAAAAAAAGCGCTATATAAAACCGATGCATTATTATTATTATTAATACACATAATGATATTTTTTATGGTCAACCAGAAGTGATGCTGGAGATGCATGGGGTAAGGAACAGGCCTCAAAAATGCTCTGAGTTTATATTGTTGTAATTAGCTGAACTCAAAACCACAACTGTTGGTGACTGTTGTGTTGGGAGTTGACCACAGGATGTCAGCTGAGTTCAGCCCAAGCATGTTAAGTTGTAGCCTGTCTTTCATTATTGTTTTATTTACAGTCAGACTATCCAACTTGAATGACACGTCAGTGTTTTGGAGAGAACACTTGCAGACATTATTGACCACCATGGATGGAGCTGTTCCTAATTTGTTTTACAATTTTCTTCGAGCATTTCAATCAGTATCACACACTCAGAGCCCGATGAGTCCAATAAGGCCCGTTATGGCCCGGAGCCGAGGCAGATCCACGCCGGTGAGGCGGATTCACCGTGATAGTGCGCCCTCTGCTGGTAAGAGCAGATCCACGGCGGTATTATTTATTCATATTTTATGTTTTACAATTATTTTTAGAGTTAGTTTAGTGTCATTGAGATTAGGGATAGGATAAAATTAGGATAAGGGTTAGGTTAGGTTCGTTAGGGTTAGGGTTGTTTAGGAACACAAATAACAAGCAATTCCTATGCTGTTAAAAGTTATGTTATCTTTATCCAGAAGCATATTTACACTTTCCAAATTAGTTCATAAGATTTTTGTAGTAGATCAACATATTTACATCAATGTGCTTTAATGCTGATTGGGCTAGATCTGTCTTATCCAGCAGAGGGCGCACTATCACGGTGGATTCGCTTCACGGTCTCAGCTCCGGGTCTGCAGCTTTGTCCTACTCAATGAGACCGGGAGGAGGGAAAATGCACATGTGTATGTTGAGCATATATGACAGAAACACCATCACTCAGCTCATATTGCCATCATAAAACAGTAACGACCGCCCATCACTGGGATGAACCACACATATTACTTATTTTAACCACAAAGTTGTCCTGCTACATACTCACTCTGGACAATCGTGGACAACCAGAGAAAGCGAAATTGGTTGTCCCCTCTTGATTGTTTTAAGTTATATGGTTCGTACATTTTGAACTTAAAATGTCTGCAGTTACTCTTTGATCTTTATGTGTATTATTTCCTCCTTTATGACTCAAGTAACATGGTCCGTAACAATAAAAGCTTTAAAGCCATCGGACTTATTATTTTTGGAGTTCCCCAGGGCACCGTAATGGCTCCCACTTTGGTTTTATGACCATGGCCCATTTAAATGTTTCTTCTATAAACTTGAACAAAGGAGTCTGGTAGGCTAATAAACCCCCGCGGTCTAGAAGCGGTTTTTTTTTTGGGGGGGGGGGGGGGGGGGCAGCGCGTTTGTGTGAAAGGTGCAGAAAGCAAAGACATGGGATAATCTTGCGGGAAGCTTTGTTAAATTGCGGCATGAGTCATAGATGAACCTTTGTTTGCACCGTGGAAGAAGGGGGGGTCTTAATTAGAATCAGGTGCGGGGATGTGTTGCGTCACGTGATGCTATTTGGTACGAGCTTTTCAGCAGTAAACATTTCAGCGCGCGCTTCTCCAGGCTGCTGCGCTCATTAGGCTACCAGAATGCCCCTTCATCACGTCGAGCTAACAAATTGCGCACCTACACACACACACACACACACACGCACACGCACAGACACACACACACACGCACACACACACACACACACACATCCTATAGAGACCCCATTGTCCCCCGAGTGCTCGCAAGCCTTGAACTAATAAACAGAGGGAAACGCGCCGGACTAGAACAGACTCGCGGGGGCCTGAGTGTGGCTGAGCGCGCAGTGGGGATGCACGCTGCTGGGACGTTCGCCAACCCAGTGAAACACGACCACTTATGTTTACTCCCGCCCTCTCCGTGCACTCTCACGAACACGCATTTTTGACTTCATCAACTGAACAATGACTCCTCTCCAGTGTCCGGGCCAGGTTTTAGCTGATTACCAAAATCCTTGGGAATTGCGAAGTTGCCTCCGCGGTTGGGAATCTCCTTTTTCTTTTCTTTTTTTCCTACGAAGGGGAGAGAGGGCGCGCTCTCTTTCTCTCACTCCCGGGAAAGTTCTGCAGGCTGCACACCTGAACTTGTGCAAGCGTTTTGTCTTGGCCTTACAAGAAGGAACTTTTGGGAAGGGTGTGATAGTTGCCCCCCGGGGGGAGAACGTTAGTGGCCGCAGAGAAGAGACGCCCTGCCTGCATCCAGATGTTCCTCGCACGGTGCGCGCTTCTGGGAGGGAGCTTTGGAGATACTGGGAAATCATGCGAGGAGCCATAATGGGCCGGTCAACTTAGAAGAGCATGTTTTGGACCCGAATGTGAAGCGGATTTAATGCAATGCAAAGAATGGATAGGGGAAATGTGAGGACGCTCGTGCTGTTCGAGATACTCTTGCTTATGACATGTGCGCACAGCGTGAATGGGGAGTTATTACATGTCTACGACACAGGTAGGCTGATATTGTTAAATAGCATCATAGTATCTAATCTGGAGATGAAACATGTAGTCCTAGCTATCTGTACATTGATTTGATACTGGCTTGAGTTTAATCACTACAGTACCCTATTTAAGAAAAATAAATCAGCGTGACAATATTAAATAGCCCATGGGTCATTCAGCCAAATCGGTGCCTTTTTGCATTCCAAGGAAATAAACAGCCACAAAATGGCAACCACAAACAGTTGGTAAAATACAACAATTACATACCAATATTTAGATATCTTTTTTGTTATATTTAATAGTTTTGAAACAATTTTTCATAAAATAGCCTAATTTGGTTTTGGGCCTGTGATTTTTCCTCTTTAATAAGATTTAATATGTGTAAATTGTAGCTAGAACTACAAAATAATCTTAATTACTTAATTACTAATTACATTGTCCGCTAAGATCTCATTATTTTACTGTTTGTAAGTTAATAAAAAAGCTCATTTCGATGAAACGTTGCAGTATTATGTGTGTCCCTAAGTTTTTGTCATTCCTGTTACCAAACTGCAAAAACTCTCCACATATTAATAGTACAGTTCAATGACATCACAATCAACAAACTGTTGCAAATCAGTGGCTCTCTCTCTCATCTATATTTTACACTGTGAACCGTCATTCCTGTTCCCATTCTGAGGAAGAGAAATAGGAAAAATCCATTCAAATATTAAAAAAGAGAGACTGGCCCCTATACATTTTCGTATATTTAAACATATCTCAATTTCAAAAATATAAAAATAAATACTTTTAAAAATTTGGCGGAATGACCCCATGACGTTTATTTTTCACATTATACTACTGGTAGTGCTGAGTTTGTACAAACACATCTCCGGTGAGGTAATGAATATTTTTGATTGTATACAATTATTTAGCTTTGTAGGGGACCTTTAAAAATGATGCTAGGCCAAAAAAAAAACCTTCTTCTTTGTACTCTAACTGATGCTGTGCTATCTGTTAGCTATACATTAGGAACAATAGATAAATCGTGGATTTCGTTTGCAGTGGTTGACCTGTTGGCTGCCCTGAACCTGTCCCAGCCCATCAGCGGAGTGTCACGTGTGCAGACCGCCACTGGAATGCTGTACAAACTCCGCAGCAGAGCGCCTCACCTGACTCTGCCTTCAGAGTACTCCCAGTACATACGCTCCAACATGAGCAACAGTCTGGGCGTGCTTCTGGTAGGCCAACAAACGTCAGCTCAACCTGCCACTCTTTTCTCTCTCACCTCTTCATCCACTCCCATTCTGCAAATCACGTCCTCTTCCAAAGCCCTCAGTGTGGAGTACCAGTCTCCAGGGCGGA
Organism: Proterorhinus semilunaris; assembly: GCA_021464625.1. Classification (NCBI taxonomy): domain Eukaryota; kingdom Metazoa; phylum Chordata; class Actinopteri; order Gobiiformes; family Gobiidae; genus Proterorhinus; species Proterorhinus semilunaris. The sequence goes on along the minus strand of CM038356.1, from coordinate 29,392,939 downwards.
AGCTCTCCAGCCTGGTGTTCCCCAGGAGAAACCCCTTTGCTGCAGAGGACATGGTGCAGCTGGCTGTCAGTGTAGAGCCAGAGAGCGTCACCTTCTTTGTAGAATGCGAGGAAGCAGTGGTTGTGCCTGTGGGATGTGAAGAGAGAATCAACCTGACATTAGCTGGAAACGTGAGCGTTACTTTGGGCAGCACACCTGGAAGAAAAGACAGCAAATTTACTGTGAGTACTGCAACAGTATAGTCTTGTAATTCTCACTTGCAGTATGGCAGTGTGTAAGTCCAAGTTTTCTGGTTAATGCAGGGTTATCTACTAGTTGCAGAACTCTCTGTAAAGGCGTATCAGAAGAGAGAATGGAACTGTGACAGTAAAGGTAAGACAACACCTCGGTTTGGCTGCAGCCGGTGAAAATGACCGGTCCTGGTATACTAGCAGCTCCAGTCACAATCTGAAGCTATTATTTTGTATTATTTAATGGCCCGATCTTCTGCCTGGCGTAACAACAGCATTGCTCAAGAGGAAGTTGGTATCTTGCGTACCAACAACCCCGGTGTTTTCGCCGGTACCCTAACTTAGGGGAAAAGGGGTCTTCTGAGGCGTGGGCTACGAGCGGCGCTGACTACAACGAGTGCTTGCCACATTCCCTTCGCTCTCCTCTTACATTAAGCCTCGCGCATGTTATTAAGCTTTTGCAGGACAAACTACAGACTTTCTGTCCCACTGTGAGTTAAACACTGTCCATGTGTATCGATGGGTCCTGCTCTAGCGCTAGTATTCAAGAGCGCGGGGGCAAACTCCAATACCGCGGTAACATGGTGAAAACACCAGCACGTGCGAGTAGGATCACTGATGTTAAAATCAAAAAGCCTGCTGTAGGGCTGGGTACTGTCTCTGTCATCTAGAACAAGAAAACAATAATATTAATTCATAACAATGATGTTCACCCCGTGAACTGCTACCTTAACGTGGTGGGGTTGTTTGAGTGCCCGAATGATCCGAGGAGCTATGTTGTCTGGGGCTTCATGCCCCTGGTAGGGTCTCCCATGGCAAACAGGTCTTAGGTGACGGGTCAGACGAAGAGCAGTTCAAAGACTTCTATGGACAATATTACAACAAGGACCGTGACGTCGCCCGGTATGGCGCAGCCGGGGCCCCACCCTGGAGCCAGGCCTGGGGTTGGGGCTCGAATGCGAGCGTCTGGTGGTCGGGCCTCTGCCCACGGGGCTCGGCCGGGCACAGCCCGAACGGACGACGTGGGCCCGCCCTCCTGTGGACTCACCAACCGCAGAGGGATCCGTAGGGGTCGGGTGCTTGTGAGGACTGGGTGGCAGTCGAAGGCAGGTGCCTCGACGACCTGGTCCGCGTGCGCAGCTTCTGGCGTTCGGGACATGGAACGTCACCTCGCTGGGGGGGAAGGAGCCTGAGCTCGTGCGGGAGGTAGAGAGATACCGGCTAGATATAGTCGGGCTCACCTCCACGCACAGCCTGGGTTCTGGATCCCAACTCCTGGAGAGGGGCTGGACGCTCCATTTTTCTGGAGTTGCCCGCGGGGAGAGGCGGCGGGCTGGGGCGGGTTTGCTCATAGCACCCCAGCTCAGCCGTCACGTGTTGGAGTTCACCCCGGTGAACGAGAGGGTCGCGTCCCTACGCCTTCGGGTCGGGGACAGGTCTCTCACCGTTGTCTCGGCCTACGGGCCCAACATCGGTGCAGAGTACCCGGCCTTCTTGGAGTCCCTGGGAGGGGTACTAGATGGTGCTCCGGCCGGGGACTCCATTGTTCTACTGGGGGACTTCAACGCCCACGTGGGTAACGACAGTGAGACCTGGGTGGGGGTGATGGGGAAGAACGGTCTCCCCGATCAGAACCCGAGTGGTGTTCTGTTATTGGACGTCTGTGCTAGTTACGGTTTGTCCATAACGAACACCATGTTCGAGCACAAGGATGTCCATAAGTGCACGTGGCACCAGGACACCCTAGGCAGGAGGTCGATGATCGACTTTGTAGTTGTGTCATCTGATCTCCGGCCGCGTGTCTCGGACACTCGGGTGAAGAGAGGGGCTGAACTGTCAACCGATCACCACCTGGTGGTGAGCTGGATCCGCTGGCAGGGGAAGAAGCCGGTCAGACCTGGCAGGCCCAAACGTGTTGTGAGGGTCTGTTGGGAACGTCTGGTGGATCCCTCTGTCAGTAGGGTCTTTAACTCCCACCTCCGGAAGAGCTTCATCCAGATTCCGAGGGAGGTAGGGGACATGGAGTCCGAGTGGACCATGTTCTCCTCCTCCATTGTCGATGCGGCTGCTCGTAGTTGTGGCCGTAAGGTCTCTGGTGCCTGTCGCGGCGGCAACCCCCGAACCCGGTGGTGGCGCCCGGAAGTAAGGGATGCCGTCAAGCTGAAGAAGGAGTCCTATCTGGCCTTGTTGGCTTGTGGGACTCCGGAGGCAGCTGAGAGGTACCGGCAGGCCAAGCGTGCTGCAGCTCGTGTGGTCAAAGAGGCAAAAACTCAGGTCTGGGAGGAGTTCGGAGAAGCCATGGAGGAGGACTATCGGTCGGCCTCGAAGAGATTCTGGCAAACCATCCGGCGCCTCAGGAGGGGGAAGCAGTGCTTCACCAACACTGTTTACAGTGCGGGTGGGGAGCTGCTGACCTCGACTGGGGATGTGGTCGGGCGGTGGAAGGAGTACTTCGAGGATCTCCTCAATCCCACTGTCACGTCTTCCGATGAGGAGGCAGAGGCTGGGGACTCGGCGGGGGGCTCATCCATCACCCAGGCTGAAGTCACCGAGGTGGTTAGAAAGCTCCTCGGTGGCAAGGCCCCGGGGGTGGATGAGATTCGTCCCGAGTACCTTAAGTCTCTGGATGTTGTAGGGCTGTCTTGGCTGACACGTCTCTGCAACATTGCGTGGCGGTTGGGGACAGTGCCTCTGGATTGGCAGACCGGGGGGGTGGTCCCCCTCTTCAAGAAGGGGAATCGGAGAGTGTGCTCCAATTACAGAGGGATCACACTTCTCAGCCTCCCTGGTAAGGTCTATTCCAGGGTGCTGGAGAGGAGGATCCGGCCAATAGTCGAACCTCGGATTCAGGAGGAACAATGCGGTTTTCGTCCTGGTCGTGGAACACTGGACCAGCTCTATACCCTTCATCGGGTGCTCGAGGGTTTGTGGGAGTTCGCCCAACCAGTCCACATGTGCTTTGTGGACCTGGAGAAAGCGTTCGACCGTGTCCCTCGTGGTGCCCTGTGGGGGGTGCTCCGGGAGTATGGGGTCCGGGGCCCTCTACTAAGGGCTGTCCGTTCCCTGTATGACCGTAGCAGGAGCTTGGTTCGCATTGCCGGCAGTAAGTCAGACCTGTTCCCGGTGCGTGTTGGGCTCCGCCAGGGCTGCCCTTTGTCACCGGTTCTGTTCATTATTTTTATGGACAGAATTTCTAGGCGCAGCCAGGGGCCGGAGGGTGTCCGGTTTGGGAACCTCAGAATCTCATCTCTGCTGTTTGCAGATGATGTTGTTCTGTTGGCTTCATCAAATCAGGACCTTCAGCGCGCACTGGGGCGGTTTGCAGCCGAGTGTGAAGCGGCCGGGATGAGGATCAGCACCTCCAAATCTGAGGCCATGGTTCTCGACCGGAAAAAGGTGGCTTCCCCGCTTCAGGTCGGTGGGGTGTCCTTGCCTCAAGTGGAGGAGTTCAAGTATCTCGGGGTCCTGTTCACGAGTGAGGGACGGATGGAGCGTGAGATCGGTAGACGGATCGGTGCGGCGTCAGCAGTGATGCGGTCGCTGTATCGGACTGTTGTGGTGAAGAGGGAGCTGAACCAAGCGGCAAAGCTCTGGATTTACCGATCGATCTACGTTCCCACCCTCACCTATGGTCATGAGATTTGGGTAATGACCGAAAGGACAAGATCGCGAATACAAGCGGCCGAGATGAGTTTCCTTCGCAGGGTGGCTGGGCGCACCCTCCGAGATCGGGTGAGGAGCTCAGTTACCCGGGAGGAGCTCGGACTCGAGCCGCTACTCCTCCACGTCGAAAGGAGCCAGCTGAGGTGGCTAGGGCATCTGTTCCGGATGCCTCCTGGTCGCCTCCCTCGTGAGGTGTTCCAGGCATGTCCTATTGGGAGGAGGCCTCGTGGAAGGCCCAGGACACGCTGGTGGGACTATGTCTCCGAGCTGGCCTGGTGTCGCCTCGGGGTCCCCCCAGAACAGCTGGAGGAGGTGTGCGTGGATCGGGAAGTCTGGGCATCTCTGCTGAGACTGCTGCCCCCGCGACCCGGCCCCGGATAAAGCGGAAGAAAATGGATGGATGGATGATGTTAATGTATTCTATAAAAGATTCATTATTTTAAATTTGTATAATTTATTTATGTATTTGAGCTGAAACAACCAAGCCACTTCCTTTAAAGCTGTCCCTGGACCAACAGGCACCACAATTTGGTCACTAATATGATATTTATTTTGGTAGCTGCTTTTTTCGATACCAGTAGTACCAATTTTCTTTTCCCGATTCCATACTGGTATCATTTAACGGTACCCAGCCCTAGACAGCAAAGTCCTTGTAAACAGGTTCCTAAATATTCCTAAAAGTTATCCTGCAGGAATGTGATGTTTGGAGTGCGATAGGGAAGTGAGCTGGACCGCAAGTAACAATTCAAACTTAACCAGCTCCCTTTGTCATGGTTTGAAAAGTGGAACATTTGGGTATGATCCTTTAAAGCAGGGGTGTCAAAGTCAAATGGACGGAGGGCCAAATAAAAAATTTAGCTACAAGCCGAGGGCCGGACTGTTCGAATGTTCATTGAAAAATTTTTAAATGACGCATATAGTCTAGTGAACCTAATTGAACCTACTGAAAACCTAATGCTGCGTTTACACATAAGCACGATGCGTTACGAATGCCACAAATGCACATTCGTGGCCAAGGATCACGAATTTGATGATTCGGGGTCGAGGTTTCACGCGCCGCCACTAACTGTTGCGACCTGTTACTACGCGTTACGATTAATGGCACGAATTATTACGCACGGTCGCGAATATGCGTCCCGCGCTGCTGCGTGGTGTTGCGCGCTGCTGCGTGGTGTTGCGCGCTGCCACGGGCTGTTACGGGTCACTGGGAATATTCGCGTTCTGTCCGAAATCTGTCAAGAATTGGGCGAATGTGGAGTGATCTTCTTCCACCGGGTTGGAGGCGGAGCAGAGGCCGTGCTCTCCCCTGAGTCATTGGGCTCGTCTGGCTCCAACTCCCGAACATCAGGTACGACCCAGGAGGAAGAAAGGTCGGAGGAACACTTTCAGCACCCCGCGGAGCGGCAGCGCCAGGTGCTGTCCGTGACTTGGAGCGCGGATTGGCCGACTTTGTGACACGAACTGATGCGTTCTGTTAAGAATCCCATTGAGATGCGTTAAGTCACGTCACGAACGTCACGAATGACGGAAAAATGACATTCGTAACGCATCGTGCTTATGTGTAAACGCAGCATAACAAATATATTCCAATATGATCAGATAAAGAGGCCTCGTTTTAATTCCTCTGCCTTTTGTAGCCTTTGTTCCATGTCCATATTCTTGTTTTTGTCCGCGTGTTTCGTTTCATAATTTCGTCTCAGATTATACTCTTTCAGTACCGCCACACTTTCTCCACACAGAAGACACACAGGTTTTCCAGCTACCTCCGTGAACATATACTCCGACTCCCACCTTGTTTGAAACCCCCGGTTCTCAGTGTCCACCTTCCGTTTTGCCATTTTTGATGGGTATCTGAAAGTTAATTTTACTGTGATGCTGACGACTGCTGTGCCAATAAATATTGAAATGAAGCAGCCTACTGCTCGGTGCGTCACCGTTGCATTGTGGGAAATGTAGTATTGGTGCGTGTAAAAGATCTGCGGGCTGCCGGCTTGCTGCGGTCTGCGGGCCGGTTCTAATAATAAATCAAGATCATCCCAGGGGCCGTAAAAAACCTTCTCGCGGGCCGGATGTGGCCCGCGGGCCTTGACTCTGACATATGTGCTTTAAAGCATACAGGGAAAGTCTCGGACAGATACCACTGCAAGTATTAATTTTTTTATTTTCTCTGAACAGGATCAAGAAAATAACAAACTAATAAGTAAAAACAAAACACCAGTCCAGACTTTTCTCAGGCCAAAGGAATTTGATGTTTTGTTTGTTTAAGATATCTATCTCTGCTCTTTTGGCAGTCCCCCGCAATTTGTTTGGAACTCATTTCTGTGTGTTTACCAGAGGTTTGAGATGGCTCTAAAACAAGTCGCATAAACAATTCTTTTTGTTTTAGATTTTGATCACTCTAAGACAGTCAATGGGACTGACGGCCCCCAGAAAACTCCTTCCCATAAACCTGTAAAGAAACAGAGGACACCTAATGTTGTGGAGGAGCAGAAGGACCAGCAACAGCGAGGGGTGGTGCTGGGACCTCCATCCCCTCCACACGGGACAAAGACCAGTGCTACCCAGACCCAGGCAGAAGACAGGCTCAAGAGTCTGGAGCACAAGCTGGACCAGCTCACACAGATGGTGGACATGATGAAGGCTCAGGTAGAGCACCGGCAACTACTGTAGTAACGGCTTAAATGTCTGAATCTAAAGTTATGAATTCATGATTTCATCTGTTTGATCATATGTTTCGTATCTGCTAATCAGAATGCGGAGCTGCACAAACGTGTGCAGTACCTCGAGGGCTGCGAATGTGTGAGGCCGAGGTGTGTGTGGGAGGGCAGAGAGGTGGAGGAGGGACAGAGCTGGTACACGGACATCAACAGCCTGTGCAGCTGTACCGCTGGAAGAGTCAGCTGTAAGGCCAAGATCCAAGGTAAGACCATGTCTTTGTCCATGGAGTAAGTTTTTAATCAACTGAAATGAAAACATGACCATGAAGAATGGGAAAATGGCCTCATAACAAACTATATACATTTAGATTTTTTGACAATTTTTCAAAGAATATGAAAGATAACACAAAAATGTCTCTGCTATTTTTAAATCATAATGAAAAAAGAAAGTACCAAAATGACCAAAGGTTTACATACCCCAGTTTTTAATACAGTGTTTTGCCCCCTTTAATATCAATGACAGCGTGGAGTCTTTTGTGGTCGTTGTGGAGAAGGTTCTGTATATTATCTAATGATAAAGCGGCCCATTCCTCCAGTTCCTGTAAATTCTTGGGCTGTTTTGCATGAACTGCACGTTTGAGCTCTCCCCACAGTGGTTCAATAATATTGAGGTCAGGAGACTGAGATGGACACTAACAGGACCTTCCCTTTATTCTCCTGGAGCCAGTGGCATGAGCGAACCACCTCCATATTTCACAGTAGGTATGGTGCACTTTTCATCATAGGCCTTGTTGACAACAAAAAAATGCACCATACCTACTGTGAAATATGGAGGTGGTTCACTGATGCCACCTGATCCACAGCTTTCACAAAAGACTCCAAGCTGTCATTGATGTTAAAGGGAGTAATACACTGTATTAAAAACTGGGGTATGTAAACTTTTAATCAGGGTCATTTTTCATTATGATTTAAAAAGAGCAAAGTCAGTTGTTTCAAAATAAATGGCTTCACACAACCACTCACTATGAGTAAAAAAAACACTTGTTGTGTTATCTTTCATATTCTTTAAAAAATCTAAAATTCTGCCAGGGTATGTGAACTTTTGAGCACAACTGTACAAACACAATCAAAATGGCAAACTCCTCTGAAATTAAGTATTTGGCTAAACTTTGACAAAAACTGAAAATATCCTGTAGTCAAAAGACTTAACTAAATCAAAAATAACAATCTCTTGAGGGTTTTGTTTTGCAAATGCAAATTGAAGGCACATTAGTGGGAAATTCCACTCGCTAATCTGTCTAACCTTTGGGGCACCATCAATAAAACTTAATTACAACCAGACAATTACAACTTAGCGAAGCATCTGAATCAGATGCTTCGCTAAGTTGTAATTGTCTGGTTATATTATATTTGGTTATATTATATTTCTACAAGGCGTGGGAACTCGGAGAATAACCGTCCCTCTGACTGCAGTAAGCTTTTGTGACGACTTCCTTGCTGCCACGGTTTTGTGATGTGTATTGTCTTTTCAGTGGTGGCTCTGATGATGATGATGATGATGGAAAGTGGAAAAAAGATCCGCACAACTGAAAAATGCTCACCTTTTTTCCACTTGCCATTGTCCTTCTTGGATCCAGCACACTGGTTTAGTACGTCGGATGTGCGGGTCTCTCTTTCTTAATCTGATGATGATGATGTCACTGAATAGACAGTGTGGCATATCCGCCTCAGCTGTTGCAGCTCAGCTGTTCTCTGGCTCAGTTGTTGTGTGACATGTTTTTTTTTTTTTTTTTTTTTTACTTTATTTAAAGGGACAATGCATATTAATGAACATATAAATGTAAATATGCCAGAATTAGCCAATGGCTACTTTCCATCTGTAGTCCCTGGCAGATCAAGAAAAAATACAAAGACCAGTAACAACATTAAAGACATAAGATCATCACACAATTAAACTTGAGACATAAAACAAAGATAAAAGTCAGTGGTCACATGTCTGTTTCCCCTTCAGCCAACCTTTAAGTTTAGTTTTAAATACTATGAAAGTGGTACAGTCTCTAATGTCTGCTGGGATGCTGTTCCAGACCATGGTCCCTTTCACTGACAGCACCTGTCGACTAAACGCTGTGCGTCTATAAGGAACCACACAGTCGCCTCTGGCGGCGGCTCTGGTCACTCTACCACTTTTACTGGATATGAACTTAATGAATTCATTCAAGCATGGCGGAGAGAGTCCATGCAGAATCTTATAAATTGAACAAGCCATTTTAAATGTTCCAAAATTTTCAAAGTTTAGAATATTATATTTTTCAAGTATTATGCAATGATGAAATGAATATGGTTTTTTATCAAAGACACTCAATTGGTTTTAAAGTAGTCAGACTTGTCAGTGACCAGTTAGTAATGCAATATTCAATATGTGAAAAGATCATACAATAAAGAAACATTTTAGCTGCATTTTCTGGCAGTGATGTTCGGATTTGTCTAAAATTACGAAGATTAAAATTTACAATTTTACACATATATTTAACATGATTTTTAAAAGATAACGTTGAGTCTATGATAACACCAAGATATTTAAATTTGTCCACAATCTGTAGCTCCTCTCCTTTTATAAATACATTTGAGCTTGTTCTTGCTGTTGGGCGTTTGGAGAATAACATACACACAGTTTTCTTTGAATTCAGTAAAAGACAAGATTTACTGAGCCACTCATCAATGCAACACATTGCTGAAGTCAATTTTTCGGAGACTTCGACATCAGATTTTGCATTGGTAAAAATTACTGCATCATCTGCATAAAGCTGGGTATGGAAATGTGGACAAATATTTGGTAAGTCATTAATATATAATGAGAACAGTATGGGTCCAAGTATGGAACCCTGTGGAACTCCAACTTGACAGTTTAGAAAAGTAGATTTGATACCATTGACTGTCACACAATGAGTTCGAGTTGACAAGTATGACTTCATCCAAGATACGGCTTGTTCTGAGAAATTAAACTTTGTTAGTCTAGATAATAAAATTTGGTGGTTGACCGTATCAAATGCTCGCTTTAAATCAAGAAACACAGCTCCAACAACTGGACAATTATCTAAATCATGTTTCACTTTTTCTAAAAAGAGATTTATCGCACTTTCTGTTGAGTATTTGGCACGGAAACCAAACTGCATAGGATGCAGAGTCGTATAACCCTTGTCTAAATGAGTTCTCAATTGTTTAGCAATCCATTTTTCAAGAATTTTTGAAATAATGGGCAAAATGCTGATTGGCCGGTAATTTTTTACATTATTCTTATTCCCTGACTTAAAGATTGGCGTAATTGTGGCAACTTTCCAAGCTGTTGGTACAATAGAATGTCTAATTGACATATTTATCATACCAGTGATTGGACATACTAAAATATCTTTATGAGCCTTTATAAAATTGGCATCTATCCCATACACGTCCTTTGCTTTAGAGTTCTTCAAGCCTTTTATAATTGATGCTACTTCAGTCTCATTAATTTCTGCAATTGTGAAAATAGGTAAGGACTCATTCACCGGATAGGTGACATTTTCGTGTAATGTAAAAAGTTGCGAAATTTCAGAGACAGAGTCTTTAAAAAAGTTATTAAATTCCATTGCCACAGTGGCTGGATCTTTCACCAACTGACTTTCAATTTGTAGTTCTACTTCACTGTCTTTGTTGACCCCTCTGCCAGTTATTTTATTTATAGTTTCCCAGACCTTTTTGCCATTACCATTGGCAGACTCAATAACTGACACGTAGAAATTTGCTTTAGCTTTGCGCATTACTTGAATGACTTTGTTTCTAGCTGATGTGAATAGTTGCCTGTCTGAAATGAGTCCAGTTTTGAGAGATTTTTTAAGTAACATGTAACATGTTATGGTAACAGAGTTGTGTTGGGTGCAGTATCATAATTACTGTTCAAGCATTTTATATACTGTATTTTTATTGCTCTTTTTCTTTTAATTTCATACAAGACACATTTATGATTTAACTGCTTTTGTCATTGTTCTGCCTGACCTTGTCTTTGACAATGTGAAAATTGTCCTTCACATTTCCATGTAATGCTGTCCTGTCAGTTTGAACACTTCATCTTACAAACACGCTATTAAGATGACCAGTAGCTTACATAATCACATAAACAAAAGTCTACCTTTTATGTGTGTTCCTTGTACAGCTCTCCTAACCACATCTGCATGCTATTACTGAACTGGCTCAGTGACTTCTTGGCCTCGTGCCTTTCTGACTTCTAGCATCAGAGCCGTAAACTTAACTCCACTTCCTGTATTAGAGATAGAGCAACTAGAAACCATGTAATGCAGAGAGACTGGGAGCTGGCCGACCGCCATAAGTGCAACCTCATAAATCTGAATCCAAACAAACCCCATTAGCCTAGGGAGCTAGCATCCCTTACTTTACATAGTCAAAACTGGAGCATTTAGGAAGCCACTCTCTGCAAATCATTTCTCCCATTGTTTGGTGAAAATGGAGGATAAAGCATATTGTGTGACCTTTGATGGGTCTGTTGGATGAAGAACTGCTTTGGTAGAAAAAGTGGAAGTTTAAATAGCATCACAAAAGTCTTGGGATGAGCCTGTACATTTGAGTTTAGTAGCAACATATGGAACTAATGACTCTGGACTGTGTTTATCATTAAGCATTTCCTGTCTCTTCTTCCGTTCTACCAAACGTTTACGCTGTGGTTTTATTCCCCACAGCTCACAGTAAACATTTTCAGGATTGTCTTATGTGTAGAGTGTCTGCGTGTCTCTTGTCCAAACACGGTGGTGGTTCCGTACGTCCATCTCCATAATAGTTTGTGTATGTTGTGGGGCAGACCTCTTTGATCCTGTGCAGGCTTAGATTCCTGAGGGACTGACACAGCAGGCAGCTCCCATCCCTGTCCTGTCCTGTCCTGTCCCACCCACCACGACAAACAACAGGCTCTTTTTGAACTGGTCATTCTTAGAGTTTTAAGCTAAATAGACATGTCCTGCTGTCAATATTTCACCTTGTCAGAGCCGTAGCCAGGATTGAATAAATAGTGAGGTCTAGTTCACCCAAATACAAATACCATGAGATGCCCAATTGTGACTGACGATCTTCTTAGCTCATAAATAACTGAGAAGCTCAATCGTGTATAAATCTGATGCAGTTTCATGTAATTTGGTGCATTTTAGAAGCATTTTCAACACACATATGAATAAATGAAGTAATCCCCTACCAGTGTGTGAAGGATTTTGGGTGACTTGTGTCACGTGAAAAGCGCTATATAAAAAGCTTCCATTCCAAAGGATATTGGCCTATATTCATGTTTTTTAGGCTTTTTCTTTCCCATAGATACATTTATTAACTAGTAACAACTAGGCAACACTTTAAAGTTTGCAGCTGATCAATCACTAACTTATGTGTTGGTGGTTCTTAGAGGTGTGTAAATATCTGTAAATACCTCACGGATTTACAAAAAAATAACATCTGACTAAAAGCTTGAGAAGCGGTAAATCATTGATTTCTCACTATTAGCTGTCAATGATTTTTCACATTCAGTAGCTTGAACCACAAGTTTATCATTCACTTTCAAGCTTTCCTGTCACACTCACACTGTGCTTTGATGCTCGCCGATGGAGTGCACTAGGGCTGAACGATATGGACAACATTTCATATCTTGATATTCATGCCAGATATCTCGAAATCGATACGATACGATACAGCTATGGGTTAGGTGAAAACCAAGCATTTTTCAGAAAAATAAAAACATAATACAAAAGAGTGCAGTTTTATTCATTAAAAAATCTATATCGTTTATATCTTGCTTTTTAGATTTTAATGTTTTGAATGTTCATATCTCGATATCAATACGATAACGATATATCGTTCAGCCCTAGAGTGCACACACAATTCACTCTTACAATCACAGATGTCATCATTTGATATTAGGGTGAAAAAATACCGACCCTCAATAGTGGCTACGGCCATGCTTCTCGTGCTCCTAAATGCTTATGCGCTCAATATCTTTCTTCTCAATGCTCCAACAGTAAATAAATCACTGAGAGTTAATAGAATTAAAGTGGGCCCCGTTGGGCACTACTACTCGTAAAGTACAGTATGTAAGAGAGAAAACACATGTCGAGAACGTCAGCGTCAACACGTGTGAGCGCCGAGCACAGCCAGATGTTTGGACACTGACCTGAGGAAAAGTCAAGTGTGTTCCACTGACAGCAGCTGGGCCTGAGCCAAATCACGTCCCTCCACTCTGTCTGCTGCAGGCTGTGATCTGGATGGGACTGTTCAGAATGTGTCCTACTCAACTACGATCGATGGCTGTCAAACGTGTACATGTAAGGTAAGATGAAAGCACTAGGCAGTCCTTTGTGTTTATTTCCCTCATAGTTTCTATCCTTATCTCACGGTTGGCCCTCCTCTTCCACAGGGAGGGAACCGAGAGTGCACTCCCCTGCCCTGTGCTGCTCTGGACTGTACTCAAACTGAGAGTGTCCCTGGAGAATGCTGCCCCAAATGCAGAGGTCCGTGCACAGCTCATCCATCAGTGTGTTTGAAACTATGTATATTAACTAGAAACCACAGCTGTCTGCTGCTTTCTGGCTCCTGCTTGGAGTTACAACAAATTAAAGTGCACATATTATCTATGTATACCAACTATAGACAAGCGGTGACAGGTGGAAGTCCTCTTCTAATTATTATTATTTAATTTTTTAGCATTTCATCTTAAACTTTTAGCCTCTCATCTTTATCTTTCATTTACAAATATGTCTTCTTCTTTTTAATACAAATATAAATCCTCAACTCACTTTACTTCAGTCAAAACCAGGAATTTCCCCTGTATGCATCCATCCCCGACTATTTCGGCTTTTAAATTGTCTTTGAAAATGTCCAGATATAGAAAAAAAGTTAACTTGTTTACTATATACATTCTTTTAACATTAGAATTATGACAATAATTTTAAAAATGAAAAGATATTTCAACACACAGGAAGGGCCTTGTTAAAGAGTATCATCATGTACAATATGAAAAAATATTAGTCATTGCATTGCAGGCTGTGTCCATGAAGGCTCTCGCTATGATCACAGCGCCAAGTGGAGGTCTGTGGAAAACCCCTGTGAACTCTGCTACTGTTCGGTAAGTCTGATACCTCCCAGTAATATTTATGAACTGTAAGATTCAGTTATACCCAGGTCTGGCACAGTCTCCACTGTTCTATATGTAACCCGCATTTCAACCTAAAGTCAGTCCTTGTAGCCCTAAAGCAGGGGTGTCAAAGTCAAATGGACGGAGGGCCAAATAAAAAATTTAGCTACAAGCCGAGGGCCGGACTGTTCGAATGTTCATTGAAAAATTTTTAAATGACGCATATAGTCTAGTGAACCTAATTGAACCTACTGAAAACCTAATGCTGCGTTTACACATAAGCACGATGCGTTACGAATGCCACAAATGCACATTCGTGGCCAAGGATCACGAATTTGATGATTCGGGGTCGAGGTTTCACGCGCCGCCACTAACTGTTGCGACCTGTTACTACGCGTTACGATTAATGGCACGAATTATTACGCACGGTCACGAATATGCGTCCCGCGCTGCTGCGTGGTGTTGCGCGCTGCTGCGTGGTGTTGCGCGCTGCCACGGGCTGTTACGGGTCACTGGGAATATTCGCGTTCTGTCCGAAATCTGTCAAGAATTGGGCGAATGTGGAGTGATCTTCTTCCACCGGGTTGGAGGCGGAGCAGAGGCCGTGCTCTCCCCTGAGTCATTGGGCTCGTCTGGCTCCAACTCCCGAACATCAGGTACGACCCAGGAGGAAGAAAGGTCGGAGGAACACTTTCAGCACCCCGCGGAGCGGCAGCGCCAGGTGCTGTCCGTGACTTGGAGCGCGGATTGGCCGACTTTGTGACACGAACTGATGCGTTCTGTTAAGAATCCCATTGAGATGCGTTAAGTCACGTCACGAACGTCACGAATGACGGAAAAATGACATTCGTAACGCATCGTGCTTATGTGTAAACGCAGCATAACAAATATATTCCAATATGATCAGATAAAGAGGCCTCGTTTTAATTCCTCTGCCTTTTGTAGCCTTTGTTCCATGTCCATATTCTTGTTTTTGTCCGCGTGTTTCGTTTCATAATTTCGTCTCAGATTATACTCTTTCAGTACCGCCACACTTTCTCCACACAGAAGACACACAGGTTTTCCAGCTACCTCCGTGAACATATACTCCGACTCCCACCTTGTTTGAAACCCCCGGTTCTCAGTGTCCACCTTCCGTTTTGCCATTTTTGATGGGTATCTGAAAGTTAATTTTACTGTGATGCTGACGACTGCTGTGCCAATAAATATTGAAATGAAGCAGCCTACTGCTCGGTGCGTCACCGTTGCATTGTGGGAAATGTAGTATTGGTGCGTGTAAAAGATCTGCGGGCTGCCGGCTTGCTGCGGTCTGCGGGCCGGTTCTAATAATAAATCAAGATCATCCCAGGGGCCGTAAAAAACCTTCTCGCGGGCCGGATGTGGCCCGCGGGCCTTGACTCTGACATATGTGCCCTAAAGCATTACACATACTTTATTCAAGATTCAAGATGTTTTATTTGTCAAACCATGTGACTGATTCGAAATTATATTTCTCTCATCCTTGATTGTGAAGCGGGGGGTGGGGGAAGAGGGGTGGGAGGGAGGGCAGGGAGTTCAGCTTCCCGCAGGAGTTCAGAATAATTTACAGATGCACTGCATTCGGTCAAAGATAGTGACATTTAAAACAACTTCCCAGCTGCTGCCAGAGATTGTAGCTCACTTAATACATTTAACAACACTTCAAACGTCCCTCTTGTATCTGTTCTAACTGATTGAATTGTATTGATAACAAGGACTTTGCTGTCTGTCAACACTGTTGTGTATTTGCCTCTATTTTTTGATCTACCGTGCACTATAGATGGAAAGTAGTCATTGTTCAAATGATGTTTACGCCTGTGTCCTTAGGAGGGTCGTGTTCGCTGTGAGAAAGAGCCATGTCACACTCCATGTCTAAACCCAGCCGCTCCTCCGCCAAACAGCTGCTGCCCTGTTTGCCAAGGTGGGATTAACTCCACATGTGCACAAACTATTTGACACAAAGTGACTTGAATATGCTCAATATGTCTTGTAGGTTGCGGTGTGAATGGCCATGACTTCCCCAATGGAGCAATGATACCTACGGGTGATAGGTGTCAGGAGTGCACTTGTCTGGTATGCCTATGCCTTCACCAGTTTAATTGCATGTGTTAAAGCTTTACAGACATATATTGTTGGTGTTGTTGCTTTCAGAATGGGGATGTGCGTTGTTCCCCCCTGCCATGTCTGGCTTTGCCCTGTCCAAACCCTGTGCATCGAGTGGGAGACTGCTGCCCGAGGTAGTGTCCAGGCCGGTGGGAGTCTCATTATGGGATTCTTAAGTTTAATGTCCTGCTTTGTGCTCGACAGCTGTGGTCAGTGTGAATATGAGGCCCAGCTCTACACAGAGGGACAGAGGTTCAGCTCCAGCAGAGACCCCTGCCTCCAGTGTCACTGCTCTGTGCGTACATGTTACACTTTTACTGATTGAGTGGGTTTTATGAGGTCTTCCAAAACTACCACAACTTCAATGAAAAACAGCCTCAACCACACAATAAAACTGAAAAAAAACAAGTCATTCATTTTATGATCAAAATAAGTCGGCACATTAACTGTTTAGTTTGTTTAGTTTAGTTTATTTGTTTATTTGGGCAGTACACATAGTGCTCAAAAGGAGTGGGCTGAAGCAAAAGCTTATGAGTGCCCACCCCCAAGTGCAATAAAATAAATTAAAAAAGAACATTTCAAAACATTTCAAGCAGCTACATTCGTACAGACCAACTTACAAAAAAATATATGAACTATAATTAATTGAAACAACGCACAACTACAACAACAATCTTGTTTCATGTACGATGTCTAGTACAAAGCAAGTAAAAAAAAATTTGATCCTTAATATATTTCTTTCAGATTTTTACCCTTGATAACCGAGAGTTACTTTTATGTTATAAAGGTACATTAATAGATATTATAATCTGAGATCTTGATACTTCCCAGTTGTCATTACCATTCTCAGTATTATTTTAATTTGGGTGTAATTTTCATAATCATTATTATTATATATTTATTTAATTGAGTTATATGTGAAGTATGATGTATCCCTGCACAGTGTGGTGCATTAAAAGCCAGAGTGTAGAGCGGGCCAGTTGAAGAGGGCAGTCTCTCCCCATCAACAAACCCCCACACGGCTGCCCTAACAGCTGATTTTGTAGATTATGTTCCTATGCTGAGTGGTGCATTAAAGGACAAGGTTTAGAGCCCGTTGGGAGGGTCCTCTCAACACATCCATAACCTGCCAACCCTAATTCTCCATTTGTAAATTTGAGCAATAGAATGACAACCGTTCCAAGCAGCAACACTCTTCCTTGATTATAGAGGAAAAAATACACATAATTGATCCTACTGCTCCCCCTAGTGGCAACACATTTCTTCTTGTCTGTATATTTCAAAAGTCTTTTGTTTGTATTTAAATTTGAACAGGTTGATGTTTGGACATCGTTTCAATTCCATCTCCAATTTATTCCACAATTGTACACCATTAACTGTTGGACTAAAACTTTTCAAAGTTGTGCTATGTTTCTGAATCCTAAAGTTTAATTCATCACGTAATTCATAACAACCAGTACGTTCTTGGAACCTTCTTTGTATTTGGCCTGGTAACAGTTTATACCTTGCTTTGAATAACATCTGTACAGTTTGGAACTCAACAATGTCACAAAACTTCATGATCTTTGAATTTAAAAGTTTGTAGTCCGCTGATTGATTTGTTTAACATGAGGCTAATGGTTCTGTTGTTAGTCTGCTTGTGCCTGACGTGGCTCATGATGCTGGAGTAACCTGTTTTCTGCTCAGTCAGGGCAGGTGTCCTGTGAGCACATGGCCCCCCTGTGCCCTCCGCTGCGCTGTAGCCATCCTGCCCGCACCAAAGGAGAGTGCTGTCCCTCGTGTAAGGGTCAGTCATGCTCGTGTGCAGCACTCATATCAAACACTGAGATATGAACCCCACACGTTGTCTTTTTTTTTTTACAGAGTGCGAGTACGAGAGGCGCGTCTACCGTAACGGCAGAGTGTTCACCCCGGCCGGGAGCGGGCCCTGTCTGCAGTGCACCTGTAAGGCAAGTGCACACTCTCCGCCTCATGGAATGCTCTCTCTTTTCCAAGTATCCCACAGATAGGTATTTCAAACTACAGACAGGATTATCGAGGTCATCGGAGCCGTCACTGGTCCATTAAGGAAGGCATGAACTGTATAATCGGGACAACACTTAAGAAAAAGGGCCCATTGTGTTCAAAGCTAACACTGGAATTGACATTACTTAAAAATCTGTGTGTTTTAGTGTCATTTTCATCTTGTCGCTCCAGAATGGAAATGTCATCTGCCGTCAAGAGAAGTGCCCTCCGCTTTCATGCTCAAATCCCACCATCGACCCTCAACACTGCTGTCCCATCTGCAAAGGTATTTGCTATTACTGAGCTCCTTCAGAAAGTTTTCCTTAGCTCCTTTGTAGTCTGTGAACAATAATGGTTATGTTCCGCAGTCTCTGAACACATTTCTCCTTCCAGTGTGCGTCTTGGAGGGAGTGGAGTACCTGGAGGGATCCCAGTGGCGTCCCGCGGGCCCCTGCTCCAGCTGCACTTGTGTCAATGGGGAGAGCGTCTGCGCACACACCCGCTGCCCCCCCACCGACTGCCTCCACCCCACGCAGACCAGCGGTGACTAAACTACTGCGCTGTAATGACGTTTTAATAACCACAGTCCGGCTTTTATTGACACTACTCTACGTCTCCGCTTTTTTAGGCACCTGTTGTCCCGTGTGCGACAGTTGCACCTATAACCAGCGTATCTATAGCAACGGACAGAGGTTTACAAGCTCCGAACGGCCCTGCCAGACCTGCACGTGTCTGGTGAGTCTGCTCCTGTACGTGCGCCTACTTGGTCGAGGTCAAAGAGTAACTTTATCTCTCACATAGTGGTTGGGAGAGGTATGTTGTTTCAAGTAGGACTTCTGGGTATTTGATTTTCTTGGTCATGGTAACACCCATTATTTTACCTTCCTTGTAAACGTAATGTAAATAAGCATATCTAGTCAAATTCTCTTCTCTTTCAGCGTGGAACTGTGGAGTGTGAGAGGAGAGCCTGTCCTCCCATCACCTGCACCAACCCCTCCACACCACCGGGGGAGTGCTGCCCCAAGTGCCCAGGTATTTACAGTATGACAACTGCATCCTGCACACGTTTGTACAATACATTGTAAAACAATAAAGCAAGGCTGACTCTTTCATTACAATGACACTACTATTTGAGTTTAAGGTCTTCAAGACAAGTTATGTGCATGTAAAGCTCTTCTAACTGACTGAGGACAACTGACAACTTAAACATTTTGTATTTTACCATTCATGTTTTATAAAGTATAGAATAAAACGCCATATTTTCTGTACATACAAAATAATAGTAATAATTATAATATTATTGTTGTGTTGTGCTGGCCACAATGGTGTGAGACATACTTTAATATACCTTAGATCAAAGGCTGATATCAAGTAGCCAGACACTTCTGCAGTAAAGGCATTTTAGAACTAAGAAAAAGCCTCAGAAACATAATGCACTAATGATGATTATTCCCAACACCTTGTTTTTTTACAGACTGCTCGTTTGAGAACCGTGTATTTGTGGAGGGAGAGGCCTTCCCAAACCCGGTCAACACGTGCGAGGAGTGTAAATGTGAAAACGGCCGGACTGAATGCTACAGGAGCAAGTGTCCTGCTCCTCAGTGTAACGCCCCTGTGTCCGGACAGTGCTGCTACAACAACTGCAATGGTCAGGAACACTTACACGTGTGTAAATGTTCACTCATTAAAAAACTCCCTCTGCCCTGTGTTAGGCTGTAGCTACGCTGGGAAAGAGTACCCCAATGGGCAGGAGTTCGCCCATCCCACTGACAAGTGTCGCACCTGCACCTGCACTGTGAGCTCTGCACAAGTCACAAGGAAGTCATCGTTATTGTTGTTATTTGTGGTTCTGTTGACCCGTTGTTCTTGTTATAACAGAATGGTAACGTACAGTGTCTGAAGAGGAGATGTCCGGCACTGCACTGCTCCAACCCGGCTCTTCAAACTGGAGAGTGCTGCCCCAGGTGTCCAGGTAATAACAGTGCACCTACATGTTTGAATACACTATTTTACCATGTGACATTTGTTCCAGCTCCTCCGTCGGACTGTACGTATGAGCACCGGCCGTACCGACACACTGAACGCTTCTACCACCCGACGGACAGCTGTCAGTCATGTGTCTGCACCAACGGGACGGTTCAGTGTCGGCACAAGCCTTGCCCTTTCGCGTCCTGCTCTCATCCAATCACGCGAGACTGCTGCCGGAGCTGTGACGGTACAGACAAAACAGCTCCTTACGTTCTAAAAATCCCAAACACTTAAAGGAATAGGCCACCGTTTTTACATACTGAGATATGTTCTTACCTGAGCTTTGGCGAGTTCATTTGTACCTGTCTGGTCTCCACGTGTGCCTTCCGTAACGTAAACACAGCACAGACGGCGTTAGCATTTAGCCGTTAGCATTTAGCCTCTGTCTTCTCCTCTATAGCTCCAAAAGAGGTGAAGATACAAGCTACCAAACTCTTCCACGTTTTCCCTATTTAAATATGGTTTACACTATAAAGTATAATTACACAAAATTAAACAATGTGGATTTTCTAAGCGGATAAAAAGGGGAACTATATTGTAAGGCGTAATAATACCAGGGGTAATTCGGCATCCGCGCAGTGAAGAGTTTGGTAGCTTCTATCTTCACTTCGTTGAGGAGAGGAGGAGAGGCTAAATGCTAACGACTAAATGCTAACGCCGTCTGTGCTGTGTTTACGTTACGGAAGGCACACGTGGAGACCAGACAGGTACAAATGAACTGGTCTAAGCTAAGGTAAGAACATATCTCAGTATGTAAACACGGTGGCCTATTCCTTTAAGTCAGAGCAACACAAGAGGGGACGGCTGCTCTCATATCTAATAAACGTTTCACTTTTTTTTTTTTTTTGTCCTGTAGGCTGTGCGTTTAATGACGTAGAGCGAGCGAATGGGGAGTCATGGCCGGACCTGTCTGACCCGTGTGCTGAGTGCATGTGTCGCCACGGCTCCGTCCACTGTGAGAAGAGGCGCTGTCCCCCGGCCAACTGTAAACACCCGGTCCAGAGAGACTGCTGCATGTCCTGTGATGGTGATTGTAGGGCTAACATATTCTAACCCTGAGGAAATGTCTCTGGATCTTCTCAAATGAAGTCATGCTCCAACTTTATATTCCAAGGCCCACCTCATGAAGCCCCACTTCCCCTTCCACACCACCTGAATCTGTTTTTCTGCCTCCCCAGGATGTCTGTACAGAGGAAAGGAATACCCCGATAGCTTTGAGTTTTCGAATGCCAATGACCCCTGTAGTGTGTGCTACTGTTACGGAGGGGAGGTGGTCTGCACCAGAATACCCTGCTATGAAGAGTGCAGCCACCCGTACACCGCTCCAGGCCAGTGCTGCGCCCAGTGTGACCGTAAGTTCACATTGGGCCAAATACCGTTCACTATTTCTCCTCTCTCAAAGTGATTGATCCCTCTCGCCAGGGTGCTCCTACAGCGGTGCTGTGCTGAGTAACGGCCAGAGTGTCCCAGACCGGGAAAACCCCTGCTCTCAGTGCACCTGCCAGGTATCAGCGCCTCACACTGGCTTCCTCTTACAGAGTTTATTTTCAAGTTTGTTTTATAACTCTGTGCCATGTTTGTACAGAGTGGATCAGTGCGGTGTGAACGGAAAGCCTGTCCCCCTGCGTTCTGCCCTCACCCTGCCTCAGACCCGTGTGGATGCCCTGTGTGTGACGGTAACCTGACGCACATGATGAAGCCCCTGTGAGAGGTTGTGTTGTGGGGAACTGTCCTAAAAATAATACAGAAGGCCATTTTGGTTTGGGGTTGTTTAACAGGTTGCCTATTCCAATCACTCACGACTTTAGCATCAGCATAACTTTAATCAAGGACTCCAACTATTCAAATCTTTGATCAAATCTTTTATTCAAAGGCTGCCTGTTCCAAGGGGCGACTTTAGTTGATGGCCAGGCCGTGTCAGGAGCAGACGGAGGGTGCCAGGAGTGCACATGCAGGGTAAGGAGTGCTCCCCATTCTGATCTTTGTTCAGTTGAATGGCTTTGCAGAGAGCAAAGGTGGTGTGTCGGTAATGTTTCCCTTTGTTTGACAGAGAGGGGAGGTGGTGTGCGATCAGAGGAGATGCCCCACGGTGCCCTGCCCTCATCCTGCCCTGGACTCCTGCGGCTGTGGGGAATGTGAAGGGTGTAATTACTATGGACGCGACTGTTACAGCGGAGAGAGGTTTCCGCATCCCGCAGACCACTGCCAGCTCTGCTCCTGCCTGGTAACGCACAACGTGTTTGTTTTGTAGATGGTATCACTAATTACTCATTAACATAGCCTGGTTTTCTTCTCCAGAGCGGTGCGGTGGTGTGCTCCCATGTGCCCTGTCCCGCTGTGGCCTGCAGGCGCCCTGTGAACCCTGGGGGAGAGTGCTGTCCCGTCTGCACCGGAGCCTGTCTGTATGAGGGGACGGAGCACCCGCATGGCTCCAAGTTCACTGCGCCGTCAGACCCCTGCTCCGCCTGCTCCTGTCTGGTCAGCTCCACTCTCAGCACTGCTTCTGATGTTTCTACTTCAGGATTCCATTTACATACGGAAAACTGTCTTTCAGAATGAGGAGGTGAGCTGTCAGAAGAGGCCCTGTCCAGTCCAGTGCTCCCACCCGGTCCGGTCCGAGAGCTGCTGCCCTGTGTGTGACTCCTGTCTGTTTGAGGGAGGGGTCCATCCTCACGGGGCCACCTTCACCCCCTCTGACACCTGCCAGCGCTGCACCTGCATCAGGGGCTCCGTCTCCTGTACCTCCCTGGTCTGTCCCAAACCTGCCTGCTCCAAACCGCTGGCCAAGCCGGGACAGTGCTGCCCCGAGTGCCCAGGTCACTAATCTTATTCTCCAAAAAGAATCCCTCATTTGCCACAGCTTTAGCTTCACGTGTCCTCCTCCCTGTAGTGTGTGTGTCCGAGCAGCAGGAGTACAGCGACGGACAGACGTGGACGCCCAGCTCGAAGCCGTGCTCTAGCTGCACCTGCACGGTCTGAATCATTCCATGGGACGTGTGTTTCCCCCCTCGTCTTCTCTCTCCACATGTTTATGCCTGATGTTTGCAGGCGGGTAAGGTCCACTGTGTTTCTCCCGAATGTCCCCAACTCGCCTGTTTGCACCAGCTGACCGCCCCGGGAGCCTGCTGCCCCAGATGTAGAGGTAAACAGCGCGGAGAAGGGGTGCAAGCTTCATCACGAGCAAACTGCAGTGCCGAATATTGACGGGATTTACTTTGCAAACGATCAAGTTTCCCCCGACCTGATTGTAGCTGCTCCGGCAGGTTGTATGTACGATGGCGAGGAGCACCCTGAAGGCAGCAGCTGGTTTGCAGACTCCACTCCCTGTATGGCCTGCATGTGCGTGGACGGGGTAACAACCTGCTCTGAGGTCAGATGCCTGTCCCCCTGTAATAACTTCATCAGTGTGCCCGGGGAGTGCTGCCCCGTGTGTGCAGGTAAAGGCCTATCCCCACACGTTCTTAATTTGAATGATGAACACATATGGTACTCACTTAACATTGACTTAAAGTGATATTATGAATAAGTAGCCTTTGCTTTTTCTCCAGACTGTATATTTGAGGGCCAGGTGTACGGTCCTGGTGAGAGCTTCCATCCGGCCGACGACCCCTGTCAGATCTGCACCTGTGAGGTATGAAACATTCAGAGCACTCGGGACGTGTATCAAAGTGCCCTCTTCCAGTGGCTGCTGTTGTCCAGGTGATGCCGGACGGGGAGCAGCACCTGCGCTGCTACCGTAAGCAGTGTCCCAGCCTGGTGGACTGTCCCAAGAGCAACATCTACTTCTCTGGACCAGACTCCTGCTGTCCCGTCTGTGCACGTTAGTCCTACTGTGCGCCTGTAAGGCCGCACTCGTAGCTTCAGCACTGCAGTAATATTTCAATGATTTGTTTCCACTGCAGAGCCACTGAGCAACTGCACTTCTGCTCTGATCGGGAACGAAGTGTTGGCCACAGATGACCCTTGTTTCACCTGCCAGTGCCAGGTACTGCAACTATGCTCCTGTTTACAGCTGAGCACCATTAAACCATCCCTTTGTCAACTAAAACATGACTAAAAGCATAAGGCCAAGTGTGTATTAACATTTATCATTTTGAAGAATAGCCTTTAGTCACTATTCTGTAAATATATGGCTAAAGTACTGGCATCATAGAGCAGCTATTGTTTACTGGTGTATTGTTGTTGTAGGACCTGACATGGACCTGCCTCCACCAGCTGTGCCCCGCTCTGACCTGCCCTCGCTCTGAGCGGGTCACTACGGCAGACTCCTGCTGTCCAGTGTGTAAAGGTACACCGCACTCAGCCTGAAGTTTCCCTTTCCATTTGTATCTGTGTTAAAGCAGGGCCCGTTGTGTTTAAATGCAGACTGTGTGATCGCGGGCCAGGACAGACAAGTGGCCAACGGCAGCAGCTGGACTGACAGCGACGACGACTGTGTCACATGCACCTGTAACGTGAGAATTTAACACTCGATGCTGCAATTCATTGAAACCAGAATTGTTTATTTTACCTACTTAACCCCTAAAACCCACTGAAAGTATTTTTTTTTTGGTGTAGGTAGGTTGTACAGAGGTAGGCCCAGTTTTCAGACCCATTTATAGTTTCTAATTTGTATCGTAACAGTCTAAACACATACATACTAAAGCCATATGAATTTCCTGTCTATTTAATCACCTATTATAATAAAAATACTAGAAGAGCAAAACACTTTGTCTCCTCTTTGTTGATAGTTGGGTTTTATCGAATGCAGCATAGAGGAGTGTGTATCAGTCATTTGTGCTGGAGGTCAGAAACCAGTCAAGGTTCCTGGAAAATGCTGCCACGAATGTCCAGGTACAGTATCGTCCTTCCCTCAGCCGTATCCAGTAGTGAGTTTGTTTTCGACGCTGACGCTGGTCGTTCCAGACTCGCGGGCGCCGTGCGTGTTCCAGGGCGTGCGGTATCAGAGCAAGGAGCGCTGGGACGTGGACGAATGCACCAGCTGCGCCTGCGTGTTCGGAGAGGTGCACTGCTACACGGAGCGCTGCCCGGCCCTCGCCTGCGACACAGTCAGTACAAGCACACGCTCCAACATAGTATATATCTGGGTGTAGTTTCCCCCCCCCTACGTGTGACTCTGCCCTCAGGACGAGATGCCGTCCGTGGTGCCAGGCCTGTGCTGCCCTCGCTGCATCCCTCGGCCGGCCACGTGCATCGCCTTCGGGGACCCACACTACCGCACCTTTGACGGGCGCATGCTGCACTTTCAAGGAGCCTGCACATATGTACTGGCACAGGACTGCCAGGGAGGGGACTTTAGGTCAGTCGTTCAGGGCCAATCTCTGAGTTTGGTTTAACGTTGTATAGGACCTGTAAAACCTGACTGGTATAGACATGTTTAACATATTTTTTATGTGCACTGTTTGCTGCTTCAGCGTCCATGCGACTAACGATGAGCGAGGGCGTAAAGGGGTGTCCTGGACCAAAGAGGTGACTGTGTTTATAGGGAACGTATCAGTTCAGTTGCTCCAAGACTGGGCCGTCAAGGTACTGTCAGTCCCACTGTTTCTGCTGAAGGTACGGACGTATTTCTACACACAGCATGTTTTATGTTTGTCTCTGCAGGTGAATGAGGAGCCTGTGACCCTGCCATTTCTACTGGAGCCTTATATCTACGTGGAACGCCAAACCAACACAATCTTACTGAACACAAATATTGGTCTAAAGGTGCACTCTGGTCTTCTCAAACGCATGATACTGAACGAGGAACACCTTGATACCATTTGAAACGTCATCTTGTTGGTTGGCAGGTGTTTTGGAGCGGGCGCTCACACTTGGAAGTGAGCGTTCCAGGGACGTACAAGAGCCAAACCTGTGGCCTCTGTGGGAACTTTAATAACTATTACCAAGACGACCTGAAAATGCCCAGTGGGAAGATAAGCCTGTCCGAGTCTGAGTTTGGAAACAGCTGGAGGGTAGGTTATTCATGTTGTTATGTATTTGATCATTTATGAAATAAACTCCCATCAGACGCCCAGGTGTTGATTCCTTTTGTTCCCTTTTAGTTCAGGGTTATACTTTTAGTCAGCGTTCATGTCTGTGTAAGCTCTCAGTCGTGACTCAAGTACCTTCATTGAAGATTCATGACTTTGTAAACATTTTTGGTCAGCACAAATATGACATTACAGTTGACAAAGTGAACCCTGTTTATATTTTCAGGTGACTAAGGGCAGGCACGCCCGGACATCCTGCAGCCCCGGGGAGGACGTGGACCCGTGTAAAGACGCAGGTTTTCAGGCTAAGAAGTCGGCGAACGCTCGCTGTAAGGTGCTGAAGTCGTCGGTGTTTAAAGCCTGTCATCGTGTGGTCCCTCCCGAGCCCTGGTACGGGGCCTGTGTGTACGACCTGTGTGCCTGCGGTGCCAACACAGACGAGTGCCTGTGTGACACTCTGGAGGCCTATGCCAGTCAGTGCAGAGAGGCCGGGGTGGTGCTGCAGTGGAGGAGCGCTGCACTCTGCGGTCAGTGCCTTTACTTTTTCTAACTTCCCAGTTCTTTTCAACTCGCTTCCAAACACTTTCTCTGCATAAGCTTGATGAGTGAAATATCTGTGCCACCCTAACACGTGTCTCATGTTTCCTGCTCCAGCTGTGGGCTGTCCAGTGGAGCGGGGCTTCGTGTTCGACGAGTGCGGCCCTCTGTGTCCCGTCACCTGCTTTAACAAGGACGTCCCACTGGGGGTGATAGAGAGTCACTGTTTCAAACCCTGCGTCCCCGGCTGCCAGTGTCCTGCGGGACTTGTCCTCCATAACAACTACTGCATCCACCCGGACAAGTGTCCCCGGGTCATCCACGATGCGGACAGCCGACAGGGTGGCTGATGTGTCCTGAACGCCAAACAGCAGAGGACTGTGGGGTACTGCTCTTAAAGACTGTTGCGACACTGAGTGACTGTTTGCTTTGAAGTGCTTCCTTCCTCAAAATATTTATATTAACAGCTATATGATATTTGTATTTTGGTGAAAATACTAAATGCCTTTTACTACATTTTGTTTTTCACCCAATATGGTGCTATCGGTCTTCTTGAAGATAAAACTAACTGAAATATCTTTTACTGTTAGGGGTCACAGGGGGCATAGACCTGAGGGACATTGACGCCCTGCACATCGGACAGTTTGTCATTTCTAAACACACCTCCGAACAACCACTGTCAAATGTACTGTATTTCTATAACATAAACACAAACATTTCCTCTGCTTTTGGGCTCAGCTCTCAATCACTCCTCACAAAACACTGTAAAGGAAGGAAGCAGGTATTATTGGACTTTTCATTACGATACGGGCTCTCTGACAGCGCTGTGTGATGATGTTAATATGTAATAATCTCAGGTATTACTTTTCTGTCAGTATTTGAAATAAATGAAAGATCTGACTACAGGAACAAACCTAAGAGTGAACTGTTGTGCGTAAAGTAGGACTGTGATGTTTACGACCGAGCCATAATCCCATGAGTTACTCTGTTTAGTCACAACTGTATAACTTTCACTATAGCTCAGCGCTTTCACGCCGGTGTAACATGTCGTCTGGTGTGTCTCAGCTGTCACTGATCCTCTGTCACCTTTGTCGACTGGTAACCGTATCCAGCTGTTGTCCTGCAGTTGCCATAGTGACTGCATATATAATTCATCCTCACGCAGTGGTGAAAACATGGAGCAGGTAAGTTGTTTGGACACAGTGTTAGCGTCCCGCCTGTTTTTTTCTTTCTGCATGTGTGTGTGTCCCCCTCATCAGGACTGCGTGCTGGGCCTGTACCAGTCTGTGGGCCGGCCGCTCGGCGAGCAGTTCTCCACAGACGACGTGAGCCGACTGTTCGGGAAAGTCTTCCACGAGCCGTCAAATGCTCAGGGGGTGCACGCGGCGATCACGAAGGTAACGCCGGACAATTTAGGAAAATATCCCATCGTCTCATGTTGTCTGATGAAGATCCACTATTTATTGTTCATACTTTACACCATAGTCATATAATTACTGATATCTAGTTGTATTCTTTTATTTGCTTTATACTGCCCTCATCAGGTATCAAATGGTAACAGCGGCTGGTCTTGTGCTGGTCAGAATGTTTTGGATGTTCTCCGTGAAATGGAACGTCAGCGAGCCAAAAATGAAAAGGTGGACTACATAAATTCACACGCTTATTTTTCACAGTGCGTTGTCTAACGATCATAATGTTCTTTCTGCAGCTGTACTGGGAGAAGCAGTTGTTGAACGCCATAAACAACCAAAGCACCCCAACTGTCACGGTTACACCATGTATAGCTGATGCTTACATTGGGCATAGCAAGAGAGACATATTTCAACTCTGTCCTCAAAATAATGTATCACCTTCATCAGATATGGGCATAAAGAACACAGAGTGGAGCCCCAGGAAACTGAGGAAAGCCTATAGACAGAGCTGGGCCAGGTAAGAAAGTGGACTTTGGATTTAAAAGTGTGTATTTTTTATTACAACATAAGATCTAAAAGGGGAATGAGGACTTCTGAAATGTACAACAGCAGTAACTTAACACTGTCCATTGTTATCAGTAATTCACAAGCACAAAAACATTTTAAATGGTTTGAAAGTTGTTTTTGTTCATTTTCATTTTAAAGGCCATACCGCCTTTGCTCTGCCCGATCCCGTCAGGTCTCGGAAGCTAAGCAGGAAGGGCCTGGTCGGTACTCAGATGGGAGACCATTTGGGAACACCAGGAAGCCTGGGTGAATGTAGTGAGTGAATGAGTGGTTGGTGTTGGGCGGAGTGGCCGACGGCACAGACTGGTTGCCTCGCTTCCGTCAGTCTACCCCAGGGCTGCTTTGGCTACAACAGTTGCTCACCACCACTGAGTGTGGAGTGAATGCATAATGCATAATGATGACAGTGTAGCGCTTTGAGTAACTTGGTAATACAGGCTTGTAAAGTGCAATACAAGTGTAAGGCATTATTATTATTATAAAATGTTTGTGTTTTGGTGCTTGAGCCGCACTGCCGATTGTCCAAACAAAAACCCCAAAGAGCTTCTATCAACTTAAATATGACATAAATATATGATTTAGTTTAGAAGGATGATCATTGTTTTCTGTTCTCTTCTCCTCAGGCTGGTGGTGGAAGGCTTACACAGTCTGCTGCCCATTCCCCTGGCAGGGCCAGCTCCAAAGGCCACAGGTCAAGCATGGGGCTGGGTCACTCTGTCTGACCTTCTTCTGTCGGTGGAGGTCAAGTATGACGCAGTGAGCAGTCTGCTCCACACAGAGATGCTGAGGGAGCACTACAGTAAGGAACATTTTGATAAATGTAAAGAAGATGGAGGAGATGATGACATTTGGTATGTTTGATTTGACAGCGACGAGTGTGTGGGACAGTCTGTCGCCGTGGGAACAGCGGCAGGGCGAGGAGAGGCTGGGGGATGGAGCAGAGAAGGCTTTAGACTCACATGACCTGCTTCACCTGGCCCAGCTGCCTGGAGCTTTCAACATGTACAGGTAACATGTTTATTTCAATTTGTGGACAATTAGAAAGAGCAAAGTGTACAGTTAGGCCCAGTATTTGGACAGTGACCCAGATTTAGTTCACATTTCTTTTTTATTGTTATGCCAAATGTTATTCCAGCTTCATGTACATAGTTTATATGGGTTTAAAGTGCACTAAAATAAAGCTCAGAGTCCTGAGCTTTATTTTTAGTCAAATTGGAAAAAGGTTCAGGAAATATAGCTACAACATGAAAGGCTTTGGGTCACTGTCCAGATAGAGCTTATGAACCCAACTCTATAAGACAATGTTCTTTTCCCCCCAAACAGTAAATAGTGAATAACTGTGATCACTTTCAGGTTCCAGGATCAGTGCTGGTCGGCTGTTTCATGTCTCTGTGAGATAGACACACTTTGTCAGCGAGAGAAAAAGACTCTGGAAGGCCTGGCTCACAGGTTCAAATGATTTAACCTCCGCTGTAGATGCGCATCTGCTAACACTGCTCCTTTGTTAGGTTCATTTCATTGTTTTTCTCTCCAGGTTGAACATGCAGAGTATGAAGCTCGCCTGTTTGCACATCAGACTGGCCATTGTGAGGGCACAAAGAGAAAAGCAGTCTTACAGCGCTGTAGTGGCTGCCCGACAGTCCTG
Organism: Proterorhinus semilunaris; assembly: GCA_021464625.1. Taxonomy (NCBI): domain Eukaryota; kingdom Metazoa; phylum Chordata; class Actinopteri; order Gobiiformes; family Gobiidae; genus Proterorhinus; species Proterorhinus semilunaris. Next base: position 29,362,947 of record CM038356.1, on the reverse strand, counting down.
GGAGACGTGGTGAGAAACAGATCTGTAACGGGTTTGATGCAGGTAGCATTCCAGCATGGCAACAGCATAGCAACAGAGACAAATGATTGGCAAGTCTGCATTGGTATTATGAATTCGCTTTTTCATTATGTATCAAAACAAGACTCTAAACAAGGTCATAGATGGACATACAGTGAGAACCAGATGTTTACATACACTTCATAAAAAGTAACATTTGCATTTTTTTCTCACTGTCTGACATCCATCCATCCATCCATTTTCTTCCACTTGTCCGTTGCCGGATCAGCCGTTGGCGCTGCCAAAATCACATTGCACCAGCCCCTACGGCTCCTACTGCAGGTGGTGGGTCCACAGAAGGACTGTCTGACATGAAACCAGAATTAATGTTAATTTTATTTTTTTTCAATTAGAATTGTTTTAATTATTTCTATTTGCTAAATTCCAGAAGAATGAGAGATAGAATTTTTTAGAAATGTTTTTGTTACTTTTTACAAAATCAAAAGTTTACATATATTTCATTAAAGGCTATGCGACCAAATATTAAACTGTATATTTTGGGTCAAACATTTTGGATATTCTTTCACAAGCTTCTCACAATAGGAATTTTGGTCCATTCCTCCAAACAAAACTGCTGTAACTGAGCCAAATTTGTAGGCTGCCTTGCAGGCACATGCCTTTTCAGCTCTGCCCAGACATTTTCAACTGGATTTAGATCATGACTTTGTTTTTTACACTTCAAAACATTGACTTTGTTATCCTTAAACCATGTTGTAACCAGTTTGGCAGTTTGCTTTGGTTCATTGTCCATTTGGAAGACCCATCTTTGCCCAAGCTTTATCATCCTGGCTGATGTCTTGAGATGTTGCTCCAATATTTCCACATAGTGTACTTTCTTCATGATGTCATCTATGTTGTGAAGTATTTGTATGTCTTGGGGACTGCAGATGGAAATTAGCTCCAAGAGCTAAAGTTTGGTACAAAGCATCTTTTCTTATGCTGATTAATACTCCTGTATATGTCCCTGTCAAATAAATAAATAAATAAACTAAACTAAACTAAGTGCACCAGTCCCTCCCGCAGCAAAACAACCCCACAGCATGATGCTGCCACCCCCGTATTTCACAGTTGGGATGATGTTCTCCAGGCTTTCAAGATTCCCCCTTTTTCCTCCAAACGCGATGATGGTCATTATGGCCAAAACATATGTCTCCAAAAATTAAAGTCTTTATCCTTTTTTTTGTGTGCAAACTTTCCTTTGGAGTACGAGCCTCTTCCTGGCAGAGTACCCTCTCAGGCCTTGTCGGTAGGACTTGTTTCACTCTGGATAATGACAAACTCTTACCAGGTTCAGCATCTTCACCAGGTCTTTTGCATTTATTCTTGGGTGGATATTCACATTTCAGACACAGCACGTTCATCTCTGGGACACAGAACCCGCCTTCTTTCCATCATTGTTGTATCCAATGAACCTGGCACCTTCAAGTGTCTTGAAATTTCCCTCAAGGATGAACCAGACTTGTGGATGCTTCCAAGGTCATGACATTGTCATCTGGGCTTTCCCAAATGGTTTAAAGGTATTGTAATCTTAGTGTATGTAAACTTTTGGTTTTGTAAAAAGTAACTAAAACATTTCTAAAAAATTATATCTCTCATTCTTCTGGCATTTAGCAAATAGAAATAATTAAAAAAATTCTAATTGACCTAAAAAAATGTTAAAGTTAATTCTGGTTTCATGTCGGACAGTGAGAAAAAATGCAAATGTGTCTTTTTATACAGTGTATGTAAACATGGTTCTCACTGTATATTCAGAAAACCATCACTAAGCTCCATAGTTGATTCTTTCTTTAAAAACGTGTCACTCTTCCTCTCTTTAACTCTCTCCTTGTTGCCATAATAGTCATTTTTTGTAGCATACCCTGTATGTGTCCAGGCCTGATGTGAGCAGTCCGCTGAGAGCTGAGCAAGCCAGAATCCTGCTAACATCTCAAGACAATGAGCGAAAAGTAGAGGCGGTCTCTGAAATTCCCCAGCAGGTACAGTGTGGGTTAGGAGGAGGCACATTGAGTAATTAGATGGGCGTAAAAAAATCAGTGTTGTATTTATGTGACAGAAGAACCTTGTCCCCACAGGCAGTGCTGCAGCTGCTGGTGCTGACTCAGGAGCAGGAGAGAAGGCAGCTGATCAAACTGGTGCAAGGGCTCTCCCTCTCAGAAGTACAGGGGCTGGGGCGCACACAGCATACTCCCACACAAGGTAAAGGGTAGGAATGTTTTGTATTTAGCTTTACCACTATTACTTGAGTATATGTAGTTATTATGACGGCTTTCTCTCAGCTACTACTTTTCCGATATTCCAACAGAGAGCCGAGGAAACCATGTAGATCTGAGGAGCGTCTGTGTAAAAAGACTTCATCATATCTACTCCAGTCTGAAGACACAAAGTCTCTCTGAGCCCCAGGTACAAGACTGCGTGTTACACCTGCTCATGGACTTACTGAAGCTACAGGAGGCCCAGGCGTCTGTGCTGCTGCCCACCCTGGTGGACAAGGTCAGGCAAATACTACACAAATCCACAGTACTGCCTGTTAGGTAACCGTAGGCACTCATTATTGACTTTTAGTGTATCTTTCAGAGCCCACAAGCCTTACAATGTCTTCAAGAAGAGCTCAGGGCCGCTCTCCACGACCAGGCCCTGCCCAACCTGCTGCAGCTGCTGACATCAGAGCAGCCATCGCCGTTTACAGATCACTCCAGCCTTCCCCAAACCTCCAGCTGTGATGACACTTCCCCATCACCAGGGGAAGCTGAAAAAGACACTGAGGGCAGCAATCCCAGTGGCGCATACGACAGCGCACGTGAGCCGACTGCAGGAGCTCCGGTTGAACCTGACGTCTGCACAGGTGAGGATACAGGTACAGAGAGACTCCATATCTCCCATTCCAGGACCACTGTTTCACCGATGTGTTGCACAGGCTGCGGGGCTGCCATGGCTGGTCTGCCCTACCTGGAGGTTCTGTGCGCAACTGACAGAGCAGCAAGCGCCAAAGAACGAGCAGCGTCTAGGGAAGAGGACGTGCCAGCCTCTCTGATCACTCTGGCCTGGAGTAAACCGCCGGGTTCTGGCAGCTCCGAGGAGGCTGAGGAGGAAGGACTCCTGCTGCCACTCGACACTCAATGTCAGCAGACAATATGTGAAAGTGCGGGAGGTCGACTACAGCACTGCAGCACAGAGCAGGTTTAAAAACACACATAAATATCAGGAAAAAAATGTATTGCATCTTTTTTATAATTTAATTTTGATTTGGTAATTGTCTATATTTTTGGCTACAAAATATGAATCCGATTAACATATGTAACATGTTTGATACAAAGAAGTTACCAGAGAGGATTTTGGATACGTCATTTAAGTCTTGGAATAAACCAAAGCTCGATAACTCAGGCAAGGAAGTCTTTCATGAACTAGTTAGAGCTGATGCTACATACCCTTTAAGACTTATGGAGTCTGTATTAGACTTAGACTTAGAAAGTTGATTCAGTGAAGTTAGTACTTTTTTTTTGCAATCTCTCCCCTATATATTTTTTATTAGCTCATGTTTTATTGTTTTGTCTAGATGACGCCTCATGAAGCTGGTGTCAACAAGTCTACTAACGAAGTAGATGTAAATGCTGTAACAGCTTTAGTGGCTGAAGACCTTCTAACATCCTCCACAAACTCATCCAGCTCCGAGCAGCTAAATCATGAAAGCTCCAGTGACGTTGCAATAACACTGGACGGAGACGACACAAGGGAGACGGTGCAAAAAGAGCAAGAGAGAATTACAACCAAGAATACAGTAAGTCCATTATGATGACCCTGTGATACATTTAGTCATCGTTTTATCTCCCACCGTCCCACATTTGATCTTGACAGGAGCGACCGGTCGAGCCCACAGCCCATGAGGAGGTGTTTTCAGCAGAGGAGAGTGGGCAGACCATGCGCAGCCTGGTGGACAGGCAGAGGAGAGTGGAACAGAGACAGCAGAGAGACCGAGAGAGACAGCTCCTCAAGGTATAGGCAGAAACGTCAGAGAGACGACTGCCCAAAACTCACATTTCAGTCAGAGCACCTTTGTAGAGATCTCAACTACAGCCTTAGTTATAGCTCTTTATCACTTATTTCAATAAATCAGTGTTCATTTTGGCAACCAATGTTTTGTGGAAAAACTGAACAAAAACTAGATGAATTCCATTTTTTGTGTACTTATAAAAGTAAAAAAGAAAGTTATAATTAAGTTATTTTACTTACTTTACTTACGCATGTAAAGAGGAGAATAACACCTTGAAGCTTAGTCTAATATTATCCAAATGAATGTGTGTCAGGTCCAGGAGCGCCTCTCCATCATCCAGAACAGAAAGGCTGACGAGGACTCGCTAGGCCTCAAGGACAGACTGAAGCTACTCACGCACGACCTCCCACAGGTAAACACTCTGACTACACGTATTTAAACCAGGAAAGACTTAATGAGAGATCAAGAGCGGATTGGTGCTCAAACTTTGGCAGGAAGAGTGAATATTAACATTTAAGACCACAAGAGGAAACTTAGAAATGACATACATTGCTTGAGAAGTGATTGGTTGAGAGGCAGTTAATGCTGGAGAAGATTCATAGATCTCAGCAAAGGTTTTCTCCATAACTTTCTATGGTCACTGACTTTGGGACATTTTATAGGAGGACGTACAGCAGCAGAAGGCCGTGGTAAAGGAGAGGCTAGAGCAGCTGAGACGAGAACGTTCCTACATTCTGCAGTCCAAGAGAGACAAGTAAGACGCTACAGACAAGCCTTCTTCCATGGAACTGTCCCGAGCTTAACTTTGCGTCTCTCCTCCAGGAACACAGCGGGGTTCAAGGAACTGCTGGGCCCGGTAGGACTGCACAACACGAAAATCCAAGAGGACGCTGACTGAAGAGACAGAGAGAGCCTTATGGGACATGAGCAACTTGTTTTAAAAGGCCAATCAACCCAAAACATGCACAATAGGCTAGAATCTCCTGTTAGTTACCCAACCTAGTCCAAGATTTGGTGATGGGTCCCCAGGTGCTGCTCTGCAGGAGAATATGCAGTTTCCTCAGACATACATGAACTGCTAACTAAATGGAACTGCTCCATGTTTTTTTAAATTTTGATATGGTTTAAAAACATAGAAAGATGATTTATCCATCTGTTGCTTTATCTGGGGTAACAGAGGCAGCAGTCTGAGCATAGCTCCCCAGACTTCCCTATCCGTTACGATGGGTTCAGCAAGACATGGGACCTTTAACCTTTGCAGTTAAAGCGGGGAATTTTGATATGTGGTTCACAGAAGTAATTTTTCTATATTGAATAAATATGATCCAATATTTGATTATTTTGGGTTTACATCCCATCTTCTACTTCGATCCCATTTAGTTTGGGCCTTATACGATGAACAGTGGTCATTAATATAATTGTTGTCGGTACATGGAAAATATACTATTACGGTGACTAGTCCTAAGAGATATAGAGGTGTAGGTTCAGTTACATTAGGTTCATATGTACTGCACCTGATAAAGGCTAAATGGCTCGTTTTTATCTGCAATTCTGAAGTTCATCTGCAACCATTACTGAGAGAAATTGAATGAGGAAATGAAAGAGTCAAAGCTCAGACACGTAACTCAGGATGTTCTGAGCTTTCAAATTAGGTATGGTCTGTTACACGTATTACATAGGTAGAACTGTGGTGTCTTCAAAAGAGATGGATCTTTTTTTTTTTTTTTTACATCTCAGACAAATTCAGTTCAATTGAAAGCACGGTGTTGCACGTTACACTTTCATTCCGTGTTTTGCTTACTGTAATTTTCATTCTTCAACTCTCAAATTTGAATGAAAATGAATAAATAAAAAGAATAAATAAAACAAGACCACGAGACACACTGCTGGTTTATTAGACAGTTTAATAATTTCGACAAACATAAGCCTTACATTAATATATGACTGATCCCCTCAGTTTTACGTCAAACCCCTGTGGACTAAGTTACACACAATGAGTCCTGAAGGTGCGCCAACACTCTACCGAGCTTCCTCTTTTTATTTCAAGCCTTGTATTTGGGTTTATGCTCATTGCGCACGACAGGGGACGCTGCTGCAGAGTTGGACTGTCTCCCTGGAATAAGGATGTATTTACAAGTTAATGGAGATTTACTGAATACATCCGATGACTTTTTGCAAACCATTTGACAGAAGGGGGGGCGCGTTTTGTACAGAGGGATTGGTGTGAGCCAAGTGGAACTGCTGCAGCAGAAGGGGATACTTCTAACTGGGGTGAGGTTTAAAGAGAAGCAAATTAGAATTGACTTCTTATTTTTTCAAATGACTGTATATTATGTACAAGCGCACTGCAGTCCAATACAAAGCAGGAATACCTAAAGCAAAACAAACATTCAAATAGTTGGCCCTGCAAACTGAGCTCCTGTGCCACACACAAAGTACACAAGTGTCCTCAGCTCACGTGAGGAGGTACAACATAAAGGTTCAAGTTCTGCAGTCCCAAAAACATCAACATTCAAACAATGAAGACCCAAGAGCTTGGGTTAAAAATGAAAGAAAACACTGCCCAGCTGACTGGTGCTCTACGGAGGCTGTTTGTAGAAGACTGAACACAACCTGCATAACCCATTTCCAAATCATTACCTTAAACACATAGGAAGCCTTGAAGTACATGACCATATCTGCTCAGCTCAAACGGAGACAGCAGGGTACATTAATAATAGGAACGTGTTGAACTGAACTTCATTATCACCATAAAGACTACTTTATGACTTCAACCTGAATGTGCAAGATCTCTGCAAGAAGCAGCATGTGCTGGTCAACTACACCACTGGTATCTGTTTATTATACAGGAGGCTGTGGCCCACAGTGAAGGTAAAAGCTTGGGATGAAAACAGGGAGGTCCAAGTCCAGTTCAGCCTGTCAACCCAAAAGGAATAATCTTCAGGTTGAGCGGTTCTGTTCATAAACATAAAGAATCAATCGTCCAGCATGTTTACATTTGATGGGCACCATGAGTGGAAGGATGTGAGGCCAATTTATGAGGATGTGTGCATGTCAAGTTTGTCAGCTCTGAGTTGAAGGTGTATAATGCGCTGTGTGTGTATGAAGAGTCTCTACTGGTGAGCACACTGCACTCCTGGACCATGATGGCCTCCTTCCTCATCTGAGCTATCATTATAGGCTTCCCTCCTGGCTCCGCCTCCAGCCTGACTCCTGTCAAACTCTGTCAGATCAACTTCCTCTGCATCTGCAGCGATAACAGGGGTCTCGGAGCGGGCAGGCAGCAAGCACTCCAACTCCTGAACACAATTAGCACAAGATTGAACTACAGCTCCAGAATGATAGAAAGACTCACTTACACTTACATTGAGCTTTTCGGGGCTAATCCAGTTATTATCGGGAAATTGGACATCAAACTTGATGTAAAGGTCTCCCTTCTCAAATGGGTTTCTGTATTGAGGCATTCCCTCTCCTTTCACCATTCTTGTACAACCTGCACATAAATGTTACTTCATTATAGTCCCCCTACTTGTTTTTTCATAACTGGAACGAGTAGTAAGCTTTGGTACATTACCAAAACCAAACATCTCACTGAAAAGTAACACATTTACCTGGCTCAATAACTTTTCCAGTTGGATATTTGACAAGCAACTGTCGTCCGTCTAGATGTGCGATTGTCATCTGGAAACCACACAGAGCCTCCACCAGGCCGATCCGTTGAACCATGTGAAGGTCACTTCCATCACGCTTAAAATCCTGGTTTAGAAGAGAAAGACACCATGAGGCTTGCAACATCCATCAAGCTTCAAACATTTAACGTTTGACTTGGAGAAAACATGGGTTGTGGCTACAGCTTAACACAGTTATAAAAAAGCAAAGCAGGTGATACCTCATGTTCCTTCTCCTGCAGCACCAGGACGATGTCCCCTGGTTCAACGCCCGGAGCTTGGTCGGCTTCTCCAGAGAACGTGATCTTCTGTCCGTGCTTCATCCCCTTGTCCACATGCACCTCCAGAAGCTTGGTCTCCTTACTGACCTTATGTCCTTCACACTTCTTACAGCGGTCCTTCTCATTGATCACCTCTCCTACACGCAAACAGCAGAGGGGTATGTTCACAGATCACAACCATCTGTTAAGAGTAGATTGGGAACACTGAGGATGTACCTTCTCCGTTACAATCTGTACAGACCGACTGCATTTGCTGAACCATCCCAGGAGCCAGCTGTCTGATCATGACCCTCATGCCTCGCCCCCTACACGCTGTACACTTCTGTACTGCCCCAGCCTTGCCTCCCTGACTGAAAGACACACACAACACAATTAGACGTCTGGATGTAAAAAAACTAAACAAAGCAACTGGATTAGAAAACTCACCCATTGCATGCACCACACAGCACATTCTTACTGAGCTGTAATTTGGTAGTTTTCCCATTGTACAGGTCTTCAAGAGAAACTCTGGAGACACAGAGTTTTAGTTATTTAGGGAGACGTGTTACAGGTCCTATATTAGACTTCATTAAAGTTTTTAAACTACTCTGGGCATCTAGGCATACACATTTGCAGTAATGTCTGCTTGTCATTACATTTGAATATCATGAAAAAGTTAATTTATTTCTGTAATTTAAAACTTAAAATGTGAAACTAATATATGATTTAGACTCATTACATGCAAAGTGACATATGTCAAGCCATTTGGATGATTATGGCTTCATTGATCATGGTCCATTTTCCAAATATTCTTACGAGATTTTTAATTTGGGGTTTTTACAAGCTGAGCCATAATAAATCAAAATTATAACAAAGACTTGACAGAACTCCCTTTGCATGTAATGACTCTATCATATATTAGTTTCACAGTTTAAGTTGAAGAACAGAAGTAAATGCACTTTTTCATAATATTCTAATTATATGACGAGCACCTGTATGTCTGAAAGATAAAGTTGTGAGTATATATATATATATGTATTTATACAAAATTGAAACATGTATACATAACTGCAGGTAACATCTCCAAAAAGCAGAATAAAGGCCTATTAAGACCATTTGAATACACTCAAACGTCTTACTTCAGAGGGTGCACCATGTCCTCTCCTCTCCTTCTGCCGCCATTACGTCTCCGTCCTCCATCCATAAACCCGAACAGCCCTCCGCCAAAAATATGAGAGAAGATGTCATCCATGCCGGGTCCGGGACCCCCGCCCTCCCGCAGGCCCTGCTCTCCATAGCGATCATACAGCTCCTTCTTCTCAGGGTTTGACAGTACTTCATAGGCAAAACTGATCTCTTTAAACTGGAAATAATAAAAGAAAATCATCATAACACACAAGCACATATACCACACAGGGTTTGATGAATTGTAGTGAAAATACCTTATCTCCAGCATCAGGATTCTTGTCAGGATGGTACTCTTTGGCTAATTTTCGGTACGCCTAGAGAACACATGTAGTTATCAAAACTTTGAAGCTGAAACTATTTCCATCTCTAATTGCACCCTGAAAAGCTTGGCTTTGGTGCTACTGCCTGTCAAAAACACCAGCCAGCCTGCCGGTGTTGACATCTCCAGTGAAGTGACTCGCAATTTCTTCTGACATCGCAGGGTTAATGGACTAGTTTAAAATATAGAATTAGAAATGTCCAACTTTAACTGCATATTTCACATTGTTGTTTTCCAAAGAGATACAAATGCAGTACACCATCAAGCATCAAAGGATAATTTAAAATGATATAGAGGTAGTGAGTGACAGAGCATTATTGTGTGCTACAGAGGCTTTCATTGCTACCACAAGCAATATAGCATTAGTTAGACTAGAGTGAACACTACGGTTAGCCAAACATTCTGCAGTGTCGTTTATGATATAACTTATATACACGCTGGTCCATATTTTTGCATTTGCTCGTGTATTACACAATCATAATCCTTACTCGATTAGTAATAGTTTAACCCGATCAGCTGATGGCAAAAGTGCGTAGTTAACGTTAATCACAAGAAAAGGACCATTACAAACATACTCTATTTTTACTTGTTTTTCAGTGTCGGGAGCTAGCCCTCACTCCGGGATGTTAGTGAGTCAAATCTACTGCCAATTTCCCCTCACTAAAATTACATTGCGGTAAAAGTATCTGAAAAATAACTGCTGACCACTAGTGCCCCAGCCGTACAGGTTATAGCTCAATCACCCCGGTAGCAAACGGTCCTGGCACCACAACTAGCGCACCGCCAGCTGCTTTTAGCATTTTCAGCTAAAGCTACACGAACTAGCTTCGGTAGAGAAACTCTCTTGAATGAAATCACCGAGAGCTTTTCTCTGTATTATGCGGTCGCTCCTTTGCCAAATCTTTAGCCAATGTTTACAGCCTACCTTTTTCAGTTCATTTTCAGAGACCGAGGGCGAAACTCCAAGGATATCATAGAGCCTGGTGTCCGCGACATTCGCCATGATGATGCTAACAGGCTAAAGCGGCTAACACAGTTGGAGCCTCTGCGGAGAGTCAGCTGAGCGCAGCCGCCACTCGATCCATAAAAACAGCAGTCACCACCACCACCACCGGGCTGTCGATGCGCTCTTTCCCGATCAAGCGCCTACTCAATAACACTATCTACTGTATTTATCTACCCATGAAGAATATTAATAATAACAAATGTATTACTATCCCATAGTTTCACTATCAATAAAAAATAAAGCGTTTTTACATTTATTTATTTATTTTAATAAAAGTATAAACGAACAGTCTAGTGTACATATGTGAAACATCTTTCTATTTTCAGATATGTATTAATTTGTACTTATATTTAACTCTTATGGGGAGGGGTTTAGTCATGTCTTGGGTAATATATTAGTTTTATTAGCCTATATTATTTGAATAGCAAAGAGTCAGACTCACACACAATTTTCCTTCTTTATTAGTCGTGTCTGTTACAAAAAAGGTATGATTCTGATACTCGTGAATATCTTTGAATATTTTTTAGAGGCATATAAGGCAAACAAAACACAAAGCCGAACATTTGTCTAATTTATATTTTTGATCTATTGCATTTTGACAATGTAACGAATGGTGATTGCTTAATCTATGTACAAAGGCACCTCAGCAGCTCCTGCCCTCCCTCCAACCAGCCTCCCGAACCGCCCCTGCATGAACGAGCGCAGCTATGGGCCTCCCGGTGACCTAGCGTTTACTGCCAAAGTCGGCGACTTTTTCCTTGATATCTCTGTTGACCTGCACCCGAATTACCATGGCCAAGAGGTAAGCCCGCGGGGGTGTCTTTATAGGCTATGTGTGTTGGTGTGGCTAAAATAAAAGCTTGTTGTCATTCTGTCAAACGGATGGGGAGAGTACCGCTAGGTCTGAGTAAGGACATCGCTGGTTTTCAATGAAGCTGCTTTTAGCAAAGGAGTACGTTACACTGTACAATGTTGCGTATATGTGTCTGGCCTTGATCTGAAAAATGCAAGCTATTTACCGCACCAAGTTAAAAAAAAACAAATTACCGGACCAAAATTGTGCCCCGGATGGCATGTATTGGGCAGCGTCATAAGCCAGAGCAAAATGACTGGAGGAGGCTCGCAGAGATGGATAAGCCCACGGTGCACATACAAGCAAATTAACGCACGGCCTGTGATGCCTGTGCAGTGTGCACATTGTCACCCTATTATTACATGCTACTTAAACAGCTATCAGCATTAGCTATTGACTGTAAGAAGCTAACAAAGGCCTGTATTACAGGGATAGGCTATCTACATAAGAACATTTTAGCGTAGTCAGTCATATACGTAATAGAAAGCTTGGATAAATTAACATTCATTTAATAGGTAATATGCTTCCTTCTTATTAAAGGTATAAAAGACCAGATTATATATCAGGCTGTGCTTATAAATAATGTAGCCAACAGTGAAATAAAGCATTCTCCAAACCTGGACCTGTGCATGTTGTCATTGTGCCCATGGGCAAGACACTTCACCTTGTCTATTTATAAAAGTGTATGTGCAACTGTGTGACTGGTAGTGGTTGGACTGAGCAGGCTCTAGGTGCAGGTCAGTCTGCCTCTGTGCAGAGTGACTTCACAAGTCTCTTACCATCACTGTAAGGTGAATGAATGATCCACCAAAAACATGGGAATTGTGTGCGTCTAGAAATGTGCTATCTAATTTAGATAGAGAATTACCACCCCGTGACATCAGAAGGTGGGGAGAAAGGGGAAGGAACCCAAGCAGCGAGAGAAGAATACGCAAAATAACTCAAACATGCATGAATGAAACAAAGTCTAACTCCTATATGTTTTCCATAAGGGAACAATGTTATAAACTGGTCATAAAAGTAACTTTAGCAGAATTTAAGCCTGTTAAATTTATCATCTTCATGCCATCATTACCCTGAACTGCCTGTTGTGTTTTTCAGCTACTGTAAGTGTTGGCGTGGGTGAGAGTAGCCATGTTTTGGAAGTTTGACCTCCACACGTCCTCTCACCTGGAGGCTCTGCTGGACAGGGAGGACGTGACCCTGAGCGAGCTGCTCGATGAGGACGATGTACTGCAGGAGTGCAAGGCCCAGAACAGGAGGTGGGGCATCCATCAGCTTTCCATCAGCATTCACAGTCTGAAATCTACACAGACCTAGAGGGCTTAAATAAGGCTCAACACTACACTTTTCATGTAGGAATAACATTATAACAGGTCAAAGTCGGGTTAGACTTAGTCCAATTCAATATTTGCCCACTGTTGCAACCACATTTGGCTCAGTGAGCTTTACAGAATCAACCAAAGAACAATACAACAATGACACGCTAAAACAACCAAGAGGTCAGTTCAGTCAGGTAAGTAGTTTTTAAGTTTATTTGACTAGTTTTATATCTGGTTCACTAAATTAATCTGAATTAAGACATTAATTGTCATCAAATCAAACTTGTAGAACAAGTTTTCAAATCGGAATCTGGACTAGGTTAATTTTGAGACTTTTTGGGAACATGTGAGTTTCAGAATTCCTGAAGAGGTCAAGCATACAGATTAGCACACGTTTTGGCAAAAGTATCATTCAGACTCTCATGGAGTAAATCTGTTTCTGTGGCTTGAATTTGCAGACTTCTCCTGTTTTTATGCAAGGACCAGTCAATGCAGGAGCTGGTGCGTTTGATCACTACAGAGCCCCCTGCTGGTGGAGAGGAGACAAAGCGTTTCAAGTATGTTCTGATTCTTGTGTTATTGTTTGTAAAATAATCACATATTTGGTGAGATATTTGACATTAGTTTATAAATGCTTTGAAATACAGGAGTTGATGTATTGAGAGTTGGTAACTATGATGTTTGTAGGCATCCCAACATTGCGTGCGAGCTGCTGACGTGTGATGTGGGGGTGATCAATGATAAGCTAGGGCATGAGGAGCCTCTGCTGGACATGCTGTACTCCTTCGTGGAGCAGCCCCCACCTCTCAACCCCCTCCTCGCCTCCTTCTTCAGCAAGACTATCGGAAACCTCATCGCACGCAAGACTGAACAGGTACATTTAGGCAATTCATTGGGAAAAATCATCACTTTTCACAAGTTTAAGTATTTTCAGTTCATTGTTATTCAGGAATGACAGAAAGTGTTACTGAATGTTCCTGTAATGTGCTCATTGTGTTGTAGGTGATCCATTTTTTGCGGGGTAAAGAAGGCTTCCTCTCATTGGTCCTGAAGCATATCGACACATCAGCCATGATGGACGTCCTGCTCAGGCTGATCAGCTGCGTGGAGCCTCCGCCTCTCAGACTAGAGACACTCACAGTAAGGCATTCATTACAGGATGCATGAGGTCTATGTGAAATGTATTGGCGCAGCCAGCTGGTGGTGCCAAGCTCCTCTTGCAGCAATTGGTTTCATTAATATTCTCAAACTGGTGTCTTGATTTCAGATGGAGAGCAGAGACCAATAAAACAGATTTGCTGTTTTTGTTTAGAAAAATAACCAATCGTAAAAATCTTATTATTTTTAATAGGAAGATCTTATAGTAATCCTATGGCTTAACATCTTTAGGGTTAGGTCCTTAGGTAGTCTGATGAAGGACTAAGACCCCGAAACATCACTCTGCCAGTGTGAACAATAAAAACTGGTGAGCATCTACAGTTGTGCGGATCCCTTTTCCACTTAACATCCTTATAAAACAATAATTCCTGTGTGATCAAAAGTGCCGCCACTTTTAACGCTCTTGTGAAAAGAAGTGTGGCCACATTTGTGCTGGCAGACAAGACGCTGACCTTTATTCCACTTTTGTTTTGATCAGGCTCAATAATTAGAGAGATATTAACCATTAACCAGGAGTCAAAACAACTGCATTTGAACAGTTAACGACTTTTGGCCTGGCCTCCACATCAATGGGAACTATATAATGTCTTAAAAGGAGACTTCTTATGCTTTTTGTGGCATTTTGTGACATCCCATATACTGGCAAATGCATGCCAAAAAAAAAAAAGGTTTTGCTAAAACTCCAAAATAATTGTCTTAGAAAAACGAAATGACGCTTTTCCCTCAAAGTGAAGCCTGTTTCTGTCCTCAGTGGTTGAATGAGGAGAAGCTGGCGCAGAGACTGATCGAGCTCATCCACCCCGAGAGAGATGAGGAGGTACAGCCACATCTGGACAGCGGTCTGCTCATTGAAGGAGCCAGTTTGTTCATCAGATGTTTCTCTTTCAACAGCGCCAGTCCAACGCCTCGCAGACACTCTGTGACATCATTCGTCTTAGCAGAGACCAGGCCAATCAGCTTCAAGAGCTCTCACAGCCCGACCCACTGTTAACTGTGCTGGAATCGTAAGTCCTGCGTCATCATCCTCATCAATACATGGGTTGAGAGTAACTGAAAAGAATATGAAAGTGCAAAAGTCCAGTGTGAGGGCAAAATGACGAGGCTTTGATAGTAGTAGACGGGTTGTTTGCAGAGGATACGAGGAGGTTCTTCATGTGAAATCATGGACTGTGTTTCTCCAGACAAACTGTGGAGCAGCTGCTACAGAACATGTTCTCCGGGGAGTGCACAGAGAGCTGCATCGTCAATGGAATCCAAGTTCTTCTCACATTACTGGAAATCAGGAGGCCTGTGTGAGTGACACGCTTGGTTCTCGCTACTCGTTTTGCATGTTCTATATGACATTTTTATTGTGTGTGCTTTGACAGAGTGGATGGTATCATGGACGCTCAGGGATTTGAAAGGAGTTACCTGGTGAACAGCACTATATTGTTGGCCATAGAACCCCACCTGAAACATTTCCACCAGCTCCTTGTAGAGCCACCCAAGGTTTGTCAGTGCAAGTCACTCACCAGGGTCTTACTCTAAACAGAGGTTTGGCTAATTCGCTGTGTGTGTGTTTAGAAAAGCCCCATCCTGACCACCCTGGGCGTGCTGCAGGACCCACTCGGGAACACCAGGCTGCATGTGGCCAGGCTGGTGGCCTCGCTGCTCTACACCAGCTCCTCCAGCCATGCCGTGGTAGCCCAGGAGCTGTGTCGCCTCAATACCACAAACCTGCTTCTGGTGAGGTTACTGATAGGAGCTAAACAATCTGAGAGAGCAGCTTGTTAATAATAATAATAATAATAATGCATCGGTTTTATATTTATTGATTTATTTGGTCGGGACAGTGCATGTTAATGAACATACATGGGTCTCATGCATGTAAACAAGCCACACCGGATAGTAGCCTTGGGCTAATTTGCGTCCGTCGTGCACACTCATCCTGGCCTATTGTACATGTTTTTAGTGGTAGGGGAAACCGGAGTACCCGGAGGAAACCTACGCAGACACGGGGAGAACATGCAAACTCCACACAGAAAGGCCCTGGCTCAAACCCCTCCACCACATTTAGGTGCCGGTTCCAGGAGGGGTGTGAAAGTTTGCCTTTAAAATTCTCGTCAACATTTCTTTCTCAAATTTCCGGCTGAGGTTATCCAACTTCCCAGGTAGCTGAAGCTGTGCACTTGCTTTCGTTTGGTCTACATTAATATCTAACTACAAGGCACCAACCTTTACTAGTCGTTTCCAGTGATAACACTCCATTTTCGTTGTGACTAATTTCACTTTTCTCAGGACTTGTTCTTTAAATACACATGGAACAACTTCCTTCACCTCCAAGTGGAGCTGTGCGTGGCTGCCATCCTGCGGCCCTGTGCCCACGAGATGAGACTGCAGCCGCTCCCTGGCTCTCAGGAAAAAGCCGCACAGAGCAGTGAGGGGGCGCCGCAGGAGACAGACGACATGAAGATCGCGTCGGAGCAGGCCCAGAACTCCGCACACAACCTCCTCATGAGCCATGTGCGTGCCCTAAAGTAGCTGTTTGTTTTCGGTTTATCTACGTTGCAATAATATGATTTTGCTTCTTAAAGTTGTTCCAGCACTGTCACCTTGTCCAGCGGATTTTAGAGGCTTGGGAAGAGAACGACAAACTGCAGTAAGTGAGGCTTTGTAGGGTCTGGGCACTTCCCTATTCATTTTTAAATCCTAAAATGTAAACATGTGAGGGCCAATTGATCTGTCTTAGGTCCTCAGGTGGCATGAGGAGGGGCTACATGGGTCATCTAACCAGGATCGCCAACACGGTGGTCCACAACCTGGAGAAAGGCCCAGTGCACACCCAAATCTGCAGTCTGATATCAGGTCAGCTCCCACCGCGACGTGCACAGATGATGGTTATGTAAGAGACGTTCAGCTCCTTACGGTTAAATTAATGGTGTATCTGTGGATGCAGAGCTGCCTGAGGACATTAGGGGGCGCTGGCAAACCTTCGTGGAACAGACCCTGACAGAGACCAACAGGAGGAACACTATGGACCTGGTAATAGATCTAAACACTCATTGTTTGTGTGGATGTGCTTAGTCGACTTCAGTGGAGTAAAGGTGTTTGTTTGTAGGTCGGGAGTGGGAACCCTCGGCCGTCTTCAGAGGACGACATGGAGAGCCCGTTCCCCAAGGAGCTTACTTTACAGCAGGTAGCTTACTCGGTCATCTCATCATATAGCTCCTACTGCCTGGCCTCAAACACTTTGTACAACCTTGTTGTTTTAGTCCTTCTCGGATTACCAGATCCAGCAGATGACCGCTGACTTTGTGGACCAGTTTGGCTTTAACGATGAGGAGTTCACCGATCACGATGACAACATTGGGTACGATATTAAATCAAGTGTTTTTGTACTTCTTTACAACTGTAGTAACTGATGATTAAGGAATTGTACTTGCAGGGCTACTTTTGACCGCATTGCAGAAATCAATATCAACATTGACTCAAGCCATGACAATGTGAGTAGTAAGAGATGGCACTCTTTAAGTGGATCTTCTTCTAAAGACGTTATCTCCTCTGTAGAAAAACTCCTCCGTGTTCGAGGCCTGTTCCAAGGACAGGATACAGCCCTTTGATGACGATGAAGAAGATATTTGGGAAGATAAGGAAATCAACTATGCAACACAAACAAAATCCCGAAACAGGTGACTCATTTATCTTTTTCCTGGCGACTGATTTCAAAAGCCTGGATTAAACAGTTGTGACGTTGTTTTACCGCAAAGGTTCGGTGGGTGTCCCGCCTCACAGAGCCCGGCGGGGGGTCAGGCTGCAGAGCGGAGCGCTGACCCCGACAGCCCACAGAAAAGCGCTGACTCGGACTCAGAGGACGAGTCCAAAGAGCACATGGACCCTTTCCTCAGCCAGCGCCCGAGCAACACGCCCAGCAGTAAGTGCCATGGCAGCAGACGGTAAAGTTACTGTTGTTATGAGACGCTCTGATGGTGTACTTTGTGTGGCCTCAGACAGTGGGTGGACTGCAGACTTTGAGGAGGTCAACTCCGCAGCCCCAGCAGCAGGAGGGGGCTTCGGGGCCTGGGACACTGTGGTCTCTGAGCCAACAGCCACAGACACCGAGGACAAGGGCTGGGCCACCTTCACTGACTTTCAGCCTTTCTGTTGGTGAGGCGACCAAAAGCATCACTTTTACTGTGTGTGCAGGTACAAGCAAATCCAAATGCCACTAAAATGTAAACCTGGAAAAATCCAGATTGATTCAACTGAAAATAAAACCAACACAGTGATGTCAATGTGGAATGGCTCCAGGAGAGGACGCACTGATTGGCTAAACTGCAATGAGCTCAATCCAATCACAGCTAAAGTTTAAACATAGATGCACAACAGAATGCATCAATCCTAAAATGACAATGTTGGACATAACAAACTTCATTATTGGACCTAATACTGTATTTTGTATTTGGCCATCACAAATAGGCTTACAACATGTCATTTAATCTGATCTGTTTAGTGTCCTTTAAAGACTGGTTGTATCTGCCCTCTTTCTCTAGTTCTGAAACAGGCCCCAGGTGCAGCTCTCCAGTCGACTCCATCAACAGCGGCTCAGAGGGCACCATTTCAAACCAGAACCGTACGTTATTTTATTTATTTATTTATTTGAACAGGGACAGTGTACAATCTACATTAGCCTCAGAAAGGAGAGATGCATTGTACCAGGTTATAGCACTTGTGCTAATTTCCACCTGCAGTCCCTGGGCCAGGTCCGTTGATCTCTTCATCATGAGTATTTAAGTTTACATAGGCTTTAAGAAAACCTTTGTGCTGCCCGACTAAGATCAATTGCTCGACCTATTGACTTGTCCTCCACTTCTGCAAGAAATTATCAGCTCTTTAAAATCTTGTGATGTCACGACTTAGCCTGGGAACCAGACTCACCGCTGTAGCAGCGAGTGATCCCCCTCTGTACAAAAATATATAGAGGGGAATCATTCTGGTCTCACCAGGCTAGTCACGACTGACATTCCTCCCTGTGCTCTGCAGCCTGTGGCTGGAGTGTGTGCGTGGCCAGGAAGGCTCCTCTGGTGGCGTCTGACAGCTCCTCCTCTGCCAGTTCGGACACTGATGACGAGGAGGGGAAAGCTAAAGAGACTCTCCGCCAGAGGGCGCTGTTCTCCAGGTCAGTGCCACACACAGAGTAGGCACTGGTTATGTAGTAACATCTGACCATAAAACATACAATTTAGGTCACAAAACGCATCTGAAACTTTACAATAAAAAATTCATACAAGGATTTTGCTGTAATTTTTCAAATTAATTAACTGTAATTTAATTTAAAAATACTAAAGTCAAAATTATTCCTGCTGTGGTCAGCGGTTCTCAAACTCTTTGTTTTGTCTACTCCCGAACAGAGTATGTACATGTTTTTGCTCACGTTTCACAGACTGAAACTACAGTGTGTTGCTCAAAGCTGAAAGTATGTGTGAATATTGTATGTGAATGGTGTGTTGCAGTGAAGCAGACAAGGCGGCGGCAGAAGCCAAGCACAGCACAGAGGGAGGGGACACGACTGGAGGCAGTTCCACAGAGCCACAAGCAGATGTCACCCTGTGAGTATGTGTGAGTCAGTTAGTCTTTCTCCTCTTGTACTGGTGCTGAGGAGCTTTATGGACTAATAACTCGTGTTGTGACTTTACAGGAAGATGCAGCCTTCAGCTAATGGGCCTAATGCTCTGTAAGGGGCATAAACATCTCTTCATTCAACAGAAACACAAAGGGAAAGTGCCCGGAATGTCTTTCACAAACTAACGCTATTCTTTTTGTTGTTTTCAGAGGACGTTGTTAACCTTCCCTAGAGAATTATGCCTGATAAAATTGCAATCCAAGTAGTGCAGCCCGAGAATACATTACACCTTTCGTAATAGTTTGGACTTTTGACAGCAATGGTTGAGTCAAGACACTTCTACTATCATATCTCTGACTCACTGACTCACCTCTCTTTGAAACTCGGCCTGGTGAAAGTCATTTTGGGGAGCTTGCTGTTAATCGTGTATGTTTGAGCTCTGATTGGGGACATAGCGCCCCCTCAGGTCAAAGTAGTTGAAGCACATGCAGTCGGCTCAGAACAATCGCCCCTTCTTCACTCCCATGAGAAAAGCGATGTTCTCCCCATGACACTTCGGAGCTGTTCCATGTAATATTGTGACCTTTGAACCTGTATTAGGTCGTGGCTATTCTTGGTAATATGTAAACGTAATATAAATGTACACAGTATATAAACACTATCTATTTTTGGAATAACTTGGATGTTGGGGCAGGTGGCGGTGACAACAGTGAGTGTGTGTGTGTGAGTTGTACTTCTGGAAATGAGGCAATAATGATGAGGAAGCGCTAAATTTCAGGCATTTCGTCCGAACATTTGTGATTCTTGTAACATTTATGCACTTCTGGCACAAGTAGTGGCACCAACATGATTTGTTTTGGGGGGATTTTAAGCCTATGCCACCTGCAGGTTGCCCTGAACACATCACACCCAAGTGAGTGACACGTTTGGGGAGCAAACCCCTCAATGAAATGCCTGCACTTTAGAGAGTCCTAATAATGATGTGTATTTGAGTTTCCAGCCCAGCATCAGTTCTTGTGTCTCTGCGATGCTTCCAGATGAGATTTGGGAGTCTGTACTGGCCGTGAGCTGCTCCAAACGTATGTCTTCCTTTGTGTTGACATCCAGGACAATTCTGCTTTAAGGCAACCATAAAGAACTGTAATTGCTAGCCATTATTCTTAGTTATTGTTATATCTCCACTCAGCACGTTTTGTTTCAAGCTTGAGAGAGGAAATAAAGAAAACCGCTCACAGAAATCCATTGTCAGCAACATTACCTAGAATAAAAGCTTACTCGGCTGAGAATGAGTTCTACACAACAAACGTTTTCTCAGGCTCGTAAATAAAATGATGCTATTTGAATCAAAGCCCTTTTCTTTTAAAAATCTATGTCAGATATGAGTGGCTGTCGATGCGCAGCTACTTCACCACTGAACATACATCAGCAGCTTGTTTCACTGCATGATAGGGTTTGTGTTACATTTACAGATATTCATAAGTTATTTTAGTGCGATAAATGCTATTTGTAGGCCTCAGGTTGGGGCTGGCAGTAGGTTAGTTGTAGAAAGCTCGGTCAGTAAACTGAACCATCTGTAATCTGGAGGATGTGTGTTCAAACCCCTGCTCTCCTGCAGACAGATGCTCCAAACCAGGTTTGTTGAGTGTTTAAGGCAATTGTGTGACGCTAGTGTGTTTGTTGTTTTTCATTACCATTAAATTGCGCTCACAAAATGACTGCAACCCTCTGAACGATCACACAGGCTGCAGTCGAACCCAAGGCCTTTTGGTAGGAAAACACTGAGCATCAGGAGATACTTTTAGTTAACATCGGTAATGTTCACAGTCATTTTGCTCAGATTAATTACATAGAGAGCCTCTACTTCGAAGTAACTGTAGCCCAGTGAGTAGAACCATGGCAGGTAGGTCTTTAGCTGTAAGCAAAATGTTTGAGTTTGAGTCTTGCTCGGATACCAATATATTGAATTTACATATATTCTTAATTAACTTAGTGTGATGAAGGCTTCTTTTCAATGCTGGCAATAGCTCAGTGAGTAGAACACTTAGCTAATAGGTTTTTAATCTAATCTAAGTGTTTGAATTTGAATCTTGCCCAGGCACCAGTGTGTTAAAATTAAAGATATTCTGAGTTAATTTAGTGTGATTAATGCCATAATCAAGGCTGGTGGTGGTGGAGGGTGTGGCTCAGTGAGTAAGATCGGTGAAGGTAGTGGGCTCCAAACCCCCACAAGGGCACCGGTGCACACGACTGCAGGGATGCAACAGTTCCTGGATTTGAACCTGAAACCTCCAGGTCTAGGTTAGAATCCAGGGCTGGACACTAAGTGGCTTTCAAGGGGATGCAACGTCACCCCTGGCTACTCCTCTGCCACGTATGTGTGTTACGTTAATAGATGTTTATATTGTGATTAATGCCTTATATAAAAGGCTTGTGTTCGGTGCTGGCAGTAGTTTAGTAGGGAGAATGCTTTGTTGGAGAAAGTTAACCACTTGTAAAGGTCGTGGGTTCCAATCACAGTGTGACCATTGCCTGTGCAATCTAAGTGTGTGAAATTACTGAACAGAAAGCAGACTTTGTCAATATTTAATTATGATCACAAAAACGCAGGGTACAGGACAATCAAACAGACAGGCAGGAGTTGAACCCACAGCGGTCACACAGGCTTACGCCAGGAGAGACTGTTGAAGGGCCTGCAAGTTAACCACTGAGCCACAGGAGCACTCACCGACCGTCAGGAGTTATTTTCACAACTCCTTTTGTTGATACTGAATTACTTGCATATTAAGACCCTCAGTTTTAGCACTCATTTTTGGTGATGTTTTTTTGGTTCAGTTCCTTGTAAGAAAGGACTGAACGTGACATACAAAGAAGCAGTTGCCATACTGTACCAATGGGCCGTTACAAGTCCCAGTTCTATCTGTGGAATATGGAACACTCTTTTCCAATGTTACCAAGGGTATATAGAACATAGAAAGAAGTAGTTGCCATAAAGCAGAATTATTTTTGACGCGTGTGTGCCAGCGATGCTTTACCTTTCATCTTTCTCTTTCTCAGGGCAGGAGTGGCCATTACTGCATATAGTACATGCCTGTTTATTGAACAATACAATACAATACAATATGTAGATTGTTGCATTTCATTTGAAAGCACTTTTTTCGAGCAGCACTTTTGGTTGGTTTTGTATTTGACAGTGCCATGTGCCACCCCTCGTCCCCTGCTCAAAGAAGAGGGGATCTTTGACTTGAACAAGCTAAAATCATGTAGATAGCCTAGTCTTTGATGCTTTTTTGCCAAAGTGTGACTTCTGATAGCCGCCGTCTACAACTGGCTCTCATATATGTGAGGAGTATGGGCACAGTTGTCCATTTATATGCAGCTGTCTTTGTGTAATTCCAGTTCTATGTATCCAAACCATGTGGGAGAATTTGGAGGAGTGTGCGAGGAAAGCTTTGAAATCCATCTTGTGCAGCTATTTTTTGCTTTGAAGCACTTTGTAATCTGTAAGTTGTATCTGGAAAAGGCACGGGACAATAGTTAGTTTCAACATCTCAACATGAAAAAACACAGTGACCACAGATTCAACTTGGATTTGGCATTTCCCGACAGTCAAAATATACTTCTCTAGATATTAACATGCTATATTTATCTATGTCTTTCTACCATGAGTATATGAGAATGACATGTTGTCCCATGCTTTATCTAGCCCGAGTACTACTTTAAGCTTGTTTTCTAGCAGGTTTGTATTGTCAGACCTTAGTTCTAATTGGCCCCTCCATCATTCAGTGCTATGGTGTATGGGAGATTGATGTAGTCTTCGTCATATAGTGCTGCTAAATTTGCAAATTGCTTTATCAGTGCATTCCCCCAATACTTCCATTGAACATTACCTAATTTAGGTCTGATATTGACGCCGTATGGGCGAGAAAGTGCTGTACAAAGCTTTTTTGTATTGTGAACTGATGCTGGTGTGTTTTCATTTAATTTGAGTATTGTGCCTATTACCTGTTGTCTGTTTAGCTTGTAGATTCCAATATAATAAAAACATGTTACACCAATAATGTCTGTGTTCATCTTGTTAACATTTGCAGGTTGGTCTGATCTTTATTTTTATTATTATTACTATTATTGGCCACAACATTCACAGGACACGGAGAACACCGTTTGATTCAATAGCTGGTTGACCCTCCTTGCAGATTAGACGTGCACAACGATCAGGATAAATCTTGGACCATTCCTCTTACAAAACTGTTGCAGTTCAGTGATTCCTGGGATGTCTGGTGTGAATAGCAAATGAAAAGAGGAAAAAAGATCCGCACAACTGAACAATGCTCACCAGTTTATTATCTCACACCAGAGTGACGTTTCGGGGTCCTAGCCCTTCATCAGACTTTAAAAAAATAGTCTGAAAAAATAAGTAAATGGTGTGAATAGCAGAACATGTATTTTATTCTTCTGAAACCATTCTGAAGTGGATTTGCATTTGTGCTTTGGGTCATTGCCTTGTTGCAGCACCCATCCCCTTTTGAGCTTCAACTGTTGGACAGATGGCCTCAAGCTTTTCTGCAAAATATCTGTATAAACTTTCAGTTTTCCATTGATGGTATCAAGTTGTCTAGGCCCTGAGGCAGCAAAGCACCCCCACACCATGATGCTCCCTGCACCATACTTCACAGTGGGGATAGGGTTGTGATGCTGGTGTGCTGTTCCAGTTTTCCTCCACACATGACGTTGTGTGCTCCTCCCAAACAAAAAAGTTTTTCTGACTGGATTTATGAACATCAAAATGTTTAGAGATGGTTCTGTAACCTTTTCCACCTTTATACAAATCAACAATTCTTGATCGTGGGTCTTCAGACAGCTCTTTTGAGTGAGGCATGGTGCACATCAGACAATGCTTGTCAACATGAGACAATCTTAACTAGTGTGTGTTTTTCAGTGGCAAGGGCAGCTTTAAGCCACACCTCAGTGATTGGACTTCAGGTTGGCTCACACCTGACTCTAAATGTCAATAAATGTGTCTACTTAGCTCTTGGAGGATCCTCAGCCAGGGGGAGTACTCACTCATTCCTCCCTGTCCTGTGAATGTTTGCATGTTATGGCCAATAAAAATATAATAACATGTAATTGTTTGGGTGGCATTAGTTTAAGCAGACACTGTTTATTCATTCTTGTGATTTCAATTAACATCAGACCACATTTTAAGACCAATTTAGGCAGAAATGTAAGAAATTCCAAAGGGAGTACTAATTTTTTCCTCCCACTGTATATGTAAGATTATGCTAGGTACAAAAACATGAACTTTCCAATGTTCCTTCCTTAGACTGAGAGCAAGAGAGTAACATTCCTCCCTTAGAAGTATCTGTTTGGCAGAATGACTGATGCGCAGACAGATTGTGTTGCTTTTTCCGTTATTACTTCTCTCTGACGCTGTCGCCTCCAGTCCAAACATGAACTGAAATGTAAATGCCCTTTCTATACAAGGACAGGCCCATTCCTGTAACCATGGAAGTTGATGAGTGGCAGAAAATATTCCCTCCTTCTATTGCATGTTCTTCTAAAAATGTCAGGCGCCTACAGCCTCCATGGAGCCGTGGTGTAGCGTGGTATGTGTTATACCAGAGACGCAGAGATGGGGAATTTTTCTACAAGGACGACAATGGGACACATAGGTAACACTCCCTACAACATGGTCATTTAGAGGATAGGCGGGTGAAGTGTCTTGCCCAAAGACACAATGACAGCAGCACCAGAGTCACTGCCGTGTCCATGTTACGAGTAATATCAGTTGTCTATTAAAATTATATTATTCAACAGCCTAACTTTTTGAGTGATTGAAATAAAGCTAACAAAGATTCATAACAGGCTGTTAAAGGATTATGCCACCGCTTTTGTATACTGAAATATGTTCTTACCTTAGCTTAGACGAGCTCATGCGTAACTGTCTGGTCTTTACCCGTGCGCTCATATGTGCTTCTTGTTTTATGGATTTATTTTAGTGCACTGGATGGAATGATCAGAATTTTCGCTATAATAATGTTTAGTCAGATTACGTCACTGCTAAATCATAAATCTGACCTTAGCTCATACTCTGTACTCAAGTCGCATTTTCTCCACCAAGTACTTTTTTTCCCCCTTGTTTCACTACTTTTTACTTTCACTTGACGACAATCATTTGAGCGTCTCGAAAACTGAATCTTTCGGTGACTCTACCTGCCTCTCTCTCCTCACCCCTGGGATGGTGGAACGGGGGCGGGTCTGTGGGCTGGGGAAACCTGCCAGTCCACTCTGGAGCCCTGCGGTGGGGAGGAGCCTGTGGGGTGTGGGCCTTCTCTCTACAGACAAAGACAGAACAGAAGAAACACACACACACACTGGAAAGAGAGGAGTGCGCGGCAGTACTTTTATACACTTTTCCTCCAAGCCGCTTCATTTTTTTTTTCAAACTAAAGGGAGCAGCTGTGAGTCATTTCAGAGCGTAGCCATGTTAGTGTCAAGGAAGAGTTGCTCGCCTTGTGTGACCTACATGAGGTAAAAAAAAACAAAAAAACAGCTGCTCTGAGAATGCTTGGGATGGAAAAGTGGGTCTGCCAAAAGCGACCTCTGCACTCCTAGCCGTGTGCCATGGGGGGTTGCCATAGTTACCCCTCGGCGTCAGAAGCGGAGGACACCGCTCTGCAGCCGACCGACATCGGCAACAAGCTGTGAGTGCCCTTACTATTTACCTACTGTTCAACGACTACTAACTGTATTCCTGCTTACAACAGAAAGAGCTGCCAAAAAGCTGTCAGCTACTGGTCTTACTGAGGAATGTGAGCAGATAAGAGTGCATATGTGCTGCATATTTGCGTGATGGCATCAGAGAAGGTTCAAACCGTGTGCTGTGAGCGCAGGGACAGGGAGGACACTTCTGCTTGCTGTGTACATACGACGCCGAATGTTTGCTTTGGGATGGGGCTACTGTGGCCCTGGCCCTGGCGGTGGAGTGTAAAGTAAACACATGGCAGAAAGTTCTGTTTACACACAAATACTATTTTTACAAGAAGGTCCGCCCCCTCTCCCGCCCCTCTGCGCGGCGGGTTTGTGCAGGTATCGCCAGGAGGCAGGAGGAAAGAGCAGGATGTTAGTGGAAGGACTTCCCCTTAAAAGTTAAACACGACGTCATCGAGCGGATTTATCTTACAGAGGTCAAGACTGAGATGGAACTAAGCTGCGGCCAAAGAAAGCATGAAAAGGTGCTGCACCATAGATAGAATGTCGGCTGTGGCAACAAAGTGTATTGCCAAATGATCGTCATAGAAATACCAAGTGACGCAATACTGTCCAAGAAGTCACCTAAGACCACAAAATTACATTTAAATGTGCAAAATGTTCACGATTTTCCTCATCAAGTGTCCTTTTAGCCTTGTTTTGGTCAAGATTGGGTATTTTGACTATATTGCAGAGGGAGTACATTCACATTATTTTCAGTCAAACAATGAATAATGCAATTTTCTTCTCGTATTGAGACACCCCACTGTGTCAGACTGGACTTTATGAGTTGAACTCAGAGCTCCGACACTTTACTGAATGTCTCCTCGCTCGCTCTTAACCCCCATTCAGGCTGTACTGTTCTGTCTACTGAAGCTTAAAGGCCTCACAATCTTTAAAAAGTGCAGAAAATGTTAAAGGAACAGGCCACATGGTTCTGTGTAAGAGATATGTTCTTACCTGAGCTTAGAGGAGTTGATGCGTACCTGTCTGGTCTTTGTGTGTGTGCTCAGTCACGCAAAACGACCAAATATGTTGTTAGCATTCGGCCTCTCCCAGCATATTCCTATAGCTCCAAACGGGGGTGAAGTTAGAAGCGACCGAGCTCTTCCACGGGCACAAAGACCAGACAGGTACGCATCAACTCGTATAAGCTCAGGTCAGAACATACCTCAGTCTGGAAAAACAGTGGCCTGTTCCTTTAAGAACTGAAGCATGTACTTCACTAACGCAATTTCTGCTTCTACTGTTACTACAAGCTACTAATGCTGTTGAGTATGATTGTTATAACTGATGTTGACCTGTTTTGCTTTGGTTCACGAGACAATAATCTAATCAGAAAACAGAGAAAGTCCCGTCTGCAATCAAGGCGCCCCACGTTTTTAAGGCGACCCAAGTTTACTTGTACAGCCTTTTTACCACCAAACATCATCTTTGAGTGAACCCTGGTGCGCCGCCTGAGAAAGTCTGCTTCATGTGTGCAGCAGCTGACCTTTTCGCAACCGCATTCACAAACTAGTGGGGGAAAACTGACTAAAATAAAAATAGCTGTAACTGTAATAAGAAACATAAAAAGTGAAGTAGCTGTGCAGCCGGCGTTTACATTCCTCCGTGAGCGTGCACTTCCTCCTGCCTCAGCTGACCTTTGGCGCGGACAAAGCCCTGCTGTCGTGCCCTGCTCCCCTCTGGAACCCGCTCAGCCTAAACAGCGGAGAGGAAGAGAGCGCCCCAACACAGAGCGGCACAGTGTTTGCCTTATCGCAACGGCAAGGTCAGTGCGAGTACACGCTCAGCTGCTGCCGCCGCCGCCACCACGCCAGCTGACAGACTCGCCGTCACTTATCCACCAGACAACGCCCACCCAGCACCAAGCAGCTTTTCCCATTCATTTTTACAGAAGAATTTTTTTTTTTAAAGTAACAAAGAACTAAATAGTTGACTAATGTTGAAACTCATAAGACATAGTAGTGAGTCATAGTAGTCGAAAAATCTACTCACATCACTAGGCCACGCTAACCAAATACTGCAGATCCTTCACTTTGCATGAAGTCAAATAATGGCCCAGTTTAGAGACGTCAAGGGCACGATATCCACATCCGCCTGTATCGCTCTATTGTTATGACAACTCTCCGGCCCAAGCTACAGCCTAAGGAATAGAAAGAATGAGTTAGGACTGCTCAGTTACACGTGAAATTGAGCCAAATCAAAGCCAAAAGAGGAAGGAAAGCGCCAGGGCTAAGAGAAGGGTCAGATGAGTGAGTTTAGTTGGTGATATTTTCTACTGCATTTCAAAATGTTCCGAGTTTCTCTGAGCATAATAGCCATCGTTCTTGTATGCCATCCAGCCTTGATTAAGATCCAGTGAAGCAAACCAGGCATGATTTTAAACCTGCTTTAGAGATACAGGTCGTAACTAGGTCAAATACAGCGTTTGCCAACTGCAGTGGTTCTCAAACAGTGGTATAAGCGTGTTTTTTGTTGTTGAAATGCGTTTAATCATAATCTTGTCTTGGTCTAACCCTGCTGGTACTGGGGAACACAAACATATTATGAGGAAGTACTTAAATATCTTTCTCTGCTCTGATGAGAAATATAAATTTTAAAAAGGTCATGGTAATTCATCTGTAATTACTGCAGTGAGTTAGTTTAAGCCATCCATTAGCAGTAATTTCACTGACTCTCAGTTTATTAGACGTGAGGGACTGCAGTATTGTCTGTTATCAGTGCATGTATGAGGGATTCCCTTATCCTCTGGTGCAGGGCTGGCTATAAATCCACCAAATGTCCACACTATGTTCCAGAGAACAGGGAGTAACTGGCTTGCATTTATTTCAGTCACTTTTGGAAGGAAACATACTTGTAAAGAGTAGTTTTACCAGGCCTCGACTGCAAGGAAATTACTCTTGCATTTCCTACACATTTTCCCTGTTGTTGTTGTTGTGACTTCAAAAAGCTTCAAAAAGTAGTTCCTTTTCATTACTGACATTTTATTAAGAAATGTAATTCTGAAATGGCTAAAGTAAAAAAATGTACACTGACTAATTTACAATAAATTAAAGGTCCTATACCAGATTTCTGTTAGCAATGAAAGACAGAGAATGTACATTTTAAGTTGTTAACTGTCAATCAATCAAATGTTACAACAGCCAGAAGGGGCCCAGGGCGCTTTCCAGTATAGAAATAAGAATACAATAGACGTCAATAAAAACACAAATGTACATAAAAACAGCAGTCGAGTCAGTGGATATGTATTGAAAGCTTGTCTGAAAAAATGTGTCTTCAATTGTGATTTAAAACCACTCAACTCAGTAATGCATTGAAGCTGCACCGGAAGTGCGTTCCACAGCTTTGGGCCTTGGACGGCAAATGACCGGCCTCCAAACCTTTTGTATTGTAGCTGTGGTCCAATATCATTCCTTCCTAACATACGGTAATGTAAACAACAACTAACTGCTCATGCACCATCACGTTATAAACTTATGCAGATGACATACCAGCACGGCAACCGCATAGCAACAGAAGCCGAATGAGTGTCAACAGTCCTGTGCCAACTGGATGTGGCTGTGCCATACTTGGGCACTATTTTTGACTCTAATTCAGTGTTGTGTGTGTTGATCTTTAGGGGCATCAACAACAATAACCTGGAGGAGCGCCCGTACCTCCAGCCGCAGTATGTGTGCCAGAGGATCACCCACACGGACATGCACGTCCTGACTGCACTGCCTCCAGGACTCGACCAGTCCGAGTGGCTGGCCAGCAACAGTATGTAAATGTTTCTGTGCTATTCCCCAATACTGAAAAGCAGCGCTCTATGACTGAGTAAAAGGGTCTAATCTTGCCCGAAGAGCATTGCCTGGATGTGAAATAGCAATAGTGGTTCTTTGGTGTTTCTCCTCAGCGGTGGCCTTTTTCAAACACATAAACCTGTTCTCGAGCGCGCTGTCGGAGTTCTGCACCCCCAGCACCTGCCCCACCGCCTGTGGACCAGGAAACACGTAGGTCCACTGCTTGATGTACACTAACACACATGGTAATATTTTTAGAGAAAACATTTGATCTTGTTTTTGCGAAGCAGTAATGTACGTGTAATTGCATTGTTTATATTAACAGTATAGCTTCAAACTTTTGTGGAAAGTTACGTGGCATTTCTAGTGCAAATTAATTACTTTTCCTTTTTCCTCAAAAAAGTCTAACTCTGTAAAAGTTACATCAGAGCCAGTGCTCGCCTTCCTGGGGCCCCAAGCATAAGTCTACTAAGGGATCCTACAGTAGAACGAATGCATTTACGGTCAACACATTTTGATCTTAATTCCGGCCCTGTCCCGCTGTGTGAGAATTACGAAACATTTGCCAGACTGGTGTTTAGGACCACACTATTTTTCCCCACTTTGTATAATGGTAAATGGTCACATTCTCTCTCCTCTGGTCCCCGACCCACAGTTTGGGAACCACTGGTTTAAAACCAAGTGAAACCTGCACCTGACGTTTATTTCTATCTTACCACTGAGGTTTAGCCTGATGGTAATTTGTTTTAGACCATGCACATTCAGAGAACTGCAGCGCCCATAAGAGCCGTGTGGAGACAAATACAACAGCTTTGCTCACTTCTATTCACCAAACTACTGTCCTGGTACGAGTGTCCTCTACTAGAGACAAGAAGAAGATAGTTTAACCCTGGTGTCGTCCTGGGGTCATGCATATCTCCGTCATAGTTTTATCAAATGGTCTGAATTTTCGCATAAGCGTTAACACTTTCAATCAGGGAAAAAAATAATATATTTTTTGATTTAGTGAAAATGTTATGAGAAGGAGTTACACTCGTGTTCTCATTTGTGTTTACAAACACACGAGAATCCATTTTGAACCGCTCCCGCCTTCACTGTTCAGACACTATTTAACAACACAGAGATCACACACATAACTGTTTTCAAAACAAAACACTGAATAGACCTACGGTTCTTCTTGATCCAATCATCAGCAAATGCTGCTCCAAATGTGCGACTTCTACCCAAATGATTCAAGCCGGCGCAGTCTCAGATTAATGTCAGTGCAAATGTTATTGGCACTGGAATATCAATCTGGATCTTGCCAGGTTCACATTTGGGTTTTATTTTTAGTGTAACTTCAGGCTTAAAGTTACTAAATGTCCATGTTTAAAAAAAACATCAGTTTGTAGGCCTTGTTTATGTAAACAAAAAATAATAATAATAATAATTCTGAGGATAACTGACTATCTGTCAAGATTTAGTATTAGTGCCATTTTTGAATTTCCTCATACATTTGAATGAGAGCGAATAGTTACACTCATGGTCCTCGTGGCAGAATCCCATTCATTTCACTGGACATGAGCCAATACTGCAGGTTTTTCTGTCTAGACCTTTCATACCAATTTCATTTGTGCTTCAGATATTATAATGTATCCACCCCAGAGGACCTCCTTTCATGCACTTTCACCAGATTTTCAATTCACATATTTTTCCAATAGTTATAAGGGCCAAAGTCCGAAAACAGCAGCAGCTCTCCATTCATTTCAATATCCTTTATCCAGATAAATCCAGATAAAGGATATCACATATATTATAATAAGTACAATACATACAAAGCTAAATGAATAATCAAGTAAGTGCACTAAGTTTGTCACTTTAGTATCTTAAAGATAACGAAGGTCTTGTAATCACCAGATGATTGTTGGAACATCCAGCTTTCTAACTAAGTGATGCTGTCTCCACAGAGTGTACACATGGACTGATGAGCAGGGCAGGAAGCTCAAATGCTCTGCTCCTCTGTACTTTGACTATGCCATGTCTTATATTCAAGACCTACTCACTGACGAGGACGTGTTCCCCACAAAAGCAGGTACCAACACTTAAAGGCACTATGCCTGATTTTTTTCTAGTAGTGGAACACATTTAGTTTTGTCCGCCTTTAGCATATTGTAAACTCAGACGTTTGTGGGAAAAACAATGTAGATCTAATTACAAAGCATTTGTATCAGTTTCATGAACTCCCGGGCAAGTTTTGTGACCATGACCTTGAAAATTGACCCTGCAAGTTCTGAAACGTGTGAGCTTGTCTCTGTGAAGAATCGTAATATTACAAATATATTAGAGAAGTTAAGAATGGGTTTGGACCACAACTAACATATTCATTTAGTGGCACCTCTTTCATTGTTAAAACAATGTAGTTTCTCAGTCATTCAGGTAGTTAATTAACTCAAAAAAAAGGGTGAATCAACACAACTGGACTTACTTTTAAAAAGAGCTGACAGTTTCGCCGTCCATCCAGGCAGCTTCCTCAGAGCTGTTGTCCGTGGTGACCACACCCACCAGACATAGATGTGGTGGGCGTGGATGGTGAATACCTAGTGACGGCAGATGACATCACTTTCATTGTTAGTAATAAAAAAAGAAATCAGGCATAGGGGCTTTAACACGCCACAACAACGCCTCAGAGAGCAAACCATGGATGTCTGTTATAAGTTAAAACTTCTTTCTGCTTCTTTTCATTCATATGTTATATACTGATGTTGCATTTGCCTTTTAAATGAATGAATTAAACAATAAAATAATAGTGACATGAAAATCACTGAGCCAAGGCAGTTTGACTGTCACTTAGTTTAAGGGAAGGCTGAAATACAAATCCCACCAGATGAGACACGAGATTCAGTCCACGAGAACGAGACGAGATTTTGACATAATTTGCAATCATAAATAACCTTTTGTTCTTATGTTTCCTTTGTATGGAGCCATTGAATTGTATTGTTTGTAACAAAATCAACAAACTAATAAGAATGGGAATTGATAAGATTTTACCAATATCATGCGTAAATCATGCAGGTTCCATTTGTGTGCATACAGTTTAATATTAGAACAAGGCTAATACATTTGGCTCTTTTGACCGGTGTATTCTGATTAAAAGTCAACTTAAAAGTTAATTTCATAGGAAGAGGAGGAGACACAGACTTATATTTAGTATGTAAGCAGCCAGTCTGTGCCAGACACTGACCCACAGGAGGCTTTAAACATTAAACAGAGAGTGGTTCTTAGTTAGACTGACCTCTTTCTTCCTTTAATGTCCCACTCTAATCCTCCTTTCATATTCTGCGCGCTGCCTTTCCTTCGCTGTCCACGCTAGCGTGACCGACATCCGCGTTGTTTTTCTTTTGTACGTGCGCAGTAGATGCGAGTGTACAGTCGCAAAATAGACGACGGACAGTGGCGTAGCAAGGCCGCCCGGTGTACTGCGCACTGGGAGCTGGTCACCTGACAACTCCCATAATGCAGTTCTCTGCATAAGTTTCCCTCAGAACAGAAGGATGAGGTTCTTTGGGTCAGGATGAGTGTTACAATAAACTGGTTTCACTATAAAAAATATAATCTGGCGGAATTATGAGTAAAAAGTCTGTCCACTGCTCATTATAGGTTAACATTAGGGAACCATGACTCACTAAAGCATGCAGGGTGATGGGGATCAACAGCGCCAGAGCCACCAACAACTCCTTTGAGAACCGAGAGGTCAAGATTTTATCTGAAGAGAAACGTTGGTTTGAACATGGAGTGTTATAACAATCTTCTTTGCGCCCGTTCGATATGGTTCTGTCATGCTAATGAGGCTGAAACTGAGCCCAGAACAGATCTCTAGACAGGTAATTGGCATTGATCTGCTGAGATTAGGACCTTCCAGACTGAAACTCAGGTGTCAGGTGGGTCGTTAGGGCCTAAAACAACAAGGGCGTTTTCACACAGGCTCTAGTTAGGTCGACTTAAAGGGATTTTCGGCCCGAGAGCGCCACTTTAGGGTCAGTGTGAATCTAACCGCAGCTCTTTACGACGGTCTAAACAGCTGCTCCGACTGTGGCTGAAACAGGTGTTCTCACTCTCTGCGTCGGAGCGGTTGTGGTGTGAATGCGGCCGACCTCTGGTGAACTATTTTCACTTTGATGCCTCTTTTTTGCACAAAGAAAGAATGACTACGCGCTGCATGAGGACGTTTGGATTACTGCTCTGACGAGGCAAAATGGAAAATGGCTCACGTTTTTTAAAGCATGGAGCGCAGCCTTTTGATCGCAGCGCGCTACAGCGGGACCGCGGCACATTCTCTCCTCTCTCTCTCTACTGTTCACTTAACAGCGGGACAAATGCAACTCTCTGTCCTGTGAAAGCGTGAAAGGTTGTGATGAGCTGAGAGGCAAAAGGGAGAGAGATGCTCTGTGGCGCAGGTGACAGAGCTGCGAGCAACGCATTGAGCAGCACAAGGCTGCACTGATTCTATTTGTAATAAAACCAGATGAACTCGACTTCAAAGGACTTCTAGGGCTACTTTCAATCAGAAGCTCCATTATATATCTATTGATGAGCTTATTGGCGTGTACAGGCCAAAGATAAATAGGACAATGCGTCCGTTTATAAATAATTTCCTAGGAGTTGTGCATAATGTGCGTAATTCTGAATGTGGCATAGGATAAAAAAAAAAACATGAACCCCGCCGACCTGAATTTCAGGGCAACTCATTTGGTCACCCTAGTTACACTTTACACTTCAGTCACTGTGTATAGCTGCAAGAACTACAGGGCATCCAGCATATAAATCTTAGTCACTATGTGACTTGTGACACACTGGCGTCATCATATCTGGAAACAGAATGTACCTGTATGTAAATGTCAACTTGATTATCTCAGAGGAACGGCTGGTTACACCAGTCTGCATTTACTGCCTACAGCATGTCTTTCTTACACGGCACTTTTTCTGTCTCACCCTTCCGTCACCCACTCACCTGGTGGTGTCCAGGCTCTGCATTTCCAAACGGCTTCGTCTTCCTGGTGCAGAAGGTGTTTTTGCTGCTGTTCCGGACTCTGGCGCACATTTACTGGAGCCACTACAGGGAGACGCTGGCCCTGGGTCTGCAGCCTCACCTCAACACTCTGTTCAGCCACCTGAGCCTGTTCAGCCTGCAGCATGGCCTGTTGGAGCAAGAGGACATCCAGCCCATGGTGGACCTCATCACCGCGCTGGGCCAGGAGGGCAGCCAGCACCTAGAACTGTAGGCCAGCAGGGTTTAGAGTGGACATATCATGCAGAAAACAAACATTAGAAACATTCTCACACTTAAATGTCTGCGTATGTACACGAGTGAGGCTTTTGCATTGGCCTGAAGTGCCCCCCACAGGCAGTAGTGCGAATGAGAAACATAAGAAAAGAACATCCAAGGTTCATTTTTAGCTAACTGAATGAAAATTTGAACACACTTTAGGCCCAGAACTGCTCAGAACGGGTATGGTGACAATTTATGGTCTATGACAATGCAGGACGTTCACAAGAGCAGCCGGGAAAAAACAGCCTCAGTTAACAGGATTATTTAAACTAGTATGAAAGAAGCGACAATAAACATGTTTTTGATGAAGAAACATTGAAAACTTTGATTTTGCGTGATGTGTCTACTTTAATTGACAACATGGACTGACTCATTATCTCTCCCTGTACATAACTGTGAGGACTTGTTACATTGTTTAATGTAACATTGCATGGGATTTACCACAAAGATGTGTTTGTTTTGTAAAGCATAAAGTACATATGACATATTTCACCTAGCATAGTTTAATATTTTCCTTAAAACATGTTTTCTCTGGTTTGACAGTTTTGTAATGTTTATTGTTTCACTTACTTGGACATAGGAAGTACTTAAGGGCCATGAGCGGGTCCTAGTTCTACTCTTGAAACATTTTTCTCAACTTTTCTTCATTTCTCATTTATACTCACCATCACAGGAAGTACGAATGAGAAAAATTTGTCATATGCACTTTAAGATAAAAGCCCAGGTCATTTCAGCACAATGCATTTATGTTACAACAACCCAGTGAATGGACAATGCTATATTTAAAGATATTATTCAGCTGCATTCATATGATTATTTTTGTGCCCGTTTGTAATGTTTATAAAATTAAAGCTTGTCTTTTAGTAAAAAATTCTGTAATTGACTTGTTTCAAAGTTTTTGTTATAATTGGTATTTCATGTCTAATAACTCCAAATAATACACATGCTGCAAGAAATAGCAATAGTAAAAAAAATATTTGTAGTGGCAAAGGCAATTTGAGCTATGAAATGATTTAAAAAGGAAAAAAAAGCGTATTAAATATTGACAGAAAAGCCACCCAAAAGACAGGGCAAATGCAAATCTAGAAACCAATGGGATAACCAGGAAACACATTACTCAATGCTGTTGGGTTGAGCAACAGCACCACCTCCTGGCTTCTCTTGTAATCTCTTGTAATTTTGACATTCTAGACATTGCTGTAGGATTCCTGAAAACTGATTCAGGATGTGGCTCCTTAGTCACAATATGAACAACACACAGTTTCTAAACTTGTTATATCCTGGGCTTGATTTGAAGATGCTTCAGCTCATCCAATAAGCTTACTCAAATGCTTTTTTTATATCATTTTTTGGATGAAAATTTGTGCATGTTGTAATTTTGCTTTTGATGGTTCTTGCTTATAAACACACAGGGAAAAAAAATAAATAAAAAATTAGAAAGATCTAAAAAAAAAAAAAAATAGGACAAGGACAAGATCGCGAATACAAGCGGCCAAAATGAGTTTCCTTCGCAGGGTGGCTGGGCGCACCCTCCGAGATCGGGTGAGGAGCTCAGTTACCCGGGAGAAGCTCAGAGTAGAGTCGCTGCTCGTTCGCGTCGAAAGGAGCCAGCTGAGGTGGCTAGGGCATCTGTTCCGGATACCTCCTGGTCGCCTCCCTCTGGAGGTGCTCCAGGCATGTCCTATTGGGAGGAGGCCTCGTGGAAGGCCCAGGACACGCTGGTGGGACTATGTCTCTGAGCTGGCCTGGTGTCGTCTCGGGGTCCCCCCAGAACAGCTGGAGGAGGTGTGCGTGGATCGGGAAGTCTGGGCATCTCTGCTGAGACTGCTGTCCCCGTGACCCGGCCCCGGATAAAGCGGAAGAAAATGGATGGATGGATAAAAAAATATAAACATCATCATCCATCATGCTTCCAGACATGGTGTGTTTTGCTAATGTATATAACTGTTATGGGTTTTTATACACAATTTACATGATTTAAAAGTGTCCTTGTTCTGTTGATTATGTAATTAGAAAGCAGAACATTTTGGGTTGCCAGATCCTATGACAAAAACCAGTTTGCTATAAATGAAAACTTGTGAATTCTCAACACTTGCTACATACTCATAAACTAATAAGTAGGTAACATGCAGTGTCACTCATCACCGCAGAGGGGCGTTCTACCAACTTTGTATATGCATTAAATCATGTGAAACCGTTTTCTGCCAGAATGAACTCAACATTTTCCAATTCATGCCTCCAGTCAGAATGTACTGCTCCATCATCTTCGGTAAGATTATCATTTTGGTATGACTCAAAGGACAATTGTTTAAGTTTAAGATCTAAGTAGATGAAATGTACAGCCAGCTTAGGCCCGCTTCCAGGGAAAAGATGTGTGTGTTCCAAAGGATCTAAGCCACCATGACTACAGTGGTGCCTTCCTAAATACACCGAAACAAATCTGGGTCTGGCTTTACCTTCGAGGTTAAACGGCTAGACTTGCAACTCGAGAAATTAGGGCTGGATAACTTTAAGGAGTTGAAGCTTAAAGTGAGTTTGCCTGGATGGTACTCCAGATATTATGTGTCCGGAGACGTGATCACTGAGGAGAGAACCTTGTTAAACTTACCTCTGAAACTGCTCTTTGACATGTGGGCAATATGCCAGAGGGGATGCAGAGAAGAAGAGAGCGGCTTACCTTGAGGCAAACTGAGCTCGGGAGGTAACGCTGAGTCACAGGCACACGCTCACACTTTAATTAAGAGTACAGGCCACCTCCACGTACGAGCTTCATTTCACCTGCCCACAGCGCCTCACCTGAGTCCAGCCAGAGAAGAGCAGTTACTTTTCACTCACATTCCCTACTTCAGGTCATATCGAAGGCTTAAAAGCATTTTCATCTCATGATTTCTCTTTGAGGAATTACAAGTTGTTTTAATAGCTGTTAACAAGCTGTTATTATAACTGAAATGGCACTTTCCACTGAGATACTTAATTAGAAATGTCAAAAAAAAAAAAGCATAATTGCGATCTATTCCTTTTAAAGGACTAGGCCACCGATTTTCCATACTGAGATATGTTCTTACCCGAGTTTAGACGAGTTGATACATACCTGTCTGGTCTTTGTGCGTGCGCTCAGTCACGCAAAAAGACCAAAGCTGTTGTGTATGGATCCATAGAGGAAAGGAGGAGAGGCCTTTCCTCTATGGATCGGGTACGCATCAACACGTCTAAGCTAAGGTAAGAACATATCTCAGTATGGAAAATCAGTGGCCTATTCCTTTAAGAAGATCAAGAATTTGTTCATGTTGTTTACACATCGCCATGACTTATGCTTAAGTAAATATATTCAGTGTTCAGCCTCATGGAAACGGGCCAGTACATTTCTGCACTAGATCCGATTCCCCACCTTGCTCCTTGCTACTTGACTACCATTGTCATTTTTACTTCTTGATGCTGTGCTGGCTGCTGGAATCACACAATTCCCCCTTTGTGGGACAAAGAAAGATTGTCTTATCTTATTTAACAAGACCATTAGGACTTGGTAAATCATGAAAAGTCTTTTTTGGCTTTGGCTATGAATCATCTTCATGAAAACAGTGGTAGGTAAACATCACATTGCCAACTTTGAAATGCCTATTAGCCTCATATTCATGCTCTGATATTTTCGTCCTTTCAGTTCATTTTCTCATTTTGCTCGGTCAAACATGTCTCCTTTCCTAAACTGGAACTTAGGGTCTTGTTGTAGCTGACATTTTAGATGGATTTTTGCACCTTATTACTTTTATTTTATTCCTTTTTATAGACCTGCTATAGAAAAAGGTCAGATTTTGTGGCCTATTTTATATCCTCAGAAGGATTTAGAAGGGCACATCTCTTCTCTACTGTGCAAATAAAACTAATTTATTGTTCTCCGGCCTCTCTAAAAGCAATTAAACTTTTGTTAATGAGATAGCTATCAGCTCCTTCAATATTTTTTGTGCCTCGTGTATGTATATTTATTCATTTATTTGGTCTGGACAGTGCATGTTGATGAACACATATGGGTCTCATGTATGTTTTCATCCGTCGTCCCCCATGCGCACGAGTTCTCAAGCACACTCTCATTCATCCTGGCCTATTGTACATGTTTTTAGTTTTATATAGGTTTCCCATTGATTTAAAACGCCATATCCATCCTGGTCAGCTCCAACTGGGTCAAGCCAACTACTGCCTTAAATAGAATTCTGTTTGTAAAAGGAAACTAAATCCAATAATGCAATCCAAATGCCACTGTGAAAGGTCAGTGTGCCCTTTTTCGCAGCAAAAGACAAAGATCAAAAGTTATCACAGCAGCAGTGACGGATACACTTCACCATAATAACAATATGGTTGCTCCTAGGCCCAGGTGAAGACTAGAGTCCCCTGGGGTTTAATGAGGTTGGTCCATTGGAGGTTAGACAATAGACTCT
The DNA here is from genome assembly GCA_021464625.1 of Proterorhinus semilunaris. Taxonomy (NCBI): domain Eukaryota; kingdom Metazoa; phylum Chordata; class Actinopteri; order Gobiiformes; family Gobiidae; genus Proterorhinus; species Proterorhinus semilunaris. The sequence continues at coordinate 29,323,262 of CM038356.1, read as the reverse complement.
CTAAGCCAGGGGTGCCCAAAGTGGGGCCCACGGGCCAAAATTGGCACGCCGAAACAATTCTATTGGCCCGCCAAAGAGTGACGTACTTTTGCACTGTATGGTTAAAGCAGTACTAAGTAACTCTTGCTCCTAGAGGCCATAAGCGCAACTGCAGGTGTCGTAGCAAGTTGCGATTCTTATTAATTGCCCGTGAGAGTAAATACTACGCTGACAGAAAAGGCGAAGGGAGAGAGGGATATTGTACATCCAATTACACAATAATATATATATTTTTTTTTTTGACTCAAACTTGGCTGTAAATATTGTTTAAAGTGGTGCTAGCCCGCAGTTAGCTTTGCCCGTTAGTCTGTTAGCTTCTTCTTCGTGGTTCCATTAGTGTGTATTGGTTGCTCCGGTCCGGTGGCAGTCAAGTTGCGAATGTGGTTTTCTGGCCAGAGATACCAGGGAGAGATGAAAGACCCCCCAATCATCCCATTGACACTTGTATTACCCCCAGAGGGACTACGAAAAGGATTTATTAAGGTAAACAAGTTACTTAGTACTGCTTTAATACTACCTCTCTCCCATTCATCTCAATGGTAAATATGTATGCAGTACACTTTTTGGCCACCAGCGTCAAATTGGGGGCGCTGTTTCACACCTTTCGCTAAGTTAAGGAAACACTGTTGTGGTGTCTTGGTGTTTATCACAGAGCGTTGTATCATCAACTTTCCCAGTTTTCCAACTTTTATTGCAAAGTTCGTTGACATCAACATAGGTCATGTTAGAAATTGACACTTTCAAAATGATCTAATACGGCATTTTCTTTTAGTTAACAAATTAATGAGGTAAAGTCACTGCACGTACTGTAGATGCAGGTGTTGTTTTTTACATTTTACATTTTACATATTGCTACAATTGTTGATTTTGTTCTACTAAAACTAGGCTTTTGCCATAGGTAACAATTGTTTTAATATAGCATGTTATAATCAAATGCAAATGTATACCGAAAAATAAAATAAAGTAACTATTAACATTTGCAGTTATATGTGTTTCATGCTTGACATCGCCGTGTTCGGCCCGCGACCCACAGGCACTTTTTCATTTTGGCCCTCGGAGAAAAGAAGTGCGAGCACCCCTGCTCTAAGCTCTTCTCCTACCTCCTTCCTCCTCCCTCTACGGAGCTTTATAAATCACAACACAGGTACTTGGGACATATGACGCTCTCTGCTTGAGCCTGGCGTGTGTTCCCATTTGAAGCAAGGTGGGATTCTAAACCTGAGGTGCAAGTAACACCTGAACAAAGGATGCAACGTTTTATACACACATGCAGCAACTGGACAGACAGCGTGCAAGCTTGAGAGTTGTTTAGGTTTTTGTGAGGAGTTTGGAAAAAGCTTGGTCGGTCCAGCAGGCTCCAGGGCTCACCAGACCGCGCGTCTCCGCTTACCCCGGGATGTGCATGTTCATCAGGGCTTGGCTCTGCGTGCTGCTCGGCATCCTGCCTCTGGAGATCCAGTCCCGGGCTTTGACCGTCCAGACGCCCTCTCACAGGCACAGGTACCTGAACACCACCGGAAATACAGCAAATATGACGAGAAATAATCAATATTTTTAATGCAAAAGGGGACAAAATCACTTATTTAGTTGCCTTAACTGTAGATGAGCTAACTCAGCACGTGCGCGTAATAATAAGCTAGTACTATTGCCGACGCGTCTGCCCCCCTAAAAAAATGTTTGTATATAATTTTTTTCTTTTGTTTCATATGCAGATAAAACTAAAACTAAACAACACCGTGCGTTTTTTTATCCTTCTAGCAATATCCTTGGCCATTTTCTCAAAAATAAATAAATACAATTGCAATTATAAGCATAGCAATACAGCGTAGATGGTAATTTACTTCAATGATGGGAAAGCATAGTATTGTGTGTTTAGCTCTAGCCGCCATATTGTGACTACACGCTACTAGAGAGCACATTGGATTCTGTCTTTTTAATCTACTTTACACATTTTATGATGTCATAGTTGTGTGCTATCCATTAAAACAAAGATGTTGAATTATTCCAATTACTTATTGGTGTAAAATAAATGTATTAATGACATGTAAACATATCATGAGTCAGGCTGTGTAAATTAGAGACCAGTACAGTAGTGTACAGTGTATTCATGTTCATATTTCAGAAAAATAATTTCCTGACAAAGACAGATGGACATCCTGATGTTATTAGGACTCAAAGGTAGCTGATTTGAGGTCTTATTTTACATTACTTTCAATCAGAATTTATCTAATCAGACAATCTCAAAATTGCCGAAACAGTTGCCATGGCAAAGGTTGGTATTACCTATATTTATATATAACTAGTTTTGTTCTACTATAGTAATTCTATTTTCTTCCCTGACTCCAAACAATGACGTTTGTACCCAGATCACTTGTACAGGAAAACAATTCAAATAACTTGAATAGCTCATAAAAATGTAATGGTTTCTAGTAACTTTTGGAAAAAGGCCAACTGTGGCCAGAGAGCAAAAAGGTTCTTGTCAAGCCCTGGTGACAAACTGTGTGACGACTTCAGTTGCCATTTCCCAGGCAGAAGAGTTTTTCTTCCTATGGGGTATATTCTGTAACAATGTGATCCATCTATTAAAAGTAATTAAAGTGTATTACAGGACAGTGCTGGCCAATGGGCAGCTGGGACAGTACCAAGAAGCAGAAGTCATTATTGTGAGAACATGGTTGGTCAGTGCTGTGAGGTCGCTCTGAGCTGCAGGAGGGGAGACAAGCTGATTCAGGGGGTTTTAGACAGGATACATCTGTCTGCAGGGTCAAGAAGTCACCCTTGGCAATATGATGTGGGTAGACTACCACCTTCTTCCAAAGAAATGAGATGTTAAGAGACTCTAGCTGCAAACTCCAAAGCTGCAGGCCTACTTTAAAAGTGAATAAATGAGTGAAACTAGTAGGGGTCACGCTGTTTTTATTGCTTTAAAATCCAGGAACAATTTCATTTCATTAACATTACCTTCAAGATTCCAGAACAAAATAGATCGCATTTACATCTGAAATTAAGAACAGGCAGTGGCACTTATAGTTTTCACTGTACTTTTTCCCATTATGGATGACATTCCACACACAAAAAACACACAGCTCGACATTTTTCAAATTAAGATGGCTGACATTTTGAAATCTGAAGAAAAAGGCAGCCCTCTAAGTCGAAAGATGTCCAGTTTTGTTGTTTGTACTTTCTTTGTCCATTTCCTTTGTGCCTTTGGGATTGAAAAATAGAACTACTTTTTGAAACTATAATCAACAACAATATTGTACTTGTCTTGAGTACATTTTTGCTATTAGAAAAGACATTAAACTTTGTATCATTTCTTGACGTACATAGACAAAAAAATGTCTTTAGTGCTCATCGTCAAAAAAGATCACGCACTCCTATACTGTATTTTATTGGACCTTTAGCTTTGGGCGTACACGCTCGTTCTATTGTTTTGACAAGCTCCTGCAATGTCTCCGAATTTATTTCCATTTTCCACAAGATATTGTATGACTGGCAGAATTGCCAAGGGTTTCCCACTGTCCCTCCAGTAATAAGGTTTTGGACACTTCTTGACCAAAGTTTATTAGTTTCTGCAATTACCACCTCGGATGTTGTCTCAGCTTGATGCCTTTGACCCTTCTCAAACTAACTTTTCTATGACCTCAGGCAGAGTCCTTCCATATGGTTGTTTAAGAAATCAGGAGCTGCTCATTGCGTCAGTCGTGATTAAATAACTTGTCGTTACCTGAAAGACCATCACCCACGCAGTAATTATCCAACAGGAGGCTCTTACTTATTTGTGTACTTAAATCCAAATGACGTCTTTTTTTTGTTTTTACATAAACCATAGACGTCAACACATCTGCATTCTGACTGTTTGGTAATATGTCACATGACTACAAATATTTCCACTTTATTCCCATTAGATCCATTGAGGCCAAATGTCTCCCCCAAGGTGGATTTGTGAATGGGCTAAGTGCGCATCCAGGTCTTCTTTGTTTTGTTTTGTTTTTTCAAGGTTAAGACATGTTTAAAAGGTTCAGGTGGAATTAGGTTAGTGTTGTAATAAAGATGAGAGGGTTTAGCTTAGCGTTATAATGGTTAGTGGAGAAGTACGTCAGTGGGTGTCCGGGACAGAGGAACGCGCCAGTATATTGGGTTGGACACCTTACAATGTTTCCAGTACTTTAAACGATACTTAAGTTACATTACCTACTTTTTGTCAGTACCAATTCAATTCTACATTATTAATCATGCCGAACAATACAATATAATGAGAATGCTCATAATTTTGTATTAGAGACCATTTCTTTGTTGGTACTTCAACTTTCTATTTGAATTGGGAAAACCAAGTAACTTTCCCAGGACCCACCAGGCGCCAAAACTTAGAAGAGACGGAAAAAAAGAAAAGAAAAAATTGGGCCAGTTATTTTTTTTTCTGCATTACCGGTACCTTTTAGGGAGTGAGAGCCCCATGCTGAGCTCTGAAGGACAACAGGAAATAAGGAATGTGAAAGAAGCTCCGCACACCACACACACATACTGCATTTGTGAGGGAACAAGAATAAGGAAATTACTGTGGAGTGCGTTATATAATCACAAGTACAAGACTAACTTCTATTCATTCATGAAGCCACAGGTGACGCTTGAGTTCTGTCTGTGAAAAGACAGTAGGTCTGCTCTTTGTTTCTACTTTTGCTTCCTAATTGGGCAGCACATGTTATCGCCAAATTCTCGTTATCACAATATTAGGCAACAAAATAACGGATATCGCGAGAAGCTGCAATTTCTTTCTCGTATCGTGCCGCCCTACTTCCAGATGAATTATACACATTGCTAGGACTGTGTTTATTTTGATACACCTTTTTGTATGAATAATCAGTATCCCAGTAGGTTAGCGGTCATCTCTAAGTGGTAAAAGTGGGACAAGTTGTGGTTGATGTGGTGGAACATGCAGGGATGGACTTTACAGGATAGTAGTTATTCCAATCAAGAATGGCGGAACAAACTTATTTCATAATTTGTGTGAGTTTATGGTAACCTTTTTGAAAATAAAAGTCACTTGGCAACATTGAAAAAATGAGACATTATCCATATTGGTGGGACAGGGAAAGACGACTGCGCAATACGACCAAACCAGGGACAGGCGAGCACCCAATCAATGAAGGAATCAACCTGGAGTAATAAATATGGTATAAAGGATTTAACCATGTGACTTATTCACCGTGGAGACTATTGAAAGACGGGAAGAATCTAGTCAGAATGAAGGCAAGTTTCTTTGTCAAGCACAATTTATACACACAGTAATTCAAAGTGCTGAAAATGTTATTAAGTCATTCATCATGCGTGTTCTGCAGTACACCATAGGGGCCCAGTAGCCAGCTGATCCAGCATTAGAACTAAAAGTGTGTGCTCCTATGTCCATAAAGTGCTTGTTGCCAGGTGCTCACGTTAGTTGCGAGTCGCTAAATAACACTACGTCACACTCATGTGTTTGCTGTTGAAAACCGCCAATCCTCAATTCAGAAGACTAATGGGGTTAGCTCCAAAAGGAGTGAGGCGGAGTGAAAAAGGCAATGAATGAAATTAGTGTGAAAGAGCCAGACGAGTGATCAGAATACCAGTCAGGATTACGGACTGGATGCCGATTTATTTGCTGGTTTTATCCCCGACTCTTTGTTTTTGCAATCCTCATTAAAAGCTTATAATTGGATTGCCAGAGCCACCACAGTAAGTACTAAAAGAAAACAAAAGTGGGGAGAGTGTTCAAGTTGATTCAAATTTGTACAAGTGATTATGAATTAATTAGTGTTCAAAATAATAGGACTCAAGCACAAGAGAAAAATATCGTGTGATAAACTACTCTCAGACGAACATTGTATTAAAAAAGCTACTCAAGTAAAAGTCTCTGAGTAAATAACCCAATTAAAAATGAGATATACTGTGAAATAATGAATGTAAATTTGAAAATGTTAGCCGCAAAAGCAGGAGGAACCCTTGCAGCCCTTTCCCAAAGTTCCACTGAATGTTCTTAAGGTGCCCTGGCTCTCTTTATAATGTGGCTTCCTATTAATAGTCTGTGATTAACGCGCTGATGTTGCTGGATTATATAAGAGCAGGTCTGTAAACAGTGTGTGGCCTGGTCAGTCTGAACCTCTCTGATCTGGTTGATGTTCTCATAAAACAACAACAGATTCTCCCCTTCAGAATGTCTTAATTATTGACTCGCGCATCTGCAGAGCCATGTGAGGATGAGTAAGTACCGCTTCAAACACGTATGTTGGCTGGAAATGGTTGTCTCCTTGGCCAAAACACTTCACCTGCCTTGCCTGGGGACTGCATGGTGGTTAGTGCAGTGAGATTCCACTGGGTGTATTTAGCAGAGGTTTCAACCATCAACGCACATTTATTGAGGCCTGGAAGCTTTAATGCAGCTCTTTCTCCCACTAAAAGTAAGGTACTGAGATTATAGTCATCTAGAATGATTAAAGGCCCTGTACCTGTTTTTTTTGTTTACAAACAATGACTGCGGTGAGCGAGTAAATTAAATAGTTAGTTCTGTCCAAACACATTCCTAATTTTTCACTTTGGACACCCCATGTCTAAGACATTATATTCTGCTTTTCTTCCAGACACCAGCCGCCTCCCCTGAATCTCCTGAGCCCCTCTGTGCCCCCTTTCACTCCGGTGATGGACAGCTACCTCCCAGAGCCCGACACGCAGCTCATCTGGAGAGCGCTGCTTCACCGAGAGCCTCTTCCGCCTGCGCATCACATCCACAGGGACCCAGAGGCAGCAGGGCAGGGAGGAACACCGGGCCGGCCGCGACGCTCGCGGGGCCGTCGCCATGTCAACAGGGTCGGGGGGAGGGCCCACCTGATGAGAGTGGGCTGCGTCCTTGGCACCTGTCAAGTCCAGAACCTCAGCCACCGCCTCTACCAGCTGATTGGACAGAGCGGCAGGGAAGACTCCTCCCCTATCAACCCCCGCAGCCCCCACAGCTATGGATAAGACAATGAAATAGTCACCGACCGCCGTAAAACTCCGACAAGAAGAAGAGAACGACAATGGCACAAACTGTCACACCATAAAACCGCCATGCCTTAGTCCAAATGTGGAGAGCACTTCAACTTGTGTGAAAGGCTCTCATAAATATAAAAAAACTGCTAAATTTATACAAGAGTCTACATTCTACAAAAGGTTCAGACTAACAAATAGGTTTGGAAAGTCTTCAAAGACCTCATTCATTCACAGACAGCAAAACCAATCAGCTCAAACATCTAATGGCATTAGCTGCATCGTTCCATCTTCACATTGTATTACTGTAACTTCAAGCTGATCCACTTGTCTGTGTATTTACAGAACAAAGCCTCGCGGAGAAGCCAGTTAAATCTGACCTTCCTGCGTTGGCCCTGCTGCCGTCATCGCCTCTGTTTTACATTAGGATTACGTCTAAACCTCCGTAATCCTGTCTCTCACTGAGAATCGCCCTCGTCCCGACTCCCCTCCGTGTGAACAAGTAGCTTTAAGTGCAAAAAAAAGACCTTCACCTGAAACCAGTGCTGAGTTCAGAGCGCCAAGATGCACGCTAACCCTAATCCCGGGCCCGTCTGCTGCCTGCCCCATTGTGCTCTTACTACAGCGCCTTTCATTCATGACTATGCCTTCAGCGCAGACACGCGTATGTCAGCAGTAGCATGTAGGATGTATTTAAAGAGAACATATGGCTGCACTTCCAGTTTTTTCCAAAGGTCAGTAGGACAGCACAGTACAAAAGCACTTTATTCTTGTATATGGTTGACTTAAATGTTATTTAACACACCGGTTATGATATGAATATTCCTCTGTACTAATGTAAGAGTCCCAAAGGAAAGTGTCCTTGTCTGAACCATGTGTCTAACACCGTTTTTATAACTGCTGCATTGTCTAATAAACCTGGTACCAATGAAGAGCTGGTATTGGTGTCTGTGTACTTTAAATCAGGCCTTTTAATAATCTGAATTAGTTTTACTGGTTAGACTGATCTGATTTTGGTGCAGCCCTTGTGATATTTATTGATATACTTTTGGCCCATGGGGTGAAGAGTGAGTAGAGACCATCAGTACATTTCTAGATGCCAGGCTCGACTTCCTGACTGCACAAGAGTCATTTGAGATTGATTAATTATCTTTCACAGCCAGTAGTAATTCCGGTCCTATTGTACACTGTAGAGTGGCGACCTCTGGTGCTCAGACCACAGACTGCAGTTCATCTGCAGTACAAGCCATCAAAGTTTACAATAGGCAGGGGTTCCTAAAGGTGGCTGTGACCCCCTGACTCAGCTCCCTCTTCACCACAACAGTCCGATACAGCGACCGCATCACTGCTGACGCCGCACCGATCCGTCTATCAATCTCACGCTCCATCCGTCCCTCACTCGTGAACAGGACCCCGAGATACTTGAACTCCTCCACTTGGGGCAAGGACTCCCCACCGACCTGAAGCAGGGAAACCACCTTTTTCCGGTGGAGAACCATGGCCTCAGATTTGGAGGTGCTGATCCTCATCCCGGCCGATTCACACTCGGCTGCAAACCGCCCCAGTGCGCACCGAAGGTCCTGATTTGATGAAGCCAACAGAACAACATCATCTGTAAATAGCAGAGATGAGATTCTGAGGTTCCCAAACCGGACACCCTCCGGCCCCTGGCTGCGCCTAGAAATTCTGTCCATATAGGTAATGAACAGAACCGGTGACAAAGGGCAGCCCTGGCGGAGACCAACACGCACCGGGAACAGGTCTGACTTACTGCCGGCAATGCGAACCAAGCTCCTGCTGCGATCATACAGGGAATGGACAGCCCTTAGTAGAGGGCCCCGGACCCCATACTCCCGGAGCACCCCCCACAGGGCACCACGAGGGACACGGTCGAACGCTTTCTCCAGATCCACAAAACACATGTGGACTGGTTGGGCGAACTCCCACAAACCCTCGAGCACCCGATGAAGGGTATAGAGCTGGTCCAGTGTTCCACGACCAGGACGAAAACCTCATTGTTCCTCCTGGATCCAAGGTTCAACTATTGGCCGGATCCTCCTCTCCAGCACCCTGGAATAGACCTTACCAGGGAGGCTGAGGAGTGTGATCCCTCTGTAATTGGAGCACACCCTCCGATCCCCCTTCTTGAAGAGAGGGACCACCACCCCGGTCTGCCAATCCAGAGGCACTGTCCCCAACCGCCACGCGATGTTGCAGAGACGTGTCAGCCAAGACAGCCCTAAAACATCCAGAGACTTAAGGTACTCAGGACGAATCTCATCCACCCCCGGGGCCTTGCCACCGAGGAGCTTTCTAACCACCTCGGTGACTTCAGCCTGGGTGATGGACGAGCCCCCCTCCGAGTCCCCAGCCTCTGCCTCCTCATCGGAAGACATAACGGTGGGATTGAGGAGATCCTTGAAGTACTCCTTCCACCGCCCGACCACATCCCCAGTCGAGGTCAGCAACCCCCCACCCGCACTGTAAACAGTGTTGGTGAAGCACTGCTTCCCCCTCCTGAGGCGCCGGATGGTTTGCCAGAATCTCTTCGAGGCCGACCGATAGTCCTCCTCCATGGCTCCTCCAAACTCCTCCCAGACCCGAGTTTTTGCCTCTGCGACTGCACGAGCTGCAGCACGCTTGGCCTGCCGGTACCTCTCAGCTGCCTCCGGAGTCCCACAAGCCAACAAGGCCAGATAGGACTCCTTCTTCAGCTTGACGGCATCCCTTACTCCCGGGCGCCACCACCGGGTTCGGGGATTGCCGCCGCGACAGGCACCAGAGACCTTACGGCCACAACTACGAGCAGCCGCATCGACAATGGAGGAGGAGAACATGGTCCACTCGGACTCCATGTCTCCAACCTCCCTCGGAATCTGGGTGAAGCTATCAGGGCCCTCACTGTAAAAAATAAATATATAAAGTAGATAACATCAAACAAACAAAAAGTGTAATGTTTCTATATTGATTACTTTGTTACTTGACCATGATTCAGAGATCCATCATGAGATCATGTTGGGACCCCGAGCTCAGTGATTGCCATCACTGCTGTAGACTAGTCGGTGCCGGTTTTGTTGAAAAGGTCATGGTCAGGCTTATCTATTTAGTATGTTTAAAAGAGAACTGCCCCAAAGTGTTTTCCACATTCTAAGGAAACATAGGAATAAGACACAATAGCACAGCGTTAAAGAAGGGCACATGAGATCAAGTTTCTAGGTATTATGATTGATGAGCATTTGACATGGAAATAACATATTGATAATGTCAAAGTAAAGGTATCCCAATTAATAGCTGTGGTGCATAAAGTCAAAGATTCTCTAAACAAGAGTGCATTGTTCTTGTTGTATAACTCATTGATTGTTCCATATCTGACCTACTGCATTGAAGTGTGGGGAAGTGCCTGCAAAACATACATTAATCCAATTTTTCTTTTACAGAAAAGAGCAATTAGAGTCATTAGTGGAAAAGGATACAGAGACCACACCAATCCTTTGTTCATACAACTAAAAACGCTTAAATTTAACGAATTAGTAGAGTTTAACCTACTAAAAGTCATGTATAAAGCTCATCTGGAAAATTTACCAAACAATCTGCAAAACAGATTCACTAAGAGAAAAAGTAGATATGATCTAAAAGGTACTGAGGTTTTTACAAAACCCAGGTTTCAATCGGCTGTAAAGGAAAGATGTATATCAATCAATGGTGTCGCTCTGTGGAACAGTCTTGATTGTAAAATTAAAACTTCTAAGTCCATTTGCGTGTTTAAGAAGTATGTTAAATTATCAATGTTACAGAAATATGATACTGCGGAGTAGCAGATCAACTTTATTTACGTATTTTGTGTTTTGATGTCTTGGACCAAAATTAAAAAAGCTTAAAAGTTAAATGAATTGGAACTGTAAATGATTTTGTGTTGATAGGGGGCAGACATTATAAGTTTTTACTTCTTTCTGCTCCTTTTCATTCATGCTAAATGCTGTTGTTGCATTTGTTTTTAAATGAATGAAATAAATAAAAAAATGAAAATGAAATGAAAGAACTTTAAAAAGGAAGGAAAATAACCTAAACAATGTTAGAAATATAAAAAGTATTAGATAAACCCTAGCATAATCAAAATGTCAAACTGAACTTGAATTAAAAGCCAGTGCAAAAAACTGTGATTTTAACTGCAACTTAAAACTGTCCAGAGGGTCAGCTCTGACGTTCAGAGGAAAGAGAGCTCTAAAGTGCAACTGCAACAGTCTCCTCTAGAACCTCACATTTCTAATGACTCCTGATGTACTGTAAAATCCATATCAACCATGGACAATCCAACGACACTCTGCACTGTTAAGCTCCAAGACTGATTTACTGGCACATTTTGGTCCATTTGTGAGGACCCTATTGTTGCTGTTGTTAAGCGAAAAACCCAAGATCATCAAGGCCAGACAAGTCTCATGCATGAAAGTAGGCCACGCCAGATACTGTAAGTTCTACTTCAGACCTGCTGTGTGTATTCCCGTTTCCTTTTGAAATGTTGAGGAAGAGAAGTCTATAAGGTCCAACAACAAAAGCTTTTTGAACCAATAGGCTGTGAGGATTTAAGCCACAGCCCGTGACGTGTGCATATCTCCGGAACAGCATGTTATACAAATACAGACGTGACCTCCATTACCCCAATGACCTCCTGCAGAAAGCATAACATTCATCGTTTTTTTCATGTTTCCAGGTAAACGTTTATGTGCAGAAAAGCTTAAACAGAATCATAAAACTAAATGTGGTCACTTCCTTCACCCTTTATTAAACAGAGCATGACCAGACTGAGCTGCGGAATTTAGGAATTCTCATCATCACGGGTCAGATTTGTCAATGGGAGAACTTTAAACGTTCTGTCTGACTTTAAAGTCTTTACAGAGAAAAATCAATGCATGGAAATGATTAGGACAGTGTGTGCCGAGTTTGTTTGGTTACCCTCAAAAAGCAGCCTCTAAATGGAATTGGATACTGGGAAATCACGCTTATATAATCAACAATTTATATTATTAATGTAAGTCTGAATATTTAACTAGTGAGAAGCACGAGTCATACTACATCGGTGGGAACATGTTACTGGGAAATGATTGAAAAGGGATATCTGGAGCAGGTTAAGGCCTGTGTGGCACACAGTCCCGCGCCAGCTCAGTACAGAAGGGGGGGGCGGCTGAAAACCAAGGGGGGGCGATGACGTTAATGTCAGCACACCCTACACGATTTTTATGCCCGATTTTGATACAATTCTGTATCAATATTCTGGCTACAGGCTACTCCTTATGGCGGGATGATGCACTGATGACATAGTAAGGTGCGTGATGGGTTCAAGGACCACTGGAAACTCTGAATTTGAATTTCCAAAACTGGTCATTAGAGTCAGTGCAGTTTCTTCCAAGTTTTGGGTTGTTTTGAACACATCATAGACTGAAAACAATATATAAAAAAATGACAGATTTTGACTGAGGGGGCGGGACTGTCCGCGTGAGGGGGCGACACCCCCTCACGCCCCCTCTTGACGCCGGGACTGGTGGCACAGTGATTACTCCTGCTTTGGTTAAAATGTGACACAGATGCAGCACGCAGTCTGTATATAAATAAAAGGCCGGGGCGTCAGTGGTACACGACACCACGAGACAACATGAGAGTCATCCATATTGTACGAGAGTCCATTGAACATGCTAATGATTCGTTTTTGATAATATCTTCATTTCTAAATCTAGGGTCCTGACCCATCTCTGGCTTACCGACCCAATTTAGAGGAGAAAAAGAAGGACGACTACAGAAACTATGAGGTAAATGAATCATACTTACATAAATCAGAGTATCAGTATGTAGATAAAAAAGCTCATATTCGGATGCATTTTATGATTGTTTTCAGCTTTATTTAAACGGCTTCTTGCCAGTTTTCTTTTATTTATCAAACATTAAAAACCAATTAAAAGAAGCTTAAACAATGCTCATTATATAGAACCTTAAATGTTATCAGTACATAGAGTTTGAGTAGGTATGTTTATTCAAACAATAACCAGCCAAACCAACAGATTGTATCTAAAGAGTATTTACAAACTGCTATGTTTGAATAAGTATACATTTGTAAAATATGAAATCATTTACTGTCGCAATATTTTGTTCTAGAGTGGAGATCTGATTGAGCGCGTCTTCAAGACTTACAAACTGATGCACACCAACCAGGCCCTGAGCTTTGTCCAACAGAAGGTGGGTTAGACACATTCCTTTAAAGAACGTATGTGAGGCTGAGAATCTTCATAAGGGCAGAGCAAGAGATCAGCATGAGAGACATTTTTTGTGGGAATATTGTTTATGGGGCCCTAACCTACTGTCAAATTATAATAATAATAAAAAAAACACATCTGTACCATGCTTTTATTCTGCGTCTCTCAGCATGCAGAGTGGACCAGCTTCAGCCACAGTCAGATGGGGATGATGGAGGCCATAATGTCTCTGGATCAGCTGGTGGATGAGTCCGACCCTGACGTGGACTTCCCCAACTCTTTCCACGCCTTCCAGACCGCTGAGGGCATTCGCCGAGAGCACCCTGACAAAGGTACAGCCACCAGGGTCAAGCAGGGGTAAACATACACGGGTTAAAAACAAAGATGCTTTTTCTCCATCGCTTTGGCACCTTTGTCACATAACTCAAATCAATTCATTGTTCAACACGCAAATGTTTTTTTTTTATCTTGTATTTTGCTAAAAGAAAATGCTTCGGTTCAAGTTATGTTGTACTAATTTTTCCACCAAAATGGTTAAACTTACTCTCATAATATGTCAAGCATAGTGTTTTACACACTTAAAAGGGACAATACGGAGTTTAAAAAGGTTAAAACAATCTATTTTCCTCCCCCTACATGTTCCAAAGATGTCCTAATGTGTAGAATGAGCCCAGACCTGTTCACCACAACTGCCTCTAAAATCCTGCACTGTCACTCAAAAAGGTGTTCATTCGGGTCCGAACGTCATGCACGAGCTAAATATAGAGGCTGCAGTTACGCTTTAGACCTGACATGGCAGTAGTGAGTATTAAATGACCAACTTGCATCTAGTCCCTTTAAGCTACAAATGTTTTACGTTTCTGTAGAGAGACATGACCAGGATTCATATGGGCAAAAATGCACAGAACATTGTATAACAAGCCTTAACATGACAGTAGACTAGCATGATATGGACATGGTTCCCCAGACACCGTCCTCCACTGCTCCAGACAGGTAGGAACAAAGCCACTCAAACAGGCTTTACTCTACTGTACCCTACTTTTACTATTAGTTTATGTGTGTGTTAGTGTGTGTGCGTGTGCGTGTGTGTGTGTGTGTGTGCGTGCGTGCGTGCGTGCGTGTGCAACTGGGAAAAACTAACATGTGTACAACCAGGAAACACCCGGAGTACAACCAGGATTACTTAAAGGGTACAAGCAGAGCACAAAGAGGGTCCGAGTAGGGGACAGCCAGGGCGTGATCACAAACTAACAGCTCATATCCATTTGTACAGACTGGTTCCAGCTTGTGGGCCTCATCCATGATGTGGGCAAGAGGATGGCTCTGTGGGATGAGCCCCAGGTAACACAAGGAAAATGGTGGTCACACCCAGAGGCGGGTAGTACTCGGTTACAGAAACCTTTTGAAGAAATTGTACTTCTTTTTTCATACAGTACTTTTTATTTCTACTTGTGTAAAATTATAATGAAGTATCTGTACTATTACTTGAGTAAAAAATTGTTACTTTTCCCACTGCGAGTAAATATAATAATTAAGCAACAAAAGCTCCCTTTTTAATCTATAAAATGGAGGTAGTTCATCTTGTCCTGTAGAATTTTCATGCCATTTTCTTGGAACTTTCTTTGGAAATTTCACAATCTCCACATTATTTTATTATTTTATATTTCATCGTTTTGTTTCACGCAATTTGTGGCGTAATTGAAAATAAATGTGTCTTTTTTCACTTTAACAGTTACTCAGTTACTCACAGTACTTTTCTCCTAGTATTTTCTTTTAGTATTTACTCTTACTGGAGTAATTGTTTGGGTCACTACTTTTTAATTGTACTTTATTTCAATGTATCATTACTCTTATTTGAGTAAATATGTTGGCTACTCTAACCACCTCTGGTCACACCTGATACCGTTTTTCTGACCCCCTCCCCACTTCCAAAAAAGCAAACTGAATATTGAATTGTCCTTTTATTGTAGACAGCCTAAGGCACACAATGCAGTCTAATCAGCATCTTGTTACCACATCTGTGAGGTGGGATGGATTCTCTCAGCAGAAAGGGAAGTGCTCACTAACAGGGATTCTATCCACCTTATTCCTGCGCCCCATGAGCCTTTGCGTGAAAGATGTGGGCGATTTCCGGTAAGACCGGGGCCGCTGCTTGTTTGCATGGAGACCGTTCGCTTGAATCCACTTTTTATGAGCTTTAGAGGCGTAGACTATGTGGAAAGACGAGCGGTCACAGCTGAGACCAAACTACGAGCTGTGATTAACTGCTCATAATAAACTTATGACTGAAAATCGCTCCGTCCAAGAGTTTTCTGGCCCGTGGACGTGTTGGCCAAGTTGTCTCCAGTTAACCTCTGTGGATCTTCTAATTGTGCGATCTTTCACAAAGACTTTACTCAGATGTGGTACTTTAGGCTTAGAGAATGGATTGTCAGCATAAAAACAGTATTTTTGTTTCTTGCTGATTGGTCAAATATCTGTGGATATCTTCACATGTTCAGATTAAACTGAGCGAAAGTCTGTTTACGAAGCCTCGTTACCTACGCCGCTCCACGTGGAAATCGGCCATGACTGTAGTTTAATTAGGTCAGAGGTTTTGCACAAAAACCGAGCAGAAAAAGTTGGAATGCTCTTTGCATATCCAAGTATTTAAAATGCCATGTATTCAGACCCAGTTCAGCTCGTGTGGCCTCACGGGGCTCGGGTCATCTCACTCGTACAGTGTGAGCCGGTCAATCAGTCGTGGGTTAACAGTGTTTATTAACCTCTGTGGGCTAAGGCTTTCTTCATACATGTATGTGAGTCAGTAGCATTTAGCGTGTTCGAAATCGCCTCGAAACATGTCAGTTTAAGGCCAGTTTTAGCACGTCCCAAACACGGCATGTTCCAGAGCCACAAGTGTCACTTTCTCTGTTTTTTTAAATAAACCACGAACAGCGTAACGTGTTCCAGAGCTGCGCGAGGACGTCTTTTCAAATGTTACAGAGGCTGATCGTTTGGAAAATCATCTTAAAATGTGAAAACAAACCGCTATGTGAAACGAAAACTCGCCCCTGAAAACCATGCTGGAAACCAACGTAAACCAACGGCTCAGAGCGACTTCCGGCATCTCACCGGAAATTCCCCCCATCCTCGTTTCTACATGAGCCGCCCCAGGAATAGGGTGGATATATTTGAGATAGACACACAGAAATACAGAAAGTTTTATATTTTTTAGTTCACTCCATGAAAAATGGGAGCAGAATCCAAAGTGTTAATATTTTTGTTCAGTGTAAAAATCATTTAGAATCAGTGCTATATGAGATATATTAACATCAAAGGCTATGATGCGTTTGTGGTACTTTGGGCACTGTTACATCCCAAGTAATTTGACTAATTAAGAGCCACACTACCTACATTTAAAGTGAGTTCTGTCTTCTCTAATGTCCAGTGGGCAGTGGTTGGAGACACGTTTCCCGTGGGCTGCAAGTTTCAAAAGAACATCGTTTTCAGAGACACTTCATTCATGGACAATCCAGATGAGACCAACCCAAAATACAAGTGAGACTTTTTACCTTTGCTGCTTCCATCACTTGCTTCATAAAATCTGTGAATCTTTTAGACTCTTTATTGTACATTTTACTTTGTTTAGCACCGAATATGGCATTTATGAACCAAAATGTGGACTCGACAAAGTGCTCATGTCCTGGGGTCACGATGGTAAGATCATATTTAAAGATGGGGTACACTTGCACTGGTCCTGACTCTCCCGTAACAAAATAAAACAACAAAAATCACACAATTTGTCTTACCTGCAGAATATCTGTACAGAGTTTTGAAGTTCAACAACTGCTCCATCCCAGAGGAAGTAAGTCAATAGTGATCCCTTTCATGATTCATCATCTTCCCAGTTTATAGTTTTCGTTATTTAATAGTATTAGCATTACACTATGAACATCTTTACTCTATTAGGGGCTGTATATGATCCGCTTCCACTCCTTCTACCCCTGGCACTCACACGGAGACTACATGCATCTGTGCAACGACAAGGACATCCAGATGCTGCCCTGGGTGAAAGAATTCAAGTCAGTGACAGCCCAAGGCCTTCTCACAAATACTATATGATCAAATTATGTATTGAATTATTTTCTTTTTTTTTATAGCAAATATGATCTTTACACAAAAACGACTGACCTGCCTGACGTGGAGAAGCTAAAGCCCTACTACCAGTCGCTCATTGACAAGTACTGTCCTGGAATGCTCAAGTGGTGAAAGGAAATGATTGACATGAACTTGTGTGTTGAGTAATCTTACTGTACTGCAGGGGTCGGCAGGTTGGCTTGGCTTCGGGCAAATGTTTTTTTACGCCGATAGATGGCGGGCCAGCCGGTCAATTGATAAAAAATAGATTTATTCATGCATGGATATTCAATACTAGATAACCCCAAACTATACATATATGATCGTGCCTCGCTTAAAGCGTCCTGGATTTTGGCCCGGTGTTACGCCGAAAACTGCATGACCGCCGAAAAATGGCATGGCAAGGCAAGGCAAGTTTATTTGTATGGCATATTTCATGTACATGACAACTCAATGTGCCTCACAGCAACACCAAACACAAAAAAAAACATTTAAAAACACAATAAAAAGCATTAAAAACACAATAAAAAAAAATCAACATGAATTGATAAAATTACATAAAATATATACATACACACATACATACATATATATATATACACACATACACGTATACGTACATACTAACATTCGTTAAAAAATGAAAAAAATGTGGGGTTGTAGGTCCGTGTATAAAGTATAATTCATTTTTCGTTTCCACGTTTCAGAATGAAAGTGTTCGTGCATATTTCCTTTTATCGATTTTCAAATTAAAATCCAAAACAAATTAACCAAAACACAACGTTTCTCATTTTTGGTAATGAAACGAAATCAGTCCAAATGGCTTCAATTTGGATTTTTGTATATGATGCATACAACGAAAAATTGCATTTTAAATTACTAACGAAGCCTTATTTGATTTTGTTATATTGTTTTATTTGTTTGTGGTCAACCGGAAGCTGAGTTGACTGTACGTCGCATATTATGGTCCGCCTTGACACACCTGAAGAACTTGTCTTCATTAGCCTATTCTAAGCGAGACTTACTTGGCCCGCACACATTTTACTCACTTTTTCAGGAGTTGGCGCTCAGTGCTGCTTTTATGTTTAACTGGGATTTCACTATCAGATACGCACGAGTTAGAGACAGCCCACCTGCATTAGCAGGTTGAGCCACAGCCCACTAGATGGTGCACTGGAATTTGCGGTCACGGTGACACGCTGTTGAACTAAATAACTCTACTCATTAAATACATATGTGACCTATGTGATATGGACCCTGCGTTGTGTGTGGTGCTCTGACCCACGAAAAGAGACCTTGCTGAATTTGGGGACTGGCAACGCCGGAACCCATTTATTTCCTGACAGGGAAATAAAACAAAACGGCGGCGTTAGCCCAGCCACATGTGCCCAACACGGCCTTTCTCTACAGTCGTAGGAAACAGAGACTAAACATAAATGTACATTACATACCTGACAGGGAAATAAAACAAAACGGCGGCGTTAGCCCAGCCACATGTGCCCAACACGGCCTTTCTCTACAGTCGTAGGAAACAGAGACTAAACATAAATGTACATTACATACCTGACAGGGAAATAAAACAAAACGGCGGCGTTAGCCCAGCCACATGTGCCCAACACGGCCTAAGAACATAAAAGGAGGAACAGAAAACACGTAAGTACTAAATAATAACAGGGATGACGATAAAACAACATAACATAAAAGACAAGATGAAACTAAATAGACGTAAATGATATTAACACGATGTCTTAAGATGTAAAGCTAGCCAACCTTTCTCTACAGTCGTAGGAAACAGAGAAAGGAGGAAGAGGCGGAGCCTAGCCTATATACCGGCAAACCGGAAGTGCCAAGTGTTGGGACAGACGATCAAAATAAAAG
The DNA here is from genome assembly GCA_021464625.1 of Proterorhinus semilunaris. NCBI lineage: Eukaryota > Metazoa > Chordata > Actinopteri > Gobiiformes > Gobiidae > Proterorhinus > Proterorhinus semilunaris. The sequence goes on along the minus strand of CM038356.1, from coordinate 29,303,985 downwards.
ACATACACGGCTAACATACACTGCCAGGTACATACTAACACCGCGCCACGCAGTGGCGCACTACCTATTAATCAGGATTTAATCAACCGTTTACAACCTGTTACACATAGTGGATTAACCCATCATCTTTGATGCCTCATCAATGTCTCATGTATGTGCGTAAAAACATGGCTGGCAAAAAAACAATTATCTAATAAATTGCTTTATTAAAACATAACAGTCTTACACCTCTCACTTGGCACTGAGGCCATTGTGGAACATTATGTGATACAACCAACCTTTTGTGAACCAACAGCTCTATGCTTATGGTAGTTCCATCATCAAATAAAAAAAACATCACTAAAGTAAACTCTACATTTGGGAACACAGTTCAATTAGATGCAAGAGAGCGTTTTCAAATGGCCTTGGGTTGTTGTTCACTATATTGTCAAAGATCAATTCAATATCACCAAATGTTTCCACAAATCTGCTCCTTACAGATCAAATGACATGTCAGCTAAAGAAAAAACAAGCACATATGAAGTGAATACCTGTAATTCAGTTCAAGTTAATCCACTATGTATTTAATGAGTAGAGTTATTTAGTTCAACAGCGTGTCACCGTGACCGCAAATTCCAGTGCACCATCTAGTGGGCTGTGGCTCAACCTGCTAATGCAGGTGGGCTGTCTCTAACTCGTGCGTATCTGATAGTGAAATCCCAGTTAAACATAAAAGCAGCACTGAGCGCCAACTCCTGAAAAAGTGAGTAAAATGTGTGCGGGCCAAGTAAGTCTCGCTTAGAATAGGCTAATGAAGACAAGTTCTTCAGGTGTGTCAAGGCGGACCATAATATGCGACGTACAGTCAACTCAGCTTCCGGTTGACCACAAACAAATAAAACAATACAACAAAATCAAATAAGGCTTCGTTAGTAATTTAAAATGCAAGTTTTCGTTGTATGCATCATATACAAAAATCCAAATTGAAGCCATTTGGACTGATTTCGTTTCATTACCAAAAATGAGAAACGTTGTGTTTTGGTTAATTTGTTTTGGATTTTAATTTGAAAATCGATAAAAGGAAATATGCACGAACACTTTCATTCTGAAACGTGGAAACGAAAAATGAATTATACTTTATACACGGACCGGGTCGTAGTTATTTATGTATATTTACTGGTGGGGACGATTTTAATGATTTTTAAGCACTGTAAAGCACTTTGTGTTACATTTTGTATGAAAAGCGCTCTATAAATAAAGTTTGATTGATTGAAAAATAATCAATCACCATAGGCAACAGTAAAAAGGGGTCCTTTCAGCCTGGACTTAAAAATATTCAGGGTTGAGGCCTGTCATGTCCTCACGGAGGCTGTTCCAGACTTTTGCTGCATGAAATTGAAACGCAGCCTCACCGTGTTTGGTGGTGACTCTGGGAACCACCAGGAGACCCCTCCCTGAGGATCTCAGGCCCCGAGGTGGTTCATGCGGCTCTAACATGTCAGAGATGTACTTTGGTGCCTGACCATGAAGAGACTTGTACACAAGCAGGGCTGTTTTAAATTCTATTATCTGAGCAAAAATGCACCCCCTCTTACCGCGCACAGATGAAACAACGGCAGGAAGGTTTCTAGGACTGTCTCTTAACAATTACCAGGGGCACGACTGGACTCGCGTTTGAATCGTGTGGGGAGCAGTCAGACACAACTGGACTACAGTCCAGGAAATCAAACATGTTTGATTTTAAAGCCCGATTTTGGACGCACAGGAGAAACGTGGGTGATTTCACTGTCCCCAAAGCAAACACGCAGAAAGCAGCGGCCAATGAGAGAGTGAAATAAAGACAAAACAACACTCCGCGCCTCATTTTCATTTCTCCATGAAAACAGCGGCACAAACAGCTCATTTCATGGCCACAGCCCCACACGAAAAGGCACAACTTCATATCACCAAACATTCATGAGAACCACCTTTTCAGGCTACATTTCAACCGCGAACAGAGTTTAGCGGCACTTACTGAGTTTGGAGACGGACTGTTCAGCTTCACCTCGCCGCTAGCGGCTCGCCTCTCTCCGCTTTCTCCTCCGCCTCCTCCATCTTGGAGCGGAGGCCAGTCTCCTTTTCTTATTAAATCAGCTGAAATACGTCCCGCTTCTTCGTGTCGCCGACTTTTATCTCCATTTGACAGAACTATAGCCAAGTTGAAGGCTTCGTAGCAGTAGGAGCCACTGCGATGTTGTGACACTGTTGACACCGCTGACCAAACTGGGACACGCACAAGTTTTCGCACGCTCACAAACACGGCCTATTTTTGCGAATTTCAGGTCAGTTTTTGAAGCTGGAGGAGAAATTAAGCGGTAGAGAGGACAGACGTGCTGTGTTATCAAACATCAGCTGTTTGTCAGAATCGTGTAGTGTGTTCGCTCTTACGATTCTCAGTCGTTAAGTGTGAACCCCCAGACGTTCTATAAAGTAGTGTAGTGTGTGCGGACCTTTAGAGTTAAAATGCAACAGTGGAATGGTGTTGTGCCAAACACAAGCAAAGATCAGGGGCAAAACATTTGCGGATAAAGAAGTCTCTGCTAGGCTTTTGTTTTTTATATATATATATCCTCTGGCGGGCCAAAAATATTGGCAACGGGCCAAAAGTGTCCCTCGGGCCGGACGTTGCCGACCACTGCTGTACTGCATACCCGTTTTGTAAATAATCAAAAGCACAAACTGACAGTATAATTGTACAAAATAAAAATACACTTTTTAATTTATCATGTTTTTAGTGCTTCGTGTTTTCTTTTCCCTAAGTGTCAGAGTACACAACAGTGGCCACATTTCAACAGGCATCATATACAAAATAGATCTACATAGTTATTCACCAAACACAGTGCACATCATTATCAGACATACTGGCATTATTCAGAATGTTGGCTTGTAGACTGTGAACTCACCTTACCTCAGTTTAAAATAGAGCTGACTTGGTAGGGGAGACTAGATGACTATTACAGTAAATTGTAATGTCCAATAGTGTTTGAACATTACATAATCCTAATCTTTGGATTTTTCAAAACAGTGCTCACGTAGAGGTTGTTCCTGTGAGACAGTTGGTTGATTTGAACTCGGACGTTAAAAAGATAAACAATTAGAGCTTTGTTAACACTGTATCCTGCATATTAAAAGGCTATCGTCCTGAGAGGGCGGGAGGTGCCGCCCTGCCAATATAATGTTTTGGTCATATACTCCATTCACAATAGTCAGAATAGGATTTTGCAGTGGTGATTTATACCCATATTGTGATTTGTGTTACGAATAAACTTTTCATCTTTTTCTTTCCCTCACTTGTTCCTCTCTCTCCTCCACCTCCTCCTCCTCCTCTTGTGATTGGCCGTCTGTCTCTTCGTCATTCTCCCTCTCCTCTGGGCCTTTTTCACTCCCTTCATCATCTTCCTCCATCTCCTTGTCGCCCTCCTCCTCTTCTAGTTTGTTTTGAGTTGGCTCACTCTCAGTTTCTGTGGGCACGGGGGTTTGTGCCATCCTCTGTCTACGCCTCTGTGTCAGTCCCCTGAGCAGACAGAAGAGGGCGCTCCCCCCAATGAGAGTCCACAGTATCAGAGGAGCAGGCACCCCTTTCACCTGGGACCGCACCCATCTCACGGCACGCGCCAGTGTGGCTTTGGAGGCTCGGCGCGGAGGCGAGGAGTCCTGTCAGAAAAAAACACCACCATTAAAATGAGGCGCTGTTCTTCTAAAAGATCAACTTTTTGGAGCTTTTGAACTGGTGCATTAAGTATTAATCGTAGTCTAGTGAAAAAGCACAAACCGAGCCTCGGCAGGGGTGGGGGACTGTCATAATTTGTCCCCACTTTACAGTCCTATTGTAAGATCAGAGAAGCAGCAGGGCTTTGTGAATACCAATGCACATGTATAAAGTAGATGGTGCGTGCTAATGTGGGGCAAAAGCAGGTGCAGTTGAAACATTTGTCTCACTAACGCTAAATGGCCAGAACGTAAATTCATTTATACATCAGATTTGCAGGACTAACACAAACAATGTTTAATGATTACTAAAAAGGCTTTGGCATAAAATGGCAATTATCAAATGACATGTGCTAATTTTAAGGAGTGCTTGCAATTTAGGACCTAGCTTAGTAGCCTGACACGGAAGACTATCCTCCTCTGTTTATTCTAAACCGTGTTTATTCTAAACTGGAGAAGAGAAAGAAGTGTGTATGGCTGGCCAGGCTAGTAAATCAGGCCTTTGGTTACTCCCTACACAGAACAATGGTCATTTTCCTTACCTTTCTTGCATGAGCAAATTAAATTGTAAAAAATTATTACATGTAGTTGCAAAAAAAAAAAAAAAAAAAAGCACAACATATGGTTTATTTGTTATATCTAAATGCATAGTGGCCATTATGTGTATGTTTTGACGTGTCAAAACATGGAAGTCCGGCAGGGAGAAGGAAAAAGGTTGGAAACCATTGTTTTAGGAGGAGCCATTGCTTTAATTGCTGGGTTGCAGGTGACATCACAGCATTCCAAAGGCCAATACTACTATATGGAGGAAACATTATTTTGTTTTTGAGGAAATGTTTGGTCTTGTACAGAGAGATCATGGACCCAGTGACTGATATTAATAATAATATTTGTAATTCATACTCTTTCTTTTGAGCTATGACTTGTGAAAGTGTAATGTTAGGAAATAAATAAATAAACTAATAGGAAAAACTGGGTCCTGCCCCCCACTGGGTCCGGTGACATCATCACATTGTAGAACCTGCAACCCAGCAATAGGCCTCTAGCTTGAGTGTTTATTGAGGCTTACTTCTGAAGACAAGAGTGAGAAGTGAGAAGCCGTCAACTAAGGACAATATGCAGCAAATAATAAACAATAGTATTCAGTTTGCCTTAAAAAGAAAGGCAAATTAGCACCGCTATGTTCAAACAGTTAACAATGATTATAATTACCTTCAGTCCAAACTGGTTAAGCATGCCCTCTAGAAAAGAGCTGCCCAGGTGCACTGTGGGATAGAACTCTTCGTCATAGACCCGCCTCCACCAGCGCTCGGGAAATGACCTGTCAGCAATAAAACAAAAAACAATAATTCTGTATCTGAAGCAAAAAGGTCAAATCTAGCTGGTGTCAGAAATCCACCTACCTGTCGGCCTTGGGCTCTGTAAACCAGTACTTGTAACGGTGCGCTCGAAGGTAGGCAGGAGGCTGCTGGTGGAACGGGTACTTTCCAATATCTGTCTGAATCAGCTCTATCACTGCAGGAAAATACACACATGGATTAGCCTGTGCATGTTTGCTTTGCCATAGTCCATTCTGTTATAAGGGACCTAATGTGGGTCCACGTGTGCCGTACCATCCCGTTTGCCCTGCAGCAGTCTATACATGAGGCTGGTGAACCACGGTGACTGCTGCTGCGGTCCCAGGGCGGCAAACCACATTTGCCAGTCCAGTCTGGGCTGGTGAGGGGTCACCACAGGGGGAGGGGCGCTCATGTTCCCTGGTTTGTACATGAACTCGATCTCCTTAAAAAAAAAAAAAAAACACACAACATGAGCGCTCACTGTGCGTCGTGATGACAAAGCTGTGAGTCCTCTCTTACCACCCATGTGCTTCCATCGTAACTGCCCTCAATGACCACCTCCGGGCGCCCCCCCACTCCGGTCATGCGCCTGAACAGGCCATAGGAGTTGACAAGCTGAAAGCGGTGCACCAGCTCGTGGGCTTGTCTCACTCCAGGCCACAGACTTGCATTGGTGTCGTACTCGATGAAAGTGAACGGCACCTGAGACACACAGCCAGTAATAACAAAGATTACATACAGTACCTTCCACAAACCCGGCAAGACAAATACAGGACTCGAGTTAAAATGAGTGATTGATCAGCTCAGGCCTCTGCTTCGTCAGAGCTGGAGAGGAGGAGCCTGTAAATCCGCCATGATTTCCCCCACGAACGTGGTAATTTTGGTAAATGGGGAGGAGTGAGGAGGAGCTGTCTATTCTTTTTTACAGTCTATGGTCCCAAGGTCCAGAGAGAGAAACTTTTACCCAAACTACAGTCATTGTCTTTTAATCCTTCCTCACAGGTGAAGAACCTGGGTGTGATTTTTGACTCTGAGCTGACTTTAGTTCCACACATTAAGAATATCACAAAAATAGGTTTTTACCATCTAAAGAACATAGCCAGAGTCCGCCCCATTCTCTCTCGGGCCGACATGGAGACGCTAATGTATGCTTTTATCACCAGTCGTATCGACTACTGTAATGCCCTGCTTTCTGGTCTTCCCAAAAAGAGTATCTCAGGTTTACAGCTTTTACAAAATTCAGCAGCTCGTGTCCTGACGAAGACCAGGAGGCGGGACCACATTACACCGGTTTTAGAGTCACTGCATTGGCTCCCCGTGTGTTTCAGGATCGATTTTAAAGTTCTTTTAATGTTTTTTAAATGTCTTAATGGTCTTGGTTCTTCTTATCTTATCTCAGAAAGCTTCACAGCGAGGCGTCTTTCCAATATTATGGCCCTCGCCTCTGGAACGACCTGAGGAGGAGCTCAGGACGGCAGAGAACGTTCATGTATTTAAGAGCAGGCTCAAGACCCACCTCTTTAGCTTAGCTTTTAACTGACATCTATTTATTTAGTACTAATTATATATTTTGTGTGTATGTACCTGTTCGTTATCTGTAAAGCACTTTGTGATACCTTTCGGTATGAAAAGCGCTTTATAAATAAAGTTTGATTTGATAACTGTCTGAAGATACAATGCCTTGCAAAAGTATTTGGCCCCCTTGAAGTTCGACCTTTTGCCACATTTCAGGCTTCAAACATAAAGATATAAAACTATGAAGTGAAACGAAATGTATTGGATATTTCAAACATTTTTAACAAATAAACAACAGAAAAATTGGGCGTGCAAAATTATTCAGCCCCCTTAAGTTAATACTTTGTAGCGCCACCTTTTGCTGCGATTACTGCTGTAAGTCGCTTGGGGTTTGTCTCTATCAGTTTTGCACATTGAGAGACTGAAATATTTGCCCATTCCTCCTTGCAAAACAGCTCGAGCTCAGTGAAGTTGGATGGACAGCGTTTGTGAACAGCAGTTTTCAGTTCTTTCCACAGATTCTCGATTGGATTCAGGTCTGGACTTTGACTTGGCCATTCTAACACCTGGATATGTTTATTTGTGAACCACTCTATTGTAGATTTTGCTTTATGTTTTGGATCATTGTCTTGTTGGAAGACAAATCTCCGTCCCAGTCTCAGGTCTTTTGCAGACTCCATCAGGTTTTCTTCCAGAATGGTCCTGTATTTGGCTCCATCCATCTTCCCATCAATTTCAACCATCTTCCCTGTCCCTGCTGAAGAAAAGCGGGCCCAAACCATGATGCTGCCACCACCATGTTTGACAGTGGGGATGGTGTGTTCAGGGTGATGAGCTGTGTTGCTTTTACGCCAAACATAACGTTTTGCATTGTTGCCAAAAAGTTGGATTTTGGTTTCATCTGACCAGAGCACCTTCTTCCACATGTTTGGTGTGTCTCCCAGGTGGTTTGTGGCAAACTTTAAAACAACACTTTTTATGGATATCTTTAAGAAATGGCTTTCTTCTTGCCACTCTTCCATAAAGCCCAGTTACGCAGTATACGACTGATTGTTGTCCTATGGACAGAGTCTCCCACCTCAGCTGTACATTTCTGCAGTTCATCCAGAGTGATCATGGGCCTCTTGGCAGTATCTCTGATCAGTTTTCTCCTTGTATGAGCTGAAAGTTTAGAGGGACGGCCGGGTCTTTGTAGATTTGCAGTGGTCTGATACTCCTTCCATTTCAATATTATCACTTGCACAGTGCTCCTTGGGATAAAGCTTGGGAAACCTTTTTGTATCCAAATCCGGCATTAAACTTCTCCACAACAGTATCTCGGACCTGCCTGGTGTGTTCCTTGTTCCTCATGATGCTCTCTGCACTTTAAACTGACCTCTGAGACTATCACAGAGCAGGTGCATTTATACGGAGACTTGTTTACACACAGGTGGATTCTATTTATCATCATTAGTTATTTAGGTCAACATTGGATCATTCAGAGATCCTCACTGAACTTCTGGAGAGAGTTTGCTGCACTGAAAGTAAAGGGGCTGAATAATTTTGCACGCCCAATTTTTCAGTTATTTGTTAAAAATGTTCCAATAAATTTCGTTTCACTTCACTTGTTGGTTCTTCACAAAAAATTACAGTTTTATATCTTTATCTTTGAAGCCTGAAATGTGGCAAAAGGTTGAAAAGTTCAAGGGGGCCGAATACTTTCGCAAGGCACTGTACTTCTCATCCAGGAACACAGTTACACAATAACTGCCCTCCACGTTTTGCCCTTATTTAGCTAAAAGACAATGTTCGCTTAGCTTCACAGTGTAAGTGCACACCTTATTTGGTATTTGAAGCTGCATATGACAGTTGCAAAATGTAATAGGAGACGTTGTTTTTCACCTAGATTGTGTAAAATAGGCGGATATATATGTGACCCTGTACCAGAAGTGTTCAGTAGTAGACCTTCTCTACTCAGAGTGACCACAAAGCACTTCCCCTGTACACTTTGTACGGTTTGTTTATTGTTTTTGTATCTTTTGTATGTTTCCGTGGGACAGCATTAGGGGTACAACCGGCATTTATTAGTCCCTTTAGAGGTCGAGTACATTAGGTACTTAGGTCAAGTTCGCCCTGACATTGTTGACAGTTGGGTGCCTAGGGGCATTGTCAACCTAGCTTCAGGGATTTTTTACAAGTGGCTTATAAGGTTTTTTGTCATCTTTGGTAAATTCTTCTCTTTCTTACACTTTTCTTAAAAGGAGGTCACCCAGCTTTATGAGGTAAGGGAATTTAGGGGTTAAACTATAGGGAGTCCACTAGGTCCTCACCTTAGTTCTTAAAAAGTCAGAATAGTTCTATACTGAGTATAATTTTCCTTCACATCTAGAACCAGAAAACAGAATAATATTTAGAATATATTCAAATTTCACTATTTAATCTGTACCCCTGGTTGGGAAACACTGGTATAGCAAACTGCCCAGTGCTTACCAGACTGATGGTGAACAACCCAACAGCTGCAGCTCCAAATATTGTCCACTGAACTGTTCCCCAGAGCCGGCTGAAGAACCCGCTCATACACGCACACCTTCAAACAATCAAAGCATCAATGAAACACAGAACAAAAACAGGCTGATATGGGCGTGATGTTGTTGTTAGCTAGCAACAAAACTTCATAAAATTAGTTCCCAAAGGGTACGCTTTGTCTTTTTTATACTCTATTTGACATTAAAAGTAAAAATCTAAATTTTGCCCACTGCGTGAAAAATTTATGTTTTCACATAGAACATGTCCTTATAAAATGCGATGCACTGACCTGAACATTGCGGTGACCATGGCCCACATCAGAGAGAGGACCCCCATCCACACACAAGGAATGGTCACCGCCTTTAGAAACTGGTTGAAGTGGTGGAAAGTGAACGCTGAAACAAAATCAATATAAATCAAACAATCTGAAGACATCGGTGTGAATATCATTTGAGATTCGTGGGCTCCTCGCACCAGTCCTGGAGGAGATGGCTCTTTTCTGCGCGTCGATCCGCAGGTCAAAGCAGACGATGGTCCCAAAGATCAGGAGCGCCCACACCGACAGCTCCACGCCGTACGACAGCCACGACCACAGCCTGGACTCTGAGAGGAGCAGCGAAGAGTGACAGCGCTTGGTGACATCTGGGTAAAGCGAAGACGCATACAACTTTTTTTTTGTTCTTACCGCCGTGGCTGGTCTTGTACGGTTTGCGCAGCCAGAAGTGCACGTGTTGGTCGTCCAGCAGCGACAGACACAGGGCTATGGTCAGTAGGTTGAAGAAGTTGTAGTTCCCAGATAAAATGATCAGAACTTGTAAAAGAATCTATGGAATAATATAATAATCTTTATAATTTGTTTTTAGTTTAGTTTATTTGAGCAGTATACATTGTGCTCAAAAGGAGTGGGCTGAAGCAAAAAGCTTATGAGCGCCCACCCCCAAGTGCAATAAAATAAAAAAAGAACATTTCAAAACATTTCAAGCAGCTACATTTGTACAGACCAACTTACAAAAAAAATTATATATATATATATATATAATAATAATAATAATATCTTTAATTTGTAATGCACTTTACATGAAAATCTCAAAGTGCTACAACACAAGTGGAAAATAACAACAATAAAAGCACATAAACATTTAAAAAGGGAACAGAAAAGTCTTTAGTCCTTTTCTAAAAGTCTCCAGGGACTGTGGGGCCCTCAGGTGCAGTGGTAGGGCGTTCCACAGTTTAGGAGCAGCTGCCTGGAACGCTCTATATATATATATATATATATATATAAACGGTTTATATAATTAATTGAAACAAAGCAACAACGATCTCGTTTCATGTACGATGTCTAGTACAAAGCAAGTAAAAAAATGTGATCCTTAATATATTTCTTTCAGTTTTTTACCCGTGATTACCGAGAGTTACTTTTATGTTATAAAGGTACATTAATAGATATAATACTCCGAGATCTTGATACTTCCCAGTTATCATTACCATCCTCAGTATAATTTTAATTTGGGTTTAATTATCATCATCATCATTATTATTATTATTATATATTTATTTAATTGAGTTATATGTGAAGTATGATGTAGCCCTGCACAGTGTGGTGCATTAAAAAGCCAGAGTGTAGAGCGGGCCAGTTGAAGAGGGCAGTAGCTCCCCATCAACAAACCCCCACACAGCTGCCCTAACAGCTGATTTTGTAGATGATGTTCCTATGCTGAGTGGTGCATTAAAAGACAAGGTTTAGAGCCCGTTGGGAGGATTCCTCTCAACAGATCCATAACCTGCCAACCCTAATTCTCCGTTTGTGAATTTGAGCAATAGAATGACAACCGTTCCAAGCAGCAACACTCTTCCTTGATTATAGAGGAAAAATACACATAATTGAACCTACTGCCCCCCCCCAGTGGCAACGCATTTCTTCTTGTCTGTATATTTCAAATGTCTTTTGTTTGTATTTATATTTGAACAGGTTGATGTTTGGACATTGTTTCAACTCCATCTCCAGTTTATTCCACAATTGTACACAGAGCTGTGGGAAGACATTTTAGTTAGGGGGTGCTGAGGGACAAAATGTACCCCAAAAACTCTTTTTCTGTGCATATTTCCTATTTGTGACCCGCCGTGGAATCCAAAGACACAAGTCGGCAGCTTGCGTTTGGAGAAAAACGTAAACAAAGTTTTTATTTTGAAAATTTGTGATTTTCACTTTTTTGCAGAATCGTTCAGTTGAAGTCACGAAGAAGCCTCTCCATGTTTAAGCTACCAGTATTGGTATATTTAAAAGCGTAAACTTTTAGGTTCAAACCTGCTTGTTTTTGGGAGATTTGGGAGCCGCTGTAGGGGCGTGCCTTTGTCTGTGTGTATTTACATGCTGAGGAGGAGGAGGGGGGGCAGCACAGCCACACAGCTGCTTGGTTTGCATAGTCGACACATGCTTTAGCAAACAAATGCCACGCAAAAAAGGCAGTTTTATACATACGCCTATTGTCGATCAGTTTTCAGGTTGAAAAAGTCTGGTTTTGTCAGAGAAACAGCGCACGCCGTGGGGGCGTGTGCGGCTTCATGGCTGTAAGCCTCCCCTGTGTGGCTCTCAGAAGGCCACACTACTACACTGGAAAATGGATTTACCACGAGTTTGCTGAGCAGAAGGCAAAGGTTCAGACGGGTGAGTGAAAGTTTGTTTGTTTTTATCGCTTGCGGGTGCTGTCTTCTAGTTGTTTGACGAGTCTATTGTGCTGTTGTTAGCTAACGGCTAAGCTAACGTGCAGCTGAACCTGCTATTTACACAAAACCTAGACCTCTCCCAACTTAAACTACTCCGTAAATGTAGTCAGTGCATCCCTAGCTTTCAGCCACTTCTTATTTGAGAGAGATCCGCTTCATATTTTTGGTTTTATGACCAGGTAAAGTTACGCTGTTTTACTGCAGTGAAATGTAAACAATAGGCAACGCGCGCGGCGATAAAACGCAAATTCGGCCTTTTCCTCCAGTGTATGTGCATTACAAGTAGTACAGGAGGCTTTCTAAAGATATAAATGTAGTTATAAACGCATCCATAGCTCTCTCTCAGTGTGAGGCGGAGCCGCAGACAGAGAAACACGCAGGATTGTGTCTGTAAATGAAAGAGCAGCTACACTATGTCCATGATCTACATCACTATGGCCTAGTAAACATCAAAGTTTGTCGTCTTGTGTTCATTCTAAATTAATAAATTTTATTAATACTGCCTGCAATTCACAAATTATCCACCAGGGGTGCTGCAGCGCCCTCAGCACCCTGGGTTCCCACGGCCTTGATTGTACAACATTTACTGTTGGACTAAAACTTTTCAAAACTTCATGATCCTTGATTTTAAAAGTAATGAGTTTGTGTGGTCCAAAAACCCAACTTTATGAATTACTCGAATAGCTCTTTTTTGCAACAATACTATTGGTTTAACTGTGTTTTTATAAGTACTACCCCAAACCACAGTACAATAATATAAATAGGGCAAAATCAGAGAACAGTATAAGGTATGTAGAGCTTTGATGTTTAAAATGTGCTTTGCTTTTGCTATTACTGAAATGCTTCTAGAAATGTTCATAGATATATATTTAATATGAGATTTCCAAGTAATTCTGTCATCAATAATCACACCAAGGAATTTGATTTCATGCACTCGCTCGATAACAACACCTTCTATCTGAATTGCTTCCTGAGCATTGGAATTACATTTGCCAAATATCATCATTTTGCTTTTACTCAGATTTAGAGATAATGTATTTAGTTTGAACCACTTGTTGACACTTTTGAGTTCCAAGTTAACAATCCGACACAGTTGATGTAAATCGTCTACTGATGCAAAAATATTTGTATGGTCAGCAAACGAGATAAAGTTAAGTACTTGAGACGTTTTACAAATGTCGTTAATATACATATTAAACAATTTTGGGCCCAGAATAGAACCTTGAGGTAAACCACAGACAATTTGTCGACAACTCGACTGATAATCACCGATTTTCACACATTGTTTCCTATTTTTTAAATAACTGGTAACCCGCTGTAGAGCTACCCCCCTAATCCCATAATGTTCTAGTTTATTAATTAATATATCATTGTTTATTGTATCAAACGCTTTACTCAGGTCAATAAATAACCCTATTGCATATTTCTTGTTATCTACAGCATTAGTTATTTCTTCAGTTATATCAAAGAGCGCGTGTGAGGTTGAGTGATTGTTCCTAAAACCAAACTGATTGTCCGAGAGTAAATTACACTCAAGTCTAGAGTTAAAAACCTTTTCTAAGATTTTAGAGAATTGCGGTAAAAGGGAAACAGGCCTGTAGTTTGTAAAGAGATGTTTATCTCCTGCCTTGAACAGAGGAATCACTTTTGCTACTTTCATACTTTCAGGAAATTGTCCAGTTTGCAACGATAAGTTACAGATGCAAGTTAGCGGCTTAGAGATACTTTCAATAACAGTTTTTAAAGTTTTCATGTCCATGCCATGGTAATCTGTCGAGGTTTTATTTTTACACCCTTTAACAATGTCCAGTATCTCCTTTTCCTCCACAGGATTGAGGAACAAAACCTGTGGAGGTTTTGTTATTACTGATCTGGTATATATATCCTATTGTTTTCTTTTTTCACACGTACAACTTCTACATTAAAAAGGGACTAGACGGAGTTTAAAAATGTTAAATTGATGTATTTACACCCCCTACCTGCACCAGCAATGTCCTAATGTGTAGAATGAACCCAGACCTATTCAACACAACTGCCACTAAAATCCTGTCACTCAAAAAGGTGTTAATTTGGGTGCAAAGTACCAACAATCTCCATTGTCATGTATGAGCTTAATACAGAAGCTGCAGTTACGCGTAAAACCTGAGGTGGCAGTAGCAAGTATAAAAATGACAACTTCCATCTAGTCCCTTTAATACATTCAAAATTGACACTTGACAGTTTTGACTAAAGATTATCCCACCTGTAAGTAGAAGGAGGTGATGCGGAGCCTGCGCAGCGGGCTGAAGAAGAGAGGAGGGACAGCGATCTCAATGACGTAGGTGCCCACCACACTGAGCTTCTGCCACCACACAGGCAGCTGGTGAGCCCACCAGGCCAGGGGCGTGGGGATGCACTGGGTCTCATAGTGGTACGTCAGGGCTGCAAGGCACAGGGAAAGCTTTAGAAAACATAGAACTCCAACTGTGGTGCAGGTACTAGTGGTAGAGTCTAGTGTCCAGATGTAGGAAAGTTGAGCAGTTGTTTTTTAGCTGTACCTCAGTTAGAGTTAGTCTGTACTCGTCATTTATTCTTGGTTGGTTTAGTTTACTCTTCAACCTATATTATCATGAGGAGGCACCGTGGTCTAAAAGCTGAGAACTGGCGACTCACCAGTCAAGCCCCACCAGGTCGGACAGCGCGACGTGAGTTTGACCACCCCCGAGGCGAACATGAGCCTGAAGAGCAGCCAACGCACCAACCAGAAGGTGACGCCATCGTGCTCCTGGACCGACTGAGAGCCACGGATTATCGTGAGCGGGGCCACAAAGATACACAGGAATCCAGCCTCCAGGAGTAAGTTGTCCCTGAAACACGTCCAACATGAAGTGGAGTATAACATCGAGAAACATGCAAGGTTTTTAGGTTTTAGATGTCATGAAATCTACCATCTTGTGCCAATGACACTCACCACTGGAAATACAGGAAAACCTGGCCGACCTGCAGGGCACGAAAGGTCACAGAATTAGCTACGGCACATCATCACGATAACGCCAAGGACCAACACTCTCACAAGCTGACTTTTTACACATATTCCAATCATATCCACTGACTCGACTGCTGTTTTTATGTACATTTGTGTTTTTATTGATGTCTATTATATCTTTTATTTCTATTCTGGAAAGTGCCCTGGGCACCTTCTGGCTGTTGTAAGGCGCTATACAAATAAAATTTGATTGATTGATCGTTTATCAAAAACGTATCAAGTTGGTGCTACTGTGTTTTAAAAAAAGTTCAAACGGCTGCACCAGACTCATTCTTTACTCCCTGTCGTCAACCGCTCTGGAAAAAAAAACTACGTATGCCCAGAATATTTAGTGCAGGCGCGAAGTTGCACAAGTGCACTTTTCAGAATGTAATTGTGTTAATCAAACTTGATTTATAAAGCGCTTTTCATACAAAATGTAACACAAAGTGCTTTACAGTGCTTAAAAATGCATTTTTAAGCTTAAAAATCATTATAATCATTAAAATCGTCCCCACCAGCAAATATACATAAATAACTACAACCCCCAACACTGCTAGAAATAGCAGAGTTGCTACGGACAAAAACTGTTGATGATCTAAGCACGAAAATTGGTATAAACTAAACCCGCTGGGTCCTACTCTTTCAGAGAAGTTAATAGCTGCTTTTGCGTTTGAAATTCTTAACGCTTGAAGGAATATCAATAACAAAGCCAATATTCATATTGAATTATTATTGTCATTATCCATCCATCCATTTTCCATCCATCCATTTTCTCCCACTTGTCCGTTGCCGGGTCGTGGGGGCAGCTGTTGGAGCTGCCCAAGTCACATTGCACCAGCCCCTATGGCTCCTCCTGCAGGTGGAGGGTCCACGGAAGGACGGCCTCATGGTTCCAAACGGGCCTGTTGGTCTCTCATAGGGGGCCCATTCACTCTCTAATTCATACACCAGTGTACACAGACACTGGAGGCAAGGAAGGTGAAGTGTCTTGCCCAAGGACACAACGACAATGTGCACCTTCAGGAGGCGGGATTCGAACCCCCGACCTTCCGATCATGAGACGACCCGCTCTACCATCTGCGCCACCATCGCCCCAGGCTGGCTGCTGCTATTGTCATTATGTTAGAATATTTTTGTACCAATTAGAATATCCTCAAAGTATGATTTGGCCAAACAATGTCCTTGGGCCGCTCCACTGATGGTGATCAGAGCAACAACCATGCCAGTCTTAACTGCTCAAGCCTTGGATCCACCTTCACTGTGTCAAGGCAAGTCATGAGTCACACATGAAAATGAATTTAAATCTTTAATAATAACATATTGTTACTACATAATGTCAAAAATATTACATGTCCAGGTAGAACATTAATCATTGGGCTTACCAGCAGATACTCTATTTATACTATTTATAAACAGTCACTTTTGGCAAATTCAACTGATTTATGCTCCCCTAAGAATAAACTTTGTAGAGTCATCCTCTTGTTAAATGGTTAACGGCCAGGAGCAACAGTAACGGGCCAAGCTGTAAAACATACTAATGCCAAGGTTTTCCAAAAGCACTGGTGAATTGGTAAAAAAAATTGTAAATGGTCTCAACCTATATAGCACTTTTCCACCTAAATGAGGCACTCAAAGCACTTTACAGCAAGGAACACGGGTATGACGGGATACTTAATCAGATTTACCTGGTACATGGACATGTACAGTGCCCAGAGGCAGAAAAAGACCACACTATCTCTGAACGCTCCGTGCAGAGTAGCAGCCAGGCTCAGAGCGGCTCCCAGCAGGCACAGCAGCTCCATACAGGTGTGGGTGTCCAGGCCGAGCTGAGGCCCCAGCCACAGCAGAGAGGGAGAGGCCAGGATCTGCTCCCACAGCGGCTTCCCACTGTAGCGCAGCCTCGAGCGGGCAGGCAGCAGCCCCTCGTTACCATAGAGACCTGGGCACAGAGGGAACATCTCAACATGATGTATCAGTGTGCTTGAAGGAAATGGCAACCGGTCAGGAGCAATGGATAATTCAAACACACACTAAACTTTAACATGATTTTTACTCTATGTTATGGTTTAAATCTCTATATGCGGCCAGGATCCTGACGAGGACGCCTAAGCACCAGCACATCACCCCAGTTCTTCGCGATCTCCACTGGCTTCCGATCGGTCAACGTATCAAATACAAAATCTGCCTGCTCACTTATCAATGCATCCATGGAAACGCCCCGGACTATCTCACTGAACTCCTCACTCCTCCACCTATAACCAGCGCACTTCGGTCCACAGAGACCAACCTCCTCTCCATCCCCAGAACTAAACTCCGGACAATGGGTGACAGAGCGTTCCAGGCAGCTGCTCCTAAACTGTGGAACGCCCTACCACTGCACCTGAGGGCCCCACAGTCCCTGGAGACTTTTAGAAAAGGACTAAAGACTTTTCTGTTCCCTTTTTAAATGTTTATGTGCTTTTATTGTTGTTATTTTCCACTTGTGTTGTAGCACTTTGAGATTTTCATGTAAAGTGCATTACAAATTAAAGATATTATTATTATTATTATATTTAAATATATAGGGGTTTATATGTCTGCAAATCTTTATGACAATAAATTAAGTCCAAACCTGCTCATAAGGTGCACAAAGATCCAAAGCGTAACACACAGTTGAATGCTGTTAGGTTACTCTAAAATAGTAATTAAAACTAAACTTTTGTTCATCACCATACTGCATATCAAACGTTTAGCTATTCCGAGCTAACTGAATTAGGAATAAGGGCTTCCAAGAATGTTATGTTTTGTTAGCACTGGATGAGCGGACTCTTAAAAATATAATTAGAAACCCTAGTATGACCACAAAGAAAAAGTATCTAAAACTACAAAGTTTGAAGCTAAACGAGTGCTAGGCTAGCTCCAGCCCCAGCCCCCCGAGCAGTGCACCCACCTGGTATCTGCACATACAGTGAAACAAACGCGGACAGATAGATAACCGCCATGCACCACAGGAACATGCGCCTGGGTAAAACTGTGCCCCCCATGTTGGAGTCGCTACACCACGGCACACGGGATAAACCCTTTCCGCTACAGCCGTTGGTCCTACGGGCTGCCGCAGTGTCCGTCTGTTCCTGTACCCGCCGGCGCTGGACGGGAAGCAGCCAGCGTTTGGTGTTTGACACGTAGCGCGCAAGTCGTTCCAGAAAATGTCCACAAGATGGCGCCGTGACACTGTGCCATGACTGTGCGGGTTTTCCGGGTTCTGGAGGCTCGCGCATGCTGCGTCAGAGAAACACTGGTAAATAATCTCGCAAAATTGTAACATTTTAATCTTTTTGCACAAACCCAACATATTTAAATAAGAAATGCACAACAAAGTGTGTAAATATATATGGCCAGAGTCCCGAGTCCGACCCATAATGTCTAGAAAATATTTTCAGAACGTCGAAAGTGCTGTGTGCGCTTTTCAAATGGAAGAGGGGCTTGATCTGGACGTATGGCGTCAGATAACCATCTTTATGTTGAGGGCGCAAATACAACATCAACGCGCGCGGTACACAGTGATCGAGGGCAGGGAGCGGTTTCGAAAAGGCCCATGCTCTTTTTTACATATGTACATTATTTACATTGAAAGGCCCATGCTCTGTGGCGCTGGTGACAGAGCTGCTTGCAACACAGTCAGCAGCACGAGGCTGCACTGATTCTGTCTGTAATAAAAGCAGATGAACTAGAGGATTTCTAGCGCGACTTTCGGTCATGAGTTTCATCATCTATGGATGAGCTTATTGGCTTGTTGTGAACACGCCAAAGATCAATAGAACAAAATGCGGTCGTTTATAAATTATTTATTTCCTATTTCTCTGTGGCCTAATCAATGCCTGCCTAAAAATGTTTATTTTTTAAATCATATTCCATTAGTTTGATTTGCAGTTGTGCACGACTGCATATTATTCACTTTCCACCCCAGTACCATTGTTTTTGGTAGGTTTTCACTATAGCCTCACTGCTGATGGAACAGTCTCCATGGTTACGTTCACATTTCATCCAACTATCCACGCATTCATCAGCTCACGATTGGATTACTGCAATAAACTGTATATGGGACTCAGTCAAACCTCCATTCACAGATTACAGCTTGTGCAAAATGCTGCCGCCCGGCTCCTCACCAACTCTCGCAAACATGACCACATCACGCCTGTCCTTTACTCCCTGCATTGGCTCCCAGTCCTTTTTTAGAATCCAGTACAAACTTTTGCTTTTTGTTTTCAGTTCCATCCACGGCCTTGCACCTGTGTATTTATGTGGGACTCTGACCCCTTACCAGCCCAGCAGAACCCTACGTTCTGCCCAACACCACCTGCTCGAGGTGCCCAGGTCACATTAGAAACAGTGTGGTCGGGCTTTTGCTTTGGCAGGTCCAAAACTCTGGAACTCGTTGCCGCTTGAGTTACGTGCCGTTTCAGACCTGCCCCTGTTCACAGCAAAACTAAAGACTCACCTGTTTAAAGAGGCATTTGACACATGGTTCTGTGGCAACTGTTGTGGATGTGATAATGGTCTGTTTTTAATGAAATTGTACTCTTTTTAACTTTTTTAATTGTTTTTTTTTTTATTATGTGCAGCGCTTTGGTTAACTTTGGTTGTTGTAAGGCGCTTTAGAAATAAAACTTGATTGATTGATCCAGAAAGCCTACCAGAAACCTTAAAAAAAAAAACGTATCCTGTATAGAATCCTAGAGGACGCACTTTTACTCCAATGAAACGTTATTTCGAGCCAAGTGGATCTGAATAAATGCAGTTTCATTGGCGCAAGTGTGCAGGCTTTTTCACTGTTCATTATAGTAGCCTTGCATCCAGAGCCGTGGGAAGACATTTTAGTTAGGGGTGCTGAGGGATAAATTTTACCCCAAAACCACTTTTTTGTGCATATTTCCTATTTAATAATATTGCCTGCAGTTTTCAAACTATCCACCAGGGGGTGCTGCAGCGCCCTCAGCACCCTGGGTACCCACGGCCTTGCTTGCATCTGGTGACTGCTTGAAGGTTGAACTGCTACATAACGCTTACCAAGAGCACAACTATCCTAATGTTATCTGGCTCTGAGTAAATGTTTTGGTCATTCTTCCTACTCTTATTTGGTAGTAATGTCAGTTATTAAACAAGTTTTGTCGGTGGCTATTGCGCAGTCTTCAATTTTGTAATGCCGTCACAGACTTCACTGAACAAAAGACTGGTAGAAGGACTTATTTATTCGAGTGTGCACACAAACTTGTCCTGAAACATTTGTAAATATTGCAGTCAAAATGTATAGTACAACTTTCCAGGCAAATATTTTCATCATGGCAATAGCTTGGTCTAAAAGCTAAACCATCAGAATATGTACATTCAAGATTTAGAGACAAAGGGAAAAAAACTCAGATTATAGTCCCCTTCTTAAATACAGATGTCCAGTACAGGACAAGAGATGATGCACGTTACAAAAATAAACTTTTCATAAAACTTTCACCTTATACGTTCTGTGGCACATTAGCTTTTGGACGATTAGAGATGATTGGCAAGCGCATCAAGACATGACACTTCGAACAGCAGAATTCAATGCAATTAATCAAGATGAATGAAGCTAAAAATCACTTAAATTAGTGAAAAGAAAAAGTCATCTTTATCCGATAGAAATATACCAGGCGTCGGGTGCAGGAAAAAAAATAAAAATGCGAAGCAAAATGTTATAACTTTTACAAATTAACTTCAAGATTGTCAAACCTTGAAGTTAAAACCTCTGTAAACTCTATTGGACTTTATCAAGAACAATACTTAATAACAATATTTATTTTTTAAATCTATGTTTGTAAAAGGTTACCAATTGTAAAGAGGTCTAGCAACTGAATCAAATGTCCTCACTCTTGGTCATACAATAACAGACTTTGGTATTTTGGGAGTTCAAATATTGCTACATTTTGTACAAAAACAGTCCCATTTGGTTTGACAATGTTCAAGAGGTTGTCTCTCCTCACAAGTACAATAAAACATGTTTTAAAAAACGTTTTATGGACTATATGGACGGATGCCAGAATCTTAAAAATAAATAAATGATTTAGTGGAGATTATTGCAAAACAAAAGTCAACTAAAATGTTTGAACAACTGTACAAATTCTCTTTTCAACCTTTTTTTCCCCGTAGTTACCAGAAGCTGCACGTATGTGCGAGTAGTTTTCTGTTGCACTCAAAGCTTTGGGTCATTTCAAAGTTTTAAGGCTGGCACAATAAAGTCATGTTTGAATGGTCCGGTCACGTGGCCCCGTCTGTCCCACCAGTGGAAGGAGGTGCAGCGCCTGCGGTGGACGGCGTCTCCTGCTCGGTCTCCCGAACGCAGATCACCGCATCTCCACTCACGTTTATTAGACACTGAGCCTACAAAACACAACAGAAGCATTTAAACCCAAACACACTTTATTATAACAAAGTTGCTGCACAAACAAGAGTTGATACAAGACAATCGAGCCAAATATTACTCCCGTCATCTCCTCCGATCTTCAGTAAAGTATACAAAACACAATTCAAAGTAATAAATGTCTCAAACTGTGGAACTTAAGGCATTTAAATCCTTGTGTATAATTAGAACATACTACGCTTAGGTACCAGATTAGCAGTCGCAAATGTTACTTTTTCCAGCTTCTGTATGGTAGTGCAGCGGTTAGCACTCATGTTTCACAGAAGGTCCCAGGTTCAATTCCCTCCTGGACGGGGCCTTTCTATGTGGAGTATGCATGTTCGCGTGTCTGCATAGGTTTCCTCCAGGTACTCCGGTTAGGGGCATAGCACCAAATTCTGGGCCCTGGGTACAAACTATATTGGTGGACCCTCCCTCATATTTTATATTCTTTAACCACATAACAGTGGTTTTAGTGATTTGACAGTACAGTTGACTTATTTTCCATTATAACTATTATATACAGCCTAACCAGGTGAAAAAATAGATCGACCTAAAAAAAATGTGTCATATACAAATCCATATCCAGCAAAGATTTGTCCTGGATACTTAATTAATGGTGTGTTTGTTTGTTGTGTACTCAGTGTTTGAAATTTCCTCTAATTTGGCTTCAGTTACAGAAATTGAATAACCTTTAATTCTGTAGTGATATAGATATTTAAATTAGTGGTGGAACATTCTACTATCATTGGGCCAATATAAATTGCTAGTTTGAGATAGAACATAATGATTATTAGCATACCACATTAAACAGGAGGGCAGCACCAGGGACGTAGGATATTTGTGCTGGGAATAACACATTTGTGACTTTAAAATAGGAATTAAAATTCTATTTTACAAAAAATAATGATACTGTATGTTCCCTCTGTGGCCCACAGGCATAAACAAAAAACTCGCATATTTGAAGCCTACCTTCAAGTGTATTGTCAGTAAATTCTTGTTCTAAAAAGTTACGCTGGAATAGGTTAGATGGCACGAGCCCTCCACCTTTTCACTAGAACCACGTTGACTCGTCTCCAAAGCTGCGCATTTATAATGCAGGTCTCCAAATGTGTGTGACTAATTAGCATAATCAATTCGGCGACCTGTGGCTTTTGTCACTGTATTGGCTTGATGGCAGTCACTTACAATAAATATAAGAAAAGATAAACTTTAGGTTAAAACGAGGAGAAGGAGCTCTGTCTCTGACTGTGCACCATCCACTTTTTAGAGGCAGGGACTCGCATCACTTCATGTTAAACTGTCAACTTAAACATGTTTAACTGGCAACTTTCTGTTATTTATGACAGAAAGTTGCATCCAAGGCCCGCTAGAATAGGCTAGTGTTAAATTAAAGCACGTAAGAGCGTGGCAGACTAATATTTCTCTTTCCTAGCTCTGTGTCCTTGCATTACAGTGCCCACCTCATCAAAGTCACTGCGGTGCTGAACTGGGGTGTGGGCTGAACCATTTGGCAAATTTTTAAAAGAGGTGTCAGGGCCCGAGATTCATCCATCATTATTATTGTTTGTGCAAAATTCTGTCTAGCAACCATTGTATTTCAGCCTGGTTGTGTTCAATTCCTATCGTTTCAATTTTGAGGACATTTAGAAAGTACAATACAGAACGCTTTTTGCAGCACTTTTGAGGGCCCCTACCCTGCTCTGGGCCCTGGGTACTCAGTACCCTTTACCCCCACAGTCCGACGCCCATGAACCCGGTTTCCCCTACCACTAAAAACATGTACAATAGGCCAGGATGAATGAGAGTGTGTTTGAGAATGTGAGTGTGGGACAACAGATGCAAAGTAGCCTATGGCTACAATGTGGTGTGTTCATTAACATGCACTGTCCCTACCAAATAAACAAAGAAAAAAAAAAGTCGGCAAATGTAGTAGCGTAATCATTTTCATTTTCCGTATACAAAGAGAGAGAGATCTTCTTGAGAGTGGGTTGAAATAGATTTGACTTATTACACTCATGGGTATGTCTAAGATCAGTAACAACTCTGACTTTGAAAGCTTGTTGTCGTCGTTTGAAGTGAAATAATACCTGGTTTTTATTAGGATTCTCCATCAGGACACATTCCTTCATACTGTAGGAGACCACTGCGTTACCACCAAGAGCCGCAACGTGTGCTCGGACCATGGCAAACACCTCTGCTATAAACGAGTGAAGAAATCCACTGACCCCTCCTTCCTATTAGGAAATAATGTCACACTTTAGCACACGCAAACTGGAAATCTGCTCACTCTTATCATTCACTTACCTCACGTAACGATGTGGTCTCCCTTATGAAGAACATGTTGATGATCCCGAGGTATTTGATGACGCGAGTGCCGGGCAGGAAGGACAGAGGCGTCATCTTGACCACAGTGACCGTGCCGCCTCCGAAAGAGCGGGTGGAACGCAGCGAGCGAGAGCGGCCCTCGGGCAGCGGGCTGGAGCGGTCCAGAGAGGAGACTATTCACACGGGACAACATGAAGACGATGACGAGCACAAGTCGGGGACTGAAGTAAAATGGGTTTAGCAAGCACTCCATTTCGATATCAGTCTGATACTATAAATCCTCTAACTATTATTAGATTAGAAAAGTATAAAGGATTTTTAGTATCAGACTTCTACAGAATAAAATCAAAATCATCAGAGGTATGAAAACAGTCTGAATGCACAGTGTACGTTAGTATTGATGTATGTTAAATCCCCATGCAAAACTTGCACCCGTCACCACATGCACTGCAGTAGTTAGGTCTGGGCTGTAGGTCACAGTGACATGCAGCGGCTGAAGGTTTGTGGTGAGAATCGGCAGAAAGCAGGTCATGCACCTGAGCCAGAGAGAGTGCAGACAGACACACAGACCTGGGCACAGCTGGGCAGTTCAGAACACTGACGGACTGCTCTGTGTGAGGGGATGGACATGAACAGACTAATGGGCATATCAACGCGAGCAGTAGTGTGAGGTGTCTGTAGCAGGGTTTGAATACTCTGATACTGTTCCCATTGTTGCATATAAATGTTTTACAGATGGAGTTGTCTGACAAAATGCAGGGTCCAAATCCCAAATCTAAATGACACGGACATTGAAACTTCCTGTCCCGTTTCAATCCTATGAGAGATTAGCATGAGAAAACTTGAACAATTATTATGCGGTGGACAGCAACCAACTGGTGGATAGCAACCAACTGGTGGATAATCACAGCCGGATATATACGCATCATCGGTTTATAAAGGTACTGCACATGTTCCAGTCTTGAAGCTAAAAGGTTAACATAAAAATAAATGAAAGTAAAACTATACTTTTTGCTGAATTGGACCCAATATTCTGTACGTTTTCATAGTCCTTGTCTGCACATAGAAAAGATTGAGAATAACATGTTTCATAACATTTGGTACAGATTAGGCTAATTAATATATATATATATATATATTAGGGCCGGGACTCGATTAAAAAAATTAATCTAATTAATTACAGGCTTTATAATTAATTAATCGAAATTAATCGCATATAAATATTTGACCTGAGAACAGTGAGAAGTAAGTTTTTTCATATGGATTTTTAGTATACCATTGAATAATGACTGAATACATAAGTTTAAGCAACAAAATATTGTTTATTGTTGCTTCAGAGGCCATAACAGACTTTGTTGATTTAGCAACAGCTGGTTTAAAGGCACGTAAACTATTAGCGCGAGGTCGCAGCTGAAGCGCGCGCCCGTGCACGCACCCCGAAAACAAACGTAATGGAAAACTCTCACCGGTCCTGTTGAGCAGTATCCAGAAACTCCAAGTCTTTCAGAGTCGTGTCCCCGCTTCAAACCCGGGCTTTAGTCCATGTGAGGAATAGTCCGTGTCGTGTGACTGGAGCGAGGGCGCGCGCACACATGCGTGTAGAAATACAATGAGCGCGCCTGCCTCAGCTGGAGGGCCATCAGCTGGGCACGTAAATAACAACAAAAAGTACACACCGGATTGCGTTTACAATCAAAATAATGTTAAACATAAATTATATGTTGACTGTGCTACAAGTTGGTGCTCCAGTATAATCGGTCCGCCTAAACTCATCCAGTGAGAAACGTTCCGCGTTGTAAAAACAAGTGCGATTAAAATGCGTCAAAAAAAATTAACGCGTTATTTTTGTGTAATTAATTAATCTAAATTAACGCGTTAAAGTCCTGGCCCTAATATATATATATAATTATTCTGTTCCAAGTTTATCTCCATAGGAAAAAGAATGGAAACTTGACAGACAAAGATGAGGGTAGCAGAACTAGCGCAGCTATAAGGCCCTTACCAGGAACATGGACTAGACTTCAGTTAGTCCGCCCCCCGGAGGTCCAGGAGCACAGAGACAGCGCTGTAGTTTGGAAAACTGCTACACGATTGTATTGACAATGATTAGCCCGCTGCCACAACTCTATGGAATATACACCCCAAACCGCACACAAGGGGAAACCGTCTATGCTCTAGAGAAGAAGAAGAATGAAGAAGATAAAATACCCGGTGAGTCATGCGAACACTCGAGTGTGCCAACAACTCTAAGATGCCCTCAAAAAGGGGATTGTGGAGTTAGAACTTGAGGTTATCAAGAAATCGCTCAACAAAGTACTGGAGCAATTGGACATGATTGCAAAACAACATACATCAATATTGGAGCTAATGGAAGAAATCAAAGCCTTCAAAACTATTAAGGAGATGGATGAAATTATTCTTTCCCTGGAAAGTCGTCTTGCAGATCTTGAACAGTACACAAGAATCAATGACCTAATCATCACGGGCTTGGATCTTAAGCCAAGATCATACGCAAGGGCTGTCACTGTAGGAGAAGAACACACGGAGATGGTCCAGGAATCAGTGGAGCAACAGGTGGTGTCGTTTCTTGAGAAAGAGGACACAGAAACCTTGTCAAAAAGAACCAACGTCCAAGTGTTGTGATAGTCCGGTTCGTAAACAGGGTCGAAAAGTCAAAAGGAACAAATGTGTTCCTAAATGAACATTTGACCAAGAAAAATGCATACATCGCAAGAGAAGCACGTTTGCTGAAGAAAGAAAGAAAAATTCAGGATACATGGACAGCAAACTGTAGAATATTCATAAAACTGAACGGCTCCCCAGAAGAGGCCAAGGTTTTGTGGATAAAAGATGTGCATGACTTGGAAAAATGCAAAAGAGGTAATGTGCCCCATTGACATTCCCTTAATCCCTTAATGACTGACAGTACCTACAATAAATCGTCATCTGAAAATGAGTCACGTAGAAATGATTCTATAAATGGAGACTTTGAACTAAATACACCAATCTTCGCTGAACAAAAACCAAATAACTGATGATATTGATCCTGATACAAATTTCTATAATAATATAAACAGTATGTGCAAATACAATAAGGACTGAGAAATACAAAAATAAAATGAACCGGAAGGAAACCTTATCTGTGATTCACCTAAACAGTCTGTATGCAAATTTCGAGAACCTAACAGAGTACTTAGACCAATTCAGCACCTCCTTTGATGTTATAGCAATTTCAGAAACATGGCTAAATGATAAATCTGATAACTTCATCATAAAAGGTTATGAAATGTTTAAAGTAAACAGAAATCACAAAATAGGGTGTGGGGTTGCGCTATATGTTAATAACGGCATGCAGACAAACGTTGTTGAAAATATGACTAACTGTGGCCTTATCGAATGTCTTACTGTGGCACTGTGTTTTGAAAAAAGGAAAAACATTAATATGATGCATCTACAGAACATTTTCGAATTTGGGACAAAGGGAAGTGTTTCTTTGTGGAGATTTTAACATTGATTTACTTAAAATAAAAACTCACAGGCCCTCGGAAAATTTCTTAAATACTCTACAGTCGATCTTTGTTTCCTAAAATAACCAGGCCAACACTAATAACTCCACACAGTTGCTCACTAATTGATAATATATTTACAAATGTTCTCAGCGAAGACCTACCAAGTGGGATTCTAGTAACGGATGTAAGTGATCATTAGCAAATGCATGCAAGAAAAATAATTCATTATACAAAGTCTTTCTAACAAAAAGAAGAAGTTAATCTGAAAATAAGTACAAAAGATACAAAAACAAACTTACTAACATAATAAGAAACTGCAAAAAAAATTATAGTGCACTACTCGAAAAAAATAAGACAAACACTAAAGCTCTCTGGTGTACTATAAATGATACTTTGAAGGACTTTGTCAAATGGTCATTTGAAAATTCAAATGAAATTGTAAGTGAGTTCAATAAGTACTTCATATGCATAGGACCTCAATTATCCTCTTCAATAACTCCACCATGCACAAATTATAATTATGATTGTGTCCAGGAAAACCCAAATACAAAGTTTCTTACGCCAACAACAGGACAAGAAATAACTGATATAGTTAGAAATTTTATAAATAAGAAATCCTTGTGTGACCTATGTGATATGGACCCTGCGTTGTGTAGTGCTCTGAACCAAGATGAGAAGAGACTTCAGCTGAGTTTGGGATAGGGCAACGGCCGGAAACCCATTTATTCCTGGCAACAGCAAAGAAAATGCAAACAGGTGGCACTCCAAGTGTCCTACGCAGCCTTTCTCCTCAGACGTCCAGGAACAGAGAGCGGAGGAAAAGGCGGAGCCTACCTTATATACACACCGGAAGTGCCAAACAGACAGACAACCAAAATAAAAGACGCACATGGGCTACACACACACTGACAGGTACACTAACCTTCACAATAAGACACAAATGGGGACAACATTCATAACTGCGTGCCATCTCACGCTGCGCCACACGGTGGCGCACCAATCCTATTATCAGGATTTAAACAACCCTTTACAACCTGTTACACTTGGACTGTGACAAGGTAGATACGAGTATTGTTAAACAGGTCATCGATCACATCATCACCGCTATCCTATATTTTTTATTCGTCTTTCAAAACTGGTACATTTCCAGATTTTATGAAAATGGCTAAAGTTATTCCCATCTATACAAATTGTGACAAAACTCAATTCTCCAATTACAGACCCATCTCAATACTACCTCAATTCTCTAAAATAAAGCTCTATATAACTCGACTAGATTTTAAATGACAGTCAATATGGCTTTCGTAAAAGCAGATCTTCCGCTCTCGCGTTAATGGAACTTATAGAGGAAATCACAAATAATATCGACAAGGAAAAGTATTCAATAGGTATTTTCATCGATCTCAAGGCTTTCGACACTATGGATCACAATATACTCAGGAACAAACTACAAAAATATGGGATAAGAGGTATTTCTTTCAACTGGACTGAATCCTACTTAACAAACCGTAAACAGAATGTTCAAATGGGGAAATGCAGATCCATGTGCGATACCCTAGTGTGTGGTCTCCCCCAGGGATCGGTGCTGGGACCTAAACTATTTTTATTATACAGCAATGATTTGTACTTGGTTTCCAAGAAGCTTAAACTGGTCCATTTTGCAGATGATACAACAATCATACTCTCAGGTGCAGACTTACAGCAAATGGTGATCGAGATTACAGAAGAAATGGATAAATTGAAAGATTAGTTCTACATAAACAAATCGTCTCTAAACATTACGAAAACCAAAGCAAAGTTCTTAAAGTTAAAATTGGCAACGAAACTATTGTCTATGAACATACATTTCTTGGTGTAACACTCGATCATAAAATCAGCTGGAAACCTCACATCATAAAAATTAAAACTAAAGTTGCAAAGATTTCAGCCATAATGAATAAATCTAAATATATAATTGACAACAAAGCTCTATATACTATATACTGTTCACTTATCATATTGTGTAGAGATCTGGTGAAATGTGTATAAAAGTAATCTTGACCCATTGTTTAAAATAATTGAATAATTCATTTAGCTGGATACCGTGAACACACATATTATTATTTATTTTTTTTAAATCAAAAACAATTACATTTGAGGACCTTACTGAATTAAAGATGGCTCAAATCATGTTCAAAGCCTCACAAAAGTCGCTTCCTGAAAGTATACAAAATATGTTCTGCAAACAAGAAGTCAAATACAACTTGAGAGATAAGATGAGTTTCGATAAACGGTACTCCAGAACAACCATGAAAAGCATGTGTCCCACGAGACGTGGTGTTGAAATATGGAATAATCTAGATCAAAACTTCAAACTTTGCAATAACCTGGTACATTTAAAAAAAAGTTTACAAAGAGTCTACATTTCTTAGATATGAACAAATATTGTCAGTGTTGTAGCATATTCTTTTGCTGTCGTTTCTTTATTAGCTGTTGTTTTTTTTATTATTATTATTGTTCTTCATTATTTGTTGCCATTTTGCCCCATGTTCCTTTGTTTATGAAAATGTTAAATGTAAATGTTAGTGTTTTTATTTTTGGAGTGGGCCTTTATGAGCCTAAACTAAACTAAACTAAACTAAATGTGCACAGGACATGTTGTTCCCCAGGCCTTTTCAAAGCAGTCATGATAGGGTTTAGAAGTGGTGTGCCTCACATAAAATAATCACTGATAACCTCTATAATTATTGGCGTATTTCAGAAGCATACAGGGGAAAAAAAGAAACAAGCAGAAATCAAAGTGGTCTGCGTTGCATCAGCGTTTCCATAGTTATGGCTTCAGGCAGCTCAAAGCCAAGCTGCTGCCTTGATTACTCTGCGGGGCGGGGCTTGATCAGAATGGCCCTTGTCCCTCAGCAGCATGCATACAGTGAGACATTGTGCATATGAACGTATCCAAGCGTGTGTGTGTGTTTGTGTTTGTGTGCGCTTGTGCGTGTGCTGCTCCTCGTACTTGTCTTAACCGATCCGCGTCTTATGGTGTGCGCTTTCAGCCTAAGCAGCTCTATCCAGGTGCTGCATCTGTCTGCAAAGGAACCGTAATCAACCGAGGCAGCTGGAGAGAAGAGACAAAACACCACAGCAACAGGGACACAACGACGACAACAAAAACAACAACGCACAACACACACAAACAGAAAAAAAAAAAAAAAAAAAAGGATGAGGTTCCGGGAGCAGTGCAACGTCAACTCGGACAACAGAACAAGTCAAAACAAGCTTGTGTATTGTTTTGTAGCAGGGGAGTGGGGCGAGGGGGTTACAGGGAGGGGCTCACCTCGGGAGGAAACCGTGGAGCCCTCCTGGACACCTGATGGGGACAAACCAGAGACAATCTTTAGCATTAATTATACAAAACAATACAAAAACAGCAGTATGAAGCAGAGTTTGAGAAATTATATAAGCAGGCTGCACGTCAAAAACAAACAGTTGACATCAGGTCATGGTTCGAGAAGTATTCAGAGATTTTACATCAGGGGTGCCCAAAGTGCGGCCCTCAAGACTTCTTGCTGAATCGGCAAGAATTGCCGAATTTCAAGTTTAATAATTCAACATTTTATTTAGACAGAGCTGGCATTAAGGTTTCAAATATAAATATGTCATCAAATGTGTCTAGGGACTACAGATGTAAATTAGCCCTGTGGCTATAATCCGGCATGTTTACATCAGTTTTTGTTGTTTTAATGCAGATGCTCATTAATATGCATTGTACTTACCAAAATTAAATAAATAAACAGTGTCAGGCACGGTGTAAACCTCTGATAAATAGACTTAGTCGAAGGTTTCATGTCACTGACCACCGATCGGTGGCCCTTCACCCAGTGTACGCTTCGATTTACGGCCCTTAATGAAAAAAAGTTTGCCACCTCCATTTTACATTATGCCCATTTTGGACTGGCACATTTTAAAGACAGATTCCCATTATTGGTGCAAGTATCATTAGTATGGGAAGGCAGGGTCACACAATCTACTGCTAGATCAAGCACGTCTGTCCTATATTATCCTTTATACTGACAAATATGGGTAAGAGGTGTTGCTTTCAATTGGACTGAATCCTACTTAACAAACCGTAAACAGTATGTTCAAATGGGGCAATGCAGAAACCTGTGCGATACCCTAGTGTGTGGTGTCCACCAGGGATTGGTGCTGGGACCTAAACTATTTTTATTATATATATATATCAATGATTTGTACTTGGTTTCCAAGAAGCTTAAACTGGTCCTTTTTGCAGATGATACAACAATCATACTCTCAGGTGCAGACTTGCAGCAAATGGTGATCAAGATTACAGAAGAAATTGATAAATTGAAAGATTGGTTCTGCGTAAACATATCGTCTCTAAACATTACGAAAACCAAAGCAAAGTTCTTTGGAAATCGTGTAATGAATGTACAATTAAATGGTAAATGGTCTCAACTTTATATAGCGCTTTTCTACCTTCATTAGGCACTCAAAGTGCTTTACAGCAAGGATCCACTCACCCATTCACTCTCAGGACACAACGACAATGTGCACCTTCAGGCGGGATTCAAACCCCTGACCTTCCGATCATGAGATGACCCGCTCTACCATCTGCGCCACCGTGGCCCCAATTACCAGTTATAATTGGCAACAAAACTATTAAAAGAGTCTATGAACATACATTTCTTGCTGTAACACTCGATCATAAAATCAGCTGGAAAACCCAAATCATAAAAATTAAAACTAAAGTTGCAAAGATTTCAGCCATACTGAAAGAATTTAAATATATCATTGATAACATACTGTTCACTTATCCTCGTATAATGCGTATAAAAGTAATCTTGACCCATTGTTTAAAGTTCAGAAAAAGGCAATAAGAATAATTTATTTAGCTGGATACTGTGAACACACCATTATTTCTTTCAATAAAAAAACTATTAAATTTGAGAACACTACTGTTGTACACCCATGGATAAGAATGCACTTTACTTTGTAAGCTTTAACCAATGTAAGGAAAACAATACGTGCACTTTTTAACCTGAACCCCACGTACCCAAATATTGCCAAATATCTGAGGTCCCCAATCCGACCACAGTGGAGGAACACCTCATTACATCAGTGTGTGGGGGGCATTTTGTTCTCTTTAGCAGAAGACAGACTGAATATATATTTCACTGTTCACCTGTGGTCAGTCGATAGTTGTAGTGAACTGGCCTTCTTAGTACCTTTCAACTTTAAGACATTTTTATTTTATGTTTTTAAGTCTCTGGGATTTTGAATAGAATCTCTACTTTTGGAAACCAGAGCAGTTGTTGGGATCGGTGTGACTGTTGAGCTCCATTGAGATTTTGTTTCACATTCCACAAATGGCCATGTAATTGGGAGCTGCAGTACTTCCTGTCCTATTCATGTCCTATGAAGATTAACAGACTCATTCAGATAATCATATTATGTAAAGATAACATGATGGTCAACTTGATGTAGGGTGTAAAAACTTCAGCGGAGAAGACTTCTATAGCCCTATTCGCATGGGATAAGCATTATCTAGGGACCCCATGTAATAAAAAAAATTATACCCCCACGTCTGCTTTTTATGTGGCGCATTCGCACGGGATAACCGAAGATTATTGTTGAAATTTACAGACATCTCCTGGATATGATGTGAAAGCGCTCCTTTCTGAGTTAATTTGTAAAATTAAATTTCACTTGACTGAATTTGGTCATTTACATTGAACAATTGTCTGTAAAATGTGTTTAACCGTTGTTGGTTGGAAATGTATAAGTTGTAGTGACATTAACATCTTCTGGGCTCCCTCTACGTAAAGTGCAGCTATCACGGATCCTGCCCATTTCTTTTTTTAGTTTATAAAGGGTGGCAAGTTTCTCTTAAAGCTCAAGGCCAAGTAAAATGAAAACTATAGACACAAATAATGTGAGCCTTTAGCTTCTAAGAAAAAGTCCCCTACCATTATACGTCTAAACCGCTGAACTAGTTACATCCTACATCTAGCTCTTAACACACAATAAGTGATTACCAGTTACTCGCTCTTCACGGCAGATTCTTTAGACAATAGAAACGAGTCTAAGCTAATCTCTATGAGAAATGGAAAGGACAGCGCTTGCAACTTCAGGCTAGCAGAAAAATCTTTGCAACATCATGCAAAGGGCCAAACAGTTGAAGTATTTGGTCCTGTTGTGTGAGAGGAACTTTCAGTAGCTTTAGGGAAGAGACGCGCACATCCACAGCTCTACACCCGTGTGCAGGAACCAACACCACCCCAAGATCCACAAGAACCTACCAACAAAACAGACCCAACTACCTAAACACTCCACTGATCTCTACCGTCACAGCAAAACACACCACAGCATACTGACGGGTCACTCGGCGTTTACCTGCGGGCCGCATCATAACCAGCTGATTATGACAGAGCTTTGCAGCTGGTGCGAAAAAAGAAACTGAGCCTACATTGCGAGTGAGGAAGTCAAAGCTCATTAGTGGGATAGACAACACGTTGAAGTAAAAGCACATGCGGTGTGTACCGGAGATTTTAGAGGACGTCTGGGTCGGAGCAGAGGAAGGGTCTGCACACAGCTCCAGAGGGAACTGCAGCTGCTCCTCCGTCTCACTGCCCCCTGCCAGCACACACGTTCCCCAAGAAAGTTTGTAAAAAAAAAAACAAGGAAAGGAAAAAAAAAAAGGGGGGAGCCCAAAATATTTGACCTTTTGTTAGGATTTTCTCAGCTGCTTTTTCCGGAACCTGGTCCTTGTCAAAAGTCATGGCCACTGCAGTCACAGCCACCTGACAAAGGAGCACATGTGATACATTTTTAATGACTTATATACACAGCAAGCAGGTAGCATCATCCATTGGACCTTCCACAGACGTGACATTCGAAAGATAATGGCAGCACGGTCCCGCTCTCGATTTCCGGTTACCTGTATGAGTTCTTCCTCCGGTACAGCAACGGTGAAGTTTAGATGACACAGACAGCAGGGGATCATAGAACGCAGCTTGAAATAAAAGCTCTGGGACAAAACAAAAAGGAGAAATGTATTCAATGTACATTACTAAGCACAAAAGTCTTGCGATGGCTTTAACAGGAAACAGTAATTACTTTGAGCAGATTCTCACACAAATCTGTGAAGATCTTGTTCAAGACTTGATTTGTTAGATTGATATTACTGAGCCGGAAAACTCTGACGGAGGTAAACATCTGTTGTACAAGAACAGGGGGAGCTCTGTTAATCATGTTCAGAATAAGAAATGATTTAAAGTTCACATGCAGACCTGTACGGCTGATGTCCAGTTACTAATCCCAGGCATGAGCTCCGTGTTACAGCTGTAGAAGCCTTGGATAAAAGGGGACACATCATGCGAGTGCAATTGCCTTCGATGATTTGACTAAAACGGAATGAGTCCAAACCTGCGGGAGGAGATGCATCGGTGAGGAGGGCGTGGATGTCTTCCACAGCATCAGTGTCGTCAATCTGTCCACACAAACAGGAGACGGTCAGTGCCAAGAAAAAGCCAACGAAGGTGTGAACAAAGTGATACACACTTCTAAAACAAAAGCGTCCTTCTTCCCGTGTGAAAGGTCCAGTTCTGATAGTTCGTCGGAGCTTTCAGAGTGAGAGCGGAAGAGTCTGGAGCGCTGCCGCGGTTCAGGAATGGGAGAGCCCACACCTTCCTCTGCGAGTTCCTGAAGCAACAGACAGCGTTAACATTACATCAGGAAAAGCGTTCACTAAATGTAGTAATAAAAAGAAACTTAGTATGTTGAGAATGAACCACATGCCTGAACACTCATTCAGTTCAGTCAGTCACACAGAGTTAATATGGGTTTTGAGGCGAGGAGTGGGTGAGATCCTAATGATGAGCTACCGTGTTTCCCAGAGAAGGTTACCCTGCTCCCAAACGTCCCCAGTTGAGTCGTGTTACAGAACACAAATGGTGCAGTTTAAGGTGAGAGAGGGTCGGGTCATGCTGCGCTGCTTAACACAGCAACAAATGCTCAGTACCATGTTTATGTCGCCAAACACCTCGGGATCCAACGCAAATATTTTCTTTAATGACCAAGAAAGAAACAAAGGAGCATGGTTTCAATGAGCATGGCCAATGTATAGGATGAAATATCTGGAATAGAATTCACCAAAACATGTCATCTTTACTGAATCATAACAAATACATCTGGCTCTAGATATTATTAAGGGGTTTAAGGTAAAGTCACATTAAACGTATATTGTGAACATCTATCTCAAATGGTAGATTTGAAAAAGAAACGACTGCCAAACGTGAGCCAGACCAGCTTTACTTGAAGGTAGTGCTCGGACCACCCGGTCGGGCACCTCTCATCTATCTATGCAACACCCTCTCGTGCAGGCGTCTGCTGTGTGGGCTCACCGGGGGGGTTATCTGGTACAGCTCTTTGTTCTTGGCGATGGTGTCGTTGATTCTCCTCTGGATGGTTAGGATGTGGTGCTCATTGCTGAGGTCTCCCTGGGCCTTTCCTGCGATCTGAATACCTCCTGGAGCTGGGAGAGCGGTGAGATAGACCCCCGTGGCCGACTGAAACCACACAATAAGACCGTTAATTGTACAGCGTCAGATGCTCCTGCTCAATACTTAACAGACAGTGGACCTACAGCCAGCCCCAGCAGCATGTTCTCTCCAATGCTGATCTGAATGCGTAGCCCGAACAGAGCGTTCATGCTGCGCAGCTTGAGCTTGTTCATCAGCTGAGTGTGCAGCTCATACTCCATAAACGGCAGCAGGTTGGAAATAGCGGTGGCGTTTACTTCTCCCTGGGCTTTCTTCTTCAAGCGACAGAGCCTGGGAAAGACCAGACAGACATCGTTTATATGGCTGTCGGATTTCAACTGAAGGGCATACTGTTAAAGCCGACTTGAGAAAAAGGTGTCACAACATATATGGACAGTTATGTTACGGATATGTACCTGGCCTGAATGAGACACCCTTTGCCCGTGACTGCAGCTTCTGGAGGCAGGTCTATAGTGGTGAACAGCACATCCGGGACCTGCCACACACATTATTTCATTAATTCTCTTCATTTGTTCCAAAAGGGTGTAATGAGGCAGCACACCTTCTGCCGGCGACACTGGTAGCAGTATGTGAGTTGGGCCGGAAAGGGCATGTTGAGTTCATCATAGGGAATGTGGCAGAAACCACAGCTGGGGGGAGAGGGCTCCTCAAACCTGATGGAAAAAGCAATGGAGATGGATCAAATAAAAAGTACTCCGACGCAACTTTTCGATGATGATGAAAAGTACCTGTGGTCCGACATCAGGTCGAGACATCCATCACGCATGTACCGGGGATTTAGAATAGCTGCTGTACCTGACGCCGACAAGATGCAGACCTCCTCACTACGAAAAGAAGTTGGACGCTTTAACAAATGAAATAAATGAGGATTGAGAACTTGCATGTACTGTACATACCAGATGCTCGTGCTCTCGCTATATCCCACAACTGCATGGCATCCCAGAGCTTTGGCATGAGATTTGATTTCTTGCCGAATTTCCTCCCACCAGGCGTCGCGAGTTTCTGGCTCATCTGAAAACACACAAAGTCAAGGATAAAGAGCCGCTAACCCCAACTCTCGCACCGAAAACTTGACGACAAAAAAAGGGGACGTTCATCTCCATAAGACACAACTATCTGCTTTGACGTGGAGTAAAAAGACAGAAAATAGAACACCTATTTTCTGACGAATAAGGGTTCATCAAAGCATGTCAAAACCAGCTGCTGCTTGTAAAAGGGAGTGATGACGATGACTGATGAGGATGATGAGGGTTATGGCCTGGTTATTGTATGGAAGTGGAATTGGTCTTTGTGTCGTTCATCTTCAGCACTTTTGCCAGAGTGGACTCAAATATGGTACAGCTAGAGAAGTGATAAGAATAAGTATTTGGACTGTTAAGGCTTTCACTTTAAAACTGATAGAAACACTAGATACAGCTTAGAAAGAGCCTGGTTCACTTTAAGCCTGACGCTCATCTTGAGATCCTCTTTCTAATGCAGGAAAACAAAACAATTCCTTTGCTTCCCCAAGATGAAATGTCACGTGTGAAATATGATTAACAATACAAGGGAACTCTGTGCAATAGCAATAGCTGGAAGTCGTGAGAAGTGCAGTGTGTCTGGAGCAGGGAGGATGTTTGATGGAGAGAAGACAGAAACTGATACAAGTATGAAGATGGGTCAGGCATCGGGCCTAGAGAGATGTTTTCTCAAACCAGAAGCAACATGTCACACAGGCACAGGCTCACCACGTGCACACGCGTATGACCATGTACACGCAGATGGACGGAGAAGGGCCATATTCATTCACCAGAGTCGGGGCCCTACAGTCACCGCTTGCCCTCCGTCCCAATCATCCGAGCCAGACGTGGGGGGGAAATTGAGCTCCAAATGCACCTGCTGTGAGCCAGCCTTTCTTCTGCTCTCAGTATGAATACGGCCCAGTGAGGTAAAGGATGCACATGCCTGGTCAGTGGCTCCTAAACCTGCTCGGCATGGACAGGTTTGAGCGCGGGGCCGTTTCAGAAGCAGCAGTACAGCTCGAGGGAGGGGCGAGAGAGGGGCTGCAGCGGGGGGTGGAGGGCAGGGGAACCAGGCCAGGCTGGAGAGGGGTGGGAGCACAGCACATGCTCAGCTCAGCGCAGCATACACTCACACTGACAGTCAGGAGAATGGCAGCTCACTGAAGTTTGGGCGCTACCTTTTAGAACATTTACACCAATAAAAAGGCAAGTGACTTTTTTTTTTTTTTTTTTTACTGGCCTGCACTACAGAGAACCACGATTCTGCACTCATTCTAGAGCTCTGAGAATCACGGTGATGAATTTGAATAGTCAGAAACACCTACAGCGGACCATTTCCTGTCAAGAGGTGGCATTTTGTATGGGACACAAAATGAAATCAGAGTGCAGTGGAACTAAAGTTTAACGTCTGCAGCATTATGCATGAACGGGCTCATCACACTTATCCAGTAAACACCATAGTCCAACAATAATAATCTTTAAAAAAGGCACATCACTGAGCTGCCATGACTCCTGTGGGTGAAAGCAGTAAAAGGGGAAATACCTGCAGTGACACTATTCCAGTCTAGCAGTTTGTAAGAGCGCGTGTTACCCAAGGCTGGGCCAGAGCACACCGTTAGTAGAGAGGAAAGACAAAGAAAAGAGAAGACAATCTAATACACAGGCACAGCACTACAGCTCACATACACTACAGAGACACAGCATTGACTGACTGAGCAAGACGGCGACGCACGAGTACACCGGAGCCTGCCAAGACCCAACAGCAGCGGCACTGTGACAGGCTTTCGGCAAGAAGCTCTTACCAGGAACAAGGAATCTGGGTTTTAATACAAATAAAACTCATCTTAAATGAGTAATTGACTAAACTGACTAATGTGTTCGCAGCAATAACTAAGACGACAGTGACATCAGCAACTCCGAGACAGCCTCCTCAGTCTCCTCTCAAACCTAAGCCTAGTTCAAGCCTTTTACAAACTACAACTAGAAAAGTGTATAAGGAAAAAGGGCCTGGGCAATGTATCAAATAAAATAATAATCACGTTTTTTATTGATCACTCAAGCGTTTGTGATTGACACAAAACAGTATACTTGATAAGAGAACACTAGAACATGTTTAAAAGTTGTGAGGTTGAGTGCCCTCTGCAGATACTAGTGGGAATTACTAACACTTAAATACAAGCAGTCATGTTTTCCTAAGGGAATGCTAACAAATTGATGGTGCCATGATAAAGGCTAATATTAAGTGCTTTAATTATCTCGGACACAATAAAATTCAATAAATTACTGACTGAAGCATTGATTGAACAATTCAAAACTGCGTGAATGAAGCAAAATACTACTCTGGGAAGGTTTATGACATAAAATGGATGGGAGCTCAAGCTTTTGCATGATAAGCCCACTTTGATAAACAAAGTGACATGTTACACTGCTGCTATATTGACCAACTCAAATCCAGGAATAGACTAGACTACCAAACAAGCCCTTCTTGCCTGCATTACTGCTCAGAGAGACCACAGTGAAATCAATCATGTAATTACATTATAGAAAGTAAAATGGTTAAAAAGGCAGAGGAGCACAACACCACAGCCCCATCTGCATCGGCAAACAATTCTTCAGCTGAAGCAAGCGAGAAGAATGTGGAGCCATGCACTTGAACCGCCCCCAACTTCCAGATCACCATAGCACACTGACACACCAGTCACATCACCACGACACATCCCACAGAGTCGGCAACAAGGTGAAAGGTGCCCCAACAACTGTCACAGTCAATCCCCAACATTTACACCACAGGAGAGACACAAGGCTCCACTAGAGCCAGTAGGGCTGCACCATGTGAGAAACAAATAACCAATAGATTAGAAATATTTAAGGAAAACAATTCTACTAACACTTCGTTCAAATGAATTAAAATATTATGTACACTGACAAAATCAAGTGTCAGGGAAAAAAGGTTAATTAAGCAAGACTCAAAAACGATAAAGACAAGAAGATACCTTTGGAATATTTTTAATCAGTTTCAACTCTGGATGGAAAAACTTAGTTAGCGCTATATTTGTTTTGTGGTATACATACTGTGTTAGCAGGTATATAGCGATAACGATC
The DNA here is from genome assembly GCA_021464625.1 of Proterorhinus semilunaris. Classification (NCBI taxonomy): domain Eukaryota; kingdom Metazoa; phylum Chordata; class Actinopteri; order Gobiiformes; family Gobiidae; genus Proterorhinus; species Proterorhinus semilunaris. The sequence goes on along the minus strand of CM038356.1, from coordinate 29,264,264 downwards.
ATTTGTGACATATTGTGCAGCCCTAATAGCCAGGAACATCTTTCACCTGTTTTAATATCATTCATATCTGAAGAAGAGACTTGAAACACCACTCTTTTGGGACAGCTAATTGTATAGTGCAGAGAAGCAGTTGCTAATCAGGCAGCAACAGGACTTGACACTGGAGGCCAAACAAGGACTTTACACATAAAAAGATGTGTAAATGTGGTAAACTCACCAGGGTTGTGGATGCGGTCCAGCAGTTTGACAGAGCGGGCACTGACCACTCCACCAACATGCACCAGAAAAGCAGGAGGAAAAGAGGTCAGCGTGAAGAAGGGGAACTCCTGCAGAGATTCAGACAGAGAGTCAACATACTGTATACTCATATTTAGCATCTGTCACATTCCTTCAAACAAATTGTTTGTCTCCAAATAATACTAGTTCAATAACTGCTGCCGACTGGCCTTGTCAGGCCATAGTTTGGAATAATTGGTTGAATTATTATAGCTATGTGTTTAATGGAGGAATTTCATCTTTTTGGTTAGAGACGTAGTACATTTATCCAAGTCATAAAAACATATCACATTATTTAAATGCTACCATGCAGCAGGGAAACATGAGCCACTCATGCAGAATATACAGTCAACTTATGGATTTAATCAGACGCCCTGAGAGAGAGCAGACAATCGTTTTTCTAGAGCCTGACCGATCTTTATCAGCACAACATTTCCACCATTGGCTAAAATCTTGCCAATAAATATTACTTAAAGTGCATATGGGGAGCACTTTAGTAGCACTGGTCATGTTGCCACAGCTTTATGCTTTTCTGACGGCACTTTAAGCCTGTGTGTAAAAATATACTACGCCTAAACAAATGTGTTTGAAAATAGTACAATGGTAATGCCTGAAAAAAAAATAATGTAAATGTAAAAATGTAAATAAATGTCACCATGTGGTAAACAATTACACATTTCCAACCCCCTTAAAAATGAGAACAGAGACCCCATGATTCTATCAGTCGGGCTCTAGTCTTTACACAAGGCAACGATACAGTTTTCCAGTTTGACATGCTTTCTATATTCCCAAACTGATGGCCCTTTGAGATCAGATGATGGAAGTAAGTACATGCATTTGCAAAACTTTATTGTGACCAAGGTTGGTTTAGGCGATGAATAAAAGTGCGAAATTTGTCATCACTCCCAAGAATGCAGCTAAATATTTGCAGTCACCTGGAGCAATGAGACATGAAGATGATGTTGCAGGAAATTAAAATGGAGGAAACAATGGAAGGAGTTTGTGATGACACAACCCTTCGAAGGTGAAAGAAACACAGAGCTGGGTCGACTCATCGCCTGTCTGTGAATCTTCAACGTGAAGTAGGTTCCAAGCAAAAACAAAACCAGGATCACATGAAACTAAACAAGTGTGTGGGCCCAGCTTCCCTTCAGTATCAGAAACAACAGGGAGACACTGAGGGGTGTGGTCATTAGCTGGTGAGGTCTTTACAGGGGAAACAAGTGCAGATATACAGGCCCACAATAGAACATACCCCGGGGTTACACAATAACCTCGAGGAGGATGCTCCCTGAGAAGCACAAGCAGCCGAGAAGACAGACAAAATGATCAGAATCTGTCGTCTGGAACTTATGAGAACACCTTTATATTCAGTACCAAGGTCAATACCAGTCTTTGTATACGTTATGTAAAGTAAAGTTTCCCATGCATGAACAAAGGCTGTAGTGCATACTCGCTGTTCCAGAGCGGTCTGGGTTTGTTGCCTAAGCAGAGTCTTCAACGGTCCAGGCTCTTTGCCAGCGCTGCCACCACTTCCCATGCCTGAGGAAAAACAAAGGATGTTTTCACTCATTACCAACAGCTTCATAACATTTAACCATCGTTATCCTGCTTTCTGACTATCCTAATCTGAGGAGCCTAGGACACATCACTCCACATGCATTTCGCAGTTGATCATTTAGTGAATGAGTGGGATATTTTGTCATGCATGAATAGGCTACACTGGCCTCTTGCTGTAAAACATTTTCATGTGAATGTTAAAAGTCCAGAGTGCTGTTATCTGACCTACAATACCAGAAGCCGCCATGAGCAGCAGGTGCTCATTGAAGGACACACTCTTCCTGAGCAGGGCAGAGTCTGAATGTGTGGTGGAGGGGAAGGGCAGGCTGTGGTGCCCAGAGCACACTGAGCCTGTGCCGGGGAGAGGCAGGGGGTCTGTGGGCAGGACGGGGGAGCTAGGGCAAAAGAAGAATCCAGGCCTGCGTCGCATGGGCTGCTGCTCCTCTGTCCAGCGCACACACACACGCACACAACAGATGGGGGAAAATAGAGACAGGGATGAATAGAAAGACGTGCGAGCAGAATGAAATACAGGACGGTGAAAAGAAAGGCATGGTTTGAAAAGGCAGCATGTGATAAACGTACAATCTAATTTATTAACACATGTGCCCTCTCCTGGAAATCTTCTCGTAATGCCAGGATAATAAAACTAGGGCTGAACGATTAATTGCATTTGCAATTTTATCGCGATATTACACAACGCGATTTCGTAATCGCAGGGCACGCGATTTGGGAAGTAAATAGAGCAACGAGATATGGCAGCAAAGTCCGCTCCGTCGCGTGCTTTTGTTTACGTCTCAGTCTAGTTAAGGTGCGCGGTAGATTGTGGATGTACAGTGAAAATATCAGCTTTTATCATGCAGCCACCGCGAAGGAATATTGCTTTTCTCCGTTAGCATTGCGTTAGCCGCAGCGCTAATCACGCCATTCCGTCGCCGCTACTACACGCTCTGATGATCACAGAAACTCCCTCACCTCCGGATTCTTACGCCTCTGCCTCCACAGACATATATAGGTGAGTCTGTGCGGATTGTAAAAAGTAAAGAGTCGTTTGTGGCTCAGTTTAGGGGGCTTATGTTTGGGAATGTTGTGGATAAAGAACTTATCTCAAAAGCATAATGACGTTTCATGACCATTAAGTATCCGCGGAGGCGATGTGCCTTTATTTACCTTTGCATCTACCGCATATCCGCTCCGTAGGTCGTACAGACGCTAGATATAAACACTAAACTGCAGTATGAAAAGGGTTGGTAACTAGGATCCGAGGCAGGAGTCCGTGTCATGTCTTATTTTGCTGAGGAAATGTGCTGTTTAAGCTGAAATGTCACTAAATGGCTGCGAGTCAAAGATACGTGTCTGTGTCTGGCACCTCATGTCCCGTCTCCTTGTGTCAGTGTTCTTTTCTTTCTTCATATTGTCCAAAGTTACATCCCAAAACCAAAATGCTGCTCTTAATTCCACTGTGATTTGGCGTGTGCTCCATCTGGCCTCTCCGTGTCCTTCAATAACGCGCATCTGAAGCAACTCAGACAGGGATTTGATTGGCCGAAATAATAAAGTACTATTTAATAAATTAAATAGCTTATTTTGTATTAATTGGGAGTTTGATTTCCTAAAACTTTTCCAACTAGTTAAAGCAGACGTTTGTTCTTACTTTCCTGCACTTTAGTATGGGTGATGTTACTGACTGGATCAGTGAGTTATTTTTTTTTCATATCTATATAATTTAGCATTTATTTATAGACTGTACTGTTAAGTTCAGACAGTTTAAGAAGTGCAGTCCACACACATTTTGAATAGGTCAAGCAACAATTTTGTTGCAATTTTCACTTCAAATATTGTTTATTATGAAACAGGCTGATTTATTGCTTGTGTTAGGTGAAAAATACATGAGAAGAGGACCTTGCAACAATAATCGCATATTTAATCGCAATCGCAATATTGAAGAAAAAAAATCGCAATTAGATTATTTCTCAAAATCGTTCAGCCCTAAATAAAACCATTACACCTTTGCCAAGTCCGATCCAATCAGATCTAGGATCCAAGCAGGGGAGGGCCTGGTTGGTACTTGGATAGAAGACACCAAGAAGCCTGGGTGAATGTAGTGTGCGAGTGAGTGTTTGGTGGTGGTCGGGTGTTTGAGTCTGGTGACCGTGGCATCAACTACATTTCAACAGCGGTATATACGAAGCAGGAAGCGGCGTAAACCAATCAGTGAAAGGCGGACGCCTGCCGTTGGTGCGGTGTTGCGTCAATATTCACACAGGATTATTACTCACGGAACTCACCTACTGTCAATGTGTTTTTGGTCATTCACCGCCGATTGGAAAAAAAATAATAAAATGTCACTATCCGTTCCATGAGTCACGCTGCTGGCGAACAACACATGACTGCACATAAAGAAATCAGATTGTACAGGCTCATTTGCGTTTTCTACTGCCGCCAACGATGGCGGGGGTACAGGACCCTCTGTGCAAAAAATAAAAAAATAAAAAAACAGGGATATCATTTTGGTCTTACTAGGCTAGGGCAGCTGTGGCTACAATAGTAGCTTACCATCACAAAGCTTGGTGTAAATGAATAATGTACGAAATTGTAAGGGGACTTTTAGCATCTGGAAAAGTCAAAGACTAATGCATTAATGTTATCATTTCAAGATTTTCAGAAAAGGGTTCATCAAAGCATGTTAAAACCAGCTGCTGCTTGTAAAAGGGAGTGACATCACATGTGAGAAAAGGACTTCAGGTAAAGATATGTATGTGACGAGCTACAGGATTAGGTTCCTCATCCAAATAGTTCTATTCTCACTTCTAATAAAATTATCTGATACACAATAGGAACAGTGGTAAACAAATAAAACGGGTTTAAAAAACAGAAATACACGAGAAAATAAGTGGAAAGTATGTAGGTACAAAGAGGGAAATGAAGTTGGAAGGAAGGGGAGAGGCTCCTGCTGCTCTAATGGTGTCTTGGGGCAGCGCAGTAGTACTTACCTTCCACTCTATGAATGACCAAACTGGGTGCTAATAAATCATGTCACGTTAGCTTCACTGTCAACAGGCATGAGACACAATGCTTCATTTAACTCCAAAATAATAAAAAGTACACAGACACAAAAACACTATGGGACAGCGACAGAAAAAAACAACAATGCTTGAATGAAACGGAACATAAACAATAAGACAAGATACCTCCACAGTAATATGGGAGAGGAAGAGGAGACTGGCCGGGTGCGCTTACCCGTCTTGGGCGTCAGACTGAGGTCTGTGTCGGATGAGGAGGACTGGCGACTGCATGGCTTGGAGGGGGAGAAAGGGGGAGGAGAGGAGGAGGTGGGGAGAGCTCGGAAAGGAGTGGGCGGACCAGAGGACATGGGCAGGTCCTCCCCAAATACTGGCCTGGCAGAGAACAAGCGAGTCAGCAGGTCAGCCTCCAGCAGAGCAGCATCTGCCAGTGTGGCTAAATGTACAGTGTGTGCATTTGTTCAGAGGGCTTGGGAATGAGACCATGGCTCTCTGTGTTAACAGTCAGGGCGTTTATATGGAGAAAGTGATGAAGCCTTTGGGATTCCCAGAATTTTACACATTAGGAAAATTGACAATACTTTAGTGATTGCAACAAATACACTGGATAATGCAGGACTGGCAAAACGAGGAACAATTCATTAAAAGTGCTGTGGTTGTTAGTGACAGTGAATTGTCCTTTGCAATCAAATTCTCTTCATGGGTCTGGTTACTCACTCAGGAGGTACAAAGACACACTTTTTTTTATGCTGAAGAAAGTTTCTCTATGCCATAAAGCTACATCACATGCAATTGACATTCAGATGACTTCACACTGCTCATGAAACAAAACACATAAAGTGAGGCAGGGTCCTTACACCTTTTTGTCTCATTTCCAAGCCCTGTGAACTAGCTGTAGTGAGTGTTTGCTCAGGTAAGGTGGGTGAGGTTAATGAACTACAACACACACGCACACACACAAACAAACACAAACACACACACAACACAAAGCATGTAAAAACAAAGCAGCAGGGCAAAGGAAAAAGCCAACAGAAAATGAAGGAGACTCGAAGCATGTGTCCCAGTGCTAACAGGACGCGTCACAGTGATCTCCCTCACAACTAAAGGCTCATCACCTTTTCAATTCTGACTTTCTAAAAGGAAAAGGGACCAAGGACCGTGTAACATCCGCATTTAAACCAGAAAAAATACCTAACTGCATTACAAAAGCAAAAATGAAGTAATCTCTTATTAAAATTAATCAAGTCTAAAATTGCAGATCATCCAGAGTACCACCTGAAGAAGCCAAACTACCACCAGTGGTACGCGAACAATAGTTTGAGAACCTAACATACTCTATCCCTGTTTACAATGGCATTTCCTCCACTGCGTACCAGCGAAGACGAGCGTGGGGACAGAGACTGAGAAGTTCTGGGTGAGCCTCTGGGAGCTGCAAGCGGAATGCACTGGGCTGTTGTGAGTGGAGCGACATCCATGGGCTATGGGAGACCTGGGCCAGTCAGCAGCAGAGACAAGAGAACAACGTCCAAGTCCACATGAAGCCGCAGAGGGAGAGAGAAAGCACACTCAACAGACAACACTGCAGTATAGCAAGAGTGAACAGTGACAGAATCAAGAGGGCGGAGGAGATGGAGCAGCGTCACGCAGAGGTCATGCAAAGCTCACATGCAAACGCTCCCTACGATCCTGTTGACAAAGCAGGTTGGACGCCACACTGATGCAGGGGTTACCTTCGGGGACTGCAACACCTTTATCACAACTTAAGAGGTTTTTATTTTTGTTACAATGTTGTTCTCTCATCAAAATCAGACCAGGAGCCGTGTTTCGACCCACTCGCTCACTTTTGAGTAATCTTTGAATCTTCTCCAAGTGGATTTTCTTAGCACTTGCGGCAGCAAGGAAATGCATAGCTTAATTTTTTCACCTCGCTTCCCTATAGCCACACAAGGCTTTATTTCGCTTTACTGAAACAGCTGCGCAGCAAAGGTGAGCAAGGAGGGTGGGGTGGGAAGTGAAACTATTGGAGATTTCATTTCAGCTGTTTATCAATATTGCATTTTCTAACCAATAAAGTGTAAGATAGTGATAAAGATGTGTTTGACATTACCAAATGCCTGTAAAAGTCATAATAACCCCTCTTTAATAGTTATCCACAATTGCAAAAAATTTACTGATCACCTGATGTTGAGTCCAAACATTTGTGTTCATTTTTCATTGTATTGAACAAGCTGATATAGTAATTATCATGACAGGCCTAATACTTGCTACTAATTTTTTGTTATCTCCGTCACCAACTTGTATGATGTTGAACAAAGGTAATGCATCGTGACACAGTATGTAAACTGCAGTGACAGAGTGATGCATGAAGAGTTCAAATTAAACCTGCTTTGTCAAACGGGGCCATACATGACCGGGAAGCAAACAGTCAATCCTTATTTCATCAAGGACTGAAGCCAAAACAGGACAAACAGATAAATAATAATTGCAGACTTGGCAAAAATGAGCAAATTGCTAATTGCGACCATAACCATTGTGATTTTGACTAAATTGCGAAAAATTGTACAGCCCTCAACTATATTATTAAATGTTTGCAACCCAATCTTTATGTCCCAATAAAAAAACAGGAGGTATATTGCACTAATCATTGCATTAACTACAGCCACCATATCATGCAACGTTGAGCGGCAGAGCAGCAGGCGAGACAGACACAGACTGTTAGCATGGTTGTGTGCATGTCCTGTGCATGTGTGCATCTCAGGATATGTGGAGTGCAGTTAGTATTAGAGTAGAGTAAATATTACACAGTTTAGTCGTTTACGGTCAGATTCTTCAAACAGACTGAGACACACACACACACACACGCACGCACACAGGACCATGGACCACATGACACATTCTCCAACACTATGTCCACACGTAAATGGGTATCGAACTTTGTAAGTACAAAAATAGCAGGCCACAGATTTAATTGTAGTGTTTTAGGACAGTATGTAGTCTTTAACTCATTGGCTGCCAGCCAATTTCAGAACATATATTGACAGATGATGATTTTCACAGATTTTTCAAGACCCACAGAATATTGTGTGCTATGACTATGTAAAATCTCAATGAGAAAAGAGAAGCAACGCACACCAGAAATAGTCTTCGAGGTGCAGATGTAGGGGAAGATCTTCATAAATAAAAATAAAAAACAATCGCACACTCATGAGCCGATGTCCAAATTTTTAAACCACATTTTGGTTTAAAGAAAAAAGAAAGATCTGATGAAGGCTAATGCCGAAACGTAATCACCATCATTAAAAATGTGGACATCGGCTCATGAGTGTGCGATGTTGTTTTTTGATTTATGTAAAATCTGAAACCAGATTCTGAAAGATTAGCCTACTTTCTAAAGTTTGTTTTGTTCTTCCATAATCACCAGTTGAATATAGGTTAGTTTCACTGAAAACACCAGTTTCTGACCAAAAAGCTGAGAACACGAGCTTTTTGTAAATCTGCTTGATTGATCTGTGACAGTGACGCTAATATGTATTGCTTTAGTGACACCTCCAACATCTGAACAGTGGTTTCCTTCTATAAAAACAGCAAAAAAATCACTGCTTCTCTCATGCGAGATGTGACGAAAGGCACCGGTTAGCATCCTTAGCATGCTTGTCGGTGGATTTTTTTTAGGTCGAACCATGGATGTAACACCTGTCTGCTTCCTTGATCCTCCTCCACTCTTACGAGAATCACCGCTAACCAAAACCTGTTCAAGTGTAAGTTGCCTGTACTTTTCATTTCAACACAGCACAGTAAAAATCATTGGATTTATGATTTTTTTTTATTGTTCAATTGTGTCAAAATAACACTTTAAAAATAATAATCCGGAACAATCAAGGTTGAAAGGAAGAAAACCTAGAAAAACACCGTCATTAACTGAACTATTGCACATTGAGTTCCAATGCTTTTTTAGGATGTGAAGCATTACATCTCTACGAGACCGTGAATGGAAGCTGGGCGGATTACTGTAGAAATTGTGCCAACTCCTACCTCTGTGTTATCATAGAGAAAGTTACTCTCCAATAAGAAAATAAATGTGGTACCCCAGCGTCATATAAGCATGTAATATTTCAAAATATCAATTTACGTCTGGACTGAGCTGTGAGGCCATTCTCTCGTTCCACATGCACACAGGCAGTTTGACATTCTCCCACGTGAAGTTTCCCCATCATGCTTTGTGCTGCTGTTAGTACTCACTCCTTTCCATCCTTGGAGGGGGAGCTGCAGGCGTTGGAGGCGGGGGCGGTGTTAGAGAGCGCGTTTGGGCACGAGGGGCCCCCAGCGCTCACTTTGTCTAATGTGCATGCCGTGCCAATGGCCCGCACCACTAGCCCCGACTCTCCCTCCAGGTCGAAACACTGCAGGTAGCCCATCACCGCGTTCCCGCCCATCTCCAGGACTTTCAGGCCGATCTTTCTCTGCAGCTCTCCTAAAAACAGCACCGTAGTCAGTTTAATTAACCCAAATTTGAAGTGGACATATGCTTAGAAACCCGCTATTGAGCACATCCCACATGTTATAACTTAAATTCCTTTCGGTGTTTGAAAAGTATATCCAAAGACTGTTGCATCTTTTAATATGGTTAAACGCTAAAAAAAGGTTTATTTTGCATCATATGCCCCCATGAAAAGGTTTTCACCATAATCAATCATATTTTATTTGGCTTTTCAAACTTTACTACAGCTTAACATTAGTATTTAATGTTTTGTAACTAGACAGTAATTCATAACTAATTTCTGAGCATACAAATCACCCGTGCCCCCTCTTTGCACAAAGGGAAGTGAAGAAGTTAAAATAGGCTGAAAACACTACAGACGTCTGCAGTTAGCGAGAATTGAGCAGAATGCAGAATTGACCAGAATTAGTGAGAATCGACGATGGTGGTTGGTGAAGTCCGCATCTCACCGGACATGAGCGAGATGAGCCGCTGGCGTGCTTCGTTGGACGCCCGCGGAGTTCTGATGCGATCAATCCACTGGTATTCCGGGTCTTCATTCACCACGAGCTCTTCCACAAAGCCATGCACCATGACTGCCCGGTAGCACCGCGGAATGGACGTAGCTAGGACACACACAAAATGGAAACTCGTGCAATCCTGATAATCCAATAATCAGGGATAAATACAAACATTTTCCCGATCATGCTTTAACAAAATATCATATGAATAAATACAAATAAATCCATTGTACTTCATGACTATTCAAAATAACACAAAACTTACTGCAGAAGAACTTGACTCCACAGGACGACTGCCTGAAGCGATTCAAATCATTAAACAGCTCCACTTTGACAAGGACATTGATCTCTCCTCTTATTCCTATAATTAGTAGTAGCACAGTAGAGGATAGTGGAAGAAAATGGATGGATGGATGGACAGTAGAGGACATTTGTCATTACCAGGTCAAAACTTAAAAGGAATAGGCCACCGTTTTTACATACTGAGATATGTTCTTACCTTTGAAGAGTTCATTTGTACTGGTCAAAGCTATGTAATAACATCTCAGTATGTAACAACGGTGGCCTATTCCTTTAAGGATAGGATGATTATTTATGGGTTGCTCGTAGTTGTACCGTGGATGGTGTCATAGATGGGAAACCAGCCAGATATTATAGAAGCCGCCTCTGTGCACAGTAGCGGGTCGATGTCGATGTAAACTTTCCCAATGGCATCGTTAGCGCTGTAGGTGTCATGGTCGAGGACGGTTATCTGCAAGGGCTCATCCTGCAAGTCCTCATCATCCACCTGCGATAACGTGAACACAAGATGGTCAGACATGTCCTTACGAGTGTCGGGTCAAGGATGGAGAGTGTCACACTGAGCCAAGAGAGAGGGAGTCCGGTCAAAAGCTAGAGATTATATTCTTATTTTCAAATGCACACTTTTCAGAGTGAGCAAAATTAATAATTCGATTTTTTTAAGAGGTTATATCACAATTTGATTTCTCAAAGATTATTGTTTACTTCGATGCTTTATGCTGCCTGTATTAGATCCCCGAGTATGTGACTGCTACTTCCAATGGTTTAAATACAGTGCAATTGGTTAAATCCACTTGTCACTCTCTCACTCGAGAGCATGACGGGGCAGTTCAACTAGAGCTGAAAAGACCTAAATAACCAATACCATACATGAGATGAGATCATCAAAAGGACATATGATCCCATATAGCTCACCCCTACATCCCTAGTGACAGTTTTGGAACTTTACCTCGAATTTGAACCATTCAGAGTTCCACTGGGGATTGAGGGACTTGGGATAAACATCTGTTTTAAATGTGGTGTTTCCAAACTTCACCTAAAAAATAAGTGTACATCAAAAATGATTTGTTGAAATGACATGGGTCTAGTATGTAAAAACAAACAAAAGACAAAGCACATCTTACCTCTACAAATGCATCTGTGAGGTCGCTGGCTCTGTCCATCACTGGCAAGTGGCGCCCGGCCACAATTTTGGCCTTTAGTTTCCCAGGCATGATTTTACTGTACAATACCTGAAAAGACCAGACATCAGCGATATCATAGCACCCGCTGTGAGCCACACTGCTGTCAATGACACCAGTCAAGTATGACCACTTTGAGACAGACAGCTGTATCCGACAGAGGAGTGCTTCAACAGAAATACAAAGAAGCTAATCATAAGCCCATAGAAAAGGGCGGACATACGACATCTATAATACTGGCACTGTACTGGGTCAGAAATTAGCAGATCAGCCGCGGAGACAGAAGAGTAGCCTCCTGCTTGCTTGCTAACTAGTTAGCCAGATTAACATTAGCACGGCTAGCAGGAAAAGCCACTTAAATTTCCCGCATTGCAGTCCATCTTTATCGCCCTACGTTTGTCGTTTTCGGCCATGTTTTTGCAGCGACTGAGAAAGCGAGAAATAATGCAACTCCACACAACTTTTTGGCCACACATTTAAAGAAACTGATCCTTACCGGGGTGCTACAATATCAACATGGAGCTGTCAGAGCTGCCGCAGGCTCCGTGATCGCGTACGTTAGCGCTGACAGCCCTCGGCTCCGACCTCCGCGTCTTTCCCATAACACCTCCACGCAACAGTATTTTCAAGCTAAATGACACAGAAAAGGACTAAATATGTGTCCTGGGGGAGCGGGGACTAAACACATCGATCCTTTGGGGACATGACAGTGAGCGCGTGATCCCAGCTAGCTCACTCGCGCACCTCTCTGCTTTGATGAATGAGTGTGCGAGCTTCAGCAACCGCTGGGAAATCTGAGCTATCTATAAACTGCTCTTTGCAACCCTTGACTTGATAATAAATTGCGTTTTTTAACTGTTCATTCCAGAAAAGACCTCACTGTTGTAAAATTTACTGGCAAACACTAAATCAATGTTAGGGGCTAGTTTCATGCCAAAAAAAACCCACAATAAACTGCTGTTTTGCTGTGAACTTGAAAGCAGCATTTGGGAAAGGTGACGACCTCCGAAATGATGCGAGGATCTATAAATAATAAATATAATATAATAGGCTATACAAAAAAACAAATATTAATATACATACAATCCACAATTGTCCAATTTAACTTTAAATTATACTATATATATATATATATATATATATATATATATATATATATATATATATATATATATATATATGTATATATATGGATAGATAGATAGATAGATAGATAGATAGAGAGAGATAGATAGATAGATAGATAGATAGATAGATAGATATAGATGAGGATAGATAGATAGAGATAGAGATAGATATATAGATAGATATATAGATAGATAGATAGATAGATAGATATAGGTAGATAGAGATAGATAGATAGAGATAGATATCAATCAATTAATCAAGTTTTATTTCTAAAGCGCCTTACAACAACCAAAGTTGACCAAAGCGCTGCACACAATAAAAATAAAAATACAATATAAAAAGGAGTACAATTTCATTAAAAACAGACCATTCACAACAGTTGCCACAGAACTATGTGTCAAATGCAGGGAGTAAAGGACAGGCGTGATGTGGTCATGTTTGTGAGAGTTGGTGAGGAGCCGGGCGGCAGCATTTTGCACAAGCTGTAATCTGTGAATGAAGGTTTGACTGAGTCCAATATACAGTGCATTGCAGTAATCCAATCGTGAGCTGATGAATGCGTGAATAGTTTTTTCCAGGTCGGAGCGGCTGAGGAAAGGCTTCACTTTTGCCAGAAGGCGAAGCTGGAAAAACTTGCCTTAACTACAGAGTCAATTTGCTTGCGAAAGTCCAGATTTGCATCCAGATTAACACCTAGGTTTTTAATGCCAGTGTGGGGGACGAGAGACTGAAAACCATGAACAGTGGTGCTGAGTGGATTTTGAGCGCCAAAAAGAATGAGTTCAGATTTAAAGAAATATGTTCAGATTTAAAGAAATATGTCTCTAGTTTAAAGAAATATGTCTCTAGTACATATAAGCGACACTTACTGGATGCAGGTTTTAAATCAGTTTGTAGGCACATTATGCATAGTATGATTTTTCCCTAATATTGTACAAAGTCTATTATATTATATTATATATTATACAAAAAATAGGAAGGACATTTTTAAAATCTGCTAGTCAGAAGTCAACAAATATTACCCTAACCCTAAAGTTAAACAAAGACTGACATTTCTTTCATATAAAAATTGTCCATATGAACAATGGTGCATTTTTTTTCCAAACACAAGCTTAATATCTTACACTTACAGAGAAAAATACTTGCAATTGCAAGTCTCCTCTTTGCAATTCTTTTGTGACTTCAGATTTAAAATTGTACAGTGTAAGGTGGCCCACCTGGGTCACTTCTAAGGCACACAGGGTTGGTTCGATTTTAATACAAGTCAAAATAGACAGCATCATTAAAAAGGATATCAATAAAACAATTCTTAGCTTTTTCAGATAAACATTCATTTGTACCTTTCAGCTCTGAGTACTGGTTCATTCCAAGGCGGTTTAGTCATCCGCAGCAGTGGACACATAGCAGCAGAATTAGACATTTTTAAATAACACACAGTAGAAGGTTGAGAACGTCTTCACACCTAAGGCCCAGGTCAGATTCAGAAATTCATTTCCCTTCATTAGTGGCAGTTACCCTTGAGATGCCTTTTAGTTGCCATTGAAATTGCCCCTTATTAGCGACCCTCATCTTGGTCTAAAAGTCTTGGCACAAAGTTTTCAACAAACTGGCCACTGAAGGACTATACTATTATTTACCAGTTGAAAGTGGATATCTAAAATTTAACAGAGTTCAAATTTGTCTACAATCATAGGTTGGTGTCAGTGGTGATCGGACATCCACATTCCCCGTTTGGTGTGGAAGTGGTGGTATAAGTTCCTCATGTAAAAGCGCTCCACCTCCAATCCACCCTCCAGGATCCTGCAGCACAACAGATTTTACATCAAAGACACAATTTCTGATCATTCGGTTTCCAAATCAGGAATGTAGGCTTAAAATAAACATGTAAGAGCCGTTTCTGGCTATAAGCAGGCACTGCAAATGAATACGATGAGCATGGCCTGAGAAGAAATGCTTGCCTAGAAACGGGCTGTCATAGATGTATCCTGACCTGTCAAGTAGTTCCCAGTCCTCTCCTCCCCAGCGGTCTTTGAACTCCCGGGTGTTCATCCCTCCCACTCTGTCCAGGTCCGACTTGTAGATCCCCAGGAGTCCGAAGCCTTGGACTTCCCAGAAACCTGCGCGTGATGACAATATAAGGGCAACATTTCAACCAATATGACACAGTCCGGGTGCGACTCCACATTCAGCCACTACATGGTGCTGTTTTATTTGCTTTGTTGAATTTGAGATCGAGTGATTACTGGTCTGGTCAAGGCTGGCCTTACATGGATAATTAAAGCGGAGCTGGCTCAAAATATATGTTGTAGAAAATGATGATAAATGAACAAAATGAAGTCTGTGAAAGTGGGATGAAGTGTTTGAATGAACCTCTGGCGTCCATGGGCGAGGCTCCACAGTCCAGGCGCATGACGATGGGAGCGAAGGTCTGGTAGCCCTCTACACAGTGTTTCCTGGTCAGGTCGATGATGGAGGACGGGAAACGGATGTGGAGATCGAAGAGGAACACAATGCTGTGTGGATCCTAGACATTGTATAACAGAGGGAATCAAATTAGAATAAAACATATGGTAAAGTGTTTTTGTAAATACAGTTATCGTATGTGTTGCATTTGTATACTGTTGTTAAATGAATCTGTGTATTGTTGAAATGCATTATGGTATAACGTCATTAAAGAGTTCCCTATATGTCGCCGTAGAAGTGATTATTATAGTAATTGGGTAAATAAGGAGTGGTATGGGTAGTCCCAACCAAAAAATAGGTTTGAGACAAACATATGGTATAATTTCGCCAAATGGACTGTACACAGTAAGAATCGGACTAATTTTATGTGTGTACCAAAATGCCGATGTCGACAAGGACGCCGCAACTTGAGGTTAGGCCCCTTTTGAATACAGATTCATTATTTCCAGACATTCTTCCGTCCAAAGTATCACACGGGTTATTGACTATATTGCATGAGAGTATTTCAACTACTCCACCCTATGGAGGCCGTAAGAGTACGAAGTTACTAGTCTTGAAAGATACAAGAAGTCTATTCTCAGGAGGCATTCCAATGCCCCGCGAGAAGTTTCCTAGTTGTTATGCAAATAATCGCACCCTAACCAAATGCTGTGACAAGGGGTAAACGTAGTATGCAGTTGAAACCACATGACGGTGTGTGGGGTTCAGACGTTCCCGAGGATAAGGAATTATGGACAACGGGTCAGAAAATATTCTATTCGGTTTTTCCTAATATTGGAGTGGGAAAACTGACCCTTATGATGGAAACTTTGCATTTCCATATGTCGTTGTACATTAATTTTACTATGAATGCATTGGATGTACTGTCTGAGGAAGTAAAAGCATAAAGGCAAATAGTATAGAAATTTCTGGCCCCAGCATTGGCCATGTTGATATTATTTTGTTTATTTGTTACGTGTTTCTTTCCTTGTCTTCAAAAGTTGATTAACAAGATGATGTCGTTTGCTATGACTGACGTGTTGGCGGCACGGTAGCACAGCGGTTAGTGCTTGTGCTTCACAGCTAGAAGGTCCAGGTTCGATTCCCACCTGGACGGGGCCTTTCTGTGTGGAGTTTGCATGTTCTCCCCGTGTCTGCGTAGGTTTCCTCCGGGTACTCCGGTTTCCCCTACCACTAAAAACATGTACAATAGGCCCAGGGACTGCAGGTGGAAATTAGCACAAGTGCTATAACCTGGTACAATGCATCTCTCCTTCCTGAGGCTAATGTATATTGTACACTGTCCCTGTTCAAATAAAATAAATAATACAATACAATCTGAGTGTTTGGCTTTGCTAGCTAAAAGAGACAGCAATTTAATCATACTGAACTTAGTGTTGATATGGAACTTAACTGTGACGACTTGGACAATGACGTACTTCCGGGTCTGACACTACTTTACACTGACCAGTAAAAGACATGTAGACCTCTGAATGTAAGTATGTGACCATTTCAAACGTGACGACTTTACTGAAAGCTTTATCCAAGAATGGTATAAATCTGAATTTGAGCAGGAGTTGCAAAACATATGATAAAAGGGGCGACGGTGGCGCAGATGGTAGAGCGGGTCGTCTCATGATCGGAAGGTCGGGGGTTCGAATCCCGCCTCCTGAAGGTGCACATTGTCGTTGTGTCCTTGGGCAAGACACTTCACCCTCCTTGCCTCCAGTGTCAGCGTACACTGGTGTATGAATGAGAGAGTGAATGGGCCCCCTATGAGAGACCAACAGGCCCGTTTGGAACCATGAGGCCATCCTTCCGTGGACCCACCACCTGCAGGACGAGCCATAGGAGCCTGGTGCTATGTGATTTGGGCAGCTCCAACGGCTGCCCCACGACGCGGCAACGGACAAGTGGGAGAAAATGGATGGATGATAAATGGGGGGAGATGTTAGAACATTTTGTAAATACAGTTTTCGTATGTGTTGCATTTGTATACTGTTGTTAAATGAATCTGTGTATTGTTGAAATGCAAGACTGAACTATTGAACTTAAATGTATGCTAAAAGTAATTTCCTGTTCAGATGTCACCTTTGGGGGGAAAAATTCTCTAACATAAAGTCAGGAGTCCTTTATGTATCATCTCACCTTAATAAGATTAATGCCTTCTTGCAGACCCCGAGAACGCTCAAAGTTCCCGTTCAACTTCTTGTACTGATAGCTGCACACAAACATTGATGCGGTCTAGTTATGAGGCAGGCAGTGACACGTGCACGGTAAAGTATTCACGGTTTACCGAGGGATTTTGGACTTGGCCAGAGCCTCTTCAATGTTCATGTCTGTGCTGTTGAAGTCTGTCAGGATTAAGTTGAAGTTGAGGTCTCCCGTGTCTTTCACCAAATTCTCCACATCTCTGATAAACAGGTGCACCCATCTGGCCTGGTTTTTCACTGAAATAAACAAAAACTATTTCAATTTTCACAACAAGTATACTTCAAAGTAACAGTGGCCTAGTTATTTATAACAACATAAATATGTTGGTGCACTAATTATTAGGGATGGGACGAAATATCATTTGGCGAAATATCGCGATACAAAACGTGACGAAACGCATCGAGTAAAAAAAAATAATGGATCGCGAATTTTGAATTTTTAAAAAAAATTGTATTTAATTTTTTTCATGTAAAGCGTCTTTGAGTGTCCAAAAAGCGCTATACAAGTTCGATGTATTATTATTATTATTATTAAATGAAAAAAATATATATATATCCGGGGAATGGTGCAGTGCGTCATCACGTCAAGTCACAGGAATGATATGTTAGTTTTTTTGAAGAAGAACCAGTCCTGAGGCACTAAGGGAGTGTTCTTGTTGTGTTTGGCCTAAACAAAAATAAACAAGTTGTTATTATACAGTAATATTTTTTTCTTTTTTGATATTGTATCGTGACGTATCGTTTCGTGACTCTGACATATCGAGGTGCATCGTATCGTGAGTTTAAGTGTATCGTCCCATCCCTACTAATTATGTTGAACATATCCTTGTGTTCAGATCCAAAATGAGTGCAAGTGCACAGAACTACTTTAAACGTCATATCTAAGAGTATAAGAGAGGTTATTAATAAACAAAACAATTACCCATGTATTAAAAATTACAATAAAATCATCCTATATGATGTAAAGGTCGTTCGAGTTTACTTGTTTGTTTTGGTTCACATGGCAATTATCCAAGAAAAGGTTTGGCCTTACTTTGGGTTGCCAGACCCTTATAAAACCAGTTTTAAATGGACAAAAGGA
Organism: Proterorhinus semilunaris; assembly: GCA_021464625.1. Lineage (NCBI taxonomy): Eukaryota > Metazoa > Chordata > Actinopteri > Gobiiformes > Gobiidae > Proterorhinus > Proterorhinus semilunaris. Next base: position 29,246,062 of record CM038356.1, on the reverse strand, counting down.
TTATCTCTGATTCAAATACTGTCCCCATTTATTGTGCAGGCCTCCATTAAAAAGATATCACAATTCAACCCTCTACCTATGTGTGGACATGCCCCATCTCTTTTGAAAGCTCAGAACCTCCCAAATTTAGTCACTGAGCATCAACAACTGGAGGCTGCACTGACACTAATTAGAACTTGATTGGAGACAGGGGCTGGAACTCTGAAAGTCAATATGTAGATAAGATAGAGTCTAAGGTGTTATCAGTGTTATCAGCAAACCAATTTATGATGTAAACAATGTGTCCATGTGTCATTTTTGATTCCAGCCCTTGTTAATATGTTTGATACATGATTTGTAAAACATTATCTCAACAAAGGCTGGTCTGGACCTGGTAATACGAAATGAACCACTGCCTCCGGAGTCCACCTGAAGCCCACAGGGTTGCAGAGCTTGAGCTGCTTCTCCGGTGGCGAGGGGGTGCTCTTCAGGGCGTAGATGTACTGGGACAGCCGCAGCAGCGCTCCAGACTCCTCCCTCACCTCCAGCTCCAGCAGGTAGCGCCTCCCATTGCGGACATCAACGTTCATAACCACATTGACCACGCGCTCCAAAGTCAATCTGCAGGGGTACAGCAGGGAGGGACGTTAAAGGCACCAGGCAGGACATATGGAGAGTGTGGCAATTAGACAAATAAATTACACAATGGACAGGCTTAGGGGCTGTCTGTTGCATTACAGTACACCTGTGTCTGCAACCACCAGTGTGCAGTGAACACAACAACTTTCAGCACCTCTTCTACTAGGACTCCCCTGTAAAAAGATTGTGTGATCTTAGTACAAATTTCCTGGTTAAGGAAATCAAATCAGATGAACTGATATTGACCGTAAATGTCCGTGGCCTAGGTTTAAAAATGTTTACTCCACGTACCACCTAAAAAAATATTTAATGTTACATGCCCCACTTGGCCAAAATCAAATCCAGACTAAGCCAGCTCTAAAAAGGGGTTAAAATTGTTCTAAATAGGAATAAGTTACATCTAAACTGTAACCCAGGAAAATACCTAACTTAAATGCTAAAATAAAATGACTAAAGTATAAATGAAATGATCTCTACCGGTAATTAAAATGAACAAAGTCAAAATTGCAGACGACCCTGAGCACAACCAGAAGAAGCCAACGAGCCAGACTGATATTACAGTGTGAATAATTGATATTAGTTTGGAATTGCTTTCGGTGCAGTGTTTGATGATTACTGGATCAAGCGCAATTAGTTTTAGCTAATGTTTAAGTTGTTATGAACTTGAGAGAAATGAATAAGCAAAAAAACAACAACTATGCTGTAACAGCCTCTTTCCACTGGTCACAATTAAACAAAATAGAATGAGGGCTGGCGAGAGATGGACCTGGTGGAGGGCCCCCCCCCCCCTCTCAACGGGTTCATAAATCTTGTAATTTTAATGCACCACCCAGTATAGGTCTCAGAAATGTCTTACAACAACATCTAGTTAGAGCAGCGGGGTGAGGGCTTGCTGTTGGGGGACTACTGCCCTCCACCAGCTGGCCATTTTACACCCTGGCTTTTTAAGGCACCTCACTAAACTAGGTAAACAAAAATAATAAAACAATCACTACCAAAATTTTACAGTGGAAATGGGAATGACTATAATAATGGGTCTAGTTGATTATGTTATACTAAACAACTAAATCAATGGTCAATTAATAGAATGGTGACTGGTGTTTAAACGTAATGATTGAAACTGAAAATAAAAATAAATGTCTATATTTTGGTAAACTACACACATTTAAGTCTTTGTGTGATGTCTTCTTGCTTTGGAGGTCATGTGATTTTCTTTTGTGAGGCTTGAATGCTGTTTCGTTTTCGTAAGGTTAAAGCGGTCAATCGCAATTATGTAATTCAGGAATTTGTAATATAAAGTGTTGTATTGTATGAAGGCGCGAGACGTTGCTTGTATCATTGTAACTGGGATGTAAATACATTTTTGAATATGGGGTAGGCACTTATAAGCTTTCTTGCTTCGGCCTACTCCTTTTGAGTTTTTTGTTATTTTATTTTATTTCGGCACTGCAACAGTGCTAATGTGAATGGTGAATGCTCAAATAAACCAACAAACAATAATTCCAGCCAAGAGTTAAAACGGCAAACCGCTATTCATTAAATATTTATTTTCTAAAAGTGTTTGTATATCAGCCCCTTGTTTGTTTTTGTTGTATTGATAAAACTGCTTGTGTTTTCTTTTAAATTAGTGGGTTTTTTCACACCTGACAGTTTTGACTGCTCACTTTCTGCAATGATGACATCATGTGACCAACAACTGAGGAAGATTAGTCACATGATGTCATCTTTTGTAAGTTAACACAAGCAGACCAAATGAACCTTTTGGGATTATTATTGCTCGTGGTTTGTCAGTTAACATATTACACCCGATAACTGACGCAATACTGCCACATGATTGGCTAACACCACCGGTGGGTTGGATTTATGTGTTTGTTAACTCACAAATAGAAATCAGCTTGCAAGCAAGGTTAACCAGCATTATGCCAGGGGGAACACTGCTCTACTTTTTTCTTTAGTGTCAGATTTTAGGAATAAAAGTGAATCAGTGTGATCAGATTACTCCTCTCCTCTTTAGCCCATACTTCCTCTCCTCTTTAACGTTTCCACTCACCTGCTGTGTTTCTGATTGAACTTGTCCATGTAGGCCTCCACTATGGCCTGGACCTCGGCCTGTTGTATCTGGATGTTCCCCGTCAGGCTGCAGTTCATGTTGAGCGCATGTGACTGCTGACCCTGGTAGCCTAAATTGTTAATCTTGAACGTTTGTGCCCATTGGGCACTTTCCCCAGGAGGTTCTGAAAAGCACAGGACAAATCGTTTAATGAAGTTTAACAAAGTCACATGGTAGAATGCGCGGCAGCTTTACCTTTTTGTACTAACGGCTTTGTAACGTTCATGTAGCTATTAAATGACTGCCTGTGGAGGAGATGGTCATTAGAAATATCATTTGCACATTTTTAGGTTAACAAGAATTTTTATTCACAAAAGTCCAATCTTGCCCTAGGGCGCCAAATTGGCTAGGACCTGAACGTGTGTCTAAACCTGAAAAACACCCAACATAAACATATGCTTATGAATGCTTATACAATTTACATAACTATTTAGCATTTTGTAAAGATTTCTAGTTTTAGTCAGAGCAATCAGAATCCCTCCAGGTGCTACAGTAAAAAAATTATAATTTGTTTTTCATTTTTAATCCGCACCTAATTTTAAGATGATAATAAAGGTCCAGAAAGCTGGTGGGAACGCACTCTGTGCCAATAAAAAAAAAAAAGTAATTTCATGTCATAATAATAAAAAAAAGCTAATTCAACACAGTGGCTTCTGCAGGTTAGAAATGTCTTTGCCATCAGAAAGACACGACTCTCCTGTTTAATAGGCATCATGATGGGCAACTTGAATGAGGTGTGTATACCTATCAAAAAATCTAAAAAGTCTCACAGGAGTTTGCTTGTTATCATTGCTGTAGCTACTGTTAATTAATGGGCATGGCAGTTACGGTATCTTCTACCAAATCTATGTTTATCAATGCGTTCCCTATGGCTAGAATTAAATGTGTTTTAGCACTAGCAGTAAGTCTATTATAGTTAATAGCAGCAGAAGTAATATTTTGCAAAAGGGCTTTTTGTGTTTTCACTATGCCTCCCTATCCCATTGTGTGAGGCATTTGGTAGACGGTAGGTCTTGGACTGAGAATAGTGGCTTTCTCATATACGCCCATCCAAATCTCTCCATCCACATTTATCCAAGGATAGCACACGTTGGACAGCTCAATGTCCAGGTACCACTCCATGAAGTAAACTTCCTTACGGCTTTATGCGGTAGTAGCAGGTGGTCTCTGTGTCCAAGTGGGTCAGCCGGGTGTGGTCGTTGGGATAAATGTAGGACAAGTGCACCTTAGGAAAGGAAACATGGTCAATCCGAGCACTTACAGAGAGGGCATTGTGCAATCTAATGCACAGGTAACCTATGGCTTTGATGCTGGCAGGGTTTACAGTAATAGGAAAAGGGTACATACGTATTTGAGGCCCTGGTAGCGCTGCAGCTTGTAGCCGTTGATGGTGTAGCTGGGTTTGTACACGCAGTCAGGCAGGAGGCCGCTGAGAAGTGTGCCGTTTATCATAGGCACTGCAATCACAGGGGAAAGACTTTTTAGCCCGTTGAAATCTTAATGGAAATGCTACTTAAAAAAATATAATTAACACTAGTGGAGTTAAATTGGTAAAATGGTCCGATTTATATATAATCTTGTTAACGCAAGAATTTGACTTGATAATGTTGATTTTCAAATCAGCGCCCTTGAATTAGTAAGAGTAGCTATGTTGCCAAAAATCAGAAAGAAACACCCGTAGGTCTGTTTTCAAGCAGTGTTTAGTTTTCCCCCTGACTATGAAGTCAGCCCATCAAATTTAGTTGAGTGTACGTCTTAGGAGTGACAGAAAGTAGCTGCCGATCTGCACCAACCAAACACTTCCTCGGCACATTCACACAGTGAGCCATTGTTTTAATAGACACTCATACAGTGAGGTCTTTCTGAAAAAGTGGATGGTGTTTGACCTGTTCGTCCTGTTTATCAAAGGGTTGTTTTTCTAATAATATTATTATTCATATTTTCCTGACAACTTAAACCGGCAAAAAGACAGTAACATTTCACAATGTTGTCCCTGACAAACTGCTGTTTTGAAGGAAGATAAAGTCTTTTATGTTCATTGTAAAAGAAAATCAAGATTTTCCATAATAATAATAATTATTAAACAGTTATGTTCTACCTGTCCTTCAAATTAAAATCTACTCGTCTGGACTGAGTTGGTGAAGTCTACATGATAATTTACTATAACATTTGTAGACGTCACGTTTGAGGACGTGGAGAATCGTGAGCTGCACTTGTCTGCGCTGTGTGCGGATTCACAGAGTGATCGTTGCTTCTTGTCCTAGCGAGTCCACTTCACCGGGGAGAGTCGTTGTACTGGCGTTTGTTTACAAAAACTACCTATACATGGGGCTACTTATCACGTGAACTCGCACCAAGCGTGTGAACCCACATGCACTTCTGTTGTCGCGAGTGCCGTTTCTGTGCCTGGGTACAGTGTCAGCCAGACTCACTGTGAGCCGGTGGTTAAACTGGAAAGATGAGCTTACTGTTCAAAGAAATGAGTCAATGTTTAATACATTGGTGGTTATTACATCTTAACATTCCGCTCATTTCTATCTCAGCGTCACAAAGATTCAACGCCCTGTGAGCCATTCAGATCAAACTTCCCCCATAAAGCCAAACTGAACATTTCAAAGTGTCTTTTTATTGTAGGCAGCCTGTACCTGTGCAATATTCAGGCGTCCAATCAACATCTGGATATGCCACAGCTGTGAGGTAAAGACGAAGTGCTCACTAACAGGTTTAGACAGATTTGTGAACAATATTTGTGAGAAATGAGTCTGTTAAATGTATAGAAAGAGTTTCATGACTTCAGCGCATGAAAACCGTGCACTAAAACAAATAGTCGGGAAAAAAATAAATAAATAATGTGACACCTACTGGCATTTCTTTAAGATTTTTGGCAACATAGCTACTTTTACTAATTCATAGGCGCTGATTTTAAAAATCAATGTTGCCCAGCCCAATTCTTGTGTTAACATGGTCAAAGCGTTCCTCAAAAATGACTTCATCATCCATATATGGTAAACTAGTTAGTTTGTATTTGAAATTGAAACAAATGTATTTCTACTATTTTGACGGCGCTGATTTCAAAAATCAACGTTATCATCCAAATGTGTGCGTTAACATGGTCTAATCAGTCATCAAAGATGACGTCATTGGCCATGGAAGCAAAATGACATGTAAATTTGTATTAAAACCATCAGGCTCAAATTGAACCTTTAGTTGTATTGCTTTATGATCACTGACATTGACTTTATCACCCACATCTACAAAACAATGTGTAGCTGTGGAGGAAATGCGAGTGTAACATTGGATAATGAGGACATTTTTGATGACTGATTAGACCATGTTAACGCAAGAATTTGACTTGATAACGTTGATTTTCAAATCAGCGCCCTTGAATTAAGAGTAGCTATGTTGCCAAAAATCAGAAAGAAACACCCGTAGGTCTGTTTTTAAGCAGTGTTTAGTTTTCCCCCTGACTATGAAGTCAGCCCATCAAATTTACACTCAACAAAAATAGAAACGCAACTCCTTCGTTTCTGCTCTCATTTTTCATGAGATGGACTTAAAGATATAAAATTCATTCCAGATACACAATATTACCATTTCTCTCAAACATTGTTCACAAATCAGTCCACATGTGTGATAGTGAGCACTTCTGCTCTGCTGAGATAATCCATCCCACCTCACAGGTGTGCCACATCAAGATGCTGATCTGACATCATGACTAGTGCACAGGTGTACCTTATACTGCCCACAATAAAAGGCCACCCTGAAATGTGCAGCGTTGTCTCACAGCAAAATGCCACAAGCATTGAGGGAGTGTGCACTTGGCATGCTGACAGCAGGAATGTCAACCAGATCTGTTGCTCGTGCATTAAATGTTCATTTCTCCACCATAAGCCGTCTCCAAAAGCGTTTCAGAGAATATGGCTGTACATCCAACCGGCCTCACAACCGCAGACCACGTGTGACCACACCAGCCCAGGACCTCCACATCCAGCAGGTTCACCTCCAAGATCGTCTGAGACCAGCCACTCAGACAGCTGCTGAAACAATTGGTTTGCATAACCAAACAATTTCTGCACAAACTGTCAGAAACCGTCTCAGGGAAGCTCAACTGCTCGTCGTCCTCATCGGGGTCTTGACCTGACCCCAGCTCGTCGCCGTGACAGACTTGAGTGGACAAATGCTCACATTCGATGGCGTCTGGCACGTTGGAGAGGTGTTCTCTTCACGGATGAATCTCGGTTTACATTGTTCAGGGCAGATGGCAGACACCGTGTGTGGCGTTGTGTGGGTGAGCGCTTTGCTAATGTCAATGTTGTGGATCGAGTGGCCAATGGTGGTGGTGGGGTTATGGTATGGGCTGGCATCTGTTATGGATGAAGAACACAGGTGCATTTTATTGATGGCATTTTGAATGCACAGAGATACCGTGATGAGATCCTGAGGCCCATTGTTGTGCCATACATCCATGAACATCACCTCATGTTTCAGCAAGATAATGCACGGCCCCATGTTGCAAGGATCCGTACACAATTCTTGGAAGCTGAAAATGTCCCGGTTCTTGCATGGCCAGCATACTCACCGGACATGTCACCCATTGAGCATATTTGGGATGTGCTTGACCGGCGAATACGACAGCGTGTACCAGTTACCACTAATATCCAGCAACTTCGCACAGCCATTGAAGAGGAGTGGACCAACATTCCACAGGCCACAATTGACAATCTGATAAACTCTATGGAAGAAGATGTGTTGCACTGCATGAGGCAAATGGTGGTCACACCAGATACTGACTGGTTCTGAGTCCCCAGACCCCCAATAAAGCAAAAAAACGGCACATTTCAGGGTGGCTTTTTATTGTGGGCAGTATAAGGTACACCTGTGCACTAATCATGATATCAGATCAGCATCTTGATGTGGCACACCTGTGAGGTGGGATGGATTATCTCAGCAAAGCAGAAGTGCTCACTATCACACATTTGGACTGATTTGTGAACAATGTTTGAGAGAAATGGTAATATTGTGTATCTGGAATGAATTTTAGATCTTAAAGTCCATCTCATGAAAAATGGGAGCAGAAACAAAGGTGTTGCGTTTATATTTTTGTTGAGTGTAGTTGAGTGTACGTCTTAGGAGTGACAGAAAGTAGCTGCCGATCTGCACCAACCAAACACTCCCTCGGCACATTCACACAGTGGCACAAATGTCTTGCTCAAGAACACCTCGACAGGCTGTACTAGTGTTCGCTTTGGAACCACTGACCCACAGATCCGTGGATTAATGGTCTAACCATTGAGCCATTGTTTTAATAGACACTCATACAGTGAGGTCTTTCTGAAAAAGTGGATGGTGTTTGACCTGTTCGTCCTGTTTATCAAAGGGTTGTTTTTCTAATAATATTATTATTCATATTTTCCTGACAACTTAAACCGGCAAAAAGACAGTAACATTTCACAATGTTGTCCCTGACAAACTGCTGTTTTGAAGGAAGATAAAGTCTTTTATGTTCATTGTAAAAGAAAATCAAGATTTTCCATAATAATAATAATTATTAAACAGTTATGTTCTACCTGTCCTTCAAATTAAAATCTACTCGTCTGGACTGAGTTGGTGAAGTCTACATGATCATTTACTATAACATTTGTAGACGTCACGTTTGAGGACGTGGAGAATCGTGAGCTGCACTTGTCTGCGCTGTGTGCGGATTCACAGAGTGATCGTTGCTTCTTGTCCTAGCGAGTCCACTTCACCGGGGAGAGTCGTTGTACTGGCGTTTGTTTACAAAAACTACCTATACATGGGGCTACTTATCACGTGAACTCGCACCAAGCGTGTGAACCCACATGCACTTCTGTTGTCGCGAGTGCCGTTTCTGTGCCTGGGTACAGTGTCAGCCAGACTCACTGTGAGCCGGTGGTTAAACTGGAAAGATGAGCTTACTGTTCAAAGAAATGAGTCAATGTTTAATACATTGGTGGTTATTACATCTTAACATTCCGCTCATTTCTATCTCAGCGTCACAAAGATTCAACGCCCTGTGAGCCATTCAGATCAAACTTCCCCCATAAAGCCAAACTGAACATTTCAAAGTGTCTTTTTATTGTAGGCAGCCTGTACCTGTGCAATATTCAGGCGTCCAATCAACATCTGGATATGCCACAGCTGTGAGGTAAAGACGAATTGCTCACTAACAGGTTTAGACAGATTTGTGAACAATATTTGTGAGAAATGAGTCTGTTAAATGTATAGAAAGAGTTTCATGACTTCAGCGCATGAAAACCGTGCACTAAAACAAATAGTCGGGAAAAAAATAAATAAATAATGTGACACCTACTGGCATTTCTTTCTGATTTTTGGCAACATAGCTACTTTTACTAATTCATAGGCGCCGATTTTAAAAATCAATGTTGCCCAGCCCAATTCTTGTGTTAACATGGTCAAAGCGTTCCTCAAAAATGACTTCATCATCCATATATGGTAAACTAGTTAGTTTGTATTTGAAATTGAAACAAATGTATTTCTACTATTTTGACGGCGCTGATTTCAAAAATCAACGTCATCATCCAAATGTGTGCGTTAACATGGTCTAATCAGTCATCAAAGATGACGTCATTGGCCATGGAAGCAAAATGACATGTAAATTTGTATTAAAACCATCAGGCTCAAATTGAACCTTTAGTTGTATTGCTTTATGATCACTGACATTGACTTTATCACCCACATCTACAAAACAATGTGTAGCTGTGGAGGAAATGCGAGTGTAACATTGGATAATGAGGACATTTTTGATGACTGATTAGACCATGTTAACGCAAGAATTTGACTTGATAACGTTGATTTTCAAATCAGCGCCCTTGAATTAAGAGTAGCTATGTTGCCAAAAATCAGAAAGAAACACCCGTAGGTCTGTTTTTAAGCAGTGTTTAGTTTTCCCCCTGACTATGAAGTCAGCCCATCAAATTTACACTCAACAAAAATAGAAACGCAACTCCTTCGTTTCTGCTCTCATTTTTCATGAGATGGACTTAAAGATATAAAATTCATTCCAGATACACAATATTACCATTTCTCTCAAACATTGTTCACAAATCAGTCCAAATGTGTGATAGTGAGCACTTCTGCTCTGCTGAGATAATCCATCCCACCTCACAGGTGTGCCACATCAAGATGCTGATCTGACATCATGACTAGTGCACAGGTGTACCTTATACTGCCCACAATAAAAGGCCACCCTGAAATGTGCAGCGTTGTCTCACAGCAAAATGCCACAAGCATTGAGGGAGTGTGCACTCGGCATGCTGACAGCAGCAATGTCCACCAGATCTGTTGCTCGTGCATTAAATGTTCATTTCTCCACCATAAGCCGTCTCCAAAAGCGTTTCAGAGAATATGGCTGTACATCCAACCGGCCTCACAACCGCAGACCACGTGTAACCACACCAGCCCAGGACCTCCACATCCAGCAGGTTCACCTCCAAGATCGTCTGAGACCAGCCACTCAGACAGCTGCTGAAACAATTGGTTTGCATAACCAAACAATTTCTGCACAAACTGTCAGAAACCGTCTCAGGGAAGCTCAACTGCTCGTCGTCCTCATCGGGGTCTTGACCTGACCCCAGCTCGTCGCCGTGACAGACTTGAGTGGACAAATGCTCACATTCGATGGCGTCTGGCACGTTGGAGAGGTGTTCTCTTCACGGATGAATCTCGGTTTACATTGTTCAGGGCAGATGGCAGACACCGTGTGTGGCGTTGTGTGGGTGAGCGCTTTGCTAATGTCAATGTTGTGGATCGAGTGGCCAATGGTGGTGGTGGGGTTATGGTATGGGCTGGCATCTGTTATGGATGAAGAACACAGGTGCATTTTATTGATGGCATTTTGAATGCACAGAGATACCGTGATGAGATCCTGAGGCCCATTGTTGTGCCACACATCCATGAACATCACCTCATGTTTCAGCAAGATAATGCACGGCCCCATGTTGCAAGGATCCGTACACAATTCTTGGAAGCTGAAAATGTCCCGGTTCTTGCATGGCCAGCATACTCACCGGACATGTCACCCATTGAGCATATTTGGGATGTGCTTGACCGGCGAATAAGACAGCGTGTACCAGTTCCCACTAATATCCAGCAACTTCGCACAGCCATTGAAGAGGAGTGGACCAACATTCCACAGGCCACAATTGACAATCTGATAAACTCTATGCGAAGAAGATGTGTAGCACTGCATGAGGCAAATGGTGGTCACACCAGATACTGACTGGCTCTGAGTCCCCAGACCCCCAATAAAGCAAAAAACTGCACATTTCAGGGTGGCTTTTTATTGTGGGCAGTATAAGGTACACCTGTGCACTAATCATGATATCAGATCAGCATCTTGATGTGGCACACCTGTGAGGTGGGATGGATTATCTCAGCAAAGCAGAAGTGCTCACTATCACACATTTGGACTGATTTGTGAACAATGTTTGAGAGAAATGGTAATATTGTGTATCTGGAATGAATTTTAGATCTTAAAGTCCATCTCATGAAAAATGGGAGCAGAAACAAAGGTGTTGCGTTTATATTTTTGTTGAGTGTAGTTGAGTGTACGTCTTAGGAGTGACAGAAAGTAGCTGCCGATCTGCACCAACCAAACACTCCCTCGGCACATTCACACAGTGGCACAAATGTCTTGCTCAAGAACACCTCGACAGGCTGTACTAGTGTTCGCTTTGGAACCACTGACCCACAGATCCGTGGATTAATGGTCTAACCATTGAGCCATTGTTTTAATAGACACTCATACAGTGAGGTCTTTCTGAAAAAGTGGATGGTGTTTGACCTGTTCGTCCTGTTTATCAAAGGGTTGTTTTTCTAATAATATTATTATTCATATTTTCCTGACAACTTAAACCGGCAAAAAGACAGTAACATTTCACAATGTTGTCCCTGACAAACTGCTGTTTTGAAGGAAGATAAAGTCTTTTATGTTCATTGTAAAAGAAAATCAAGATTTTCCATAATAATAATAATTATTAAACAGTTATGTTCTACCTGTCCTTCAAATTAAAATCTACTCGTCTGGACTGAGTTGGTGAAGTCTACATGATCATTTACTATAACATTTGTAGACGTCACGTTTGAGGACGTGGAGAATCGTGAGCTGCACTTGTCTGCGCTGTGTGCGGATTCACAGAGTGATCGTTGCTTCTTGTCCTAGCGAGTCCACTTCACCGGGGAGAGTCGTTGTACTGGCGTTTGTTTACAAAAACTACCTATACATGGGGCTACTTATCACGTGAACTCGCACCAAGCGTGTGAACCCACATGCACTTCTGTTGTCGCGAGTGCCGTTTCTGTGCCTGGGTACAGTGTCAGCCAGACTCACTGTGAGCCGGTGGTTAAACTGGAAAGATGAGCTTACTGTTCAAAGAAATGAGTCAATGTTTAATACATTGGTGGTTATTACATCTGAACATTCCGCTCATTTCTATCTCAGCGTCACAAAGATTCAACGCCCTGTGAGCCATTCAGATCAAACTTCCCCCATAAAGCCAAACTGAACATTTCAAAGTGTCTTTTTATTGTAGGCAGCCTGTACCTGTGCAATATTCAGGCGTCCAATCAACATCTGGATATGCCACAGCTGTGAGGTAAAGACGAAGTGCTCACTAACAGGTTTAGACAGATTTGTGAACAATATTTGTGAGAAATGAGTCTGTTAAATGTATAGAAAGAGTTTCATGACTTCAGCGCATGAAAACCGTGCACTAAAACAAATAGTCGGGAAAAAAAAAAATAAATAATGTGACACCTACGGGCATGGGCGTCGGACTGGGGGGGTAAAGGGTACGGAGTACCCAGGGCCCAGAGGGGGGTAGGGGCCCTCAAAAGTGCTGCAAAAAGCGTTCTGTATTCTACTTTCTAAATTTCCTCATAATTGATGCTATAAGAATTGAACACAACCGGGCGGAAATACAGTGGTTGCTGGACAGAATTTTGCACAAATAATAATGATGGATGATATTTCAGGGCCCTGACACCCCTTTAAAAAGGTGCCAAATGGTTCAGCCCACACACCGGTGTTCAGGACCGTGCGCTTCAACTCAACAGTGACTTTGATGAGGTGGGCTCTGCAATGCAATGGCACAGAGGTAGAAAAGAGAGATATTAGTCTTGCCTCGCTCTTATGTGCTTTTATTTAACACTAGCCTATTCTAACTGGCCTTAGATGCAACTTTCTGTCCTAAATGACAGTTAAACATGAAGTGAGGCGAGTCCCTCTGTCTGTGCTGAGAAGTGGATGGTGCAGAGTCAGAGAAAGAGCCAGAGACAGAGCTCCTTCTTTCCTCGTTTTAACCTCTAAAGTTTCTCTTTCCTTATATTTATTGTAACTGACTGCAATCAGGTCAATAGAGTGACCAAAGCCACAGGTCGCTCACACTATTTTCACCGAATTAAATATGCTAATTAGCCGCGCACATTTGGAGACTTGCATTATAAACGCGCAGCTTTGGAGACGAGTCAACGTGGTTCTATTGAAAAGGTGGAGGGCTCGTGCCATTTAGCCTATTCCAGCGTAACTTTTTTAGAACAAGAATTTACTGACAATACACTTAAAGATCGGCTTCAAATGGTGAGAGACTAAATGAGGCCACGCCCTTGAGGTGGGCCAAAGAGACACCATGTAGTATAATTATTGTTTGTAAAATAGCATTTAAAAGTCACAAATGTGTTATTCCCAGCACAAATATCCTAAATATCCTAGTGCAGCAGCCCTCCTGTTTAATGTGGTATGCTAATTATCATTATGTTCTATCTAAAGCTAGCAATTTCAATTGGCCCAATGAAAGTAGAATATTCCACCATCAATTTAAATATCTATATCACTACCGGGATTAAAGGTTATTCAATTTCTGTAACTGAAGCCAAATAAGATGAAATTTCAAGTCAAACTCCAAGGGTCCACCAGGGGTCCACCAAGATAGTTTGTACCCGGGGCCCAGAATTTGGTGCTACGCCCCTGCCTACGGGCATTTCTTTCAGATTTTTTGCAACATAGCTACTTTTACTAATTCATGGGAGCTGATTTTAAAAATAATGTTGCCAAGCCCAATTCTTGTGTTAACATGGTCAAAGCGGTCCTCAAAAATGACTTCATCATCCATATATAGTAAACTAGTTAGTTTGTATTTGAAACAAATCTATTTTTACAAATTTAAAGGCGCTGATTTAAAAAATCTATGTTACCAAATGTGTCTAATCAGTCATCAAAGATGACGTCATTGCCCATATATGGCAAATACATTATAGAATTTACATCAATATTTTACATTTTGTAAAGGTCTCTAGTTCAAATTCTGAATGTGTAACAAATATTAAAACCTTGATAAAAAGTATCTCTTGGGTCTTCTCTCTGCATGTCAGGTGCTGAATTTGGCTTTTGTACGTTGTTTCGTTCGTGGCTGGCCGCTGTCTGTGGGATGTGGGCAATATCACCAATCATGAGAGAGGACTCATCTGTGGAGCAAAATAACATTTCTAATTTCTATGACTGTGTAAGTACATCAACAAATAAAAAGTGTGGGACATTTTAGAACAAAATATGTTGTATATGACATGAGAACTTATGATGATCTCTCATCCTTGTCAAGATGTTTCACAATTAGTGATTTAAAAAAAAACATGTCTAAACATTAAGCCTTACATTTTGCTATGTCTGAAACTTAATGCTGATGATTGTATCGTGATAAACCTGTATCTGTTCAGCTCAGGAAGGACTTGCTTGTAACTACAGTCAATGTAATTTAGACCTTACAATTTATTATGCTATGTAAATGTATATTGAGTTGAACACGGGATAGGCACTTATAAGCTTATTGCTTCAGCCTACTCCATTTTGAGCATCCACAATTGTATGAATTTTGAAAGACAAAATGAATGTAAAATTTATCAAACTAAACTAAACTACACTAAACTAAACTAAACTCAGTAAACTTAGACCTGTACTTTAGTTCATACGTGTAATATGATGGAAGAACATTAATAGAGTCTATGGGATTTTTCTCACTACCAAAAAGGTACAGCTACCAATTATACACTTTATTACGAGTCCATAAAATGCAACTATTTGCAACTCCAACCACCACCTGCTGATGTCATGAGGTGAGGTGCTCCTAAATTTTTGAAGTCCACACAACAGCTTCATTTTATTGCCCTTTGAGCCAGCATAGACTTTTAAAACAACTCTTTTTAGATCAAATCTTAATGCCAGCTTTTTTCAAACTCTTTTATACTTTATTTATTTTACTTGCTTTGATTCATTAGTTGTTTTAAAAAGGGGTTATTATGTTTTTTGTATTTGGTAATAATAATGTCAACCACACACCTTTATCATCTTATACCTTGTGGGTTAGAAAATGCAATATTGATCTAAAAGAGCTGAAACTAAATATCCAGTCATTTCAATTCCGAGTGGCTCTAATGAAGCTAATGATGAGTTTTTACTATGCGATGAGAGGATTAAGCTTAGCAAGAGATGGAGGCGTGAGGAAAGCATTTCCTGGATACGTAGAACCTCATGAGGAGCTTTTTGGGGATTTTTTTCCTTTTTTTCTGGGAGCTGTCGCTGCAGTGCAAAGAGTAAACACAGCAAAATACAGCTCCAGATATGATTTTGATGAGAGCGTGGTAACATGGTAAAAAGCGGTTGCACTTTGTAAACCTTGATTTTTAAAATGTATTATCATTTTTATTAGCGCTCACCAACATAGAGGGAGATTTGATCAGACTGAATGACCACAAAATCCTGAGCTTGATCCAATCGCCGCCACTGTAGTAAACAAAGACATAAATGAGGCTTGGAACCCACTATGGATCCAGAAGATAAGAAAAATCCATAGAACAAATACTTTTTTCCCATAGCCTATGAGACAAACCTAAAATATACATTTCTGAAAAGCCTATGTGTTGCGGATTGTGCAGGAGGAATGACCCAAAATGCAAACAGCCCAGGAATCGGAGCAGAACTTAAGTTTAATGGCAAAAAAGGTCCAAGTACCAGAAAAACAACGAACAAAAAACTTACAGACACCATGGACACCAAAACCAGCAACGACATACCTACATGCAATGAACCGACAAAGACAAGGGAAAACACAGGGGTATAAATACACAAGGAAACGGGGCACAGGTGACACACATTAGGGCGGGGCAGGCAATTAACACAGGGGAAGCAAAGCAAAATCACAAGGACAGAACAGACATGTCAAAATAAAACACAGGACCAAACCAAAGACGAATACAAAAACAGGGGGACACAGGACGAATCCTGACAGTACCCCCCCCTCAAGGGACGGCTCCCAGACGGCCCAAGGTCCAAACCGAACAGGGAGGGCGGAGGGGGCCCGGAGGAGGGAACGGGTCCGGGGGCTCGGGCGGAGGCAGGTCTGGGTCCGGGGGCTCGGGCGGGGGCGGAGGCAGGTCCGGGGGCCCGGGCGGAGACGGAGCCGGGTCAGGGGTCTCCGGTGGAAGCGGGTCAGGGGGCTCGGGCGGAGGCGGAGCCCGGTCAGGGGTCTCCGGTGGAAGTGGGTCCGGGGGCTCGGGCGGGTCCGCGGGCTCAGGCGGGTCCGGGGGCTCAAGCGGGTCCGGGTCAGGTGGCCCTGGAGGCTCAGGCGGATCCGGGTCAGGCGGCTCCGGCCGAGGCGGGTCAGGGGTCTCCGATGGAAGCGGGTCAGGCGGCTCCGGCCGAGGCGGGTCAGGGGTCTCCGGTGGAAGCGGGTCAGGCGGCTCCGGCCGAGGCGGGTCAGGCGGCTCTGGCGGCTCCGGCCGAGGCAGAGGCGGGTCAGGGACCTCCGGGCGAGGCAGAGGCGGGTCAGGGGCCTCCGGCCGAGGCGGGTCAGGCGGCTCCGGCCGAGGCGGGTCCGGCCGAGGCGGGTCAGGGGCCTCCGGCCGAGGCAGAGGCGGATCAGGGGCCTCCGGCCGAGGCAGAGGCGGATCAGGGGCCTCCGGCCGAGGCAGAGGCGGATCAGGGGCCTCCGGCCGAGGCGGGTCAGGGGCCTCCGGCCGAGGCAGAGGCGGGTCAGGGGCCTCCGGCCGAGGCAGAGGCGGATCAGGGGCCTCCGGCCGAGGCCGAGGCGGGTCAGGGGCCTCCGGCCGAGGCGGGTCAGGGGCCTCCGGCCGAGGCGGGTCAGGGGCCTCCGGCCGAGGCGGGTCAGGGGCCTCCGGCCGAGGCGGGTCAGGGGCCTCCGGCCGAGGCGGGTCCGGATCCTCCGCAGCGGGCCAAGGCGGCGGAGGCAGGTCCGGATCCTCCGCAGCGGGCCAAGGCGGCGGAGGCAGGTCCGGATCCTCCGCAGCGGGCCAAGGCGGCGGAGGCAGGTCCGGATCCTCCGCAGCGGGCCAAGGCGGCTGAGGCAGGTCCGGATCCTCCGCAGCGGGCCAAGGCGGCGGAGGCAGGTCCGGGTCAGCGAAGTCCGGCGGCGGCGGGAGCAGGGCCGGGTCCGCGAAGTCCGGCGGCGGCGGGAGCAGGGCCGGGTCCGCGAAGTCCGGCGGCGGCAGGTATGCACCCTCCTCCGCCGGCCACGGAGGAGGAGGCAGATCCGGGAGCTGTGCGGGCCCCGGCAGCGGCCGGGCGGAGCTCCGACGAGGAGCGGGGACAGGCGGCGGCCGGGCGAAGCGCAGCCGAGGAGCGGGGACAGGCGGCGGCCGGGCGGAGCGCAGCCGAGGAGCGGGGACAGGCGGCGGCCGGGCGGAGCGCAGCCGAGGAGCGGGGACAGGCGGCGGCCGGGCGGAGCGCAGCCGAGGAGCGGGGACAGGCGGCGGCCGGGCGGAGCGCAGCCGAGGAGCGGGGACAGGCGGCGGCCGGGCGGGGCGCAGCCGAGGAGCGGGGACAGGCGGCGGCCGGGCGGGGCGCAGCCGAGGAGCGGGGACAGGCGGCGGCAGGTCCGCGGGCTTGTCCACCGGCGGCTGCGGACAAGGGACAAAGCCTCGGAGGAGGGCCGAGCCAGGCGGCGGTCGAGCGAGACGCGAGCCCCTGAGAGAGGCAGGCGGCTGCCCAACGGGGCTCGGGCCCGGAACAGGGACAGAAGCAAAGGAAGCCCACCCCAGGCGAAGGTCCCGGCTCGGAGGTGACCCCAGGACAGGGGGAGCCCACCCTGGACGGAGCGAAGTGTCCAGCGGTGGCTCCGGAACGGAAGGGGCCCACCTCGAGCGACGGACGGGGGCTGGCGGTGGCTCAGGGGCGGAGGTAGCCAGGACCAGGATATCTGGCTCAATCTCCCGGAACATAAATAGAGGGCTGCCTGCTGGGTCGCGTTTTGGTCGGTTCATTCTGTTGCGGATTGTGCAGGAGGAATGACCCAAAATGCAAACAGCCCAGGAATCGGAGCAGAACTTAAGTTTAATGGCAAAAAAGGTCCAAGTACCAGAAAAACAACGAACAAAAAACTTACAGACACCATGGACACCAAAACCAGCAACGACATACCTACATGCAATGAACCGACAAAGACAAGGGAAAACACAGGGGTATAAATACACAAGGAAACGGGGCACAGGTGACACACATTAGGGCGGGGCAGGCAATTAACACAGGGGAAGCAAAGCAAAATCACAAGGACAGAACAGACATGTCAAAATAAAACACAGGACCAAACCAAAGACGAATACAAAAACAGGGGGACACAGGACGAATCCTGACACTATGAGAAAAATGAATGGGCTGTTGAGGAATGAGATGGTTTCCGTAGATTGTGTACTTACTGCCACCACCACATGGTCCGTCCCCTGATTATTCTGTTTTAGAATGACTTCGAAAAAGTACCTGGTCTGAGCGGACAACCTGCAAGAGTGACACATGCTGGGAAATATGTTGCAATTATCAAATTAAAGCTGCAAGCGATATGCAAGGGTTTTGCTGACCCATACAACTGCGTGCAACTGTTTCTTGTCCATTTGTATTGTGACCCTAATTGCATCTTTTGACGAACCTAATAGACGTCGATGTCTGGTGGAGAAACTTGTCGTATTCTCCAGGGGCAGTCCACTCCGCACCAGTCTAGAAAGAGGAAAAACACATAGATGCAGTTGATTCCCACTTGACGTTGTGGCCTGGTTGTGGTCAGATTGCGGGCAGGTGTACCTTTCCGACCCAAGCGCGGAGCAGCAGGTTCAGAGGGGACTGGTCTGAGCTCAGCCACAGTTCGGAGTTATCATGTGAACTCAGAGCGAACACATACTCTCCTGAAACACAGTGTTCACGGGGACAATTGGCATCAAATGTTTAGATTAAGTTGTTACTGGTTTGCATTCACAGGACATTTTCTCTCTAAAGGCAAAGAACTTGTCACAATTCTGCCGTGGAGTTTGTCTAAAACCGCAGAATGTGGCCTGGTCTGCCAAGCTACATGCCTTTTCAAAGGCATGTGGTCTGGGACCGTGCGTGATCTCAGCAATTTCCCGTTGGGCGTGATTGACAGACAGCATTGAGACAGATTGAGCAGCTGCCCAGACGGTTCCTCTTTTGAAAAGAAAGGAGGAGCGGCTGGCCAGGCAAGTCAAAATGCAGATGACTACACCTTTCTAATGCCACGTCTGACCGCAAAACAATTTTCTCACAAATGCCATGGAGTATATATGGCATGTTTCTGGGCCTACCTTTTTTTTAATTTTATTTTTTTATTTTTTTACATAAGACAAACTTTAAACCCCCCACCCAACCCCAGCCACTCCTCCTTGCATTCATACCACAATCACAACCACAATCATCCACACATTCATAGTATTTTGACAGCAACACACACACTATAAACAGACAGGAAGCAGAAAGCAAACACAAATAAAATCATTAGAAAAAAAGAAAAATAAGATGAAACACTGAAAACATTTATGACATAACAAATGGCATAGCAAGTACACCCAATATTTATATCTCTAATTCAAGTAAGCAGACATTCAATTTCTTTTCATGCTCAATTATTCTATTGTTATTTGTTGCTATAATTGTTTCCAACATATACTGATGATAAACTCTATTCTTAAAGTGTTGTATACATAAGTTTGATAACGTTTTAGCTTTAAAAATAAACATTTTACCCATCAGAATAATCATATTCAAAAGGTATGTGCAGTTACCCTCAAAAACACATAACACGATATTCTGAGGTGTAAGTTGCAAAACAATATCCATAGACCGTAACCATAGTTGTACACTGACCCAAAACTTAGCCACATATGGACAAAAATAAAACAAATGCATCAGGTCCTCCTCCCCACAGAACCCACAACAGGGATCCTTTTCTATCTTCCATTTGAATAGAGATTTTTTGTTGCAATCATTTTATAAAAGGTTTTAAGTTGAAATATCCTGGAATATCAATCTATTGTAGTTCTATAAATTGTTCTAAAGTAATCTTTCCACAAAATTGGATCATTAAATTCATCTTCCCAAAACAGGCAGATTCTGTGTGGAGAAAGTGCGGTGCCTGTGATATTTACATTCCACATATATATTATTTTGTTTATCTTTGCGCCAGACAGCCATTTTGGGCATCTTATTTGTGGGAGACAAACCATTAACTTATTCTTCCCACAATTTAACAATTTTAAGTCCTAACGTTTTAGGAATTGCAGAAATCAGCTGGTTGTATTGTAACTCTTCGAGAGAAAATGTGAAAAGATCTTTTCAAGTTTTCATAAGAAATCAAATCTCCGGATAAATCTAAAAGGTCATTGACAAAAATTAACCAATTTTTAACACATTCCTCCCACAGCAATGGTTTGTCTCCAACAGTAATGTTTGAATTCATCCATAACAATACCTGTGACTGAATGTCTTGAGCTGTATCTGGAGGGTGGTACTAGAAATTCAACCAACCATCCTTGAAGAATGGTGATAACTCTTTTAAACTATTTTGAAATAGTTTATCAATATGTAATGTTTTTAATTGGTAAAAAGGAAATATATTGTTCGAGAAGAAGGAAAAGGCTGAATATAATCTCTGGCTCGTGATCCATTGTTTGTTATGATACATTTTAGCAACCCAGGAGGCTTTCAAGGAACAGTCCATTCGAAGATTTTTTAAATTCAGTCCGCCATTATCATAAGAATTATATAGATACTGCCTTTTAATTTTATCTGGTTTATTGTTCCATATGAATTTGAAAATGTTCTGTTCAAAGTGTTTGAAGAACTTAATGCTAGGTGAAGGAAGAAGCATTAGTAGGTGAACAAATTGTGGAATTACTAATGTATTAATCAACGTTACTTTTCCTTGAATTGTCAGAAGGTTCCCCCTCCAAGGTTGTAAAATTCTATCTACCTTTCCAATCCTTCTCTCATAATTGTATTTAACTTCTTTAAAGTCATCAGGTAGATGAATCCCTAAAATATCAACTCCTCCATTAGTCCATTTAACAGGAGCAGAGCAGTTTAAAATAAAATTGGTGTCTTTTAATGTCCCAATTCTCAAAATACTACATTTAGCAAAATTAGGTTTCAATCCAGATATTTTTGAAAAAGTATTTAATTCCTTTATTAAACCTTCCAAAGTGGATTGTGTTGGTTTTATAAAAAAGGTTGCATCATCAGCATACATTGTCAGTATAATCTCTTGGCCGTTTGGAAATAGACCTGGTATATCTGGATTGTTCCTAATTTTAATAGCTAGAATTTCCATACATAAAGAGATATGGTGACAAAGGACACCCTTGACGGACTCCTTGTGTTAATGAAAATGCGTCTGATATATGACCGTTATTAATCACTCGACTAACAGGTTGATTATAAAGAGTTTCTGGGCCTACTTCATAAAAAAATAATGATCATGTGAAACACGTGGATTTTCTGTTTAGATACAGTGCCTTGCTAATACACCTTGAACTTTTGCACATTTTGTCATGTTTACAACCATAAACGTAAAGATTTTATTTTGAATTTTTTACTGAAAGTTCCCACACAAGTAACAGACAACTGTGAAGTGAAAGCAAAATGATTCTGTTATTTTACAAAAAATAGAAAAGTGAAAAGTGGGGCGTGCATAAGTATTCATACAGCATTTTCTGAGTGCATTAAATTGCCTTTATAACATTCCTAATGACTGCAGACTGTTCACACCTTGCCCTAACCATTAAATAGAGGCCACCTGTGTGTAATCTACTCTCAGTATAATTCCAGCTGTTCTGTGAGGGCCTCAGAGCTATGGTCGGAGAGTATTGGTCACTAAACAACATCATGAAGGCCAAGGAGCACACCAGAGAGGTCAAGGATAAAGTTGTGGAGAGGTTTAAGGCAGCGTTAAGTTATACAAAGATTTCCCAAGATTTGAACATCTCACGGAGCACTGTTCAATCCATCATTCGGAAATGGAAAGAGTATAGCACCACTGCGAACTTACCAAGACACGGGCGTCCACCTAAACTAACAGACCGAACAAGGAGAGCACTGGTCAGAAATGCAACCAAGTGCTCCAAGATAACTCTGGAGGAGCTGCGACATACTGCCGCTGAGCTGGGGGAATCTGTACATGGGACAACTATAAGTCGTACTCTACACAAATCTGGCCTTCATGGACGAGTGGCAAGAAGAAGCCATTATTGAAAGGAGGCCATAAGAAATCCCGTTTGAAGTTTGCTAGAAGTCATATGGAGGCTAGCATGTGGAAGAAGGTGCTTTGGTCAGATGAGACACAAATTGAACTTTTTGGCCCAAATGCAAAACATTATGTATGGAGCAAACCTAACACTGCACATCGTCCTAATGGTGGGGGGAGCATCATGTTATGGGGCTGCTTTTCCTCAGCGGGGACTGGGAAGATTGTAAGAATAGTTGGGAAGATGGATGGAGCCAAATACAGGGACATTTTGGAGGAAAACCTGCTGGAGTCAGCAAGAGAATTGAGGCTGAGGCGGAGATTCACCTTCCAGCAGGACAATGACCCTAAACACAAAGCTAAATCTACAATGGAATGGTTTAGAATGGCCCAGTCAAAGTCCTGACCTAAATCCTATTGAAAATCTGTGGAAAGACCTGAAAACTCCTGTACACAAACGCTCTCCTTCTAATGTGACAGAGCTTGAGTTGTTTTGTAAAGGGGAATGGGCTAAAATGTCAGTCTCTAGATGTGCAAATCTTGTAGAGTCAAACCCCAGAAGACTTGCTGCTGTTATTGCAGAAAAAGGGGGTTCCACAAACTATTAATTCATGCTGTATGAATACTTACGTACACCCCACTTTTCACTTTCATATTTAAAAAAAAATTAACAGAATCATGTATCATTTTACTTTCACTTCACAGTTGTCTGTTACTTGTGTGTGACTTCCAGTAAAAAAATCAAAATAAAATCTTTACGTTTAGGGTTGTAAACATGACAAAATGTGCAAAAGTTCAAGGTGTGTTAGTACTTTTGAAAGGCACTGTATTTCTTTTAAAAACAATGAATTTATCAAAAAGTTCTATGGGCCCTGCTTTGGAAAAGTTTATCATACTTTTATAAGTTTATCAAACTAGAGGGCAACTAGAGTAATTGCCCTCTAGTTTTAATGTGCTGTTTTTATTGTGTGATTACTGTATTTCTGTGAAGCGTCTTTGAGTGTCTTGAAAAGCGCTATACAAATCTGTAAATAGAGCTTGAAGCTTTCATTTAACCGCCACGATAAGCTAACTTTGATTTGCTCAATTCTTGCAACTTGTTTGACCCGATAGGCCCAACCAGTGTTGACTGCTGATATGACACTTCACCGGCCTTACCTCCATGTCTGCATGTAGTACGTACACTGGTGTATGGATGAAGGTGTGTTAGTGCGTGCGAATCCGGGATAAAGGGTAACGAACAAACGTTGTTACCGTCAGCGGGAGGATGCAGATAGCCAAATATTCGAAGGCCGTAGTTGATTTTCTGTGGAGCCACAGCTAACGCCTTGACTGTGGTCCTGATCTGAGAAGACATGAAGAAAGGAAACAAGGACATGAGGTTAAGGACGACTCATGGAGCTCACACCAGGATGTTGAATGTGGCTCTGGATAAATCGGTCCCTGAGTGTATTTACATAGGTATTAGGCAGAGATAAACAAAATGCTAGCTTATCAGCTAAACCCATTTGAGACCTACAAATGTCTTCCTCTGAAACACTGAAGAGGCAACAAGAGCCCCTACAGCTGCAGCACAGAGGAGGCGTCACAAGAGGAGCTACAGGAAACAAATAAGGACAAACGAGAGATGGTGAAAGACTGTTGTGAAGCAAAGGGAGCGGAGGGAGGAGGAGATGGAGCTGACCAGTGCAGGACACCACGCTCTGAAACAGGGACAAACCCAGGAGGCGCGGCACCATTTCAGAGGATCAGAGGAGACAGCGAGAGAGGGCAGCCAGCCAGGTTATTACAGTGCAACAGGTTCCCCGACCTCCAAGGTCATGCGTTTCAGGTTGACGCACAGTGGCAGCACGGCTCAGCCACAGCAGCTCAGGACTAACACCTGAACACTATTTTGTTGTACGCTTGTACAATGACAATAAAGCACTTACTTACTTGAATGTGGCTCTGGATAAATCGCTCCCTGAGTGTATTTACATAGGTATTAGGCAGAGATCCCTATTCTCCAAAGCTCACATTTTTGACAGTGCAATGGTTTCCCTTCTTCAAAAACAAATAGGTTTTGCATAAAAGATGGGAAAGAGAGAGTGTGACCAAAGTCTGGTTCTGTTCTCACATGCGGGTGAAGTGGGAAGTGCACATTGTTGCGGAGGGAATCGGTCGTACTGCCGCACCACTCGTCAAAAACATGGAGGTTGGCCTGTCCCATATACTGCAGGCAGAAAACATACATTTAGACGCACTAGTCCTAAATACAGTATGACAAATACGCATGCAAAATTCACATGTTACATTGGATCCTTCTGTTAACACAAGAGACATAGGACACAAGAAGACATGCAAAAACGCTGGTGTGAAAAGGACTCAAAAGTGTCGATTGTTGTTGATAACATGTTTTAACAGTTTTAGATAAATTCAGCCTTGTGATCAACAAAACTCTAGTCATTTCTGATTTTACAGTTACAGTACACACTATAAAAGGGAAACCACAATAGGTTTTAGTTTTATCACATCTAAGAATTCTCGGTATGTAAATCTAAGCTGTTCCCACAAATTGAAATGGATTTACATGCTGAGTCGTCATGAAATTTGAAAGTGTATCCTGAAGTCCTGCAACTCCACCAGTTGAGGACCTCTGTTTAGTACATGACTTTATCACAGAGTCTTTCTTCTGTTTGCATGTATTGTAGGGGGTGGAGTTAAACATAAAGCCTGTGTGTGGATAATGGAGTAGTCCCTGGGCCAGGCTTTGGTTTTAAGAGATCCATAAAAAGTATCCATAATCCAATTCAAAGTATATAAACAGTCTTGGGGTAGTTTAAGCGTACTATTTGGTTTCAGATAACATCTCCTCATTGAATAGAGCAGTGATGCAGTTTTCATGTGACATAATGCCTAATTCAGTGTGGGCTTGAAAGGCACATTTAAATGACAACTCATGCCTTGAGGAGTTTCTGGAGGAAAAGCAGTATTGCAATGGAATGCAAAGTTATTTCAATTATCTATTGTGAGGCGAGTGTGCAATGGTTATTTTTGTGGAGCGACTGTTAATATATTATAGAGAGATATTATGGACCCAGCCACTAATTGAAAGTGATAGTCTGGAAGTCTAAATGTTTTACAAATGTTGCAAAATCGACAACCTGGTCTTGCATTTTGATGTAAAGTAAGTAATAATATATATTAGTTTTTGTAAAGTCCCTCCCTCCCGTATCTTAGCAACTAATCAGTCTAGTATCCTCCCGCGTCGACCAATGAGAAAGGCTTTTCCTGTAAGCCAGCCTGTCAGGTCCATCTAATCGTCTACTGTTGCAAATTCTGATCCTGTTCTCCATATTTTGCAAGCTAAGGCTGTGTCCGAATGTCCACCCTCGTCCCTATCCCCTTAGTCACAACATAGGCTCGCACTACATAGCAGACTATAGTGCAATGATTCTGCTGGCGTTTCGGATATGCATAAAAAATAAAAAAACTCAAGAGACAGTGGAATATTTATGGATAAATATTAGTTAGAAACCTTTTACATGAATGAAGAATTGGATTTTTGCCATTTTGCCGAGGAGGGGAAGCTATCGGTCATTTAACATTCCTACACCGTTCATCTGATTTAGAAATTAAAACTGAAAGTCTGCAGTTTAACTACATATTTTTATAGGGCCAAAAACATAAGAAATTAGGCGATGTCCCAATATTTATGGACCTGACTGTATACCAATAATAAAACTATTTTATTTCATCTCCGTTTAACTAACGATGAAGGCACTTCACTGCTGTCTCGGTCCACAAGGTGCATGCGCTTTTCTCTGTCACGCATTTTCACACTATTCTACTGTGAGATATTCTGCAACCTTTCATTATTTGACCCAAAACAAAACATTTCAATGGGTCATGAACTGAAGATGGCATTTATTGCACAGCTGGTCTAAGGGCAGGTCTTGTTTGATATTTACAACAACTACAGCCTTCAGCGAACGGACAAACCCAAGCTGTTAAATGTCGGCCATTGCAGTGAACCCTAAACCCTAATGTAAAATGATTAGATGTAGTTTTTAAGTTAGGAAGAACTCTTAAAACTCAAGTGGAGGGCAGGGACGATTAGCCTGGCTAACGCCAGACGAAATATCACAAGTGATATTTAAGTTCGAAAGGATTCGAGCGCACACAGCAGTCTGGCGTTAGCCAGGCTAAGGGACGATATGTCTCAACACGAAAAGTAAAAAAAAAAAAAATTATAAAATAAATAAATCCAAATAGAAATTTAGGAATATCTTGGGGGGATTAGCGTCAGAAAACTGCCATATTAATCTAATGGCTAAAAGTCAGTCTGTTTTTTGAATAATGTCATCACATCTTGGCGCTATTGTGAAAAAATAAGACAACCTTCATCCATTGCTTTCACAGAAGATGTTGAACTTTTTACCAGTAATAACAGAGATTATTGACAGTTAAAAGGCAATTATGTTTTATTGCATTCTGCCCTGTTCTCCAACTAGAAATGCATGCAATTAAATTTAGTAAATTATCAGTTTTTTGGAATCGACAAGGCGGCCACGATGTCCCAGACTTGGGGAATGACCGCTCTAAAGCAAGGCAACTCCCTTGAACATCTGACTATTGAAAAAAAAAAAAAAGTTACAAAAACGGTTGATGCTGTGATGAATACGCAAAAATAACTAATGCCATGATTGTTGTTGATGTAGCAACAGGAAAACATTCGGTATGCTTCAAATTGTGTCTTTGAATCACTGACATCAATCTGAGACAGCTGGGATAATTAGTTGTCAGGTTAAGCCCAGTTAAGGGAAAAACTCCTGCAAAAAGGCCGTCAACCATTATTAAGCAGACCACCATTTTCAAGCAATAAGGGAAAGAAAAAGGATCTCTCTGTTGATGAAGATTAAATGTAATCATCGTGCTGTTAACCGCTTACCCCCCAGCTTAACCCATTCCTAAAAGCTTCTCGAATGGAGTTAACAGCCAGTGTAACGCCTCATTTGACAGACTTACAAAACCTACAAAGCGTTTTGTCACTTTTTTGTGGCTCTTTTTTTTTTTTGCCCTTTCATCACTTTGTATTTATGTTTTTGTCGCTCTTTTGTTACTTTTTGTCACTTTTTTTTGTCTTTTCGTCCTCGTTTTCATCGCTATTTTTTTCCCACGAAGCTTTTAGATGTGGGTAATGCCAAACTGGAGAAAATGTGCTTGGTTCAGGTGCAGGTTAAGAGGTCAAGAGATGTATGGCTGATTCAGAGCACACACGGGTTTGTGCAGATAAAGGCACAAAGAGGACGGTTTCTGTCAGACAAACACATCAGATTAAGAGAACAGCCGCTACAAACAGGTATTTGAAGCTGCTGGTGCCTCTGGAGTCTCCCGAACATCAAGGTGTAGGACCCTCCAGAGGCTCGCAGTTGTGCATAAACCTTCTATCCGGCCTCCCATAAACTGTTCATTGAATGCTCACGAGCAGAAACGGCTGCAGTGGATAACACTGAAAAACGATTTGCATAATAACTGTTAACGCAGTGTACTGTCCTGTTGAAACAGCCAGGTGTTGAACTTGTTGATCAATGGCACTCTTCAGCTCCACAACTCCAACAACCCAAGTGAGCTGAACAATCATCTGAGTCCACCACGGCCGATGCGCCAACCAACAGCAAAACAACTGCGCAAAACAGCGTCCTACAGTCCATGTCTACGCCCAACTTATTTCCGTCTTCCACTTGAAGATAAAATGTAATTAATCAAAGTCATGCGTGTGACCGTTGCGACTGGAATGGCAAGTCGTACAACTTGGTGTAAGTAATAAAACTGTGGGAACAAACTTGAGCTGTGCAGAACTTTCTGTTTGCCTATTCATCTTTTTGGGTCCAGCACGCTCGCTTTAGACCTTGGATGTGCGTGTGCGTGCCTGCTCTACCCACTCTCCCTAAATTGTGAATTCTGTTAATAAAAACGTAGAGGTACATTAGCCACTGCCCTCCATCGGAGATTTTGAGTCAAATCTAGATTCTATGACATAAACCAAACCTATAGTTGCCATTCCAAGAGCCACCAGGTCAAGTTAAAATCAAATTAGGACTAAACCCAGCGCTTGTTGGGATAAGTTAACTGGATCCATTGTAGGACATTGGCAGTCACCATACAGCAGCACACATATAGGCAAAGTCAGCAGGTCCAGGCACGTGACGTGAGTGTGCGAGGCAAAAGGAGTGATTATAAACGCAAGCAGAGACACATCCAACCTCACCTCTGCTTTCCAAGGCTGAAGTGAAGTGAAGCTCGCTGTCCAGTGATTCTCCTCATCGTTGGCTTGTTCTGAGGGGACGGTCTGCTGCTGCAAAAAAAAAAAAAAAAGGTTCCAACTGTTTTATTACTTCTTATTCATGGGACAGCCTGTGTGCACTTACCCATTCAGATGAAGGCGGCTTTCTCCAATCGGACTTCATGGAAAATCCTATGGAAATAAGAAAGATGAGAGCCCAGATAAACATGATTTTCCCTCGTCGGATGAAAGTTGAATTCTGCTGTACATTTGTGCTAACAGCCTAAAACAAAAAGCATGGTAAATTAAAAATGTGTAAAGATGGTTATGATTTAGTTCCTTCTTTTGGTCCTGAGTGAGTACTTTTTGTCAAGATTTAAAGAGAAAAATAATACTAATACATTTCCCAACATTTTTCATTCATATCGTGCAGTTCTAATTGGAGTGGAGACAGCTGCATCACATTCAAATCCAGGAGCAAAACCATATTAAACAAAGTTTGAATGAAAAGCCGGTGGCACAAAAACAGAATCCCAAAAGAAAACAGCTATCCCTTGTGGCCACAATTTTAAAAGTTTTAGTTGAAATAATTAAGACAAGACACTGTTATTGGTCCGGCCAGAATCATCAGGAGGGAAATTCGATCTCAAGATACTAAGCACAAACCAGGTCAAAACATTTGCTGAAATCTTAGCTTTCTCCCTACACAATTTGAAACTTTAGCCTTTTGTTATGAATTTATTTGAATGCAACCCAAGGGTCCCAGTGGAATTGGATTGCCCGATTGTAGCAGCAGACAATGGGGACATATCGACTATGCCGAGTTTAGCAATGTGCGAAATTCTGTGAATCGGCAAAGCTGCTTCAAGGCAGGCTGACAGTCCAATATTTGCATGCATGTAACAGAGGCATATCGCGTAAACCACTCCAAATGCGAACACGTCAGTCAGGCCGTTGACAGGGACCTTTCAGTTCCCAGAAGGCCACTGTCCCACCCTGTTTGAAATGAACTCAACTCTGCTCTTCCTTCCCTCTGTATACAATAGGTTAACCCCTTTGTGTCTTTTTGCATCGAAGGTTTGAGAGTAACGTCATTTCAATCCGCTGTATGTGCATGTGGTGGAATTGAAAATAAGTTCACTAAACTGATTAAGTTTTGTGATTTATAATAATAATGAAATCCTGTTTGAATAATGAAGCCTAGGCGTTAATTCAACCTGGTAGACAAACTTCAGCTCACCAACCTCCAGCCAATGATCGCACCTGAAAGGGCCACACCTCCACATCAGCGTCAGAGCCGCACCTCCATATCAGCCAATCATCGCCATCTGTCCCGCTTTTAAGCCCCAGCAATCAAGATCTATTTGCTTCCCAGCTGCACTGCGACCCACCTCCACCCCATCTCCGCCTCTTCCTTCACGGTTTCTACCAGCGCATCCTCCACGGATCTCCTATACCACCACCAGTGTCCAGGCTCCGGGGGAAGACATCCCTAACTCCAAGCTGTTTACCTACACTGACTTGTACATCGATGTCTACCGCCGGGGTCTGATCGCCAAAACTAATACACATGTCATAACCGCTAATAACCGCTGATTTACTTTCGCTGGTTGGTTTACTTCGCCATCAGACTCATGAACACTAACAAGACCCAATAACTCTGTATCAGACTCATGAACGTAATAACCTGTTCAGTCATTTGCACTGCTCTATTGCGCTATGGGATGATATGTCCACACTCATATCTGCTGCTAACACTTAATGCACCTGCACATCTGTAAATACACTCACGCTGTTGTTCCGTGTCAAATTGTTGTCTTTATCCTATTTTAAATGTAATCTTCTTCATGCATGCCCTTATAGTCTTATCGTTTTAAGTTTTTATAGTTTATTATTGATCTAAGTTATGTGTTATATGTTTTATGTTTAATGTTGCACGCAGGCAAAAGCACCATGCAGTGCAGCAGATGGCAAGTGTCAACAAAGATCAAGCCAGGATGTTTGGTTACCCAGAGTTAACAGGTCACCTAACCCATCCCCCGGACCTAACGCTAACGCGCCATTTGTTTAATGCAACAATGCTCCTTTCTCCAGGGCTGAGGTGGACAGTCCTATTGAAGAGGAGGTACACAGTACTCTTAAATAAGTGGTTACTCTTCCCAATGTGAGTACATTTTTATTGACAGGTGTATTTGCTTGACTTTATTTGAATAATGATTTTATTTGTCATGTTTTATGGTGTGTTATAAGGGTATTTCTCATGTTTAGCCCATCAGAATCCGTCACTCACTGCAAAAACATAAATGGTAAATGGTCTCAACATCCTGTAGTGAGCGGCAAAATCAAACAACACTGAAGATTTGCTACTCATTTGGATAAAAGACAATTATTCTGGTAAATTAAGTAATTTATTGTAAGCAACATCATAAAGGTTCTATACAGTGGGTTGCATAAGTATGCGCCCCCCTTTAACTTTTCGACATGCCATGGATCACAAACATACATATATTTCATTGAAATTCTATGTGAAAGACACACACTAAGTGACACACAATTGTGAAGTGAAATTAAATTTAAACCCCCTGACCTTGTGGAACTGCCTTTTGCTGCAATTACAGCTGCAAATCTTTTGGGGGTATGTCTCTACTACCAGTCCTGCACATCTTGAGACTGGATTTTTAACCCATTCTTCTTTCCAAAACAGCCTATGCTCTGTTAGATTAGATGAAGAGCGCTTGTGAACCGACATTTTGAGATCTTCCCACAGATTCTTGATTGGATTTAGGTCTGGACTTTAACTTGCTTATTATAACACATGGATATATTTTTTGTTTTCAACCATTCCATTGTTGCCCTGGCTTTATGTTTAGGGTCATTGTCTAGCTGGAAGGCAAACCTCCGCCCCAGTTTCAAGTCTTTTGCAGACTCCAACATGTTTTCGTCCAAGATTGCCCTGTATTTGGCCCCATCCATCTTCCCATCAACTCGAACCATCTTCCCTATCCCTGATGAAGAAAAGCACCCCCAGAGCATGACGCTAACACCACCATGTTTGACAGTGGGGATGGTGTTTTCAAGGCGATGTGCAGTGTTACTTTTACGTCAATCATACCGTTTTGCATTTAGGCCAAAAAGTTCAATTTTGGTCTCATCTGACAAAGCACCTTCCTCCACATGTTTGCTGTATCCCCCATGTGGCTTCTGGGTGACATGTCCGGTGAGTATGCTGGCCATGCAAGAACTGAGACATTTTCAGCTTCCAAGAATTGTGTACAGATCCTTGCAACATGGGGCCGTGCATTATCTTGCTGAAACATGAGGTGATGTTCACCTAACCCTAACCTTAACCCTAACCGAGATTTATCCGTGAAAAAAAACACCTCTCCAACATGCCAGACGCCATCGAATGTGTGCATTTGCCCACTCAAGTCTGTTACGGCGGCGAGCTGGAGTCAGGTCAAGACCCCGATGAGGACGACGAGCATGCAGTTGAGCTTCCCTGAGGCCGAAATTGTTTGGTTATGCAAACCAATTGTTTCAGCAGCTGTCTGAGTGGCTGGTCTCAGACGATCTTGGAGGTGAACCTGCTGGATGTGGAGGTCCTGGGCTGGTGTGGTTACACGTGGTCTGCGGTTGTGAGGCCGGTTGGATGTACTGCCATATTCTCTGAAATGCCTTTGGAGACGGCTTATGGTGGAGAAATGAACATTCAATGCACGAGCAACAGATCTGGTTGACATTCCTGCTGTCAGCATGCCAAGTGCACGCTCCCTCAATGCTTGTGGCATCTGTGGCATTTTGCTGTGAGACAACACTGCACATTTCAGGGTGGCCTTTTATTGTGGGCAGTATAAGGTACACTAATCATAATGTCAGATCAGCATCTTGATGTGGCACACCTGTGAGGTGGGATGGATTATCTCAGCAAAGCAGAAGTGCTCACTATCACACATTTGGACTGATTTGTGAATAATGTTTGAGAGAAATGGTAATATTGTGTATCTGGAATGAATTTTAGATGTTTAAGTCCATCTCATAAAAAATGGGAGCAGAAACAAAGGTGTTGCGTTTATATTTTTGTTGAGTGTAGGTTATCGAATATGATGCAGTAGGTCGGTGGAAGATCTGCAGATGACCATCGTGAGGTGTCGGTTATGGTTATCTCATCTGGCTCTGAACTGAATGGTAGTTCTTGTAAACCCTCTGGGAAACTGTCACTGCAGTCAATCCTGTCATCTGTGAGAAAAAAGGAAACTCAACATTACAGCATAAACTACTACCCACGTATTACGTTTCACATTAGATTAAATAGATCATAAACAGTATAAAATAGAATACTAAAAATATCTGAACTGACATATTACCAGCTATAGAGAGATCCTCCATGCCATTATTTAAAGTTTGAAGTTCTTGGTTTCTCTCTGTTTCGGATTTCAGGAACAGCTCATTATGAACTTTTAAAACGTTGTGATACCCATTTTCGAAGGTTGACTGAAAGCTGCCTTCTTTGTTCCAGCATGCTGCAGGATACTGTTGATGTAGTGGCAAAAGCGGACATGCGAGACTCTCTCCCCCTTAGTGCGATTGCTACTGAAGCACATGCAGCTTGTTTTTTGAGATTCCCTTGAAAATAGAAAGCAAAAATGGAGACCTCCGCTGTAAGTCCAAAAGCACACTTGGAATTGAGAAGTTTTTGAGGTCTTCAGGAGATGTTTTCCCAAGAATACATCCATTCTGAGGTTTTGTGAGTCGCTTGCATTCTTCATTGATTATGTTCAATCAATCAACCAGTTACCGTTGCTTAGCTGCCGGATAATCCCAGCCTCTGACTCAGAAGTAACAGTGATAACTGTTTTCTGTTGAAATTGTGTAGACTTCAAAATTAATTATTACCATAGCATTTTTTCTTTTTCTTTTTTTTCGAAATCGAAATTTTATGCTTTGCTTCTTAAAATGTATGTCACCACTGAAACATAAATCAAACTTCTATGCTCACAGTTACTCATTCCAGTATTTTTTTACTCTTACATGGGTAATTATTTTTGAGTTATTACTTTTTACTACTTGAGTAAAAACATTGACTCCTACTCTACCCAGCTCTGATCATATCAGAAAAACGGCGTCAATTACACGTCCATTAATTTCTACAATTAGGATAATATGAAAGACAGGCTAATACAACACAATCCCCAACCCAGCAAACACACAAATCCCAAGATAAAGGTTTACCTGTGTTAAGTTCTTCCTTGCTGAGGTCTGAAGGTGAGGACTACGGCGTAGCCTTTTCGTCATTCTTGGTGTTTTTGAAGGTGTGTTTCCTTGTGGCTCTGGTTCAAAAATAAGCAACGAGTTACTGATGACACCTTGTATTCTTAAGTTTTTCTGACATAAACGACAGCAGTCATTTACTGAACACCATGTGGCAGGGAGCGCCATTGTTGACGTCCGAGTGACTACAACTTTCTTGTCGCATTTTCTGTCGTCACATCCGCTATGTTCTCATTGGCTGCTATGCGCGTCTTTTGTCCCACATTAGTCCCGCCTCAAGCAGTGGCTTCCCTACGGCAGGGTCGCCAGACTAGTCTCCTGTTTATTAATTAATAAACATCGGAGATTAGTCTGGATGCCAGGCTGTCTGAGACCATCACAGATCAGCTGTATTTGAAATGACATTAGATTACACACAGGGAGACTCAATTTAGTCATTGGGTCAACATGTGATCATTGAGAAATCTTCATTCAACTTCTCAAGGCAATTGGTTGCACTAAAAGAAAAGGGGGTAGATACTTTTTCAAACCCCACTTTCCAGTTTTTAGCGCCATCTGCAGTCCAATTTCTTCAGAATTGTGTCCCAGGTGTGGGAAAATTGGTACGCCCCCTAGACCCGGTTCACAGTCTGGGGGGGCGCGTTTCCGGATCTCGATGGCTTCTCTGATCCAACGGTGGTGTTTGTTGCTCTCGGTGCCGATGACATGGGCATTGTCCCAATCCATAAGATGGCTCTCCCTCTTCCAGTGGTCTGATATGGCCGACTTCAGCTGTTGTTCTGCTTGTCGTCTGGTGGCTCGTGTGCATGCTTTTGATGTTTCTTTTTCACATTCTATTCGATGTTCCTTCTTCCTGATGTTGAACGCTCTGCCAGTTTCTCCCACATATGATTTGTTCCACGACAAACAAGGTATCTCGTATATCACATTGCATTTGTGTTGTTGGTCTATTTTGTCCTTGGGGTGAACTAACAACTGTCGTAGTTTGGTGTGAGGTTTGACCGGAGTGTTGATATTGTGCTTGTACATGGCCCTCTGTACCCTCTCTGTGACCCCCCTGACATATGGAAGTATGACCATGGCCCTGTTTTGTTTCTCTTTACTTTTGCTTGTTTTTTGTTTTTTCTTGATTTTTTTTGATTGATTTTGTTTGGCTTGTTGCCGCTGTTGAAGGATAATATTAAATCACTATCTATTATACTGGGTTAAGCTGTACACTCGTATTAACCGTCGGTCAAGCTGTACAGTCGTACTATCTCTGTCATAGCCTTGACTGTGGTGCTCAAGCGTCACAGAATGTGTTGCTCGCGTACCACTCTGACGTTCTTGGACGGTATTTATCCCTCCTCTGTGGAAGCATAGACAGACTTGAATGGTAGGACTGGCGCAATGTCTTGTATTCATGTCTCCGGGTCCCGTAACAATGGTAAATAAACTTCTCCTGTATAAGACATCCTGACTGCTGCCTCTCCTTCATCGGTCCTCTCGAACATCAATTGTTATTTCTCTAACAGCCGCTCTTTCTCTATGGCCCACTTCGGGTAGTTGCAGGGCCTTGTAACTGTCGTTGAAAGGACTTACACTTAGTATTTTTGTTTAAGGTATTAATATTTTTTGCTGAAAATTATTATGGCTCTTGTTGTTAATTCATGTTACATTTTGTAAATAAGATATGTTTATTGTTATAAAGGGTAATTTTATTTTTTGTTATTCCGCTATCATCGCGAGGTTTAGTTGTAGTATAAGAGGCTGCGAGACCTGCATTTGCCCAGACATGAAAAAGACTCTGACCGAGCCATCCACAGCAGCAAGGCCAATTAGCTAGCTGCGCAAAGTATTTCTGTTATATTGTGTTGAATTATTCTCTGTATTTGTAAAGTATATTGTTCTAATTAGTGTGTGTTAATTTAGTATGCACAAGACTAATATTATCTGCCCAAGAACCTCCGAAGTGGCAGGCGGCCACGAGGTAGACATTTTGTTTAGCACATTTATGTTACTTGTGACTGAAATATATGTCTAAAGATTGTATTTCATGTTCTGTAGTTTTCACGGCATATACCCCAAGTAAACGCCCGTCGTGCCTGTGTTGTCATTTCGGAGCCACAGGCCTTAATTACAGTGTTTGGAATGACGCCGTTTAAAATAACGCCGTTACGTAACGCCGTTTATTTTTTCAGTAACTGAGTAATCTATTTCAGTACTCTCCCCGTCGTTACAACGCCGTTATCGTTACTGGACATACAATGCGGTGCGTTACTTTATTGATTGAATAAACTGTGTAATCCGAACGCACCCCTGGCTCACAGCTAGCTAGTGAGGAGGCGGAGTCACGTCTCAGTCATTCCACACGTGCCAGTGGCGCCACACACACACACACACACACACACACCCACACCCATACGTGGTTTTATGGTTTATGTTGACCTTTTGGAAAAACCAACCCTGGTGTGGTTTAAGAGGACTATGGTTTCCCAAGGTCCTAGAGAGATAAGCTCTGGATAGACTAACTGTAAAAAATCTGAAAAAAATTTAGGTCTATTTAACATCCTTGTATCAGCTACGGTTGTCTATACACAGCCACCGACCAGAAGGTGGTTCATGAGGACCAAAGATGAATTATGAGGACTTTAAACATAACTGAACCACAATTCCCCTATGAGAGACCAAGAGGCCCGTTTGGAACCATGAGGCCGTCCTTCCGTGGACCCACCACCTGCAGGAGGAGCCATAGGGGACTGGTGCTATGTGATTTGGGCAGCTCCAACGGCTGCCTCCACGACCCGGCAACGGACAAGTGGGAGAAAATGGATGGATGGATGAACCACAATTAGAGGCTGGAAAAGTTTTAATGTTCTTCATACATACACTCCATGCTTATCCATCTTTTACCTTTAGTTGTCTTTTATGTGCTAGTCCACGATTTCTCACAAAGTCTCTTATATTCTGCAGTGTTCTCTGACTTAAGGCCATTTCTGCTTGCTTACACTGAGTTACTTCATTTTTTGTGGCCAGTTTTCCTCTCTTGATGTGTTTTTTAAAATGCCGCATTACAGCTGCTTCTTCAGTCTTTGACCATGCTCTTTTTGTCACTCTGCGTTTTGGTCCAGGTTGCTTTGCAGGCCTCTGTGCTGCCTCTGAAAAGGAAAATTAGGAATTAATTTAAACAAAACAATGTGAATAAGTCAGAGCAAGACTACTACAAGAGTAAACAGAAGAACTTGCCTTCAAAATCAGAGGTATCTCCATCAGCTATGTCGATCGGGTCATCATCTATAACCACAGTTGCCGCTTGTTTCTCAGCAGAGTCCCCCGAGTCACTGTGACTCTCCTCTTCGGCCTCATCTGCACTGATGGGAATTTCATCTAAAAACAAAAGGGGGATTCAATTCAATCAGCCCGCTCCTAAAGCCACCAGGCCTGGGAAAACTCACCAAGGCTGGGGCTAAGATCCCCAGCCGGCTCCTAAAGCTACCAGCCCCGCACCAACATCCACCACAATGACCCACCCTCTCCTCCACTTACACTACCCGGCTCAGGGCACTCCTACCCCGGCCTACGTGCACACACTCGCCCCCCTGGCTCCTCTGGACCTCCTCTGACCAGCCTGCTCCTAAAGCTACCAGCTCCGCACCAACATCCACCACAATGACCCACCCTCTACTCCACTTACACTACCCGGCTCAGGGCACTCCAACCCGGGCCTACGTGCACACACTCGCCCCCCTGGCTCCTCTGGACCTCCTCTGACCAGCCTGCTCCTAAAGCTACCAGCCCCGCACCAACATCCACCACAATGACCCACCCTCTACTCCACTTACACTACCCGGCTCAGGGCACTCCAACCCCGGCCTACGTGCACACACTCGCCCCCCTGGCTCCTCTGGACCTCCTCTGACCAGCCTGCTCCTAAAGCTACCAGCTCCGCACCAACATCCACCACAATGACCCACCCTCTACTCCACTTACACTACCCGGCTCAGGGCACTCCTACCCCGGCCCTACATGCACACCCAGATAAGAGATACATTTAACAAACCTTCAAGTTCAATCTCCTCCAGCGTCTTTCCTTTTAGCGAGGAAATGGATCCCTTCTCCATTAAAAGCAATACTTTGGATATCTTTGCAAGTTGTGTTGTTGGAACAGGCAGTCTGTAGAATTCCCTGTGTACGCGGATATCATGTCCAAGGAAGTCTGCCACCTGATCCAGCTCATTCTCCTGGAGGTTTAAGACTTGAGATAGCGTGGCCACATGTTTCCTGAGACCCGTCGACCGGAGGTGCTCGGGGTACTTTGTGTCGCACTGTGTGGAGAAACGTCTCAGGCAGTCACTTCCTCTATAATGGGTTGGTGCTTTGGGTCGTGCAAATAAGAATGGGTTTGAGGGAGACACACCACATTCTTTCCTCTTATTTGTGAGTAGTGTAAGACCATTGACAACAGGTCGGGGGAGAAGAACTGCAACTTTTCTCCCTCTTTTACCCATAATTTCCACGCGACTTAGATACCGGCAGAGCTTCTTTTCTGTGTCCGATAAACCAAGGCTTACATCCGCATGAAGTTGTTGATTATCCCTCTCCAGAAAATGTTTCAGAGGCATTTTGGAAACCTCTCCAGCTCGCCGACGGTTGAACACAATGATTTGTGTGAGCAACACCATGGCAAGACGGGCATAAGTTTGAGCATCATCTGTTTCTTGCAGTTTGCTTGTGGCCTCTTCTGCTGCCTTTTCCAAAAACTTGTGAAGTTTCACAACATCTTCAGTGAATGGTAAGGTTAACGGTTTATTAAACTTGGCATCACTCAGTGTGTTAAGGGCATTGTGAGATACATATTCTTTCCACTTGGTACTGAGCAACTTCTTAAATGTTTCAGTATACTTCACCAGCTTCTCATCTTCTGCCATCAAGCCCCGGCAGTGGATGATGTCGCAGATCTTATTCAGTGTGTGGCCGAGTTTAAGAGCAAGGCTCGGGGTTTTGTACGAAAGATTGTCATCATTAAAACCTGCTACCTTTTTGACCGCTTGTACCACTTTCTCAAAGTTTGCAGGCCTAACAGCATCTTCCAGGGTCGGCACAGAGAAATCTGTCCGCAAGCACAGCAGCAGACGTCCCACTTCTCTCAGTTTTTGTCTTATGTATTCATACTTTGTTGTATCTTGTCCATGAATGTTGTAAAGTGACTGGGCAAACTGGAGAATACAGAAGTCATTTCGCACAACTGATCCAACTTCATCCACGTTCATAACACTGAGAAGCTTCCAAACCCCACCCGAGATTTGCGCACATAAGGCGGCATCCTGAGCTGATGCAGAGCCGAGGATCCTTCTCCTTCCAGACGTCTCTTCTTGGTTTGCATCTTCGGGTTTGTGAGGGCACCTGCGAGTATGCCTCCATAGTTCTTTGCGGAGAAACATGCCTTGACAATACATGCAGTGAATAAACTTTCCATCCAAAGCTTTTTTTTTGCATCGTCGCTTCACTTTCAATTGCCCTTTCCCACTTTGTAATACTGCTTGATTATGTAAAAAGTTCCCTTTATTCCTAATTTTTTCAATCCGTTTGTTGCGCTCCTTGACATCAGTAAGGGAAAAGACTTGTACAATCTCTGCATTGGTCTTGTGTGTTTTAAGATGTCTCGATATTTTCTTCTGGGGCTTACCGCAGACAAAGCAGTAATTTATGGAACTTGTCCGCTGTGGGTCTCCTCTTTGTGGACCATTCTCTGAATGCAACTCTGAGGTGTATGAAGAACTACCTTGCTGGCTGGTTCCCGGTGCACTAGAAGCAGGAGCAAGACTTGTATCCGACTTTTGTGTCAGCCATATATTTGGATGGGGGAGCTCATCTAAATCTTCATCACCCACATAGTCTGGGTCTGAGTCTGGGTTGTTTTTTTCTTGTGCCATCTCCTGCCTTTGGTCCTTCCCAGTGTCACTCTGAAAGATAAACAGACAATACTTGAACCTACAAAGAACCACCCAGGCTGGGGCTAAGTTCCACAGCCAGCTCCTAAACCCAATACCCCGGTCCCCAACTCATCAGGGCCGGGGAAAACTCACCAAGGCTGGGGCTAAGTTCCACAGCCTGCTCCTAAAGCTACCAGCCCCGCACCAACATCCACCACAATGACCCACCCTCTACTCCACTTACACTACCCGGCTCAGGGCACTCCTACCCCGGCCTACGTGCACACACTCGCCCCCCTGGCTCCTCTGGACCTCCTCTGACCAGCCTGCTCCTAAAGCTACCAGCTCCGCACCAACATCCACCACAATGACCCACCCTCTACTCCACTTACACTACCCGGCTCAGGGCACTCCTACCCCGGCCTACGTGCACACACTCGCCCCCCTGGCTCCTCTGGACCTCCTCTGACCAGCCTGCTCCTAAAGCTACCAGCTCCGCACCAACATCCACCACAATGACCCACCCTCTACTCCACTTACACTACCCGGCTCAGGGCACTCCTACCCCGGCCTACGTGCACACACTCGCCCCCCTGGCTCCTCTGGACCTCCTCTGACCAGCCTGCTCCTAAAGCTACCAGCTCCGCACCAACATCCACCACAATGACCCACCCTCTACTCCACTTACACTACCCGGCTCAGGGCACTCCTACCCCGGCCTACGTGCACACACTCGCCCCCCTGGCTCCTCTGGACCTCCTCTGACCAGCCTGCTCCTAAAGCTACCAGCCCCGCACCAACATCCACCACAATGACCCACCCTCTACTCCACTTACACTACCCGGCTCAGGGCACTCCTACCCCGGCCTACGTGCACACACTCGCCCCCCTGGCTCCTCTGGACCTCCTCTGACCAGCCTGCTCCTAAAGCTACCAGCTCCGCACCAACATCCACCACAATGACCCACCCTCTACTCCACTTACACTACCCGGCTCAGGGCACTCCTACCCCGGCCTACGTGCACACACTCGCCCCCCTGGCTCCTCTGGACCTCCTCTGACCAGCCTGCTCCTAAAGCTACCAGCTCCGCACCAACATCCACCACAATGACCCACCCTCTACTCCACTTACACTACCCGGCTCAGGGCACTCCTACCCCGGCCTACGTGCACACACTCGCCCCCCTGGCTCCTCTGGACCTCCTCTGACCAGCCTGCTCCTAAAGCTACCAGCCCCGCACCAACATCCACCACAATGACCCACCCTCTACTCCACTTACACTACCCGGCTCAGGGCACTCCTACCCCGGCCTACGTGCACACACTCGCCCCCCTGGCTCCTCTGGACCTCCTCTGACCAGCCTGCTCCTAAAGCTACCAGCTCCGCACCAACATCCACCACAATGACCCACCCTCTACTCCACTTACACTACCCGGCTCAGGGCACTCCTACCCCGGCCTACGTGCACACACTCGCCCCCCTGGCTCCTCTGGACCTCCTCTGACCAGCCTGCTCCTAAAGCTACCAGCTCCGCACCAACATCCACCACAATGACCCACCCTCTACTCCACTTACACTACCCGGCTCAGGGCACTCCTACCCCGGCCTACGTGCACACACTCGCCCCCCTGGCTCCTCTGGACCTCCTCTGACCAGCCTGCTCCTAAAGCTACCAGCCCCGCACCAACATCCACCACAATGACCCACCCTCTACTCCACTTACACTACCCGGCTCAGGGCACTCCTACCCCGGCCTACGTGCACACACTCGCCCCCCTGGCTCCTCTGGACCTCCTCTGACCAGCCTGCTCCTAAAGCTACCAGCTCCGCACCAACATCCACCACAATGACCCACCCTCTACTCCACTTACACTACCCGGCTCAGGGCACTCCTACCCCGGCCTACGTGCACACACTCGCCCCCCTGGCTCCTCTGGACCTCCTCTGACCAGCCTGCTCCTAAAGCTACCAGCTCCGCACCAACATCCACCACAATGACCCACCCTCTACTCCACTTACACTACCCGGCTCAGGGCACTCCAACCCCGGCCTACGTGCACACACTCGCCCCCCTGGCTCCTCTGGACCTCCTCTGACCAGCCTGCTCCTAAAGCTACCAGCCCCGCACCAACATCCACCACAATGACCCACCCTCTACTCCACTTACACTACCCGGCTCAGGGCACTCCTACCCCGGCCTACGTGCACACACTCGCCCCCCTGGCTCCTCTGGACCTCCTCTGACCAGCCTGCTCCTAAAGCTACCAGCCCCGCACCAACATCCACCACAATGACCCACCCTCTACTCCACTTACACTACCCGGCTCAGGGCACTCCTACCCCGGCCTACGTGCACACACTCGCCCCCCTGGCTCCTCTGGACCTCCTCTGACCAGCCTGCTCCTAAAGCTACCAGCTCCGCACCAACATCCACCACAATGACCCACCCTCTACTCCACTTACACTACCCGGCTCAGGGCACTCCTACCCCGGCCTACGTGCACACACTCGCCCCCCTGGCTCCTCTGGACCTCCTCTGACCAGCCTGCTCCTAAAGCTACCAGCCCCGCACCAACATCCACCACAATGACCCACCCTCTACTCCACTTACACTACCCGGCTCAGGGCACTCCTACCCCGGCCTACGTGCACACACTCGCCCCCCTGGCTCCTCTGGACCTCCTCTGACCAGCCTGCTCCTAAAGCTACCAGCTCCGCACCAACATCCACCACAATGACCCACCCTCTACTCCACTTACACTACCCGGCTCAGGGCACTCCTACCCCGGCCTACGTGCACACACTCGCCCCCCTGGCTCCTCTGGACCTCCTCTGACCAGCCTGCTCCTAAAGCTACCAGCTCCGCACCAACATCCACCACAATGACCCACCCTCTACTCCACTTACACTACCCGGCTCAGGGCACTCCAACCCCGGCCTACGTGCACACACTCGCCCCCCTGGCTCCTCTGGACCTCCTCTGACCAGCCTGCTCCTAAAGCTACCAGCCCCGCACCAACATCCACCACAATGACCCACCCTCTACTCCACTTACACTACCCGGCTCAGGGCACTCCAACCCCGGCCTACGTGCACACACTCGCCCCCCTGGCTCCTCTGGACCTCCTCTGACCAGCCTGCTCCTAAAGCTACCAGCCCCGCACCAACATCCACCACAATGACCCACCCTCTACTCCACTTACACTACCCGGCTCAGGGCACTCCTACCCCGGCCTACGTGCACACACTCGCCCCCCTGACTCCTCTGGACCTCCGGGGACACACAGCCCACATCTCGGACCCACTCTTAAGCACCCCTCCTCGGACTACACCCCCCAACTCATCCAGGCCGGGGAAAACTCACCAAGGCTGGGGCCAAGTTCCAC
The DNA here is from genome assembly GCA_021464625.1 of Proterorhinus semilunaris. Taxonomy (NCBI): domain Eukaryota; kingdom Metazoa; phylum Chordata; class Actinopteri; order Gobiiformes; family Gobiidae; genus Proterorhinus; species Proterorhinus semilunaris. The sequence continues at coordinate 29,202,934 of CM038356.1, read as the reverse complement.
AGCCAGCTCCAAAACCCAATAGCCCGGTCCCCATATCATCCAGCCCGGGGATAAATCCTCCAGGCCGGGGCTAAGTTCCATTCAGAAAATACTTGATAACGTATATTTAACAAGGACTAGATACTTACCAATATATTTTCTTGTCTTCTTTGGAGTGAACTTTCTCTTGGTCCTTCTTCTTCGCATTACCATTAGATGTCTTCCGAAATCACTCAACATGCCCGGACACATATCCCGCACGTGTCCCCATAAAGAACCAATCACAATGGAGCCTTCAATACCGCCAGAGTAGGGTAGGGGGAGCACATCATACACTCCATACACAAGAAGTCAGGTTGGGGTATTATATGGACGTCAAATAAACTTTCAATTTATGGTCTTTAAAAGCTAAGAATTTAAAAAAACTTGATATGTGCATGATATATTATCATTGAGCATTAAAAGGACTTCAGAAAAACAATGAAATTATGCTCTTTATATGCTAAAAATGAAAATACAAAATCTTGGTTTATGAGGACCGTAGCATAGTCCTGCTAATCCCCTTAGGTTCTCGTAGTGCTGGTGAGTAGTCAGGTCAATTGGCTCCATAAACCATATATACAGACACACCCACACTTGAAGTGCAGTATAAACATCTTGCCGTTTGTCGACGTGCAATAAATATCAAAAGTTATATACAAACACCTGTCTGTTCTACTCATTCAATTGATTTGTGAAAACGGCAAAAAAAAACATTGATATTTAGCAACTTTTTTTTTAACAGTAACGCAAATAGTTACTTTCACTGGTAATGAGTTACTTTCATTATAGAGTAATTCAGTTACTAACTCAGTTACTTTTTGGAACAAGTAGTGAGTAACTATAACTAATTACTTTTTTAAAGTAACGTTCCCAACACTGCTTAATTAACATTGTTAAGTGCAATTTGGTACGTTGGACGTAGGCGCTAGAACAGGATAGCCCACTTTTCCAACCAATACAATAAACAAAATAAGCTTCTTTTTGTGCAACAGCCTAAAGCATTATGGGGATTTTATTGCATTTTTCAAGATGCGTAGGTCCACGTAATTATTAGTTGAACGTGTTAAAATGAGGACAGTTTTAGCAAAAACATAACACAGGGAAAATATTACCTATTATTACCTAAAACACACACACACACACGGCTACACACAAACAAACAAACAGACAGACAGACAAAACAAACAAACACAAAGCAAAGCCAATGGAGTGTACAGTAACTCACGGGCCCCCCTGGGATCTCCGTAGAGCGCTACGAAGCCGTAGAGCAGCGCACCTCCGAGCAGCAGCAGGAGCGCGAATCCCTTCTGCAGTTTATACAGGGATGAGACGCTCTGAACCAAGGACCTCCCGGGGCCCCTGGTCAGCGCGCGCATATCGTGGTGTATCGTGGTGGGTCCCGTCCGTGGATACTCGCGTCCTCCAGCGCTTCTGCTCAGACTTCGGGACAAATGAGTGAAAGGTCCATGTGTTTATTAGCTCTCCTCCGGAGCTCACACCTCCCGGGACTTCCATCAAAGCGGCCGTAAAGTGTCCCGCATAGGAAACACTCACTTCCGACTTTCACATTAAAGCAAAGCCCTTTCGTAAAACTGTCATTGACGGCTGCGTTTTAGCCCAATGATAAAATCGCACACGGATGTAAAGCCTATGTCCTCCTGTCTAGTGTCAACAGAAAGGCTAATTATGTCAGTGTTTGAAGGGTTTACATTTTGTCCCCGGAAACACTAAACGCATGAAGATTGCTTTACTTCACATAAATTAGTAGTTTCAGGAACACGTTTGGACTAATATGACGGATTTAGGGAAACAGGTCAAACGATTTTAAGAAATGTGTACTTTTTTATTTTAAGAATCAATTTGTGTATGCTTGTGGTAATACTTTTGCAGCTCTTTCATTTGGTCTGAAATGGGAAGAAGTGGCTCTTGATGTTCTCCTACTTAAAAAGATGAGAGGCCTGTAATTTCCATCATAGGTATACCTCAACTATTGAGACAAAATGAGGGGGAAAAAATCCAGAAAATCACATTGTCTGATTTTTAATGAGTTTATTTGCAAATTATTGGAGAAAATAAGTATTTGGTCAATAACAAAAGTTCATCTCAATACTTTGTTATATACCCTTTGTTTGCAATGACAGAGGTCGAACGTTTTCTGTAAGTCTTCACACACTGTTGCTGGTATTTTGGCCCATGGGGCAGGCGCTGGGCAACACGGACTTTCAACTCCCTCCAAAGATTCTATGGGGTTGAGATCTGGGGACTGGCAAGGCCACTCCAGGACCTTGAAATGCTTCTTACGAAGCCACTCTTTTGTTGCCCGGGCATCATTGTCATGCTGAAAGACCCAGCCACGTTTAATTTTCAATGCCCTTGCTGATGGAAGGAAGTTTTTACTGAAAATCGCACAATACATGGCCCCATTCATTCTTTCCTTTACACGTATCAGTCATCCTGGTTGTGCTGGCTTAAGCAGGGGGACACGTCTGGCACTGCAGGATTTGAGTCCCTGGCGGCGTAGTGTGTTACTGACGGTAGCCTTTGGTTCTTTGGTCCCAGCTCTCTGCAGGTCATTCACTAGGTCCCCCCGTGTGGTTCTGGGATTTTTGATCACTTGATGATTGTGATCATTTTGATTCCACGGGGTGAGATCTTGCGTGGAGCCCCAGATCGAGGGAGATTATCAGTGGTCATGTATGTCTTCCATTTTCTAATAATTGCTTCCACAGTTGATTTCTTAACACAGCAAGCTGCTTACCAATGGCAGAGTCAGTCCTCCCAGCCTGGTGCAGGTCTACAATTTTGTTTCTGGTGTCTCTTTGGTCCATAGTGGAGTTTGGAGTGTGACTGTTTGAGGTTGTGGACAGGTGTCTTTTATACTGATAACAAGGGTATATACAGGTCTGGAGGACAGAGGAGCCTCTTAAAGTTACAGGTCTGTGAGAGCAAGAAATCTTACTTGTTTGAAGGTGACCAAATATTTATTTTCCACCATAATTTGCAAATGAATTCATAAAAAAATAAATAATAATCAGACAATGTGATTGTATGGATTTTTTTTCTCAGTTTGTCTCTCATAGTTGAGGTATACCTATGATGAAAATTACAGGCCTCTTTCATCTTAAGTGGGAGAACTTGCACAATTGTTGGCTGACTAAATATTTTTTTCCCCACTGTACGCACTTTGTGTAGCACTTTAGAGATTGTATCTGTGAAAGGTGCTTTGTAAATCAAGTTTCCTCTTCACATCAGGTGTGAATGCAAACCTGTTCCTCAAACCTGTTCCTCAAACCTGTGGAGGAAAAGGAGATACTGGACATTGTTAAAGGGTGTAAAAATAAAACTTCGACCGATTACCATGACATGGACATGAAAACTTTAAAAACTGTTATTGAAAGTATCTCTAAGCCGTTAACTTACATCTGTAACTTATCGTTGCAAACTGGACAATTTCCTGATAGTATGAAAGTAGCAAAAGTGATTCCTCTATTCAAAGCAGGAGATAAACATCTCTTTACAAACTACAGGCCTGTTTCCCTTTTACCGCAATTCTCTAAAATCTTAGAAAAGGTTTTTAACTCTAGACTCGACAGCTTTATCGAAAAGTGTAATTTACTCTCGGACAATCAGTTTGGTTTTAGGAACAATCACTCAACCTCACACGCGCTCTTTGATATAACTGAAGAAATAACTAATGCTGTAGATGACAAGAAATATGCAATCGGATTATTTATTGACCTGAGTAAAGCGTTTGATACAATAAACTATGATATATTAATTAATAAACTAGAACTTTATGGGATTAGGGGGGTAGCTCTACAGTGGGTCACCAGTTACTTAAAAAATAGAAAACAATGTGTGAAAATCGGTGATTATCAGTCGAGTTGTCGACAAATTGTCTGTGGTTTACCTCAAGGTTCTATTCTGGGCCCAAAATTGTTTAATATGTATATTAATGATATTTGTAACACATCTGAAGTACTTAAATTTATCTTGTTTGCTGACGATACAAATATTTTTGCATCAGGAGACGACTTACAGCAACTGTGTCAGATTGTTAACTTGGAACTCAAAAGTGTCAACAAGTGGTTCAAACAAAATAAATTATCTCTAAACCTGAGTAAAAGCAAAATGATGATATTTGGCAACCGTAATTCCAATGCTCAGGAAGCAATTCAGATAGAGCGTGTTGTTATCGAGCGAGTCCATGAAATCAAATTCCTTGGGGTGATTATTGATGACAGAATTACTTGGAAATCTCACATTAAATATATATCTACGAAAATTTCTAGAAGCATTTCAGTAATTGCAAAAGCAAAGCACATTTTAAACATCAAAGCTCTACATACCTTATACTGTTCTCTGATTTTGCCCTACTTATATTATTGTACTGTGGTTTGGGGTAGTACTTATAAAAACACAGTTAAACCAATAATATTGTTGCAAAAAAGAGCTATCCGAGTAATTCATAAAGTTGGGTTTTTGGACCACACAAACTCATTATTTTTAAAATCAAAGATCATGAAGTTTTGTGACATTGTTGAGTTCCAAACTGTACAAATGTTATTCAAAGCAAGGTATAAATTGTTACCAAACCAAATACAAAGAAGGTTCCAAGAACGTACTGGTCGTTATGAATTACGTGATGAATTAAACTTTAGGATTCAGAAACATAGCACAACTTTGAAAAGTTTTAGCCCAACAGTTAATGGTGTACAATTGTGGAATAAACTGGAGATGGAATTGAAACGATGTCCAAACATCAACCTGTTCAAATATAAATACAAACAAAAGACTTTTGAAATATACAGACAAGAAGAAATGCGTTGCCACTAGGGGGAGCAGTAGGATCAATTATGTGTATTTTTCCTCTATATTCAAGGAAGAGTGTTGCTGCTTGGAACGGTTGTCATTCTATTGCTCAAATTCACAAACGGAGAATTAGGGTTGGCAGGTTATGGATCTGTTGAGAGGGACCCTCCCAACGGGCTCTAAACCTTGTCTTTTAATGCACCACTCAGCATAGGAACATATTCTACAAAATCAGCTGTTAGGGCAGCTGTGTGGGGGTTTGTTGAAGGGGAGTTACTGCCCTCTTCAACTGGCTCACTCTCTGGCTTTTTAATGCACCACACTGTGCAGGGCTTTCATCATACTTCACATATAACTCAATTAAATAAATTATATAATAATGATGATGATAATTAAACCCAAATTAAAATTATACTGAGAATGGTAATGACAACCGGAAAGTATCAAGATCTCAGATTATAATATCTTAGAATTTACCTTTATACCATAAATGTAACTCTGTAATCATGGGTAAAAATATGCAAGATTTATATTATGTAACACATTTTTTTTACTTGCTTTGTATTAGACATCGTATATGAAACTAGATTGTTGTTGTAGCTGTGCGTTGTTCCAATTAATTATATAAACAGTTAATATATTTTTTGTTGTTTGATGTAAGTTGGTCTGTACGAATGTAGCTGCTTGAAATGTTTTGAAATGTTCTTTTTTTATTTATTGCACTTGGGGGTGGGGGCTCATAAGCTTTTTGCTTCAGCCCACTCCTTTTGAGCACAATGTGTATTGCTCAAATAAACAAATAAACTAAACTAAACTAACTAATTAAGAGAGTTCTACAGTCTACCCCAGGGCATCTGTTTACAGTAGCTTACCACCACAGTGTGGGGACTGATTTAAGTAATCAATATAATTATCACACATGATATCCACACATTCTCATTATACAATTTGCCATTTATTTCTTGTGATAATTTATGTACATATTCCAGTTAAGCTGTATGTTGCATTTTTATTATCTCAGGAACAAGCACAACACTGGGGGAAGTATACAAAATTATCAAAGCAAAAAGTTGAACAGTCCTGTACCTACAGTATGACTTAGAAAGAATGTTTTGAACAGCTAATCAAGGCTAATTTTCCGAAACGCCACAGTACTGCTACATACGTACTTAGGGACACAGGCACTCTTAAACTCAAACACAAAATGCTCAACTGCCACCTAACTTTGCAAAGCTTGATCAGTAGGCCCATTTAAAAGTGTGAGATGGCTAGCAACAGAAGGGCAAGTAACAGGACAAAAGGTAGTGCAAGTATAGTACATATCTAGCCCTTATTGGATAATGCGGGGGCTTTTTCCCACGGTGAGACAACATGCACAGTTCCAAAAGCGGCACGGGGGTAAGAACTTGGGCTCGAGGTGTTGGTGGTAGCTTATTTCTTCACATAATTGAATATTATTCAAATCTTTGAATGGACATTTTTTGCCCATAAGGCAACGTTGCCCGTTCGGAAAGCTGCCACTCTAAAAATGCATGCCCAGAATCAGTGCTTTTGCGTCTTTTTTTTCTCTCATTTTTTTTAACCCATACATGCTCATCGCTGCATCACGCACTCAGACACACCCACGGGGCAACTCGCAAATGTCCGTAATCAAGCGCACAACTGACGAAGACCAGACGTTACTCCTTCACCTCTGTCACTTTCTCTCCATTCTCCACCTCCATGGCTTCATCGCTGTTCTCTTTGCCTTCACTCTTCACCCCAGGGTCTTTCTGGAAAATAAAAGAGAAATATTGTTTTCACTGATTCACAGATTGAACATTTGGAGGACGCCCGTCTACTTGTAGACACATATGTACGTTCTTTTTCAAGCTGTCACTAAGCTCTTATCGGTGGAGTTTGCGCTGTTTTGGCTCAACAATGATCTGGACAGAGCCCGTTGGATTGGCTTTTCTGCGGGAGAGCGGACAGGGTGATCTCAAGAGGAAGAGACAACACAAAATGCACATCCTTTTGATCACCCAATGCCAGCAATCTCCCATTGTTTTCAATGAAGCCGAGAGCGTTGTATTCACCTTTGCTAACCGCCATCTTGATTTGTGACGTAATACTGGAGAACCATATGATAAAATAATCCTTTATTGATCCCACAATGGGGAAATTCACTATGGGCACTGTGACCTGTGACCGTGACTGTCCCAACAGCAACAATGCATACTTTTCTCCTCCTCTGGTGCAGCCATTTGGTGCAGCATGGAGTTTAGTAAACAACAGCACGTAACTTCAGGTTCTGCTGGTCTTTCGTTAAAAGGTAAATGGGCCATGTGTTTCTTGTTGTCACTGCTTTTCTCTTTGTCTAAGAACTCTAGTTTCTTATTCAGTCCTGGTTTAGTCCTGTTTTTTAACAAGTATAGTCTATGTCCTGGCTCAGACCTGGCTCTAACAATGACTAAAGTGTAAGTAAGTTATAGCTTTGCTTCGCTTTAAGAAAACATCTGCATTTGCGCTGAAGCGGCTCATTATCTGCTCACGAGTTCAGGTTACGTTTTTTAGACTCACTGCGGGTAATTTTTTTCATGTCTGTAGACAAAAAGTACCGAAAATTGGCACAGAACAAAGAAAAGTTTTTCGATACTGCCCCCTACCGGAGCTTTTCGGTCGGTACCCAGTAGGTACCATTAAACAGTACCCAGCCCTACCCGCGGCCCGGGGTATGTCCAGGTCTGCTATATAGTCTACTACAGTGGTTCCTAAATTGGGGGGCGCATGGGACTGCAGAGGGCCCAGAGCTTTGTCAATTGTCTATTATTTGAGCAAATTATATCATCAAATATGACTGAGAAAGGACAAAATATGCATTAAACACTCCAATTTCCATGTATTTGTTTGAAATAAGTCAGTAATTAGCACAGGGTTCGTACATATTTTCTCTTAAGGTTTTCCATGACCATTAACACAATTTTCGTGACCCCAATACCACCATTTTATTAGCCACATTTATTATTCAGTGTACGTATTTATCAGCACTACATTTTCAGTTTAGGATTTTTAGGAGTTGGCCTACTGTATTCAGGACCAGAATACTAGAAAAAGACCAATGGCGCCTCCTGACTGTACTGCAAACTCAGGCATTTTGAAAATGGTGACAGTAAACCGGGAAGACGCCCACAGGCGTGCTCACGCTCCGGTGCACAGTGCCATAGAGTCTCACTGAGCAAAAAGAACTGGTGAATTACTGGGAATTGATAACTGTGTCACACACATGGAAGTCTGATATATCATTATGAATCAGTTTCTAGAATGTGGTTCTCCAGAATTGCGTGTCTGACAGATTTGACAATGTCAGATACATTAAAGTACATTGAATTTAAAGCTTATCATCCTTATTTTCCTGCATTCTAGTGTAATTCAGAAGGTGAGAATGGTCCTAAGATTTTGCCACTTTAAAAGTAACATTTTACAATTTAACTTTTGAAACAAAACATTTTAAACAACTTTAGTTCACACAATGTCACACACTTAACATCACACTCTTTGAGCTCTAATGATGTTTCTGAACATCACACCCTCCATTTCACTGTAGAGCAGAGATCGGAGCAATAGTAACATTTAGTCATAGAACCTTTGGATACATTGTGCAATAAATGGTTCTGTGAGCTGTTCTGTCATTGACTTGTACTTGAGTAATGATTATTTATAAAGAAAAGCAGGCTTTCTGCTAAATATTAAATGGTACATGTATATTTTCATTGCCAACAGCATTTATTGTCATGTTTTGATACATTTGTAGTGGCCATAGTTTTGGACTGGGGTTGCATCCCGACTATAGCATGTGCAGGAGGGCTTCAAGGAAAAAGGTTGGAAATCACTGGTCTACTATACAGGTATAGTGCGGGTCTGTATAGTGACTGACGGGTTAGTGACTAGTGTTGAATTTTTTTTGTAATAACTCAAAAGCAGAACATCAAAAGTGGAGACTGGCGGAGGCCATGAATCTGTAGTGCCCCTCCCTGCATTGAGCAGACCAGAAGCAGCTACACCCACAGTCATATTCTGCAATGTACTCCCTTATTTGTCCTCTTTACATAGGAAAAAAATGGGCCATCCTTGGCACTACGAGTCAGAAAGAGGCAGGACAAAGGCTCACTTCATGGCCATGTCTTTACCGTTGTGCATTCTTGTTTGCATCACTGCTAATCCTCACTTGAATGAGGCCAAGGGTTTTATCACGTACTGATATGCACTGTGTAAAATAGGTATCAATATACAATCAGGTCCATAAATATTGGGACATCGACTAAATGTTTATGTTTTTGGTTCTATAAACCACTACAATTGATTTGTATGAAGCAACAAAGATGTACTGCAGACTTTCAGCTTTAATTTGAGGCTATTTACATTCAAATCAGATGAACGGTGCAGGAATTACAAGTGTTTTTATTTGTGCCTCCCACTTTTCAAGGGACCAAAAGTAATGGGACAAGCGGCTGCTCAGCTGTTCCAAGGCCAGGTGTCCGCTCTTCCCCCCTTATCCCATTTATAACAAACAGATGAGACGTCTAGAGCATTTCAAGTGTGATATTTGCATTTTGCATACTATGGGGTTAATTCTCAATAGGAATTGAAGAGTTATTACTATCAGTGAAGCAAACCTAGGGCTGGGCGATATGGCCTAAAATCTATATCATGATATGAAAAAATAAATATCACGATAACGATATATTTGACGATATAATTGACAATGGACGAATTACTTCAAAATCCCAGCCTTACGCCTATTGGGAAGATTCATTCAGGGATATTTTAATCTTTTTTTTATTTTTCACGGCATAATTGTCTTCCAAATATGATCTACTCAAGCAGTTTACATCCTTCATTTCATTTTTACTTTTTCAGCACGTGTCCCCGTGTTCTACAGTCACCGTTTATGCTGGTCTGATGGAGCAGAGCGTAACATAAATTATATTGTGTCCACAACGATATAAAAAATTACAATGATATCAAAACATTATATCACGATAACGATATGCGATACGATATGGCCCAACCCTAAGCAAACCATTATTAGGCTGAAAAATCCAAACAAACCCATTAGAGAGATGGCAAAAAAAACGGCCTTGCCTCCGCTAGTCTCCACATTTGATGTTCTGAGATTATAAGTTATTACAAAGAAATGTCCACCCAAGTCCCTATAACCCGTCACTCACTATACCTATAGACCCGCAGTAAGTAGAGCAGTGGTTCCTAACCATTTTAATTGAAGCCCACCCTGGACATGCTGTCCTCGGGCCGTGCCCCCCCATTCCAAAAACTATGGCCACTACAAATGTATAAAACAATGAGTGCAAAAAATAATTTCAAACAAACTGCAATTGGAGTGTTTTATGCACCTGTACTCCTTTCTCAGTCATATTTGATGATTTTTACTCATGACCTGACCTTTTGACCAGACAAAGCTCTGGTTTAAACACTGACGTGGCCGTTCCAACTTGCTATTGCCCAAATATTCCCTTAAGCCTTATAAGCAGTCAACTGTAAGTAAGTCTAGATCTAAATTGCAGTCTATAAAAAAGAAGTATCACGAAATTACTTTACATTGTGATGAGAAATCTCGTGGCAATTTGAACTCAGCCCATCCCTAACAATTAATGATGATTACCCACCAAAAAGTGGTTCTATTTAATCGCTCATGGTATGAGAGTAATAGAATTTCTTTAAAGCTGCCCTAAGTGATTTTGTTTTCGCCAGTAGGTGGATTAGTGAACCCACGGGTGCCGCGAGATGAGGTGCCTCAATAATTGTGACCATTTGTCAAATCTTAATTTATTTGAGCTGGTTCTATTGAATCATTGCATCAAGCATAGAGTGGATGGCGAAACATTGAGATGCATCGTGATAATTGTCCTAAATCGAATCGTATCGGGCTGGTGGTGGTCACAGATGTGTGGATCGAGATGCATCGTGGTCATGGTGATGATTCGAATCGCAGCGCAGCTCTGGTGTCGCAAGATGCATCTTAAATGAATCGGATCGTGGCAGGTGTATCGAGATGCAAATCGGATCGGACAGAGGCCTAAGATTCCCATCCCTAGATTGCAACAATGCCGGTCCGGCAAAACAGGGTAGCTTAGAGTAGCTTTAAGACAAATTAAAGATTATTATGAAACTGTTGCTTATTTTATGTTTATTTACCTTAGAATCACGCTCTGCAAACTTCTGAAACATGTTGGCATAGATGCGCTTGTCCTTCTCATGCTCCTCCTTTAGACGTTTCTGACACAAGGCAACCTGGAATAATCCGTAAACAATGATTTGAAGAACATTTGGAGACTGATATCTACCACTTTTGTTTCTTTTTTACTACAAAGCAATACCTGGCTTTTGGCGGCCTTGTTGGAAGGATACAGTTGGATGACCCTCTGGAAATCGTCTTTCGCCCTCTCAAACTCCTTCATAGCAAAGAGCGCCTCCCCTCTTCTGAACAAAGCTTTCTCATTTGTAGAGTCCAGCTCCAAAGCCTAACAGCATAAAAATAAAACATTTGAAGGGGACTTAAAACAACAAGAGCTACAGACAGTTTGATAATGGCTTTACTGGTAGTCATAAAAGTCCAGTTACTCATTAAATGCTGTTACAGTACACCCCTGACCCCTAGAAGTCCAGTTACTCATTAAATGCTGTTACAGTACACCCCTGACCCCTAGTGGTAGTGCAGCACAATGCTCAGGTGGATATGTCAAGAAACATTGCACCCGGCTAATTTATTGGTGGTTGAATTGGAAATCCTCCTGCTCTCACAGGTACAAAAAAAAGTAAGACACATTTTATTTTATTATTTAAGGATATGAACAAAAGTGGACCATGCGTGTTGGTAAAGGGCTTATGGGAGTGTGATGATCACCTTGTCACAGTTGTCCAGAGCGGGGCTAGGCTCCTGGATCTTCAAGTAGCACATGGCCAGGTTGAGATAAGCAGCCAGCCGCAGAGCTTTGGCTTTCTTCTCATCCTCCTCTTGTAAACTCGACTCATGTTCGAGCCAAGACACAATCCTTTTATACTGCACTGACGCCTGCTTGTATTTACCCTCCTGACGACAGAGAAGTATATTCCAATAAAACAAATGCACTTTTAGACTCGGATTCCTATTTCTTACAGCTGTTTAAGTCACACCTTAAAATACTGTGTCCCCTTCTCTTTCACAATGACGCTCTGCTCCAGCTTCTCCAGTGTGTTCATCTCCCACGACTCTTTGGCCTTCAGGATAATAAAAAGACGACAAACAGTTAAGTCTACATACCTCTAAATTTAGTTTTGATTTCTTTCATTACCTTCTCAAACGCTGTTAGCTTTATATTGTACTGTAAGGTTGCTCCACCGGGAACACCGAGCTTCTCATTTCCTGTATTCCCAAAACCATATCTGCAAGACAGATGTTATAACTTGATGACTGTCAGACCAGTTTTTGTCACTAGGATTGAACATCCATCCTCTTATGAACAGAAACCATACTGATAATTTGGTTAATGAGTCATTCACAAACGTGAAACTAATTTGATTTGCACCTGAAGTTAAAAGTATTTTATCTGAAAGCCATGGGCTCAATCTCTATCTAAAATCAGACCACAGCATTTTGCGAATGTGGACATATCATGCATGAATCTGGCTTAAAACCTACTTTTGGTCACGAGAGAAATGATCCTTCATGTTTTATATTTGAATAGTATTAGTTGTGTGTATGGGAAAGACACTTGAGTAAAGGCTGCTCTGATCACCACTCAGAACTGGTAGCAGGGGAAATTAACCGTGATTAAAACATGATACGAGTCACCATTTTAAGCCAAACCATGCTAACAAATTGATAGCATCATAATAAACACAGAGAGGGTCCAGCGATAGTTCATGGCTTTGAAAGTGCGGAGTAAACAACAACATCCAAGATACAAACTTCTGTAGTAGAAGAAACGACCAAACTGAACATAACTATCCAAACCTGAAGGAATGAAACCAAATACTTTAGAAAACTCCTAAAACCTTCTGTATGTTAATTTGTCTTACAATCAACTTTCATTGATCAAAGCTTTATAATTATGCAATTGCGTGTAATGGGAGTCACCAGCAGCCACAGAGGAGATTATGAGGAGATCATACTTAGGCTTTATGGTGAAGAGCGCTTCTTCTCCTTGCTCCATTGCCATGATGCCTTTCTCTACTCCCGGTGGTAAGTCCAAACTGTCTCCATCACCGACTTCAAACTTCAATTCCCGTTCATAAAATACATGTCCATCCAATGTGCCTTGCACGGTAACTAAAATAAAATATATGGATCAGTGGACTGTCCAATAGAAAAAGTTCCATAGCGTGCCTTTTCAAATGGTTTACCTTCTACAGCAGCTCCATCATTGGGCTTGGAATAACCTTGGCCTTTAGTGATTATGCGACGGATAATTCCTCCATCTTCATCTTGAGTTATGTCCTCTCCGTGGAAATCAAAAAGTTCGACCTGTTGGAGACATGTCGTCACTGTCAATTAAGAACAGACAGTTGCGTGTATAAATCTACTTTTAGCAACATATTTTCCCTCAGACCTCAAAAACAAGGGTAGCATTAGGGGGGATCTTTGGTGGGCTGCCTGCAGAACCATAAGCGTACTCTGGTTTACAAATGAGCTGGCACAGTTCACCGACTTTCATTGTGGCCACGCCGATGTCCCATGCCTTTATCACTTGACCTTAAAAGGAAACAATAAAAGTCACATAGCCATACGACATCAGAGGCCTGCCAATGTACAGTGGGTGAATGACGAACAAACCTTTGCCCAACTCAAAGGAAAACTTGTCTCCTCTGTCTCTGCTGGAGTCGAAGTGAGTGCCATCCAGAAGTGTGCCCACATAATGTACAAAGACTTTGTCACCAGTCATGGGCAGTTCTGTGCCTGTACCTTCCCTTTTCACCAGCTGCAAAACAGAAAACAGATGGATATCAATACAACGTAGTGCACTGCCTCGTGCACGTATGGCTTGACAAGTGCTTTTGCTCACTGTGTTCAATTTGGTTACATGTTCTTTCTTTTCTTTTCTATTATTACATAATAATAATATAACCTTTTGGTGTTCTATGTTGAGCAATGAGTGCGTTTACTGAGGTTGGATTTTGTTTTTATGTGCTTTTGATGTTAGAGACTGTTATCTTTAATAGAGAGAACCCCTTGAAAAAATATGCCACATCTCAAGAGGTAATCTAGCATCCACCAGAATAATGTTTGGACAGGGACCCAACAACAAATATAACACACACAGGGTATTTCTGTGCTCTTTGTAACATCTTTTAAGACAGGATAAGGTTTATTTTCTACAAAATTTTATGTTTACTGAAGCAGAAGAGCAAACAAGGCCTATCTACAAATTAAGCACAAAATGTGGCAGGTTGTCTCAAATATCATATTATATTTTGTAATATACTCTAACATAAATGTTAGATGTATTGATACCTCTAAATACAACTAATGTAAGGCATGCAGTCAACCGAGTTAAACAACGCATAAGAAAATAATATATCATTATTATTTATATTAATTATGCAATGTTGTAACCTAAAGGCACAAGAGAACTTCTGCTTGTTCATGAAATAGATCGGCTGTCACCTTCACAACGTGCTTATGATACATTTTATAATCACCATACAACAATGATTGAGCCATAGCATTAACATTACAACGGACAGTGTTGTGTGTGTGCAATCAATAAATTGTTTTATGTAGCCTAGTTAGCTTAGCCTAGCCGGGGTTTTATAAACAACACATTAGCACATGTAAATAATGTGCATTTGCGATTACCTTCAACACACCCCCGTCTTTCTTCGGCGTTATGTCCTCTCCTTCCATTGCCATCGCGTGCTGCTCTTCTTTCTTCGCCTGTTCGTCTGCAGTCATTGGGATTTCCTCCTCCTTTTGCTGCTGCAAATAGTTTTTTTGACGTTTCCCTGCTAATATGCTACAGCTAGCTGGTCAATTCACTTATAAACTATAGGCACCTTGTAGCTGGCTAAAGCTGTAAACCTTACAAAGGCTATCTCCTAGCGCAGTCTGCTAGTGCAGTTTGCTACAGCCCGATAGACAAATGCTGTTGTGTTTGGCCGCGGCCAGGCGTGTGTTCAGACAGGCTTTGGGGACTTCAGATCCACGTTGCTGCCTGTTGGCAGTTGGCAGGTCGCGGCTGTAAGAAGAATATAAGAGAAGGGCAGAGAACTTTCCAGACATTACAGTCAGAATCTGCTGCTATACTTTATTTATCACACAGCGTCCGTTTAGAAAAGGCGGTGCTATGTGAGGCACAGGCGCCATGAACGCGACGGGATACGCTGTGCGTAAAAACCAGCGCCCCCATTGCAGCTGAATCCTGATTGGTTAAGCCTCTGTCTGTCTGGTTGTCATTTGGCGCGGCCGTTCAATAGCTTACGGTACGACTTTAGCAAAATATAAGAAAAAAACGTGATTTCAGGACAACAGCAAGTGAGTTTATAGCAATCCTACTTTTATTTGAGCAAGCTAAGTATTGTTGATTGTAAAATGTAACGCTTCTTTGTTTAGAAGTTGGTTAGTTTCGTAAGACACCGTGTGTGGCTATGTTGAAAAGTAATAAACATAGCTCTCAGATGTTTATAAGTCAGATATGTACCATTTGTGTAGGGTGCAGATGCGCCTATAAAATGCAGTAAAAGATAGTTAACACCTAGGAATTACAGTACTATGTTCTAATTGTATACAAAACCAGATCTTGGTATGAAGTTTATTATTAAACTCAACTTGTCAAAGCGGCTGGGGAAAGTTTGGCGAGATGAATGTGTGAAATGAACAAGCGAACAAGACTTTTTCTTAATTCACACATCCACTGATAAAATAAAACCGAAATAGTCCTCTTGCAGGTGTTGCTTTCTGGGACATTTGAAGATCATGGAGAATGGCAGAACCAGCTTCCCATTTCCATACCAGCCCTATTCCATACAGGAACAATTCATGCAGGCTCTGTACAGGACACTTGATCAAGGCAAAGTGGGCATCTTTGAGAGCCCCACTGGAACGGTCTGTGCTGCTTTAATTTATTACACAAACAAACCATTAAGGCAGATTCTTTGCCATCCAGAAGAGCTTTAGCAAGTATTGAAATCATGTTTCCAATTCAGGGCAAGTCTCTGAGTCTGATCTGTGGAGCACTCAGCTGGCTCACAGACTTTGAGGAGAAGAAGAAACAGGAGGCAGATGCTCTACTCCAACAAGGCCAATCCGCCCTCTGCACCAGCGCCGCCCAGAGCTCGGACAACAGCAGCGCGGCAGAGCCAGACTGGATCACTGACTTTGTCCAGAAAAAGGCTGACAGAGACCTGGTGGCAAAGCTCAAGGAAGGTTTGCTAACTTCATCTCTATTCGCTCCTGCTCAAATGAGTAAAACGCATTCTTATTACCATAGGACGAAGAAATAAAACGGAAGAAGAGAGGAGAACGGCTTGAGTTGATCAGAAACAATGTCCAGCTGAAGTACGCGATGAAAAGAAAGGTAAACCACTCTTTTCTATTTAAAATGCATTGCAACTCTCCTGAAAATGTCTGTTCCCATAAGAGCTGTGAGGAGGACGAGGCGTTTAAGTTACTGCAGCAGAGTAAAGAAGATCCAGCCGAGGCACCTGGGGAAAAAGAGGACGAGGAGTTGGTCGTCGCAGAATACGAAAGTGACGACGATTCCAAATCTAAACACCGGTAATAGGGAGTTATTGACCGTTTCAGAATGTAGATAAATACAGTGTCGTGTCAGTGCTTTTGTAGCTGCCCTGGGGTAAACTGTCGGATGATGTTGTTTATCTGCTTAGATTCCATGGGCTCGATGATGAGGATGATGACGAGCTGGTGGAAGAACATGTCACAAAGGTGCAGCGGCGTTCATTTCGTTGTAATGGCAATTCTTTAAATTAAATTCTTTTTTTTTAAATAAATGATTGGATTTTTTGCAGATTTACTACTGCAGCCGGACTCATTCTCAGCTGGCCCAGTTTGTGCACGAGGTTCAGAAGAGCCCCTTTAGTAAGGACATCAGTGTGGTTACCATGGGGTCCCGGCAGGTATGTGAGCAGCCACGCTTCCAGCTCCCCCTTTCTATATGTGCACCTCTGTTCAGGGGAAACAAAATATAAGGCTCTCCAAGGCTCCATGCTGGCCCTATCTGCATTTTTAACATTTAATATGATGTTTTGTTTCACTGTTTTGCAGATAACATTCAAATTGACTTGCTCATGAAAACAGCATGGTGTTCCTGACAATATTAACTGACTGCTTGTGTGATGTCCAGCATTGGATGAAGACCAGTCTCTTGTCTCTGAAACAAATACAAAACAGAAATGTGTGTCTGCGCTATATGGCTTCTTATTGCAGCTCCTGTGTTTAAATCTAACAAATGCTCTGCTGTAAAGATAAGCTACTTCCAGCAGGTTAAAACTGAAGCCTCTGTTCCACTAAAGGACCTTGAGAGAGCCATCCTTTGTTGGTTGGACCTTTGCAACTCATTGTATGTTGAGCTGGATCAGAACTCTCTCCAGTGATTGTGAAGAGTGTTGAATTTAGTCTGTAATGCTGTGTGTTAGTGGTAAAGCTTTATCTCATTTAAGAAAGCATGCTTCCACAGAACCTATGTATCAACGAGGAGGTGCGACGCCTCGGGAGCACGCAGCGCATCAACGACCGCTGCCTGGAGATGCAGAAGAACAAGCACGGTGAGGCGCCGCGCTGCATTTAAAAAAATAAATAAAAAAATTCCACTTCCAGAAAGACGCTATCGTCACTGCAGCGCGGGTACTTGTTCGCTGTTTGCAGAAAAGCCGGAGCCGGAGGATGGGGCCAAACGAAAGCGGGGCCCTGTCAAAAGCGTGTGTCCCTTTAACAAAGTGTCGGCGCAGCAGCACATGAGGGACGACATCCTGGGGGCCGTTCATGACATCGAGCAGCTGCTGAAGCTGGGGAGGAACCTGCGCTCGTGTCCGTACTACTCCACGCGCCTCGCTGTTCCACCTGCTCAGGTACCGCACTCTGTGTTCAATCAATCAATACTGTTCATTGCAGCATTTTATTTTACCGTCAATTTATCAGTGAATATGAATGGCAGGATCAAAATCAGTTATTTTAGGAATAGCCTTCATTCTCGAGGTCAAACGATGCAATCAAAACCAATGTAAGGGAATTGGAAATACCAGTAACCAATATATCAGCCAATAGTGATATTATAAAGACTCCTATATCGTTTTTTTTTTTGAGAAGTGAAATAAAATATTAGGCTGCTTCTAAAAAGTATAAATAAGCTTAGGAAGAATGAGCTTCCCCTCATTGTGGACTCAGCCGTGACAAGGAGTATCTAAAAGTGTCGTTAGGAGGGAGTCAGGAAAGGAGCTGTATGGTTCCTATAATACCTCCCCATTGAAGAGGACCCTCGGGATGTTCCTCCTCAGCCCATAAGGAGCTAAGAATAATCCCACAAGCCACTACTGCCTGCCAAAGTTTTACGCACTTGGCCGAAATCCGCACGAGTGTGAAATGATTGACAGTTTTGCTGCATGACGTTTCATTCAATAAAAACATGAGCTTTGTCCTAAATATATGAAAGTATAAAGCAGGTCATGCAGCAATGTTTACATTTGACAAAATGAAAGCTTAAACCACGTTTGCATAACCTCCGCTGTGAAAGCACAGACGCTTAGCGGAGTCTGCGGTGAACCAAAGGACAGGATTTGGTGGAATATTTGGCCACACCATGTTATTTCTGACACAGAGCAGTAGCAGCAGGATTAAGGATGAAACCGTTTGTTCATCATCAGTTTGTGTTGTTTCATATCGCCGTGATCAGGAGCAGCTGAAGCTCCTGTTCCTCAAGGTCGACCTCATGGTGTAGGCCTCAAAGGTTTTATGGAGAAAGGAAAAGTAGAAAGGAGCTACACAGTATCTTGCCACTTTTACGATGCAGCCTCAGTTTTGTCCCTCAGTGTTTTGTAAAAGCAGATGTTTGAGAAAAAAGACCTTTGTGGGCTGTGGACAAATCCTTATTAATGATGCGAACTAGCAGCTCGTGGGGGCAGTTTTGCTTCCTGAAACCTGCTTATCAAAAATTAGTTTGGAAAGTCAGGAGTGCGTGACAATTTCTTTTTTTATAATTTTTATTTTTTACAATTTTTTAACATGAACATACAATTGTGGGAAGAGTACCTGTACAAAAACGTTTTTCATTCACTTAGAACCGTTACCTCTCATACAAAGTCTGACCGTATGGGTTTGACATACTCAGTCCATTTTGTCCAGATTTTGTAAAACATGTCCCTTTGAATCCTGAGAGTAAATGAAAGTTTCTCCATAATGTACACTTCTTGAATTATGTTGACCCACTCTTCGATGGTTGGGGGGTCCGGTTTTAGCCATTTCCTGGTTATGGCTTTCTTACTCGCTGCCAGTAATGTCCAAAGCAACCTCTTGTCCTTATTTCTCCAGTTGGTAACATCTGCATTGCCCAGATATACATTTTCGAAATTGCAAGGTACTTTACTACCAAATATATGATTAATATGTTCACATATTTGTGACCAATAATGGCTTAACAATGGGCAGTCCCAGAAAATGTGGAAATGATTTGCTCCTGAGGATCCACAGAGCCTCCAGCATAAGTCTCCACCGCCCTGGTGTCTCTTTTGAATAGGTGTGATAAAAAACCGGACTATATTCTTCCAACAAAACTCACGCCAGGTATTCGAACTAGTAGTGCTCCATTGTAATTTACATATATTCACCCAACTTTCATTTGAAATTTGCATATTACCTTCCATTTCCCATCTCCTCTTAATGTACTCTGTGTTAGGCTCTTTGCCTTGCTGAATGGATTTGTATGACTTAGAAATTAATTTATTTGGAGAAAATGATTTAATTAATGTTAAGAAAGTCTGTAGGAACCCCAAGTTGCAATTTTCCCATGTTATTTTTATATTTTGGTCAAAATAGTGCCTAACCTGCAAGTATCTAAAGAAATCGTCTTGACCTAAACCATATTTGTTCTGTATTTGTTCAAAACTCATAAATGCTCCCTTGTGAATAAAAGAATAATAGGATGTAATTCCTTTTGAGACCCAACCCTTAAATCTTCCATCTAGGGCATTTGGTCTGAAGTCAGAATCATACGCACACCACCTTAAAATTCTAGACATTTTTTCCAAGTTGCATGTTTGCATTATTCTACTCCAGGAGTTCAGAAGAGACTCATACATAAAGTCTTCAGTTATATTGATATTCATTTGTTGTTTTTTGTCAGGTAAAAGAGCCATAATGGGTATATCTTTTGCAACAGTCCCTTCAACATCTTTCCATCCAGCCATGTAAATGGGCGAACATAAACAGATTAAAGGTCTAATTTGAGCAGCATAATAATAATCCCTGAGGCAGGGAAGGCCCAGGCCCCCCTTCTCTTTCATCAACTGCATTGTCTGATATTTTATCCTAGCCCTTTTGTTTTGCCAAATATATTTTGCCAATATTTTATCCCACTCATCAAAATGTTTTTGAGTTATCCAAATAGGAAGGCATTGAAAGAGGTACAGGAAACGGGGGAGGATATTCATTCTAATTGAATCCACCCGAGAGTGTAAACTCAAAAACGGGACATTGTTCCACCTTTGTAAATCTGATCTTATTTTGGAGATTAGAGGCCCATAGTTGGCATCAAACAATCTAGACGGATCCTCTGTCAGAACGGCTCCCAAATATTTAATGCTATCTGATTCCCATTTCCATTTGTATGTGTTTTTCATTTTTGTAGGCGGGTTATAATTGAGCTTTAGAACCTGAGTTTTGGTAATATTGATTTTATAGCCTGAAAAAGAGCCATATTCTTCCAGCATTTTCAATAATTTAGGAAGCGACTGAGTGGGATCCGTCAAAAATATTAATATGTCATCAGCAAATAGAGCTAATCTTTGTTCCCCTGATTTTAGAGTAACCCCTTGAATTTCTGTGCTCTGCCTTATCCACTGAGCTAGGGGTTCAATAAATAAAGAGAAAAGTAGTGCCGATGCTCCACAGCCCTGGCGGGTGCCTCTTTCTAAGTGAATGGGTTTGGATAAATCCCTGTTTATTTTAATTCTGGCAGTAGGTTTGTTGTACAGTGCAGCGAATGTTTCAACCATGTCAGAATGAAAGCCAAATGCCGCCATTACTTTATATAAAAAAGCCCATCTTACTGAATCAAACGCTTTTTCTGCATCTAAACTTATTATAAGAGTTTCTAATTTGCATTGCTTGACATGTTTCATTATCAGAAGCGCTTTCCTAATATTGTCTTGCGTCTGCCTTTGTCTAATAAAGCCTGTCTGGTCTTTGTGTATGAGATCAGGTAAAATTATCTCGAGACGTTTACATAATATGGAAGTAAATAGTTTGTAGTCGATATTTAGTACACTCACTGGGCGATAGTTTCCACAGTCAAGTTTGTCTTTATTTTCTTTGGGGATGATAGAAATAATAGCCTCTCTCCAAGATGGAGGAATAGTCTTTGTTTCAAGTACTGAGTTATATGCTTTTGTTAATGTCGGTACCAGGTGTTCTTGCATGAGTTTATACCATTCGGAATTGAATCCGTCTGCACCGGGGGCTTTTCCGTTTTTTAATCTCTTAATTGCGGATACAATTTCTTCCTGGGTAATTTTTGAGATTAGCTTCTCATTTTGATCGTTTGTGACTTGAGGTAAATTTAGTGAAGATAAAAATGAATCAATTTCAATACCACTTCTTAATTGAGGCTGAGAATATAGTTTCTGATAATACTCCTCAAAACACTGTTGTATTCGTTCTGGGTTAGTTTCAATTTGGTTTGTTTGGGGATGTTTAATTTTGAAAATTGTTCTCTCTGCCTGTTGTTTCCTTAATCTATATGACAAAAGTTTAAGAGCTTTCCCACCAGTATCATAGTATTGTTGTTTTGTAAAAAGAAGCTTTTTTTGAATGTCCTGTGTGTTTATTTCATTTATCTCCTTCTTGACTTCAAGCATTTTTAATTTTACTGAGTCCTGTAGAAAAGATGAATGTTCCTTCTGTAATTCTGCAAGTTTATTCTCGAGATCTAGTAATTTTTGTTTTTTCAATTTCTTCACAGTAGAAGAAATTGCTATAATTTTCCCTCTGAGCACTGCTTTTAATGCATCCCATAATATAACTGGTGAGACTGCGTCGTTGTCATTGTACTCCAGATAGGATTCAATTTCAAGTTTCAATTTATTCACGATTTCCTTGTCATTCAGAATATTTGCATTTAATCTCCATAGGGTAGATTTTATTTTACTATTAAGGTTAAGGGCCAAAAATACCGGATTATGGTCTGAGAGTACGCTTATTCCTATGTCACACTTTATCAGTCGAAACATATCGTTTTTAAACATCAAGAATAAGTCTATTCTGGAGTAAACATTGTGCGCTCCAGAGTAGTGAGTGTAATCACGCCTTGTCAGGTTATTTTCCCTCCATACGTCTACTAATCCCACTTCTTTCATGAAATTATTAACTTTTTTATAAATTTTTTTGCTGTCGGGTTTGCCATTTGAACTGTCATTTTTCGGATTTAATCTAATGTTAAAATCCCCCCCGCATATTAAAACGCCCTGACTCTTTGTTGTCATTGTTTCAAGTACATGTTTATAAAATGACCAGTCACTGCCTGGTGGGATATAAACGTTAAACAAACTCACTAAGGTTCCCTCAATTTTACCAATTACCATAATATACCTCCCCTCTTTATCTTTGTGTTCAGATATGAATTCGAAATTCACTGCATTGCACAACAAAATCGCCACTCCTCTACGTCTCCCCGAGTCATGTGAGGAGAAATATACTTTCGTGTACCCCATCTTGTTTAATTTAGCATGTTCATTATCACTAAGGTGGGATTCTTGTATGTATGCTATCTGGACCTTATCCCTTTTCAATTGAGATAACATTTTGGACCTCTTAATTGGATTAAGTATGCCATTTATGTTAAGCGATACAAGTTTTACGGATCTATCTGACATGTGACTGCATCAAGGTTAACCAAACAAATAGACATGGCACTCTTCCCATCTCTGCGCAGAACAGCAGAGTATAACGAACAAAAAAAACAAACGCATAATGTGAACATACAAAACGACATAAAATATACAAAAAATAAAAAGTGACTTCCTAAGTAGGGGTCTACCATTTAGACCCTAATAGGCCCAAGGGGGCGCTCTAAGGCAAAAACCCTTCAACTGGGTTCAGTGAAGGGTGTCCTTGTTGGTCCACAGCATCTTGAAAGCTCTACCTACAGAACCCATCTAATGAAAATTCACAAACTACTCACCACCTTATCTTAATAATAACAAACATCACTTGGAGGTTATCCACATCTCTTTGCTCCAACTTAGTCCGCTGTTGCGCCTGGAGTGGTCCTCCGGAATGTGCGAAGCTTCTCCTTGTAGCTGGCGTCTCGAGTGGGGTCGCGTGTAGCCTTCGTAGCGCGCCGATTCACTCGGGTCCAGGACAGCTGTTTTATCCGGTCAGTCAATGATGCCGGTGGTGGTGTTGGCATTGTTGTAATCACGTAGCCTCTGTTCACAAGGTCTTCGGCTGCTTCAGTCGGTGTATCGTATGTTTTGGGTCCTTCCTCGTGCTTCACGCGTAGCCTCGCGGGGAACAGCGTTTGAAACTTCACATTATTAGCTTTCAAAACTTTCCGAATTTCAGCATATTCCTTCCGTTTAGCAATGATGGATGGCGGATAATCATGATCGAGGTTTACGTGATTGTCTTTCCATTTGAATCCTTTTGTTTGCCACGCTTTGTGTAGCAGCATCTCTTTCACCGTAAAGCTCAAAAACTTGACCACAATAGAGCGAGGCGGTGCGCCAGCTGTTGGTTGAGGGCCTAGTGAGCGATGAGCCCTCTGAATTTGTAAGTCGGGCATTTCTTCAGACAGTTGCAGGCCCTCGTGAAGAAGTTTGTTCACAAAAGACAACATGTTAACGGAGTCTTTTTCGGACTCTTCGGCTACTCCATAAATCCGTAGGTTATCGCGTCTGCTGTGACTCTCCATTTCCGTTAGCTTCTCATCTAGCCTCACGTGTAGCTTTAGCATCTCCAGTGTTGCTTCCTCTGAGGCTTGTATCCGCTCTTCGGCCTTTTCGATCCGATCTTCGGCCTCACCCAGTCTGTTATGGAGACCCGATAAGTCACTTCTTAGGTCGTCAAATTGCTGTCTGTTTTCCTGGCGAAATAGCTTCAGTTCTTGCAAAATCTCTGCGTCCGCCATCTTTTGCTAAATGCTATTGGGTGCTAGTTAGCCTTGACCGTCGAGGATAAAACTGTATTTCACTGCTCAAGACGCCTCAGAAACAAATTAAACGTTTACGGTAGTGTCTTGCCCCGTCTTTTTAAGTTAAGCTCTTACAATATCTTCAATGTAAAAGGGGCTTTTGGTCGAATTTCACGGGTTCTATCGGGAGCTCTCTACTGTGCGACCGTCATAGCTGGTGGTCCAACAGGAAGTCGAGTGCGTGACAATTTCATATTCACGTGCTCAAATGTCCACTGTGGTTTTCCTATCGTTCTGACATATATAAATGTGAGACAATAACATATGCTCATCTTTAAAATAAGTTTTATGTACATTTTAATACTGATCTCACCAAACCACAGCTGCATGTAGAACTTAATGTCCCACTGAAATGGATTGTGTGAATGGTGATGTTTTCCCCCCCCTCTGTGTAGCTGGTGGTGCTGCCCTATCAGATGATTCTCCATGAGGCCACCAGACGGGCGGCAGGGGTCCAGCTGAAGGGACAGGTACGTCCTCTGGTTGTTGCTCTGTACAGGGACAGGCTGCAGTCTTTTACCTACAACGCTTGTCTTTTGCAGGTACTGATCATAGATGAAGCCCACAATCTGAGTGACACGCTCTCCTGCATCCACAGCGCTGAACTCACAGGGGCGCAGGTAAGAAAACGAACAGCTTTCATTTTCATTTGAATCTTTCGCAGCTCATTCGCTAAGCCGTGTCATTTGTCACAGCTTTGCCGCGCCCATTCTCAGCTCACCCAGTACTCAGACCGCTACAGGTGAGTATTTTGTGAAGGTTTTCGAAAAAAGGTTTTTTGTCTTTGCGGACCTGACTGGCGTGTCGTGTTGGTGTTTGGAAACCAGGAGCCGACTCAAAGCGAAGAACCTCATGTACATCAAGCAGATCCTGTTTGTGATCGAAGGGCTTGTTAAAGCTCTCGGAGGTAACACGTTTTACACATTTGAAAGACGGAACTGTTGTAAGGAATGGAATTACTACACACGTGTTCATATCCACGTGACCCTCCACTTTTTCCCTCTGTGGCACAGTGAACAAATAAGACAAAGGGACGCACACGGTGTGAAATACAGACCAACCATATTTTCTCCAGTTTCCCGAATCCAAAAGCTCATAATGGCCCCAAAAACGAGACGTAAATGAAGATGGAAATGCAGCATCAAAAAGCATCAAAAGAGCGACAAAACATAAGACGAAAAAGCATTTAAAAAAAAACTCAACAAAACAGGGGACTAAAGCGGATGAAGACGCAACAAAATGGTGCAATGCAGCTATTAGATTTGGGTAAAGCTGCACTGGAGAAAATGTGCTCGGTTAAAGGGGGTAAGAGGTTAAACAGTTGTGTGAAAAGTACACCACCTGACCCTCAAAAAAAGGTCACCACAAAAAACAAGGCCGCACGCTCTAATATAAGAAATGGTAAATACAAATATCTAGAAATATAATGAATACAAAAAAGTTAACAGCTATGAAAGACGACAAAAGGATACGCAAGAGCTGTGATGTTCTGTCTTGTTTTAGGCAAGGTGGGAGTGAATCCACAAAGTCAGACCACGCAGTCTGGTAAGCTCGGACCGGAGATACTTCTACTTTTACACATTCAAGTCAGTCCTTTACAGCACAAGGAGTCAAAGTAACTGGGCTGTTTGTATTTCAGGAACAGAAATGCTCACCATAAACAACCTCCTGTTTAAGGCGCAGATCGACAACATCAACCTGTTTAAGGTTAGACTCCCCGATGTGGATGAGTCGCATTAGGTTTAAGCAGAGTTTTATTGTCATATCCGGCCATTATACAAAATGTCTCTCACGCCCGTCTCTCGCTCTTTAGTTACAGCGGTACTTCGAGAAGAGCATGATCAGCAGGAAAGTGAGTATCCCACTTCCATCTGTTCCTCAGTCTAAAGCTGCGGACCTAAGCCTGTGTTGTTTAGTTGGGCGGATTTGTGGAGAAGTACGCGGGCGCAGGGGTGAGCGTGCACTCGCACAACACCAACAAGGAGAACAGGCGGACGGATGGACTCAACCGCTACCTCCAGAGCCTGCAGAGCAACCACACAGCTCCAGGTTTGACTTCTTATACATGCTTTATACTATAGGAGATTTAAGTAGCACTGATCAACTTCTAGGATCTTATGAGCGCAATAAGGGAAAATATACAGTCATTTTAACAGCGTCAATATTTGTTTTGGAAACTAGTATCACACATATTTGCCTTTTAACCAGTTATTTTCATTTTTGAAACTCTTCATCTGTATCACATTAAACAAGTTACCTTTCTCTACAACTTTATTCAAAACCATTTTACAGCCCAAATGCTTATCATTATTCAGAAGACAATCCTCAAACTGCTTTCATTTGCTTATACTATTTATTTGGCACAACAGTCAAAACTCCAGCTTCAGTGACATTAGCGAACACTGGTTTAGATCATTGAGCTTTTGGATTTTACACAAATAAAGGAATGGAAGAAAGGTGACACTTTCAACCTCCTCAAATGTATACCTTCTTCTAGGTCTGTATTGGAACAGAGACTGACGCGTATATACAGTTTGTAAAATTACTACTGTTACAAATGCACATTGTACACTGTTCTAAGACGATGAGACTAAGAAGAAAATAAAACCATCTTTACTGTGTTGCATTGACCATACGCTGCCTTACCATTATTAGTAGGAGCCTATTACAGGCTGCTGTCTTCAATCAATATAATCATCTTTTTTCAGGTGTAAAAAATATTCCTGTACAGAACGTAATCCTGTACACACATATGGATGTTTATATTGAATAGTGTCTTTATGTATTCCTCCTTTCGATTCATGGGTGAGAACTATGAGACAATCAGTTCATAGTCTGTATCTGCCGAGAGCTCTCAGACTAAGGAGTATATCAGTATACTCAGTGAGTATATTGAAAGTGACAAATCATTGGCTAAAGTATGTTTGCGTGTGGGAACAAGTCTAGTTGTATTGTTCCCACACTGTGAAATCATTAAAGTGCATGTGAATGTGTGAGAGCTGTTCTGAGAAAGAGCCTGATAGTAGAGCAATGAAAATGTGTTAAATAATCAGACTACTGAGTAAAATGTTGTGTTTGAATGTTTAAATAAAACATAAACTAGGACCAGATTTCTAAAAAAGTACCTGAGGACTGTGAGTAATAAGTTGTTTTAGTGTTGTAATCCGACAAACATAAAACAATGTAACCAATCTGGATATTTCCTATAAATACATCCTTAAATGAGATTTTAAAAAAAAAGAAACATTCTTAACAAAAGAGACAAGAAAATGAATAGAATTTTGAGATTAAAAAAAAAAATCCTCAAAGAAGTACAGTTACAAATGCCTGTGTATTTGAGCAGATGTAACTGAGTGCGACCCTCCTCTGATGTGTTTGTGCAGGTCCGTCATCTGAACAACAGGGGGCTCCAGATCCCGACAAAACGCTGGCCACCTCTCCCATGATGCAGGTGGAGGGCTTCTTCATGGCTCTGACCAGCTGCAACACGGACGGCAGGGTGGTGTTGCACAGGCATGGTACTGTCAGTCTCATCAGATCAGATAAATCTAAATCTAACTATGTCTGCATCATCACGTGGCTCCTGTACTGTGTGTGCAGGCACTCTGTCCGACAGCAGCGTGAAGTTCCTGCTGCTGAACCCCGCCGTGCACTTTGCCCAGGTGCTGAGGGAGTGCAGGGCCGTGGTCATCGCCGGGGGAACCATGCAGCCCGTCAGTACAGTCTCCGATACGCGTTTGAACTCATTTCATTCCCGTGCTAATCGAGTTGCGTCTGCAGGTCTCGGATTTTAAACAAGAGCTCCTCTTCTCTGCCGGCGTGGACCAGGAGCGCATCGCCGAGTTTTCATGCGGTAAGCCGTTTCCGAAATAAAAAAAAACAATGATGCCTTGGCCATCATTTTATTGAGACATTTATTAAATCTTTTGTGCAGGCCATGTGATCCCTCCTGAGAACATTCTCCCCATTGTTCTTTGCGCTGGCCCTTCAGGACAGGAGCTGGAGTTCACCTTTCAGAACCGGGACTTGCCAAGCATGGTATTTTATTGTCCATTCCTTCCAAGCAGCCATTGATTAAAGACGCGTAAAAGCGTATTCACTGTGAGTTTAGGAACTGTTGATACAAGTGAAAGCACCCTCTGTACTCGTGTGTGACAGATGGATGAGACGGGGCGCATCCTCTCCAACATCTGTAACGTGGTGCCCGGCGGAGTTGTGTGCTTCTTCCCCTCGTACGACTACTCCAGAAAGATCATTTCTCACTGGGAGAACACTGGGGCACTGGCTCGTCTGGCTAACAAGAAGAAGGTGTGTGATTGAATGACATTATTGAAGATGTTGTTGACCTCGTGCAGTTCCAGCGCTAAGAGTATTCTGACACGTCAAACTTCTCGTAGATTTTCCAGGAGCCAAAGAAAGCCACCCAACTGGAGCAGGTGCTGAGCGAGTTTTCCCGCTGTATCCAGGTAGACTGATGCTTTGACCACCGAGCAATGAGCCTGTGTATTTGTGCTGTATAAAAAATAAAAATAAAAAGTTATCTCTGATCTCTGAGCAGAGATGCGCTCGTGATGGCGGCAGTCTGACCGGAGCTCTGCTGTTCTCTGTGGTGGGAGGGAAGATGAGCGAAGGCATCAACTTCTCCGACGACCTGGGAAGGTTCATGTCATATTTTTATATTCTAAAGCCGTCACGTTTCATTCCAAGTCCAACCTTAGACAAACCTCTAG
Organism: Proterorhinus semilunaris; assembly: GCA_021464625.1. Classification (NCBI taxonomy): domain Eukaryota; kingdom Metazoa; phylum Chordata; class Actinopteri; order Gobiiformes; family Gobiidae; genus Proterorhinus; species Proterorhinus semilunaris. Next base: position 29,173,980 of record CM038356.1, on the reverse strand, counting down.
ATCTAAATTGGAACTTTACCATGTCAAAATGTGGATACAAAGACTAAACCACCTTCCTTTTCGAATTTGTAATTTGTAAATTGTAAATTAATATTGTAAATTCTTTAAAGCCTGGGGCCACGTACCACAATTATAGGAATGCTTTTAAAATCAAAGTTGGAGAAAAGCAGCTAAAAATGTTTTCCACTGTTCACTAGTTCATGGTTAAAGTGATATTCTGTAAGTTTGCAAAGTGAGGAGAGCAGTAACAACATTTTCTAAAGTAAGAGATCAAGTAGGAGATCAAGCTCCACCTGATTGGACCTGACAGGCTGGTTCACAGGAAAAGCTTGTCTCATTGGTCAGCGCGGGACGATACTAGACTGATTAGTTGCTGAGATCTGGGATCTTTACCAACAATTTTTTTATATATATATATATATATATACAGACGCACATGCCGTGGAAATGGGAGACTTTGAGCTCCACAAAAACTTTCTCTGGTCCACAAGCAGCAAAACGCTGCTTATTTTACGTAAAAAAAAACGCTGTAAAGATTATAAAATGAATCGTGGCTGAACTATGAATACACACATGGCGGCAATGAGTGGCGGCGACCGCCCCAACCCGGCCCGCGATCAAAGGAGAATTTAATGATCGGACCCGGATCCCGTAACCCGCGCAACCCGTGCGTTAATGCCCCCAGCCTGACACCCAGCGCGTTTTACAACAGGATGAGGAACCTTTACCCACGGTTCTGATTCGGTTCTGAGAAGTTCCAGCCGTGTACCTGTGCATGCTGTAACGTTTCCAGCTCTGTCCCTCAAAAAAGAAAGACACCCGTCGCCCTGGTCACACTACGCTGGTTACTTAAAGTTTGATCATCAAGAGTTTTCCAAAACGGGCCAACTCCCTGAGCAACACGCGCTCTGGAGGGGTCGCCCCCTACGTCCGTCGTCTATGCACAGGCCATTTGAAGTCTCTCATCTCCTGTCTCCCTCGCTGCTCCTCGCTGAATATAATCCAAAACTATACAGAGGAACACGTAACAGAGGCCTCTGCGTCTCATATTAATATCTGCCTCGGAGTCGGCTATAGGCTGGATCATTACGCGCTTATATTTAGCCCCAAAACACACAGGCACGGACGCCCTGCACACAGAGGCATCAACGTCACCCTCTGCTCCACACACGGAGCTACTACTAGACAGAACACATCTGACAACATTGGGTTTCAAGTTCAACAGCATGAAACGTATGTGCTTTTTATGCAATAAGAGTAACTATCCCCCTTTTGTTTTTTTGACAAATCGCACCCTGTAATGTATGTGTGTGTGTGTGTGTGTGTGTATTTATATATATATATATATTTATTTTAATTACTTACTTTACATCAAAATGCAAGACCGGGTGGTTGATTTTGCACTTTTAATACATTTGTAAAAATGTGTGACTTAAGTTTTAAGTAAGTGTGATTCACTTAAAACTTAAAACATCTCTTAGTTTTCTATGATTATGGGTCAATATGAAACAAAGTCCAACATCTCCTTTGTGATGTTGTTTGCAATCAGCCGTAATTGTGTTAACGCGACCCAAACAAAAGCACACGTAAATCCAGCCCATAATTGAATGAACGTGTCGACCCGTGAGTTTTGTTGGTTCACAGGTGCGTGGTGATGGTGGGAATGCCTTACCCAAACGTCAAGTCGCCAGAGCTGCAGGAGAAGATGGCCTACCTGGACAAACATCTGGTGAGACTCCTGACACTTAAAATGTGTAAATGGCGTATCGTTCATAGTTGGAGAAGCACTAATCACTGCTCTGTCAATACCCCAGCCCCACAGCGGAGGAAGGAGTCCTGGGCAGGCGCTCATCGAGAACCTCTGCATGAAGGCGGTCAATCAGTCCATAGGTGAGTGTCCAGAATACGCTGCAGCGTCTTTATCCATTTAAAATGTAGCGTAAATACCAAAAGCCTCCTGTATCGAACAAATTATTATTATTGCCAACATTTTGTGCTTTTTTTATGTCTAATATTTTCTCCCCATTCCCATTTTTGCTGAATCTTTGCCCAATTTTCTTAACATTATTCCCTATTTTTTATGGCTAATATTATCTCTATTTTCCCCCCATCTCTTCCCAATTTTTTTACAGATTTTTTTCTTCTTTTTATCCATAATTTTCCACCATTTTGTTCCCCAAATTATTCCTCAATTCTTTACATTAGAGATAAACCCAATACTGTAAATTTGCTGATCTTCCAAACGTTATCTGTTTTCTGGTTCTAGAAGACAAATGTTTTAGTATAGGAATCAAGAAACAAATATCCTGTGTTGTCTTTCACAGGAAGAGCCATCCGTCACCGTGGGGACTACTCCACGATAGTCCTATGTGACAGGCGCTACTCCCGAGCCGCCACGCTCTCCAAACTGCCCTCCTGGATAAAGGATCGCACGAGCACGCACACCTCTTTCGGCCCTGCGTTTGCTGCCCTGAGGAAGGTAAGAGGAAGAGAAGACACCACTATTTTTACTGCTTTGACACGTGGCCATTTTTATTATTTTGATGTTTCTATATTTCCAGTTCTTCCAGGAGAAAAAGCAGAAGCAGCAGATGTAATGTTTAAAAAAAAGAAGTGACGTAGCACCAGGCAAAGCAAAGCGGTTTATGGGTTAATATATCTCTCATTAGTCAAAAACTGGCACAAAGTTTATCTTCTGTCAGCGCAAATGAATGGGAAAACGTGTGATTTTGACTTCTTCCAAACCCTGTACAAAAGATGTTATAAATTATTCATGTTTGCATTTTTTTTTTAAATAAACAATTCAACAAAATATACTTTTTTTTTTATTGTTTATAAAGTCACAATACATTCAAATGAGTCCACAGTGGAGAACTTCCTTCAACTAAGTATTAAGAAATGTTAATCGTTTATAGTATGTTAATAAATTATGTTTTTGTGCATCTGTAAGTCAATATCTCATGTTTTAGTTGCACATAGATCTTATTTATACAATTGTGCGATCGCTTGAACAAAAATAAAACGCTTGTAAATGTCCTCTGTCAAAGAGCTGTTGTGTGCTACGCCTCCCAGTCGTCCTCATCGCCCGGGGCGTTGGTGTGCGGGGCAGGGGGAGGGGGGATCACATCGGACATCCTGGCAAAAGCACCTCCGCCGCCGCCACTGGGGGCGTCGCCTGCCTCCCCTCCGGCCGGACCCTTCCCAGAGATACCTGAAGGCAACACGAGCGCAGGTTACAGCCAAAATAATGGCTCGACTTAAGAGTAACGCGGCTGTCAGTTCATGTTACTCGAGTATAAAGCAGTGACCCAAATAACAAGAATCAGTATTGTATTTGAGTTCGGGAACTACTCAATAACAAAAGGTTTAACTCTTTATTAAAAATAAATAAATAAATGACAAATGAAACAGATGTAACATTTGTTCCTACTATCTCATGTCAACAAAGCTTTTCTTGCTCAAGTGGAGCTGTACACTACGAAGCTGGATTAGAGAGATAGCGTGGTAAGTTTTGGAGTTATTTCTGGATAACTGTAATAGGGTAGATCTCCATGGAAACGTGCTCCTAGCGCATAACCTGCTCTGGACCAGGTCTAGTTCCCAGCTTGGATAAGGAGACTGCTATTTGACAATCAGAGGAGAGAATCCTCCGCTTTGACACCCAAGCTCTGCAGTGTACAGAGGGAGCGAGGTGCAGAGAGGGAAGAGAAGGGAGGACCTCGAGCAGCAGCCAGAGACCCTCTTTAGTTGAACGTGCGCATGGATTTTGTAAAGCAGTGACATCGTGTTGTAACTTTTTCTTTACTTGTGGCTGATGCAGATTGTCATGGATGACATGGAAAAAAGGCTTATTTCTCGTTGTCATAATCCCACATGTTGCAGTTCAGTTGTAATAAAGATTGTTAAAAGGAACAGGCCACCGTTTTTCCATCCTGTGATATGTTCTCGATACGTACCTGTCTGGTCTTTGTGCCCGTGGAAGAGCGTGGTCGCTTCCAACTTCACTCCCGTTTGGAGCCATAGGAATATACTAGGAGAGGCCAAATGCTAACAACATCTGTGGTCGTTTTGCGTGACTGAGCCCACACACAAAGACCAGACAGGTACGCATCAACTCGTCTAAGCTCAGGTAAGAACACATCTCAGTATGGAAAAACGGTGGCCTGTTCCTTTAAAAAATTTACATTCTTATACGCTACTTGGTTCAGACTGGTGCCGTGTAATACATTTGTCATGACTTAAGTGATGGATTTTGATATTCAGATGAAATGTGTCCCACACAAATTCTCAGAGAAACCCAGGGTTAGCTAAAGTGAATGAGAACGCGCTTTGTAGTAGCACTGATCCAGAAGCTCCATGTCTGGGTTTATCGACGCGGGTAGAGGCCTGTGAAACGTTTGGGAACCCCTGGAATAGACGACAAGGGCTCTTCAGGGTTGTTTTAGTGTTGAGGACATTTTGCCTTTGACCCCGATCTATTTTTTTTGCTGACAAAGTCTCTTGAGGTGTGAATCCTTAACGTCCTCAACACTAAAACAACAAAGTACAATTAGTTCAGAAAGTTACTCAAGTTCATTTATTCATGTACCCGTTTCTGATTCTGGGGAAAATACTACATAAAATGCTAGTAAGTATTAGTCAAGTTTCAGTTAGTTGTATATATATTTAATAATTTTAACTGCTCCACCGGTTCTTCCGTTTGTTTTCCTGTTGGACTTTGTAAATCAGAGAGGGTGTTCTTTAAATGTTAAATTAAATCAGATTTAATTTGGGGTTCCGTTCATGTTTCTAGAGTTGACAAAAAGACGTATTAGTAATCAGGACTCATTGATGTACTTTGAATCTGCAAAAAATATGTCCGCTCAAAAGCGCCAAATGAATACTGTACCTTTCCTGCGCATGGAGAGCTTGTTGAAGAGATCCGACATGAAGTCTCCACCCGTCATGGCCGACCCCACTGCTGAGAGACAAAGAATTATTTAAAATGCTATTTCTGGAGCGGACTTGTCGGCCTGAGTCACTTACAGTGCACTAACTCCAAAGAACACGTCGCTTCAAATCCACATTTTGGATTTGGGACGCCAGCAAAGTTCAGCTCGGGGCATGTCAGGAATTCACACATAGGCCTCACACCATTTCTATTAAATTTGTTTTACTACAGAGAGGGGAGTTGTGCTAGTGACAAACATGCTGGAGAGTGTACACCTATTCTATATGTTTTATTATAACAATATAGCCTTGAAATCCAGTACCAACTCAGTCGGCGCTTATTCAAACTCCTCCGTACTCTCAAATACCTTGCTCTTGCTCCTTCTGTTTCTTCTTCTCCATCTTCCTCTCCTTGACGTTGCGCAGTTGGGCCTTCCCGATGCCTCCGGCGTTGCGGATGGACTCCAGCAGACTGGCGCGGCCGTCAGAGGGCTGCACCACTTCAGACGGAGCGCCGGACACGGGGCCTGCACACAAGGAACCGGGTCCGTTATAACCACTGTCCATTCACCTGAGGTTGAGCTGGTAGAACTGGGCGGCACACCAAAACAAAAAATACTCTATTTAAAAAAAAATCATTGCCAACTGTAAATATATTTTTTTATATATATACAGTGGGGCAAAAATGTATTTGGTCGGTTCTGCATGGACTTCCTATTGGATTTCGGCAAAATACTTTTTTTTGCCCCACTGTATGTATATACCAACTTGATTTTTAATTGAAATAGATTTTTTGCAGAACTCTAAACTGAGGTCCCCAAACTGAGACCATTTTATATTCAAGGTTTCTGAGAGTGGTTCTACAATAAATGAGGCAACAAATCGCAAACAAATATCGTTCCAACACTACAGCATGTTAGATTCACCAGGAGTAACACGGCAGTTAAACGAGTCGTTTCACGGCGCTCTTGAATACTTTTTCTATTATTTTGCCAATGATTTTGCCTGTGGTTTTGGCAGACGTTGGTGCCGTTTCTCCTTCCTTTGTGTGGTTTTTATTTGCTCTTTTTTTACTTGCACAAACTGCCTATCTAACAGGTTAGTCTGCCACACTCATCCGTCACTCTCATCTGACTTTGGGTTGATAGGACGAGATCCCAGACTAGTCCATGTATAGAAAAAGAAAAGTGTGTAGTCTGGCTCGCCAGGATTTCACATTTCAGACGGTAAACCAAGCGTTCTCTGAGCACCTGAAAAAGAACACACTTCGTCTACATTATTTTACACGTGACACACTGACATACCAGCGCGGGCGAGTGAAACGTTTGGATTGTAAAGTAAGATTCCTTTACCTGAGGCGGGCGGCCGCGGGGCGTCCGTGGGGGGGTCTGCGGGTGGAGGCGGCGGGGGTGGAGGCGGCAGCGGAGCTCCAGCAGGAACAGACGGAGAGGGGGCGAGCTCCGGCGGCGGCGGGGGGGGGAGGAGGGGGCGGAGGAGGCGCGGCGCTCGGCTGTTGCTGAAAATCTGAAATGCAGAATGTAAAGACTTTGAGCTGGTTTATTAGCTAAAAGTATTGGTTACACGAGCGCTGGATACCAGGCAGGTCGGCGTCCACAGAGAAGGCAGGCAGCTCGGGGATGTTGTGTGTGTTCCCGGACGGAGCGAAGCCCGGGCCCAGGTCGGCACTGTAGGAGAGGTCGTCTGCGATGCCGGGCAGGTCGGGCAGGTACATGGGCACCACTAGCTCCGGCACCTGGCCCAAGTTTGGCACGTAGAAGTAGCTCTCTGCAGCCTGGTGACACAGGAACAGTACATAGAGTTTACCAGCTGCTCTCCAGCCCCTTTCACAGAGCCCCTCAACGGTTTGTGTTGACCCTTTGTCATCCTGGAGCTTCAACTGGACATCAAACTCATTTCTAAGCTTGAGAGGAAACTAAATTCCTTTTTTTGTGTGTTGAAATTAGTGGTGGGACTCGATGAAATTGAAGTATATTTTAGAGGCTTCTTTGTATTTTCAAACACTTCAAAGACAATAGCAGTCTGATTTATTTTGCAGAATCATCTTTTCAAATAACTTTATGTGACTTAACTGTGTGAATAAACAAGTATGACAGTAATATTGTTTTGGCTTTATGAGGTGTTCGGCACTAAGCAACGTCTTGAAGGAAAAAGGAAACTTTTACAGATCGCGCACGCAGGGCTACATCGAGAAGGAAGACTGAAGCTTCATTAATAGCCTTTTTGCATAAATGACTTAATGTGTTTGCTATCAATACGGTGATCCTGCAAAACAAAAGAAAAAGTGTCTGTGCCGCTAAAGTAAAGTGTGATTAATTTTGATTCATATTTTTTATCGCATTAAACCTTATGTAATTAATTCATTGTAATTAATCGAAAAAGGTCCCAGCCCTAGCCCTTGTCTGACTCCACTCATATAAAGTTTGTAAAACAACATAAACGTACTGTGTCATTTGTTTGCTATTACGACCAAAAACATGCATTTTTGTGCCTGTGATGAGATAAGGGTTATTTAGTCACATGCACACAGTCATGTCACAAAATAAACCTCAAGGTGCATTATGCAATATATAGTTATATATGACCTTGCAGTGGTACGCTCCAGGATCAATTGTTTAGAAGGTTTTCGCTGCTGTCCCAGAAAACAGTTGCTCCGGGAGTGTTGTAAAGACCACTGTGATGGCGCCATAATAACCACTCAAACAGCCGCTAGGTCAAATGCACACAAATACCAAAGTTTTTTTTTTCTTCATCATAAAAAAATTGCATAATGAACCTTTAAATGGAATTATCGTGACACCCAAGCAGACACATATTCACTACACAGACACTAAGAACCGGAAGTAGGCAATAGACTCGGCGTATTAATGTTGTTGGGGCACAAAAGGATCTATACAGCAACGCTGGAACTCAAATAAGCTCTAATCAGCAAAAGCAGAAACACAAGATACACAAGGCGAGTACAGAAGATGACTCAAGTACCTTCATTGAACAAGATAAAACTGTATCCATCAGGACTAAACTTGGACAAAAAAAAAATTATTCAAAAGGTCTCTCTAGATACAGGGGTTCCCAAAGTGTTGGGAACAAGTGCCCGCGGAACAATTCCATTGGCCCGCCAGAGAGTGACCTATGCTCCATCCGAAACCAGTAAATTGGTAAGAGGTCTTACACCAAACCGGACGTGCGTCAGCGTCGCCATGACAAGAAGCGTCCGAATTGGGTTGTTGGTTAGGAAGGAGTTAGGGAAAGTGGCCTGTATGCTAACTATCATAGCCACTTTAGCATAGGGACCTCTGATGCTAACTCACTGGCGATTAGGAGCTATGTGCTTTCCCATAAGCCACTGCTGAAGCTCTAGTTCACTAACTGCATAGAAATCTAACAGTTGACCCCATGAAAGGTTAAGGATTCGTTGCTAGGGTTAGTACTTAGAGGCTACAATTTAATAGTTTCAGATGCAGCCCTAGTTTTGCTTCGCATATGGTAAATACCAACTCTCTCATTCATACGCAATGGTAAATATGGATGCAGTACACTTTCTGGACACTAGCGTCAAATTGGCATTTTCTTTGAGTTTAACAAGTGAATGAGATGAAGTCATTGTAGGTTCTGTAGATACAGGTAGTGTTGTTTTTTACATTTTAATAATAATAATGCCTTACACTTATATTGCGCTTTACAAGCCTGTATTACCAAGTTTCTCAAAGCGCTACACTGTCGTCATTATTCATTCACTCCATACTTGGTGGTGAGCTGCCCTGGGGCAGCCAGTCTGCGCCATCGGCCCACCACCTGCCACTCACTCATACACCAGGGTACGCAGACACTGGAGGCAAGGAGGGTGAAGTGTCTTGCCCAAGGACACAACGACAGCGTGCACCTTCTGGAGGCGGGATTCGAACCCCCGACCTTCCGATCACGAGACGACCCGCTCTACCATCTGCGCCACCGTCGCCCCACAATTTTGCACCATATTGCTGCAATTGTGGATTTTGTTCCACTAAAACTAGGCTTTTGCCATAGGTAACATTTGTTTTAATGTAGCATGTTATTTGCATATAGAATCAAATGCAAATGTATAGGCTACCGAAAAATAAAACAAAGTAACTATTATTATTTGCAGTTATATGTGTTTCACGCTTGACATCGCCGTGTTTGGCTCGCGAGCCACAGGCACTTTTTTATTTTGGCCCTCAGAGACAAACAGTTTGGGCACCCCTGCTCTAGAAAATAAGACATTTTAATTGTTCACTTCTATTCACAGAAGCTTCTTCTTAGCTCCTCAACTCAACCAGTCGACAACTTAACAATGATTTACGGTAAATATTGCCTGGACGAATGAGAGCCTTGACAAACATATTGGATAAATAAAGGAAAATATTGATTATTTGTAATGTTTTTCATAGTTTTCTTGAAAATCTGTAGGAAGGGTGTTCCACCTGTTACATGAACCAGAATTTCAGCTCTTGACATTTATAAACTTTGAAAAGACCGATAATACTTCTCCAGAAAAGGACAGCACTCATGTCCAGAAAGAAGACTGAAATATGAACAGCTAAACTAATACAAGAATCACATGCATTTCTGGACAGGTTTAAACTACAGAGTATATTTTGAGTTTCGCAGATAATATTGTATTATCTGATTAGTCAACAGTCTTTGCAATGAACCAGAATCCCTACACCACAGCCTCCTTTTCCATCCCCTGGAGATGCGTTGATAAACACTTTTCTCAGCACATTAGCAGAAGCGGGGGTCATACCTGGCGCTCCAGCTGCTCTCTCTTAGTGATGGACAGCGGCGCATCAAAGGGCTTCTCCTCTTTCTCCGTCTCCAGGGTGGTGTGTGTTTTTGTCACCGCTCCCGCCAGAGGGTCCAGGAACACGTACTTCTTATAGCTTAACAAAAAAAAGAAATAAAAATAAGGCACAGCAAAAACAGCGGCCAGATGAAAGGGCTGACGAGAAGAGGATTCATTTTGCCGACAAAGGTGTTTTGTCGTGGATTCTTTTCAACATTGAGGGGTCAGTGGCAGATCGTCCACTGACCCCTCAGTGGACGTTCCAGTTCTGGCCAGAACTAGAATTCTGGCCAGAACTATGGCGTCCTTGGGCAAGACACTTCACTGGCCTCAATGAAAAACCACAGAGCTCCTGATTAGGGCTGGGTACCGTTAAACAATACCAGTTTGGTCCAGGGACAGCATTCAAGGAAGTGAATTGGTTGTTTAAGCTCAAGTAAATGTTTTTTTTGGTCCAATTTTTTGCCCTCGTAATAGTTTTGCTTATTTTTTATTACTAATATGTTCCTCAATTTCCCCCCAGATTTCCCCCAATTTATTCAAAATTCCTTCCCCTTTTTTTCCACATTTTCTTTACGCATAATTTATCCAAATGTTTTCATAAATTTCCCCCCATTTTTCACACATTTGTCGACATTGGTACTGATCTTCCAAACAGTACTGTTCTGTTTTCTGGTTCTGGAGGGCAAATATTTTGCTATAGGTATTGTTAAAGTAGTGGTATTGAAAAAAAACAACCCTACTCCTGGTGCAACAATTACAATTTTGATTTCTTCCTTATATTCCAAGATTTCTACACAAATTCAACCTCCCAAGAACAAGTCTAAATGATTGTGTTCATAACTCAGTCATTTGGTGCACAAAAAGAAAATCCATCTATAATTGTGACTGAAACTTGATACAAAAATGTGTAAAAGAACGCGGGGCTGTTGCCGTGCTGAACTCACAGGTTTTCCGTGGTATTGAAGAGCAACAGGGAGCTGACAGATGAGATGTTGCGTGGCAGACTGCCCAGGCCCTCCTCCGTCTCATCCTCCGACCTCTTCTTATTGTTCACGCACATCGGAAAATACAGCAGCTTCTCCTGGGACACCGCAGACAGGACATAGATGTGTGAAATGTCAGCTAAATGTTGAAAAACCCAAAATGCCACCGAAGTGTTCTCACAATACGGCGAGACAATATTTGACGGTCGGGGCCAGCGCCTCTGGGAGTCTGTGGATTATGCGTTTCTGTATTGAGAGCGAGATTGCTTTTGTTGTTCTCGCCTTTTAGAATACACGCACGGAGGAGTAAACTGCGGAGTGCAGACTTCAGCAGAAAATATAGTACAAGCGCCGCCGGAGTTTCCTCAAAAGGTAGATATAAAAACAAATCAGTAGCAAAAGGTTGAAAATATGCATTTGGTGATTATGTTAAGAAGCTAAATGCAAAGCTAAAACAGAGTACGGTCCCTCGGCTCGTTCCCATGTTTCTCCTGCTTCGAAAGGTCAAAGGCAACGATAAAATCAACTTACAGTATGATCAATATTACACCGCAAGACCAAAATAAAAGTGTTCACCTGGATATAACTAACTGTTCTGATCTGGGGTTGCTGCGGGTGGTCAGGTCTAGGTTCAGCAACACTATGAGCCCAAAGAATAAGATCAGCTGACGGTCTGAACTTCCTGACAACCAGGTTATTCCACCCATGGATTTCTTCTTCCCTGATGACACAGGCATATTCCAAGATGGAAATACCAGGATCCATCGGGCACACATTGTGAATAGGGTCCGACTGATATAGAGTTTTGGGGTCCGATACCCCAGGACGTTGGCCGAAAGCTGATATATTGGCCGATATTTTAAGTAATTTAATTTGATGTATTTTTTTTTTATCTCTTAAATAGCCAATTGTTAAACATGTATAATTATAGTAAAGGCCCTGACACTCAAGAAGTTATGGGAGGGCTCATTTTAAAGTTCTGACTGAGCTCTTTTCGGTGCAAAATTCCAGTTCCGGAGATATCAGCCTTTTTATGAATGAATGAAACACTGTATACTATTTTTCACATTGCATAAGATTAATCGATTATTATTGATTATTTAACAATGTCACAGTGAATGTGCTGTAATCAGAGCTAAAGGCTACAACCAAATATTAGGGCATGACATTTGTATTGGTCAGGCAGTGTATTATTATTACCTTCTACTGTATTTGAATGAATAGCATAGAATAAAAACGTTGTAGTTTGTGATCAAGGAGTTTGAGTTTGAAATAACTAGTTTTAAAAGAATCAGTGGATTTGCTTTTTTTTTTTAAGCCATTGCTCCATAACTGGTATTGTTTCACCTGTGCCTGTATGCCAAAAAATTTAATGTTACCCAGCCTTTAACAGCCCACAGTAAAAATTTCCGACAGCTCAAAGAATAGATGGTGACTAGAGTTTGATGGACAAAAGTTAGCGTCACACCCATACTAGCAAGCAGTTAAAATAGCATACAGTAAGTGCATTATTATATATTTGTATTATCAATGTGTTTGCAGTAATCTACATCATACTTGGAGGGCTTTCTCATCGAACGTTCTGATCTTGGATTGTATCCGGTGTCGTGGGCGTGGCTGTGAGGAGGGGTCGGCAGCTCCACTGAAAATACAGGAGTAATCATTCAGTCGATCTGGCGCTGGGTATTTGGCACTGGAGAAAACCTGGAAGCACAGGCAGAGAAAGAGTGCGGCGTGTCGTTGGAACAGGTGAGTGTGGAACAGCCTTAGGCCTGGAGAAGTGAACGGCTGTTACCTTGGTAGCTTTCTTACTGCCTTTGATCTTGTCGACTCGGGCCTGAGCCAGTCTGATCCGGTCAGTGACGCTCTGCAGCTGCCTCCGGTTCTGTTCCACACTCTCAGACACTCTGAGCGGGAACAAGAGACCCATGTTATTAATGTCAAGACAACGGTTACAGCATCACTCATCAGGACATATGGCTAGAGCTGCAACTAACGATTATTTTAGTACTCAACTTGTCTGTGATTATTTTTTTTGATGATCAATTAAACAAACGAATCTATTTAAAACACATCCATCCATTTTCTTCCACTTCATCCAGGGCCGGGTCGCGTTGGCAGCAGTCTGAGCAGAGATGTCCAGACTTCCCAGACTATTTAAAACCCTTAAAGACTTTATCCTATGAATTCAATAAGGAGTCAATGTCCAAGGAGTCAATAAGACATGTTACAGAAAATGTTGTCTTATATCTTGACTTAAATCCCATTAAGTACAAATAATCGATGCCCCAATAAGCACTGAGAGTAAAATTCATAACTAGTCTGTGCCATCGGCCACTCCGACCACCACCAACCACTCACTTATTACAATCATTCTGGCCTATTGTGAAGGCTGTTAGGAAACCAACCCAAAAAACGGGGAGAACATGCCAACTCCACACAGAAAGGCCCCTGTTGTACTACTGTGCCACCCACTATGTCTGTGCATTTCAGACATCTTAAAGTAGTGAAGTACTGTAATTAGTAAACAATTATTGACCAGCTACGGATTGTTTTTGTGGTATGTACATGTTTGTCTGAAGTCTCATAAACATTATGTGAGACACCATATCTGTGCTATTACAGCTAATGGCAGGTACCTTTGAAAAATGTCTGTGGATATGGTCTCCAAGTATACTAATGCATCTGCTATCTGCAGTATGGCCTCCTCTCTTCTTACTTCCGGCTGGATAAGTGGCACTGAGTAAACCTGGCCCTCCAGGCAGTGCTTTTTACTCATCCTGAAACAGACAAAGAGCCACAGCTATAGTGAACACACATGTAATCTGTAGCGTGAACAGCATTGTTCAAGTAAAGCAATTTATTATGGATTAGTCCACGACATACACTCGTTATAATCTACTTTTTACAGCAAGGGTCACCAACGTGTTGCCCTTTGGGGCATGCCCAGTAGCCCTTGAGACTTTTTCTAAGGTGTAAAACACTTCATTTTCTTGAATCTGATTCTTAAAAATACAATTAGTGCCTTTTGGGTGTCATATATTCCCCCAAAGAAATTTGAAAAAAAAAAAAAGACTAAAAAGATTTACTCCTAAAAACAAGACTGTATACTTTATGAAAAACTTAATGGTCATGCTCAACATTTTATATTTTGTACAAGTTTAAAAATAATAATAAACTTCGCTAGGAAGATGTCCACTGTGTTAACCACAGAAGTATGTGACATTCCTTTGAAAAAGACAAGAATTACTAAAATGTGTACATATATGGATTTTTTTCATATTTATGTACATTATTAATTACACAAACTTAAATAATCAATTCATTAATCAGTCCATTGATTGTATACATATGTCCACTATGTTAAATAGGACTCCACTATGTTATTCAAATAAGGTCAACATAGTGGACACTAACACGGTGGACATTTTACATTTTTACCCAAGAACATTTAAAAAATATATACATTGATTGTTTTCTGAACAAAACAGGGTCAACACAGTGGACGCCATAAGATTGACCACACTACATCTACTTCATGAAACGGCTCAAATTAATTTTTTAAACACATAAAAAGTAAGAACCTCTACCACAATCGAATTTCCCTCTACTGGTGTGACATCACATCAGAAGCTAGAGTCAAGGAGAAGTGGGTGGAGCTTACTTGAAGGGACATTCACAGTGAATGACCCAGGGACAAACATTAAACCAACATTTTAAACAATTAAAACAAAAATAAACAAAAATATCAATTCAGTATTTAAAAGATTTTTTTTGTTTTGATACAAGTTATATATATAAAAAAATATTATTATTATTTCTATTATTTCTTTTTTTACTTTTGCAAATGAAATACTGGAAACTACACTGGGGACAAGGCAAAATCACACAAAAAACATAAAAACAAAACATTTAAAAAAAATAATATGCAGAAAAAAAGGGGTAATATCCTTGATTATATAATAGACCATAGTTTGTATTTCACAATAAATATATATATATATATATATATATATATATATATATATATATCAAGAAAAAAATCTTTATATTTACAGAAAATACAGCTCGTTTCAGACTGGAGACGCAAAAGGCACCGCATTTAAAGAATGACCCTCCTATCTCACATCAGCTTCTGACAATCACATGACACAAGCGATGTGCGTGCGCCAATTCTTCATACACAACTGTATTACTTTATTGGGGCAAGATATCTGAGGGCAATTGCAACAAACTCCAATACATCAAAACATGTGGGGACTTGAGATCCTTTACGTATGAATGCAATTCACAATAGTCCAAAAACAACGGCGAATATGACCAGATTTGGACTTCAAACGTGTGATGTGGACTTAGACTCAAATGAACACTCACCTGACCATATAGAGAGATGAAAGATAAAGATACAACTATTAGTTTCAGTATGAATAACCCAAAACGACCATTTTCTTTACTATCAACAAGCTCCAAAAAACATCGACGCAGAACTTCCGCGTTACACCAACACGTGACTCCCTCAGATATGTTTAGGTGCTTTCAAATGCTCGTAATTTTTTAATTCTATTTAAAACTTCACGTCGTGTATTAAAATATTGTACATGGATAACCTTAGATTAAGGGAAAGCGTGTTTTGTTTGCCACTCCTAAATAAATAACAAATAAAACTTTGTCATTAATAATTGTATTAAAATGCATGTGGTATCAGTACTGTCAGCAGATATTCTATAAAATTAGCGAATTTGTTGACAAACGCAACTGCTTGCTTTAAAAAAATATTTTCCATGACCATTTCTAAAGCACGAACGCAACAGTGCCACGCAGTGCACATTTTGCAGATTTTGTTTTCAGATTTCAGGTGAATTTTTGTTTCAATCATTCATTATCTTCAAGTAAAATGCAAGTATTTATCTCAGTTAACTTTTCAAAATGTTTTCATTTGCAGGAAATGTGGTATTAGAGTGGTAATATATATATATATATATATGTGGTATTCTGCATCCTTCTTATGCTAGTTAGCCTGTCGTAGTGAAGCTACGCACAAACTGATCACTTTTGGCTAAAACATTAGTTTGTTTGGGCGTTATTTGATTAGCCCACCGAATAAAGTGTAGTGTTTATACAAAGACTATGGCTGCATCCGAAACCATTAAATTGTAGCCTTTAAGTACTAACACTACAGAGCTGCAACTTTTCACCAAACCTTGCAGTGAGTCATTGGTCGGTCCTGAGCTTGGTAGCCTTTTTAATGGCGATAGTGTATCGTAATTGTATTAAATTATAAGTCATAAATTACAAGTGTATGATTTATATGGCATTAATAATTCAGATATGATTTCCTGCAATCTGGTGCATTTTAGATCATAAATAATAATTTTAGCTGGTCTGTTTACTGGTGTTAAATAATTATATTTCTGGGCCCACTTAGCCCCCTTCATCGTTACGGCCCTGCCAAATGGTACAATGACACAAAGCATTGTGCATAGTTGAGGGTAGTCAGTCCCATGCAGCTCAGAAACACGTTTAAAGCATTCCCCGCACTTAAGTCAGTGATAAAGTTTGACTCGTGTTTCCTGTTATCATAATTTATTCGTTTTATATTAGTCCATTAAAAATATATATTTAAACTTACCCTGGCATCACTTTTCAAAACATTTATGTTAGGCATTGTTTGGCTTCTATTTGAGTGTTTTTAGTCATGTCTCCCCTGTTTCTCTGTGTCAGTCATTCCAATTATTACCAACAAAAAGCAACTAGCATAAACTTTAGAAAATCTGGAGTATTGTATTCCCTGTCTCCTGCAGTATGTTAGAGCATGTTTGATGATTAAACTTTGAATGTGATTATTCAATGTAATAACTATCAGAGGAACATAAAGAAAGATATATAAATTAAAAAGCCATTGTAAACTAGAAAAAGGCAATACAACTCTAACACAAAAATAAATCATTGTGTACAATATTAAATCCTCCGATTTGTATGTTGTTTTATATTTGCATTGTAAAAAATGACATTGGTTATAAATATAAAATGTATTGTGAGAGGACCCCCATCTCAACGGGGCTATCCTTGAAATAAATGAAACATTCAATCAAATGAAACATATTTTCTTACTTCTTATTGAGTAAAATTATTTTTGAATAACTTGCAAAGTTGTAGGTTTGGAAGGTGGGGGGGACACATTTCATAAAATTAAGAACTACAGTGGGACAGGGTCAGGGCAAAAACAGGGCAATGTTAGGGCTTCAGCGGGACTACATCCAAATCATGCGTTACTTCAGGAAAACATGAGAGACTCGATCAGCTCAGCAGCGCACCTCCTCACAGGACATATAGGGCGGATAACCAAACACCTGTGGAGCCGCTGTTCTCCTGTCCAGCCCTGGCTTTATGACGTCTTATGAGACGGCGCGCTCGTGTTTGCATCCTCATTTATTCAGCTTCAGCCACACCCGTTAACTCCTGCCATAGCAAAGAAACATCTCAACGCTTTTATTTTCACATTTCCCACAAACGCAGAGAAAATTGAGTCAAGGGGTAAAGGAAGCAAACATTTATCCGTCCAATGAATAATATATTATTTCGTTAAGTTAGACTCCAGACAGCGAGGTTTAACAGGCGTATTAACCCCCAAACTCACGCTACATCAGTTTCATCACTCGCTTTACAAACACATCCAAAACTGATGTTCCTTATGGCGTCAGATAACTATCTCTAAGTTGAGGGCGCAACTACAACATCAGCGCGCGCAGAAAAACAAGATCGAGGGCGCATGTGTAACCCGCCTAAAAAAAAGGGGTTAACCTTTGTATTCATTTTGCATCATTATTTATTCCTATTTTACGTTTATAAGTAATGTGGGTTTTATTTTGTGGAAATCGGAGGTAGTACGCTAAAATACCTCCGTTAGCTTAACATCGCTAAAACGTGGAGGGAGCGCTGCTTTGGGTTCTCCCATGAGGAAAAAAAATGCTGAGAATAAAGAAGTTGGAGAGCCATCGCAAAACCATTTTTATCTGTCCTGGCTTCTCATATTGAAAATCCTCTCTTGGTTGGGTCTTTTCATGAGACTTGAAGAAGACCCAGAAGCTCCAGTCCTTGAACCATTGATCCATAGACGGCGAGCCTTCTCAGTGAACTGTGAACCTCCACCACACCAATCCGGAACCGTGTGGTAGGATTGTGTCAGTCCAACAAACCGGCACTAACAAGTCCTTCGGAACACTTACCCTTGACCTTGACTATTCCCCTTTTGACTAACTGACTTGAACTCTGGATTGAACTCTTTTGGATCTTTTAAGAAGAATTTCCACAAGGAACATTTTCCAAAAAAAGGACATTTATTTTATTTTATTCTAATTTTATTTTGGGCCCATAGGTAGTGTGTACACCATTGTTGTAAGCGGTTTCAATATTGTTGAACTAAAGAGTTTACACATTTCAAAACGTTACACCAGTGTTGTTTGGTTATTACTCTACTTCTCAGCTCCTACGAACCCAGGCGTGTACATACTCTGAAGTGGGTTACACATGCACTAAAAGTGAGGTTATTGAGGACAAATGCATTTTATTTTTACATTGTATTATTAAGGGGGCACTGCAGACAAATCTTTATATGGCAACTTCCAGCAGTTTCATATTTTAAAGTTTAAATTGTTTGTTCGTTTTTTTGTATTTTTTTTTTCAGAATAATTCGCAACCCCCAAACAAATTAATAAATAATATTTGACCTATTTTTTTTTATTATTGTTTCAGTTTGCACATTAGGTATTTTGTATTACTTTACACATAATGCTTTAATTGTATAAATAATGTGAAATTGACTAAAATGTAAAATGTTATTTTTGTTTACCACAAAAGTTTGGAATTGATGTCTTTAAAAACATCTTTCCACTTCGCTCGCAGTGTCTCACCCTTTTAATTTCACATGAGGTGATTTAATTTTATAAAAGCTCACAGCTCCATGTTCATGAGCTATTTCCTGTGATGTCATCGAGTTCACTTGTTCCAAACGCTGAAAAGCCGAGTCCACACTTCTGAACTCCTCAAGTCCGTTCTCCGAGTCCTTCCTAACCGAAAGCCCAATTCGGACGCTTCTTATCATGGCGGACGCTGACGCACAGCCGGTTTGGCGTAAGACCTCTTACCAATTTACTGGTTTCGGATGGAGCATATAAGATCACACCATTTTCCCATAGTCGATAGAGGGCGCTGTGGCCTTGATCGTGTGGCTTTTTCAGAGGCGCGCTTCGCTCCCTCCCCCGGCCACATCTGGATCGGGCTCCTTTCCTCAGCCCCGTGTAGCGCAGTGAGTGAGAGAGAGAGAGACAGAGAGACAGAGCGAGGCTGGGCGGGCAGGAACGGAGGGCAACGGCTGCTCCATCACCCATAAACCGAGCAGCACCCAGGAGAAACCACCGCCCTGAGGACATCCCACATCACCGGCCCCATATCTCGCGTCTCCTCCGCGCCGCGCCGCGCCGAAAGTCAGCCAGCGGTCTCTCGGTCCGTCTTTCTTCACCCCGTGTCCCTGTCTCTTGTTTTAGGAGGCGATGATGAGCTCCAGTCTGTTAGAAAACCCGGTGCAGGCGATTCTGTACCTGCGGGAGCTCACGACCATTGTCCAGAACCAACAGAGCCTCATCCAGACCCAGCGCGCTCGCATAGAGGAGCTGGACCGGCGAGTGGACGAGCTCATCGGCGAGAACAGGCACCTCCGGGACGTCAGGGTCCAGCAGCAGCACCCGTACTACCACCTCCTCCAGCATCACCACCACCAACAGCAGCAGCAGCAGCAGCAGCAACCGGACCCGAGCTGTCACCACCACAGCCAACATAACCAGGACAAGGCGAGCCCGACGGCGGATAATGCAGCAGCCTCGCGAGCTTCGGAGGTCCAGGCACCCCCTCCTCTTCCTGCTCCTCCTCAACCTCCGCTGGACCCAGGAGACATGCAGCTCGTCCCCGCGGACCCCTCCACTGTTTCCCCCGTGGAGAGTGACCCAGAAAATGGGGGTAGCTGCGGGGGAAGTCGCTCCTTGGTGCCCATGACCCCTACAACCCTGTGTCGTTCTCTGGCTTTGGCGAGAAAAGACGAGTAAGTAGGGAAAAAACGCGTGCATGCCACTTCTAAACAGTTAAAACGCATTTGTGTCACCGCGAGTCTGTTTTTTGTCACTTCATAACCTGTGGAATTGCAGATTATTTATCCCCGTTTAATTGAAAGTAAAGCCGAATTTGCAGCTGCAGACCAGAGGCCCGTGCCAAAATTAACGACACGTGGATTATTTATTTAAAAGAAAAACGAGATCACCATCACTTGGCCATTACATAACAAACAGCTGTAGGCCCGTGCTTGATGTGTGTGCGTGTGTGCACTGAGCGTCAAGTGTGCGTGTAGTCATGTGTAGAGACAGTGACTTTTTATTTTACGCACGGGGGCTGGCTGGCGCTGTAGCGTTGGGGCATAATGCAACACTCAAGGAACTGTCCATGGTGCTGCTCCAGTCATTACCGCAGGAGATCTGACAACTCTCCCGGGACCTGTGCAGCCCTCTGATGTTGCAGCCTTACAGTTCTCACCAGCCCTAGATATGCGTTAACTGTAAGGGCTAGATATGCGTTAGGAGGAGCCCAGAGCAAGAGGCTGCTCTGGGCCTCTGGGTGCCTTTAGAGCACATAAACAGGGTGACCAAAAGTAAGCCAGCACTTTGTTTTCATCTTTTAAAAAGTTTTAGCAAGGTAAAAAAACAACAGCATTGAAAACAAAATGGAAGGAAAGAGCTTAAAGGCGCTGTACTTGATTTTCCCGGTTTCCAAACCACGGCTGAGGGAGGCGAAAATGTTAGTGTGGGTCAAAACTCCATACTAACTTTTCTGACGCATTCCTAACACCCAGAGGGGAGGGTTGTAGCATCAGTGTCACTTCTGGGTTTCCGAACACGCAGTCTTCTTTTTTCACGTCAGCAAACACAATCGGAGCCTGCTACGATTGAGGCCTACTAAGTGCATCGCTGACCACAAATGAAGTGCCTTTGAGGAAAACACAAACAATTTTGAGAAACAATTGTACCATTATCTTTGTTACTGCAACCTCTTTCCGAACACGTGCGCGTGGTGATATTCAGACTTCAGAACCAAACACATGAATTGCCCGATCATAAGCACGGTTATTGAAGGTCCTTTTTTTGCAGGTCCCGCTTTTTTCTCGCTTTTCATACTATTGTGGACACATTTGTTTTTGAATTATGTGCCTTCAAAAATACCTCTAAGACTGTGCAGTTTTGAAATGCAGTTCCGCCAGATGCCAGCAGAGTGTCCACACAAACCTGAGCCTGGATTACGACCCTGTGACAGATCGTGGTGTCGTGGGCGTTTTGAGTGCAGAAGAGGGATGTGGGCTAAATATGCTGGAGCAATGTCATCCAGGTAGTTAGTTTGTACTCCTTACATTAAAAATAAGACAACTCCGGTCCTCTCGGGAGTCTCGGGCCCTGCGTGCAGCCTGCTTTACATCTAGAAATGGCTGTGATTGCAAATGCACACGCATGTGTTCACGCGCCTTTACGTGTTTGGCGCCCGAGCCCTGTCGCACATCACGTAATGAGACAGAGCGCACTCCGGTGACGTGCACGGACACTTTGAGGGGCAGGTGCACAACCAAGACAAAAGGGCAACTTATTACACCCCCATTTTCTAGTATCACTAACAGACAATGATTAGTACAGCAACATACAGTGGACTACATAATAAACTATAGACTGTAGAGGAGGACGTAGGACTATTACAGAGCTCTGCACTTCTGATCAGCACAACTAAAATTAAATAATGCAAATGTACAATAGCCTACACTGAAAACATCTAGTATGTCCATGCCATTGCTTTGTCCCATTGATTTTTGTCCATGTCAAAAATATCTTAAATAACAATAATCCACTGGGCTGTTCTTGTCCCTGTACCCCTCCCACAGAGGCACATTGACAGAGCCCAGGCAACTTTCCACCTCACCCTTCCTCTCTCGTCTTCACCCTTCTCTCTCGTCTTCACCCTTCTCTCTCCTCCTCACCCTTCTCTCTCCTCCTCACCTTTCTCTCTCCACCTCACCCTTCCGCTCTCGTCTTCACCCTTCTCTCTCGTCTTCACCCTTCTCTCTCGTCTTCACCCTTCTCTCTCCTCCTCACCCTTCTATCTCCACCTCACCTTTCTCTCTCCTCCTCACCCTTCCGCTCTCGTCTTCACCCTTCTCTCTCGTCTTCACCCTTCTCTCTCGTCTTCACCCTTCTCTCTCCTCCTCACCCTTCTCTCTCCTCCTCACCCTTCCGCTCTCGTCTTCACCCTTCTCTCTCCACCTCACCTTAAGATAATTTTCTAGCGCGACAAGCGAAAGCACTAAAGTTACTGACTTCTTACCGCTGACTTTGTCCGCATGGTGATCGGCCCTTTCGTTTAGATTCCCCTTAATAATCCAGTCATGTCGCGCTGGTTCGTACATACAATTTATTGAATTTACTCAGTTTACTTTACTCCCGCGTCTTACATAGATGGGCTGTACCATCTTCTCACACGGGGGAGACACAGGGACAGTGCACCTGCCCTTCATTGATCAAGCCACAAACCAGCAGCTCGAGAGGCAGAGAAGGAATGAAGCGCGATTTGAAGTAGTTAAGCATTACAACTGTTTTTCAGAACACGGTGGCTTAGTAGGGCAAATATCTAAGAACAATAAAAGAAATCCTTATTTTTTTTTGTGGACAAAAAATGATGGTAACGAGAAGGGCACTTGAAGGGCGCAGGGCAAAGGGGCAGGTGCTTGAGCACCACCTGGGCTCTATCTGTGCACGTCCCTGGCGCACTCTTCGTTCTGTGTGCACGTGCGTGTTGTATCCCAGCTGGAGGTCTGATTGGTCTCTCTGGGACCCCAGCCCCTCAGTGCAGGGGGGGGGGTTATAAAACAGTGAAGAGGAGGCGAGAGGAGTGACAGAGATAGAGGCCCTCTTACATTGGCCAGTTCCCCCCTCCCCGTCCTCCGCTTTACGCTTTGAACGACTGTCTGTTGTTTATTACGTCATAATGTTTTAGTGGCATTTGGTTTCAATGTCAGTGGGGACAGAGCTGAGAGGATTTAGGCAATGTAGAGCTGATGTGACTGTGCGGTTGAAAAGGGCTTCTACTTTCATGGCAACGTGTAAATAAGAGGCAACTTCCCTCGCTCTTGGTACAGCGGCTTCTTTTACTGTGGACTGCTTTTGTAGTTTCTGTGTTCCAACATTGTTTTACTTAATACTTTTGTACATCTTTGCTGTGTTAATGTGAGGTTCAGTGGAGTCTTTACTGCAGAGAGTCCGTATTAGCCATGAAGGACCCTGTTTTTTTGTGTGTTTTTTTTAAAGTAAACAAACAGCTAGCTTATGAGCTAAAGACATTTTTAGGCCTCAAATGCCTCTTCAGTCCACTTAGACTTTTAAAACAATTTGATCTGATCTTTATTTAACCAGGAAAGTCCCACTGAGATTAAGAATCTCTTTCCCCAGAGGGGAACCTATTGTACATATTTTTAGTGGTAGGGTAAACCGGAGTACCCGGAGGAAACCTACGCAGACACGGGGAGAACATGCTAACTCCACATAGAAAGGCCCCGTCCTGGTGGGAATCAAACCCGGGACCTTCTAGCTGTGAAGCACGAGCACTAACCGCTGCGCTACCGTGCCGCCCATCAACAATAGTAATCAGTAACGGTGAAAGTAATCAAGTGATATTTTTCCAAACCATCGGTAGCATGCAGGAAAAGTCTTGGTTTAGGACTTTAGGTCGAGTGTTTCAACAAAAAGGCACAAACGCTGCTTCAGCAGATAACACCGTCTGCCAGATTTCTCTTCTCAGTTTTCCGACGGTTATTGCAGCTATTTTGTCGGTGTCTTGCTTTATACGCTCTGCTCTGCCTCAAAACCTCGCAAATCTTTCAAATACCAATTGAATCGAATAGTTGTATGAAAGCGCAAAGACTGCAATATTTTAGAAAGTGTAATATCCTTCACGAACACATTCTGTCTCGGCGGGGTCTCAAACGCTGAGAAACGTATTATGTAACAACGAGATCATCTGAACACTGATTGGCTTTTCTTGCCGGCTTTAAAAAAACGTTACTTTATGCGTTCCAAAGTGTGACACATTAAACTAATTTCTGCGCTTAGTTGCGGTGTGTGGGACTTCATAGACGCTACGAGAACATTTATCTTGCCAAACAAATCTAAGCAGCAGTGCACTCGGGCTTTTCCTCAGCACCTGTGTAGGAAGACAGTCGTAAAACAGTCACTGCAAAGACCTGGCAATAGTTACGGCAAAGAAACTTAACAGCATTTGGTGATTAAACATGACTTGACCTCATCTCCGGCCTGAGCTCTCCCACTCACCTCTTCATCTGGTTGCCTCATTAGTGTTAGAGCAGCTAGCGAGGGCTAACTAGACATTTAAATAGAACAAGGCATTCATTATAAAGCAGCAGCTACTGTATCTTCAGTGATTCTGACAGCACCCATCAAAAGCACTTTGTTTCCCTGCTTGGCTTCACATGACATTGCAAGTTTCTGGAGTGTTTGGCTGAGATGGGGACAGGCACAATTAGGAAATGTTAGGGGCGTAAGTGGTGATCTCATCCCCGAGACGAGCTGCTGTTTTGATGACGATCCTCAGATCATGATTTAATTTTTTTTCTGCTCCCCGCCCACTCCTCCTCCTATTGGTCATGCACTGAGTGAGTGTGAACCATTGATTTAACCAATCACAGTTAAGTGGGGATTTTCAGAAGCAGCGTTTGGCTTTAGTTGCTTCTTAAAGGCTATATAGGGATGATACAGTATGATATAGTGATTCATATCATCCACAACCTGATGCCAATATCTAAAATCAGGCTGTGGTACGACTGCACGATACAGAGGCCCGCTATCGATATTAAACATGAATTTCAGGTGAACTTTGATATCAACAAAATATAAAAGAAATCACTTTTACGCCTTACATCCAGGTCAAAGTGCATATTTCACACACAATATAAAATGTATATAGTATATTAACAGTGTTGATAGATGTAGTGCTATACTTCCAGTAAATGCTTACTGTTTTCTTTTTAATTGTTTGGATAACTGGATACAGTACTATTATTATTTTTATCATAATTTTTCATCATATTGATTGATTTCAGAGTTATTTTCTCCATTTACTGTTTGCATATCCAAACCCCAAAGCGTATTGACAGGAGAGCGTACAGCCTATATGCCAGTGTGTGACACCTCATTTGAAAGCCAAGACCTTCTAGTTTCTAGAACTATGTGTAAGATCTGTGTCAGAGAAACACAACTTACATCACATTTGTTGTTCCTAACCCTAATCATAACCCCTAACCCCTAACCCTAAGTCCTTGATCAGGCTAAAACAAATAAATCATGAACTTAGACAAGGGAGACCTTTCAAACAGGCCTCAGCTTATACAGCAATGCTTTCCACTTCCTTTCCAGTTTATTCCTCAAAAACTCCAAACAAAGAGCTGTTACCTTGGCTTTAATCGGGTTAATTCTCATTAAAAAAGGCCATATAACAGACACTGGAATACTATCTGAGAGAGAGACATCAGTGCAATCTGCCAAAGTCCTCCTTGTTCTCCGTATAGTGCTGTATGATGCGCCTTGAGGTGCTACGATGGCTCCGTTCACCTCCTGAACGCCCTTGAAAGCAGCCGCCCGCTCCAGCTACTTATCGATCGCGGGTCTTTTTGGACACCTTTGCTCCTATGGCGCTGGGCTCGGCAGGTGGGAGGGGGGGGGGAGGTGTCCGGCTCATCGTCGCTGTCTGTCCGCGCCTCCGTCCTGTCTGCAGCCACACAGACACGCTGCCACGCTCATATCCCTGTCAGCATGTTTTAAGTCTCTCCGCATTTCCTTCTAAGTGCATTAGCCTTTCATTCTCTCTCCCCCCCCCCCCCCCACACACACACACACATCCAGTTATCCGTGCCCCGCGGATGCATGACGTGCGCTTTTGTGCTCTGCCATCGCACGTGGATGCGCCTATAGGGCCGCAGAAACCATCCACTCACTCGGTCTCCCCACCCCCCACCCCCCCCTATCTCCACAGCTGAGCCTGGCGTATCTGCCCCACTTAGCCCGTGGAGCGAGCGGTAATCAGCCATTCTCCAGAGAGAGGAGGCAGGCAGGCGCACTCAGAGGTTGTCTTAGATGGTAGGCCTTAGAGGTGTCTAGAGGAAGGAGCTGCCAGGCTGACACCGGAGTGGACCAGTGGAAGAGAGGAAGAGAGGAAGAGAAGAAGAAAGGAAGAGAAGAAGAGAGGAAGAGAAGAAGAGAAGAAGAGAGGAAGAGAAGAAGAGAGGAAGAGAAGAAGAGAGGCGACCACAGACACTAAACTCATGTTTTTTTGCATAATTTAACTGTAATCAGGTGACGTTTTAGTGTGGGGCATGTGCTCTTTCTGGTTTAAAAAAAAACACAAGTCAATATGAGTTGCCTTTGCCCTCTTGATCTCATTGTATGTGGACATTTGAACGCTCAGAACCTCCAGGATTCACTCACTGTGGAGTCTTTTTAGGTTTACTGCAGTGCTGACTGGTTTTAGCCACAGGATCTGGCAACTCAATGTGGAGCTCATTCTGCTTTGCCAATTACGATAATCATTTAGAAAACCAAAGAAATTAAAAGTGAACAAACAGCTTTTGCATCGAGAATCAAACAACCCAGTAAACAGTTTGATTTGAACCGTTTTATGAGATTGCCTATTTCAGAAACAAAACAAAAAAACACTAAATGCAGTCCAACGAATGAAAAGTCAACGTGTAAAGTGAAGCTGAGGTTTTTGAACGCAAAAACGGTGCGTGAAGAACATCATCTCATTCCTAACACATACGCTATATAGCGTTTCTCTGCTGAAAATCCTTTCTCTCCACTGTTTCAAGCAGAGATTAGAATCTAATCCAGTCCCTCTGTGTGACGACGAACACACAGGTGCTGAAATATGTTGTTGTCCTTACAAAACCATGTCAAATCATTACACTAATATCCATCCACTCATTTAAAACGAAGAGTAAAGCATTACGCGTTCATCCACTTAGGTAGTTGCACGCCATAACAAACCTAATTGAGATTTTTCGATTAGATGTGCACTTTATGTTTGAAATCAAGATTCAGATCACAGTGTGCATTTCAAATGACTTCAGAGGCATCAACTTAAGAGAAAACGTAAAGGCCCTATACATATCTCATTGCAAAGAATGAAAAAAGTTTGTTTTCTCTCCAAACTCATTCCCAACTTAACACAACCCCAATTCTTCCCAATATCTGATCTACTCACTTACACCACAGGGATGAGTTTCTAACATGTTTCACCACTTTCGGGGGAACCAGTAGCTGCTTTTCACGACAGATAAAAAAGGCTTTAGAATTAGATGCACACACAGCGCACAAAGGTCGTCTTCCATTTAAGAACACGTTTTTTTTTCTTCCACAAGAAATAAATCAGGCGTTTCATTACCTGTTTGTTTGCTTTAGATGCTTTAGAGAAGACTGAATGACAGCGATTGACAGACTCTCGCTCAGTCTGTTACTGTGCTTGTAAAATGCTTAGTCCCCTTGTTCTTATTGTCGGGTTAAGCTTTTGATTTTCTTCAAATCTAATGCTTCAGAGTCTGGCGTGACTGCTGCTCTAAAGTCAAATGTAAGCGCTGGCGTATAAGGCCCGCACTCTTGGTCTGTTCCATTTACAGCATAAGTCTTAGAAGATCAATGGATATAGATCAAGAACAAATCAATTTAAGGCAGCTTTGACAGGAGGCCCCTGGATCCGTGTAACATAAGGAGCACGCAATAATCCAAAGCAACGGCTACACTTTCCTACAGATACTGGAACAACACCGGGTCCCATCAGTCAGCGCCACTCTGAGCTTAATAGAGCTGGTGGTGCTGCACTTATTTCCTCCCGGGATGCTATCGGGGTTCACCAGCGCTCTCTCTGCATTCCCTTTCATGGGACGTATTGCTTTTCCTTCACGCCAGAATTGTGCACATTCGAACACAAAGAAACCAACACTTTCTCTGCGAATGCGGGCTCTGGAACTTCCCACGGTTTGACTTTGGGACGGTCCAGTGACAGTTGTTTATTTGTCATGCTCCTCTCAAATAGCCACTCACGCAGAGCTACTTGAGGACGTCCCTCACCTCTGATGAAGAGCGTTGAGTGGATTTTTATTTTTATCTTCTTACCAAAGCAAACGCAATGCGAGACGCTGCAGAGAGGGACAGGGCGAACATTCCCGCCCTCGCAGCTGGCTCTGTCCCTAGTTTGTTTTGGACTAAAACGTCTCCGTGTGTTACAGTGGCTAGGACTATAACAGCGTTGTGGAATAGTGAGAATGTATTTATCCACTTTATTACTATTATTATCATTATTTATGTATTATTATTATATTTTTTCTGTTTCCTGTCTATATATTGTTGTTGTCGTTGCTGTGTTATATTTATTTATTTATTTAGTTTTTCGGGTTCTGTTTTTTGAGACGTGTGGATGGGAGGTAGGGGGGAGGGAATGGGTGAAAAAAAAAACACGTTGTGTATTGTATACGATGTGTCATGCAACATGAATATTCTTTCCTGACATCAGCACAAAAAGCAATAAAAAAAAAGAAAAAGAGAATGGCTGGGTACCGTTAAACGATACCAGTTTTGTATCGGAAAAAAGGATTAGGTATGGATGTATTGAAAACAGGTAAAAAAAAAAAAAAAATTTATCTGTAGATACATGTTTTTATGCTCTTGGTCTAGGGCAGGGGCGTAGAACCCGTTTTGGGTCGTGGGCCGCACATTATGTAAAGGACTGTGGCCTAATAAATAACAATGGCTTACACGTATTGCGCTTTATCAGCCTGTGTCACACGTTTCTCAAAGTGCTACATAAAGTCATTATTCATCCACTCCACACTCAATGGCAGTAAGTGGGGCAGACTGACCATTTACCACATGGCTATAATATGTTGTTTATGTTGTTGTCAGTTCTGCACACATTTCCTTTTTTTTTTAAATTGAAGCTGCCCCCTAGTGGCTGGATTGAACATTCTGGCAATTTCTTTAAAAAATACAAAACTCCGGACAGGGCTTACTCAAATAGCTTCATTAAATCATGTGGGGCTTTGTGTTTGACACATGTGGTCTAGGAACAGCATTAAACGGAGTGACTCGGTTGTTCAGCTCAAAGAAATAATTTCCTCCCCAATTGTTGCCCTATTTTTTCCAAATATCTGAAATGTTCTTACACAATTTTGACTTAATTTTGCCCCAATTTTGTCCCCATTTGTCTCCCTCATTTTTTTGCTCTTTTTAATTGCTAATATTTTCCCCATTTCCCCCCTCAATTTATTCCACATGTTTTCCCCATTTCCCCCCCAATTTCCTTATTTTTGCCATACTTTCTCCCAAATTTCCCCCATGATTTCCCAATTTATTCCCAATTTTTCACACATATGTTGACATGGGAGATGGCCCCGATATTGTAAATTTGCACACACATTTGGTTTTCTGGTTCTAGACGACAAATATAGTATAGGTTTTTTTAAAAGTATTGCTCAGGTATCGGTATCCTGAACCAAGTATGGTTAAAGAACTGGTATTGAAAAAAATGTAACGGTGCCCGGCCCTGACAGTGAGGGACGTTATCTTGCGGCTTTGCGAGCCACAGACGCCCATGGGAAAGCTGTCAGCCATGTGTGTCCAGACCCACTTTCTTACATGCTCCAACATGACGCCTTTTCCCCGACTTATCCCTATTGCAGTTTGAAATCACATAGTTAAACCGAAATATGCTTTAGTGCAGCGCGTCTGTCGCATACAGAAGATTTCAAATGATTGCACACTCTTCAGTTGTCAGTATTTTTAGTTTAAGACGTCGCTGTATTTTATGGAGAACACCCTGTGATTGTTGTAATCCCCGCTGTTCCATCTGATGCAAAAGGGGAAATGTTACGATGGAGTTTGACATTTGTGTGCATAAGCAGCTAGCTCTAATTTCATCTTACGTGGGGTAACGCGGCGAGAGGCTCTGGTGGTGGGATAAAGGCGAGCAGAACAGTCACAGGACGGATGGCACCAGAGGAAGGTACATTAAAAAAGAGCACCGCCATAAAAGGAGCTAGAGAGAGTTGCCTTTGGGCGAGCTCTGTCCTCACTTCCTCTGTTCCGCTGAACTACACAGGCGGACGCCGCGGACCCCCGCAGCGCCACGAGGGCCAGGAAATAACCACTGCAGTCATGTAACGAGTCTGGAGAACATCACCGATCTCCTGACTTCGTACTTACCGTGCCTTGCGAAAGTACTAATACGCCTTGAACCTTTGCACATGTTGTCATGTTTACAACCCTAAACGTAAAGATTTAATTTTGAATTTTTTTACTGCAAGTTCACACACAAGTAACAGACAACTGTGAAGTGAAAGCAAAATGATACATGATTCTGTTATTTTTCCAAAAATAGAAAAGTGAAAAGTGGGGCGTGCATAAGAATTCACACAGCATTTTTGTAGTGCATTAAATTGCCTTTATAACATTCCTGCAATGACTGCAGAAAGTTCACACCTTGCCCTAACCATTAAATAGAGGCCACCTGTGTGTAATCTACTCTCAGTATAATTCCAGCTGTTCTGTGAGGGCCTCAGAGCTATGGTCAGAGTGTATTGGTCACTAAACAACATCATGAAGGCCAAGGAGCTCACCAGAGAGGTCAGGGATAAAGCTGTGGAGAAGTTTAAAGCAGCGTTAAGTTATACAAAGATTTCCCAAGATCTGAACATCTCACGGAGCACTGTTCAATCCATCATTCGGAAATGGAAAGAGTATAGCACCACTGAAACAGACCGAACAAGGAGAGCACTGATCAGAAATGCAACCAAGTGCCCCAAGATAACTCTGGAGGAGCTGCGACGTACTGCCGCTGAGCTGGGGGAATCTGTACATGGGACAAATCCCGTTTGAGGTTGTTTGCTAGAAGTCACAGCTATGTGGAAGAAGATGCTTTGGTCAGATGAGACAAAAATTGAACTTTTTGGCCCAAATGCGAAACGTTATGTATGGAGCAAACCTATTTATTATTTATTTTATTTATTTATTTGAAGAGGGACAATACATATTAATTATACATTTTCACAAGTGTAAATATGCCAGATTATAGCCTTAGGCTAATTTCCATCTGCAGACCCCCTGGCAGGTTGATGTTAAGCATAAGTTAGTAAAAGCATACAGAGACACTATATACAGACTATGTACAAAGAGACAAGGACGAGTACAGTGGTAAGTAAGTAAGTGCTTTATTGTCATTGTACAAGCGTACAACAAAATAGTGTTCAGGTGTCAGTCCTGAGCTGCTGTGGCTGAGCCGCGCCGCCACTGTGTGTCAACTTGACCCGCATGACCTTGGAAGTCGGGGAAACTGTAGCACTTGGAAGAAACCTGGCTGGCTGCCCTCTGTCTCCTCTGATCCTCTGAAATGGTGCTGCGCATCCTGGGTTTGTCCCTGTTTCAGAGCGTGGTGTCCTGCACTGGTCAGCTCCACCTCCTCCTTCCACTTCCTCCCTCTGCTTCATAACAGTCTTTCACCATCTCTCGTTTGTTCCTTCCTTGTTTCCTGTAGCTCCTCTTCTGACGCCTCGACTGTGCTGCAGCTGTGGGGGCTCTTGGTGCCTCTTCAGTGTCTCAGAAGAAGAAAGGTGTAGGTCTCAAATGGGTTTAGCTGATAAGCTAGCATTTTGTTTACCTTTAAAAAGCTGCTTTCTTCAGGACCATTTTAGACTCTCAAAGTGAACAAATCCACAAAAACACGGCAAAAACGTACAAAAGTATCCAGAAAAACTATGTGGAACAACAGAAACCACAAATGCAGTCCGCAGAAAAAGGCAAAAAACTCAGCTGCACAAGGAGAGCGAGGTCGCTTCCTGTGATAACTTCTTAGAACAAACAATAGCAAGAGTGGACAGCAAAGGACAATAGAGAAAACAGTAATGGAAAGACATCAACTGTATTGCACAAACCCCAATATTGCACATGCCCTGACAGACCTGATATTCCACTGACCCATATTGCACCATTCTATATTGCACTGACCCGCATTACAATAACCCCTATTGCATAACCCATATTATACTGACTCTTACACTGCTCATCGTCCTGAGTGCACCATCCCCAGTGTCAAATATGGTGGGGGGAGCATCATGCTATGGGACTGCTCTTCCTCAGCGGGGACTGGGAAGATTGTAAGAATAGTTGGGAAGATGGATGGAGCCAAATACAGAGACATTTTGGAGGAAAACCTGCTGGAGTCAGCAAGAGAATTGAGGCTGGGGCGGAGATTCACCTTCCAGCAGGACAATGACCCTAAACACAAAGCTACATCTACAATGGAATGGTTTCAAAACAAACATATTAATGTGTTAGAATGGCCCAGTCAAAGTCCTGACCTAAATCCTATTGAACATCTGTGGAAAGACCTGAAAACTGCTGTTCACAAACGCTCTCCTTCTAATGTGACAGAGCTTGAGTTGTTTTGTAAAGAGGAATGGGCTAAAATGTCAGTCTCTAGATGTGCAAACCTTGTAGAGTCAAACCCCAGAAGACTTGCTGCTGTTATTGCAGAAAAGGGGAGTTCCACAAAGTATTAAGTCATGCTGAATGAATACTTATGCCCCTCCTGGAACCGCCACCTTAACCTGGTGGAGGGGTTTGAGCGCCCGAATGATCCTGGGACCGCTGTTGTCGGGGGCTTTGTGCCCCTGGTAGGGTCTCCCAGGGCAAACAGGTCTTAGGTGACGGGTCAGACAAAGAGCGGTTCAGAAGCCCCTTATGAGAGACCAACAGGCCCGGTTAGAACCATGAGGCCGTCCTTCTGTGGACCCACCACCTGCAGGAGGAGCCATAGGGGCTGGTGCAATGTGAGTTGGGCAGCTCCAACAACTGCCCCCACGACCCGGCAACGGACAAGTGGAAGAAAATGGATGGATGGACGAATACTTATGCACGCCCGACTTTTCAGTTTTCTATTTTTGGAAAAATAACAGAATCATGTATCATTTTACTTTCACTGCACAGTTGTCTGTTACTTGTGTGTGAACTTTCAGTAAAACAATTCTAAATAAAATCTTTATGTTTATGGTTGTAAACATGACAAAATGTGCAAAGGTTCAAGGTGTATTAGTACTTTTGCAAGGCACTGTAAGTACGAAGTCACTGGCGTTTTTTTCACGAAACACATTGATCGAGATTAATCATTGTAAATCCATTAGTTACTGCTATACTTAAGAAGAGTAGTTGTTTAAAGTACATATGACAGGTTTTAATGCTTTTGAAAATATGACTTATTTAGATGGATAACATCTGAAATCTTGGTCAGAAAATATATTTTTATTAGAATTTTTAAGCTACTGACAGGAAGTGACATAGATAGAGGTCAAGTTCCAGAGCAGTTTGACTCATAACAAGTGATATTTAGTCTGGGGACAACCAATTCATTTTCTCGTAGGAGAGGTGTGGTTTACGATTAGCCGTTTATTGGGCGCTATGAATGTCTATCATGTCTATCATGTGTGTCTGCAGTAGCCATAGCCAATCGTATCATTGTATCAGATGACGTATGACGTACCCGCAGTAAACTTTCGAGCTAAACTATTTAGAACACGGTCTAAAGCTTGATAGAAAGATGGCGTCGCGTCTGCTGCTGTCATGTTGGATATATATATATTTCCGTAAACAAACTGTGTAATTGTGTCTTCTAAACATTAATAGACGTTTTATAATTAGGGTAGGGGTCTTTTTTTTCAGCTAGCCTCATGTTTTCAAATCGATGGTGCTGCGATAAATGCAGTTTTTATTCAGAGCAGCTCAGAACGGGTGCAGTGATGTTCTGTAGAAAATGCGGAGGGCGCTTTCTACTACGCAACAAATGACATATCGGAGCGCTTCGGCAGTCGCAAAACTGCGTGAATGAAGCAAAATTACTTCTCTGGGTTTGTTTTTGACGAGAATACATTGTTAAGCGATGCAATAATATTTTGCTATGGTATTGCTGCAAGGTTTTTTATTATTATGACAATAGCAGCACACAGTGTTAAACGTTGTTTTTGTAAAGACATTTTTAAATGTTACGTCAATCACGCTTTGTTAAAACATCTAGTCTGGATTCTCGTCTCAACCGCCTAAACTCTGTGGTTCATCCTGCGCCAAAACAAACATGGCGACTTGCAAGTGACGCTCCGCTTTCTGCTAAACATTAGGTGCATTGGCTGGACTAGTGGCATCATGCAAAAGGAAAAAGGTTAACTGAAAATTGTAACGGCTGCAGCTTATGTTTTTTTTTATATAAGGCAGAACCCCTATATTACAGTATTCACACAAACATGATAAAGCCATTTCACTGCTATTGAGACAGACTTGCAGCAGAAGGAAACATCTTAAATAGCAGAAATGCTCTTTGAACATCAAAATTATTAAATTTTGTGATTATTTGGACGAAGATCTATCTACGTCCAAGATTCAGAACTTTAAAACTATCACCACAGACCCATCTCTTTGACGCAGCGATGACCTCATTTGTTTTTACGTAACTTAAATTCACAGCATTGGCGTTTGTTGTGAACGAGTTACGAAACGTTGTGCCTTTGAGGAGCCTCGCTGCTGATACAAGACATTTTGTGAAACGCCCTGCCGCTCGTCTGTGCCTGTGTGTCATTAGCGGTGCGCCTCACCCGGGTTAGGAGACTACAACTGGAGCAGCAGCTTTCACATGATTGTACAAGTACCCTGCGTGACCTCTTCCTCCCCCCACACTCGTCTCAAAATAATTCTCTGGAGGAGAAGACGAGCTCATGCAAGTTTATGTCATTTACACTGCGCCACTGGCCTTGCATACTGGTGTGTCCCTGAGCGGGACTCTTCACACTCAATGCCCACAGGCTGGATGTGCGGCTGTGAGAGTGGTGGGGGTAGAGATGTGGTAATCACATTATTTTCTCTTAGTAGAGTAAAGCTCTTTTGGCAGTGGCCCCATAGATCTGCATCGTAAACATGACATGTGTGAAGGAAAAACAGACCATGTGCGTTGTTGTGTGTGTTACTTATTTTCCTCCAGTGCGAACCAGGAAGTCAGAGGTTAAATTTGCACCGTGTTAGCTTGGGCAGCCTCGTTCACGTCTCTACTCGGTCTCGCTATGAACTTCGGCTGATGTGAGTCTAGTTAAATCAAGTGAAAAATCGGAGCGTGTTGGAAGGTTAAAAATGCATTTTCGTAACAGCTGAGAGATTTTACAGAACTACCAATGACGTTGACGATTTGATAACTGAGTAATTCAGGTAGTGCAGCTGTAAGGTAACCCAAGTCCAGGTGTAGATTAGTGCCATTTTTAACCACTAGCCATTATCTTTTAAGAAGACCTTTAAACCGACAATGAAGAACAATTTTTTCACTGATACTCTACACAGCTGCCCTGGGGTGGACTGATGGATGTGCAATCTGGTCCAGCGTGAGTGATTACCAACCACACACCACATGCATACAATCTGGTGTTCTTCTCAAGGACGAGCGCCTGCACCGGTCTCCAAATACTCTAACCACCGCCGACCCAAGGTCACATCACCTGCATCAGTGACAAAGTAAAAGGTGCAGGTAAAAATACAAATTTGAGGCGCTTTTGCTTTACTTGTGTAAATTTAAATATTAATACTGTGTCAAAAGTAAAAATATTTTCAGTTTTGTCTTTCTATAAATGTCCAGTTTTAGCTTTAAAGCAAATGTTCAGCTGTAGTTGTTCCCGGGCAAGGTGTAAAACGCCAGCAGCAAACAAACACAATAAGTCATGACATGAGTATGCATGCCCCATGGGCCGGCTACAGGGATCCCTTTGGGTACGTGAGCACTTGGCACGGGGCACTTGGAATTATTTTAGATTTAAAAAAAGGTGAAACTAAGTAAAATTTCAATACTACTTTTTAAATTGGTTTAGTAGTATGAGGTTTGAATGAGAGTTTTTTTTTAGTTTTATTTTTGGACACAACACACTCCAAATGAGATGAGATGGTGTTCAGAAACCGGGCTGCTGTGAGAAAATCGACCGGGTGCAGGCACTTTATCTGAGGGGGACAATTACGTTACTTGAATTGGCAGATCTAGTCCGTCTCCTGCTCAAGTTAAAGAAATGGGAAAGCGGTGATGGGGCGCATAGGATTTTAGTTGAACGAGAAAGTCCACCGCATGTATGTGAATGTAAAGGGAGGACATGATAAAAGCAATAACCATCTGTCCAGATTTGTCTCGCGGAGTACGGGGCTAAATCAGCGCTGATCTGAGTCGGCCAGTGTAAACAAGTCTCCTCGGATGCACGCGCTCTAATCACGGCACAAAGACTTTCTAAGCTTTCTCTGCTTTCTGTGACCTACATAGAGTCTGTGGCCCCAGCAGTGCCAAAGTGTAAACAGTGGGAATAATCCGGGGGAATCGAATGCACGCGTCCCCAGGATGAGTGCCGGGGCAGGGGGATAAACATGAGAGGGAATACTGGAGTGGGAGGCTATTAGCAAACACTGAAACCGCTGAAAACACATGAAAAACATAATCCCTGTGCTTAGCGGTGTAGTGTGTTAATTTGATGGGTTTCACAGTGGTGCCAAATAACACACACGAGTTGAAAGGGTGGCAATGAGCAACCTACAATGTATCTTTAGCAAACGACAACATGCTGCTTTCACTCAAATGATCCTGCTCCTAGACCTGGTTAAAATGTGCATAAGATCTCCTCCAATAGGTAGAATGAAATACACACATTTGTTTTACTGCAGATGTCTCTATCGTTGAAACATTCCTATAAACACATGCGTTTGCTGTGAGCGGCTCAGCTCTCTTCAGACCTGACTATAGCTTTACTGAGAGCGGGATGTCTCCGTCTCGTCTCCATGGAGATGTTGATGAAAAGCAGCCACATGTGAGCTTTAAATAGGTTAGGTCCACATAGGGCTGTCACCATAATTATATAGACTTATACCAATGGTCTGGATGAATACTCAATTCTGATTGGCTAACTGGCATGCGTTAAAACTGTATAACGCACAGTTAGTCCAGCTGTTTCCATTGTAACCACAAACATTTGAGCTGGAACTAGTTTCAGGTAAAACATCTTAAAACATAAAATAACTCCTGCCCTGGACATAATTTTTTTTTTATAAAAAAGCAAACCGGCCACAATGAACAGTTTCAGTTTGTGGGACCATGCATGCAACACCGTGCATTATACAGTTTTAAAGGAACAGGCCACCGTTTTTACATACTGAGATATATGTTCTTACCTGAGCTTAGACGAGTTGATGCGCACCTTTTTGGTCTTTGTGTGTGCCCTCAGTCATGCAAAAAGACCAAAGATGTTGTTGGCATTTGGCCTCTCCCAGCATATTCCTATGGCTCCAAACGGGGGTGAAGTTAGAAACAACCACGCTCGTCCACGGGCACAAAGACCAGACAGGTACGCAACAACTGGTCTAAGCTCAGGTCAGAACATATCTCAGTCTGGAGCAATTGTGGCCTGTTCCTTTAATGCACTTCTTGCCTCCACATCGTGCATTAAAACGGTATAATGCTCGGCTCCTCGTTGTTTAATCCTTTTATTGTTCAATAAATGACAGATAGACAATACATTTTCAGTCATATTCGTACAGGAGTTATCCATCTTCAATGAAGGTTCTTGAGTCATCTTCTTTACTCTGTAATTGAAGTGTTGAACGTTTCGCCTCTTCATCCTAAAGGCTTCGTCAGTGACACTAAAGTTGAGCTCAGTCCACAGACCAGATATAGACCCCTATTTGCATGTTTTCCCAATATTTTCAATGTAGTACTTTATGTTTTTCCAGAGGTTAGTTGTGTTTCGTTATATTTCATGTTTACTGTAAGATATTTTAAGAAAAAAGTACTTTTCAAACAAAGCTTTTTCTGTCACTTTCAAGCTTTAGAGTTTCTGAGGCATATAAAGGTCTTCAATAATATTGTTTGTCGTGATATTTTCCTGTATCGATATATTGAACAACAGATTTTATTATCGTGACAGTCCTAGGTCCAAATCCATACTTTGATTACCCACTGCATAGCATTGCCAGTCTGGTCATTAGGAGCATGCTATGCTGGCAGCAGTATATTCCCTTAAAGTTATAAAACAGAAAATACCAACATAATTTTTAGAAAACAATAATGTCCCTCTTTAAGATATAGTCCAGGCATTCGTGCACATGAAAGTATAGCTAAAAATAACGACTATGGCACTGTTTTGTATCATGAGAGTCCCCTAAATGTGTCTTTTCATATCTTCGCATGAATTCGTAAAGTTCACATGCAGAGCTTTGCAGAACTAAAAGGTGACTCCCCCCTCGCTTAAGTGGTTTTCTATTCGCTGAGATTTAGATATTAGGCGTTGGGCCTACTTATGTACGTACCCAGGCTGCCCTCTGCGCTGATAATAATAAATAAAAAAATCTGTAAAACACTTTGCAGTGCGGGTAAGATCCAGACTGTGTTCCTGTGGTCTTGTTAATAGGATTCAGCCTGTGTAGATAGTTCATAGAGTTAAATGCTTTGAACTCCACCGCCACTATGAAGCATTGATGTCTTTATAAATAGCAACATTAGCATTCTGACTGGTGCAGATGAAAGCGCATGAACTCTACAGAGTCCAAAAGTTGCATCCTAACTTCGAAGCGATAACTTCCACAGCACAATAAAAATGTATTTGCCGAGGGAGACTTGCTGTTTCATTATTTACCTTTTCACAGACCACAACAACTCTGCTAGCTCAATTCCTGCAGAAGTTTTTTTGGCCATCATATTTG
Organism: Proterorhinus semilunaris; assembly: GCA_021464625.1. Lineage (NCBI taxonomy): Eukaryota > Metazoa > Chordata > Actinopteri > Gobiiformes > Gobiidae > Proterorhinus > Proterorhinus semilunaris. The sequence continues at coordinate 29,135,353 of CM038356.1, read as the reverse complement.
GCCCTGGAACATACAAATAATGTATATTAATTATTATCATATTATTTATTCGTATAAATCCAAATACATGTTTTGTGGATTCTTGCAGTGACCTTTCCGATTGCAGTTTCTCACCTCACCTCCTGTTTCTACAGTCTGCGAACACCTACGGTAGCCCTGGAGGGACAAGCTGTTGTCTAAAAATAAGCACATGATAATAAGTCAGATAAATTTGCCTTCAACTGTCGAGCGATCATTAGGTTTGTTCATAAATATCTTGTTTTTTAAACGACCAAATGGTGTAACATATTTTTATTTATTAATGAACATTTTATTGGAGGATCAACCCCATGAGATGAATCAGGATCATGTCCAAAGAAGTCTTCACAATTGACTGTGCATAAAGTTAGAATCAAGCTAACGGTAGCTCCACACCCCACACAGTCATTTCCGGTTCCAGCGGCACTTGCTACTTTACATGAACAATATGATTAATTTTAAGTGTCATTGTAATGCTAATGAGACACGTGTCCGCTCTGACTTTCTTCACTGATATTAAAACAGGGGGGAAAAGCTAAGCTGGTCGCATTTTTACGATAAGGACCAGGGCCGGCCCGTGGCATAGGCAGTATAGGCAAATGCTAAGGGCGCCGTACATCCAGGGGGCGCCAGAGCCGCGTAATGAACTTTCTGCTTTTATTGTATTTCATTGACACTGCAACGAATGGTTTAAAAAACAGTATTTACATGTCTTTGACTTTGTCTTACAAACTCTTACAATACGGCAGAGTCCTGCACTGGGTCGGGTACCCGCAGGTATCGGATGAGTACCCGCAAAAGTTGCTGAAACGGGCGGGTTTTACGTCCTGGAATTTTACCCGCGGGTTTGCGGGTGGGTAGTGATACGGACGGGTCGGCGGGTAGCTGCTACCAGCACAATATTTAATTGATATCATTATGGTGTCTACAGACCGAACCACACAGCTCGTGCTGCTTTGGTGACAGTATATATAGTTTTCTCTGACACTTCAGGCAAATAGAGGGGGAGAGAGGAAAGAGGCGAGCCGCTTTTGGAGTGTGTAGTACCCAATGGCCGCTGACTGCTCTGCTTTTTGACTACGACACTGGAGGCCACCATTGCTCCACCTTTGCTGTAGTACCTCCATATGACCGCTATCCCCCCATTGGAATGCATTGGACTTTAGACACGTTAAAAACAACGTTAATGCCCGGTGCTTAATGGGGTGGCTAGTAAGAAGTGGCTAGAGCTAGATATTCCTCCTGTGATTACGCTGGGTTAAAAACAATATGGGGCACCAGGGTTTTTATCGTAGAAATACATTTTCGAAATCTTGTATAATTAATGAGAGCCTGACTTTGATTGACAGGCCGTTTACGTCGCTGCCTGGCCATGGGCGCGATTACAACAGAAATACACGCCCATTACACGCCCCGCGAGGGCCAAGCAGGGCCGGGTCTACAGTCAAGATCCCTCCCTTATGCCCTTTTTAGGAACATGCTTCGTCAGAGCTGGAGAGGAGGAGCCTGTAAATCCGCCATTATTTCCCCCTCGAACGTGGTCATTTTGGTAAACGGGGAGGAGTGAGGAGGAGCTGTCTATTCTTTATACAGTCTATGGTAGTACCTACCTGTCTGTCCAGCGATCATGTCATGATAAAATCCACTTAAAAAAATGTTTGTAATCCAGTGCATCCTTTATTTTGATCGCGCACGTGTTTCCATATGATTCCTCTGATCCGAATGCCTGGGCTCGAGAAAGGCATTTCAAACCGCTGCTGCTTGACATGAAGATTCCCTCTTTCCAGACAGACTCTCCGTTTCACTTGTGTCAGATATGATGTAGTAGGGGTGGTTATGTTCCAAATTCAATACATTTTTCGCGAATCTGTGTTTTTACTTCTTCGGCCTCCTCACGCGCTCTGAAAAGCGGGTGCGCATTGCCGCTGATTCCCGCCGCCACGCACACTCATCACCCGCACACGTGCGCACTTTCATTGACAATACACAGGAACATGATGATGTTGTAGATGACTTTGCCTCAAGAAAATCCAGGAAAGTTAAGGTGGAGCAAGTCATGTGAGATTAAGGAGGTGGTGGTGTAGTTTCTGTAGTTTAGTGTAATTTAAGGCAGGACCAAAAACCCCAATAGAGCTCTTTTTAAGATCTTTTCATTTTTTTAATTCACATCCTTGTAGTATTGTTGTGCCTAAAGATACTAATAGATAAGATATATAAGATAGATAGGTAAGATAGATAAGATAAGATATTATATTATAATAAGTATTTTGAATGTGCAATTGTTTTTGTAATTGTAAGATAGATAAGATACTAATGTCTTATTTTGCACAGTGCCGTATTTCTATTGTATTTAAGTTAATGTCACTTGTTTACACTTTTCATTTCGGGAGTATTTAAATGTAATACTTTATGTAAGCTATCTATAGTGTATTTCATATGTTGAGTTAATTTGTTTTAGTTGTTTCTTTAATTATTATTATTATTATAATTAGTTTTTTGAATGTGCAATTGTTTTATTTAAATAAAAGAATGTCTAAAACAAAGCTATTACGTTTCTTGCGAGTATATGTACACTAGCAGTGCAAGTACTGTACTGCGATGGGGGCGTCACTTAAAATCTTGCCTAGGGCACCAAATTGGTTAGGGCCGGGCCTGATAAGGACAAGTCTTTTCAGAGCCACAGGAGCATGTTTGTTTGTGGTTTCCACTTAATATAAACAGAGTGGATTTTAAAAGATAAATCACCCGAAAAGTCATAATCAGAATGAGGCACAAATAAAGAAGTAGACTAGTGCAGGAACAGCTAAGGCATGCTAGCAGCGTGGCTAAAGTTAGCATCTGATCTGTTGTGCAAAAACTACAGACCTTAGAAAAGTTTGATGCTGTCATTGATCCATGGAACAACGGCTCTTTAAGGTGAACCGTTCGAACCGGATCTCAAGTGTGAAAAGAGCCGGATCTTTTTTTCATTTAATTTGACCCAGAATTCCCCCGAAGGAACACAAGAATCAGCCCAAAAACGGAGCAGGCGACACAAGTGAAAGCTTTTCGCACTAAAGTCAAAGCTAACCGCACAAAAAATGATTTATCAGACAGTTACAGCCTCTTTTTATTAGTTGTGGCACAAGATTTGATTCACAAACACGTTTTTCAAAGAGTAAATATCCCTTTGTGATTTTAGATGAATTAAATAAAAAAAAGTACCTTTTATCGAGTTATCTGCCTGTTATATTAAAAAGAGCCAGTCTTTTGAATGGCTCTTTGAAATGAACAGATCCCAAAGACTGGGCTCTTAGTAAAGCCGTAAATCCCACCACTACGAGTTTATAAACATTGCTTTTATTGTCGCATGGACTCCACCCCGGGCTCAGCTTTCAAGACAAGGAACGTCTCAAGAATGTGAGTAGCTGAACGAGGGAGACCAGCACAGCCATTAATACTCCGGCACAAAGACAGTCACACTAATGAACTGCTGAACTAATGAATGAGATGAGAGATGTTTATGCGGTGCTGTTACTTAAGCGTCCAGGCCCGGAACAGGGAATCATTGTGAGGGTTGTGAGGCTACCGTTAGCTTGAGTCAATTAATCCTCGAATCACATTTTAGATATTTGCAAAGACCGCAATGATTTATGTAGTACGATATATAATGATGGTCGCATCCAAACCAATCACTCTTTAACCTCTTAACCCCCACCTGAAACGGGCCGACCTTACTAGGGTGACCAGATGTCCCAGTTTACCCGGGACAGTCCCAGTTTTAAGTCCTTTGTCCCATGTCCCAATAGATTTCTCCAAAACCATGGATTTGTCCCAGTTTTACTAGTAATCTGTCCCAGTTGTCCCGGTTTTGTCCAATGTAGTCCCTGAAATGGCATACTTCACTTGAAAATGAATGTCTTTGGCCCATGGGAGTAACAATTACCAAGTGTAAACCAATTCAAAATCTCAATTCAGGATGCGGATTGGTGCGTGTCATAAGTCTTTGACAGTTTAACTATTCATCGTGGGTAAAGACAGTTTAGATTCAGAACCCCAGCGGTCTATTCCCGAATATTGTCCCAGTTTTTTAGTTGGAAAATCTGGTCACCTTAGACCTTACCCAAAGCTAAAGGTTTCTTGACTGGAGAGCTATTGGCCAGTGTAACATCTCACTTGAAAGCTAAGACCAACAAAACTGATCTAAATGGATCTTTCTCCTTGCGTTGTTACCGTGTTACTTAAAAAAAAAAAAAACTTTTTCCATCACTTTTTTTATCACTTTTGCTGCTTTTTTGTGGCTTTTATGTTGCATTTTTGTCACGTTGTGGTTGCTTTTTTTTTTAGTTTCTGCCGCTTTCGGGTTTCTCTTTTGTTGCTTTTTTTATTGCGTTTTTGTCACATTTTTGCAACTTTCTCCAACACTTTTTTTTGTCACGTTTTTGATGTTTCGTTTGTTGCGCTTTCATCGTCATTTCCGTCGCTATTTTGAGGCTTTTTTTTTTCAAGAAGCTTTTAGATTTTGGTTATAACAAACTGCTCGGTTCCGATGGTTAAGAGGTTAAGTCATTCATATAACAGTCTCTCTCCTCTCCATCGTCATGCTATTTGAGCAGATCCATCAGCCTCCCCCTCTCCTCTTTAATCCGCAAAATGAGTTCAGTGCCTGGTGGGGAGATAGTTTCCCTAACAAATCCATCACCCTCTCTGTTCATCACATCACCGACTTCTGTCTCTACCTGCTGGGACCCAAAGTTTATCCATTCAATAAGCTCTTCCTCGCAGCTGAGCTCACTCATCTCTGTCTGTTTATCCAGTTTGAAACCATACAGATCCGTGCGCGGATAACGTCATCGTAATTTGCTTGAGAATGCATTGGTCTTATGTTATATAGCGCTTTTTCCAGACACTCATAGTCGTTACAATTTTGCTTGTACCTAATGCAGTTTTAGGGGAGTCCGCATAAACAGGGCGGCACAATTTTGGTGAAATAACTACCACTGGGCACATTTTCAGCACGTCCAGAAGGACAAATATATCCAGAATGTTGTTTCATCTGACTGAGATTTTTGCTAATAGAGCCTAAAACAAAAAGCCACAGTAACTTCAAATTGTTTACCTAATTTTGTTCCATTTTAGCCTTGCTTTGGTTCTGATTTACAATTCTCAAGGCTTGAATGAAAATGTAAAAAAACACATTTCCTTTGATTACATTTAATGAAACTAACTTGCTATGCTGAAGTGGTTTAGTATAATATTGTTATTGACTAATGTGGCTCCAAAGTGGTTATAGAGGACTCCTCTGTTGGGCTGTATTGTAAGTGTTAAGTGTTGTTGCTGACTGCAGTGCTTTTGTGTCCCCCCCCAGGAGTGAGACAGTGCTGCACCAGTTCTGCTGCCCTGCCCCAGAGCATCCCGAGAGCGACGCCGGCGGATCCGCAGGGTAAGAGCAGGAACTAACCCTCTCTTTTAGCCGTGTGTGCTGACTAATGTTACGGCCTCTCCACGGGTCAGTCTGAAACACAGGCTCATTTCCACAAAATTACCAACCTTACAAATAGTTATTCACCTGCGTTAGAGGGCGGGAAAAGGCACAATGCTCAAATTCAAACTCCCTTTATTAAAGCACAAAGAAAACTGAACTAAACAGCAGAACCAAAACCAATTGTAATGACAAAGTACAATGGGCAAGACGTTTTGTTTCCCTTTTCTTTAAAAAAAAGAATTGCTAAATCGACTTTTAAAGCATTTCACTAGGTTACAATGTTGTTCTGGTCTTCAAAAACACACCTAGACCTGTGATCGGGCCACGCTCGTCCATCTTTGAGTAATCTTTGACTCTTCCCCAGAGGCTGTTCTTCACATCACAGCGACAGCTCCCTCTGACCGTTATTTATCTAGGAAAGTCCCACTGAGATTATGTAGACTACAGGAAATGCTTTCCTCAGCCCTCCATCTCTTGCTAGGCTTAATCCTTTTATCCATCCATAAATCCATCCATCCATCCATCCATTTTCTCCCACTTGTCCGTTGCCGGGTCGTGGGGGCAGCTGTTGGAGCTGCCCAAATCACATTGCACCAGCCCCTATGGCTCCTCCTGCAGGTGGTGGGTCCACAGAAGGACGGCCTCATGGTTCTAACCGGGCCTGTTGGTCTCTCATAAGGGGCTTCTGAACCGCTCTTTGTCTGACCCGTCACCTAGGACCTGTTTGCCCTGGGAGACCCTACCAGGGGCACGAAGCCCTCGACAACAGAGCCCCCAGGATCATTCGGGCGCTCAAACCCCTCCACCACGTTAAGGTGGCGGTTCCAGGAGGGGTTAATTTTTTAATCACAAAGTAAAAAGAAGAAGGGGCATGGGAGGGGCTTATGCTGAGATCGTGTAAAAATCAGGAAGTGAAACTGTCGGTTGTTTCAGCTTTTTAAGATGAATATACCATTTTCCTACTAATAAAGTGTAAGATGTGTCTGGGATTATTACCAAACACTTGCAAAAAGTGTACTGCCCGCTCTTAAACATAACATAAGCCTCCAACAGTGGAACATTTCTATTCTTTCGTTTCATGGCTGGACTGCTTAAATAATCCATCTACAGTGCCGCAGGGAATCATCTGCAACTGCTTTTGATAGGGCTGCACTGTCCTCTGGCGTATCAGTGTTTAGTCAGTACAGCCTTTGTTCCAGTTTTATTATACAGTCAACAATAAAAAATAAAAAAAAACACACGCAGCTGTGTCACATTTGTTCCATTCCATTGCCCACGGTAAACTGTACACACGTGTGCTCAACAAGGCAATGTCATTCGTTAACGCTTACCGTCCTGACCTCCATCACAAGTCAGTGGGGGACAGGAGATCCATATTTGGCCACTCAGTTCTTTGATGTTTCTGCTCCGTCTGAACAAGCACTATCCCTGATCTTTCTTCTTAACTTAATCTGTCACGTCTGCGCCCAAACACCGCAGATGCTTCCCCGCCGTCATACAAGACTCACATGATTATACGTATAAATGACACCACTAACTCACACAGGAGCAGTTTGTTTATCAGCACGGTGTGTGTAGCATACACATGTACAGTGAGGAAAATAAGTATTTGAACACCCTGCTATTTTGCAAGTTCTCCCACTTAGAAATCATGGAGGGTCTGAAATTGTCATCGTAGGTGCATGTCCACTGTGAGAGACATAATCTAAAAAAAAAAAATCCAGAAATCACAATGTATGATTTTTTAACTATTTATTTGTATGATACAGCTGCAAATAAGTATTTGAACACCTGAGAAAATCAATGTTAATATTTGGTACAGTAGCCTTTGTTTGGTCAAACGTTTCCTGTAGTTTTTCACCAGGTTTGCACACACTGCAGGAGGGATTTTGGCCCACTCCTCCACACAGATCTTCTCTAGATCAGTCAGGTTTCTGGGCTGTCGCTGAGAAACACGGAGTTTGAGCTCCCTCCAAAGATTCTCTATTGGGTTTAGGTCTGGAGACTGGCTAGGCCACGCCAGAACCTTGAGATGCTTCTTACAGAGCCACTCCTTGGTTATCCTGGCTGTGTGCTTCGGGTCATTGTCATGTTGGAAGACCTAGCCTCGACCCATCTTCAATGCTCTAACTGAGGGAAGGAGGTTGTTCCCCAAGATCTCGCAATACAGGGCCCCGGTCATCCTCTCCTTAATACAGTGCAGTCGCCCTGTCCCATGTGCAGAAAAAACACCCCCAAAGCATGATGCTAACACCCCCATGCTTCACAGTAGGGATGGTGTTCTTTGATGGTACTCATCATTCTTCTTCCTCCAAACACGTTTAGTGGAATTATGACAAACGTTCCATTTTGGTCTCATCTGACCACATGACTTTCTCCCATGACTCCTCTGGATCATCCAAATGGTCATTGGCAAACTTAAGACGGGCCTTGACATGTGCTGGTTTAGGCAGGGGAACCTTCCGTGCCATGCATGATTTCAAACCATGACGTCTTAGTGTATTACCAACAGTAACCTTGGAAACGGTGGTCTCAGCTCTTTTCAGGTCATTGACCAGCTCCCCCCCGTGTAGTTCTGGGCTGATTTCTCACCTTTCTTAGGATCATTGAGACCCCACGAGGTGAGATCTTGCATGGAGCCCCAGTCCGAGGGAGATTGACAGTCATGTTTAGCTTCTTCCATTTTCTAACGATTGCTCCAACAGTGGACCTTTTTTCACCAAGCTGCTTGGCAATTTCCCCGTAGCCCTTTCCAACCTTGTGGAGGTGTACAATTTTGTCTCTAGTGTCTTTGGACAGCTCTTTGGTCTTGGCCATGTTAGTAGTTGGATTCTTACTGATTGTATGGGGTGGACAGGTGTCTTTATGCAGCTAACCACCTCAAACAGGTGCATCTAAATTTAGGATAATAAATGGAGTGGAGGTGGACATTTTAAAGGCAGACTAACAGGTCTTTGAGGGTCAGAATTCTAGCTGATAGACAGGTGTTCAAATACTTATTTGCAGCTGTATCATACAAATAAATAGTTAAAAAATCATACATTGTAATTTCTGGATTTTTTTTTTTAGATTATGTCCCTCACAGTGGATATGCACCTACGATGACAATTTCAGACCCCTCCATAATTTCTAAGTGGGAGAACTTGCAAAATAGCAGGGTGTTCAAATACTTATTTCCTTCACTGTATACGCAGCTTGTCTCCGAGGCCCAACCATACTGTATGTCCTCTGTGGAAAGACTGGGTTAATAATAATCTCAGGTCATATTTCCACCCGTGAAGTCCCTCGGCCCCGCAGTAATCAGAGGTGTTGTCTGCTGGATCGATATCCATGCTGGATGTACTACAGTTCCGTGTGGGCTGCAGTTTGTTGAGTGCAGATGCGGAGGAGTGAGAGCGCTACGTTTTTACCCAGGCAACGTCTGAATCAGTGGAGCAGCGCGTGTGGCTGTGGCTCTCGCCGCACTGCCAGAAGGTCCTGGGTTCTGATTCTCAGACCAGATGGCGCCTGCCGTCTGTGTGAATTTGTTTTCACAATTTTTGCATGTTCTCACTGTTTTCTCCCTTAACACTAATACCAGTAACACCAATGATACTCCCTCACCCACTGCTCCTGCACACATAAATGTAGGGTGACCACATTGGGATGATCAAAAATGAGGATATTTGCAGCTCTTTCAAATTAACCATTGCTGGGTTGTAGGTTCTAGAATGTGATGATGTCACCGGACCCAGCGGGGGGCAGGACCCGGTTTTTCCTATTAACAGCATTACACTTTCACAAGTCGTAGCTCAAAAGAAAATGTGAATTACAAACATGATTATTAATATCAGTCACTGGGTCCAGGACCTCTCTGTACAAGACCAAAAATTTCCTCAAAAACAAAATAATTTTTCCTCCATATAATAGTATTGGCCTTTGGAATGCTGTGATGTCACATGCAACCCAGCAATTATAGATACAGACGCCATCTTTAGAATTGCCCATATTGTGTCATGTTTGAAGTAGCCAGAGGGGGAAAACAAAGAGGGGAAAACAATAAACTTTCACCCAAATTACTTTAACAAATTATGAATATATCTTTCTACTAATTAAAGATACAGAGACATGGAGAGGAGCAAAGTGCTTCAACAGCCCATAAATGCTTAAAAAATGGACAATGATAACCAGGAAACTACTTTAGCTTCATGCTACATATGCTAACATTAGCAATAAGTGCAGTTTTCCACTTCTACTGAACTATTTCGAGTGGATAAATATTGTAAGAAATGTTCCCAAGAAAGGCTTAGGCTGAGGGCGTACTAAGTGTCAATATGACTGTGTGCTGTGAAAAATGACCCAGAATTGTCGCCTAACTCAGAAAAGTCACCCTGAACAGTGCTGTGACTGGTTAGATTCAAATCTGGAAAATTGGAGTACTTAGAATTTCCCCCTGAATCCTCTGTTGGGCCTAAAATGGTCACACGTCATTGATGTCTAAAACTAAAGGTACATCATTGATTGACTAGATGCACTTTTGAAGGTAGAGATCATGAGACGACGGGAAAGTGTGGTGGATTTGTAAGAGAAAATGTGTCCACCGGAGCCTTGACGGTTGTGGTGATGAAAAATAGAAGATCGAGAGGTTGAGGAGGCTGATGGTTCTGCAGCTGTGAGGGTTTTGGTCGGTACAGCAATGGCGAGGAGAGGAGGGCTGTGCAACGAATGAAGGGCCCGGCACTCGGTAGGGTTTGGTCGATTCATCCGTTAAGCCGTTTTCAACCAATCGATGTCATTATGGTTTCCCGATAATGCTGCTCTCGGACGTGTTTCATTGGACCTGACTGTAAGCCTGTTAGTTTTCGAGTCAACCTCACACGGTTAAAGACACAGCTGTATAATTGGCGGAATCATCCTTTGTTCAGACAATTGGAAGAGCCCAGTGTGGCTCTGGCGGGACTCCGAGCCCGGGCATTGTTTGCTCGCTCTTCCCCTCTTCTCCCTCTGTCAATACCAGCGCGGGCCAAAGTGAAATATTCCAAAAGACGTCTCCTCATTCAGGCCCTGTGAACATTAATTCCGTGTTACAGCTTCGAGTGGAGACCTAATCTTATGGAGCGTGCCTCTCTGTTCCCCACTCCACTAATTAAGTGTCTTTAGCTGGAGTCTGCTTGATTATCTGCAGTCTCTGTGCCTTTCCAATCTCTCCCAGTCATCTCCTGTGTGGGTCTGGGTCATGTGTGGGGACTGAGCAGCAGAGATGGATGTCCAGTGCAGACTGTACAGTAAGTGGGAAAATTATAGACAATCGTACTGGCTCGTTGCACAGCTTTGCTACGCTGTTAGGACAGGAAGTACTGGCACTTTTAGCTTCATGGGTGGGGGAAATGGTCTGGCCACGGCGTGCAACAAGCCAAAAACCAGAATGAATGAGAGCGTGTTTGTGAGTGTGAACTGTGGGACAATGAATGGACAATGAGTCCATGGCAATGTTCGGGCATGTTTAGTTGCATGAGTCAGTAACATTTACTATAACCAAATAAGCAAATAAGTAAGGCTGAAATGTCCATGTTGTGGGTCATTACCTCCATCAGAATTTATACTTTTATATCATTTTAATCATATGTGTTAAATGTATGAGGTGAAAGATGAAAGATCAACATCACATCCACCAATAATAATGATAATGCAGTATTTGTGTTGTATTTGAACCATTACTTCAGTGCAGTTCTGTACTGTTTCTATCTTTAAGTGATAGTCTGTAAGATTGCAAAATGAAGCGCGAGAGCGTTATTTAAAAGTAAACAATCAAGTTTCTCTCTTCACCTCCTGATTGGACCAGAAGGCCAATCCTAGTTTGTGAAATGAGGAGAGCGTGAACAAAATTAAACGATCAAACTCCCTCTCATTGGTCAAAGTGATAAATCAAAGTGTGGCACTTAAGGATTCTGCTTAGCCTCCGAGATCAGCAAAGAGAGAGAAAGAAAAATGGAAATGAAAAAAATGTTTAATATTACTTTGATCACGCCAAATTGCAGGCCCAGACTCTCAATAATACGTATTTTTTTAAATTTGTAAAACATTTAAATTCACAAATTATAACTTTAATGTTGCTCTAAACATGAATAGATTCTGTTTTCAGAGCTATTCTGCCTTTAGTATATTCACCAGTATCAGCTTTGACCTGCCTGACACATAGGATACAGTGCGTCCCACTGACCCTGTTGAAATAAATCCCCAGAGTGAAGACTTAACAGCGGTGTTCATCCTTCCTCCTCAGTCATGGGGAAACTGCCCTGCGGCCTCTCTCATTTTCAAAACCTAATGCCTCATTTGGTATAAACTTTATTTATTTAAAATGTTTATTCACTGGCACATATTAAGGACTTGACTGTAACACTGCCTCATACCAGCATGACTCTGTGACAGCTTTGGCTTTCACCACGCTGCACATTGTAGTCTGTCCGGTATCTTTATTAAGCATGTGTAATCTGGCCTATTGGCGTGCATTCATTCCACGAGAGCTGAAATCCCTGGACATGACACGAGCCTGTCCTGCCTCTCGGCTCCCGGGCTTTACACCTGGCCCTTCACCCTATAGTACAATGTAACCTGACAGATGTCCGCGCATGACGTCAGCTGCTGTTAGCACATGTGTGGGAGACACACTCAGCCTATTGCGGCCTGTCATTACGGAGCCTGCTCCTGTCCACATGCATGAACAAGCACAACTGCTTTTAAATCCCCTAATGTATTCTAATGTACTCTAATGTATTCTGATGCAGCGGCGGGGCCCGGCACTGTTTTAATGGACTTTTTGATGGAGACAGCCTGCAGCCTGCACACACCAATACCCCGCCTGAACCCCCGCTCGCCTTCTATCACAGCGTTGCACATTACTTGACATTTTACAGCCATTTTCCTCACTCTCCTCGGCCTGTTTATCCACTTTAAAGATATGAAATGTGTCGCTAATCCACATCATCTAAGCAAGGCTGTAGCCAGAGCTGAAAAACAATGTGCAGGTTTAAACGCTGCAGTATTGATGGAAGAACGTAAGGTTTGGAGTTCGAAGAGTCACAACCATTTCAGAACATGCTTGTCGCTAAGGTCTCTCAGCTTTTAAACCTAATAATATCCTTCTCAATCGCTTTGACACATTTCTCAAAACCGAAACAGTATTTGCAAAACAGCTCACAAAAATTCTTTAAGTAGTTTCTGTCTTCTCAAAATCAGATATGATAACAGTAAAAATTCTGAGTCTAACATTTCAACCTCCTTAAACATATGCCTTATTCTAGGCCTATATTGGAACAGACAAAGACAGAGCCATGTAACACTACATACAATTATGTAAAATTGGTACAAATTCACATTGTGAACTGTACTATCTTATGTTTTGTATAGATTACAGTACCTATTGTGTTACTGTAGTATGTAGTAAAGGGTTCCTGCTTAAATTATGTACTCACAATGTGAAAAGATGACCGTAACAAACTAAAGAAACTGTGTTGCATTGATCATGTGTTGTGGCCACACCTGTCATGATTTGTCTTTTGTTCCCCTGGTTTTGTACGTTAGTCTAGTCTTGTGTTTTATTTTGACATGTGTGTTCTGTCCTTGTGTTATTGCTTTGCTTCCCTTGTGTTGATCGCCTGCCCCGCCCTGATGTGTTTCACCTGTGCCCCGTTTCCTCATGTATGTATACCCCTGTGTTTCCCTTGTCCTTTGCTGTGTCATTGTCTATGTTAACCCAGGTTTGTTTGAGTTTTGTGTCATTTCTGGCGTTTGTCTTTATTAAACATCACCAGTTTTGTTGTAGTCCTGCATTTTGGGTTTTATTCTCCTTGTTCCACCATCACATCTTGACAACATGACCTTTGCTCTGATCGATCCCATCAGATCCTGGAAGTTAAGCAGGGTAGGGCCTGGTTGGTACTTGGATGGGAGACCGCCGGGGAACACCAGGAAGCCTGGGTGAACGTGCGTGAGTGAGAGATGGTTGGTGGTGATTGGAGGGGCCGATGAGGTAAAATGGAATGCTTGCTTCCCCAGGGCTGCTGTGGCTTAGTAGCTTACATCACGAGTGGATAAATCTGTAACAGCGACTAAGACTAAATTATTATTACTATTATGTGCAGTAATACTTTCAACAAGCACCTTTTTCAAGAGTAAAAGTCATCCTGTACACGTATGCATTATGACACTGATTATTGTCTTGCTGTTTAGTCCTCTTGATTCATGTGGGAAAACAAGAATCTGTTCCTTGTCATTATCTGCTGAGGTAGTAGTAGTAGTAGTAGTAGTAGTAGTCTCAATCAGTTAATTCCTTTTAAACACACATTTCCATTATTCGTGTACAACACGGCTGAAAAGGTGAAAGTGAAAACGTATGTCTAACCCAGTTTACATACTTCCTTACTTTAACATTTATGTTAAACAGAAGAGAAATAAGCATGTATTTAGAATTGATTTTAACATATTCCAGTATATATAATTTATTTTAAACTAAATTATGTCATTTAAATTCATTCTTTATGGATCTATTAAAGTCTTTTCACTAGTTACAATATTGAACATCACAAAGTATTGGGTAAAGTGTGTTTGCAGGACTAGTCAAATTGACCAAACACTGACTTTACTAAAGTGCACGTGTCTGTGTGAGAGAAAGAGACTGGAAGTGAAAGAATGAAAATGGTGTTAAATAATCTGACAGAGTGAAATGTTGAAAAAGATCAGTGAAAAGCGATTGTGAAACAGTGTGTCACAGCCATAGCATGATTATTTTGAATGAAAGTATTACTTGGAAACATGTAATACTTTTAAGACTTGTCAGGTTATAAAGTTGAATGAAATAAGAATGGAGTGTTTTATGTTCATGAGTTACGATGGTCTTTTCTACATAAGCTGAGTCATGAGTTGAAGAGTATTATGGGAAAAAGTTAAGGTCAGTGTAAATTCCATTAATTTTCCATCCGGCCTTTATATAAGCCTGAGTGTATACATTTTTTAATATGCCCCCTGCTCCCTCCTGCAGTCTCCCAGCCTCGTTTAGCCCCGGTCCCCTTTGTATTCAAATGATTGGAGTAAGCATTATCTCAGTGAAAAGACAGATAGCAAAAGCACGCAACATTATCTCCAGCCCGGCCATAATTGCCCATCATTATGTTAGCTCTTATGGGTTTGATTACACGACTTTGCTGACATTAGTCTAGCCACGCAAAATCTGCTGAATATGGCCATTTTGCTTGTCATGAATAATGCACAGAAGATGTATGTCTCCAATAAGACATTGGTACGTTGGTTGTGTAGCTGTGAGCCCGCCACCCGCAGATATTGGAATTGTCTCACAAGACGGCTCTTTTGGATGAGATTGAAATGTTATTTTTTAGCCTTCATCGCCTCTGACTATTTGACAAGTCGCAGCGATTGTTATTTGAACGTTACAACTTTTAAAGAATTCTAACATCGAGTTGATGTCTTGTTTTTCCTTTCAGTGGAGTTATTGACATATTTTCCCAGGGCGAAGCATGTCATAGAGAAAAACATAGTACATAGTTGACAGAATTATATTTAACAAAGATATTACGCTTTTCTCAGGTATTTGGCATAATTCCAAGCACACTCGAAACACCAGTAGCTTGAGCGCCTCTGTGGATGTAGCATGCGCCGCTAGCATCAGCCCTGGCTGCAGCGTGTTTTTTTTGTTAAAGGACCTGTATCATGCTATTTTAGCCATTCCAAAGTAAAGTATAGGCATTTATATGATATATTGTACCTCTACCACTACGGAGCACTAATTTTTGTGATAAATATAAGTATTTTCTGGAGGTATTTTTCCAACCCGGAAGACAAAACGCTTGGATTCAGTTAACTCCGCCCCCTCTCGCCGCTCATACAACTTTAGCAGTAGTAGAAATATATATATCACAGCAAAAAGTGAAGTTACTTCATGATGCTGTTATAAGGAGTTAACATGTGCAACACAGCTTCATGGCTAAATGGCTAGCACACACGCTAACATGCATTTTGATCGACTCACCACTCTGATGTTTCCAGTATGGGACTTGCGCTGGTTATAAAAGTTAATCCACTTTGATTCTGGCCAAGGTTCACCAAGCATCCATCAGCAACAGGCACAGACAAACACTATTTTGGCTGATAGTCGCTGAATCCCGGAGGGAAAGTCCAACTTCTATGCCTCTTCTTTGGGAAGGTTGAATAAAGTCCAGTCCTCGCAGCCAAACGCGGTTTTCTCCGTGACATTATCGTTGGGTAAGAAAAAAGAACAGGTGTCCAGACTCCAGAGTAGGTTAGAAAAAGCTCCCTCTTCACAACTTTCGGTGCAACATGACATGACCATCTGTTCAGACCGTTCGGACGCTCAGGGGGAGCGTTTGTTTTCGGTACAGGGGCAGCGTCAGGCACTTACTCTTTTTTTTTTTTTTTTTTTTTCATTTTTTTTTTATTGATTTTTTCTTACGACAGAAATAATGAAAAAAGCAATTTTACAAATGAAAATCATGCCGTAAGGCATTAGATTACAGACGTGTAGCACTTCCGTTCCGCTGTGACGACACAACTGAACATGTCAGTCGTTTACCAGGAGAGGGCGGAGCAGCTGCTCAGAGCGCAGGATTCAGGAGGATTACTGAGAACTGCGTGAATGAATCCAGAAACCACTCTGGGGGTGTTTTTGATAAGGAAATAGCATAACAACATGGTTAAAAGCTCCAAAAAGTCGATTTTGCATGATATAGGACCTTTAACAAATCCCCGGTGGAGATTTTGGTCTTTTACTGCTCTACGGAGGAGAGTTTTGGAAGTCTGGGCAGGAGGTGTGGAGAGCACTTCCTGGCTACACTGGGCCTAAGGAGGGGCAAAAGCTGAGCTGGCTATTCATTGTTAATTATTCACATAGTAATGTTCGACATGCAATCATGCTGCACTTTACTGTCCGTTTGGATTGAATTTTCTGTTTGAGATTAGACTTTCAACTTTTTTTCACAGCATAGCTTTGTAAAATTGACATTTTACTAGTGTAAAACTAATGACTATTACTGAGCACAGGCATTAGCCCCTCAAATTAATAAGGAAAACATCAAAAGCTTGCATAAGCACATTTTGGAGACTGTGCGCTTCAGGCAGCTAGGGTCAACTCAGGACAATGATAAAAGCAGGTAAGCCACTTAAACAAATCTTTCAATCTTTCCTTTGGGCTACAGTCAGCACCATATCGCCTCATCATTACTGAACAGCGGGTAAAAAAACAGACTCAACTTGCTGCAAAGCGCACAAGATTTTCTCAGAACTTGGTCAGAATGCAGCAAACCTACTCCTTTTCTCTCTTGTTTCTAACAGTGCTCCCCTGCTGAGTCTGGAAGATGGGACGTCATCTTGTGCACAGCCTGTGGAGGGGACCAAGAGAGAGGGCCCCAGCGAGTACGAAAACAAGAACAAACAGGTAGGCATATGTGCGAGGGGCGGCGGAGCCTAACCGGTGCTAAAGTTAGACACTGGGCAGCAAAGGAGGAGGGCCATGACCATTTGACAGAAGAGAAAATAAATCCCGTTCAGATCTATTCTTGTCCGCGTTGACGGCAAAAAGAGCCCAGTGATTCCACGGCAACAGGAACGCCGGCAATATGGGGTAGTCATGGTAACAGCTCCTAACCGCGGCTGATGACGGGAGATGACTTTATTGGCGAGAGCGAGCGCTGGGCTGGCTGTGTGTGGGCAGAGCCTGGATGTCCTCGTTCTCACACCCACTCCCGTCCCCGCCCACTCAAAACAAACAAGCTACAAAACAGTTATTAGGCTGTCGGTAGGGGTTGGGGACTGCTCGAGCTATAGACAAAGCTTCAGGCGGTGGTTCATGGGCTTTTCTGCAGGTCCAGACTCAACTTAAGTTTTTAGTCAATTGTATTCACGCTATTGGATTAGTCCTCCTAGTTTTGGACTTCTTCAGTTGGGTAGCCAGGTTCTCTTTTCGGCCTGGTTTAGGCAAGGCAGGTTTACTTGTATGGTACAACTCAATGTGCCTCACAGCATCACCAAACACAATAAAAAATACAATAAAAACACAATAAAAAGCATTAACAACACAATCAAAATCAATAAAACAAATCAAGCGATACAGTTACATAAAAAAAAAATATATATATGTATAGATGTCTCTTGACAAGGCGACGTTTCTACCCTTTTCACATTCACATTGTTTTACAAGATGTTTCTGTACATCTTTGCCATTTTGTGGAGTTCAGCGGGTTTTTACTGCCAAAGCTCTTTGCTAGCAATGACCAGAGGATGTGTTTTTAAAGTAAACATCAGTTAGCATCTGAGCTAAAGGCATTTAAGCAGCATTTGAGACCTACAAATCCAGAGATATCATCTTCTGAAGCGCTGACAGATCACCGAGGGCCCCCCGGCACCTGCACCGCAGTGGAGGCGTCACAAGAGGCGCTACGGGAAACAAAAAAGAGGCAAACGAGGAGGTATCCGAGCAAGACTCACAGCTAAACCACACAGGCCTTCTATCCCTACTATTGTTCTGGCTAATGTACGTTCACTGGACAATAAGATGGATTATATTCGTCTGCTACGCTCCTCTCGGAGGATGGTGAAAGACAGTTGTGTGTTTATATTCACTGAGACTTGGCTCAATGGTAATATACCGGACAGTGGAATCGAGCTTGAGGGGCTTTCCTGCTGCAGAGCGGACAGAGTGATCTCCGAGGGAGGTGGTCTCTGTGTCTACACCAATGACGCCTGGTGCCGTGACGTCACCGTGGTCTGCAGACACTGCTCACCCCTCGTGGAGTTTATTATCATTAAGTGTCGCCCTTTCTACCTACCCAGGGAATTTACTGTTGTACTGCTTGTGTCTGTCTATATACCGCCCACCTCTAACCTCAAAAACAGGAAAGAGGCACTGAATGAACTGTTCCAGAGTGTCAGTGACCAACAGACAGCCCACCCAGATGCCTTTCTCATCTTAGCTGGGGATTTTAACCACGCAGACCCAAAGAGCGTTTCCCCCAAAGTCTATCAACACAATGACTTTCCAACAAGGGGAAACAACATCCTGGATCTGGTTTACACCACCAAAAAAGGAGCGTACAAGGCACACCCCCTCCCCCATCTTGGTGCCTCGGACCACATAACTATTATGTTACTGCCAGCATACAGGCCACTGGTTGGAGTCACTAAACCGGTTCAGAAATAGATTCAAGTGTGGAGTAAAGACTCTTTAGAGAAACCCAGGAACTGCTTTCACACAATGGATTGGAATATGTTCAAGCAGGCTGCCATTCACAACAATATCACTGATCTCCAGGAGTATACAGAGACTGTCACTGCCCACATCACCAAGTGCACTGAGGATGTTACAGACTCTAAGACCATCATTATCAGGTCCAACCAGAAACCTTGGATTACAAGTGAAGTCCTCAAGCTCATGAGGGCTCGGAATGCTGCCTTCAAATCTGGTGACAAGGAGAAACTGCGGACAGCTAGGGCCAACCTGTCCCGCGGCATCAAAAAAGCCAAGAAGCAGTAGTCCAAAAAGATAACTGATCACTTCAGAGACAGCAGAGACACTCGGAGTCTGTGGGAGGGGATAAAGACCATCACAGACTATAAACCTCCTCGACAAACTTGTGCCAGTGACACCTCTCTGTTGAACGCTCTAAATGAATTCTTTGCTCGCTATGAGGCACTCAACAGAACCCCGGCACAAAAGTCAACACCCCCTCCTGAAGACAAGGTGCTGAAGCTATCTCCAGAGGGTGTGAGAAGATCTCTGAGCAGGATCAACGTACGCAAAGCACCGGGTCCAGACAACATGCCAGGTCGTGTACTGAAAGGTTGCGCTGATGAACTCACTGAAGTCTTCACAGACATTTTTAATATATCTCTGCAGGAGGCTGTGGTCCCAACGTGCATCAAAGCGACCACCATCATTCCACAGCAGCTAATACACAAACTGCTCCACCTGGGGATCAACACATCACTGTGCAACTGGCTGCTGGACTTTTTGACGGGGAGACCACAGGCTGTACGTGTCGGCGTAAAGTCCTCCAGAACCATCACACTAAACCCGGGTACTCCCCAAGGCTGTGTGCTGAGCCCCCTCCTGTTCACTCTGCTGACCCATGACTGCGCTCCAAAGTAAGACTCAAACCTCTTCATCAAGTTTGCAGATGACACAACAGTGGTGGGTCTCATCAACAACAGAGACGAGTCAAACTACAGGAGTGAGGTGAGCAGTCTGGCCATGTGGTGCACGCAGAACAATCTCTCTCTAAATGTGGAGAAGACAAAAGAGATTGTTGTGGACTTTCGTAGAGCACGGGTCCAGCATGCTCCTCTAACAATCAACGGTGCTGCAGTGGAGAGGGTGACCAGCACTAAGTTCCTGGGTGTGCACATCACAGAGAACCTTTCCTGGACCATGCACACTACATCACTGGTCAAGAAAAGTAATTAGCGTCTCTACTTTCGCCGCAAGTTAAGAAGAGCTAGAGTCCCAGCCTCTGTTATGTGCAACTTCTACAGAGGGACTATAGAGAGCATCCTGACCAGCTCCATCACTGTGTGGCACGGCGCCAGCACTGCCTCCTGCTGGAGGAGCCTCCAGCGCATCGTGAGAGCAACGGAGAAGATCTGTGGAGCTCCTTTCCCCTCCATTAAGGACATGTACTCCACCCGTCTCACCCACAAAGCCGTCAGAATCACCAGGGACCCTACGCACCCATCATACAGTCTCTTCAAGGTAATGCCTTGAGGGAGGAGATTGGGGAATCTACGGGCCAGGTCCAGTCGACTTAAAAACAGTTTCATACACAAGGCCATCGGGAAGCTGAACTCCCTGTCTTTAGCTCATAAGCTATTTGTTTACTTAAAAAGCTGCTTCCTTCAAGAGCATTATGAACTCTCTGCAGTAAAAAAAAAAAAATCTTATTAGTGTATATATAATGTAAGATAGATGTGGGCCTAATGTCATAGTTCCCCCTCGTGTAACTAGTCATCGCCATAATACATTCTGGCTTGAGCATAGTCAATAAAGTTTAGACCTATGATGAACATGATAGGAGTAAACGTATTGAATTAACTTTATGGACTGTTAAGGACTGCTCTCATTGTCTTATTAATTCACATGAAGCTTCATTTGACTACACTATGACCAAGTGATGTAGCTTCTGCACTCTACTTTTACATGACGGGGGGTAATCTTTGCAAATCTCACCTCAGAGATAACAAAAGCCCGTGCTAACAATATCAGATCACTTCTATCACAGAAAGCATAGCCCCCCTAGCTCCTGCATTGCATGGGGACACAACTTGGAGAACATTTGGAAAGATTACGATGGCTAAATCCACTCTGAGGAGACGAAACATTAGCGAGCTTTATACTTTATGTAATGTGCAGGTGGGTCCTTCTTAGGGCTGAAAGATGTATCGTTATCGTATCAATATCGAGATATGAACATTCAAGATATCAATATTGCAAAAGAAAAATATATCGTTATCGTATTGATATCGAGATTCGCATATATTCAAAATATTAAAATCGGAAAAGCAAGATATAAACAATATCATCAATAAAACCGCCCTCTTTTGTATTATGATTTTATTTTTTTATTTTTCACCTATCGTATCGATATCGAGATATCTCGCATGAATATTGTCCATATCGTTCAGCCCTATTCCTTCTGTCCCTGAAGGTGGCGGCTAATGGTTGCTGGGTGGGATGGATGACGTCCATTTGTGATGTGATCCTTTATAATAAAGGCTGCTCTGATATGCTCTGTTAAGTTATAGTAGCACTTTAAAGCCTCAGATTTATTATGAACGTCACTATTATTGGCTGGCATTATTAGGTGCTAAAATGCCGTATGTTATAGCATTCAAAACACATATTGCAAAAATACAATTGCGCTCGATTTTCCTTTTTCTACAAACCTGGAGTCGTCTTTGATTTGAGTTTTCACAGTGAGGGTGAGAGGGGAGCCCAGGGTTGTCTCCTCTGATTTCCACAGTGGGAAGTGCTAATGCTATTTGTTAAAGGCTCCATATAAGAAGAAGCTCTGAAAGATGCTGCTGATATTTCGGGCCGCACCGCTCTGCCAGCCGACCAAAAAGGGAGCGCGTGTCACAAGCCATCCATCCTCCTTCCACGGCCCCATCACACCGTATTAGCCGCTAAATGATGATCGATGATCCTTACTTTAGATCTAACACTCGGATTCCTTTGGCTTTAAAAACACTGACCCGTGCGGTCTGACTGGAGCACAGAAAGAAGGGTCAATTCATGCTGAGTGGGTCTCTCTTTTCATGAGGAGGCAAAACACAATGCATGTCTGGAGGTGACTCGGTAAATATCAACTCTGCTTTTTTTATGCTTTTGTATTGTTGTGTTCAGCTTCTGTATGTTGCCTTTGAGCACTTGTTGTATCCAGTCCAAGGGCACACATTCTCTGTGTATTTTGAAAGGGTTTTTGGCCCAGGTATGGTATGTATAGGACATGGTGAAAGGGGATGAAGAGCAGGAAAACATTCAAACAAATCTTTTGTGCCTGAAGAGATAATATTTTTATACGATGTTTTGTTTCTTTGGCTATTTAGCAAACTAACCAAAAGTTTTCATTCAGTGCAGTAAAAGGTGTGGTTTTCCCCAAAAAAGTTCTTTGTTTCAGGGAAGATTGAGACACAGCGACCCCCACCCAGTCCACTGGCCACATGGTCAATAAAGGGTTCAAATTACAAGGGAGACCAAGGTGGAGCTGAATGCACAGCTGTGGGAGCCAATGGGAACGATGAAAACATTACATGTGGTCTTAGACTCATAAATCTTGTAAACAATGGAATGTGTAAAAATACTGTGCTTCCCCAGGAAGAGTCAGTATGCCCATTGGGAACGGCTGCTGACAGACACATTTGATAGGGCACTGGGAAAGACAGAATTCTGTATTAAGATGACATGTTAGGGAATAAAACGTCTAAGTTGAACTCCTTGATTTGTCATCAATTCCTGGTATGTATTTTTATTAGTTTTACGTAAGAGTAGATTTTGACGGTTCTGAACTCCTTTTTCAGTTTGAATGCGCAGTGTTGTCAATTAAAGGTAATGTTTAAAATAGGGGAAAAGTAAACTCGTCGTAGTGATACTCTTTATTGTGTACAAGGACAACACAGGAAAACGGCTGTTTTTCTTCATTTGGTGACCGCGACGGGCTGAAGGGGGTGCTGAAGAGCCGTCAAACGGAGACGCGACGAGGTTCGGTCTTCGAGAAAAAAAAAACCCACTTTTGCGGCAGGCATACCAGGTCCTTATCATTCCACATCATACAACAACAATTTCATGGACGTCCATCTAGAAAAGGTAAGACTGCTTTTGACCCCTACTATTGTGTGAGTCTCAAAGTACGTCTATTTGGCATATTTTTCCAAATTTTAGATTACTTTTTAACGGAGTTGTCTGTTGTGTGGTGTAATCTGTGAATTGATGGTGGAATTAAGGAAAGAAACGTTATAATTTGATATCTTAGATACCACAAAAAAAAAAGTGGGATAAATTGAAATTACGAGTAATTAACGGGCTGCGCGTTGGGGTTTTACCCCTGTAAAAGCTGAAATGCACGTAGGCAGAACCGCCCAAGGCCGTGGACGCACGGTCTGAAATAAAACGTTGAAATATAGTCGTTGACAGATTTGGGGTCTGTCTAAAATAAACGGTTGGAGGCCGTTAGGACGGGGATCCTATAAATTCTACATAGAAACAGGTTTGAGGCCTTTAGAACGGGGTTCTATAAATTCTAAAAAAAATACGGGATTAAGTGGTATAAAAAAATTAATTAATAAAAAAAAAAAAAAAAAAAAAAAAAACGAAAAAAAAAACCCATAGTGAATTCGGTGAATTTATGTTTGGTTTTTGGAAATCATAAACGGTATTAAGGTGAGTTGGAGTGGTGGTAAGTATAAACTTGTGTGACGCGACAAAGAAGGTAAGAAAATGCTGGAATTAATGGACTGTGAAGGTTGGGGGAAGGCAGTCACGGAGGCGTCGCCTCTCTTAACAAAGACCACGCGAAAAGACTTGAACAAGGCGATTTTGGCCTGTTTTCAAGGCTTTGAGCTGCTTCAGAGGGACCCCACGGTCCCACATTCACTGGAGTTTTTCTGCGGGGTTTTGACTGGTGCAGTGGAGTTCTGCACGAGGGAATTGCAGGACGAGGACAAATTAAAGGGGAGTAATGGACTCTTGAAGAGTGAGAAGAAACTGCTGAAACTCACGATCAGTAAGTATCAAAAACTGAGAAAACGCATCGACCCGGTCCTTGCACTTGCTTCAGCACAATGGTTGAAAGAGAGACAGGTTTTTTCCCCAACTCAAGGGGGAGGGGTTCAAAAGTCCCTCCCGAGAGGAGGGGCTCCCGCCGTGGAGCCGAAGGCCCCTGCTACAATCTCCCCCACTTCAGGGGGAGGGATTCAAGAGCCCCTCCCGAGCGGAGGAGCTCCCGCTTTGGCCCCACAGGCCCCTCCTCCGTATGACCAGAGCGGAGCGTGTGGGTCCTCTCTATACCCACAGTTAACCCTTCATGGACTGGTGGACGTGGACGTGGCGGCTTCAAACTTGTTATCAGCGGACGAGCATAAACATGTTAGGTCCTTGATAACACGCGCTTACACTGACTCCAAGACAATACCAAGGGATCCAGGCGGACAGTTGTGGGGGACAAAGGTGGTGGAACAAACAGAAAAATGCGCCAAGGAAACAATGCAAGCCCTTGAAGAATTGAAGACACACTCGCTGTCTCAGACACAGAAGGTGACTGAAGATCATCTAAAAGCGCAACAACAATTAATGGAAAGATTTAATGAAGAGACGGAAGCAAGAAAGGCTGAGGTTCACGAGCTGACTGAAAGGCTACAGGAACTTGCGCTTAAGGCCAACGTGGCCCAGCCGGCCCCAGTGGTGAAACAAAAGAAGACAGTAACTGAAAAGATTAGTCTTTCCCAGTTCTCGGATGATAGCGAGGACGAAGGCCACTGTCGGGCCAATGTGGAGTCATACAAAATATCGGATGAATTAAGCGCACTTTACACCGAAAAAAGAGGCGCTTTGGATCGCGTATTTGAACTTAAGAATAGAGACTATGAGGAGGATGAGGAGGAGGACTGGAAAGTGGAGCTGAAACAGGCAAAAAAGGTGGTAGCGGACCTACAGGTGAAAATTGAAAAAAAGACTAAGGAATTGGCCAAGCTCCCACAAGGAGCTACATATCGAGGTACTTATCCTCTTATTCAGACGGGACCCCCAGTAAATGCAGGGGGCCCGGTCCCTGTGGCCTATAAACCACTGAGTAGTATTGAATTACGACACCTTAGGGACACCTTACCCCCCCTACAAGAAGGGGGCAAAAAATGGTTTAGCACATTACAGCTACAATGCGCCAACGCGCAGCTGGCGGTCGGCGATATCAAGGGCCTGGTGTCCGCGTGTGCAGCCCCTCACGCTGTAAGCCACCTACTGAGAACCGCGAACCTGCACAACGCGCAGGTCCATGAACCCTTTGATCCACTGGCAGAGAATTTCCTGACAGTAGTGGATCTTATGTATCCACCACCATCCCCCCAACCTCCCACATTCCCATCATTTGTACCGGGCACCTGCCCTACCCAATTTCTGGATAAATGTATCCAACTTTACATTGCATCCATGCATGTACACCCGTACAGACACCCACAGACATCCTGTCTGTTCCTTCAGAACGTGCTGGACGTTCTTCCAGAACCTATTAAGACCTGTCTGACCAATGTCCCAGGACTGACTTCAGACTCAACCACATTTCTGACTCATTTCAAACATCACGCTGAAATTTTCAACAAAAAACACAGTGCCAGACAAAGTAACATTGAAATCATGCAGGAAGAGCTGCTGAAGAATCAGCTTAACCAGACACGGCAGCAATTAACGGCTGCCAAACAAGATAACAAAAAGACACAAATGGTGGCAACAACTCCCATACACACACCCCTGACACCTGTCCCTACACCAGCAAGCGTCCTATACGCCTCCCAGAATCAGCCCTTAGGGCCAACATCACAAATGCACATTCATGTTCACGGGATAGGAGGACACTCAGGGGGTAGGGGTAGAGGCAACAAAAGGGGACGATCAAGAGGCAGGGGGTCCGGCGGTACGGGCTATGGGGCTATTGGAGCTGGGCGGGGCCAAGAGCACAACCAGGCCTGCTTTCACTGTGGGGCGCAGGATCATTGGGCCAGAGACTGTACCCAAGGTGGCCTACAGGCGGGCTGCTTCAACTGTGGGGACCCCAGTCATTGGTCTAGGGATTGTCCCAACCCACCTGCTCGTGTGCCTTTGGGAGGAGCGCGTGGGGCACCACAGCTCCGACATCCGGCAGGGGGACCTGGCCGTTCTGGACCAGCCCCGTGGTTTCGTGGGGGCGGTGGTGGCAACTATCCAGTACACGACACTCATGGTTGCCTCCCATACGGTCAAGAGGACTTCTACTAGGGGTGCCCAGTGAGTCCTGGACCCACCCCAGAACCATTTGTCCCAGTAGAGGTGGGTGGGGAAATGTTGATGATGCTCGTGGATACGGGAGCTACTCATTCCACGACTAGAAAAGCAACACCACACATGCTAAGTGACAAAAGCATTAACCTTTCAGGACTCACGGGAAAGGCAACCCCTCTACGCATGACCAAAGAACTGACTTTCAAACTGGCTGGACAGACTTTCAAATCGTCATTGATATATTCACCCCAGACTCCGGTGAATCTGCTTGGTCGAGACATCCTTCAAGCTACAGGAGCCATTATTAACTGTTCCCCTGACGCCATGTATGTTACGTGGCCAAACGGATATTCCATCACCTGCACACCGGCACGGTCGCATGGACTTTATGTTTTTCGGGAAGAGCGTATGGCTGAGGGAGTGTCAATCTATTGGCTACTCCTAGAGCCAGGGACTCCTGACATGACTGGACTCTACGCAAAAATGCTCGAATGGAAACCATGGTTCACTATGCTCCACCCATATGCCCCTCCAATTGATCCACTGCACTGCACTCTCTTCTATGACAGAAGTGCGGACGCCCAATACCAGTTGGCTTTTGATAGTGAGGTTAGAGGTAATACATATACTATCACATCCACACATTTGTATGTACATGAATCAGGTGTTGTTGCCCCAGTTGTTCTGCCGGAAAACATAAAATGTTTCTATAAAAGAGACACTCTTACTGACCCACACGTGTCACTGTTCTTAGGCCCTGGCCATGAGGCCAGGGAGTTGGGTCCCCTAACACATAAACTTAACAAGGTTCTGGACTGGGAGCAGACTGGTATGGATGGGGTAATGTACAGTTCCAGTACACAGGCATACAAGGTCGAGTTAGGTTTAGCGATAGACGAAACAATGGCTGAAGAAGAGATTCTTTCTCGGTCTCATGGCCGCGAGTTGACCGACCATGAAGGTGCGGAGGACATGTTAAAGCGCTTCTCAGAGGACTTGTGGGCGAGGGGCCCATCGGACATCGGTTATTGCACGAAAGTGGACCCGGTAACTTTGGATGTTGCCCCGGGGTCTCGTGTTTATGTCCCGCAAAGACCTTTTCGTAAGGACAAACAGCGGGAGGGCATTGAAACTGCCCTAACAGACTTATGGGAAGCTGGGGTATTAGAGCTTTCTGATTCTCCTTGGAATACTCCTTTAAACCCAGTGCCAAAGCCTGATGGCACTTTTAGACCTGCACATGACCTAAGAAAGGTAAACGAAGTCACAACCACACCTCTCTTGCCTGTTCCAGACCCTCACAAATGTCTCTCTATCCTGACTCCTGTGATGAAGTACTTTACAGTCATTGACCTGAAACATGCATTCTTCACCATTCCCTTGGCTAAGGAGTGTAGATATCAATTTGCATTTACATATGGTGGAGTGAAATTGCAGTACAAGGTCTTACCTCAAGGTCATCGGAACTCACCAGGAATCTTCAATAAAGTTTTGAAGGACTGTTTGTCCCCTATTGAAGTACTTCCCGGTGCTGTTGTGTCACAGTACGTTGATGATATTTTAATTGGCGCTGAAAGTGCCAAAGATTGTTTGGACGTGACGGCCGCTGTCCTGTCACGTCTCCTTGAATGTGGCTTTAAGGTCTCAAAGGAGAAGCTACAATGTTGCCGACCCCAAGTTCTCTTTTTGGGTAAGGTTATTTCGGCTGGTCATATTACCCCTAGTGCCACCCAGAGGCAGTCCATTCTTACGGCCGACCGTCCGGATACGGTACGGTCCCTTCTTTCCTTTTTAGGGTTGGCGAATTACTCCAGACACCATGTCTTGGACTACACAGGTAAGACTGCTCCCTTGCGAGAAATCATCCGCGCAGCTGGGGTTCGAGATCTCCGAGCCTCCCTGTCTTGGACGGAGGAGGCTGACAAAGCCTTTACTGACCTAAAGGCAGCTTTGGCTTCCTGTGCGGACCTTGCCATTCCTGATTACGGTAAGCCTTTTCATCTTGATACCACCATCACCAATTGCTCCGGACATGCGGTCTTGTGGCAGAAAGGAGCGAGTGGTCAGCGTAATATCATACTTTACGCATCCACCTTGTTGGACCCAATTGCCAAGAAGGCCACTGATTGTGCGCTGTTTGCTGATACATTGGCTTCCTTATTGAAGAAGGTGGCTCATGTAGTGATGGGTCATCCATTGGTGGTGTATACCTCTCACTCGGTGGTAGCTTATGTACAATCTAAAACCTTTGCCCTGACTCCTCAAAGACAATTGAGACTTGCAAGGGAACTGACTGCCCCAAATTTAACTTTTGCTGCCGATGACGCTCCTAACGTTTCGGCAGGGCTGACCCTTACTGGCTCCCCACATTGCTGTGAGTCTTTCTCTCAATCTCAGGTTCGGATTAGGCCTGACTTATCAGACCAACCTTTACCGGGCTCTCGTTTGCTTTTCACGGACGGACATTGTCACAGGCTCCCGGATGGGTCCCTGTCAGCTGGGGCTGCGGTTGTTGAACTTTCGCCACCGAACCACACTCGCACAGTTTCCAGCTGGGGCCCCTATGGTGGCTCCTCCGCCCAGTTTGCGGAGTTGATGGCGCTGAAATTGGCGTTGGAGGTTGCTTCGGGTCAGCGTGTCACGATTTACACCGACTCGGCTTATGTGTGTGGCCTAGTGTTGCGTGATTTGTCGTCTTGGAAAAGGAACGGCTTTTTGACCGCTAAGGGCACTCCTGTAGCCCATAAAGAACTTTGCGAAGAAGTAGCTGACAGTCTGTTGCTCCCTGCTGCTGTGGCGGTAGTGAAGGTTCCTGGTCATTCTAAGGCGGACACAATGACTGCCATTGGCAACAGGGCGGCGGATGTTGCGGCGAAAATGGCGGGTGATTATCATTTTGACTCTCCCGGTGAAGGGGAGTGTAATCCTTTGATGTTGGTAGGACTTGTTCAGGCTCCTTTGTTGGAGTCCTTGCAGCTGGTCTCGGATGTATGGGTCAGTATTTCTACAATTGACGGTCATGATGTTGCTCTGACTGACTCAGGTCATCTCTGGATGCCCATGGAAGTGTGGGATCGCTTGGGAACCTTGGTGGAGAACTTGCCGCCAGGCAGGGCGCACAGCCTTAAATTTCATTTAGACACCTTTTGGAAGCCCCACTTAACGCCTGTTGCTTTTCAGGGACTTCTGAGTGTCGACGAGTGCCGTTCTTATCATGATGAATACGGTGAGGACTTTTGGTCACGAAATCGCCTTGCTGACGCGTACGTTGATGGGGTCTATCGTGGCCCTAATGGCCTGCCATTCTTGACGCCATCAATGGAACAACGTGTTCTAGAGGAAATACATGGTTTGAATCACCTTGGTCCGAAGGGCATGGCCAGCATCTTGGAACAGTTCTACTACCATAAGATGCCTCTCTTTTTGTGTAAAGACTTTGTACGTGCGTGTCAGACATGTGGTGCCTTTAATCCTCACCCACACCACAAACGAGGTGCGGGTGCGGTGAAAACTGGACGCTACCCTGGTGATGTGATCCAGATTGATTTCACGGACATGATCGTGCCTCACCAAGGTAAGCGATTTCTGTTGGGTATTGTAGACACGTTCTCGGGATGGCCGGCGTTCTTCCCATGCAAAAGGGAAAGCTCAGCTGAGGTCATGGCTGTACTTCTGAAAGACTGGATCCCTCTCTTTGGGGTTCCCTCGGAGTTACACAGTGATTCCGGGACCCACTTCACGGCCCATGATGTTAAAACTCTCTGTGGTCTCTTGGGTGTTCACAAATCGTTCTCCTGTGTATATTACCCTAAAGGTAACGCTAAAGTGGAGAGAATGAATCGGTCACTGAAGAGTGTTCTTGCCAAAATGCTGCGAGACAACCCTAAAGCCACTTGGTTGTCCTCGCTCCCCGCTGCGTTACTTCACCTTAGGTCCACTGTGAATAACACGACTCATTTCACCCCATTTGAACTTGTGTTTGGCAGGGCCATGCCCGGGTGCCTGCCTAAGTCTAACTCAGCGACCTTGCCTGAAGTTACTAACATCTTCCAGTTCAGACCGTATTTTGAGGCTCTCAATACACTTTTGAAGGAACTAACACCCATTGTGGCGACTGACACCACTGTTTCTGATTACACAGCGGACTTACCATCGAGGGTCTACATTAAAAACCACACCAGGACCTGTTGGAACGCTCCCAGATACTTAGGACCTTTTGAAGTGACTCAAAGGACTGCCACCGCGGTTAAGGTTGAGGGGCGTGACAACTGGTACCACTGGTCACACTTGAAGCCCTGTTCTGAGAAAACAGGCTTACATTGGACTCATACGCATCCCAGACGGTTGACACATCCTGCTGAATATGATAGTGGGTCTAACAGCCCCACTGAAGGGGGTGGGGGACACCAACCCCAACCCAGACGATCACAAAGACATAAAAAAGACTAACAAATATGGACTTAAGGCCTGGGTTTTAAAACCAGGACCTTTAAGGTGTCCATACGGGGTGTGGGCCCTGACACTTGCTCTTTGCTTGCTCATCATACCAACAGTAATAAAAATAGACGATCCACATAGTTGTGAGGGACGGGTCAGAGGACACCCTATCAAAGAATTGAAATTGGCCCTCTACAAGGTATGCAAAGAAGTAGGTAAAACACCTGGAGAAAATCTGGTCATCTACTGCAACAATGCAGGTACAATGTTGGTGAAAATGAGAGAAGCAGTGTCGGACCAACACACCCTAGACTGGATCACCCATTGTACAGAAAAAATGATAAAAACATGGGAAAACAAAGAAGGAACAAATTATGCTGTTTTGAAACCTGTGATTTATGATGTATCTAACATGTCTGTTTCCACAGAGGGAGATGGATCTAGGAAGCGACGGTCTTTCGATACGGGGGGTCATAAGCCAGGAGAGAATAAATGGGTAAAATTAGCTAAGCACACGGCCATGATTACCAACTCAACCCCGCCCTGTTGGGTGTGCTCCCTCAGGCCCCATCATGCTGCAGAAGTGCCGTCCACTGTCCCAGTCCCGATTTCGGTAAGGGCCTCGGTGTGTCTATTGTGGCTCTACCATTGGTGGAGGTGGACTGATAGGGTCCTACCGGGGTGCGAGCCATACAAAAAGTATGCTAGTCCCTTACAATGGGTCTGGCCAGGGAATTGGACGACTGGAACCAATGACACCTTGAGGAAGGGGATACGGTTTGCTGGCGTGACACATTTTAGGAAGGAGCTAGTAGCGCCCCTCGGGTTTAAGCGGGAATGTGGGCAGGGGGACAGGTACTTGGGTAAAACATCGTGCTTAGATTACATAGGTGATGGGTTTTCTGTAAGAAACCAAACATGGGCCGAGAGAGTAGTGAAATTCCACAGTGACCTCGTAGAAAAAAGCGAGATAAAACATAGAAGGCATCCGTTTTTCGGACAAACATGGCCGTTGAACCGAACCACTTGGGCTAGGGTAGTGGAAATGACTCCCCTAACCTACTCCGCGGTAGTATCAGTCCCACTGAGAGGGGGATTTCCCACCCCGGTCGGACACATCTGGCTATGCGGCGATAATAGTTATTTGACCCTGCCGCGGGGGTGGTGTGGGACCTGCACTCTGGCTCGTTTGAAGCCCTCATCTATTGTGGTGTCAGATGCACTAATGCAAGACGCCGTACGAGAATATAGACACCATAACCTACATAAGCACGGCATGAGAAAAAGGGACACCCTGAAGGTGGGAGATCGTACCCTCGGTCAATCATACGTACCTTTCTCTGATAACGGCGGACGTAAGCCCCTGTTCGGAGATGGGAAAGGATTTATCGCCACGCTGATCCCTATGATCGGTGTGGCGGCCTCCATGCAGCGTCTAAATGAGGTATGGTGGATCCTGGAGGACCTAACTGAGGTAATAGGCGACATCTTGGACCAAATGGAACGGAGTCCAGAACTTAAGGCAGTGGCTGTTGTGGCTATGCAAAATAGAGTGGCGTTAGACGCGCTGTACGCTGAACAGGGTGGTATGTGCGCAGCAGTTGGCCTTGACCACTGCTGTACATATATTCCCGACGACACTGGCAATTGGACAGCCATTAAAAATAAAGTAAAGGAACTCAAAGACTTCCTCGCGTCTCAAGAAGACCAGGGTCCTCAGTGGACCTGGCTAAATTGGTTGAATTCCGGTTCCTGGATCCATATCCTTCAAAAGGTGGGTATTCTTATAGGTGTAATACTCTTGTTTTGTTGTGTTTTGTTTTGTTGTGTTGTGCCTCTCATTCGCAGCATGGTCTCCAGGGCTCTGGGTTCCACTGGGGGCATCTATACCATGGGTGATGCGTCCCAGGGGGACACGGAGCTCAGGACAAGGGAAACGCAAGAAGGGGGTGGTCCCAGCCTGTACTTGGAAAGAGTACGGCAGGCTTTGAAATATGAATGGAACGACCCCCGACAAGGCTGTGATGGAGAATATTGTGGTGGAGATAATATCTAAACAACACTGTTCGGTGTTGTTGTGCTTGTTGTGTTTTGTGTTGCAGGAATGTTTATTTTTGTGTCAAACAGAGACGGTCCCAGGGGGACGTAAAAGGTGAAATGTACCGTTGACACGGAATAAAAACCAGCCAAGTTCCGCTTGGAAAGATTAGTAAGCGGAAGTTACACATGGGAAGAGAGAGATGATTTTGTAACCACTCAGCGGCTGGTTGAGTATGCCCTACATAAAGTGAACATGTTTTTTTGGTGTTATAATATGTGAAATTGTACTGTGATTTTTGATACAGGCTGTACTTTTGTGAACTTGAAAATATTATGGTTTTGTTGACCTCCTTTTAGAGGTCAGAAAGGGGTCTGAAGAGATAATATTTTTATACGATGTTTTGTTTCTTTGGCTATTTAGCAAACTAACCAAAAGTTTTCATTCAGTGCAGTAAAAGGTGTGGTTTTCCCCAAAAAAGTTCTTTGTTTCAGGGAAGATTGAGACACAGCGACCCCCACCCAGTCCACTGGCCACATGGTCAATAAAGGGTTCAAATTACAAGGGAGACCAAGGTGGAGCTGAATGCACAGCTGTGGGAGCCAATGGGAACGATGAAAACATTACATGTGGTCTTAGACTCATAAATCTTGTAAACAATGGAATGTGTAAAAATACTGTGCTTCCCCAGGAAGAGTCAGTATGCCCATTGGGAACGGCTGCTGACAGACACATTTGATAGGGCACTGGGAAAGACAGAATTCTGTATTAAGATGACATGTTAGGGAATAAAACGTCTAAGTTGAACTCCTTGATTTGTCATCAATTCCTGGTATGTATTTTTATTAGTTTTACGTAAGAGTAGATTTTGACGGTTCTGAACTCCTTTTTCAGTTTGAATGCGCAGTGTTGTCAATTAAAGGTAATGTTTAAAATAGGGGAAAAGTAAACTCGTCGTAGTGATACTCTTTATTGTGTACAAGGACAACACAGGAAAACGGCTGTTTTTCTTCATGCCCTTCAGGTGTGGAACCACTGCTGTAAACTTCTAGGTTATAGCCATACGTCTGTCTTTGTAGCGGTCTGACTTGCTGAATTTTCACTGATTCAGTCAAAATACAGGAGGAAATTTAGCAATTTGCTCCATCCAGCTGCTTGAACAATCAAGACAACTGCTATAAACTTTCATTTAGTGCATGTTTGACAGTGGCCTTGCTTCAAAACATACACAGCACAGTTGTTGGTATTACTAGACGCATTACACCCTAATTACAGGCTCTTTTGAGATTCTACACAATGAAAACAATAATGTAGTCACTAATAAAACCATTCAAAAACATTGTTCAGAATAAAAAAAAAATTCAGACCAAGTACTGCTTAATAACTTAAATGGCTCTCTGAAGACCACCAAAACAAAACTGGGACAAACTCAGGTCTAATATAGGACAGAACTATGACTAAAGTCTTAAACAGCCCATGGAGGTGGTACCTGCACAACAGTGTGAGAAACACTGCTCTATTACAAATGAATTCAACATGTGTAAAATGTCCTCTCCTGCTCCTCCACAGATAGAAGAGCTGGAGCTAAAGTACGGCGGCCACCTCATAGCGAGACGCGCCGCCTGCCGCATCCAGATGGCGTTCCGACAGTACCAGCTCAGCAAAAACTTCCAGAAAATCCGCAACTCCCTGTCGGAGAGCAAACTGCCCCGGCGGATCTCCCTGCGCCAGCCCAGTCCGTCGGGCCACAGCCGAAACTCCACCCAGAGGCACAGCTACTCCCTGCACCCCGGGGGGCCGCAGGTCCCACTGCGCTCCAAGACCCCCCCACCTCCGCCCTGCCGCTCCACGTCTCTGCCCCCCTCCCCAGCATCGGCACCCACCGCCGCCCCCTCCTCTGCCAGCCCACAGCAACCTCCGCAGACACCCACCCCGGGACCTTCTCTCACCCAGCTGGAGGACTGCTTCTCTGAACAGGTGAGGCACGGACCCTGGACATGTGCTAATCCTGGGCATGTGATAACTTCACTTAACCCTTTTAAACAGGGGCATTATGCTTGTTAATGTATACTCTCTACACACATATGTATCACTGTCTTACACTTTGTTGTTAAAAAAAAAATAATCCAATATTGATCTAAAACAGCTGAAACAAAAATATCCAGTAGCTTCACTTTCTGGTTTTCACGCCATCTCACTGTAAGCCTCTCCCACCACCGCCTCCTCTTGCCCCCCCTTTTTGCGGTGCAGCTGTTTCATTAGGCTGTTGTGAAGCTATGGCGAGTGTTTTCGAGAGGTGAGGAAAGCATTTCCTGGATACGTAGGACCTCAGGAGGGGCTGTTTGGGAAATGACTGGGGGAAGATTCAAAGATTACTCAAAATTGTGCATGTCGGTCGGAGCTCCAGAACATGGTAAAAAAAACAACTCTAAAATAAAAAAGATAATTTTGCACAATACCTCGAGGTATTTGTGTAAAATACGTAATTATTTACGTATTTATTTACGTAAATTATCTATTTACGTAAATAAATAAAGTGCTCACCATCAGAGTAGCTGGAAATATAGATTTTTCTAATATGTTTTAATATTGTTCTTCATATTCTGGAAATCTGATCCAAATCGTTTCAAATTTCTATTCTGAACAGTTTTCAAATTAGAATGATTTGATTTACCCTATGCAAAAAGTCATATATATAATATTATCACTTTATACGAATGATAATCCTTTTTTCACGTGGAACATTCAGAGAGGGGAAATATTTGTCCCTGGAGAAATCTGATTTCACTTTTCAAACATGTTCAGGAGGTCAAGTAGAGTTTTGAGCTCACACTTACAGTGCTTCGCACACAGGTCGGTTAATTTGATTCGGAGCAGTTGATGTGGTCGGCCGACGTGACCGCGACGTTTGAAATGAGAAATCTGGATCTACTCGCTCTTGTTGTGTTGAATATACACAGGCACCATCTGGATAGTTCTACTCAGGCGTATGCCATGAATGTGAATGCAGTTGTAAATGAGTCATTCCTGGCCCTGTCTCGTCAGCTCTTGTCAAGAACAGAGCGGTGGGAGTTGTTATGTGAAATGGGTAATTGTACAGTTCACACATGTGGCAGCACCCTTTCAGCTCCGCAGAGAATGAAAACTCTAAAAAAGCCTTCTCATGTGTGGAGGGGTTATTGGTATTAGGCCTGGGCGATATGGCCAAAAAAAAAAATCTAGATTTTTTGACTCAGTTTGGACGTTTCTGATTTTAATCGATTTTATTGGAAATAAAACTTAAAAAGGTCTCCTGATCCTTTATGCGTTTAGGTAATGTTGTTTACGCAGAAAAGGGTCATAAATGT
This sequence comes from Proterorhinus semilunaris, assembly GCA_021464625.1. Taxonomy (NCBI): domain Eukaryota; kingdom Metazoa; phylum Chordata; class Actinopteri; order Gobiiformes; family Gobiidae; genus Proterorhinus; species Proterorhinus semilunaris. The sequence continues at coordinate 29,099,525 of CM038356.1, read as the reverse complement.
TCCGAAAACGCGGCCGGTGTGTCTGGGGTGTCAGGCGGACATGGAGCGGTGGACACGATTTTACGATTTAGCCATTTTCCACATCGTCTGTTTTTAAAAGCATGAATTAATTTGATTTATTGCGCAGCCCTAATCGGAATAATAATGTTTTTAAGAATACAATCATTTGAAGCACTAAACATGAACCAGCTGTTTCCTATTTTGTTTAAACAACCACTGGTCAGTCACATACAAGCAACAGGCATGCACCGCTAATACACAGAATATCTGTAAAACACTTTTACTGTGTGCGCACATAGCATGGGGTAAAAAACGCTTTGGCTCTGAAATGTTGTTGAATATCTTGTATACTGTTGGTATGCACAACACAGAAACATTACATTTGTCATAACGTTTTTCAATTTCCTAAAGCCTTAGAAGTTACAAAGATTTACAAGCAGGCGGTCAATTTAGCGTCGAGGAAACATTGTGGGATTACTCAGTTGGTGCTAACAAACAGCTGTGTTAGGATTTCCCAGATGTTATTGAACAGCATTCTCTGTTTGCGGCACATTAGCCATTTAAACAGACAAGGGATGAGCAGGGAACGTGAGCTCCTGATCTGTAGGAGGTCTTGGAAACTTTTGAAACTTCTCGTATTGCTTGTTGATCTGTTGCAGCTCCACTCTCTGGCCCAGTCGATCGATGACGCCCTCCGTGGATGGAGCTTGTCTGGGGAGGGGGGAGAGGGGAAGAGCCTGCTGATGGACGCCGGGGCCCTGCGGGTGGCAGCAGAGAGTGCGGCCATGCCCCGTAGTGCCAGCTCTCTGCTCATGGCGTTCAGGGACGTCACTGTTCACATAGACACCAACAGCTCCTACACCATCTCCTCCGCCACCACCACTACCACCACCTCCCTAGGCACGGCGGGGGGAGGGGGCCCGGGTAGCAGGAAGACCTCTGTCAGTGGTCTGGGAGAGGAGGAGCTGGAGTTCCCGGCGCCTCCACCCAGCGAGGAGTTAGAAATGGCCGACCCTGGCTCCAGGAGGGGGTCCGCCGTGCCATTATCAGGAGCAGGGATGGGTTTTGAAGGAGACATGGGTCCCGGCTCCATCAGTACCTCTACCTCCACAGCTGTGTCCACGGGGACCCAGTCCACCCAGCAGCCCGCTCAGATCTACACTCAGTACCAGCAGTACCATTACACCCACCCCCCAAAGACCCCCGGGGGACCCACTCCGGAGAACCTCCAGGCCCTGGTGGTGTCTGTGCCCAGGGACCGCTGTCAGGACCCGGCCCTGTGTCGCTCTCCCACACTGTCCACAGACACGCACCGCAAACGCCTCTACCGCATCGGACTCAACCTCTTCAACGTGTGAGTATAACATCTGCACCTGAGCCCAGTATTTATTAAAGCAAGATGTCGTTCTCCGGCTTGTTGACAACTATCCAGATCTAAGCGGGCTGTGTCCTTGTCACCAGGTAAAACTCAGAGCTTACAGCCACAAAACCCCAGAGTGCAAATTCTGCACAAAAAGCTTAAACATAGCAATGTCGCTGTCAACGGAGGATCCTGCTCTCTCTCACACTGCAGCACTGCAGCAGCGGCTCTGCATGAGCTGCTCAGGCCTGGCACAATGTACAAAGAGAAACATGCAGCCTTTTCTCTCCTGTCACAAAACACATTCTATATCTATATCTTTTCCTTCGCCTTTCAAGATACCTAAAGCAGGTATCGTTTGTGTAGGCCCTCAGCTGTCCAGGAGCTTTCCATCATAGTGTAGAAGCGCTGTGCACAGACGTCATCGAGACTGGTTCGTTTGAGTTATGGGTGTTTTGCCTCTCATCCAACTGGCTTTTTCAAGACTTTGAAAACCTCTATATTCTCTTTGGTCAGTTGATTACGGTCGGTATCAACTGCACTTTACTGTTGCGGTTTGCCAAGTTCATTGAACAACATTTTGTAAGTCATCTATTGATCGCCTGTATGTGCGGACGGCTGCGTGGAGCTAAAGAGGCTGTCATAAAGGTCATAAACAGTCTGAGGGCCTCTCTGATGTGTAAATGCAGCTTCACGCTCGGCCGGCACCTCTCATCAGTTAAGACAGTGAGAGCAAATCAAGCTGTTTGCATCATTGGCACACGGTCCGACGGTCCAACATGGGCACTTCACACATGAGCGCTTAAGTACGGAGGTGTAATCACGGCCCACACACCTCTCCACTGCTCTGGGCCTCATTATCAAACACATGTGTACTTGCTTGTTCATGCTTAAAAATGGGTTTATGGTGTCTTTGCCTTTCTAAATCAATGTTAGTTATATTTAGAAGACCAGTTCGACTTGGGACAAGTTTGAACTGGAGCTACGTGTGGCTGCACATTGACTGAATGAGGGAGAATGCAAGTTTGAGCAAATACCACACGCCTAAATGCAGAAAAAACATGAATTTGTCATATTTACCTAACTGCTCATTCATTCCATGAGAATACATAAGGCTTAGTCTCATCAGCCACTTTCAGTGACCTTCGCCTTAGGTTTCCCTCTTCTGAATCCAGTGGGAGTATCTTGGCTAAAAGCATGAACCAATCTAAAGGATTAAATATTGTAAACAAGCACAGATTGGAAAAGAGGGATTTCCTGTTTAGTCACAAGGCAAAGCAAGAAAAACAACAGCAGCTTCTAGTACTTGTAGTATGTTTTGGATGACCATCCATCTGCTTTAATGTGCTCTCTTCCTGTCTCTCTGGGTACAGAAATCCGGAGAGGGGCATCCACTTCCTGATCACGCGGGGGTTCGTCCCCGACACGGCCATCGGTGTGGCCCACTTCCTGCTGCAGAGGAAGGGCCTGAGCCGACAGATGATCGGAGAGTTCCTGGGAAACGCCAAGCTGCAGTTCAACAGAGATGTACTCGAGTAAGTGTTGACTGAGGTTGAGAATGGGATTTGTGAAAGCAACGTTTTCTTCAGAAGTTTACAGAAGGGGGTGTAGTTGGTGTCGTAATTTAAAAGATTGGTGACAGCCATTCTCGGTGAACTGAAACGCTCTGTATTCTGTTTATGGGTTTCAGACTTTCTTGTTTCCTGTTATGACCATAAAGATCATAGCTCTCTGTGCCGACTGCTTCAAATGAGTTGATTGTTTTGTTTTGGGTTATAAAGAAAGTAGGATACACGTTATCTGCGAGTCTTTTGTCTTTGTCTTTCTTCTATATCGCATTGAACTGGTGAGATGCCCCTGAGATGCCCCTGAACGCACAGCTGGATGCACAGGGAGTCTTGTCTTCTACTTGTCTTACACACTAACAGAATCACGAAAAACAGGCTAACGGGCAAAACTAACTGCGGGCTAGCCCCACTTAAAACGGTGCCATGCCATTGGTCCGACAACCAATTAGTCCGACGTCTCATTATTCCGAAAATGTACTATCGAGCAGAGGTGCCATTAGTCCAACATCTCTAACCCAGATGTGTTGTGCATTAGAGAGCTATATACAACCACTGGCCCTCACCTTAAGGTCAGTGGACCTTAAGGACCTAATGAGACGTCAGACTAATGGGTTGTTGGACTAAACAGTATTTAGTATTTACAGTTTGAGTGAAAAAAATTATTTCCATTGTGTAATTGGATGTACAATAGCTCTTTGTCTTTTCTGTCAGCGTTGTATTTACTCTCACGGACAATTAATGAGTAAAAAAAGGCAAAATGCTACGACACCTGCAGTGGCGCTTATCGCCTCTAGGGGCATGAGTTACTTAGTAGTGCTTTAAAGTTTGTTTTAAAGGGACTAGATGCAAGTTCGTCATTTTATACTCACCTCAGGGCTTAGGCACAACTGCAGTCTCTATATAAAGCGGAATGAACAACTTTTTGAGTGACAGTGCAGGATTTTAGAGGCAGTTGTAATAGGTCTGGGCTCATTCTACACATTAGGACATTGCTGGAACATGTACGGAGAGGAAAATACATAATATTCTAATTTTTAAACTCCGTATAGTCCCTTTAATGAACATTAGGAGGATTTAACTGTTAAAATGTTCTTACAATGTAACAAACAAGATAGATAGTGTAGTAGAGTGGACTGCAGGTCCTACGGGGCAGAGCTCACCACTAATTGCTTTACCATGTTACTTCTCATTACCAACCGCTCAGAATGTAAAGTTAGATTTAACCTTAAAATTGGCAGGACAGAGGCATTCATTTACAAAAGTAGGATATTTATTAGTTATGTTTTGATAACATTGTCCATGGTTTCCTTCGTTCAAGGTGTGTCCAATAAGTTACGGCTATAGTTCATGACAGACTCGCTTGAGCGCGTTCTTTTCAGTGTCCATGTTAAAAAGAGCACTTCACAGTCTACGACAAAAAAATCGGCCCCTCCGACCACCAGGAACCATTGACTCACTCACTACATTCGCTACGGTCTCCCATCCATGTACCGACCAGGCCCTTCCCTGCTTAGCTTCCAAGGTCTGACGGGATTGTGCAGAGCAAAGGCGGTGTGGTCAATGCAGGGCGAAAAAGCTTCTCATCACTGATTATTTGCAATGTTTGACAGCTAATGCTAGCAGCTATAGGAAACATGCATTGATTTGGAATATCACACATCCTCTCATTTTTGTTTCGTTGCTTTTGACCATAACAAAAATGGAAGAGCAATGTTTTGAATACTATATAGCAATTCATTTTTACTTAACTTGGCCCTCATTGGAACAAAGGATCATGCCAGTGTATATACAGTAAAAATGTAAATGCATAATAATGCTGTTATTGTTGCACCCTAGTGCGCAGCATTTCTCTCTCCCACTTTCCACTTGCTCCTTGAATGCACCTCTACGTGAGCGTTTTAGACATGACTTTGCTGGAGGACATTTCCCACACCTCCCTTCCCTGTTGACGTTTCAAATGATGTGACTCCTGTTTTTGACCTGGACAGACGATGACCCAAACTAGAAAGGACTTGTTTATGCCACACAATCATGGCAAGACTCGCAGTGTAAATGAACCAGAGCGCTGGAGTTTAGCGGAGCTGGAGATGAGGCCGTATGGATGTGTACCCAACTACCAAGGAGAAACTGGTAGAGAGAGGTAGAGTTTGGAGCTTTTCGGACGAGGTGAAAGAGGACATTGTGGTAGGAGGGTCCAGATGGTGGGGTGAGACAGAGGCAAGTGGTGCAGTGACCCCAAAAGGGAACAGCGAACACAAACTTTCTCAAGCAAAAGTATAAAATGAAGGCATCTGTGGTTTAACTTTCTCCATGGTATCGTCGGGAGATAGCAATGTGGTTGGCCTGTACAACATATCGTCAAATTACTGTCGCCGAAATACAGAGGAATCTCACATCCAAAGCTCTAAAAGGGTGTCAGGAAGGCAGTGCTGTGAAGAGTTGAAGAGCCATATTCAGATTCAGTGCTTGTCTTACATTAGCACTCAAAACACTTGACATCAAGTGTCCACGAGCAGTGCGTGCAGTCTCCTTCTTAGAGAGCTCCCAAGCTCATTTAAAACAAGCACCAGCCAGGCAAAAACACTGTAAATACGAGGAAAGCGTGAGAGACTAAGGCGGTACTAGGGGAGTTTTGTATTTCACATTTTAAGTGGTTTGAAAATGGCTAGGTGATCAGGGGCACATTTGTTCAAGTTGTCAGTTTCGAGACGATGTTGTTGCTCTCGTCCATCCATCCATCCATCCATTTTCTTCCGCTTTATCCGGGGCCCGGTCGCGGGGCAGCAGTCTCAGCAGAGACTTCCCGATCCATGCACACCTCCTCCAGCTGTCCTGGGGGGACCCCGAGACGACACCAGGCCAGCTCGGAGACATAGTCCCACCAGCGTGTCCTGGGCCTTCCACGAGGCCTCCTCCCAGTGGGACATGCCAGGAGGCATCCGGAACAGATGCCCTAGCCACCTCAGCTGGCTCCTTTCGACGTGGAGGAGTAGCGACTTGAGTCCGAGCTCCTCCCGGGTAACTGAGCTCCTCACCCGATCTCGGAGGGTGCGCCCAGCCACCCTGCGAAGGAAACTCATTTCGGCCGCTTGTATTCGCGATCTTGTCCTTTCGGTCATTACCCAAATCTCATGACCATAGGTGAGGGTGGGAACGTAGATCGATCGGTAAATCGAGAGCTTTGCCTCAGACTCAGCTCTCTCTTCACCACAACAGTCCGATACAGCGACCGCATCACTGCTGACGCCGCACCGATCCGTCTATCGATCTCACGCTCCATCCGTCCCTCACTCGTGAACATGACCCCGAGATACTTGAACTCCTCCACTTGGGGCAAGGACACCCCACCGACCAGAAGCGGGGAAACCACCTTTTTCCGGTGGAGAACCATGGCCTCAGATTTGGAGGTGCTGATCCTCATCCCGGCCGCTTCACACTCGGCTGCAAACCGCCCCAGTGCGTGCTGAAGGTCCTGATTTGATGAAGCCAACAGAACAACATCGTCTGCAAATAGCAGAGATGAGATTCTGAGGTTCCCAAACCGGACACCCTCCGGCCCCTGGCTGCGCCTAGAAATTCTGTCCATATAGGTGATGTAGCCAAATGTAACCTGGAATGTTCCGCAGAGCGATTTTGAACATATGTAAAGGTGTGCAACTATAGGTATACCGTTCTTACTTTTAATTGTAATCAGATAAAAAAAGGGAGGTAATGTAAAGGTACCTTTGTCAGTTCACATAATGAAAAAAGTTTGGTCAAAGGTAGAACTCTTTTTGTTTGACTAAAAAACAGCCCTAAGAAGGGAATGTAAAATAGAAGCCAAAATGAACCCGATAAACCTATCCACCTTATTCCTGGGGTGGCTCATGTTTAACACGGTCATGGGGACAGTTTCCGGTGGGATGCCGGAAGTGGCGCTCGGCCGTTGGTTTCCAGTGGTTTCCAGGGCGAGTTTTCGTTTCACATAGCGGTTCACTTCAACATTTCTAGGTGATTTTCTAAACGATCAGCCTCCGTAACATTTGAAAAGATGTCCTCGGACATCAGGAACATGTTGCACTTGAAATAAAAGAGAGTCCTGAGAGAGACGTCTCAGTAAAAAATGCCAAACACAACAGACACCAACAACAAGCCTTTACCAAACTTGGTGTTACTATTTTACTTTTATTGTGTTTTTTAATGTATAGAGTTAGTTTGCTGTAGTTCTGGTCTAAGTTCCAAGTCTATTTTGCTGTGTTGATTATCATAAAGTTGAATAAATTTGTATATTAATTCAATCTTTTTCTTCTTCAGTGTGTAATTTAAGTTATTTTAGTTACTATAAAAAAAAATCGTGATGAAATCGAAATCGGGAGTTTAGAATTCAAAAATCGTGATATTCTATTTTTGTCATATCGCCCACTAGTGCTGGGCGATATGGAAAAAACGTATATCACGATATGGATTATTTTATATCACGATAACGATATATATCATGATATACCATAATATAGTCCGTTTTCAGTTATTCTTTCAAAAGTTTAAAAAAAAGTAAGTAAGATATTTTTATCTTACTTACTTTTTTTAACTTTATTTTGAAGCAGTGGTTTCGCTATGGATAATTTATATAGCCTGTATTGTTTATGTCAGGAAAAATGTGAGACAGCAGGATAAACGGGCTAAACACGATCTGAACATCTGAGTCCTTTATACAGTCTATGGTCCTGACACCAATTTAACAACAGAAATGTGTAAACTCGTGCGTAGAGAACGACTTATTCAGAGCATCATCTGCTCCTCAATATCAAGGCTCATATTACACCAATACAAATGTAAATTGGAGCTTATATCTCAATTTTAACGTAATGTTTAAGAAACAGTGGGCGAGCAGTTTGCATTGTACGTCTTTAGCTGCTCTACGCGCTGCCCGATCCGTCTCTTACCTCCTGCACCAGCCTCTCCTCTCTCTCGTGTGTTTAATCCAGATCCATGCACTATCAAGGCGCATTGAGTGGCCTTGTGTACGAAATGCGCGGTATAAATAAAGTTGCCTTGCCTATCAGTCAGCTCCGTTGTGAGATCCATCACTAAAAAGCTGTTTATTTGCCGTACGTAAAGCAGAGCGAAACCACGCGGTGTTTAGGGAAGTAGCCGAGAGAGCCCCGCGCGCTCAGAGACGGATCAGCGTCAAAGCTAAACATATTACGCAAATGACGGAGAATTTTCGGTTAATGTAACCTCTGTTATGAAGTGACATTTAACTCAGAAATAAACAGGCTGAGTGTAGTAATAGGGGTGTACGTCCATTAGATGTCGCCGTTGCTACAGCAGGTGTGGCGGGCGGCGGAGAGCAATATCGTAAAGCAGGTGTCGCAAAACAACAAGACGGAGTTTCTTTGCGAAAAAGTTCTTTTTTATTCTTGTTTATAATCACTTAATATAAACTTAGAGGATGCATAGTGACAAGAAAACACTAATACATTCTTTGTGGCCTATTTAATGTAATATTTGCTTTAATAATTGATGAAATTAGGCTAGAAACGATATAAACGATAGAAGAGAAATGCCACGATAGACACTTTTCTATCGTCCCCACGATATGTATCGTCATATCGCCCAGCACTATCGCCCACCCCTAGTTCACGCCAGGATAACACCGGGTCTGTTTTATGATGAGAGAGGTTAGCAGTGACATTCTGTGTACAGATGTGGCTTGTAAATACTCCTTTGGACACTTTGTTTTATAACTTAAAATGTGTGTGTATGGGAAAAAAAATCTTTTTAGCTAACAGCATGCTAGGAAATAAACGGCGTCGCAATGAAGATACTTTTGCCAGAGGTCTGCTCAGAACTGGTTTGGTGACTATTTAAGCAGTTTTACTAACCTGGAAAAATTCAAATAGGACACGGGAAATGATTTAACCACTTGCATGAAACCTCCTTCTTTTCCGCGGCCATAATAATCCACAGCCACAGCTGACACAGCGCAGTAGAGGGATAAATAAAGCAACACGTCTCTAAAACACGCATTAACGCCGCGCTTCCACACTTCAAACCAGCCAGTGTTGTGAAGAAACCCGCCGCTCGGGCTGGCACTGAGGTTGTTGCAGGGAATGTAAAAGTAGGTCATTGCTCTGAACACACGCGTGCACGCCACTCCCGTCTCGTGCACTCTGTTTTGTATGTACATCTTTAATTGGCTGAACCTTTCATACCAGCCTCTTGTCACCTTGCGTGCCGCATTTCATTATTGGGGGCCCATTCACGTCCCGTTTTTTCCGCCGTTCCTCTTATCTTTTGGCAATCGTCAGAGCAAGCGCACTGGGCGAACACAGAGCCTCTCTCCGTGAGTGGCTTTCGGGTCAGTGCTTTTGAAAATCAAGGTATGATGAGCGGAAAGGGAGATTCGCCACAAGCGATGGACACTCATGGTTTGTTGTAGCCAACGCAACCACGTGATTTTTATTTTTAGAATGGACAGACGCAGCTCTAATGTTTAGCATGAAGGGGAATATAGAAAGGATGCGTGTGGAGAGGCCGAGGGAGCACGAGCAGCTGAGGAGGACGTCATCTTTTTACATTAGCAGCAGCGTTTCTACAATTGGGAAACTATTATGACTGGACTAAACGTCAGTGCTTTAATAACATTGATTTGATTTAATGTGAAGTCTTCAAATCTCTGTTATTCTCGCCATATCATTGGACAAATGGCCAGTGTACATTATTCTCACATAAAATATAGTGTAATGTAAATGCATCAGGAGACCAGTATTTGATGGTCTTTATTTTTGAAAACTATTTTCTTTTCTTTTTTTATGCATTGGTGCTGTAATTTACAGTATGCTTTTTCATCATGCATCTTTTGTCATCAATATTGTTTGCCATACTTAATTCAAGACTAGATTTTTATAATACAGCGACTAGTTATGCCAAATAATAATATTTTCACCTCTGGGGCTGGGTATTGCCAACAACTCCACGAGATGATATGTATCCTGATATAAAGTTCAGAATATGATACGTATCGGGATATAGTGTCAATAATATATTCAGAATGTTAAGAAAAAAGGACAAATGGAGGTTTTCATTCTGCTGAAGCATGCAAATTAAGTCTTTTATTGGAGGAGTTGAAGTGCATGTTATACATTCTGAATAAAGAGTATAGTTACACCAACATGTGTGTAACACGATAAAGGTGCCTCGATACGATACTCGTATTGTCATGTACCGTATTTTCCGGACTATAAGTCGCACTTTTATTCATAGTTTGGCTGGGGGTGCGTCTTATACTCCAGAGCGACTAATCTGTGATATTTTTTTTTTTAAATGTATTCAAATATATAATTTCACATGCCGCTAGAGGGCACTGCAGGCTAATCGAGCAGCAGAAATAAAGTTTGGAATGAGCGAGAAAGCAGAGGTTACTACAATGTTAAACAATAAAAGCTAATCACGGGCTAAAAGCTAGATGGCCACAGCTAGAGGGACGAGTTTGGAAATGAGACCTTGACAAACGTGCTGTTAATGGTGCAGTTACGCCTCTGTGCCCAGGCCAAGGCGATTGTTCAGAAGTGACACAGAGGATGGATTTAGATCGAGAGTTTGGTATGTTCTTTACTCTTTAGTTATCTGAACTGTTTATGTGACGTTAACATACCAGACTAGGGCTGGGCGATATGACCTAAAATCTATATCATGATATGGAAAAATAAATATCACGATAACGATATATTTGACGATATAATTGACAATGGACGAATTACTTCAAAATCCCAGCCTTACGCCTATTGGGAAGATTCATTCAGTGATATTTTATTCTTTTTTTTTTTTTTTTTTTACGGCATAATTGTCTTCCAAATATGATCTACTCAAGCAGTTTACCTCCATCATTTCATTTGACTTTTTCAGCACGTGTCCCCGTGTTCTACAGTCACCGTTTATGCTGCGCTGATGGAGCAGAGTGTAACATAAATTATATTGTGTCCACAACGATATAAAAAATTATATCACGATAACGATATGCGATACGATATGGCCCAACCCTATACCAGACACCTATTTTGTTCGTTGAAGCTTCATGTAGCTAACCCTCAATGTGTCACGTTAGCAAACCGTACGCCTATTCAGCCTGTTGTTTTTTTTTTCTTCATTATTTCTTAATTTTGGGCTAGTGCGTCTTATACTCCGGAGCGACTTATAGTTCGGAAAATACGGTACTCCATAACGATATATTGCTGATACGATATATTGAGCACAGCCATATGCACCTCAAAAACTCTCTTGAAACCGCGTGAAACCTGTGCTTTTCTGAAGTCCACACACCTACACCAGTGTTCTGATCCTCTCAGTGGTGAAGTTGCCTTTACTGACTAACCCAGGCACTAAAGTTGTCCATTCAAAAGTCTTCTTCTCTCTCCAAGCATTGGTTTAAACGACTTGAATTGAAGAAATGTATCTTGTTTTGAGCGCATTTAACTTTTTTTCCTGATCTGACCAAGATTACTTTGCTTGTTTAAGGACATTTCAGACTAGTTCTAAGGTAAGTAAAATGGCCAATGGGATAAGAGCATTATTATTATTTTTTTTACACCATTGGCAAAGAAAATAACCTGAAATAAAGACGAAATGTATTGAAACAAATCAGAAGCATCTCAGAACAAGTGAAAGAATCTAGGTCAAAACAACTCTAATTTAAATGATTATGCTCAAAGTGAGACATTTAAACTAATCGAATTTAGTTAATTACTTTTTGCAGTGCAGTTAGAAAGAATCTGTCTGAAATGTTACTCACTGATTTGCCTCTCAAAATGTTATGTTAAAGGTTCTACTTCTATTTAAAATATAAAATGTGCATGTCCTCTGCTTATGTTGAATAATTCAAACCAAGAACAGAGCTGTTCAAAAGTAGGCGATGTTCAAAGCATAATACGTCTCCTTCTTGTGAAGCTGCTAAGGTTCTTTGTGATGGGGCCCACTCCTCGCCCCATGCCTCCTCTGTACCCCTCTCACTCTCCCCTCTCTCCTCCCTCTGTTCGCAGCTGCGTGGTGGATGAGATGGACTTCTCCGGCATGGAGCTGGACGAAGCCCTGAGAAAGTTCCAGGCCCACGTTCGCGTCCAGGGGGAGGCGCAGAAGGTGGAGAGACTCATCGAGGCTTTCAGGTGAGACTGTCAGCCCCTCAGCAGCGCCTCAGGCATATTATTAATAGACCGTCATTACTCACTCCTCCCCGTTTACCATAATGACCACGTTCAAGGGGGAAATCATGGCGGATTTACAGACTCCTCCTCCCCAGCTCTGACGAAGCATGTTCCTAATAAGGGCATAAGTGCGGGAGCTTCACTGTAGACTCGGCCCGTGCGTCACGTGTAGCTCGCGCAGCTCCAATGCTAACAGTCCGACCCTCGTTAAGTAAGTAAGTGCTTTATTGTCATTGTACAAGCGTACAACAAAATAGTGTTCAGGTGTTAGTCCTGAGCCGCATGACCTTGGAGGTCGGGGGAACTGTAGCACTCGGAAGAAACCTGGCGGGCTGCCCTCTGTCTCCTCTGATCCTCTGAAATGGTGCACCACCTCCTGGGTTTTCCCCCTGTTTCAGAGCGCGGTGTCCTGCACTGGTCAGCTCCTCCATCCACTTCCTCCTGCAGCTCCCTCCTCCAGTCTTTCGCCGTCTCCTCGTTTGTCCCTTACTTGTTTCCTGTAGATCCTCTTCTGACGCCTCCACTGTGCTGCAGCTGTGGGGGCTCTTGGTGCCTCTTCAGTGTCTCAGAAGAAGAAATGTGTAGGTCTCAAATGGGTTTAGCTGAAAAGCTAGCATTTTGTTTACCTTTAAAAAGCTGCTTTCTTCAGGACCATTTTGGACTCTCAAAGTAAACAAATCCACCAAACCTCCACAAAAACTCTGCAAAGACGTACAAAAGTATCCAGAAAAACTATGTGGAACACAGAAACCACAAAAGAAGGTCGCAGAAAAACGTGAAAAATTAAGTTGTACCAGGAGAGAGGGACGTTTCTTGTTTAGTACGAGATTTCTCGAAATTTAACATGTCTAAAGTGCAATGGATTCCGATGGGGGCTTAGCGGCTATAGCGGTACTACAGCAATGTCGGCCTCCAGTGTCGTCGTCACAAAGTGGAGCAGCCAGCGGCCATTGGCAGCACGGCGCTGCGAGGCCCTGAGAGAGAGATACATATTAGTGTGACGCTGACAGACACTTTCAACGTCGGAAGCCTTGATTGTTCAACAAAGAAGGTCCCGAACTGCACTCGACTCACAGTGGTTAAAACGCCAGTAAAAGCAAGTGTCAAATGAGCTAAGGACATTTAAAAACGTGTTTAAATCATCATCGTAGAACAAGGCTGAGCGCAGGAGAGACGGGGTTTTTAGCACATTAGAATGCGACCTTGGTGCGGTACATTTTGTGCCATTATCGCCTCAGAAGCGTTGGCGAAAGACAGGGTAATTTAAAACGAAGCTTTAAGCCAATTATTGAATAAAAGCATATATTATATTTAACCTTTTTGGCCATTTTTCCTGCAATAAGCATAAACATTCTTATTGTGGGAAAATGAGGATGCTTAGACTCTTTGTACATTCCTTACAAAGAGGAATGTACAGATGCAAAAGGATGTTAAAAAAGAGAAAAGGATCAGCTTGATTGGCGTAATTACAATGTAAGTCTTGATTGCGGTTCACAGATTGTAATTAGAACTTTGGAAACAGTTGTTTTGGTGTAAATGACGAGGAAATATTTGTTAGAGATGCATGACATGAGGTCCATTTACAAGTGTCTTTAGGCCTTTTTAGTAATAGTAGTAGTAATAGTAGTAGCAGGGCTGGACGATGAGGCAAGAAAATATATAATGATGATTGACCACAGATTAGTCATGATTTTTGACCATTTATTTTATTTCATACAAGTAAATATAGATTTCATATTGTGAATTCAAATGCAAACAGAGTGAAGTATAAAGAACACCATGGCATATTCAAGATTTAATGTACCTTCATTTAGACAAGATGGATCATATTGAATAAACCGCACTTAAACTAAATACAAATGCTTTTCACTCCAGAACCTTTTGCCAAACACACAAAGAAACAACAACTCTAAACTCCTCTAAACTCCAGACCATTAAAACAGCCATGACGAACAGAGATTGACCAAAGCTATGTTTTTCAACCAAACTCTTGATGATGCGTTGTATAGGCTAGTGTGCCATCCTTAAAATGATGTGCCTGACCGGTATGGACTTTTTTTTTTTGGACCAATTGCTGATATGGTCATAGGCTAATTCATCAACATTTGTTTTTACATTTCCTACTGCAAAGCCACTTGAACCAAGTTACTCATTGTCACTTTGTAAGCTTAGGGGCAAACTCATTCTGAGTAGCAGAATTCAAAAAGGTATTAAGTATTAACGGCCCTATACCTGATTTTAAATTAATTAAAATGTTGGTAGTGGTCCAAAGTAATACCTAACTTTCCCACGTCTTCCCAGGGATAAGTTTATGGGCACTTGTACTGTCACTTTTCAGTTTCACTTTCACAGCAATGCTAGAAAACACGCCTGCAAGTTCATGACATTTATACAAATGCTTTATAAGCATTTGTGGTTTTTTTCCCCCACAAATGGCTGAGTTTACAATACAAGGGAGGACATAACTGATTTCGTTCCACCAGAAAAAGAAAAAAGGTATAATGGCTTTACATATGCACAAAAATGCGCCCATTCGCACCATTCCACTCGTTCTAATGCAAGTCTCCTTCACTCTTCATCATGGGAAACATTCACAAAAGTCATTGGTGAATTAATATTGGCAACATTTTGGCCAATCGCTGACATTCCTCAGCTGTAGTACACCCCTGACGTTTCGCCCACATTACCGCAATATAAACACCTGAGGGAGATGAGAGGTAGCGGGCTGTGATTGGCCGGCAGCGACAGGTGACAGGAAGCATGCAGGCTCACACGTCTTCCTGGTTGAGTTTCCGCCTTCTTGATTCCACCGGTTGAGCTCCGTGGCCGTCTCGTCGCGGCCCGCCCATGGGGTGAGACCTCTCATTAACTCATTACCCTGATTGGCTGGAGCCTCGCCCAGCGGTGTCTGATTGTGTCGGAGATGGCGTAATCAGGAGGAGCGCCTTCCACCGCCAGGATAAAAATAGCTGCTCCAATTTTGCCGCACGCCTCGGATACGTCGTTCTCTCTCTCGCCCACATGTGACGCACTGTGTGGCCGTCCCCTCCTGTGTCTTAAAACTACAGCATGAATATGGATGCGATGCCAGCGTGTTTGTTACTCACGCGGTTCACAGCCAGAGGGGACGCGTTCCCCCACAGTCACCGGGATGATGTGTGGGGCAGGGGGGGGAGACGGATGCGAGCTTACTGACTGTTTTAGGGCTACGGCTTACTGGGAATGGCCGCTACTTTGCATTCATTCATTGGTATTGATTCACCAAAGTGAGGGAAACATACATTTTAGTTGGCAGTTAATTGAAATGTAATTATATATGGATTTTTCCACCATAAAAATCCTTCGATTCCTCTCTACTCCAAATTATGATGCAATTTCTTCTACTATGTAATAAGAATATTGGCTCCTGTCCCCCACTGGCGTGAAGGTTTGAGGTTCTATTTCCTTTACTGTTGGTGTGTTTATGGCAGCAAGGCACTTCACTCACTTTGATGGGAGATAGGAATGAGATTTGAATCATGATCCATATCTCAATCATACAAACTTTTCTAAAAGTGTATGAAAAGTATATTATAGAAGCTCTAATCTATATGGTACTTAGGAGAGCGACTGGTAGCTCCCAAAGTGCAGATTTAGAGACTCCTCCTCTGCTTGAATTTTGCTTCATAAAGGTGCCTCTTTTTAATCTCCAAATAGAAAATCCACTAATGATACCTTTTAAGTGGTTTTAAGTCCTCTCAACTCACTACAATCCTCTCTTTGCGTTTAAATAATGACACCAGTTTTTATACTTTATACATGAACAAAAACAATTGCTTCAGTTCATATTTGCTGCACGTGCATACATCGAGATATGAACCATAAACCAGGTTAAAACGTCTGCATTTTCACAGTTAAAATGCGTTTGTACTATATTATTCTAACTTGAATACTATAATGTAATTCTGGCCTGTCCCAACCATAACACTGGTTTACAACAAATTTGGTGTCTATGTTTTGTGGTGATTTAGGACAATTTTGATGTGCTGAATCCAAAAATCACATTTATTACCCCTTAGCCAAAATTTGTCGAAAGGGATTGTCTTTATAATTGTCAATACATCGTCATTGTGCCCGTCTGTGGGAGACTGGAGTTGGTTGTAACATCATTTGCATTTTTGCATTATATTTTGGTGAACAAAAGCTTATTTAAAAAAAAAAAACATAAAACAACCACCAATAAATTAAAAACAAATTTTCTTCACTTTCTTCAGTGTAATTTTCAGATTCTGCTTTTCAAAAATGTTCAAAATCAGTTATTTAGACTGCGCTCAAAACCCAGTGTAATGGGCTATATGCACAGTGTCCCCACTCGATTCCCAGCTGGACAATAAGATCGGCACTGTCCTTCCTCTCACTTATCTTTTACATTCATGATTAGCAGGTTCCCACACAAATAAGTGAGTGCTTTATTAGTCATTAGTCTTGGTGCCTCTTCAGTGTTCCAGATGAAGACATTTGTAGCTGTGTGTTTGCTTTTAAAACTGAAATGATAGCTCAAGATTTAGCCCATCAGCTGATGTTCCTGGGGGCATATTTCCGGCTGGCCACGCCCCCCTTCACTGCCCCATGCTGGCAGTGGTAAAAAAAATAAAAATAAAAGATGAACGGGGGTGTCTAATAGAGTGGGCTGAGAGTGTGTGCATGGCTAGGGGGTCAGTGAGTTGTAGTTTCACATTATTTCTCTCCATTTAGTCCACTTCGTAACTCCAAACGACTAGTGATAAATTATGATTTGTGATGACATGATCTTATTCAGAGTTCAGCGTGTACTCCTTGTAACTGCCCTGTCTCATCCCCCCCCCACCCCCCCGTCCTTCAAATGCACCTCAATTGCAGCGCCGACTTCCCTGCGGGCTGAAAAGGCGATAAAACATCCATTATTGTTTCCCCCTTTCTCGGTAAAAGGCTGCATCGCATCCAATGTCTTCCTCATTGCGATGTCCAGCCTCCTCCCCTAAGGCTCCCCACAATGTCAGCGCAAAGGCACGCTCCCATCCTCTCGTTAGCCGCGAACACCTTTGCGTTTTGGCAGAGTTCAATCACTCCATATGTGCATTATATACGCCACTCTAATCGACCGCTATTGTCTCCGTCTTTTCCATTGGGTGCAATCTAAAGGTTGATTTGACCGTAAGGCTCCATAATTCGGGCGGAATAATAAGGTGGCGCTCAGGTAGCAGCCTGCAGCAGCCCGGGATGAACTCGGGTTAATTAATAGCTGCTCTTTTAATGGGATTAGCGAGAGTGAGGAAAATGTATGTTTTTGTAATTGGGACGAGTTTTAGAAAAGAAAAACTTTGGGAAAAGGAGAAGTGAGCATGCATCAAAGGCACTGGCTAATTATATTGGCCTCCAGCTACTCGATTTACATACATTTTAATGCATACTATACATAAAGAATGATGTGGTGCCATCTGACAAGAGATTTACAGGTTAAAGTTCCTCTGGTGCAGCTTTGGGTTGAAAAACAAAATAGAAGTGGGATTGTTTTTACAGTCTGACCCTGTAGTATGGAATGTCAAAGGTCAGTGTTTTTGCTTGATTTTAGCAGTGATCATAAGACCGACTATAAAAAACATACACTGCCAGACAAAAAGGCCCCACAAAAAAATAAGGGTCACGCGCTATTATTTGGTTGTAGCGCCTTTAGCTTTGACAACAGCACACATTCACTGTGGCATTGTTTCAGTGAGCTTCTGCAATGTCAAAAGATCCAGTTTTTGATTCAAGTTCTTGAGTCATCTTCTGTATTGTGTAGTTTAAGTGTAGGACGTTTCACCTCTCATCCAAAAGGCTTTGTCAGCAACACTAAAGTTTACAGGTCAGCCGCGGACTAGATAAAGACTATATAAAGACCACTGTGAGGCCCTGTCCATACGAAGTCAAGGTTGAGGACTAAACGCTAAAAGATATTTTATCAATCCAGTGTATTATCCATACGAGCCCGGCGTTTTGGGCGTCTGTAAACGAACATTTTCCAAACTAGGTCCAGAGTGAAAAGATCTCAAAACGCCGATTACGTGGCTCCGTTGTTACAACGTCTCCGCAACTTTTACTAAAACGATGACGTCACAGCACCAGAGTGGAGTCTGTCATCCATAATCTACTGACCTTATAAAGAGTTTTACTCATGGACCTATGATGGTTTTACTCCGCTCCTCTTTGCTCCACTGGAGTCCGTGAGCCATAGGTGACAAGTAGAAAAACACGGCCCAGTCAAGTCCGGTCACTGACAGGTTTTTCTGCTTTTGTCCTGTTTCATCTGAAGAATAACCTAATCTCCTCATCTCTTCTGTAGATCGTAAATCCATGAATCCGTTTAATTTTCACTGTTTACATTCCACAAAATTGCGCCCTCTACATCTTGTTCTATTATCTGTGTTAGCGTCACAGCGCCACACACAGGCCTGGCAGATGAATCACAGACCTGAGTCGACCCATGTGGACGCACATATTTACTAAACTGGCTTCGTGCTTACAAAGAAAGTTTCTGAAAATATAAGCGTTTAGTTTCATTCTCAACTACACATTTATTCATTGCTCTGTGTTAAGTTTATATAAGATTGATATTTTTGGGCATGAATTCATGTAAAAGAACTGCACACAACTTGATTTGTGTTTGATACAGATAAGCATTACACTATAGACGCCATTGAACAAGTATAAATATGTCATTGGCTGCATCCGAAATCATTAAATTGTAGCCTCTAAGTACTAACACTAGCAACTAATCCATAGCCTTTCATGGGGTCAACTGTTAGATCTCTATGCAGTTAGTGAACTAGAGCTTCAGCAACATTTGCCCAATTCGACCGTCCTTACCCAGGGGAAGAGGAAGTGACATCACCAACAGCTGCTGTTCTTCTTCTTTAAGGTTCAGTGCAGGCCAAACAAAAGCGCATACCGCCACCTACTGTATATTGTCCAACAACTACATAGTGTCCAAATAAAGACATTGAAGGTGGAAAAAAAAAGAAACATCCAAATGAGCCTTCACATTTGCCTTTATTTTATCTCAACAGTGATTTCATAAAGCTACAGTATGCAAATTAGCCATGTGGCTTAAGTTTCTACTAAATGAAAACAAAAGCACAAACTGCCTTCATTTAGGCCATTTACTGAGGAGGCTCTTTAAAACCATGTGACTGTGCTGTGGTGACGACAACATGTATTTTGTCACTTTTATAAAGTTTGGCTTGTGCAGAATCGTATTTTTTTTATTATTATTTGTATTATTAAATGTGCACCTGTCAATCAACAGTGGTTGCGCATGAATCACTCAAGGGTGGGGGCGAAGGGGGGGGTGGGGAGATTGGCGCAGTGGCTTATGGGATGGCACCATAGACTGTATGGCACATAGCTCCTACTCGCCAGTGAGTTAGCATCAGAGGTCCCTATGCTAAAGTGGCTATGATAGTTAGCATACAGGCCACTTTCCCTAACGCCTTCCTAACCGACAACCCAATTCGGACGCTTCTTGTCATGGCGGACGCTGACGCACGTCCGGTTTGGCGTAAGACCTCTTACCACTTTACTGGTGTCGGATGGAGCAGTTGAATCCCAATGAGAACACTTCCCCTCTCGTGCCTGAGATCCGTGAGCCAATCAGAGCCTCCCGCTGCGGTCGCCAGCTAATCACACTCAATCACAGGCCCACAGGGTGCTGCCAATTACTGACATATCAGGAAACCGCACACACAAACACACACACACACACACACACACACACACACACACACACACACACACTGATCATTTAAAGCCACACTGCGGATTATTCCGTACATGATACAACCTCACAAAGTCACGAGTCAGTTTTTCGATGTATTTTTTCACCACCAAAACCCCTCGTAGTGAAGTCAAGGCTTGCTTCTGTTTGACTGGCTGAAATGTTACGCCGCGTGGCTTTAAAGCACAGTAGTCTCCCCGGGCTTAAATCAGTGCTTTCGGTGAGGCGCGCTGACATCTCCACAGCGTTACGTAAGAGCGTTATGTCACGGCGCTGAAGCATGTTGGACGGTTGTGAGCGCTGCTTCTACACAGAGTGGCCCCTGTGCCAGCTGGCATGCAACTTCAGTGTTCAGATGTGGGGATGAGAGCGGCAGGGCTAGTGTTTAAATAAAGAGCTTATGTAACCTGCAATGGAGCCCTATGAATGGACCGACAAGCACGTTGGTTACTCCGTGCCTTGCCCTTTGTTTTTGTTTTTTCAAATAATCACCTTGACGAAGATTTGTCCTCAGTTTATAAATAAAGATCTTCTTCTTCTTCTTCTGACCCGTCATGCAGTTTCAGATTATTTGTTTCATGATGCTATTATGACTTTCCAAAGACGCTTGCTGGCTGCAGTCCCACTCTAAGCTCATGGTGTTTACACTGGTTTATTTTAGCAAAGCTGTGTTTATTATTCTGCACTTGACTGATACCTGCGGCCGCACAGTGGGAAGACAAAGATGAGAAGTCCACATGTTAAAGGCAGTCGCTCTCTCTGAATCCTCCTCCACATACACTGGGTTACCGCCAGTCCAGTCAGTGGTTCCCATCATTTTTTCCCCCTTAAAAATGTGCACCAATAAAGTTTTTATGAACTGACCCTCAGCTCTACAAGTGCGGAGCGAGGCTGTGGGCACTGAGCAGCCATGTATCATCTTATTAGACTACTTTACTAGACGTTCTTGGTGTTAATTATCTGAGCGGTTTTTGCAAGGCAACTTTCTGGCAAAACGACCAGCCTTGTTATTTACATGACGTGCTCAGAGCCAAGCACAGCTCTGACTGCACAAACACCAGGAGGGGTGTGTGAGTGTGAAATGTAGCACAGCATTCTTCCCTCTCTACTGTCCCCTGTGACGAGATTGGAAAACCTTTTGATAGTTTGTGTAATGTCTGGTGCAAGCTATTATTATTATTGTTTGACATATTAGTGATCCAATACTTCTACCTCAATATGTCGTATTGTGGAAATGCTGCACTTTGTTACAAATGTTCTGACAGGCTTTTAGTGAAATCATCCTGTCGTGGTGACTGTGGCACAGCTGGTGATCAGGCAGATCGTAGCCAGTTCAATGCTTGCTAGTCTTTGCCACGGACGCAGACGGTGAATAACAGCATGAAATAGATCAGGATTCGAACAACCAACCTCCCCAAGATGACCGCACATCATAACGGTCTACATGTAGACGATGCTGATGGCTGCTTGTGCAAAGGAAAGTTACTTTCCTGTACTTTGGATATGAGCTGTCTCAACTATTCATCTCATTCTTTCATCTCTACTGAACTGCATGAAAAACAAATACATAAATGAAACTCAAATCTCTTCAGAACACACAGACATCCTGGAAACTGCTTGGATTTGATTTAATAATATGAATGTTGAGAGAACGCGTGTGCACACTCTATTACAATCGAAATAACAATTTAATTGAATCTTTCTTAAAGGGACAATGTACAGAGACACCAGATTATAGTTAAATATCTATTTTCCATCCGTAGTCCAAGCGGAAACGGCGTTCAATCCTAACGTATGCTGACAGTTAGTATAGTTAAGCCGACTAATTGGGAAGCTTTTCAGTCGTTTTTTTCCTATAGCTGTTAGCATTTAGCCATCAAACATCTCAAATCATCAACAGTATGTACAAAATTATGAATATGTCAACCCATCAACCTCATATTGGTGAGGTCAAAGCCATTGTTGCACTGGGGGTAGTGAAACTTAATTCTTTATAAACCAATTTGACCGCAAAGATAAGCCATTGTTAGTTTATTGTTGTCATTTTTCACCGAGCTTATCACGCTCCTACATCACACTGTTTTTTCACTCTATGCCGTTGCTTTATCTCTTCATTCAATCTATTAACTTTGTATCGTGTCTTTTTCTGTCCCCTGCAGCAAAGAAATTCAACACAATGCAGAAAAGTGCTAACCCTGTAGTCCGGACCTCTACAAAACATATTCTGAAATGCATGTGATTCTGGTGTTTCATTTTATTTTATTTATTCCTTTTTCACGGTAATGCAACATAAAATTGGTACAACAATCCAGCAAACACAACAATAATACATTCCATGAGAAGAAGAATAGGAGTCGGATGAAGAAAAAATCTTATAAGCTCCTACCCTCCTATCCTATTAGTTTAGCAGTTCATTCAGCAGTCTCTCCGGTAAAGCTCTTGGTTTGATGTGCATTGTGAAATTAATTTAGTTGATTGTAATCGCGGGATTAGGAAATGTTTGAGCGAAGGATGAATGAGGCTATTTTTTAAGAGATTTAGTGGATTTAAACAATGTTTTCCCCTTATACACTGCTCTCCTCAAACCTCGATCCCTGAAACAACAGGTAATGGTAAGAGATGTAACTGGCCTTTGGTTTCCTTTCCAGCCCTGAAAAAACGGTCGGCTATTGAGTTTTACTGTCTCAGGGTAAATAACAACAGCTTGAACAGATGCAAAAGAGATGCAAACTATCCTCAACTCAAACACTCCATTTGTAATTTCTGTGTTCCACATTGTTTTACTGGATACTTATGTACATGTTTGCTGTGAGGTTCGGTGGATTTTTACTGCAGAGAGTGCGTACTGGCCATGAAGGACCCAGTAAACAAACAGCTAGCCTATGAGCTAAAGACATTTGAGACCTACAAATGGGCGGCACGGTGGTACAGTGTACGCGCTCGTGCTTCACAGCTGGAAGGTCCCGGGTTTGATTCCCACCTGGACCGGGCCTTTCTGTGTGGAGTTTGCATGTTCTCTCCGTGTCTGTGTAGGTTTCCTCCGGGTACTCCGGTTTTCCCTACCACTAAAAACATGTACAATAGGCCAGGATGAATGAGAGTGTGTTTGAGAGTGCGCATGGGGGATGACGGATGGAAATTAGCCCAAGGCTACAATCCGGTGTGACTTGTTCATTAACTTGCACTGTCCCGACCACATAAACCAATAAACAAACAAACACATTTTTTCTTCTGAATCACTGAAGAGGCACCAAGAGAGAGTATTTGTACAATCACAAATCAGGCACTTACTTAGTTAGATGATGACTTTGAATAATCTCTGCTATGATGTAACATTCCCTATCAGTGAGAGTCTACCGCAGCCCTGGTAAGGAAGTAAATTAGTTAAAGTTGTCTAACGCCCTAACTGTGCATCCGTGTCTGTCCTGAACTGCTATGCCATTCTATGGAAAATCCATTCAGGCTAACCCTCAGCTGATTAGCTGATAGCTAAATTCTGCCACGCCCGACCGTATTTCCAGTTTGTGTTGCTCACATTTGTCCTTTTTGTCCCTTGCAGCCAGCGGTACTGCATGTGTAACCCGGACGTGGTGCAGCAGTTCCACAACCCGGACACCATCTTCATCCTGGCCTTCGCCGTGGTGCTCCTCAACACGGACATGTACTCCCCCAACATCAAGCCTCAGCGTAAGATGGGGCTGGACGACTTCATACGCAACCTCCGAGGTACAGCACTACTGCATCAAAGTGTCATGTTACAGGTGCCTGTGCGAGTAATACTATCAAGCAGCTCTCATCTAGCACAACACTAACTTCAAGTATTCACAAAAAAACTGGGAGACTTTTTGGTTTAATTCTATGTTTAAAGGTCAATACTTTTGTAAGATAAGTTTCTACACCTTAGCCTGGTGTCTAATTTTTATTATTGGTATACTATATAAAAAAAAAAAAGTATGTACGCCTACAAAACACCTGGACTCAACATAGTATTGGATTGAAGAAGGTAAAAACAATAGCTGCCACTTATTGGTAAAAGCTGGTTTGTAGTGGAGGCAGCATGAGTGCTGAAATGAACAGAACAAGCACAGTGAATTTGCTGTTGAAAAGCTTCAGAAAAATCATAGTATTGGATTGTATTTAAATTACTATTGTACAAGTCCATATTAATTATAACATGGGCTCTATGTATTGCTGGGGGTTTTGGGGGCCCATAGGAGGTGTATTTCTTTATGTGTATCCTGGTGATTTTTGCGCGCCAAGCAAACACATTACACTTGATCATTTAATTTCTCAGTAAAACAAAAATAATATATTGGGATAAAAACTAACCATCGCTGCTGCTTTGCCCAGACTGGGAAAGCCTTTCATTTATTAATTTGCTCTTCATTATTATTTTTCCAGTTATCTTTAATTATGGAGTATGTTTGTGTCTGGGGCCCTGCCCAGTGAGGTTCCTCTCGGTTTGGCCCTTGGCCTGAAGCTCTTGTTTAGTGAAGTATTTGGCAGGAGGTTGTCTCGGCTTCCGTTTTATGTTGTATTTACAACAACTGAGCAAGCGAAGGCAATGACTCGCAGCATATGCTTTGCTGAATGTCGTCTTTTTGATTTCCTATTTATGATCTTTCTCTGTGAATATGAGGCCAATTTTCATCAAACTGAAGAGTGACCAGAAACTTGAGAAGTAGCACAGAAACCGAAGAGCCACATTGTATGAAATCTATCCGACAAGGCAAAGAGCCGCATTCTCATTGGCCAAGAGCGGCTCACGGCTCACAAGCCACACATTTGTCAACCCTGATTTAGAAGCACATTTTCGTTAATGCTTGGGTAAGACTAGTGGAGAAATCACCGGTCCTTCTGCATTCCGAATAGCTGTATGTAATAATCTGCTCATTGTGTACTTGCTGCTATGAAAATGAACAAGGATTTCCATCTTTTTAAGGCCAAACATGAGCTGACGGCCATGAATGGCACACCTACTCAGCCATTTTTCTATTTAGCATACACTACCTCTCCAAAACATTTATTATACCAACATTCTGAACCCAAGTGGAAAGGCATGGGCTGAGGATTTGTCATAAAATAGGAAACAGCACTGGAGCCGTCTAATGGGCATTTTTATAGCCTTGGTTTATGTGAATCATAAATCTTAGCATCTGCACACTCGAGGATGTGTACTTCAGAGAACGTGTTAAGAATCGGAGTAGTTTGGAGGCGCTGGGAAGTTTGAGTGGCAGGCCCTTGAAGTGAAGTAAATTACAGCCCTCTCAGCATCACCACCGCCGTCATCAGCTGAGCACCGGGAGATCCGCCGTATCCCAGAGATTAACAAAACAACACGCCATCACAGCAGAGATCCTCACGAGGAGGTAACGGCAACACTGGAAGTGTTCAGGGGGTACAATGTGCTGCTCTTGTGACTTTACCAGGCTGCAAAGTGTTCATGTTATAAATGCATCTCTGTGAATCATAGTGTTTTCATAAGACACAATACATAAGGTATGATCACATGCTGCATATTTCTGCCTACATTGCAACCATTCAACACATACTACATATACATCTGTGAATATCGTGGAACGCCACTTTGAGCGCTGTTCCAAGGCATTTACAAACTCATTTATTGCAGCCGAATCAAAATAGAAATAATCCTGCACATGTACATTTGCCCCATTTTTAACCACACATTGCTTTGATGATTTTGAGATTGTGATGATTTTGGTGAAGTTGCTGTTACCCGCTCTTTGGTTTGCGTTGGTGTTTGCTCCTTTCCATAACTCGGGACTAACCGATGATGTACTTTGGGCCTATAAACTATGTAGGATTTCGTTGTCAGTGGAGCTGCACAAATGACATGCTAGTTGATTGTAGCACAGTGGAAATCAATGGAGTCGGACAGAGTAATTGTCTGAATATAATGAGATGTGCACGCATGTGCGGTCAGTCGAGCTATTTTTTTGCACAAGCGGGAAACCAGACACGGCTTTGCTGGATGACAACCATTTCCAATCCGGTGCTACAGGTGGAGCTGATTGACAGTAGGAGGGGTGGGGATATCGTTCAGTCGCTCCAATAATCCACAATTGAACTGACACATGTACACCCAAAGTGTTCTGATTATTGGGAAATCGGATTACTCCTGAGCATGTAAACCTGACCAGTGTCAGGGTTATGGGAAACCAGGGTACTCTCACTGGGATATTCCCACAATATCTCAGGAACTGAGCCATGTAACCGGGGTATTCTGATTTCTCACTGCTGCTGAGGCACTGAGCATGTGGGACATGACAGTGACTGTAACTGGTGCTTGGGCTTTTAAACCTTTGTCTCTATGTAATGAATAAAACATTGCCGTGTACTTTACAAAACAACCACTTTCTGGCTCCGCGGTAGTTCCAGTGACTGTGCTGCTCTCGGTCTAAACTGCCGTTTGGGAGTCTGCACAAACCTTTACTTTGACGGTGCTGTACAGTGTTCATGGCTTCTTTGAATTGTTATTTATCAAATATGTTAAGCTCGAGAATCACATTAGCTAAACTATTCTGGAGCCTAAATATCCGGGACACACTCTTTCCTCGTGTCAACAGAGAGTATCCTAGTCTCTCTGAGCAAACGTTAACATCATTTACAGAATACTGTCATAACCAGATAATCAAGAGATTACACTCTGAGGTGTTTATATTGATTATTGTTCTATAGTTTTAGTAATAAGTTCATATGAATTACTTTCCTTCAAATGCGTGAGTTTCTGGTTGGAAAATGTATTTTCTCTATTAAATGACCTTAGTCTCCCGTTGTATACACCTCCACATCCTTTTATATTGCCCTCGCTTATATCACAGGGACCTTGACCAAACACAATTGGATTATGTGAGCGCTCCCGTGTCATGTGCACAGGTGTGTTCACCTTCAGCTGACCATATAAGGACTGTGTGACCTTGCCTTTTTATTGTGTATCTGCGGGAGCAAATGGAGCAGTCGTTCCACCTACGCCCTCTGCTCTGTGCACGGCTGCCACAGGCTGTGAACATGCAAACGGCTGCCTCATTTCGGTCTCCACGGATACAAAACCGTGGGCTGCGATGGAGTAGACATTTCAATTTGAATGGTCTCAATTAGCAAATCAAAAAGACAGCAGTTATTGAGGTATTCTAATGTTCTATGCAGAGTAAACAACACAATAACCCGTCTCCGGGGGTGTCATTATGCAGGACGTGTTTGAAATGTGCATTGTGAGCTGAATGTTGACTTTAAAACATAAGTTGCACATAATAGTTGCAATTGTAACGTCGGAAATATAGGATACAGCGATCTGCAGTTCTCCTGTGTGATACAGAAATGAGCTGTCTGTAATCGGAGTGGAATTAACCTAATGAAGCGTATCAGTAATTTTTCTTTTAGCTTAAAGTTAAATAGCAGTGTCATAATCGTGTGAATAGAGGAGAAATTGTGGCTCTAACAGCGGGTCCTGAAATGATTTTCTGCAAAGCATTAGGACAGTCTTTCAAAAGAGTACAAATAAATGTCTGACATTTTATTCAGAGCTGAATAAAAATATTTTAAGAAGAATCCTGTAAAAGTTGCTCTGTGGATGACTTAACTTAAAGTGACATCATTCGCTGCACAGCAAAGCAGGAGCAGTGTTTTAATTGAAAAAGGGCCTTTAATGAGACTGTCACATGTGCAGCATCATTTTGTCACATAATGTTGACAGACGTGTCGTGGTGAAGGACATGTAAAGGTAATGTCTGTAGGATGTGCTCTTAGTGTTTTAAAAAAGGGTTTCCTTAAGCTGCAGATGACACATAAGTTCACTATGTGCCATTCCTCATTTGAAAGCTAAGAACCTCCAGAGTTCAGTCACTGAGATTTAAAAAACTGGAGGTTTTAGAACTAAAACTCTGCTCTAGAAATATTTAGGGCAGGTTTGGGAACAGGTGCAGAGAGAGAGCCTTCATGTTTATGGCTAACTGGATTTACACAGCGTTAAGTGTAAGGCTCGTTCCACTTTCTGATTGGATGATTGTCTTTGGAAACTAAAAATGTGAACAATAACATCTTTTACATGATCAAATATCGTATATCATCATACAAAATATTTTTAAACTGTGAATAAATTAACATTACAATTTGATTGGTAAAACTAATATTAATATTTTGCTCAGAATTTTGACGTTCAGTCTTGTGACCCCATCACAAGACTGAACACTCAACAGCATCGGCCCGTGATTGATGCAGTGTGGCGTGGCTGTGTTCTGGTATAGCGTTGCCCAGTCGTCCGGATTCACCCAGGAGATGACGCTACTGAACTGATTAAAAGTCCATTGAAAAGATTTGAGATACATTTGACTCACGGCTCAGTGTTGTGAAAGAGTGAGGCGTTTCAAACAGCAGTGCATTCTGGAGTATCTCATGTGCATTGTGCATGTACCTGTGCCCTCAGGTGTAGATGATGGAGCAGACATCCCCAGAGAGATGGTGGCTGGGATCTATGAGAGGATCCAGCTCAGGGAGCTGCGCTCCAACGAGGACCATGTGACCTATGTGAGCCGTGTGGAGCAGTCCATCCTCGGACTGAAGACTGTACGTACTGACCATAGACATATTATCAATAGACCGTCAGTCCTCACTCCTCCCCGTTTACCACAATGACCACGTTCGAGGGGGAAATCATGGCGGATTTAAAGACCTCTTCTCCCCAGCTCTGATGAAGCATGTTCTTAAAAAGGGCATAAGAGCGAGATCTTCACTGTAGACTCGGCCCTTGTGTGACGTGTAGTTCAGTCACAGCTCCAATGCTAACAGTCCGGCCCTCATTAGTACGAGATTTCTAAAAATGTTCTTTACGAAAACCAGCCTGGTTTCTTTAATTGTAACTAACCCAGCGTTATTACAGGAGCAATATCTAGCTGTAGAAAGTAAAAAAAAATAGAAACCAGGCTTAAGTTTTTTTTAATGTGTCTATAGCATATAGCTAGAGGCTATAAGGAGGTACTACAGCAATAGCGGCCTCTAGTGTTATCGTCACAAAGCAGAGCAGCCAGCGGCCTTTGGTACTGACTGATCATCTGTGTCTCTGCTTATGCGTGTGCACCACCTGAGACACAATTACCACAGGAACTACACAGCACTGTCCATAAGGAGCTAATGTACAGTATGTATGAGATAAGATAATCCTTCATTGATCTCACAACGGAGAAATTCACTTGTATATCAATATATAAACTAACCAATAGGCCTTAAAGAGCGGGTATTATGCTTTTTGTAGGTTTTTTATAATAATCGCAAACACATCTTTACCACTCACATTTTGTTGGTTAGAAAAAGCAACACTGATATTAAACAGCTGAAACAAAATACCCAGTAGTTTCACTTCCTGATTTCCCCGTAAGCCCCTCCCATCAACCCTCCTCTTGCTCTCCTTCACTGTTTCAATAAAGAATAAAGACCGCCAGCCCATGTGGCCCATCTCTGGATGTCGGATCAGTCAGAATCAGGACTAACCTGTTGTGCATGTTTTTTGTTGATGGGGGAAACCCATCCAGACACAGGGAGACCAGTAACTCATAACTAAGAGAGGGAACCGTAATAGCTGGTATTATATTGCACTTATCAAAGTCTGTTCTATGATGATGATGATGTGTTTTGTTCTGTGTGTCAGATCCTGGCCGTCCCGCACCGCCGCCTGGTCTGCTGCTGTCGTCTCTTCGAGGTCCCTGACGCCAACAAAGCTCACAAACAGAAACTGTCCCAGATGCAGAGGGAGGTGTTCCTCTTCAACGACCTGCTGCTGGTCAGGCTTGGCACCAAATCACAAAAATCGCATCTCATGCATGTGCTCCGTCATCGGGAACAGCTGCTGACGTTGTTCACGTTTCAGATCCTGAAGCTGTGTCCGAAGAAGAAGAGTGCGGCCTGTTACACCTTCTGTAAGGCCATGGGTCTGCTGGGCATGCAGTTCCACCTCTTCAGCAACGAGTGTAAGAGCAAAAGCTTAATCTGTTTTATAACAATGTCCCCTGCCTACGCACGCATATACTCAGTTCATCATCAATCAGCAAAGAAAGATCCATAAAGACTCCACTTAAACTCTAAATCAACTCCCTGTTTATGTCTGCCACCAAATACATGAAATCATATTTAAAAAAAATCCCGCCACAACTGCTCCTAATGCATTGTTGACTTGATGATGAGGCTCGACGCTCCACACACACGCCCGCTCGCTGATTTCTTTATCAGATGATGCCGCCGCGCGCTGTAATTTTTTGGATGCTTTTAAACCAATTCCTTTCAAAACGGGATCGCTCTCAGTCGGGCGTGATTTAAATCAAGGGTATCCCGTCTTTGAGAAGGCGCTGATTAAACATTTGGCAGAGAAAGATGTGATTTATGGAGAGATGAATTGATTTGGACACGTCCCCGATGGCTCCTAATTATCCAGACTCGTGCCTTAAGAGAAATGTCAGTGTTGGGAGTTCTCTCAAATATATACTAAGAACATGCAATTAGCCCGTGTGCGAACCGGTGATGAATGGAGTCAGTAGAGAATGAAATGACTTGAGTGTAAACATTCATCATTCTTTGGAGTTTCAAGAAAATGAGTAATATTTCGGCTGTCATAAGAAGAAGAAGAAGAAGTGGAATCAGAAGAAATGCCAATAGCGATCTCTACTTTGGGTCAGGTTCACATCGTTTCTTTGTCGGAACCTTTGTGTGTTAAGTGAAACTGGAGGAAAGCCTTTTGTTTTAGTTTGAGCTAAAGGTTTGTTCATGAATCAACTACACGTATTTATTTTTATTATGATCATAAATTGAGATCGATCAGAGCGGTTCATTTCTCCCACAGGTTTGATGTTTGGACACTTAACTCATATTTGTAACCCGTCACTGAGATGCGTAGGACTCTCTCAAAATTGTATGTCCGCATAACTTCTCCCACACCTGATCACCAGCGTCCAGTGCTCTTGATATTGCAGAGATCTGTGCCGTTTCTCAGTGCTTTGTGTGATTTTTACTCATTTTCCACTTCTTTGTACTCTCACAATCATGTTTGTTTTTGTACGTGTGCCATGCGTTTCTTTTATTGGACAGAGTGGCTGTCGAATCAATCAGTGCGTTACCAATGATATTTGAATACAAGAGCTCCATAAGGCGCGAATGTCAGGTAGAAAGACCATTATTTTAAATGCCGTGTGTAGCTTGCTTGAATTATTTGGGACCATACCATTTAAAAGCGCGTGTTTACTCCAGGGACAATGAAAACTGCTTATTTATTATACTTAATCACTACCAACACCGTACAGTAACTACTATACTTTTAAATGCTACTGCTGCTGTTCAAAGGAGGGTCATGCGCTTGTGCTCTTTAGCCTGTTTATCTCTGTTTTACTCCCAAAACATGCGCCCCGTGGTATCGACTAAAGCTCCGAACAGCTGCTGCCGACGACCGATGGCCTGTTTTTTACATCATTCATCACGCACCGCTGTTAAAATATGACGAGACAACAACCGGACACGATTTATGGAAGAAAACATTCTCGCCTTGTTTCGCTATCTTTTATATGAGCCGTGCGTTCTTCATTTTCACCTCTGCCAACTTTGAAAAGAAAGCTGCCGACCTCAGTGAGGAGGGACTTAATATGGGCTTTAAGAAAGAAACCTAAACACTTAACAGGCACACATTATTTGTATCGATAATTCTTGTATTCTTCAAACAATTTCCTGGATTCTTCTCCCGAAATAGCGCAATGGGGGATACATTTAAACAGACATCTTTTCTGAATGCTGTCCCATGGCTGCGTGTCCATGTGCAGACTACGCCCACGGCATCACCATGATGAGCCCGTTCACCTCGGAGAAGAAGCAGCTGGTGAGTTTCTGCTCCCCCAGCGGCGAGGAGCTGCGCAAGTTTGCCGAGGAGCTGAGAGAGGCCATCGCCGAGGTTAACGAGATGGAGCAGATCCACATCCAGTGTAAGTCCGAGTACACAGAGAGGGGCGGGGGGGGGCGGGGTAAGCCACGGTACAGAGGGAAGGAGAGGGGGGGGACGAGGAGATGAGAGAAAGACAGTCAACAGTGTCTGTGTGTGCAGGGGAGCTGGAGAGGCAACAGGTCATCCAGCACAGCATCCACACTAACGGGGGCCAGGTGGAGCACACAGGGCACGGCTCGCCCTCAGGTACTGGGACACAGCACAGTTTACTACGGCTCAGAGGAGAAACACAAGCCTATCCTCTATTATTATTATAATAATAATATTCACTATAATGAGATCTTGCTGATTTGAACTGTTAGCCTCAAAGATTTGTACACGGCTCTATTTAAACATCTGATCACATTTTTACGTTATCAAGTTATTGTTTCCATACACAATGAAGGCTCATTTTAAAATGTAAAAATATATTCATTTTGACAGGGCAAATACTTACAATTATCAATATAATTAACAGTTTCTGCCTATGCAAAGTGCAGGGGTGTTGGAGGGCCACAACCAGGCGGTCAAGGCACTGAAATATTCAACTGGGTCCATTTAAGAGAGGCTTTACCTGTGCTTCACACCTTTATTTAGAATTGCAATCTTAATGGGCTCGACACACGGGAGGCCACAAACGACAGTGACTGGTGAAACTCATCGCCTCCAAGGTGAACACCAACACACGGGATGCGACAAAACGGCAGCGGCTCCACACATGTGCTCCTGTAAAGTGGACGGTATTTTAGCTACATGGTGTAGAGATGAAGGAACATAAGAATAATCATTGATTGTTTTAAACGGGGAAAACATTGAATTGGAAGACTACTTGGCTGGATAGTAAGTTTTTTTAACAGACTGACTAATGTTGGGGTATTTATAAGTCTTATGGTCTCACCCCCACCGATTGGTTATAGTGCCAGGCGACAAACATTTCTCAACTTTCTTGTATCGCGTGGCGAGCCCGCGTGTTTCACATGCACGGATGTTGCTTGTTGCATATCGGGAGGACAATTTCCACCTTGTCGCGCCAGCTCCATTGCAAATGTAGAATGATTACATTTGCCGTAAAAAGTACCATCTCTGGCGATTTGTGCCAATTCAGCAAGAGGTTTAGGGACCACCATAAATTGGTCTGATGGCCGCATTTGGCCCCCCGGGCCGCACTGTGGGCACCACTGGCATAGCGCCTTTACTTACCATCCAGATGGCCTGTAGGACACTCCAGGATCAGTAGTTTTTTAGGTTTTCATTTCTGATTGGACTGTATCCATGGTTACATATACATTCCATTCCGAAAACCTGAAATCCCACAAAAAACCTGAAATAAAATAGATCCTGAAGAATCATAGGAGCCACCTGGATGGAAAGTAAAGGCGCTGAGCTGACCACCCATGTCGCTGCTGGGTCGTTGAAAGGTCAAATAATAGCCATACCACGTGACATTTCACCCAGTTAATAGAATATTGTTCATATATTTCATTGTGGAGGTTCTTCTTGGGGAAAAATACCTCTAACAAGTTGCATGCTTACTGTGAGTGGGTTCGCCTCTCCTGGTCTCCCCAGACCTGTCTCATAATAACTTTGCAGGGAGCAGAGCATCGCCACCTCGTCTCCATGGAGATGTTGCTGCTTTGCTTTGGCTACAAGTAGCAAAACATATTTTTTATTCCATTTGGTCCTTTTCCAAATGCATTATTTTAATAATCCGCTGCAAATATAGCACTGTTAGTGTCTAGCTGAGCATTAGGAGCATTTGGTTTCACTGCTGTTTGTATCTGCATTGTACGACAGTTTAGTGGCTAAAATGACCCGCACCAATGTGGCTTTTAACACAAGGTCTTAATATTATTCGCTGATAGTTACCATTTTATATAAAATAAGGTATTGCCAGGTCAAACACATAAGCAACAGTTACAGGTTAATGCAAAGAAGTCCTAGTATACAATGACAAACTCTACTGTGCGCACTGACACATCATATACCTTCAAAACCCAAAACAATGCATACAAATCCCTTTTTTCAGTGTTCGCCCTGCTGCATGTTGTACAAGATATTCTGACATAGATCTCCGTGTCTCCAGCTTATTGACTCCCAAATTGCGTTGGCTCTTGTCCCCACAGGCACACAGGACGTCTACGACAAAACCGGCAACAACAACACAGTGGAGGTGAGTCTCCTCGCGCTCGTGTGTGTGCGTGGCGGCGAGAGTGCGGTCTTTTGACAACACGCACCACAGAATAAAGTCTGCTCTCTGCGGCCTGTAACTATGAAAGAGAAATCCTCCGCCTGGGGCACATCGGCAACACTGCGGTCGGGGGAGAAGGGGCGCTGTGTGTGTCTTGTGAGGGGCTCCGCGAACGCTCTCCAGACAACACGGCCCCTCTCATCACACGCTGCCTGCCCCGCTCCTTTAAGGCAGCGTAAGCCCAGCTGGAGCCCACAGTGCCTGCCACAGAGGCACATGAGCTGGGCCCCATTAGCAGCCTGAGTCGATATGCAGCACTAAAGAAAAATATAGAGCCAAAAACATACCCATTGTCAGTTCTTTATAATTGAATTATAGCCACAGTATTACTCCACAGCTCCTATTTGGCTATAGGAGCAATTCCGAACACACACAAAAAATAGAAATGATTAAGAATACGCTGAAGTGAGGGGTTCCATGGGGGTCTGTTTTGGGGCTTCTGTTGACTCATCAAAACCTTCAGAATCAGATCACATTAAAAAGCTAAATGAACGAAGCGGTTCTAGCTGATTTGTAATCCCGGGCACAACCTCTGGCCAAAGTTCCCTCTTCCTGACTGTCCCTCTGCCCATCTCCGTCCTGCCCAGCTACTCCTGTAGGCTTGTACACTTGTGTAAGAGACACCACGCCCTCGGTGTCACCCCGTCCCATTCTCTCTCCTCATCCACTGCACCCACACACACCGCTCATCCTTTGTACCTCTCTTTCCTTTGACCCACACCTGCACTACTCACTGGCCTCTCTCTTGCTCAGAACTCTAATGTCAGAAAGGCTCATGGCTAAAGCTCATATTGATGTGTGATAGCCTTGATGGTTCCGTGTCGGTCTCAGTTGGGGTTTGCCGTTGCATGCACCCTGTGTGCTGGTCCCACTGCATGCTGCATGCCCATGTGTCACCTGAGGGCTGCAGACAGGCTGCGTTCAGGCTAGTAACTCCTCGTGCGTTCTCTGACTGTTCCTAAACTAGGTGTCAATTCACAACAGGCTGCAGACCTATCAGCTGAGCCAGCCCGCCATTGAGTCGGCCCCCCTGGCTCTGACGGCACCCCCCGCCCTGCTCAGCCCCGTCCCCACCGGAGAGCTGCGCCCGGAGACCCTCATCCAGTGCCAGCAGATCGTCAAGGTCATCGTGGTGGACCAGAGCGGCAGAGGACGCATGGAGGCTTTCCTGAGCCAGGGACCGGCCACCCACCAGCTCATCCAGTCGGCCCTGTCCACCCCTGTGCGGGCCCCGGCGGACGGGCCCCAGCCCCCCCTGCCGCCCCCCCCTCCCCCTTACAACCACCCACACCAGTTCTGCCCCCCTGACTCCCCCATGCCCCTGCACCACACCATGCCCCTCATCCGCCGCAGGAACTCCAGCGGCTCACGCAGCATCGTCTGACAGCACTTTACTCCCGTGTACGACACTGTAGGAGTCACACAAGGGGAGCTCATCACAGGCTTGTTTTGATAATTCTATGCCAAAAGGCAGCCTCATTCCTCTCGTCTCCCACCGAACACAGCGCTGCGCGCAGATGTGCTGTCTGTCTGCATTTCACACTCTTTTAAAAGCCTTTGACCCAACCATTTCAAATGTCACTTCTCTGTCAAATGTGAGCTTTGTCACCAGAACCAAGGAGCCGACTTCAAACTGCGGCAGCTTCAAAGGGACACTAAAAACACATCTCGGAAATGATCTATTTTTGTTTTCTCCACGGCTCCCGTAGCTGCAGTTTGTTCAGCTCGCAGATAGCACACTCGCTGAAGAACACTTTGACTCTATATTCCTCCACGCTCTTATCATTTCTCTTATCTGTGCATAATGAGGCCAAACACAACTGTAGCTTTCAAGTGTGACGTGTGTGTGGGAAAGCGGAGCTGTTGAAAATACACTGTAGCAGGCGTCAATGTATAGAATGTCACTCCTTCCCCCTTTGCCTTCAACCATATCCTCAAGACAATCATGACTCGTGTATCGTGTGCTGCCGTGTGGCGTGTTTTGCCTAAAACGTGTGGGAGCACAGATCTTCACCACGCTCAGGAAGGGTCCTGCCCCACCGCCCTCGCCCTCTGCCCAACGCGCTTACGTAGAGCACAGTAGATCCAGGTAGCAGCCGCTAAACCAAGGCTACACTTTCCTCCTGCATAGTTCCTCCCCATACACTCCCCTTTTAGGCACCGTTCCTGCCACACAATGAAGATAAACGACGTACACAGGGTAGAGCGAGGTCACCGCAAACATCATCTCCCCAGCGCACTTTTGTTTGCCCAGCACAGCGACCGTATAGATGGATGATGCATTCCTTTGCTGAATGTGCAATCAGGGGGGGGGAAAAACCCGAAGATGTCCATGGAATAATGATCAACTTTCACTGTGTGATTTTTGCTCCTTTGTACGACGGATCACCAATCAGACTGCGGCACTCTTATTTTTTTTTTTGGATATATATATTTATTTATTTTGGCACCATGACGGAATATATTGTACATAGTCTTTAGATTTATTCTCAAGAAGTGATCGCTTTTTTCCGCCCACCCGCGTGTAACTTGTGTATTTGTACAGAGAAGATCTAGTTTAAAAAGACAGAATATAGTAAATTATTATTATTATAGTTATTGATATGATCACGATTTCACGTTGCAAATCGGGAGGGGGTTTCTTCTGCCATGCTATGCGTGCGCGAGAGGCGGCCAGCTTTGATAGAGTATGCCGCAGTTACCATGGCAACGTACGCCGATTTGATTTCAGATGTGCATTAATCATTAAAACGACCACGTCATGTTATTGTGGGACTGTGAAGAGACGGATCTTTCACGTGTTAGAAAAGGGCTATGCTGTATAGGCGAATATATACATGCATTTACAATAAAGTGACGTGCACACAGCCAAAGCAACAACTTCAGTCCACTTTGAAAAAGAATATAGCTTGTTTACAGATAGTCTTTGTTTACCCACTGACTTGTAGTATACCTATAGCATGAGATTTTGTTGATTTGATCATTCGGTTTCTCTCATTGGTCACGGCATGTTGGGCTTCCTTCCTCCGTTTTTCCTCTTCCTGCTTCATTACTCGGCCCGACCCCTCCCTCTCTCGCTCCGTGGTTGTCATGGAGACGCACCAATCTGCATCCTCACTGTGGAGCACTGTCGGTTCCTCTTTGCACCCTCACCAGATTTATAAAAAGAGATTTCTATCAATCGACATGTTTACTAATGGAAATATTTCTAACTTTTATTTCTGTTTGAAGAGAATGAAAGAATAAAGTAGTTTTTACTCTCACGCCTTTGGTCTCCGGTGGATCTGTTGACAGGTGAATTCTCTCCCATTGTGCATGAAAGTCACTCTGCGGTAATTGTCACAATTGCCGTGTTTTTTTTTTTTTTGGTCAAGTCGTATAGAATAAAATCTTTAAACACCAGGGCTAGAAAAGATACAGAAATATTTTATTGATCATCAGCCTCAAAGATTGAAATCACAAATCCTTAAAACAAGTCCGGTTTGGCTGAAGACATGATTTTTATGCAAGCACAGGGTGTAAACAAAGCCTGGTCAGTCATACCAACGTTTATTTCTGTACGTTTTCTACAAATCTCAGGGGGGAAAAAAACCGATGTATATTAAAGTGAATGCAGTACCATCACACAGTAATGGAAACAGGCTTGGATGGGAAAAGTTCCAGACCCACTTCACACGGCTATAAAAGTGAATGTGTCCGTCTGGCCAGGCTACAAGCGAAAAACACCATACACGGGTGAATAGTGCAAAGCTCCCAAACAGACGTGATCATTTTACACGTGCCACTTCCCCCTCTCGCTTTCTGAAAAAAGCATTTACTCAATATTGGCTTAAACAAACATTTCTTTTGTGCCTCAAAATCAACCAAATGATAAAAATTCAAACGCATTTATAAATAGCTGTACGGGGATCGCTTTAGAGACCTGACTTGGGCTTCAATACTTTCACGATATCCTCTGCAACAAAATCGTGTCTTTGGAAATCCGCTTTGACGACGGGCTTCGGAAAAAAGTCATTTACTCTCTTGCTCATCTGCAGTGTCCCTCCTCCCTCTACCTCTCGGTCTGACCGCGGGTCAGCTGGAAGCCCCCGCAGTACACAAAGCTCTAATCTCCTTCCTGGGCAGACTCAGGCTCATCACATGGTGGTTTCTTCCCACTCCAGCTCCACGTCACCTGAAAGCGCAGTGAGCGGAATGACAATGGGGCCGGGTCTCTCTTCAGAAACGGCTCGTGTGAAGGCCGGGCTCTTACCCTCCATGCCCTCCAGGGAGTCGGTCTTCTCCAGAGCCGAGTAGCTGACGAACCAGATGGACTGGCTGTTCCCTTTGCTGTTCAGGAGCTCGAGCGTGCTCTGGTGCAGGAAGATGTACTGAGCCTGTCATTGGACACAGGCACAGGAGGACATTATTTAGGGATGGGGGGCAGGAGCCAGCATGACCGTAACAAATGTCCTGAAGATCATTAGTATTCACCTAACAACAACAAAAATGTGTGCAGCATTCAATCTTTTTTTTAAGTATTTAGGGGCATATTATTGTTTATTTTCTGTATGAGAGAAGCCATAGAGATCCGTAAGCGCCCCCCCCCCCCCCCCCCAGACTGTGAACCGGGACGAGAGGGCTTAACAACTTTCCCACACCTGGGACACAGTTCTGAAAAAGTCACACTGCAGATGGCGCTGTCAGCCTGCTACTACAAGCAGGAAGACGGTAGCCTGTTGAGACCAGAATGATCCCCCTCTATATTTTTTTATACAGAGGGGGATCAGTCTGGACTCCCCGCCCCGTTGATTTGTTTATTCGTGTTGTTCACGAGTAGCGTCAGTCACGGGACGCGGAAGTCCCTTAATACCAATCTACGAACGGCGCACGAGAGAGAAAGAGCGTGTCTTTAATCAGCAGTAAATGACCAACAATACACTTCGACAGTAGGTGAGTTTCGTGATTCATAATCCTGCGTGAATATTACCGCAAACCCGCTAATAACACCGCATCAATGGCAGACGCTATTGCCAACCAATTGGCTATGGTGGGCCGATATGGTCATGCTCGCCACTTTATTGCGGCGCTTTTGACGCCGTATTTTCAAAATAAAACGCCGCTTTTTACGCCGCACGCCGACCGGCGTAAAATATAAAACGCCGCTTTTTTACGCCGCACGCCGACCGGCGTAAAATATATTTTAATAGAAATGCTAATGATCTCCACCCTGAAGTTTGGACAGCCAGTAAAATGGAAGGTTTTGTAGCCAATGGGAACAAGCCAAACCCTTCACTGGTCATGCTCGCCACTTTATTGCGGCGCTTTTGACGCCGTATTTTCAAAATAAAACGCCGCTTTTTACGCCGCACGCCGACCGGCGTAAAATATAAAACGCCGCTTTTTTACGCCGCACGCCGACCGGCGTAAAATATATTTTAATAGAAATGCTAATGATCTCCACCCTGAAGTTTGGACAGCCAGTAAAATGGAAGGTTTTGTAGCCAATGGGAACAAGCCAAACCCTTCACTGCACGGCAAGAGCAGCACCATCGATGTCACTGGGCTGAAACCAGGAGGAGACTTCTGTCTGTATACAATTTATAACCATGTGAATGGTTTGACAAATAAAATATCTTGTATCTTGTATTTTGTCTCGGGCAAGTCGTTTTCTACTGACAAATAAAAAGCGGTGTGCTCTTAACATCTAGTTACATCTAGTTACAGTTGAAGAGCACACCATCCATTTTACTGGCTGTCCAAACTTCAGGGTGGAGATCATTAGCATTTCTATTAAAATATATTTTACGCCGGTCGGCGTGCGGCGTAAAAAGCGGCGTTTTATTGTTTACGTCGATCGGCGCGAGGCGTAAAAAGCGGCGTTTTATTTTGAAAATACGGCGTCAAAAGCGCCGCAAGAAAGTGGCGAGCATGACCATATCGGCCCACCATAATTGGCTGATTGGTTGACTCCGCTTCCTGTTTGCTTGTACCGCTGTGGGAAATAGAAGTGACGCTGCAGTGACCAGACTCACTCGCTGCTACAGCGGTGAGGAAGACAGAGCCCAAAACTAATGGGCTGACACAGCAAACACCTCAGAGGAAGGCCACAGTTGTGAAACTGTCAGGTATGAAATGTTTTTATTTATTTTATTTGACCTTTATTTAACCAGTAGAGAGTCCCACAGAGATAAAGAATCTCTTTTACGGGGGAGCCCTGTATACAAATAAAGCTGTCTGGAAAAACGAGTGCACATTCTTATGACATCAGCAAATGAGCTCTTGGGGAAGAGTGGATTCAGTACAGTATATACGATTACTCAGAGACATGCATGAATGAAACACAACATAAAACAGATATGTTTTAATTGGTCCATTTTCCATCTTCTCCATCTCAAATATGTTGTGATGTCATCTGAAAGTCAGCCAGAGTGGCTCTATGAATTAGGTTTATTATAAAGGTTTTGTTACAGTGATCAGTGTTTAAAAAATTTAATTTCAAACCCTAATAATAATAATGGATGCCTTTTATTCCATGATTATGCTGTGTCATGTTTAGCAAAGGCTTAATGTATAATACAGTAATGTTCTTGTATTGCAAGTGGAACATGGGGCTGGGTCATTATCCTGCTGTAATGAAGAAGTGATTAAAACAAGCCATGAGGGATATCAGCCACACAGACTCTTGTATCAGACTGGAGCTGGGTTTAAAAATGCGAGTGTAAAATCAAATAACGTTAAAGGGAAAAGTCTGGTGAGCAGAGAGTGAGTGAGGAAGGGAAGTCCTGCATCTGCATGTGCCTATAATCCACAGCCAAATCATTCCCTTTGTCAAAAGGTTTTTCTGAAGCGTTTCACATGGGACTGGGATGAGGAAAGTAGGACATGTACACTGTCACTGGTGAGATGGAGGAATCTCTGAGCTGCTACAACAACTTAAGAACTAATAGCCTCCAGTGTTTTTGTCTTTATCATGAGCCATCTGTATGAGCAGGCTGTGGGATGGCCGCTCTGTTCTTTACAGGGGTACTATGTTTAATTATGCTTTGTTCTTTTAATGCTTATACTGTGCTTGATTTAGGATTTTCAAATACATTTAAAATGTTGTTTCACATGTACTAAATGGGGTTTGTTGATTGCGTTTCAGCGTAGCATATTTTTCTCAGCAGTCTGTGATTATGCAGAAAATGCAGCTGACCACGGAGACTAACTAAACAGAATGTGTTCCAGCTGCAAAGTAGACGTCTCCATATTTTGCCCCAGCCCAGTCTAAAATGCAGACCATGTACTCACCAGGTTCTGGACCATGCACATCCTCTCGCTGCGCAGCTCTGCCACCAGGCCATAGATGTCCACAAAGTCGTGGTCTCTCACGTGCTGAGTGAGGTGGTCTAAAGCAATGTACACTCCAGTCCTGCCCACGCCCGCACTGCATGAGCACAATCACTGCTAGTGAATATACTGTCACTGAGGCGTTGGACCTAGTGCATACCATTACCTGCAGTGGACCACGATAGTGCTGGTCTCCAGCCGGTGGGTGCGCACTGCTCGCACAAACTTGATCAGAGCGGTGCAGGACTCTGGGACGCCGTGCTCCGGCCACGACGTGTAGTTGAAGTGACGCACCAGGATGTAGTGACCGTGCTGCACAACAGGGTCGGGTTAAAGAGGCTCCTTTATACACTAGTTACAAGTGTTTTTGTAAAATGTTCTTCCTGACCCAATCAGATCAATGTAGCTTCCAAAGATTGTACCTTGTTACTGTATCTGGTATTTGTACAAATGTTACCCCCTTGATGTGGATTTGATGGATCAATGAACATTATTCATTGTGAGAATAAAAAATATTTAATATATTTTTCTGCCTTCCGTGGGCCCACCACCTGCAGGAAGAGCCATAGGGGGCTGGTGCAATGTGCCCCCCAATACCCGGCTACGGACAAGTGGAAGAAAATGGATGGATATATTTTACTATTAAATGGGTTCCAAATTAAAAGTCAGCGATATTGTGGATGGTGGGAGTGTGGACTTCACAAAGCACTTTTCGCCCCCTCTGTGCGGTGAACTTTAATACGAACTATGATCACCGTGATGAGCCACATGTTTGCCATTGATTTCCCGTCAGGAGCGCTGCATGGGTGCGGATCACTCACCCGCTCCACTCGAAGTGTCCTGACAGTCCAGTCGGGAAAGACGTCCTCTGACACTTTGGACACCAGGATGTCGCTGAACACTGACATGGGCTTATCGTCCTCGGGCCAGTACTTGTGACAGCGGATCTGAAATGTCCCAGACGCACACAAACGCCACACGTCAGACAGCGGGACAGAAAGCAGCTGCTAATGAGCCCCCCTCACATGCACTACGAGATAAAGGCGTGATTTATTGCAGTGTCTGGTTGGTACGCACGCGGCCCTTTTCGAAGCACTGAGTGAGCATGACGACGGTGCGGGTCCCCGTTTCCCAGATCATCCTCCAGAACGCCGCCACGGTGCCGGGGAGCGGCCCTTGGGTGGCTATGAACTCGTTGGGACACAGATACCCCTGGGGGAGGGGAACAGTTTTGTGAGAAGATGAGAAAACTGCGCAGGAATCTGAGCTGAAGTATTGTTTAAAAAAAAAAGTGCTGAACTCACAGAGACAAAGCTGGCATTGATGTAGTCGGAGCCGTCGGATCCTGGCTGGGAGAGCAGCTTCACGCGGTTGTTATTATCTAGGCACAGAATATGTATATATAAATAATAAAATGTAGAAAATATGCTGCTGCGACATAAGTGCCTTTTGTAATGTTTAGTGTGTACTATATTGACTCGGCACATAAATCAGCACCGCTCCTGAAGGCTCCAGGTATGATGGAGTATTTGTCTTTCTACAGTTACAGGTTTCAGTCACAAAGTGTAATAAGGTAGACGTGTGATTGAACTGAACACACTTATGTTTAGGTCGTTA
Organism: Proterorhinus semilunaris; assembly: GCA_021464625.1. Lineage (NCBI taxonomy): Eukaryota > Metazoa > Chordata > Actinopteri > Gobiiformes > Gobiidae > Proterorhinus > Proterorhinus semilunaris. The sequence goes on along the minus strand of CM038356.1, from coordinate 29,056,500 downwards.
TTCAAAGCCACTAACTAAGGAATACCTACGTCGTATAAAACTCCCCTCTCCTCTCTCCAATAGGTATACGGAGGCATTTGAGCATATAACAATAATAGTGCACAGAGAAAGTCTGTGATGAAGTAAAGGAACTTTAGTACTCGAGTAGACTTTTTGAGGATCTGTATTGTACTTGAGTAGTGTTTTTGTTGAGAACTTACTCCGTTTTCTCCACCGCATTTGAAAGATAAATATAATGCACTCTACGCACCAAAGTAAAGAGTCTGTTTGGCCATGTATTTGCCTGATAATGTACACTTCAGAACAATAGGGGGCGCTGTGCAAATGTACTGTCCCCGGCTTTTGGTCATACAGGAAGTGAATTCGAGCACCATTTGGGTGTTTTTGAAGCTAACATTTAAATGGATTTGTATTTTCTACTTTGAATGAAAATGTTCTATACCAAACACGTAAAGGCACTATACCTAATGTGTACCCTTTGTAGTCAGAATGTGACGAAATAGTCATTTTTTCTGTCACAGTTCTCCTTCGGAGTCAAAATGGGGCAGCACAGTGCTTGTCCCGGGTTCAATTCCCACCTGGTCGGAGCCTTTCTGTGTACTTCAGTTTCCCCTACCACTAAAAAAATTTACAATATGTTCTCCACTGGGGCCAGGACTCCCTTGGAAATGAGATTCCTAATCTCAGTGGGACGTTCCTGGTAAAATAAAAGTAAAAAAGTATACTTTTTTTGTGTGTCTTTTGTCACATATTGAACATTGCACATCCACGGCTGTGCAATGGGCTCTCCAGTTTCACCCATAGTGGCTAACCTCTACATGGAGGAAATGGAGGGGAATGCCTTGACCTCATACCCAGGAAACAAACCCAGCCACTGGTTCAGATATGTAGATGACACGTGGATCAAAATTAAACAGAAGGAAGTGGCCCCTTTTACAGATCACATCAATGCTGTGGACCCCAGCATTAAATTTAATCGGGAGGACGCCAAAGAGAAAGAACTTGCCTTTTTATATTGTAAAGTTATCATAGGGGAAAACGGACAACTTCAGACAGAGGTTTACAGGAAGGCAACTCATACTGAGTATTTGATGTTTGACTCAAACCATCCACTCCATCACAAACTAGGGGTCATCATGACGCTCAGACATAGAGCTAAAGAGGTGCCCACCAGTGCAGAAGGAAAGCCCAAAGAGGAGCAACATGTCCAGAGAGCCCTCTCAGACTGTGGCTATCCAAACTGGTCTTTCACTAAAGCACAAAGGGCAAGAAGACCCAAAGAACAAGACAGACAGACTACAGAGCCCAGAAGAAAGGGAGTCGTAGTGCCGTATGTAGCCGGGGTCTCAGAGAAACTTCAGAGAATCTTTAGGCAGCACAGGATTCCAGTGAACACACTGAGACAAAAATTAGTTCATCCCAAAGACAAAACTCCACCACAAACAAAGCAATGTGGTTTATTCTATTCAATGCAAAGAAGAAGAATGCAAAGAAAATTATATTGGAGAAACGAAACAAGTTTTACAGAAGAGACTTTATCAACACCGAAGAGAAAGCATAAGTGGCCCTCAGTCGGCGGTGCACCTCCACCTCAAAGCCTCCAACCACTCCTTTGAGGACGGGGAGGAGAAAAGTTTAGCTAAAGAAGAACGTTGGTTTGAAAGAGGAGTTAAAGAAGCTATTTTTGACAAATAAGAAAATCCCTCCATGGACCGGAATGGTGGGCTCAGATTTAATCTCCCGTCACTTTACTCCAATCTCCTTTGGGGAAAACCGACAGGGCACAGCCAGTCCAAGGAGACGGCACCTCAGCTAACAAAAGAACAATAGGCAGGTAATTAGCAGTGACCAGCCATGAATAGGACAGATACTGGGCAGTGATCATCTATGAATAGGACAGGACTGACCGATACTGAGGTCAGCAGATCATTAGAGACGCTCTACTTCAAAGGGGTTTACCCACAGGTGAGAGTAGCTGTGATTAGAGAGGAGGAGCCGGGCCAACCCTAGCTCCTCCCCGTTGGTCTATATCTTCAGCTGCGGGCTGAGTGGGACTTTTGTCGCTGACGAAGCCTTTTGGAGGCGAAACGTTCGAAGACTTCCACTGAAGTACCTTCATTGAATATTGAGCAAACATAACATTGACAAATGTTATGTTTGTCAATACAAAGCAAACTTCACACATCGGGCTTAGTTTTTCCACACAAAAAAACATTTGTCTGAGCAACTTTTACTTTGATTGGAGTAACATTTGACCAGTAGTATCTGTACTACTTAAGTACTTTGACTATCACTGAGAATGCTTTAGGCCGTTTCCACACACGTTGGAGCTTTGTAGGTCGCCTCGAGATCACCTTAGCTCCAACTGTATTTACTCCAAAATGAGTTAAGTCCGTGTTCACTCACTCGCACAAAACATCAGCCATGCAACAACGATCAGCTGTACAACGAACTTATTCCCATGACAACGGGCATCGACCTGTCAATGTGCCGACAACGATACACGGGCACCGGCTTAAAGATTCACACTGACCCTAAAGTGCCGCTCTCGGGCCGAAAGTCCCTTTAAGTCGACCTAACTAGAGCCTGTGTGAAAGCGCCATAAGTCTCGTATCTATCCATACTCGGTGGTGACAGATTTATGATGAACTGGTTTCTTTTTTGTAGCTTGACACCAAACATTTGACTTCTCTCTACAGCCCTGTGTGTCCCGGGGCACTCACAGGGCTTGATGTTGGGGAAGCGGTTCTTGGTTCTGTTGTAGGGCATGTCTGCGTCTGTGGTGGCGAGGTCCTGCAGCAGCTTTGGTAGTTCCTGCGACAAACAAACCCACAGACCCCACATTAACGCCGGGCCACATTCACCCCCCCACCCCGTGTCTGGCTCGATCCCGCTCACCGAGAACTCCTCCTGGAACTTGGCGTTGTCGTTGCTACACAGATCCTCCACATGCTGCAGAAAGGACTTCTTATTGACAGGCCTGGGCCAGCAAACAGTTTAGAAAAAAAAGATGTCTGTTTATTCTGGGATACGAGCAGTAAATCCCAAATGCCCGACCACTTAGAATATGCACATTTGAGTTGTCGATTTTTGGGGGACTTACTTGAGGGATTTCCTGTAGCTGAGAAGCCTGCGAAAAACAAAACAAAACAGGTCATATCAAAATTAGCCCGACAATTGCGGCAGCAGCATTTCAATGCGGTAAAGCTGATAATCATCACAGGGGAAAGAAAAAAAGAAATGAAACCGTTTCGAATCTAACCTTCCCTCTGATGTGGTATTCTAAAGGAATCGGGACATCAGCGCGCTTTCTGTGGGGGATTGGGACTCGGTTGGCGGGCGGGTGCACGCACATCCACAGCTATTGATAAAGCCTGCCACTTGTGCCCTCTAAGACCACTGGGCCGTTAATGCAATTTGAAAAAGTGAGAGCAGGTAAACAAGCACAAAGTGGAGCAGGGGTTGACGCAGGCACACACAGCAGCACTCAAACGCAGCACTTTAATGCAAAACCTCAGAGATTTTAACTACGATATCGTCTTATTTCCTCATCTAAAACATAACAAGGGAGATAAACAACACTATTGAGATGCGTCTTTGTAATCAGAAATAGAGCTGCTGCCCCCGGGGCAGCTGTGAGTCCATTTATCGTACACTGCCTGACCAAAAAGAAAGTCACAACTAAAAAAAACTTTGGTTGGATGCTTTTAGCTTTGCTTGCTGCACATTCGCCGTGTTTCATTGAAGGCCCAATACCTGATATTATTTAAATTACAAACAATAAAAGAGGAAGCCACTAAATACACATTTTAGTAAACTAACTCCCAACTTTCCCAATTCTTCCCACCTTTCACGAATTGCATGGTCACTTTTCAGGGTCACTTTCACTGAAATGCGAGAACACTCGCCTGTAAATTCAAGCAATTGATACAAAGGCTTTGTAATTAGATGCACAGTGTTTTCCCCCACAAATAACTTAGTTTACAATATACTAAAGGAGGACAAAACTAATTGTGTTCCACTAGAACAGGTTAAGCTTCTGCAATGGCAAAAGTGCTGATCCAGTGCTGAATAAATTTTTCACCAAAGTCTTGTTTCTGACTTGGATCCGCTGCGCAAAGCCTTCTCCAGCACATCCCAAAGATTCTCAATGGGGTTAAGATCTGGACTTTACGTTGGCCAGTCCATGTGTGCAAAATGATGTCCCACGCTCCCTTAATCCCTGTGCCATCGGGGAAGAGGAAATCCACTGATGCAATAACCTGGTCATTCAGGATGTTGTTGCTGAACCTAGACCGGACCAACTGCAGCAAACCCAGATCACAACAGTGAGTTACAGGTGGATATGTTTTTGTTTAGTTTTTTTGTTTTGGTCGGACAGTGTAGCTTATCAGCACCAATGTGGAGAATGAATAATGTTATACTGTAGCACTTTGAGAAGCTTGTAAAGTGCAGTGTATAAGACATTATTGTGTTGAATTATTCATTATTATAAGGAGGACTCCCTGGTTTACCGCTTAAGTACGCCACAAATTAGCGCTGAAGAGGAAGATGACAAAACATGTGATGCCTTTAATACGGAAACCCCATCATGCCATGACAAAACCACACTCGCACACGTCACGCCCGTCACTCCTGAACTTACTGAATGACATAGATCTCTTTCCGCCTGAAAAAGAACGAGGAGTACCTGAGGGGGGAGCAGAGAGTCACCGTGAGTATGCAGTGTCTGTGTGACAGGAGGAGTGGAGGGCAGGTGCTTTTAGCATTCACCCGGCGCTCCGCAAACAGCCACCGTCTTTATCCTGCGCCGTGACAAGAGCGGAGCGGAAAAAGGCGCCGCCATGAAGGCTTCCGTTTGGAGCCCAGACGTACCATACAATTTCAGCTCATTCCAACACGCGCTAAAATAAGTGCAGCCATGGTACTTCGGTGATTTGAAGTTTAATACAAAAAATATATATATCCGCTTTTCCTTGTGGAGGCCCTTCCTTTCACAACCAGCCTTTGCTGTGACTGTCCCTACACAAAGCGATGTTGCGATAATGTATTTGTATCAGGACTGGAATGACTGACTCAATAGTTTCCACATGCTGTTTGACTTTTATCCATTTATTTGCCGGATTGAAACAGATGTAGGACTTTGATGAAAGAGAGCTCGGCACAGAGAGTACGAAAGCTCGCTGCTGTCGCCGCGACTGGTTGGAGAGGCGCCGACAGTTTGAAATATGTGCTCAGCGGAGAACTGAAGATGCAGCAGGCAGACGCGGTGATGGAGCGCTCCGTGGTGCTCCGGATTCTATTTTAGCCTCAGCCAAACACTCGGCAAGGTCTGGTGTTGACAGGAGCACGCGCGTCAGGTTGCGGCACGGGCCTTTTTGTCCCGTCGGCTTAGATGGGAAGTGGAGTTGGAAAGCACTAAATAAAGCATTCTAGTCAAGTAGTCGACTCCCGCTTACAGCTACTGTGCCAGAATACGGGGTAAATGTCGGGGATGACGCTGCTGTAAAGGAACAGTCACGCGAGTGGTTCTGACAACGTTAGTACTTTTTTTTTTTTAACTGCTCCAAAATTAAACCCAGACCCGGTCGCACAGTGGGGATGGGGGCGCGTGAACTCACCGGTTGACTTTCTCCTGCTTCAGCTCCATGTCTGCGATGGCGATGAGCTGGTCCAGTTTGCACTTGGTTTCTATGATCTCGGCTTCTCTGGGCGAGTACGTTCCGCCTTCCTTCTTGTGCTGGTGAAGCCTGGGTGGGAACAGAACAGCTTTCACAATCATAATTAGCCAACCACAAATATATCCCAGTCAATGCTTGCTCTTAGACATTTCCCCCCCCCCCCCCAATGTCGAACAGCCCTCGTGTGACGATTTAGTGGTAAAGGAACACATTTGGCAGTGTCGTGCTAAGCAGGGTCGAAATGATGCTCGGCTTTCTCAGAGCGGCTCGATGTAATTGATACGTGCAGGCTTTGACTTCTGATATTGAGCCGTTAGCCCCAGAGTTTCCATCTTACTTGACTGAGCAGCAGATGATGATTATCAACAACACGGCGAGGAAAAATGACAGAAGCACTCCCAGGATGATCTGCTCGTCCCTGGTTAACAGCCCATTCGCTGCAGAGAGACACGGCGATAAAAGGAAAAACAGATAATCACATCGGGTCGTCACGTTCACGTATTGGGAACAAGATGAAGAAGTCATACCGGTGGTTTTGATGTGCTCCGAGTACTCCGAGTCGGTGTACTGGCCCTTGATGTTGGTGGCTCTGAATTTAAACCTGGGTCACAAGGCGGAGCTCATTGTCAGGAAGAACAAAAAAACCCCAAAACAAACACTTTGGACAAGTCAAATGGCGCAAGAGAATAAACCCAACCAGAAAAACACCCCTTTCCTTCACGCTGTCACGGACTCTTTGTCAGAGCGTGCTACCTCTACCTCCGCACCAGACGACTCCCCTGTCCTATTCCATAAAGTGCACTCTCTCATCCTGCCAAATCCCATTTCACAAAACGGTTCAGTTCAGTTGGTTTTATCGTCTCAAACCCTCGGTGCAACAAACTAAATCGAGCGATATCATGTGCACAAAGGGAGGGAAGATGAGAGTTCAGCTTTCTGACAGCGCGTTGGGGGAAACTGTCCTTCAGTCAGTCGGGTTAAGCCCAGATCAAGGAAACTCAGCTGTGAATCCCGTCCACAAGAGGAGAGAGGCTGAGATGACAAAAACCCCATCTCTTTAAAACATCCATCGCTGCAGCACAACCAACAGCCTCCTCAGTAGGGATGGGAATTCATAGGGTTTTATTGATATCAATGTCGTCAATAATTTTACCTATCAATTCGATTCTTTATCGATTCTCTTATCGATGCCTGACTTGTCTGTGTGTTGGGGAAAAGCAAGGAATGAATGTACTTTCGATAAACCCTATCGAAAACCACACATTGTTAGTTTTCCCAAGAAAAAATGTTCATTAAATTAAGCAAGTTTGGAAATATACTGTGGCTCCTGCTGGCACTCGGCCTGCCTGGCATCCTCAAATATAATGGTAACATTTGTACTTTTCACCAAGTGTCTGTAACTTGTCACAGACTGATGCTGTTTTGTAACACCTAAACAACAGGACTCGGTCTCAGCACAAACTCTACAGATTTTCATCTATTTCCGCTTCATCCGACGCCACATTCTCCTTCGCCCTGTCCGTGTGAACTGCTTCTGTCGCGGCCCGTTACCCAGAGCTGCGAGAGATCAGCCGATCCGCTCATAGCGCACTCATAGCGGGGACGGGCAGAGGTAGCAGTGGTGGAAAGTAACAAAGTAAAAAGTACAAGTAAAAAGTGCAAATTATAGGTACTTTTACTTAAGTACATTTTATGATGAATACTTTCTACTCCACTACATTTTTAAATTTTATCAGATACTTTTACTTAAGTACATTTTTGGTCCTGTATCTGCACTTTTATGTAAGAATATTGAGTACTTCTTCCACGTAGACGTACGGTTCCGATGCTTTGCTCAAACAGAAGAACCGGTTCTCGATTCCCATCCCTACTCCTCAGCCACTCCATCTCCTCCTCAAGAGATGATACAGTATTCTATCTATAAATCCATCACACTCTTCCTGCTAGTTGCTAAACTCTGATCAAAATTGATTTCTGCAGTGAAGCCCGACCAAACTGAAGGGACCATTTAGTGTTTATGGGTAAAGATTACCAGACTGCTGCTTATTTTTCATCTATCCTCTCGGACACCATTGTTTATTCTCTAACAATACTGTATATTTATATGATATTGATTTTACATACAAAAACCCCCAAAACCGTCAGAGGTTATTACAACTCTGCCGTAGAGCATTTCATTTTAACACCTCTAGCTAAAGGTAAGCAGCTAATGATGGCACCATAACCGCCCATTTAAGAGTGATTTACTTATATTCACAACGTTGGATTTTTGGGTTTCTCACAGTTTGTATTCAGTTGTGCTGTGTTCCAGTTCAAAGACCAATGCATTGTGGTCTATCCTGACCCCTCCAGTAACCATCAAGTCCACTGCTTTGTCTCTCTGGTTATTCGGACTCATTACAGAACGGAGTGACCACTCTATAGAGCACTAGGGAAAAGTGTGGACAGTCATATACTCACACATAAACCGTACTAGGCTTCAGAGGCCCATTACAGTAAGTGTCTGACTGGTTCAGGCAGTCATCCCTCTCTCCGATCACATAGAACACGCTCATGTTGGTGGGCATTAGCGGGGGCCTCTCGCCCCACAGTAAATGCTGGCCTATCCGGGCTCCTACATCTGCGTTTGACTCGTCACAGGGCGGGTTGGGAAAGCCCCAGTCTGTGATGTAAGGGACTGGATACTTGGAGAAGGCTGTGCTCCAGTTGGACGCGTTCTCAGCATCTTTTACTGTGAAAAAAAAAAATATATGTTTCGCAAGAAATACAAGTCACAAGTGTATACTTTCCAAAGTTGTGCCACTCTATTACAGGCCTATTTTAAGAAGCCACAGACTCCTACCCCCTGACTCAGCCACGATGACCTGGATTTTTGCGATCGGTCCGTTGTCGTCACTATAGAAACAGGCAGGCATGTAGATGGTGATACTCCTTTGGGTTACCATGGCAACCACCGCCTCGGGTGTCCGGATGGGCTTGGCCGGGGCTGGATGAGCACGCGTGAGAGCAGAGGGGAAGAGTGACCGGTTACCACCAAACCACCAGACCACATTCAGTCTGCACTTCCGCATTCATGTTTTAGAAGATTATGGGTAAGGCCAGTTACTCTATGGATTTCAAAGAAATCTCCGAACAGGTATCCAACTGTCAACTATCACCTGTGTATTTTTACATATAAAGTTTGGGTTTGGGTATGAATTGAATGTTATGGCCAAATTGTCTACAGAGCAAGAAAATAATCTAATTAAACAAGAAAGCAAAAGAGTAACACATTTCTTGAAATAAGTATATTTGCCCTTAATTTGTGAGGTAGAAAAATATCTGCCAGTGGAAAGAGTAATTTTCTACTTAAAATTATGGGAAAAAATAGCTCATTGTACTTGAAATTACATTAAACATAAAAAAATTATATGTTTTTACTCAGAAAATAATACTTATTTCACTGACAGATTTTTACTTGGTAAGTCATGATCACTCAAATTAAAGGTATTAATACTATTAATTCTTAATTCTGTCTTAATAACATATCAAGATATCACTTTTCTGCCACGTAGCCTCAGAATACTACATTGAATTGAGTATTTTTCTTTTTAAAATCTTCATTGGAAGAAGAAGATCTTTATTTATATAGCGCCTTTCACAGACAAAGCGCTTCACATGAGACAATTGTACATCCAGTCCACACACGTTGTTAGTAGCTTCAGTTTCCTCTGGGGAAGACTGATACAAGCGCTGTCGTGACTGCACGCATCTGCGCCAACGGTCCCTCTGACCACCATACATTCACTCACACACATCATTCATCCTGGCCTATTGTACATGTTTTTAGTGGTAGGGGAAACCGGAGTACCTGGAGGAAACCTACGCAGACACAAGGAGAACATGCAAACTCCACACAGAAAGGCCCCGTCCAGGTGGGAATCGAACCCGGGACCTTCTAGCAGTGAAGCACGAACTGCTGCCCAGGTGACTTGTAAATGGACTATTGTACCTTTGATGCCCGTAGTTATCTGGACATGAGGGCTGGGGGGGCTCCTGCCGGCGCCGTTCTTTGCAGAGATCTACAATCAGACACACACACACATTAGGGAGTATTTTGTGCCTCTGAAACCGTCCCACCTGTTTCTGACATTTACCTAAGCACCTCTGTGTAACAAGGCAAATGTCAGCTTCAGTTTTGATACAATTTTTCTGAAACCTCAAGGTATAAACTCATTATCCCACACAAAACCTTTAAGACACATCTTCAGTGACACCATCTTCAATCAAGTTAGTTTCCGTTGGTCCTGTTTTTGTCTATTTCCATCAAGCAGTAACCGCTTTGTTGCACTTAGGTTATTGCAAATGTTTAACTGAGTGTTACCTGAATGCTGTAGCTGTGTCCCCCCTTCAGGCCATCGATCACTCCTGTCAGCTTGTTATCTTCCTCACTATGGATGGCAGTGAGGCTCATGTTCTTCACCAGGGTGCCGCCGTGGTAGATGTACACGTAGTAGGCTGTGATGTTCCCTTTGGGCTCCTCTGGGGGGGAGAAGCTTACCTTCACCTGGCCCACCTCCCCCGGGACCACAGTCACGGTCACGTTGCCTGGGGGGCTCTTGGGCTCTAAATCAACAGACAAATATAAGCACACATGCATTAACGTGAATAGTGTGCTAAATATATCGAGGGTCGGGTTACGGCACTTTTGGGCTACAACAAAAAAGCTGTTAAAGTGCATATTTTTTGGCAAAAAAAAAATAGTTAACACAATTATATTGAAGATTTTCCAAAACATTTTACCCAGCTTTCTTTAGTTGGATCATTTTTGTGATGCTTACAGTTTCACTTCCTTATTGGACAGGAAGCGACATAGATAGTGGAAAACAACTTTCAACTGTTGTTGTTGCCTGGCTCTGCCATACTATTCCCTGTCCAGTCCACGCAGGGAAGTTAGTCTGGTCACAGACTTGGAGCAGTTTGAACCGGCCGGCCTAATGTGCACAGATTGTCAGTGAAATAAACCAATTAGCGGACGTGACGACAGCTGTAGTCCAACTTACAAAATATGAACTGAATATAAACTCACGAGAACGCAGTGAGTTTATATTCACGCAGTGAAGTAGTCGAGGAGGCAAAATCCTCGACTACTTCATCCATGATTAGTTTTGGCTGATGTTAATGTTAACTGAATTAACAACATAGTGGTGCAGCGAGTGACGTAACCATGTCAATTCTCTGTGACGGTTGTGATTGGTTCGGCTAGGCCAGGGGTGCTCACACTTTTTCAGCATGCGAGCTACTTATAAAATGATCAAGTCAAAATGATCTACCTACTAAAAAAATGCTAAACATATATTTATTTCTAAATATATTGAGGATTCTTTATATCTACAAGTAAATAGCTCCTCCTCTGGCCCTGTGTTGTCAGGCCGCACACGTGATTGACAGCCAGCGTGACTGACAGAATTATCAGCCAATCAGAATTCGATATACATTGACAGTCCGCCCCAGGGCCTTCAGCAGCTCAGCAGCGCCCCCTACGGTTTGTTCGCCTGGGGAAACCGCTAATGTAGCTGCGTATGGGCAAGACGATCCAGCCACTCCGAAGAGAAACAGATATTCCTCTTGGAAACGTCCGAACGAGGCCAAATGAAGGATTTACTGATCACGGATATTTTGCGGCCCTTCATTATGAAGAGCTTCGAGAGCAAAGCAGCGGGAACGACAGCGGGACGTAGACGCTTCGCCCCGGACAGGAGAAGGGGTTCCCCGGGTCAGCTGCGCTGGGACTCGGGCAGGCAACAGGTACGAGACTACGAGCGCTATAAAAAAATGTATGTCAAATACCACAAAACTTTAAGTTTAGTATCTTTTATTATGGTTGATTTGCGTTTGAGTTCATCTCTGGTGTCTCGCTCTGTCAACAAAACATCTCCTAAAAACAGCCGCCCGTTTCCACGTTATAACGCGCTCGTCTCCGCCTGTCATGTGTCGTGTGTTTCCGTATGCTAGCACGAGTGTTCCCGAAGGTGTTTTTGTTTGGGGGCGGAGGCACCGCTGCGTTAGTTGCGTTGTTGACAAATCCTTTAGCGAACAAGTGCCACGCAAACAGGCAGTTTTATCCATACGCCTGTTGTCGATCAGTTTATATGCGTTTGACTGCGTGAACCCAGGTTGCTATTGAAGGCCCTGACTGAAACCCCACGGCCCGCCACTGTGTTTATCAATCAAAAGACGGGATGGATGATAGGCTGGCGTAGTTTTTTTTTAATGTAATGCGATCTACCAATACTACCTTTGCGATCGACTGGTAGATCGCGATCGACGTATTGAGCACCCCTGGGCTAGGCCTTAGCCGCCAATCAGCCACTTGTTTACCGTGTATGTCCAAACCACCTCCTTTCACACAGAAAAGAAGTGGGTGTGGTTTATCAGGCTACTGTTGTCGTGCCAACCATGTTATGGCAATGGGAAATGAGTCAAACTGCTATGGAACTTTACCTCTACCTTTGCCACTTCCTGTCATTTCTTAATTAATTGGCTGCTTCACTGAAATAAAATGATGATTATTCCTTGACATCCTACAGATGTTATCTATTTAAGTCATATTTTTAAAAGCATTAAAACCTGTCATGTGCTCTTTAAGTTGAGACGTGAATAAAGTTTTTTCATGTGAATCAATAAAATACTGACTGAGCAGAAAGGATGTTTGCATCGCTATTTGGTTGTAGCGCCTTTAGCTTTGATCACATCACGCATTCGCCGTTGCATTGTTACAATAAGCTTCAGCAATTGTCAAAAGATCCAGTGTTGCATTCATTTTTCACCAAGATCTTGTATTGATGATGGGAGAATGTGACCACTGCGCAAAGCCTTCTTAATCTGGACTAGGTGGTGGCTAATCCATCTCATGCTCCCTGTACCACTCTTTGACAATATGAGCCCAATTAATCCTGGCATTGTCATCTTAGAATATGCCCGTGCCATCAGGCAATGAGATCTTTCTTGATCTCATTCTTTGGGCACACAGTGTCCCTGAGCCTAGACCTGAAAAACTGCTGAAATCCCAAATCAGAACAGAAAGTTACATCCATCCACTTTTTTTGGTCAGGCAGTGTATTTTATCTTCTGAATGGTGAAAAGTCCACAAAATGGTGTCCAAACCGTACCGCCTTTGCTCTGCCCGATCCGGAGCAGGAAGGGCCTGGTCGGTACTTGGATGGGAGACTGTTTGGGAACACATGGAAGTCTGGGTGAATGGTGAGTGTGAGTGAGTGAGTGGCTCGTGGTGGTCCGAGGGGCCGATGGCGCAGACTGGCAGCCTCACTTCGGTCAGTCTACCCCAGGGCAGCTGTGGCTACAATAGTAGCTTACCACCACCATTATTCATTCACCCCACCACCAAGTATGGGGTGAATGAATAATGCAATGTAAAGCGTCTTTGAGTGTCCAGAAAAGCGCAATATAAAACCAATGCATTATTATTATTATAACAGAAAAAGTTCACAGTGAACTCTGAGAAGGAGTGAATAACCATTTCAAAGCAGCACTATGTGTAAATGAAATGTGTGGAAGCCGAAATCACGATCCAGGCTAAATTAAGGCTGCTCTCGGTTTCAGCTTTCACTGTTAGCGAGTGAAGCCAGGAGTGTGCGTACAGTTCACTGAGTGTTTGCATACCCTCCTCCAGAGTCTGAAACGTAATCGGACCGATGGCCTTTCCATCAGCAGCCGCAGACTGGAGCGGCCCAGTGAAGGCAGTGACAGTCACGGCGTAAGTGGAGAAAGCTGTCAGGTTCGATACGAGCAGGCTCCTCTGCTCCTCCACATTCACCACCTCTGACACGTTCACACCCGGGCCCTCCACCTGGGGACGCATGGCCGTCAGCGCAACAGGCATAGGTGACATAACTGAGGAAACCCTAAAGGGATAAACCAACCTGAACGAGATATTTGGTGGGGCCGGAGAGAACGGAGGGCTCATCCCACATCACGTGAAGGCTGTTCGCGGTGGAGTTCACTCGGAGGTCACGAGGGGGAGCGTCCGGGTCTGTACCACCAAACACATGGCAATTTGTATTTGTCTTTAGGTCACTAATAACTAAAATCTAACATCAACAATCTCTATAAAAAACACTAAACATAGTAATCAACAGTCTATCTACCCAAAGTTATGTAGAACGTTTGAAAACAGATGGAGAGCCACACAACCATTAGACTTTGAAGTGGCATCACATTGCACCATTCTCCGTTAGGAATCAGTGCACGAGTTAAATGCCATCATTCATCACATGGCTGTATTTATTAGCGCTTCAGCTCTCAGCCTTAACCCATTACACTTAAGGGATGTATTGCTGCTTACAAAGGTATCTGTAATCTGTTGTGAAATTGGAAACATGGTGCACTTTTTCAGTCTTATACATCACTTTGTGACACCTTGGCACTGATATTTGACATTAGTGTCTCGGGTGAGCAAATATCAGCAAGTGGCTTCAGTCCAATCCATTTCTGTTGTACTCGTTTTGGTTGAGATTTCATATTTCAGTATTTTCCTTTGTCATTATACAAAAGAGTGAATACGTTTGAATGAAATGAGGCTATTGAGCTTTGAAGTTCGCTGCCTGCTGCTGACATGCTTTTGGCTCTACTGGGAAGGTTTGTAACACACAGTTGTGTGTTACCATTTACCAAGGTTTGTAACACACAGTTGTTACCTCCTGCTTCAGTCCAGGCAAACGTCCAGTCAGTGTACTCTCCCACTCCAGCATTAGTGACCGCAGCCACTCTGAAGCGGTATAATCTGTATTTGGACAGGGCCTGGACTGTGTGTCTCTGCTGGCCTGTGGTGCCACTGGAAACATTAACAGTCAGCTTGATAGTGCTTTCCAGACACTTAGGAGGCATTATGGCATCCTGAGTGTCGACAAATGCTTCACAGGCGGAGGACAGCCGCTGTCCCATGACCTGGTACACTCGGAGCTGGCCCGGGATGGTGAGAGGGGGACGCCATTCCAGTGTCACGCTGTCAGCCGTGACCCCCGCGATGGAGAGCAATTGAGGGGCCGCTGGGGCTGTTCAACAAGCACATTAAACACAAGTATCAGTATCCCAAAATGAAAGAAGACCGTTTACCAGTACAGTTAGGTCTGAGGGGATTTCTATTGCGTAGGAGTAGCTGGAATCTTAGCTTCACAGCCTAATTTTACCCATGTCATCTTTAATTGACTTTGCTGGCAGCCCAATGAGACAAACACTCTTTTCAAAAAATGCATCTCTACATAATCACATGTAGTGGGAACCTCTGGGTAACTCACGAATCGATACGATTCGCGATACATGGCCAAACTCCAAATCAATCTAATTTCTATCATTAAAAGTAATATTTGTGTGACATTGTTTGGTCCAAGGGCTTAGTGCTGCCCTCTACTGTTCTGACTGAATTCTAGATCATTAATATGCATGATACTGGTCATTAATATGCATGACATCATTAAGTATTGATATTGGAAAAAAAAATATCTGTACCGTATCGTCCCCCAAAATACCGCGATATATCATAAACTCGATATATATTGTCACACCCCTAATGAGCGGTGGTACCTGTCTCGGACAGCGTGGCCGCCCTGCAGCTGACCATTACTCCCGGCCCAGCAGAGTTGACTGCTGCCACAGTCAGGGTGTACTGCCGCTCCGGGGACAGGCCAGTGACGGTGTATTCCACCGTGCCCGCCTGGTGGAAGTGCATCTGTGCATTGACCTCCAGAGCGATCTTATAAAACAGGATCTGTCCGTTGGGATTGTCCGGGCGCTCCCAGGACAAGTGCACGGAGTCCCAGCTCACGCCGGCACAGGAGAGGTTACCCACTGCGTCAGACACTGCGCGCAATCACACACAATACTAATGTTCATCTGCATCATCAACCCCTTGTGATAATGTAATGTATCTTTTGATATGTGAAAAGTCCATGCCTGACTCGTTGGTTGTGAAGGTGACTGGCCTACTGAACTGGCCCCCGTGTCCCACTCTCGTGTAGCTGCAGACGCTTATCTGATAGGAGCTGTGCGGCCTGAACCCCGACAGCTGCTTCGTCGTGGAGGGACCGGAGGAATTCTACACACAAACAGGAAAGCGATCATGAAATCACCTACTTAAAAAAAAGAGCAGATACGCTGTAAATATCATGTTTAGAGTGTCTCCCAGGTGTGAAATTGGAGTATATCTGACAGTGCGTTCGGTTACTTAGCGGCGTGCTGGGCTGGAGATAAACGCCGGGTATGTTGTTTAGCAGAAAGGGAATGGGGGGAAGCAGGGGTCTTTTGGGCTGTGAAATTAAGCGCTACCTGATGTGTGACCGTCTGTGTGATGAGCTCTCGTATCCTGAAGCCGTAGTGCGTCACCACTCCGTTGGGCTCAAGGGCTGGCTCCCAGCGCAGCCACACCGACACCGCTGTGTGGTTGTAGATGGTCAGGTTACGGGGCGGGGACATAGGCCCTGGGACACAAAAAATCAGGAACAAATAGTCATAAGTTAAAGTTATACTTTTACCCATAGGGAAAAGTATGAATTTCCCCCATAGGGGGCCATTCTCAATGCTGCTAGGGAAAACTGTAGGAGCAGTGAGTAGCCAGTGTGGGCCAACGCTGGGGACCCATTTCCTGATGTGGAATCATGGTCACAAACACCTGGTACCTGGAGGAAACCTACACTGACACAGGGAGAACATGCAAACTCCACACAGAAAGGCCCCATCCAGGTGGGAATCAAATCCGGGACCTTCTAGCAGTGAAGCACGAGCGCTAACCACTGCGTCACTGTGCGCCCATGATCGTAGCTGCTGGCTTAAAGGATAGAGTTAGAAACTAAACTGACATAATTGCAGCTTTTATAAGAAGCTGATTGCAGCCATAATTAATTGTGTTATGTAACAGGAGTTTAGATTCATAATATTTGCAGTTATTCCTTCGATTGCCCTTCTTATTTTTTCTATTCCTCAGCTTTATAGTCCAAAAAGTAAAGGTTGCAAGTGAAGCAGAGCGCTTGAAGCTCAGGCCTTCATGAAATACAGCTGGTAAAATGAAACACAGGTGAGCTGACGCCTCAGCGCTTCTTTCAGCCCGAATTGTAACTTACCACTTTTTTCGCCCAGTAACGATAACGCCGTTGTAACAATAGGGAGAGTGATTAATTAGATTACTCCGTTACCTAAAATATAGTGCCGTTATTCCCAACACCGATGGCTGGACAAAACTAGGAATGATTCTGAAGAACTGTCTTGTTACGGCAAGAGATAGGACTAGATGGAGATGCCTCGATTTGGTCGAGGCATCATGCCACTCATCACCTGATGGATGAAGAAGATGGTCCAAAAAACTAGCTGAATGATTTTTGGTGGTATTATTATTATTATTTGCCTACACTACGAAATAATGACTTGAATAGAGAATATTTATCTTGTTTTGAGCGGTTTTCACTCATTAAGACATTTTCCCCGATCAGCCCAAGATTACCTTGCTTGCTTGATGACATTTCAGACTGGTTTTAAGGTCATTTTACTGTCAATGGGACACATTTTCTTGAACCCATTAGCTAAGAAATGAATTTCAAACAAGTGAAATAATCCGGGGAAAAAGCCCAACTCAAAACAACTCAAATTTAAATGATTATGCTCAAATTGAGACATTTAAACTAATCTAAATTAGTTATGTTTTTGTTGTTGTTGCAGTGATCAGTAACAGATTCACCACTACTATAACCTAAGACCTAGATTGAAGTCAACGTTTTTTCAATGCACTATTCATAGCTCATCACTCATTTGCCTGTGTTAAGTCTCTCCAGGATGAAAGAACCGAACTGAATTATGATGTCATCTCTGCAGTAAACCATTTCACCTGGTGTTTTGGTTGGTTCGGCAGGTTTGTTTTTTCCTTCCCACAAAAGTCTTCTTGGAAACAGTCCAAATCTCATGTCTGACTCAAAGACATCTTGCGTTTTTGCCGTTTTCTCTGCTCGGATGACGACTCGGTTGCATCTTGCAGCAGTGATTGAAATCACTCCGTGGAAATCTAGCTCAAATCCACAGAGACTAGACTAATTATTTGAAAAGAGGAAGAAAATAGGAGGAATTAGGAAGGCTGTTGCCAAAAGGCTGTGTGCCGCACCGCTAAAGCCTCACTAACATCAAAGCTCTGGGACTGGAAGGGCCTTTTCCATACAATTAAAATCATATGTTTTATGGATACGCCTGTTTGGTGTGCTGAACCTAGGGCTGAGCAATTATGGAAATTATCTTGCTTTTTTTCTTCTTCTTGCAAGTACTGAATAACAGTGATTAGTTGTTTTGTGTACATTTTAAACATGTCCTGACAGAGATGTAGTACTCAAGTCCCGAACTCGATTTCCAAGCCATCTCCAGGACCCGTACTTGTGAGTTTCTGATGGGCAGTGACTCGTGACTGGGCGTGAGGTTCAGGCCAGAGGACTGAGGACTCCAACTCGGATTTGGACTTTTGGACTTGGAGTTTTCAAATGCTTTTCACTGCCGACCTGTGAATATGCACTTTATAAAAAACGCTTTTAAATTATGGTTTTAAAGTTATGTAAGTCTGTAATTCAGGGGTGTCCAAACCATTTTCATGGAAGGCCGCATACTGAAGCGTACATGGGGTGAAGGCAGATCAGTGCCACGAAACCTTTGACTAGCAGAGATTTAAATTGTGCCCCACACCTTTATTTATGCTTAAAACCTTCATACCAGCTCTGTCTCACAATAACATGTTAGTTATTAGGTTAGAATTGTGTAGAATTATTGCATTTCAAATTAAAAGGACCATCTCTGATTATGTGTACTGATTCAGCAAGAAGGCCGAGGGCCACTAATAATTGGTCTGAGGGCCGCATTTGGCCCAGGGCCCGCACTTTGGACACCCCTGCTGTAATTCATGCATATACTTGAGCTTGTGGGCCTGCATTTTGATGTCAAGTCATTTCTAAAGTCCCTCCCTTTGCTGATCACTGCAACAAATCAGTCTGGCAGGATTAGGCGTGGACCAATGAAACGAATCAGGACAGGATGGGGAGGAGCTAGATCGTATACTTTTAAAATGTACTTTCTCTCTCTCCTCATTTTTCAATCTTTCTGACGTCTATTTTAAGTTTAAGAAAAATAGCAAGCAAAGTAATATTAAATGAGCTGGACTTGTGTTAAACTTTTCTATCAGACCAGTGTGGGCTTGTGACTTGGACTCATACTTTGACTTCATTTTAGATGATAGTAACTCAACTTAAACTTTATTTTAATGACTCAGACTTGAACTTGGAGCCAAACAGTAAGGACTTGAGGGTGACTCAAAAAATAGTGACTTGACTACAACTCTTTGATATATCACCCAGGTGAAAATAAATAATATACTTTAGATCATAGTTAAATATATTACTGAAGTTATACTTTGTAATATATTTCTTGTAAATACACTTTCAATTTATATAAAAAAAATCTATTTTAAATGCACATTTTTAAAATATATTAAATATAGATATCCAATACTTTTCTTGAGTTGTACTTTAGGCGGTGTTTTCAAACAGATCGTCTCTATATTTAAAACTTGTGATTTGTGTAATATTGTCTAATTATGTTTGAATGAAACTATTTCAGTGGTACCACAGAAATAATTTCATTCAAAAATAATTAGATAACATAGTACGACATAATACAACCCAGTAAAGACAGGATTGTTAGTGCTCTATTTGCTAATCATCGGATCATTAAAAAATAAACAGGAGAACAACACCTGTATGTCTCACACTTACCCCCCTCGTCCGTATGCAGCTGCAGCATGAGGGGAGGGCCGGTGCCTTTGCGTGTGACCGCTGTGACGGATAAGTTGTAGGCCGTGTACTGCAGTAGGTCGGTCAGCTCGTATGACGTGTTCGTGGTGGATGTGGTGTTGGTGCCCGCGGGGCCCGACAGCGCGAGGGTATACTCTGTTATCACCCCATTGGCCTCTAGAGGGGGCTGCCACGCTACGGCGATAGAGGAGGATGACACGTTCCTCGTGGAGACCAGCACTGGGGGCGAGGTGGGAACTGAAAGAAAGCCCATTTTTGGAAATATTACCACAAGGTCTGTTGAGAAAGGAATCCAAACTTTGAACAGATCTTCCTTAATTTGTCCTAAACGCTTGATTTTTACAAACACACGCATTTAGTTACTCGCTCACTTTTAGCACTACCATGTCAGGCCATTTCGCACTGGAACTCAATGGAAAATGAACAGTACGACACCTTCGTCTTGCGTCCGCAGGTGCAGCGTGATCGTGTGGTTGTAGGCAATGCCGGCCGCGGTTGCCGGGGTGACGTTGAACACGTAGGGGAAATATATCCGCAGCTTGGTGAACAGAAAGACGTTATCCATGGTGGTTTGTCTGATGACTTTGAACGGCGTGCCCTGGCTGGCGGCGTTGGGCGGAAGGGCGGCTTCCTGTAAGGTCAGCAGGTAATAGAGTCGCCCGTTTGGTTCCTGAGGGGGGTCCCAGCTCACCACGATGGCCTGGGTGCTGACGTTGTAGGCGGTCAGGTTGTGCACGGAATCACTGGGCACTGCGGGAGGAAAAGGCGGCAGGAGTCAGCGCCGTGTGTCAAATCTAGTCGCTAAAATGAGGAATGAATCCCACACAATGACACATATCTACGTAGGATGCAGTATTATGGTCATCTGTCACAAACGTGGGAGTAACATGTGGCCAGTTTGCAGTTAGAACAGTCCACAGTGAGCGCACATAGTCACCAATGCAAAAACAGCACAGTGTGTAAGCAGACATTAGAAATTGGCACGCACAAAGGAGGAACTTGATTATGAAACAGGGTTAAGTGTCCTCTGTATGTCTGCACACTTCTGTCCCAAAGTAAAAGAAACAGAGTAAAAAAAAAAAAAAAACAGTTCAAAGGAATACAACACTTGAGAGATCCAAAAGGTGAGTTGGCGTGGAGGTCTGAGCCCAGGGGAAGGGGCCCCTGCTGGGCTGAGGCTAGGTGGCCCTGGAGGTCCCCTGCCTGGCTGAGAGCGGAGTGGCTGGGCACAGGCAGAAATACAGTCAGTGTTAGAGAGAAAACATCACCAGATCACAAAATACAAATGGTTACACGTCAGTATGTCGGTATCTGCACCATTTGTCACAAAATCACATAAAAACATGGACATCCATGGAGTCAGTGTTTGGGCATGATTGTTAGTTTCCAAGGAACTAGCAAGTAACACAACCTAAATAAGTTCAAATTACTTGAATTAAGAACATTTTACCATAATTTTAGTAATTCTGATACACAAATCGAAATGGAATGAGTACTTGTGTACTTAAAAAATAAGAAAAAGCATCTATATACGTATTTCAAGTAAAATTCGTTTCATTATCTAATTTTTAATCTTTTTTTCTGGATTTATGTGCAAAAATACTTGTTCCATTGGTAGATCATTTTACTTACATACTCAAATCAATGGAAAATACTAAATTTGTCCTATTTTTAGATTATTTTTTGCAGTGTTTGGCAGCAATGAGCCATTTCTCTGTATTCTGCATTTGCACTAATGTCCCCCTCATCTATGACATCGCTTTCGTCAAGTTTAGTAAAAGGGAACACAAACCTCCTTGAAGATTGTCACGGACAGTTTGCCAGAAAGAGTCATCTCCTTTTACTATCTGACAGGTTTGGTTTTTATGTAATTTTCTAGAGTGGAGGTGAGGAGAGTTGAAAAAGGCGTGCAGATTGATAAATACACAGAGCTAAGCCTCGGTGTAAACCACTGCTCATTGGGAGCACAGACCTCCCTCTGGCAACAGCAGTGGGATGGGCTGAGTCTTCACTCCTCCGTCCCCTTTGACGGTGCTGGACGTCATCCACGCAGTGTAGTTGGTTCCCCCGATCAGCCCGGTCACAGTGTAGGACAGGGCCGCGCCAGGAGAGGGGGGCTTTAAGTCTTTGGTGTAAACTTTCTAAAATTAAAGACGAGTTTATTTCAGGCTTTGGTTTATTTGTAGAATGAGCCGCACACAGTAACTGAGAGTCCTACCTTTTCAGTGATTGTCTGGTTGTCTCTGAAGTAAATGGAGTAATATACTACAATCCCGTTAGGTTCACTGGGCGGGTTCCATGTCACAGTGACTGAAGAGAAGGTCGGGTTTGATACCGTCACATTATGAGGGGGGTCGAACGGTACTGAAAGCCAACATACACAAAATTAGCTCTGAAGTATTAGCATGTTGTTAAGCTAATAGATAATAAAAACCTTTGTGCTTGACAGAATTGAGGGACAATACAGATACATTTTCTTTAGTTATTTGGACAGTTCACTTCTTTAACATGTAGGATTTCGCCAAACAGTAAACTATGTGATTTACTTACCGACCAAACAAGATAACAGACTAGATTCATGGTGGCTTCTTTTTCTATAGTTATGTCAACAGTTATATGTGGTTAATCCTGACCTGCCACACCGGTGGAGAAGCTGATGTAGACCAGTACCCCTCCGTCTCCCAGCCGCGTCCAGCTGGATACAGAGGCATTGTAGGGGCTTTCGGAGTCCACGTTTATCACCACGGAGGTCCCGGTCACATTCTGCCACTGCTCTGTGGTTTCATTCCTAACAGAGCCACAAACAAAGGATGTTTCACACACGGACTGATGTTGTTTTTTTATAGTTTCCAAAAAACATTTAGTGTTTAGTAGATTTCGACTTGTGTTTAGGATCTTCACCCATTTGTAGAAAGCATCTGTTTTCCAAGTTTAGCATGTTATGTTTTCCTCCAGCATTGAATTTGCCATACCTTCCCCTTGCTTCATTGCTCACATTTTGACCCTGGGTGCCTAAACCTCCGCAGCCCACAGTATATATCCTACTTAAAAATAAAAGTACAACCATATGTATCTCAACAGTGGGATCCTTCTTTACACACGAGCTACTCACCAAACTCTAACTTTGTAGTACAATACTTCGGAATTGGCTTCACGTGGCGGCTCCCAAGACATCTGCACCTCATAGTCTGAGAGCTTTCTGGCACGCAAGAACTGGGGTGGGGTATCAGGGGCTGGGACGCACAAGAAGGGCATAAACAACTACACAGACGCACACAACAGTTAAGCGACATTGCCTTGGGATAAAAAGAAAGATTTTCCGGCCCCGAGTCCCTGTTACAGCCGCAGTCACGTGTGGAGCGTGGCACCTGTGATGTAACAGTGATTAGTATGCAGTGAAACAAAGAGAAGGGCAAGATTTAATCAGAGAAACCTCTCCATCTGTGATGTAATCCGGGATTACCTACAACTACAACTTGCGTGTCCTCCCTGTAATTTTATTCCATTACATCACAAAAAAAAAAGACCTGTATTATTAAAGTTGAGCTCAGATTTATTGACTAAAAACATAAATAAATAAACTTTACAGACTGTTACAAAAAAAGGAAAATGCCTGCTCACCGTCCTCCAACGTGGTGATGTTGAGCGGCTCGCTGAAGTTGCCCGGGCCGACGCGGGTGTGCGCCTGCACCTTGACGCGGTACTCGGTGTACTTCTTCAGGTGCCCGATGAGCAGGTGCGTGCTGCCGGAGGTCAGGTTGAGGAAGTGAGAGGAGTTCCACAGCTCCAGGCCGTAATGTGTGACGATCCCGTTGGCCGTCTCGGGAGGCAGCCAGGTCAAGTTGACCTCGCTGGGGCTGACGGACTCATAGGCCAGCCCGTACGGGGGGCTGCCTGGGACTGGGGGTATGGGGAAGGAAAGTATACTTCAGGTATCATCTTTCAACAGTGTTCTGGGCTACTTGGGCTCTGGAGCGTTTATTTACTCAGTCCCTCCAGGATTTCGCGGGCATTCTTTGCGATTGTTGCGGGCTACGATGCCTGATTTCACGTCACATTTTTATTTATGTATTGTTTTTAAACCAAAGGGAATATGGGAAATAAGAAAAAAACTTAGAATATGTGCTAAAAAACAGGCATGAGCGGCGGCGCTGAACACTTCCTAAGTAAAATAAATTTAACTGATCAGAAACTCACTTTAAGGTCCGCACACACTACACGATTTTTTTAGTCTTTAACGATTTTATATAGAATGGGGGGTCCACACTACACGACTGGATTTAGTGCGATTATAGAACGTCTGGGGGTTCACACTTAATGACTGAGAATCGTAAGAGCGACACACTACACGATTCTGACAAACAGCTGATGTTTGATAACACAGCACGTCTGTCCTCGACCGCTTCATTTCTCCTCCAGCTTCAAAAACAGACTCCAAATCCGCAAAGATAGGCCGTGTTTGTGAGCGTGCGAAAACTTGTGCGTGTCCCAGTTTGGTCAGCGGTGTCAACAGTGTCACAACATCGCAGTGCAAGGCTCCTACTGCTACGAAGCCTTCAACTTGGCTATAGTTCTGTCAAATGGAGATAAAAGTCGGCGACACGAAGAAGCGGGATGTATTTCAGTGGATTTAATAAGAAAAGGAGACGGGCCTCCGCTCCAAGATGGAGGAGGCAGTGGAGAAAGCGGAGAGAGGCGAGCCGCTAACGGTGAGGTGAAGCTGAACAGTCCGTCTCCAAACTCAGTAAGTGCCGCTAAACTCTGTTCGCGGTTGAAATGTAGCCTGAAAAGGTGGTTCTCGTGAACGTTTGGTGATATAAAGTTGTGCCTTTTCGTGTGGGGCTGTGGTCGTGAAATTAGCTGTTTGTGACGCTGTATTTCTGTCTTTATTTCACTCTCTCATTGGCCGCTGCTTTCTGTGTGTTTGCTTTGGGGAGAGTGAAATCACCCACGTTTCTCCTGTGCGTCCAAAATCGGGCTTTAAAATCAAACATGTTTGATTTCCTGCGACTGTAGTCCAGTTGCGTCTGACTGCTGCCCACACTACACGATTCAAACGTGAGTCCAGTCGTGACCCCCCCACACTAAAAGACACGACTCTGTGTGACTGCCTTTGACTATAAACACGACTCGGGAAGACGCGGCGCGACTGAGAATTGTATCAAAATCGGGCATAAAAATCGTGTAGTGTGTGCGGACCTTTAGTTGCGCAGAAGTTGCGGAGTTAAAGGAACAGGCCACCGTTCTTCCAGACTGAGATATGTTCTTACCTGAGCTTAGACGAGTTGATGCGTACCTGTCTGGTCTTTGTGCCCGTGGAAGAGCGTGGTCGCTTCTAACTTCACCCCCATTTGGAGCCATAGGAACATGATGGGAGAGGCCAAATGCTAACAACATCTTTGGTCGTTTTGCGTGACTAAGCGCACGCACAAAGACCAGACAGGTAAAACGGTGGCCTGTTCCTTTAAGGAATACTGAGGGAAATTGCAAATTATTGGAATAGTTGCGGCAAAGTTGGGGGCTTTTGGAAAAGTTGTAATGTCGCACTGATTTCGCGGAGTTTGCTTGATTTTGCGTAAATAGTTGCGATCGCTACATAGCGAGATCCTGGAGGGACTGATTTACTCATTCATCTTTCATATTGTGGAAATTTAGAGATATAATCAATAATGGGCATTAGGAGAGGTACAATCCAGGGGAAAAATACATCTTTTTATCCAAAGTATTTAAACCCAATTAACTGCTGCCTTTATTTTTTCCTATTGTTTGGCATTCCAGGCCTGGTAAAGTGAACTGTAATCTTGTTTAAAGAAATAAACCACAACCAAATAACTGAAGTAAATTTCCAATACCATCCTCCCCCGACAGCAGCTGTAAAGTGCCTGATGTCTGGTTTCCGTGACCGTGGCGGGTGTACGCTTTCACCGACACGGTGTAGTTGGAGAAAGGTTTAAGGTCCGTCAGTGTGGCTTGGTTTGTATCGACGCGCAGCTCAGTGGAGAATGTGTCATTCCCATAACTGAGTATATAATGCTGAATGACTCCGTTGGCCTTCTCCGGGGGAGACCAGGACAGGGTGGCGGTGGTGGGGCTGGTCTCTACCACAGTGAGGTCTGTGACGGGCGACTCTGGCTCTGAGAGAGGAAGGACAGTTATGAATATGGGCAGAACACAAGTGTTTAGGGCAGTTCAAACATACCATCTTCCAAAGTGTGAACAAAGATGTAGTCGTCATCGCTCAGATCACTTTCTCCCACAGCTGTAGAGGCCGCCACCCCGAGTTTATAACCTGCAAATTTTTCTAAATCTAGATAAGGGCAAAGGAGGAGACGTACGTAAAAAAGTACTCTTCCACAGCAAACGTTAGCTGTGATCTGGACTCTGTAGTTGAAGTAACGCTTCACTTTAAAGTGCAGATAACAGCTCAAGAGCCCTGCTCTATAATGGACAACTCCTACACAAACTTCGACAGCAAAGCTTCTAGATGGAGAAATGAGTCGGGCAATGCAGATATCATCTTTTACTCACCTGTAATTAGTAAACTCGTCTCATTACTCTCCCACTGCAGCTCTTGGTTATCGCGCAGGTTGACCCCGTAGACGGTGTAATGCGTGATGCGCCCGTTTGGGTTGACGGGAGGGACCCAGCT
Organism: Proterorhinus semilunaris; assembly: GCA_021464625.1. Taxonomy (NCBI): domain Eukaryota; kingdom Metazoa; phylum Chordata; class Actinopteri; order Gobiiformes; family Gobiidae; genus Proterorhinus; species Proterorhinus semilunaris. Next base: position 29,030,341 of record CM038356.1, on the reverse strand, counting down.
CACGAGTACGGAAGAAGAGCTGACGTTTTGGTAGGTGACGTTCATCACAGAGCTTGGAACTGAGCCAACAACACACATCCACAGTTTAGTAGCGTTGTCGTTGAGCGCCGCATAGTCATAATAGTAACGTGTTTACCCTGCTCTCGGGTCGACTCCATGATGTCGGCAGCGGGGCCCTCTCCCACCGTTGTAAAGGCGCTCACCCTGAACGTGTACTCGGTGAACGGGTTCAAGTCTGACACCAGGTAAGACATCTCCTCGGGCAAAACCTTCAGCACCTGCTCTTTCACCGTCACGCCGACTGCACACACGCATGATTACAGCCATTTCATGTAGCCCATAATGTGGCTGCAGTGAGTGAGACACCTCTTGATGTTGTAGCAAATGAACTTTCACTCATAGGCAGAGACGAGAGGTGTCCACACATTTCCCATTGGGGTATGTTTTAGGAACAATTAACCCCCACCTTAACTGAGTGCATTTTCTTTCAGTTCGGCATCACCCAAATGTGTCATCTTGTCGTCACTTATTTGTCATATTTTTGTTACATTTTTGTTGCTTTTTTGTGCCGTTTTTGCGAGCGCACACTTGTACACAATATTTGTACAACATTTAAACTTACAGACTATCACTTTAAACCAATAAAGACTATTGCAAAAGGTTCTGCAGGTATTTCCTTCTTACTATCAGTGAAAAAACGTCTCAATTTAATAATCTAATTAATTAATTTTATGACATGCCTTCATAGCTTTATTATTCATTTTATAACTAGTTTATATGTGTAATGTTGTACAATTGGCCAAAAAGATAAATATAAGCTATCGTAGTCTGTGATTGTGCCTTCCCTGACAATGGCAATTAAGCCTGTTCTGATTATCTCAAAATAAAAAACTGTTGGCTGTAAAATTTTACAAACGCATCTAGTAATTGCTTTTGAGCGAAAATTTCAGTCCTGTTGCCAAATGTGGAAACCACTACTGCAAAGGAAATGTAATCTTGGAGCCCTACCACACACTTTGGACATCCATATTAAAATGTGTTACCTGTAACGCCAGTGCCTGTGGTGTAAGACGTGTGGCGTCCAGATGACAGATCGCGCGTGCTCAAATGGTGATGCCCAGCCGTCACGTCGGACCGGGTCTGCTGTGTGAGCCAGGGCGGACGTGTTACGGGCGGCGCAGAAGTGACAGAGAAAGCAGCGGTGGCACTGTCTGAGGTGTGGCTGTCGTATGTAGAAACGGGCCCTTGGGGGAGTGCCGTAACACCCAGGTTTTCGGTGGTGTGGGCGTCTGGTTTAGTGGTGGAAGCAGACGAGTCGGTGGCCAGAGAGTGCGTGTAAACTGAAGGAGTAAATCCGGGCGGCGATGTGATCAAAACGGCGTGCCTCTTACTCCTACCGGGGCTGTCAGTGAGCGTCTGCTCCTCGAACAAGCCAGTCGTACTCTCATTCTGCAGGAAGAGAACATTTTAAAACAAGTATTTTCCCTTTGCGAAGAATAACGCTATATGGGGCTGACCAATGGTGCGGAGAGGGTGATGTCCTGCAGTAGCGTTGACCCCACCAGCACCAGCAGCTTGTACTGAGTGATGGGGCCGTTGGGCTGGGCAGGACTTCTCCAGCTCACTCTGATGGAGACCGAGTCCTCTGCTTCTGCAGACAACTCCTGAACAGCACTGGGAGCTGAGCACACACTCACAGTCAGACACAATTTAACACATTTTCCATGTGTAGGTACCGGGAACAAGAAAGTCATTACACATGTAAATACAGGTAATTGCACACTAAAGTGCAAGATTGAATAAAGGTGTACAAGTTGTAACAAAGGTGTATAACATGCAGATGTACATCAATCAATCAAGGTTTATTTATATAGCACTTTACAACAACACCAGGAGGACCAAAGTGCTTCACAGAAAGATTTAAACAATATAAAAACACAAAATGATTACAACCTAGACACAATTAAGTGTGCCCTAAGTATTAAAAGCAAATTTGAACAGATGAGTCTTTAATCTGGATTTAAACAGGGACAGGTCCGTGAGAACACGCAGACTGAGGAGCAGGCTGTTCCACAGTTTAGGCGCTGCAACCCTAAAGGCACGATCGCCCCACTGTTTGTAGTGGGACCTGGGCACGTCCAGAACCATTTGCTTGGCAGACCGGAGAGCACTGCTGGGGCGATGTACGGTCAACAACTCAGTCAGATATAATGGAGCGAGACCATGAAGAGCTTTAAAAACAAGCATTAACATTTTAAAATCAATCCGAAAACGGACCGGGAGCCAGTGCAGGGAGGAGAGGACAGGAGTGATGTGGCTGTGTCTGGATGAACCAGTGAGAAGACGGGCTGCTGCATTCTGCACTAACTGTAACCGGTGGAGTGACGACTGTGGGAGGCCAGAGTAGAGAGCGTTGCAATAGTCCAACCGAGAACTGATAAACGCGTGCGTTGCCTTCTCGAGGTCTTGGCGTGAGAGAAAGGGCTTCACCTTGGTCAAAAGGCGCAACTGAAAAAAGCTGGCTTTGTAACAAAGGAGTACAAGGTGTAATAAAGGTGTACACAGCGTCTCACTTTAGATTACAGCCCGCACTGACGTGCAGTTACACATGATTAGGTATGTTGTATTTGCACATTATAGTTATACCTTCCACCTTCCAACTCAGCTTTTTGCCATCTGAAAAACCTTGCTAAGATCAGAGGAATAGTGTCAAAACCAGACTTAGAGACACTCATCCATGCATTTGTCTCCAGCAGGTTAGACTACTGTAACGGCTGCTCACTGGCCTTTCTAAACGAGCTGTTAGACAGCTGCACCGGGTCGGGTATCCAATGGGTACCCGCAAAAGTTGCTGAAACGGGCGGGTTTTAAGTCCTGGAATTTTACCCGCGGGTTTGCGGGTGGGTAGTGATAACACACGGACGGGTCTGCGGGTAGCTGCTACCCGCACAATATTTAATCGATATCATTATGGTGTCTACAGACCTAACCACACCGCTCGTGCTGTTGCTTCTAAGATATGAATGAAAACGGTTTCCTGATTCTTTGTACTTTGGTGACAGTATAGTTTTACGAGCCTACATTTCTCTTCTGACACTTGAGGTAAATCTCGCCTTTTTCCTCTCTTCCTCTTTCCCTCGCCTGGATATTATTTAAATATGTGTGGGTTTGGAGTTTGTAGTACCTACCTGTCTGTCCAGCTATTATGTCATGATAAAATCCCTTTAAAAACATGTTTGTAATCCAGTGCGTCCTTTATTTTGATCGCGCACGTGTTTCCATATGATTCCTCTGATCCGAATGCCTGGGCTCGGGAAAGGCATTTCAAACCGCCGCTGCTGCTTGACATGAAGATTCCCTCTTTCCAGACAGTGTCTCCGTTTCACTTGTCTATATGATGTAGTGGGGGTGGTTATGTTGTTTCAAATTCAGATGATCAATAAATTGTTCGCAAATCTGTGTTTTTACTCCTCCGGCCTCCTCACGCTGCTCTGGACAGCCGCTGATTCCCACAGCTCTAAGGCACGTGCCGCCACGCACACTCATCACCCGCACATGTGCGCGCACTTACACTGACAATACACAGGAATCAACTGCATGTGTGACCAGTTTAAGCTCAACCCTCATTAGCGTCACGTTGTTTCACGTTGTTTCACGTTGCGCATCTGGGAAAAAAAGTGCTTCAATATAATGCTTTTAATTTGTGTGATTTATCACGGGCACGGGTGGGTAACGGGTAGAATATTAACGGGTCCGGGCGGGTGCGGATTCAACTCTTAATATAATCACGGGTTTACGGGCGGGTAGGTGCCGTAGCGGATGGGTACGGGTCTCCAAAAATGGACCCGTGCAGGACTCTGAGCTGTAGTACATCCAGAACGCTGCTGCTCGAGTCCTGACAAGAACCAGGAAATACGACCATATTAGTCCAGTGCTCCGGTCTCCGCACTGGCTTCCTGTCACTCAGAGAATAGAATTTAAAACAGCTCTGCTTGTGTACAAGTCTTTTCATGGTTTAGCACCAAAGTCCATCTCTGACATGTTAGAGCCGTATGAACCATCTCGGGCCCTGAGAACTTCAGGGAGGGGTCTCCTGGTGGTTCCCAGAGTCAGGACTAAACACGGCGAGGCTGCGTTTTAGTTTCATGCAGCTAAAATCTGGAACAGTCTTCATGAGGATGTGAGACAGGCCTCAACTCTGACAATGTTCAAATCCAGGCTGAAAACAGCTCTTTTTATCCGAGCATATGAAAACTGAAAGTATTTTATCTGCACTCTTGCCTTTTACTGTAGTTCTTGTAGTTTCTTGTAATTTTATGCAACTGTGAAGCACTTTGAAAGAATTGTGCTCTACAAATAAACTTGCCTTGCCTTGTTACTCTTTATTTTTCTCTGTTCCCTCTTGTTTCTTGTACACACAATAGTGTCTCACTTTAGATTAAAGCCTGTGTTCACGTGTTGTTACACATTAGGTTTGGTGTATTTGCGCATTAGATATGCGGTGATTTTCACCAATTTATGAAACTATAAACCTTTATAAAGCTGGCACATATATATGACGGCAAAAACACCTGCAATTACACATTGTGCACCTTTGTTACATCTTGTACACTTTTGTTACACTTTGTACACCTCTGTTACACTTTTTTCACCTTTTTTATACTTTGTCCACCTTTGTTACACCTTGCACTTTGATTTGTAATTACCTGTACTTACATGTGTAATTACTTTCTTGCTCCCTGAACCAACACGTGGAACTCGAGGGCTGTAATCGTAAGTGTTACCAGTCATTCATATAAATACACACTCCGTCTCCATCCTCTCATACATCAGTCCCTCCTGTCCAGTGCCTAGTCCTTGAGGATGATTTCATTTCATATTTCATTGTTGACATCTCTACACTCCACATTTCTACCTGTCTGCCAATGTCAGTCTGGTAGAAATGCTTGTACTTTGAGTACAGGCCTCGCCTCACCTTCAGCTGGTGTGATGAGACGTCTCTTGGCTGCTGGACCAAGTTCTCCAGCCGCTTTGGCTCGTACAACCACAGTGTACGTCGTGTAAGGCATGAGACCGGACAGCTCAAAGCTCATGTCGATAATGGTTTCATTGAGAAAGTAACCTAGAAAGCAGGGTCATTTTCAGATACTTGAAACGATGAGGTTCCGCTCTCATATTGAGGTGAGCGTTTGTATTACTAACAATGATCACAGTGTTTTCCCATCCATTTCTCAAAAATTGCACACTAACTATAGTCCTTTGACCCTTTCCAATCTGCATAAAAATCTCGCACTCTCTGATGTTGCAATGTTGTCTGAAAGCCAACCTTTGGGTCCATAAAGGTTCAGGACGTAGCTGAATCTCCCTGTCACGATTGTTGGAGGACTCCAGGACAACAGAATGAACCGAGACGTCATGTTCAGCACTGACAGGTTTTGTGGCGAGTCCTCCGGTGCTGTGGGAAAAGGAAAATGCACATAAAGTTTGGCCAAATTTGCAATATTCCTTTTTTTCCATTCATTTTACACTCCAAACACTGCTACATATTTAGGTCTTTAAGTTATATCTTTTAAAAATATAACACCTGCCTGATACATCTCTTTGAGAATCTTAATGAAAACCCTATAATACCAGATGTTTACATACACTATATAAAAAGACACATATGCATTTTTTTCTCAGTGTCTGACATTAAACCAGAATTAACTTTTACTTTTTTAAGTCAATTAGAATTTAAAAAACAATATTTCTATTTGCTAAATGCCAGAAGAATGAGAAATAGATTTTTTTTAAATATATTTTTGTGACGCCTGAAGGTGCCACGTTCAATGGTTCAAACAATTATATCCAAGTATAAAAAAGATGGAATCATACAGATCAGAGAGAAAGCGGGTTCCGTGTCCCAGAGATGAACGTGCTGTGGTCTGAAATGTGAATATCAACCCAAGAACAAAATGCAAAAGACCAGGTGAAGATGCTAGCTGAAACTTATCCAGAGTGAAACAAGAACTGTACCGACATGGGCTGAGAGGGTACTACTTGGGAGTCTGCAAATTCATACAAGGATAGACACTTTAAAGGTGTCACATAGTACCAGTCTATAGCACACTACAATGATGATCCAAACTTATGTTTGTCTGTAAATGCAGTAAATTAAAATAACTGCCTTGAATAAATTTGCTCTCGCAAAATGGCTGTAGCGAACGTTTTGAAATAGGCCTCTGTCTCTTTAAGAAGCTCTGACCCTTTCCGACACGCCCCCCTTCAGCACGCTGTATTGTGCTATCATCACAACTAAACACTGCTACATATATTCTCTCTTTCACATGTTGAAACTATGATCGATTTTCGCTTTTTACTGCGTTTTACTGTTGAAAAGGAGCTACGCTTTATCACTTTGTGAACAATGGCCACGCAGGATATGATTTGATTTGGCGTCTGACTCAGAAAGTGACTTTGGAGACGAACCTTTGAGAGTTCATAGGCTCTGTGTCCACACCGAAGGAGCTCTTGCCTGAAAAATACCTGCTGTTTGGAGACCATCTAGTCACTCTTTGCTACTGCCATGCTCCATGGATCTTTAACTATACCCCCATGGTCTACACCAGGATCTCCCCAGGGACATTATCTGTGCAGGTGGACAATTATTCGAGATTACCCCCGTTAGCATGTAACAATCGCCTACAGCTCATTGTTGGATGAAAAGTCTGCAATAAACCACAAATGAGTAAAGCCTTGCTCATTGTGTGATCATCATAAATGCTGCTTCAAGTAGTTGCCTGCTTCATTGACGTTGTTGGTGCAAAATATACTGCTTGTTTTCAATGAATCGTTCTGAGCTGGCTGTTAGCGCCTCGCGGCTAGCTTGTTAGCTCCGGGAGAAAACCACTCGGCTATGACCCATTATGTACTGATACTATGCATACATCCATCCACTGTGTGGCGCTGCTGCCTAATAGTTACTGCCTGACGTGCTGAATAAAAGTTGTACTAAAAATGGCATCCTAAGTTCGAGTGCAGTCAATACATGGTACCAGGAGTAAATTACGAAAATGTACAAAAAAATTAACATTCGACCACCAGAAGAGTTGAAACTCTTGGGGAATGTGAACGAAAACTGGAAATCCTTCAGCCAGAGTTTTGAGCTGTATTTGTTGGCAGTTGGCCTCGATGGCGCGGATAAAAAGCGCAAAGTAGCATTGTCGCTAACGGTTGCGGGCCGCGGAGCACTGGATGCGTTCAACACATTTGAATTCGACGATGAAGATTTTGAATTGGATGATGTTTTGACAAAATTTGAGGACTACTGCACGCCACGAAGAAATGAAACCTATGAACGGTACGTGTTCAGAAACGGGATGCAAAATGAAAATGAGTCCATAGAGCAGTATGTAACAGGTCTACGTCTCAAACGTCAGTCCTGTAATTTTGGTACCCTCTGTGATTCAATGATACGTGACCAAATTGTGATCGGAGTACAAGACAACAGGGTGAGGATGCTATTGCTAAAAGAAACGGATCTCACGGTGGAGAAAGCTGTACGCATTTGTCAAGCATCCGAGAGCAGTAAGTTGCAGCTAAAAACTTTTGACAATGACTGTGAACCAGCGACTGTGGACGCCATAAAGAAAGGCGTCAGAGAGTGTTTCAGAGACACTAAAGACCAAAAGAGAGACAAAAGGGACTGTGAAAGATGCGGGAATAAGCATGCTCCAAAGCAATACCCAGCATATGGAAAAGACTGCAGGAAATGTGGTGGCAGAAACCACTTTGCAAAGTGCTGTTTTGCAAAGAGAAAAGTCCACATGGTGAGACAGGACAAGACGGCGAGCAGCGGTAACGAGGAAGAACCTCTACACTACACTAACGGACATGGTAGGTACTAAGGATGAATGCATTGCACATCTAAATGTCAACGGTGTTGAAGTGCCACTGGTGCAGAGATAAATGTTTTGCCATTCAAATATTTTAACAAACTGAGTCCAAAACCGCAAGTGACGCCAAAGAAACTGAACTTGAGAGCATACAACAACCAGCCTCTCCACCACAAAGGAGTGTTTCGAGCGACTATCAAAGGGGACGGTCTTTCCTGCAATGCTCTGTTTGTCCTTGTGGAGGAGGATAGACAACCGATACTAGGACTCAAGGCAAGTAAAAAGATGGGACTAATCAAAAGGATTATAAAGGTTATAAATACTGCCAATTCACAACAGAAGAATGCAAAAGAAAGTCCAAACACAACAAATGAAACTGAAAAAGTACGGTCATATTTCTCATGGTGTTGGCTGTCTACCAAACAAACACAAAATACAGCTAAAGGACAATGCAGAACCAGTGATACACGCAGCAAGAAAAGTGCCTGTAGCACTCAAAGAGACAAAGAGACGCAAACATACGTGAATGAGCCCAGGAAACACTCCAGGCATGTGTTTAATGAGGGAATGACATAATAACATGATGTAAAGCTTGAAAAAGTCGATTTTACATAATGCCCCTTTGGAGACATATCCTGTGGTCTGACAGTGGAAAAAAAAAGGAATTGTTTGGCCATAATGACCATCCTCACATTTGGAAGAAAAAGGGGGCCTGAGAACACCATACCAGCTGTGAAATTCCAGGGGTGGCAGAATCATGCTGTGGGCTTGTTTTGCTGCGGGACGGACTGGTGCCCTTCACAAAATAGATGACATCATGAAGAAAGAACACTATGTGGAAAGTTTTGGAGCAACAAAGCTTGGGGACAGATGGGTCTTCCAAATGGACAATTCCCAAAGCATACTGCCAATACTGGTTACAAAGTGGCTTAAGGATAACAAAGTCAATGTTCTGAAGTGGTCATCACAAAGTCCGGATCTCAATCCAGTTGAAAATGTCTGGGCAGAGCTGAAAAGGCATGTGCACGCAAACTTTGGACCCAAGTTATACAGTTTAAAGGCAAGGCTACCAAATATTAATGAAAGGTATGTAAACTTTTGGTTTTGTAAAAAAAAAAAAAAAAGTTAAAAAACCATATTGAAAATTCTATCGCTCATTCTTCTGGCATTTAGCAAATAGAAATATTCTTTTAAATTCGAATTGACCTATATAAAAAAAGTAAAAGGTAATTCTGGTTTCATGTCAAACAGTGAGAAAAAAATGCATATGTGTCTTTTTGTTAAGTGTAATAATAATATCCAGTTTCCACTGTATATGACTGAGCTCAAACTCCACACAGAAAGGGTTCACCAAGGACCCTCCCTCTGTGACCTCAAGAGTGCCAACCGCTGTGCCACACACCTGCTTCCGGCATGAAGAGCATGGTGGAGTGGATCTGCCCCTCTCCCTCGGAGGTGAAGGCGGATACTTCAAAGAGGTACGGCGTGAAGGGCCGCAACTGATCCACTCCCACTGATATGGGCACTTTCCACACGGCAGCCGGGGGCACAGCTGAGAGGGTGATGGGGGGAGAGGAGGCCGTCATCTCCAGAGGACTCACAGTCGCGCGCGAGAGGATTTCGGCCGCGTCCTGGCGAGACAGACACTGTTATGGAATATTGTTCCCGGAAATTGTATATAGTTTTAGGAACAATCTATGTATTTGGTTATTACTGACTATAAATCATTTCAGTAGTATGAAAAAAGAGGACATAAAGGCGTTACGTTGCAGTGTGGCAGAGCGATGCTCATGATCTGCTCAGCATTGACGTCCAGCCTGCGGACTGTCAATCCACTCCGGGCATTTTTGGCCCTGATGCTGAACTTTGTAATGAGGCCATTGATGCGCTGAGGAAGATACCAGGTCACCACCACGTATGAGTAGTTCTGGGCATATACCGTCAAATTGGTGACAGGTCCAGGAGCTGCAGAGAACAAGTAAAACATGTAACACAGAGCCATGTGCTGCTGTTGTAAAAATGTGTCACACTCACGAGACTCTGCAGTCTTTATGTATAAGGATTTGGTAAAAGCTCCTCTCTTATTGCCATTGGAGGAAACAGCTGCTACCTAGGAGGGACAGAGACATATTATTTGAATAAATGTTTGTGTACAATATATTGTGACTAACATTGGAACTTTTTAGAAGGCACTGACTCAAAGAGCATTTATCATAATCCCTTTATCACCAACTGTTTCATATTAAGGTAGGAGACTGCGGAATCTACGGGCCAGCTCCAATCGACTGTAGAACAGTCCACACAAGGCCATAGGGAAGCTGAACTTCTTGCCCCTCTTCCCCCCGCTCCACAATCAAGGATGAGAGAAATATAATTTCAAATCATTCACGTGGTTTGACAAATAAAAATACTTGAATCTTGAACATGTGAAACATGCACTTTATTCTCGACAATCTTAATTTTCCCTCTACATTTGGCTCATCCTTCAAAGCTGCTGGGTTTAGACCGGTCAGGAGAAAAGGGGGTCTGCAGTGTAGAGCCCAGGGCCCATTCTCCAGATAGTTAGATAGGTTTGTGGTCAGGACGTCTTAGCATGTTTTGGGTTGAAGGGGGGCATCATATCCAGAAAAAAAACATCCAGACGGAACATGAAAACTTCACACAGAAAGGCCACGGAAAAAACCTGGGGACTTCTTACTGCCAGTCATTCACTCAATCTGAAAAAGCTGATGATGTTGATGTAACGTTGATAACAGTCAGGAATCTTCAAAAACAAAGCCTGTGTTTGATAGCATGTGTCTGTATGGAGGTCAGGGCGGGTTCATGTATTCTAAAAACTAATAAGCATGATCACGTTCAGCTCAGTGACAACAGACTGTGGAAAGAGCCCAGGCTGATTCATAGATCCATTACCTGCTGAATAATGCAGCCGGGATCAATTACCCACATTCAGCCAAATCCAGACAATAGCTCCGTCCGATTTGAGTGAGTAGGCCGCAATATGGCGCTTATTATAACAAATCAATACAATACTTTACTTTGAAATAGGTAATATACTTTTTATTGCCTCCGCAAAACAATCTAGGTCATCCCAAGGACACAGTAGTTTATAGAAGATAATGTCTTAATGGCCATGCAATAATTTTTACAAACCCACCTGTAATAAGTCAATAAAACAAAAGGCCAATCATTTAAGATTTTAAGTCTTACTCTAAAAAAGTTATAAACTTTTGTAAATTAAGTTCTGACCATCCTGATGTTCCACACCTACAGCATTAACCTATTTAAATTATATTTGGCTCCATGGAGACGTCTCGCTCCTAGTAAAGTTACAGTGAGTTCTGATGAGCTCTGAGCCACTATTTTGATGAAAATACGATGAAAATATGTGTAATAAAATACATACTTGTATTTTATTATTTTTACTGTGGGTCTTTCAAAACGTAGTCAGCGTGTTTGGGACAGGTCAGAGTTCAGCAGAGGTAAAAGAAAAATAACTTTTGGTAACACTTCAGCTTACAGCTAAGGGGGTTCCATTTGTAGGAACAGGGAACAAGAATTAGTAATTACACGTGAAAGTACAGGCAATTACACATTAAAGTGCAAAGTTTAATAAAGTGTAACAAGGACCTGAAACTGGTATGTAGAGCCGGATATTAAGTCATTCACAAGATACACAGGGGAATCCTGATCCACCATTGTTTCTGTGAAGTCAGTGGCGGGATAGGGACACACCTCTCGGTACCTGCAAGAAATCTGCGTTTTTATTCCCTGTATTTTTAAAAATATTTTAGGGGAACAGTAAAAGTACCTGATAATAAAATTCATGTATCTTGTATCGGTCATAATCCAGGACAGCAAAATACCATTGGTGCCTGAAGTGTGGCCCTCCAGGTCTAACGGCGTAGGAGGAACTAGGGAGAAAATGAAATATCGGCTGTTATTTGATGAGGAATGTGGATGTCTGTGCTTATCAGATGCGGGACTGTTTTGGGACGAAAACGGATGAATGAGCCTTTACACAGCGCTGACATTTCAGTGACATTCACTTCAGGGCTATTCACGCTTTGGTTCAAAAGCCCGGGCTAAAGTTACTACAGATAAATCAAATACACAGGAGAGCACTAGATCCACACCCAAACAGTATCTAGGACAGGCCACAATTACAACAGGTGCGTCTCTAAATCAGAATCCATTGCAGTGAAAAAGGATTTAAAGAATAAGCAAATGTTTGCCACTTCTGGATAAAATCACTATCTCTCCATTCCAGGTCAACCCTCGAGTCATCATTGTTCCAATCTGAGTTAGTAAATTCAGTGCTAGTCCTATAGTCCAAATATGAGCTTTCAATGTGCCATCGAGGTCTTTTAAAATAAGCTTTTGAACCAAGTACAAGTCTGAGTGCACGCTGTCTAGTACATTAGCAGATTAGACAGTCCAAGTCCATGTCAGAACTTGCCAAAACCGAAACGTTGATCTTATCCAATTAAACTATTTTTGCAAGGTTGGCAGTGTGCGGGAATTATTATTTTTATTCATGCTGGGATCTTCCCTCATCTCCTATGCACCTGCCTTCAGTGATTGATGCCTTAAGTTTTTCTTAGGGATGCACCAATCCAATGCTGGTATTGGAGCCCATGCCAGTATCCAAGTCCAGTGTCCTATTCATGGCTGATCACTGCTAATTACCTGCCTATTGTTCTTTTGTTGGCTGAGGTGCCGTCTTCTTGGACTGGGCGTGCCCAGTCGGTTTTCCCCAAAGGAGATTAGAGTAAAGTGACGGAAGATTAAATCTGAGCCCACCATTCCGGCCCATGGAGGGATTTTCTTACTTGACAAAAATTGCTTCTTTTACTCCTCTTTCAAACCAACATTCTTCTTTAGCTAAAATGTTGACCTCCTTGTCCTCAAAGGAGTGGTTGGAGGCTTTGAAGTGGAGGTGCACTGCCGACTGAGGCTTGCAAAAGGCTTCGTCCAAAAGGCACTGACGAAGCCTTTTGGATGAGAGGCGAAACGTTTGAAGGCAACTACTGAGTACAGAAGATGACTCAAGTACCTTCATTGAAGATAGTTAACTCCTGTACGACTGAGAACTTACACAGACATCTTGCTGCCAACTTTGGGAGAGACTCCGTTCTCTTGGCACGCAGACTGGAGAAGACCACCAGAAATTAGCAGACGAGAGGAACCCCCTCAGGTTCAACCTTAGATGTAGACAGAACAGATTGATCCCAGCTGCCTGAAGCAGAAGGCTCTGGAAGCAGGATAAACAGCAGAGAAACTGCAACACAACTACGTTATGACGATTCTTAATTTAAGGATTAGACGACTCAATCAAGGAATCTACAAGCTAAATTCTGAAGCCTTAGCCATCCAACAGAGATTAGAGTCTTGCGTGACCGAAGAGGCCTTCCTCAAGATTTGTAATTTCACACAAGTGGCTCAGATGGACCAACACAGAAGGGCCAAAAAGAGACAGAAAGGTAGGTTTCTAAAATTCTTAGGGCAAAACCAGCCAAGATACAGCAGGCAGTGGCGTGGGAATGAAGAAATAGATAGAAATCCTAAAACTTACAAGCTTTACCCGGGAGAGGCTATTCCGTGTATTTATGGACTGCCAAAAATACACAAGGAAGGTTTTCCTTTGAGACCCATTGTGAGTGAACTCCATCACCTATAATCTGGCAAAACACCTCAAGTTCAGCTTATCCCCTTTGGTCGGCAACACAGAACACCATGTGGAAAACACCAAGGAGTTTGTGGAGAAGATCAAACACCTGCAGCTGGAAACAGATGAAATGGTGTCTTATGATGTGACAGCACTGTTTACATCTGTCCCAACCTCAGCAGCAGTCACAGCGGTGAGGAAGAGACTGACTGAAGACAGCCCTTTAGCTGAAAGGACGCAGCTCACTCCTGACCACATTTGCCAACAACTGGAGATCACCACATATTTCCAGTTCAGGGGCAGCTTCTACAGACAGATCCACGGCTGTGCAATGGGCTCTCCAGTTTCACCCATAGTGGCTAATCCCTACATGGAGGAAACGGAGAGGAATGGCCTGAACTCATACCCAGGAAACAAACCCAGCCACTGGTTCATATATGTAGATGACATGTGGATCAAAATTAAAGAGAAGGAAGTGGCCCCTTTTACAGATCACATCAATGCTGTGGACCCCAGCATTGAATTTACTCAGGAGGACGCAAAGGAGAAACAACTTGCCTTCTTATATTGTAAAGTTATCATAGGGGGAAACAGACAACTTCAGACAGAGGTTTACAGGAAGGCAACTCATACTGACTATTTGATGTTTGACTCTAACCATCCACTCCAGCACAAACTAGGGGTCATCATGATGCTCAGACATAGAGCTAAAGAGGTGCCCACCAGTGCAGAAGGAAAGACCAAAGAGGAGCAACATGTCCAGAGAGCCCTCTCAGACTGTGGCTATCCAAACTGGTCTTTCACTAAAGCACAAAGGGCAAGAAGACCCAAAGAACAAGACAGACAGACTACAGAGCCCAGAAGAAAGGGAGTCGTAGTGCCGTATGTAGCCGGGGTCTCAGAGAAACTTCAGAGAATCTTTAGGCAGCACAGGATTCCAGTGAACACACTGAGACAAAAATTAGTTCATCCCAAAGACAAAACTCCACCACAAACAAAGCAATGTGGTTTATTCTATTCAATGCAAAGAAGAAGAATGCAAAGAAAATTATATTGGAGAAACTAAACAAGTTTTACAGAAGAGACTTTATCAACACCGAAGAGAAAGCACAAGTGGCCCTCAGTCGGCGGTGCACCTCCACCTCAAAGCCTCCAACCACTCCTTTGAGGACGGGGAGGTCAACATTTTAGCTAAAGAAGAACGTTGGTTTGAAAGAGGAGTTAAAGAAGCGATTTTTGACAAATAAGAAAATCCCTCCATGGACCGGAATGGTGGGCTCAGATTTAATCTCCCGTCACTTTACTCCAATCTCCTTTGGGGAAAACCGACAGGGCACGCCCAGTCTAAGAAGACGGCACCTCAGCTAACAAAAGAACAATAGGCAGGTAATTAGCAGTGACCAGCTATGAATAGGACAGATAATGGGCAGTGGTCATCTATGAATAGGACATGACTGACCGATACTGGAGTGAGCAGATCGTTAGAGACGCTCTACTTCAAAGGTTGTTTACCCACAGTTGATAGTAGCTGAGATTAGAGGGGAGGAGCCGGCCCATCCCAACTCCTCCCTGTTGGTCTTTATCTAAGCTGCGGGCTGAGCGGGACCTTAGTCCGCTGACGAAGCCTTTTGGATGAGAGGTGAAACGTTCGAGGACTTCAACTACTGAGTACAGAAGATGAATCAAGTACCTTCATTGAATATGATGAAAATAACTAAAGTGGCCCAATAAAAGAAAATCAGCCACTTCTAGAGCGGCCAAGTGTTTGTATTTTAGTTTATGACATTCTGTAAAAAAATAACTGAAGATATTTGTAATGCACAAGTTGTAATGATCAGATCACTTTATGTCAGCTGTTTATATTAATGTAAAATAGGCTGTCCCAAGGACAGTGTAGATGGTGCAGCCTCCTGTAGTTAAAGCTCAGTGACTGATTTATACTGGGTGATAAATCCAAGCTCAGTCGGAGTTGAAGTGCCTTTTACTTGTAGCGTGTGTGTGTGAAAGAATGAGCCAGTCAGGAGGCTTGTGTTAGCGAGAGAAGGATGACTGACCTTTGTCCCCGGTGCTGATCATGCGGCTGACCCCGGGGCTGATGTTCGAAGAGGCTGCCACCGACACGGTCACACTGAAGTCTGTGGAAGGACTCACACTCACCACGTCTGCCTGAAAACATACATCACATCGGGCTCTATCACGGATTCAAACAGTGTATACAATATGAGGAGTCATGCGGAAATAGAACTGAGCTATGGTATTTATAATTAGGGTGTAGGCATATTCATTTATATTCAGCAGGGTAGTATGTTCTTGTACTAATTAAACATGGTATACTTTCATCTTTCCTTGAATATTAATGCACTTGGACATATTAAAAATATGCATGATGAACTGATGTGTGACTCTTTTTTTAAAGGAGCTACATCATGCAAAATCGACTTTTTTGAGCTTTTAACCATGTTGTAATGCTATTTCCTTATCAAAAACACCCCCAGAGTGGTTTTTGGCTGAATCCTGCTCTCTGAGCAGCTGCTCCGCCCTCTCCTGGTAAACGACTGACCCGACTGACATGTTCAGTTGTGTCGTCACAGCGGAACGGAAGTGCTCGACGTCTGTAATGTAATGCCTTACGGCATGATTTTCATTTGTAAAATTGCTTTTTTCATTATTTCTGTCGTAAGAAAAAAGAAAAAAAAAAAAAAAAAGAGGAAGTACCTGACGCGTTCGCGCTGCCCCTGTAGTAAAAACAAACGCACCCCTGAGCGTCTGAACAGATGGTCATGTCATGTTGCACCAAAAGTTGTGAAGAGGGAGCTTTTTCTAACCTACTCTGGAGTCTGGACACCTGTTCTTTTTTCTTACCTCACGATAATGTCACGGAGAAAAGCGCGTTTGGCTGCGAGGACAGGACTTTATTCAACCTTCCTAAAGAAGAGGCCATAGAAGTTGGAATTTCCCTCCGGGATTCAGCGACTATCAGCCACAATAGTGTTTGTCTGAGCCTGTAGCTGATGGATGCTTGATGAACCTCGGCCAGAATCAAAGTGGATTAACTTTTATAACCAACGTGAGTCCCATAATGGAAACATCAGAGTGGTGAGTCGATCAACATGCATGTTAGCGTGTGTGTTAGCCATTTAGCCATGAAGCTGTGTTGCACATGTTAACTCCTTATAACAGCATCATGAAGTAACTTCACTTTTTGCTGTGATATATATATTTCTACTACTGCTAAAGTTGTATGAGCGGCGAGAGGGGGCGGAGTTAACTGAATCCCAGCGTTGTGTCTTCCGGGTTGGAAAAATACCTCCAGAAAATACTTATATTTATCACAAAAATTAGTGCTCCGTAGTGGTAGAGGTACAATATATCATATAAATGCCTATACTTTACTTTGGAATGGCTTAAAATAGCAGGATACAGATCCTTTAATGGTAAATTCATCTTATCAGAGAATGCAGACGTCAAGGCAGTTAGAATGGAATATCAAATTGAGACGGCAAAGAGTAATGAAATGCAGTAATATGTCCGAGCCAAGAGGAGGTCAGATTGCAGCCCACCCCTCGTTTTAACGTTTACATACTCCTTGACACATTTTTTGCGAAAACATAGCGAACACAATTATATTTCCGATTTAGCTAAAAATCTGACCCATCTTTCTTTAGTTTGGCCATTTTTGTGAAGTTTATAGTATCACTTCCTTATTGGACACTGACAGGAAGGGACATAGATAGAGGCAAACAAGTGCTGCCGTGCCAACCATGTTATGTCAATGGGAAATGAGTCAAACTGCTATGAAACTGTACCTCTATATTATGTCACTTCCTGTCAGTATCTTAAAAATTCTAATCAAATTTGACCCTTCAGTAACCCAGCGGCTGTATGGGTGGTTAGCTTAGCACCTTTACTTTCCATCCCTTTGGCTCCTATGATGCTTCAGGATCAATTTTATTTCAGGTTTTTTAGGATTTCTGGTAGGTTTTCCGAATGGAATGTATACTGTATGTAACCATGGATACGGTTCAATCAGGGAAAACCTAACAAACAATTGATCCTGGAGCGTCCTACAGGCCATCGCGATGATAAGTAAAGGCGCTATGCTAAACACCATAGAAGGGTCAAATATGTATTAATATCAACTTTGTTTTTACATAACAAGTTGCACAGTGCACCTTTAAATTGCTGCTTCACTGAAATAAATTTATAATTATTACTTACAACAGATGTTATCCATCTAAATTAGTCATATTTTCAAAAGCGATAAAACCTGTATGCACTTAAAAACTATAACTGCCAGCCCTAGTGTTTCACTCGATTGATGTGGCCCTGAACCAGAGGAACCATGACCGATTTGAAAATATTGTTCCAACCTGCTGGATTTCCTTGGGCTAAACGTAACTCTCTTCAGTTTGTGAGTGTTTTTCGCATATTTACACCTCTCATGTAACAGATGACCTTCGTTTTCAGGAGCTGGCTCTGTTTTACTCGGCTGACTGCAAACAGCATTTGTACTGCTACAGCGCAGCCTGTCAGACCCATACCTTATGTTATATCTCAGAAAAATGACCTGGCCCATTCCGGTGACTCTGAAAGTATATCAGCAGCAGCTCACCACATGCATCAGAACACCCACGTTACCCCTCTATGCACTTCAGAGCTATGTAAAAGTGGCATTACAAACTTTGCAAATATCATTTACGCTTCGAAATGGGGTCATATGTTCTGAAATGTGCAGAATGGATTGTTCCATACATATGTCCCACCTTAGTCCCACCATGAAAAGAGGCTCCCATCCATTTGTTTGATTCATATCAACTGTAGGACGTTTCATTTTGCATTTTTGCCAATTGTAGTCTTCCATATCAGTTTTATCGTTTTTGGATTGAAATGATAACACTTAGCGCTCAATGTGCCATCTTTAGCAAGTCCAAAAAAGCAACAGGAAAGTCAAAAATAAAAAAAAAATCATAGAAAATGTAAAGTGCATATGACACATTAGCCACAATTTCTGCTAAAACATAGTTAACACAATTATATTTAAGATTATGCACACACAAAAAAGAGACTGACCCAACTTTCTTTAGTTTGATAATGTTTGTGATGTTTATAGTTTCACTTCCTTATTGGACACCGACAAGAAGTAACATAGACAGAGGTAAACAATTTTAAACTGTTACCGTGCCAACCATGTTTTGTCAATAGGACATTTTCTTGTCAGTAGCTTAAAAATTCTAATAGAAATAACTTTTCTGCCCAAGATTTCTTCATTAAAATTTCTGCTTCACTGAAACAAAATGAGAATTATTACTTCCAACAGTCCATCTAAATAAGTCATATTATCAAAAGCATTCATGCACTTTAAGAGTAAGTACACACGGTTCATATTCTTACCTGTGAGTGTCCTATGCAGAATAGAAGAAGCATTGATAAAAAGGCCATGCTATGGAGTGGGGTTAGTATGCAGCCTGGTTAGCAGGTAGAGGCCTCCACAGATGTCAGAACTGTCAATGCCCCAAACATGAGCCGCCGGATTGTCCAAAACAGGCACTGGCCCCCCCCGAGTCACTCATGCAGGCATGGGAAAATCGATCATATTGGGTAGATTTAGCGCTTATCCTGGGATGATAAAGCCATTGTCTTCATAGCACAGGGCTAACTGTCTCCCAGTGGACTGTCCGGCTCTACTGGGAGAGGTGCTTAAGTCAATGAATGATTCAGAGTCCAGCTCATGAGGCCAACTTAATAATGAATGAGATCTATTACTTAAATATGCGTGTGAGTGTGTAAGGTTACATTTGGAGGTAAAGTGACACCTGCTTCAACGCTGAGGGGGCGGGGCTTAGTGGAGGAAGGATACATAAATACAATGGGACGTGTGCGCCACAAAAAATGATCCATCTCCATCATGAGGACAGACAGTTGAATAGGAAAAGGCACATTCCGGGAATTTCATATTATTTTATAAACTGCAGTGACCCCATTGACAAAAATACTTTGATTAGAAATGTTTTCACTTTGGAAAGAAAATTGCCTTTTAGAACTAACTATTCAAGAGTTTTTCAAATACAGTCATGTAGCTCTATTGATATTCTGTGTGCACTGGGTGAGAAAAGACAACAATCAAATCTAAATATACCGTCACGATTGCTACAGTGTGCCAGGTGTCAATGTGTGAATACCTGGACATATCCATGTAGGGCGGGGCGCACCGTGACGCTGCCCTCCTCCGGCTGTAGGGTCACTTGATAATGATCCACACAGCCTTGTGCTTCCTGCCAGCGTAATGAGAACGCGTGGGCAGACACGTTTAGAAAACGCACTTCCTTCACTGGGGCCGGCACTCAGGACAAAGCACAGGACAGGCACAGTGTGAGTGAGCGGCTATTAAAAGCCTGTGGTGTAAAACTGAGGAGAAGTCTATAGGAGACGTGGTTTAAGATTCAAAACGCAGGTGTTTATGACTTCCTATCTGTGTAATTACTTTGCCTATCCACATGAAGCGAATGCTGACAAATCAATCAGTCATCATGTGTGAACACAACTGGACTAAGGCGACATTTTTTTTCTCCTTAAAATACTGCTTCAACCACAGAATTGTATCTTGCCTGGTGTCTATTTATAAAAATAAAAAGTACAACATAGTATAAACTACAGATGTTACGGGACATGTGATGGACATAAGAAATACGTTTGGAAGTACCGCTTTAATCCAATTATTATACAGCGGGAACCATAATGTTTACATACACTTCAGAAAAAGACACATTTCCATTTTTTCTCACTGTCTGACATGAAACCAGAATTCTTTTTTTTTTTTTTAGGAAAATTAGAATTTGAAAAAATACTTCTATTTGTCAAACCCAGAAGAATGAGAGATAGAATTTTTTAGATTTTTTTTTTTTTACAAAGTCAGAAGTTTACATAAACTAGATTACTATCCCTTTAAACAATTTGGGAAAGCCCGTATGATGATGTCATGACCTTGGAAGCAGGAACAAGTCTAGTTCATCCTTGGGTGCAATTTCAAGACACTTGAAGGTTCAGGTTCATTGGTTCAAACAATGATGGAAATGTCCAGTCATCACAGATCAGAAGGCAAATGCAAAAGACCTGGTGAAGATGCTGAACCTGGTAAGACTTTGTCATTATCCAGAGTGAAACAAGTACTGTACCAACATGGGCTGAGAGAGTACTCTGCCAGGAAGAAGCTCTTACTCCAAAAGAAACACAAAAAAGCCAGTTTTGAGTTTGCAAATATAAAAGGACTTTAGTTTTTGGAGACATATCCTGTGGTCTGATGGAAAAAAAATTATAATAATTTGGGCCATAATGATCATCGTCATGTTTGGAAGGAAAAAGGGGGAAGCCTGAGAACACCATCCCAACTTTGAAATACGGGGGGGTGGGAGCATCATGCTGTGGGGTTGTTTTGCTGTCGGAGGGACTGGTGCACTTCACAACATAGATGACATCATGAAGAACGAACACTATGTGGAAATATTGGAGCAACATCTCAAGACATCAGCCAGGAAGTTTAAGCTTGGGCGCAGATGGGTCTTCCAAATGGACAATTCCCAAAGCATACGGCCAATACTGGTTACAAAGTGGCTTAAGGATAACAAAGTCCATGTTTTGAAGTGGCCATCACAAAGTCCGGATCTCAATCCAGTTGAAAATGTCTGGACAGAGCTGAAAATTACATCAGTTCTGTTTGGAGGAATGGACTAAAACTCCTGCCAACTATTGTGAGAAGCTTGTGGAAGGAAATCCAAAACGTTTGACCCAAGTTATACAGTTTAAAGCCAATGCTATCCAAATATTAATGAAATGTATGTAAACTTTTGGTTTTGTAAAAAGTAATACAACATTGTGTAGAACATTATATTTCTCTTCTTCTGGAATTTGACAAATAGAAATAATTTTTAAAGTTCTAATTGACGTAAAAAAAAAAAAAAAGTTAATTCTACTTCCCTCTAGGGCGCTCAGCGAGACAGGGCTGTCCGTTATCGCCATTGTTATTTGCCTTGACAATCGAGCCATTGGCATTACATTAAGAAGTATTAAAGGATACTCTGGCATATTTAGGGGAACAACGGAGCATAAAGTTTCACTGTAAGCTGATGATTTATTGGCGTCAAAGCCTAAAGAATCTTTCCCAGTTATTATGTCCATTTTAAAAGATTTTGGACTAACTATATCAGAATATAGAACCAATTTCTCTAAAAGTGTTCTCTTTATGATCAACCGTCCAGCCCAACAATCTAGTGCCATATTTAGTTCTTATCCATTTACGTTTGTGAATGAGTGAATGGCTGCTTAAAAAGGCCTTGAGAGAACAAAATTAGTGCGTAGAATGAGGCCCGTTAACTTTCATGTCTTCCGGTCCAGTGCTACCGTGAAAGCTGGCCCCCGATCGCTTATCTCTGCTGCTGTATCTACCTGTGCTTACTGTCAAAGAGGCAGCGCGCCCCGCCGTCTCTCCTCTCACTCTTTCAACACTCAGGTTGTAAGTGCAGCCATCTCGGAGGCCCCTAACCACGGCGACGCGCTCCTCCCTGTGCGTCGTGACCGTGCTGGTGACGGAGGCATTGGCGGCGGTGATTCTGTAGAAGTCAAAGCCGCCAGCAGCTTTGTCCCAGCTGACGGAGACGGACGATGAGTTAACGTGGTCCACATGGAGTCCGCACACCGCCGCCGGGCCTGAAAACGAACAATGAGAGCTTTCGCCGATATTCGTAAAATGGTTGATGGTGTAGATGGAGGATTAGGATTCTTACGTGTTGTGAAAACTCGGTGTGCGGCTTCGCTGAGGTCAGAGCCCAACGCGCTCAGAATGCTGATCCCGTACTCTGACCCGGGAGTCAAATGGCTTATCTCATAGCTCGAACTTTCAAGCTTAACGCAGTCCCAGAACGACGTGTTGACCAAGTGTTGTCCATAACACAACTACAAAATAAAGACGAGGGTTTAAAGTCACATTCAGCAACTTTACTGCAGTTTTAGTCATGCCCTCAGTCAATGTTGTCAATTTCCTATATCACACTGAAGCATAAACATAATCTCCCCATTTTATGTCGATATTTCAAGCGAGGAAAAGTCATTGTTTTTATTTTCCCCAGACCTATGTTTGACGTAATGCTTGTTGACACCGACAATAAAGTGTTTTTGTTGGACTCTCCTGCTCGCTCATCCTCCCTGGCAGTGGCTCTGGCAGAGGTCATACATCTTTAAAAGGGTGGTAACCAAACCTGCGGTGTGCTGTCAACCGCTGCTTAGTGACCGACAACAGAGCACAGAGCCACACCAATCAAGATTTTTCTTATAGACCACTCCAGAAAAGTTCTGCCAAGGGTAAAGAGCGCGGTCCCAAAAGATATTTATTACACCTCTAGATTGGACATGGCACTAGTTGTCGTTGCAAACGTGGTGGGCATCTTGTGACTGGCCGGTGAGGCTAACCCCTATAGAAACCGATGCAAAACCAGGAGCAACATTTTCATTGAAGGGCAGAATATATTTTATGATTGGTTTATTACTTCCAAGTCCTGGTATCTCAGTCACGAGATCATGTAATTTCTTTAAAATGTGTTAAAAAAAAGTACAGAAATACTGTTTTAAAGTAGGAAACAAATGTTATATTTGATATGAATAGAAGTAAATTATTTGAAGTGTTTGACAGAGGACAATCCATGAATGTAGCTAATGTCAATGCGTCCTATACGTTTGTTTGACATCACACACAGTAATAAGCTACTTCCGGGTCCAAACTGTTGAGCGTTCCATAGACAAACACGGCAAAAACACAACTTTATCTGAATCATTAAGATAATAATGCCAGAAAAGCATTACTAAAGAAAATCCAGGGTAAATGTGATATGTCTGTGTGATCAGGTGTTTAAAAAGAGCCTCGCAGTCAGCTCTACAGCAGGTTAAAATCAGCTAAATCCAACTATAGTGAATAGGCCTAAAGGTCCATTGGACGCATAAGTAACGTCTTAACAAACGTATAAAACTGAAATTTGAAAAGCTGCAAAAACATAATTTACTTGCCAAATATGATGGTCAATTATCAAAGAGTCATGAAATAACTCAAAATAGATTTAAAAAAAAAACATTATTAAGGAAATCGGTGGTGTTTAGGAGTTTGATTACATTGCACTGGGTTACAAGGGAATTACCATTCGTTCCAACGTATTACTTTGGCCAGGTCCTATCTAAAGTTTGATTAAAGATCTTTGGCGGTGTTACCTTGTATCCGTCCACGAGTCCGGGCGGCGGTCTCCAGGCAACAAAGACTGATGTCACCGCCTGCTCCGCCAGAGTCAGGTCCCGAGGAGACCCTGGAACTGCAGAGGGAGAAAATGATGCTCCAGACAGTGGAAAAGTGTGCTGTGGTGGACCTATCCCTCAACATTTGGATGATGATGATGAAGGAAATTAATAAAAGATAATGACTGTGTTGAGATGAATACCGAAGTCGTGACTACTAAAAAGTTCATTGTTGATTTCCTTTGTGAGAACTCTGCCTGCCCCAAAGCAAAAAGCAAAATTATCTAATCTGCATCACTATCCCTCTCCCACTTACACAATGAAATGTTATCAGTGACACCAGCTCAATCCGATACCCAGAAACCAAAATCATTTCCTCGTCTTCAGCCGCGTTTCCCGAGCGAACGCCGCCATCTTTTAATCAAGCCGGGACTCCATTTGTTTCTTGTTAAATGAAACTTTAAAAAAAAAAAAAAAAAAAAACCTCTCCATAAAGGCAATTTTCTCCACACGTTATTTGCTCGCACTCACTGGTTTGAAGCGTAATAACAGCGGGTTGACTGCTCCGCTCGGCGCTGAGGCTCGTCACTTCTATTGTGTAAGCTGTTCCCGGAGCGAGCCCTCGGAAAGTGTGCCATCTGTAAAACACCGCACAGATTTGGAAGATGAAAACCTCTGTTCGTTGTCATGCATGTCGTATAAATATATATATATATATATATATATATATATATATAATCGCGAGGGCAGAGACGACCTGTGCTCTCGGCGCATATGGATCGGCGCTTGTTTGAGCGTCTTGTTTTTGATTGACAGGGCAAAGCCGCTCGCCACTCCGGGGCCTGCCGTCCAGCTAATGCATATGGACGACGTGCTTTTGTTGACGACTGACAGCTCCACCACGCTGGGAGCTGAAGTGTGAAAAAACAATTAGTGTAGAATGGGAGATAGGGGGGAGTATCCGGCGCGTGCTCACCGGCGGTGACGTTTAGGAGGACGGCGGGGGAGTCTGGGAAGAGCGGCTTCTCCGTCCGCACCGCGAAGTGATACGCCGCCCCAGGGGTCAAACCCGAGTACAGCGCGCGGTTACCGGAAACTTTCTGCACCTTTAGGAGAAATGAATGCAGAAACGTTCATTTAAAATACACTCACACTGACTGACAACATCCCGCCTCAAGCAACAGTAAATTGGTCACCTGCTCAAGGCATTTAAAAAAATATATTTTTTACAGTTTCAGAGCTGTTCTTGTGAGGCTATACCTCCCTGCACTTCCTATAAAGTGGAATAGGAGAATTAAATACACTGCCTGACCACGGTCGATGTTTGTGGTCCAAAGCAAAAAGGAAATATATTTCAGAAGACATTATTGGGAAGTCCGCAGAATTAGTGCTGAGACACTGCAGGGTTTCTACAGATGGCAGCAAGTCAAATGTAATGCTTTAAATACTATAATTTTGAATGCCACAAATGCAAAAAATATCTTGGAATATTCCATTCGTAAGATTTGTAAACATTCAATCAAAAAGGGGAATGAGGGGAAAATTGGATTTTCAAAGCTAAATTGGACAAATTGGCAAAATATTGTGTATAATTTCAGTCCGAACTGAAGCTGAATTTGTCTTAGACCAGTGGTTCCCAAACTTTTCGGAGCCGTGTACCCCCTGAAGCTTTGGGTGACGAGTCGCGTACCCCCTAGTTTGACGCGATTGAAAACACTGGGAATATCACATGTAATATTATGTTTATTTCCTCCATTATCACAGTGAACTCAAGCAGGTTTTCCACATTCCGTAATGTTTTTCTCGTCTGGGTGATAGGCCATTAAGAATATGTAAATAAATAAAAAAAAATTTTTTAAATGCCACTTTTTTATAATTTTGGAAAACGAGGCTGTTCGTGTGAAAAGCTGAGTGTTTTGCTTTGTCCCGGTGACCAGCTCATTCTGAACATCAGACTCTGGTTTGGACTCTGCGCTCTGGCCCCGCCCCCTCAGTCGTACTGTCAAACCACCGGCACAGATTCAAATGCGCTGGTTTAAGCTTTTGTTAAAGCGAAGATAATGTATATGCAGGACATTACAATCTTTGCACGTGTCACCGCACATCAGCTCGTAAATGTAAATATATCTGTCGGATACAAAGCCACGGGTTTAGCGGCAGAGGAGGGGACAGCCACAGACGCTTCTCCTTCTCCCCTCGGATCAGAATGAGAGGAAAACTCCTGTTGCAAATCGAAGTCACCGTCAGTCTGACAGCGCACAGGCTCCTGACAGATATTACAGAAATTGCAACTCGATCAAACGTTGGCACTGCTGTTGTAGTAAGGGCCGATGCAGCCTCTGAATTATAAGACTCTTTCGCCTGTATAAGCGCGTTTCCTGTGCGGCGTCAATATCGATCAGATTGTGATCAACTTTTTTTTCCCCAAAAATTTCTTTGCGTACCCCCAGGGGCGTCCTGCGTACCAGGGGCGTCCTGCGTACCCCCAGGGGCGTCCTGCGTACCCCCAGGGGTACGCGTACCACAGTTTGGGAACCCCTGTCTTAGATCCTAGTTTTTGTATTTACGCAATAAAAACAGTCAAGCAATGTCATTGTTGTGGGTTCCATCTCTAAGGAAAAATAAAATTTTCAAGAAATTTAGATTTAATACCAGTTTGAATCAGATTTAATGCTTTTCTATCACTTTTAAGGCTTTAAAGGCGCATTATCCAACTTTTTATGAGAGAAAAAAAAGTTGATAATTGTGTGTATTTGACCTTGTAGTGACCCAGCGGCTACATGAATGGTCAGCATGGCGCCTTTACTTTTGATCACAGTGGTCTCTACAACGCTCCAGGATCTCTTTTCTGGTGAGAGCCGTGAAAACCCTCATGAAATGTATCCACTGTGATGGCAAGTAAAGGCGCCATGCTTTTTCTCACATAAAAAGTTGCACAATGCACCTTTAATTTTTGCCAGAACCCATTTAATGCTTTTCAATGCCCCGTGGAAACTCTGCACTGATACAAACCTATTTACCTTAAGCTCGTGCTCACAGTTGGAACACGTGACTTCGTAGGCGTGGCCATGGCCCGGGGCAGGGTCCCAAAGGAGCTCCACAGATGAATGGGTGACCGCTCCCTCCCTCGGCCTGCTGGGGGGAGCGAGGCCTGCAATTATAAACCACAGCACACAGGACTTGGCGCTGTAATTACTGCTTCACACCAGAGCATACGCTACTCTAATTAGCACAGGCGTGTTCTATTTTTAACGGGAGATTTCACGCTGAGCGCTTAAAGCCGCACAAGTCAGATTATGGGCTGCAGGGCGGAGGGGGGAAAAAAACAACATAGCAGCATTAGCAGTGTCTTCCTCAGCCTCTCCATCTTCTCCTCTTGATTAAACTCACTTGTTCTTATGTGCTTGGTGAAGAAGGCCGGTCCGGTCTGATTCCTGCTGGCGCTGTACACTTTTAGCTGCACCTCCGACCCTGGGACGAGGTTGCTAACTGTGACGGTGTGGTCATCAGGAGGGAGAGCATGCCAGTCACATGTGTAGCCACAAATGATGTCCTCGCACGCGGGGTCGCAAACCCTTGGACACACGCAAACTTTGACCCCGTCCATCAAGCCGACGTGCGGATGCTGAATGTAGAGCTGGACGTTTGTTGCAACCACAGAGAGAGGGACGGCCACCTGGACTGGAACAGGCTCTAAAATAAACATGGTGTCAAAATCCTAATTCTGGCTAAGCATGTGGAGCATGTTTTCATTTCTCATACTGGCAGTGTGTAATATACGCGTCCTCCGGCTTCTGTCATTCCCCCTGAGAGCCGCCACTCCGATGCTGTACGTTTGACCGGGAGTAAAAGGTCCCAAATGAATGCAAACCGACCCGGCTTGCCAGGATGCCCCGGGGCTGCCGGGATAAACCGATGCAGATTGAACCCCGGCGTTGCCGTCAAGTGCGAGGGACGCGACCTCGTAACCGTCGGGCGGGTCGTCGCGTCCGGCGGCCCAGCAGGCTGTGAGGTTTCCGGCTGAACTCTCGGCCGCCAGCGCGCTCGGGGGTCTCACAGCTGGAAAAAAAACAGACGCGTGGTCAGCTGTGCGACCGGAAGAGGATATTTGAACATTTTATACAGAGAAATGCACCGAGCAGGAACATCACCCGAGCTCGATGAGGGGTGGACGAAATGCAATTGCAAATGAGTGCAACCTCACCGTGCTAATCAAAAAAAGGAAAAAAAAAAAAGAAAAGAAAATTCGACTCCAAAAGGTTACCAGCGCCAGGTTGTTTTTGACATTGCAGAAGCTTATTGAAATTGTAATTAAAGCGTAATTAAAACTAAAGGCGCTCCAACCGAACCTCAGAGCGTGTGACCTTTTTTTTTTTTGGGCAACTTTTCTTTTCTTGTTTTTTGGTCGAGCTGTGTACATTGTGGATGTGTTTGAAGAAGGAGTTAAACGAATAATCCGCAAATCGTTAATTTTGGCACGGGCCTCTGCAAATTTGACTTTGACCAGCGGCTTTGCTTTCAATTAAGTAAGTAAGTAAGTGCTTTATTTGTCATTGTGCAGTTACACAACACAATTGCCACTGCGACTGTGGGCCAACCTGACCAGTATGTTTTTAGAGGTCGGGGGATAACCAGAGTACTGCCTCCTGGGTTTGTCCCCGTTTCAGAGCGTGGTGTCCTGCACTGGTCAGATCCTCCATCTCCTCCTTCCTCCTCCTCCTGCGCAGCTCCCTCCGCTCCACAACAGTCTTTCACCATCATCTCCTCGTTTGTCCCTTTTTGTTTCCTGCAGCGCCTCTCCTCTTGTAAACACCTCCACTGTGCTGCAGGTGTGGGGAGCTCTTAGTGCTCTTGGCTCTTGTTTAGTTTTAAAAAAGGTGGGTCCTTCATGGCTAGAACGGACTCTCTGCAGTAAAAAATCCACTGAGAAAGAAAGAAAGATGCCGCTGTACCAACAGAGAGGGAAGTTGCCTTTTGTTTATGCGCTGCCATCAGTTAGACATGACACCTCCATCACTAGCCTGCTGTGCACTCTCATTATTGGCCTAACTGTCACTTGACCGTGATGATTTTGTTGTTAGGGTTTGGCTTTTAGAAAGCAAATGAGGAGCTCTCTGGACAAGACACCAGTTGAAGTGTGGGCCCCTGGTTTGCTATGGGGACCCGGTTTCCTAAACAAAACCAAAGTGACGGGAACAGATCATTTACCTGTATGTACAACCAATGGTGCCTGCACACAGCTTTTGATCCCATGCTGGGTGACGGTGTATACTTCTAGGCTGTAATTTCTATAGGACTGCAGGCCCCTGATGACTGCGGTAAAAGAGTGTCGTCCGTCGATCCTAAATGATCTGGAAATATTGTCCGTTCCGGCGATTTTTTCCTCTTTTAAACCCAAGTCTATGTAGTGCAGGAGGAAGGTCCACCCGGCGATGTAGTGTGCATCCGTCAGCAGCCAGTGGACATTTATCTGATCGACTGTAACGTCCCCCACAGTGACATTTTGCGGGGGAAATGGCCCTGCGAGGAGAGGGACGAGCATTAGACATGACACACAGGAGGGATACGTACGTGAGTGTTTTTTTTTTTTTTTTAAATGAAAGCTCACTTGTGTGCGCTGTCCGCGGTTGTCCCAGGCTCCACGTGAAGCCGGCGGGATGGGCGGCCTGGAGGCTGAAAGAGTAGACGCTTCCCGGAAACAGCCCGGCCACGGTGACGCCGCGAGATGGAAGAGCAATGGGGACGTGGACCAGTTTTCGGACTCTGCCGCTCTGTTCTCCGCCGTTGTTGAAGTCTGCTGGGGCCTCTATTCTGTACTGTAGAAATATCTGAAGGGCCGAATGGCTTGCCGAGTTTAGGGTTGAAAGTTCACTCCACTGCAGCTCCACCTCGCGTTCTGTCACTTGAACTAGGTCGAAGGAAAGTGAAGAGGCCTCGAGCGGGACTGTGGTCAAGAAAATAAAGTCACTTCTGTCATTTTAACCCGACTGTCCAAAGACAAGCACACATAGGACATATTTATCAGATTTTTGTTATTACTTCTGTATATAACAATATGTTTGTTGAATATATTGAATAACAATAAAGTTCTATGCAAGGAACTTGTTGGTATGGAATTTTTCTTTAAAGTAATTATAGCGAGTAAGATATAATGAATATACAAATAATCATAGTTATATACAGTATCTATTTGTGTAAGAGGTACTGTATAATTACAATAATCTACGACCAGTTCAGTACAACCTATAACTTAGTTATGAAATGTAGTTGAACAAAACACCAGAAGAGGGTCTCCGTCCAGAAGAGCCACTAAACGTTGTAGCCATATAAAAGAAACTAAATTATTGGCAATGGGCACATTGGTATGATCAGAACACCGCTGGTGGAATATGAGTTTTAAAACACACAGAGGTGCTTCATGAATCAATATGTTCTGAGGCTGTGGTTCTCAGCCTATTTTAGTCTGGACCAAAGACCTTGAAAAACATGGGCATAGCGTCGCTATAAGCTACAAAAAAAAATTAGGAAATTGGGGCAGGCTCTGGAAGTTCCTTGCTTTAATCGAGGTTATTTTTTGCTCCTCTTTAAGTCACTATTGAACACAGGCTCGTCACTGTGACTTCTACCTGCTTATCATAACATCGCACTGTTTTTTTATTTATTATTGCCCTTTTCTGAAATAGAAGGTGGCTCCAAAAATCCAGCCAAATTGCTAGCATGAACGAGCTTCTGTTAGCCCGTGCACTTCGTCCATCACTATTCTACCGTTGAGAGAACCCACTGTTGTTCGGCACGTGTCCATTCAAACCACAATTAAAATGTGAGATTCGTGGGTCGCTCGAATCGATGGACCCTGCCATAAGGGTCTGGACTCCCACGTTGAGAACCCCTGTTCTGACATACAGCAATTAGGGGCACATTGAGTTTTTGATGGGGGGATAAATATATTGACATGGAAAAAAGTTCAAAAGTCAGTGTAACATAATATAAGCCCTGTTGATTCAGATAAACATCATACACACTTGACAAGCCTCTAGGCCAGAAAATAATTAGAAGTCAGTCCTATTAGTGGTAGCGTGCATGCCCCACGCCATGATATTTTTTGTGCCAAGTTTACAATATTGATTTCATCACAATTCTTGTACACTAAGTATCTTTATACTGCTTTTAACAGGTAACTGCTTCTGAAAAATCACACTTGGTAGCATATCACCCAGCCCGAAGTTCTATGTACAAGCGTTGTGTAAAGACAGCAGTAGAGGTGATTACTGTGGAAGTGGCAGATGAAAGGCAGAGGGATGCTGCAGAAGAACGGCGTGAGGAAGAATCCTGGTCCCGTGGCGTTCCTCTGAAGGGCAAAGCAGTCGGTGTGGTTCTGCGGCAGGGCTGACATCACAGTACTGGTCATGTTATCGCGCGAGCCGTCTGACCACACAGCCTGGCCCTCCGCCTGTGGAATGACAATGACAAACAACGCCAGGCAGGACACACGGGATTCAAAGGCCAAAGACCTTCATGTGGCTTTCAGAACGTGTAATTATAACTTTTGTGTTTTCTATTTTCTTGTAAAACTTCCTGAAAACGAAAGCCTTTTTATTGACAGTCGTTTTGAAAGCTCCTCATTTATGACCTTCAGGTGGCTTTTAGAATGTGCTGTTTAGGTGACAACAGCCTTTTACGACTCTCTCCTTTTCCACAGAGCTTTCTGCGGAATTAAACGACCAAACAAAGTGAAGCTCCTTGTTGTGTCTCCTTGAGTGTGCCTTACCAGCTTGTCATTGAGCGCAGTCCAGAGCAGCAGCAGGCTGTTGTGGCTGATTAGGCGTGACGTTATGAAGTGAATATCTTGGCGGCTCTTCAGATCTATCAGGTGACCCCCCGCAGAAGTGTCGGAGCAGCTTCGTTGGGCATCGCTCCAGGCTAGAGCTTTCTCTCGGACAGTGTAGCAGTGTCTTCTGTTGGCCAGCCAGCCAAAGGCACACTGAGCTGGGACACACAAAACAGCCGGCTGTAGTTACAGTATATACAGGGGCAGGTTCACAGTAACAGTATCAGCATTTTGATTTCTGGATAGTGCAATGTTTTTGCACAGTGAATTCTCTTGACAATCAACGCTAAGTGCGTATTCATTTAATTGTTCTAAAACCTATTTCAAATTTGAACTTGACCAACTCGACACAGAAAAGTCTATTTTTGCCGTGGGCAATCGAACAATGGATTTGGATAAGGACCTAGCCTATTTAAATCTCATATTTGGCTGCCGTTAGTCAACATCTCTATGGAGACGGGCTGGAGACGTCCCCGCTTAGGGATTTTTCAATGTTAAAAATATTTGTAATAAAATAAATATTTGTGTTTTATTCCATTTATTTGGTGAAATGGTACGCCTTGTAGCTTTAATCAGACTCACGGCTGAGCAGGAAAAATAGAATGTTCTGCTGAGAGTCAAAATGAAATAAAGACACATTTTCCTAATTCGGGAAGTAGCCACTGTTGCCAGTTGCTGCGGAATGTAATATCACGTGCATACCCTCGATCAATCTTACTGCTTAAACAGTGACAGTCTGTACTGTACACAGAGGTTGATAGAGACATGTATAACAGGAGTAATATTATTTTTTTTAAACAATTTACTGAAGTAAAAGTAAAGAGTAGTAATTCAAATAATTACTCAAGTAAGAGTATCTTCAATGAAGGTACTCTTACTTGAGGGGCAACTTCTACAGACAGATCCACGGCTGTGCAATGGGCTCTCCAGTTTCACCCATAGTGGCTAACCTCTACATGGAGGAAATGGAGAGGAATGCCTTGGCCTCATACCCAGGAAACAAACCCAGCCACTGGTTCAGATATGTAGATGACACGTGGGTCAAAATGAAGCAGAAGGAAGTGGCACCTTTTACAGATCACATCAATGCTGTGCCGTATGTAGCCGGGGTCTCAGAGAAACTTCAGAGAAACTAAAGGCAGCACAGGATTCCAGTGAACCACAAACCGGTGAACACACTGAGACAAACATGAGTTCATCCCAAAGACAAAACTCCAAGCCACAAACAAAGCAATGTGGTTTATTCTATTCAATGCAAAGAAGAAGAATGCAAAGAAAATTATATTGGAGAAACGAAACAAGTTTTACAGAAGAGATTTTATCAACACCGAAGAGAAAGCACAAGTGGCCCTCAGTCGGCAGTGCACCTCCATCTCAAAGCCTCCAACCACTCCTTTGAGGACGGGGAGGTCAAAAGTTTAGCTAAAGAAGAATGTGGGTTTGAAAGAGGAGTTAAAGAAGCGATTTTCGTCAGGAAAGAAAATCCCTCCATGAACCGGAATGGTGGGCTCAGATTTAATCTCCCGTCACTTTACTCCGATCTCCTTCGCGGGAAACCGAAAGGGCACGCCCAGTCCAAGAAGACGGCAAAAAAACAATAGGCAGGTAATTAGCAGTGATCAGCCATGAATAGGACAGATAATGGGCAGTGATCATCTATGAATAGGACAGGACTGACCGATACTGAGGTCAGCAGATCATTAGAGACGCTCTACTTCAAAGGTGTTTACCCACAGGTGAGAGTAGCTGTGATTAGAGGGGAGGAGCCGGGCCAAGTCTAGCTCCTCCCCGTTGGTCTATATCTCCAGTTGCGGGCTGAGTGGGACTTTTGTCGCTGATGAAGCCTTTTGGATGAGAGGCGAAACGTTCGAAGACTTCAACTACTGAGTACAGAAGATGAATCAAGTACCTTCATTGAAGATGGACAACTCCTGTACGACTGAGAACTTACACAGTCAAGTAAGAGTAGAAAAGTATTTGGTGAAAATACTACTAATAGAGTAATCTATTTGAAATAAGTGAAATTTTCTGAAATAAGTACTTTTGTCTTTGATTTCAAGAATTCTGTCCATGGGGCAAGATATTTACACTTACATTGAGATAAATTAAATCACTGCACTGAACTCTAGATAAGACAAATCTTAATTTAGGCCTACTAGAAATAGTAGTAGTTGTTTTGGTTTACAGTGGGGAAAAAAAATATTTAGTCAGCCAACAATTGTGCAAGTTCTCCCACTTAAAAATATGAGAGAGGCCTGTAATTTTCATCATACCTCAACTACACACACATTGTCTGATTTTTAATGAATTAATTTGCAAATTATGGTGGAAAATAAGTATTTGGTCACCTACAAACAAGCAAGATTCCTGGCTCTCACAGACCTGTAACTTCTTCTTTAAGAGGCTCCTCCGTCCTCCACTCGTTACTTGTATTAATGGCCCCTGTTTGAACTTGTTATCAGTATAAAAGACACCTGTGCACAACCTGAAACAGTCTGAATCTGCAATTGCTAAGCAACTTGGTGTGAAGAAATCAACTGTGGAAGCAATTATTAGAAAATGGAAGACATACATGACCACTGATAATCTCCCTCGATCTGGGGCTCCACGCAAGATCTCACCCCGTGGGGTCAAAATGATCACAAGAACGGTGATCAAAAATCCCAGAACCACACGGGGGAACTAGTGACTGCCCTGCAGAGAGCTGGGACCAAAGTAACAAAGGCTACCGTCAGTAACACACTACGCCGCCAGGGACTCAAATCCTGCAGTGCCAGACGTGTCCCCCTGCTTAAGCCAGTACATGTCCCGGGACTCCCGGCCCGTCTGAAGTTTGCTAGAGAGCATTTGGATGATCCAGAAGAGGACTGGGAGAATGCACAGTAGTACAGTGGTTAGTGCTCGTGCCCCGGGGTTCCGGGGTTCGATTCCCACCTGGACGGGGCCTTTCTGTGTGGAGTATGCACGTTTTCCCCGTGTCTGTGTAGGTTTCCTCCGGGTACTCCGGTTTCCCCTACCACTAAAAACATGTACAATAGGCCAGGATGAATGAGAGGGTGTTTGAGAGTGCGCATGGGGGACAACAGACGCAAATTAGCCCAAGGCTACAATCCGGTGTGGCTTCTTTACATGCATGAGACCCATGTATGTTCATTAACATGCACTGTCCCGACCAAATAAACCAATAAATAAATAAATAAATGTCATATGGTCAGATGAAACCAAAACTGAACTTTTTGGTAAAAACTCAACTTGTCATGTTTGAAGGAGAAAGAATACTGAGTTGCATCCAAAGAACACTATACCTACTAGTGATGCGCGGGTTGACCCGACACCCGCGGTCAACCTGCGGGGCCCGCGGATTCGGTCGGATCGGTTACCTCAAAAATACGGCAAACTTCGGGTGCGGGTGGGGCGGGTTACTACAAAGCGCATTTTTTTTTCTTTCTTACATTGTTGGCTTACAGCATACAGTGCATTCGTATCCATAAATGCCACACAAGAACGCTCGGCAGTGTTTTGTTGAATGTTTAGTTTTATGCGGTAAACGTGTCATGTTTTGTTTAGATGTCGCCCGGCCTATCGCTTCTGTATGACTTTGTGACAAAGTAGCTTTTACGTTACTTTGTCCCTTTTTAATGTCTTTAAACATGTTGGTTATAAGTTTATGTATTCATTGTTTCATAGTTATAATTTTGCAATATCCAAACTAAACAGTTAAACATAAGTATCCCGGGTTTGTTTTGTTTTTTCAGTTAATGCTTCACACAGTGTTTACGTTAAATGGTTCATTTTTGTTAATAGTAGTGCAATCAAGTTAATACTTGCCACCTGGTCCGGGGAGGGGCTTCCTGCTGGGGGAGTGTTAAAAGGTGCTGCCAACAAGTATGGAGGACCATGTAGCTGGGTACATGTGGTGTGTTTTCCTGAGTTCAGTTAAGTTCTGTTTGTTTGTTTTCTGTTCAGCAGTATCGATAGTTATTTTTTGGTACAAATGTAAAGTTTGATTTTAACACGGTGGAAATAAATGTCGGCTACTATGGAAATGTCTGAGTCTGCCTCCTACTTGACCGCATTGGCCAGCTTCCCCACAGACTTGATCACCGCTACAAATGCGGCACAACAGCAGTGCCCAAGCACATACGACAGGTACACGTGGTGAAAATAATGCATTAGCAAGAAGCAATGTAATACTAAAATAAGACACGGCATCTAACTAACCTGAGGAGTGCAACTTCTTGTAGCGTCAGGTTAAGGCTGCTCCACGTTTGTTAAGCATATTTGTTTATGTTGCAAAGCCATGTTAAACAGTATACGTTTTTTACGTCATGTGTGCCTGTGTGCAATGGTTTCTACTGAGCATGCGCAATAAATGGTCATCGAAGTTCTCCGATCAAAAAGACGATGGCGCTGTGTGTTTTTTCTCTCCCGTGTAAGCTAGCAAAAGGGTCTGCTAGAAAGCCACTTTGGTGACTGTAATATCGATTGACTGCTGCAGAAATGGCAAACGCTACAACTTTAGTCCAAACTCCGTTTAGTTTGACAGAAAGAGTTGTCCATGACGTGGTAGAAGTAAAGCCTCATGATAGTTTTTGCTCCTCGTTTCCTGATGAGTCCATAAGTGATTTCAAAGATTCCTCAGAGGTGCAGTAGCAAAACAAAGCATCAAGTGCTAATTCTCCACTGTAAACTCGCGGGCACGTGACGCGCTCCCGTTTGAGTGACGGCTAGCTGCAGCCTGACTCATGGCGCTGTTTTTTAATGTGTGCGGGTTCGGATCGGGTCGGCAAACTGAGACACTTTTCTTCGGATCGGGTGGTTCGAGTTTGATTTCCAGCGTGTCGGATTTAGTGCGGGTCAGAAAAAAAGCTGACCCGCGCATCTCTAATACCTACTGTGAAGCATGGGGGTGGAAACATCATGCTTTGGGGCTGTTTTTCAACAAAGGGACCAGGACGACTGATCCGTGTAAAGGAAAGAATGAATGGGGCCATGTATCATGAGATTTTCAGTGAAAACCTCCTTCCATCAGCAAGGGCATTGACAATTAAACGTGGCTGGGTCTTTCAGCACGACAATGATGCCTGGACAACAAAAGAGTGGCTTTATAAGAAGCATTTCAAGGTCCTGGAGTGGCCTAGCCAGTCCCCAGATCTCAACCCCATAGAAATCTTTGGAGGGAGTTGAAAGTCCGTGTTGCCCAGCGCCTGCCCCAAAACATCACTGCTCTAGAGGAGATCTGCATGGAGCAATGGGCCAAAATACCAGCAACAGTTTGTGAAGACTTACAGAAAACGTTTGACCTCTGTCATTGCCAACAAAGGGTATATAACAAAGTATTGAGATGAACTTTTGTTATTGACCAAATACTTATTTTCTACCATCATTTGCAAATTAATTAATAACAAATCAGACAATGTGATTTTCTGGATTCTTTTTTTTAGAACTATAATGAAAATTACAGGCCTCATCTTTTTAAGTGGGAGAACTTGCACAATTGGTGGCTGTTTAAATACCTTTTTCCCCCCACTGTATCTTAATCTAAGTGTAAACATCTTACCCAATGGACAGATTTGTTTTAAACACGACCCTCAAATCAAGGACAAAATTACTTATTTCAAGAAAATGTAACTTATATCAAGATGACTCTTTGCAGTGTAACTGTCTAACCGTTCCGACAGACAACGCATAAATTAATATGAAAAAATTTACATTTCCAGTATACACACCTTAAAAATAGACATCACAACTTTGAACTTTTTCACATGACTCAAGTTCACGCACAAGGGTAAATGTGACTGATTACTTCCCAACGCTTATGCTAGGCACGTTCTGTACCTGTCTGTACATCCATGCTGAGTTTCTGCTTCACGATCACGTTTGGAAGTTCCAAGAGCGTCGACACCAACACTGCGGCCCTGTACCAAGCCCCGGGTCGGACATCTCTGACGGTGCACTGGTGCTCCGCCGCTGAAGCGCTAACGTCAATGCTCCTAACCGCGGAGCCATCGTCGAGGTCGAGTAGGGTTAGACTGGACAGAACCTGCTTCCCGGGGAGGCTCCATTTCAGGGAGACAGATGTGGTCGTGCTGGACAGACGGAAATGAGTCGGAGACACCGGGCCTGGACAGACGCACAACAACGCAAAAGCCACTGCTCCGCATTTCAATCAATATGAGAATGGTGTAATCAGGGGGGCATGGTTTAGCGGAGGGTACTCACTGAAGTTAAAGGTCCTCTCGGCAAGTGTCCTGCTGTTATTTATCCTCGCCCGGAGCGTGATTCGATAACCTCTCGGATCTTCGACGATGTGGAAGGACAGCTTGCAATCAGGGGAGCAGGACCGGCGCTCCACTGGCTCCTCGTGCACCTGCGACACACGAAAAGCTACAATATACAACAGGCAGCTACATGCTATTACTGTGGGTGAAAGTCTGTGAGTGTCTGTTTGCCAAAGAATGTATTTAAAGCCATACATTTCACCTAATAAATAAGA
Source organism: Proterorhinus semilunaris (assembly GCA_021464625.1). NCBI lineage: Eukaryota > Metazoa > Chordata > Actinopteri > Gobiiformes > Gobiidae > Proterorhinus > Proterorhinus semilunaris. The sequence goes on along the minus strand of CM038356.1, from coordinate 28,992,206 downwards.
TAAAATAGACTCTTTTATCGTTGAAAAATATGTAAAAAATGAGGCTGCCAAATATGAGATTTGCATAGGTTAGGTCCTCATACAAATCCATTCTTTGATTACCCAAAGCAAAAATAGACTTTTCTGTGTCTAGCTGGTTATTAGGTGCATGTTTTGTACCGCTGGTAATGTTATGTAGTGTGCCATTAAGAACGCGCTGCCTGACATTTGCCCCAAATACAAGTAAATACAAGCTTTCCTTCAATAAAGGACCGTTTATTTGTGATAAACACCTCTAAAGATATGCACACTGTATTGTGAGCACGCTCGCCTCTCCTCACACCTCTTGCAACTTTGCTGGATGCGGGATATCAACAACCTCTCTCCTCAGCCAAATGTTTTATTTTGAAACTCACTGTAAAAATAGCATTGTCTGGCCAAGCATTTTGAGCGTGTTTGGTAATGCTGGCATGTTTGTTCAAGTTTAGTTGTTGAATAATCCACAGCATGGCTTTAAATCTGCATTATGCAAGTTATTATGCTGGAAAATAAAAGTTGATATTCGTGCGTATTTGACCTTGTAGTGACCCAGCGGTTGTATGAGGGGTTAGTCACAGTCACATCACAGTGGTATCCACAACACTCAATTGTTTTGTAGGTTTTCTGGTGCCAAAATGAGGAGCAGTTGCTGAAGGCTCAGAATCTATGGTGTCAGCGCGGACATGTCGGAAAAGGAGATAAAGGACAATATCAGCAGGGGGGAAGTGGTGGAGGTAAAGCGTGTTAAGGCGCGTGAGGGGGCAAGTCCAAATTCTCCTGTGCTGTTGGCGTTCAAGGGAAGTCTTCCAACAAGCGTTTTTATCGGCTGTATGTCGTACCAGGTGAGGGCGTATGCAAGACCCCCAATGCCAAAGGTTTGGTCACATAGCGGCTGCTTGTAGAGGGGCCTGGAGGTGTTTAAAGTGTGGGGAGGATCATGACATCTCCAATTGTGGAATTCCTGCCCCTAAATGTTGTAATTGTGGGGGAAGTCATGCAGCATCATCTAAGGAGTGTGGTCATTTTGCTAAGGCCAAGCAAGTACAAGGGGTCAAAGAGCAGTATAGTATTTCATATACGGATGCTCTGAAGCGAGTGGAAGGGGGAGGCCGGCGGTGGCACCAGTCAACATGGCAGGGTCAGGGTTGGCGCCCCCAGAAGTTGCAGAAGTTCCTCCAAAGGGTATTGTTGTTCACACAGAGTCTCTTCTGGCGTTTATGGTGGAGGTATTGGGTGTTGTGTGTGAAAAGGTGCCTAGGGTTGGTCTTGTTAAATCGGTTAAATTTGCTTCCCCAAGCTGGGCCCGGGTAGGGGAGTGGAGGGTGTTGGCGGGAGACTCTTTGGGGAATGAGTGAGTCTTTTTGGAAAATCTCTGGTTGAAGGTAGTGGGGAGATGAACGCAAGGTTTAATTTCTCCTTAGCCGATTGGAGAAAGTTTTTGTGAAGCAACAGCTGCTGGGCTGGAGGGGGTCGTGAGTAGTGGTTCAGTAATGAGTATAGTGACTCTCTAACCTCGATGATTATACGGGCTGCGTCTCAGTCAGTTCCTTTAAGTAAGCGCCCGGGTAAGCGGAGTATTGTGCCGGGGTGGAATGAGGAGTGTGAGTTAGTGGTGAAAAAGAGGAAGCAAGCATTTAGGAAAATGCGTGAGTTCCCTACGCAGGAAAATGTAGTTGAGTACAAGCGGTGTAGGGCGGTATGCATGAGGCGGCATGAGTTGGGTGTGCACTATTGGGCCAGGGTGGCGGGGTATGGAAGGCCCTTGGCGGTGTCTGTTAGAGGTGAGCTGGGAATTTGTTAAAAGGCCAGAGAAGGAGTGTTTTATCTCTCAGGTTGCGAAGTTTGCTTAGACGTTGGGCTTGCAAAGAGATGCTGTAGTGGGGTTGGTGTAGCCGACTGTGTGGCAGCTGCCCAAGCCGGAGGTTAATACTGATTTGTTGGGTATGGACTGGAGTTTGGCGTGTTGTCACCTATAGAGGTATTTGAATGAGCAGAAAGATGCTGTTCATATTTTCACTGATGGATCCAAGGAGGGGCATAAATCAGGTCTCGGGTGGTGTGTCACTGATCCCCAGGTCAGACGGAGTGCCCGTGCTACAGATAATTTGTGTTTTCAGTGGAATTGCTCGCTATTTGGTGTGCAATGAGATGGATTGAGCTGAAGAAGCCTGTTCTTGCTGTCATCTGTTGTGACTCCGCTGCAGCATTGTTAGCCCTCAGTCACAGGACTTCTGAGGCACGTCCTGACTTAGTTTTTTATATTTTGTCGTGCCGTAGTAGAGTTGAAAGTGTGGGGCAAGTGTAGTGTTTGTGTTGGTGCCGGGGCACGCAGGAATTGAGGGCAATGAAGTTGCGGATAGGCTGGCTAAGGAGTCGTTGGGGAGGGCCTCAGTAGACTTTGCTGTGCCGCTGGGGAAGCAAGAGTGTTACAGTATCTGTATTATGTACCTTAGTGATCAGTGGCAAAAAAGAGTGGGCTGCAGAGGTGCAAGGGAGGCATTATTTTTCCTGCCAGCCATCCGTTTTAAGTCCGGGTCAATTAACCACCTCTTACAGGAGAGAGGAAGTTGTGCTAACAAGAGTAAGGCTTGGGCACTGTGCTCTTGCAGCGTGCTTATTCAGGGTGAGAAAGCATCCATCAGGATTGTGTGAGTGTGGAAGCATGGAAAGCATTGGTTATGTAATGTTGTCTTGCAGCAAATATACTGAGGAGAGGCGGCAGCTGTATAGTCGCCGCCTCTCTGATCAGGGGTTTGCACTTTTTTCGTTTCAGTAAGCCAGTCTTCTATTCAGTAAGCCAGTCTTCTATTCCTTCGCCGTACTGGCCTTTTGATGAGAATTTAGGTTTTTTAAGTTTTGATTTTTGACATTGGGGGGCAGCATTGCGCATTCCCATGTGTAGCCTGCCGGAAACAAGAAGAAGGCGGCGTTTTCGTTGCCAGCTCTTACACAAATGTAGTTTTAGCTGATTTTTACAATTATTACGATTATAGAACTCTTTCTCTTAAACCTCGGGGTTCCCTTTCGTTTTTAACGCCGCTTTTACCTGGATCTATACTTTCACAACTTTTAAACACTTTCTATACTCAGCGTGGACTTGTGCTAACCGGCGGCTAGCTAATGGCTACACAACTCACCTCCACGCCCAGTTGCGGGGACTGTGCCAGTCTGAGCGAAAGACTTGCTGATCTGGAGCAAAGGATTTTCATACTGTTCCAAATCCAGGAGGAAAAGTACTCTGAGATAATTGTGGGTAAAACACTAACCAGTCCCACTAGTGCGCAGCTCGATGACACAGAGCATTCTTCCAGTAACGTCTCAATACAGTCCAATGCTACCTGTCCACATCATCAGGCCGGTGTTGTCCCTCGCAGCGAAAACTACTGGTCCGACTATTTCGACACCATGGAAGTCAGAGAAATGGATAGTAGTCCCTGCCAGCAAAGCTCCCATCCAGCCTGGCCCCCATCACGCCGATAGCATAACGCTGGCAAATAGATTCAACATCCTGGACAACAAGAATTTTCCTCCTCTGCCCACTCTTCACTCAATGCAGGCTTACTCAGTACGGGACGTCCCCTCCAGGACTCTCGGCCTTCAGCGGACCCCCAGCTTCGGTCAGACGCCGCGGTAGTATGCACTACACCCCAGCTCCTTGTTACAAGGACAGATCACTACCTCCTATTGTCATACTGCATGAGAGTCAGTTTCCGGACTTGGGCTGCCCGCAAACATGCAGGTGTGCAGTACAGACACAGCCCGGAGACCGAGCACTGGCGCCTCCTCCTCGGGCACGTTGGGACCGAGTGAACGGGGAGTACGTCTGCTGCTCCGTCCAAGCGCGCGTCGAACCGCAGGGAGTCAGGGCGCTCCTCCGCTAGGGATGTGGATCAAACTCAGAGCCAGGATCATGCCGCGGTGAAGCCAAATCCATCACTCCTTGTGTTGGGAACGTCCATGGTCCGCAACGTGAGGGTGAGTAACGCCACACCTCCTGCCACCCAGGTGTTCTCGTGCAGGACATCAATAACTCTGCCCCAAACATCCTCCTCTATCATCCTTCAGTCTCCACAGTTGTGATGCATGCCGGTACCAACGACCTTAAACTTCAGCAGTCAGAAAAACTCAACCAAGACTTCAAGTAACTTTAGATCAGTGGGTTATATTATTTATTTTATTTTATTTTAATTCAAGCTGAGCTAGACATTTTGATTAAACTGCAGTTTTATTTTTTAATCTTCTGTTTATCTGTTTATTACTTACAGTATGTTGTTTGTATGTTGCTCTGATTATGGAAAGCACTTTGGGGCAGTATTCTGTTTTTAATGTGCTATACAAATAAACCTTGACCTTGACCTTGACCTTATTATACAGGGGACTCTGGAGCCCTTACCAAAACATACATTGGGTATAGGTGGGCTACATTCTTAATTATATGGATTCACCCAACACGTCACGCAGCCAACTCATGAGAAAGTGCACAGTCTGGACCTGGTCATCACGTATGGCCTGTCCACTACTGTGTCCTCTGTTATCGATTTGGCCGTCTCTGACCATTACTGTGTGTTTTTAATGTCACCGGTTTTATCCAGCGAGAGTCCTCGGCAAAAACTGTTAGGAAACGGAATTTCACCCCTGAAGTGGCTGCAAAATGTATTGGTGCTTTACAGCAAAATCCTCCTGTGATTTTAACTGCTAACTGCGATTTTATTGTTTTAACAGTAAACTATTCATCACCCTTGATGCAGTTGCATCAAACTTAAAAAGATTAATCCCCAACCCCTTCACCCCTGGAGAAACGAGGAGCTAAAGCAACTCAAGAGAAATTGCACGAAGGCCGAGAGGAGATGCAGGAAATTCAAAAAAACAATAAATTTTCAAATATTCCGTGTTCAACAAAAGACCTACAATACAGCAATAAGAAATGCAAGAAATAACTTCCGCTTCCGCTATGCCCATGTAGCGACGCTGGTCCGAGCACTCTGACCAACTTAATTCTTAAAACACCTGGAAAGAAGATAAAACTCCATTAACAGATGTAAAGTTAAACGAAAAGACATTGAGATCATGCTAAAGTCATCCAGAAAAGACCCTAAAGCGGGTAAAGGGGATGAAACAAAGCGCTCTCAAAAGCAGCTAACGCTAGATGCTAGCTTAGCTGAGAACGACACCGGGGGAAGAAATGCTAATGCTATCTGAGCTCCACAAGTTTCGAGAGGAATTGGGAACTGCACAAAGAGACATAATTGAATCTTAAACACGCATGGAGACCTTGATTGGAGAAATTAAGAGAAGAATTGACACACTGGAGGAGAGAGTGACCACTGCTGAGACCAGAGTGAGTAACGCTGAAGATCGGGGACGACAGGATAGAGCCCTAGCTCACTTGCTGAAAAAAGACATCTTGCTATCTACAAAACAAGATGATTTGGAAAACAGAATGCGCAGAAGGAACATCAGACTGTATGGTGTAGAAGAGGAGGCGGAAGGAAAAGATATGACAACGTTTATCATAAACTATTTTGAATCATCTCTGAAACTACCTGAAGGCTTGGATATCCGCATTGAGAGAGCTCACAGAGCTACGATACCGAAACCGAAGCCTACTGTGCCGCCGAAATCCATAATAGTTCGTTTTCTGGACTTAAGTGTGAAGCAAGAGGTGCTGCAGGCATGGAAGCAGAAAGACGTGGAATTTTGGGGGAAGAAAGTTTATTTAGATCAAGACTATTCCCCGGAGGTGCAGAGGAAAGGGAAGCAAGTCCGTGAGGTGATTAAAAAACTCAAGAAGCGCAATATCAAAGCTCAATCAACATACCCAGCTCAACTTAAGATATTTCTGGACACGGGGATCAAGCTTTTCCCCTCTCTCATGGAGGCACAGTCAACACTGGGAGAGTTGGTGATACATGTTGTGATGGAGGAGGGAGGAAGGACTACAAGATGGATGGCATACCCGGGGCAGACAGAAGAGGAATGAGCGGATGCTGAACCCAAGGGAAATCAGAGCCATTATAAACTTGGAGCATCCACCTGAGGAGGACTAAACGATCAGCCAGCTAAAGAAGTTGCAACATTAGTGAAGCAAATGTTACAAAGGTAACTATATACAGGTTTTATTTTGATATTTCAAAATCACTGGTCTGAGCGGAAGGGCTATCCAGTGTATTCGGGCTTTTAAGGCAGCAAAGACTCAGAGACCATAGACTGCTGCGCACACACTTTGTGCACTTCATCCAGTAAGACGCATCTTCCCACCCATTTTACATCGGGAGTGTGTTGTGTTTCCTATGTATACTGGTTGTTATTGTTAGGCCTGCAACAAACTGGGTAATTGGAAGTTCATCTTTTTTCTAAGTTAATTTTGGTTGGATGGATGGGTTCGAGATTATAGAAGACTGTCATATTGAACTTCAGACCATATCTGACCATGTGCCAGTAACAATGTCTCTAAATGTGGATTATGACTTTTTTGTTTTTATTTTTTCATTTATATTTATTTTGTTAAAGAAAATGTGTATTTTCTTCTTGTACTGCAAACATTTGAAGCTTTTTGTATCTCACAAAATATGTGGAGATAAGATTGTGAAGCTTGTGAAGCTTGTAATGACAATAAACAAAAACATTTTTCAAAAAAATAAATGCAAGAAATACATTCTTTTCCACAATAATCACCAACCCCAAAAATAACCCAAAAGTCCAATTCTCAACAATTGCAATGTTTTAAATCCTGATTTTAACAGACCTCCCTTTAACCTCACAGACCACTTCAGGTGGTGTAATATTTTATCTACCCAAAGTAACACGGTTTAAAATCCATCTGGTTGTCTATTTAGTCCAGAGGAAACAATGCACAGTTTTGTCCAGGTTAATGCTGAGATGCTTGATAAAGTTTTCTCCTCAGTGAGGCCCACCGCATGTCTTTCAGACCCAGTCCCAACCCCGTTATTTTAAAACATTCTATGGATCTTTTAAAGACGAGCTTTTACACATGATGAGTTGCTCTCTTCAGACGCGGGTCTTCCCTGCTGCCGTTAAGGGGGCGGTGGTGAGGCCTCTGCTGAAGAAGAGCAATTTGGACTGTATATGTAATGATTTTAATAATTTTAGACCGGTATCCAACTTACCATTTTTAAAAATCTTATCAAATCAAAATCTTAGAAAAACTCATCTTTATCCAACTTAATAATTTTGTAATAATTTACACATTTTCGGCGGTAGTCATTAAAGCTGGATGGTGGTGACATTAGTCCCAAATATATATACATATATATATATATATATATATATATATATATATATATATATATATATATATATATATATATATATGAGGAGCTCTTTTCCAAAACGCTATAAATTGATTTCAGTAGTTCAGTACCTCCACCCATACATTTTGTAACAGGATTCAATTTAACCTGTTAAAATGTTTCTTTGGCTCAGTCTGAACATGTTGAACAATGATTATTAAATCCAACAACATTTTTGTTGATTATAAATTCAAAGTTAATTTTATTTTTTCCAAAACGCAATAAATCCACCCATTATTTTTCAAAACACTATAAATGCATTAAATAAATAAAAGCCCCCGCTCACCGAGAGGATATATCGCGTTTAGCCCAAAAAGATCGGCGCTTATCGCGGTTTGGAAAAGAACAGCATCTTGTACCTACATTGTAACAAGGAAATAGCAATTTGGCCTGAAATGTTGATGGAGCAGTGAATAGGTTCAGTACACAGCAAAATGACATGACAAACTCATTTTTTCTTATTTTTTTTTATGGCTTACTTTGGAAGTCTTGTAAACATCATGTGATTTTCTTTACTTTTCTTTAGCAATGCTGCTATACGTAAAGTTAATGTGGACCATTGTAATTGTGTAATTCAGGAATGTGTAATGTAAAGTTTTATATTGTATGTAAACACGAGATGTTGTATCACTGTATCCGGAAATTAATTTTGAATATAGGGGTAGGCACTTATAAGCTTTCTTGCTTCGGCCTACTCCTTTTGAGGTTTTTTTACTTTATTCATTTTATGCACCGCAACAATCTTAATGTAAATAAATCCAATCAATCAATGGCGTTTATTGCGTTTGGAAAAGAGCTCTTCATATAGATAGATAGATAGATAGATAGATAGATAGATAGATAGAAATGTATGATGCGGGGCCGGCGAATTGTTTTAAATGTTGTAATCCGTAAAGCACTTTGTGATACCTTTCGGTATGAAAAGCGCTTTATAAATAAAGTTTGATTGATTGAAATCAAATGTAAGCATTAAATGACTCAAAGCTGGCGTGACTCCTACCAGCTGGTGACTTGCAGTCCTGCAGGTGACTAAGAAGCTGTCCACATCTGGCCCGGGTGGGAAGGGACGAAACCCCATCTCCACTTTTACAGGACTGGAATGCCTCTCACACGTCAGCAGCAGAACCACCTGAAAACAGCAAAGTTATACTTCAAACGTCACGGTGGGAATTTGTGCCGAGAGTGTTGCCTTACCTGACACAAACTTGCCAATAACAGAAGATGCTCTATTATTCCACCCATTGGAAATCAAGTCCCCCCCAGGGCTCTCACGAGTGTTACCCTGGACACATCCTCCCTCACCAGGGTCACGAGACGTTAGAAGACGAGACAGAAGCCACAGAAGGGTAAACATGGGCTGCCTGGTGGAAAGTCCCCAGACTATTTCAGATCGCTGACACACGGCTGAGATCAATGCCAGACAGCTTGGATTAACTTTCCCCTCAGACTCAACTCGATTTGACAGCTTCGTTTAAAAAAAAAAAAAAAAGAAAAAATTGGAAATGGCATGTCACGTCATTAGTGCTGCCGTGGACTTTGAATTTTAGCGCGTGTGCTGCGTCTCCTTCACCGAATGTCCCTGTGCGACAGACACCTTCAGTATACATTTAATGGGAGGGGAGTATAGTTTGATGTGTAGGTTCAGCCCTTTTTTGCTTTTCTCCACTTTAGTGCCAACAGCCACATGGGAGGGAGGAGGAACGCAAAGAGCAGATGTGGGCAGTGGGGACAGTAAGCGAGAAAGAGCGACAGCGCTGACAGCCGCGCACTATGTCAACATTTCATTTTGGGATGTTTTTGTAAGCTCAGAAATATGCCCCCCAAAAAAAGAAGACGAAGAAAAAAAAAAAAAAAGAGGAGGCTGTGCTCTTGTTTTCAGGAGCGAGAGGGGTGAGCGGGGTGCGGCTGAGGCAGAGCCCGGAGTGGAATGATCGGCATGTGAAGGGGAAGAGCGCGGCTGAACTCGTGGGGGGAAACGGCCCGGCCCACGGAGGAGGGATGCTGTTATTAAAGGTGACTCCGCCGCAGCAATAACCACTCCCGGGACAAAGTCAAACAGCCGTCAGCATCACCGAGGCTGCGTCAGGGGCCGGGCCGTGTGTTTACAGAGTGCAGGGAGGACATTCTGGAGAGACCAGGCACAAAATGAACGCAGACAAAATTGTGTTTGTGAAGAAAGGCTTTATTTTTGCATAGTGGTTCAAAATGTACAACTACTACTTCATGAACAGAACAGACTTTTTATTTTATTTTTTCAATTTATTAAAGCGTCCACATTTTGCAAAGACAACAAAAATATATAAAAATAGTTAGAAAAATAAAACACTGGTTGCAATAAGTGGTTATATACATGAGCTAATGACATGTGAGCACTACCCAGGCTGCTCTGCTGTTCACTACGGTGCAGAGAAATGTGTGAAATAACCGTCTACTACGGTGGCCATTTGACAGTACATTAGTGGTATAAAGTGGCACAGTGAGTTGCCGAATTGTTTCAGTTCCACTGGCAAGAACAGTCCAGAGGTTCCTGGAAGTTGTACTCCACCACGGTGGCGTTTCGGAAGCAGTAGAGTGTGACTGAGCGAGTTTGTAGACCGCTTTCCCGGCAGCATTTACAAAACCGAGCATGACTGTTAATATTGAAGTTGAATATTGTAGCGGAGGGGCATTTCCCGTCACAGGAATAGACAGTTACCTTCAAAAGAGAGCAAAAAAAAGAAAAGAATAAGGTGTTATACTACAAAGAGAGAACAGGAGTGAGTGAAAGAGGAGTTCTGTGTCTCACCGGCGCGTTGCTCCTGCAGTCATCTTTTCGAATGGTCGTTCTTATGGCCACACGTTTGCATGTTTTACCATCCTCTTTACCTTTAAATAGATACACAAGATTACGATAACCCTTGTGTAATGTGGTATTCCATCACAACTAACTAGCGGACAAAGGTTTTCACGTTGTCATCTGTAATTGCAATTCAAGTGTTGGACTCTCACCCAGGAAGCTTCGTCAGCGCCTAATTATCTTTATTTGGCTGCAGGCTGAATATATGTATATCAAGTAGGCGGGTGGTACTTTATTCTCACGTGTTCAAAAACAAACCACTATAGTTTAGTGTCAGTATCAGTTACTTTGTTTACCCCGAGCCCGGTTCAGTTTAGGCAGCACATTAACTACAGCACCAAGGACTGATGACGGCTTAAGAACTTTTGTCTAAGATGGAAACTCCTGTACGATTGAGAGCATACACAAACACTCCTGACAACTGCTGTAATAGGCAAACGCATGTTCAAAGTTGTGAATAGACTATTATTCTGCTACTGACTGAACGGTCTTTTCGTTGCCCAGCAGTAGAAGCTGACTGATGTTTGGGGGTGGGGTCTGGCATTGGCTAATATATGTTTAGGTTAATGATGATCTGTAAAAATATTACATTCATGGCACATAAACAAATATTTGTTCATAAAAAGTCCACTTTATGCAGTATAAATTTAAAAAGGCAGTCATTAACCTTAGGAAAAAAATAATTTGCTGACAATATTATGGATACACGGTATGTTTGACTGTTGAATTATGAAGTTGTGGGGGGTGGTACCTGTGTCACAGTTAGTACTACCAGTGGGCGTAACTGGATTAATGGTAAATGGTAAAACACCCACTCCAGAACCTGGAAGCATCGCCGGATCAAACATTTAGTTAAAAGACAGTAACGTTTCCTTTGGAAAAGCACAGACAGCGTCATCCATATAATTACAGAAAGCAATGAGTGCCGCTCGCATGCACATGGCTTTCACTTTTGGGGGTTATTGTCGTCAGCCAGCCAGGGAATGCACTCATTCAAAAAACTAAAACAGCCCAGCGGATAAAGCTGAACCACTGCACCTGACATTAGTGCAAACGCTCACCATGGAGCCCTCCCATTCACCAAACCAAAGATTACTGCTAAAGCAAGCAAGCAAGGCAATTCCTTATCCATAAAGAGACACTATCTATATATATATAATGCTTACATTTGAAACGTAAAAGTCATACATTTGTAAAACTTTCACATCAAGTGCAAGATACGAGCACAGAATTACATTTCTTTATTGAAAATGTCTACTATTGCTACTCTAATTTGAAATGTCTGATGTTACTTTGGTTAAGTTCTGTCCTTGTAGCAGATGCCGACGGATGATTTGGGGATCATCGCAGAAGTTGTGTGGCAAATGTAAGGACTGCTTGTTCACCTCCCTGTTTCCACCAGCCCATGCCCCCAACCAACAGCCAACAAGCCCAACCACTGCCAGGCAACAAGGTGCTCACCGCTCGGATCCACAGCTCAAAGCATTGCACAAAGCAGTCAGTGACTCACATGTCCTGCAGCATCCATCCACGTAGCTCTGGACCACACCGCCATTCTGGAAGAGACAATAACAAATAATAAAGAATAATGGCGTTACGTAATATATACATTGCTAGTTCAGAAAGAAGATCTGACCTGTACACATTCTGTGTCATTGAAAGGAGGACATATGACTCCTGAAGCAAGGATCACTGCCCCAACACTCGTCTCCATACAGTCATAGCGTGTGCAGTTCTCAACCCAAGAACTCCCCGCCTACAACAAAATACAGCACATTTTAGACAAGCGCTGTCAAACAGAAAAGCATACCTGAGGGCATCCTTACTGCAAAGAGCCCTGCGGTGCCGTTTTCATTGGTGAAAGTGCAGGAGATGTTTTTACAGGAACCACAGCACACTTGAGGGTCTGTAGAGGGGACATAGACCTGTTGCTGCAAAGGGCAAAGAAGAGAAAGACATGTGACAACAGCTCAAGAACTGAATGGAAATTGGAACTTGAATGGTTACAAAGCAACAGAAAAAATATCCTACCTCTTCGGGCCTATACTTCGCTAAGCTGACCTTTTGGAGCTTTCAACAAATTAATACAGTTTTATCACTCATCAAATCATACCCGGGGCGGTGTTTTAATTCAATTGTGCAGGTTTGAGTCTCCCTCGTCTGCTCAGGCTGACATCAGAACTTTGTAATCCATGCTGAATATCCTTTGAATATCCAAATGAACTGCGCCGAAACTCTGCAGCCTTTGTTTAAACTAGGGCTGGATACCGTTACATTTTTTTCAATACCGGTACTTTAACGATACTAGGTTCGATGCCGATACCTGAATGATACAGAAAACAGAACAATGGTGTGTGGAAGATCTGCAAATTTACAATATCGGGTTCATCTCCAGTGTCAAGGAATGCATAGAAAATTGGGAAAAATGGGGGGAAACGTGGGAAATAGGGAAAATATGAGCAAAAATTAGGGGAAAAAAATTGGGAAAACGAGACAACATGGGGGCAAGAATAAGAAAGAATTGTGTAACAAAATGGGAAGAAATGGGGCTAACACTGAGGAAAAAAAGAAATAAAATGGGAAATAAGAAATTGGGCAAAAATGGGGGGAGAAATCATTTGAGCTGAAACAACCAAGTCACTTCCTTTAATTCTGGCCCTGGACCAACAGCATCAAAACTTGGACCTTGGATTTCGGTACCTGCTTTCGATACCGGTAGAGCATAAACCTTTTTTTCCTAGAGTCTGCGCTCTTTATTGGTGAGATGAGATCTTATTCTCATCATACTCTTTCAAAAACTCACAAGGCAAACCTAGTCTCAATCATGGTCAGAAAAAAAAGTCAGTTGGCCCGATGCGACACGCACCGGGCCACATCTTTGGGAGCAGTTCACTGAGCTGATGTCCATGGCGTAGAAGCCCGTGTCGGGGTCTTTGCGGTTCAGGCAGAGAACGGTGTAGCACAGCTCTCCCTCAAAATACTGGACCAGAGACTGTCCCGGGCCGAGCACGGTCACCCCCTGGAACAAGCACACGTCGGCTTTTCCTGTGGAGGGAACGATCAGTGAGCAATGAATTTACATCAGTATCTGAATGGTGGAAAAAAAATAAACAATCCGCTCACGACATGTGCGCTGAGGGCAGTCACAGTCTCCGTTGTCGTCCGGGACCTCCACCATCACCTCTCCCTAAAATAGACAGCGCTTTGAGAACCTTTGGAGATTTAAAAAGCGAAATTTTTTGCCTTCCTACTTACCACTCGACAGTTGGGGAGAGCGTTGTCATCACATTGACATTCTGCAAAAGGACAAATATAAATTTACATAAACTTGCATTATAACGAGCTGGTAATATAATCAGAAAACATCAGGTAATGTGATTCTTTTTTTTTAGTTTTAACGATGCAGGCTGTTAACATAATCTGTGAAGGGCAATCAAAAGCATCAATATTAAAGTGCACGAGCGTAAGACGGCGTACCACAGCGATACTGAGGGCAGCAGAGTCCAGGGACTGTTGTTTTGATCAGAGAGAGGCCCGGGGAGCAGCTCACTGACGACTCTGCGCACAGGCTGACGTCGCACACTGCACGATATAAAAGAAACACAATATTAATATGTAAACAGCTGCTGGTATGACAAGAGTCGGTTCATACCGCAGTGATAGCGAGGGCAGCAGCTGTTGGTGGTGTTGAGATCCACAGCCAGTATTTCTCCGTTGGAACAGGCTGGAATGGGCTCAATACACGACTCGCACACTGCAAATACAGAAACATAGTCTCGGCGCGATGACAATAAACGGCTCCTCACTCTAGGTTGACCTCGTACGTTTCCGAGTGACCGGTGTTCGGGCCATTAAAACTCACCGCACAGGTAAGAGTAACAGCAGGGCCTTGATCCCCTGACCTCAACCAGGAACTGGTCCTCCCTGCATTCGGGCAAGGCCACAGGAGGGCAGGCCAGCGGGTCACACTCTGAAAAGTTCAGTCAAATTAGCATTTTTGTTGGTAACTCGAGTCCCATTTAAAGGCTACTGCAAGTTACAAATAAACATGTCAGTATGGCTGTAGTCTGCTTCGGGATATCGCCCTCACCGCATCTGTACTCTGGGCAGCAGGACACGGCGCTGTAGCCAATCACCAGTCGGTTTCCATTGTCGCAGGGCGGGGCTTCGTTGTCACAAATGGTCATATTGCATTCTAAAAGTAGTAAAGACACACACATGAATCACACGGACGGTGCAATAACAATGTCTTTAGACGAGAACCCATGCAAAACAACAGCGAACTGACCACAGATTTTCTTGGGGCAACAGTCTCCTTCCTCCAGGACGTCCAGCACATACTCCCCCTCTCTCTCGCACAGTGGGGTTGGGACAGCGACGCAGTCTGGTTCCACTGAGACCACAGAGCCATTCTCCATGCACTTGTACAGACAGCAGCTGCGGGCAGAGCCGTTCCACACTTCGCCTGGGGCCCGCGGGTTCCCCTCATTATCGGTGCACACTGGGAATAACCACCACACGGACACAACGGATTACTATGTGCTCTCTGGTACATTATACTCATAAAAACTGTGTTGTTGGGTATTTTACATCAAAGAAACCAGGAGCAATACCCCGCAAAACTTTGTCAGCGTGCAGTTTCAGATGTTTGAATTAGAAAGGCAGAGAAAAGTGAAGCTGGTCTTCTTCTACAGTACATAAGTAGAGCCATCATTGAACTGCTGACAGTGAATGCATTGAAGATGGTACTGACCACAGCGGTCCTCGGTGACACAGAATGGGGAGTCGGCACGATGCAGGATGGTCCCGGGGCGGCACACACACTCCTCGCGGATAAAAGAGCAGGTGGTCTCCTCATAATAGTCTCTGTTCAGGCAAGTGCGGCTGGTGCATGTGCTGACACAAGGCTGATATTCTTTCCCAGGGGGACACCTTAAAGCTGCATCATAACCATGCAATGAAGCACATACAACGCTATAAAGGAGAACTTTGCTCGGCTGTGTTTCTTACGACAAAAGTTGGGCCTTCTCCAGTTGACGCACACTTGATGCGTGTAGCAGACTGCAACATACGCGGCTAAAAAGTCACACTGGTGGTTTTTGTAGTGCAGGTCACCGGCCCAAATGATGTCACAGAACTGCTCCGGGGGCACCTGCACAGGATAGACTGTAAGGAATGTGGAGATATCGACTCTAACAATCATCTTGAGTATGTATCATGTATAGTGAAAAAACAACAAAACAGAAGGAATATGACGACAATAATTACCCTATTAGGTTACAAGGAGGAAATATCAAAGAAAAAAGAAACAATGTCCCTATATTTCTTTCTGCACAAAATATGATTCATTTTCCCTACACTGTGAGACAGTAGGATGTAATTGAAGTTACAAATAACCAAACATCCTCACACAATACGAGTTAGTTGGGCAATAACCTAATAATGCATGCATGAATTTCCTATTTCCCAAGTGACTGACTGACTATTGTCGTACAGATGTACCTTGCTGTGGCAGGGCTCAAAGGTTCTCTGCTGCAGCATGGAGATACAGGTGGAGCAGTCCCCGATGGTGCAGTTGTCTCCGACCCTGCGTGTGTGTTCTGCCTCGTCAGTGGTCTGCACTCTCCATGCATGCAGAAACACCAGCATGTCGCCCACCTCTCTCACTACTGTTCCATTGGGCAGCTTTAGGTCGTCCTCTGGGTGTCCATCACAGCACCCTGGAACGCAAAGGCGCACAGATCAGACAGTGTGAGGCAACTTCTTAGACAATGAAGACACATCATACCTAAGTGGAAAACATGTGTGAGAGTGACTAATTCCTTTTCCTCTCCTAAAACTTGCACCATGGGCTCTTTAGTGTATACATCAATGAACTCCCCCCAGTGTGTGATGTAAAGGTCATCATGTACGCTGATGACACGGTCTTGTTCATCCACAAAAGAAATACACTTGAAGTGGCAATGAGGCTAACAATAGAAATGGAAAAGGTAGTCGCCTGGCTACAAAGTTCATTTACCAGATATCTGTATTAATTGAGTCGTTATATAAACAAGCGGTCAAAATTCATGACAAAAAACCGTAGCAGCACTTGCACTGTCGCGCTCTCAACATATAGAATTTCCTACATGTTGATACTTTGCTCATTTACGTTAATCTTTGCCTACTCAAAGTTTGAAATGGTGCTGGTCCTCCTCTGAGAGGTTTTGTCTCGTTGACCTCAGAAAAAAAGTTCGGGTCACACGCTCTTCCTCCAAAGGACAGTGCAGTGTTCCCAAATGTAGGAGTGCACTCACCAAATGGGACGTCTCCTCTGTGGCCATGGGAATAGTTTGCCCACATAAATCCAGGCCCGGTTCCTGTATTTGCATTTCTGACAAAGAGGATTTATTTAATAGTTTTTTAATGTTCAGTATGGGAGGTTTCGAAGTGAGAGAATGAGTAAGAGCGATATGCAGAGTGTAAGAGCATGATTTGAGTGAATCTTGATTGTTGATACATATACAGTACATGTCCCGGTAGTTTATCAATACTATGCTAAGTGGTTAGTTCGCATTTCATACATTCTGTAAATGTATGCGTTTCTTTTCTACCTGGCACAAAGCATCTTTCCTAACTTTGTCTTGGTCAGTGTGTTGTTGTGCACTGTCCCTGTCAAATAAAAGCACACCATACCATACACACTATTTTTTTACATTTTAGGGTTCATCCGAGGCCTGAATCTTACCGCACAGGCCCCGGGTGGGCACGGACGCGTTACTGGGAGACATGTACTGCAGCACCATGATACCCGTGCTGTGGTACCACTGAATGCTGATCCCTCCTGGAGTGTGGAGCAGGTACATGCTACCTGTGTCCTCCACGTACAGCGAGTGTCGCGTGAATGGCAGCCTCACGGGCCGATAGTTCACGGTTACCTGGAAACAGAGGCACCAAGAAGTGCCACGTTGGAAGTGTGACAGGCATAATATTTGAATATTTAGTTTTGACGGGAAATCAGGGGAATGAGGCCGACCTTTCGATCTAATCTGTTGATAATGATCCGGTAAGATGAGGTGGTGATGTTCAGCTTCTTGAAACACAATCCTGATGTACCAGTGGGACCCTGGGGGGTAGAGGAGATCGGGAAAAATTAATTAGGAGAAAAATACGATCATGAAGCAAATGCTCTTTACTCACATAGCGTCTGATGGAGTTGACACTCTACAAAGACAAAAATAAAGAGCTACATTTAAAACATTTCTGATAATACTGTACCAAGATCTTGGGACTTCCTGTTACCTGACTCGTCGGACATTTCTCCACAGTTCCAATTATAGCCTCTCTTGGTAATTTGACGAGAATGTACGAGCCGTTGTCGTACAAAGCCACATTATTCCCGTCGAAGGTGATGACTCGCAGGTCCGACATCACTGTGCAGCGACCTGGAAGCAAAGTCATAAGCGCTCACTCAGACGCACAATTACCGCACGGTGAGGTAAACCGGCGGGCTCGCACTCACAGGGACACTGCCACTGTGGACAGCAGGGGTCGGAGTTGATGAGAACAGGTAGACCCAGCAGATTGCACTGCGGCTGGGTGGTGTTGTAGCGGCAGTGGAGGGAGGAGTTGTGCAGCAGCAGTTCTCCATTGAAACAGATCAGCTCCGCACACTCATCGATGCGGTAGGAAAACGGTGGCTATGGAAGAAATAGTGTGGTGATGAAATCAATGAGTCGCTTTTACACTGGCTTTTACCCTCACGTCAAAGGCTGGAGTTTGCCGACTCTGGAGCAGGGAGCAGCACGTCAAATCAGATGCAATTTTAAAGCCCTTATATGCTATATTTTTAATGCCACAAATGCAAAAAAATAGGTCCATATTTCATGTCTTAAGATTTGCAAAGATTCCAGCGAACCGTGAAATGAGAGAGCTCCATATTGAAATGCAAATTGGACACAACGGGCGACTTCTGAGCAAAAGCTGCAGTTGGGTGTGTTTTGGACCATAGTTGCTGTATTTCTGATAAACGTAGGAAGACATTTTTTGTTGTCATTATGCAAGAAATGTTTATTTATTGCCACGTTTTAATCAATTGGCTATTGTTCAAAAACGTTTAAAAGTCCAATTAATCCAAAATAGAGCAGCTCCTGTAGCCCATTTAGGACAGGTGCTGACAGGCTGTCCTGGTTTACAGTCTAAGGCAGAGTGACCTGCAGCTTGATTTAATTTTTATTTATTTTATTTTAAAATATGTACACATTATGAAAGCCTCTTAGTCTGTTCTCCCAGCTACAGCTGAACAGTGTCCTGCACGGTTTAAACACTCGTCAGGCTTAATTTTACTCCTCCACTTGAGAGGACTGTTATGCACAGAGCTATGGTTCTTCCACTTTAACTGCTTTGATTTACAAAAGCTGCTTTAAAAGGATGGCAGAAATATATATATCCTGAATGGTGGGACAATGCCAATAAGGAAATGTTATTCTATCATGATACGTTGTTGAAGGTCTGTAAAGCTTTGCTGTTGAAACGTCATGTTCTTGTGGTGTTTGGGAACAGGGCTGTTAAAGTGGGAGGACAAAGTAAGTACACGTTTGGAATTTCTCAAATTTCTACTTAAATTGGTGCCATACATTTTATCATATTTTTATTGGCCATAACAAGGGCACGGAATAAGTGACTACACCTGAACCGCAGTTTTGTAAGGAGGAAGATTCATCCTGATCGTTGTGAGCGTCTCATCTGCAACTACAGAAAAGCAGTTATTGCTGCAAAAGAAGAGTCAGCCAGCTATTTAATACAGGGGTTCACTTACTTATTCCACGCTGTTGTGAATGTCTCAGGTCTTTCTACAAAATATCTTTGAAAAAATGTTTTCTATTGATGCCATCACGTTGTCCAGACCCTGAGGCAACAAAACAGCCCAACACCTTGATTCTCCTGCTCCATACTTCACTGTGTGGAGCAGTTTCATTTTTCCCCCACATATGACGTTGTGTGTTCCTCCCAATAAATTCAGCTTTGGTTTGCGAAAAAGCTCTGGGATGCTCTACAGCACTACTGGAAAAATATACTGTGGACTGATTAACCCAAAGTTGAATAGTTTGGGAGGAACACACAACGTCATGTGTGGAGGAAAAATGGAGCAACACATTAACATCAAAACCCTCACTGTGAAGTATGGAGCAGGAGAAAAATTAATTCACAAGTTTATCAATATATTTTGCAGAAAAACCTGAGACATTCACAACAGCGTGGAATAAGTAAGTGAACCCCTGTATTAAACAGCTGGCTGACTCTTCTTTTGCAGCAATAACCACTTTTCTGTAGTTGCAGATTAGACACTCACAACGATCAGGATGAATCTTGGACCATTCCTCTTTACAAAACTGCTGCAGTTCAGTGAGATTCAGGCATATAAATATGATCAAATGTAAATGTGTGGGTGGTATTAGTTTAAGCAGACACTGTTTACTCATTCTTATGATGTTGATGAAGATCAGACCACATTTAGTGACCAATTTAGGCAGTATTGCGAAGAAATTACAAACGGTGTACTCACTTTTTCTTCCCACTGTATATGTCTTTGAATAGTGCAGTCTCAAGATATGTTTTAATATTGTATTTGTGTGGACCCCAAGAAGAATAGTCTTTACCTAATGGGCATCTAATATTAAACAACAAACAATCCAATGTAGTGTAGTGCAATGTAATGACATTTTAAGGCCTGATTTTCGGCACAGTTTAAGGACTTTTGATGTTTGTTTGTTTTTCTTGCTGTGCAGAAATCCTGTCATTATCATCGCTCCCGGGCAATTTCAGCGGGGGTATTATGCAAAATTGTCTTATTAGTGCTTTTTCTTAAACGCTCCAATGTGGTTTGTTCTTCAAAAACAGACCTGGAGCTGTGTTTTGTGCCGCTAGTGCATCTTTGCGTAATCTTTGGATCTTCCCCAGAGGCTATTGATAGCATTGTGGTGACGGCTCCTAAAAAGCTCCTCCTAAGTTCCTACGTCTACAGGAAATGCTTTCCTCACCTCTCCATCTCTGGCAAAGCTTAATCCATCATCACAGTGCAACAACACTCGCCGTAGCTTCACTACAGCCACAGGAGCCGCACAGTCTTTTTTGAAACTTTATAAAAAAAATCTTTGCAGTTTCTAACCACTAAGTGTAAGATAGTGATAGAGATGTCGTGACATTATCACCAAATACCTGCAAAAGCATAATACCCGCTCTTTAAAGGTGAGGGCAACATTTGTTGTAAATAATCAAGTGCGAGTGACTTCCTGTACTCACTGTACAAGGAGAGGTGGGCAGAACGAAGGGGGTGATGGTGAACGCCTCTTCTGTCACAACAGTGGAACTCGCGGCTGCCTCTGTGGTCGAGAGCTCGGTCGTGGGTTCTGCGGTGAGCTCCGGGGTCGTGGGAGGCACGGCTGTGGTTGTCGCGGTGCTCGTGGGAGTGGTATCCGCAGTCGTGGTTTCAGGTGGTAGAGTCGTGCTTTCAGCGGTAAAGACAGGAGTCGTGGTGACAGTGGCAGTGGTCGTGACTGTAGGGGTGGTGGTGGGAGCTGCGGTAGTGGCCGCGGCGGTGCTTGTCAGTTCCGTCGTCAGAGCTGGCGTCGGGGGGAGCGTCGGCGTGGTGATAAAAGCCGTGGTCGTAACTGCAGGTGTAGTGGTGGGCTGTAGTGTCGTCGTCTCTGTCGTTGTGGGTGAAGTCGTGGTGGTGACAGTCGTAGTGACGCCCGTGGTTGTAGCCGGCGTGGTGGTCAGCTCCGTGGTGGTGGTGGTCTCGGGCGTCGTGGTCGGGGGGAGAGTTGTGGAGGTGGTGGGGGGCAGGGGAGGGGTGGGAGTGGTTGGTAAAGGAGTAGTCACCCGCTGTGTTGTTGTAGGGGTCGTGGGGAGGGCGGTGGTCGTGGGAGTGAGGGTGGTGGTGGAGGTGGTCGTGGTTGTTGCCGTGGTAGTGGGGGCGGCGGTGGTCATGGTGGTGGGAGCAGGAGTACTGGTCAGAGGAGGAGTAGTGGCTTCTGTGGTGGTAGTAGTGGTGCTGGTTGTCGTGGTAACAGTTGTCGTGGTGGTCGGTGAAGTTGTCGGTCGGGCTGTGGTTTTGTTGGACCATGTCACATATGCAAAAGGAGTAGGAGTCGGGGGGAGTACCACACCTAAAAAAGAAACAGAAAACCTCATAAATGACATTTGAACTAATGAGAAACACCAAAGCTGCTGTCAGTGTCTGAACTTACAGTCCTCTGTGTACACACATCTTCTGGTGACCTCATCAAGGACCATATTCTGTGGACAACGTGGAAAGCAACCCTCCACGCTGTAAAATACAAAATATTTCAGTGCAATCTATTTAAAGAAGACCTTGTTTTACATTGTTCTTTAACTTACGGAGGTAAGAAATGGCAGCGAGTGGCATCTGGGTCACTGCACGTATGGACACATGGGCTGGCACAGGCCTGGTAGCGCCACTCGCACATCATGCGGTAGGGAATGACAAAATTGCTTTCTACAAGAATGAAAACCAATCAGTGAAATGATTGTGTAAACTCAGTGTGATGTTGTGTATAATACAGTGTGTATGGAGACTAACCCTGCAGTGTGAAGCTGCTGCTGGCCTTAAAGCCCTCTGTGGAGTTATATCTCTGGGCTTGAGCAGATGTTCGTGTCAGGGTCAGGAAGATCCCTGGCTGGCTGATGAGTTCGAATGAGGTGTGACCTGGCAGGAATAGGCCCTGGTGCTGAATAAAGGTGGCCCGTCGACTAAACTCTGGGCCTCTGGTCCAGTGCTCCAGGAGCACACTGCGACCTGACACCACCAGGAAATAGTTTGGGCGCTCTGCAGACTCCAGCGACACTACAGGGACACCTGTAATAAACAAGTGAGAGGAGAGGAGGAGGGGGTTAAGCTACATCAGGAAGACATCAGAACTGTATATTGCCATGTGAATGTGAGGCGAGCACGCACGTGATGCTTTATCCTTCTGCAGCCCTGCTGTGATCATGAAGTTGAAGAGTAAGCCTGGGGCAGGCAGCTGGCCTGCTCTCTCTCTAAACAGAGGGAAGACAGCGCTGCTGCTGCGGTTCACTCCAAACATAGTGTTGTTATAGACAGCACTCACTACGGAGAAGGGGCCATCCCCTAACTCTGACAGGGAACCACAAAGATGGATATGAGTGTTGTGTCACGAACAGAGCCTAATAATGTTTTCCTATATTTACCTTGATTATAGTATTCACAATCATAAGCTGTAGAGTAAGAAAAGACTTTGAGTCAACAGATCAGTTGTACATACATAAAATACTGAGTACATATTAAAGTAATACACATTTAATCACTACTGCCAGAGGTGAAGAGGAGAGAATGGATGCCATCACCCATGATTAGCCTATGTTAGCAGATAAGGGTCAGTGAGCGTACTTACGGCAGGCAGATGGTGACCTCCAGTGTATGGTGACCCCTTGCTGGCAGCATTTGTGTGCGTATGCTGCTATAGACGTGCAGAGGCACTCACAATCTCCCCCGCGGTTACAATTGCAAGTGTCTGTCAGACAGTTTCTGTAGAACCAGGCCACATCCACCTGGCAGACACACAGCCCATGTTGAAATATGCATGCACACTTACACATCATTACAATGACTAGAATGTGATTGAGGCGAGGAGCATCATACAGGGAGCTGGGGAGGTCTCATTCAGGGGGTGACTAGCTTTCAATAATTCACACAGGAAAGAAAGGGCTGAGTTATCAGGACAAATGAAAGTGGGTCAATCTCACACAGAGAGGACCAGGGCGACTCCATCACAGAAATATGGGGTATAATGGAGTCATAACATAACCATACATTGTGATGTATAAGTCAGCACCATGGGTCAAACACAACAGTCAGAAGAAACTACATTGTCATATAAACCCAAATGAGTGTCAACGTTGAGAATTCATTGTGAATAAACTGTTTTGACACTGTCTGAAATGTTGAAGGTTCTGTTTCAAATTAAAATTCTTCCACAAACTAAGAGCTTTTTGTATAACGCTCAATAAAATAAGCCCTTTTCAAAAATGTAGTCCTTTTATGGGAGTACATTTTGTAATAGAGTTTGTTGAAGTAATACCGTATGGGTTAACTGAACACTGAACATTGAACATTGAAAATACATACTGGTGGCTCCCTCTGCTGGACAACAGCAGATGCTCATTTCTGTAATTCAATTCTAGAAGAATGTAGCCCGCTTCAATTTGATTAGAGTTTCAAAGCACTCACCACATTGTGACAGGGAGCAAACACATCGCTGTAGAGAAGAGCGCACTCCCTCTTGGCATATGGCTGTCTCCCCAAGTCCCCTTCACACGGTCGGGCGACTACGTAGTCGCTTTGACACTGACGCACACAAACACACACGCACAACAGCGAGTGATTGAGTGTCTGATTACTCTTAAATATCACTGGGAACTCAGGGGAGCGGAGTCCACATAAGTGACAGATGCTGGCTTTAGAAGTGGAGTGAAAGAGTGGAGAGCGGAAAAACAAACAGACTAGAAGGCTCATACCTGCCCCAGGGCCCAGCTGTCTCCAAACGACTGTGCGTTATTGACCTCCATGTGGCTCGAGGTGGTCATATCATTCACTGTCACGCTGTCAAAGTTACCGCACATCCCACTGAGGTGCCCCTACAGTTCACACACAGGTTAGAGAGTTTCAGTAGGTAAACACACTGGCTAGAATATTCACTGTATATATATATATATATATATATATATTTTCCGGACTATAAGTCGCACTTTTTTCATAGTTTGGCTTTGACTTATACTCAGGTGCGACTTATATATCAAAATATGTAATTTCACATGTTTGTTATTTTCACACTGACAGCCGCTAGAGGGCGCTCTGTACGACTGGAAAAAAAAAAAAAGTAATCGAGCAGCAGAAAGGAAGTGTGGAGTGAGCGAGAAACGTGTGAGGGACTGGCGAAAAATTGAAGTAACTCTTATTGCAATGAAGAAAACAGGGCTTGTCAACGGTGCAGTTACGCCTGCATGCCCAGGTAGTTGCCAAGGCTGGTGCGACTTATACTCCGGAGCGACTTATACGGAAAATACGGTAGTGTTTGAGCAGGACGGGGGGGCTGTGCAGGCTGAGTGAGGGGCACACCTGCACACCTACCTTCCACTGAGGCCCAGCTCGGATGTGCACCGTGGTCTTGCGGTCCCAGAGGATGGTTAAGTCCTGGTGCGCAAAATGAACCACAGTGTAGTAGCCTGCCTTCCACAATTCAAACTCGAATCCTCTTCCGATGACAGTAGACGGGCTCTGGAACGATCCAGAAAGATAGTTAGCTGGGGATGAAAATACATTCACTAAAACCCTTTGTTCTGAGTTGGTACCGGGTTCCCGGAGTTGTCACTGAAGTAGATCTGGGTCAGTCCCACGTGAATGACGAGTGTTTTCAAGCACACAATGCCGCTCTCATAGCAGTCTTTGTTTTGGGCAATGATGGACACCTCGGTTTCTTCTGTGCTCTGCCAAAATAAGACAATATACATTAAACATTTAACATGGGAATGATTAGAAAAGAGTTGAAAACCCCCTTCTGATAAAAAAGTAATACAATACAGACTGCAGGAAGCTTCCAGGTAACTGAAAGGTGACAGGAACAGGAAGCTGCTTCAGACTATTAGGGCCGGGTTGTGACCTCGGTGACCATTCTCTGAGGCCTGAGTGGTGGTCGGCCGACTGCTGGGCCTGAATCACCGTGTCTGTTCGGCTAATTCTAATTCTATATCCCTGGGAGCGCCAGAGCCCAGGGGTTTGAATTGAACACTAGCGCCTTTGTGTTGTTACAGCTTCGCACAATGTCTCTGATAGCGCTTACTGTGGTGTAAACGAAGCAACACACAATGTACACAGTCACACACACACACCGCCACATCTGTTCTAATTAAAAACATTATTTACAGCGACAATAACCGCTCATATTTTCCAGTTACCATTCAATAAAGCTGTTACTTGGCCGTGCGGCACGCCCGCTTTGATATGATCTAGCAGGAGAAAGTGACACCTGTGTGGCCGAAGTAAATTCCGGAATCCTTTAGAGAAATTCTCGGGGGCTGCGTTTGCTCGAGTGAAACTCTTTTAACTCACTTTGATGAGGTAGACCTGACAGTCCGAGTGGTAGTCATACTCCAGCCCGTCAAAGGTGTGGTAATGCCGGTCGCTGTAGACGGTGCACACGGCGGGGCACGGGGAATAGCTGCAGTTAAAATAGCCACGGTGACACACGCTGATGGAAAAGGGAGATGTGAATTCATTTGTGCAAGAACTACAGAAGCATCGGGTCAAAGACGGGGCTTCATACCATCTGTAACACGGAGTTTCCACAGTTTCCCCGGGGAGGTATTCGAGGCCCAGCCAAGCGCAAGGGCAGTTCTCTGGAAAGTAGCATTTCCCATGGTGCAGGACCAGTCTTAAGAAAAAAGTCAAACATGGAAAGTCGCTTTTTCAATAACTGCGACTGAGCTACGTCATCCATATGTTTAAACTAACACGATCCTTAAATATGAGCAGTGTGATGCTTTTACTGTAGTGAGCTGTGGTGGTGTTATGTGAGTTCACAGCCGAGTGATTACCCAGGAGGGCAGACGCATCCTGGTATGCAGGGCGTGTTTGGAGGGCAGGTCATATTGAGCATGAGGTTGCGGCAGGTCGGAGCGCAGGCCACCCCGCCTCTCTGTTCGCTGCAGCTGTGGTACACCTTATCCTCTGGACACTCTCCAACTTCTGTGCTATCGGACTCTGCAAAGGAGATACCCGAACACTTTGTACGACAGACACTCAAGGCGTCAGGTGACAAAAAAGAGATGTCAATGGCATAAAGCAGAGACAGTAAAGAGATAAGACCTTGTTCTTCCTGCACACATTCCATCTTTCCATTTCGGCACAGACTGCGAAAGAAAACAAGACGAGTATAAAAAGCAATCTATGTAAATGCCCCTAATCGTCTGAAGTTTTGTTCACAGGTGTCTCACCAGGGACCAGACGCACTGAAGGTGACTTCTCCTGGCTGGGACACGCCTCCCATGGAGTAGCAGTGGCACTGAGACCTGACAACAAACCCGCGGCTTTAAAGTGATCGTCTGGAAGTCTAAATGTTTTACAAATTTTACAAAATGTGCAAAATCAACCACCCGGTCTTGCATTTTGCTGTAAAGTAAGTAATAATAGATATACATTATTTTTTTGTGAAGACCCTATTTCACGGATCTCAGCAGCTAATCAGAGTCCAGTATCCTCCCGCGTTGACCAATGAGACGAGCTTTTTCCTGCGAACCAGCCTGTCAGGCCCAATCGGGAGGGAGGGGGAGGAGCTTGAACGTTTGCTTTTGAAAATTCTGTTCCTGCTCTCCTCACTTGGCAAACTTACAGACTATCACTTTAATATGACCACAACTACTGTCGATATCTGATCAAGTGGAAGGCTGAGGTCTTACAGCTGCACACAGCGCTGACGCACGTCATCGTAGTAGCTGTTAGGCGAACACCCGCAGCCCTCCGCGCACTCCTCCGGGTCACAGGTCTCTGAGCCGGACAGGGCGCGACATGAGCGGCCGCACGACGAGACGCACGGGTGGTACAGCATCCCTCCCAGGCACACCACCCCTGCACAGGCGACGCGTCAGGGAATGTCTGCTTAAAGCTCATATAATATTAGCATTGCGCTCACCACACTCGGAGACGTGTGACCTAAAGTTGACATCGGCCCCGTGTTTGCCGCAGAGGTACGCGTAATGTGCCAGGGCGGTGCATAAGCAGCGGCCCCCGCATCGACACGCCTGGTACCGGCACTGCTGATGGTACACATTCGGACTGACGTAGCCATGGCATGGCGCGAACACGCTCCCCAGAAGAATCTCGCACTGAGTTGCGTAGTACACTGCAACAAACGATTTTTAGACCTTTTTCATCTGCTCCATGTTAAAAAAAACAAGCGTATTTAAAGTGACATTACCATTGTGCTGGTTCATCTCACACGGGTCTATGATGGGGAGGTTAACGGGGGCGACGCAAGCTGAAGACACCTTCCAAGCATTACTGTGGAGCTGAGGGGTTCCTTCAATCATTCCAGAGGGAGACCTATGACACACACCGACACGTGAAAAAACCAAAACAACACTGCGCTCTAACGTTTACATCTATTCCATTACAGGAAGTCGTCTCGTAAATTTCCATTATAGGTTCCACAAAGGCCAAGAGTTAACCCGCGCCAATAGTTTTCGATCTGCAAATAGATCCGGCCCCCTTGACCGTCGTAGAGGATTCTCAGACCGATGACAGCCTTGAGTTGTGTAAAAACGGAGGTGAGCTTTCGTATTTCCACAGCATCTGTAAAGCAAAGAGCAGCATGAACACAGTTAGCGCTTCAGAGAGTCATCTTGAACCAAGTGAACCACTCTACCGTCCATGTAGGGCAGCACAGGGGCCGGGTTCACTCCAATAATCACTTCTCCCTCTCGGGTCAACGTGATCTGATGACCCATGTCTTCATTCAACACCAGTGTCACCGACTGGATACACAACTGATGCTAGAGAAATAACGCCGTGTGAATACATTTGACCAGATTAGATGGATTGAGGATAAAGGCCAGGTACCTCGGCGCACGTGGTGTACTGCAACGTGACGATGAACCTGTTGCTCGTGCGACTTTTTGCAAGCACATACTGGCATGGCCCGGGCTGAAGGAACATCCTTCCATCGAACGTCGTTACAAACACGTCCCCTACGACCGAACACTCCACTTGGGGTAAAAAAAAACAAACAAAGCTCAGACGTTTAGTTTCCAGAATGACCAGCACCAAATGCAGAATGCTGATAGGGTTTACCAGTGCAGTTGTTCTCCGTGCAGTTCCACACTCCACCCATGCACACACTAAAGCATAACGGGTAACAAATATGACTGTTCAAACCTGAAGGTGCAGCAGTGTGG
Source organism: Proterorhinus semilunaris (assembly GCA_021464625.1). Lineage (NCBI taxonomy): Eukaryota > Metazoa > Chordata > Actinopteri > Gobiiformes > Gobiidae > Proterorhinus > Proterorhinus semilunaris. The sequence goes on along the minus strand of CM038356.1, from coordinate 28,964,075 downwards.
TTTAATATTGCACTCACCAAACACTACATCCTTGCTGGAGCACATGTCCTTGTCCGTATGATGTGCCATGGTAAACACACGGACACTGGGAAACTGCAATACACGTTCCATTTTGCAGAATAAGACCTGGCGGAAGGTACAACATTAGAGGTATTTGTCCAGCAAATGTAAAGCAGCAGTGGAAAAAGTTGCTCTTTTATTGAGATACCGTCGGGACAATAGCAGCCATCCAGACAATGCAAGTTGGTGCCAAGACACTCTTTCTCAAATGTACATGTGGGTGGACAGCAGCTGATGCAGTCCCTGTAGACAAAACTGTCCTCGCAGCCATCGTCTGGAGGCGAACAGGAATACTTTACTCAGGACACTCGAGTGCCACACTGCTAAAATACAAGGGTGCGCTCTTACTGCAGGAGGGAAAGCTGTCTCTCCATTCTCTCGCAGGATATCCCACATGTGAGCAGGCACGAGTGTATTCCACCAAGGCTCTGCAAAATGTATCCTCATCATCAGACCTACAGACACAAATATTACAAACTTTTGAATTAGGTTACAAAAACATTTACGTGGACATAAAAATAATAAAAAACTTACACGCAGAGGTCAGAGACACAACTGGCCACGAAAGGATTTGGGTCGATGTGTTCATGACATGACAGGAAAGGGAAGAACAGAAGTGCACTGCATTTCTCGATAGCGTCCTGCGCATAACGAAGGGTGAATTTATACATCATGAAAAGAAAATGAGTTTCAATGGTTACTTACATCCATGTCCGACTCTGAGTGGCAAGGCCCGCTGAAGTCAAGATCTACGGCAGGACAATGACGCTCATGGGGCAGGTCAACAGCCCAGCTGTTAGCAAACACTGCAGGCTCATCTGTGCCAACCCCTGACAAAGACAATACAAATACAGACACCTTCATTTAAAACAGATCAGAAAAACACCAGGTAAATGAGTTTCCACAGCAGATTAGTTTCTGTCAACCAACTGTGCCCAATACATAGCAGCTCATGTTACTCGTCACAGAGGAGAAAAATCCAATCTTGTTCACACCAGACCTCACTCTTTGGATCTGATTGTATACTAAAATACGAAAGAGAAAGCATAAAGACACGCTTACCCCTAGTGGTTGTGAGGTCGTCTCGGGGAAGGTGGTTAAAGTTTCCACATAAACCACACGGCGCGCCTTGATGCTCTTCACTCATTTTGAGGTAAACACCTGATTCCCCATCCCAGGCCAGAGAGAACCCAAACACACTCTTCACTAGCAGGTAATCAGCTAGGCGCTCGATAAAGACACTTCCTATTGTGTGCGGCAGATTAAGCCTAAAGCAACAAAGAAGAAAGAAAATGAAATGTTTTATGCTTTCCTTTGACTTTGTGATTCAGCTTCGCTGGCCATTCATATGGTTTTGGAATAGAACCGGATGAATGGTTGAATGATTGAAGATGCCTGTCAGATAATGTTTCAGCGGACAGCAGAGCGCAATTCCAACATAATCCCCGGAGAAAACCTCTGAGTTCATTCATTAGTCTTTATCTCTGAGACTGAGCAAATGGCTGATGTAAAAACGTTGGCCACTAGATTTAGAACAAACACATCTTCCACAGAGGTTTCCTCCCGTTGAGAGTTTACGTCCATCGTAATGTTTTCAACACGTTGCAAGTGATTATCCAGCTGTAATTCACTGTCTACCGTCACTGTCAATCATGGCCTTTCTGATTTCCCATAGGAGGAAAATGGGCCGGAAAAAACTGCGCAATGAACAATCACCCGCCAAATAAAAACCTGAGCAAGAAACAGTTTTTTAAAGTGCATATGACAGGTTTTAATCCTTTTTATTATGACCTAGTTAGATGGATAACTTCTGTTCAAAATAATACGATAATTATAGTTTTATTTAAGTGAAGCAGCCATTAAATGTAGAAAAGTTGGGAAGAGAGGGAGTCTCTGATTTCTCATCAATATAACATGGTTGCACGGCAACAGTTCAAAGATGTTTACCTCTAACTATGTCACTTCGTGTGACATAATAATCAGCACAAAAAATGTCAAACTAATCAAAACTGGGTACATTTATTTTTGCAAAATCTTAATTGTGTAACTATGTTTGGGCAAAAACTGTGTCTAATGTGTCATGTGCACTTTAAACAATCATAAGTTCTAAAGAGCCGTTGATAACAGGAAAAATGTGACTCAAACCATGAATTAAAAGTAAAAAAAAAAATCAAAGGTCGGCTTTGCATAATACCAGCCCTTTAACCACAGCAGTTCACTGACATTTGAAAATATCTATCTAATCTAAATGCATACAGACCGGCGGCCACCTTGATGGACTTGATAACCGGAGATGTGAATTTCCTCCTCATTAGGGAAGAAGAGGCTAAGAGCTCTCGGGCATGAGTACACGCTCCCCTCGCACACTCGGCTGTTGTGGACCTGAAAGAAAACGCCACAAGATGAAAGAGGATCAAAGGAAAGTGCGCAAAAAAAAAAAAGACACTCTGTAACCTGGCCTGCCTATCTAAAAATACGCTCAATTGTCTGTAATGAGACTGAGTCCAGCCTAAAGCCGACGGGCTAACGGAACATGACACCAACTTAAATCTACTTAGCTCTCTTTAACTGCCGAAAATGAGCAGATAGCCTTGATGCGCGCGCTCTTACCCACACTGTGTACTGTGGCGTAGCTGAGTGGCAGTCTTGGGCCAGGATATAAGAGCAGCTGCCAGGGAAGTAGAAGTAAATCCCATCGAATGTTTCAAAGTGGTGCTGACCCCACGACCTGCAGATCCCGTCTCTATCCTGGCCCTGGTTCGGTACTGGGGAGAAACAGGGCGATTTTACTCACACAACAGGACGCCGGACAGCGATGGCGCCCAACCGATACAATGAGGAATCTGAAATGTTACGAGAGCCGATAGGGCGAATAATGCTACGTCTTTCGTCACGCTTCTATTCTGCTAAAACCTATCACAGGGAAATGAACACCCCCGATTCTTGTTGTCGCAGGAATTCCCCCTCTATCTCGCGGAGCCAAGAAGCTACCCAAGATTCTCCTGAAAAATGACAGAGAGTCTGGGATTTGTCTGGGATAGAAATCTTATTTATGACCAGAACAGACCTTGCATTGCACAAGTCCATTAAATGTTCTGGGTCAAATTATGAATAGTATATAACTGTGAAATGAAACTGGACAAAAAAAGAAGCTAATAATTACTTTTACAAAGACAGATTTTTGTCTTTGGCAGGTGGATATGGGCGTATGTATGTGCAGTGACTCTTGAATCTGAATGAAAAATCAAGAAGCGCAAATCTCACAAAATCTGATCATTAACGTCGGGTGAGCTACTAATTAATGTCTGTTGAAGGATCCGGGGGTCCGATTAATGCGCTGCACATTCTTATATTTATTGATGTAACACAATACGATTATTACGCATTCGAAACCAAGTGGTCAGCATACCCACATGTGTTCAGTCATACACTGTTAAATGTCAAGAGGTACAGTATTACTCACTGATCTGGCAGCGGTCTCCCATTGCCTGGAACTGAGCACAGTCACACACACCCCCCTCCTGACACCAGCCGCCATTGAGGCAGCCGCAATATTCTAGGAAAGAAACGGAGAATAATTCACGTGGCCCGTTTTTATAAGTCCGTGAAAATGGACGTCATTGCCGTCATCAATCACCTGAGGAAGCGTCTCTGGCCGTGTAATTGTGTAAGACCGTGCGGGATAGTGCGTCCTCTGACAGCAGCGGCCTGTACGTCTAGGAAAGAATCAGCAGACACTTAAACGGCATCGTTGACACAAGAGTTAACTGTCGGTTAGTTGAACGTTGCGTCAGGAAGAGTGGGAGAAAGTGAATGTGTTAGAGTCTGTCTTGTTCTGTACAAAGACAGCTTTGTGCCCGTCCGGGTGTTTGTGCGCATGTGGGTGCCCTGACCTCTCCGGGTTCTCTTAGGTGTAGTGTACCAACCTCCTCCCCGAGGAGATCCCGTTTCCTCCGAAGTGCATTAGCCCTCCTGCACACACAAACATGCACATTAGTGGGAGAAACAGTCAGAGGGGAGACTTAAGTGCACTTTAGACCACTTGAATCTAGACTCCAAACTTATTACTGAACCCTCACACAGATGCACACACCAACCGCACACATTACCTGATCTCTATCTCACTTCCAGTGGCAGCACAGTAATAATGATATAATAATGATTTAACATCATTTACCTCTGTAGTCTTCCTGTTGCTAATGAAAGTCGACTCTGAGCTCCTGTGATGCAAAAAACAATTCAGTTTCAGGTGTGAAAATCCATTTGGGCTTAAGTGACAAGTGTTTAGCTAAAGATTAAAGATTACATGTAATTAAAATAAGAGCAAATTACATTTGCAATGGAAACATTACAGATTTTATTCTTCTAATTTATCCAGTTTAACCCCCTTTCCATTATACAGTAAAATCCTTTTATTACAGTATTTTATACAATCCTGCTATTTCAACATGTCAATGCCAACCGAGTGCGAGGCTTACCCTCAAGTACCAGCAAGTGGGAGATGGAAAACGACATAAGAAGAAATCTTTCCACTGTCCACTTTAAGTTCATCTCAGAGTCCGAAGGGAAGTCCCGCCAAACTTTAACGGTGCATCTCAGTGGTCCCCGGAGGAAAGCACTTCAGCTCGGATGAGTGGCAACACCGGGACGATGCGTGTCTGCGGCTGAAACCAACTTACCCCCTACCTGTCTGCCCTGCCCAGCCCACGGTCCTGCCAGGAGGCGACAGCCCCTTCAGCACATGACGAGAGGAGCACCTGGCCTGGCTCTGTGTGTGCGTGCGTGCGTGCTCGTGTGCGTGCGTGTGTGCGTGAGAGTGGGCTCCCAAAAAAAAGATACTCCAGTCTCTCTGGGTTTAGCCGTGAGACATTTTATAATTAACAACTTACTATGACAGTTTCTGATACAAATAGATGACCAAAATGCGCACAAATACCGAGTTAGCTATAGCCTTATCATTGCTGTTGACGACGGCTAATATAATGTTATGCTAAGTTAGCAAAGTTCAAATAACGTTTAACGAGACAAAGTACAGATAATGTGACAGATAAAGTACAGATCAAAAGTCTATCCATAACTAGATATAGCTATCTAAGTAAAGTCAAAATACCTAAAATGTGTACTTTTTACGTTTTATTTCGTTACTTTCAGAGGGAGGTAGTACACATTTATATTAACTCAAGGACATGTACTTGAGTAACTTCTTGAAGTAATTCTTAGAATAGTTTTTGCCATATGGTACTTTTTATTTCTACTTGAGTAACATTATAGTGAAGTATCTGTACTCTCTTGAGTAATTTTTTTTTTGCTTTTACCATTTACTCCCTGAGTAACTAAGTGAGTAAATGGCAAAAGCTTCATATTGACAAAATCATGTAGTTTGTGTTTCATGTAGCCTACTTTATTTTCAAGTAGGACAAAAAAAAGTATTATATTATTATTTTATTATATATATATATATATATATATATATATATATTATGGCTGAAATATATATCGTTATCGTATTGATATCGAGATATGAACATTCAAGATATCAATATCGCAAAAGAAAAATGTATCGTTACGCGTATTTATATAGAGATATGAACATTCAAAATATTAAAATAAAAAAAGCAAGATATAAATGAACTGCACTCTTTTGTATTATAATTAAATTTTTCTGAAAAATGCTTAGTTTTCACCCAACCCATAGTTATAAAGCGCTGTATTACCATTTACCATCGTATAGATATTGAGATATCTGGCATGAATATCGAGTTATGAAATTTTATCCATATCGTTCAGCTCTAATATAGAGGATATATATATATATATATATATATACTGTATGTGATGTTGATCCATTTTAATCAAAAAGGACAACAGACTATGTACAGATATATTAACGTATAATTGCTAATGTACAGTCTATGTGCAGGACCTTGTTTTAGATGAATGGGGTCCACAGCTAGTCCTCACCACAACCACGTGAAAGAAAATAGAGTTTGAATGATAGGAATGACGAAAGGAATTTAATTGTATTGCGCCTTTCACAGAAACAATTTTACATTCTAACCATACAAGGTTGGGGTAAGCCACAGCCACCCCTTTGGGATAGACCAACAGAAGCACGGCTGCACACATCTGTGTTAACTGACCCTTCGACCACTCGCACACACACTATTCATCCTGGCCTATTGTTTTTAGGAGGAAACAAGAGCACCCGGAGGAACCTACATGGGATGAGGGAGAACATGCAAACTCCATTGGCCCCATCCAGCCCGAGGATCGAACCCAGGACCTTCTTGCTGTGAGGCAAGCCATTGTTATTTGTGTTTTTTTATTACTGTTTGTAAATCTATATGGTAAAGCCTGACAAAGCCTATACATCTGAGTAGTGTGCATTGGTACTATTGGGAGCCCTGTAGAATCTACGGATTGATACAGAGGCCACTATACTCCAAACTTTTAGAATGACAGTTATAGTTTACACTTAGGGCCAAGGTGAGATGGGAACATACAACTTACAATTGCATGTCATAAAATAAATACAAATGCGAACAAATGTTTTGTTATAAATAATCATTTATTTGGCAATAGACAATGTCAGTGATCAGTGCAGAGATGGACAAAAGCCATTCAAATTAGTAATATAGTCGTGTAATAGTAACTGAAATGAAGCAACCATCGCTCCAGTTTTCTAATGGTACATTGTGTTAGCTAATCGTGTTAAAGGATAATTGATGGTTAGAAAACCCTCGTGCAATTATGCTAGCGCTGCTAAAACTGTACACCAGTTGTGTACTTATAAATCTACTGTTTTGGATCATATCTGGCATCAAACATCAGGAGTCCAGGCTATATACTGTAACTGTACGGTGGTGGTATACACAGGTAGTAGATGAGGTCAGTAACAAAGAATCATTGACAAGAGGTAGGGACAACAGTTGTAGTCTGGCTAGCAGTTTGACTTACTAATTCAAGCTCAGAGCGAACCTATCAGGAGAAATGCGACTTGTTCATTTCCTTCAGTACGAGTTGAGACAAACCGCAGCTTCTGTCGTTTAAATATTTTAGTTTTAATGTTTCAGCAGAAAGAGTAAGCGGCTGACCAGGCCACAAAAGTTGAGGATTTTTTGAGGTTCATCAGATTTATCCAAGTGCTTTCTATTCCTGGTCTGCGGGTCCGTCTGCTTACTTCTTGTTGGAAATGAGTGCATTTATATCCTCTTCTGGTTTCAGGTTGTGCCACTGGGCGATCGGCCGGCGCGGATTGGCCAGCATGTCCGCCCAGTGGCTCTGCTCCGTCCCTGCGCTGTTACTTCCGAGAAGTATTTTCCCAATGGCATCGTTTTTCCCAATCTTGTCATAGTCCAGCACAGTTATGGCGACCTGCACTTTCTACAGATAACAACAACAAAAAAACCAGCAAGTAAGTGGAGTCAACCTTTTGAAACGGTTTGGAGGTATTTGTCAGACGCACCTCGATCAGATCGCACGCCACCTCGAAACTGAACGACTCGTTGTAGTACGGATTCAGCGTGTGCTTTTTGATCGTCGTCTTCTTTTTCTTTAATCTTTTCCCGTTCTGCATTAGGTGGAGCTTCACGTAGGGGTCTGTCAAGGAGAAAGGGGCGGGTGTGAATCTGCTCCGGGACAGCGGCAGTCACAAACCACCGTCAATGAAAAACGACAGGCCGATTATTTTTAGACGGTGCATAACGGCGTGAAAACCGATATACCATTAACAAACTACTTATCCGGGCTTGTTTGATTACTGCCACGAAGCAGGTTCTTAAGTTCTCCGTGTGTGTGTGTGTGTGTGTGTGTATAGATGAGAACGATGCTCGAGTGTGTTTGTCATACCTGATAATCCGCCTACATCCATTTTCTTTAGGTTTTTGGCCTCCAGAATCACCACAGTCAGCTTTCCCGCAGTGGGAACGTACCTCAAGGACAAGCAGATGTCGCCAAGTTTCTCGCTCTGAAACAGGGAGAATGAGGTAATTACAAAGTCTTATTTAGGGAGGGAAAGAAAGCTAAGATGTCAGAAGCTACAGTAGATTCTTCTTCTGCAAGTTCTTGTTGAACCTTACCACGGCCAGGTTTAGGGGATATAAGAAGGATAGTATTAATCCTCCACATCCAGTCCGCCGCCTTCTCTAGAGCTCAAAACGATTACTCCTCCACAAATCATTTCTTGCTAATGTCTGGTAGCTGTTAATATTACCTTAAAATTTATTTGAACAGCTACTCTCTCCACTGAGTTATAAAACGTATAATAAAGGGGTCCAAACGTGTTATGACCCTTGTAAAGTTTGCACATTCATCTTAGTGTTTCAATTATGCCTCTCTGCCCCATGTTTATGCATCATATAAGTTGTGATACTTGCTAAAATACACACTATAATACACACTATATCCTCTTTATCCTCAATAAATCATCAGTGATTGAACAAGTGGCTATGTGTCAGGTGGCAGCACTTTTGCTGACACTGCAGAAAAGAGATACATTCTGCATGTCAACCAGCTCGGAGACGCCGATCAATATCAGGGCTGTTCCATTTTGGTAGAAAACCGAATTGAGTTTCTTCAGAAAAGTATTATAATTCAATATTTTTATACCAAACATTCAATTCATTGCGCGCATTTTAAATTACAGCTCCAGCATTACTGTTTTTTGCCATTTGTAAATGATCATGCCCTGCCTCTCATCCTCTTTGAGAGGAGACTGAAATATAAACTGATACTGATACAGAACTAGCCCCATGTATTGTCTGTAGAGGTCTGAACTGCAGGGTCGGCAGATTTTATACATACAATAAATCCAAATGGAGACATATGTTTTGTTGTTTTCAAATATTACTCCAATACAAGTAAAAGCTGCTTGGTCAGTACATTATGAAACTTTTTATGCGGATAAAAACAACACAAACTTGATTTTAGTGCGTATTTGAGCTTTAAGTGACCCAGCAGCTGTAGGTTTTCTCTGCTGATGGAACCAACGCGTAACCATGGAGATGGTTGCATCAGCAGAGAAAACCTACCAGAAACGAATACGTATAGTCTAATACGCACTAGTATCAAGTTGCTACAGAAAATACTTATGTACTGAAAGTAAAAAATGCTAATCATTAAATAAATAGTGTTGTGAGTAATAACTGTGGCATAATAACATTGCATAATAAACACAAACCTTTGTCCTTGTCATTAGTGACTGACTGACATTGACAGTATGTCTGCACAGCGCCGCCTACTGTTCTGAAGTATTCATCTCTTAAAATAGGGATAAACACAGCTAAGATTTACTTTTTAAAATCTGCAGTTTGTTAGTGGACATTAAACTTACCTGAATAACTGCAGCCTTTGTGATAAACTAAAGCGATTGCCTTATGTCAAACTAGTCAGGTTGAACTTTTCCTTCCTTTTGTTGTTTATTTGTTTTTGGTGGAGGTCAGATTCTTGCCATTTACCTCCTCTTTCTCCACCTTTTGCAGGTCCCTCCACTCCTGCAGAGACTTGCTGAAGTCGATGCTGCTCATGGGGATCTTGATGTCTCCAATGGCGTCGTGTTTGGAGAATCGGTCGAAGTCGTACACCGTCATGACCAGAGTCTTTCCACCCAGCTCACTGTAGGGGACCTGCACAGGCGCAGAGAACGCTCGGAGGTGAACTCTACAATGCAGTGTGGCCATGAATATCGAGCGAACTGTATATCCAATGCATTTAGGGACAGTTTTATTGTGTTTTTGATCTTTTGGTGAGACATTACATTGTTTTCACATTATTTTCACCTTGAAGGTGAAAGTCTCGTTGAAAGTGGGCTCCAGAGTTTTCCGATGAACTTTAGTTTCAAACTTTTTCTTTTTATCTGGCAGCAGGAAGACTTTGACGTAGGGGTCGGAGCTTCCTCCCACGTCCATGGCAGGGAGCTCTGACGCCTGTAAGATACCTACAACCAGCTAGAAGGGCCAAGAGGAGAGAAACTATTAAAAGAAGCCAGAATCAAAAGTTGGCAGAGCTTTAAAAAAAAAAAAAATATTAACTTTATGACTCATCTCACCGTGTTATCTGTGAAGTTGAAATCTAAGGAAAACTGCAGGCGGCCCAGCTTCTCCTCCTCTTTAGGCTCCTCATCAGACACATCTGCATCCTTGTTGCGGCCATTTTTCACTGTCTGTAGTGAAAGACAGACACACACGCACGCGCACACACACACACAAACACACACACACATAAGAAAAAAATGATGGGATTGTGTTACAGTCATATAGCAGCACAATGGTTATGGATTTGATTCTGTGACTAAACTTGATCCTTCTGTGTAAAGTTTGCAAGTTTGTTGTAATTTCTCTTACTACTAAAATGATTTCAGATGTTCACACATTGAACATCCACACAGGTTGCACCTTATCATTTTGTAGATATTGCCGTATAAATGTTGTAGCTTAAGGTCCATTTCAACTAACAACAAGTGTGTTTGAATAATGACTTCACTTTATACAGTCGGATCATTCGTGCTGACAGAAGACATTTTTGTCCCCTAATATTGTACTGAGTTCTGCTAGAGATGTGAACAAGAAGCCCACGTTTAGGTGACAACATACAAGAATAATTTTATAACAGGAAATTAAATGACTTGGGCAGCAATACTGCAATGACTTAAGTGCATTTACCCTTAATCTGTTTTGCCCATTTTTATGTTGAAGTTGAAGTTTTTGTCCAGCCTCATCAGTGAAATACATGCAGTAACCGTCAGTAGTTTGGAGACACTTTTTATGTATTGTCATTCTATTTAACATTGTGTGATTCTCAATGAGAACATTAAACTATGAATGATCACATGGAATTATGTAGGAAAGGGTGAAATAACAAACAAAAATTCCTCAAAAATTCCGCTCCCTTTATTATCAGCATTTTCTCGATAAGCTTCATAAGGTCATCCCTGAAAAGATTTTCAACAGTCTGTGAAGTGAAACCCCTTTCTCGTGAAGCCCATTGAGAAAATGTCAAAAGTGTGCAAAGAAGTAATCAACGCCATAATTATTTTTAGCTTAAAACATAATTCCAAATGTGTTCTTTCATAAATGAACGCCTTCAGTGAGAATCTACAATGTAAACAGTCTATTATATCTATTATAAACAAAACATTTTTGGATAGTTTTGGATTACTTTACATTCAATGTTATATTGTGAGGTTGAACATAGCGATTTTTGAATAGTCATAATTATCATACCATGAATACATTTTGGTGGGGTGGGAGGATATAGTTAGTAATTGTTGGGGGTGGGCACTCATAAGCTTTTGCTTCAGCCCACTCCTTTTGAGCACTATGTGTACTGCTCAAATAAACAAATAAACTAAACTAAACTAAGTAATACCCAAAGATGCAGCAGTTTTTATAGTATTGTGTTGAGAAGAATGAGACAGACGATAGAATATGACCCCGTGATGGAGCGGATCCCATAATTACATTTCAGAACACGTCCCCAGCTTGTAGCCCACAGGGAGGGCTGGTCCAAAGCGGCTCTGACAGCCTCAGTAGTCGGTGACCTGGGTGTCAGCGGTGATACATGGGCAGACCTGTGCATGTGCTTACCTCTTTAAAACTGGGCATCATTTCAGTGTCGCTGCCGTCCATACCCTTCTCGTGGCCCGTCTTCTTGTCCTTGTCTTTATCCTTGTTTTTCTTTTTCAGGCACTTTTTCCACACGCACAAACTGCAGGCCAGGACAGTGCACAAAGTCACAAAGCAGAGAGCGGCAACGTCTATGGAGGGCACTGCAAAGACATGGAGGTGATCGTTACCATTGTGAATGACATGATACTTTGGTTACAGGGTAGACACTAAACACTCAAACTCATGACACTTCTGGAGTGCATCCGGATTGTAGACATTCAGAACCGGGTTACGGACAGAATGCGGTCCATATTATTACTGTTGAAAGTTCTTGATATTTGTTGCACTGATTGATAGTCTCAATTAATCATTTGGAGATGGAGATTTGGAGATATTTTTGCCCTCCTTCTAAAATCGTCATCTGCACCTTTTTAATTGAAGACCTGTTTGCCTCTCATCCGAGAAGCTTCCTCAGTTCTGCCTGAATTTCTACGTGTGAAATCAATCCATCCGTAGTAGTAATAGTATCTTATTATACCACGAGCATACGCTTGGTACTCACTGTGGGCTCTTCGCAGTTCATTCATGAACTTCTTGAAGCTGTGTCCTCCTGAGTGCGTGTGATTGGTCGTTGCGGTTGTGTTGAAAGAGAGGGTGAGGGGAGCCGGGGCGCTGGTGCTGTGCAGCTTTCCAGTCATTTTGAATCCTGATGACAAACAGACAAAGCAACGCGATCTTAAAGGCAGAAAGTGTAACTTGCTCCTTTTAGTCAATGATTGGGACTTGACTGGGGACCTTTATTGCAAAATGGTTTTAAACTTTCACAACATGTAAAACTGTGGGTAAAGCAGAATAACTATTGCTAAATTTGAACATGTTTACCTTCTGTCTGAGAACAATATTTAAGAAAAAATATATATCCACACACCCTACTTTTAGACATATGAACTTAGCTTATTACTAAACACAAAAGTCCTTCTCCACTCACAAGTGAACAGACAAATACAGGAAACACAGTGTCCACAAATCAAATTGATCTGATGTTTTGGAGGTAATAATGCGTTTATAGACACTGGCGGGTGCTCCGTGTCAAGTGACATCTCCCATTTCTGCTGGCACGGCACAAACACTTGAACACAAGATATGCGAGGCGAGGCGCGGCGTCTGCCAAAGCTGCTGACGGGGGAACCAGGAGCATCACATGTGCACATCTGCTGTCACCCCCCCCACCCCCTCCTGGGAAACATGTGGCAAGGTCAGGTAACACAGAAATCTAACGCAAGGTCAAAGGTGCTGGCTGAATCCAATGGTTTTTGTGATTTGTCATCCTGTAGACATCCCGGGTATTGAGTATCTGTGGCAGCACATACAGGACACTGACCCCGGGATGAGCAGGGGCAATGGAGACATGGTAAGAAGGACAAGGAGGAGGTAAAGAGCTAGCTTGCGTCTGTGTTTATGTCATTTTCCCCGAAGCGCCGCTGACGATTGTCTTCAGTTGGACAAAATTCACAAAGCACTGCACTCTTGGGCCGAAACGTACATCGAAGTGTACGTTTGTACACTTCGATGTACAAACGTAAACTTTAATGTCAAAGCCTCCACACAAAGCACAGCAGCTATAACAGCACTGCAAAATACTAAACACATCGATTCTGTCATTGGGGCGATCAACGGCATTTAGTGTCCTATCAATCAAAGAAAGTATAATAAAAGAAAAGGATAATGGTGAGTGCCTCAGAGGGTCTCTTTGTGTTAAACATAGAGATAAGGTGCTTTTCGAGGACTAGACAAAATAGCTTAGATTAGTAGAGATTGACTTGAGTAAAAATCTTACTGTACGCTAGTCCATGTGGGAATGAAGGACTTTTAATATTCTACTTGTAAGATTTTTACCCGATTATACTGATCAAAGCTATAATGATATCTACATACTGCCTGCCTGTGATTGGGCTTCTTTCCAAGAGCATTTTAGTGATTTTAATGAATGCGTTCTAGAATTTGAAGATATCCTCATCACAGACGTGGGTGCGGGGCAATAAGACTATGGGACAGAAACAGATTTTTTGAAAGAAAACTTAAATTTGGCACAAACAATAAAATGAATTATGGCTGAAAGTTTGGAATATCATAACCACTTTTGGTCTTCTTTATGAGAAAAGGATGGGACCTTCTCTCTTTGTTGAACTTTTTCACCTTTTTTGTTTCATGTGGATTGTGCTAGTAATGGCAGATAAATGTATTTTCTATAAACCAAGACGGTGAAAAAAAATAGTTAACCCCATAGAGTTCGCATCTGCCAACCAACTCAATATTAAAGGTTATGTTGTAACATAGCAACAGAAGAGTGGCAATGTTATTATGTTATTCTTTGATTTGTCACTCATTTCTATTTAGATTTGAATAGAAATAGACTGTGCATATCCTCTTCAGAATGTTGGGATGTCACATGAGCAAAACCTATGCTACACCTGTATAATACTAAAACTACTACTAAATAATCTATCAAACATTATGCAACACAGCTAAATAAATGACTTAATATTAAAAAATGCAATACTCAATATTAAGATATTAATTCAAAATCCGCATAAGCCGCATCACATATGTGGGGCACTGTGCCAGCCTTAGTGTTGTGAGTTTGCCTCCCGGGTATGATACGCCGCTCTTATTCATGATATACTGTCCAGTCTGATCAAACCTACAGGGCAGAGTGCTAACATAGAAAAAGGTGAAAATATAGTGATCAAAACTCTATTGAAAACATCTGGTTGTTCATAATGTATTATTGGTATTGCAAATACTGGGTTAAAAACTTGGATGTGCCATAACTCTCGGCTCACTGCACTATGATACAGATACAGTTCCTGCACATCTAAAAAAAACGTACACAAATTAATCAGACGCACAAACCATACACAGCATGCCAAACGTGTCATCAAAAATAAGTCATAATTTTAAATAGTTATACTCAAACTTTACAAACATGACCAAAGGAGTGACCTACCGGTGCCGTGCTCGTCCTCGCAGTGACTTGTCCTTTCTTCCCCCACAGAGCAGAGTAAATACCACGTGCAGCCCCGAGGTAGTGAGCGGTGCGAAGGCTGGGAGCTGGGACGCTCGTGTGTTTGTGGATGACAGGATGGTGCAGGTGTTGGGACACTGGGGAGAGAGCGGCTGCACGGCCCATACCCACACGGCAGGACCACACACGGACGCTCAGAGCTTTATTTCCCCCCCCCCCCCCCCCCCCCCCGCACCTCAGGCTCCCCCTTCTAGGTGTTTCTAGCTTCTAGTTTGTTTTCCTTTGTTTGCATATTCCGACATTGTAATCTGGTTCTCAACAGTGTTTGTTTTGTTGACTAATATCTTTGCCAATACTGAACAAAACCAAACCAAACAAAAAGTCAACACATTCAAATTGAATCAACATTTTGTTTTCGAAATGAACACAAACTCCAAATGAGGTCGACTTGTGGTCTTCGTAGCGTTCCCCCTTATAGGTCACCCTCATTGGGCCAGCGATGAATATGCATGAGGGAGGTGACATGGCCTTTAAAGCCTCGTTAGCATAGTGAGAGTTCAGCAATAGAGGACATTTACATTTAAAGTGTTTGTGTGTGTTTGTGCATCTGGCAGGGGCCGCGCTCCTGTCTCATCATCATGTCTATGTATAGATGATGTTTCCTCATTTAGAAACTTTAGGATGTGGCTTCTGCTGCAGCCGGGGGATCGAGTTCTGGCTCCGCCCCGTTCACCTTGAGTTTCAGATACTGTGCAGAGCAAGGGGAGGAGCTGTACACACACAAGGGAAAAGATCATCTTTATCACTTTCACTGTCAATTTATTTGTACTATTTATTTTTAAACAATCCTTTAATTTTTGAATTAGGGGGAGAGAAAAAAGAAAGAAAGTATTCTCATTTAATTACTGTGTACACATAGGCTGTTTTTTTTTTATTTTTATTTTTTTTAAGGTTTAAAAACGTTCCTTTTTTAATTTATTTTTTAAGAAACGCGTTGTGGGCTGGTCCCAAAAGAGTGGTCATGGTGGCGAGGAAGTCCACCACCATGTAGAGAACAGAGTTGTTGTTGGGGTAGTAGTGGTGAAGTAGTTGTTTGGAATCACAATTTTTGTCCATACCAAGGCAACTGTACTGACTGGGTAGGTACAACGGGCCCTTTTGGTGGGCCAAGTGCAGGTGCTGCCAGTAAACTAAGGGTAGCTGAGGGACTGGGTCTTGTGGGGAAGTAGTGTGGGCAGTTTGGCTTGAATGTGGGAACATTTTATGCATATAATAAAAATACTGCCAGTAATATGAGGGCATTTGAGGGACTGGGTCTTGTGGGGAGGCGGTAGTAGATTGGAGCAGCTGATGCCAGTGGGCAAAGTAATATAGCCAGAGACCCGTAGCAAAATGAGGGACTGGATCGTGTGAGGGAGTAGTCGGAGTTGAGAACAGCATAGGCCAATGGTACATAATGCTGCTGGAGTAGGCCTGGAGGAATTTGAGGGGTAATAGGATCTTGACGGGCTGCAGTAGGTTCCTGAGGTAGGAGCATGCTTGGAAACCATGGGAGGAATGGGGGGTAGAGTCGGAGCAACGGTTGTCGAAAAATCTTCATGTTCGGGGCACTTGAGGGTCACTGGGATCCCATTCCAATGCAGGGGAAGATTGTAGTTTCCATCCTGTATTACAAAATTGTAGCAATGAAAGTGGACATGCAAGACAAGACAAAGGGGATTTCCCCCCATGGTGTAGCCACAGTCAGATGGCACATGGGACAAAGGCAAGGGACCCCTCCCTTGGCTTTGGACCTGGTTCAGAGCAAAGTGCTTTACTGATGATCTAACTGCCTTGAATCTCATGTGGCCATATCCACACAGAAGTGAAGGAGATAACTGGTTAACCTCTTACCCCCCGCCTTAACCGAGCGCATTCCCCCAGTTCGGCTTTACCGATTGTAACTTTTCTTTGCGTCAATTTTTTCTTTTTTTATGTCACTTTTTAGACGTGTTTTTGTTTTGCTTTTTTGACGCTCTTTTTGTTGTTATTGTTGCGTTTCTGGCCCATTTGACACTCTTGTGTTGCTTCTTTGTTGCTCCTTGGTGGCTTTGTCGTGTTTTTGTCACATTTTTGTTATGTTTTCATCCATGTATTCCTTGCTATTTTGATACTTTTTTCCAAGAAGCTTTTAGAGTTCTGCAATGCCAAACTGGAGTAAATGTGGGCCACTTTCCAGGAAAGTCTGCTTGATAAGCGGTGTCATCCTACAATGAAACATTTTTGAGTCCTTTTCCAAACACAATGGCCAGTTTGCAGGTTAGTTGCACGGAGCTGAATCGCTTCTTTCCTTCCTCTCCGTTTTCCAGCCTCTGTTTGCGTCATGTAAAGTGCAAGTAAAACTGCAGCAACCAGGCAAACAGCCTCAGACTTGGTTCTTCGCTTCTGCAACATCGTGTCACAAAGAGAAGTTCTGATTTGGCCGGCTCCTTTAAGTGAACGATAGGAGCCGAGTCTCACCAGTGAGACGTTTTTTTTTGCATGTTTATCAAGCACTACATACACCGCTCTGCTACATTAGAGACAAATAGAGACGGGCAAAGACTGAAAGAGAAAAGAGTAAGAGAATGGGTTCGGGGAGAGAGGGTGATGTAAAACATCTGCAGCCCGTCCGCGAGGAACGAACCTGCTGTTTACACACAATCTAGATCTCTACAAACTTAAACTAATCCATAAATGTAGTCAGTACATCTCTAGCTTTCAGCCACTTCTTATCTGAGAGCGATCCGCCTCATATTTGTGAGTGAAAATAAACATCGCAATGTCGACCTTTTCCTTCCAAGTGTATGAGCGCATTGCAAACGCAACTAAAGCAGAAGTACAACAGGAGTCCAGGCTAAAGTTTGGACTTCAGTGATGTCTGGAGTCTGTATTCCTCTCTCAGTGCGAGGCTCGAGCAGCTACCGACGGAGCAGGACCAGGGGCAGGGCGGACACAGGCAGCAGAGGGACTGGGGAGACGCTATGGGAGAAACACTAAGGATTTTGACTGTGCTTTTTTTTTTTAAGTGTACATATATGTACCAGTCTTAAAAGTGTGTGTTGCTATAATAAACAATGGCTCCACCACCTGGAAAAGTCAACTTTGATTCCTGAAGACAAAACAACATCACTATAAGGCAATATCACTTCATTACCCCTGCTGAAAAAAACAGCATAGACCAGCAAGGAAATCATGCTGGTCCATGCTGTTTTTTACAGCAGGGACAGCAATGTAAACATATATATATATATATATATATATATATATATATATATATATATATTGTTCTGTTCTTTTTAATTTCTTACTTGATTACAGTTGTTTTGTGCAGGGAGTAGTCGAAAAGCTCAGTTAACATGCCATGAATCAAAACCTCTCCTAAATTTAAACTGTATGTAAAAACATGAAGAGCCGGCTCTTTTTGGTGAGCCGATCCAAATGATCCGGTTCACGAAAAAGAGCCGAAAATCACTATTTGGCAGGCAGTCCAGTTGCTGTTAGAAATGTTTTTTTTTTGTATTTTTTTTTTTTTTTTTATTAATAATTTTTACATATGTACATTATTTACATTCGATCACATTCACATTCATTTCCGTTTTTCCATGCTTTGCTTGAGGCATCAACAGGTGCAGATATTATAGTTTAGCATAATTTCATATCGTTAAACAACAATTTTCACATCAAAACATTTTGACAGCACATATTTTTTTTTTTTTTTTAAAAGGGCGAACACAGACAAACAAACAAAAACAAAAAAACAGATAAACTAAAACTAAAAAAGGCAGCATATTTAAGTGATCAATTCTTCATAGATATTATTTAAATGTATTGCTGTTTTGTTTGTTATGTATTTGGTAACGTCCATGTGATTTTTAACCTCGATCAGAAGTACTTTGAATATGGGTTTGGACTGTGTAAATTTAGCCTTGTGTATATGATATTTCCCCAACAAGATAAAAAGGTTAACTATTGTTTCTATTTTTTTATTTTCGTGCGTAAAATAGGTTAATATGTTCTCTAATTTAAAGCAGATTATAATTGACAGTTTTTGGGTTAAGTAAGTTTCTGTGTCTTTCCAAAATTTAGAGCTCGATGAACAGGAAAAAAAGAGGTGGGTGACATTTTCGGTGAGTGTCTGACAGAAGCTGCAATTTGAATCTATATCCGTAAACTTTGAAGTGAGCTCGTTTGTTGGATAATACCTTTGTAATATTTTATAATGCACTTCTCTTATTTTATTAATAATACAGAACTGAAAGGGCATAGTCCATGCTTTTTTCCCAAATAATTTTGTCGAATATAGAATTCCAAAAGTATTTACATTTAGGTTTGTGACAGGAGGGAAGGCAGGGGTCGCCTTTTTTTTAGATGTTAGAAATAGACACAGGTAAGTCTGGCAAAAAAGAAGGTATGAACCGAGGCAGGAGTTGTAGCAAAAATATATTTCTTTATTGTTCTTTAATATAAATAAGACTTTAGACTAAAACTCTGAAGAGAATCTCTATGGGTCAGCTTAGATGCTGAATATTTCGCAGGAGGCCTACAATGCCAAAAAAATACAAATGCACCAGTTGACCTGCACTATTACATGTGTAACTCAACTTATAAAACCAATTGAGAGCTTAATTAAACAACAGTGGCGAAACTGGTGAACCCAAACATCCAGGTTAGTCCACAGAAGATTTCTCTTTTACCATATTGAATATTTACCTTCAACATACAAACTGGCTCACATTAGGGGCTTGGGCGCTTCCCAGGAGTAGCTGTCCCCAACCGCAAACTCCTTTACACACCTTAGCCAATTAACAAAAGCAAAACATTAGCGACAGATTAGCTTTCAATAAAAGAAACTCAAAAGACAAGTCTACTCACACATGGCGACCCTCACAACGGCCCTGCAATGACCCAGATGCTAAGGCATGCACACCTTTTATCACTCTGCTAATCAAGAGGGTGTGACAGAGACTGGGGTGGTGCGTTCATGGGGTACACCAGCGTAGGAAACTACTCTACCTCGTCACATCTCTCCCCCCCAAATGAATCGTTGGCCCAACGATTAGTAACACAACTTATGGCTATGGCTGGAATATAGCTGTGGCCAACCTACTAGCACCAGGGGCCAGAGAGGGAGCCGACCCATGTCCCTCAATCCTGGCAGGCACATGGCGGTGATGGAGCTTGGAGTGTTCTCCTGCCGTCTTTGGGGAAGACTTCCCGGGAACCAGTGCCATTCTAGGTGAACGTCGCTTAGCAGGTGCGGACTGGATGCAGACAGATTCCCCAACAGGACAGCCTCCCACGCGGTCTCCATACCATCTCCTGCTGCAGATGCTGCCCTGGCCTCCATGACTGCCTTCTTGCAAGCCTCCCTTCAGTGGGCCACTGGGAGGTCCAGAACCAGATTTTCCCCCCCTTCTCTGAATTTATCCCACCGTCGTACTCCCTCCACTCGAATGGCCTTGCCGTCTAAAGTTGTACCTTTCATAGCCTCCAGTGCATCCTCAGCACGCTTTGCATCAGCGTACTTGACAAAGCCAAATCCACGAGAGCGCCCAGTGTCTGTGTCCCGAACAATATCCACTTCTTCTAAGAGGCCATATTTCCCAAAAACTTCTGCCAGTTTGTCCTCCTTAGTAGCAAAACTCAAACCTCCAATGAAGAGTTTTCCCCAGTCCCGCCTTTTCCTTCTCCGTGGCCGACGAGACTTGAGTGGTGGTACTGTTCTGATACCAACCGGTGGGCTGGTTATTACTACCCGAGCCGAACCTTCTGAATGAATGCACCTTGGACACACACATGCATTACAACGAGTCCTGTGACTAGGCTGCAAACACCAGTGACACATAATGTTACCCGGACCTGGAGACCCAAACCGTAAACCCGACTGAATCACTGAGAGAACTTTAGTTATCTGGTCCAATTGCTCTTGCTGCTTTTGTACTAGAACTGTTAGTGTAGCAAACTCTGAGGCAGTAACATTAGTGGGCAACTCAGACTGGGGGGGCTTGATGCTACTCTGCACTGTGCAATATGCCCCACCCTCAGGTCCCCCTCCAATTGCCTCAACGCAAACGTCTAACAGAGTACATTTAGGATCTCCACATAAACAGTGACTGTCCATTGGCAGGTAAATGGCATGATCAGCCTCACGATTCTCCAACAGTCCCCTTGACCACAGTCCAGCTTGTGCAGCGTCCCGCTCCAGCCGCATACTCTCCTTCTCAGCTTCCAGACGCTGGACTTTATCCCGGAGCTCCATCAAGGCACAAGCGGGGTGGGCACCTCTTTCACTTCCGGCGAGGGTGGGTCTCCAACCAGGTCCGACGGTGTACCAACTGTTGCTCAATTGAGCTCTCAATCTGCTTCCATTTCAAATAAACTAATACACCAAAACTAAAACTAAATTATACCACACTCTGCCTCGTTTGCCAGTTCCTGCCGACAACGCCACTTTGTGACAGGAGGGGAGGCAGGGGTCGCCTTTTTTTTAGATGTTAGAAATAGACACAGGTAAGTCTGGCAAAAAAGAAGGTATGAACCGAGGCAGGAGTTGTAGCAAAAATATATTTCTTTATTGTTCTTTAATATAAATAAGACTTTAGACTAAAACTCTGAAGAGAATCTCTATGGGTCAGCTTAGATGCTGAATATTTCGCAGGAGGCCTACAATGCCAAAAAAATACAAATGCACCAGTTGACCTGCACTATTACATGTGTAACTCAACTTATAAAACCAATTGAGAGCTTAATTAAACAACAGTGGCGAAACTGGTGAACCCAAACATCCAGGTTAGTCCACAGAAGATTTCTCTTTTACCATATTGAATATTTACCTTCAACATACAAACTGGCTCACATTAGGGGCTTGGGCGCTTCCCAGGAGTAGCTGTCCCCAACCGCAAACTCCTTTACACACCTTAGCCAATTAACAAAAGCAAAACATTAGCGACAGATTAGCTTTCAATAAAAGAAACTCAAAAGACAAGTCTACTCACACATGGCGACCCTCACAACGGCCCTGCAATGACCCAGATGCTAAGGCATGCACACCTTTTATCACTCTGCTAATCAAGAGGGTGTGACAGAGACTGGGGTGGTGCGTTCATGGGGTACACCAGCGTAGGAAACTACTCTACCTCGTCACATCTCTCCCCCCCAAATGAATCGTTGGCCCAACGATTAGTAACACAACTTATGGCTATGGCTGGAATATAGCTGTGGCCAACCTACTAGCACCAGGGGCCAGAGAGGGAGCCGACCCATGTCCCTCAATCCTGGCAGGCACATGGCGGTGATGGAGCTTGGAGTGTTCTCCTGCCGTCTTTGGGGAAGACTTCCCGGGAACCAGTGCCATTCTAGGTGAACGTCGCTTAGCAGGTGCGGACTGGATGCAGACAGATTCCCCAACAGGACAGCCTCCCACGCGGTCTCCATACCATCTCCTGCTGCAGATGCTGCCCTGGCCTCCATGACTGCCTTCTTGCAAGCCTCCCTTCAGTGGGCCACTGGGAGGTCCAGAACCAGATTCTCCCCCTTCTCTGAATTTATCCCACCGTCGTACTCCCTCCACTCGAATGGCCTTGCCGTCTAAAGTTGTACCTTTCATAGCCTCCAGTGCATCCTCAGCACGCTTTGCATCAGCGTACTTGACAAAGCCAAATCCACGAGAGCGCCCAGTGTCTGTGTCCCGAACAATATCCACTTCTTCTAAGAGGCCATATTTCCCAAAAACTTCTGCCAGTTTGTCCTCCTTAGTAGCAAAACTCAAACCTCCAATGAAGAGTTTTCCCCAGTCCCGCCTTTTCCTTCTCCGTGGCCGACGAGACTTGAGTGGTGGTACTGTTCTGATACCAACCGGTGGGCTGGTTATTACTACCCGAGCCGAACCTTCTGAATGAATGCACCTTGGACACACACATGCATTACAACGAGTCCTGTGACTAGGCTGCAAACACCAGTGACACATAATGTTACCCGGACCTGGAGACCCAAACCGTAAACCCGACTGAATCACTGAGAGAACTTTAGTTATCTGGTCCAATTGCTCTTGCTGCTTTTGTACTAGAACTGTTAGTGTAGCAAACTCTGAGGCAGTAACATTAGTGGGCAACTCAGACTGGGGGGGGCTTGATGCTACTCTGCACTGTGCAATATGCCCCACCCTCAGGTCCCCCTCCTTTTTAACGAACCTGTGTGCCTTAAGTTAGAACCTTAAGAAGTTTTCCCAGTTATACTGGGTGGCGTTGTGGCAACCTTATTTATTTTACGCCAACTATTTCGCATCACCCCCACTCTGCTACAGGTTGTATAATCTTGGAATTCTGAAAAGACATTCTGATATGTTTGTTGTTACATTTCCAGCTATGCAGTTCTATACCATTTATAAAAAGTTTATCTTCGTTTGGAGCATGTGCTCCTAAATGGTCTTTCATTAAAACGCGAAGCCCGTTTGGGATACTCCTAGTGACTGAGTGATATTCTTTGTAGGTTATAGGAAATTGATGCTTATTTATAAAAACCTCGTACTTTGTAATTTCACCGTCGTTGTCCACCAAATCTTTTACATAGATTATGTTCCTGTTCATCCAGGTCTGAAAAAATAAAGATCGGTTGCTTTTTAGAATACATTGATTATTCCACAAGGTACACTTGTGTGGGGAAAAGTTATGTTTGTAGCATAGTTTCCACGAGTCTAAAGCTTGTTTATAGAAATTTGATAATTTCAATGGAAGTTTTGGAACACTGTAGTTACACTTCAATAAAAACTGTAGCCCCCCCACTTTACTATATATATTATTTGGGATGAAGTACCATATGGATAAGGGTCTTTTGATGCATTCTTGTAGCCATTTCACTTTAAATGTTTGATTCAAGTCACTGAAGTCCAACATTTCGATCCCTCCTGCGTCCTTGGGTCCGATGAGCAAGTTCCTTTTCAAATAATGGCGTTTATTTTTCCAAATAAAGTTGAAAAATAATTTGTTTATCTCCTTGATTGTAGCGTCTTCCACACACATTGCTGTTAGAAATGGTGACAACTTGTAGAATCAGTGAACCGCGTGCGCTCCCGCAGCCAATCCACGGCAAGCTCTTCGGATCAGGGAGAGTGGTTACGCCATGGTTACGCCTGCTGAGTTAAAAATCCTCTCCTTCTCATCCACCCTACTGACATAGGCGCAAGCAATACATGTGTTTGTACACTAGATGGCAGTGTTGTTTAACGGAGTTCGTAAAAAGTCAGAGGAAGCCGTCTCTAGGATACGGAGGAAACATGACTGCATGTACATATGTTTGATGAGAAGAGGAAGAGGTAAGATCACATAACGTTACATTTAAGTGTTTGTTTCTTAGAAATACGCGCTATTATGTTTACATGCTTATTTTCTGCATGCGTCTGCTCAAAAATGACCATCCTCAAATGATGCAGCCTGTGAGCTAACACAGCTTATGCTAACTGGAGGAAGGAACGCTACTGTCGTCCTAATTTTGGGCATTAATCGACTCTTGTTGTAATACAATGTATTTCGCAACCAACCAACATCCCGAGTGCTGTAATTTCAGCTAGTGTGATGATGGAGAGCGTGCGCTTGAAGCACGTTGCGCAGACAGTGGGAGCGCTGGAGGCAGTTGTCCTACGAGCCTTTGGTCCTCACGGGGGACAGGTGCTGTTCACTCGGGACACGGGCCAGGCGATGCTGAGCCGCGGAGGAGCGCGCATTCTGACTGCCCTACGACTGGACAATCCACTGGCAAGGTAAGGCCACACACCGTCTTCATACACGAGTCACGACTTCGCTTGTTGGCTCTAAAGTGTGTGCTCTCTGCCTCACTAAGTCTTCCTCTTTTTTAGACTTGCCTTAGTTCTGCTAATAGGTAGCGTCCACGTGACATCACAACATTCTAAAGAGCCTATAGTTTAACATTGATGTGGAGGGCAGCTGAAAATTCAATGGCTGTAACCATAGTAAAATGCAGATTTCTAGTCTTAAATCATTGCTCATTTCTCTGTAATTCCTGAGGCCAATTCACATGAAACAAGAGCTGTCACAAAGTTCAAAGTCATATCTTCCAGCAGATATGAACATGTCTAATTCTTCACAAAGGCGTTGAAAAGTGGAGACAGTATTCAAAAACATGTGCTTGATGTTGGCCAGTAGAAAGGACTTTCAGCCATAACATTCACATGTCAGGTTTGTGAATCCAATCACTGTCACATGATGATCAGAGAAAACATTTGGACATTTTGTTTTTGGAAATTTCTTTCAAAAACCGTTTCTCTCCCATAGAGTTGTATTGGCACCTGCCCTCCAACTGAAATGTAATTCTATAACATGAACTATTGGTGTGTGTGTATAATTCTTATATAATGTAGACTCAGAGCTATAAGTTATACAATTCTGTTTTTTGTTTTTTTCCGTAAAATCTTGAAAAGCAAGGTTAAAATGAATTGTAAGTACCTTTTTGTATCAATTCTTGATGAAACCATAATTATTTTTATTTCCTACTTAATTTGATGTAGTAGGACTGAACAACAGAAATTCAGAAATACCTAGGGCCGGGCAATTCATTGAAATGTAATCAAAATTGGTTAATCTCAGTAATGGTCATGGGACTTTACAATCGACAGATTTCTTTGGCAGAAACTGCACCAAGTTTTGTAGTTTGGATGATTTCTGGGTTCAATTAAAATGGAGAAAAGCATTTGTTATTGTTTGAGCTTAGGTTTAAACTAAAGCTATGACTAAGTCCATGAAACTACATGTATTTATTTTTGTGATAAAAAAAATGAAATCGAGATCGTTCAATATGAGAAAATCATTATTGATAAATTTTTTTGACAAATATTTGATTAAGAAATGTTTGACGTATTGTCCAGTCTTAGGAATAGAGCTCAACAGTCCCACCTACTTCTGGTCACGTGCTACATGTATTACAGAATTCAAAAATCCCATTCATATTTCGGAAAATTATAAGAGTCTAAAACTAAGCATGACGTCGGCTAATCAGCTATGTGCTAACTCACGCAATGTTAAATTGTCGAAATCGTTATAAACTGAAAAGTTATCAAACCCTTTCACTGTATTTTCAAGTCATAATGTTGTCCTTCTTGTAAAACATCCGCGCAATGGTCAGTAGTAGGGACTGCAGATGGAAACTAGCTATTAGCTATAATCTGGTACGTTTTTCTCGAAACTTGGGCTGCTGACTTGTGTCCCTAGTTCTCACGACGGGGCACATTACTGTCTTTGAGCTTAATGTCTCTGTGCACTGTCCCTTCAATAAAGACTAAACTAAACTAGTTAGCACATAGCTGATTAGCCGACGTCGTACTTTTAAATTGCTAATATTTTAAAAATCTATGCATAAAATGGATCCCAGCCTGTGACCGGACGTCTAATGGACTGTTGAGCTCTATACCTCATAAGTATAACTATAACTCAATGCAAGTAACCAAAGTGAAAGCCAAAGTATTACTAGCATTACATCTACTAGCATTTATCTTTTTTTTTTATAGGTTGATGTAGGGTGACCAGATGTCCCAGTTTACCTGGGACAGTCCCAGTTTTGAGTCCTTTGTCCCACGTCCCAATAGATTTAGCCAAAACCATTGATTTGTCCCAGTTTTACTCGTAATCTGTCCCAGTTGTCCCGGTTTTGGCCAATGTAGTCTCCGAAATAACATTTTTCACCTGAAAATTAATGTCTTTGACTTTGGCCCATGGGAAAATCAATTACCAACTGTAAACCAATTCAGACTCTCAATTCAGGATGCGGATCAGTGCATGTCATAAGTCGTTGACAGTTTTACCATTCATCGTGGGTAAAGACAGTTTAGATTTGGAACCCCTGTGGCTGATTCACGAATGTCCCCGTTTTTTACTTGGAAAATCTGGTCACCCTAGGTTGATGTGAAGTCCAGTATGCCTTCATATATTGTGTGTTTTTTTTTATTTTTTAGAATGATTGTGGATTGTGCATCGACGCACAGTGCCAGAACAGGGGATGGGTCCAAGACGTTTGTTCTCCTCCTCGCGTCCCTCGTGCGGACGATTGACGCTGCTGCCTGTAAGGACCCACTGGCATCACACTCCCATTGTTCAAGAGAAGACGTACGGAGTGCCTCTGCCCGGCGCCTGGCCAATGAGCTGCTGTCATTCTCCCTACAGCAGCTGGACGACCTCCTGACCGTGGAGGTGCTGCCTTTTGGACAGCATCTCACGTGGCAGGACTTGCATTCAACCTCTCCAATTCAGAAGCTCCTGTCATCCTTTTTTTACACGCGCTTGGGCTACAACAACTGCAGTTTCATCAGCGGCCTTCTTTGTGAGCTGCTTTCTAACTGGACGTCCACAGACAACACGCCTTTCTCCTCTCTTCAGTTTGTAAATGACACATGGCCTGCTCTGTATACGCCCGTAACAGGCTTTCCCCTAGCCTACTCTCGGACAGTCGAGGGCCAGGTCATCCATAGAGACTTTGCCATGCCGTTCTCTCCGACTCCGCAGGGACCGATCAAGGCTGTTGTTTTAAACGGACATCTCCACCCCAAATTCCTTAATGCCGGAGAGACGCTGGAAATCGGAGACAATGGGGATATTCTGCAGTTCAGCTCATTTGCAGAAAGCTCTCTGGAGAGTGTCATATCGTACCTGAAGAGCTTAGGTGTGTCCATACTTTTGTCATCAGTCAAACAGTCCGTCACTGTTTTAGCTTTGACAGCGCAAGCTCAAATCCACGTTGTGGATTGCATCAGCCAGGACGAGCTCGCACTTTTCAGGCATGTAAGTGGAGCTAAGCCAGTTTCGGACTATTGGAGTATTCAGTCGGAGCACGTCGTCCCGCTGGAGTTTTGCAAACCAATACTTCTAGGAGCCCACAGGTATAAAAAAAAGAAATTAGATATTTTTTGATAAATCGGGGGGCATGGACAGTGCAGTGTTTATGCCCCCGCCGTAACCTTTTGTACTTTCTCTAGTTTGGCCTTACCCAAATTTAAAAGCTTTGCCTAAAGGCCAGTGTCACCCCTCATTTGAAAGCTAAGGCCTAGAAAACTGATCTAAATTGATCTTTTACCTCTTATTGTTGCTGTGTTGTCGTTTTTATTTCATTGCTCTTATGTAACTTTTTTGTAGATCTTTTTTTGCTCTTTTGTAGCATTTGTGTTGCGTTCTTGTCACTTTTTGACCCTTTTTTACATCCCCTTTTTAGCCACATTATACAGCTTTTTTGTCACTTTCTTGTTGTGTTTTGCATCCTCCGTTTCGTCTTGTTTTTGTCGCTATTTTGATGCTTTTTCAAGAAGCTTTTAGATTTGCTTGAACTGCTTAAAATGCACTCTGTTAAGGTGGGCGTTAAGAGATTGGAGTAAGAAACATGTCAGTTAATTTTCAAGAAAACATCAAATTTTTACAGGGCTTGATTGTATGAAATGAATTGTGTAAATATGTATTTTTTTTTTTTTCATTTAAGGTACGTCCACGTGGGTTTCCCTGAAAAGCAAACCATCAAACCCAGCAGTCTGGTCATATGTGGCGCTGGAGAAGGACAAACCGAGCAGCATGCTGCGGCCATGCAAGACGCTATGCGAATGCTGCTAACAACCTGGCAACCGCCTATTTCCCCAAACAACTCCTTAACATCGAGTGCGTCCTGTTGCCAAACGTTCCCACAGGGCTACGTTATAGCGGCCGGTGGGACTTTTGAGTTTCTCCTAAGTCATGCTCTTCAACAAAAGACGTTTTCCAGAAACGTCAGTATTGTTTCCCAAATCCTGGCCGACTCGCTTCTCTGCGTTCCTCGGCATATCTACTCCCACCACCCACGGCGCTTTGCACAAGTCCAGTCTGAAGTTCTAAAACACATTCAGGAACACGGAGCAAGTCCTATGCACTGCCAGACCAACGCCCCCGTCGAGAACAGTGTACATTTCAAGGCCGAGTTTTCCACTTTGGATTCGGGCTTGGAGTCGGTGTTCTGTAAATACCAGCTGCTTTTGGCCGTGTTGCAGTGCCTCTCGCGGCTTTTCCGGACAGACACCGTCATACACACTCGCAGCTTATCAAAAACAATCGGTCGCACAAACATTTCCTGGGAGGATTCAGAGGACGAGCTTGAGAACTGAGATTGTATTGTGTGCAATTGGGGAGGCCGGACTTTCTCATAGCGCTAACATGGAGGATTTATAAGAGAAATAAAAGGTGACGCTGCTGAAATAAAGTAAGGTGTCCTGTCTTCTATACGGCTGATAAAACGCAATTAGCAAATTACAAATGCTGCAGTTAAGTGAGTGCAATGTCATCTCTAAATAAACGATGGTCTCTAGTGGTGCTTTATTATTATTATTATTATTATTATCTATAACGTTTGCTAACTCTAGTTTAAACCTCTACAAACATATTCTGAAATGTGTGTAATTTTTCTATTGGTATAGCTGATCTTGTTTCTCTCAGATGTTGATGCTCGTGGTGGATGTGTTTATAATGTGCACAGAGAACTGAATCTTCATTTTCGAACCCAAATTGCTATTGACTATTTGCTAGTTACAAATGTACAGTCCTATTTTACTGCTTATCCAGTTTATCTTTTGTTGTCTACTCTGCCCGGGCCAAAAAAAGTTTCCACCTGGATTTAAAGGTGCATTATGCAACTTTTTATGTGAGGAAAAAACACAGAGATATGTGCGGGAAAGGCGCACTTGTTACTGTCCCTTTTCTTTTCTTCACAAACGCGCGGAAAATCGGGAAAAATAACAGTCGGGTTCTCCAGCGGGGTGGCAATAGGGGTGTGAGGAACTGGCTCCCAAACACCAGGAGGAACGACTGCAGGAGGAAGAAAAGCCGGCAGTACAACTTCAGCACCTGAGGAGCGGCAGCGGCATTGTGACATTCGTGGAAGATTATTTTGACAGCCAAAAACTTTCTCCACGAACATCATGAATGTCACGAGCTGATGCGTTCTGTTAAGAATCCCATTGAGATGCGTTAAGTCTTACTGTATATATACAGATGTGCGACTTGAGACATTAAAGTTATTCCAGGCAAATTTGGATGGAATGACTCCATTCTTTAGATGCCGAAGACCCATTGGTGTGACATAAATATCATCGTCCTGAAAATGAAGACTACAAACATAGGTGCAACCATGGCGAACTGTAAAAGTAGCCCCCTCATCTCTTCTGGTTGCTCTTACCCAGAGCAATCGCTTGTGTTCCTCTGTTGGAAATAGGTGGAAACTGAGGTACGGCTGTAACTGTGTGTTGGTTTTACACTGAGGTACACAACACCAACATTTCGAGGTAGTTTGGGCTTTTCTTTGAACCATCACCGCTGCTGCTGTTAGCTACCGGAAGTTGTTTAACACAGCTATTCATTTACTTCCGCATTCGTAACGTCTTCGTGAGATAGATCCATGATTATAATAGATCCATGGTCCCGGTCCCGACCCCAAGAGACCACGAGTGTAACTCTTTCTCATAACATTGTTATCACTTGATCAATTTTTTTTTCCTCCTGATAAAAGTCATGGATGTTAACCATTGTTAACGCATATCTGAAAATTCAGACCATTGGATAACACTTTGACAGAGACGCGCATCGATAAAGTAGCCCTGGGGTCATGACCCCAGTGACGACACAAGGGTTAAACCAGGGTGTTGTAGTATTGGCCACATAAAAGGAATCCATGCTCAGCTAATTCAGACACCACAATAATATCTTCCTTTTATAATCAGTGTTATCTGTGAAATAGAGGGCGGTGGTTAGAAAGTCTGGCACTCGACTGTCAGCGAGCAAATCAGACACGGCTTCCTCGCACTTCTAATCAGATGTAACTCTTCCAACACGAACGCTGGTCAGTCATTGCAAATCCAATTCCCAACAAAAGGTTGACTGTTGTCGGTGGTGGTATGAGTCAGCTCGTGTGTTTTGGTAAGTTGATTTGGTGATAAAAGGTCGTGAGAAGTCCGTTGTTTTGACTATGAGTCAGAGGGCACATATTTAAGATACGGTAAATACATCAATATTTATGGGCTGGGAAATACAACTTGCTCGGTAAATACATTAAGTTTTGTATACTTTATTTATTTTACACGGTGAACCAGTGCATATCAATCGACATTATCTCTGAAACATGAAAACGACAGTATAAAAATTGACTTTCAAACTTCCTCCGCTATACAACAATCTCAAAGATCGATGACGCTTTACACTAACGGCATTTATAACACATTTGTAAAGCATTGGTGAATACTGTTTTTTTTTTTTATTATTATTATTATTTTAAAAGCGAAACTGCATCTTGCAATCATAGGGCGGGACTGTTGATCTCCAAAATGACTACAAGCATTTACCAGTGCTTCACAAATGTCTTGCAAATGCAGTGTTACAGGAACATCTTACAAGTATAAAAACAAAACATTGAACAGTAAAAAAAAAATGCACTGAAATAAGAGTGGAAAATCGGAAAGTTTCAGCTATAAATGAGTCATTGAAAGGTTGCATTTTGTATAAAAAAATAACCAAAAGTGTCTCGAACTAATCATCCTTTTCTTATTGTAGGTAAAATAATCCGTTGGCATCTGCTGTACATTGAGGAGGTGGGTCCAGTGTGGATTTGCACCATGACGCTCGGCAGAGGTGAGTAGGATTCACTCACATTTACTAAAGTACATTTATTTCAATCACGGAGCAGCATTACTTTAAATATTTGGACTAAACATGTCCGCTTCACGTTGATGTACTATTAACTTGAGTAAATATTTTGGCAAAGCCCACCCACCCCTGACTCCGGCGGGACGGGATCGACAGTATTATATAATCTCGTCTTTAAATATTGAACAGCTTATAAACAGTAGTTTCAATCAGACCACAGAATTACACACGTCTGTACTATAGTAATGCCAGTACAGATGACACCATTGTAAAGTTCCTACCTAGTTCCAGTGCCTGCAGTACAGCAAACAAACAGTGGGTTCAGGAAGTGTTCTCATTCCTCTATTTAATCCTCAGTTGTTAATATGTTGACGTCTGATGCGGTAAAAGTTCTTAAAAAGGCAGTATAGAAGCTGCTACACAATTTTCCACTGAACTAAGCTTTTACAAAGTATTGATTTGTTATATTCTAGAGGCAACGCGTGGTATTTAAGTCAAAAGTATAGTTGAACAAGAAGAACATTTTTCAAACAAGGATAGTCTAGCGTGAAATAATATTTTACTCTTGAGTTTTTACATTTCTATTGTTACTATATCTTTGTAGAGTGATCACTATAGTGTTTACCGATAGAAAATAAATGTATTTTAATATCAGACTGCTACAGAACAAATAAAAAAAGGTCTGAAATCTTTCTGAGACCACTGTGTTTGTAAAGGTCTGTGCCCGGCCTGTCTTAGGTTTATGTTCTTCAATACGCAGCGCTCCATTGGCAGTGGGGAGTCATGTGACTCTGGGAATGACATCATGCAACATGAATAGACATTTGGATGAGGAGGGCTGTCACACCACCTCCCGGGACTTCCTGATGGCACAGCACAGGAGCATGCTAAAGACCATCCCGAAGACCTGCGGATCACACAGATACCTTTAGACGGAAGGCTCATATTACGCTCGACTTTCTTTGGGACACCTTTGCATTGTTGACGAAAAAATAATGCATGTCAATCAAGTAATAAATAAGTGTTTGACAGACTGAATATGCAGCATTACTCAAACATGCATGAGTGAAACACAACCCCAGAGCGGTTTTTCCTCCCAACATTGTGAAGCGTAATATTTAGAAAACTATGATCCCTTTAACGAAGCGCATTATTGATCACACAGTTACTCACCATGATCACTCCGATGGTGACGCCCGCTGCCCCGATGATGTGCAGTTTGGAGGCAAACACGTCATCAATTGCATCAGGGCAGCTCTGCAAAGCAAGCCATGTGTTAAATAAACCGAAAACTTTAGTGGAGGTTTTGACAGTCAGTGGTGCAATCCTAATGTTACCATATCACCCAGTTTCAGGCACGTTTTAAGAGGATTGATGAACAAGGGACAAAGTGCTATTAGGAAGCCCCACTCTACCTTAGTGATCAGCTCCTGAAGTTTATCCCCTCTAGGACAGGTTTCTTTGGTGATGTCATCTGGAGTTCCAGTTGGACTACAGCAGTTGAGCTAAAAAAAAAGAAAGTTACTTTTAAGTCTTATAATCATCTAGTAGTAGAAGCATAATTTCTTCTCATGGTGATGAATTGGTCTTCGGAACAATACTCACTCCATTTTGAATGACTTTCAGCGTCTCTTTAAGGCGCTCATCTTTGGTGGCTTTGTAGTTGTTGTAGGTTTGTACGTAGAAGGAAGTAATGTCACTCACCACCTGTGGAACATTATCAAGTCTTATATTTTTTGACAACGGTGTCGTTTAATTTTAGTCCTTTAGTTTCTTATTAGTCTAAAACATTACCTTAGATTGATTTGAAAATCCCCATATTCCTGCTGCAACCTCTACAGCAAAGATGATGAGCAGGAAGAAGAAGAACTGTACAGAGGAGACAAATCATAATATGGCCATGACTGGGCATGCATGTGCATGTAGCCCGAGCCTCTTAGGCCCCGCCTCCAACAGATTGACTAAAAGCAGATTATGACGCAGCTGTTAACAGTCAGTGGCCTTGGCGCTAAGCTACTCTGAACATTGCTCTTATAAAAATGTCCAAGTGGCTTGATGTAGTACATGCAAATACTGTACAATGGCATTAGGATCTCATACGATTATTATTATATGTCTATAATGTAGTTATATAAAAGAATCATGACACTAACCAGTCCAAGCATCCAGGGAGACTCCTGGATGGCCCCACAGCATCCAAGAAATCCCACCACCATCATCAGAGCTCCTGCTCCAATCAGGATATACACTCCTGTGGACGTTGGAGCATTAGTACAGACATGTACTTAATTTTGGTGAAAATCTGTCATATGAAAGAAGTGGTACCTGTGTAAAAGACATACGGAGAGTCATCTCCTTCAAACAGGCCTTTGGTCTTGGGGTCCAATCTGAGCCACAGGCCAACGGCAAACACCACTGTCCCCGCCACCTGAAACAGAATGGCTGTGATCACTGACAATTCTCCAGCTACGAAGTGATTATCACACTTTGCACGAAAACGAGGAATATTTGGATTTCGAAATACCAAGAAAAATCATGTTCAAACAAGGACTAAAGGAGGTTTAATTTGTGCCTACAACAGGACTAAACAAAAACCTGCAAGAAACCAGGTGTTGACCAAGACTAGCCCCAACTGCAGGGGATGGACTCCCCTTACAGGCGCTATATAAATAAAGATCTTCTTCTTCTTCTTCTTCTACAATGGGGAAGCCCAAGCACCACTAGTGTTTTCCCTATCAGTATACCATAGTCAACTATATGTAAATGACACTGTCAACATCTTATTCTCACTATTTCAGAGATACTTCAATTCACCAGACTCATTCATATTTTTTTCGCCATAACAAATGCCTGTGACAGAAAATCAAGTACATTCCACCCACATATGCTCTGAGCGTCCAAAAAGCGCAGACCTAAGCACTTGTCAAGTCAATCCTTGTCCGCAAACAACGCTCTGGAAACCTAGTAGCCAGGGAACTGTGGTTTTGTCACTTCTCTGTTATTCACTGTGACGGCTCGTCCAGATCTAATCAAGTTAAATCAAAATCCACCTTACCCAAAAGCAGAAGTTGAAGATGAACATTAAGTATTTGACACACTTGATTCCCCCGGCGACTGCCATGCTGACTACCTTTCACTCTTGTTTCGAGTAGAGAATGTTTGTTTCCTGGAAGAGGAAGCAAGATGGTGTCTGCTCTAAACTCGGGACACGTGACACCACCTGATCGTTCAGTTTGGGAGTGGCATTTGTGAGTGTGAGTGTAACATGACCGAGTAACCTCGGCTCTTTCTTTTATAAGGACCCCGGCCCGACTCCCTCCCTCAGGCTCTCCCCTTTGTTGAACACGTGAACCGCTTTATTTTTGCTTTACGATTCTGTCATGCATTACTGAACGCAGACACGTTTTGTCTGCCGGGAGGAGGGACCTGTTGAGGCATGCTCAAATAGATTTTACTATAGGGAGTGTTGCCTGCACTGCTCGGCATCAAGGTTGCTATGAAAGATTAAGGTTGTAAGAGGGAACTATTTAAATTGTCTGTTGTGTTAAAAGTCTGTTTTTTTTACATCAGTATAAATAGTGATGTATAGTCCACAGATGTTATGAGCAAAATGGGCAGTGTTTAGACAAAAAAATAATACACATGTGTATAGATGGTATCCATTTACATCCTCATCATTCTTAACACAACCCTCAATGCTTAGGGCTGAGTGTCCAAACAGATATTGCAAACATAATCTGCATAATGTCTATAGTTCAGTTAGAAACGGAATAGATTTTGTGTCTAACCTTTTTGTAATTTTTCGACAGATGGCAGCGTTTCAGTTCATAAGTTCATCGAAAACGGTCTAAACATATCCAATTGGTGTTTTGGCTGAACTTGCACATTTCGCTCAAAAGTTTCCTGTTTTGCCCCTATTCTCTTTCTTCTGTTTGATTAAATGTTTGCAAATCTTAACAAATGAAGTATGCACAGATTATTTCCCGGGTTTGTGGCATTATAATATAGTTTTTTGGGCATTTAAAATGGCATTAAATTCGACTTGCTTCCACCTGTATAAACCCTGTTTCAAATGTTATCCTCATTCATACTTGTCCAAGATAAAAGTCTCAAGTCCTTTTGAGTTCAAGCATAATACTCGAAGAAGGTCTAATGCTGGGTCTAAGTGTCCTGTTGTTTACCAAGCCTAAGAGGGGGTCAGACAGCATGATATTATCACTATATCTCTTTGGTTTGTGCACTGGACACTGTTCCCTATTATTGTGACTTTAGCGTGTGACATCATCACTTGGGTTCTCAATATCGCCATATAAGGGAGGATCGCTGTTGCATATTTCAGAGAATTTCACCGGATGTTTTGGTGAATGGTGGGCACACGGGACTATTTTTTATTCAAATCACAGCGTCGCCCGCCAGACGTGACGACACTGCGTTAAAACAGACACATATCAAGAAGAACATGAATTGTGACTCATGTCCTGGACACATAACACCATTTACTGTTACAATGAAGTTTGTTCTTGTCTGTATCCATATAGATGTGACCACAAATGAAATGAGTCTGATTCACCGGAGAGTGCAAAGGTTAAAAACCGTCCACTCCAAACTGTGTGTAGGCGCCCTGTCACGATCAAGAATGATTAACTGATCACGACTGCTCTTTCTATAGTACACAGGAGGCCACCGCGTGCTCCAATCTATCATGTCGATGGTTCCACAAGGGCAAAACATTTCGTTAGGCCACCATACTACCAACTAAACCACGGCGCGGCGCAACGGGACAGAAATAGCGCATGTTGGACACACAGAAGAATTCATCCACACATTAAACCAGGGCCACATACACGGGGCTGATAAGCATGCGCAACACGGAGTGTCACGTGACCCGGCTGGACTTTGATTATAATCAGAGCGAGATCCAAAAACCCGCTACGATAGTAAACGATGATGGTTATTGAAATGCGCGCGTGAACCCCACGGTGGTGTTTGCGCCAGGAATTGGGTCAGTTGGCCACTGGGGATTAGTCCGCCACCCGCCGTTTGTTTAGATGTGTCCAAGGCAGAAAACCGCACGTTTTGTATCGCTAACTTACTCATCAATCATAAAACCCCTACACACGATTCCGTATTGTACGGCAATACCAATACCACTTCGATATCTCGACGCGCAAGCTCGCGCACGCATGCTGCAGGTAGTCGGCTATAGTCTCTTATCCGTTACGGTTTGCCAAGACAAAACAAGACCGTTTGTTCGCTCCAGACTTACCCAGAACACCAGGTTAAAGGCGAACATGAGGTATTTAACGCACGTCTCTCCGCCCGATAGTGCAGCCATTGTGATGCGAAATGTGAAAAAAGCACCCTATGTAGCACCTTACAGCACCGAGGTTAGGATAAAGCGCCAAGCACAATCTCAATGCGAAATGGGGATATGGCATACGCGCGTCGTGCAGTGCGCTCTCGGAGTGATCCGCCCCCTCAACGCTCAGCTCTGGCGACGTGATGCCAACTCTCCTCCTGAAATGTGTTCTTAAATTACTACAACAATCAACAATATATTATTATATCAGTTAACTGCCATTTTAGCCTATAAGCTACTGGTGGTTCAATTGGGCTATTTGGTTTGGAAATGGCACAGGCAGTATAACAGTCAAACAGTGGCTTCTCCCAGCCCCATGTCCCTGCAGCACACTGCTACTGGCAGTGCACTGACGTCATCGCCCAAAACACCCCAGCGCGTTCACGAGTTCAGTGTACTGTACATGAATGAACAGGATGAACTACATATCTGCATCACTGCAATGAACGCACGTGTAGCTGGTTCCTCCTCTACTTCATCAAAACGTTGGTACGCAGGCCTATAGGCTTTAAGAATTTAGTTAAACGTGCATCAATATTCTACCATTTATATTTATATATGAGCAATGTCATTCATTATTTCAAAAAACAGTTTAAAATCTTAATTTTAAGAGGATACGTTTATGTATAATTGTTGTGCATTCATTGAAACAAAGCAACAAACACACATTTGAAAGTACAATTTCTCTTTTGAAAATAAATAAATGTAATAGGATATAATATATATATATATATATATATATATATATATATATATATATGTCTATTTAATTTCTGATGGGTAGATGTTTATCTGTAAATAGAGTATAGGCATAATAAGCCATGGCTTCAACCTACACCTTTTCGATTAACCTCCTTGTTTGTAATGAATTTGCTTCATACATTGTGTTCCGAATAAACCTTCATTCATTCATATATATGGGCCGGGGTCTCTGGGGCAGCAGTCCAAACAGAAAAGCATCGACTCTCTAGACCAGGGGTGTTCAAAGTGTGGCCCAGGGGCCAAATGTGGCCCTCAAATCAATGTTCAGTGGCTCTCAGGTTTCTTGTTGAATTGGCACTTTTTACTGCCAGTTGAATAATTCTACACGATTATAACCTCAAAAACTATAATTTTATTGTGAGACAGAGCTGGTATTAAATCAATAATGATGTGGAGCATGGTTTAACCTTCTGCTAAATGCCCCCAGTTGAATGTTTCAGTGGCCCTCCATGTCGTGTACACTTCGATATCTGGCACTCAGTGAAAAAGGTTGGACACTTCCTCAAAGCTCCTTCCAAGGCCACAGAGAGATAAAGTTCATCCAGTGTGTAGGACCTGGGTCATCTCCAGTCCCCTCTCCTGATCAGGAGGCTGGACCCACCTTAGCTGCATCTTGATGCGGAGGAGCAGCAGCTCTACCCAGGCCAACTGGGCTCCTTCTTTTCCTGTTTGTTCTTTCAGTCATGTCATCGGTCTACTGCAAACAATAGTAGGGTTTCATTTTGGTAAGTCATTATAATCAAAGACTTGAGAACGACCCCTCTGATTGTCCAATGAGTCAGTACTGGAGCCTGTTAGTCCCGTGTTTACACATGTCGCTGTGCCAAAGTGCCATTATTGCGTGAGATATCAACGGAGAGTGGGCTTTTCCACAGGAGCTGTTTGGGTTGGCTGGCTCGGTTTTGCGCATGTGGACCTATCACTCAGGCGCTCGATCAGCGGGCACATCCTGCCATTGTCTACATGAATGTTTTGGATGGTGTCCGTCCACAAGTGCTCACCGGTGAAGAGAAAATTACTCCCCGGTTTTCCACAACATAACCTGATAATGGGAGGGGACTTTCTCGCATATAAAACCTCTTTCTTATGAACAAGTGCGTCTTTCTGTCTAGAACAATGCCCTGACTTGACTGGATTTGTGAAGTCGGTCGTTATTTTGTTTTCAGAGTGCGTTTTGGTAAACCGGCTGAGAATATGGAGGTATGCGTGCCCAGTTTCTATTATTTAGTCATGTTTTCTTTTTTTATGCAGCTGCTGGATTACATTTACTGTGATTGTCATTGTCGAGTCTCGGGCATTTGTCTTGAATCTGATACAATTAGGAGAATAATGTTTTATATTAGGAAGAAACTAGATCTATTTTCTTTCTTTTATACTTAAGTTAATCATGTGTTAAGTTAATCATGAGCTAATAATGGACTGACAATTAACTAATGAATACATGTTTGTGAGCAGGGAGTTAATGATAAATATTAGTTGTCATTTGTAAATATGTAAGAACAGTTTTATTATCAATGCTTTGTCTATTTTTGGCAGATACTTTTTTTAATATTACCAAACTTTAAACATTAAAATGTTTTTTGCTGTTTGTAATTAGTTGTTTATTTGATCATCATTAACTATGTTTGTAAATGCTAATAGGTATTCCTCACTATGGGGAAATAAGCTGCTTGACCCAACAAAAAAGTCAGCACAAGAAAGGTCAAACACTCTAATGTGTGGTTGGAGCGCCTTTAGTTCTGATTCCAGCACAGCAGTGTCAATACACCTCTGCAATGTCAAAAGATCCCGTGTTGTTTTTTTCACCAAGATCACATCCCATAGATTCTCAATGGGGTTAAGATCTGGACTCTGGGGAGGCCAATCCACGTGTGACAGTGATGTCTCACGCTCCCTGATCCACTCTTTCACAATGTGAGCCAGATGAATCCTGGTATTGTCATCTTGGAATATTCGATGGAATAACCTGGTCATTCAGGATGTCCAGGCCGTCAGCTGTTCTCATTCTTTGGGCACAGGGAACCTAGACCCGACCAACTGTAGCCGCCCCAGGTTATAACATACTGGTTGAATCCAGTATGTTTTTTTTTGTTTTGTTTTGTTATCAGGAGGA
The DNA here is from genome assembly GCA_021464625.1 of Proterorhinus semilunaris. Lineage (NCBI taxonomy): Eukaryota > Metazoa > Chordata > Actinopteri > Gobiiformes > Gobiidae > Proterorhinus > Proterorhinus semilunaris. Next base: position 28,924,483 of record CM038356.1, on the reverse strand, counting down.
ATCATATTGGCCACGTACTGTCCAGGGTGTACTCTGCTTCGGGTTTCCTTACATAAGAAGTAGCTCTCTGCAGTTTTTATTTTTGTTAATTTAGCTGATGAGGGGGAAAAGATTGAAGACCCCTAACTTTTTAACTTTTTTCTGCTGAGTTGTAAAATACCACACAAAAGCTGTAATGTTATTTTTCAGATCCACACGAGAATGTATTGGCTCCACTTATGCATCCTCGTTCACCTGACAGGTAACACCAGCGAGGTCCATGTTTTCTGCGCAGCATATGAACTGAATATTTATTGGTTTTCATAAATGATCAAAGCCCAACATCTTTGCAGCCTGTGCCACCGCCGCAAAGGGACGGTGCAGTCTGTTCGGTCGCCAGCACGTCCACACGTTTGACGGAGTTTTGTACGACTTCCCCGGAGACTGCAGCTACCTGTTGGCCGGGGACTGCACCCGTCGCTCCTTCACACTGCTCGGTGAGTCCACAAAATGTCCATCCATTTACCCGCTATATCTCTAACCCCAGAACCCCCCGCGTGAACCGAGCCCTTTTTTTTTTTTTTACCGGTTTGGCTTTACCCAAATCTGAAAGCAAAAAAGTGGCAAAAAGAGTGTCAAAAACGTGCCGGAAAGCAGCAATAAACACAATGAAAATGCGGCAGAAACACACGACCTAAAGAGTGACGGGTAAAGCGACAAAAACAGAAATGCCAAAAACGCAACAAAAGAACCACAAAAAAGGGACAAAAATTAGATGAAAATGGGACGAAAAAACAGCTAAAACACAACAAAAACACCTCGAAAATGTGACAAAAGAGCGACTAAAGAGTGATGAAAAGGCCACAAAAGAGGAAGGCATGAAAGAGCGACCAAAAGGTGACAAAAATGCGGAAACACCTCAAAGATGCAACAAAAAAAGTTACGATCAAGTTTAGTAGGTCTTAGCTTTCAAATGAGGCATAACACTGGACTATAGGCAGTACATTTTTAGATTTGGGTAAAGTTGAACGGGAGAAACGAGGTTCATATCGCCTTTGCTCTGCCCGATCCCGTCAGACCTTGGAAGCTAAGCAGCGAAGGGCCTGGTCGGTACTTGGATGGGAGACCGTTTGGGAACACCAGGAAGCCTAGTGAATGTAGTGAGTGAGTGTGTGGTTGATGGTGGTCAGAGGGGCCGATGGCGCAGACTGGGTGCCTCTCTTCTGTCAGTCTACCCCAGGGCAGCTGTGGCTACAATAGTAGCTTACTACCACCAAGTATGGAGTGAATGAATCATGTAAAGCGTCTTTGAGTGTCCAAAAAAGCCCTATATAAAACCAATGCATTTTTGTATTTATTTAAAAATATATATAATTTCAGGCATTTCGTTACTACTTTGATCTGTTTCTAGGTGATTTTGTGGACGGCAAACGGGTCGGCGTCACTCTGTTCCTGGGCGAGGCCTTTGAGTTGCACCTGTCTGTGGATGGAGTTCTCTCACAGGGAGAAAAAATGTAAGACAAAACTGCATATGTCAGCCAGTTCTTGTTTTTGAGTCGTATTTGCTTGTGTCTTTTAGCCTTTCCGTACCGTACGCCTCCCATTCTCTGTTTGTGGGCACCGAGCTGGGCTTCTACCGACTGTGGAGTGAAGAATTTGGCTTTTCCGTGACCATCGACAACGCGGCTGACGTCGCCGTGACGCTGAGCGAGAAGCACGCCAACGGCACCTGCGGGCTGTGCGGAAACTTCAACGGCATCCCAGCGGACGAGTACACCGCTCAGGAAGGTAAGCAAACTTCTTTGATAGTCTGTTTATTGAGCGGAATCCGGGAAATGTTGTGAGTCACCAAGACGACGGAGAAACAGGAAGAGCCGCCCCAAGAGGAAAAAGATAAGGACTTAAAAGAAAACAGCGGTGGTCGGATGAGATTAAAAAATGAGTATCTGATTGCTGTATGTGCGTGCTTGTGATTTCAGGTTTCATCACAGAGACCAGTTATGATTTTGCAAACTCCTGGGCCATCAAGGGAGCGGGTCAGTCCTGTCAGAGAGTCACCCCGCCCAGTATGACCTGCAACAGCACCAAAAAGACCACAGAGGTGAGCCCCCGTGAGGCACTGATTAGGTTCATTTAACACACGCACGTACTGAGGGCCGGTAAGTAACCAGTCCATGTCCGTACGTGTTCACCGCAGGCAGGGCTGGTCCTTAGCACAGCTCATGGGGAAAGGTGAGGATAGTGTAAGCTGCTTCTGGCCTAGTGAGACAGGACAATTCATTCAAAGTACGTTTCAAGACACGCTGGACATGAGGAATGGTTCAACTCTATAAATGCACTCTCTACTTTTTTGTTGGAAAATAGAGTCTTGAGTTGTCAGACGTGTACTGATAAAAGACATGCATTGACAACAAAAACATGGATAAACTTTGTTAATATGATTTTTTTTTTTTCCTCTGCTTTCCTTTGCACTTTTTCTTCTCAAAAATAAGTTTATGGGATAAACATGGAAGAGCAGTTTTGACTTCTCTATCCTCTTACAACAGAAGTCGGCAAACAGTTTTACATGGAGTGCCACTTAGAAAAGATCATACCACTGAGTTCAGTAACAGTAACACAAATGTAATAAGAAATAGAATAATGGAGGCTTTTCACATGACACAATTCACCCAAAGCGCTTCACACCGGGTAGGGAAGTATTTTGGTGATTATGTCAAATCGACCAATTGATTGCACAACAGTGTCGTTTTTTGTTTTTTTTTAGTTAAAGCTTTATTCATATTCCTAGTTTCTGAAACCTGTCACTGACAATGACAATAAAATGTATTCTGATTTTGATATTCTGAAAAGGGTCTGGCCCGGATACGACTCGGACCTCTCCAGTATTTACTTTCCCTAATCTATCCATTTCTTTGTTACCGATAAAAAAGATCCAGTACACCTTATTACCACTCACCTGGGCTTAATCATGAATCAGTACCCGCTTGATTCCCCAATTTAGATGGAAAAGAAAAGAGCCTTACCTCAGGTTGTGCCTTTTTGCGATTTTTTTTTTTTTTATAGATCTTGCAGACCTTGGATGTTTACCAACTAATCCCCAAGCAATGAGATGCGGATATTCAATGACTGGGCAGAGTAAGCCTTGTCTCTTACGAGTGGCAGGCGCATAGACTTCTGAACAATGAATAATTATCCCACGCTCAGGGCATTGCATAAACAAGGGGGAGTCTGATCACTATGAAGCTTTGATCCGAAAGATAGGAAAGAGTATCAAACAATTACAGCGTTCACACAAGCCCAAGTCAGTGTCCGCAAGCTTGAAGGAAAATGATCTCAAGGCAGCATGCTCCTCGGGACGAGATCTGTGGACACTGAGCCAGGTTCACAATGTATACACATCATCGCAGACATACATGTGTCATTCAATTCCTCGCGCCATCCAGCGCCCGGCGTTGTGCTCAGCAGGGGACACTATTCTGAGACGTCTGTGGTTTCATGTTCCGTTATTTTCAGCGCTTCAGCAGCCTTCGCCCCACATAGCACCTCTTACTCCATCTCTACAGTGCCTCTCGAAAGTACTAATACACCTTGAACCTTTGCACATGTTGTCATGTTTACAACCCTAAACATAAAGATTTTATTTTGAATTTTTTACTGAAAGTTCACACACAAGTAACAGACAACTGTGAAGTGAAAGCAAAATGATACATGATTCTGTTATTTTTCAAAAAATAGAAAAGTGAAAAGTGGGGCGTGCATAAGTATTCATACAGCATTTTCTGAGTGCATTAAATTGCCTTTACAACATTCCTAATGACTGCAGAAAGTTCACACCTTGCCCTAACCATTAAATAGAGGCCACCTGTGTGTAATCTACTCTCAGTATAATTCCAGCTGTTCTGTGAGGGCCTCAGAGCTATGGTCAGAGTGTATTGGTCACTAAACAACATCATGAAGGCCAAGGAGCTCACCAGAGAGGTCGGGGATAAAGCTGTGGAGAAGTTTAAAGCAGCGTTAAGTTATACAAAGATTCCCCAAGATTTGAACATCTCACGGAGCACTGTTCAATCCATCATTCAGAAATGGAAAGAGTATAGCACCACTGCGAACTTACCAAGACACGGCCGTCCACCTAAACTAACAGACCGAACAAGGAGAGCACTGGTCAGAAATGCAACCCAGTGCCCCAAGATAACTCTGGAGGAGCTGCGACGTACTGCCGCTGAGCTGGGGGAATCTGTACATGGGACAACTATAAGTCGTACTCTACACAAATCTGGCCTTCATGGACGAGTGGCAAGAAGAAGCCATTATTGAAAGGAGGCCATAAGAAATCCTGTTTGAAGTTTGCTAGAAGTCATATGGAGGACACAGCTACCACGTGGAAGAAGGTGCTTTTCGGCCCAAATGCAAAACGTTATGTATGGAGCAAACCTAACACTGCTCATCGTCCTGAGTGCACCATCCCCAGTGTCAAATATGGTGGGGGGAGCATCATGCAATGGGGCTGATTTTCCTCAGCGGGGACTGGGAAGATTGTAAGAATAGTTGGGAAGATGAATGAAGCCAAATACAGACCATTTTGGAGGAAAACCTGCTGGAGTCAGCAAGAGAATTGAGGCTGGGGCGGAGATTCACCTTCCAGCAGGACAATGACCCTAAACACAAAGCTACATCTACAATGGAATGGTTTAAAAAAAAACAACAACATATTAATATGTTAGAATGGACCAGTCAAAGTCCTGACCTAAATCCTATTGAAATCTTTGGAAAGATCTGAAAACTGCTGTTCACAAACGCTCTCCTTCTAATGTGACAGAGCTTGAGTTGTTTTGTAAAGAGGAATGGGCTAAAATGTCAGTCTCTAGATGTGAAAACCTTGTAGAGTCAAACCCCAGAAGACTTGCTGCTGTTATTGCAGAAAAAGGGGGTTCCACAAAGTATTAATTCATGCTGTATGAATACTTATGCACGACCGACATTTCTATTTAAAAAAAAAAAAACAGAATCATGTATCATTTTGCTTCACAGTTGTCTGTTACTTGTGTGTGAACTTTTTTAGTAAAAAATTCAAAATATAAAATCTTTATGTTTAGGGTTGTAAACATGACAAAATGTGCAAAGGTTCAAGGTGTATTAGTACTTTCGCAAGGCACTGTATATTTTTATCGTTGCAATGACAATCAGATCTTAAATACTACTGTGCAGAAACGGGTCACAGGTCAACTTATTCTGATTACAGCATATTGTTGCTGGGGAGATTATACATCCAGTTTTCTTAACAGATATGTAACTCATGTTTACAGCTGACAGATAATTTTTACTATGCCGTTCGGGCCTTATATTTTCTACTCAACTCTATATGCCTGTACCAAATTAATTACATAATAACAATTATACACAATTTCAATTACATAGCAGGAAAAATTTACAAAGTTTTGCTGAACAGTTCCTTAAAATATCTTATGGATTTTTTGTGTGCGTATTTGACCCAGCTGTATGCATGAGTGTTTAGCATGGCGCCTTTACTCTCCATCACAGTGGCCTCTATAACGCTCTGGGATCAATTGCTGTTCGAGTTTCTGGGAAGTTTTCACTGCCGACGGCGCCTCTCACCAGAAAACCTACAAAACGATTGATCCTGGAGCGTTGTAGAGGCCACCGTGATGGAAAGGCGCCATGCTAACCACACATAGAGCCATTGTCACAAAAGGGTAAATTATGCTCAAATATCATGTTTTCTTTTTTTCACATAAATGTTGCTTAATGTACCTTTAAATGACTGGTATGTGGACTTATAAAATATTTGTCAAGCCACCACAGACTTTGTGTACAAGCCTACATCTTACTTAACCAGGTTTAAAATGAAAGTTTAGTTTGACTTTCCTTTTTATTTTGTTTATCTTCTTTATGTGCCTAAGTAAATATGTCTTGTTACTACTGCACACCTCATTGTGCATGGCGCCTCAGTGTTCTAGTAGTTCATTTGAAAGCCTCCGTTGTTCTTGTTTCCCTGCCACAGTTCTTCATCAGGCCTTTGTGTTTGACGTGTTCAGATCATGTCGAGCTGCAGCGCCCTGGATGAGTCTTCTGTATTCCGCCGCTGTGCCCACGTGGTCCCCCCGGAGGGCTTTCTGGCCTTGTGTCAGCAGGAGGCCTGTCAGTGTGAGGGGAGCAGAGAGGACTGCTACTGCCCCGTCCTGCTGGAGTACGCCCGCACCTGCCACGCTCACGGGCTGGTGCTGCGCGGGTGGACCGCGGAGAGCCAGTGCTGTGAGTGATCAACTGAACTGTTCTTTTTCATTTAGTGGGAGGCAGGAGAATCTTTGGGGTTCATTCATTTCGATGATCCTGTCTTGTCTCATTTTTAGGCTGATTCCTATTTACTGTGTTTCATACAGTGCCCAAGTGTCCTATTGGGATGGAGTACAGTGAATGCACCAAGTCGTGCTCCACCACCTGCCACAGCCTGAACATCCAGGAGGTCTGCACGGAGGACTGCGCCGATGGATGCACATGTCCAGGTAATTCACGGGCCACGTTCGAGAATTCACCAAAGTCATGCTATATGATCATGCGACAATACATTTTTTTGTTTGTGAGTGACAACTTGATTAATATGAGCACTGAGTCTATGAACTAGATTTAGTTTAGTCTCACAGCTGCGCAAAAATGTTTGGGATGAAGTTTAACACTTAATTAACATACTGTTAATTCCCACCCCCCTGCTCAATGTTTTTAGTACATTAGCTTTAACTTTCTTTGGCTGTATCCACTCTCTTCTAGAACACAACCTCTTACCCCCCGCTTGAACCGAGTGCATTTTCTTTAGTTTGGCTTTACCCAAATCTACTCTTTTAGGTGTAATGTCTCATTGGCAAGCTAAGGCCTATAAAGCTGATCGTAACTTTTTTGTCGCATTGTCGTGTTTATGTCACATTTTTGTGTCTTTTTCCTTCGCTTTTTGTAGTTCTTTTGTCGTGTTTTTTCTCCATCATTTTTGTTTGTTGTTTTGTTGTATTATTGTTGCTTTTCCATCACTTTTTTTCGTTGGTTGCTTTTTTTTTTTCAAGAAGCTTTTATCCGTCCATCCATCCATCTTCTTCCACTTGTCCGTTGCCGGGTCGTGGGGGCAGCTGTTGGAGCTGCACCAGCCCCTATGGCTCCTCCTGCAGGTGGTGGGTCCACAGAAGGGCGGACTCATGGTTCTAACCGGGCCTGTTGGTCTCTCATAAGGGGCTTCTGAACCGCTCTTTGTCTGACCCGTCACCTAGGACCTGTTTGCCATGGGAGACCCTACCAGGGGCACGAAGCCCCCGACAACAGAGCTCCCAGGATCATTCGGGCGCTCAAACCCCTCCACCACGTTAAGGTGACGGTTCCAGGAGGGGTCAAGAAGCTTTTAGATTCGGGTAAAGCCAAACTGTAGACAATGCGCTCGGTTCAGGCGGGGGTTAAGAGGTTTTAATCTTCATACATTACACATCTGTTAACAAAAAAAATTCCTGGCTATTTTTTCTTCGTTTTATAACTTTAAAAGATCATATCTTTAAATCATTTCCGCAATAGTTTTGTATCTGGACTAGAGTAACAAGTTTGTACGCCTCAGATCATATTTTATACATTTTCATGTTGCAGACGTTTGCCTATAATTTCAGAACCGTAAGAGATAGAGACTTAGAGATAGAGACTCACAATGGATTGGAATCTGCTCATTTTTGTCTTTCAAACGAGTTCCCACTGAATCTAAATCAGCCCTCTGGCCCAAATAAAGCGCCCCCTGCTGACACTGACACATTTTACAGTTTAGAAGCGTCATACACAGGATTATAGATGAGAATTTTGGATAATTTTGGAAAATATCGGCAGTGCACATTGGCATCGGTCAATAAAAATCCCCTGAAACAGTACGCTGTACAACTATGGGGCCACAATGGAGGAAAAAAAGTATGTCTTTATTTGCCCTGCCTCACTATTTTGAAATGATGCACCGAGAAATTGATGGCATGCATTTGTTGTAGCGGGAAAGGTTTTGGACGGAAAGCGCTGTGTGGAGGTGTCCCTGTGTTCCTGCGTCCACATGGGCAGACACTTCCCCCCTGGGGCCACCATATCTCAAGACTGCAACACCTGGTAAGTCACGATACCACTACTTTAACGATACATGGTTGTCAATACGGATACCTGAATGACACTTTTTTCCGATACCTATACTGAAATATTTATCTAGAACCAGAAAGCAGAAGTATAATGTGTGGAAGATCTGCACATTTACAATAGCGAGTTTATCTCCAATGTCAAGAAATGTGTGAAAAATGGGGACTAATTTGGGAGGAAAATTGTGTCGAAAATAAGGAAACATTGTGTAAAAAAAACTGGGGTAAAATGTTTATTAAAATAGGGAAAATAGTCATAAAAAATGAAGGGAAAACATTTAAAAAATTGGGGCAAAAATGTGTGTGGGGGGGTGGGGGGCAAAGAAATTGGAGAAAATAGGGAAAATAATAGTAATATAAAAAATAAGGGGGGAAAAATTTGAAAACATTGGGCAAAAGAAAATGGAAAAAAATTGTATATAATAAATTAATAAATGGGGTAATAAATTGGAGGGGGGGGGGGGCAGATGTGTTTGTGTTGAAGACAGATGTGTTTGTGTTGTACTAACTTTGTAGGAGGTGCTTAATATCAAAATGCAACACAAAGAAAAATCCCACGCACTCATTTTGCTCGTCTTCTCTGCAGTGTGTGTCGTCATGGCTCGTGGGAGTGCACCAACGAAGGCTGTCCAGGTGACGACGTATTTCTGAGGTTGGATTGATCTTCCCGTTGTTGCAATAACAATCATTAACGTTTGTTATGTTTGCAGGAGAGTGTCTCGTTTTAGGCCAGTCCCACTTCAAAACCTTTGACAACAAGTTCTTCACCTTCAGTGGACAGTGTCAGTATCTGCTGGCCCGGGACTGCCAAGACAACGACTTTTCTGTCATCATTGAGAACGTGCAGGTACTTCTGTTTAATCTATTGGATCATTTTGCCGTTTCTGACATTTAACCGTTTGTGGTTATTACCTCCAGTGCGCGGATGACCAGGATGCCGTGTGCACGCGCTCGGCGACGCTCAGCCTGCCCTCTCTGGAGAACATGACCATAAAGCTCAAACACGGAGGTCTGGTGTCTGTTAACGGCATGGACATCCAGACGCCCATGCACCACGGTATTGACTCAGGCTGAACGCCAGAAAATCCGTATGTTTTTCCATTCGATTACCGACTGATGAGTGGTTTTTGTACAGGTCATCTGCACATCCAGAGGCTCGTCCAGTCGTCAGTGCATGTGCGATACAGAGAGGACCTGCAGATGGAGTGGGACGGCCGCGGTAGTCTTCGTTTAAAGGTGCACAAGGATCATACATTAACATGAAATTCCCCCACCATCTATTAGGACGCCCTTTTGGCCTTTTACTAAGAAGAGCTAACAAAACATGCAACTCGTAGCACTTAACCAGACAATGAAATTGTACAAACAGGTAATGATAAAGGTCTTGTTCTCAGAAAGATGGGCACCTCTCACACTCATTGTCCTCCCGTTCTCAGTTGGGGCCGCGGTGGCAGGGCCGCCCCTGTGGTCTGTGTGGGAACTACAACGGTAACCAGGGCGATGACTTCCTGTCGGGGTCTGGGCTGGTGGAGGGAGGGCCGCAGGCGTTCGCTCAGTCCTGGAGGATCAATGGAGACTGTGAACCCATCCACAGGCAAGAGGGAGACCCGTGTGCCGCCAACCCCAAGAGAGGTAAACACGCCGACACATGAGATACTTTCCCTAAGTATACTGGGTTGGTTTTGTTCAAATAGAAGTACAGTGGTGGGAAAAAAGTATTTAGTCAGCCACCAATTGTGCAAGTTCTCCCACTTAAAAAGATGAGGCCTGTAATTTTCTTCATGGGTATGAAAATTACCCACGAGGTAAGTTGAGGTATAAACCTCAACTATGGGAGACAAAATGAGAAAAAAAAAATATTCAGAAAATCCCCTTGTCTGATTTTTAATGAATTCATTTACCAATTATGGTGGAAAATAAGTATTTGGTCAATAACAAACAAGCAAGATTTCTGGCTCTCACAGACCTGTAACTTCTTCTTTAAGAGGCTCCTCTGTCCTCCACTCGTTACCTGTATTAATGGCCCCTGTTTGAACTCATCAGTATAAAAGACACCTGTGCACAACCTCAAATAGTCGAGCAGCCTCTGATCGTCGGAGGCTTTGCAGCAGGTTTGGGTAACAGGTCGGGCATTTGGAGCAGAGCGGTGGATCGTGTTAGGAGACCAAAGCCAAGTGACAACTTTAAGTGGCCCGAGAGGAGGTGGAGAGTGGTTACTTGGCCAGCTTTGTCTGAGATGACATCAGAGTGGAATGATTTGATTGAGAACATTAGTGAGCCGGGGTCTGAATTCAAAGGAGCCAGTGAGCAACAACTACGCCGTGAGTGTGTCAATGACGGATGTTAGTTTGGATGGAGGGGGAGATCTTACTCCGTGGCAAACTGTTGCCAACACTACTAGGAAAAGGAAAGATAGAAATGGTGCATATGACAGTCTCACATCTGAATCAGAGATCAAGGAGACGCAACAGAGAGCTAAAGCTAGCAGGGATGACCAGTCTTCGGGGGATGAGCTAAATAATTGGAAAGTGATGGTTACGTTTAAAGAAGGTGTTCATTTTCACCCAATTAAAATGGCCAAAGAGATAGAAAGCCAAATGGGCAAAATTAAGTTTGGTAAATTTCTGAATAATAAGAGGCTGCTGATAAGGACAAAGGTCAAAGAGATTATTTTTTGCGGGCTGATACATTATGTGGGAAGAAAGCCAGAGTTCATGTCCCTGGGTCTGCTGCTAAGTTCAGTAGGGTCATACTGGATACTTTAACAGTAACGGTGGATGAAGTGATGGCAGAAGTGAGAGGGGGGTAAGTGGTTAAAGCACGTATAATGACAAACTCATTATACGTCCACGCAGCAGTACACCACATCCAGTATAAACACCGGGAAAAGCGTATGGATTTTGGTATGTAAAAGCACATAATTTCACATGTCCAGTAATACATATAGTTCTATAGGAAGCACCGACTTGGACTTTTCAATAAGGAGAATTGCTGAAGCAAACTCCCAGGATTTTACATTCTCTCAATACGACCTACAGAACACTGAGATCGACATCGACCCGGAAAATAACTTTTTTACTAGAGCTACCAATGACTGTCAATACTACACAGAGGATCTGTACAATAGTAAACTTAAGAACATTAAGGCATTCACTGTAATCCACTTCAATAGTCGAAGCCTCTATGCAAACTTTGACCACATCAAAAGCTTCTTAAAACAGTTTTCCACACCATTCAGTGTCATTCTAATCACAGAAACATGGATTAATAATGACAGAGAATTTGAGTTTTCTATTGATGGTTATGAATTTATAAGTATGAACAGAAAGAACAAGCATGGAGGGGGCGTAGCTATGTTTATAGACTCCAACTATAGTTACAAAGTAATGGAAAATAAGACAATGGTGGTGGATGATACACTTGAATGCCTTACTGTTGAAATTACAAGGCAAAAAAAGAAAAATATTATTGTGAGTTGTATTTATAGAACACCTGGCTCTGATATAGATGTTTTTTCTAACTGGATGGAGGAGCACTTTTCAGGATTAAATCATAAAGTCATGTTTGTGGGGGGAGACCTCAACATCGATCTGTTAAACCCATATAAACATAAAAAGACGGACGAATTTATAAATACTTTATTCAGTATAGGTCTGTTTCCTCTAATCACTAAACCAAGTAGAATAACAACTCATAGTGCAACCTTGATTGATAACATTTTCTCAAATGAAATTGAAAGTGATACAGTCAGCGGGTTAATTATAAATGATATTAGTGATCACCTTCCAGTTTTCGTTATGTATAAAAATGGATATGTAAAAGATGAAGAGGAAAACAAGTATTGGTTTAGAAGGGTAAAAACAGAGAAAACTATTGATGCATTTAAAAAGGAGCTTTTAGCTCAAGACTGGAGTATTGTGTACAGAGAGAATGACACGAATATGGCTTATGATGAGTTTACGCGAGTATTTCAAAAGGTATACGACAAAAACTGCCCAATGAAGAAATACAGTAAAAACAGAAAGTGTAAAGAAACACCATGGATGTCTAAAGGTTTACTAAATGCTTGCAAGAAAAAAAAAAATCTTTACAAAAACTTTATAAGTAACCGAACAAAAGAAGCTGAGGATAAATATAAGAAATATAAAAATAAACTGACAGGTATCATTAGAAAATGTAAACAGGATTATTATAATAAGTTGTTGGATACTAATAAGAATAATATTAAAGGTTTATGGAACATCTTAAATAGTATAATTAGAAATAAACCAAGAACGATTAATTATCCAAAATATTTCAAAGATGAGGATAACACTTTAAATAATATGAATGAAGTAGTCGAAACATTTAATAAATTCTTTGTAGATGTTGGACCGAACCTTGCTGCAAAAATTGTAAACGTTGAGAACTATAATTGTGATCTGATAGAAGCAAATCCTATGTCCCTGTTCCTCAAACCTGTGGAGGAAAAGGAGATACTGGACATTGTTAAAGGGTGTAAAAATAAAACTTCGACCGATTACCATGACATGGACATGAAAACTTTAAAAACTGTTATTGAAAGTATCTCTAAGCCGTTAACTTACATCTGTAACTTATCGTTGCAAACTGGACAATTTCCTGATAGTATGAAAGTAGCAAAAGTGATTCCTCTGTTCAAAGCAGGAGATAAACATCTCTTTACAAACTATAGGCCTGTTTCCCTTTTACCGCAATTCTCTAAAATCTTAGAAAAGGTTTTTAACTCTAGACTCGACAGCTTTATTGAAAAGTGTAATTTACTCTCGGACAATCAGTTTGGGTTTAGGAACAATCACTCAACCTCACACGCGCTCTTTGATATAACTGAAGAAATAACTAATGCTGTAGATAACAAGAAATGTGCAATAGGGTTATTTATTGACCTGAGTAAAGCGTTTGATACAATAAACTATGATATATTAATTAATAAACTAGAACTTTATGGAATTAGGGGGGTAGCTCTACAGTGGGTCACCAGTTACTTAAAAAATAGAAAACAATGTGTGAAAATCGGTGATTATCAGTCGAGTTGTCGACAAATTGTCTGTGGTTTACCTCAAGGTTCTATTCTAGGCCCAAAATTGTTTAATATGTATATTAACGACATTTGTAAAACGTCTGAAATACTTAAATTTATCTTGTTTGCTGACGATACAAATATTTTTGCATCAGGAGACGACTTACAGCAGCTGTGTCGGATTGTTAACTTGGAACTCAAAAGTGTCAACAAGTGGTTCAAACAAAATAAATTATCTTTAAATCTGAGTAAAAGCAAAATGATGATATTTGGCAACTGTAACTCCAATGCTCAGGAAGCAATTCAGATAGAAGGTGTTGTTATCGAGCGAGTGCATGAAATCAAATTCCTTGGTGTGATTATTGATGACAGAATTACTTGGAAATCTCATATTAAATATATATCTACGAAAATTTCTAGAAGCATTTCAGTAATTGCAAAAGCAAAGCACATTTTAAACATCAAAGCTCTACATACCTTATACTGTTCTCTGATTTTGCCCTACTTATATTATTGTACTGTGGTTTGGGGTAGTACTTACAAAAACACAGTTAAAGTAGGATGGATTATGTGTATTGTTCCTCTATAATCTGGAAGAGTGTTGCTGCTTGGAACGGTTGTCATTCTATTGCTCAAATTCACAAAAGGAGAATTAGGGCTGGCAGGTTATGGATCTGTTGAGAGGAATCCTCCCAACGGGCTCTAAACCTTGTCTTTTAATGCACCACTCAGCATAGGAACATATTCTACAAAATCAGCTGTTAGGGCAGCCATGTGGGGGTTTGTTGATTGGGAGTTACTGCCCTCTTCATCTGGCCCGCTCTACACTTTGGCTTTTTAATGCACCACACTATGCAGGGCTTGCAGCATACTTCACATATAACTCAATTAAATAAATATATAATAATAATGATTATGGAAATTACACCCAAATTAAAATTATACTGAGAATGGTAATGACAACTGGAAAGTATCAAGATCTCAGATTATAATATCTATTAATGTACCTTCATAACATAAAAGTAACTCTCGGTTATCAAGGGTAAAAATCTGGAAGAAATATATTAAGGATCACATTTTTTTTTTTTTTTTGACTGCTTTGTTCTAGACATCGTACATGAAACGGGATTGTTGTTGTAGCTGTGCGTTGCTTCAATTAATTGTATAAACAGTTCATATATTATTATTTTTTTTGGTAAGTTTGTAAGTTGGTCTGTATGAATGTAGCTGCTTGAAATTTTCTTTTTTTATTTATTTTATTGCACTTGGGGGTGGGCAATCATAAGCTTTTGCTTCAGCCCACTCCTTTTGAGCACTATGTGTACTGCTCAAATAAACAAATAAATAAATAAAGCAGCAAGTCTTCAAAGGCGGAAAGATGGCGCTAAAAGCGACAGTTTATCATTTGTTACTAGGGTTCATTAGCTGAGGTCAGAGAATTCATACCAGCGCCCCTGTAGTGCCTCAAATGTCAAAGGTTTGGTCATACGGCTACACAGTGCAAAGGGAAAATGAGGTGTGCCAGGTGTGGAGGGGAACACGAGTCCGGGAAATGTGACAGAGACCAAAATCAGATGCTGTAATTGGCGTGGGGAACACAGCGTGGCTTATGGGTGATGCCCTGCTCAAATACAAGCCCGTGAGATAATGAAATATAAAGTAGGGACCCAAATGTGAATGCAGTGAAGAAAGTTAAGCAAACTGAAACAGCCCCTCCTGCAGGTCGGGACCCCTGGCCCACGCCCAGCCCTCAAACTCCAGCACCGCTTCCACAGAGAGTCCGAGAAATAGAACACGGTCTCAGGAGGATTAGCAGAGACTCAATGGTATTGAACAAGATCGGTGTTGTAGCTTTCATCTGCCAAGTAGTGGATGTGGCGATTCGGATGGAAAACAGAAGTGACAGAATTAATAGTGTGGTGGAAGTCTGGCGCAATAGCATAGGAAGCGATCACTTCCCTATTTCCTGTTCGATTAATTTTGATGTGTGCATCCAGGAAGACATTGTGATGGATAAATTGTGTTTTGCTAAGGCAGAATGGGGAAAGTTCCAAACATGTTGCTTGGAGATCTGTGAGAAGGTGGCTATGGAGAGGCATGTAGAAAGTGGCAATGAGACGGTTACAAATATGGTATTAAATGCTGCACTTCAGCGCATACCCAGAAAAAAAAAAAGTAATTCCTTGGTGGAACGATGAGTGTACGGCAGCTATTAAAGACAGAAATCATGCTCGTAGGACCTTAAGGACATGTTGTAATCGAGAGTGTGTCCTGGACTATTAAAGAAAGGTGGCCCTTGCAAGAAGGGTGATTAAATCTGCTAAAAGGAATTCCTGGAGGCAGTTCTGCTCATCTATTAGAAGTTAAATCAGGCTAAAGGAGGTCTGGGGAATGGTGAGGAAGATGACTGGGAAGAAACAATGTAACAAAATACCTGTACTGGTGGATGAAGAGTATAGGGCTATTACAAATAAGGAGAAGGCCGACTTACTTGGCAAGAAGTTTGCTGGTATACATAGTGGTAGTCATTTGGAGCAGACACACAGAATGTGTAAGGAGGAAATGATTAGAAGAAATCCAGATATCACGAAAAAGCCAAGGGAAACACCTCTGGATATGGATTTTACTCTAGATGAACTTAAAAGAGCTCTGATTGGGAGTGGCTTTTCTGCCCCGGGTCAGAATCTGCTATGTTATGCTATGTTTAGACACCTCCCAAATGAAGCTTAAAATGTGTTCTTGGCTTATTCAACAACATTTGGAGTGAAGGAAAGATGCCAGTAAGCTGGAAAAGTTTAATTATTCTGCCATTCAGTAAACCAGGCAGGAACTCGGTAGCTGCAGGACATTACCGGCCTATATCCCTAACATCACACTTGGCTAAATGGATGAAAAAGATGATTGTAAACAGATTGTCGTACTACTTGGAGCAAAAAGGTATATTTACTCCTGCCAATGTGGTTTTAGGAGAGGCCGGGCTACAACAGATGCTCTTGTCAAAGTTGGCAATGAAGGTGAAAACGCTTTTCGATGCAAAGGGATGGTTATTGTCCATTTTGATGTTGAAAAGGCATATGACTATGTGGAGAGAAGGCTTGCTCATCAAGCTGGAGAATATACTGTAGGTATTGCGGGCAGGATGTATAACTGGATCCTTGATTTTCTGTCGGATCGCTCCTTTAAGGTGAAGGTGCATGGCAAACGCTGTGTCTGAAGAATATAGTATCTCAAATGGAATTCCGCAAGGTAGCTGCATTAGCCCAATTTTGTTCTATGTGATGATAAATGACATATTTGAGAATGTTGGAAACAGTATTTGATCATTGCTGTATGCAGATGATGGCGCTATATGGAAGAGGGCCCAAAATGTGAAATATGCTGCTAGGGTAATCCAGGAGGCTATTAGCAAAGACTTGTTTTATGATTATCACAACTAAGCGAAATCTTGGGTAATATTGACCAGGAAATGTATGGACAAAAGATCAAAAGAGTTCAAATACTTGGGGGTATGGTTTGATGAAAAGTGCCTGTGGAGATCTCATGTGGATAAGGTTGAGACGAAATGTAAGGTGTTGAACCTCATGAGGTTGGTCTCAAGTTATGACTGGGGAGCGGACAAACAGTCACTGATGGGTATACAGAGCTCTGATTAGGGCAAGTATTGACTATGGGTGCATCGTATATGGAAAAGCGGCGGGTGGGGTGCAGGCTAAAATAGACAGGATCCAGTATAGAGCTCTTCGGATCAGCACTGGAGCAATGAGAACACCTATACAGGCGTTGCTGGTGGAAGCAGGTGAGATGCCATTAAGTTTGAGAAGGATCAAACTATCACTCGTCTTTTGGGTAAAGTTAAAAGGGTCAGGGACAGAGCAGCCTGCAAACAGGCTGGGAGTATCTACAGCCAAAGAAATGTAGAGGCTTTGGGTCGACTATTGACAATACAGCTCGTCAGTTTGGGGTAAAGGATCTGGAAGTTGGCCCTGTGTTGGTGTGGGGCGATGTCCCCCCTTGGATGTTACTGCTGCCAAATGTGAATATTAATCTGATTGAGAGAAGGAAATGTTGGAGTGGGACGAATGGTGCAGCACTTGCTGAAGAGTATGTAAGGTAAAGTTACTTGAATATATATACAGATGGATAAAAAGATCCGAATACAGCAGGGCATGTTGGGGCTGGTGTGTATATCCTGGAGTTTGACGTTTCAATTTGTAAGAGAATTTTTAATAACATGTCAGTGTTCACAGCTGAGATAACAGCCATTATTCTAGCTGGGTAGTGGGTGGGTAGAAGAAGTCCGACGCGTGGTGGTTATTTGCTCAGATTCAGCGGCTGCATTGAAAAGCCTCCATGCTAAGGAAACTTGCCGAGATGACTTGCTGCTGGAAGTTCGCCTTGCACTGTTCAGGACACAGAAGTCTGGCCTGATTATTTTTTTTTTGTTGGATCCCTGCTCATATTGGCATAGCTGGCTATGAAACAGCAGATGGTATAGCAAAAAAGGCATTAAAGTTACCCGATGAGGACACTGAGGATTCCAGTAGGTAAAGGAGGCAAAATCCTTCATTATCGAAGCAGTTCGACGTGCTTGGCAGACTATGTGGGACTCGGATGGGAGAGGGAGACATTTTTATAGGATTCAAAAAGCCGTCAGGATGGAAGGTTTTAAAGGAAAAGGCAGGAAGGAAGAGTTGGTGTATGAGATCAAGATTAGGACACACCGGTTTTAGGAAAACTTTATTTTTAATGGGAAAAGTAGAGTCTGATATGTGTGATGTGCCAGAGAGTGTGGAACATGTGTTAATGGAATGTAGGAAGTGTGAACGGCAGAGAAGGATTCTGAGGGATAGGATGTATGAGTTGGAGAGGGCCTGGAGTCTACAAGGTATCCTGGGTAGTGGGGACAGTAAAAGTATAAGGGCATTGATGTGGTTCCTAAAAGGGGCAGAGCTTTTTCACAGTATAAGTTTGGCATGTGTTTTTTTGCGTGTCTGTCTAGTTAGTATTTTGCTTCTTTCCCCCCTCGGGGCGGTAAGCCGCGCACAACTAGAATGTAGCATCCCGAGACTACAGTGGACCTGAAGTGCAAGTCACAAAAACAAAAGTGAAAACGCACAAACATGTTCCAAAACACAAAAGCAAGAAACCATTACGGAAAGGGTGGACCTTGGTGCTTCACTGTGATTGGACAGATATAGCAACTTATATACTAAGCGCTGCTTATTGCTTTGCAATATTCACCGCTTAAATTGCGATGGCAGAAGAAAACAAACTTAGTTTGGCGGCATGCGCCTTGGCTAGTAGGCCGCCATTTATTCGAAAGAAGAAAAATGGTCTGTGGACCATGCACAGAGGAAATGGGGGAGTGCTATAAGCTGCCTTGATATAGTGTATTATTTCAAGACAGGCAAGTTCCTTTTACATGTTTCTTTTTTTGTGTGTCTGTGCATTGATACTTTAAGATCTACCACGAAGAAGCTAAACTCACGGACCAAAGCTAACTATGGCTAGATAGAATAGTTGTGTCAAGTTCTTAATAAATTGTATGCGCCACCATGTCTATCTTTTCAGAAAAAAGTTGCCTTGGTGCTTTCACATCCAAGGAGGGGCCACAGGGGATCTTCCAATAAGACCTTTATCAATCTTATGGTATCTGGAGTGGCTTGAAGATTTAGGGACCGTCAACAAATTACTATATTGGCAAATTCTGCTCAATAAAATGTGAGGAATTTTCACTCATTTACTTCATATCCATTTTAAATAATACTACAACCTCAGAACCTTGTGGCTTAGCCATTTATTTTTGCTAGAACAGTAATAATTTTCAGTAATAATACACCAAAAATAAGGGGTTTTCCTCAATAGCTTTTAAGGCGTTTCACCTAGTGACCCCAAACCACTTTAGGATAGTTGGACCAAGTCTGGGCTTCTTGGCTCAGGCCATTAAATTCCACTTAAAAGCTTTTAAAGAGATATTACCCCCATTTTGGGGTCACTAGGTGAAAAGCTGTAAAAGCTATTGAGTAAAAAACAAAATTTTTGAGGGTAATATCTCTTTAAAAGCTTTTAAGTGGAATTTAAAGGCCTGAGCCAAGTAGCCCAGACTTGGTCCAACTATCCTAAAGTGGTTTGGGGTCACTAGGTCAAAAGCGTTAAAAGCTATTGAGGAA
Source organism: Proterorhinus semilunaris (assembly GCA_021464625.1). Classification (NCBI taxonomy): domain Eukaryota; kingdom Metazoa; phylum Chordata; class Actinopteri; order Gobiiformes; family Gobiidae; genus Proterorhinus; species Proterorhinus semilunaris. Next base: position 28,905,140 of record CM038356.1, on the reverse strand, counting down.
AACCCCTTATTTTTGGTGTATTATTACTGAAAAAGGAAAGAAAAATACATCTGTACATGTGTTCTAGCAAAAATAAATGGCCACAAGGTTCTGATGTGGTAGTAATATTTAAAATGGATATGAAGTAAATGAGTGAAATTCCTCACATTTTATTGAGCAGAATTTTTCCAGTATAGTAATTTGTTGACGGTCCCTAAATCAAAGCAAAAATCTGAATATCCGTCTAACTTCACGCCGGTCGAATAAGGTTTGTTTATTTGTTGACTAAAATAATTTTGCCTGTTTAATGTTGTTTAGGTTTTGGGGTATTCTGCATTGAAAAACCCGTCTCTAACAGATTACTAATATTAGTCCTAGAGTAAGAAAGGTTGACAAATTTTAACGACATTGTGTTGTTTTATACAGTTGGAAGTTTGCAAGTACAGACAGCTAATGTGTTTTTAGGGTCATACATACACACATGTGCAAACAGAGCAACAGTGTTATGGTTGTTTGGAAGAGTAATAAACACTACTTTGTCAGGCCTCATCACAAAATATTGTAAACAAAATGTAAAATTAATTAACAGTAAAGAATAACCACAATAACCAATTAATTATATTCCATATTTGACTATAAACGTATTTTTAGATTTTTGTCTGCTACCTGCTACAAAATCTGCCATGGTAATCAACTAGCATGGATGAGCCTGTAGGTGACTGCTAGTCCATCTTCTGCTAGCCCATCTTCAGATAAAGAATCTTCATCAGGAGCAGCTGAAGATCGACCTGTTGCTCAAGTGAGTGAACATAATGAAGCTTGTATGCTGAGTACAATGCATATTGTATGTTATTTGTTTTTGCTACAGTGACATAAACAAACCACAAGCATCGTGAATAAACCTCTCTTTACCTGCTTCATGGTTGTCTTCCATCCAGACAGACGTCAGCCCTCAGGAGTGCAAGTAGACACTGGTTGTAGGGCTGAACGATTTTGCCAAAGATAAATATTGTGATTTTTTTTCAATCAATATTGTAATTGATTTTATTGCAATTTTCCGCTAATAACCTTTTGTTGCAATACAACTGAATATTTACAACTGACTTAAGTATTACTTACTCTTATGTCCTTTATAATCATATGGAATATAATTCAAAATAGTCAACATAGCCATTTACATAATTTACAATAAGCTTATTCTGAATTTTGCTGTTGTAAATATAGCCCAAATAATTCCTTGCTATTTGCTCTTGTATATTAGTTGTGAGATAAGTTCTTATCTTTATCCAAAACATTCCCAAACATAAGCCTCCAAAAGTGAGACGCAAAGGACTCTTTACTCTCAACAAGCAGCACAGGCTCACCTTCATCTCTGTGGAGGCCCAGCCGTGTGAATCCGGAGAGTTTCTGTGATCAGTGCGTCAGAGGGATTAGTGCTGCAGCCAACACAATGCTAACGGAGGAAAAAAGTCCTTCGCGTAGCTGCATAATAAACGCTGATATGTTCACAGTACATCCACAATCTACCGCGCACCTTAAGTGAACTGAGAAGTAAACAAAAGCATGCGGTGGAGCAGACGTCTGTGGCGTCGCTCGCCGCTACATTCATTTCTATGGGCCGTAGCCATCAGCTGCATGGGCCGAAATCGCGTGCCTCTGCGATTTCAAAATCGCGTTGTGTAATATCGTGTTAAAATTGCAAATGCGATTTATCGTTCAACCCTAATATGTAGGAACATATTATCAGAAGGGCCTGCTGGTAGTTGAAAATGTATCACGAACACCATGCAGCTCAAACGCTGCAGCCGACTTGGACAACCAGTGTCTACTTACAGGGCTGACTCCTGTCTGGATGGAAGACAACCATGAAGTAGGTAAAGAGAGGTTTCTTCACGATGCTTGTGGTTTGTTTATGTCACTGTAGCAAAAACAAATAACATACAATATGTATTGTACTCCGCATACAAGCTTATGTTCACTCACTTGAGCAACAGGTCGATCTTCAGCTACTCCTGATGAAGATTCTTGATATCTGAAGATGGGCTCCTGGACGCAGCAGTCACCTACAGGATCATCTGTGCTGGGGCTAGTTGATTACCATGGCAGATTTTGCTATGCATTTTGCTAAAAATACGTTTATAGTCATTAAACTGAAATATGGAACATAATTAATTGGTTATCGTGGTTATTCTCTACTGTTAATTAATTGTACCTTTTATTATTTACAATATTTTATGACTATTTTTTTTTTGTATTGCTCTTTCATACAACCATAACACTGTTGCTCTGTTTGCACGTGTATGCAAGTATGACCCTAAAAACACATTAGCGGTCTGTACTTGCAAACTTCCAACTGTTTAAAACAACAATGTCAAAATTTGTCAACACCTTTCTTACTCTAGGACTAATATTAGTAATTTGTTAGAGACGGGCTTTTCAATGCAGAATACCCCAAAACCCAAACTACAACATTGGACAGGCAAAATGATTTTAGTCAACAAAAAAACAAACCTGATTTGATAAGACTGATAAAGGTTCATGGTCTTATTGGAGGATCCCCTGTGGCCATCCTGGGATGTGAAAGCACCAAGGCAACTATGCTTAAGCATTTTCTGAAACAAAAATATCCAATATGGTGGCGCAAACAATTATTAATAATGAATAAATAAACTTGACACAACTATTCTATGGCAAGGCAAGTTTATTTGTAGAGCACAATTCATACACTAGGCAATTCAAAGTGCTTCACAGTTGCATACAATTACAAGAAAACAGATAAAATCAATCATTAAAACATCAACATAAAAATGGATCAATTACAGTAAAAGGCAAGAGCCTATCTAGCCATAGTTAGCTTTGGTCCGTGAGCTTAGCTTCTTCGTGGTAGATCTTAAACTATCAATGGCATGCGCTATGCACAGACACACACAAAAAAAAGAAACATATAAAAGGAACTTGCCTGTCTTGCAATAATACACTACATCAAGTCCGCTTATAGCACTCGCCCATTTCGTTAGAACGGCCACATTATTCTGTCCTTGCCTTTTCAGACTCGGCTCGTTTTCTTCTGCCATCGCAATTTAAGCGGTGAATATTGCAAAGCCATAAGCAGCGCTTAATTTGCTTCCCTTTGACCAGAGCAGACGGAGCAGACCGCTTCAAGCGAAAGCAGGAAGTAAAACAGGAAGTTGCTATATCTGTCCAATCACAGCGAAGCACCAAGGTCCCACCCTTTCCGTAATGGTTTCTTGCTTTTGTGTTATGTTTACATGCTTTAGGATTTGTTTGTGTGCTTCAGAACATGTTTGCGCGTTCCCACTAATGTTTTTGCGATCCACATAATGTTTTAGTGACTTGCACTTCAGGGCCACCGTACTAGACACATGGTACAGTAGGTGGCGGTATGCGCCTAAGCTGTTGGTTGCCGCCCGCCAATAGCCAAAAGAAGAAGACCTCAAACAGTCACACTACAAACTCCACTATGGCCAAGACCAAAGAGCTGTTGAAGGACACCAGAAACAAAATTGTAGACCTGCACCAGGCTGGGAAGACTGAATCTGCAATTGCTAAGGAGCTTGGTGTGAAGAAATCAACGGTGGGAGCAATTATTAGAAAATGGAAGACTAACAAGACCACTGATAATCTCCCTCGATCTGGGGCTCCATGCAAGATCTCACCCCGTGGGATCAAAATGATCACAAGAACGGTGAGCAAAAATCCCAGAACCACACGGGGGGAACTAGTGACTGCCCTGCAGAGAGCTGGGACCAAAGTAACAAAGGCTACCGTCAGTAACACACTACGCCGCCAGGGACTCAAATCCTGCAGTGCCAGACGTGTCCCCCTGCTTAAGCCAGTACATGTCCCGGCCCGTCAGAAGTTTTGCTAGAGAGCATTTGGATGATCCAGAAGAGGACTGGGAGATTGTCATATAGTCAGAAGAAACCAAAATGGAACTTTTTGGTAAAAACTCAACTCATCGTGTTTGGAGGAGAAAGAATACTGAGTTGCATCCAAAGAACACCATACCTACTGTGAAGCATGGGGGTGAAAACATCAGGCTTTGGGGCTGTTTTTCTGCAAAGGGACCAAGACGACTGATCAGCAAGGGCATTGAAAATTAAACGTGGCTGGGTCTTTCAGCATGACAATGATGCCCGGGCAACAAAAGAGTGGCTTCGTAAGAAGCATTTCACTTCATGTGAAGACTTACAGAAAACGTTTGACCTCTGTCATTGCCAACAAAGGGTATATAACAAAGTATTGAGATTAACTTTTGTTATTGACCAAATACTTATTTTCCACCATAATTTGAAAATAAATTTATGAAAAATCAGACAATGTGATTTTCTGGATTTATTTTTTTCTCATTTTGTCTCATAGTTGAGGTATACCTATGATGAAAATTACAGGCCTCATCTTTTTAAGTGGGAGAACTTGCACAATCAATAAAAATACAAAACCGAAACAAGGCTAAAATGGAACTAAAAGAGGATTATCATGATTAAAACTGAACTTTTGCAAAGATTTTACGATATATTGTGGCTTTTTATAGTATGAATATAACGTCTCCTGACAATTCTGTGCAGCCCTAAAAAGAGTGCTTAAAATGTGTACTTGTTTTACTTTGGTAGCAGAAATGTTTTTTATTTATTATTATTTTAAATAAAAGTGTTGAGTGTAAAATATTAGTTAATCTGTTAATCTGTGGCTTTTGTTTTCTGACTTTATTTGTTCATCAAACCCCCAAAAAAACATAGATGCAAAGTCCAGACACTAAAACAGTAAACTGAAAGTAAAATGACATAAAGCTGTGTATCTTTATACATAGTACCAAATGACTTTTACTTAGACTCTAAGTAAAAGCCACACTCTTAAGTCTTAGAGTGTGATATTCTGTCAATACCCCTCATCCCTGTCTCCCCAGTGCGTTTTGCAGAGGAGGCGTGCTCGGTGATGCTGTCCGAGGTGTTCATCCCCTGTCACTTCCTGATAAACCCCGCTCCGTTCCAGCGCTTCTGTCGGTACGACGTGTGTGCCTGCTCCGATGGAGAGGAGTGCCTCTGCTCTGCTCTGGCTGCATACGCTTCAGCCTGCTCCGCCCGCGGCGTGCTGCTCAGCTGGAGGTCCCCTTCACTCTGTGGTACATATGTCTGCGCACACTAAGGACTCGTGCTTATTTTAATAAACAACTGGCAACCCCGTTATTTCCTTCATTAGTCGACCGGTCATAATATTATTTTCATTGCACTTTCCAGTTATTTATTTTATTTCTTTGCATATTGATTGATCTCCAGAACAGGATACCTATGTTGCTGGTGTTTTTCTGTGTGCCCTCTGTCAGGTTGATTGCAAAAACCATGACATTACGGTACATGCAAACTCCACACAGAATAGCACACTGTTTATTCTTTACTTTTCAGTCACCATGTACAAATACTGTAAAGTTAACACATCATTCTTACAATAGAGAGGATGTTTCATACCAGTTTTTGCTACTACTACTTTTCATCTGGAGGCGCACACGTCACTAAAACAATTCAAAAATAAATTTCTAATCTTATGTAAAAAACAGAATATCCCTCTTATTTGTTTACATGAAGTAGTACATAAAATAAAGTATAACGTATGTATTAAATGATTCATATTTTTGTGAGTACTTATTGTGCATTTTACAACACAGTGTATATATATATTCACATCTCTTTATCATATTAAAAATACAAAGAAAAGAGAGGAGTACATATGACCACCTAGCTGCACATACGAATGAGAGCGTAATAATGAGGTGCGACCAACATGCAAGTACATAGATTGGGAACCACTGAGTTATTCATCACTTTCAGTTTAAATGAATTTATTAATTTAATCGATTTCCCTCTGGTCAGCCATGCAGTGCCCGGCGGGCCAGGTGTACGAGTCCTGCGGCAGTGAGTGTGAGCGCACATGCCGGTCCCTGTCGGGGGCAGAGCCGGGCTGTGGGGCGGCGGCCGGGTGTGAGGAGGGCTGTTTCTGTCCTCCAGGGAAGTACCTGACTGACTCCGGACAGTGTGTGACTTCTGACCTCTGCCCCTGTCTGCACGACGGGCAGCTCTACCAGCCCCAAGACATCTACGCCGACCACCACGCCATCTGGTACAGAGGACACCAGGCTGCGTGACTTTTTACGGGGAAAAAAGAAATGTGATTTTTGTGTGTCATTGTTTTCTGCAGTCACTGTGAGAATGGGGCCATGCACTGCAGTTCCCCTGAAGAGGGCACTATGCTGTCGGACCTGTTTTACGATGACGATTTGGCACCATCCAGAGGTGAAACATTATAACATTTTTACGGGCCTGAGTGAATCAATATCCCATGTTACAAATGTTACAGAAACAACATTTTGTTTGATAAATTCTCCCCGCAAAGATGTATTTTATGATGAGTTGGTAAATTGTTGAAGTTGGCAGCCCATAAATCAAAGTCACCATACTGTGTGAAAAAGTGAAGGATAAAGCCAGCTGTAACAAAACGAAATAATCCAAATGTACTTTATTTAGCCCAGTGATTCTCAGCTGGTTGCGACTTGATCTGTTGAAGGTCGGCTGTTGAATACGTTTCTATTTTGTAAATGCTGCATAACTACAGGCTAAACTGTTGGTGTCACAGAGCGACGGTCAGCGGAGTGCGGCCCTCCCATGGTGCGAGCAGACTGTGAGGGAGGAGGAAAAGGCCTCGAATGTGCCAGGACCTGTCAGAACCTGGACCTGCCCTGTGTCAGCGCTGCCTGTATCCCGGGATGTCTCTGTCCTCCAGGCACGGTGCGTGTGCACTCTAAAGGTGCTGTGGGTGGGTACTCTCGTACTGTATGTGACGGGCTGTCATTTCAAACAGGTGCGCCATCGAAGAGACTGCATTGCACCAGAGGACTGTCCCTGTTACCATAACAACAGGCCTTACGCGTCAGGACAGAGTATAAGCATGGACTGCAACACCTGGTAAAACCATTGTACACATCCATGTTTACAAGGAAGTGTTTTTTTTTTTTTACTTTCCCATTTTTAATATATTATTTTAGAATAATCAGTGTTTTACCAATGAATATAAAAAGTAATTTATTGATCAGACTGCCGCATAATAAAACTGTAATCATTGAATGTTGCCTGAGAACTGCCTGCACCCACTGTACTTAATGCTTGTTTTTCCAGTGTATGCAAGAACAGGACGTGGAGGTGCACCAAAAACGTGTGTGATGGAGTGTGCCACACTGTCGGGGATGGCCACTACATCACGTTTGATGGATTCAAATACGCCTTCCCTGGGTTCTGTCAGTATGTGCTCGTCCAGGTAAATTTCGCTCTGTGTAATGAGACTATTTACTATGTCCTGCTATCGCCATCGAAGCTTTAAAGTGATATATGACATGATATGTTTTTCTCTTATTACTTAGTTTGATGGTTAATGTCGATGGTAGGTGTTTATAATTGTTTTATATCAGTGAAGTCTTAATTTCATGAAGAAAAGTTTGAGTGAAAAATGTTTTTCTAATACATAATTAGCAAAGGAAAAGGTGTTCTATCCACAAGGATAGAACTGGGACTCACTCATGGCCCTTGTGCACAGTATGAGAGGATTGGATATACGTACTTGGAACCTATATTCACCAGGGGTACACTTAGGCCTGGTACTTTTAGAGCCTTACAGACAAGGGTAAAGGCCTACACTGAAGCACCCTGTAGGGTAGGAGTTCCTCTACAGGGTTAGCTCTAAAGTAGAGCTGCTGTTGGACATATGAGCAGACTGTCATGAGTGCTCCAGCTGAACAGGAAGTCTACGGAGCCCCAGAGACCAATCACAGCGTTGTGCAGAGTGTTGTACATCTCTTCTTATGTATACAATGTGCCCATTTTCAATCAGGAAGTGAACATGTAAACATTTGCACTGTAAGCAATCCTAATAGTTCACATCATTTGTTTGAGCCAATAATAGTCAATAACACCTATACCAGTGGTTCTCAACTGGTATGGCAAAGAGAGGCACAATCACTCGCGACCCAAATACTTGTAAAATAGAATGTGAAATATTGTTGAAAAAGCATTACAAAAAATAAATTAAATAAAAAATTATATCATGATAAAAACAACCTGATAACAGAAATGATAACGGACTCAAGTCGTGATTCTATACGTTTTCCTCCATAGATCTTTAAAATAAATTAAGGAAAAGGCTCCCGACCCACCAGTTGAGAACCACTGACCTAGACTACCGATAAAGTCAAAGTGTTATAGTGACGGCTTTTTCATTTGCTCTTCATAGTTTTTTTTTGTCTTTTCCTTCCAGGACATGTGCCACGGGGAGGAGGGCTCCTTCAGAGTGCTGGTGGAGAACGAAGCTTGTGGAATCGTTGGACATCGCTGCTCCAAAGCCATCTCTGTGTTTTTCCAAGGAGGACTGATTGTCATGCAGAATGGAGAGGTAACTCACTTTGATTTGTTTTATAGGGGTTACTATAACCCGGAGTGCTGCCAACATTGATTCTTACACTGTTCTGTGGATTTTAATTTTTGAAGGGGGTGGGGTTAAATAAGTTAAACTTCTCCTTACTCCTTTTCAAGAGAACTGAAAAGTTTGCTTTTGTCCTTTTGATTTGTAACAGCCTTGTTACAATGTTGTAAAAGTGCGTTCGTTGTGGTGCTCACATGTTCAAAATAAAGAATAAGAACGAAAGAAAGAAGGTTATTATAATCAGTGTTTGGAATAACGCCGTTTAAAAGAACGGCGTTACGTAACGGCGTTATTTTTTCAGTAACGGAGTAATCTAATTCATTACTCTCCCCGTCGTTACAACGCCGTTATCGTTACTGGGTAAGAAAGTGGCTCGTTACTCGACTGAATGAGCTCCGCGGTGTCAGCGTGGGGAGAGCAGGGGTGAGGGTGGGCGGAGTTTCACGGAGACTCACGCTGCCTGTGTGCGCAGAGTTCGTGCTCTCTGCTCCAAAAACTACGTGTGTCCCCGACCCGCGGCTCGTCCTCCCCACAGCGCGGTGCGGCCGCGGGAGAATCCAGTTGGTGATCATTGATCTAGTGTTGGATCTTATTTTTAACGAAAAGATACAGAATCGGTGGAGACGCGTCTTCCCCCGCTCCCTCTCGCTCTCTCAGCTCTCTCCACTCCAGAAAAAGACAGCAGGCCAATAACTTTGTGTTAACCTTATATTTGCTGATTGTTTTACGTTTTGCCTGATGAATGAACAGAGAGACTTTATGCACAATACCTGTGCGTAAAGTCTGCCCTGGTCGTTGGCACATGTTTCTTTTACTCCTGTTCCTCCTCATTCTCTTTGAATACGGCCGTATTCCTACATTAATAAAACAGCAGCGCAAATACTGGTCAATACCATTCAGTCACAGAGGCTTTCTACCCCCCATTCAGTTACTAAGAACATCTTTTACATGATAGTACATAAATACAAACACCTGTCTGTTCTACTCAGTTCAACTGACTATTGAAAACTGTAAAAAAAAATCTAAATAGTTTGATATAAAGCCTTTTTTTTTTTAAACAGTAACGCAAATAGTTACTTTCCCTGGTAATGAGTTACTTTCATTATAGAGTAATTCAGTTACTAACTCAGTTACTTTTTGGAACAAGTAGTGAGTAACTATAACTAATTACTTTTTTAAAGTAACGTTCCCAACACTGATTATAATAAGAAACGTGCTGAGTTCTAAAAATGCTGCATTTTGTATTCTGTAACTTGTTTTTTTGTCTTGCAGGTGAACATGAAGACACCAGTGCTGTTCGACTCCCAGGTCAAGATCATCAGATCAGGCCACTCCTACACTGTGCTACTGGGACAGCACATTTCTCTGAGCTGGGACAGGGGCACTCACCTGCGGGTGCATATCTCGGCTGTATACCGGGTAATCACCGACACTTACACACATGACTGTTTTAAAGTGTGTTTTGATTCTAACCTGCCGGTTTGTGTCCAGGACCGAGTGTGTGGCCTCTGTGGGAACTACGACGGAAAGGTAAACAATGACCTGATCAGCAGCAACAACCAGCTGGAGGTGGACGCCGCGCACTTTGGAAACTCTTGGAAAGTGGTGCCCAGCTGCGCAGATGTGGCGAAGGTCAGACTCAACAAGTGTTTTATGCACTATTGTGTGCAGTTAGTCTCTTTGACGATACGTTCATTCCAAACTAAACAAAGATCAGTCAGTTTTAGTAACAAAATGACTGAAAACTAGGGAGCTACATTTGTTGTCAAATTGAGCTGCATCAAAGAGACGAACACAGCAACCAGTGCCAATGACAGCTCTTCCCGTCAGCTTCTTCCATCCAGTGTGCCCTTTAGAAACGTTTTATTCATTGTGTTTATATAATTTTTGACATCTAAATGTTATACGGCATTGCACATTTTTATATTTTTAAAAGTTATCCTGATTTGACAAATTTCCTAAACAAATGTTACATTACAGATGTACAAGTGAAACTCGGAAAATGAGACTAAAAATGTATTTCTGTTATTCAACTTAAACTGTGAAACTAATATATGATAGACTCATTACATGCAAAGTGAGGTATGTATAGCCTTTATTTGTTATAATTTTGATTATTGTGGCTCAGCCAATTAAAAATCTAAATAACGGCTTGACATGTCACTTTGCATGTAATGAGTCTATATCATAAATTAGTTTCACATTTTAAGTTGATTTACAAAAATAAATTAACTTTTGAATTTTCCGAGTTCAGTTCGCCTTTAAGTTACTTCCAAGGTAGGTAAGTAACCTAACTTACATGCTAACCAGTGGCTAATGTCAAGACACCAATTTCACTCTCATACATTTATGCGGCAAAACATTGCAAATAATTGTTGACCCTACATGTATTTTTAACAAGAATATACAATTGAAATGTCAAAATAAACCAGTATAATCGTATGCAATGACTTGAAAACCATGGCCGTTTCTCAATCCCCAGTATGCGTACTCTGTACTTGTGAACTCCAGGGTACGGACTTGCGGGTGCAGACTCGGAGAACGGACTTGAGGAGTTCACGAGTGTGGACTCGACTTTCAGCGTTTGGAACGAGTGAACTCGATGACATCACAGGAAATAGATGGAAGTAGTGACCATGGGGCTGTAAGAGGCCGCCGCAGGCGGAGGCTCGCAGTGATCCACGTGCTTAAGAAACGGATTGTGGGAAATATAGCTGGCGGAGAACGCTCACGTCTCCTCTGATGCATCCTCGGTAAAACGGGCGGAGCTAGTTCTCATCCGGGGATTTACAGCGAATTTGCATGTCCCACCTCCTCTGACTGCTCTTTGGCTCTGCCTACGTGTGTCTGCCTCTATGGCTCAGCGTGGCTCTGTGTGTTTTTACCGCGGGGATACAGAGATTGAACACGAGGAGACTGTCTTATAAACACTAGGACAAATATGCTGATCAGTAATCAGGCACAAAACAGACATTTTGTGCAGAATAGATCGCTATAGAGAAGGGAGGAGTTTACAGGAGCTAGCTCTCCCTATGTGGGTAACATTAGCATCTCAATAAAGCTAACACCTCATTTTTCACCTCATTCATACAGATAAATATTTTGTCAGGTCAGGTCCTAGAAAGACAAAGACAGAAGGCTGACAGTGGACACTTAACTCCAGCTCAGTGTTGATCTGCCTCTGAAGGTAAGGTTTTGCTGACCTGTCATTTATCTTCACAGAGGAAGGTCTTTTTTACTGATTCAGTGCAGACTTTCCACATCAGTATCTTCTTAAATATACCTACCAAGTGCAGAACATTTGAGACAGTTTGAGAAAGTTCCTCTAACACTTTTTTGACTTGTATTATTCTTAACTGAGGGATTGTGGGATAGGTCTATTATTCAAACAGACTGCCCCAGGTCTGATATTAAACCCGTGCTGAAACTGGGACTGGGGCTCATGTAACAAAAGGCTCACTTTTGATGATGATATTTGATGTATTTTTTAATTAATCAGTCCAAAGATCATTTTTGTTAGACAAACAATTCAGAACAGTTCAGCGTGAAGAGTTATTAATACTTGTACTTGTAATTGAGTAAAATTTCAGCCATGTAGTTTTCTGTCCTCTTTCCACCATTGGACATTAACCACTAATAAACTACACGGCTGGTGTGTCTGGGGTCTAACATTGAAACGTGCAGGGCGCCATCTACTGAATCGGAGTGTAATCATTTGGTTGAACATGCAGTGTCAATATTAACTACACATATAATTGATCTTGTTTCAGATACCTGCCCCTTGCAATCAGGACATTATCAAGTTGGTGACAGTGGAACAGTCGTGTCGTGTCCTCACTGGGCCCCTCTTCAAGGAGTGCAATGTTCAGGTGAACTTATTTACACGTAGAAGCACACACACGTGGGGCTGAAATGCTGCAGAAATTAGGGCATGGATTTGCTTACATTTAAGCATGTAACGCTAAAGGGTAGAAAACTATATAAACTTTCATGCAAAACACATTGATTGAACAGATTTGAGAGTTTTTCTGTGCAGTGTCTTCTGCTCTGTTTTATGTAAATGTTGGCATCAAAATGGTGTGTTTAAACTTTAATTCATTTCTTGTTATGTACCGTGGTATGCAAATGTGTGGGCATCCAAGCAAATGGTTTTGTACTTCTCCCCTCAATATTAAAAAAAAAGTGTGAAATTATTCCATCCCTTGAGTTTGAGGCCTATGATTGATATAGTAGCACCTAATTTCTACCAAGGGTGCACCAAATCCTGGGCCCCGGGTACAAAATATCTTGGTGAACCCCCCCCCACCCCCAGTTAATTCACATTTAATATTTTATGTTTTTTAACCACATAACAGTGGTTTAGTTTAACAGTGCAGTTAATTTATTTTTATTATTATTATTACGTTATTATATATACCTTAACAGGCCTAAAAATGCTTCATATACAAACACATATTCAATACAGATTTGTCCTGGATACTTAGTTCATGGTTTGTTTGTTTGTTTGTTTGTTTGTCGTGTATTCAATGTTTGACTGGAAATTTCATCTGATTCGGCTCCTGTTACAGAAATGGAATAACCTTTAATCCTGTAGTGATATAGATATTTAAATTGGTGGTGGAATATTCTACTTTCATTGGGCCAATTGAAATTACTAGTTTTAGATAGAACATAATGATTATTAGCATACCACATTAAACAGGAGGGCTGCACCAGGGACACAGGATTTTGTGCTGGGAATAACTTTAAAATATCCAATAAAATGCTGTTTTACAAAAAATAATGATACTATATGTTGTCTCTGTGGCCCACAGGCATGAACAAAAAACTCAAGGGCTTCAGCCTGATTTAGTCTCTCACCATATTTGAAGCCTACTTTTAAGTGTATTGTCAGTAAATTCTTGTTCTAAAAAGTTACCCTGGAATAGGCTAAATTGCACGAGCCGTCTTCAAAGCTGCACATTTATAATTCAAGTCGGCAAATTAGCATAATGAATTCTGCGAAAATAGCGTGAGCAACCTATGGCCTTTATCACTGTATTGGCCTGATTGCAGTCAATTACAATAAATGTAAGGAAAGAGAAACTTTAGGGGTTAAAACGAGGAGCGAAGGAGCTCTGTCTGTGGCTCTTTCTCTAACTCTGCACCATCCACGTCTCAGCAGGCAGAGGCAGGGACTCGCCTCACTTCATGTTTAACTGTCATTTATGACAAGAAAGTTGCATCTAAGGCCAGTTAGAATAGGCTAGTGTTAAATAAAAGCACATATGAGCATGGCAGGACTAATATTTCTCTTTCCTAGCTTAGTGTCATTGCATTGCAGAGCCCACCTCATCAAAGTCACTGTTGAGTTGCTGAACGCTGGGTTGGGGGCTGAACCATTTGGCACATTTTTAAAGGGGTGTCAGGGCCCTGAGATTCATCCATCATTAAAATTCTGTCTAGCAACCATTGTATTTCAGTCCGGTTTTGTTCAATTCTTATATCAATTATGAGGAAAGTTAGAAAGTACAATACAGAACGCTTTTTGCAGCACTTTTGAGGGCCCCTACCCTGCTCTGGTCCCTGGGTACTCGGTACCCTTTACCCCCCCAGTCCGACGCCCATGGTGATAAGTGAATGTCAATGCTCTGTGTCTCACTGGTCAGCCTGTATGATTCTTCTATGTTCAGATTGGTGCGGAGCCCTATGTGGAAATGTGTGTGGAAGCAGCCTGCTCCTGTCCGTCTGTGGGGGATTGTGCCTGTTTCTGTGATGTGATTGCAGCTTATGCTCTGGCCTGTTCAGAACTAGGCGTCTCCATCAGCTGGAGATCCAATGACCTGTGCCGTGAGTATTAATATTTTGCAAGCTCGTATTTGAAAAAAAATGGTGCGTACATACTACATAGGACTCCACAATTGATTTGAATATTGCAATGATTCTTTTATTCACAATTTGATGAAATGCGATAGAATGTATGAAGTATAACATTAGTACTAATGTGTCTGTATTTTTCCTGAAGCTTTGAGTTGTGAGGACCTGAACCCCAGGAACCCGGTCACAAGGGAGGAGTTGTGCCAGTGGAGGTACAATGCCTGCGGTCCTGCCTGTCCCATCAGCTGCCAGCATCCAGAGCCTCTGCACTGCTCACTCACCTGTGTGGAGGGATGCCACGCCCACTGCCCTCCAGGTGACGCAACATACTGTCTGCAAAATCAAACTAAGCCTTTTAGTGAGTCAAGGAAGTTGAGTTACTTTTAGACTTTAGTCAAACAACACATTCTTGCTCAAATTGCCCCACATTGGAATAATACACGTACAATACAAGTGTAATCTACTTTCTAAAATATTTGGTTTTATGTGGACACCGCCCTCTTCTGGAGGAGTTTCCCCCACATTCAGAGCACCTCTGGGTGGATAGCCACGCGACTAAAATAATTCTGAGATGGAATCACAGAGCGTCCATCTAAACACTTTAGAATCGGCTTTATGGAAACTTAGACAAACTTTTATCTGTTGAAGCTGAACCTGAGAATGCAAAGCTACAATTCTGATTGGTAAACATCTATCACTCATATGTCAGCGACAGAAGAAAAAACAAACAAACATTAGCCTCTTGAGGGTACTTTAAAACCCTGGAGGCAAAGGAGAGATAGAGAGAGCGTACATTTTGGCTTAAAAGTGGCGGCTCGTGATTGCCTGCCAGTGATAGAAGTGAGTGAAACTGTTTGTGGCGGTTAAAGCTTCACAAAGATGAATTTATAAAAGCAGTTCATTTAAAGCTGTCTTCTATTTGTGCAGGTCAGTTGTTGGACGAGGTCCTGATGCGTTGTGTAGAACCCTCCCAGTGTCAAGTATGTGTCCATGAGGGTCAAAGAATCTCCCATGGCACCAAAATAATCCTTAATCATGATGCCCCAGAGCAGTGCAGGATATGGTAAAGCTACACATCACATTTTTAATCATCTACAGAGCCTCAAACTGACTTTTTGTATTCTCTGAAGCCACTGTGAAAACACCACCTTGCACTGTTCCGAGTGCACCTCCTCTCTGACCACCCCCGTGCCCACTGCCTCCTGGGTGACACACAGCACCTTGCCCTACACCACGCTGATGCCCGAGGGGACCTGCGACCGGGCCATGGACCTGGCTTTCCTCCTGGACGGGTCGGAAGCCCTGAGTGAGGAGGAGTTCCGGGGGGCCAAAGAGTTCATCTTGGGAGTGGTGGAACGCTTCCGAATGGGATCGGCCCACACCCGGGCGACGGTGCTGCTGTACCACTCTGGAGTCAAGACCTATGACCTGCAGGTGAGGAGAGCGCGGTGGTTCAGTGCATACAAACAAGATGTAGAGTTATGAATGCCTTTTTCAGATTTTTCTTTTTTTCTGAACCACCTTTCCATTTGCACATTTCCAGCATGTCCAAATCAGAACATACAGAACTTACATAAATATGAGGAAAATACAATTTGCAGGTTGTTATTTTGTTTTTGACTGTTGTTCTTTTTATGTTTCAATATAAAAATAAGGTATTTTATATTTAAAACGGCCAAAATTGCTTATAGTGTTGGTGACACAATGAAAATGTTTGGGCCAGATCTTGCGCCCGGTGCAAGGATAGCCCTGCTCTAAACGAAACATTAGCGATTTGACTGTGCCACTGGTGAGAGAGCGTCGCTTAGGCTATAAAAAAGAGACTTCGACTTAGACATGGTTTATTATAAGCAGCTACTCTCCTGCTTGAGTTAAACACTGTGTCTGTGTCCGGTGTACCGCCAGCTGTTGACATATTAGATTCAAAGAATTATTTTCAGAGGAGATTTTGGATAGCTTTTGGTAGTTTTTGAATGACCTGTGTTATTACAAAAATAATCTGTTGAAAATATATATATTTTGCATTGTTTGTTGGGGTTCAAAGCTGAATAAATCAGGTTAGTATTAGATATTAAAAAATCCTTCTGAAGACGACGCCAAAACCTTGTTATGTAAGACTGGATAATTTGTGTGTCTGTAAGGAGTGAATGTAAGTGCTGATGTCATTCCCTAAATAAATCCATGGAGCGATTTTGAATCAGTGCAATAATTACTCACTTTACTGTGAAAAATTCATTTGTCTCTAAGTTATACATTAAGGAAACACTGCAGAAACAGTCACTGCGCTTTCTCCTCTTAAATGAAGCATACCTAAATCTTTAATGTGATCATCTTCAACAAGGGTAGTCTGGAGACGCTCCTGTCTGTAGCACAACTGCAGACCATGATTCCCATCCTCCTCTGACTGACGATGTCCTTTGTGTAGGTCCAGAAATGGCTGTTTAAGAAGACTGTCCGCGAGCTCCACTACGCCGGGGGCGACGCTGCCTTTTTAGACGAAGCCATCAAGTACCTGGCCCTCAACATCTACGACAAGAACAAGCGCGAGCACGCGGGCCGGGTCGCCATGATCCTCATGGCCAACGAAAACCCCCGTCCCCTGCGTGCCATACTCAAAATGCTGCGCAAGAAATCCATCACCACGATGACCGTGGCGCTGGGTCCGGAAGTGAACATGGCACAGATAAACGAAATCACTAAGGTGAACCCGGACAATAGGGCTTACATTCTCAGCAGTACCGCAGAGCTGAGCGACCGCTTGCTGGAAGTGACCGACTACCTGTGCACGCTCGGGCTTGAGCCTGAAGTGGGAAAGCCAAAAACTACCCCGAGTACTACCACAACTACTACTACTACTACTACTCCTCAACCTTCTCAAGCTCGCGGCAGAAGTTCCACAAAAGCATCTCCCACGTCTCTGATCACCCAGACCCCACTTCCTCTCGCTCCAACCAAAGACCTGACGTTCATCATAGAGGGCTCTGATGCGGTCGGAGAGGCCAACTTCAACAAGTCCATCATATTTCTGGAGGAGGTCATCACGCGGCTCGCTGAGGAGAAGGAGGAAGTCATACGCATTACCGTGATCCAATATTCGGTGACGGTAACCATAGAAATCAGCCACTGGGAGTTGAGATGGCAGAGGACAAAGATCCTGGAGAAGCTTCGGGAGATCCACTGGAGAGGCGGGGGCCAGACGAACACGGGCGCGGCCGTTATGACGGCGTTCGAGCAGATTGTGACAGCGAAGCCTCAGAGCGGGCCCACTCCTCCACAGCTGGTCTTCCTCGTGACCGAAAACCCGCCTACGGACACAATAACGCGCCCCACCACCAGCACGCACACGCAGATCTATCCCATCGGAGTTGGCCCCAGAGTCGAAGAAATGGATTTGTTCCCGCTCAGCTCACCCCAGCGCCCGATCATGGTCGACGACTACTACGACCTCACGAGTGTAGTGCACCAAGTGATCAATATCTCACGGACTAAGGTCATCCCCCGCTCCCCGACCCTCCTGCCTCCGGTGGTGCCCGCCCTGGCCACTCTGCCGCCCTCAGGTGCAACGCCGTACTTACTGGAAGCATCGAGCGCACTGTTGGCTATTTATTTATTTGTGCTTGTCCTCTGTCGTTGTTTAGTGCCATGCGACAAGCCCATGGACGTTCTGTTCTTGTTAAAAGCGGGTGGACAGTTCGCAGACACAAAAACGTTCGTCAAAAGCTTCATCAGTAATGCCAAGATCGGTAGGTACTCATTGTTTTTGGTGGGTTTGGTATAAATGGGTGAATAACAGAAAATGTTCAATATAAGGTTTTAATCTCCTCTTTCTTCCAGGGCCTAGTGACACCCACGTCAGTTTAGTTCAATACGGAGAGAGAAACACCGCAGAGATAACTTGGAAACAGGAGCAGAGCCCAGCCCAGCTCCTGGCTCAGGTGGACCGTGTTCCCAGCAGGACCCCCGCTGCCCCTCAACTGGGTAACCACACGCAGATGAAGATAATCCTTAGAAGTGATTGTAGGGATGTGATAATGTCCAACCTGAAGTGTACAGAAATAGCCAAAAGTGATATTGTGATTTTAAGATCGTCAGACAGTATAACAATGGTCAAATCCTGAACTTGTTTTTATTCATAGCTGTCTAAAGATTACCTGAATACTCTCAATTTGGTTACAAGTTTTTTGGCAAGACACTGCAGGTGAATAGGAGAAATGTATACATTTTATCACAATTTGAATGTTTACCTGTAGATCACCTACATGAATGTAAGTTATGAAGTGTACATATAATATGTACGTATGAAAATCAGTCAAGATCATTACTGGAAAATATGGCATCTGTAGATGTTGGAACCACATTGTGAGAGAAATGCATTTTGAGAATACAGACTTAGCGAAAAAACACACACATCCCAGTCATCTCAATCAGCGTGCTGGATCAAAAATAACATAGTCAAAGACATAAAACAGATCCGCACAAGCTGTTAAAGCTCAACAATTTATTGTATTGAGTTGAGAATACAGCCTTGACATATCTTAGCACTTTAAGAATGTAAGATTTTTTTTTCCATTTAATCAATAGAGGAAAGTGAAATAATGAAGTGGCTTACAGTGTAAATAGTGGTTTATCTTTTTTGGCTAAACAACAGGGGACAACCACTGTAAAAAGTTATTGTGCCCGATCTTGTGTCCCTAAACACAGGCTGTAGACTAGACTTTGGCGCTGATGAGGCCGCTTGACTACGGCGTGCACAGCACCGTGTTCTACCAGCGCCAGAGAGGGCGGACAGTGTTTGCTCACTGTGGGATAAATTAAGTTTGTGATGTAAGAGCTGGTTTAAATTAAAAGTTTTACACAAAGCTACGGCCTTTTTCTTTTCATTTAATCTTGAAATCATCTTGGGACCCCTGTCCAGGGCCTTGCAAGTCACAATTGACCCTGAGGGTTTCGATGCCCATTTTGGCAATCCCCTTGATTAGACTATTAATTTGTTTCTTGGTGAAAGCTAGCACAAGTTACCAGAACAAATTGACCCAAAACCTGGAAATTTTAGACACACTCTTCCGTCACCCTACTAAATACACACCATATCCTAAGTTTACTATAACGTTTGTTTTCAGGCGCTGCCCTGCGTTCTGCCGTTCAGACGGCCGTTTTTCCTGCCAGCGGAGGGAGAGCGGGCGTGGCTAAGGTCATCGTCATGGTAGTTTCGGACAAATCCAGCGATGACGTCAGAGAAGCAGCTAATGAAGCGCTGGCGGCCGGTAATTACTTCCTGACTCATGATCAATGTCCCTCATTCATACGTGTTTTCCTTCCTGCCAGGTGTGTCTGTGTTTCCTATCGGGGTGGGGCAAAGGTACGACAGGGCGGAGCTCAGCGTTCTGGGTCGCCACGGCAACCAGGACAACAGCCTCCACCTGAGCGGCACAGACCAGCTGCTGTTGCTGCTGACTCTGGACAGGGAGTACACGGAGAGGATGTGCAGGGGTGTGTTACCAAATGCATGTCCTCCTAATGAATAATGCGGTTTCCATTTGAACTTGGCTCATGTTGGCTGCTGTTGTGTCTTCAGCTGGTCCGCCGGGATTGTGCGTCGATGATAACGGGACTGAGAGGAAGGTCGGTATTCAAGTGATATTTTGTTAAACATTTCTCACTATCAAACGTGTTACGAATCTAACAAACCAATGGAGATTTCGAAACTACAGTGTAATAGATGTATTTTTTTCAAGGCTCTTCTCTATTGTTTATGTTGTTTTGGCTGATATTAGTTAGACAACGTTTGCTAGTACCCCTTAACATGGCGGATTTATTTTTCCTTCACTTTATGTCATTTGATCCAAAAGTTTTACAAGCGAAGAAAATCTTTATTTCGTCCCACAACGGCAACATTCATGCATTTGAAATGATGAAATCATTTTTGTTTGACTTTTCAGAATCTGCAGTGCGATGTCACATGGTTGACAGGGCGGTTTGTAAAGATATATTGAATGGGAAAAACCAACTCGTACTTCTACGTGTACTTTTGATTTGATTACTTTATGCCACTGCAAATTAAGACTGAATTACTTTGATCTGTTTTCCAATCATACTATAGAGTGTTTACTGAAGTCTTTTGTGTGCGTTTTCCAGCCGGGGGAGTCCTGGCTGCTGGAGGATGGCTGCCACTCTGTGCTGTGTCACCCCAGCGGAGCGGTGACCGTGCAGAGCCACAAAGTGAGCTGTGAGCGGATGGAGCCCCCGGCGTGTAGTAACAACATGCCCGCGGTCAGGGTGCAGGAGAAGTGCGCCTGCCACTGGGAATGCCCATGTATGTGCTCTGTTCACAGACCTCCCCGTGTGCCTATATTATAATATGATATTGACCCCTCAAAGAGCGCTCCTTTTCTTTTGTCTTTGTAGGTATGTGCATGGGCAGCTCCACCAACCACGTAGTGCGCTTCGACGGCCTGGCCCTGCGGATGGATGGGGAGGGTCTGTGCTCCTACACTCTTCTAACCGTCAATAAAAGCATCAGTGAGTACTCCGAGGTGAAACTACACAACGGACCATGCGCCCACCCCTCCGACTACGCCCAAGTCTGCATGAAGGCCATAGAAGTGACGCACGGGCCCCACACCATCAGGCTGAGGGATGATATGACGGTAATTCAAACCTCCCAAATGCTGCATCTTTGTGCACTAAAAGCCTTGGAAATCAGAAGGTTTGCTATATCTCACATTCTCGATTCATGATTCTTTTTAAATGTTCAAATGTCAGCAACTTACTCTTTCAGTCTATGATAGGAACTATGACCTCATTTTAAAACAGTACAGGTTTAGTTTGCTACTGTAGTACTGTATATCCCAAACGTTGAGCACATACAGTACATACATTACTTTCAAAACCTTGGTACATAGTAAGCTCTTAAGAGGGTGTGGACACAGCGTAGCAACAGCATGGCAACAGACACCAATGAGAGTAAATTCTTCATTTTTACTATTTCTATCATTTTCTATTATTTCTTCCGTGTTTTTTCTTCTTCATGTTAACAAGTCTGATTACGAAACAAAGAATATGTATTTATTCAAAGTAAAAAAACGATATTTTCTTGAAAACCTAAATCCAAACCAAAATCTAAACCTAAATCTATGCTATGAAGCCAACACTTATATAATGTGCTCACCTTTATGCATATGAATGATTTTTCTTAAATGTATTTTAATGAACTGTCCAGGCTCTGATCGACCAGGAGGAGCTGGCGCTGCCTTTGAGAGACGCTGGAGTGGAGCTGCGGAGGTATGGAGGGATAATGCTGCAGCTGAAGTCTGACTACGGCTACGTGCTGAGCTTCACTCCTCAGAGCAACGAGTTCACCATCACTGTACTGGGCTCCAACGCAGCCGGGCCCACCGCCGGACTCTGTGGTGAGGATTTATGCAAACGTAGCTAACCGTGGCGGCACGGTAGTACAGTGTACGCGCTCGTGCTTCACAGCTGGAAGGTCCCGGGTTCGATTCCCACCCACGGGGCATTTCTGTGTCGAGTTTGCATGTTCTCCCTGTGTCTGCGTAGGTTTCCAGGATGAATGAGAGTGTTTGAGAGTGCGCATGGGGGACGACGGATGGAAATTAGTCCAAGGCTACAATCCGGTGTGGCTTGTTTACATGCATGAGACCCATGTATGTTCATTAACATGCACTGTCCCGACCAAATAAACCAATAAATACATAAAACTAAATGTTTACGCTAATGCTAACCAAGACTGAAATATGAGCTGCTGTTTGTAGCGGTCCAATCCACAGTGTTGGCAAGAGCCCATGGAGATGATAGATTTTATAGTTTGCAACGGACATTAAATTACACTTGTGCCCTTCTGTGGGATTACAAGAGAGTAAAAGGTTTGAGAAACCTCTGCCACCCTCTCGAAACCATGTATAAATCATGTATATCACTTTTCTCCTCCCCTCAGGTTCTTGTGGAGAGGACCAGGCAAACCATCTCCGCCTGCGTAACGGCAGCCTGACGGAGGAGCAGTCCGCCTTCATGGGGGACTGGAGCGTGTCTGGGGGAGAGGGCGTGTGCGTGCCCAGGAGCAGGCCCGTGTGCTCGCTGGGGGCCGCCATGGGCTGTCAGGCTCTGCGCTCCGTGGTGTTCGCCCCCTGCTCGGAGCTGGTGCCCGTGCAGCTGTTCCTGTCCCGCTGTGAGGAGCGGGCCTGTGAGCAGTCGGACGTGTGTGAGCTGCTCTCCGCGTACGCACACCTCTGCAGACAGAACGGGGTCTGTGTGGACTGGAGGAGCCCCCACCTCTGCCGTGAGTGCTTTTCTCTGACACGTTATTCATTAAAACATTTTTTTTTTGCTGCCCTAGAGCTGCTAATCTGCGCCTACAGTCTGACCATCACAGATCACTAGTGATGGGCAAAAAAACGGCGCTCCGGATCCTGTATTACTCTTTCTGAAGCAGAGTGCTTCGAAGCACTGCGCCAGAGACTGTTTCACAACGTTTAGTTCAGTTCAGTTCAGTTCACCTTATTGTGTACATACAGTGTGTCCGAAGGTGAAAGCAAAGGAGCACAGAGCCGCTGCGTTTATGTGCGCTGCCACGTAACCAAAGTATCAATTGTCTCAGTGCTTCGCTCTGCGAGTCGTGTGTCAAAGCAGCTCATTAGCTCAGAGTAAGTCTTATTAGCTCAGAGTAAGCCTTATTAGGTCAGAGCATCTCGGTGTGTTGCCTTTGTTTTACAGCTTCGAGCGGTGAGGCGCTAAACTACGGATGTTTTCTGGCCCTTACTTTGGCGATGTAAACCCTAAGTTACAAAAGATTTGCTGCATTTCCCCTGTTGCTGCAAGTTTTCTGCGCCTGGCTGCGGGAAATGTATGGAGCGTGATCTATAGCAAACAGTCGGCTAAATTAGCTTTGACTGAAGGAAGTAAAATGATTTTTTCTAGGTGTAAATTAGCATATTGTGCTATAACCTGGCACCAAGCATCGTTCCTGACTCAGTCTTGGCCAGTGTGTTGTTGTGCACTGTCCCTGTCAAAAATAAACACATACCATACCTTATTTATTGGCCTATGATTGGTCTGATCATTCAGACATCAAAACTTCCATTGCGCACGTCGTTTTGATCGAGTTGTTTATGAGAACTCGCAATAATAAAGTTTGTCCACAAGATGTCAGTGTTCAAACAGAATGAAGCAGCTCTGAAGCTCCGAATCTTTAGCGAGACTTTTGCGAAGAAAGCATTGAAGTGTCACAAGGCTTCACCAACCCATCACTACATTATTTTGAACATAGGTACGTGAAGTGTCTCGACCAAAAACACACTGTAGGTTTTTTCTTTTAGTTTAGTTTACCATCCGAGTTATCATTAATATGATCAAAAATAGGTGTGGACGATAGGTGATGGTGCCAGGTTGGAGTCCCAAACAGTGTGAGGTCTTTCTTTGTGCAGTTTGTTCTCTCCGTGTAATTGAATACGTCCTCTCATTAATCTTGTCCTCCAGCTTGGTGCTCCTGACCAAGATCTTAGCTAAAGCACTTGGAGTCGGCCACTGCTCCTGACAGGTTTCTCTGAGGCACTGGCATTAGTATCTTTTTTACTACTGTCAAACTAGTTATGTTGTTGTTTATATTTTCTAAGAAACTATTTACATCAAAAGAATTTTAAACCAGTGGTTCTCAAAGGTTGAGCTCCAGGACATTAAAACGTCAATAAAATAATAATAAAAACGCTTTGCCCGTGTTACACCATGCAAGACGTTCTGTTAATTCAAAGATTCAAAGATTTTATTTATAAATAGTTCATTCACTTGTCCTTGTTGTTTTGTGTCCCGATCCTCCATTTGAGGAGCACTGCTCTCAGCGACACTTGCCATAGCAACTGGAGCTTACTCTTCGTTCAATTTTGAAACAACCACCTGGGGTTGCATTAATCCATATATGTCTACTGTGGAAATGTAGAGTGATGTGTCTCCACTAGATATCAGTAATCCTCTACACTGTACCTTTGTGTTTGTAGACTCTGGGTTAGTTGGGCTTATTCAGTTAACGAATGATAATGTCTGCTCTGTTGATGATGACAGCGTTCCAGTGCCCGAGCGCTATGGAGTACAGTGCGTGTCGGAGCGGCTGTGTGCAGGACTGTGGCAGCATCCAGGCTCTGACGAGCAGGGCTAACGCGTCCTCCTGTGTGGACACCCCCACTGAGGGCTGCTACTGCCCCGAAGGCCTACTCCTACACCAGGGAGAATGTGTAGCCCCTGACCGCTGCAACCAGTGTGAAGACCAGCATGGACACACGTATTCAGTAAGCGCCTCACACAGTCAGGAGCAGTCCTACCCACTGCTCCCGACAGGGTTAACCCCAGGGCCATGACACTGAAGGACAGGTCACATGTAGAGGACAGGGACACAAGGGACACAAGCACAAGTTTAACCATTACGTGAACCTTCGAGTCACTGAGCTTTAACTAATGGAGGCTGGTCTAATTAAGGAGTAAGAAGTAAGGTGGAGTCCTTTTCTGTTCATTTCCAAACTGGTTTTAACTCTCATTCTACTTTCTGATTAGGGATATTTCTTTTTACAAAAATAGACACTTTTTAAAATAAAATACTTTCCTAAGTTAATGTATATTTTCCTTACTTTTCTGTATACGAGCTGTAATAAATGATAACATTGACCAGCTACAATGCCCCATTAAGGTTTATGTTGTTGTTTTGATGTTCAATCATTCGTGTAGTTTACTGTACAGAGGTTTATGAAGTTCCCATGCCTCTTGCAAAGACCACTGTGGTTAAATAGTGTTGTTCTTTCAGTACCTTCAGTCCTGGGTCCCTGACGACAACCCCTGTGTGATCTGCATCTGTTTGGACCATCAGAGGATCAACTGCACAGCACGGCCCTGCAGCGACGTTAAAGGCACACTTATGTCCATCTTTAAACAAACGTATCGTCAGCTCATATCCATGTTTGTAATTATACCTTGTATGTGCAGCTCCTGCATGCGGGCCCTGTGAGGTTTTGAGAGAGAAGAGGGAGTTTAAGTGCTGCCCAGAGTACGAGTGTGGTGAGGCAGAACGCCATACCCTCTGCATACACTCCAGAAAGTGACAACTGTTCATCATGTTTTTTTCTTCTTCTATGTAGTCTGTGATCTTGTAAAGTGCTCTGTGCCTGAAGTGCCCGCCTGTGACGATGGTCAAAGTTTGGTTCTTAAAAACCCTGGAGAATGTCAGCCTGTTCATGAGTGCGGTAAGACATTTGTTGTATGTTAAAGTTGACAGAATTCAGAACGATATTATGATGATTTAAGTCTATTTACTTACTGTGATATAAATAAAAAATAAAAAGACTCTGTATGCCTTGTAAAGAAGTGTACCTATGGTAGAATTTTCTAACCCACAAAATGTAAGATAATGATCAAGATTTGTCAGTAAACGTAGTTGCTTGTTTTCTCCTTAGTCTGTAAAAAGGAGGCGTGTGACGTCCAAACCCCTCCCACCTGTCCACCACACCGTCAGCTGTCTGTCAAAAAGACTAAATGCTGCGATGCATTCGAGTGCCAGTGCAAATGTCAGAACTCCACGCGCTCCTGTCCGGTTGGCTTCACCACGTCTACCTCCGCCAACGACTGCGGCTGCACCCTGACCAGCTGTGAACCCGACAAAGTGAGTTTCGTTTTTCGTCTTGACATCAGGGGGGGACAAGGGGACAGAGCACTACATTTTACCCAAGACTTCTGCTCTCATGCTCTCTCTCTCTGCTCAGGTTTGTGTGGCGGGGGGCGTGGTTCACCCGCTGGGCACGGAATGGGAGGACGGCTGTAACAAATGCACCTGCACCCAGCAACGGGACCCAGAGAGCCGGCTGTACACGGCCCACTGCGCCCCGCCTGTGTGCGACACCACCTGCCCTCTGGTGAGAGACTACACCCGACAGTACAGTAATCTGTAGGTTTTTGGATAAATGGATTATAAATAAGATACACATCTGCGCCACCTCCATGCATTCACACACACATCATTCATCCTGGCCTATTGTACATGTTTTTGGTGGGAATCGCACCCGGACCTTCTAGCTGTGAAACACGAGCGCAAACTGCTTGTACTACCGTGCCGCCCATACGGCTCAGTATAATAAAATCAATGTAGTGAACACACACGCCCTTGTAGGCCACACAAACAAACGAACGGAAGGAGAGGAGCGTTACGTTTCATAGATTTAAGATCAGATTTAACATGAAGAAAGCAACAGCGATTAGGAGGGGACTGAATCACCATCCGTCACGTGAGTGAATTCGCTCACTTCACGTTAATAGAGCTAAGAAAATAAATACCTACTCCACATGCACAGACACAAAAAAATGATTACCATCAAGTGTGTCTGCTAAAGCCTCACAGTACATGTTCCCATCAATGTACAACAGGTAAATTTGTCCAAATTGTGGGGATGCTTTATCTTCTTCTGGTGAACCTTGGTGATTTTAATTATATTTAAGTGCTGATTATGATAAATTATTAGCCTAAATGCTTGGTTTAGGCAAAAATGTAGACTTAAGTATTAAGAATAACTTTAGACTGTAGTTTAATGTTATGTTCACAGAAGTTTTTTTTTAATGACGTGTCTGTAGTATTTTATACAAATGAAATGGGCTTTTCACTCGCAGCAGACCGATTAGTGCAGTCGCTCGAGATCCTCGGCACAAAGATTACACAATCTTACACAAAGAAAATTTGTTGACTCTTTCAGTTTAAATGTGCGCCTACAGTACATTTTCCAGATGGAGTCGTGTACTGAGTGCTCACTCTCTCCTCGTGGCCCTGTCAAGCGACTATATTGCCGGTGGATGTCTTGAGGTTTTGAGTGAGCTGTATTGCTTGTGGGGCATTGTGGAGGCGAGCCTTTTGCCCTCCAGCGTAGTACGCATGTGCGGGATCGCCGACAGTAAACAATAACATTCAATGTGCATATACAGCAGGAGCTGCAAAGGGAGGGACTGCACAGACCATCATCAACTAGTGCACACAAACACACAAAAAGCAATTTTTTTTAAGATGAGTCAATATGTATTTACACTGTGGTAGATATTTTGTAATCCCCATTTATTCTTTACAAGTTGGAGTTTTTGTTTTGTTATTAGAGTACTAACAATAATAATTTCAGTCGTAAACTTTTGTCTTAATGACACATTCATCTCTCCAAGGGCTCTGCCTATGCTCCCTCTAAAACGCTGTGCTGTGGAAAATGCGTTTCAACCGGCTGTGTGGTGTCCAGGGGTCAGATGAGAGGGGACGCTCTCATGGGGGCACGGATCCGGCGGGTCAGTGTTGTCTAATCCATTAGTTATCCATGCTAATATTCAGGGAGACCAACATTGTGTCTGTGTGTCCTCCTGTAGGTGGGCGAGGTGTGGCCCTCTGTCCAGGATAAGTGCGTCCTGCAGGAGTGCGTGAAGGTCAATGACCAGGTGTTTGTGACAGAGAAGAACGTCAGCTGCTCTGCAGTGGATGCGCCCTCCTGCCCCCTGGGGACAGAGCTGCACTGTGACACCCAGGACTGCTGCCCGTCCTGCCGCTGCGGTACTGCACGTCACCGGAGACAACGCACGCACCCATCCACACACACACACACACACCCACACATGTCTTATAGTGAGTCACAAAGCACTTTGACATGAGCGTGAGGAGTCCAATTTGATGATTCAGAATAAGTCACATTATAGATGTTGAGCACAATCTGCAAACATTTTGGTAAAAAAAGGAAAATCAACTCTAGGGCTGCACAATATATCGCCAAATGTTATCGGGAAATTAGGTGACGCAAAATCCATATCACAAGAAGCTACAATGAATCACAAAATCATTGAGGTCAGTCAGGATTTAGTTCAAATTTAGCCCTATCTTGGTCCCAATTTAGTGTTTACGACTTATATTGTAAAGCATATTGTTTTAATTTTAATGTTTCAAATGTATGGAATGTTGAAGTGGTTTAGTAAAGTATCGCTATATCCAAGACAGCTGTAGTTTATTTTATACCCTGCAGCCCTACTAAATTCTTCTTCCTTCTTTGTGTTAAAATATCAATTTGGCCACTATCCCCCCAGGATTACAGTAATTCTGCCCAAGTACCCGAATAAGTAGCCCCTTTATTCAGTAAAAGTAACTCGTGGTTCAAGATTGGAGACCCATGGTATAAACAAAATGTCTAAATGTAATTGAAAGAAATTACGCAACATTACACTAAACACCGATTTGTTTTTTAGTGTTCGTCTAGAGTGCAATGTTTGCTTTTGTCCAGCAGAGGTCCCTCTCTCATTAGATTGAGTGACCCCTTTCTGCACCGTCTAACTCGGTGTGTCTTTACAGTCTCTGTCGACGCCTGTCTCTACAACCACACTTTGATTGGAGTAAGTTAAACATTAACTTTCCGCTGATGAATCACAAATGCTTGATATTTTCATAATAATTTGCTTGTGTTTTGTGACTGTAGCCTGGAGAGAAGCTGATGTTTGATCCGTGTACCCATTGTGAGTGTTTGGTGGGGGAGGGAGCCATCAAGAAGTTCAAACTGTCCTGCAAGAGAACCACCTGCCCGGAGTGTCCCATGGTGACTAACGCTTATGAATGTTTAACTATTAATGCCCTAATTATAGCATGGGAATAATGTTTTACACCCGTCACACGCTGCAGTAATAGACTCAGATGATGGTTGAAATGTGTGACTTTCCTCTGCACAGGGTTACAGTCTGCAGAGAGACGACGGCGCCTGCTGTGGCCGATGCGTCGCCATGGCTTGTTTTATACAGCGGCCTGACGGGACTCTCAGCAGCGTGCCGGTAATCTGTCAAACACTGGGTCATGAACACTGGCTAAAACCACCATCTTGAATAAGTTAGAATGGCCCGAGAAATGGATCGTGATTTCAGAAGATTATCAAGATACATTTTAACCGATTTAAGATCTGTAAAGTATAGTTTCTTCAACTGGAAAGTTCTTGTTTTAATGTTTAGTTTAGTTTATTTATTTATTGTAACGGGGACAGTGTACAATATACATTAACAGAAAGGAGAGATGCATTGTACCAGCTTATAGCACTTGTGCTAATTTCCACCTGGGCAGACTGATGTCAACAGACCAATTCTTAGAACAATGCACATGTTAAAAATACATTTCCCCCCCAAACAGCATTAAAATGAAACACTTCATTCATTCCTAAGCATTAACTTTCAAATACACTCTTGCATACACACCAATTACAGTACATTATGGGAACACGTGTTTGTTTTAAAAGAAGCCATTTTTGACCTGGTGTGAATAAGTATAAAATGTACACATGTGGTCAGCTCTGTTGGCGACATACAGGAGAAGGCTGAGCTGCCGAGTGCTGTTTTACACTGAGGAATCCTACACTCGCCCCGAACAGTCGACCGAGTGGCTCGAGATGACATTTCTGAGCTCAGTGAAATAAACGTTTTTAACGGAGGAGCTGCAGTACCATTAATTATTATTAAACAACAGACAGAGATTTGAATGTATGATTATGTTTTCAAAACTTAATATACTAATGTAAGGTCGAAGCCCTGTAAGCACTACAGGATCAAACTTTTCACAGCTTATAACAGATCAAATCAGGACTAAACCGGATCTACAGCAGGCCTAAACTGGACTCAACTGGGCGTAAACGAACTATCAACAAACCACTCTAATTTTCTGAACTTTGTTGTGTTTTATTTTATACAATGACTGTCTTATAGCAACTTCCAAAGCATTTTGACATAAGCTTGAGGAGTCCAATTGGATGAGTTTCTTTGCAAAACAATTCACATTTATAGATGTTGAGCCCAATCAAAAATCATGTTGGTAAAAAAATAGTGAAGTATTAAGAGCAAAATAAACTCCAGGGCTGCACAATGTATCGCAAAATGATTGTTATCGCAAAATTAGGTGACAATGAATTGCAAAATCCCTGTAGTAAGTAAACTGAACTTGCTAAAGCGTGAATGCAAATTTCTCAAATAAAGATTGACATTTCAAATGACCCTGAGTAGCACCTGAAGAGGCTCAAGTATGCTTTGGAACAGTCTATTCTTAAACATTAGGGGAGCCCAGTCTTTAGACTGTTTGCAAAGGCGTTTAACCAAAACTGAGCAGGACATTGTTGTTGGTATTTGATATTTTGATTATTCTTGTCTACTTTACATTTATATTGCCTTTTATATCCATGTATTTGTGTGTACAGCACTGTTGTTTTAAATGTGCTTTATAAATGACCTTGACCTTGACCTTGGAGTAGCACCAATGGTACACAGAGAACTACTGGCCGAGGGGTTAGATTGCAGTGTGTATGCAGGGTTATTTGCCTGTCTCAAAGTTGAGAGATTGATTTCAAATATTTTATTATGTTTTTGTCTTGGTTTTGCTGAACCTTGACGCCATGTGCATGGGACCAATCAGGAGTTTGTTTGTTTGTTTTTTAGTTGATATGGAAATATGGAAATTGGCCATTTTGTGAGCTCGCAATATCAAACTGCCACAATATTATACATTTGAATAATGGAATCCTCCTAGGACTAAAACCCATTCCTGAGATATTTGCCTGTGTGTGCAGGTGAACTCCAGCAGCGAGGAGGGCTGTAACCTGTACTCGTGCAGTGTGAACCCCAACGGAGATCTGGTGGCCCAAGTCAAAGTCACCACTTGCCCTGCATTTGACCCACAGACCTGTCTGGACCAGGGGGTACGACTGCAACATACCATTCACATGTTTCACTCAGAATTGTAAAAAATGCTCTTCCTCACCAATTGATTGAGTTAAAAGAATACAATCTGCAGGCATTTAGGTCAAATTAAGAAGAAACCCAAAAAACAATAGTGATTTGTTCTGCACTAAGTAAATGATTTGTCCCTCAGGGTAAGGCCAGTCCGATTGGAAACAGCTGCTGTCAGACCTGTGAGTGTTTCTTGGGTTCATATTTAGACATGTTTTTGATAAAAGCCATTTTAACGCCTGTTTGTTGTCGAAGGCGTGGAGCCAGAGTGTCGAAGGACCAAAGGGGCTCTGAGCTACGTCAAAGTGGACGACTGCCAATCCGAGGAGCAGGTAGAACTGCACTACTGTGAGGTAAGGCCACAGACGCTTTCAAAAACTCTAAACAGTAGCCTGGTTAGTCAATTTGTTATGTGACTTATTATCTTTGCCTTATTGACACGTCATAATAACATGACAATGACAAGAAAAAAAGGTACCACTGACATTTAAAAAGGATTTTTTTTTTTTCTTAGTTAGATCTTAAGCTATCATCTGTACTTGGTAGTTAAAGTGCTGCGGATGTTTCTCCTCAAGATTGAAGATGGGTGCTAAAGTTAACCAGTCTTACTTGTATATATTCAGCCTGCTGCCAAATAAAGATCATTAGTGACTGACGAAACCTCTTGGATGAAAGGCAAACGGTTAAATTACCAACAAGTACAGATGACTGATTACAAAATTTTGTCTACAATGGAAAACTCCTCAGAGCATATTTCTTTAAATAGCAAGTTTTTTTTGTCCAGAGACGGAATTGAATGGAGTTATTTGATTGTCCCAGTTGAAATGAAGACTTTTGCTCAAAGAAATTATGATATTCTGTAGACTTTTTGAACTTTATTAGTCTGCTGTATGGTTGGAAATAAAGTTCTACAAAAGTGCTTGGACACATTGACAAAGTATTACATTTTTAAAAAGGTGCCCATCCCACCCCTGTGCTGTGCCTGTGTTCCAGGGTAATTTTTTGTATTTATTTTTTTGTTCCAGGGTAAATGCGTCAGCCGCTCCCTGTACTCCCCGGAGCGTAGTGCCGTGGAGCGGGAGTGCGTGTGCTGCTCTGCTCTGACCACACAAGCGCTCAGTGTCCCCCTGGTTTGCGCCAACGGGACCCGCAGCATCCACACTGTCCTGTCAGTGTCCCAGTGCGACTGTGTGTCCACGCACTGCGACTGACCCGGGAGGGAGGGGCATCTCCTGCACAGAACATAGTGCTGCCTTTGAAGGTCCAATACCTATACTGACTGGACATTATTACCAGGGCTTTATTCAGACTTTTACAACTACACCCATACAACTACACCGTAGCCTCATCATTTTTGTAGTATTACTTAAAATAATCTGCCTAGAAAATAACACTTGGGTTTAAAGTGGATTATCATGCACAATTGTGGCTTTTGAACTTTCCTGCAGGCACCTAAGCTTTTATTTTCGATATTTTAAACTTAAAATAATGGCTAGGTTTGGAAAATTCTGTTTGAGTGAGGACTGTGTTGGTCAGGGTTTTGAGATGACCTGGAGTGCCTACTGCAGGCAACAGTAAAATGAGAAATAGCTAACGGCATGCTAGCAAATGAATGGCCTTATAATGAAAACACTTAAGGCTCAGAACAAGTCCGGTGATGGTTTGTTGACTTTGAAAATGTGGAGGACATTTTAGTTATTTTTTTCTTTAATAAAAAATCTACGTACTTTGTGTGATATATAAAAGTCGAAAAATAAACAGCCATTGAAAACTTGTTTGAATAAAGTGAAATGCAACTACGGGTATATTTTGCTGAAGGAACAACTTCGTAACCTGGTTAAAATTACAGAATTAAGATAAAAAATAAGCTAAAGAACTTTAAACTATAAGGCTATAGGGGCATGCATAAAAAATATTAAATAAATAGGATATAATAAAGTGACGTGTGGTAAGACAACAACAATTTGACATTGAACCACAGCGGGATTGTATTTACAGATGTGTAGGCATATAAGTGATATTAAGTGTTATAAAGTGATGAGTGATAGCAGCGGGTCTAAGTGTGGACACACCACACAGTGCAAGTGCAGATGCATCCATGAGTCTGTAACTGAGCTACAGAGACTTGTTTTTGTTCATGAGTCTGATGGCGGAGGGGAAAAAACTGTTCAAGTGGCGGGATTTATGGGTCTGGATAGACCGTAGCCTCCTGCCTGAGGGGAGAGGGGTGAATAGTCCGTGTCCAGGGTGAGAAGGGTCAGCTGTGATCCGACCCACACGCCTCCGGGTCCTGGAGGTGAACAGGTCCTGGAGAGATGGGAGCTCACAGCCAATCACCTTCTCTGCAGCACGCACAATGCGCTGCAGTCGGTGCTTGTCCCGTTCTGTAGTGCCGGGGAACCACACGGTGATGGAGGAGGTGAGGATGGACTCGATGATGGCCGTGTAGAACTGCACCAGCATCTTGGTTGGCAGCTTAAGTTTCCTCAGCTGCCGCAGGAAGAACATCCTCTGCTGGGCCTTCTTGATGAGGGAGCTGATGGTTGGCTCCCATTTGAGGTCCTGGGTGAGGGTGGTGCCCAGGAAACGGAAGGAGTCCACGATGGAGATGGGGGTGGGAGAGTCTGTCAGGGCGAGGGGGGACGGTGGGGCTGTGTCTTTCCCAAAGTCCACAATCATCTCCACTGTCTTCTGGGCGTTCAGCTCCAGGTTGTTGTGGCTGCACCAGGACGCCAGCCGTTCCACCTCTCTCCTGTAGGCGGACTCATCACCGTCCAAGATGAGCCCGATGAGGGTGGTGTCGTCCGCAAACTTGATCAGTTTAACGGACTGGTGACTGGAGGTGCAGCAGTTTGTATACAGGGAGAAGTGCCAGGGGGAAAGTACACAGCCCTGAGGAGTTCCAGTGTTTGTTGTCCGAGTGTCCGAGATGATCTTCCCCAGCCGCACGTGCTGTCTCCGGTCCATCAGGAAGTCAGTGATCCACCTGCAGAGGGAGTCGGGCACGCTGAGCTGGTAGAGCTTGTCTCGTAGCAGTCCAGGGAGGATGATGTTGAAGGCAGAGCTGAAGTCCACAAACAGGACCCTGGCGTATAGGTTCCTGGTGAGTCCAGATGCTCCAGAATGAAGTGGAGGGCCAGATTGACTGCGTCGTCCACAGACCTGTTGGCTCTGTAGGCGAATATATATAAGTCTCAAAATGTTTACTTTGCTACATATCTTATTTATGCTGATCAATGTGTGTTGCACACAAGATTAATGAGATTTCCGTATCTCATTGAATCCATGATCAGAGCAGCTTGTGGAGGGAAGTGAGGTGCGTGGGTCAGGGGGGAAAGCCAAGTGAGGGGAGGAGGGATAAAAAAAAAAGATTTCAAAAATCATAAGAAAAAAGAAAAAAAAATATCAATAAGACATAGCTGAGGACAGCTTTAAGACATGATTTAAAGTAGGTATAAGAAAACCGCCTGCAGAGGAAGTCAACCTTCCCATTGTGAGCAGAGAAATTGTGCAAAAATTAACCCTGATAGTTACCAATAAAAATGCTGATCTTCACAGGGAAGTAGACAGAGCATTTTTGGTGAAATTGTCTGAACTTCATAGATTATTCTGTATGACATTTACCAGAGTGTAGGCTGGCGTTATCAGTGTTTGAATGAAGCCAAATGCCACTTCAGAAGGTTAAAAACAAAAGCTGCAATTAGCAAGATTTGGTTTTGTAGTGAGGGCAATTTGAGTACAAAAATTATCAAGAGTTGTACAAACCAAGACAACTAGTCCCTGAAGAAAGATAAGCACCACCTCATGACATCAGCAGACGGTACAGATTGTTTGGACAGGCAGAATTTATGGAAACAACAAGACTTTGTTTTATGAGGCAACAAAAGTCATAATATGAGCCGTCTAATGTTGTAGCGAAACAGTCTTCAGTCAGAATACATCACTATTTTAAATTTCACATATACCTCTATCATAATAGAATGATACTGTATATGTTTCAGAAAGGATGGTCTCTACATTAATATTTTTTTTATTATCAGGTCCCAGATGAGTACATACTCAAAAGTATGTCAAAGCAACACATTTTTCATCGTATTTATCAGACTCCTTTTTAAAAATATATTAAAGGTAACGTTAGACCCAGGAGCCAAACCTGGTTTGCAGCCTATAAAGTTATTCTGGCCCAAATTTGGATTTGTGTGGCAGGCAGGTCCCATACATTTAAAGAACTTGATGATATTCAAGTAAAAGTACAGATACTATTCCTCCAATTAAAACTTAAGTGAAAGTAGGCTACTGAAGAATTTGCTCTACAACATACTTAACGTTTTTTGTTTGTGTTTGAAGCTGTAAAGTTATTATTCATGCCACTTATCTAAACTGATTTGTACTTTCTAGTGTCAAACCTTACAGTGACCCAGTGGCTGTATGGGTGGTTATCTTGGCACCTTTGCTTTCCATCCTGGTGGCCTCTGACACTCCAGGATCAATTTCATTTCTGTGTGCGTGTACTTACGACTTTGTGAGTTTGAGTTTTTAACCAACAGAGTGAGGACATTTTTGTAAAGTGAGGACATTTTGGGTGGTCCTCACTTATTTGAAGGACAGTTTGAGGGCCA
Source organism: Proterorhinus semilunaris (assembly GCA_021464625.1). Lineage (NCBI taxonomy): Eukaryota > Metazoa > Chordata > Actinopteri > Gobiiformes > Gobiidae > Proterorhinus > Proterorhinus semilunaris. The sequence continues at coordinate 28,869,447 of CM038356.1, read as the reverse complement.
AGATGTGGTTTTAGGGTTAGGGTTAGAATTGGGTAGAGTTTCGGTTTAGGGTTAGGATTAAGGTTAGGGTCCCTAGGGTTAGGGTCTGGGTAATACATTATGTCTGAGTGTCCTCACTAAGATAGAAGTACAAGTTAGAAGTACTCATGGCAGAACTTTGGACCACTGAGCAACTGACCACACAAGACGCTTCTGACGTGGTTTGTAGTTCAGAAGCGGCTGAACAAGAGGAATAGGACACCTGAAGCCCATGTCCAGGATCCGTCTGTGTGTGGTGGCTCTTGATGCACTGACTCCAGCCTCAGTCCACTCCTTGTGAAGGTCCCCCACATTTGAATGGCCTTTTTCTGACAGTCCTCTCCAGACTGTGCTCATCCCTGCGGCTTGTGCACCTTTTTCTTCCGCACTTTTCCCTTCCACTTAACTTTCTATTAATGTGCTTTGATCCAGCACTTTGAAGCATCCAGCTTCTTTTACTATTACCTTTTGTCAAAGATGGTTTTCTGCACGACTGTCAGGTCAGCAGTCTTCCACATGATGGTGAATTCTACTGAACCACTTAGAAACCATTTAAAGTGTGTTTTGGATTCATTAGCAAACGACAGGGTGACACTTTTAGCTACAATATAGTCCCTTTTCACAATATTCTAATTTTCAGAAATTTTTATTTTGAGGTTTTTACAAGCTGTGAGCCAAAATCAGAAACCCTAAAGGCGCCATGTTAACCACCCATACAGCCGCTCAGTCACTAAAAGGTCAAACAGGGACTTTTTTTTCTTTCTTTAAGTTGCATAATGCAACTAAGAATTGAAAGTAGCAAATACAAATCAGTTTAAATAGGTGGCATGAATAATAGCTTTGCATCTTAAAAAACAATGCACCTAAATTCACCTGAAGCTCAATAGGAAAAATGCGTGTGAGCGTGTTCTCGAGGGAGCATTTTAAAACCTGTAAAATAAACAAAACTTAACTTTTTACTTTGGTGCCTTGAAAGAAATGTTGTGGAGTAGAAAGTATTATATTTATCTTTCAAATCCAATGCAGAGTCAATGAAAATGAAGTACTTTGTTACTGACCCCCTCTGCACGTTTTGTATCCTGGTCTGTGAGTGGAACAGTCTGTAGTATGTAGCAGTATGTGGATGTAAATCAGGGGGAATTAGCTGTGTGTCTGTGGCGCGCACTAATCCAGCTCACAGGACAGGGACGCGCTGGGATTGCTCCTCTCCAGCCCTCCATCAGTACGCCTGGATGCACACTCCTACCGTCTCCTGAAGCGGCACCTCTTCACAGATAACTGCACATCGAGAGCTCTGGTGAGTCCACGTTTTACTCTTTACTCCTGCTAACCAGTCCACAGGTAGTGCAAGATGTGAAAGGTGTGTGAAACTCCAGACCCATTAATCTAATTCAAGGTTGACTGTTTTTGCCATCGTGTGTGGGAGTAAAGCTCGCGTGTTAATTATTTGGCTGACACTCTTCCTCACAGCCATATGTTCTTCGGAGCATTTCATTCAGCAGTTTGTGAAATAAGCAGCTCACGACACCTGTCCAGGCCGGGATTAATTAGTCGAAATGAAAATCAATTCATTTGAAGTGTCACACGATTTAAGCTCTGTCACACTCTTCATTCAATTCCGTTGTTGTTCACGAATAGAGCGTATGCACATTTATAGATCCAAATAGAACCTTCAACATTGCAAAGTGAATGGCAAATCAGTGAATAACATTGCAGACTTGCCACTCATTTTACTGCTGTTGCCGTGATGGAAGGCTATCTGGCATGCTGTTGCCATGTGATGACATCACACGCATTGTCTCTATAGCTTTTCTCCATTTTCTCGTTGACATTAAAATTAACGGTGTATAATCTGGCCTTTGCCCAGGTTGAGGGTACTCCTGACCCTGGCTGTTAGCTGGCTTACACAGCGCTAAGCCCCGCGCAGATAAAATGGACACTGCACTCCCCCGGGAGCACTGCTATAGACCCTTTAGGGGGTCTTCAAGATGACATAAAAGAAAAAATGTTTATAGTATATTTTTTAGTGTAAAACAGTGTATAACTTGTGAAATTCATTCAAATATTCAAAATATACACATATTACATATTAACTTAATTTAAAAAGGTTTTTCTGCCCTAAAGTAGCGTAAAAGACAATAACTTTACACTATGGGGGTGCCGAGTTGTTTACGTGTCAATTTTTGGGGTTCTGGCCAAAAAAGCTTGGGAACCCCTGATATAGGGCATTATATAAGGGTTCTAAGTTTGATTTAACAAATATATATTCATAAACATAACCTGGGAGTATATAAAGGCCCTCGCCCCTGGTGCAGTCCCCCCTTTGCGACCGCCCCTGCTCGCTCTCGCCCAAACCTGCTCTCGCCTCGGCCTCACAGTCAACCCAGCTCACTCTTGCGCCTGCTAGCTCTTACCCCGGCCCACTTTCTCCTCGGTCCCATCCCAGCCTCACTCCTGCCAGGCCCACTCTTGCCTCAGCCTCAAGCCTACCAGCCGCAGTGGTGCTTTTCACGCGCTCTTTAGTTGAAATCTTTTCTATGGCCAGTGAACTTTATTGCCGCAATACTGTGGTAAAGCCACTAGGCAAAACAGCATCTGGACCAGAGGTGCCAAATTACACGGAAGTCCTTTCCGCTCATAGGCGCCAGTTCCGTGGGTGCTGCATGGCTGGAGCGCACACTCAAATCTGTGGCCACCCATGCGAATTTGCCTTGATTACAAAATGATTCAATAAAGTTCAACCATGAGGATATATTTAGTTGTCTTAATTTAAATGTGAACAGTTATTTCTGCTCTGGCTCATGTTTTTCGTGCTTCTGCTCATTTTTTGTGATTTGGTGCAAGTCAAGATGGATGCCAGACACCAGCAGAAGAAGACCGTTTTATTGTGCACTGCCAACTAGTGGCGAACTAGAGATGGCACTTCATTCTAGTTGGTTGCATTAGAAGTCATCTATCGACTCTTCACCCCTTTTTACCCATTTCTTCCTATTTTGTTGACCATAGTTTAAAAAAAAAAAAATTCACATGTTTATTTTTGAGCGAGAGGAGGCAGGTTTTCCAAGGGGAACGGGCCTACAGAAGAGAGGCGAGAGGTCATTTCAGGTCATTTTGTCTCCTCCAGGCTGGAGAAGGTACCTAGGAGAAGGGGCGTAGCCCAAGGTACAGTCATCCTGTCTGTCATAAACAGACGTGGTGCCATTGGAGCTTCCGTGGATGGTCACGCCCGAGGCGATTCCCATAGTGATGCACAGAACGAAGTTAGAAAAAGAACTATGATCAGGATGTGTTAAAGTAGATTTACTCCCTGTTAACAAGCACACACTTTACTAGTCTTCAGTGTTTTTTTTATTCAGTTTCTACTTTTTTAATGGGCCATTAGATATTTTTAATAAGAATCAGATTTGTGCAGAGCAAGACATTTAAATGTATTAACAAATATGTTAAATACTCTAAATGATGTTTAGTCAAATTTCTGCGCCCCTGAAGGTCATGACCCATGTTGAAACTTGCCTGGCTCTCCCATACTATTCCCTGTCCATTCCACGCAGGGAAGTTAGCCTGGTCACGGAGCAATTATAGCAGTTTGAACGGGCGGGCCGGACGTGTGTCACAGGTTCGTGTTCTATTGGAGTATGTTGGTGTGGTGTAGCCAATAATTTGAAATAACAGTTAAAAGGATAAAAATACAATTTAATGTATGCGGTTAAAAGGGGACAAACTACAATAAAACAACCGGTTACAACATAAAAAAAAGCCTGTATAAAAGTGGAAATAAAACATGTTAAAAGAGGGCATGGGGGTTTAAAAGGGACTAAAAGTAAGGAGCGGGTGTGCGTGCTCTAAGGTGCTATTGTTTCAGTCGTCCAGGAAGGTGGTCCGGCCGGCTCCGGGAGCTGCATCCCAGGTCCAGGGGTCCGCCTCGGGGCACGTGTGCTGGGGGAACCTGCCGCCGCTGCTCGACCCCGCCGCGCCTGTCCGGGGGACATCCCTCCCCTCAAACGCTCCCTCGCCGCCTTCACGTCTCCCGACCTGCTGCGTCGTCATGTCCCGTCCATAGCCGGCGCCCTTCTCCGCCAGCCAGTCCTCGCCTCCTCGCGCTCGGCCTCTCCTCCGCGTCCACGGCGCCTCCAAGGGCTGTGTCCCAGGTCCAGGGGTCCGCCTCGGGGCACGTAAAAACACACATAAAATCAACCTTAAAAGCATGCAGATAAAACACACTAAAACCAACTTAAAACTAGTCCCCTCGTGCCCGTGTCACGCGCACCACAGTCAAGGCCGTGACAGAGATAGTACGACTGCACAGCTTGACCCAGTATGATAAATAGTGATTTAATATTATCCTTCAACAACGAGAACACGGAGGCAAAATCCTCGACTCCTTCATCCATGATTAGTTTATGCTAATAACTTCTGCGGTGTCACTGTTGATAGAACTACAACATTGCGTCGCAGCGAGTGACGTAACCTTGTCAATTCTCTGTGATGTTCGTGATTGGTTCGGCTAGGCTTTGGCCGCCAATCAGCCACTTGTTTACCGTGTATGTCCAGACCACCTTCTTTCACCCAGAAAAGAAGTGGGTGTGGTTTATCAGACTATGATGAAACATGTTATAAAGGTTTGTTTTCCACTACTTGATCAGACTTTAATCAGATACAAAAGTAAACATTGTAATTTGAACTTTTGAACTTCAGGACCCATTTTCTCTATTTCCATTTAAGCGGAATGTCTGCACGCTCATGTGGGCAGGCTTAAACCTGTGTGTTTGTGTATACTATCTACAGGGAATTACTGGCAAATCCGTCAGCATTACAGTGAATGCAATTTCGTGGCCATGTTTTACTAGTATGTCACCTGAATTGGAGGGATTGGAGATTAAAGGCAGCCAAAGATCATGACCTTAACAGTAGTCACGCTTTCACAGGAGTTGTAACGTTTCTTCCTGTTGTTTGTGTGAGCAGAGGGATGAAACGGAAAAGAGCAGCAGCCTGTCTGAGCCATGAGTGAGCCCCCGTCCCTTCACTCGTCCACGCTGGTGTCGCTGGCCCGCTCCCTGTCCGGGATCAGGATCAGTGCCACTAATGGAGCGCCCCTCACAGCCCCCAACTCTGGGCCGTCCTCTCCAACGGTAATGCCCCCTCTATCTGTCTTTCCATATAATTGAATCAAAACAGGTTTTCATTGGCTCTGAGCATTTATGCAAGTAGTTACCAGAGAGTGTGTTTTAGTTCACAAACTGATTGTATGAATCTCAGAAAGACAATTGGAATCTTTCTCGGGGAAGGGGGATTTTCCGAGTTTAGGCAGTCACTTTTAAATTGAACACTTTTACAACTTGGAATCCCTACTTGGAAACTTGTGAACATCTCCCCGTGTTTTCGCTATCATTTATTTGTAGATAATTGCATTCCTGACAGTGAGACAGTCTGCAGCTGCAGCGCACACAGGCTGTGTGTCACAGACAGGACAGGGGCCTCTGCAGGGGGGGATTGGACTTAGAGTCCTTGCGGAAAATGTTTTGGGCATGTGCAGTTTGTAAAACGGGGCAAATTGGGTAAAGGTCCAAATCTGGTTAAGAGTAGCCACACAACCTCTCCTGTGACACATGTAACATTAAGATTGCATTGCAAGTAATGTATAAAGATGTCAGCTATAAACTTAAGTACCAGTTGTATACCGTGTTTATCTATTTATGCTCTTTGACAGCCGACCAACATTGAGCTGGGACCAGGGCTGTACTTCTCTGATGGAAAGCGGAAAGTTGACTACATCTTGTGCTACAAACACAAGAAAAGACGACCCTCCAAAGCCCGCTTGTCTCTCGCCTCCATCACATCCGATGGCAGTTATCAAACCCCCAACGTGAGGTTTGACGATGGGGAGCCCGGGGGGCACGGGGAGGTGGCAGGCTTGGGTCCCGACAACGAGGAGACCAAGCTGACGGAGGAGGAGACGGTTCTGATGAGAGAGGAGTTCGAAGCCCAGCTACAAGAGGCCGGGCTGCAAATCGAGCGCGACAAAGAGGTACGCCTTGGTCTCTGTGAACACAACTGTCTGAAATGTGCTGACTCAATTAGTAAGACTTCTAACTGTCAGTGATGTGCTTTATATCGCGTCGATGTAAGCCAGACTTGCTGATCCCAGTTACCTGTTCAAAGAGCTGAGCGGCTCTGAGGCCAATAGACCTGAGCCTAGAGGTACAGGGTTGAGGACACTATGGGAATATCTAGGCCTGTACCCTCTAAACTCTATTGCAGCCATTCCCAAAGTGTGGGACACTGCGGCCCCCTTATTGATCCAATAGTCTCTCGGGGGCCCTCCCAATCATAAACATGTACTCCATTCAAAGGAATTTCTTATTATTTTACAGCTAAAATTGCATAAAAAAGTAACATCTAGATATGACCGTAACCTACAGACTGGTTTAAACTGTTACAGTTGTACTAATAAATATATTTTTCCTTTCAAATTTTTTTTTTCAATGTACTTGTTTTGTAGTCAAGCTTTGGGGGGGCCTCAGAGGCCCCACTTTGGGAACCACTGCTCTATTGTATACTGTATAGTGTTACTTCAAAATGAAATTATTCACGGAAAGTATGATGAAGCTGTTCTGAATTCAGTAAATGTTATTGATTAAAACTCAGTTTCACTACCTAAGACCAGAGGTTCCGCTAGACTTTTATTTTGACAGACACTTTGGCTGGCTGGGTCCTAAAGTTTTGGCCATGTACAAAAATGTAAAAATGTAATGAATATGGTGTCATGTTATCAATAACAGTGCACATACATTTATTCATAGACAGAGCACTACACTAGTGCTTTAGTGGGTCCATGGACACAGCTATTTCTAATGAAAGAACTCCGATGTGAGAAAGATGCAACAACAGCTCCAAACAGCCTTGCCTTGCCTTGCCTTATCGCTGTCCTTATCCTGCTCTGTCCGAGGTATCGGCTGCACAGTATAGGTTGAGCTGTAGGATGCCCTTCCACACCTGTAACGTTGTTTCAGGGGCAAAATAAGCAATTCATTCTTTCACTGCTGAAATATAACAGAGGGACAAAGCGAAGTTATTAAAAGACTAGAGCGATTCACTATGGACCCAGCTCAGAGTTTTATAAAAGTACATGAAGGCCTAGTAGAACACCGTTCTCTTGGAAAATGTGACGACAGACAAAGAGAAAAGCCTTTAATTTCCAGCATGATGGCGCATCAACTGCGCATTGTAAAATAGCCTGAAGGCGTAGATCGAAACATTTTTGATAGAAATACAGTACTCAACCTTTTATAAGATTTAGGCCTGCCTCAAAAACCCTTTGCTATGGGAGTCACTGTCTGAGGTGAAATATTGTATTTAACCTTTTTTTTCTCTCCATATTTTTTCTTGTCGGCCAAATTGGCCAATGGAAATTTTATTAACCAGGCATTTGGTCTACAAACCGGCCAAAAGCTGGCCCTGACTAAGACCAATGGTGCACCAGAGCTTGTGGTCAGGAGCCTGAGGGCGTTGTTTCGAAAAAAAATGGGTTGACTGAGGCGTGGTATGCTGAGAGTAGTGCTGCCTGCAACGAGCGCCTCCTGTAAGCTACATTCATTTGTTACCACAGGACAAACTACAAACTATGTGTCCCTCTGTGATAGGGATGGTCCAATATGAAGATTTTCTGCCGATATCAATATCCGATATTTGCCTTGCTGCTGTGGCCGATATCTGCAGATATTTATTATGATGTTTAAAATCCACAGAAAGCCACATTTAAATGTTGTAAAGTTCCCAAATTGGCTTTTCATAATTGGAAAATAAATAATAAAAATACAGTATGCATTTGTCTTGGACACACTGTCTCATATAGATTTCTTATGAAACTACGATGGAACAAAGACTCGCAGGTAACGTGTAGCTGTACACCATCAAAACAAAAAATGTGTCACTCATTTATCTTTGTTAATGGGCCAGATACTAACATGAAAACGTTCTGCTCCCATTCTTGGACTGGGCAATTACTGTAATCACAATAGAAGCAAAGTGAGCATTTGCCGTGTTTGAAGTTTTGTTACATCAGTTTCTGTTTTGGTTGAGGATTATGATTGCTCGGGTGTGAAACTAAAGGTCAGATTAGAGCGCATTAACAAAGCTGTTTAGTATTCAGTAAGTGTATGGACACACCAGGGTGAAGAGGGAATCATGACCCAGTGACCTCCTGTGACCTCAGTGTGAAGTTTGCTTATTGTAGTTAAAATAAACCAAGTAAAAACGAAAAAACCACCATTTAAATTCAGAGTTACAAAAAAACTTGGTACCTTCTTCTACCTTACGCAAAGCTTTGTTAGCACTCCTCAGTGGTAAACTGTAACGGCTCTGGTAAAGCTTCACATTAAACGCTGTGTGTTCGCTCTGTTTTTCAGTCGTGTGTATGAACTTATTTTTTTTTCCTAATACTGGCCAATCATTTAAAACATTTGAATGCCTGACTCTGGCGTCGGTGTAGATTTAATAGGATTGGGTTCACACCTTATGGCGGCACGGTAGCGCAGCAGTTAGTGCTCTCGCTTCACAGCTAGAAGGTCCAGGGTTCGATTCCCACCTGGACGGGGCCTTTCTGTGTGGAGTTTACATGTCTGTGAAAGGTGCTATATAAATAAAGATCTTCTTCTTCTTCTTATATGAGCATGCTGACTGGTTTAGTGAAAGCGTTTGTGGTCAAGCACTTTTAAAAACTCACCACAGCACTCGAGAGAGATCAAGTCTTTTTGATGTTTAGGTTTTCTCTCATTGCCCCATTGTTGTTGCAGAAGTCATATGGAATTACGTTCATACGCCTCCACATCCCATGGCCCATACTCAGTCGAGAGGCAGAACTTCAGAAGATTAAAGTTCCGGTCAAAAAGGTCAGGACCTTCCCAAAGCTATCCTTATAGGCTTAACTTTTCAAATAATCTATATACAATAAATAGTTTACTCTGACTATGATATGCTATATTTATTATATCACAATCAATCCTAGTAATAATTAAGGCTTGTGTTTGAGCAGAAGTGTGACTTGCGGAAGCGCACAGGCATCGCTGGGATGTGGGATTATATTCTGGCCAAAATGAGCACGCCTTTCCAACCGGACATCCCTGACCTGGAGATACAGAGAGACCGGCAGACACGCATCTGCTTCAAGAAGCTCAAGCATGCCTTCATCAGAGACAAGCTCCACCTGTGAGTCACACATGCATCACACAGACTACCGTCTTACCCCACCACAGGAGTCCACACACTCCACAGTAAACGTCCACAATACCAGCACCTGTCCCCAATACAGATAAATAATAATAAATGTAGTGCCTGAAAGTAGTTCCACACCCTGCACATTCTCTCCTCAGGGCTGTGCAGCCGGTCCGCCACTCTCCTAATACAGCAGGGCTATTTTCATCTCTGCCAGAGTCCGATTGGGCTCAGATCGCACCAATTACATCCAAAAATTTATGAGCAAATCAAAAATTGATTTAAAAGTTGTTAAAACTGACACATTTTATTTGATATTTTGAGTTTACTATTACCGTGCAGTGTATATATTTTTTTCATTCATAAAATTATGCATAAATTGTACATTTTGATAAAAGGAAATATCAATGAATCTGTTCAAACATCAGACAGTTTATTTGAAAGAACACATTTCGTTGTACAGTTGTTGTATAATAACAAATAAAGAAACTTAACCTTAAGCATGAATGCGAGCTTGTATCTATTGCTCTTGAGGCTGTATGCTTTGTAATGTCTACCTGACAGAATCACAGATCATCGCTTTCAAAAATATCTTTATGGGAAGGGAACTCTATCCTATCAAGAACTTTCACCCACAAAACATATTTCTGAATGAGTGTTTTGCACTCCTCTGTTAGGGGACCAGGCAGTCATGCCATAGAAAGTGAATGAGACTCATCCCTATGCTCAGCAAGACTCATATTTGTGCTCCCACCAAATCGTCACAATCATTGCAAAAAGTCTTTGGTACAGTTTTGAGAAGAGATGGTCAATGTGCATTTGACCTGCTCAGGTGGGTCTGTAGTGAGTAGATTTTCTGATCTTCTGTTGCAGATATGACATCAAATCCACGGAGACTGTGTTTGACAACGCCACTCGTAGCAGAATTGTACGTTACACAATTTCCCTGTGTATTTGCCCAGTATTCATAACTGAAGGCTTTATCCTTTGTTTTTAGGTGGCAGAGATAATCTCACGCATTACGTGTAGACTAACTTGCCAAACAACTGGTAAGGGCATATGCTTACTACTGCTTACTGCTAAATGATACTGTCTGTCAGTGACGACAGGGTTTGTTTTTCTAAAGGAATCCAGTCCCTGCTGGCTCGTGGAGTCTATGTGTCTGCCTTTCCTCTGCATGATGTAAGTGGAGAAAGCTGTGAATATACTACCAGAAAGTTGTTTGTTCACACCATTGTTTTGTTCAGGGTTCATTCACACGGAGGGGACGGAGAGACCAACGCAACGACCGACAGGTGAGATGACTGGGCCTTTAATGCAGTGTTTCCCAACCAGGAGTATGGGGACCCTTAGGGGAACGCAAACACTTAGCAAGGGTACTTTTGGATTTTAAAAAGGATGCTGAAACTGAATAGTATTTTATTATTATTCTCAAAGGAAAGTTAATTTTAATGACATTATGCATTAAAACATTTTTGAGAATATTGTATCTTTAAGTTGAACATAACTAGTACCCTTAAACGATACCAAAACAAGTTTAGGTTCTACCTGTATCAAAAAAATATTGAAAGTATCAAAAGCATTTAAAAAAAATGTTTTGCTCTTATTTTTTTTACTAATAATAAGAAATATAAATGTAGTTGATCAGTTCCTAAATAATCGGCAGAAGCTTCGTGGTTAAAATATAGATAAAAGATTTAAGTGGTGTGTGAGGCAAAAAAAATCTATATCAGAGTGTGTAGATGACACAGATGTCTCCAGGACAATTTTTTGTAAATGATGGTTCAAAGGTAAGTTAAATTACATTTGAATTCATAAGAAGATTGAGTGGACACCTTTTGGGAAACAGTCAGAAAATTCTTCTTAAATAGACTTGTAACTTGGAATTGGTTTGAAATGAAAACGACTCGACTTGAACGCTGACCCTGACTTTATATCATTGACTCGGACTTTGACTGGGACTATTGGACTCAAACCATGAGTGCTTTTCAGGTGACCTGGACTTGAAAAACCGTGACTCGACTCTATTTCTGGTAGTTTATTACATGAAAAAGGTAAGCTAAGTAAGTCCCATGACTTTGTAAATGTATTTCAGATCCTCCATGAAGAATGGGCCAACTATGGAGTCATGTATAAGTACCAGCCTGTGGATCTGATCAGGTACTGCCTCAGGATAATATCACTATGACTTCAGCCTTATGGGGACATTCTTTTCCCTGAATTATTCTGTTTGTGAATGTTTATCGCTCACATGGGAAACATGCTGTGCATGTTTTAACAGAAAGTACTTTGGCGAGCAGATTGGCTTGTACTTTGCGTGGCTTGGAGTTTACACTCAGCTCCTCATCCCTCCCTCACTCTTGGGCATCATTGTTTTCTTATACGGCATCTTTACTGTGGAATCCAACATACCCAGGTAACTGCTTTCATCAAACGGAAGCCTATAACCAGGTAGGCAGCATTTCAACATCCAGTGCAGAGGTAACGCGTTGCTCCTTATACGTACCTGCAGTCAGGAGACGTGTGACGAGAAGCAGAACATCACCATGTGTCCTCTGTGTGATGGGGTGTGCGATTACTGGCTGCTAAGCTCCGTGTGCTCCCTGGCCAGAGCCACATATCTGTTCGACAATGGGGCCACTGTGCTGTTCGCCATCTTCATGTCCCTCTGGGGTATGCAACTTTTGAAACTCCTCGACCATTTGTGGCTGTTCCTTTACTTGACTAAAGTTTATTCTTGTGTGGTGAATCTAACGGCACCTATATGTTGTTACCGCCCTGATATTGTGTTGCCTGCAGCTGCTTGCTTCCTGGAGCACTGGAAAAGGCGGCAGATGTACCTGAAACATGCCTGGGACCTCACCAATTTGGAGGATGATGAGGTGAGACCGTCCTCCTAAACCAGTCAACATTCTATTGATTTACTTATTATTTAAGTATTACATTTGTCATAGTTTTTATAGTCAACATTACACATTATTATTATACTATTATCATCATCACCATTATAACAATGATAATAATAGCTCTTATTGTTGGATTTTATTATTATTAGCATAATTGTTATCGTATTATACTGTATGTATCTGTTCAGATTCTTAAAAATATCATGTTTCTCCTTGCTGTCATTCCCATTTTCACTGAAATAACCTTTTAACCTGTCTCTGTCATCGAGTCACATTTAGAGCAGAGATTATAGTGCCTGAGCCTGAGATAGAGTCACTCAAACACACGCTGGCTACCAGTGGACTTAGAAGGCCCGGGGTCTTTAAATGGACTCTGGGCTTTCTGGTTAAGGGATGGAGACAGAGGGAATCAGCTGATTAAACTCTGCTTCCTCTCTGTGTGTTTGTGTCTGTAAACGCTTCGGTCCAAAGGAGCGCGTTCAGGTGCGTATTACCTTCAATGAAGTTTGTTTTTTCTATTCAGCAGCATCAGTCATCACACACAACGTTTGTATGAACTGCGATAAGGGCTAAAATGTCAAAAGTTTCAGAATGTACTGTCATCTGGACTAGTTAGAATCTTAGTTTTAAAAAGAAATAAATCAATCGAAGTGTTGTGATTAATCTATTAGGTCCTCAACCCAATAGATTAATCACAACTCTTTTTTTAATCAAATAATTGTTGCTTGACAGCACCTTGAGCAGCTGCAAGAGAAGTCCTTTATTTGAAAGCGCGCATAGATTTGATAAAGTAGCGACATTGTGTTGTAACTTTAAATACACATGTAGCTGATGCAGATTGTAGATGACGACATGAAAAAGGATTATTTCTCGTCCACATAATAGTCTGAGTGTTGCATTTCAGATTGTTAACAAATGTGAACATTCTTCTTATGTGCCGTTCATGTTCTCTTAACACCTAATATAAGTGTTAAGACAAGATGTTTTGACTCAAAAAGAGTGTAAATTTTGTGTGAAAAACCTTTTTTGTACGTCGGTATGACGTTCTCATTTTGGCTTCATGTAAAAAGTCACGCGTAATTTTCACACCTTTTACCTTTGAATGAATAATCAAATAAGTGTACACTGTAGCAATATTGTTAGCTGCTGCGCTCTGTTGAATCGCTAATGGTCGCACCTTATGTTTAGAAGAAAGGGGATTTTCCGAATGCTATTGCATTAACAGTGCTTGTGGTACTTAGATGCCCTTCAGTGCCCATTGGCATTCTGGGAACACGTTCATGCGTGGCAGTCACGCCTCTGCAGTTATAAAATGTTGCTAACATTCACACTGGGCTAATGATAAGAGCCACGTCCAGTCTGAACTAGTAGTTGATATACAGTAACAACGCTGACATTTTATTTGATTTTTAATATACATGTTTTCTGATTTTTCTTATTAGACATTCAAGAATAGTACTAATTATAAAATGTTAAATACCAATAATGAGGTGTTCAAAATTCTGTCTAAATGTCTGAATAATGCATAATCACAAAACTTAAGTGTATGTCTCGGGTTCACTGCAAACTTCTGTCGATGAATGTGTTGAATTGGATCAATCCTTATGTGCTTCCTCGGTTTTAGGAGGAGCTGAGGCCAGAGTACGAGTCTGCTTTGCAAGAGAAAAGAAAAAAGCTGAAGGACAGAGCTAAAAAGAAGGTGTGTACGGCTTCTCTCAATGAGCACCAAAGCGAATCATTGTTTCTAACGCGGTTGTGTTGCAGAATAAAAGCGAGAGCACAGACGGAGAGGCAGACCAGATGCTTGTCTTCCAGGTATGATGACCTCTGCTGTCACGCAGAGGGGCTTATCCCCAAAGAGGGCAGGGCCCACTGAGGCCATCGACTCTGGACAGTTTAAGCAGCACAGAAACAGCTCAAAAATGATGCCCAATCACATTGAGCTAGCATGTATCCGCAATATCTATCAGCGGGCAGTACATGCAGTGGATCCCGCGCCTCCTGCAGTGAATAGCTGAGTGTAAAGCAGCTTACCTGGCTCAGATTAGCCCAGGTTACAGATGGATAGAGAGAGAAGAGGAGATGGATGAGAAGGCCATGACTGTCCCCACTGTATGTGTTTATGTGTGTGCAGGTCAAGTTGTGAGGCAATAACTGGATTATACTCGTGTTTGTACACTGACCATTACACTAGACTGTATTTTGATTCCATATATTAAGAATTCAAACTGCAATATTTTTATTTGGGTCACAAACTGTCATGATTTAGGAGGGTGAGTTCTGGAGCTATAGCCAGGTCATGTGTATTAAGATCAAGATTAATGATAAAAGAGGAACTCAAGGAAAGACGTAGATATAAGATGGATTTATTTATGGAACTGTGGAAATACACATGGACATACTCCAGTTAATTAGGCCGCTTGCAAGGCTAATATAATGTGAAACAATTTTAGTGAAATATCTAATATCTATCTATATGGTGATTGCAGTTACATTTGGTGTGAAATTAACTTTGATGATACTCTTTTCACAGCAAGACATTGAGACCCTGGACGTTGAAGATCATCTGTCGGGATATCTCATCAACGTGTCCACCCTTGTATTTTTGGTACGGTGTATGAATGCTTTAAAGAATAGTGCCTTTTAATGGACAGGTCAAACTCTGGAGGAACAAAATGGAAACTGTCTTGTGTTATATGGCACTGGAGTGGAAAGGTTATCTACTTTGAAAGGTTTATCTCATGTTAGTTCTGGCTGGATGGTTATAGTGTTTCCCCTCATAATGATCAATTTTGGATTCAAGTTTTCATATTAAAATCAAACGTATAGCTATATGATAGATAGATAAATACTTTATTGATCCCGAAGGAAATTATTCATCAGTCCCTTGCTCACATTCACACAAGCAGAGCAGGATCTACACATTTAAAAGAAGTTAAAAATAATAAAATTATAAAATTAAAATAACACATTTAAAAGAGAGAGCAATAAATACAAGATAAGTTAAGTTAAGGCACTGCTAGATAATGCTCAAGACATTTCCCTCTCTCCTCCTCCTCTGCTCCTCCCTGACGTGGCTCTGTTATAGAGCCTGATAGCATTAGGGACAAAAGAGTTCTTCAGTCTGTCCTTGGAGCATCTCAGAGAGCGGAGTCTGGAGCTCACGGCGCTTCTCTGGTGGGAGAAGACCGAGTTAAGGGGGTGGCTCTGATTGAGCAGGATTGACCTGATCTTAGAGAGCGTCCTCTGCTCCACCACCCTCTCCACTGAGTCCAGGCCCAGACCAACCACTGAACCCGCCTTCCTAATGAGCCGGTCCAGTCTCTGAGTGTCCTTTTTTCTTGCGCTGCCCCCCCAACATACAACGGCATAAAAAAGAACACTGGACACAATAGACTGGTAGAACATGTACAACAACTTAGAACAGACCCTGAATGAGGCCAGCCGTCTATATATAGCTTGTATTAATATTGTTTCTGAACATTGGTAAGATGAATATTATTTTAGATGAATCCCAGTTTATATCAAATCAAATCAAATCAAACTTTATTTATAGAGCGCTTTTCATACAAAATGTAACACAAAGTGCTTTACAGTGCTTAAAAATCATTAAAAATAATAAAAATCGTCCCCACCAGTAAATATACATAAATAACTACAACCCCACCACCCACCACCCGCACACACAGACACACAGACGTACAGACAGCCCAGCAGTTAAAAGTCTTAAATAAAAATGGACATAGAGTTGAGTACGTAAGGCTGGGTACAGATGGACCGAAAGAGGAAACATCATCCAAGGAGCCGTCTGCACCAGGAGCAGCCCATCGCCCACAGCCACAGAGCGCCAACCCAGGGGGCCCGGAGTAGGTGTAGGAGAGACGTCCTACCTCCATCCAGGCACCCCCAGGAGAGCGCCCGCACGGCCACAGCCAACCAGCACTCCCGGGGCAGAGGGCTCCCTCAGAGGAACCACTAGGAGAACATAAAAAATAAATGAATAAAATAAATAAAAATAAATAAATAAATATTTAATAAGAGATACATTAAAAACAGCTAAAACTGTGCGTGAAATAGCACAGGATAAAAGAGGGAAAATAAAGAAATAATAGAACTAAAACCGGTAAATAAGGTTAATATAAGTAAATATTAATTAAAAGCTAAACTAAAAAGGTGGGTCTTGAGCCTGCTCTTAAAAACATGAACGTTCTCTGCGGTCCTGAGCTCCTCCTCAGGTCGTTCCAGAGGCGAGGGCCATAGTATTGGAAAGACGCCTCGCCGTGAGTCTTTCTGTTGACTTTAGGAATAACTAGGAGACCCCTGCCAGAGGAGCGAAGGGACCGCGAAGGCTCATATGGTAAAATCAATTCTGAAAGATAAGAAGGACCAAGACCATTAAGACATTTAAAAACCATTAAAAGAACTTTAAAATGGATCCTGAAACACACGGGGAGCCAATGCAGTGACTCTAAAACCGGTGTAATGTGGTCCCGCCTCCTGGTCTTCGTCAGGACACGAGCTGCTGAATTTTGTAAAAGTTGTAAACCTGAGATACTCTTTTTGGGAAGACCAGAAAGCAGGGCATTACAGTAGTCGATACGACTGGTGATAAAAGCATGCATTAGCGTCTCCGTGTTGGCCCGAGAGAGAATGGGGCGGACTCTGGCTTGTTCTTTAGATGGTAAAAACCTATCTTTGTGATATTCTTAATGTGTGGAATTAAAGTCAGCTCAGAGTCAAAAATCACACCCAGGTTCTTCACCTGTGAGGAAGGATTAAAAGACAATGACTGTAGTTTGGGTAAAAGTTTCTCTCTCTGGGCCTGAGGACCGATGACTAAAACTTCAGTTTTGTCCTGGTTAAGCTGGAGAAAGTTTTCTGCCATCCAGGATTTGATATCTAAAATGCAGTTAAAAAGTGCATCCATTGGCCTGGTGTCCTCAGGAGACATGGAGATGTACAACTGTGTATCGTCAGCGTAACTATGAAAGTTGACTCCATGTCTCCTGATGACATCACCAAGAGGGAGCATATACAGGTTAAAAAGCACTGGGCCTAAAATCGAACCTTGAGGCACACCACATGTAATATTATGGACCTTGGAGGAGCAGGTATCCACGCTTACCATGAATGTCCTGTCTGTGAGGTAGGATGTAAACCATTTGTGGACAGCACCAGAGAGGCTGATGTGTTTTAAACAAGTTAAAAGAATAGTATGGTCGACTGTATCAAAGGCAGCGCTCAGATCCAGTAGAACCAACACTGTCAACCTTTTGGAATCATAATTTAATCTAAAATCGTTTAAAATCTTTAAAAGGGCTGTCTCGGTGCTGTGGTTTACCCTAAAGCCAGACTGAAATTTCTCAAGGACGTCATGTGCATTTATAAAGTCGCTAAGTTGGGTAAAAACAAGTTTTTCTAAGATTTTGCTTAAAAATGGTAAGTTGGATACCGGTCTAAAGTTGTTAAAATCATTACGGTCCAAATTGCTCTTCTTCAGCAGAGGCCTCACCACCGCCCCCTTAAAGGCAGCAGGGAAGACCCCCGTCTGAAGGGAGCAATTCATCATGTGTAAAAGCTCGTCTCTAAGAGATCCATAGAAAGTTTTAAAAAACGGGGTTGGGACCGGGTCTAAAGGACATGTGGTGGGCCTCACTGAGGAGAAAACTTTATCAAGCATCTCAGCATTAACCTGGACAAAACTGTGCAGTGTTTCCTCTGGAACAAGTAGACAACCAGATGTATTTAAAACCGTGTTACTTTGAGTAGATAAAATATTACATCTGATAGTGTCTATCTTTCCCCTGAAGTGGTCTGCAAACGCCTCGCAAAGGGAGTCACTTGGAGTAAAATTGGTCTTGTTAAAATCGGGATTGATTAGATGTTCTATTGTAGAGAAGAGTACCTTGGGATTGTTTTTATTATTGTTGATAATTTTTGAGAAGTAGTTGTTTCTTGTGTTTCTTACTGTGTTATTGTAGGTTGATTGTTGTTCATGGAAGATTTGGTAGTTTATGGTAATTTTGTTTTTTCTCCATTTTCTCTCTGCCACCCTGCATTGTCTTTTGAGTTGTTTAATTTCCTCATTCCTCCATGGAGTAATTGGTTTTGTAGGGAGTTTCTTGGATTTTAAAGGAGCGATAGAATCAAGCGCTGACTTGAGTTTGCTATTAAAATTTTCAAAAATAAAATCACAGGGGGCAGGTAGAACAATAGGAGAATATTTCTCTAAAACATCAATAAAATTTGCAGCCACTTCAGGGGTGAGATGACGTTTCCTCACAGCTCTTACCGAGGTCTCCCGCTGGGTAAAACTGGTGATATTAAAAAACACACAGTAATGGTCAGAAACAACCAAGTCAATGACAGAAGACACAGCTGTGGACAGGCCATACGTGATGACCAGGTCCAGACTGTGTCCTCTGTCGTGAGTTGGCTGTGTGACGTGTTGGGTAAAATCCATATAATTAAGAACATTTAAAAAATCCCTAGCAACAGGGTCTAAAAGATTATCTATGTGTAGATTAAAATCACCAGTTAAAAGAATCATATTAAAAGAGCTATGTAAAAGTGATAAAAACTCAGAAAATTCCTTAACAAAAAGAGGGCATTTTTTGGGGGGTCTGTAAATAGTGACCCATAAAATGGGGGGATTACTATACAAACAAAAGGAAAGTTTTCCACTGCAGGGCCATTTGAGAAAAATAATCCAATCTGTTGTTGCAGATGGCAGTGAGCTTCTCGGCGGTGTTTGGCGTGGCCATGTACAGGATCTGCATGTTGAGTGTGTGGTCCATGGACCCAGACCCTGAGGCCAAAGCCAGCGTGAGGATCACCGTCACCACCACCGGCATAGTCCTCAACATGCTGGTGGTGCTGGTGCTGGAGGAGGTCTACGGGGCCATCGCCGTGTGGCTCACCGAGCTAGGTACTCTCACTGTGCACATGAACAGGAGCTAGGTACTCTCACTGTGCACAGGAACAGGAGTTAGGTACTCTCACTGCACATGAACAGGAGCTAGGTACTCTCACTGCACATGAACAGGAGCTAGGTACTCTCACTGTGCACATGAACAGGAGCTAGGTACTCTCACTGTGCACATGAACAGGAGCTAGGTACTCTCACTGCACATGAACAGGAGCTAGGTACTCTCACTGTGCACATGAACAGGGGCTAGGTACTCTCACTGTGCACATGAACAGGAGCTAGGTACTCTCACTGCACATGAACAGGAGCTAGGTACTCTCACTGCACATGAACAGGAGCTAGGTACTCTCACTGCACATGAACAGGAGCTAGGTACTCTCACTGTGCACAGGAAAAGGAGCTAGGTACTCTCACTGTGCACATGAACAGGAGCTAGGTACTCTCACTGCACATGAACAGGAGCTAGGTACTCTCACTGTGCACAGGAACAGGAGCTAGGTACTCTCACTGTGCACATGAACAGGAGCTAGGTACTCTCACTGTGCACATGAACAGGGGCTAGGTACTCTCACTGTGCACATGAACAGGGGCTAGGTACTCTCACTGTGCACAGGAACAGGAGCTAGGTACTCTCACTGTGCACATGAACAGGAGCTAGGTACTCTCACTGTGCACATGAACAGGGGCTAGGTACTCTCACTGTGCACATGAACAGGGGCTAGGTACTCTCACTGTGCACATGAACAGGGGCTAGGTACTCTCACTGTGCACATGAACAGGGGCTAGGTACTCTCACTGTGCACATGAACAGGAGCTAGGTACTCTCACTGCACATGAACAGGAGCTAGGTACTCTCACTGCACATGAACAGGAGCTAGGTACTCTCACTGCACATGAACAGGAGCTAGGTACTCTCACTGTGCACAGGAAAAGGAGCTAGGTACTCTCACTGTGCACATGAACAGGAGCTAGGTACTCTCACTGCACATGAACAGGAGCTAGGTACTCTCACTGTGCACAGGAACAGGAGCTAGGTACTCTCACTGTGCACATGAACAGGAGCTAGGTACTCTCACTGTGCACATGAACAGGGGCTAGGTACTCTCACTGTGCACATGAACAGGGGCTAGGTACTCTCACTGTGCACATGAACAGGGGCTAGGTACTCTCACTGTGCACATGAACAGGGGCTAGGTACTCTCACTGTGCACATGAACAGGGGCTAGGTACTCTCACTGTGCACATGAACAGGGGCTAGGTACTCTCACTGTGCACATGAACAGGGGCTAGGTACTCTCACTGTGCACATGAACAGGGGCTAGGTACTCTCACTGTGCACAGGAACCAGGCCGCTGTTTCACTGTCAGTGAGTCAAGGGACTTAGACACAGGCAATATTGCTTTGATTGATACGGATTAATGGTTCTTCAGAATTCTCTGAAGAAATATAGTACTTTGTTATACACTGGTTGGACTATAATGTGTATATATTTATTGTGAGCTGAAGTGAAGATTAATGTTGAGCTTGTCATGATTGGTTTATAGTGGGTCCCAGTTAAACCATTGTTCTAAAGTTGCGTGTGAACCGTGCAGTGTAAACCTGCTGTGTTTTACAGAAATCCCCCGGACAAAGGAGGAGTTTGAAGAGCGAATCATCTTTAAGTCTTTTTTCCTCAAATCAATGAATGCTTTTGCACCAATTTTCTACGTGGCCTTCTTCAAGGGCAGGTCTGTTGTCCTACTGTTGGCACAGATCAAAATGTTTAAATGAAAGGTAACGCTTTATATTAAGGTGTTCTCATTAAGTATTAATACGGTATTAATAAGCATTAATAATATGCTTGTAAAGTATTAACAGACTGCTTATTATACTTTTATCTGTTAACATACTAATAGGCCATTCATGATATGCTTATTCAAAGCCAACCCATAACCCATAACCTAACCTAACCCATAACCTAACCCTAAAATGATTACTAATGCTTATTAATTCTTAATGAGCACACCTTAATCTAAAGCGATACCAAATGAAATAAGCATCCAGTATTTTTTAGACTGATCTTTTCTTTTCAAACAGGTTTGCTGGGCGCCCTGGTGATTATATTTACGTTTTTGAAGATTATCGCATGGAGGAGGTGAGCTTCTGTTTGCTGGATGACTGAGAGCTCACAGACATATAATGGTTATGTTGTGTTGTTCCAGTGTGCCCCTCCAGGCTGTCTCATTGAGCTGTGCATCCAGTTGGGCATGATCATGCTGGGAAAACAACTCATCCAGAATAATGTTTTTGAGATCCTTATACCGTAAGATCACACACTTACAGTTACAGTTACATCATTGTGAAAATGACGCAATGTAAAGTTGACAGTACCATGTTTATTGTGATGTTGTGGGGCGGCTGACAGTTTGCCTTTGTACAAGTCATTTCTTAATAATGGCTGCAAAGGATCTTACAGTTCCCTCTGTTTTCCCATACCAATTATTCCATAAAGCAACACCCACAAACAACATGTATAATATCCACCCATAGCAAACTGAAGAAGTGGTACCGAGAGTTCCAGGAGCAGAAGGGGGCGAGGAAAGCTGCGGCAGATGAGGAGGCCGAGTCGGAGAACAAACAGCCCAGACAGCAGTACCATAAGGACTTCCTCCTGGAGCCGTTCGAGGGCGTGACCCCAGAGTACATGGAGATGGGTGAGTTCCGTCCTCCTTTACCGTTCTCCCCCACACACACGTGTCACTCAGAAGCATGTCTTTGTTTGCCTCTGTGCACAGTGATCCAGTACGGCTTTGTGACCCTGTTTGTGGCCTCCTTCCCCCTGGCTCCAGCCTTGGCCCTGCTCAACAATGTCATAGAAATCCGGCTCGACGCTTCAAAGTTTATCACCGAGATCCGCAGGCCCGAGGCGGTCAGGTGTAAGGACATAGGTGCGGATCACGACACGCGTGTGCTCCGCTGCATTGACGTGTTCACTGTAGACATGTACAAAGTCAACCATTTATCATCAAAAGTATCACTGCAGAAGAACTGGCCTTTACTGTCTCTGTTGGTCTCAGATCATTTCAGCATTTAGATTACCTCCACTACCTACATTTGAATGCTCAGATTGTGCTAGTGAGTACAGGCACATAGATTTGAAATACATACATTTTAAGAGAAAATAAACCTAGTGTGAAAAAACTAAAGCAGTAATCACAAAATGTCTCCTTTGATCCCGTCTGTGCTTGCTTTTCTGTGTTGGGTATTATTGGTAAAAGTCACTTGGTAAGTTAGTGTAACACTGACTGGACTGGCGTGTAGAGATGAGAGGCTTACTGTGGCATAAAGGCATTCTGAGAAAGAAGTATAATAACAGTCCTTTACAATAACATGGAACTCCATTGAGTTTTGACACACAGGTTAATTAAGATACCTTCTTACAAGCTGAACAGTATGCTCCAACGCCAGCCGCAGAGAGCAGCATATCAGTAATAAAAATAAGTCAAGTACTTGTGTACTTATGCTGACAAAAAAAAACTGCAAAGGCAAGAGCACAGTACCGGGGCACAGCTATAGCTTTCTTTAACAGCAATGAAATGACCTGCAAACTAACTTATTAGCTAGTTCTACTAGAATTAGGTTTCTCATGATTATAAGCAAAGCAATGTGAGTAAAAGGTCTGCATCCACATCCGTAAATGATCACATCAATATCCACGTGGCCTGGGAAAGAGCAGGGAAATGGTGAGACAGAGAGTTGTTTGCCTTAAAGGGATGTTTCAGGATTTTTGACATAGGGCCTCATTTCCTAGTTATCCAGAGATTTTTTTAATTTGTATTCATGCAGTCCTTATATTTGAAGAGTCTAGTGGCGTTAGGCTGGTGCAAGGCTAGCACATTTCTACGGTTACAGCGAGCCTGCATTAAAAACAGCCTGACCCATTCCATCTGAGGCAAATCACTTATAAGGAGTAATTTCTTAAATATATATGACCTTGTATCACATGAATTACTGCATTTGAGGGACTATTTTCAAGCAGATCCGCCACAGCGTAGCCTACAACCACGAAGCTGATGCTGCTCAAATATAAGTTATTTTAAATGCAAGTTAAATGTAGGCTAGGGTGACCAGATGTCCCAGTTTACCTGGGACAGTCCCAGTTTTGAGTCCTCTGTCCCATGTCCCCACACATTCCTTCAAAACCATTAATTTGTCCCAGTTTTAGACAGGATCTGTCCCAAGTGTCCCAGTTTTTGGCCAATATGATCCACAAAGTAACAAACTTCGCTTGAAATGCATGTCTTTGGGCCATGCAAATGTCCATTACCAAGTAGAAACCAATAAAAACTATCAAGTCTATCATGTTAATGCTGATTGGTGCATGGTGTAAGATATAGCGTGGGAAAAACAGTCAATAAATGGCCCCCTGGTTGCCCATGCAACAAAATCCCAAATAGTGTCCCAGTTTTTTTGTCAGAAAATCTGGTCACCCTAATGTAGGCGTTATAAGTGATAGGCCTCAGGTGCTCTGTGGAGTGGGTCAGACTGTTTTTAATGCAGGCTAGCTGTTACCGTAGAAATGCGCTAGCCTTGCACTAGCGTAGCGCCACGAAACTCTTCAAATATAGGGACTGCATGAATAAAAAATAAAAATAAATCTCCAGAAATCAACAACACTGGATAACTAGGAAATGAGGCCCTATGTCAAACATCCTAAAATATCCCTTTTAAACTAAGGCAGTACTAGATACTAGAACATGTAACCTCTGAAACTGAGACCTCTTTTCTTCTGCTGTGTCTCTTACCACTGCTCTCCTTAACTGCATGTTTCTCTCTACATTTCTCTTTTTCATGCACCTTCCATCTCCAGGGATTTGGTTCCACATTCTGTCGGGAATAAGCAAATTTGCTGTAATCACCAACGTAAGCATGTGTGGTGGTCTATCAGTCCTTAGTTACAGTGTGGTTCCCAAACAATGATCTCATACATTTGTTTATGGTTCTTTCTATTTTTTATAAATCTCATAAATTATGCTTTTTAAATGGCGTAAGAAAAAGCGCTGTAAATATGTCATGACCCTGTGCAGTTTGGGAAGCGCGTCTGTCAGGACTATGTTCCATTCAGTTTAAACACTCCCAAGAAACTCCAGGACACAGCAGATGTACTTCCATGAAGTTTACTGAGAATCTTGTGAAACTGTAACACAGTACAAACATATGCCTATGTTATAACCAAACGGAAAACATGAAATAGTGTAAATTAGCTGTCTGCAGCTTATATGAAAACATACATAAGAAGCATGAGCACGAAGCTAACTAGCCTAGCACAAACCAATAGCTTGTTGGATGTCTTAAGTGTTACACAAATGATAATTAAGTGATAATCTAGTGCTACACGATAATAAATACTTACAGATGATGCCTTAGCAAAAAAAGGGGAAAAGAAAAGCGGTCAAATGGGAGCAGAAAACAGAGAAGGCTCACACATGTCTGGAGCTAAATGCTGCGTAGCCATTGTACTTCTTCTAACCAAACTAAGGCACATGCTGCCACCTACTGTCCTGTTGCAATAGTGCATCGCTACTAGGTTTACAAAAATATACAACCTAAATTGAACTGCTGACAAAACCACATTTGTGTGGCACAACACTCCCCGCTTGGGTTTTTTTTTTTTTAAAGAACCCACGCTAATGAACAGTATCAGTCTTTGGAGAAAGAAGCAGAACTACTTCCGTTATGGGACGAGAAAAAGTCTTTCGGATTCCGTCCTTGACGACTACCACTTCAACTTTGCGGACCAGTCCATCTTCTCCTGGAAAGGTCTTGGTGATGATACCCATGGGCCACTGATTTCTCTTTGCCTGATGGACTTTTAGGAGAACTAAATCCTCTTCTTGGAGGTTTGGCTGTTTTCCTTGCCACTTATGTCGCAGCTGCAATGTTTTGAGGTATTCATGTTTCCACCTGTTCCAAAACATGTCTGCCAGGCGCTGGACCCGCTTCCACTCTGCTCTGATGAGATCTGCTTCCTGAAAAGGGCCGGATGGAGGAGGAGGTGGACAGCCTGTCTTGAGAGTCAGGATCATTGCTGGGGTGAGGATGAGAGGCGATTCCGGATCCGATGACACTGGTATGAGCGGTCTAGCATTCATGATGGCAGCTACCTCGGCCATGAACGTAGTCAGAACCTCATGTGTAAGGTGAGATTTTCTTTGCTCGAGCAGCATGCAGTCCAAAATACAGCGGGCAATGCCAATCATACGTTCCCACGCGCCACCCATATGGGATGCGTGGGGTGGGTTAAAGACCCAGCTGCAGCTTTGTGTGCCCAAGTATTTTTCCACATTGTTGAAGCCCGGATTAGCCTTGTCCATCTCCAGCTCGCGGGAGGCGCCAATGAAATTAGTTCCACAGTCTGAGCGGATCTGCTTTGCGGGGCCCCGGACTGCAAAGAACCTCCTCAAGGCATTAATAAAGCTACTTGAACTCATAGCTTCGATCACCTCGATGTGAACTGCTCTTGAACACATACATGAGAAAATCACTGCCCATCGTTTTGAGTTGGAGACTCCTCCTCTCGTGCGGCGTGTGACAATCTCCCATGGTCCAAAGACGTCTACACCAACGTAGGTAAAGGGAGGCGCTACTTGCAGCCGTTCTGCTGGCAGGGATGCCATCTGCTGATGTTTGAGCTTTCCTCTAAGCTTTCTACAGGTGATACATCTGTGAAGCAGACTGCTAATGCAGCGTTTAGCTCCCACTAGCCAGAACCCTGCCGAACGGATAGCACCTTCGGTGAGATGTCTCCCTTGGTGTTTCACTGCTTCATGATAGTGGGACACAAGCAGAGTAGCGAGGTGACACCGGCCAGGAATGATGATGGGATGAGTTTCGTTTGTGCTCAGGTCTGACTGTCCAATCCGGCCTCCTACTCTGAGAAGTTGATCTTGGTCCATGGTGGGATGCAATTTCCACAAGCTGCTTGAAGGGGAAATGTTGATTCCTGAGTTGATACACTGAAGTTCCTCGGTATAACACTCATACTGGACACTCTTCACAATGCACACTTTGGCTCTCAGCAGCTCTTCCTCTGTGGGACGGCAAATGTGCCACCCTTGACACTTATTCTGGATAGTGTGGGTGAAGGAACGAGCTATGTGGATGAGGTGGGCAATGGATGTGAGGAGAGTGCTAAACTTGGAGAAACGCCCAAAGCGTTGTGGGTGTATCACATCTCTGGTAACATGCGTGAGACTTGTCACCACCTGGGGACGCACTTCTGAGTCGGTCTCAGGGTCAATGAGGTCATAAGTATCCTGAGGCTCAGACAATTGCAAAGATACATCGCGAAGAAAGGCAGGACCTTTGAGCCATGTTGTGCTGTTGAGCAGAGCTGGTGTTGCAGTTCTTGATCCAATGTCTGCTGGGTTGAGGTGCGTCGGAACGTACTTCCATTGGCCAGAACAAGGTGATTGGCGGATACGTAGGATTCTGTTGTGTACGTAGACGTAGAATCTTCTTGATTGATTGTGGATGTATCCCAACACAACCTTGCTGTCTGTGAAATAGGTGATGTTATTGAATGTTGCGTCCATCTCTGTGACGATCATCTCCGCTATCTCAACGGCAAGTACAGCCGCACAGAGCTCAAGTCTCGGGATGGTTAAGCCAGGCTGAGGGGCCAACTTTGCCTTTCCGAAGACGAAGCCAATCTCAGTCTGTTCTTGCTGACTTGTCACCTTGATGTAAGCCACGGCTGCTATTGCTTTGACGGATGCGTCTGCAAAAACACAGAGCTCTCTTCTAAGTGCGCCTGCAGTGGAGAAGGATGTGTATGGACGAGATATCTGGAGCCCTTCTAGGTCTTGGAGGGACTGTTTCCAGCTAATCCACTCTTTCTCCATGTCTTTAGGAAGGGGTGAGTCCCAATCCACTGCTTGCATGGTGAGTTCCCTAAGTATCAGTCTGCCATGAACGGTGATGGGTGCAAGGAACCCCAGCGGATCATAGAGGCTATTCACAGTTGAAAGTACCCCTCTACGCGTGAACGGCTTCTGGTCCTCTTCGATTTGAAACATGAAGGTGTCTGTGCGCATGTTCCAGGACAATCCGAGGCTACGTTGAATGGGCAGATCTTCAACAAACAGATCTAAGCTGCTGATGTCCTTAGTGCGATCTTCAGGCGGAAATGCTTCAATGACTGCAGGTCGGTTTGAGGCAATCTTGTGCAGCCTAAGGTTAGAAGCTGCAAGCATCTTCTGCGCCCGTCCGAGGACACTGATGGCTTCTTCCTCAGTGCTGAAGGACTTTAAAGCATCGTCGACGTAAAACTCACGTTCGATGAACCTCCTTGAGTCACTGCCATAGTCCGCTTCTGCTTCCTTAGCTGCCCGTCGCAAACCATACACTGCAACGGCAGGCGAGGGACTGTTTCCAAAGAGGTGAACTCGCATTCTGTAGTCCACTATGTCGGAGCTTGGGTCATTGTTCCTATACCACAGAAAGCGCAGGAAATCACGGTGTTCCTCTTTCACGAGAAAGCAGTGGAACATATGCTCGATATCGGCCGTGACCGCCACCTGTTCTTTCCTGAACCTCACGAGAACTCCTACTAGGCTGTTATTGAGGTCGGGCCCGGTGAGCAAAACATCATTGAGCGACACTCCTTCATATGACGCACTGCTATCGAAAACCACACGGATCTTGTCTGGCTTCCTGGGATGGTACACACCAAACAGGGGCAGGTACCAACACTCTTGTCCAGGCTGCAGTGGCTGAGCAGCTTCTGCGTGTGCTTTCTTAAGCATCTTTCCCATAAACTCTAGGAAGTCAGCTTTCATCTTTGGACGTTTTTCCAATGAGCGCGAGAGAGAGACAAGACGGTCAAAGGCCTGTTTCCTGTTGTTAGGCAGTCTCTGTCTCGGTGAGCGAAAGGGCAAGGGTGCAACCCAACTTTTGAGGCTGTTCTGGTAGCACTCAGCTTCCATTATCTTCAGAAACTCGAGATCTTCCATGGATGGGGCGAGTTTGTTGTCGTCGGGAGTACGAGCGAAGACGGTCTGCCCCAAGCGGTCTTCAGTAGACTTAACCGAGTTGTAGGGGGTGATACGTCCTGGGTGATGCCGATGTTTAGGCACTTGACTAAATACCTCTTTCACCGTGATCTGATTGTTGCATGGCTGAAGGTGACTCGTACGACCATTCTCTAGGAGGGCTGTTTTGTAGCTCCTCACCTCGAGTGGTCTATGGGCACCTCCAAGGCAGACGTCTCCAATGACGACCCATCCGAGATCAAGCCTTTGAGCAAACGGTGCATTTCCTGGGCCACTTATCTGCTCTCTGACCTTGTGCACCCTCAAGATGTCTCTTCCCAACAAAAGGAGTATCTTGGCGTCAGCATCCAGAGGTGGAATCTTATTGGCAATGTTTTTCAGATGGGAATGATGGCAGGCTGCATCTGGCGTAGGAATCTCGGCACGGACATTAGGAATTTGGTTGCACTCGAGGAGTGAAGGCAGAGGAATGCTTACTTTCCTGTCCACCGGCTCCACAATGTATCCGCTGGCTCTTCTCCCCGCTGTCTCTGTGCACCCTGCACAGGTCTTGAGTGTGTAGGAATAGGAGCTTCCGGAGATCTTGAAGACGTCAAAGAACTCTGACCGTGCCAGGGAGCGATTACTCTGCTCGTCCAAAATAGCGTACATCCTCCTGGCCTCCTCCCTGTGTCCATCTGGGAACACGTTGACGAGGCAGATCTTGGCACATGCTCTGGCGCTGAATCCCTCGCCACATACTTGCGTACACGTCGATTTGACTACATGGATATCTGCTTTGTCCGCCTCCCCGCAATCCTCTGAAGTGGAAGGGGACGACTTAGATTTCCAAATAGGTGGGGCGGGGTGAAGCGCTGTCACATGAGTAGTGCTTTCGCACTCCGTACACCTTATCTCAGCAGTGCAGTTCTTTGCTAGATGCTCTGTCGAGGAGCAACAGCGGAAGCAGATGTAATGCTCTTTCAAAAGCTGCTTGCGATCATTTTCGCTCTTTTCACGGAAGCCTCTGCATTTTCTCAGAGGGTGGGGCTTTTTGTGCAAAGGGCAATGTTTGTTTGGATCGATGCGTTCCATACTCTCTCTAGATTCAGATTTTGAAGTTCCTGAGACCTGTGTCTTGTGAACATATACAGATGTCTTAACAGGCTTCTCCCACTTACTCTTTTTCTCTGTTGTAGCTTGCATGAAGAGGGTAAAGCTTGGGTCTGTGCGCGCCTTTGCCTCTGAGGAGATGAAGTTTACCAACACTGAGAAAGGTGGGAAACTGACAAAATGTTCTTGTTTGTATCTTGTGCCAAAGTAGAGCCACTTTTCTTGCAGGTTGTATGGGAGCTTTTCGATAATAGGCTTAATTCCCCTGGAGGTATCCAAGTATGACAAGCCTGCGAGGTAGCCGTCTTCCTTGGCAGCTTGGAGTTCTGACAGCAGATCGGCTAGATCCCTGAGTCTCTGTGGATCCTTCGTTGTGATCTTTGGAAAGCTATCCAGTTTGTCGAACAGAGCTTGTTCAATAGCCTCTGGCGAGCCATATAGTTCGTCGAGGCGCCCCCATGCCATGAATAATCCGGTTGCTGGATTCTTGATGTTGACTGTTTTTATCCTTCTTACTTGTTCTGCTGACTCTTTTCCCAGATACTTGGTAAGAAGGTCGAGTTCTTCTGAGGCAGACAGCTCAAGATCATTGATAGCATTCTTGAACGATGTTTTCCAGGCCCAATAGTTTATTGGCTGGTCATCGTATGTGGTGAGGCCTGAAGTTACCATATTGTTGCGAGCCAGATATTTGATGAGGTCTCCGGTGAATGTAGGATGGTCTTGGCTAGCTTGATAAGGCATCTTGGGAGCAAACGGGTGGGCTGGAGGTGAAGGATCCTGTTTTAAGTTCTGTAGCGGACGATTCCTGCTAAACTGAGGAGCTGGAGCGGAGTTGAGAGGCTGCATGGAGCTTTGTTGTGGCGGTGCTCCACTGGTCTGAGCAATCTGGAGAATTTGCTGTGGCACAATACCTGCAGATGCAGCAGCTTGGATTTGGCTTGTATTGAGTGAGTGAGGTGTTAAAGGGAGAACATTGATTGGTTGAGGATGTAGGGGGTCAAGTGCTGCTTCTGCGTCTTCGTCTTTGCTACATAGGGTGGCTTGAGCTGACACGTAGGCGGCAACGCGCTCGTCTTTGATCGATTGGGCAAGCTGGCTTTTGGCGTCACTCCGTACTTCAAAGCTCATGTCTTCTAAATCAGCTACGAGTGCATTTGCCTCTGCTATGGCAGCGTCTTTTTCCTTCTCCTCATGTAATGCATCAATATTAGCTTGGATACGTGCCTGCTCCACTTTAAGTTCAATTTCTCTTTGTGAATGTGCCGCTCTAGCTTGTGCTGCTTCGGCTTTAGCCTTTGCCATGGCAACAGCTAAACTAATCTTTGAGCTATGTGATGTACCAGATGAGCGACTGCTCCTTGAGTGCGCAGTGTCAGACTTCTTAGCTCCATTTTCTTCACTACAGTTGCTGCGTTGTGACATTGTGACTCACTGCGATTTTAGTATCAGGAGGAGGAGGCTGGTGAGAAGTCAACAGGGAGCTGTGATGTTAGCTGTTTATCTCCAATCTTGAGTTACTCCGTAGGATGGCGATTCTTTTGTCCCTCGTAAGCTGTGTTGCCATCTTTTCACTGTCAGGACTATGTTCCATTCAGTTTAAACACTCCCAAGAAACTCCAGGACACAGCAGATGTACTTCCATGAAGTTTACTGAGAATCTTGTGAAACTGTAACACAGTACAAACATATGCCTATGTTATAACCAAACGGAAAACATGAAATAGTGTAAATTAGCTGTCTACAGCTTATATGAAAACATACATAAGAAGCATGAGCACGAAGCTCACTAGCCTAGCACAAACCAATAGCTTGTTGGATGTCTTAAGTGTTACACAAATGATAATTAAGTGATAATCTAGTGCTACACGATAATAAATACTTACAGATGATGCCTTAGCAAAAAAAGGGGAAAAGAAAAGCGGTCAAATGGGAGCAGAAAACAGAGAAGGCTCACACATGTCTGGAGCTAAATGCTGCGTAGCCATTGTACTTCTTCTAACCAAACTAAGGCACATGCTGCCACCTACTGTCCTGTTGCAATAGTGCATCGCTACTAGGTTTACAAAAATAAACAACCTAAATTGAACTGCTGACAAAACCACATTTGTGTGGCACAACAGCGTCTTTCGGCCATTTTGTCTAGTTCCGATGTAGAAACCGATCCCTGACTCTTTGCTGTGCTGCACTAGGCGTTCGTGATCTCCTTCACGTCCGAGTTTGTTCCGCGGATGGTGTACCAGTACTTGTACAGTGTGAACGGCACCATGGCGGGCTACATGGAGCACTCGCTGTCCTTCTTTAACGTGAGCAGCTTCGCCTCGGGATCCGCCCCCACGTCCACCCTGCTACCCGGGGTGTCCATGTGCAGGTGAGTATTTAAACACTCACTGTACAGGACTAGAGGTGATCGCCTCTGTCCCTGGATGTCCTGAACATGGAGTGGTGTTTTGTGGTGTGCGTGTTTCAGTGATCCCTGTAGTTCATTTCCCTCTTTCGCTCACGGGGCTTGTGAGGTCCACATCAGTGTCACACTTAGAATTGTGTGACGCACTTCTAGATTGGGATTTTGATTTCTGACAATGTTGACATATTAACCAACTGTATACACTATACATTACAAATACAGTGTCTCAATTATAGTCTCAAGTATAGTCATAGTAATATTACAAATACAGTGTCTCAATTATAGTCTCAAGTATAGTTATAGTAATAATAATAATGATGATGATGATATCAGTACAGTATAATAGTATGTTTTTATGCCAACATACTGTATGAATACAGCCATTGATAATTAATCCATTTATTTTACACCAGTTAGGAAAAAAGCTGACTTTTATGTGCCAAATTGAAAAATATTCTTTGAGATATTTTTGCCCATGAGTATAATATATTATCCTCCCAAAACTCACAAAATAAGAAGAGTCTTGTATTTGTTAGTTTACATGTGCTTCTGAAAGTAATTCCTTATGCTGGACGTTAATTCCAAAGGGTTACCATGGGAACATTGTATGTAGAGTTTTATAATTAACCTGTGCCGTCGCATCCGTGGAGCTTTATTATCCCCATAAAAATCTATTTTAAAAAACAAACAAAAAAACGGTAAGGTAAATATGTATAACCTCTGTTTTCCATAGCTAAAAGCATTTCCAAACAACACAGCACAGGCTTAGCTCATGAGAATTCCATACTATCCAGTAAAGCAGATCTATTTGTCACTTGTCTTGATCTCCACCTTTACTTGTGAATTATTGTGGTTCGCAGCTGCCCGGGCAGATTTTGATGAAAAAAGTAACGATCCTATAAAGGTCTATTCAAACTGAGCGTCCATAAACACTGCTGCACCTGTGTCCATCAGGTATAAGGACTACAGAGACCCGCCCTGGGCGCCCGAGGCCTACACTTTCTCCAAACACTACTGGTCCATGCTGGCCGCCAAACTGGCCTTTGTCATCTTCTTCCAGGTAAGAACATCAAGAACGGAAAACTACATGTAAATTGTACTTCTAGACCTAAATATTATGCTGAAGCTTTCTTTAACCATGTTATAAACTTCCCCCTTACAAACCTTACGAGTGTTGTTACATATGTCTAAAGATTTCAGAATACTCCGTTTCCTTCTTAAATACTCCAAACCCTTTCCCACCTGCTGATGTCATGAGGTGGTGCCACCATCAGGAAGTGCTCCTCTATCTTCTGAGTTCATACTCCTTCACATTATTATTTCAGCACAACATTTTTTGTTGGAGGCAAGGTGGGTGGCAAAGTGTCTTGCCCAAGGACACCACGACAGTGTGCACAATGCAAAAAGTAATCGAGAAATAATACGTTTTCTTGAATTAAGTAAATTTGCTTTGATTTGACTAACTAGTGTCAAGAAATCTGTCCGTGAGGCAAGTTTGATGCATTTAGATTAAGAAATAAAATTTTATAGCATAACTGACCTTTTTGTGACCCAGTTGGCTATATGCCATGATGTCCCCACGTGATCTCTTCCTGGACAGTTAGATCGGTGCTGTACTTCTTGTCCTGTATCTTTTACAGTCCCAAACAAATCAAGAGATAGCTCAGGATTGAGTAAATGTATGAGTGTTTAGCATGACGCCTGTACTTTCGATTACGGTGGCCTCTACGGCTCTCCAGGATTAATCGTTTTGTAGGTTTTCTGGGGAGCGGGTCCATCAGCGGTGAAAACCTACCAGAAACTCTAAGACAAATTGATCCTGTAGCATCATAGCGGCCACTGTGATGGAAAGTAAAGGCTCCATGCTGACTACTGGGTTACTACAAGGTCAAATACGCTCTAATAGAAGGTTGTTTATCACACAAAAGGTTACATAATGCACCTTTAAGATGCACCTTTTTATTAGTTAAGTAATTCATTTCTTAATCTAAACCTGGACAGATTTTTTTAAACTAGTCACTCAAATCAGAGGCAATACTTCCTACCTATTTCTATATTACTTTTTGCAGTTCACCTTAAGAAACTGGGACTCAAACCACTGACGTTCCTGTTATAAGACTATCTACTGTGTGTGTACTGTATCTGTGCGCTGGTCCCAAATGTAAATAAAGTCAACAATGGCCATGAGCCAGCTCATGGCCATTGTTGACTTTATTTACTTGTTGACTTTATTTACTTGTTCACCAGCGGGTTAAGCAGGGCACACCGCGCAGGAGCTGACTGTTGTAAGCCAATTGAACCTCTTCCAAAACGTCTAATACCCGGTACCTCTGACCTCTATTCAACTCTTGCACTGATGCTGATACTCAGGCACTTGGGGCCTGCATCAACTGCCAAACACGCCTCAAAATATGATGGTGTGGCACTGCCCCTGTCTCCCTCTATTGAAAGAGCAACTCTGACTGCCTCGGATTTGGGATTTTGTCATTCAGAACTGTGAAGAAATAGAAAACGGAATGGCCAAAAGCTTCAAAAGCCACATTCACCTGGCAACCCTCACTTTTTTTTTTTTTTATTGTCAGAAACGTAAAAGAGGACTGTTGCTCGTGCCTTTTTAAAATGCTATATATTTTGTTTTGCATAGAAAATGTACAATTCTGGAATATCTCGCCTCGAAGCCATAACACTGGTGGAGGTGAAGAGGAAAAGATGGAGAGGCTGATGTTTTATTTTGAATGGCTGTAGTAGCTTTTTGCAGATAACCTAATATCTTTTCTCAGCGGAATTAGAAACCTAACGCTCCAATTGCTTTCTTTCTCAGAATTATCTATCCAAATGTAAACAAAGGAGACGCTGAGAGTGCTCCAGACCATACCTCTACAAGGGATGATCTGTCCCAATTTGTTCTTTGTCCGTTGTGCGATGACGTGCCACTCACAGGTGTCGTTGGTTCTCCTCCACAGAACCTGGCCATGTTCCTGAGCCTGGTGGTGGCGTGGATCATCCCGGACGTGCCGCCCTCCCTCAGGGACCAGCTGAAGAAGGAGAACATGATGCTAATGGAGTTCTTGGTGGACCACGACCGGCAGGCGCGCGCCCGGAGCCCCAGGCCCCCGCCCGGCTTGGTGCCCCACATCGACGTGGTCGTGGATGCCCCGCCGGAGGGGCCCGAGGAGAACCACGTGCTCGCACGGGACGGGCTGAGCTTCGGCAGCGATTACATCCATCCCACGGACAGCGACCCGGACATCGTCAAGTCATTCGCGCTGGCAGAGGAGCAGGCGGGACACGTGGAGTCTCCGGGTGAGGAAGGGGAAGTCAACGGTGGTGGATTGGATCAAAGACAGGGCTCGATGGGAGAGCAGAAAGAGGACGAGGAAGCTGTGGCAGAGGAGGAACAACCTGCAGCAGTGGATATAGATACTCTGATGGCAGACATGGGCATGTTAGGTGAGTTACACTAAGTCAGACATTTCCATTTGCTCTGAAACTTCACCCTGTCTATCAAAGGATTATGTTATGTCTTTATTTTTTCTTCAATAAATAGCACTAAATTCAAAAATGATTTACAGTATGTATAGCTGAAGAGTAATATTGTACTCCAATTCCCAGTAACAAGATACTTTCTTTAAAAAAATAAAATAAGAGGCTTGTCGTGAATAAGATTTATATCCTTTCCAAAAGTGCCCACCACCATATAAATGTTTTTTGGTTTGTTTTTAATCTTATCATGTATCAATTGTAAATCAATGTAAATGCTCTTTAATAAGTACATTGTTTCCCTGTTGGTAGAAATGTTTTCCTTTTTTCAGAACATTTGTCACCAACAAAATTCAGTTCCACTTCCCCTGTGGTTATTTGTAGTGTTTGTTTGGCGTGTACTGGAACGCCTTTGGGGCAGCCCTGACCTTTACAAAACATATGAGACCTGACTTTGAAAAAAGCACTACATGCAACCTAACACACATTCAGAAATTATCAACTTTTTATTGTTTCATTTGTACTAGATGCTGATAAGAAAGATAACACATTAGTTACTTTAATGTATGCATAGTCACACCTGAAGGTCATTGAAGCCATTGTTTTCCTGCAGATGAAGCGCCCTGGCCCGAGACAGCAGACCCTCCTCTCTCAGTGATTAAAGAGCAGCCTCTGAGACGGTCCCCTCCTGACACCTCGTCTACGCCCGGCTCAGCCCACAGTCTGCACACCCCCAGGACACTAACTGACACCGTGGACTGGAAACCCTACGCCCTCATTGGCCCCCCTCCTCCCGCCAAGGCCCGCAGCTCAACACTGCCCTCCCGCCACCAAGGGGCGCCGGCGTGTCAAAGCGTGCCCCGGCCCAGCCACTCCACCAGCCTGTCCCGGGTTCAGCAACCCCCCATCGCTCTGATTCCCCAGGGATCAGTATCCACGCGGCCGCCCAAGTCCTCCACTCTCCCCGCCTGTCTGCGGGGGGCGCAGACATGTCCCGGCGTGCCCCGGCCCACCCACTCTACCAGCTTATCCAACACCCGGGAGCCTCCAGCGCAGCCTCCCAGGTCCTCCGGCATCGTCCAGGTCCAGTCCAGAGGCTCCGCCCAGGTGTTTGCGCTGAAAGGCCCCCCGCCCCAGCCGCCGCGCTCCAGGGCGAAGGGTCGCTGCTCCACACTCCCTCCCCGACACAGACCCCCCGGACCGGAGGAGCAAACTGTCAAGCCCAGTCAGTCTACCAGCTTCACCTCCCCGGGGGAGCGCGTGGCCCCCTCCCCCAGCGAACTGAAGCGGAACACCCCGGTATGAGCCGCATACAGGAGAAGGGGAGGGCCTTTCCTCCCCCTACCTGAACCACCAACACCTGGGGGGTCTACAACCATTCACACAGACTTTGGAGCGTGGCGTTTTGGTGAAGGAGACATTGTGACTAACTCATTTGGACATGTTTGTCTTGCATACAGTTATTGCTATATGATGATGCTCTTCTGTGCTGCAGTACTGCCTTGTAGACCAGACGATGTGATGAACTGACTATATCCTTAGTCTACGAGTAGTCAGCAGTCTTGTTTGACTTCTGCATTTTGATATATCTCATGTTAAAAGTCAATAAAATGACATATTTTTGATTTTAACCAATTTTTCGAGTGGCTTTGTCTTACAGTGGGTTCTGGAAGTGTTTATGCCCCTCTATTTATTCCTATTTCTTTTTTTTTTACATTACACTTTGGCTTGTACAAAGGCCGTGGCTTTCTGTATCACAGACCTAAGTGAGCAACATGGCTCATTAACTTTATGGATACTGATGTTGCCCTCTAGTGTAGAGTGGAGAACTCGCACCCATCCCACCCAAACGCTGTTAATATTAACCCTAAATGAGTTCATATTAACAAATAAACCCTGTCATGACTTCCCACTTATCACCTGACAATCCAATAACACCATCCTTTACCCTTGTCGAGCCCACACGTGTTCATTTCCACCCTTCAATGCGCCCCTACCCATTTGTAAACATTTGCTTTTGCCATAATCTCTAACCTCTTGCTGTTTGTAAGCCGCCTCCACCGGCCTGGACCTCCGTTGAGGCTCCGCCCTCCCGTGTCCCAGCTCTGAATGGGTCTTTTGTGTGTGGGGTGGGCTTCCCGGCATTCCAGGAGAATTCTTGCAGGTGAGGTAGTGTTTCTGCTCTGTAATCCTTTCTCAGATTACTTACTTTCTTTCCCCCAAACGACAGCCTTGGTCGGGTCTAAGAAATGAACAACTCCGGCTGAATGGGAGGGAGGGATTTCTGTCCGAACAGGTGAGTGGGACACAACCTGACTGGTCAATATTTGCTCTGTGTGTTTCATGGGGATCTGCTCTGTGGTTCGAAGCAGGAAGCATAAGAGGAGACGACCGGGACAGGTGAGCGGGTAACAGGACAACGTTGTGACAAAGGGAGAGTCTAAAGTTTGACTGGATTCGCTTTTGAAGGCTGGTTTGGAAGTCTGCTTATAACGGCATCTTATCCTACGTTTATTCTACCCCAGGCATCGTCTCTGCCCTCTCCGCGGTGGAAACTTGTCCGGACAACACTGCCCGCAGGTACGTAAAGCTTTTTCCCATGCTGGCTTTTTAGCGCGCACCGCAGACACACAAGTCCATGCCAAAGTCCACCAAAGGAAGGAACTTATCTTCAGCGCCTTTATCTGTAATGCCCTTTGATATTTTATCATCATGGGGCTATATTTTGGTGTTACTCCCCCAATGTAGATGCGTCTCATAAAACAAATGTGGTGCTTATGGGTCACAAAGGAAGAAGTGATGGAAACAAAAGCTTAGTCGGAGGCAAATATTTAAATCCAGGAGCAACAAATGTAAATAATAAAATCTTCAACTCAAATGTCCGAACAACTGAGGGTCGCTCGCCTCTCCTCAGACCTGACACGAAGTTTGCCTGAGAGCGGGACAGCGCCAGCCCGTCGCCATGGAGATGCTGCCGTTTTGCTTTGAGGACAGGCAGCCCCCACTTATAAGGCCCCCGCAGTGTGGCTTTATAATAGTTGCATGTGGAGCTTATGTGCGTACGTTATTTTCATTCTAAAAAGAACCCAGATCTGTTCAAACTGAGTGGCAAAAGTTTGATTAGAACGACTTTCATTTCACTAAAACAAATTTTGCCACTCACCACGGAATTACCACATGTATTCCTCTATTTAATTTTGTATTATAGGTACCATTTATTGAGTTGAAAACAAAGTTAAAGGTGCATTATAGAACTTTTTATGTGGAAAAAAAACTTTCAGTGACCCACATGGCGCCTTTACTTTTCATCACATTGGCCTCTATTACGCTACAGGAACTTAATTTTTTTAGTTTTTGGAAGGGTTGAATGCACTGTACAGTGGGAGGAAAAAGTGAGTAATTGGTCACTAAATGTGGTCCGATCTTTATTAAAATCACAAGAATGATTAAACAGTGTCTGCTTGAACTAATGCCACCCAAATATTTACATTTGATCATATTTATATTGGCCATAACATGTAAACATTCACAGGACAGGGAGGAATAAGTAAGTACACCGCCTGAATCTGGCTGAACTGCAGCAGTTTTGTAAAGAGGAATGGTCTAAGATTCATCCTGATCGTTGTGAGCGTCTAATCTGCAACTACAGAAAAGCAGTTATTGCTGCAAAAGACGGGTCAGCCAGCTATTTAATACAGGGGTTCACTTACTTATTCACATGCTGTTTTGAATGTCTCAGGTTTTTCGGCAAAATGTCTTGATAAACTTATAATTTAATTTTTCTATTGATGACAGCATGTTGTCCAGGCCCTGAGGCAACAAAACAGCCCCTCACCATGATTCTCCTGCTCCATACTTCACAGTGAGTGAGAATCAGAGTGTGGGGCTGTTTTGTTGCCACAAGGCAACATTAATTAATAAGTTTATCAAGATATTTTGCAGAAAAACCTGAGACATTCACAATAGCATGTGAATAAGTGAGTACACCCCCGTATTAAACAGCTGGCTGATTCTTCTTTTGCAGCAATAACTGCTTTCCTGTAGTTGCAGATTAGACGCTCACAACGATCAGGATGAATCTTGGACCATTCCTCTTTACAAAACTGCTGCAGTTCAGCCAGATTCAGGCGGTGTACTTACTTATTCCTCCCTGCCCTGTGCCACATGTTATGGCCAATAAAAATATGATCAAATGTAAATGTTTGGGTGGTATTAGTTCAAGCAGACACTGTTTAATCATTCCTGTGATTTTGATGAAGATCAGACCACATTTAGTGACCAATTTAGGAAGAAATTAAAAAAAT
Source organism: Proterorhinus semilunaris (assembly GCA_021464625.1). Classification (NCBI taxonomy): domain Eukaryota; kingdom Metazoa; phylum Chordata; class Actinopteri; order Gobiiformes; family Gobiidae; genus Proterorhinus; species Proterorhinus semilunaris. The sequence goes on along the minus strand of CM038356.1, from coordinate 28,830,070 downwards.
TCCACACGGGGTACTCACTTTCTCCTCCCACTGTATGTGTAACCATAGAGATGGTTCCATCAGCAGTAAAAACCTACCAGAAGTGTTACACCTGTAGTGTTTTCTCTCACAAAAAGTCCATATTGTCCCTTCAAAGGCCCTATACTTATTTTGTTTATTTTTTTATTACAAACAATGAAAGAGGTGCCACTAAATAAATATGTTTGTTGTGGTTCAAACTCATTCCTAATTTTTCTTAGTAATATGTAAAAATTCACATACTCGCAAACTCATTCACGACTTGCAGGGTCACTTTTCGGGGTCATTGTTACAGAAATGCCAGAAAACTCGCCCTGAGAGTTCATGAAATGGATACAAATGCTTATGTTATGAGATGGACAGTGTTTTCCCCCACAAATATCTGAGTTTACACTAAAGGAGGACAAAACAAATTTCGTCCCACTACTAGAAAGCAGGTCTCTTGGTCCTGATGGCCTGACCAAAGCCCGACTGACCCTGAGACTTAGTCCAAAACTAAACAAATGATACAGTATTTTTTTTTTAAATAAAGAAGCTTTATGATAATTTTGTCATTATTTGTTATTATTTAGTTTTATGTTTAAAGCTGCATAGGTAGGCAAAGGTGACCCTAAATCTGGAAGGCATCATTTAAGTAAAGAAATTATTTGTTACCCACTCTATCCAAAAAGTGAATTTGTTTTTAGTTTTGTTTTTATATATTTATGATAACAGTATTCATAACTTTTGAAAACGGTTATGTTCCCACTCGCAGTTTCAATCATTCAAGTTGTTTTTGTAAAGCCCAACGTGACAACAGCAGTTCTCTCACAGGGCTTCTCAAATGTACTGATTTGAAAGGTCAAGCATTGAATCCGCAGATAGATGGTTACCCCTGGGACTACTCTGTTCTAAAACCCTTCCTCACAGCAAGGAGACACTCAACGGGGGGGAAGTTTATTCAACAGAGCATTTAATCGTTGCTATGTTGTTCCATAATGACCAAAAAAAAAAATACCTGGAGTCGTTATTGGTTTCATTCACGTGTGTGGAGTAATCTGTAAATACATATCAAGTCCATCTCCTTGAGATCTCAAAACGCCCGCCCCCCAGCTGCTGATGTCAGGAGGATTAGTTCAGATTTCAGTGCTAAAATTGGTTCCACTATGAAGCGGGTCGCGCTAATTGCCGGCAGCTATTGTTTTTAGCCTTTTGATAAACTGCCTCACTGCCCTCGAGGCCAGTTAAGTCCATGCATTGTATGTGCTCAGAAATATATAAATATAACTCGCAAAGAGCTCGATCACATTTTGATCTAGTAGTTTTTAAACATAAAAATCAGGTACAGACCCTTTAGGCGTACGATAGGAGCTTTGACCTCTTAACCCAGCACATTTTCTGCAGTTCAGTTTTACCCAAATCTAAAGTTTCTCCACTGGCCTATAAGACCAGTGTAATACCTAATTTTAAAGCTGAGATCTACAAAAAAAATGAATCTAAGATTTTTCATCGCGTCATCACTTTTTGTTTTTTGTTTTTTTAATTACTTTTTTGTTCCGTTTTTGATGCCTTTTTGTCATTTTTTCATCACTTTTTTTCACTGTTTTCATCACTTTTTTTTTACCACTTTTTTGTTGTTTTTCATCACTTTTTTGTAGCTGTTTTTGTTGGCTTTTTTGTTGCCTGTTGTGTTGCGTTTTTGTCCCTCTTTTGAAGCTTGCTTTTTTTTTTAGATTTGGTTGAAGTGGAACTGTAGACTATGTGCCCGGTTAAGGCGGGGGTTAAGAGGTTAACTGTGATTTTGGTTTCCTCAGCAGGATGTTGCAGACCGTGAGCGAGTGGATCTGGTGGGACCGCCTGTGGCTGCCGGTGAACGTGTCCTGGTCCGACCTGGCGGACAGCGACGGCCGCGTTTATGCCAAAGCCTCGCAGCTGTTGGACGTGCTCCCGGTCGCCCTGTGCCTGTTGCTGGTCAGGCTCCTGTTCGAGAGGTGAGGCTGAAGTGAGGATGCCTGGGGCGTGCCGGCGGGGTTTGGCAATCGCCGTGTTTCAGAAGGCAAAAAATGCCATTGCACAAGCCTTTGCTAAGCTATGTGATCCGAGGAGTCGGCGTCTGCGGGACTTAGGGGGGGGGGGAATTATGTTCTCCGGGAATTATGTTTCTTAGCGGGGGCCGTTTGAAGCTCTGAGGCACCAAATTACTGCTGGGTTATTCTTGGAGTAAACCTTTTTGCTCACTTTGGCTCGTGTTTTTCAAATGCTACAGTTTACAGACACCAAATTGCCCAGTCTTATACAATTCTTAATGTATAAGAGTTTTGTTGATATTTAATTCCAAGCCTGATTTATTATGATTTTTGAACAAATTTTATTTCAGTAATGTCTGGTTCATAAGATATCCGAAATCCCATTCTATCCAATGGCTCCGGACGTTCCTTACCCTCATATACTTTCCATAGAAACTTCAATGCCTCTCTTCAAGTCATTCCGACATCCACATGTTTCTCTTAACACGCGTAACATCCTCCTATTTGTTTTGTTCCTTTCAGTATTTTGTATTTTTGCCGACTGGCTCCAAAAAACAGCCTGCTAGCATGAGCGAGCTTCAGTTGCTGAACACTATGGGGGTAGCCACCCTCACTTAGTCCATGGCTGTTCTACAGTCTGTGGATAATAATATGGAATACGAACAGAAAATCCACAGCAAGTGTCCAAACCTGCCATATTCACCTTTGTGCAGAGAGTCCTTTCTATTGAGCAACGCCACGCTCATGTTTTTCATTACATATCGTCACCACTTTTGGAGAGCATTAAAGGAACAGGCCACCGTTTTTCCATTCTGAGATGTGTTCTGACCTGAGCTTAGACCTGTCTGGTCTTTGTGCCCGTGGAACAGCGTGGTCGCTTCTAACTTCACCCCCGTTTGGAGCCATAGGAATATGCTGGGAGAGGTAACAACATGGTTGGTCTTTTTGCGTGACTGAGCGCACACACAAAGACCAGACAGGTACGCGTCAACTCGTCTAAGCTCAGGTAAGAACATATCTCAGTTTGGAAAAACGGTGGCCTGTTCCTTTATGAGAAAATACATTGATCTTAGTTATTTCTTTTGCTGACAGAGAAGATGTTGAAAAAAGTGATTAAAAAAAAGCCAACAGCGCGAGGAAAAAGATCTGTTTCGATCAGTTTTGTAGGTCTTGGCTTTCAAATGAGGCGTCACACCTATAGGCATTAAACTCCAGAAGCTTTTAGATTTGGGTAAAGCCGACCTGGAGAAAATCTACTCGGTTAAGGCGGGGGGGGGTAAGAGGTTAAATAATTTTGGTCTTTTCACATGCAGTATATGAAGCAACTAAGGTTACAGCTACTGCGGCTGTAAACTACCCGAAGTACTTCTACTTCGCTAAATCTAGTTTTAGTTGTGCTTATGTAATGTTATGTGAAGTACTAATGCTCGCACATGAGAATACTTTCATCCCTCATCACTCCTCTGCTCACACTGAAATCCCTGTGTCCGGCTCCTGTAGGTTTGTGGCCACACCATTGGCTAATGTTTGGGGAGTCCAGGACAAAGTGCGCCTCCCTGCTGAGCGTAACCCCGTCCTGGAGAACTACTTCTGCAGCTCATCCAGGCTCCCAGCACAGGCCTGTCCCACTAAACACACTCTCCCATACAAATATCGATCAACTGCTTTCATTTCATGTTTATTAAGATGCATTCATTTCCTGTGGTAGTGAGTTTTTCTCCACACATGTATTTTTGTGTGTGTGTGTCCAATCCTGTATGCACATAGGATCACCAAAAGGTCACGGTGAATCATTAACTTTCCTGCTGTCAAACATGTAAATCCTATGTAAATATAACATCAAACTATTCAAATCAATTTGTACACAAAAACAATTACAATGACGGGCTATACTGCCCCTCTGTTTAATATACTTATAGACAGACTCTTTGTACTATGTACCGCACTGCAGTCTGAGTAACGGGTTACTCAGAGGAAATTAAACAACTCAAAAGACAATGCAGGGTGGCAGAGAGAAAATGGAGAAAAAACAAAATTACCATAAACTACCAAATCTTCCGTGAACAACAATCAACCTACAATAACACAGTAAGAAACACAAGAAACAACTACTTCTCAAAAATTATCAACAATAATAAAAACAATCCCAAGGTACTCTTCTCTACAATAGAACATCTAATCAATCCTGATTTTAACAAGACCAATTTTACTCCAAGTGACTCCCTTTGCGAGGCGTTTGCGGACCACTTCAGGGGAAAGATAGACACTATCAGATGTAATATTTTATCTACTCAAAGTAACACGGTTTTAAATACATCTGGTTGTCTACTTGTTCCAGAGGAAACACTGCACAGTTTTGTCCAGGTTAATGCTGAGATGCTTGATAAAGTTTTCTCCTCAGTGAGGCCCACCACATGTCCTTTAGACCCGGTCCCAACCCCGTTTTTTAAAACTTTCTATGGATCTCTTAGAGACGAGCTTTTACACATGATGAATTGCTCCCTTCAGACGGGGGTCTTCCCTGCTGCCTTTAAGGGGGCGGTGGTGAGGCCTCTGCTGAAGAAGAGCAATTTGGACCGTAATGATTTTAACAACTTTAGACCGGTATCCAACTTACCATTTTTAAGCAAAATCTTAGAAAAACTTGTTTTTACCCAACTTAGCGACTTTATAAATGCACATGACGTCCTTGAGAAATTTCAGTCTGGCTTTAGGGTAAACCACAGCACCGAGACAGCCCTTTTAAAGATTTTAAACGATTTTAGATTAAATTATGATTCCAAAAGGTTGACAGTGTTGGTTCTACTGGATCTGAGCGCTGCCTTTGATACAGTCGACCATACTATTCTTTTAACTCGTTTAAAACACATCGGCCTCTCTGGTGCTGTCCACAAATGGTTTACATCCTACCTCACAGACAGGACATTCATGGTGAGTGTGGATACCTGCTCCTCCAAGGTCCATAATATTACATGTGGTGTGCCCCAGGGTTCGATTTTAGGCCCAGTGCTTTTTAACCTGTATATGCTCCCTCTTGGTGATGTCATCAGGAGACATGGAGTCAACTTTCATAGTTACGCTGACGATACACAGTTGTACATCTCCATGTCTCCTGAGGACACCAGGCCAATGGATGCACTTTTTAACTGCATTTTAGATATCAAATCCTGGATGGCAGAAAACTTTCTCCAGCTTAACCAGGACAAAACTGAAGTTTTAGTCATCGGTCCTCAGGCCCAGAGAGAGAAACTTTTACCCAAACTACAGTCATTGTCTTTTAATCCTTCCTCACAGGTGAAGAACCTGGGTGTGATTTTTGACTCTGAGCTGACTTTAATTCCACACATTAAGAATATCACAAAGATAGGTTTTTACCATCTAAAGAACATAGCCAGAGTCCGCCCCATTCTCTCTCGGGCCAACACGGAGACGCTAATGCATGCTTTTATCACCAGTCGTATCGACTACTGTAATGCCCTGCTTTCTGGTCTTCCCAAAAAGAGTATCTCAGGTTTACAACTTTTACAAAATTCAGCAGCTCGTGTCCTGACGAAGACCAGGAGGCGGGACCACATTACACCGGTTTTAGAGTCACTGCATTGGCTCCCCGTGTGTTTCAGGATCCATTTTAAAGTTCTTTTAATGGTTTTTAAATGTCTTAATGGTCTTGGTCCTTCTTATCTTTCAGAATTGATTTTACCATATGAGCCTTCGCGGTCCCTTCGCTCCTCTGGCAGGGGTCTCCTAGTTATTCCTAAAGTCAACAGAAAGACTCACGGCGAGGCGTCTTTCCAATACTATGGCCCTCGCCTCTGGAACGACCTGCCAGAGGAGCTCAGGACCGCAGAGAACGTTCATGTTTTTAAGAGCAGGCTCAAGACCCACCTTTTTAGTTTAGCTTTTAATTAATATTTACTTATATTAACCTTATTTACCGGTTTTAGTTCTATTATTTCTTTATTTTCCCTCTTTTATCCTGTGCTATTTCACGCACAGTTTTAGCTGTTTTTAATGTATCTCTTATTAAATATTTATTTATTTATTTTTATTTATTTTATTCATTTATTTTTTATGTTCTCCTAGTGGTTCCTCTGAGGGAGCCCTCTGCCCCGGGAGTGCTGGTTGGCTGTGGCCGTGCGGGCGCTCTCCTGGGGGTGCCTGGATGGAGGTAGGACGTCTCTCCTACACCTACTCCGGGCCCCCTGGGTTGGCGCTCTGTGGCTGTGGGCGATGGGCTGCTCCTGGTGCAGACGGCTCCTTGGATGATGTTTCCTCTTTCGGTCCATCTGTACCCAGCCTTACGTACTCAACTCTATGTCCATTTTTATTTAAGACTTTTAACTGCTGGGCTGTCTGTACGTCTGTGTGTCTGTGTGTGCGGGTGGTGGGTGGTGGGGTTGTAGTTATTTATGTATATTTACTGGTGGGGACGATTTTTATTATTTTTAATGATTTTTAAGCACTGTAAAGCACTTTGTGTTACATTTTGTATGAAAAGCGCTCTATAAATAAAGTTTGATTTGATTTGATTTGATTTGATAATGCCTCCTCTGCAGGCAGATGTGCTGGCCCTGTGTAAAAAAACCAGCTGGACAGAGAGGAAAGTCCAGCTCTGGTTCAGAAGGAGGAGGAACCAGGGACGGGCCGGGCTCCGCAAGAGGTTCTGTGAGGCCAGGTCAGTCTGCAGACGGGGCCCAGAGTCCTATGGTTTGATTCCAACAGTATTAATATGAGGAATCATAAAGGAGAAGACAATTCTTATACAGCACATTTCATACTCACAGGAAACCCAATACCAGCCACTGTGAAAAGCTAATTTTATTAAAAGGCAAGAGGGAGATGAATAAAAAGATGAAGACGATGAACAAAAAGAAAAATTAGATGCGTTCTGTCACGTATGGATGTATGTACTGTGAGTAGCACTGTAGCCCAAAACAAATTCCCCTTCAAGGTTAATAAAGTTTGGATTTATAATATTGGATGATAATATTTTCTGTATTATATGATGCTAGTCAAATCAATAGGACCAGCATTAATATGAACCCAGGTAAATATAGATGTGGCCATAACTAAAGAAAATATCAGCAGCCTTTACTCGTGTATTGTTTTCTTTATAGTTGAAATATATAAATAGATGCTGCACGTCCGTTTGACTGCCTGTTTCTCTTTGACAGCTGGAGATGTGCTTTTTATTTCTGTGCTTTTTTCGGAGGTGTCATAGCTCTCCATGATGTGAGTACCAGGACCCTGGCCTAGACTTTCCAATATTTTGGTGTCAACAAACTTTCTCCTCATGTCGCCAGTAGAAATATGGGACATGTATGTATTAAGTTACTTTCTATTCTTACGCGTTTCTGTGTGCTCTTTCAGAAACCCTGGGTGTATGACCTGAGAGAAGTCTGGGCTGGCTTCCCTAAACAGGTTTGACGTTGGACGTCTCTGTAGTGCCTCCATGATGTTATGGTGATGACATCAGCTAACCCATGCTCTCATGTGTCGGTACAGTCCCTGCTGCCCTCACAGTATTGGTATTATTTCTCCGAAATGGGCTTCTACCTCTCTCTGGTCTTCAGGCTTACGTTTGACGTCAAAAGAAAAGTAAGTTATGACACGGCTCTTAAAAATATGTTTACCAAGCTTTACACCCCACCACTGCCCACGGAGGGTGTCCACACTATTCAAAGTGTGGGGGTTTAAATTAACTTTTTCCTTGCACATAATGCTGTTAAGTTTCCCAACTCAAAAAACACCATGGGACGCCACTTGAACTGGTGATTAAAACTCAGATAATCAGAGTTGTCCGACTTCAGATACGAGCTTAAGGCAACAACGGCGCCCCCCACAGGGAGGAGGGTCTGGATGATATCACTTTAACTGAGTGATATCAGTCTTTATGATCAGCCGCAGCCTTCAATATGAAGTGTCCAAATAACGTTAGTATCTGTTCTAGCATTAGCTATTTCACTACAAAAAGCAAATATCAAGCATTCGCTTAAATGACTTGAATTCTGGAAATGTATTTTTATTTTGAGCAGTTTTCACTCATTTAAGCTTTTTTTCCTGACCAAGATCACTTTGCTTGTTTGATGATGTTTCAGACTAGTTCTAATGTAATTCAGCTTAAAACTGCCAATGGTAAATGGACTCAACTAAAGAACCAGTCACCTATTCATACACCAATGTACGCAGACACTGGAGGCAAGTAGGGTGCAGTGTCTTGCCCAAGGACACAACGACAGTGTGCATTTGCAGGAGCTGGGATTCGAACCCTCGACCTTCTGATCAGGAGACAATCCGCTCTACCAACTGCACCACCGTCGCCCAGTGGAATGGAATACGACCAATTTTCTTACCCCATTGGCAAAGAAAATGACCTGAAATAAAGACTAATTGAAACAAGTCAGAAACCTCTCAGCACAAGTGAAGTAATCTCGGACAAATGCCCAACTAAATCTTAACTAGTCAAAACAACTGAAATTTGGATCATTATGCTCAAATTGATTTAAACTAAACGAGTTAATGACTTTTTGCAGTGTTTGTTTACATACACGTTTATTTGGCTGAAATGCTCTGAGGTCGGATCTCAACATTTTCAAGTGAAAAATCCCAGTTACTGATGCTAACCAGGGTTGGGCAAGTTACTTCAAAAAGGGTAATACATTCTATATTAGTAATAATATAGTAGAAATAATAGTAGTTTCAAAAATATAGTTGAGTTACTATTGGCAAAATATAAACTGAAAATAGCAATAATGTCACTGAGCAAAGTGCAGTCTAAGATTCCGTTTTCCTCATTCTCTCTCTCGTTAGCTACACACAACTGCAGAGCTTATGTCCAACTTGATTTGGTGATGCATTTTATTTGGGTGAGTTTGGCATTTTTTCTTTTGTGCATCAATACAAATCATTGAAATGCACTTGTAACTCCAGTTTCTTCAATTGTAATGACTAATATATTCCAGAATATATTCCTGTATTTTGTTTAAATAATATGTTCCTCAGTTACTGAAAAAAGTGATTTATATATATTTTTGTGTGTAACTTGTTACATTTGTAATACCTTACCCCCAACACTGATGCTAACTTCCTAGGGCAGTGGTGTCCAAACTTTTATTAATCCAGAAGTGTATACGCTGGGTGTAACTGGATGCATTTAACAAAGGTTTAAACAGTACCTTATACCTTTATTTAGGCTTGGGACCTTAATCCAAGCTCTGTCTCACAATTAAATTTCTTTTTTACGTTATTATTTTGTAGAATTAATACATTTGCCGGAAAAAATACAATTTCTGGCGATGTGTGGCAATTCAGCAAGAGCCCGAGGCCCACCCAATTTTGTCAGAGGAACACTTTTGGACCCCGGGCCGCAGTTTTGGCATCCTGTGGGGAGTTAACTTTTTTTTTTTCCAACAGCCCACTGTGAACGCTCACCATCGTCAGTGTAGCTCATCATTAGGAGCACGTTTGCGTGTTGTGCCTTTCAAAGCAAGAGCCTTCCCATGAACGTGTGCGTTTGCGTGTGCAGGACTTCAACGAGCAGGTGATCCACCACATAGCCACGCTGACCCTGCTGAGCTTCTCCTGGATCTCCAACTACATCCGCATCGGCACGCTGGTCATGGTGGTCCACGACTCGGCCGACATCCTGCTGGAGGTGAGGCCACTGCTCGGGTTACATACACGGAGCCCGCAGCACATGTAAATCTCAGGCCTGTCTGCTGTCATAACTCCGGATTTGACTATGCGATATCGGGTATGTTGCGGATTAGGAAAGGTAAGGACAGGTTTGTGTCATTAGGGAAGAAATCTCCAACTAGTCATTCAAGCATTAGGAACTCTCTGTCATTTTAGTTATGTAAAATAGGCTCATGGGAAAAAGAAAAAAAAGATTGGAGATCCTTGTATGGGCCTACAGTTTTGTGCACTAATGGTATTGAAGGTATGATATGCAACATGAGCTCTTACTGAAAACCTGATTTACCCTTCAATTCATGTGCAGCTTCCAGGCCACACAGTCATCCATCTCACGTTTTGTCTCTTCCAGGGTGCAAAAGTGCTCAACTACGCCAAATGGAACAAGGCGGCTAACGGGGTGTTTGTGGTGTTCACAGCACTCTTCATGTTGACTCGACTCGTCATCTTTCCCTTTTGGTACGTTTTCAAAGGGCCCGTAATCGGCTAAACTGACATTTTCAAGCTGCTTGGCCATGTTTCCAGGTTGTTCTTTGGGAAATCCTGTATATTCTAGATTTGGTATTTGTTTAACCTGCTGCTAAAAGCCCATTAGTTGCTGACAAAGCACCTTGAGACTTTGGACAATGAGGACTGTGCCCCTTCTCCGAACCCTCCCTAATGTTTCCTCAGGCTGATCCACTGCACATGGGTGTACCCCCTGGAGTTGTACCCTCCCTTCTTCGGATACTATTTCTTCAACGTGATGTTAGTGGTGCTGCAGGTGCTGCACTTGTACTGGGCCGTTCTCATCTCACGCATGCTTTTCAAGTCCCTCTTCAGAACGGTGAGCAATGACGTTCAGGTTTTGGGATTCAGCTTTTGTTTATTGTCATTGCCAGAGATGTAGTACTTTTATGAATATGCATATTGAGGGTTTAGGTTCTACATAAGTTGAAACGCTAGTGTCGGGTGTAGAATTAGAAAACTCTTCTTAAAGGGGACATACTGTGCAAAATGGACTTTTGTTTCCCTCTGTTAGGTACATACAGTGCCTTGCAAAAGTACTAATACACCTTTAACTTTTGCACATTTTGTCATGTTTACAACCCTAAACGTAAAGATTTGATTTTGAATTCTTTTAGTGAAGTGAAGTAAAAATGATACATGATTCTGTTATTTAACAAAAAATAGAAAAGTGAAAAGTGGGGCGTGCATAAGTATTCATACAGCATTTTCTGAGTGCATTAAATTGCCTTTATAACATTCCTAAATTGTTGTTGTCTTAACATATGTCACTTTATTTTATCTTATTTATTTAATATTTTTTATTTTATGCATGCCCTTATAACCTTATAGTTTAACGTTCTTAGCTTATTTTTTATCTTAATTCTGTGTTATATGTTTTATGTCGCACGTTTGCACCAAGTAAAATTCCTAGTTTGTAAACCTTGTTCACAAACCTTGGCAATAAAACGAATTCTGATTCTGAGAATGTTCACACCTTGCCCTAAACATTAAATAGAGGCCACATCTCACGGAGCACTGTTCAATCCATCATTCGGAAATGGAAAGAGTATAGCACCACTGCAAACTTACCAAGACACGGCCGTCCACCTAAACTAACAGACCGAACAGGGAGAGCACTGGTCACAAATGCAACCAAGTGCCCCAAGATAACTCTGGAGGAGCTGCGACGTACTGCCGCTGAGCTGGGGGAATCTGTACATGGGACAACTATAAGTCGTACTCTACACAAATCTGGCCTTCTTGGACGAGTGGCAAGAAGAAAGTCATTATTGAAAAGAGGCCATAAGAAATCCCGTTTGAAGTTTGCTAGAAGTCATATGGAGGACACAGCTACCATGTGGAAGAAGGTGCTTTGGTCAGATGAGACAAAAATTTAACTTTTTGGCCCAAATGCAAAACGTTATGTATGGAGCAAACCTAACACTGCTCATCGTCCTGAGTGCACCATCCCCAGTGTCAAATATGGTGGGGGGAGCATCATGCTATGGGGCTGCTTTTCCTCAGCGGGGACTGGGAAGATTGTAAGAATAGTTGGGAAGATGGATGGAGCCAAATACAGAGACATTTTGAAGGAAAACCTGCTGGAGTCAGCAAGAGAATTGAGGCTGGGGCGGAGATTCACCTTCCAGCAGGACAATGACCCTAAACACAAAGCTAAATCTACAATGGAATGGTTTAAAAACAAACATATTAATGTGTTAGAATGGCACAGTCAAAGTCCTGACCTAAATCCTATTGAAAATCTGTGGAAAGACCTGAAAACTGCTGTTCACAAACGCTCTCCTTCTAATTTGACAGAGCTTGAGTTGTTTTGTAAAGAGGAATGGGCTAAAATGTCAGTCTCTAGATGTGCAAATCTTGTAGAGTCAAACCCCAGAAGACTTGCTGCTGTTATTGCAGCAAAAGGGGGTTCCACAAAGTATTATTTCATGCTGTATGAATACTTATGCACGCCCCACTTTTCGGTTTTCTATTTTTGGAAAAACAGAATCATGTATAATTTTGCTTTCACTTCACAGTTGTCTGTTGTGTGTGAACTTTCAGTAAAACAATTCAAAATAAAAACTTTACGTGTAGGGTTGTAAACATGACAAAATGTGCAAAAGTTCAAGGTGTATTAGTATTTTCGAGAGGCACTGTATATATATATATATATATATATATATTATGTACCTAGAGTTGGGTTTGAAATCATCATCAAAAAATCTATCCAAATGACGTTCTGTCTTTTGCGACGCAGTTGGAGGGCGATGACCGAAGTGACGAGGAAGAGGAAGACGACAGCGACCCGCCCAGAGACATCAACCACAAAGGCAACAATAACAAACCCAACCACATAAACGCCTCCGGGGCCCGGGGCCGAGCCACGGGGCACTGACACAGGGGCCTCCGCCCGCTCATGGACAGCTCAGTTTGAAGAGCAGCAGCAGACGTATGTAGGACTGATCACACTGGACTGTCTTATTACAATGACATGTTCACGTTTTGAAGGAAGCTTTTTTTTCTTTTTTTACCCCACGCGCTCTCGCTGGATCTCCACTTTTAACTTCTACTATATTTAGCCTTACTTACTCTGCCTCAGGCTCCTCGCTGTTGTCAGCAGAGGGCACAGGGACAGTTATACCTTTTTTATGCATTGTAATTAGGACTGAACTACTTTCCCTTGTTTTTCTTAAATATACATTATTATTACCGTGCTAGTTCTGAAATGTGAAATATCAATGCCAGTATGTCCAAAATTACTGCTTGAATAAAATATAATATGGGAGCTTTCATAGATAAATTCCATTGTATTTCCCCCCCTCACATTTACGTCATTAATCTCCAGCATCAGCTTGACACTGATGTGCCTCACTTTAATGAATTTTTTTATGTTTACCTGCAGTGTGTGGCCTGAACAGGGCTGTATAAAGTCGGCTGGTGGGTTGTGTACACAGAACAGGCCTTTGTCCCCGAGGCAGCTGTGGCTTATGTCGAGTGTTTATCTTTGTCTAACATTTGCATGTGTTATCGATGCAAAGCAGCCGCTGTATTTTCCCATCACCGAGTTGTTTTTGCTCTGCCAGGTGCGCCTCTGAGTTGATATACCAACATTCAGAAAGTGACTTTGTAAAAAAAAAAAAAAAAAAATGGTGGCCACCTGTGAAGTTGCAAAGTGTCTGACAGGTATCGCCATGATTAGATTTGTTTTTAAAAGGAGATTCTTTTAAAATCACAATCAAACACATCCTGGAGCATTAACATTTAAGAGAAGGCTGTACAAGAATCACATGCATCTAAACTAGGGGGAAGATTTTGTTTTAAACAATAAAACAATAATCCTTTTTTATTTTTTGCAGAGGATATCATTCTAATTAACATTGACATTTTGATACCCATACACAAATTGGATATACATAATAACATGTCGTAGCACGATTATTTTTTGAGCATTGTATTCTTAAAGGGTGTTGATGGTGCAGATTGGCAGCCTTGCTTCTGTCAGCCCTGCCCCAGGACAGCCAGAGCATCATTATTATCATCATTGTTATTATAAATCTGTACACTTCACTGAGCTGAAATTTACTTTTTAGGGTTCTGTTGTACAACCATGCCCTCTGGTGGCCAGTTTGGTGAAACACACAGCAATCTATTTTAGTCTACCTAAACGAGCTCAACCTATGCTAAACCTAGTCTGTGGTCTGAGGGCTGAGCCAGACAAGGACACCAGAACATTCAACAGCTTAAGGTAAAACATCTGTGTAGAGGACTTTATAAAAGCTATAGATCATCCTGTTGGAGAAAGACTTGTTTTGTTTGAAAAATAGATTTATTCAGATATCATTACACCACATGCCAAAAAACGGGGACGGGGGCTCTGATTTATACTTTCAATTTACAAACTTAGTCCAATTAAACTTTGATCTCTCTAAAAAATACTGCAATGTACAGTTGTGGTCAAAATAATAGCAGTGTGTTTAAAAACGTTAGTTAGGCACAACATCTTCATAATAGATTTATTTCGAGGCATTGGAAGCATTGCCCATGGTTTCCTAAATCAACACATTTTGGAGAAATTTATAATTTCTCCAAGTACTTTGTAAAACATTTGAAAAAATGAACATTGGGCTGTGGGCAAAAACATAGCAGTGTCTGCATTTGTCTTTACAAGCTCAATATGTACTACATAAAAAAGAAGTTCCCCATAGGATTTAGCTTTCCTGTGAATCAATAAACTAATATTTAGTTGTATGACCACAGTTTATTAGAACTGCTTCAGATCAGTGTTGTATAGAGTCAACAAACTTCTGACAACCGTCAACAGGTATTCCAGCCCAAGATGCTTTGACAACATTCCACAATTCCTTGGTTTTGTATCAGAAACTGCATTTTTTATGTCACCCCACAAGTTTTCGATGGGAGGTCCGGGAACTGGGCAGGCCACTCCATAAAATTATTGTTTCATGGTCTTGTTGAAACACCCATTTCAAGGGCATTTCCTCTTCAGCATATGGCAACATGACCTCTTCAAGTATTTTGATATAATCCAAACTAACCCATGATCCCTGGTATTCCATAAATATGCCCCACACCAAAGTGAGAGAAACATGCCCATATCATTACACTTGCCCCACTATGCTTCACTGTCTTCAGAGTGGACTATGGCTTGAATTCAGAGTTTGGGGGTCGTCTGACAAACTGTCTGCAGCCCTTGGACCCAAAAAGAGCGATCTTACTTTCATCAGTCCACAAAATGTTTCTCCATTTCTCTTTCGGCAGGATGATGTGTTCTTTTGAAAATTGTATCCTCTTCAGAAATAAGTGGGTGTGGTTTACCAGGCTATATTTTGTTTAGGCTCTTATTCATTCTTTAACAGTTTTAAGTTTTTACAATCTATGGCTAAATCTAAACCCAAGAACCGCAACAAAGCACACAACCCTTCAAATCACACACTAGTAAAGGATTACATCTGGAGTACCTGATTTTTTGTTATTGTAGAGTAATTTTATTTTTGTCACCTAAAAGTAGGTTGTAAACCCTGCATAAAACAGACCTTGGTGCTATATCTTCACCTAAATATTTATTGAGCGATGGAAGATGGAAGTAGAATCTAGCTTAGGTCAATTTATTGTGGGGTTGGGCCCCACAATAATGGTTATTTTATTTTTATTTTTTTAAGGACATTTATTCACTCACCAAATATTGGTCTAAGAGGGCATTTTCCCATCCATACAACAAGAAATTGCATATATTGTTACAGGGTACTGCTAACAATATAGGCTAACCTATTTTAATGACTTATTTAGCATTGTTTGTGACGTTGAGCTGTGTCACGTGCTGTTCATGGTCTCGTGGCGGTGCGCCTCAGTACTAGTTACCATAGAAACACGTCCAAACTTTCCGCCGCTGTCCTGAACGCGGGTAAATACACACAACAGTAAAGTCTTTTCAACTCATTGTTGCATTAGCAGTTGTAAAATATGGCGACGCTGAGGACACGCCGTACGAAGATCGGAAACTGGTACGAGGACTCCTGTTTGGAAGAGGTCTGTGTCGGACACACTTTTAACATGCTAATTTGTCATGGCTAGCTTGCTAACACGTTTATATTTATAGTAAATTGGGCTGTGTGTATATTTATAACATTGATGTTTTGTAAAGCAAACATATTTGTCTGATAATATGTATAGTTTAACATTTCATCCCTTGCATTAAGTGATATAATGTTAGGCAAAGTTTGTCCCCCGAGCCAAATTTGACCCGTCGTCAGTTAGTTTTGGGCCCAGGAGGAGGAGGATGTGTTTGAGATGAAGGGTTCAGGGCACAATTAAATTATTTTTGACCATTTTGTCAGTAGAAATGTAGTTTTATCTTTGTCACATGGGTCAAAAAACATGGGACTGTGTTTGCATTAAAGGGAGCAAACCATGCACCCTTGGAGAAAAATAAATAATATAGTTTAGTTTAGTTTAGTTTATTTGTTTATTTGAGCAGTACACATAGTGCTCAAAAGGAGTGGGCTGAAGCAAAAGCTTATGAGTGCCCACCCCCAAGTGCAATAAAAAAAAAAAAAAAAAGAACATTACAAAACATTTCAAGCAGCTACATTCGTACAGACCAACTTACAAACTTACAAAAAAAAAAAATATATGAACTGTTTATACAATTAATTGAAACAACGCACAACTACAACAACAATCTTTTTTCATGTACGCTGTCTAGTACAAAGCAGTCAAAATAAAATAAAAATGTGATCCTTAATATATTTCTTTCAGATTTTTACCCTTGATAACCGAGAGTTACTTTTATGTTATGAAGGTACATTAATAGGTATTATACTCCGAGATCTTGATACTTCCCAGTTGTCATTACCATTCTCAGTATAATTTTAATTTGGGTGTAATTTTCATAATCATTATTATTATATATTTATTTAATTGAATTATATGTGAAGTATGCTGTAGCCCTGCATAGTGTGGTGCATTAAAAAGCCAGAGTGTAGAGCGGGCCAGTTGAAGAGAGCAGTAACTCCCAATCAACAAACCCCCACACGGCTGCCCTAACAGCTGATTTTGTAGAATATGTTCCTATGCTGAGTGGTGCATTAAAAGACAAGGTTTAGAGCCCGTTGGGAGGGTCCCTCTCAACAGATCCATAACCTGCCAACCCTAATTCTCCATTTGTGAATTTGAGCAATAGAATGACAACCGTTCCAAGCAGCAACACTCTTCCAGATTATAGAGGAAACAATACACATAATTGATCCCACTGCTCCCCCTAGTGGCAACACATTTCTTCTTGTCTGTATATTTCAAAAGTCTTTTGTTTATATTTATATTTGAACAGGTTGATGTTTGGACATCGTTTCAAATCCATCTCCAGTTTATTCCACAACTGTACACCATTAACTGTTGGGCTAAAACTTTTCAAAGTTGTGCTATGTTTCTGAATCCTAAAGTTTAATTCATCACGTAAATCATAACAACCAGTACGTTCTTGGAACCTTCTTTGTATTTGGATTGGTAACAATTTATACCTTGCTTTGAATAACATCTGTACAGTTTGGAACTCAACAATGTCACAAAACTTCAAGATCTTTGATTTTAAAAATAATGAGTTTGTGTGGTCCAAAAACCCAACTTTATGAATTACTCGGATAGCTCTTTTTTGCAACAATATTATTGGTTTAACTGTGTTTTTATAAGTACTACCCCAAACCACAGTACAATAATATAAGTAGGGCAAAATCAGAGAACAGTATAAGGTATGTAGAGCTTTGATGTTTAAAATGTGCTTTGCTTTTGCAATTACTGAAATGCTTCTAGAAATTTTCGTAGATATATATTTAATATGAGATTTCCAAGTAATTCTGTCATCAATAATCACACCAAGGAATTTGATTTCATGCACTCGCTCGATAACAACACCCTCTATCTGAATTGCTTCCTGAGCATTGGAATTACAGTTGCCAAATATCATCATTTTGCTTTTACTCAGATTTAGAGATAATTTATTTTGTTTGAACCACTTATTGACACTTTTGAGTTCCCAGTTGACAATCTGACACAGCTGCTGTAAGTCGTCTCCTGATGCAAAAATATTTGTATCATCAGCAAACAAGATAAATTTAAGTACTTCAGACGTTTTACAAATGTCGTTAATATACATATTAAACAATTTTGGGCCTAGAATAGAACCTTGAGGTAAACCACAGACAATTTGTCGACAACTCGACTGATAATCACCGATTTTCACACATTGTTTTCTATTTTTTAAGTAACTGGTAACCCACTGTAGAGCTACCCCCCTAATCCCATAATGTTCTAGTTTATTAATTAATATATCATAGTTTATTGTATCAAACGCTTTACTCAGGTCAATAAATAACCCTATTGCACATTTCTTGTTATCTACAGCATTAGTTATTTCTTCAGTTATATCAAAGAGCGCGTGTGAGGTTGAGTGATTGTTCCTAAAACCAAACTGATTGTCCGAGAGTAAATTACACTTTTCAATAAAGCTGTCGAGTCTAGAGTTAAAAACCTTTTCTAAGATTTTAGAGAATTGCGGTAAAAGGGAAACAGGCCTATAGTTTGTAAAGAGATGTTTATCTCCTGCCTTGAACAGAGGAATCACTTTTGCTACTTTCATACCATCAGGAAATTGTCCAGTTTGCAACGATAAGTTACAGATGTAAGTTAACGGCTTAGAGATACTTTCAATAACAGTTTTTAAAGTTTTCATGTCCATGTCATGGTAATCGGTCGAGGTCTTATTTTTACACCCTTTAACAATGTCCAGTATCTCCTTTTCCTCCACAGGATTGAGGAACAGGGACATAGGATTTGTGTCTATCAGTTCACAATTATAGTTCTCAACGTTTGCAATTTTTGCAGCAAGGTTCGGTCCAACATCTACAAAGAATTTATTAAATGTTTCGACTACTTCATTCATATTATTTAAAGTGTTATCCTCATCTTTGAAATATTTTGGATAATTAATCGTTCTTGGTTTATTTCTAATTATACTATTTAAGATGTTCCATAAACCTTTAATATTATTCTTATTAGTATCCAACAACTTATTATAATAATCCTGTTTACATTTTCTCATGATACCTGTCAGTTTATTTTTATATTTCTTATATTTATCCTCAGCTTCTTTTGTTCGGTTATTTATAAAGTTTTTGTAAAGATTATTTTTTTTCTTGCAAGCATTTAGTAAACCTTTAGACATCCATGGTGTTTCTTTACACTTTCTGTTTTTACAGTATTTCTTCATTGGGCAGTTTTTGTCGTATACCTTTTGAAATACTCGCGTAAACTCATCATAAGCCATATTCGTGTCATTCTCTCTGTACACAATACTCCAGTCTTGAGCTAAAAGCTCCTTTTTAAATGCATCAATAGTTTTCTCTGTTTTTACCCTTCTAAACCAATACTTGTTTTTCTCTTCATCCTTTACATATCCATTTTTATACATAACGAAAACTGGAAGGTGATCACTAATATCATTTATAATTAACCCGCTGACTGTATCATTTTCTATTTCATTTGAGAAAATGTTATCAATCAAGGTTGCACTATGGGTTGTTATTCTACTTGGTTTAGTGATTAGAGGAAACAGACCTATACTGAATAAAGTATTTATAAATTCGTCCGTCTTTTTATGTTTATATGGGTTTAACAAATCGATGTTGAGGTCTCCCCCCACAAACATGACTTTATGATTTAATCCTGAAAAGTGCTCCTCCATCCAGTTAGAAAAAACATCTATATCAGAGCCAGGTGTTCTATAAATAGAACTCACAATAATATTTTTCTTTTTTTGCCTTGTAATCTCTACAGTAAGGCATTCAAGTGTATCATCCACCACCATTGTCTTATTTTCCATTACTTTATAACTATAGTTGGAGTCTATAAACATAGCTACGCCCCCTCCATGCTTATTCTTTCTGTTCATACTTATAAATTCATAACCATCAATAGAAAACTCAAATTCTCTATCATTATTGATCCATGTTTCTGTGATTAGAATGACACTGAATGGTGTGGAAAACTGTTTTAAGAAGCTTTTGATGTGGTCAAAGTTTGCATAGAGGCTTCGACTATTGAAGTGGATTACAGTGAATGCCTTAATGTTCTTAAGTTTACTATTGTACAGATCCTCTGTGTAGTATTGACAGTCATTGGTAGCTCTAGAAAAGAAGTTATTTTCAGGGTCGATGTCGATCTCAGTGTTCTGTAGGTCGTATTGTGAGAATGTAAAATCCTGGGAGTTTGCTTCAGCAATTCTCCTTATTGAAAAGTCCAAGTCGGTGCTTCCTATAGAACTGTATGTATTACTAGACATGTGAAATTATGTGTTTTTACATACCAAAATCCATACGTTTTTCCCGGTGTTTATACTGGGTGTGGTGTACTGCTGCGTGGACGTATAATGAGTTTATCATATCTCAAGAAGGCGATCTCCCCCCTTTCTCGTGCAGCTCTCAGCTCCGGCATCAGTTCTTTACGTTTTCTTTTTATTGATTCGGTGTAGTCCTCGTTTATGAAGATTTTTGTTCCTTTAAGTCGTTTGGCGCGCTGCAAGATTTCCTCGCGATCCTTCCACCTCAGTAGTCTGGCGATGATGGGTCTCGGCCAGTCTCTCCCGCCGTCGTGTTTCCCTACGCGGTGAGCCCTCTCCACCTCCACCGCGTGATGTAGCTGTAGCTTCTCCTTCAGTATTTCTTTCACCTTTTCCTCGGCGTCAGCCCAGGTCTCCCCAGGCGACTCCAACACTCCCTCAAATACCAGGTTATTTCTGCGGCTCTGCCCCTCCAGATACTCCAGTTTGTCCGTGATGATGTGTAAATTGTCACATACTTTATAAAAAATAAACTTAATGAAAATTAATTTTTGTCCATTAAATTAATGCTTTATCTATGCTTTGATATAATTTTCCAGGATGCTTTGAAAGAGTATTTGGAGAAAAAGGAGCGAGGAGAGCTGGCGTCCCAGAAAGTCGACTTGCTGAAGGAGCACATTCTCAAACCAGTCAGCTCATGGTTTTTACTTCCGGACATTATGAAATACGTCTTGTTTGTTTGGTAGCACTCTAGTCTAGAGGCTCACGTCTCTACGCTCACGTGTCCAGGTGAGCCTGTCCGTGTCCACAGACGGCGGTGTGCACTTTGGAGACACGGTGATGCTGGTGAACATGGGCGGACCCAGTA
Source organism: Proterorhinus semilunaris (assembly GCA_021464625.1). NCBI lineage: Eukaryota > Metazoa > Chordata > Actinopteri > Gobiiformes > Gobiidae > Proterorhinus > Proterorhinus semilunaris. The sequence goes on along the minus strand of CM038356.1, from coordinate 28,809,147 downwards.
GGGAGTGCTCTGCGGTCAGTATAAACGCCGATGTGTCCAGTCTGACCAGAGAGCCCTTCCTTGGGATCAGCGCTCCCTGTGAGGTCAGCGCGGGGCGGGACATGCAGCCCCGCGCACGCACAGCGTTTACCATAACCAGGTCAGTCAGGGGAAGGGCAAAACACATCTAATTAACACTTAACTCTGCTGTTTGTTTTGTCTTTTTATTGATCGTTGACTCTAAATCTGCACATCATCATATGGACATAGCTGTGGCTAATACTGTAATTTATTCTCCAAAAGAACACTTTGATTTGAATAAATGTAATACTAGTTTAGTGTGGATGAGTCAGTGAAGCAGTTTGTTTTCCTTTGGGTCAGTCTTTGTTTAGAGCTACTTACGTCCTGGTACTCAAAAGGACTTTTTTACCATTTAGGTGGTGCTTTGTGTGAAAAGGTGTAAAAAGAACCACTGGTTTAGGTTGGGCAAGTGTATTTGAAGAGCACAATTGTACACAGTGCAATTCAAAGTGCTTCAACAGTTACATCAAATTAAAGGCAGGTCAAATCAATCCATGAAACATAAATATATGATTTATTAATTCAATTAAGTAAAAAGGCTGGATAGAATACTTTCAGTGTCGTATATACGACTAAATAGAACTGTTTCAGCCTGGATTTGAACGTTGCCAGAATTGAGGCCTTTCTCACATCTTCAGGAAGACACGTCCAGATTTTAGCTGCGTAAAACTGAAATACAGCTTCACCATGTTTAGCCCTAGCTCTGGGAACCAACAGGAGACCCCTCCCTGATGTTCTCAGAGCCTGAGATGGTTCATATGCCTCTTAACAGCTCAGAGATGTTCTTTGGTAGCCTGGCCAGTCAGACTACTGTCCTTTATTCGATCAGAATAAGTGTGTAAGTGTGCACGAGCAGAGCTGTTTTAAAGTTTATTCTCTGACCTAGAAGCCTCATCACCGTAGCTAAAATCCAGTAAAGGCCAATAAAAGGATTGATTTTGATACTCTCATGATGCAAATGTGTTTTTGTGGCATTCAGCAGTTCCATTTTAGCAGACAGACTCATTCACACAGTGGGGTTTCTGTGAACACCTGTATGTTGTCTGTGCTTTATTTCTCTTAAAAACAATAATCCCAATGATATTAGTAATCTCTGGGTGTCCTGGACACACTTACCGTCTGTTTGTGTCCCTGCAGTGTAGATGGGAGCTCTGACGGTTCACGCCTGCACTATGAGCAAAGCTTTGCCTTGAAAACGCTGTGTGGATTTACCAGAGGGGTAAGATGCTGTTCTAGATTATATTTGTATTATTTACAACAGCTAACCATAAATAACTGTACGTGCTTTTCTTCTTTGTTTGAGCTCTTCTTAACCAGTGACATATGCAGATTTCAAAAGGTACTGACAGGTCTGGCTACATTGTCGTATTGTATTATTTGCCTTTTTCATAAATATTTGCTGTGCTGTCGGATGTAGTGCACAAAGAAGTCACGTCTGCAGGAAGTGAGCCTGGAGACTGAGGGCTCTTTTTTGTCGTGGTGGAGGGTTGTGCACTTTGACCCCCAGGAGAGGCTGGAACATGAGGGTCTACCTGTCCCTGTGAGTACAATACACCAGAAAGAAAAAACAATAAATGCTAGGTTTTCTGAGATTCCTGGCACGTTCACCAATAATAAACCAGTGGAGATTTTCAAATGTGGCCATACCGCCTTTGCTCTGCCCGATCCCATCAGACCTGGGAAGCTAAGCAGGGAAGGGCCTGGTCGGTACTTGGATGGGAGATTGTTTGGTAACACCAAGAAGCCTAGCGAATGCAGTGAGTGAGTGAGTGGTTGGTGGTGGTGGTTGAAGGGGCCGATGGCGCAGACTGGTTGCCTCATTTCCTTCAGTCTACCCCAGGGCAGCTGTGGCTACAATAGTAGCTCACCACCACCCAGTATGGAGTGAATGAATAGTCTAATGTAAAGCGTTGTTGAGTGTCCAGAAAATCGCTATATAAAACCGATGCATTATTATTATTACACGTTTACATAAAAAGCCTTTGGACCATATAATAAAACGTGTACATCCTAGCTATCAAACTGAGCACCCCAATCCCAGGATATATCAAACAATGAAATAAAGCTGCTGAAGTAAGTGTACAGTGGTAAATAAAAGGGAGCACTTCTGGATGAGGAGCAAGTCTCAAAGCTGTGGTTTTGTGCCAGAGGATGCACAGTAATTATAGAACGTGACTAAAATTCCTGTTGGCCTACTGACTATAGGCCAGTGTAACGCCTCTTTTGAAAGCTAAGACCTACAACACTGATCTAAGATTTTTCCTGGCATTGTCGTCACGTTTTTCCATGTTTTTTGTCGCTTTTTTGTCGCCTGTTTTGTCACGTTTTTGTTGATTTTTAATCACTTTTTTGTCGCCCGTCTTGTTGCGCTTTTGTCACTCTTTTGCTGCTTTTTTTTTGTTGCTGCGTTTTCATCATAGCTATAACATACAAAAGATCGATGATTATCTATTCAGCCTCTTTCATAGTAATGATCCCGAGTGGTCTGTGAAATTAACATGGGTTCTCTGTCTCCTCCTACAAAGACTGTTCCTTAAAAGGGCAAAAAGGCGGGGGCCTCCAGTGCTCCAGAGCCTGTCAATCAGGGTGAGGTCGGACCGGAGAAAATGTGCTCGGTTCGGGCGGGGGGTTAAAAGGTTAATCTATGTACAATACTGGCTGGTTCTGCCCCCGGTTTTCTGTGAGAACGTCTATAATTCTATCCCAAACTTGATTAAATTATTAAACATCAAATGTCAACTTGGCAATATCTTCATTATATTTAAACTAAATGTGTGATTCTTCCTTTTGCCTCCAGGTCAATGCAAAGGTCCTGATCGTCCACTGCAGAACCAACCAAGCTCTGGCTGTTCTGGGAGACCACATCCTCTGGTAATCCACGCTGCTACTTTTCCCAACATGGATAAAACCTTAAACGAAGATTCTCCACTTCCATATATTGTATGTCTTTCCTTTGACCCTCGACCCCACGCGTCCTTGCCTCTCTGCAGGACCATGTACGGGAGAGAGTACGAGCTGGCGGCACACACCTTCCTGGACTCTCACAAAGCGGAGGAGGAGAAGAACCACTGGTGGATGTGTACGTCCGACCCGGGACAGGAGGGGCTGGTCATCCTCAATCACAAACATGAACGCCCCGCCCCGAGTGATGACCCTCACCCCGCCCCGATTCAAGAGGTCAACACTGGGTCAGAAATGGACAGGACACAGCAGTAAAATTGTTTAAAACAATAGTTGTTGTTGTTTGTGGTTTCTGCGTAGGATTCATTGAATTTGACCAAAACCAAGGCCTTGAATGTCATTAAAAAGCCTTAAACTGCATTCAAACTGGCATTAGATCTCAATTCACTGGAAAATGATGACAACGCACAACAATTTTTACTGTATAAATTCATTGAAAATACCAAAGTTATGGTTTAAAACATAATCAGTTGCAAACATAAACATAAAACATATCAAGCTCGGTAGATGAAATAATGAACTATACAAACTTTAAATCTATAAGGCCATGGTTAAAATAAAATATGATAAAGACAACATCAATTTGACACAGAAAGCAGCATGAGTGTATTGACAGATGTGCAGGTGCATAAAGTGTTAGCAGCAGATCTGAGTGTGGACATACAGGATCACATAGTGACATAGAGCCGTGCAAATGGCTAGAACAGGCCATTACACTCAAGCCTCTGATACAGAGTTATTGGGTCTTTTGTCCAATTCTCTTTCCTCTGTTTGATGAAATGTTTCCAAATCCTGATAAATGAAATATGCAGTGCATTTGCACCGTGTGAGCTGATGATTCATTTAGCATGTTCAAAATGGCCCAGTTTAAAAGAATGAGACATGTTTTACAGTAAGAGTGACGTAATCTGAATGACAAAGCATGAAATATTAAAAGTCTGATATTTATGATCATTGCACCGTAAAATGAATAAAACAATTATGTTTAATGTTTAAGATGACATTGTTTTTTGTTGTTGGTCAAAAGTAAGACATTAACTTTGTGATGGTCTGTTCCTTCACCACTAGATGGCGCCAAGTACACAGTGTATTATGTGCACTCACATAAATAGTTTAACGCCTCCGACAATTTCTAAAATCACGTTACATTTAAAAAGGAGGATGGTCAGAGGTGGATAAGCTGCTGCAAATGATGCAGATGTTGCCATAGTAACATCCAGGCACCATCCCCGTGTCTGACATAAATCAAGAATAGTTCAATAGTCTGTGGTTAAAGTGAGGAAAAGAGCTCACGCTATTTGTTTTATAGGGTCTACACATGTCTATGGTCCGAGCAACAACACGAATCCCCATTGTTTTGCTTCTAAAGGAGGAATAAATGATGAGGAATGTTTTATAAAACAATTATACAATGAAGTATTTAAGTAACATTGTAACACTTTATGCTATATAAGTTAGTTCTTACTGAAATGTTTACTTTATTTCAATTATTTGTCACGTTTTCCAGCCTAATTCTTTCTAAAACAATCATTGATTCTTTAAACTTATTTTCAGCATTTTTTATTTTATTTTATATTGAACTGTTTGTTGTGGTTGTTGAGAAAACTCCCCTCACCTCCGTCGCCTTGTGGCTGCAGTTGGGCGGGATTACGGAGCGTGGATACGGCGCCGCGGCGGAGAGACTCTACTCCACTCCAGGTTTTCCTCCGGCCCAGTGACGACGGCGTGCGTGCAGCGGTACGGCACCGAGCACACGGAGCCCTCTGATGTAGGGGCGCAAAGTGCAGAGGAGTGGAGCAGTTTATCCAACAACAACAAATAACATCTGCCAGAGGTGAGAGGGGAAGCCTTCAAAGCCGGTTCAAAGGTCCAGTCCATGATACTGCCCCTGTGTCCCTGGGCAAGACACCTCGCCCGCCACGTGTCTGCGCAAACGTTTGGCAATGAAGGGAATTCACCTGTAAAAACAGCTCCTAAGAAACACTCGGGGAGAAAATGTGCAGTCAAAAGAGAACAGGATAATGTGCAGACAAGTACATTGTAAAGCTTTACTATTATACGCTTGCTTTTGTGGCATCTGTAACTCTATGTCTGTTTAAATGAGTGATTCTCCAATATGTTTCTAACTTGCTGTTCACAGAAGAAATGATTCTAAAACTTTTCATATGAAATACCACCTCATAAATATTTGACCCTTCACGTGCTGCTTCATACAAATCAAAGTAGGGCTGCACAATATTAGGTAATGCAATAGCGCAAGAAGCCACATTATGACACAGCATCACTAAAGACTTCATCGGACTGAGATCGACCCATCTTTGTGCAAACTCAACCAAAAACAATGCATTGGACCTATAAATGTATAACAGTTCAGTTTGAAACATTTCCTAATTTAGTTTAAGCTTTAGTCTTGTTTTGGTCCTGATGTACTCTTTCTTTAAAGTGCACATGGCAGGTTTTAATGCTTTTGAAAATAGGACTTCTTTAGAAGGATAACATCAGTTGCATAATTATCATTTTATTTCATGCAGAAAATAAATGGAGAAGTGTTGTGCAGAAAAGTTATTTGAATATGAAATGTTTAAGCTGCTGACAAGAGGTGTTAGCAGCTTTACCTCCACATAGACGGAGGTAAAGTTCCAGAGCAGTTTGACTCATTTCCCATTGACACAACATGGGTGTACGGCAACAGTTTAAAATAGTTTTCCTCTATGTATATCACTTCCCGTCGGTGTCCAATAAAGAACATCACAAAAATAGTCAAACTAAACAAAGTTGGGTACAATCTTTAGCAAAATCTTCAATATAATTGTGTTACCTATGTTTAGCACACATTTTGTCTAACGTGTTATGTGCACTTTAAGTCTTATTTTGACACAGTTTGCTGAAAATATCGTTACTTGTGATTTGTGAATGGACCATATCGTGTTGAAATGGTTTAGTAAAATATCGCAATAATATTGTTATCGCAATATTGCACAGCCGTATCGCATATCACGAGTTACTTCAATATCGTGCAGCCCCAGCCTGAGCCCACCACCACATCTATTGGATCAGGACTGCAGATGGAAATTAGCATTGTGCTAAATCTGGGGCAGCCATCTTTTTAATGTACCTGTCCGTTGTCCTTTTAAATAACTAACTAACTAACTAACTAACTCTTCACAATCATTTATACAAACAAATGTATTTATTTAAGGTCAAATATATTCATAGACATAAATAAACATCAAAAACCCTGATCAGAACAAAACATTTACTCTTGGTTGCCCACTAGGTCTTTATTCAATAACCTGAAGGATGTAAATGATTTGTTTTTTGTCTCAGCTAAAACTTTGTTTACAAAAAGGCCAAATGAACGACAAAAATATCAAAAAGGGACCATTACAAACAAGAATTATTTTTTTTTTTCTGCTAAATGTCTCATCTCATAAAGATGATCTATCTGTATCCCCAGATTTAAAAAAAATAATAATAACAAAACAATTCTTGATTAACCTCTTAACCCCCGTCTTAACCGAGAACATTTTCTCCAATTGAACATTACAGTGTAATGCCTCATTTGAAAGCTAAGACCTACAAAACTAATCCAAGCATCTTCCTCGTTATGATTGTCATGGTTTTCATCCTTTTCGTTTGTGTTTTCGTCACGTCTTTGTTTGTTTTGTGTATTTTTGTGGCTGGTTCACAGTTACATTACACTAAAGTAAAACCATGTACGGCAAAAACGAAAACGTGATTAAAACATGGCAAAAATGTGTGAGAAAAAAAAAGCAAATACAAACAAAAAGCTTACATGAGTTGTTTAGGTCTTAGCTTTCAAATGAGGTGTGGCACTGGCCTATAGGCTGTAAGATCTACACTGGAGAAGCCTTTTAGATTTGGGTAAAACTGGAATGAAATGTGCTCGGTTCAGGCGGAGCTTCATCCCATTTCAGTTAACCTATCCGTGTGTGCGTAAACGCGCGCGCGTAACCACCACAACACACTCCAGCCCGTGGATCCCGGTGGGAACTCCAGGCCGCGTCTTCCTCCCCACTCGCCCGCCACCTTATCCCTGCGCGTTTGAGTGAGCGAAGCCGACTCTGTTTACGGCCCAGATTCCGCGGAGGAGCGGACACCGGAGCGAGGGCGAGCTACGGTCGAGATACACGGGCCAAACTACGAGCGCGATTATTTTTTTCCGACTCCCGAACGCGGACGGAACCCTCACGCAACTCGACTGTGAAACGGGGGGGGTGTCGTTTTTATCAAAATTTTTCCTCCCCCCCCCCCTCCTATTTTGGACCAGCAGCGGGAGCAGCACACGTCTCTCTCCTCTCTCACTCCCTCCCCGGCTTTCGTAATTTTAGCTGGAGAGACCCATTCTCCTGCGTGGCACAAGTCTGCTGGTGTTTTCTTACAGCTTTTTCCCCCTTTTTTTCTCTCTCTCTTTGCTACGAGGCCTGGCTTGTTTGTGCCCAGTGGTATTTTGTTTTTTCCACGCGCGACGACTGCACATTTCGTGGATCTACCTTGTTGTTATTTTTTTCGCCCAACCGGAACCTTTATCATTCATTATTTAATTTTTTTTTTCCCGGAGGTTTCCCACACAGCACAAGCCACCACCCCTGCCTGCCTTTTGCCTTTCGCCTGTGTGTTGCTGGCTGGCTGGCTGACTGTGCTGCTTTGCCTTTCTTGCCCCCCCCCCATCCCATCACCTCCTCCCCCTTATTTCTCTCCCAAACACACGCACACACAGGCTCGCATTTATGTGGCTCCTCGCTGGTTATTAACCTTTTAAGAAGTTCTCCCAAAGGAAAGAGAGAGAGAGAGAGAGAGAAGAAGAAAAACAGGGGCCAAGACGCACGCACTCTTCTTTACGCAGGGTCTCGTTTATTTGAAATTACGAGATGGAGACAGACGATGGGGATTACCATGATTTATCCAGTAAAATCGGCTCGTGTGCCATAGCAACCCGAGCGTGCGGCTATTGGAGAAAATAACAGATTTTGTTGTTGTTGTCGTTTTCAGCCACGATTTGTTGCGCTATCCCCGTGGTCGTAACTGTTGGGACAGTCAAAATATTCAAAGGCTACTGGAGTGTATCCTGTTTTTTGTTTTGTTTTTTTACGCATTGGCATTTTAGTTATTTTTTTTTTATTTTTTTTTTTAAACTTGGATCCCTGGATATAATTTTTTCTTTTTTTCCCCCACCCCATATTTTTTTTACGGGAATATCGCAAAGGAACATGAGACCGCCGGTGTCCACCCAGACGATGTTTTGGGGCTTGCTTCTAACCATCTTCAGCTCGTGCGTTTGCTCGTCACGCGGAGAAAGTAAGTGGGCTACAACCATTTTCAGAAACTGTGCTGTTGTTTTATCTCTGCCACATCTAAAATGAGGTTACCAGGCTTAGTCGAGAAGCGGCGACAACGTGGATTGGATAGTCCTAAGACCATGTGGTGGCGTCGCGGAGGTGGATAGACACGCAGGCACGAGCCTTCAAAAAACCGGCTCGTCTCGCCTTGGAAAAAAAAAACCACACACACACACACGCACACAAAACGCGCAGACATCGATTGTGGCAGTTCCTACGTGTCTGTTTACGTGTAAGAGAACGCGTCTGTTTCCCGACAGTCGGGAGATCAGAGATGAAGGTTACTACGACCATGTGGCCATTTTGCAATTCAGTAGTGACTCGTCGCAGGAGCAGCAGTCGCGTTCCGTTCTCACGCACGCACGCACGGGATGGATGGCACACTTCTCAGGAGTAGCTTTAGGTGAGACCACAGACGCTGCAGGTGAATAGGGGGGAAAAAGGATTACTGAAAGGAAGGTGTTTTATGCCTAAGACATTTATGGAGAGAGTCATGTTTAGCCTCTTACCACCCACCTGAACAGAGCACATTCACTCCAGTTTGGCATTACTCAAATGTAAAAGCTAAAAGGCATACAAATATTTTTTTATTTGTCAAACCATGTAGCCATGGGCAGGGAGTTCGGCTGCCCGATGGCCTTGTGTAAGAAAATGTTCTTAAGTCGACTGGACCTGGCCCGTAGATTCCGCAGTCTCCTCCCTGAAGGCATTACCTTGAAGAGACTGTGTGATGGGTGCGTAGGGTCCCTGGTGATTCTCTTCTTAACTTGTGAAGAAGTAGAGACGCTGACCTTTCTTGTGATGTAGTGTGCATGGTCCAGGAAAGGTTCTCTGTGATGTGCACACCCAGGATGAGAACACTGCAAAAGATGTGATGAAAACACAGCAAAAGAAGTGATGAAAACACGACAAAAAAGCTGTGGAAAAAGTGGCTAAAACCGACAAAAACATGAAAAAAGCGGACAAAAAGACACGAAAGCGCGATTTTAAAAAAGGCCTGAACAATCTAACAACAAAGTTACGATCACTTTTGTAGGTCTTAGCTTTCAAATGAGGCATTACACTGTTGCTTTCCAGTCAAGAAGCTTTTAGGGTTTGGGTAAAGCCGAACTGGAGAAAATGCTCTAGGTTCAGGTGAGGTTAAATGTTTGTTTGTTGTTGACATGTTAGATACAAGAGTGTTTTTCAGAGGGGATTTCTCCTGTAGTCTTTGAATACATTTTTTGGGACAACGCTAAGTAAGGCCGGGAATTAAACGGTATCAACAAATACTTCTTTAAAAAATACATTCAATTGGGTAATTACAAGACTGCATATATCGTGGTGTCTATAGCTGCTGCTTTAAGAAGAAATGTTCCCAGAGTGTGAGTAAAAAGCTTTTTGAAGTAGAAGTTGCAATATCTCCTATACATCTATAGAGAAAAGTTTCTTCTATGAAATAATTAAAGAGTTTCTCGATTGTCTCCAGGTGAAGGCACATGTTTAGAGACCAATTTGGCCCAAGATCGGAGAAACGTGCTATAAGTTTTGCCTGTAATGTCATCGTAAATTCTGGATAGGAAAGTGAAGTAGGAATAAAGCACTGCACTTATATCACAAAAATCAAGTAAAATTTCAAAAAGGAATTTCCACGAGAGGACTAAAAATTCCTTTAAAAGTGGTGAATGCAAGAGAAAACTAATGGCATTAAAATTGCGATTTCAATACAATTCCTTTTAATTTCGCGGCCCTACAGCAGTCTCTTTGTACATCCATTGACGCCACAGCATGCCTCCCACATCCCATAGTAGTCTTAAGGCAGACGTACACATGAATGCAGGTCACAGGGGGCTGTTTCCTGTCAGTGAGTGACAGACAGACAGACTGCGTGTCTGGGGTCCTCGTGTTAGGAAGCAAACAGCGACAGGTGCGGCTTTGAAAGACAGTCTACCGCCTTTTGTTTTCAGTCTGGCCTTTAGTTGAGTTTGGGTGCGTTGATTGCAAATGTTCGACCTATTTGAATAAAAAGTCCTCGGGCAAGACCTTTCCTGTGTGAATGAATGTGGTGGTTTAAGGGCCTCGCTTCTGTCAGTCTACTCCAGGGCAGCTGTGGCTACAGTTGGGGCTATGCAGCTGATGTTGCAGCATAGCGACAGCATGGTAACGGCTAGATGTCATATTAACAGTTCTACCATAAAATTAAAAAGGCGACGCGGCGATCAGTCCTTACCTATGCGGACAGTTAGTAACTTTCCTGAACTAGCTGTCTGCTGGCCTGTTCAATGTATTTTTCCTCTAGCCATTAGCATTTAGCCATTACATCCTTAATTATGAACAATCCAGATGTTAACCCATTGGACACATTTAAGTGGTATCACAGCCTTGTTAGAAATCATTAATGAATGTACAAACCTTTTGAGGTTTGACTTTGGATATGAATGCGTGCCCTCTGATCTAACTGCTAAACCATATCCCGTTAAGTTTCTGCGTTTGTGGGGTCTGATACACATCTGATGCCCACTAAACATCATCTTATAATATACAGTGCCTTGCGAAAGTACTAATACACCTTGAACTTTTGCACATTTTGTCATGTTTACAACCCTAAACATAAAGATTTTATTTTGAATGTTTTACTGAAAGTTCACACAAGTAACAGACAACTGTGAAGTAAAAGTAAAAAAGTAAAATGAAACATGATTCTTTTATTTTTCAAAAAATAGAAAAGTGAAAAAAATAGTGATAGAAACTCCACAGAAATGATATAAATGCCATGAAATGGACCTGTCATATCTCGCCATACTTTAACATAGAGCCTGGCTTCCCCATTCATTATTATGGGGAGAGAACGCTCAATTCAAACAGGTCCAGGAGCCTTTGGCCAACAGAAGTACACATTTATTTTGTTCTCTTGTTTAGAATGATGCAAGTGCATCCCCTCTATAGTAGCCTCCCCCATAATGACTACAGTGTAGCGCTTGGAGAAGCTCGTCAAGCTTGTAAACAGAGATGGTCAAAGTACTTGATTTCTTTACTTGAGTAAAAGAACAGAAGGGAAAGAGCATTAAAGAGCCCGTCTAATTGGTTAAACTTAGATAGTAGCTCGTCCCCTTAAAAGCAAAGAATGAATGCAAAAAAAAAACATATTATATCGCACATGGCACAATATTGTTATTTCCGTAATATTGTGCAGCCCTAGTGAAAGTACTGAAGTATTTACTAAAGAAAATACTAAAGTATTAAAAATAGAAAGTATTCATCAGTAAATATTGTGTTTTTAATAATATCGTATCAGCTTCTAAAACATGAATATTGCTCCTGAATTAACTACAGCAACACGGACAAACCTCCCTTATTGTGAGTCAGTGACATTTGACTGTAGGGGTGTGTATCGCCTAGTCTCAGGTGATACGATACGTATCCCGATACAAGGGTCGCGATACGATACGATAAATCCCGATATTGAAGAATTAGACGATTATTGCAATGATTTTTTTACTACTTTGGAAACAACTATTCAGTAAACTAGTCCACCTTTATTAGATTTGTATCAAATACATTTGAGCTATCTATCTATCTATCTATCTATCTATCTATCTATCTATCTATCTATCTATCTATCTATCTATCCTATGATATAAATGCTTTTCACTAATGTGCTTGTGACTGTGGTGTTGTATGGTGATTATGTAACTTTGAACGGAAAACAGATTTCTTGGAAACCAAGTAATGAAACCAATTACTGGGGATGCACGTTTTCTAGTATTTCTATAGTTGGGAGTCCTTAGCGATCAGTAATAAATATTATGGGTTTCATCCATTAAAATATACAATAACTCAGACGGGGCATTTAAAATCGTATCTACTCCACAACGGGTGTCACTTGTAGATCAGGGACATAATGACGACACGGGCATCACCGGGACTATGGCGCTCATCTCTTTGAAATCTTTTTGTTAGCAGTAGCACACGAACGAAGCAGAGGGGAAACTAAATACAACAGGCTCTTTTTAAACCAGTGTTGTAGTACTGCAGTGGCAAGACACAGGTTTAACATGAGCATGCTGTATTTAGTTTTCCCTCGGCTTCGTTTAATTCCGTAATAAAATGCTACGAAGATAAATCCTCTCCTCTCGCAGCGGCGACAGACTCAGCAACATCTGCACACAGCTGGTGGCTCTCGTAATAATCCAGGTCTCTGTCTTTGCTGTAAATGCCAAAGTGAGGCCAAATGTAGAGTTCAAAAGAGCCCCGGAGCATTTCATAGCTCTTCCTGTGTTTCTTTAATTCTCATTAGGTTCTAGTGTTACTCAAGCGGGCTGCACGGTGCGCTGCCATCTAGCGGGCAGGAGTAAAAGTGCAGGACCAAAGAGAAATGCTGCAGTGAATATTTCCCCCAAAATAGATGTTTAAATATCGATACGAGAATCGCGTGACGTAATATCGCAATATATCGGCAAATCGATATTTTCCCACACCCCTATTTGACAGTATATCTGCACAGCGCCGCCTACTGTTATGAGTGTGCATTATGAGGCTTTTATAATGAACAAAACACATGGACAAGTTGACTTTTTACTTTGAAGCTTTTATAGAAATATATCCATCCATCCATTTTCTTCCACTTTTCCGTTGCCGGGTCGTGGGGGCAGCTGATGGAGCTGCCCAAATCACATTGCACCAGCCCCTATGGCTCCTCCTGCAGGTGGTGGGTCCACAGAAGGACGGCCTCATGGTTCTCATGTTTTTTTTTTTTTAATTGTTGAAATTAATGCATTAATGCATCGCAAAGGTTAGAAATATAGGAGGTATTATTATGCAGTGAGCAAATTGTCCCATTGTGTGTCTATGGGGTCGTACGTGTATCACAAACCTGCTAACCTCTACAAACATGTTCAGTCGTTTCTCAAATCCCCTGGATGTGTTTCAACTTTACTAAATGTTGATCCAAAAATACATATATATCGCAAATCTTGTATGCACCCATGGGAGCAGGTGGGACTCGGGGGTGGGGATGAGGGGACATGTCTGCCTTAGGTCTCAATTCTCTTGTGTCTGGCCTTACACATGCAGGCAAAGGGTTCATTGGGTTCATCAATTTCGCTTCTCCCCTCAAAACAAGAAGGGAATTTCAGACTTTTATTTCCCTCCTAAACTCATTTGATGCCACTCATAGCAGATGGTAATTCTTGTCAGAAAAGTAGCTGTTTGCCCCCCCCCCCCAATATCCGGCGTATGTTTTCTGTCCTCAGCCGTCATGCGTGTTTTGAAAAGCGTGGCCCATCCGTGTCTGCTATGAGTTAATCCCCCTGTCCATCGCGCTCACGTGAACTCGGGTGGGTTTTGTCGATTGAGAGACGGCGGCGCTTGGCAGTAAGACTCTGCGGTTTCTCTCTCTGTCTGCTGACTTCACTACTGTATTATTTTATCCGCGTTATAAATAGGCCCATAGTCGTCGACAGCGCGGGGAAACGGCAGGTCAGCCCAGTACACGGCTCCCTCTTCTCTGCTCTGAAAGGAAGGGCACAGCCTGTCGGAAAAGTTGAATGGCGGCATTAATAATGGAATGTCAACCATCGGCCCGTGGCTGGTCCTGACAGCGGGACGGAGAGGTGTCACCACTCTGGGAAAGCGGGCTTCATCTTTCAGAAAGTGCCCAGTTATTTCTTTATTCATATTTGATGTTTATTTGTTTGAGGTCTGGCTCTAGAAATCTGCAGAAACTTTTATATATTCCGGACTATTTATATTTCTGTTTTAACTGAGAGTGACTGGACCTGGATCTGACTTTATTTCAAGGTCACGGTTACTTTATTGGTGCCCGCAGGTAAATCTGTTTGCGGAAGGGTAATACAGCAGTCCAAAACAAATAAACAAGTTGAACTTGGACACGGAGTTGCACATTCGAGACATTTTCTTGGAAGCGCATATGGAAGACTTGACTGAGGACATGAGGGTTGACTTTGACTCCAAGAATTGTGACTTCGACTACAACTCTGGTGCATGCCACATAATAAAATAGGTAACTAAAAGACATCTGAGATCGCTGTATGTGGTGGATGGCTTCAGCAAATAAATCAGACAAATCAAAATCGTAAGTTGATTGGTTAATTAAAGTAAGTAATTAACAAATTACACAAAATAATGCACCGGTTTTATATAGCGCTTTTTGGACACTCAAAGACGCTTGACAGTGCATTATTCATTCACTCTATACTTGGTGGTAGTAAGCTACTATTGTAGCCACAGCTGCCCTGGGGTAGACTAACGGAAGCGAGGCAACCAGTCTGTGCCCTCGGCCCCTCCGGTCTAATGGGATCAGGCATAGCAAAGGCGGTATGGCCACAAAATGACTAGATCCATCCTCGGCTGGCTCAAAGGGTTAGAGAGTTTAAATAGCTAACTATTAGCAAGAGGCGCTTTTGTAATGGGGGTAATTTAAGTGCAGAAATCACTGACAGACAAAATATACAAGATTACTCACGCTTGATGACTAGCAGGTGAAGTGGAGATACAAAAAACACGTAGAGCTTTTTACCATGTTACAATGTTGTACCTTCATCAAAATCATACTGTGGCAACCAGTGTTGGGGGCAACGCGCTACTTAGTAACACATTAGAGTACTCAGATTACATTTTAAGAGTAACGATTAAAGGAACAAGTTAGGTTAAGTACTAGTTTCTTTTTCAAATCAGTAACGTGGATAGTTTGGTCCTGATACCTCTCCCGTCTCATGACAGTGCGTCACGTCAGTGCTAGTGTGCATGCGCAGACTGTGTCCTCCAAAACGTTACAGTGACTCGGCAACATGGAAGAGTTTTTAGCGAGCGCGTTCACATCGTGGAAGTACTTTCATTATTTTGAACTTACTGGCGAAAAGGACAATGCAGTGCTGGAGACGAAGCTAAGCAGGAAAACCACGATGAAGCTTTTGCGAGGATCGCTCCTTCCAATGTAATCGACAAACTCGTAGCTTCATGTGGTCGAGGAAAGCTGTACAATTAATCTAAATCAAGTTGAGTATGTTGTATGTTTATTATTACCAATTCAGTGCACTTTGTAACGCGAAGGAGCACCTTTTACAGACGTTCTTTTAATCGAAAACCTGCCGCAGTTTCTGACAGGGCCAAACTGTTTACATATAGCAAACGAAGCTAAGCTTTTATAAGTCGACTATAGGCCTGTAGTTATTATTGGTAACGCATGAGTACGCTAACACTTTACTTTCATAATCAAGTAACGCAATAACATAAGCAACTTTTCCAAAGGAGAAACCTCACTTACCCAACACTGGGGGCAACGATGCGAAGTGCAGCACATGTTGGACCGGAAAAGCCGTTTCAGTTCAATCGAACATTTTCTAACGGACAAAATCTAAGACGGTGATCAAGATGTGTTTGAAATGATTACACAAGCCGAGTACAAATGTCCCGTTCCATCCCCGTTTGTATGGCTTTAGTCGCACGCACTTCACGAAATCCCTCTGCGCTGCTGTAGATGTTTTCTCTGCAGCACACGTCAGGCTGAGTGTGTCAGTGGGCTACAGATCTCCACTCCCGAGCAGACCCGCCTCAACTGTGCTCGGTTCAAGTACAACTGTATTACAGGGAATGGTAACGGGACGCTGTGATGACGCGCCAGGCTGTCGAGATGGTTCCAGTCGGAATAGAAAATCAGACAGATTGCTAAATTTAGGCAGCGTCTTTTACAAACGATGAGATATCCTGGCTTCATGGGGTTTTAATGTGTTGAAAAGCAGCTTGCTAGTAGTTCAATTTAGGTTGATTTATATTCTTTTACACATCAGTGGAAAGAATGCTATCTTAGACAAAAAATGACTTAGAAATGCTTGAATTATCGGAATTTGTGCAGATTTTGAGTTGGTTTGGAACAAGAATGATTTTTCTTGCCTGCGACTTTTTAATCTAATTTCTTGTCTTATTTTAAGTGTTCATTCTCTTATTATAAACAAATTAAAGCTTTTTCCATTGGCTCTTTCAAGACAGCATTGTCTTAATTCAAGCACATTTCAATCCATTTATTTAAGACGAGGTGTCAGTTTATATGATTTATGTAGTTTAATCTTTGACACATCACAGGTAGGTCTAGTGGCGTTTTGCAGCATCAGACAATAAATCTGATACTAAACTGTAGGCCTAAGTCTGCTGCTTCAAGAGAACACTCTCCATCAAAGGAATGTATGAGTATAGTCCCGAAAATTGCTTAAACTCTTAACCGACATTTAAAACAATACGCCCCGCATCATACATCCATATATATATATATATATATATATATATATATATATATATATATATATATATATATATATATATATATATATATATATATATATATATATATAAAATTAGGACTAAATAAATAGGTGTGAGTTAAAAGCTAAGCTAAAAAGGTGGGTCTTGAGCCTGCTCTTAAAAACATGAACGTTCTCTGTGGTCCTGAGCTCCTCCTCAGGTCGTTCCAGAGGCGACGGCCGTAATACTGGAACGACGCCTCGCCGTGAGTCTTTCTGTTGACTTTAGGAATAACTAGGAGACCCCTGCCGGAGGAGCGAAGGGGCCGTGAAGGTTCATAAGGTAAAAGCAGTTCTGAAAGATAAGAAGGACCAAGACCATTAAGACATTTAAAAACCATTAAAAGAACTTTAAAATCGATCCTGAAACACACGGGGAGCCAATGCAGCGACTCTAAAACCGGTGTAATGTGGTCCCGCCTCCTGGTCTTCGTCAGGACAGGAGCTGCTGAATTTTGTAAGAGTTGTAAACCTGAGATGCTCTTTTTGGGAAGACCAGAAAGCAGGGCATTACAGTAGTCAATACGACTGATGATAAAAGCATGCATTAGCGTCTCCGTGTTGGCCTGAGAGAGAATGGGGCGGACTCTGGCTATGTTCTTTAGATGGTAAAAAACCTATCTTTGTGATATTCTTAATGTGTGGAATTAGAGTCAAAAATCACACCCAGGTTCTTCACCTGTGAGGAAGGATTAAAAGACAATGACTGTAGTTTGGGTAAAAGTTTCTCTCTCTGGGCCTTAGGACCGATGACTAAAACAGTTTTGTCCTGGTTAAGCTGGAGAAAGTTTTCTGCCATCCAGGATTTGATATCTAAAATGCAGTTAAATGTGGGATAATGTGTTATCCCACATTACAAAACGTTCCGCAGTCCCGACACACAGTCTGGGGCGCAGACCGTATGGGATTCCGCAGGTGGAAATAAACGGAGCTGCTTATCTGAGTAAACTCTGTGAATGTGCCGCTCCGTGTTTGCAGTGGCACTGACATTCTCAAAGGCTGAAAGGCCAGGGTTTATCAATCATAAATACAAGCGAGGCCAGGGATCCGGTTACTCCCGCGGCGCTATTTACTCTGCACGGCGATGAGGGGGATGGATGAGAGAGAGACATTTTTGGAGGAACACATTCTGTTTAATTGTTGTAGATTAGGGTATCCATTGTCCAAGACCTTTCTCCTTAGAAAACCAAAACCGTATTCGTAGTTTGTAGATACATCGTAGTGACAATGTATCATAATTAGGGCTGGGTACCGTTAAACGATACCAGTCTGGTATATGAAAACAAGTGTAGGTACTATAAAAATATTTAAAAAAAGTATCGAAAGCAGGTACTAAACTAAATGTTTTATCTTTAGATGGTAAATGGACTCAACGTATATAGCGCTTTTCTACCAGACCCAAAGCGCTTTACAGTAAGGAACCACTCACCCATTCATACACCAGTGTACGCAGACACTGGAGGCAAGTAGTTTGAAGTGTCTTGCCCAAGGACACAACGACAATGTGCATTTGTCCTTGTGTCCAATGTGGGATTTGAACCCACAATCTTCCGATCACGAGACGACCTGCTCTACCACCTGCGTCACCGTCGCCCCCAACTTTTGATGCTGTTGGTCCAGAATTAAAGGAAGTTGTTTCAGCTCAAATAAATGAAAATGATTTTTTTCCCCAATTTGTTCTTATTTGTGCCCCAATTTCCCCCCTAATTTAGCTTTTTTTTTAATTATTAATTGTTTCCCTTGTTTTTTTACACACCTTTTCCTCAAAATGATTCCCCCAAACCAAATATCAGAGCGAGTGACCAATGAGATTATTAGTATAATTTAGGGATGCACCAATGAGAGGGGGGCAACATGCTAATGCTAATGCTAATGTCAACTAATCAATAAAGTAGCCAAACAAAAATTAAATCGGCCACTGCAGTCAGTCTGTCGTTGTGTCCTTGGGCAAAGCACTTCACCCACCTTACCTCCAGTGCCTGCGTACACTGGTGTATGAATGAGAGTGTGAATGCCTCACTGGTTCCTTACTGTAAAGCGCTTTGAGTGCCTAAAGCAGGTAGAAAGGCCCTACATAAACGTTACCATTTATTTATCTATCAGATCAATTTATGTGGGTTGTTCAAATTAATGTAGCCGGTCATATCTTGAATGTAGAAAAGTCCAGTTATTCTTGTTTAATCCATTTTCCATTACTATTTATTAATAGATGGCCTATAATTGATATTAATCTCGTTTGCGAAAGAAAATGAGACTTAACTGACAAACAATGGAGAAAAAAAAAGGAATAACTTTTTCATTCACAGCAACTACTTTTAAGAAAGTCTCTTGGATATCGGCCAATACTCTAACCCCCAGTATCGGTCTTGGAAGCAACAAAGCTGGATCGGTGCGTCTCAAAACTTGCCCTATCCTTAAATCAAAAAAAGGGGTATTCTATATCTGCTAAGCTCCCTTACAGGACAGCAAACGTTCTCCAGCTCGTTCAGCCGCGGCGTTTCCCGCAGTATCCTCGTGTTTGTCAGTAACACTATCCTTTGCCACGCGATCTCCCTCTCCAGCCTCCAGCTTTCATTAAGGCCCCATCAGGAAGTTCGGCTTTCTCTTTACCAACAAACAAATTAGTCTTTGTGTGCCCCCCCCCCCCTTTCCTCTCCCCCTCCCCTCGCCCCTCGTAGGCTGAAAATTGTGAATGAAACAAAGGCTGCGCTCAAGCTCGAGGGAGCCCCGGGCCACGGCAAACACTACATTCTGTGGAGTGATCGCTTCCGCTTCTAAATGCGGACAAGAGGCAGGCAGACACAAATCGAAGCGGCTCCCCGAACGCACCGCCGGGGCTGCTTCTACGGCGGGTGCTAGGGGGGGGGGGGCTGTATTTATAGACCGGAATCCGAAACCAGGGGCGGGGCTAAGGTTGGAGTGTGCAGGAGTAAACAAACGCACACAAAATGGAGACGGGCAAAACTTTGGTGGGACTGACTGTAGGTCTGACTCGTGTGGGACGTGGTAAAAGCTTCGTAAATGTAGCGTTCACGGCCACAGCGAGGTGGAACTTGAAATAAAAGTAAGATGTACTGCAGTGAGAATAATATGGCGGACGGCTGCAAGATAAATCTCATTCGAATAATGGACATATCTTTGGTTTTAGTTGTAGAAAAGTTGTAGGAATGAGCTGCAGTTTAGACGACTGGTTCAACAGGAATGTTATTTGCACAGTTTATTCGAATACTGTTGATCATGATCATATTGATCAACACGGCACAACGTCATGAACCTCACCGACGGCAACAAGACTCCACTTTGAGGCTCGGTAGTTTTTACATTTCGCGCTTTATGCAACTACAGATAGAAAGGACAGGTGGCGCACTACCTCCGGAAACCGTTTGCGAGCGGCTTCTCTGGGAAACTTTAAGAATTCTGTATTTTGGTCAATGTATTTTCCCTACGTCCGTTAGCATTTAGCCTCAAACATTGCAAATGATGAACAATCCAGATGCCCGGAAGTCATTCATGAAATAGTTAATAATTAAAGTTCCAAATGTTAAAACATATTCAGTTTTTTCTGCTTATTGTGGCTCGGATGCACGTCTAATGGCCACTAAACGTCATCTAATAATCTGTTTATTATGGAGAAACTTCAGGAATTATATAAATACATGAAACAGACATTCTTACCTCGCCATAGTCGGCACTGGCTTCATTGTTCCAGATCATATGGAGAGAATAAGCTCTATTTACAGGTCCGTGAAGCCTTTAAAGTTTTTTGGTGCAACCTGCCACACAACCCCAGTTTGGTGTTTGCTGCACAGACACCCATAAGAACTGCTCGAACAGCTTCACTAACACCAATATGGCAGCCTATGTCACTGAGGGGCTGCTCATAAATACCCGGATTGCCTTGTTCATCAATTCATATTGAAATATCTTTGGTTGTATTTGCAAATCGCAAAGAGTGCAATTATTCATGTAGAATTGACCTGCTTAACCCTGCGGTTCAACAGAGGAGTTGGTGTAGGGTGGAGAACTTTTTTTCTTTCAACTTTTCATCTACTGAAAAAGTATGAAAACACTACTGTACTTAAAGTACGGTTTTATTACATGATTTGTTAACAGATTCAAATTGAACAGATTTTGATGGTTTGTGCTAAATATTATTATTTGAGTGGTGACTTGCTGTTAGGGATGTCAAGATGAACCGGTTTTCCAATTACCGCTGTAATAAAAGCTCACGGTAGGTTAATCGAAGGAATTTTAGTTAAATGTTAAATCCGCCCCTTAACACATGAAGTCAGCGGCAGGTTAAATAATCCAATGTGCCGAGAGCAAATCTTATCCATTTTCATGATCGTTGCAGAACGTTGCCAAAGGAGGAGTCCCCAAAATAACATGTGCAGCTGCGGTTGTTATGTCACGGTAAAAAACGAAAGTGAGAGCGTGTGGAAATCTTTTGTAATGATGTGAACTCGTGTGACGACAAATCAGAGAGAAGAGAGAAGCTTCAGTTTGCTTCTTTTAGATATGGCTAACAATAATATTCCACTCCCCCTTTATTCTTCTTCTAAAATCATCAATTCATTTCTTTTTTTTATGTAAGGGTAAAAGCATAAAGATAATAGCCTGAATGTTCTATAGGTTTTAAATTAAAACAATCCTTAAATATATATACAAATGTACATATAAGGCCTTGTTATCTTTTTGGGAACATTTAGACAGTAATGTAAAGAATTAATATGGTTTTTAGTTACACTCTGGTGGTGATAAAATACTTCTGAGATTGCCACAGCTGCCCTTGGGCTGACTGGCGGTAACTTTGCTTCTAATCTGTGTCGATAGACCCACAATCACGTGAACATTTTTACTTATGTGAGAGAAGCAAGTAAGTGCTTTATTTGTCATTGTTCAGGTGTTGGGTTAGACCTGAGCGTAGGCCAACCTGTGCAGCATGTGAAACCGGAGCACTGCCTTCAGTGAAACGGTGCACCGCCTCCTGGGTTTGTCCCTGTTCCAAAGCGTGGTGTCCTGCACTGGTCACCTCCTTCCTCTTCCTCCTGCGCAGCTCGCTCTGCACCACAACAGTCTTTCACCATCTTCATAATCCGCCTTATTCTCCAGTGAATGAACATAAATCAGAACAATAGTAGAGATAGAAGATTTTTGTGGCGCTTAACGCGAGTCCTGCCCAGATACCTCCTCGTTTGTTCCTTTTTTGTTTCCTGTTGCGTCTCTTGCTGTGCTGCAGCTGTGCCGTGGTGCTTCTTCAGTGTTTCAGAAGAAGAAATGTGTAGGTCTCAAATGTCTTTAGCTCATAAAGCTAGCTGTTTGTTTACTTAAAGGCACACCGTGTAACATTTTGGACTATTCTATTGCCATCAGTGCAAAACATGCTCCTAATGATCAGCTCAACACAGAAAATGCTATTTTCGCAGAGGGTGATCAAAGAATGGATTTCATTGAGGACCTAACTTATTTAAATCTCAGTGTCTTCTGTCTTTAGTCAGATCTCCATTATTATTTGTTTATTTGATATGGACCAAACGACTGCATTGGACAAACCAGATACATTGTTTTTAATGTTATAGCAAAACTGCTCATTTGCAACAATTGTCCATGGAGATGTACCCACTCCCGGTAAAGTTACAATCATGTCTTAGGAGAGCTGAGCCGCTCACAGCAAAAGCACATGTTTGTTTATATATTTATGAGGTATTTTTCAATGATGAAAAAATCTGTCATAAAATAAATGGTTGTATTTCAATTAGATTAGATTTGGTTAAAATTCCACGTGGTGTGACGCTCTGCAGCATAAACCATAGCAAAGATGTATACCCCCCCCCGCGCGCGTAGACCGTAATTGGCCCAGAGCAACACTGAAAAGGCCCCGGCGTGAACAACGATAGATAAAAATAGCTCTCGGGCTTAAAGAGAAGTCTCATACTTTGGCACGGCATCCACAACTGCTCCATTGACTGAAGCTGAGATGGCGGTGATTCTGATTGTTGGTAAACATCCCTCTGTTTGCTCAGTGTTTCCTTCCTGGCTGCAGATCCTATCACGTAAAAAAAAAAAAAACATCACCACCACCGCATGTCTGGAATACTTCGGCAAACGCGCTGTGGAGAGGACGCCCTCTTTTTTTCCCCTTTTTTTTTTTTTTACAGACTGTGAGGGAATTCATGACTATCCATTTACTCATTGAGTTAGTTTATGTTTTGGCCTCTGTAGATATGGCCGTATCATGTCTATCTTTGTACACTATTGGTCTGGTCTCCTTCTTTCTCTCTCCAAAACAAAAACAGTATGGTTAAAACAAAGTGTGATCTGACGGCTATCGGGCTGCATGTTCGACGAGTAACGCTTTGCCGAGCCGAGCTGCTGGTTTAGTTTTATTTTATTTGATCTCAAACATGCACAAATCGAAATATATATGACAGTCAAAAAGAAAAATCTGGTGCAGTCGGAAACAGTCAAAAACAATGAACACATCTGTCATTGCCCACAAATGGCTACACTGACCGGAGGTTGAAAACAAATGCTGAAGTATGGATTTATTTTCTACCAAATAACGATACATGGAGTGGAGCAAAGTGGTTCAACAGCCCATAAATACAGTAAATAGTGGAGAGTTGGGGTGCGGGAACCACTGCACTGATATATTAGGACTGGGACAGAATATCGTATTGTATTGCAATACTTTGTGCTGCAATACCAAGTATGGATACTTTAACAAGTATCGCAATACTTTCAACACTTGTATTTGGAGGAATTTTTATCACACACTCCTTTGTTTTCCAGTACACAGCACTTTGTTACATGTTACGTGTTAAAGCACTTTTCAGTCTTAACACTTCAATAAATGTCAAATGGCATTTGGTTTATAAACCAAAAAAAAAAAGACACATGACTGTCTTTTTACACATTTTATGGTAAACATATTACATTCCATAATTACTGACTGTTTCGCAATACGTATCGGATCGGCCCCTGAGTATCGTGATACGTATCGTATCGTGGATCGTCCCAGCCCTCCTAACATAAGATAAAGTATTTTCTACTTTGTTACACATTGCAAGGACCTTTTTTTATCATCTTTATTAAAGTTAGTTTTGTAATGGTAAGCTGTATAGATTTATACAGATAGATATTTAATATATAATAAAAGAAAAAACCTTTGCACCTCCACATATACGCCTACACATGCTCCATTTGCTTTCTCACCTGTACTCATTTCTGCAAGGACCATTTCTTTATATAATAACTCTTTTAATTTCCATTGGCAAACTGTTCCATAGTCCACGTACTGAAACACAAAAGCTTGTTCTTATTGTCTGTGCACTCACAGACTTGAAGTTCATTTTATATCTGAGTGTGTAATTCCCTTCCTTTTCAAAAGAGGAAGGTGGGTGCGCTGATGTCACACAGAGGGGATGGGGGGTTTTCTGTAACTGGAGAGGGGGCTGGAGGGTCATTAGGACTGTCCCTTTAATAGTCTGGTGCAAAAAATAAAGACCCAGCTGAAACACGATGATATTGGACCTCCCACCTCAGCTTAAGTTTGCTTTGATCAGGCTGTTGAAGTGTGCGCGTTGTGGTGACCAGCTAAGCTTGTGTAAGCACTTAACAGGTTTAACCAACGAGCTCACAGGCCTCCCTCTCCTAAAGGGAACACAACATGCTTCATCCAGACCTTTTTATTACTTTTGTGATAACTCTGCGTGACTCTGCAACACAGAGTCACACAGAAAGCTCCGTGCTGATCCGGGTGCATTTCAAACGTACAGCATAAATGAGCCACGTGCATTGTTTGTGAATGGCTCGGGTAACCTGACTATGGTGCAGCACCCGGGGGATCCAGCTCCTCTTCAGATCTTGAGTAAGGGTTTGTAGCTGCAGGAACATTTGAATTGTAGTTGATTTTCTGTTGAGAGTAGAGGATTCAGGGTTTTACCAATAATATACAAAGATGTATTCAAAGCGACATTGTGCTACAGTAAAGGCTTGATGTCTCACGCAGTGGTCGATGTTGAATGTTCTCTCTTAACATCTAAGTGTTAATGTCAGAGTGAAAATAAGCGTACACCCCATTCGATGCTTATTTTATGATGTTTTGTAAAGTTCAGTAGGCTAAAGGCCTAAAGACAGGAGACATGCTCACGCGCATGTGCAGACGTTTCAAATCTTTAGGGCCCGTTTTCTCAAAATGAGGTTTTCATTCAAACTCACCTGCTGCTGATGTGTTTTTGGTCATTAAACCGCCAGTTGGAAACAGGCTCTTGATCTCCCGTTGGACCGCCCGTAGATTCCTAATGAGGGGACTTCCGCGTCCCACGAGTAACTGAGGCTGCTCGCAAACAACACGTGACCGCAAATAAACGATTCTGATTGCTTGTTTGAGTTTGGCAGGAGCGCCCTGCCCAGACTGATATCCCGGTGTATAAAATATACACTTTACTAGCTCCAGATTCCAAACTCTCCAGCCTTATACTCAGAGGGATTTTTCAGTATGTAATTCCTAGCCTGATTTATTGAGCTTTGAACCGCAAAAAACAAGGCAAAAACCTTTCACTTTAACCTACTAATACATAAAACAAAAAAAGAATACATTTACACCTGGCACGATCCAGTTAAAAATTTTGGCAATTTTTATGCATAAAATGCCTTATGACAATATAAGTATGACTTGTAATGCATTTAATTTCATTTATGTCCGATATCTAAATGATTATATTTTTCCCTATTCACTTGCATTGCCTCATAAGCATTATTCTGACAATTTATTACCCCAGTAGCTCAACATTAGGACCATCTCGCTGCTCCCTGTGGTCCCTTCGACTTAATTATACTGAATAATACATGCCTTTTACCGTTGCGCTGTGGTTTCGAGTGCGTGTTAAAATGCCCGGGTTATCCGAGGCGACGGCCATACAATTACAACAAGGTATAAAAATAAAAAAATAAAAAAACGGCATGTGAAACTAGGTAACGGATTCCCCCGGGCGCAGTGTCGAGCGAGCTTTACCTCCGCCGACCCTGGAAACAATCAAAAGGGAAGATATCCTTCCTCGCATAGAAACTGGGCGTTCCGGAACACGGCGTGACTTTGAAGTGTGGCCTTGTGCGGAAACTCATTTAGTTTGTGGCGTTTTTCCTCTTTGTGTGTATCAAAGGCTGCAGTCAAACGCCATCGGCCTTAATGGGATTATGCTCCTCCAGGGGGATGGATTTCTGAGTAATCTGCGCACGATTTATCCAATATCTATATGGAACTAGCGCATGAATGTCCATTTTATTTCATTACTGATTTGTAACAAGTCAAAATGTATCAACGTTCACCTGAGCTTTCATCTGATCATCTGTAACCTACATTCTTTCTGTTGAGTTTTTAAGCACGTAATCCAAGTGTTCCAAAGAATATTATGCCCATTTGTTTTTTCCCCACACATGTAGGGCTGAACCATTTGCCATATATTATTATTAGCGCATATATATGATGTAATATTCACTTTACTAGAAGTCGTGTTGAAATGGTTGTCAAATATTTCAATCATATCAAATTACTCGATGCAATTGGGTATCGTCCCAGTGGTTATATAATACTGTACCTTGATGTCTCAAGTCACAAATCCTTGACCTCTAATCTTTATCCTCGCTCTCTCTTTCCCCAGTCTGCGGTCCGAACATCGACATCCGTAATGACCTGGCCGAGCTCCACCGCCTGGAGAACTGCACCGTGGTGGAGGGCTTCCTGCAAATCCTGCTCATCTCCAACGTCAACCTGGAGGAACTGCGCTCGCTCAGCCTGCCCAAACTCACCCTCATCACTGACTTCCTCCTGCTGTTCCGCGTGTCGGGCCTGACCACCCTCAGCACCCTGTTCCCCAACCTGACGGTCATCCGCGGGCGCAACCTCTTCTACAACTACGCCCTGGTGATCTACGAGATGACCAGCCTGAAGGACATCGGGCTGTACAACCTGCGGAACATCACTCGAGGGGCCATCCGCGTGGAGAAGAACAACGAGCTGTGCTACCTGGACTCTGTGGACTGGTCGCAAATTATGGCCGCGGACAGCAACAACATCATAAACGGGAATAAGGAGTCGAAGGAGTGCGATAACGTGTGCCCGGGCGTCATGGAGGACAGCCCGATGTGCAAGAGGACAGATTTTAAGGATAACTTCAGATACAGGTGCTGGACCTCCAACCATTGTCAGAAAGGTAAGAGGAAAATATACAGTCTGGTCAGACATTTTGGGAATTTATCCTTTATGTAAACTATGGGGGAGAAAACAGGACCTTGTGGGCATCCATAATCTTCCCTAGAAAACAATGTGATGTAATAATAGGTTGCATTAGGGGTGGGTGGCGAAATAAAACTACATGCCTTTCAGTCACGTGACTGTTATGACCGCCATCTTGGAAACAGCTGGCTAGTATATGCCATATCAAACTATACATCTTTACTAAGTGAAGATTAGGGATGCACCGATCCGATACTGGTATCGGATATTGGAGCCGATAATGGGAAAAATACGATGGGTTACAAATATCCGATACTGAACGGATTCCAGTTTTGGCTCTCAACACCTTAAAAACAAAACTTTTACCACTTAAATCTAAGTGAATATGGACATGCTTCATTTTAAAGCTCAGAACCAGGAGCATTCAATCGCTATTTTTGATCGCCACACAAAATGCCGCGGTTAGCATCGGTATGCTAAAGCTAGAATACTGCTGAAGCCAAGTGTTTGTATTTTAGTTTAAGAAATAACTGATCTAACATATTTATAATTATCAGATCACTTGTTAAATGTTTATCCAAGAGTATATCAAACTGAAGATTGTATCTAACTATATGGAGAGTTACTGACAGCGCTTAAAAGCAGCAAAGCCCTGGAGAACATTTGTGGACATTAGCTACAGCTGCTGATGAGCTACAAGTCGTACAAACCTCTCCTAGAGAAAGCCCTGAACCACACTCCAAACATCTAGCCTTGAACATGTGAGCCGTCACTATAGTTCTTCTTACGGAGGTTCATAGATGTGAGCCATACGTGCTAACCGTGGTAGGATGCTAACGTCTTGAGCTGCTTAAACACTGACTCAGGCTGAGGCTCTGTTGACATGACAGTGGAAAAAAGATCCGCACAACTGAAAAATGCTCACCAGTTTTATTGCTCACACCAGAGTTACGTTTCGGGATCTAGCCCTTCATCAGACTGATGAAGGGCTAAAAGTACACTTTTCATTGTACTTTTTGGATCCAGCACACTGGTTTAGTACGTCGGATGTGCGTGTCTCTCCTCAATCTGTTGACATGACAAAGTGTAAAAATCACAGTGAAAGGTTTTCTGTTTCCTCTTCAGTGTCTTGATTTAGTCTGAGGAGTGGAAGACGATATTTGGTAAATCTTGCTGCCTAGTTGGACTAACTGTCTACATCTTTGCCCTATAAACATAACCACATGCTGGTTTGTTTACGTAAACATGTGCTGTCTGGGGAGTCTTTGTACAGTTCTCTTCTTGAGCAATGATTACGATCACATACAAAATGCTCCAGTCAATCAGTTGTCTTTCATTTTCATCCTGAATATAGTTATTTTTACATGTTATAGTAGTACACCATAATCCACTTCGGTCTTAAAAATGGGGGCCTTAACTATGCGTGACATCCTTAGAAATGCAACCTATTCCTATTACTAATCATAGCATTAAAACTAGACCCTCATAAAAAATTAAAATGTCTGACCAGGCTAAGCTGCGTTTTATGCTGGTTTGTGCTTGTTTGAGCATTGTGACATTCTGCAAAGTAAAAAGTATGTACAGATTGTAGCTAGTGGCGCTTGTCAATTGCATTGTATGTAGGCACTTGCTACAAGGAGCCGGACTTAATACGGTCTGTACATGTTGGTGTTTTGTAAGCTGATCGGTTGCTTTTGGAGAGCCTTTAAATGTATTTGACAAGATTGAAGTAATTGAAATAGCAGCTTGGAATAGCGTCATGAAGCTTATCCAAGAAAATGATTAATAATGTTTGTTTTCACCTGGTTGTCGAGTTAGGACACATCAGTGGCACCGGAAGTGGAGGTGCGGCAGGTGCTGCAGCACCCCCTGGTGGCGAAGCTTGAAAAATTGCAATGACATTAAAATGATAGCTTATGAATATATCTGGTAGCTGTTTCATTCTGTTCCACAACATTGTGAGCCTAAAGCCTTGTTTGGGTGGAGAGGTGGAGAAGGATGAAGAGAGGGATAATTTTCACAAGTGTGTTTGTGTAACGAGAGATGTGCACGCTGTAACTGCGACCCATGTGTGCTCTCCCCCTCCCTCGCTCTGCATGAACCTCGCGTGCCCACTTTTGCATCTCAAAGTGCTTTTCGGTGAAGTCTTCGGGATGATAAAAGGTGTGTGGTATTTATGAATACTTTTGCTGTTGCGTCCCATTGACTGTATAAAACCTGTGGCCTGTTGTTTTTGTACAACAGATCAAATGCTAACTTTAGCTTGACTTATAGCGCTAATGCTCCAGACTAAACTGCTGCATTAGATGCATGCAGAATACAGAGCCTGCTCTGCCATGTGTTACATAGAATTCTATAACCCCCTGCACCCCCTGCCGAAAACGTCTTCCGGCACGCCTGGGACACAGTGTGCTTTTCAACAAAAATGTTCCTTCATGTTGTTGGTTGTTGACTTCCAGTAGCCAAATTGTTATTTGTTTACTCTCTTCATTGGTTTTTGTAGGGTTAAGCGTTTAGGCTTGTATTTTCCTATGGGAACATCACACACAGAAGGCATCGGAAGCAGGCAGGACTGGCTCGCTCCTGTTCGAGCCTCTTTCGGACATTAAAGGCTTTCCTTGTGGTTACTGGACAGAATTGGCCAAGACTTGGTTGTGTCGCCCGAGCTGTGCGAAAGTGTCGCCTCAGTCGATTCGCAATACAGTACTCTCTAGAAAGATTGCAATTTGATATTTTTTTCCTTCCCAAAAATTGTGCAGCCCAGACCCGAGGGAAGGAGGAGTGGGAGAAGGCAAGTTGTTGTGCCTTTTTTAAACCCACTAAGAGCACATCCTTCATTACCTTTAAATCACAAACAAAGGCAGCGATTACTTTCAGGGCGGATCTGGAACACTGGATATATTTACCTTTATAATCCGTCATAGCCTCGGTGTACACTCCGCCTTGTTTACTAGCCATTTAGACCGTTACCAGAGGAATGTGTTTTGTATTATGTTGCCATACCCTCTACCGGAAGGAGCTGCTTTCCCCCTCCCCTCTTTTTAACTTTCAGCTGAAATCCTGACTCAGGACATGTTCCGTTCTTTGACTTGTTTTCTTCAAAGCCCTGATGAGTCTCTCCTTCTCTCCCCCTTCCTTCCTTTCTTTCTTTTCTTTTCTCTCTCTCTCTCTTCTTCCCTCCTGCTGCATAATTGCCTTGTTTTTCTCCACTACAGATGTTCCTTCAAGGGCAGGCAGTGGTTTTCTCCTCAATAGTCTCCTCTCTTTAATTACGCTACACGACATGTCTGCAGCGCGCACTACTAACTCCTGCCTCCGGGGGCTTCCTGTCTTCACACAGCAACAACAAACACCAGTCCCTCCCCCTTCCCGCTACCTCCTACTCACTACCTCGTACTTCCTACCTTCTGCCTCCCACAGAAATGGTAGAAAAGCTATCTGCGCAGACTGCTTCAAATCCAGACGTTTGCCTTCTCGGATTCGGCAGTTATTTGCGTTGTACACGTCATTTAGTCCAATTTAAGTCAATGGTAGACTACGTGGTGGTTCTTGAAAGCTATGGAACCTCAGATGTTCCTTTTACATACTGATTACTATCTGAAGTAAAATGTATATCACCTTTTTGTTATGATTTCCTTTATTTGATCTAGCAAAACAAGCAAGAACAAATTCTTATTTACAGTGTTGGCATGTCAGTGCTTCGGGTGCACTTAAATGGTACAGGGAAGGGGATAGAAAACAAACCATTACAGCAAAAAAGGTAGAAAGTTTATCTACAGTGAATTTGCCAGAAAAAAAAAGAAGAAGTTACAATTAGGTGGAAGCCGTTCTCGTTCCACAAGGTGATGCTTCTTTTGTAGATGGCGGCCGTGACTGTGATGTTTATCGCTGGATAGTAAACAATGAGAGACTACTGTACTGACTTAGATAAGATTAAGGTCTTATTTATCGTATGGTTTATGATGTCGGATGCCTGGTGTGAATGAAAATGAAAAACTTTTGGGAGCTACTTGTAGTTGTTCGGACCACTTTTTTGATCATCGCATCTTTAATTTTTAAGCACAT
This sequence comes from Proterorhinus semilunaris, assembly GCA_021464625.1. Classification (NCBI taxonomy): domain Eukaryota; kingdom Metazoa; phylum Chordata; class Actinopteri; order Gobiiformes; family Gobiidae; genus Proterorhinus; species Proterorhinus semilunaris. Next base: position 28,778,170 of record CM038356.1, on the reverse strand, counting down.
TTTTAAGACCGGGATGTGCGTTTTTTGATCGTGCTATTATCGTATGGTTTATGGAATTATTTAGAATGCACAACAGAAAATCAGGTCTCTTTCTTCTTCACATCCAGCCCAATGCTAACATCCTAAACCTCTACAGACCAAAATCCGAAGCTCCACTGTAATAAGGAGATGTCCTCAGTTGTTGTTTGGTTCCTCCTCCCTCCGTCTTCGCCCCTACGTTTTGAGGGTGATATCAGAGCAGGCTGTCAGACTGTTTACCCCTGTCTCTCATCACTACAGCAGCAGCAGCAGCTCTATTTAGACTCTGACATCTCTGAACTAAAGAGTCTAAACTTATCACTTTATGGCTTGAATATAAGCAAAGATAACCCCGCCACTCCTCTTCAGATATACGTGCTCCTATTTTAGAATTATTTTTAATATTTGTAAAGTTAATATTCAGGGCTGAACGATTAATCCCAATGACACTCAGGAAATACGTATAGGTCAATATTGAGTTAACATGGGAGCGAGTCCTGACAATCAGTATTTCTCAGCTATTCTCATCTCATTGGCATCTAAAGGCACTCACAGTTTTATTGTATTACGTTGAAGGCCTGAGTTGTACCCAGAGCACATGGCTACTTAATACACTTTTAAATAAAAAGACGTACTTTAGCTCCCGATTAGAGTTCTGATTCTTCTCTAAAAGCGACATGGAAGCAAAGGCAGTTCTTTCCTTGCAATACAATGTTATTAGCGGCCTCCTTAGTGACTGTATACGCTGCTTTGGGCGTTAGCATTAGCATTAGCGATCATCATATTAATTTGTTATGGAAGGTTATGGCTGTAGTACAGAGGTGGTATGGCCGTACAGCGTGACCCAATATGATTAACAGCGATTAAAATTGACCAGGTGACTGAGTAATACAGAAACAGTCAGGGCGACGTACCGCTAACCAACAGACAGATGTAGCTTAACCTTTTCTTCGCTTTGTGGGAGTGTTCCTCGGGCTCGAGCGTCAGCCCGTTTTTTTTCAGTTCTACTTTACGACGCTTTTCGACCGCAGTTTCATTTATACTGATGTTTATGTCCCAACTTCTGGTCCCTCTCCTGTGATTACGCATGCGCAGCTCGCCTCAACGTTGACCTAGCGTGTATTTCGAAAGAGAGCTAATATACTGTGTCTCAGTGGGGCAGGGTTTCCATGTTTTTAAGTCTTGTTGAGGGTGGAACAAAAACGGTCCACGCTGTTGTCTATGTAAAATAGGCAATATTTGACTTCTTTGAGAGAAATCTAAATCCTCAAATCGAAGGCGCTCAGAGGCTGTTTTTTCGGTGAGAGATGGAGAAGGGCAGTTCCACATTATCGGAGGAGCGCATGGGCGTTTGTAAACAAGTAAATTACACAGTATGCCCGCGGATTTTGCGGCGGTTTTTCAAATATCTTGCATATGAAGGGCGGATTTGACCTGGCAACCCCGCGATCATGTGCCAGTTTATGATAGCACTTGGCTTCCGGCAAATTTACACTCAAAGCAACTTTGAGAAAGTTGCTAACGTAGACTCTTTACACCGGTTCTGGTTCACAAACTGTTTGTCGCCTCTAAAATGTATTTCAAACCAGGTATATTTCTGTTAAATATATTTCAGTCATCAGGAGCACCCGGCTGGAGGATTGGCCTAATATTGTGCGTGTTGGTTTTGGGAATCAAACTTCCTTTGGTTTTGAAAACTGAAAAAAGTCTGGTCGACGGGAATGTTTGTGGACCCGGGGACCCTGTGTGCGGCTGCATTTGTGCGTGCTGCGGAATGCGCCCGCCCCTTTAAGTACAGAAGGTATAAATTCCTACGCGCTTAGTCACTGTACCGGGGGATAAAGAGGGGAAACACAGGCCAGGCTATAGGCTCCACATGCGCGGGCTGATGGCGCTAATGCCGTTAGCTTCAGCGCTCCGCGGACTTTTCCCCTTTCACCAAAAAACAAGGTGTGATACAGTAAAGCCGGGACAGTTTTAGATATAGCTGCACAATCTATCGCCAAGTTATTGTTATTGCTGAGGATGGCGCTACAGTATATCCACGGCTAGCTACTTCTAATGTTAGTTGGAATGTTTCTGTCCGTATTTAGTACAACGTCTTGTTTTGACACAGTTTGACGCGTCGTTTTGTTTTGATTTATTGGGATGTATGGTGTTGAAACGGCTCTGTAAAATGTATAAAATTCTAGTTGTTGGATATTGGCATTTTTTTTCTCATCTAGTAGAGCAACTAGTTTTAAATGTAGTCCATTTACAATGAAAAAAAAAAGATAAACTGCTTTGTCAGTAACGCAAAATCACTAGTCTTCCATCTGACCGAGATTGATGTGCAAAAGTTGTAATTGTCCTAATTTATTTCTATTTTAGCCTTGTGTTGGTCCTGATTCAGTGATTGCATAAGTCTTGTTTTGATACAATTGGCTGAAAAATAATTTGTGTTTTAAAGTAAATGTTTAAGTAAAAATGCCGTAATAATATTCTAACTGCAAACTCGCCCGCCCTAGATATTGCTGTGTCTCTTTCTAACCCACTTGTCTTTTCTCCGGAGTTTCTTCTTCCCAGGCCACTCGGAAGCTCTTAAACGTTAATAGCAGTTCTCCGTGTCCTGGGGTGTGTGGGTGTTGTGTTGGTGGTGGGGGGCAGGAAGCAGGAGTGCAGTGTGGAGAGACTGGCTGTGTCCGGAGGCATATTCACATCCCCCCCCCCACCCTCCACTCCCCCTTCCCTCCATTCTACACACAGACACGTGGGCACGCTGCCAGGGCTGTTCACTCATGCCACTGTCCCACCAGCGGACTGCCAAACACGGGCTCATCGGGGCTGGGGGAAACTGGACGGGGAAAGTGGAGCATGGCAGTTACTAGATGATCTGAAAATATGCACAACACTGTTGTACTTTGTTTTGAGTTTGTGGTTTACTTTACTTTGGGGGAGACACTGAAGAAAGAACTAAATGTTTTTCATTTTCATGTTTTCGGACCGTTGGCTGAATCTTTACAATAAGGTGTTGATTTACGTATATTTGTTCAGGACAGGGCATGTTAATAAACAGACATGCATGTATGCATTGTAGGCATGGTCTAATTTCCAGCCGGCATCCCACGCTCGCGCTCTCAAACATTGTACATGTTTTTGTGATCGGAGAATCCGGGGTACCTACGCGAGCATTGGGAGAACATGCAAACCCCCCCACAGAGTCCTCTTTGAGGACCGAACCCAGGACCTTAAAGTGACTAGAAATCTAAATGAAATCTTGGCGACTAATCAGAGTGTAGTATCCTCCCGTGTCGACCAATGAGACAAGCTTTCCCTGTGAACCAGCCTGTCAGGTCCAATCAGGAGGGGAGGGGGAGGAGCTTGATCATTCCTGCTCTCAGTTTGCAAACTAAGGGCATTCTGGTTAAAGAGGGGAGTTTAGTTTATTGAGTTTAGATTATTTGTTTATTTGAGCAGTTGAAATTCTGCTCAAAAGGAGTGGGCCGAAGCAAAAGCTTATGAGCGCCCACCCCCGAAATCATTACAATAAAAAAATATATCACAGGAAGGAAATTGATTGTTTACTTTCAAATTTCACTCTAACTCTCCTCACTTTACAACATCTGGTTACTAAATAATTCCTGCCTGATTTTTAAAACCAAAGGGGTCCAAAATTCTCTCTGAAACAATCTGTATCTGTCAACCCAGCAAACAATGTAAACCTGGCTCCATCAATCATTCAGATTGGGTGAGTTTAGGCAATTTTGGACATTTTTTAAAAACTTCAAATGAAAAAACTTACAGTGCATTGTTTTTCCTCATTTACAATGTCTGTACCTGCAAAGGTTTTACATCTCTGAATTAAGTTTGAATATATAATGTTATATTGTATCAATGATCAAAGGCACCTGGGGTTGTTTTGGTTATTTTACACTGGCACCTTGAAAGGTTATTACATGGCATCTTTGCCGGGTAGTACATTTACATAGATTTACTCAAGTACTAGTAGCCGAGTGTACTTTGAACTTGTGCTACTTGTATTATACTCCCACTCCTGGCTGCAGAGGGTCAGGCCAATTCAAAATCCAGGAAGTAGTCTAAAATCTGAATTCTGTGGTGCCCAATAGAATGTTTATAAACCTCAATTATGTGTGTTATGTCCACTTTCTCCAGCGAGTCCGCTCCGCCTCAGTAGTAAATAGTGTTGTGTGCATTTGTCCCCCCCCCCCCGAGCCCCTCTGCCATATTTCTCTCATCCAGGTCACATACATAAATGTCAGTGTGGCGCAGCAGTTAGCCGGCCATATTAGCGCGCTCCCCGGTGAAAACAGAGAGCTCCTCACAGGCCCTATTGGTTTGACGGGTTGGAAGGAATTCTGAGCGTTGTTTGACAGACTTTGGAGTTGGATTTTGCCCACTGATCCAAAGGTCAGCGGTGGGGCTGGTCAAGTCTGTAAAGCAATAACAAATTGGTTTGAAACGCTTTCAGATGCGCCCCCACGTTAATATCAGTTTTCTCGTTGGCTTCTGGAATCATCCAACTCAATGAAGTGTTTTTGTTAATGGAGAAGTACTTGTGAATAAACGGTGGGTTTGGAATGGGCGAGGAGGAGGCTGCGTTCCATTCAAGCTGCCCTGCTGTGGACACTTGTCTCCTTGTCCACTGACAGGGTTTGTCTCTCTCCCCGACAAAGGGCCCTCTCTCGTCCCCGTGTCCTTCTCTAGACTCCAAGGACAGCAGTGCCGCTGTATTGAGCTCATACCGACAGTTAGGTGGTCAGGGCTGGGTACCGTTAAACGATACCACTTTGGTATTGGGAAAAAAATGAAGGTTCTACTGGTATTGAAAAAATTAAAGTATCAAAAGCAGGAACGAAAAAAAACAAAAAAACATCTATCTTTAGATCCAAGTTTTGATGCTGTTGGTCCAGGGACAGCATTAAAGGACGTGACTTGGTTGTTTTAGCTCAAATTAATGATTATTTCCTCAATCTTTTGCCCAATTTTTGCCCATTTTATATTAATATTTTTGCCCTTTTTTTTTTTGTTTTCCAAATTTTTATTACTAATATTTAAAAAAAAGAAAAATCCCAATTTATTCCCTATTTTTCCCCTTATTTTTTCCACAATTTCACCCACTTTTCCCAAATTTCCCCCCCAAATTATTCCCCATTTTTCACACAGTTTCTGACATTGGAGATACTCATACTGTAAATTTGCAGATCTTCCTCACAGTATTGTTCTGTTTTCTGGTTCTAGACGATAAATATTTTCGTATAGGTATCGGGTAAAGTATTGTTCAGGTATTGGTATTGAAAACCAAGTGTCGTTAAAGTATCGTACCCAGCCCTATAGGTGGCAAAAAAAAACGAATTAAGAGAGCATTAAAAAAAAAAACACCTTTGTGACAGGTAGGATTTGGGAAGTGTTTAGAATCCCAGACCTGTGGTGATCCGGTTACATCACCAAAACAACACCGCCAACACTGTGCCCGTCTCCTGGGCTCACCTCGGCTCACCCAGTGTGCCGCCACACTATCCTAATACTCTAATGTTCCGCCAAGTCAAAGCCTATTTAACAGAGGAGCTCCAGGGACTAGTCAAAATCAAATTTACCCTTTTGAGCTTTAACCATGTTATTTGGTGCTACTATTTTGCACAAGACGGTTCAGAGGAAGATGATAAACAAGCTAATGCGCTTTTCTCTCGGGAGCTAATAATGTTTGCCTTTGAAAACATGTATTCCCAAATTGAATGATGCAGCGGAACAACTCTGTTAACTGCCGAGGCATGGTTGGTTATACATCTAAAACACTAAGGCTTTGGTTTCTTTTTCTACAGCTATTACAATTCGTACTGTATTTCCCAGACTTTGTTGCATAATAAATAGAATCCTCTTCATCTTTATATCCCATAAGCCTGTGCTCAAAGTGTGTTCATCAAGTGAGCCATTGTGGCTAACTCTGGCATATTTACATCCATCCATTTTCTTCCACTTGTCCGTTGCCGGGTCGTGGGGGCAGCTGTTGGAGCTGCACCAGCCCCTATGGCTCCTCCTGCAGGTGGTGGGCCCACAGAAGGACGGCCTCATGGTTCCAAACGGGCCTGTTGGTATCTCATAAGGGGCTTCACCCATTCACACCCCAGTGTACGCAGACACTGGAGGCAAGGAGGGTAAAGTGTCTTGCCCAAGGACACAATGACAATGTGGAGGCGGGATTCGAACCCCTGACCTTCCGATCATGAGACGACCCGCTCTACCATCTGCGCCACCGTCGCCCCCATATTTACATGTAGACTTTAAAGGTGCATTATGCAACTTTATGTGAAAAATAAAGTTGATATTTGTGCGTATTTGACCTTGTAGTGTCCCAGCGGCTGCATGAGTGGTCAGCATGGCGCCTTTACTTCCATCACAGTGGTCTCTAGGACGCTCCAGGACCAATTGTCTGGAAGGTTTTCACTGCTGACGGACCCTGTCCCAGAAAACCTACAAAACAAGAGTTCCTGGAGCGTTGTAGAGACCTTAAACGTTTTTTTCAATAATAGACATTCTTTCAAATTATAAAATGCAATTATTAGCCAAACTTTTAATGATATTTTGACCTTAAAGGTGCATTATGCAACGTTATGCATTAAAAAATATATATATTTGTGTGTATTTGACCTTTTAGTGACCCAGCGCCTGTATGAGTGGTCAGCGTGGCGCCCTTACTTTCCATCACGGTGGTCTCTACAATGCTCCAGGATCAATAGTTTTTTTAGGTTTTCAGGTGAGAGGGTTCGTCCGCAGTGAAAAAAGCCTTCCAAACAGTTGACCCTGGAGAGCCCTGTGATGGAAAGTAAAGGCGCCACGCTGACCACTCATACGGCTGCTGGGTCACTACAAGGTCAAACACGCACAAATATCAACTTTTCTTTTCTCCACATAAAAGTTGCATAATGCGCCTTTAATGCTAACAGTTGACGCCAACACATGCAAATGCTCACAAGCGCTCAAATCAGTATTTTAACATGCAGCTGCCAAAAGTGGGAATAAGGTAACCCTAAGTGTACGTGGCTGACATGTGTGATCATAAAGAGGTTTTCTGTCCCAGCGTTCCCCCTGTAATCTCCTAGCGCTCTTTGAGCTTGTCGCCGAGCTAACGTTTGAACATCGAAGCCGCCGCGCTAACGGTGGCGACACGCTGAGGCCTGCCGGATCCGTCTTCTCCCTTTATGTGCATAATCTACACGAAGCGCTAACCCGTTCCCCCGCCGCATCTGTGAACCATCTTCAAGTAAACAGCTTTCCCCCCGGACTTCCACAGCAGCGGCGGCGTTCGGAGTCTCGGCCGCGCCGATAAACAAATTAGCCTCTTACATGTCGGATTCGGGACGTCTTTTTCGAGAATCACGACGGAGAGAAGACAGAGCGGCAGTGTTCGCGTGAACTCGGTCAACTTCAGCAGCTATTCTGGCAAAGCAGGCTCCTCTCTGAGAAGTTCTGACTCGTTTCAGATTAATGTGGGCTACTTATCGGACATCGGTAACTTCAAGGTATTTCTGCCTGGTTTTATACGCAGTTATAGGTCCACTCAAGTAAAAGTAAATGGTAGTGTATGCAACAGTCACTCAAGTCAGATTAAGAGGGTGTTTAACCAGCCGGACAAAATACTGAAAAGGAAGTGTTCCAATTCATGTATTGTAAAGTGAAATGAAAGTAAAAAGACACTTTTCCAAATGTTGTACTGTGATGTCTGTGGAAATCTTTTATCAGCTATTGTTAAAGCCACTGTGCGGAAGTTCCACAAGAGCCTAAATCTGAGCTGTTAGTGCTTTGCTGCTTGTATATTGTGTTTTGTTTATCATTATTTTTTTTATTTTTTTTCTGTACTGTAGACCTTTTTGTGAAGCACTTTGGTCAACAACAGTTGTTTTCAATGTGCTATATAAATACGTTTGATTTGATTTAAAGATGTGAAACCCAAAACCTAAACACAACATGCCAGTGATGCCGAGCGAGCGTGCCCGCCTAATGCTCAGGTGGGCACGAACAGTGCTATTTTTTGCCATGGCTTATGGAAACGAAGCTTTTGGAAGAGGATCAAGCCTTATGTTTGGCTACCTGTAGCAACGCAAAACAACAACACCTTCTCCATGGAGACGAACCGGTGCCGTCCCACTCCCAGTATAGTGTCAGGTTTGAGAGAGGCGAGTCTGCACACCGTGAGGACACGTCTATTGAAGATTATTTACCAAAACGCGGCCAATAAAATGGGTGGAATTTTATACACTGTGACTTTAAAAGGTGCATCATGCAACGTTTTTTGAGGAGAAACATTTGCGCATATTTGACCTTTCAGTGTACCAGCAGCCTTTATTTTGGCTTTATTTTCCCTCACAGTGGCTTCTATGTCGCTCCAAGATCAATTGTTTTTAGAGTTTGACTCATACGGCCATTGGGTCACAAAAGCTGCATAAAAAAGCTGCATAATGCATAAGATAAACCAAGATAATAGGCTTATTCATGTGTCTTCTGCACATGTCATGTTTTTGTGCCTGCGCCTCCAAAAAATATAATATATCAAACTTTTCATAACTATTACCACCTCATAAACCCAAGATTATATCAGGTCTAAAAGGGATGTCAAATATACTTTTTATACTGTGTTACATTTTGGATTCTACTTCCAAAACATGCTCCTAATGACCGAGCAGACATAGAACGAATGGGATTTGGGTGAGGACCTAACCTATTTAAATCTAATATTTGACTGCCTTTAGTCAACATCTCCATGGAGACAAGCCGGAGACGCTCCCAGTAAAGTTACAGTCGGGTCTGAGGAGAAGTGAGCCCCTCAAAGCAAACACACACACACACACACATTTGTTACGGTAAGTTTTCAACGACGAAAATATCTGTAATGAAATGAAAAAGCTTGTATTTTGTATTCTATTTATTGGGTGAAATGTTCCGCGGTGTAGCTTTAGTCGGACTAAACACAGAACTTAAAGTACATATGACAGGTTTTAATACTTCTGAAAATATGAATAGCAACTGTTGTAAGTAATCAATATCGTCTTATTTCAGTGAATCAGCAAATTAATGAAGAAATGTTGGGCAGAAAAGTTATTTTGATATGAGTTTCATAGCTGTGTGACTCATTTCCCATTGACATAACATGGTCGGCACGGCACCAGTTTAAAAGTGTTTACCTTCATCTATGTCACTTCCTGTCGGTGTCCAGTAAGGAAGTGAAACTATAAACATCACGAAAATGGTCAAACTAAAGAAAGCTGGGTACAATCTTTAGCAAAATCTTAAATATAACGGTGTTAACTATGTTTTAGCCAACATTCTGTCTAATTTTTCATATGCACTTTAAGCACATACTAAAGCATGACTGAAGTGATGGCTAATTAAAACGAATAAAGGCGAGAATAGCAGATGGCCCTGAGCTGCACCTGAAGAAGGCCAACACACATTGACATCTAAACATTGATTTATTTGAGCTATTATTTACAGTGCGTTATTATTTACAATATTTACATCATTTCATTTACATTATCACAAAAAATAAAAAATAATAATAACTCAAAAGGAGTAAGCCGAAGCAAGAAAGCTTAAAAGTGCCTACCCCAATTTGAAAATACAATACAAATAGAAAAGTGTGTGATTTCTGAGTGTATTTACTTAGTTTTTTTTTTTTTATCATTGCTTATATTACCATTCTGGTCACCATTCTATTGATTTACTTATTTAGCTTGGGCCTACTATTTCCCTAGAGTAAATCAACGGCAGTCTGATAGCGCTATAGCACTATTGTTGCTGTTGTCGCCCGGAGAGCTTTTAAAAAGGCGGCTGAGTCAGAGTGTATCACGGCTCTGACTCACTCACTCCATGAGGAATCTCTCCTACTAATCTGATAAATTCCATAAACGTTAAAGCGGAACCGGGTATAGCGGTGATTAACCAGCATAGACTTCCAACTCTGCGTCGGCGGTGTTTGGGAAACGTCCTACATGTAAGTCTTAGCGTGTGTGTGCTATTGATCGCTGACATATAAAATAAAGTCTTAAACGTGTGTACCCAGAGGCAATTCAATTTGATGGGGCTAACTAATAAATGTAAAATAAATCATGAGCTTGCTAGTTGCTTTTCCCCTGTGTTGTTTATAAAGCATTATTCTGGCTTTGATTGCCACACAGCGTAAATGCATTGTACGTGGGTGGTCAAAAAAAAATATTTGAAGAAATGTCCAAAATGTATTTAAATCACTGAAATGGCAAAGTAAGGGCAGAGATCGCGGCAGAATCAACAGGAAAAGCCATGAGCGCGTTAAAGTGTGCCCCGAACAATATGGACACATGCGGAGATGACTGTTTGTGTAAAAAGAATCTTAGCATAGTAATGAAGGCAATTTAAGCAATGAAAACAATCAGGGAAAGATGTGGACTTATAAACACACACTTTAATTATGTCGTGTTGATTTTATGTGCCCTTTAAGCTTTGTTTTATGTACTTTAAGGAACACAATCAACTTAAACCATGGCACATTACCGCGCCAAAGTCAAATCTCCAAAGGTCTGTGCGTTCACTAATGGTTTCTAACGAGGTTAACGGCTATAAGCTAACAGGGATAATGTCTATTGTACTATCTATCGTTTCTCCACGATGCATATCAAAACAAAAATACATTATGTATCTTTTCTGGGCCACAACAAGACTAAAATAGAAATAAATGAGCAAAGTCCTGATTATTATTCTTATTTTGAAATATATTGTGGCTTCTTGTGATACGTCACTTAATATCGCGATAGTGCTACTTTGGTGATATGTTTTTGGTGATATGCAGCCCTGTTTCGTGTTCCATTCCTTCGTGCCAACAGAGCGGGTGTTTCCCAGTGTCTTGAGAGCCTGGGACCTGTCGGTTACACAGAAAGACGCCGATGCGCGGTCTAATCCTCGGAACAATGTCGGCCTCCCGTCTCGGCAGGTAAGCGGCTCTCTGTCCCTGTCCCGGGGCGTGTAGCTGCTTGTGCGCGAGGTGTTTGTGCATTCTTCTGCTCCTGTATATGGTCCTAGCTCCTCTGTCCTTCCTGTGTCTGTGTGGGCCGAGAGAGAGGGATGAGTTAAGGAAAGTCCCGGGAGTGTTCCTCATTCCTCACCTTGTCCTGCTTGTAACCACTCTCCAGAGCGCTCTCGCATTGTGATGAATCTATGTTATGTCCACCGCAAAGATTCCCGAGGAAGTCTTTTGCGTCTCCCTACATATTTAGTCCCTCCCCAGAGCTCAAAACACACGCAAAAACAAAGTGCACACGCTCTGATATTTGGTTGTAGTGCCTTTTAGCTTCTGCAATGTCAAAAGATGCACTGTTGCGTTCAGTTTCCACCAAGATCTCGTATTGATGAGGGGAGAGTGTGACCACTGCGCAAAGCCTTTTCCTAGCACATCCCAGAAATTCTCAACGGGGCCAACATCTGGACTCTGTGGTGGCCGACCCATCTCATGCTCCCTGACCCACCCTGCCACAGTGTGAGCCCGATGAATCCTGGCACTGTCGTCTTGGAATACCCCCTGACGTGCCATCAGGGAAGAAGAAATCCATGGATGGAAGAACCCGGGGATTCAGGAAGTTCAGGTCCTCCACTGGTCTCATTCTTTGGGCACATAGTGTGACCAACCGCTGCAACCCCAGATCAGTCGTTTTTAGTTAAAGTGATAGTCTGTAAGAACGAAAAATGAACAGAGAGAGACATTTCAAAAGTAAACAATGCATTTGTTAAAACTGAACATTTGCACATTATTAAGTTTCCATGTGTTTTGGTTTTGGGCTGTGTTTGTAAAAAAAAAAAAAGAAATCTTAAGTCAAACAGAAGACCTTGCGATATATTGCGGATGATAATTTGATTATATATCCAGCACTGCTCAGCACTTTGTAGTCCATGAAGCTCCGTCACCTTTTTGCCAGAATTGTTCTGATCATGGCAGTGCTCAAATTCTCTCCACTACGCAGACTGTCACATTTGATGCTGATGGATTGTGCATTCTCGTGATGACTCACTTCCGGAGGCATTTTCCTCATATCACTCCAAGTTGTAAAGATAGAATCGGTTCCGAAGTATTTTTAAAAACCCGTACAAAGCATGCGTGACCTCAGGCTTGACCAACGCTGAAAGATGCTGTACATGACAGGCCGCAGTTTACTCCTAACTTATTTGGATCGGAAAACACATAAATGGAACCGATCACTTTAGCGGTCTGTTCTCCGGCTCAGACCCCACCCCCATATGTGGCCTGTGCGTTCTATAAACCACTGGCTAATTCCATTCACGCCACTGCTTCCTATCGTGCCACTAAACGATCATCTCCAACGAGCAGCTTGTGCATTAGGGTAACCTACATCTGTCAGATTTGCCCTTAGTGTGCTAATGTGTGATTATGTAATAAGAACGCTGCGGTCCTCCCCTCCTGGAACCGCCACCTTAACGTGGTGGAGGGGTTTGAGCGCCCAAATGATCCTGGGAGCTCTGTTGTCGGGGTCTTCATGCCCCTGGTAGGGTCTCCCATGGCAAACAGGTCCTAGGTGACGGGTCAGACAGAGAGCAGTTCAGAAGCCCCTTATGAGAGACCAACAGGCCCGGTTAGAACCATGAGGCCGTCCTTCTGTGGACCCACCACCTGCAGGAGGAGCCATAGGGGCTAGTGTGATTTTGGCAGCTCCGGCAGCTGCCCCCACGACCCGGCAATGGACAGGTGGAAGAAAATGGATGGATGGATGGATGAACGCTGCAGTCCTGTCATGTTACAGATGGTTCCAGTGACCCGATACTTATACTCAGTGACGGTCAAAGTACTTGAGTAAAAGTACAGATATTTAGCCAATAAAAGTTGCTCGGTCAAATTGGCACAAAGTGAAAGCACTGAAAAAAACTAATTTTAAATACGCCTTGCGGCTTCAGAAATAGGACGATATATTTCTGCAGACAATATACACATCGCACAGACAAAAATGACCTAAAATATTTGATTTGAAAGAGGAATGAGTCCAAACCCTCACCTTAACCGAGCACATTTTCTCCAGTTATTATTCAGGCATCCAGGCTTTACCCAAATCTTAAAGCAGTAGTAAGTAACGTGTTTACCTTAATAAATCCTTTCCGTAGTCCCTCTGGGGGTAATACAAGTGGTAATGGGATGATTGGGGTGGTCTTTCATCTCCCCCTGGTTTATCTGGCCAAAAAAACATACTTGCAACTTGACTGCCACCGGGTCGGAGCAACCAATACACACTAATAGAATCACGAAGAAGAAGCTAACTGGCAAAGATAACTGCGGGCTATCCATCCATCCATTTTCTCCCACTTGTCCGTTGCCGGGTCGTGGGGGCTGTTGGAGCTGCCCAAGTCACATTGCACCAGTCCCCTATGGCTCCTCCTGCAGGTGGTGGGTCCACGGAAGGACGGCCTCATAGTTCCAGACGGGCCTGTTGGTCTCTCATAGGGGGGCTAGCGCCACTTAAACAGTATTTACAGCCAAGTTTGAGTGAAAAAAAAAATTCCATTGTATAACTGGATGTACAACATCCCTCTCTCCCTTTTACCTTTTCTGTCAGTGTAGTATTTACTCTCCAAGACATTTAATACGTTAAAAAATCGTAACTTGCTACGACACCTGCAGTTGCGCTTATGGCCTCTAGGGGCAAGAGTTACTTAGTACTGCTTTAAATCTTCTTGAAAAAAGCGTCAAAATAGCGACGACTACGAGAAGGAAACGAAGATGAAAAAGCAACAAAAACGCAACAATCATTTACCCTGAACATAATTACTACGAGTAAGTACAGATTGTTAAAAACTCGTCTGTCACTGTAGATTCTATATACTGTATATATATCGGACGGACCTATATCAAGAAGGTTTATGTTGTGTGTAGCGGCCAGAATGCCTGCCTGGCCTCTAGGTGTCACTGTGGCTGATTCCTTCTCATGCTACCTGCCCTGGCCCTATTAAAGCCTGGCAATTAGTGGTGCCAGGTGTTGCAAAGTGAGGAGGAACAGTCTTTTGACCGTGCTGAGCTCAAGTAAATAAAGTACTATTTTGAAGATTACTGGGCTTATTCTTTTGGAACACGCGTCTGAAACCCTTCAAACTTTGCATCCTAGTGGGTTTGTGTGGCACAGGGCCACACGGCCTCTACATTGTGTATATTAACTTCCTCCTTTGTAATGTGTTTGCACAGCGGATTTGAATAGAGTCTTATACAGGCAGACAGGAGCTAAACGGAGAGGATGACTTCTCCACCGCCGACATTTCCTTTTGTGGTATTTGCGCGGCGCTGTCCTGCCGTACGACCGCAGCTCTCCTCTCCTCTCTGTAGTACCACTGTGTCCTCCCCATGCGCCACTATTGTTGAGCTTTTTTTATTTAGTTTTTAACACAGCCTCTGATCGAGGAGTACACCTAAAGTTTCAGATTTAGACATGGAACAGTCGCCAGTCAGCCCCCCCCCCCCTCCCCACTCTCGTCTGTATTGATACTGAAGTGTCTTTTGGTGCGACGGATGGTACAGCAGGTCATCTCGGGTCTTTTAGTTTTATTTATTTATTTTTTACGAGAAGCCTTTGTAATGTGGTTAAAAGAGTTAAATTTAGCAGGGGGAGAAATGGCACTGCGGGACAGGCTAAAGACAGACGGTGCAGCGGCGGCCTCATCTGAAGTGCAGGGACAGAGCGCTGATTTATGGGGTGAGAGTGATCGGGGCGGGGCGCTCCGGCTACTGTCTGACAGGCAGGAGGAGGAGGAAGAGGTCTGGGCTGAATTTACTGGATATAAGAAGAAGAAAAAAAAGAGAGAGGCCAGTTTGTTTTCAATTTGCCCAGTCATTTGAATAGTCTTTGGTCCAAACTCACCAAGTTATTCACGGAGATGAGTTTTAGTGCACGTTTCGCAGCTTTCAGGAAGAAAAAGTGTCACAATAAGGTAAACGACAACAAATAGGCTGTGAGTTCATGAAAGGAAAAAAAGACTAAGAAATGATGCATTTGAGAGTGGCCTTGTCACAAAGCCCTACTTGAGTAATAAATACGTCAATGAGTGAAAAATGTGGTTGCTCTCCCCATTGAGAGTTTCATGTAATTCTTGCATTTTATCTCGATAATCCTTTATTTTCTTATACAGTGGTCCCTCGGTATAACGTGGTTCATCTCTCTGTCAGTGTCCTGTCAACACATCAGCGCACACACTGCACGCCACAGAGTCACAGCAGCACAGGCCGGGCATGAGCGGGGTCCGACTCCGCATTTGAGGACTCTCTCTGCCCTTTTGAAGCCTGAACCTGCTACGATAAAACTGGATACTGTTAAGTAGACCTTCGTGTGTTGCACATCTAATTCTGACGCCTTTGTATTGATTGTGAACTAGCGTCTTGTTGTTGTTGGTATTGCTAAATCTCCGCTTTTCTTCCCTACCTCTTCAGAACAAAAGTACCTCCGCAGACTCACTAATACAAAACAACACACTGGAGCGCTTCCTGTGACATGAGCGCCGATGTCCGACAGTAGCCACATCCACGGAGCCGGAGAGGGTGGCGAGAGGTTGTTTTAAAAGGGGAGCAAGGGTGTCAAAGGGAATAGATGTGAACCGAAAGATTGGCTAGGGTTAGCTTTGAATTAGCCGTTATAGATACATATAGCATTCTTTAAACAACATACAAAGAAAATGTGTTTACAATTCTTAATCAAATCCATGTAAAAGAGCCCCGCACCCGCGTTTTGAAACACAGGCTAACGTCCTGAAAGAGCTCTGCTGTGGGGAGATGGACCCTCTCCTCCTGTCCCTGTTTAGGTCTTGGCACAAACTCGTCGTGAAGAAAACTTACTCGGGGCCTCACAATGCTCGTCTTTGTCCCGCGCTCATCTGAACCCACCACCATTTGGAGAATAGTTTCCAGCTTATTAAAACGCTTCCAGACCGGCACTACCCGGGTCTGCAAGGTTTACAGTGCATTAGATCGGGGTCCTTCCTGTGCTGGAGTTTGTTGTGTGGCCCGGTGGCAACGGGGTTAGCAGCGATCCCGCCTCGTAGTCAGATCAAACCTAAAACGTATACAAGAGGCTAATTCTCCACCATTCCTTCCAGTTCAAGATGTGGAGAAAGGCTTTGGTCTGTTTTTGTTGCTGAAGTACTGAAGTATTTGTTCAAGAAAATACTTAAGTATTTGTACGCAAGTATTTAAAACCGAATCATAAAAAGTACGAATCATTAAAAAAAATAGTTGTGAATTATATCTTCTTCAAAAATATTAAGATTGTGCGGCAACGACGGGAACAAACTTTCTTCTTCGTGGTTACATTGACAGTACACCTTCGCAGCGCCGCCTACTGTTCTGGAATGGTTTTAGAAAAAAGGCTTTTAAATAGGACAAAACTTTTACTCTGTAATTTGGAGCCTTTATTATATAGAAATCTAGTGAAGTAGAAAATGGTTCTCAACAAAAATACAACTCGAGTGAAGTACAGACTTTTAAAAGCTCGATATTGGGACGCAAACAAGGATGAAACGCAATGAGAGAGCGCAAAACAAAAAAGTTACAAAAGAGGGGACAAAAAGTGGTGAGAAAGCAACAAAATCGATACAAAAAAAAATATGAAAAAAAAAACCCAACAAAAAGGTTACCCAAAATAAAAACCAACAAAAGCTTTCAAATGAGGCATGACACCCTGCCTGTATAGGCTGTAAACTCCAGTCATGAAACTTTAGATATGGGTAAAGCTGAACTGGAGAAAATGTGTTCGGTTAAGGCGGGGGTTAAAAGGTTAAGTAACGTTTACAGGCAAATTTGCTTAGTTACTGACCACCTCTGACCTGGCCTATAGAGAATGGGTGCTCAACATTATTAAGGCCAAGGCTCCCACAATGGCGCTGACAAGGCCTGGGAACCCCCATCTTTAATTCAGTGAATATTTTTGTACTTCTTCTGGATATTGTATTAAGTAGTTTCAATAATACTGTACTGGAATGTGTAAGGCATGTAAATAATGAATAATGGGATTGTATCATCAAATATATATAAAACATAAAGTACTTTTGGGACTCCCTGCAACCGGTACCTCCCAAGGTTACGACCCCAAAGTTGAAGACCATGCACTGCTAGAAGATAATTTCCATTCAAACTCAGAAATCGACTCATTTGACATCTGTTGCCCTGCTGTGACCACTGTGCCCTTCCACTGGGGTTAGCCTGGTTCAGCCTCCCGCTCACTTACATACTGAGGATTCCTGTCTTTATTTGATAGATAAAGAGAGGGGGGGGGGAGACAACGGACAATGGGCAGACTCCTAATAGCCGACTGTGTCTCGCTTATTGTCACTGCGAAGCGATTATCCCGGGTATGATGTCACGTCTGGTCCGCCTGCTCAATCTCTCTCTCTGTTTCTTCATTTGGCACTTAATAAAAGATACGGGAGCGGGAGGGGTCACTCCGCCGTCTGACCCAAGAACGCTCTTTGTTTCACCCATGGAGAGGCCAGAACGAATGCTAACAAGTGGCTCAGGGGATAGAATGGATAGACTTTGGCACTTAGAGCCCGGCAGGTAGAGATGAAAGGAGAGATTGATAGATTTGTCATGGATAAATAGATGTTTTCGCACCACCGCAGTCTTTGTAACTCACATTCCAGATGCTAATTTCAAGCCAGTTTGACTCGGCCTATTGCATCTTCGGTGTGGAGCTCCTCTATGCTTCGTACGTCATCAACAGAAGCGATAACACTCAGTAAATCCTTGTTTTTCTGTAAACTCCCAAAGCCTTTTTGTTGCATGCTATATTTATTGTATAGTATACACTTTGAACACATTCTACAACGGTTCTTTGGCTAATGGCTTACATTAGCAGGCAGGTTAGCGAGCCGCACTCACAGGCACAGCACGCAATTCTTGTGTTAGCTAGGTAGTCAAACTTGCTAGAAAGTCTTTGCGCATAGTGATACAGTGCAGTCAGGTGTCCCAGTCTCAGATGGTGTGTTGCGTTCTCCATGCGCGGTACTGATTGCAAAGGCACTGACATCGATGCTCGCCTCACCCCGACATCCCCCGCTGTCTAGGCTGAAGACATTAGTCTCATTCATAGCTACAGTTATTAGGGCTGTGGGGTTGGGGCTTAAAAGAAGTACGGCAGCAAGACATCTTTTTGAGGAGCAAAGGTTGAGGACAACAAATAGTATTTGCGAGGAGACCCCTTGGATACCACATAGACTGCACTTGAAAAAGTCTCCATGTAGTCTCCGCTAAAATCGAACAACGGTTTCATTTGTTTTCACGACTGCCTGGCAACTCGCCTTCTCTCCAACTAGTCTCCAGGCCTTTAAGTCACAAATTTCCAAGTCATTTTTCCCCTTTGTTTTGGTCCTGACTTTTTACAGTATGATGCGGAAACAACTGGTTTTCAATTTTTTATTTAAATAGCTTAATGTCAAAAACAGTTTAATCGTTATTGCAGTATTTTAGACTGCTGTGTAATTTGTCCATTTTGACTGATACGATGCCCTTTGCCCTGCCTCCTCTGGCTCCTCTGTTGTTGAGCAGATGTTGTTGCTGTGCTGGACCTGTGCTCCGCCTGTGGGCACTGCCAGCCTACTTGTTCACATGGATGGAAAAATTGTGCAGTAATCGTATCTAAAAGTCATCCATTCACATTGGCTCCCTGTATTGTGATTGTAAATAAGTGTGTGTTTATTCCTGTGGTTGAAAAGTGCTTCAGAAATAGGTCTTGATTGTTTGATTACAGCCATTCCCTTCTGGCACCGACGAATGTTTCTTTTGGCTTGACTGCTGCAGTTTGACTGATGATGTAAAAACAGATTTGTAACTGTCAGTATAAAGCTCATCATCATGACAAGCACTTTTGCTTCATACTTCCGTCTAAAGCAGTGGTTTGAGTTTGTGTTCACTGCTCTACCACCTAATAAATGATTTGACCTTCTAATGTCTGTGTAAGTTCTCAGTCGTACAGGAGTTGTCCATCTTCAATGAAGGTACTTGATTCATCTTCTGTACTCAGTAGTTGAAGTCTTCGAACGTTTCGCCGCTCATCCAAAAGGCTTCGTCAGCGGCAAAGGTCACAATCTGCATGCAGCTGAATATATAGACCCACTGGGGAGGAGTTAGGGTAGGCCAGTCTCCTCCTCTCTAATCACAGCTACCCTCACCCGTGGGTAAACCCCTTTGAAGTAGAGCGTCTCTAACGATCTGCTCACCTCAGTATCGGTTAGTCATGTCTTATTCATAGATAATCCCTACCCAGTATCTGTCCTATTCATGTCTGATCACTGCTAATTATCTGCCTATTGTTCTTTTGTTGGCTGAGGTGCCGTCTCCTTGGGCTGGCTAAGCCTTTTCGGTTTCTCCCCCGAAGGAGATTGGAGTACAGTGACGGAAGATTAAATCTGAGACCGCCATTTCGATTCATGGAGGGGTTTTCTTTCCTGACAAAAATAGCTTCTTTAACTCCTCTTTCAAACCAACGTTTGTTTTAGCTAATTTTAGCAAAAGAAGAACGTTGGTTCCATAATAGTTATTACAGATCACTAAGGACTCCCAACTATAGAAATACTAGAAAACGTGCATCCCCAGTAATTGGTTTCATTACTAGGTTTCCAAGAAATCTGTTTTCCATTCAAAGTTACATAATCACCATACAACACCACAGTCACAAGCACATTAGTGAAAAGCATTTATCATAAGATACACACCCCTATTTTGTATCCACATGTAGCACAAAAGTCGATCGAGATGACGCTGTATTCCAAATATGGTCATTTCCTTCCTGGGAGACACTATTATACTACTGCACTACCATTTGTTAGGGTTAAATTAACATTAGCCTTTAGCTTCAGAGCTAAAACGGCTGCAGTTAAGAACGCAGAAGTATTTACATCCCCAATAAAGTTTATTTTGTTAAGTGATTATCCACGCACTGTTTAAACATATACTGTATTTATTTCAGCGTGAAGCGGCTAACTGAATAAGACACAGGAAGCGCTCTTTACCCTAGGGAGTTCGCATCATGTTGATATCATGCATGTTTTTGTTGTGAATTTTATATTTACAATTTCTTTAAAGGCAGTTTTTCATGCATAATAATAATTAGAGATTAGGTAAAATGATCATTGCAGCAATATTTATATCGCAGGGTCTTCAATCCGACTGTGTAAAACAAAACCACACTGAAATAAAAGTTCAGTTTTAGTTTTCACAAATTTTCTTATTTTGTTCTAATTTTGGCTTTCTTTTGGTCCAGATTTAGTATACATTTATTTTATATTACACAATGTGGTGTAAAAACAAATATATATTCAAGACAATTGGTAAATATCGCTTTTTTCCCCCTGATATCTTGCAGCCCTATTGAAGATGTGAAAGTTCAATCAGTCCAATCATCCCCCCCCTAAAAGGTTATTGCGATTTGTAACATTTCCTGAAGTTACCCTCGAGTTAACCCCCTCTCCCTCTTGTTTTGATCCGAAATGGAGAATTTGGGGCTGCGAGGGCTTTGTAAATGCCACTTTTATTAGGCGGTGTAGAATGTGCCGTTTAGCCTTTCGATCCCGACAAATCTGGATATTTTTAGAGCATTCCTGCGAGCTTTCTAAAGTGCTAAGTGGATTGGTCAGCGACGATTGCAAAAGCAGATTCTATTGTTGTTTGACTATTCATTCAGCGGTTGGATTCTGAGCTCGGCACGCACGGCTCTGCTCGGCCCCATCGAGATTGAGGAATTTTGAGAATATTCAGCAGAATATTCAGTTCTGTGCCAAACAAAAGGATACGTCCAGGTGTTTCCCATAGATGAAGAACATTAGTTTAAGTTACAAAATGGGAAATACCACCAAAAAGTATTGGAGAACCCCATTATGGGAACCACTTGTCAGGAGCAGATCACCTCGGTCAGCTCTTCAGTGCAGCCCGTAAAACATGATTGAGCCTGGTATGAAGTGGCTTACAAGGGGGTGTCCACCACCAATATTTTCCCAGACTTTTTTATGTGCGACAGGCTATTTGAGGACTGCGCTTGATTGAAACGTCCCAAACTGCAACTGGTCCGGCCCCCTGGCAAGTTCAAAAACCCAAAGTGGTCCTTGCATCTTTCAAGTTTCCCCATATCATAGCTCAATGTGTTTCGCGTTGATGGGGGAGTTTTTGCGACAACATGCAAACTCTTAAGATCTTGTTGAGATGCGAGAGTGCCAGCCCCACTGCTATTATTCTGGAACATCTTTTAAATTTTTGTCGAACAAAGCATGTTACCCTTGCAAATTTGGCCCTCCACCAACATGAGTGTATGTGATTGTTGTATCAGTTTAGCAGTTCATACAGTATTTCAACCTTCTCCCAAATCTTCTCTCAGTCTTGCAAACTTGATCAGGATTTTAATATTTGTCAGCAGATAAAAGCAATAACACAGCGTACACTTTTATGGACATACAGTGGAGGGTAAATGCTTTTGCCGCGCGCTAGCTCTGAGAAGGTGTCACTTTGCTCGTAAAATACATTTTCCACTGACATGCCACAATGTTGGACATGTGGGCGACCTGTCGGGAGAGCCTGCCTCGAGCCTTGAGCTTGGTGTGGAGTACCTGGAGGATTAGCCTTTTCCAAATCGCCAATCTAATCTCAATGGACTTACAAAACACACACAAATAACATTGACAACCCGGCCCCTCATTGAGGTCAATCATTTGTGCTCATGAACAAGCTCCCGATGACAAAGATCCCACACACTCAGATGCTGTCTGGGGCATGTCCTTCAGCAGCACACCTGGAACTATGGCCAACACAGTTGTGGATGAGACTACTCAGCAATTTGTTTTATTTTATTTTTTTAACAAACATAGGCTATGCTAACGAACATGATTGATTGTTTGATTGTTTGTCTCCCGAGGGAGAGGTTCGACTTGGAGGAGAGTCAGTTGCAAACATGGCGTAATGAATGTAGTTTGAATATAGACTTGCTGTTTCTGGACTTGACTGAAAAATGCAGTGACCATTCATTTGGCCCGTAGATTTTTCAGATTATAACATTTCTTATCATAAAATTGTGTGTATGGAATGGGGGAAAGCAAAGGAAAATATATATATATATATATAACATATTACATTTTGAAAGCTGTAACTACGAATATAGAATGTATTACATTTTTCAAGAAACTTGCCCAACACTGGTCATGGGAATCATTATTTTTTTTTACTGTTTTTTTTAATGTTTTCTGCCTTAACACATTTAACATACATAAATAAAGTCAAGTCAATATCAAATCCTAATGAAAGTTTGGACACTGCAGATTTTCCACAAAAAGTGAGAAAAATCCGACATTCGGAGCTAACGTTACCATGTAGCATGAAGCTAACATTAGGATTATGGTTAGCATTCACTGTTATGTGCATATAGAAATAAAAAGGAGAGCTGGTCAAGGTGAACTTTTCAGAGTCCGTTAGCCTATAGCCGTTAGCATTAACCTCAAACCTCGCATATCATGAACGATCCAGATGTTTTCAGCTGTTGTCAACCATGGGCCACATTTAGATGGAGTCAGAACCTAGTTAGAAATCATCAACGAATGTACAGACTTTTACTTTAGATACAAATTAGCATTTAAAAGTGTCCTCTGAGCTAAATGCTAAATCATATTCTGTCAAGTTTCTGCTTTCTGTGGGGTCGGATAAACATCCAGTGCCCGCTAAACGCCATCTTAAAAATATGTTAATGATAAAGAAACCACAAAAATTATATAAATTCCATGAAACTGACAACGTAGTAGTGGTGGAGTAACGGGTGTAGTTCTTTCAACCCCTGTGTTTCCCCCTTCAAACGTAAACATTTGTAGCCGTTCCCAAAGATGCTAAGCCCCATTCTTAACTACCATTTGGGCTCCTTCATTTTTCCCAATGATTTTTTCATTAATCCCAATATGCTGTTATTAACATTTCTATTGTTTCCTTTTTGTCTGAACACTCTGCAAATCTCCCGTCACTGGGTATTGGGTGTTTTGACTGCGGTTGTTGAGAGCGTAGTGGGGGAGTGGCAGGGGGCGGTGGTGGAGGGGGGGTTGCAGTAGCTGTGTGGCCCCTGCGCTTGTGTCCCGGTGCACGTAGGCCTGTGGAATGCCCCGACTGGTGTTCCTCTGGGGAGTGTAGAGCATTTGGTTTGTGGGACTGAACGACACGCGCTATTTCACACCTCTGCTGGGAATCCAGCCGACAACCTGCCAATGACTGCAGCATCCCCGTGTCATTTCTGAAGCCGGTGTAAGACGAGGTAAATGATTGGGTTACCAATGGTTTGACTGGAGATATAAAGTTTCCGCGCTAGCATTTCTGTTTCCCAAAGTAGTTTAAGTTTATCTAGGTCAGGGGTCACCAATTAAAAGTCAGTTGGGTCCAAAAAAAAACAGCAACAACCATTGAAGGTCTGGAATGTTTTTGTTTTTTTAATAATCATATAATTTCAAACATTTACATCAATACCACCAAAAATTTTGGTATTTGAAAAGTGCTTCAAATAATAAATATGAAAGAAAATAACATTTTTAGTATCAAAATAGAACTCTAAAATAAAGTGCTTGTTGCAACATAGAAAAGCAAAAATACTTTCCAAGTCGGTGAAGCTGACAGAGGAATTTGCTGTATTTTTTGACAGAGCTCTTCTTTTTGCTTTCCATCAAGTAATGTCTCAGTAACTGCACTCATACATTCTTTGACAACCATTGCATCGCTGAATGACTTTTTGTGTTGACCCAATATCCACGAAATTTTTAGAGAACACTCATTAGCGCGTTGCTGAGCAGTGAATGTTTGGACCATAATCCTGGAGGACCGAGCATATTGTGCCTTTAAATCGGCTATTTTCTGCGACCGTATGGCTGAGCTCGGGGGATATGTGTGGGAAAACGTGGAGTGCTTCGTCTCATAGTGCCGCTTTATATTGCTGCTTTTGATGAGAGCGACAGTCTCGGAGCAAATGAGACACACGGGTTTTGCGCTGTCAGCAGGTAAAACGAACAAGTACGTGTCAGTCCATTCTTGTTTAAAAACTCTGTTTTCCGCGTCTACCTTCCTCTGTTTTGAGCACGCCATTTCACTTTTCTCTCGCCTGTTCGCGCTGCTGATCACTCTCCGTCTTCGCCTGTTTCGCTGCCTGCTTCTCTCTGACTTGCCGGTGTTTAAAAATAGCTAGCACTGGCAGCAGCACTACGCGCCACACAGTTCATTGGCTGACCGAATCACGTGTGGCCCCTGGCTGAAGGGACGCCCCGCCCGGTCGGCCCTCACCAACACCAGAAGGAGCGGCGCAAAATGAAGTTAGAATAGACGCGGTTGGAAAGCCTGCATTATTAATATTTTTAAAGCAGGTTTGGGCCCGGATCGGATGGGTTGGGGGTCCGGATCGGATGGGTTGGGGGTCCGGATCCGGACCGAGGTCCGCCGTTTAACGACCTCTGATCTAGGTTCTAAAATATGCTATTCACAATTTTTAACTCAATTATTCAATTAATTTCACCAAAAAGAAGGCCTGTAATGTCATTAAAAATGATTAGATTTAAATGTCTCCCCCACTCCAGATCTACACTAATTTTAGTTGTGTCCAATTTAATAATGTTAAATATCTATTTAGTTCCTTTTCACCCAATTAAATACAAGCATCAAAATGATGTATTCAGACATATAATGGCCTTGAAAAGTATTTGTATAAACTCTATTAACTGCTTTAGGAAAACCTTCACTTACAATATCTTCGGGCTTAGTCATATGGTTGTTTTTGGGACAGCTCTTCAAAACCAACCATGAATTTCTGAAAATATCTAATTATAAGCAAAAAACAAATTAAAATCTGTTGAGTTGATATTGATCATGTTTTGGGTCCCTTTTAATGACCCCTTCCTCTCCCCGAGCAGCAAGGTGTCGCGCAGGGAAGCGGCGGCGTGCAGCGCGTGATGTGGTTAAGATGGAACTTGAGAATGTTGCGTTTCCCTCCGTGGGCCCCCGGAGGAGGAGCAAACCGGCCTCCTGGCCCCACGGCCCTGTCCCGCCCAGCGTACACCAGTCCAGGCAACAAACATTTACATCACCACCGGAACAGGTTTACAAGGCAAAATCAAGGACTCACGGGGGAGTGGAGCGGCCATTTTATGAATGAGTGTGGCTGGAGTGGGAGGGGAAGGAGAGGGAGAGAGAGAAGCGAGAGAGAAAAAGAAGTTGGGGAGAGAGAGAAGAGGAAGGAGAAAGAGGAAAGTGTGGGAGGAAGAGAAGAGAAGAAAGAGGAAAGAGACAAAGAGAGAAGCGAAAGAAAGGGAAGAGAGGGAGAGATAGAAGTTGGGGAGATAGATAAGAGGGGAGAGAAGGAAAGAAGATTGGGAGTGAAAAGAGAGGGCGAGAGAGAAAAGAGAGTGAGATAGAGACGAAAGAAAGGGAAGAGAGGGAGAGAGAGAAAGAAGTCGGGGAGAGAGATAAGAGGGGTTAGAGGGAAATGGGGAGAGGAAAGAGAGGGGGAGAGAGCAGAAAGAGGGAGAAGAGAAAGGAAAGAGAAGACCGAAGAAGGAGAGAAAGAAGAGAGGAGAGGCCTGTCAATAAGTTGTAGTATTTTTCCTGACATAGACATTGTTTCATTGTGCTTTTTGTATATTGCAACTCCTTTAACACATAGTTAAAGTGAGACATTGCAGTGGTAAAAGCAAAATGTTTAATTTGACAAATTTACTATATTATTTATAAACTAACAACATATTATGCAAAATCCCCTTTGAATGAATCGTCGCAACTAATATATACACAAACTAAAACTATAGATTTAAATCTGGCTGCAAATGAATATATGTTTTCCTCATTCACCTGCAATGTCTCAAAGAACACAAAGAACCAGGGATTACAGTGATTTCCGTGCTTTAGAGAGAGAGGTTGTCTTGTTTTGTGCGTATACATACAGGAAGTCTAAAAGCCCAGAACTACTTCCAAAACGGCCCCATAAAGTCCAAATACAGCGTGGGCTCCGACTCGCCTCGCCACTTGTTGTTGTCAGAGCGCGTCCGTCAGGGTTCTGAGAGCTGCAGGCTGTTCCGGTGTCGGACCACACACACGCAGGCTGAGCGCAGGCGGCCGGAGACTTGTTTTTGGCTGGAGCGGCGTCTGTGACAAAGACACAGTTTTGGGCCCTATCCCGACCCGAGAATGCCCCGTTACCAGCCTCTACGAGCAGCTATACCAACAGCGACCGCACAGAGACCGGGCAGCCTGAGCCAGCCTTCGGGCACGTCAAATTTCCACAATATTGCTATTGCCAAAATAAGTCCCTTTTCCTTCACCCCGTGGCCACTGACCAATTTGCTGGTGTTGCTAATGAGCGAGTTTTCGTACTTTTCTGACCATTTAAAACTAAACAATATGTGTATGAGACAGACTGGCTATTGCTCAAACGTGCATGCGTTGAACAGCACAACTCCTGGTATGATTCTGAGGACATTTAAAGGGGATGGCATGTAGGATTTTTTGTTGTAAATATTTTGTAAACATAGTAAGCATGTTCAAATCCAGAGTATTGCACCAACTGAACAACACTGTAGAATAATTAAAAACAGTGGATAATACAGTGAATATGTACATCATCATAGAGGAAAAAATAAATAAATACGACTATCATTAAACAGGAGGCACATGAGAAACAACCAGACGCTGCAGGGCAAAGAGATAGTCAACGATACTTCATAAAGACATCACTTCATTAAAGTACATATGACAGGTTTTAATGCTTTGGAAAGTATGACTTATTTAGCTGGTCGACATCTATTGTAAGGAACAATCTGCATTTTATGTCAGCGATTTTTTACAGAAAAGCTATTTTTATTTTAATTTTTAAGCTACTGACATGAATTGACCTATATAGAGAGGTAAAGTTCCATAGATACAGACGGCATCTCTGGAATCGCCCATATTATGGTCATGTTTGACGCAGTTGGGGGGAAAACAAAGAGGAGGAAAATCAAAACTTTCTATAATTACTCCAAAACGACTTGTTTTGAACTACTTGTTCAACAGCCCATAATTACAAAAATAACGGGGGATGCTTCATGTTAGCATCATGCTACATGCTAACGCTAGCTATGACTGCCGTTTTTTTTGCTTCTACTGAACAATCTGCTGTGAAAAAACATCCATATAGGTCTGATTTAGACTTGAACGGCTAAAACAACTGTGTTTCCGAAAACATACTTCCTTCTCCCCGAGCGAGGCCACGCCTCCCTTGCATGACGCGTTGCCGACTGTACTGTAGCTATAGCAGTTTGTCTCATTTCACGGCAACGGTTTAAAATTGTATGCCTCTACCTATGTCACTTCTTGTCAGTGTCCAATAAGGAAGTAGAACTATTAGTTAACTATATTTTAGCAAACAAAATTGTGTCTAATGTGTCATATGCACTTTAAGCCTGGGTCATCTGTGGCTCCGAAAACATAAATCCAAAAGGTTTAAACTGAAGAAAGCTCATATTATGCTTGCGTCCTCCTATGCGGCTTATGGCCTCCCCAGCTCAGATGTAGCTGTATAATTAACCACTCATTTATCAGCCTGGGCGCTAAGCAGCAAATGGAAGCTTGAAAATAACATCTAGCTATTTGCGGGCACGTTGCACCAAATTCACTCTTTGAAAATGCATGTATTCTCATTTTATAAAACCAGAGTGATGTTATGGTCTGCGGCAGTAGACTCCCCGCTGCGCACCCGCTGCAGCAGCCTGAATCCTCTGCTCCCTGTTTATACTCGGGCTAATCCCGGCCTCTCGCTCTCCTGTAGGGAACAACTCACTGAACTTAGCCTTGTTTTTCTTGGCCCTGGAGCGGGGCCGCGCTCCAAAACATGCCTCAGGTGCGCGTGGGCGTGCGCGGAGGAATGCGCGGCCCAGGGCGGATCAGGCGGGCGAACGGGAGCCGCGCTGACGTAAGGCTCATGTCTGTCTGTCTGTCTGTCTAAACGCGAGGGTTAGACACAGGTTAAAGGAAGAGAGAGGGATTGCACTCTCCGTCCCGTTTTGCATTTTCATTTCCAAGTTCACAGAAGTGCTGATGTGATTTGGTTGCCATTCCGGGCCGAGACTAAAGCTGGGTTAAGTGCAGATGTGTACGTAAATTAAGTCAAGTCAAGAATATCCTAAACATCATCTATAGTCTAACTATTTTTCATTCTCTCTGGATAGGTTTGTTTCAAATGTCTTAATCCTGACATGTACAGTATGTACAGTTTGACCCCTGTCAGAGTACTTTGACTGATGCAGATCCAACAAAACAGGTTTACCAGATCATGATCTTGTAAAGTGCTGATGTTAACTAAAACGAAAGAAAAAAAAAAAAAAACCATAACAAAACGCTCTTGGAAAATGACACCGATATTTAACGGCGCTATACCTGTTTTTGTAGGGAAACATTATTTTTGCGCCATGAGAGTTTTCTGATGTGATATTTCAGCGGCTCTTGAGCTTTTCTGAAACACAAGATCCTGCACAACATCCATGTCAAATTTTGTGCTTGCATCCCAAAGTGAAAGTTGGCCAAGAAAAGGGCTTAATCCACTCCACTTCATATCATTTGCCACCATCATTGTGCACGCAGATCATCCACCCTTTACTCCTCCAGTTATTTGGTGGGAGAATTGTCTCATGTGAGGTCCCCAACGGCCCAAAAGACAAAAGAGTATATATTTTTTTTACAGTCCCAAACTGTATCGGGGACGTGCGAGAGGGGCATGAGCGCCTGTGTGGACCGGGGACTGAAGGGGGGGGGGGGGCATGTTTTCAAAGCGCGTCCCCTGGCCGTGAGTGTGCCACTGCCCCACACAATCGGCCCTATTGTCTGCTGTGGCCCGAAAGCGTGGGTGTTTAGTTTCGCCCATCTTATGTTTGACACAGTGGCGGGGGGGGAGGCGGGCACTTCCTGCGGCTCCTGTGTGTGTCGCCCCTTCTTCGCCTCAGAGCTGGCAAAATATCCCCCGGGCCCTGTGTAGCCTCGCCGCAAGAAGGTCGCGGGTTCGATTCCCGGATGTGTGTGGCCTTTCAGAGTTTTGTATGCTCCCCAACTGGACTGCATTCATTACAATGGACATGGTTGCTTTTTAATCTTGGTTGATTATTTTTCGGTAGTGCTGTATCAATTAAGAATGAACGTGGTTTCTGAAAGGAACGTGGCATTGCTTCTGACATTTGAAGGTGTACAGTGAAAGATTTTTGTGACTTAAATGACACTGCAGGGGAAAGCCCTCATTTTTGTTTGAGCTAAGGTTTATTTTAAATGTATATTGTCTAGGTTCATGAAAAAAGTAAAATCAATATACGTTTCTTATATTGCAATATTGCCCTCTATTTTAGTTTTAGTATATTCACTTTTGGATTAAGTTTCAGGTTGGTCCTTTAGGCAACATCAGGCCTGTGGGCCATATACAGCCCTCCAGCTTTGAACCTCTGGCCCCTCTAGATGATTTTGAGAAATATTATTACACAAATAAGATATGAAATACCAGTTAAAGACCTCTTAAAATACAGTATTTTCCGGACTATAAGTCACACTTTTTTCATAGTTTGGCTGGGTTTGGCATAGTTATACTCCGGAGTGACTAATATAGGATTTTTTTTTTCCATAAAAAAAAAAAATCATATATAATTTTATATGCTGCTAGAGGGCACTAGAGGCTAATCAAGCAGCAGAAAGCAAGTTTGGAATGAGAGAGAAAGCGTAATTACTCTTACCGCGATGAAGAAAACAAAAAAAGCTAATCACGGGCTAAAAGGTAGATGGCCTACGAGTTCGCATATGAGAGCTTGAAACACGCGCTGCCGGGAGAGGCTCGTCAACGGTGCAGTTACGCCTCCATGCCCAGGTAGTAGCCAAGGCGATTGTTCAGAAGTGACACCGAGGATGAAGATTTCCATGAATTTAGTGATTTGGAGTGAGATCGAGAGTTCGGTATGTTCTTTATGCTATAGTTATCTGAACTGTTTATGTGACGTTAACATACCAGACACCTATTAAGTTTGTTGTTTATGTTTCATGTAGCTAACCATCAATGTGTCACGCTAGCATACCGTACGCCTATTCAGCCTGTTGTTTTTTTCTTCATTAGACAATTTTTGGCTGGTGCGTCTTATACTCCGGAGCGATGTATAGTCTGGAAAATACGGTACATTAAATACTGTAAATTCCTTTAAAGTTTCCTAGTAGAACACCCTATTAGGCCATAATATGATGTAATATCATAATTTATAGGGTGATTTCTTATGCAGCTTTCCAGGCATCTGCTAAATCTCCGACCTCCGATTAGGAAAGCTGCTTTTTAACGCCTCTGGAAATGGTAATTACAACATGTAAACTCGGAGACTCTGGGCATCTCTGCTGAGACTGCTGCCCCAGCGACCCGCGACCCGGCCCCGGATAAAGCGGAAGAAAATGGATGGATGGATGGATAAACTCGGAGATGATCGGCGTGCTCAGGGTTTAGAGATGAAAACAGCAGTGGAGAAGTGTGGCTAATGATCAAACTCTTAACAAAACCACTGCATGAGTGAACGTTACGTTTGGTCACAGACTTAAACATAACATTATTTAACAGGTTTTTGGTAACATTTAGTGTGAAGAAACATTAAGATAACGTTAGCATCTTAGTAGCTAAACGGTAGCATTAGCCGTTGTGTTTACGACTTTATTCAGCTGGAACGCTCTGAAGTTGTAAATTGGAAATTTCCAAGTGTGAAAAGTGGCCTGTAACACAGCATAAGACTCATACATTATTTGATATTGCACTTTGAAAATATCAAGTCTAAGCGGTAATAAAGCCTGGATCGTTTCCGTGCTCAAATTGTCAAAGTATAATTGGTTTGCTCTATGTTGACATCCAGCCTGTTAAGTGTTGCGTGACTCCTGCTCTAATCCTAATCCTAAAGCTAATCACAGGTCAACTCACCCCCTCCCCAGGTTGGGTCTGTCTGTCCTCTGTCTGATCCCCCCCCAACCTTCTTATAGACAAAACACACTCGTCGGATCTTAACGTCTGATTTTTTTGTTTTTGTAACCAAGCCATAAAACGGGAAGCGTGTGATTTTTCAGATGGTTAGTTGTGGTTCAAAGTTATTCCTCTCTTGATTTGAATACATTGTTTCCATATTCCGTCTTCCAAATGCCATATTTTGAGAAGAAAATGGGATGTCCGAGGCACTCTGACAAGGTTAAAAGTCCTTTATTAGAGGACGGATGCCTTATTTTGGAAACCCACTGCAAAAAGAGTAATTCTGTGCCAAATCAACCAATACATACTGCTCGACTATCTCGGATTGACTTGAAACTTGGCCCAATTGTTGTTGATATTCCCAAAGTAGAGTGCCTGAAGTTTGAAGGTGGTGTCTTTTGAAGTTTGTGGAATAATTGATTTTGAACTTAAAAGGGCCAGGCCAAAAATCATGACCGTTGCTAAATGTTCAAGTTTGACCAGCTACAAGTCTTAAATTTTTTGCTCAAAATGAATGAATTTTTGAGGGTTTATTCTGCACATTGTGGACTACTGTAGGTATAAAGTCTAGGACCTTCATATTGTTACACTATAAACATTACCTTATGAACATAATATTAAGGAATTTTTTATATATTTTTTGTCAGCCAGCCTGTGATCAATCTGAGCGCTCCATGGTGCCGTCTAGCATGCGCAAAGTGTCCAAACCTTTTTGTCATGGAGGACTGCATATTGCATATTGAAGGGTGCACAGGGTGAAGGGCCAGAGATCGGTCAGTACAGTGAAACCTTCCACTTGATGGATTTAGCAGAGGCTTAAACCTCTTAAACCAAAATGTTAGTTCAGGTTAGAATTGTAGAAGAGGAACAATTAAACTTGAAATAGAAAGGACTATTTGTTCTGCGGGCCGCACTTTGGGCACCCCTGATGTAGACAATATCTCTAGACTAAAATGCTCCTGAAGGTGGCAGACAGCAATTGCCAAGGTATGACACCATGTTCCACAAAGGCAACTTTACAGCTGGAAAAAGCATGACTTCCTCAGTCAATGTGGAAATGCTAAAGACCGGGGCATCAGAGTCTTTGTCATTTTCTTCAGTCCGAGCAGACACAGCCTCCCACAGACTCCCCTACTGCGTCAGGCCTAATTTTCCCTCGACAAAACACACTAACTCCAAACTTCACACACTCATATCAACAACATAGCAATATTTGGAATATTCTGCAGTGTGGCGTTGAATAAACTGCAAAATCTCCTGTATAGTGGAATCCTGTATCATCTTTTCAGAGTCCTTTAGCTTTTAGCCATCAAACTTTGCAAATTATGGACGATCCTGGCATTTTCATGTTCAGTTTTCTGTTGTCAACCATCGACCACATTTAGTTGATGCCAAAGCCTAGTTAGAAATCATTAATGAATCCTTTTGAGATTGTACTTTAGCCTCTGAGCTAAATGCTAAATCATACGTTAAGTTTCTGTTTTTGTGAGGTCGAATACACATCCAATGGCCACTAAACATCACCTTATTGTTTGTTACTGATGGAGCACCCACAGAAATTATATTGATGCCACGAAACGGACATGTCGTACCTCGCCATACTTTAGTATAGGGCCTGGCTTCACCGTTCTTTTGAATGGGGATAGAACGCGCTATTCAAACAGGCTCAGATACTGTTGCTGAAGGCATTTCTGTGATTTCTATTTTTGTAGGGGAAATGAATTATAACTCAAGCTCAACAAACTGGAAGGGCCACATTTAGGCTGCGGGCTCCCCTTTGGGCGCCCCGACTCTCCCCTTGTAACACGGTGGCCCTTTGCAGCAGAGGTCCCGAAAGGGCACATTGGCAGCAACTCGGGTTCACGCCATGATGTAACCGCGGGCCAATCCGAGCGGAGAACCTGGCGGCGGCGCGTTTAAGAAGTGTCAGCTGTCCCGCTCCATCGCGCTGATCTTTGACCTCCGTTTCCACGCACGAGACGGGCAGACGGGGGAGCGGGTACAGGCGGGAGACATGCGCACGGGAAGGATCATGTCAAGCAGCAAAATCGTTTCATATTATACAGTAGAACCTTTATTTGACCTTGATTCACTAATATATTATGGCTGGGACAAAATATTGTTTTGTAATTATATCGCAATAATTTTTGTTGCAAATAGTCCTTGTTAATATCGTGAACTGAAACCTTTGCACTTCCAGTTACAATGTGCAGATGCGATTCCTCAAGGTTTTGTTTCCTGAAGTACGTATTTTATGAAAATGTTTATGTGCTGCCGTGTGTTTGGCGGCATTTTTATCTTGTGCTCCTTTATTTTTTTAAGAACAGTCACACAGCACTTGGTAATACGCTTTTCAATCTTAGCACTTCAATAAATGTCAAATGGCATTTGGTTTATAACCGTTTTATTTTGACACATTTTAAGGTAAACATATCACAATATACGTATGGGATCGGCCACCGGGTATCGGGATACATATCGCATATTGACAAATGTGTATCGTCCCAGCTGTATAATATATGCTGTTTTCAATTCACAATTTGGTTAAATATTGTCTATTTTAATATCTTGGCTGACCCTCATTTTGGGGACCACTGGCCTAAACTACAGAGTTATAGCTGCTTTTAAACATAGACTGAGCATTGCGCGGTGGTCACACTCTCCCATCATCAATAGAAGATCTTGGTGAAAAAATTAATGCGACACTGGTTAGGACTGTCACAATAATTACTATATTATAGACTTATCATTCAATAAATGACTGGTAAACAATATAATTTTTTAACTAGATATTTATTGTCAGTACCTTTCATTTAAATGTTCCTTATTTTCTTAAATCCTATTTTTGTACTGCTTTAAAGCAGTACTAAGTAACTTGTTTACCTTAATAAATCCTTTCCGTAGTCCCTCTGGGGGTAATACAAGTGTTAATGGGATGATTGGGTCTTTCACCTCCCCCCGGTGTCTCTGGCCAGAATACCAATACACACTAATGGTTTACGAAGAAGATGCTAACAGGCTAATGGGCAAAGCTAACTGCGGGCTAGCGCCACTTAAACAGTATTAACAGTCAAGTTTGAGTGCATTAAAAAAAAAAATCTCCATTGTGTAATTGGGTTGTGGCACAATGTAGAATATCTCTCTCTCCCTTTGTTTTTTCTGTCTGTGTAGTATTTACTCTCACGGACAATTAATGTATAAAAAAAACCGCAACATTCTACAAGACCTGCAGTGGCGCTTATGGCCTCTAGGGGCATGAGGTACTTAGTTCTGCTTTAACAATTCTACCATAGTAAATTGTGTTTCATTCAGTGTCATGCTAATTACAACTCGTGTGTTACTGAATATTATGTTAAAATGTACTTTGGCGAGATTTGGCGTTAAGGGGTCCTCAATAATATTGTTTGTCGCGATATTTTCCATCCTCAATATATCGAACTTCAGATTTTGTTATCGTGACGGGCCTAGATGCTGGATCGTTTGCCATTGTAAAAGCGTATTGGGACCAGGCCACAGGATGTACTGTAATCAAAACTACAGGCGTGGTAGTGGAAGTATGGAGCACGAGTGACTCCTGTTGGCCTTTTTTGACCAAATTTAGTGAGCCAGTTCAAAGTGTGGACCCTTTTTTTGGTGTGCCTTTCCTGTACTTACTGGAATGACACGTAACGCACTCTTGCCTGACCTCCCCCCCCCTTCTTCCCCTGCTGCTGCGTCCGTTGCCGGAGGTTCGCTGGCGGGTGACGTAACCCCGGGGCTGGTTTTTGAGGGACTGGTAAACAGTGGCATTTGTTCCACTCGGCTGCAGCCCTCTCGTTCGGCGCTGCCGTTCCCCGGCGAGTGATGAGTTCGGCCCCCGTGCTGCTGTTGTTGTCGTAGTTTTTATTCAACCGTGGGGCGGCGCAGAGACGGTCAGGTTAATTGGCGCCTGGGCTGATGGCTGGAGTCTGGAGTCGGTCCGAGAGAAGTTTACAAGTGCACTTGAAAGGGGCTTTGTACTGAACGGGGGAAGAATGTCTCTGTAGTTAGGTCAGTGTTCAGACACGCGTGGAGAGAAGAGTGGGGTGGTTCAGGCTGCTGGAAAAACAAGAGGAAAAATGGAGACACAGATAGGTCATCTTTATGAATTATTTACAAAGAAAAAAATCATACATAGACTCAACCTTTAACTCACTAAACTAACTACTTGAGTGGCTGGATGGAAAGAGCCTTATCTCACACATCGAGGACTAAAACCTGCCTAAACCTGGGACGAAACTGATCCCTAAACTAGCTACACCAGGTTTTCCTTCCTTTTTTTTATACAGATGTCAATTTGAAACCTTTGCTGTAGATTACGGACATACATTTGAGACACAATGCCAGTTTTGTGTCAGTTTCATGCTTTCATATAAAAATAAGGAATTTTATGCATAAAAATGACCAAAACTGCATATATCTTCAGGGGGGGTTTTGGATATCTTTTATGAAAGTTAATTAAAAAAGTTATTAGTGAAAAAGTCTATAAAAATTCACATACAAGGAAAACCTGGTCTGTTTTTGGGTTGAAAATTCAATAAAGTAGTCTAGGAATTAGGTAGGTATTAAAATCCCTCTGAAAAAGCATTCAGAATAGATGATGAGATGTTGTTGCAAGAGTGTAAAGAAAACCTCATTTAAGAATTGGGGCTCTAAAGTTTTGAAACGTGTTTTTTTTTGCCGCTGCTGTCTCCCAGAAAGCAATTGCCATATTTCTATTACAGCATAATCTCGGTCGCCTTTCTCGCTACACGTGGACACCAAACATGTCAATATTTGGGAATGGATACGTGGGAGAAAGATGATTGTTTGCCGCAACACTGCACATTTTTCGGAATTTTCTGAAAATCTCCGGCGTTGAGAAAATGACCTAAAACCAGCAGTGCCAGTTTGGCCAGTTTGCATGTCCTCCCATCTCTCAATATGCTTCCTCTAGGTCCTCTAGCTTCCCTCACCATCCCAGAACAAGCGCAATAGGTTATCCTCGGTGTAGATGGGGGCAAATGACCCCGCTAACCTCGCTGGAGCTTCAGCTCTGAACACTATCTGGGATCTCGGACTAAGCGGCCGCAGTGTCCACCTGAGTGTTTGCGCTGCACTTGAGTTCACCCGGCTGGAATGTTGACTCTGCGAACACTAGCTCCCCATCGGCTTTTACGGCCCGGGTTTTGCCTGTGATTAGGGCCTCGTCAGGGGTTGGACCCAAACAAAGAGCTGCTCTTGAACTGTCTCCATCGCGGTGCCGTATTCCACCATGGTATGTTTTTTGACAAGGGGAAAGGGTTTGTTGAAAGCTCAAAAACACGGCATCTTCTGGGGACTTGCTTCGTCCTCTTTGACGAGACTCCTTTGACTTGTTTTGTGCTAATCAGGACCAGTGCACGCCGTTCGGAAAGTACCAGGCGAACCCATACCATGCGCTTTCTGTAAACGCCGAGCCCTGGTTCGACGCTGGGACCCAAAATAAGAGCAGAATGTTTACTCTGTACGCACATATTTCTGCATGGCTTTATGAACACCACATGCACAAGAGTTTCCCCCGCCGGATCTGTACGTGCTGCCTGTGCTAGCCCTCTCTCTGTAGCATGGGGCTTTTTGTGTTTGATGAGACGAAGTTTAAACCAGGACAAGACCAGAAATAAACCAAGTGCTGAAGCAGGACTGAATCAGGGTTGAACATAGGACTAAACCAGGGAGTAAACCGAGAGCTGGGTCTGTTTTTGTATACAAATGCTAGATAATATATGACTTTTCTGGTTGACTTCTTAAAGAAATGAACCAGTCTTTTTGAACGGCTCTTTTAGTACATGAACGGATCCCAATGATTCAGGTTCCTATTGAGCTATAAATCTGGTAGAAATGAGTAAAGAAGGAGTTGAACCAGGAGTAAATCTTAAACCGGAGGTCCATCGAAGGCTAAAACAAGTTTAAACCTGGACCAAGGCACCAAAAAAACTAACTCGGACTACAGCAGGACTGTAACAAGACTTGAACCAGAACTAAATCAGATCTAAAACCAGAGGGCTATTTCATAAGTAAAGCTAGGCTTAGGCTCCAAATCCCGGTTTACGTGAGGCACAACAATTCAAGCTGCGATTACTGGGTTTCACCAAAGGGACACCGAGTTTGGCTAATCTCACTCATTTAAGACAGGTTCAACTAATTAGCACTTGCCGCATAAGCAGACCACACTATCGATCACAGAGTTCACTGAGAAATCATGGCCAAGCGTGAACACGCAGCATACTTCACAGGCCGCCGGCTTTCTGCCGCTACGTTAGCTTCATAGGTAGAGCGCAGGACTCCCATCCACGAGGTTGCCAGATCGATCTCAGCCCCGACCTATTTTTTTTTGGACTGGGCACCAACTAGGAATGAGCACTTATGAATTTAAACACTTTTCTTTTTTTTCCCAAGAAAGAAAAAGAAAACACTGTTGACACAGGACACAGGTCACGAGGGTGGGTCATGTGCAGTGCTTAATTTGATCCACTGTTTGGGGAAACGCATTCCCCCAATTTTCAGTTTTTTAGGGTATCCGGCAAAGATTTGATCTGATATATTGGTGTTTAATGAGAGTGTTCCGGCAAATATTTTGGCCTGTTCCCCGAATCCATCACATCAAACCAAAAGTGTTCCTGAAAGTACTAATTGAGCACTGGTCCTGTGAGCTAAGGTTCCATTGGACAAGCTTTTTGATGACACATAATGTCATTAACATGTCACGCAACTTTGTATTTCACAGATGAGAGACAAAGACAATGTTGGTGTATATTTATAATTTATTGCAGCCATTCCCGAAGTCCGGGAATGGCTGCGCGGCCCCCTTGTCGATCCGAAAGTCCAATCCTATTCATTGGAATTTTCTTATTGTTTTACAGCTAAAATTACATAAAAAGCAACATCTAGCAATGAATGGAGTTTAAAACTGGTTTCAAGTAACAAATTGTAGCGAATAAATGTATTTTTCCTTTTAAAATATATTTTTCAATGTACTTGTTTTCTAGACAAGCTTTTTGGGGGCCCCCCTATAGTGTCTCCAAGGCCACCCAGGGGGCCCCGGACCCCACTTTGGGAACCACTGGCATAAAGTAATTAATTTTGTGATGTCATGTTTTCTTTTTCATATTTTTTAGGCCAACATACATTTTGGCCAGATGATGGCGCTAATACCCTGCTTCTGTCATTTACATTGCCCATTGGTGTTGGATTCCACAAAGAAAGAAACATAGCTTTGTGTTCATTCTGCTCTTAGCCTGGTCCGGACCAGTTACTATATTTCCATAGTAACTGGGCCAGACTCAGAGTGAGCCTGGTTTATGAAACCGAAAAGACAACAAAATAAGCCAGACTTGGCCAAATAAGCCGAGTTTACAGAGTAAGCCAGCTTTATGAAATAGCCCTCTGGGCTGAAGAAGTCTAAACTGAGGCCTTAGTCTTGAAACAAATGGACTTACTTAACGTACTTTGACCCAGTTCTATTTGGGCGCTTAGCACCTCAGGAACCTTTGGCTGTTGGTGCTGTTTTGGTACCAGCCCCTCATTGATACACTTTAGAACAGGGGACCTTTTAGTGAGACTGTTCCAGCTCCTGCTCTGGGGTGTAGTATCTTCCAGTCAAGAACGCTTTGGTGATAGATATAAAACAAGTATGCACCACTGCTTTGGGAAATCCCCCGTAAATATTCTTTTGAAGCACAATCCAGACTCTAATTTACTGCCAGCTAGACTTGCTCACCTTCATCTTCGATCTGTGGAGCTCTTCTTTGCTTTGTGCTTCATGAACTGAAGCGATCTAAGACTCTGGATCTGTCTGCAAACTTTCCGTGTCGAAAAGGTCCAATCTGGCTGCCTTCGGCACATGCTATGCAGCTCGTTTAGCTAACAGTAGCATCAGGTTAGGACATACAGTTGTTAAGATAGAACTTGATCTCATAATGCACACATTTACAGGAGAGCTTGAACCAGGGCTAAACCAGGATGAAAACCAACAACATTTTAGACCAAGTCGGTAAAACAAACGCACTAACCAGGACTGAACTTCTCCAGTCTAAACCAAGGCTATGTCAAGACGTGACCCAGGGACTAAACCAGGTCCGTCGCCACTCGGAGGACCTCAGTATTTGTAGATTTATGAGCAGGAGCAGGATTTTGAGGACATGCCAGCATGCCAGAGACATGTACTTCTGCTGCTGCTGCTGTGCCAGCAAGTGCCAGGAAACATGGCGTATTTAATGAAGCAGATCTGGGAAGTCCGCTATTTTTAGAAGGCACCTTTTTAATCTGAGGAAACACCACCGAAAACTGTCTAGGCTATAAAAAAAAAAAGAAAATCTATACAGAATGAATCTGTAGTCTGTAGTTCCTCCCTGAAGCCAATTTGTGCATACTAATGTGACACTGCAGTCTCGCACCACTCCAGCTGGGAGAGTCAGGCAAAGAAGACTTGTGCTCCTTCGTAATACACTATATATTGTTTGCAGCTTAATTATAGCTGGAGTAGTTTATTGGCTTAAGAAATTGTTTTCGGTGAGAAGTCTTCTACAAAATTGAAAACAAAATAATGCATATTTAGGACTTTTTTGAGCAAATCTTCTGCAGTAGAATTTGATGCAAGACACGGCAAGTGGAAACATAGATTTTTAGCTAGTTTGCTTTTAGAGGCCACCGATGTAGGTTTTTCTAAGGCCAATTTGGGGGATTTTTATTACTGCTCCAGCAGTGGCTGATTTTATATTATTACTTTAGGTGATTGAGTTATAGTGTCTGTCCCCGCTTTGATTAGTTTCTGTCAGCGCCGGCTCCAGAGCAGACTGACTGAGGGTGCATTCGAGTTTCAAAAGGGTGCAAATAGAGTTTCTCTCCATTAAAATACATTGTGATGCCATTAAAACTGAGGGTGCAAACATTTCAAAATGAGGTTGCAATGCACCCTCTTGCACCCCCATAGATCCGGGCCTGGTTTCTGTTATCATTAGCATGCTGCCGTTATCATTAGCATGCTGCCGTTAGCATTAGCATGCTGCCGTTAGCATTAGCAGTCTGCCACCGCATACTGCAAAATGCCACTAACCATGGCATTTTGTGCGGCGATCAAAAATACATTGTGTGGGTTAAAACTACCTCAGCAATTGAATTCTCCAGGTTCTGCGCTTCAAAATGACATGCAGCATGTCTCTATTCACTGAGGTTTAGTGAAACTTGTATTTAACAAAATTGTAGGCTATTGTCTTATATTTTTATATAAAAACTAGGGCCGGGACTTTTTTCGATTAATTGCGATTAATTAACTACATGAGGTTTAGTGCGATTAAAAATATTAATCGAAATTAATCACACTTTGCTTTCCACACTTCAGTTTCCTTTTTTCCTGCAGACGCACAATTGATGGCAATATTGCACTGGTCTGTTGGACTTGGTTGAACAAAAATAAACAATATTTTGTTGCTCAAGCTTATGTATTCAGTCATTATTCAATGGTATACTAAAAATCCTTATGAAAAAACTTACTTCTCACTGTTCTCAGGTCAAATATTTATATGCGATTAATTTCGATTAATTAATTACAAAGCCTCTAATTAATTAGATTAATTTTTTTAATCGAGTCCCGGCCATAATAAAAACATAAAATGACAGTAAACTTGCTATTCATGCCATTCCTCATTTGAAAGCTAAGAACCTCCAATGTTAATTCAATGAGCATTAACATCTGGACTACCGGACTTGATTGGGGACATTAAAAAGCCCCTTTTCATGTTCATTTTCAAACTGGTTTTCGCCATAGAATCTGGCAAACCCAAAATGCGAGGCTCCAGATTGGATAATTATCTTGTGTATTGAAACTGTATTTGATTTGAACAGGTCTGCCTCATATCTGGAGAGGAGAATACGAGAGAAGACGGAAATATGAAGTGCTAAGGGCTTTACGATAACCCTTAGCCATAACAATCTCCCTTCTCCTTCCTCGTAATGAAGTACCATGTGCAGCATCGTGGGCGTGTGCGTTTGTGTGTATACGTTTTGTCGTGACTTTATGAGCGAGGGGAAATGCCGCACATGCCTGAACACAGAGCGGAGTAGTGAGAAAAACATGGTGGCTCCCTCGCTCCCTCTCTGTGTCGTGTGGGCCCAACAACACTGGAGCCTGGAGCAGCAGCGGGTTCACAGTCACAACACAAGCCCGGCGCAAGACTAGGACTGTGTGAAAAAAAAAAAAACATCGTTATCAGGAGACGAGGGAGAGGGGGGGGGGGTTTGCATTTGGCCTGAAAGATTTGGGAACGCACTGAACTTGTGGTGTTTTTGTCTGTTTTTAGCATAAATAAAAGGGTATGACTGTTGGAACTGACGGAAGACCTCGGTGATTTATTGTGACTTTTGATGTGACGCTTGTGAATGAAGGGAACAGTTCAAACCCGATCTCATGTTTGTAAAGAGACGGACCCGGACCTACTCAAAATGGCATGAATGGACTTATTTTTCAGCACATTTTCAAACATCCATATTGAGATTTTTAGCTAGTTTTCTCCCTTAACATCTCAGTTTTAATGTCAAAGTAAAAGAAGCATAAAACATACCCTTTGCGATGCTTCTTTGATGACATTTTGTCGCTAGCAAGCCAGCTTTCCCATGCGTATTCATTCACAAATATTGACCGCGATGACGCTGCAATCCAAATATGGTCATTTCCTTTCTGGGAGACAGCCATGAGAAAAAAATCTTCATCTAAATCTACATTTAAACTTGGCTCTATAATTTAGATTCATCACTGAATATATAAGCAATGTTAGCCCTTTTCACACATAAAATTGCAATTTTTTTAATATACCTGCAGCATCTCGCCTTTAAGTATCCATATTTCTCCTCATTTATATGTACAGTGGAATGTTTACAAATCTTCAATCTTTTGCATTTGAAGCCTTAGACATATCGTGTTTGGGCATTAGAGTGACATTAAATAGCTTTTCATTACTTTTATTTCCAGTGGCTGCTTTCCCGCCTCTTATCAATCACTGGTTTCCCTATGAGATGATTTGACTATACAAACCCTTTTCATGTGCATTGTCCGAGCCTGCTCTCCTTTCTCACACGGGTATCGGGTTGTCAGAAAAAAAAATAAAAAATGAAATTTGACAGGACAGTTAAAATGTCCGCTCAAAGCCAGCGTTTCCCTGCATGTGCCAGCCAGCCAGACAGACAGTTGGGAAATCATTCATTATTTTCCGCATGAAGGCGAGAAGGGGGGTGGGTGGTGATGTTTGTCTGCGAGCTCCGAGCCACTGGCCAATGGGAGGCGAGTGGCGAGCGGGGGGCGGGTCCTAATCCCGATGACTGACATGTTATTGAGTCTGGAGCCGAGACGGTAAACAAGTCTCTCTCTCTCCTGTGCTGTGTGCGTGTGTGTGTGTCTGTGGGGGGGGGGGGGGGGGGGGGAACGAGCAAGCAAGAGCAGGCATCGGGCGGCGGAAGGGGGGTCACCGGGAGGGCGGGGGTGACGGTAACCATGGTGATTAAGCACGGCTTTTCCACTGGTAGGGAGCATAGTTAATTGTTAAGGGGGAAACGGCAACAGTTGTGCAGAGTTCCAGTAAAAGCCAATGAAGACTGTAAGACCATAAAATAGAAATACTGATTCAAAATGATTTTTTTTTTCTTATTGCTATTGCTTAGCAACGCGTTGGACTTTTTTATTGTTGCTAGAACATAGTTAACACAACTTATTTTTTACCCAGTTTTCATTAGTTTGACAATTTTTGTGATGTTTATTGTTCCACTTCCTTAATGGACACTGACAGGAAGTGACATACGTAGAGGTAAACATCATAATCACAGAAAAGCCCCATACATCCCCATACAAATGAATATAATTTATGTGGTTACTTTATCATCAAAATATTATAAGATGATGTTTAGTGGCCATTGGATGGCAAAAAGCAGAAACTTAACTGAATTAGCATTCAAAGTTAGCATTTAGCTTACTTTTTGACACTTTTTGATATGTTTAGACGCTAGTTTCTATCTAAAGTAAAATTTCAAAAGGTCTATACATTCATTAATGATTTCTAACTAGGCTTTAACGTCTCGTTGACACTTTCCATAGAAACTTGTGCTCGGACATTTTGGGAAAACCATTATATTTTGTCTTTTTTTTTTTATTGAATAAACTATTGGGGAACTATTAGTTACCTGTTGAGTATGTTTTTGAACCATATACAAGTATTCTGAGTTATGTCACACCCCAGACAAGACATTTTCATCACGTTTTTTAACCAAAATACTTCTTCTCTTAAGGGAGACATGGCAAAGTTTGATTATCATGGTTTGTTTGATCACACTTGATTATAAATCCAGTCTTAACTCAGACCGACGCTGAAAATGACCAAATGACAAAGAGAGCAGTTATCGAAAACCAAGTATCCCGTCTCTCGTGGGTTCTTGTGTTTAAAAGCGTCTTCCAATGTCTCTTGTACAGTGAGAGGCCTCAGAAGCACTTGGTTTTATTCAATCAGGTCCAGTAATGCGTTCCCCGCTCCTCCAGACACGGACACATCAAAGGATCCACGCTCGGCCTCGGACCACTCGGGCAAAAACAGCAGTGAAACATAGCCGCCTTGTTATCTGAACATGCCCGCTTTTAAGAGGGCCGAGTAATGCACACTTAAGAGATCACAAGTCTCGCGGCCGTGCAGGTCTCAGAGGATTGGAATTTTTTGGTGCGTGCTCTGCGAGTGTGAAAAACCCGGGCCGAAGCAATGCTAAAGATGGACAGAGCCAGGGACTA
This sequence comes from Proterorhinus semilunaris, assembly GCA_021464625.1. Classification (NCBI taxonomy): domain Eukaryota; kingdom Metazoa; phylum Chordata; class Actinopteri; order Gobiiformes; family Gobiidae; genus Proterorhinus; species Proterorhinus semilunaris. The sequence goes on along the minus strand of CM038356.1, from coordinate 28,734,358 downwards.
AAGTACGGTCCAAAGCAGGGCTAAATGAGGACCAAGGACAAGAGGGAATTTGCAAAACCAGGACTAAAGCGGGATTAAATTAGGCAACCAGAGGAAAACTAGCAAGACAAGAGAGACCAGTACTAAACTTCATGAGAAAAACATGTCTTCACTGATAACAATTGTAATGTTTATTCGGTTACTAAAACGTTTTACACAATGTTTAAGTTGTATATGTTTACATTTTTATTCCATCCATCCATCCATCCATTTTCTTCCGCTTTATCCGGGGCCGGGTCGCGGAGGCAGCAGTCTCAGCAGAGATGCCCAGACTTCCCGATCCACGCACACCTCCTCCAGCTATTCTGGTGGGACCCCGAGGCGACACCCGGCCAGCTCGGAGACATAGTCCCACCAGCGTGTCCTGGGCCTTTCCACGAGGCCTCCTCCCAACATTTTCATTCTTGAAAATATTATTGAGGGGCCTCAGCATTTGTATTTTACATTTTATAATTTGAATTGATGTCTCTGTAAGAATTGTACAATGAAAAAATAGCCGCTAGAGCTGGTGAAGACTTTGACTGGGGCTCCTCCTGCTGGCAGATGTGGGAATAACTCATCAAAAAAACAAACTTTCAATTTTGATTTACGACGTGGTTGACAGCCTCCTCACACACTTTGAGGGCAGGACTGATATAATGTTGGGATATTGGCTTTGATAATGTTAACGATAGTTTTAGGTTTGACACCGTTGTATCCAGGAAGAACATAACAAAGCGCTTATGCCGTAGAAGAAGAAATGGCCAAATTTAACAGCTTTGCCCGAGGATTAATCAAACCTGAATGTAGTGAAATACGACTCTGGTGTGTCTTTGATGAGGGAAAAATATTATAGCATGGTTTAAAGCTCAAAAACTGTGATTTGGCAGGATATTTCTTTTTTAAGGTTGCCACATCCTAAGGCTAAAACCAGTTTGGGAATGGACATAAACGGACTCTCTTCTTCTTCCAATCCCAGCACCTTTTCCCAACCTAGTCTTGATCAGTGCTAGTGCAGGCCTCCAGTAGTTTAAGCTCAGGGACTGGATTCTGTAGCTTTCAAATGAGGAATGACCTGTTCACATATGGTCAAAGTGTAGCTTGTGATAAAATGTTTTCAAAGTTTGGACTAAGAGAGGACCTTTACATGGATCAAAACCAGGACTGAAGCTGTGGCCTGGCCGTGGACTAAACTAGGTAAAAAAACGCTCTAAACCATGGGAAATACTCAGTTTTCCAAGCATTCTCCTCCTGAGTTTATTTACATTCCCGTGCTAGCCTCTTTAGCACTTGTAGCTCCACTGAATTGCATTTTCTGAGAGTTAGCGGGCCGTTAGCAGCTAAAGCTAACGTGGTGGCATGCTCTGGGGTTTCAGCGCTGGGGCTGAAGTTGTTGTTGTGTATTTGTAGCGGAACGAGGGATTAACATTCTTTGCTTTGAGGCATCTGTGGCCCGGAACATTCTGTGGATTCCTCTCATAGTGTGAAGGATGGGGAGATAGAAGGACAGAAAGATGGAGAGATAGAGAGACAGAAGGAGGAAGACGGGGCCTGCAGGGATTGGCAGTGCGGTGAGGACATTTTGATAGGAAATGGCAACTGCTAAAAGAGTTGTTTCCTTTACGTATTGACATGTTTGGTAATACAAATCATGCATGAATTTCACAAATTATTGCATGGATTTAATTATTTATTCATGCGTTATAGTGTTACCAAAGGTCCAAATACAGTTGCATAGAATATGTAGCCGATATAAAAAGTGTCTGGTGACTTTACATTGGATTCTAGGCACAACAAGCTAAAATGGGACACTAAGAACCTTGTTTCCTGTCCCGTGTTATTGATTAAATAGATTGCGTTGATACACCTCAATGGGAGAGACAGGGTTTTGGAAAGAAATCTCCACATAGAAAATGTTCACAAACCTGCCTCATTCATCATATGGCTGAAAGTCCTTTCATCATTTTGAATATGGTCTCCACTTTTGGACACCTTTATAAGACCGTCATGTGAGCTTAGTTCGTATGTGCTGAGAGAGAAGACTTTAAACTTAATGACCGTTTTTGTTTAATGTGGATAGGTCCAGCCTTTGCATAGATATTAATCACGCACAAAGTCCAAAATCCAGCATTTTACCATAGTTACCGCAATAGAATTCTTTGCTTCACCAACACAATTTTAAACTATAAGCTGTTTACAATTTTGTGAGGTCATGTGAAGTTACAGGGGATTAATCAATATTAATGACGCCGTGGTAAAAACTTTATAGATATAAATCAGATACATCAATTTCATACAGATTTTAGATCATTTTTATGCTCTTTGACTGGTTGTCTAGAAATAAAACTGTCCATGGTGAACTGTGTCTTAATCCCATAGGCGAGTTACTCACCTTTAAATATTAATTTATATTTAAATACTATAATATCAATCATAACCCGGAGTTGTTTGATCACTATTTCTCTCTTCCTCTCCTTTTGTCTATTATCTTCCCTGTCTTCCCCCCCTTCTATCTCTCCGCTGGCACGGGACGCATGTTTGGAATGTCTATCCATTGAGGAATCTGTTAAAACCATGCGGAAGAGAAAGAGACGGAGAGAGGGGAGAGTCGGGGGGAGCTCGTCATATGGAGGAGCCGTACAGTTTGTGTTGGCTGCCCCCTTTTGGTCACATTCCAACACTCTCACACAGTGTCGGGTTGCAGCCAGACTCCAGCTGCTGCATGAGTAATGTGTGCGTGCCGATACCGCGATGTTCAGCGTAATCCTACTAACTTCGAACTTTCAAATGTAGTTAATGGAATATACCATAAACGGAATTGCAAAATCTAGTTTCTTTGTGGTCCAAACTCATCCGTAATATTCCTAATGCGTTTCTAACACAATTCTTAAAAAACATGTTTCACAACTTTCAGATAGCAATATTGTCTCCTTAATGTAACAAACAACATCTAGCAATAGTTCAGGTGACATTAGAACTTTCTAAAGAGTCTGTTAAATCTTTTAACCCCCGACTGAGTTCAGTTTAGCACTACCCAAATGTAAAAGCTTCTCGAAAATGTCTAGCCTCAAAATAGCGACAAAAATGAGAATGAAAATGAAACAAAAGAGCGACAATAAAAGTGACAAAAACAATGAAAAGGGACAAACATGTGTCGAAAAAGCAACAAGATCAGAAAAGTGAAAGCAACTCAACAAAAAGTGACAAAAAAGTAACAAATAAGCAACAACAAAAAAGCTGCAAAAGAGTAACAGAAAAGTGGCAAAAAAGCAATTCAAAGAAATGTAAAAAGTGACTGCAACGTGGCAACAATGCAAGGAAAAAGATCAGTTGAGATGAGTTTTGTAGGTCTTAGGTTTCAAATGAGGTGTTACACTGGCCTTTAGGCTGTAATCCTTTAGATTTGGGTAAAGCAGAATGGGAGAAAATGCACTTGGTTAAGATGGGGGGTTTGGACGTCTGGAACTTTCTCAAAGTTCATTGTTGTCTGTCAAGGCGTATAAACTGAGATCCAATTATATTCTCTGAAAGGTGTTTAAAAGTGGTGACAATATTCAAAAGTATGAGCATGATGTTGGCCAGTAGAAGTGATGTTCTGCTTTTAAAAATATCGCAATACTTTCAATACTTGTGTTTGTTTTCTCTTCAATCTTAAAACTTAACTATAAATATCAAGTGGGATTTGGTTTATAAACTTTGGCCGCATGACTGTTTTCTTTTGGCACATTTTAAGGGATTTTAATATTACTGATCATGATTACTTACTGTATCGCGATCGTGTGACAAAAGTGTAGTAGTCTAGTATGAATGAACGAGTGTATATAGCCATGACAATGTTTTGTAAATAACACATTACATAGAAAGGCCCTAGCAGCAGTAGTGGTAATTATGAAAGTAGGCAAGGCAACTTTATTTATACCGCGCATTTCGTACACAAGGCAACTCAATGCGCCTTAGTAGACAAATGTGTAGCTGCAATTAAAGTACAATAGTAGTAGTAGTAGTAATGGAAATACCAGTAGTTTAACGCTCCTCAGGGAAACATGTCTAGCATTTGTAACAAAGAGTTAGCAATCAACAGTAAACACCTATTGTCTCATTCTGCACCAAAAGCAAAGTCCTTGAATGTGTCCAGATTTACAGGTTTCCTCTGTATCCCACAATGCTCTTTGTCAGTGCATTTTCACACGAGAAAGTCTACAATGTAAAAAAAGAATATCGGATAAACACTTTTTGACCCCATTACTTATTGCGTCAGTGTGTTTGCTGTCAACATGATAATCTGAACAATATGTATCAGATGAGAAAAGAATGCTTACTTCTTTTTACAAAATATGTATATTTTATTAACGGGATATTTAGAGTAGCACATACAATAATACAATTGGTTATTTTTTAGCAATATCCAGCTCCCAATGCTAATTTAGCTCCTAGTTGTCATAAATCACTGTCCTAGCTTACCTCTGGTGAATTCCTGATGCAGTCCTGGTTGGTTTGATCCTGAGATCAAGCGTTTCCAGATTGAAAAAAAAGGGGTCCTAGGATTGACCCTTGGGGAACCCCACAGGTCACGGCCATTTGGTCTGAGACATAGCTATTAATTTCAACAGATTGCCCTGCCCTGTCCCCAATTTGATACTTGAACCATTTGAGAACAATAACAAGGATGATATATTTTTATAACTTTGGGTTTGCCGTCCGCATGGATTATTGCCGTCATGAAACACATTTTCAAAAGTCTCTTTAAGTGATTAAATGTGTTATTAGCCATGATCCCAACTCTTACACGTATAAGAAGGGAGTGCCTTCCAAACATCTGCTTCCTTCCATGGCTCTGAATTCCCCTGCGCCTTCTTCTCGATACAGTTCACTAACTTCCCTGAACATTAGAAACACATGCTAGTGATGTGGTGCTGTCATTCTGTTTGATTGCTTCACTGACCGGAGGCTGTTATCTGCTGTAGATGTACCTTTTTTGTGCTGTCAAATTTGCAGATGAATTGGTGGTAATTGGGAGATGGATTTGTCATGTCCTGTTCAGCTATGCCAAGGACAGTGGTTGTGGTTTGAAGAGGAAGCTCAGGCTATAGTGATCTTCAAAAAAGATCATTTCTGACCTGTTGCATCAAGAAGACAATGCTATTATATGTGATTTTTCCCATTTTTGTGACATCTTTAGTTTCTTAATCTACAGGTATACTGACGACTGTTTCTTTGTTTCCCAGTGTGCCCGGAGCAGTGCAAGCACGCGTGCACGGACCGAGGGGAGTGTTGCCACAGCCAGTGCCTGGGCAGCTGCTCGGAGCCCAACAACGACCGCGCCTGCACTACCTGCCTGTACTACCAGCACGAGGGCCGCTGCGTGCCCCAGTGCCCCCCGCACACCTACATGTTCGAGGGCTGGAGGTGTATCACGCTCGATCAGTGTGCCCAAGCGCATATGCCCGGAGACCCCCACAATGTCATCCACGACGGGGAGTGCATGTCCGACTGCCCGTCTGGCTTCACCCGCAACGACTCCAACAGGTCAGTACACTTTAAGGACCGGTATTCTGCAAAACTGACTTTCACGGTGAGACACGGCAGGTGGAAACACTGAGATCTCTAGCTAGTTTTCTCCCATAACATCTTAGTTTTAATATCAGAGTAATAAAAAGACGAAACTCACCCTTTTTAAAATGCCTATTTTAGGAAGTTTTGTCCATTAGCAAGCTATAGATATCCAGCCACTTTCCAACGCGTATTAATTCACAAATATTGACGTATTTTGTATCCACATGTACTGTGAAAGGCGACAGAGATGACGCTATAGCCAAATATGGTAATGTCCTTTGGGGGGCAGCCATGAGAGGCGCACACATAGCCGTTATGAAATGTTTTCACAAAATGAGGTTTTCTTTACAACTCCTACTAACTCCAAACTTTTCAGTCCTGTACAATATTTTTGAAGGTTTTTTAACAGGGTTTTTAAAATGCCTAATGTCTGCCTGATTTATTGAGTTTTAACATTTACATTTTTATAGATTTTTTCCACTCAAAAACTGTAGCTTATCCAAAAACTCCTCCGAAAACATCTTCGAAACTAATGCATCAACAAAATAAAACCATACATTTAAACCTGGCTCAATCCATCATTTAGATTTATCGCTGAAAATACAGGCAATTTTTGTGCATAAAGTGTTTTATATTTACATGGTAAATGTTCACATTGATACAGCGCTTTTCTACCTGCATTAGGCACTCAAAGAGCTTTACATCGAGGAACCCGTTCACACACCATTGTCAGACACTGTTGCAAATGTGGGTGATGTGTCTTGCCCAAGGACACGACGACAGTGTGCACCTGCAGGATAAAATGACTTATATTACTTATATTTGTGTTCCCTATTGAGCCGCCGTGTGTGGCCTTAAATTAGCCTCTGCAAAGTGCCCGTGTGCTCCCAGGGGTCTCCGTAGCGTCTCTTCTGTGTGACTTGTTATCTTCTCTGTACTCCTGCTCAAAGAACAAATTGTTCTGGCTGATAGTGATGCATGACTATTGTAACCATGTAATTTTCTAGTGCAGAGTTACAGTAAACACCAGATCTTATTTTGTAAATGTATCCTTTTATTACATTTAGCCTCGTTCCCCCGGCTCATATTACTGCATCAATGAACAGATGAGGCCATGTAATATATTTTATACTTTCACTTCAATACATTTTACAGCAAGAGCCCAGGGGTCAACTTCGGCCCTCAACTGGCTTCTCAAGCTGATTTTGACATTATTTAATACTATGTGGTTCAGATTTTTGGCCTGTAAGCATTATCTAGTGTCGTGTGAAAGGAGGACGCTCTTCAAAGTGTCAGAGCCTGGGAGGTGAACTAAGGACACTGAGAGTTTAAGTGCACCGCGTGTGTTTGTGCCCCTTAACCACTAGGTCATTGAAGATCACGTAAAAGGGGGGGGGGGGGGTGGGGGGGGGTAGTATGCAAATAAAAGAGAGCTTGCTACTACTTTACAACGTTGTTCCCAAATCAAGAACATACCTGGAGTTGTTTATCGAGCTACTCGCGAGACTAAAACTATGACTACAATGTCCGGATATGTTTGTCGGCTAAAATATGACTAAATAACAATGAAAAGAAGCGACTAAAATCATGAAAACGTCTAATGAGAGTTTGAAAGAGCCTCATATAAATCTTAATGAATATTATAGATGCAAAGTTGACTAAATTCAATAAAGAGTTAGTTAACTAAATGTACATGCAATTATAGCTCAAATTGGAGACTAAATCTTGACTAAAACTAAAGGTTAAGGTGCTTTATTTGTCATTATACAACAGCAAATTTCGTCCTCAGCATTTGACCCATCCTTCGCCGCTGATGGTCAGAGTCACCTGGCTGGAGGATTCAGCTATTGTACATGTTTTTAGTGGTTGAAATTCGGAAGTGACACGACTGGAGACTTCAGAGATTAATATTGTATTTTCCAACCAAACAGCGTGTAAGATGGTAACGATGTGTTTGAGATTATTACTAAGAAAAAGCAGAAGAACACGTCTTTAAAGCCACACCGCGTAACATTTCACCCAATGAATAGAAGCATAATACAAGCATTTATTTGATTACAGCCGTTTAAAAATGCTTTACAAGCGTGTACCTTTACGGTGAGCGTCTCTACTCGCCTAAGACGTGGCTGTAACTTTACTGTGAGCAGGAACCTCGTCTCCATGGAGATGTTGACCGACGGCACCCAAATATGAGAATTTAACAGGTTCGGTCCTCATACAAATCCAATATTTGACTAACCAGGAAGAAATAATAGCATTTCCTGTATCTGGCTGGTCATTAGGAGCATGTTCTGTATTGGCAACAGCACAATCCAAAATCTTATGCAGTGTGCCTTTAAGATTTGTTAAAGTCAATTTACCAGCTATAATTATCCAAGGACACGATCGGTCAAATCTCAGTGGACGTTTTCCCTGCTCATCTCGGTTAAACAATGCTGTAAAGTAGACTTTCATGTGAAATCCACCTATGCGTTCCCTTAGTGAAGCCGCTCGCGCTGTATTTACGGCCTTCTCCGTTACGTCTCCCTGACTGACGACGCCTCCGACCCACGCTCGGCTCTGAAAGTCACTCCGCAGATGAGTTCCCTCACTCCTTCCACTTGACTCGGCCCATAACTTCTGTTGACTTTTAAAAGGTTCTCTGTCTTCCTGCGCCCTGCCTCCTCGTTCGACGCCGCGTGCCAGAGGTCGGCGCAGTCACAAAACTGCACTTTACAGAGCGGCCCAGTAAAAAAAGCCAGACGACCCGGTGTCCCCGAGTGGAGCTATCGGCTTACAATGAGGGGCGGACCGGGAGAAAGGTTCATGCAGAAGGACTGTACTGGGTAAAACAAATGGAGATGTCTGTCTATAGTCAGTTCGTTAGCTTTTTTTTTTTGAGACAATATTGCCAATACTTTCAATATGAACTCCTCCCTTTTCGCCGTAGTTGTCCGGCGTGTGCATGTTTCCCCTGGGTCTGGGAAGATTTCAGTTCCATTGTAAAGCACACACAGAGAGTTGAAATTCAATATTCTAACATTGAAGCAAAAAACAGCTTGACTTACCTTTAAAAGGAGACGTTTCACTCCCTAATGGTAGGACACTTTGATCTATCACGCCACAAAATCCGGGAAATATATGAGAATTAGTGCTTCTGCTATACAGGAAGAAACAACCAAAGTGAACATGATTACAGTACGACTGCAGGATAGAAGGCCCAACAAGATTTTGCTTGAATTATCCCCTTTAAATAATCATAATCCAACCTGTGGGTGTGGAAAACTGATTTTTATCAAAATGACACTTGCTCGAAACCTCTCTATGAATTATTAACCTCTTAAACCCCACCTGATCTGAGCACATTTTCCCCAATTTGGCTTTGCCCAAATCTAAAAGCTTCTTTAAAAAAATCGTCAAATAGAGACGAAAATGTGCAGAAAAAGAAACAATACGACAATATAAAAAAATATATATATTTATAAAAAAAAAATATATATATATATAAAAAACATGTCTAAAAAGTGATCAAAAAGTGACAAACGTGTCAAAAAAAGACAACTATGAAAATACCACAAAAAAAAGCAACAAAGACAAACGAGCGACAGAAACATGCCAGAAAAGCAACAATAACACAATTTAAAAGCGAACAAAAAGTGACAAAAACACCATAAAAAAGGGGCAAAAAAAAATCGATGGTAAAGCAAGAAAGAAAAAAGAAAATACGCTTAAAACAACTAAGTGACAACACAGCAAATAAGATGCCATCTGTTTAGTTGGTCTTAGCTTTCAAATGCGGCGCTGTAAGCTCCAGTCAAGAAGCTTTCAGATTAGGGTAGAGCTGAACTGGAGAAAACGAGCTCGGTTATGGTGGGGAGTAAGAGGTTAATAGTGTTGTCATAAATAGGGGAAACGGGATTCAGAAGCCCCTTATGAGAGACCAACAGGCCCGGTTAGAACCACGAGGCCGTCCTTCTGTGGACCCACCACCTGCAGGGGGCGCCATAGGGGCTGGTGTGGCGTGATTTGGGCAGCTCCAACAGCTGCCCCCACGACCCGGCAACGGACAAGTGGAAGAAAATGGGTGGATGAGTGGGATTCAACATTTTTAGATTATCACAATATGTCTCTTCGAATGTTATGTGAGCTGATGGGGCATGCAACGCATTTAGCTCGTGTTTACAGTAACTCTCTATCAAAATGCCAGGGAACATTACCAGGTGGTTACGAAGTCCTGGATCAGTGCATTTGACCCACCCCTCTACACACTACAGCCTTTCTTTAAAAGTCTGCCATCGTGCCATCTTATGTCAGTTGTTGTAAATATACTCATGAGTAAATGTTTTTGAAGTCGTATGTTTATGTTTGCGTGCAGGATGTTGTGCAGTGCGTGTAACGGCCTGTGCGATAAGGTGTGCCAGTCTGCGGTCATCGACTCAGTGGACGCCGCCCAGAGCCAGCTCAGTGTACCGGCTCAGTGTACCATTATCAACGGCAACCTGGACATCAACATCCGTCATGGGAGTGAGTATTATGTTAAATATCCATGTACAATCCGCACATGTTTACATGTTTGGAATCCATGTGTACCTTTCTGGGAGACGGCAAAGACTGGGGACATTTATGCAGAGCTGCTGAATCTTTACACAGTCCTGGAGGTTTTTTCAGAAACATTTTTTACTATACAATTCCTAACCTTATTCAATGCGCTTTGAACCGCAAAAAACACAAACAAAATGTTCTACTAAATATCCTAAGTCCTCCTCTGAAAAAAATCTTTATAACTAATATATGAACACAATAAAACCGTAAATATAAACCCAGCTCTATCCATTATTTAGATTTTTTTTACAATACAATTGACTCACCTCCGCCTCTGCTGACCTCACACTGCAGAACCTCCATATCTTTCAACCATATTTGTTCCTCCCTTTCACTGTAAGCGCTCAAAGCCAGAACCGCCTGCCGATGCTGTCGAGTTTCCAGCATGGTTATTCGATCCTAAAGTCTCGTTTGACCGTGTGATGTGTTCGAGGTTCTGATGTGTTGTGTAAATCTTTTCCCCCGGCTGAATATTTTATAATGTTCTGTGTTCTTATGTCGGCTCTCTGTACTTTGTATCAAGTTATCGCCGCATTATCATAGATCTAATCACAGGGAATCGGGTATAAAATCTCCCATGTTTGTCTGGGCTGAAATCAAAGCTATAATGAGTGCTCTTCTACTTGTGGCTAATTGTCCCTCCTCTAACAATCCCGCTGAGACCCGCCGATAGAGCCTGCTTATGACGCACAGTGAGGGCCACAAACCGGCAAGACATCCAGCGGCTGTGCACTAACCCAATTATCCCATTAAGTTTAATGCTGTCACTCGACAGACCGGATCAAAAGATAATCCATGCATATGAAGCATGAGGATGTCGGCATTAGGAGACACTCCAGTGGGTTCAGTATAGATTCAGTGTGGGTTCTGGTGCACAGTGCAGCGATACAACAGAACTCCAATTAAACTATGATATGGGAGAGTTGATGTTTGAATGACAACAACAAACTATTGTTCCTTTGCTAATACTGTCACATCCCTGACCTGTTCCTAACTAAGCTACAATATAAAAAGAAATGGACTTATTGGTGATCATAACATAATCTTACACATAGGTTTGCTAGCTGATTTGTGAATTGGTGAAATTGTCTGCCATGTATGCTGACGCACCCTTTGTTTCGCTCTCTCTCAGACAATATTGCATCAGAACTGGAGAGCTTCATGGGCCCGATCCACACGGTCACGGGGTATGTGAGGATCCGACACTCCCACACCTTGGATTCACTGTCCTTCCTGAAGAGCCTGCGCTACATCAACGGACACGAGCTCATAGAAAAGTATGCCCCCTATCACCACAGTTTTTTTTTTTTTAAAGTTCTGTTCTTGAGTTTTCGGGTCAAATAGTTTGTTCCATAAAGTATTTGGTAAAAGCAGTATTTTATAAAACAAAGATGAAGGTCTTTAATGTCTCTATTTAGTATTTACTACTTATAGACAAGTTTGCCCCTTATCACCACTGCTTTTCGACGTCTGATTTGAAGGCCCTATATCAAACCCTCCTCCTTTTTGTGTGTGCAGCAGCTACGGTATAGTTCATTTCAAACTTGGGTGCAACTGTTCAGACTCATTCCTAACTTCACAAACACCCGATTCTTCACCAGGATGAGTTTATACTGTATGCACACCTCACAACTTAACGCTGCTGTATGTGAAAGTTAAAAAAGGTTCATAACAGTCATCATATAATGCAAGGAGGTCAAACGGCTGATTTCAGTCTTTTAATTTGATACATCTATATTTTTAAAAGTTATAGTTACTCACATTTTGTATTAATATTTGGGCCTTATTTATAGTCGTTGAAAGTCATTGAAGTAAAATGGAAGGAAAGTAAACAGTGTATTGTGCAGCCCTAGACGCACGCATGGCCTTTCTGCGCTGTAGCAAATGGCTGTCCTCTTAAGACTGTGGCCTGATAAGTGCGTTGACTGAATGGAAAAGTCCCCTCGTATCAGCAGTGGACCTTTTGGTATCGCACACAGCCGGGGGGTCATGGGAAAGTCAGCCGCCCCGTTTACTCGTGCCTCTCCCAGGGTTATGTTACACAGGGAGGAATGCCAAAGAGGATGGCATGCATTTAATATGGCGGTATGTAGTACAGCGCATGTGTTTGCCAAAATGTCATCTGTAACTGAATACGTGTGCGCGGTCAAGCGTGGCGTCATGCTTGGACGGGGCAGATCATAACTGGTGGCGCATCTATAAAAAGTACTTTGTATTTTTGTTGTCTCTATTGTCCCTAAATGGAGATTCAGTCTGTGAAATTCAACCAGTGCTGCGACCTGCCAAGAGCAGTGTGTTGCAAAGGACACCCCGCAGCCTGAGAGCACAGGGGTGGCAAGAAGAACCTGAACAGAGTGTATTTATATCGTAAGTGGCGTGATTGTGGTGTCATTAAGGGCAATGTTTTTCTCTTTCCTCTGTGCAGCATGTACGCGTTCTCCGCCATCAACAACCTGAACCTGCAGCATCTGTGGAACTGGACGCAGCACAACCTGACCATCCAGTCAGGGCGCCTCTTCTTCCGCATGAACCCCAAACTCTGCATGTCCGAGATCCACAAGATGGTGGAGCGCACAGGCATCGCGGTCAAGCAGGAGGAGAGCGACTTCCACAACAACGGCCAGAGGGCGAGCTGTGAGTGTAACGAAGTTGGTGCCAATGAGCGGGGTGGTTTTCGACGCTTAAATAACAATAACACCACGGCGCTCCGGCCAGGTTCTCACGCGTATCCATCGGTGTTGTTTTTGGCAGGCCTTTTAGATTCAGTCTTAGTCTGTTGGACGAAAATGCTTTTAGTTTTAGTCCCATTTTAGTCAGACGAAAATGTAAAAGGTTTTAGTCAAGTTTTCGTCAGTTTCATTATAAAAAGTTATAATTAATTTCGATAACTATTATTTATCCCAATTTCCAATACTTATCTATTGGCTTTATAGCTTTTGAAAAACAGATTCGTCAGTGTCATTGTGAACAGAACCTTTCCCAAAAGCACCCGCTCTCCTCGTCCTCTGATCACTGCTTTAGCTGTCTGCACATACGCAACCAACCTCAACATGCTTTCTGCGTTCATACCAGTGTTAATTTCGTCGACTAAAATATTTTGTCTTAATTTTAGTCAAAGTGATTTTTTTGACGACTAAAATTGGACTAAAACTAAATTAAACGTTTTTCATGCGACTAAAACTATGACTAAAATGTCCAGATATTTTAGTCGACTAAAATGAGACTAAATAAAAATGAAAAGGAGAGAGTAAAATCATCCAATTTTCTATTGATAGTCTGAAAGAGCCTCATATCATGTAAATTCACTGCCAAAGGAACAGCTCTGAGCTTTGTTCATGGGAGCAGCTCCATGAAGCAGAGGACCTTGATTAAATATGATTATAATCAATATTATAAATACAAAGTCGACTAAATGTGTCTTAATTTTAGTCGACTAAATCTTGACTAAAATTGAAGATATTTTTTTGACTAAAACTCGACTAAAATTGAATTAAATTTTTGTCAAAAGACTAAGACTAAAACTAAATTAAAATATGTTGTCAAAATTAACACTGGTTCATACACTATGGTATTTAAAACGGTCCTTGTGAACAATCTGACGAACCACTTTCTCCCATTTTAGTCCCGTCTCGTCTTCGTTGACGTAAACTCATAGACGTCTCGTCATGTTTTAGTCCCTAAAGAGCTATTTTTAGCTCATCATCGTTACGTTATCGTCATTAAAAAAAAGGGGCGTCAATGAAATGATATCGTTATCGTCTTCGTTGATGAAAACAACATTGCTAGTATCTATGTGTAGGACAAAAGGTGACCGATGATGCTGTAATCCAAATATGGTCATTTCCTTTCCCGGAGAAACCGCCACAACACAAGGCAACAGCAAAAGACGGGAGAAATATGCACACACAGAAGTTACAACACTTTAGGGCCCGTTTTCTTTACACTCGTCACATGCAACACAATATCCACTCCGCTTAGCTCCAACAGACAAACTTAATCAAACATATTTAGAAGTGTTTTGTTTTGTGATTTTTAATCCCAAATTCCCAGCCTGATTCATTGAGAAAGCGCCAGCCCTGCATACAAACGCCGCCGCATCCCAGGGGATAGAAGCCATCTAAATGAAAGCCTATCGTTAAATAAAGATCCAGTAGCAGAGACACGAACCTCGGACAGAGCGTGGAAGCACACAGCTGGGAGTCAGACCCAGGCGAGTGAGAGGAGGTGAGCAGACCCAACAGTCCTCGCTGAGCCCCGCATCAGTCTGAATGACTCCTGTTCCTGCATGCAAATATAAAAAGTCACTTTAGTTACGCAGAGTTGAGGAATAGTTGTGGGAAAGTTGCTCTTTTGGAAAAGTTGCTGCACTGATTTCTCGGGGTTTGCCGGATCTTGCGTTAATAGTTGCGACCGCTCTTGTGATGGAAAATAACTGATGTATCAACATATCACTAGTTTCCTCATAAGCTAAGCCGTTGTTTAGCTTTGTTTCGCTGTGCCCGCAGGTGAAAGCCACATTCTGAAGTTCAAGTCCAACTACACCACCAGCTACACCATCACCCTGAGCTGGGAGCACTACAGGCCCTACAACTACTCCGACCACGTCAGCTTCATCGTCTACTACAAAGAAGCGTAAGTGGCTTAACGTTTGAGAGAAGACGCAAATATGAACAAGATGATGATCACATTACATTTTTTTCGTTTCAGTCCCTTCCAGAACATCACAGAGTTCGACGGCCTGGACGGCTGTGGCTCTGACAGTTGGAACATGGTGGACGTGGACCTCCCTGACGATGAGAAGACCGACCCTAAAGTCAGCCTGAAGCAGCTGAAGCCGTGGACCACGTACGCCGTCTTTGTGAAGGGCATCACTCTGCAGGTGGACCGGCTCCCGGGGGCCAAGAGCCGCATCGCCTACATCCGCACACGGCCCTCCAGTAAGTCGTGACAGGGCAAATGGTCCGGACAGTGCACGTTAACGGACACTGCTAAAGGTGTTTAAAGTCAGTCAAGTCGTTTTAAAGCTCAATATTACTTTTATCTAACGCCTTTAGCCCACACCGCTCTATCATTGCTGTAACTTTATTACAACGAAAGGTGGCACAGTCAGCATCTCTCAAATTCTTGATCTTGTAGAGCTCGTGTGTCCCCCATCAACCCAAAATACACACAGTGGGTTAACCTCTTGCCTTGACGGAGCACATTTCCTCCAGTTCAGCTTCAGTGACTGTGTTAAAATACGATTTTCATTGCAGCCCTATTAGTGAGTGGCGTCATGCGTGACTGTGTTGTGTTGCAGTGCCATCGATGCCCAAAGACACTCGCGCCTTTGCGAACTCCTCCACCAAGCTGCTGGTCAAGTGGAATCCTCCGGCCTACCCCAACGGAAACATCAGCTACTACCTGGTCCGCTGGCAGGAGCAGCCCGAGGACAGGGAGCTGTACCTGCACAACTACTGCTCCAAAGGTCTGCACTGCACATCGGACAATAGCATTTTTACTCAACTCAAACGTAAAGGAATCTTATCTGTGCTTAAAGTTTGACTTGGTTTCCCCACAACTTTAATAGCTATAGTTTTAATATTGTTCATAAAATTGTTCACGAAAACTTGCACTTGCACTTTAATTGGCATAAAAATGGTCCCGTAGACGCTCTTAGCGGTTAGATTCAATTATTATCCCTATCTTCTAACTTGTCACACCACATCATTTAACGCCAATTCATGTAAGTATAAATGTTTTCCGCAATTATCCAATTAATTATCCATTAGTCCATAAATGCTCATCGGTCCGATTCTGGGCTTTCAAGCTGTGTTCATCACAACGCCATCATGTTGTTAGCAAACTGTTGGCAAAAAAATGGTGGCTTGTGTCTCATGTTTATTTATTTTTTAATTCCCCCTTCTGCTGTGGAGGGCGCTCCAAGCAACTCTGTAACTATCAACGTAGAGTGGGTTTATGAGCAACGAGCAACATTCAGATGTTTTTTCTACCAAAGCAAGATACAGAGCCATTCATACGGATCTCATTTTGACCTGACTTCATGGGCGTGTGCTAAAAATGTTTATTGCCTTAAAGTCCACTTTAAAAAGCGACTGTAAAGCATGCAAACCTGTCTCGCTCGCCGAACAGAGCTGAAGGTCCCCATCCGCGTCCCGGCAAACGGCCTGAGCGAGCTGGAGGAGAACACCAAGCCCACCAAGGCGGACGCGGCCGAGGGGGAGAAGGGCCCGTGCTGCGGGTGTCCCAAGACCCAGGAGGAGAAGGACCGCGAGAAGAACCACCGCGTGTTCCTCAAAGCCTTCGAGAACTTCCTCCACAACGCCATCTTCTCCCAGAGGTACAGCGCCAAGTTACCCTAACCCGTACCAATGCTATATGATTGACTAAAGTAATGAAGGAGGCTTTTATTAATGAGTGAACTTTGGTGCTTAGACAATATTGACGTGATGAAGAGAGAGACTGGTGGATTTGTTGGGGAATATCTCCATTGAGTAGGGCTGGGTACTGTTCCATTTGTTTTTGGTACCGTTTTTTATTTTTATTTTTTTCATTTTTTTTATTTGGGATCATAGAATATATACCATTAAAGTACAATACTTTTCAGCCCCCTTTTCTCCTTACATTAACAAATAACAAAAAAATAACAAAACAAAAAAAATAAATTAATAAAAAAAAAAAATAATAATAAAACAAGTGGTTAGCAACAATGCAAACGGCAGAAAGCCAAATACAAAGAAAAAAAAAAAAAAAAAAAAAAACAGGAAAAAAATAAAAATAAATAATAATAATAAATAAAAATATATATATAAATTATACAGTAAAGAAATAAAATGAGTCGTGTTTCACATACAAGTGTCATCACCACCATTGAAGTATTGAAGTTCCATTTTCAAAACGATCCACACAATCACAGGAACATTGTGAGCAATTATGTGGTCACGCGAGGTTAGTTTTATGAAGAACCGGCCCCCAGATGTCTAGAAATCCGTCAGTGTTGTCATGTAGAAAATATGTAAGTCTCTCCAGAGGGAGTATCCTCAAGACCTCTGTGTACCAGTCCTCAATTGTAGGACAGTCACTGGAAATCCAAAATTTCAAAATAGTCTTTCTTGCCACATAAAGAAGAATTTCCGTCAGTTTAGCGTTATGCTTGTCCCTTACGTTGTCCACTTTAGCAGCAAGGACACAGTGAAACGGTGAAAGTTCTAGATTATATCCCAATAGTGTGCCCACTTCATTTTTAACATCAGTCCAATATTTTTGAATTTTAACACACTTCCAAAACATATGTGCATATGTCCCCATTTCAATATTGCATTTACAGCAGTATGGTGAACTCAGGCCCAGCTTGCCTCTTAACGAAGGTGTAAAGTGGAGTCTGTGTAATATTTTAAATTGTGTTTCTCGGTCAGAGTTGCCTCTCAAAATTTTGAGTGTGTTCTTTATCAGCAAAGTCCATCTCTCTTCGTTTATTTCTATCCCTAAATCAGTTTGCCATTGCCTTTTCAGATGATCTGTTGTAAATGTAATATGTGAAGAAAATGTTTTATATATATGGGAAATAAATCTCTTTGGTTTATTAGCTGTGAGAATGCGTTCCAAGAATGTCAGGTTTGGGGGTTGTATTGATTTTGGGATATAATGTCTAATTTGTAAGTAACGGAAGAAATGAGACGAGTGTAATGAGTACCGGTTCTTTAAAGCCTCAAATGACTCCAATGACTCTCCTTCATACAGTTTGACAAGCTGGTCCAAGCCTCTCTCATACCAAAGTTTAAACACAGGGTCTTGACATGATGGAATAAAGTCCGGATTTTGATATGTTGGGGCCAATAACGAAAAATGATCTTTCAGTTTAAAAAACAACAACATTTTGTGCCATGTGAAAATGGTGTTCGACACAATGAAGTTGTTTTGCAGTTCTATTTTAGTCTTTTTATAGGACATAAAAGGACAGTATTTTAATAATACACGACCACAACAACTAGATTCTATACCAATCCATGTATTTGAAGCATCAGGATTCACCCATTCATATATATACCGCAACTGTGCAGCCCAATAGTAAAGGCGAATATTTGGAACTGCTAAACCTGCCTGATCTTTATTTCTCTGTAGTTTGCTCATTTTCATTCTAACTTTTTTCCCCTGCCAGATAAACTGAGTAAATAGTTTTTCCAGCTTTGAAAACCAAGAATTTGGAATCGAGTTTGGTAACATTTGTAAGGGATACATGAGTCTAGGGAGTATATTCATATTGAGTATGCTTATACGTCCCAACAAGGATACCGGTAATGTTTTCCACCTATCTAAGTCCTCCCCTACACGCACCAGCACTGGGTTTAAATTCAATTTAAACAGTTTTTTTAGACAAGGGCACACTTTTATACCCAAATAAGTTATTTCTTTCGGTGCCCACCGAAAAGGAAATCCCATGGGTGGATCCGAGCCTGTCAAGGTGCCTATTGGCATTGCTTCTGTTTTGAATAAGTTTACTTTAAAGCCAGATATGTGTCCAAATTGTTTTAAATATTCAAGTAGTTTGGGGATGCTGCTATCTATTTCGGTCAGATACAGCAATACATCATCTGCGTATAATGAGACTTTGTGCTCTGCATCTTCCATATAAAACCCATTTATCTCGGAGGAAGTTCTGACGAGCTCTGCGAAGGGTTCAATGGCTAACGCGAACAAGAGAGGACTCAGAGGACATCCCTGTCGTGTTCCACGCTCTAGAGGAAAGATATTTGAGCAATCAGAGTTGGTAATCACAGCTGCCCTAGGGGATGCATACAATAGTTTTACCCAATCTTTAAATTTATCACCCAGTTGAAATCTATCCATCACATAAAATAAATATGTCCATTCAACTCTGTCAAACGCTTTTAATGAGTCCAAAGACACTATCAAGCCCTTAATGTTTTTATTTTTAGCACATTGTATAATGTTCAGGAGTCTGCGTATGTTATGAAACGAGTTCCTCCCTTTTATAATCCATGTTTGATCGCATTTGATTAATAATCTTATAAAAGATTCTAGTCTTAGGCTTAACATTTTTGCCAGTATTTTGGCATCAACATTAATTAGAGAAATTGGTCTATAGGAAGCTGGGTCCTCAGGATCCTTATCCTTTTTTAAGATAAGACAGATATTCGCATGTGTCATTGTTTCTGGTAAATGTTGAGTTGTGGTCAAACTATAGGTAAATGTTCTCAATAAACAGGGAGCAATCTTTTCTTTAAATGCTTTAAACCATTCTACAGGGAGCCCATCAGGGCCGGGGGCTTTTCCATTGTTCATCAAGGACAATGCTTTCAAAATTTCCTTTTCATCAATGGGCCTGCCTAGGATCTCCTGTTGTTCTTCTGTTAATGTGGGTAATTTAATCTGTGAGAAGTACTTTTCAAGATCTTCCTTGGTACTAATATTTTCAGACTTATAAAGAGATTGATAAAAGGAGGCAAAAACGGAGCTAATACGTTTTTTATCAAAATGTCTTATCCCTTTAGAATCTCTAATTGACCCTATTGTGTTGTTACTTTCCCTGTGGCTAAGCAAATGAGCCAAATATTTACTGGGTTTGTTGCCATATTCATATAACCGTTGTTTTTGATAAAACAATGATTTAGAGGCTTTTTCATTAAGAACTGAATTGAGAGCTGCTCTTACTGATTGCACATTAATAAGATTAGCTCTCGTAGCATTAGATTTGTGAGCCGTTTCTGCTACCTTTAAGTCATTTTCCAGTTGGGTCTGTTTCCTCAATAGCTCTTTCCTCTTGTACGACATATATGAAAGCGTGAATCCCCGAATATAGGCCTTGGCAGCTTCCCACAAAAACTCAGGATTTGTGTCCTCATTGTCATTTTTATCAAAATACAAATCAAGCTCCTCCTCCATCTTTGTTTTAAATTCCTTATCATTTAAAATATAGGACGGAAAGCGCCATTTTGTTGCTTTAGTTGCTGTATCACATATATTCAAATCTAAATAGACTGGAGCATGATCGCTTAAATAGATAGATCCTATGTCACACATGTTTACTTGTCCTAATGACTCTGGTGGTAAAAAAAAATAGTCGATTCGGGAATAAGAATTGTGCGGGTTAGAATAGAATGTAAAGTCTTTTACTGAGGGGTGCATGGTTCGCCAAACATCCACCATATTAATATCTTCCAACATTTTGGCAAGGGGAGCCCCTGAATTATGCTGACTGATGCTGGATGATGGTGATCTATCCAGTAACTTGTCCAGTGCACAATTGAAATCCCCCCCCAACAGTGTAAAACTGCATTTAAACTCTGCAAGTTCAGAGCCAATTCTAGTCCAAAATGACGATAGCGGTGGAGTGGGTGCATAGATATTCATCATGGTTAATGGGGTACCATGAATGGTACCGTGTAGCAGAACATATCTACCCTCAGAGTCTTTTTTACAAGACACTAGTACGAATGGAATAGATTTATGTATAAGAATAGCTACCCCTCTACTATTGGATGAAAATGATGAGTAGTGAGCTTGACCCACCCAATCCCTTTTTAGCTTGACATGCTCTTTATCCACCAGATGCGTTTCCTGTAAGAATGCAATGTGTACTTTTTCTTTTTTCAAAGTGCTTAATATTTTCTTGCGCTTTATAGGGTGGTGAATACCCTTTACATTAAATGTACAAAATTTAACAGCATTCATAGCCAACATATAATTAATTTAACATATGTTTTGACCAGTTTGTGGCATATGTGAGACGACACTTCCCTTGGTGGTGGTGATGAAATGTAAAAATGAGAAGAAAAAATAATAATAAAATAAAATAAATACAAAAAAAACATAATAAAAATACTTGAGAACCCTAAACAGTTAACACAAAAAAGTAAACATCTCTGCTGTAACCAAGCCTCCCTGATGAGGCTCATGTGACACATTGGTTCTGCAACACTTCCCAACTAAGGTTGACTTTAACCAAACTAGGATGAAACAGGGCTTCCCCAAACAGTCCTGTTTGCGCATGTGCGCTTTTAGATATGTTGTTAAATACAATGATAACTGCTGACTATTATCACAACATTAGATATGATTTGTAAACCTTTGTAATAATGGCGTAGAGCTTCGCTGTATGGAAAAATGTCCATTACTGTCCATTAAGTGTCTCTGCTCACGGCGTCTGCATACCTCTGCGCCTCTGCTGGAGTTTTGAAAAGACGGACCTCGTCCTCGGCGTTGACTCGTAGCACCGCTGGGTAGATCATCCTGTAGGGAATCCCCAGTGCACGGAAAGCCTTCTTCACCTCCGTAAAATCACGGCGCTTCTTCTCCAGTGCTGGTGAGAAATCTTCAAAGAAGTGGATACGGCTCCCAGCGACGACTATTTCTCCCATGTTCCGAGCACTCTGCATGATTAGCTGTTTGTCCGCAAAGTTATGGAGGCGTAGGTAAATCACTCTCGGTCTAGTGACGCCAGTACGAGGCTGAGCTGGGGTGCGGTGGCATCTGTCCACTTTGATCCGATTGTTCTTCACCTTTATGTTCAGGACTTCAGGTAGCCATGTCTCAAAGAAGTCTTTAGGGTTGGTCCCTTCAGTTTTCTCTTTTAAGTTAATGATTTTGACATTATTACGGCGCGATCGGTTCTCCTGATCCTCCAACCGACTCATGGCGTCTTCCAGGCGGGTCTCCGCGTTCTCCAGTCTCGCTAATAGCTCGGCGTTGTTATCTTCCGTGTCAGAGATTCTTTGTTCAACATTATCCATTCTTTTCTCCAGATTTGTTATTTGCTCACATGCTGTGTTGACAGATTGAACAATCTTGTCCAGTTTCGTATCCATACGGGCGCTGAGCTTATCGTAGAGACTATCACTTATCTTAGCAACTAAACTTTCCAGCTTGTCGTCGCTGTCAGCGTCAGCCATCTTTTTCTTCTTGTTCGAGGCCTCGGTCTCCACGGCCGACTAAGATTTTTGAGATTTCTGGCGCAAAGTTCGAGATGTTTCCGGCTTCTTCTTCGCCCAGATGTCTGACAGAGACATTACCCTCTTGGTTCACGTGTTTAGTCGCAGTTAGCTGTCTTTAATATTTCACAAAATATCATCAATTTGGGGAGCCCTGTTCACGCGCTCCTACCTGCTTTGCATCACGTGACCTCCACCGGTACCGTTTTTTTTAACGGTACTTGGTTTTCGATACTGATACCTGAACAATTTTTTTCCGATACATATACGAAACTATTTCTATATGTATCGAATACTTTTGTGTGTGGAAGACCTGCAAATGTACAATAATTGGGTTCATCTCGAATGTTAAGAAATGTGTGAAAAATTGGGAATAAAATTGAAAAAGTACAAAAAGGGCCAAAAATATGAAATAAATTGTGAATGAATTGGGTAAAAAAAAATATTTGGGGCGAATAGGGAAAATATTATAAAAAAAAACCAAAACAAAAATGGAAAAAAATGGGGGGAGGGGCAAAGGAAAATGAACTAAAATTGGCACAAATTGGGAATAAATTCGGTAAAAAATGGTACAAAATGTGGGGAAATAGGGAAAATGTTAGTAATAAAAAATTAGCAAAAATTAAAGGGAAAAAATTGGGAAAATTAGAAAAATTAGGGCAAAACTAATTGAAGAAAATAATTGATTTGAGCTGAAACAACTACTTTAATCCTGTCCCTGGACCAACAGCATCAAAACTGGTATTGTTAAGCGGTACCCAGCCCTTCCGTTGAGGCTCAGGCATTGGTGGTGGTGAAGAGGAGGAGATGGGGAGGCTGTTGGTTGTACAGTGAATATGGATGAATGATTGGGCTGCAAGGTTAGTCACAATCCAAACTGCAATTGCGGTTTCCAGAGTTTTACGTTTTGTCAAGGTTTAGTTTAGTGGGGCCCCAGTGGTAGAGCGGGTCGTCTCATGATCGGAAGGTCGCCGGTTCGAATCCCAGCTCCTGAAGACGTAAAAACAGTAGTAGTTTAGATTTTATTTAAAGTTGTTGTTTACAAGTCATAAGAGGAGGGAAATACAAGGAGGAAACGCAGTCTTCCTGGTTGATTTTAATCACCGTGTAGAAACATATCACCGTCTCACTCCCCCCCCCCCTTCTTTTTTCTCTTTGGCTTTCTGTTGCCATGGTAACTGTGGCACGGGGGATGTTCAGCCGCGAGCAGGCAGCAATTTAGTTCCGCGCAGACAAATGGAGGAGAGAGTGTGATTAAAAGTCTGAAAGCTCGGGTCTCGTGGCACACTTAGCTGGAAGTGGCCGGGCTGTACGGCGAAACAACAGCCCCGACATGTGCGTGTTGTGTTAGCGTTTAGCTCGCTCCCGGCCCGGGGAGGTTTACTACAGTCACTTATGACACATAAGGAATAGGATGGCCCTTAATTTAACCAGGAACGACCCTACTGTACACGTTTTGTTGTGGTAGGGGAAACCTGAGCAACACCCTGTTTTAGTAATTCATGCTATTTCATCTCTCATTTTTGAACTCCCATGGCTCCAAACGAAAAATAGGCGGTAACTTTACAGTAAAATCAATCTCAGATCGGACGTTCCTGTCCAAATCTCACAGTGCGTTTTGATTTGTAATGGCACGTCTCACAGATTGTTGCACCCAATTGTTTTTTCCAATAATGCTCGATCACGATAAATACCCGCAGCTGCATCACAGAGCGCCTCGGGAGGGGTTCTTAGGTTTAAGGAAATGCCTATAGGATATGCTCATAGTGGTTTAAAAAAAAAAAAAGGTCACGAACGAAGAGAGGGAATGTATGTTTTACACTTTTTATTCTAGCAAGTTTATACAATGTCATTTCAATGTGATTTCAATGGGCATTTGTGCTGATGCTATGCAATGCTACACAGTGACATTGTGACAGAAAGACGTAATTAAAGGGGTCAAATGTAAAAAAAAAAATACAAAAAAGGAATGCTTTTTATGTGTGATAAGGGGAGAATCTTTAAAGTAAAACAATACTTCAACAAGTATCAGTCCTTCATCTTGTTAAAGCTTTCTGAAGTTCATGTACGTATTTCTGTGCTCACAGTAACTTTTATGAGGCGAGACATGGCAGGTAAACATATAGATTTTTCACACAGTGGTCAATGTTGAGATTTTTTTTGCTAGTTTTCTCCTAAAACATAGTGTTTTGTCCACTAGAGATTTCCAGGAGGGAACTGCAACATCGCGCTGCAAAGGCCGGTTTATACATGCATATTCATTCACAAATATTGACATGTTCGGTATCCACGTGGCGACTGATATTACGTTGTAATCCAATTATGGTCATTTCCTTTCTGGGAGACATTTGTGGCAAAAAAGGCAGCAATACACGGTTTCTCCAAATGAGGTTTTTATTTGACTCTTAGGACAAAACGTCTAATTTATCGGCTCCTACAGACTCCAAACCTTGAGAGAGAGATTTTTCAGTACCTAATTCCCAGCCTGCTTTGAACCCAAAAAACATGTCAAAATTAGAATTTGATCATCTTTTTTTTTCGAGTGGTGGGCATAGATTCATTTTTTTAATCTAGATTCATCTCACTGTAATCTTGGAATTAATCTAGATTAAAATGGCTCATTTGAATTCTGTCGAAAGCATTCAGAATATGTGTACTACCCAAATAATGACTAAAAGTAAGTCTTTGAGAACGGGTTTCTCAAGCCAGGTGGCGCATTAGACCAATGGCATCACAAACCGCTTGAGAAAGCTGTTCTACTATGATAATTGGTGATGGATAAACCATTAAAGCCAACGCACAAGACGCTTTAAACTCAGTTTCATCATATTTCTATGATGAATGCGCTCCGCCGAGAAAAACACAGGATCTTTACCTTCTGCAGAGACACAGACGACTCTATGGCCTGACGCAGACAGGGAGAGCAGGTAAGCTGTCCGTCGCCAACTCGTTATTAACCTGCTAAAAAGAGCCACGTTTGCGCTCTCTCTCACAACACTGACCTACGTGTTGTATTTTATGTTTGATAGATGGATATATTACGTGTTTAAAGCGCTGCACGGTGTGAGGAAAACCTTTGAGGTGCCTTTACGCAGCAGCGCGCTCCAGTGTTGGCACATGGTGCTCGGCGCTGGCCGTTAAAAAACTCTGGACTTGTCGGGACCCGTGAGACTCCCCCGGACGGCCAGGGGAAGACACTCCTGCGAGAGACTCGGGAGCGGGCAGATCTCTACTCCCAACCCAACTTTGAGAATAGATTAACAGCGATATTTCTTTTATCACCCGTTAAGAGTCTCACGTTAACGCAGCACGTTAATGCCGATAACGGCCCACCACTATTTTTTTCACATATAGGGCTTGGACAAAATATCGTATCGGATCGCAATACTTTGTGCTGCAATACCAAGTATCAATACTTTATCAAGTATTGCAATATGTCTGTAAGTTCTCAGTCGTACAGGAGTTGTCCATCTTCAATGAAGGTACTTGATTCATCTTCTGTACTCAGTAGTTGAAGTCTTCGAATGTTTCGCCTCTCATCCAAAAGGCTTTGTCAGCGACAAAAGTCCCACTATGGACGCAGCTGAATATATAGACCAACGGGGAGGAGTTGGGGTTGGCCTGGCTCCTCCCCTCTAATCACAGCTACTCTCACCTGTTGATAAACACCTTTTGAAGTAGAGCGTCTCTAACAATCTGCTGACCTCAGTATCGGTCAGTCCTGTCCTATTCATAGATGTTCACTACCCATTATCTGTCCTATTCATGGCTGATCACTGCTAATTACCTGCCTATTGTTCTCTTGTTGGCTGAGGTGCCGTCTCCTTGGACTGGATGTGCCCTGTCGGTTTTCCCCAAAGGAGATTGGAGTAAAGTGACGGGAAATTAAATCTGAGGCCACCATTACGGTTCATGGAGGGATTTTCTTTCCTGACAAAAATAGCTTCTTTAACTCCTCTTTCAAACCAAAGTTCTTCTTTAGCTAAAATTTTGACCTCCCCGTCCTCAAAGGAGCACTCCTTTCAAAATTTAACCCTAACTCCTCCCCGTTGGTCTATATCTTCAGCTGCGGGCTGAGTGGGACTTTTGTCGCTGACGAAGCCTTTTGGATGAGAGGCGAAACGTTCGAAGACTTCAACTACTGAGTACAGAAGATGAATCAAGTACCTTCATTGAAGTATCGCAATACTTTCAATACTTGTATTTGGAGGCATTTTTTATCTTGCACTGCTTTGTTTTCCAGTAACAAGTTACACAGCACTTTGTTGCATTTTTTGTTAATGCACTTTTAAATCTGAACACACTTATAAACTTTGGACACATGATTTTTTACTCAAACCTATTACTATCGCAATACGTATCGGATCAGCCCCTGAGTATTGTGATACGGCCGAGGAATTTACTGCGGACCGTCCCACGCCTCTGCAGGAGTTGGATGAACCCGACGGTGCGATCGCGGCCTGCTCCTCGGACTGAATTTCATTTTTCACTTGAAGCGGTCTCTGGTTTTACAGCAATACTCCACTTGTATCTGTCACAGAGGAATGTTAGCGTGTTAGCATGACATGGCTTTCCCACGGCTCCACGCGCTCTCCTGGCAGATACGCATGTTTGTCTACAGTTGTTTTTTTTACTAGGCTAACAGATATTTATAGTCATATAAATGAATCATAAGCGAATCTTGAGCAACCAGCTAAATACTCATGTGTCAGTTTAGCAGTTCCTTTTTCAGGCTCTGTGTTTAAAAAAAAATTTGCACAAGACATAAGCACACATTTTTTTGAAAAGTGCACCTCTTCCCAAGTTGATCCTATTTTCAGAGACATGTTTATAATGAATAGAGCCACACTAACATATTAGATACACATATTTTTTTCATAGGGGCATTTGTATATCTTAAATAGCCTTTGCTTTACTAATCTGTTTCAAATGACCAATATCAATATCAACAAATCCTTCTGTTAAAATGAGCATTAAAGTGCATATGACACATTGGACACAGTTTTTGCTAAAAAAAAAACAATTATTATTTAAGATTTTGCTAAACATTTGACCCAGTTTTTGTTAGTTTGACATTTTTCGTGTGTCACTTCCTGTCAGGAAGTGACACACTTCCTGACACTTCCTGTGTCACTTCCTGTCAGGAAGTGACACCGATACAGTCGACAAGCCCAAAGATAAATCATTTGCATATATTGTGAAGATTTTAAAAGAGCATTTTGAGCCGAAGCCCATTTTAGTCGCTGAAAGGTTCCGTTTTAATAAGTGCAACCAAAAACAAAATCAGGCTGTTGCCCAGTATGTAGCGGAGCTAAAGCAACAAGCCACAAACTGTGAGTTCGGTGCCAATTTAGATTCTGCATTGCGGGACAGGTCCGTCAGTGGGATCAAAAATGAAACGTGCCGAAGAAGATTGCTCTCTGAAGATAGACTCATGTTTGCAAAAACCTTTGAGACCGCGCTCAACATGGAAACTGCAGATAGACACACGACAGCTAAGAGGAGCTGACGGGGAATTTGTCGGTGCTGGAGCGATTCACAAAGTCAGACAGGACAAAACAAAAACATGCTACCGATGCAAAAAATCACATTACTGCGCTTATGTGGAGACTACAAGGTGTCAGTGAACCAGGCCATTGAGACAGACACGTACCCGCTGCCACGCCTGAGAGCTGCTCGCGACCCTCAGTGGAGGTAAAATCTTTTCAAAAATAGATCTTGCAGCAGCTTATCAGCAAGTGTTGTTAGATGAGAAGTCTAAAAAGTACACGACCATCAACATACACAAGGGACTATTTGTCTACAATAGGCTTCCTTTTGGAATTAGCTTCAATTTTCCAGCGCATTATGGAAAACATCATGAAGGATTTGCCAGCGGTTGTCTACCTGGATGACCTGTTAATCACTGGACGCAATAAAACGGAGCACAAGGACAACTTGGAAAATGTTCTGCAACGTCTACAGGAAAATGGGTTGCGAGTGAAACGTTCCAAGTGTGAGTTTGACAAAGAGCAGATTGAGTACCTGGGACACGTGTTGGATGAGCGCGCCATCCACCCAGCAAAAGAGCTCCTGCTCCAACAAATGTGAAAGAGTTACAGGAGTTTTTGGGACTTGTTAACTACTATAGCAGATTTGTACCAATGCAAAGCACAGTACTTGCCCCACTGTACAAGTTGCTAAGAGGCAATGTTACTTGGAAATGGACTGTGAGTGAGCAGGCGACGTTTGTCAGATGCAAAGAACTGTTAACAAGTGATCAGGTCTTGGCACATTATGACCCAAATCTACCGCTCACTTTAGCTTGTGATGCCTCTGCATATGGCACCGGGGCAGTCATCCAACACACAATGCCAAATGGGGAAGAGAGGCCCGTAGCTTATGCTTCTCGCACTTTGTCTCCAGGTGAAAAGAAGTATTCCAAAATAGAGAAATAAGCTCTGGGACTGATCTATGGTGTTAAAAAGTTCCACCAGTATCTGTGGGGTAGACATTTTACTCTAGCAAAGGATCACCGCCCCCTGCTGACGCTTTTTGGTGAGCACAAAAGTCTACCCACACTGGCAGCTGCTCGTATTCAAAGATGGCCGATCATACTTTCAGCTAGGGCTGGGCGATATGGCCTAAAATCTATATCATGATATGAAAAAATAAGTATCACGATAACGATATATTTGACGATATAATTGACAATGGACAAATTACTTTTTTAAATTATTTTTTACGGCATAATTCTCTTCCAAATATGATCTACTCAAGCAGTTTACATCCTTCATTTAATTTTACTTTTTCAGCACGTGTCCCCGTGTTCTACAGTCACCGTTTATGCTGCTCTGATGGAGCAGAGCGTAACATAAATTATATTGTGTCCACAACGATATAAAAAATTACAACGATATCAAAACATTATATCACGATAACGATATGCGATACGATATGGCCCAGCCCTACTTTCAGCGTATTACTACCACATTGTTTTCAAAAAATCAGCAGAGCACAGCAACGCAGACGGACTGTCACGCTGTCCGTTACCAGAGACTTGTGATGTTGGGACAGCTGTGAGTTCAGAGACAGTACACTCACTACTTACAGAGCACTTAAATGAAGCGCCGCTTAATGCCACTCAAGTTGCAAGAGCAACAGGCAATGACCCGGATTTGTCAAAAGTGTACAAGTCTGTGATGGAAGGTTGGCCCGCTCTCACTGATGAGAATTTAAGGGTCTACTATACAAAAAAGGATGCACTCTTCACAGAGCAAGGCTGTGTACTGTGGGGACCCAGAGTCATCGTACCTGCAAAAATGAGAAAAGCAGTGCTGCTGGAAATACAAGGGATTGTGGCCCTAGCCCGCAAATACATTTGGTGGCCTAACATGGATTCGGACATTGAAAAGGTATGCAAACAGCATGTACCACTCCACCCATGGGAGTTTCCAGGTGAGTCCCGGAAGAGACTGCACATAGATTTAGCAACAAATGGTCTGGCAGAGAGATATGTTCAGATGTTCAAGACAGGAATGAAAAAACTTGCCAGCAGCATTGAGGACAAACTGTTGCTGTTTTTGCTACAGTACCAGACCACTCCCAACTGCACAACAGGTCAGTCTCCAGCGGATCTATTTCTTCACAGACACGTGGATTTCCAGGCTGGATTTCTTGAAGCCTAACACCAAAGAGACTGTTCGTAAAAAGCAATATCAACAAAAAACTCAACATGACTACCCGCACTTTTGAAATGGATGAGTATGTGTATCTGTGCAACACAGCGGGAGGAGCTCAGAAGTGGATTCCTGGACAAGTTGTGAGACAAACTGGACCCAGTATCTTATTAGGTCAAGGAGAGAGACTCTGACACGGTGCTCAGACGTCATGGAGACCAACTAGAGAGAGCCTCACCTGAACAGACCGATACAGAGACTGAGACTTTTGAAGCTGAAATGCAAAATACTGGAAATGACATACCTGTTGAGACTACTGTGGATTTGCCTGTGCAACCATCAGTTCCTCCAGAACCACCATCAGTGACTGTGAGGCGCTCTGAGCGTGTTCGCAAAAAAACAAACTAAAAAAGTAATCAGCTAAAATAGCACTGAATACTACTCATTCTGATATTTTCATAATGAGTAGTATTCAAAGACGCGAGGCGTCTTTCCAATATTATGGCCCTCGCCTCTGGAACGGCCTGCCAGAGGAGCTCAGGACCGCAGAGAACGTTCATGTATTTAAGAGCAGGCTCATATATATATGTATATATATATATATATATTTATATATTTATTGTTTTAAATGTTGTAATCTTTAAAGCACTTTGTGATACCTTTCGGTATGAAAAGCGCTTTATAAATAAAGTTTTTTGATTGATTGATGTTCTTTGGGCGCATAGTGTTGCTAAACCTAGACATGATCAGAACAATTAGTTAATCTGCATTTACTCCAGTTCGACTTTACCCAAATCTAAATGGTTTTTTGTCAAATCTTTTGTTAACTTTGTCAGTGTAACTTTTTCTCGCATGAAAAAATGTTACGTAAAGCGTCGGCGACTGTCTCCGGCTGCTCTCAGACTTGTGTCCTTGCACACTGTCTGGCCATGAAAACTCACTCATATTTATATCCCATCATTTTGTGTCTGGCTGTCCCTGTTCCAGTCAATAGCGTTGCGGTGGAAAATGTGTCTAGTGTGCGTGTGTGTTTGTCTGTGTGTGTGTGTGTGTGTGTGTGTGTGTGTGTGTGTGTGTGTGTGAGTTTTTGTGTGTGTGTGTCCTAGTCTGCACTGATCTGTCTGACCTCATCTATGTCCACTACACCATGGGGAGCAATATCCCCCCCTCCACCCGCTCCTACGAGAGGAATCAGCCCGGAGCCATTTAAGATCATTCACATTCAAATCAAAGTTCAACTCGAAGAGATTTAAATTGCCTTCGACAGGTTATCATATTTCTCTAATTACTTAGTTTCGGTGGGAGAATGCCCGTGGTAAGTATTTGTCATAGTTTTGCCCTCATAGGTAGGCAACTCACTAAACTGTTGACTTGTAGAAAATGAGCTTGTTGTTGTTGATAACACATCAGAGTTTAATCATATAAATACAGTAGTGCCTGGGTTAGGAATGGACAAAGGGTTTTAATGTTGGAGTTAGCAACAAAGACTTTGGGTTTGTTTTAACAGAAAAATGCAGAAATGTGTTTTTTCAAGACAACCTTTTTTTTTGTCTTGTGGACCCCTTGGACCTTTCAGTGGTAGTCTCTGTACCCCCTACCTTATTGAGAAAATAGTCACTTAGAAGCACTATTTGTAAGTAAAAAAGACAATGTTGCATTCAAAATTAACCTAAATTCTCCCAAAACTACACGTTTTACTGCAAAATATATTTGTTCCTATCAAAATAATGTGCAGTTTCCCTGTTTTTTTCAATCTGAAATAGTTCCAAGTACCCCCTGCTAGGTCCTCGAGTACCCCCAGGGGTCCCCGTACCCCTGGCTGTAAATATCAAATTATTAGTTGTCATCCAAACTCATTCCAAAGCATTTCTAACATCCCCATTCTTCCCCCCGGACACTGCAGGTGAATAAGAAAAACATGATTTTAGATAGGGATAGATCGGCTCGATACCACATGCCTGTACTTGTTCTCGTACTCATTACGATACCGGAAACCACACACGCGGGCCGCGGGCGCTGCACCACGCTGAGCAGAGCAACAAGCTGGAGAACTCTCAAGTGTGGAAATACAATACTCCACATAGCACACCTTTATTACAGACTAAAGTGCTGATTTTAACCAGTGCTAAATGTCTTGATTGAACCACAGTGTTCGGTCTGCAGTGGCGAGCAGGCTAATTTTGCTAACTAGCTGCTAACAAGTCTAGCAATCTTAGCTGCTAGCTTAGAGACAACACACAAGTGCAGTGACTGAAAAGTACCCAGAAAGATTATTATAATTTTTTTTAAGAGCTACACCATGTCCACATTGAACAACATTTAGCAGCTGAGTGAAAATAATTCAAATGCTGTACTTGCTATACACGAACACACGGGAAAATCAACCAATCTAGTTGTA
Organism: Proterorhinus semilunaris; assembly: GCA_021464625.1. Classification (NCBI taxonomy): domain Eukaryota; kingdom Metazoa; phylum Chordata; class Actinopteri; order Gobiiformes; family Gobiidae; genus Proterorhinus; species Proterorhinus semilunaris. The sequence goes on along the minus strand of CM038356.1, from coordinate 28,702,202 downwards.
AGTAGTAGGGATAAGTAACCATCTAAATAATATGTCAAAAGAAAGAAATAATGAAATACAACACCGGTAACTTTTGGACATGAGCTGTTCCGTCTATGATGGAAAGTGCATAGTTTGACTTAACCTTTCCGATAATTCCTATGTTTTAGACATGCTGCTAGCTTTAGCATACTGTTGAACGCAGAGAAGGCTTTTTGGGCAGCGATAATTCAGTGATCGAATTCTCCAAGTTCTTCCCTTCAAAATGAGGTGTCCATATTCACAGAGGTTTTGTTGGTGAAAGTTGTGTTTTTAAAGAACTAAGTAACTTGTTTACCTTAATAAATCCTTTTATTTAGGTAAACAAGTTAACAAGTTAATCATTAATGTGTTAATGGGATGATTGGGGGGTATTTCATCTCCCCCTGGTATTTCTGGCCAGAAAACCACAATTGCAGCTTGCCTGCCTCCGGGTCGGCGCCACCAATACACACTAACTGGATCATGACGAAGAAGCTAACGGGCAAAGCTAACTGTGGGCTGGCGCCACTTAAACAGTATTTACAGCCAAGTTTGAGTCAGCGTAGTATTTACTCTCTCGAACAATTAATGAGTAAAATGAATTGCCTCTGGGGCATGAGTTACTTAGTTCTGCTTTAAAATGCGAGATCCAAAACAAGTATCAGTTCAGTATCGGATATTTACCCGATTACCCAATATTGTATTTTGTTCGCGTATCGGCTCCGATATCCGATACCAGTATCAGATCGGTTCATCCCTAGTTCAAAGTTCTGTTGCTTTTCGATATCTCTTAGTCTTATATGTCTTTTTGTTGTTGTTGGTGTTTAGACCTCCTGACCGTCGCCGCAGAGACCTGTTTGGCGTGGCGAACAGCACCCAGGCGAACGTGTCCCTGGGGGCTTGGGACAACAGCACAGACAGGGGGCCTCCACTCAGAGAGCACCCGTTCTCCGAGGACATGAGCACCACGGAGAACCTGGACATCTCCAACCTGCGTCCCTTCACCGTGTACCGCATCGACGTGCACGCCTGCAACGAGGAGGTGGGCCGCTGCAGCGCGTCCGACTTCGAGTTCGCCCGGACCAAACCTGCCGGTAAACAACTCGGGAGTGAAAACTATTTTGATATGCCTCAGAAGAAGATGCCATCGCTGTAAATCTGTAACATGAGTGGGTTTTGTGCCAACAGATAAGGCCGATGACATCCCGGGGCGTGTGCAGGTGCAGATGGAGGAGAAGGCAGAGGGCAGTGTGCTGCTGACCTGGCCTGAGCCCGTCACACCCAACGGAGTCATTCTTATGTACGAGATCAAGTTCCACCTGGGCCCAGAGGTAATGATTCCACGTGTGGGAAAGTTACCTTCAAATCAAATTAGTATAGGGCTAGTATAGGTTAGTATAGGAATGGTTATTTTACCCATCGATAAATTTTTTTCTGATGTTGGTCATTTTGTTATTAATAGTGTAGGCAGATTTCTTCTTAAATATACAACTAACTTTTCAAAGAAGATCAAATGAGGCAAATTGACCCAGGGGCGTCAATTTGCTCCATAAGAAACGATGAATAATGTACAATTCTATCGTTTATTGGCAGAGAAAAATATATATTATAATATTTTTTTTGGCTTAAAATTGTTAATGGGAAACACTAAAATGTAAATAATAAAAACAAATAAATACAGATTTTATCATGTTTAGTGTCAATTTCACCATTATTAAATCTTTTTTTTTAAGACCAACATCTTAAAAAACGTAAAAAACTTTTCCAGACGATTTTTAAAATGCAAACAAATAGAAAACATCCTAAAATATATGAAAATAGTAACATTTTGTATGTATATTATACTGTTTTTACATAACAACCACTAAAGCAGGAAGTGGCTCATCTCACCCCACTCTCCCCTGGTCCATTACTCATTTGACAGCAAACGGCATAGGTGTTTGAGGGTTCTTGTGTTCTCCGTTTTTTTACTACTAAATTAATTGACAATGAATTCAATATTAGATTGGCACCGATTGATATGATTCATTGTTTCAGCCCTAAAATAGTTAGCGGTTCCTTCCAGATAATGCACCTGTGTTAGAGTAGGATACATTTCTCCACAAAGTAATTGAGTATGCAGCCACCAAACGCACATAGTACTTAAGCAGTTAGTAATGGCTTGTGAGCTCCACGTGGAGCCACCACAGTGCAGGAAGAAGCTCGCACAGTGGAATGCACAGGTTCTCAAGTAGGTCCCAACAGTAGGTCGCAGAACCATTTTAAGTCTTTCCTTAATTTCCTTAAAAGTGTCCACTGAAAAAGTCATAATCAAAAAATTCCTCCCAAAACCCTGTGCCTGATGTTTTTTTGTTTTGTTTATAACATTGTATCTAAATTCTAATCCCAACATTCCTAAATCATTTTTAACCCCCACCTACACAAGCAAATGTTCTCCAATTATTATCCAGGTGTGCAGGCATTACCCAAATCTAAAAGCTTCGACGAAAATGAGATGTAAATCAGGATGAAAAGGCAAAAAACAACAACAACGTGACATAAAAGCCTCAAAAAAGTGACCGCAACGGTACAAGAATGAAACAAAAAAGTGACGGAAAAGTAACAAAAACGTGACAAAAACATGTTAAAGTGCTACATTTTTCAGGATCACTTTCAAAATGAAGCCAATAGCAAGGCCCTTACCAGTTGAGAACCACTGCCCAAAAGAAAATGACACGAGAAAACAAGTTAGTGCTGAAAGTACTAGCCTTTCCCCGTTCATTCGCATGTTCTAAAATATGAAACGCCTCAGCTGTAGATTCTAGAACCTTTTCTTTTGCCTGAAAGCCCCATTGAGCGTGATTGACAGTCAAAAAACACATTGTTATTCTGTATCAAAACAAACATACGGCTTGTGCAGAACTCTTGTTAGTCATGTGTTGAGGTGTCCAGAAGTATTTCGCCATTCCCCTCTCTCCTCACTCTCCCTCCTGCTTTTGCGTCCAGCCGGAGAAGCACGAGTGTGTGTCCCAGCAGCTGTACCGCGTGCACCGGGGAGCCCGCCTCTCCAACCTGGGCACGGGGAACTACTCCGCGCGGATCCGGGCAAGGTCTCTGGCCGGGAACGGGTCCTGGACGGAGAGCGTGACCTTCTATGTGCCCCCGCCCAAACGTAAGCGCATAACACAGTCAAGCAGCCTCATCTCGGGTTCTTCTGAAACTGTAGCTGAACCCTGTGTTCCTTTGTTGGACAGGAGACAACATGGACAAGCTGTACCTGGTCATCGTTCTGCCCATCATTATCTTACTGATAATAATCGGCATCATCACTGGGGCCATATACATGAGCAAAAAGAGGTGAGTGGTTTCTCTGACTTTGCCCATCGGCTTAAAAACACACAGAACCATTATCTATGACATGATTATTGTCATAGATAATGACAATAATCATTATCTATGACAATAATCATAGTAAAAGTTTAGATCGAAATATATAAAAATGTTTACAAGATTAAAACACATTCAATATTACAAAAACAGAAGTACCCTTTCAAAGGTCAAGGTTTTGGGAACCACCTCCCAATTTTTTCCCAAATGATACCCTATTATTCACAAATTTCTTAACATTGGAGCCGACCGTGTACATTTGGGGATCTTCCTTATTGTTCCGTTCTCTGGTTCAAGATGACAAATAAGTACAGGTATTGGAAAAAAAGTATCATTCAGGTAGAGGTATTGAAAACCAAGTATTGTTAAAGTACAAGGTATCGGGGGGGGGGGGGGGGGGGGGGGGGGGGACAAAGTAACGGTACCCAGCCCTAGTCCCGGGTGCTGGCGATGCTTGTAATGAGATCCACGCTCTGAATCCGATGTGCAGAGTTATTAGGCAGCTGTTTGTTGGGAAGGGTTTGTGAGAGCTTGAAATGAGTTGTGGCCGTGGCTTGTCCCCTCTTTGGTGCATGAACAACTAAGACAAACGAAATTAACATACCGTCATTTCCAGTCTATACACCGCTACTTTTTTCCCCACGCTTTGAACCCTGCGGCCAACATGACGGTGCGGCTAATCTGCTCTTGTCTGAGGAACAGTAGATGAGTAACTTTTAAAAGGATGAAGGCTCACTTTAGCCTGAATGTCGAATGGCTTTGCTCGCCCCAACGCACAAGAGCCGCCTCCTTTATTTTCTATGGGAGAACGCAGTGATGCGCCACGGTTCTGCTGAATCCAGACGCGGCGCCACGGAGGAAAACACAGGCTTTTAATCATCCTGCAGAGGCACAGAGGCGGGTCTGGCCATGACAGACAGGGAGACCGCCGTGAACTTTGTTTGTTTGGACGAGAGAAGCCGCGGAGACAGTGAAACCGTCTCTTACAACACGCACATATGTGTCTTCTTTTATTAATGATAAATGTATAAATCACATATGTAAAGGTTTGAGAAAAGCCTCTGAAGTGGCGTGACGTGGCGCGCTGTGTTCTGGTGTGCGTTGGCCTCTACACTTCCACATTGAGCTCGGCCATTTCTGCCATTTTACGCGTTTATCACAGCCGTCCCTGCCGCCCTCGTCCCTGCCGCCCTCCCTCTGCAACTGCACCTTTCTCTGGGATGAGGCGTCTCTTCCTCCTCATGGGCCGCTCTGAGTGGATGCACGGCACTATGAAAACGAGCGGCTAGTTTTCGAGTGCGGCCTGTATGTGTACAAGGCTGCAAATTGTAGCTGGCGCAGCTTTTTGTATGGCGGCCAAAATTGACGGTATGTTGGACACAGCATGATTCACGCAGTTTTTGATTCACTTTGGTCGTGTCTTCTTCAACTGCTGAAGCGTTCCGGTCTCTTATTCTGAATTTTGTTTTTAAAAGGCTATAATCCATCACTGGAGGCATTCTGTGCTCAAGGTGTATTCATCATAGTGCCGTTATTTTCTAGCATGCCATTAGCTGAAAATCAGAAAGCTTGTTTTAACTAGTTTAAGACCGGTCAGTGCTCCCTACTGCCTGCAGAGGGCGCTCCATGCCAATTGGAAATCCTTACTTTGATTTCTTTATGTGGATATTTGCTTGTTTCCATCCATAAATTGAAGTCTGTAATGTCTTAAAAGTAACCAACCTGCTTTTGTCTCCAGGAACAGTGATCGCCTGGGCAACGGTGTCCTCTACGCCTCGGTCAACCCGGAGTACTTCAGCGCCGCAGAAAGTAAGAGCCATCCCCAACACTTTAAAACAAAAATGTCCCCTCCCTCCTCGCTCTGCCGCCTGTACTGACCTCCCGTTTGGCGTGACAGTGTACGTGCCGGACGAGTGGGAGGTGGCGCGGGAGAAGATCAGCATGCACCGCGAGCTGGGCCAGGGCTCGTTCGGCATGGTGTACGAGGGCCTGGCGAAGGGCGTGGTCAAGGACGAGCCGGAGACCAGGGTGGCCATCAAAACGGTCAACGAGTCGGCCAGCATGCGGGAGCGGATCGAGTTTCTGAACGAGGCCTCGGTCATGAAGGAGTTCAACTGTCACCACGTGGTAAGAGCCGGTTTTAAGAGGGCACTACAACCAGACGTGGGTCGGCCTTCAGCTCCCCGATGAGACACGAGCATGACTTTTACTATTCTATCTTCTACCTCACACAAGCACAAAGTAGGACTTGATTAGGCTTTTTTAGCATCTGGAAACCTTAGTGTGCGGACCATTCTGCTTTATGTGTGGATAATTGTCTCAAGAACCAAGAAAAATCATGTGAAATTATTTTGTAATTGAAAATCAACAATACAATTGTTATCAGCAGCAATATGTTTACCTCAAATCCCGAGGTATCCAGGTATTGGTTATGGATTATTTACCAAAACACTTTACCTTTAGCAAAAGGATTTGTTTGATTTACAGTTTATACATTTTTTTCCATGTTACTTAATTACACAACAATTATTTATATGACAAATAGAAAAATATGTATACCGCAAATAGAATTATTACCTGGTTTATACGCCCTGGACTCTGACCAGCCTGGCCCAAATGAAAGTAAATACGCACTTCCACAAAGACATATTTTAACCTCTTACCACCCGCATTAACTGGGTTCATTTTCTCCAGTTCTCCTTTCCCCAAATCTAAAAGCTTCTCGACTGGAGAGCAACAGTGTAATGCCTCATTTGGAAGCTTAAACCAACAAAAGTGATTGTAACTTTTTGTCACGTTGTTGTTGCTTTTTCATAATTATTTTTGTGGCTTTTGGTCACATTTTTCGGTCACTTTTTGTGGCTTTTTTGTTGCTTTTTCATCGCTTTTTTGTATTGCTTTGTTATGTTTTCATCTCTTTTTTTGTTGTTTTTTCCTCACTTTTTTGTGTTTGCCACAATTTTTTCCACTTTTTTTTTGCATTTCCGGCACATGTTTTTGTCACTATATATAGATTTGGGTAAAGCCCTTTTTTTGTAAAGGATTTGTAAATGATATTGTAATTATTCATACCTGTAAAATGAAGATTGTGTGCATTCTTCACGTCATCATTCAGAGCTGTATGTCCTATGTTTGCTTTGGCTATTTTCCCGGCCATGATCCCATGATCAGTGGCGCAAAAAGGGCATATGCAATGTATGCCTTGCATATGGGCGCCGAAAGGAAGGGGGGCGCCGAAAGGACGGGGGGGCGCCGAAAGGACGGGGCGAGAGAGAAAAAAATATTTAAATATAGTCGGCGCCCCATAGCGTCAACGTGCTTATTTTGCGTCACACAAGTCACTGCTGGAGGGGGGCGGAGGGAGGCGTGTAGGATTGACAGAGGGACAGTTTGTGAATGCACGACCGCGGGACGTAAGCACGGCCTGCGGGTAAACTGTTTCAGAGCGCGGCTCTGGGAAAACGCTCCCAGCGCCAGCGCTGTCCCGGGCCATAGGAGAGTAAAAGGCGCGCGGGGTCCGTGAGTGACGAGGCGGCTACAGGAGCCCCGTCACTCACATCTTCCACCTGTTCGCTCAGCTCCGCTCTGGGCCGCCTCCGAACGGCAGCGACATCACCGCACACTGTCTCCTCCTCAGCCCGCCCCGGTCATCTCCACCTCTGCTGCTGCTCCACGAGGAGCTCAAAGTGCAAGCAAAACGCCTCTTTAACAAAAACACGCGTTTTTGCGCGTGTTTTTGTCTCCCCTCTTGCGCGCGCGCGAGAGAGAGAGAGGGGCAGAGCAGAAGTTACGTGAATGAGAGCAACAGAAGCTTAATCGGCCCGTGAAAAGTTTTTTTTTTTTTTGTGATATACTCCATAGACCAGTGGTCGGCAACGTCCGGCCCGGGGGACAATTTTTGCCCGTTGCCAATATTTTTTGGCCCGCCAGAGCCAAAAAAAAAAAAGCCTAACAGAGACTTAATTGTTCTTTATCCGCAAATGTTTTGCCCCTGATATTTGCTTGTGTTTAGCACAACACCATTCCACTGTCTAACTTCTAGGTTAAATTGTGGTTTGTCCCGATCCTCATACTTTACCTCTGATACACGCATTTGAGTGCCTTCACACGCCACACTCCTCATATCACACGCTCAGCCAAAAAATATCCCTGACTTTTAAAGACGTTTAAAAAAACGATCTCTTCTGGTTAGATGAGCTATGGTTAGTCAGTCTTACATAAATAAATACACACGGCTGTAATTGTTAAGAGACAGTCCTAGAAACCTTCCTGCCGTTGTTTCATCTGTGCGCAGTAAGAGGGGGTATTTTAAAAAAAAATATTGGCCCGAAGCCAACCCAATTTGGGGGGGGGCGCCGCCGGCTGTGTGTCTGCATACCCCCCAGAAAGTGGGTAGTTGCGCCCCTGCCCATGATTACCGCCTACAACAATCATTACGGTATCACTTCCTTTTAGCTGTCACATGCCTATCAAAAGACACGGGACAAGTATTTGTGTTTGACCTTATCAAAATCCAATCTGAAATTATAAATGTATAATATTTGTGGACACATTCTGTCCTCGCCTCATTTTTCCCCCCGTCCGTTGTGATTGGTCAGGTGCGGCTGCTGGGCGTGGTCTCGCAAGGACAGCCCACTCTGGTGATTATGGAACTGATGACCCGCGGAGACCTCAAGACCCACCTGCGATCGCTACGGAAACCAGTGAGTAAATACCATTGAAGTATATTGAATGGAAGAGGCATGATGTCTCAGCTCCTATCTCTTTCAATAGTTGTGCTCAATAGCGCATGACTCCTGTTTCGTCCGCCATTAAGGCCCATGGTACCCGTATGACACGCCACCTGTAGCGTGCACCTAGCAGCGTGAACGCGCCTTCATAGACTCGTAGTCTCAGAGCGGAGCGGGCGCCATTAAGCCGTATCAAATCTCTTAATATCATCGTTCTTTAAATACAAAATGAATGTTTAAGGCCATTTCAGGCGAATAAGGTGCTATGTTAAGATGACCTGGGGGGTCAGTTTGTCAGTGCGGGGCCAAATAAGCAAAGTTTCTCCGATCTTGTACCGGAGCTTACAGCGGCCCTTCGAACGCACGTAGCCGCGCTACTGTACTCACGCTCGGCCACTTTTCCGAGAAGTTCCGTAAGTGCTGGCAGCCTGGTTATTGTGATAAAAATGATAGAAATCGAGCTTTTACTTCACTTTGTTTGCTAATATAAACTCACTACTAGAATTGTTTCCTGAATACAAAGAAGGAGCACTACAAACGTGTTCTATAAGTTAATGTAAGTAGCCATGTTCATAAGTTAAGAAGTGAAAAATTGAGTCACAAGTGCGTTTGTCAACATGAACAATGATTCTGTTGTTGTCAGTTATGATTCACGAACTGTCCATCATAAAGAGGTCACCTTACCTTACGCTTAAAACCGATTTATTTTGTCCTTTTCATTACGCTGCTTTCCGTCAAACATTTAAGCTATTTTCAAAAGCGTGCAGCCTAATCAGGAAACTATCACGTCTTCATTAGTTTATTGTTGTTGTTGTTCATGTTAGCTATAAGCCTAATGTTTAACATTAAAACACACACCCGCCATGTGTAGGTTCGCAATACATTTTAGTACTGAGTAAAGAAAAACACTTGAGGTGCTTCTTAGCGTTTATCTTAGTTCAGTCCCGTAGATTCCCGTTCATTATTTGTTTGAATCAATGGTTTGGCTCTCAGACCCGCAGAGACCACACGGAGAAAACCTGTGCTCGTTCATGAGTCATGGCGCACGCGCACGAGCACGTCCACAGGCCTGGTGACGTCACACCATTGGAAAACTTTAAAACAAATATTTATGAAAAAAAAAGTATATGTCCTAAAAATAGTATTTTTTAAGAAATATATTAGCCTTAGTCTGAAACTCTAGATGCCCTGTGGACCATTTTACAGGCTCCTCCTTTTACATGAGTGTCTATGACAAAAAGTGCTTTTTGGGCTTTGGGGCTGCAATACCACGGCCCGCCACTAGCACGTACTGAAATTCGGTGAAAAGGGGCGTATCCCCCCCTTGGTAAATACGCACACACGGGGCCAACACCACCAGTGCCCTCTGCTGGTGTTATGTATTACTACAACACATGCATTATCACAAAACCCAGCGGTACTTGTTAAAGTCAGAGGGAGGAGAAAGCTACTCCACATAGCTCATTGCGGATGGATCCCAAGGGCTAAGTGTGTTCCAAGATATCCAGAGACATCACCCCACCCACCCTCTCCTATTTCCACAGAACTCCACCACCCAGGTGCTCCCTCCCCTGAAGAAGATGACCCAGATGGCCGGAGAGATCGCCGACGGCATGGCTTACCTCAACGCCAACAAGTTTGTGCACCGCGACCTGGCTGCCAGAAACTGCATGGTGGCCGAGGACTACACCGTCAAAATCGGAGGTAGGTCTAGTCTACTTCTATAAGCGTTTAAGAACATTCAGGCTCCTATGTTGGTCAAACAAGCTCTCAAGTAGTGTCAGTCGTCCAAATTACATGTACATTTTTTTCCCCGTACTCTGCCAGTTCCACTTCACTTGGGGCATCTTGATTCCACAAAACATTGATTTTGCAAAAGATGTGATATACAACAAAAACCTCAACACTAGCATAGATTACGGTATAGATCAAGGGTTCTTTTTAGGATACCCCCCCAGCCCCCAAATTATCATCTTATTGTTAGAGAAAAAACAATGGTGTCCGAGAGGATTGATGAAAAATAGGCAGGAGTCTAGATGTCTTTAGCAGAAGGAGTTTATTTACCATCCGTGTGGGACCCACTTGAAGAAGGATTTGAATTTTGATCTGTCTTAATCTCAAATTTAAATTGTCATCGATATGTTTTGGCTTGCTTATCAGTATGACGCTCTACAGAGGGTATTTGTCCCTCCTCATGTGGAAGCATAGCCAGACTTGAATGGTCGGAGACTTGCGCAAGGTCTCGAGTTCACGTCTCCGGATGTAAGAAAGACATCTCGTCTCCTGCCTATTTTTCATCTATCCTCTTGGACACCATAGTTGAGGGGTCACAAATTAAATTTCAGCAAGGTCCGAATTGAAAAAGGTCCGGAACATACGGGGTAAATTCACAGTTATGTGAGGATTTTTCAGCCTATATTAAATCTATTGCTGTGATTTGAAAATAATGCAATTACTTAAATCTTGTTATTGTTTTTTTGCTCTACAAATAAGTTTTGGCTCCTAAATAGCAGAATGCATAGGCTCTATCATACACAATGTGCACATGACAGTGATGTGTTTCTCCTCTTTGCTCAGTTCAACACACTGAGCTCTGCTTAGTCCTGGTTTAGTCCATGCAGGTTTAGTCCAGGGCCTGAATTTGCGCATTATGACCGCGCATGCATATTTAATCAGGGCGTCCTTTACTTTATTGTTAGCGATCATGGAGCTCAGAGGTAGGACTTTCTCTTTCTGTTCATCTGGGCTGTAGTTAACGGATCTGCTGCAGTCAGAGAAGCCGCTCGTCTGTAGGGATTCAGGGTTGGGTCCAAAGTTCGGATCCAAGGTTCAGGTCCGCCATTTAGTGACCTCTGCTATAGTTCATACGTATATTAAAGGGACAGTCTGTAAGATTGCAAAATGAGGAGAGCGAGAGAGACGGATTTCAAAAGTAAACAATCGATTCCTCTTACAGACTTTGGCATGACGCGGGACATCTACGAGACGGACTATTACCGAAAAGGCGGGAAGGGGCTTCTGCCTGTTCGATGGATGTCGCCGGAGTCTCTGAAGGACGGAGTCTTCACCACAATGTCAGATGTTTGGTATGTGTCCACGCCACCGGGGGAATAGTGCACTACAGACAGTAGTTCATACGTTTTGTTTCAATACTGTAACTAACAAAGTCTGTGAGATAAAAAGGTTGTGCTAGATATATATATATTTTTTCTTGATATTTGTAATTGTGAGATGACTGGAGTTACCAAGAAATCTGAGGCACATCAAGTTATAACCATCTTTTATTCAATACCGACACATTTTTATTTTATTTATTTATTTCACAACCAAAATCCTCCACACACTCGTAGTGTTGTGACAGGAGAGCGCAATACAGATAGAAAAGGAACACAAGCACATAAAAAAGAATAACATAATATAATAAATAATATTAAAAAAAATAAAACAAAACAAAATAAAACATGTATAGCACAACAAAGAGTAGACCTAAGACCTTCATTCCAGTTCTTTTCACGCTCAGATAAAATACTGATGCAAATACTGATGATAAACTCTATTCTTAAAGCATTTTATGCATAAATCTGATATAGTTCTAGCTTTGAAATTAAACATTTTACCCAGCAGAATATTCATATTCAAAAAGTTACCCTCAAAAGCACAACAAAATATGTATGTGAATCACAAAACATTACTGTTGCAGACAAGCTATTCATTTTTGTCAATGACCTCTTGTCTGGAAATGTTATTTCTTATGAAAACTTTAGATTTTTCTTTTGCATTTCTGCAATTTCTGGCTGATTTCTGCAATTCCTAAAACTTGGAAAATTGCAGGAAGTCAATGGTTTGTCTCTCACCAATAAGATGCCTATAATGGCTGTCTAGTGTAAAGATAAATAGAATAATATATACCTGGAATTTAAACATATATTTTTTGGTCAGGCCGTGTATTTGACATTGTGACGTCCCTGCTCCTGTCAACAGTCAAGTCATTTTAATAGAAAACGCGGCTATAACGAGAAATCAGAAATCTGTTCACATACTTGATATGCATTTGTTGACGGTTGTTGCTATTTCGCGGCAGGTCCTTTGGCGTGGTGCTGTGGGAGATCGCCACACTCGCCGAGCAGCCGTACCAGGGCATGTCCAATGAACAGGTCCTGCGCTTCGTCATGGAGGGAGGGCTGCTGGACAAACCGGACAACTGTCCCGACATGCTGTAAGTCTCATCTCCGTTGTCCACGTTGTTCCCTCTGTCCCAGCAAGTACCTCCTCTGTCCTCAATTATTACTGTTATTCATTCGCTCCCATTGCTACGTGAAGCTTCTGAACACTCTTACACAGGAAAGGTGTTTGCTCAAAGACATACACCATCTGTCTGGATCGGGATTAAAGCTGTCATCCTTAAAGGAGACGTTCTAAATTTACTCTTCGGATGTATGTTTTTTTTGTTCCCTGGGGTTGCGTTTTGTATTTCCATTCACACACTTTTGAGAAATTGACTGGTCGTTTCTTCTTCCTGCTTAAGAGCTCTGATCTGTATTTCCTGGATTTTGTTGCCTCACACAGTAGAAGCTCAACGTGTGTTCATCGTGGCGCCATTGATTTGCTAGTATGCTGTTAGCTGAAAATGAATATAGCTATTAGAGGACGACCGATATGGGGTTTTCTAAGGCCGATGCCGACATTTTGGGATGTTAATTGGCCGATGCTGATATGCTCGGTCAATATTTTAGGCAGATTTTTTCAAATGTCTGGTCTATAATCCTGTAAAAATAAATACTTGGCCGCTCCAGCACTGGCTGGTTTTGTTTTATTACTTTAGGTGATCCAATCATAGTTTCTGTCCCAGCTTTGATTAGTAGGCGTTAGCATATTTTTACATGCCGTGGCATTTTGCGCAAAAATACAATAGTGGAGGTTAAAACTAACTCAGCCATTAGATTCTGCACTTTAAAATAACATGACAGCTTGTCCATGTTGACGGAGGTTTAGTGAAACTTGTGTTTAACAAACTTGAACCAATTTTCATTGCAATGTCGGCTGGCCAATATATCGGTCGGCCTCTAATAGCTGTAGCTCGTCATTCCCACTGCTACCTACAGAGGGTGCTCCAGGCCAATTCGAAGGTCGTAGCCGGCCCAGGCCCTCGCTCCTTACTGTCAGTCCTTTATATAGACATGATTACACATTTTATGCTCAGTAAATATCAATGTCTAAGTACCTATAATAAGTTGTTAAGCCGACATTTTGCACATGTCCTCTTTAACCTCACTTCCACTGGTCATTGCCTCCCAAACATGGCCATAGTGCTTATAACAGGCTTCAATGCTTTTGGAAATATGACTTATTTAGATGAATAACATCAGTTGCAATAATTATCATTTTATTTCAGTGAAACAGCAATTTCAATGATGACATGTTGGGCAGAAAAGATTTTTATTTGTATTTGAATTTTTAAGCTGCTGACAGGAAGTGACATAGATAGAGGTAAAGTTCCAGGGACAGTCCTCACCAATATTTCCTGCCTTTTCCTTCCCGAGCATTGACATTTGCGGGCAGCGCCTGTGCAATGTTCCTAGCGTTTTCGAGCCTTGCGATGATGCACGGATGTGTTGTGTGGGTATTTTACACTGAGCTACAGCCCGTTTATAGAGCACCGCTTTTACGTGTTCGGCGGGAACACGCAATGCCTGTAGTTTAATTAGACCAGATGTTTAACTCCACAACAATCAGAAAATAGTTGTGCTCTTTCCACCACCTAGTTTTACTGGCAAGTCAAGTGCAAGAGGAGAGCGGTGTGTTCTTTCGTCCCTGAGCGCAGCAGTGAGGGAATTGACTTATTATTGGCTTACCGTATTTTTTTTTTTTCAAGGACAACAATAAATTAGTCAGAAATACAGTCTAGACATTGTTAACGTTGTGAATGCCTATTCTAGCAGGAAACAAGTGATTTTTTTTATAGATACTTATTTATAATGAAGAATAAGATTAAGAACAGTGTTGGGGAAGTTACTTTTAAAAAGTAACTTTTCTCATTACTCGTTACTTCTTTTAAAAAGTAACCTGTTACTTTACTTAGTTACTCTCTAAAGAAAGTAACTTAATATGTTACTCGTTACTTTTACGTTACTTTTGAGTTACTTTTATGTTGCTCGACTTTGTTATGGAAGTTCTACTATTAAGGACATAACAGATTTCTTTCGTGCTCTTCATTATCAAAAATGCAACAAACTGTAATGTAAAGTTACAGTCTGTTTCTTCTTGGGGTAAACACGATACCCCCCAGGCTGAACAGCCTTTCCCCCGGTGCACTGGACGGTGTTGCAGTGTTGTACTTCATAAACACCGCTCTCACTCGGGAATTGGTTTAGGATCTCCAACTCTGAGCCTGATCTCATATATTCCAGTACCTCAGCGTCTACGCTAAAGGACGTTGCGTCTTCCTCCTCCTCACCAAAAGAACAAAAGTCAGTCTCAACAGCGCTGCTGTGAGCGGCATCTTCTCTTGTTTTATTCTCCGCTGGCTCTTGGGGTAAAGTGCGACACTCCGCGATGAGCAGTGCACGCGCCGCTTCTCTCCGCTCCGCTGCCCCGATCCATCGGACCTTACATTTTGGCAACGTCAAGACAGCCAATAGAGCTTCCTTGCTCTCCAACACCGGTGCGAATCGCGCTTTGATAGCCTCTGTTGGAAGTAGTGAGAATACCTCCATCCCTCAAATGTTAGCCTCGTTGTTGGCTGATTTTCGCTTGCCATTGTCGCTCGTCGTCTTTTTGCCGCCACCACTTGCGGTCAGCCTCTGACTGTCTCTCTCATGGGCGCGAGTCTGCCCATAGTAAACAAAAAGTAACGTTGCGGCGGATTGAAAAATAAACGGCATTACGTTACTAAATTGACGGTAGCTAACGCGTTACTCAACTTTTTCTCTGAGAAAGTAGTTTCGTTAGTGTAACGCGTTACTTTGTAACGCGTTACACCCAACACTGATTAAGAATAATTAATTATAATAAAAATGACTTGCAACTTTCCTGACAATGATCTATGTAAGACCTAATTCCAAGTGGGCCGCCCCTTACGAAGTGCCCCGGTAGAAACACTAGCCCTCGTCCCTCATGCGTCACGCTGCATTGTCACCCCGCGCCGCTTACACAACTGTGGCCCACTAATATTTGGCCCTCTGTCTATTCTCGGTCCGGGAGTGCGGGCTATCATGTGATGTGAACTAAGAGCGGGCCAAGACCCAGTCGGACATTCACGTCACCAGTTATAAGTGGTGCGCTGATGAACCTGACGCGGGGCCCCTGGGAGCCGGCCCATAGAAGGGATGCCCCGACGAGTGTGGGAGATGTCCTTCATTCCTGCCGCCTACAAGGGCAAGGCGAGGGCAGCGAGTGAGCAACGCGACAGGAATTCCATCCGTTTAGAGACGATTCATCACAGGAAACTTTCCCACAAATTCTGTTCATGTCTGCAGTAGAAATATTTGCTTTGAAATGATTTTGAAATAATAAGTAGAAAGGGGATATCCCACGACTGGTGTGTTGTTTTTAGAATCAGTGCCACTTTCAGGGGTACGATCGCTAAAAGACTTTGTACATCAGTCTCTGTTTCCCACTAATAGTTTGTACAAACCGCCCGTAGACGAGAGCATTGCAAGTGGAGTTTAAGGTTCTGTTGAGTGGAACAACATTACTGTCCATTGCTGACCTCAACGTGAAGGCATCCAGCTCCCTCTCCTTCCTCTCCCCATCTCCCTTCTCCTAAACATCTGACCTCACCTACAAAGGCGCAGGCGGAGAGCGATGTTAGCAGACACAAACGCGGCGTTTCCATGGCAGCGCAGTGTTTTGGCGTGTATACAGGAGTGTGGGGATAGCCTTACAGAGGAGCGCAGCCAGTGGGAGCTGCTTAATCACAGCGGCAATTCGTCATCTGTCACTCCTCGCCTGTCTCAATATTTCTCACGTTTCTGGCACTTTTTTGCTAAGCTTCTAACCAGGTTATTATGTTACATCCTCAGCAAAAACTGACCTGGGATTGTTTAGTTTCATTCACTTGTGCGTCTTCAGGCGTCCTGCATATTTAGTCCGTCCAGACACCTTCGTCATGCCTTGTTCTGTGTCCGTGCTCAAATGGTTTTCCCAGCTCAGTTTAGCAAGTTTGACGCAAAAGCAAGCACTGTTTTAATGTCCTTTGTCTTTTCATTGTGTAACAAATGCCTGGAACCCTCTGCTGGAGTTTTGTATAACTGCATTCTATAGATAGACATTATACCAATGCAATATAGTGACATCTTTTGGGGATCACAAATCCGATACTGGTATCGGATATCGGAGCTGATACGTGAAGAAATAAAATATCAGGTATCGGCTACAAATATTCTGTACTGATCCAATACTGGTTTTGGCCCACTGCTTCGAAAACGCAACAATTCTGACTATGGACATGCTGAATGTCATTTTGAAGCTAAGAACCTGGAGAATTCAATTGCTGAGTTTAACCTCTGCAAATTTATGCAGCGGCTAGCAACAGCATGCTAACGCTAGCAACAACATGCTAATGCTAGCAGCCACTAATCGAGGCTGGGTCAGAAGGATAGAAATACCTAGATAGAAGTACGTGTTCCAGTCGGGCTTTAGACCCTCTCACAGTACTGAGACGGCCTTGATCAAGGTGACAAATGACATCAGGCTAAATACAGATGCAGGCAAGGTCACAGTTTTAGTTTTGCTGGACCATAGCGCTGCGTTTGACACAGTGGATCATGGGATCTTACTAGAGAGGTTACAAACCTGGGTGGGAATCTCTGGAAAGGCTCTCGAGTGGTTCAGATCCTACCTTGAGGACCGGACTATGTCGCAATGGGAACTGTGTCTCAGACCGGATGGCATTGACCTGTGGGGTTCAATTTGTACATGCTTCCACTGGGTCAATTGATATTCAGTAACAATGTGTCCTATCACAATTACGCAGACGTTACTCAGGTCTATGTTTCACTGACAGCGGGTGAACATGGGCCTGTAGATACTCTGTGTCACTGTATCAAACAGATTAGTGTGTGGATGCAAAACAACTTCCTCCAGTTAAATACAGATAAAACTGAGATAATTGTCTTTGGCCCACAAAAACACAGAGAGGTCGTCATTGGTCATCTTGAAACTTTCATTGGGACCGAGAAGTCAAGTTAGAAATCTCGGAGTAACCATGGACTCAGACCTCAATTTTAACAGTCATATTAAGTCCATTACGTCAGCGCCCTATTACCATCTAAAAAACATTGCTAAAATAAAAAACATAGTGTCTAAACAAGACTTGGAGAGATTAATTCATGCATTTGTCTCCAGTCGGTTAGACTACTGTAACGGCCTGTTCACTGGCCTTTCCAAACGAGATGTTAGACAACTGCAGTATATCCAAAATGATGCGGCTCGAGTCCTGACCAAAACCAGGAAATATGATCATATTAGTCCAGTGCTCCGGTCTCTGCACTGGACTAATATGCACTCAGAGAATAGAATTTAAAAATGCTCTGCTTGTGTACAAGTCTCTTCATGATCAGGCACCAAAGTACATCTCGGACATGCTAGAGCCGTATGAACCACCTCGGGCCTGAGATCCTCAGGGAGGGGTCTCCTAGTGGTTCCCAGAGTCACCACCAAACACGGTGAGGCTGCATTTCAGTTCCACACAGCAAAAGTCTGGAACAGTCTCCATGAAGATGTGAGACAGGCCTCAACTCTGACAATGTTTAAGTCCAGGCTGAAAGGACACCTTTTTATTGCTGCCTAGGGCAAATCATTGTATTTTAACACATTTTAATATGTAGATATACATATTTTTAATGTCATTTTTAACGTAATTTTTTAATGTAATTTTATTGTGTTTTTAATGCTTTTTATTGCATTTTACTGTGTTTAGGTGTCTGGTGTTGCTGTGAGGCATATTGAGTTGTACATGTACATGAAATGTGCCACAAATAAACTTGCCTTGCCTAGAGTGGCCTACTGAAATAAAATCGGCGACTGTGTATTTTATGCTGCGTTTACACATAAGCACGATGCGTTACGAATGCCACAAATGCACATTCGTGGCCAAGGATCACGAATTTGATGATTCGGGGCAGAGGTTTCACGCGCCGCCACTAACTGTTGCGACCTGTTACTACGCGTTACGATTAATGGCACGAATTATTACGCACGGTCACGAATATGCGTCCCGCGCTGCTGCGTGGTGTTGCGCGCTGCTGCGTGGTGTTGCGCGCTGCCACGGGCTGTTACGGGTCACTGGGAATATTCGCGTTCTGTCCGAAATCTGTCAAGAATTGGGCGAAAGTGGAGTGATCTTCTGCCGCCGGGTTGGAGGCGGAGCAGAGGCCGTGCTCTCCCCTGAGTCATTGGGCTCTTCTGGCTCCAACTCCCGAACATCAGGTACGACCGCAGGAGGAAGAAACACTTTCAGCACCCCGAGGAGCGGCAGTGGCTCGGGGTGCTGAAAGTGTTTCTTCAGGTGCTGTCCGTGACTTGGACCGCGGATTGGCCGACTTTGTGACACTTTTCCTTGGCATAGCTACTGCAGGTACCAACATTTACTTTGGGCGTAGCGTGTGTTTCTATCAAATTTGAGCATGAAAACAGTGATTCTGCTCCACGAATGCTCTACGAATGCTCCACGAATGCTCTCACGCTGAATTACGAAGCGCCACTACTCCTCACGAAAGGACACGCTCCGCTGCGAACTCCACGAACAGAGGGTGATTCGTGACATTCGTGGAAGATTTTTTGACAGACAAAAACTTTCTCCACGAACGTCACGAATGTCACGAGCTGATGCGTTCTGTTAAGAATCCCGTTAAGATGCGTTAAGTCACGTCACGAACGTCACGAATGACGGAAAAATGACATTCGTAACGCATCGTGCTTATGTGTAAACGCAGCATTAGTTTATGACATGCTGTTAAAATATAACTAAAGATATTTGTAATGCGCAAGTTGTAATGATCAGATCACTTTATGTGAGTTGTTTATATTAATGTAAAAGTGTCCATTTGTTTATTGATAGATATAATTGATAATTGATCTGTAACAAGAATATGAGACTTTATTGATCTCATAATGGAGATGAACCAGTGGACCATTAACTTTTTCACTCAGAGAAAGACACTTTTAAGACAGTCTCTTGGTATTGATTAATATCGGATATGGGCAGATACTGAAACCCCCAGTATCGGAAGCAAAACGCTGGATCGGTGCATCTCTATTTACGGCACCGATTACGTTTATAATTTATTCCATCAGTAGAGAACCAGAAACCCTACAAACAATTGATCTAGGAGCGGAAAGTCAAGGTGCCATGCTAACCACCTATACAGCTGCTGGGTAACTAAAAGTTCAAATGTGCATTAATACCTTATTACGTTTTGAAAAGTTGCATAATGCACCTTTAAATGACTGCTCTTGTGAGAATCGAACGGCTCTTTCACCCGCTTTGTCGAGCTTTTCCATAACAAAGGCCAGTGCCAAACCGGTCTGACCAGGTATAGGTTTTGGGACCGACCTCTGGCTGTGGCCAAAGCGCGCTGACCCGTGTCTGATGTGGGGTCCAGCGTCTCCAGTTCGGCTTTACCCAAATCTAAAAGCTTCTCGACTGGAGAGCAACAGTGTAATGCCTCATTTGAAAGAAAACTGATTGCAACTTTTTTTACCGTGTCGTTGGCACTGTTTCCTCACATTTTCTCACACTGTTTTTGTGTTTGTGTTTCTTTTTGTTTGCTCATATAGGCAGATTGCACCAGTTTCGAGATCGTTTCCATCCGTAGTCTCTGGTTATCTGAAATCACTTTAGTCTGTCATATAATGCAATAGTCGAGGCCATTAGCAATACAATAATCCCTTGAACTAAAACAGAATAAGCTACAAAACCAAGGACAATATAGCTGCATGTTGTTTCTGCCGAATTCAAGCTTGTAGCACTCGCCACTTAAATCTTATCGTTTACAACTTTGCTGCATTTGTAAAATGACTTAACAATCATTTAGTCATAAAATGAGGTTCCTCTCAAATAAAGTTCACAAAACCAACCACTATAGATTTAGCTAGTGATAAAACTCACCACAGAGTCAGGGAGGTGTGGAAACCAGAAGCTATTCCCAAACTGCGCGACACGACAAAGGAAAGGAGGGCGAGTCACCTGACAGTAGGGCTGAAACAACTAATCGATTATTGAAATACTATATCATTACTATTTTAGCAATTGATTAATCGTTTTCTGGTTCACATAGACTCAAATAAAGCAAAGAATTTAGTATTTGATGAAAACCTACTTTTTGTTTTCTACAGTTAGGGTATGTAGTGTTTGTACAATGTAAATTTCATAAATATCTGAAAGCAGAATTAGCACTTAGAGCCTCCAACAAACATTTAGTTTAAGTTTACTCCATCAACACGTCCTCAAGCGGCGCCACTTTTGCTTTATGTGATAAGAAAAATTGTTAGTTGCAGCCCTACCTGACAACTCCCAACATGCACTTCTTCACATACATCTGTATTAAATGTATTAAACATAGAGGCCTGAGGTTCTGTGGGTCCTGGAGGGTGTCACAATAAACTCCTTTCACTTATAATGGCAAAAATGATGTGAGGCATGAGTAATGTTGTATCCGAGAGGCCCGTTGCTCATTATATACTTGATTATCTGGGAACCATAACTGAAGAAAGCGCCAACGGAGGGGGATAAAAAAGCGTCAGACTCACCTGTTGGATGAGTTGTGTAATTGCATCCAATTCATTATCTGAACTTCAGAGGAACTTGTTTCTATTGTGGGTCTGACCGGCCCAAAAGTACGTCAGCCAACCGGGAAAACGCATAACTGTGACTGAATGTAAAATGGCAATATTTCTCTAATTGCAACACACAAAACGATCTGGAGAAAAGTGTAACTGCTTATGTGGAGAAAAAGTTGATGTTAATGCACATTTGGCCTTTTAGTGACTCTTTTTTGTGTAACCAGACATTGCGAAAGCCTATCCTTAACATCACCTAACCGCCTTCCTCTCCACTCCCCCAGGTTCGAGCTGATGCGCATGTGCTGGCAGTACAACCCCAAGATGCGGCCGACCTTCCTGGAGATCATCAGCAGCATCAAGGAGGACATGGAGCCGCCCTTCAGGGAAATGAGCTTCTTCTACAGCGAGGACAACAAGCCTCCGGACACCGAGGGGCTGGGCAGCGTGGAGGTGGAGACCATGGAGAACATCCCGCTGGACCCATCCTGCACCAGGCAACCCCCCAGCTCCACCCCCACCGCCTCCGCCTCCCAGCTCGGCTGCAGTCCGACGGGCGTGTCCACTCCCTCCTCCTCCTCCGCGGGACAGCAGAGCCCCAGCACTCCGTTGTTAGGAGGCATGGTCGGGGCGTCGTCGCCCTCTCCCTCCTCCTCCGCCGCGACGCCCCAGAGCCCCGCGTCTTCCCCGGACAAGCACTCGCAGGGGCTGGCGGCCAACGGGCCCGTGGTGGTTCTGCGGCCCAACTTCGACGACCTGCAGCCCTACGCGCACATGAACGGGGGGAGGAAGAACGAGCGCGCGTTACCCCTGCCCCAGTCGTCCGCGTGCTGATGGTACCTGCAGAAAGAGATGTCCGCGTGAAGTTGGATGAGTTCTTGATTTGACTGGTTTGGTCTAGTTTAGGTTTGGAAATGGATTTGGTTTCGATTAGGGCTGAGTTATTAACACAAAATTAATCTTAGTCATGTTTTTATTTGTACATATTGCTTTGAGAAAACTAAAATATGAACTGATGCAAGAATCAACACTACTGGGTTAGCAATCTTTTATATGGGGGAGTCATTTATGGGAGTCATTTTTCTAGTAAATTTATCGTCAAAGGTATGCTTCTAGAACAGGGGGTTATCAAAGTGGAGGTGGCCCAAGACGAGAAAAACAGCACATCATTTGTGAAATCCAGTCAAATATCAAAATTACCCGTGTAAATACATGCTGTAGACTTTAAATGTCTTGTTTCCCTAAAGTAGCAAGGTCCCCAAGTAGCATTAGAGGGTCTAACTGTTTTTTACAGTGGGAGTTTGTGTGGCAGTTTTGGGGTCGTAGCCAAATCAGTTTGGGAACCCCTGTTCTAGAAGATGAAGTGAAATGGCTAATGGCATAGCAGCTTTTGTTGTGTCATTAGGATGCTTTTGGGGCAATTCTAAAGTCTTACGCCTTAATTATATCCCTGTGCACCAAGGTGAAAATAAAAGTTAGTCTGAAGTTTAGGTTATATTCTAAACTACAGGGTTTATACATAAAAAGACCCAAGAAGGATATTTGCCCAGTGCAAGGAACAGAGAATATTCTGGCTTAGATTTTGCAGTTCACTTAAAAAAAGAAAGAACAGTAAATAAATTAAAGCTAAACTAGTCCAAATGTCATATCAAGAATCCAAACAATTTCACTCACACAGATATTTATTTTTGCTGTGTACGGGACAGGCGCATCTCCAAACTTTACTAAAACAGGGTACTCAGAGCCTCATCTCCAAAGCTGGATGGGGGGGGGGGGACGATTCGCGGGAGATTTTACCGAGCATTTGGACTCGCACTTTGGGTAGGGGATTCCTTTTGCAAATCCCCGAAATGAACTTTATGAAAGAAAAAAGACTTTCCTTTTTCTCTCTCTTTTTTTTTTTTTTTCAATCATATCTGCCAGCGAACAGACGAGCACTTTCCCTGTTTCTCCTCCATTTCAGACTTTCCATCAAAATGACTTTTTAAGTTTGTAAAGATGCCTCAACGTAAGGAATTGTTTCCTATCGGGTTGTCTGTTGTTTATGAATGGGTCAAATGAGATAGAGGAGTCACTGTCAGCCAGACTGTTGCCAAATCTGTTTTTTGTACAGGTTTCATTTCAAGGCTGTGATTCAGAGATGACGTGGTTTTAAACATTTGCGGTTAGAAATCAGCAGGGGCGGTTGCAAAATGATATTTGAGGGGGGGGGGGCTTTTGGTAAATTTGACTATTCCCAATTATTTAATAGTTGAATCATGAATATACCACAATTTAATATTTGGGAGCTAAATGGGCACAGCTCTTGCACTAGTATGTTAAACTTTCAGATTTGAGGCCCCCTGGTGGATGTAAGGGCGTTTGCATGTGCATAGTTAGCCATGCTGACTGTAGCTTACTGAGTTGTGGGAGTATTTTTTTATTTTTTATATCGCAGGATTTTCAATAGCAATTGTTTTTTTCACCAAAGCCTCAAGACTATTTTATTTTATTTTATTTGCAATTTTATCCATTCATACCCTACTGAGGCCAATTTGCGCCAAAATCTTCTTCCTTCCAAAGATAAATACAGCATCAATGACCTGGCGTGGGGGAAAATAGACTTTTTAATCCCGTTCACCATGAACTATCACTCCTTTGACACTGTAGAAGGTTTTTGGCAGCATGGAAGTATATTTAGCCCACTCATACCATACCAACTTTATTTATAAAGCACTTTTGGACAAGTGTGGCAAATTAGCAGTTTTGCTATAACACAAAAAACAATGTATCTGGTTTGTCCAATGCAGTTGTTATGTCCATATCAAATAAACAAATAATAATAATAATAATTTAAAAAACTTTACAGCTTTGCTAAAGTGCTGTACACAAAAACACCCATACACTCAAGTAACACTGAGTCAGAATTGGGTCCCTGGGAATGTTTGTTACACGTTATAAAATAAGAAAATGTATCACATTCTCCAGTAAAAATGACAAACTGGCACTCGTCTCAGAGCTCGCCATAAAAGCTTGTAGCATGTTGCTAATGTTAGCTTTATGGTCAGCTTTCTGATTTATGCACAGATTTGGGACTCGTTGGACCCCTGTGTTCCTCTTTCTTGGCCTTTATTTTATTTTATTTGGTCGAGTATAAATCTAAAATTCAGTATTTGATACCCCCCCACAAAGGTTTCAAACAAATCACTAATGTCTGTCCAGATCTTCATTCACAATAAACACCCAGTTAGCTACCAGCTTATTTCTGTGTCACAGCCTTTTTCCTGAATTAAAATGTTTATCTGCAATTTACTAATTACAATCAAGGGATACACTACACCTCTGCTTGTACTGATCATGTCATGTGCTGATGAAATGAACCAAATAGACCACTCTTCTCTGTGTGAAGGGCGCGTGACCTTTCCAAGATGGCCGCTGTGTGTTAGCATAGCCCCTATACATTTCACACCTCCGTCCTGTCAGCTTTACACTGCTGGACGGTTTTTATACACATCAGTTGGTCGGACACTTTTGTAAACCTTTTTCAGAACATGTTTGCCTCTATGTCTGTACAGAACAAAGCTGCTATTTTATTCTTTTTACTCTTTTTGGATGTTCTATAAAAAAGAAACTCTTCAGGTTTGCTAGTTCATTTTCTTATATCCGTTTTAGAAAATATTGATATTGAAAACATTTTTTGTTACCCCAAATATGTCTTTTTGTTAATGCCTTTTGATTTTGTGATGAATTTTTTTGTCTGTTATTATTATTAATATTATAATTATAATTATTATTATTTGGAATGGACACCTTAGCTCAATGTGCAAGTGTGTACTTTTGGCACCCATTTGTTTCTTTTATATTTGTATTTGTTAGCACCTAGCATAGCCCCTCTAGGTGCGATTCAATCTCAGGTCAAAAGTCGTGGCTTTTTCTTTGCTTTCGCTGTACATGCTCACCTTCGCCCCCTGCTGGTCTCCTTGTGAATGTCACCTTGGCTATGGGGCCGTGTCATGAGCAAAGCTGCTTGAATCTGTACACACGCTTAAGTATGCTAGAATAAAAGTGTGATATTTTTGTCGATTAGTGAAATCAATTTAATAGTGCCATTTTTTGGGTTTAATACAAAGATTCTGTTGACAGTTCACATTTAGTTGCACCCGGTAGCATCGATATTTGAGAGAAGACGCGTTCTAAGTCACAGATTTATAAGACTCATCTCTGCAGGGGAAATAATATAATCCAAATAATTGCAACTTGGGTAATTTTCAAATTGCGCTTTTGGTATGCATCATCAAACCATGCAGAATCGCGCAGATTCACAGTTTTGCTCCGATTCTTGGCCCTAGAGTTTCCATGCTTCCTGTCTCCTACCTTGTCCCCTGCCCCACCCCTCTGTCTCTTGCCCTGGCCAAGGCTCATTACTCCTAACGTGCCTCCTCAGAGCCTCCTTCCTTCATTTTTAGCTTCACCCACAGAAGAGGGAACTGAGGAGCCTCCATAGGCAGTGGAATAACGCTGGACTGCGGGAGGCGTGGCTTCCTCCATAGTGTTCTGCGCGGGCTAACAGAAGCTCCTTCATGCTAACATATCGGGTGGGGTTTTGGAGCCAGCTCCATAGTTAAAAATGCCATTAATTTGATCCCATTGACTTTTCAACTATTTTGAAGATTTATCCAAAGCTTCATAAAATTTCACACGCATTTCACCGGATTTTCAACTATTTCATATTTTCTTTCTTGTAAAACACAGTCAGTAGTTTGCATATAGCTGCTGCTATTGCGATTTTAAACTTTTTATATTTGAATTATTTGAAGAGTCAATGGAAAAAAATGAATGGAGTTTTCACTTCTGGCACCTGCCAAAGGACCAGAAGTGCGCAGGACTGCTGTGCTCTACATACTGTAGAAGAGGGTAAAAAATTAAAAGATTGTGAAATTGTGAAAGGAAAAATATAGAACGATTTTGCACGTGCTGAGACAAACATGTGGAAGTTCGAATGACTAGCATGTGTCATTTGTACCTCCTGTGTGTGATGAATTATAGAGGGGAAACAAAATGTTTCAATGGAAAGTCTATTTGTGCAGTTAACTTCCAGTCCTTCCTTGGGGCTTTCGAAAGAACGAGTAATCAGTCCGTTGATATACTTGTGCGTCTGAATTGTAAGCTGCTTCACTGTGAGGACAGCTGTGAAGGCGACTCCAGGGATTGTGTTGCCTAATGTCCTCTTGTTGTAGTTTAATCTTTAAGCGGAGGAACCGAGGAAGCTTTGTTTGGAGAAATGAGAGACAGCCCTATAAGTCAAGTCTGTGTATTCGCCCGTCGCTCCCTATACCGCCCTCTGCTGTCCACTGTCGGGGCTACAGGCCTAACCGGCTCTGTTTGTTGCTGCCTTAACCACCAAAAACATGTCCAATGTTTTTATTTTATTTGAATAATTTCATTTTTTTACCCCACCCAAACTGGTCTTATCATTTGCCATAATCACTGCTTGTAAAAACCAAAAAAAGAAAAAAAAAGAAGAAGAAAAGAGGGGATGGGTCAAAGTGCGGAGAAGGGAACATTTCATGCAACGGTCTTAACCCAGGCTGAATTAGTGTTGAAGGAATCTCCTCAATTTTGGACAAATGTTGCTTGGTGATTATTACTATTTTTATTATTATATTATTTCCTCTTTTTTTTTTTCCTTTGAAGTTTTATTTCTGTAGAAGTGTTATTTATTTATTTTTTATTTTCCTTTTTTTGTGATATCAGTTTCAATCACTGTATAAACAGCCCTTGATTCATAAAGTTGGATTTTTCTATGGATTTTCTTCCGTGTCGTGAATGGGGGACTTTTTTTGTTTGTTTTACATACAATCTTCATCTACCTCACACTTTATATAAACGACATTTTCTCCATGATTGAGTGGTAACTGATAAAGAAAACTAAAGTAGAACATACTTGTATACAAAAATGCCAATGATATGAATGTTTGGATTTGATTCTATTTATTAGATGGAAAGCCTCAGATATTACTTGTTTTCTTTTGACATTGGTGTCCATATACATACGTTTTAACCCTCGTGTGGTCCTTGGGTCATTTTGACCCGAAAGCCACTGGAGCCCCAGCCCATCCAAATGACGATCAAACAGGAGGGGGGCAAACCCACAGTCTTACGGCAACAGAGACTTTTGAATGCCCCACAGCTTAACCACCGGACCACTCACTGACTCATGAGTTATTTTGAGTAGTTACTTGGGATGTTCACAATTCGATTCGGTTTACGATCATTACTTGTAACTTGAAACTTTTAGTAGGAAGCTCGGTTTGAAAAGTGAACCACCTATAACGCAAAGGTAGTGAGGTAACAGCGCCACTCGCTCAACGACACTGGAAGTTCAAGACCGTCCGCGCAGTAAAGTCGAAGTGCTCCTACGGTGTTATTACGCCTTACAATATAGTACCCCTTTTTATCCGCTTAGAAAATCGACATGTTTAATTTTGTGTGACTATACCTGGATCGTGTAAATGCTCACGTAACCGCATACAAATAGGGGAAACGTGGAAGAGCTCGGTCGCTTCGAACTTCGCCCCCCTTTGGCCCCATGAGGAGAGGAGGAGGAGTGTTTTTGCGTGACTGAGCGCACGCGTAAAGACCAGGCAGTTACGCATCAACTCGTCTAAGCTCAGGTAAGAACATAACTCAGTATTTAAAGACGGGGCCTGTTCCTTTAACCAAGTCCTCTACCAACTGAGCTAAAGTCTCCTCAAAACAGCAGACTGATTACGTCTGATTGGCTCACAGCAGGACGCTAAACCCCAACTCACTACATTCATTCTATATTTAAGCTCTTGGTTTGAGGTTACTCAGGGAAGGCTTGGCTGCTTTGCCGTCAGTAACTCTCCTGGTAATGTATAAGGATAAAGGTTTTCAGTTGTCTTTAAGCATCAGCTCTGCACAGCTGCATGACCTGCTGTTATTGGACGTAGCATCTTGACTTCATTCAGTGGAGATGCATAGTTTGATATAACCAGAGGGCTCTGAGATGGCAGCCATAACAACAAAGCTCACGAGACTGAAAGGCATGCATATAAATAAACAACAGTGTTTTGTTCGTGTGCATTAATAAAAGTGAAGGCTTCAGCTGTTACCCATCCCACTCTGATGGATGAGTTCCTTCATTGTCCGGGAACAGGGAGTGGAACGCTGTAGGGCAGGGCAAGTTTGCTCGACGGAGGGCCAATTTTCATCACTGTAAAAAAAACCAAGCCGATCTTAGCCCAAAGTAAAGCACCATTTTCTTCAAATGCCAGTGTTGCATGTACATGATTAGGGCTGGGTACAGTTAAACGATACCAGTCTGGCATAGGAAAAATTCTACACATTTTTTTCTTGTTTTCCCAATTTTTTTTATTACTAATTTTCTCCCAATTTTTTCCAATTTATTCCCTATTTTTACCCCATTTCCCTCAAAAATTGTTCCCCCTCTTTTTTTTTTTAGATGAGATGATATTGTAAATCTGCAGATCTTCCACATGTTATTGTTCTATTTCTGGTTCAAGATAACCAATATTTGAGTATAGGTTTCGGTATAGAAAAAAAATGAACTCTAATTGGGTGTTCTGTTTGGAAAGAATTGACAGTATTTTGCACATTTTTAGAGCACAATAGCAGGCATTTGAGCTCAGATTTGTGTAAAAATATAATCTTCAAAATGATTCATAACATCCTGAGGGCCAGAGGTTCTGCGCTGGAGGGCCAGACGTTGCCTTCCCCCTGCTGTAGGGGGTGAGTGGAGGGGTCCTCAGAGTGTCCGAGCTGCAGGAGCATGGCCCGGATCACCTCCGTCAGCAGGGGAAGCAGAGACTCCGAGGACCGGAGGGGCCCTGTGGAGGGGACATGGATGAGAGCGGCCCTTCTCTGACCGCGGTACAGGGAGCAGTAGTAGGCGAAGTCACACAGGTATCTGAAAAGTAAAAGGCCTTGATCATTTTTTCCTGATTAAAAGTAAAACACAGTACTTTTTCAGTGTAATACTGTATGTGTGGTCGCACCTGCCGGCGTCTCGGGAGTACACGATGTCCATGCCCCGCTGCTTACACTGCCGACACAACGTCCTCATGTCGACCAGGGAGTCCAGCCTCTCCGGACCCCCCCTCACACAGCAGCCCTCCCCCGGACAAGCCCCACGTACGTCTGGGGCCGAGTATCCGCCGTTCCTCCCCGTCTGCTCCAGCATGAGGCCCCGGAGCCCGCGGGACACTCCCAGGTGCACCATCAACTGGACACAAGGAGAAACGGAGGCTCTGGCTTAAGGTATGACATGGCCACATAATGCAATGGTAAAATGTCTTGTTGATGCCGTAGCCTAAAGAATAAAATACATAAAGAAACGTCACGCAGGACTGGCCCTCAACCACCCCTGCCTTCACCTAACCACACCTCGAATTACCCGGATGCCCTGTTTGTACCACCCGAGCCAATTCAGCATCGGGAGCTTCTCCCTCGGTGTCTGAATCACTAATCCACGTCATCAGAGCGCCGCCAAGTGGTGTTCCAATTCACCCCTCGCTCCCTCCGCAGCGCCACTCCTCTGTTTGGGTCATTTACCCAGGATGCACCTGTGG
The DNA here is from genome assembly GCA_021464625.1 of Proterorhinus semilunaris. Lineage (NCBI taxonomy): Eukaryota > Metazoa > Chordata > Actinopteri > Gobiiformes > Gobiidae > Proterorhinus > Proterorhinus semilunaris. The sequence continues at coordinate 28,672,735 of CM038356.1, read as the reverse complement.
ATCCTCCACTCCGTTGGAAAGCTTTTTTTTTTAGCCCAATCTTTATATAACAATAAAACCACCTAAATATGATACACATGTTTGTACTCAATACTCAAACTAAAATCAACAGTAGAAGTGTAGTAAAGATATAAAAATGAAATGTTTATTTCAAGTTAATTTTGATGGAAAGCCTAATAGATAGGCCTATGCAAAGATATTGAATAAAACTCTAGATTGATGTGGCAAACGTGGCGGCCATCTTGTGACTGGCCAGCGAGGCCAACCCCTATTGCTGGGTTTCAGGTGACATCACAGTGTTCTGAAGGCCTATAATATTATTTTTGAGGACATTTTTGGTCTTGTACAGAGAGATCATGGACCCAGTGACTAATATTAATGATCGTTTTTGAAATTCATTTATTTTCTTTTAGATATGACTTGTGAAAGTGTAATTTAGTTAACAGGAAAAACTGGCTCCTGCCCCCACTGGGTCCTGTGACGTCATCACATTCATGAACCTGAAAACAAACAATTGCTGGGTTTCAGGTTCTAGAAGGTGATGATGTCACCCTGCGGGGGGCGACTTTCACAAGTCGTATCTAAAAGAAAATGTATGAATTACAAAAATGATCATTAATATCAGTCACTGGGTCCATGATCTTTCTGTACAAGAACAAACATTTCCTCAAAAACAAAATAAATTTACCTCTGTATAATATAGGCCTTTAGAACACTGTGATGTCCCCTGAAACCCAGCAACAGCAACCAATGCAAAACCAGGAGCAGCATTGTCACTGATTCAACGGCAGAATGTGAGATACACTCACTGTTTGCGATTGGTTTATTTCTTCTAAGTCTCGGTATCTCAGTCAGGATCAGGTCATTTCTTTGAAACGTCTCATTTTTCAGTCGGGCTGTTTAGCCATATTAGCATTGTTTTCTCCATTCATACCCAGGTTTCCGTGGTTAGCATTCACTGTATCACATCCCATGTTCAATAAATATTGGTCAGGAAGTGTTAAAAAGTCTATCCATCCTATAAAACAGCATTCTGGCCTCTATCCATGAAGTTGTTTTTGGGAGCATAGATTCATATTTTATTATGTGACATGACGCAGCTGCTCGCTCCTCAGGCTGTTCCAAATGCGGCGGTAAGAAGACTCTGGGCCCACACACCCAAGGAAGTCAACGAAGTGGACTAGGAAGGAAGGATCCTGGCAATTGAGAAACCCAATGTTTGTGCTAAACAGCAGACTGCTCCCTCCCTATATGTCCTTTTTATCTTTCAGCGCAGATTCTTCTGCTCTGAGGGGCGTCCCGGAGAGCTGGGTACATGCGATCATGAAGTAAAAGTCCCTTCCTCTCACCTTCGGCTGCAGCTGGTCCCACAGTCGCACGATGACGTCTTGAGTCTTGGCGTAACTCACTGGGAGCTCCTTAACGTGAACATGGAGCCCTTCTCCAAACCCCACGGTCTGCAGGCCCTGGGGACAGCACCATCACCATCACAGAGTTTACATCTGAATTCATGAACGTTTATCAAATTATGGAATGTTCAGTTTTACAGTGGAAGTGAAGTTCAGTAGAGCAGAACTTGTTTGGAAAAAACAAAGCTGTAAAAGCTACACAAACAACTGATATCGGACCTATTATTAGTAAGACAAGATAATACTTCCTTCCTTGATCCCAGAAATGAATACGCCAGCTAGAATATTAAAGTAATGTTTTCACCAATTACTTACCACGCTATTTGTGTCATACTTCTACTTGAGTCAAATGATTTTTCTTCCTATAGCCTATCATTTTGTATTACCTATCTTTTATTATATCGGTTTATGTTGTCGTATTTTGTATTGTCTGTCAGCTCAAAACTATAACTCAGACTCACGATATCATTATAATCACAAAGTAACGTTATTGTCAGTCGAATAGACATTTCAGTTTTCTCTACTGCCCTCTGGTGGTGTGACAAAGCAGAACGTAAACGGGCTGGTCACCACAGCGGGTCAATGCCTGATCAACAGGACCGATAAACCCATGCTGTAATAAAACTACTGCTTTTGTAAAACAACCACAATCTCCTGAAACGGAGTGAAACTTGTAGCCGAACAATGTGTACCTGCGCGAGTTCGTAAACTAGCCTAACTCTTGACCCGTGTTTACCTGAGCGGCTTTCCAACTGGGGTTCACCAAGAACTCTCTGAACGGTCCAAAACCTAATAATAACAACAAGAAGTGCATGATAAATATGAAAAAGTGAATCGAGTCCTCTTTTAGCTGTTTGCGGTCAGAAATGTACCCGTTATGACCAAAGTGTCGCGTAGCTCCATGCAGCGTCTGCGTCTGAGCGTGTGCAGCAGGGTGTAGGGACGGGCTCTGTCCACTAGGGGGAGCCGTTTCTTCACTAAGTATGTCCTGCATGTGTGCACGCTGCTGTGGCTTCAATAATGCTGTAATAAGGGACTTTTATTCGATTTTTTCCCACACAAACTGATTTTTTTTATTTGGCCCAAATTCGTTTCTGGCACTCATAATCCCTCCTGCTTGTCCGAATTGTTCAAGCAAATTGTTTATATGCACATTTCACGCCCGTGTACAGGCGGCAGTGGAAAAGTGAAAAAGGGGTGACTACCCCTAAAAAAAATACCACTAATTTGGTGGTATTTCTGTCTTCTATCGCTCAATAAATAATTAGGTGAAAACAATTGAACAAGATCTGTTTTTTTTTTTTGCTGTGTTTTACAACTCACTCTGAAATGGTAAAAACAAATGTATTTTTCAACAACAAAAAGTCGGGTACCCCGGCTTTAACTGAACCAACTTTACAGATTAAGAGTAAAAAACAACTCAAGATATCGGCTTCTGTTTGTTTCTCTGTTTTCTCTTTAAACTAAGCTCCAGTAGATTTTTGTATTCATATATATATATATATATATATATGTGCATTTCGGAGACCATTTTTTGCTCAAATCTGTGTCACTCCAAAATCATTTATGTATATAAAGGTAACATGTTTTGTCTTCATGTAACACTTTAAGTGAAAAAAGCAAATGAATGATCCTGCTGTGACAAATTGAATATTTTCAGACCACACCTTTTGTAAAAGCAACACAATATGTTTTTGGCCAAATACATTAGGTCATGTCGCTGCTATTGTTTTTAGCCTCATTGATCACTCAGGAGGAGTTCCCAAACTTACCGTGCAGCGAGTCCCAAATCACCAGACCAACCACTTTGGACCTCTAATGAGCTTAGCATTTCAAATCATGAAAAATCTGAATTGTTCGTGCTTGATTGGACACTAGGCCTATATATTTTGATACATCCATTCATCCATCCACCCACTCATCTATTCATCCACCCACTCATCCATCCATCCATCCACCCACTCATCCATCCACCCATCCATCTTCTCCCACTTGTCCGTTGCCGGGTCGTGGGGGCAGCTATCCGAGCTGCCCAAATCACATTGCACCAGAATCCCCTATGGCTCCTCCTGCAGGTGGTGGGTCCACAGAAGGACGGCCTCATGGTTCTAACCAGGCCTGTTGGTCTCTCATAAGGGGCTTCCCTCCTGGGACTGCCACCTTGATGTGGTGGAGGGGTTTGAGCACCCGAATGATCCTGGGAGCTCTGTTGTCGGGGGCTTCGTGCCCTTGGTAGGGTCTCCAAGGGCAAACATGTCCTGGTTGACGGGTCAGACAAAGAACAGTTCAGAAGCCCCTTATATTTTGATATTCAGTTTATTTCACTAGGCTAACGTTTTCCATAGTCACTGCATTAGTGAGAGATAAAATAGGCCTATTTCCATATGCCACAAACTCAATAATGCATAGGCCTACAGCCTAATGCAGGATCTGAGTAGGTCTATTACCAGAGGGTAGAGTCACCAAAATATTTACTCAAGTAAGAGTAATGTTACTTTAAAATGATTTACTCAAGTAGAAGTAAAAAAGTAAGTAAGTAAGTAAGTGCTTTATTGTCATTGTACAAGCGTACAACGAAATAGTGTTCAGGTGTTAGTCCTGAGCTGCTGTGGCTGAGTCGCGCTGTCACTGTGTGTCAACCTGAGCCGCATGACCTTGGAGGTCGGGGGAACTGTAGCACTCGGAAGAAACCTGGCTGGCTGCCCTCTGTCTCCTCTGAAATGGTGCTGCGCATCCTGGGTTTGTCCCTGTTTCAGAGCGTTACTTGAGGACTGTGACCATAACACCGCCTCTGCTCTGCCCCGTCAGATCTCAGGAGCTAAGCAGGAAGGGCCTGGTCGGTACTTGGATGGGAGACCGTGTGGGAAACGGCCTGGGTGAATGTAGTGAGTGGTTGGTGGTGGTAGGAGGGGCCGATGGCGCAGACTGGCTGCCTCGCTTCTGTCAGTCTACCCCAGGGCATCTGTGGCTACAATAGTAACTTACCACCACCAAGTATGAAGTGAATGAACAATGCAATGTAATGTGTCTTTGAGTGTCCAGAAAAGCGCTATATAAAACCGATGTTTAGTTTAAAGTTTGATTCATGTTTCAGTTGTGACATAAATTATGAGAAACAAAAAATGAAATAAGAACAAAACATAAAACACATCTAGTTTACGTCAAAATGAATTTGCCGCTTTTTACTCACAGTGGCATGAGTTACTATTATTTTACTCAAGAAGAAGTTAAACGTACTGTGTAAAAAAAAAAACTACCTGCAAAAGTACAGGTATTTCAAAAACGGAGTAACTGAGTATACTGTCCACCCCCTCACTGAACAACAGACAGGCGCCTTTAAACACTGCTCAGCCCTGGCTCATCATTTATCCCCATCACACTGATCAATATCTTCTGTCCGCTGTGGCAGAACCCTGCTCTGCATTCCCCATCATCCCTCCCGGGGACGTCCCATCCCCACGTCCTTCGGGCTCGCTCGGATTTTCTCGGAGGGTGTTCGTGTCTGCTCGGCTCTGCTCGGAGACGCTCGTGTGGGTGGGCCGCGCCTCTGCTCGCTCCTCCAGACCGCGCCCTCCTCCTCCTCCTGCTGCTGCTGCTGCACTTGTCCCGTGCCCAAAGCGCGCTGACCGTGAACAACATCCACCAGATCCGACCAGATGAGGACCCCAGCCCGTCTCTCCAACTGACACAAACTTACAAACCCGAGATGTTGCCCTTTAAGAGAACTTTCGAGCCGGAGAAGCGCCAGTTGCAGGAGCTCAACTGCAGACTGGCCCAATACCTGAACCGAACCAAGCAGCTGGAGCAGGAGAACGCGAGTCTCCTCGGAGAAATCGGCCAGCTGAGGCAGACCAGGGCGAGAGAGCGGCAGGAGCCCGCGTACAAGGCCGAGATGAGGGAGCTGAGGCGCGCCGTGGAGCAGCTGTCGTCGGAGAAGTCCCAGGCGGAGATGGAGAGGGAGAGGCTGCGCAGGGAGCTGCAGGCGGCCCGGTCCCTGTGCGAGGAGCAGACGGGCGCCCGCAGGGACGTGGCCGGGGAGCTGCGGGGCTGCGCGCTGGAGCTGGACGTGGCGCACAAAACGAACGAGGAGCTGCAACAGAGGCTTTTCCAACTGGAGGGCGAGTGCAAGCGCCTGGAGGAGGCGCACAGGCGGGAGACGGAGCGAGTCAGGTACGAGGGATGAGAACCACCGCTTGCACTTTGTTTTTAATACGACGTACAGGCCTAATAATAATCACTGAACATACTATAGGTTATACTTCAACTGCATTGGACCAACAGGTTCAGATCTTTGTCTGGTCATAACTGATATGAGGTGAGCTTATTGCCCATTATTTGTAATGTTTTGATACATTTGCAGTTTTGGACTACAGTGCTGGGGGGAAAAGGTTGGGAAGCACTGTCTTATTGGATTACATACAAGAAAATCCACTGGCAATGCGCAGGGCAGGTTGTCACTATCAGGGGGGTTGGTTGTCTCTGTTGTTATTGATTAAGTTTCGGGTATGTGTAAAGTACCTCACAGTGTACGTTTATGTGGCAATTTAGCAAAAAATGTCTATCGCGATTTACTTCAGTGGTTTCACAACCGTTTTTGACGCGAGCACCCTTTGAGTTGTCCGTTTATAGGTACTCTGAGTCCATCTGGAGGGTCCTGCCAACTATTAAAAGTCAGATTATTTAGCATGCGGTAGAGTGTTAAGTTCAAAATACTGCTAAAACTCTCTTAAACTCAAACCTCTAATGTGTCAATAAGAACATGCTTTTTGAGCAAAGATAAAAATGACTGATGGCACAAATGACTCAGCTGCTGCTCTACTTTTGCATGTGCTACTCATTTTTCACGTGAGCAAAGGCGTAGTAAACGAGCCCCTTAGTATTGGCGAATTGCCTTTTAGAGGTTGTCATAGAGCAGCATTAAACTTTAAATATAAATAGATATACAAAATTATATGATACAAATATGATGGTATCACGATTTGTATCATATCGTTATATTGCCCAGACATAAAATTCTGTACCTTTATGAATTTGCTTAAAAATCTGCATAAAAAATGTCTTTATGAAATAGTACTAAGAGGAAAATTAGCTTTCAAATCTTCTTTGAGGAGGAATTTTATGCTCGTACCAAATACACGCATGTTGTCAACTAGAGATGCACGAAATCGCAATCACAATGAAATGGCAATGTTGTCACAAATGACACATTGCAAATAAAACACAATGTCCACTCTGCAAACAAGTCCTGAAAGGCCTCTGATTCTTGTATTAGTTAAGAATAGTTTTCATGATTCTGATCTCGCACAGTTTTACTGTCGTTTTTTGCCATCCATCCATTTTCTTCCGGTTTATCCGGGGTCGGGTCGCGGGGGCAGCAGTCTCAGCAGAGATGCCCAGACTTCCCGATCCACGCACACCTCCTCCAGCTGTTCTGGGGGGACCCCGAGGCGACACCAGGCCAGCTCGGAGACATAGTCCCACCAGCGTGTCCTGGGCCTTCCACGAGGCCTCCTCCCAATAGGACATGCCTGGAGCACCTCCCAAGGGAGGCGACCAGGAGGCATCCAGAACAGATGCCCTAGCCACCTCAGCTGGCTCCTTTCGACGTGAAGGAGCAGCGACTCCACTCCGAGCTCCTCCCGGGTAACTGAGCTCCTCACCCGATCTCGGAGGGTGCGCCCAGCCACCCTGCGAAGGAAACTCATTTCGGCCGCTTGTATTCGCGATCTTGTCCTTTCGGTCATTACCCAGATCTCATGACCATCGGTGAGGGTGGAACGTAGATCGATCGGTAAATCGAGAGCTTTGCCTCAGACTCAGCTCCCTCTTCACCACAACAGTCCGATACAGCGACCGCATCACTGCTGACGCCGCACCGATCCGTCTATCGATCTCACGCTCCATCCGTCCCTCACTCGTGAACATGATCCCGAGATACTTGAACTCCTCCACTTGGGGCAAGGACTCCCCACCGACCTGAAGACCATCTTTTCCGGTGGAGAACCATGGCCTCAGATTTGGAGGTGCTGATCCTCATCCCGGCCGCTCCACACTCAGCTGCAAACCGCCCCAGGGCAGCTGAAGGTCCTGATTTGAACAACATCGTCTGCAAACAGCAGAGATGAGATCCTGAGGTTCCCAAACCGGACACCCACCGGCCCCTGGCTGCGCCTAGAAATCCTGTCCATATAGGTAATGAACAGAACCGGTGACAAAGGGCAGCCCTGGTGGAGACCAACACGCACCGGGAACAGGTCTGACTTACTGCCGGCAATGCGAACCAAGCTCCTGCTACGGTCATACAGGGAACGGACAGCCCTTAGCAGAGGGCCCCGGACCCCATACTCCGGGAGCACCCCCACATGGCACCACGAGGAACACAAAAAACGCTGCTGCACATGGTTCTTTTGGGACTCTTCTTTTGGCAAAGTTATGCAGGGATCATGAAAATGGATTTGCTCTCAGCATGTTGGATTACTGAACCTGCCGTTGACTCCATATGCTTTGGGGTGGATTTAACATTCTTACATTAAAGGTGCACTTTTTATGTAAAAAAAGTTGATACCAATATGTATTTGACCTTTCAGTGACCCAGCGGATGCTTGGGTGTTTAGCATAGCGCCTTTACTTACCGATGGCCTGTAGGACGCTCAACTGATCAATTTTTGTGTGTGATTTTTACTGCTGATTGAACCGTATCCATGGTTACGTATACATTCCATTCCGAAAACCCACCAGAAACCAGTTGCAAAAAGTTGCATAGTGCACCTTTAACCTACCGTGAGCTTTAATAACCGTGGTAATTGTAAAGAGGGTTAATCTTGACATCCCTAGTTTATTTAGACGTTATTTCAGTTATTTGGTCTCATAATTCTTCTAAACAATGGTGAAGAGTGTGACTTGATGATCATCTTTCCAGGCGACAAGTGGAGACCAGGATGGCGCCTGCTCTCCACGCGTTCCCCACGGGTTCTCCGCTGCAGCCGGCCGTGAGCGCGGACGACGTGCAGGAGTTCGCCTTCGGGCTGTCGGAGGGCTGGGTGAAGACCTTCGACATGTACCAGCAGAAGGTGGAGGGGATGGAACGGGCCGTCAGGGAGGACCAGGCCAGGCTGAGGGACATGGAGCGGGAGAAGGCCGCGTACGCCGCCGAGCTGGAGCGGTCACGAGCCGAGGCCCAGCGGCACGAACAGGCCCAGATGAGGCTGGAGCAGGAGCTGGTGCACATGCAGCGCAAGTTCCAGACGGACTTCGGGGAGTATCAGGTGAGGATGAGGGGGGGGGGGATGTTCATGGATGGGTTTCAGATGGCATCACGACTAGGCGTATGCAAGTAATCAGTTTTTAGTTTGAGTTTGGACATTGAGGGTGTAAAATGTAAATGTTTTGGCTAAAGGTAAATTTTTTGGGATGCGCTACAACATAAAAAGAGAAGAGGTGGACTGAGGCGCGGTTTATTACAAGCAGCACTGAGAGCGGCGCTCCGATGGCAGCCTCACATTCATTTCCTCATTAAAAAATCGTGCTGCCTTGTGTTCTTCGTTCAGCATTATATAGGCTCTCACACGTCAAACTAAAAACTTTATTAACCCCATGGTGAGCGAAACGATGTTCGTGTCCGGGGAGAAAGAGGTGTAGCTACAGCCGGACCGCTGGGGCGCGGCTCGGCACTCGCTCGGCCATAATTGTTAACGCGACCAAAATAAAAGCACTTGTTCACATGTTTTTATTTCCTTTCAACAAAAAATGAACCTAAAAACTAGCGTATTTCGTGCCATATCGTCTAACCCTAATCATAACATTCTATAGGCCTACGTCAAGAATCTATAACCTTGGTACAAGTGGAATGGTTTGATGGTTAGAAACTCCTATATGCACATGCCACACTATTCCAACCTCTCGAGATCAATTTGCAAGTTGTCTCTCCCGCTCCTCACTCCCTAGGTAAGGTGTCAGACCAAAATCGTCAAAAACAAACAAACCTGCAACTGTTTGAAAGAGTCAAATAATTATCCGAGATGCTAGACAAAAGACCGGAGACCTCGCACATCGATTAGGATGGGTGCGTAGGATAGAGGCTAAAGCCAAACAGTTACATAAAGGACGTCCCGCACACACCTTGCAGAAAGTTTCGACATTTTTATGAATAAACTTTCTGCAAGGAGATACAAAATTCACAGACAAAACTATTTTACAAGATAACATTCACTCTGATTTTAGCTGGAGTTGGCAAAAATGAACATGTTGTGATCGTTCACTTGGGAAAAACTTGAATGACAGACCACACAGCAACACTAGCTCCCGTTCCTGTAGGTGACGTCAGAATATTCTCTAGGAGGTGGGTGAAAATCCAGTTTAAATGGAAACATGTGGTTACATAATGAGCACAATGTTCCTCCGTGACCTTGAGGCCTGCGTCCCTTCCTTTGGCCACACCCACGCTCTCTCCCCAGCTGGCTCCAACATTGTGAAAGGAGATTTAAAAAAAAAAGAAAATACACCACTTTTGGACAGCATGGCATTGACATCACCACCAAATTGGATTACATTAAGGCAGTGTACATAGCATGCGTTAATGAGGTAGTACAATATTGACTAAAGCTGGCTTCGCCTTAAGTTGCAATGGTACAAGGTAGTAGCCAAGCTTTAACTTTGGAAAGATTTGGGTTCATGAAATATTTAAAGAAAGCAAAAAGATCTGCACAGCTTCAATGCTCCCAATCCATTTTTATATCTCGCACACCACGAAAGTGACGTTTCGGGCCACAAATCAGCCCTTCGTCAGACTCATGAAATATTTACCCATAGAAATAATGCACCCAGTTTACCATAAAGGCTGCAGATATCTGACTACAGCAACGGCTAAAGCGAAAAGTCAATCCAGCCCAGCGTAGGTCTTTGAAACCTCTCTGCAAGCAGCTTTCTCATTAGCTCTAATACATCACTGACCTCACTCCGCTTAAGCACACCGTAGATTGGGCACATGACATGAGCATAATGTGACTTCTGCAGGATGGAGGTGTCCAGGCACTAAAAGGCCCTTCCTCCTCCCCCCCACATCCCAGCAGCACTTAAACCTATTACCCGCAGACTGATAAATCCCCATAAGCCCCAACGGATAGAGTCCCATGCACAGGCAGGAAAAGGGACGTCTCAGCTCTACAGCTAAGGGATGACATATAGTGGACATATGGACACAAGTGTAGCCTGTAAGGATGGGGAAACTGGGGATGTAACAGCGGATGGGTAAAGGGTTGTACATCAGAGAGATTCAAAGAGAGATGTCGTGTTGAAATGTAAGAAAGTTAGAGACGCAAAGTAAAGACAACATTAAAAGTTGGTATGTACGAAGGTTTGTCGATAACATGAGGTAACATGAAATCTTCAACTCCAGACCTGGTGCAGTAGGTGGGCTGGAAGACACTCATGGGAAATGGTGATGTTATGTAGGACAGTGGTCCCTCCCCCCCAGATTTTTCCTCCGACGGACTGTACCAGACTTAGTTTAATGTAGATTAGCCATCAAATGCGTTCAAACGGGACACTTTACCATCCACAGATTTATTATTCAGAACACCATACGGACAAAATTGCATCTTGACCAATCGTTGACATGACAGGCGTAAAGTGTTCCCATGTGTCTTGCACCTGTAGATGATCATTGATGAGCTGCAGCGGGAGAGGGAGATGATGGCCCACTCCATTGAGCAGAAGATGGTAGAGCATGAGCAGCTTCTGAAGCATAAGATGGACCTGGGGCTTGAGCTGGCTGCATACAGGTGAGCACACACACTTTTGGAAAAGCTCGAGTTACCCTAATTTGAGTTAAAGTCACTCCAGAGTCGTCATTGTTTCAGTCAGAACCAACGTAAGAACTAGTCCGAAACAAGTCAGTTCTTCCAGTGCATGGCCCAGTCCAGGTCCAAAGTCATTGAATAAAGTTTGATTTAAGTCCAAATTGAGTCATTATCCCCGAAAAGCAAGTCCAAGACAAGACTCCAGCCCGTTGCTATTTTTTTCTTTCTTGTTTTTTTAAAGTTTGATCTAAAAAACAGTTTCAATATCCATATCGTGAGAAGCCACAATAGATCAGAAAAGATTGCTCCTCCGACAATCAAGTTTTTTCCGTCATTATGTATTAATTTATTTGCATGCGTGTGTTCCTACATGGCACATTCCCGGTTTATGGAGTTGTTCTGTATGGGGCCATGCCTGTGTGAGTTACGGCTGCAGCTCGTGTGGTCTGCGTCATAACGTGCTTATTGAAATTCACACTGACCTGTGGACTGCCCCTGCCCAGTGTTGTGGCCCGTATTTTTAGCTCAGTCAGTCGGAAGGGTCTCTCAGAGGAGGCTGCCGTCTTTTCACGGGAGTTTGCTTTGGATAATATTGCTTTAGGAATCATATCTAAATACGGGTGAGCCTTTTCAACCTGATCCTAATTTATCATGCTAGTTTTTGGCCTTAAATGGTGAGTTTCTTGGATAAAGTCAGGCTATAGTTGGAGAGGGTTGAGATGGCAGATGCGGATGAGATACAGCGCTTTGTGAGGTAGCGATCCTTCATAATACGGTTCAAAATAGTGGATGATTTGAATTTGTAAAGCTTGTTTTTTGTGTCTTTTCCAGAGCTCTTTTGGAAGGCGAAAGGGTAAACCTAGAGGAGTCTCACTGTAGGCAGAACCAGCACCACAGAGAGAGAATCATTGGTATGTGCAAACGTTGTGTTGACACTACTCACACCCAAATCCATGTTACTTCGATAAAGCCAGCCCAGATGGATTCTTTTTAAAGTCTTGTTCAACGGAAAGCCCACACAAACACTTCTTGGGGTAAATGTATTTTTGTCGATGTGATGGTAATGTGGTGACGGTATGTGGTTCAAACCTTGCCCAACAATGGTCTCCCCAGTAACTGTATGTGTAGATGAATCTGCCAAATAACTCCACAGTTCTAGGGACATCCTTGATTCAGAAAAAAACTGAGTATGAATCAGGGTGTGCTACGTGAACCTTGGCCGTAGTAGTAATGTAGCCACTTATTAGCCACAATATTTTTAAAACGTCTACATTTACAATACTTAAGTGCACTTTTCTTACCTAAATGATCTTCTTGCCCACAGAAATCCAGAAGCCCCATCAGCCTTACTCTCCCAGAGTATCCTCCTCGACCCTACATCCCCCCAACCTCAGGTCCTCCCCGGCAGCTTCCTCCTACAGAAGACCCCCTGTGCCTAGGCCCACCACTGGAGCTTTCAGCCCCTCCAGGGTCATCCCCATCTCAGTGTCCCGCCACCAAAGCCCTGCGGCCAGGAGAGATATGGTCTCCTTCACCAAAGCAAGGGCTGCCCAGTCTCCCACAATGCCCACCACCACCGCAGCAACCAAAGACAAACAACCGCAAACAAAACCGGGGCCGAAAGTCGCTCAACTTAACAACCAAAGTTCCAAAGTCCAATCTAGTGAAGCAAAACAAGAGAGCATGCGAGGCCAGACGTCAAGCAAAAGTTGTGTATGTATCGCAGATGTATCGCAGACCAGAGAGGAGAAAAAGGCATTTGACAGCAGCTTGACAAACGTCGGATCAGCGGAACCAAGCGGCAAGGGGGTCCTGGACACTATATCTGTTGAGGAGATCATTGAGAAGGTCATCAAACCAGCCGGCTTGGAGGCCAAGGCGTCAGATGATCCCAAAGTCCGCTATCATGTTCAGAAAATCCAGCAAGAAGATGGAACCACCAAGACCCAAATCGTGCTGGAATCGAAAGTTGAGGAAGAGTTGGACATTTCGAAGGATTCTGATTTGGAGGAATTTTTGAACCAAGGAGTCAGGAAAGTTTCGCTGGAAGACATCAACGATAAGGCCACGGCGAGTATGATTAAGAACTTGCTGAGTGGGGTGACGGGAGGAGCGGACTTGGCCAACAAGTCCATCAATGTTGAAATTATCGAGGAACCGGTGGAATCTTTTAGCGATGACGAGGAAATGGAGATCAAGAAGTTGCAGAAAAGTTTCCAAGAACCAGCAGAGTCTTATTTTCAAATTGAGGAGTTAGACAACGCGCCAACGAAGGCTATGAGCGAACAGTGGAATGAAGGATTTGGCCAAGTGGAGGAGGCTTCAAGAGCGAGCGATTCGTCTTTTATGTCCCAGGAAAGGGAGCCTCGGGAGTATTTTGTCTCCACACCGGATGACTTCTCAGAGACAGAAGAGGGTCTCGGGATAACGTCATACGGCCATTACGGGGTTGTGGACGATCTTTCAGATGAGAGATATTACCAAGATGAAATGCTTCCGCTGAGAGCCACTCCGGACATGTGCGAAGAGTACAAGTATGTGACAAGTGACAGGCCGTCGTTTAAAGAAGGATTTCCTGAATGCATCATCGAGGAAGAGGTTAGTAGTGGACATTTCTTGTAGGTTGTGTAATTGTTGTATGGCACTTTTCTGTTTTTAATGCGGGTCTTCGACCAAACTCAAACTTGGTTAGTTTGCCATTTTGATTTTGATACCAGATCGGATCTTCTAATAGAACTTAGCCAGGAGTAAACCAGGTCATACCAAGATTGTGTGTTTCAATCCCACACTGCTGTTTTATGGTCATACGCACTGGTTCTTGTTCTACAAGTTCAGAAAATCCTCAGACCTTTCAATAATTATTGTATATATGTAGCAGCTTGACACTAAAATCATATACATTTATTTTCTAATTCACCTTACAGTCATTCCTTAAATTTGAAAACAAATTTGAAAAAGAAAGAAAGGCTAAAATTTCAAAGTGACATAAGTGCTCCTTTTGTAACTATGGACAGTAAATAGCATGAAAATGATTTAAGTTTCCTGTCTTCACTAAACTCTATTAATCTAAATGTTTATAGATTATGTTCAGAATGAAAGGAATGAAAAGAAAACATGACTCATCAAGCGTCATGGTAGAAATCCTTTGGGGAGGTTTGGAGAGATACAGTACTAGTCGGAGAGCCCTGGTGTTAAGTCCTTTGCTCTCAGTCATCATTGTGCTGTTAAAACATTTAGATCTGTAGTAAACTCCATTCACTGTCCGTGATACAGAAAGGTGCAGCCTTTTAGAGGGATAACCCACTGTATTAGTATATTATTACTTGAACGCATCTAACTGAAGAATATTCTATCACAGGTCCGAGTGTCCCCTATCGTCCAAGAATCAATGCTCGAGTTTCTACGTGAGGACTCTTTGGAACCGAAGGAGCAGATGAAAGGAGCTTTGGAGAAGTTACAGGAATCCGTGTCGGGCCCTCTGAAGGAGGAGCTGGCCTACCTCGCCAAAATCAGCCGTGAAAGCCCGGAAAAGGTCTCCGTTGACGTCCGCAAACTCGAGCAGTCCAGCGATGACGGGACCATGACCATCGTGGCCGAGCTGAACGTTTCGCAGACCTTGGAGGAATCCGGTTTGCTGGATGACGGCGGAGATCTTTCGGAGGAGCAAATCATGGCGGCTTTGAGGGGGGCAGGTCTGGAGAAGGCGCTTCAGAGTGGAAGCAGTGGAGGGTACAGCATCAAAGTATCCACGGGAGAGGACGATGAAGATGACGATGCCGGATTTGGGGACATATCCGAGAAGGACATAATGGAGAGGTATATGAGAGGGGAGACGTCCTACAGCTATCATGTCCAAGAAGGTGCAGAGGAGGAGACGGCAGGAAGGCAGCCGGTGAAGGTGAAAGAGCAGAGGATAGTGTATCTGGAAAGTCCGACCGATGATTAGTAGGACAAGGGTGTCAAATGGGTTTGGCAGAGCACTTGGATGAATTGAATTGGTAAGGCTCATTTATGTTGTACGCTATTTGAACTTTTCAGACAAACATTGTAGGTGCTGCCATATTTGTACCCTCTTTTTCATCCGGTTTCGGTAAATTCTCAAATAGATGCCATAACGGCAGCAGCACATTAGAAACGATCAGAAGTATAAATGCAGTGACAATGACAAAGCCTGAAAACGCCTGTGTACAAACAGCAGGAGCATAAATGAGCCTTAGAATATGATTGTTTCGTGCATGGATTATCTGAGCAAATGGATGTTATTTTGGGCCTCACATTATTCTTAAAATTAGCGGTAATGAGCAGATCAACACATGAAGGCACATGAGTGGGGAAACAAAACAACTAAGAAAATGTTTGTTTTTTACAAAAATACAAAAACCTTTCTTTGTGCCCTGATAGAATTTAATAGTTATTGGTTTGCCATCCAATTACACCTAATACAGCTAACTGAAACACTAGGTAAATGGAGTTAACCATATTGTGTAAAAGGGATTTCAGTTAAATGATTGAAATATATCCAGTGGTACTGTGGAGGTACCTAACACTAAACTTAATACTCACTGACTTGGGCTATTTTCAAATCTAGATATTGTAGCGTCTTTGCGGACAGCACTGTGCAGGTGTCCTACACTTCTATATGGCTATTGTAGATCTATATTTTTGTACTAACCCGGTGTACAGCTTAAGCACCTCCTCCGATGTCATAGCTGGACTGTGCCGCACTTTTTTTGGGTGTTGGAATGTTATGCACTATAACATATGTGTTTTTTTTCTGAATTTCTGTTGTCAGTGTAAGGGCTGGGTATCAAAGGGTGCAACTTAAGTCACATTTTGTGGGAAAATATTACAATAACATACACACAAATGAAAGAGCGTGCACCCAGAACCTGCTGTAGGAATCATTTCAGAAATGGCCTGAAGCTGAGCTGTTCAAAAAGGGATTTTTTAAAATAAACTGAAACAATGATGTCATATGTGCTCGCTCTCGTCACTTCAAACTGCACCCTTCATTCTCAGCCTTTGCCTTGTTTGGCCTTCTGTGCCACAAACACAGCTGGATAGAACAAAAATGCAAAAAAAAAAAGGTTATGTATGCACTCTTAATCTGTGTTATGAAATATTGTGTTTTTCTGTGTTCATTAACAATAAGCAGTGTCAGTTTGCAGGCTGGTTCTAGAGTGGGCAGTGGGGGCACGGATCAAATGGTCAGGGCTGAACCCATCCTCGTTCATGGCTTGTTTCCACCACCCTACTTGGCTTGGTTGTGTTTTCATTGTTACTCTGTAGAATCTGGTACGGCGTCCATATTTACCACGGCGCTGCTTTTGGCTGTATCTATGGAAACGCTTTACCTTTTCTCAATACCTACTGAAAAAAGGTACCAGTTAACTGTAAGGTTTGCTGATCGAAACACGCAGGTAGAGTTGAGTAGTGTAGACTAGGGTAGGGGGAAATGAGCCATATAAGTGTCCGAGCCAACCATTATACAAATAACACACAAGTAAACAGGACCAAGTGCTAAAGATGTGATCAGCTGTGAGGGACATTCTAAAGTTGGCTGTGAAGAACACGGCGCTATTGGAGATTAAAGTATCTTCTGCTCATACGTGACAGGTCACCAAAATAAACAACCCGCCCAACAACAACTGCGACGATTGTTGAGCCATCCGATAATCAAGACTGTGAAAATGATTAGCTGTGAGCAGAGTTACTGATGCTCCTGCTACAACCATTCGAGAACCACTGACTGGCAACATTAGCCATACAAATGAGTTATTAGTTCAACCAACCAGAAAGCTACAACATAATAATTTAAAAAAGTCAGACAGGAGATAGTTTTGCACTTGTGTGGTTCGCCTTCACAGTCATTTCTAAATTGTCTGTGATTTGAGAACTACTGAACAATAACTATTTGCAACTATATTTCTACAAAATTGATAACCCATCGCCTTCTTTAATGATCATGAATTACCCTAGAACATAGCGAGCGCTGCTGTCCTTCACTCTGTCGTCTTGTCAACTCATACTACTTGGCAGTCTCGCCTTTGTTTTTGGCCTTGCTCCCAAACGGGGATATTTCAGGCCCTTGGAGCTCAGAGGCCGGTCACCGTGAGGACTTGTGATGTGCGCTGGTGCCAGGACGCGAGATACGAGGGCCCGGTCTAGCCGGTGTACATGCACATCTGACATTATACTTAACTGTCTGCACTCGAGCGAGTGTCCATCATCTGTTATTGTTAGTTACATGAGCTGCCTCTGTCACGTGTTTGTTCACTTGGATGTATGCTGCACACTGTAATAGGTGCCATTTCAGAATGCTTTAATGAGAATAAATGGCAAATGTACTAAAACACTGTGTCTTTTGTGTTTGGAAAGTTATTAGTCAGACCTTAAAAAGTAGACAAAGGCTGTGGACAATGTTTTGGCTGAGATACAGTACAGCAAGTGTAAAAGTCTTTTCGTTTAACAAAAAAAAAAGTCAGCAAACAATTAGTAGCTTTTAGTTAATAATGCAAGTCCATCGGGGTTTATACAGGCAGCAGCTTTTTAATGCCCAAACACTTGATTTTAGTGCCACAAATGCAGAAAAACATCAGTGCCCGCTTCACTTAAGATTTGCAAACATTTCATTAAACAGAGGAAAGAGAATGGGACGAAACAGGAAACCTTTGAGCCAAAAATGTGGTCAATTTCCGAGCAAACTCTCCAACTGAATACATTTTAGATTAGACCAGTAGTTTGCAAAACAGCATGTTTTACTGAAATCCATCTAAATATCAAACTACAGTATCCACACTAACAACGTTAAACTGGATTTTAAATGTTTTGCATTTGCATGACGATGGACATAGTTGGTACTTCAGCCCGAAATACCAGTGACAGTGCAGGCTTTTAGGGGCAGTTGTGGCGAATATGTCTGGGCTCTTTCTACACATTAGGACATTGCTGGAACATGTAGGGGGAGGATAATACATAATTGTAACATTTTTAAATTCTGTCTAGTTCCTTTAAAGCAGGGGTGTCAAACTCATTTGGGTCGTGGGCCGAAATTCAGCTCCCACGGCAGGTTGCGGGCCACATATAATGTACACAGGAAAATACTATTGAGAACATTTTTCCAATAAATTTATAATAATAATAATGAGCTGTGATTTGGTCAAAAACCCCAACTTGATGGTAGCCTGATCAATAACAACCGTTTACACTTGTATTGCACTTTACAAGCCTGTGTCACAAGTTTCTCAAAGTTCTTCATAGTAGTCATTATTCATTGACTTCATTGGTGGTAGGCTGTTATTGAAACCACAGCCGCCCTGGGGCAGACTGACCATTTACCACATGGCTATAATATGCTGTTTATATCCCGATCTCTTGTTTTGTCAGTGTCCTCTGCTTGACACGTGTGAATATCTTTCCTTTTTTTAAATTTAAGTTGCCCCCGAGTGGCTGGAGTGAGCAAAAAATCCTAACCGGAATGGGCTTGAGACTTCCTTTTTTTTTTAGATACTTTTTTGTTTTTTGCTTTACAAGGCAGGGGCCAGATTAAATCATCTCTTGCCACATGTTTGACACTCCTGCCTCAAACGAACAGGCAACCGTTTTTTCCATACTGAGATATGTTCTTGACCTTAGCTTAGACTGTCATGATTCTGTTTAGTCAGTCATTGTTTACGTTTTGATTCACTCCCTGCTCCTTGGTTTTGCCCGTTCCTGTTCATGTTTTCCTGCCTGCCCAGTTTTCCTGCTCTCCACAGCTGCTCCCCATTCCCTCGTCAAGTCCGGGGAGGGTATATATACTCCCTCAGTTCAGTCAGTCTCTTGCTAGATTGTCAACCTGTGAAGAGAGACTTTCAAGCCCCGTGAAAGTATTGAGAGATTCTGATTCTGATTCCGGTGTTAAGTTTTCTGTTCCTGTCCTAAAAAAATAAACAAGTCCTGTTGGGGAAATCTTGGTGATCCTTCTTTGTTTTGTTTGGTGCCCGTTTATTCAGGCTTATTCAGATATTTCAGTTTCCTTTTACTCTATCCTGTGTTGCATTTGAGTTCTTCTACATCGGTGATATAGACGAGTTAATGTGTGTGTGTCTTTATGCGTGCGCTCAGTCGCGCAAAAAGACTAAAGATGTTGTTAGCATTTAGCCTCTCCTCCTCTCCTCTATAGCTGTCGTTCCACATAGCGTGACCCGGCCGCGCACGCCACGATCTACGTGCACGTATTGACACTACCCCGCAGACCTTTCTGTTTCCACCACACACACACATGCATTTGTTGTGGGCGGGGCCGCACAGAGGCGCACGCTGTACATTAAAAGTTTTGTAAGCTGCGATGAGAACAAATGGTGCCTTCTGGTGGGAGTTATGGAATCATTCAGAGGAGCCAAGCTGTATTAAAACAGAAAAGAAAACGCTTAATACTACTATGAAGGTAAGCTACATGCAAATGTTATGCTAACACCAGCTAAAGCTGCGCTAACAGCGGCTAAATGCTATTGTCGGCAAAATCCCCTTTTAGCACAGCGGTATGATGTTGTGAAATATTAAATCCATATGACCTGCGTGTCAATAGTGAGGGCTGTCCACTCTCTCGTTGCCAGAGTCTGTTCACGTCACATCAGACACGGGTCAGCCCGCTTTGGCCACAGCCAGAGGTCGGTCCCAAAACCTATACCTGGTCAGACCGGTTTGGCACTGGCCTTTGTTATGGAAAAGCTCGACAAAGCGGGTGAAAGAGCCATTCGGTTGACATGCGCCTGCATGTTGAAAAGAGCCTTATGGCTATATCTTCACTTAACTACATAGAGGAGAGGCTAAATGGTTAAATGCTAACAACATCTTTGGTCCTTTTGCGTGACTGAGCGCGCGCGTAAAGACCAGACAGGTACGCATCAACTCGTCTAAGCTCAGGTAAAAACATATCTCAGTGTGGAAAAACGGTGGCCTGTTCTTTTAGATTATTATAAATGCTAATTACATGCTACAGAAAGGGGTCGCGAGTTGTTGGTTGAGTGATTTTGGGGGTCGGGGCCTTTTAAAGTTTGTGAACCCCGTTTTCATTTTGGTCAGTTCAATGAACTTATCAGGTAAAAAATGTCGAGTGATGTCATCATTTTCTAATAAATTTAGATTTAATGCCAGTTTGAATCCAATTTAATGCTTCTTAATGACATTTAAGGCACACTTAATTTAATGACTTTCAATGCTTTTTAAGTCTATGTTCCATTCGTTTTTGCCCACGGTCCTGTAATAGAGTTCTGTGCAGTATAATGCATACAAAAGATAAATACATGTGTTTATTTAAATTAACGTGGACATATCATGCATACTTTTAACTTGTACACTTTTGGCGCCTCAGCATTGATTTTTTGCACATATCATTTCAACTTAAATGCACATAACGACAGCTTTAAAAAAAAAAAAAAACGTTCACATGTTAAGAACAAGATACCAGCCTTTGGGTTAACAACGTGAGAACGGCGAGTGATGGTTTATGTACTTTTAAAGTAGAAGAAGAAACAACCAGTGTGAACCGGATGATAAATTGGATGAAAGACACACATTGCAATTCCAGAAAGTGTTTCATGGGGGAAAAACATTATGAAAGCTTTAATAAAGTTAATTTTGCATGATATGTCCCCTTTAAATCATCTCCTGATTGGATGAGAACTCCGAGGCAGCGCTCCTGTCTGGGTCCCCGGGTGACAGAGCAGGTGAGCGGGCGCGGGGTTTGGTCTTGCCCCTCCTCTGCAGTCGGTCAGCCACCTCTGGAGTCCTGCACACACACAGCAGGACACGAACGAACTGAAGAGGAGGATTAGCGATACAAACTAAGCTTTACTGATTGTCCAGACCATCGTAATTATTGACTTCATCAGGGGTGCTCACACTTTTTCAGCATGCGAGCTACTTATAAAATGATCAAGTCAAAATGATCTACCTACTAAAAAAATGCAAAACATATTTATTTCTAAATATATTGAGGATTCTTTATATCTACAATTGAAGTAAATAGCTCCTCCTCAGGGCCTTCAGAACAGATCGGCAGGCCCTGTGTTGTCAGGCCGCACACGTGATTGACAGAATTATCAGCCAATCAGAATTCGATATACATTGACAGTCCGCCCCCAGGGCCTTCAGCAGCTCAGCAGCGCCCCCTACGGTTTGTTCGCCTGGGAAAACCGCTAATGTAGCTGCGCATGGGCAAGACGTCCCAGCCACTCCGAAGAGAAACAGATATTCCTCTTGGAAACGTCCGAACGAGGCCAAATGAAGTGGATTTACTGATCACGGATATTTTGCGGCCCTTCATTATGAAGAGCTTCGAGAGCAAAGCAGCGGGAACGACAGCGGGACGTAGAGCTTCGCCCCGGACAGGAGAAGGGGTTCCCCGCGTCAGCTGCGCTGGGACTCAATCTAACCAATGGCGCTCTGATAGGGTCTAAAAACGTCACTACATATCATTAATTCAACCAATCAGAGACGTGCAATGTTAAATCTCCCATGGGCGCTGAGGCCACGCGCCCATGGGAGATTTAACAGGTGAAAACCGAGGAAGCGTCTACTGTAAACAAACGCGAGAAGCTTGTTGTTGAGAGCAGCTCTGAGCTCACGGACGATCGGAGGAAAACTTCTCATTTGAGAGACGGGAGAATCTTCGTGTTGTTTCCTGAGAAGAGGTGAAAGGATTTTGTCCAACTTATGGACTTTGACAACTTTCTTCAGTCAGAAGTGACGTCTAAACGGACTTTGCTGGAGGTAGCATTACGATGCTAACTAGCTCGTCTGCTTTAGCTACTGCTTGTTTATTTCACACTTTGGGACAACCCTCGCTGACTTGGACAGTTATGGACATTGGACGTGGACATTTGATGGAGAGAAGATTCAGAACCGTGAGGAGCTACGACAGAAGAGGGAACTCATTCATTCATCATTGAGTGAAACAGGTGGAGCTCCAGGAGCTACGGAGGAGGACTCTCATCTAAACACATAAGTCACAGTTATTTCTGACAAGGGCGTAGGTTTGGTGTCAATGTTGGTGGTGACACTCCACAAAAAGCTTTTTTTTTTGAGTCCGTCTCTCCTCCCTTCACTGCTGCGCTTAAAGTCTATGGAAGGAACTAGCCGCTCTCCTCTCACACTTGACTTCTCAATAAAACTAAGTAATGGAAAGAGCCAAACAACTCTTTTCTGATAGTTTTTGAGTAAAACCTTTTGATCAAATCAAACTACAGACATCGCGTGTTTTCACGTAAATGCGTCGAACGTAAATAAGCTCCATAAACCTGCTGTAGGGCAGTGCAACCCGAAAATGTGAATATCTCCGTAAATATTTCACCAATTAACACGAAACAAAAAGCGTTGTGATGCTGACCGTCCTCTCTCCAGCATAACATGCCAATATCAGTGTAAAGCTTTTGTAATCATTTGTCTGACAGTTTATACAGGTTTAAACCTGTGGCTCTGAGGCTCACAATGGAACCATAGCAGGTCTGGGACTAATACTGTCCATGAAATCAAAGAGGAAACACCTCCTGTCTTTACACAAGATTTTCCAAAAGCATACATTCATTCCATTTTGTAGTTTAATAAAACTAAGTTTAGTTTTGATTATATTCTGCATAAAATAATAATATTAAATTCCCCAAAGATAACTTTATTTTTGAAGTTAAAAACAATGTTTATAAGTATCTTTTAAAATATAATGGAAGGTAGGTAGAGGCAACAGCCCCCCCTGGTTTTCACATCACCAGCCGCCACTGCAACAGGTACGAGACTACGAGCGCTATAAATAAAGGTATGTCAAATACCAGACAACTTTAAGTTTAGTATCTTTTATTACGGTTGATTTGCGTTTGAGTTCATCTCTGGTGTCTCGCTCTGTCAACAAAACATCTCCTAAAAACATCCGCCCGTTTCCACGTTATAACGCGCTCGTCTCCGTCTGTCATGTGTCGTGTGTTTCCGTATGCTAGCCCGAGTGTTCCTGAAGGTGTTTTTGTTTGGGGGCGGAGCCACCGCTGCGTTAGTTGCGTTGTTGACAAATCCTTTAGCGAACAAATGCCACGCAAACAGGCAGTTTTATCCACACGCCTGTTGTCGATCAGTTTATATGCGTTTGAGTGCGTGAACCCAGGTTGCTATTGAAGGCCCTGACTGAAACCCCACGGCCCGCCACTGTGTTTATCAATCAAAAGACGGGATGGATGATAGGCTGGCGTACATTTTTTTTAATGTAATGCGATCTACCAATACTACCTTTGCGATCGACTGGTAGATCGCGATCGACGTATTGAGCACCCCTGGACTACATCATTACAACAGAAAAAGATTGCGCCTTAAAGGTTGCCTTATGTTTACGAACCGGTAGTAAAAAAAAACCCGAAAAGAGCAACATCTCCATGGAGACGAGCTGGTGGTGTCCAACTCCGGTCTGAAGAGAGGCGAGTCCACTCACAGTAGGCTGTGATAATATATCGTTATCGTGATATTTCTTTTTTATATCGTGATATAGATTTTAGACCATATCGCCCTGCCCTACTTAAGGGTACTGAAATAAATGCATGGGACCTTTCTGCATATATCCAGAGCAAAAAGTGATAAACACTTCCCGTTTGTTCGCATTGGAAAGAGGAGAGCTAGAGCATTAAAATGAGCCTCCTAGGAATCCCTTTGAAATCGGCACTGGAGTTGTGTGTCCAAAAGCGCTCCCTACTTTTACAGGACTGCTCTGCACATGTTACACAGTCACCCGTGCATTTCAACAATACTAGATAAAGAGTTTTTCATCTTCATAATGTGTCCACTGGTCAGCTGCTTGCTTGTTCTGTGTTTACATAGAGCATGTTGGCATAATGTATGCATTGTCTAAATCTGTATAGAGCAAAATCAGTGCCAAGTATGAGGCCAGGTTTATAACTGTTTATGGTTAAATAGAGGCATATATTAGTGATTAGTGGTAAGAATGGCAACAAAAAGGGCAATGAGTGTTTTGGTTACAAAAAAAAGAGAAGAAAACGTGACATAAATGCGGCGACAACGTGACAAAAAAAGTTACCATCACTTGTGTAGGTCTTAGCTTTCAAATGAGGCATTACACTTTACACTGTTGAGAAGCTTTTAGGTCTGGGGTCTTCTCTGTGACGCTGGAGACTTACCGAGCCAGCATGTCCACCGCTTTCTGAGTGGCTTTGGTTTTCTTATGCCGGGGGCCGAACAGGACACTCTGCACCTCCAGGCACTGAGGAGGGAGAGGGGGCAAAGTCAGAGCACGTCTGAGTACTGAAATAAACAAACACTTTCTATAGCAACGAGTTTTAGCACCAAACATCCCAGAATAACCCCCCCGACCCAATCCCAGGTTTAGATCCTCCGGTACTGCCCGAAAGAGGTGAGCAGAGCGGCCATTTTCATCACACAAGAGACTATTACTGTAACAAACAACTCGACTTGGGGGAAAATGGCTCTTTGAAATGCTAATATGACAGTAAAAAAATAATGGTCCCTTGTGACGAATAAGATTCCCCTCCCTTCTCTGTCCTAAACCAGCGTAGCAAAAACTGAATTTGATTTATCGGACAAGTCAGGCGCGAAACGTAAACAAATAATGAGCTCATATCATGACCCTGGCGAAGTTCACCAAAGCTCATATTTCCAAATTGAAAACATGCTCATTTGAAACACGTGGGCGCTGGTACAAGTATAGTGGCTACACCCAAAGTCAGTGATGCAATAAATAATGTAAAAAGTCTGTCAGAGAGTACAACAGCGGCAGCAGCCAAGTCAGCTGCACACATCCATCTTTAAAAAAAACAGGTGGGAGTTTCAGCCAAAGAGAAAAAGTGTTTTTCGCGTGCCTCATCATTGACATTATTCATTTTATTATTTGAAATGATGTCTCTGTAGAAAATAGTAAATAGCAACAATCATAACAATAAATAGGCGTTCTATCCTAGCGTATGCGAACAGTTAGCAAGTCGGCTAGTCCTGGAAACGTCAGTGTTTGGTAGCCTGCTCAATGTATTTTTCCTTTAGCTGTTAGCATTTAGCCATCACACATACCAAATTCTTTCGAGGTGTTGTCAACCCATGGACTGCATTTAGGTGAGGTCAAAGCCTTGTTAGAAGTCGCTAATAGATGTACAGACCTTTTAAGATACAACCAGAGGTGAGTAGTTATAACTTTCTGAAGTAACTCTACTTTTGTCACACAGTACTTTTGAATTCAGCTTGAGTATTGAAGCATCACAACTTTTTCTAGAGTAAAAATAAGTTGTAAGTTGTAAAAATAAGTGTAATTTTTTATATTTATATAATATATCTTGCTTGGTTTTTTGTTTTTCTCAAAAAGGTTTTGTGGAGACATGAATAACCTTGACTGTTCGGCAGCGTGGATTTCACATGAGTTACTGCATCAAAGGTGAAGTTATGTCAGAATGTCAGAGCGTTGAGTGTGCTTTCACTTGTGGCAGGAGTGTACGCTTTCACATAAATCACTATATAAGGTTGCAGAAGTGAAAGAGAGAGCACGAGAAGGCTCAAAGAAGTCGCCCTCGTCACTTCTGGAGCGGATCCCTCTGGCTGTGGATGTGTTTTCCTGTTGCTAGGGGTGAAGTCACGGAAGCGCAGTAGAAAGGGGAAAAGTCCGGCGAGAGTGAGCGGAGCATTGTTCTGTTGTGTTTTTAAAAGAGCTTAAGCACAGTCTATCTGTAGTACCCTGCGGCAGGCTTCCTCTGGAGCAGCACAAGCTGTACGACAGGTCCCAGAAGTCGACCGGAGGGAAAGGTTTGGTGGCAAAAAGCAGGCAGAGATTGGAAATAATGACACTTACGGAGCTACATTTACGTGAATAACTCTCTGAAGGATTTATACTTTCAAGAGAAGTTTTATTGCAATAATAAAATAGCTTTAAGACACTTTAGGTGGAATTAAAAACGTAATAAGCCAGTTTACATTTAAGGATTGATTTGGTTGACCAACATAAACAATAGGCTATAATGAATGTGAGAATGATTGGTAGTGGAGAGAGAGGCAGATGGCGCAGTTTGACAGCCGCGTTTCTGTCAGTTTACCCCAGGGGCAGCTGTGGCTTCATTAGTGGTTTACCTCCACCGATGATGGATCAATGATTCAATGATTAAATTAGGCGCTTTGAGAAACCTGGTAATACAGGCTTGTAAAGTGCAACACAAGTGTAAGCCATTCTGGATATTTTATGTGGCCCTTTAAAAAATACGTATCACAGAAAATCTGAAAAACATAATGTGTCTGTAGGTTTGACTTTACAGATACACTGCGTTCCAAATGATTATGCAAATGAATTTTTTCTCTAATTTTCTATTGTCAACTCAAATGACAGTCAGCATAATTTTCAAGTCTTTAACTGTTAGAGGATCATTTGAATGTGATTGAAAAAACCTCCAATGATTAAAATAAATATAACAACTTAAATTGTACGGTTCCAAATGATTATGCACAGCAGCGTTTCAATACATTTCAAAGCTTGTAATTAACTGAAAATGGACATTTGTTGAATTTGTAGCATTAGGAGGTCATATTTACTGAAATCAAAAGCTATTTCAATCAAAAACCTCTTAACAAGTCAAGTGATATTTTAACATAGGAGCCCTTCTTTGAAAGCAGCTTCAGAATTCTTAAATCCATTAAATTTGAGAGTTTTTGGAGAGTTTCTGCTTGGATTTCTTTGCAGGATGTCAGAATAGCCTCCCAGAGCTGCTGTTTGGATGAAAACTGCCTCCCACCCTCATAGATGTTTTGCTTGAGGCTCCAGAGGTTCTCAGTAGGGTTGAGGTCAGGGGAGGATGGGGTCCACATCATGAGTTTCTCTCCCTTTATGCCCATAGCAGCCAATGATGCAAAGATATTCTTTACAGTATGACCTGGTGTGTTGTCATGCATGCAGATGATTTTGTTAGGGAAAGCTCGGCTCTTCTTATTTTTCGAGAGGGGTCTGGCTGCAGACCTCCACTCTCAGGACCCTGCCTTGCAGACCTCCACTGTCAGGTCCCCTCCGCTGTCAGGACCGGACCGGAAGTGCATATTGAACGGAAGATAGATATTGGCTTATAGTGGTCTGTGTTGTTATCTTCAGGAATCAAAGTTATTTTTTTGAGGTGGTAGATCCATTATTATAGCAACATACACTTTTAAAGCTGCCATTAGTTTCATGTATGTACTCTTTTATTTACAGTCAAAATGCTTCTCCCCAGTCCCTCTGCTGCCTGTGTCAGCTTCGCCTCCGTGAGCTGCTGGAGCCTCACGCTGAGAGAGAGTTACAGACTCCAAACATAACTGAAGTTATTACTTAAGCCAGGACTCCTGTACTACGTTTGTAATGCGCTCATACACATGAGGAAAAGGCCGACATCGCGTCGTTTCGCCGCTCCGCGCGTCATCGCATTGTTTTCACTCCACAAACCCAGCGTAACTTTATATTTTTTCTTATCTTTTTTAAGTCTACGTGATTAACGTACTTCTGGAAGCCAAGCAGCCTCCGTTACATAGGCTACTCCTGGAATACTTGCTTTTGAATCATATTTACATTATATACATAAAATATAGCCCCAATAAATAAAGTATATTCACATGGGGAACGACAAATCATGGATCTATTACGACAAATACGTCCTCCGGTATGCCTGCTTTTCATTTTGGAAGGGGAGTGTGGTCTGCAGCCAAACATGAAGGCTACTACTTATAGTTGCTTTTATATCATATTTGTATAAATATATTATACATTTTTATATCATATTATCATATTACATAAAATAAATCCCAAGGAACAACGACAAATACGTGCTTCCAGTATATCCGGTTTTATTTTGAAAGGCTTCGAATAAATTTCCGGTGCTGACAGCGGAGGGGACCTGAGAGTGGAGGTCTGCAGCCAGACTCTCTTGTATTTTTCAGAGGTCATTTTCACACCTTCAGGGAGCCTAAAGGGGCCGACCAGCTCTCTCCCCATGATTCCAGGCCAAAATATAACTCCGCCCCCTCCTTGCTGACGTCACAGCCTTGGTAGACATGGTAGACATTGTGGCCATTCACCAACCATCCACTACTCCATTCATCTGTCCATCCAGGGTTACACGGCACTCATCAGTGAACAAGAACAGTTTGTTTGAAAATGAGTCTTCGTGTATTTCTGGACCCACTGCAGCCGTTTCTGCTCGTGAGCTTCAATGAACAGTTTAGGGGAGGCCGAATAGAAGGTTTATGCACAACTGCAGCCTCTGGAGGGTCCTACACCTTGATGTTCGGGAGACTCCAGAGGCACCAGCAGCTTCAAATACCTGTTTGCTGCTTTGTAGCAGCTGTTCTCTTAATCTGATGTATTTGTGTGGCAGAAACCGTCCTCATTGTGCCTTTATCTGCACAAACCTGTGTGTGCTCTGAATCAGCCACAACTCTCTTAACAGTACAATGATTACGCTTGATCTTTCATGAAATATCAAAGCTTTTCATACCTAGTCCAAGGCATTCAACTATTTCACACTTTTCGTCAGATCTCAGAGGGATCTGGTGGTCTGCTTAATGATGTGGAACTTTCTTTTTCAGTAGTTTTTCACTTAACTGGGCTTACCTGACAACTAATCCTCCCAGGCGTCTTAGATTGATGTCAGTGATTCAAAGAGCCCTGAGACACAATACCATCCCTTTATGACACTGAAATACAATTTGCATAATCATTTGGACCGCAGTGTACTTTCCCCATAGACCGTGAGAAACAAACATTTTGTTTTTCTTTGTAGTCATTTTAAATGACTCTCACTCTTTCTCTATATTTAAATGTGGATTATGGAAGAAGAATGGGGTGGTCAGCATGGCGCCTTTACTTTCCATTAAGGTGGCCTCTGTGACACTCCTGGCCCAATTGCTTTTAGCGTTTCTGGTAGGTTTTCTTCACTAGTGGAACCATCTCCAGTTACGGAAACATTGCATCCAGAAAATCCCTAAAAACAGTTGCTCCCAGGGCATCATATGGGAAGTAAAGGCACCATGCTAAGCACCCATACAGCTGCTGGGTCACTAAAAAGTCAAATACGCACTATTTTCCCCGCGTAAAAAGTTCCGCAATGTACCTTTTAAGACGAGACACTGCAGGTGAATAGGGAAACTTTTTAAATTTTGACATATCAATTAAAAACTTTTACTGGCACAAATAAGAAAAACATGTATTGCAGTTTGTTTTTTTGCAGGCATTTGCGACATTTTATGCCTAAAATGCCCAAAATGTCCCAATATTTTCAGTGACGAAATCTGAATAATGGCTCGAGCCAGGTTTAAATTTGTGGTTTTATTTTGTTAACATATTAGTTACAAAGATTTTGGATATCTTGTTTAGTTTTAAAATAAGATGTTTTTTAGTGGAAAAATCTAAGAGTATTAATATAGAAACTGCAGTTACGGGTTAGACCTGAGGTGGCAGTAGCGAGGATAAAAATGTCAACTTCCATCTAGTCCCTTTAATCTCAATAAAACGCATTTAGTAAACTCCACTAAGGCTGAAACGACGCGTCGACGTAGTCGACGTCATCGATTACGTAAATACGTCGACGCAGTTTTTGTGCGTCGACGCGTCGCTTGTTTACATCATGGCGGCGCGCGATGCGAGCGAGGGGAAAAGGCACGCCAAAAGTAATCAAAAGTGTGGGAGTATTTCCAGAAACGGCCAAATAATGTTGTTTATGCACACTGTGTCGAGCGGAAATGGCCTACCACAGCAGCACAACGGCTATGAACGAACATTTAAAACGAAAACACCCGACAGCGTTCATGCCATCAACCAGTCAATCGGCCGCGTGAGTAATTTTCATTACACAAAAACATTAATGTATTATTTGTATCTGCGTTGTAAATTCATAAACTAAAGCACTGTTCCGCTCTGAGAGGAGTCAAAAACGCGCGTGTCTAACGCTACATAACGTTACGTTAGTTGTGTAACTAACTAAACTACCTTTGTACAACATTAACAGTTATGTACAAACGAACAATTAACTTTAATCATACAATCATTGTTGTGTGCTGGTTATTTATTTTTTATTTTGCGCATTTTAAAGCAAATAAGCAATACTTTTACTTTTATTCAAATGTTTACAGTGAGTGTTCCAGAATATTTTGATTTGCACATTTTAAAGGCTACTGAGTTGCACATTGAGCCATAATTTTATTTGGTTAAATAAAAGCCATGCCATTTGAAAATACTGGCCTACGTCAATTTTTCCCCCTTCATTTTAAATGAAAAAATAATCGGTAAAAGGAAAAATAATCTATAGATTCATCGAAAAAATAATCTATAGATTAATCGATTAATCGAAAAAATAATCGATAGATTAATCGATAGAAAAATAATCGTTAGCTGCAGCCTTAAACTCCACTATCCCTGAGGTTAGGATTAGGGTTAATTTGGATTAGTTTAAGCGAGCGTTGTGCTGCGGAGGTGACATCATTTCCTGTGGAATGCGTTCAGACCCTTCTCGAAAAAATCTGTAAACATTTCGTCTTCTTTTTTGAAAATCAAAACTCAATAAATCAGGTTAGTAATAACATAGAAACAAATCTTCAAAAATAATTGTTAAGTCCAAGACTGGACATTTCTTAAGTCTGTACTGAGATATTGTTGCACCAATGAGATAAAAATGCATTTTGAGAAAATGGCTCTTGAAATTACAATTTCCCAAATAAACCTATGGAGAAACAATAACTAAACCTGTTATTGTGAAGATTAGGTTTTTTTGTTTCCAGGAGAATATATATGTTATAAGAGACAAAACTGGCCCCAAACCTTTTGTTTTACCTGTAGTCACACTGCTGAACATTACAGTTTCCATGCAGTATATACTGTGGTAAGTTGCTACATAACTTACTACGAAATACTGATAAATAGCACGATCTAAACATGCTCCTGATGATCAACTAGACACAGCTAATGCTATTTCTGCAGTGGATTATGAAAATACAGCATTTGGAAGAGAACCTCCTGTGATGGATTTAAACCTCATGTTTGGCTACCTGTCTCAAAGCAAAGCAGCAACATCTCCAACATCTCCATGGAGACGAGCTGGTGATGTCCCGCTCCCAGCAGCTACCATAAAACATGTTTACTGAGTGAAGTGTTCAGGTATACTTCAGCACTCTCCTCCCTCTGGCAGCAGGACGTGTTTTGGAGCGCGCCCTGAAGTCTTCTGTCATATTTCAGACCCCACTATCTAAAAGCAACGACAACAACAACACACCATCACCGTAGCAACCGCGGTGCACTCCGACAGGCTGGTACTGGTTTAGAGACCCCCCTCCCCTTAGGCTTAAGTGGTAAATTTGAGAGTTTGATGTTGAGCAGAAATGATCTCATAGTTCAAACATATGCAGTCATTTATGGAAACAAACACTGGGGCCTTTCCACTCCGGCCTGTCGGCAGAGGGGATGGTGAGGGGAAGTGGTGGACACTTGTTTTCACAGAGTTAAGTGCTGAGAGAAAGAGAGAGAGGAACATCTGTCACTTAAACAACGATGGGGTCAGACACCTGCGAGATCAACATGTGGTATAGGAGCCAAAAGTACATGACTAATGAAGACACAGCAACAATTTCAAGTGTATTTGGATTTGGAGGAGAGTTAATTATACATTAGACATACTCTACTATATATATTTCAAACACACTGGCTATGTTTACATGGCCAGAGAGTTCAGATAACTGGAGTACGCAAATAACCCAAGAATCAGAAATATAATGCAAACCTCCGGCTGTGGCAGTTCAGTTTCTAGAGCAAACGTTTTGTTGAACAATGGTAAGTGCTAGAAGGTCTGCTCGGGAGGGACAGTCTGCTGTGCTTTGGCATAGATCTAGGTTTGACTAAAACAGAAATAACCCTAATGCTAACCTGAAAAGGACAGGTGCATTATGGAATTTTTTTTAATGCAAAAAATTAGTTTATATGTATACATATTTGACCTTTCAGTGATCAAACGTATGGGTGATGAGCTTGGCGCCTTTGCTTCCCATCCCAATGGCATGTAGGACACTCCAGGGTAAATAGATTTTTTTTTGTTTCAGGTTGGTTTTCACTGCTGATGGAACTGCCTCCATGATTACTTATACATTCCACATAGAAACCTTCCAGAACCCCCCAAAAAAATTAAAATAAAATGTATCCGGTAGCTAACCACCCATCATGGCCGGAACTACAGGGGTGCATGGAATGTCATTTTAGCGGCATCACAATGTGTTTCAATGACGAGGGTGTCAATGTGCACCCTATAAAAGTTAAATGCACCTCAGTCAGTGTCTCTGGGTCAGAGAAAGGTCAATTACTCCCTTTCTTTTATTTTTTGGCACAAAACATTCCATATTGCACCTTTAACCATAATCCCTGTTCCTAACCCTAAATGGTGTCATGAAATTTCAAGCTGACTATCCAGCACTAACCTAAGAGTCTGCTCACTCCCTTCAGTCAGCGCCACCTGGTGTCTCAGATGGAACTGATGTTGATTGCACTCTTCATATCGGTAAAAAGATTGTGACGTCACATTTGGCGTCATTGCCCGTGTTCTTGTTTGGAGTGATTATTTAAGTTAGCTGCCCCTAAACAGAATAGTTTGCAGGAAGGAAATGGTGAACAGTTGTTGCGTAAAAGGTTGCTGTAGCAATTCGGACCAAAAAATACACCGAACCCTACGTTTCTATACGTTTCCTAGGTGGAAAAGATGCCCTGGAAGGCAGGTTGAGAAAATTAGCAGAGGACGCCAGTTAGCCTGGATCTCAGCTGTGGGGCGCAATGATTTCCTTCTCTCCGTGCTGCAGAACAATCAACACAACGATTGACAGGTGTCATGTGACACACAGCTGGAATGGCGACCTCCAGCGGACTCTTTGGTCACGTGTCTTTATTTGACCGATTTGGATTTGGAGCCATCTGCTCTCACTCTGCAATAGCACAGAGGGAAGAGCATCCGACTGAGAAACCAAAGTCCCAGGGTTTTATATTTATATATACACATACACTGCTGCTCAAATGTTTGGGGTCACCCAGGCCAGTTCTGCAGCTTTTCTAATCAGCACAACAGTTTTCAGCAGTGCTAGATTAATTGCACCAGGGTTTTCTGATCATCAATTACCCTTTAACACGATTAGCTAAAACAATGTACCATTAGAACACTGGAGCGATGCACCTCTGCACAGCTATGTAGTATTCCATTAAAAATCATCAGTGTCCAGGTAGAATAGGCATTCACAACGTTAACAATATCTAGACTGTTAATTCAATGTTATAGTCATTGAAAAAAGCAATGCTTTGCATTGCCTTGTGTACGAAATGCGCGGTATAAATAAAGTTACCTTGCCTTTCTTTATAAAATAAGCACCCCAAACTTTAGAGCGGTTGTGTATAAAAATCAGATTTTGATGCTGATCTTGATCACTAAAAGTCAGGAGCACACTCTGCTTATTCACTTCAGGAGGAAATTAATCAAATTGAGTGGTTTTGAGAGTTACTGGTGTGATTTAAAATGTCCATACAGACTTGAATAGAAATTAAACTGAAAGTTCCTCAGTTTTTCAAGCAGCTTATGAGAAAACTCTGACACACATGACTGTTAGTTCCTCTACAGAAAAAGCAGTTGTAGTAAGTGATTATTGTCGACGATCATGTGACTCAAATTATATCTCGAAACGGCAGTTTGTCAAATTCTCCAGTTATCTAG
Organism: Proterorhinus semilunaris; assembly: GCA_021464625.1. Taxonomy (NCBI): domain Eukaryota; kingdom Metazoa; phylum Chordata; class Actinopteri; order Gobiiformes; family Gobiidae; genus Proterorhinus; species Proterorhinus semilunaris. Next base: position 28,638,811 of record CM038356.1, on the reverse strand, counting down.
TAATCACCGACACAGTCTGTAATGGTCTCAAGGAGAGAAAAATATAAAAGGGAGATACCCGAATGGTTTATTAAAAGTGACGTATCACAGCTGACCTCTGGAAACGCAGGACAGCCGGTGCTGAAGACAGTACAACTCTGTGACAGTAAAACACAGAGGGGTAGGATAGATGAGCAGTTATTATTGCTTGTCGCAATCATAAGCTGATGTCGCTTTATGATTGTAATTCAGATTCAGTTCCAACTGGAAGATTAAAGGAGTAGGCCACCATTAAGATAAAATTATGTTCTTACCTGAGCTTAGACGCGTTGATGCGTACCTGTCTGGTCTTTAAGCGTGCGCTCAGTCACGCAAACAGACCAAAGATGTTGTTAGCATTTAGCCTCTCCTCTATGGGGCCAAACAGAGGTGAAGTTAGAAGCGACCAAGCTCTTCCACGTTTCCCCTATTTAAATACGTTTACGCGAGCAGTTACGCGATCTAAGTGTAGTTACACAAAATTAAACATGTCAATTTTCTAAGCGGATAAAAAGGGGTACTATATTGTGAGGCGTAGTAACAACTTAGGAGCACTTCGACGTCTGCGCAGTAAGGTGCGTTTACTGCGCGGATGTCGAAGTGTCTAATCGACATGTTTAATTTTGTGTAACGAGACTTGGATCGCGAAACTACTCTCGTAACCGTATTTAAAAATGGGGGAAACGTGGAAGTGCTTGGTCGCTTCTAACTTCACCCCCGTTTGGCCCCATAGAGGAGAGGAGGAGAGGCTAAATGCTAACAACACGTTTAGTCTTTTTGCGTGACTGAAGGCACGCACAGAGACCAGACAGGTACGCATCAACTCGCCTAAGCTCCGGTAAGAACATATCTCAGTGTGGAAAAAACGATGGCCTGTTCCTTTAACTTCCACACATTCAACACATTGTAGCACCAGAGCACATTCTGTCACTGTGAACAAACCACCGTTTCTTAATTCGCTGGACAACGCTGTTTTGTGATTATGCTTTAGAATGGCCTTGTTCCAAGAGACTTGTATAACTGTACATGGGAGTATAGATGGGAGGTTGTTATGCAGCTCAAAGGAAGTGAATGAAGCACATGAAGGAATGCCGCACTAATGAGGTCAGTGTCCTTTTGACTGACAGCCGAATCACCCCCACAGACACACACAGAGGGGTGTGTGTGTGTGTTTTGGTGGGGAGGGGATCGGGTCTCCGGGAGGGGGGGGGGGGACTGGGGAAGCACCGCGCACTCACACTGACATGTTGCACCGGGGACAGTGATCCAGCACACCGCCTCCTGCCAACAGACGCGTGACTCGGACAGGAAATAGCACATAGGCCGATGTGACAGGAACGCTGGGATCCGCGACACTCTAACCTTTCATTAGAACAGCTCTGGTTAAATCGGGCGCGGTGTGAGTGTGTACAAATATATATATATATATATACACCCTGAAGAGCCAACACAGTAGCACAGTTCCGGCGTGTCGGAGCTACCTGGGCCATGCTCCTGTAGGCCGGCAGCAGCTGTCCTCGGGTCATCTGCACGCTGCCCGTGAGCTGCAGCGCGTCGGCCACCTCCTCGCTCAGGTCACCAAACAGGGCGCGCTTACAGGGGAGGGAGACCTTCTGCAGCTCCAAACACCTCTGTAACAGGACAAAAAACATGTGGACGAACAGATGGACAGTCAGGGGCGGGCAGAGAAGCCAAAATGAGTCATGTCACTTTAGGAAAACAAGAAATAAGCAGTGACACAAATAACGACTCAAGTGAGAGTACTTAACATTGAGTAACTGAGAATGTAAAAGTCGGATTTATGTTTGAGTTTTGATGTAATAGAACCAGAGTTGGTCAGTATCAAAGTAAATGTATTTCAGTACTGTACTTAAGTCGAGTTTTTGAGGATTTACTTAAGTAATATTTTTGTTAAGAACTTGTCTCTTTTACTCCACTACATATGAAATACACTGCGGGACCAAAAAAAAACACATGGATTTAACTCACAGTTCTTATCTGGGGCTGTTGCAGTTGGTCAGGTCATCAAAGCTAAAAGCGCTCCAATGAAATATCAGACCACGCAACCTTTTTTTTATTTTTGATGGGGCAGTGTATAAATATCATACTCTCTCCCTCCTCTACTACATTTTTCTAAAAGGCACCAAAGGCAAAAGTATAAAACCAGCAGCATAATTTGTCCCAATTAGAAGCCCTATGACGCACACTCCAGAACAGTAGGAGGCGGTGTGCAGATGTAGTGTCAATGTCGCCAACTCACGACAAAGAAAACATCGTGACCTCGTCGTGTTGCCGTGCGGGTGGTCAATTCGGGCAGAATAGAAATAATGGGTAACAGTTGTTTTAAATTTTACACTGCGGCCGGGTACTGGAAAGCCCAGGGCCTGGTTTTGGGCCGTGGACCGCCATTTAGGGAACCCCTACTGTACAGTATATGTATGTATAACTGTAAACTATAGAACCACCATTTGACTTGTAGTATTGATGTAGACTCACTTCACATTTGTAAGGTGACCATGAGAAATTGAATGAAGCAGAAAAATAACAAAGTCTCACAGAAAAGTTAAGTTAAAGTTAAGTTGCAGCAGTCAGCACAGAACCCCCCCCCCCCCCCCCCCCATCCCCCAGTTACATGTGTGTTGCCACAGCTCGATGTCAGCTACTCTCAGCTCGCATGGGCACGTCCGGTCTCGGGTTTGGTTCCATTTCTGTGTACAAACATAAGCGACCCGCAACAGCTCCAAACAGACACAGCGTTTCCATGGCACTCCCAAACAAAACTGTTGGCAATGAGATCCCTCCTCTGTGTCCAATTTACAGTTCCGTGGCAGAAGATGGACGTTTGCAGCACTGAGGGGTTTGCGCCCTCACCTCGTGCTGTCCTCGCAGGAGCAGGAAGCGGCAGAAATCGTCCTGCGCCGTGAAGAAGGCTGGGTCCCGCTCCCCCACAGTCCGTCGGTACAAAGCAAGGCTCTGCTCAAAGTACTCCCCGGCAACGTCTGCACACAAACAAGCAGGACATTATACACGAAAGTACTAATACACCTTGAACTTTTGCACATTTTGTCATGTTTACAACCCTAAACGTAAAGAGTTTATTTTGAATTTTTTACTGAAAGTTCACACACAAGTAACGGACAACTGTGAAGTGAAAGTAAAATGATACATGATTCTGTTATTTTTCAAAAAAGTGAAAAGTGGGGCGTGCATAAGTATTCATACAGCATTTCCTGAGTGCATTAAATTGCCTTTATAACATTCCTAATGACTGCAGAATGTTCACACCTTGCCCTAACCACAGTCCAAAGCCTTCTCCATTAATAACCTTTTTAATTCCAGCTCACTTCACCGAACAACCCAGACCCTAGGTACTCCAGACCCTAGATACAGAGAGGGGTCACTGTGCTCGTCCACTGGTGCCGACAGGTTGCATTACGGGGCGATAAAGTCTTCCCCCTATTTGAATCCGCTGGTGTAATGCTAGAGTGCGACAAACAGCTGACTTACTCCCGCGTCTTCAATGCAGCTATTATCAGACTGTTTCCATGCTATACAGCGGGACGTACAGCGGGCGGTGAACTGACCCCCTCGTGCGCTCGTACAGAGACCCACCATTGTGCCGGCTCTGGGCGGAGGCGGACAGCAGAAGGGCCAGGCTGTGGGAGAGCGCTGCCCCCTCCCTCTCCTCCGCGGGGGTCTGCGTCAGGGCCGTGGTATGGGCCTGATTAAAAACACACAGGGGGGGGGTTTACATAACAGCGCCGTGATAACACCTGCCCCATGTGATAAGGCACAAGTGTATTTATGCTCTTGATGAGGGGGTGTGGAGAGGCTTTCACTGTTCATCCTTGGCATGTCATAAAACAACAGAATCATTGGTACAACTCTAAGTTTAGCTGTAGAAAATCATTTGCCGGCCACAAGTCAAAATCCCACGGCATAACATTTCATCTGATAAATAAAATAGCGGGTATACCCTTCAATATGCGGCCCTCAAAGCAAAGGGACCCCGTGCTATGCTTACCACCTATACAACCGCTGGGTCACTAGAGGGTCAAATATGCACTAATATTTTTTAACATAAAAAGTTGCGTAGTGCACCTTTTAAAGTTGAAAAAGTGACTTGAGATCACACTTTGTAAGTCTAACGGCTAATCACTGAAAATGAATATACATCTTCATATGTGTGTGTTCTTATAACAGTCTGATCAAACTTTGGGCGAATGGTTGAGCAGTTAGAGCTTGTCAAAATTTGGAATCTTACAGAAGCCATGATCTTTTTTTTTTTAAATAAACAAAAAACCTAATTATTTCACAAACTTTCAACTTTGATTTGACCCAGGTGCCAAAAAATAGATACTCTTCCAAAGACTTTGTTATACTGTAGCATTGTCAGTGTCCACCTGTTGATGGAGCAGGATCAGTATCGCTGGCATGTTCATGTTCATGTGTCATGTTTCAAAACGTTGCAACTATATTGTAAGTCGTAATAATATCGGGAGCACTTTGGCTTCTCTTGCCTTTAAGAGGAGCTCCACGGCCCGGTCCTCATCCCCCCGGTCCCGTTCCAGTTCGGCCATGTCCCTGTACACGGCGCAGCTCCTCAGAGGCTGGTCACTGTCCGTCAGCCGCTGGAGAGAGCGCTCACACCAGAGCAAAGCCTCCTCCACTCTGCCCTGCCTCCTGTACGCTCTGAAAAACAATGATGTTTACCATAAAAAACAATCACTTACACTGAAGTTAAACGGTTATTTGTATTATTTGTTCTTTAGTTATTTTTCCTTGAATTAAAAAATATGCACCATAGTGTGAGCTTTTATAACCACGGTAATAGTAAAATTGGTTAATCTTCACATATAGTCTCCATGGGGTCTTATTATGCATGTGTAAAACCTGCAGACCCCTATAGGCTAGACCTCTACAAAATCTGAAATGCATGTTTACATGTCTTTGTTTAACCGGGAAAGTCCAAAGACATTCAATGATTTGTATCAATGTATAACACCTTAAACAAAAAGGAGCCGTAGTTTCTATGGAAACAACATGGGCATGACTGAGACCCTTTAAAAAAACATTTTCAGCTAGCCTATTCCAGGGAAAACAATTTTCCCAATATTTTCCATCTGAAACTGCATGGAAGTCTGGTAAAATGAATGTTATCGGGTTGTGTTGATCTCAAATACATATCTACTGCTTATTCAATAAAACTTGTGTCGAAAAATCTTACATTTATACAATCTATGACAAATGACATTTTTATTTGGGTCGTGGCTTGCCATCCTAGGGTAACGGTGGGTCCTGAAGCGCAAGCTTTCAGCAAGATATGCTTCGTACAATCTGAACACTGGAGGAGTAAACAAAGGAACAACAATAGAGCATGGTTAAAGCTAAAAAGAGTCAGATTAACATAATACAGGGCTTTTAACCAAGATGAATGTCTTGTTTTCCTTCCCCATGTCGTTCTGGGCAGGCTGTGGCCATAACTGTTGAAATACGACAAACATGCTCTGGCCGTAAAAGTCTACAGCAATGAAGCTTGTTTAGCATCGCTAAAGTAACGCGCTGGCCCGCTGCCAAAGCCTGATGTACAGAGGGATTCTGCCGAGGTCGTGGCCTGGTGCAGGGAGGGCTATAATAAGACACTTCCTCACTATGTTCCCTCACATCCTTCAACATGCCTTCGACTGCGCCCCCCGGGAGCGAGGGGGAGGACGGCTAAGGCCTGACCCCGACGTTTTAACGACAGCGGCATTCATGGCCATATAGATTAGCCGATTCAGCGATTCATTCAAGGATTACTACAAACAAGAACACAGAAACACTTTATGACTTTGTTGACTGGATTTAAGACGTGACTTAAGCATTTTATAGTCGGTTTACACAAAACAATGACAAGTCACGAATGCACATTTGTAACCGAGGATCACAGATGTGGATGGAATTTGATGATTCGGGGCAGAGGCTTCACAAACTGTTGCCCAGTGTTATGATTAATGGTAAAAAATGATTATACTGCTGTTATGATTATACTGTTATGATTATAACCAGGGACCCTACGCACCCATCACACAGTCTCTTCAAGGTAATGCCTTCAGGGTGGTGACTGTAGAATCTACGGTCCAGGTCCAGTCGACTAAAAAACTGTTTCATACAGAAGGCCAAAAGAAGCCAAAGTTTCCAGCAACTGTTACTCTGACCACAACTCTTGCTGATTTAGCTAGTATTGATTCCTGGTACACATTCACTCTTCTTCAGCTGAACGCTGAATTCATGACTGAAGAAGTTGCGAAATGGCCAAATTCTGTTGCGTACCAAGCTTCTCTCTGCAACGTTCAATCACTGAATGTTGTCAATGACTGTGCTGAGAGAGGTGTTAAGCTCAGCTCAGATTTTTTGGCATCAGCAAGGGGTGAAGAACATTACAGTCCTTCTTAACCACTTGCAGCACATTCTGGTAAAGAACAGCCCAACTTGCGAAAACACAAAGGACATAGCGACTAACTGAAGAATCTACAAAATAACTACCATTGACTTTAAAACATTGCTGAATGTAGAATAAATGTAACTATATTTAACATTTTAAACTTTGGACAAATAATTTAGAACAATGTTGAAAACAACATATACTATCTGAATTCATTGCGTTGAAACTATTGTCTCTGATGAGTTGAAACATTTTAAAAGATGTAGTGAATGGTTAATATGTTATATAATACACTTCTTACACCTGCTGCATAAATTTAGCGTCATACTATTGAATATAATCAGATAAAAACTGAGCATGTACTATTGCAATATCTATATACATGCAATATTATTTAACATAATGACATAAAATTAGCGGAAAAACTGAAAATATGCGCCAAATGGCGACTTTTCGATATTTTGACTAAATTCATTTGAATAGTGGACCACCTAAATGTACTTCAAACTTCACCAAACTTTGCTATACATTTTATTTTTTTAAATATAAAAAAAACTAGACAAGGGACAAAATGATCCATTGAAGTAAAAAAAAAAAAAAACGGGCGTTTGATGCACCCTAATGCCTACCGCCAAAAACGGTCTCTTGTAAAGCCCTTTGAGTGACAAGTGCAACAGTCCTATAACAATCGCGCCGACAGAACCCAAACAAAGAGTGCCACGACAAAAAATGCTTTTGCCCACACCTCCCCAGACTCTGACAGCAACAAACTGGGCCATAAATCAGACAGAAACTAGTGTGTCCACGGCAAAAATCCAATGCCATGTTACAAACACAAATCTGTAAACCTGCTATGAACCACACGAATGCACAACCGTGTTCTTACAAAGAGTACTGGAAAAGCATTTATTTTCAAAAGCTTCTTATTTTTCACAAGAGCCCAGGCAGCTCCATCTGCCCGCACTGCTAATACTGTTAAAGTTTCCAAATCAGATTCAGAGCTTCACTTTAAAGCCTGATCTTCCAATGTATGGATAGAAAAACACACGTTTAATCCAGTAACTGGTTCAATAACAGAGAAAAACAGATTCTACTTTTAGATTTTGGCAAAGAAAATATTAATAGTAAAAAAGAAAAAAAGAAAAAAAAAAGCTTTAAAAATTAAAAATGTAAAAAAGAAAAAGAACATCTTATTAGTCACTTTATTTAGTTTCATATTTGTACAATAACATTGCACTCCAAAATCTAAAAACTTTCTAAGAACTTTCCTTGACAAAATGCTCGTCTACATCAGTCAAACCAACATTTGTCTCTTTTCCAAATATCTTTTAACAAGTGACCACTTCCGCACATGTGTTCTTTTTTAGTCTTAGATGTGCTGTGAGTTCTTCCATAATGTAAATGCCCTTTAATTGTTTGTGACATTGTTTCCCCATTGGTGGTATTTTTCCATGAAAAATAAAACATGCAAAATGTATATTTTTTCTCCAGTTATATTCAATTAATCTGAGGGTAAGCATCTCAATAAGATAAGAAAAGCCTTTAGTGATCTCACAATGGAGATATTCACTTGTTACATTCAGCTCTCAAGAAACACTCAGGGTGTGAAGGATAGACAGGAAATGTGCAAACAATTAAATAGTAAATAGAGGTATCTTATATACAATCAGTAAAAAAACAAAACACTGCAGGTGGTTGATAAAGTGACGCTGATAGAGATTATTGCATGTATTTTTGCAAAGAGGTTATTGCACATGTTACTTTACAGTCTTGTTGTACAGTCTGACTAGCTTGATTTACAATACGGTAAATCAAGATATAGTATTGCATATATTTATTTCCTAATATCCATCCAGTACTTACAGTATTTTTTGACATTCCCAAAAAAATATGGGTATGATCACCAGTCTTACCACATCCCCTCCAACATATGGTAATGATGATGGAAAGAAACCACTCACTGTCAGTAGTTTCAGAACTTATTTTCACCTTCCAATCAAAATCTCTTGGGCTATTGGTGAGTATTTAATAAACTTCCCATTCATGATCCTCAACTATTTGTCCTTAATACAGAAAGTATTTTCAACATAATGGAACATACTCTTGATATACAGTGCTTAAGATTCTCTTTTCTCCTATATCTTGATCAAATATAGCCCCACCCCTGTAGGAGACCTCATGTGTGCTCCTTATGAGTTGTTGCATAATGTCCGGTTTGAAAAGATCTTTGGAGCGTTAACTAAAGGCTTGCTACAATTGTGAGAAAAATTTGACATGGCCTCCTTCCAGAACTGTGTCATTAACACTGATTCCTCCCTAAAACATGCATCTAGTTAAGATGGTTTGAAGTCTGGGTTATCTGCAATGCAAGGCTGTGTACAAATATTTATGAAATTATGGGACGATGGGCCTTGGGATGGACATAAGGACAGTGTTTGTCCGGCCGATTTGATGATGTTGATTAGGCCCGTTCTGTAGGATGTGCTTTCTCATAGGAAAGAACTCACACAAAACTCCTTTGTACAGCTTGTCCAATCCAGTGGTTTTCCATTATGAACACAATTTTCCTACAAATCCCTGAGGAACAGTCCTGCTGGCCTGTCCCTTAAACACTTGCCTTTTATGTCTCAATGTAACAACTCTCCAGCCTTGGCGGTCCGCTTGCTCAAATCCATGCCGCCCTCTCCTCCGCCAGTACTGGGAAACATTTCCTGGCACACGGCAGCTCCCCCTCCACTCCCCCTGTCAGCTCAGCTCAGAGTTACTGCTCCAAACGCACTTCCACCAAAGACCAGTTTGGTGCATAGCTCCAAAAACCAGCTGAGGCAGCACCGAGGCCAGTCACAACCGTGGGAAAGAGACGCACCTCATGAGAGCTAAAGGTGGCCCAATAAAATAGAATCGAGAACTTTTCCATACAGCGCCATTCAGGACACAGTACCCAGCGTCACTTGACTCTGTTCTTGTAAATATTTCCATTAAAGTAGCATCCTGTAGTAGCTAACGTAGTCAAAGTGATGCTAACAGCGGCGAACACGATCAACTGGCAGTCTGATTTTGACAGACTTTGGCACTTTTGGTTTACTTTGGCATCTTGACAAAAACAAATCTAACTCCCCAAACAATGAGAGCAATATTAGCTCATGCGCGTTACCTACTTATATTTACAGTCATCATAATCATAAATCCATGGCTTAAAGAGATAGACATACATTGTATTGTTTCACATATTGCAAAACACGGCCTCCAGCGCCGCAGTGTTGACGGAGCAGCTTTAGAGTCGGGGCCAGAGTCTGAGTCATCCCTGAACAAAAGAGAGTGGAGGAAAACACTCCGCTCACACAGACTCCACAGTCTGCCGAGCTTCAGCCCATTCCACTGAAACATGTCAACAACCGAGCAGGCGTCTGTGGCATTCCTCTGCTGCATGGCCTTTCTGTGCTCCAGGGGCACGAGCGGGTAACAGAGATTCAACACGAGGGCGCGAGGTATTGTCTACCGGGTAATTTCCCCAAAAAGTATTACTAACTGTTGTTTTTGAATAACATTAGGAGTGATATTAATCTGGGATTGAGCCAGTCTAAACCGTTCAGGGAGAGAAAGAACTGTTGCAGCCAGGACTCAAAACAACGAACCACCGGTCGATTGAATATTATGTTTTTTAAGTGGTGTGTCTTTTGTGTCATCGCCGCATTATTATTATTTTGCATATTAGGCTAAAAGCTCCAGCTACGTGACCCTGACCAAGATTCTGCCATAAGATCTGGAGATACATGGGTCCTTCAGTCAAAAGTGGAGGACAACATTTCCCTACGAGGACAATTAAAAACACTTCAAATTTCTTCAAATACTTTAAATACTTCAAATATTCAAAATACTTGGGAACAGGCTAACCGATGAATGTGCCAGTAGTTTGTAAGATGAGTACATCATTAAATCACACCTGATTCTTCTGCGCAAAAAGGGTAAACGAATAGATGCCACCAATTATGAAGACAATTGTGTATGGATTTTTAAAGTTCAGAAAGGCACTTCCTAAAGGGCCTGTTCTACTGGAGGAGATTTGTGGAGACTTCACAACTCGGACTGTCCGAGCTGCAGAGGCAGTCCGAGTTGGGACTGTCTCCGCAACTCGGACTGTCTCCGCAACTCGGACTGCCTCACCAACTCGGACTGCCTCACCAACTCGGACTGCCTCACCAACTCGGACTGTCTCACCAACTCGGACTGTCTCACCAACTCGGACTGTCTCACCAACTCGGACTGCACCTGACAAAGCACCTGAGTCCAAGACCAGATCGATGAGGAAAACAAGCAAGACCAGAGTCTAGTACTAAACAATGGTGCCTGGTTTGATCTCTTTTGGTTGAAATCACAGTGTTTCTTTTGCCAAATAGTTCTAATTTGACTAAACACAGGACTATGGTAATCAATCGGCATTTTCTCCAGACAATTCAAAAGCCCGAGAGATTTCTTCTGTCAATAGAGACATTATGTCCCTGATGCAGACTGTAAATCAGTGTAAATGAATCAATATTGTGAAATGATACTGGCACCCACACAGACCTAAACAGAGGAGAGAATAAAGGCATAGAGGCTTGTCTGTACGGAAACAGCCTGTTGCAACAGCATAAACAATGTCTATTATTTCTGAGCAGGGTATAAAGTTCTGACCCACCTATAGTTGTTTACATGTCGGGCGTGCAGCACGTGCTCTTTCTGGTTTTAAAAAAAGGTGCTATGACGCTAGGGCGCCGTAAAGGGGTGGAAGGTTAGGACGATTCTAAGGGCCCAGGCTGATGAAGGGCCCAGAAGAGCAGACCCTCTTTTTCTTTTCTTATTTCTTTTCTCTTTTTTATACATACGTGTAATGTGCTAGGGCCCCTCATACACTTAATGTGTATTTTGTCCGTTTTGACCATAGATTTAATATTTAACAAACAAATAATGTATTTACTGTTTAAGTCACACCCCTCCCCCTCACAATGGTTCATTCCACCTGCGCTGTCCGAGCTACGCTCGTTAGCCTAGCGTTTGTTATGATGCAGTGCAGATAGTGACACACGCAGGCATGTCACACATGTCACATCAAAAGTCAGGGCATCAAAACGGAAAGAAAAGAAGGAAAGAAGACTGAGAACGCCAAAGTCGACAGTATGTCACACAGTTTTTCAAAAAGAAAGGTAGCTTGCACTATTCCTGTATTCCAAAACTTTCACTTACTTATTTTTGTTGCTACATGACCTGCTTTTATCTAGCTAGCTTAGTAAAATAATTACTGAATTATGATTTACATCCAACAATAATAACATCTCTGCTGTCTCCGGGTTATCATGTCTCGTAGACACAGATTCAGCGGCCGCTGCACACCCACGTCTTCCTTCCCCCGCGGCCCCCGTCCCCCGTCCCCGTCTCAGCCAAACAAGGTGAGCCTGAGCGCAAAACTTCACGAAGATTGAAAGCTCTAAGCACGTCTTATCTACTGTGTTCTCCACATGATGATAACTTTACTAAACAAAAAGTAATCTACACGCTTCAAAAATTACAAAAATCAGTTTGCCGTGTGTTCTGTGAAGTGAGGGCCAGTTACGTGATGATCAAATCCATTCTGTATGCCAGCCATTGATTTCAAAATACAACACTGATCTGACTTGTGAATTTGAAGATGAAGTCAGACACCTCAACTCTGTATATAGGGCCACTTTCCCAGGGTGTCTGTCACCAATTGATCTGCTCAACAGCATTTACAAGATGCAGCTGCAGAGTATTTTTGGGCAGGTCTGCATAGTTTTGCGAATATTTTGCACATTGCCTGTGACCGTTGCTGGTGGCGAGAGAGCATTCAGTAAGCTGAAACTGATTAAAAATGATCTTAGGTCTGCTATGTTGCAGGACAGACTTTGTCACCTTGCCATACTATCCATTGAAAGCAAACTGGCAAGAAAGCTGAACTTTGATGATTTGATACATGATTTTGCCAGCAGAAAGGCACGCCGCTGGGCCATTATAAAGTGATGTTGAACATAAAATTGTTATATAACAAACAGTTTATGTCTGGTTCAGTACTTGTTTAGTCCTGGACTGGTTTAGGCCTGGCATTACTCCTGGTGTGTCTTGATTTTGAGCCCTTTTGGCCTAGTTTTAGTCTTGGACTGATTTAATTATGGGTTAGTTGTAGCTGATGTTTCCTGATTGAGCAGTTGGACCCAGTTAAAGCTTGTTCACGTAAAGTATATGTCAATGTGTACATTATGTTCTGTTGTGTTTGCAATTGAGATAATAAATATTCTCCTTTTATGTAAACAAGTACATATTTCCATAGCTTTTTCTTGTTTTTGTAGGCTTTGACTCATCAGACATTTTAACTATGCAATGTGCTAAGTATCTTTTTTAAAGTATACAGGGCATGTTTATTGGGTTACATTTTATCTGTAAAAAATGTAGGGGGCCCAGAAATTTTTGTTTCCATAGGGCCCAGAATTTCTGGCGGCACCCCTGCTATGACGTCACAAGTCCACCTGAGTGGTGTTGGACAACTACATTTTGTAATAACGCCGCATGATGTAATACAATTAAAACTCTTTTTGTGTAATTAAAATTCTTTTTGTCATAGTTTTCATATTCTGCAACAAGTCATTATGTAATGCATTAGTGTCTGATGACTGTGCACTATTAAGACTCAAGAATGGTGCACTTGTTGCTGTAAGATCTGTTTAGCTTATTATTATGTGAACAATGGTTAGTAAACTGTGTACAGGTCTTATAAATGATGAACAAAGTATTTATCAATGCATCACTAACTGCTTGATATCGCGCAGTGACCAATGTGATTCCAAAACGCGGCACATTATTAGAAAAAGCTGATTCATTACACAATAAAGTTAACATTTTATTACATTCTGAACATTTATGAGATGAGGTGGTGTTATTACAAAATGGAGGACACAAAAACAAGTTTCACCAAATCACAGGAGACGTTGGCACGGCGCATCCCTCATTTGAAAGCTAAGAACCCTCAGATTTTCCTGCGCTTTAACTAATAGGGGCCTGCACTGGCACCATTTCTGGCTTTATTTGAGACAGGTGAACATAACATGTGAAAATAAACAACATTTATATTTGTACAATCCTTTTGTAATTGTGAATATATCAACTACAATTATTTTCAAGTCGGGATTTGATTTAAAGAAGTTCACTTCCTATCTGCGGGCACAGATTATATTCCAGAAAATCTACATAAACCCTTCGCTTTATTTTCACTTTTCAACGCAGTACATTTGTGTGAGGACTACACTGCCCTCTAGTGTTTAAGCTATACCTTTGTCACAGCCAAACAGGCCTGTTATTGCCTTGATCATCTCTTCAAGTACAATATCCAAAAAACAGAATGAGTGTTTCATATTTGTGACTGGACTTTATTTCAAATGCAAGAATAAGATCCTCCTCACCTGGAGAGCCCGGTGCAGATGTCCAGCTCCGTCTGCGCCCTCTCGTCCCGCAGGAGGCCACTGCCCTGCTCCATCTGCCCCAGTAACTCCTCCGCCTGTAGGAACGCTCTCTCCGCCTCCGCCAGCGTGCGCGGGTCAAGGACAATACGCTGCAGCTGAATGTTTAAAGTACATAGGGCCAGACCTGTTTCTGGGATGTTGGGTTTGTGCGGTTTGGGACAACGCCATGGGAGCCTCGGGCCACCATCATGTGTTGAAATATCGTCTCTGTTCTGACTCTCCAAGGCCGAAAGCATAAGTATCTCCCTGTCGTTGTGTTTTTTAAAACTAGTAAAGTACTGTACTCCTGACATATTTGAGCTTTCGAGTACCGCCTCATAAAATATCCGACCGCCCAGCCCATATCAAATCAGGATAGAAACTATACAGGTAGCAGCAACTAACTCAACCCCCGCCTGAACCCAGCACATTTTCTCCAGTTCGGCTCTACCCAAAAATGACAACATGAGGGAAAAAATGATTGGTTTAGATTAGTTTTGTAGGTCTTAGCTTTCAAATGAGGCGTTACATTGGCCTATAGGCGGTAACCTTTCAGATTTCTGTAAAGCTGAACTGGAGAAAATGCACTTGGTGAAGCCGGGGGTTAAGAGGTTAATGCGTTTGGATGCCATTTATTTTCATTCTTAAATACTCCATCTTTATGCCACAAAGTGTCATTTCTCAAACAGAGGAAATGAGATGCAAGATTGACCCAGTCGGCAACTTCTTTTTGAATGCTTATTGATGACATTTAAGGCCTTCATTTTGGCGCTACAGGAAAAACGAGGAGGTATCCGGGCAAGACTCACAGCTAAGCCACACAAAACTTCCATCACTGCTATTGTTCTGGATAATGGTCGATCACTGGAGAATAAGATAGATTATATTCGCCTACTACGCTCCTCCCAGAAGGCGGTGAAAGACTTTTGTGTTTTTATATTCACAGAGTCCTGGCTGGGAAGCGGAGGGAGCTGCGCAGGGGGAAGAGGAAGAAGGAAGTGCTGACCAGTGCGGGACACCACGCTTTGAAACAAGACAACGTTTCAGGAGCACTGAAGGCAGTATGTCCCCCACCTCCCAAAACATGCTGGTCAGGTCGTCCCACAATGACGAATAAAGCACTTACTTAAAAGTCTACTTGACAACATTTCCGTCTGAAGGATATTGTTGGGTGAGCAGCGCCGCCTCCCCCTGGGTGAGGCTGACCGTGAGAAGGCAGAGCCGCAGCGACCGTCTGTCCGCCCCAGTGCAGAGGCCGAGGACCCGCCGCGCTGAAGAGGCATGCTCCCACGCCTGCTCGCCCCACCCTGACAACACGGGACAACCTCACTGTACCAAGCGGTCTCCTGTATGTGTGGATCACAGCGCTGGGATTACCTTTATACTGCAGGTAGGCTTTGGCCAGTCGGCTGTGGGCCTGGGCCAGTCTGAAATGCCCGTCGCCGTGGACCAACTTCACCAGCGCCAAACACCGAACCAAGTCCTTAATGCAGGCGTCGTACTGGAGGGGGAAAGAAAACTGTATTGGAGCTGGCAACAAATCTAAAACTCATTCAAAGTGTTCATGAACTCAAATTCAAATAGAAAAACGTCTGTACTGTGGAGGGTTTTTCCAGGAACAGGACCAAAATAAATTTGGTGAAGACTTTAAAAGCACAGCAGCATGGTGGTACAGCGGTTAGTGCTCGTACTTCACAGGTAAAAAAAAAAGGTCCCGGGTTCGATCCCCGGCCGGATGTGGCCTTTCTGTGTGGAGTTTGCGTGTTGGTTTCCTCCAGGTACTCCGGTTTCCCCTAACAATAAGAAAATGTACAAAAGGTTAAGACGCCAGCCCAGTGATTGTGACCATGAGCCTGACTCCACATCTGGAGATGGGTCGCCGGGTGGCTGCCTACAGTACTGCGGCTGCCCACAGCTCCTGCAGGATGCCTCAGTGGCACTGAAGGATGGGTGAAATGCAGAGAACAAATTTCCCTACGGAGATCAATAAAGTATACCTCAACCCAGGGGTGGCAATTCATTTTTACAAGGGGCCACATGAGTAACCTGAATCAAGTTAGAAGGCCGCACCAATAACTTGAACTTCTTTCTGCTCAACTTTGTCACATTGCAAAATGCACTGGCCACAGTTTGCCCACCCTGCTGTTTTTAGACTTTAGCTCAGCATTCAACACTATAATCCCACAGCAGCTAATACAGCAGCTAAACTGCTCCACCTGGGGATCAACACATCACTGTGCAACTGGCTGCTGGACTTTCTGACGGGGAGACCACAGGCTGTACGTGTCGGCGGAAAGTCCTCCAGAACCATCACACTGAACACGGGGGCTCCCCAAGGCTGTGTGCTGAGCCCCCTCCTGTTCACTCTGCTGACCCATGACTGCGCTCCAAAGTACGAAAGACTCAAACCTCTTCATCAAGTTTGCAGACGACACAACAGTGGTGGGTCTCATCAACAACAGAGACGAGTCACACTACAGGAGTGAGGTGAGCAGTCTGGCCATGTGGAGCACACAGAACAACCTCTCTAAATGTGGAGAAGACAAAACAGCCTGCTCCTCTAACAATCATCATCGGGAAGCTGAACTCCCTGCCCTCCCTCCCACCCTTCTTCCCCCACCCCCAGCTCCACAATCAGGGATGAGAGAAATATAATTTCAAATCATTCACATGGTTTGAAAAATAAAAAATCTTGAATCCTGAATCTACCATAACCTTACTCTGACATCGCTTGAGTAATCAGGAAGTGAAACTACTTCGTTTTAGCCGTTTTTGATCAATATTGCATTTTCTAACCCACAGTGGAAGATAGTGATAATAATACGATGAGTGTGTGCTGGCGATTTGAGTGCAGAGAAGGGAGATACAGTATATATACAGACACACTAAACAAAACAGTACTCCAGGTATGTCTTTGATGAGGATGTTACATTATAACATGGTCAGAAGCCCAGGAATGGCTGTTTTTGCGAGATATATATATAGATATATAGAGTAGGAATCTACCCCCCACCTCTTTGTTGTCTGCGTTTGTCTGAGCCGAGGAGTCGAAATGCTGGAGTTTTTCCTCAGGAGGCATCAGCAGGAGTTGCCTCTCGGTGATTTCGGCCACTAGGGGGCTCCCACACTTGTCCTCCTCCCTTGCACTGCTGCTGTCCATCTGCGCAGATCTGACCAGAGAGGAAGGGATTCGTGAGCTGTCTTATATATCCATTTCCCATATGTATGTGTATGTGTACATGTATGTATGTATGTTTGTATGTATATATGTGTGTGTACACACATATGACGGGTCAGACAAAGAGCGCTTCAGAAGCCCCTTATGAGAGACCAACAGGCCCGGTTAGAACCATGAGGCCGTCCTTCTGTGGACCCACCACCCTGCAGGAGGAGCCATAGGGGCTGGGGCAGCTCCAACAGCTGCCCCCACGACCCGGCAACGGATAAGTGGAAGAACATGGATGGATGGATATATATATATATATATATATATATATGATGCGGGGGCGTATGCAGGGCGTATTTTACATGTTGTAAAGCACTTTGTGATACCTTTCGGTATGAAAAGCGCTTTATAAATAAAGTTTGATTGATTGATATGTATTTCATGTGCCACTATATGTTTTTATTGTACATATGTTTATTTTATTCAAATCAAATCAAATCAAATCAAACTTTATTTATAGAGCGCTTTTCATACAAAATGTAACACAAAGTGCTTTACAGTGCTTAAAAATCATTAAAAATAATAAAAATCGTCCCCACCAGTAAATATACATAAATAACTACAACCCCACCACCCACCACCCGCACACACAGACACACAGACGTACAGACAGCCCAGCAGTTAAAAGTCTTAAATAAAAATGGACATAGAGTTGAGTACGTAAGGCTGGGTACAGATGGACCGAAAGAGGAAACATCATCCAAGGAGCCGTCTGCACCAGGAGCAGCCCATCGCCCACAGCCACAGAGCGCCAACCCAGGGGGCCCGGAGTAGGTGTAGGAGAGACGTCCTACCTCCATCCAGGCACCCCCAGGAGAGCGCCCGCACGGCCACAGCCAACCAGCACTCCCGGGGCAGAGGGCTCCCTCAGAGGAACCACTAGGAGAACATAAAAAATAAATGAATAAAATAAATAAAAATAAATAAATAAATATTTAATAAGAGATACATTAAAAACAGCTAAAACTGTGCGTGAAATAGCACAGGATAAAAGAGGGAAAATAAAGAAATAATAGAACTAAAACCGGTAAATAAGGTTAATATAAGTAAATATTAATTAAAAGCTAAACTAAAAAGGTGGGTCTTGAGCCTGCTCTTAAAAACATGAACGTTCTCTGCGGTCCTGAGCTCCTCTGGCAGGTCGTTCCAGAGGCGAGGGCCATAGTATTGGAAAGACGCCTCGCCGTGAGTCTTTCTGTTGACTTTAGGAATAACTAGGAGACCCCTGCCAGAGGAGCGAAGGGACCGCGAAGGCTCATATGGTAAAATCAATTCTGAAAGATAAGAAGGACCAAGACCATTAAGACATTTAAAAACCATTAAAAGAACTTTAAAATGGATCCTGAAACACACGGGGAGCCAATGCAGTGACTCTAAAACCGGTGTAATGTGGTCCCGCCTCCTGGTCTTCGTCAGGACACGAGCTGCTGAATTTTGTAAAAGTTGTAAACCTGAGATACTCTTTTTGGGAAGACCAGAAAGCAGGGCATTACAGTAGTCGATACGACTGGTGATAAAAGCATGCATTAGCGTCTCCGTGTTGGCCCGAGAGAGAATGGGGCGGACTCTGGCTATGTTCTTTAGATGGTAAAAACCTATCTTTGTGATATTCTTAATGTGTGGAATTAAAGTCAGCTCAGAGTCAAAAATCACACCCAGGTTCTTCACCTGTGAGGAAGGATTAAAAGACAATGACTGTAGTTTGGGTAAAAGTTTCTCTCTCTGGGCCTGAGGACCGATGACTAAAACTTCAGTTTTGTCCTGGTTAAGCTGGAGAAAGTTTTCTGCCATCCAGGATTTGATGTCTAAAATGCAGTTAAAAAGTGCATCCATTGGCCTGGTGTCCTCAGGAGACATGGAGATGTACAACTGTGTATCGTCAGCGTAACTATGAAAGTTGACTCCATGTCTCCTGATGACATCACCAAGAGGGAGCATATACAGGTTAAAAAGCACTGGGCCTAAAATCGAACCCTGGGGCACACCACATGTAATATTATGGACCTTGGAGGAGCAGGTATCCACACTCACCATGAATGTCCTGTCTGTGAGGTAGGATGTAAACCATTTGTGGACAGCACCAGAGAGGCCGATGTGTTTTAAACGAGTTAAAAGAATAGTATGGTCGACTGTATCAAAGGCAGCGCTCAGATCCAGTAGAACCAACACTGTCAACCTTTTGGAATCATAATTTAATCTAAAATCGTTTAAAATCTTTAAAAGGGCTGTCTCGGTGCTGTGGTTTACCCTAAAGCCAGACTGAAATTTCTCAAGGACGTCATGTGCATTTATAAAGTCGCTAAGTTGGGTAAAAACAAGTTTTTCTAAGATTTTGCTTAAAAATGGTAAGTTGGATACCGGTCTAAAGTTGTTAAAATCATTACGGTCCAAATTGCTCTTCTTCAGCAGAGGCCTCACCACCGCCCCCTTAAAGGCAGCAGGGAAGACCCCCGTCTGAAGGGAGCAATTCATCATGTGTAAAAGCTCGTCTCTAAGAGATCCATAGAAAGTTTTAAAAAACGGGGTTGGGACCGGGTCTAAAGGACATGTGGTGGGCCTCACTGAGGAGAAAACTTTATCAAGCATCTCAGCATTAACCTGGACAAAACTGTGCAGTGTTTCCTCTGGAACAAGTAGACAACCAGATGTATTTAAAACCGTGTTACTTTGAGTAGATAAATTCACTATATCCTGGCTTTGTTTTTTGTGTTTGGATGTATGTTGTATACATATGCTGCCTACGTTTTGACCTAGGCCATTACGACATCATCCTATGATGCAGCAGGCCACGCCCTATTTAAGGATGGCTTCTCATTCATAAAAAAACATTTAGCCTGATGAAGGCCACTGGCCGGGCCAAATAAAGGAACCCTGGTGTTGCAAGTATACAGTGTGCGAGAGGGTTTTTCCTGTTCTACGTTTGGCTTCTATGCATTCTCTTACGCACCTGTTTGATACAAGAGATGTGCGCAGTAAACCGTCTTTAATTGCTGAAAAAAATATTAAAATAAAATAAAAAAGGCCTCCAATCCAAACCTTAAATGTGCTTTTTAGATTCTTCTGCTTAATGACGTAAATAAGGCTAATACTAATATTTTACAATAAAAAATATAGATTGACGCCTTCTTAGTGACGTCACAGTTTTGAACGCGTGTCACTGGTTGACGCAGGTGTCAATCAGAACAGCTGATTATCCCATTGTATATTGGCGCCTAGTCAAACATATGATCAATAAATGCTTATCTTTGAACCTTATATGTCTGACCGAGGCAAACATAAGGACATTTATATCATCGTGGACGCTTGGCATCACTTTCACCCAAAGGACTTTTGCAGAGGAAGTGTGAATCGGCGTTACCATCCTCCATGGGACTCCAGCGGGCCGCAGCTCAAAGCTAGCCCGAAGAG
This sequence comes from Proterorhinus semilunaris, assembly GCA_021464625.1. NCBI lineage: Eukaryota > Metazoa > Chordata > Actinopteri > Gobiiformes > Gobiidae > Proterorhinus > Proterorhinus semilunaris. The sequence goes on along the minus strand of CM038356.1, from coordinate 28,618,248 downwards.
AACGCACCTTGGCCGGGTACAAGCCCGGCAACGACCCGGCAATATACTGGAGTACTCGTCCCACGAAGACAGCAGAAGGTAGGAAAAGGCTTTAAACTACGTACTGCTGTGATGCAATGCCATATTGTAAAAGTTCCTGAAGAAGGTTTTGTTGGTTGGGTTGGGTCCGGCTTGGTTTGTCCTGGATCCATATTTTTTGGCTTTGATGAACAACAGTTTGGCCTCAGATTCAGGCAAATAGACGTGAATACTGTAGTTCTGCGCTTGTGTTTGCGCTGAATGCGCTTTTGCATTTTTGTTTGTTTTATAGTTGGCTAAACCGGGCAGAATTTGTTCTAAACTATGAGTTTTGCGTTCTATATTACGCATAAGGCGAGTGACCGTTCGTCAATTTATGACTCTTTCGGAGTGAGACTGTTGATTTTAACACGGAGGGTATCCATGGTTCCAATTTGGATAAACCACTGGCGTGTGTTATTTTCCACCGTTTTGATGTAGTGAATAGAAGCTGAAAGGAGTGACCAGGTAATTTCTTAGGAAATATTAGGATTCTCACATTACAAGTTTTGTTTCTCATAATTTTTGTCACAACTGAAATAAAACAACATTTTCTCCAAGTACTTATTGACTTTTAATTGAGTATATGTTTGTGTCACTGCTAAAATTATTTCAAAAATAATGTTACTCTTACGTTAGTCAATATTTTGGCTTTACATTAGATGTGTTTAAGATAAAGTAATTCATTTAGAACTATAGGCTCATAATACGACACACAACCAGAAAAGTCACCAGTAATAGTCTACTCACTCACGTCTATATGAATGTGGAGGCCAGTCAGGCTGTTTCCATGTCGTGCTCCACCTGCGCTCAGTCAGGTAGCTCTGTTGAAGTTTTACGCACAGTTTGGGTTACCACCGGCAACGGGCGCAAACACTCCGGACACAACACGTCTCCTCCTCTGTACCCGTTAACCTACCCTCGTCATTCAGCCGTCGAACCGAAATAGTCCTATAGGCAATCTTTAGATCTGGGTATGTTATATAGATTATAGATAAATACACAGGAGGGGTCTGCCAGGTATCGAAGAGGCGCATTTAGGGGGGAAAGGCTGGGAAAGAAAACAGGAAGCGAGGTGCATTCGCCAGAGAAATGTTGCACAATCTGGATGTATGATGTCGGAGCTGTAACGCTGCTGTCAGACCACCAGAGGTCAGTATAGTGAAAGGAGAGGACCGCACATCCTCTTTGGGGAAACGTCTACAGCGCGCTCTGGTACACCTTTCTAGGCTGGTTTTACCAAACCCTCGTACTCATTTTGTTTCGTACAGAGGGTCTGGAATTTCACAATTGAGCTCCGTTAACAGGTGGGAGGGGTGAACTGCTTTGAAACGATTGGATCATGTAAGGGGGAAAAAATTGACTGGAGTTAAGGCTAAGGCCAGGCTTTACTTATTATTTCCAGGGGAATGATAAATCACTTCACTTCCGTCTGCGTAGAGTTACTGCGTTAGCCCGGTATGCACGTTTTAGGTTGAGATAGGAAACTTCTCATCAGGGCTGTAGACATTTTGTTCTCTTTCATTGCGCACCACTTTAGACGTTCCCTCAAGAGCATCCTCTAGACCAGGGGTCTCCAACCTATTTTACCCAGTGAGCTACTTTTATAATGGAAAACCACCAGAGAGCTACTTATGCTTCGAAGACACTTTTGTAGTCACCCTGTAGCTATTAGCCAAGAGGATTATTTCAACAAAATTGGAGAAAATGAATTTTTGTCCTTATACTTTACATAATTTGCCCAAATGTTTTCAGATTCTGTTCAAAATGTTAAGAACAAAAAGAAAATGTATCTAAAATGTGACTCATCAAGTGTGTGTAGAAGTTTTGAAGGCCTTTGGCGAGCTACCAAGAAAGGGCTGGAGAGCTACTGGTAGCTCCCGAGCTACTGGTTGGAGATCCCTGCTCTAGACCGTTTTTACTGTCAACTCATTCTGCGATTAAATACATTAGATCTAATTTCACAAGAGACGGGGGAAGTTTAATTGATCACAATTCATACACAAGGCGATTCCGAGTGCTTTGCAGCTACACACAATTGCCGAAAAGGCGGATCAAAATCATTCTATAAAACATCAATATTATCATTAAAGGCCTTGTACCCGATGTTTGTGCTTGGTTCTCCTTCAGTGTATTGAATGTGCAGGGGTGTGTGAATACAGACTGTCCACGTGGTTGTGAAGCATTATGTATCGATCGTGAGCGTGCGGACTGTAGTTTGCATTACTGTGAAAGTGACCCTGGAAAGTGACCCTGAAAGTTGTGAAACGTGCTTAACTCATCCCCGTGGAGAATTGGGACGTTAGAAAGTGAGTTTGGACCAACCTAAAAAATTCACTCCCTATTTCATTGTTGTAAATCAGCTATTCCCAAACTTTGGGACATCGCGGCCCCTTCAGGATACGAAAATCTATCTGTTATTTTACAGCTAAAATGACATGAAAATCAATGCAATGACTGTAGATTAAATACTGCTTTAAAGTAGTTTAATGTAGCAAATCCATGTAACTTTCATTTAAAAATACTTTATTTTCCAATTCCCCCACTTTAGGAACCACTGTTGTAAACAAGAAAAATCAGGTATAGAATTGATCAATTCAAACGCAAAGACTGCAGAACATATACTTTTTCAGTGTCATATTCATGGCTATAGAGAGCGGGTTTCAGTCTGGATTTGAACATTGTCAGAGTTGAGGCCTGTCTCACATCTTCAAGAAGACACTTCCAGACTTTAGCTGCGTTAAACTGAAACACAGCCTCATCACATTTAGTCCTGACTCTGGGAATTAGCAGGAGACCCCTCCCTGAGGTCCTCAGAGCGGGGATGGTTCATGGTCATGATTGTTTTTTTTGTTCCTTGTTTTGTTGTCTTGCCTCTGGTCTAGTCCTGTTTTATTTTGACGTATGTGTTCTGTCCGTGTGATTTTGATTTACTTCCCCGGTGGTAATTACCTGGCAGAGCTTTGGCTGGGCAGAGGGTCAAGCCATAAGTGATATTATTTGATTATATCATATGGTTGAAACTAATCCAGTATGACTGAGAAAGGACAGATGCATTAAACTCTCCAATTTCAGGTTATTTGTTTGAAAGAAATACGTATTTACCATTATTGGCATCACTTTAAATGAAGTATAAAGTATTAATAAGCATTAACAGTCTTCTTAGGGTCGGCTATGAATAAGCATGTTATTCATGGTCTATTAGCATGGTAGTTGATAACTATATAATGATCAGCTTTTTCATATCTATATAAGCATAATGGCCTATAGTATCTTAATAGATAAAAGTTTAATACGCAGCTTATCAATACCTTTACAATATTATCATGGTTAATTATTAATGCTTAACAACTTAACAAGGCCATACCGCCTTTGCTCTGCCCGATCCCGTCAGACCTCGGAAGCTAAGCAGGGAAGGGCCTGGCAGGACTTGGATGGGGGGGACACCAGGAAGCCTAGCAAATGTAGTGTGTGTGTGTGAGTGGTTGGGGGTGATGATGGCTGATGTGCGCAGACTGGTTGCCTCGCTCATCATCACCGAGTATGGACTGAATGAATAATGCACCAACATTGTAAAGCTGTGTCTGGAAAAGCGCTATATAAGACTAATGCATTATTGTTATTATTATTATAACAAGCAAATCTTACAGCGTTACCCAATTACGTTTCTGTTTTGATACATTTGTGGGGGCCTTAGTTTTGGACTGAGGGGGCCGACCACAGCACAAGCAGGGGGGGCTTCAAGGAAAAAAGGTTGGGAACCATGTTTTCGACTATTACTCTTCCATAGGAAAATAAATGACTATTACGCTACACTTGGGTCTGTAGTATGAAAATATTTGGTCTCACTCAATCCGTTTTTTGGCGCACACAGCAAGAACATGCCAGTCCCACACGGTTAGTTTTGTTTAGTCTATTACTTTAAGTGTCAAGGACCATGTACAAATATATTACTCTTAAAAAGGAAAAGACTTTGTGCCCGATTTAGCTATGCCTTAATCTGCAGTTCCCAACATTCAAATACACGTTACTAATGTCTTTCAGAAAGTGACGTTATTGGTCCATAATCGACATGAGCTGATCAATAACCATTTAATTCCTATCCGATGGTTACCTAAAACAACCATCGGATAGGATTTAAATGGTTGATTACAGCCCAAGATCTTTTAACACTAAAAAACCTGTGCTCAGCTTCAAGGGAAATTGTTCAAATCTACAGGTAGCTCTTGTCTCCCTGACTGACGGGCTGCAGATGAAAGTGAGCAGAAAGAGAAGCCGTGCTTTATGTCGGCCTGTGCACAGTTTACCCACTATACGCGGTGACGGCTATATTAAGTTTCGCGGCCTGTGCCAAGAGCACGAAGAGGAAATGTACTCTTCCCTGTGAAAACAGCCACCTCGGACCCCTGCCCACGCAAACACGGCCCGCGCCTCTGTGGCTCTGCGAGGGGTGAGCCCCCTGGGACACCGTAGGGCCCGGGTTTGGCCATGTCCGCAGCAGGAGTGGATAACGGACACATGGTTGCAAAGTTTTGTATTTTTGAATGTGTCGCTCTATTATTTGGTCGGATCGCCTTTAGCATTGATTACATTTAGAGCAGTGGCGTCGAGACCCACAGTCACCCTGGCCTGACCAGAGACTGGTAAGATATAGGGTCAAAAATGGTCTTTTTCTCAAAAAATGTTGTTGAATGGGCATTCAATTCAGGATGTGCTGGAGAAGGCCTTGCACAGTGGTCACACTTAAAGAAACGAATGCGACGTTGGATCTTTTGACATTGCAGAAGCGTATTCCCACAACGCCACAACGAATGCGTGCTGCGATCAAAGCTAAAGGCGCTACAACCAAATATTAGAGCGTGTGATCTTTTTTTTATTTTTATTTTTTTATCAGGTTGGGTACTTTGCATTGGCCAGGACCACCTAGAATAGGGCTGGGTAACGTTAAACGATACCAGTTTGGTATCGGAAAAAAAGCGACTACTGGTATGGAAAAAAGAAGAGTATTGAAAGCAGGAACTGTAAAAACAATCTTCTATCTTTAGATTCAAGTTTGGATGCTGTTGGTCCAGGTGCAGCATTAAAGGAAGTGACTCGTTTCAGCTCAAATAACTGATTTCCCTCCCAATTTTTCCATAATTTAAATTAATATTTTCCATTAAAAAAAAAAGTGAATGTTTTTCCTTATTTCTGCCTCATTTTTTTCTTGTTTTACTCATTTTACCCCACATTTTTGCTTATTTTGTTTTAAATTATTACTCTCTCTATTTCCCCTATTTCCCTTCTTTTGCCCAACATTTTTCTTTCATTTTGCCACAATTTCCCCCCCCTGCAGATTCCCTATTTTTCACACACATTGGAGGTGAGCCCAACATTGTAAATTTTCAGATCTTCCACACATTACTATTCTGTTTTCTGGTAGTCGATAAATATTTTAGTATAGCTATCTAAAAGTATGGCTCAGGTATCAGTATCGAAAACCAAGTATTGTTTAACCTCTTAACCCCCACCTGAACCCAGAACCCTAGAATGGATCGCTAATTGCACAAACAAGTTCAAGTTCAAAATGTATTGTTATTGCCCCCAAATTAGTAGCAATTAGCGTATCCCATTGTCAGAAAGGTTGGCAAAAAAATAAATAAATACAGTCAAATATCAAAATAAAAGTTTTTCTATCACTGCCGCCTCCCAACAGCCGTGCTCTCCGTCCTCTTGGCTCATGGGCTCGCGACACAAACCGGCCCTTGTGTTTGTTTGTCCGGCGTGTCTCTGCCTGGACGTCAGGGGCCCCCTCACTTTGGCCCCAGTCCCGTGATGGGCGGCTGAGAGGCTTCTATTCCTGAAGCCCAAGTGGCCCTTAATGAAGCTGCTAGTGTTGGCACGGGGCCCTGTATACAGCCAGATCACAGCCCACAGCCGAGCCTTGGCCAGCCCGCGCGGCCCCGCTCCCTCTCCGGCTTCCTAATTTAGTAACGCGAGGGTAAAAATATGCACCAACGAACAAGGTCTGGTATGTCAGGCTGCGGTCCAGAGGAGTAGAGAGAGCGAGAGAGGGGGGGTCAGAGAGGGAGGGAGAAGAGGGAGAAATGTGAGAGAGGGAGGGAACAGAATACGTTTGAACATGAGTTGATAAATATTAGGGGTGTAACGGTAATGGTGCAAAAACACACCACAATAAACAGTTAGATATGATCAAGCAATTTATATTAAAACTGTTTCTGGGGAATATTTCTTCTATTGACTTAAACAATATAAATGATAAAACCACTCGTTTGCTCAGTGGTTCATTAAGGCGGGACACTGCAGGGGAATAGGGCCACAAAAAAAATATTAGAAATATCAATTTGAATCTTTTGCTGTGGATTACAGATATGAATATGAGGAGATAAATGTATTTAGCATTTTAAAATAAAAATATGACATTTTATGCATAAAAATTGCCAAATTTGCCTATATTTTAATCAATGAAATCAAAATAATTGTTGATATATTAGTTACAAGGATTTTTATTTTTTTATTTTTCATTTTGGTTTTACTTTAGTTTTTGAAAAAGCTATTAATAAATGGTATATTTGCAATACCTGTAAATATATGATTTAATAAAAGTGTGAATAACTTTGGCCCCAGTACTGAGCCTTGAGGAACTCCCCATGTAACTGTCTCAAATGCCACATAATCAATTGCTGTATAGCAGTGGTTCCCAAAGTGGGGTCAGGGGCCTTAGAGACACTGCGGGCCCCCCCAAGACTTTTCTACAAAACATGCACATTGGAAAAACAAGTTTGAAAGGAAATGTATATATTTGTTCAAATTAAAAACTTCAAATGAGGTGTTAGCCAAAGTTCCATTCATTGCCCTTTTTGTTATTTCATATGAAATGTGAAGCAGTCGTTCCAAAATCTTTTTCATAAAGTAAATTGTTTTTATTTGGGGGCCCCAGTGTAACGTTGAGATCGATAAGTGGGCATAAAGCTCGAGACATTGGCTGCTGTATAGAATGTTTTTGTTTATAACTTCGTAGCCATTGATTTGGTTTCCCACAAAAGCTACAATTCACACTTTGTCAACACAGTCAATCGTATCAAACACCTTATCTCAGTTGGAGAAGAGTTAATCAAATTTCTCCGTCACAGTGACACATCTCTAGTTAGTTTGGCCTAGCAACTTGAGATACTCTCCTCTTCTTCTTCTTCACTTGTCTCTCTTGCTTCTAAAAAGTGCTAGCGGTTCACAAAACCACCCAATCCTTTTGCCGAAGACTTGCTCCTCTTTGTTCGTACCATCCTGTTTGCATTCTTACACTTCATTTTGTCCATAGGCCGTGGATAAACTCTTTCCTTGTTTACAATGGCACTTAAACCGCCGTTATGGAGGCCCGTACATGCTAGTTTGTTCCTTTGGAGGCTTTTGTCTAAACAGAGAATACCGTAATCACCTTCTAAAGCTTTCTGTAATCTTTGCAACACAACAATGGATCGCTTATTGGCTTCCAGAATTCTCATATTGGCACTCAGAATGGACGGGTTTTCGCGAGCGGCGCTTGAGAAACGCGACGACAATGGCGGCTTGTTGAAAGGGCTTATCTTATCGCGGTGTAACTAGCATGTCCCGCTCAAAGGGAAGGGGACGGGCCCGCGGCTTAAGTCTGTTATTTTATTTCTTCCCACAGAAATTTGTAAGCAGCCATTGAAGAGCGTTTTTAATTTGTTATCTGAAACGGGGCAGCTGTGAGGACATTAGCATTTTCATTTGGGGAACTTGAGCTGGAAGGTAGAAAGTTTCGGGAGAGAGGAGTTTCCGAGCAACTTTTACTTTTATTACAGTTGTATTTTACTGCTTTAGTATCAAGAAATTGACCACCACTGTATAGCAGTAGCTGGATGAGAAGCAACATAAGTCGTAGTAGCAGTGCAGTTGGCTTAGCTAGCGCGAGTACATGTGGGTGAACTAACAGGAAGTGGAGACAGCTGTAGCCTGTCTGTGGTTCTGGAGACGGTGACGTGTGACGAGTGTAAAATGATTCATAATCTCTCTCATGTTGGTCAAGTCCAGTGTGTGTTTGTAGCAAATGTGACATTTATTTTAGCATCGCTACTGTTTTAAGTAATCACAAATCAACCCGGGCTAAACCATTGAGCATAGAAATGATATAAATAGCTAAATAAATAAATAGCTATTTATTTTCTACAAATGCATAGATTTTGTTAACAGTCAAATCCCGGACTGGTTCAAATTGAACATTCTATCTTCATCTAAATTGGGAAAAACGCCTCAATACTAAACTATGGCGAGGTATGTTTTGTCCTTTTCATGGCATCCACATAATGTCTGTGGTTTCTTAACATTAACATTTTATTTGACGATAGTAGTAGCCATTGGTTGTGTATCCCAGTGGTTCCCAACCTTTTTTCCTTGAAGCCCCCCTGCACGTGCTGTAGTTGGGCCACTCACAGATGTATCAAAACATGAAAACAATTGCTAATAAGTATTTACTTGAAACAAATAAACTGAAATTGCTCAAATTTATGACCTGACCCTCTGACCAGGCAAACCTCTGAGCCCACTTGCAATCTTAACTGGGGGGGCCCGCTCCCTAGGTTGGGAACCACTGGCGTATCCGACCCCACAACAAGCCACTAATTTGTATCTAAAGTGAAATCTCAAAAGGTCGCTAATGATTTCTAACTAGGCTTTGACCACCTTTATGTGGTTGATGGGTTAACAACAGCTGAAAACATCTATAGATCGTTCATAATTTGCGATGTTTGGTGGCTAATGCTAACGGCTATAGGAAAAATCCACTGAGCAGGCTAACAGACTCTGAAAAGTCTCCCGGACTAGCCGACTTGCTATCCACATAAGTTAGGATGGAACGCCGCGTCTCCTTTTTTATTTCTATGATTGAAGACACAAGTGCTAGTCTCACTTGTGGACATGCCATTCCTCATTTGAAAGCTCAGAACCTTCAGAAAAATAGCCACTGGGCCATTACTTTCTTATGGAGGCCTGCAGTGGCACTAATAAGGACTTGACTGGTCTCTTTTTGGTACACGTCAAGTACATACTCTATCCCCCTCTAAATAACGAGACAGTCTTTTGAATCTCCCAAAGACTCGACTCCCAACAAAGTAGCCACAAATCCCATCCCTAACCCCCCCCCTTCAGCTCCACAACATCTCCCTGTGGCTTCTATCTGGGTCAGAGGAGTCTCTAGATAGATGGGAGAGATTGATGAAGTGCACCAGGGAGAGTGGAGTGTAGGAGAGAGTGTGTGCCTATACCTCACACCGTACGCCAGCCTCCCCCTGCCGCCCCTCCGCCCGAACCCGCTGGGCTGCACCGCCTGCCGCTCTTTAAATGACCTTCAAATTAGCCTTATTTTTCACCCGCTCCACCGTCACCGCCATGGAGGATCTCGTTCGGTCCGTGTCGTGTCGTGAGCAGATTGGCACGGTGGTAGTTGAGAACAGATCAGTGCTTGACCAAACCAGGGGACGTGGGGAGGTAATGTTAGAATGTTAAGTGCATAAGCAAGGCAAGGCAAGGGCAAGGCAAGTTTATTTATACCGCACATTTTGTACACAAGGCAACTCAATGCGCCTAGGCTCCGATTGTAGCCACAGCAGCCCTGGGGGAAGACTGCCTGGCACATTCTGGTGTGAAAGGGGAGGAAAACTCATTCTGTGCAAGACCTAATTGCTGCAGAAGCATACCTTTTGATTCAAATTATCCAAAATTACAGTGGGACAGATTTTTACCTTTGCAAAAATGTCTATGTGATGAAATTTGGTCTGACAATTAATGACAAAAATGCAGTGAATCGCCTCTTAAAATGTTTCTGTCTGAGACACTCAGGTTCACCGTCTTTGACCACTCATAGAACAAAATGGAAAAAGACCTGTCTGGTTTTACTCATAAAACCTCGAAAATAGACTAGGCCCTGTACTTGACTTTTTGTTTACAAATAATAAAAGAGGAACCCAGTAAATTATTACTTTTTTGTTGTGGTCCAACCTCATCTTCTCTAACATCCCCATCTCTTTTTAATAAAAAAATAAAAAGTGCATTAGTAAAAGTGTAACGCTTTCCTGGACACTCGAATGCACTTTACATTGCTTTATTCATTCACTCCATACTTGGTGGTGGTAAGCTATTATTGTAGCCACAGCTGCCCTGGGGTAGATTGATGGAAGCAAGGCTGTCAATCTGCATCATCGGCCCCCCCGACCACCACCAACCAACTCACACACTACATTCACCCAGGTTCCCTGGTGTTCCCAAACGGTCTCCCATCCAAGTGCCGGCCAGGCCCTTCCCTGCTTATCTTCCCAGGTCTGACGGGATCGGGCGGAGCAAAGGCGGTACGAAATGTGAGAAAACGTGCCTGCAAGTTCATGAAATTGATACAAATGCTTTATAATTGGATGATGTGAGTTTACAACATACTGGAGGAGGACAACAAAAGATTTGGACCACAACTGGAAAAAAAGTAGGGCAGAAAGGTCCCCGGAACAACAATATGCAAATTTATTAATTTTGTCCAAAAATGTCCGATAGAACCTCATCATTGAAAGGCGACTTTAGTGCAGAAAGCTTTCCCTGGTGTCGCTGCTGCTGCAGTTGAGCTGATTGTTGAGTTTGTTCAGGGTCAATCTGTGCTAAATTGAATGAAAAAAAGAATAGAAATAAAGATCCGGCTCTTTTCAAAATCAAGATCTGATTAAAAAATGGAATGCTCTCTTTTGCCCACAGAAGGCGACACAAACGCAGTGAGCCCGTCCCGTGCCTATCCATCACTGCACTGGGGTGACGTTCTCCCAGCAGGAGCGCTCACATCCCCCCCTGTGCGTCGTACAGTGGCGGCAGGACACAGCGGCTTATTTAGACGGATTAGAAAACATGGTCTCATACTCACATTTTTTAAAGGTTTGTCCTCCATTCCCGGCACACTGGACTCTTCACATTCTTGAACTTTGTTGCGCAGCAAATCGCTAAACAGGGTTCAATCAGTGTATTTTTTTGATGAAACTATGACAAATTAAGATGTATCCACTTATTCTCGTGCGCCAGAGTGGTGTGAGTCAGTTAGGGGCCTCCTTTATCGCGTTTAGGGCCTGATCAATCAAGAAAAGCTGTTTCATGAGATTCGATTTTTGGGATTCTAGATTTAAAACCGGCGGTGGCCAAAGTTCAAGGGCCCGATCTGCCGCCTGGTGCAACAACAGCGCCACCCAAGACGAAGTCGGTGTCTTTGCGTACAAACCACGGCGTGCCAGTGCTTTCGCTGAAGCCTGGGGGCGTGGCTTAGAGAAAAAAGGGGTCGCCTGAGGCATGGTGTGCGATGAACAGCGCTGACAACAACGAGCACGTCCTCTCCTCTACATTGACATCATGCGCAGCCTTGTGCATCGTATTAAGCGCTCACAGGACAAACGGCAAACTATCACACACTTTAATAAGCGACTATCCGGGTCCGTTCCACAGATAAACACAGCAAAAACACAACTTTATCTGCATCTCCTGCTGAAATAACAACAGATAAAAAACTGTTTTACATCTAATTAGAATAATATAGCTCACCATTTCTCCAGGCAAAACTAAGATATGTTTATATTTAAAATAAGCCTTCATTGTGTATGGAAAAAGTGTAGAGTAAACGTAACATTTCTGTGTGAGCCTTGTAGTCGGCTCTACAGCAGGTTAAAATCAGCTAAATCTCGTTAAAATGAAAAGGGTTATACCCAGCCATTCCGACCCCCCTCCCCCCCCCCCCACCCACACACACACACTCCAACATTGATGTCTAATTGTCCCGGCACAAAAGGGGGGGGGGGAGTGTGCAACGTTACGCCATTCCGACACACAATTTAATTATTAAAAATACGTGGGCCTACTAGAACTGACCCTAACCTTACCTTAGCCCTAACCTTAAGGATAGTGGAGTTTACAAACTGAACAGGCTACGCTCAAAACTTGTCAGAATAGCGGTATCAAAAGGTGTTGGATTGGCGGGATGTCCCAATGGAGGGGTGTCGGAATGACGGGTTGAGCCCAGTGAAAGGGGCTAAAGTGTGGGCAGGTGCGGAGGAGCAGTGTGTCTGAGTGGCCACGCGCGTCAGTTGTTCAGCGGCGTGACACACACATTCAGGTAAATGCAGAGATCATCTGAATTTGGAGCAACATAACCACCTCTTCTACATCACATCTCGGATCAGAGGAATTATACGCTTCAATGAACAAAAAAACACGGACGCAATAAAGAACACCCTGGATGACAGACTTGTTTTAAAGTTTTTTTTTATCATGATATGATCAGACTCAAACCACACATACAGTATTTAAATAATATCCGGGACAGGGATCGAGGAAAGAGGCGAGGTTTACATTAAGTGTCAGAGAATGGTGGCACAACTATTCCACTGTCACCAAAGCATAAACAAAGAATCAAGAAACTATTCTCTTAGTGCTTAGCAGCAACAGCGCAGGTTTTTTTTCACAGAACTGCGCAGCGGTCAAATAGAAGCCATTCGTGCGGTTTGGTGTGAACGTACCTTAAAACATAAAGACTCGCGCCTGAATGAATCACCACGTGAATGGGGAAATGCCAAAGAGGACAAACCTTCTTCTGTGTCAGTGGCACTGACAGCTCATCAGCTCATTTTCTACTTTGGAGCCTCTATAGAAATAAGGTTCAGGTGTGATAACAACGAGGCTTAAAGGTGACCCCCCCACCAACTCCCTGGGTATTCTTCGGAAAGAGCAAGTGCTTTATTTTGTTGTTTTATTTCGAAGAAGACAATGCATCTATGCCGATCCACCCGCTTTATATATTGTATTACCTTCACGGGTAATTCGTCACGGGGCATCTACACGCCCCGACCTTGAGCCCCTGACCGGAGGGAACTTCAAAAACTATTGCGCAACTTTATCAGAGGTGTTTTATGGAGTCCAAAACATGATGTTCACGCAATATCCGTAGAAGGGCTTTTGCCATATGAGAAAATACATTGATTTTTACAACAACACTGATCCTGATATTACACACAGAGGCTTCAATGCAGTCTAAACAATGTTGCACATGTGGCCTCTTTTTAGTGGCCTGATTGTTGGAGTTGTTGCCAAAATCGAGAACTTAAAGACACTTATAACTGTGGAAATGTTCGGATGCAAAGTACTACTGAGGCCATGGAAAACAACACGTGTCAAGAGCGGGTATGTTTGGTATTTCGTAATGACGTCAAACACATCTTACACTTTGTTAGTTAGAAAATGAGTCAGGATTAAGCTTAGCACAGAATCTGCCTGTTTTGGGAAGATGAATTTAATGATCCAATTTTGTGGACAGATTACTTTAGAACAATTTATAGAACTACAATAGATTCATATTCCAGGATATTTCAACTTAAAACCTTTTATAAAATGATTGCAACAAAAACATCTCTGTTCAAATGGAAGATAGAAAAGGATCCCTGTTATGGGTTCTGTGGGGAGGAGGACCTGATGCATTTGTTTTATTTTTGTCCATATGTGGCTAGGTTTTGGGTCAGTGTACAATTATGGTTACGGTCTATGGATATTGTTTTGCAACTTACACCTCAGAATATCGTGTTATGTGTTTTTAAGGGGTAAATGCACATACCTTTTGAATATGATTATTCTGATGGGTAAAATGTTTATTTTTAAAGCTAAAACGTTATCAAATGTATGTATACAACACTTTAAGAATAGAGTTTATCATCAGTATATGTTGGAAACAATTATAGCAACAAATAACAATAGAATAATTGAGCATGAAAATAAATGGAATGTCTGCTTACTTGAATTAGATATAAATATTGGTTGTACTTGGCAAGTTTATTTGTAGAGCACAATTCATACACGAGGCGATTCAAAGTGCTTCACAGTTGCATACAATTACAAGAAAACAGATCAAATCAATCATTAAAACATCAACATAAAAATTAATTAATTACAGTAAAAGGCAAGAGTGCAGATAAAATACTTTCAGTTTATGCTCGGGTAAAAAGAGCTGTTTTCAGCCTAGATTTGAACATTGTCAGAGCTTGCTGTGCCATTTGTTATGTTATAAACGTTCTGCCAATTATATGGCATTTTGTTTTTGATTGGTATTAGTGATTTCATCTTATTTTCTTTTTTTTCTTTTTTTACATGATTTTATGTGTGTCTGCTTTGTGCTTCCTTTCTGTTTATAGTCTGTGTTGCTGTCAAAATACTATGAATGTGTGGATGATTGTGGTTGTGATTGTGGTATGAATGCAAGGAGGAGTGGCTGGGGTTGGGTGGGGGGTTTAAAGTTTGTTTAAAGTCTGTCTTATTTTATTATGTAAATAAAATTAAAAAAAGAAGAAAAAAAAATTAAGCTTAGCAAGAGGTCGAGAGGCGAGGGGGAAAGCCTTTCCTGGCTACGTAGGACCTCAGGAGGAGCTTTGTGAGCGCTGTCGCCACGGAGCACAGATTAGCCACTGGAGAAGAGTCAACGATTACTCAAAGATGCGCTAGCGGCTTCGAAACAGGTCAGTTTTTTGATGAGAGAACAACTTTGTAACATGGTAAAAATGCTCTGAAAAGTCGATTTCCGATACATTGCATTTGGATCCGGACATCCACCCGGACTCTCGGCGCTATAGCTGTAACGGAGACAGGGAAACGGTCGTAAAAGGTGCGCAGCTGTTTGGCCGCTTGCACGGAGGAACAGGAGACATGCTGCGAACACATTGCTCTTTCCCTCTGCCTTTGAACCCACTTCAAACATGTCCCGGCTCAGAGTGTGTCTCGAGCGGTGCCAGCCATGTGCGGGGCATATGCTCGCGCCGGCGTCCGCGGGCTTCGGTCCGGTCCCGCAGCAGACGTTTGACACGGCGAGGCGGACAGGTGAGGGCTGAGGCAGAGATGCGAGGACGTCAAATGTTTAGACAAGATGGCCACCTAATCCATTCATAATTCCACAACGCTAATGTTAAAGAGGATATCTGGTAAACGCACCCCCTCGTGCTTCTGCATGTATTTCCTGTTTCATTGATTATAGTTATAGTTTTATTATGCCTTGTTTTTGTATTTTCGGATTCCAAGAATGTATTGCTTAATTTGGGCAGTTGTTGTAAATGTGCTATAGAGATAAAGTCGACCCAGAGCGGCCATGGGTCGGCCCACAAATGTGTGAAAACACCCTGTCGCAAACCTGAGTACTACAACTGCTAGTAACGACAGCACACGCTCTCCATTCTTAGTACTTTGACAAACATTCATTTAATGGTTTGAAGCTGATATCAAGCCTTGTTTTCTCAGTACCATCGTCCTAAAACATAAAGCCTTCAGTCAGGGACGCTTCAAATCCAAAAGATGTTGTACAGGGGTCTTCCATTGTAAAGACAGATTCACAAGACACTGACCCAGGGGTACCAAGATGATTTCAAGATGTAAAAAAGGACAATTTTGGCACAATATTTTATACAATTATTCTACATTGAGTTCAAATATCAAATTAAACTGTTTAACCCCTTAACTGCCGTCTCCCCTGATCAGGGGGCTAGGGTTAGGGTTAGTTAACTCTAATCAGGATGTAATTAGGGTTAAGAACAGCAAATGTAACGCTGTGTTTCACTCAAAAAGATCTCACACATATTTTTAGAAACTAGAAGGTCTTGGCTTTCAAATTAGGCATCACACTGGCATATAGACTGTAAGTTCTCCAGTCAATACGCTTTGAGACTTGAATGTAAATAATTTTTAACCCTAACCCTAGGGGGGCAGTTAAGTGGTTAAGTATGCAATAGTCAGCCTGATTTATGGTATTACTCTTCCGATGGAAATTGAAGGGGTCGCGATCTGAAAAGTTTATTGTCAGCTTTGTCTATAACGTTCAAATTAAAAAGTTACTTATTTCCTCTTTAATTGATGATTGTCCCTTGTGTATACACTGAACGAAGCATTGTCCTAATAGGATCCCTCACTTTTTCTTTTTTTTGCCTTAAATAACCTCACCTCTCTAAACTCTCCCGGGCCAGACACGAACCTAAATGCCAACATACAGGCGCTAATTGACCTTCGGAGCGTTTACTTTCTCTCAATCCGCCACAGAATCCTTCGAAAAAAAAAAAAAAAAAACTCCCAACTGCGCCACCAGATTAGGCCATTTAGCGCCTCCAGACACCTCCGCTCGCTGGAGAACCTTCTTCTTAAGTGCAGCCGCGCTGTCGGGTTGCCCTCCGCGCGGGACCTGCTTCGTCTTTAGTCACTCCTTGCCTTTTTTTTTTTTCTTATTTAAATGTTTTATTTTTTTTTACCCCCGTGTGTGATCCTGCACTCTACGGCGCCTCGGCGAGAGAGGGACCGGCCTGACATCTCTATCATAATTGCCCTAAATACCCTCCATTAGAGAAGCTAGCCACTCTCCTCAGTAACACAACCCAGGGGTAGCGACGGTGCATCTAATTGCCTAGGTCCTTTTTTTGGGGGGGGGGGGGGGGGAAGAAAGATTGCCTGACATCGCACTGACTCCCCAAGGGCCGGTCTTCTTCACGTTATGGGCCTTGTAAAGCGAATCGTTATCGCAGCGCGGCAAAAAAATTTATAAAAAAAAGAAGACCCCCCTCCCCCGAAAACAGCGGATAATTAACTGTCTGGCTTAACTCCGTAACGGGAAGAGGGATCAGACAATGCCAGGGTCATTCATGCTCTCTCAATAGGGATAATGTAAAAGAATAAGGAGTTATATGGCCGGGGCTGGTTATGCCGGATTGGTTTCATATGATGATTAGCCGCGTATGCTAATTGCGGGGAAGGGCTGATGAAGCCCCATTTTGCGCCGTGCAAAGGAATCCGTCAGATTCTTTGTTCCAAATGACGGATCCGTGTTCCTCATCTCGTTTCAAAGCCTATGTTCTTCTGCCCCCACTTGTAAAGAAAAGGAAAAAAAAAAGAAGAAAAGTGACATTGTGGGTAGTCACGCTACAATAGGAGGGTTATGTCATTGGTTTGGGCGACTTTGGAAGTGATACGAAGTGTTCCGTTTTAAAAGGAAGCGTGTTATAGCTGTTCACCCACCGAAAACAGACCTGGAGCGTGAACATGGGAAGAAGCATCCAGGCTGGTCCATAACATGAACACGTATGATCTATTAAGCCTTCTGCTTGGACTGAAAACTTGAGCAAATGATGCCCAAATACTAGGGCTGAAAGATATCGTTATCGAGATATGAGATATAAACGATACAGATTCTCATCAATAAAACGGCACTCTTTTGTATAATTATTAGGGCCGGGACTTTAACGCGTTAATTTCGATTAATTAATTACACAAAAATAACGCGTTAAATTGTTTTGACGCATTTTAATCGCACACGTTTTTACAACGCGGAACGTTTCTCACTGGATGAGTTTAGGCGGACCGATTATACTGGAGCACCAACTTGTAGCACAGTCAACATATAATTTATGTTTAACATTATTTTTTATTGTAAACGCAATCCGGTGTGTACTTTTTGTTGTTATTTACGTGCCCAGCTGATGGCCCTCCAGCTGAGGCAGGCGCGCTCATTGTATTTCTTCTTCACGCATGTGTGCGCGCGCCCTCGCTCCCAGTCACAACACGGACTATTCCTCACATGGACTAAAGCCCGGGTTTGAAGCGGGTACACGACTCTGAAAGACTTTGAGTTTCTGGATACTGCTCAACAGGACCGGTGAGAGTTTTCCATTACGTTTGTTTTCGGGTTGCGCGCTTCAGCTGCGACCTCGCTGTTTAAATCAACAAAGTCTGTTATGGCCTCTGAAGCGACAATAAACAATATTTAGTTGCTTAAGCTTATGTATTCAGTCATTATTCAATGGTATACTAAAAATCCATATGAAAAAACTTACTTCTCACTGTTCTCAGGTCAAATATTTATATGCGATTAATTTCGATTAATTAATTACAAAGCCTGTAATTAATTAGATTAATATTTTTAATCGAGTCCCGGCCCTAATAATTATGTTTTTATTTTTCTGAAAAATGCTGTTTTCACCGAACCCATAGTTATATCGTATCGTATCGATATCGAGATATCTGGCATGAATATCGAGAATATGAAATGTCCATATTGTTCAGCCCTACCAAATACCGCTCCAATGAACCTCCATTTTAAGTCCATGTTTAACATTTATGTGCCTAGATATATTTATGTGGTGGACCTCATTCACCTGCAGTAATTGAATCCAAGATCTGGTCCGTTCACCTCTTTCAGCTTAACTGAGCATAAAGGTACTGGATAGAAGAAGTAATCCCAATGCTCCCAGTACATTGAAAACATCGAAATTAACACACATCTTTGTTTCATAAAGTCCAGATAACGTCTGTGAAGTATTTTAAGTGATATTTTCTATCTGCTATTTTGGTTGTATTTGCCATGTTGCTGTATGTGTATTCTGCACTAATGTGAAATGTGAAATCAGATTCTGTCAATATCAGATTATGCTGCTTAAGTTCCAGAAATCAGATAAAACATTTTTTGTGTGCATCTAAACCTACCGTGTTCGAAGCAAAATGAGCTCCCTACCATTTTTGTTGTATCAAAGTATCTAACAGAGCAAAAAGGTTGGAGAGAGTTCTTTGAGGTTTAACACACAAACCATTTTTAGTCCTAGGATCGAGCAACCCAAAGTTGGCTCACTTTTACATCATGTAATGATTTATTTTTATCATGATTAAATGAACAACGCAGCAAGCCCATAGTAAAGTCATGTTCATATAGGCTTCATATTATACTGTTTATCTTATTGTGCATTTAGACCCAGCCATTCTATCAGGGAGTCGCCAATGTTTATTGTGGTACTCATTCACCTCTAAATATTATTTAAAGCTGATTATGGAAGATTGGGCCCGCATGCTAATTAGCTACATAGCTACATATGCTAATGAGGAGAAAGCTTGATGGATTCCTCCTTCTCCTACTGGTCCCATCAGTCCCCTTCCTTCACACATGCACTTCATCACAGGTCTACTAACTAGATGAACACATACCTGACCACTTGAAGGTGTTTAATAAATCAAGATGTGTTAACAGATTTGTTGCAGAAAGCACATCAATGGAGAGTAACAAGAGAAATGGTCTCCCAGTAGTTTGACATTTACAAGTCTCTTCGGTAATAAAAAAAAAAAGAGGAAAAATGGTGGGTCTCGCGGTTCTCGTGTTGACAGTAATTAGAGCGCGGCAGGCACGTGTTTGTCTTTGCGTTGTCGGGCGGTTGCTGGGCGCGCGGCGGTATCAAGGACAAGTACATTACCGCGCACCTGGAGAGGAACAGCTTGCCCGCGTCTGCTTGCCTGCACGCCCGCCTGCCCCGTGGCCGGCTGTGACCGCGCAGAGCGGGGAGGCCGCAGACTCCTTCCCTTCACCGCCGCCGATGCATGCATGTATGTATGTACGTGCTCCTGACGTGACGGATGGAGCCCCGGCGCTCTGTCAGATCTAGGGCACTCCCAGGAGCTGCAGTTTGTCTCGGCTGACAGGGAGGCTCACCGCGGGGGCACCCCAGTCCCCCCACGTCAGCCGCTCAGGGGATGGGAGGATGGAGAGAGGAGAGATGGGGGGCGTCCTTACCTGGGTACGGAGAGTCCCAGAGTCCTTTGCCGCGTGCAGCACATGGGCGTTGTAGCATATGTGAGGTGCACAACAGTGTATCGGTGCATTTCATCATTCGAAGGTTATTAATAATAGCTATAAAAAGTGAATACTGTATAGCAGGTATTGGCAAACCTTTTGACCACACATGGGTTTTTGACCTTGCTAGGAGGGCAGTGCTGGTCGCGGTTTTGGGTATTTCAAACAACTTTGTCTAAACTCAACAAAAAAGCAACAAATGTGTTATTTGTCTTTATGTCAGTGAAAACATTGGATTTGTTCACCCTTTTTAGCCAATACGTATCAGGCGTGGTCCTATTTTACTGACCAGATTGAAGGGTTACGTGGGCCGCATTTGGCCCCTGGGCCTTAGTTCGCCCACCTCTGTTATTCAGGTAAAATTCAGAATTTTTTTATATTGTTTAAAAGTTCATTTCTTGTGACTGAGCTCCTCACCCGATCTCGGAGGGTGCGCCCAGCCACCCTGTGAAGGAAACTCATTTCGACTGCTTGTATTCGCGATCTTGTCCTTTCGGTCATTACCCAGATCTCATGACCATAGGTGAGGGTGGGAACGTAGATCGATCGGTAAATCGAGAGCTTTGCCTCAGACTCAGCTCCCTCTTCACCACAACAGTCCGATACAGCGACCGCATCACTGCTGACGCCGCACCGATCCGTCTACCGATCTCACGCTCCATCCCTCACTCGTGAACACGACCCCGAGATTCTTGAACTCCTCCACTTGGGGCAAGGACTCCCCACCGACCTGAAGCGAGGAAACCACCTTTTTCCAGTGTAAAAAATCAAAATTCAAAATTTCCGAAAATTACTGTGAAAAGGGACTATATTGTAGCTCAAAGTGTCTCCTTTCATCAGCTGATTCATCCCAAACACCTGCAAAGGGTCCCTGAGACTTTAAATGGTCTCTCAGTGGTTCAGTAGAATTCACCATCATGGGGAAGACTGCTGACCTGACAGTTGTGCAGAAAACCATCTTTGACAAAAGGTAATAGTAAAAGAAGCTGGATGCTTCAAAGTGCTGGATCAAAGCAAATTAATAGAAAGTTAAGTGGAAGGGAAAAGTATGGAAGAAAAAGGTGCACAAGCCGCAGGGATGAGCGCAGTCTGGAGAGGACTGTCAGAAAAAGGCCATTCAAAAGTGTGGGGGACCTTCACAAGGAGTGGACTGAGGCTGGAGTCAGTGCATCAAGAGCCACCACACACAGACGGATCCTGGACATGGGCTTCAGATGTCCTATTCCTCTTGTTCAGCCGCTTCTGAACTACAAACAACGTCAGAAGCGTCTTGTGTGGGCCAAAGAACGAAAGACCTGGTCTGTTGCTCAGTGGTCCAAAGTTCTCTTTTCTGATGAGAGTAAATTTTGTATCTCATTTGGAAACCAAGGTGCCAGAGTCTGGAGGACGAAAGGAGAAGCACACAATCCAAGATGGTTGAAGGCCAGTGTGAAGTTTCCACAGTCTGTGATGATTTGGAGCCATGTCTTCTGCTGGTGTTGGTCCACTGTGCTTTATTAAGTACAGAGTCAACGCAACCGTCTATCAAGAGACTTCATGCTTCCTTCAACAGACAAGCTTTATGAAGACGCTGACTTCATTTCCCAGCAGGACTTGGCACCTGCCCACACTGCAAAAAGTACTAAAACCTGGTTAAATAACCACCAGATTACGGTGCTTGATTGGCCAGAAAACTCGCCTGACCTGAACCCCATATGGAATCTATGGGGCATTTCCAAAAGAAAGATGAGAGACATGAGACCGAACAATGCAGAAGAGCTGAAGGAGCTACTGAAGCATCCTGGTCTTCCATAACACCTCAGCAGTGCCACAGGCTGATAACATCCACGCAACCACTTCTTTTTACAAAAATACTTCAGTGGCTTTTGGGCCGTTTGGATGGGCTGCGGCTCGAGTGGCTTTCGGGGCAAAATGACCCAAGGACCACACGAGGGTTAAAATCTTTTTTTTTTTTATTGATTTCATGTAATATTCTTATCTTCTGGTCATTTTTAATGTGGTTTTTTTACAAGCCTGAAAAAAGCTTTAAAAAAATCAAGCTTTAGTAGAAATGTAGAATAGCTGCAGGGTAGATACCTCTGCCCATCATAACATAGCATTCATGTTTGACAGATCCTTTCGGTCTTCCTTTACCTATCCATGATCAGGTAGCGTAGGATACAGCTGCTCGGAGGTGTTCCTGGGGGAGCCACGGGTGCGTGTGCGGCCCTGTTTACCATCCTGCACCTCAGGCTCTTTCCACTGAGACATAAGGCTCCTCCAAATCCCACCTGGACGTGCCATTTGAAATAAACAACCCTGGGCCACAGCTACACCCCCCCCCCACCCCCCCCCCCCCGCCTACTCCACCACCACCACATGTACCCTGCAGCTCCGGCCTGGTCCCAGGGCTGGTGTCACTCAGGCAGACGTCTCAATTTACAACTCTGTACCACCTAATGCACTCATTTACAAACACGATATATCTATTTTACCCATGTGCCGATGTTGTTCCTCTGATAAAACACAACTGGAGCTTTGCTTTTCAATTCATTATTATCAATTCTTCTCCTGGTAAAGCACATGCAGAGAATCTAAATGGTTTTCCCCTCATTACGTTGACGCGAGGCCTGTCACGATAACAACATTTGAAATTCGATTTATTGAAAATATTGCGATAAACGATATAATTGAAGACCTTAAAATGCTACAGGAACTAAGTCTAAAGCACAATGTACAATATCCTTCTCTCCCTTTGTCTTTTCTGTCGGTGTAATATTTACTCTCATAAGTAACACATTTAACGGGTTAGAAAACAAAACGTAACATGCCAAGACACCTGCAGTGGCGCTTGTGGCCTCTAGGGGTAAAAGTTACTTAGTTCTGCTTTAAAATTACACCAAAGCTTTGAAAGGACTTAATCTTAAATATCCCACTATAAACATGAAATACAATGAAATACAACCGAATAAAGCATTATATTAGAAAAATGTGACAAAAAATGCCAATAAATATACAAACGATAAATATTGAGTCAAAAAATTAATTGTTTATCTATCATTTATTGAACGTTAAGTATAGTTTGTATTGTGACAGCCCTAGTCAACAGAGCAATGTCCAGTTGATATGTACACAATAAAGGGGCCAGCAGAAAGGGAGAGTTCAGCTTCCTGACTGTTTGGTGGTTGGAACCTGTCCTTCAGTCAGTTGGACCTGTCACTGATGGAGACTGCACAGAAGCACAATAAAAACTATACTTAACGATTCAATAAATGATAGATAAACAATTGAAGAGACTGTGAGATGAGAAAACTCAGTTGCATTGATGAGCCAAAAACACAACAGTCTAACGCCCAGATTCCTCATCTCCCGCCAGTTCACTCAGCTCCACTTCGCTCCGGGCCGCCTCCAAATGACGTCGACATTAATCTTGCTTGAAGAACAGTTTTCTGATTCTAGTAATAGTACAAGTAAGAGGTTGACGAGTTCTGCAAACTTCCCTATTCTGGGTTTACCATTCACCAGAAACTCAACTCACGTGTGCTCGACTGTTTTTTTCTCCCCCTTCTCTGCAAACCTCTGCATGCCCGATGACTCAGAAGACGGAGCTGGATGGATTGAGGGCTGCAGCGGCCGTGACCGGAGGCTCGCGCTGTGCTCGCGCGGAGGTCAGCGCAGATAAACACCGCGGAAACCTGCCAGTGCGTTTGACCTGATCCATGACCTTTCAGCGGAAGGGACGCTATTAGCCCCGCGCACTTCTGAATCTGATGTACACGCTGTTCCGAACACACACACGTAAAAAATAAAACAGGATGCAGGGGAGCGCTTTAACTCTGTTCCAAGCCCATGTGCGGGCGGCCTTACACACTAGGCACGAGCATTTCATTTAGTGTTTTATAAAAAAACTTTAGTTGTGATTTTGAAACACCACGACTAAAAAGGCGCTGATATCGGCTACGTCGAATATGAAACAACATCTTGGAGATAATCCTTCGCTGTAAATGTCCAGGTCAAGGTAACGAACTGCTTAATTCCCAAAAAAGTTGTCCAAATGTTCGGAAATAGCCGCCACAACTGGCTCAGGATGTAAACAAAAGGCTAACGCTCCGCTCTGCTTCAGCGCGACAGAAAGGAAAGTGAAACCGCACATGTGGAAATCAGCTGATCAAAAGAGTCTCCTTAGTCACTTAGTAAACACGTTTCATTCTCTGTTCATCAAAATAATTAAGCAACAGCTTAACTTTTGAGAGCATGAAACCGAGCCTAGCTCGTGGCCTAATAATATATAGTAAAATAATTATGATAATTATGGTCAATATAAAGAAGTAAAGTTGAAATTGTTTTGTATTATTCAATTGGCATTCAATTCAATGCCTATTTATTTGAATGCAAAACAATCTTAAAACATTTTTCATTTTTAGAAACAGTCAATGTTTAAGTTCAAGTATTAAAAAACGTCCCTTTCATTCGAGCGATAATCGTGAATAATCGTAAAATTGCAATATTTTCTTTCACAATAATCGTGACTCAAAAAAAATTCACTCGGGACACCCCCAAACCACGACTGCTTTCACAAGTCATCCGGGCTGATGTCGTTTCGAAACACTTCCAATCGATCGAAAGAACTGAGTCCAGATGACTACTAGTGGTGATTGGAATGATGCCCCGAAAGCTCATCCACCTTGTTCCTGGGCCCGCTGAGAAACGATGACGGGTGTTGTTTTCGTGAACAAAGATATAACAAAAATCATTACGTTTGACGCAGCGTTTTGTAATGA
The DNA here is from genome assembly GCA_021464625.1 of Proterorhinus semilunaris. Classification (NCBI taxonomy): domain Eukaryota; kingdom Metazoa; phylum Chordata; class Actinopteri; order Gobiiformes; family Gobiidae; genus Proterorhinus; species Proterorhinus semilunaris. The sequence continues at coordinate 28,593,771 of CM038356.1, read as the reverse complement.
CGGGAACGGAACGTCCCGCCTCACCGCCGCCGTGTTGCCATGACACTCTCTCTGGTGCACACAGGGGCATATTTCAGTCGTGCGCCCACCTGCTCCTCTGCTCCGTCACTAGGGCGGGTGTCCGTGAAGCTCCTCCCCCCCTCCCCCCGTGCCAGACAGCACAGGGCTAATTGAAAGAGATAGGGCGCTCGCCGTTGATCGGAGATGGCAGCGCTGACTTGCCGGAGGTCGATGCGCCGCCCCATGCTGGGAGATTTCACAGTGCGGTAATTGCACTGACCTAAAGAAAGTAAAAATACACTTACGCATGAACCCAGGAACACAAAACAAAAACTCAACAGAAACTTTTACATTGTGTGAAATATGTTCTTGCATTTGTGAATGAATGAACCTTAGAACAATAAAATGGACGACAATGCGAGTGAAAGAGTTGTCCAGGGAGCATGAGATGAGCTCTAGGCGTCTGGGGATTCCCCTTTGACAAAGCAGACTTTAATATAAACAAAAATGAATGATATATAATGATTACGTCTTGTAAATAAATACATAAATAGATGGACTGTCCACCACAGAGTCCAGATGACAACCCCATTGAGAATCTTTGGGATGTGTATTGAAACAATGCCACAGTGAATGTGCCAAAGACCAGAGCGTGTGAACTAGAGCTTAAGCTAACGATCATTTTAGTAATCGATTAATCTGAAGACGATTTTTTACAATTAATCACTTGGTTGTGAAAGTGAAACTGGTAGTTGCGCCACTTGAGAACTTTAAGTGAATTTTTTTCGTAAGCTCTTAGTGCTTTACAGCTGAACTTGGTTTGCTCAGAGCTACGCATGAACACAAGCATGAGTTTGTGTGAACAGTGTATTCCTCATTTGAACGCTAAGAACCTCCAGAGTTCAGCCACTGAGCTTTAACCACTGGAGGCTGACAACAATATGAGTGGAACCAATTCTGCTGTCTGACTGGATGATGAGAGACAGACAGATTATATTTAGGGAATTTACAACGTGCAAAACGTATACTCTTACTTTCATAACAAAGTCGTTTTCTTAATCAGAAATCAAACAGTTTGAGTCTGTGTGAACCCCCCCCCCCCCCCCCCCCCCCACAAAGATACTGTATAAATGAAGTGGCAATATTCTCAGTATTTTCAGAGTGTCTGCCAGCAAAGACACTATTGCACTTTTAAAATGTACATTATTTGACAGCAAACACCTGGGGGCTGCTCATAATCCCGACCCCTTTTGTCTTGTCCGTGATGCGGCACTGTCGGCTGAAAGTGTGTTTCGGATGATGACACGGAGAAGCTCTTCTTCTTTTTTTTTTTTTTATTTAACTGCTGCAGAGGAAGGGGGTGTTTATAATAAAACCCAAACCGCAGACTTCTTGAAGACTGAGACTGGAGTGTTTGATCTCGGAGAGCAGTTTATTTTATGAGCCACCGCGGCCTGCCTGTAATGTGGGTAATATTGCACAATTGGCCATGACAAAGAGGGAGTAGAAGAAGCCTAAAGAACAAGGCTAAAGAACTGGAAATAATGAGTGTAAAATGAATTTCATAAATCATTTGGTGCGCATTCGACTTTGTACTGAGACGCTTTATGTTTTTTTGTTTTTGTGGAGTTTTCAGAGTCTTAATTTGTCAAACAGCTGCAGTCAAAGCTTTATTAGAGTAGAGTTAAATACTGTACAGGGCCTTTGTTGTCCTTTAGGAGAGGTTCATTCATTTGGAACAGACTCTTTCAAAATGTATGTTGATTATGGCGAGTGTCCCGGCTGCTAAAAGTGATTAAAACAAACAGTGGCACAGCCGATAGTCTAGTGTTAAAGTGTCTTAAAAGTGTAAACAAGGTTAAGAACCTCCTTCTCCTCATCCTTGACCCAGACGTGAGTCATCGTCAGCCGTGACAAGGAACATCCAAGTGTGTCAGTGCAGTTAGGAGGGAGTTAGGAAAGGAGCTGTATGGTTCCTATAATACAGTGGCCTGAAAAAGTATCTGAAGCTTTTGGAATTTCTCACATTTCTGCCTAAATTGGTCACTAAATGTGGTCTGATCTTCATCAAAATCACAGGAATGATTAAACAGTGCCTGAACTAATACCACCCAAACATTTACATTGTGTCATGTTTTTATTGCCAACAACATGTAAACATTCACAGGAGAGCGTTGAAAAAGTAAGGTCCAACAGTCCACAGCATATTTATCCAGTAGTGCAGTAGAGCATCCAAGAGCTCTTTTGCAAACCGAAGTTGAACAGTTTGGGGGGAACACACAACGTCATGTGTGGAGGAAAAATGGAACAGCACATTAACATCAAAACCCTATGCTCATTTTGAAGTATAGAGCAGGGAAAATCATGGTGTGAGGCTGTTTTGTTGCCTCAGGGCCTGGACAACGTGTTATCATCGATAGGAAAAATAACTTACAGGTTTATCAAGATATTTTGCAGAAAAACCTGAGACATCCACAACATGCATGGAATAAGTAAGTGAACCCCCGTATTAAACGGCTGGCTGATCCTTCTTTTGCCGCAGTAACCGCTTTCTGTTGTTGCAGATTAGACGCTCACAACGATCAGGATGAATCTTGGACCATTCCTCTTTACAAAACTGCTGAAGATGTCTAAAGATTTCTGGGTTCACTTTTTCAACGCTCTCCTGTGAATGTTTGTGAAGGTCAGGATTTGGTCAATATGAGTAATAATTGAACAGTGATGATTATCTTTGTAATACTAATAACATTAAGTTAGTTGTAGGAGGATATATATAATGTATATTGTATGACATAACTGCCTGGGCGTTCCTCCGCTGGGTTAGGAATGTTCAGATCGTCCTGACGGGCCGAAGGTGCACCTCCTGTTCCCGACTGCCAAAGGTTCCTCAAGGTCGACCTCATGACGTCAGCCTCAAAGGTTAAGGAAAAGGAGCTATCGTGCCACTTTTTAGATGCAGCCTATGATAAGGTTTTCCTCCATAGTCTAGTGGTTTGTGTGTGGAACTCGGACTCTCAGATCACGTGATGGTCCACTTAATCCCCTCATACAGACAAAGACTCAAACTCTCTAAACCGGTAGTGAGCACATCAAAGATGTACACTGCTGAAGCTGTAGAGGAGCTGCACTCATGTATGGAGACAACAGACTGGAAGGCTTTTTGGGCTGCTTCCATCAACCTGGATGAATACACGGACATCGTGACCTCATATATCCAGTTCAATGAGGAGCGCATCATACCAACGTGCACCAGGATTTGTTATGAGAATGATAAGCCCTGGTTCACTCCCAAACTCCGGCAGCTTCGCAAGGAGAAAGAGGTGGCATACAGAAACGGGGACAAAGAACGATACAGACAGGCAAAATACCACTTTAGAAGGGAAGTGGGAAATGCCAAATCTGTATATTCAGCCCGTCTCCAACAGCAATTCTCCTCAAACGACCCGGGAGCAGTGTGGAGGGGGCTTAAGGTCATCACGAACCCCTGGACTCTGAACGACCTGTCCCTCGCGCAGGGTCTGAATACACACTACTGCCGCCATGAACGCCTATCAGCTCATCACACTCCAGAGACTCCAGAGAACCCAGCCACCTCTGCCGAGAGACAAGCTCTACCAGCTCAGCGTGCCCGACTCCCTCTGCAGGTGGATCACTGACTTCCTGACGGACCGGAGACAGCACGTGCGGCTGGGGAAGATCGTCTCGGACACTTGGACTACAAACACTGGAACTCCTCAGGGCTGTGTACTCTCCCCCTAGCTCTTCTCCCTGTACACAAACTGCTGCACCTCCAGTCACCAGTCCGTTAAACTGATCAAGTTTGCGGACGACACCACCCTCATCGGGCTCATCTCGGACGGTGATGAGTCCGCCTACAGGAGAGAGGTGGAACGGCTGGCGTCCTGGTGCAGCCACAACAACCTGGAGCTGAACGCCCAAAAGACAGTGGAGATGATCGTGGACTTTAGGAAAGACACAACCCCCCCGCCCCCCCTCGCCTTGGCAGACTCTCCCACCCCCATTTCCATCGTGGACTCCTTCCGTTTTCTGGGCACCACCATCACCCAGGACCTCAGATGGGAGCCAACCATCAGCTCCCTCATCAAGAAGGCCCAGCAGAGGATGTTCTTCCTGCGGCAGCTGAGGAAACTTAAAGGACCTGTATCATGCTATTTTAAGCCATTCCAAAGTAAAGTATATGCATTTATATGATATATTGTACCTCTACCACTACGGAGCACTCATTTTTGTGATAAATATTAGTATTTTCTGGAGGTATTTTTCCAACCCGGAAGACAAAACGCTTGGATTCAGTTAACTCCGCCCCCTCTCGCCGCTCATACAACTTTAGCAGTAGTAGAAATATATATATCACAGCAAAAAGTAAAGTTATTTCATGATGCTGTTATAAGGAGTTAACATGTGCAACACAGCTTCATGGCTAAATGGCTAGCACACACGCTAACATGCATTTTGATCGACTCACCAATCTGATGTTTCCTTTATGGGACTTGCGTTGGTTATAAAAGTTAATCCACTTTGATTCTGGCCGAGGTTCATCAAACATCCATCAGTACAGGCACAGACAAACACTATTGTGGCTGATAGTCGCTGAATCCCGGAGGGAAATGCCAACTTCTATGGCCTCTTCTTTGGGAAGGTTGAATAAAGTCCACGCATGCAGTCCTCGCAGCCAAACGCGGTTTTCTCCGTGACATTATCGTGAGGTAAGAAAAAAGAACAGGTGTCCAGACTCCAGAGTAGGTTAGAAAAAGCTCCCTCTTCACAACTTTCGGTGCAACATGACATGACATCTGTTCAGACCGTTCGGACGCTCAGGAGGAGCGTTTGTTTTCTGTACAGGGGCAGCGCAGCGTCAGGCACTTCCTTTTTTTTTTTTTTTTTTTTCTTTTTTTTTTTTATTTATTTTTTCTTACGACAGAAATAATGAAAAAAGCAATTTTACAAATGAAAATCAGGCCGTACGGCATTAGATTACAGACGTCGAGCACTTCCGTTCCGCTGTGACGACACAACTGAACATGTCAGTCGTTTACCAGGAGAGGGCGGATCAGCTGCTCAGAGCGCAGGATTACTGAGAACTGCGTGAATGAATCCAAAAACCGCTCTGGGGGTGTTTTTGAGAAGGAAATAGCATAACAACATGGTTAAAAGCTCCAAAAAGTCGATTTTGCATGATATAGGACCTTTAAGCTGCCAACCAAGATGCTGGTGCAGTTCTACACGGCCATCATTATTTTTTATCTTAATTCTGTGTTATATGTTTTATGTCGCACGTTTGCACCTGTTCTGAAACAATGGCAATAAAACCGATTCTGATTCTTGTCAGAGGATCAGGTCATATTTGAGCAAATAAAATAAAACATTACCTATGACTAAGAAAGCAGCACATGAGCAGAGAACACTCAGAGTTTATTTGTTTGTTTGAAGTAAACACTAATTAAGCCACCGTGTTTGTTTAATGAATTTGGGGGATGTGGTTTTGGATTGGGGGGTGGGCTTCCAGTAAAGAAGGTTGGGAACCACTAGTCTCTAGTGGTTAAGGCTGCTGCCATGAACACGGAACACTGTTTGAGACCTGACTCTGACAATTTGCTGAACATCTCTACCTGCTCCTTTCAACCTGTGAAATCCGTGAAATCTCCAACAAATCTCCACAAATGTTCTCCAGGGCAGGCTGTGCTATACTTTTATGTAGGGTCAGTAACTTTCCAGGCAGTTTATGAGGATTGAATCCTAAGTTCTCACTTTAAAGTGATAGTCTGTAAGATTGAAAAGTGGGGAGAGAGTGAGAGACAAATTTGAAAGTAAACAATCAAGCCCCCCAAACTCCTGATTGGACCAGAAAGCCCCTCCTAGTTTCAAAATGAGGAGAGCCAGAACAAACTTCAAAAGTCAATGATAAAGCCCCTTCCCCTCCTGGTTGGACCTCATTGGTCAAAGTGTTGTGTCCTGAGGTGGCCCAGGTGGTCAATTATACACAATATTAAATTTGTAAAACATTTAAACTTGCAGACTATCACTTTAAGCATCCGCTCTGCACATCTGCACGACCTGCTATTGTTGGATGTAGTATCTTGACTTCACTGACAGTGCAGATGCATAGTTTGATATGATGCACACCAGCCAGACGTCTCCAAGATGGCGGTCGTAACAACAAAAGTCACGTGACTGAAAGGTGTGTACACTGGTTAAAGTTGATATTTTCTATTCAGTTCAATCGGCCACCTCCAATCTTCCAACGAACTTCTACGAGCCCCTCGGCCGGCAGCGCTTTCAAACTTGCATGAGAAGTTGTCCTGCCACTGCCCACGCGTCAGACACTGGGCACCCGAGTGATGGATGCACTGAGACAGGCCCAGCCCTCCCTGAGCGCTTGTGATCGTCTCCGTTCCTCGGATCGAGAACCCGATAGGTGGAGAAGAGGGGACCGAGGAGCCCGGGCGTCACCTAAAGACAACGCGGTGAGCCCCAGCTGCCGCAGCCAACCTCTGCAGGCCACTCCGGAGCTGCCAGACTCGATACTCGTCCACCGCCTTTGTCTTTCTCCGGTAATCCCCTCAGCTCATTTGGTCATGCAACATTTATTAGCACGTTGTTGAGGATGAAGCTACAGTGGGGTCAGGCAGTTCATTCATCAACCTAGTAATAGGAATAATCAAAGGGGCTATTCTTTCTCCCTGTTATTAGGTTGGGATTTTATTCGTAAAACTAAATCTACACTCACGCACATAATTTACCACTCCACGCACCAAAGTGTAACAAATATGGGTAAATCAAAATGATCAGAATAGTGAAAATTAAGTTTTGTTTTTTTCCCCCTGTCATGGTAATATTCTATTCTATTCCTATTCATTGTATACATTCAGGTTATGCCTACCACCAAAGCCGTGACGACATTGTCAATCAAAACTTTCCCAGACGCTTCGATGATATAGCCAGCCCTGGCACCACCCCACAATAACTCGCCTCTCTTTTAATGTGCTTGGACACCGAGCTCTGTGAACAGCCAGCTTCTTTAGCAATGACCTTTTGTGTCATGCCCTCCCTGTGCAACATGTCAATGGTCGTCTTTTGGACAACTGTCAAGTCAGCAGTCTTCCCCATGATTGTGTTGCCTAAAAACAATAAACACTTGAAATATATTAGTCTGTGTGGAATGAGTGTATACATTATAAAAGCTTCACTTTTTGAATGGAATTACTGAACCTTTTCATGATATTCTAATTATATGACGAGCACCTGTATTGTCAACTCAGACAAGGACAGAGAAAAACACTGTGCATCTAATTATAAAGCATTTCTTGTATTTCTGTGAAAGTGACCATGAAAAGTGACCCTGCAAGTTGTGGCACGCCTATCATTTTAATTTCGCAGCTTCCTCTTACATTCTATGTAACACACGTGCAATAACTTCAATGCAAAACGTGCAACAACCTCTGCATCAGAACCACTCTATCAACCACCTCCACTATGACTGTGACCATGCATTGCCAATGTTGATCTTTAATTGTTTTAATATATTTTTATTCTGTGCTAATCTTTATTATATACTATATGTATACATTTTCCTGTCTATTCTTGAAAGCTGATGTAACAAGTGAATTTCTCCATTGTGAGATCAATCAAGTCCTTTCTTACTGTGTCTTAATCATAGTGTCATAAAAAAAAAAAAAAAAAAATCAGCCATAGGGCCTTTAAATCAGGAGTTTTCAACTGATAAAGCTTCAGGAAGCCGCTGCCCCTTTTCAGTCCCCCATCAGCTGATAACCTCTACTTCATTGTCTTTTCTTTTCCATTTCTATTTTAATATTGATAAGAATGTTTCAAACAACAGAAAATAAGGTTGTATACAGTATAAGAAGCATTACCAGTATAAGCCTACTAATATCCCAAAAATATTGCAGGACATTTTGAAGCCACCATGTTCAGGTTATAAGATTACAATACTAATCCCTGACACAATGTGCTTCACAGTCATTTCCTTAATATGCCACTGGTCCCTCCGGATTAGACGCATAAAGACAAATCATTTTAGTGGATTAATATTTCAGTAGTCTATAAAAGGTCGGGTATTAGCCTCTATCTAAATAAGACAAGGGAAAAGCACACGCAGTGGAAATCCCTAAATTGATCTAAAAATATTGAAGTACATTTGTCTGATGACATGGGCAAGACGATACAATCATGTTATTCCCTGATTTAGATATGTTTTGTTTCATTTTATGATCATTTCCTGAAAGATGTTTAGCATTTTCATAAATAATAGTTTTTCAATTATTCTGAGTATTGGGGACTCGGTTAATCTAGCGTGCCAGACAATCGAGGGCTGATCAGGTATCGTCTATACCCTCGTGCTGATGCTCATGTGACGTGAACAGACTCATCTCCTATGATTTGGACGATGTAATACGAAATTTAATATTATTGTGGTTGTAAAAGATGAAATTGCTGAGTGATAGCATTAGCAGCTGATGTATAACGTTTGCCACATTCGCTTACCCACATACGTAGTTCTTTTGCCGCTTCCTCCTCCTGGTCAGTTTTTCTCACCTGAAATGGCGTCGGGACCGACCTCTAACCCAGGATGATAATGAGGCCCAAATAAGAATTTAATTTGAGTATATAATTCTAAGTTGAGCTTTGAGTAGAATTGTTTAAATCCTTACTTTATGTAGGTCTCGCTCAATAAAGACAATGAAGAGGAATATTTCACTACATAATTCCCATCATTTCTGCAGTTTAAGTGCATTTCTTAAACCAAAGCCAAATATTGTGATAATGTCATTAATCGTAATTATTTTGGCCAAGATAATCGTGGCCAAAAATGTATCGTCCCATCCCTATAAGTGGATGGGACTGTTTTCAGTGGGTCGCATATTATGCGACCCACTGAAAACAGTCCCATCCACTTTTGGGTGCCAACCCTCCTGTTGAGAACAATGGCCGAGCAAAGCGCTTCTCCTTGGTCCTCGTGGCGGGGAGCTGACATTGCTGCGATACCACCCCCGTGTGAAAAGGGGCGACTCCAAAAGACACTATGTGAAACGGGTTCCAATGGAACAGTGTTGGGGAGAGTACTTTGAAACTGTATTTAGTTACAGATTAACAGATTGTAGTCTTAAAATTTATTTTGTAATGTGCAGTGGGAAGAAAAAGTAAGCACACCGTTTCTTTCTTACATTTCTGCCTAAATTGGTAATAAAATGTGGTCTGGTCTTTATTAAAATCATAAGAATGAGTAAACCGTGTCGGCTTAAACTAATACCACCCAAACATTTACGTTTGATCATATTTTTATTGGCCATAACATGTAACATTCACAGGACAGGGAGGAATAAGTAAGTACACCACCTGAATCTGGCTAAACTGCAGCAGTTTTGTAAAGAGGAATGGCCCAAGATTCATCCTGATCGTTGTGAGCGTCTAATCTGCAACTACAGAAAAGCAGTTATTGCTGCAAAAGAAGAATCAGCCAGCTATTTAATACAGGGGTTCACTTATTTATTTCACGCTGTCCTGTGAATGTTTACATGTCATGGCCAATAAAAATATGATAACCTGTAAATGTTTGGGTGGTATTAGTTTAAGCAGACACTGTTTATTCATTTTTGTTTTACCAGTTTAGGGAGAAATGTGAGAAATTCCAGACGGTGTACTTACTTTTCCTTCCCACTGTATTCCATTACTACTGCAATCAGAGTACTGTATTTTGAATACTTTGAATACTTTCACATGGTTTTGCATTAAAATCATGCATAAAAGCGCAGATTAAAAACATGCAGCTACACTTATTTGCCACTAATTCAGAATGTAAAAAATACCATAAAGAAGAGAATAACATAGTGCAACACTTTTCTCCATCTTTTCTTTGTTATTGTTATGGATATGAAGCTGAAAGTGTATGATTAAGTACTGCAATGTATTCCTTTGATATTAGGAAAGTAACTGTTTTCTAAATACCCTCAAATGAAAGAGTACCTTTACATGAATACAGTAACTTATATTTTAAATATGTATTCTAAATACATGTATTCAGTTACTACCCAACACTGTTTCCAAATATCGCTGAGACCCATGTGACAACACTTAAAAAAGTATCATATTTTTAACCACGCTGGTATTCGTTCTGTAGAATTAAACCATTTAAGCCTGATACTTGATACATGTGGAGGCTCGTTGCGGTTCAGTCTCCGCCTTTTTGTCCTTTTTTGGAACATGCTCTGTAGGAAGAGATTGAACGGCCATCATGGATTCTCTCTCGAATGGAATCATTAATGTAAATGGGGAGGAGTGACCAATGACAGTCTATTAATATTAAGTCTGGTTGAGAAACACTGCTCGAGGTTGGCTTGGCACTTCAGAAAAATGTGATGAAACTCAATGGTATATGTGGTATTCGTCCACAGTGTTCACCTCACGGCCCTTTGGACATTCAGACACAACTGACCCCTGTACAGTGCACTATAGGGAAAAGAGTGGACATTTGGACATAGTCACCGATATCTTTGTCTCTCGGTTAAAGCATAAGCCTGAACTGGCCTCAAAGTGGAATGGCTTTAGTTTGGCTCCCTATGTCAATCAGTAATGAAGTTCTGGGCTCCTGCCAAAGCACCATTTCTCTTCGTGAGACAGAATGGTGTGTTTATTCTCTTGGCACGCTCCTGTTGTGTATGCGGGGGGTTCCCAAGTGTCATGCATTTGTTGTGTCTTGTTCGCCACATAATACGACATATATTCAGCCTACATGGCGCACAATAGCTCCTGACACACTGGGGCCTTGTCTGTTTTTCCACTGTGGCGTTACCCAGACATTATTCAACCGTTTCCTCTGGTTATAAATAGCACCGCAATCTAAAGATAAAACCGGCTTCCTTCACTGTACAATGGCCTACAACCGCTACACACTCACGTCAGCAAGAGACGCAGAAAAACCACTGCGCTTTTAGGTTAGGCTGTTAGTGCAACCTGGGGAGGAAGGCATACTTCAAAACCTCCTTCATTTACTTTCAAAAGGATATGGCTTAGTGAGAACAATTATTTCATAGCTCCCTAGAGAACTATTGATTGTTACGCTGGGGGTTTTCCACTGAAGCAGCATGTTCTTTTATTTGTTCATTTATTAAAGAGGAAAATAATTTCAAACCAAATCTGCCCTGCTTGGCTGACACTGTTTTTCAGCAACAAAAGTTTTGTACACTCCGGGATGCCACCACAACCAGGGTTCGAATTACGGGGGAGCTAAGGGGAGCTCGGCTCCCCTGAAAAGGACCTGGGCTCCCCTGAAAGCCTACTTTGAGACTTTTAGGGGGAGCTCTAAAACACTGTCCATTTTTTGTGTCGCATATAGATTTTGATTTTCTGTACATTAAGGTTCCTGAAATAAATTATGATATAAAAAATGTGTCAATGCTGTGTGTTTATTCGCTCATTACATTACTATTTCGGAACATCGTTTTTTTACGTCAACACTTGAACTTCTCACTGAGTTGGTATTTGAATGTTAGCTTAACTTCAACATACTTTATTCGTTTTTTGGAACACTGTGGATACTAGTAAGAATGTCAAAAAGAAAGCAGCCAAACCTCGGTCAATTTGGATTTACAAAACAAACAAAATGACAGCGCACCAGCTACAACTGTCGGTGTTACCGCCGCCGCTTGCAGCTGCTAGTGACAGCGCCACCACCGAGGATAGCGAGACTTGGGCGCCAGAAACCACCGCTGTGACCTGTAGCGGACCTGGCGATCATGCAGCACCTCTCAACTGGACAACAAAGCAATGGAGTGAGTAGAGAACCAGGAATACATGGCTCTACTCCAAAAATCAGAAGTTAGGATGCACAGTATGCATGGAGGCAAAAAACCTGTTAACCTGCTCGCCGAAAGAGCAACGGGAGTACATCTGTCAGGAATGGATGAATGGGGAGGTCAGCAGCGAGTCACAGAATAACCTGCGGAAAAAGATTTACAAGCATCGAGACAGTTTGGCACACAAAAGAGCGGTTGATGCTGACAGCGGTTTTCGCTAACAATTTCTCTCTATCATGAGCTATTTTGAACAGTCATTAATGAATCTCTAATTATAAGCATTCATAAAAATAAAATAAAACAACTCTGCCTTACCCTCCACAGGTGATTATTTTCTTGTGCTTTTGTGATGAGTGGAATAGTTTTACTTGCCTACTCAGACACTTGAGGCCAATCTCGCCACTTTCCTCTCTCCCTCTTCCGGATATTATTTAAATATGTGTGGGTTTGAATGTGCAGTGCATTCTTTATTGCGCCCGTGCCCGTGTTTTCTTAAGTTTATTGAAGCGTATAATTCCTCTGATCCAAATGCCTGGGCTCGGGAAAGGCATTTCAAACCACAGCTGCTGCTTGGCATGGAGATTTCCTTCTCGTCTCAGACGCTGTTTCCGTTCCACTTGTGTTTTTATGATGTAGCAGAGGTGGTTATGTTGCATTATACATGCATATACATTTTTCTTGAACGTCTGCATTCATGCCGTTCTGAACCGCTGACGCATAATTGTCGCTGATTCAAAGCGCTCTTCCGCACCTGCCGCCACGCACACTCAACACCCACACCTCGGCGCGCATTTCACATTGACAATACACAGTAATCCCCCGCAACTGCCATGCGATCCACGTTAGGTGTGAAGGCACCTTAACCTCCCCATGACTCTCCTCTCTCTCTGTCCTTCGCATAGTTATCCAAATCCATGCGCTTTAAGCTCTGATATTAGAACCGCGCAAAATGCTAGCGAGACCATGCGGTGTTCCAGAGTGATGCAGCTGCTTTATGGAGAGAGCCCTGCGCGGTCAGAGATAGAGCAGGGCTGCGTCTGGACTTTCATTACAATCCGTCAAAATGATGGACAGCCTTCAAAATCTTCCGTCAAAGTTAATAGTATTCTGCAAATGACGGAGAATTTTTGGTTATGTAACCTCTACTACCACGATAAGCCCATCTTATTGTGCTACGCCTATTGTCTTGTTGCATATGCTAGTTCCTCTGACCTGAAGTTGTGAGCTCCTGGTTGATGATCACTTACTGCGTGTTAAAAACATGATGTAGGATGTTAATAGTTCCGATGAGACGATTGTGTTTATAAAGGTTTGTGTTGAAGCTAAAGGCTAACATGCAACAAAACGTGTATAAAAATACCTACAAGATGATTGTTTTTAAGAAGATTAGTTCACATATGTGGCACTATTTCAAATTTTATAATACATGAAATTAATGTTAGCCTTTAGCTTCAAGAAGAATTCTCCGACCTTTATGAACACAGGCGTCCACTGAAATATTTACATCCTACAGAAAGTTGTTAACTTTGTATCATCAACCAGGAACTCACTGTCCACCATGGATTCTTTAGAATATGTGCTTACAGTATTTGAACGGGTCTAAGCTAATCTTCGTGTAAATGAATATGGACAGGAAGTACTGGCGCTGAAAAGGCAAGGAAAGTTTATTCACACACAAGGCAACTCAATGCACCTCAGGTCAGAGGAACTATAGCGTAGCTGTGAGAAATTCCCATCATCCAAGGAGCCCCTGAACACACACATGGATGAAGGTGGATAAACCAAGCACTCCTTCCCTGTTAACTCCACCCTCCACCACCTGCTGACGATCAGTGGCAGTCTATATAGCACACTGAACTCCATTGTTCTGTCTTTTTCGCGCCTTCATGCTGAGCATGCGTCCTGTGAGTTTGTGTTCATTTTCATTTAATAATCATATGTTCCTTTACCCACATTTAGACTAGTCTGACTATGTTTAGACTAGATCTTATTTCTGTTACTTTGTTAAACCATCTGTTAAACCTTATGTGATCCCTAATTGTTTCATCTCCTCTGTTTCAGAGATGAAACCATGTCTCATGCCCCAAAGGCAAAAAGATAAAAGAAACCACGCTTCTCGCCCTAAAGGCAGAAGGAACACAAAAGTGGAGAAAATAAACATATTGAACTGATCCCTTGCCTCCTGCCTCTCTATCCATCTATGGGTTTTACACTTACCAGAGTCACAGAATTTCACAGTAGCCACAACACGCAACGCGTCATGAAAATGTTGATCTTTGGGATTCGCAATTTCTGTTTTAAAATCCTTCTGTGTGTCCCAGGCCATAGGGGCTGGATACAGCTCCCCTCTCTCGACTTGGAGGAGCGGCGTCCCTACTCGTATTTCCTCCTCCTCGAAGGGAGCACCCAGCTGACCGCTTGTTCCCAGATTGCTGGTCCTTTCAGTCACGACCCAGAGGTAAGAGAGCTCTGCCTTTCGGCGCCAGTACAGGGGAGTGCTGCTCCATCCATCCTGCAGTCACAAGACCCTGACACGGTTGACTTTTCCACTTGAGGCAGGGACTCTTCACTGACCTGGGGAACGTGCCGCCCTTTTCCCGTCGGAAAAACCATGGGCTTCAGATTTGGAGGTGTCCATTTTCTCAGCTGTTTCCCACCTTTGCTGAAAAGCTCACACTAAAGGTCCTGACCTGATGTAACCAACAAGAAAAACTCAACAACGTCCATGCACCCATCACAGTCTCTTTCAGTGCTTTCAGGAAGTCTACGAGCCAGGGCTAGCCGAGTCAAGAACAGCTTTATCGATCAGTTTTTTTTTATTTTACCAATGATCTACCTTTGGTTCTGGATAAAGCAACAGCAGAATATTTCAGAGACTTAGACTCCATTTATATGATATAATCTAGAGTTTAGCAAAGAAAAACATGGACATAACACAAGGCATGCTGTAGGAGGCAATGTACAGCAATGTTTAGGCGAATGGAAGAATGGAAATCGGCCTCCAAAGCTAAGTTCTCAAACTGGTTGCACAACTACATTTAAAATAAAGTTCAATCTTTATCTTTGCTCATAACAAATAAACAAAGGCTGCCAGGAAGTTGAACTCTCTTCCTTCCCTACCCTCCTTCTCTCACTCTACTTCCACCTACAATCACAAACTGCACTAAGGGTTTACGAGAAAATCTATTTCAATTCTGGTGAACTGAATAAAGAATCGTTATCTTATTGTTTTATTCTCATCATAAAATCACACACTCGCTCTGCTCCCACCTCGTTTCACGTCTGTGTATGTCTTTGCGTCCCCCTGTCCCCCACCCCATGTTTGTAGGTGCTAGTTTGAAACGGACTGACCTTCATCGCTTCCTCCTCGTCTTAAGTCCTTGCTGCCTATGTCAAAAACCATATGGTGTGGCGCAATACGTTTAATAAGCTCCTGATCTTTTCTTAATCTGCGATGATTAGCCTTTGCCCCCCACCCCCCTATAGACCATAATAATAACAGTGTCCCATCACCGCGGCAACATCCATCAGTCTGTCAGTGCTCGCATGGGACCGGACCCTTTTCCAACACAACCGAGCAGCCGAGTGGATCTCCGGCACACCTCCGATTACCTGTCATGCCCACATATTTATTACAAATGCTGTAAAGTTCTTACAGACAAACATACCGCCATAAACAGAGCTGTATAGTACACTGTATTGATTTAGCCATGTTCCGGTGAGGGCTGAGTGTCTCGTGCACTTCAATACTTTCCTACTGGCTGTGCCATTAAAAGACTTGAGCGGTACATGAAGAAAACATGATACTACTGTGATGGAATGGACAGGACGAATGGAGTAATTAGAGCTAAATATTTTATCAATGCATTAAAAGCAGTGAACGGTTGCATTTCACTGAACGTTGATTTCAGAAACTTCTCAGTCTCCTTGCCAAAGTTACTACAGACCACATCCGACGTTCTAAACCAGTGTGCTGGATCCAAAAAATACAAATGAAAAGAGGAAAAAAGATCCACACAACTGAACGATGCTCACCAGTTTATTTATCTCACACCAGAGTGACGTTTCGGGGTCCTAGCCCTTCATCAGACTTAAACAAATAGCTCTGACACACCTGTTATATACATGGGCTGATTGTGTCATGGGTTTCAGAGAGGTCACATGACTCTAGGATGGATCTTTAGAAAATGTTGCACATAATGGGACAAACATGTACAAATGTAGGTGTGTACAGGCGCAGCTATACAGACAGTGGAGCAGTACAACCACAACATAGTGCAAAGAAACAATAAATATATTTACATATACATATATGTAAAGAATATTTACAAGCATTTAGAGATACCCCGGGGTAGGACATTAACAATCATGACTACACAACTAGAGAGAAGGTATGGCAAAGACAAATACTCATAGCTACACTACTAAAGTGAAGGTATGGCAAAAACAAATACTCAGGCACTGTACTATGAGTGTGAACATAGTGGTACAAGTCATCGGAAGGGACGTAAATCGAACTGTTCGTTGAGACCTTTTGGGCTTTGTGTGTCTAGAGTATAGATCCAGAAGGCCTCTTTTTAGAAGCAATTTGTTGATATCACCGCCTCTGTTGGAGTTTTTAATTAGTTCTATTCCTAGATACCTCAAAGTGCTCACATTGTGTTGGGCTGATGAGAAGTGTACTGCCACAGGGCTCTTGGGGTCATGGTTACGTATATTAGATCTTGTCTTTAAAGGTCTTGTTGTTTTACCAACATAAGCCAGCCCGCAGGGACACTTGAGCATGTAGATGACATTGTTTGTATTACATGTGATGGTTCCCTTTATGGGGTAGGATTTCCCAGTCAGTGGAGGGCTGAAAGTTTTAGTCTTTTGCGTAAAATTACACTGAGTGCAGTGGCCGCATCTGTAGTGAGCTGGTGAGCATCGTTCAGATGTAACTATATTGGCCATCGGCCGATCTAGAGCCGATAAAAGGCTCTTGCCACACACCCCTTGTCCAAAATCATGGCCCCACAAATGTACCTAAACATTGGAAATACAATCAATCAATCAAACTTTATTTATAAAGCGCTTTTCATACCGAAAGGTATCAAAGTGCTTTACAGATAACAAACAGACAAACAGGTGCATGCGCACGCGCACACACATACACACACACACACACAAAATATATCACTAGGACTAAATAAATAGATGTGAGTTAAAAGCTAAACTAAAAAGGTGGGTCTTGAGCCTGCTCTTAAATACATGAACATTGTCTTTGGTCCTGAGCTTCTATGGCAGGTCGTTCCACAGGCGAGGGCCAGAATATTGGAACGACGCCTCGCCGTGAGTCTTTCTGTTGACTTTAGTTGACTAGGAGACCCCTGCCGGAGGAGCGAAGGGGCCGTGAAGGTCCATAAGGTAAAAGCAGTTCTAAGAGATAAGAAGGACCAAGACCATTAAGACATTTAAAAAACATTAAAAGAACTTTAAAATCGATCCTGAAACACACTGGGAGCCAATGCAGCGACTCTAAAACCGGTGTAATGTGGTCCCGCCTCCTGGTCTTCGTCAGGACACGAGCTGCTGAATTTTGTAAAAGTTGTAAACCTGAGATACTCTTTTTGGGAAGACCAGAAAGCAGGGCATTACAGTAGTCAATACGACTGGTGATAAAAGCATGCATTAGCGTCTCCGTGTTGGCCCGAGAGAGAATGGGGCGGACTCTGGCAATGTTATTTAGATGTAAAAACCTATCTTTGTGATATTCTTAATGTGTGGAATTAAAGTCAGCTCAGTCAAAAATCAGAGATGTACAACTGTGTATCATCAGCGTAACTATGAAAGTTGACTCCATGTCTCCTTATGACATCACCCAGAGGGAGCATATACAGGTTAAAAAGCACTGGGCCTAAAATCGAACCCTGGGGCACACTACATGTAATGTTATGGACCTTAGAGGAGCAAGTATCCACACTTACCGTGAATGTCCTGTCTGTGAGGTAGGATGTAAACCATTTGTGGACAGCACCAGAGAGGCCGATGTCTTTTAAACGAGTTAAAAGAATAGTATGGTCGACTGTATCAAAGGCAGCGCTCAGATCCAGTAGAACCAACACTGTGACCTTCTGTGAGTCATAATTTAATCTAAGATCATTCACATTTATTTCAGGAAAGTAAAAGGAAATGTTAGAGTTTAATTAGCTTGTATTTTTAACTATCAAATTTGCTTAAACAATATCGCTTATGATTTGACCCTCTGACCTGACAAAGTTCTTATTAATCTCTGTAG
Source organism: Proterorhinus semilunaris (assembly GCA_021464625.1). Taxonomy (NCBI): domain Eukaryota; kingdom Metazoa; phylum Chordata; class Actinopteri; order Gobiiformes; family Gobiidae; genus Proterorhinus; species Proterorhinus semilunaris. The sequence goes on along the minus strand of CM038356.1, from coordinate 28,575,663 downwards.
GCGCTCGGGGGGGCAAGCGAAACGATGCCACAGCGAATGTGCTGTATCAGACAGTGTACATTTTAAAACCAGTGTGAGAAATTCATCACAAAAGAAGAAGCTTTTGGGGTTCTTGTGGTCAGAAAGCCTTCATGATGAACGTCTATTGATTAATATACATTTTGCTCTGTATAACAGTGACAATATTCAGTTTTCATTCCACAAAATCCACGCAGACATTATATTCGCCCAAATCTCAGTAAAACTGCCAAGGAAAAACCGCACCAATCGTCACCAGTCTGGCACCTACGAAACTTTGGAAAAAAAGCCTCCGCGTTGATGTTGTTAGCAGCAGTTAGCAGCTGTTTGCTCACGCCCCTATCGCGCTCCCCAATCTCCCCCTCATCTCCCCGGCTCGCACTGCCACCTGCACACTGCCTGTTTGTGATGAATACATTTGTATATTTTAGAATCTCCACAGTGTTCAGGGCGGTTCTCTCTCGGGGAGGGGACAGCACCTCCCGAGCTCCCCTTCAGCCCAGCGGAGCCATTACTCTGCTTACAGCATTGAACTCTTTAATCATGTGTGCGTTCCATAAAGAGAGCGGTATTCCTCGGTGGGCGCGTGCCGAGCTTTTGCGGTGGAGAGGGTTGAGTCGCCTGGTTTCTCACGGCGGAGGGTACGATGGAACGGAGAGAGTTTGTCGGAGGTCCGGGCCTTAAATGTCATTAAGGAAACCATTCATTTCAGTTAACTCAATCAATTGTATGGGTGGCAGCTAAGAAGATAATTCAGGCATTTGAATATTAATTTCTAAATTGCCGTTAACCATTCGCTTCGGACAACATTACAAAACACAAAAACATGGGCCGACCGAATGAATAAACACATTCCCTTCGTAGTACGAAGGGAGGGGCTTTATATTTCCATGTCAGATCAAAAATGTATTCTTGTCTGAACAATTGCGAGAGCGCAGCTGGCCTTCGATGATGTCACCTGAACTCTATCACCAGAACAAGGGGCTAACGGCGGCCCCAGCAGATCCACCCGGACCTTTAGCCTCTTTCGCTCGTACCCCTGCCCCGCTCCCCTCTCTCTGGGCTCACAGCCTCGGCCCTCTCCGTCCGACACAATGCAGGGGCGGGAGGTCAGCGGCGGCAGGAAGTGCAGGGGAATTCCCAGCGCGTCCTGATTAAAATGGCCTCCTCTGTTCTAGGACCGGGGACACGGGCTACGACGCAAGAGGAGCTCAAGTTTGAAGACGGAGAGCGCTTGGGGCACGGGCGGGGGCGCAAACGGAATCCACGTAACTCTTGCATTCGGACTTGATTTCCAACACTTCAGACGCGGAAATAGGAAGAATCACCGACACCAAACAAACAGAGGAGAAGAACACATGGAGTTTCGTGTTAATTTGCTGAAGCTACGCTCTACAGAGGGAGATTGGAGAAGAATAATCATATGAAAACAGTGCGCGTGCATAGTGAGGGATGAAGCAGGCGCCTCGATAACAGCGTTTATCATAAACTCAAAGGACTCCACGAACATAATCGAATCCATGAAGGTAGTGTGCTCTTCTTAAACTTTTAGACACTTTTTATTTGACAACAATCAGCTTCATACACGGTTTTAGCCAAATTAAATAAGGCGGCATTTATTAAGTAACCAAGTAGCAATAATATCAATCAATCAATCAATGGTTTTGTATAGCCCAATATCACAACGGGAGCAGCCTCCACAGGACCGTACAAACATTAAAGCAATGAAACAGAATAATAGGCAGGATGAAAAAAAGGAATAGCACCTTTAAAAGTGAGTGTTGCTATAAAAAGGGTATTTTTTTAAATAGGTATAGAGAAAAGAAGGCTAATCATAATGTAGGCTGAGTTCTGATATTTATAACCAACTTATTTTGATATGAAAGCAATAAAAACTCCTCCTGTGGCAAAAAAAAAGAAGAAAAAAAAACAGTATAACAATCTGTTTAGGCTATGGTTCTCAGGACGTTTATATCAGAGAGCAGTATGAGCCCCAGTCCTATGGCGAAACCCAGCGTTACATCCTGCGTTACTATGGAGATCAGCTGTGACATTACACTTTTGATAAACCAACCTTTGAAGCTGAACTTACACGTGCTCCAACTCTCCTGTCCCGTGTGCTGCACCCTCACGGAAAACTCCGAGCTCAGGGATGTGCCGCTTCAAACCTCTCATTAGCCCATGTGTTCTCATTCACATAACTTTAAAGCATATAGCCGCAGACCGCGACTCTCCGCGGCCCCGCCGATACGCTTTGGTGCCAGTTTGATACATGGATGTAAATATTAGCCTAAGCACACAGAAAGTCTTCCTGTCGGGCCTGCTGCGTTAGCGTAAACAAACCGCATCGGAGCGCTGAATGTAATCAATGCTAAACAGTGGCCGCTCACACTCCCGACACTGCACTGAAAGCACGCTCTGTGGTGTGCGACTGTTTCAACACGCCGTAATGCCCCTCGGTGACCACTGGGGGCATGTTCGCAAATCGACGGGAGTGTACGAAGACGAGATTCTGATCTCGATGAATCTGGTTTTGAGTGAGGCATGTTATCTGCCGCATCTCGAGGTGTGTTGATTCAAAATACGGGCCTTTTTCCAAGAATACATCCGCGTGTACTTGCACAGAACATGATCACCCTCAATGTGGTCAAACTTTGAGATGGATTTTGTGAGCTGTAAACAATTTTTTGTTCAAAAACATGCCATACATAAAATGTTCAGGTTTTGGGCTAGGTTGATCTCTTAACAGATGAAACATGGAAACAAAAACAAAAGAAATCACCCAAATCTTCACAGTAACAAATACGAACAATAGTCATTTCAAGGGTCATTTTCTCACATTGTGGTGACAATAATTATCTCCATACGTAGCATCTATGTCACGTCCCCACTCCGACATTGAGGTCTAATTGTCGTCAGTGGGGGTGTTTCCATTTTTTATCAAACTTCCCGACACTCCGACATTTTTTTCCCCCCTTTGTCGGAGTGGTGACACTTTTATCTTTTGTGCAACGTCCCGCCATTCCAACACACAGTTAGTTAGTTTACGAACTGTAACCTTACCTTAGCCCTAACCTTAAGGATAGTAGAGTTTACAAGCTAAACCTAACCTTACCTTAGCCCTAACCTTAAGGATAGTAGAGTTTACAAGCTAACCCTAACCTTACCTTAGCCCTAACCTTAAGGATAGTAGAGTTTACAAACTAACCCTAACCACCTTAGCCCTAACCTTAAGGATAGTAGAGTTTACAAACTAACCCTAACCTTACCTTAGCCCTAACCTTAAGGATAGTGGAGTTTACAAGCTAACCCTAACCTTACCTTAGCCTTAACCTTAAGGATAGTGGAGTTTACAAACTAACCCTAACCTTACCTTAGCCTTAACCTTAAGGATAGTGGAGTTTACAGACTAACCCTAACCTTACCTCAGCCCTAACCTTAAGGATAGTGGAGTTTACAAGCTAACCCTAACCTTACCTTAGCCCTAACCTTAAGGATAGTGGAGTTTACAAGCTAACCCTAACCTTACCTTAGCCCTAACCTTAAGGATAGTAGAGTTTACAAGCTAACCTTAACTTAGCCCTAACCTTAAGGATAGTGGAGTTTACAAGCTAACCCTAAACTTACCTTAGCCCTAACCTTAAGGATAGTGGAGTTTAGAAGCTAACCCTAACCTTACCTTAGCCCTAACCTTAAGGATAGTAGAGTTTACAAGCTAACCCTAACCTTAACTTAGCCCTAACCTTAAGGATAGTGGAGTTTACAAGCTAACCCTAACCTTACCTTAGCCCTAACCTTAAGGATAGTAGAGTTTACAAGCTAACCCTAACCTTAACTTAGCCCTAACCTTAAGGATAGTGGAGTTTACAAGCTAACCCTAAACTTACCTTAGCCCTAACCTTAAGGATAGTGGAGTTTACAAGCTAACCCTAAACTTACCTTAGCCCTAACCTTAAGGACCTATTGTCGGAATAGCGTTGTCAAAAAGTGTCAGATTGACGGGATGTCGCAATGGAGGGATATCGGAATGACGGGCCGACCCCCAAATACGGTACTTTTCCCAGTGGGTGCCCAGTCAGAAAAAATAAAATGGGGTCAGAATTATGAGCCGGCCGCTCTGCCTATAGAGCTAAATGAACAGAACATTACACTGCCGTCAATTAAACCGCATTGAAATGTAACAATTTCTCTTTTGCCAATGAGACTAATCACAATATGATGTTGTTCTGAGCTTCTGAAGAAAAATTGCACAAAACACAGAACTAAAAATGATCCCTCTCTTTTCCCAAACGACGTTGCGTTCAAACTTTCCGGTCCGGAATGTCTCACATGAGCGCAGGAAGAGGAACAAACCCTGCCTCGTTCCTGTTGTAGAGAGTGGAGTGTGTGAGTGAGGAGAAAGTGGGCCATGTTCGGTCAGCTGCTCGCAGAGTGTGTTATAAGTCAACGTGCTTTTTAGCAGCTCCTGCTGAATCAGCCGCTATGGGATGTTGAATGATCGCAATCCCGGATATATCCAGGTAACCTTCTTTCAAAGAGGAACAATAGTCTGGGTCTTGCAATGAAGCTCCCACTAAGTTGCTGCTCAAAATGAAGCCTGATCTGCACAGGGAAAGATGTGATGAGTTTATTGGAAGGATAGGAACTTTGGCGCTTGGGGCCCCGCAAGGTAAACAACGCAAAAATGTCCAATATCTCTTTACCAAATGTAGTCCTTCAAGGAGTTTGATATGGCCTGGGCGCCGGTGTTTACTTTTGCAAAAAGGTAAGAACTTCTGGTAGTGATACAATATATTATATAAATACCTATACTTTACTTTGGAATGGCTAAAATAGCATGATACAGATCCTTTAAATTGTTCTCCACATTTGTCCCGTTCTTCAGTGTCACTGGTGTTCAATCAGCACCTGTAGGGACCCTTTCCAGGGCCCCTGGATGAAACCCCTTGAGACACAGGGACAGTTTTGATCCTCAGGTAATCCTGTTCACTTCGGTCCTTTCTTCTCCTACTGCTGTACTTCCTGATTTGTATTGCTTCAATGATAAAACCCCGAATCGTCCTCCACATTTGTAAAGCTCCTTAAGGGCCTATCTCACCGGTCTGAAGCAGCTGTGCCAATGTTGCGAACACTATTTGTTGTTCTCAACCTGTGGTGGCTTTCAGGTTCAATCAGGAGGGCAGGAGAGGGACTTTATCGTTTACTTTTGAAATCTTGTCTCTCTCTCCTTCCTTTGCAATCTTACATACTATCACTTTAACCAGTTAGCGCTTGATTGGGTGCAGGCGCTGGGCTGGTGGAGCTTTATGCTCTGCTCTCTGATTGGTTATTTGTCTTGGGAACTAAAACAAAAATATCTTTAAACCTGGACCTGTGCTAGTGCTCGCCGCTAAAGCCTGTCCACGACGAGCTGGTGAGCGGGGCTGTTACACGGCAGACACTGCTGGCTGCTGATAGCTGGTCCGGCGTTTCGGAGAGACAAAGACCTGCTCCCGGCCGGTGATTAATGGCAGAGGAGCGTGTCGCACTGGGCACGCTCCGAGCAGCTATAGATCAGTCTTCTGTAAGACAAATCTGACAGGCCTCGCACCCCCCGCCCTACACTCTCACCTCACCGCCCGAGTTGCCAAGTCTGCGCCTCTGCAGCCAGTATGGGTTGATTTGACGTATTTCCACAGACTAAAACGAAACAGAAGCTGAAGACAAAGTAATTAATAACAACAGCTATTCTTTTTTGTTTCATGTGATAGTGATTATTCCTTGCAGATTAGATACGTTTATTCCACCTTTATTATTCATTTGCGCAATACCTTTGTTTTTGATAGCACACATATCTTATTTCTATCCGCGCCAAAGTGAATTTCTCCACTGCGATATGAATAAAGTCTTATCTTGTTCAAAAATGAACAGAAGAGACTTTAAAGCACACACCCAAGCTCAACACTTTGAATTGAAGGTCATCCTTCTCCGAAAAGACTCATTCAAACATTCTCAACATTTGTCAAAAGGTCCACAAAGTTGACTATGAATAATACAGATTTAGTCGACTACATACATGATATTTTCGGCAACTAAAACGACAACATTTCAAACTGACTTTTTTGTCGTATGATGGGGAATCTCAACACACGTCTTTGCCAGTATCTTACACGTCGCAAATGCAATATTGATCTAAAACAGCCGACACAAAATATCCGGCAGTTTCACTTCGTGGTTTTTACACAATCTCCCCGTAAGCCCCACTCCTCTTACTCTCCTTTTCTGCTTTAAATACGTTCCTGTTTCAATAAAGAAAAAGACCAATTGAATCGGAGTCAGGTTCACAAACTCAATCGTGCAACATGAAACATGAAACATATAATAAGAGCTTGGTAGATAAATAATAAACTATAAAAACTTTAAAACTTAAAACTACAAGAGTATAAGGGCATGCATAAAGTAGACCAAAAAAAAATGTGAGAAAAACAGCAACAATTTGACACAGAAGATGTGTTGGCAAGTCAAATTGACATCGCGACTCGAAGCTATGGCGAGGGTTTTTACTTCTCGATGAAAGAATGAAGCTTAGCACGAGACGGGGAGGTGCATTTCCTTGATGCGTAGTACCTCAGGAAGAGCTTTTTCAGAGGCGCCGGCCCGGTGCTGAGATTATCCACTGGTGAAGATTCAAAGATTACTCAAAGTTGCGCTAGCAACTCGAAAACCAGCTCCAGGTCTGTTTTCGATGAAAGAACAACATTGTAACACGTCATTAAGCTCTAAAACATGATTTTGCGTAATATTCCCTTGTAAAAGACCTTATTCAGCCCCAGGAGTTTTATAATCTGAACCATCTCTTTTTCCAGTCGGATGTTTAGCTCACCTTGAAAGTTGTTTACCTTTGAATAGAGGTTTTCCAAGGCCAATGCCGATTTTACTGGCCGATGCCAATATGCACGGCTGATGTTTTTGGCCAATTTGTTCCACATGTCTTGTCTATAATCCTGATGCTTCTAAACTGTAAAACGCTTTGAACTGTGACAGTAGGGGGCGCTTTATTAGGCGCATAGGGCTGATTTATTAAATGCGTTCCTGAATCAGCAGATTCCAAACTTAGTGGTAATTCTCTCTTATATCTGTGTAGGCTCTCAGTCGTACAGGAGTTGTCCATCTTCACTGAAGGTTCTTCAACTACAACTACAGAGTAATCTTCTGTACTCTGTTGAAGTGTTGAACATTTTGCTTCTCATCCAAAAGGCTTTGTCAGCGCCTTATGGTTCTCTCTAATGGTTCCGAAATTAAAAGCAAAAGTCTGGAACAATTTTTTTTTTTTTAAATACGAGCCAATGTGTACAAACTTGTGACTGATATTCACTGCGATGTTTGCCCTCAGTCACGCAAAATGATCAAAGATGTTGTTAGCATTTGGCCTCTCCCAGCATTCCTATAGCTCCAAATGGGGTGAAGTTAGAAGTGACCAAGCTCTTCCACGGGCACAAAGACCAGTTACGCATCACCTCATCTAAGCTCAGGTAAGAACATATCTCAGTATGTTCTTCAACCTGTTCCTTTAAGGCTCTGATTAACTCTTTCCAATGCAAAATATCTGCATTAAATTGGCCAATAGCCTACTTCACAATATCAGCTAACTATATACATTGGTTGACCTCTACTTTTGAATCCGATGTTCTCAAATGCCGCCTACTTCATGACACTTTTTACTTTTTTGATACATAACCTGCCCTCCTGGAACCGCCACCTTATCGTGGTGGAGGGGCGCCCGAATGATCCTGGGAGCTCTGTGGTCGGGGGCTTTGTGCCCCTGGTAGGGTCTCCCATGGCAAACAGGTCCTGGGTGACGGGTCAGACAAAGAGCGGTTCAGAAGCCCCTTATGAGAGACCAACAGGCCCGGTTAGAACCATGAGGCCGTCCTTCTGTGGACCCACCACCTGCAGGAGGAGCCATAGGGGCTGGGGCAATGTGATTTGGGCAGCTCCAACAGCTGCCCCCACGACCTGGCAACGGACAAGTGGAAGAAAATGGATGGATGGCTGGATGATGCATAACCAGGGCCAGCAACTTTTCTTAGTTTTGCTGTCGACTCTGGCTCACCTTATGGTCTTGTACGCCCTTGCCTCACTACGCTCCCCTCGCACTCACTCCATCACTTTCACAAACTCCTCATACAGTTTTATTTATTGATATTTTCAGAAAGTTACCGAAGCAATGGGAACCGAGAGCTGGTTTCAATATACGAGCGGGACCTTTTGCGAAGTGAAACCATCACGCAAACAAATTCTTCACGTATTTTTGACAGTTTTTCGTTGTCCCTGTGCTGCTCGTCTCCCTCCTTAAACCTGGCAACCCGGCTCCTCTGCCCCCGCCATCGCGCCCATAAATCACCAGCCCCCCAAAACAAAGCGCGTTTAATCTGTGACGCGCAGCTTGACACGCAAATGTATGAGGTGTTGTGAGGAAAACGGCATGTGCCCCATTGAGTCGGGCCTTCGGTATTTACCTTCGAGAGAAAGCTGATGAGAGCGTTGTCTTTTTGGGAGGGGGGGGTAGCGAACAAAAGCAGGCTTTACGGAGAGAACGGCTGACACGCCCGCGGCCGCTTTCCCCTGCCAAAGAGATGGAGGGATTTCTCTCAAGTACGTCTGTAAAACATGAATACCAAATTATCTGTGGTGGATTAGAGCACGAGAGGCGCTGTTTGCACATTGTGAGTCACTGTAGGGGACAGCACCCGCAGCAATGGGGTTTGAAGAGTTCACTACGGGACACTAAACACTGTCATATACTTTGAGCATGTGTCTGAGATTTTTCTCTAAATATTCCATAAACATGATCTGTCCCAATCCTTAATCGAATAAGTGCAAGTGCAGGCCTTCAGAAGATAAAAGCCCTTTTTTTTGTGTGTACATCTCAATTTTTCGCAGTAGTGAAAGCTCCTAGTTCATGATCTGTTAAAAGGCTTCATAATTAGATGGAGAGCACATCTGCTTTATACAAGGGTTTTCCTCAATTGTGCCAACATTCAGGCCTTATACCTATACCGCACAACGGGTGCTGATGATGGATTTGGCTATTCAGTGCATTTGGCTATTCAGTGCATAGCTCTCTAGTGAGGACCATCCATCCATCTTCTTCCACTTGTCCATTGCCGGGTCGTGGGGGCAGCTGTTGGAGCTGCCCAAAACACATTGCACCAGCCCCTATGGCTCCTCCTGCAGGTGGTGGGTCCACGGAAGGACGGCCTCATGGTTCTAACCGGGCCTGTTGATCTCTCATAAGGGGCTTCTGAAGTAAAGACGTCAGTGATATTTGTCCTTGACCAACCATTTTTTGTTTGCCACCGTGAGATACCCAAACCACACAGTGATATTAAAAACAAGGACGATTCTCATCAATCTGTGGGCCCACTCCAAAGCTCCTAAGCTTTAATCATATATAGTGTTGGGTCGCCTTTCATATAGATCTCATCCACATTTTGTGAGGAATTAAACTTGTGGGCACCCAAATACCTGAAGCTATTGACAGCCTCCACTGGCCAAACAGGACTGGAATTCCACACATTAGCTTGTTCTTGACTACACATTCATGGTTTTGATGGAATTTTCTATAATTGTTTGTGCAGCGATGCAAGCGTCATCAAACTGCTGGAACTTCAAGCGTTATCTGCATTAGACCAAGTATTTATGTACGTTCCAGTACTTTGAATACAGCGTCTGTTCAACGCTATCAGCCATCTCTAGGGTATCGTCTGGGACTAGGCTATTTTGTGTCATAAAAACAAAAAGCATTGTCGCGAAAATGGAAATTTTAACTCTTCAAATATCTGCATTACAATGGTGTAGTACAATATATTTGTCTTGTTTGAAAACCATGTCTTCTTTCGTTCACGGCCAACAGCTAAACTCCTGGATATCTCGAGTCGCCTCGCCGAACCATCTGCCACTTCGCATCACCGTGGCATTGCTGTGACGCGGGATCAGTATCTAAAGAACCGAAGAGGCAGTAGCTGAGAGGCAGCAGAGAGTGTTGGACCCACCCGCTCTCTTCACCCCCTCCCGGCGGTGCCTTGATGCGCCTGTCCTCTCCGCGCAGCTCCAACGCGAGCCCCGGCGAGAATGTGAAGCGATGGCACCTGCTGACTGCCCCGCCAACACTCTCGTAGTGCTCATGATGCAATCTCCAGCATCAGCCAGTCGGGCAGACAGGCTGCGAAAATCTGACAGAGGGAGCGGGGCACAGTCTGTCACGCGCTTCCATCACGCCTTTGCAGATGTCTCACTCCGGCGAGGAGAGGAGTGATTGTCTAAAAACAGTTTGAAGTTGCAAGGTTCTTTCGGGAAAGCGTGCCATGCAGTCGATCGGGGGTTTGTACAGTCCTGTGTTTGGATCTCAAAGGCTCATTGTCTCCCAACTGCCTTCAGTAAAACTATAGAGGAGGTAGCTTTAAAACTAACCAAGGAGACGAAGATAGTTGAAAAAACCATTACTATGAAAAATCATTACAAATCGCTGTACCAAACGCAGGGAGGGAATATATAGTATAGTATATATAATTTTATATCATAACTAATCGCCTAATGTTATTACTGTGTATAATCATTGTAGTTTTATACTTATCTGATCACAATTTCTACCACAAGAACAAAAAAAGGACTAGTGATGATTAGTTCCGAGAACACACACAAATATGACAATGATCGATAGATTGATGCTGCATGGGGCCGCCTGAAGGCTCTTCATTGGTCACTTTCACTTGCACGCGGTCTCTGTAAACACTATGGGAATCTAGAAAACACCCATGGGATTATATGGATATTATTCGTTTATTTTGGACGACTCCTCGCGACGGGTCTTTTCGCTGGTGACACAAGATGAAGTGGGGAAGCTGCCGTGTTTATGGAGTTTTGATGAGGCTAAGCAGACGCGATGCTCCTAAATGCTACAGGTGAGTCCATGTTTACACCACGGTTCACATCTGTCCGGGTTCAGTGTTGTTCATGTCCTTTAGCAGGACATAAACGACTCCTTTATGCGCTAATATCATTGTGCTTGGGGTAAATGCATCGTTAGGTAATAGTCTGCTGTTTGAATGATGTTATGAGTCCTTTTGCCTTGTTGTAGGTCTGATGCTCTGGGAATAGTTGTCTGTAATGTTAGTTCCATGAATCTTTGCTGTGGATACATGCTTCTCTTTAGTCTGACCAGCAGCAGTAAGTTTACACCACCAGCTGCCACTGAGCAAATGCCAGAATTGTCTTGAAGTCTTGATAGGAGAAAAACAAAATCCGAAACGCCTGATACAAATCTGAATTTACACACACACGAAAAAGTTTTACTTTGCAAACTTGGGGAGACCGAAGCTGTTTGTCACGCCAGTTTGTTGTCAAATTGCTTTTAACCGCCACACAGGGGGGCTCTGACTTGATAACGGGGGAGACCGAAAAGCCCTGTTTGTGCCTGGCTCTCGGGACTTCGAGCAAGAGCTGGCTTGTGGACCTTTGGACCGTACTCGTGATCCGGATAAACATAATGTGGCTCAAATAAGGAGGGGCATGGAAGTCGAGGAGATTAAACATAAAGAGTAAACATTTTTAATCAATCCTAGGGGAGGACTGGCGTGATGCACTGACGTCTAGAAGTGTTGGTTAAGAGACAGGCCACCATATTATGCACCAATTGGAAACTCTTCATGAGCTGATAAAGGCGTGCAACTACAGTATATCCCCCTCGAGGTCAGTGCGATTATTTTGTCAAATTTAAACTGCTATCGAACATTAAACCAAGGTTCTTCACTGATGGTTTTAGCTTTGAAGATGAAGCAAGCGAGAGCGTCATCGCAGAATAAAATGTACTTTATGCAAAATGAAAGGAAGTTGCCCCAAGTCTGTTAGGGACTGAAGGACGACTCTTTTGTTTTGGAATAGGTCAATTCAGCTGCAAATACTTTATCTAAAAAAAAGTCACATACAAACTTGGCAAAGATCCGCGAGAACGAGATTCAAACTAGTTTTGTGACTTTGTGTGGTGCAAAGAAAAAACACTGCGACATCTCAGAACTGTCAAGTGAACAGAGCACGCGACATGCTGCTTGAAACGGGGGAACAGTTGGACCAAGCACAAGAACATGCCTCAGATCCAGACGGGGTCGCTGACTTACCCGTTTGCCTCTTTGTTCTGTTAACTCTTGAACAGTTGCCCAATTGTGCTGTAGCCGGCTTTGCAAAGAGGTGGCGGGCGCGCGGTCTGTTGTGGTGTTGTTAGAAGCGACACCATCCTGACCGCTCGGACCGACTCTTTCAATCTTCTGCACTAAGGCGTTCATCTGGCACCCCTTCGAGATCAAGACCGCGACAAACTTTGCTGCAGCCAACACTTGCACCATTTCTGTGTTTGGGTCAGAACAGTGACGTGACTCTTCCAAAATAAATGATGGTACCCATTTCCGAGACCCAACCAACTTTTCTCAGTGATTCTGAGAAAGTCAAGACCAGTCAAACTCTAAGAATGATAATATGATAAAGACGAAGGCGTTCGACTGGTCTTCACTTTCTATATTATGACATAGTATATTATACTTACCAACTATATATAGAAGATGGGACCCCATTGAGACAGATACTTTTATTTTGGCGTACTGTCCTGCCTTGGGGTTTGCAAACTTGGGGAAGAGAGGGAGTAATATGTACATGCACAGATAATTCAAAACTTTTTTACACTCTTACTCTCACTATCACCAGTTTAGTAGCTCCTACAGACTCCGAACTTTCCAGTCTTGGATTTAAGGGATTTTTTTTATATTAAATTCCTGCCAAGGTGAAATGTTAATGTTTTCACTAAGCAAGATCCAAAATCAAATCTGAGAAAAAGAAAAAACCTGTTATAACTAATATATCAACAAAACAAAATCATAAATTCAAGCCTGCAGTGTCTTGCCTTAATCCCTTAATTTTTTTTTTTGGGACCGTATTCTTTATTCTTGTGTGTGTCACTTTTTTGTAATTTAGTGGAGGATCTGGGAGAAAATTTGTCACAAACCCCTATCGTCGCTGTCCACAAATGTCACCTAGCAACACGCTGGACGATTGTTGCACTCATCCAGTGTGATTAATGAAAGAGACGTGGAAATTCACGACAGAGTGAAGTATGGTGAGAGCAGCTTCATTACTGACCTTGTTCAATTCTTAATGAGACAGCCGTTAATAAATGGGCTGGGGCTCACATAATGATATAAAAATACTATTGGAGCTTGTGAACTTTGCTGAGCTGTAGACTGGCGATGGATACTGCAAAGGAAACAAATATATACATGAAACTTCACAGACGCGGGGCCAGATTGACTTGGTCTCAGATGATGGGACACTGTTCCTGACACATAGGACACATTTCTCTAAACACCGCACACTATTTTTTTAAATACAACTTTTATTTATTTATTGACCAGATCATTATGTCGATGCAAAACAACTTTCACCTGGGGAACTGTGACAAAACTGATATCATTTTCTTTGGCCCACAGAAACAAGTTTCTCTCTTTCTAAAACAGAAATCAAGCTACAAATCTAGGGGTGTCCAATGGACTCATAACTGAAGTTTAAGTCTTGTGCAGCTAAAATCTGGAACAGACTCAAAGGATTTGAGACTGGTTTTAACTCTGAGGGGTTGAAAACAGTTCTTTAGCTGTGCATATGACACTGAAAGCATTTTGTCTGATCTCTTCCCTTTGAATGGGCGGCACGGTAGCACAGCGGTTAGTGCTCTCGCTTCACAGCTAGAAGGTCCCGGGTTCAATTCCCACCTGGACGGGGCCTTTCTGTGTGGAGTTTGCATGTTCTCCCCGTGTCTGCGTAGGTTTCCTCCGGGTACTCCGGTTTCCCCTACCACCAAAAACATGTACAATAGGCCAGGATGAATGATGTGTGTGTAAATGTATGGTGTTGGTCATAGGGACCGTAGGCGCGATGTGTATAGTCGCGACGCGCTTCTGTCAGTCTCCCCCAGGGGAAACTGAAGCTACTAACGTAGTTTACCACCACCGAGTATGGAGTGAATGTAAAAATGCTCTCATGTAAAGCGCTTTGTGGCTATGTCTGTGAAAGGCGCTATATAAATAAAGGTTCTTCTTCTTCTTCTTTTTGAATGCAATCAATTAATTATTATATTAATGTTTCATTGATTGATCTTTACGGCCTTCTTGTAATTTTTCGTAACTGAAGCTTTTTGAATTGCCTTGTGTACTTAATTTTGCTCACAAATAAACTTTCCTTGTCTCGCCTTAGAGGAGCTACAGGAAACAAGTAAGGGACAAACGAGGGTGGAGCTGACCAGTGCAGGACACCACGCTCTGCAACAGGGACAAACCCAGGAGGCGGTGCACCGTATTAGAGGATCAGAGGAGACAGAGGGCAGCCAGCCAGGTTTCTTCCGAGTGCTACAGTTTCCCCGACCTCCAAGGTCATGTGGGTCAGGTTGACACACCGCAGCTCAGGACTAACACACTATTTCGTTGTACAGTTGTACAATGACAACAAAGCACTTACTTATTTGATTTTAAATGTTTCTTCACAGTCACTCACATTCTCAGTTCCACAGATTCCACAGGCCCCATCAAGTCACCAACTGCTGAAATGTAAATATTTCTGTATTTATTTATCTATCAGGGACGATACAATCAACATAGTTACAATTATTGTGTGTAGCTGATGATGAAGAGCTTTTAGCTAGTGCTAATTTGCAGCTCATGTCCCTTTTTGGGCCTTTCTACACAATTTCCAATAATAAAATGCATTCATTTCTACAGAACCCTTTTTATTGACACACATGCATACTGTAAAGGCTCACACCTACATTCACGCCGATTCATGCTAGCACTGGGTACAGCTTTGGTTTGTTTTCAGCCAAGACTTAACCCTGGAAGTGAACATTTGAAATTCATATGGTTTTAAGTTCTGAGGGTAACGAGTTCCACAGCCTCGGACCTGAGAACGAAATGGCAGACAGACCAACTGAAGTCTTGCAGAGTGGAATCGTACCGTTGTGACTGATGGAGCCTTTAGTGACTATTGTTTTGTCTCTGTATAAAGGATCTGAGTGGCTCAGGTGCTAGATTATTGACACATTTGAATATAAGTTTGAGAAGGCACAATTTGCTAACGTTTTCACAGCTTAGCATTTCATGCTTCTCAAGAATATTGCAGTGATGGTAGCGGATTGGCTTTTTGCCCATGATCTTTATCAAAATCATGACCTTCTTATCAAGCCTTGACGACAAAGTTTCGGGAACTATATTTGATCATTGTATTCAAGGTTTTAACAACCGTCATGTCTACCTGGACAGGACAACGTCCACCTTTTTCACTAGTGAAAAAGCACTGGAGATAAAGTCAAAGTCGAGCTGAGTCAAGGCCAAGTACTCGGCACTAGGGGGAAAGGCCTAATGTGTTGTCGGCTGTAGCTCATTCCCATTCACAAAACCAACATTTACCCCTCTCAGATCGGAGCACTCCTTGTGTTACCAGGCAGAAATGTCCCCACCAGTCTTTTTTAATTGACAGAGGAGTGCGGTCTATTTGTGGTCGCCTGTAATGTTGGAAATGCCAGCTGTCTGCTTTCAAAGCACTGTCTCGAAGAACAAAACACAATGTGGCACCTCTCCAAGGAAGGGTCCAGTACTACGGCACCGCACAGTGTTTCAACCGCAAACCACTTCCGACCGTTCAACACAGCGTAAAGTCTACTGAAATGTGTTTCTTCTCTTATAACTACAGTCAAAGATCGTATAGCTATTTTTATTTATCAAGCTGCATGGATGCGGGTGTCTGTTTTGGAGGCATCACAAACGCCTTCCTGATGAGGGGTTTTGGGCACATCCCACATTGCATTATTGATTCTCTCTCGTTGTTCTGATCAGGTGAACGGCGGTCGGTCAGGTTTAGGTTTAGCGAAACCTCTTGAGATTCCCTTGAGATTTATTTATCAGTTCACAGTATCGTTTTTGTTTCGTTTAAGAAATGAACTCCACATTGTTGGTCATGGCCCCTGTTCGAGCTCCCAGACTGGCAGCTTTGTTTTGCGGTGTGTTCTTGTTGTCAGCATCACTTTCTCAGGACGGAGGTGTCGACACTGTTAGTGCAGGGCGTGAAGCCAGTCTGCGAACACGACCCAGTCCAAACAGCCCTTTCCACGCAGAACACATGAGAGTTGTATAGAGCTCATTAAGGTCAGACACTGTTGGTTTTTTGGCAGTAAAATCTAAATAATGGATAGAGACAGTTTTATATTTATGGTTTTCATTTGTGGATTTCATGACTCCAATAAAAGCACAAGTTGTGCCGCAAAAGGTTTACTTGAGTGAAAGTACTGAAGTATTTGATGTGGAAAGTGATCAAAGTAGAATGTGCCAATCAGTTTAGATAAGTGTGTGGAAAAATAACTGTTCCCGAATTCGTTGTTCGGCAAGTGTCGCCAACATGATGGGGACAAACCTTCCTTGTTGTCACATCTACGTCTACACAGGAAATGTAGAGTAGAAAGTGTTATATTTATCTTTCAAATGTAGTGGCACAGTGCTGCCGCTTCCAATACACTCATAACACGCTGTGCGTCAGGCGTCAAGTCTACGAGGGGCACCGCGAACGGCGTTGATGAATGGCAACGGGAACGATGAGAAAGAAGTTATAAAACAGCAGCAAACCCAGGCACTCTGAACAAATATGCACAGCACGAGGGAGTACTTAAAAGGCCTACAAGCCAACATGCCTCTCGGTCTTCATCAGGGCTTAATATGAGATGTTATTGACATGTGTACCAATGCGACCATTGATGCAACACATATAGGAATCTCTGTGCCGCTCGAGGAGATTTCACGCACAACCCGTTCATACAAATGTAATAAATTAGCTGCAAACTTAAGTTCAGATCCTGACAAAACGTATGTGTCATGTCGTGTTCTGTGGTGCCTGTGCTCGCAGCGACAAGTGGGGGTGGGGGAAGAGGGGAAGGCGCAGAGAGGGAAGACACGTCTGAGCTGCAGTGCGCTGTAGAAGCAGGGGCAGAGCAGAGAAACTCAGGGTCTGGGGGGAGGGGGCACCAATTATTAAATTTAAACTCAATTAATTTAATTATACAAATGTTTTTTGTGTCATTTCGAGAGTGTGTTTAATTGTAATGAGCTACCCATCTTCCCCACCTAGTTTTACATGTATTATTATTTTTTACTCTATATATAAATTATGTATATATTTCTCTTTATGTATTTATTTTGTGTGGGGGGGGGGGCTGTAAAGGGGTAAAAGTAGAACATTCTCAACAAAAGCACAACTAATGTAAAGTACATACCTTCAGGATCTCTACATAAGTAAATGTACCAGGTTTAATTATATATTTTATTTTTCTTGGTTTATTTGGTCTGGACCAAATGATGCAATGAACATAAATGGCTCATGCATGTAAACACACCACACCGGATTTTAGCCATGGGCCAATTTCCATCCGTCGTACCCTACAGTATGCGCACTCTCAAACACACTGTCACTCATCCTGGCCTATTGTACATGTTTTTAGTGGTAGGGGAAACCGGAGTACCCAGAGTACTCCCCTACGCAGACAGGGGGAGAACATGCAAACTCCACACAGAAAGGCCCCGTCCAGGTGGGAATCGAACCCGGACCTTCTAGCTGTGAAGCACGAGCGCTAACCGCTGCGCTACCGTGTCGCCGTGCCGTTTATAAGACAGTATTATAAACGGCACGATATGTCCACTTTAATGAATTTTGTCTAAAAGATTGGACTTACTTTGGACTTTGTTGACAAAGCGAGAAGTGTACATTTTTAGAAAGCAATACATCCAGAAAAGCAGTCTCGCGTGTCAATACCTAAATGACTTATATTAAGTAGCATATTCAGTAGGTTTAGTCCAACGAAACCCCCGCAAAGTGACCGTCCATTCTATCAGCTCCGATTTTTTAACAGTCAAACTACGCAGAACTTCACTTGCGAGTGCTGGAGAGGCGTATCGTTTTGTAAAGCCATTAGACGCCATTACGCTTAAGCTGCGTCTGGTGCAGGCCCGTGCCGAGCCCAGGGGAGTTTGGGCGGAATGAGAGAGGAGTAGACGCGCGGCGCTCCTCTGGGATTAACCCTCCGAACAGGGAGCAGCCGCGATACAAATGAGCCTCGCACGCACACAACTTTCTACAAGCACTTTTCTGCACAATAAGCACTCACGGAAGGTAGAGTGATAAAAAAAAAAAAAAAAAAAACATATTTCAAGTAATTTAATTAAAAGCACCTCCGGTTTGCAGTTACTGGGCGATTTGGGCGATTTGGGCTATTTTTACGACAAGCTGAAACTTTGTATAATGTCAACACAATTATATTTAAGGCCAAACCAGGGAACATTGCAGGTTAGATATTGCAATGTAGTTAATGGGTTTTTTGGCTCTTTCTGATTAGCCGGCTCACCAGGAAGAGCCAGCTATTTTGGCTCCCAAATAGCTCTTCTTTTTACCTATACAGTTTAAATTTCAGACAAAATTTGAGAGACTTTGAATCATGACTTGTTAAACCCATTGGACAACTCTCTGCGAGTTTAGCAACACTTTTTTTGATTTAGCTTTTCCTTAATTTCAATTTTTCCTTCAGTTCCCATTGAAGACATGAAACTATGAATATAAACAGTTTTCCGATTATGTACATTTTCCTGACAATTCCATACGGCGCCATCTTGTATGTCAAGCATCTAATTGTTTGCGTTACGGATCGTTGATGCTATCCTGAAGCTGGTTCCTACCTGTGTTGTGTGGGGCTGTGCAAATCGTGCTGATCCCGACACGACGAAGAGACTATACGTCGATATCCCAAAAGTGATTTATCACCAAGGAACAGAGACAGAAAGGAGTAGAATTTGAGAAACAGAAACCCATGTTTATTTTAAACTCTTCAAAATGGCCACCCTTTATTCTTGGCACTTTCTCAATGAGCTTCATAAGGCCGTCCCTGAAATGGCGGTTTGGTTTAGAGACTAGTCGAACATTAAAACAAAATGTCCAGCTTTGTTGACGGTGTCAATAAGCTGCTGCTTGAAGAACGGTGCCAATCCAAATCAGAATATATAGCCAGTTCTGTCTTTGCCGCAAGTGAAGGTTTTGGCCATTTCTGAATCGGGAAACGTTGTCTTAAGTATGTCCGTAATGCCTTCATTTGAATTGAGCGAGTGGTGAGTCACAGCGGTATTTAGACACCAAATAACCTCTGCCCGCAGAGCCGCTGTACCGCCAACAACGGCTCTGATGTCTGGCGAGACCACGGCGGCCGCAGCGGCTCTGGTTTCACTGGACGACGCGGGCACGGTTGAAGGTGTGGACGCTGTGGGCGCTGTCGTAGCGGTTGCGTTGGAAAGCGTCGAAGTTAGCGCTCTTGTTGGGACGGTAGCCGCTGAAGCACAAACACGGATGATGGAGGCCGGCCGCCCACCGCGCCTGCTAACAGCACGTTGTGTGGCTAGCTCCCGTCGTGTGTTTTGACGGCATTGATGCCCATTGAAGCGATGCTAATTTTCTTCTTGCTAACCGTTCAGTAGGCCTCCCTACTGTTAGCTTCGACACGCTTCAGCCAGTGTTTAAATTCCGCTACTTCCAGCCAGGAATCGGCAAACTTACCCATTTTAGCTGAGCGGTTTTGTGGCCGCTTCGGCTCGGCTCAGGAGTGTGCACGCAATACACAACTTGAAGCAGGCTACGCTGCGCCGTACAGGAATAAATATGAACTTACTATTTTAGATGTATTGATATATTTTATAATTTGGCAAAATTCATACATTAAAAAGAATCAGTGACAGAAAATGAATACCACGGAAAATCACTGTAAGACTTTTTAATACTTACTAAGGGTCTTAATTAGGCTTTTTTTTTAAGACCCCGCGGACACCCTGTTATCAGTCAGTGGAAACTATTTCTGGTGACTGCATCGTGAAGATCACTGAGTAAATGTCAAAAGGCGGAGATTTTGAAGAATTTATTTCAACTTTATTCTGTTTAAAACATAATTCCATATGTGTTCATTCATAAACGAAAGCCTTCAGTGAGAAAAAGCAATACATAACAAATGTTTCCAAACTTTTGACCGATACTGTAACTACAACTACTGTATGATCAAGCAAAGACATGAAAAACAACAAAAGCTTTTCCTTTTGCGTCAGTGCCATTCAGAGCTTTTTATTACCATGTTACAATGTTGATCTCTCGTCAAAAACATGCCTGGAGTTGTGTTTTCAGCCGCTGGCGCATCTTTGAGTAATCTTTGTATCTTCACCCATGGCTATTTTTCCTGTACAAGAGGTACTTATCCAGGAAACGCTTTCCTCACCGCTCCGTCTTTTACCTAATCCTTTCATCGTGAAGTGAAAACACTCGCCGTCGCTTCAAATCACTCCTAATTGAAACAGCTGCGCAGTAAAGGGGAGCAAGAGGAGGGGCTTAATCAGGACGCAAGAAAGTGATAAAGACGTGTTTGCGATTATTACCAAACATCTGCACAAAGCATAGTACTTTTCAAATCAAAATTCAAATAAATCTCTTTACTAAAAAAATAAAATATCATAATTATGGGAAACAGTTAGCGCTATTTAAAGCCTTTAAAGCCCTTTAAGTTAAAGGGGAGACGTGTTCCACAGTGCATTTTCCGAAAAAGCAACCTTTGAAATTACAGTTTCCCATATAAATCTATGAAGGAAAGTTGATGCAGTAAAATAAACACATGCCCTATTTGAAAATGTCTTTGTTTTACAATTTAAGGTGATATAGCATCGATACAGACGGCCCAACGTCATGAACCACGTGACTGGACGGACCTTTTATTGTTGTTTACGTAATTGGTTTTAATCTCCTTTTATCTGTTTGTACTGTAAAGCACTTTGCTCACCTTGAGTGTTGTAAAGGGCTTTATAAATACATTCTGATTGATTGATTAAGAGCGTAGCTTCTCAATTGTTTTCTGTTACAACCACTATTTGAGAAGGACTCGTGTAGCGGCCGATGTGAAAAGAGGGAGAACTGATCTAGCACCCTGCCGTACCTATAGGCTGATGCTCTACGAGGTGAGCTACGAATCTGCAAATGAGTGAAGAAGAAGAAGAAGATCTTTATTTATATAGCGCCTTTCACAGACATGGTCACAAAGCGCTTTACATGAGAGCATTTTATATTCACTTTCCCCTGGGGGAGACTGACAGTTTTAGTGAGTGGGCTTTATTATGTAAAATAATAAAACTCCCGGGCCCATGTCCCAGAACGGCCCTGGCCAAAAGCCTCAAAGTTCAGGCTGCAGCGTCTCCCCTTAAACCCGGCTCAAAAACATATGCCTCTTCTTTTCTTTTTTATTCTTATGTGCAATCATGATGAGACAGAAACCCCTGCAATACGTCGTATCCTTCTAATAATGTCCGCAACCTACTGAATATGTCCAAATCTCAATCCCAATACTTTTCCTGTTCACCTGCATTGTCTCGTCTTCATTCGCCCGTAGAACGCTACAGACAAAAAAAGCGTTTTTGTCTGTAGCGTGTGCTTTTAATCAGAATCAGAATCTGGGTTTTATTGCCATGGTTTGAGAACAGGTTCACAAACTAGGAATTTTTCTCGGTGCAAACGTGCGACGTAAAACATATAACACAGAATTAAGATAAAGAACTTTAAACTATAAAGCTATAGGGGCATGCATAAAAAATATTAAATAAGATAAAATAAAAGTGACATATGGTAGGACAACAACAATTTGACATTGAACAACAGCGGGATTGTATTTACAGATGTGTAGGCGTGTGAAGTGATATAACGTGATTACGTGATAAAGTGATAGCAGCGGGTCAAAGTGTGGACACACCACACACTGCAATTGCAGATACATCCATGAGTCTGTAACTGAGCTACAGAGACTTTGTTCATGAGTCTGATGGCGGAGGGGAAAAAACTGTTCAAGTGGCGGGAGGTATGGGTCTGGATAGACCGTAGCCTCCTGCCTGAGGGGAGAGGGGTGAATAGTCCGTGTCCAGGGTGAGAAGGGTCAGCTGTGATCCGACCCACACGCCCCCGGGTCCTGGAGAGATGGGAGCTCACAGCCAATCACCTTCTCTGCAGCAGCACAATGCGCTGCAGTCTCTGCCTGTCCCGCTCCGTAGCACCTGCTTCTCCCCTGCGCTCGTGTTCAGTCCTTCACGGCGCTGTCAGTGCAGCGGCGGCCACGCCTCCCTCGATCTCAAACACACATACACACACAGTCACGTGACCCCTTCAGAGCCCGCCCCCTGCCCCCCCTTTGTGCGTGCGACTGGCCGCTCGACAGGCGCTGGAGCATCCCATTGGACGAGAGGAGCGCGCATCAAAGCCGAATTCCACGGCCCCGTTGTCTTAGCAAAATGTGACGTCAAGAGTATAACGTGATAAGGGGCGTGGGCACGTTGGGGAGAAAGTCGGCGAAATGCTGCGCGTAATAAAAACGGCTGAAAACTTTACGCGTGCCAGTCATTCCACTGCGCGCTGCTGTACGGGGGTTTACCAGGAAGTAGTGAAATGTAATAGTTTTTTTTTTAGTCCAACTAAATCTACGAAACGACGTGCAGTTCCAGAAAGTTTAGCACCAAACACGGTCTAACTCCAAGTCGTGCTTGGACACATCTCGCCTCTCTAGTCATATGACCTCGCATGTTTCTGAAAAGTCAAGGTGAATGCGGCGCGTTCTCGTGCGTAAAACGCGAGCGGAGACTGCCAGGGAGAGCCTCGCTGCTTCTTTCAGTCTCTGACGCTGCGTGCAAATGCCATTGGCAAAGTAAACGTGTGTGTGTCGCCCGAGGAGGAGAGGGGAGGGAGGCTGCAGATCCGGAGCTCCCGCACATTCACGACAGTCCTTTAAGATTTTAGTCTTTATTGATTTTAATTACAAAACAAAAAACGTTTTAGACATGTTTACATCCAATTCAGTCATAATTTAGGTCCGATTTGGTGCGGATTTAGTCTGGATTTGCTCATGATCCAGGTCTGGTGGTGCTTGGAAGGTGGAAGCAGAGGGAAGGCGGGAGAGCGGGTCAAGATCAAGGTCAGGTTTATGTCATGTAGTGCATTTACAAACAGACACACCGCCCCCAGAGTGCTGCACTCACAGTCAACAAAAGGATAGCATATGGAGTAGTACTATCACTTATCACTTAATCACTTTATATGTACACATCTGTAAATACATCTGTTGTTCAATGTCAAATTGTTGTTGTCCTACCATATGTCACTTTTATTTTATCTTATTTATTTAATATTTTTTATGCATGCCCCTATAGCCTTATAGTTTAAAGTTTGTGAATCTGTTCTCAAACCATGGCAATAAAACCCATTCTGATCCTGATTCTGATTAAAGGCAGTGGAAAAATATGAAACGTGTCCCGCTCAGCCCGTTCTGCCCCGGAGAGGAGCAGGCACGGGAGAGAGTTCCGCTCCTTTAACGATGAAACGGTTCTTCGGTCGGCTGGAAATAAATGAAACAATTTAACAATGCACCTGCGAAATAATTTATTTTTATTTTTTTAATTAACCGTATTGCTCGAGTAGAATACTAACACACTAACACAGCCCTTTAAAAACCGCAGCAGTGGCAGGTGCTGTATTATAACTCTCACTGTGACCCTGTTAGCGCCTAAAGGCAGTCCCAGCGCCATTGTAGATGAAGGCCTGGCCCTTAGCACACACCAGGAGCACATGGCTACTTAATATGCGTAAACACAAGGACAGACTAGTGCTGTGTCACAGCTGTTGGACTCTATTCCACCAGAGTTCTGACTCTTAAAGTGCATATGGCAGGTTTTAATAACATCAGTTGCATAATTATCATTTTGTTTCAGTGAAGCAGCAAATTTAATGAAGAAAATGTTTTTTTAAGCTGCTGGCAGGAAGTGACAAAGATAAAGGCAAAGTTCCATATCAGTTTGACTCATTTGCCATTGACTTAACATGGTCGGCATGGCAACAGTTTAATATTGTTTGCCTTCATCTATGTCACTTCCTGTCAGTGTCCAATAAGGAAGTTAAACTATAAACCTCACACAAAATGGCCGAACTA
The DNA here is from genome assembly GCA_021464625.1 of Proterorhinus semilunaris. NCBI lineage: Eukaryota > Metazoa > Chordata > Actinopteri > Gobiiformes > Gobiidae > Proterorhinus > Proterorhinus semilunaris. The sequence goes on along the minus strand of CM038356.1, from coordinate 28,551,551 downwards.
AAGAAAGCCGGGTACGATCTTTAGCCAAATCTTAAATAAAACGGTGTTAACTATGTTTTAGCAAACGTTGTATCTAAAGTGTCATTATGCACTTGAAAGGAGGTGAGTTTTCGCGGTGCAGAGCCTCCTCAGTGACATTAGCGTTAGCAGGTTGCGTCGCGATACGCTTTTTCGCTTAATACGGTATATTATTTATTTGTTATGGAATTGCCAGCTTTGCCGTCCAAAAGTGGTGACAATATTCAAAAACGTGAGTGTGATATTGGCCATTATAGGAAGGCCTTTCTGACAATCGTAAACCACACCTCTGGGGCTGACTGTCCTGCGTTACCATGGAGATCAGCTGCAATAAGTGACTTTTAACCTCTTAACCCCCATCTGAACCGAGCATATTTTCTCCAGTGTGGCTTTACCCAAATCTCAGAGCTTGAAAAAAAAAAACACATTAATATAGTGACGAAAACGAGGATGATGCCACGTGACCAAAAAAGTGACAAAAACGTGATGAAAAATGCCAATAAAAGCTCTGAAAAAATAAAAAATAAGCGATGAAAAAGCCGCAAAAAAGCGAGACAAAAACAAGACGAAAATGCTTCAAAAATGAGACAAAAGCGTGATGACAACACAATGAGGCTTTACACCCGTCGAGAAGCTTTTAGATTTGAGTAAAGCCGAACTGGAGAAAAAGTGCGCACGAGTAAGGCGGGGGTTTAGTGGTTAAAAGACAACAAAAAATAAAGACAAAAAATAAAATAAACGCACTGTCGTGAATCCGCGGTCGTGCACCCGCCGCGCCGTATCCGCCGCGGCTCCAGCCTGCGGGGGTGGAAACAGACTGACCCTCCTCGGCTCGTGCTCGTCAGCGCGGAGGGAAGGCAAAAGGGGGAGGGAGGGTGGGTGGGGGGGGGGGGGGGAGAGGCGGAGTCTCTCACTGACAAGAGCGGAGTCTGGCTCCTCTCCTCTGAGTTTGTCCGATTCCCCGAAAATAGCAGTCGGCGCGTAAATGTGCACCCAAATATACTCTTATCCAGCAGGAGCCACCGATATAGCGCGTCTAAATCCAGCCCACAGCTGACTTCTGCGCAAAGGTGAGTGGCTGTAATGGATACGTTTAGGTCTGGCGGTACCGGGCTTCGCGAAGACCGGTGAGTGAGTGAGTGAGTGAGTGAGGGCTGCCTGGAAGGAGGACGTTTGTTTCAGACACTGAGCTCCATCACGTTGAGCGTTATTTTTTTACGACTTGATTTTAAACCTATAGTTGTTGTTGTTTTTTTTGCACACGTTGTTTTGTCGTAGTTTGTACCTGACTGGAACTTGATTTGCTCCCGGTTTAGAGTCGATCTGATCTGGTCCCGCGTTCACTTGGTTTGGATCGCGGATTAGTCCGGGTTTGAGACCTACTTTGGACATATTTATGTTTTCATCTTTGTCTACCGAGCTGCAACAATAGTCCCAAGTTCAAGTCCGGTCTTGCTGTTTAGTCGTTGGTTTATACCCCGTTTAGATGAGGTTTTATCCCTGTTTGGACATGTTTTGCCCGCTGTCCCCACAACCTAATTTAAACTTAACCTGATTTAGTCCCACGTTACGTCTCAGAGCTGATTTGCACTTGGTTCCGTCACGACGCACTTGGTTAGCCTACTAGAATATATCCAAGTTTAGTCCTGCAAAATGTGCCGAAAGCGTTGACATCGGGACCAACTTCTGCTGCGCGTTATGTGGAAGCGCGTCAGGGAGGCATCGATAAAACTCTCCAAATGACGCGCTCAGAGACCGCATTTATTTTTATGTTGCATTCACCCCCTCCGGTAAACTTTTACGCCCTTGATCCGGGGATCCTAAACGCGCCGTTTCCACAAGGTGTCCCGTGCGTAATTGCAACTCCCCCCCTCCCCCCTCCCACCCTCCGGAAAAAGAAAAAAAAAAGTGTCTTGTTAGCTTGTACTGGGGCCGCGCGGTAATCCTCCCCAAAGTGCAACTGGGCCGAGCAAGGCGCACGGTGCGCGCGGGCAAAACAGCAATCAGTGACGCCGCGTACATGTAATAACAGCGTCCGAGCCGCGACAACAACACGCTCAGAGCTGCCAGCGGGTATTTGGAGATTTTCCGAACTAATATGATCAGTACTTGATTTACACCAGATTTGTTTAAGTGCAGTTAAAAATGTGCTGAAAAGTCCAAAGTCTTGTCCCATTTCAGACCTGATTGAAGTTGTATTTAGGAGTCCCGAATCCTAGCTTATCCTCTCTTAGTCTGGGTTGATTACTAGTTCAGGCTTTTGTGTCCTTTGGTTTAGTCTCGTTTTATCTCGTCCTGGTAATTTGATTGTTGAACACAGTGACATCTTTGTTTTAAAGGCTGCGCTCGTTGTGGTTCGGGTGATCCCTGCTTACATGACAGCAGCGGCGGCAGCGGCGGCGGTGTTTGCATGTCAACAACTCTCCCCCCTTGTGCGTAAAGAGATGGTCTGTCTGATCACATGGGGATCAGTGCGCACGGTTCTCCACTCACCCGCCTTTCACTTTAGATGACGAATGAATCGACGTTTTATCGGTGTCGTTTCCCCCCCTAAAATTCTATGTTCTATGTTATTGCCCTCTACAAAATACTAGGATGGAATGACTCCACACACGCATACATAGCATAAGACACGAGAGACTTGGGGACGTTTAACTCACTCCAGACAACGTTATACTATCTCAAAATGTCACTCTTTTTCGACTGAGCCGCGATTATTCTTGCAATGGTTATAGTTGCAGCAGAGAAGCCTTTTCGAGACACACATTTAGATGTAGCGTAATGAATGAATGAATGAACGTACTGTTGAGGGAGTTGGTCGAGGGCAGGGCCCCCCTCTGACCCGACTGCGGACAGATGACCTTCCGTGTAGAGTTTGTCTGAACCAGTGGAGCCGCTAGGGTTGCAAATTGGGGCGGAACATTTCCCGACCAAATTCCAGACATTTTCAATGGAAACTTTAGCTGGGGAATTTGGGGAATTTTCAAAAATTTAAATCTGTTAACATTGTTCATTAAACAGGATATATATTGTATTTTGTTGTTGTTGAATAGACAAGCAGCTGACCTTTAGCTATCCATTATTGATGTGTTTGAACCATAAAACAGTTTGAGTGATGTCACACCCCCGACCCATGGAAGTGTGAGGACCATATCGTCCGGTCAAAGCACAACACAACGTTCCTGAACCTACTTCCGCTACTAATACTCTTTCCAATAGGCCGCAACCGTCCCACCCACTTTCGGCGACTAATCAGCTATGTGCTAACTCATGGACACAAAGCATACAAGATTAAATTGAACATTATAAACTGGAAAGTTCTAAAATCATTCGGCTATATATTAAAGTATTGATAGTGTTCTTTCTTGTAATATATCCGCGTGATGGTTAGTAGTTAGCATATAGCTGATTAGCAGACGTTGTGCTGTTAAACTCTTAATATTTGAATCAAAGAAAAAAATCCCGGCTAAAAATAAATGGGATATTTTACGTCGGAACCAGACACGTGACCGGAGGTGGGTGGGTATAATGATTTTGTCTTAATTGTGAATAGGGTTGAATCCACCTGTCACTCACATCCTGTCAAACACTGACCCATAGGAGGAGTGGGCGGAGTCTGTGTCTGACACAGATTAAACAGAACAGACCTTAAACAATATCATATTGTCCCACTAAGTCCCTTACATTCCCATAAATTCCTGATAATTCCGATTAATACCAATACATTCCCGTTAATTCCCTTGGAACAACTCCATTGAAAGTTACCATCATTTCACACCTACGTTCCACTACATTTATTTGTGTGCAAAGTATTCTCAGTACTACACCAGTTATTCAGTAGAACGGCCTGTCATGATGAGCGCGGTGTGTTTCTGCTGTGTGAAATTAATCAATGTTTAATCATATAAATAAATATAGGATATTTCTTTTCTAGTAGGGTCTTCCTTTGGCAGGCTATATCGTAAACCCAGACATTTGTGTGGGAAAAAAACACAAATAATAAAGCATTTGTATCAATGTCATCAAGTTGCCGGCTGGTTTTCTCGTCTTCCTGTGACCATGACCCTAAAAAGTGACTCTGCAAGTCGTGAAATGTGCCCAGGAACCCGGCCCTGTTTATAGTCACTTCAGGTGCAAAACATCTTTTTAGATACTACATTTTGATATTTGGCTTAATTTCATTTAAATGTAACGTTTTCAATCCTGAATACAGTGTCATAAATATTTTTAAGAAATCCTGTCCCGGATCTCTTCTCCAGGGTCCAAACCTTGCCATCCCGTGGGAATCCATCTACATCTCCGCTTCTCTGCTTTATTTGATGTCAGATGTCGGTGTATGGCGTCCGTTCCGTTTTGGCCACCTGTGGTCCTGTTTATTTGCCCCGCGTAGTCGCGGACATGTTTTAGCACTTCCCTGCCAGCTCGGCGGTGCGTTCGTGTCCTCTTTGGAGAAAACGAGAGGTGATGATCAGATGTTCTAGTCCTTCCAGGAGGAGCGAGTGTGTGGGCAGGGGAGCATTTGGCTGCATCACGGAGCCAGAAAAACCCTCTCTCTTTCTCTAGTGTTGTGTAAAGTAACGGATCCTTTTGCAATTTCTCTCAAAACTGAATGTTCCGATTTTTTGGGAGATGATGATAGTATTTTTCTGTTTATTGTTCAGCCCCCGAGATACTACTTACGATCTGAATACAAACAAGACGTGCTTTTTTGCTTTGCATTTTTGATCTAGTCCCAAATAAAATCTACTGGCGTTTGAGCAGTTTGCTAATGCCAGGTCCTGGTCTGATTCATGGAAATAAAAACGACAAAGAACGAAATACATAATAATAAGTTAGAAGATTTAGTAAAATATTCCGCAATCTAAAAGAGCAGCTTAGACTAGGAGGCAGAACTACAGCCTGAAAGAAGCTACAACATTGCTGTGCATCAAGATGATTCAGGACGAGAAAGTCTTTCATGAAGTAGCTGACTTTTTAGACGGCAGTAGCTATAAACGTTTGCTTATTACATCAGTGACTCAAACAAAAAACAAATGTTGAGCAAAAAAACTAAAACTACAGTGCACGCCTTTGTCCAGCAGATGGCGGTGTGTTCCGAACACGTGCCGTGAGTGCACAGAGGAAGGCACTTTACCCGTTTCAACTTCTTTTGCTGTTGTGGCTTTTTAAGGGCGACTCTGGAGCCTTCTGAACTCAAATGAAGTCATGACAAAATATTTTGACGGGCCGTTAGTTGACTGAGTATAAATGTGGGGAGCTTCGCAACATAATGAGATTCGAGCGACGTCGGTAATGCTAGTGCGGCTAACGGTATTTTGTTTGTCGTAAAACTGATTCAGCGACTGGATTCTGGGAGGTTCGGAGCTTTCAAATATCCAGATAAAAAAAACAAACAGAGCAGTCACGTCTCGCGCATCTTTGAGTCATCTTTGAATCCTCACCAGTGGCTATCATGCCTTTGTTGAAACATCTGCACAGCGAAGGGGGGAGCAAACAAAAGGGGTGGGAGGGGCTTGTGGTAGCTCACTTAGACAATCAGGAAGTGACTGGATATTTTGTTTCAGATCATTGTTGCACTTTTTAACTAACAAAGTGTAAGATAGGAAAGACCTGGAAAAACGGAGTATCCTCTCTTTAAAGTTATAATACGTAAAATATAAGCCACAAATGTGCGTATCGTAAACGTTATGCTAAATATATTTTGCATTTGTACTTTTATGACTGTTCATAAAACAGAAAATATTCAGCATCGTTTTTTTTTATTAATACATCAATCAATAAAATGAAGATACTTTTTTTTTAAAGGCAACAAATAATCGTGATTTAAATTTTGACCAAAATAATCGTGATTATTATTTTTTTTTAAATAATCGAGCAGCCCTACCCATGCTTAAGTGTCCAAAGTAATTCAAAACAACAACAACAAACTATATATACCAAAAAAATGAATTAAGCTTTCAAAGTAGTCATCTGGACTGGGTTGTTTGAAGTGATGACTTGTCACCTTTCATAACAACACATATCCACGTTTCTCCTTAAAACATGAATCCAATAACCGTTTACATGTTGTTACTTTGCTGCTTGTGTGAGAGCTGGCCGGAGCGCTCGCACCCATTAGTCATTGAATTTGTTGCTAGCGTCTTGTCTCCATGGCGTCTTGTTTGTGGTCAGTCAACAGTGCGGCCGTGTGGAGATTCGGCGCGCTGGTGTGAGAGCTGGAGGCTGCCTGCAGAATGTGGAGAGGCACAGATAATGTGTGCGAGCGCAGTTAGCACCATGCTAACGTATCACCTGCAAACACAAAATATATACGTATACCAGGGCGGGGCAATCCGTCGAAATCGCAATCTCTACTTTGGTCTCAATAATCGTCGTGGGACTTTAAATCGTCCGGTTTGCAGTCATTTCTTTGGCAGAAACAGCACCTTTAGTTTGGACGAGGCAACAGGAGATTTTTGTGCGGTAAATGATACTGGAGGATAGTATAGAAAGTGTGTCTAATGGAAAAATAAAATAAAATCCAACATTTATAAATATATAAAAATACAAATGTGATCATCGTCCAACCCCTTGTGCCCAAGCCTTGTTTTTTTTTTACTATAACTAAACCAAGCATATTTTCTCCAGTTCAGCTTTACCCAAATCTAAAAGTTTATCTTCTGGATCTTACAGCCTATAGGCCTCATTTGAAAGCTAAGAACTACAAAACTGATCTTGACTTTTTTGTTGTGTTGTCGCTAGGGCTGAAAGATACATTCAAGATTCAAGATTTTTTATTTGTCAAACCATGTGAATGGTTTGAAATTATATTTCTCTCATCCTTGATTGTGGGGGGGGGGAAGAGGGGTGGCAGGGAGGGCAGGGAGTTCAGCTTCCCGATGGCCTTGTTTATGAAACTGTATTTAAGTCGACTGGACCTGGCCCGTAGATTCCGCAGTCTCCTCCCTGAAGGCATTACTCTGAAGAGACTGTGTGATGGGTGCGTAGGGTCCCTGGTGATTCTGACGGCTTTGCGGGTGAGACGGGTGAAGTACATGTCCTTAATGGAGGGGAGAGGAGCTCCACAGATCTTCTCCGTTGCTCTCACGATGCGCTGGAGGCTCCTTTGGCAGGAGGCAGTGCTGGCGCCGTGCCACACAGTGATGGAGCTGGTCAGGATGCTCTCTATAGTCCCTCTGTAGAAGAACCACACAGTGATGGAGCTGGTCAGGATGCTCTCTATAGTCCCTCTGTAGAAGGACCACACAGTGATGGAGCTGGTCAGAATGCTCTCTATAGTCCCTCTGTAGAAGAACCACACAGTGATGGAGCTGGTCAGGATGCTCTCTATAGTCCCTCTGTAGAAGAACCACACAGTGATGGAGCTGGTCAGGATGCTCTCTATAGTCCCTCTGTAGAAGAACCACACAGTGATGGAGCTGGTCAGGATGCTCTCTATAGTCCCTCTGTAGAAGGACCACACAGTGATGGAGCTGGTCAGGATGCTCTCTATAGTCCCTCTGTAGAAGTTGCACATAACAGAGGCTGGGACTCTAGCTCTTCTTAACTTGTGGAGAAAGTAGAGACGCTGATTACTTTTCTTGACCAGTGATGTAGTGTGTATGGTCCAGGAAAGGTTCTCTGTGATGTGCACACCCAGGAACTTAGTGCTGGTCACCCTCTCCACTGCAGCACCGTTGATTGTTAGAGGAGCATGCTGAACCCGCGCTCTTCGAAAGTCCACTACAATCTCTTTTGTCTTCTCCACATTTAGAGAGAGATTGTTCTGCGTGCACCACATGGCCAGACTGCTCACCTCACTCCTGTAGTTATCGTTATCGTATCAATATCGAGATATGAACATTCAAGACGGCACTCTTTTGATGTTTTTGTTTTTCTGAAAAATGCTTGGTTTTCACCAATCCCGTACTTATATCGTATCGATATCGAGATATTACATTTTGTCCATTTTGTTCAGCTCTAGTTGTCGCCACATTTTTTAAGCATTTTTTGTTGTGTTTTCGTCTCTTTTACGCAATTTTCTCATCTTGTTTTTGTTGCTTTCTTCATTGCGTTTTTTCGTGTTTTTGTCTCTTTTTTTCCACTTTTTAATCCTGTTAATTGTTGCTTTTCTGGTATGTTTTTGTTGCTTCTCCGTCGCTCTTTTGTGGCTTATCTTTTGCTTTTTCATCATTTTTTAATCGTGTTTTTGTCGCTTGTATATTGTTTTTTTGTTGCTTTTTCATTCTCCTTTTCGTCGCTGTTTTGACGCTTTGTTCAAGAAACCTTTGGATTTGGGTAATGCCGAACTGGAGGAAATGTGCCGCCTAATAAACCGAGTGCATTTTTTCCCAGTTCGGTATTACGCAAATCTAAAAGCTTCTAAACTGGAGAGCAACCGTGTAAAGCCCCATTTGAAATCCAAGACCTACAAAAGTACAAACTTTGCGTTTTTGACACGTTTCTGTCATTTTTTTAATTATTATTTTTTCACAGCTTTTTTGGCATGTTTTCATCAAGTTTTTGTGTTTAAAAAAAAAGAAAAAATTAAGCTTTTAGATTTGGGTAAAGCTGCCCGGGTTCTGAAAACTGCTGTACCAAAATATTAAATAAAGTCCCTCCCTTTGCTGATCTCAGACACCAATCAGAATCACTCTGACCAATGAAACAAGCTTATCTGTGAACTTTAAGATTGTCTTTCCCCCCACTATTGTACGTTTAAACACTTCAGGGAGCATTCCCTTTTGAGAGAAGACGGAAATATGAAATCAGATGTACATCACCAAATGTTTGCAGAGTTCTAGACTTCAGAGTTAACAGAGAACATCAAGACACCATGGAGTCATTTGTTGTTTGTCGTTTCAACCTGAATAACTGCAATTGAGATTTGTTTGCAAGTAATTATGCAGCTTGGATAGAGAATCTGGGGAAACAAATCTAAATGTAGGTAATGGGGTGACCAGATTTTCTGACAAAAAAACTGGGACACTATTTGGGATTTAGTTGCATGGTCAACCAGGGAGCCATCCCACGCTAAATGTGCGTGTTCATGTCTTACACCATGCACCAATCAGCATTAACATGATCGACTTTGATTTTTTTTTATTGATTTTTTTTAATGTTTTCCCTGATAGTTATTTGATAGTGATTGGATTCACACACCTGACACATTATTCTTGTGGCTGAAAGTCCTAAGTACTGGCCAACATTACGCTCATGTTTATGAATATTGTCCCCACTTTCAGAAACATATATGAGGAAATAATTAGACTTGTGTTCATGTGTGCTGGACGGCATGGCTTTGAACTCTGTGACAGTTTTTCATGCGAATTGGCCCAGGAATTAGAGAGAAATTAGCGATAAGATAAGAGTAATTCAATTCAATCTTGAATCTTGAATAAAAATCTGCATTTTGGTTACTATAGTCACGGCCATAGAATTTTCACCTGCCCTCCACTTTAAACTGTTCTGATGTCACCTGAACCAACCTTTGACCTCTCTGAGTGGAATGCACCTTGTAACCTAGCAACTGGAAAACATTCAAAACATGCCTATATTTGGACACTTTCAAAATGACATCACAGATTTGTAATTGTTTCAGAACTGTGAGCTTCTAAGTGCCAAGTCTGTTTGCATCTATCAGTACACATTTAGCCATTGCGATCGCAAGCAGCTCATCAGCAGCTCATCGGCCGAAACTAGTTCTTCAGCAGGTTTGCAGCAGACCAGACAGTTTGGAAACAATTGCATTTAGTTTGTACAAACTTCTTTGACAATAGCAAGATGGAAAACGTCACAGACATGTCAAAAGTATTCAACGCTCCTCAGGAGAGCGAGATGCGTTTGACTCAGGAGAGACAGGAGCTCCTGGATAGAGAGTGTCAGTGGAGACACGAGAGAGAAGTTCTCGTTCAGAGGAAAAGTTGTTTTGCCGAGTCGTGGCAAGAGCGTGAGAAGTTCTATCTTTGGTTCTGCCTTGTCAAAGACACAAATTGGTCACATTTCCAGTTTGAGAACCATAGACGCAGGCTCAACTGTCAATTATTCTATGACCAGCAGCTAAGTGAGCTTAAAACTACTCTTCAAGAGATCGAGGCGCGGGAAAAGCTCCTTTTGAAAGTGTTGAAAGAGGAGAATCGACATCTTGTTATTGAAATCGAGAGCGTAGTCCCTGAGACTCGACAAACACAAGCACCAGGGGAGGACAGGATTCAGCCAACCCATGTTGACCGTGGCAGACCAGTGCCCAGTGCCGAACTTGGTTATGAAAACAATAACCATGTTCCTGTCACATTTGGGGATTTTCCAGAAGGGTTTGAGTTTTTGAACAAGCCGTCAGCGGCTGTAATTGAAATGGCGCCCCTAAGTCTACCTAAAGCACAGGCCTCTGTACAGTCTGAAAGTACCAGCTCTGAAATGGTAAAGATGAGAAAAGTGCAAGCACAGACGCCAGTAGTTGAAGCAAAGTTGGTCCAGGATACAGAGAGGCCTCCATCAGAGCCCCAACACAAACAATTGCATTTACTTCAGACAAACATCTGTGAAAATAGCGACATGGAAAGAGTCCCAGGCATGTCCAAAGCTTTTGACGCCCCTCAAGAGAGAGAGACAAGTTTGACACGGGAGATTCAGGAGCTCCGAGAGAGAGAGTGTCAGTGGAGACATGAGAGAGAAGTCCTCCTCCAGAGAGAGAGATGGTGTGCAGAGTCGTGGCAGGAGCGTGAGAAGTTCTATCTTTCGTTCTCCCTTGCCAAAGACACACATTGGTCACATTCCGAGTTTGAGAACCAGAGACGCTGGATTAGCTGTCAGTTATTCTATGACCAGCAGCTAAGTGATCTTAAAACCACTCTTCAAGAGGCTGAGACACGGGAAAAGCTCCTTTTGAAAGTGTTGAAAGAGGAGAAACGACACCTTGTTATCAACCTTGAGAAAATAGACCCTGAGACTCAACAACCACAGGCACCAGGAGAAGACAGGATTCAGCCAACCCATGTTGACCTTGGCAGACCAGTGCCCAGTGCCGAACCTGGTTATGAAGACAATAACCATGTTCCTGTCACATTTGGGGATTTTCCAGATGGATTTGAGTTTTTGAACGAGCCTTCGGCGGCTGTAGTTAAAATGGTTCCCCAAAGTCTCCCTAAAACACAGGCAGCTGTACAGTCTGAAAGGACCAGCTCTGAAATGGGAAAGATGAGAAAAAAGAAAAAACTGTTGCCAGTAGTGGAAGCAAAGTGTGTCCTGGATACTGAGAGGCCTCCATCAGAGCCCCAGCCAACCATTTCAAATCATTTGACAAAGGCCAACGTGGCAAAGATTTCCCCGAGTGGTCACTGCAGTCACACATCTGCAGACAATGCTTCAGATTCCCAGCAACAGGCTACATATGAACACTTCACGGTCCCAGAGAACCGAGGTGTTTTAAACATGCAGGATGTGAACACAGAAATCACTCCTGAGACGCCAGCAGAAACGGTGACTGAGCTACAGGAATCAAAGGATGCTTCAGGAAAGGCAACGGAAGCCAGTTCACCAGAGCCTGAAGAAACAACCACAGAGTCTGAGGACAAGGCGGCCAAACCGGAGTCTCTTCATGACAATATAGTCGAGCAGCCAGCGCCAAGGAACTCAGGGGAACCAGTAATGATTAATGTTACTTCATTAGTTAAAGAAAGGGCCATAGAGCCTGACATTGTACAACATGACCAAAAAGACACCAAGCCTAAATCTTCAGAAGATGAAGGTGAAGAAACTCACAGCAAACCAGTCGGTGTCCCTACATTTCTGCAGGAGACTGTTTTAGTTTGTACAAACTTCTTTGACAATAGCAACATTCAAAAAGTCACAGACATGTCAAAAGTATTCAACGCTCCTCAAGAGAGCGAGATGCGTTTGACTCAGGAGAGACAGGAGCTCCTGGATAGAGAGTGTCAGTGGAGACACGAGAGAGAAGTCCTCCTTCAGAGGAAAATATGTTTTGCCGAGTCGTGGCAGGAGCGTGAGAAGTTCTATCTTTGGTTCTGCCTTGTCAAAGACACAAATTGGTCACATTTCCAGTTTGAGAACCATAGACGCAGGCTCAACTGTCAATTATTCTATGACCAGCAGCTAAGTGAGCTTAAAACTACTCTTCAAGAGACCGAGGCGCGGGAAAAGCTCCTTTTGAAAGTGTTGAAAGAGGAGAATCGACATCTTGTTATTGAAATCGAGAGCGTAGTCCCTGAGACTCAAACACAAGCACCAGAGGAGGTGAGGATTCAGCCAACCCATGTTGACCGTGGCAGACCAGAGCCCAGTGCCGAACTTGGTTATGAAAACAATAACCATGTTCCTGTCACGTTTGGGGATTTTCCAGAAGGGTTTGAGTTTTTGAACAAGCCATCAGTGGCTGTAATTGAAATGGCGCCCCTAAGTCTACCTAAAGCACAGGCCTCTGTACAGTCTGAAAGTACCAGCTCTGAAATGGTAAAGATGAGAAAAGTGCAAGCACAGACGCCAGTAGTTGAAGCAAAGTTGGTCCAGGATACAGAGAGGCCTCCATCAGAGCCCCAACACAAACAATTGCATTTACCTCAGACAAACATCTGTGAAAATAGCGACATGGAAGGAGTCCCAGGCATGTCCAAAGCTTTTGACGCCCCTCAAGAGAGAGAGATAAGTTTGACACAGGAGATTCAGGAGCTCCGAGAGAGAGAGTGTCAGTGGAAACACGAGAGAGAAGTCCTCCTCCAGAGAGAGAGATGGTGTGCAGAGTCGTGGCAGGAGCGTGAGAAGTTCTATCTTTCGTTCTCCCTTGCCAAAGACACAAATTGGTCACATTCCGAGTTTGAGAACCAGAGACGCTGGATTAGCTGTCAGTTATTCTATGACCAGCAGCTAAGTGATCTTAAAACCACTCTTCAAGAGGCTGAGACACGGGAAAAGCTCCTTTTGAAAGTGTTGAAAGAGGAGAAACGACACCTTGTTATCGAACAAAATAGACCCTGAGACTCAACAAACACAGGCACCAGGAGAAGACAGGATTCAGCCAACCCATTTTGACCTTGGCAGACCAGTGCCCAGTGCTGAACCTGGTTATGAAGACAATAACCATGTTCCTGTCACATTTGGGGATTTTCCAGATGGATTTGAGTTTTTGAACGAGCCTTCGGCGGCTGTAGTTAAAATGGTTCCCCAAAGTCTCCCTAAAACACAGACAGCTGTACAGTCTGAAAGGACCAGCTCTGAAATGGGAAAGATGAGAAAAAAGAAAAAAAACGTTGCCAGTAATGGAAGCAAACTGTGTCCTGGATACTGAGAGGCCTCCATCAGAGCCCCAGCCAACCATTTCAAATCATTTGACAAATGCCAAAGTGGCAAAGATTTCCCCGAGTGGTCACTGCAGTCACAAATCTGTAGACAATGCTTCAGATTCCCAGCAACAGGCTACATATGAACACTTCCCGGTCCAATCCAATCGTTTCAAAGGCCCTCTGTACGAAACGACCCTCTGTAAAACCAGGCTAGGATCTATCTTTGAATCATGTTATGTTCTCTTTCATTACAGGATGCATTTGTTGGAGGGTTCTGGTAGGTTTTCTGAGTGGACTGTATGCGTGACCATGGAGATGGTTACGCATACAGGAGGTGGGAGAAATGGATGGGATGTGACAGGGGCACCGGAAGTGGAGGTGCGGCAGGTGCTGCAACACCCCCTGGTGGCGAAGCTTAAAAGATTGCAATGACAATAAAATTATAGCTTATGAATATATATGGTAGCTGTTTCATTTTGTTCCACAACATTGTGAGCCTAAAGCCTTGTTTGGGTGAAGGATGAAGAAAGGGATAATTTTAATAGTAAAAAAGTTTATTATTTTCAATGCATATATCAGATTTGTCTTGACAAGATTGTAATTCATCTCGCGCATAGCATCTACTCCCTTGCTACTGTGTTATCCACACACAAAGACGCTCTTTGTCCATGCACTATTGCACATATTTAATCTACAAACTGTTCACAAGTGTATTTGTGTAACGAGAAACGTGCACGCTGTAACTCGCTCTGCATGAACCTCGCTTGCCCACTTTTGCGTCTCAAAGTGCACCTCGGTGAAGTCTTCGGGATGATAAAAGGTCTGTGGTATTTATGAATACTTTAGCCGTTGTGTCCCATTGGTCAGTGACTGTATACAACCTTTCTGTGGCCTGTTGTTTTTGTACAACAGATCAAATGCTAACTTTAGCTTGACTTATAGCGCTAATGCTCCAGACTAAACTGCTGCATTAGATGCCTGCAGAATACAGAGCCTGCTCTGCCATGTGTTACATAGAATGCTATAACCCGTCTTCCGGCGCGCCTGGGATGTGATGGAAAGTAAAGGAGTAACCACTCATAGCCACTGGCTCGCTAAAAGGTCAAATATGCAGTAATATTGAAAAACAAAAAGTTCACATAAAAAGTTCCATAATGTCCATAATGTACCTTTAAAAGTAAGGTCCGTTTATTGCTTTTACTGTATAAAACTTTACAACAAAATGTGTCTTCTGCATTTGACCCCAAGCCTAGATAAATATCCAATCAGGACTAAGGCCTTGAAGAAGATTTTTTCCTACGATCTGGCCTATCATCCACACAAAACCGGAGATTTCCGTCAATAAAAACGAATGTTTCTAAAACCTCCGGCCAAAGTGAAGATTTAAGAATACTCTTGTTGTGAGTTTGAGTGTGGCCATAAATAACCGGAGTATTCGGCCGTACGTCACTGCCAGTGTGCATACTATGAAGTCACAAGCGCGACCTTTGTTTACATCAGAAATAGCGTGGATGCCATTGACTGTGTCCGATCAAAACTGTGTTTGTTTTAACGATCAATCAGCATTAACATGATGGACTTGATTTTTTTTTATTGGTTTCTACTTCTAATTGACATTTGCATGGCCCAAAGACATGCATTTTCAAGCAAAGTTTGTACTTTGTGGATCATATTGGCCAAAAACTGGGACACTTGGGACAGATACTGTGTCAAACTGGGACAAATGAATGGTTTTGGAGGAATGTGTGGGGACATGGGACAGAGGACTCAAAACTGGGACTATCCCGGGTAAACTGGGACATCTGGTCACCCTAGGTAAGATGCCAAATAAACAAAAACAAACTATTCTTATAGTTTAGAGCTCGATGTGCACGCCCCAAAATGCATCGTGTGTTCACAACGTGCACTGCCAAGGGAATCTCATTGTTTCATGAATGCATTTCAGAGCCTTAACAAACGCTGCTGCTGACTAATACTCCAGAGTGTGTGGGCAGGCTGATCAGGAGCGTTTTGTGATGAGGAAAAGTGCAATACATAATAACAATACTGTCATTTATATTGAACAAGATGAGCCAAACATGTTTTGTCTAAAGCGATTTTTTTATTTAAGCATAGGCTGCACAATATGAGGAAAAAAGTATTAATATTTGTCTTGAGTAACACAATAATGTTATTATATTTTACGGAACCATTTCAACATACTTGCTAAAATCCCAACATTGTCAAAAACTCAAGAGATCAATCCAAAATAAGGTTAAAATTTATTAAAATTAGGAAAATTATGACTAGATCCGAACCTTTATATATTTTTAAACAAACATTTTGGCAAGTTTTAAAATAATTCCTAGTCAAATAGTAGTTGTGTTTTTCTTCAGTCATTATAAACACATGCCAGATATTTTCATTGATCTTGACCATTATACAATAAGAATATATGTATTTTAAGTGAGTTAAAGCTTTAACTCATGATTGATTTAAAGATTAATCGTGATTAATCACATCATATGTTTTGACCAAACACACCCCATGTATCTGAGCACATACATGACCTGGAAGACAAAGCTCTGGTATTAACTACATATTGTAAACCAGGGGTCTCCAACCTTTTCACATGATGGGGTGACAGAGACACTTGTCTTATTATGTTATTCCAACAAAAATGACTTTAATTTTGTCCTTTAACTCTACTTTATGAAACTAAAGGTTTGCAGATTCTGTTCAAAATGTTTAGCTCCAAAGAAAATGTATCTAAAATGTGATTATGAAGCGCGTGTAGAAATGTTAAAGCCGTGGGCGAGCGAGATCCTGCTGTTGGGCTTTTCCCGTAGAATTGTGAAACTGCAAATGTTTGGTTATTAAATGTGAGCAAACGCTTGAAATTTGAGTGTTTTATGTCGGCCAAGTATTAATAATGAATATGATTATTAGAGACAAATGTATCGCGATTAATTGAATTTCACAAGTGCGATTAATCGCGATTAAAATAATAATCAATTGACAGCACTTATTTGAAGTGTCTTAAGCGCTAAATGATGCCTGACCAAAGGGGTTTAGACTGAAATTGAGACTTCTTATTTCCCACCCCCATTTACAGCTGTGCCACAAAGATGGCACATACTACAAAACCTAAACTTCAGGAATCAAAAGTAGTTCTTATGCCTCTTCCATTAACTTCTTCATTCAAGTGTTCTATACTTTCCATATATAGTATAGCAATCCGTTTTGGAAATGGAACCCTTCTGTGACTTAGCGATATACTGTGTGATATGGAAGTTGCCTCGCCGACGATAACGATAGTTTGTTGTTATGCTGTATTATGGACCTCCATGTCAGTCTGTGCGATCCACTGATTGCTCTAGTGATCATTATGCAGTAAACCCACTGACATTGCCAGGTCATTTGGGGACTGGCGCGCTCTTGTTTGCCGCATGTTAAATGGGTCATGTTAATAATATGTATAGTATTAAAGTCGCACTGCTCTGTCGGCTTGGCCCCCGGTGTCTGTGGTGAGCCGTGGTTTCCGTTTGGGACCGGCGTGTTGAATGCGCCCTCATTACTTCCTGCGCTAGCGCCGCTCGTCGTGACGAAGGAGGAGATGGACACGCGGTCGCGAAATGCCAGCGCGCTGCGACAATAAAACAACGCGCTGACTCACGGAGAGGGTTTGGCCTGGACACCGGATGCGAGCGGGCGGAGCGCAGTGTTAAATCAAGTGGCGGAACGACACGGAGACAATGTGGAGAGATGGTTTATGTGGGGATTCAGCCAACGAGCGGACTGAGGGGTCATCGGAGCTTCAGAGGCGTGCAAATCAAGGCCCAGCGAATGGAGAAGAGAATGGGGGAGTCATGGCTGCTGGCATCATTGCACTACTACCCCCTAGTGGCAAGGTGCGGTCTCAGAATGGGCGGAATAACAAGGAATCTTTTGGGGACTTTACACGTGTCAGAAACAACTTAAAAGCCAGGTTCCAAAGAATATTATTGTTTCTAAAGCTAGAGTTTCCTCCTTTGACAACTCTGAGGAGGGTGATTTCATTTTTACCACGCGGGTTTACGCTCTGTAGATTATTGAAAATCGCACATAGGAGTTTCCAGCAACTTTTTTTTTAGTAAAACACTCTCCTCTTATAGAGTGTTTTACTAAAAAAAAAAGCCTTGGCTGCCAACATGGACTCTCTCTCCACTTGACTTTGATCAGTTCATGTGTTTGTACTCGCTTAAGCTGCTGTATGCACCTTATTTTGTCTTTGTATGGTCCAACAATGCTTTTTTCTGATTTGATTAGTCTGCTTGTCAATCATTCCCATCAAAACTCATGGCAAAACACCGGGTCTCAGACTGGAGACCATTGTAAAGAATAGGAAAAGAGAACATTTGAAATCCATTGATGGAATAACCTTGTATTCTTTGAGCACATGGTGTTGATCTCATTCTTTGGGAACACAGTGTTGCTGAACCAAGACCTGACTAACTGTCTAACTGTAGCACCCCCGGGTCATAAATCCAGCTGGCGACTTTTTGTTTGGTCGGGCAGTGCACATACGCCGTTCACAGGACTGTTCAGACAACCAGCACACCACCTGAGCCACTGTCAATCATGCAACTCGGCACAAACACAGACTCTCAGCGTAGGTCAAGGCAGAAACCTGCTGCACTTATCCTTATGATCAAATGGAACTTGGGACACCAGAAAGTTCACATTTTGTGCCAGCCTAATGGACAACTAACACTTCCAGTTTGAGTCGTCAGACTTGTTTCTTTTAAACAGAAATGACTGCCTTGCGTGATGCCTTGAATGAATTGTGTAATGCTATGGCAACAGTCCTCATTTCACTCAACCGTCTGGAACTTTGCTAACAGCCAGTCAAATCTCGAATAAAGTTTTATATCGATCCAATCACAGACCACGTCTTGACTAACCTAACAACTAGTAAAACCTTTTCTTTCTTGTGCTCAACAAGAATGTACCTGCGTAGATGTTGATGCTTCGTTTTCTCTAAGAGGATTTTCTTCTCGTTACCATCGATCGTTTCCAAATGTACATCGACTGAAACAGCCGTTACACATTCGTATTGAGTCCGCCAACATTTAAAATGAACAGTTGCCGGGTTGTTAATGACTCCTTGTTTCCGGAAGCTTTTGTGGCAAAAAACGACATCGATCGTTCACATTAGTGTCTGCTCTAAGGGCTGATGCTGTTGTAAAACTGCTAACTTCCTCGTTTACAAAATATGCCACATGCCGCCTGCGTCATGTTTTTCCATCATGCCTGTCATACCGCGGCCGTCGGAGCTCAGAGAAATCCGCCCCGATCCCAAACTGCACGTCTTTGTGAAGAGCAGGAAACGCGTGTGTTCTGGCCGGCCAGGCTACTCCGGGCCCGTGGATCTTTTTCACCCTTCGCGCGCGCTCTAAGCCCCGCGTTTGGCGCACTCAGCAGACAGGGCGCTTACGTCTGCTGCTCTGTCCCGGACCCTCATGTAATAGCTGTAGTGGTTCACCTCTGCACCTGCTCCTGTCGGGACGTCCCACAGGAGGACACCTGAGAGTAAATCTGCTGCTAATCTGCTTTGTCCATTATGATCCAGTCTGCTCAGGTTACTGGGCTAGTGGATGAGTGAGGGAGACCGAGGGCTAATTCAGCTTTTGGGCAACAGACGAGCGCTCTATCGATCAGACCGCTTCTTAAACCATCTGTACGTCAGTTTTTTCTGCCCTAGTTCTGCCATTTCACCCTGTTTATTGAAGATATTTGGCTACTGTTTGGAGCTTTTGATGTGGATGTAACTTAATTACATTGTCCAAAGGTTATTCCACTCCTGGTCAAAACTCACAGGAACTCACAATAGTATTAATGGGAGGGTTTGCACACTTTTTGGAAATGTCTTTTTATGTTGTAATATCTAACAATATTTCTGTGTAAGTTCTCAGTCGTACAGGAGTTGTCCATCTTCAATGAAGGTACTTGATTCATCTTCTGTACTCAGTAGTGGAAGTCTTCGAGCGTTTCGCCGCTCATCCAAAAGGCTTTGTCAGCGACAAAGGTCACAATCTGCACGCAGCTGGATATATAGACCAACGGGGAGGAGTTAGGGTTGGCCCGGCAATTACCAAGTGTAAACCAATTCAAAATCTCAATTCAGGATGCGGATTGGTGCGTGTCATAAGTCGTTGACAGTTGTACCATTCATCGTGGGAAAAGACAGATTAGTTTTGGAACCCCTTGCAGGCTAATCCCCGAATATAGTCCCGGGTTTTTAGTTGGAAAATCTGGTCACCCTATTTTATGTTGACAGCACCCTCTTCTGGAGGAGTTTCCCCTACATTCAGAGCAACTCTGGGGGACAGCCACGTGACTTAGGGCTGGGCGATATATCGATATATTTTTAAATGAGATTTGGAATTAGACTATATCGTGTATATTGGGATATTTTTTTTTTATAAATTCAGATAACATATTAAGTGAAAAAAAAAAAAAAAAAAGTATCTTATTCTTAAACTAAGCACTTTATTTTATTATCTCTTTATATAAAAATGCGGCCCTATTTAATTTTCTAGGCTATATTTATTTAAGATGTTTTTTTTTATTTAAATGTGCACCTTATCCAGTGTTTACATTTTATAGTGAGTTTTCAATAAAACTACTCGTATTTGGCCTTGACTTTGACTTAACATTTCATTTCACAGCTCTCACTTTGCGGAAAAAATATCGTGATATATATCGTATATAGATATTCAACCAAACTATATCGGGATGTGACTTTTGGTCCATATCGCCCAGCCCTGACGTGACTAGAATAAGTTTGGGATGGAATCACAGAGCGTCTATCAAAACACTTTAGAATCTGCTTTATGGAAACTCGGACAAACCTTTATCTGTTGCAGCTGAATCTGAGATCAGAGGCTCTACATTTCTGACTGGTGAACACATACTACTCGAATGCCAGAGACAGAAGAAAAAAGGGTTAGGTTATTGCAGTTGTCAAAATCTCGATTGTGATTGGATATCGATAAACTTGCAGCCTGAGACACTTCGTTTATTAACTGATATGACGGCATGCTGACAAATTGATGATGCCATGATTAACAGAGTTTGAGTGTGAAACGGCACACAATGGGTCCTGGTTATGGGCTTTATGTAACAAAATCCAAGAAATACACACCAAAGTGCTCCAGCAGTAGAAGAAGAAACAACCAAGATAATTTTGCCAGAGATCAGAGATTTAGTCGTTTGGAGTATTGCGACCAATGAAACTGTTGATCTTTCAGGCCCAGCTCCGCAGAGACGGTGTCTCAGAGTCACACCTGTAGATCTGTTGACTCATTTCACACATTGTTCGTGCTGGGTGTTTGTGGAGAGCCAGAGAACCACAGCCTGACACGGTGAGCGTCTGAGTGGGCGAAAACATCAGTGCGGTTTAGCAGCACACCACTGTTCTTTCACAGCTGTGTTTGTGGACAGTCATTACTATGGAGCCGCATGGGGCGATACGAGAGAGACATCCTTTTGGAAAAAGGTCACACAGTTTAGTATTTGTTTGGAGCGCCTTTAGCTTTGAATACTGCGCACATTTGCTGTGTTTCAATAAGCTGCTGCAATGTCAGAAGATCCAATGTTGCATTTATTTCCTACCAAGATCTTGTATCGATGATGGGAAAGTGTGATAGGGCTGTCACAATAATTACTACATCGACTTATCATTCAGTAAATCACAAACAAACAATACATTTTTATTTCAAATGGATCATCTGCACATTTATTTGCGCTTTGTCAGATTTTTCTAATATAATACTTTAAGTACGTTGTGTTTCATTGTATTTCATGTTTATAGTGGAATACTTTAAGTTTAAAGGGACTACAGAGTTTAAAAATGTTAAAACTAAGTATTTTCATCCCCCTACACGTTCCAGCCATGTCCTAATGTGTAGAATGAGCCCAGACCTGTTCACCACAACTGCGTCTAAAATCCTGCACTGTCACTCAAAAAGTTGTTACTTCGGGTCCGAAGTGCCATCATGCACGAGCTTAAGATAGAGACTGCAGTCACGCATAAGACCTGAGGTGGCAGTAGTGAGCATAAAATGACCAACTTGCATCTAGTCTCTTTAACAAAGCTTTACTGTCCTTTTTAAGCTTTAGAGCAGGGTTGCCAAAACTTTTTGTCTCTGAGGGCCAAAATGAAAAAGTGCCTGTAGGTCTATCACATTCAAAGGTCTTCAATTATACCGTTTATCGCATTATTTTTCTTGGCTCAGTGGATCAAACTTTGAATTATGTTATGAGTGTATTGATGTAATGTTCAGGTCGTCAGCTGATCTCATTATTTGGGCGCATAGTGTTGCTGAACCCAAACCTGAACAACTCCATCAACCCCAGATTAAAACAGTTAGTTAGAGATAGAAAGGAAAAATCTCAGGCCTCCGTGTCTGTTCTTTGAGCGGTTGGGTTTCTTTACCAAGATGGCGTCACTGAAGCTGGCTAGGCCAGTCACGATAACAAAATCTAAAGTTTGATGTATTGATGCAGGAAACTATCGCAATAAACAATATTATTGAAGACTAACTCTAAATGACTTGATCTTAAAATATCCCACAATAAACATGACATACAATAAGACACAACTTGTTTTTGTTAAGCAGTAAAATTTGAAAAATGTTGCAAATAAATGTACAGACGATTAATATTGAGCCCAGCAATATATTGTTTATCCTTCATTTACTGAACGATATCGTGACGGTGTCTTCGAGATTTGCCAACTTGTTTACAATGTGCACAAAGAACGGAATCTTCTGAATCTCTGTCAAATCGGTTCACTTTTGCAATGCGGGTCAGAAAAGTCACAGGTATTTTTCCTCACATTTATTTAGTATATATTTTTTTTAATCTAAACTTTTGATTAACCAGGAAAATCCTCCTCTGCGAACCTGGCCCCACAGAGTAACCTATTGTACACATTTTTTAATGGTAGGCCTGTCATGATGACAAAGTTCGATATATAGAGGCAAGAATAAACTGTAACACAAATCACAAGTAACTAGTTTTTACCGGCAAATTGTATCAAAACCACAAACTAAAATTGAACTAAATGATTAAATGTTTAACACCTCTTAACCCCCACCTGAACCAAGCACATTTTCTCCAGTTTAGCGAGATGTAAAAAAGGATAAAAAAACACAACGACAAAAAAACACGAAAAGGCGACAGAGAAATTACAAAAACGTGACAGGAACGCAACAAAAAAGTGATAAAAAAAAGCAACAATAAAGCAATAAAAATGCAACAAAAAAGTTACAAAATCGCAATAAAAGTGTGACAAAAACGCAACAAAAAAGGGTAAAGCCGAACTGAAGGAAATGTGCTTTGGTTAAAGTGCGGCTTAAAGGAACAGGCTACCGTTTTTCCATACTGAGATATGTTCTTACCTGAGCTTAGACGAGTTGATGCGTGCCTGTCTGGCCTCTGTGCGTGCGCTCAGTCACACAAAACGACCAGAAGATGTTGTTAGCATTTGGCCTCTCCCAGTATATTCCTATGGCTCCAAACGGGTGTGAAGTTAGAAGCTACCACGCTCTTCCACAGGTACACACAAAGACCAGACAGGTACGCATCAACTCGTCTAAGCTCAGGTAGAAACATATCACAGTATGGAAGAACTGTGTGCCCTCAGTCACGCAAAAAGACCATAGATGTTGTTAGCATTGAGCCTCTCCCAGTATATTCCTATAGCTCCGAACGGGGTGAAGTTAGAAGCGACCGAGCTCTTCCACGGGTACACACAAAGACCAGATAGGTATGCATCAACTCGTCTAAGCATATCTCAGTGTGGAAAAACTGTGGCCTGTTCCTTTAAGAGATTAACTTAAACTTTCACTAGAACTTCTACCCATTTATAAATTCAGTGCATTTTTTGGTTGAGTTTGCAAAAGAAAAGGGGCAATCTCCGTCAGATGAAGGTTTTAGTGATGTCGCGATATAGTGTGGCTTCTCGCGATACGGATATGGCATCACCTAATATCGCGATACGATATTTTTTGCCGATATGTCGTTTATGCCACTACCGTTTTATGACTCAATCTTGTTTCAAAACCCAATTGTTCATCTTTTCAGCGCTAGGTTAAACCAAGTCCCTCAAAAAGGCATCGTATGAAAGAATTGTGTACATAATCTGAATGAAATTGCTGGAAATGAACGCGGAATTGGAACCAAATCGAAACAAGTTAAGAGAAGCACTTCTTCGTCGCCGAGCTGCACTTACGCCGAATTACAATCAGACGAATCAAAAGAATACATTACAATCTCATTTGGCAGATCAAAAAGCCTTCCCCGGCCGCTGCGGCGGAACGCGGTGTTGTACGGTAGACGCGGGAGACTGCGGCGCGCCGTGTAGAGCCGGGGCCCCAGACGCCGTGTGCGCGGGGAAAGTTTCCTCTTCAAAGTGGAGTCCGCGCACACACGAGGAGGAATCTATATTTACAGCAGATCAAATACAGGCTCCACGCAGCTATAGGCGCAGGGCTGCTGGCCTACTTAATAAACGCCATGTTGAGGCGGCCGTTACAATGCACGAACATGGGCGGAAACCAGTTCACTTTTAATAGAATCTTAGTTATTTTCTATTTTATTTACACTAACTGTTCTTATTTGGAGCTGCTGCAGTGGGTCAGGGTTAGATTCAGAGACACTTCGGGCTGGGTCCTGTTAAACGATACCAGTCTGGTGTTGAAAAAAAGAAAAGAAAAAGGTTTACGTTCTACTGGTATTGAAAAAATATAAAGAAATATTAAATCTTTGTATTCAAGTTTTGATGCTGTTGGTCATCAAAATAAAATAAAAATAAATTAAAAAAAAGTAAAACACAAGTTGAAAAACATTTGAAAAAAGGGAAAACATTGGGGAAAACAATTTGGGAAGAGTACCACAGAGGAGTAAGGGGGGAAAAGTAGTAAGAAAGTAAGAAACATATGGAAAATAACGTAAACAATTATTGTGGGGGGAACGTTTTTTTCTACCCTTTTGCAGTTAAAGGAAGTTTCTTGGTTGTTTCACCTCAAACAAATGACACAAATGCAAAATAAATTATATGGAAGGAAAAGGAATAAATCCACATTATTAATCTGTTTTTATCGAAAATCGTTCAGGTATCGGTATATAAAAACCAAATATCGTAAAAATACCAGTATCAATATATCAAAAGAATGAGAACATCCTAATGGATTTCTTCTTGCTTCTTCTAGCACAGGTGTATTCCAAGATGACAATGGGACAGGATTGTGAAAGAGTGGTTCAGGGAGCGTGAGATGGACCACAGGGTCCAGATTTAGTGCCTGTCGCAATAACAAAATCTGAAGTTTGATATATCGTGGCAGGAAATTATCGCGATAAACGATAATATTGAAGACCGTATAATGCAACAGAAACCAATTCTAAAGCTTAGCAATAACAGAAAAAGCTTTATTGAAAATACAATGAATAATAAATTACTTTAATGACTAAATGACTTTTTATTTAAAGCGAGATTACCTTAGAACACGTCTGAAATGTCATCAAACAAGCAAAGTCATCTCGTTTCGATGGGGAGAAAAGTCAACATGAGTGAAAGCCGCTCAAAACAAGATTAACATTCTCAATTCAAGTCATTTGAACCCATACTTTATTATTTAATTTATGTAGTGTAACCCCATTGAGAATCTTTGGGATGTGTTGGAGACGGCTTTGCACTGTGGTCACATTCCCTCATCGTCAATACAAGATCTTGGTGAAAAATTGATCTTTTAACATTGCGGAAGCTTTTTGAAACAATCCCGCAGCAAATTTGTTTTTTTTGTCTTTTGGTGGCAAATGTATATATTTTACATACAGTACTGGTCAAAGGTTTGGACACGCTTTTTCAATGTATTGATTTTTCAATACAGACAATTTCCATTGTAGACTCTCACTGAATGCACACACGTGGAATTATGTTTTAAACCAAAAAGAAAAAAGGTGAAATAGAGTTCCCAAAATAGCCGCCTTTTGCTATGATTACTGCTTTGCAAGAGTTCTTTCACCCTGTTATGTTTCCTACATAATCCCATGTGTTCAACCATAGTTTAACGTCTTCATTGAGAATCGCACAATGAAAATCGTGTTGTAAATAAAGAAAAGCCAAAACATAAAAAGTGTCTCCAAACTTTTGACCGGTACTGTACAGCGCTCTGTGCATGAAAACCGATACAATGTTTGTATTTCTTGGAGCTTATCAAGTTTTTGTTTTGTTTTGTTAAGGACATGCTCTTTGGAAATGTCACAATATTCTCACTTTCATTTCAGTGAAGTCCAATCCAATAATCCGGGCCATATCACACGCATAAGCCGTGTAGTGCTTGGCTGATACACTTCCTGCAGCAGTCAGTCAGTCACTTCAGTCGTCGCAACCGTACCGGGGCCCCGCAGCTGCACTGGCCCCCGTGTGGCCCCCGGAGCAGCAGGAAAGGGCCCGCTGCTTGTTTTCTTGTCTGCCTGAGCACCTGCAGGATGCGATTCCTCTCATTATTTGACCACGCGGCAGGAAATGGCTCCTCTGCCCCTGTCCCTCAAGTGCCTTCTGCTCTAACAACGTCCATCGATTGCAAAGTTGAATTTGTTTTCGCCTCGTGCCCCTCTCTTTACCCCCCGTCCCATTAGCGGATGAGGTGGAATTATTACTGTCTCGTTTGAGTCACCATTGCCTCTCTGTGTGACGACAAACTTGACAAAACTGAATAGTGAATAATATATCCAAATTTAATTCCAGACCTATTGTGCATGTTTTTGGTTGTTGGGGGGAAACCGGATCTCCTAGAGGAAATCCATCCAGACACAGGGAGAGAAACATGCAAAGTCCACACGTTAAATTTGACTTTCTGCCACCTGTAGAAACCCTGAAGTCTTCTTTAATTTGATATTTTCAAATGGCAATGAGGCACTTTGTTCATTTTGATCAATTAAAGCAGTACTCATGCCCCTAGAGGCCATAAGCGCCACTGCATGTTGTGGTTTTTATACTCATTAATTGTCCGTGAGAGTAAATACTACGCTGGCAGAAAAGACCATGGGAGAGAGGGATATTGTACATCCAATGACACAATGGAGATCATTTTTTTCACTCAAACTTGGCTGTAGATACTATTTAAGTGGCGCTAGCCCGCAGTTAGCTTTGCCCGTTAGCCTGTTAGCTTCTTCTTCGTGATTCCATTAGTGTGTATTGGTGACTCCGACTCGGTGTAGGGTAGCTGCAATTGTGGTTTTCTGGCCAGAGACACCAGGGGGAGATGAAAGACCCCCCAATCATCTCATTAACACTTGTATTACCCCCAGAGGGACGACGGAAAGGATTTATTAAGGCAAACAAGTTACTTAGTACTGCTTTAAGGCGAGACAGTGCAGGTGAATAGGAAAAAAAAATCTCAATTTGAAACTTTTGCTGAACATGACGGATATAAATATACGTAAGGAAAAAATGTATGGAAAGTTTTCTGTCAATTTATGTTTTCATGTAAAAAATAAGGTGTTTTGTGCATAAAACTTGACCAAATTGCCGATATTTTCAGCGACGAAATCTAAACAATGGATCGACCTTGATTTAAATGTATTGTTTTATTTTGTGACAAAGATTTTTTTCAGAGGGGATTTTTGGATCTTGTTGCTGAATAAATCAGCCTTGGAATTAGATATTAAAAAATCCTTCTGAAAAAATCTTAACATTTTTGTTAAGCCCAAGACTGTATAGTTTGGAATACATAGGAGCTACTATCATGGCTATTATGTAACCTAATTTAGAGAAAACCAGCCCCAAAGTTTTGGGGACAAAAAAAAGTTTCCCGGACAAAACATCATATAATAAGCATAGTACGCGGTAGGTTTTGTCATTTCTATACTCTGACATGAAGACTAAGACGTTAAGGGAGGAAACTAGCCAAACATCCCCACTTCGACCAAAACCAATACTTCCACTCGCCGTGTCTCGCCTTAATCTAATACAATATTTGACGACAAACTCTGACAAACAGATTTGTTTTGTGGGTCTGTGAAAAAGAAATCAGAATAAAGTAATCATTTAAACAAGAAATAAGATATCGAAAAATGTGAACCCTTTTTTCAAAATAGTGTAGTATAAGACTGGAAAACGTGGCGTATGTAGTTGCTATTTATCTGATGTTACCATGTCGCCCCAATGGGAGGAACACTGTATTTTGTGGCAACTTCAATCTACGGGGGAAGTGTTAAATCAGTGCAATATTAAATCAGATCATTGCGGAGATTACCCGATTTCTTTCTTTCTTTTTATGTCGGGAAAACAGACTGGCCTAAAAGCCTGAAATGTCTCCCTTTTTAATGTATGCCCTGCCACACAAAAGCAGATCAGCATTTGGGACGTTACAACATTATGACAGCTAATCTTGTTTACTCACGATTCCTACTGCTGCTCGATCACAAGGTCTTAGCAGTACAAATGTATGGGAGCTGAATCCATACATGTAATGCGTGGCTATATTTGACCTCATCAGTCATCTTTTTCTGTACACACACACTTATCGTCTCCCAAGGCCCTTTCTATTAATACTCAAGGAAACCCATTGAGCCGTGTGTCAAGCGCTGAGGAGCAGATCATGACCCTGATAAATGTCTACGCTTAACCATATCCTCTGCTTTATCAAACAGAGATAAATACTGTACTGTATATAGTGTGTTTTCTCAGAGTCCCCAACAGAGTAGAAACATTTAGCGACACTTCTTCGCTAAACCGAAACTGGGCGAGAGGTCAAAACTACAGAACTTACTGTACATCTGCGATAGTTCCTTTTGTACGAAACACTACCAGACTAACCGTTTAAAGGAGACGTCGCGAGAAATCACTTTGGTTGCTTCGTCTACCGGTGGGGCGCTTCGATCAGCACTTCCTGGGTTACATCGCGCAACAGGAGAAACGCGATAATCGCTGTATAGTCGATAAAGTCGTAAAGAGAGATGCGGCAATGAATATTTCCTCAAAAATAGATGTTTAAATAACGATACGGGCACTTTTTGTAACGATTCGAGAATCGCGACGTAATATCGCGATATATTGGCGGATCGATATTTTTCAACACCCCTAATAGCCATGTTAGTAGCTCCTATGTATTCAGCGATACGCCCATAATCCAACGCTGAATCGGTCCTGAACAGTCCTACGCTAAAGGTTTGTTCCTGGGACGTTTATTGCAAATGAAAGTTTGTTTTTCCCAAAGAGCAGTTTTGAAGGATTTTGTGAAGAATGGGGGGGTTCACACAACTCGACTATCCTTGGTGCGATTAGAGAATGACTGGGGGTTCACACATAACAAATGAATCTTGAAAGTAGCAACACTACACCAGTCTTGTTTTCTTTGGTGCGTCTCTGAGTCTTCCTGAAGTTGTTAATAGTTCTCTGTAATGGAAATTCAAAGTAGCAACGCGAAGAAGCGGGACGTATTTCCAGTGGATTTAGTAAGAAGAGGAGACGGAGAGAAGAATTGTCCGGACACAGTGAGTGTTTACGGGAGAAACGTGGCTGGAGAAAGTTGTTCTTGTAAACAGATGCTGTTTGGCGTGTTCTGCGCGGGGCTCGCGGTGGCCATTGCTTTGTTGTTTGTGCCGCTGTCATGATATGTGTATACCGCTCTACCGTCCGTATGTTCTCTTTCGGTTCAGTGACGTCACGTTATGGGCCTCCAAAATTGCTTAAACCCCGACTTAATCGACTACATTTTGTCCAGTTCAACTTTACCCAAATCTGAAAGTTCACAGCCTCTAGACCAGGGTAACGCCCACAGAAATAATCTAGAAGGATATTTTTCCTCAAGTCGTTTCGATCACATTTTAGGCATTTTTTCATCACATTTATGTTGCTTTTTTTGTCACTTTTTCATCCTTGTTTTTGCCTCTATTTTGACACTTTTTTTAAAAGAAGCTTTTAGAGTTGGTTAACCCCTTAACTGCCGTCTCCCCTGATCAGGGGGCTAGGGTTAGGGTTAGGGTTGGCTAACCCTAATCAGGATATAATTAGGGTTAGGAACGGCAAATGTAATGTAAATTGTGTTTCACCCACACAGATCTCACACATATTTTTGGAAACTAGATGGTCTTGGCTTTCAAATTAGGTATCACACTGGCATATAGACTGTAAGCTCTCCAGTCAATACGCTTTGAGTCTTGGATGCAAATAATAGTTAACCCTAACCCTAATCCTTAACCCTAACCCTAAGTGGTTAAAGTCGAACTGGAGAAAATGTGCTCGGTTCAGGTGGTGGTTAAGAGGTTAAAATGCAAACGTGTCCGATTTTCTCGACTGGGGTCCAGTCGCTTCTTGTTGCCGCTCACGTTACACGAGTCAAACGCGAGTCCAGTCGCTGAGTCTTCACACGACGAGACACAATCGGGCAGAAATATTGTGAAGTGCTTGCTTGGCTGAAGTCATTCCCACTGCTGCCTGCGGGGGGAGCTTCGGGCAAACTCCTGACCAGCGTTGGCCTCTGTTTTGTAGCCACTGTCGTATCTAAGTCTTGCTGGTGGTGCGTCTTGCAAAATAAAAGATCGCTGGGTGTAATCAAGAATACACATACCATAGTTTTAGTGTCTTTTGTAGCAGAGAGGTAGAGCTTGACCCATTTTTTTTTTTTTTTACTGCGATGCAGCCAAATTGTGAAATGTTAACGTCTTTAATTGCATTACTATGATTCACATTAGCGTCACATCCAGGCCCAAAGCCGACCGTGAACGCGCTGAGATCCGAGGACACGCTGAGAGGTGTTACATGTCTCATTAAATTTAGAGCGTCACAATGGTGATTTGTGTCCAATGCATTCGTTAGGACATCAAATAGGACGCACGGGGCTGGAAAGACGACCGAACTTGGCACGTTTGGTCTGTGCATTTGCAACGATGAGATAAGAGAAAGAATAGTGTGTTGCATGTTGGATTTCTGTTTGAAGCCGCACTGTCATGTTAAGAATAAAATACAGGGATACATTTCCATACGGGGGTTTTAGTTAATAATGACCTCTTTGAGCGTCCTCGTCTCTCGTCAGACCAGGAGCAGGACATCGCCATCTCGTCTCCATGGAGATGTTGCTGCTTTGCCTCGACTGCAGGTTGCCAAACATCTGCGTCTGTTCCGATGCTGTTCACTTCTTTGTAAGGATGCTACATGTTGATGCATCTTATCGTGGACTGTAGCTGTAGTTTGTTAGTATAAGTATATAAACAAAGCTCAGAGAAAGTGATATATCGCCGTGGTTCCGTAAGTGGGGGTTGCGGGACATGGAAGTGGGGGTCGGAAGTGGGAGATGATTTTGGGACAATATTTGTTACAACTCTGACATTGAATTTGATTGAAAAGAGTATATTTTAGTCAAATTATGCCAATGTTGGTTGAGTGAATTTGGGGGTCACGTCCTGAAAAGTTTGGGGACCACTGATAAAACACACTGTTCTTTATACATTTTTTATATATAATCTATCCCTCATTTAACCTGGATAAAACTCATAGAGATCTCTTTTTCAGGAGTGTCCTGGCCAACAGGCTGAGGCAGAAATTACAGACACAAGTTAGATTCATATACAAAAATAATCACACATCAAATTATGATCTGCAGGTTCTGAGATCTGCGATGAGTGATCTGAAAGTCTCAAATGACACACGTTCCTTTGTCCCAGGAACCGACATAACATTGGCAATGACAAGTTTACAAGTTTCAAGCTGTTGTTTGTGTTCTGTAGCTCCTATGGCTTGGTTTGGCTTTTGGTGTCAGAAAACATGAATGCTATATTTAGATCTATTATCGCAGAAGTTTTTGCACGAGTCTTCCCAAGGAGTAACAATGTAGCTTAACTATCCAACACTGCCAAATATTAAACACATTAGTGGTTTTTACAAATGTTTTATTTTATTTGAAGCATGTTTGGCATCACTGGCTCTATGTTTTGAGTTTTTTGATAGTTTGCGACGTGGCTTGACGTATTCCTGCACCTACAGTTCCAGTAACGCTTCATGTATTTCTTCAATGTGGACCATTATCATTATTTTTTACCAGCCTTTCATCTCTGCCTGTCCCTGCTCTCTTTGGTGTGACTGTGAATGCAAGGTGTTGAAATGGCCCGCTGTTCCGCTGTTCTGTCGTTCACCCCCCCCCCCCCCCTCTCTCCACACACCCCCCTCAGCCGGGTCCGCTTCCATCTGTGTGCTGTGGGCTGCAGATCTAGGTGACAACATAGCAACCAGCACTTGGCTTCCATGTGATATAAGAGAAGATTTGTTTTTGTTTTTTTTAAATAATCCTTATGTCTCAGCTTAGAACCTGAGACATAACCTGAACCTATTTCTGCCAAACGGAGATTTTCAAATATCGTCAACACTGGGTTGTAGGGCTGGGAACTTCGGTCGTTTAGTCGACGCCGTCGCGGTCGACCAAGATTTTCATTGGTCGACTAGACTTTAATAAGCAGGGGCTTTCAATTGCAGCATCCATCCATCCATCCATCTTCTTCCACTTCTCCATTGTCGGGTCGTGGGGGCAGCTGTTGGAGCTGCACCAGCCCCTATGGCGCCTCCTGCATGTGGTGGGTCCACTGAAGGACGGCCTCATGGTTCCAAACGGGCCTGTTGGTCTCTCATAAGGGGCTTCACCCATTCACACTCTCATTCATACACCAGTGTACGCAGACACTGGAGGCAAGGAGGGTGAAGTGTCTTGCCCAAGGACACCACGACAATGTGCACCTTCAGGAGGCGGGATTCGAACCCCCGACCTTCCGATCATGAGACGACCCGCTCTACCATCTGCGCCACCGTTTTTATAATGGTCTTTAATAATTGAATAATAATACTTTTTTTTTTTGGTCGACTAATCGCTACATGTGCCATACTCTTGGTCGACCAACCATTTCCTTGGTTGATTACAGCCCTACTGGGTTGGCATTTTGC
Source organism: Proterorhinus semilunaris (assembly GCA_021464625.1). Taxonomy (NCBI): domain Eukaryota; kingdom Metazoa; phylum Chordata; class Actinopteri; order Gobiiformes; family Gobiidae; genus Proterorhinus; species Proterorhinus semilunaris. Next base: position 28,519,298 of record CM038356.1, on the reverse strand, counting down.
TAGCTTCTTCTTCCTCTTGAAATCACTGGTTAAACTCTGCCCACTCCTGATCCTGAGTGCAGAGGTCAGGACGGCCAAAACGCTCATTCTTATTAAACAAAATTAAGGTAGGATAAATAGAAAATGATACCCCTATACTTGACAAATATTTTATAATTTCATCCATGTTTTCCTCACCTGTTTGCTGTAATACCAAGTTTCGATTATCAAAGTATCGACACTTGCTCTACAGGCTATTTGCAGTAGGCCTCTGTTTATGGATGGCTAATATTTGAGAGGCATTATACCTTTAAATCTTTATGTTTCCAGGAACAGAAACAGTGCAATTAATGTTAAATCTACATTTGTTTGTGTTTGTGCACTTTTTATTCTTAAGACCTATGTGTACATCAGGTGGCATTTGGTATGGAACTTTTGGACTCATGACACTTTACCAAAACTTGAGGTAAATGTATTACCTAATCTCAATACTCACTATTATATCGGCCCCTAAGTATCATGATGTGATTTTGTCAAAAGCGTATCGCCCCAGCCCTACATTTGGAGGAATTCCTCAGAAGCCTCCAGGGATGTCCTCTCTCCCCACTGTTGTTTTGCACACAGCGTTCATGTGACACAAAGCACACACCTGCTTGTTTGCCTCTTAGACACAACTGATCTCCACTGTACAACGGACTCCTCATATCACATGAGCAGCTGGAACTTCTGATTGCAAGCCCGTAAGAATTAGTTGGACCTATGGCTGTCCTGACTCCTCCCCTCAGGAGTTTCAATTAGCCTCTTGCTTGTGTGTTTTGGTTCATCTTTTCTGGTTTCTGATTTATAGAGGACAGTCACAGAAGGGCTGGTGGAATTCCTCGGAAGCCTCCAGGGGTATCCTCTCACCCCGCTGTTGTTTGCACATAGCGTTCATGTGACACAAAGCGCAGATCATCTGATTCATCAAGGCAGAAATCCCCCTCAGAATCTGCGCCGAATGAATGCGCTCCTTTCATACGGTTACATGTTTAAGAACCAAAATAGATGAGTGAAAAAATGAAAGTACTTAACTTCTAATCAACTTCAAGTCAAATCTGAAATGTTTTATGGCTCAAGTTGACTCTTGCTTTTGACCTCTTGACTTTTCATGGAAAGCAGGAAAACAAATACGCTTATTAGTTTTTTACACAACCGCCTAGCAAACAATCTGTAATCGCATGTATAAACAGGCTCAAAATTAGGCTGTCATAAGAGTTTCAAGCACGGTCTTTAAACCAGGACAAAGCATTTTTTTCTTTTCTTTTATCGTTTCCTTTGTCTTGTTATCAAATCATAGTTGTCGCAGAGATCTGTCAAAAAAAAATTCTAAAATGACTGATGCGTTTCCTGTTAACCAACCACATCACTAAAGACTTATGTAGTCGGGCAATAGGCATTCCAAGATCAACCTATTATACGATTCAGGCTCGCATCTTAAATGGAAACATAGAAATCATAGAAACAGAGTTAGCTATCTGGGCCTGTTCCTACAAATGCAAACTTCTGTAATAAAATGAATGGTGAAGCCAGGCCGTATATTGATTTATGGCGAGGAAGGACTTGTCCGTTTCATGGTATTTGTATAATTTCTTTAACATATTATATGGAGATGTGTAGAGGCCATTGGATGTGTATCGGACTCCACAAAAAGCAGAACTGAATATGATTTGGCATTTAGCTCAGAGGCCACTTTTTTTTTTTTATCGCTAATTCTTATCTAAGTAAGATCTCAAAAGGTCTGTAAATTAATTCATTCATGAAAATGGCCAGTCTCACTCCTGAACACACCAGTTCACTGCCAACATACGATTCGGATTTTAAAGTGAAATAAGAGCCAGCTGTTCGATCGCTCTCCACTGTCGAGGGTCATTAGCTCCACACTGTGGCCGTGTATCATGCCCTTTGTGACTTTCCTAATCACTAAATATTCAGCCTGGTTAAAGGTGCTCAGCATTAGGCCTAATTTACACAATAACGTTAGCGATAGCAGCTAGTAGATTAGCTAGTGTTGAATGAAGTTGTACGCATAGGCTAATATTATTTGCACTCACAAAATCTAGAAAAGTACAACGTAGGCTGGACACATTTGCTTTAATAACAATATAAACGTGACTGATTCAAATATAGTGCAAACAATATTGTGTTGCGATATTAGGTGAATATCCGTATCGAAAGAAGCCACAATATATCGCAACATCACTAAAGTGTTCATGTGACTGAGATCGACAAATATTTTTGCCAACTCAACCAAAAACAAACAATGAACAGAACTTGAAAATGTGTAAGAGTTCAATTTTTGTAAAATATTTCCTAATTGCGTTACATTTTACTCTTGTTTTGATTCTGATTTTGTGTTTCAAGCAAATGCTAACTGTCTTCTCTGTGAATTATCTGCTACCTCGACTATCTTTTCTACTGTAAAGCGTTGCTGCTAAAGAACCCATTGGACCTCATAACTGTATATATATAATATATCTGATTGTAACATCCATTCAGTAATAGGGCCCTCTGTACCTCCATTAACGCAAGCCTCCTATAATATAAACGTAGGGGCAGGATCAATGCTGTTATTATCACTGGGCCGTCTCCAGCTCAGATTGCACCAGCCTTTTACGTAACGCTACACGGACAGAGCCATCAGTGCAGCATAACGTGGCAGGGGGAAAAATCAAATATTTATCCTGAGTCTTTTCATTTTTGTCTGTTCAGAGCTTGATAAAAACAATGCTCTTGACAAAAGAATCTAGGCAATATGCTTGATTTTGACTTCTAATGTCATGTTAAGTCCAGGTCATTTCAAGCTAAAGTGGGGACACCTTATATTTCATGTTTTGGCTCGTCATTTGGGATGTCAAGATTAACTGGCTTTACAATGAGAGCGGTTATTAAAGCTCACGGTGGGGTTAATCGTAATACATGAAGGACCCACGGTAACCCTGCTAGCACGTCTCATGAGCCGTAGCAAGTGCGTATTTGTACCAAACAAATGAAGGCAGCGGCAGGTTAAATAAGCCAATGTACGTCCATTTTTTGCATGATGCGTTGCCAAAGGAAGAGTCTCAAAAGAACCATGTGCAGAAGCGTGAAAACGAATAGTTTTGTTAATTTTGGTTGTTTAGGAACTCTCTTGTAATTACAGTTGATTCACGTGACAACAGATCAGAGAAGAGATATCTTAGCCGTGCGGAAAGGAAGTTATGTTTTGGGAAACACAATTTTTCACTCTTTTTAGCCGTTTTCTGGCGGAATATAACCTTATTTATCACACACTAATGAAATCAAGTCCGAATCAGGCCTATATGGATGTTTTTTTTCACAGCAGATCGTTCAGTCGAAGTGAAAAAACCAGCATAGTCATAGCTAGCGTTAGCATGTAGCATGATGCTAACATGAAGCATCATGTTAGTTGTGGACTGTTGAACTACTTTGCTCCTCTCCATGTCTTTGTATCTTTATTGGGTCGAAAAGTATGTTCATAATTCAACATTTGTTAAAGTAGTTTTGGAGTAATTAGAGAACGTTTAGATGTTTCTCCTCTATGTTTTCCCGCTCAACTGCTTTAAACATGACCATATATGGGCAATTCCAGGGATGCCGTCTAAAGAATATCTTGAAAATTGACACCGCTAATATTAAGAATAATCTAAAATCATATTTTTTATCTATTTTATTACATAAGAAGAAAAGCATACAGATTAAGGATAACTATTTTTGTGGGATTTTTGCTGCGTTCCACTTCCAAATAAAAAAACAGACAATAATACTGCTCACCCCACCTCCCTCCCCATAGCCACACACACAGACACACACATACACATGATGAGATAATGGACGTAGGGCGGAGTCTGGGCACAGATGAACCAGGTAAGGAAATACCATCAGAGGAGCCGTCTGCACCGGGAGAGGCACATCAGCTGCAGCCACAGGGCACCGCAACAGGACGCCCAGCAGAGGCGCAGTAGAAACACCACACCTCCATCGGGGCACCCAGAGGACAGCGCCCACACAGCCACTGCCAACCCCCGGGGCAGAGGGCTCCCTCAGAGAGAACACTGGATATTCTAAAAATGCAAATAATAACATTCAAATAAGATAAATAAAACACTAACTAAGAACCAATATAATAAGCTAAAGGACCAAGACCATTAAGACATTTAAAAACCATTAAAATTACTTTAAAATCGATCCTGAAACACACGGAGAGCAAAAGGAACCACTCTAAAACCGGTGTAATGTGGTCCCGCCTCCTGGTCTTCTAATGATGAAGGGCACCAACTCATGACATCAGCAGGTGGAACGGCACAGTTTGGTCTGTTGAAGAGACAGACTGAAGATGCATTATAAAATATGAATGAAACAAAACAGAAACCTTAAATGTTGAGTTTGATCAGTTGGTGGCTTTGTGAAGGACATCAATCGTGAAAAACAAGTCAATTAAAATAAAACCCTGTTCATTCTTTCTCCATTTTTAAGGCAGTTATTCCAAAAGATGCACGCTGATTATGAGATCTGAATATGCAAGATCTTACTATCTGATCTGCCGAGGCGCATTATGCACGCTGCTCCTGAGGATTCTCCCCGGAGGAACATCTGGGTTCATCTGGCCCGTTTTTCCATCTCCAAACCACTGCTTACCGGAACATCAAAAGGCGGCGCGGCACTTAATGCGGCTCCGGGGCTCCTCCGGGGGGCGCCACACCGAGCTGCCATTACCGCAGGTCCACGGGGACAATAAGCAAACATGGAGACGGAGACGGAGACAATAAGCAAACATGGACGACGGGAGAGGAGCACCATGCAGATGGATATGAAGGACGCCGGTGGGGGAAACGAATAAAAAAATGACACAAATTCACAAAGGGAGGTTGAACATGAGTTGCTGCTGGTGAACAGGTTTTCTGTCACTTTATTTATTTTCAAACACAAATGCCTATATCAATTTTACTATTGCACTATTTTTTTAAATTTGTGAAAATAAAATGTAATTGTCATTTTATGTAAGAAACAACGGTCTACAGTCTATTATTGTGTAATGTAAAAAAAATATATGATTTGCATTTAATAATTCTAAAACAAGGGTAATACATTCTCAAAAATATGAAACAAATACTCATAAACATGAGAAATAAATAATGATGAACATGAATAATGATTACTGATATACACGAGTAATGGTTCAGTTGATTACTCGTAAACATTAGTTTTAAAACCTTGAGTTCTTTAATGGATTATCTAGGACACAATACTTTATGTAAACAGAGCTTGATTTGTTAGGTTTTGGATTTTGTAAAAACTAGACATCCCAGTGTAATCACTTAATGACTAATTTGGGTTTACAGTGTACCAAACATTGCGGGAAAGATGAGGGAGCGCCGCGCTGTTGTAGTTGTGTCCGTGAAATCACCAGCTCCGACAAAATGTTATAAAATAAGCACCGCAAAGGGTGACATTGGTCTTTTTTTTAAAGAAAAATCATCTGGGGCGACGGTGGAATGGGTCGTCTCATGATTGGAAGGTCAGGGGTTCGAATCCCGCCTCCTACAGGTGCACATTGTCCTTGGGCAAGACACTTCACCCTCCTTGCCTCCAGTGTCTGCGTACATTGGTGTATGGATGACAGCGTGAATGGGGGGGGGGGGGGGGGTTGATTCCTTACTGTAAAGCGCTTTGAGCCTATTGAAGGTGGAAAAGCGCTATATAAATTGAGACCATTTAAACCTGTTTATTTGGTCGGGGCAGTGCATGTCAATGAACACACATGGAACACATGCATGTAAACAATGCAGGTCTGACATTAAAACTGAGATGTTTTAATGATAGCTAAATATCTCAAACCTAGCTAAGAATGTTAAATTGATGGTTTCACCTGCTGCGTCTTTCCGTAAGCTAAATGAATAGATACAGTGTTTTACTACAGTTTTAAAAACAAGCTCTCTTTCAGATTGGTTTTTTGGAGAATTCTGTGGCGTGTGACTTCCTGATATCAGCGCGCACACTCTCTCATCAGGACCATTCATATTTAATAAGACATAATTCATCATCTTCACTCGCATTAATGAAGCTGGCATTTTTTCTTTGGTTCAAATATGCATGCAGGGATTTACCTGAAAGGGCCTTTTGTTGAGGCTCTCACTATTATAATGTTTCGTCTTGAAATCAGACCTGAAGTTGTGTTTGGTGTCATTCATGCATGTCGGAGCTGTTACGTTTCCAGCGTTTATGGCCGAATTACCTGCAGAAAGACATCATGTCACGTTTCATGCAGACTAGTTCCTTGGGCATTGAATTGATGCTCTTTCAAAGTGTCATTGTACGTTTTGATGTTCTTAGTTCCTTCCTTTCATTTGTATCTATTGTTTTATCAGTCAACGAAAATATCTGGACATTTAAATCAAAGCTTTAGTCTCATTTTTGTCACTAAAAATATTATCGTTATCTGCAGAGTCCCCAAAATGTTGAGCTATTCATTTTTGCCCAGTTCTGAGGGTGAGGTGTTGTGGCAAAGGCAATTTGAGCACTGAAACGATTAGGTGATATAATGAGCCCAGACTGCACTCAAACCAAAAACAACCCCGGGTGTGTTTTCACGAATCAACAACAATATTTCAATACCTTCATGCCCTTGAAAGTTTGTTCCTTTATTATACACGGATGAACCCAGCCCGAGTCTCGTCTTCCTGAAAGCGATCAGCGATTCCAGCGCGAGGGTCATGTCTGTATCCTTGAACAGTGAGGGCCCGTTCATTGGCTGAGCTCAACCTGACTGACGCAAATGGATCAGTGGGAATAGGCCTGTCCCAGCAGTAATTATGTTACAGTGCTCCGGACCGCGGGGAGGAGGGGAGCGCTGTTTAGGCCGCTTTCTCCGCACAAAGGCACCGGGTAGTTAACACGCTCGCTCACAATCACCCTGTCACTCCCACTTATTATACCTTATTTTACAGATGCAAAGTGGGATCGCAATGACAGTAAATCGCACTTGGAATGAGCACATCGGAAAGGCTGCAATTACTTATATTACTAATAAGCGTGAAGTCAAATACAGATCCGCTTGTGCCTGGGCTGTTGTTGTATGCACTTGATGACACACTTGACAGAGATCCTGTCTCCAGCTAGCTAGGTTAGCCACTCTTCTCTCCTCTATTAATTTGAATAGAAAGAAGTGATTATGGCTGGCTAGGCTACGCTACAGAGAGATGGATGGCTCACTCTACGACGAGCGTTCCAAAATATCCGACCCGGCCCGAGGTCGGTCGCAGCTCGTCGTTGCTCGTGCTATGGGCCTCTTTCACAGTATATCCTCACACTACACTAGTTGTAAAAAATACAAAAAGGCTAGCCGGTAGCTTGTAGCATGAAGCTAATGTTGGCATTATGGTTCTCCATGTCCCTTTAATTTTATTTGGTTGAAAGTACATCATAATTCACCATTTGTTGTGGTGGAGGAATCGGTGAAAGAGTAGTTCTTTTTACCATAAAAAGGAAACGGCTAATGGTGTTGGATCCTAATGTATGCGCACAGTTAGCAAGCCGGCTACCCTGGGAAACTTTTCAACATCCGTTAGCCTGTTCTATGTATTTGTCTTATAGCCATTAGCATTAGCCATCAAACACTGCTAATTAAGTATGATCCAGATATTTTCAGCTGTTGTCAACCCATCAAACACATTTAGGTGCGAAAACCTAGCTAGAAATCATTTATGAATGTACAGACCTTTTCAGATTTTACTCATACAAATTGGCAAAAAAGTGGCCTTTGAGCTAAATGCTAAACCATATTCAGTCAAGTTTCTGCGTTTCACGGGGTCGGATACACATCCATTGGCCACTAAACATCATCTTATAATAAGTTACTGTTAGAGAAACCACACAAAATAAATAAATGCCATGAAATGGACATGCCATACCTCGAGGGCCTGGCTCAATTCAAACGGATCCAGGGTTCGACGGCTAACACAATGTACGCATTTGTAGGAACAGGCTCAGATAGCTTAAGGCATTTCTATGATTGTTATGCCTTTACCTCTTAAGCCGGGTGTACACTGCATGACTTTGTCCGTCTGCGGCGAACGATCACGTGTCATGGAGAAAATCTTAGGTCGTAGCTCAAAACCACAGGTCGTAGGTCGTGCAGTGAGACGGGGACAGAGATTTGTCTTGTCAACACCGCACGCCGCCATAGTCACAGGCAACAGAGGCCGGGCATGAGCGGGTCTGACTCTGCATTTCACTGCATCCCCTTTCCCGCGGAAATAAACAGCGCTCGCATGCGGCACTTGCCTCAGCTTAACATTCTCGCTTCGAACCATCGCACAGTGGAGACGAGCGAGGGCAGCTCCCGACTTTACTATCCCCACGTCGTGCAATGTGACATCTAAAAATCTAAAAATGACAACAACAATTTACACAGTTTACAGCATCCATTAGTTTTACCCCTTGACAACGCGGTGCGTGTTGCGTGACGTCGGTTGAGGAGTGAGTTCATCATGTCGCCCTCTGTTGCCTGTGTGTGTGTGTGTGTGTGTGTCCGTCCCACTGTACTGTCCGGCGCCCGCAGCCACGGCGGAGCCCCCTCACTCCTCCCGACTGCCCCCTCCCCGCTGTCCTATAGGAAAGACGCGAATTAATGTAATGTCAGTGGGTTTTCTCAGGAAAGCCCCAGGCGTCTCCTCAAAGTCAGCTCGTCCTCTTCCCTGTCCTCTCCTGTCCCCCTGTCCCCGCGTCCCCTGACGATACAGAGCGTCTGCCTGAGCATCATGTCGGCTGGGTACTCACTCCGAACTTGAGGCGTCATTCGTAGACTTTCTGGATTTTTAATTATGTCTAAGTGGTGTTCTGTTTGTGAAAGAAATGGTTAAAAATCCACTTATGTTGGACCTGATTAACTTTTAATTTACCACATTAAAAGGCCCTGTAAACTGACCCCCCCCCCCCCCCCCCCCCCCCAGAATGATTCATTGTATTAAATTTGGAATGCACTGTTCAGTCCGTGGGTCAAACACTCGAGACGTTGGACCGGCTAACTACTCTGCCAGAGCTGTCCATGTCACCGCAGACCAGCAATAGGTGCCACCATAATCACTAAACGCTTCATGTCGGACTGTGATAATGACATTGACGTCAAAGGTTCTTAAGCTGTCATCTGCACGGGGTTGGTCTTGTTTTGAGTGTTGTGGACGTTTTGTCTCGCACCCAAAGAGGCTACACTTCATAATAACTACACCTTATTTAGCCTTAAAAAAAGGATGTAACAGATTAATTCATTAAGAACAATTCATTAGTAGTTATTAAGTGTTAGCCACAGTTAACTAAACAATGAATAAGTGAAGTATGTGAAGAACTATCCATTTTGAGTAAGTCATTAAGTAGTAGGAGTTAAGTAGTTATTAAGTGTTAGTTCAACATGTATTAAGACTAAATAAGGTGTAGTTATTATAAAGTGTTACCATTAGGGATTGGCACAGCAAAAGCAACTCGCGACTCTGTTTTATTTTGTTGATGTATTAGTTACATTTTCCTTTCTTTTTTTTTTTCTTCAAAGCGTCGCAAAGCTCAATTACTAATGGTAAGAGTTTGATAATGAAGAAAATCTAATTCCATAAAGCAGTGGTTCCCAAAATGGGGTTTGTGGGACACTAAATTGGTCTCAAAGGTGATTTTGAGACAATATTTTTTACATTCCTGACATTGAATTTTTGATTGAAAACAGCATATTTTAGTGACATTAAGCCAAATATCAAACTGACATAATTAAGCCAGATTTGAAATGCTTTGCACCTTAAATCATTATAAATGCTAATTTCATATTTTATAGAAGGGGGCCCTGAGTGGTTGATTAAGTGATTTGGGGAGACGCGGCCTGAAAAGTTTGGAAACCCCTTCCTTAAAGATTGTCGGAATTAACCTTCAAACTAACTACTAGCTAACTCACTAAGACTGTAAAGTTTGGAGTCGTTGTCAAGAGTGTAGAAAAAACTAGCCTCGAAGTTTTGTAACCTCTGAGCATGCACGTGTATATTGAAATAACCATAAGGAGTACAGCACCATCTTGGTCGCCTCTCGTGCTACACATGGATACCAAACACGGCAACATTTGTGAATTGTTAAGTGCGGACAATGGAGTGCTGTGCGCCGTCATAAAACCATCATCGTGAAGGGTGACGTTGGTCAATTTTGTTTACACTGGCGTAAGATGTTAAGGGATAAAACAACGGCTAATCATCTCAACATTGACCACTGCCGGAGAAATCTGAGGTCCGGCAAATCGAAACCTACAATGTCTTTGCTTGTGGGCAGGATCACTCACCGCTCCCCCACCGCGCCATTATCCAAACTATAGGCTCATTCTCCACAGTTTTTTCCCGCTTTCCCATTCTCACTCCTTTCTCACTCTTATTAATTACCTCCCCATTAGTCGCCTTGGAAACAGCAGTCTGTACGTCTCCACTTTTTACACAAGCGGTCCGGGGGAAGTCGGATAAGACGTAACCGTGACACACACACAAAATAAATAAAACTGAAAAAAAAATGAAAAAAATCCTTGTTTCGGGGATCAGGCGCGTGTCAGATTAGCATCAGGAGACATTAGCGCTATAGCCACGCTACCGGGCCCGCGATCCTGCCTTCGAGGGCTGCAGCGGGAGATAAGCGCGTGGCACAAAGGAGTAGAAGAAGAAGAACCCGAAAGAGAGAGGGACAGAGAGTGGGATCATGGGAGGTTGGCCTCGCTCCACTCACCCCCCAGGGCAAACACTGGCAGGTACAGCACGCGTGGGGACAAAGCAGGCATGTTGGTGTTGTGTCCATGGGACGTTAACTAGAGTGGTCTCTTTATAATGTCTACTTGGATTAGATCTGCATGTGCTATTGCGGTGAAGATTGAAAACCGGTGAAATTTGCCATTCGTTTCTGAGTGGTGATTCAAGCTTACGTAACCAGAGAGTAAGTGGTGCAGGAACAGCGTTTCAACCAATTTCATTCGAACCATCTCGAGGCCTGATTCCACATCATGGGCTAGATCTTGTGCCCGGCGCACGGACAGCGCAAACTCGAAATGCGACGGTTATCTTCCGAGTGGGCGTCGCTTATAAAAAAGAGAAGAGGTAGAGAAGAGGGCGGGGGTTTATGACATGCGGCGCTCTGATGGCGGCCTCACATTCATTTCCTCGTTTAAATTGCGCTGCTTCGAGCGTTACAGGCTCTCACAGGTCAAACAAAAAACTTTATTAACCCTATCGTGAGCTAAACAGTGTTCGTGTCCCAAGAGAAAGAGATGCAGCCTCTTTCTCGCGCTCTGCAGTAAAAAGGTTTCTGTTAAAGTTAGTCTGAAAGGCCCTGATGCCTGTCTGCCACTATGTTACTCCCCGACAAAAAAAAAGAGTCTATTTTCTACAATGGCCGAACTCTGAAAAGCTCCATGGTTTAAATCGCACCAAACCGCAGAGAGAGAACGCCAACAACATCCGGATCTTCAAAGTCTCTCTGCACTGGCTTTCTCGACCCGGAATCCGTCGCGCACAGGAGGAACAAACGTGCACAGTTGAATGTTTTCGCCAGCGGGGGTCGGGTCTAACGAGCGACCCACCAAATCATTTTGTGGTCAGGGCAAGTTCGCCAGCGTCCACGGGATCGGCGAAAGTGCAAGAGAAGGGGGGCTAGCTTCAGAGCGAACTCCTTTGTGTTAGCAGTTTTCCGCTTCTCCGCTTCGAAAGGTTATATTTTATTTTGTTTCCCTGTGTCAGGCTCGCTGCGGGTTCTAGGCGGACTCCGGGCACGTACAGGTTTTGATTTCCACGGTCATTCGAAGGCGTTCTGCAGCGGAGTGGAACGCACATGTAACGGAACCAGGGGTTATATTTTGTTGCTTGGAAGGATTCCGTTTCTTTTCTTCCGACATGGTGCGCCCGCAAGCGGCTTCTGTCCCCCTAAAAAGGATCCCCATGACCTCCCCATCCAATCAAACTTCCGCTGTCCCTCTGGATGTGGCTGCTGTCGGACATCGGTGCCAGTATCCGAAGCGTCTACGGTGCATCGTTTTGTAGCTGCGAGGCTCCAGTGGATGTTCTGTTACTTCTACGATGTCTGGTCATGTACTGTATAGACTCTGGCACTTTGCTGAATGTCTCTCCACGCTCTTCTCCTGTCACGGGCCACAAGATCATTTAAGGAAAGTTAATGAGTTGCTTTAAAGTCATTAGAATGTTTTAAATAATTCAAAATATTACTAATTACGAATGGCGCAAGAGTGTCAAATGATTTTAACGAGAAAAGAGCATTATGCCATGGTAGAAAGCTCTGAAAGGTTATATTTGAAGACTCCCCTTCTAAGATTTCCCAGGGGTGAAGGGAGAGACATTCAGCAAGGTGTTTGGGCCAGGGCTCAATCTTACGAAGCAGAGGCCTTAACTGCAGCACTTGGCTACTGAGGCGCACAAAATCATCAACAAAGAGTAAGACAGAGACAAAGATGTGTTTGACATTGTTACCGAATACATGCAGAAAGCGTAATACCCTTTTTTTTAAACTTTAGAACCTGGTAGATGGTCACTTCAGATGATACTGCGTTACTGAGGAAGATGAGGAGATGGAAATGCAGTGTTTTTTTGTGTGGTTTTTTTTGTCATCTCTTCTCTTTGGAGTATCTATCCGTTCGCGTCCTCCTCCAAAACCTCATGGCCTACGATTTGGACACAGACTCGAGGCTCTCTTGAGCGTTTAGTCTTCCACATATCACTGTTCACTCCGCCCTTTCCCTCCATGTGCCCTCCACTCCTCGCTCCGCTGCGACGTCCCCGTCTCCGGCTCATTTCCAATCCCTCGTAGGCGCGTGGTGTGGACGGGTTGGTTCAGGAACAACAGGAAGTCGGGGGGGTGGGGAGTAGGGTGGGGGGTAACGGTTCAGGAAGTCGAGGTCTCGTCTGCCCCCCGTATCCCGCTGCGTGGCGGCGAGGGAAGGGGGTGGGTGGATGAATGAAGAGAGCACCGGAAGTGTCTGGAGCGGCGGAAGTCCTACTTCAACTCAGGGGTTTTCAAACTGCTGTTCTCGGGCTGTGTCTTGTTCCTTAAACGGTTTAGAAGGGAAATGCACAATTGTGGCCTGTAAAACGTCATAGTACATCAGCATTCTTTTTTTTTTCTATATATATATTTTCAAACTTTAAATAATGTCTGTGTAGAGAAGAGACTGAGCAAGGATTGAGCCCCCTATGCTGGCAGCAATGGGAATTATTATCCAAAAGATCATACAAGAAAGTAATTTTTAAAGATGCTAACAAGTACAATGGATGCCACGATAAATGCGGCTCCGTACGGGTCTGGCGAGGGTTTATGGACTTTTAAGTATGCATTGGTGGTCAAAGTACTTGATCAGCGCTCCAATAAAAAATAAAAAAGTTTCTCAAAGTCAAAGTATTACCCAAGTTAAAATACCGAAGAGGTTTAGGCATTGACGTGCTCACTGCGCCCCACTGTTCTGGAGTGGATGGTAACACAGAAATATCGTAATCCAGATAGTTTCCCCCAAACTGCGCGGCTGTATTTCAGTCCTCCTCAACGCTCCTGGACGTGTTGAAAAAAAAAAAAAAACTGATTCGGACACCCGCGCTTCATTACCGGTCCGATACACAAAAGCGGTGGCCCCATTCTCCGCTCATTAAACATCTCGCACCGCATGGAAAAAAAAAACCCAACACACCCGCCACGTCGTTTTCACCGTACACTTTATATAGGACAGCAGTTAGGGGAGTAATTCCTCAACTTTGCGCGAAGAGGGGAATCTGTTGGGAGGCCGCGCTTGCCGGATTGGGTAATTACGTGGGGAATTGGCCATGTTTTATTGATTGTGAAAAAGGCTAGCGCTGTCACCAAGCCTGCACATGTTCCCGTCTGGAGGGACGCGGGCGGACACCGCTAGACCCATCTGCGACTTGTCAGGATGGATAGAGGAAGTCAGGAGTTCGGAGACGGAAAAAAAAAGGGCGAGATAGATTTATAAAGTGTGGCACGAGAGAGAGAGAGCGCTGGGCGACGTGAAAGCGGCCGTTGTTTGGAGTGGAGATACAGGGAGAGGCCGTTGTTGACAGGAAACTGAGCCGAGATAAGGTGGGAGTCAAGCGTAGGCTTCTACTACAGTCAGTCACCGCACTTAACGGGCTCCTTCTCTCCTAAACAGAAGTTTGTTTCTGTTTGAAGGCGAGACGCTGCAGGTGAGCAGGGAAAAACATTTACATCTAGAGAACTCACTTATCACTGATATAAATATGAGAACAAAAACACTCATATCTCACAAAAAGATACGAGTAAAAATGGCCAAAAGGTTCTCTATGTTCGACAACCAAATTAAAATAAAGCCAGGTTTAAAGGCACACTGCGTGACATTTTGGATTCTGCTGTTGCCAGCAATAGAGTTCGAGAATATTGTTACCATGAACATCTGCCATGTTTGTGGGTGCTAGCAAACACACACACAAGTAAAATGTGGAGAAAAGAGCCGTTGGAACAATTCCGTTAGCTGTTGAGGCACAACTGGTAAAGACTGTGCAAAATGCTGCAGCTAGTAACAATATGCTAATGCTAACAGAAACTATGATTGGAGCACCTAAAGTAATGCAATTAAATCTGCCAGTGCTGGAGCGGCCAAGTATTTGTTTTTACAGGATTATAGACCAGACATTTGGTCGGCATCGGCCTTTAAGAAAACCCATATCGGTCGGCCTCTAGTCCAAAGCTCAACAAATCAGGTTCGGAATTAGATATTGAAAAATCCCTCATGGCAAACATTCAAAAGTATTGTTAAACACAAGACTGTTACATTTTGAGTCTGTAAGAGCTGCTAAAGTGGAGACACGGTTGAAAAAGTTATTGAAAAAAGTCATTTTGGGAAAATGGCTTAACATACAGTATGTGCATACAACTGGGATTTTGCAAAAAAAAACTTTGACATTAAAACTATGTTCAGGGGCAAACATGACATTTATTACCTTAACGTTTGGCATCATTGTAGCTTCAAAACACTCTTTTGGGCATTTGTATTTCACTTTTTTGTAATTTGAAACCATATATGGCAAAGACAGTAACAAGTGTGAGACTGGGCTGGTCAGGATTTTGAATTGGCCACAGCAGTGGGAATCAGACGTGAGTGATAAAACAGTGAATACAAGCTCTCACTTTTTGGTAACTCTATGCTAACAAATGGGTGGCGGTGCGGTGAATACAATTTATGAGCATGGAACTGGTCAGAATGAGTCAGCCGATGGACAGTTCCTTTTTTCCACTTGAGGCAACAAAAGTTAGATCAAGTATAGATTGGAGAGCTTCAGCAGTAGACGAAGAAACAAGCAAAGTGAACAAGATCACTCAAAACCGCTACTACCAGGTATGTTTCCGACGAAAAAGAGTTATAAAGAGTCCATTTGCGTGATCTCCATTAACCATTTTATGCTATTCACTCGAGAGAAAAAAAATGTGTTTCATTCCTGGAGAATAGTTACATTTTAGGTTTATTACAATAGATGCACAGCGCACACTCACAAATACCTGCCGTTTACAATATGCCCAAGGAGAAACTGATAACGATTAGCCACTGCACTCCATTGGAAGTTCTAGAAAGTCAGTGAGTCAATGAGTAATCTGCCTCAGACATGGGTCTGTTTGAGTGTCTGGGGGAGCGTATCGTGGCAGCTGTAGTGTAAAGTCAGGAAAAACAGAAACATTTGCTCCGTGCTTCCTTCTACGCCGTCGAAGGCAGTGTCTTTTTAGTTTTGCGACGGACCGAGCTCCCCGCAGAGATCACATGTCCCCCGTCCTAATCACTCTCACGCCGACACAGAGCCGGCATTGTTTCCACCGCATCATCCGAGCCTCATCGAACGCGGCGCTCAGAATTACATAAGATTTACTCACCCAAACGAGCGGCGCGGAGAGACAAAGACACTTGATAACACTGTTGGCAGAGGCTGTGAAACTGCTCGCAAAATGTTTATCTTTCCACTTTCCCTGAGAGGGTGTCACTTTCAACCGCAAATATAAATCTGGAATTATTTTTGACATTTCAGGATTCTTGCTTTGTTTGTCGATGTCATCTTTGTCTGACAAATCACTTGTCACGTAAATGAAGGCGCTGTAGTCTTGTCCTCGTGTTTATTTGGTAAACTGTGCTGTCCTGAATGGAGGACTTAGGCAGGGCCACATGGACTCAACGCACTTTTAGAATATACAGCAAAAAGTATTGTGCAGCGCAAACAATAAATAACTCACTATTTGGGAGTGATTGGATTCAAAAACATGTCATTATTTATTCATGGCTGAAAGTCATTTGTCTAGGCCAACATCACGGGCATGATTCTATATTCCAATAATGTCTCCACTTTTGGACACCTTCATAAGAACATCATTTGACCTTTGTGCATACGTACTGACAGAAGATGCTGAAACCATGACCATGATTTTGACGGTTACCATAGTTGCCTCCACGGAATTTTCTTTGGCTTCGTTTTCAAATGTAAAAATTGCATTACAGAACGTTTTATGTGAAAAATAACAAATATTAATGTGTATTGGACTTTTTGGTGACCCAACGACTGTACAGTATGGGCGATTAGCTTGGCGCCTTTTACTTGCTCCAGGATCAATCGTTTTTTCAGGTTTTTGGTAGATTTTCTGGAAGGAATGTAAGCGTATCCATGGAGATGGTTCCATTGAAAAGAAACCCTACCAGGGACCCTTAAAACAACTGGAAGCCACAGTGAGGGAAAGTAGAGATGCCATGCTCACCACATCTGCTGGGTCACTAAAAGGTCAAATACACATTAATATCAAGCCTTTTTTTGCATAAAAGTTCCATAATACACCTTTAAACTCTAGGCTGTTTGAATGATGTGATGTCACATGAACACAACCAATTGTTTTCAGGGTTTCTGGTAGGTTTTCTCTGCGGATGGAACCATCTCCATGGTTAGGCATACATTCCATCTAGAAAACCTACCAAAAACCTGAAAAAACGATTGATCCTGGAGCATCACAGAGGTCACTGTGATGGAAAGCAAAGGCGTCAAGCTAACAGCCGCTGGGAAAGGTCAAATATGCACTAATATCAAGTTGTTGTTGCTGTTTTTTGTTCAACAAAGATTTGATTAAAACAATATTCCATGGTAATAATATACAGATAGCCGCTTCTCTTCCGTCAGCCTACCCAAGGGCAGCTGTGACTACAATAGTAGCTTACCTCCACCGAGTCTGGAGCAAATGAATAGTAACTAAAGTCTAGCATATTCACTCTACTGTGAAGAGTCAACAGAAACGACATGTCACAGATTTGAGAGTCACATCGTTTCTTTGACCTCTGCAAGTTTGACACTAGCCCTTATCACATGATCGTGGCAGGAAAATGTAGCAGAGGCTCCACCTAAAGTCTGTGGAGCCACATGGTGATAAGGTGATCTAAGTCTCGTCCACTATAGTGTAGCTCCCTGTGTACTGATGCCAGGCTTTGGGCATATGCCAGCAGCGGACGCACTCATTCCCCCTCTCTGTGCCAGCTCTGAGGGCCCCCCGACGGACCTCACCCACGTCACCCTTCCTCACCTCCACCCCCCTGCCTCACACAGCTCCGCCGCCACGAGGGACCTGCATTCGGTCAGACGTTTTCCCGGTGATGAATGCGACTCTGGGGGGAGGACTTGTGACTCTATCTGCTCTCCGACAGGACAGGTGCCCAGGGGAGGAGCTCCGGCCCTCCCACGCCCTCTAGAGAGATGGGGCCCTGTCAGCCCTGCGATGGCGGCACTCTTAATCACAGGGGAGCGGAGCGTCAGAGCGCGGCGACCTGCTAAAGCAAATAAATGTTCGCACTCTGTCACTATTACACAGCCACCGATGCAGCCACCGATGCAGCCGCAGATACAGCCGTGGAGTCAGTCTGATCCGGACGCTTATTTTTTTTCCGGAAATTCAGGGTTATGTTTTGTAGTTTTGCGTAAGAAGCTTCCAAGGTCATCGACTGGACCAGGACATTTGAGTTTTGCCTCTTCATGAAGGATGTGGAGAGCTTAAAGAACCTCCATGCCACTTTGGTGAACTCAATGTGTTTTAATTGGCGAACTGGGTGTAAAAACATGCGCAATAGGGTCCAGAACTCCTCAGTAAAGGAGGTTATGAATCTCAGTGAGACTTTCCACCATCATTACGCCATTTATCCTCCCATCTTTATTTCAGAAGTGTTGGAGAAGTATTGGACGGTGAAAGGTGTAATAGTGTGAAGTGTTGAATGTGTTTTGGACCTTACATTTAGTATTTGAGGCCATTAAAGTTCGAGTAACCTTATTTTTGGAAGATATTTAGATTAACAACGGTTTACTGTCTTTTTCATGCTTGATCGTATCTTGTATCTTCAGAGTTGATAATATCATTTATCATAATATTTTCCTTTAAATTTTGCAATCACGACAGTACAGATATGTACTGCTGGTTTGGCAGGACTATGAAATGGGTTGAGTTCATGTTCTAGAATCTTCTGATGTCATAATGTCCAATGCAACTCTATGGAGAAACTGTGCACATGATCAACCTGATCAGGCACGGTGGCGCAGCAGTTAGAGCTCCTGCCTCACAGCAAGAAGGTGCTGGGTTGGGTTCGCGCCTGCACGGGGCCGTTCTGTGTGGAGTGTGGGACAACGATGCAAATTAGCCCAAGGCTGCAATCGGGCGTGTCCCATGTATGTTCATTAATATGCACTGTCCTAACTATCCATCCATCCTTTGACTAAACATCTCTTTTGACCAATATAACGTTGTTTTAGACACTTTTAATGAGAAAATAATTGAACCTTAGTAATTTGTGCAGACATAGAAGACGTTCAACTTTGTGCCAGTTTTTGTTTCATATGGATAGGCCCAGAAATTGACTCTGCGCATAAAGTTAGAATCAGCTCCACAACCCCTACGTGCCAGTCCAGCGGTGTCACGGTAATGCTATCAAACACATGTCCGCTCTACCTTTCTTCAGTGACAATAATAAAAAGAGGGGAAAAGCTAAGCTTGCAGCATTTTTTATGATAAGGACAAGTCAGTTCAGAACCAGGATGTTGAGCAGATAAACAGTAAATAAGTAAAAGCTTTATTTGTCATTGTACAAGCGTACAACGAAATTGTGTTCAGGTTTTAGTCCTGAGCCGCTGCGACCTGACCAGCTTGTATTTGTAGGTAGCCATAGACCCGGCTGGCTGCCTTCAGTCCCCCTCTGAAATGGTACAGTGCCTCCTGGGTTTGTCCCTGTTTCAGACTGTAGTGTCCCGCACTGGTCCACCTCCTCCTTACACAGAGCGCCCAATAAACATTTTAATAATTAGAAAGATACATGAATAAACCAGTAGGCTAATGCCACAACAGCTATAGGCATTTAAGCTATAGCAGCATGGCTAAAGTTAGCATTTGATCTGGGAAACACTTTATTTTACACTACCCTTGATACATTGTACCTGCCAAATTTAGTACACATTTAGTTTTATACTGTCATCGATCCATGGGACAAAGGAGCAAAACTGTTTAGAAACATCCCGAGACTTTTATCATTGCAGCGGCTCCATCCCTGGCTCTGCTTTAGAGAACAGGGGCGTCTCAGAAGTGCAAGAGTGGGCGGGACAAGAGTGAGGGGAGAGCTGGGACGGGTCATGTCACGTTATGATTCTAACTTTATGCAATTACATATAATAAACATTTCACGGTTACCATAGGTACCACCATGGAATCCGTAGCTGCCCAGCTTCACACATGTTTTGCAAACACAGCTGAAACCTTCAAAATGTATAAACGTTCCCGCTCTGCGTTGATTTAGTAAAATGCTGCAATGATATCGCTGGGTGGAGTATCGTACATCGCCTAAATCACCTACAGCGTGATCATTTGATTAGTGGCCCCGTGTAGATCATTTAAAAGCCTAAACTGTTCCCTCCCTTCCCCCCCCCCCCCCCTCTCTCGCAGGTGTCCGGTGCTCCGCGGTGAAGCGAGGAGAACCATGTGCTAGGAGCGCGCCACAGAAGGCCAGTGTATTGTTGATCTGATTCCCCTCGAAGGTGCTGTACAGACGGGAGCCGGCGCAGCCATGGGGCGCAAGAAGATCCAGATCACCCGCATCATGGACGAGCGCAACAGGCAGGTGGGTGTCACGAGGAGCGCCCACAAACACACACACACACACACACACACACGAGTTACACAACATGAGAGGACAAGCGAATGGGAGATTTGAACACACGCCTAGACAGTATTTCCAACGTGATATGGCGGCGGTCCACATGGTTTATCCAGTCATTGGTCTGGATCGCATTCACAGGGTGCAGTAACAGTACTAGCCAGTAGTGGGCAGTATGTCAATAGGGACGTTCCTATTAAAGAAGATGCACATCTGTCGGACATTCATATTTGTTTCTATCAAAAAAAGAGGGATATTGTACATTGCGCCACAACCCAATTATACATTATATAGATATTTTTTTCTGCTCAAACTTGGCTGTAAATACTGATAAAGCGCCCGGACTTACCTGTCCACCATGTCATGAACCTCAGAAATGCGAGCCAAATGATTTAGTGGACAACTGACAGCAGCAAGGGAGATGTTAGTGTGTACTGGGGCTGCCGGGTCGGCGCAGAAAAAGTTGCAAGTTCTGGTAAGAGACACCAGGGGAGATGAAAGACCCCACAATCATCCCATTAACAGTTGTATTACCCTCAGAGGGATTACGAAAAGGATTTATGAAGGTAAAAAAAAGTTACTACCTAGTTACGTGTTTTTCCCAGTAATGCCATTATTAAATGCTAATTTAGGCGATACACGCTAAAACTAAGCAAACGTATCACCTACTCTCTCGCAGCATTTTAATGCTAGACAAACACAAACTATCCCAGATTGTGTTCTCTACATTTTCTAATGAAAATCAGGAGCGTCTGCATCTCTTGGAACATTTTTAGTCATTAACTTGGCTCGTAGTTCTAATGCACTGTTACTGCATGAACGCAGCGACCAAGTCAGTGCAGTGATGTTTGAGCTTTGGGACTAGAGACGACCTGCGACTGATGCCCAAACAACCAAGCTTTCTTTTCCATGTTAGTTTTTGGCACCAGAAAAAAACAAAACTGTAATATATATATTTTTTCACCTATACCATAACGGCCTTGTTTAGTAGTACCCGGCGCTAATTAGATACACAACAAAGTCGTTTGTTTCACCAATGTCTGCTTTTATAATATAATGACAAACAAAACAATTACCACTGATCTAAAGTACTGAGCTCAAAATAGCTCAATTACAGATACAAATCTTCAATTCAAGACATTGTTGATTGCCCTGCCGCCCTGGTATTTCCATCCACCCAAGCGTTCATCCAGCCGGGGCGATGATGCATCGGGGCCCGTAGGCGTGGTAGTGAGCTGAGGTTAGCCCGGTCTCCACCGCACTGGCCTGGCTGCACCCTGGGTCCCTGCTTCCTCGAGGCCCCGTGGGTGCAGCTGCTCTGGGGGTGTGTGATTAAAGCACCCGCAGCCCCACGACACCCTCTCATTTGCAGGGCGGGACAGCGGGAGACGCGGCACCCTACTCAAGGAAAGAAAAATCAGTTCGGAGTTTAAATTTAAAACAGGAAGTGGGTAATCTGGGTGCTTCAAAATGTGGTGCACGCGCCACAGATGTTACTTAGATTCTGTTTTTTAAGGTGATTGCAAATGGATTAGGGTTACCTTAAGGAGGACAGGAGCATGAATATGTGGACATCATAGATATAACATACAAGAGATTGTCTTCAATGAAGGTACTTGAGTCATCTTCTGTACTCAGTAGTTGAGTTCTTCGCAGACCTTGAAGACCTTGAAGACCTCGAAGACCTCGAGGACCTCGAGGACCTCGAAGACGTCAACTACTGAGTACAGAAGATGACTCAAGTACCTTCATTGAAGATGGACAACTCCTGTACAACTGAGAACTTACAGAGACATACAAGAGATTGCTGATTTTCTATTCAGCCCCATTCATAGTAATGTGTGGTCTGTGAAATTCACACGGTGTGTGCAGACTCCTCCTTCGAAGGCTGTTCCTTAAAAGGCAAAAAGGCGGGAAGCCGCGCCCTCACATCCACGAGCCCCCATAGAGCCTGTCAATCATAGACTTAGGCTTCCACTTTTTATTGCTGACGTGCAACAACCAGCTAGGTTAAAAATATGACACCGAGCCCAGCGTTCTCACATAGGTCATAGCAATATTTAGAAACAAAAAACTCCAGGCTTTTAAGCAGTCCAAACGAGGACCAAAGCTACATAAGCTACCAAGTCTCTTTTGGAGTCATCCCTGGCCACCAAGGGGTGGTATTGCAGCAATGTCAGCTCCCCACCATGAGGACCAAAGAGAAGGCTTTCCTCACCCATTGGTGGATATGCTATTTCTCATTTGAAAGCTAAGAACCTCCAGAGTTCAGTCACGGTCTTATGTTCATTTCCCAAACTGGTTTTAATGGCAACCCAAGCTTTTTTTTTTCCCCGTATTGCGTGCAATGGTTTCTGGACTTTGAAAATGTGGAGGACTGTCGCTACCCGATGTCAATCAACGGATTAGTCAAACTAATTTGTTTTGCCAGTCCACATTTTCATTATTTTACTCGGTAGAAAGAGACCGGTCTGTCGCCATAATAACTATATCGACTTGTTGTTCAATAAATGACATATAAACCATACATTTTTGGGATCAATCTTTATCATTTCTGCATGTATTTGCATTCTTCTCCCCCCCCCCCCCCCCCACACACACACACACACATTTTTTAAACATAATGCTATTTGTACCTGAAGTAATGAAGTAAGATAGTACTCTGCGTATGTTTTTGTTGTAACATGGTTAAGGGCTCCAATAAGACTACCCCGCTGCAATGATTTTTGGTGTTTTCATTTACGCGCCTGCAATAGTGTGGAAGCAGATTATTTATTTTTTTGCCAGGCCCAGCTCGGCCTGTCTTATTAGCACGTGTGGCAGTCTGGTTGTGATGTCCTGACTCACAGGTGTCGGCTGGTGCTTCTGCTGTGCCCACACGCGCCAAATGATCAGGCTGAACGAGAGCTAAAACCTCCGCTGGTTCCCCCGTCTGTGAGCCCCGGCGCACGGAGGACCAATTACCCGACACACCTGCTCTGGTGAGGGGCACTGAGCGGGTCACCTCCACCCCTCGCTCGCTCGTCTGCGCGGGCTTCAGCGGCCTGTCAGGATCCTGGCCCAATTTGGACGGATGTAGCCAAAAAGTCAGATCGGCCATTTTAGTTCGTCCAAGTTCATTTAAAGTCTCCTACAGGAGACGCCTATAGGCCACGGTGTGCAAAGTTTTAAGGCCTGAATGAAGCAGAGTCAATTTCCTTTTTAAAGTGAACTTAACGTGGACATGGGTCGTGCCTGTTAGCATCTCGTTCGGTTGAAGCGCCTTAAGCGTCTTAAACCAGATGGAAGTACAAACTTAAGAACATGCTGACAAAGTCTGGTGGCGGCATTGAGGACAGAGCATCCACTTTGGGTCCACCCTCATGTCCTCACGCAAAGACCGCGTAAACTTCTGTATCTTTTGACTAAAAATAACCTCTCAACACCACTGACCAACGTTCGGCAGCTTGATTTAGCTCTGTGCCGTTCACAAACGGGGCGTAGGGCTCCGTGCACCGTGGGGATGGCGTGCCACGGGTCGGTCACTCTGAACAGAACGCACCGATGCACAGTGGCTCTCTGAAGAGGGCATGTTCATATTCACTTTGTCGTGAATGCCGAATGATGCGCCCCTGATGAGCGGGGCCTCAGACTATAATGGTGCCATGTACGTTAGGTGGGCTATATGGTCTCTTTAAAGGGGCTATTACACAAAACTGACTTTTTAGAGCATTTTACCATTTTAAAGCATTCCTTCATCAAAAACACCCCCCCATCTCTATCGTTTCCTGGGCATCACCATCACCCAGGACCTCAGATTGGAGCCAACCATCAGCTCCCTCATCAAGAAGGCCCAGCAGAGGAGGTTCTTCCTGCGGCAGCTGAAGAAACTTAAGCTGCCAACCAAGATGCTGGTGCAGTTCTACACGGCCATCATCGAGTCCATCCTCACCTCCTCCATCACCGTGTGGTTCCCCGGCGCTACAGAACGGGACAAGCACCGACTGCAGCGCATTGTGCGTGCTGCAGAGAAGGTGATGAGCCCCCATCTCTCCAGGACCTGTTCACCTCCAGGACCCGGAGGCGTGTCGGATCACAGCTGACCCTTCTCACCCTGGACACGGACTATTCACCCCTCTCCCCTCAGGCAGGAGGCTACGGTCTATCAAGACCCATAGATCCCGCCACTTGAACATTTTTTCCCCACCGCCATCAGAGTCATGAACAAAAACAAAAGACCCATAACTTGGTTAAAGACTCATGGATCCGCTGCTATCACTTTATCCCTTACTTTATACTCGTACACATCTGTAAATATAATCCCGCTGTTGTAGTAGTATGTCAATTGTTGTCATCTTAACCATATTTGACCTTTTATTATTTATCTTATTTATTTAATACTCATATGCATGCACCCTATAGTCTTATAGTTTAAAGTTTTAGAGCTTATTTTTTGTTTTATGTTGCACGTCAGCACCAAGAAAAATTCTTAGTTTATGAACCTGTTCCCAAGCCATGGCAATAAAAAAAAAAAAAAAAAAAAAAAAAATTCTGAATAGTATTTTGAGCCACAAGCGCATTATTTTGAGTATTCTTTGAATCTTCCCTGTTGACTGTCACAGCGGCTGTTTGTACAGTGCTCCTCCTGTTTACGCCTGTGTAACCAGGAAAGGATTTTCTTACCTTCCGATCTCTCCCAAAGATCACACTGGGTCACAAAATTACTTTTTTGTGAGGTGTCTAATTGATGTTGACAATTTTTGCACCACAAAGTCTGAAAATAACATCCATTTTTCTGTTTGAGATCAGGCTTTTGTGCTAAGTGGATTTTCCCATCTCTGTATTCCATGAGGCACATCATTTTTACTTTCCGTAGTGCTGTTAAAACCATAAAGGAAGTTCAACAAAATTGTTCAGTCATATTTTTTGGCATATGTAAGAAGTCCAAAAACAAAAAAAAGTGATTATGTAACACTGGACAAAATGGCACAATCGCATACCCTAACTTTTTCCTGACATTGCTGAATGGTGAAATGCATTGTTTTGGCCCGTGCCCGTCATCGCGGCCGCATTAATTGTGAGAACGTTTATCAGCCGCTCCCAGACTTAAATTTGCGCTTTGCTTTTTTTCTTGCCAGCTCAGCAGAGAACGCCGCGACTCGAAAGGGCCGCGCGGTAAACTCTCTGGAAGCGGTGCTCCCCGTGATGTATGTGGGGGTATTATGGTCTGTTTCCAGAGGGCCGACTCCCCGAGGGCCCCAACGCTAACCCGGGGGGGGGACACACAGCCATTAGCCATTAGCATACGCCGCTGTGCTGGCTGTCAGGGGAAAGCGTATGGAACTTTTACCCAGCTGCCGGCCGCGGTGCCAGGCGCGTAATTCTCCGAGGGTGAGCATGAAGGAAGAGCCCGAGTTCCGCAATTAGACAGCGTTACTATATAAGTATGATGTAGGGACAGCCCCGGGATACTATAGCGTTTGTGATAGCTAAGGGCTAACTGGCGCATCCCCACAGCGGTAGCAGCAATTACAATATTTATCTTCGCCCGCTGCTGGTCTTCTAGCTGCCAAATGCAAATTATTGAAGAGGGCGAGGAGTCTCTTAAAGCGGCGGTACCCGATTTCTCCATATTCCAAACAATGCTGGAGGGAGAAAGTTGCCACGTTACTATGTTGTTCCTTAACAAGGGGAACAATGTGTAACAAGGAAGTACAAAGTGTAACAAAGGGGAACAATGTGTTACTGTTCATTTGTTTATTAATGTAATCCTTATTGCTGTGTTCAGCACTTTGGTCGACGCTGTTGTTTTTAAAGTGCTTTATAAATAAAGTTGGGTTGGATTGGAACAAGGCAGTACAAAGTGCCACAAAGGGGAACAATGTGTAACAAGGTAGTACAACGTGTAACTACGTGTCAAGGTGTCGTAAAGGCATTCATTTTCATTTTTTTTTCATTTTTATTTCATTCAAAAGTGACATCATACAGTCACAACAAAACCGCCAAGCCAATACAGTATGAATGAAACGGAGCAACTAATGGTGCTGAGCTATCACATAGTTGTGGCCACTGTTTCCACAGATTACTTGAAAAATTAATGTCTTACTGATTACTGATTACTCCTTTGAAAAGTAACTTAGTTACTTTACTGATTACTTAATTTTAAAAGTAACTAAGTTATATTACAAGTTACTTTATTAATTACGTTCCAATGCTGCCGACAACATCTCCACCGCCTCAACACACTAATGACAAACCCTTTCACCAACACTCACTTTCTTGGAAGTGTGTTTTAACATCAACAAAGCCGACGCAGACTCAGAAAAGTGACGTATTTCCATCTCTCTCCCCGACCAGTGTGAGTGTTTTTAGGCTGATAATGTGACTTTATGTTATGTCACTCATCGAGATGCAAAAATAAATGTATTTTTTCCAAAGAAAAATTATAAAATAGTAACTCACAGTGATTTGGAAAAGTAACATAAATCTGATGACTTAGTAACGCGTTAGATTACTAGTTACTGAAAAAAGTAATCCGATTACAGTCATCCGTTACTAAGTAATTAGTTACTGGCATCACTGGATGTGGCAAAAGGAATGTGGTATTGTGCATACATTTTAATGTTGCAGTACAACAGTATCACTGTTGTGAAAGTGTAGACATGACTCCAGGCATTTTTATTGATTGTTGTTTATTTATTTTTTTATAGCAAGACACCATTCCTAATAAGCAGAAACAAGAGTGAACAGAAGAACAATAAAGCAAAACAAGGAAAATGACCACGTTATCAATGTGCATGTATACTGTAACTAATGTGCAGGTACAGGAGAGCACGGGCTGTAAACTGAAGTGAGACACCGTTGACTGTAACAAGCAGAAACAAGAGTGAACAGAGAAAAATAAGCAGAACAAGTCTCCAAAAATTATCACACTATCAAAGTGCATGTACACCATAAGTACATGTGATATGATGACACAGTGGTTAGCGCTTTTGCTTCACAGCTAGAAGTCCCGGGTTCAATTCCTAAGTCAGACGGAGCCTTTCTGTGCTGATGTGCAACCTATTGTTTGTAGTTGTAGGGGAAACAGGAGGAAACCTATGTTGGCACGGGAAAAACATGCACATCTGCACTACCGTGTTACACATTATTCCCCCTTGTTTACATGTTGTAAGAGTACCTGTACTTACATGTGTAATTATTTTTATTTTCTTGTTACCCGTACTTACACCTGGAACTCGCGGGCTGTATTCTAAAGCGTTACCCAGAAAAGGATACAGGAAAACATTCTGCTTGCGTGCAATGGTTTGTAATAATGTATGAACTATTTTGTCATATATGTTTGGTCCATTTAAGAATGTATTATTCTAGTCAAATTCAGTTGAACTTGCAATCGGCCCAGATATAGCAGGGGTTTCCAACCGCTGTGCACAAGCCCAGGTGTGCCGTGGGAAAATGTATGATTTATATGACAAATCCAAATAGGGATAAATTATCAAAAAATCACCTGTAACCCAATAAGACACTAGTATAAGTTGGTTTTATAATAATATAATAATTAATTCAAAGATTAAGCTTATAGCATTTTGTCTTGTTACGCAGTAAACCGCTGTAGAGAGCCGGCACTTCTCTCTCGCTCCGTGGAGCTCATGAAAAGATGGAAAAGTTGAGAGTTTAACATGTTTGGATTTTATATTTGGCTGAAATCGGTTCATGGACGGCTGAGAAACATCCTGTTAAAGAAGACTTCACCTACTGAGTACAGAAGATGAATCAAGTACCTCCATTGAAGATCCTGTTAAAGTCTTCAATCCGGGAGCGCACGCTGTGTTTCAAAATGTATAAAAAAAAAAATCTTGACATGTGACATAAAAAGGATGTATTCAGGCATTTAGCCTCTTCCCATAACGTCTGTGCCTCACCTGAGAAAGGAGGGAGGAGGAGCAGGAGTTCGGCAGACAGGAGAGACCGGGACGTTGGTCTTTCTGCATTGCACTTTTCTACAAATTCTACAACATACTGGAAATTATTATTTTGATCTCAAGCTAAATATGTTTTATTCATGTTGGAAATAGATACAGTATATTTACTAATCCAAGTTAAACCGTACAATTTAGGCCATTAGGCTTCCTCACCAGCCTGGGCAAAAACAAGGAACCAAAAAGAACAGAATCTGGCACTTCTGGCACTTTTTGTTGACGAGATGAAAATGTTAGGAAGTGTAAAGTCGCTGCGTCCTCTTTGGCCTCCCTGACTGACTGCGATGTCACGGGGGCTTTATGTACCCCATGACATCAGGAGGTGGTAGGCCGGTGCTCTGAACCCTTGAGAAGGAGTCAGACTGCAGGATTACTCAAACATGCACGGATGGAACAAAACCCGAGGCAGGTTTGGCAAAAATACCAAGGCTACGGTGTCCAGAAGTCATTCAAAAAAAGTGTGAGCAAGGCCAGTGCAAGGACTTATTGCCACATGAAACTTGTCGTGTTCCTCGGGACACTTTCCGGCCGTCCTGTCTCCGCGGTTTCAGCCGCTCCCCGAGTCACTGTCTGCAGACGCGCCCGACCGTCTGATTGCAGATGAATGGGCCGTGATAAGCAGACGACTCCAAAGACTGCGCTGATTTGAGCATTCACACTAATTATGACCCTTTGACACAAAACGGCTCTCCTGAGTGTGTCTGTAATGCAGCCGCGCCTATACCAGGTCCCTATAATGTCACATCGACTTCAGGGAGCTCGTTTCTCCCCTCGCATCCAGGTACACCTGTCTTTTGCTTCCATGTTTCCGTCATCATGCTCGACGCTCTCTCAAATCTCTCCGATATTTTCAAGAGCTTCAAAGTTACTCTCCACTCAGCGGCACGAGGGCTCCATCCATCCAGCACCTATAGCCTTTGAGACATGTTTATGATCGTCTGTAGACCTCTCCAGTTGGAGAAGCTGCGCGTGAGACTGTATCCGGCAGGTGTTTGTGTCGGAGGGCGAGACGGCGAGGCAGGAAGTT
Source organism: Proterorhinus semilunaris (assembly GCA_021464625.1). Classification (NCBI taxonomy): domain Eukaryota; kingdom Metazoa; phylum Chordata; class Actinopteri; order Gobiiformes; family Gobiidae; genus Proterorhinus; species Proterorhinus semilunaris. The sequence continues at coordinate 28,490,110 of CM038356.1, read as the reverse complement.
AGGGATCTTGCTCATGAGCATAAGTACTCCGTTGGACTCGACTTAAAGGCGCTCTGTCACTTTGTTTGCTTCTCATTGTTTTGGAATTTTAAATAGTTGGTTGTGTCCAAATTTGCTCCTAACTTTTCAAACGTGTCCCAAACAGTTCTTCACGAAAGGAGCTAGATAGAGGGATAGACTTTTTAAAATTGCAATTATTTGTTGGGTGTAAATAATAATGATCAGTCATACTTTCTTAAACGTGGCTTGAAAAAAAGTGAATGGTTCTCTTATCAGATCAATAAAGTCTTATCTTTTCTTGCAGATGAGATGTTACATACCTATTATAATTATATCTATGAATAAACTAATGGTAAAACATCAAACAAGTATCACTGGACTTTTCTACACTAAATATCCTTGGGTATATGACAGGTATATTTATGTTACATTAATATTAGTCACAAAAAGTAATCTGATCATTACGACTTGTGCATTACAAATATGTTAGATCAGTTATTCTTTAACAGCATTTCATTTCATTTCTTTATTTGTTTTATTTAATTTATTTATTTCATTCAAAAAGTAACATCATGCAATCACCACAAGACCGCCAAGCCAACACAGCATGAATGAAACGGTGCAGAGGAGAAGAACAAGTCTTTTACTATCTGCCCCTTTTGTTACTTCGCACTTTATATGCTAAAAAGATATGTGTATGTATATATATATATATATATATATATATACACACATTAGGGATGTAACGATTCACTCAAGCCCCAATTCGATTCGATTTCTGATTTTAAGTTCCCGATTTCGATTTTTTTTCCGATTTATTTTTTATTTTTTTGATGACCCATTGATACAAATGTTTCTTTTGTTTTAACATGTGCATTTTTGTCCTTGTAACAAACTGCAATTGTCTCAGTAGGAGAACATTACATTAGAAAAAATTACAAGACATGAAAATGAACTATAATCAAGCACATGAGTATGTTTTGAGCATAAATAAGATGTGTAGCAAAGAAAACATTTTGAGATTATATTTATTTTATCAAACCTTTTTTTTTCTTTTTTTTTCTTGCAGTTTGAACATAATACTATCATTTAGAACTAATTTTACAGTGCCGTTTTTTTCACCCTTGAAGCCTCACTGCCTCCGGTGCAGCCTTTGTAAACATAAGGAGGACAAAGACATGACAGCTCCTGTAGGTGTTGGATTATTTGACAAACGGACATTTGAGGAGGATTTCAGCAGAATCAGAGCAGGTTGGTCAGATGTTTGTCAGTTTACGATCTTTGGTAAACTTCTGTCAAAATGCTAAACTCTGCGTTAGCTGCTAATGCTAATCTCATAGCCGCTAACTTTAGCTGCGTCTGTTGCTTTGATGCCTACACGTGTATGTGTTTACATGGTGTGGCGTGTGTTGGGGGTGAGGCGGGGGAGGTGTGGAGCTTGTCTTGAGAAAAAGTAAACTATGTTCGGGTCTGTTTCGGTCGCGCAAAATGGAGTAGCTGAGGGTGGCTTTAAAATCGATTCTTATATGTTTTATATCGATTCACATTTTATGCATAATAAATCGATTTTAAATCGTTACATCCCTAATACACATGTATATAGTTACAGTCTTACACATAACAGTATTTTCTGATGTTTTTTTTGTATTCTACATTTAATTATTTACAATATATAATATAAAATACCAAACTGTCATATTCTTGGTCAAATGGTCTAAACTATAATACATGCATCCATTTTCTTCCACTTGTCCGTTTCCGGGTCGTGGGGGCAGCTGTCCGAGCTGCCCAAATCACATTGCACCAGCCCCACTATAATACAAGCACTTTTTTTATTTTATCAGGCTACTTTAGGTGATCCAATCATAGTTTTGGTCCCAGCCTTTGATTATTGGTGAATACTAACTAATAACTGGGTTGATTTCTCCAGGGTCTGCGCTTCAAAATGAGGTGCATGTCATATTCGCTGAGGTTTACTCTGTGAAAGTTGTGTTGTTAAAGCGGTGAGAGCCAAAGCGGGTATCGGATATCTGGAGCCGATAGTCAATATTATGTTGTTTCCAGTATTGGCTCTAATATCAGTATCCGCAATTAAAATGGTGGCAGATTTGCAATTCGTCCGTTTTATTTTATTTTTATTTTTTTTATCGATTCCTGACCCTAGTTTTAGATGCCTCAAACACATGGGCCAGTCCCGGTGCCACCACAGAATAACTCAGCTGCTTCAACACAATCCATGGTTCCAAATAGTTCCCCAAACTATTCTCTCTTTTCATCAGAGCACCATAGAGTACATGAAGTATTCCTTTACAAGGAGCGACTTTCCTTTCGCAATTTTTAGCATTCCATTTTGACCAGGGCCTTTCGCTCGAGCCTCAGAACTAAGTTTAGCGCGTGCCTTTGTCCCAGACCGATCCACTTCCCAAATGATAGTGATTAGCTCGGGCCGCAGCAGTTTGGTTACGTTTTGGGAAATGGCCCCGGTGTGTCGCCTGGTGAGCGCGGGGCGCCATTACGCCGACTCAGTGCCGGTAATTGCCCAAGTCATTAAAAAGTGCGATGATTTGGCTGCCGGGCGGAGGAGGGTTGAATTCCCGCGCTGCCACGGCTCATTTTGGGTCGATCGGCGGCACATCACCCGCCTTAGGGCCCTCCATCACTCCTCCCTCTCTCTTCCTTTTCACCTCCTCCTCTTTTACTCTCTCTCCTTCCCCACCTCCCTTTATGCCTTTCTTTCTCCCCCTTACCCTTTCTCTCCCTTTTGCTCACGGTGTGCCCTTTCCTCTCCCTCTTTCATTCTTCTCCCTCTGTCCCTCGCTTTCTCCTCTCTCTTGTTCTCCCCACTTCTCTCTCTTCTCCCCTCCCTTTTCTGTCCCTCCCCTCCTTCCCTCGCTCCCACCTTCTATCTCTTCTCTTTCTTATCATCTCCTCTTCCCTATCTCTCCCCTTCTTCCTTAATGTATCCCTCTCTCCTCTGCTTTCTTAACCTCTTCCTCTCTTTCCCTACCTCACGCTTCAATTTCCCAGTTTTCTCTCCTCCACCCTCCCTTCCTCCCTCTCTCTTTCTTTCTTTCTTTCTCTACCCCTCTCTTCTCCTTTCCACTTTCTCTTTAATTCTGTCCACTATTTCCTCTCCCCTGTTCTCTCCCTCTCTCTTGCTCTCCCCCCCTCTTTCCTTCTCACTTACTTTCTCTCCCCTTCTATATCCCCTTGTCTTTCTTTCTTCTTTCTTTTTCTACTACTACTTCTTCTCCTCCCTCTCTCTCTTCCCTTACCTCGATCGCTCTCCCTCTTTCTCTCCCTTCCTCTCGCGTTCTCTCTCCCTCCTCCCTCTGGGGATGGAGACAGTGTACCCATTAGGACTTCCTGAGCGTATCTGGTTGGCAGCTAAACGCCGTGTTGATTGAGACTTGACGGAAGAGAAGAATGCTGTTAAATGCGACTGTGCATATATTACACTGGGAGGATTGTCGTCACTGTGCAGATGAGCAATAACAAGCTCCCGCTACATGAGCGCTTTGTTGGGTACATTTCACGCCGATTGATTTGCTTCCATTGGGAAATGGGTCTGGGGCCTCTGTCACGGTCTCTGGTCGTGCTGTAGCCAGATACTACACTATCAACATTTCAAGAATCAGTGAAGACAACATTTCACCACAATTTAAAACAGTACTAAGTAACTTGTGCCCCTATAGAGGCCATAAGCGCCGCCCCAGGTGTCGTAGCATGTTGCGTTTTTTTTGTACTCATTAAATGTCCGTGAGAGTAAATACTACGCTGACAGAGAAGACAAAGGGAGAGAGAGATGATGTACATAAAATGACACAATGGAGATCATTTTTTTCACTCAAACTTGGCTGTAAATACTGTTTAAAGTGGCGCTAGCCCGCAGTTAGCTTTGCCCGTTAGCCTGTTAGCTTCTTCTTCGTGATTCCATTAGTGTGTATTGGTGACTACCCGGCAGCCGCAATTTTGGTTTTCTGGCCAGAGACACAGGGGGGAGATGAACAACCCCCCAATCATCCCAGTAACACTTGTATTACCCCCAGAGGGACTACGAAAAGGATTTATTAAGAACTTAGTACTGCTTTAAGGCGATTACTTGAATTTTGTCCTTATACCTACATATTATAAAACCATATTGACTCAAATGTTTGTAGATCGTGTTCAGCATGTTCAGAACTGATGGAAAATCAGACACATCAGGCGTATGTAGAAATGTAGGAAGACTTTGGCGAGCTAGAAAGGGTTGGAGATCCCTGGTGCAGGCTTTACACCCCCCCCAAAACCGCTCAGTCCTGCTCCGAAGGAAAGACTTCTTGTATTATAACTTAGTTTTGCAGTCTTAGAAGTATAGATTGCACTGTTCATGGTCAGTTGTCAAACTTCTCCGGATCCTGGTGACATTACCTTCTATCTGAACAACTCCCGTCTGTCATATCACAAAGACAAAACATGTCTTGTTGTAGCTCTGCGCTGGGCCACAGTGAAGCAGCTCGCATCAGCCAGAGCTAATGTTGTTCCAAGGTCGGGCCCCCCGTGTGGACGTGTGCTCTCCCTCCCAAAGAGACGTCCCGGGGCCCTCAGCTGTCCGTCTGAGATGATCTGTGCAGACAGAGCTGCGGCCCCTGAGTCCGTGCGCAGAGGGCCGGGGCGGAGGAGCCAGGGGGTGGGTCAGTCTGCCAGCTGGTGCCACACTCAAGGCCCCCCCGGTCCCTGTGCTGCGGGGCCTTCTGAACAAGCAGGGGCCCCCGGGACAGACACCGATAGAGCGAGTGACTGACAGTCGACTGGTGCAAGTGTCAGGAGTGGTTACAGCATATGTTCTAATGTGCACTCTGTCAATGAACGGCCGGTAAATGTCTTCCACTAAGACACTTGTGGGTTTGAAAGATTTTTTTTTAAAACACTTTTTTTTAAGGTCATGAAAGAGCCTCGGTTCTGCTATATTGACTTTGTTGAGTGTCATCCTCGCGATAAATTATAATCCCAATCAAAGCGGTGTTTGGTTTCAATCCTCTATGTACAGTGGGTTGCAAGTATCGGGCCCCCTTTAACTTTCCGACATTTTGCCATGCTAGGACTATTAGTCGAACACTGCGCAAATCTGGCCTTATGGCAGAGTGGCTAGAAGAAGCAATTTTTTAAAGAAAACCATAAGAAGTCCCGTTTTCTGTTTGCCAGAAGCCACCATGTTGCCGCCATGTGGCTTCTAGCAAACAGCAAATGGTATTTCTTATGGTTTTCTGTCAAAAATGCCACTCTTCCATAAAGGCCAGATTTGTGCAGTGTATGACTTATAGTTGTCCTGTGTACAGTTTCCCCCACCTGAGCTGTAGCTCTCTGCAGTTCATCCAGGGTCATCATTGGCTTCTTGGTAACAGCTCTGGTCAGTGCTCTCCTTGTTCGGTCAGTAAGTTTAGGAGGACGGCCGGGTCTTGGTAGGTGTGCAGTAATGCCAAAGTCTATCCATTTCTGTATAGTGTATTTAACTATACACTGAGAGATGTTTAAAGCTTTGGAAATCTTTTTTTAACCTAACCCAGCTTTATACTTTTCAATAACTTTATCCCGGACCTCTCTGGTGTGTTCTTCATGACGCTGTCTGCTCCCCAATAGTCTCTTTACAGACCTCTGAGACCATCACAGAGCAGCCATATTTGAAGTGAGATTAGATTACACATAGGCAGACTCTATTTAGTCATTGAAGGCAATTGTTTGCACTAAAAGGAATGGGGGGGGCCGGTACTTATGCACATCCCACATCAAACTCAGTTTTTCATTTATAAAAAATTCAAAATCATGTAAACATTTTATTTCACTTCACGATTGTGTGTCACTTTAGTGTGTGTCTTTCACATACAATTTCAGTTAAATAAATGTATGTTTATGGTCCATATTGTGGCAAAATGTTGAAAAGTTAAAGGGGGGCCGATACTTATGCCACCCACTGAATCTGGAGACTTGTTCTGATCATTGCAGTCATGAAGTTGCGCGTGGCAAGTTGGCAGACTTTTTATTGCGCGTTCCAAATGGTTTCACTTTGCACTATACTTAAAGACAGAGACTAGCACATTCTGCACAAACTTCATTTGAATCCTCTGACGCGTAAATGTTTGTCGCACAGGGGCTCTCCGTCGTAGATAAAGGTTCTTGAGCCGTCTGTTCTCTGTACTTTAGGTGTTGTGCGTTTCTCTCATTCAAGAAGCTTCGTCAGAGGCAGTATTGATCCTGCTCTCGGCCGCAGGCAAATGAACCTCCATTGGGAGAGATTTCACTTTTCTGAAAGTTCCCTATCTGTTGCTGTTTGGGTCCTTATCTGTTCCCTACCTGTTGCTATGACGACCCCAAAGATCTTCAATAAAGCCCTAGATCGGACATGGTGATAAATTAGTAATACGTTGGAACGAATGGCAGTTCTGGCGGCCATCTTGTGACTGACCCTTCAAAACCCAGTGCAATGTTGTCAAGTGCGAAACACCACTTATTTGCTGGATACGGTTTGATCTATTTTTAGTTTTTTGACACATGACCTTATGTCATGTCTGTAAAGATATGACATAAGCAGTCTTTCCCATATTTTATTCCAGTTTTATAGGAGGTAGAGACTTTAGCTTCATTTGTTCATGGATTTTTCTCTGTCAATCACTTCAAATCATTCATTCACTTCTATTGATATCAAATATAACATTTGTTTCCTACTGTAAAACAGTATTCTGTACTTTTTAACATGCCATGACCAATATTGAACATGGGACAGTGATACAGTGAATGCTAACCCCGAGCCCTGGGAATGAATGGAGAAAACAAAGCTAATACAGCGAAACAGCACGATTAAAAAATGAGACGTTTCAAAGAAGTGACCAGATCCTGAGATCCTGAGAAGTAATAACCCAATCACAAACAGTGAGAGTATCTTACATGCCGCCGCTGAATCAATGAAAGATGGCCGTCACATTTGCCACGTCCACAAGCGTCACGTCATATCATATCTATATTTTTGGATGACCCATTTGAGCTGCAAATCCTCCTACTGGAGATGTATCTGCTGCCAAGGAGTTTTCTCTCACTTTCCTTCGCAGTCATGTTTCAGGAGGAAAAGCGTCCTTTCTCCGTGTTACAAATATAATCCCGGTGACTGAACAGTTGATCATCTCAGTCTGAAGCAGATCAGGATTCAGTGTCAGGCAGGCATTCATCGACGGTGTTGAAATAAAAAAAAAAAAAAACGCAGCGCAAACAAGCTGAGAAGGCACAAGTTCCACTCGAGTGGCTAATATCTTCGGCTGGACTTGCAGGAGCCAGCTGCAAAAGGTCAGATGCTATTTCCACCTGACGCTAACCGTAAAACCCCGACGCTCCCGCTCGTTTCCTCATAATCATGACCTTCTCAAATGCGCGCGAGGAGTTTTCTAAAGAGAGCGAGCAGGTGGATATTGCAGTGCGGGGATGTTAGGGCTTTTTTTTTTTTTTTTTGGTCAGATCTACCATAAAGTGGGCTCAGCGTGGGCGAAAGGAAATGAGAAAGTGGCGGTAAGTGCGGCCGTCTTTCTGGGTAAACTCGGCCGCGGTGAGCTAACGGGCCGCACCTCAAGCATGTCTGTGGCTTGGTGTTGCAAAAGTCATCTCAGAATAACCAGACGCTCGCCTTTATTTATATTCTTAATTCCCAGAAACCCAGTACATACATCTTTACTTCAAGTCCGGGGTTTGAATCTTGTCGCCCATGTCAACACATTCATCTGGCGGGCATATCGTGCATAATGGCGGCCAATGAATCTGCCACATTGTTATATATATAGTAGAGAAGATTGCTCTTCTTAGAATCAAGTTTGTCGCTTGAAGCGCCCTCCACTGGCAGCAGGGGTAATTAACAGGAGAAAAAAAACAAGCGTACAAGCCACAATAGGTAATGGCATACTAACAAGTCAATGGTGCCATGATAAATGCAATGTATCTACGGTATAATGGACCAACATCGAGGAAATACTGTTGAGGACGCATCAGCAGTAAAAGAGCTGACCAAATGTTGTTTGTTTCTTATATCACACGTGTCCCTTTTTAGGCGAGACAGGTGGAAGCGTAAACTTTGCAGTGGTCAATGTTGAGATTTTTAGCTAGATTTATCCCTAAACATCTTCGGGCCAAACTCACCTTTTGCGATGAAGGTTTCCCCCGCATATACATTCACAACTATTGACCTGTTTGGGGTCCATGTGTCGCACGAAATGCAAGCGAGATGACGCTGTGGTCCAAATATGGTCATTTCCTCTATGGGAGACGACGCTACAAAACTTTAGGACCCAAAATACGGGTTTCTTTACACTCTTGCAACAACATGCCCATTGTAGTAGCTCCTACAGACTCCAAACTTTCCAGACTTGGACTTAACAATATTTTGAAGCTTTTTCCAGTGGGATTTTGTAATATCGGATTTCTAGCCTGATTTTTTGAGCATTGAACCGCAACAAATGATGCATGAATATTGCACAGGTGTGTGCTTTAGGCTGTCTACAATAAAAGGACACTCTGAAATGTTCAGTTTTGCCTCATTGGAGTGGTCTGGTTTCTTTGAAATGTCTCGTTGTTTAGTCGTGTTGTTTAGCCATATTAGCATTGGTTTCTCCATTCATTCCCAGGGTTCCGTGGTTAGCATTCACTGTGTCACTGTCCCATGTTCAATAAATATTGTCATGTCTTGGTAAAAAGTACAGAAGTACTGTCTTAAAGTAGGAAACAAATGTTATATTTGATATAATTTAAATAGAACTGAATGATTTGATGTGTTTGACAGAAATCCATAAACAAATGGAGCTACGGTCTATGTCACCTAAAAAACTGGCATAACATTGGAAAAACTGCAAACACTGTATTTTCTTGCCAGATATGACATAAGGAGGTCAGTCACGATTATTAAAGGGTCATGAAATAACAACATAGATATAAACAGTATCAAGGAATAACAGGTGTTTCCCATTTGATTACATTGGTTATAAGGGCCAGTCACAAGATGGCCGCCAGAACTACCATCCGTTCCAACGTATCACTCCGGGGATGTCCTATCTAGATTTTTATGAAAGATTCTGGTAGCCAGCCTAAGGCGCCTGTGCAATATCCATGAGTCTATTCAGCATCTTGATATGCCAGACAGATTGGACAGATTTGTGAACAATATTTGGGGGAAATTGTTCTACCGTGTTTATAGAAAAAGTTTCATGCCTTTAAGTTCAGCGCATGAACAATTTGAGCAGAAACAAAAGTGTTGCATTTAAATTTCGGCAAAGTGTAATCTACAGCAAACGTTTAAATTGATATATCTAAATACATTTTCTTTCCCTGTTCACCTGCAGTTGAGCCTCTCGTTACTTCTCGCACTTATACGAATGAATGGGCTGACCCCAGTGCGGCGCATTCAAATCCTTGCTCTATTGATCACAGCCAGCTTTAGCTCTGCGCGGTCAGTAGAGGGCACGGGGAGGACTGGCTGCCCCCGCGGAGGTTATAATGAAGCCATACCTGGGTCAGCAGCTCTGGGGCTCGCGGTGCGCACCCATCCGGAACGATCTCCTCTCTCAGCACCACCTCACCGGCCCCCCTGCCCGCTGTCCCCCCGTCCTGCCTGCTGCTTGCTCGCTGCCCTGCGGAGGCAACACGGCCGGGGCTTAACCGCTCCATCATCCGCCTAAGAGCACGCATTTACAAATCAGTTCCCCCGCAGCGCGCACAGGCAGGTCAGCCGCGTGCGCCGGGGGGAAGCAGGTAACTGGGTCAATAGGCAGCGGCAGCGTTAGGAGGTGGCATACGTGTTGGAGTCTGTGTGGCATAGTTACCACGGCAATATCATTTTGCATTACGGTTACAAGAGGGAAGGGGAATTTGTGTTTGTATTCGGACCGGAGCTCAGTGATGTGACATTCATGACCCAATCGGCTCTTTTAAGATGAGCAGTTTATACCAGATTTCAATTGTAAACTCTGATGTTCTCTAAACCAGGGGTGCCCAAAGTGACTCCATAGGATGACCATATACGTATAAGTAGGATGACCCACTTATGGCCGCATATGGTTAATACTAACTCTCATAACTTTTCCCATTCATTCTCAATGGCACTACAGTATGAATGCAGTACACTTTTTGGCCACCAGCATCAAATTGGAGGCGCTGTTTCGCTCCTCCTGCAAAAGTTAGGGATACACTGTTGTTGCTCGGTGTCTATCAATCACAGAGCATCGTAGCACATCGACTTTCCCAGTTTTCCAACTTTTATTGCAAAGGTTGTTGAGATCAACAAATAAATTGTAGAAAAATAATTTATGCTGAACTGACACTTTAAAAAATTATGTAATATCGGATTTTCTTTGAGTTAACAAATGAATTAGGTAAAGGTACTGTAGATACTGGTGTCGCCATGACAATGATAAGCACTCGTTTTGCCATATTCGAGAGCAACAAAGTAAAACAAAAAACAGTCCAAAAGCTTGGTACCACTTACATTTGTGAGCAGACTTTTACTGTCATGACCCTCAACAAGTCCGGACTCAGAGGTCACTGACTGACTCACACCTTGATCACATACGAGCCAGCTGCAACCGACACATTAATTGGCGAATAATGTCCAAAGACCAGCGTCATGTCTCTCACTTTATAAGCAGTTTGTACTGTTAAAGATGTTTACATTTTGCACTTTATTACTGCGATTTTGTGGCTGCAATTGTTGATTTTGTACATTGATTTTTGACTACAACTAGCCTTTTGTGTTTGGCCCGCGGCCCACGGGCACATTTTCATTTTGGCCCTCGGAGACAAAAAGTGTTGGCGCCCCTGATCTAAACAAACGGTGTAACAATGGAGCGTGCCATGATGCGCCGCAGTGCTAAAATCTGATGATATGCATCCTACTAAAGTGACAGTGCAAACTTTAGCCTATATTTTTTTAGTTTATAAGCTCTGCGGAGAAAAAGATCAACAACAATCCTATTTTTTTTACTTGATTTAAGTGTAAAAAAAACTACTCGTGGACATATTTGTTGAAATTAGTTTCTAGAACATTTTAAATTGCAGAGAAAGCAGGTTTTACGCATAATACATCATTTGCTGTTTTCAAAAATAAAAGCTTAAATTCGAAATAATTGCCTCATGACCATGGCTGTTTGTGACCTGTAGCCCATAATGAGCCTGTACATGAGGAAGATCTATGGATGTCCACTGCCTCTTGAGTGTTCGGCTATTTCTTACACGGGCCATACAGTAGAAGACCCTTTTATAATGTCCTCTGCAGAGAACTGAATGTCCCTGTGTCTCCGCGGGGTCTTATCGTGTGTAAATGTAGCTACCCCTGTAGTTTACACCTTACACAAACATGTTCTGAACCATGTCAATATCAATATCATGCCAAATCGATTTTTTGTTTGTTTGGTAAATGTTGCTGTAGATTGCGGAGTCTGTATGAGCTACTGTCTTCCTGATATGTTCAGGAAGACGTCATGTCTGCCTGTGTCTCGCCAGAACCGCACGACTCGCGGAAACCATCAAACATGTTCAACCCTGCGACCGTACGATTTTCAGTCGTCCGTTTGTATCGTGGCTCGTAGCCCCCTGCACACTGCACGACAGAGACGCACGGAAAAATCCAAATTCAAAATTGTGTAAGCCCAAAAGACAGAACCCGGAAGTGTCCCGAAAAACCATCACCGGACTCGTGCTCGAACTGAATTACGACACCAATGATTGATTTCAGCTTGTTTTTGTCCCAGCAATTCTCCCTGCTGTCTCCAAACAACATACAGAAGCCGTAGAAACACATTCTCATTCAAGTGTCCTTTCCAGATATAATCTAAATTATATTACAATAACTTCATGATCCCGGGCGTGTTTTGAAATGCCCACTGTGATCTGTGTTCGGATTTGGAAAACTAAACTGCCAATCGTTCAGCCGTATCTCCGTCCCTCCTCCTGGCGCGAGCCACGTTTCCCCCTGACTGTAGCGTACAGTTCAGCCTTAGTGTAACATGATAACACGCCTCAGCCTGACCGCAGAAGCCCGGGCTGCCCACACGCCCGGGACGAGAAAGTGACTTTGCAAAGGGGGGGGGGGGTGCTCATACCGTCCCAGTGATGGATGACCCGCTGTCCCGCGCGCGGCTCACGTTACCGGGCTTATGCTTACATGGATATCTATACTGTATATGGAGTAATGTATGGGTGGACTGACTCAGCAGGCTGGCCCCTGCCCTCCGGATCGCGACCTCCTCGGGATGAACAGAGGCGGGTCGTGTCCGTGAGGAAAGAGGAGAGTGGTTAGCGTAGCATTTTAGCCGATTAACATATTAGCAGGGAAGTGGCTACTTCTTAAGCAAGCTAGTTTTTGAATGTTCAGAGCTTTTTAACCATGCAACAATCTCATCCAAAACAGACCTGGAGCTGTGTTTCAACCCGCTCGCGCAGCTTTGAGTATTTTTTTGATCTTCTCCATTGCCTACAGTTAGCAGCATGGCGGAAGCTCAGAGAAAGCTCTTCCTGAGGTCCTACGTATCCAGGATTTTTTGTTTCGGATGTTTTAGACCAATATTGCATTTTAAAACCAACAAAGTATACGATAGTGATTAAGATATGTTTGGGATTGAGTTCAATGTACATTACAAATACACATTACTTTTTCCGCTTTACCATATGCAGCTTTTACAACATTTTAACATACTTTTCATATACTGTACACACAATTAAACTCGAAGTACTTAATTTCGTGAATGTGGTAGGAGCCAATAGCTGGAAAATGGCGCAACAACCTGATGGCAACAGCTCGCAGATCATTACAATCTTTTCAAATCCATCAGTATTTGAAGATTTGATGAAATGTACAGATTGTACAAAACTAGAGGTCGAGGGCCGATATATGGGTATTTTATTATATCGGTTATCGGCCGATATAAGGCCGATATCTCCAAAACCGAAAGTGATGGCGACTTCCCGTTTGCATTGGAAAGAGGGGCATTAAATTATAAGGGTTAAATAAATCAAATTAGCGCCCATTTGCAGATCTAGATACAATACAATCTTCACTGTTTTCTACAAAAAGGTCAAATGATTATGATCCCCAAAGTAAACAAATCTGGCCGATCGATAACTCAACACAAGAGATCAAAGTTCAAATGGTGGGGGTCTGACTCAGCCTCTCGGACAGTGACCTGCCTGGGATGAGCAGAGGCTGAGGCCGTCCGATGGAGCCGAGCAGATCTGGTTATCTGTCACCTTGGCAACGGTCGCATTGTCAGGGGCGCAGTGAAAGCCTCGATAATTGGACTATTGTTTAGGATTAGGCAGCACTTGACATAAACGAACGGCAAATGGCTCGGTACGAGAGGGAGCTGCCAGGACGTTACAAGGCTCCGCAGCAGACGCACCTTACACCTCACCTTACATTCAGCTGACCGACTGAGATCCTTCTTTTATGCACACAAACCTACTGGGTACGATCAGTAGATGTAATATTTATGTGCGGTTAGATGTTTAAAAAGAGCATCATAGTCGGCTCTGTAGCAGGTTAAAATCATTATAGTCCGGATCCGGAAGTAGAGCGATGACATCATAACTTAACCCCATTCTGACACAAACACGCCAACTACTGGAGGCCTGCACTTGCTTTTGACTCTCAGTTGCTGGGATCTTGGTAGTGAATACACTGGGTAACAAAAAAATATTTTTTGAAAATAGTCCAGGGTTTTCCAGCTGAATTAGACTAATTTTGATGCTCTGAGTCCGAAAATGACCTTGGTTTTGCTCAATTAGGTCAGGATTTTTTGCTACAGAAATGCTTTAAAAATCGATTTTGCGTCAAAAACAAATTTCTGCGGATCATCAGTTGAGAAACCCTTGACGTTTTTTCCGTTTTCCTCAAGAAATAAAAGTCAACGTATCCAAAGTCATTCAGTTTTTATTTACTCCATCAAATTTGATAAGCAGAATTTATAATAACGTAGTCGTACGTAATCTGTAACACTATGGCTGTATCTCAAAAAGTTGACCTGATAGAGCAAAATGCATGTGATATTCGGACTCAGAACACCAAAATTAGTCTAAATCAGCTGAGAAACCCCTGACCATTTTTTGGCTGTCAACTTGTGATATAAATCACAGAGACCTTGTTAATGTTTATTGAATACTGGTTTTAACCGTAGGATCAGAAGAGTGTGATTATTTTTCCAAAGCTAACAAACTAGCGACTTTTAAGCTAGTAATTGTTATTTCTGTGAATTTAGCTGGTTGGCTAGCTTTGGAAAAATCTTCTGACTGTTGAAAAAATTTAAGCAATCAGCGCTGTGATCCAGAAATACTTGCTCTCTATCTAAAAGTCCATCTCTTTTGCGTGTCTTCCAGGTTACGTTCACCAAGAGGAAGTTCGGTCTGATGAAGAAGGCGTACGAGCTGAGCGTGCTGTGCGACTGCGAGATCGCCCTCATCATCTTCAACAGCTCCAACAAGCTGTTCCAGTACGCCAGCACCGACATGGACAAGGTCCTGCTCAAGTACACGGAGTACAACGAGCCGCACGAGAGCCGCACCAACTCCGACATCGTGGAGGTAAGGCCCGCGCAACACCTGGGCTCAGAATGTGCACACGTTCGGGGACGAAAGACTAGATGTCGGAACGAATTAAAGCATGGCTCGAGACGTATGCACACAACTACAGGTTTTGCCTAGTTTACGCTGTATATGTGGACAAGCAAGACCTTCCAAAATAATTTTCAATTGACTGAGGGAACACGCGTGGAGCTCATTATGCATCTTGATGCGATGGCCGGCTTGAGAACCAAAAGACCGTTGTTATCAGTGAAATTAAAGTTTGATTTTTCACACGAGTACACCGTGTTTATGATTTCGGGAGGACAAATATTGAAATCAAAACTTGAATCAAAACCTTTAGGCCTATAGAATGAAGACTTGTTTTAGAAAATATCCGGTTCCATTGTTTTCTGAAATAAAGTAAAAGGATCTGCTACTGCGGTGAGAAAAATCCGATCAAAAGAAAGTTGCTTAAACAATAACAACAAAAAAGCATGTAAATTATGTGAACTTACTACTAGTGGAAATCTAAATTTCTTCAGTGAATACAGCACTGAAAGTACACACTAATACGTTTTCTAATTGCAAACGAAAAGGTTTGTGTGTCCATATATTGTATACTACTTGGACTAAATTTCTCATGTACATATCACTTATCCTGAACTGGAGGGGGCCCAATATGGAGCCTTGTGGCACGCCCAACTGTCTAAAAGTAAGAGGCCATAGTGCTCTTAATTTTTGTGCTGTAGGTAGAAAAGTGACTAAAGTACTATTGAATTCACGTTGTAGTGACTGGACAAGTTATGAGGGTAATATTGCGTCCCTGTTGCGGGAACTCGGGGCTGGTAAAGCCGAGTCACTGAGTACCGGTTGTGAAGTCGAAACGTTTTACCGACAGTGAGACAAATACAAACAATTTAAGCTCGCTATGAAGCTAGTAATGGGATCTGAAGAAGTTTCCCGCTCACTGTCAGGGAATGTCCCACTTTTTCAATATTCAAAACTCAACTCAAAGTAGGACCTTAGGCGAGACGCTGCAGGTTTAGAAATTTAGAAATTTCAAATGTTTGTTGTAGATTACTGGCATAAAAATGAGGGGAAAAAAGCTTTTGCAAGTTTTCTGTCATTTATGTTTTCATATAAGATTTTTTATGTATAAAAATGGCCAAAATTGCCCATATTTTCAGCTACAAAATCTAAATAATTGTAGGTGCCAGGTTTAATTTTTTATTTTATTTAAATGAAATAGGAGTTACAAAGGGCTTCTTGTTTTTGTATCTTGCTTAGTTTTTGAAAAATCTATTTATAAGTAAAAAAAATAAAAAAAGCTGTACAAATTATAATTTTGCCCTGTTTTTTGCCATTCAAATATCAATGAATCAGGCAGGAAGCACAGCTGTTAAAAATTATGTCTGAAAAATATTGCTAAGTACAAAGCTGGAAAGTTTGGAGTCTTAAGGAGTTGTTGTTGCAAGAGTGTGGGGAAAACCGCATCCACGTGTCCTCAAGTATTGTAACGCCTGCGCATGCTTGTGTACATTTCATCCATCTTTTGTCTCCCAGAAAGGAAATGACCATATTTGGATGACAGCATCATCTCTGTTGCCATTTGCCGTGGACACCAAACATGTCAATATGTGTGAATGAATAAGCGTGGGAACCCGGCCGGTGTGCCGCAGTGCAGTAGTTATTTCCTGAAAATCTCCATTTTGTGCATTTTTTTTTATATAGCGCTTTTTTTGTTTTGTTTTCATTCTTGTTTTTGTTCCTATTTTGTTGCTTTCTTCAAGGAGCTTTTAGATTTGGGTAAAGCCAAACGGGGGTCAAAAAATGTGCTCCGTTTCAGGCGGGGGTTAAGAGCTGTGTCACACCAGTGTCCCCGCACTGATGGAACAACAGGGGTCTGCGGTCCCTGATCGTGCGGGATGTGTCACTACCTACTGCATGAGCGTTTCTAATGGCGACGGGCGCGACGCGTTCAGCCTTTCAGTGAATTACGCAGCGCTCGATACAAAGTCAACAAGCACTCGTGGGCCGCCGCCGGCTGCTGCTGCCGAGTGCGGAAGAGCTTCCCCACTTGTTATGCCATCGGACCGAATGGGAGAAGAGCAGGAATTAGCTTGATTAGCGATTCATGGTTTTCCAAGATTTCGAGCGAGCTCACTTTTGGATGACGTCGTAACGCCCTGGAAACAGACGCGTTTAAGGGGAGACACTGCGGGGCCAAACGTTTTTTCTGTTGGGTCTATTGGATTTGATTGTACAGTCGATGTAAAATTACTGGCCTGTCTTAATGACCTTTGAATCCTGCCCCCTCCCAAAAAAAATAAAGAAAAATGAATAAATAATGCAAAGTGGAGAGAGAAGGGTTGGAGGGAATGGGAGATAGCGGCGAGGACGGCTTCCACTGGCACTCGCCGCTCCATCAAGGGCCTCCACCTGCATCAAAAATACATGCACACGTTCAACACTTACGCAACACTCAGCGCAAAAAAAAATAAAAAAAAATAAAAGTGTCTGTCCGCCCACTCCGCAGGCTCCGCTCCCGGGCATGAAGGCCCTCGACCAGGCACCAAACAGATCTACCCGTCTAAAATAAACTAAAACAAACACGCGCGCTGCAGGAATTCAAGCTCACAGGCCAGGTGAATGTGACAGGAGGGGCATTGGATGGGCAGAGCTGCTGAGACGCTGCACGTTTCCTTTCTGGGAAACGGCAGCGGCTAAAGGCGGGAGAAGTATAAACGCACGTGTTACAGAGACGTTACAGAACTCTAGGAGCAGTTTTCTCCTTTTCTCCAAATGAGGTTTTCATTCTACTCTGGCAACAACATCTGCACTTCAGCAGCTCCTAGGCTTCAAACTTTCCAGTCTGGGACAATATTATGAACATCTTCTTCTGAGAGATTTTTAAAAATGTATTATCCCTTGCCTGATTTATTGAGCTTTGAACGGGGGTAAAAAACATTTATTTATTTATTTTTATTTCACTTGTACCATAAATAGCTGATCCAAAATCCCCGTAACTAATAATAATAAAATAGGACATTCGGCCATTAGATTATTAATATGGCAGGTTTGGAGACAAATAATGATTATATTGGCTCCTGCCCTCTATCTGACATTATGTCATCATCAGATTCTAGACCATGAACGTAACCTATTGCAATTTCATGTGTATGGAATTTTATTTATTTATTTATTTATATATATATACATATATTATAATCACAATATGAATGGGTGCAAAAACAAAAATGTTTTTTTAAAGCAGTACTAAGTAACTTCTTTACCTTAATAAATCCTTTCCGTAGTCCCTATGGGGGTAATACAAGTGGTAATGGGATGATTGGGGGGTCTTTCATCTCCCCCTGGTATCTCTGGCCAGAAAACCACATTTGCAACTTGACTTCCACCGGACCGGAGCAACCAATACACACTAAAGGAATCACGAAGGAGAAGCTAACAGGCTAACGGGCAAAGCTAACTGCGGGCTAGCACCACTTAAACAGTACTTACAGCCAAGTTTGAGTGAAAAAAATAATTCCTATTGTGTAATTGGATGTACAATATCCCTCTCTCCCTTCGCCTTTTCTGTCAGCGTAGTATTTCATCTCACAGACAATTAATTAATAAAAATCACAACTTGCTACGACACCTGCAGTTGCGCTTATGGCCTCTAGGGGCATGAGTTACTTAGTACTGCTTTAAGGTAAACAACAAAATACCCCTATGATATAACACTTGCCATGAAAACATAAACGTTTACAGTCTCGTGGGCATGTTTAAAAGCTGCTCTGTGAAATGTCTGTGTAGGCTCTCAGTCGTACAGGCGTTTTCCATCTGCAATGAAGGTTCTTGAGTCATCTGCTCTGTGAACTGAATCTTGACTGTAAATGAATAAATGATCGGGACACTGTATATTTGACATTGGACCATAGCATGTTGTAATTACTGTAGTGTTGAGTGGCTTTCTGGTGGTCTCTCTCTCTCTGTCCCTTTCCTCCCGGCCGTACACTGAGTGCAGCCCCGGTTCACAAAAGCCCAGCACAAGCCCTTGTTGTCCCGGATCACTCGACCGTCCCCTGGGCAGATACACTCGCATCCAAACACCCCCATCACTCGCTCCGCTCTGCCCACCGTCGCTCCAGCCGATACGCGCCCGCTCCTGCAAGGACGCTTCCAGTATACAGTATGAGCTGGCTATGCAAACTGTAAACGGGCCCCAATGAGGAAATGAAGGCCATGTGATAAGAAATCTTCAGGTGCGTTTACATGCACTCGAGTATTCTGGTTATTAGCCATAATCCGGTTATGGCTCTATCCCCTGTTTACATGATCAAATAAGGAATCCCGGCTTCTTGCATTGAAGCGCATTTATATTATATATTTTTTTATTTTCACAATACGGTGAAAATATGGAAAGCATATGTATTTGTTCCTTTTACCACCGACATTTTTTCCTTTTGCCACCGACGTGGACCAGGGAACACTGGGAGGAGGTTAAAGGAGGGACTGGAGGGAAAGAGTGAAGCTGATGGAGTTCACAGAACTTTTTTTTTTACTTTTTCCATTGCAAACGCAACTGTTCCACACCGCCAATAGAAAAACCAACCTATTGCCTTCAACGATCGGGGACAGTTTTACATCAATCCATGATGCTTCTTTCCATCTAAAATATTCACTACTTTTAGTTCTTTCATGGTAAAAAAAAACCCACAAAAAAACAACTCCGTCTCCTCGTGACTCCTGGAAGAGGGGCTCTACAGACTCGCCGCCGCCATGTTTGTTTACGATTATGCCGCATGCGCAAGAAATAGGAAGTTGTGTATAACCGGGAAATGGCGTAAACATGCTGTTATAGCCAAGTTACTGTTGGAGAATCCAGGTGTTTCATTACTGCGAAAATTACTGGTATTTTCGGTTTCTATAAATGAGAAACTGCGTCCATATGATCAAAGACAGAAGCAGAATATTAAAGACCCTTGATAATAACCGGGAAACTCGTGTGCATGTAAACACACTCATTGACAAATTCAGTTAAATCAACATGTTCACTTCTGTTTGTGTTCTCCGTTGCGCTGGTCTGAGATTTCCCCCTTTGGTCACCTGTGCGTATTTGCATTAGAGGAAGAAGTGTGCCCTCTGCTGGTGTTTGGCATAACTGCAGAATAACTACACGCTTACGCTATTTTCAAGTCCTGATACCATGTTGTTGTTTTTTTTAAGGGAGCATGGGAATTAGAAGTGCCAACAATAATATTGCCATACCCCTGTCCCGCTGACTGATACACCCCAGTGCAGGCCCCTCTCCCGTACCCCTGCCCCGTGCTCTTTCTGCAGTCCCGGTCAGATGCCGCAGCCCACCTTCCCCCCTCCTCCTCTACTCACACCCCTGTCCTTCCGGCTGATACGTTCTGGCTGGCACGGGCCCGGGTTGTGAAGTGGTGAAGCAGAGCAGAAGTATCTGTGTGCAGCCCACTTCACACGGCGCCACAAAAGAGCTTTGATGATCCTGCAGTCGTATTATTGTTTCAGAGGAGCAACAATGTAGCCTGTCCATGTCCGAATTGCTTCTGCCCATATATCGCCAAGCTAGTTATCGCAGTGGGTTTCTTTTGTCATGCATAGTAACTCAATGAGCTGTTTTGATCATATCTTCCCTATTCAAGTTTCACTTTAGCCTAGATATGGTCCGATTATGTACATCCATCCATGTGCTCCCGCTTTATCCTGGGGGCCGAGCTGTGGAGGCAGCAATTTGAGCAGAGAAGACCAGACGCACACCTTCTCCGGCGTTCCAAGGCCAGCTCAGAGACATAGTTCCTCCAGCGTGTCTGACCAGGAGGCATCCGAAACAGGTGCCCGAGGCACTTCGGCTAGCTCCTCACAGGTGACTGAGCTCCACACCCCGTCTCTAAAGGTGCGCCCAGACACCCTGCGAAAGAAACTCATTTTGACTGCTTGTATCCACCGTCTTGTCCTTTCCGTCATCACCCAGATCTCATGACCGTGGGTGAGGGCAGGAATGTAGATCAATTGGTAAATCGAGAGCTTTGCTCCCTCTTGACCACAACAGTCTGATACAGCGACCCCGTCACTGCCAACACCGCACCGATCCGTCTATCGATCTCGTGAACAGACCCAGAGATACTTGAACTCCTCCAGTTGAGGAAAGGACTCTCCACCAACCTGGAGAGGACAAGCCACCTTCTTCCCCACAGAAGAACCATGGCCTCGGATTTAGTGGCGCTGATTGTCATCCCATGTTTACATTTAACGGAACATACTGTGTTGTTGTATAAATATTGCAACACTATAGTGATCGCAATATTCAAGACCGATCTCAAAAATGTACTTGATCTAAAAAGGAAGCTCGGTTGACATGTTGCCTTGTCAAACAGGAAACTAGTGTTCCTCTATGCCACTTTTAAACTCCTTAGTTGCGATTGCTGTTTTTCTCGGTTCATAAGACGCTAACAGCTCCAACAGTTTGCGGAATGTCTCTCTCCTAATAAATAGAGCGAGGTAGATTGTATTCCTGACTGTAGGAATTCCCCTCTCCCTCCCCGGTGAATAGCGCTCACATAAACACACTTACACTGGACACTTATCTCAAATTCCGAAATTGCATTAAAGCTCGCCATGCTTACGATCATGTTGCCAACGGTCTCGTGTCGCTGCTTTGCTGCTGGAGGGCGTCCTCGCTTCTGTTCGCGGGACAGTATCTGACACAGACCGAAGTACTTCATACGAGCAAAATAAGGGATAAAATATCAACTGAACTCTTAAAATCCAAGATATAATCAATATACAGTGGGCTGCAAAGTCATAAATTGAAAGGTTGGAATTAGCAAATTAGCAATTATTTAGGCAATATAAAGTCAACAAAATCCATAATCTCCAACGCTCTTTAAAGATTTGCACCGAGAGTCCAAGCCACTCCAGTTGTGGGTGACACGTTTGCTATGGGTCAGGTGTAGCCAAGCGCTTACATGTTCGCCGATTAGTGTCCTATTCTGTGAGAATGGCTGGATTGATGTTGAGCGAGATATATAGCAAAACAAAGCTACCTTTTTAGCAACAGCAGTTTCTTTTTGGGCGATCGACTCTAGAATAATAATGTTGGATAATTTGTTTGGAAAGCGTTTGAACGGGTCCAGCACTTGTTCCATTGCATTGCATTGCCTACAGGAAAATGTAGTCGGGCAGGAGGTGAAATGACTATACGTTTTCAGTGATAACCAGGAAGTAGCTTAAACGTAGCACCACAGCGCCACCCAAACTCTCAAATGACCCATACCGTTGCGCTCCCGTCGAAAGGAAACTCACAAGGACTGTATTTTTAAACCACTCTGTCTCTCTCCTTCTCACCTCTCGCTTTTATGCATTCAAACGTATACTTGCTAGATTTGATCCAAATGTTCAAACCTTCGCTTTTTTTCGACCCAAAACCAGACAGTGACCATCTGTTTCTCCTGGACCAAAGAGCGCTCTCTTTGGTCCAAACCAGTGTTCACATCCGGGACATCCTCATTAATAGCTTTTTCAAAAAGCAGACAAAATTATACATTTAAACCTGGGTTTATACATTATTTAGATTTTGTTGCTAAAAAATAGGCAATTTTGACTATTTTTAGGCATCAACATTTCTTACTTTTGTATGAAAACAAAAGTACAAAAAACTTGCAATTTTTTCATGTCAGTAATCTGCAGCAGAAGTTTGAAATGGATATCACTAAAGGTATTTTTTCCTCCATATTCACCTGCAGTGTCTCGCCAAAATAGCAAATCAAGTCACATAGTGTATGTTTTCAGGAATATTTTACATTGTTTTTTGTCCTCTCTTCTATCTTCACCTGTACAATGTTCATTCTCTCACAGGCACAAATGAATACGCTGCCGTCAGCCATTACATTAACCTAATAACATCGCCTCTTCCTCCCTCCATCCGCTAATCACATTTGGCCCAGGATAAGCTAACAGACGAGCCTCTATGTTTTACTGAATCTTCACAGGACGTCCCAGACACCAAACAGGCTCGCTATATGCACCGCTTCCAGTTATCCAATGGCATCAGACTACATGTAAACGTACAGAATCAGCCTTGAGAACATGGACTTGACACTTTAAGTGTAATCTTGTAAAGCCGCGCCGGCCGTAATGTGATTCTGAGATTTTCGTCCAAAAGTCAGTACCGTATGATTAGCTGTAGCTCGATGGCCCTCGTGGATGGTTTATTCATTAGGGGCTGCAAAGTTAATCCCAATCGAATCGGAATGGGTCATAATCAGGAAATCTTCATTTAGATTGTACTTCGCCGTCAAAGAAACATCCTCCATGTTACAATGTATAAAAGCTGCTAACTCAATGCACGTCATTTGGAAATCTTCTCTCAAAAGTCATAACTTCTCAAATATGGAAAATATGTTATCGCAAAAAAAAGTTGATATTTTCCAAAACTGTGCAGCCCAGGACTGGTTGAGAGATTATAGTAGTAAGATTCATCACAGTTTATAACTTATAATGTTATAAAGGTCAGATTCTAATGAGATTTTGACGGCACCTTGGTTTCTTATCAGCGGTTGTTCCTACAGCTGAAAATGTATAGGTATCTTAACCTGGACATGAACTGTGGGACTGAATGGACGAGCTCCTGGATACAACCGGTCAAAATGAGGTCCCTTAGAGATAGAGTGAGGAGCTCAGTCACTCGAGAGGAGCTTGGAAGTAGAGTGGCTGCTCCTTCATGTGCGTTTGGAGAAGTGTTTGAACCGTGTCCTGTTGGGAGGAGGCCAGGGATGTCGAGATGAACCGGTTTGTCAATCACCGCGCTTGAAAAGGCTCAGTTGACCCACCGCAAGCCGGTGTCACGTCTAATGAGCTGCAGCGTATGCGTGTCTGTGTGCCAAGTCGTGAAGAAACAGCGTTCCAGTGTTGAATTCACCTCCAAACACATGAAGTCAGCGGCAGGTAAGATTAGGGCTTGGTTTTTCCACTTTAACGATTCATGATACCAATACCTGAACAATACTTTTTTTCGATACCTATACTAAAATATTTGTCATAAAGAACAATAATGTTTGGAAGATCTGAAAAGTTACAATATCAGGCTCATCTCCAATGTCAAGAAATGTGTGAAAATTGGGACAAAAATCATTTTTTGGGGGAAAATAGGGCAAACATTGTGGGGGAAAACTCATATATTTGAGCTGAACTAACAAAGTCACTTCCTTTTAATGCTGACCCTGGACCAACAGCACTCTTTTTTTTTTTCTTTTTTTTTTCGATACCAGTAGTACCTAAACTTTTTTTTCCGATACCAAACTGGTATCATTTAACGGTGCCCAGCCCTAGGTTAGATAATCCCACACGCAGGAAAAATTGCATCCATTTTAGCATGAGAATATCATAACATTGCCAGAAGAAGAGTCCCAAAAGAACCATGTGCAGCTGCGTTTGTTATGTAACCGTAAAAATGAAAGTGAACCTGTGCGAGCACATGGAAATCAGCAGATAGGTTTGTTTGTTTGGTTGTCACTCTTGTGTAATTGGCAGTTTGCTTCCTTCAGATATGGTTAACAACAACACAAATAGAAAAACCAAGACTGAAACATGTTGGGGCTGTGTTTATTATGTCTGTTTAGTGGACCTGTCATAAAAAATCGAGGAATTTGAACTTTACCAGAGAGTGCCTTGGTTTCTCTGTTTATTTAATGACTTTCCCTGCGTTGGATAATTGGAAGAAGGAAATGGAAGGATGAAACATGGACACATTATTCACAAGGAAATGATTGTTGGAAGATTCCTTTCAGCTCAAAAGCATAAACAGACTGAAATTAGCATAAGTTTTAGCCAGAGATTGATATCGATTTGGGATTTGAGTGAGTGGTATTAACGATCATTCAGTATGAGATGCAGATCTTGGCCATTGCCAAATGTCAAGCGCCACATTAATTCTTACAGTAACCTTTCAACAAACAAAGGCTACTGAGAAGTAGTGCTGCAAAAATCTGGATAAAATTATCACGATTTTACTCTTATTTTCTATAAGAAAAGGGAACGGTCTTCCTACAGATGCTGAGACGCCGGGAATATGTTTTTTCCGTTTTACAGCTGCTTCGAGAATTCAATTTCATCCCGTAATAATCCGCTGGCGTGAACCGTCGGCGGGAGTAGCAGGATGTTGATGTTGTCAGTCAAAGGCGGCGCGGTGATTAGGCCTCGTTTCTCTTCATAATGAATGCAAATGGGCCCATCTGCTTTGGCGAGGAGCTGTCCGCACTCGGCAATTAGAGAGAGGGCGCAATTATGGTTCTGCAGGCGGTGCTGCTGATCACCCGGAGATGGGGGGACGAGGCATCGAGGCTCAAGCAGAGGTTTGGTGGGGTAGAAGAGAGTGGAACACGGACGCTGCAGGGTAGGACTGCAAGAACGCAAATCACCTTTGTCCGTCCAAACTGTTCACATTGTGGTACGGAGACCAAATGTTGTTTATTTGTTGCCCAGGACCCTGAATTTGACTTACCAGGAACAAAGTCAATCCAAACTCAATCTTCTCTAACAATTCAGGAAAAAAGTTAACTTTGTTCATTTGCTGACTGAAGTTAGACTAAGATTAAATTAAAAGTAGTTGAAAAGAAAAACATCAAAACCTCCAGTGACACAGTTTGAAAGACCTTCATATCATTTAATTAATGTAAAATACAAAACAACACAAAAGACAGCCAAGACCCCTCATAGAACAGTGCACATACGGTGCTTGAGTAGTAATCGTCTCGTCTTTTGTGCCGGCATGTTTGCGAGGATGACGTCACTTCCTGTGTTTCTGACCGAGGCGTTTGTCTTGTGTTTTGACAGCGTCACTTCCTGCCTTTCCGACGTTTGGGTGGAGGGGCATTTGTTTCGTGTGAGTGAGTGAGTGAGTGTAGCCCGGACCCGGACAATGATGTGGTCACTGCTCTGACAAAGAGAGCGTGGACCTCTTGTTCCCCAGACACCTTCGACATATTGTCCGCTCCGTCACTAAAACAATGTGACGCCGGGCTCATGGTCAACCACGCAGGGGGAAGGCCGAGCGTTACTAAACAGAAGGTCATCGAAGATGCTGTTTTACAGATGAACAGCAGGCACCAACAGCAGACTCCTTAGAGACCCTGATCTTGACTGTTGAGTCCTCGGGCAAGACATTTCATCCACCTTGACTCGATAAGATGGTGGTGAGGAGTGGTTGTCGGAGGGGTTGATGGAGATCGGCAGTTTTGCTTCCATCGGTCTATCCCTCTCCACGCCCTATCCTAACTTTCCAGCCATCCTTAACACCAACAACCAGTACGGTGCATGTCTGAATCCTATTTGGGGGTGACAGTGGCACAGTTGGTAGAGCGGGTCATCTCATGATCGGACGTTGAGGGGGTTCGAACCCCAGGTCCTGAAAATGCACACTATCATTGTGTCCTTGGGTAAGAAACTTCACCCACCTTGCCCCAAGTGTCTGCGTACATTGATGTATGAATGAGAGTGTGAGTGTAAGTTGAGACCATTTACCATTTATTTGACCTTTATTTAACAGAGAAAGTCCCACTGAGATTAAGAATCTCATTTCCAGGGGAGTTCTGGTCCCGAAGTGGTAAGCTTAACTGGAGTACCCAGGGGAAACCTACGTTGACACGGGTACATGCAAACTCCACACAGAAGGATCAAACCCGGGACCTTCTAACCGTGTGGCATCAGCGCAAACTGCTGCACCACCATGCCGCCAAACTTAAGACGTGTTGCTGGCCGAACATATAAAGAAAAAAAAAAATCATATAATTGTCCTACTTTTCAATTTATCTGCTCAGTGATCTGTAGCAGTAGAAGTATTATTACACTGCCCGACCAAAAAGTAATAAGTCCCACAAAAAAAAGGTCACACGCTCTGGTATTTGACCTTTATCTTTGATTACAGCACGCATTTGCTGTTTCATTGTTTCAATAAACTTCTGCAATGTCAAAGATCATGTCACCAAGATCTTGTATTGACGATGGGAGAGTGTGACCGCCGCGCAAAGCCTCCTCCAGCACGTCCCACAGATTCTCAGTGGGGTTAAGAACTGGACTCTGCGGCGGCCGATCCATCTCATTGCTCCCGGAACCACTCTTTCACAGTGTGAGCCAGATGAATCCTGGCGTCATCATCTTGGCACTGGCCCATGCCATTAGGGAAGAAGAAATCCAATGATGGAATAACCTGGTCATTTAGGATGTTCAGCTGATCTCGTTCTTTGGGCACAAAGTGTTGCTGAACCCAGACCTGCCCAACTGCAGCAAACCCAGATCAGAACAGTTACAGTTAAAAAATGATTTCACGTTCCGTTCCAAAGACATGTGCCAGTACAAATATGAAATCATGAATGAAGCACTTCTGTTATGCTATTACAAAAGGCGTTTGCTGCGAGACACAACTATGCCACTCAAATTATTGGAAAAGGTCTGTTACAGGAAAAAAAAACACCTTGAACGAACAGTATATGAAGCTACTTTTTTCCTTTTTTTCCGGTGGACATTTTAACGTGCGGTCAACGCAAGAACCACAAAAATGATTACGGAAAGCATCAGACAATATTAAAAGCGCGCATCCCAAAATATAAGCCGTGCCCTGTCCACTCCGCCGCGCTCCCTGAGCGGGCCATCAACATATTACTGTCTCCATTACTGTCGCGTGGAGGAGAGAATTCCCTTTTAGGCCGAATCAAATGTCAGCGCTATTGACATAAACTTATTGAGCTGATGTTGATCTTTCCGGCCCGTCCAATAACTACAGAATTTCAACACTCATTTTTCATATGGCAGGAAATACCGCGTGCACTTTGGACTCCGGTGATTTAATGGAGAGATATTAAAATGAATTTCTATTTTTGTAAAGAGAATATTGTAATGTATGTATATTACAGTCGACATTTTGGACGGACGCGGAAGGAAGAAGCGAGGAGACGTCACATCAGAGATCATGAGTGGGAATGGAGTGTGTGCTTTCATTATTGATGTAGTTGCTATTTAGGTTTTATTAAAAGTTAGCGCAGATGCGACGAGAATTCGTGTGGGAGAAAGTCGTAGGGACAGAGACAGATTTAGAAAATGTTCTTTTTGACTTGCTTTCCAAGCGCAACAGCTAAAATCTGGATTAATCAGTGTCTAAACTTAAATTAATAGACCAGTGGTTTTCAAATAGACCAGTGGTTCTTCTTCAGGACCCACCTTCAACGTATCATGACAAAATATTTTGGATTTTGGCCATTTGTTTGTTATCAGTTTGAAGTATTTAATGGCAAAATGTAGTATTTCTTGACAGAGACCAGTTGATTTAGGCATTGATTATAAATTCTTCCATTAAAATGATTTAAAAAAAAAAGCATCTGTAATAGGGTTTGTCAAAGGCCTGGGTCCCGACCCATTGTTCTATTGGGAATGTTTCCATTGGTTGTCCATCATGGAAAAGGTTACTAGTCTGGATTCAGTTCTCAATTGAAGAAGTCACCCGGGAGGATAATAAACTGGATAATCATCAGAAATCATCAGAATCCATCCATCCATTCTCTCCGCCTTTATCCGGGGCCGAGTCACGTAGGCAGCCGAGATGCCAAGACTTCCCTATCCAGGCACACCTCCTTCAGCTCTAATGGGGTGATACCCAAGCCACCTCAGCTGGCTCCTCTAGACGTGAAGGAGCAGCCGCTCTCCTTTGATCTCCTGGGTGATTGAGCTCCTCACCTTGTCTTTGAGGGTGCCCAGCCGCTCTGCGAAGGAAACTCATTTTGACCGCTTGTGTGCGAGATGTTGTCCTTTCGGTCATTACAGTTTTCAAATAACTTCAAAATATCACCAAAAACAAGAAAGCTAATGTAAAATACTGAAATGATTTGGTATGGAAGGAAATAGGTATGTTTCTGATGTGGGAACATCATAACACGCTGAAAGCTTATGGCTCTTCTCTGCGTCAGTGACGATCTCTCAGACAGTGCGGTTGAATAGAGTTGTGCAAATTGCTGGCTGAGTCCCACACTGCTCTTCAAAGTCCCTCTTTTGTAGGACAAGGACTCATTTTCCTGTGGGCTTTTTGTGAAAAAGGGTCACCAATCCTCTGCTGCCGGCTCGTGCCTGCCATGAAACAATCGGCCGTGTTCGGGACAGAATTGTACGTCCCAGAACAGATCACATAGAGACCAACTCCTGGTAGAGGTAATAGTCAGCGAAGTGGTGGTTGACTTCTGGTTTATTCAGAGTTTGTGTGCTCAAAACAGGTCCAGTGATGGTACATACAAAACTCTTTAACTATTTTTGATGAGGGAATATTATACATTTTTAGGTTTGGGGCCAGATTCAAATTGCCTGATACTCACAGAAATGTGCAATCTGCATAGATTGTTATCGGAAATTGTAACTTCGCCCACCATTTTTGGTAGTTCATATTTATGTCTCACATTCACATTCTGCATATGTCCCCTTTAAATTCTGTGACTTATTTCCTTACATTTACTGTTAAACTGAGCCTAGTTTATGGGGTTTGGTTTCGTGAATTTATCCTGGATGAATCCCGGTTGAGACCTTCCGTTACCTAAACCCCGTAGCCCACTAGAAGCCCTCTGTGGCATGTATGCTCATTCAGTATCATGTGTCATACAGTGAATAGTACTTGTTACCAGGTTACCATTGAGAGCTGTTTCTTTTATTTGGCACTTGGTCCGGCTGTATTGACGTCAGAAGGTTTTTAGCCTCTCGAAGGCGCTCTGTGCCTCTAGCAGCCTCTAACAATAACGGGGGAAACAGCCGGTAAAAAGCACACGCACTCATGCAAAGAGCTGCAAACCAGTGAGGGGGGGGGGGGGGGGGGGGGGTTGGTGAAGTCCGAACACTCACAAGAACATCGGAAGAAGAAAGAGCCCTATCCTTGTGTGATGAAACAGTATACTATATATTTTACATGTTGTTCTGATCAGGGGCATCCAAACCATCACATTAATTGGGCACCAATTACTTAAGGGGGGTATTACTGTATGCAAAATCAACTTTTTAGAGTTTTTTACCATGTTACAATGTTGTTCTCTCGTCAAAAAACCGACATGGAGCTGTGGTTCGAGCCGCTAGCGCATGTTTGAGTAGTCTTTGGATCTTTCCCGGAGCCTGCTCTTTGCACCGTGGCGACAACCTATGCCTAAAAAGTGCTTAAATGAAAACAAATGATGCTGATTTTGAGTTTGCCTGGCCTGCCAAACTAGAAGAAGATATGTAGTCTGGGAGCGAGCGTGATCTCAGGGGTTTCCCGGTGGGCGTGATTGACAGACCTTTTCAAAAACGTCCTTTTTCACGAGGAACGCTTCCAACGCTGTTTCTTGCTTCAGTTTTAGTGATTTTATATTTTCCAAATGATTTAAAACAGACGAAAGAACAGAAGAAAACAGCGCACCAGTTGAAGCCGCCATCTTTAATGTTTTGGAAGAGTGCGGTGACGGTTTCCGTCTCTTGGTGTGATGAACTCCCGCCCCCCGGTGCGTGATTGGACCGATATTGGTAAAATCGGGAAATGATTGACTGCCAGCAGCTGCCCAGAGAGTTCTTCTTTTGAACAGAAAGGAGGTCCCAACCTACATTTCCAGTAGGGTCACTTAAAATTAGACAAATTAGCTTGTGCACAAGGTAAGACAAAATATTCTTATCCCACTGACAATGAGACAGTCTATCTGCTCAGAATCAGGGGGAGGGGCTTATTGTAGCTTGCTCAGAAGACCAGGAAGTGAAAGATGCCTGCAAAAACATAACACTTCTTTAAAGTGATAGTCTGTAAGATTGCACTCAATGAAGTCCCCTCCTGATTGGACCAGGACGCCACTCCTAGTTTGCAAAATGAGGAGAAAGACGCACAGAAATTTCAATTTTCAAAAGTAACGATCAAGTCCCCTCCCCCGCCACTTCTAATTGGACCTGACAGGCTGGTTCACAGGAAAGCTCGTCTCATTGGTCAACGTGATGGCACCGGGGGTTCTGATTAGTGACTGAGATCAGCAAAGGGAGGACCTTTAGAAATATTGTATATTTTTAATATTACCTACTTTACGTCAAATTGCAGTTCAATTACACCCAAGCTATTATACCCAATGGTAAAACATTTAAACTTACAGACCATCACTTTAACTCAGTAATATGGAAAAAGATAAATAAACAACCACATATTTTTTTCTGTATTTTATTGTCAACATATTTCACCTCTTAACCCCCGCCTTAACCAAGCACATTTTCTCCAGTTTGACTTTTATCTAAATCTAAAAGGTCCTTGAAAAAAAAAGAATCAAAAAAGAGACGTAAATGAGGATGAAAGCGCGGCAAAAAAGAGCGACAAAAATGCAACAAAACAGGTGACGAAAAAGTGACAAAAAAGCGTCAAAATGTGCCTCCAGACTGTTGGCCTGCAGCGGCTGCGGTCTGTGCGCAGCTATAATAATACATACGTGCTGAACCAAAACCGTGGGGGGACACCGCAGTGGGACGGGGCAACCGGGTCAGATGCGTGGTCGAGCCAGTTATGGTCAGTGCATCAACCCAACAACTAGTGAGCAGAAATTCCAAGTGAAAGATTTTTTTGCACAAAACTTGAAAATCAGGTCTAAGACAACAGGAGTTTTCTGGTTGGCTTCTGAAATAAACCTGCTACTTTGACGCACTTTTTAATTTGGATTGTTTGTATCTTCTGCCATAGAGCCACAGAAAGGAAATATACGCTCGTTACAAAACTGTAGGGCCAGTTTTCTTAAAATCTTGTTTTTTCTTCTTCACTTTTGCAGCAATATCTCCACTTTAGTCACTCCGACAGATCCAAACGTTCCAGTCTTGGACCTAAAGCAGTACTAAGTAACTTGTTTACCTTCATAAATGCTTTCCGTAGTCCCTCTGGGGGTAATACAAGTGTTAATGGGATGATTGGGGGGTCTTTCATCTCCCCCTGGTGTCTCTGGACAGAAAACCACAATTGCAACTTTCCTGCGTCTGGGTCGGAGTCACCAATACACACTAACGGAATCACGAGGAAGAAGCTAAGAGGCTAACGGGCAAAGCTAACTGCGGGCTAGTGCCACTTAAACAGTATTTACAGCCAAGTTTGAGTGAAAAAAAATGATCTCCATTGTGTAATTGGATGAACAATATCCCTCTCTCCCTTTGTCTTTTCTGTCGGCGTAGTATTTACTCTCACGGACAATTAATGAGTAAAAAAACGCAACGTGCTACGACACCTGCAGCGGCGCTTATGGCCTCTAGGGGCATGAGTTACTTAGTACTGCTTTAATAGTAGTTTGAATGTTTTTTTGTTCGGAATTATGTTTTATCGAATTCCCAGCCTGATTTATTGAGCTTTAAACTGCAAAGAAAGGAGAAATTGTAATCTTTTTTACAGATTTTTTCACATATCTAGCTAATTAAAAAACTGAGAAAGATATCCTAAATCCCCCATGAAATTTTTTTTGTAACTAATAAATCAACTAAATAAAACCTTAAATTTAAACCTGGGTCAATCCATTATTTAGATTTTGTCACTGTAAATATTGGCAATTTGGACCAGCAGCTTATAATTTATATGAAAACCTAAAATGAAAGTAAACTTTCACTACACTTTCCCCCCATATTGATATCAGTATTTATGTCATCTTCCCTTTCACCTGCAGCATCTCGCCTTAAACTCGACTAAACCCTGTTCAGACCCAGGGCTGAGGCTCTTAAACTTAACTAAACCGGGTCCACACGTGTCGACATGATGGACCGCGGCTTTCCAAAACGTCCCGCTCACAGCCGGCGGCCTGTCCTGTGTCGACCTTGTCTGCCGACCACATCCGCGGCCCGCTTGGCCTTACAGCGCCCCCCTGGCCCGCCCGGACCCTGCTGCGCGGTCATCTCCCCCGCTGCCCGGGGGCGAGGACAGAGTGAAGCCTGCTGGGACGCCGGGGCTGAGGGGGAGAGGAGGAGGGGGTCACCTGGCACTGTGCCCGCCCCCGTCCCGCTCGCCGGACGGGGCCGGCGGGCGACATGGCGGCTGGCTGGTTTAGATTGATGAGGGCAGGGCTGCGGAGGATAATACACTCCTATAAAGACCTATATGTTGCTCTTCGTCCGTGATTTCCTTTTATTTCAGGTCTCAAACGGCCTCGGCGTGAAGTAATGCTGGTTCTCCCCTCTGTGCCAGCTTCAATGTACTTTGCGCTGTCTTTTCTCCTCCGTTGGCCCAATTAGCCAGGAAAGGAAATGTAAACAACAGAGCGTATACCAAATATCTGTAATCAAACTCTAGATAGGGCATGGCCATAGTAATACGTTGGAATGAATGGCAATGCTAGCGGCGGAGCCTTTTATAGAAAAGCAGTGGAGCACAAAGTGTTATATTTATCTTTCAAATGTAGTGGAGTAAAAGTAGTAAGTTCTCAACACAAATACTACTCAAGTAAAGTACAGATCCTTGAAAACTCTACTCAAAGTGCATGTGACAATTTTTGCTTAAACATAGTTAACATAATAAGAGATTACCTTTCTGTTTATAGTTTCACTTCCTTATTGGACACTGACAGGAAGTGACATAGAGGCAAACAATTTTAAACTGTTGCCATGCCGATGTCAATGTGAAAAGAGTCAAACCGCTATAGAAATTTACCTCCTATCTACCGGTATGTAACTTCCTGTCTTTAGTGGGTTTGGGTACCATTTTATTTATTTTTTACCACTACTTTAACGATGCCTGCTTTTTGGTACCGGCGCCTTAACGGTCCTTTTTTTTTTTATACCTATGTTATTTTAACACTACAGAAAGCACACAGGCCGCAGCAGCGTCACATGTCACTTGATTTTTGGAGCTGATTTCCCACTTAAGCGGCGATAAAAAGAGAGAAAGGACATTATTACCTCCTGAGCTGCAGGACAGATCCACGTCAGGACACCGTTTTCTTTCTGATAAACTTTTCTAAACACACGGCGCGGTTCGACAAACAAGGTTTTCTAACAACCTTAGTCTACGCCCTGGCTCAGACCTGGCTCTGCCATCTCTAATAATGACTAATGTGTTTAGTAAGTTATAGCTTTAAGAAAACATCTGCATTTTGCGCTGAAGCGGTTCATTATCTGCTCATGAGTTCAGGTTGCTTTTTTAGACTCACTGCGGTACATTTATTGACATCTAGAGAGTAAAAGTACCGACAATTTTTCGGTCGGTACCCAGCCCTAGTCTGTCAAGATTGTTGCTTCACTGAAATAAAATGATAATTATTTACTTACAACAGATGTCATAAGTCATATTTTCAAAAGCATGAAAACCTGTCACCTTTGCATAGAAACAAAAACAGTTTATTTAGTTATTTACTGCACTCATTTGATGTTTTCCCAGTGATTTAGATGAGAAATGGTAACTTCAAGGCCCATTTTCTGGCAGCCGCCAAATTTCCCAGCCTTCTTTTTTGAAAGCATTTTCAATATCGAACCGAGCCTGGTTTATGCGGCTTTTTAATCCCCCACCAAAAAACTAGGCCATATTTGAAATATTACTGTTTTTCCCCAGCAATGATTAGATATCATACAAGATATTCAAAATTCAAAACGCTGAATAAATGTAATATGTCAACAAAAGTTAACCATGAAGTTAATCCTCGATCTATAATTCAGATTCTGTCCCCAAAACCGTTTTGGGCAGTTTGTATACATGTATTATCTTTTTATTGAACTGTACTGTGCTTTTTCCCCCTGTTCACCTGCGTAAATCTGTTCAGAAGGGTGTCATTTTCCCCATACCTCTTTACAGTATACAGAGACTATCATGCCCTTATCGGAACTCCTGACTGCCCTCATGCATATTTTACGGCGGAGGAGTGGGAGTCCGCGCTCCGGCTTCGGTTTCAGCCGCTCGTACACGGCTCATCATCCATCAGCGAGCGGTGTATCGGAGAGGGAGCGCGAGCAGAGATGACGGGCAGGCTTTCACTGAGGAAGGAGGGGTGACTTTGTGGAGGAACAACAGATAGATAAACACAAGTCAAACGAAATGAAAGTAAACATTTGGCACAATACTGGGATACTAGTACTAGGATGCATTTTTCTTATCATGTTATGCCCATAGACTGTAGAAAAGCGATGGACGAAGTGAGGGTCCAGCGCGAGCTAACTGAAACCCGTTCATGCTAGCAGTTTGGATGGGTTTTTGGAGCCAGATCCTCTGCTTAGAATAGTTTAGAATTTTCTAAAAAGCTTATTCAAAAACTACAAAACAAACACTGAAAAAAACAAAAACTGAACATATAATATTTCCAACGTATCAATAAAACAAAATTATTAATTTAAACCTGGGTCTATCCTTTATTTAGATTTCATCTGTGAAAATATCGGCAATTCTGTACTTTTTCATGCCAAAAATCCCACTGTATTTTATATTATCAGTAAATTGTAGGAAAAGTTTCAAATTGATATACCGTTAACGTATTTTATTCACCTCTTCACCTGTAGCGTCTCGCCTTAATGCTGATGTAGCTGTTTGTCAGTGTATAGTACAATAACAGCATATTGTCCCAGCCCCATTTGCCATCAAAGGGTCATTTATAGTTTCCCAATCCTAAAAGGTCATTGACGAAAACAACTCAACCTGGGATTAATTGATCTAATGTAGCTCACGGTGACATAAGCCTGTGTCCTTATGTCATCACGTTAGCTATTGTCTTCCACACAGCTGCATCGGGACAGTCCACGGGGCAGGGCAGAGCAGACAGTGGAGATGGAGGGGACTGTTCCGGTGCAGTGGAGACCCCCACCCCTCCAGACAATAGCCCCCGCCACAGGAAGGGCCTGCCCTGGACTCGTATCCTCCTGTCAGCCCACAGCGCTCAATAGATTATACCACATCAGAGCGGGAATTACCCAAGTGACCTACTGCGCGGGACCTACATATTTATCCTTAACATCTCCAGCACTTGCCGTCCCCCCAGCTGATGTCACAAGGTGCTTTCAAGGCCCAGGTGGCTTCACTGGACTGGGCCTCGCAGATTTCTTTGTTAGCCTTTGCAAAACAAATTCACTCTCCTCCGTGGGTTGAATATCACTCGATGCACTTTTAAAAGTTGTCTCTTTGGCTACGTTCAGACTGCAGGCTGAAGTGACCCAATTCCGATATATATTTTTTTGCCCCTATGCGACCTGTATCCAATCTTTTCAAATGCGACCCAGGCCACTTGGATATAACCTAAATCCGATACGTATCTGATCTTTTTGCAATGCGACTTCAGTCTGAACGGCCAGGTCGCATTTATCCGACCTAAACATCATCGATGCGCTACAAATGCCATTTATTCTGCATTCAAGCCGACGGGAGGGCACAGGAAAACAACACGTGCACTTGTTATGAACGACGTTAGCGCGAGTGACGTTGCTCACCTCTCTTCTCCGCGGGTGAACTCCAGAGCGTCAACGTCTCTCTTCTTCCTTAAAATGATTCGGCTATTGACATACTCGCTCCGTTAGCTTCCAAAAACGTTTAGAGCGCCAGATTCTGTCGACTGCGCATGCGTGACACCGTGTGAAACATTGTGCATGCTAGCCAAACAGTTAGCTAGACTTAGCATGAACGTGTAGCACTCACTCCTACACTCTTCTCAGGATTGTCTTGGATCCTCCACACCACAGATCTTTTAAACCGTCTCATTTTGTTTAAATGAGTCCAATTTACAGAAACATTTTCTATATGTGTGCCAAATATTTGAGCCTTTGAACAAAATCTGCAAATATTTAGGTATATATATATATATATATATATATATATATATATATATATATATATATATATATATATATATATATATATATATATATATATATAGTGCTCCTAAGTACTAATACACCTTGAACTTTTGCACATTATGTCATGTTTACAACCCTAAACATAAAGATTTTATTTAGAATTGTTTACTGAAAGTTCCCACACAAGTAACAGACAACTGTGAAGTGAAAGCTAAATTATACTTGATTCTGTTATTTTTCAAAAAATAGAAAAGTGAAATGTGGGGTGTGCATAAGTATTCATATGAGTGCATTAAATTACCTTTAGAACATTCCTAATGACTGCAGAATGTTCACACCTTGCCCTAACCATTAAATAGAGGCCACCTATGTGTAATCTACTCTCAGTATAATTCCAGCTGTTCTGTGAGGGCCTCAGAGCTATGATCAGAGTGTATTAGTCACTAAACAACATCATGAAGGCCAAGGAGCTCACCAGAGAGGTCAGGGATAAAGCTGTGGAGAAGTTTAAAGCAGCGTTAAGTTATACAAAGATTCCCCAAGATTTGAACATCTCACGGAGCACTGTTCAATCCATCCTTCGGAAATGGAAATAGTATAGCACCACTGCGAACTTACCAAGACACGGGCGTTCACCTAAACTAACAGACCGAACAAGGAGAGCACTGGTCAGAAATGTAACTAAGTGCCCCAAGATAACTCTGGAGGAGCTGCGACGTCCTGCCGCTGAGCTGGGGGAATCTGTACATGGGACAACTATAAGTCGTACTCTACACAAATCTGGCCTTCATGGACGAGTGGCAAGAAGAAAGCCATTATTGAAAGGAGGCCATAAGAAATCCTTTTTGAAGTTTGCTAGAAGTCATATGGAGGACACAGCTACCATGTGGAAGAAGGTGCTTTAGTCAGATGAAACAAAAATTTAACTTTTTGGCCCAAATGCAAAACGTTCTGTATGGAGCAAAGCTAACACTGCTCATCGTCCTGAGTGCACCATCCCCAGTGTCAAATATGGTGGGGGGAGCATCATGCTATGGGGCTGCTTTTCCTCAGCGGGGACTGGGAAGATTGTAAGAATAGTTGGGAAGATGGATGGAGCCAAATACAGAGACATTTTGGAGGAAAACCTGCTGGAGTCAGCAAGAGAATTGAGGCTGGGACGGAGATTCACCTTCCAGCAGGACAATGACCCTAAACACAAAGCTAAATCTACAATGGAATGTTTAAAAACAAACATATTAATGTGTTAGAATAGCCCAGTCAAAGTCCTGACCTAAATCCTATTGAAAATCTGTGGAAAGACCTGAAAACTGCTGTTCACAAACGCTCTCCTTCTAATGTGACAGAGCTTGAGTTGTTTT
Organism: Proterorhinus semilunaris; assembly: GCA_021464625.1. NCBI lineage: Eukaryota > Metazoa > Chordata > Actinopteri > Gobiiformes > Gobiidae > Proterorhinus > Proterorhinus semilunaris. The sequence continues at coordinate 28,452,401 of CM038356.1, read as the reverse complement.
GTAAAGAGGAATGGGCTAAAATGTCAGTCTCTAGATGTGCAAACCTTGTAGAGTCAAACCCCAGAAGACTTGCTGCTGTTATTGCAGAAAAAGGGGGTTCCACAAAGTATTAATTCATGACGTATGAATACTTATGCACGCCCCACTTTTCACTTTTCTATTTTTTGAAAAATAACAGAATCATGTATAATTTTGCTTTCACTTCACAGTTGTCTGTTACTTGTGTGTGAACTTTCAGTAAAAAATTCAAAATAAAATCTTTATGTTTAGGGTTGTAAACATGACAAAATGTGCAAAAGTTCAAAGTGTATTAGTACTTTCGAGAGGCACTGTATATAGTGAAGTAATAAGATGGAACTAAACTCTTGTTTCACCATCCGGTGTGAATCCAGATGTTTGTGTAGTTTTTGCAGTTTTTAAAAAGGTTGGAGGGCCCTAGATCTGTCGTCAGCCCACAGTGAAAACAGTTTGGACGCCGCTGGCCTGAGGTGATAGAGGCCAGATTTGACCACCGCATTAACTTGCTTGTCTAATTTTAAATATAGTGACGCCGAGGTTGGTGACCGAGGGTTTCACATGTAAATTAAAAGCACGCAAATCCAAAATGGGGGTCAGTGTTTCCGAACACCCTCGTTAAGACTCAGAAAGTTATGGGCCAACCAAACCTCGACGTCACTAAGACAGTCAAGGAGGGTTGTCAGTATCGGATATTTGGAATCAATACCCGCTATCATACTTTTTCCAGTATCAGCTCCAATATCCGATACCAGTATTGGATCGGTGCATTCCTAATTCTAATGACAATATTGTACATTTTACGTTTCATTAAATTGTATATGTCACTCAAGAATTGTTTGTCAAACTTAAATCCTTTCCATCTAAATTATATGTCATTGTTATCCATGATTGAAAATCCCTCCAAAATCCTGATCCAATCTTCTTTATTTGGCTGGTCTGGCTTTAACCAACTTTCTGTTATTGCCTTTTTACTTTCAGCCAAAATCACCTTTGTCATAAACGTAATTTATTCTAAGCAAGTGTTTGGAATTTTATAGCCACCAATATTTGCTCCAACCTTTTCCAAGTATCCCATGTATGTGTACGGGTCCGACCTCCAGAATGTTTGTCAAGTCCTCTGGAAAGGGAGATGAAAAGTAGAGCCGGGGAATTACCCGCGTTTCCTGCTGCCGCACTTTATCTGAGCGCCGAAAATAGCCTTTTTCCCCTTTCTCCCACGCGAGTGCAGCGGCAGATCTTACACAAAGTGAAAATATTCCTCCCAGATAAAAGGCTCGGTGTCGGTGGCTGGTGTTTTTCCCCCTCGATGCGTTCGAACTCAAAAGGTCCTCCGTAAGCACGTTAGTCGGAACGGCCCGGCCACAATGGTGATGTCGCAGGGATTAGCATGCTAGCTTTAGCTTAACAACGGGCACGCGGCGAGGGGTGAGATTGTGGAACTGTTGGATTGGGCCTGGTTCATTTCTCAGGGCAGAGACCTGGGGAGTTTGGGATTATAGCATTGGGGATTTCTAAATGTTTTCTAGTGTTGTTCTAAAAGTTTATTTCCTGAAACAAAAACAAAAAAAACGTTGCTATTTGTCAGGCCTGGACAGCAGTATGTTCACTCCTAATCTGACACTTCTTACAGGGCTCTGGCGCTCATCACAAACACTTCACAGTGCTCTGGATGGTCACCAGATTATTTTTGTGAGGGTAGTGGATCTTTTTTTTTTATTCACAGCTAAAGTACAGGCCAGTGGAGTCAGAGCAGTGTTACATGGTAAAAGCTTGACAAGCATAACAACGCTCTGCCCTGTGACACCAGGCTGGAAGTTTGTCATCAAGTAACAAACAGTATTTTGGTGCGGCATAGCAATAAAAGCACGAGCCTTGAAACACTATTAACAAAACCTATAGAATAATAAAAAGGTTTTGCTGTACATTTTTGCCCAGTTAAAAAATATATATTTTAGATCTAACGTTACTATTCAAATAAAGATGAGGTCTGAGGATCCCAACTAATTAATCACAAATCTATAGAATTTTAATAATGATTAATTATTGCCAACATTGAATTGAATTCATCATGAATGGCAAAATTGCCAGTCAAAAAAGCAGTGGCGTAGTTTAACATTTATGAATAAATATTTGACAGATATGTTTTACTTGACATGGATTTGATTGCAGGTATTGCTGCGCTGCTTTCCTCTGACTTTTGCAATGCATTGTGGTCTATATCGACCCTTCACCCCTATGTCATTTGGCCAAGCTTGTTTGGGTGGCTAACCACATAGAAATAAAAAGGAGAAGTGTCACTCGACATGTGGACAATTGGCAAATAAGCTACTCCGGTAGACTTTTCAAATTCCAGTAGCCCGCTCAATGTATTTTCCCTATAGCTGTTAGCATTAGCCACCAAACATCTCAAATTATGAATGACGTTTTCAGCTGTTGTCAACCCATCGACCATGTTTAGGGGAGGCCAAAGCCTAGAGAGTTAGAAATCATTAATAAATGTACAGACCTTTGGATAATTTACTTTAGATACAAATTAGCGTCTGAAAGAGTCCTCCAAGTTAAATGCTAAATGCTAAATCATGTTCAAGTTTCTGCTTTTCATGGGTCGGATACACAAATACACATATAATAGACATTAAACATCATCTTATGATATGTACATGATGAAGAAACCACAGAAAAGTATATAAATACTGTGAAACATGCAATGCTTAGCCATACTGTAGGCTGCCCTCACTTTTCAAATGTAGTTAGCGGTCGTTAGCGTTATGGTTTCAAGCAGGAGGGTACGGCTCACGACCCAAACAAACATTCCTGACCAGTTTGGGGCTGTTTTAACGTTCGTTTGACACATGTTAACGGCAGTTTGTGTCTCTGGCATGTTTAAACTAAAATTAGCCCATTAGGAAATAGGAATAATTATTAACATAAAATATAACATGATCCATCGATTGAACAAAACATAACGTAAGGTTGATGTGAAGGCTGCCATCTACTGCTTGTATAGGTCAATTACAGGTCAATTACAGCCCATTTCGATGAAAACTTCACAATATATATATATAATTATTATTTTTTTTGAGAAAATATCAAACTGTGATTAGTAGCCATCCTTAATCCTTATGATCAGACTTGCATCAGAAAAATCCCAACAGTCTTTATGCCAGTTCCATTACATTACATTTGTTGGCATGACAACATATGCCGGACCAAGATGGTGGCGTGCCGTCCGAATTGCGACAATGTAACGAAGCCACTAAGGACATTTCTCCTTTTTATTTCTATGGCTAACCAGACCTTCCTTCCTTCCGACCTCAGTGCTCGATGCCCTGTAAACGGCCTCTGCATCCTCCTATCTCCTTCTCCCCCGTACTCTGCTGCTGTTTAGCTCGGGAGCCTTTTTCTACCCAAACACTGGAACGACATGAATAAGTGAAAAGCAGAAAGCTCTGTCCGCACACCAGGGAGAGGAGAGGATCTTGCTAGTGCTTCTCCAAAAGAACGCACTGTGGAGGAAAATTGCCGAGGCCCATTTGTGTAAAAGGAGCTCTCTGAAGGAGCAGGTGATGTAGGTGGCTTATGCAACATTCTGAGTATTTTTATTCCAGGAGATGTTTGCTACAAAATGGCTTTGTACATCTGAAATATGGAACTCGTAACCGTTCACAAAGTTAAGTGTGGCGAGGGCTTTCACGTATTCGAAAGAATCTTACAGGAAAAGTAACTGTGCATGCAGGGGTTTTTGCATTGCAATCAGTGTGAAATCCCTTTTCATGTGTTTGTGTAAACTTGTAATCATACAGGAGTTTTCCACCATGGACAGATGTTCTTAAGCTGTCATTAAGTGTCAGGTTAAGTGTTTTGTTTTGCCTCTCATCCTAAAAGCTTCTTTTCTCAGCTTCTTTTTATATCAGCAGGTTGAATAGAGAGTAGAAGGGGTTTAACTTGCTTCGGTCAACCCTTTAAATCCCATGCTTTGTTTCATTGTACTTATTGACAGGGCCGTAATGAGGAAGTGGGCAAACGGGACATTTCCTGAGAGGTCCCCTTTTTGACGGGGGGGGGCCCAAAAAAATCTAAAAGCATAAACAGCGCAATTTGGACACCGGAAAATGGAACAGCTTTTACTCCACTACGTTTGAAAAAGTATCAACGCAATACTTTTGTTTTTGCTCCCTTTTTTCCTGAGCAGAACATTTTCACACAAAATATTTTTCCACAAAGTGTCCAAGATAAAACTAAACAAAGTGCTCAGGAAGCCAATACCATCACGTTGTTGATCTTTGGGGAAGGTGCTCTTTGGTGTTTGGGGAAAATAAACTCACACAAAAACAGTGCCTTGTTTTTTTTTGTTTTTCTCAAACATTTCAGAGGGTCCTTTTATTGTAGACAGCCTAAGGCAAACCTCTGAGGGGGGATGGATAATCTTAGCAAAGAAGAGCTCACTATTGTGTTGATAGAAAATGTTTAATGGGAGCAAAACAAACAAAAGTCCATCCATCCATCTTCTTCCACTTGTCCGTTGCCGGGTCGTAAATCACGACGTCCTCATGGTTCTAACCGGGCCTGTTGGTCTCTCATTCGAGCAAAACCCCTCCACCACGTTAAGGTGGCGGTTCGAGGAGAGACAAAACAAAAGCGTTACGGTTATATTTGTGTTCAATGTGTAAGACTTCAGCTCCACTTCATTTCTAAAAGAGCTCCATAGTTAAAAGTCTAAATTGTCGCCATACGGGTGCTGTTTTTGAAGCCACAAAGTTATTATTTGTAACACCGATTTAAACTTGGACTATTTTTTGGTGGTCGGAGGGGCTGATGATTCAGACTGGAAGTCCATCGCCAAAATAACATTGTAAAGGGACTTCGAGGGCGGCTGTACATTACACATTACACAAATGCATTATTGTTATTAAAATTGCTCATTTTCCGAAGGTTTCAAATCAAAACGGGAGATTGCAGAGTGGCCTTTTGCTTTGAAACAGTGAAGAGGCCATTCCGCTCCGCTGTCCTCTGCCCCTCTCTCACAGTAGTACTGTGTCCGGGGTGCTCAGGTGGAGGCCGTGCAGTGAATGGCTGTTTTCATCCAAAATAAGATCCACTCCAAGGTCCTCTTCTTTGTGAGCGCTTCGTTATGAAAAAGCGGTTCTAGTGGCAAAACACAAGAGCTGCTCCGGGCTGACGCAAACCACCTACAGATCCATTTTTATTTCAAGGGACATATTTCTATCAATGCAGGATCACGGAGGTTGCAAGTAAACAGGAGCTAACCTTGTGTCCCCCCCCCCCCCTTCTTTATTCGGTAACCGAGGGCTGCGTCATAGAGGATGACGAGAGAGAGGCTGAAGGAGAGACGATGTACAGCCTCTATACAAGTCTCGACTTTATTATTTTGTTTTGCTTTTAACCATGTTATTGCATTCTTCCCACGGTCAAAAACAGACCCGGAGAAGAGTTTCCCTTCGTTCCTGCCGTTTGGATGATCCTGTTCAGTTCAGAATCACAAGCTGCTTGTTTTTCAGTCAATCTGCTTCATATTGATGTCAAAAACCGGCAGCAAAGATGTCATAATTACACGCGGGTTTCTCAATGATACACGCGTGAAGAGCGGAGGCGATCGGCTTTTTCGACCACCTCAACCCGCTCCGAGTCCGCGATGAAGTGACAATTCCGTGACCCAGTCCTACCAGCAGGTCGCGAAACACTCGTTGTTTGTAGCTAGGGGTGAGAATGGTTTACAGCAGGGGTAGGCAAGTTTGCTCGGTGGAGGGCCGATTTTCTTCATCGTCAAAAGACCAAGGGCCAGACCTTCCAATTGTAGTCCGAAGTAAAGCGTCACTTTCTACAAATGCCAGTGTTGTACATCATATATGGCCTAAAGGGGTGTTCTGCTAATGCATTTTAAAGATATTGACAGCATTCTTCACATTTCTAGAGTACTTGAACGATCTCTGACATGTGTAATTATTTTCCTCAAAATCATCTCGAGGGCCAGAGTTTCTATAATGAAGGGCCGGTTTTGGCCCCCGGGCCTGACGTTGCCTACCCTTGGTTTACAGTTTACAGACAAAAGTGATTTTTCTGCAGCCACTTTTGATCGGTCCGCAGGTCTCGATAATTCTGATTTACGAACATGGCATTCACTCAAACTTGCGGAGGCAAAAAGACTCAGCCCCTTGAGGTTAGGATACCGAAGGAGCTAGCACCTCGATAAAGGCATGGCAAGACACTCCAGGTGAATAGGAGAAAAATAAATAAATTTAGAGGTACCAATTTGGAACTATTGATGTATCAAAAAGTAGAAACACTTTTTACGTATTGTTTTTTCTTTTATTCCAAGACTATTAACATTGTAGATTCTCACTGAAGGCATTGATTTATGAATGAACGCATATAGAATTATGTTTTAAACAAAGGAACGTTGCAGTAGATTCTTCAAAATGGCCGTCTTTTGCTTTGATCGCTGCTTTGCACTTTTGACGTTTTCTCATTGCGCATCACGATGTCGCCACCAGAAATGGATTCGACTTCACAGAGCGTTGAAAAAAAAAAAACATTTCCGGCGACGACCTTCTGAAGCTCATTGAGAAAATCCCCAAGAATAAAGGACGGCAATTTTGAAGAATTTAAAATATAAAACATATTTTGAGTTATTTCACCCTTCTTTTTTTTGTTTCCTACATAATCCCACGTGTCCATTCATAGTTCAACCTCTTCAACGAGAATCACACAATGTTAATAGTGTTGAAAATAAAATAAAAAGCAAATTCATTAAAAGTGTTTCCAAACTTATTGTAATATATTGAAGGTTTTCATTCATTCATACATTTTCACAAAATCTCAATCTCGCTTTGTTTTTTCGAGGCTCAAGAACAAATGAGCCGTTCTGCACGCACACTGTGTTTATCAGAGCGTTATCGATTTGTCAGCTTGCCGTTGTGATAAAACACGCTTGTAGTGTTGTTTTTAGCATGTTTAATTCCCCGCGCTGCCAGTGGTGCCGCACTTTGAAATATCCCCACCGAAGTGCCCCAAATCAGGTTTCTAAGCCCCAATTCTCCACGATAATGTCCACTTTGAAGCTGTAGTTCTGGTCGGCCCTGATGTCTGCAGAGCGTCGAGAAGAAAAAGGATGTTGCGTCATTACCCTCGGCCAGTGTGATTCACCCACTGAGAGGCATTCATCAGGCCCGGCTTTGTCCAAGCACTCCTGACGTCAGCGAGGGTCTGCGCACCGGGAGCCTCTCTTTTTCAAATGATAATGCCATTGAAATTGATTTATGTAAAAAAAGGGTCTCTTATCCCTCATTACCAAGTGTAAGCCGTCGACTGTAAAGCATGAAGAGTTCGGATTAAAGTAGGGAAAAAAACTGACGACTCCTACTACTACAGAAGAATTTCCGGTTTGTTTGGTTTTTTTGAAGCTGTTGAACCAACGCATACGTACGAACAGGAAACAGCACTTCCTCCACAATCTGGTGAGGGTTCAATCTAAACACGACAACTTCAACTTCTCGTGCCAGAAAAGGCAACTCAACTTGTACTTGTAAACATTGTGCACAGTAATTAAACAACATACTGCTGAGACCGGCCTTTTTCCACACGCTCACCTGTATAGGGAGCGTTCACGCGACATGACAACATTCTAAAACACCTGCGGTATAAAGCTGAGGTGGAGGGCAGCTGAAAATTCCATGGCGGTAACCATGGTAACTTTCAAAATGCAGATTTCTACTCTTAGTTTCTCGCTATTTTCTCTGTCATTCCTGGGCCAAGTCACTTTAAACAAAAACTGTCACCAGTTCAAAGTCATCTCTTCCATCACATATGAACTATGGTCTATTTGTGTCATAAGGTTAATATGTCAGCTTTGTGAATCCAATAATGATCAGGGAAAACATTTGGACATTTCTTTCAAAAACTGTTTCTCTCTCATAGACAAATTCCAACTGAACTAGACTTCTACAACATGAACACAACCTATTCATTGACATAATGGCACGCTTGGTATCCACGTGTAGCACGGAAGGCGACGGAAATGGCGCTGTAATTCAATTCCACTCTTGCAACAGTATCTCTGCTTTAGTAGCTCGTAAAGACTCCAAACTTTCCAGTCTTGGACCTAACAATATTTTGAAAGGTTTTTCAGAAGGATTGTTAAATGTTTTTTTAGACTTAAAATAAAAAGCTTAGTGAGATATAACACGATAGATATCCAAAAATCTTTGTGACCATTACATCAACCAAATAAATACCATGTATTTAAACCTGCTGTGTACATTATTTAGATTTGGTCGCTGAAAATATCTGAAATTGTGTGTTTATATGCATAAAATAAAAACAGAAAAGGACAGAACACTTGCACTTGACTTAGCAAAAGTTTCAAATTAATAACTCTGAATGTATTTATTTTTGCCCTCACTCACCTGCAGTGTCTCGCCTTCAAAACCCTGGATCACAAACCCAATCGCAGGTGCAATACAAGAAAAAAAACAAAAAAAACGATGCAATTACACGTAATTCGAAATAATTTAGCGGTGAGAGACGCACTCAGACCCTTAACACAGCTGGTCTCGCCATTCAACCCACACTGTCTGTAATGAGCGGGCGGAACCCCAAACACGCTCATGGGACCAGAGCGCCAGGGCTGGGAGAGCAAAGTGCACGTGTGAGGTTGAGAGTGTTCACGTGGGGCTTTGGACCAGGGTTCCCAACCATTTCAAATCTGGTTTGATATTAGGCGTTGTACATATATATAAATAAAGAACCTTTTGCTGTTTTTTTTTTTTGGAGCCTCTCTTTGACGTGCTTTCGGACGGAGGTTTCTTTTCCAGCTCCTCCTGCTCTGGGGCCACCAGTACCAGGAACGCTCTTTGGTGACGTGGTTGTATACCAAGAGACGTTCCGAATGGTATAAATTTCCTGTTAATATTAATTTCAAACACGCATTCCAGCCCCTCTTTCATCCCCGTTGTGTGGACTTCCTCTTTGCTCTGTGCGTCATGAAGAAGCGATGAAACTTGGCAAATCTTCGTCTTTCTGTACTGTCCCAAAGGCGGCTAATTGCACAATGTATTTCTTGCTCAATTGCGTATTTTCCGCGATGAAAGGTGCGCTCTGGAGACATTTTGCGGGGTCGGTTTGGCTAAGAGTAGTAGCAGGTTTGCAGTACAGTATGTACACAGCGCTGCCATGGTTGAGGGTCCTGGGACAGAAGAGGGGCATTGGAGGGGACTGTCCTTGTGAACTGTCTGGTGCGACAAAGCCGATTGTTTTTGTTGTTCAAATTGTTTGGCGTACTTAGACACACTAGTTTAAATTCTAGAGTGCATTAAGGCAAGTCACCGCAGATGGATAGTAGGGAAAAAAATGATTGAGAAATATCAATCTGAAACCTTTCTTTTCTGTCATTTTAAAGCTGCCCTGAGCCGGACCGGCATGGTTGCATTCCCACATTGCATCGCTAGATGCGCGACCATCGCAAACAGAAAGCGAACTCCGATGCAGCTGAAATCGGTGTGAAATGTCCATGTCGTTTGTTTAATAATCCAATATCTACAGGGAGCCGTCAGGTCTTTTTTCCTTCTCATGATCACAGCAGGCACCGGGAGGCTGTGAGGCATTCAAGGGTTGAGGGGGAAAAGCTCTGCACTGTAAACTTAGTTCCAACTGGAAGTATTATGTTCTAAATTGCCTATATTTTCAGGAATTAAATCCAAAGAGTGGATTTAGCCATATTGAAATGTATAGTTTATGATTGTTATTAATGAGAAAAACCTGTGTTCAAATTTGGCCTTGTTTTTGGGGATTCAAAATTCAACAAATCAGGCTAGGAATGAACAAATCCCTCTAAAAAAAAAAAAGTTGTTTGGCGTCTGTCGGAGGGGTACTTGGAAAAAGTGGAATGAAAACCTTATTTGGAGTAAACAGAATCTCAAGGTTTTTTTTTTTTTAATGGCCCTTCTACCAGAAAGGAAATTAACCATGTTTGGATTTCAGGGTCATCTCGGTTGCCTTTCCTGCTACACCTGGATACCAAACAGGTCAATATTTGGGATAAGGGGGGGGGAAATGAAGGTTCCACACTGCTGTAGTTATTTCCGGGAAAGCGTCACAAAAGAAGTACCGCAGAAGGGTTAAGAGAGAGAACGAGTGAAAAAGAGATTAATGCGCTGAGGTATTGGGGGGGGGGGAGCGTGCGTCCGGGACAGTGTGGATGTGGTGGCGGAGAGTCACGCACGTCCGCTGCCCCCTCGTAAACACAGGCGCTCCGTAAACAGGAAGTGGGCGGATGATTTTCGAGCGAGAGTGCTGTATGTGGTCCAGCCCTGGCCCGTCATTTTGGGCAGACGGCTCCTCCGGCCCGGCTCTGTTTTAGACACTTGTGTTTTCATGTCGCTGCCGGGTTTGCATTCCTGTCCGAAAATGTCCCCGCTCCCTTCTGCGGCGGGGACGTGAAGGATGTGGTGTGGACGCAAGACGGAGTGGGCAGCGGAGGAGGAGAAATTCGCGAAAAAAAAAAGAGAATCAATAGGACTTCAAAATAAAATTAAGAGAGAAAGAAAAGGAAAAAAACATCCTGTCTTAAGATATTTTAGACACTCAAACGCAGCCTTTATGCCAAACGTTCTCTCCGAGTAAAGAGTTTCTGAACCAACGCTCCAGCGCTTTGATAATACACAAACTAATGTGAGGTCGCAGGAGTGTGAGCGGTGTGAGTCATTCTGCTCTCTGGTTATGAATCAGCCACTTCTGTTTTCACTATTATTCCAGTCAGTGATGTGAAGCTGCTCTCTGATAAAATCTACTATATGCCCTGATAGTCTTTCCATGGTTGCACCTCTTTATTATTATTTTTTACGTGCCTATAGATCTACATCAAAAGAGCCACTTTGGTCAGTTTTAAACCAAACAAAACTCTCAAAGAGGCGCAATAGTCCAGTATTATTATCCGCAAAGCATACACAGTTTTTACTTGATACTATATGATGATGGATTAATTTATTTATTTATTGGTTTATTTGGTCGGGACAGTGCATGTTAATGAACATACATGGGTCTCATGCATGTAAACAAGCCACACCGGATTGTAGCCTTGGGCTAACCTCTGTACTACCGTGCCGCCCAAATGACAAAAAAGATAAATGATAAATGAATTCAAAGTCTTTGAAACTCACTGGAAATCTTTTTTTATCTTAGACAGTTTAGTTTTACTCAAATCTAAAAGCTTCATTAACATGCACTGTCCCGACCAAATAAACCAATAAATAAATAAATTAATCCAACTGGAGAGCGACCAACAAAAGTGATCTAAACCTTTTTGTCTCGTTGTTGCCGCCTTTTTGTAACATATTTGATGCGTTTTTGTCTCTTTTTCACTGCTTTTTTGTCACTTTGTTGTCGCATTTTGATTTGTTTATTGGTTTATTTGGTTGGGACAGTGCAAGTTAATGAACTAGCCACATCGGATGCACCTTGGGCTAATTTCCATCCATCATCCCCAATGCGCACTCTCAAACACACTCACATTCATCCTGGCCTATTGTACATAGTTTGTAGTGTTAGGGGAAACCAGAGTAACCTATAGAGACACAGGGAGAACATGCAAACTCTACACAGAAAGGTCCCGTCCCTGGTGGGAATCGAACCCGGACCTTCTAGCTGTGAAACATGAGCGCTACCACTGTACCACTGTCCATCCATCCATTTTCTTCCACTTGTCCGTTGCCGGGTCGTGGGGGCAGCTGTTGGAGCTGCCCAAATCACATTGAATTGCCCTATGGCTCCTCCTGCAGGTGGTGGGTCCACAGAAGGACGGCCTCATGGTTCTAACCGGGCCTGTTGGTCTCTCATAAGGGGCTTCTGAACCGCTCTTTGTCTGACTCGTCACCTAGGATCTGTTTGCTATGGGAGACCCCACCAGGGGCACAAAGCCCCCCGACAACAGAGCTCCCAGGATCATTCGGGTGCTCAAACCCCTCCACCACGTTAAGGTGGCGGTTCCAGGAGGGGCCACTGTACTACCGTAAATTTGCATACCCTCCAAACAGCAATCTGGATATTATATTGTAAACGAAACATGCTGTCTCATATTCCAGTTCACTGCGTGCATCAAGAGCTTTAGCGTTTGAGTAAAGACCTAAATATAAACTACAGAAATAACACAAGGGTCGCGTGGAGTAATTACAATTTTTTCTTTGGCCGTTTGAACACTTTACCATAGCCTGCAGGTGAGAATGCCCCCCCCTCCCCAGTCTGCTGCTCAGAGGTGACACGAGCTGGAGGAAGTGTGAGGTTGTGGTTAGCGCCGTGGGTTAGCCGCACGAGCATCTCTGCACTCGAAAAAACTATTGTGCACGAATGACTTGGACAAAAATCTATCATCATTTCTTTTGTTTGGTTTTTACTTGATCTTCTTTTGGCTGTTTTTTGTTGTTGTTTTTTTTTTGCCCAAGATATTTCTGTCTCGCTTCAAGAGTTCAAATGGTAAATCAATAAGATGCATTACATTTCTTCAAGTTTCCGTTTCATGTGCACATTTTAATCTCATCCAGAAAGCCAATGGAGGAAGGACATTTTATTATTCCAGGGACAGAATCTGAATTACAGATTGAGCCAGGTCCAATATTAATGTTTTTTATTGGCTAGCATTATTCCATCAATGGCTTTCTCTTCCATGATGGCACAGGCGTATTCCAAGATGTCAATGCCCGGACTCATCATGCTCGGATTGTGTAAGAGTGGTTCAGGGAGCATTAGATGGATCGGCCGCCTCAGAGTTGACACTCTTCGGGATCTTTTGGCATTGCAGAGGCTTAATGAAACAACCTCCCAAGAGGGTTGAAACCCAGCCGATGGAGCGTCACATGATCAGTGGAGTGTAGTTGATGCAAAGATATTTACAGATGGGATTTTGGATAGCTTATACTTAAAGGTGCATTATGTCACTTTTTATGCAGGGAAAACAAATTGATATCAGTGCAAATTTGACCTTTCAGTGTACGGGCGGCTAGCATGACGCCGTTAATTCCCATCACGGTGGCCACGCGGACGCTCCAGGACCAATTGTTTTTTAGGGTCTCTGGTGGGTTTTCTCAATGGAATGCATGTGTAACCATGGAGACAGTAGCATCAGTGAAAAGCGTGCATGCTAGAGGGCTAATTCTGCAATATGTTTTACAGAGTCCCAAGCTGTACAAGAGACCAAAGAATGGTCAAGATGCCTCTCATAGTTTTTCCACAATCTCATTTACCAGTTTCTGAAACCCTTGTTAGTTTTCTCATATCCTACCAATGAAAATACCCCCCTTACTTTTTGGTCTGAAATGTTCATTCCTGACACTGAATCTACACATGTAGTAGTTTCAAGATGGCTAGCTAGGACCAACGCTACACACAACTAGCGCGCCTGAATCTTCTGTTTGGATTACTGTTGAAAGAAACATTCATAGACTGACATCTCACAAAGCTCCATCTCGGCCTTGGAACACTTCCCGGTGTTGTCCCTAGAAAATATCCTAGTAGCCAGCTATTGCAGTTACAGGAACATTGATTCACAAAAGGTACACTCTTTTTTATTTATTATTTATTTTTTGGTTTCCAGAAAGAAAACTGGCCCCAAACCTCATAACTTCCTGCAGCGTCTCACCTTTCACTCCTCAAATCAAATTCATAGCCTAAACACTCAGGTTTGCAGCTCCGTTTTCTGTTGCAGTGTGACAGAGGATGCAGCTGTGGAAACGACCCCCCTTTATCTTTTTCCACCCCCCACGCACAAGCCCACCTACAACTCTATCCACGCATCTCTGCTTTGTCGACTGACGAAGACGAGAGCGTGCCGCCGTGCCGTGTGGGGTTCTCATTAGAGTGATCTCTGACCCCGTGCGCGTGCGCAGGGGTCGCGGCCTCCCCCGCTGCTCTCCTGTACAGGGGGGGCTAAGGGAGGGTATAGACCAGGTAGATAAATCATGTGCTGTATTGCGCGTGGCGTTCGGCGGGGGAGATGGACTGTCACGACGTCAGTCTTGTTAGCCCCGTGTTCAGACGTGTAATGAGGAGCGGGGCCCAGGCCTGTAGCGAACGCCGTCGGAGGAGAAACTGTTTGTTTAGGCTTCAAGAGAATTTAGAGGCATGGGTCGGCCAAGAAACAACGTGTAGTCCGGAGCGTCAGTGAAAAAGGTCCAATGTTTAGCCTTATTCAGGTTTTTAAAGAACTTAAGGCAAGACAAGGCCAGGGGAAAATATTGACTTTTCACGCAGTGGTCAATGTGGAGATTTTTAGCCAGTTTTTAACATCTTAGTTATCATGTCAGGGTGTTAACAAAACATAAACGCTTATGTTATGATGTGTTGTTGCTAGCAAGGCAGCGATATCCCGGAAGTAGCTACAACGTCATTTCACAAAGCCAGCTTTACGTCACGCATTCACAATTGATTGACACATTTTGCATCCAAAAGGTCCTTTGATCCAATTATGTTAGTACGAAAGAGCAGAGACGTGTGTGCAAACATTACAAAACCTCAGGACCGCTTTCCTCAAAATGAGCGTTTCATTCCACTCATGCAACGACCTCTCCACTTTAGTAGCTCCTACGGACTCCAAACTTTTTATACACAAGCAAATCAGTTCAGTGGTCCAAACTAGCTTTTTAAGTAAAGTCAAATCTTACATTCCTCCAAACGAACTTCTTGAAAAAGCTTATTAAAGATGTCCGAAATCCCCTCTGAAAAAATCTTAACTTGCAAAAACAATAATGCAGTAAATTTAAACCTCTATTCGTTATTTAGATTTTGTTGCTGAAATTTAGATTTTGTCGCTGAAAATATAGGCAATTTTGACCATTTTTATTCATAAAATGTCTTTTCTTATATGAAAACATAAAATTACAGAAAACTTGTAATGATTTTTTTTCTCATATTTATTTCAGTAAGCAGAAGTTTTTAATTATTATATCCCAAATATTTGTTTTCCCTATCTGTCAACCAATCAGTCAACTAAACAATCAATTAATCAACATTTATAAAGCCTTTTAAGGCAAGATGAGAATAAAAACTATTAAGTGAACAATAATAAAACATTAATGTCAACAATAAAAATGAAATGTCACCGCATCAGTATTAAAAGCCAGTCTGAATAAATAAGTGAACTGATAAAAGCACGAATAGTCCTTTCAAGGTTGCTGCGATTTAATAAAGGCTCGGCGGTGGTGCAGCAGTTTGCGCTTGTGGTTTTCTCTCTGTGTGGAGTTTGCATTGCTCCCCGTGTCTGCGTAGGTTTCCTCCGGCTACTTCCTACCACTAAAAACATGTACAATAGCCAGGATGATTTAGAGCGTGTTTATAGGGGACGACGGATGAAAATCACCCCATGCTACAATTTGGTGTGGTGTGTTCGCATGCATGTGTTCACTGTGTGTTCACTTAAGCACAATTGTGCAATTGGTTTCTCTCATATTTTTTTTTTTCTATTGTTGTGTCGTCAGTGTATCATTTTCGGGAAGTGAAATGTTTTTATATCCAGATACACTGCAATAAAAGCAATGGATTTAATTAAAGGGGAACTGAAAACCTTCTGTGGTTGTAATATACATGCGTTTCCAATGACATCACACATAGTTCCGGTGGCCTTTTTGAATACCGAAGTAGCATTATGCAGTACTACAACATGTAACTCTACTCAGGATGAAAATGAAAGACAACTGATTGACAGTGGCATTTTTACGTTCTTGTAATCATTGCTCATGAAGATAACAGTAAAAGCACGGCCCCAGAGACGCACATTTATGAGATATAACCAGCAAATGTGCACAGACGTAGCAGCTCTGTCTGTCGAGCTACAGCAGGATTTACTAAAGATCTGCTTCACTCTGAAGACTAAATTAACCCATCAAAGAGGAAACAGAAAACCTTTCTCTGTGATCATTAGTTTGTCAGGTCGACAGAGTCTCATTCTGAGTCAGTGTTTAAGCTGCTCAAGACGTTAGCATGCTACCGGTTAGCAACTGTCAATGGCTTCAACACGATAAACACATGTGGTGCTCATATTTATGAACACTGAGGAAATACTACAGTAACAGCTCAGCTCTGACCTCTGTCACATGTTGTATCCAAGGCTAGATGTCTGTGGAGAGGTCAGAGCTGAGCTGTTGAAGCTAAATGTTAACCGGTAGCATGCTAACATCTTAAACAATGACTCACTGGTTTCGTCATATAAACGTGCGTCTCTAAGGCCGTGTTTTTACTGTTATCTTCTTGAGCAAAGATTACGAGTACATAAAAATGCCACTGTCGATCAGTTGTTATATATTATATGTTTTAGTACTGCATAATGCTACTTCAGTATTCAAAATGGCCACCATAACAACAAAAGTCACATGACTGAAAGCCATGCATAGACACCCAAGTTTCAGAATGGATATCTTTAAGTAAGAAAGAATAATCTACTTTTTTGCAATCTACAGCACTTTTTTTTCTTTCTGAAAGAACCCAGTCATGTCCTTTGGGAGCAGGAGGGGAGCGCAACTTTCCGCAAGCAGAGGGCAGGGGATTGAGTGACTATGTGCACCATTTCAGATTTGTTTTCAGGCAAACAGCCCCCAATAAGCCCAAGGTGCGTTTAGACTTTACAACTGTTTTGGGGTTATCTGTGATGTCCTACAGGTCTTAACCTATACAGCACACCCATGGTCTACGTTAGGGTCTCTCCCAGTGTTTAAGCTCAAATTCACCTATTGAACCGTGGCCAATTAGCACTTGTGGCTAGTTATTGCTAACGTTGATACAATGCTCTGATAGGCTATACCTGTCCACGACTTTGTTGATGAGTAGAGTGTAGTAAATTCTAAATTCCACAAGCATAACACAATTTCAAAGGCTGCTTTATGTGTAGAATGTATTTTTATTTTATTTTTGTATCTTTACTGATGCGTATTTCTTGTTTTCATATGATCAATCAGAGTTAATGTTAGCCTTAGCTCCGGTGAGAATCTACTGTTTGTTTCATGGCCCCAAGACACTCTACGCTGATCCAGCCACAAAAGTTAGCTCTTCTGTTATTCTCATTGAAATAGTAGTGCGGACAGCGACAGAGGTCTGTAGAAGTAGCTAACGCAATGTTGTGTTGATGTTTCTTTCCTCCCACAATCCTCCCAGGCCGGTCGCCGGATCGCCATCCTGTTCTCATCTAACTAGGTTTAACTTCTGCCTGAAAAATCAACCCTGAAACCCATTGACCTCCACTGTACGTCTCCTTTCAGAAATTGCGAAACAAGGGCCACAATGACTGTGCTAGCCCAGACGCTGATGACAATTTCGCAGATGACCACTTCGACTCTGACTTACTGTACAAGCGCTGCGCTGTAAGTACCTCCGCTCTACTACTCTGTTTTTCATGTTATGTCTTTATGTCGATTGTTCCACACAGGCGCTAAACAAGAAAGAACACAGAGGGTGCGATAGCCCGGACCCCGACGCCTCTTATGTGCTCACCCCTCACACCGAAGAAAAGTATAAAAAAATAAATGAGGACTTTGATAATATGATGCGAAATCATAAAATAGTAAGTACGGTGCTCGGAGATGCTCTCTTTCTGCTTGGCTTGTGGCACTGCGGTCCGCATACCTTCGGGTTTCCCCACACTGCAGCACTCGTGACGGTGTTGGCAGTGAGTGGCGAACAGTGGTGGAGACACTGGGACACCTTGATAGGATCACATTACATTAGCTGCTGAGAGTACAATGACAAACGCAAGATCCGAAATAAATGCTTGGAACGAGCGCCAATTACTTGATCTCTGTGAATTGCCGTTATATTGTTTTACTACTTTTTGAGCCAGTGTTTGAGCCTAAATCGTCAACTCTGGATTAGTCACACAAGCACCATTTAGAAAGATGGAGTCCAATTGATGCGTGAAAACTATCATGTGATTGACTAATCACATTAGGGAAAATATTAATTAATTGTGGCGGCACGGTAGCACAGTGGTTAGCGCTCGTGCTTCACAGCTAGAAGGTCCCGGGTTCGATTCCCACCTGGACGGGGCCTTTCTGTGTGGAGTTCGCATGTTCTCCCCGTGTCTGCGTAGGTTTCCTCCGGGTACTCCGGTTTCCCCTACCACTAAAAACATGTACAATAGGTTCCCCTCTGGGGCCAGGACTCCCCTGAAAAAGAGATTCTTAATCTCAGTGGGACTTTCCTGGTTAAATAAAGGTCAAATAAAAAATTAACTAATGTTTAAACCAAGAGGAAATATTACTTCATATTCTTATATATAATATTATTAAAGGCCCTACTTGATTTTTTTGGGGGTTATAAACGATGAAATTAGGAGCGTGTCAATTAAAATGACAGTTGTGGTCTAAACTAAGTTTGAACTTTCCTAATACATTTCTAACATCCCAAATCTTAACAATGATGTGTTTAGTTGCTTAATATCTTTTCCACAGTCATCTTTGTTTTGTCCTCCTTCGGTATACTGTAAACTCATTTTGTTCCACTCCTACAATAAAATCAGGTATAGAGCCTTTAATAATAAATTAGTAGATAACCCTTATTAGACTTTCGCTAGCCTAACCTCAAGTCACGAAACAGTTTCTAGTTTGGAGTTGAATAAACAAAGAATCCTTTGATTAAACGTCATCTTCCTTGTGATCCTATCAATTGCTTGCCTTGTTTAACCACAGCGTTGTCACGAAGCTTGGACGGCCTCTCACTCAGGAGTGCCACCTTAATGCACTAATGTTCACAATACAGCTGTTAATGCCATGGTAATGCTAACCAAATGGTATTTCTAACACCACAGAATTGCTAACGCCATGCTGATGTTAACTAAACAGTAATGCTAACGTTATGGTATTGCCACAGCGGCATGTTCCCTAGAGCTGATTTTTTTTTTCAATGTTCAGGAGAACAGTGGCACTGGGGAACATTAGTGCCTTACATAAAAAAGTCACGATGTTCCCTTGTACAACGCACCCAGAGTTTTAGGGAACAAATTCACTTCCATATTCATAGGTCCTGTCGTTCAGGGCGTAGAGGTGTAACTTCACCTAGCCCACTGACGACTCCAATAAACCAGCTATCCTTTGATCCTAAACCTGAAGAGAAAACTGTGATGGCATACCAAGCTATGTATCTGGGGAGCACAAGTGCCTCTGGTGTCTGGAGGGTCCCTGGATATTCCCAGGGTACATCGGTGTCAGGACACCTCAGCACTGGGGAACATAGGGCCATATCCCACCATGATAATGCTGTCGCCACAGCCGCCTCTCTGAACCGCACTCCTGTCCCTCACTTTGGCCGTGCACAGTCAGCATGCACAGGTAGACGGAGGTGAGGTAGAGAAAGACACAGCGGCTGTTGCTGACCCCCCGCTGTAATGCTAGCAGATACAGAGACAGTGTTAAAGGAATGTGTGTGCTGACAGGTGCAGGGCTGAAGTGACTCTCTGAATGCATGTACGGGAAATGTTATTTTCACTATGCTCGATATGAAGATGTTGTTATGAAGATGTCGTGTACTGTTGTTAGTCTGGCCAGGTATTCTCTTTCAGTGTTGACCATTCGGTTTAGAAGATCACGGGTTCCAAACTTTTAGATGTAACAGACATACTGCTACATACCGGTGTTTGTTGTATTTTCATTTTATGACAATTACATTTTGCCTTACATTTTGATGGATTCAGGTCTCAATTACACAGTGGTGATGGTAAGCTAAGTGCTATGAAACAATCATTGTGACCAGGATAAAGGACATTAGTCGGCCCTCTAGCTGGAGGGTAAACTCTTGTGCCATTGTTGCCCAAAGTAGTGCTAACCCAGTACGCACAAGCTTTCAGGTTTTTACAGAAACTAAGATACAATATTGTTTTGTATTGGAAAATGAATGCCTGGCCTGGCTATACACCATGAACATGTTTTTGTATGTTTTACAGTGCCACAAAAACGATTGAATATCTTGTCGTAATGTATTTGAAAATAATGTCTTAACCCGGTGCGCCTTGTGCTCCTCAGCCCACTGGCCTCCCGCAGCAGAACTTCTCCATGCATGTGGCAGTGCCCGTGTCCAGCCCTGCCTCTATGTACGCTCCTGGGGCCACTTTGGGGGGGCCCGACAGTGGCATGCTGAGTCCCGCCTCAGCCCCTCTGCACCGAAATGTGGGTTCCAGTGGAGGCTCCCACAGGCCCACCAGCGCAGGCACAGGTCAGTACACCGGATGGAGGTTGTTTTTTTCTTCTTCTTAATGTCAGAATGTCATATGGAACCATGTGGGTGTCCATGGAGCTGCTAATCCTTTTGTACACAAACATCAGCAAACCTTTTCTGAAATGTATGTCATTCTTGGATCTGTTGGGGGGTAACAGTGGCGCAGCTGTTGCCACTCTTGGCTCTGACCAAGAAGGTATAGAGTTAAATCACCGGACCAGGTCAGGTTTGTCTGTGTGAAGTTTGCAGGGTCTCCCCTTGTCTATATAAAACATGTGTGAAGGACAGTGTATGGAAATAAAAGCCCATTTATGCTGTCCTTTCGAAATGCATACGGATACACGTGTAGCTTTCTGTCCGTCTTTCTGTCGGTCGCTTTGTTTATCCAGAGTCATGGCATCGTAACAGTACATGAGCTAACCACTGGGGACACTACTGCACACAGCCAAACAGGTGAAGCAGAACAAACGGCTAAACTTCTAAAATGTGATTTGCAAACAAAACCACCTGTACATTACTTGTTTGACTAATCTTCAGGGAGTGTGGTGGAAAAATACATTGTGGATGGGGCCATACTGTTTTGGTCCAAGCTCTTCATCGCCTGTTTGGGCAAATTCTCCATCGCCCTCTGGTGGTAACTTTCAATAGCGCTTGCTGGACAGTATAAACTTGTGGAAGCATAAATGCAGTGACAGGAACTATGCTAGGAATGCACGTATCTATTTACAGACAAAATGGGAGCATAAATGAAGCTTGCGGTAGTATCTGGATAATGTGCACAGGAATAAGGCTATATCCACACGAAGACAAAACGCTTATATTTTCAGAAACTTTATTTGTAAGCATGAAGTCAGCTTAATAAATGTGTGCGTCCACATGGGTCGACTCATGTCTGTGAAAACGGCGTGATTCACCTGCCAGGCCTGTGTGTGGCGCTGTGACGCTCAGACAGATAATAGAACAAGATGTAGAGGGCGCATGCGCAGTAAACCTGTGTGGAATGTAAACAGTGAAAATGAAACGGATTCAAGGATTTACGATTTACAGAAGAGACGAGGAGATGAGTTTATTCTTCAGACGTAACGGGACTAAAGCAGAAAAACCTGTCAGTGACCGGACTTTGACTGTCAGTCCAAAAGCACAGACTGTTTTTCTACTTGTCACCTGTGGCTTGCGGATTACAGTGGAGCAAAGAGGAGCGGAGTAAAACCATCATAGATCCATGAGTAAAACTCATTATAAGGTCAGTAGATTATGGATAACAGACTCCACCCCTGTGCTGTGATGTCATCGTCTTAGTAAAAGTTGCGGAGACGTCGTAACAACGGCGCCACGTAAACGGCGTTTTGAGATCTTTCCACTCTGGGACCTAGTTTGGAAAATGTTCGTTTACAGACCCCCAAAACGCCGGACTCGTATGGACGATACACTAGATTGATAAAATATCTTTGCGTTTGGTCCTCAGCTTGACTTCGTATGGACAGGGCCTAAGTTTTGCATGTTCTTTAACATGCACTGCTTCAACCAAATAAACCAGTAATTCTCTTTTTTAGAGACAGTGCATAACTCAACTGTAACTATAAGGCTAGTTTTCATCTGTAGTATAGTAGATGTGTACACTAGGCACCCTGGAAAGGGGAACAAAAAAAAATACAACAAACAACATTACATTTAACAAAGAGTCCATGCGTGACAGCTGACGTGTGAAGTACATGCAGCAGGAAGCAGCAAAACATAAAACACAAGCAGCAGTTCAGATTTTAGCGAGCAGATTTAGAAACAGTTAGCATGAGAAAAGACACAGTCAATAACATTAGAAGTCGATTACAATACAAAGCTAAAAAAGGAATTAAAGGACGTCAAACAATGGGATGCAGCAGTACAGAAATTGCACAAAATACTATGCAAGATACTATGCAAGGTGCTAACTTTATATTTCTTATTTATACTTCTCTCAAAATGAAGTGTTTGAAATGTGCACTGTGCATTAATCACACATCTAAGCGCAATTGACCTTTCGCAAAACCACGCCCCAAAACGGTAATTGTCCAATCAGGCATCCTAGCAACCGGTACTATGAAGCTAGGTCCGTCATGCCGCAGATCACCAATGCAAAACAATGGGACATTCCAGCAATGAGCACTGTGCAGATGCACTTTTTTTGTTACTGCTAACCACCAAAAACTCTACCAGACAAAGAAGAAGAAGCAAAATGGTGAAAGCGATCTGCCTATGGAGGATGTAAATCAGACACTAGGTACCACAAGAGTGTGTCAGGGGGAGTCCAGTTATTTCCCTTCCCAAAGCGAAAACACAACCTGAGCACTGCCTACAATGGATCAAACAATGTGGACGGCCTACGCCCAGCTAAATGTCTCCAAATAAACAAGCAAACGTCTGCTCTAAGGTAAGGCTAGGGCCGCTAGGCTAACACCTTAGCATGCTAACATCTAGCTACTGACACAAACTGGCACTGGAGCTGTAACTTTTAACTGCAGCGGTGAACTTTTACAACCCTACAGTCTCACGTTTTTTTTGTCTTCCTTTATGATAAAAGTAGTGTGTATTTTGTCACGGCCCTGATAACTGGCTGTAGCTGATTGTCAGTGTGGCACCTGTAGGTTTAGCTAGCGTTAGCTAACTTTAGCGCACTGGAGAAATTCACGGGAGAAATGTTCCTATTTTTAGAAATACTAAAAAAATAAGAGGGTGCTTATCGGGCAGTGCAAGAGCACGACTGGTCCACAAGGCTGTGCTATTGCATTTAAGGAAGAGATCACAAGGTTTCTCTGATATTTCTGGAGACTTGTCTGTAGCTTTAGTGCCAATAGTTGTCCTTTATCCTCCGTTGGATAGTTTAATATCTTGAATATATCCGTCCACTGCATACTGTGACCTCTTTTGCCTCGATCTGCAGGATATTGCGGCGGTATTGCTCCAAAAAAGGTCACTGACGTGCATGGCAATCTGTTGCGCTGCCTGTGTTTTACCATTTGTTTGTCGGGCGTAGCAAGAGTAACTAAGGGGGGCGGGGCTTTGCGAAAGGTCAATTGCATGGTTGTAAATTGTTTTTCCATAGGCCACAACAGTAGTCAGTGGCTCATGGGTTCACAAACATGGCTAGTTTTATTAAACAGAAGAAGTCTGAAAATCAAATAATGGATTAGTCTTATAATAAGGAACAATGCTTTCATTTTTTTATGACAACTAAACATGTCTGTAGAGATCTAAACTGCAGGGAGAGCAGGTTTGATGATCAGAATATTGTTTTCAGAGGAAAGTCACCAAAATAGGGGCTTTCTCAGAACATTATGCATTGATTGTTGGGTCCAAAATTGACTTAATTATGATTACAATATGACAATTTGTATCATTGTCAAATACACTGAACGCTCTTTTTAAACCATTCCCTGGAGTCCCTAAGTGCAGTGAATGTGTTGATAGCATCTTACGGTCTTCGTACGAGAGTGAGAAGTCCTGATAAGACGCCACATTTTCCAACAGACTGAGAGCTGCAGGTGCACACGCCACGATGGATTTGTGCATTTGTCAAACACGGCAAATACCAAAGCGCTTGTGTATACATTGAACACTTCTCACGCTTATGGTTGTAGGCAGGGGTTGATATGAACAACTGAGGCGAGAGATAATCTTCATTGGCTATAGTGGACACTTTGTCTCTCAGTAGCCATCTTGGCCAATATAGGTTAAGCAAACCGAGATCTGAACATGCAGACCAGAGAGTGCATAATATTTAGTATAAAACACGAAGACGTATTCTGTGGTAAACCTTTTTCTAGGTCAATGGTATGCCATGATATTAGAACAGTATTTGCATGAAAACAAAAGTTGACTTTTGATTTAAAACCATATGATTAAAAAACGCAAAAGTACAAACGTTCGAGAATTTTAAGTGAACATGTAATGCATAATTATTATCGGATTCCTCAGTTTATGATATTTTACTTTTAATAGTTTGAAATCGTGTTTATGCAAGGAACAGAAGAAATGAAATAATGACCTGTTCAGGATTTCAAATTGACTGGTGCTCCCTCAGCAGGCAGCAATAGGAATGATATGGTGTTTGAATACTGAAAACAAGCTTTCCCCCTTTCAGCTAACGGCATCATAGCCTATCAATGGCACTGTGACGGACACATTTTGAACGCAGAGCTGCTCAGGACAGGTCCAGCGATGGATTATGACCTTTAATAATGTTGAGGACAGTTCTGTGTTCTGTCTACAAAATCCAGGAAGTACAGATCAGAGCACTTCAGCAGTGGAAGAAGAAAGGGGCAGGAGTGAGAGGGAGTTTCTCAAACTGCGTGGAAGAAGTGAGATGTTTATGTTTTTGACGAAGGAGCATCATAAAACACAACGGTTGTATTGATTTGTGAGAAGACATCTAGACCCTTCTACTCGCGAAAAGATAGAAGGTAAACTGCAGTATGAACATTGGTATTAGGTCCGTTTGACCCCTTTAACTACGCTCTCCCATCCTTTCTCAACACGTACATGGATGAAACAGTTAGTTTAGTTTAGTTTATTTGTTTATTTGAGCAGTACACATAGTGCTCAAAACAGTTCCATGTAGTCAGTTGATCTGATCCCTCCTCCCCTTAGACAGGTGCATGCGTTTCCTCCCCCGCCTCCGTATAAGGCTGTGGAGATGTAGAAGAAGAAGAATCCGAGAGCAGCGTTCAGACCATGACATAAAGACTATTTTGGGCAGCAGTGGTTACCACTATTGCCTCACAGTAAGAGGTCTCTGTGTTTGAGTCCAGGACTATGTGGGTTCGTGCTGCATAATAATAATAATGGCTTACACTTGTACTGCGCTTTACGAGCCTGTGTCAACAAGTTTTTCAAAGCACTACACTGATACACTGCCTTACAAAGAAATTGCTCTAATATTTGGTTGCAGCGATTTATTTTATGCCTAGATCTTGTATTGTTTTATGGAAGAGTGTGACGACTGCGCGTCCCAAAGATTTTGGACTCTGAAACCACTCTGTCGCAATGTGAGTCCGATGAATCCTAGCGTTGTCATCAGAGGCAACAGTGGCACATAGAGCTGGTCATCCAGGATGTTCAGGTCGTCAGCTGATCTCATTCTTTAGGCACCTAGCGTAGCTGAACCTAGAGCTGACCAGGGGCAGCAACCCCAGACCAGAACAGTTAGGAAATTCCAAGTGGCACCGTATTATTCATTCATTCCAGACTCGGCGGTGGTAAACTACTACTTTAGCAACAGTTGGCCCATAGGAGATTGCCTGATCAGTCCTAATTTCTTTGGACTGGAGTAACCTAAAACAATACCTGCAAGCCTTGAGCAAGTATAGTGCATGGGCTTTAAAAAACATGGAAGAATCTGGAGCTTATTGGTGGGTTACTCAGGCACAACTCCACTTCTGTTTGTCATGAGGAAACAACATTGTTACACGGTTGAAAATTCTTGAATGCTTATACTTCCACTGCGGTCAAGTGTAACCACCTCTCGCCCTCTACCAGACCTCAGCAAGCACTCGCAACTACATTAAGTCACATTCGCGCTGTCCTTTTCCCCCCTTGAAGACAGATTCCTATATTTAGCCGCCTGCTGGGCCCTAATGCCTGTGTACACTTGTTTTCTTGCATCAGTCCGCTGTGATCCCGGCGCGGTGTTGACTCAGCTGTGTCAGATGCATTGTGCTCCCGCGACTGTTTATTTGACTGCTCATTGTTCCATTCTGTGGGAGTCCAGGAGCCACCCCCCCTGTGCGCTGTGGATACACGGACACAAAGGGCCGGGCAGCGGCGTGTTGAAGTGTCACTGATCCCCGATGCAGTGGTTGATAGCATTCACAACAGGGCGTCCATTGGCTTTTAGCGATCGCAGTGGTGTTGTAGGATCAGTAGGAGTTCTTGGAAGGTCTGGCGGGTAATAGCAAGCGCACGTATTCTGCTAAAATGACTTGTTGCTTATAGCCAAGACATAATGTGGTTCTCTCTGGAAAAAACAAGACCTGGAGATGTGTGTCGTCTTTATGATATGTTGAAAATCTGATTCCAACTCTCAAATGAAACTTTTCCGACGTCAACATTTATGGATTTTCTGTTAACTGCGTTTTCGACCTTTTAGTGCCTGTGGTTAGCATGGGGCCTATATTTCCCATCACAATGGCCTCTATGGCGCTCCAGGATCAATTGTTGTTTCTGCCCCCAACCAAATAAATAAATATATCAGCGGCGAAAACCTATACCATAAACCCTAAAAAACAAGTGATCCTAGAGTATTACAGAGGCCACTGTGATGGAAAATAAAGTTGCCAGTCACTAAAAGGTAAAATAGGCACTAACATCGACTTTAAAATAGTCGATTGCCCATACAGATATACAGGCCCCTGCCCTTCATATTACATCATTCATTGCATCAAATTTTAGAACGTTATTTTGAAATCAAGATTCACAGTGCACATTTTCAAACTGGTACGTTAATCGCATGTATTTAAATAAAGGCAAACCATAGGAACTTAACTTTTTTGCCGTCTCCTCCTCCTCCGCCTCGTTGTTCATAAACAACGCGCTGCATTTACAAAAGCTACTTTTTGCCAGGAACAGGAACCAAACTGCTTATTTGTCCACCTTAATGAAACGCTGTCCTGAGAGAGAGAGTGTGAAGAGCGATGTTCACTGTGCCGCCAGTATCAAAGCCTGACCATGCTGCTTAGACGTGACAATGCAGCCAGCCCATGCGCCCACCCCCCGCACCTGCACCACCTCCCTGAGCATAACCACATTTTGTATCCAATAGACCAGTGGTTCCCAAACTTTGTGGAGCCGTGTACCCCCTGAAGCTTTGGGTGACGAGTCGCGTGCCCCCTACTTTGACACAATTGAAAACACTGGGAATATCACATGTAATATTATTACATGTGATATTTATTTCCTCCATTCTTACAGTGAACTCAAGCAGGTTTTCCACATTCAATATGTTTTTGCTCGTCTGGGTGATGGGACATTAAGAATATGTAAAAACTATTTTTTTATGAAAATGCCAGTTTTTTTTTCTTTATTAGGCTGTTAGTGTGAATGTGTAAAGCTGAGTGTTTTGCTTTGTCCCAGTGGACCAGGACTCTGCTGCTTTTGTCACTCATTCTCAACATCAGACTCTGGTTTGAACTCTGCGCTCTGGTACTGTCAAACCACCGGGACAGACTCAAATGTGCTGGTTTAAGCTTTTGTTAAAGCGGAGATAATGTTTACGCAGGACAATACCATCTTTGCATGTGCCACCGCACATCAGCTCGTAAATAAATGTGTCAGATACAAAGGGTTTAGCAGCAGAGGAGGGGACAGCCACCGATGCTTCTCCTTCTCCCCTCGCTCCTCGGATCGGAATGAGAGAAAAAACTCCTGTTGCAAGGCAAGGCAATAAACGAAGTCACCATCAGTCTGACGGCGCACAGGCTTCTCTTTCTTTATGACAGGTATATAAATTGCTATTGTTGTTCACATTAAAGGCGCTGCTGTAGTAGCGAGGGCTGACACAGCCCCAGCGGCGCTCCCGGCCTCCACGGGCGTGGAGCTGTACTTACTCGGGTCCTAAGCGGCTCTTGAGGTTCGGTTCTGGAGTGGACACAGTTAGGTCCAGAACAAGCTCATCCACGTCTGAATTATAAGACTCTTTCGCCTGTATAAGCGCGTTTCAACCGGTCAATATCGATCAGATTGTGATAAAAAAATAATAATAATAATTACCACCGGGGGTACGCGTACTACAGTTTGGGAACCCCTGCAATAGACAAAGCCTATAGCATAGATTTTTATTAGAGATTATAATTAATAAAAATGAAGAAAAAGAAAACAAAAACTCAAAGCCCGACCCGACCCAAACCCAACTGTCATGCGTAAAATCTCGGGCTCGGGCCTAAAATCTAACCTCTAAGCTGACTCTCCTCTCCTCCCTCTTGACTCGTAACTTTTGTTGGGCTTATTTTGTTGTTGTTTTTTTACATTTATTTAACCAGGAAAGTGCCACTGAGATTAAGAATCTATTTTTCAGGGGAGTCCTAGCTCCAGAGGGGAACCTATTGTACATGTTTATAGTGGTAGGGGAAACCGGAGTACCCGGGGGAAACCTACGCAGACACGGGGAAACATGCAAACTCCACACAGTCGTCTCCACAGAGATAAACTCGCTTACATTTGTTTGGTCTGCTTCAACTTAATGTGGATAACTCTCTGCAAAAAACAAAACAAAAAAACAACAACTATTTTTGGAGCGCGCTTGTTAATGTCAGCACCTGTTTTTATGTAGCGTGGTTTTACAACAGTTTAGATGCTCTTGTGACGCATTAACATATCACCTAGAACGTTCCGCCGTGTGACTTTAATGATTTGTTGCTTTTGCCAATTAATTCAGAATTGCACAGGTTAGTGGCAAGTGCTAACCACTCGGATGGAAGTTCAAATAAAGCTTACGTAAAGGTGTGAGAAGCCGGTCTGGCACTTTGAAAAGAGAACACTTTTATTTTATTTTTTTTACAGTTTTGATGTCTCTAATGGCTTCAGCTCTTCCTTTTGAAACAGTCACAGTACATTTGCCAGTGAACTGCGCCTCATCCCACATTACTGCAAAGCGTCTTTGGTGTAATCACTCACAATAAAAATAAAAGCCTCATCAATTCGCCAATGGACGTTTCAGTGGCGTAGATGCACTGATAATTACGCCAGTCTATTAGACGTTCCCAGAGGCTTGCAGGCGTTTAATGCAGCGTGCAGTCGGAGGGCGGGGGCCTGGTCATGGCGTTTTAGTTTGATGTTGTTCTCGGCTTGTTTCTCCTCCGCAGGGAACGGCTTTGTGAACCCCAGAGGCTCCCCGGGGCTCCTCAGCACGGCCAGCGGAAACGGACTGGGCTCAAAGGGCATCCTTGCCAAGTCCCCCCCGCCACCCGCAGTGAGCATGGCGCTGGGCGGCCGCAAACCAGACCTCCGGGTGGTCATCCCGCCATCCAGCAAAGGAATCATGCCCCCTTTGGTGAGTGCTACCCCCGGGGGCCTACACAATACAATTTGAAAGTTTGGGATTGGATTTGTTCGCTCTGAAGGGGATCATGTTGGTGTTATTGCGTATTTGGATTCACATTATTGTCTTTAGATTCCATCATTATAAGAAAGAGTCTTTATCTTGTGTGCGCTCTCACTCTATGGCGTATTAGAGAGATGTGCAGGCAGTCGCATCCATGACTAAAGCAAAATTGAAATGAATGAATTCAATTAGTTCAGGATTACTATTGCAACAACACATCATCAGTAGGGTGAAACTAACCTGTCTCACGACGGTCTAAACCCAGTTCACGTTCCCTATTAGTGGGTGAATTCTGCTTCACAGTGATAGGAAGAGCCGACATCGAAGGATCAAAAGGCAATGTGGTCTAAACCTGGTCTAAACCGAAACCGTCGTGAGACAGGTTAGCTTTACCCTAATGATGATGTGTTGTTACTTCTGAAAACAGACGATATAGAAAATTGCTAAATCGTCAAAGTGGGCCACTCTGTGTCAACCTCACGTGCGCCGTGCAGCCAATTTATAAAGTTTGTTTCTTCCCCGGTCTGATCTTTGGCCATTCTGAGTGGAGAGACAGCGGCATTTCTGTTTACTTTTGAGTACAGATAGGGCATATTTAAAATACAATACAAATAACAATGCATCTAAATATAAATGGGCTGTATCAGGTCTAAGGGGATCGAATGACAGTAAAAACTTTGAACTCTGAGCAGTTTTCTTCAAATGAAAGATCAGCAGTCCCCTTGAAGTTAATTTTCAATCAAATAGATAAAAATCATAATCGTCCATATTGAGTAAAACAATTTAGATTAAAGTTTTTGGGTCGAATTAAATGGTCTCTAATTAAAATCCAAAATGCCACGGAGATGACACTGAAACACCTCATAGAAAACAAAACCTCCTTGTACTTCCTATATTAAATCAATTTTTTTTCCGTCTTCTCCCATATATATCACAGTAATCCTTTTCCTCCTGCATTGCAATCTTAAAAAGAAAGAAACACATATTGCAAATTCCTGTGAAAAAACAAACAAAAACGCATTCAGATTTACAGTACATTCCCAAACCCGCGTGTTTCTCCGGGGGTTAAACCCGGTCAGACAGACACAGGCGGCTCACGGGGGGGCTCTGCCGACGGGCCTGTCGTTAGAACATAATGGTATTAAATGAATCACGTCCCGGTGTGACAGAGTGAGATGAGGACTTAATCAGCGC
Source organism: Proterorhinus semilunaris (assembly GCA_021464625.1). Taxonomy (NCBI): domain Eukaryota; kingdom Metazoa; phylum Chordata; class Actinopteri; order Gobiiformes; family Gobiidae; genus Proterorhinus; species Proterorhinus semilunaris. The sequence goes on along the minus strand of CM038356.1, from coordinate 28,421,920 downwards.
AGGGTGAGGGCAGATCATATCTCCTGCCTGCGCCCCGTCGGCTGCTGCGCTGACGGAGAGTGGGCTTCTGCGACGCGTCCGCCGCTGGGCGAGGCGCTGCTGTTAATTCAAATTTGGTCGGAAGCCATAGAAGGTGATTACTTAATTAAAAGTAATGCACAGGCGTTAGGGCTGCACAATATTTAGCCAAATTGTTAGCAAAACGTTTTCCAGAAGCCACAATATATTTAAAGGTGCATTATGGAACTTTGTATGTGTTAAAAAAATATATACTTTTTACTATTGCGTATTTAATCTTTTAGTGACCCAGCGGCTGGATGAGTGGTTAGCATGGCGCCTTTACTTTCCATCACGGTGCCTCCAGGATCAAGTGTTCTTAGAGTTTCTGGTAGGTTTTCACTGCTGACGGACCCTCTCCCCAGAAAACGTACACCACAGTTGAGCCTGGAGCGTCGCACAGGCCACTGGGATCGAAAGTATAGGTGCCTCGCAAACCACCCACTCAGAAAATGGTAAATTAGTCACAAAAGTTCCATAATGCACCTTTAAAAAAATCACTTGGATCTTCCATCGCAAAACATATGGAAAGTTCGGTTTCAGTCATGATTTTCCTGATTGTAGTTCACTTTGTACTTGTTTTGGTCCTGATTTTGTATTTCATTAAAGGTTCCTTGTGACAGAGTTTGCTGAAACCGCTGTGTGCAAATGGTTTAGTAAAATAGTGCAATAAGCCAGACATATTGAATATTGCAGTTTGTCCTGCCGTCATGGACACTGTGGCATGTGTTCACATTTGATCCACTTGAAGTGAACGCTGATGGACTTCCAGGGAAGAGTTGCTTCCTTTGTGCAGCTCGTCTGACCCTTGTGGCTCATGGACCAACTAAACGACTCACAGGAGCAAAGTGACTATAAATCACTATTTAAGGAGGCATCACATTGCGCACTCATCTAACAACAGTATGAACTGTTTTTCTTTTTAATTTTATAAACATGACCTAATTTGTTTACGACCATAAACGATCCATGATTTGGTTCTTGAGCTGATCGTCCAATCAGAAAGCAGAATGAGCCCCCACAGGCCGGGTTTTCAGATTCCAAAACTGGTGGTGATTTTGTATTTTATTTGTTTTAAATACATATTAGTGGAATAAGATTTGTTTTGTCCTCCGTCAATTTATTGTAAAGTCAGTCATTTGTAGAAGAAATACTGTGCATCTAATTATAAAGCATTTGTATCAATTTCACGAAATTACAGGCGATTTCTGTGACTGTGACCCAGAAAAAAACACTTACAAACAAAATAAATAAATAAATTATTTACATACTCAGTTCTTCATTGTTTTTAAACTAAAACCAAAATCAGGTACAGTGTCTTTAACCCTCGGGTCATCCTTTAATTTTCTTACGTTCGTTATCCTGATGTACAAAAATGTACATGCTTTTCAAGCTGCTATAAAAAGCACATACTTTTTTCAAAAAAAATTCACAAATCTGAAGAATCACTTCTCACCTTCTCAAAACTACCAAACATGTCGTTTATTTGGGGATTTTAACCCTTTGTGTGCCTGTTTGAAAACAAAAACGTTGAAGTTTGTGTTACAGAACAACATAAAAACCTTATTATTTTTATAATAATAAATAGTAGAGAGCTGGGGCTTTGGTGGATTTTACGGCCTTGGATGTGTCAAAGATGAGCCAAAAATGTATTTGATTGCATTTGTAGTTTTTTTGTAGTGGACGAGTCAAAATGTTATTGTCTCCACTGACTTCCATTATAAAGAAATTCATGACTTCCAATTTTCTTTGCTCTCCTATCACCATATAAAAGTCATATATTTTATAATGTCAGCATTTCATTTTGAAGAACAAGAGTCAGATTTGACTGTATTTTTTTCAGTTTGGACTTTGTTCCTATTGTCGGCAGATGAATGAAATTGCGGTATTTCCCCATAAAAATTTAATGGGGCCTTGGCAGAACCTGGGACTTTTCTGCCATAAAACTTCAGATTCCAAATCTCACTGCAATACAGGAAAAAGTAACATATCTGTGATGTCAGCATTTCGTTTTGAAGAAAAGGAGTTGAATTTGACATTTTCCCTGCATTTCCGAATGTTCCACTTTTCTAACATTGTACACAGATGCATGTATCTTCAGTCAGCTTACACTGAAGCTGTGGCCGAGGGGGAAACAATAAGATTTGTTTGCCTTTGTGTTTCATAAAAAATATATGAATACTTTTAAAGTTAAAAAGTGATCTATCGACAATAATGTTTAATGTGAAGATTTTTACAGTTTAGAAATCTTAGACACCAAAAAAGCTCAGTGGAGAGCGTCACAATCAGTGGTTAGTTTTGAAGCAGAAAAGTCTCTGTTGTAAACCTGAGGGAAACCCATGAATAAATCCAGACTGCAGGTCTTTGTCATGGTTTTTGTGTGTTGAGGTCACTGTGACCTGCTAATTAATATTTTTGCACAAAAAAACTCAAAAATGACTTTAGGCTCCCCCCACCGTGGTCTGGTTATCACATAAACACAGAGTTTACAAACTGTCGAATATGGCAACAACACTGGCATGGCCAACTGTCAAAAAAAGTAGCATTTTTTAAAATACAGTAAAAATGTCAAATTTCACTATTTTTGTGTGTGAAAGTTTTCAGGGTAAAGTCCAATGGAAATGCCTTTTTTCCATTATATCCAATAGGAAAAAATACTGTGATTTTATTCATGTGCCAACAATAGGAATGAGATCCAATCTGATGGAAATCAGTAAAAATGTTCAAATTCACCTTTTTTCTTCCAAATGAAATGCTAAAAAAAGTGAAGTTTTAAACAGCTCTGGGAGAGGAAAGAAAAGCATGTGTTTATAATGGAAGTCAATGGGATGTTTCAGTCGCTGCCATTTTCGAATAAAGATTCATCCGCTACATAAAAACTATAAACGCATCAAATCCATTTCACTTCTCATCTGTGACACAAACGCGGCTCTGGAAACAGACAAAGTCTCAGCTCTCGACATTGTATTATTCTAAATATAATCCCACTTTTGTGTTTTTGTGTAATCAATTTTTTCAGTTTTAACTTTTAATACTGGGATTGTTAGGGTTAAAATCCAGAAAATTATGACATGTTTGGTAGTTTTGGAAAAGTTTCCTGTAGTTCATGTGATTTATGCAAAAAAGAAGCGGAAAAAAATATTTAAAAATTCAGATGTTATGGGTATTTTTAGGCGTGTACATTTTTGTACCCTAGGGTAACGAATGTATGGAAAGTTGTAAATCTCTCACTACAGAAAAAACTACAAATGCAATCAAATCAATATTTGGCTCATTTTTGACACATCCAAGGCCCTAAAATCCACCAAAGCCCCAGCTCTCTACTATTTATTATTCTAAAGATAATGAGGTTTTTATGTTGTTCTGTAACACAAACTTTTTTGTTTTCAAACAGGCAAACAAAGGGTTAAAATCCCCAAATAAACAACATGTTTGGTAGTTTTGAGAAGGTGAGAAGTGATTCTTCAGATTCATCAAAAAGATGAAAATATGTGTTTTTTATAGCAGTTTGAAAAGCGTGTACATTGTTGTACACTAGGGTAACGAACGTATAGAAAATGCAGATCTCCAATATAAGGCATGAGAGAAAAACAAACACTGGATTCGGAAAATTTGTCTCGAAAGAACATTATCTGCCGAAATCCACGTCTCAAGCTGCAACTCGGACAGGAAAGGAAAAAAAAAATCTTGCAAAATGTACAAAAAATGTACACAGGATAACATAAGGGTTAAGTAGAAGTATGAGACTGGAGTAAACATTTTATTTGAGTAAAAGTGAATATAAAAGTATCCACTTTCTGATTAGAATGACTTCACATCTGTGGTGTGTCTGCAAAGGGACCACGGCCAAAATGTTTGAACCATAATTTCAAAATACTTTCATTTTGAATCCAGTTCAAACATTTACTGGAGTGGTATGTACAGCTACAGGCTCCTGTATGTAGTGAAGTAGGCTAAAAGTATTCATCACAAAATGTACTTAGGAAAGGTAAAAGAACCCCAAATCTGCACATATTAACTCTACTGTCTTCTATCTACCTCTGGCTAAAACCAGGCGCCAAAAGGACTTTCTCTGCTTGAAACAAAAACAAGTGAAACATTTCCCCGGTGTTTTTGCAGCGCTGCGTTTGAGAGGGTTGCTCCGTGTAGGTGTATGGACCTCTCGGCTCCTCTCTGTGGTCACTCGTCTAATAACTAAGTGATGCTTGGAGCCGCATGAGCTCACCGTGACTGTGCACTGTTAAATCCCTCTGCATTATGGTCAAACGTGCACCATGGTGATACGAATGTTCCCAGAGTGTGTTTACTCGAGTAGAAATTGTGCTTTCTAAATGGTGTCATTTTAGCGCATCATACTTTTTATTTTATTTTGTTTTACTACTTAACTAATACAAGACTGCATTTTGTTTTTGGTGTATGTGTTTATATACATTGAACCATTTACATGTTTTAATTCTTGATTTCACTATGTACAATATCATAAAGACATTTCCTTGTCTTATTTGAAACTACAGACATAAAACAATTCCTTTCTTGCAACAATCTTTATACGCAATACACTGCCACCCTCTTGTGGCTGTAGCCTGTATTGCACTAATGTTTCTCAGGCACACACTTCTCACTTTACTCACGATCGTTCATTGTGTGTTTTTGTTTTCCCAGAACACCCAGAGGATGAGCAGCTCGGCGGCCTCCCAGTCCCTGGCCACCCCTGTGGTGTCTGTGAGCACCCCCAGTCTGCCTCCCCAGGGCCTGGTGTACTCAGGCATGCCCTCCTCCTACAACCCCACCGGTGAGTGGAGAGGCCTCAGGGGGGTTAGCTAGTGCCATGCTGTATTGAGGTTATTTTTGGGGGGGATTCATATTCTCTTGTGTATTTGTCTTAAACGTGCAAAAGTCCTACACCTAGATGTACGCTCTTGGTTGTTGCGTATTGAAACCAGTGTCATAAATGTAAGTCAGGTCCAAGGCCCGTTTTATTTTTGTTTTATAGCTTCTTATAGGGAACCTTGTAATATACCATCAAGTGTTATAGCTCCTGTTTTTGTAAAAAGTGGTCCTGGTAATATTTACACTGTCATTGGGGTCATATGACTGTAGAATCTGTAGGTACTACCAGAAAACAAGCCAAATATAAACAAATAAAGTAAAAAAATATGTTTTGTAAAAAAGGATATAAATGCTTATTATTGACAAAACGTTTTTTTAAAAGTCAATTTGTTCAATGGATTTTATGCTATTTTAAAAATACTATGTTCTACATTTAATTAACCAAAGTGCTTTATCTTATCTGTTCAAAAGCAGCACCGTCCGGAACTTTGCAAACAGCCCATCAAATCCCGAAAAGCTTTCTATCGATCCAATCACAGACCACGCTGTCATGACGAGAAGAGTAACCTGACCACTAGTAAAACACTTTCTTAAATGTACCAAGTATTGAAAAACAAATCAAAGAAGGCTCAGTGCTTACTTACCTCCCGCACTAATAGTGATTTGGAGCGCATTTTGCAAGACATTGATCAGGATGTGTTTGAAGTTTTTGCCAAACGTCCCCCGATTAAAGTAGAGGTCTGGAAGTCTACATGTTTACAAATGTTATAAAATGTGCAAAGTCGACCACCTGGTCTTCCATTTTGATATAAAGTAAGTAATAATATACTGTACATCGTATATTGATATTATTTTTGTTTATTCCCTCCTTCCTGGATCTCAGCAACTAATCAGAGTCTAGTAGGAATCTAGCATCTCCCAACGTTTGGCTCCACCCCTCACCTTAATTTAAGCTCATTGGCCCTTGAGCCTGTCGGGGCATTACATACATGTATACACGACCCTCCAAGCGCACGCCTTGTTTTGACACTGGACACTGATCGTCTTTTGTTTGTGTCCACAGACTACTCCCTGAGCAGCGCAGACCTCGCGTCCCTCCAGGGTTTCGGCTCCCCGGGTCTGTCACTCGGCTCCGTGTCGGCATGGCAACAGCACCCACTGGGCCAGGCGGCGCTCAGCTCCCTGGTGTGAGTATATAGCCGGGCGTACGGGGGCGCGATCCGACTTGTCTCGAAAGACTTCTGGACGTCACAAAATGTTTATGTTGTTGAGCTATATTTAGCAGTAGCAGTGCTCCTATTTCAGGAGCAAGAAAATAGTTCCTCTTCCCTCGGTGAGTGAAAAGTGACAAAAGCTTCACGGTGATGGTACTTCTTCTGGCTCGGGAGTTGTATAACTTGCACAGAACCAGACTTGTACAGTCGTAAATTTAGCTCACCTAAGTAGATTACTTTCGGATCGTTTTCTTTTTTTTCCCCATGGCCCCTCGCGCATTATGTAGGCCTAATGAATCTCCGACCGACAGCAGACCGTGTCACACTAATGAATTATATCACACTCATCCACTTGGTGCATGGATATACCTTTCTTTTTCATACTCTGTTGCGTGAAGCCGCGAGATTAGACTAGTTTGGAGTGATGTTCGATGTCCAATGGTATCTCCCTATTCCAGATTAATCGAAGAGAAACGCAAAAGGTGTTTCTGATTTCAAGACCTTATTAATTGATAAGGGGAAAAAAACAATGTTGGTGTACATTTATTTAAAGGCACACCATGCAACTTTTTATGAAAAATAAAGAGTTGATATTAGTACGTATTTGTGGTTAGCGTAGCACTTTGACGTACCACCCCGATGGCCTGTAGGACGCTGGAATGTGTACGTATCCATGGTTCCGTACATAATACATTTCGAAAACCTACCAGAAACCCTAAAAAAAAAAGAAGAAAGAAATTAAATTGATCTTGAAGCATCATAGAGGATGGAAAGTAATCTAACTAACGCTTACTCTTTTAACATAAAAAGTTGCATAGGGCACTTTTAACTATTATTACTATTATTCTATTGTTGAATCATAAATCATCACGGGGGGGATTTGTTAGCATGCCGTTAGCAAAAGGTGAAAGCTTGTATTCACCGTTTTCCGGCCAGTTTCACAATCTTAACTGTCTTTTTCTGCACATAGACAGACATTATTTCAAGTTGTAAAACCAAAAAGATCAACGCCACAAGCATTCGTGATGTTTCCACTCAAACGCCTCCCTGTTCCTCTTCCTCACAGTGGCGGGGGTCACCTACCTCAGGGCTCCAGCCTCTCCATCAACACCAGCCAGGGCATCAGCATCAAGTCGGAGCCCATCTCCCCCCCACGTGAGCGAGTCACTCCCTCCGGGTTCCCCACTCATCATCATCACCATCATCATCAGCAGCAGCAGGCGCAGCAGCTCCAGCAGCAGGGCGCCCCCAGCAGGCAGGACGTGGTAGGGCGCTCCCCCGCGGACAGCCTCAGCTCCTCCTGTAGCTCCTATGACGGCAGCGACCGGGAGAGTCCGTCAGTCAAGAGGCTGCGGATGGACTCGTGGGTGACCTAAAAAAAAAATTTGAATAAAAAACCACCCGGTAGAATGGCTTTGGTCGTCGGGTCGAAAGATGCGGGAGAACCTCATCCTCCAGGGTCCTTGGAGCTTTCATCAAAACTGTTATTTCAAATTTGTAAGATTTCAAACGCGGCAATGGCACCTCAGTTGGCAGGACTGGATACGCAGAAGCGGCAGGGTACTCGGAGAACCGCGTAGGGGGTAGTTACTGTAGTCACTGGTCTAGTTACTTTCGGACACTATGTTGCTGTATTTGCTGTTTGCCAGGTGTAACCAATCAGAGAAAGTTTATCAGCTACAGGTAAAGGACTCTTACTTAAATCCCACAGTCCGCTCAATTTAAGGGATTGAGTTGCATGACTTTGCCCCGTTACGGGCGTCATTTGTAGGACTTTTGACCATTCAAAAGTTAGAATTTTTTGGGGTTTTCAATTGTAAATTGCCATTACAACGATCCATTTTTATCTGGAGAATAGATCCTTTTCACCAAACATGACGCTCGGTTCGGTTTAACTCAAATGCCAGGAACAACGACTTCCTGTCCCATGGTAATACTAATTAGTGAGACAGTTGGAAATAAATCAGTGTGCTACGAATCCAAGGTAGACGGCTTAAGTTCGCTGTCGAAGTCTTTTGGATGAAGAGGCGAAACGTTCTACACTTCAACTACAGAGTACAGAAGATGACTCAAGAACCTTTATTGAAGGACTGATGGATAATCACTTATAAAGTGTTAGAAATAGGACAAGTAGGGTGTAAATATTTCACTGAAGGACACCGTGTCCATAAAGGCAGGTGTTTCTCAAGCCCCAGTGATCCAAGATGGAAGAGTATTGATTTCAATGGCCACGACTGAGCAGGGGCACTGTGTCTGTGGAAGTATAATATAATATCTGTTTGTTCATCCGTGTCCGCTCCATGGTACTTCAGGAAGGATTTTGTCATCGAACAACAATGCTCCTCATGATCGACTGACAGGGCAGGTATCCATTATCAGCTATTTTAACAGCCAGGGCGGTTTCTCCTTTTGAAATATATTTGTACCATTCAAAAAATTGCTTTTAGGACCTAGCCTAGCCTAGCCTCGCAAGATTTTGTCAATATGCGCCACTGAGCGCAGGCTTTGAAATCAATACAATGGCATCTTGGAGAGCCGTCTTGACTGTGTCCCGCATGCCAGAGCTAAAGCATGTATGCTAGCACTGATCTCATGACAGGTTCTGACCAATTAGTGCAGTGGAAACTAGATTAGGGCTAGAGTGGCGCAGCGGTTAGCACTCGTGTCTCACAGCAAGAAGGTTACAGGTTAAATTCTCGGACTGGGTCGGGCCGTTCTAGTGGGCTTTACGCCATGACGCTCTTTGGAAAAACAGCCCATGTCGCGCTGATCCTGAATAAAACAGAACAGGAAGTCGTCTGCTGCCACCGGTATGTTGAGCAACGTCATGCTCCATGAAAAGGGTCTATATTAATACCAGACTTTTATATCAAGTGGCCTCTTCGAATTAACTCACTCATGTTTGAAGATGCCAAGAGGCTAGCGGGAAATGCTCACCACACTCAGCATTCAAAGTCAAGACTACTTATTAGCAGTACTGTCGCTGGTTTGAAAAAAGAATAGAATTTATTGCAATAATGGATCATTCTATAATTTAAAAGTGTAGAATATTTATCGTGCAGTGCAAGATGAAGAAGCTAGTCCAGTTGAGCTGGTGAGACGGACTCCGGAAAACACATCAGTGATATAAGCCAAAGCTGTTGTTTTGTTTTTGTACAGTTGCTGTGGTTTCTAACAGTTCACTCGATTTTTTTTCCCCGTTTCTTTTGTATTATTTGTTTAACTTGATGTAAAACATATAACTAAGCTTGAACTGATATCAAAAGCCATGAACATTACGAGGGGTGGGAATCAAAAGGGCGTTTTGTGCGACATTTTGCGTAATTTGCGATTTGCGCAAGTATGAAGTACAGCATATCCAATGGAAGCTTATGATGAGCTCTATCCACTGCCAAGATATTTCAACATTATGGACAAAAATAATCGACATACATTTTACCATCTTTATGAAAGCTGTTTTTGCATTTTTTTTTACCAGAATGTCATCTACGCCCTTTTGGTTCTTAACTCTGGATTTGCTGTATGACTGAAAATTCGAGCCAAACCTATTTGGATGTATATAGTAACATTAATATAAGATCAGGGTTAGCATACATTCTTCGACACATTGTACCACCACGATTTTCAAGAAAAGCTATATTTTTGTGGACGTTTACATGAGGCTGTTTGAAATTCACTCTTCTTTCATGTTTGACAAATCTTAAACCGGTCCCACATAATGCTAAACTGGCTTTTTTGAGCTTTTAACCATTTTCTTTCATTAAACTATGTCTAGAGTCCGGCATGCTCTGTTCCACTACATGCGTAATCCAGGACGGAGCAAATATCGTTTTTAGGAGAGGTGTGGACTTGAGCCTGGACTTGGACTTGAGCACTAATAACTCGCAAGTTGCCTTGGACTTATAAACAGTTCAACAAGGCCTGTCTGTGCTGTAGAGACTTGCTAACCTCTGAATTTTCCGTCTCCTGAATAATCCATCTTGAAACGCTCGAGCTGTTACGTCTGGGCTTCACGGGTCAGTCGTGAGTGGGCAGGTTTCGTATTTGTTGAGAACAAGCTCTGATCACCAGAGAACTCGACGTCCGGAAAACACAACGTTTTGCAGACTAACAAACACAAAAAAGCCATCTTTATTTCCAAACTCTTTAAGACGAGCTGTATTTGGCTAAAACAAAGTGCGCGTCATCCTATCAGTTCCAAATGACCCAAGAAAAGCTCTTCCCCAATTCCCTGATTGATATTACTCTGCCGATGTTATTTGCTGTAATATCAATCTGGCTTTTACCAGGTTGTTGGTACGTACCAACCAAATTGTTGGATTAGCAAATGTTGAAAAATATGTCCAAATCTTATTGCCTTTGCCAGTCTTTGCCAGCCTTATAAAGACATTATAGGACTTGTAAATCCAAGGCACAGGACTGGCCTTAACGTGTGAATCACTGACTTGAGACTTGATTTAGACTTTGGCCAAATTAGAACTCATTCCCACCGTGTTTTTTTTTTGTCTCAGTGCATCATCTGGAGACTAAGACATTTTCAAAGGCTCTAAAAAGCCAGAATAATGCATAATGTGGGACATTCATAACAACATTGACCCCCGTTTCTCTGTTTTAAATACAGGTGAGTGATGGGCATGCTAGTGTTGTTTCTGTGGTTGGATACACACTGCCAACCTTCAAAACAAGGTCCAGCCGCTCCACTAACCCAAAGTTCTGTGCGTAGCTTTGACTGGAACATAAGCTATCCTTAAAAAAAAGAAGTGCGTCCAGGCCTTTTCACCAAACTCATGTCTTTGACCATATCATGTAAATATTCTACTGTAGGATTTGTTTAATATAACTCGAGTCCATTTGATAAGTATGTAAGGGATACGGTTTGTGAAAGGAAATCTCCAAACAGGAACTCCGCAAATGTTTTTGGCGTTCATAAACTTAATATTTACGCCTCAGCTATTATACTTCACCCAGTTTTCAAGCTAACTGCTGACACCTAAGAAACAGCCAGCACTTTTGTATCCATTTCTTTTTTCATGTTTCATCCTCTGGTTTCAGAGCAGGCAAATCCAACATTAAAATGTGACGATTGATTCACAAGAGAAATGACAAGAACACCTTCCATAAAAAACTGTTTAAAAAAAAAAAATGTTAGCAAAACTTGGGAAGGTGTCTTCAAAACGCTAAGCTAACAGTGTTGTTCTACAGCCTTTTCTACAGTAAAAAAAAAAAAAAGGAAAACGTGTACAGTAATGGACTCTTGATAGCTAGATTCTTCTATGCCAGATACCGCTTTTGAAATTGGTTGTAGCTTTAACATACTTAAACTGTACAATAGCAATGTATTTAGTGCGGGCTAACTGAAGCTCTTTCATGCTAGCAATTTGGCGGGTGGGTAGGTTCCTATGTTCCCCGGGTGCTTTTTTTTTTTTTTTCGTAGGTGAGTTGGTACATCAACCAATCACAAGTCATGAGAGTGAAACGGCATACATTGAGGCACATTGAGTTGCCTTGTGTATGAAATGCGTGGTATAAATAAACATGCCTTGCCTTGCCTTACATATATCGTTCAGCCTAACCCCTGCCCTAGCCACTAACCTTAAGGATAGTGGACTGGTGCCTAATCTTAATCAATAGAAGTGGGGGAACATAGGGCTGACCCCCAATTGAGCTGGGTTTTCTATATCAATTAGGCTACTGTAGAATAACAATGAAAATATAAATAGTGAAATGAGAAAAATAAGACAAACACGTGGAGGTCAGGATGACAAGCCATAATGACTAAAACAGGGCAACAAAGGTTTTAACGTTAAGTACATTCCAGCAAATCTATGGACTGGTGGTTCTTTGTATCAACACCATGCTAGCATTAGCAAGAAAATTTGGTTCTTGGATGAGAGGCAAAATAATAATAATAATAATAATGCATCAGTTTTATATAGCGCTTTTCTGGACACTCAAAGACGCTTTACATTGCACTATTCATTCACTCCATACTTGGTGGTGGTAAGCTACTATTGTAACCACAGCTGCCCTGGGGTAGACTGACGGAAGCGAGGCAGCCAATCTGCGCCATCGGCCCCTCCGACCACCACCAACCACTCACTCACATCATTCATCCCGGCCTATTGTACATGTTTTTGGTGGTAGGGGAAACCGGAGTACCCGGAGGAAACCTACGCAGACACGGGGAGAACATGCAAACTCCACACAGAAAGGCCCCGTCCAGGTGGGAATCGAACCCGGGACCTTCTAGCTGTGAAGCACAAGCGCTAACCGCTGTGCTACCGTTACTCTAAAAGTATCCTACTTTTTTAAATTCTTGCTTCCAAATGTAGCTAACAATAGCCTCTGTTAGCTTACCGTCATACTTCATCTTTAAGCAGTTTGCCTACTGGCTTTGCTTCCCAAGTCCCGCCAAGTCACAGTTATTGTATTTGTGAGGCAAATAGCATACCCATAGGCAAAAAATAAACCGTGCAATTTGTGGATTTTCTGTTCTGTTTGGAGATTCTATTCAAAAACAGTATCTCACCCATACAGTGACATCACAATGAACATCTTGTACAAAATATGGTTGAACTTTTTTTTCTCTTCTGTAAGCCTATAGCAATGCTTATGCAGTAGAAGCAGAGTATTTGAAGGTGCTCAAGTTCTGTACATGTTTCACACCGCACACGTACACTTGCGAGAAGATGACTCCGGCATAACTCATCATCATTAAGTCATATTTTCAATCTCACTGCTGGATTGCACACATTTGCAGGAGGAGGAGTTTGCTGTATAAGACAGGTGCGGCGATGCGTTCACTGTCCCGGTTTATAATGCTGGGTTCATTCTGAGCTTTTCCTCTGCCAGTCCCCACATTTAGCTTCATGGTAGCTCCCAGACTTGTCAGCGATGATCTATGCAGCGATTCAGACGCTTGATGTCATTCAGCCCTGTCTCAATTATGGGATTTAGGTCAAACTCAGGGTAAAGGGGGTTAAGCTTACATTTCTAAGCACTATGGCAGAGTGGTTAGACCTCCTTTCACGCAACAATAAGGTTCCAGATTGGAGAATGTACAGTATAGCTGGGGCTTCTTGATTGCGTGGAGTTTGATTGCTCAACGTCTCCCTTTCCAATCGGTTTCTCTTCGGTTTGGGTCAAATGCAGAGAACTTCAATCGTAGTGGAGGCTTTCAAATATCGTCGACATTTCGTTTCTATTGTGCTGATATTTTATTAAATGTAGATGAGCTTTACAGAGCCAGGAGAAAGGCTTGGTTCACATGTACTCGTTCATACAACAATTGTTGTGACATAAAGGTGCATTATGGAACTTTTTATGCAAAATGCGTATTTGACCTTTTGGTGATCCAGCGGCTGTATGAGTGGGTGGTTTTGGCGCCTTTACTTTCTATCACGGTGGACTCTATGACGCTCGAGGTTCAACTGTTTTCTAAGGTTTCTGGATGGAATGGAAGCGTAGCCATGGAGATGGTTCCATCAGCAGAGAAACACTAGAAACTCTGAAAGCAATTGACCCTGGAGCGTTATAGAGGCCACTGCGATTGAAAATAAAAGTGCCATATGTAACGGGTTATAAAAGGACGTTATAGTTAAATCCCTGCGAATTGGGTGTGGGGTACTTCTGACCACCCACACAGCGGCTGACTCACTAAAATGTCATGTATGCATTAATATACATAAAACATTTGCATACAAAGTTCCATTATGCACCTTTAGTGTCCATTTTGTGCCATAGAAACTCATAGGGAAACATTGACTTTAAAGCGGAACTAAACTATATGACAAACTATATATTACATAGAAAAGATTCATAACATTAATGAACAGGTTCTTTTTTTAACAAAGGCCTGGAACTATTACTCTCATCTATTCCCATCAAGGCTTATGGCTTTATTTTCGGCCATTATTTTGTACATTTGATCACAATTAGGTTGCATAGTTCACTGTCCTCTGTATTTGACCCAGCTTTAAACGACAGCTGAGAGATTATTTTAGTGTGTTGTGTGTTTTAGACTAAGGTGGGAGACCCGCAGGAACCCCACACCGAAAAAAGGGAGAGCGTAGAAACTCAATGCAGCAAACCTGGGACCTTCTTGGTGAGAGATCCACCCACCATGCCACCTTCTAAGTATCTTCGAGTTTAACCTAAACCGTCTTTGTACCGCAGGGCCTTTCATAGGAGGGAAAAACACTTTGGGCATAATAGCACTGACTGTTCCGTCGATCCTTAAGTGCCATAGCTCCATGTCGCTGGAATCAAACTTGCAAACCAATTTCTCACGATTCCCCCATTTCCCATAAACGGACTTTAAAGAGCAGGTATAATCTTTATAGCAATAACCATGAAAACAACATAAAAGTGCCGCCCTGAGAAGCGGCATCACCTCATATTCGAGCACATACTAGCACTTAACGAACTTATCAGGGAGTGTTGTAGTGAATATGCACAGTTAGAAAATGCCTTATCCCAAAGAGAAAGAGAATCAATGCAGACTTAGAAACGACCAGACCTGCCTCATCTCAGAAAAACCCCGCACCAAAACGCTGCAATAAAAGGAGAGTTTATTCCATATAGCTTCAGTTATTTGACTTGTTTGCCAAACTAGGGTTTGTTTTCAAGCAAAATTGTCTTCCACCGGCGTAAGAAAATTGCACTTAACCAATCAAACGTATGTCATACAATGTTGCCGCGCTGGCAGATAACTTTGCTTGAAATGACATAGGCCTAGTTCTAGCCTTGGGGTACGGAGGACTAGAATTGCCAAAACAATTTTAAAAAGAACAAGGAAAAGGACAAAATACAGACATACCAACAACAACAACAAAAAATGAGTAAATAAACAAACAAATAATTGACCAAAATAAAGGCAGGTGTTTTTTTCAGGCAGTGAGTGGTCAGATAATGTTTTTTTTTTTATCTGACCGAATTTTTTTAATTCCACTCTTGCAACAATATCACCACTAGTAGCTCCTAAAGACTCCAAACTTACCAGTCTTGCACTTAACAATATTTTGAAGTAGTTTTCTGAGGGATTTTTACGGATCTAATTCCGAGATTATATATAAAACAATCTAAACAAGATCCAAAATACTCATGCTTATGGTTTTATATGAAAACATAAAATGACATAAAACCTGTAATACTTTATATCTTATGTTAGTGGTTAGGTTAGAATTGTGTAGAATTATTACATTTCAAATAAAAAGGAGCATCTCTGATGATGTGAACCGATTCAGCAAGAAGGCTGAGGGCCACCAAAATTTGGTCTGAGGGCCGCATTTGCCCCCCGGGCCGTACTTTGGACACCCCTGCTCTAGATGTTTCAAATTGATATCTCTAAATTGTATTTTTTCCCCTGTTTGCCTGCAGGGTCTATTCATTGAATGCCGTGTTTTGGCAGTTCTGGTCCTCCGTATCATGAGTGAGACGCTCTACCACTAAGCCTCTGTCCCTCCAAAAGGAAGCACAAATATGTCAAAAATCCCGAAGTCAGATTGTTATCCCGAAGTCCCTTTTTCTTGCAGTGCGCCGGGCCAGTGAACGCAGCGCGACGCCTCTCTCTTTTGTACAAATTAGTGCACAAGCTGAATGTGATCGTACGGAGGATCGTTACACTTTGGACTGTTTTCCTTTTGGCTGCGGGACGGAGGACCCTGCTTGGCTTCGTGGCTGTTTTCGAAAACGAAAGCCCGTGTTTGCTATAACTGTTTATATCGCCGTAGTTCCTTTTAGCTGAGCAGGCTGTTCCCGGACGGACTCTGGGACCGTTTGGCGGCACAAGCTGGACTTTGTTGTTGCCAAAACTGAAATGATTATTTGTTTGAAAAAGAGATTTTAAGTTACTATTTCTTCCCCCTGAGGGTGTGCCGTTTTGTTTTTATTATAAATATTCAAGTGGACTTTTTATTATACAGGAGTAAGAGACTATTATGGGTATTGTTGTACAAAATTTGTATTCCTCACAAAGTAAAAAACCTTGGCTTTGAAATGTGTATTTTAGGTCCTCTCTCTTTACTGTAAAAAAAACAAAAATGAAGTACTTATAGAATTTGTTCCTGTGACGTCCCAGAGCGTAGAAAAGTTTATTAAACACCTCTGTATATGCTCATGTCTGATCATTTGTCATTGATTTTATTTGTGTTTATATATAATATATTCCACAAAAATACATACACGTGTTATTTTCTATAGCCCAGTGACTCGACGGATGTACATATACAGTATGTATCAATATACCAAATATAATAAGCCTGGGGCCACTTCTTGTGACGTTTTCTGACATTACACTACCACACACAAGAGAGAGGGAGAGGGATGGGAAGAAGAAGAAGAAGAAGAGAGAAGCGAGGAGAGGAGAGGGAGAAAACGAGGGAAGGAGAAAGAGGGAGGGTAAGGAGAGGACATAAGGCAAGTTTATGTGTAGAGCACACTTCATACAAAAGGCAATTCAAAGTGCTTCACGGTTGCATACAATTACAAGAAAGCAGTTCAAATCAAACACCAACATAAAAATAAATGTATTACAGTAAAGAAGAAATAGGAGAGGGAGAGGAGAGAAAAGAGGGAGAGAGAGACAGCCAAGACTCCCATCATCTCATTTTCACTATCCCGTCACATTGTATGACATCATCAAGCAAACGAACGTTTAATCTTGAGGGTTTTGGAAAATCGGCCCATTTACAGTGAGCTACACAGGACTCAAAATGGGAGATTAATTTGTAATTCAATTGGCATGCTTTTTTTTTTTTTTTTTTTTCAAGGCTCACTGCGTAACATTTTGGATTCTTCTGTTGCCAGCACAATACATGCTCCTGTTGATCAAAGTATGGATTTGGATGAGTTTGTTATGAGGATCTGTAACAAAATACGTATTGGGTGAAATATTACATAAAAATAACTACCCATGCCGTTCACAAAACATGGACACTAAGGACATCTAGTGGCGATGAGGCCAAGCTACACCAATGCGTTGTATTGCAGTGCATTTAGTATCCATGGGAGGGCGTCACAAAGCAATAAATACATGGCAACATTACGGGGAGATAAATTATTATCCATCCTTAGGTGGTGCTCATGACATCAGCTAAATATGTTTCAGTCATCTGGAGTTTGTTTTAAGCTGAAGACGTTTTCACCTTTCTCAATTCTGACCTCGTAAAACACACTTAGACGACCAGGAGCTTGTGCACAGACGTCTTTATTGCACAATGAAAGGCCCTGTACTTGATTTGTGTGTGTTTGTGTGTGCGTGTGTGTGTGTGAACAAACAATGACACGTGCACAAATAAAGGGTGAATTTCAAAAAGTTAGCTATGGCCAAAACATGTGAAAGTAACGTATTTCAAACATCTCAAATCTTCACAGGGATGAGTTTATAAGCAAGAGTCACCACTTGCAGGGAGTAATGTAACCAACAACAAGCTGCTATTTCACAAGAGATAAATGGTTTCCAAATGAGATACACAAAGGTCTCTTCACAAATGTGTGATTTTACAATATATTGATATTGATAAGCAGATTTACACAAACACACGCAAAATTATGAGCAGCTAATCACAGCTCGTAGTTTAGTTTCTCTAGAGCTCATAAAACGCGGATCAGAGCGAAAGATCTACATGGAAACAAACAGCAGTCCTGGTTATACCGGAAATCCCTCCCATACTTACTTATACACATGGACCTCACCCCTCTGGCCTCAGGACGGAGGTGCAGGACGTTTAGAAGACTCGTTTTAAAAGAAGCCTGATCTCATCCGTCATCAAATTTCTTAACAACAGGTCCCGCCGAGTGTAGCCCCATACTGCACTGTGTAAAAGAGCAAAGAAAAAGAATTTCCCCCAGGGGACATTAAAGTCTAATGTCTAAAAAAGTCTATATGCAAGGGCGTAGGAATAAGGTGGCTAGGTGTGAGCCGTACGTTTAAGCCTGCTCCAAGTCCACTGAAGAGAAGAGAATAGCTCTTTCACATGACATATTTAACACTAGAACCCCCGCAGCTCGTCTGATTGTTTGTAACGCTAATCAATATTAGGGTTTAGGGTGCTTATGGTCGGACCAACGGGACTTCGAACCAGTTTTTTTTTCTGACTAAAGAGATGTCGGACTAATGGCACCCCTACTCAATGGTACATTTTCGGAATAAGGAGACGTCGGACTAATGGATTGTCGGACCAGTGGCACGGCACCAAAATGCTAACGTCTTGAGCAGCTTAAACAACGAGTCAAACTCACGCTCTGTTGACATGACTAATTGTCACAGAGAAAGGTTCTCTGTTTTTCTTTCCGATGTGTTCATTTAGTCTGAGGTGTGGAAGCAGATTATTGGTAAATCGGGCTGTAGCTGCGCCGCTACGTCTGCATGCTAGCTAGCTAGTTTTGTACATAAACATAAACTCTCCGTCGTTTTGCTGTTCTCTTCTTTGACAAACGGCTACAGTCGATCAGTGTCGTTCATTTTCATGAGGTGAGATATTGTTCCATGTTGTGGTATAATTCCACTCCGGTCTTCAAAATGGCTGCTTTAACCATGCATGACATCATTGGAAACGCATGCATAGAGCCTTACTGTGATGATATTTTGGGGGGGATTTGTTTTAGTATTCGTGTAGCCTACAGTCGTATTCTGATCCCCGAGGTGACTGCAGGTGAGTCGTGCGCTCCCCGTTCATCCCGGTCTAAACTCCAGCGACTTATCCGTCCATGTTTCTTGGCTCCCCCTCGCCTCCGACCAGCTGTGTGCCAGGCTGTAGCATCGCCCGCGCCCATGTGCCCGCTCCCCGACCACGGGCTTGCCTTGAGCCGCGCCACCTGCCGCTGGGGCCCGCCCTGTCCGCCCCCCCCCCCAGAGCCCTCTATACCTCCCAGGCCGACAAGCCCTGCCTTTCAACCGGGAGCCAAGTCTGGGCACTGTCATGTGGGTTTGATCTCCCCGTGCGAGACGCAGGCAAATATTGAACGAGTCGCGGGCCGTACTCAAACACATCTGCTGCCGTGCTGAAGGAAAAGAGAGAGAGGTGCAAGGAGAAGAGGATGGAGATATGAGGGAGTGAGACAGAGCAGCGTGGGGAAAGAGGGGAGAGACCACCTGTCCCTCTCGTGGGTCTGCTGCACAGCCATTTTCCTAATGTTACGGGCTGTAATCAGCGCTTCACATTAACTTTTTTGGTCACCGGCCACTAAAATGTATATAAAACATTTGTGTGCTACGTTTGCGCTGTTATCATTTTTGAGATGTTGATAACTATTGGTCAAATCTGAGGTCACCCCATATTCACCTCATTCCTGAGGTTGCTCATGTAGAAACAAGGATGGGAGTCATTTCCGGTGAGACGCCGGAAATGGCGGTCAGCCATTGATTTCCAGTGATTTCCAGGGCAAGTTTTCATTTCACATAGCGGTTTATTTCTCTCATACAAAGAAAGCCCGAGCCCACGGAGGTGTTTTACACTGTAAAGAACGATAACACACACGACTGACCTGCTCACTGTATGAGTAACATTACCTGTGCCCCGTCAGGTGATACAAGCTGGGTCTGAATACAGTGCATTTTTAATGTATTAGTAATTGAAAGAGCGTTCCAACTATTTCTTGATCGTTTCTGAGCAAAACCTTTGACCTAATTAACTACAGACGTGGCATGTTTCCACATAAATGCAGCGCACTTAATGAGGCTTCATAAACTGCAGCACAAAAATTGTTTTTATGCTGACGATCCACTCTCTAAGCCTAAAGAACCTACATCTGAGTCAAGTCTTTGTGAAAGATCGCACTTATCCACGGGGTTAAGTGGAGACGACTTGACCGACAACATCCCCAGTCGAGGTCAGCAGCCCCCCACCCACACTGTAAACAGTGTTGGTGAAGCACTGCTTCCCCCTCCTAAGGCCCCGGACGGTTTGCCAGAATCTCTTTGAGGCCGACTGATAGTCCTCCTCCATGGCTTCTCCAAACTCCACCCAGACCCGAGTTTTTGCCTCTGCGTCCGCACGGGCTGCAGCACGCTTGGCCTGCAGGTACCTCTCAGCTGCCTCCGGAGTCCAACAAGCCAACAAGGCTAGGCCTCCTTCTTCAGCTTGACGGCATCCCTTACTTCTGGGCGATACCACTGGGCTCGGGGATTGCCGCCGCGACAGGCACCAGAGACTTTACAGCCACAGCTGCGAGCGGCCGCATCGACAATGGAGGAGGAGAACATGGTCCATAACCTCCCTCGGAATCTGGGTGAAGCTCTTCTGGAGGTGGGATTTGAAGACCCTACTGACGGAGGGATCCACGAGACATTCCCAACAGACCCTCACAACATGTTTGGTCTGACCAGCTTCCTCCCCTGGAACACGTGGCGACTGAGCTAGGGGGCAATAAGCAAGCCCAGCCCAGGTCGCCGTCTCTCCTCGCCGATGCCTCCAGAGAAGTGGAGCGTCCAGCCTCTCTCCAGGAGTTGGGATCCGGAACCCAAGCTGTGTGTATATCAAGCCGGTACCCCTCTACCTCCTGCACAAGCTCAGGCTCCTTCCCCTCCTTCCCCTCCTTCCCCCCTTCCTGATCCTCTAAATGAGCTACCGTGTTTCAATAAATGAGAACAAGAATGAAACGCACTGCTCGGCGTGTGTGACTGTAGTGATACTCTGGCGAGTGTTTTAACTTTGTGATGAGAGAATTATGCTTAGCAAGAGATTGAGTGGTGAGGTTAGGAATGCTGGATACGTCGGACCTCAAGCTTGCTGAGAACAGCCTCTGGAGAAGATCCAAAGATTGCTCACAGATGCGCGAGTGGCTCGACACACAGCTCAAGGTATGTTTTTTATGATAACAAACCTTGGAACACGGGTAAAAAGCTCCATTAAGTTGAATTTGCACATTCATTTCTCAGGCCTCTCCCGCCATGTCCCTCCACCGTACACATGTCCCTTTTTTACTGCTTTTGAACATGGTTACCTTGACGGCGAAGGAGATTGGGGGAAGAGTGAGAGAGAAAGGAGGAGAGAGAACAGAGTGATACAGCAAAAACACAGCAGAGAGATAAATGAAGTGAGAGAGAAAGTGAAAAGATGATGAGAGGAGAGAGTAAAATATAGGGATGGCCAGAGAGAGAGAGAGAGAGAGAGAGAGAGAGAGAGAGAGAGAGAGAGAGGCCAAGAGAAAGTGAGAGAAAGTAAAAAGTAGCCCTGGAATTAGAGAGAGAAAAATCAGTAGAGAGAGAGAATTTGAGAGTGGAGGAGTGAGAGAGAGTGAAAAGAGAGTGAGAGAGAGGAAGAGAGCGAAACATAGGGAGAGTAGGGTCAGAATGAGAGGGACAGAGTGAGAAGCAAAGAGAAAGTGCGAGAGTCTGGATGGGGATGAGAGAGAGTATAGGAGAAAGAAATGGAGAGAATGTGATGAGAGAGAGGGAGATAGGAGGAGAGAGCAAAATATAGGGATAGTGGAATTGGAGAGAGACCAAAATGGCAGAGAGAACGATAGTCTGGGAGTGGAGGGTGAGGAGTGGAATATAGAGATAGTGGGTTAGAGAGAGCCTGCTGGGGAGAAAGTTAAGTGAGCGAGAAAGAGAGAGAGGCCAAGAGAAAGTGAGAAGAGAGTTGAGAAGAGAGTGACATAGGGAGAGTGGAGTTAGGGAGAGTGGAGTTAAAGAGAGAGAGAGAAAGAGAGAGAGAGAGGGAGGGGAGGCATTTGATTTGGGAAAGCTGGGGTTTATGCCAGGCAAACACGGGCGCTCACTGCTGTTGTCTCAGGGCTAAAGTCCGCCCCCACTGTCAACAGCGGCGGGGCGGGCGGAGAGGCGTCGGTTTTGGGACAGGGCCTCCGCGCATGGGAGAGGCGAGGCTAACGTTTCATATGCTCCCGGTCTGCCCGCAGAGCCCGTTTGGAGCTCCCGGGGAGCGGTTAGCACGCGAGGAGATTCACAGATAAAAAAAAAAAACATTGGCCACGTCGACGAGGCGCATTAGGAGGAAGTGTCGAGCACGCGTAGAGCAAACAGGGGCGAATATGAAAATAAATAGTCACGTTTTCAGATAAACAACACGCGAGCGCCGGGGATACGAGGGATTACGCGCTAACCGTGCCATGGGCGGCTTTTTGCGGGCTCTGAGATGGATAGAGGGAGCGAGTCGGTCATGTGGCAGAGATGGAACGAACACGCATGCAAAGCCACACACAGTAACGTTTCACTCAACATTTGTTTCATTATCAGTGAGTTTGCTGGTGAAGCGTCTGACACATGACAAACACGAATCCAAAAATAAGTGACTTCTTCTTGAAATGAAAAAAAAGTAGACCTTGGTTTGAGAAGGTAAGTAATGATCTGCCCGTGGAATCATTGTTTTTGCACTTGAATAAGAAAATGAAGATCTTAGATAAGATTAAGAGCCAAATGTTTCGCCTCGCAACGGAGCAGCTTTTGCTTTTCACCTCTTCCTCATTCAGCATTTAGGCAACATCCTTTTCCAGCTCTCACAGGTATAGGGCTGTCATGATAATTACTATATCGACTTCAATAAATGACAGATACATTTTAGGGCCCAACATTTTCGTACGTACATTTATTTGCATTTTTGCCCCAATTTTTCCTTGCAAGTCTTATATCAGTCGCTGTGTGTAAAAAGGAGTTTCTGTTGAGAACACATTACTTTTACCCTCCTACATGTTACAACAAGAATATTGCCCAAATTATACTTTGCACTCCACTACATTTCCATACACCAAAGTAGAAGGTACTTACTCCAGTACAGTAGGGGGCAGTGTGCGGATGTGAACGTCAGTGACTCAGGAGAATCGGGAGGGCTTGTCCTGGGTGTGTTGCTCTACAGGTGAGGAATTTAGACACGTTAGCTGCAAAACTTTGTCTTTGGTCTCATTTAAGCTGGTCATTATTACTCTCAGTTCTGTTTTTGTTCTGTTTAAGGGAGAAACTGGAGGCAAAAAAAAAAAAAAAAAAATGTTTGTGTCAATTTCGGATTTTGTGCTAGTTTGCTTTCGTATCATATGGACTTTGAACTGGAAACAAAACATGCCTTTGTTTGAATATTCTGCAGATTCATCGCTTCTCCGCAGATTTATATTTGAAAATGTAAAGTCTAAGGAGATTCTCTCAAAATGTCCTTTTCTTACAGTGTGGCGTCGACACCTTCACATAAGTAGAACCTAAAAACATCACCGTTTTCCAGTCCTGGAGGTCTGCCCGGAGAGATTTTCCAATATCTAATTCCTAGCCTGATCTTTATGAGCTTTGAACCTCAACAAACAGGGAATTTGTATTTGTTTATACAGATTTCTTTTTGAATATAACGAGCGCATTTAAAAACTGGGAAAGCTGTCCAGATTTTGTGCAATATAGGCATTTTTATTTCCACATAAAAGGCCTTATTTTTATAGGACAAATGTGAAATGAAAGAAAACTTGCAATACGTGTTCCTCTCCATATTTACGCCAGCAATATACAGGGAAAGTTTCAAATTGATTCCTCTAAATTCATGTGTCGTCGTCGTCGTCCCCCCCCCCCCCCCATGTTTTTTTTCCCACCTGCAGGGCCTCGCCTCACAGAACAGTTGGTAACAAAGCTGACATTAAAAACGGATTTCTTTCCCCTTTGTCCCGAGCAGCGTGAGACTGTTAACGGCGTGTAGCAGTTTTTTCCTGGTGTTGAAATTGTTGAAACTGGCCTGGTGGCGGTGAAACTGGTCGGGCCAGTTGGAGCCAGTCGCGCCAGCTCCTGCACCAATCAGACGCCTGGGGGGCAGGAAGTGCCCCGGGCCCCGGCGCCGGCTCGGCCTCTGCCACAGGTTTGTCATCGCAGTAGGAAAGACGGAGCCGCCTGGAAATGTACTGACATGATCAACGTGTGAATTTGTTTTCTTCAGAGGCAGTGGTCAGGTAAAGAACACACGCTGGATTGGATTGTTCATGTTTGTTTTTCATTAGTATCAAATCAGTTGTACTTAAGTGTTTCTCACGTACTGTATGTTTACATGATTTCATACAGAATGAGGAGATTTGTTTTGTTATTTACTATAGGCCCCGTTTAACTTACAAAAGCGGTTAGGATTTGTCCCTTCAAATCTCAATACCCTCCTCCTTGTTATTACTTTTCTAGGAAAAAATATTCCTGATTGCTTGAAATTCATATGATCATATTAAGACCAGGCCAAGTTAAAAGAGGGGTTCTGGTACAAGCACACAGCATAACCTAATCTGAAAATAAGCAACATTGCATAAAAAAGTTTAAAAAATCTGCCAATAGAAAAAGTCTTTTTTTTTTTTTGCACCTAAAATAAGATTAAGTGTCTTAAAAATAAGATAAAACTTCTCATTTAACTTGGAGGCAAATAAGAATTTTCCTTCCATAGGCAGATTGTGTGGAGCTTTTTACGTTTGACCAACACTATGGGCAAGAAAGCTCATGAAATATGAAATAAAATGTTTGTTGTGTGATTCAAAGGAATCCTATTAACTCACTGAGTTGTTGAGTTTCAGCTTCAGACTATTTGTGAACATAATCTGGGCATAATATGCTCATCATCATTTGTCAACCTAGTCAGTTCAGTGATTTCAAAGTCAGTGGCATGTTCGGGATCCACCCTCCACCTGTAAAGACAATTTAACTTTTCGACATGTCCTGGTTTGCCCCTGTTTATAGTGTTGAATATTACAACACAGTGTTTCCATTATAGTGGATCATATTTGGTCCATCACCCATTTTTGAGTCCCAACCCACCAGCTGGGAACCACTAGATAAAGAAAATAACTAAAGAGTCGGTCCACCAGTCAGCTATGATTACAGGACAATGGTAGATGGTCTCAACTTATAAAGCATTTTTACCACCTACATTAGGCTCTGAAAGCTCTTTACAGCAATGCACCACTCACCCATTCACACCCTCATTCATACCCCAGTGTACGCAGACACTGGAGATGGAAATCTGTGATAAAAATACATTCCCTGCTAAACTTAGCAGTATAAGGTGAAGGTAGACTTTTTTTGCCCCTGTAGGGAAAGCTATGTTCTGTATTTTTGCATGTTTTGGAATGTACACAGCCACCATATTGTAATGAAATCTGAACTTTTATTTAGTAACGTTTTCTTGCTATTTACAATCGTATTACTCCAAGATTCTCCCACAAAGTCAGAGCACACTGCTTTGATACTGTATCTTTCGAGTAGTGTTATTCAAACTGTGGTACTCGAGGGACAATATTATACTCTATTCATGATTAAAGATTTTTGCTTTAGTAATCCATTTGAGTTAGGTGTTTCCTGTTTAAACGTGCATGGTTTACACCCAGTTTAGACACTTTTTAGTTGAGTTAAGATCTATTTTAGACCTTTTTAGATTTGGTTTAGGTCCTGATTTAGGCCTGGTGGTTCGTGCAAGGTCAAACATTTCAAGTGGTGGAACTTAATGCATCACCTCATAAGATCACTGTCTTAGGGCAATATACTGACCTGCCCTTCACCTCATACTATGCAGCTTCTGTCTTTAATGATATGTGTATATTTTCTAATTTCAGGTTGAACCCTCTCCAAAATGGAAGAAAAGAAGAAAAAGAATGTGCTGGAGGCCCTGCGCATCAAAACCAAGTTCCCAAACCTGAAGAAGCTCGGCAAGAAGAACCCTCCAAAGCGGGGCAAGAAGCTAATGTACCGGCGCAGCATCTCGGTGCCGGACCTCCGCGTGGACAACTTGGAAGCGGGCATGGACAACGACTCCATCGATGCCCCCAGCGACTCTGATTCGGCAAACGACGGCCCGGTTTACATGGAACCGTTGCCGGAGGTCCACCTTCGCAAAACCCCGGTCAACAAAGTGCTGGCTTCCGACAGGGTCAGCGCACCGGCCTTAACCAACTACGACGAACTGGATAATAGCCTTCGGGAGAGGCGAGGCGGTATTTCCGAGGATTCCGTGCACGCTCAAGTCAATAAAGCCAACGCGAATCCACAGAAGTTTACGTTTGAACCCATGCCAACTCCGAGAACGGTCGACACCAGCGCGCAAACTCAGTCCCCAAGACCTTCCTTGGAGACGCAGCTGTTCAGAAACCAACTTCAGAACATCGAAGACATTGGGGAAGAAAGGGGAAGCCTCGCCGCAGCCATAGCCCGCGCGAACTCCATGGGCGAGCAAGTGAAAGAGAAGGTCCTCGACAAGAAATCGTCATCCGAAAAAGACACGGCATCCACGGCGAAAAAGCGTCCCCCGAGCATCCTTATCCCGGACAGTTTGGGTCCCCCGGTGGAGAGCGCGGACGGGATCTCGCTGGACTCTGCCGGAGAGACGCCCAGCGAGGAGAGGCTCAACATGCCCTGGACCACCACCACCGACTCCGAAGACCAGGACAAGGAAATGTTCTCTTCCATGTACATGAGCGAGTTCTGTCTGGATGAAGAGACACTGCAGCGCGACGAGGGCATGGAGGAGAAACCGGAGGTTAGTCGGCTGAAATGTAAACACTGCTGTACGTGATTTTCTCGAGTTCTCAATCAGCAACCTCATGTGGAAGTTGGATTTTAAGTATACGTGTAGAAGCGACCACTCTGTACGTCCACCTGCTAGGAAAACCTTATCCGCATTGTGTTGTGTTAAAAGGATGGAGACTCACACAAGGGTTGGCCAGAAGAAGGTGTAGTTTAAAATAATTAAATTTCAGTACTGCAGCTTCTGACATGACTCGCCACACACACATGCGCCTATAGAACAGACAAAATAATACTGCATTGTTAGAGATAGAAATAAATGTCTTGTATGATACAATTGTATACATTAAAGAAAATCAAAGGATCAATATTGACAGACACTAAGACCACACGGGTCTTAGTCATATCTCCAAATCGTTTCTGGCTTTTACTTTCCCTTCCACACATGCCAAACAGGTGGAAGGGTCAACCATGCATACTCCGTTTCTTTGTTTTGGAACTTCAATCCGAATCCGCTTTATTGTTAGTTCTACTACACGTAAAGCACATGCAGACGATCCAAATGTTGTTTCTCTCAAACCACTGATGGAAAAAAGAGACCATAGCAACACTATATACAGAGTAATATTGAATAGTACATATGTACATAGTAGGGTGCAGCAGAGGGATGGAAGGAGAGAGTTCAGTTTCCTGACGGCTGGATGAAGTCCGTTTGTTTTGAACGATTAAAACTGTTTGCAGATGCAGACGGCAACAGTCTTGCCCATGGCTGCTTTTACGATACATTTGCGTGACAATTGTCATGTGCCACAAAGGAATAAAAGTCAGATATTGGACCTTTGACGACCTTTATTGCTCATCCATGACCAGTACTGTAATAGGCATTGGTGCAGAGAGTATACAGGTTTTCTTACCGTTATGTTCCGTGATGATGTGGCCAAGGTGTGCCAGTTTCTTTCACAGTGAGCAACAGAGAGGAGTGGAACTCTTTTTCCTATAGTCAAATAATTATCACCATGGATACCAATAGTTAGTTTGTGCAATACCATACCTATGATGGCCAGTTTACCAACAATAACATGTTAGATTTTTCAATGCGTAATATATATTACATTTACCTATTAAAGTATTGTATAATACACTCACGTTAGATCATGTTTTAAAGCCTAATATGATGGGAAATAATAACGATTGTACGTCACATCTATAGAAATGTGATTTTCATTTGTTCACATAGCCTTCACAGCAAAAAGAAAAGAAGGCATTTCAACTGAACTAAAGTGAATTTAGCACAACGGTGCTTATTTTTGTATTGATTGTTACTTATAACTGTATGTTTTGCAGCTGCTCAGTGAATCGTGTGATTTCAATGAGGATACTTTTCCAGACCTTCCAGAAAACTTGGTGAGATTTCACAATAAATGATTTTCAATTCATTGAATATTCTCTGAAAAAGAAGTGCACTAGACGCTCAAGTGCAAATGACATTGTGCTGCCTGTGGCTGCACTATGTCATATTAAGACACGAGCGGGTTCCATGTTCTGCCTGGATTTAATTTCTGCTTTTTGTGTAGTTTCTACAGATGAAACAATTTAAAATGTGAAACTAATATATGATATATATACTAATGACATGCACAATTACATATGTCAAGCCTTTGTTTGTTTTAATTTAGAAAATTATGGCTTACAGCTTTAAAAACCCCAAATGGAAAATGTCAGAAAATTAGAATATTACATGAAATCAATTTAAAAAAAGTTTTTTAATAGAGAAAAGTGGGTCCTCTGAAAACTACAAACATGCATATGTACTTGATACTTTTACTTGAATGACTGCCTTAATGCGGTTGCGTGGTATGGATGCTCTCCGCCTGTGGCACAGCTGAGGTGTTATGGAAGACCAGGATGCTTCAACCAGAGGAATAGGACATCTGAAGCCCATGTCCAGGAGCCGTCTGCGTCTGACTCCAGCCTCAGTCTACATCCATGCCATGCCGCATTAAGGCAGTAATTCAAGCAAAAGGGGCCCATACCAAGCACTAAGTACTTATGCATGATTATAGTTTTCAGAGGGCCGACATTTTTCTGTTTAAAATCATTTTTTTATTGATTTCATGTAATAATCTAATCTTCTGAGATTTTCAATTTGGGGTTTTTACAAGCTGTACATAAGCCAAAATCATGAAAATCTAAATAAAAGGAACAAAGGCTCGACATATGTCACCTTGCATGTCATATATTAGTTTCACATTTCAAATTGAATTACAGAAATAAATGAACTTTTTCACTATATTGGAGTTTCACTTGTATGTGCCTCATTTACTGCAGCAACTCAGTTGAAGTGCCGTCACGGTACATTCAGTGGGTCACAAACATGTATGTTGATTCATACATGGGACATTACAACATAAATTATATTTTGCATTCCAAAATACTCATACTGACCAATTTGTTTAAACTATAGTTTAATGCAGTGCAGATTGTCCATCTCCTCATCTCAGTTGACAGCTATTGCTTATTGACTGTAACTATGTTTCATCTGACAGAACTGCACAGAGCCCCAGACGCCAGGCGTGTCCCAGAGGTACCTCCTCACCATCAACCTGATGCAAGGACGCAACCTGGTCATCAGAGACAAGCGCACAGGTATGTCTCCCACAGGACACACTGCCATGTTCAGAGTGACGGATTTCTTGAAATCCTGTATCATGCTATATTTTTTTTTATATATTTAATACATTTGCCCATTTTTGCTCTGTTGCTCAGGAAGTGCGCTCTCTAGTGGCGTATTTTATAGTGTCTTTTTTTTTTTCACAAAAAAATATGAAATAATTATTTTCAGGCTTTGGGTCAGTTTGCTCCTAACATAACCTTTCACCTGGATAATTTTTTTTCAAAGGGCAGTTTTCTCACACTGTTGCAACCAAATTTCCAGTATAGTAGCCTATACAACAGACAAATCTTCCAATACTGAGACTAAATCCTCTAAAGTAGCTGTAAAAGCAAAACTAAAGCATGGTGTGGCCAAAGCGTCCACAGGAGTTTAAACAGCCTTTGATGTAGGGCTGTTAATTCTTCTCAAATATGCTTCTAATGCTAAAGCACACACACACACACACACACACACGCTGCCGTTCGGGAGGTTACTACAGGTAAAGAGAGTCAAGCCAAACGTGTAACAAACACAGGAGTTGGAGAATGCCGTAGAGCCGGTCTGACTGACAGGACGACTCAGGAGAAAGAGAGCAGAGATTCCTGCGACGTAGGACACGGACACAACAGGGCGGAGGTTGGGGAGTGTGCGTGTGCGTGTGTGTGTGTGTTACAGCGCTTTAGCTAAAAAAAGCAGTGGGAGAGCCACAGAAAGTATCTTGAGTAATAATGTTTGGGTTGAACAAGGCTCTACAACTGAACCGGGGTTGCTTTACACTGCGTTCCAAATGATTATGCCAATGACATTTTTCTCTGATTTTCTAAATTAACAACTCAAATGACAGTCAGCATAATTTGCAAGTCTTTAACTGTCAGAGGATCATTTGAATGTGATTGAAAAAACCTCAAATGATAACAGTATTTTTTTTCAAAAATAAATATAATAAACAACTTAAACTGTTCTGTTCCAAATTATTATGCACAGCAACGTTTCAATACATTTTATAGGTTGTTAAGAACTGAAAATGATCATCTGTTGAATTTACAGCATTAGGAGTTCATATTTACTGAAATCAAAAGCTATTTCAATCAAAAACCTCTTAAAAGGTCAAGTTATATTTTAACATAGGAGCCCTTCTTTGATAGCAGCTTCAGAATTCTTAAATCCATTAAACTTGAGTTTTTGGAGAGTTTCTGCTTGGATTTGTTTGCAGGATGTCAGAATATCCTCCCAGAGCTGCTGTTTGGATGAAAACTGCCTCCCACCCTCATTGATCTTTTGCTTGAGGCTCCAAAGGTTCTCAATAGGGTTGAGGTCAGGGGAGGATGGGGTCCACATCATTAATGTTTCTCTCCTTTTATGCCCATAACAGCCAATTCAATGAACAGTTTAGAGGAGGCCGGATAGAAGGTTTATGCACAACTGCAGCCTCTGGAGGGTCCTACACCTTGATGTTCGGGAGACTCCAGAGGCACCAGCAGCTTCAAATACCTGTTTGCTGCTTTGTAGCAGCTGTTCTCTTAATCTGATGTATTTGTCTGGCAGAAACTGTCCTCATTGTGCCTTTATCTGCACAAATCCGTGTGTGCTCTGAATCAGCAGTACGATGATTACGCTTGATCTTTCATGAAATATCAAAGGTTTTCAGACCTAGTCGACGGCATTCAACTATTTAACGCTTTTCATCCGCAGAGAGATTCTTTTTCTTTCCCATATTGCTTGAAAATTGTGGTTTGCTTAATGATGTGGTTCCAGGAATCTGCTAAAGAAATTCCAACCCTCAATATGACCGGTAACTTAGAAACATGGTCAACACACAAGGCTCGGATGTGGAGTTCTAACCTCTGCACAAGGAAGGTGAAATAATATGTACAAACAAACATCCGGAAGCCTTTTACTTGCAATGAAAAAAACTGCACAGCCTTCATTTCTCTCCAAATCAGTCGAATTACTTTTATTTTGTTTCTGCATGGACTCGTGGATTGTTTTAAAACGTTTTTTTTAAAAGAATGACGGGAAGAACATTTGAGAGAAAAAGCAAGTTTTACATGAAATTACATATTCATGAGGGAGATCCTGAACCACAGTAAATGCTGCACAATGGGAAACAACAACAACAACAACAAAATATAATACATACATACATAAAAAAACACGTATGGGCATTCGGGCAAGATTGCATCGCTAATTAATTAGTGTTAATGTTATACTTGTGGTGGTAGTACAGGTAAATTAATTATAACCATTATTTTATTTTATTATGATTATAATTACTATATAAATATATCATGCTTATCTATTCATTCATTAAAAAAAATTCAAACAAAAGTGAACATGTGCAATCATGAAATGCACAACAGTTATATTGGAGGGGGAACCTTTATTTCTAAAGTAAATGTACAAATGTTCACCGCGATGATGCACGGCCATAATTCACACACAGGTAGATTGGCTATTCTATATTTCTTTTATATAGCTCACAGTTTATATAGCTCACAGCTTATATAGCTCACAGTTTATACTTCTGGGTTAGACTGACGGGAAGAATATTTCAAACCGTTTTTGAAAGTGCTATAATTGGCTATGCTTTTGTCATCATCCGATCAATGGCGATTCTAGAGCTTGGTTTATGTTCACATTGCTTTTTATTCATTACAAAACCTGTACTGTGA
Source organism: Proterorhinus semilunaris (assembly GCA_021464625.1). Classification (NCBI taxonomy): domain Eukaryota; kingdom Metazoa; phylum Chordata; class Actinopteri; order Gobiiformes; family Gobiidae; genus Proterorhinus; species Proterorhinus semilunaris. The sequence continues at coordinate 28,390,075 of CM038356.1, read as the reverse complement.
TGTGTTAGTGACAGATCCAGCCGAGTGAAGGCAGCAGACCGTGAGGACAGACTGTAGAACCTTGTAACACGGGAGTCGGCCGCTCCCCTGAGTATTCTCATGTGTGTTGTAAATCCCACTGGAGCCGAGGCCCTGTGGGGTTTTTGTGCTGGGGAGAGCATGACCCCAAGTGTCCAACTCCAGAATTACAACCCACTCACTTTTCTCCATTGAGTGTTCTTCATAGTTAGTCATCTTTTGTCACGGATTATTTAAAATCCGGTTAGACCTTTTTTAGTTTTTGTTTATTATTCATCCTTGGGCACAGGAAGTGACACATGAAGATCTAGAATTAAACTGATGCAACCGTATAATACCATTGAAATCTGAACAAGGCAGAGTCCTCCTTCCTATGTCAGTAACATTCTAGAATGTCCACGTGGAATGGAATGGTGGTACAATCAAATGTATGAGTTTGTTCTGTAAAAGCAAATCCAATCCCAACTGTCCTATTTCCCTCAAAGTGTCAATCTTTTTCATATTCAGATTTCATGACGGAGTACTTGTTTATAAAGTACCACATGGTCTGGCTCCGCCTCCTCCGCAGGAATTTATTACATCACATCACTGAGATTCTTCACTAGATCAGTTAAACTGTGGCTCCCGCCCATTCCGACCTGCAGTCACAGTGGCTCCGTTTACATGCACACTAATAATCCCATCATTAATCTGATATACAGTGGGAATCAGATGTACGCAAACAAAACACACATTTGCATTTTTTTTTCTCACTGTCTGACATGAAACCAGAATTAACTTTTTTAGGTCAATTAGAATTCTGTTGTCATTATCCAGAGTGAAACAAGTAATGTACCAACATGGGCTGAGAGGGTAATCTGCCCTTACTCCAAAAGAAACGTGAAAAAGACAGATTGAAGTTTTCAAATATAAAAAGGATAAAGACTTAAATTTTTGGAGACATATCCTGTGGTCTGACCTGTTTGGCCATAATGACCATCGTCTCGTTTGGAGGAAAAAGGGGGATTCTTGCAGGCCTGAGAACGCCATCCCAACTTTGAAATACGGGGTGGCAGCATCATGCTGTGGGGTTGCTTTGCTGTCGGAGGGACTGGTGCACTTCATAACATAGATGACCTCATGAAGAAAGAAGACTATGTGGAAATATTGGAGCAACATCTCAAGACGGAAGTTGAAGCTTGGGCGCAGCTGGGTCTTCCAAATGGACAATTCCCAAAGCATACTGGTTACAAAGTGGCTTAAGGATAACAAAGTCCATGTTTTGAAGTGGTCATCACAACGTCCTAATCTCAGTCCTTTTAAAATGTATGGGCAGAGCTGAAAAGGCATAGGCACGTAAGGTGGCCTACAAATGTGGCTTCAATTTCACCACTTCTGTTTGGAGGAATGGACCAAAACTCCTGCAAACTATTGTTAGAAGCTTGTGGAAGGAAATCCAAAACGTTTGACCCAAAATATACAGTTTAAAGGCAATGCTACCAAATATTAATGAAATGTATGTAAACTTTGGGTTTTGTAAAAAGTAATATGACACCGTGTAGAATATTCCATCTCTCATTCTTCTTAAATTTATCAAAGAGAAATAATTAAAACATTTGTAATTGACCTAAAAAGTAAAAGTTAATTCTGGAAATGCAAATGTGTCTTTTTATGAAGTGTATGTAAACACATCGTTCCCACTGTAAAGCCATCTGATTCCTCTCCGACCTTTAACACTTCAGCATATGCTGACCAGGATAATACAGCAAAAATGTAAGGAAGACAAAGGTTAAAATACTTTATGAAAAGGGAAAGCATCTTGCCTCTGCACATATGGTAGAACATTAGCATTCTCCACATTGTCGGTTCAAGTTCTGGCTCTGATTATTTGCTGAATGTCTCTCAATGCTCTTTGCTCTTTATATCCTTAAAGACTCAGTTTGTGCTGTCTCATCTGCAGACACGTGATTATTGGAATTGGAGGTTGCTTTTTGATGCTAAGTCATGATAGGTAAAATTAAACCATGTTAATCAGAATAGTTTTTCTTGCCATTGTTGGTGACCAAGTTCACAAACTATGATTTACTTTGTTTCAATACTTTTCAGGTTTCATGAAACCTAAAAAGATATGTTTTTAAAGACAGATTGTGTGCAGGTTGCATCACATGTCTCATTGCGAGTGGGCAGTGCTTTGGCTTCACTGAACACGAGCGCATTTAAAGAATAATATAATCCAATCTTAAAACACTTTAATAAAAGTGACTGTACCTGTAGGCCATTGATCTCTTGGCAGTCCAGTATTTCCAGCGCTGATGGCGCTTCTATTGCGCTTGGAACAGTTACAGCATGGACAGCTGCGGCTTATAGACCACGGCAAACTATGTATGTAAAAAAAAAACGTAATAAATGTTGTTGGTGCGGCTTATATTCAGGTACGCTCAATAGTCCAGAATCTATGTACCCTGATTTTTTGGACCATGTAAACTTACCAGTGTGAATGATGTAGTTTATTGTACAAACAATGAACATGTTGTGTTCAGTCCGTGCGCTGTTGCTGGTGTTTTCTGCTTACTGTACAATGCTTTTGTGTAAAGTTTTTGTTGCATGCGTTTACTAATTCATTTTAACTAACTATATTGATTGATTTATCTTTAACAATGTGCTTCTTGTTGCGTGGCCAGTTCCTGTCTTTAAAACACAATGTGGACATTGAAGGACTCGCACTAATTAATCTGCATTGACCCATCATAAAAAAAAAAAAAACATTCAGATGTTGCAGTGCCTTGAGTAAATTGCCATCCGATTTTGTCACTGAAAACTACAAATATTTTGCTACTCACCCTGTATGCATGAACACAGTATATTTGTGCGTCTCTGTTATCCTGTTTTGAAGGACAACTCGTATGTTGTGCGGTCCTGAATGATGCAGTCATTAAAACGCCCACTGTAATTAAGTCAAGGACATGAGAACGCCATTAGTCAATGTTACACTCTGGATATGCAATGGTCTGATGTGCCCCAGTTTGTTAACCTTGTCTTTTAAACCGTGTTAGCCCACATACGTGTGTTTGGTGGCGCACACATTTAAATTGTACAGTTACCTCAAAATAATAATGGCTTTTCTCAGTCAAATTGAGAAAACTCTCTCCTTATGAGAGAAAAAGCAATAACAAAACTCCAAGGTCAGAATTCATAAATGCATTTAAGCAAACTATGATTATGATTATGATGAATAAGTGCACACGCTTTCACTAGTGTTGCCCTCTCAGTCGTCATGCTATATGTTAGTTTAGCTTAGTGTCAAATTGTATTTTAAAATTATAATTTATTTTCTACTACTATATTCATACTTTTAAACCCCAAATCTATGTAAGCCTACCGACAAAGTTGACTGTGAGCTGAATGAAACATGAGCACAATGTGTACTGCTCAAATAAATAAATAAACTAATGAAACATGAAAAGAATGTGAATAAAATGGTCTCTATTTTAAAGGTTAAGTATTTCTTAAACATGGCCGATTTGTGTCCCTAGACATGAGGGAAAAATGTTCATATTAGACGTCGGTTAAAAAAGTGTGGCATCACATTATTTGGGGATAGGAGACCATCATCTGGGCTGCTCACAATCACAGAAAAACACTTTTCATTATGGAAAAAGTTAAGTTTTTTGTTTTTGTATAACATGGCGGAGCGCTTGGTGGGCCGACCTGAGACTGCTCTGCACTGAGCTGCATTTACCTCTCTTTAAGGTAAAACCAGTCACTCCTTAGGCCGCACCATCAGGCACGTGATGATGATCCGCTGTTTGCCAAACTTATTCTAAGGGATAGCAGTCAGAGCTCTGTCAATGCACCGACATACACACACGTGCACTGTGTTATGCGGTGGACATTCCTCTCTCTTGTGGTTAAATAGGCTGATGCGTGAAGCTGAGGAGAGATGTCACAAAGAGACAAATGCTTCACTGCAGAGCAGGCAGAGAGTGGCTGAGACGTGTGTATATATATATATATATATATATATATATATATGGACGTATATATAGACGATATGTATACATATGAAAATTGATTCAATTTGCGTCCTCAAAGTAATATTCCAAATATCCAGTCCTGCAGTGTGTGTTTGTTAATAGCAGGTCCTTTCTTTGCTAAAAAAAAAAAAAGAGAATGAAACCCAAACAAGGTTAGTCTGAGGTCGGCTGCCTCCACATCACACTCGCTCTGCTCCAGACTGCGACAGATCTGCTCCGAGACCACCTGTTTCAGCCGCTTTGCTGCGGTTGGATTTATACGGATTCAACATTGCTTGGCCCTTTAGGGCGACCTAACCAGAGCCAGTATGAAAATGACCTCAAAGTTGCCAGGTCCTATGGCTAAAATCACCTAAAAATAACAGAAAGAAAGGACTCTCTCCTAATTCCCATCCCACGCCTGTCCCCAATCAAGACCTAATTAGTGCTGGTGCAGCCTCCTGTAGCCTCCTGTAGTCTCCTGTAGTCTCCTGTAGTCTCCCGTAGCCTCCCGTAGTCTCCCGTAGCCTCCCGTAGCCTCCTGTAGTCTCATGTAGCCTCCCGTAGCCTCATGTAGCCTCCTGTAGCCTCCTGTGGACCTCCTGTAGCCTCCTGTAGTCTCATGTAGCCTCCCGTAGCCTCCCGTAGCCTCATGTAGCCTCCTGTAGCCTCCTGTGGATCTCCTGTAGCCTCCTGTAGCCTCCTGTGGACCTCCTGTAGCCTCCTGTGGATCTCCTGTGGACCCCCTGTAGCCTCCTGTGGACCTCCTGTAGCCTCCTGTGGATCTCCTGTAGCCTCCTGTAGCCTCCTGTAATCTCCTGTAGCCTGGATGAAGCTCTGCGACTGAACACTGGCGGTACTTTAAAATGAGTAATGCCTATTCACATATTGTGAATATTGTATAGTTATGTCCAAGGGAACCCAACTTGAACTTTTGGTTCCTTTTTTAAAGCGCTAAGAGCACACCCTACTGCCATTACTATTAAACAAAGCCCCGACCTGTGGAGGAACCTGATTACCACCTGAAGCAGCCCATGTACCACATGTTTTAAGTAAACAACAATTCTCAATGTAAGTCCTTCTCTTCTGAGAGCCCTGAGACCCCAGTGCCCGGACCACCCCAAGGAGAGCTCCCCCCTCTCTCCCCTTGCTCACCTCCTCTGTTTGCCCAACAATCAGCCCACTGCCAGCAACCCACCGGTGGTATTACACTCCCCCCCCCCACCCTTTTCTTCTTTTGTTCTCCCTCCCATTAATTTCCATCGTCACCGTTCCCAGTCATGCCAAAGCAGTTTTTTTTTACCTCCTCCCCCCTTCTCGTCCTCTTGCCACATTCTCCTCCTGTCAAGTTGCCTGGAGGGTTGGCTGTCAAGCGCTGGCAGGGTGGGGCTACCTAGTGTCCTGCCTGCTTGTGCGAGATGTTCATTTGGAGTGTGCGCGTGTGTGTGCGTGTGAGTGAGTGTGTGTGTGTGGATAGAAGAGAGGTTGACAGGCCTGACAGCACCATCCCCCCGGGGCCTTGGTCATGTGATTCAAGCAAAACCCCCCGTGGGTGTCCCCCAAGGCTTCCCCTTCTCCCCCCCACTCTTCTCTGTTCTTGCGCGGGGGCCAATCTGCATGCAATTGCCGAAACAAAGACGTCCCATACCACCACCGTCGTGGCACTGTCCCCGGCCATCATCCCACCACCATCATCACCAGCAGCGGCGGCAGCAGGCGGACTTTCGTTAACAGGCTGGGGAGGGGGCTTAACACCGGTTGCGTCTCTATTTTCACTTCTTTTTTTTTTCTCTTCCTGGCGAGTGTTTCGAGTCGCTCGCAATTAAACAGTTACATCGCTCTGCTTTTTTTTAATACGCCATGTGTGGGCGGGGTGCACCCCCTCCCTCCGTGTTCGGCAGTCAGTCTCTCACCAAAGCCACACTGGGAGGGTATGGGGGGGGGGGTTGCATGTGTGATCCTGTACAGTTGATTTGGCAGACGCCCTCCACACGCACTAGGCATGTTTTCGCAATTATTTGATGGTTCATTTTCCGACGCGTTTAAGGCGGTAAATGTCACGCAGTTAGCACTTGAGTCATACAAAACAAAACGAAAAGATGTCAGCTTTAGTTAGCATGACATAAGGGAAGAAGATTTGTTTCCTTGTCTTCGAGAACAATCGGGGAATACATTTCTCCTAACCTTTGCTGCTATTGCTAAATGATATTTGTGTTGTTATTGTAACATGATTTCAGAATAAACGCATCATAAAATAGGTAGGTAGTGCTAATATATTTTCATTTGCTTGACATGAAGATTGCTTTTTGATACTTTCTGTACTGTGCATTTTCTTTTTATGAAAATTATACAGTACGAGAGTAAGGTTTTTCATACCTTACGCGGATAGATTTAGCTAAATTTAGATGCAAAACTACACAAAGCAAATTAATGCAAAGGTGGAAATGAATTTGAGTGAAATATTGCTTGTTTGAAGCCAGTGCCGTTTTTGCTTTAAAGGTCAAATACATAAATGAACAACTCAAAATGTGATAAGGTGTAATTGGATGAAAACGGCATTTAATAATCAGAATTACAAATGAAAGCCCACACACACACTGTATCTCTTCATTTAATAGTAATATTACTAATAATTATAACTCTAACCTAGACTGTAAATAACATGGAAACATGGTTAGTATTTTCTTGATAAATTAAGAATGCACGGCTGCAAAACGCACCGTCCCTTGTCACCATGCCACTTCCACCATTTTAACAGGTTATTACTGTGCTGCTAAGTAAAGTATGACCAAGAGTTCTAATACTACAGTATTTATGAAAGTCAAGCGTGCCCTGCTGTAGGAGTGGAAAAGTATTGATACAGCGTTGCACACTCTCTGTCTTCCAGGTTCGAGCGATCCCTATGTGAAGTTCAAACTGGAGGGAAAGCAGTTCTACAAAAGTAAAGTCATTTACAAGAACCTGAACCCGCGCTGGAACGAGACTTTCTCTCACCCGCTGAGGGACCGGGAGCACGTGGTGGAGGTCCGGGTGGGTATTACCTCCACGTACAACATAAACAACAGTATAGGAAACCATGCATCTTGGCTTCATGAAAACAAAAACTACTACTACTACTACTACTAATTTGACTTGTGTTATTAAGACCAGTGATTCCCAACCCTTTTCTCCCTGTAACCATAATTTTACAAGTGAGTAGTTTAGGCCATAGACCAGGGGGGCCCAAACTACGGCCTAGGAACCAAATGCGGCCCTCTGAACAATTTTTGGTGGCCCTCAGGCTTTTTGTTAACAAGGCACACATCGCCAGAGAGGACACTGCTATCATCTTTCCGGTGTCTGTGAAAGGCTATGGAGAGTCTAGCATATCTCTTTCTTGTTTCATTTGGATAATCAGTTAATGCAGCACTGTCTATAGAATGTGAAAAGCACTTCACTGAAAAACTTTTGGTCTTGGAACCATAGACATGATTAACACTAGTACGCATGCTCCTAGTACTGAGCTGGAGGAAGTGACACTATTGCGAAAAGTGCCTATTGCGATGGACTAAGTGAGCAAGCATGTATGCTAGCTGTGTATATGGAACAGGCCCTCTATTTAGAACAGGAAATTAAAATAGCAAAATGAGTCTGTGTTTAAAAAATGACTAAGAGACGTTTCAATGTCTGGAGCCTGCCGCCATTTCCTATTAGGCTTCAGCAGTTAATTGCGATGCTATGTGTATGTTTTTCACAGTCTATAGCAGGGCACTTCAATTACTTTTTTCATTTGGCCAGATTTGTCGGAGGTCATTAGCCACCGGCCGGTCAGTTGGTGAGCTTCCCACCACCACCAAACGTATTCATATTTTTGGGATAAATAATTGGGCCTAAACACACACGTTTTATTATATTCCAGTATTTTAAGGCTTTAAAAAAACATTGTAAAAACAGATTAATATAGAATAATAAAGAGCCTAATAATAAATTAGGACTACTCAGAACTAAAAAAGGATTGAGCCAGGGCAAAAACATGTAATATCAGGACTAAGGCAGGACTAAATCACATCTATGGCCTAATACAGAATAACAGAGTTACATGTGAGACCAGTTCATCTTAAACAACATGACTAACTCCTGCTCGGCCACTGCTCCTCACAGCTGAGGAGGCTGAAAATATTCTGCATCTCTGCGCTTGTACATTTCCCACAGAGACATATCGAATGAAGTCGGGGGCAAAAACGCCGAAAGAATGATTCCTATGTTATTTGGCTAAGTCTGAGCCCAGATAGCGAGGTTTAGTGTGTTGACCGGCTGAACACGGGTGCTGCCGGTGCAGTACAGTTTTCCAAAACTCGCGCACCATCAGCTTCATCGTGCGCTTTACAAACATCCACAACTGAACTGGTGTTTCTTACCTTAAAGTCACTGGTCAAGCCCTTTGTAAGGATGAAGACGTGCTGTCAATCTGCCGCAGACCACACAGAGTCTAGCTGCTTCTGCATGTGATAATCCAAGCACAACTCCCAAAACACGATGCACACAGTCTATGATAAGCCCCCTGTTTTCTCAGTTTAGCTGCTTTACACCGTTTTACAGAGCCATGTTTTCATTTGAGCCAGCACTATAGGAGATGATGAAAATGAAGGCGTGGGCCAGATTTAATTGTTTGGCGGGCCGCCTATTGAGTAGGCCCGGTCTACAGTTTAGCTGCAATCCAATTTAACCGCTCTTTTTGGACTTTGTAGCCTATAGGCCAGTGTAACGCCTCATTTGAAAGACCTACTAAACTGATCTACGAATTGTCCTTGCGTTGTCGTCGTGTTTTTGTGTAATTTTTTTTCTTTTCTTGTAAAGGTATATGATAAAAATCGGACTTCAGATGACTTCATGGGCTCCAGCACTATTGACCTGAAGAATATGGAGCTGTACCGGTAAGCACCGTCACTGTTGTTTTTCCCATGAGCAGATATCTAGAACCTCCCTACTGTCTGTGTTTTTACTTGCTTTTTCCTTTGTCTTTTTTTTAAAAACAGAAATTACGAGATGGAGCTTCCGCTGGACGATCCCAAAAGCAAAGAAGACGACATGGGTGTTATTACTGTGGATGTGTGCCTAATGTTCCGCGACGCCACCATCAAAAGGAGTCCGGTAAGTACTTCTCAAAAGAAAACTCTTTTCACTTTAGTTCCATTCACTGATTCTCGTGTGTCTTCTTTCTGTGTGTGTGTTTTAAATAGAGGTGGCCACAAAAGAAGAACAAGGTAATAATTTTCCTTTAATCATAGCTTTCCCAAACCACTACGTTTTGCGCATCAATCTGGAAACCTTTTCTTTTTAATATGCTATTGACTGCCTTTCAACAGTCCAAAATATACAAGTAAGAAAACTTCATTTTCTTACTTGTATATTTAAAATACAAGTAAGGTTGTATTTTGGGGTCCTTTGAGAGGTCCCATTTTTTAGCCGTATTAGCATTGTTTTCTCCATTCATTTCAAGGGTTCCGTGAAAAGATCTTTCATAAAACTGTAGATAGGATGTGGCGAAAGTAATACGTTGGAACGAATGGCAGTTCTGGCGGCCATCTTGGGACTGGCCTTTCTAACCCAGTGCAATGTAATCAAATGGGAAACATCACTTATTTTATTTTTTTTGAGTTATTTTATGACTCTTTGATAGTTGTGACTGACCTTGTGTCATATCTGGCAAGAAATTGTATTTTTTTCAAATGTTATTCCGGTTTTATAAGACGCAGAGACATTAGCTACATTTGTTCATGGATTTTCCTCTGTCAATCATTCACTTCTATTTATATCAAATATAAGATTTGTTTCCTACTTTAAACCAGTATTTCTGTACTTTTTAACACACCATGACCAATATTTATTGAACAAAGAACAGTTATACAATGAATGCTAACCACAAACCCTGGGAATGAATGGAGAAAACAATGCTAATACGGCTAAACTACACAACTTAAAAACAAGACGTTTAAAATAAATGACATCTTGACTGAGAAACGAGACTTAAAAGTAATAAACCATGAGTGTATCATACAATCTGCCATTGAATCAGTGAAAATGTTGCTCCTGGTTTTGTATTAGTCGCATTGGGGTTAGCCTCACCGGCTAGTCACAAGATGGCCGCCATGTTTGCCACATAAATGAGCGCCATGTCCGTTCTAGAGTTTTATGAAATAACTTTGCTTTCGTTTTTATTTTTATTTCCGTTTTTTTTATTTTAAATGTCTTGTTTTTTAGTCGTGTGGTTTAGCCGTATTCACATTGTTTTCTCCATTAATTCCCATGGTTCAGTGGTTAGCGTTCACTGTATCACTGTCCCATGTTCAATAAATATTGGTCATGTAGTGTTAAAAAGTACAGAAATACTGTTTTACAGTAGGAAACAAATGTGCTGAATGATTTGAAGCGTTTGACAGAGAAAAATCCATGAACAAACGGAGCTTAAGTCTATGCAACTGAAATAACATTTGAAAAACTGCAAAACTGTTATTTTCTGGCCAGATCTGACATAAGGTCAGTCACAATTATCAAAGAGTCATGAAATAACTGAAAATAGATCAAAACAGTATTGAGGAAATAAGTGGTGTTTCCATTTGATTACATTGCACTAGGTTTGAAGGGCCAGTCACTCACAAGATGGCCGCCAGAACTACTATTCGTTCCAACGTATAGTATGGCCACGTCCTATCTAGAGTTTTATTAAAGATCTTTTGAGTGGGGCATTTACCGACCAGTTTGAGAATACAAATCTGATTAATTATATTCTATCTTTTCACAACCCAATTTTGAAAATCTCGCAGCCTCTTGGTCAGTGCCTTGCAATCGCAGGCCTGTGATATACTTGATGAAGGAAACGTAGCTTTGGAATTGTGTGATAAGGCAAAGAAAAGTTACCGAAAATGTTACAGGAGCAGATGAAAGCAATTCAACTTTTTTGGGGGGAACAGAATCAGTTGCACCGTCCAAGTGCTAAAAGCCACATCTTCCTTGACAAAGTGCTTTTATTGTTAGTCTTGGTCAACTTAATTTCAATTTGAACTGGTTTCAAAATAACTGTCCAACCTGTGTACGTAGTGTTTGGGTTTACTAACTTCATTTCTATAGTATGAACTAGGGCTGAAAGATATATCGTTATCGTATTGATATCGAGATATGATCAGGATATTAAAACGAAAAAGCAAGATATAAATGACACTCTTTTGTATTATGATGATTTTATTTTCCTGAAAAATGCTTGGTTTTCACCTCACCCATAGTTATATCGTATCGTTATGATATCGAGATATCTGGCATGAATATCGAGGTATGAAATTTTGTCCATATCGTTCAGCCCTAGTATGCATGTAACAACATTTATTTTTGCCAAAAGATATGTCCGCCAAAACTGCATGTCAATGTGTTTTGGACAGTAACTTTTGTATTTTTGACAAACTTATTGCGTACGTTTTTGATTGTGTGTCATTTTGGCACAAATTGTTTAATAAACTTATCATTCTTGTTGAAACCCCGTGGAAACCCTATGTTACTTTGACATTGAAAGCTTAGAACTTCAGAGAGAACTTTAGAGAGAACATACTGGTTTTAGCTTTATGATCTGGCAACCCAAAGTCAGAAAAAAGCAAGGACATAAACAACTTTCCCATCTTGTAAACATTTTTTTGTAATTGTGAATAAATCAATATCACATTAGTTATTAGCACAACCAATAGATGACTTAAATGTTAAAAGTGCATTGGACAGGTTTTACTGCTTTTATATGATTTATTTAGATGGATGCCATTTGTTGTAAGTAATAATTATTTTATTTCAGTCAAGCAGCAGTTTTAATGAAGAAATGTTGGGCAGAAAAGTTATTATTATTTGAGCTACTGACAGGAAGTGACATAGATGGAGGTAAAGACAACTTTCTCATTGACGTGACATTTTTGGCAAGGCAACAGTTTAACATCATTTGCCTCTACCTATGTCACTTCCTGTCAGTGTCCAATAAGAAAGTGAAACTATAAACATCACAAAAAAGGTCAAACTAAAGAAAGCTGGGTCAAACAGCGAGCCAGTCTTTTTCAGTGGGATTTTTAAATGTCTAATTCCTGTCTGATTTATTGAGTTTTGAACGGAAAACAAGACTAAATTTAGATTTTTGCAGATTTTTTCCCCCTTATAAATAGCTTATTAAAATCTAAACAAGATCCAAAAACCCCAAACAAAAACATAATTAATACATAAACAAAATGAAATCAAATTTGGTTTATTTAGATTTTCTTACATAAAATGACAGAAAACTTACAATACACCAGTAATCTACAGCTACATTTTCAAATTGATATCTCTAAATAATCCCCCCCCCCCCCCCCCCCCATTCCTCCTGCATTGCCTCAGACCCTGAGACACAAATGAGGTCATTCTTTCTGAAACATTTTGAAAAATGTACCTCTTTAATATCCCATTTGTACTGCAAGGCTGGTGCGGCTGTACTCATTCAGCGCACTAGGGGGCAGCATGCGACTGTGTAATAACCCAACAAAGACTCGCTTTTGTGTGTAACCTTCACCGATCAGCCCTGTTTCCTTTTTTTTTTTTTTTTTTTGCCAGAACACAGCCGGCCCACTCTCCATCCCATAATATTTTCCATGCCGTATCATTTACTGTCGAAGAAGAGGGGGGAAAAAAACAAAACAGGGCCTCGGTTTCGGTCGTCTTGGGAGAGCTCCTTTTGATAGATATTACGCAGCATTGTTAGACGAAGAGGGGGGGGGGGGGGGAACACAAACTTCCATTTAATTTTTGAGTGCCTTTCAATACGAGGTCTAATTATATTCAGAGCGAAATAGGCGGGTAGCTGGTATGATTTCACACCTAGGTACTCGCCGCAGCTGTCGCGCTCTGCCTCCTCATGGACAAACCCGGAGCCGAGAGAGAGCGCTTGAAATTAGCTGACAAAAGAATGAGGCGATGGTTTTTTTTTTCCTTTTTTTATTTTAATTATTTATTTATTTTCTGAATTCCGCATTGTAGGTTATGCAGATGGTTTTGAAATGCTGGAAGGGAAGTCCGGAAGACGCGTGACGGGACGAGCCGCGATGTTGGGGCTGTTTGCGTTGTGAAAATTAGCGCCGATGCTAATTTGACAATGCGACATTGTTAAAAGTGGCTTTTTTTTAATTCTTTGCTTGTGTCACTGCGTTTGATACTTTTTTTGTTTTGTTTTATGTTTTACACAAGCCCCTTCCCGTCAGTTACTTTTTTTTTTTTTGTAATCGCAGGTTCGATTCCCAGTTCCTAAGTGAGACCAAGTGTTTGCCCTCCAGGTATTCTTGATTGGGACCGAATGTGCCCAGAGGTGACCGAGCTTCTTCTGTGGCATGGCCCGACGGAAAAGCCTCTAGTCTTTAGGACAGTTTTGATTCTAGAAGACGCACCTCTTCTCCCTGCTCTCCACCTGCGATGCCTTTAAATATATACAGTACCGGTCAAAAGTTTGGAAACGCTTTTGTAGTTATTGTTTTTTCTGTCGTTTCAAGACCATTTACATGGTAGATTCTCACTGGAGGAAGTGAGTAAGGCACAAAAGAATCCAAAAAAAGTTGAAATGGAATCTTCAAAATGGACGCCTTTTGCTTTGATGACTGCTTTGCACTTTTGGCATTTTCTCATTGGGCTTCATGACGTTGTCTCCAGAAATGTTTTTGACTTCACAGACTGTTAAGCCATTCGAGGGACGCCTTTGTGAAGCTCACTGACAAAATCCCAAGATTAAGGGAGGCAATACTGAAGAATTTAAAGTATAAAACATATTTTGAGTTATTTCACCCTTTTTTGTTTCCTACATAATCCCACGTTAAAGCCAATACATATAAATACATACAAATATCCTATCCAGTATTGGATCGCAATACCAAGTATTGATACTTTCAATACTTGTGTTTGGAGCTTCAATGAAGGTCCTTGAGTCGTCTTCTGAACTCTGTAGTTGAAGTGTAGAACATTTCGCCTCTCATCCAAAAGGCTTCGTCAGCTAACTAAATTTTCAGCTCAGCCCGCAGACTAGATATAGACCCCAGGGAGGAGTTTAGCTTGGCCCTCTATTAACAGCTACTCTCACCTGTAGGTAAACACCTTTGTAGTAAATGTTTGTAGTTCTGAGTCCTAACGACCTAACTCACACCTGAGTTTCCGTCTGAACGGCCCTACTCTTAGCTGATCACTGCCAATTACCTGCCTATGGATCTGTCCTGGGCTGAGTTTCAGCCTCATTAGCATGGCAGACACCCTCCAGGCCTGGGGGCAGGTGGCTGCTGTACAGTGGAGACAGGTGAAATCTCAGACCTCTATTCCTGTTCATGTACTGGGTTTGTGGCATTAAAATATAGCATTTGGGCACTTGCTTCTGCCTGTGTAAACGCCGTTTTCTTTGGAAATATTGAGAATAAATTAACAAAACAAAATAATGAAATCCTGACACAAAATCTACACTGAGACCAGAACTAAACTACAGTAGTACCAAAACCAGTACTTTGACACAGAGGTTGGTACAGTGTCCAGCCTTAACACTATAGCCTATGGTAGGACACACAGTCTTTCATGTTACTACCATGGTGACAAGTGCTCAACTATAAACAGTTTCGGAGGCTGGGGGCGGCAGGCGCGGGGGGGTAGTTTGCTTTGGATGTTTAAGGGCGCGGTGCCAGCGCGAGGATGCCTTCCCGATCACCCAGCCTCATAATTCCCGGGCCCAGCGCGACCATAACCCAGATGTTAGCGCGGGATATGACAGGTGCAGTGGACAGTGACGTGAGACCAGCCAAACTGTGACCCGCCCCCCCTCCCATTCACAAACTACACTCACGGTTGCCTGTCCCCCGCGCGCTCTCCCGCCATATGGAAGCGATCGGGCGGCCCTTTTTAAGCACCGCCGATACACTCTCTTCGGGGGCCACTTACAGTTAAGTGGAATTGTTTTATTGGCCGCAGAGACAGAAGTGTTTCCAAGATAAACACTGGGGACGACTCGACCGCCGCCCCCCCCCCCCCCCCCCCCAACTCTCCGTCTCCTCCGCTGCGTCCTGTTCTCTGCGTTTGAAGAGGGAGGGATATTTGTAGGACCCTTCCCGTGTTCATCCCCCGTCCCGCTTTGGTCCCCTTCGGATTGGGCGGGGGCGAAGGGTTGTGACCTGGGAGGGGAGGGGGCTGTGCTGTTTCTTGAGGAGGAGGGGACTTCTTCTTGGGGACCAATTTTTGCTTAGCCACATCTGAGAGCTTTCCTTACATCACGTTCGAGCAACAATCTATTTCTGCAACTGCATACAATATAGACTGGTAAACCCCGCCTTAACCGAGCACGTTTTCTCCAGTTCGGCTTTACCCAAATCTAAAAGCTTCTCGACTGGAGTTCACAGCCTATAGGCTAGTGCAGGGGTCTGCAAGTACATTTTTCTGGGGGCCAAAATATATCGGGAGTGTATTGCCGGGGTCCATAAACAAAAGCTCCAGTATTATTTTTGATTGGGAAAATACTATTGAGGAAACTTCTTTCAATAAATGAATAATGAGCCTGACAGGACTGTAGATTCATAAAAAAAAAAACGCCTTATACTTTTGGTGGTGGTTAGCTAGGGGCAGACTGTCCATTTACCACGTGATTATAATGTGTTGTTTATATCCTGATCTCTTCTTATGTCAGTTCCCTCTGCTGGACACGTGTGGAATTCTTTCCTTTCTTTCTTTAAGCGGCCCCCTAGTGGCTGTAGTGAGCATTCTGGTTATTTCTTTAAAAGAAATTTCCGCACAGGAATGGGCTAGAGACTTACTTTAAAAAAAAAAAATAATGTTTTTGTTTTTTTTAACATACTCAGGAATTTGTGCTCTACAAGTCTGGGGCGAGACTGAATCATCTCCAAATCGGGCCCATGGGCCACCTGTTGGAGGCCCCTGGGCTAGTGCAACACCTTTTTCCTCTCGTCGTTGCTGCATCGTCGTCACTTTTTTTGTCACGTTTTTTGTCACGTTTTTGTGTCTTTTTTGTCTCTTTTTGTTGTTATTTGTCACGTTTTTGTCTTGTTTTTGTCACTCTTTTGACCTTTTTTGGCAAATTTTTTTGACAATTTTTTTACCCTTTCCTTTGACAATTGTTTGGATTATTTTGTACCCTTTTTTTTTATTAGACAAAAAAGCAAGAAAAAAATGACAAAAAGGCAATGGAAAATAAAAAGTCAAACGACACGTGTTGTCAAAAGTGACAACAACACGGCAACAGCGTACGGAAAAGATACGTTTAAACTACTTTTGTTGGTCTTAGCTTTCAAATGAGACATTACACCGCCCTATAGCTCTCCATTCAAGAAACTTTTAAGATTTGGGTAAGACTGGCCAACCTGGAGAAAATGCACTCGGTTGAGGTGGTAGTCGAGAGGTTAAGCCCGGACTCCACACTTTTTAGCAATATCCTGGACTGACGCGCTTCGATTGGCTCCAGCGCTCGCGAAACCAGAGCCAACAACCTAGTTAAGACAGGCTGATTGATGCACGGCCCTCGCCCGCCTAAGCAGATCACAACACAGCCATTGTTATCTCCACTTTAACATCTCATTTACTTCTTTAGTGCCCAAAATAATCCAATCCGGATGAAATTGCCTGTAATGTCCCTTCCTCGCTGGCCATAGAGGCATATACACGGCCGGGCAATGCATCCATAATTTGCTGATGAGAGCGCCGTGCTGTATGGTTTGCGTCATTAGTCCGCGGCCTGCTGTCTCCGGAGCGGCGTGCCAAGTGTACTGCCTCCCACCCTCATCGCCGAACCCCCGTCCCCCCCCTTCCGTGCTGGGTCTGGTGCAGCGATGTGAGGGGCCAGTCACAGCCGGGGAAGCCTTCTTTCCTGGAGATGTCCGTGCCGCCGGGATGGGATAGGGTGTGGTGTGGAGTGGTTGATGTGGGTACGCTCCAATAGACAGGATTTGTTTAAGCATTTTTTGAAGAAAGTAACTAGTTGAGCTGCCTTGTTACTCGTCTGTAAAACCATCTCGCTGCGTTATCCGTCGGTCATGTCTTCCGACGCTCAACGCTCCGTTTTACAACCCCAGGCACAGGTACATTCAAAGAAATAAAGGTTTAGGTACTACTGGTAACGATTACAAAAGGTTCTGAAAATAAGTACTGAAAAAATATATTAAAATGGAGACGTATAGAACACTTGAATGAAAATCACGAGAAAAGAAGTTAATTGCGGACGCATAACATAGTTTTGACAGTTTAACTTTAGGTTTTGTGCTTATGTGTTACCATCATTGGCATTAGAGAAAATGCATTATGGACATAGTGTCACAGTTGTAAAAGGGGGTAGGCAGAATAAGTTTTGACTTCAGCCTAAACCCTTTCGGCCAGGCATCATTTAGTACTTAAATACTTAAAGTACACGTTTTTCCTATTGTAATAAGATCTTTGAAAAACATGTGACTTGATCTAAATGTTTATAACGACCGAAGAAAATAAACTACTACTACTACTACTACTACTACTACTACTACTACTACTACTACTAAAGCCACTGTTCCATCAGAAGTTATGGTATAATTACTTTGCTTGTAATCTGTGCCTTGCATATATACAGTCGGCATTGCGTTTTTCACTCTTTTTTTTATCCGTTTTCTGGTGGAATACAAACTTATTAAATACAAAGTCAAGTCTAAATCGGGCCCATATGGATGTTTTTTCACAGCAGATTGTTCAGTAGAAGCTAAAAAAAACGGCCGTCGTAGCTAGCGTTAGCATGTAGCATTATGCTAATATGAAGCATCATGAGACCCAAACTAGTGCCTTACTGTGTTGAAAAAGTTACTAGTACTAGATTACTCGGGCATCCAATGACCATCAATCAATCAATTACAGATATAATATCAAACTTGTATGTCAACATATTGGTCAGAGAACACACAGATTTCAGGTCTGTCACTGGGTTTCCACGGGGCATTAAAAAGCATTAATAGAATTATACCAAAATTAAGGCCATAACCTCTTAGCCCCCACACACATTTTCTGCAGTTCGGCTTTACCCAAAAATTAAAGCTTCCTGACTGGAGAACTTGTAGCCTATTGGCCAGTGTAACCCTTCATTTGAAAGCTAAGACATACAAAGACTTTTTGTAACCTTTTAAACTAGGCTTTTGCCATAGTTAACATTTGTTTTAATGTAGCATCATGTTATTTTCACAGATAGAATAAAAATTAAAAAGAATAAAGTAACGATTATTATTTGCAGTTATCTGATTCATGCTTGAAATTGCTGTGTTTGGCCCGCGGCCCGCAGACACGTTTTCATTTTGACCCTCAGAGACAAAAAGTTTGGACACCCCTGATTTAGAGCCTTTCAACATAAAGCATTTAATTTAATTTTAGGGAGCAGGTAAATGAGCTAAACCCTCGAGTCGAGCACCTTCAGCACCAGATTTGAACAAAAATGTTCTAACAAATGTGCTTTTCAGTGAATGCATTTCCTCTACGTTTCCTTTTCTAAGTATTTCTACAGAGATCAATTCTCAGGAGTCACTGATATACAGTAGATGCACCCTGTGATGCTCTTCGTGCCCTTCCACAGAACCAGGCACAGCGTCCTCAGGAGGGGCCCAAGAGTCAGTCCCGTAACCGCATGTGGACCGGGGTGCTGGGGATCACCCTGGTGGGGGGACAGGAGCTGCCGCAGACCGGTGTGGGGGATATCTACGTGCGCTTCCGACTGGGCGAGCAGAAGTACAAAAGCAAGGTGGGTCTGCTGCCACACATTAGCATCTCTCATGTTTCTGGAAGTGTTTTCTCTGTATGGATGCTCAACTTAGCAGAAGATGAACGTTTTAAGATGACAAGAGTTATGAAAAAACGTCAGACTCGCGCTCCTCCAGTTATCAAGGCCTGAGTTGAGGCACAAACTGAATATTCTGACTTCAGTTTCATGAATGTTTTCATCATTAACAGCAGTTATAATCCAGAGACATGCTGATTTACTCCTCCCACTGCCTTTATAAAGCCTGCATGAAGACACTCTCTGGAAAGAGAGTGAAACGTTGGCTTTTGTCATCAAATGTTGTCTTGTTTTAACCTTAAAGGATGGAATTAACTACCTTGATTGACTGAGAATGTATACAGTTACCATCCATGTTCCTTTCAAACTGATCTAAACCCCCAAGAGTGGAGCTCATTTGGCTAATTGGTTGGATCGAGAACAAATTAAAAAAGTACACTGCCGAACTGTTCTGAACAGATCTAAGTTCAGCAACACCATGTGCCCAAAGAAGGATTTCTTCTTATCTGATGGCACAGGTGTATTCCAAGATGACAATTCCAAGATTCATTGGGCTCTTCGGGATGTGCTAGAGAAGGCTTTGCACAGTGGTCACTTTCCCATCATCAATTTTGGTGAAATTTGGACGCAATGCTGGACATGCCAGAAGCTTGCTACTTTTTTTCTTATAGCCAGACCTTAGTGTTAGTTTTTGTAACTGACGGTTTCCGCTACAACTGTGGCCTTCCTCAGAGGTTGTCACCTGGTGTTGCTGTGACGTGTCTGATTTAAACAGTTTTTGGCACTGTCTTCCTGCTTGTAATAGCAGGCTGACATTGCCATCTGCAGTCCGACTTCTTCAGAACTGTGTCCCAAGTGTGCGATTTCACGACAGTAGTAAGGACAGGCAAAGTTCAGATCCGCATCAAAAGTCCTCATCAGGGGACTCCAGGAAAATACCTTATTCCTCCTTCAGCAATGGCAAAGACCTCAGAGGCCGAGACCACTACAGGTGGTCCCGTCCCGGTTCACAGGCTTCCTGATCTCGATGGCTTTTCTGATCCAATGGTGGTATTTGTTGCTCTCGGCGCAGATGCCATAGGCATTGTCCAAATGCATGAGATGGTTCTCCCTCTTGTAGTGGTCTGATGTGGCAGACTGCAGCTGTTGTTGTGCTGCTTCTCATATGGTGTCACCTGGTCTTACCATACCCTCGTACTCATTTTGTACAGATGGCCAAGGCCAGGCTATGTCTGGTGGCTCTTGTGCACACTTTTGATGCGCTCCCAGACTGTACCAGGACGAGGGGGCGTACCAACTTTCCCACACCTGGGACACAGTTCTGAAGAAGTCGCACTGCAGATGGCACTATCAACCTCAGCCTACATTACAAGCAGGAAGACAGTGCCACAATCAGCTGACCAGACGCGTCACAGCAACACCACGTGACGACCTCTGAGGAAGGCCACAGTTGTAGCCAAAACTGTCAGGTACGAAGGTCTGGCTATAAGAACAAAAGTAGCATCATTCTTAGAAGACCTAATGAAGCTAATCAGACTATGGCAGGAGCTTCTTGGCTGAGTTCATGGTCTAGAAAGTGATGATGTCATAATCTTGCTGGGTATTCAATACCGATTCCTGAACAATGTACTTATTTTGATACTGGTATCTTTTTATGGTGCCCAGCCCTACTCAGATAGAGGGCAAGAGCTAATACAACTTTATACTAGAGAAATCACAAACCTGCTGGTTTATTTGGCCAACAGTTTTTTAATATTGTCATCACTTTTGGAGACCATTATGATTGAAAATAATTGGACATTCGTTTTTTTCCTGCTGTCAGAGAAGACATTGAACTTTGAGACTGTTTTTGTTTCACGCGGATTGCCCCACTAATGACAGAGCGCAACAAAGACAAAAGAAATTCGATTTCATCCAGTTGAAGGTCAGGTGCCAATACAGCTCTGTGGGAGAGAAACGATTTTTGAAAGAAGTTTCCAAAAAGGAAATGTCAATGTTTTCCCTGATCATTATTTGTTAGTGATTGGATTCTCAAACTCATCACATTATTCTTATGGCTGAAAGTCCTTTCCACTGACTAACATCATGGACACTTATTTGAATATTGTCACCACTTCCGGACACCTTTACAAGGAAATAATTAGACCATAGTTCATATGTGCTGTAAGGGATGACTTTGAACTTTGTGACAGTTTTTGTTTCATTGCCCAGGAATTAGAGAAATTATCAATAAACTAAGACTAGAAATCTGCATTTTGACAGTGACATGGAATTTTCAGCTGCTCCACCTCAACTTTATACTATAGATACACAGCGTCATACAAGGGGGTGTGGCCTCGCCAAGGGGGAAGGAAGTATGTTTTGGGAAACATAATTTTTCACTCTTTTTTGGAGTTTTCTGGCGGAATATAAACGTATTCATCACATACAAATAACGTTTTTTTTGGTGTGTTTATGGGCTGTTTGACCACTTTGTTCCTCTCTGTGCCTTTGTATATTTAATGAGTAGAAAACTATATTCATGATTCAGTATTTCTTGAAATGCATGTCTTTGTTTTACCCCTCTGACTGCTTCAAACGTGTCCATATCTATTCGCCTTAATCCGCCCTGCCCACTTTAATCTCTTTTCGCTGTGGATCGGCACTTCCATTGTGTTGACACGTCTGGTAGAGCGCGAAGCCCGTTCATTAAGTGGAGAACGAGGGAAAATGCAAAATCTGACTGATTTGTGTAAAATGTCCAATGTTCGTTTGCACTGCATTGTTTCTCTGCGCGGCCTAAAAATGTCTTTGTATTTGTGTAGCAACTGATTTTATCTTGACAACTCCAATCCTATTCTATAACACAAATGTAACCAATTGAAACAATGGCACAGCGACTGTGCCAAAGCTAAAGGCGCTCCAACCAAATATTAAAGGGTGTGACCTTCTGTTTTCTGGCAGCTTTGCAGTTGTTCCCAGTTCTAACGGCAAAGACAACAGTAGCAGCAGCAGCAGATGTTGCAAAACACAAATGAACTCTTCCTCTTTGATAGTTTTTGTAGCTCTTCCCTCCCCGTACCCTCTGCCTCCTGTCCGACCCGTACCTTCCACCTCTGCGCTGGGGCCGCGGCAAAGGAGTCTCATTAGACTGAACCGCGCTGCCACTCACCACCTCGCCGTGCTTCAGGTGCTGCGGGGCTTCACTGGCGCCATTTGCATACACTCAGCATGACCCCCCCCCCCCCCCCCCCTCCTCCCTATACTTACCTGTACCTATTGGCCTAAACCCCTCCCCCCCCCCCGATGACTTGTCTGCTGTTGTCGTGTCATTCTTCTCTCTAAACCTCACCGCTTGTTTGTTTGCCGAACAAAGCTGATTCTAATTGGGAGCCGTCAGCGTTTACAATCCCAGTGTGCGCGCGTACAAATAGAGACACGTTACACAGTCCACCACCCCCCCCCCCCCCCCTCACCGCCAGCCCCATCGTTTCCTTCCGCGGAGGAGGAGGTGAGGACTTAATCCAGCTGTCACGACGAAGGCTCGCTCCGGTAATGCGTTAAGTCAGTGCACTTGTACGTGTCGGAGTGAGTTTGTTTGCGGCCGCTGTCACGAGGCGCATATAGCTAGACAAAAACTGTGCTCAAGTGGCAGTAACTTGTCATTTTGTCAATTTGTTGTCACAATTATCTCAGACAAAATATTTCCGATTAACAATATTACACAATTATTAAACAATTTCTTATGGTGAAATGGGTTTACTGTTTTTGCTTTGCGAGGATATAGATTAAATGTGTTCATATTTTAACAATTTGGTGCACAATGAGAAAGTCCAAATAATTAAACATCAAGCTGAAACTGGGGAAAGGGCTGAGGAGGGACTCTAGCTCCAGAGCTACAGAATGGAGACACCTGTAATACGCTGCTGTGTCACTCTCAAAACAGCTCGTCTTGGACATAATGCTGACGGAGGTAAGAGTTTCCCAAAGATGCCCATAGATGTGGACTGCAGCGGATAAGCCTTTACCATCATAACTGCCTTTAGCAGCTGCAAGCTACTGCTAACACCCCGAACAGCTGAAAGAGTACCTAAACGGGCGTGCCAAAGCCTTTCCCCACCCACAAACAAAAGTCAAAAATTGACATTTGCCTCGACATTTGCATTGGCACAATCACAGCAGACACATTACGTGGGAGGGACTTGGTTATATACCACAGGTACAGGGACAGGACAATGGGCAGCACCTGATGACAATGTGTGGAGCTGGTGCGGCTTATGACGTTCTGTGGAGGCCGTGGACACGTCTCCAGTAAATCAGGAAATTCTAATTTAGTAGCAGAGTTTACCCTGAAGGGGGCGCAACCCATTCGTTTTCAGGCCAAAGTTAGGATTTGACACATGTTTGCGCTATACTGTCAAAATGTTTGGGACCAGTAGACAGACAGTTTATCAGTAAAAAAAAACTGTATTTGGTGTTTAGTTGCTCATTAAAGTGCAATTTTTTTGCTGAAACATAGTAAACATAACACAATTATATTTAAGATTTTGCTAAAGATTGGACCCAGCTTTCTTTAGTTTGGCCATTTTTATAATAATAATAATAGGGCATTAGTTTTATATAGCACTTTTCTGGATACTCAAAGACGCGTTACAGTTGCATTATTCATTCACTCCATACTGGTGGTAAGCTACTATTGTAGCCACAGCTGCCCTGGGGTAGACTGACGGAAGCAAGGCTGCCAATCTGCGCCATCGGCCCCTCCGACTACCACCAACCACTCACTCGCTCACTGCATTCGCTAGGCTTCCTGGTGTTACCAAACGGTCTCCCATCCAAGTACCGACCAGGCCCTTCCCTGCTTAGTTTCCAAGGTCTGACGGGATCGGGCAGAGCAAAGGCGGTATGGGGATATTCTGGTAATGTTTATAGTTTCACTTCCTTATTGGACACCGATACTGAAGGCAAAAAACTGTGGCCGTGCCAACCATGTTATGTCAATAGATACAGACGGCATTGCATCACAGAAGGGGGCGTGGCCTCACCGAGGGGGAAGGAAGTATGTTTTGGGAAACAACATTTTTCACTCTTTTTAGCCATTTTCTGGCAAAATATAAACTTATTTATCATACATAAATAAAATCAAGTCTAAATGGGGTCCACGTGGATATTTTTTCACAGCAGATTGTTCAGTAGAACTGAAAAAACGGCGGTTGTAGCTAGCACAAGCTAGCATTAGCACGATGCTAACATGAAGCATCATGTTAGCTTTCTCCTTTATTTTTGTATTTATGGGCTGTTGAACCACTTTGCTCCTCCCCATGTCTTTGTGTCTTTATTTAGTAGGAAACCATGTTCATAATTCAGCATTTGTTGAAGTAGTGTTTGAACAATTGGACTTCATTTCCCCCCTCAACTGCTTTCAAACAAGACTATGGGAGATTCCAGAGATGCCGTCTGTATCTATGAGAAATGAGTGAGTGAAACTGCTCTGGAACTTTACCTTTATCTATGTCACTTCCTGTCAGCAGCTTAAAAATTCAAATAAAACAACTTTTCTGCCCAACATTTCTACATTAAAATTGCTGCTTCACTAGGGTGACCAGATTTTCTGACAAAAAAACTGGGACACTATTTGGGATTTAGTTGCATGGTCAACCAGGGAGCCATCCCACGCTAAATGTGCGTGTCCATGTCTTACACCATGCACCAATCAGCATTAACATGATCGACTTGATTTTTTTTTTTTTTTAATGTTTTCCCTGATCGTTATTTGATAGTGATTGGATTCACACACCTGACACATTATTCTTGTGGCTGAAAGTCCTAAGTACTAGCCAACATTACGCTCATGTTTCTGAATTTTGTCCCCACTTTCAGAAACATTTATGAGGAAATAATTAGACTTGTGTTCATGTGTGCTGGAAGGCATGGCTTTGAACTCTGTGACAGTTTTTGTTTCATGCGAATTGGCCCAGGAATCACAGAGAAATTAGCGATAAGCTAAGAATAGAAATCTGCCTTTTGGTTACTATAGTTACCGCCATAGAATTTTCACCTGCCCTCCACTTTAAACTGTTCTGATGTCACCTGAACCAACCTTTGACCTCTCTGAGTGGAATGCACCTTGTAACCTAGCAACTGGAAAACATTCAAAACATGCCTATATTTGGACACTTTCAAAATGACATCACAGATTTGTAATTGTTTCAGAACTGTGAGCTTCTAAGTGCCAAGTCTGTTTGCATCTATCAGTACACATTTAGCCATTGCGATCGCAAGCAGCTCATGAGCAGCTCATCGACCGAAACTAGTTCTTCAGCAGGTTTGCAGCAGACCAGACAGTTTGGCAACCTGCATTTAGTTTGTACAAACTTCTTTGACAATAGCAACATGGAAAACGTCCCAGACATGTCAAAAGTATTCAACGCTCCTCAGGAGAGCGAGATGCGTTTGACTCAGGAGAGACAGGAGCTCCTGGATAGAGAGTGTCAGTGGACAGACGAGAGAGAAGTCCTCCTTCAGAGGAAAAGATGTTTTGCCGAGTCGTGGCAGGAGCGTGAGAAGTTCTATCTTTGGTTCTGCCTTGTCAAAGACACAAATTGGTCACATTTCCAGTTTGAGAACCATAGACGCAGGCTCAACTGTCAATTATTCTATGACCAGCAGCTAAGTGAGCTTAAAACTACTCTTCAAGAGACCGAGGCGCGGGAAAAGCTCCTTTTGAAAGTGTTGAAAGAGGAGAATCGACATCTTGTTATTGAAATCGAGAGCGTAGTCCCTGAGACTCAAACACAAGCACCAGAGGAGGTGAGGATTCAGCCAACCCATGTTGACCGTGGCAGACCAGAGCCCAGTGCCGAACTTGGTTATGAAAACAATACCCATGTTCCTGTCACATTTGGGGATTTTCCAGAAGGGTTTGAGTTTTTGAACAAGCCGTCAGCGGCTGTAATTGAAATGGCGCCCCTAAGTCTACCTAAAGCACAGGCCTCTGTACAGTCTGAAAGTACCAGCTCTGAAATGGTAAAGATGAGAAAAGTGCAAGCACAGACGCCAGTAGTTGAAGCAAAGTTGGTCCAGGATACAGAGAGGCCTCCATCAGAGCCCCAACACAAACAATTGCATTTACTTCAGGCAAACAGCTGTGAAAATAGCGACGTGTCCAAGGTTTTTGACGCCCCTCAAGAGAGAGAGATAAGTTTGACACAGGAGATTCAGGAGCTCCGAGAGAGAGAGTGTCAGTGGAGACATGAGAGAGAAGTCCTCCTCCAGAGAGAGAGATGGTGTGCAGAGTCGTGGCAGGAGCGTGAGAAGTTCTATCTTTCGTTCTCCCCTGCCAAAGACACAAATTGGTCACATTCCGAGTTTGAGAACCAGAGACGCTGGATTAGCTGTCAGTTATTCTATGACCAGCAGCTAAGTGATCTTAAAACCACTCTTCAAGAGGCTGAGACACGGGAAACGCTCCTTTTGAAAGTGTTGAAAGAGGAGAAACGACACCTTGTTATCAAACTTGAGAAAATAGACCCTGAGACTCAACAAACACAGGCACCAGGAGAAGACAGGATTCAGCCAACCCATGTTGACCTTGGCAGACCAGTGCCCAGTGCCGAACCTGGTTATGAAGACGATAACCATGTTCCTGTCACATTTGGGGATTTTCCAGATGGATTTAAGTTTTTGAACAAGCCTTCGGCGGCTGTAGTTAAAATGGTTCCCCAAAGTCTCCCTAAAACACAGGCAGCTGTACAGTCTGAAAGGACCAGCTCTGAAATGGGGAAGATGAGAAAAAAGAAAAAACAGTTGACAGTAGTGGAAGCAAAGTGTGTCCTGGATACTGAGAGGCCTCCATCAGAGCCCCAGCCAACCATTTCAAATCATTTAACAAATGCCAACGTGGCAAAGATTTCCCCGAGTGGTCACTGCAGTCACACATCTGCAGACAATGCTTCAGATTCCCAGCAACAGGCTACATATGAACACTTCACGGTCCCAGAGAACCGAGGTGTTTTAAACATGCAGGATGTGAACACAGAAATCACTCCTGAGACGCCAGCAGAAACGGTGACTGAGCTACAGGAATCAAAGGATGCTTCAGGAAAGGCAACGGAAGCCAGTTCACCAGAGCCTGAAGAAACAACCACAGAGTCTGAGGACAAAGCGGCCAAACCGGAGTCTCTTCATGACAATATAGTCGAGCAGCCAGCGCCAAGGGACTCAGAGGAACCAGAAATTATTAATGTTACTTCATTAGTTAAAGAAAGGGGCATAGAGCCTGACATTGTTCAACATGACCAAAAAGACACCAAGCCTAAATCTTCAGAAGATGAAGGTGTAGAAACTCACAGTAAACCAGTCGGTGTCCCTGCATTTCTGCAGGAGACTGTTTTAGTTTGTACAAACTTCTTTGACAATAGCAACATTCAAAAAGTCACAGACATGTCAAAAGTATTCAACGCTCCTCAGGAGAGTGAGATGCGTTTGACTCAGGAGAGACAGGAGCTCCTGGATAGAGAGTGTCAGTGGAGACACGAGAGAGAAGTCCTCCTTCAGAGGAAAATACGTTTTGCCGAGTCGTGGCAGGAGCGTGAGAAGTTCTATCTTTGGTTCTGCCTTGTCAAAGACACAAATTGGTCACATTTCCAGTTTGAGAACCATAGACGCAGGCTCAACTGTCAATTATTCTATGACCAGCAGCTAAGTGAGCTTAAAACTACTCTTCAAGAGACCGAGGCGCGGGAAAAGCTCCTTTTGAAAGTGTTGAAAGAGGAGAATCGACATCTTGTTATTGAAATCGAGAGCGTAGTCCCTGAGACTCAACAAACACAAGCACCAGAGGAGGTGAGGATTCTGCCAACCCATGTTGACTGTGGCAGACCAGAGCCCAGTGCCGAACTTGGTTATGAAAACAATAACCATGTTCCTGTCACATTTGGGGATTTTCCTGAAGGGTTTGAGTTTTTGAACAAGCCGTCAGCGGCTGTAATTGAAATGGCGCCCCTAAGTCTACCTAAAGCACAGGCCTCTGTACAGTCTGAAAGTACCAGCTCTGAAATGGTAAAGATGAGAAAAGTGCAAGCACAGACGCCAGTAGTTGAAGCAAAGTTGGTCCAGGATACAGAGAGGCCTCCATCAGAGCCCCAACACAAACAATTGCAATTACTTCAGACAAACATCTGTGAAAATGGCGACATGGAAAGAGTCCCAGGCATGTCCAAAGTTTTTGACGCCCCTCAAGAGAGAGAGATAAGTTTGACACAGGAGATTCAGGAGCTCCGAGAGAGAGAGTGTCAGTGGAGACACGAGAGAGAAGTCCTCCTCCAGAGAGAGAGATGGTGTGCAGAGTCGTGGCAGGAGCGCGAGAAGTTCTATCTTTCGTTCTCCCTTGCCAAAGACACAAATTGGTCACATTCCGAGTTTGAGAACCAGAGACGCTGGATTAGCTGTCAGTTATTCTATGACCAGCAGCTAAGTGATCTTAAAACCACTCTTCAAGAGGCTGAGACACGGGAAAAGCTCCTTTTGAAAGTGTTGAGTGAGGAGAAACGACACCTTGTTATCAAACTTGAGAAAATAGACCCTGAGACTCAACAAACACAGGCACCAGGAGAAGACAGGATTCAGCCAACCCATGTTGACCTTGGCAGACCAGTTCTCAGTGCTGAACCTGGTTATGAAGACAATACCCATGTTCCTGTCACATTTGGGGATTTTCCAGATGGATTTGAGTTTTTGAACGAGCCTTCGGCGGCTGTAGTTAAAATGGTTCCCCAAAGTCTCCCTAAAACACAGGCAGCTGTACAGTCTGAAAGGACCAGCTCTGAAATGGGAAAGATGAGAAAAAAGAAAAAACAGTTGCCAGTAGTGGAAGCAAAGTGTGTCCTGGATACTGAGAGGCCTCCATCAGAGCCCCAGCCAACCATTTCAAATCATTTGACAAATGCCAACGTGGCAAAGATTTCCCCGAGTGGTCACTGCAGTCACAAATCTGCAGACAATGCTTCAGATTCCCAGCAACAGGCTACATATGAACACTTCACGGTCCCAGAGAACCGAGGTGTTTTAAACATGCAGGATGTGAACACAGATATCACTCCTGAGATACGTACATAAAGGAAGCTCTTCAATCCGTTCTGGCTCGGCTCCCAAATATCCAGAAATTATAACTGAAGCCTTAGAATCCGATCCAATCGTTTCAAAGGAGTTCACACCTCCTACCTGTTAACTTTGAATCATGTTATGTTCTCTTTCATTACAGGATGCATGTGTTGGAGGGTTTCTGGTAGGTTTTCTGAGTGGACTGTATGCGTGACCATGGAGATGATTACGCATACAGGAGGTGGGAGAAATGGATGGGATGTGACAGGGGCACCGGAAGTGGAGGTGCGGCAGGTGCTGCAGCACCCCCTGGTGGCGAAGCTTGAAAGATTGCAATAACAATAAAATTATAGCTTATGAATATATCTGGTAGCTGTTTCATTTTGTTCCACAACATTGTAAGCCTAAAGCCTTGTTTGGGTGAAGGATGAAGAAAGGGATAATTTTAATAGTAAAAAAAAAAAGGTTTATTATTTTCAATGCATATTGGCCAATCAAACCACTTTTGCGTCTCAAAGTGCACCTCGGTGAAGTCTTCGGGATGATAAAAGGTGTGTGGTATTTATGAACACTTTAGCCGTTGTGTCCCATTGGTCAGTGACTGTATACAACCTTTCTGTGGCCTGTTGTTTTTGTACAACAGATCAAATGCTAACTTTAGCTTGACTTATAGCGCTAATGCTCCAGACTAAACTGCTGCATTAGATGCCTGCAGAATACAGAGCCTGCTCTGCCATGTGTTACATAGAATGCTATAACCCGTCTTCCGGCGCGCCTGGGATGTGATGGAAAGTAAAGGAGTAACCACTCATAGCCACTGGCTCGCTAAAAGGTCAAATAAGCATTAATATTGAAAAACAAAAAGTTCACATAAAAAGTTCCATAATGTACCTTTAAGAGTAAGGTCCGTTTATTGCCTTTACTGTATACAACTTTACAACAAAATGTGTCTTCTGCATTTGACCCCAAGCCTAGATAAAGATCCAATCAGGACTAAGGCCTTGAAGATTTTTTCCTACGATCTGGCCTATCATCCATACAAAACCGGAGATTTCCGTCAATAAAAACAAATGTTTCTAAAACCTCTGGCCAAAGTGAAGATTTAAGAATACTCTTGTTGTGAGTTTGAGTGTGGCCATAAATAACCAGAGTATTCGGTCGTACGTCACTGCCAGTGTGCATACTATGACGTCACAAGCGCGACCTTTGTTTACATCAGAAATAGCGTGGATGCCATCGACTGTGTCCGATCAAAATTGTGTTTGTTTTAACGACTGATGAGGAGCTTTTTGATAGCTTAAGTACTGCTTTACGTCGAAGCACGCAGGTGAAGGCGCACTTAACAGTTGGCTATTTTACGCCAAATAACCGCCCCAACATCCGACAAAACAGCGGTTTTGGTTCGGACTGGGACGTACTTTTGCTGGAGAACTTTGAGATGGAGGAAAACGGTGAGACGAGTGTCGCAGTCCTCACTGCGCGCTCCTGTTAGCGCCTGGGCTCTGTTGCGTTAGACTCTAACGGTGCACTGTTGTATTTTTGAAGTGGATGAGATTTTGTTCCAGATTGACACTGGACGAAACCTCTTTCTCAAAAGGATAGAATTACATAGTATAATTAGTTATATATATATATAAGTACCACTTAAAAAAGTTATGTCAGATCAAAAACTTGGTCTATAACGGGATTGTGCCAGGCTTGACCTTGGGTTGAATGTGTCTAAACCGGGTCTCAAATCGTTCTGAACGAGGACTAACCCTAAAAGAGGATGAAAGCCTAATTAAAACGCTCTCCAAAGAACTGCAGAGGGACCATAGGTTGTTCCTGAAGCGGTCAACGTACCACCTGTGCAGTTTCATTCGATTATTTCCCCCCTCCTCGCCCGCAGTGTCTCTCTTAACCACAGAAGTGACTCATTTGCAGCGTCTCTGTCTGTCCTTCCTCAGAACCTGTGCGTCCAGGCCAACCCCCAGTGGAGGGAGCAGTTTGACTTCAATCAGTTCGAGGACACCCAGGAGCCCCTGCAGGTGGAGGTGTTCTGCAAACGGGGCAGGAAGGGCGAGGAGTCGTGGGGCATGTGAGTATTTCCTCCTAGCCAAACCTCGCTCGCGTCTGCGCCTCCAGTAAAAGGCCTATTTTTAATCACGTTAGAAATACACTGCGGGTGAAAGCGACGATCTATCGAGCAGTGGCCCGTGTTGAGATTTTTAGCTAGTTGTCTCCCTTATCAAAGCTTCAATGTCATACTGGAAAATAGACCAGACTTCAGTCGCAGGTGAGATACCACGCCCAAGAGGTCACATTGATAATCTACCTGCGAGTGCACGATTGATTTGTTTTCCACCCGTTTCTAAGGACCTTTTTAACGGTGTGGTATTTGTCGCAGTTCCTGACATGATCCGGCAGTGAGTTCCATGACTCTGTGCCTCTGATAGACACCACCATTTGACTGAAATTAGTCTTGCGTCGTTGCACATTGCACTCTCCTCTGGTCAAAGCTCTGGTGTTTTTGATATAAAATCCATTAATGGTGGAGCGGAAAGACCTGTTACATCTCTAGAAATGAAGCAGGCATCCAAAAACGTCTCATAACTCAAAACAAAATCTAAATTATTATACTTACAAAGTTACATTAAAGATAATGTAAAGACTTTCTGTCCAAAGTTTTTAATGTTTTCTTAGAGATGTTCAGAGGGATTATTTAATATCTATTCCCTACCCTGCATTATTTAATTCTGAATCCCAGTAATAATGATCTTATTCAAAACCTAACCCAGATACCCAAGATCCAATCTGAAGACATCTGTGTGACTAATATATCAACAGAACAACACCATAAATTCAAACCTGGCTATGCCTTATTTAGATGTTGTTGTTTTTCGCCTTAAAAACGGTTAGTATCTCTTTTCCTAACTTACAACGGACATTAGGGTAAATGTCATACAGAGTCTAATAAACTTTAGCTCCTTTTTAAAGAGCCTATCAAGAGTTTTTAACCATATTATTAAGTTATATTTTCATCTAACACATACCTGGAATGGTGTTTTGTTAACTTTCATTCACACTTTTCGGCCCTTGTATTTGTATTACATTAAGTTAAAATACCAAGGTTTACGCAGCAACATCCAGAATATGAAGATATGGTGGAATTTCTGACATTTCTGCCTAAATTGGTCATAAAATGTGGTCTGATCTTCTTCAAACTCATAAGAATGAATAAACGGTGTCTGCTTAAACTAATACCACCCAAACAATTATGTGTTATCATATTTTTAATGGCCTAAACATGTAAACATTCACAGGACAGGGAGGAAAAGTAAGTGAACCCCGGAAACGGCAACACCCAAACAATTCAACTTTGGTTTGCGAAAGAGCACGTAGATGCTCCCCAACACTACTGGCAAGATATTCTGTGGACTGATTAACCCAAAGTTGATTTGTATCAGTGGCACACACAACGTCATGTGTGTGTTCCACTGTGAAGTATGGTGCAGGGAGAATCATGGTAGGGGCCTGTTTTGTTGCCTCAGGGCCTGGACAACGTGTGATCATCAATAGAAAAAAAAAGTTTATCAAGATATTTTACAGAAAGACCTGAGAAATTCACAACAGCGTGGAATAAGTAAGTACACCCCTGTATTAAACAGCTGGCTGATCCTTCTTTTGCAGCAATAACTGCTTTTCTGTAGTTGCAGATTAGACGTGCACAAAGATCAGGATGAATCTTGGACCATTCCTCTTTACAAAACTGCTGCAGTTCAGCGAGCTTCCAGGGTTCACTTACTTTTTCCTCCCTGCCCTGTGAATGTTTAAATGTTACGGCCATTAAAAACATGATAAAATGTAATTGTTTGGGTGGTATTAGTTTAAGCAGACACCGTTTACTCATTCTTTTGATTTTGATGAAGACCAGACCACATTTTATAACCAATTTAGGAAGAAATGTGAGAAATTCCAAAGCGTTCACAGTAGAATCGATTGCTCAAAACTGCGTGATTGAAGCAAAACTATTTCTCCAGGAATGTTTTTGATGTGGGGACAACTTTATCACAAGGTTTAAGGCTTGTAAAACTCTATTTTGCCCGATATGCTTCCTCTTTAAAGTCTGAATGACTTGATAACTGATAAAATAGGACCTCGGTTGCCTTGGATTGGAGCTATTTCTCTCTTCCTTCCGTGTAGGATCGAGGTTGACCTATTGCGGCTCCCACTTAATGAGCAGCAGCTACACACCAACGTGCTGAACCCCGGGAAGGGCCAGCTGGTCTTCCTACTCACCCTGAGGCCTTGCTGGGGAGTGTCCATCGCCGACATGGAAGCAGCTCCGCTAGAGAAACCAGAAGAAAGGGAGAGCATTGAGGAAAGATTTGTAAGTCTTTTATATAATCAGTCTTTATATCTAGTCAGTATAATGAATGTAAAACCCTTTGTGATAGTGGGTGTCTTGAAAAGTCCCTTAAATCTAACCGCAGTTCTCCATGTTTCTTTCCAGAGTTTGAAGAATTCTCTCAAGTGCGTCGGAGAAGTTGGCTTCCTGCAGGTGAAGGTCGTCAGGGCAAACGATCTGGCGTCCTCTGACCTAAACGGTACGACTGTTGCGCCGTATTACGTACAATTAGTGTTGAATTTGGGAACTTGTAACGACAAAGGCAGTTTTCTCTAAATGCATTTGACTAAAGTTTACATGCACACCAAAAATCTGATCCTGATCTTGAGCTCTTAGGTTATTGATGTGGCATGTAAACGGCATTATCTGATATTTTTTTATCTGATATATAAGGTATGTAATCTGATTTCGATCTTTAACATATGTGCAGCCATTAACCTACAGCAAAAAGACAAAGATAACAAAAAAGTTAAAATATTATTTTGAAATTATGTCACGGAAGTTATCTATTAAACTAAGTCCGTGCCAAAATTGATAAAACATGGGTTTGTGTTCTTGTCAGAGCACGGAGAGCATATTAAGGCAAATTGCACCTTGGCTTCCAAATTCAGATCTGGTGTTTTGGAATCACCATGAATCAGTTCCTCCTCGTGCTGCAGGTGAATCAGTTCTTCCTGGTGCTGCAGGTGAATATGTTCTTCCTGGTGCTGCAGGTGAATATGTTCCTCCTTGTGCAGCAGCTGTCCCTGATCGAGGGGAGAGGAACCTGTTGTGCCTCAAAACAGTTGACCCAAAAATCTACAAATGTACTGACATATAATGAAGCAGGGGATTTGGATAATCAGATTTCTGGATTTATTTATTGGTTTATTTGGTCGGGACAGTGCATGTTAATGAACATACATCTCATGCATGTAAACAAGCCACACCGGATTGTAGCCTTAGGCTAATTTCCATCCGTCGTCCTCCATGCGCACTCTCAAACACACTCTCATTCATCCTGGCCTATTGTACATGTTTTTAGTGGTAGGGAAAACCGGAGTACCCAGAGGAAACCTACGCAGACATGGGGAGAACACGCAAACTCCACACAGAAAGGCCCCGTCCAGGTGGGAATCGAACCCGGACCTTCTAGCTGTGAAGCACGAGCGCTAACCGCTGTGCTACCGATTGAATGTAAATGCATCAGATCTGAATATTGGATTATCGGATTTATCTGCCATGTAAACATAGCCACTTAAAGTCACTGCCTCCTCACAGGGCCCCCAAACAATTTTTTTGTTTGTTTATGTAATGTTTTAGCTCATGAATGATACCTTTATGTAACAATTTACAATGGCGATTATTAGGGGTGTAACAATGCACGATATAAACCGTACTAAAGTGACGGTGCAAGTTTTAGTCCAAATTTCTTAATATTTAAGCTCCGTGGGGTGTGTCAGACGCATGTATGACGTGCACCTAAACAGAGCGCATGTGTGTCATCATGACTTACCGCTGAACTGCAGGCAAAGTTACATCTTCCAAAAACAAATGAAATCCGCGTGCCTTTGCAAAAGTTTCTCCTCCTGATGACAGCAGGCTGCGGTAAAGTATAGAGCCAGTGCACTGCGTTATGGTGGCACAGACAAATGCGTAAGATACAATCTTGGTCATAATCCGCATCAAAAGCATTGTTTCCAAAAAAGCACAAGCAGAATATTGTCCACGAACAGGCCAAACACAAGCCTCAAATCAAATGCGCTGTTGTTTTAGCTGCCCGTGTGGAAAGCAAAACTGAAACTTATCACTTACCGAGCACATGGCCCACTGCGCTGCTTTTTCTTTTACTTTAGAGCACTGTGTTTTTTTTTTTACTTTTGTATATTGAGCCCAGGGGCACATTTTACTGTAAAGCAGCTTTGAAAAATTAGTAAGCATTTTCAATGAATTTCTGAATTACAAAAATAATATGTCTAATAATGAACATTTAGGGTATTTTATTTCAAAACTGAGTTATTAGCC
Source organism: Proterorhinus semilunaris (assembly GCA_021464625.1). Taxonomy (NCBI): domain Eukaryota; kingdom Metazoa; phylum Chordata; class Actinopteri; order Gobiiformes; family Gobiidae; genus Proterorhinus; species Proterorhinus semilunaris. The sequence continues at coordinate 28,354,800 of CM038356.1, read as the reverse complement.
AATGATATCACACTTGCACCGTGATGCACCAAACCGAGGGTCCTGCACCGTGAACCGTACCGAACCGTGAGATAGCTGAACCGTTACACCCCTAGTGATTCTATAAAGATTAAATATTTATTATCATTAAAAACACACATAAGGTTGATTTCAAACTGAACTTATTTTCATATGAATGAAGTATCATCAACCTTTTGGAGGCTGCCTGCAGGTTCTCTGTGGCCCCCCATGTCTCCAATCCCAACTTTGGCAAACACTGATCTAAGATAAAAAAATTAAAAAATTAAACTTGTACTAAACAATATTTAGAAGATATTTTTGTTCTTGATTCAGATTTTGTCTTTTAAAATAAGCAATTTTGACCATTATTTAAAAGAAAAACTTATTTGATTTTTACATGGAAATATATTTGCCCTTACATTCAAGTCACTAAGAAAACGTTAATATTCATACCTCTCTAAATAATTGTTTTCCTCTTCACCTGCCGTGTCTCGCCTTACACTAAATCATTTCTCCCGCCTGGCCGCTTGCAGGTAAAAGTAACCCCTTCTGCGTGGTGGAGGTGGGCAACAGCCGGCTGCAGACCCACACGCTCTACAAAACACTCAACCCGGAATGGAACAAAGCGCTGGCGTTGTGAGTTAGAAGTACAAAAATAACTATGGCTCTCCTTCTCCTGCGCGCTTTGAGACTGTATAACAAGTGTTTTTGTGATCCCCCCCCCCCCCCCCCCCCCAGTCCCATCAAAGACATCCATGAAGTAATGGAGATAACAGTACTGGATGAAAGCGGAGACCACTTTTTGGGGAAAGTTGCCGTGCCGTTACTGACTGTAAGTGTCAGAATCTGAATTTTCCAATCCAAAGTATGGCTGATTATGCTCATGGGTGTTTTTAAAGGTAAAGAACGGCCAGCAGATCAGCCTGTTTCTGAAGAAAGAAGACTTGGAGAAGACGCACAAAGGGACCATTACGTTAGAAATAGATGTGATTTATAACAAAGTAAGTATCTGTTTAAAGGAGATGTGCATGTTTACAAAAGTCCGTCCTCTTCCCAAACGGTTTAAAGCTGAGCCGGTCTAGATTGATATTACAGTGCTAAAGACATTTTCAGAGTAATATCCATTGGGCTTTTGCCAACTTATGCACTAGGCCTGGCCCGTCAACACACACTAATAGAATCACGAAGAAGAAGCTAACAGGCTAAAGGGCAAAGCTAACTGCGGGCTAGCGCCACTTAAACAGTATTTACAGCCATGTTTGAGTGAAGAGAATGATCTCCATTGTAATTGGATGTACAATATCCCTCTCTCTCTTCGCCTTTTCTGTCAGTGTAGTATTTACTCTCAGACAATTAACAACACCTGCAGTGGCGCAGCATGCCCCTATGGCCTCTAGGGGCATGAGTTACTTAAAATGTATAATAAATCATAATAAATCATCAAATATTTAATGGTTCATTTTATTATAATTGTCGTTGTGATATATATCCCCAAATATGTTGTCATTATTCTCTTGCAGTGTCTCGTCCCCTAAAGGTTTTTGAGCATTGTTTTGATAATGGATAAAAAAAAAATCATTTCACCACTAATTTGCCATTTGTGTCACCTTTTAAACGTGTTTTTAAAAAGTTCATTTGAAAGTGTGGCCCTTTCCTGGTATGAACCGTAGCCCCGTTCTTTCTTTTCAGGTCCGTGCTGGAATCAAAACCTTCAAACCCAAGGAGACCAAATTAAACGAAGAAACCCCCAAGTTCAATAAAAAGGTGAAACTCGCTGAGCTTCTGTTTTGGAGATCCATTTTTGTTTTTTCTTTGGAGATAATGAGCTGAGCTGGCCTCGGGGCCCCGCCTCACTGACTCCGAACCGAATCAGAAACCAATTAGTCTAATTTCTTAACACCGCAAGCCGCAAATTGCCCTAGCGCCTTTTGCAAACTCGTAAACATAATAGTCCGTTGGAATAGAGCTGATAATAACCCCTTCTGTAATGAATGCCATTATAGGTGCTCGCCCAGAACATATACCGCGTCCGGAGGATCAGCACGGCCGTTCTGTACACGCTGCAGTACATAAAGAGCTGTTTTCAGTGGGAGAGCGTACAGCGCAGCCTCATAGCCTTCCTGGTAAGTCCTCATTCGCGGTAATGAAGTGTCCTTAAGGCCAAATGAGTTTCAGTTTGCCACAAGAGTCTAGAAAGTATTGTTGTTGTGTCAGCTGTTGTCTCAATGGAATGTCATTTGTCAAACCCCCCCAAAAAATCTGGTTTTAATTCCATCATTTTCATAAAAAGTTATATATATATATATTCGTATAAACAAAGCAAGAGCAAACGTTTGGGCACCTGAAGAATCAATGCCTCGTAGCCCCCAAATATAGCAAGTACTTTTTCTAAGAGTCTTTCAAGTCTTGTTTGAGGGATTTTAGCCCTTTCTTCTTTGCAAACCTCTTCCAGAACTAAGAGATTTCTGGGCTGTCTGTCACACACTATATCCACAGATCTTCAATGATGTTCAGGTCAGGAGACTGTGAAAGGCTAGCCTGGCTAACGCCAGACAAAATATCACAATTTATATTTAGGTTGTTTCCCAAAGCTTGGGTCTGATGTCGGCGTGGTCAGGCATCTACATCATCACTAGCCGCCCAAGTGCTGTTCCAATGTTCAAGTCGTCTGGAGGCATGTGTCCTCCCTTTGGTTAGCATGGGGCTAATTCACCAAGGATACATCTGTGTAGCCTTTGCTGCCTTGCTCCAGCCAAAATCAGAATTCCACTTCAGAAAAAAATACATGACTTTAGCTTTGACTAATTTAATGGCTCTGCAGCCCAAGCTAATTTTAGTTGTGTCTTTTTACAAAAGCTACGTTTTTGTCAAGATTTGATCAAATAATGAATTTTAGTTTTTTTTCAGAAAAACTGAATCTATGATTTCAACTTGAAATTTATATTACTTGATTCAAACATTCAGACAAATGTCACTGCTTCATGGAGCAGCAAAGAACCAGCTTTGTTTGTTGATGTAAGGCACTTTCAAAAATGTTGTTCTATAGTTTTTAGTCCCTCTTTTGATGATTTTCATCATCTCTGACTGCTTTTTATTTATTAATTTGAGGTCAGTAAAAATATAATTATACTTTCACCCCTCAGCAGACCCTCCCCTCTACCCTGGATGAAACACAACTGCCTTTTTTATTTAGTGATCACTTCCTTTACCTCTGAAGTGCGTTCCATTAGCAGCTCTTTGTGGACCAAGGCAGGACACTTGCCTTGAACTGGAAGGAAGTGAGTTTGGAGGCACTGCCTTCAACACCAAGGCAAGGCAAGTTGGGAAACAGCCTTAGTCTGGGGACCCCCCAAATCATCTTCTCGTAGGAGAGGTGTGGTTTACGATTGTCTATAGCAGTGTATTGGGCTGAATGTCTATCATGTACGTCTGCAGTAGCCATAGCCAATCGTATCATCGTACCAGATGACGTATGACTTACCCACTGTAAACTTTCGAGCTAAACTATTTAGAATACGATCTAAAGCTTGATCGAAAGATAGAGTTGCGTCTGCTGCTGTCATGTTGGATCCGTAAATAAACTTTTTTATTAGCAGCCAAGGTCCCCAGGCTGCTGTGAAGTTCGAAAGGATTCGAGCACACAGCAGTCTGGCGTTAAAACCTAATTTATGTATTTTTTTATATTATTTATTTGTTTGGAAATGTTATGCTCTGATCTGCATCCTCGTGCTTTTTTGAGATAATTTCATCTTCTTAATTATTTACATTATTAGAAATTGTGATCCAGGATGCCTAATGGTTCGCCCCACACTGTATTTGTCTGGTACTGATGGTCAGAAACGCGTTGGGGCAGCGGCGAATAGTTAATGCTCAACTACCTCTGACTTTTCTAGATTGAATGGATATGGGCAGCATTCGTAGGTGATTGATGCTTGTGGCCAACCTGTTCTGTTTTGGGGGATAAGAACAGGAATTATGTTTTCTGTGTCGCTGGTCAGGCACTCGATCCTGTCCCTCGAGAAGAATCTGGGACTCTACTCACAGTAAATCATTTCTAACACAAGTTTGGATGGGATCCAGTCACAGATGTTTATTTGTTAGAAGTGAAACGACACATCAGTGTGACTCAATGTTCTCATACATTTATATTGGGATGTATAGTACTTAGCAAACACGCATTGATCTTAAATGCAACTCAAGGTTGAATTGTTAGAAATGTCAATCAAAACATTGTATTGACATAAAAGTGGCCATTTGAAAGTTTTATTTAATCCAAGTGAAAGCGAGGACTCAACCAAGACTAAATCTGATTTAAACGAGTAATGGCTCCAATAAAACCAGGCCTAAAGCAGGTCTAAACTAGAGCAGGACTTTACTACTTCATCTTTGACTGCAGTCAGAGAGTTACAAGAGCAGGACTAAAGAGCCCTGAAATCATAATCGTAATATAATAAAGATGAGCGGGTCCCCTTTAGCCCATTTCACTGTAAAGGTTCCCGAGTCGTGTGTGAACCCTAATGGCCGCTCTGTCTCCTCCTACGCAGCCTGTGCCTTAAAAGGGCAAAAAGGCGGGAAGCCCTGCGCTCACGGGACGGGCGGAGCCTCTACAGAGCTCCAGAGCCTGCCTATCAAGCTCTGGAGGCCCCAGTCAATGCACTGAAAATACTTCCAATTTTTGGCTGATAAACAAAAACCTGCGTGGTTAAAAATATTGTCACATGGGTCACAGCAATTTATAGACAAAGAAAAACTCTTTGGAGCCAGGCTTTTAAGCCGTTTTTGGGACGTTTGAAGTCCCATTAGAATCAATGGCCCCAAGTGTCTCTTGGAGTCGCCCCTGGCCACAAGGGGGGGGGTGGTATTACAGCAATGTCAGCTCCCCACCCTGAGGACCATAGAGAAGCACGGTCCTCGCCCATTGGTCCCGAGTTTGATTCCCAGACCAACTGAGCCTTTCAGTGTGGAGTTTGTATTAGAGGTCGACCAGACCGATATATACAATATCGACTATCAATTAAAGGCCGATATCTCCAGAGCCGAAAGTGATAGACTTCTCAGTTCAGTCAGAGCTTTATAATGAGTCCTCCCACAACTTCCTCAGGGGAACTGAGAAACATCTCTGTGAAAATCGAGCACACGTTTGTTCACGTCAGGTCGTATTTTGCTTATAATTTCAGACCCATAAGAGAATGGAGACTTACCATTTTTCTGTCTTTCATTCAAGCTCCCTCTGAAGTACCTAAACATGAATGACCAATAAATCAGCCCTATGCCCCTAATAAAGCGCCCCCTGCTGTCACAATTAAGAAGCATCAGGATTGTAGGCAAGACATTTGGAAAAATCGACCTCCAGTTTGTATCTCCTCCCCATGCAGCTAGGCACTACGGACTATCGAGATCGGGAGATGGGTTGTTGCTGGACTGAGAATGCCCACTTCACCTGACCGTAACCCAGTGATATTGAGGATGGAACAAAAGCGGAGGACAATTTTCCCAATGGAGTACAATGAAGCAAACCTTTAACCAAAGAGCAGCCAGTTCAAAGCGTCGCGTTACGAGAACACGACTTAGGCCTCGCTCGGTCCTTGATAGACGCTAGTCCTCTCCCGCTGAAAAACCAGCTCTCCCGATTGGGCGCCCAGGCGTGTAAAGTTATGGATGTGCACTTTCCCTTCGCCGCACACCGCAAACCCGGGCTTCTGCTCTCTTCAGATGACTTTAGAGAGCGTTTGTACATGTGAGCGCTTAGCAAAGCCCCGCTAACCCCGCGAGGGTGTAGCGGGGATCAGCCCATGAGAGGAGACAGACGGCCTGACAGACAGACTTTAGCCCCGCTCAAATGCCTGTTTAGCTGGTTATAATGAGGCTCTGTGATCCCAGGGCAGAGCTGCTCCAACTTTACAAAATACTGGTGCGAGTGCAATACTTTTAAGAGGTTTCCCCCCCACCCCCACCCCCCAATCTATTTCAACCATTGTTGCTTGGAGTGGAGTTTGTCTTCTGCCACAATTTTGAAAGTGAACTAAGTGATTGAGACATTGGCAGAGGTGGTCAGGAAGTACAGTTTTTTTTTTCTATTTTTAAATTCAGAACTTTATTACTTTTACTCCACTACATTTTAGCAACAAGTAATCTACTTTTCCACTCTGTAAAGGCTTCAAAGTGAAAGTCGGCTGTATCCTTTGTCCCATTTGAAAGGCGAGTAATACACACTCCAGAACAGTAGGTGAAGGGGAAACCCGATCGAAGGTTCGTCCCTGCCGCGTCGATGTACCAAACCGGGCAGATTTTTAGAGCAACTCTGCCATACGAATTGAAATAAAGCAACGTTACTGCCGTGACTATTGGGCACAGCAGTTTCAAAAAGTAACTCCCATCATAAGTTTGGCGGCGTTGGCCAGTTCTCTCCCAGACGAAATGATGAAAGGGAACTCACGTTTAGGGGTATCTCTGATTTGATGTAACCAGGACGGCTTCTCAGCCCCTCATTTTATGCTTGGAGTTCCCATCTAACGCCAGGGATTCTCAATCTATGGTCAAAAACGAGAGCTTGTATTTTAATTTGAACAAAGTCATGCTAACAAATCAATGGCGTCGTAATAAACATGGTTTAAGTGGCTCACAAGTCTGGTGATGGTACATGTCCTTCAAATAAAATCCAGGTTGATGCGTAACAATCTGCAGTAATTCCGAACTAAGCGATTTCCGTGTGACTATAACTGACTCATGAGGATGTTTGAAACGTTTGCTGTAAATTTGATCAAAGGAGAGTTCACAGCTCAATAAATCAGTCTAAATAGTACTTCAGAGAAAACATTAAAAATCCTGTTAAGCACAAGCCTGTAGCAGGTACTTCAAGCGCAGATGTCAGTGCAACAATATATATATAGAAACATCTTTCATAATATGCACCTTTTAAAACAACTCAATATAACAAAAACTCAGTCTTTTTGAACATCTATTGACACTAACAAATCCCAAAGATTCTGCTCCTTTCTTTGTCGATGAATCCCATGTCTAGTGATACCCATCCCGCTCCCACAAGCCCCGGATAAGCTGTTGTCTGTCGAATTCCCCCCTCGGCGCGGCACTTGTGGCGTCATTATCCCGCGTTTCACCGTGTCTGGGTCAGTCGGCGGTCGCAGACAGGGTGTGTGAGCGGCTCGCCTTTCTCCCTCCCCTGTGTGCCTGCGATCCAGTGACAGCCGACTCATGTACCTTTCTGTATCCCGCGCCGCCGCCTTCCACCGTGATCCGGAGCTGCACATGGCCTCGGGGCAGCGGGCTGCCGCCGCTCGCTGTAACTCAGAGCTTCAGAGCAACACGGCGCAAAGGCAACTGAACAATGGCGGCGATTGTGCGAGGGGGGAGAGTGGGAGGCGGGATACAATCCGGGAACAAAGTTAGAACACAGTTGGGCTACATGAAGGGAGAGAGGAAGGTGAAAAAAACTGGTGAACAGTACAAGTACTTGAGTAGTATTTTGGAGAAACTGTACAACATAGTAGTTTGGTATTGGTACTTTTTACCTCAACATTTTTGTTACAAAAGCTGTAGCCTAATATATAATTTATGTTTAGTTTTTTTCTTCAGAAATGTATATTTTGAATACATTTTTTGGTACTTTGGAAATATTAAGAATTACGTTTTTCCCCCTCATAATTTATGTCACAACTAAAACATAAGTTACACTCAAGTTACTCAGTACTCGATTTAGTCCTTTTTTTTACTTACTAGTTTTTATTTGCGTCATTACTTTTCTTGTACTTGAGGGGAAATGTTTCGAAGTAACGTTTAGGAGAGAAGAGGAGAGACTGGCTGGCAGGTGACTGGGCAGCGGGACTGGCCTGCTTCCTCAGCCCATAATTAGGTCCTCGGTGGGGGACAGGAGCGTGCACGTGAGCATGCACAAGGATGGCGTTTGTGTACATGTGTGTGTGTGTGTGTGTGCACGTGCTCACACTTCAGCCTCTCATTTCCACTCACCTGCTGTTTACAAGTGCAGCTCTCTGATCTGGAGGCTACACACGAGACTGACTCGTGTGATTTCTGTTGGAGTCTTATAGCCATGATAGCATAACATGTTAGCGTAACATGTAGCGCCACGTTAGCATAGGCGCAAATTTTCTGGGTTTTGGCCGGTTTGCCCTTACGCATATAAACATTCATCTGGAAACAAATAATGGGTCCATTTTCACAATAAGGTGTTAAATCATTGTACTTTTCTTGTACTTAAAGGCACACTGCGAAACATTTTGGACCATACTATTGCCATCAATGCAAAACATGCTCCTAATGACCAGCTAGACAAGGTAGGTAATCAAAGAACTGATTTGGTCCCCCCTCCCCAAGTTAGTCAGTTCTGAGTAAAGCTGAGCAGCTCACAGGGAGGCAGTTTTCAACAATAATATCTGTAATAAAGTAAATGCTTGTATTTCATTTTATTTATTGGGTGAAATACACGGGGCGGTGTGGCTTTAAATAGCGCTTATTCTGCTTTTCGCAAGTATTTCCTAATAATCTCAAACACCTCTTGATCGCTATCACTATCTTAAACTTTGTTGGTTAGAAAACGCAATATTGATCGAAAACCGAGCGACAAGCCCCTCCCACCTCCCTCGTCTTACACCCCTTTGCTGCGCAGCTGTTTCAATAAAGAGAAAAGAGGGGTGGGGGGAGAAAGACACCGCTCAGCCCATGTAGCTATAGTGTGAAGCTATGGCGAGTGTTTTTATATCGTGATGAGAGGATTAAGCTTCAGAGATGGAGACGTGAAGGAAGCGTTTCCTGGATACGTAGGGAGGTTTGGATTAAGGAGGATCATTTTGGGAGCTGTCTCCGCTAAGAATATCCACGGGGGAAGATCCAATGAATACTCAAAGGTGCACAAGCGGCCACTATTTTACACAACATTTGGAAATGCCACATTACATGATCAAATCCTCCCGTAGCGATTCTTGGTGGTTTATTACAAGCACCCCTTCCCTGAGCCCCTGACTCCTGTCCTCGCTCCCCTTCGCAACAAACCCCCATAGTGTACGGTCGGGACACGGTGGGCTCTTTGCACCTCCTCCCCCTCTCTGCGGTACGCCGCCTCGTCCCACACTCGTCATATGTAATTAAGTTAGCGTTTTGTGGCGGTCCGACGCAGCGGGCTGTTTCCTCTCAACTCTCTATACCTTTAGGCAGCGGTGGTAACAAGGTAAGCCGTTCGGACAGTGACGGATTGCTGGAGTCTGTGCATAATTATACCAATGGAGTCTGCTCTTTCTCCGCCTCGGTACAAAACGCTTCTGGGACCGCTCTGCAAAACAAATAGCTGCAGTCGTTAAAACGTACTACCTGCTTAGAGGTTTTACCTGGTCCATAAGTGGCGTGTTGGCGCTTGTATTCATGCTCCACTGTTGTTTTTCTCATCAAGGACATTTCCGATGTTAAGTTTCATTCGCACAACTGAGTAATCCGGCATCGTCGGTTAGTCTCATTTTTTGCGCTCTAACCTCGTTCGAAGTAGTTTTGCTTTTGTTTGTGTTTGGAGCCAGACATAGAGGCCTTTCAAAGTACATTTGAAAGCAACATGTTTTTAATACAGACTACACAAAAATACCAAAGCAAACATGGACCTATTTTGTAATAATAATAATAATGCATTGGTTTTATATTGCGCTTTTCTGGACACTCAAAGACGCTTTACATTGCATTATTCATTCACTCCATACTTAGTGGTAGTAAGCTACTATTGTAGCCACAGCTGCCCTGGGGTAGACTGACGGAGGCAACCAGTCCGCGCCATCGGCCCCTCCGACCACCACCAACCACTCACTCACTACATTCGCCAGGCTTCCTGGTGTTCCAAAACGGTCTCCCATCCAAGTACCGACCAGGCCCTTCCCTGCTTAGCTTCCAAGGCCTGACGGGATCGGGCAGAGCTATTTTAAGACCACCGACCCTTCTCCAGGATCAAAAGAAATGGTTTATTTCATGCAACAAACTCTCCAAGGAATGCGACCCCAAAAAGTAAAAGATTTAGTCGTAATTATACACAGTGACATCTACATTTACGAACACGTGTATATTTTAAAATATACATTACGATCCATTATTTATCAAGCAGAACGGGCCTCTTACGGCACTACATCCTGCCCCGCGTTTCCACTGCATTACCGCTGCGGGATGCTCGGCTAATGCTATACCAGGAATACTCAGCCATTAGATCACTCTTTCCCTCCTGACCCCCGCCACGCAGCAGGGCCCCGCCTCTCTCTCTCTCTCTCTCTCCTGCTTATGGAGATTCATGTATGCGTTATGAAGCGGGCGCTCAAGTGTGTGGGCCATATTCAAATTTCATACAAAGGATCAGCGCGCAGGTCTCGCGATGGATGGGGGATGTTGGGAAACACGTCGTCGCTATGAACAGAACAAACAGTTGTGGAGAAGTTGGGCATACCGTCATTAAAGGAAGACACGGAGGCAGAGTTTAAGATTTTTCTCCCTCAACATCTTAGTTTTAAAAGTAGAAGACTTTTTGTGTGGACAGTCCTCTGACCCTTAAACAGTTTATATCCCTTGTGAAGGAGTATCCAAGTAATAAAATACTTCAAGCAACAAAACTGTTCAGCTTAATACATTAACTAGAACTATTTTGATAGTGAATCCTTTAAAGTTCAAATCATCCTTTTAACTTAACATATTTCATAAAAGTATTGAAAGTATTGATACTTTATCAAAGTATGCTCCTGTTTTTTAAGTATTAAGTTAATGCTGTTGTAATTGTTTTTAATTGAATGATTGTTTATGATAATCATACTGTTTGTTTTGATGAATTTGTAAAACTATGGACTGGGTACGATACACTTTTGTCATGATCCAGTACATATCACGATACTTATTTCGATACAGGAAGTAATTATGATAAGTGTCCACAACAAAATGTACAAAGGGGTGCAAGATAAAAAATGCCTCCGAACATAAAGCTGCACATAAACATAGGCCTGCTGCAAATGCTGTAGCTCAAATTCAACCAAAAGCTGAACTAAGCTTCTTATTTAAAAAAATACTTCAAGAAACAAAACCATTCGGTCTGATACATTACGAGGACTATTTAGATGAGTTCATCCTTTTAACTTCAGTTCCTCCTTTTAACTTAACATGTTTTATAAAAGTACTGAAAGTATCGATACTTTGATCAAATATCGATACTTGGCATCGCGTCAGGAATGATCGCGATACATTGCAAAACGATATTTTCCCAGCCCAATGTAAAACTGTTCAAACAAGTTTCTCTTGCAAATGAGACACTGCGATGAATCGAATCACTCATTAAGATGTTTATTTCATGACATTCTTTTGAAACGCGTCTCCGTTTTTCATCCGGAAATCCCTTAAAGTTTCGCCAACTCCTGAATGACGAGCCCGCCACACTATGTAATCCAAGTGTGGTCTTTTCCTTTGTGGGAGAAGTCAAGTCTGCGAGGAGAACGTCAGCCCGGCAGCGAGCACATTAGAAAGCTTTAATCCCCAACTTCTCCATATGACTTTTTCTCTTTCACTCTTGTAAAAGTATCTCCACGTTAGTAGCTCCTACAGACTCCAAACTTTTCACTCGTGTACTTCACAACATTTTGAACTTCTTCCTGGCCTTATTGGTTGAACTTTTAATCTTCAGAAATGTATCCATATATACTACTTTACTGAAAAACTAAATACAATATCCCAAGACAAGTATTCGTTCATTTTTACCACTTTGAATTAGTATTGAGCCAACATTTGGTTATTAAAGGCACTATCCTTAATGTTTACCTTTTTCATCAGATTTTGACCGAAAAAGGTATTTTGTTGTTTTCACAAATAGTCATGTATATTCCTTTTGTTCTAGTATTTATTTACGAATACATAAATAAATGAAATAAATATGTATTTTCATCCGGTAAAACATGATTTATTCATGTGAGGATTTGGTCGGGACGGTGCATGTTAATGAACACACACGTGACCTGACAAAAGCAAACTGTGGCACCCGGAGGAAACCCAGCTATTTAGATATTCTGTTGAATACAGTAAATAATAATCATTGGACACTCTGGACTTTGAGAATGACTGAGGTTTCCATTGTTGGTACCATTTTGAATATTTGTCCTTCAGTACATTTGCAACATTTGTCCATTTTACACATGAAATGCCCAATTTAAATACAGGCTACATTAACCTCTTAACCCCGGCCTGAAGCGAGCACATTTTCTCCAGTTCGGCTTTACCTAAATCTAAAAGCTTCTTGGAAAAAAAAAAAACGAGAATGAAAATACAAATATAGAAGAGCAACAAAAATGTGACAATCAGTTTTATAGGTCTTAGCTTTCAAATGAGGTGTTACACTGGCGTACAGTGACGCTTTTAGATTTGGGTAAAGGGGTTTCAGAAGTCTAGCAATCGAGCCTACGTTTTAGGCTTTAATGGCAGTACAGGAAAAGTTTCAAACTGACATCTCAATTACACAATCGTCCAAATTTGTAAAACTTCTAACTCCCAAACTTAAACCCCCCCCCCCTTCTGTTTGCTTCCCCTTCAGTAATGAGCCCGGGACTTTGACAACGACGTCTCTCTTTTTCTCCTTGGACTATCTCAACAAAACCAAAAAAAAATAAAAAAGAGGAAAAAGAGAAAAATGACAGCTCCGATCTCTCCCCCGACAAACGCGTCCCTCCTTTTCCTCATTGCTCACACCCTGCGAAAAAGCCCCCCCAGCACACGCCGGCAGCAGCAGAAGGGGGGGGGGGGGGGGGGGGGGAAAGGGGGTCATCGAAAGTTCTCAAGCTGCATGAAACGGTCCAGCCTTTAGATGGCGCTATTGCACTGCTCAAAAAAGAAGCAAGCCTTTCCACGAGTGCGACGAGGGAGATCGCTTTACTTTTCCCACACGGCCGTGGGAACAAGTTCTCAACCGCTCGACGACCGAGGGAATGAAAGACACGCATTAGCCGGCAAAATTAATCTGTTTTCAGAAGTTGAGAACATTTCTTTTTTTTTCTTCTTTTTTTTTTTTTTTTTATGTCGAGGATGAAAAGTGGAAAATCATTTACACATGAAAGCGCCGCGGTCATCAGTGGACTTTAAGTATTTAAGTTGAATTAATATTTGAACACGGTCTGTCAGAGAAAAGGTGTCGGGACGCGGAAACCTCTTTTCTTGGAAGACCTTCTTAATTTTATTTTATTTATTTTTTTCACATTTTTTATTCTTTTTGTAACTGCCAGGTAGCGTTGCGCTCGACGGGCTCTGCAGAACTGAGCGCATGCCTTAAAGATGACGCTAAAAATAAAGCCTTGATCGAGTAGCACTACATTATGTGGGTCTAAATTAACTGACTTTAGTATATTTGTTACTCATTAAAAGGCAAAGTTATTTATGTGTGTATTTTTTTTTTTCATTACCGATACACAGACATAGATTTACTCGCTATCTGATGCTGATATCCCGACATCAGCTTTAAAGGCCCCATACCTGACTTTTGTTTCTTCTTGTATTGTCGGGCAACTTACTTTTTTGTCACATAAGAGTGTACGTTGTAAAAGTAGTAATATGAGGAGGGGAGGAGCATTGTCTTTACTTTTTTTTAATTTTTTTTTTTTTTTGTGAGCGAAAGGAGCTTCACCTAATTTTTGTTTTTCTTTTTGTAGGTTAACATTCTTTTTGCCCCATAAAAGTATGTTGTATAAGTAGTCCTTTGTGAGAAGGATCAGCCTGATGCGTGAGGTTGGCGCCATGTTAGGATTTGCTGATGGTTGTGTGTGGGCCACCCAAATGGTCAGATATGTGACGAAGAGGGGTTTACCTTTTTCGTCACATATTGATAGACAATTTGTACATGCAGGAGGGATTGTGAGAGAGTTTCAATCTAGAAACAAGTTTGGGTTAGAGAAAAAGAAAAAGAGGAAAAAGTACAGTTTGTGCAGGAATAAAATAGTTCCTACTGTAGAGTTTAAGGACAAAATGAGTCATTTTTGTTGAAAGAGCATCATCCGCTTTGCTGCACGGGTCTCTCTCTGTCACTTTTGTTACATAAATCACCTCGTCATGTGAAACGGTTGGAGACCCCCGGCTTACGATATGTAGTGAATACCAGAGCCTTGTCTTTCAGGTCATGTGTGTTTGGTTAAAAAATATATGATGCGATTCATTTCAGATAAATTCCTAATTAATGCACTGATCTTTTTCTTTTTTTTTTAAGTTAAAGTTTGTTAAATTATTTTACGTCAAAATACCTTTTTAGTCAAAGTCTGACGAAAAAAAGTGACAGGTACTGAGAGTTGATCCCGAAGGTGAAGTATATGATCAAACAATTAAAGAGGAAGATGCTAATTTAAAATATTAGTCGTGGTCCAAATTCACTTCTAAGTTTTCTAAGATCATCCCAATTCTTCACAGGGAATTGTGATTATTGCACAACTTTAGGGTCACTTTTCAGGGTCTCTGTCACAGAAATGCAAGAAAACTACCCTGAGAGTTTATGAAATTGAAACAAATGCTGGACAATTAGACGCCTGAGTTTAAAATATACTAAAAGAGGACAAGACTCAAGACTGATGTAATTCCATCACCAGAAAAAGAAACGTTCGGCATAGTGTCTTTAAGCCCAGTTGGTTTTGGATTCCACATGTTTGCATATTGCAGTGATGTTAGCGGAATGGCTTTTTTGTCCATGATTGTTGATGTGTTGAAGTTTATTTCATGTACGTTTTTAAAGGAAAGAAAAATCAGGATTTTAGGCTAGAAAGATTCTCTTTTCTAACATTAAGTGGGAGCTGTTATGTTGTTTTTGCAGCACAGTTTGGGCAGCAGAATGAAACAAAACTCATCGATCAAAAACACCCAAAAGGAGGCTACATTATTTATTACTATAATGTTGGCTTTAATAAACAATAATCCTCATTTCCCTAGTTTGTATTCTGCCTGATACAATAATCTTGATTCGAAGGAAATTCAGATTTTCAGCTGCATACATTACATTAGTCGGACCTAAATGATTAAAAGCTTAAAAAAAGATTAGCCAGACTTGAAGGACAGTCCGTAAATAGGGCTGTATTAATTTCATGGTTTGGTCCATAAGACAACATTCTCGGCCGACTGTAGGAAAGTAGAATTCAAAGCGTTTATTGTGTTTGCAGATGGAGCTTGGTTGATTCTGCGGGATACCTCTCCCTCTCCCTCCCTCCAGGAGGGGGCAGTAGGCGGTCAGGGGCAGGCGCGGGGTCACAAGGCCGATGACTAGCGCCTTCAGTGTGGTCATGAGTGAGACTCTCCCCCGCGGTCGTTTGTCTGATTGGGGCGGTGGAGACGGTTTGCTGCAGTGCGGGCGACGAGAGTGTGAGAATGTTGCAGTGGACCACTCAAAACATGAACAGTAGTGTCCCCATCTGGGGCCAGGGTGAATGAATGAAGGGGGGTGAGTTTGTGAGGAAACTGGCCCATGGTTGCGATTACATGTGAGGGTCACATGTGTGTCCATTTACTGTACATGCACTGTCCAACATAGATCAATTCTACATAACACATAAAGGCAATATCCCAGTGGCAAAAAAATCTATCTAAATTGGATACAATTATGTCTAAACTGGGTGTAAACCAGGAGTGGCCAAAGTGCAGTTTTGTTAGCCCTCAGACGTCTTGTTTATTTGGCACACACCGCCACATATAGTATTGTTTTGTTTTGTTTACCACAAGTTTAATACAATAGGAGGAAAAAGTGAGTACACCGTTTGGAATTTTACATTTCTGCCTAAATTGCTCTTAAATGTGGTCTGATCTTTATTAAAATTATACGAATCAGTAAACCGTGTCGGCTTAAACTAATACCACCCAAACAATTACATTTTATCATATTTTTATTGGCCATAACATGTAAACATTCACAGGACACTGTGGAATAAGTGAGTACACCCGCTGGCTAAGGATGCAGACATATAGAGTCAGGTGTGAGCTAACCTGAAGTCTAATCACCGAGGTGTGGCTAAAAGCTGCCCTTGCCACTGAAAAACACACACTAGTTGAACATTGTCTCTTGTTGTGAAGAATGTTTGGGTGGTATTAGTTTAAGCAGACACTGTTCTGTTCTGAAATTAAATAAAGCTAAGACCACATTTTATGAGCATTTTAGGCAGAAATGTACGAAATTCCAAACAGTGGTCACTTTTTCCTCCCACTGCATTTCTACACAATCATAACTACAGTAACACTTTAGCGTGACCCAGAGCTGGCATTTATGTTTGCAAGCCTAATTAAAATGTAACTAAATTAATCCAGTTGAAAGTTCAACTGCTCTCCTCTGGTCCTCTTCAGTGTTGAAATGTGTTTTAATTAATGTAACTTGTATGTGAAATTGTTGCCCTGCCTCTGGGCCAGGACACTCTTGAAAAAAGATATATTTAATCTCAATGAGTTTTATCCTGGTAAAATAAACTGAAAGAAAGTAAACGCGGTCTATGCCTCAAATGTGCCCCCCCCCTTTGAATATTGTACACTCCTGGGGTAAACCATGTCTAAAAGAGAAAGTGAAAACTCCCACGTTAAATGCAATAGAAATGCATACATATAATTTACAAAAGTCATTCAATGTTTTTTTTTAATTGCGATGAAACCATTGCAAAACTGATCATGGAGTACATTTCTTTTGCCACTATAGACCTGCATTCATGGGAGGAAAAAACAGATCGAGTGTATGTGTAAAACGGCAAATTGTCACCGCATTTAAGGTGAAAGTAAAAGTCTAAACTTCTCAACACGGTCTCAGTCAGGGCTCACACTCACACACAAACACACACAGAATCTCAACAGGTAGTTAAACCTCATAGATTTAGCCATAGGATCTGGCAACACAATCGCTCTCATTTTTAGTGAAGTATCAGATTTGAACTTTGAAAAAGTTTCAAAATGCGGCTGTCGTTTGGCTGTCAGTCATGGAGCGTGTGGCTGTCCGAGCGTGTCTTGTCAGCCCACTGTCGTGAAGCTCTCCTCCTTCACAGTTTGCATCTGTTTTCTCTCAGTTTGAGAAGAGAAAAAAAAAAGAAGTTGAATCATTTAAGGAGTGGGTAGTTTGAGTCCCGTGGGAATGTACACCCTCCTCTCTCGGGCTGTGGGAGTGCTCGTACTGAGCGGTGGGAATGCGCCTCGACAACAAGAAAGACAATAAGAAATAAATATTAAAAACAAAACGCGCCCGCATCGGCCAAGTGTGTATTCCCGAGATATTCTTGATTAAAATATAGACTGTAATAACTGCCCGCAAATGCTCATAAGTGCCTCCTAAATTTACAGAGTATAACTGCATTTTTTAGCTGGCCTGGATAGCTGCGGGACGCGCCATTTATCAAAGCGAAGGTTAGCCCAATAAAAAGCATATCTTTCACATATTTACATAATTTGTCAAGACATGCTTTAAATTGTACATAGTTTACACAAAATCGTTATTTTAAGCTGGTTCCAGTCCGGCGTGGCGTGTTTACATGAGTCCCATGTGTGTTCATTGGCACTGTCCCGTCCAAATAAACAAACTAATAAAATAAATACTACAGTGCATTGGATAGTACTTACCAGAAATCACCCGGCAACCAACATAACTGTTGCGCAAAACGTTTAAGAGTGACATCACTCACAATAACCAACATACTCCTGTGATGTCACACTCAACAGCCCTATTCTTTTCTGCACTTGTTATATTTAATTAACATTACCCAATGATTGCTAGTACCTCACTTAGTCGATTTCTATGGAATAGCATTCAGTCCTGAACTCTAAATAAATATTCTTGAGTTTCCTCTTTATACTTCACCTGATTGCAAGCTAATCAGACCAAATCTAAGACATCATTTTCACAAGTTAAAGGGTTTTGTTTAAACAAACATGGCTTCATTCATCTCCGTTTCAAACTATCTTGTTTTTGTAGCTAACATTTTCAACCTCACTGTCACTGAAGGGCTAATGACAGCTGGAGCTTTCTTCATAATGTTGGTACAGCCTCTTATGCAGTTGCTGTTTGGTTTCTCAGATATAATGCATGCATTCTTTTCTTTGCAATGAACCGAGTAAACCACACTGTTCTGTGTGTAGCTGGGAGACCTGTCTTTTGGATTTACCCCTCTCATTTTTTTTTTTAGCTACATATATAATTTTACATCTTTACTTACAGTATTAGCTCTTACAGTAAGTGTGTTAATCCTGTCTTTTATTTCTCTGTGGCCTTTGAAATTTTGACAAAGGACCATTTAGGGTAGCCACCTCTATATAATTTTCAGTTGGTAACTAAATCGCCACTATATTTAATTTCATGTCCTGCCTTGCACACTACCTCCCCGATCACGGAGAACAACCTTCCCCCGGGCGACCGAGGCTATACTCCCAGGCTCGTATCGCTCTTAGCCAGCGTGCATTTGTGTTCACGCTAGCCGTTCTGACAGCTACAGTGATCCGACCCCCACCGCCACCCCCCCCCCTCAGCCACCGTCCGGCTCCTCGGGGCCGACCGGAGAACAGGTTCACATGGCAGAGCTGTCAACCCGCAGGTCGCTCAGTGTTAACGCTCCCTACACGGATTAAAGCACTAGCGGCCGGCGCGGGGCTACACAGGGTCAGGGCTGTGGTAGTCGGGCGGTGACGCTATATGCTAATGCTAGCTCAAGCACTTGTCATCTTAGGGGCCCTGTGAGCTAATGTGGTAATAATGGCTCGTAAAGCTGGGTCCGTTGCAGGAGGATGTGCAATAATAACAGAGTGAAACAGTTTTGAAATAATATCTTATCTGGCCATGTCTAGGATTTTTAGGTGTATTATAGTTGTAGATAAGTGATTTAATACATAACATTTAATAATCAAGATTCAGATCACAGTAGCAGACATTCCCCTGTCCCAGGTTAGATTTTTGCATGTTCTGGTTTCCCCTACCAATATAAACGCATGCAATAAGTTTCAAAATCTGAATCTCAGCTAGACTTTCCCGGACAAACAAATGACATATTTTAAACACATCATCCAGCAGTATTAACATCAGCCACCTAGCCTATTTCACATTCTCTAATAAACCTTTGGCTTCAGAAAGTAGATGTTTTTTTTTGTTCGTTCTTGTTGTAACACGCCGTCTCATTGACTGAGGACAGAGCCAATACCACCTAAATATAACAGTGTTTGGAGAGTAGAATAATAATATTTATAATAATTATGCTTGGAGGCCTGAGGAGGAAAATACTTGCACACGGATGGCTAAACTAATACAAGAATCCCGTGCATTTCAGGACACATTTGCAGGGGTCAAACAAGTCCAGTAAATCAAACTAACTGGATTTTCATGACTTAAAACTAGGGCTGGGACGATACACTTTTGTTGTGATACAATACGTATCACGATACAGAGGGCCCGATACGATACATATTGCGATACAATTCTATTATGCTTGGTATTATGATTTATCAATATAATAAACTGCAATACTTTACCCTAAGTGGACTGAATAAGAAAGCACACGTTGTGTTTCCAAAAGGTTTAATCTAAATATAAATCATTGTGTGATTTATGTAACATTTGTGTGACATTGAGAAAAACATTTTGAAAAGTGCAAATGGCAGATTCATTTTTCAAAGTTTGGTTCTTTTGTTTAAACCATGGATGTACAAACTTTTCATCGAGGACGGCATATTGACATGTATACAGCACGGAGGGCCACAGGTCGGTGCTTTATATGTAAGAGGTTTAAACCGTGCCCCACATCTTTATTTAGGTTTGGAACCATAATGCCAGCTCCTTCTCACAATAAATGTTACTTTTTGAGGGTTTCATTGTGTGGAATTATTAAGATTACAGTAAAAAGTGCCATCTCTGGTGATGTGTACCGATAAAACAAGCCTGTGGGCCACACAAAATTGGTCTGGGGGCCGCATTTGGCCCCTGGGATACAATGTGTACATGCCTGGTTTAAACCATTCAGCACCAAAACTGGCATCAATACCAACCTAAAGTAAAAAGAACCAAACAACAAGAACTTTTGTATACGTTCTTCTCGATCTGAGTTGAGTATCAAAAGTATTGCGATACATGGTTACCGTATCGTATCGGTAACCAATACCATAAGCGTATCACAACAAAGACGTATTGTGATATAATGCAAAACTTTATTTGGTCCCAGCTCTACTTAAAACAGTGCACTAGCGTTTGAACGTTCTCCAGTCACAAGACAATCTCCACCTGGATGTCGCAGGTCTCCAATTGAATTGAAACTGAAGGCACATACTTTGTAGCCTGGCCCGAGCCAGACTGATCCTCCATGTTAACAGGTATACAGGGATACAGTCTGGAATTGTGCAATTTAAATCTCGCTGACTCCGTCAGCACGGGAGGCGGAAGTTAACAGTGCGTCATCATCCGCACTAGGATTTCCCATCAAACACCTGTGCTCCTCCGGGTGTACCCAAAACAGTGGAGATGGCGGCCGCGACACAACGATCTTTTCCCAGAGCCCTTTCTTCTGTTTTAAATGAGCTGGACCTGTCCTTAAAGCCACAGCAGAAGCTGCTCTGAGGGCTTTCACCGGAACATTCACTCGACTGCACGTGTGGACTACAAACAAACATGGCGGAGAACGTAAACGCAAAGCGTAGGTCGTTTTGTGTTTGGTTGGTTCGCTCTCGTTCAAACTGCGACCGTTAGCCCCGCCTCGAGTCTCGATTTGATTTCGATCCAGACTGTCTTTATATTAATTTATAAATACATAAATAAAGTCAGTCTGGCTTTATGCCAGGCTACATATTTCGTGGTGAAACATCGCCACAAAATTATTCAAGATAATCCAATACGGGACAAGCAGATTTCCTATTAAAACCCTAAGGACAGACGACGATGCTTTGTTGTTTGCAAAGGAAGTGTCAGCCCCTCTTTGCGATGTACTAGTTTTGACTTGCCACTTGTTTTGTGGTCTTTAACTCTCACTTTGCCTTCGCTTTTGCATTAGTCCATACTTGATATCATATTTTGAAACCAACCCAGCAGCATTGTACATTCTATAATCGCCCATTCAGACAAGCGTTTTATCTCCGGGACACTACCTCCTCCCTCTCTCTCTCCTCTTGTCAGCGCTAGAGGAGCAGCTGAAATATTTATCCTGCCCACACACTGCACCTGTCTACCTTTGGCAGTTGAGGAGCCTTATCTACAAAAAAAAAAAAAAAATGTCCCCAGCACATTTCATGGGAGGCATATAGAGACTGTCGCTGCTCCCGTCGACCCGCACACCCACAGTACTGTCTGGGAAATGGAAAATATAAGAGGACTAAGCGGAGATGCATCATGTCGGACGATCCGATGAGAGTGAGAAGGATTTTTTTTTACCGTTGTTTTATGCTTTTCTATGGAGCCTGTCAGTTATTCATTGTGATGCAGTGATAGAAAGTCCGCACCACTGCGTAATTTGCACCCAATTTTTCAATGTGTACACTCGCACCAAAAGACGTGACGTTTCGGGCGAAGTGCCCTTCATCGGACACTCAGCGTGACCCATATCTTTTCACTGATTGGTTTAGAAAGAGCACATGCACACAGGCCATAAGAGACTATTGGGTAAAGCTGCTGCTGATCTGGGCTCACCGTCATTGGTTCAAGTCCCGGTGTTCCAGGAAATTCCGAGCCCCGTGTGCCCCCTCTATAAAACGCACACAAAAACTGTTTAGACACGGCTATATGCTCTTTACTCAGACTTTACAACGGAATTATGGGCTAATAGTTTGATTAGCTTCCACTGTGTATACACTTGGATTCGAGTCCAAATGAGTCACAATGTACAAAGAACAAAAGTACTAAGAGTTTTATACATCAAATGGCTGTGGTCAGTGTCGAGATTTCTTGCTAGTTTTCTGCCTCAGCATCTTAGTTTTAATGTTTGCGATGCTTATTTCATGTTTATGATGTTTGTTCACTAGCGAGTTGGAGATTTCTCAGGAAATGACTACAACATTGCGGCGCACTGGCTGTTTTCCCGCGCTTATTTATTCAATTTCAATTATGGACCTTTTGTATCCACGTGTAGCACGAAAGGCGATCGAGATCATGCTGTAATCCAACTATGCTCATTTCCTTTGTGGGAAACGGCAGCAGCTAAAGACGGAGGACGTACAAAACTGTTTTCTCAAAAGCAGGTTTTATTTATTCTCTTGGCACAACATCTCCACTTTAGTAGCTCCTACAACTTTATAGTCTTCGACTTTATAGATAGATAGGGATCTAATTCCCACCCTGATTTATTGAGCTTTGAAAAGTGAAATTTGAATATTTACAGATTTTTTTTTCCATCTACAGTATATAATTTAAACAAAAGCAAAACTATATTATAACTAATATTGACTACATAAAAATATAGGTAGAAAAAATGCTATCTTATCTTTAACCAAAATGACTTAAAAGTGCTTGAATATTGGAATTTATGCTCATTTTGAGTAAGTTCAAGTGTTTTTTACTTGTTTTAAGCGTTCAAGATCATTTAATTTATTATAATCAACTTGAGGCTTGTTCCTTTGGCAATCTTATTTCTAGACAGTCCAAACCTGCTCAAAATCTATATTAATTCTAGCAATTTTACTAAGATATGATGGCATTTTTTTCTATATCCATTATTTAAATGTTGTCATTGAAAATATTGTCAGTTTTTGCCAGTTTATGCATACAATGTCTTACTCATTAGGCTTTATGAAACATACAATGGCGGAAGCAATATTTTCTCCCTCTTATGTTTGTAATCTACAGCGAATGTAAATACATTTTTCCCCTGTTCACCTGCAGTGTCTCGACTTAAGTTTTACCAAAGTATTTCCTAAAGAGCCCGGACATAACGTTTGGCCTCAAAGCCTTTTAGGCCTCCCCATAAAGCTGCTAAATCTGTCCCGAGCGATTCACTTTCAATGATAAAAGACACCGCGTTTTTGACTTCCTAAAATCCCTAAAACTCCCCCCCCCCCCGACCACTTAGCCTCCTCTTCTTCCTAATCAATTTCCCTCTGAAGTCTCGCTGCACAACTCCCTTTGTCCCATCGCTCGCCGTCGTCCCGGGAGAGCGCCAGAGCGAACCCCTGCTTGCTCAGCTTAAACTTATTTTATTCACACTTTTTAATCGCTGAGTGCTTTATTATTAGGTGGCGGGATGGCGTCGGGCCGAAAGCGGGGAGTTGGTGGGGGGGTGGGGGGGCGGCGAGAGGAATGCATTTAGCCGAATCATATTAATGGCGTCGTAAAACAAAGCTGTCAGCCCCGGTTCTTAACCCCGCTGGCAGAAAAGCTTCGCCCGGGGTCGCGCCACTCTCCCGGCGCTAACAGGTGGCCGCCGAGTGCACGTCTCCGTCATTGACTCCTCCGGCGCGGGGCTAAGAGTTTTTATTAATTCCTCCTGCCCCCCCCCCTCCACCACCACCACCTCCCCTCCCCTGGACCCTGCGCGCATAATCGTACGGACATTTTTCAGCTAAATGGTATTTGTCAGGGGAGGGTTTTTTTAGCGTGAGCGCCTCCGCATGCTAACACTTGTTCAATTAGCCGTCGTTTGTTACCCGGGCCCAGCTCAGGTGCGCCATTAATAATTGCGGCGCTGGCTTTTGTTTAGCGCGCCACGTCCTTTTCGGTGTAGACAAACGACGTCGCGTGGCTGCCCCTGTTACAGACGTGTTTAGAGAGCAAGGTGTTTTTTTCCCTCTTCTTCTTCTTCTTGTCATCGGCAATTTGTTCCGAGAAGAAAACGCCGCTGAAGGCAATTAATATTCTGACCTTTTCTCTCTTTTTTTTGCCTTTTCTTTTTTAACAGTCTTCGCAAAACACAAAGACATAATGCACTGCACTTATTAGCAATTTGCTCACACAAGTGCAACAATAAAAGTCCCTCTCCATTAACGAAAGACTTCCAAAATATATAATGTGTTCAAAACTACAAGAACAGATGTACTTTTCCTTCTCAAAAGGTCATAAAATGTCAAGGGTTTTACGTTTAATTTGTATCAAAAGCCGGTGGTTTCTTTTATTCTGTTATGTAAATGAACTTATGTTTTTTCTGGCACCTTTGACATCGAGTCTTGCAGACCTTTGGACTGAAACCGTTGTTCTTAAAGTGCATGTGACACGTTAGACACAGTTATTGCCAAAACATCATTTATATTTAAGATTTTCTAAACATTTGACACAGTTTTCTTTAGTTTGACCATATACTTCCCTATTGGACACTGACAGGAAGTGACATGGAGGCAAACGATTTGGAAACTGTTGCCGTGCCGACCATGTTATGTCAGTGAGAAATAAGCGAGTCTATCTGCTATGGAACGTTACCTCTGCGTCTGTCACTCAAAAAATAAAAAAAGTAGAACTTTTCCCGAAAAATTGCTGCTTCACTGGAAAAAAAAATGGAGAAAAAATGACTATTACAACAGATGTTATCCATCTAAGTAAGTCATATTTTCAAAAGCGTTAGAACCTGTGTTGGGACTACCATTTGTGGTGGGCACTGAAAATGGCTTTTGGTGTTGTTTTGTGGATTTGATGAAAGTGATAGTAGGGCTGGGCGATATGGCCTAAAATCTATATCATGATATGAAAAAATAAATATCACGATAACGATATATTTGACGATATAATTGACAATGGACGAATTACTTCAAAATCCCAGCCTCACGCCTATTGGGAAGATTCATTCAGTGATATTTTATTCTTTTCTTTTTTTTACGGCATAATTGTCTTCCAAATATGATCTACTCAAGCAGTTTACATCCTTCATTTCATTTTTACTTTTTCAGCACGTGTCCCCGTGTTCTACAGTCACCGTTTATGCTGCTCTGATGGAGCAGAGCGTAACATAAATTATATTGTGTCCACAACGATATCAAAACATTATATCACGATAACGATATGCGATACGATATGGCCCACCCCTAAGTGATAGTCTGTAAGTTTAAATGTTTTACAGTTTTATTAGATTGCGTGTAACTGATCGCCTGGGCCTGCAATGTGACGCAACACCAGCGATAGGATTAGATATTTTCAAAAGTCCGTCCCCTTCGCAGATCTCGGACACTAATCAGAATCCCCCGGTGCCATCGCTTTGACCAATAAGACGAGCTCTCCTGTGAACCAGCCTGTCGGGTCCAGTTTCCTCACTTTGCAATCTTACAGACTATCCCTTTAATATCAATGCTTGAAACACAGAACTATGTAGGAGAGGACTGTTGTGTGTTCTGATATTCACTTCTGTTGAGCTATTTTACTTTTCAGTGATGTATTATGTATATTTTTATTCGGGTCATGGCTGGTCAGTGAGAAGTTAAAGGCTGATTGTGAAGCAATCAGTTGAAGCCGGAAAGCTGACACAAAAGAAATGAATCCCTGACAGTTTAAAGGTACAATGCCAATGCTGTGGAACCCAAAATAGGTGTTTTATGCTCAGACTAAGAATGTGTCCATTTGTTATGTTATGGCGCTGTGATGAACACACTTTGGTGTTATTTATCAAGACGGATGCTAACTAGCGAGTGCAGAGAATGGCATTCATCTACATTTGATTTACCATTTAAAATGGCCTGTATTACAGTAATAGGGCTCAAAATCTGATCTTTAATTGAGAGAATAAAAATGCGCAAATGACAAATCGGAGCACAACCACAGTAAATGACGAAACAAACAAAGTAAATAGGATTTAAAAGAGGAGAAGTAAAGCTAAAGTTAATTATGAATGATACAGTATGTCCTCTTTTCAGAATTGAAAGCAAACTAGAGAGGCTTAATTGTTAGGCCACATTATGTAATAACTGTTCAAAATTTAATGACATTTTAACTTCATTGTGTAATAAAAATGCATTTTGTAATGTGCCACATTTAGTAATAAAATCGGTCACTGCAGGTAATAATGCATTGTTAAATACTTCATCATTTTTAAGTCATTTATAAGACAAGTCAGGAGTGGTTAAGCTTATAAAAACTTAATAAAATAAACATATTCACTGACTGAACAATAAAGGCAATCACTATTTAGCCAAATGAGTAACAAATGAAGAGGAAAGCTTTGTACATGATTTGGAAATGATCAAATAAGCATTTACAAACACTTTACCTTAAATAAGTTATTCCCTAAATTGCATAAGAGAATTATAAGCATCAATTTTATCAATGGAATCAACTTAAAGCAGCTGGCTGCAAAGCTTTTTTGAGTCCAGTCAACTTTATCAAGAAGGAAGTTCTGCCAACATAAGTTTGAAAGTTAACTTTGCACTTGATTCAACTCCTTTGTCTTTAAGAAATTAACTATTAGTAGTTGACCAAACGTATTGCTTTAAGTCCAGCAAACACTTAATTCTATGTTTTGTAAAGTTTTTCTTCCTAGTTCGATTTATTTAAAGTTTGCATTTGCTTGTAATCATAGAAAAAAGGAGGCATGAAACAAACCAGCTATTACCAACTTCCACATACGATTTGGCTCAACAAAAACCTTAAAAGCTTTGCAGCCAGTTGCTTTACTTTTTGAAGTTGACTCATCTATTTATTTATTACACTGTAGTGAGCAGTCATCATTAGGTGTTACCGCACATTTTATCACATTATATACTGTAAGTTAAAGCAAAATTTGAAAATGATTACAAAATGCGGTTTTATTAAACAAAGAAGTGAACATTGTATTACATTTTGAACTGTTATTACATAATGCGGCTCTACAGGCCACATTTGACCCATTCCTCAAAGCCAGGAGTCGGGAGCCAATGCCCCACATCGAATCAAACCCGAGACCTCCTTTGCCGTGAATGCCATTCATTATACCATTGTGCCGCCACCTCCTTCATTACCACCGGATGTCCAAGGCTGTGTCCAAATGTCCACCCTAGTCCCTAACCCCTCATTCACTACATAGGCCCGCACTATATAATGTATTTATTGTTACAAACGTTTATTTTATGAAACAGAATGACAGTTTTAGCACGTTTACAGGCATTGTATTTGATATTTAAATTTAAATTAAAACTATCATAAAAACATTTAAAAAATCACTCCAGCGTTAGCTCAAAGACGTGCAGAAAGTAGCCCGGTGTCCGAAGCGCCAGCAGAATGAGTGACTACATCTGCTAAAAGTTCGCTAAACTCCGGAAAGTCAGATATATTTAACATGGATTTTACATGAATGGCTTGGATTATTTGAGAGGAAGCTATCGGTCATTTAACAGCTCGAGCTAAAGGTTAGCAGCTAACGCTAGCATTTTTCACCGTAACCGTTTATATCCAAGTCATTTATTCATGATAAAGACGCAACTCACGATTGAAACAGCTGATTTCCTTCCGTCGTGTTGTTTAGTTCAAAGACCTGTTGCTGTCAGGCATTCTTCTCCGACTCTCGCAATGCATTGTGGGCTATATTGACCCGTTTAGTGACCACCGCTGCTCACTACTTTTCAGAATGCATTGTGGGAAATTTTGAGAGCACTACTTTTTTCTCTCTGGCCATTCGGACACCCCTACAAAATGGCGTGATCATCAATAGTGTGGACATTCGGACACAGCCCAAGTCTCCTCCTGCCGCAATGCACAACCGAAGTGAACGCATCTACAACGCCACTCCTAATAGTGTTTAAAAAAATGAAAAATAGTAGCGCCCGGATATCCCTGACAGTTCTAGTTTATAACCTCATTTAGCCGCTCAGTTTAGACTCCCCAACCATTGTAATTCCTCCTCCCGCTAACCACGGCGCTTTTATCTCGTCCACTGAGCCAGAACGAGTGGAAATTTGCATTAGCGGGCGATTATGAACACCTAAGACAGATCCCGTCCCCCCCCCTCCCACCCCCCCACCCCCTGCATGAGGCACCCTGGGAGGAAATGAATGCGTCGACTCGCGCTGGAAGACAGAGACCAGGCAATTAGGCTTTAGTGGTTAATGTATCCGCGTTTGCCGAGGGGGGGCTAGCAGGTTCAGCGCTCCTGCTGGGGCCTGTGTCAGTTTGCGAGCACCACGCCTTTCTCCGTCCCCCCCCCCCAATCCCCACCCCACCCTTTACCAGCCAGGACACGGTGTGAGAAATGACAAGCTACCTGTCCGCCGGTGAGTTTGAAATCCTCCGGGGGTGAAGGAAGGTGTGCGTGTGGGATGGGGATGGGGATGGGGATGGGGGGGGGGGGGAGCAGAGGCGCGGGGGGGTCTCTCGGGAGCCGCTGACAGGGGATGACGTAGGTTATTCATAACAGAGGAAGGATGGCAGCGAGAGTTACAGTCATGCATATTCATTGTTTATCTTTTTATATCCTGCACACCGGCTCAGTGATGGGGAGTGCGGTTCAGAGCCGATACTATGGTGTTTGTGTTTGTGTGTGTGTGTATGTCCTGGTCACTTTGGTAGCCACCATTCCCGTTCGGTTTGAATGACATTTACTATACCCATTACACTCTACGTTTTGTTGAACTTTGTTGCTATATACTCGTACTTATAACCGGACTTCTGGTGTTGCTAAACACATTGTAAACTGTGAGAGTTCGGAGAAGTTGCGCAAACTGTGAATAGGTTAGCTTGGATAGCACTCGGCTGCCGCCGGGTAGCTTGCGCTAACATCAACAATTCCTCGTAAAACAAGGATGGCCGGCAAAAAGGAGAAAGACAAAGATGCACAATACGTAACCTTGGAGCAAGTTCGCGAACTGCTGGAGGAGCAAAAAATGTATTTCAAGGAAATGCTTGATCAACAACAGATTGTCTTCACAGCCTGTTTGCGCACGTTTGTCGACAATACAAACGCACGGATGGATAATCTGCTTAAAGAACAAAACGAAATAAGAATCAGCCTACAATTCACCCAAAGAGAAGTTGACTTGCTTAAAACATCCAGGGCTCGAATGAAGAGGATATACATAAACTGGCCGAATCCATGCTTGTCATTAATGGAAAAGCAGACGCACTCGACGCACAAGCAAGAAGGCTAAATGTGATTATTGACGGCATCCCGGAGAATGACAACGAAAAATGGTCCGAATCAGAGGATAAAGTGACAGCGCTCCTCAAGGATAAATTACATCTGGACCCAAACATCATGGGTATAGAGAAGGTGCAACGCATCGGCAAAGTGAATAAAATGCCAGAGGGGAAACCTCGCCCTCGGCCACTTCTGGTGAAATTCCTTAGGATCAGGAGACACTGTCATGCATAATGCAAAAAAACTCAAGGGAACCAACTATTTCATAAACGAGGATTATCCAGAATCAGTGCGTCAGAAGAGGAGGGAGTTGATCCCCAAACTTAAAGAAGCAAGACAACGGGGTGATATTGCCTACTTGAGGTACGATAAACTCATCATTCATAAAAAGCTGCAGACTGGAGAGTAAATCTTTTTTTTTTTTTATTCTAATTTTATAAATAGATATTTTCTGTTTTAGCTAAAAGGACAATTTTATGTCAATTTCGGTTTTATTTCCTAAGAGAAGTTTTAAGATTGTACACCTAAACATATGCAGCTTACGGAACAAAGTGCATGAAATTGAGGACTTATTGCATTCTAATGGTATTGGTATCTGTGCATTATCTGAAACACACCTCGATGACACAATAGCAACTGAAGCACTGTGTATTCAGGGCTATAGCCTATACAGAGAGGACAGATCAAAATATGGAGGTGGTGTGGCTATTTATGCCCAGAACAATATCTCAGTGAAATTAAGATCTGATTTGATGACGAATGAGCTAGAAGTAATATGGGTTCAAGCTAATGCTCCATATTCTAAACCTCTCCTTATGGGGTGCTGCTACAGACCTCCGAGCTCGAGTAGTAGCTATCTTGATAACATTGGCATTATGCTCGATAGAATATGTGATACAGATATGGATATCGTATTCGTTGGTGATCTAAACATTGATTGGCTAAATGAAAAATGCCCTCTTAAAAGAAAACTTGCTACTATTGCCAATGTATGCAATTTAAAACAAATGGTGGCAGAGCCCACTAGACTGAGTACTAACTATATGGGCAGTAACACATCAACGTGTATTGATCACATCTATGTTTCAGAGCCCAATGTCTTCACAAAAGCTGTGTCCATACCTACAGGATGTAGTGACCATAACATCGTGGCCATTGCTAAGAATATAAGTGTTCCCAAAGCACGTCCCAGAGTTATCCATAAAAGGTGCTATAAAAACTTTTCAGAAGAAGCATATATTAACGATATTCAGATATTAAACTGGAGTGATGTCTTATGTGAGAATGATCCTGACATTGCACTGGAATTGTTTTTAAATACTATTCAGCCTGTTATTAATAAACATGCACCGATGAGGAAGTGGACTAGTTGGTCTCGAAGAGCTCCATGGCTCGACAATGAATTAAAGGAGCTTATGAAAGAAAGGGACCAAGCTAAAAAGGTCGCTCAAAAAAGTGGCTGTGGCAATGATAAACAAAAATATTGCAGACTAAGGAATCTTGCAACTAAACTAAATTTTAAGAAAAAGAAACAATACTATGCGCTACAACTACAGAAAAACAAAAACAATGATAAAAGGCTATGGGGCGTGTTGAACAATATCATGGGAAAAAATAAATATTCACAGCCTACTTTCCTTGATTGTAATGGTTTTTTCATTACTAAACCTATAGATATAGCAAATAACATGAATACATTTTTTGGGCATAAAGTGAAAAAGTTGAGGAATACAGTTTTAAAACAAACAGATCAGAGCTCAGTGATCTGCCTTCAACAATATATAAAAGATAAACCCTGTCAGTTCGAGTTGCATGAGCTGAAAATAGAGACGGTCACAAAGCTAATTCGAGCGACCTGTAAAGGAACACAGGCTGGAATAGACAACATAGACGATAAACTGATCCTTATTGCTGAAAAGTATGTTGCAAATCCAATTTGCCATATTTTTAATAATAGTATAAGGACATCAAAGTTCCCTCAGCTTTGGAAAGAGGCAAAAGTTATCCCGCTACCCAAAGACAAAAATGCTTCATTTAATCTGCTTAACATCCGACCTATAAGCCTGCTTCCGTCACTGAGTAAAATTTTCGAGAGGGCAGTGTTTGACCAAATTCAGGAGTACTTTATTAAAAATGACCTAATTACACATTTTCAGCATGCATATAGGAAAGGACACTCAACCTGTTCAGCTTTGACACAGATGACAGAAGACTGGTATAAGGCTCTAGATAATAAGAAGATCTGTGGAGCTGTACTACTTGATTTTTCCGCAGCATTTGATGTGATTGATCACGACCTCCTACTCCAAAAGCTGAAGTGTTACGGGTTTTCTCTGCCTGCAGTTGCCTGGGTTAGTAGTTACTTGTCAAAAAGAACACAAAGGGTATTCTTTAATGGGAGCCTCTCAGACAGTCTAGAGATGGAATGTGGTATTCCGCAAGGAAGCTGTCTGGGCCCTTTAATATATTCTATTTTCACAAATGACTTGCCCTTAGCCTTAAAACATGCAAAGCTTGTGATGTATGCTGATGATACCACTGTGTACGCATCAGCCTCTTCATCAGCCGAGCTTAATAACACACTCGGTAGTGAATTAAAAACTGTAGAGAAATGGATCACAGACAATAAACTGATTCTAAACGTGGCCAAAACGAAAAGCATTGTAATTGGCTCATGCCACTCACTACAGAAGGGGCAGAGCCTGAAACTTCTAATAAACGATAAACCGATAGAACAGGTGACAGAAGCTAAATTACTTGGCGTTTATATTGACAGCAAACTGTCTTGGTCCACACAGGTAGAGGCTATAGTGAAGAAGATGGGCAAGGCCCTGGCTGTGGTTCGAAGATGTAGGAGTTATATTCTATTAGACCTAACAAAATTAATTATAAATAGTTTAATTCTTTCACAATTAGATTACTGCCAGTTGATTTGGGCTACTGCCAAAAAGAAACATTTCTACAAACTGCAACTTATGCAGAACAAAGCAGCACGATTAGCTTTATATTGTCCATATAGAACTAGTGTGGAGATTATGCATGCCCAACTCAACTGGTTAAAGGTAGAAGACAGAGTGAAAGCTGCTCTGCTTACTGCAACATGGAAAATATTACAACATAAGAATCCCAAATTTATCTATGAGCAATTCAAACAAAATCGAGAGTCACATGGATACACAACAAGACAGGCAACTGCAGGTCGATTTCTCATACCAAGGTCAAAAGCCAATTTTGGTCAACAAACTGTAACCTTCAGAGCAATGAAAGAATGGAATAAATTGCCAGTAATGTTAATTAACATAAAACAAGTAGTGGCATTTAAGAAACAAATAAAGATGCTTTTGGGAGGGTCATATTTTAATTTGAATTATTAAATAACACAATATATGTAAAAACTATGTCAACGTTAGTGCCTATGTATGTGTAGAATGTATTGATGTTGATTGAAGACCTTGATGAATTTAAGTTTCTAATCACGGAACACTGTATTATGAATACCGGAATGTAAACATGTTCAGATATGAGACAAAATGAATATCTTTGTTTCAACAAAGATATTTACATTATGTGTTTTTTTTTATGTGAAACCTGTCATGTAATTTAAATTGATTTTAAATGAGTTGTTTTATATATAAAAAATATTTTAAAAAAAAGGACCCCAGTAAGACTAGCTGGCCCACGGGCACAGCTAATGGGGATCCTAACAAATAAACAAATAAACAAACAACCTGTGTTTCTCAACCAGAGGTACACGGACCCCGAGTGGTATTGTCTGAACGGAAGCAGGGGTCCTCGTTGTATTAATTCATAATGGATTGTTATTTCAAATATAAAAGAGAATACAGCGGCAAAGATGAGATTATCGGGCCGTCTCTTAATCTTGGAAGAAAAATAAATAAAGACATAGTTGATACATTTATCTAAGAGCCTTGTTTTTTGAGTGCAACATGCTCACAGTTGTCCTGGGATTTTGTTATTGTAGGGGGCGCCAACGTGCCTTCTTGGTGCTGGACAAAGTGCGGAGCTGTTTTTTTTTTTTAGAAACATTTTATACAGCTTTGTAGAACTCTTTTTTTTCTAAACTGGAGCATATTTCATTATTTTAAAAAGGAAAATTCAAAGTGGCCATGTCTGTGAAAGGCGCTAACAAATGAAGTCCTTTACCAATTTTTCCCACTGGAATAAATTGTGGAGTTTTGGTCATTACTTTGGCGACATAGTGGAGAAATGTGTTGCGGGACTTTATTGCAAAATGTATTTCAACATTTTTTTAACACTTTATTTATTTAATTATTATTTTTTTACTTTGGAATTCAATACATAATCACAGAAAGGAAAACGAAAATGTTCTGGAAGGTATCACTTTAAGGCGCTTGAGAAGAGTTCCGTGTGGTTACCCAGGGCGGTCAGGTTATGGCAGCGTCATGCATTACTCACGGTTCATGTTTTTTTTGTTTTTTTTTTTGCTGTGGGCGTGTGAAACTCGTCCCCGGCCTGGCAGTAGGTAAACCCCCTCCCCCCCTGCAGCCGTACTGGGTGGGTGAGACGCAGTCCCCCTGAAGCCTGTACGGTGGGGTGTTGCTGCGCTTGTGCCGCTCCGTGACAGGAAGGGTCTGCCGTTTTACCGACCTGCCACTAGAGCTGCAGGCCTCGACACTCCAACCACCTGACCATTAGCGCTTTAGCGAGCAGCATATTGTGCTGGAGCGGCCTCTAGCGCTGCAAACCCCACGCCTCCGCATGTCGGATAGCATACCTGACGACCTGGGCTGTTGCAACAGTAAAGGCACAAAAGTCAGTGACGGATTCTGGGGGCAACCTTCAGCTGTGCGATGCTAGCTGTTGTTATAGGATCCCTCCTTTACAGAATTCCAAGGGTTTACTGATTCAGCCAATTTTCACTTTGGTTTCCGATCAATTCCGAGGCTGGTGTTGACGATTTCAAAACCAACAATGGTCTGTACGACGATCATGACATTGTTTTTTTTTTCTCTTCTCTGTACGAATTCATATGGTGTAAGAGCAGTAGGGCTGCCGTTTTTAGTTTTAACCCACCTTAACACCTACTGTATTTGTAAACCGTATATATTAGATTTCGAATATAACTTTTTTCTTTTCTTTTATGTTTTCATTCTTGTAATTGTATTAAAATGTAATAAAAAATTAGAAGAAAAAAAATAAAATAAAAATGTAGTTTTTGATACT
This sequence comes from Proterorhinus semilunaris, assembly GCA_021464625.1. Lineage (NCBI taxonomy): Eukaryota > Metazoa > Chordata > Actinopteri > Gobiiformes > Gobiidae > Proterorhinus > Proterorhinus semilunaris. The sequence continues at coordinate 28,320,649 of CM038356.1, read as the reverse complement.
AGTACTTGTTTTTTTTATACCGATACCTGAAGGATACTTTATCCGATACATTGTCCGATACTTTGTCCGATTCCTATAAATTATTTGTCTTCTTTGTCAACCAGAAAAAGTGTGAACAATGGGGAATAATTTGGGAGAAAATTGAGGAGACGTTGTGGCAAAAATAGGTAAATGCATTTGGGAATAAAAATTGGGGAAATGGGAAAAATGGGGGGGGGGATTGGAGCAAAATATATATATATATATATATATATATATATATATATATATATATATATATATAATATGTGTGTGTGTGTGTGTAAAAAAAAAATTGGCAAGAAAATATAAACATTAGGCAAGAAATTGGGAAAAAATAGGAGAGAAAAAATGGGGGTGGGGGCATGGTTCGGGGATCATTTATTTGAGTTGAAACAACCAAGTCACTTTTAATGCTGTCCCTGGAACAACCGCATCAACACTTGGATCTAAAGTTTTTTTCGGCGCCTGTTTTTGGTACTTTCATATTTTCAATACCGTACTACCTAAAAAAAAATGTCATGGTATCCAGCCCTAAAGAGCAGTGGTTCTCAGCTGGTGTCAGGAGTCAGCACATTTCCCTTTGGCATAAGCCCTAGTTTTATATTGTGAGTATTTGAGCAGTTCCGTGTGGAAATGAGGCTTCTGTGACGAGTACGTCCTTTCCCAATGCCGCTGCTCACTGTCCTGTCCTCCTCAGATCTTCCTCGGGACCGTGTGGCACTGGGAGCTCTTCATGCTGCCACTCTTCCTCCTGGTGTTGATCGGCTGGAACTACTGTCAGCTGAGCGTGGGGAAGACCGCCTCCAACCAGGACCTGGTGAGTGAGAGTCTGCCCGAGCCAATCTGCAGATATGAGCCACATACGCAGCTAGATCTACAGAGAAAGAGAGATATCATTTCACGTGCTGTGTGCTTTAGAAATGCCTTTAGGTTGGGTGTTTTTCTCTTTTCTTCTGGTTTTGTCCTGATTTGATCTTGGTGGTGCTCGGACAGAATATGTTATGATATGATGGGAAGTAGGGGAGATTTCCAATGAGATGCCAGAAGCCGCACTCAGCCATTGATCTTCACCCATTTATTATCAGCGTCCGTAACATTTGAAAAGATGTCCTCGTGCAGTTCAGGAACATGTTTCGCTGTCTGTGGTTGAATTAAAAACCAGAGAAAGTGACATTTGTGGCTCTGGAACATGCAGTGTTTGGAACATGCTGTTTGGGATGATTTTAAACTGCGACTGACTCTCATACGAGCAGAGCCTTAGCACACGGAGGTGTTTTACACTGTAGACAGCGATAACACACGACTGACCAGCTCACACTGTACGAGTGACAAGAACCGAGCCCCGTGAGGGGAAACGAGCCGAGCTGGGCCTTCATGCATTCCATTTGACATTTCTTAGTTATGGAAAGAGCATTCCAACTCTTTTTTTATGGTATTTGAGTAAAACCTTTGACCTAATTAAACTAATGCGCCCCATTAACAGTGTTTGGATGTTAATGCAGCACACGTAATGAGTCATAAACAAACTGCAGCTTAGTTTAATCCGAAATGTGAAGATCCACAAATATTTGACCAATGAACATGAAACAAAAAGTGTTTTTATGCTGACAATCCAGTGTCTAGGCCTAACGTACCCGCATCTTAGTCAAGTCTTTGTGAAATACCACAGAATCAGAAGATATCCACAGAGGTTAAGTGGAGAAACTTGGCCCACGGGTCAGGAAGCTCTTCAGTGTGATTGTGAGCAGCTTCTCGCGGCCCGTAGTTTAGTCTCAGCTGTGACAGCTCGTGTTCCCACATCGAGCAAACGGTCTACATGCAAACAAACAGCGGTCCCGTTCATACCGGAAAACCGTCCCATACTTTACGCAAAGGCTCATGGGGCGTAGGAATAAGGTGGATTGTTTTGGAAATAAACTTCCTCAATCCCAACTCTTGAGGTTCTTAGCGTTCAAATTATGAATGTCTTCACACAAACTCGTGCTTGTGTTCATGTGCAGCTTTGACAAACCGAGTTCAGCTTGGTTTGACTGAACGCGGGTTTAAAGAATAATGTAATTGAATTCATAAATGTTTAAGTTCTTAACACACTTTTCTAAAAGTAAATGTATTTGACTGCACACAAAGAGAAAAGTCCAATATTTCCAGTGCGCTGATGCCACGTTCAAATGCGTTTGGAACAGCGTGGACAGCTGCGGCTTATAGACCAGTGCGGCCTATACTTTGTCTTTATAAATGATGTTTGTGCGGCTTATATTCAGGTGCATTGACGGTAATAGTAGCAGTGGTGGTTGTGGTAGTATCAGGATTTGTACTGTTAAATAGAAATGATTATTTTCCATTTCTCTCCTGTGCAATGGGGAAAGCACTTTTAACTTTTCTCAATGTCAAAAAATAAACTTACGAGGACATCCATTTTCCAACCTTCAAAACATCCGCTCACAGCTCTCGTCGGACAAAAGGACGAGAGCTTATTTTAGCGCCGGTTACGCAACCTCCACAGTAGCATGTAGCGTACCCGCAGAAACATAATGGAATGGGCGTATTATGAGAGCGCTTACGGAGCGGCGCGATTGATTGTGTCGGCCCTGTGCATGTATCTGCGCCGATTACGCTGCTTTCCCCCAGTCTCGGGGGGCCCATTATAACGTCAGGGAAAAGAGCCCCAGTCAAAGTCTATATGAAACACACCGGCAGGGCCAAGCGCATGTAGGCAGCAGGACCGGGAGAAGTCCCCCAATTACCGCGCGAAGGGGAGGACGTGCGGCGCGTCCAAATCAAGACCTTATTAGCGCCATTCGTTGGAAGGTAATTCGTAAATGTTCCGTATACTAAGGAATTATTCTTTAGTATAGTATAGTTGATTTCAGCTGTTATTACATAAAAACAATTGTTAGTGTATCCAAAAGATGACAATAATTACCGTAGTAGGTGATTTGGATCTAGGTGAATAAGGGGGGGAAATAACCGGAGATATCAATTTGAAACTGCTGTACAATACTGGTATAAATATGGGGGAAAACATAGTATTTTCACATAAAATAAGGCACATTATGCATAAAAATCACCATAATAGCAGCTCTGTCTGTCGAGCTACAGCAGGATTTACTAAAGATCTGCTTCACTCCTCATTAATCAAAGAGGAAACAGAAAATCTTTCTCTGTGATTTTTATAGTTTGTCATGTCAACAGTGTCAGTCTGAGTCGGTGTTTGAGCTGCTCAAGACGTTAGCATGCTACCGGTTATCATTTAGCTTCAACCATTGACAGTTGATTCAATCAACTGTCAGTGGCTTCAACACGATAAACACATGTGTGGCTCACATTTATGAATACTGAGGAAATAGTGTATTGTGTTGAAGCTAAATGCTAACCGTTAGCATGCTAACGTCTTGAGCAGCTTAAACATTGATTCACTGGTTTCTTCACATGAACGTGTGCGCTCTAGGGCCGTGTTTTTATTGTCATCTTCTTGAGCAATGATTACGAGAACATCAGTTGTCTTTCATTTATATCCCGAGTAGAGATATTGTTACATGTACAGTATTTCTCCCGTCTATAGCCGCTGCTGTCTCCCATGGAATTTATTTTATTTATTGGTTTATTTGGTCGGGACAGTGTAAGTTAATGAACAAGCCACACCATATTGTAGCCTTTGGCTATGCGCACTCTCAAACACACTCTCATTCATCCTGGCCTATTGTACATGTTTTTAGTGGTAGGGGAAACCGGAGTACCCAGAGGAAACCTACGGGTACTCCGTACTCCGAACATGCAAACTCCACACAGAAAGGCCCCGGTGGGAATCAAACCCGGACCTTCTAGCTGTGAAGCACAAGCGCTAACCACTGTGCTACTGTGCCGCCCTGACCATATTTGGATTACAGCGTCATCTCGGTTGCCTTTCATGCTACACGTGGATACGAAACATGTCAATATATACAACAATTCATGGGAGAGCGTCTTAGGGGCCATCAGGATGGAAAGTAAAGGCACCATGCTAACCAGCCAACCAGCCACTGGGTCACTGAAAGTTCACAAAATGCACCTTTAAGGGAGAAAACGAGCTAAAATTGTTAACATCGACCACTCCGTGAAGAATGTACGTTTTCACCTGCCGTGTCTCGCCTTAATTTTTGCACAATTCATTCCATGATTTTCAATGCTCTAATGCTTTGGAGAACGACAAAGTTACAAGTTCCCGCCACAGAGGTCAAAATATAAGTACAGTCAGAGCTGAGTTCACAAGTCCAAGAGAGTCAACTGATACTTGTGAGTGCATGATTGATTTGCTTTTAAAGACATTTTTCAATGTGGTGTAATTGCCATGAGTTCCTGACATGGGCTAATTTGTCAAAGGATATTTTACTTCAGAAATCGCTGCAGTCTTCGCGGTTCACAAATGGCGATTGCGATCTCTTGTGCATGAAACTGTACACAATGCACATTTCCAGTGCCAAGAGCAGGCTTTGTGTTGTGTTATGGAGAGGCAGCGCCCGCCCTCCGCACGTCTGTGAAGGTCAGCGCCGTTCACACTCCTCCTGCCCCTGGTCCCGGCGCGTGGCGGGCCTCCTCTCCAGCCCAGAGCTCTGGTACTGCCCTCAAACCTCCCTCTGCATCGTGCCACTGTTCCTGGGCAAAGTGAATGCACTCCAAAAAAATATTTATCTAGGACTTCAATGCCTGATATTTTTTTAAGCTTTAAATGATCCAAAATCCAAAATTTATAATGTGTATTTTATCTGATGATATTAGTACTCAAATTCCTTCCCCAAACAGTTTATCATCATCAGTAGTTCGCATTGTTTTAACTTTTTTTTAATTATATATATATATATATATTTTTACTGTTTCACCCATAGGTCTGCACAAGAGTCATTGTCAATATCAGATGCCACATTTTCCATATCGCTAAGGTCTGACTGACTGAGATTTACATATTTTGTGCCATAAACATGCCCTAAATAGAAATGCAAGGTAACTTCATAATAATGTTTTAGCCTGATTTCTTTCAAGTCTTGATTTGACACAATTTGATGAAAAAATAAATTGGTAATATGGTAATGTGAGCCCATCGTTTGCACAGAATTCAACATGTTTAGGTCATATGGTGCGACGCCATTCTCTATTAACCATCATGTTAATTGGTGACACATTCATTATTTGTGTTATTTAGCGCAATATTTTTTGTCATATTGTGCAACACCATTCTCAATAACCATAACGATAATTGCTACATCTTTATTCAAATGTGTTCTCTAGAGCAAAATAAAGATATTGAAGATATTTGTTGTCATATTGTGCAACACTGTTATATAATTTATATATATTATCATTATTAAATAGTAGGAAGTTTTTTCCTTGAAATCAATGCACAAGCCTCATGCTGCTAGTCAGAAAAAGTAATTTTGTCGGCACAAAACCAGATTCTAAATCCAGCTCATTTGCCCGTCCGATATTTATTTTCTACAGTGCACCCTTCCTCCTCTCTCTCCTCTCCATTGTGCCGCTGTCCCTGGGCCACGCTAAAACTCAATGCCCCAGCCTCATCTCCGGCGCGTCACCCGGTCGACCCGTCGGCCGACGCGCTGACACAGCGGGCGCCGCGCTCGGGTCAGGGATGACTTCGATACAAAGTGATCTGCGCTACAACATCCAAATTAAATGCTTTTATTTTTTTTTCCTCGCAACCTCTCCCTTTCTCCGCTCTTCCCTTTGCCCGTGCTTATGTTGCGGCAAAATGAGATTGCCTCGGTGCGACAAGAAGGCCCTCCGTCACCCCGCGCTTTTGTGTGGGGTCAGCCCTGTGATGCGGTCTCCGTGGCAACGGGGCCTCCTCCCAATAGGGGCCGATGTAGTCAAAGGAAATTTCATTACGGAGGTGTTGAGAATGCTCCAGTGCGCGCGCGTCCCGTCGCTTTGGTCTCACCCTTTCGCCTCTTTCTTTCTTCCCGCAGGTGAGCATGAGCGTGGCGGACGAGGACGAAGACGATGAGAAGGTATTTTGTTTAGTTTTTAAGGGGATAATGCCGTCACACTCGAAGCAACCTCTGCACAAAGGGGGTGTCTTCGGCTCGTTCTGGTGTCGCACGATGGCACGTGGTTTAAAAGTTTCAAGGTAAATGCAAAAAAAAGGGGGGGGGGGGGGGGGACAGTTTTGTGTGGATGCATATTCATAAGGACCGTTTGACCTTATTGTAATGGTAGGTTGAATTGGGTGACAAATACTGTGTTATTTGTTTTCTTTCATTTTTGTCCATTAAATTGAAAAATGTGTGTGAGCTTGAAAATTGTGTACAAATTTGCTTAGTTAAAAAATAAATAAAAATGGGGGTGGGGAAAATATTTATATTTAAAATAATACATTTTTAATGTAATATTGACCATGCAGTATGTCCAGGTAAAGTAAATGTGCAATGCTTATTTTATTCGCCATTGGTTGAGAACAAGTTCACAAGCTAGGAATTTTTCTTGATGCGGACGTGCAACGTAAAACATATAACACAGAATTTTGATAAAATTAAGCTATAAAACTTTAAACTATAAGGCTTTAAACTATAAGGCAAACTTGATCAGTTTAACGGACTGGTGACTGGAGGTGCAGCAGTTTGTGTACAGGGAGAAGAGCTAGGGGGAGAGAGCACAGCCCTGAGGAGTTCCAGTGTTTGTAGTCCAAGTGTCCGAGACGATCTTCCCCAGCCGCACGTGCTGTCTCCGGTCCGTCGGGAAGTCAGTGATCCACCTGCAGAGGGAGTCGGGCACGCTGAGCTGGTAGAGCTTGTCTCGTAGCAGTCCAGGGAGGATGGTGTTGAAGGCAGAGTGTATATATCTTGTCTTTAAAGGTGCATTATGCAACTTTTTGTGCTAAAAAAAAAGTTGATATTTGTATTTGACCTTGTAGTGACCCAGCGGCTGTATGAGTGGTCAGCGTGGCGCCTTTACTGTTGTTCATGGTGGCCTCAAGGATTTTCCAGGTTTAAGTGTTTGGAAGGTTTTCACTGCTGACGGACCCTCCCACCAGAAAACATATAAAACAAATGATCTTGGAGCGTTGTATAGACCACAGTGATTGAAAGTAAAGCGCCATGCTGACCATACATACAGCCACTGGGTCACTACAAGTTCGTATATGCACATATATCAATGTTTTTTTTCGCGTAGAAAGTTTCATAATGCACCTTTTAAACCCATTCAATGGAATGCCATCCTGGAAATATGCAAACACATATCTTCTCAGTAACACAAAAGTTAAGTCAAATGATCTGATTTGTAGTTCAGTGGTTCCTTGACGCCCCGCCTACTCGTGCTGGAGACAGGCCAGACCCCTGCAGTCCAAAGCCGCAGCCACCCAAAATGCTGTAGTTAGCAGTTAGTATTTCAAACAAATAATCATGTAAGGCCGTGTGCACACATGTCGGAGCGCCTTGTAGGTCGCCCCGAGACTGCTCCTGTTCCAACCGCATTTAGTTAGTTAGTTCAGTCCATGTCCGATGCTGAGAGCTCCAAGACCACCTGTTTCATCCACACTCAGAGCGGCTGTTTTAGACCGTCGTAAAGTGCTGCGGTTGGATTCACACTGGCCCTAAAGTGCCGCTCTCGGGCTGAAAGTCCCTTTAGGTCGACCTAACTAGAGCCTGTGTGAAAACACCCTGAGCTGAGGAAGTGCCAGGGCTGCCGAAATGTCTTCAATTCAAATAAGCCAGTACAGATGACTACTTAACGAAACATGTATTCCTTGTTTTCTAATCCGTGTTATGAGGGTTCAGAAGCGTGTTCATCCTGCAGCCATGGTACTTGAATATTACCATTTACGACCTCGGAGCGTTCCATCCGAATAAAGTCGTATGTAAACAAAAAGGTGAATGCTGCAAAAGTTAGCTGATAAGATGCTAACGTTTCTTCACCACAGATATAATTCAGAACATGCTAAATAACGTTATACTAAATGCTGTGGCCAAAAGCAAAGGTTCACATCACTGGTGCAGTTTTATCACTAGCTACACTTTTCCACATTGCGGTCGTCTTCTCGGATCTTCTCGGACCACCTCGATCATCTCCCATCCCCCATCTTTGCATTTAATGACGAGTTTCCTAGTCGGATGCCGTAAATACAGAGGGCCACAACAGTTCGACGACACACATCTACAAGGCTTTAGAAAATGAGGTTTGGCAGTCAGATTTATTTTTATTAACTTTTATCATCTAGGGAATGGTGGTTCCAAATTCCTAGAACGATCCACAATGTGTTCCGTTTCCATTTTCAAGACGTTGATCAATCTCATAGTGGATATCATTTCCTATAAGGAGCCACTCTGAGCGGTTCAGACAGTGGGCGTTTTTTCACTTCTCTATCGCCATTTCTCCGCACGCCGAGAGAGCGGGAGGTCACGTCCACAACACCCGCACGCCGTCCAAAGTACATTCTCACCAAAACAATGTCAGATACAATTTACCAAACTTTCTGCCTACTTTTGTTCTTTTTTATTTATTTTTTTCTTCTTCCACGGCTAGCTCTTCTCGGCGGCACAAATGAGGCGCGCCGTGCACAGCAGCAAACTTTCCACTCTTGCCCCGGAGGTTAGCTACCCTCTTCCCTCTCGCCGCTCGCAACGAATCATAAATGTTTATTAATACGTCTCTCTGGTGTTTTCTCCCAAAAACAAAGCAACGGGAAATCTTTAAGTAGCGTGCAAATTATCCTTCCCCTTCAGCACATGATATTCAATTAGGCTCGCGCTCACTGTTTGCCGACTATAGACGGGGAATTTGGGCGGATGGAGGAGAGCGATATTGCGGAAAGCCGCCCGGAGCCTCGGCAGTTTTGACCCTTGCGCCGCGCGTCTAGTCCCGGCGTTCATATCCATAATGCGCTCAATATATTCTGCTGCCGTGACCCGGGGCTAAGCAAAGATTCCGCTTCCCTTAAGAAAATAAATAAAAATAAGAAAATAGAGGCGCCAAATCCGGTGCGAAAAGGACGGGCTAATTCGCCAGACAAGAGCGCGTACTATAGGATCTGTGGGAGGTAATATGCTTTAGCAAACAACAGACAGGCGCTAGTTCTTTTGACAACTCATAAATGTTCGGGGGGATTTTTGCTAAACTTTCCGTGCAAAGTGTGAAACCAGAGCGGGAGGGAAGGCTCGGAGCTGCAGTGTCAATGGATGAGCGCTCGAACAGACACGCATAGAGTGGGGGCAGATTAGGCATAATAATTGTCCACCGTTTTGGCAGGAACGCTGTCTGGGTCCTGAAAAACCTGCAGCTGCCAAAATATTCTGATGTTACAGTGATCTCAGTAGTCGTGAGTCGCTATGCTAACGCGTGAAACCCTAACGCTAGCATAGCGGTTATGGCAGTCCTGGGCTGTGTCCGAATGTCCAGCCCCTAACTCCTCATTTACGATTATTTACCATTTATCGACTAGGGCTATTTTGGAAAAGAAATGATCTCAATTATTTCCCCCGTATTGATCGATCTCGATTTTAATGATAAAAACAATAAATGTGGCCTAAGTAAGTGGATGCTGCGGACTCGGACTCGAAATTGCGGCTAACTCTGTCCTGATGCAGAGGCAAAGGCCCCTTTTAAACCTCACAGTGAGACGTCCCCACCTCACCCCGCACCTGCCCCCCGCGCACCACACAAACACACGGACATCTGCAACAAAGTGGAAATGTCTGAAGAATGTCAGAAGCAGACGCCATGGTTTGTGTGCGGAGCCCCACATGGCCAAGACTTCGCTGAGTTTAGCAGCCAAACACGTAATAGGTACATGAAGAAATACTAGTAAACAGCGCATTGTGTAAGAGACGACTAACACGTCACTGTCAGAAGACCAGCTAACCCACACTTCAGGCTGCAGACTCAAAAAACCACATGGTCCATATACAGCGATAGGTAGTTTTCCCCTTTCGCGTCCTGGGCTCCGACAGCTCCTCGCGTGTCTCTGTTTTGAGCATTAGACGAGTTAGCTCATGTGCTATTGCATGTGCCTTCCTGTTTGTTTGTCCGAGTATTTCGCTGCAGCATCGCCGCGTCCAGATTATTTTCCAGAATGCGTCAGGGACTGGCCAATTCTCCTGTTGATTAAAACACACCACGAGATTATTGACATCAACCTCTTGTTTTTTTTAAAATCGCAATTAGATTAAAATGTGATTATTTGCCCAACCCTAATATCGACTATGTAGGGGCACTGATTCTGTTGGCGATTTGGTCACTCAGTTCACAAGTTTATAGCATCTTGTCACGTGCGGTGTGGTAGGCAAGTCAAGGCAAGGCAAATTTATTTATACAGCACACTTCATGCACAAGGCAACTCAATGTGCCTCATCGCAAAACACCAAATACACAAATAAAACACAATAAAACAAATCAATCAAAACAAAATAATAATAAAAAATATATATTAAAAGTGGTTGAAATACCATCAGTTGCCATAGGCAACAGTAAATAGGCATGTTTTCAGCCTGGACTAAAACATAGTAAGAGTTGTGGCCTGTCTCACGTCCTCGCTGAGGCTGTTCCACACTTTTGCTGCTTGAAACTGAAACGCAGCCTCACCGTGTTTAGTGGTGACTCTAGGAATCAACAGGAGACCCCTCCCTGAGGATCTCAAGGCCCGAGATGGTTCATACCATGCTGTACCATGTCAGCTGTATTTGGTGCCCGACCATGAAGAGATTTATAAACTAGCAGAGCTGTTTTAAATCTATTCTCTGAGCGACAGGAAGCCAGTGCAGAGACCGGAGCACTGGACTAATGTGGTCGTATTTCCTGGTTCTGGTCAGGACTCGAGCAGCAGCGTTTTGAGTAAGCTGTGCGTCCGAAAACGCCAGCAGAGTCAGTGGACTACGTCTACTATAAAGTTTGCTAAACTCCGGTAAAAATGTATTTCTGCGATAAACACCGACCAAATTCAAGAGAGACTGTCGTTGTCCTCTGTTCCTCTGACTCTCGCAATGCTCTGTGGTCCATATTGACCCGAATCGCTGCTCACTACCTTTCAGAATGCGCTGTAGGAAATGTTGAGTTCACTACGTTTTTCTCTCTGTAACATTTTGACGAGAAGTGCAAGAAGGAGAAACGTCTTCACCCAACCCTATCTGTATCTTTGTCAAGAAGCTGAGTAGGCCCATTATTTTTGATCACGTAATTATCGTGTTTTGGTGCATTAGGACGCCAAAGCGAAGTCTCGTGACTCCCCGCGCTTCTAATTCTGCCCCGAGTCGAGACGGAGCTCACAGTGCGCACAGTCGTTATGTCCTTGGGCAACGTTCGGTACTTTGGTGCCGTGCTGCCTTTGACACTGTCTGGGCCCAGTGCAATATCGGCCGGCCGGGAACTCTCCTGCCGCCTCCTCTTGCGGTTAAATGAATTACACAAAAATGCATAAACACAACTTAAGTGTACCATCGGCAATCTTCTTCCTTTTACGGCCCTCACATTCAAAACTTACTTTAACCCCTACAACTTCTTCATCGCTACATATTGTATACCTACCCAATTTGCACGTGCTGACAGCTAGCCACTAAAGTGTCTCCTCAACAACTGTGGACTCTCCCTTTTAAATCCTGCGCTGCGGTTCTGGTGAGCCTCCAGAGCCCGTTCACACTCGGAGCAAATCGCGTATCGGCTTTCATCCACTAATTAAGCAGTCAGCCATGTTTGTTTTAAGCTGTCAGAGCTCATTAAACGTGGCCAATTTGAGAGTCTTGTTATGGTCTCACCGTCACTCCAATGCCGGATCGCGCCGCTAGATCAAGACGGCTAGCTTTACACCTCCCATCAGCTGAAATATGTGGGGTTAAAGTGTGATCAGTGTTGGATTTGCGACTTCAAAAGCTTTCGGTTTTATTTTCTTCCTCCGCGAGCGTACGAGGAGGGCTATCGTTCCCCCCCCCCCCCCCCGTGAGGAGCCAAATATGTAAAGCTAAGAACTCGCGACTGTGACGTTAAGAAGAGGCGAAAGGCAGTGTTACATGGGCAGTAATCCAGAACAGACGCGCGGCCCCCATGAACAAATCTATCCCGGGGGGTGGGGGGTTCCGACGACTTACAAATTACACTGTCTGCAAAGTGACTTCGAGTTTCGCCGCAAGGTACGGAGGCAATATTTTAATCGTAACATAAAGAAACAAGGCGCGGGAAAAGCCAGAGCCCCGAGTTGGTCGGTTGCCCCCCAGCCCCGGCTAGAGTGGTGGTGCGGTCTGGACTGGATGGATGCGGCCCTGGGGAAGATGTGGGGTTAGTGGCGGTGGGGCAAAGGGGGTCGTTTCGGGGCCCCGTCTGACCTTGACTGCATGTGTTTTTTGGGGGCAGGACCACACCAGCAGCGGCCAGGCTCTGACCGAGACGAGAGGGACTGGGGGGGGATCAGGAGTCAAGACTAGAAATCGGTGATACTCTGAGAATGGAGAATGCAAACCACGTATGGGGGTAATGGAAACGGTTAAAAGCGTAGTGTTCGGAGATGTAGGGCAGATTAGTAACATTTGTTTGGACATATTGTTCCCGGTAGATGCCCAAGAAAAGTTCATTATGATCACCAAATTTGCGGGAGGGTTTTCATTTATACATTCAGTATTCTGTCAAACGGTCAGGTCGTTTTAAGGTACAGTGTGTTTCTTTCCATTGCTAACTCTAAATAAAAGCTGTGCCCTTGATGGACTTAAATGATCCCCCACAAAAATGGAACTCGCCTAAGCAGATTCGTCTCTTCATCCAAGTTAAGGAATATGTTCAAAAACAATATAATATGTCAACTGAACAAGGTTTTTAAGTTCGATCAAAACATTTCAGAAATCATCCGATCAAAGCTGGATGTAGAGAAGAACCTACTTAGACAATTGTAGATGAATTTGGCAGAGCATGCCTAAAACTGTATATCCCACCTTATCTGGCAACACAGACTCAAACTGGTGTGGCCCATGGAACACCTGCAGACGTTTATAAGCTCAGATGATTCCTGTTTTGAAGGTCCAAATAATGATGGTGGATTACTCAGTTTTAGCAATTTAAAGACTTTGTGTTGGGCATTAAACATGCATTATTCTACTTTTATATTTGTGTGTTTTTGACCTTTTATTGACCCAGCGGCTGCATGAGTGGTTAGTATGGCACCTTTACTTTCCATCAGAGTGGTCTCTAGGACGCTCCAGGATCAATTGTTTGGAAGGTTTTCAGTGCTGACGGACCCTCCCACCAGAAAACTGGTCGTGGAGCGTTGTAGAGACCACCGTGATGGAAAGTAAAGGTGCCATGATGACCACCTATACAAGCCGCTGGATAAAAAATACTCTCAAATATATTTTTTTCTCGCATGAAAAGTTGCACAATGTACCTTTAAAACCGTGTAATGCATGGCTCCTCATTTTTTTATCTTTACTCTGAATGTACTCACCAAACCCACACTTTAGTGGGGTTTGGTGATACTTACCAATTACTTTAGGCCTCTAAAGTGACCCCAAAAGTAGTCCAATATGGTTCATTAGGTCCTCTGATAGCGATGACAGTATGTTCTTATACCAGTGTGTTTATTCCATACCTTAACAGCCAAAAACTCTTTCAATCAGGTGACCAGACACATCACTTCAACATCACTTGACACTCAGCAGCAGGTATGAAATAAACACACAGGTCGGGCTACAGGAACATATTATCGTCGACCCCAAAAGGTAACCAGTGGAGTGTGGTATCGGCCATCACTAAAACAAAGCCCCATTTCCAGGGTCTTCAGTTTTTGTGTTGTTTTTTTTTTACTGCCAAGAGCGAAGTACCGCTGTGTGCCTTTTTTAAAAATTTTCATTTCTCCCCCAAACCACTTGTGTTTCTCCTCCTTCATTTAGCATCTTTTGTCCGTCTACAATCCTATTATTCTAATTGCAACGTGCAATCGCGGAGGTTTTTTTCCCCCCCAATCCCTGCCTGCGCGTCCCACACGTTGAAGCTGTTTACCCATCTCCATTAGTGGCCCCTCTGAAGGCTTCCGTCCTGGTTTCTGCGCAGAATGGGGAGATGATTCCACCACGCCGCTCCAATCTGCGGCGCAGTTAGGCCTCATTTAGAGACGCGCAAATCTTTTTTTTATTTAGTCACCATACATCCCTCGCTTCCAAAAGGAGTCTTTTACAAACCACAACAAAACGATTAACGTCGAAAGAAGCGCGGCGTCCGGGGGATTTTTCATTTTTTTTTGTTCTCCCTCTCCGAATATGTATTTGAAACGCGGTAATCACGGCGTTTTCAGCCTCTTGATGCTAACTTCACAGTCCTCCCGTCTTCTCATCTGTTTACAAAAGGACCGCACTCCGGCTGTTATTTCGGGATTAATGTATTTGGAATGCGTGTCCTTTGTGGCTGCGGCGGCTCGAGCGGCACGTTCCCGATCAGATTGCAAAACTAAACCGTGTAATCGCGCACTTAAGGCTGGCTAAATGAAAAAGGCTGTTGGTAGATGATGAAACGCCATATTAGATGATCCATCTCATCTCTGCTCACGATGTACACAATGATTCGATTTCCCTCTGAAACCAGCTCCTTCAAGTGCTCATTAGATGTTTTATTGTGGGCAAAGTTGCCGCCGGATTTCTCCCACGTAAACGGCGAGACGGAAACGGCGAACAGGATCGATTTGAATGAGGTCCGTCCAGTGATTTATAGGCGTTGGTGCGTTTCAGCCATCCTTCAACTTCAGCAAGGGGGGTATCTTCTTGAACTGGCACACATCGCCAGAGAAGTTGAATACTTCTACAAGAGTAACTCGTATTTTATTTTGAGACGGAGCCAAGGTCCCGAGCCTAAATGCACCCAGATGAATGACCCACCCATTTTGTTGCCCTTCTTGATCTAAAGTCTTCAACGTGCGTCCCGCTGTGGGGAAAAAGGTTTGATCAGGGTCATTTTGGAAGTTTCTTTTTTTCATTATGATTTAAAGAGAGCAAACTCAGTGTTGGAATAATAGTCTAAAAATCTCAAATTCTGCCAGGGTATGTAAACTTTTAAGCACAGCTGTATACTGTATGTTGCCAAAAAAGCTCAAACTGAAAGAGCTCCATAAGTGGCTATCTGAGAGAAGGTCACCCGTCCATTTTTGAACAATAACAAAAAAGTTCCCAAGCCTGAATACGTCCCTCCCAGTCCAGCGCAGGGATGATCCGTGCAGACCGTGCACTGGGGCCTGGACGAGAACAGGGGATTCTAATCTGGAGAGAAGCATGTGTGCGATAGTGTGTCCCATTTTGACCAGTGCCACGCGGCTGAGGGTCCAGATCTGTACGATGGGGATATGGGGGCGAAGGGGTGCCTCTGTGGTGTCTGTAAGTCGACGCTAAAACAACCAAGTTCTGGACAAAGGATTAACAACTTGTGCGTACAGCGAGTGTGGGAATGGCTCTCTTCCCGCCTGTGGGTGCAGTCTGGGATGGGTGGCTGATAATGTCCCAGACCCAGTGCTAACATAAACACAGATATGTCTTCAAGTGTCCCGTCAGTCCCCCCCCCTTCTCATGATGCTTTCCTTACATTGCAGTTGGACATTTGTGAGTCAGGGCAACCGTAGTTATCTGCTTTGGAAAGGCTTAAGCTCCTATGTTGCTCCAGTCTGGATGGCGTCGCATTGATTTCATTTGGACGCACTTTGAACCCTCTCTGTTCCCTCCTCGTTTCATTTCCTGCATTTTATTAAAAGTATATTGTTATCTTATTTCCCAAAGAGGAAGAAAAAAGTGAACCCGGATGAAACTAAAATATGCAACTGGTGGTTTATTTAAGATTTAGTAACAAGATGGACTTTCCCATAATGATTAAAAAGCCGCTAATTAGCGCGCGCGCCGCGATGATCGACATCTGCATTGTCTATCGGGGATTTTGCTCTTCTCACGAAACAGCAGTTGCCTTTCTTTTTTAAGCCATTCGCTAATCCAGCCTCCAACTTCACACCATGAAAATAGGGCTTTACTACATATAAAACATGCCAGCACTGTAGTTTAGATTCTTGTGTTAGCCCTGAGGCATTTCAGTATGTCCTGATTCTAGAGGGCATTTTTAAATATGCACCCACTGTAAACTGAATCTTACATGAAATAAATGTTCCTGTTGGCCAGTGTAGGGTAAAGACTACTTCCTGTCTACATTTTAGCGCAAAATATAATAATAACAATAATAACAACAAAAATGGGCCCCACGTGGAGGAGTTCAAGTATCTCGGGGTCCTGTTCACGAGTGAGGGACGGATGGAGCGTGAGATCGATAGACGGATCGGTGCGGCGTCAGCAGTGATGCGGTCGCTGTATCGGACTGTTGTGGTGAAGAGGGAGCTGAGTCTGAGGCAAAGCTCTCGATTTACCGATCGATCTACGTTCCCACCCTCACCTATGAGATTTGGGTAATGACCGAAAGGACAAGATCGCGAATACAAGCGGCCGAAATGGGTTTCCTTCGCAGGGTGGCTGGGCGCACCCTCCGAGATCGGGTGAGGAGCTCAGTTACCCGGGAGGAGCTCAGAGTAGAGCCGCTGCTCCTTCACGTGGAAAGGAGCCAGCTGAGGTGGCTAGGGCATCTGTTCCGGATACCTCCTGGTCGTGCTCCATACATGTCCTATTGGGAGGAGGCCTCGTGGAAGACCCAGGACACGCTGGTGGGACTATGTCTCCGAGCTGGACTGGTGTCACCTCGGGGTCCCCCCAGAACAGCTGGAGGAGGTGTGCGTGGATCGGGGAGTCTGGGCATCTCTGCTGAGACTGCTGCCCCCGCGACCCGGCCCCGGATGAAGCGGAAGAAAATGGATGGATGGATGGATGGACAAAAATGGGAGAAATCGGAGTGTGTTTCATAAATATTAGTTCAGATAGTTGTGCTATTTTACCATTTATTTGCATTAATGTTAGCCTTGCTAGCGGTAGCTTCCTGGCTCTTTCTAAGGAGCTTTCTACATTTCTGTATTTCTTTTTTTAAATACATATTGTTGTTGTTTTTTTGATCATATTGAACACATTCTCCAAACATTTAGGTATATATATATAGTATAGGAAGTAAAGGAAGAAAATGACTTTAATTATTTTGAATTATCATTTTGACTGCTGTTGAACTCCATCTAGGGTTGCATAGTTACTCGTTTTTCTCTGAATAATAATTAGCTCGCTGCCATTTTTGTTGCGTGAAAGTAGCTTGCGGTTTACAAGAGGTTGGAGACCCCTGCTATAGAGGGTATAGAGATGATGTCACAGCATGGCAACAAAAGGAAAATGTGGTACCTTACACTGTTTCCATTCCAAACAGAACAGCCAATGTTTCAGACTGGGGGTCAAAACAAATACAAGTATAATTCATTTATTCTTAGTGTTGACACTCATTATGCTTCTGTTGTAGCAGTGACAACATCTGCAAACCCATGTGTATCTTCAGATTCACATTCCCATGTATTTCAAACCAACAAAACCTGGATTTCTTATGAATCTGTTGAACTTGGCGGCTGAAAGTGGACTCCCTCAGCCTTCTTGATTGAGTGCGACCACTGTGCGTCCTTTTCATCCTCCAAAGTGCCGCGGTGATTGTGCAGCGCTCGTGCCGCGAGCTCCATTGTGCGCCGGGGACAAAAGCGGAAGGGGAAAAAAAAAAACTCGCAAGATTCCCCCGTAACGGGCTCTCATCTTCAAACGCCGCGTCTCGGCCTCCCGGCGGCTTGTTACATCCATTCAGGACATAAATCAGCCGTAATCTCGTGCGCGGGAGACAAACGCGCCGCGCTCGTTGGCCCGGCGATTGACATGGATTGCACCTAATCAGCATTTTGTGTTATTTCATGTGTAATTTTGTATTATTTTTTTTTTCTTTTCAGGATGCTGCACGAAAAGGTTTGATGGATAAGATACATATGGTGCAAGAAGTGGTCCTGGTTGTCCAAAATCTGCTGGAAGAAATCGCGAACATCGGAGAGAGAGTCAAGAAGTAAAAAGCTACATATGTTTTTATAATTATAGTGGCTAGACGATGTCAGGCTCATGGGTTCAATTCAGCATCCCACTCAAAAAATACAGGAAATATTGTTCCTGGAAAAAAAAAAAAAAAACTGCCATAAAGCAAAGTTGCCAACTCCTGCTCTACAATCCCAACTCTATATTGATTGGCTTTTTAATTCTTGTATGTATTTTATTTGACAGAGACTATACAATCAGACATACTTAAACAATGTTTGCAGCTGATGCAAGTGTTGGCAACTTAATGAGTACATATTTAAGAAAAATACTTACTTTTATGAGCAAACTAAATAAATAATCATGATTAGTATTGTCGAATATGGACACATAAGCCTTTATAAAAGAAAATAAATTAAATTAAAATAAAATCAAAAATAGGCTGTCTCTCCTATTAGTGTACATGGGTTCATCAGTAGAGCGGATGGCCACAGCATTGTCCTATCTAGAGTTTAATGCTGTGGCATTAAAGTGGCAATGACAACATGTAAACTCGGAGATGCTTAAAGTGGTCCAAGTTCAGATATGAGAAGAAGACAACAATGGCGGCCCCCAGTGGAGAAGTGTAGCCAATGATGAAACTTTAACAAAACCACTGCACCAGTGATGTGCACCTTTTGGTCACAGCCTTCAATATAATATAATTTAGCTTTAGTTTTGAACTATATCTGGTTTGAAGAATTATCATTCATTTAATGTAAGTGTCTTATTAGCTAACTGTTGTAGCATTAGCCGTTTTGTTTACACACTTTACTTCTTCAGCGGAATGCTCTGAGGTCATAAGTCGGAATTTTTAATTGGGAAAAAACAGCAGTTGCCAGGAAATGTAGCATTACCACGTACAACCTCAGATGTGTGTGTAAACAAAACTGCTAATGCTACAACAGCGAGTTAATAAGATGCTAACCTCATATGAATGTTCCTTCACACAAATATATTCCAAAGCATGCTAAATAACGTCATATTGAAGGTTGTGGCAAGTTGTAATTACGTGTTTATGCACTGTTCCAGAGTTTGGAAATGTACCACAAGTTGCCTGGAACGCAGCATTGTTGGAGATCTGTGGGAGGCTCTCCGATACTTCTATATGTCTGGGATTCGGCGTTATCCCTGCCAGTTTTGATTGGCGTGACTGGCAGGTTAATTAACTAATCTGAAACGCATGGTCCGTCCAACATGGCGGCTCACCCAAGGACGAAAACACTGAATGTAACAAGAAATATGGGATTTGAGAGTCTTCCACATTTGCTCTAATCCCAATCCCAACAATAACAATAATATAATGGTGCATTACTTTCTTCGTAATATACATGCTGTGCTTTCCTTTTTCAGCATAGTCAACTGGTCGGTTCCGTTCGTGTCGTGCCTGGCCTGCCTCATGCTCTTTGTGGCCACATCGTTGCTCTATTTCATCCCACTCAGATACCTCGTGCTGATCTGGGGTAAGCGCTGCAACCAAGCCGGCTGGACTGACATTTGAAAGCTCAGGTCTTGGCGATGGGCAGTGAGTGATGGGGTCATAGGTACTGCCCCCAAAATAGAGAGGTTGGAACAGACATACAGTATACCGAGTAGTAGAAGGGTTGCTTACTTTTACGTTATATTTGATTCATGTTTGAGTTTTTCTCTGTCTTTGACACTGCCTGACAAAAAAAGTGAAAAAGTACAAGGATTTATGTTCTTCAGGGTTTCCACGGGGCACTGAAAAGCATTAAAGGTCATTAACCTCTTACCTCCCGCTTTAACCGAGCACATTTTCTCCAGTC
This sequence comes from Proterorhinus semilunaris, assembly GCA_021464625.1. Lineage (NCBI taxonomy): Eukaryota > Metazoa > Chordata > Actinopteri > Gobiiformes > Gobiidae > Proterorhinus > Proterorhinus semilunaris. The sequence goes on along the minus strand of CM038356.1, from coordinate 28,300,887 downwards.
CGGCTTCTTGTCTGGAGCTTACAGCCTATTGAAAGCTAAGACCTACAAAACGGATTGTAACTTTTTTTGTCGCATTTCTTTAAGCGTTTTTGTCACGCTTCCGACGTTTTTTTGTGTCATGCTTTGGTCACCTTTTTTGTCGCTCTTTCTGTTTGTTTCTTCGTTCATCACTCTTTAGTTGTGTTTTTGTTGCTTTTTATTGTTGCTTGTTTATGTGCTCGGGTCACGTGGGGGTTAACCCTAGAACACTATCGCTCAAATTCCAAACACCATCACTAACGCCGGGTGATTTTTACCCGAGATAATACACCCAATAAAAAGTACTTGTCATCAAAATATATCAAAACATGACAATACATGACACATTTGAGTAGTGTTCTTTTATTTTAAACTGTCATATGTCCAACAAAATCAAAGAAAAGCATCATGAGGGGTCCACATAAAAATGCTTAAAAACGAGTTGAAAATCAGGAATTTGGGAACAAAAAATTCCTACAAAAAAAAAAGAACATGGAAACTTGGTTTTTGTTCCACCCATTCCTAAGATATTTGAGACTTCCCTGGTGGAGGCTCAGTGTCCCTGACACACAAATAGCTGCAGGAGAGAGAAACAAAATATGTCATATTTTGAATAGGTAAAAATGACCAGCTGACTAAAATAACTTCATCATCATATGAATTCTCTTGGAAATCACCACTTTGTGATAGTTATTCATAACCACTGCACTAAATAAAGACAACATGCAATTCCAGGACCACTCTTACTTTGCCTTATTCCTTACATGCAATTGGTACATGCAGGGTAGTGATTGCGCGGACACACTTTATTTAGCTATCAATTGCTAAGGTAAATCAACCTTTAGCTATGTGTTACTCACTTGCATGGATGCCAAGGACACCAACTCTGCAAAAAAAGTTGAAGTAAATGTGGCAGTCCTGAATGTTGTCAACCTCAAAAGGGGGAAAGATTGTGTGATTTTATACACTAACACTAACCCTGGGTAAAATCCACCCGAAACCTACCCTACCTTCTATCACTATTGCTGGGTGAAAATCACCCAAACATGTGCCTGTAGGAAAAAGTGTGTTTTGGATTAGGAAAACACCCATGCCATCAAAGATGTCAAAGACAATGCTGAAGCTCCCCAGAGACCCATGACACTCAGACAAATGCAGCATAATGAAAATCACATATTTTTTTTTGCTCGGGTGAAAATCACCCGGCAATAGTGTTCTAGGGTTAAGATGTTAAAAGAATTGTGCCAAAATCGAGGCCTCGCATGCCATTAAAATTGATTCAAACTGGCATTAAATCTAAATTGGTTAGAAAATTACGACATGGCTCAAAAGGTTTTACTTACTGACATTTTCAGCTACAGTTTGGGCTGAAATGTACCACATTTTTTGCTCAAAAGTTGTCACTTTTGTCCAGTTCCTCTGTTTGATTAAAGGTTTGCAAACCTTAAGGAATGAAATGTGTGAATATAGTATTTGGGCATTTAAAAGCAATACATTGGACTTGCTTCTGCCTGTATAAACCCTGTTATTATATCAGCTTTATTTACACTTCACTCCCTTTTGAGTCAACACAGGATGAGTTAAGCCATCCTTACTTTTTATTTTTAACTGTACCCAGCCTAACCTTATTCTTAGTCATACTTTACCCCAAAGTTTGCAGTCCGTTTCAAAATTAAGATTCATTTGAGAGTGAACCATGAGCCGCTAAAACAATCCAGTATGTTTGTCGGGGTCAAAACTATTTGGCAATTGGGCCCTCTAACAATGCAGTTTTGTTTTGATTGCCCATCAGCAAATACTACAACTGCACTGCAACCACGACTATATCTGTACAACTTAATCATGTCCCCAGTTCCTATTGTTGTGACGTTGCGGGACCTCTGCTGTCCTCATCTGAATATTTGGGTGTAAAAATATACGCCGCCGACTGGGACAACCTTTATTTATTAATGCGCTCTTGTTTTCACAGGCGTTAACAAATTTACCAAGAAGCTGCGCAGCCCATATACTATTGACAATAATGAAATACTGGAGTTCCTCAAGAGGGTGCCGTCTGATGTTCAAAAGGTAAGGGTCCCATTTTACATACAGATAGAACCGGGGCGGGGGGGGGGGGGAATTCCCACAAGAGGCCGGCGTTATTTGCTGTAGCACAATTCCCCAAGTGCTGTGGAAGTGTATCCCCCAGCTTTGTTTGATTATTAATGGACTCGCCACTCTGGCCCAATTATTTCCCCACATAGCTGAATCCTAGAGAAGAAAACACACACACACACTTAGATCTATCCACTCGCTTTGCACCAGCCCTCGTCGGATATTAGCGAATCCGTCGACTGATATACAGTCAACCCGGCGGCTGAGTAGAGGGCTCTTGCCTCGCAGTAAGAGGGTCTCCGGTTCGATTGCAGAGGTCTGTCTGTGTGCAGTTCGTCCGTTTTCTTCATGTCCGGGTGGGTTTCCTCCAGGTGCCGTGGTTTCTCCGGTCAACCCAGACCCCAAAACACGTACAACATTGCTCTTTCCTCACAGCAAGAAGCTTCTGGGTTTGATCTTCCTTTAATGGACCAACAGCATCAAAACTGTATTTTTTGGTTCGTCCTTGCTTTCGATACTTTAATTTTATTGATACCAGTAGAAACTTTTTTTCTATACCACACTGGTATCGTTTAACGGCACCCAGCCCTAATCCCAGGCCAGGTGGGGTCTGTCTTTGCAGAGTTTGTGTGTTTTCCGTGTGTCTGTAGGTTGATCTCTCTGGATTAAAATAATCCAGAGAGTGGGGGGTCTTGTATCTCACCCTGGTGTCTCTGGCCAGAAAACCACAATTGCAACTTGCCTGCCCCCGGATCGGGGGCGCAATACACCTTAATGGAATCACGAAGAAGAAGCTAACAGGCTAACGGGCAAAGCTAGTGCTACTTAGACAGCATTGACAGCCAAGTTTGAGTGAAAGAAAAGGTAATGAGTAAAAAACTGCAACATGCTACGACACCTGCAGTGACGTTTAGGGGCATGAGTAACTTGGTTCTGCTTTAACTGATTTGTACTTTCTACTTTGATAACTTAAGGATTTTTTCACAGCAAATGCTTCAGTGCTTTCACTTAAAGGGACTATACGGAGTTTAATGTTAAAATTATGTATTTTCCTCCCCTTACACGTTCCAGCCATGTCCTAATGTGTAGAATGAGGACAGACCTGTTCACCACAAGTGCCTCTAAAATCCTGCACTGTCACTCAAAAAGTTATTAATTCGGGTCCGAAGTGCCGTCTGCAGGAGCTTAATATAGAGACTGCAGTTACACGCAACACCTCAGGTGGCAGTAGTGAGTATAAAATAACCACTTTGCATCTAGTCCCTTTAAGTAAAAATTCGATTGAGCAACTTTTACTTTCATTGGAGTTATAATTCATCAGTCGGGTCTGTACTTTTACTCAAATCATGAAATTAAGTGCGTTGACCACCACCACGCTTTAGTTTAGCCTTCCTGGCCATGTGAAGAGAAATGTTTTGTTTTTTTATCAAAACGTAGGCCGTCCAAGTCCAAAAATGTCCAACGTCACAGACTGTTTAAGCTTCCCTAAGGAGAGAGCAACATCTACAAATTACAAAAAAAAAAAGTAGTCTGCAATATTAACACTGGAAGCGATATCATGCGACGCGGTGAAAACTCTCCAGTCACTGCGATATGAGCTGTGGGAGGGAGGGGAAGGGGGTGGGTGGTGGCGCGCCCCCGGTGGTCTTGCTGGGTGCCATATGCGATCACATAATAACAATAGCTCATGTGTCTTTTGCATTTATATCACGGGACTGGCACAGCTGTCAGGGCAAAGACGAGGGAGTGAGAGGGAGGCAGTGAGGAGGGAAGGGAGAGAGGATGAGCGGACGCGTCTCCCAGCAGGAAATGAAGTGCCACACACACAGTATTTGAACTCCCGAGTGATGTAAACACAACAACAAGTACAGCTCGGCGCAGGCAGCAGTGATTCCTAAACCGGGATTTTCAATGGAATTAAAAATCAATTGCAAGCCGCTTCATTCTGTAGTACCTACATTTTTTATTGCTACTGTATGATTCATCATCGGTCATCGAAGGTACACAATAAACTGCACACTTATTTATTTGAATTAGGACAATGTATATTAATCAACATTTAAGCAGAAAGTAACTCCTTTTGCAACCTATTATAAAAAATTACATAAAAAACTACTTCAAGTACTAATTTAGTTTAGTTAATAAAGGTGAATCCCCAATGTTGAAACTTTGATTTTATTTACTTTACAAAACGTGTTAATTTTATATGATGTATTGTTGATTCATGAGCCAGAAATGTGTTCCATAAATACTGGCTGTAAAGAAATCACCGAATAGAAGCGGTGACAAAGGGCAGCCCTGTGGTGTGCCCCACAACTAGTTATTGTTGTCAACTTGTTACAGCCTTCCAAAGAGTTCAGGGCCCCCACAGCCTGTAAAATAGACAAGATCTCTTAGCTCTCTACATTGGGCATTATATTGCCATAATATCCAAACAATAAAAAATATTTGATATTGTAGATTATATGTTATATTCAAATTTTTATTTAGCTTTTTCAGCGATCATCCGAAATTCAAATTGCAGTATTGCTCTTGTGCTAGTTGCCTTCACATCACAGGGGAGTAGAGAGCTGTCAGGCCAGTGTGAGCGCGGCTGGGTGGGCTTCCACAGGAAATGAACTGCCAAACACCAGGACGCCGAGCCTTAATCTCCCAGGTGCCTCGAACGCGCCGCACAGAAGGCCCGACCGTGTCACCTCAGCCTGCTTCTGCGCGGTGCCCTTGATGTCCTCCTCCTCCGTGGGTAAACCATCTCCGACGGCTCTGTGATGTCGCCGCCGCCTGTGTTGTTGCAGATTTGGCGCCAGTGCCGGCAAAACAAGGCGCCCAAACACGTTTTTTTGATTCGCCATCCTTTGTGCGTCCTCCTTCCCCATTGGAATACCAGCGCTTGAGCTTTGAAAAGGAATCGCTTTCAAATTCCAAGGGAGACAACAGTTTTTTAGGACAATTTAAAAGACAAAGTACATCTTGAAAATAGCTCCAATCGTGGAGGAAAAAAAAACAAAAGGGTCTAAAAATGTTTTGCGAGCGCGTTTCATTGCGCACTGTGAAGGATCACCTGAACGCGCGATACACAGGGGAGCGCGCGTTTGTTTGTGAGGGCTGTGTCGCTCAGATAGGTGCGGACAAACACTGCACAAAGGCAAAAGGGAAATGGACTCTTGTCTTTCTCGCAAATGTGACTTGGCAATTAGTGCCTGAGCACATCTCCAAAGTGCACCTCAAACAGGCTTCTGACAGCGGCCTGTCGCTCCCAAATACCCAGCATCTGTCACTTCTGAGCGCAGTTTCATGTTCTGATGCAGAGCCGCACTTTGTTCCCACATCCCATCTCCCATTCTAATAATGGAGAGCGGCTAATTAGCATAGAGCACCTTTATCCTGCACATCCACAGTGCGGTGCGGCGCGGCAGGCTTCAAAACACCTCCCCTCTGCCTCCCCTACCTATGATCAGTGTTTGGAGAATTACAGCCGCACTTTTAGAGGGAAAAACGCACAGTTTAATAATTCAGAATGTCAAAGACAACAGCCACTGAACACAGCCGTTGAGCATGAATAAATAAGCCTCGTTGCAACTGTTGTTTCCTATAGAAAACACTCGGTTGTGTTGTTATATTTAGCCGAGGGTTTTACCTAAAGAAACAGAAGTGGCAGTAAAGGTCGGGATGAAGAAAGTTGCTGTGTGCCCGTCTGCGCGGGAGTGGACAAACTTTTCTCACGAGGACAGAAGTATGAGTGCTTATGCAGGTGGGCAGGTCATCTGTGTTTCTAATACTGATGTGGCAGAGGCGGGGGGGGGGGGGGGGGGGCTGCAGGGACGGACTCTTCAAATGCTCCCTGTGTGATTAATCCCCTCTGCTGCGCACTTTAAAACATGATTCATTACAGAGCGGCCGGGCTCTCTCCTCGCGCTGCGCGGGCTCTCCTCGGGGAGCCATTAGCGCTCGCTCCGCTGAGCTCCGGTTACCTGCTCTGACCAAACTGCTGTTTGTTTGTACAGGTGCAGTACAGCAGTCTGCAGGCGCCCGCGGCGGGCAGCCAGCCGCGCAAGAAGAAGTGAGTGCTACACCGCTGCCTACCCCTCCGCTGCCTATCGTATCCACCTGACAGGACGCCCCTGCCAGCCCAACGCTGACCCTACCTCCACCCCCCGCCGTGGGGGCCCGGCCCCTCTGACAGGGCCCTCTCTGGGCCGGCACAGGCTGCACATTGTGCTGTCAATCAGCAGCCTGGAGGTAAAGAAAAGAAGAGATGCTTTAGAAATGAATACACTTAGCCTCGACCTCCCGTGTCTAGTTTTACTAATGCTCTTCGAATGTGACATCTGCTAAAGGTGAATGTATCGCCGTCTTTTGGAAAAAACAAAGACCACCGTGTTTTGATTCCTGGATGTATCATATAAAGTCACTTGTAAACTTGTTGTGTTTAAATTATTATATTATTATGCGCACATTTTTTATTATTGCACTGTTCAAATGAGTGAATTGGCATTATTTCTGTATTTGATGTGGCAGTGCACGTAAATGACATAAATCATGTTAATGCATAAACTGTTGACACCCTCATCACTCGAGTATTGTTTGGACTGAATGCACACACACTCCCACAGACAGACAGAGGATGAGTTGAAAGCCGAGCCGCTCTAATGCACTGCTGTGTCCCCTCACAATAGCAGCCCCTTCATCCTCGGCTCCTCTCACCCGGGCTCTCTGATGCTCGCTGTGCCGTCCCCTCCACAGCACAGTCGGCGCATGTCGAGCACGAGCGTCCCTTCCTCCTGTCCAACATATTTACATGTCAAAAGTGAACGCCGTCGCCAACCGTTTGGACGGTCCTTATTTTACAAACGATTTGTTTTTTTACGGCTCTCGTGCTAATCGAGCAGATTAAGCCGAAATGTGTCACTTCGGCCTAGTCACAAAACACGATTATGAAATGTGGAGGATAATAATCTACTAGAGTTATTGGGCCTTGTGTTTTTAACTTTGTTAACATGTAAGTGTTAAAAAAATGACCTTGAAATGATCAATTTGTGGATGTTCTTGACGGCTAATGGCTGGAAATGGTAAGACTCAAGAGCATTTTTACTTTTTTTTAATTAATTACAGAGATTTTTCAGAGGAGATTTTGGGTCTTGTTTATAGTTTTTGAATAAGCTCCTTATAATGGGGGGAAAGAAAATCAACAACAATTCAAATTGTGCCCCTTTTTTTTGCGGTTCAAAGCACAATAAATGAAGCTAGGAATTAATTATAAAATCCATCTTAAAAAACTTTCAACATATTAACTCCAAGACTGGGAAGTTCTAGAAAGTCTAGTAGATAAGGTTTCAAAAACATTTTGATAAAACTGGCTCCCAAAGTGTTATATCGTCTGTATATTCCTCCCGTCTTTGGCTCCCACAAAGGAAACGACCATATTTGGATTACAGCGTCATCTCTGTCGCCTTTCGTTCTACACATGGATACCAAACAGGGCCAATATTTGTGAACGAATAGCACCGCTGTGTTGGAAGCATTTCCGGGGAATTTCCGTGCTCACCGGCAGACAAAACCTCCGAAAAATAAGCATCGTAAAGGGTGAGTTTGGTCTATGTTTTTTACTCTGACATTAAGACTAAGACTAAGCTGAAACTCTCATTGACCACGGCGTGAAAAGTCGATGTTTTCCCCCTCTTTGTCTCGCCTTTTAAAGTGAAAGAGTTCAGGCTTGGACCCCGGCGTTTGTGGACTGCTCTGAGGGGCGGTGGTGGTGGTGGAGGGGGGGGCTCCGCCGTGCCCGCGTAGCCCCCCTCCCCCCTCCTCCCCTCTCAGCAGAGGCTCGCTGGTGAAAGAGCATCCATCTGTGCTTTGTGAGCGGCTTGATTGGCTCACAGGGACCCGCCGGAGCCCCGGGCTATCTCTTCTGACAGGCTGATAGAGACATCACCGCGCTCTCCCAGGAGCTGCCACCAGGGGTCCCTTTTCAAAGCGAGGAGGCTGTGGAGGTGACCCCCCGAGCTCCTGACGCGCTCAATCCCACACACTGGCAAAGACCCGCTTACATTCCTGGCTCTGCCGGGGCTGACGGGAGGCTGGGTTTGGGATGAGCCGGGGAGAGGGAAGGGAGGGGGGGGGGGGGGGGGGGGACGGCAGATCACTGGCAGGCACTGATCAAGTGTCCCCAAACGGTAAAACCAATTAGGCAGCCGTCCCTGGATTCCACTGAAACATTTTAGCGAAGAAAAGCCCCATGATACAACTTAATATAGCTGAAACAACACGGTGTGATTTATTTGAGCACATGAATATGAAAGTGGGAGTATTACGCTTTTCACAAGTATTTGATAGTCATTTCAAACACTTTTCCCACTCTGCTACGTTCTGTTGGTTAGAAAACGACGTATTCAAAGTTTCCCTTGCCTTACTTCCGGGTTCAACTTCAACAACATTCAGCGATTGCTCAAACATGCAGAAAGGCCACACAATCCAAACACAAGTATGTTTTAGATGAGGGAACACCGTTATAAAATGATTATAAGCGTTAAAAAGTTTGTTGCACATTATCTCCCCTAAATGTGAACACACCGGTGCAGTTCCTATGCTAAAATAATGTCACAGAGAATTTAATTGTAAGCCGCATCAAAAATGAATTTCTGCTTCGACTGGGACAGACGATGAAGATCTCATCCATGTAACTACACTCGACAAAAAGTTTAACACTTTTGTCTTTGCTCTCATCTCTACAATAAAAGGACACTCTAAAATGTTCCGTTTTGCTTTATTGGAGATGGTGATGGGATTTACGGATCTTAACTGGGAGCCGCGTCTTTGGGACCTGTTTATTTCAAAGGGCCGCTCAAAAGACTGGCTCAGGCAGATGACTCACAATATCCAAGACGCGATCGATAAAAAGGCACACACTTTTTGAAACACGAGTTTGTGAATCAAATCTTGCGCCACGACTAATATGAAGAGGCTGCAACTGTCTGACAAATCATTTTTGGTGCCTTTAGCGTTGACTTCAGTCCAAAAACCTTTCACTTGTGTGGTCTGCTCCGTTGTTGGGCTGATTCAAAAGAGCCGCTCGGGTCATGAGCGTCACTTCAGTAGTTGGAGGGGTCAGAACACCTTTTTTTTTTTTTTATTGGTTTATTTGGTTGGGACAAGCCACAACGGATTGTAGCCTTGGGCTAATTTCCATCCGTCGTCCCCCATGCTCACTCTCAAACACACTCTCATTCATCCTGGCCTATTGTACATGTTTTTTAGTGGTAGGGGAAACCGGAGTACCCGGAGGAAACCTACACAGACACGGGGGGAACATGCAAACTCCACACAGAAAGGCCCCGTCCCTGGTGGGAATCGAACCCAGGACCTTCTAGCTGTGAAGCACGAGCGCTAACCGCTGTACCACTGTGCTGCCCGTGCTACCGTGCTTAGTATGCGGCTATTGTAACTGTACACACACAAATAAACTTCATACACTTTGATGATTTCCGTGGCAAATAGTTCCCTAAAGTTTGCGCGTTGCTTTGCCATGTTTGTGGCTAGGCTAGTAGCAGCACGGCTAGCTACTTATTGCTAGCCTAGCTACTTGGTTTAAGGTGCAGATAGAGAGGAGAAATGGTTGTGAATCTCTGGGTAAGTTGAAGGTTGGACTCCCGTTAACTTCACGAGCGATTCCCTCAACTTCTCTCGCAGGGACAGGGACAGAGACAGTGTCCGCAACTACTACTAGCGGAGTGATATGAAAGACCTGACCAGCACAAAGAGGTCTTCTATCAGAAAATAGTGACCGGTAGAACATTGGAAAATCACATTCAAGTCAATGGAGCGTTCTACTTGCATTGTCAAGGGCCGTATGTTACTGGATATTAATCGACCCAATGGAAGCATGTACAGATTGAACAAGCGGGGCCCCAGAATCTTGATATTTGAATATTTGAAAGAGTCCATGGGGATTTGCAACAGGAATTTGACTTCCAAAACCAGAGCGGGGCCTGTCTGCTTCGGTCAGTCTCTGCACGAGTGATGTGACGTTCATGACCGAGCGGGATCTCGATTGTGAAAAGAGCCTGGTCTTTTTTTCCAGTCCGTTTTACCCAGAACTCGGCCTCAGCCAGAGTTGCAGCCTCTTTTTATCGGTTGTGGCGCAAGATTTTATTCACATACGCGAACCCGTCACTACTCTGCACTGACACCGCTTCTGAAGTGCCGCTGCTGCGTGTCATTTACACTCGAGTAAAGGCCTGTGACCGGGACACTGTCGTCGATAGGTCCAGGCCCCAGTGCACACCCACAGCTCGGCTTCAAAGCGCTGCAGCCATATTTAGGACGCGTTCCTCAGCACGTGTCGCCTGGGAGCGGTGTTTCCTCTGCGCGTCTGTTGCTGCGTTGGACAGAACCACTGTTTTTTCTTTTTGTATGTTCTTTTTTTTTCTTTTTGCACATACGCTAATGGAGATGCGAGCCTGATCACTGGGCTGGTACTTGTTGTTGCGTGGCAGTGATGTCTTCATCGGGCCCGTCACTGAAGAAGCGCCCGCAGCTGCGAGCCTTCCCCCCAGAGCCCCGTCGCGCGCCCCGTTTCCATGGCGCTCCTTCAGGCAGCACCACAGGCAGGCTGTGTGCGCGACCGTGCAACCTGTTCTCCGCGCGGCGCCTCTGATGTGCAGCCCAGAGCAACACAAACACGGCTCGTCTCTCTCTCGCTGTCACGCCTCGCTGGTGCTTCACAAGGAACACAAAAAGAAGAAGCAGACACTCATTTGAATACAGCACAGCTCCGCGGTACAGGATTACATGTGCACGGCTCGCGCTCTCACTTCCCTGACCTCCGAGAGAGCGCTAGGACAAAGTACACGCACCTTCGAAGGGTCCCACTTGCACGTGCGACTGCTGCTTCGGAGCCTTGTACCCGGCGGAGAGGCGGGTCGGCGGGTCAGTGGCCCCGCTCCCGGCCCCCCGACGAGCCCAAATGACAGAGCACAGGCCGTCCCGCCTCCAACACGGCGCACTGACACCGGCAAAGCCCCGACATCACAGGACTGAGGTCGAAAACAGCACGGGCCCTCGCCGCCTCCACCGCCTCCTTGTTACTGTGGCCAGCCTCACAGTGCCTCGTATTACACAACGAAGACAAGTTAACATGTTTTCAGTGTGCAGAGCCAAATATAAGGGTTTTCAGCCTGGATTTGAGCATCGAGTTGAGGCCTGTCACATCTTCTGGAAGACTGTTCCAGATTTGTAAGAGCACAATTCACACACAAGGCAATTCAAAGTAATTCACAGTTGCATAAAACATCAATATAAAAATGTATTCATTATAGTAAAAAGCCAGAGTGCAGATAAAATACTTTCAGTTTTCATATGCTCGGGTAAAAAGAACAGTTTTCAGCCTGGATTCAAAGATTCTCAGAGTTGAGGCCTGTCTCACATCCTCATGAAGACTGTTCCAGATTTTAGCTGCATGAAACTGAAACGCAGCTTCACAGTGTTTAGTCCTGACCCTGGGAACCACCAGGAGACCCCTTCCTGAAGTTCTCAGGAGATGGTTCATACGGCTCTAACATGTCAGAGATGTACTAAACCATGAAAAGACCTCTACACAAGCAGAGACCCGAGCGCTGGACTAATATGGTCCTATTTCCTGGTTCGAGCAGCAGTGTTCTGTCTAACAGCTTCATAAGTGCTTTATTTGTCATTGTTCAATTGTACAACGGATTTGCGTAGATCAGGTGTTGCGTTAGTCCTGAGCCGCTGCGACTGAGTGCGCCGCCGGACCAGCGTGTTTTTGGAGTTTGGTGAAACCGGAGCACTGGCTGACTGCCTTCAAGGCTCCTCTGAAATAGTGCAACACCGCCTGGGTCTGTCCCGCACTGGTTACCTCCTCCTTCCTCCTGCGCCGCTCCCTCCCCTGTTAAAAGGGCTGTTCTCTGAGCGACCATTGCAGAGACCTGAGCGCTGGACTAATAAGGCCATATTTCCGGAGCAGTGTCTTGGATGTTCCTGTACCTTCTGTGGCACAGTATTGTTTTGTTACAAGGAGATACGTAGCCTCTTAAAAGACATGCTCGATGGAAGGGGAATTCGAGAGAGCTGCAGCCGCCATTGTCCTTGTTCAAAAGAGAAACCGATCTGGGCAATTTTGTATAGATTATTGCGAGCTGAATAGAGTAGAATGGTATTCCACATGAGATTCATCCAGTGGTTATTGGCAGGCGGAGGTAGAGGAAAAGGGTAGAGAGAGAACCGCATTCACAACTCTTTTCGGTTTATTTGAATTTGAAATGCCGTTTGGGTCGTGTAATGTGACCTTTCGAAGGTTGACGCTGGTGTTTCTTGATGATGCGATTGTCTTTTCTAGAAGTTTTGCCAAACTCCTTCAGCACCACTTTCCCACCGTCCCTGGGCTACGGGGCTTTTAACGCCGCCCTGAGAGGTGCCAGCTGTTCCAGAGGCAGGGGAAGGTTCCAGGGCATGTGGTCAGCAGCCAAGGAGTTTCGCCCGACCCAGAAAAAGTGGCAGCCGTAGCAGATTGGCAACCCCATACTACTGTCAGGCAAGTCCGTCCATTTCTGGGGTGTGTGGGGTACTATAGGTAATTTATGAAAGATTTTTGCTAAACCCCTCAATGGACTGTTGATAGATACCAGTTCCCCTCCTGTTGAATGGACCCGATACCTTACCGTGTGTGCTCTGTACTGATGCCAGTTGCACCAGGTTTGGGGCTGTACTGGCCGAGGAGCAAGGCCAGTGTATAACGCAATATAACCTATTGTGTAGAAATTTGGGGAAATATCTATGAATCAAACACTGAACCAATTTTCACCTTGCAAAAAAGGCAATAAGACTCATCACATTTTCAACCTACAAACATTGAAATGCCATCATTTTAGTAGACTTGTATACAATCAAAATTATGCTCACTGATGTTCACTATCTGACACAGCCGGTATGAGCTCAGAGGAGTGAGACATTTTGTTAAAGGAGTCGATCTCTGGAATAACTGCACAGAGGAGCTCACATTATGTCCCTCTCTCGTCCACCGAAAGAGAATGTATAAAAGAAGGACACTTGTCAAGTACATGAACTCTGAGTACTGTTTAAGACCGTATCAGCTCACTTAAAAACTCCTATTGAATGCTGTAAGATGTTAAAAAGGGCAGGGAATAAAAAGCATTAGCTTCAGCCTATACCTTCTTTCATTTTGTGTAAGTTATGTTGAAGAAATATACTTAATTGAATGTAAATAATTTGTGCATACTTTTGACCGAATAACTAACTAACCAACCAACCAACGCGTAATTGATTGATTGACGTATTGAATGTATTGATCAAAACTAAAAATATTTCACCTGAGGGGAGTTTTTTCACTTCCCGAATGTCGAGCCCATAACGAACGGCTCGTAAATTATCGACGGACTTTCCAATCCGTTTTTCCTCCAAACATTCCGATGCTATTGCGATCTATTATGATCCAACACTCAACCGTTGGCGCAAAAAGAGCCGATTTCGCTCGTCCAGCCCGAGACGGGACCGCGTTGTGAACAGGGGAGAGGGACCGGTGGGCGCTAATGGGCTAATTTTTCCATCGCTCCTGTTTATGCTCATGATTCATCAGGTGTTAAGAAGCCATTATTCTTCAGAGCATCGGAACAGGGACTGGCCTTTAAGAGCAGAAATTAAATCTATGGCCTTTAAAAGCATCTCTCTGAGGAGCCGGCCGCCGTGCATACCATCAGCTGGTTCATATTATTCGTCCGTATTAGAATGAGGACGGCGGCTGGGAGGATGGTGCCCATGTCTCCAGAGGGTTTGGGGGTTGAGTATAATATGGTCTGGGCATCTTTATCATGTTGTTGTAGTTTTTAGGGGTTTTATGTACATTATGTATGTTTAATCGACCGGGAAATCGTCACGTTCATATCAAAGTGCATATAACATTCGGATATCAATCTGGAATGGCTCCTGTTTAAATCACTTGTGAAAAGGATGGACTTTAGTAGAGTGTTTGCTGCCGATCGGCTAAAATGGATCTTGATTCCAAAGCGGCAAACATCAAATCACAATCATTGTTCAAAGTCATGTTTCTGTTTTGTAAATGTGTAGCCGCATGCCTTGTGTGTGTTTTTTTTCAATTTCTTTTATTTTTTGGCATTGCAGTGTTAACAAATATTGATTAAAAAAAGCGTGTTGTTGTCGGCAAATGTAAGAATCCGCCCACTCACAGCAGTTTTTGCCACGAGACTGGCTTGAACCACCATAGTTGAGCGGATTTAAGAGAATCAGCACAAGATGGAGTTTTCTGAGTTTCCAAACCCGTCAGTTTTGCTTGCACCGCCAGCAAATGTACGATTTATGTATGGGAAAGGATAACATAGGCTAACTCATAAAGTCAGAGCTACACTGAATAATAACTGCACATTTGTAGCACATTTCAGCGCATTTACGGCACAAACGGACTGAGGGTGGATCAGAGTTTACAAAGAAAACTGACAGTGCAAACATTTTAAAATGAGATTGCAATGCGCCCCTTTGCACCCCTGTAGATCCGGGACTGCCACATTTGTAAAGATTCCATCCTCTAGTTTTCATGTATGTGGTTTTAGGAAAAGAAATGACTGTACTTATATAGCGCCTTTCACAGACATGGTCACAAAGCGCTTTACATGGGACAATTTTACATTCACTCCATACTCCTTTTTTAACCTTTATTTAACCATTGAAAGTCCCACTGAGATTAGGAATCTCATTTCCAGGGGCGTCCTGGCCCCAGAAGGGAACCTAGTGCACATTTTTGTGTTGATGGGTGAAACCTTAGTACTCACAGCTGCCCTGGGGTAGACTGATGGAAGCGCGGCTTCCAGTCTGCGCCATCAGCCCTCCGACCACCACCAACCACTCACTTTCACATACACATATACACCCTATTGTACATGTTTTTAGTGGTAGGGGAAACCGGAGTACCCGGAGGAAACCTACGCAGACACGGGGAGAACATGCAAATTCCACAAAGGCCTCGTCCAGGTGGGAATTGAACCTGGGACCTTCATGCAGTGAAGCAACTATGTGTGTAACATATATCAATGAAATAAACATTGTGATTTATTGATATTGTCATTAATGATAACACTTTATAATAACTACACCTTATTTAGCCATAATAAATGATGAGTTAACACTTAATTCATCATAAATAATTCATTAGTTAAGTGAGACTAACTCTTAATAACTTATAACAATAAATAAGTGAAGTATGTGAAGAACTATTAATTATAGGCATTACCTGTAGTAAAGTAGTTATTACATATTAGTAACACTAGTTTCCTCCCTTAACATCTTAGTTTTCATATCAGAGTATAAAACAGACTAGACTTAGCCCGTACGATGCTTGTTTTATGATGTTTAGTCGAGAGATAACCCGGAGAGAGTAACCACTACGTCGCTTCGCAAAGCCGTCTTTGCCACGGGTATTCACTATTGACTGATTTTTACATCCACATGATGCTACCACCCAAATATGGTATTTTCCTTTCTGTGAGACGCCCGGTACGCAAGAGCCCTCGGTACAAAACTTTAGGGCTGTTTTTTTTTTTCAAAATTAGGTTTTTGCTCCACGCATGCATCAACATAGCCTTGATAGTAGCTCCTACGGACTCCAAACCTTCCAGTCTGGGACTTAACAAGATTTTTAAGATTTATTTTCAGGGGGGATTTTTTTTATATCTAATTCCCAATCTGATTTATTCAGCTTTGAACCGGGAAAAAAACTATTCAGAATTTGAGTTTTTACAGATATTTTCACTCATGATTAGCTGATTTAAAAACTAAACAAGACCCAGAATGCCCTCTGGAAAAAAAACAAAAAATGTGTTACTAATTTGTCAATAAAATAAAACCATACATTTAAATCTGGGTCTATCCAATATTTAGATTTCGTTGCTGAAAATATAGGCAATTTTGGCCATTTTTATGCACAAAATTTCAAATTTTTATATGAAAACATAAAATGACAGAACAAATTGCAATACCTGTTTATATAAGTAATGTTTAGCAACATTTTCAAATTGATATCTCTAATTTTTTTACCCCATTCACCTGCAGTGTCTCGCCTTAACTAATGAATTGTTTATGATGAATTGAAGGGATATTTCAGGATTTTTGACATAGGGCCTCATTTCCTAGTTATCCAGAGTGTTGTTGATTTCTGGAGATTTTTATTTTTTATTCATGCAGTCCTTATATTTGAAGAGTTTAGCGGTGCTAGTGCATGTCTATGGTAACTAGTAGCCTCCATTAAAAACCTCTTCAAAATCATCGGGTAGTCCTCCAAACGCCATATCTGATGTGTAGAAAGCTCCTTTGTGAATTCCACGTGTAGTAATGCCGGCCGCAGGTAAACGGATACTGTAGATCCGGTAACCTAGCAGATCACTCCGCCACTGCGTAGCTTACAAACAGGAAGCTGATGCTGCTCAAATATAAGTTCTTTTAAATACAAAATGGTTATATGTAAAAAATTATTCAGTCAACACAGACATTTATATCGTTAGTCCGGCATTAAAGTGATTTGCCTCAGGTGCACTGTGCTTGGGTCAGACTATTATTACAGACCACTAGTTACCATAGACATGCACTAGCCTAGCACCACTAAACTCTTCAAATATAAGGACTGCATGAATTTAAAAAAAAATCTCCTGAAATCAACAACAACCTGGATAACTAGGAAATGAGGCCCTATGTCAAAATTCCTGAATTAATAAAATTCATCATTTTATTAATGCAAATGAAGAATTAATAAGTGTTAATTCATCATTTACTAAGGCTGAATAAGGTGTTGTTATTATAGTTTTTTTTGTTTGTTGTTGTATTTTTATTTATTTATTTTTTTACCATATTTGTAAATTGTAAATTGGAATATTATTTTGTGAGCCAGTTTTTTTCCTTTGTTTTTTGACAAACACCCTGCGGAAAATGGAACCTGGTCATCAGTTGTTTGAAATGACCACAGCGGAGGCGAGCTGTGTGCACTGTGAGTTTATTCTGGGGGGGTGCACGTGGGGGTGCGGGAGAGGTCTAGCGTTGCAGGTGCGGGCTGACAGTTGTGCGCAGGTGAGGGGCGCTCCGGGGCTGACACTACCACAGGACGACTGCTGCCCCGCTCCAAACAATGTCACGGGGAGAGACAGGGGCCACCCCACCCATCAAGCGCACCTGACCGCACTGCTCATGAGCTCCGAGTGATGCAACGCTCACCACGCAAACGGAATCTGTATCCCTGCTGTCGGTGCTACTAAAATGGAGAGTTGGTTGCAATAATGAAAAGAGCAATTCATTAAAAAAAAACAAAAAAAAAAACATCCTTGAATTTACTATTCCCGATATACATCTATGGACAGACGTTTAAATCAGTGAAGATTAGGTATTTTATTTTGTTCCGGGTAAAAGTTTTATAAAGAAAGCAAACTGGCATTTAGTTAGTTTAGTTTATTAGTTTATTTGAGCAGTAAACATTCTGCTCAAAAGGAGTGGGCTTAAGCAAAAGCTTATAAGTGCCCACCCCCAAAACCAATACAACAAAATATCTCATTTCACAAGGAATATAGTTGAACAAACAAAGGAACAAAACAATGAAACAGCAAAAAAAAAAAAAAGATTATATACCCCTACAGTTTCGGATCATGGCTGAAATGACCATTTACAAGATGGCATTTACATACAGACATTACATGACAGAAACTCATGTACTGTCTACATTTCCCAAGAAGAAATAATACTGATTAAGAAACATCAATGATGATGCTACATAAGAAACCGTGTCAGTCACGTGCACGACCTCTGCAGCATGCACACCCGTTTATAAAATAACTTTATCCTATTGCAATTACATTATCAAACATACAATTAGCAGCATCATATTTTGATTTGCAGCAATGTAAAAAGAGAACCTGTTACACTTCAAAGCGGTTATTTTAACACAGACCAAATTACAAAGCATTGTTTGAAATGTTCATATAGATAACAGAAACGAAGCACAACGACAACCACGATCTCGTTTCATGTACGATGTTTAGTACAAAGCAAGTAACAAAAGGCAACCCTTAATATATTAATATAATATATTTCAACATGTTACCAATGACAAACTTTGGTAACATTACCAAAAGTAACTATTTTTATGTTATATGGGCATGTTACTATGCAGTACATATTTTACTTTGTGATCTTGCTACTTTCCAATTGTCATTACTATCTTCAATATAATATTGATGTGTGTACAATTTTCCTCTTTTTTTAGGGGTCACTTAGTTTGCTTTCTGAACTCATAAACTTTTAATCTTCCCTATTTTTGCACCAATTCAGCGTTTCTCTCTCCTTTATATTAAATTGTAACTTCAAGGACTATTTCCCCAAAATGCTTTTTTTTTTTATGCACATGAGCACCGCGTGACTTCCGAGGAGGCACTGCTTTTCCTTTACCATTATTTCCCTTTGTGTTGGTAGCAGCGTGTTTTTCAAATAAATGAATAGCTTGGGAGCAAAGACTTTCACTGGAGGAAACTGCTGTGCTCATCGTGGTAGATGTGTTGAAGCTAACGGCTATCGCTAAATACAAATTTAAATAGCACCAACATTTTGAATTAGCTTCCTCCAGTCATGTCTAGAGGTTCCCATGGGCGGCGCCATGAAATGTGCCCACCCCTTCTTTTATATTAGTTTACGTGGGACTGCAGACGTCAAGATCAAATCTACATGGATACAAAGCCCAGAAAAACGATTAGTGTTGACTTGTTGGTGCAAATGAACATTGGACATTTTACACAAATCAATCTACTGTGCGTCATATTTTCTGTTTCCACTTACGCTATATACACACGAAGACAAAGCAGGGTAACTTTTCAAAAACATTCTGTATAAACACCGAACCAGCTCAGTAAACGTGTGCGTCCACATTCATGTGGACTGCAGATGAATCGCAGCAGTTTAGGTCATGTAGGTGAAACCGCTGCGATTCATCCACCAGGCCTGTGTGTGGCGCTGTGACGCTTTCACAGATAATAGAACTTTAGTGAACGGACTCCGTGCTCTAGTAGAAGTGTCGAGACAAAGGAAGTGTCGATCCGTGGCAAAAAGAGGCAAAAGTGGGCGGGGCAGAATAAGGTGAATACCAATGGCTGCTCTGCTCTGCGACGACGACACTGTAGTACCGCCATATAGCCGCTAGTCCCCATTTGGAATCCATTGCACTTTAGACACGTTAAAAACAACTTTAATGCCCGGTGCCTAATTTTGTGGAACTGTCTACAGTTATTCCTCCTGTGATTACGCTGGGTTAGACAAAATCAGAGGCAGCGGGCTGGTTATCGTAGGTTACATTTTAGAAATCTCGTACTTAATGAGGGTCGGACTGTTAGCATTGGAGCTGCGCGAGCTACACGTCACGCAAGGGCCGAGTCTACAGTGAAGATCCCGCCCTTATGCCCTTATTAGGAACCTGTAAAGGAGTCTGTAAATCCGCCATTGTTTCCCCCTCGAACGTGGTCATTGGGGTAAACGGGGAGGAGTGAGTAATGACGGTCTATTAATGAAATTATGTCTGTGGTGAATACACAGCCAACGTAATGTTTTAAACACGTTCCAGTGACTTCCCATCAGTAACCCACTGTCCGAAATCTTGAACTATTTATGGATTTGTGCAAACAACGAGAGAGGAAGGACACCTCCGGAGAATTCACACAGACGTCACCTGTCACTCACTTGCATAGGGCCTATTGTTTCCACAAGATTAAAGCGTCTGCGGACGCCACGTTTTCCAGTTCCTGTTCTGAACAGAATGAACAGATCCCAAAGATTCGGCTCCCCCGCTTGAGAACCACAAATCCCCAACCCCTTCACACTCTCCTTTCAGCGCCCCGGCGTGGCCTTGAGAACAGAGCAGGAATAAACGCAGCGCGTGCGAGCGTTTAGCGTTCCATCAGCGCTCCACAGTTGGCGCCGGGAAACAATGCGCAGAGTAATTGAAGTGCATATTTCATTCTAATTAAGCGTGATATAAGGCAGTGCGAGTGGGGCCTCCAGAGAGAAGGAGGCTCGCGTTTGTTTGATGAATCTGCCGAAGCCACGGCTAGCTGCGCCGCCCTCCCTCCCCCGGGAATCAGGTATCATTAAGATATGAGCCGATCTGCTTTTTGTCCGCTGAAAGGAGGAAACGCGCTTCCTCCATGTGTGAGTGTTCAATATTAATAGGCTTTCATCAAGGACACAATTAGGACACCTCTGTCTGACACCCTCTATAGGCTGGGGACGAATATGGATATACGGCAGGAAGGAGCCAGTGGCGGAATAACAAAGGGGCGCGATACATGACGATCGGGGAGATGATGTATCTTGATCTGATGTGCATTTAAAAGAAGCCCGAGCCCACGAGTGTGCAGTTGTTCGCCTGATTTAGAATTCACGGCCCAGGGCAACTTGTATATTTATCCGAATTAGCATAGCATACATGTGGCTGTTTTAAAAAAAAAAAAAGCACAAGTGTAGCGCATGTGATGGTGGATAATAAAGCAATGAATTCATCCAACAAACATGTTTGTGCTGCTTTGAAAGGGACATGGAAGAAACACTCTGAAGTTTGATGGAGGTCGGATTACGAACAAATGTTGGAATTTTTACAAATGCAACTGGGAGAAACATACCATGATGATTCACATTTCAAAGTCAGAATCTTGAAGAAAAATGAGACCACAAAGACAAAATACTGTATGTGTTTGAGAAGTTATTTTTGGCCGAAACTTATTCCTCACTTTCTTGCCATATGTCTAACATCCTGATTCTTGGCAGGGAAGAGTTTATCAGCATGTTTCACAGCTTTCAGGGAGCTAGTCAACAAAAAGCCAATCGTGGAGCCACTAGGAATCCATTATCTACCAGTGCTGTCATTCTCAGCAGCTGTAGCTGACCTGAAGTGTCCAGAAGTACAGGGTGTTAAGTGCTGAGAGAAACCTCTGGACTGGGTTCAAGAATCATGTAAAGGCAGTTTTCAAAGGTTTTATGGACTCTGGGTGGACCAGATGGATGGGCCCATGGCTGGATCAGTAATGGGAATAAAGCTCCACTCCAGGTCGAGGAGGGGCAGGAATTTGGGCATGGACTGCATTATTAAAGATGAGTTTCGAGTGAAATTCGACTTCCAAACCTCCTGCCAGTTCTTAGAGGATGCTTCTTCAAGTGGTGGTACAGGACAAAGTTCCTCCAGAGTCCCTCTGATCTCAACAGTCCATAAAACCTTTGAACAATCTGTCACTAGATCATTCCTGATACAGTCTAAACATTTCAGCCGACGTGTCTTTTGACCTCCCTGGCGATGTTTCTCGGGACTGAACTCCTTGTACTTCTGGACACTTCAAGTCAGTTAAAGCTGCTGAAAACGTGTAAACCTTTTCTTCTTTAATCTTTGACAGTTCCGTCGTGGGTTTGTTTCTTTTAAACGTGCTTCCCTGTTGACTTTTGGTGACAGAACATTTAATGGGTCTGTGGTCGAATCCCAGTATTTTCAAAATTTCAAGAGAGCTGCATCCCTCTGACCAGCTTCTGACATTTCAGTGTTTGACGGATGTCTTTTCCTTTACCATTTTAGGCAATACTGGATTTGTAAATGTGTAGTGTCGGGGAACACTTTTGGACTGACGTGATGGATTGTGGGAACCGGGAAAAACAGTTGCTGGAACACACTCCCATTAAACACCATTGTATCATCTTAAATCTTTGCCGGATCCTCCACTTCAATCGAACAGCCTTTCAGGTGGACACTGTTCATAAGTCATAGCTATGCACAATACGTCTACGCCAAGGTTCAGCTCACTCGTTTTCCTCTGGTCCTGCCTAGCCGTGTTCGTGAATTACCGAAAGGCAGGAAAAGTCACATCTTTTGCCCTTTTAACGACATCGTGTAGCACTGTTGCACGCTTGTACAGGCCAATTAACCAGGACGCTAATTATCGCCTCACAACCGGGGTCTGCGGCTATACACACGCGCACACGCTAACATTTCTGATTAAAAACATCAACGGCACAGGGGGGGGGGAGGGGGGGGGCGATCCATTACGCTGGGGCAGAGGAGATAAAAGTCGTTGCGCTGGAGTAATTAGGAAGCCCCGTTTCATCCGAAGCGCCCCCGCTCTGTGATGGTCGTTTTAAGAAAAGTCCACGTTTGTTTTATTTATGCTGTCGGGCCGGCGCTGCCGCAGTGTCACCCGCCGGGGAGCAATTAGCCGCGCCGACGCTCCTCTCGTGACGGGGAAAGGAGAGGGACGCCGACAAAGGTGTGTGTGTGTGCGTTGATTTGAATTGATGCGGTGGCAAAATTACTCTATTTTTACATTCAATTATTTGATTCATCAAATGTTGTATAAGCCCGTTAAAGCTGCACTACCTGAAGTACTCGGCGGTCAAACCGTGACAGTCGTAGAGTAGGTGGACAAACTAAGGCCTGCGGGACAAATGCGACCCGTGCAGCGCCTCCATCCGACATGTCGGAGGGCCTTGTGGGTCGACCCGAGACCGTCATAGTTTCAACTGTATTTACTTCAAAGTTATTTCAGTCTATTTCAGGAGCCAAAACTGAAAATATCTCATGCTGGTCTAATTCGTTAAATACACTCAATTTGGATTAGATTTCGAGATATAAATTACAATGTTACAATGTTTTGATGTACTGTGTGTTAAGAGAACATTTGAGTTTCTCTGCCCATCATAAGGGAAATGGGGATGTGGGTAACAAAAACAGGACAAAATGAGTGTGATCCATGCAAAAAAGTGCAAAATGCTATTGCCATGTAACACCTCAATAAAATAATCACAAAAAAAAAAAAGTTATTTCAGTCTGTGTTCACTGTGTCTGTGTTCGCCCGCACAAAACGCCGCACCATTCATACTGACCCTCGGGTTGAGAGCCACTTTAGGTCGACCTAACTAGAGCCTTATTATTTTTAAAGAAAAGTGCAATGTTTGATATTTTCCTGTAAAAAGTTTGCATTTAAAAGTGTTTCAGGTTTATTATGAAAGCAAGACACTACTAAATTCTAATATTTAGTTGATCATTTTCTAAATGACTGTGGGCACCCTTGAGATAAGGGGTTCTGTGAAGAGAAAGGAAAGACCCAAAGGCTCATAATCGCTTTAGGCGATGATGAGCCTATTTGAGACCGGCCCGGCCCCAGAGGTTTGTAGAGTAGCTAAGTAATTACTCATGTAAGAGCAAAAAAAAAATGTACATGGATAAAATGCAACTTGAGTACTAACTGTTTGAGCATATAAAGTATTATTTATGTTTCAGATGTGACATAAATTATAAGACACAAAACATGAGATGGATAAAACGTAAATAGTTCTGAAGAACATTCACACACACACAAAAAAACAAAACAAAACTATACCTATTTTATATGTCAACATGAAGTTATTGCCACTTAAAGATGTACTCACAGTGGAACGAGTAACAATATTTTATTAACTCAAGAGTACATATACGGACGGCACGGTAGCACAGCGGTTAGTGCTCGTGCTTCACAGCTAGAAGGTCCAGAGGGCCTTTCTGTGTGTTTGCATGTTCTCCCCGTGTCTGCATAGGTTTCCGCTACCACTAGAAACATGTACAATAGGCCAGAATGAATGCAGTGTGGGAGTGAGTGGTTGGTGGAGGTCGGAGGGACCAATGGCACAGACTGGTTGCCTCGCTCCCGTCAGTCTACATCAGGGCAGCTGTGGCTACATTAGTAGCTTACCATCACCGAGTATGGAGTGACTGAACAATTACTTCAGTGTGGCGCGTTGAGAAACTTGGTAATACAGGCTTGAAAAGCGCAATACAAGTGTAAGCCGTTATTAGATACTTCGTTATAATATTACTCAAGTAAAAACTACTGCATGATAAAACTACTCTGAGACATAGAGCTACTTAAGTTCATGTGCTACAGTACATAGACTTAGTAACTCTGCCCTGGCCCCATTGCAAGTTCAAAAACCCGCTGACTAACTCAAAATGGTTAAATGGCCTTGTGGGCTGTGGTTCTCAACTGGTGCGGCGTCGGGACCCACGATCACCCTGGGATGAGAAGCCGAGACCCAAATACGACTTAGACTTGGAAAATATAATTTCATATATTGTCTTTTCCTCAAAATTGTTGTTGAATAAGCATTAAATGGGCTCAAAAAAAAAGCTGAAATTATGATCAATTATGAATAAACAGCCTGATAACAGTCATTTTAATAGACTCATTCTATAGTTTTTCTGTGCATTAAAATCAAAGGAAATGTTTTCGCAACCCTCTGAAAACGGTTCTGCGACCCAACCCACCACTGGAGAACCACTGCTGTAGTGCATCGGGGGAAACGTGGCGTCGCATGAACCTAATGGGGTTTCTCTCTCCTAAAACTAAGATGCTTTCTCTTTCTGCACTGGCTCCCGGTCAGTTTCCGGATTGATTTTTAAATATTAACGTTTGTTTTTAAAGCCCATCATGGTCTCGCTCCGCTATATTTAACAAGCGTGAGATCGATAGACGGATCGGTGCGGTGTCAGCAGTGATGCGGTCGCTGTATCGGACTGTTGTGGTGAAGAGGGAGCTGAGTCTGAGGCAAAGCTCTCGATTTACCGATCGATCTACGTTCCCACCCTCACCTATGGTCATGAGATTTGGGTAATGACCGAAAGGACAAGATCCAAGATACAAGCCGAAATGAGTTTCCTTCGCAGGGTGGCTGGGCGCACCCTCCGAGATCGGGTGAGGAGCTCAGTTATCCAGGCATGTCCTATTGGGAGGAGGCCTCGTGGAAGGCCCAGGACACGCTGGTGGGACTATGTCTCCGAGCTGGCCTGGTGTCGCCTCGGGGTCCCCCGAGAACAGCTGGAGGAGGTGTGTGCGTGGATCGGGAAGTCTGGGCATCTCTGCTGAGACTGCTGCCCCCGGGACCCGGCCCCGGATAAAGCGGAAGAAAATGGATGGATGAATACCGAAGTAGAATTATGCAGTACTACAACATGTAACAATATCTCAACTCGGGATGAAAATGAAAAACAACTGATTGACAGTGGTATTTTTATGTCCTCGTAATCATTGCTCAAGAAGATAACAGTTAAAACAAGGCCCCAGGGACGCACGCTTATGTGAAGAGACCAGTGAGTCAGTGTTTAAGCTGCTCAAGATGTTAGCATGCTACCAGTTAGCATTTAGCTTTAACAGCTCAGCTCTGACCTCTCCAAGAGAAAGCCCTGAACCACAGACATCTAGCCTTGGATACAACATGTGACAGAGGTCAGAGCTGAGCTGTTACTGTAGTATTTCCTCAGTGTTCTTAGATGTGAGCATAGGCGCCGTAAAGGGGTGGAAGGTTAGGACGATTCTAAGGGCCCAGGCTGATGAAGGGCCCAGAAGAGCAGACCCTCTTTTTCTTTTCTTATTTCTTTTCTCTTTTTTATACATACGTGTAATGTGCTAGGGCCCCTCATACACTTAATGTGTATTTTGTCCGTTTTGACCATAGATTTAATATTTAACAAACAAATAATGTATTTACTGTTTAAGTCACACCCCTCCCCCTCACAATGGTTCATTCCACCTGCGCTGTCCGAGCTACGCTCGCTAGCGTAGCGTCTCTTGCTTATTGCATTTGTTATGATGCAGTGCAGATAGTGACACACGCAGGCATGTCACATCAAAAGTCAGGGCATCAAAAACGGAAAGAAAAGAAGGAAAGAGAAGACTGAGAACGCCGAAGTCGACAGTATGTCACACAGTTTTTCAAAAAGAAAGGTAGCTTGCCCTATTCCTGTATTCCAAAACTTTCACTTACTTATTTGTGTTGCTACATGACCTGCTTTTATCTAGCTAGCTTAGTCAAATAATTACTGAATTATGATTTACATCCAACAATAATAACATCTCTGCTGTCTCCGGGTTATCACGTCTCGTAGACACAGATTCAGCGGCCGCTGCACACCCACGTGTTCCTTCCCCCGCGGCCCCCGTCCCCGTCTCAGCCAAACAAGGTGAGCCTGAGCGCAAAACTTCACGAAGATTGAAAGCTCTAAGCACGTCTTATCTACTGTGTTCTCCACGTGATGATAACTTTACTAAACAAAGAGTAATCTACACGCTTCAAAAATTACAAAAATCAGTTTGCCGTGTGTTCTGTGAAGTGAGGGCCAGTTACGTGATGATCAAGTCCATTCTGTATGCCAGCCACTGATTTCAAAATACAACACTGATCTGACTTGTGAATTTGAAGATGAAGTCAGACACCTCAACTCTGTATATAGGGCCACTTTCCCAGGGTGTCTGTCACCAATTGATCTGCTCAACAGCATTTACAAGATGCAGCTGCAGAGTATTTTTGGGCAGGTCTGCATAGTTTTGCGAATATTTTGCACATTGCCTGTGACCGTTGCTGGCGGCGAGAGAGCATTCAGTAAGCTGAAACTGATTAAAAATGATCTTAGGTCTGCTATGTTGCAGGACAGACTTTGTCACCTTGCCATACTATCCATTGAAAGCAAACTGGCAAGAAAGCTGAACTTTGATGATTTGATACATGATTTTGCCAGCAGAAAGGCACGCCGCTGGGCCATTATAAAGTGATGTTGAACATAACTTTGTTATACCTGGATAACAAACAGTTTATGTCTGGTTCAGTACTTGTTTAGTCCTGGACTGGTTTAGGCCTGGCATTACTCCTGGTGTGTCTTGATTTTGAGCCCTTTTGGCCTAGTTTTAGTCTTGGACTGATTTAATTATGGGTTAGTTGTAGCTGATGTTTCCTGATTGAGCAGTTGGACCCAGTTAAAGCTTGTTCACGTAAAGTATATGTCAATATGTGTACATTATGTTCTGTTGTGTTTGCAATTGCAATTGAGATAATAAATATTCTCCTTTTATGTAAACAAGTACATATTTCCATAGCTTTTTCTTGTTTTTGTAGGCTTTTACTCATCAGACATTTTAACTATGCAATGTGCTAAGTATCTTTTTTAAAGTATACAGGGCATGTTTATTGGGTTACATTTTATCTGTAAAAAATGTAGGGGGCCCAGAAATTTTTGTTTCCATAGGGCCCAGAATTTCTGGCGGCACCCCTGGATGTGAGACACACACATGTTGAAGCCATTGACAGTTGGTTGACAGTTGCTAACCGGTAGCATGCTAACATCTTAAGCAGCTTAAACACTGACTCAGACTGAGACTCTATTGACATGAAAAACTGTAAAAATCCCAGAGAAAGGTTTTCTGTTTCCGCTTTGATGTGTTAATTTAGTCTTCAGAGTGAAGCAGATCTTTAGTAAATCCTGCTGTAGCTCGACAGACAGCGCTGCTACGTCTGTGCCACATTTGCTGGTTATATCACATAAATGTGCGTCTCTGGGGCCGTGCTTTTACTGTTATCTTCATGAGCAATGATTACGAGTACATAAAAATACCACTGTCAATCAGTTGTCTTTCATTTTCATCCTGAGTTGAGATATTGTTACATGTCGTAGTGCTGCACAATGCTACTTTGGTGCTCAAAATGGCCGCCGGAACTATGCGCGATGTCATTGGAAATGCATGTGTCGTACGCTCTTTGGATTGAATCATGCTGGATAACGGTCTCAGTAATGATCTGGACAGGGCCCACAGAGCACAGACACCGGTTCTTCTTTTGGACTTTTGGAAATGTTTATCTTCAAGTTACACGTCAACGTCAACCTCCACCCACTGTCGCTGGAGAACAGGAGAAATCAGACCCGGCAGCCTCGACCTGGGACACGCTGTATTCATATCAGCGCCGGCTCAAAATGCAGCTGCGCGGCGATATCGTCCCTCTCAGACTGATTGGTGTGCATTATATGATGGAGCATATGAAGCGTCCTCTCGAAGCGCCTCTCGCCCCACACTCCGGGGGAAACGGCTCTGATTGTGCCGCTGTTCAGACCGTTTTGTCAGTGTAATTTCCTTAATTAACCGCGCCGCGCGCTGATTAAAACAGTATTTACCGAGCTCCATTATACGAGGCGGCGGCGGACTTAGCTGGGGCTTTTATAGTCGCATATGTTTCACCACAGAGGCGCATCCATTCAGCCAGGGCCGAGACGCCGTTTCTAGTCCTAATGACGATAATGACCTCCTCTTTAAACTAACGCCAGTCTGTCACATCTTCCACTGATCCGGGTCGTAGGTATAGGTGTACATGTTTTACTCGCTGGACACCTAGAATGGCCTTTCACACGGGATTTGTAAACTGAGGGGTTGCTGTAGCTGTTTAAAGTGAGGAACCCTGTGTGAATAGTGGAAAAATAATAATGAATACAAAGTTTTAATTTCATGTTTTTATATCCACCTTATTCCTATGCCCCATGAGCCTTTGCGTGACACATGGGTGGGATGTGTGTTTGCGATTAGCTACTCACAATGACTGAACATGGCTCTGTCGAAGAGCTTCCTGACCGTGGGCGTGTTGGCCAAGTTTCTCCATTTAACCTCTGTGTTAGAGAGCGGATTGTCAGAATAAAAGAACGTTTTTTTTCATGTTGATTGATCAAATATTCGCGGAGATCTCCTTTACATTTCGGATTACAACTGAGCTACAGTCTGTTTATGAAGCCTCATTACATGCGCCGCATTTATGCAGAAACATGCCATGTCATTTTACTAATGCCGCATTCTCTTATCTATATATCCAAATCGGGGCTCTATTACTGCAACACACACGAATTCAAATGGTAATTTAGGTGCAACATGTCCACAGAGAGCTATATGTTAGCTTGACCGCACTATTTAGTACCGGTCTTAATAAATGACACACCTTATTAGGAAGATGGGGCAAGTGAACGTGCTAAACATTTTGGAATCAAACCTTTTCCCTGTATTCCAGTGGGTTTTGAATATCTGCATGGCCACTTTCCACTCGACTTTCAGCAGGGATTATTTTTTATTTTTCATGAGTCGTATTTGACTTCCAGTCTCTTACCGTGTAAATCTCTATGTTGGTTACACTTATGGTTCTTAAACTTGGGCTTCTTTAGGTGGTACTCGGGGTCGCCTGCAGTGTTTGACCTTATTCATTTCAATTTGAAATGATTGTTCTTTTTGTTTATGCTATAGAAATGCAATTACGTTACTGGCAGACGTGTTTTTTTTTTCATTGCATTTTTGTCACTTTTTTGTGGCTTTATTGTCGCTCCTGCATTGTGTATTCTTCTTCTTTCCGTTTTTCTCACGCTTTGGTGGCTTTTTTTGTCTCGTTTTTGCCGCTTTATTCAAGAAGCTTTTAGATTTGGGTGAAGCTGAACTGGAGAAAAAAGTGCTTGGTTCGGGTGGGGGTTAAGAGGTTAAAAACAAACTACAAACTATGGCCATTTACTCTGAAGTCACGTTAGTTCTCGAGAGGTTTTGTGAGATTTCCCGTCTGACCTGGGGATGTTCGTGAGTGAGATCCAGCGACACAAGTCTGCTGACTCAGTTTCCCACAAATCGAGAAAGAAGAGCATGTTTTGAAAATTGGTGATTTTTCGTTCTTTTAGTTGAGATCACGAAGAAGCCTCGCCATGTTTTAGATACCAGTATTGGTGTATTTAAAAGCGTGAAGTCTCAGGGTGAAAAAGTCGGGGGCTTGTCATTGTGTGTGTGTGGCTCAGGCCGCTGCGCTGCTGCTAACGCTGGGATACTACTGCAGAGGTTCGTTTTACTGCGTGAAACCAGTGAACCTTTCCACGCTAACTTTTCCAGTGCCACTGATGATGCCCTGGCTGTAAGCATGGGCATCACACGCGCATCTACACGCGCTACATCCTTTTTTAAGACAGAAGGATGTAGCGCGGATTAGCCAAACTCCACATTGAAAATAACTGAGCGACGAAACTGGATTTTATCACAATAGTGAACGAGTTTGCTGAGCAGAAGGCACGCAGAGGTTACTTCAGTGAACTTTTTTTATTTTATTTTTTGTTGCCGCTGTGCCATCGTGTCTGTTTGCTTTTTGATGAGGCCATTGTTGTGCTGTAAGCTAACGTGGTGTGTTCAGTGGGTTGGATTTGTTTGCGTCTTGTCTTTGGTTGTAAGCTGTGTGTACAGGTTAAGGATAATATACCGTAGTCATTGTCCATGGCACTGATGATCGTGTGCTCCTCCACGAGGAATTATCCTGCTATTTATAGGCAAGGCAACTTTATTTATACCGCGCATTTCGTACACAAGGCAACTCAATGCGCCTTAAACTAATCCATAAATGTAGTCAGCGCATCCCTAGCTTTCAGCCACTTCTTATTTGAGAGAGATCCGCTTCATATTTTCAGTTTTATGGCTGGGTGTGTGGAGTAAAACGTAAACAATGCGATCACTCGATATGTCGCAATGTCGGCCTTTACCTCTCATGTGTATGAGAATGTATGTGCATTACTAAAGTAGTCTTTTCTAAAGTTATAACTTCAGTTATTTCTGGAATCTGTAACTCTCTCAGCGTGAGGCTCCAGCAGCTCACGGAGGCGGAGCTGACACAGGCATAGGCATTGGGCGGCACGGTAGTACAGCGGTTAGCACTCGTGCTTCACAGCTAGAAGGTCCGGGTTCGATTCCCACCTGGACGGGGCCTTTCTGTGTGGAGTTTGCATGTTCTCCCCGTGTCTGCGTAGGTTTCCTCCGGGTACTCCGGTTTCCCCTACCACTAAAAACATGTACAATAGGTTCCCCTCTGGGGCCAGGACTCCCCTGAAAAAGAGATTCTTAATCTCAGTGGGACTTTCCTGGTTAAATAAAGGTCAAATAAAAATAAATAGAGGGACTGGGGAGAAGCTATAGGAGAAGCACATAGGATTTTGACTGTAAAGTAAATAAAGGGTAGGCTACACTATGTCCATTATCTACATCACAATGGCCCAACATACACATATAGCAACAACATACACATAACATGACATGACAGTGGGGAGCTTCACGTGGGTGTGGCTTATCTAAATGAGATGTAAATGAACCCTATTGTCATTCCCAACAGCAGAGAGAGGTGAGAACTGCCCAAAACGTTCGAGGCCTTTTTCTCCCATTTGAGCATGTTTTGAGTTGTTACGTCTTCAAATATGATCAGATTTCCATGTGTTACACATTGTTGGAAACATTGCTTGGAGACTACACTTTCATAATCTGTGAATTTCTCTTTTGGGACTCTTTGCACTATTCTGATCCTATAAGTATAATTATTTGGAAAATCTGCTGACAATTTTCAAATCCTTCCGTGTGAACCAGGCTTTACACATGAATGGCGCACAAAATCCAGCGCTAAATAAATGTCGCCACGACAAACGCCCTCTCCTCTTTTTAAGTGTCCGGCCCTTGGAGCGCTCCATTAGCTTCGATAGGCAAATGAAAATCTATGGGCGCTTAAAGGGAGCAGCAAGAGACCAATTAGCACGTACGCCTTATTCAGTCCCCCTGCCTGTGTGTCTGCCTCTGCCTAACCCTCTCCCAGTCTGGAGGAGGTGGTGAGGGGGGGGGGGGGGGGGGGGGGGACACACACATACCCCAGACAAAGCCATCGTCATCCTGGATGCGCCCTGCTCTCCCCTCGGCCTCCTCTCCAGCTCCCAATTACTGTCTGCGGCTTCCACTGCCCGCGCGGCCCATCAGTATGCGGGTGGGGGGGGGTGTCGGTTCCACTCCTCTCCTCCTTCTTGCCCCGGGCCATTGAATACGTTACCGCGGCAATGGAGGGCTCAGGGCACGGCACCCCGTAACCCCCTCGATAATTTGGGATTCCTCCGTCTCCCTGCCTCGCCGAGATGAAAAAGCACATATCCAGACGGCTGTTTGAGTTATTGATCCCTTCATCTTGCCCCTGCATTATTTTGTTATTATTATTATTATTATTATTACAGCTTGTAGATCGCACCTTAAACGGCCCTTATCTAAAATTATGATATCCCATTTGGACATGTTTTGGTGAGCTCTTTTCTGCACTCAAATTCTCCAGGTGTTGGGTTAGTCCTGAGCCACTGTGGGTCAACCTGAGCA
Source organism: Proterorhinus semilunaris (assembly GCA_021464625.1). NCBI lineage: Eukaryota > Metazoa > Chordata > Actinopteri > Gobiiformes > Gobiidae > Proterorhinus > Proterorhinus semilunaris. The sequence goes on along the minus strand of CM038356.1, from coordinate 28,268,755 downwards.
GCATGTTTTTGGAGGTTGGGGAGTACTGCTTTCAGTGCTCCTCTGAAATAGTGCAACGTCTCCTGGGTTTATCGCTGATTCAGAGCGTGGTGTCCTGCACTGGTCCGCACCACCTCCTTCCTCCTGCGCAGCTCCCTCAGCCCATAGCCTTCATGGCTAGCGCGGACTCTTTGCAGTGAAAAATCTGCTGAACCTCACAAAAACACAGCAAAGATGTACACAAGTATCCAGTAAAACCATGTGGAACACAGAAACTATGAATGCAGTTCACAGAAAAAGGCAAATAATTCCACTGTACCAAGAGGGAGGGAATTGCTCCTTGTTTTATGGTATTTTCTTTGAAAATATTACCATTTATTATCAACACTTGGACTACAGAGTACAGAAGACTCGAGAACCTTGATCTCACTTCTGTAAAGATTTGGGCCAATGCTTTTTACTTGTACTGGAGTAAAATTCTTTGAAAGTAACGTTACTCTTACTTGAGTAATATTTGGGCTACTCTAGCTTTTTGGGAGCTGGTAAGAGCAGCCACTGGGGAAGTGCCAAAGATTACTCAAAGATGCGCGAGCGGCTCGAAAAATGGCTCCGCGTCGGTTTCTGGCGAGAGAACAACATGGTAGAAATCTCTAAAAAGTTGATTTAGTGTAATACTCCCTTCTCATTAGTGTTGCGCAAAAACAACGCAAGTACAAAATGCAGTTTCCAAATCATTATCATATTTATTAAAGGAAAAAAAATAGAAATATAGTGCAGTGATGGCTTTTTCATATTGTTTTAAAGATGGGGTACCTGATGTGTCCAGTTCAAACTGTGATTATTATTTTTTGGGTCAAAACTCATTTCTAGCTCTCGCAATCCCTTCTGCACAGGAGGAATTGCACTTCCGCTTCACAGCTAGAAGGTCCCGGGTTTGATTCCCACCAGGGCGGGGCCTTTCTGTGTGGAGTTTGCATGCTCCCCCCATGTCTGCATAGGTTTCCTCCGGGCACTCAGGTTTCCCCTACCACCAAAAACATGTACAATAGGTGAATCCTCCAGCCAGGTGATTCTGACCATCAGCCTGGCTCCACATCATGGAGATGGGTCCCCGGGCCCGGCACTGCGCCAGCGGCATTGAAGGATGGGTCAAATGCAGAAGACAAATTTCCCTACGGGGACAATAAAGTATACAGTCTGGAATGGAATTTAGTTACACCCACTCCTCTCAGTTATAGAAATGTAATACAATCGTTGGTAAATTTATTATGTTAAATAAATTAGTTTAAAGATCAAGTCATGTAATAGCTTTTTTTTTTAAGAACACAGAGTGAGATATCTGTGCTTTGCGGGTCGTCGTTCTCCGGACGCAGAGTATCTAGAGAACGTGGTCTGCGCCGTCAAAGATCCAATAGTGGATCTTAGCGGTGCAGACTTTGATTTCGTTTTCACCTCCGCTGCCACAGCTCCATTATCCATTACTCCACTAAAATCGTGCAACTAGAACTCGTGCCTCTTGGCGTTCTGTAACTGTCGCCATGTTGAAATGTTCATGTGGTTCAATGGCTTCAGCGTGACTCAGTGCTTCGTGAGGTCTCGGATTGATGCACAGTAATAGAGAGGAACGCTCTCTGTTGGCGGTCTGCAGAACTGCGTTCCCACTGGACCACGTGGACAGAAGTGAACTGAGGCCTTGTAGTACGAATGTGTTGGTAGCAAACACGAAATACCAAGGCAGTGTCCAAAGTAGTTTTAAACCCCTGAAAATTGGTAATCTAAGACCTTCAGTGCCCCGGTTCCATTTGTTAATTTGCAATTTGTAAAGTGAGGTTTTACGCAAACATTACCCGTATGTTTTTGTGTCAGGCAAAGCCCCGTATCGCTGCGGTTATTGGGACGTTAGCGGCGAGAACCAGGTGGAAACTTTTATTATATTTGTGTTTGAAAGCCCGAGAATCTGCGCCTGCGGCAGAGCGGTGCAGCTGTGTAAACCAGACCTCAGGTCAGTGGTTTATCTGAGGGCTTTACTGCCAGACTCCAGTACAATGGGCTCCTAATACGGCCCTGCAGGTCCGACTGCTTGGAAAAGAACACAGGGGCATGGCTGTAGCAGGTTGAACTCTTTCTGAGATCTGCAGTAGAAACATAAAAGTTGTTGAGTTGACTGCAGATATTTTTATTTGTTTTATGTGGTGACAGTTTAGTCTCCCTAGACCCAACACATTATTTAGCAAATCCAAATCCGGAAGTCATAATATGACCCCGAAATAATCTTTTATTTCCAAAGTGTAACAGAAACCGCGGTGCTTTTGAGGGTGGTTTTCAGTGTTTTGGAAGATGGAAGGAGCAGTGGGAGACCGCAGTGCCGCACCCGGAGACCCAGCTCCAGATGTGGAGCCAGGCAAACGATCAGAATCACCTGGCTGGAAGCTTCACCTATTGTGCATGTTTGGGGTTGTTGGGCGAAACCGGAGCACACCCCATCTAGACACGGGGAGAACAGAGAAGGCCTGCACGTTCTGGGAATTGACCCCTCTAGTGCTAACCATCCAAACTAGATCTTTGTCACAGGAGGAAACTAGATCGTCATCCTCGCAACAAGATTAAATTGGGCATATCCTGCATATGGGGCTTGAAAAAAGACTTAAAAAACATTAGATGGCCGCGAGTGTTCAAAATGGGCAGGCAGAGGTTAATTTAAACACAAACGAGTCCTCGACTTCTCATTGACTTTGCATATCGCGCCGTTTGTTATGTGAGTAAATGGTTCCACTTGCCAAACTTGCGTGCTCCTGTTAAGCAGTTGTTACCCCTCTCCTTCCAGACTCAACTTCACTTCCCTTTAGCCTGTAGCACATGCCCGCTGCCCCTCCGCCACCCCTTCCCCAACTAAACTGTTCCAAATCGAGCCACAGCACCCGGCGCTCGGCCTGACACGCTCACACATACAAAGCAGATCCTTCCACTCCGCTGTACCGCTGCGGGTGCTGAGCGCGGCTAACCGGGAGAACTCACACTGACGCTAATGCCCGTTTCAAATACAAGTGTAAATGATTATGGAGGATTACCCAATGTAGCGCTCAATCGATGCTCAGAGCTGCCTGTTTAAAAGCGGGGGACGATATGGGAGCGCCGGCGTGGATTTTGGGCGATGTTTTCGGAGCGCGACCATCCGTATGTCGTATATACAGCGCGTGCGGAGTTTTGGTGTCTGCAAACGAATCACATCAGTGGACATATGGTTTAGGCGACAAAGCAGGCAAAAAATCAACTTTACAAGCTTTAAAGCCCGTTATGTTCCCTCGTCAAAAACATACCTAGCAATTCACTTTACTCACACATTTTTGAGTGATCTTAACGTTGGATGTTTCTTCCTGTTGCTTTGGCGCTCGGATGTGACCTTTATAGTGCGTCATAGATAGAACACAGGACTGTGAGCCACGTTTTTAAAGCTTTCAATCCGTCACAATTTTGGCCATAGTTATAATTTTGCAGACTTAAATTAGACTAAAAGCACGACTAAAATGATGATGATTTAAAAAAGAACTTTGTTTGAAAAAGCCTCTCGCATTATTTAAATTGACTGCCAAAGGAACTGGGCTGGGCTTTGTTCATGGTGAAATAATAGTTTTTAGTCTATTAGATTGTGTATATGGACTAATATAATAATAATAATATGCAGTCCTACCAAAACACCACTACCAAGTAAGTTTTTGACGAGGTTTTACAATTTGCACATCTTCATATACAATTGGTGTGTAATTGTGAATTAATCAACAGAACAATGGTCAAGACTCAAATCTATATGTGGCATGTGTTGTTAATATCGAAATGGTCAGCTCCAAAAAAGTATCAAAGCCCACGTCGGTTCACTCGCACTTCTTCTTTCCTCCATACTGGCATCTCCTGGCCATGCTGGGCTAGGTCATGTGTTGTGTTCACGGGTCCATCTATCCTTATCCTCTCATTCTTAGGTTTTGGTGGAGCCACTGACACAGGTTTTATATGAATGTCGCCGGTGGTTGAGAGCCTCAACGCGCACCACTCCATGGGGTCCATTGCTCTTTGCTCGGTGGGTTCTCGCCCGGGTTTTCTGACTAACAGACAGGCCGAGGAGAGCTAGATTCTGGCAATGGGCATGCGATTCACCTTGGGTACTTCCGAAACCAGTAAATTGGTAAGAGGTCTAACACCTCTTACCATCAGCGTCAGCGTCCGCCATCATAAGAAGCCTTTCCTTAGGGAAATGAGCCTGTATGCTAACTATCATAGCTACTTTAGCATAGGGACCTCTGATGCTAACTAACCGATGATTAGGAGCTATGTGCCATGCCATAAGCCAATCCCCCGCCCCACCCTCGAGTGATTCATGCGCAACCACTGTTAATTGGCAGGTGAACATTTAATATACATTAAAAAAAAATAATAGTTTAAAAAGTGACAAAATGCAAGTTAGAGTCACCACAGCACTGTCACATGTCAGTGTTTTAAAGAGCCGCCTCCGTAAATGGCTTAAATGAAGGCAGTTTGTGCTTTTGTTTTCATTTAGTAGAAACTTAAGCATGGCTAATTTGCATACTGTAGCTTTATGAAACAGCTGTGGAGATCAAATGTGATGGCTCATTTGGATTTTTCTTTTTTTTTTTTTACTCATTAAATATCTTTATTCGGACACCATGTTGTTGCATATGCAATACAGTTGGTGACAGCAGTCCGCCAATAACCTTAAAGAAGAAGAACAGCAGCTGTTGGTGATGTCACCTCCCCTTCCCCTGGGTAAGGACGGTCGAATTGGGCAAATGCTGCTGAAGCTCTAGTTCACTAACTGCATAGGGATCTAACATTTGACCCCATGAAAGGTTAAGGATCAGGAAGCTAGGGTTAGGACATATGCCCCTTATGAGAGACCAACAGGCCCGGTTAGAACCAGGGGGCGCTATAGGGGCTGGTGCAATGTGATTTGGGCAGCTCCAACGGCTGCTCCCACGACCCGGCAACGGACAAGTGGAAGAAAATGGATGGATGGATGGAGGCTATAATTTGATGGTTTCAGAAGCAGCCCTTGCCTTGTGGTTTGTCCCTCACCTAGGAATTCTTCTTCTGAACAAGTCTTTTAGTTTTTTCTCAATCGCTCGGTGGACTTGGCCCATGCTGCTGACTGTCTTGCTTCTTTGGTTTGCTTCTTATTGCTTCCTTTTTATCTTATACTGAGAACTGTCAACAAAAACTATAATGAAAGCCAATGCGTAGCCCTATAAACGGTTGTAACAAACGGAAGCGCCTTATAACTGGAATGTCTAATGTCAAACTGAAAAACGAAATGAAAACGAACTGCAACATAAAGACAACTTTAAAATGATGTAAGAGGATCACGCTGCCTGCTTCCCTTGGTTATACTGCTAAGAATCTATCCATATTGAACAAGTCCACTCATCTTTCGTAAGTAAAACAAAAAAAGGGAAAAAACTTTCCAATGAACTCTTCAAACAGCCTTTGGACGACGTGACACGAGGCGATTCCTGCCTATGCTCTGCACTTTCTCTCAGACCCTCCGGACTGTGAAGAAAAGTCTGGGGGAAAAAAGAGCTTCAACTCAAAGCGGGCGACTTCCCTTTGAGCGAGACTCTTGAGCGGGTCAGCTGGCAGGTGGGCTGAGACGAGCCAGAGCCGCGCAGAGGAAGAGAGCGAGACCAGGCGCGGCGCACACCTGGATCGCATTACGACCCCCCCACCCGCCCCCCCCCCCCCCTGAAAACAGCAGGGGGCGCACATGAGAGCGATTAGCAGGGCGGCCCTTTTGGAGGAGCAGGTGTCTGGTCATTAATCTTCCATTGTCACAGGGCGTTTAGGCAGATGAGACAGGGGGGGGAGCGTGGTTAGCCTCAGCGGTCCCGTTGGGCGGGCGGGAGAGCGGTCGCAGGGCCTTGAAGTCCGAGCGGGCCTCCTAATCACGCCGCCTGCGTTACCTCATCTGACATGACTTCATGGGCCGGCGCGCGGCGTGGGCAGCGATAATGACAATTTCATCATTTGGAAGCATGTGGCCGGCAGATTGCAGCTGTCAAGAGAAAGATATAGGACATATAGGTATTGGCGGAGGCTTGTGGTGTTTTTGGCCCCACAGCGAGGATTTGGACAGGCCCCGTTTTCACCAGTTCCACTGAAGCAGAGGGAACCGGGTTGTATCATGGAGGGAGATGTCACACCCAACTCCCAACCTCTTCTGCCCTGCCAACAAATACAATCAAATGCCACTTAGCCTACCAGAACAACAGACGGATGATAATAAATGTCTGTGGCGGTTAATGACTTATTGAAATACAATATAGGAAACGAACGTGAGGCTTGCGTCATGTCAAGATTTAAGCTTTCATTTAAACCCTTAACCCAGCACAGAGAATTTACAACCTGCTTTATACAGGCCCAGCGGAACGCCTCATTTGAAAGCTACAATATTGATCTAAATGGATCTTTTCCCTCGCGTTGTTGCCATCACTTTTTTGTTTGACTTTTTTCATCTTCACTCTTCTGTCACCTTTTCCACGTTTTTGTTGCTCATTTTTGTTTGCGTTTTCATCACATTTTTGTCTCGTTTTTGTCGCTGTGTTGACGGATTTTTTTTTTTTTTACTTTTAGATTTGGGCAATGCCTGGATACCTGGATAATAACAGGAGAAAATGTGTAGCGGAATAAAATCAGTGGAGAAAGGCTCCTGAAGTTCCTTGCGCTAACGGACTGTCCATTTAAACTTTTTTGCCCCTCTTTAAGTCATTATTGAACACAGGCTTGTTTGCCTAAACAGGTGCAACATTATCCTTTTATTTTTCCTTTCGTAATTTTTATTTCTGCTTTATTCTATAATGAACCTGTCTGGCTCCAAAAACCCACCCGAAGTGCTAGCATGAACGAGCTTCAGTTAGTCCGCGCTGAACACTATGGGGGAAGCCACGCCTCCCACAGTCTATCGCTCTTTCACAGTCTATGCTCATGCCATTGCATTTCACCACTTGTGATTTCTATGTTTTTTATCATTACAGTGACAGTGATACCCTCTGAAAGCTGTGAAACATGTTTTTAAACTCCCTGTGAAGAATTTTGCCGCTTCCTGTACCATTGTTAAATCCGGGCCTTCAATATGTCACGGTTCGTCTTGTGTTCCCCTGTTTTGGATGTTTTCGGTCTTGTCCTGTGTTTTATTTTGACATGTCTGTTCTGTCCCTGTGCTTTTGCTTTGCTTCCCCTTTGTTGATTACCTGCCCCGCCCTGATGTGTTTCACCTGTGCCCTGTTTCCCTGTGTATTTATACCCCTGTGTTTTCCCTTGTCCTTGTCGGATCATTGTTGTTTGTCGTTCATGTCGTAGTTCCTGTGACTGTCTGTGCGTGTGCCTTATCAAGCTTTCCTGGTTTGTCCTGTGAGTTTTGTTTCAGTTTTGTCTGTACTTGGACTGTCCATTAAATTTAAGTTTTGTTTGGAGCTGCTGTTTGCATTTGGGTCATCATTTCCCCGCATCATGACAGACCATGACACAATATGTATGGAATGACTTTCGTGGAATGTTCTGATTATGAGCAGTGGAGGCGCGGGAAAGAAACAACTTGTGACAACCAGCCCCATCTATGGAATACCCTGCCTGTCAACACCAACAGGTGTACTGAACATACTGAGATATGTTCATACCTGAGCGTAGATGCGTAACTGTCTGGTCTTTTGCTCAGTCACGCAAATAGACCAAAGATGCTGTTAGCATTTAGTCTCTTCCAGCATATTCCTATAGCTCCGAACTGGGGTGGAGTTAGAAGCTACCAACCTCTTCCCCGTTTTCCCGATTTAAATACATTTACGTGAAAAAGGGGTACTATATTGTGAGGCGTAATGATACCATAGGAGCACTTCGACGTCCGCGCAGTGAAGTCGAAGTGCTCCTACAATATAGCACCCCCTTTTATCCGCTTAGAAATAGTAATAATTTTGTGTGACTGTACTTGGATTGTGTAACTGCTCACGTAACCGTATTTAATTAGGGAAAACCTCACCCCCGTTTGAGTCCATAGATGGGAGGTGTGTGACTGAGCGCACGCACAAAGACCAGACAGTTATGCATCAACTCGTCTAAGCTCAGGTAAGAACATATCTGTAAAAATGGTGGCCTATTCCTTCAACATCCTATCCCGAAGTCTTTCAGCTTTCACATACTTTCTTCTTACCCCTCGGACTACCACTGAGAATGTAGTCCACTGGCTGGCGCTTGCTCGTCTTTCCACTCTCCATTAATTGAACACGTCTTCCTGTCTCTGATGGACAGGTTGTCTCTCCCCGGACCGGCCTAGTCTCCTCTGGACATTCGCGGTAAATAACCACAGCACTAAACACTTACCGTTAATTGTGTTCCCCACCCCCCATTCCCCACCCTCTTTCTTGTCAGTGATGGCTCTGGTGATGTTTCGGGAGGGGGGTTAGCTAGCTAGCCAGGCAGGATAATTAAGACAATACTCGAGCGCTTCCCTTGGGTTCCTCTAGGCCTGAGTTGGTAGATGTTTCCGGGAAGAGCCGAGCGGCCGGATGTGCCAATCAAAGCCCAAAGTAAGAGGTGGTCTGCTGGGGACTGTCCGCTGCTGCCCGTCCCTAAGGCCTGTTTACGCCGCGCGCAGGTATTAGCATGCGCAGGATTAGCCAGGTCTTAGCGGGAGATCCCAGTTGCCCACGTCCATGCCCGCTTAAAATGTTTTATCTCGTAATTGATTTCGGCGCTTGTAATTTCGGACTGATTGGTTCGCAAAGAACATAAATAACAAAAAGGAACTTGGGAGTGTTGCAGGGAAGCGGTGAAGGACAAGGAACGGTTACAACACGAGTAAAATGCACTTACTCATTGTAGTAACAGCACATCTTAGAGTAGTACTTTTTTACTTCTTGAGTACTATTATAATGAAGTATCTGTACTTTTACTTCTACAAATAAGTTACTCCATTGTTAGTAAATCTGTAAGTGGCAAAGCATGTGACATTAAATAGATATTTATTATTATATTTTATTTTTCGGAAATTATTTCTTGTTATATATTTGTTTAGTGTTTTGTTTTCTTTTAAATATGAAGATTTTCACATTTATTTCATATTTTGTTTCAAATAATTTCTGACACTTCTGGGATATGGATGTGAAGTTTATCCTCAGTCAGTCAGTATTGGCTGTAGTTTCAAGTAACTTATCCAAGTACTTACGTAATCTTACTTTAGTAATTATTTGGGTCACTACTTTTTAATTCTACTGTGTTAAGATATTTTAAAGTAATGTTACTCTGTCTTGAGTATATATTATGGCTACTCTACCCTCCTCTGATAATGGTATGTCCATGACCTTGTACTTGATTGGTACAGAGCACTTCTTCACTCAAAGCGTGTTCAGTACGGGGCCTGTGGAATGGTTGCATTCTGTTGGAATGGCAGATTTGACCGAACTTCAATTCTGGACATGGACGATTAAAGTTAGCCCGGCCAGCCAGACTACACGCTTCTCTTATTCTTTTCAAAGATGTGTAGTCTGGGACCCGACGTGATTACTTCGAGTAGCCAATGGCCGTGATTGACGAGCATATTAACCAATCGGAGAGTTATTTTGTGTACAAGGACATTGGTGGTTTTACAATGGTATTGGCCAATTCAGCGACAAATGTGAATGATATAATATAACTTATGTCGTAAGGATACAAGGAGTTATTAGCAACTCGATTCAGATTTTTAAATTGTAGTCGGGGAAACTAACCCTATGTAACGTAATGTTGCTGTGTTCGATTGTCACGTGATGTGGGAGAGATATTTAGATTTGTAATGTTGGTTTGTGTTATTTCTGCTCTCGGTGTTACTGTTACATTTTTATAGGCCTATGTCGGGCCACCAGACCGTCACCATTTACTGCAGACTATGCACAGTTCAAATCTTTAACTGGTTTGACGTTTTTCTTAATTGTTTGGAATGCCGTTTGGGATTGGATGGAGATATGATTGGCAGAGTTCCATACAGTCCTGCTTTTCAACAGAGAGTTAAAAGTTAACCATTAGGAACCAACTTCGCGCACCCGTGTGTGTGCGTGTGTGTGTGTGTGTGTGTGTGCGTGTGCGTCATCCAATTTTGGGATTCTGCTCGCATTCGCAACATCAGGCTGAGTGTGCAGATGGGAAGTGGCTTTTCGTCATGGTTATACGTGACCCGAGGGAGAGGACCGTTGTCAAAACGGCAGCGACCCAAACGCGCTCAGAAGGCCCAACGTAAAAGAGCGCACGAGGAGGAGGAGGAGGAGGGAGTCTAGAGGCAGTGCGGTCAGGGGCCCCCTCTGCAGACCGGGGCCCGCAGCGATGGAAGGAAAACGGGTCACAAGTCACGACCGTTGAGGGGCGGCGTGCGATACAGTGGCACTGACAGGAGGGAGGGGAGGGGGCTCATGTGGTGGAAGGGGCAGGGTTAAAGAACTGGACACGGAGAGAAGCTCATTTGACAGAAAAAAATGTTCTCCATTATACATTGTTTAAAGTTATTTAAAGTAGTGTTTTTTTAATGATAGTCCTTGCTTCTGCTGATAAGTTAAAGACCAAGTTCAGATCTAGATTTATGGGTCATTTTGCATGTTTTAAAAAGCTATGTAGTTGGATGGGACTGTAATATCACGTTAGCCACATTAAGTCAATAACAACAGCTTTTGACCATCTTAAACATTGCCAAAGATAAAATGTGTCCAAACCATGTGTCGAACCAGGAAATACAACCATATTAGTCCAGTGCTCAGGTCTCTGCTCTGGCTTCCTGTGGCTCAGAGAATAGGCTTGTGTTCAAGTCTCTTCACGGTCTAGGCTCCAAAGTATCTGTGACTTGTTTGTGCCATATGAACCAACTCCGCTCTGGGGAACTTAGTGCCAGAGCCATGGGGAGGCTGCGTGTCAGGAGAGATGAGCCTCAGACATTGTTGAACACCGTTCTTTTTAGTCGTGCGTTTGGAAATTGAAAGTACTTTATCTGCACTCTTAACTTTAAATATGTTCAGTAACAACAAATAAGATAAGATAAGCCTTTATTGATCTCACAATGGAGAAATTCACTTGTTACATTCAGCTCTAATAAAAACTCAGGGTGTGTAGGATGGATAGGAAATGTGCAAACAATTAAATAGTAAATAGAGGTATCTTATATACAATGACTACCAAAACACTTTAAGGGGGGAAGACGTATACAGAGTAACAAATAAAAATAACAGACTATAATAAAAAACAAATGTCAGTATTAGCAGTGCAGGTTTGCAGTCATAGTGCAAGTGGTTGATAAAGTGATGTAGATACAGTTTTGCGAAGGGGTTATTGCACATGTTACTTTATAGTACGACAGCAGTGGGGATGAAGGCCTTGGGGGTGAGGGTGTCTCAGTCTTCCACTGAAAGAGCTGCTCAGCTCCTCTACAGTCCCGTGCAGTGGGTGGGAGGTGTTGTCCATGATGGAGGTGAGCTTGGCTAATTCCCTCCTGTCCCTCACCTCCTCCACAGAGTCCAGGGGGCAGCCCAGGACGGAGCTGGCCCTCCTGACCAGCTTGTTCAGTCTGTTCTTGTCCCGCTCTGTGCTGCCCGGGGCCGAGCAAAATGGTGAGCAACATTTTTAATTAAACACTGGGAGAATGTGTGGGAACAATGGAGTATCTTCACATTGACACACATTTCTAAAATTCTTCTTTCTCATTTTTCTCATGAAATGCGGGACTTTTTTTGTGTGTGGGCAGCGCAAATACTGTACAATACCGTTGAGTCACATTGGCCTCAATGTGGTGCCCCTCGGAGCATGTGGTGTCCAACACACGGCACGTTATGAGCATATAGGGAGTGCCAGTATCCAGTGCGACTTCTGGGTTCACAATTGCCAGGAATACAACCTAAGTAGCAATCCGCTATTCTCGTATTATCCCCCACAAACGTCTGCAAACACAACAAACCAAGGTTCCATGATCGAAAAAGTTGCACACGTGAAATGCAGAGTTGGAATAAGCCTGAACACTGGGATATTTTTGAGAAATCCCACTGAATGATTACAGTATTTTTGACTGTGTAATACTTCACTGATGACTTATACATCGCTGAAATGTTAGCATAATACCTCTTGTGACATATAGGTTATCCTCACATTTTTGAGGACCTCTGAAAGACTTGCAACCAATGTGAGTGAGTGAGTGAAAAAAAAATGAATGAATAAATAATGTGCGTTCAGTTTCTTCTCCTGCACAACTGTCTGTCTTGAGATAAACCCCAGTCAGCTCCACTCATAGTATAAATATTACAGCACTTTCCTGTCAGTTTGCTTTTTTTTTTTTTTTTTTTTGTGATTTTCTCCCCCGTATTTGCGGAGTATTTTTGTAAATGCGATATTTGATCCGAGCTGAACGTAGCCCCCCTCCTTCCGCAGCCACTCGTCACGCGCAGCCAGGAAATGGACAGCCACTTTGGGCAAATCCAATTGGCCGGCCGCTGCGCTCGGCGAGATTGAATCAAACGGACATCGGAGGTGATTTAATGCTGTTAACATACCCAGTGCGCCGCTCCTGGACTCCCGCGCGCTCCCTCGAGTTCGCCCTGAAATCCCTCACTCCTCCAGAGCCCATTTGACTACTACAAATGGGGCATTAGAGCCGATTCGGAAAGCGATCCGTTCTTTTGACAAACTTGTGATGGATTCTGCTCCGGGAGCCGTTTAAAAAAAAAAAAAAAAAAAGTAGAATATGATGAGGTTTTACCGTTTTGTGCAAAAAAGAAAGAGAACTCTTTTCAATGTTCTCTCTTTTCAATGTGCTTCCACCCGTTTCATACCTGTACCAGTGCAGATTATGTTCAGTATCAGTATCAGTTTCAGTTTAGTTTATTACAAATATACGGTAAAAGCATTTTAACATTCATTCATAGATGATAGTGCATATTCATAAACGGGACACCCTTGAAGCAACATTTAGCTTATATATGGGGCCCAAGACAATACACAATATTAAAAACACAAGTATACATTAGTGACCTGGGATACATATTACCCAAGATACCTATTCTAACCTTACCTACTCTAATTTAAAACTGTCTTACCTTACTTTTACTAGCTTAGAGTTGCATGAATTTTACTTTAAAAAGGTACGTATATTTTATTTTATTATTTTGTATTTATTTATTTATTTTTTGCTTACACACATTAGTACATACTACCATCAGACATGAATTACATAAGTCTTGTTAGAGGTCATCAACTAGGGTTTATTGTAATTTTCTAGAAGCTAAATTTTTTGTTTCTTTTTCAAAATAGCCAGAGATGTTACGGTTTTAATGTTAATGTTCAGCTCATTCCAAACATGTGGGCCTTTACAGTCTATAAAACATAACGTGGTCTAAAGCAGCTCCGTGATCGCCCGTGTCATGTTGTTCTACATGGCAACAGCGGGCGGCAGACAGTGATGTCACCCTGAGCATGGCGTTGTTTATGGCGGTAATGTACGGGCTGTTTTGCCGCCGCCAAAGGCCCGCTGCGTCCGCTGTTGTTGGGCATCTTTAGCCGAGGAATTATGGCGCTCGGAGGCGGGGCGGGAAGTGCCAATCGTAAATTGTGCCGCGTTTGGGGCTCGGCTTTACGCTCTGTCGCCGCGCAAACATTGTTCGTATACAGCGAAGGCGAAAGGGAAAGGACGGGGAAATTACTGAAACGCCGTTCGCTATTGTAGCCCGTTACTACAAAACACAAAAGCCTTTACGGGCCGGTTTGAAATGAACGTTCTATCTCCATACGGGTCCATTTCATGGCATTATTTATCATTTCTGAGGTTTCTTTTTCATTAACGTATTAAATTATAAGATGATGTTTTGTGGTCATTGGATGTGTATCTGACCCCACAAAAAGGACAAACTCAATATGATTTAGCATTAAGCACTGGACACTGTTATACGTTAAGTGCTTTGTTTGTCATTGTACAAAATTGCATTCAGGAGTTGAGTTGATTCTGAGCCGCCATTCGCCATTGTGGGCCAACCTGACCAGCATGTTTTTGGAGGTCGGAGTACTGCCTTCAGTGATCCTCTGAGACCGTGCACTGCCTCCTGAGTTTGTCCCTGTTTCAGAGCATGGTGTCCTGCACTGGTTAGCTCCACCTGCTCCTTCCTCCTGCGCAGCTCCACCACAGTCTTTCAACATCTTCTGGGAAGAGCTTTGTGTTTGATTCTCCAGTGAACGTCCATTAGCAAGAACACATAGTAGGGACAGAAGATTTATGTGGCTTAGCTGTGAGTCTTGCCCAGATACCTCCTCGTTTGTCCCTTTTTGTTTCCTGTAGCGCCTCTTGGGATGCCTCCGCTGTGCTGCAGGTGTGGGGGGCTCTTAGTGCCTTTTCAGTGTTTCAGAAGAAGAAATGTGTAGGTCTCAAATGTCTTTATCTCATAAACTGTTTACTTTTTATAAAGTTGTGTCCTTCATGGCTAGTACGGACTCTTTGCAGTAAGAAATCCACTGAACCCCACAAAACACAACAAAGATGTACAAAAGTATCCAGTAAAACAATGCAGTTCACAGAAAAAGGCATAAACGGCGCTGTACCAAAAGAGAAGGAAGTTGCAGCTTATTTATATGTCGCCGTGTGATTTCGCAAAAGATCTGTGTAATATTCATTCATGATTTCTAACAGCTTCTAACACCTAAATGTGGTCGATGGGTTGACAACAGCTGAAAACATCTGGATCTTTCATATTTGCGATGGACCCAGCTTTAGGAAAATCATTGAGGAGGCTAACGAACTTGCTAACGGTGCACATAAGTTAGGATTGAATGCAATTTCTCGACAACAAAACCTTCATAAACGAATGCAGGATCTACTTTTCTCACATAAGTTGCCTTGGGATATTGTTAGACACCTTTATTAGAAAGTAATGTGATCTCAAATTATTGCTGACAGAGAACATGTAGGACATAAATTAAGAGGAAGAATCTACAATTTGACTCTTACTGTAGCTGCCCACCACCTCAATTTCAAACCAGTGGCTCTTTAGAGTGTTATGATGTCACATGACATTTCAGGAAATACGGGCTTGGTCAATGTTGAGGTGAGCGGCGCAAATACGAGAGCGAGACCAGAAGTTGGGGCATAAACGTCAGAGTAAATGTGCCAGAACTGGAGAAATACTGTATTTGGGGAATCACAGTCAAAAAGAATCATAAAGTGCAATTGAAAACTCAAGTTGAAGCAGCAGAAATGAGAAATGTTGAGCTGGAGCCTGAGGAACGCTTCCATAAAGCGGAGACAGAAAAGCAAAGGCCTGTTTGCTGGTGAGCAGTACGTCACTGTGACTGTCACTTGGTCACACATTTGAATCGCTATTTATCATATTGGCTCATGCTGTGCGGCCATACCATTTCTACGATGAAGCCGTAACATTGGTTCCATAATAACTAAACAGGCTAATCGCAGCGGTTCGTGCTAATGGCCACAGCAGGTTATACTCTCACAGAAGAGGCTCAGCGCCTGCTAAAAACATCATTATTGTCAGG
The DNA here is from genome assembly GCA_021464625.1 of Proterorhinus semilunaris. Lineage (NCBI taxonomy): Eukaryota > Metazoa > Chordata > Actinopteri > Gobiiformes > Gobiidae > Proterorhinus > Proterorhinus semilunaris. The sequence continues at coordinate 28,253,239 of CM038356.1, read as the reverse complement.
AATGAGTTACCTTTGCAGTGTTTCCATGTAGCCATGAGTAGTTGACTCCGAACTCTGCAGAATCAGTCCAACAGTTGTTATCAAAGCAAAAGTACATCCTTTTGAAAGTGATGAAAAGGCAACAAAACAAGGGACAAAAACGAAGCAAAGCCGATGACAAAAAAATGACAAAATAGCACCAAAAAATACACTAAAAAAAGTGACGACAAGGCACCAACAACGTGAAGAAAAATCTTAGATCAGTTTTGCAGGTCTTAGGCGTTACACTGGGCCTATAGGCTGTAACCAATTATATATCGGCTGGCCAAAATATCGGGCCGATATTTGGGGATTTTACAATATCGGCTATCGGCCATCGGCCGATAGACGACATTTCCGGGACCGGGACTTCCCGTTTTTTGCATTGGAAAGAACAAAGTCAGGGCTTTAAAACGGGTCCTCCCACAACTCCCTTGGCCTCAGGGGAGGTGAGAAACATCGCAATGAAAATTGGTTAGCTTAAAGTTTGTTAAACACAAGTTTCACTAAACATCCGTCAAAATGGACGTGCTGCATGTCATTTTGAAGTGCAGAATCTGGGGAATTCAATCGCTGAGTTAGTTTTAACCTCCACTATTGTATTTTGATCGCCGCGCAAAATGCCGCGGCTAATAACAATATGCTAATGCTAACGATAACTAATCAAAGCTGGGACAGAAACTATGATTGGATCACCTAAAGTAATAAAATAAAATCGGCCACTGCTCGAGCGGCCAAGTATTTGTTTTTACAGGATTATAGACCAGACATTTGGAAAAATCGGTCAAAAACATCGGCGGTGCGTGTCGGCATCGGCTAATTAACATCCCCAAATATCGGCATCGGCCTTAGAAAAACCCGGTCGGCCTCTACTTAAAATGCTGGGAAATACGTCGTGTTTATGGCCCAACTCTCGGTCTTTCTCCGGCGTTGGCGCACGCGCGAATCGACTCAACACTGGCCAAGCACAAATGAAATAATACATTTGGATGCAACCCACATGGTGCCGTGTCCCACCACCAACACAACACTCATCATCAGACAATGTCCACTCGTGTATAGCACCGGCCATCTTCAACTTCCCTCTTCTGTCCTCCTCCCGCCATCTCCCTCACCACGTCCTCCACTTCACAAGCCCCGGCCGTAATGAACTCTTGATGGCCGCTGATGGACCAAAATTGCTCCTCGGGCTGCCCACTTCTGCTCGCCTTTGTTCTCAACAGCAACAACAACAAATAAGAGTCCCCCCCCCACCCCCCCCCCCCCCCACACACACACACACACACACACTCTTTATACCCAAAACCTTAAGAAAACACGTTTGATAGCGCGTAAGGATGATTTCTTGCCATTACCACCGGCTTATGTGTTGCACAAATAGCAATAAAGGCAGCTTCAAAAGAGACATGTGATCTTAGAGGCGCGTCTTATCGTGCTCCGAGGAGGCGAGAACTGATCCGCAGCGGAGGATGATGAAGGAAAATGTAGACCAACTTAAAAGAGACGTGTAATACAAATGTGTTTCTTCGACTTTTTAAACCGGGCAACGTTCCCGTGTCGCATTTAATCTAGTTCAGGAAGTTTGGAGAATGGATTGATCGTTGCTACTACTATTACTCTTACTTTAACGGTACTCTTATCGGCACTTGGCACTTACAGACTTGAAACTCCGCCGTCTTGAACTGAACAATATTTTTGAAGGTTTTTTTCAGAGTATTTTTGTTCATATTTAGTCTCTAACCTGATTTATCGAATTTTGAATTTCCAAAAAAACAAGGCGAAAAATAACAACACAGGCCCTATTGTTATATGAAAGCATTAAATAACAAAAAACCTGTAACATCCCCCCTCCCACCCCTCATATTTATGTCAGTAATCTACAGCAACAATTTTCAAATTGATATCTCTAAATGTGAAGTTTTCCCCTATTCACCTGTGGCAACGTGTAAACGGATAGCAACTTCCCTCGCTCTTGGCACAGCAGTGTGTTTTGCCTTTTTCCACAAACTGCATTTGTGATTTCTGTGTTCCATACCATTTTACTTGATACTTTTGTTTGTCTTTGCCGTGTTTTTTGTGGGGTTCAGCTGATTGTTTTACAGCAAAGAGTCCGTAATGGTCCTCACAATGGCAAAGAAGAAATCTGTAGAAATCTGTAGGTCTCACATTTTTAGACCTTCAGATTTCTTCTTCTGAAACACTGAAGAGGCACCACACCTGAAGCACAGTGGAGGCGACAAAGGAGAACATGGTAAGATACTGTTGTGGAGCGGAGGGAGCTGCGCAGGAGGAAGAGGAAGGAGAAGTATCTGACCAGTGCAGGACACCACGCTCTGAAACGGGGACAAACCCAGGAGGCGCTGCACCGTTTCCGAGGAGGAGCACTGAAGGCAATACTCCGGTTTCCCCGACCTCCGTAACCGTGCAGCTCAGGTTGACCCACAGTGGCGGATCAGTCGCAGCGGCTCAGGACTAACACCTGAACACTATTTAGTTGTCGCAGTCTAAATATATGTCATTGCTCTACATTTGGACCTGGTTTAAGCCATTCTGATGTAACTCCTATTCGCATCCCGTTTTTGATCGGGAGGAACGTCTGCTGTGATGTTTATAGATCTACAGGATGAATTGGTTTGTCTGGAAAATACAGATAACCCTAACCCTATGCCCAAATGTTTCTAACCCTTATTAAGTTAAACTGGATGAATGGAAAGAGCCGGGTTTAAATGTACGAGTTTATTTTGACATAATTCTTACAAAATGTAATGGTGCATTTTTAGTTACTAACCATTAATAAGCATCTAAACAGAACGTACAGGGACAATGTGCACCATTTTTGAGTCTGGTTATGGGACAGGTCAGAAATGGTTGAGAAAAACAGTTTGGGCATGTTTGTAAGTGAGTTTATAATTACTTTGTAAACGTTTGAACAAAGTCTTTAACCTCTTAACCCCCGCCTTAACCAAGTACATTTTCTCATCTGAACGGATCTTTCTCCTCGCATTGTCGACACTTTTTTTGTCACTTTTTTTTTTTAATCATATTTTCTAATAATTATAATTTTTTTAAACAGTACCTTATTGCAGCGACCTCTTTGTAGATGCACAGACGGTGAACCTAAAAGCCGCAGTGAAGTAGCTCTGATCAAAAACATCATGCGGGTTTAGCCCTTTTAAGTCCTGGTTCAGTCTCCAAATAGTTTGATTTTCCACGCAGCGTCTGTCTGTCTGCCTGCCTGCCTGTCTGTCTGTCTGCCTGTCTGCCTGTCTGCCTGTCTGTCTGTCTGTCTGTCTGTCTGTAGTGGTAAGTTTGGTTTGAAATGCAGCTACAGGCTCTTTCCTTGCCTTAACCCAGCGCATTTTCTCCTGTTTGGTTTTACCCAAATCTAAAAGCTTTGTAAACCAAAAAAAAAAGCGTCCAAAGAGCGACAGAAGCGAGGATGAAAACGCGACAAAAGAGCCACAGCACAATGACGTTGTGCGGTTGTAAATAAAGCACGTACTTACTATACAAAAAAAAAAAAAAAAACGTACCGGAAACGCAGCAATAACGCAGTAAACACACGGCGGAAAAGTGACAGAAACTCAAGAAAAAACATACACACACACAACAATAAAAACGCTTCAAAAATGTGACGACGTGACAAAAAAAAGTTGCGATCCATTTTGTAGGCCTTGGCTTTCAAATGAGGCGTTACACTGTCGGTGTGTGTGTGTGTGTGTGTGTGTGTGTGTGTGTGCTGGTATTCCTATCGTTATGGGGACATGTTTCTGTTTACACAGTCACGCCATGGGGACCTCTGACACCATGGGGACCAAAATCGAGGTCCCCATTAGGGAATGCCTTTTAAATGAATGCAGGAGTCATTCTGAAGGTGCCTGTGAAGTTTTTCGGTTTGGCCCATAAATGATGTTTTTCCATCAGGACACACACACACAGTTTCCTCACTATCGCCCCCTAAAGGTCCCCGTATGTTATTGCACTCAGTGTCCTCACACACACTTCTTCCAAATATGGTAAGTACCCGCCCCTTCCGAGTCCCCATTAGGAATGTTAAGAAAATTCATAGTGTTAATGTAACATTTGATGAGGTCTTATTTTTTATATATATATATATATATATATATATATACACACACACTATACCACCATTTCATAGAAAGGCTGCACACAAAAACTACAGCAAGCCTAAATTAAGAATGTAATATTCCACGTCATAAGCTGACAAAACCAAGCTCACAACGGAGCACACAGACAACTGTTAGGATCCAGATCCATTCTATGACAACAACCTTATAATGACAACAACAACCTCATGACAACAACACCCTTACGACTCTTCACCATCTACAGAGATTCAGCACAACAATAGGTTGCTATTACAATGAATTACAAGCATGAATTATCCTGCTATTTTAAATCTATAACAATATATTGTTCCGCTTGAATAAAAAGGTCAAGAAGGTTAACAGAGGCAGAGTCTTACCGGTGTGAGGCTCAGTGTGGCAATACCAGGTGGTCAGACTTCAGGCCATATTTTAACAGCATAGTCAAACTCAGAGAATGAGTGAACAAACTCTGAGAAGATTGAGTTGTCAATCAGCTTTGTATTGATCAGGTGATCACACTGTGAAAACCTGTGTTACACCTGGTGACGTCGATCATTTTTCCAAATTAGTTAGTGTTAACTAGATCAGCTAGATCAGGGTTAGCTCAAAGTTTCCTCTGAGAGAGTTTTGTTTTTCCCACTTCCTCATTTAAATTATTATTTAATTTAAAAGTAGCAGGGCAGTGGGGCAGGATATAACCTAGTGCCCTCATTGTGCATCTCTCCACAGGAAAAAGACCCTTTTTGCATCTGTGTTAAGGGACCAGTCCATCTTGTTATTCAGGTGTAGTACACCTAGATATTTATAGGTTGGCACCACATTGATGTCCACTCCACAAATGTTTTTCCTGCCACTAGCCTTACCATCTCTGTCTGGCCGTATGAGAGTGAAGCCAGGTATATCCACAATGGAGTCTGAGATGTTTTGATTCAACCAGGTTTCAGTAAAACACATCAGGCTGCACTCACAGTACACATTCTAAATCTTAACCAATATCTCCTGCTCATCACTTCTGTTGGGCAGAGAGTTCACATTTCCCATGATGACTGATTGGCAGAATGGGCTTGTATCAATTTCCTAAGATAAGATATTATTTTATTAGTCCCCCAATGGGGAAATTCACAGTGTTGCAGCAAAGTGGATGAGAGGTAGATCATATACAGTGGTATAAAAAAAGCTAGCCATATAGATATACAGATAACAATACAGGTAAAAGGTAATATTAATATAAATATAAACACTATATACAAGAAACAAAACACAACTACAAAAGCAGCAGTTGCATATGGGGTATTGACTCGTGCAGCTGAATAGTAATTATTCCACAATGAAGATATTGCACATTATTATCATTATTATTATTATTATTGAAGAGATGTCTTCCACAGTGTTTAAGTGATTGAGTCCACACACGACACCCGCAAGCCTCTTCGGGTGAGAAAGGTAGCACAAGCCAACCTACCATGTCATCTATGCTAGCTGGAAGGAAATGTGACACACAGCGCTCTGAAACTATTACCCAAAAGATATGCGGCAATGTGTCTTCACAGACCTGCTTTAGGGTATGTGACAAAAATCAACGCTGGTCCAATTGTTCATGTTATAGCAACACTTTAGACTAGGGGTCTTAATTTCATGTGGCATATTCCTATAGGCCCTGCAGGTTTGGGACGGTTAAGGTTAGCCCATACTACACGACTTTTATGCCCGATTTTGCTCAAATTTTCAGTTGCACCGAGTCTTCTCGAGTCGTGTCTAGTCAAAGGCAGTCACACAGAGTCGTGTCGCGTAGTGTATGAGAGGTCACGACTGGACTCACGTTCGAATCGTGTAATGTGTCAGCAGTCAGACGCGACTAGACTTCAGTTGCAGGAAATCAAACATGTTTGATTTTTAAGCCCGATTTTGAACGCACAGGAGAAACGTGGGTGATTTTACCGTCCCCAAAGCGAGCACACAGAAAACAGCAGCCAATGACAGAGTGAAATAAAGGCAGAAAAACACCGCAGCGCCTCCCTTTTCATTTCTCTGTCAAAACAACGGCACAAACTACACATTTTCATGACCGCAGTCTCACGCAAATCAGCTCAACTTTACATCACGCGAAATACTTTTTCTAACTTCATTTCAACCGCACATAGAGTTTAACGGCGGTACTTACGGAGTTTGGACACGAACTTCCCAGCTATTTTCTCCGTTAGCCTAGCTTCTTTCCGCTTTCCCTCCGCTCTCCGCCGCGGTCTCCTCCGTGTCGCGGTTGATGGTCCATTTCCTTTTCTTCTTAAATCCAAACAAATATGTCCCGCATCTTCATGTCGCCGACGTTTATCTCCATTTTGACAAAATTATAGCGAAGTTGAAGGCTCTAGCTTGCAGCATTGAACGGAGCTCACATGATACTGTTGACACTATTGACCAATCAGGACGCGCGCATGTTTCCCACGCCCACAAACAGAGGCGTGTCTGCGAAGAACCCGCCAGACGAGACAGAGACGACGACGACGACGACGGGAAAGGAGATTGTCAACACTTGGTTTAAAGGATTAATGGCGATACGAAGTGTGGGCAGCGGCGTTTTCAGTAAGTATTAAACATTTTATTGGAAGATAGCGGTTTATATTTATTTATTTATTCAAACTATCGTCTTTTTTGTTTGAAGGTTATTAGCCAAGGAAAGTTATAGATAGCATTAATTAGCAACCGTGCTCAAGTCAGGTAGCAGTTGTCAAAGTTTTCGAGTACCAGGATGGATTAATTCAGTTAATATAAAAATCAGTACAAATGTGGGTAAACGGTAAATGTATAATGTACTTAAAGTTGAAGTGCGCCATGGTGCGCTTCAACTTGCACTGTGGCTAGAGAGCACGTGGCTAGTGAGCTTCAGAGCCACATGGCAGCAGAGCTCAGAAAATTATTATTGGGGGGGCAATGGGGGTCTCATTGCTTATAGGAGGTGCGAGTGAATTCTGACACAACAAACACCATCAAATAATACTAGGTTCCCGGGCTAATACACTACAGATTGTGAAATGCACGTTACTAAATGTTTATCATATAACAAACACAAGCATATTTAACTACTTGTATTTAATCTGCAGAAGTTATGTGATTTCTATTAAATTATTAACTTTTATTGTATGTAAATTTTTATGTAAATCAACTTAATATCCAATAACTGCTGGCCCCGTCGCCCCCCTGTACCAAGATTGAAAAACACTGTTAAGTGAAGGGACCGGTGCTTGAGAAGAGTTCATTGTGTATTTCACCTTAAATTTGTCCTTTTTTTTGTCACTAATTAACAAAAGTCACCATTTTATATCTTCTATTTGGGCTGGACTTCACAGAAATTGTGTTGGAATAGCACAGTTTAAAATACAGTTGATGTATTTTCACCGTAACTGAAGCCATGGCTATGTCCCTTTTTTATTAATTTCTTTTCAGTTTGACATGCCGCCCAGGCTCAGTCCTTTGAATGATGCCTGTCATCATGTTGGTGCAAAGACTGACAAAACATGGAAACTGGAGGTGAAATTCATTGATGCAGTAAAAGGTAAGATGATGCCTTATGTCTAGAAGATGATGATGATGATGGTAATAACTTGAATTTATATAGCACCTTTCAAGAAACCCAAGGACGCTTTACACAGATATAAACAGACACACATAGTCCTTAAATCAAGTGTTTCCCAACCCTGGTCCTGGGGAACACTGCCTTGCAGGTTTTATATCAGGCATGTCCAAACTATTCCAAAAAGGGCCGACAGATGGCCGCAATGGACACAGAACATCCATCCATCCATTTTCTCCCACTTGTCCGTTGCCGGGTCGTGGGGGCAGCTGTGGGAGCTGCCCAAATCACATAGCACCAGTCCCCACAGAACATCACTTTAGTAATATGACGATTAGTCAATTTGAAAAATTATTTATCAGAACAAAGTATTGTAGTGTCAAATGCATTAAAAAAAAGAACGTTATTAAATCTACAACCAAAGGATACACCGGTAGAATATAATAAAGAAATGGCAAACCAGAGGTTGTAGAATTTTTTTTTTAGATGGGGGCATAATCTGATTAAATTTCCTTTATTTTTTTTCTTGCAGGACGTGGTTTGTTTGCCGTAGGTTCCATCTGCAAGGGAGACTTTGTGGTTGAATACAGGGGTGATTTGATAGATGATGCTGAAGCCGAGAGGAGGAGAAAAGTTTATCACCCGTCATGTGCTGCATTTTTCTTTCTCTTCAAGTGGATTGGGAAAACATGGTGGTAAGATTTAAAATTGCACTTCATCTCCGTATTTACATACATACATATATTTCTTTATATACTTTGTATGAATTGTTGAATTTGATATAAGCTTGCACAATCAATGTCTGCCATTTAATAATGTGACACTGCAAGGTAAAGGAAATACATTGAATGTTTAAATATGGCAAAATTAAGAGAACATTTTGCACTGGACCTGGGAATGACATTATTTTTAAGTAAAATTGTTTTATTTTCCTCTTTCTCTTGTCCATTTTAAGTATTGATGCATCCAGAGAAGATGGTTCATTTGGCCGCCTAGTGAATGATGAACACAGACATCCAAATTGTCGTATGAAAAAAGTTGAGGTGGAGGGAAGCCCACACTTATGTCTTTTTGCTCTAAAAGACATAAAGGACGGTGAAGAAATTACATATGACTACGGAGGCAATGACTGCCCATGGCGAATAAAAGTATGTCTGATGACTGCACAGTATTTAAATGTGTAGAGTTTGAGAATGTCTCAGACTAACAGTGTGAGAATGTGTTTTCATTATTGTTTTCACATATTTTGGAAATTTTTGACAGAATATTACTCATCCTGCAAAGAGCTCCCATCCTGCTGTCATGTCTGAGAAACGGATGGAAGAAGCTCCTTCTCCACAGGACACTCCTCAACAGGTACGTTCACCCTCATCACTTGATGTTTACTTTTTCAGCCTCTGTAAGTTGGTTTTTAGCACTAAATAAAGCAAATGAGCTCATTGTGGGGCTAATGCATTGTCAATCAGGTCTACTAACAGTTAAGGCTAATGCCTCAATGAGGCAAAAGATAAAGGGACTTTGTAGATGGATGTGGACCTGTCTGGATATTTTCCTTTGGCCCAAAAATCAGTGTAATCTGGCACATTTACGATGTCCCCACAGTGCACTTTTGATGTTAGTGTTAAATAGAATGCAGAGATGCTTTGTCCCCATGAAGGATGAAAACATGGTGTGTGAAAATGTCCCCATTAAGCTTGTTGTGTTGACGATGTGTGACAGCAAACACAGGTTGACTGAAATATTACAGTACAATTTGGAGATTTCTTCTCCCCTGACGTCTGGTGTTTTGACATGTATTCAAGTTTAGAGATCCTTAAGAACATGTATTTATCTGCTTGCATATTATGCAGTGTTGACATTACATTGACCTAAAGGTTTTCATATTTTCATAGTTTTTTTTCCTTACAAATCATTGCAGATGACATTGTGTGCCATCGATACCCATCCTGCAAAGAGCTCCCATCCTGCTGTCATGTCTGAGAAACAGATGGAAGAAGCTCCTTCTCCACAGGACACTCCTCAACAGGTACGTTCACCCTCATCACTTGATGTTTACTTTTTCAGCCTCTGTAAGTTGGTTTTTAGCACTAAATAAAGCAAATGAGCTCATTGTGGGGCTAATGCATTGTCAATCAGGTCTACTAACAGTTAAGGCTAATGCCTCAATGAGGCAAAAGATAAAGGGACTTTGTAGATGGATGTGGACCTGTCTGGATATTTTCCTTTGGCCCAAAAATCAGTGTAATCTGGCACATTTACGATGTCCCCACAGTGCACTTTTGATGTTAGTGTTAAATAGAATGCAGAGATGCTTTGTCCCCATGAAGGATGAAAACATGGTGTGTGAAAATGTCCCCATTAAGCTTGTTGTGTTGACGATGTGTGACAGCAAACACAGGTTGACTGAAATATTACAGTACAATTTGGAGATTTCTTCTCCCCTGACGTCTGGTGTTTTGACATGTATTCAAGTTTAGAGATCCTTAAGAACATGTATTTATCTGCTTGAATATTATGCAGTGTTGACATTACATTGACCTAAAGGTTTTCATATTTTCATAGTTTTTTTTCCTTACAAATCATTGCAGATGACATTGTGTGCCATCGATACCCATCCTGCAAAGAGCTCCCATCCTGCTGTCATGTCTGAGAAACAGATGGAAGAAGCTCCTTCTCCACAGGACACTCCTCAACAGGTACGTTCACCCTCATCACTTGATGTTTACTTTTTCAGCCTCTGTAAGTTGGGTTTTAGCACTAAATAAAGCAAATGAGCTCATTGTGGGGCTAATGCATTGTCAATCAGGTCTACTAACAGTTAAGGCTAATGCCTCAATGAGGCAAAAGATAAAGGGACTTTGTAGATGGATGTGGACCTGTCTGGATATTTTCCTTTGGCCCAAAAATCAGTGTAATCTGGCACATTTACGATGTCCCCACAGTGCACTTTTGATGTTACTGCTAGTGTTAAATAGAATGCAGAGATGCTTTGTCCCCATGAAGGATGAAAACATGGTGTGTGAAAATGTCCCCATTAAGCTTGTTGTGTTGACGATGTGTGACAGCAAACACAGGTTGACTGAAATATTACAGTACAATTTGGAGATTTCTTCTCCCCTGACGTCTGGTGTTTTGACATGTATTCAAGTTTAGAGATCCTTAAGAACATGTATTTATCTGCTTGAATATTATGCAGTGTTGACATTACATTGACCTATAGGTTTTCATATTTTCATAGTTTTTTTTCCTTACAAATCATTGCAGATGACATTGTGTGCCATCGATACTCATCCTGCAAAGAGCTCCCATCCTGCTGTCATGTCTGAGAAACAGATGGAAGAAGCTCCTTCTCCACAGGACACTCCTCAACAGGTACGTTCACCCTCATCACTTGATGTGTACTTTTTCAGCCTCTGTAAGTTGGGTTTTAGCACTAAATAAAGCAAATGAGCTCATTGTGGGGCTAATGCATTGTCAATCAGGTCTACTAACAGTTAAGGCTAATGCCTCAATGAGGCAAAATATAAAGGGACTTTGTAGATGGATGTGGACCTGTCTGGATATTTTCCTTTGGCCCAAAAATCAGTGTAATCTGGCACATTTACGATGTCCCCACAGTGCACTTTTGATGTTAGTGTTAAATAGAATGCAGAGATGCTTTGTCCCAAGGAAGGATGAAAACATGGTGTGTGAAAATGTCCCCATTAAGCTTGTTGTGTTGACGATGTGTGACAGCAAACACAGGTTGACTGAAATATTACAGTACAATTTGGAGATTTCTTCTCCCCTGACGTCTGGTGTTTTGACATGTATTCAAGTTTAGAGATCCTTAAGAACATGTATTTATCTGCTTGAATATTATGCAGTGTTGACATTACATTGACCTAAAGGTTTTCATATTTTCATAGTTTTTTTTCCTTACAAATCATTGCAGATGACATTGTGTGCCATCGATACCCATCCTGCAAAGAGCTCCCATCCTGCTGTCATGTCTGAGAAACAGATGGAAGAAGCTCCTTCTCCACAGGACACTCCTCAACAGGTACGTTCACCCTCATCACTTGATGTTTACTTTTTCAGCCTCTGTAAGTTGGGTTTTAGCACTAAATAAAGCAAATGAGCTCATTGTGGGGCTAATGCATTGTCAATCAGGTCTACTAACAGTTAAGGCTAATGCCTCAATGAGGCAAAAGATAAAGGGACTCTGTAGATGGATGTGGACCTGTCTGGATATTTTCCTTTGGCCTAAAAATCAGTGTAATCTGGCACATTTACGATGTCCCCACAGTGCACTTTTGATGTTACTGCTAGTGTTAAATAGAATGCAGAGATGCTTTGTCCCCATGAAGGATGAAAACATGGTGTGTGAAAATGTCCCCATTAAGCTTGTTGTGTTGACGATGTGTGACAGCAAACACAGGTTGACTGAAATATTACAGTACAATTTGGAGATTTCTTCTCCCCTGACGTCTGGTGTTTTGACATGTATTCAAGTTTAGAGATCCTTAAGAACATGTATTTATCTGCTTGAATATTATGCAGTGTTGACATTACATTGACCTAAAGGTTTTCATATTTTCATAGTTTTTTTTCCTTACAAATCATTGCAGATGACATTGTGTGCCATCGATACTCATCCTGCAAAGAGCTCCCATCCTGCTGTCATGTCTGAGAAACAGATGGAAGAAGCTCCTTCTCCACAGGACACTCCTCAACAGGTACGTTCACCCTCATCACTTGATGTGTACTTTTTCAGCCTCTGTAAGTTGGGTTTTAGCACTAAATAAAGCAAATGAGCTCATTGTGGGGCTAATGCATTGTCAATCAGGTCTACTAACAGTTAAGGCTAATGCCTCAATGAGGCAAAAGATAAAGGGACTTTGTAGATGGATGTGGACCTGTCTGGATATTTTCCTTTGGCCCAAAAATCAGTGTAATCTGGCACATTTACGATGTCCCCACAGTGCACTTTTGATGTTAGTGTTAAATAGAATGCAGAGATGCTTTGTCCCCATGAAGGATGAAAACATGGTGTGTGAAAATGTCCCCATTAAGCTTGTTGTGTTGACGATGTGTGACAGCAAACACAGGTTGACTGAAATATTACAGTACAATTTGGAGATTTCTTCTCCGCTGACGTCTGGTGTTTTGACATGTATTCAAGTTTAGAGATCCTTAAGAACATGTATTTATCTGCTTGAATATTATGCAGTGTTGACATTACATTGACCTAAAGGTTTTCATATTTTCATAGTTTTTTTTCCTTACAAATCATTGCAGATGACATTGTGTGCCATCGATACTCATCCTGCAAAGAGCTCCCATCCTGCTGTCATGTCTGAGAAACAGATGGAAGAAGCTCCTTCTCCACAGGACACTCCTCAACAGGTACGTTCACCCTCATCACTTGATGTGTACTTTTTCAGCCTCTGTAAGTTGGGTTTTAGCACTAAATAAAGCAAATGAGCTCATTGTGGGGCTAATGCATTGTCAATCAGGTCTACTAACAGTTAAGGCTAATGCCTCAATGAGGCAAAAGATAAAGGGACTTTGTAGATGGATGTGGACCTGTCTGGATATTTTCCTTTGGCCTAAAAATCAGTGTAATCTGGCACATTTACGATGTCCCCACAGTGCACTTTTGATGTTACTGCTAGTGTTAAATAGAATGCAGAGATGCTTTGTCCCCATGAAGGATGAAAACATGGTGTGTGAAAATGTCCCCATTAAGCTTGTTGTGTTGACGATGTGTGACAGCAAACACAGGTTGACTGAAATATTACAGTACAATTTGGAGATTTCTTCTCCCCTGACGTCTGGTGTTTTGACATGTATTCAAGTTTAGAGATCCTTAAGAACATGTATTTATCTGCTTGAATATTATGCAGTGTTGACATTACATTGACCTAAAGGTTTTCATATTTTCATAGTTTTTTTTCCTTACAAATCATTGCAGATGACATTGTGTGCCATCGATACCCATCCTGCAAAGAGCTCCCATCCTGCTGTCATGTCTGAGAAACAGATGGAAGAAGCTCCTTCTCCACAGGACACTCCTCAACAGGTACGTTCACCCTCATCACTTGATGTTTACTTTTTCAGCCTCTGTAAGTTGGGTTTTAGCACTAAATAAAACAAATGAGCTCATTGTGGGGCTAATGCATTGTCAATCAGGTCTACTAACAGTTAAGGCTAATGCCTCAATGAGGCAAAAGATAAAGGGACTTTGTAGATGGATGTGGACCTGTCTGGATATTTTCCTTTGGCCCAAAAATCAGTGTAATCTGGCGCATTTACGATGTCCCCACAGTGCACTTTTGATGTTAGTGTTAAATAGAATGCAGAGATGCTTTGTCCCAAGGAAGGATGAAAACATGGTGTGTGAAAATGTCCCCATTAAGCTTGTTGTGTTGACGATGTGTGACAGCAAACACAGGTTGACTGAAATATTACAGTACAATTTGGAGATTTCTTCTCCCCTGACGTCTGGTGTTTTGACATGTATTCAAGTTTAGAGATCCTTAAGAACATGTATTTATCTGCTTGAATATTATGCAGTGTTGACATTACATTGACCTAAAGGTTTTCATATTTTCATAGTTTTTTTTCCTTACAAATCATTGCAGATGACATTGTGTGCCATCGATACCCATCCTGCAAAGAGCTCCCATCCTGCTGTCATGTCTGAGAAACGGATGGAAGAAGCTCCTTCTCCACAGGACACTCCTCAACAGGTACGTTCACCCTCATCACTTGATGTGTACTTTTTCAGCCTCTGTAAGTTGGGTTTTAGCACTAAATAAAGCAAATGAGCTCATTGTGGGGCTAATGCATTGTCAATCAGGTCTACTAACAGTTAAGGCTAATGCCTCAATGAGGCAAAAGATAAAGGGACTTTGTAGATGGATGTGGACCTGTCTGGATATTTTCCTTTGGCCCAAAAATCAGTGTAATCTGGCACATTTACGATGTCCCCACAGTGCACTTTTGATGTTACTGCTAGTGTTAAATAGAATGCAGAGATGCTTTGTCCCCATGAAGGATGAAAACATGGTGTGTGAAAATGTCCCCATTAAGCTTGTTGTGTTGACGATGTGTGACAGCAAACACAGGTTGACTGAAATATTACAGTACAATTTGGAGATTTGTTCTCCGCTGACGTCTGGTGTTTTGACTAAAGGTCTTCATATTGTCATTGTTTATTTCCTTGAAATTTCCTTTTAGTTTTCAATCAATATACTTTGTACAATACAGGTCAAATTTGGCTCCATCCATCCATCTATCTATCTCTTTTGTTGAATTTCTTTAGAATGACTTAAGCTGTTTGTGTTTACAGACTCGACATGACTGCTCTAATGAAAGTGAAATTATTTTACCGAGACTAAGGAGGACAAAAAGCATTATAGTAAGTTCTCAATTGAGTGCCCCAATCAACATTGTAGCAATGTTTCACATACTTTAATAAAGTACATGATTTTATGTGATTGTTTAGTTTAAAGAAAATTACTAAATGACCTTATTTAATTTTTGTCTTTTAAAAAAAAATCTCTTAGATGAAAGACCCATGTCTAGAAGACACAGAACTCTATGACAGCACATCAGTCAGTGGAGATGAAGATGAGTATGTGCCAGATTCCTGCACGGACTCTGAGGACAGTGATGCTAGCATTGGTGTCACCCCAAGAACACGCCTGCATCTTTCTTCTCGAAACTCTGGCTCATATATGCCCAATGAATGTGACACCACAACACCTGAACTGGACACCAGCTTCGTTGTATCTGAACTCTCTGTAGAGGAAGAACCCTGCTCTGACCTCACTGTAGACGAACAACCCTGCTCAAGTCACAACACCAATGACAGCATAGTAGTTAGTGCTCACCAAAATAAAAATGGCAAGAGAATCTATGACAAGAGACAGTATTGCTTATATTGCAGAAAACCATATGCCAAAATTGGAAGACATCTGGAACATGCACACCAAAATAAGGCGGATGTGGCAAGAGCTTTCAGCTTTCCAAAAGGGTCAAAAGAGAGGAACAAACTACTAGAATATATCCGGAACAAAGGCAACTATGCCCATAATGTCACTGTAATGGAGTCAGGAAAGGGAGAACTTGTCTCACGTAAACGGCCATCAAAAGAAGCACAAGGAAGAGATTTCATGCACTGTGCATATTGTCAAGGACTTTTCACACGAAATGTTCTATGGAGACATATGCGAGTTTGTAGACTCAAGCCTGGACCAGTCAACACAAAACCTGGAAAGAACCGTGTTCAGGCTCTATGTACATACACTGGGCCTGTGCCTTCACATATCAGCAGGCAGCTGTGGGCACTTATCAGTTCCATGAATCTGGATCCTGTCACTGAAATAATTAAGAATGATCATGTCATTATTGAATATGGACAGCACTTGCTCAATAAATGTGGAATTACATTAAAAAGTCAACAGTGCATCCGTGAAAAAATGCGTGAACTTGGACGACTGCTGGACAATGCCAGGAAACATACCCCATTAAAAAAGATGGAGGATTTCATTAATCCTGCAAATTATATGGACGTGGTCAAAGCTGTCAAAAGTACTTCCGGCTATGAGAGTGAGACCAACACATTTGCCATTCCATCACTGGCAACAAAACTTGGAAATGCTTTGGTAAAAGTTAGCAGGCTCTTGAAAGCTCAAGGACTAATTGCCAACAACCAAGAGCTTGTAAAGCATGCATCTGAGTTCCAAGATGTGCACAATGAGAAGTGGAACGCATTGATTTCTGCAACAGCACTAAGGAATATTGTTGAAGCAAAGTGGAATGCACCCACTCTAATGCCCTTTACTGAGGATGTGCAAAGAATGCACCAGTTTCTTTGTGAAATGCAAAAAGAATACACAATCACACTGTCTGAAAGTCCCTCTACAAAGGCCTGGATAGACCTTGCAAAGGTGTGTTTAACACAGACTATCCTCTTCAACAGACGCAGAGAAGGAGAGGTGTCAAGCATGCCTCTGTCTGCTTTTTTGTCAAGGGACACATCTGATCATCATGAGGATTTGGACGGGGCATTGTCGGAAGTCGAAAAAAAGCTCTGCAGACATTTCTCCAGAATTGTCACCAGAGGAAAGCGAGGCAGAGCAGTTCCAATTCTCCTGACCCCGAAAATGCTCCATGCTTTGGAACTCCTTGTTCAGCAAAGAGAGGCCTGCGGGGTTCTTAAAGACAATATTTATATGTTTGCTAGACCTGCAGCTCTATCACATCTCCGTGGCTCCGACTGCATCCGTGGCTTTGCCAAGGCATGTGGTGCCAAGTGTCCAAACGCATTGTCATCAACCAAACTGCGAAAACATGCAGCAACTCTGTCCACAGTGCTAAACATGACTGACACAGACATGGATCAATTAGCCAACTTTCTTGGTCACGACATCAGGATTCACCGCGAGTTCTATAGACTACCTGACAAGACCCTGCAGCTCGCAAAGATCAGTAAAGTTTTACTGGCTCTTGAGAGCGGGAGATTGGCAGAGTTCCATGGAAAGAACCTAGACGAAATCGCAATAGATCCAAACGGTATATTTTATTTTCACTATTTAATGTATCGTCTTTTCTTTTTGTCTGACTGTATGTATAAGCTTGTCATGTCTCCTGCAGAAAACATTATGGGTAGTGATGAGGAAGAGGGATGCAGAAGACAGGATGGAGATCGTTCATTTGCTGTTGATGGTAGGTTTCAGTAATTTCATGTAAAAAAAATAAAAAAAATAATGTAATAATAATATGGTTGTTTTTAAGGTACATTTCATACACTGGTACTAAAGTTAAGAGTGTAAAGCATCCTCAATGTAATATTGCAATGTAGTAGTTCTTTCATTCTGTTTAAAGCCTTCAGCAGCATTAACTTCCCATGTGTTGCACCATGATTAAGGCTACCAGTATATGCAACATCTAACCAGCTGCTGAGCAGCCAGGTTGTTGGATTTATTTAGCTTCATGCAAGAACATTTTCTTATTCTAAATGTCTTACTATTTACTATGAAATGTGTTCTAATAAAATCTCAGCCTGGTAAGTGTTAAAAAGGAACTAAGCAGGATTTTTCCTGTGGTTATGCTACATTTTTACCTTAATTGAAAAGCACCGGAGTAATTCTGATGGTTAACTACATGACTTGTTACGAGTGAAAATGGAGGTTCTCTGCCTTCCACCTGACATCTCGTACTTGAAAACCAACCTTGCAACATCCGCCGCCCTGGTGTCCCAGCTCTCATCTCTGCGCACCGCAACACAAACGCACACTGTAACCCATAATTCGCTGTTTGGCAGTTAAGACAACACAAATATACGTCATAACATCGTACATTTTATAACGTTATCCACCGCTCCATGGATTGATTCTTCGCCAGCTTAGTTAAAAACAAATACACATAGCCGGGAGGAGGTTTAGCAAAACAGAGGAAAAGTGACCAGACTTGCATAGTTCCTCTTTGATCAGCATAAGCACTAAAATTACCACATGTTCCACTGATTCCAAATATATTGTGTATGTACCTTATAGAACCATCAGATGAGGAAACTGTTGCAGGTGCTGTGGGGAATGAAAACTCAACAGGCAAGCAACACAGACGGCCAACAGCAGAGCATGGAGCATCTTCTGGAGTCAATCCTGTGGCACATTCCTCTAAAGGTGATTTTTTTTATTATTATTATTGCAGTGAAATCAGTTGATTTGGAGACGGGAGATAAATGAAAAAAGACTCTTAGCCACCATTCAACTGACTTGCTAATAAAAGAGATGAAAAGAGACGGTGCTCAGGCTTTGACCATCAATAAGCTGGGGGTGCTGATTGACACAAGTGAAACAAACTTTTGTCATGTAAATGTAGGATGCAACAATATGATGTGAAGTAGATATAACCTCAATCATTTATAAGATATAGAATATTAGTTACAAATGAAATATATTCTGTATACTTCATAGAACCATCAGCAGAGGAAACTGTTGCGGGTGCTGTGGGGAATGAAAACTCAACAGAAACAAACAAACAGCCAACAGCAAAGCATGGAGCATCTTCTGGAGTCAGTCCTGTGGCACATTCCTCCAAAGGTGATTTTTTTTAATACATTTTTGAAATTATTATTATTGCAGTGAAATCAGTTGATTTGGAGACGGGAGATAAATGAAAAAAGACTCCTACAGTCTTTCACCCCTCAGTCTGGTGGCCCCAAGTACTGATGGACTGTAACTGTGTACATTTGTCAAAGTACTGTATTTCAGTACAAATAAAATTTTCATTTGCCTAACAAGAATCTATTTCATATGTGGGAGACCTTTGAGAATATGGAAAACATTGCCGTGCTTTCTTCCATCTCTGGTAGGCAAGGCAATTTTATTTGTGTAGCCCATTTTTCCAAACAGTTTGTCTCAAAGGGCTTTACATATCATAACAACATCCTCTGCCCTTAGACCCTCACATTGACTGTGGAAAAACTCCAAAGAAAACCCTTTTAACAGGGAAAAAGTTGAAGAAACCCCAGGGTTTCAGATGTAGGTTTATGTCAGCTGTAAACTTATGGACAGAGCTGACCACTGATCAAATCACTAAGGACAGATGCCTATATCAGCTCTGATCAGCCTCATAATTTCACTTGTACTATATGTAATGACGCAGGACTTGGAACTGTAGCTTCTCCTTTTTACTTTCACTAAAACCTTAAATTTTTGTCTCCTTACAGGTAAAGCTCCACAGAAAAAAACACCCTGGCAGGCAGCAGAGGTTAGGGCGGTAGAGAGGCAAATGATCCAGTTCATCCGATCTTGTACGGTACCAACGAAGAGAGACTGTGAGAAATGTTTAAGAGCTGAACCTGAAGCTCTCAGTAACAGAAACTGGCAGAACTTGAAATTTTACGTCTACAACAGGATTACAGCCTTAAAAAGGAAAATGCACGATAAATAGTATGGTGAATCCAAAGAAAACTGTTCAACCAAAGTTTTGTTTTTTCTTAGTCTGAATAATATCCACCCAGTTCTAGCCTCGTGGGAGTTCTCCTTTATATTCCTCCTTTAGATTATGTGTGTATGAATCAGGTCTCCCATAGACGCTATCAAAAGCTTATTGAGGGAGCCTGTGTACATACAAAAAAAAAAAAATACTGAGCCTTCTGTTCTGTGCATGTGTACGTTCATACACAATGTTATTGTCATTGCAGAATTTTATTGTATGCCATGTAAACAATTTCTCTGACCTTGTCATTAAAAAAGTGTCATGCAGGTCAAACCAGTTTGATTTCTTGGTGGGGTCATGTGACATGTTGACTGAGTAGTAGCAAAGTCCTAATAGGCAAATCATGTAACTTGGCAGTTATTTCAGCCTAACGAGACCAGACACTATATAAATTTAAAAGGATCGAGCCAAAACTTAACTTTCAGTGATTATGGGACATATTCCTGTCCTGTCCTGTCCGGTAGTTGTGTCCCAATCTTCCCTGCTGTCTTTACCACCTTCTGGAGAGCCTGATCTTCTGCCTTTGCACAGCTATTAAACCATACTCTATCAGGGATTCTGCATGATTCTAGGTACTGCTATAGTAGATGTGAAACTTGGCATTATGTTTTGTGGTTTAACTCCATCTTTGTAATAAGGTTTAGTCTAATCCCCGGTGCAATATGTTAGAGAATTTACTACATTTGCCATTTAAATAAATAATCAAATTAAATAAAAGTATGTCCCCACTAGTAAAATATACGTCTGTGTGAAGTATGCAAATGTATGCAAATGGTGTCCCCTGTAAACAGGTTAACTCATTTTTCCAGAAGTCCCCATAAAGCGTGGGGAAACCAGTACATTGACTTTTCAAAGGTTTGAAGGTGTGTTTAGGCTCACTAACCAATGGCTACTTTACCTAATTTTTTTGACACTTGTAGAACCTCTAGAATAGGTGGTCCCCACAAGAGATGATTACAAACTTGGTCCCCATGAATTATGGAAACCAGTATGTGTGTGTGTGTGTGTGTGTGTGTGTGTGTGTGTGTGGAAAATGAACTCCACGTCCTCCTATTACTGCGTGAACCTCTGCATCGCGCGCCTTGTTATGGACATTATTACGTTGCCTGATCATAGAAGGTGATCACGAGTGTGTATGTTTTTTTTTCTTCTTTTCTTTATTCAACAATATTTTGTATACGTGAGACTCGGGATGTCAGTTTTTTCTAATGTCAAACTGAAAGAAGATTAGTCGTTGTAATCCATATGTAAACGTTGTTGTCACTGATGCCGTTTCGGGGCTTTTCTTACAGAATCGAACATGTTGATCTTACCTTGCATACGGACCATGTCAGAATCAGACTAGAATTTTTTTCGTGCCGTATCACCAGGAAATGTAAACGTTTATGACAGTGATTGCGGGGGTACATAAGCGTTCTGTCTTCCTTCTGAGCTTCTTACGCCTGGATAATGTGAATGTTGCAAAAAGTTAATATTGTAAACTCAACTGAATTGCAAAACCAACTTATCAACAAAAAACAAAACAAAAAGCATCTAAACCTGGCTTTATCCGCTATCTAGACATCTTATTTTTACATGAAAACATAAAATGGCTGAAAACCTTTTCTCGTAATCCTATCCGTAACCTACAGCAAAAGTATCAAATGTTTATCTCCAAATGTTATTTATTTTTATTTTTTTTTCACTATTCACCTGCAGCGTCTCGCCTTGAGTTCACTGAAGTAGATCCCTCGCCTCGGTGTCACTGTACTTTCCCTTGTAAGTGAATAAACCGATCGCTTTTCCTCCACCTCTGGACTTCCCACCACCAAGAGGAGCAGTTCCGTTTCCCGTCAATAGGTGGCAGTCTTCTCCCACGCAACGCACCCCGGGAATCTCGTCTCTCTCTCTCTCTTATCTCTCTCGCTCTCGCTCTCTCTCCGCGGTCACACTTGGCAAAGCAGCAACCTTCAGGCAGCGGATTTAATTAGAGAGAAACATATACTCTCGTGTTCATTTGTCTGCTGCCTTACCGTTTATTTCTTTACAGGCTGTTAGTAAAAAAAAAAAGGAAAAAAACGGTTTTATAATTGTAAGTTTAACGGAGGGTGCAGACAGGAGCACACACATGGTTAGACGGGGAGCTTGAAATGTGTTAAGAAGAAGCCCCCTTCCCGGAGGCGGTCATTACGGCAGGTACTATGGAGCTGTCAGGATTACGGCAGATTACTGTTGGAAAAAGAGAGAAGAAGAAGAAGGGGAAAAAAAATTAAAAAAACACGGCGCGAGGGGTTTAGCCGACCTCCGCGCGCGGGGAGGAAGTTTAAAGTCCGAGTTTGGGCAGGAGAAAGGAAGTCCTGCAAAAAAAAAAAAAAAAAACGCGTAACTTATACGAGCAGGAGCGAGGGGTTCACGGGTGCGGAAAGGGGAGAAATGGGGACGTTTGGAAAGCCGTGAGAGAAGGTTTTTTGTGTAAAGAAAACTTGGGCGTCTTCCGTCAAAACCGTCGTCCTGCTTTCTCTTCGAGTGGCGTGTCAGGCCAGACTCTGCCGGGGAATTGGCAGAACTTGTAATCGTTTTGAAACTTTTACATGTAACACAAGTTTTCTTTCATTTGACATGTCCGTATAGACAATTTATCCGTATAAGTGTCTTTTGTACTTGCTCTAATAGTTGCAATGGCTTGGCTATTCATCTATCCACCCTCGACACAGTAAAGGAAAGGGTAACACTTTCACAGCCCGCACATTCCATTTGTAGGCACGGGGAACTAGGAAAGCAACAACTCCAGTTTACCCAAATCTAAGAAGCTTCTCGCCTGGAGCTCAGAGCCTATAGGCCAGTGTAACGCCTCATTTGAAAGCTAAGACCTACAAAACCGATCTAAACAGATCTTTTCCCTCGCATTATCGCGTCATCTCATTTTTGCCACTATTTTGTTTAGTTTTTGTCACACGTTCCATTGTTTTTTTTTTTGCTTTTTGTTTTTTTTTGGAGAGGCTTTTTCATTGAGTTTTTGTCACATTTCGGACACTTGTTCTTGTAGCTATTTTGACGCCGTTTTTCAAGAAGCTTTTAGATTCGGGTAAGGCCAGACTGGATCGAATGTGCTCGGTTCAGGCGGGGGTTAAGAGGTCAAAGTGCAAGGTTTCATAACGGTGTACAAAGAAGTAAGGGTCTACAACATGGAGGCGTTTGTGTAATAAAGGTGTACATTGTGGCTCACAGTACAGGGTTTCCGCAGGGCATTTAAAACAGTCATTAAAGGTGCATTATGCAACTTTTTATGTGGACAAAAAAAAAGTTGATATTCGTGCGTATTTGACCCAGTGGCTGCAGGAGTGGTCAGCATGGCGCCTTTATTTTTTTTCTGGTGAGAGGCTCCGTCAGCAGAGAAGACCTACAAAACAATTGATCCTGGAGCAGTTGATCGCTTTGTAAGAATAACTGGCAGGATCCTTGAGGCAAAGGGGTACCTGGTGTATACATGAACGACTAAACGGGTACGCGAGACAAAAAAGGTTGGGAACCACTTCATTAGGGCATGTACAATTATACGTACGATTTTGGAGGGGAGAGTTCCACCTGCTTTTGGCATTGCAGTGGAGCCTCTAAAGCTGGTCAACAAAACAAGTACATTGAAGAATACTTAGTTTGAAAGGAAATGTATTTGTATTTATTAGAACCAACTTACTTTAAAGTGCAGACAGGTTTGAATGTTTGTGAAAATATTGCGATGGATAACATCTGTTGTAAGTCATACTTATCATTGTATTTCAGTAAAGCAGCAATTTAATGAAGAAATGTTTGGCAGAAAAGTTTTTGATTTTATTTTTAAGCTACTGACAGGAAGTGACATAGACAGAGGTAAAGTTCCATAGCAGTTTGACTCATTTATAACATGGTTGGCATGGCAACAGTTTAAAATGGTTTGCCTCTATCTAGGTCACTTCCTGTCAGTGTCCAATAAGGAAGTGAAACTATAAACATCACAAAAATGGTCAAACTAAACTAAAGCCGGGGCAAATATAATTGTGTTAACTATGTGTGTCTATTGTGGCATATGCACTTTAAATCAGTATTTAGATTACTGTCACTACTATAGTTATTTTATATGTAAATAAACGTAAAAAAGTGAATAATTTTTAATGAGGGGCAGTGATGAGGGGCCTCATTGCTCCGGACTTTGGGAATGGCTGTTCTTTATCATGACTACTTTTACATTATTTTCCAACTTTACTCCCTCAAATTGCCACTTTATCTCCCGTAATAATAGTCAAACTATTATTATGTTATTAATACTCACCACACACATCATCCAATCCAACTAAGCTACAATTAGACAAACATATTCTGCGCCTTTGTGTATAATTTTTACATGAACTCGATATGTTAATTCACACAAATCCTTGCTGTTGTCGTAGCGGTTAGCTCAACAACCACTGTATATGTATTCAGTGATATATATATATATATAGAACAAGATTATTATATTAATTGTTTCAGTTAATTTCTCATACAAATGGGGAAATAGAGGAAATTATGTTTAAGGTGCGCCAAACATAAATAGCCCGGTCCTCCTTCTAATACAGAAAGTCAATTTACTACTAATTACAACCATTAGCTGCGGTAGTACTACTTAATTGTACTGAGCTGTTTACTCTCAGGAGCAGTAGGCAAGTAGTCGGCCAAAACTAATAACTGACAGGTTGACCCAGCTGATTATCCTCATGGTATTACACTTTACGCCGACTGTTTCTACCTTTGCACTGTGTTTGGAGAATCTTAAGTAGTGTAACTTCATGTGAAATATAGTTAATTTAGCGTTCACGTGAAAGTATTCTGAAGCGATAATTAAGTGCTTGAATCAAATGGAACTCCATGAGTGAATACTGTACTTTGATAATACTATCGACGCATTATAACCAGGTCATACTGCAAAAAGCTGACACATTAGTTTGTTTTGTGTTTCTTACAGTATGTATGGCACCACAATCAGTACGAACCATAAAAAATACTTTCTAATACGTCTACGATCACCAGCACCGGCTTCAGAACCTATGACTGAGACTGGCTACGTTTACATGCCGAGCAAAAATCCAATCATGAACTGATATCTGGAGTTGGAAACGGCATAATCTGATTTACATTATCTGATATTGATATCATCTGATTTCTTTCTGAACTGTCACATGAACTAACCAGGAAAATACAGCAAAGAGGCCAAACTAATGTCACAAAGACAAAGATTAAAAGATATTGTGAAAAGATTGACAGTAGTTTCGATTTAGAATCAAATAAAAAAACACAAAAGTTATCCATGAAATAAATCTCTCATTTGTTTGTAAAGAAAGTACAGTGTGATTCCAACAGTCGAGTGGTTAAGGCGCCGCACATATGGCAGGATATTACTCCATCCTCAGCGTTGCGAGTTCAAGTCCCAGTTATGACCATTTACTGTTTAAATCGTAGCTACCGTCTCTTCACACGCACATTTTTAATAGAAGTTGAAGCACAGTTTGTGCTGTTTCTATTTTACTTTACTGCTCTAATAAGTGAAGAAAATACAGGGCTGACTGCGTTTGAACCCTAGACCTTTGCTGTATACAGTGGGCCATCAAAAAAGACACTAAATCCACATGGAGCGATTTGACTCCAAGTCCAAATATGGAGGCACAGTCATTCTCCACCTGGTTCTGTAGGTGGGCCTGATTGAAGGAAAGGGTGGGGGGATATTTCAGTTTCTCTAAAAATCCAAATCTGCACTGGCTCATGTAGAACCCGTACTTTTGCATTGTCTGATTTCCGAAGAGCATGTAAATACATCTGATCTGATTATTAGGTTATCTGATTTCTCCAGTTATCTGATTTTTCTCACCATGTAAACATAGCCACTGTCAGAGTTTCAAAAGGAACCAAATAGAGATCCTTGTCGTTAAAATTCATTGTGATGCAAGTAAACTGATGGTGCAAACATTTGAAAAAGAGGGTTGCAATGTACCCTTTTGCACCCCTGTAATTTAGATCCGGGGCTGACCATCACGACTCAATATGAACTTTATCTAACCAATATTGTAGGTTCCAAACCATTTTAAGAGTCACCAACTGTATAGTTTATCCTGTGATTTTTCCCCCCACGTTATTTAATAATTGGTTTATTTGGTAAGGACAGTGCATGTTAATGAACACGCCATGCAGGATTGTAGCCCTGCGCTATTTTGCATCCGTTATCCCACACTCAAACACACTCTCATCCTGGCTTATTTTACATGTTCTTAGTGGTAGGGGAAAACAGCGTTTTCGGAGTACTGGAGGAAACGGGTGAACATGCAAACTCCACACAGAAAGGCCCCGTCCGAGGATCGACCCCGGGACCTTGCTGTGATTCCAAACGTCAGCTTTGTATCAAGAGAATCCAACTGTATTGGATTGATTGGACAATTAGATGGACCTTCGCTTGAGAGGTTTGTGAATCCCTGTTCGAGCATGTCCATTTATTTCCTCTAACAAGACATACAGTGACTAAACCCCACTCACTATGCTAATGCACAATAAAATAGGACACATCGCTGTTCGGCTATACGGGGCGAACCCCACGCATGACGAGCGCCAACTCTGCCAAATCCGTGTGGAAGAGAGGAGTCTCTAATTCAGTCGAAGCCAGTATGTGACAGTGCTGTGACAAGGAGGGGGACATCAACGCTGCGCGGGGCCAGGGGAAGGGGGCAATATTTGGACACTCGGAGGCGGGTGGAGCGAGATGAGAGCAGTGGAAAGATGAGAGGGAAGGATGTTGATGTGACGTGTCTTTTCTGCTGATTTTAAAGCGACCATCTTCCTATTTGGGGCCGCAGTCCAACTTCTTTCTCAGAACTGTATTCCAGGTGTGAGAAAGTGTGTGTGCGCCCCGTCGTCCTGGTTAACAGTCTGGGCTGTGTATTTCCCGATCTCTATGGGTTCTCTCTCTTGCCGTGGTCTAAAATAGCGGAATTTAGCAGTTCTTGATCCGCTTGATCCTAAAGCCTGTGGGTCCTCAAGTGGGAAGCACAGAGCTGGGGGCCCAAAGACGATTCCAGAATAGAATAGAAGGTTACTGATACTGTATTTGATTAAAAAAATTTTTTACTGAAACAGCACAAATTTGAATTAAGGTCAAATAACAAAGTAAAGTGCCTTTTGTTTGATATTGAATATACTCCAACCAAGATTCCAACCAACAATTCCAACCAAGGTTCCAACCAACCAACAATTCCAACCAACCAAGATTCCAACCAAGATTCCAACCAACCAACAATTCCAACCAACCAACCAACCAACTAACCAACCAAGATTCCAACCAAGATTCCAACTAACCAACCAAGATCCCAACCAACCAACGATTCCAACCAAGATTCCAACTAACCAACAATTCCAACCAACAAAGATTCTAACTAACCAACCAACCAACCGACCAACCAAGATTCCAACCAACCAACGATTCCAACCAAGATTCCAACCAACCAACAATTCCAACCAGCAAAGATTCCAACTAACCAACCAACCAAGATTCCAACCAACCAAGATTCCAACATGACATGTTCATTGACTATTTTGATACTTGTTGCCATCCAGAGCATCACAAGAAGCTTCATCAGCACCGACTAATAGCAGCCGGCTGTACCCTGTCAGTGTTCTTTTAAGGAGGGGTTTATTTTAGGGTTATGTTTATTCTTCTGCTCCTTCACTGAATTTGAATAGCGAATGACCGGGTAAACCCATCCCTTAAAAAGATTAGCAGCTGATGAGGCCTCTGGCGACGAGAAGTAAACATCCGCAAATAAAAAATAACATGATAAAAAGCAGTACGGCGCAAGAGTGGGGGAAAGTGAGTGGGGAAAGAAGAAGAAGAGGAGGCGGGAAGAGGGCAGAGGAAGGGGAGGGAATGGTGGAAGTGGAGAGACGAGGAGCGAGCCTAACGCTAACCTTGACATGAATAGGAAAAGCAAGGTGTCCCAACATGCAAATGAGAGCTCCCTTTAGGAGAGTGTAATCAGTGTATGCTTATACGATCCAGAAATGTGTTAACGTCTTCGTTTTCATGACTATATCGGATGGAAAATTGAAAACCTGTGAATTTTTTTAAAAGCGCCTGGCTGCATGTGTAAATCTGATTTTTTTTTTAAATACCATGACACAATGACAAGGAGAGTGAACCATACAATTCTATACATGAACAAAACAAAAACATTCCATCACAATCAAGTGACTTGATTGTGATGGAATGTTTTTGTTTTGTTCAAAAGCGAGCTCTTTGGCCAGGGGAGGAATTCATACTTGTTTCTCTGTAGCGCTGTCCGGATGGGAGCAGTTCATACTGGGAGTGGAGGACATGTTGGGGAGGGATCTGAAATCATTTTCATTGCCTGTTTGATGACAATCTTCTCAAATATGTGCTGTAATGATGGATATTCTTTTACTCCCATCATCTTTTGTGACTGTCAAGTCACCGAAGCAACATACCATATCGGATTACACTTTCAATAACAGCAAATACTCTTAGTCGACGCTGAAAGCACAGTCTTAGTTGTGTCCCGGCTCTAGACTGAGTTTGCATGGACATCCCACATGAGGCTGGAGTCAGTGTGGACAC
Organism: Proterorhinus semilunaris; assembly: GCA_021464625.1. Taxonomy (NCBI): domain Eukaryota; kingdom Metazoa; phylum Chordata; class Actinopteri; order Gobiiformes; family Gobiidae; genus Proterorhinus; species Proterorhinus semilunaris. The sequence continues at coordinate 28,224,939 of CM038356.1, read as the reverse complement.
TAAAGTATTTGTAAGAATCACCCTGGGTAAACTGTGAAAAGAGTGGGGTGTGGTTTTGCACATATCCTGGGTCAAACACGTTTCTCATACTTCATTGATGTACTGTAAAAGGTTTGTAATTGATGGGCTGTTGGGTTGGAAGCAAAAAATGTGTTAGTATTTTGCCAATAATAGATCGAAACTAAATGTTTTCCATCAAATATAACTTGGCAGAAGTCAGATTGATGTTACAGTGCAAGTACCAATCATTTTGTCTGCTTATTTTCAACAAAATTAGTAGGGAAATTCATTCTCTGCATTTGACCCTTCTTCAGTGCCGCTGGGGAAACTTGTAGGAGCAGTGCCGTTCCAGCTTGCACCTCTGGTTTAGGTACTGAACTGTCCCAAACCATTGATATTGCTTCAGACAATGAGAGGTTTGACTTACCTGTTTAATCGGCGGACTGTGGAATTCAGTGTTACGCCAGCGCAGGGCACGATTTTTCTGTTGAAATGATCAGGGCCAGGACAAATATGTATCCGGTGATACCCGTAGGTCGCTAATGCCTTGCTTTTTCTTAACCCGGCGTGTTCATTTTTTACATTTCTGTTCTCTTGTGTATAGAGCAGAGCCAAGAGCGTTGGACATACTGCAATAGCAAATTTGACTTAATTCACATAAAAGCTTACTGCAGCCAAGAGTGAAGCGAAAAGAAAAAAAAAGTCAGAGGCCATGCCCTGAAGACGCATTGATTAAGCGTGTGCAGGTCAGTCTATGTCACAATAAAGAACTTTCATTTAAAAAAATCATAATACCTTTTCACCTTGGACTTTTTTGACTTCACTCCTGGCTACAGAAAGTCTTTATTGTGTTAGCTTAAGCCTTTTAAGCTATGCTTGCTGCAGCCTATAGAGCTAAGCAGTCCCACACATTAAATTCCATTGACTTTTTGAAATATGCAGAGTTTAAAAGCACAGCAGAGGCAAATAATCTATGGTCAAGGGCAAGTTTATTATAAAGCTCATTTAATACACCATAGCGGTTTAAAGCGCTGTATACAAAAATACATGTATATAAAAATGCTATATACATTTAAAATCGACAAAAATAAACTGGAAGTAGACTGTTGAGCACTATAGGCCGACAACAGCTCAGCAGAGCTAGTAAGTATAGGCTATAGTGCCTTTACTATAGGCACTATAGCCTATAGGGTACATTGGGACTGTCGTGTCCTTGAGCAAGACACTTCATCCACCTTCAGTGTCTGCATGCATCGGTGTATAAATGAGAGAGTGAATGGGCAACGCTTTGGGCCTAATGAAGGAATATTGAGACCATTAATACCTAACTGTTTTACCTTTTAGTCAAACCGTGACGAAATAAGCATTTTTACTGTCACTGGGGTCCTCTGGAGTCAAAATGTGACCACAAAGGTAAAGCCCTTTTTGTCATATTGACTATTTGGGTTGACCATGCGCAACACCAACAAATCCATGAAAAATACTATGCAAACTTCATGAATCATGCTTATTTTTTCCACAAAGTACTACTTTTACAACATTTTAGGGGTGCAAAAAGAATGTTTTGGGTTTTTGTTTTGTATTTTTCTTTCTATCTGGCAATTCTCCCAATTACCCAGGACGCAACTGAGGTAAGGTAACATAGAGGTAAAATCTAAGTAAAATTCCCCCCAAAATATTTCGTAGACAATACACCTCCCGGCAGCAGTCCTTTACTAGGTGCACCATAAATAGCCCAACTGGCCCGGTGCCAGAGGAGAGGCTAACGCTAGCAACCACCCGGGAGAGGGCCTTCCTTATTCCTTTTCCTTATTTTTTGTTGTTGCGACCGACGGAAGCAGGCAGCCGATACTGCCTTTCCCCTCTCCCACATTAATTAAAGGAGGAAGAATTAGCTGAGATGAGTCGCATGGCGCGCTGTCGAGCTGATAGGCCAATCACGGTTTGGCATGTTTTATCTCCCCAAACTTAATTGCAATTTTTCCAAGGGGAGTGACGCGATCACACTGGCAGGCTGGAATTATCCAGGCGTGGAGCGTACAGTACCGGAGTGAGTCTGTGATACTGTAGTTCTGATGGATTCTGATGCTAATTTTAGACAAGAGTATTGTTAGTTCATGTTTCATAAACGGATGAATGTCGTCTTAGCACTGCATCAATGACTTAAATGACTTGGTCGTTTCTTCTTCGGCAGAATAAAGTTTGGCCTTTTAGACTTCTTGCAATTTAAATGCGTAATAAATAGAAAAAGGAACTGTCCTCGTTCTAAGCTGTTTCGTACTTTAACCTCTTTTCTTAACCGAGCACATTTTCTCCAGTTTGGCTTTACCTAAGGTATTATTACGCCTTACAATGTGATTGAAAAACCCTCCCAGTGATAACAGTATTTTTTTCTAAAATAAATATAGTAAACTCAAAATCTACTGTTCCGAATTATTATGCAACTCATAGTTTCAATACATTTTAAAGCTTGTAATTAACTGAACATGGTCATTTGTTGAATTTACAGCATTAGGAGGTCATATTTACTCAAATCAAAAGCTATTTCAATCAAAAACCTCTTAACAGGTCAAGTTAGATTTTAACATAGGACCCCTTATTTGATAGCAGCTTCAAAATTCTTAAATCGATTAAACTTGTGAGTTTTTGGAGAGTTTCTGTTTGGATTTGTTTGCAGGATGTCAGAATATCCTCCCAGAGCTGCTGTTTGGATGAAAACTGCCTCCCACCCTCATAGATGTTTTGCTTGAGGCTCCAGAGGTTCTCAACAGGGTTGAGGTCAGGGGAGGATGGGGTCCACATCATGAGTTTCTCTCCTTTTATGCCCATAGCAGCCAATGATGCAGAGGTATTCTTCACAGTATGACATGGTGCGTTGTCATGCATGGAGATGATTTTGTTAGGGAAATCTCGGCTCTTCTTTTTGTAACATGGAAGAAAGTGGTCAGTCAGAAATTCCACATATTTTTCAGAGGTCATTTTCACACCTTCAGGGAGCCTAAAGGGGCCGACCAGCTCTCTCCCTATGACTGCAGACCAAAACATGACTCCGTCTCCTCCTTGGTGACATCACAGACTTGTTGGGACATGGTGGCCATTCACCAACCATCCACTACTCCATCCATCTGACCATCCAGGGTTACACGGCACTCATCAGTGAACAAGACTGTTTGAAAATGAGTTAGCTCGTCAGCTTCAATTAACAGTTTACAGGAGGCCGGAGAGGAGACGGTTTATGCACAACTGCAAGCCTCTGGAGGGTCCTACACCTCGAGACTTCAGAGGCACCAGCAGCTTCAAATACCTGTTTGCTGCTTTGTAGCAGCTGTTCTCTTAATCTGATGTATTTGTCTGGCAGAAACCGTCCTCATTGTGCCTTTATCTGCACAAACCCGTGTGTGCTCTGAATCGGCCACAAATCTCTTAACAGTACGTGATTACGTTATTTCACGTCTTTCATGAAATATCTAAGGTTTTCATACCTAGTCCAAGGCATAACAGGCAGGTAACTGTATGTGAATAGGGAAAACGCGGAATAGCTTGGTAGCTTCTAACTTCACCCCAGTTTTTTTTGTCACTATTTTTGTCACTTTTTTGTCACGTTTTTGAGAAAATATGTTCGGTTCAGGTAGGGGTTAAGAGGTTAAAGGTTTTGCAGAATGACCTTTCTTTTTTTTTACTATAGTGCTTCAATAAATGTAGCTACACATGCTACAAAACTTTGAAAACTTCTCTCACTTCTCTTCGTGTACTGTATTTTAATGCGACTACAACTGTTGCGTGTGGAATTTCGTTTGCCAAAGGATTGCGACTGTCACTTCCGCTTGTCTGAAATGATAACTTGAGAGCTCACTTCCACCAGCGTCCACGTCTTCTCCCTCTATCACCTTTATTATGCTAATTGTGCGCGGCTTCCCTCTGTTCAGCACGGGCTTTTGCTGAGTGGCAAATCGCCTCGGCTGCGGATGCCCGGGCCGCGCCAGAAGCATGTGGCTCTGCAATATGGAGCCGTCAGGGCCTCGTTTGCACACAAGGACATGGGGGGGTTGCCCGTTCGCTCCTGCCCTTAGCCCGACCGGGATGGGCGACGGAGACGTGGCGTGGGTGCAGGTGGTGCCGACTCTTTACCTTCTCGCTCGGTCACACGGTAGGGCCGGGTGATGGGATCGTGAGTGTGTGCAACCCCGGGAGGCGGATCAGTTTGTCTTCATACCTCGTTTGTTGACAACGATTGTTACGCTTGTATGTTTCGGTACCATCAAATCTGTAGTAAGTACCTGAACCAAGACCTACGCGTTACCATAGTGTGTTTTGGGCAAATGTGGGGCCTCTGAAGACACTAAAACTACCCGTGTTACCATTTTGTTGCCTTTTGTTAAATCTTGAAAGTGGAAGCAGAGCATAATAAGCCACGGGCACCGAAGCTTGGCACCTTTTATTTTTTGCTATTGTATTAGTATCAGACTGGTGTTTCCGGCTACTCTGAGCCCGAGTACCTGTCAAGGATCCCGTTGGAGGAAATGGTAATGGGACAAACCCCTGCAGTCTTCTACAGAGACAGGGATGTTTCTTACTTGTCATGTCTGCTCATTTAAACAGGTTTCAGAGTCTAGTTTGCACCACTTTATCACATGTATGCAAGTGTAATCTTGGATACTTAGGCTTCCTAATCTAAATGTTTTGTTCAGCTTCTGCGACGTCAAAGATCCAGTGTTGCATAACATTTTCAACAAGATCTTGATGATGGGGGAGTGTGGCCACTGCGCAAAGCCACCTTCAGCACTTCCCAAAGATTTACAATGGGGTTAAGGTCTGGACTCTGTCGTGGCCAATCCATCTCACGCTCCCTGAACCAGCTCTTTCGTAATGTGAGCACGGTGAATCCTGGCATTGTCATCTTGGAACATGCCCCCGCCATCAGCGAAGAACAAATCCATTGATGGATTTACCTGGTCATTCAGGATGTGCAGGTCGTCGGCTGATCTCATTCTTTGGGCACATAGTGTTGCGGAACCTAGACCTGACCAACTGCAGAAAGCCCAGATCAGAACAGTTAGTTACATCCAGGTGGACACTTTTTTGGGGGGTTTGGTTTCGGTTTCTTGACACACCATCCACCATAGCTTGACGAAGCATTCATGCTCCTCTATTTATTCCTACGATATTATGTTTTATTGTTCAAATTATTATGAACGTAATTGACAACAGGACAAGGCTGAAACGATTAGGAACGATGCAATGTCCCTGCTGTTGTTGTTTTTCTTTTGCCATAACAAAGTGATCAGATTTTATTATTTGACTGCTTCATAATAAAATCCAAATTATTAAAAGAGGTCTGAAAATTAGCCTCTGGTGCAAAAAGCCCTAGAAATCTACAAAAGTAACAACAGCCATCACAATCCTCCCGACCTGACGCTATCTGCTGCTCCGACCAGCGCCGTGCTGCCCCGCACTCCGCTGGTGGTCCCCGGATTTTCCGCATTTGCTTGTTTTTAATAATTGATCTGGTTATTATAGCAATATTAGCCGAGATTAAACACTCACGCAGAGGCCATTACCTTGGGAACACAGGCTGGGGAAGCTCATTTCCTGTTCGCCGGACGCGCTGAACCCGGGCGACCCGCGCATTCGCATTACCACGGGCCCCGACGAACACCCACCATCACACCTTTAATCAGCTCTCAGCTGTTGGAGAGCGCGCACGGAAAACTGCATTCATATATGGAGCACGGGCTCAAAATACCACGGCTATAAACAACACCGCAGTCCAGAGTTGTGACCGAATCCGCCGAACAAAGACAACCGTGTTTATTTCCATGCAAGTCAACCTCTTAAAGGGCCAATACCTGATTTGTCTGTTTCTAAACAATGACAGAGGGAGCTTGAAAGGAGGGGGTATTATGCAAAATCGACTTTTTAGAGCTTTTTACCGTGTCACAATGATGCCATCTCATCAAAGGCATACCTGGAGTTGTGTTTCTGGCCACTAGTAATCTTTTAATCTTTCCCAGCGGCTATTTGTAGCACCACTACGGCGGCAGCTCATAAAAGGCTCCTACCTGAGGTCCTACGTATCCAGGAAATGCTTTCCTCACCTCTCGATCTCGTGGGTTACACAGCACTAGCAAAACATAAAGTTAGCATGTCGCTTTCCAAAGGACAAAAAAGAAAAGTGGACAGTGAAGACAGGAGTTTCAGGGAGGAAAGGCGACAAACATATGGTTTCATCCTACCTGGATATGCGAATGCCAAACCTCTCAGCCTCATCTGCAACGAGGTCATCTCCGTTTGCAAAGAGTCCAATATTCGGCGACATCACGAAACGAAACATGGGTCATTCAGTGCGTCCTTTCCACTTCAGTCGGAGTCAAGGCGTCTCAAAATCAATGCTCTTTATGACAGTTATATCCGGAGCAGCAGGTCCTAGTCCGAGGCCTGACCACACAGGAAAAGGTATCCAGTGCCTCGCTTAAAGCGTCCTGGATTTTGGCCCGGTGTTACGCCGAAAACTGCATGACCGCCGAAAAATGCACCCCCTCTTACCGCGCACAGATGAAACAATGACAGGAAGGTTTCTAGGACTGTCTCTTAGCAATTATAGCCCATTTGTGTGTCTTTATTTATGTAAGACTGACTAACCATAGCTCATTTAACCAGAAGAGATTGTCTTTAAAAGTCAGGGATATTTTTTGGCTGAGCGTGTGATATGAGGAGAGCGTGTGAAGGCACTCAAATGTGTGTGTCTGAGGTAAAGTATGAGGATCGAGACAAACCACAATTTAATCTAAAAGTTAGGCTGCTTAGAGTTAAAATGCAACAGTGGAATGGTGTTGTGCCAAACACAAGCAAATATCAGGGGCAAAACATTTGCGGATAAAGAACAATTAAAGGAGCTACATCATGCAAAATCGACTTTTTTGAGCTTTTAACCATTATGTTATGCTATTGTCTTATCAAAAACACCCCCAGAGTGGTGTTTGGCTTCATTCACGCAGTTCTCCGTAATCCTCCTGAATCCTGCTCTCTGAGCAGCTGCTCCGCCCTCTCCTGGTAAACGACTGGCATGTTCAGTTGTGTCGTCACAGCGGAACGGAAGTGCTCGACGTCTGTAATGTAATGCCTTACGGCATGATTTTCATTTGTAAAACTGCTTTTTTCATTATTTCTGTCGTAAGAAAGAAAGAAGAAGAAAAAAAAATAATAATAAAAAATAAAAAGAGGAAGTGCCTGACGCTTCGCTGCCCCTGTAGTAAAACAAACGCACCCCTGAGCGTCCGAACAGATGGTCATGTCCTGTTGCGCCGAAAGTTGTGAAGAGGGAGCTTTTTCTAACCTACTCTGGAGTCTGGACACCTGTTCTTTTTTCTTACCTCACGATAATGTCACGGAGAAAACCGCGTTTGGCTGCGAGGACAGGACTTTATTCAACCTTCCTAAAGAAGAGGCCATAGAAGTTGGAATTTCCCTCCGGGATTCAGCGACTATCAGCCACAATAGTGTTTGTCTGAGCCTGTCTCTGATGGATGTTTGGTGAACCTTGGCCAGAACCAAAGTGGATTAACTTTTATAACCAACGCAAGTCCCATAATGGAAACATCAGAGAGGTGAGTCGATCAAAATGCATGTTAGCGTGTGTGTGTTAGCGTGTGTGTGCTAGCCATTTAGCCATGAAGCTGTGTTGCACATGTTAACTACTTATAACTGCATCATGAAGTAACTTCACTTTTTGCTGTGATATATATATTTCTACTACTGCTAAAGTTGTATGAGCGGCGAGAGGGGGCGGAGTTAACTGAATCCCTGCGTTTTGTCTTCCGGGTTGGAAAAATACCTCCAGAAAATACTTATATTTATCACAAAAAATAGTGCTCCGTAGTGGTAGAGGTACAATATATCATATAAATGCATATACTTTACTTTGGAATGGCTAAAATAGCATGATACAGATCCTTTAAATCTCTGTTAGGCTTCTTTTTCTTTTTTTAAATATATATATATCCTCTGGCGGGCCAAAAAATATTGGCAATAAGCCAAAATAGTCCCCCGGGCCGGACGTTGCCGACCACTGTTGTAGAGTAAGAATATTGTGTTCTGAACACTTCGAGTACTTTCATGTTATTTAGCATTACAATCATAAAAGTGGCATATGATTAAAACAAGTAGCTATACTTGTTACATGACCCGTTATGAACTTATTTACCACTAATGAAGAATGCAAAAAAAAATCTGCAAATGTCTGCAGCCCAGAACGAGAAAGAGCGAGACTTCCCCTGCTGTTTCCATCTTTTCTTTCTTACTCACTGAATATGAAACTTAAATGTAATATTTGAGTACTGCAATGCATCCCTTTAATTTTAAGAAAGTAACTGTATTCTAAATACCCTCAAAAGAAACAGTAACGGAATACTTTATTACTTAAAATGAGTAAACTAAACACGTATTCTGAATAAATGTATTGCGTTACTACCTGACACTGTCCCCAGCCAAGGGAGGGAGGAGCTTAGAGTTGGCGTTTGAAATGAAACTACCGCATATTTTGTTTCAGCTGTTTCAGATCAATACAGCATTTTATAAACGACAAAGTGGAAGACAGATACAGTATACAGATGTGTTTGACATTTCACCCATTTCAGGGGTGGGCGCTCATGAGCTTTTGCTTTGGCCCACTCCTTTTGAGCAGAATTTCAACTGCTCAAATAAAGAAATAAAGATTTTTTTTAGCAACCACTGCAAAAATATTTGTTTTGCTTTAATTGTTTGTTGAGGTCAAACTCATTCCTAACTCTCCAAACACATTTCTAACATCCACATTCTTCAGGAGGAGTTCATGAGCAAGTTTCACAACTTTGAGAGAGAAATACTGTCATGGAAATGCAATCAACAACAACTTGATAAAAAGGCTTTATGAATATCTTTTTTCCACATTGTGCTTTTACAATACACAGAAGGTCACAACAAGTATCGGGCCATAACCTCTTACTCCCCGTCTTAACCGGGGGTCGGCCCATTACTCCGACGACCCATGAGTCCGACGCCTCATTATTCTGAAAACGTCCCATTGAGTAGGGGTTGAAAAATAAAATTGGGTTCAGGCAACTGTCCCCTGACCTTAAGGTTAGGGCCAGTGGTTGTATATGGCTCTCTAATCCACAACACAAGAATAATGATGTCGGACCAATGGCATGGCACCTCTTAACCGAGTGGATGTCGCGGAGGGATGGGTCAAATGCAGAAGACACATTTTGTTGCACAGTTGTTGTATGTTGACAAATCCTTAAAGGAACAGGCCACCGTTTTCCCACACTGAGATATGTTCTTACCTGAGCTTAGACGAGTGGATGCGTACCTGTCTGGCACCCGTGGAAGAGCTTGGTCGCTTCCAACTTCACCCCGTTTGGAGCTAAAGGAATACATTGGGAGAGGCCAAATGCTAACAACATCTTTGGTCGTTTTGCACGACTGAGGGCACGCACAAAGACCAGGCAGGTACGCATCAACTCGTCTAAGCTCGGGTAAGAACATATCTCAGTACGGAAAAACGGTGGCGTGTTCCTTTAACCTTAACCTCAGCTTTTTCATCGTTTTCTTGGTTACTTTACTCGCGATTTTGAGGCTTTTTTTCAAGAAGCTTTTTGATTTAAGTAAAGCCAATTTGGAGAAAATGTGCTCGGTTCAGAGGTTAAAAGGAAGGGTCTGCAGGGTGTGCTCTTTTGTCCTGCGATGTAAGAGCATCATAGGTATCGAAACAAAAGCCACTAAATGACAATTAACTCGTATGAAATAGTCACACAGCCGATGAAACGGACACAATAGAGCGTGGTTGGAAGCTCCCAAAAAAAAAGGATTCCAGTTTGGCAGAGTGCGGCCATTTAAATTGTAATTGCCACGGCGCACGTCTTGTCTCATTGCCGCCGTACCCTGTACATTGTTATCTTTTGTCGTGCCGAATGAAACTAGAGTAAGCCAGCGTAATGCGCTCGGAGCTGGGAGCCATTTTACAGTCATTTACGTGAAAATGGCACCATAATGCAATAACATTTGGGATGCTTACAGTTTTGATTGGGAGCGGATAAGAGTGCCAGGCGGCGGTAACGCGCTCACAGCACTATGTTGGTGTCCATCAATCGAGGTAACTAACAAGGCTTAGATTTCATGGCTTTTTGGGAAGGGGGGGGGGGAATCAAATTAGTCTGCCAGACAGCCAATTTGTGTTTTTGTAGTCAAATGCGGCGGCTGCTTTGTGTCCTGTGGGCCACGCCAGATGAGAGGGGAAACCGAGTGCTTCCTTTCAGTTACGTAACACAAAAGGCAGAAGAAAAGAAGAGCGCGATTGGAAATAGAAACTTGAATTTGTATCCAGTCGAAGCGAATAGGCCCGCACCAGTCGCCCGCGATTCAACTTTTGGGTGGGACTTCTGTGTCCTTTACCCACCTCGCTCGTGCGACTGTGGGGTGTGAACCAGGGGTCGACCGATATGGGTTTTTTCTAAGAACGATACGCGCCTCCAATATTTAGTTGTTGTTGCCGATATCCCGTCTCTAATCCTGTGTGTGATGCTGCTAAACTGTAAAATGTGTCGGTGTTGAACTGTGACAGCAGGGGGCGCGCTTCTCTAATTGGTCGATTAAACTCCAATTCCTGTTCCGTCTTTCGTAGATTTGTGTTGGGCTTTCTCATCGCCATTTTTAATATGACAGTGACGGTCTACGCACGAAACACACGGCTCTTTTTACAGACGTAATGGGAGATAAATGAGCCGATAGTCATCATGAGGAGCAGAAACCAAAGCAAAACCAGGACTAAACCAGGACTAAACCAGGACTACACCAGGACTACATCCAGGACCCCGGAGATATTTTTTCTTCACATGACAACTGCGAAAGGATCAGAGTCCGTTTGCGGACCTCAAACGAACCGGACTATCTGCGCAAACGGGCCAGGATTGGGATCAAGAATGCGACCTTAGTCTCCATCTCTTATGGTTCCAAAATTAGAAGCAAAAGTCTGCAACATAAAATGTATAAAATAGGTGTACAAACAAATGTGTGACCAATGGATGACTGAGCTCTCTCCAATGCAAAATCCGGAGATATCGGCCTTTTAGCAGCATGATATCGGCTGATACCCAATATTGTAAAATACCCAAATATCGGCCAGTATATTAGCCCATAGCCCATGACTGCACTAAATAGCACCCGGTAGCACTGTGCTTTATGTTGATATTTTTTCATGTGATATTTTGTAATGACGATGTGTGTGTTTCTACTTTTAATTGAGCCGTGCTGAAAGACAAATCTCTGCTGTTTTGAACAGACAATAACGTTATATTCTATTCTATATACTCTAGTGTGAATCCATATTTTTACTGAATCCATTATGTCTCCAGCTCGTCTTTTGTACGCTAATATGATGCATTCTGGTTTATACAGTGTCCGTTACTTCTTTAATGTTCACATTTAAGGAACTAATGCCAGCACATTTTTCTTAGGAGCTTATTTCTAGTTCTTTGATTTAACTTCATATTTAATAATAACAACACATGTTTAAAAAGTACACAGCCTATCTGTCGTACATACTACTAGAGTAACTCATCTCAAGATCTTGTGCCAGAATCCTTATCAGCAGTAGCTAGCTGGGACTTTAGGTTGGTGTCGGAAACTAGAGGAAGCCCATAAAAACACAATGAGAACCCCAGCTCCTCTAGCTTACTGCTGCCACTACTATTAGCTTCTACCATTGCTCAGTTCCAGAGCAAACTCACTGAGATTGCATCAGATTTTTAAAGAACCGATGCTTGTCATCAAAGCACAACAAAACCAAAGGGGTTAAACATTTTGAAACGCGACTGCCACGCAACCTTTCGCGCCTCTGTAGATCCAGGCCTGCTGCTGCTGCTGTTGCTACTACAACTACAACTCCCTCTAATGTGGTCTCATTAAAAACCCTCATTAGAATAATTGTTGGTCAATAAATTAGCGTCGGTACACATTCTGGCCGGCGGTGTTGTCAAAGCCTGAGCATTGAACATGGGGCTGAATCAGATCAGATGTGCTATCGACAGGCCGCTGTCAATACCGGGCCCCTCCGAGGGTTAGCTATTTGCACATTGACTGATTGACTGTTTCTTAATAGACACATAATTGGTGACAAAGACCTTCCGATGGAGTGTCATTTGGCAGAACGTTGGCGATGATTCACAGTCTGTCCTGTTGTCAGTTGGACCGGCTCCCAAAGACGAGAAAGGAGGATGTGCGATGTACATGTCTGCAAAACTGGCTCTTTGAAGCGAGGGCATGATGTCTTTTTTTTTGTTTTCTTTTTTCTACAGGTATTAGGTATTAATTTCAAACACATCCTGTAGACTGTCTTTAATTTTTTTTTTTTGGTTAGGAAATGCAATGAACTTGTGAGCATGGTTAATGCCCCCCGTGGGTGCAACGGAAGCTCTCATCCTCTGAAATGAATGGGCAGAGGTTGCCTGAGAACTTGTCTGTAAAAACGTTTGTTTAATTATTGATCAAATATGAAGCGGACACAAAGAAAGTATGGCCGATATTTGTCTTTTTTTTTTTGTCGATCAGTATCGGTCCGATATGGGAAAATATATATTTTTTTGCTTTGAATTATTTACTGCGCCGTAATGTCGTAGCACACTTGAATGCATGCAGCAGTGTGACTGGGGCAACAGTTTATTCAAATTATCTGCAATAAACAGTGTCTCCTAAAAATGAAGAAACTCCAGCATAAGTTCACACGTCTCCAAAAGAAAATATGTTTTTACTATGTTTAAACAACGTGGAGCGGACACTTGGACACCACAGAGATACAGAGCCACAATTTGCTGCTGTGACAAACCGGACTAAAACTGCCTCCAAAGACATTATTTTGAGTCAATAACATGAATCTTTTTCTGATGGATTGTCGCTACATCTGAGTGGTGAGTGTTGCAAAAGTCTCTCTGTCCTGGCGCCAGATTTATAACTTTGTTAGCGATAGCCTAGCTTCTCGCAGGCTAAAGGCTACAACACATAAACATTGGCTTTCTGTCTTCATGTAGGTTTACTACAGTGATGATAATGGCTGTATTCATGTTTACTGTGCACACTTTTGTCATGTTAATGCCCCATGAAAACGAGGCGTTATGTCCACATTTTTAATTAGACCCATTTGTGATCATTAGCGCATTTACAGTAACATTGAAAACAATGCAGTTCAAAGCGCATGCTAATCTTGTAAAACTACTCTAAACCAACTCTAAAGCTTCACATTCTGGCCTCATAAGTTCAGTATCAGGTGCTGTTAAAGTGACATGATGCTATTTTTTGCAATTCATACAGAGCTGTCCTCAGAGAAGTTTATCAGATTTGTTGAAAGTTAAAACATGTAGCTTAAACAACATGGTAGGCTACATGTTTAAATACAAAATACAATAAATAGTAGCCTAGCATATTCTCAGTGTCACTGTTTCTCATTAATAGAGGTCATGGGTGAAAGTGTAATAAGAAGGTCTGAGTAAATATTTATTTTTTATACAATTTATTTATTTTACAACACGTGAACTGCTACCTTAACGTGGGGGGGTTGTTTGAGTGTCCGAATGATCCTAGGAGCTATGTATGCCCCTGGTAGGGTCTCCCATGGCAAACAGGTCTTAGGTGACGGGTGAGACAAAGAGCAGTTCGAAGACTTCTATGGACAGAACAAGGACCGTGACTTCGCCCGGTATGGCGCAACCGGGGCCCCACCCTGGACCCAGGTCTGGGGTTGGGGCTCGAATGCGAGCGTCTGGTGGTTGGGCCTCTGCCCACGGGGCCCGGCCGGGCACAGCCCGAAAGGACGATGTAGAGGGATCCGTAGGGGTCGGGTGCAGAGAGGACTGGGTGGCAGTCAAAGGCAGGTGCCTCGACAACCTGGTCCGCGTGCGCAGCTTCTGGCATTCGGGACACTGAACGTCACCTCGCTGGGGGGGAAGGAGCCTGAGCTTGTGCGGGAGGTTGAGAGGTACCGGCTAGATATAGTCGGGCTCACCTCCACGCACAGCCTGGGTTCCGGATCCCAACTCCTGGAGAGGGGCTGGACACTCCATTTTTCTGGAGTTGCTCGCGGGGAGAGGCGGCGGGCTGGGGTGGGTTTGCTCATAGCCCCCCAGCTCAGCCGTCACGTGTTGGAGTTCACCCCGTTGAACGAGAGGGTCGCGTCCCTACGCCTTCGGGTCGGGGACAGGCCTCTCACCGTTGTCTCGGCCTACGGGCCCAACATCGGTGCAGAGTACCCGGCCTTCTTGGAGTCCCTGGAAGGGGTACTAGATGGTGCTCTGGCTGGGGACTCCATTGTTCTACTGGGGGACTTCAACGCCCACGTGGGTAACGACAGTGAGACCTGGGTGGGGGTGATGGGGGAAAAACGGCCTCCCCGATCGGAACCCGAGTGGTGTTCTGTTATTGGACTTCTGTGCTAGTCACGGTTTGTGCATAACAAACACCATGTTCGAGAACAAGGATGTCCATAAGTGCACATGGCACCAGGACACCCTAGGCAGGAGGTTGATGATCGACTTTGTAGTTGTGTCATCTGATCTCCGGCCGCGTGTCTCGGACACTCGGGTGAAAAGAGGGGCTGAGCTGTCAACCGATGACCACCTGGTGGTGAGCTGGAGCCGCTGGCAGGGGAAGAAGCCGGTCAGACCTGGCAGGCCCAAATGTGTTGGGCCTGCCAACGTCTGGTGGATCCCTCCATCAGTAGGGTCTTCAAATCCCACCTCCGAAAGAGCTTCACCCAGATTCCGAGGGAGGTTGGAGACATTAAGTCCGAGTGGACCATGTTCTCCTCCTCCATTGTCGCTGCGGCGGCTCGTAGTTGTGGCCGTAAGGTTTCTGGTGCCTGTCGCGGCGGCAACCCCCGGACCCAGTGGTGGCGCCCGGAAGTAAGGGATGCCGTCAAGCTGAAGACTGGGACTCCGGAGGCAGCTGAGAGGTACCGGCAGGCCAAGCGTGCTGCAGCTCGTGCAGTCACAGAGGCAAAAACTCAGGTCTGGGAGGAGTTTGGAGAAGCCATGGAGGAGGACTATCGGTCGGCCTTTGAAGAGATTCTGGCAAACCATCTGGCGCCTCACTGTTTACAGTGTGGGTGGGGGGCTGCTGACCTCGACTGGGGATGTGGTCGGGCGGTGGAAGGAGTACTTTGAGGATCTCCTCAATCCCACTGTTGCGTCTTCCGATGAGGAGGCAGAGGCTGGGGATTCAGAGGGGGGCTCGTCCATCACCCAAGCTGAAGTCACCGAGGTGGTTAGAAAGCTCCTCGGTGGCAAGGCCCCGGGGGTGGATGAGATTCGTCCTGAGTACCTTAAGTCTCTGGATGTTGTAGGACTGTCTTGGTTGACACGCCTCTGCAACATTGCGTGGCGGTTGGGGACAGTGCCTGGATTGGCAGACCGGGGTGGTGGTCCCTCTCTTCAAGAAGGGGGATCGGAGGGTGTGCTCCAATTACAGAGGGATCACACTCCTCCAGCTCTATACCCTTCATCGGGTGCTCGAGGGTTTGTGGGAGTTCGCCCAACCAGTCCACATGTGTTTTGTGAATCTGGAGAAAGCGTTCGACCGTGTCCCTCGTTGTGCCCTGTGGGGGGTGCTCCGGGAGTATGGGGTCCGGGGCCCTCTGCTAAGGGCTGTCCGTTCCCTGTATGATCGCAGCAGGAGCTTGGTTCGCATTGCCGGCAGTAAGTCAGACCTGTTCCCGGTGCGTGTAGGTCTCCGCCAGGGCTGCCCTTTGTCACCGGTTCTGTTCATTGCCTATATGGACAGAATTTCTAGGCTCAGCCAGGGGCCGGAGGGTGTCCGGATTGGGAACCTCAGAATCTCATCTCTGCTATTTGCAGAAGATGTTGTTCTGTTGGCTTCATCAAATCAGGACCTCCAGCGCGCACTGGGGCGGTTTGCAGCCGAGTGTGAAGCAGCCGGTATGAGGATCAGCACCTCCAAATCTGAGGCCATGGTTCTCCACCGGAAAAAGGTGGTTTCCCTGCTTCAGGTCGGTGGGGAGTCCTTGCCTCAAGTGGAGGAGTTCAAGTATCTCGGGATCATGTTCACGAGTGAGGGACGGATGGAGCGTGAGATCGATAGATGGATCAGTGCGGCGTCAGCAGTGATGCGGTCGTTGTATCGGACTGTTGTGGAGAAGAGGGAGCTGAGTCTGAGGCAAAGCTCTCGATTTACCGATCGATCTACGTTCCCACCCTCACCTATGGCCATGAGATTTAGGTAATGACCAAAAGGAAAAGATTGCGAATACAAGCGGCCGAAATCAGTTTCCTTCGCAGGGTGGCTGGGCGCACCCTCCGAGATCGGGTGAGGAGCTCAGTTACCCGGGAGGAGCTCGGACTCGAGTCGCTACTCCTCCACGTCGAAAGGAGCCAGCTGAGGTGGCTAGGGCATCTGTTTCGGATGCCTCCTGGTCGCCTCCCTCGGGAGGTGCTCCATACATGTCCTATTGGGAGGAGGCCTCGTGGAAGGCCCAGGACACGCTGGTGGGACTATGTCTCCGAGCTGGCCTGGTGTGCGTGGATCGGGAAGTCTGGGCATCTCTGCTGAGACTGCTGCCTCCACGACCCGGCCCCGGATAAAGCGGAAGAAAATGGATGGATGGATGGATGGAGTAAATATTTAGCCAAAAACAAAATGACATTTCACTCCAATACAGTGTGTGAGACGGTGTGTCCCTATTTTCCCCCCACATTTTCAATACAATATTTTATGAGGTCAGTTCCATTTTACATTTGTGCTGCAAACTGTGTTACCAAAACCCAGTAGCAGAGCTAATTTTGACTGGGTCAGGATTTATCTAGCCTGGCCTTGGCAATCCGTAACCTCCGATCAGTGATTATTTCCCTACACTACGTTACGTCTGGGTCTGATCTCAGTGGCCGCGTTACATCGGTTGAATTTCAACCTACCATTCAGCGAGCGGGGGAGGCGGGTCTTGTAGGTGACGTCAAGCATTTGATTGCTTGCTTCACTCACTCGGGTGCATCTCATACTTCACAACCAAACGCTAGCGATTGGGTCAAATCAAATCAGATCCAATTGTTTCAATCTCCTCCCACCTGAGCTCAATTGTGAAGATCCAGACCCTCTGTCCGAAATGAGTACGAGGGTATGGTAAGACCAGGCTAGGATCGGAACTAAAGACTTAGGTCTCAGGACTGATGAGCTTAGAGTGACTTTGTATACTTTACAACTTTACTCAGGTTGTAAATACTATAGGAGACTTCTGCGTTTATAACTGTAACTGTTTTAGCGTAAACAGAAGCTAAAGGCTAATGTTCATTCAACGCTAACAAACACACTTGACGTTTATTAAGTTTTCTTCTGCTTTTGAAAACTTTAAAAAAAATGCGGACAGGAAGTTGTCGTCACCCTACACTGGGCAACAGGAAGTTAGCTAAAAACATTCTGCGCACAGAGCCTATTAAATGTTGAGTGTCTACACAAAAAAAACCTTGTGAGTCACTCTAAAAGTAATTCTGTTTTCTTCTATTATCTTATCTCTCCCCCCCCCCCCCCCATCAGCTGTCAGTCTGCGCCTTCATGCCCTCATCCGTCGCCCACACATGTGTTTGCCCCCCTGATTGTACCGAGCCGAAGACGTATTTAAGAGAAAACACAAGAGAGGGGCAGTGCAAATCAAAACGCCCCACTCCTTTTAATCCCCCCGCGTTCCGTGCAGCCACGCCGGACGCCTCCTCGCCGCTGCTGGGGAGGATTTTAACATCTATTAATGCGGAATTACTCCAATTACGTGTCTCCTTTGCGGCGCGGACCGCCCCCCTCTCTTTCCCTTCGCTTCCCTCCCTCCGCTTGCGCACCTCAGATAGCGCGCACCTCTGGGAGCCGCTGGCAGCAGATGTAAGCAATTTACTTGTGATTTCTTCATATTCGGTGCGAGGCGCGCTCCTGGTGACCCCGCGGCCCCGGAGCCTGCAGGATTCTCACCCGATCAAATTAAAGCTCTCTGCTCACTTATCCCCCCGCGCCGGCGCCGTGCTAACAGCCGGCTCCGGCGCATAGCAACGGTGACCAGGCGTGCGCGCGAATAGCCCCGGCCTCATCAGCCGCTATTAGGGAAAATATACAGTGGCCTAATTGGATGAGATTCAGCTAAGGAAGTGCAGCTAAAGGTCAGCCTCCGCCGTGCGTCTCCTGCTCTCCAAACTAATTTCTCATTCTCCATCTTGGCGCGCCGTTAAACAATGGCGGCCAAAGTTGCAGGGGCTAGCGGGGCGGAGTGTAAACAGGCAACCCGGGCCCGGCTTTGGAGGAGCGGTGGGTCAAATGCACTGAACTCCGCGGCGGTCCCCCTCTCCGAAAAGTGCCGCGCGGCCGAGTCGCAACCTCACCGTTAGCCAATTTCATCAGCGGGGGAGCAGGGTGAGGAAGACCACCTCCGAGTGCAATTACCGGGCACTTAGCGGCGCGGACCGGCCGCCGAGACATGCACAATGCTAACGCTCGGCTTTGTTCGCGGCGTAGGGTGGAGATATTAGATAAATGGAAGTTGGACTGTATTTGATTTGAAGAAGCGGTAATTGGCTGACACTGCTTGTGGTCAAACGCTGCTCGCATGTACAGTTGACCCGATATCGTCTTCAAAGCGGAGGAAAAGAACCGATTTGTTACACTGCTGCTTGATAATAAAACGCTCTGTGGCTCAACAGTGCAAATGATGGGTAAATAAGCACATTTCTACACACACACATGTTCATTTGATGTTAACAAATGCTAAAATAGCTCTACAATCTGACCGTAGTTTTTTGAAGCACACTCCGCTTGACGTTTGTTTACGTTTCCTTCTGCTTTTGAAGACTTTGATAAGAGGATCCTCACAATTGAGAAACAGCGACTGAGTGAAGTAGCAGAGCAAGATTTTGAACCCAGAACCTCCAAGTGTGAGAGGGACTTTAAAGTGCTCAAAGGGCCACCCCACACCACAACCCACAGACTAGCCACACAGGCGAGAGTCAAACCCACAAAGTCAAAACAGGAGACAGACTTTCAATGCAGTGTAGCTTAACCACTGGCCCACAGGAGCGCACATTTACTTATGTGAATTACTTTTATTCAACATTACTGTTCACATGCCATTTTGATCAGATAAAATGCACAAAGACTTTTGGTCCGACATGTCAGTAGCTCAGTGGTGGAGCTCTTGGTTAGAAGTTTAAAGGTCTCACTTGTGCCTGAACATTGAGTAGGTTTACCGTATACTACTGTATCATTGTAAAGACATTACATTTCGGATGAACGGGCCCAGCAGCCAGCGCCCTGTCCCCTCTCCTGCCTTTTGTCCAGCGTTCAAAAGCACGGCTGGTCCTCAAACGCTTCGCTCGGCACCCGGACGTTTGCCGAACCCTAAGCTGATTAGAAGTTAAGGCTAGCAGTTTGGGAAATAACTGGAGGGTCACCAAAGTCTCCATGTAGTCTTCATGACCTGTACCTGACTTGAACCCTATGGCCTCTTTCATTGATCGCATGACTTTACGGTCAGACCAGCCCATTTTGGAGGGGCCCATATTCCGCGGTCCTCGTCCAGTCCTGGTGTTGGTGTTTAGTCTTCGTTTTGTCGTGCTTCACCTCCGGCTTGGTCCTCCCTTAACCCTCGTCGCTCCCTTCCATCGATCGCGGTGTGCGTTGCGCCTCGTGGCTTTCATTCCGGTCAGGCGAGCCCATTCCGGCGAGCTGCGGCGGGGCTAATGCGGCGCACGCTGGGCCAGTCACGGCCTTCGGGGACCGGGCCTAAGTGCTGCTGGGACGCCTGGCGCGGGAGAGACTCCCCATGGCCGCGTGGAAGTCTTTTATCCTCCTTTAACCGCTCCTGCGCGCCCTGCGGACGTGTGTGCTACAATGTAAACACCGTGCAGTGAGCGAGGCGGGAACACATTCTTCCATAAACAAATCAAACGTTTCCGCGACGAGGAGACGCGAGCGTGATCACATCAGGCGTGTTATATCAGTGGCTTCAGCGTAGTAGCTGTAATGGGAGTCGTAGTTGTATTTTATTGAGGCATTTTGAAAGACGTTTTGTGCATGTTTGGGATGCTCTGGATCGGCGTAGACAGAACGACAGCGTGTTCTCCTACCAATATCCAGTAACTCGGCCCAGCCTTTGAAGAGGAGTGGACCAACATTCCCCAGGCCGCAATCGGCAAACCAGATCAGCTCTATGAAGGAAATGTGCTGCACTGCAAGAGGCGAATGGTGGTCACTCCAGATACTGACTGGCTTTCTTATAGTGTGGGAAAAAACATGTTAATCTCTGTATGCATGTGGAAATGTGACAGTTGAGTTTCCCATTCAAGTTTAGTTAAATCTAAATACAAGTTATATGTTATTGATCCCTATAGGGAAATTCATCCTCTGCATTTGACCCATCCTCAATGCCGCTGGGGCGACCTGTAGGAGAAGTGAGTAGCCACCAGCGTTGGCAGGATAATGGTCAGAAACACCTGGCTGGAGGATTAACCTATTTTACATGTTTTACAGTGGTAGGGGAAACTGGAGTACCCGGAGGAAACCTACGCAGACACGGGGAGAACATGCAAACTCCACACGAATCGAACCCAGGACCGTATTGCTATATAAGGTATGAGCACTAACCACAGCACCACTGTACACCCCCTAAAAAAAATCCTTTTTAGTTTTTTTTAGACAATGTGATTTGTTCAAATGAATGCTAAAATACTGTGAAATACCATCTTACTGCAAAGTATCTTCCATCCATCCATCCATTTTCTTCCGCTTTATCCGGGGCCGGGTAGGCAAAGTATCTTCTTATTGATATTCCTTTCAAAATAATTCACATACTCTTTGTTTATTCTTCTTTGTATGATTTAGAATAATTCCAAGTACCCCCTGCAAAGTGCTACCCCGGTTGGGAACCCCTGGTCTACACTAGGTGGTGGAACTCGGAAAATTAGAATATCGTGAAAAAGTTGTTTCTGTAATTAAACTTAGAATGTGAAACTAATATATGATATAGACTCATTGCATGCAAAGTGACATTTGTCAAGCCTTTGTTTGTTTTAATGTTGATGATTTTGGCTCACAGCTTGTAAAAACCCCAAATTCAAAATCTCAGAAGATTAGAATATTGTGAAAAGGGACTATATTGTAGCTCAAAGTGTCTCCTTTCATCAGCGGATTCATCCCAAACACCTACAAAGGGTCCCTGAGACTTTAAATGGTCTCTCAGTGGTTCAGTAGAATTCACCATCATGGGGAAGACTGCTGACCTGACAGTCGTGCAGAAAACCATCTTTGACAAAAGGTAATAGCAAAAGAAGTTGGATGTTCTCAAAGTGCTGGATCAAAGCACATTAATAGAAAGTTAAGTGGAAGGAAAAGGTGTACAAGCCGCAGGGATGACTGCAGTCTGGAGAGGACTGTCAGGAAAAGGCCATTCAAAAGTGTGGGGGACCTTCACAAGGAGTGGACTGAGGCTGGAGTCAGTGCATCAAGAGCCACCACACACAGACGGATCCTGGACATGGGCTTCAGATGTCAGATTCCTCTGGTTGAAGCATCCTGGTCTTCCATGACACCTCAGCAGTGCCACAGGCTGAGAGCATCCATGCCACGCAACCGCATTATCATCCTCATTCAAGTAAAAGGCCCAAACTAAGAACTAAGTACATATGCATGATTATAGTTTTCAGAGGGATATTGATTTCATGTAATATTTCTGTGTAAGTTCTCAGTCGTACAGGAGTTGTCCATCTTCAATGAAGGTACTTGATTCATCTTCTGTACTCAGTAGTTGAAGTAATATTCTTCATGTAATATTCTAACTCTAATTCTGAGATTTAGAATGTGTGGTTTTTACCAGCTGTAAGCCAAAATCATAAACATTATAACAAAGGCTTGACATATTTGCATGCAATGAGTCTATATCATATATTAGTTTCACATTTTTAGTCGTATTATTTTTCACCTGTACACAAGTTTAGCAGCTTTTATGTTATGCATTTATTTGTTTGAAACACTAGACAGTAACAGTGGACAAACCGGATGAATTGTTTTAAGTGTTTAAGTTTGTCAACACTAATATGGCAAATCCTTACTGAAACAGATTTGTGGTGGTATTTTTAGGCTCAGCCGCTCCTATATGGCCACTCCATTGTCCAAGGTAAACAGCATGGACCTCTCGTATGGCCCAGAGCGCTCCTGTGTCTGTGCGACTGCTGAGTAAACACTCCTGCCTCGACACCTCTGACAGATGCGCTTTGAGCTGTATTGGCTCCGATCGCGCTGCCTGTCACCCTTCACATCTCCGCGGGCCCTCGGGTGACCCCTCCGGTGACCTGCGGGGCGGCCCGTGTGCTCGGCGCGTTATTGCCCCTAACGCAATCAAATGCACCTTCAGCACAGGCGCGGGTGGGGGTAGAGGGCGGCAGGCTGAACCGACTAACCTTTAGCACCTGAATCGTGACCCTCATTTACAAGCGGGTCGCCTCCATACCGCATAACGCGAGCGCCTCGGCGAGCGCGCACAGGGCACATCCGGTCTGAGGACACTGAGAGGCCGCGAGGAGGAAGGAACGAGATGCATCGTAAAATATGCAAGACCCACGTGATGAGGAACTAAATAAAGTCAATAAACCTGGACAACACACTGTTGGCACTTCCAGTCATTCACAGTGGGCGTGTGGGGGAGTGCTGTAACTAACTGACTCTCAAACCTTTACACAAACTACCCACATGTGTTGGTTACATACTGTACCAAATACAATTCCTGAAACATTAACACATAAGATGGAGTCAAATCAAACTGACCTCACTAATGGAGAGACACACCTTAGAATAGTCTTCAAAACTAATATATTGTTAAAGAAAAACAATAAAGAATAAACAAAAAACGAATAAATTCATCATAGGTCTCTGTGTTTTGTGTCTCGATGAACATGGACACATTTAGGATGTAAAAAGGGCTGTGTACATTGGTGTATGAATGAGAGAGTGAATGGGTGAATGGAAAAGCGCTTTGGCAAAAACATTATGCAGCTTAAGACCATTAAAAAAGTCTAGTTAACTGAAATGAAACATGTCGATTTTCTAAGCGGAAAAAAGGGGAACTCTATTGTAAATGTTCTGGGTATGGTAGACTCATTAAAGTGAGATATGTATAGCCTTTATTTGTTATAATTTGGATCATTATGGCTCAGCTTGTAAAAAAAAAACACTTTAAAAATAAAATGTACTGTAACTGTAAGCCCATAATCATCAAAATTATAACAAGCAAAGGCATAATAATAATGCCTTACACTTGTATTGCGCTTTACAAGTCTGTATTACCAAGTTTTTCTCAAAGCGCCACATTGTCGTCATTATTCATTCACTCCATACTCGGTGGTGGTAAGCTACTGTTGTAGCCACAGCTGCCCTGGGGTAGACTGACGGAAGCGAGGCAGCCAATCTGCACCATCGGCCCCTCCGACCACCACCAACCACTCACTCACATCATTCATCCCGGCCTATTGTACATGTTTTTAGTGGTAGGGGAAACCGGAGTGCCCGGAGGAAACCTACGCAGACACGGGGAGAACATGCAAACTCCACACAGAAAGGCCCCGTCCAGGTGGGAATCGAACCCGGGACCTTCTAGCTGTGAAGCCGAAGCACTAACCGCTGTGCTACCGTGCCGCAGTAGGCATGTAATGAGTCTACATCATACTGTATGATCACATTTCACATTTTAAGTTGAATTACAGAAATAAATGAACCTTTTCATGATATTGTAATTGTATGACGAGCACCTGTATGTCAGTATGCAAAAACTGTGGCCTGTCCCTTTAAGAGGTTAAGGCGCCGCTAACCGCTCAGACAGCCACTGAGACCAACAGCCAAATACACATTAATAAAAACTTTAGTCGTTTTTTGTTGCATAAAAAGTTCAATAATGCACCTTTAAGGTACTGCTGGAATAGAAAAAAAACTACTAAATCTTGATGCCTGATGGGAGCAATAAAGAGAGGTACTTGCTTGCTCTGACGCAAATAAATTGTTTATTGGCGACACCATCAACAACATAGTAAAAGTACATAAAAAAGAAGGAAGACCCTATCTCTTCTCACAAATTACAAATAATGTTAAGAGATAGTTTAAAAGCATATGAATATGATCATGAACGTCAGATCACTTTGTTGATTTTGGTCGCTGACACAAACCATGACTCTCTATTAAATGACCAAATGTACGAAGCAGCCTTTATTCTCATTTCCCTGACCGTCCTTTGCATTCTCACAGACACTAAAGTGTGAGCGGAGCCAGCACAGAGCGTCTCATTGTGCGGTCCCCCCTCTCTCTCACAGCTGGACTGAAACATTAGCCTTGTGGACCAGACATGTCCATAAAAGTGAGCGCGGCTCCTCCGCAGTGGCCCCGGGGCCCCTCTCGCCGCTGTAAATGGGAAAGACATAATGCCACGTTTTATGGATAATCACATTCCCACAGAGAAGATCACAGGAGGCGCACGGCGGAGGGGCAGGGCCCGGCTCGTTTGGGGACACAAAGAGTGGATTCAGATCCTAATAGGACAGGGGTTTATGTATTTGGTGGCATTCATGTATGTAGAGCGGAGCATTCGGCGGGAAAATGATGGGCTTAGGATTACTTTCACTATCTTTATATTTTATAAGTAGCAATTATGACAAATCTGTAGGCAATGTTAATGGTGGTAATGTTGCATGGTAATATTTGGGTCAGTCCATCACATCCTGGCCCCCCTTATCGACCACTCCTCAACAGTTTCAAAACAATTAGCCAACATTGGTGATTATAGGGTGGACATGTATTATAATAAAACCGTGTTAATAAAAATGCAGTGCCTGGTGGGTTTGTAGGTGTTGAAGTATATTTTACAGTCCAGATGGGATCACTTATAGTATATCATAACTCAGAGTACCAGGGGCAACCTTCGATGGGCGACTGTACATAGTGCATGCCCAAGGAACCGTCTTGAGCCAGGCGTGGACGGGAATAGGGCTGGGTACCCGTCTCATATTTTTCGATACCGGTACTTTAACAATACTTGGTTCACGATATATCGATACCTATACTGAAATATTCCTCGTCTAGAACCAGAAAACAGAACATTAATATCTGGAAGATATCATCTCCAATGTCAAGAAATGTGGGGAAAATGGGGAATAATTAAGCGGGAAAATTGTGTAAAAAAAAAATAGAAATGGAGCGAACATTCAGGAAAGAAATTGGGGAAAAATAAGGATAACATTGGGGGGAAAAAATCATGTATTTGAGCAGACAGGACCAAGTCATTTCCTTTAATGCTGTCCCTGGACCAACAGCATCAAAACTGTATTTTGTTTCCTTTGGTACCTGCTTTCGATGCTTTTATTTTTTCAATACCAGTAGGACCGAAACCTTTTTTTCCTGCCCTATAGGCAGGAATACCTTGAGCTCAAGCCTATCGTCTATATTGCTGCATGTTCTGTCTTCACTATTGCGTGTGGATTGTGTTGATAAAGGACATTGGACAAAACCCATCAGGACACACAGCACACACCACTCTTTCAATTTATACTCTGACTGTATTGAACACACTCTTATGACCCAACAGGAATGCATTCATTTAGCTGCTTTTGCCGTCTTTTCCCTGGCCCTGGTCTGTTTGGAATGCGCGGCCAAAGTTACTGGCCTTGTCCTCTACAATGCGAGGATATTCTTTAAGAAGCCCTATCTGCTTTACATTCGGTATGCGACTATACGCGTGTCCAGCCCCCCCATACGTCCCATAAGTTTCACCGCGCGCGCTCGTCCTGTCCGTGCCCCGGCACAAAGCGTGACAAATATTTCTAATTAGCTTTCCGCGGACACCGAAATTTCCGCCATCCCTCGCCGGGCCCCACCTCTGCAATCGGCGACCCCGCGCTCAAAGGGAAGGGGAGCAGCGCTTTGATTTCCGTCTATGAAATTCTCATCGGAGCGACCGAGAAGAGAGGGAAAAGGGAACGGGAACATATTGCACTCATTCAAAACCTAACTTTGTTCCCTCCAAACTGGAAGATTGGGTTTTCTTAATTAAATTATCCCCCCTTGTTCACATACTCAAGGGGGTCTTTGGCTCTAGGCAGTGAGAAAAACTGCGCCTGGCTCTTTTGGCTGGTTCGCGAAGAGAATGAAATGTTTTGTTGTGCTTGGACTCCCCCCCACCCCCCACCCCCCCTCCTCTTTTCTTCTTTCTCCGTTCCATTTGGACGTCTTTTTTTAATTTTTTTAATTTTTTGTCGCTGGCCGTTGCCGCTTTCTTCTTGCGTTGCCAGCTCCGTCGCGCTTTTGATGTGTCCGATCCCCCCCCCCCCCCCCTCTCGAGCTCTGATTGGCGGGTCGGTGGGCGCCGGTGGAGGGAGCGGGGGAGGGCGGGGGTCGGATAGTGGGCATGAAAGCGCGGGAGGGCGCGAGGGGGTCACCTGCACAAACACACTGGCGCGGTCTCATCTTCGGGCGGCCCGGCCCTGACCGCCGGCTGAACCGCGTGTCGGGTCACCTCGCTCCCCTCTCTCTCCCCCGCCCCGCTTTTGTCTGGCCGCCGCGGCCCGTATTAAAGTGCGGCGGGAGAGTGGCGGATGACAGGTGACTATCCGCCTATTAAGCACATTCTTGGGCCTATTCATGGTTTTAATGCGGCGCGGCAGCAAAGAGGGTTCCGTGTGATCGGGCCTCGCCGCGGTCGCCGATATTGTCTGGTTATCGCTCCATTGTATGAAATGCTCTCCTGTCATTGTGAACAACGCCTACTGTTAAAGCAAAATCCGCTTACAGTCTTTTCCCTAATGCTTGGAATGAGTTCAGATCAATACGTTAAATTTGAAAAGGAGTTATTTGCATTGGACCCTGGGGTGCAGCCCTGAAATTCTGGGTGCAAGCTATGGTGGGGTCGGGCCATTAGTCCGACACCTCATTAGTTTGAAAATGTCCCTTTGAGTAGGGGCTGAAAAATAAAATTAGGTTCAGGCAAGAGTCCACTGACCTTAAGGTGAGGGCCAGTGGTTGTTTATGGCTCTCTAATCCACAACACAAATGGGTTAGAGAGATTTCGGACTAATGGCACCTCTGCTCAATGGGACATTTTCGGACTAATGAGACGTCGGACTAATGGGTCGTCGGACTAATGGGACGTTGAACTAATAGCATGGCACCGACTATAGTACGCCCAAAAAAGAAAGTCGCTACAAAAGAGGTCTTTAGCTTTGATTACAACACTCATTCGCTGTAGCATTGTTTCAGTAAGTTTCTGCCATGTCAAAAGAGTCATTTTTCACCAAGATCTTGTATTAATGATGGGAGAGTGTGACCACTGCGCAAAGCCTGGACTCTGTGCCGGCCAATCCATCGCGTGCTTCCTTGAACCGCCCTTTCACAATGTGAGCCCCATGAATCCTGGCATTGTCATCTTGGAATATGCCTGTGTCGTCAGGGAAGGAGAAATCCATTGGGGAAATAACCTGGTCATTTAGGAAGTTGAGGTCGTCCGCTGATCTCATTCTTTGAGCATGGAGTGTTGCTGAACTAAGACCAGATCAGAACAGTTAGCTCCACGTAGCAACCTTTTATTTTTGGTCAGGCAGCATGTTTTTGTCAGCCCCCGCAGTTATTTCTCTTTTATTATTTTCTCTGACTAATCTGTAGTTTCCAAAGTCGGGCCCGGTGCCTAAAGGTTGTCTAAACATCAATCCTAAGTGTATTCAAAGAGTTTGACTAAATCTGTGTATTTGATATTATTATGTACATTAATCAGTGTTCAAAAATGTTACTTTTTATATCTAAATTTTTAAGTAAGCCCCATATTTTGGTTTGAATGGAATGAGTCTTGTAGGGAGGCCCTATGGCATGTTCGTTTCCGTTAGGGGGCCCACGACACGACTTTGGGAATGGCAGTTTTAGGTCAAGTTCTGAGATGCTTTGGGCATTCTCTAATCCTGGTTTAATCTGGGGCCGCTACCACTCACTCACACACTACATTCGCATACAGAATCGATTAAATATTACGCCTTGGTATCAGAAATGTGTTGATACCACAATACTAGCCCTGCTTGGTATTGAATCAAAACTAAAATCGATATTCGTCAGGAATACCTAGCTGAAGGATTAGCCTACTGCGCATTTGGATCTGATGGAGGGCATGCAGAGATTAAGCAAAAATACACACACAAAGGTGAGATGACAGTGCTAACGGCTAACGGCTCGAACCAGCCACATCGCACAACTCTTTATTGCGCTACATCGTGGATTGATGCCATTGTGTTGATATATTGACACCAAACAAGTAGGGCTGAACGATTTTGAGAAATAATCTAATTGCGATTTTTTTTCTTCAATATTGCGATTGCGATTAAATATGCGATTATTGTTGCAAGGTCCTCTTCTCATGTATTTTTCACCTAACACAAGCAATAAATCAGCCTGTTTCATAATAAACAATATTTGAAGTGAAAATTGCAACAAAATTGTTGCTTGACCTATTCAAAATGTGTGTGGACTGCACTTCTTAAACTGTCTGAACTTAACAGTACAGTCTATAAATAAATGCTAAATTATATAGATATGAAAAAAAAATAACTCACTGATCCAGTCAGTAACATCACCCATACTAAAGTGCAGGAAAGTAAGAACAAACGTCTGCTTTAACTAGTTGGAAAAGTTTTAGGAAATCAAACTCCCAATTAATACAAAATAAGCTATTTAATTTATTAAATAGTACTTTATTATTTCGGCCAATCAAATCCCTGTCTGAGTTGCTTCAGATGCGCGTTATTGAAGGACACGGAGAGGCCAGATGGAGCACACGCCAAATCACAGTGGAATTAAGAGCAGCATTTTGGTTTTGGGATGTAACTTTGGACAATATGAAGAAAGAAAAGAACACTGACACAAGGAGACGGGACATGAGGTGCCAGACACAGACACGCATCTTTGACTTGCAGCCATTTAGTGACATTTCAGCTTAAACAGCACATTTCCTCAGCAAAATAAGACATGACACGGACTCCTGCCTCGGATCCTAGTTACCAACCCTTTTCATACTGCAGTTTAGTGTTTATATCTAGCGTCTGTACGACCTACGGAGCGGATATGCGGTAGACGCAAAGGTAAATAAAGGCACATCGCCTCCGCGGATACTTAATGGTCATGAAACGTCATTATGCTTTTGAGATAAGTTCTTTATCCACAACATTCCCAAACATAAGCCCCCTAAACTGAGCCACAAACGACTCTTTACTTTTTACAATCCGCACAGACTCACCTATATATGTCTGTGGAGGCAGAGGCGTAAGAATCCGGAGGTGAGGGAGTTTCTGTGATCATCAGAGCGTGTAGTAGCGGCGACGGAATGGCGTGATTAGCGCTGTGGCTAACGCAATGCTAACGGAGAAAAGCAATATTCCTTCGAGGTGGCTGCATGATAAAAGCTGATATTTTCACTGTACATCCACAATCTACCGCGCACCTTAACTAGACTGAGACGTAAACAAAAGCACGCGACGGAGCGGACTTTGCTGCCATATCTCGTTGCTCTATTTACTTCCCAAATCGCGTGCCCTGCGATTACGAATTGTGTAATATCGCGATAAAATTGCAAATGCAATTAATCGTTCAGCCCTACAAACAAGTACTTTTTGAGTAGCGATACTGGTTTATGTAAAGTCAAAGGTATGGCAGCAATTATAGACACAAAAGTACAATTTACTTCATTATTCTGTGCCAAAACACCCCCGCCCAGTATTGGAATGACCCATTCATGTCAGGTGACGGGAGCTGCAAGTTCCGATGTTTGATTCTCCAACCTTTAGGCCCTGTCCAAACGAAGTGAAGCTGAGGACCAAACGCAAAGATATTTTATCAATCCAGTGTATCGTCCATACGAGTCCGGCGTTTTGGGGGTCTGTACATGAACATTTTCCAAACTAGGTCGAAAGTAGTAGAAAGATCTCAAAACGCCGTTTACGTGGCGCCGTTGTTACAACGTCTCCGCAACTTTTACTAAAACGATGACATCACAGCACAGAGTGGAGTCTGTTATCCATAATCTACTGACCTTAGAATGAGTTTTACTCATGGGTCTATGATGGTTTTACTCAGCTCCTCTTTGCTCCACTGGAGTCCGTGAGCCACAGGTGACAAGTAGAAAAACAGTCTGTGTTTTTGGACTGACAGTCAAAGTCCGGTCCGTTACGTCTGAAGAATAAACTCGCCTCCTCGTCTCTTCTGTAAATCATAATCATTGAAACCGTTTCATTTTCACTGTTTACATTCCACAAAGGTTTACTGCGCATGCGTCCTCTACATCTTGTTCTATTATCTGTGTTAGCGTCACAGCGCCACACACAGGCCTGGCAGATGAATCACAGACCTGAGTCCACCCATGTGGACGCACACATTCACTGAGCTGGCTTCGTGCTTACAAAGAAAGTTTCTGAAAATATAAGCGTTTTGTCTTCGTGTGGATATAGCCTTTTTAAAAGCCTGTGAGATCAACTTATGCTTCAAAGACTCTTGTGTAACTAAGCAACTTGGTGTGTTCGTACTTTACTATTTTGGATTCTGCAGAATGAGTCCAACATGTTCAGCACAAAAGGAAAATGGATCTGACATGAGACCAATCAAGTGTATGAGAAATGTAGAAAGTGAAAGAACCCGTTACACTGAAATTAGTTTGATTACATATTCATAATGCAAAAAAAGAACAGTTTTAGAAATGCATATTGATTGTAATTTGAAGTCAATGAAAATGACCCCAAAAGTGTCGGTCTTGTATTGATTCCAAAAAAGTGTGGTTTCGGCCATCACTAGTGTGTGACGCTACATGTCCTCCTTTCTTTCGTATCTCATGAAAGCGTCATTATTTTTGAATGGCCTTATTAAGCAAGCACCGTCATGGGACCGCGCAGGATCGAAATCGTTGCGGGTCAAGGCCCGAAAACCCTTTTGCCGTCATTACACAGAAACATGGAGAGGAAGAAGTTTGCCGAAAGAAGTCTGCGCTCCAACATGTTGAACAAACGCTCTGACCGTTTGTTACAAGTTTTCCCCCCGCGCTCCTCCCCGCTCCGGCGGCTCCAAACTTCGAATAACTCGCCGCGTGAAACCCCAGAGGGCGTATCGTCTCCGCAGCGCCGCCGGGTCAGCTCCCCGAGTGAGTGCGATGCGCGATCCAGCTAGCTTTTGCATACGTTAAAGGGAGGATAATGGGCTCCTGCGGGACGCCAGGCGAGGGCCCAAAAGTGAACATGACTGCGGAAATGCCGAGGAGAGGGGAGAGGAGGGGAGGGGGGGGGGGGGGGGGCGCAAGCAACACACTCTCCCCGAGAACAAATCCCACTTTGAATTTCGCACACCGCATCACGCAAAGAGCGCGGCGTGTGTGTGTACCATAATCGCGGTTTAAAAGGTTTAGCGTCACCTTCCCCAAGGCGCTGTCGGTAATTTGAACAAAATGTCACTCAAAAATACAAAACGCGAAGAACAAAGGCAGGAGAGCGCGCACGCCCGTGTCTAAAAGAAGCCGCTTTGATTTTTCTAAATGCTCCCGCTACTCATGTTTCTCCCCGAGCGTCGGGCGCAGCGCCGAGATCAATACGTAGCAAAAACAAGCAGCGAACAGTACCCTGGTGACTGGTTCGGGCTGGAGTTACAAGAGGAAGAGTTTCCCGGTTATCCGGAGGCGAGTCGGCGCGATCTTCCCCGAGTCCGTCGGGGTCGGGCCTGGAGTCCAGAGATGGGTACGCCGCTCCGCACAGGTTACCACAGCGGCTTTGGGCGGATGGAAGGAAATGCAGAGGGTCAGATGGCGGGAAAGTAAAGTAACAACGGTGATGTGGACAGTTGGGGTGTTTTACAGTGAGAACGTAGACCCCCCCCCCCCCTCTCAAAATAAACAGTCTTTTTGATCATTGGCGAACTCTCCTCATGGATGTTACTCGTGGAAATGCGATGGGAAAAGTTTGGGATTTGAGATTGGCAGGCTCACTTCCTGTCACCGTACCCCCGGGCAACTGTGGCTTCAAAACCGCCAAGTTTGGAGAGGGAATGATTAATGACTTCAGCGTAGCCCAAGCTTGTAAAAAAAAAAGATTTTATTTACTTTGCCCCCCCCCCCCCCCCCCATGATATGACATCCAAACTACCAATCACTCGCTCAAAAAAACCACGCACCCAAACTAACCACTATTCCCTCATGGTCTCACATTCTGGTACTCTCCAGCTACGGCCTGCTCAGCTTCAGAGATCAGAGGAAATCAGGCTTTCACTATGTTGCGCAGCTGGTGGTAAAATAATAATCCAAATGTACGAAACTAATACAAACAGCGGGTTTACTCATTTCCCATTGACATAATAATAATATTGGCACGGCAACGGTTGAAAAACGTTTGCCTCTACCAATGTCACCACTTCCTGTCAGCATCCAATAAAGAAGTGCAACTATAAACATCACAAAAAATGTCAAACTACAAAAAACTGGGTAAAATTATGTTTCAGCAAAAATTGTGACTTTAAAGACAGTATATTTGGTTATTATGTCAAACACATCCTACACGTTGGTGGTTTATTAAGACGGGTACTAAATAGCACAGGCTGGAAAATAACATATAGCTTCTAATGAGTATGACTAAATTGAAATGTAAATGAGAGAATTCTGTGTGAGCCAAACACGCACGACGAGTCTGATGCTGATCCACGTTTGACTTGTTTTGCACGCCGGCAAATGCTTTGTAAATGATCCCCTTAGTTGGTTAGGAATATTGATCTGAAACAGCTACAACCTATAAAAAAAAAAAAAAACGTCCTTATTTTCAATCGATCTCACTCTAAGCTACTCCCACGCAGTGCTTTGCGTGCCTAAAGCAGGTGGAAAGACGCTTTATAACATGTGACCATTTACCCTCCTCTTGCTGTGCAGCTGTTTTAATAAAGAGAACGAATGGAGGGCCTGTGTTGCTGTAGTGAAGCCATAGCGAGTGTGTTTACCCTGCAATGAGAGGATTATGTATTGGTTTATTTGGTCGTCTCTAGGGCTGTAATCAACCAAGGAAATGGTTGGTCGACCAAGAGTATGGCACATGTAGCGATTAGTCGACCAAAAAAAAAAGTATTATTCAATTATTAAAGACCATTATAAAAACGGTGGCGCAGATGGTAGAGCTGGTCCTCTCATGATTGGAAGGTCGGGGGGTTCGAATCCCGCCTCCTGAAGGTGCACATTGTCGTTGTGTCCTTGGGCAAGACACTTCACCCTCCTTGCCTCCAGTGGTTGTGTACACTGGTGTATGAATGAGAGCGTGAATAGGTGAAGCCCCTTATGAGAGACCAACAGGCCCGTTTGGAACCATGAGGCCGTCCTTCTGTGGACCCACCACATGCAGGAGGCGCCATATGGGCTGGTGCAGCTCCAACAGCTGCCCCCACGACCCGACAATGGAGAAGTGGAAGAAGATGGATGGATGGATGGATGCTGCAATTGAAAGCCCCTGCTTATTAAAGTCTAGTCGACCAATGAAAATCTTGGTCGACCGCGATGGCATCGACCAATTAGTCGACTAAACGACCGAAGTTCCCAGCTCTAGTCGTCTCAGTGCATGTTAATGAACATACATGGGTCTCATGCATGTAAATACGCCCCTCCGGATTGTAGCCATGGGTTCATTTCCATCTGTCGTCCCCCACCCACACTCTCAAACACACTCTCATTCATGCTGGCCTATTGTGGTAGGGGAACCTACGCAGACACGAGGAGAACAAGCAAACTGCACACAGAAAGTCCCCTTGTAGGTGGGAATCGAACCTAGGACCTTCTAGCTGTGGAGCACGAGGGCTAACTGCTGCGCGACCACGCCTAGCAAGAGACTGGCAGTTGAGAAAAGGGCTTCCTGGATACGTAGGACCTCAGGTGGGGCTTTTTGGCAGCCGCCATGGTGCTAAGATCCAAAGACTCCTCAAAGCTGTGCAAGCTGCTCAAATTACAACCCTTATTTTATTTTTTTAAACAGAACATTATATGATTTTGTATGATAACCTCCCTTTCAAGGCACTACACCTGATTGTTTTCTAGTTGTAAAATATAATTAGTTTGTTCCTCCTTTTAGTATATTGTAGACATTTGTGGGAAAACCACCAACTTTATTTAATAAATAACACTGTGTATCTAATTATAAAGCAGGGTCAGGGTTATGTTCATGGAATTGAACTTAAAACTCGTCCTTTGGCATGCTACAATTATGTTAGGAAAGTTAGGAATTAGTTTGGGCCACATTTTATTCAGTGGTTTTCTCTTTCATTGTTTGTAATAAAAAAATCAAATTTTGGGCCTTTAATGCAGCGCTATTCACAAAGACAGACTTATGCTATCGACATCCCCCGCCCTCTTCTCCCATGGCCCACTATTCTCTGAGTGAGTGACGGGTGGATTAAACCAATCACAGTGAAGTGTGAACTCCCAGGGTCCTGACGAGTGCGGAGGTGCTCTCATCACTCCCTGCCCGGCGGAGGAAAGAGAAGGAGCCAGTATTGACGGGAGCTGTTTCCAGGTGCACAGACGTGTGCGGGGCTATTGATGGAGATATCAAAGCCGCAGACAGGAGCTGTTGACCCCGCATCACATCAGCCCGAGCAGTGGCGGCCGGGCGCGGCACGGGGGCTCGTATAGGCAGGGGCGTCTCTGCATAATGAAAAACCTATTGATGATGGAATTGACTGAGCTACAAAGACATAATTTGTATTATTCAGCCGCTGACATGTGCCAATGTCCCAGTTAAAGACCGTCTTTTATCCGACTGCAGTCAATCATTTGAAAAGCGCACATCGCCCCGGACACCGCGGGGTCTACGAGCGCGGGGGGGGGAAAAACGAGACACTGGTGCCTAATCTGAGGGTTTACGGTGAACAATGAGAGAGGAGCGCGGCAGGAAGCGGGACGCCCTGGACACATGTTTTCGGAGCGTGCAGCCCGTGTTGGGCCCAGCTGACGCCCTGGCACCGCCTCTCGTTTCCCTGGTACTCGTCTGCTCGGCTGCCAGCGCCTGTGTGGTCTTTGGCACTGCACCGCGGTTCGCCCCGCATTCACAGCACACCCTCAATAGGGCCGTTCGCTTAGAGCGGGAAGACACGGGAAGGTCGCGCCGACAGTGTCCCGTTTAGCTCGGCGTTTGTCGGCGAGGTGCGCGAGGAGTCCCAGCCTGTTTTTTATTTATTTTTTTATTTTTTTTGACCTTCTCGGGCGGAGGCGGCGCTGCCCTCAGCCTCATCACACACTGCGCCGCACCTATCCATCTTCCCTCATTGTGCGCGCCGGTGACAGCTGGCATTCCGCTGTTTGTTAAAGGCCTTTAAAAGACGCCGGGCCTCCGCACTCGGCTACATTAAAGTAATTAGCTGCCAGGCTAGTCCAAACGCACCCCCCACCAAGTGCCGGCAAGACTACGGATTGAAGTCGGCATCCTGTTTGACACATCTGGGCACGGGAGAGTAATGGAAACAGCTGCTCGCGCCCATATGGCACGCGGGGGCTGGCAGCGTGGCGGAGCGCGGGTGCCAACCTCGGGCAAATTATCTCTCATTAATCCCGGGATCTGACCGGCATACGAGTCGCCGCTAATCAAAACATCTGGGGCCGGTGGCACCGGGAGGAAGGAGGTCCGCTTGAAGCTCATCTGCGCGGGGGAGCGAAAAAAGTCAACAACTATCTATCATCCTCGGACGCCCGCGCTCGGTGGGACTCGGGACCAATATGGCGCCCGCAAAGTGTGCCGCGTCCAGCCCGCTCCCCGGCGTTTACCGCGGGAAAATCGATGCTTTGCTATTCTTTGATTAGCCGCGAAAAAAAAAAAACGGCCCTTGTTTCTGCATCTGTCTATTGTGTGTCCTTTGCGTTCATAGGCTGCGGCGTTCAAAAACCGGGGCCGGCAAATTCCCCGAGAAAGCCGGTGACATTAAGCTGTCCTTTGATGTGGCTTTCCCCCCCCCCCCCCCCAAGCAGGGAGCAGCAATAGCGATTCTGTCACTTAATGCTTTTCCGGGGGATCAATAGCTCTTAAATGCTAACGCGGGACAATTAAAAATAAATAGGAGGTGGCTCGCGTCTAAATCAGATTATACGCGGCTCCTCAAAAGCACAGTGGGCCCCCTCGGTCGAGCTGCCGGCGTGCGCCCCCGCTCCGCTGATGCATATGTAAGTGAGCGGCTAATACAGTCAATACGTTCACATCAGAGAGCGACTTCCCCGACTCTCAAAAGGGCGCATTAGTCAGCGCGCATCGCAATAATTAGATGCATTTCAGATTTCAGACAGAGGGCAAGGGTAGGGTTTAACTTGATCATCGTTAAGAATGCAGCAATTTTCATTCCCCGCGAGTTAGTATACACCGCTGCTTTTTGTTACCATAGTGACAAAATAATCAGCTTAGGTAAGAGAGTACACTGGAATTCACTCCAATTGTGTTCCATCTGGTAAGTTAACTTTGAAACAGGTCAAAACTCTTCCATTTCTAGCAAAACTGGCACATCCTCCATAGTCGAGTGGATACATCATGCTTAACTGTAGCGTATAAACATCGCCGCTTACATACAATACCGTTCAAAAGTTTAAAAAAACAGGCTCACTTAAAATGTCCTTATTTCTGCAAGAAAAGCACTTCTTTTATCAATGAGGATAACATTAAATTAATCAGAAATATAGTCTAGAGACTCAACGCAAAGCAAGTTTATTTGTAGAGCACAATTCATACACAAGGCAATTCAAAGTGCTTCACAGTTGCATAACATTACAAGAAAACAGATCAAATCAATCATTAAAACATACGACATAAAAATGAATCAGTTTCAGTAAAAGGCAAGAGTGCAGTTTTCATATGCTCATGAAGACTGTTCCAGATTTTAGCTGCATGAAACTGAAACGCAGCCTCACCGTGTTTATTATTGACTCTGGGAACCACCAGACATCGTTAAAGTTGTGAATGCCTATTCTAGATTGAAACGGGTTCATTTTTAACCTGTTACCTGCCGCCCCCCCTGTTCAGGGGGCTAAAGGGTTAGAGTTGGTTAACCCAAATCAGGATATGATTAGGGTTAAGAACGGCAAATTAAATGTAGGTTGCGTTTCACTCACACAGATCTCACACTTTTCAAATGAGGCACACCAGCCAATACGCTGTGAGATTCGGATATACATAATTGTCGCATTTCTGATGGTGTTCGAGGGCCAATGGGTGTATGGAAAAGACACTAAAGTCTTAACTAACAGTCTGTGATATTGTTTCGTCTACCCAAGTTCAGATGAGTGGAATTGGCAGGTGGATGAACTGGAGAAAGGCGTCATACAGACCAGGGGGAAACGGTGCCATCTTCAGCCAATCGGCCGGCGAAGCACTAGCGCCATGCAAAAGTTCAAAAGCTGACACTACTGATAAACCCCTGCGGTGAGACTATCCCCAATCATTGGCCTATGAGTGGAATTCCAGATGCTCCGACATTCGACATGAAAGCTAGCAGGGTTCGAACAAATCAATGGCACCGTGATGGATTCCGTTTTAGCGTCGAATGGAACAGATGGGGCGGTTTAGCGTTTTTGGGGGCTGTGAAAATGCAGCGGACACTTCTGGGTTAGCTGTGATACTGTGGAGTATTTTGTCTAATCTGTATAGAGGGCATGGATACAGACGGTATTCGTAGTTCCGTTGTTTATTTGTAGGCTGAATACATTTCATTAAATAACAACATAAAAGGGACAGAATATAAGCTGTAGCTATAACACACGGAAAAGTTACTGACCCTGTTATCTGCAGGCTTATGGGTAGGGTTAGGTTTAGCAATTATGCATATCCAAATCGTATATTCCAGTGTGATATCTCATTTGAAAGCCAAGACCTTCTAGTTTCTAACAATATGTGGAAGATCTGTGTGAGTGAAACACGTTTTCCGTTCCCAAACCTAGTCATGACCCTAACCCTTGAAAAATAAATAAAACTAGACATAAATTAGATGTTCCCAGATGATTTCTGCCCATTCATTCCAATGGACAGCTTCTTTTCCATCCACAGGGGGACGAGTCTCCCATCTATACAGATCGGCCCCGCCCATGACGAGGTGCTGCTCATCAGGGCCACCTTTCCCATAGGAGAACCTGGACGGCAGGGAGGAGAAGCCAGCAGCCACGTAGACCTTGGGCCGTAAGAGGTAACCCAAACAGAAATGTGTATTAAGCCGTCGTCACAAGACTATGGACTGACTACGGTGACAATGCCATGTGAAATGGGCCTATTCCATCTAAATGATGAAGGCTCTTCCCCCGTGACTGCTCCCTCTCCGGTACAGCCGATGGGAAGCTGACAGACAGGCCGCCGTAACACTGGCACAATTATCCCATGACAGCAGGTGCCGCCGTCCTCCGCCGCCGCGCTAACACGTCTCCGGTTTCCCCCGTAATGGCCACAAAGTGATCCTAACTTTCAATTAGCACATCCCCAGCCTGAGCCGCAGCAGCCGGGCCGACATGACTGCGTGGGAAGCCCGGTGGCACGCGCTCAGTTTAGGAGAGATGGCTGCAGTCTGCAAACAAAGAGCCTCACAGCCCTGTCTGCTGCCAATGAAGCGCTCTCCAGTCCTCAAAGTTTAAAGCAGGCGCTATTCTCCAACGACAGAATGTTCCCCAAATGCTCTTTGACTGAGACGCTTTAAATAGACTGCTGTATTTGTCCTCCTCTGAACAAGTTGTACAACAAAATAGTGTATTGTAGTCAAATGAGTTCTGAGCCGCACAGACACTATTGTACAAATACAATTTAGTCTTATCTTCTTAAACATGTCTGATCGTGTAGCCACGGTGGTGCAGCGGTTAGTGCTCATGCTTCAAAGCACAGAAGGTCCTGGGTTTGATCCCTGGGCCAGAGTTTGCTTTTTCTCCGCGTGGAAACTAAAAACATGTATAATCGGCCAGGATGAATTATGTGTGAATGAATGAATGAATGGTGGTGGTCAGAAGGTCCGTTGGGGCAGGTGTGTGCTGCCGTGACTACAAATGTAACTTCACATCACTGTGTACAGAATGAATGTAAAATTGTTCATAGTAAAGCACTCTGTGAAAGGAGATATTCAAATACAATCGGTCCTCTTTCCTTTCCTTGCCCTGGTTGGTTTAGTCCTGGTTAAGTCTTAAAAGTGATAGTCTGGAAGTCTAAATGTATTACAAATGGCATTGCATTTTGATATAAATTAAGTAATAATATTATGTCCAAAATAACGCGTTAATACATTTTAACGCTGCACATTTCCTCATCACGCATTAAAAAGACGCTGCATGAGCCGCTCTGCTGCTGGCTGTCGCTCAAACAGGAGCGCGTCACGTGACCGCGAGTTTACAGGAGAAATAGAACTTGTTGGTTTGTTTTGCTACTACCGCTGAGGACACCTTTGAAATCACTTAGTGCGTTTTCTAACCCGACCCGCCTGCACCCGAGGTTTGCCGTATATTTGAAGAAACCAATAGGAGTATTAGAGTATTAAAATGTTCCTGTTCTCCTCATTTAGCAAACTAAGTAGGGCTTTCTGGTTAAAGAGGGAAGGAATTCTTTCAAATTTCACTCTATATTTCCTCACTTTGCAAACTTACAGACTATCACTTTAATCTTGTAGCCCAAGTTTAGACCTAGTTTCTTTATGATTTAGTTTTGTTTAGTTTCGTCATTGAAAAGTGCTTTATTCATCATCGTTGTACAACTGAACATCCTCACCTCGCTGGACAAGGCAAAGCAAGTTTATTTGTAGAGCACAATTCATACACAAGGCAATTCAAAGTGCTTCACAGTTGCATAACATTACAAGAAAACAGATAAAACCAATCAATAAAACATCAACATAAAGTTAATCAATTACAGTAAAAAGGCAAGAGTGCAGATAAAATACTTTCAGTTTTCATATGCTCGGGTAAAAAGATTAGCCTGTATTTGAACATTGTCAGAGTTGAGGCCTGTCTCACATCCTCATGAAGACTGTTCCAGATTTTAGCCCGAAAGACACATTGGGGAAGCAATATGTCACCAAGAAAATACCGTATTACGATCTTGTGCAGCCGAAAGTCTCGTGGTTACAGCCGCTGCACACTCCTCAAACACAATAAATCACTGATCATATTGTGTTTCCGTTAAACATTTTACATTTGAAGACGATGAGTGTGTACGGAGCAGGGCATCCATCTCTGTCCAGCGCGCAAGGGGGAGTACTGATGCCCGCTCTCCAGTCTAAATCGGGACAAATGGCCCGGGAGTGTGGAGGGAGACGGGAAGGGAGGGGACACCAACACAGCCATCACGGGGTAGAGCCGCGGCCAGCTTTGTCTTCATTCAGCACAACTGCATCCATCACCGCGGAGGAAGTACTTACCTGACCAATTGTAGTTACCTGTAGAACATATGACGTCCGTGTTCAAATGTATTTTTGCTGAACCTTGGATGTATAGGTACAGCCGCATCACTACAACAGTGCAAGCACTCTCTCGTCTTTCCCGCACTTATCCATTCACTAATTTGGAATTTGCGGTATTCTTGTATAGCACAAAAGGCGATCGAGATGACCATGCAAATATGGTTCTTTCTATCTGGGAGACACTCTTGCAACATCTCCACTTTAGTAGCTCCTACAGAAACCAAACTCTCCAATCTTGCAAGTTGTTTTTTCCCCCCCCTCAGAAGGATTTGTTAATACAGTATCTAATTTCTGCCTGATTTATTCAATATTGAACTCTAAAAAAACGAGGCAAACACACATTTTCTTCCGAATAACTAGTTTATTGAAATACTAAAAAAAAGATCCACTCTGACAAAGTCGAATCTAAAACTAAAACATCAGCTGTATGAAACTACACATTTAAAGTTGGCTCAATCTTTTATTTAGATTTTATTGCAATTTGCCCACTTCTATACATAATGCCTTATTTTTACATGGGAAAAAAGAGAAAATGACAGAAAACTTGCAATGGCTACATTTCCACCACTCTTATATATCAGTAATGCACAGCAGAAGTTTCAAATTGATAACTTTCCTTTACTTTTTCCTCTATTCACCTGCAGTGTCTCATCTGAGCATATTTCAACAAGCTTACCTCATATCTGAGGGCATAAAGATTCGACACCAATTCACTTTAATGTCAATTCTATCACATGTAAGTTTGACTGTCTGTATGTGGTGCATACAGAGCATGGAAACTATGTTACTCTCAAACCCTTGGTGTGAAAAGACAATTCCACAATATATACAGAGCAATATCAAAGTCAGTCTTCTCCCTGAGGCAAGACCGAGGAGGCTGTGAGATGGGTGCATGATGTCTCCATCTGAGATAACCCTGTCAGCTCTGCCGCAGGAAAGCTTGCTGAGTGGACCCTGTCCACATCATTGTTGACCCAACAGTCCTGAAAGAAGAGCGTCCCTCAGCTTGATATGCAAAGAGCGTACAATAGTGTCTACAAGTAAGGACAGACAGCTGGTTGGGCTCGGATCTCTCCTGTTTACTAACCTCCATATTCTGTAGTTGTTGAGATTTGAAGCAGGCACCCGGAACATTTCATGCAGTACTTTGTTTAAAGATAAAAGAGAGTCATAAAAACACAAATAGAAAAACGTCAGCATTAAATGAAAATACAGCGTTAGGCATTATGGAAAGCCTGTCTATATAAGAGAGCCTTGACTTGTGGTCAATAATGACTCGCAGCTCGACTGGGAGCAAGTTTGGGCCCTGCCACGGCAAAAGATATAACAATAATGACAGACATGGGGGAGCATGTCCATGATGAGCTTTAAAAACGAATAACAAAATGTTTAATTCAAAAACGGACCGTGAGCCAGTGGAGAGAGGAGAGGATCGGGGGTGATGTGGATCGTCTGGTTGTGTTTGTCAAAAGAAGGCAGCTGTGTTTGCACCAATGTGCAATGTATGGAGGACTGCTTGTTACCAAAGTAAAGTGGTTTACAGTAATCCATGCGTGAACTGATAAAAGCATGTATGGCCTTTTCAAGGCCACTACGGGATAAAAAGAGTTCGACCTTAGCTAAAAGATGCCGTTGAAATAAGCTAGACTTTACCACAGCATTGACTTGTTTGTCAAATTTCAGCTCTGACTACAAAACAAGCTTTTAACATGTCCTCTTGGCCTTCTTTAAAAACCCACTATTGCTAACAAATGGAAACATTCACATTTTGCTTTCCAACATGTTGGGCACCAAAATCCCTTAGCATCAAGGAACCTCACATTCGCACAGGATTGTATTTGAAAGGAAGGTTGAAGTGACCCGCCAAAGGACACACTCGCAGTGTAATAATGGCACTGGGTTAAGCTTAGGATAAGTTGACGCAAAATAAACTTGTCAAAGTGATAAAAAACACTACTATATTCACTTTTTGTTGAAATGTTGAAGAAAAGCATT
Source organism: Proterorhinus semilunaris (assembly GCA_021464625.1). Lineage (NCBI taxonomy): Eukaryota > Metazoa > Chordata > Actinopteri > Gobiiformes > Gobiidae > Proterorhinus > Proterorhinus semilunaris. The sequence goes on along the minus strand of CM038356.1, from coordinate 28,182,468 downwards.
ACCGTGACTGAAGGGAAGACTTGCGCTGCAGCAGTGGTCTCAGAGGGCCAGCAGACATTAGCACTCCTCATTCGGCTCTATCACAGCTCTGACCTTGTTCGGATCTCTCCAAACTTCAGAGGGGAGTAGACGGGTCCCTGCGGAGAGCCTTGGAACATGTGCGACATGGAGACTTGTGCGTAATGTGCTCTCTCTGCCTTCTTTAAGTGTGGCTGTGACTGTTTCAAAGGGATACATCTGTCTGCGTTATTAGCACCACTCATTACCGCCAACATCACGGCGCTTTCCCCGAGGACCCGCCTCTTACGTGCGCCTCCTTCCAAACACTCTTTTAATGTCGGGATTTCTGATGCGAGGCTCAAGAAACAAATTTGTCTGAAGCAATTATTTATTTATTTATTTATTTATTTATTTATTTGTTTATTTGAGCAGTACACATAGTGCTCAAAAGGAGTGGGCTGAAGCAAAAGCTTATGATTGCCCACCCCCAAGTGCAATAAAATAAATAAAAAAAGAACATTTCAAGCAGCTACATTCATACAGACCAACTTACAAACTTACCAAAAAAAATAATAATATATGAACTGTTTATACAATTAATTGAAGCAACGCACAGCTACAACAACAATCCCGTTTCATGTACGATGTCTAGAACAAAGCAGTCAAAAAAAAAAAAAAATGTGATCCTTAATATATTTCTTCCAGATTTTTACCCTTGATAACCGAGAGTTACTTTTATGTTATGAAGGTACATTAATAGATATTATAATCTGAGATCTTGATACTTTCCAGTTGTCATTACCATTCTCAGTATAATTTTAATTTGGGTGTAATTTCCATAATCATTATTATTATATATTTATTTAATTGAGTTATATGTGAAGTATGCTGCAAGCCCTGCATAGTGTGGTGCATTAAAAAGCCAAAGTGTAGAGCGGGCCAGATGAAGAGGGCAGTAACTCCCAATCAACAAACCCCCACATGGCTGCCCTAACAGCTGATTTTGTAGAATATGTTCCTATGCTGAGTGGTGCATTAAAAGACAAGGTTTAGAGCCCGTTGGGAGGATTCCTCTCAACAGATCCATAACCTGCCAACCCTAATTCTCCATTTGTGAATTTGAGCAATAGAATGACAACCGTTCCAAGCAGCAACACTCTTCCAGATTATAGAGGAACAATACACATAATCCATCCTACTGCTCCCCCTAGTGGCAACACATTTCTTCTTGTCTGTATATTTCAAAAGTCTTTTGTTTGTATTTAAATTTGAACAGGTTGATGTTTGGACATCGTTTCAAATCCATCTCCAGTTTATTCCACAATTGAACACCATTAACTGTTGGACTAAAACTTTTCAAAGTTGTGCTATGTTTCTGAATCCTAAAGTTTAATTCATCACGTAATTCATAACGACCAGTACGTTCTTGGAACCTTCTTTGTAATTGGTTTGGTAAAAATTTATACCTTGCTTTGAATAACATTTGAACAGTTTGGAACTCAACAATGTCACAAAACTTCATGATCTTTGATTTTAAAAATAATGAGTTTGTGTGGTCCAAAAACCCAACTTTATGAATTACTCGGATAGCTCTTTTTTGCAACAATATTATTGGTTTAACTGTGTTTTTGTAAGTACTACCCCAAACCACAGTACAATAATATAAGTAGGGCAAAATCAGAGAACAGTATAAGGTATGTAGAGCTTTGATGTTTAAAATGTGCTTTGCTTTTGCAATTACTGAAATGCTTCTAGAAATTTTCGTAGATATATATTTAATATGAGATTTCCAAGTAATTCTGTCATCAATAATCACACCAAGGAATTTGATTTCATGCACTCGCTCGATAACAACACCTTCTATCTGAATTGCTTCCTGAGCATTGGAGTTACAGTTGCCAAATATCATCATTTTGCTTTTACTCAGATTTAAAGATAATTTATTTAGTTTGAACCACTTGTTGACACTTTTGAGTTCCAAGTTAACAATCCGACACAGCTGCTGTAAGTCGTCTCCTGATGCAAAAATATTTGTATCGTCAGCAAACAAGATAAATTTAAGTATTTCAGACGTTTTACAAATGTCGTTAATATACATATTAAACAATTTTGGGCCCAGAATAGAACCTTGAGGTAAACCACAGACAATTTGTCGACAACTCGACTGATAATCACCGATTTTCACACATTGTTTTCTATTTTTTAAGTAACTGGTAACCCACTGTAGAGCTACCCCCCTAATTCCATAAAGTTCTAGTTTATTAATTAATATATCATAGTTTATTGTATCAAACGCTTTACTCAGGTCAATAAATAACCCTATTGCACATTTCTTGTTATCTACAGCATTAGTTATTTCTTCAGTTATATCAAAGAGCGCGTGTGAGGTTGAGTGATTGTTCCTAAACCCAAACTGATTGTCCGAGAGTAAATTACACTTTTCAATAAAGCTGTCGAGTCTAGAGTTAAAAACCTTTTCTAAGATTTTAGAGAATTGCGGTAAAAGGGAAACAGGCCTATAGTTTGTAAAGAGATGTTTATCTCCTGCTTTGAACAGAGGAATCACTTTTGCTACTTTCATACTATCAGGAAATTGTCCAGTTTGCAACGATAAGTTACAGATGTAAGTTAACGGCTTAGAGATACTTTCAATAACAGTTTTTAAAGTTTTCATGTCCATGTCATGGTAATCGGTCGAAGTTTTATTTTTACACCCTTTAACAATGTCCAGTATCTCCTTTTCCTCCACAGGTTTGAGGAACAGGGACATAGGATTTGCTTCTATCAGATCACAATTATAGTTCTCAACGTTTACAATTTTTGCAGCAAGGTTCGGTCCAACATCTACAAAGAATTTATTAAATGTTTCGACTACTTCATTCATATTATTTAAAGTGTTATCCTCATCTTTGAAATATTTTGGATAATTAATCGTTCTTGGTTTATTTCTAATTATACTATTTAAGATGTTCCATAAACCTTTAATATTATTCTTATTAGTATCCAACAACTTATTATAATAATCCTGTTTACATTTTCTAATGATACCTGTCAGTTTATTTTTATATTTCTTATATTTATCCTCAGCTTCTTTTGTTCGGTTACTTATAAAGTTTTTGTAAAGATTTTTTTTTTTCTTGCAAGCATTTAGTAAACCTTTAGACATCCATGGTGTTTCTTTACACTTTCTGTTTTTACTGTATTTCTTCATTGGGCAGTTTTTGTCGTATACCTTTTGAAATACTTGCGTAAACTCATCATAAGCCATATTCATGTCATTCTCTCTGTACACAATACTCCAGTCTTGAGCTAAAAGCTCCTTTTTAAATGCATCAATAGTTTTCTCTGTTTTTACCCTTCTAAACCAATACTTGTTTTCCTCTTCATCTTTTACATATCCATTTTTATACATAACGAAAACTGGAAGGTGATCACTAATATCATTTATAATTAACCCGCTGACTGTATCACTTTCAATTTCATTTGAGAAAATGTTATCAATCAAGGTTGCACTATGAGTTGTTATTCTACTTGGTTTAGTGATTAGAGGAAACAGACCTATACTGAATAAAGTATTTATAAATTCGTCCGTCTTTTTATGTTTATATGGGTTTAACAGATCGATGTTGAGGTCTCCCCCCACAAACATGACTTTATGATTTAATCCTGAAAAGTGCTCCTCCATCCAGTTAGAAAAAACATCTACATCAGAGCCAGGTGTTCTATAAATACAACTCACAATAATATTTTTCTTTTTTTGCCTTGTAATTTCAACAGTAAGGCATTCAAGTGTATCATCCACCACCATTGTCTTATTTTCCATTACTTTGTAACTATAGTTGGAGTCTATAAACATAGCTACGCCCCCTCCATGCTTGTTCTTTCTGTTCATACTTATAAATTCATAACCATCAATAGAAAACTCAAATTCTCTGTCATTATTAATCCATGTTTCTGTGATTAGAATGACACTGAATGGTGTGGAAAACTGTTTTAAGAAGCTTTTGATGTGGTCAAAGTTTGCATAGAGGCTTCGACTATTGAAGTGGATTACAGTGAATGCCTTAATGTTCTTAAGTTTACTATTGTACAGATCCTCTGTGTAGTATTGACAGTCATTGGTAGCTCTAGTAAAAAAGTTATTTTCCGGGTCGATGTCGATCTCAGTGTTCTGTAGGTCGTATTGAGAGAATGTAAAATCCTGGGAGTTTGCTTCAGCAATTCTCCTTATTGAAAAGTCCAAGTCGGTGCTTCCTATAGAACTATATGTATTACTGGACATGTGAAATTATGTGCTTTTACATACCAAAATCCATACGCTTTTCCCGGTGTTTATACTGGATGTGGTGTACTGCTGCGTGGACGTATAATAAGTTTATCATATCTCAAGAAGGCGATCTCCCCCCTTTCTCGTGCAGCTCTCAGCTCCGGCATCAGTTCTTTGCGTTTTCTTTTTATTGATTCGGTGTAGTCCTCGTTTATGAAGATTTTTGTTCCTTTAAGTCGTTTGGCGCGCTGCAAGATTTCCTCGCGATCCTTCCACCTCAGTAGTCTGGCGATGATGGGTCTCGGCCAGTCTCTCCCGCCGTCGTGTTTCCCTACGCGGTGAGCCCTCTCCACCTCCACCGCGTGATTTAGCTGTAGCTTCTCCTTCAGTATCTCCTTAACTTTTACCTCGGCGTCGGCCCAGGTCTCCCCAGGCGACTCCAACACTCCCTCAAATACCAGGTTATTTCTGCGGCTCTGTCCCTCCAGATACTCCAGTTTGTCCGTGATGATGTGTAAATTGTCACATACTTTGTAAAAGTCCGTTTGTAAAGTGTTTGTGCGCTCCGTGAGTTTCAGATTATGTTCTTTTAAAGTGTCCACCTCACCTTGCGTGAACTGCAGGCTTGTTTTTAGTTCTTGAATGTCCTTAGTCTGTAAATCCATGCGGGTGTTTGTTGATTCCATTATGAGTTTAATAAATCCTTTGAAGTTCTCCTGTTGTTGTTGAATTAATTCCCTGAACATGACCCTCTGCTGCTCCATGAGCTCCGTGACTCGACTGAGGCTTACGTATTCCTCTTCCACCGCCGAATCTGCCTGTTGCTTCGCCTCTATTTTCGGCGGTTTAGGCATTTTGCTCCCTCTCAGCAGGCCTGAATGTTCTTAATATTCTTAACGAATATTTTGATATTCTTAAAAACTTTTTTTTTTCCGCGTTGGTCTAGCTTTGTCCGTCCCTGATACATTTTAAGCAATTAAAATGTATCACCTTGCAAACAGCCGCAGCTCCTCCCAGCGGCTCGCCGCACCAATCCTATAGTCTGTGCTTGAGGATCTTTGTCTTGCCATATGTGGAAGGGCAAGGGGCCATTTGAAAGCTCAGAACCTCCAGAATCCACAAGCTTTGTTTGCATACTGGTTTTGATCCACCCATAGTGTGACCTGTAATGTGTAGGTAATTCTCAATAAATATATATGATTTACAGTAAAATCAATATTTGATGTAAAGTCCAATCTGGGGTCAGTCTTTGGCATCAAAAGGTAATAATAGTGATGATAATGCTATGGGAATGGTAATGTTTACATATCAACAGAGCTGCTGTAAAGTGCTTTGGGCCTAGTGAAGGTACTAAAGCGCAACAAGCTGAGACCGTTTACCATATATTCACACGTTGTCTTTTCTGTCACAGAGGCAACAGAAATTACTACAACTATGGGCAACTGCACAAAATACAGCGACATCTTAAAGCTAGCTAAAAAATAGCTATATTACGTGTTTTGCCTAAAATTCGAACGAATTATTAGTATCTGTGATTAGCTTACAGGTCTAACATAATACAATATAAAAAGCCTTCTTCTGATGGAAAGATGTAATGTAAATATTTGAAATCTTTCAGTGTGTATGGAAGTGCTGCTGGTCAAAGCAGGTTTTAAAGTATAAATACCAAATTTGTTATTGCAAACAATGAAAGTGGAAGCCACTACATTAAAATGTTAGTTGTGGCTCGAACTTGAACTGTCTTCACATATTAGTTGCATCCTAATTCTTCTCAGGGACGGGTTTAAAGGCACATATCACAGCGGGCAGGGTTACTTTTCAGGGTCAGTTTCACAGAAATGCTTGAAAACCAGCCCGCGGGTTCATAAAATGAATGCAAATGCTTTATTACTAGATGCAGTGCTTTTCTCACAAATGTCTGAGTTTACAATATTGCCAGTGAGTTCATCTGCAGAGCAAACGAGGCTGTTCAGGTTGACTTGGAAAGACTACTATTTTGTGCACCCAAGAATGCTGCTTTCGCTCCCAAACTCATCCAAAGTTCAAGGTCGTGCAAAACGACAATTGGAGCGCACCTTGTTCTGATTCTACACATGACTGCACTTAACATAACTACCATCATCGGGCCGCGTGTTCTTCATATTTACTTTGGAAAGTGTCACACGAGTTCATCCGACAGCAGTAAAATGGCCTTGTTCGGACCAAATGCCGGGACTGGGGGGGGGGGGGGGGGGGGGGGGGGGGGGGGGTAGATCGAGTTACCGGCGGCGCAGCCTTTGTTTCTCATCTCGACTTTGGCCTAATTTCTGGGTGAATTACTGACTTCCTTTTGGAAATACTCCGCGTGTTTGTTTAATATTGTTTGCACAGCTGTAGCCGCTCCGCTCACCCGTACCTGCTGGCAATGGGGCCCGTCCGCTGTGATCCCACGGCTGGGGAAAGTCATTGACTGTGACATCCTTTTAAAGAGTGCGCCGGATTCCTGAGAGGTGCAGAGAGGAGCAGCCGCCAGATGTACAATGGGGGGGGGGGGGGGGGGAGAAGAGAAGTGGAGACAGGTACCGGCTTAGAGGAAACTGCAAAATGGTTTTGTTACAAGGCTGGCTTTCAAACAGAGAGACAGGTCGAAGTGTATTACTAGTTGAGCGGAGTGGAAACGATGGAAGATAAATACAGTATGTACATGTAAGCTGTAGGTTTTTAACTATATTTCAGTTCCGGGCCTGTGTTGGGTATAATACTTTTGAATGTAAACAGTTATTCGACCAACTTGTTACGTTACTCTGATATGAAAGTTATGAATGAGTACTTCATGACTCACCAATAAAGATAAAAGCCTTTGTTAGCCTATGTCAGGGTTAGGCAACGTCAGGTCCGGGGGCCAGAACCGGCCTTCCATCATAGAACCTCTGGCCCTCAAGAGGATTTTGAAGAATATTATTTCACAAATCCGAGATCAATTATGTGTTTAAGTGCTCAATTCCTTTTAAATGTCTTTAGCGCGCCCATTTAGATTATACATGACGTGCAACACTGGCATTTGTGGAAAGTGCTTTACTTCAGCCCACAATTTGAGGGTCTGGCCCCTTGGTCTTTTGACGATGAAGAGAACTGGGCTTCCAATGTTGAAACAGCATTTCACATTTCATAACCCTGAGTCATAGGTGCGATCTAAACCCTGCAAACGCGTTGTTTAAAAAAGTAAAAAGGGAATCTGAGGAGTCAGTCCAATGCTTGTGTAACTGTCTGTTCCATTGTTTTACATTGCACTGCCATATGGGGACACCTCTCACATTTAGTATACACAAGGCCAATAGTTCCTTCCTCGGCCAAGCATCAAGTATCCTCCCGCGTTGACCAATGAGACGAGCTGTTCCTGAAGGGTGTGCCTGATCAGTTACTTCTGTTCCTGCTTTCCTCAATTTGGAAACTAAGGGTGCGCGCACACTTGTCCATCCGAACCGCGCCCAAGTGCTGAAAGGCCCTTCAGCGCGGTTCGTTTGTGTAGCGTGAGCGCAATCAAACCATGCCCGATCCGACTCGGCTCCGGACTTTGGCCCGCTCCGAGGAGGTGGGCCAGAGCGCGGCTCGGTTTGCTCATGTATGCGCACACGCACGGATACAAGCAGCTGTCATGTGAGAAAAGGCTGTATGTATAACGTGTGTCAGCGGCCGACTCGTTTTAATCTTCCTGGCCCGCTTCGCTCCCGGCTCCCTGGCCGCCTCACGTCCCGCTCGTCTCGGGTCTGATTGTACGGGGAGCGGCCTGTAGATCTTCTTCCGCCCTGTATCTGAGGTTCTCTGCTACTGTACCCTGGTTGGCAACAGGCTTTTGTCTGGCAGATTTTAGCGCGTGTTTCGTGTTAAGCGCTTTATTGCAATGTAAGCTATTATACTTCCATTAGTTCGACTACATAATGCTGTTGAATCAGTGCCCAAAGCAGCAATGAAGGACATAAACTCATCATATCTTCTGTTCTCGTAGCCTTTTTTGAAGCCTATATTTTAACCATGAATCCAAAGAAAGGCTCAGAGCAGGTGCCTATATCTGCTCCGTCCTCTGCCTCAGCTGAGCGGGGACAGGAGGACGCGCACTTCTCTATTCTCCGCTTTATTAAAAGCGACTATTTTATTCACCATAGCCCTTTTTGTTGAACCTCAGTAAAATGCAAACAAAAGTGGAGTAAACAGATTTGACAGCGGGGCTCATAGTAGACATTATTTCACGCAGCATTACGTGGCGCTGCTGCTGCGCGTGTACACTTGTAAACAACTCCTCGTGCTTCTCTAATCGGCGCGGCTCGATTCGTTTGTGCTAGTGTGAGTGCTTTCCGGTTAAAGAGGGAGGAATTTGATTGTTTACTTTCAAATTTCACTCTATTTCTCCTCACTTTGTAAACTTACACACTATCACATTAACAGCAGTGGAAATCTTTAAGTCTTTGCTCTTTTTATGTGGGCTAGGACATCCATGTAACACGTTGGTGTACACATAGCACGACACTAAACACTGTTCATTCAATTGTTTCACAAGAAACTGCAAATGGAAAATGTGTCATTATTACAAATAATAGTCTAAATAGGCTCCTATGGGGAGTTAGCCATGTCTATCATAATAGATATATATTTAGTGGCAGAAAACATGCAAGTGTTTATTACGTATAATATGTTTAAAACTTTACACAGGATGTAAATACTACAGCGAAAGTAAAAAAAAGCCCTCAGCTTGATGTTAATGTAATTTTTCATTTGTTACGATAAAAATGCAGACAGGAAGTTGTCGTTACCCTACACTGCCCAACAAACAGGAAGTAAGCGAGGAAGCACAGTGAGATGAGTTCAATCAGTTGCAGGCAGTCAGTTGCAGTTCGTATCAGTGAAGAGAAACCAGCCAAAGTCTAGGGAAAAAATGGAAACAAAATGTGACAGGCGGATGGTACTAAGCCCTCTTTATACCCCACGCAGAGAGCTAACAAAGCACCTTCCAGCCCTACCTACCTGTCAGTCACATCGCCCCACTTCTTATCCCACCATCTTTGAACTGCGCGAGCTCAGGCGGATCCCTACCTGGCGTTGGATAGAAGGGGCTTTAGAGGAGTCCCACGCTGAGATTAGAAGTTGTCATGTCTCGTGCCTGGTCACAGAAGGTAGAGGGGAGAGGCACCGGGATCAAAACTGGCAGCTCATTATTTCATGCATATTTTATTATTTTCATATCAATATTGGATAAGGAAAGGATTTTCCTCAAATATGAAGGGACTACAATGGGAATTCAGGATTAGTGAAATAGACAAAACGGTTTGGTGGGAAAGGCACTAAATGGTCAATTTTATTTTAGAGAAAAGAGAAAAATCTAAATGTCTGGAACAGTTTTTTTTTATGTCAGTATTTTCCAAAAAATAAGTGGAGGTGTGTGATTTTAGGTATTCAATTATATACCATGTGTGTATGTATGTATGTATGTATATGTATATATATATATATATATATATATATATAAAATTAGAATATCATGAAAAAGTGCATTCACTATTGTCAACTTTAACTGTGAAACTAATATATGATATAGACTTATTATATCCAAAGTGACATATGTCAAGTCTTTATTTGTTATAATTTTGATTATTATGGCTCCGGTTGTAAAAAACCCAAATTAAAAATCTCATAAAATTTGAATATTTTGGAAATGGACTGTAAGCCATAATCATCAAAATTATAACAAATAAAGACTTGACATATGTCACTTTGCATATAATAAGTCTATGTCATATATTAGTTTCACATTTTAAACTGAATTAAGAAGCTGAATTAAAAAAACTTTTTCATGATACTCTAATTATATGATGAGCACCTGTATATATAATTTTACTGCGAAAAGACACACAATATAAAAACTATTCCATATGTTTTTATTTTTCTGTTTTATTTTATTTATTGGTTTATTTGATTGGCACAGTGCATGTTAATGAACATACATGGGTCTCATGCATGTAAACAAGCCACACCGGATTGTAGCCTTGGGCTAATTTCCATCCATCGTCCCCCATGCACCCTCATTCATCCTGGCCTATTGTACATGTTTTTAGTGGTAGGGGAAACCAGAGTACCCGGAAAAAACATACGCAGACACGTGGAGAACATGCAAACTCCACACAGAAAGGCCCCGTCCAGGTGGGAATCTGGCTGTGAAGCACGAGCGCTAACCGCTGAACTATCGTACACCAAGTTTTATAACTGTCTTAGAATGGAAAATGAAATATTTACCCCTAAACACTTTGACATGGTTTGGGTGGAGCATGTTTTGTATTGCTGACAACAGTATGATCCAGAAAGTGAATAATCTAAAATTGTAGCTGACCCTGAGAACCACCTGAAGAAGCCCAAGTTCCACTGGTGGTACACGTGTCACATTTGAGTACCACTGGTCCAGGTCATTCTCTGGGACACTGGAATAATGGAAAATATTGAAAGTAGTTGACAACATGGAAATGATCAGGGCTGGGAAGATTACTTTTCCACAAAAGTAACTGCGTTGGTAACTGAGTTACAGTATGATAAAAGTAACTCGTTACTGGACAAAGTAATTACTAAGTTACACAGCGCACATTTGGTGCTTATGTTGGAGCCTGTTTAACCACAAAATCACTAAAGCTCTCAGAACCAGTGTTTACTTTCAGTGTATGACCCAAGGCTCAGCCACTGACACAACAGCAAACTCAGAGGCAACAGCTACAAGAACGATCTGCTGTAAAACAACTCATCTGACATCTTAAAGCAGTAGACGATGGCAAAACAACACATTTACTAAATGTACAATGATATCAGGACATTTCCAGGCTAATGTCAGCGCCTGTCACTGTGTGTAAACTACGATAGATTAAAAGTAAGTAGACATTCTGCCCTGAGTTCGCTGACTTACCCACATCACCGCAGACTTCTATACACTTCTGTGGTCGACAGCCTTATATCTATCCAAATGAGTCGTCAAATAATGAAATATATCCTTAAAATCAGCTTGTGTCCGGCTGTCCAGACAACAGCAGACCGCGTGGTGCTTAAACCACCAAGCACCTCCTCGGATTGGTCCCCTGTGCTGTCATTCACTCTATCAGCTAATCGGCGTCGCCCTTGCTCTTTCTCACTTCCTGAAACAAAGGAAAAACAGATGAGAGCAGGATCTGAGGGAGCGTAGCTTTTCTGCGAGCCATCATTTAAAAAAAATACCTCCGTTACTTAAACAGAGACGGTAACACCGTTCTCACAGAGGAAATTGTAAATAACTAGATTACTCGTTACACTGGAAATGATTGCCTATTTTGTTTACTTTGTTACTTTTCTTTTGATGAAACTGATGTAGTTCGTTTTTCCTGTCACAGCCGTATTTATTATCATTCATCTTCCAGTCTTCCCAAATGTTGATGCTAATGGACATGTTTTACAGTGTGAACTTAATGTAAATGTTAAATCATGGACTTGCCAAATCAAAACGCTGCATTTAGATACTTTCCCCTAAATGCCTCCTATGTGTTCTCTTGATTCCCTTCAGAAGCCTGCCCCCTCCACCCAGCCACTCGCCTCTCTTCATATCCCGGTTTATTACCGCTGCGGGCCCACTTTGAATAGCCATCCGATCCACCCTGGACACAATGGACCGGCCATAACATCATAAACATGTATTTACCATGGAGCCGTTTAAGATTTCCCCGATAGAGCTGAAACACTAGAGCCGCAGATTTGTTAATATCATTAAGCCGTGTTAGCAGTAACTGTAGCTGGGCGAACGTGATCCGCGCCGGGTCGGGCTGTGGAAATAATTTATAATGTAACAGCGATGAAACATGTCCAAGTGATCAGGTTCACGACCTGTCCCGGCACCGCGGCTCCCCTTACACCGGCACCGCCTTCGTACGGGCGCTAAAACCATTAAAGAGAGATGGCTTTTCCACTGCCGGGGTGTCAAGAAATCAAGGCGCCCGTGTAAGCTGCAATCAGAGAACGCGGTATTAAAACTAGCGATGCGGCGTTTAATACGGAATCGGATCTTTTGAATGGACTCTTTCCATGAGCTTCGAGGACAGATTATTATTTTTTGAATGCCATTAAAAGGAAACAAGAAACTAACTGTTCTGACCAGGGGTTGCCGCAGTTGGTCAGCTCTCGGTTCAGCAACACTACGTGCCGAAAGAATGAGATCACCTGATGACCTGGACATCCTGAACGACATGGTTATTTCTTCTTCCCTGATGGCACGAGCATTATTCCAAGACGACAATGCCACGGTTCATAAGGCTCACGTTGCGAAAGAGTGGTAAAAGGAGCACCACAGAGTCCAGATCTTAACCCCATTATAGTACAAGATCTCGGTAAAAAAAAGTTCAGAAGTCGAACAAATTAGGGGCCGCTGACTTTTACGGTTCGAACACAGGAGGAATCTTGTAATCGAATTAACTCGTTCCCTGTGAATAGGCCATTGGCTGCGGCGTACCCCGTCGACGGCCCATAGCTGCGGAGTCTTTCTATATTGCGGCTCATGAAACACTAATGAATCCAGATTAAGTGTCCGAAGTCTCGAAGACCTCGATCAATACGGAGAGTTGTATTACACACACGAGGTGCTGGGTGTTAAGTGGTGTCGTTTCTAATCACGCCAACAAAAGAATAAACCGGGGCAGTTAACCCACTGTGTCGCTAAGATCAGAGGTTGTCGGAGTGATTCCCAGGCCTGCGCACAGTAGGGTAAGCAGTAACTTAGCCGATGTGGCGAAAGGGCATTAGGGTCGACGGTTTGTTTCCTCTGGCAAGGCATACCGTCTTTGTCCGTGTCTTTGTCCGCGCGCTCCCGTATACAGCAGTATTGACCACAGTGCTGAGTGAGAATCAGAGAACAGCTGAGCACTAGGTCTTTAAAATGATAGACTGAAAGATTGGAAAGTGAGGAGAGAGTGAGAGTGAAATTTGAAATTAAACAATCAAGTTCTCCCCAGAAAACCACCGAGAACAAAGTAACTTTCAAAAGGAAAGCTCCCGCCCCTTTCTCTTTCGATCGGTCTTGACGCTTTCACCGGAAAGCTCGTCTCATTGGTCAAAGTGAAAGCCCGGGGGATTCTGATCAGTAAAAGGGATGGAGATTATTGAATATGACTTATGTTTATTGCTGGGTACAGTTAAACGATACCAGTATGGTATCGGAAAAAAGCTTTAGGTACTAATGGTATTTAAAAAAAAAAAAAAAAAAGCAATCAATATTTAGATTTAAGTTTTTATGCTGTTGGTCATCAAAAACTGAGGAAAAAATGGGAGGATGGATAGGAAAAAAAGGGACATAATTTAAAAGAAAAAAGTGAAACACAAGGAAAAATCTGGAAAAGTGGACAACAGTTGGAGAAAAAAAAGGGGGTAATAATGGGAGGGAAATGTGGGAATTTGTTTTAAAAAACTTGTTTTTTTTCTGCCCTTTTGTAGTTAAAGCAAGTTTCTTGGTTGTTTCACCTCAAGTTAATTATACAAATGTAAAAGAAATTCAATGGAAGGAAAAGGAATGATTATTAATGTGTTGTATGGTTCTATATGACAAATATTAAGTCAAATACTGTTTTAGTCGCCTTTTATTCCATCACAATTATAAATAAACCCTGTCACGGACCGTATACTGGTGGCTGCACGATTGTCAGCAAAACCACAAGAGAATCGTGGTTTTGCTGACAATGGTTTGTTGTACAGCACTTCGGGGCAGATGTAGCTGTTTTTAAATGTGCTATATAAATAAAGTTGACATTGACAATCGCAAATGTGCAGGGCTAGTTCTTCACACTTTGTCTTAAAAGTATTTTACAATATAAATTATTTTTACATCACTACTGCCGGTCGGTGTTGAATACAAATGAGTTTGTTTTATATAAATGTTTTTTATAGTTTCTTAGCTCGGAGCTACAGCATCTAGCTTGGCTAACTGGTAGCATATCAGAATATTTGAAAAATGGAAAAATAAAGTGTTAATTCTTAAATGACTTAAATGTATGATTGTGCCTTTGATCACAGACTCAGAGGCTAGTTGTGAATAATAATTAAAAAAAAATTAGTACATTAGGGTTAGGGTGCGGCAGTGCCACCAATCCAGCAGCCATTAGCAGCTGTGATGTGAAGTTGCTACAGTTAGCTGCTTACTTTTAACTGTTAAATGATTGATTAATCCAGTCTAATAACTTGCAATATTTTATTTCCTTTAATCAGTAATCCACAGCTAAATTTGTATCTAATTACATTTCACCCGCAGTGTCTTGCCTTAATTGTAACTTTTCAAACAACTCTAGAAGACACAAGCAAACATGCCCCAACAGCTGCACTTGAAAACATTAGCGTGTCGCGTACAGACCGTGTTTTACAAAGCACTGAACCCGACCTCTTTCTTTCTTTTGCGTAATGATTGGCCCTTTCCAAAGCGAATTACACACCCATACTATCTCCTCCCGTACACCACCTATCTGTGTGTCTAAGGTGACAGATATGGCCCGCAAATTAACTTGGGCAAATGGGCCTGTAATGGTGCAGCAGGCCCCGGGCCGCCTCTCTCTTACTCGCTCTCTCTCTCGTGTATGTACTTGCACTGGTAATGCGATCTGTCACACTGTTGCTAATAGACTTCTGTACGCTGTCATGTGGCTTTAATGCTTATCAGGCGTCGGCCGGTGATGTGGACCCCCCCTGTCAGCGCCAATTATGTCTGCACATGTCACGGCGGAGGGTCGGCCATCCACGCGCACCTTCGGACGGCTCATGCGGGGACGGGGGCAGGGAAGGAGTGATATAAGAATTTCAACTATGTAGAAAGGAGGTTTGTAAAGTTGAGGCTTTGATTTGTATTGCACCAGGCAAAGCCTCTCAGTGGGAGTAAGAAACATGGCTGCCATACTGCACTTTCAGTTCATAGAGTACATTTTTATGTCATTTTTTATTTAGACTAAAAGTCAATAGTTAATGATTGACTAAAACTATGATTCAAATCTCAAGATATTTTCATCAACTAGCTAGCATAAAAAAATTGACTTTCAAAACATTGTTTTGTGTGCCTTTTCATTGATATTTTATGTACCATAATTTGAAATAATGTCTTTGCAAGAAATAAATGGTAACAATGAATTACTGGCGCTCGGGCTGGTGAAGAGTTTGCCTGAGGTTCCCCCTGCAGGCAGCAGTGGGAATAACATAAAAAACGTGACTTTCAGTTTCGATGGACAGCGTGGTTGACCACACTTTGAGAAAAACGGCTCCGAACTGCTCCATTGTGTGATTATGGCTTTAAAAATGTGGAGGGCAGCTTCAGTTAATGATGTAATATTATTCAGGAAGTACTAGCCTGGCTTTAGCCATCCGTAAACTCCGGTCAATTATAATCTCCCTACATGTACATCTGGGTCGTTCCATCGGTTGAATTTCAACCTCCCATTCAGCGAGCATGTTGTTGGTGACGTCAAGCATTTGCGCCGCATTTGCTGGGTGTAGTTTGGCAATGGCGGCGGATAAGAAAGTAATGGAAGCTCTTCAATGCGTTCTGGGTCGGCTCCCAAATATATCCAGAAATTCAAATTTAAGCCTTGGAATGCGCAAGGAATGCTCCCAAGAGTTATGATAGCTGCTTCAGTCACTCGAGGGCATACTTACATACGTCACGAGCAAACGCAAATCAGATCCAATCGTTTCAAAGGAGTTCACCCCTCCCACCTGATAACGGAGCTCAATTGTGAAGATCCAGACCAGAGTACGAGGGTATGGTCTAACCAGAATGAAGTACAGAATGAAGGGCTAAATTAAATGAGATGAACCTGAGGATTACTACAAAGTGCCTGAATGAAGAGAAATACTACTCCCGGTCTGTATTTGGCGAGGAAACAACATTTTAACATTGTTTAAAATTTGAAAAAGATTTTGCATGATATGTCCACTTTAAATTCTAGGATTGCGAAGGGAACAAATCTAGTGGCTTTGGATAATGTTCCATTAGCTGATCTGTATGATAAAACATGTTTAAATAGTATGAATATACTGTAAATGTAAATTAATGGGACTGACAAATGATGGAAAAAAAAATGTCGAAAAAAATCAATAAAAATACTATTTGATTTAAATAGTTCATTTATATCTATTTTGGTTTATTTTCTTGGGACATTACACATTAATGAACACAGACAAGACTCGTGCATGTAAACGCACCATGCTGTAGCCATGAGCTAAGTTTCACCTGTTGTCCCATACTCTCAGACTCAAACACTGTCTTGTTCACTCTGTTCACAATAAATTCTATTCAAACTATCCAGATACTAATGTGGCCTGACCTTGCATAGCTTTCAACGTCAGATGATCTTTGGCAAAATGTAACTTTTACATTGGCGGTAAAAATGAGTAAAAACGAATCCTCCACAGCTACACCACTAAGTCGTGTGGAGCATTGTTCGTCATTACTTTTTTTTTTTTTGGCTCGTCTGGGGCTTATACACCGATCATCGGCTTCCTGGCATCCATATTGATTTGGCCTGGGTTTTATGCTGGATGCCCTCCCTCATACTGAACAGTGCATCCAACAAAACAAGTCGTGTTGAATGTACATGATATGCTAAAGGCTCCTATAGCTATTTAACATATACATTTCTCTCTGACCCCACGTTGACCACGTGCTTCCAAGTCCGTGCCCAGTCTAAGCAGCCGTCGCCGGGAGTGTAGGCTGTGGAGTCTTTACACCCCGGGGGCCCTCGGCATTGAGTGACAGGACGGCTACTTCGCTGTCCGCCTTTCACGTGGGAATCACAGCTTGCAGCGTTTTCCGAACCCGGATCCAACTTGTGGGAAAATTCAATTGTAACTTCTTGCCCGTCCCTTTGTGCTTCGCCTAAAGTAAACTTCTCCGCGGAGTTTATTGGTTCAGATAACATTTTTTTGTCCTGAGTAGCGCGCAGCTGTGTTTTTGCAATCCCATCAGCGAGGCCACGCGCTAAAAATAGCTCCTTCTGAAATGTCTTCCAGCGGTTACGCACTCCTCGCAATCTTACTTCTGTTTTCCACGGAAATTCTTTTTGACTAAATTAATGAGCCCGCTCTTAATTTGCCTTGACAAGAGGACATGGCAGGAGCGCCATATTAGCGGTGACATTTAGCAACCAGGGGAGCTTCAAAGCGACTTCTCCCCAGCTTTTGTTTGACAGTGACGGCATCATCCGTGTCACACGTGGCTCTTTGCTGTCTCAAATCGTCGCTAATCAGTTTCCGACCGTCATTTGAAACGTCTCGCGACTCGCCGTATACGAACCTCAAAGAACTCCCCCTTACCTATGGAACAGCAGGGGGGCGCGGGCCGGCTGTAGACTTTCTCAAGAGTGCTGTGAAGAAGTTTTTGCGGGCTTATTACTCGAGGGGGGGTCCACGCTGTTTTTCCTCGACCGTCCCATGGGTGTCTTTCCCAGCTTTAACGAGGCCTCCTGGACCAGAAAGCTCACTTGCGCTCTCTTTCATAACGTAGGGAAGTAATGAGTTGGCGTTTGGCAGAGGGAGACGGGGGGATCGGCACTGTGCGCGGGAAAAAGGGAAGGTCAACAAGAGGAGTTTTATTTTGGGAAACTGTCTCTCCTCTCTCCCCGGCGCTTCGGAGGCAAACAAAGCTTCAAGGGGGGAACGCACTACAAAGTCCTCCCGCGCGCCGACGCGGGCTTGACAGTCGATCTAGCTCAGCCTGTTGGAGAATAGAGGGAATGGTACAGGAGACGAGGTGAACGTAATGGCTTTGAACGGGAGATGGAGGAATGTTCAGAAGCAGGTGTTAAGTGATCAAAGCGAGAGGCGCCGCGGATCAAACACGGGTTGAAGATGTTGTTGTTTATATCAGGGCGAGACAAGCGCGTCTATGTGTTCCGACGCTCAGTCACAGACGGGAACCGTGCCAGAAATACTGTAGTTTAAAGGTGTTTGTGTCAAATATTCTAACGATTACAACAAAGCAACTGGACTTCAATGTACAAGCCAGCGTTTCGATCTTGGTGACCGTCATTATGCAAGTGATGTCGCCAAACCATGCCCGGGGCATCTCCTACATGACTCTATCCAATGATGGTTGAAGGATGCTGTGTTTGAAGGATCAATGTGCCAGACCATCCATAAGTCCAGCTATTATGTTTGAATTGTTGGAAGACTGAATGAACCACCTGCATGACCAATAATCTACATTGTTTGTTTGTATTGGTGTGGAGTTTGGGTCTACAGTTGTAAAATGGTCTCAGTTTATATAACGCTTTTCTACCTTCATTAGGCCCAACGCGCTTTACAGGAAAGGAACCACTCACCCATTCACTTTCTCATTCATACACCATTGTACACAGACACTCTGTGGCTGTTGTGGCTATTGTGGTATTCCACCTTGAGAAAGACGGTTATCATCTTATCTTGGAAGCTGGTTAGCCTGGTTAGTCTGCGGATGGGAGACCATGTAGGAATTGTAGGTCCCACATCGGTTCCCGACTGGAGTGCCTCTGGGTCAGAGATGTTATTTGAGCAAATTAAAAGGTGAAAAATTATTAAATGCAACAGGGAAAGGAGTACATGAGTAGAAAACACTCACACATTTTGAATGTATGAGTTTCTCACATTTCTGCCTAAATTGCTCACTAAATGTGGTCTGATCGTCATCAAAATTATAAGAATGATTAAACAGTGTCTGCTTAAACTAATACCACCCAAATATTTACATTTTATCATATTTTTATTGGCCATAACATGTAAACATTCACAGGGCAGGGAGGAATAAGTATGTACACCGCCTGAATCTCGCAGAACTGCAACAGTAAAGAGGAATGGCCCAAGATTCCTCCTGATTGTTGTGAGCGTCTAATCTGCAACGGCAGAAAAGCAGTTATTGCTGCAAAAGAAGGATCAGCCAGCTATTTAATACAGGGGTTCACTTATTTATTCTACGCTGTTGTGAATTTCTTAGGTATTTCTGCAAAATATCTTAATAAACCTCTGAATTCATTTTTCCATTGATGATAGCATGTTGTCCAGGCCCCGGGCAACAAACAGCCCCTCACCATGATTCTCCTGCTCCATACTTCACAGTGGGATAAAGTTTTGATGTTGGTGTGCTGTTCCATTTTCCCTCCACACATGACGTTGTGTATTCCACTCAAAATACTAAACTTTTCAGTCCACCGAATATTTTGCCAGTAGTGCAGTGGAGCGTCCAAGAGCTCTTTCGCAAACCAAAGTTGAATAGTTTGGGTGGAACAAACTATGCATGTGAAGGAGCGCTGCGAGACGGGGTTTGTTGGATGAAGAAACGTGTTCAGGGCTGGACTCATTTAAATTTGGGTCACATTATTTAAAATACATTAGCCTGGGTTGGGTGCCAAATATGGTCATCCACTGACTTCAGTCACCTGTGAAAAATGCCATTTGCCATGTGATGGTTGAAGGTGTATGGGTTGGAAGCCTGCAACGTCGCACCACTGACCGCTCAAAGTCATTACAAGCAGATTCTTAAGTCCAAAGAATACGCTGCGTAGCCTTATTCTGTAATGACTTTGTCGCGTACAAACTGTCCTACTCTCCCAACCGGCATATCAATTGTTCGACTCCAATTACTTAACCCAACTTACGCGTTGACTTCTAAAACAAACAGCCTATACGTCATCCTGCCGCTGTGATCAGTTTGCTGTGACTGGGGTGTCTGTGGAGGTCAGCCTTCCCCACGGTTAGCGCAGTGGCAGATGGCATCTCCGAGAAGATTTAGTAACACATGTCAAGGCAGGCTCCCCGAAGGGACCTGCCCAGCCCGTTTATAGCATCAACTTCAAACCTCATCTGCAGCGGAAAGGTGGCTACGGCGCGCTCCAGTCTGCCAGCAGCACGCACATCTAGCTCCTGCTGTAGCTATAGGAGCAACTAACAAGCAGAAGTATGATTTCTGCTGCTAATTAAACACAGACAGTCTGCAGTGTTTAAGAGCCGATGTCTGGGGATGAAACGGCCCCTGTCTTGAGTTGTCATTGCTAAGATGCATTATTTCCCAAGGAGGAACTTTGGAAGCATTTAGAGGAGAAAAGTTATTGTTGAGTAATTGCAGCGCACGTCACATCGAGATGCCCGGGACGAAATGGCAAATGTGCAATGCTGTATATAGAACTTTTTGATCAAATTAGGGGAAGACGCTGCAACTCATTGTTGTACTTTAGTTTACGGTTTGGAACTGTTTGTTCTTGTGTTTTCTCTGAAAAGACCAAATCAAAAGTCCAATCGACAAGTTCACGACATTCTTACATGGAATTTTAATGCAAATTACATTTTTCGCACATTCGAGGGACATTTCCACTTGAAGTCGAACCCTCAACAGGGTAGGCAAGTTTGCTTGTTGGCAAGCCGATTTTCTTCCTCGGCCAAACCTCCCAATCATGGCGTTGCCACGCACAGACCAATAAACACCGATGTTTCCAGTCCTAAGCTTAATATTTTCAAACTAAGTCTTATTTGTCCACTAACCTATTCCCCTGCATCTAGCCTTAATGGAAATGGGAATAGTATTAGTCTTTTGACATTATAAACATTGATTTTCCTCTCTGTTGGGAGACAGGCATATTCCTTGACCTTAATTATATCAGATATAATAGAGATTACCTCGATGGTGGATTAACTGTCGGACCATTTGGAAACCGAGAACATACAAACTTTGCGCATAGAGGTCCATCATGGTGATTTGAACGTGGAACAGTTGGAAAACCCACCGGTGAGGCGGTGGTAGTGTGCTACTTTCACTCTCCTGACATTTATACACAAACGTTGGAGATATATTCTTATCCGTCTTACCACATCTCTGCAGTAAACAACTTGAAAGATCAGTTTTCATTTTATGTGAGCTATATCTAACATTAAAGCGGCGCAGTAAGTCAATGTCGGCTCACAGTGAACCGCTTCACCAGACTCCGATTCTATCATCCTTTCAGTGCTCCACTTATCTCCTCTATAACCCATTATTTGTGACCGCTTTCTTCACAACTAATGGTTTGTAGGAGTCTAATATCAACAGAACATTAATCAAGTCTTGAGTTAAAACACTCCTCAACATGACTTAAACATTTCCTCCATTTTCTTCTTCAGTAGGTGATATGGTAACGACATGTTTACTGGACTCGGCAGAAAATCTGACAAGCGGCGGTGGCTAATGCAGAATGCAGCAAGAGTCCATACGACTAATAGTTTTGCCATCTCAGAACAGGCCTTCAGTGAGACATAGGAGAGATTAGGGCAGGGCGATATGGCATAAAATATATATCACGATATAAAAAAAAAAATTATCAGGATAACGATATATTGGACGATATCATTGACAATGGACAAATTGTACTTCAAAATCACAGCCTTACGCCTATTGGGAGGATTAATTCAGTGATATTTTCTTCTTTTTTTTTTAATGGTATACTAACTTATTACTAGTTTATGCTGCTCTGATAGAGCTGAGCGTAACATGAATTATATTGTGTCCACAACGATAAAAAAAATGACAACGATATCAAATAATTATATTGCAATAACGATATGCGATACAATATGGCCCACCCCTAGGAGAGATTTTGAAGAGTGGGTATTATGTTTTTTATAAGTATTTGGTAATAACGTCAAACAATTCTTGATCACTATCTTACACTCTGTTAGAAAATGCAATACTTTGCTCAGCTGTTCTTCCTGGTTCTAAACGTGTACAGTCTCTAAGCAAACAAACTGTGAAGCAGCATCTTGTTCCCCTCATTTGTGGAAAACGCATCTGCATGGCTCCTGAAATCTGCTCCAACTATTGGGGCTGTTAAATAATTATGGGCTGATAACATTATCGTTTACTTCTGTGTTGATGTCAAGTTATGGATTTTGTTGATATTGTCTATTCAACTTCAGGTAATACTTTTCATATGCTATTGTATCATCTAATGCAGGGGTTCCCAAACCATTATGGCTGGGACCCCAAAAGTTGAAACGTAAACAACTCGGGACCACCATTACATGAGGTTATCCTCTTATGCTACTTTAGGGCAGAAAAAGACATTTTAAAACTAAGTTTATATGTATTTAAACTGTTTATTTTTGATATTTGAAAGGATTTTTATTTCATCTTGAAATAATCTGGGGATCCCCGCTCAAGGCCTCATGACCCCCACTTTGGGAACCATTGGTCTAATGCACGCTTTGTGCCTGAATTGGGAGAACATGAGAAGTTCCCGTAGCCCTGTGGACCGTCTTGCTACGAGGCTAACCGCTCTGCCACCATACCAAAGCGTATTCAACCATCATGGAGTGACACCTAACCTTGTGTGCACACTGAATTGTCACAGTATTTGTGAGTTCTTGAGCTGCTCATTGGTTTGTTTGAATCGGGGCCACCGGTAGGTCTGGCCAATCACATGACAGATTTACCTCGAGTGGCCGATTGTAACATTTGCTGACAAGAAGAAGCACTTTTATGGATACTAGTTAACAACAAAGCGACAACGGAATAACCTGAGGAGCAGCTGCATGTTTTTTTTAATCACTAAATATTTCATGGATTTGCTGTTGTGCCGGTTTGTTATGAGACTTGATTGTGATTGGATAAAACGAGGACGGCTTGATCTGATCAGCACCAAATGCTGCGATTTAAACCGGAGCGATCAGTCTGACTCTTGTCTGGTTAAAGGCACGATACATGATTTTTTTTCTTGTGCTGGAATGAAATTTGTTTTGTCCTCATTTAGTATATTGTAAACCCTTTCATTTGTTGGAAGAACACTGTGCATATAATTATAAAGCATTCATATCAATTTCATGAACTTGTAGGTGAGTTTTCTTGCATTCCTGTGAAAGTGACGCTGAAAATTCACCCTGCAAGTCGTGAAATGTGCCGATAAACTGGTCACTGGTCAACTATTGAGATTCTTTTTAGTGGCTTCCTTTTTCATCGTTATTTAAAAAAACAAAAAACATCAGGTATAGGGCCTTTAAGTGAAGCCAGCAATAAAGAAAGAAGTACCGATTTCCTGATTGTCATCATTTTAGTCAAAATAATGTTTTTGCAGAAATTGGACTCAAACAAAATTAAAAGTTGTTCATGAGACTAAAACTATGACTAAAATGTCAAGATATTTTCATCGACTAAATTATAACTAAATGAGACTTAAATCATCAAAACCTCCCATGACAGTTGAATGAGCCTCATATCTAAATTCTCTGCCAAAGGAACAGCTCTGAGCTTTGTCAATGTGGGAGAACAAATATTCATAATATTTATTAATTTACATGTAATTTAAGTCGACTAAAACTAGGCTACAATTTAAGAGAATTCTTTAGCTAAATCTCAACTAAAATTAAAGGGATTTTTGTGTCACAAGACTTGGACTAAAACTAAATTCAAATATGTTGTAAAAATGACCAGTACAGTGATCTGGATGAGAGCGCCCCTGAGCGAAATGACCATGTCCGTAATGGTCAGATAATTGCTGGTGTTGTTCTCTAAGGCCCGGGCCGCCACAGTGGTCTGTTTCCTTACGCTGTGCATTCACTTGTGGCTAATGGCTTTTAAGCTGCCCCTCCGCCGCAGATCAATCCAAACGATGTGAGCGCTTCAGACGCCATCGACAAACGGTCCCCTCTGGCTCATAGATACCTGCCGAGACGGGTGACAGCTTCATGAGGGCAGTTATTTGTGCTTCGTCAATCCAGCTCGATGTTACAGACACGTAGGTTACTGCACTTGTACAAAGGCCTGATTATTAACACGTAGGGTGAACAGAGGCACAGGTTTTACTCACTCATGCTGCACCGAATTTGAAAGCTCAGAACCTTGCACTACTTAGGACTTGATTAGTGACAGGTGGTGGGATTATGGTGAATATTGTCAGTACTTTCAGACTCCTTTTATGAGGAAATAATGAAACTATATTTCATATGTGCTGGAACAGATGGGACAGTCGTGTCATGTGACTAGGTTGCGTTCATGTGACGTCACAACATTCTAAAAAGCCTCTAATTAAAAATTGAGGTGGAGAGAGCAACTAAAAATACCATGGCGGTAACTGTAAAATGCAGATTTCAAATCTCAGTTTATTGCTAATTTCTCTGTAATTCCTGGGCTAATTCACATAAAACAAAAAGTGTCACAAACTTCAAAGTCCTCTCTTCAGCACATATGAACAAAGGTCTAATTATTTCCTCACAAAGGCGTTTAAAAGTGGTGACAATATTCGAAAACATGAATATGATGTTCATCAGTAGAACGGACTTTCAGCCATAACAATAATGTGATGGGTTTGTGAATCCAGTCACTAACAAATAATGATCAGGGAAGACATTTGGACATTTTCTTTTTGGAAATGTATAGAAGGGGGCGTGGCCTCGCCGAGGGGGAAAACAGAATCTTTTTGGAAACACAATTTTTCACTCTTTGTAGCCATTTTCTGGCTAAATATAAGCTTATTTATCACATACAAATAAAGTCAAGTCTAAATCGGGTCCATATGGATGTTTTTTCACAGCAGATTGTTCGGTAGAAGCGGAAAAAAAACAGCAGTCGTAGCTAGCATTAGCATTACCACGGGGCTAACATGAAGCAGCATCTTAGTATTCTCCATTATTTATGTATTTATGGGCTGTTGAACCACTTTGCCCCCTCCATGTCTTTGTATCTTTATTTAGTAGAATACTGTTCATAATTCAGCATTTGTTAAAGTAGTTTTTAATATTTAGAGAAAGCTTAGATTTTTCTCAATAGTTTTTTCCCTTAGCTGATTTCAATCATGACGACTACCCTTGCTGGGTTGCAGGTGACATCACAGCGTTCTGAATAATATACCTCCATAATATTATATAGAGGTAAAATTATTTTGTTTTGAGGACATTTTTGGTCTGAGTTGTCATGGAAAACATGGTGGATTTTCCTGGTAACAGTGAACTCATAACATTCCATCTCGAACCCTATTGCTGGGTTGCAGGTTCTAGAATGTGATGATGTCACAGGAGCCAGTTTTCCCTATTAACTGCATTACACTTTCACAAGTCATATCTAAAAAGAACATTTATAAATTACAAATATCATTATCAGTCACTGGGTCCATGATAGGTCCATGAAAAACAGCAATTGCTGGGTTTCAATAAGTATCACTTCCATCCAGAAAGTAATAACCCCATACATACATTGACTTTAAAAATAAATAAAAACAATGTAAGAACACGACCGAGGCTGGTCAGCAATGTGCTTAGCGACACATTGTTTTGTTTTGTTTTTCCTTTACAAGGAAAAATAGGGCAAAATATAACTTTTTAGTATAAGGTATTAGATAAATCTAGTCCCCCCTATGAGAGACCAACAGGCCTGTTTGGAACCATGAGGCCGTCCTTCCGTGGACCCACCACCTGCAGGAGGAGCCATAGGGGACTGGTGCTATGTGACTTGGGCAGCTCCAACAGCTGCCCCCACGACCCGACAACGGACAAGTGGGAGAAAATGGATGGATGGATGGATGGATAAATCTAGTCTGTTTAATGTCCATGAGTTGGCACACAGTGTGATTAGCAGCTATTGTTCTTTTAAGCTTAGAATTTTTCAAAAAGTCAATAAAAAAAAAAATTATGAATGGGATTTTTACTTCCAGCACTGACCTAGGAAGCATGCAGGACTGTTGAGCTCTATATAAAAACTGTATAAGACTTATTTCAAAACAACATTTTTTATTGTTGTAATCATCACAATTTGTTGATAAAACTCCATAGCCGGTCTTTTGCAGACATGTGACCGGAGGCTGCTGCTTGAGGCTGCCATATCGGCGACCTGTTATGTCACACCGGTCCACAGCTGAGTTTCATTGCACATGTACTAGACCAGGCATGTCCAAAGTGCAGCCCAGGGGCCACATGTGGCCCTCGGACCAATTTTTGGTGGCCCTCAGGCTTCTTGTTTATTGGCACACATCACCAGAGATAGTTTTTATTGTTATCTTAATAATTCCACAGAATTAAAACCTCAAAAATCAGTATTAATTGTGAGACGGAGCTGGCATTATGGTTCCAAGCCTAAATAAAGAGGTGGGGCACGGTTTAAACGTCTCTTAAATACACCCAGTTGGATGTTTGAATGCACTGTCCACCGGTCTGCGGCCCTCCATGCTGTTTGGACACCCCTGTACTAGACACTTTCACTGCATTAGTGAAACGCCACATAAAGGGGCATTATTTGGTAAAAATGATCTCAAATTAACAATGATCTATTGACGTAATCTATTGTAATGACATTTCTTCATGCAAAATGTGAGATATATATACTTGATATTATTTGTTTTAATGTTGTCTGTCTGTGTACTTCACAGTGTGACAAACTGAAACAGTCGGTGTACTTTTCCCCTGACCCACTTCCCTCCGCTGCCTCCCAGAGCGCTGAGAGCTTCTGCCTGTACGCGCCTCCTGCCTGGCGTCTGCATCCTTTCAAACCCCCCCACCCGCCCCCCAACCCGTGATTGACAACATCCCATCAGCGCGAGTGCAGCGGTATTATCTTAGCCATCCACGCTTGTCTCGGCGAGAGGACATCCCTGTCTCCACTCCGCCAGCCTCTGCCCGATCATTGTCAATAAATAAACGTGATAATTGTCATGGCCGACAGCTGTTTGTGACAGCTTTGTTGTCTTGACTCAGTGCATCCTGTCACTCCGCCGCCGCCACTCGTGAGTTTTATGTGCTCTGACTAGCAGCCGCATTTGCACATGAATCAATTGTCAGCATCACTGTACTCTGACAAGCTCCTGACAGCTCCGCACTGACGCTCACTCCTTTTTTTTTTTCTTTTTTTTTTTTTGAGCTCCTTTTCTGCGGCAGATCCAAAGTTTTCGCACATATTCTTTTTTTTTTCACCCCCGCTCATGTGATTCTGAGAAACTGGGATATCAAGGCTCCATCTATCATTAAACCGGCGAGGAATCTTCAGAATTATACAGACTTTGGAAAGCAAACCGGAAACGTAGATGAAATACGCCTTTTTTTTCTTCTTTTTTTAGAAAAAATATATATCTCGTCTTTCAACAGCTACTTGAAAGTGAGCCGGTGCGATTAGGAGTGTGCCTCTTGTTGCCGGAGATAACTGCTTGACATTTTGCTAAATCAGTCAGTGTCAGTCTTGCATACTCAATTTCGCCGCACTTGAAAGCACTCTCCAACTTTGGCATTTTGCAGTGCTCTGTCACTCAAACAGAATTTGCTATGTGTATAAATCGATAAACAAAACAAAAAAAGAGAAGGAAAAACGCAGACAGCACGGTAAACAAACGGCGGCGGCTTTCATCACGTAAATAACCGGGATTCTATCTTGACGGGTACAAGCGCAGTTACTGTAAGCGCGTCAGTGGAATCCGCCGTCCTTACGGGGAAGTATTGTGACTTAAAGCGCAATAATAAGGTGTGATAAGATTTATTTATGCCGTATGTCGCTGTAATATTCTGTCAATTTGGAGTTTCTTATGTGGCATGTGAAGAAAGCGTAGCCGAAAAACGTGCATTCCTTTCTCTGTTGAAGAGAAGTTACGTAATCCCGTCATTATCCGTTGCAGAAAAAGTAAACTTTCAAAAACACAATTTAAAAAGGGACTATACGGAGTTTAAAAATGTTAAAATTAAGTATTTTCCTCCCCCTACATGTTCCAACAATGTCCTAATGTGTAGAATGAGCCCAGACCTGTTCACCACAACTGGCTCTAAAATCCTGCACTGTCACTCAAAAAGATGTTAATTCGGGTCCGAAGTGCCGTCATGAACAGGCTTAATATACTAGCTGCAGTTACGCGTTAGACCTGAGGTGGCAGTAGTGAGTATAAAAATTACCAACTTGCCCTTTAAACCACAGAAATGGAAAGTTCTCTCACCTCACAGTCAGAGGGTTCTATAGTTGATTGCCAGGTACGGTGGTACTACTAGGGCTGGGTACCGTTAAATGATACCAGTCTGGTATCGGGGAAAAAAAAGTTTAGGTTCTACCTGTATCGAAACAATTTATTGAAAGCATGCAATTTGTTTTCTTTTCACATTTCCCCATTTCTTTGCATTGGAGATGAACCCGTACATTTGCTGATCTTCCACACATTATAGTTCTGTTTTGTGGTTCAAGACGACAAATATTTTAGTATAGGTATCGGTATCGACAACCAAGTATCGTTACTGGTATCGGGAAAAAAAAACAACAGTACCCAGCCCTAGGTTCTACTGACCAAAGCTGGCTCAAGATATGGGGATGGGCACTGAATTGCGGCCCACTGCTTCTGATAGAGATCCAAAAGACAAATTTGCCATCCTTCCTTCCACTTCCACTTTATCTGGGTTCCATTTGAGGAAGCATCAGTCTAAGCAAACAGGCCCAGACTATTTTACCCACTTACACTAACTCCAGCACTTCTGGGGAGATCCAGAGACGTTCCCAAGCCAACCAAGAGACATTAGTCCCTGTAGAAAGTCATATCTCTTCCTCGGGAGTCTCCTTCCAAAATAAGACTGGCCCAAAATCACTCCCCTGTGGAGTCTTTCAGACCAGAATGTCTTATACATCGCAGCGCTCTCCTTCTGATGTGGAGGAGTAGCGGCTCTACTTCGAACAACCTCCCGTCTGAGCTCATCACTGTCTCTAAGGTGAACCGCCTTCACCGGTGTGCTCTCACAACTGAACAAATAAACTGAGATTACGTCATCACGAAGCGCTGTGAGTTTACAAAGAAGGAGCACGTTTAAAGCCTAGAGTCCCGTTTGTGAGATGCGACTTCTGTTGAGTTGTCAACTTCTCTGAACTTATTAAAAGCATATCTGCACTAGCCAGTTTTGGGTAATCTCTGGTTGGCTCTTCTACGTAATAGATCACCCATTAAACCATCTGACCTGTTCTTTCTTTCTTTTATCGTTTGTTTTGGTTGAGAACTTGAGACAGTGCACACACATGGACATGCAAACACACCATGCTGGATTGTAGCCATGGGCTTATTTGCGTTTGTTGCCAAGGGACATTCGCAAATACACTGTCATTTATCCTGGCCTTTTGTACAGCTGTATGTGCCACCGTGCCATGAAGGTCCAAAGGTTCGATCCCTGGCTGCACGGGGCCTTTCTGTGTAGAGTTTGCATTTTCCCCCCATGTCTGCAAAGGTTTCCTTTGGGCACTGTGTGGGGAACAACGAATGGAAGCTAGCCTAGTCTTTGCAGCACAACTGGTGTTGTGTGGTAGTTTGCACCAAAAAAAAAAATCACATAAACTGTGTTAGTTTCTGAGTTTGTTCCTACAAATGCAAACTTATGATGTAAACGGCATCACAGACTTGTGAATAGAGCTTATTCTCCCCATATGATCTGGAACAATGAGGCCAGTGCCTACTATGGTGAGGTAAGAATTTCTGTTTCATGGCATTTATATAATTTCATAATTTCTCCATAATAAACAAATGATTAGATGTTATACACGCCGCTGCGTGTCGTGGTGTTCTTGCCTCCACATCGCGCATTAAAAATGTATAATGCATGGTTGCTCGCTAACTGTTTCAGGAGGTAGTACACTGTATGTCCTTTCTGTTTTTAGCTGAATAAATGTAAAAACTACCAAGCCTCAAAGTGGAGTCTTTTTGCCGTCAGTGGGTTATATGCACAATGATTTAGGAAGAGAGACATCCCACGTTCTAAACCAGTGTGCTGGATCCAAAAAGTACAATGGAAAGTGGAAAAAAGATCCGCACAACTGAAAAATGCTCACCAGTTTTTATGCTCACACCAGAGTAGAGTTACGTTTCGGGGTCTTAGCCCTTCATCAGACTTAAAGAACAGCTCTGACACACCTGTTATATACACATGGCTGATTGTGTCACCTGTTTGAGAGGACACATGACATGATGGATGATCCTTAGAGAATTTTGCATATTGGTCAACATATAATAGGACAAACATGTACATATGTAGGTGTGTACAGGCGCAGCTGAATAGATGCAAAGAAACAATATATATTTACATATACGTATATGTAAAGAATATTTACAAATATTTACAAACGTTTAGAGAGATACCCCGGGGTAGGACATTAACAACCATGGCTACACTACTAGAGTAACGATATGGCAAAAACAAATACTCAGGCACTGTACTATGAGTGTGAACATAGTGGTACAAGTCATAGGAAGGGACGTAAATCGAACTGTTCGTTGAGACCTTTTGGGCTTTGTGTGTCTAGAGTATAGATCCAGAAGGCCTCTCTTTTTAGAAGCAAGTTGTTGGAGTTTTTTATTAGTTCTATTCCTATACTGTTGTAATAGCGCATTCTTTAGTACTGGACGAAAGGATGGAGACTCAGTATATTATAATCAAAAATCATTACTTTATTTCCTATTACAAACTAAAACACATCTGTTCAGCTGACCTCCATGTTGACCGGTGGAGGAGGTGGAGGAAGAGAGCGCTTCTCTTCCTCGCAACACAATACAAAGGAGTGGGTGTGTCTTCCCCAACCAATCAGCTCTCTTGGAAATGTCTTATCGTCACTTCTTCTTCTGCGCAATCTGACTCCTCGTTTCAGCACACTGCCCCCCAGTGGATCAACCATACATACAACAAGCAGCAACAAAATGTCCGCCAAATTCAAATGGATCTTAAAGCATAGATTACAGATCAACACAGTTTTATATATAATCACTAAAGCCTAATATGACACATATGTATATAAATAATTCCACAATACGCACAATGACCCCACATGATTTCCGCCTGGAACATAGCATTGGCACTGTTCTTCCTGTCCCGTATCTTTTACATTCAAAATTAGCAGGATCCCACACAAATGAAGAGATAGCTCAGGATTGAGTAAAGGACAGCGAAGTTTGCATGTGACTGGAGCAGGAGTGGAGGAGTTCATAACAGTGTTTTTTTTGTTTTTTGTCTTGAGGCTAACGGCTTACACAAAAGGACCGGCCTGTTAGTAGTTTAGAGTTGTTTTCATATTATATTGTAATGATTTAACTCCCACCTTATAGGGATATTTCAGGATTTTTGACATGGGGCATAATTTCCTAGTTATCCAGAGTATTGTTTTTTTATTTTATTTTTTTATTCATGCAGTCCTTGTAGTGCTAGGCTAGTGCATGTCTATGGTAACTAGTAGCCTGTAGCGATTGAGAAGAACACCACACACTAAATTACAACCAAATTATTCATTAATTAATTAAACCCATTTATTTTTCTATAATTGTTATCTTTTCTGTTCTGTGGATTTACTCTACTCTAAATTCCTTATCAAATTTTTGTTCTTAGTAGTAGTGGTGGTAGTGGTTATAGTGGCGGCGACACTAATGGTACGAGTAGTAGTTTGTTTGGGTTTTGTTTCCCCCCTCTTTCTTGCATTACAAGTATTTATTTCTTATTTATTTTTACTGCTTAATATACTGTCCTATGTGTGTTGTATTGGTATGTCTTTCTTTTTAATATAACCATTTTGCATTTAAAATAACTTATATTTAAGCAGCATCAGCTTCCTGGTTGTATGCTACACAGCGGCGGAGTGATCTGCTAGGTTACCGGATCTACAAAAGTTTGTTTACCTACGGCCGGCATTACTACACGTGGAATTCACAAAGGAGCTTTCTACAAATCTACCTGATGATTTTGAAGAGGTTTTTAATGCAGGCTACTAGTTACCATAGACATGCACTAGCCTAGCACCACTAAAAATACAAATATAAAGACTGCATGAATAAAAAAATGTAAATCTCCAGAAATCAATGACACTCTGGATAACTAGGAAATGAGGCCCTATGTAAAAGATGGGGGACAGGAAGTACAGCGCTGATCTTATTGTCCAGGAAGAAATCACGTGGGGACAGTATGCATATAGCCCATGGGGCTCTGCTCTTCTTTCACCTTGTTCTGTCGAGTCATGTGGTTCATGATGTTGTGCCGTCTTCATCAGTGCAGACTTTATTTGAGTATGAAGTTAAGTTTGAGTGCAGTAAATGTGCGGCACTGCCCAAAAGCAAGTTTCGAAGCCGCAATTATGCAAACAATGTAGACCGTACATAAAAATTCACAAAAAGATATGACATGACCCCAAACACACTTCATTTGGTGAAGGATAAAAAGCCAGATTCAATTTGTGACACAGGCCCGACACCCAAGTACCCGCTAACAGCTTTAGCTTTACCATTACGCACTTCAGCTTCACCCAACAGACACTCTTTTTCCCTCTCCGCCGTTCTCTAAAGACCGCATCAAGTGCCGCATTTTCAGCAGGGTCACGGAAAAATAATGTTCTCCGCGGCGTTAAAGACCCGCGCTATAATGAAGATTTACAGTTAAGCACATAATGGCGGAAAGGCTAAGTCGCGCCGCTGCCCGGGGCTCACCCCTGCGCCTCATCAGCTCTCCGAGGACACCCTATACCTGTGTCTTTTCAAGCTCAAGTAGAGGCTGCGCTCTGCCGGTCACAAATCCCCAATGCCCCCGCGGATAACTTAATGATCTCTCCATCCGAAAGCGCCGCTAATGCCACTTGTAAAATACTCGTTTTGGCAGAGAAAGAGCGGAAATGCGACGCGGCCGGGACCCGTAGGTGGCGCCGCTTAATCCCCGAGGGTCCAAAAGCCAGTGGCCCTTGAGCTTTCATCACTTCCCTTATTGTCGCCTAAAGAGGAGCAGTGAGTGTGTGTTCACTTTTGTCCGTGTCACAGCTACCTGCCAGAGTTCATTTGTATTAGGGCCCACATGCAGAGAGCCCGGGCCCCGCTCCCGAAGGGCCACCAGCTGATCCGGGTAACAAGGTTTTCCGACAGAGTAAATGTTTGGATTGAGTGTCGCTGAATTGGAAGTGCACGTTGAATGGGTGTTTTAGTATTCAGATGGAGGTGAGCGCGAGTCGAGCAGGACAGGCAGAGGTTAGATGGACTCTCCGCCGCTCCCTAAAGGGGGACACATCGTGGAAAATCTTTTATTAAGGCGAGGCACGGCAGGTGACGGTATTGATTTTTCACGCAGTGGTCAAAGTGGACCGCTCCCGGAACTGCCACCTTAACGTGGTGGAGGGGTTGGAGCGCCCGAATGATCCTGGGAGCTCTGTTGTCGGGGGCTTCGTGCCCCTGGTAGGGTCTCCCATGGCAAACGGGTCCTAGGTGACGGGTCAGACAAAGAGCGGTTCAGAAGCCCCTTATGAGAGACCAACAGGCCCGGTTAGAACCATGAGGCCGTCCTTCTGTGGACCCACCACCTGCAGGAGGAGCCATAGGGGCTGGTGCAGTGTGATTTGGGCAGCTCTAGCAGCTGCCCCCACGACCCGGCAACGGACAAGTGGAAGAAAATGTATGGATGGTCAAAGTGGAGATTTATTGCTAGTCTCCTCCCTTAACATCTTAGTTTTCATGAGTATAAAAATGACAAAACTTACCCTGTACGATGCTTATTTTATAAGTGAGCGAGGAGGAGATATCCTGGAGATGGCAACTACGTCGCTTTGCAAACTTCCACATCCACGTGTCCGGCGAAGGGTCCCGATGTGACGCTATAATCCAAGTATGGTATGGTATTTTTCCTTCTGCGAGGCCCCCGGTACGTAAGAGCGGAGAAATGTGTTGCACATGCGCAGTCGGGTACAAAACTTTAGGGCTTGTTTTTTCAAAATGAGTTTTTTGTTTCACTCATGCAACAAATTAGCCACTAGCTCCTACAGACTCCAAACGTTCCAGTCTTGGGCTTAACAATATTTTGAATTTTTTTTCAGAAAGATTTATTTTAACATCTAATTCCCAGCCTGATTTGTTCAGTACATAAAAACATATAGGTGCTCGTCATATAACTAGAATATCATGAAAAAGTGCATTCACTTCTGTTATTCAACTCAAACTGTGAAACTAATATATGATAGACTCATTACATGCAAAGTGAGATATGTATAGCCATTTTTTGTTATAATTTTGATTATTATGGCTCAGCTTGTAAAAACCCCAAATAAAAAATCTCATAAAGTTTGAATATTTTGAAAATGGACTGTAAGCCATAATCAGTTAGCATAATGTTAGCTTCATTTTGGAAACAACACTCTTCTAAATTCAGGATCATCTGAGTTTAATTGACCACGTTGTGAAAATATTGGCAGGTAGGGGGTAAATGAACGACTCAAGGGATCTGCGAGGAAAAGCGGGTTGGGAACCACTGCTGTACAGTAGAGTTTGTAAATGAATATGTTGACAAGTCTTTAATTCTTGTACCATTGATGTTATGTTTAGTGTGCTCAGAAATGGCATCTGTTTTCCAAACTTTTCACAGAGAAATTAAGAAATAACCTATACCTATACAAGAAGGTCTTATAATATTTTACCGAATTAACTTAACTCAAATTTAATCAACATTGGATGTATTTGGAAACTAGTATCTGCACAAAATCTCCTTCTAGTAATAAAAAAATAAAAAAATAATAATCTCTACGTTAGATGCAACATTAGAAGACAGAACATTGTTAATATTTTCTTAATCTTGTTCACTATTTACAGGAATAAACATGTAGAGATATTTTTAGCACGTGTACCAGCTCCATGCTAGGCTCGTGTGTGTGTGTGCAGTCAATGACACACCAACTCGTATGGGAAAATAAATGAAAATAAAAAGATTGAGTATGTCAGTGACAAACGCCTCGAGCCGTCATTACAAAAGTCTAATGATGTTTCGCTGATCAAGAAAGCGCTCCCATGACAATTTTAGTTTCATTTACCATCTGCGCTTTGAATAGGAACAACAAACACGGCGCACAATTAGAGGTCAAACATCCCAATTATCCTCATCATATTCTGGCACAGGCTGAAAACAGACGCAACAATGGGATGCACTTGTAAACGGTTAGCCAGCGATTGTCCACCGTGCCACCGAGCAGCTGGGAACAGTTCCAGTGCCCAGCCGAATCAAAGCGGGAGAGGCAGGACAAGTTTGTTTGTAGAGCACAGTTTGTGTGCGAGGTTACTACGGAGCAAGAAGGAAAGTGGGGAAGAACATAACATTACACCAAAAAGGCAATTCAGTTTCAGCCTGGATTTGAACATTGTCAGAGTTGAGGCCTGTCTTTTGGAAGATTGCAGCTGCATAAAACTGCAACGCAGCTTTAAAACCACTGACAGAGCAATCTTAACCAACATTATTACAGTTGAAGCAGGTATGATAGCAATGAGAAACTTTAAATACATTTGAAGATAATATTTTTGAGAATGCTATTATTGTCATTGTTATTATGGTGATGATAATATATGTATAATAAATATGTGCGCTTGTAATGTATGTGTATGCATATATATGTATATGTCTGTATGTGTGTATATATGTATATCTAAAACACTATGACTACTTAAACATTTAGTAAATCAATAGAATGGTGACCAGAATGGTAATATAAGCAATGATAAAAAAAAATAAGAGAAAATGATAAAACTAAGTAAATACGGAAAACTCACAAATGTTTCTATTTTTGCTCTATGTTTTTCATACTTGTAAGTCTCATCAGATTTTCAACCTGTGACATGCAAAAGCTTTGAATTATCAATGCTGCCATCGATAATTGTATTTTGAATACGGGGTAGGCACTTATAAGCTTTCTTGCTTCGGCCTACTCATTTTGAGTTATTTATTTTTATGTTTATTGGTTTTGTGTGAAAATGTAATGATGTAAATATTGTAAATAATAGCTCATTGTAAATAATAGCTCAAATAAATAAATCAAATCAAAACAACCACAAGTAAAATGAAAGCCACAGATCTAGAAACAAAGACAAAACTGTCTGGTCTACATCAGGCTGAAGGCCAAAGCCAAAAGGTGAGTTTTGTTCAACAATAAAAAAGGCTCGGTCTCCTCTGGACACAATCCTGGACTTGGGAACTCTGGGAGGAGAGTTGCCCGGCCAGCCGTGTCACTCCTACTTTTTGTATCTTTTTCTTTAAAAGCAGGACCGTCTAGGACTTTTGCCAAACACCAATCTCGAAAGTTTTACATCGATCCAATCTTCCTGTCGTCGTCACGACAGGAAGAGTAACCTAACCACTATTTCCTTAAATGAACTTAACAGGAATGTACCTGCGTATTATGTTGATGCTTCATCTTCGTTAAGATTTTTTCTTCTTGTTGTTGCCACCTAATGAAAGTATTTTTGTCCCGTTCCAACCCTACATGCATTGAAACAGCCTTTAAGCATTCGTGTTGAATGCTCCTACGTTTAAAATCCGAAACAAGTTGCTGATGACCAGTTTTGGGTAAGTTACTTTAACATTGTAATATATTGTATAACTAACTGTGTAACTGTATTGTTGTAACTGTATTGCTGTAACTACCAATAACTACATTATTGGTAGTTACAGTTTTAAAAATTGTATATGTTTATATCACATATTGCTGTTTAAATTTTTTTATTTTGTTGCACTAGTTTTAATTAATTCTGAGTTACTTTTGGCAAAATACAAACTGTAAATAGTAATAATGCCACAAAGCAAAAGTGCTTGATTTGGTGCTGCATTTTATTTGGTGGAAGTTTGGATTTTCTTTGTTAATACATTTAAATCCACTTGTAACTCAAGTTACTTGAATTGTAATGAGTAAAATGAGTATTACCGTATTTTGTGTAAGTAATATGTTATATTCCTTAGTTACTGAAAAAAGTCATCACTTTGGTTTTGTTGACCCCAACACTGCTGATGACTTCTTGTGTCCTTAAGTTTTTGTTGCAGAAACATAGATCATTCACATTTGTGTCTGCTCTCCTGGACGATACATCGTAAAACTACTGAATTCCTTGTTCACAAAATATGCAACAAAAGAGCATACGTTATCCATTACGTTCATGTAAGTGAAGATTTCAGTGTTGTTCACCTATTAAATCAGTTCCTTTGGCAGCTTTGTCATGTTTGCGGGTTGGATGGCAGAGCTAGATGGGCCGCATTTGGTCCCCAGGCCTTACCTTGCCCACTTCTGGTCTAACATGTCAACGAAACCCCCGATGCTATGGTACAGAACCGTGCCCTGGCATATGGGCAGCGGCCCCTTACCACTACCTACCACCGGGAACGTTTTTGCGAGTCAAAAGACCTGGGACTGAACTTTCCGATTGTTGATCATGCACCACTTTGACTCTTATATCACTTTCACTCCCTCCCAGGAAATCTGAAAGGAAGCGAGAGGATTTTTGTTGGAGGGATGTTGCCTTTCCCTGCACTAGACAATTTGCTGCACCATCTTTTTCTTTATTGTAATTAATTGTTTTTATTTGACTCCCGGAAGACCAGCTTCAGGAGGATCCCATCAATAAACATAAAGCTTTATTAATGGGTCATCAATCCAGGACTTGTGGGGGTAAATAAAGCGTCCAGTCTCTCCTTCTGCCACATCCCTTTTGCAAATCACACTTGCAAGTATGTTTGTGTCGGCTCTCAGTGGTCCAGGAACTATCCACTGTGATAAAAATGTTTGGTACCATGCCGTTGGTCCGACAATCCATTATTCCGACGTCTCATTATTCAGTAAATTTACCATTGAGCAGAGATGCCATTAGTCCGACATCTCTTTAGTCAGAAAAAAACAGGCCCATTGGTCCGAAGTCCCTACTATTTCCACATATAACATTTTCAGATTAGATTTTATGAACATAAATTACAAATTGCTCCAGATAAGTTTCAAACATTTTTATGTTTTATGATTTGGGGGTTTATAACCATCAGAAGCAGAGCAAGTGTATCTTGGCATGTGGACGAAAGCTTGACTTCAGCCTTGCAAGATCTTGTAATTCATTCAATATAAGACCTTCTAATGCAGTGGTTCCCAACCTTTTTTCTTGAATCCCCTCCTGCACAGGCTGTAGTCAGGCTGCGCCCCCTGAGTCCAATAAAAAAAACAAAAAAAACATGAAAATATTTACTGATTTGCATTTTTAACACATGTTCTGAAATTGGATTGTATTAAGCACCTGTACTCAGTTCACCGTCGTGATTATTAACCATTTCATTTGTGCAAATTTATGACTTGACCCTCTGACCAGACAAAGCTCTGGGCCCCACCTGCCGTCCCAGGAGACCCCGGTGGGAAGGCCCGCCCCCCAGGTTGGGAACCACTGTTCACTGTGCACCCTCTATCCAGGCAAGGAGGCTGAAAAGTTCTTGTTTTGTTTATTTGAGCAGCAAACACTCTGCTCCAAAGGAGTAGTTAGGAAGCAGCAACTTGGGCCTTTTTTCTAGGCCCAACTTACAATTTGATGGAAAAAATAATAATCTGACTTCTCTGATAGTCATTTAGGCCAACTCAATAAATCCCTGTACATCTAAATGCATGACTTGATTATAGGACGGTGATAAACAGAAACATACATTTACCTGTAATCCGAATCTGCAGTTTTATTGATGATCTTTAGAAGAATGCTCATCAGAGTCATTTCTCTGTTGTCCAAAATCCTCGAGACAATTATAGAAGATCTTGTATGTGGCCACAGATGTCAGGTTCTCCCACTGTAAACATGCAGACAAAGCATATTTTAAGTTTTTAACAAAAAGTACACAGTCAAGAATCAAAGCAATATCTCAGGAGCCAAAAGACATACGCGCCAGAAGAAAATAGTTCCCACTTCACACTCTAATTTCTCAAAAACTGCATGGTTTCTGCGTGTGGAAACTTTATTTGACCCCTTTGGTTTTATGTAGTTTGAGAATATGTAAATAAATTGTATTTCTGATTTCCTGGAACGAAACTTCCCGCTAGAAAAGCTAGCCAATGGCCTATAACCCTAAAATTAATATTAATTAGCATTACAAACAATCAAACGAGCTGCGGTGGTTCTAGTGTTAAATAAATGTCATGTGAAAGAGCTATTCTCTTCAGTGGACTTGGAGCTGAACTCCGAGGACGCGTGCGTAAACTCCGAGCACATCTCCGCTATTCATGGGCGTAGGAACCATTCATTGTGAGGGGGACGTGTCCCCCCCACTTTTGAAAAGTGGTTGATTGGACCCCCCCACTTTCACAACGTGAATTTTCATTGACTTTACATTTACTAGTTTAGACTGGACCTTTTCAATAGGCTCCCCGAGGCCAAACAATTAAATATGACCCGCGCCTTATTTTCCATACATTTAAAAAAATATGTATTGGCATTACCCGCGCCAGTATCGCGTCGCTCCGCGGCGCATACGCTCAGCTTTGCGTAGCTGTGTTCATGCGGCTCCTCACCTCAGAGCGGCTGAAATGTAAACATGTCTCTGTAAACCGCTGAAAAACGGCTAAAGTGAGAATACTGAGGATTATCGTTGGACGGACGGACAGATTTGACCAAACCGAAGCACAAGGACACTCGTGCATCGTGTTTCCGGAGTTTTTTACGGATTCTCACATGGAGGAGCAGGGCTTTTCGCGTCCTCGGCAGGTGGACAGCGTGTCTTCATCGGTACAAAGGGCCTGACCAGTAACTTTAAGGTAAGGAACATCAGTTTTGGATGTGTTTGTAAAGCAAGTGATGAAACTGATGTAGCGTGAGTTTGGGGAAACTGCACCGGGCTAGCACGAGTGTTCAACCGGTCAATACGCCCGTTAAACCTCACTGTCTGGACTCTAACGTAACCAAATAACATCTGAATTATTCATTTGACGGATAAATGTTTTCTTCCTTTACCCCTTGACTACATTTTATCTGCGTTTGTGGGAAATGTGAAGATACAAGCGTTGAGATGTTTGTTTGCGATGGCAGGAGTTAACGGGTGTGGCTGAAGCTGAATGTGGATGCAAACACGAGCGCGCCGTCTCATAAGAGTTTCATTCACTGAGTTTTTTTCACAAAGCGTCATGAAGCCAGGACTGGACAGGAGAACAGCGGCTCCACAGGTGTTTGGTTATCCGCCCTATATGTCCACCCAGCTGCCAGGAGGAGGCGCTGCTGAGCCGATCGAGTCTCTCACGTATTCTTGAAGTAGCGCTCGATTTGGATGTAGTCCCGCTAAAGCAATAACATTGCTCTGTGTCCTGACCGTGTCCCACTGTAGTTCTTAATGTTAAGAAGTCGACCCCCTCCATTTTTGAAATGTGTCCCCCCCACTTTCCAAACGCTTCCGACGCCGCTGCCGCTATTTATGGTCAAACCAACCAATGGGTCTGTTTTTTTCTGACTAAAGAGATGTCGGACTAATGGCACCCCAACTCAATGGGACATTTTCGGAATAATGAATAAAAATGTTCAACTGTTGTCAACTGGACTGCGATTGTTATGTCGAGGCCGTTTCACATCCATCTTCAGAACCTCCTTTTCGCTCTTGCTGACAAATGTAAGACTGGAAAAACACATAAGCAAGACCTCTAGCTTCCAAAGGTAGAAGTTCTCAACCAAATCTAGTCGACGACATTCTCTGCTACAACTTGGAAACATGAGTGTCGCTGACTGCATCTTGTCAACACCATTTCGCCTCCTCGTGTCCCTGTTGGTAAATGTTACATCTGCAAGCTGTCGGGAGCAGTGGGCGACCGCCTCAAAAACTGGTCAGTTCTAAGTTCATCAGGAGATCCTAGAGCAAGAGGAATAGCCCATTATTGTTCAAGTTTTAAATTGATGTTAGAAACCGGAGCATGCAAACTCCACCCGGTAGGCTCTGGGAATCCAATCTTGGCTCGTCTTCCAGTGAAGTGAGAGAGCTCAACACTCTACCCACATTATTGCTATAAAGAGAAAGTGACTAAAATTAGCAGAGAATAGTTGCTTGACCTTTCTTGAAATCATTGAACAAGAACAAAGGAAAGACCTAGTGGTGACTTTGAGCTGACTCGTGTTTATAAGGGTCAGAGGTCAATGGATTACTCTTATCAACTGCTAATGCAGCCATCAGTAGTTCTTATCGGTCAGCCAGTCGCCCCAGGAATCTCAAATTTGTCAATATCAAGTGGTTTTGCATTATATTGGCTTTTACTGTTTTATAACATATCTCAAACCCTACTTGTTGCAGGTAATGGACTTGAGGAAGGAGAATAATCGAGCTCCAGCCATCCTTGGAGGCTGCCAGATGACGGACGCCAAATCAGATTTAAATACATGGACTACGCTGCAACAAATTGTCTTTCCAAATCAAAGAAAGAGGTATCGTTTCACTCTGCACACGACATGGAGATCAATCTATCACGCATTAGACAAAGCCAGGGGTGTGTGTCGCAAAGAAGTTCGGCAAGGAGGTCATTCCCCACACTTTGTAGCCAATCCAATCCAGCTTTATTTATTATGCACTGTAAAAACAACAGGGTTGACCAAAGTGTATTGGTTTGGAGAGATGGTCTCCAAAGCAAGAAAATAAAACAGGAATAAACAGAAAACTCACAAAAAAAGCTCCAAGGAAATAAGTCTGCCTGACTTTTGGCTTAAACACAGCGATTTGATGACATGAAAAAGTTATTTTTTTAGTGACATTTTTGCTTACTTTCTGTTGTGACTGTTGTAAACCTGCAGTTTGTCCTTGAACACAAGATGGCCACTTCCTGAATAAAGTGAATATTGAAGGCATTTTGAGCATTGAAATGATCAGCAGAAGTTGTATGGCTTTTAAAAACAAGGCCGTTTTGAACTCTTAAAAAGAAGAATGTGTAGGATTTTATAGGAACGAAACAAGTGAAAAAAGCTGAACGACCCACATTATAACACTATTAAACTAAGGAAAAGTCAATGCAGCCCATAATGGGGACCTGCTGCGCTGGCCGGGTCAGCCAGAGGCCTCGGAACACTTAATGCGGCGCACCTGGGCGACTTCTGTCCGGCGGCCGCGGCGCGTATGGATCGGTAAACAAATCACTGTGAAATTATGCCGCGGACGGCTCATTTTCTTATCGACTCCCGCGTGCCGCTATTTTAATCATTACCTAATTGTCTGGCTGGCCTATCGACAGCGCGGCGGCCCGGGCGTTCGGATTCTGCTGACAGCGGCACGGGCGTCCCACCCCCCCACTCCAGATCTGGGTTAACCTTTCGATGTCCATTGACGAAGGCGCCGACTGATGATGATTGATCGAGGTGCCCGGGCCGTTAGATAATACCTAATCAGCGTTCGGAGTAATTTGTGTAAATGAGAGCTCGTTATTGATGGTGCAACTTTGGGACTCCGGAGCGGGCCGTGGGATCAGCAATAAAAGTTTGGCGTCTGCCGCGGGAGATTGAGGGCAGGCAGGTTGCGCAGGGAATAAGTGGGAGGAGATGAGATGACAGAGGGCACTGATAGGGACTGGGGGGAGAGTGGATTGGAGACAGGCGTTCGATGACAGGTACATATAGTGTGGAGTTTTGTGGCATCCGTCGCAGCAATTGGTAGTTTTCAGGTTGTGGAAGGCGGCCATGTCCGTCCCTCGGTGTCTTTTATATGTGTTTTCATGGGAAGTATCCTCCCTCCAAAAAGAACTGCTCACTTACTTTATTGTTGGAAAGGTCTGGATGTCATTTGTCTGACCTAGGGCTGAACGATTAATTGCATTTGCAATTTTATCGCGATATTACACAACGCGATTTCGTAATCGCAGGGCACGCGATTTGGGAAGTAAATGGAGCAACGAGATATGGCAGCAAAGTCCGCTCCGTCGCGTGCTTTTGTTTACGTCTCAGTCTAGTTAAGGTGCGCGGTAGATTGTGGATGTACAGTGAAAATATCAGCGTTTATCATGCAGGCACCGCGAAAGGAATATTGCTTTTCTCCGTTAGCATTGCGTTAGCCACAGCGCTAATCACGCCATTCCGTCGCCGCTACTACACGCTCTGACGATCACAGAAACTCCCTCACCTCCGGATTCACACGCCTCTGCATCCACAGACATATATAGGTGAGTCTGTGCTGATTGTAAAAAGTAAAGAGTCGTTTGTGGCTCAGTTCAGGAGGCTTATGTTTGGGAATGTTGTGGATAAAGAACTTATCTCAAAAGCATAATGACGGTTCATGACCATTAAGTATCCGCGGAGGCGATGTGCCATGTGCCTTTATTTACCTTTGCGTCTACCGCATATCCGCTCCGTAGGTCGTACAGACGCAAGATATAAACACTAAACTGCTGTATGAAAAGGGTTGGTAACTAGGATCCGAGGCAGGAGCCCGTGTCATGTCTTATGTTGCTGAGTAAATGTGCTGTTTAAGCTGAAATGTCACTAAATGGCTGCGAGTCAAAGATACGTGTCTGTGTCTGGCCTCATGTCGCCGTCTCCTTGTGTCAGTGTTCTTCTCTTTCTTCATATTGTCCAAAGTTACATCCCAAAACCAAAATGCTGCTCTTAATTCCACTGTGTTTTGGCGTGTGCTCCATCTGGCCTCTCCGTGTCCTTCAATAACGCGCATCTGAAGCAACTACCAGTCGCAGCTCAGACTGGGATTTGATTGGCCGAAATAATAAAGTACTATTTAATAAATTAAATAGCTTATTTTGTATTAATTGGGAGTTTGATTTCCTAAAACTTTTCCAACTAGTTAAAGCAGACGTTTGTTCTTACTTTCCTGCACTTTAGTATGGGTGATGTTACTGACTGGATCAGTGAGTTTTTTTTTTTTTAATATCTATATAATTTAGCATTTATTTATAGACTGTACTGTTAAGTTCAGACAGTTTAAGAAGTGCAGTCCACACAAATTTTGAATAGGTCAAGCAACAATTTTGTTGCAATTTTCACTTCAAATATTGTTATGAAACAGGCTGATTTATTGCTTGTGTTAGGTGAAAAATACATGAGAAGAGGACCTTGCAACAATAATCGCATATTAAATCGCAATCGCAATATTGAAGAAAAAAAATCGCAATTAGATTATTTCTCTAAATCGTTCAGCCCTAGTCTGACCACACGGAAACATTTGCAGATTAATAAGGCAGCACAGTAAATCGGGAAATTGGAATATCTGGATCACGAGACGCTACACTGTATCGCAAAATCACTGAGGCCTTCCACATGACTGAGACAGTCAAAAACAAAACACACTCTAACTTTAGTTCAGTTTAGTTTTTTTGTTTGATTACGTTTCAGCTGTGTTTTTGTCTTATTTTTGACAGAACTTGGTAGCGCCGTTGGCAGAGCGGGTCGTCTAATGATCGGTAGGGCAAGGGTTCGAATCCCAGCTCCTGAAGGTGCTGAGTGTTGTTGTGTTCTTGGGCAAGACACTTCACCCCCCTCGTCTCCAGTGTCTGCGTACATTGGTGTATGAATGAGCGTGTGGATGGGTGACTGGTTCCTTGCGGTAAAGCGCTTTGGCAATTTACCATAACTTTACCGTTACCATTTCAGTGTGTCTAGTTAAAATATCACAGTAATGGTTGTGACTCAGTTATCCAATATCAAAATTTTCCTATTTACCACCAACTAATGGGTTTATTTGATGACACAATCATTATCATAGACTATATAATCCAAAGTGGACTTTTACCCTGTGTCTATGGTTTCCTCCAGGTGCTCCGCTTTCGTAAACAAACAGCTAGCTTATGAGCTAAAGATATTTGAGACTTACACATTTCTTCTTCTGAAATGCTGAAGAGGCACCAAGAGCCCCCCCACAGCTGCAGCACAGTGCACATGTCACAAGTGATGCTACAGCAAACAAAAAGGGACAAATGAGGAGGTATCCGGACAAGACTCAAAGCTGAGCCACACAAGCCTTCTGTTCCTACTATTGTTCTGGCTAATGGACGTTCACGGGAATAAAACAGA
Source organism: Proterorhinus semilunaris (assembly GCA_021464625.1). Taxonomy (NCBI): domain Eukaryota; kingdom Metazoa; phylum Chordata; class Actinopteri; order Gobiiformes; family Gobiidae; genus Proterorhinus; species Proterorhinus semilunaris. The sequence continues at coordinate 28,137,507 of CM038356.1, read as the reverse complement.
TAGACTGCTAAGCTTTTCAGAAAATGGTGAAAGACTGTTGTGGGGTGGAGGGAGCTGCGCAGGAGGAAGAGGAAGGAGCTGACCAGTGCAGGACACCATGCACCATTTCACAGACTGAAGGCAGTAGTGATGGGATTTTCTGCTCTTTTTGGTGAATCGGATCATTTGTATCGGCTCACCAAAAAGAGACGGCTCTTTTGGCCCCCAAATGGCTCTTCATGTTTTTACACAATACAGTTTAAATTTAGTAGAGGTTTTGATTCTTAGCTTGTTAAATGAGCTTTTCGACAACTCCCTGCACAGAACAACTATAATCAAGAAAGAAATTAAAAAGAACAGATTTTTTATTAATTTTTTTCATTGTTATAATGAAGTGATATTGGTTTATAGTGGTGTTGTTTTGTCTACAGGAATCAAAGTTGACTTTTCCAGGTGGTGGATCCATTGTTTATTATAGCAACACACGCACTTTTAAGGCTGGTACATATATGTACACTAGCCTGGACTCCTGTTGTACTTCTGCTTTAGTTGCTTTTGCAATGCGCTCATACACATGTGGAAAAGGCCGACATTGCGACGTACCGCTGCTCCGCGCGTGATCACATTGTTTATTTTTCACTCCACAAACCCACCGTAACTTTATCTAACCATAAAACCGAAAATATGAGGTGGCTCTTTCTCAAATAAGAAGTGGCTAAAAGCTAGAGATGTACTGACTACATTTATGGATCAGTTTAAGTTTGTAGAGATCTAGATTTTGTGTAAACATCATCAAGTTCGTTCCTCGCGGAGGGGCTGCAGCTGCACCTTTCCTTTCTCCCTCTCTCCCCGAACCCATTCTCCTGCTCTTTTCGCTTTCAGTCTTTGCCCTTCTCTGTTCGTATCTAATGTAGCAGACAGCGGTGTATGTAGAGCTTGATAAACATGCAACCGTAAAAAAAATAAAAACCGGCTCACTGGTGAGACTCGGCTCTCATCGTTCACTTAAAAGAGCCGGATCTTTGTACCGACTCGTTCGCGACCGACTCACTAGAAGGCAGCCAGGTTTCCTCTGGGGGCTACGGTTTTCTTGACCTCCAAAAACATGCTGGTCAGGTTGGTCCACAGTGGCGGCGCGGCTCAGTCACAGCAGCTCAGGACTAACACCTGAACACAATTTGTTGTACGGTTGTACAATAACAAATAAAGCGCATATTTTACTTACTTCTCCTACCACTAAAAACATGTACAATAGGCTAGGTTGAGTGTGATGGTGAGTTGCCTTTGACAGTGGGTGGATTTGAGGCCATGTCAACAATCTGATGTAGCGAGTTCATGTTAACATGCATGAGTCTTATGTGTGTCACCATAAACTAACTAGCTAGTTTTCGAGATTGGTACTTTAGCGATACCTGGTTTACCTATACCTAAACAATTTTTTTTTTCTATACCTATACAAAGATATTTGTTTTTAGAACCACAAAACATTATACATTTTATTCCATAAAAGGCCATTTCTTTTAGTAGAGTTTTCATGGGGCAAAAAGTATCACAAGTGATGAATGAATGAATTGTGCCAAAATCAAGACCTTAAATGTCACTAAAAAACAATAAATGTATTTGTATTTATTTATTTATTTGAACAGGGACGGTGTACAATATACATTAGCCTCAGAAAGGAGAGATGCATTGTACCAGGTTATAGCACTTGTGCTAATTTCCACCTGCAGTTGGCATTTTCATTCAAACTGCCATTAAATCTAAATTTATTGTCAAATTATGACATTGCTCAATGTCATAATTGTGTTTTACTATAAAAGTTCATTCATAATACCAAAATTATCATGAAATTGACCACTTTTTTGCTAAAAAGTTGCCCATTTTGTCCAATTCTCTTCTTTCCGTTTGATGAAATGTTTGCAAATCTTAAGAAATGAAGTAGGCGCTATTTTTTTTCCTGTTTTTGTGTAGTAATTGGGCATTAAAATGTAATGAGCATGCCTTAAATTCGACTTGGTTCTGCCTGTATAGAAACTGCCTGTCTTAAATCATTTATTTGAGCTGAAACAACCGAGTCACTTTATGTAATGTTGTCCCTGGACATCAAACTTTGGTCTCTAAATATATGTTTTGGAAGTGGATATTCAGCTTTTAGTTTATTTTGGCTACTGTACCGTAATTTGCTCCTAATTCCTCAACTCACATCATGTGATCTCAAAATCTTCCTGTTTTGGCTTACAACCAGGAAGCTGATGCTGCTCAAATATAAGTTATTTTAAACGTAAAATGGTTATATTTCAAAGAAATATTCAGTCAACAAAGACATTTATATCGGTAGTCTGGTGTTATAAGTGATTTGCCTCAGGTGCACTGTGCTTGGGTCAGACTGTTATTAATGCAGGCTACTAGTTACCATAGACATGCACTAGCCTAGCACCACAAAACTCTTCAAATATAAGGCCTGCATGAATTTAAAATATATATATCTCCAGAAATCAACAACCATGGATAACTAGGAAATAAGGCCCTATGTCAAAAATCCTGAAATATCCCTTTAAGTAAGTAGTAATACAAAAATACCAAGGCTAAATCTTGGATAAAGCATTAAAAGGGCACAAAAAGCTTCTATAACATTAAGAGTCACGCACTCACTGACTGAGTACGCACATCTCGCAGCTGTCAGTCACAAAATCTTATTTTGATGATTTCCAACACAGCCCGGGTGAAGCTAATTACTGTATTCAAATGGATTACGGCTTGGTGCATTTGTAAAAGAAAAATAGTGCAAAGCCTTGTGGTTTAAAAAAGTACAAGAGGCTCTGCGAAAAAGCCATAATTTAGTAAATAATCTTTAAATGCCAGCCGAATCCTCCTATTAATTTACATCCCCTCCATAATGTGGCTTTAAATGTCCTCTCTTATCTTAATTGAGCTATCTGCCATGAACCAGAGGAAATCATTTTCCTTTTACTGAGACGACTTAGCGGCAGAAACCATTCTGTCAGCACCCTGTTGAAGTCGGTCCAAGAGGGTATTCACATGATAATGGAGAGTGGCTGCGGCGCACGGCTTCCATTGGTGGCAGATTATGAAAAGTAACTATTATATTCAGCCCTTTACAAATGTCCTTTCTGGTGAAAATGACTGCCAAAAGACAGACAAAAGTCAGTTCTCGGCGGCGGCAGAGACGGGGGGGGGGGATAATAAGGATCTGCGGCGGCCCAATCAAAAGCACCACTGTAGCAATAATTGTATTTGGATAAAAAGTATCTGCCGCGTCATGGGATAATTGGATTGGTGCCGGTCAGAAAGAGCGCGGTCAGGTGCAGATGTTGACGTTGGGAGGGGGGGGGGGGACGATGGATGGTTGGCCCCGGGATACGGCCCCTGCGCCTTCACCGGGGGCCCCTGCTCCTGACACCGGCGCAGCAGAGCCTTGATGATGATTGATCATGTTGTTTCCTTCATTACCCCAAACCCAATCAGTGCGTTCTGTAAATTGAGTAACGACGGCTCATTATTGGCAATTGCCCGGTTTAAGGCTTCTTTTTCAGTTTGCCGCGGGAGCCTCAGGGAGCGCACGGGAGATCAATACTCGCCCGGTTTCTGCGTGTGCGCACGGGCTGGACGTGAGACGCGCGGACCCCGAAACGAATCTTAACGAACAGTATTCTTTCTTTTCATTTCCAATTTTACCCAGACGTAACAGAACAGTGCTCTAAAAATGATTTGGCAAAGTTTTAGCCTGTTGTCTTTAAAGTGACAGTCTGTAAGATTGAGGAGAGAGAGAGAGATCAAAATTGGAAAGTAAACAATTAAGCCCCCTCTCCCTCCTGATTGGACCTGAAAGCCTCTCCTCTCTTCCTGTCCATGTGATCGACAGGCCTCTTCAAAGGAAAGCTCATCTCATTGGTCAGGGATTATGATTAGTGTCTGTGATCAGGGACGACAGTCGACCATGGGGACAGTAGAGTGGATTGTCTTGTGACTTGAGGGTCGGCAGTTTGAATCCCACAGGTGCACACTGTTATGTCCTTGGGCAAGACACTTCACCCGTCTGGCCTCCAGCGTCTGACACTGGATGAATGAATGTGAATGGGTGAGGGGTTTCTTGATGTAAAGTGCTTTGAGTGCATACAATTTAGGTAGAAAAGAGCCACATAAGTGTGACCATTTATCATCATCATTATTACATTTTACTTGTGTTACATCACATTGCTGGCCCAGGCTGCCAATAATGTGCGTTCTATTAAAATTGTAAAACATTTAAACTTAGATTATTAATAGACCGTCATTCCTCACTCCTCCCTGTTTACCACAATGACCACGTTCGAGGGGGAAATTATGGCGGATTTACAGACTCCTCCTCCCCAGCTCTGACGAAGCATGTTCCTAAAAAGGGACGTGCAGCTCCAATGCTAACAAGTCCAGCCCTCATTAGTACGAGTTTTCTAAAAATGTTCTTACGAAAACCAGCCTGGTTTCCTTAATTGTAACTAACCCAGTGTTATCACAGGAGGAATATCTAGCTGTAGAAAAGTAAAAAAAAAATAAAATAAAAACCAGGCTTTAAAGTTGTTTTTAACATGTCTAAAGTGCAATGCATTCCAATGGGGTCTAGCGGCTATATGGAGGTACTACAGCAATGGGGGCCCCTAGTGTCGTCGTCAAAAAGCAGAGCAGCCAGCGGCCATTGACGCAGACTTTGGGACATGGTGTTCCATGCTGTAGTAATTGTAAATTTGTGAATGTAACCACAATATTCAACATTTTGTACATCCATCCATCTTCCTCCACTTTTCCGTTGCCAGGTCGTGGGGGCGGCTGTTGGAGCTGCCCAGATCACATTGCACCACGGCCTCATGGTTCTAACCGGGCCTGTTTGTCTCTCATAAGGGGCAACAGAGCTCCGAGGATCATTCGGGCGCTCAAACCACTCCACCATGTAATGGTAGCGGTTCCAGGAGGGGATGTTAACATGGACCTTGCCTTCAGCTAAACAGAAACCTCACATGTTGAATTGTGTGACGTTTTTGTTATATTTAGGTTCACCAACATAATATACTACTAGTATTATGGCTTAAAGGTGTATTATGTAACTTTTTATGAGGAAACAAAGTTGATGTAAGTGCATGTTAGCACAGCACCTTTTGTCTTCCTATGTTCCATCATGGTGGCCTCTAGGACACTCCAGGATCAATTGTTTTTAGAGTTTCTGGAAGAAATTATTTGCAGATGGAACCATCTCTACAGTTACGCTTACATACCATCCAGAAAACATACCAGCAACCTTAAAAATAATTGATCCCGGAGCGTCCTAGAGGCCACTGATGGAAAACAAAGGTGCCCTTATAGCCACCACCCTTACAGCCGCTGGGTCACTAAAAAGTCAAATATGCACTTTTTTCATGCATTCAAATTGCACCTGTGAAGTCTAGCGGATCCAAATGTGTGGTCCGCTCGGCAGAGAAGAAGAAGAAGCTTTACTTATGTTGCACCAATACTGCACTTGTCTCAGATAAAAATCACAAAGCCTTTCTTTATAAAAAGCAGAAATGACTCAACACATTAGAACATAGCTCTCAAAGTTGTTGATACATTCACATTAAAACTCAGGCATTTGTATTTTAGATGTAAATTCATTTTAAGAAGCAAACTGTTACATATTTTTTGAATGGAGTGAAATGTCATTGTTACGGAGCCCCATGGGATTCTTTGGTTCTGTTATAGGGGAGGGGGGGAAATCCTATTGTTTCCTTTTTGCTGACAAGGAAGACTTTTAATTTCATGCTAGTTTCATTTCAACCTGGAATAGACTCAACGACGAAAGCAGCGATTGGGAAGATTCTTTGACATGAGTGTTAGTTTTGGCGATCAGACCCCGGCGGTAGACATCGATGTATAAGTCAGTGTACGTAAACAGCTTGCAGTTAGGGATGTCTTCCCCCGGAGCCTGGACACTGGTGGTGGCACGGAAGACCCGTGAAGATGCAGCAGGTAGAAGCCGTGGACGGAAAAGGCGGAGAAGGGGTGGAGGTGGGCCGCAGCGCAGCTGGGAAGCGAACGAACCATGATTCCTGGGGCTTAAAAGCAGGACCGAGGGCGATGATTGGCGGCTATGGAGGTGCGGCTCTTACGCTGATGGCTGAGGTGGAGGTGTGTCCTCTCGGAAGTGATCATTGGCTGGAGGTCGGTGATGCTGAATTTAGTCTACCTTTTTTGAATTAACGCCTAGGCTTCATTTCACGTGGATAAAGCAGGTCAACACGTCAACATTTTGATTGCGAGGCAGATTTATTATGACGAAACTCTCTTCGTCTCGGGAACATAACGGAAGAGGAGGGACAAACATTCATTCACATAGCTCATCAACTAAGGCGAGACACAATATGGATTTTTCAGTGGTCAGAGAATAAAAAAAGACAAAACCCCGTACGATGCTTATTTTATGACGTTTTGCCGCTAGCAAGGCGGAGATATCCCGGAAGTATAGCTACAACAGCAACTACTTGACATCCAGGTGTACTGCGAAGGTTCCCAGAGATGACGCTATAATCCAAATATGCTCATCTCCTTTCGTTCTCGCACATGTGCACACGTTACAAAGCTTTAGGGGGCGTCTTTTCTCAAAATTAGGATTTTGTTCCACTCATGCAACGACCTCACCGCTTTAGTAGCTCCTGCGGATTCCAAACTTTCCAGTCTTGGACATCACAATGTTTTGATGGTTTTTCATAGGGATCTCATATCTCATTCCTAGCCTGATTTAGTCATCTTTGGACACAAAAAAAACTAGGCAAAATAAAATGTTATTGTACAGATTTCTCACTCATGAATAGCTTATTCGCTGAAAATAGGCAAGTTTGACCATTTTTAGGCATGAAATGTCTTATTTACAGAAAACTTGCTATACTTTTTTTTTCCATATTTAATCTACAGCAGACGTTTCAAATTGATATCCTTACATTTATTTTTGTCCCTATTCACCTGCAGTATCTCACCGTAATGACGCCAATATAACACCAGTCCCATAAAACAGACAAAGATTCGGCTCCCATGTTGGACACCGTCGGTCCCGTCAATCGCAGACACACTCGCAGGAACCCCATTCAAATTAGATTTAAAAACAAAAGCCTTTAATATGTACTCAGCCCGACTTTGAGAGAGACGACACTTTGAAGAATGTAAATGATAAGAATGTGCATAAAAAAAAAAAACCCCGAAACAAATCAACAAGCGGCGTTTCCGGACAAGCGAACGCTGTCATACTGTCTATAAAACACGCTCGTCTGGACGTGATCAATGCATCGTCGCCGGAATATGATTACAGGCAGGCCGCAGCAGATGATAAGGACGCATATTTTGATCTCATTTTAATATAATTATAGCTTAAGGGAGAGAAAAAAAAATACAGCAAACATTAAAAAAGAAAAAAAAAAGAAAGGAAAGCCTAATTGCCGCAAGTCTGAATACGGCAGCTTAATAAGCATTGATCACGTTAGATAAAGCTGAATATTAATTCATTTGGACATACACTTTGTTGAAAAGGGAATTTGAAAATAGACGCAGGTGCGAAGGCCTGTTCATAAATGTAATGTTTCAAATGCTCCAGCGGCAGATGGACAGACACGCAGATGTCTTCAAACAAACATCCAGCTGGAGAGACATTTTTAATTTTCTTTTTTCAATACCAATATTGGTGTTGACAAATATTTTTAGTCGCAAACCGTCAACTGATCTCCCCGAACGGCGACTGTATCAAGTCCATTTAACACATCAGTCTTATTACTGTCGCGCGCCCAACAGGTGGATTCGCCGCACGGGGAAAAGTGAAATTGATATGTGGGCGCGTGATGAATGATTAAAGTGGACATCCGTAGCTTAACTGTGGATTCTAAACCTGATTTTCGGAATTTATATTTCACTTTGCATCAGACAGATAAATACATTAGTAAAACTAGCTGTAAATTACGGACCGGTCTAATCAAGAGACAAGGGGGAGGGGCTTGATTGGACCTGACAGGCCGGGGGGGGAGGTTCTGATTAGAGTCTGAGATAGACAAAAATATGATTTAGTATTCAGTGCTGTTTTTGACAACGAAGATGAAAATCTCCCCGTGTGCCGCTAAAGTGGAGCGCGTCTGACATCGGTTTCACCGGGACTTTATCTTTTCTCAGGACAGTTTTATATACCGTATGAACGCGGAAAGCACGATGATGAACGAATGTGCAGACGGCGCTGTTTGTGAAAAAAGAAATCTGGAAGCGATGATCAGAGGACGAGGAGAGCGGGCGCTTTTGGGAAAAGTCCTGTTCACACTGACACTTCTGCCAGGGCCTATTGTGGTGTAATCTGTTTGTCAAAAGCTAAATACAGCCAAGAGATTAATATTATTTATCCAATTTCCAATACTTATCTAAATTAATTCTTAGTTTTTATAATGAAACTGACTAAAACCTTTTGAGTTTTTGTCTAACTAATCAGTGTCTGAAACTATCACATTTAGAAATGACTAAAATGTGACAAAAACTAAAAGCATTTTTGTGGGGTCGGCCCGTCATTTCGACACTTTTTGACAACGCTATTTCGACAATAGGTCCTTAAGGTTAGAGTTAGTTTGTAAACTTCACTATCCTTAAGGTTAGGGCTAAGGTAAGGTTAGGGTTAGCTTGTAAACTCTACTATCCTTAAGGTTAGGGCTAAGGTAAGGTTAGGGTCAGTTTGTAAACTCCACTATCCTAAGGTAAGGTTAGGGTTAGCTTGTAAACTCCACTATCCTTAAGGTTAGGGCTAAGGTAAGGTTAGGGTCAGTCTGTAAACTCCACTATCCTAAGGTAATGTTAGGGTTAGCTTGTAAACTCTACTATCCTTAAGGTTAGGGCTAAGGTAAGGTTAGTGTTAGCTTGTAAACTCCACTATCCTTAAGGTTAGGGCTAAGGTAAGGTTAGGGTCAGTTTGTAAACTCCACTATCCTTAAGGTTAGGGCTAAGGTAAGGTTAGGGTTAGCTTGTAAACTCTACTATCCTTAAGGTTAGGGCTATGGTAAGGTTAGGGTTAGTTTGTAAACTCCCCGGGACGTTTGATATAAAATGGAAAATCAGACCATTAGACCTCAATGTCGGAGTTGGGGGGTTGGCGGTGTGTAACCCATTTTCGTCCAAAAAACAGATTAAAACTAAAAGGTCTGCCAGAAACAGCACTGTAACTATAACCGGCATTACGTCAAATTTCAAGCCCAGGTGGTCGATTCTATGCAGTCTATTGAATTTGTAAAATATTTATGGCTCGATCTTGTGTCTCAAAACGCAAACTATAGCTTAACATTTTGCACTTAGTAGGAGCGCACTTTGTGATCTTGCCACTCCAGACTTTGCACATTTAAGTGGGAAGTACTGGGGTGCTCTGCGGCCGGGAGAGGGGTTGTGGGGGAGTGAACATGTGCATTTGTTTTGTTTTGCGTTCACACCAAGCGGGACGATCCGCACCACAACAGACGGCTGTAGCTCTTTCTCTCTCAAGACATGAACATTGTTCATGTCTTGTTAACGATCAGTTAATAAAGTTTTTAGTTTGACCTGTCAGAGCCTAAAGCTTAAGGCACAAGGCAGCGCGATGTAAACGAGGAAATGAATGTCAGCTTCAATCAGAATAGTCACCTCCTCTTGTGACGCCCTCTCACCTCTGGCCCTTAGTCCTACAGGCTATCACTTTAAGTAACATTTTTATTCTGTATCTGGACTTTGCTCAAGTAAGAAAAATGTGTACGTTGTCCATGACTGTTTGAAAGGCATCACTGCGCCACTAGCGCATCGCCTTTCTCCATCCCATGTTTTGGATCACAGCTACAGTATATTGCAATATTTTATGAGACAAAAACAAAACAATCCTATTTGTTCCCCGATACGCAGTAGTGAGACCTACCCCCAGTGGCTGGCAGCCGGCCGGAGGAGCCTGTGCGTCTGAATGCAGTTGCTACGGGGTTAAATTGGGATCATATATTCTCCGATGAGCCGGCAGAGGACACGTGACCTCCAGAATAAGTACAGCGCACATGTTTAACAAAACAATCAACAGCAAAGAGCACTTCCAATTTCAGTCCGTGCCAACAATCAATCATAGGTCCAAGGGATGGGACACTGCAATAAAGGCACCTGCAAAGCCATTAAGAGGAAGGCAGACACAGATGCACGGAGCTAAAGAAAGGTCAGGACACAACTTTACAGGCTGTGGTCAGGATCAATACGGAATCTGAGCGCGAGATATCCCGGGGCCGCTGCGTTCACGGGCGCCGGGTGATTAATCATGTTAGCACTTCATTATTTTTGGTCAAACGCACAACATCTGGGTACAAAACATCACTAGATTTGAATATCCGTTTTGCGTATTGTTCCTGGATTCATGTGCTGTTCCGCTTTTGGTTCAGTTACAATAACAAAGGTATTTAGTTGCAAGTTCTTTAAGTCACATAAAGTATTTGACTGGAGTATCAGTGGTTGCCAGAAATAAATCAGCTTTTTATTAGTATCCAGACATTTTTCCCACTGCAAGGGTTAAATCTTCTGCAATTCAATGCCTTTTGCTCATATTGAAGAAAAGCAGTGATTACTCCTTTACTGTGTTTTTGTGTTCATACTAAAGCATAAAATACTCATCATTCATCTTTTTCAATCTGGAATATTTCTCACCTCCAACATCGGACCGTTCTCCAGATGGGAAGGAGAACCAGGTTAGAGGGTTAACCGACTGGAAAAAAATGGATTCAATAATAATAATAATGGCTTACACTTGCATTGCGCTTTACAAGCAAGACATTAATAATCATTATTCATGAATTCCATACTTGGTTGTGGAGTGCTTTTGTAGCCACTGCTGCCCAGGGGTAGACTAACGAAAGCAAGGCTGCCATGCGCCATCCGACCACCACGAATGATTCACTCACACTCTATAAATTATTCATACACAGGTGATGGAGGAAGTGTCTTGCCCAAGGGTACAATGGCAGTGAGCTGGGAATGAGACCTCTACTATCTGAGCCACTGATTTAAAAAAAAAAAAAATTAAGTTATAATCGAGTATAATTTTTAAACTTGCAGTAAAAAAAGTACTATATCTGGTTGTGTGCAAATTCAACAAGAAGCATGAGGGTTACCAAAATGTGGTCCCCAGGCTACCAAGATTTGGCCCTTGCCTTACACTACCAGGGAGTTGAACATGAGGCCTACTTGTTGTTAGGAGTAAGCCTTGTTCATTTATTCCTATATTTTGACATTTATTTTGTTGACATTCCTAAATTGATATATTTTCAGCATTTATTTAAAATAGTTTGACTAATTTGTTTCAATTGTGTAAATGTCCATCTTGGATTTTTACTTTAAACCAATAAAAGTATATATACCATAGATTTAGTTAAACATTTCAAAACTTAGTGAAAAGCAAATGTTATCATAAGTAGGATAGTGCTTGTGGCATGACACATAGCTCACTTGCACGTTGGATTACTAAAGAAAGGTTGGGTACCGGAGCTCTCCAGTCCCGCTCCAACACAATGACCCCTCTATCACACGCTGTTACAGAATTGACAGGATTAAAGAATGCCGGGGAACACATGTCTGTAACACTTCTTGTTTGTAGCCCTGACAATGTTGATCCAGCGAGCCACTAATGCCCCGAATTACTGCAGATGAATGGGGCACTCCGGGGGTCACGGCAGGGCTGCACTCTCAGTCCACTCTTGTTCGCGTTTCATCTCTGTGTCCCTTTGGTGCCCCCTCCTCTCTCCCTTCCCCCTTTTCCCCCGACCAAGTGCTGTCCCCTTTCTTCTCCTCTCAATTTCAACTCATCAAAAGCCAAGGTGAACATATGTCCGATTCGGGTCGCCTTGGCCTGGTGTTATTAGCCCTCAAATGGAAGTATTGAGGCAAAGGAAAACACGGATGCACGCTCATTGGTACCGTAATTGCATAAAAAACACACACAGAGAGAGAGAGAGTTGGGGTGCACATTTTACGCACATTTTGATGTTGTTTGAAGGGATGGTCTTGTTATCACTGCTTGGCGCTATACAGTGTTCCATTTACGGGCTTTTTTTCCCCTCTTTTCTTTTCTTTTTTTAAAGGGAGTCCATGCGCTTTCAAGTGCGAGCCGCGGGTCTATAGACGAGCCAGCAGCGAGCAGGTGATTGATGCTTAACATTTCCAACCCTTTCGCCTTATATTAAAACATGACAGGTACAACCTAAATGCCACTGGAAGCACGCATGGCCTTAATAGACACACGGCCATGCAAATCCCACCGCCATGCCTTCTATTTTAAGCTTTCCGTGTCACGTATAATGGCTTCATGAAACCCCCCACACACACACAGCAATCCTACCCACAAGCTCTCTCTGACAGTAAGGGGATGTTAGCTATTAGCTGGTAGCAGTCATCTTCTGTCATTTCCCAACAAGCTAGCACATGTATAAAACATCTGGAATATGGGAGTAGTTATTGTTATGCATGAATAGAACAGATTGAATAGACTGTATCGGCGGAGGTGATACACTGTACTGTTCAACATTTGGGTTAGAAGATTGTACTTGAGCGTCTCCTCTCTTTGTGAGGAAGGGTACGTTGAATTGTTGAGTAAATATTTCATTAACATGGCCTGTGCGTCCCCAGATATGACACACAAAAAAATTCTAATCAAACCAAATCAACCAGTTTGGAATAAACGTAAAAAAGGACTCTTTCGCTTACAAAATCCCAGCACCTGTCCACAATCGCATCCTACACAATACTACAGGCCATTAAGAGCTGTTTAAAAGTCTATTCTCTGAGCGACAGGAAACCAGTGCCGACACCTAAGCACTGGACTAATATGGTCACATTTCCTGGTTTTAGTCTGGTCTGGTTTCTCCCATCAAAAATCCAACCATAACTAGCATATTCCCCGGCTCGCACGTCACTCTAGGCCATGAACCAAGTTTAAATATCTGGAGATGGGTTCCTGCACTACCACTAATTTAACAGGCCGACCCCATATCATAGGCAAAGTGGGTTGTTTTGCAGAAGGGCATACTAGTGCTTCCTGTTGGGTTAGTGGTCATGTGGCTCAGTCAACTCCTGCTGCTATTTTGTATCACTTTTATGTGTGAACAAAACCCCACGGCTCGCAAAATAATAACATTTGAGCACAAAACCTCGGCAAAATATTGTTCGGGCAAAATTCGCACAAATTGTGGCACTTTCTGCAAAGCGTCCCCGTCTCCGAACGAGATTGCTCTTTCACACGCCGGTTTTTGAAAGCATCTTTGCGTCTCTTTGTGCAAATGCAGTGCGAGAGGACAGGGCCGCGGGTCGAGAGTGTACTTAGCCGGATTGTTCTAAAAATGCTCACTTCCTTTTTCCCTCCCATATTTGATTTACTATTTGGCAGGATTTCAGTGCACTTTTCGCCTCCATTTCCAGCAGAGGAGGAGTCGGTTGACACAGTGGATTCAGGGCTGCGCCTGATCGCGGCGGCCGCGGCGGTGGTGGTGTTCCCTGGAGAATCGCTCATTCATTGGCCATTTCCCATCAGCCCATTAGACTGGCCATCAGCCAAGCGGGCCGCATCCTGTTTCTCCAAGACACCTTCTTCATCCTCGCTGTAATTTGGTTCTCTGGGCAAAAAAAAAAAAAAAAAAAAACGTGTAAAAGGGAGAGGTGGAGGATTGCTTTAGCCCAAGGATCCGCATGCATTAACAAAGTGGATGTGAACCAAATCTGAGGAGAATGGCGCTGTATTCATTGCGGCAATTCATCGGTGCACTCGGAGGACTGGAGGCAGATGAGAAGCCTCGGAATGCAGGCAGAGTAAGTGCAAAAGTAAAGGGTCAGCTCCGGTAATTGGATTTTTCCGATGCAACCATATCCATCGACTGTCTCCAGAAAGCAAAGATTGTGGGAGTGAGTTACCGGCACTAACTAGACGCCTCCGTAATTTGAAGGGAGAAAAAAAGAAACATCCGCCGAATGAAATCAAGCCAAGTTGTAGGTTATGAGCGGTTACAAAATCCAACTCACCGATGAAGCAATCATTTTCTCGCGGAATTTAAAGTGATGGAAACTAATAGCAAAATCAATGCGGAGGAAATGTTTCAGTCCAATTTTGTGCTGCTGCGATGGTAAAGCAGAGTGCTGAAACATGAAGAAAGGGCTTCGAAATACGCTCCTCAGAAAAGTTGTTACATGTATCAGACGGAGGTAGTTGAGAGAAGTCCTGTTTCTCGACTCTATTGCCATGCGATATTGTGTTTGAGACTGCTCCCTCATGTACAGTGAAAGTATACAGGTCGAAAATGAGGCAGGAGATTGTTTTTTAACGTGTAGGGCACACATTATGTCCGACTATGCAAGCACGATGCCACCGTGGAACAGCTCTTCAATGGAGAGGGCAGGGAGAAGCAATGGAGCGCAGTAATGTGTAATCTTACTACTCAATGGGCTGTGCCCAGCAACGGGCCTGTGAATGCTGGAAGTGTCAGAGAGATAAATAGCAGAGTGTCCCCCTCGAAAAACATGATTAATACCCCGGCTGGTGACGCTGCGGAAGATGAAGTGGGAGCAGCTGGCTCCGGCAGCGTCGGCACGCGGGAGAGGCAGGAGAGGTGGAGGGGCGGCCGGCGGAGCAGCCGAGCAGAGAGGGCAAAGAGGAGGACACACTGGCAGCTAGGGGAGAGGAAGCACGGCAAGGGCACTGCGGGCCACTGTAGGCTCACCGACCTGCTGCTACTTATCTATACAGCTGACTTCCTGAAGTCACGCTTTAGCGCTTAAATACTCTCCTCATCTGACTGTTGGAGCTCACGCACATAACAGGGTCTGAAGAGCTGTGGCAAAGTTCATCTTTGTGCGTTAATTAAAGGACTCTTCATGGAAATCACCTCCAGGAGAGCTCCTTCCACCAGCAGAGCCGCAGATCTTAACCCTGGCCTTCATCCCACTCTGTGGATACTTCTGATGGCTCTGCTGTGGGGGAGAGCTATGAACGGTGAACTTAACCGTCCCATTGACAGCCCATAACACACTGCAGCATCAGACTAATCTAGAACACCGAAGTCCTTCCCATCTCTCGACAGGGACAGTGGAAAGTTGTAGAAGGCACTTCTGGGCTCTGCTCTGTTGTTTAAGTAAACATGTCGTGGGGAGGGCTACTTTTTCACGGTTCAGGGGCCCCAACCCTCCCCTCACACAATTAACTTTTCCAGTGTAATGAGATGATTGATATGCTGGAAGTGTGTGCTTTAAGGAGATATTAATCATTCCCTCTGGTAATTTGAATCATGCGTTCCATCATCCCCAGCTGCTGAGGATCACCTTCCTGGCAAACAAAGGGCGTCCACGCCACTTGCATAGTCATTCTGTTCCCACTTTCACTTTATTTTATGCTGGTTCCTCCCATCTGTTCGCACAAGCCTGCTCAGCCCACGTCGCGCGTTGACAAGCTGGGGAAGCGGAGTGTGGGCGGGTGATTGTACCGGAGTGTGTGTCTGTGTGTGTAAACTTTAAAAAGGCAGGCCGCTTTCAAATGCTAAAAGTAATCCTCCAGGTCTGCGACTGGTTGGTTCACGGCGTACAGTGGCAGTGACACGGACAGGGATGTAGGTATACGAGTGCGCACGGCTAACACATGGCGCGGGCAGCGTGTCAGCGCAAGGCTTTGCGTGGCATTGGAACCGCTCATTATAGACTCAACAAAAATATAAACGCAGTACCTTTGTTTCTGCTCCCATTTTTCATGAGATGGACTTAAAGATCTAAAATTCATTCCAGATACACAATATTACCATTTCTCTCAAACATTGTTCACAAATCAGTCCAAATGTGTGATAGTGAGCACTTCTGCTTTGCTGAGATAATCCATCCCACCTCACAGGTGTGCCACATCAAGATGCTGATCTGACATCATGATTAGTGCACAGGTGTACCTTATACTGCCCACAATAAAAGGCCACCCTGAAATGTGCAGTTTTGTCTCTCAGCAAAATACCACAGATGCCACAAGCATTGAGGGAGCGTGCACTTGGCATGCAGGAATGTCAACCAGATCTGTTGCTCGTGCATTGAATGTTCATTTCTCCACCATAAGCCGTCTCCAAAGGCGTTTCATAGAATATGGCAGTACATCCAACCGGCCTCACAACCGCAGACCACATGTAACCACACCAGCCCAGGACCTCCACATCCAGCAGATTCACCTCCAAGATCATCTGAGACGATCTGAGACAGCTGCTGAAACAATTGGTTTGCATAACCAAACCATTTCTGCACAAACTGTCAGAAACCGTCTCAGGGAAGCTCAATTGCATGCTCGTCGTCCTCATCGGGGTCTTGACCTGACTTCAGCTCGTCGCCGTAACAGACTTGAGTGGGCAAATGCTCACATTCAAAGGCGTCTGACACGTTGGAGAGGCGTTCTCTTCACGGATGAGTCTCGGTTTACATTGTTCAGGGCCGATGGCAGACAGCGTGTGTGGCGTCGTGTGGGTGAGCGCTTTGCTGATGTCAATGTTGTGGATCGAGTGGCCCATGGTGGTGGTGGGGTTATGGTATGGGCAGGCATCTGTTATGGACGAAGAACACAGGTGCCTTTTATTGATGGCATTTTGAATGCACAGAGATACCGTGATGAGATCCTGAGGCCCATTGTTGTGCCACACATCCATGAACATCACCTCATGTTTCAGCAAGATAATGCACGGCCCCATGTTGCAAGGATCTGTACACAATTCTTGGAAGCTGAAAATGTCCCAGTTCTTGCATGGCCAGCATACTCACCGGACATGTCACCCATTGAGCATGTTTGGGATGTGCTTGACCGGCGAATACGACAGCGTGTACCAGTTCCCACTAATATCCAGCAACTTCGCACAGCCATTGAAGAGGAGTGGACCAACATTCCACAGGCCACAATTGACAATCTGATAAACTCTATGTGAAGAAGATGTGTTGCACTGCATGAGGCAAATTTTGGTCATACCAGATACCAGATTTCTGATTTCAATACCTCCGTCGTTACATGGAAGATTAACAAGAGAACTGTTTGTGTCACTTGTTTAAGAGGGTTCGACAGACACGCACATCCCAGGTCAGTTTAGTGGCGCGCAAGAGTCCAATAGTACGTGAGATGAAAGGATAAAACTCCCCAAGAATTCATTTTAGCAGCACAAGGTAACGTTTCGGGCGTCACTCAGCCCTTTCGTCTGACAATGCACAAATGCAACGGAGCGGACGCAAGGCATACAAATGTTGCAGAAATCATGAGCAAATGGTTTTGGCTCGGAAAAATTACTTGGCAAGGTAGTCGTATCCTCTTTTCCTTAATTGCAGTACGCGTTTCAGAGTTTAAAAGGAAGCCCAGAGTACAAGCCTTTGTCAGTCTGAGCAAATTCGGTTTCTGACTGCACGAGTTTTCTGGCTGGTTTCTTAAAATATCATTATAAACGATCTAGTCTCTTGAACGGCTCTTTTAAATAAATAGAAACCTGCCGGAATCGCAGGGAGAACATGGAAACTCCTCATGGATGCCCTTACTTTCTTCGCGGATGATTTCTAGTCCAAACCCAGGGAGAGGATGCCCACTCCTCTCCTTGAAAGTCACAGATATTCCCCAAACACTGATTAGTTCATGTTGAGTGCGTCCATGTCGAGTGCTGTTGTTGTATGTTTTTATTTTTTTATTTTTTACCTAAGGCTATGTAATATTTGGAGGGCACTGGACAACCACAGGCATCTCCCCACTGACTGCTGTTACAGTGTGTCAGGGCTGCAGGGGGGGAGCGCAGTGACCCGGGCGTACCGTTCTCATAAAGGAGAGAAATTACAAAACAACGTGAGGTATGGGAGTGCTTTTTATAGCAAGTAATACACAGGAGTTTGAATAGTAAAGTAGGAGGAAGATGTAGTAGACAGTAGCAGTTTAAGTGCGGTTTGATTCATGATATTCCTGGTTAAGTTCCATTTTAGCCATGTTTTGTTTCTGATTTAGTTTTCTTTGACACTATTTCATGATTTTTGGTAAATAAACAACACATAGAAGACAGTTCACCCACTGTGCACACTGTAAACATGATTTTTGCATACATTGTATAATTTTTTTCCCCCACTGCCAGGCATATATACAACTTTATAACAACGGCACATTATGGAGCATTGATGACATTGAAAAACAATACAAACATGGATAGGACATTTCCAAAACATGCCATGTCATTTGTTAATCACTTTTACAAAGACACACAATGTACATCAATGTTTCTTTTACCTTAACACACGACCGGGATTAAAAAGTGACAAGAGAACAGATTTTAGTGGCTGGATCTGCGCTGGGAATGTGTTTGGGCCTTGATGATGCACAGAGCAAATGCTACGAGCTAAAGCTCCGATCGATATTGTGAATCGATCGGAGCTAACTGATCTGTTAGCATTATCTTATATTGAGGACAGAAGAGCGTGACCACTGCGCAAAGCCTTCTCCAGCACATCCTAAAGATTCTCAACGGGGTTCAGATCTAAACTCTGTGGCAGCCAATCCAAAATGTGAAAATGATGTCTTGCGCTCCCTGAACCACTCTTTCACAAAGTGAGCCCAATGAATCATTGTCATCTTGGATTATGCCCGTGTCATCAGGGAAGAAGAAATCCATTGTTGGATGAACCTGGTAATTGAACCTAGACCTGACCAACTACAGCAAACCTAGATCCAAACAGATCCAGAACTAGAGGTGCCATGCCACTGATCCGACAACCCATTAGTCCGACGTCTCATTATTCCCAAGATTTACCATTGAGCAGAGGTGCCATTAGTCCGACATCTTTTACCCAGCTGTGTTGTGGATTAGAGAGCTATATACACCATAACCTTAAGGTCAGTGGACTCTTGCCTGAACCAAATTGTATTTCTCAACCCCTTCGGACTAATAATGAGACGTCGGACTAATGGGCCGACCCCGGACTAGAACCTTGAAAGTCCCCAGTCAAAGCTTTATTACCAGATACAGTTTATAGCCATGCCCAGGACAGCTTTTATATGAATATACAGATATGAATGTGTGTACTAGACGGCCACTCCCCACAGGTTGGGAACCCGTGATTTATAAGCACCTAAATAGATGCTGCATGTTGCCATAGAAACACTGATCACCTATGTGTTTGGTTATTTGTGGAAGATTTGAATAGCACTGATTAAAAAAAGGCTAATCTTTATTTTATATGTTATGTAGTTATTGATTGATTTATTATTTTTGCTTTTATTTAAAATTAGCCATTCTAACATGTAGCCAGTGACATCAGAAACTTTCTTTCTGGTACAGAATTAAACATTAATTAGTGCGAAACCCTGCTTATCCCCACCCACTTTTTACTTTTAAAACATGCTTTGAATTACCTTAAAACTTAACTCAGCTGCTTTAATGAACGACCGTATCTTCATAAATGTGTCAGAAAAAAATCTCCCTCAAGGTGGCACAAAACTTTCCCTTGACAAGTGTCACAAACGCGTGCTTAATCATGTTCAGAACTAATGGCGTTCCTCTGACAGATATTCCATCATCGGCGGGTAAGTTTGTGAAAGTTATAGCGGGAGGGCTGGTCTGCGTGTGCCCAGATTAGCGGAGCGCGTGCGTCCGCCTGCAGTTTGAGGCCAACGCGAAGCAGATAGGTTAATCCAGTGACGAGTCCAAACAGCCCCGGAACAGCTCTGCTTCTGAGCGCCATTAGCCGCGGCCAATGGGAAAACGAGCGGATTTAATTTTTACACCGACGCCCGGGCTCATCCGTTTTCCGCGGCGGAACTGCGACAGAGTAGCACATAAAGGTAATCGGGGCTTTTAGGGGCAGTTCCCAGCTTATTACTTAATAATGATGAATGTCTACAGAGAGATGTGACAGCTGTTTAGATGGCGGAGGAATGGCACACTTTTCGAAACGTGTCTATGCAACACTTTGACGGCGTAGAATCATCGGGGGTTTATTACATTAGAAATGGACATCCACACTGACAATGGGTTGGTGAACTCAGGACACCAGGCCCTTAGGTTTGTGGATGGAAGACCTTGAGGGAGAGAATACCAGGTAGCTTGGGTGAGGGGTGTGTCAGTGAGTGGTGGTGGAACAGATTGGAAACCTTGCTTTCATCCCAATATAGTTCCCCTTTTATCCGCTTAGAAAATCGATATGTTTTCATTTTGTGTGACTACACTTGGATCGTGTAACTCTTCACATAACCGTATTTAAATAAGGGAAAATGTGGAAGAATCTTGGTCGCTTCTAACCGTACTCTTGTTTGGGTCCATAGAGAGGAGGAGGAGGCTTTTGCTAACACCGTCTGTGCTCTGTTTACGTGACTGAGGGCACGCCTAAAGAGACGTACGCACTAACTCGTCTAAGCTAAGGTAAGAACATATCTCAGTATGCAAAACCGGTGGCCTATTCCTTTAAACTGTTACAATTTTTATTCTAAAAATATTATTAGTGTAGTTTTGAGAGTATGTTTAATTTTTTTTAATTAGGGCACCAAAATGGCTTGCCAGCTTGGGGGTGAATGGATAATGCGTGACATGAAAAATCAACTTGGGAAAAGCCCTATACAAAAACTTTTTCGCCCACACAGTCAAATAGGATTCAAACGGGTTTAAGTCCTATTAAACCCAGAGATGGGTTTATCTGTAAGACAGTGTTGCATTAAGATTCTAAGTCTAAATAAAGGTGTGGGACACAGCTAAAACCTATTTTAAATGTATAGTTGAAGGTTTGTGGCCCTCAACCCTGTACAAACTTCAATATGAGGCCCTTGATGAAAAACATTTGGACACCCCTGAGCTAATCCTTGCTTGCAGCCTATAGAATGATACTTATCCTCGCTTTAAAAACACGTCATGAAGTTACTTTTCAAAAGATAAGGACACGCCAACAACATGGCTCTCTGGTTATCAACCAATATGGAGTTTCTGCATTTTGGCCTTGGATTTGAGAGAGGGTTTTCAAAGTCCTACATTATGGACAATCACAACAATGTATCAGCACCAAGACAGACTGAATATGCAGGATTACTCTGACTAAATTAAACTCAACAAACTCCAGGTATGTTTTCCATGGGGGAACAATATAACGTGGTGGAAAGTCCATCCCTGTTAAAAGTAAACACGCCAACTGCTGCTGCTGACGGGCCCTTGCATTAGTTCCACCTTGCCTTACCCTGGCACCCCTGCGCCGGTGCGTGGCGAACAGACAATTAATCCTAATAATCAGGGCCTTCAGCGTCATTGCTCATTGTGGCAGGCGGGTTTTTCCGCGGGGGCACAGAGGGAGCGCCCCCCAGCCACGGATCTGCAGCGCACACATGCCCCGGTGCAGCTGTTGAGTGAGCCAAATGGTTAATCGCCCTGCCATCTCGCGGACTCCGCATCCATGCACGAGAGGAAACCCGAGTTTGTTCAGCAGTAAAAGAGAGACAGGAAAGAGGGCAATGTGCCTATCAAGGTTTGATCCAGGATGAAAGGCCAAGGGGAAGCTTTGAATAAGTCGTTTTGGGTCAATTATTGCATTGTCTACTAACCAACAAAGTGGTCATGATGGGTTTGAAATCATTTCCAAATACCTAGCATAATCGTTCAATTTCAGTCGTGATTTTACAAATTGACTTCCATTTGAATCTTGTGTCTTTGATGAAAAATCGACTTGTGTTTAGTTGCCCTTAGCAGAGGCTTGAAATTTCAGCCATGGGTGGATTTGTTTCATGACAAATATGTTCCCTCACTGAGAACCACAGCGGCAGGTGAGACAGAGCCACTGCAGTCGATAGCAGGGGCATGTGGGTTTAGCAAGCTCGCTAACTTAACAGTAACGCTTACATTTTTTCAATACTAGATTAACATAAGAAGAGAACTTGAACATGATTAGTTCACACTACTGTGCCGGTTGCACTCAAGGTAGCTTAAATGGTGGGTATTATGTAAAATCGACTTTTTCAAGCTTTACATCATGTTATGTTTGAGTAAGCCTTTAGGATGATAACAAACTGAGCCGGGCTTGTTGATTTGTTAAGCTTATTGCTCAAATTTCATCTACAATGGGTCACAGGTGAGTGGTTTTCTCCCGGAGCTAACAAGCTAGCTGCGAGGAGCTAACAGCTAGCTCAGAACAATTCATAGAAAACAAGCAGCATATTATGCACTTATAACGTCAATAAAGCAGGCAACTACTTGAAGCAGCCTTTACGACGATCACACAATGAGCCAGGCTTATTATTATTCGTTTATTTGATATGGACATAACAACTGCATTGGACAAACCAGATACATTGTTTTTCGTGTTATAGCAAAACTGCTAATTTGCAACACTTGTCCATAGGAGGCTACACATTTCACAAAACACAATATAATACAATACACATTACAATATTTAAAAGGTAAACAATACACATCATCAGTACATTTCATACAGTGTTACCATGTGAGCAACTTTGACTTGACTTTAGCCATTGTTTCAGACCTCTGTAAAAACTGTTCATGTCGGTCTGCAGTTTTAAATTAGTGGACAGAGAGTTCCATAGTCTGGATCCATTAAAAGAGAAACTGGACTGTCCAAAAGATTTTGTGAATTTTGGGAGAACACAGTCCCCACTCACCGAGGCTCTGGTGGAGGGTCTGCGTGAGTCCTGACGCCGAACAATTAGAGTGGAAAACAGCGGCGACACATGACTGTTCAAACATTTAAAAACCAATTTCAGAATACTAAAATGTAAAAAATTTTCGAAGGTAAAAAGATTATGTCTATGGATGATGTCACAGTGATGCCATCTCATAGGTTTTCTGTCAAATACCTTGACTGCCTGTTTGTACAATGAAACAACCGGCTTGAGAGTGGACGGGGAGGTTTGTGACCATGATGTGACGCAGTAGGACAGATGTGAAAAAATCATTGCATGCATGTATAACAGGGCGGCCTGATGGGACAGATCCCTCCTGATAAAACGAAAACAATTCAAGTTGGATTTGACCTTTTTACAAACATTTTTGACTTGACTTTGAAATTTAAGGTTGTTATCAAGAATAATTCCAAGATATCTGGTCTCTTTTACTTCTTGTATGATTTCATTGTTTATGCTTACTTCAAAGGTGCTGTTAGAAGGTCTTGTTTTAATTGAGAAACAGACAGCAACGGTTTTCTTTACGTTTAAGGTTAGGTGAGACAACTCGAGCCATTTAGAGATGTTTACTAGAGCAAGTGTCAACTGCTGCGCTGCCAGGGCTGGAGTTTTAGCAGACAGATGAATTACTGTATCATCTGCGTACAGCTGGCAGTTGACACCTTTGCAGCTATCAGGGAGGTCATTGATGTACATTGTGAACAACAATGGCCCCAGTACTGATCCTTGAGGAACCCCTATGTTGTTAGGGAAGAGGGCTGACATCACCCCATTAACCTTAACACACTGCTGTCTTCCCTCAAAATATGATTTTAACCATGCTAAAGAGCATGGTGACATTTTAAAGAGCTGGAGTTTGTTAAACAGCACGCTGTGATCCACAGTGTCAAAGGCTTTTTTTAGGTCTAGAAATACTGCACCAACTACTTGCCCTTTGTCTAGAGGCCCTTTGATCTTCTCTAGCAAGAAACAATTAGCCGTTTCGGTGCTGTATTTGCGCCTAAAACCAAATTGTTGAGGATGCAGCAGCTGGTTTGACTCAAGATGTTCAATGAGTTGTTCTGCAATGACCTTTTCCAGGATTTTAGACACAACAGGGAGAATGGCAATAGGCCTGTAGTTGTTGGGTGTGTCCTTTTCGCCTGACTTGTGGATCGGTGTTATTACAGCGGGCTTCCAGCACTGTGGGAATGTATTTGACCTAATTGAGAGATTAACTAAATATGTAATTGGTTGTAGCAGACTGTCCTGATGTTTTTTAATCAAGGTCATACTTAAGTTATGGATATCTTTTGCCGCGGAGTTGTTCATATTTGTGATTATCTTTTTAACTTCATCAGAAGAGACCTCTTGGATTTTAAAAAGGCTTGCGTTAACTAAGTTAACATCTTCAACACACGTCACCTTGTTTTTAAAATTGTTTGCTAGATCATTGACAGAGTCTATAAAAAAAGTATTAAAAATATTTGCCATTGACTCATTGTTATTGACACTTTGATGGAATCTATCATAACGTGCTTTTTCTTTGCAGGGTTGGTTAAGTAGTTTATGTGTTGCCACAGTTTAGAGCTGCAACCATTAGCCTCTTCTATCTTTTTAGTAAAGTAGTCGGTTTTGGCTTTACGTAGTTTGCTTATGACTTGATTTCTAAGTGTAGTATAAATTTGATGATCTGTGCCATTTCTAGACTTCAGAGACTTTTTACGTGCAGTGTCACGTTTTTTCATAATGTGCCAAATATCGCCATTAAACCATGGGAGGGAATGTTTTTTTGGTTTATTTGTCCATGTTTTAGTAAACTTTTTTACCATTTTACTCAGTGTAGTGACAAAGGTATTAGCACTTTCGTTCATATTAGACTCTTTCATAACATTATCCCAGTTTATTTGGTTCAGTTCGTCTTCAAAGATATTTAGTTTTGCTTTTGGAATTCCAGTTTTCTGTATTTTTGCTTCTTGGTTATGATAGGTCAATCTTTTATTACCCAATTTCCTAACAATTAAGGTCATGTTATGATCCGAGAGCCCAGTAATAAGGTTGTAGGTTTTTGTTATTCTTTCCGGCCTATTTGTGAGAATGAGGTCAATCAGCGTTTTACTACTTCTAGTGACTCTGGTAGGTTTGTCTATCAGCTGTTTATATTTAAATTTACCAACTAGAACTTTTAATTTCATTTTGCTACTTTTTTCCAGCCAGTTTATATTGAAGTCGCCCATTATTAAGCTTTCAGAGCAATCCATGTTAGAAAGGAAACTCTTGAATTCATTGTAAAAGTTCACACTGTGTGAGGGTGGATTGTAAAGAACACATAAGTTAAATTTCATGGTTTTGGATAGAGTAACTCTTAGTGTAAGGCACTCTAATTTCACATTAATTGCAACCTCTTCACATTGAAACTGATCTCTAATGTATATTAACACCCCCCCGCCCCTTCCCTTTTCCCGGTCTTTTCTAAAGCACTTATAGCCTGGTATATTAATTAAATTTGTTGGAGTACACTGATTTAGCCAGCTTTCAGAAACGCACAAAAAGTCCAAATTAGAGTCAGTTAACAGGTTATGTATTTGGTCTATTTTTGGTAAAATACTTCTAACGTTGAGATGTCCACCTAGTATCCCTTTGGGTTTCGTTTGCGGATTCCATATAACTTGCGCATGATTTACTGTCTGGAAAAACTTGAGCTGTCTCTGCTTCGCTGTTGCACGATTTGAAGTGTTGACCCTTCCGGGACACCGTCTTTGTTTACTTTCTGCATCTGTCATAGCAGCATTGGAAGATGTTTGATTCTCGAATACATGGTGGGTGGCTGGATTACAACTCACCGCCGTAGCGAGACAAATGGTGTCCGATGTTCTTCGTGGCTCCGTTTGCCGCCGCTTCATTGTAGAGGTAGCCTCAGCTGTTTCAGCAAACCCGCAGATGGACTTGCTAGGCTTCACCCTGCTGGATCTTGTGACAGCGACAGGCGAAACCCGTACACTCATTGCAGCGACCTCAGGTGCGGACGATGAACTCTGGTGAAGCACTCCACGGTAATCCTGGATGGCGTCCCCGTCCAAGCAGCCAGTTGACGGTGGAGAGGGCAGTACGACGCAGCCGGTAAACTCGCCGCTACTCCCTGATGGATCCGACCAACCAGTGACCACATCCGTGTCGCTCACTGGTCCCGCCGCGCTCGCCGGAGAGATGGAAGAATCGAAGTGAGTGTTTAGCTCAAACGTGTGGCGTGAAGTAAAAGTGCGTACCTGTAAGTTTCCTGCGATGCTCTTGCGGTGGTTTGATGCGAGTATATGGGGGCTATCTAAGGTTGGACCAGTTGTCGGACCGGGGCATTGGTGGATGTCCCCGGACAGTAGAAGGCAGAAGGTGATTATTAGCGCGAGGCTCTGTTGAGGTTTTAGTACCCATTTTGGTGTGCTTTCTTACTTTGCTGTACAGATGTGGATGAATGAAAGTAGCAGCCAGTACGTATCTTCCAAGTCCAAAATGTTTGGTTGCTTTGATGGTTACAATGTCCACTGATGTAGGTTTAATCCTATTGGAACGATAAGTGTCACTCAGAATTTGACCAGTATCTGTATAGAAAAAGGTGTTTGTGAGCAGTGCATAAGCAAAGAGCGCTGCAGCTGCTCCTGCCACACCCTGCGCCGCCATCCGCACGAGTAACACATTTGTGGTTTATTGCAGACTTTTCATCAACAATGAGCTGTAGCCGATTGTAACATGCTAACAGGGGTAACCTGTACAGATAATGTCCCTGGGGAGATCCTGGTGTAGACCATGGGGGTATAGTTAAAGATCCACAGGGCATGGCAGTAGCAAAGAGTGACTCCAAACAGCAGGTATTTTTCAGGCAAGAGCTCCTTCGGTGTGGACACGGAGCCTATGAACTCTCAAAGGTTTGTCTCCAAAGTCACTTTCCAGGTCAGACGCAGACTCAAATCATATCCTGCGTGTTCACAAAGTGATAAAGTGTCGCTCCTTTCCAACAGTAAAATTAAAATGCACCGAAAATGTATCGTAGTTTCAATACGTGTGGAGGAGACGAGAGAATGCATGCAGTAGTGTTGTGATGATGGCACAATACAGCGTGCTGAAGGGGGCGTGTCGGAAAAGGTCGGGGCTTCTTAAAGAGACAGAGGCCTATTTCCAGACGTTCGCTACGGCCATTTTGCCAGAGCAAATTTATTCAATACAGTTATTTTAATTTACTGCATTTACAGACCAACGTAAGGTTGCATCATCATTGTGGTGTGCTATAGACTGGTACTATGTGACTGAAAAAAGCCTAATACCCCCTCTTTAAGGTTATTTTTTCCCCGATTTCACAAGAGACTGGTGCCTCTGCCTAGATAGCAGACGTCCCCTTTGTTGTATATTTTAAATATATTTCTCCACTGCACATTACAACCCATTTTGCCTCAATCTGGAGGATATTGCAGTAGTGTTGTACTTCTTGTTATTGTGAATAATTCAACATTACAACTGTTTAAAGTAAAGTATTTGATGGGAAAGTGTTTAGCTCCTAATAGGAATAGAGATAGGTCATAAGTCCATAGTTATTGACCAGACTTTAGATATTTTGCACCCCAGCCGTGCTCTTGAAAGTTAGCAGCCTTTGTTTTCTTAGCCTGTTTGAATGCTTTTAACATTGATCAACATAAAATGCAGCCCTTATTATGAGGGCTGCACAATTAATCCGCAATCAAATCAAAACTGCAATGTGGATGGTTGACATTTGCAAATCACAAAGAGCACAGTTCTTGTCTCTGAAAGGTCTTGACCTTGCCGACTTCTAGCGACCCCTTCTGAAATGCATGCAATTCTTGTATTAGTTTAACGTTCATGGCTGTAGAACTTGGGACTTTCTTGTTTAAAACTACAAAGGCTTCTGGAATTCCAAGTGCATTCCTAAATTATAAACCAGTGGCGATTTTAAAATGAAAAAATACTGGAGTTATTTTCCACATAAAAGCTTTTGACAACATTGTGGACGTGTCAGATGTCCAAAGAGCAGGGCAGTAGTGTGACCCTCGGCTGCTAGTCATTCCTCGCACACGTTTGTGGATTAAGCAATCACTGCCATTCATCAGCAAGATGGGATCCCTTTGAGACGGAATATTTTGGTTTATGAAGTGAACGCTGTATTATCAAAATAGTCTTTTGACTTCGACATGAAGACCATTCAGACTGGGATTTATCTAGTAAAATACTGTATTTGGCTAATCAGTCACTTACAACAGGGTGAGCATTTTCCTAAAATGTGGCCATGTTTTCTGATGCAGTTGTGCCAAAAGCCACAAAGCATGCACATTTTAAAATAAATAATGGTCAGCTTTAGTGTTTTTCAAATTGTGGTACGTGTACCATTATTAGTTATGTGGTTTTCTGGTTTAGACATGGTTACAACCCACTTAAAGGAACAGGCCACCGTTTTTCCATACTGAGATATGTTCTTACCTGAGCTTAGTTGAGTTGAGTTGTCTGGTCTTTGTGCCCGTGGAAGAGCGTTGTCGCTTCAAACTTCACCCCCGTTTGGAGCTATAGGAATATGCTGGGAGAGGCTTAATGCTAACAACATCTTTGGTCTTTTTGCGTGACTGAGCGCACGCATCAACTCGTCCAAGCTCAGGTAAGAACATAATCTCAGTATGGAAAAACGGTGCCCTGTTCCTTTACGAAGACATTTGGTCCAATCTAGGTAGGCCTTGTAGTGCTATAAAAGTGAAATATTTGATGAAGTGGTACCTGGAGTGAAAAATGAGCGACACTGGGTTAGAGTAGGAAGGGGATTTGGAAACACGGTAAAAGCCAGATTGATATTACAGTGTAAAACAACATTAGACTTACGCTTAAACTTACACTTAAGTAAGGGAAGTTTTTACCTGATAGGATCAAACTCGCCTTGTTTTAGCCAATCACAACCAATATCAAAACAACAAATTAGTAAGGGATAGGTGGCATTCACATGACGTCATAACTTTCTAAAAAGCCCAGATTTTTTTTGTCTTAGTTTTTGTCTAATATCTCAGTCATTACTGGAAGAATCCACAAGAAACAAAAACTGTCACAAAGTTCATTGTCTTCTCTCCCAGCACTGTCCAAATATTTTCTCTGAAAGGTATCCAAAAGTGGTGACAATATAAAACAAAGTGATAATTGTCCGGTAGAAAGGACTTTCAGCCATACAAATAATATGGCTATGGTTTGTGAATCCAATCACTGTCAAATACTGATGAGGAAAAACATTTGTCAATTTTCGTTTTGGAGATTTGTTACAAAAACGGTATTTCTCCCGTTGAGTTGTATTAGCCCCTGCCCTCATGACATCATAACATGAACGCAACCTAAGTCTGTAGCAGCATACCTCATGTTTTCTTACCGTCTTTGATAATTATTCGATTAAAACTGCTTCTTGTTGTGGAAAATGTAACACATGCACCCGCCCACTCACGGCAACTCTGCAATTGGATTGGGTTTGGATTTAAACATATCAAAAACAGCATGAGATGGATTCCTGTGTGTTCGTGAACCAACGGCCACCGTGAGAGTTCTGCTTGTGGGGAAGGTCAGGGATTGGGTTGAAGGTCATGGCAGAACGTGTTTGGAAGATTGAGGCGCTGCACTTGTGGTCAGTTTTCAGGCTTACACCTCTCCTTCTCCGCTGTGCTGTGTGAGGGGCAGCCACATTAATCACGCTCACGGGCGCTAATGCTAACAATCCGTCAGCACAGTTGGCCGAGCGCTGGTCCTGGGGCCTGCTCCTCTGTCCTGCTAGCTCCGCCGCTCGGACAAAATGCACCACCTCTGGGCAGGGGGATATGGATGGGGAAGATGGGGCCACGTTTTACACACGCCATTATGCCACTCATATTATTATATGTACTTAAGATGTACTCATGTTTTTGTTATTGAGAGAAGAAATTATTTTTAATCAAAAGGTGGAATCTTTGATTTACTTTAATTTAATAAGCATGGTGACAATATGGATACAAATAATGAGGTTCCCTGTTTCCAGTGATTACTTGAAAAATAAATAAAGCTTATTTTTCTTCTTCTCCTCCTTCTCTTTGATTTCTCCTCCTCCTTCTTTTTCTTCTTCCCCTTCTTCTCCTCCTCCCATGAATTCATATTTTCATTGCGATCGCAGCTTGTCCTTTTTTTGGTTGAAATGGCTCTTAAAACTGCACCAGTTGAGAATCACTAGTTTGGGCTGTGTGATGTGAATTTACAGTCTTACAGTCTTTCTTCCTTCTTACAGTCTCTTCCATCCTTAACTAATGTGATCAATAATTCTAAGGCAAACTGGCATGTCTTTATTTTTTAAAACAATCTCAGACAATTGGTGTATAAGCTTTGATTAATAAAAATAAAATCAGCGACTTGTCACATTCAAATCCGATACTGCCGTTGCTCTCGCAGGTCTTCTCGTGACATTTATATTCCAAATTAATTGTACAAATCAATGAATCCTGACATTCTGGTAGTTTCATACTACGGGACATGCTAAAGGTTACAATAATCATCAAAGAAGAGTTAACATTTCCAAATGCAGCTGACCACCAGATCCCCGGGTGTGTCAAAATTGATCCGTACAGTGTCACTAACGGCCATTGGCCAATTTGCGCTCATCATCAGTGTAAATGGGAAGGAGGGATTCATTTGATGAAAGCTTGCACGGCGCAAAAGTGTAGGGTCAAATTCAGAAAGATTTGCAGGTGCAGAGTACTTGGTTTCGTTGCTTGAGTAAAAGTACAGATACGGCAAAGGTTGCTCTGTCCAGTTATTATTCAAGTGAAGTATTTGCGTTAGAAAATACTGAAGCATTGAAAGTATGTTTAATGCTTTAATAAGCGTCAGTGAAGGTTCTTGAGTCATCTTCACCTGAAGAGTACAGAAGAGGACTCAAGAACCTTAACTGAAGACGGACAACGCCTGTACGACTGAGAGCCTACACAGACACTTTAATAAGCTCTTGAATAAAACTCTGGATAGGATATGGCCAGAGTAATGCAATGGAATGAATTCTGGTGGCCATATTGTGATTGGCTTTTGAACTTTGAACACGGCTCATTTTTGTATCCTTTTATTTTTTTTATTTCATGACTTTTTTCTAAATACTGACTGAGCTTATGTCTCATTAAGAAAGAAAATAAAGTTTGGCATTTTCATTTATTTTAAATATTTTATTAAACAACACTGTTAGATTTTCCTTTTGTAAACATTTAGTTTCATACTATTCAACACTGTATTATAGGGCTGTATATGTACTGTATATGTTTACATCATATATATGCAAACATTTTATCTTTTTACAATTGTATTGCATTTTATTACATAACATTAAGCAAAGCTGAACTACAGTATTCTTGAGTGTTTTTTATTTATTTGTTTAATTTTTTTTTTACAATAAAAACAAAATGACAACTTGCAATACATTTTTTTATCATATTTATGTCAGGAATCTACAGCAGTGGTTCTCAACTGCTGGGTCCATTTCTAGTGGGTTGCAAGGTTTTTGCTTGTTTAAATTACTGTGTATTGTTTTGATCAAATTTTCATCTATCTAACGCTTCTTCAATAATATTTTTCTGAGGGGATTACACTACTTTGCATCAATATTACAAACTAAATTCCTGTTTGGGCCGTAATGGTGGTGGGTCCTGAAGCCATGCCATTTCGGAATCAAGAGGCGCTGGATTTCCTTATTCTTATTGCTTGCAAAGCGCAAATTATCCACCAGGGGGAACTGCAGTACTTTTAGCACCCTGGGTTCCCACAATCTTAATTTTGTCCTGGAGTGGAGAAACTACTTTCAAGAAAACGGTCCATGAGGCAATTTTCTTTTCTTTCTTCTCATTATTATTATCTCATTGCACTAAATAATCTTAATTTACATGTTCTTTTTCTGTTTTCTTGAAAAAAGTTACAAGGACAAATGTAATCATTTCAAGATTACTTTTTGCAAATGTGCAGAAGAAGTTTCAAATAATTTTTCTGTCTGTGGAAGAAAACTGCGGCCTCGTCGTCCCGTGTAATTCGTGAGAGATGTGTGCGTTCCCAGAAGGCGGAACGATTTTGCAAAAAAATAAATAAATCTCTGCGACAACAAACAAACAAAAAAAAGTCCAACTCAACAATACAATCCCTTTGTTCAAACACAACGGAGGCGCATTCCGGGCGGAGGAGGAAGTTTGCCGAAAAAAAAAAAAAAAAAAAGTGATTTGTTACTGGAGAGCTTGTCGGCAACATGGAAGCAGCATATGTCAAACAGTCACGTTTTGAGAAACCAACAGCTGGCTGGTTCAAGCGCGAGGAGAACTGCCTACTGAGCAAGAATGATCTCTCGGCGCGTGTCATCCGCAAACAGCATGAGGCGGAGCAGCATGTTCGCACTCCACCACGCCGCTCGCACGTCAACTTCAGGCTGACAAGTGGAACATTGACACAAATGAATACGCGGAAAACGCCCGGCGACAATTAAGTCCTCCCCGCGTTCAGGAAAAACAAACAAACGAATTAACGGGGACCCGCGGCTTCTTATGCAATCGCGCGGGTATTCGCTCTACCCGCGAAGCAGCCGACGACCGAGAGCTCATTATTGGGCTTCAAGTAGCGTAAAAAAATAAAAATAAAAATGCGCAGCTGTGACTGTCAGTGCTCGCTGGACTATCGCGCCGCCGCTCAGTAGACGGTGGGTGGTGTTTCTCCGGCGCGCTCCCGAAGTTCTACCCAGAGGAGGCTTCGCGCTCACACGTCAATCAAGAGAGCCAGGGTTAGGACTGTGAGAGCATAATGATATTCCTACGTTACGGTTACAACTCCGCTGATAGACACCTGGGATATGTGGAAAAAACAGAAGGATTTTTGAAACTTAGCGTGGATGTGTTCGGCCATGTCGTCTAAGCAGAAAAGAGTTGTTTAACCGATTTAACCGAGCACATTATCTCCAGTTCGGCTTGACCTAAATCTGAAAGCTTGTCAAATAGCAGTGGAAACTAGGCGTGAACAAGGATGACAACGCCGCAAAAATGCGACAAAAAGAGTGACGACAAGACAAAAATCCCCAAATCACTGCTAATTTATAGAGGCCGTACGCTAGTATGTTGATTGTTTTGTGGCATGTACATATTTGTTGCATGGCACATTACAATCTAAAATATGAAGATTATGTGTTATCTGGTACTGTGTCATAGTGCAGTGGTTCCCAAAGTCGGAGGCGGGATACTGAAGTGGAGACGATTTAGACAATAATTACTACATTTGAACACATACATTGAAATTGATATAGGCCATCATTGATTGAAAACAGCATATTTTTGGTTAAATTAAAGGGATATTTCAGGATTTTTGACATAGAGCCTCATTTCCTAGTTATCCAGAGCGTTGTTGATTTCTGGAGATACATTTTTTTTAATCATACAGTCCTTATATTTGAAGAGTCTAGTGGCGCTAGGCCTCTGGTTATAAGTGATTTGCCTCTGGTGCACTGTGCTTGGGTCACTAGCCTAGAGCCACTAAACTCTTCAAATATAAGGACTGCATGATTAAATATATATATATCCATAAATCAACAACACATAATTCTGCATTTGTTAAAGTAATGGTGGAGAAATGTGAGAAAGTTTCTCTTTATTGTTTTCCCCCTCTGGCTGCTTCAACAATGACCATATATGTGCAATTCCAAAGATGCCATCTGTATCTATAATGAAAAAAACCAGCTAGAAAATATCAGCTGTTTATTAAGTACACATATTTATATTTTTAAATTATTATTTTACATTTTACAGAAGGGTGTCCCAAATTGAGTGATTTTGGGAGTTGAGGCCTGAAAGGTTTGGGAACCCTGTCATAGTGAAAGGTGAAACTACTTTTTTAAATTAATTTTTTTATCAATAATATCCTTACACTTTTGGGGTACACGATATAGATATCCAAACTGGTCATTGTATATGAATTACTTCTGTTGTCATTGAAGCAAGCTGTAATGCAACACGGGATGTCGATCCTGCAGTGGATAAAGTGTGGAAAGCGACAAAACGAGTTACTTTTGTCAGTAATGAGTAATCTAACGCATTACAATTTCCAAACCTTCCAAAAAAAAGTTACCTTTTAAAGATGTAATCAGAAATCATGAATCAAATTACTTTTTCAAGGTAAATCTGGCAACACGGCCCATGGGCACAACAACAATCTGTGTTTGGGCGAGGTTTGAACCACCTACCCCCTGGTCGACCTGTCGGAGCTCAACTCACTGCACCACCATCATGCATTCACATCAAATCTTCATTGACAGAACTCTTTAAACCGATGTCTCGAATTGTGAGATGCTTTTCCGTGACAACACTGCTTTCCTCAAATGCCACAGACAACATCATGCGCATAACTCGCCCTCAGTACAAAGTAAGCGCTCTGCAGCTGCTAATAATAGTAGTTAGAACTGGTCTGGTCTGTGACTTTTAGAGACATTACGGTTGAACTTGAGCGCGGCCGTTTAGACGTTTCACCCCGGCTCCTCTCGGCCAGATGTTCTCAGCCGCCTCTGGTCACACACTCTAAGTGGGGTCTGCTGCAAAACATCTGCTCATTCTGTTCCTCTGCTCTGTACGGGCCTAAGTGCACCAGCCCCAGCTCTATTTCCAGGGCTGATCATCTCCAGGGCGCAAGCGACATTCTGGCTACTTTGCAGGAGAAGAAAATTAATGAAAGATGAGGAAAAGAGGCACATTTTATACAACAGGGATATTATTTCTCACATTAAAGCAGTTTTATAGCATTATAGTAGCATTATAGCACTAAAAATTCCATTATTTATTTGCGCAGTATGAAGGAAGTTCATGCAAACACTAGAACTGAATATTGCTGCGAGGGGAAAGTTCTAACCACTAGTGTTGGACAATAGTTTTTTGTTTGCGATATACCAATACAAATATTCCCCACGATAAGAATTTGACTCTTACCGGTAAGAACAATAAGTCATTAAAAGAAAACAAACTGTCGAAGGACAATACCAGCAGACGTGAAGCCAGTCCGGGTGTTATCAACTTCAACACTAGTTTTAGCTACTTAAGAAACCTCTGTGAGGCAATTTTTTCCCGGAGAAGCTCATCATGCTATAAACAAGTAAAAATCCAAGTCCGTGGCCAGAGAAACCAATGAGTTTCATTGATGTCAAAGGTCAGCTAATAGCATGCTACAAGCTTCCTGTTGACAGGAGCAGAGCATTACAACGAGAAGAGGAGCAACCGGATATCCAAGTGGACGCTGTGTTGATTTCAGTGGCCTCTGCTCATTGGCGCATAATGCCATAAAAAAAACTGGTTTTGTCATTAAAACATTGCCAACCACAAGTTAACTAAAGTTCTAGACATAAAGCATCTGCCACCAGCTAATTTGCAGCCACGTTTGTTTCTGCATTATTGGGCCCAAAGACCACTGTGTCCCTCAGCGCACATCACTGCCTGCGCCACGTGATCCAATCCGACCAACCGATGCGGCGGAAAGCTAGTTAGGTCCTAAAACGAGCCATCATGGAGAAAACAATGGTAATACGGCTAAACAACGTGACTAAAAACAAGACTTGTCAAAGAAATGACAACATGACCGAGATACCTGGACTTAGAAGTAATACAACCGATCACAAACAATGACATTCTGTATATGACATTCTGCCGTCGAATCAACGAAAATGTTTTTGTTAGCCTCGTCGGCCAGTCACAAGATGGCCGCCATGTTTGCCATGTCAACGAGGGCCATGTCCAATCTGGAATTTTACTAAATACCTTTGAGAAAGAGTAATATGAGTAAGTAGTTCAGTTCAGTTAACTTTATTGATAGCCGTAGGTAGATTTGGCTTATGCAGCGGCTGGCGTTCTACACACAAAAACAAGTACACAAAACTGTCACAAACACACATAGGTCAGACAGACTACTTAAAGTGCAATACAAATAAATTACTAACTACTAAGAGCTACAGTAGTGGGGACAAAACAATTTCTATAGCATTTCTTCTCCTTTGCTCGGCCACTCCCACACTCTCCTCATCTCGAAAGCACAGCCCGGGGGGAAGTCTCTGTGACAGTTAAAGTCTTGGGATGTTTGGATGGTGGAACAGTTTTGCCCCTCTGTCTCTTGGATCGATGACAGCATCAAACTGTTCTAAGGCATGTTGTTTTTGTGCAACAGATCAAATGCTAACTTTAGCTATGCCGCTAGTGCAAAAGACCAAAGCTTTTGCTGCATTAGCCTACTTGTGTCTCAACTTTCTAACCCATAATGTTTGTTTCTTTGACAGACCAGTATTGCCCAGATCACTCAAACCTTCCATCCCCCTCCTCACCCCTCTCCACGCTTTCAACCGGTGTTCATTAGGAGCTTTGTGTTCAGCTACCAGAATGTCGGTTGCACACTTTGCATCCTCAGACTCTGATGTCTTCATAAAGCTGTCCCCGTCTCCCTCCTGACGTGGGAGATGATCGCTCACTGGGGAACTAACTTTACGGAGCAGCTTGGCGTCAACTGTGATTACTTCATTTGCGAGGGATCCCAGATGTTGCAGCCTTCACTCGCGGGGCCGTCTGCGAGAAGAACTGACAGGGTTTGGACGCGTGTTGCCGGAAGGCTGAGTAAACACGTGCACACGGGGCTAATGCCAGCAAATTGCAGAGGCGTTACCAAGAAATCACACGTTGTATTTAGTTTGACCAAAATCCACTGGTCTTGAGATAAGTAGTTTCATCACTGTCATTGCGCTTGTCCTACACATCCAATGATTATTCAAAGATTGTTTTGGATATTATTTCCAAATAATAATTTCCAAGTAAATCTAAAACTGAAGAGGCCAGGAGTCATTGCACGCTCTTTGGATAACAGGCTGGACTACACTCTCCTCAGTGGACTGTGTAACTGATGTGCCTTGGCTCAACAGCCATGGTCTGGTCTGGACTTAAATAAAAATAAAAACCTGTATGCTCTATTGATAGTGAATGTAGTACCATTGTGG
This sequence comes from Proterorhinus semilunaris, assembly GCA_021464625.1. Taxonomy (NCBI): domain Eukaryota; kingdom Metazoa; phylum Chordata; class Actinopteri; order Gobiiformes; family Gobiidae; genus Proterorhinus; species Proterorhinus semilunaris. The sequence goes on along the minus strand of CM038356.1, from coordinate 28,100,857 downwards.
TACTGTGACACCATCTGAACATCACTCATACACGGTAAAGGCCATATGCCAGCTGTAAAGTGCTTGTATGTACTTAGTATTGTTAGTTAAGCTCGCAGCTCACTGCACGCGTACGCCGTCGATCATGTGCAGCTGAGTTAAGTAGTCTCACACTTCCCCCTTAAAAGTGCACAGCGGTTTGATGTAAAGGGAAATGTATGTTGCAATAAAAGCCAGCATGTAAAACACAGCGAACGTATCTGTTCCGTAGTCAAAACGGCTGGCTGCTGCTCCACCCTGGGGAGAGCTAACAGTAAAATGCTCTTTGACCATGAAATGGCCCTGCCGCGAGTGCAGTTTAATGGCACGATGGAGCAGCGGTGTTGAGGCCGGGCCGACAGGAGCCTGACAAGGGCATTCCGCGGTGCTGCCTGTCCCTGTGCCAGTGATTGTGTTGAAGTCAAAAATCATTTCTATTGTGTAATTGGATGTACAATATCCCTCTCTCCCTTCGCCTTTTCTGTCAGCGTAGTATTTCATCTCACGGACAATTAATAAGTAAAAAAATCGCAACTTGCTACGACACCTGCAGTTGCGCCAATAGTTACTTAGTACTGCAAAACACACTGTAACAGCAACAAAAACAAACCAATGCTGGCTCATTAGAGATGCAGAAGCAAAATGCTCTCGGTTATAGGCTACTTCAGATATTTTCGAACTCCAGATTCAGTTTGAGTACATGAACTGGTCACATTTCCCAGAAATGTCAGTATCTGATGTGACCAGCATTCGCGCCGTGCAGCTCCTTCATAGAGTCGATCAGGTTGTTGCTTTTAGCCGGTGGAATGTTGGCCCGCTCCTCTTCAATGGCTGAGCGAAGTTGCTGGGTACTGGCAGGATGTTTTCTGCTTCCAGGAATTGTGTACAGATCCTTGCAACATGGGGCCATGGATTATAATGCTGCAACATGAGGTGATGGTCGTGGATGAATGGCACAACAATGGGCCTCAGTATCTCGTCACAGTATCTCAATCAGTGAATTGCACCTGTGTTCGTTGTCCATACCAACGACCAAAACAACTTGATAGATAGATAGATAGATAGATAGTTGAGCCTGTGTGAAGTGTACCCTCACATTACGTCTGAGAGCTATGGCCTTTCCTGTGGACGCTCTGCATCCCCTTTGTCCCCCTGACTCCCGATCTTCAGCGGTCGCTCCGGTGTCTCCTGTTCAGCTCCGTGCAGCCGTGACGTCCCTCTCCGCGACACATTGCCCTCATCACTAGACCGCTTCTCCGATATGTCCCGCAACCACACTCCCCGAAAGAGCAGGACCCACGGGCGAGATATGATCCCCTTTACCCCGACCGTGAGAGGCCGAATCAGGGGCTGAACCAGGATGGGCCAAGGCAGGTCAGCGAGAGAGCCAGGGGCCGCAATGGAGTGACAGCGCAGCCTTTTACAGTGTGGCCCCGGAAAAGGTCAGGAATAAAGACGTGACATTACACCAGCAAACTTGTCTACTGCATGTCTCTCTTTATCAGAAAACTAGAAGTCAGGCATTATCAAGTCATATACAGCTATAGGATTTGGGTGGAAAGTTTTGAATTGTGATTTTTTTTTTAAGGAATTCAATCTGAGATGTAAATCAATGTGACAACAAAAAGACTACTGCTTGTCTACTTTTGCACATGCACAAACTTGCGCAAAATGACACCGTTGCGTTTTACAGATAGAGAGCCACGGTGCGTTTATATAGTCAACAATGAAATATGAATCGCTGAATTGTTACAAGAATAATGTGCATTTCCGAAGTAAATGTAAAGGTCTAAAGGGCTGTAAAAAATGCCAAATATATCACATATCGCAAGAAGCCACAATATAACACAAAATCACTGAGGTCTTCCATTTAAGACTGCATTTTATAGATTTTTCCACAAAAATAACCCAAAACAAATACATGTGGTATCAGAAGTTTAGTTTAAGTCACGATTTTCCTCATTTTATTCTATTTTAGCCTTTTTCTTGCCCTGATTTGGAATTTGTCTTTATGCTATTTGCGGGTATTTGGTAATAATGTCAAAAACATCTTTATCGCTATCTTACACTTTGTTGGTTGGACAATGCTATACTGATCTACAGCTGAAACAAAATATCCAATAGTTTCACTTCCTGATTCTGCTAGCAATCTACTATAAGCCCCTCCCACCACCTCCTCTTTTTTCCCTTTGCTGTGCGGAGAGATACAAAGGATCAAAATGGTTCAACAGCCCATCAATACAGAAATAACAGAAAATGCTAATCGTGGTTCTAATGTTAGCTTCGTGATACATATTATGGTAATGATAGCTACGAGTGCCGTTTTTCACCTCTACTGGCCAAAACCTCTGAGAAAACATCCATATGGACCCGAATTTGACTTGACTTTATTTGTGCTAAATATGTTTATAGTCCACAAGAACATTTCTAAAAATAGTGAAAAATTGTAATTCATAAAACATACTTCCGTCCCCTTTGGCTTGTATGATGCGTTGCCGCCTGTATGTATCGCTAATGATTCACATATTTTTCATCTGCCAAGTCATTCCCACTGCTGCCTGTGGGGGGTGCTCCGGGCCAAACTCCTCACCAGCTCTGGTCCCTGTGTTTTTAGAGCCGCTGTCTTGTTTGTAAAATATCAATGCTCAGGAGCCCAAGATAATGTTTTTTAAGCCTTGTGCATGATACGTCTTTAAGTACACATTTTAGTTAGATAATGAAGACCAGGGGACATTTATGTAGCAATATGGACTGCGTACTGTCTCTTTAAGAGCTCAATCCAGGTGATCTATAAATCGTGTATCTCCCTGCGTTGAGCCCTCTGCAACACCGCACCTCCACTTCCTGTGTCAGGTCAGCAGGTAGGAGCGTTTACCGCTGCAACTAGTTTTGACTAAGATACATTTGAATCCAGTGATTGTCCTCCTAAACCAACAGCCTGGCAGTGCCTCTGCCTCCCATTGCGGGCAAAATTTGGCCCCGTTAACCTCTGTTGTGTTGGCTCGTAGGTAAGCTCGCGATTCTTTTGCGACTGCTAGTTGTATAAGTCAAGCGCTCACAAAATATTTTTGCTACAGCTGTGTTGCTCCGCATACCGGTGTTAAGTGCCTCCTTTTTCAGGCCATTTAATGTGAGCGTAGATGGTAAAGGCAGCTCATGTGGATAAAAGCTGTGGTTCTATAAGTTCTAGGTCTGTGGGCGCCAGCTCTGCTCAGCCGGTCAGCTGGTCGTCATGGCCCGGTCTTAGCTCTCGCTGCTGTTGTCTATTGCAGTATATTTGCAATGTATTTTTCCCTGCTTCACTACATTGGTTGAAGCAGTGTTGTCCACATCTCCACAATCAAGGATGAGAGAAATATAATTTCAAATAATTCACATGGTTTGACAAATAAACAATCTTGAATCTTGGACTATAAGTAACAATGAATTACTGGACTTAAGATTTGTAAAGAAACCATATGTTATGGCAGCCTGAACAAATAATGATTTTAAAAGGGAATATTTAAATTGTGTTAATTTTACTGTGCCCTGTTCCTTATAAAGGCTGTTTTACTAAAGTGTTTGTCTTGTTTCAGGAGCTGAGGTCCCACGTGGTGGCAGTGGTGGTCCCTGGTGGTCCCTGGTGGTGGTATTTCGGTGCTGTTAAACTTTGTAATACGCTCAGTAACCCTGAGTCATTCACACTCTATACACTCTAAAACACAAAAGAGCTTAACGCATTTCGCCGCATGACCGGAGTGTGGGCTGGCGTTTTGAGCGAGTAAGAGCCGACGGAGCGACTAGCTATGGTTTTTACTGAAACAAAACAGTACTCCAGGTATGTTTCTGAGGTGGAAATAATATGATTACATGATTAAAAGTTGTGTACAATGTGGGAGAATTGATAACAAAGCGACAATTCTGAACGTTTGCACAGTGAAGTACTGAGGCTGGGCTGGTAAAGATCACTCATCTTTTTAGTGTATAGGGTGACCAGATGTCCCGATTTACATGGGACAGTCCCAGTTTGGACTCTGGAGGCCTTTGTCCCGTGTCCGCATGGATTTCTTTAACAGTCCCCACTGTAATTTTTTTTATTTTACCAATGTGATGCCCCAAAAAATGTCAATACCTTTCTACAATGTGTATGTCAATCATAGCGACCAACCAATGAAACCAATGAAAATGTTCGAACGTCTATCGTCTCAGTGCTGATTGGCCGATGTCATTGATACCAGGATCAAAAGAACAGTCCTGGCAAATTCTCTTTACCCAGTTTTCAAATTGTAAAAATCTAGTCACCCTATAATAGCGAGACTTTCTTCTTAGAGAAGGCAATTTTTAAACTGAAATGAACAAGTTTTATGAAGCTGCTCTAAACTGATAAAATAGTGAAGCCTCACTTCATGATGTCAGAAAGTGGCAATGAAGTGCCTTGAGGTTTTAAAAAGGAGACTGATTGAATAAGCAAGATTACTCAAGGTAATCTTACTGTAGGTGTATTTTGTTGAGGAAATTATATTATAACGTGGTTAAAAGCTCAGTTTAGACAAGAAATTTGTCCTTTAAATCAAATGATCACACGCAACAGATGAACTATGGTCCAACGCTTTAGACCCTAATGAGCCCGTAAAACAAGCCGGAGTTTTAATGAGCCTACTCTCCCCCTGTCATGTGAATCATCATCATGAGCGTGCGGAGTCGGAGGCCGCTCGGAGTGAAGCGGCAAACCTCGCGTGACACAGCTTGTCTGCGGCAGCCTCACTGGACCCCCTGACAAGAGCAGCGTGGGGTCAACTATCAGTCACTCATCGACGCACCGCACTGTCAGCGTCTGAATGCGGAGCCATATGCGGCGTTAGCCTCTTGACTCCGAGCTCGGGCCCCGGACTGACAGGCGCGGCATCGGAGGAGCGGCCCATGTCAGTGTAGGAAATGCCTTCAGTCACGTAAAGCCGGGCTGAAGTGTGATGGGCCACTTGAGGAGATCGTGGCGGGGCTCTTGTCCCAACTGCTGCGCGCTTAAGCTGCTACATACGGAGTGCAGACCAGTGGATATTACATGAATAATAGTCATAACTTCTGCTGCTGCAATCTTAGAAGATGCATTGCAAACAAATAGAAACTGCAACTTGAAAGGCTGCAATTATTTGGGTTGTAATATTCTTTGCAAACAACAATATATACTATTATCTGCGAGCCAAACCATAAGCACTTGTTGGAAATATGGTTGATATGATTAAATAAACCTATTTAAATACTAAAATTATGATCAAAAGAACTTGGAACCAGTCATTTTAACAGGTTAAGGTGTTTTCTAAGTCACTATAAAAGTAACAATGTTCCCTGGATAAGGCTCAAGACCCACTGAAAAATGGTCCGACGACCCAGACGGTGGCTGGTTCCTTTAAGTGCTATATTTATTGGTGTCTGGATGTTCAGCTTATTTCAATAAAATAACCTGTCTTTTTACATATCAAAATTCTATCTGACGTTATCCAAAACGTACACAGCCTGTTTCCATCTCAAGAGTGCAAAGCACGCATTCTGGTCATTTCAGCGGTCAAATTGACTCTACACTGCAAACCATTTCTTGCTAATCAAGTAGCTGCTATTATTCTTTTTAGCTTCATTTTAACTGCTTAACACACTTCACTCCCCTCTTTGGCTACTGATGATGACTCCAGGTGTCGTGCAAGCTGCAAGACATGAGTGCGGACAACCTTTTTGTTTCACACTTGTGTCCAGAAGTGTGTATTTTAGCCTAAATAAAGCACAGCAAAGAGACTTTAAACTAGTAAGGGTGCCCCAAGTGTTGCCTAATGCAGTCCTTTTTTTTAGGGTCCAATTTGTTGGCTGCAGACTTTTTACCGACTTGGCTTACTCACTTTTTACTGCAACCTTTGTACATGATTACAACCTCCATAACAAACATTTTTGTGTGATACAGAACCCATAAAGGTTCCATTTCCCTCCATAAAGACGTGGTTGCACCTTTTAAAACGAAATCCAAATGCATTCAGCATTTGGATTTCACTGCATTGTCTGTGGCTGGCAATAATCAATGTGTGGCCCACAATGGAAAAAGTTTGGTCACCCCTGTTTTAAAGGGCAACACCCAGGTGGTGTTTCGTTTTGTTAGCAAATGTTTCACTAATCCAGAGGTTCCTAACTATTAAATGGTTAATTACATTTTTACCCTATGTGAGACTATGAAACAAAAATGCCACTTAGATTCAAAGACAATTTTCTTGAGTTTTCTTGTCATACTTTACTACACGTACTGTGGAGATTGTGTTCATCGAGCATATTTAGAAATGTAGAACGTTTTTTGGCGAGCTGGGAGCTGGAGACCCCTGTGGTCATCTGATCTTTTCCTGTTTCGGGTCAGACTCTCTTCCTCACACAGATTAGCTTGTTTGTTTGTAGACTAAGGTCAGAAAAATCAAGCTTGGGTACAGTATACAATGGGAGGAAAAAGTAAGTACACCATTTGGAATTTCTCCCATTTCTGCCTAAATTGGTCATAAAGTGGTTTGCTTTGGTTTGCGACGGTACTGGCAAAATATACTGTGGACTGAGTAACCCAAAGTTGAATTGTTTACGTGGAACACACAACGTCATGTGGAGGAAAAATGGAACAGCACACCAACATCAAAACCCTAATCCCACTGTGAAGTCTGGTGCAGGAGAATCGTGGTGTGAGGCTGTTTTGTTGCCTCAGGTTCTGGACAACATGCTATCATCAATATAAAAATGAATTCAGATTTATCAAGATATTTAGCAGAAAGACCTGAGACATTCACAACAGCGTGGAATAAGTAAGTGAACCCCTATATTAAATAGCTGGCTGGTCCTTCTTTTGCAGCAATAACTGCTTTTCTGTGGTCTTGTAGTGAATCTTGGACCATAACATTTGCAGTTCAGCCAGATTCAGGGGGTGTACTTACTTATTCCACGCTTTCCTGTGAATGTTTACATGTTATGGCCAATAAAAATATGATCAAATGTAAATGTTTGGGTGGCATTAGTTTAAGCAGACACTGTTTAATCATTCTTATGATTTTGATGAAGATCAGACCAAATTTTATGATCAATTATGCAGAAATTTGAGAAACTCCAAACGGTGTACTTACTTTTTTTTCCCACTGTAATTTAATGGTGCGTTCACACAAAACGCATCAAAACTAGGGGCTTTGGGCGTGATTTAGATGCCCGAAAAGCGTGTAGTGTGGACAAAGCATAAGGCCTTTAAGTCATTTACTGAAAAAAATACCGTTTTCCTCTTTTAGACAGATCTGGCCGTTTCTTCTGTGTGGTACATCAAAAATAATACTTTTCGGCTCTCCATATTTAGTCCAGAGTTGTACTGTTGTCTTGAGAAAACTCGGGCAGCTCTAAATAATAACTACTGTTCTTCCTGTTGCCTAAGTTTGAACAGACTGTGTCAAAGCTCAAGGCGTTTTAATCACTCAAACTTTACGTGGACAATACAGCTTGGCCTCGCCGTGCAAAGGGCGTCTGTGTGGCATCTGCTGCAGTCCGAGTTGACTGCTACCAAGTCAATGCAACACAAAGTTACATGTAGAGCCCACTCGCTGCAAAATGCCTTGTGGCTACTTATGTGTGACTTTTTAACTTATATTAAGTTTAGAAGTAGATATATTGTACACAAAATCAACTTTGTTATAATGTTAATAATCAAAAACACACCTCCAGTAGTATTCCACTTAAGTCACACAGTCTTTTTGTAATCTTGTTCACTTTGGTTGTTTCTTCCTCTACTCCTGAATTGTATTGCATGATAGATGGAACACAAAACTGTCTACGTTTTTTTAAAGCCTATAATCGACCGCTGGACCTGTTCTGAGCAGGTCGGCGCTCAAATGGTGACATCGATGTGCTAGCATGTTGTTTCCCATTGCTGCCTCAAACATCCTGACCGGCCCTCTCACTCTGTATGGTCTATTCCTGACATAATAATCAATGTTTGACTAAAAATAAAACAACTGGGCTTACATTTAAATGAGAAGCTAATAAAAATAACATGCACGCAGTTTTGAAATGGCAATATACGGCAGCGCTGCCCGATGCATTTCTCACAATACTTCTGTAGAATCGTTCTAAAAGCAACATAAATCAAAAGGCCAGGTCCTGACCTTAAATAGTTTTAGGTGTTTACACGTGCCTCTGTATACAGCTTCTGAGTTTGTGAAAAAAGAATAATCCTCTGAAGAAAGAAAGAATATAAATGTACTTGAATTAAGAGATTAAATCTAAAGTTTGAGTACATTTGGTTTGGTCTTAGATAATATAAAACCTCGTATTGCTCATGTAACAAGATTTTCTTTATAGAGTGTATTTTGTATAATTTAAAGTGATTTTATTTTATTTTTTTAAATAAATAAAAGTAATACCAACAAATGCCAGAGACTGATAACAGCTTCAAAGTGTTGCTTATGAGTTGTAATAAAATGTTTTTTGTTTCTATGGGAGAGATGTCTAACAAACATTAACGCAGGCTTGAATCCTTCATGTTTCTCCTTTGAATGGGCTGCTGAAAATGCATCTAAAGTTACAGAAAAATACTGATTTATTAAACAAATTCTATAGAGAAACTATGGTCCGAAACACATTGGGCTGCATTATTAACTAAAAAGTTTTGTGTTCCCTTTTGCTTTTTTGAATTTTGAAATTGCGGTCTACCACTGCTCCAGATTATCTGCTATGGATCGAAGGATGGGTCAAATGCAGATGGCAGATTTCCAACACTGCACGCACTACAACAAAAGTAAGTACATGGAAAATGGCCGGCCTCCTTTTGCGCAAAAAGCTGAATTACGCCTCATGTTGGTTGCTAAATGACTCCCCGCGGAGAGGGAAATTAACCTAGATTTTCATTTCAAAGCTCTATGAATTGAACCACTTTCTTTTCTTTCTGCGGCGAAAAGAAAAAAAATCGCAGAGCGCGCAGAAGTAGCCCGCAGTGATCCGCCTCGCCACGCCGACTGGCAACACGAGCAATGGGAACGCTTTCTTTTTTTTTTTTTTTTTTACTGAAGCGAGGAATGAGATCACTGAGCTTGTTTTGTGCAAGGTCAACATGGTGTTTAAAATTCAGTCCCACCGCGCACTTGAAACACGCAGCGCCGGCCGCGCTAGAAACCTATTGCTATTATGCAAAAGAAGAAAAAAAATGGAAGCAGCTAGCAGCAGCCGGCTCAAAGTAAATACGTAATCTTAATGAATGCCGAGATGTGCGCGGGTAGGAGGCGGGTAGGAGGGGGAATCGAGTCAAGTAGAGAGGGTTCACAAGCGCCGCGCGAATAATCCGGAGAATCAACAAGACACAAGCTGCGCTCTCTGTATCCCTCTACGCCGCCATGTTTACTGCTGCTATACAGTGTTGACATTTGACATTGTTTTCTCGCACAAAGCCACAAAGGAATGGGATGTCTCAGCCGTTGTTTCTTTGGTTTTAAAGTGGACTTGGAACATCTGGGCAAATGTGGAATGAAGAAATACGATTTAGAGGGATGCTAATGATTATGAAAGGGAGTTATTAAAAACAATTATAGTCGGTGGTTGTAGTGGTTCCATAGCTCGATGAAGGTGACAGTGCAGGTAGGGATTCACAATTACTTTTAGAAATATTCATTTAAATTAGATTAGATCAGATTAACTTCGGTTCACCACCACAGACAGTAGTCTTTTACTAGGATTTTTGTTTAGTTCTTAATCCTTTATTGGTTCATAGTAATTATGCATTTTATGCCTGAACATTGCCAAGAGAAGAATAGAGTCTGGTTGAAGTGTATGGGTGGATTTCACATTTAATTTAGTCTTAAAAAAAAAAAAAATTACATTTTTTAATTAAATTCAATCTTGTATCAGGCTTAAAAGCTGCATACTGGACAGTTTGGTCTGTAGGTGTCCATATCTCATGGAAAACACAGCATTTAAAGTTCCCATTCAGGCGAATAATAACACAGCTTATTGCTACAAACCTTTTCCAGCTGTCTCAACAAACAAATCATTCACTCACACACCACATTCATACACATTCAAGGTGTGTGAAGTGTCTTGCCCAAGGACACAACAATAGAGCGCTGACCTTTGGACCAGTGGATAAATGCTCCAGCCAACTGAGCCACTGTCATGTTTAGTTATTGATTGATGATGCACTCAGTGGCTGCAGTAAATGCCAGTGCATTCTGGTGTAAATGTGATCTTTGCCTGTTATTTGAGCCTGTGCTGCCAGAGCTGCGCTCTGTGTGAAGGTAAAACAAGCGGACAGTCATTAGATGACATGTCACCCACTATAGACTCTGGGGTGGCCTCGCGCCTGCTGGCTCTGTCCTCTGCTTTACCCACTTGTCTGTGCGCGCTGCCAGGACATCAGCACTCTGCTCCCTGGTGCCCTCTTTCATTCGCACTATCACAGAGAGCAGCCCGCAGAGACCGAGCTGTCCAGAGACCGGGGCCTGCCGGCTTTGACTGGGCCAAGATCCCATCAAGCCTGGAGGAAGGGGGTCAGCCTCTCCCCTGACTTCCACTGGCTCTGATCTCTCAACCCGTTCAAAAAGGCCCGTGACTTGATGTGAGCAGACAGTCCCCCCCCCCATTGAAAGCTGCCTTTGGTGGGGCTTGCGTAGGCTGAACGCAGGGAGCGGGGTCGGGCGCAGGCAAGAGGAGCTCGGTGCAGGGTAGCACAGTGCAGGGAGAGGGCTGAGGGCCACACTCCAGGTGCAGATGGCACTCTGTTTCATGTGTGGCCTCAATGGAGTGTGTCAGCAGCCACTGCAGGCACACAATATGGAAAGATCACACAGGAACATTGTCAGCCGCAGTTCAAAGATTCATTAACAAAGGGCATTTCCATGACAGCAAAAGCATAAAAAGACAGTAGGACTCGCCACAGCACACATTCGGAGACTGTCATTTCACTAAAAGCTTAGCAAATTAAGCAGCATTTAAGTCGGATTTGTTTTGTTGACGGTTTTAAAACAGATACATTTGTTTTCCGAATCCAACTGAAATCTAAACTCACTGCTCATGTGATTATGCAGTTATTGGCTGGGCTACAATCAGTACGTCTATAGGCAGATCATTATTCAATTTGCACATAGCTCAGAGCTGGAGTTCTCCCTTTGTCCAACTGGAGTGAATATCAGACAGAACCAAAGCCTCAGCAGTGTTCCAGAACTGCAAGAATCCCTCCTACATTATTTCACTTGGCACTAATTGATTTATGTATAAATACTAATGCTTCCAACGTAGAAAAGTCAGAACAATCCAATCGTGAGCTTACTGGGATTTGGATTAGCACATACTGTGTCAAATGTAAAAGTTAAAGTAGATCTTTTACTTGCTGAAGTTGGTTAGGTCTAGGTTCCGCAACGCTATGTGTCCAAAGAACGAGCCGACGACCTGAACATCCTGAATGACCAGGTTATTCCATCAATGGATACCTTCTTCCTTGATAGCATGGGCATATTCCAAGATGACAATGCCAGGATTCACACTGTGCAAGAGACGTCATTTTTACACATGGATTTGCTGCTACAGAGTCCATATCTTAACCCCATTGAGAATCTTGCATGAGAAGCTCGAGAAGGCTTTGCGCTATGGTTACACTCTCCCATCGTCAATGCAAGACCTTGGTGAAAAATAAATGCAGCACTGAATCTTTTGACATTGCAGTAGCTCATAGATTCCACAGAGTAATAATACAGTAATAAAAGCTAAAGGCAGTCTAGCCCAATAATAAGGTGTGCCACCTTTTTTATTATGGCGACTTTGTGTTTTTTGGAAATCCATTGCTTTATAACTGGGCTAACAGCTCCGACTATAAAAAATTGCACTCGTCCACAGTGTCCCTGCTGATCTGATGAGGCCAGACACTGCCCTGAGAGGCGCTGCCGCATCACCCTGAAAACCAGAGGCGGTCAGGGGTCAAAGTAAGGGAGCGCTCGTCCCCACCCCTCTCCCCCCATAGTGTGACATGATTCCCTGGTCTGCTCGATCGGCTCAACGCCCTGCACTCCCCTCACCCCCACCCCAGGGCTCCGGGCCCTGTTAACACTTCAAACACTCAATTTCTTCGGCAAACACAAAGGAGCAGGCCATCCTCTGCACATATGGATCTCCCAAAGGTCAGTGCCAGCTGAAGTTTCAATCATTAACAAGGCTTTGGGTCTCTCGCGCTCCTCCGCTAATCTACTCGTAGCTGCAAACGGAGGAGTTTGCGAGATATGCGAAAATAAAGACGCTATACACTGTGTTTATGTATTTGGCCACGTGCTTTATCTATTTAAATGCGTTATGGCACACACTCCAGAACAGTAGGAGGCGCTGCGCACACCTTACTGTCAATTAGGTGTGGCTGATACGACGATATCTGACCGTCTTACGATCTCAAGGGCTGACGATATGTCATTTATGTGCGATCGTTTCATCACAATCGAAAGCACTTCTGCAGTGTTTCCTGCTACATGTATGTCGGATGCTAATGCGAGACGCCGCTGCTCTGTCCGTGGATCCAGCCGTGTGTTTATTTACACGTTGCAGGACTGCCAGCCGCGGCGCCCTTCTCATTTGTCGAATTTAAACAGATGCGCTGTTTATCCGTGTTTTTGTGAATATAAGCAAGTAGCCTTGCCTAAAAAATAAATGCTTCCTGTTTGTCTTCGACACAGTGAAACTCATAATTACTGCTGTAGTAAAAGTCTTATTGAGAAAGGTACAGACAGCGACAGAGCATCACATTGCAGCAGCTTGACATCATGGCAGCCAAACAGCAACAGTGAGTTTGCAATAGGATGAAAAAAAGTCAGATTAGTGCCTTTAACTAGCAATTTCACAAAGCAACTTTTACTTTCATTGGAGTAATCTTTAACTCGTAGTAGCTGTAGTTGAAACAGAGTACTTTGACAACTGCTGTGGTCAAAAGTACCGGCGGTTCGCAGTTGATGGTTTGGGGGCCAAAAGTTTTTCAGTGGGCCTTTGCCAAAATCGACGGCTGAAATTACTTTGATAGTTTATTTTTTAATAATCAATGTCTAAATGAATGGAATGCTGTATTTGCAAATTGCTAAACCTTCAAATATTATTTATAATAATTGTTCTAAATTTATAATTTATAAGCCTTTGGCTTCGGCCCACTCCCTTTGAGCAGACAAACTGCTCAAATAAATAAATAAAAAATAAATAAATAAATAAATAAAAAATAATTTAGAAAAATGTGGCTTTTCATATTCCAAGTCATAAAGCCATTGACCTTCCAAGTGTAACTAGGCTAAGTTCAAGATCAAACCAGGGCTGAACTCAGTCTAAATTGGAGTAAAGATGGCATTAATGAAAAACATATTGTGAAAAAGCACAGGGGAGTCTTTTATTTACTCATATATTGCCCCTCTAACGAAACTGAATAATCAAGTAAACATTCTTATAGCTTCTTGCCAAGTTGAATAACGGTGTAACAATGATTCAAACGCTCATCAAAACTCGCTGAGGGCACTTTGCGTGGGTGACTGTGGCACACCTACATATGTTTCTTCCTCCGTATTTCCGAGTTGTAGTGATAGCTTTCTGCAGGAAGAAATATATAGAAAAATGTTAAGGTTGTTGCAATTACAACCCACATTTTTTTTCTCTACAAGTAGAATGACCTTTGATTTGTCCTCCTTACGAATAGTGTAAACTCAGACATTTGTGGGGGAAAAAATAGTGTGCATATACTGTAATTCTATAGCATTTATCAGTGACATGAACTTGCAGGATTGTATTGTTAGCATTCCTATGACAGTGACCCAGCAAGTTGTGAAATGTGCTTACGAAACTGATCCCTGTGAAGAAGTGGGATGTTACAAACGTGTAAAGAAATTTAAGAATGAGCTTGGACAAAAACTAACAATGTTAACACTCCTAAAGTTTGAGAATAGCAGTGGTTCTGAAATCTTTCACTCCAAGTAGCACCTTCTAAAATATTTTGACCTTTCAACACTGTTCCAACCTCAGCATCGCGGGTTCATGTCCCAGGTCTAATAATTTGCTGAATGTCTCTCCCTGACCGGTAATGTGCTGTCTAAAAATAATCAAATCTGAAGAATAAATGTAACAAATACTACTGTGAATTCTGTGAATTCTCTTCCCTTCTTCCTACTACAACTACTACACTGCGAAATGTAATCTATTCTTTTTAAATTAAGTTTTTATCATTAAAATAAGTATATTTGTATTTGATTTGAGTTGTAAGTAAAAAAGAAATCTGCATACAGAAGGAAAGTGCAAAAATACTTATTCTCCTGGTGGATTTTATTTTATTTAGCAATGGAGAATTAGTCATATAAAGGTCAAATACTTAATTTATCAAGATTTCTCTTTTTTGCAGGGTACAGGATTTATGCAAGTAGCAGCAACTCAAATGTTTTAATGTCCTGAGGAACTCATGAACTCACAGGACAAAAATAAACAAATAAAAAAATGTAAGTTGATACAAAGGATCTACATTTCACTTTTAATATGGTCATTTTTATTGCAATTAAAATTTGAATTTTTATGTTATCATAGGTTTTATAGTACTTCTGACGGATGTCTGTTCAAGTAACTAGTTTCGATACAAGATTTAGAATAAATTAGTATCATACATATATTTTTTAAATTCCTTTTGCAACCATCCTACTACTGCTGTCACTCCTGCCAATAATATAACAAGCACAGAACAAAAAGTAAAAACAGTATCACAATATCATAACATATTTTCTTACAGTCCAAGAGCAGTTGTGAGCATGAATCCTTTGCCTACAAGCATTTCTCACCAGCGCTGTGCCACGGCGGCTCCTCTTACACCCCCCCTCACGCTGCATTGTGACTGGACCAGCGGCGTCTACTGTGTTACACGTTTACAGCATCGTGCGCCAGAACACAGACAATGTTGTTGGCTAATCTCGCTAGACACTGATCCGATTTCAAGCCAGGCACGGGCGGTTGAGGAATCAATCTGGTTAGCTTCCTGTTTTTAGCCTGCTGCTTGCTATACTCTGGGTGCCACTCAAAGCGTCTCCAGTTTCCAGCAAACCCCCCACAACAGGCGCCTCTGTAGATCCGCCGAAGCACTTGATTTTTTTGGGGGGGCTGACTGAAGAGGTTTAGAAAAGTATACTTTCTACGCCTCTTCACTGAGATATTTCATTTGTTATTTATGTTTGGCTTTTCTGTTAGAGCTCGGGATCATGCTTAAGTATTTTGGGAAAAGGGCTACATTCCATACTAAATAAACCAACGGAGTTTTAAAATGTAAATTAGTTTCTGGATAATGGGGCACATGGACATTGTTTGATTTCTATGGTAACGTTTTATTTATAATATTTGATTAAACACTATAGAGAATCATATTCTCTAGGCCTTAATTTGACTTAACCCACTATTTGGTTGTTGGGTTGATGACAAATATTTTCCATAAAAAAAAAATCGAAAACCACATTAGAAGAAAATATTTTTTTATTAAACAGTTGCTTAATTTTCTGTTTGTCCTTACCTTTGTAGGTCCTCGTGGTACTTACCTCTAGTCTTTTTACAGCATTTTAATTATTGTCAGTTGACTATGTCCTTAGTGTCAATGAATCGATAAACTTAACAGGGTAGAACAGTGTTTTCCAGCCGGGTTAGGGGGATTCCTGGGGGTATGTAATTACTTAGCAGGGGGTACTATTATTTCAGATTAAAATAATATGCTGAAAATAATTGCTATACATTATATTTAATGTAGCATAGAGGTTTTATGGGAATTTACATTCATTTCAAACAATTGTCTATTTGTCAATTAATCAGTTTTAATTGGTCACTTTTAAGACAAAATTCTACCTACTTTGTAATTATGTTCAGTCAAAACAAGTACAGAAATACAAATAATTCATAAGTTGTATAGCTCCATAAAGAGTTTTAACTAGTGGTACTCAAAAAACCCAAACATATTGTTTTGCATTCATTTCGGTATGTCTAGTTTATCTAATTGTTCAAACAATTAGTGTTACAAGACGTACGTTGCATCATCTTGAAAATAATCCTAGTACTTGGCCTACATACCACCAGGTGTCCGAGTAACCCCGGTTGGGAAACAGTGGCTTACCGCACCGATTACTTACCGTGGGCAGATGTGTCATGGCGATCATCCAGTCTTTACCAAGAAAATTTTCATGTATTTACAGTCCTCTTCATTTTTCCTCTCTCGCTCCGCTCCCTCACCACCTTCCTGCGAAAAGAAGAGAGAGGGAAAAAAAAACGAATAAAGAAAAAAAATCCTTAGAAATGTGCGTATAAATATATAATTGTTTGTTCAAGTGTGTTTTGCACAGTATGAGACCCTCCGATTGCCGCAGCATCTCCACCGCACCGCAGGCAGTCTCTTGAGGGAAGGTCTCATTTTCCACCTCCCGCCGTGAAATATTCAGCCCGGCCCCGGAATAATATGGGACGCGTTTCAAGGCTTAGCACTTTTCAAATACACTGGCAATAATGGACGGCGCGTCAAATGAAGCACACAGCCCTCTTGTAGCAAAGAGAGGAGCAGAGGTTTCGAAACCGCAGCCAGCCGCCGAGTGCCCGCGTCTACTTTTCACAGTACAGTGTTGTTATGAGTTCACGGTAACACTCCCAATAACAGTCGAGATCTGTTTTGCTTTACGGAGCGTAAACATTACGAAATTGTACGGCAACATTAATAGCCTATATGCTGGGAAAATGTACACTGCCAAATGATAAATCTATATTTCAAGCCATGCTTTTTATACATCATAAAGAGATATTCAGGGGAGGTGGGAAGAAAATATCAAGTACACAGCGTAAGAGCGTTATGTGGAGAGGCTTTGGTAAAAAGATTGAAGGTTTTAACAATTCCTCTGCCCATCCTTCATCTCACATAATCAAGCTTTGGCCATAGAATATCCCTGTGGACGAGGGGGGAAAAAAGGGAGGAGAAAAAAAAAACATGTCGCCCGCCTGCCTCTCAGTCATCTTTAGGCTGCCAGTCTGGGGTCTCCCTCTTGAAGTCTTCTGTCACATTTGTGGCTTCAAACAGGATAGCGCAGCCTCTTTTTCAGCAGACTGCCATGCCTTTAAAGCTAGATATGGGTTTTTGTACGACATTAGCATGAGATGAAGCGAGGAGCCGCGTCTGATGCTAAGGAAAGCCCCTAAGTAGGCCGGACGCACACTTTGTTGCTCTGACCAAAGACCACTACAGACTTTTGAGTGCACCGTTGACTTTATCACAAGGCTGTTTTCAAATGGAGTGCTACAAAGTTAGCATCGATTGTACTCTCCTGTTGGCCCATATCAAATTGCATTGCAGCATACCTACTTTGATACAGGAACACAATTAAATGTCAGGGGAAATTGACAGACTGTTTATTTCTATTGCAGAGTTAAATAAATGCGAAGCTGTTGATTTGGCAGGCTAATAAAAAATCATGACTAATAGCTAGAAAGCCCTAATAAGCTAGTAGCCTATCCAAAATAATCATTAGCAAAAGTTAAATGTTCTCGACCAAGTTTCAACTTGTATTAAATATACCTAACAACAATTAAAATAAAAAAGTTACTAAATAAATGTGACGGTTGCCTTCTCAATTTAGAAAAAAAGAAAAATATAGTGTCTCTATTTCAAACTGAGACAATAAAGAATCATAATGCAGTGTTGCTAATAACGCTACTCGGCGCAATTGCTTTCAAGAATAAAAGAGAGTAAAGCCTACAAATAGGACATGCATGTGAAACTCGATCTATTTCCATAGGTTTCATGTCTAAACACAACACCTTATTTGTTTATTTTCACAAATTGTAAGCTAACAAGACTTTTTTGTTTTTTTTGTTTAACTATGTAGCTTTCTGAGGTGCTAATGAGCTCGTTTCCCAATTAGGACAGAAGGAATTTCCCGCACTTATCTTTTGCTAATTTTAAACATGTAGCCTAAGTGGATACAATTTAACTAGTAGCCTAAATGAGAATATGTAGCACAGCTAGCCCAGGTCCCTCAAATAGCCAAGCCAAACACATTGCATTAGTCTATTTGAATAAAAGAAGTAATTATCGATGAGTTCGGGTGTTTTATAGCCAATTTGTCACCTCGTTTAGCAGTGTTACTTAAGCTACAAATAAACGTAACAGCCAAAAATCGCCCTTTCTACGCGTGGAAAACTAAAGTAGCCTATTCACCCTGCGAACAAAGATCCATATCAGCTCTATGGCGAGTCTCCATGCTGCAAAATGAGAGGCGACAGCAGCAGCAGGCAGCTCCTCAAGGCACACACACACACACACACACACACACACACACACACACACACACACACACACACACACACACGAGGCTAGCACCAGCAGACACCGCAGCGTCCACTGAGCGGCGCCGCACTCCACCACTTCCACCTCGGCTAAAGCTTCCCCCCCGCTCCCGCCCTCCCGCTCACACACATCCGCCATGCTACAGGCCGGGCGCTCCCTCCCCTCCTCGTCTCGCCCTCTCAGTGTCGGGTTACAGCGACACAAGGGCCCTGCCTGTCTGAACCACGACTTTGACAAAGATAATATTACAGGTAGGTGCAAGCCACGGACCGTGTCACCGGCGATAGACACATTAAGCATCGCCCAAAAACAAGCGCGTGACCCAGAAATGGGCGCCTTTTAATCGGGTCAGCGTGCTCGTTTTCAGCAGGGGAGGGATAAGATAATAATAATGGCAGCGCCTCTTCAACTGTCCCTGGCATTTTTATTATAATTTATTTCTTTTTTTCTTTCTTTCTTTTTTTTTTGAAGTCCCCTTTACCTCAACATGTAACATCGGAGATTTGGCCTGGAGAAAATGGTGCAGCAGTTTTCTCCAGGCCAACTGTTTCGGTCAAGCGTGTGCGATTTCTTGGCAATGCAATAAACAATTTTTTTTTCTTTTCTTTTGTAGCCAAATAAATGCGTTAGGCTAAGCACTTAAACATTAAAGCATGCATATTACCGGTCGGACCTATTCATTATTTAGCCTATTTAGTACAGACGCATAGGCTATAAAGTCCAGGTTTAACAAAAGACATAAAAAAGACATTTAGACCATAGATTATGTAAAAAAAAAAACCACACACACACACTCACGGACTGAGACGGGGACAGTAGGGCACAGCACAATGATTAAATACATTTTGAAAAAAACACATGTGACCCTTGTATTTTTTATATAAGGATCAACTCACAAATATTACCCTGTTCTTAAATAAATCAATAAGTTTATGTATTTAATTGTACCTAATTATTTACATATTTGCTTAATGTATTAATTTACTTTTAACACAATCAGTCAAACATTGTATACATAGGTGGGGAACCAGAGCCAAATCGCAATTACAATAAAAATAACAATATTTGTATAGACTTGAAGATTAATAAAAAAGAAAAAATGCATTACGTTTTACTTTTTTTGGGTGGTTTATATGAAATATCACGGCAATAAAGTCATGAAACAATTGTTTTTTGAATGATTTTCTGCCAGGGATAAAAAAAAAAACAACAAAAAACTCATCAATAATTTAATTTATTGCAATAAAAAATAGTCACCTATATCTCTACATCTGCAGAAATGTGCACTAAGAAAGACAAAATGCTAGTAATGGTCCACTGGTATTGAAGTAAGCTATAATATCTCACGTTGTCTCTGTAGGTCTGGTGTATTGCGTGGAGATGGTTAACACTTGCAGTCACACCTCTACAGACCCCCCCCCCCCCCACCCTCTTTCTTCTCCTGAGAATGTGCTGTTTATGGTCACTCTGCTCCCAGCCAAGGTCAACACAGGATCCCAGCGATTTCACTTGCTGGTCTGTGCATGTTTCATGGTCTCCCTTTTGTATCTTCCATTCACACACTTACTTTGGTCAATCAACCGATAAGGCGCGCGAGCAACAGCCTTTGCACGACAGCCACAAAGTCGACACTGGTGAAAGTGTGCTACTGGTACCAACTATTAGGATGAAAGTGAGATCTTGTGCCAGGTAAATTCAAAGTTGCGGTGGACTCTGGGAATGTATCGTCAGCTATATAATGCTGCAATTGTTGTTTGGATGATATGCCACTTTTTTGTTGTTGATTGTTTAGAAGTTTGTATAACCTAAACAAAAAGAGAAATCCACTATGGCTGCAGGATTTATTCCAATCCGACTGAAGTTGCACTTTTGTTTGGCAGGTCGCCTCTCAGATGTTAACGCTCCTCCTGGTAACGTTTAGAAAAAGTGCACCGTGAACTAATTCTTGATTTGAAAACATAAATCTTAAACTTAATTGGGAAGGAAAATCGTCAATTAGACATTTTCCGAAATCCCCATTACCTACAATTTATGGTTTTAAATGTACTGACCCCTTTCTGACACGCCTTGCAACAGCAAGATCCAGTTCATTGTGCGCATTTTTTAACCATGCCCTGGCGTTGGAGAGAAGACTGGACTCCGAACAGAAACCGGGACGCTGATTAGACTTTTTACCTGCACAAACTTGCAATCAAGCGGTTTATATTGTTTAAACGATACAAAAAAAACAAAAAAAAATGGCAACAATTAGACGCTCAAAGGTTAAAACGGGTCTTACATACTTGGCTTTCAAAAGAACAGAAGAACTGTTTTTTTTTCATTGTTTTGTTTTTGTTTCTTTCTCGCAGGAGCCCGAACACATTTCCCACTTGTACCATCTCCTGCAGGACCAGAAGCCCACGCGCCTCGGGGTCGGCGGCAAATAACATTAGCTCACTGTTCGCTCAAACCGCAACAAAGCCAGGTACAACAGACACTTTACATAATAACATTTTGTACTTCTCATTGTTTCTTCCGCGCTTCCAAGGAGAGCGAGAGCGAGAGAGAGAGAGAGGGAGCAACCATCGTCGGAGTGGGCCTACAGCCAACCGGGATGGAGTCCGGGTGGGGACCTGCGCAGATGGGGGAACGCCGTCCGAGGTGAGCGCAAGGTCAGCGCGAGCTTCACGGGCAGAGCTGTGGGCACTGCTCATAGCGCTGGTTTTTAAAAGTCGACTTAAAGAAAACAGATTGTGTGGTCAGAATCATATTGGGCTAGTTGTTTTTTTCTCTCTTCTTCTTCTTCCTCTTCTTCTCCCCCATTCTTCCGAGCTTCTTTTGTGTAGATCGCCACAGGCGGAAGCAGCAGACACCAAATGGTCCGAATGTTTTTTTTTATCATTATGGTTTGTCTGGGAGATGAGAAGAATGGAGGGGGTGTTGATTTGCAGCAGGTGGAATTATATTTGATTATTTATGGATTCTCTTTGTTCCACTTAGGGACGCTAAAGTCGCAATCCGAAGATCGCAAAACGTAAAGGCTGCAGTTATTTGGGTTTTCTGAACTGAATGTCCCAGTGTCGCCATAAAACCTGCAAACACTGCAGTTTTGAAAAATATTGAAATTTAAGGGATTAGAGAGGCACGATTTATTGCCCAATACTCGTTATTATTGCTAGAAGCCGCAAAATCACTGAGGTCTTCCATTTGACTGACAATCTGATGGTTATGTAGTCAAGAACGTGCAAAAGTTACATTTTGTCGGGAACGCGTTCCCTGTCTCTCAATTTATCGGGATAAAGAATCCAGGAACCGTTTTAACCACTGACTTCTAAATGAACCACAGATATTCTCCTGATTTGGCATTTGATTTTTGTTTGTTCGAAAACTGAACCGCTTACTGTGTAGAAATGGCGTTATCGCTATATTCAAGACAGCTACCGAATATCGGAATCATTTCTCAGTACATGGGAGAGAGCCGTGGGAAGATATTTTTGTTAGGGGGTGCTGAGGGACAACATTTACCCCAAAAAGGCTTTTTCTGTGCATATTTCCTGTTTATTAATATTGCCTGCAGTTCTCAAACTTTCCACCAGGAGGTGCTGCAACACCTTCAGCACCCTGGGTTCCCAGGCCTTGACAAGGGATTCTTGTATGAGTTTAGCAGTTCACATTCGTCGTCATAGCTGTCCCTCAAGCGTTCATGCTCCTGGACATGTTTAAAAAAAAAAAAGTGCACTGTGAACTGAACGTTCATTTGAAAGAATAAATCCGCAAACATGATCGCAACTGCGACACACTGGCACTGCTGAACAGAACTGTTCCTGTGCCTGGACAGCTTATGTTTCCCCCTATGGATGGGCCATTTTGAATTCCCCCCCCCATGTTTTCTTTTTTTTCATCCCCATTTTGTTCCCTAACCTAACCTACATTTTACCCGTTGGCCGCCCTCACAGACGTCCCCCCCTCCTACCGGTGCACCGCTGGGCCAGACGGGGTTAAAACAGCCTGGACGCGCGCGACCATATTGCAGGTAATTAACATGTCAGCCCCCGTGATGAAGTTCCGTCAATACATCTCTAGCCGTGCGTCCTGCCCCCTCCTCGCCGCTGTAACCGGAGCGGCGCATGTGGGCCGCCGCCGAAGAGTGCATTCGTCCATTAGCAAACACTTCATATTGTGTATATATATGTATACCGCGTGTGGCGCGGCGAGAGGCGAGTTCGCTGCTGCTTTCCCCCGATCGCCTGCGAAAACACGATCGGCGGCTGGTGCTTGGCTAGATTAACCGAGAGCCCCCTAATGGAGTAATTACAGTGAGGCAAACATCTATTTTTCACCTGCGCGCCGCCATTATTCTCTGTCCCCCTGGCCACTCCATTGGAAGTCACTTACTCTCCTTACAATGAGTTATCATTGACTGCCATTTAGACGTTCAGGAGCAATTTGTCTTACTGAGGGCCCGCGCACAGGCCTCATTGCGGAGAACAATCATTCTTCCTCCAATATATAAAACATTCATGGGGGATAGGAAAGGGAGAAGAAAAAAAAGGAAAAGAGAGAAAGTGCCCCCAAACAGATAGTCGAGAGTGGCTAATAGATACTATAAAGGTGACAGACAAGAAAATAATGTAGGAGATTAGCGGTGCCTGTACAAGCCTGCGCAGCCAGTACAAAGGCTTCAGGGACTGCGCGGCTGCGAGGAAATAATCCTCCACCAGGCAAAAGTGCTAAATGGCCAGTATGGCAGCTACTGCTGGTGGTAATTGCTGTTGCAAACAAACCACGAGTTCCAATTTAAATTCAAATTTCAGACCTTTACGCGTCTTTTCAACTCGGCGGAGCGCGGGCATTGTCAGATTTGGTGGGAATACGGCATTTCACTACATTTTTCCAGCCGAAATGCATTTTAACCATGTGTGTTTTTCATACTTGATACTTTGGGCCTTAGGTAGACATTCTACAGTGTAGACCTTTTGTATGTTCAACTGGCAGTGTGTAGGTTCTGTCATGTTAAGTGGAAATCCAATGTTTTCGCATGTTTTGTCTTTTCAACTGGCAGATATTTAGTGGAAATCCAACTTTTCACTGCATTTTCATTGATTCTATCACATAGTTTACCCTGTGTCCATTCTTTTTCATCTTAGTAGGAGGCTACTTTGGCCCTTAGACGGAGTCATTCTACAATTGCTATTTTCAGACCTTTTTATATGCTTATTCACCGATCAGCAAAGTATAGTTATTATCATATGTAGTGGGAAAGCAGCATTTCACAACAGGTTTCATCCGTAACACTGTCTATTTAACTATCTGTTCATTCTTAAGGATGGCTATTTTGGTGCCTTAGTCCTTTTGAATGCGTTTTCGACTACCGAAGCCGCGGACATTGTCATATTTATGTTGCATAGAGGTTTCATCAGCAACATTTTGAAACCATTACTTCTTTTGGCAACTTTGAGCCTCAGAGCGACATGAAAACTCAAGCACTCAGCACAAAAACCACACCCCGATTAACGTCATACGGGGGACATTATTTTAAGTTAGAAAATACCAAGGCTAATGTGTCTGAGCTAGTTGCAAAAGCTCATATAGCGCATAATGTTGACACTTGAAGCTGCAGCAGAATTAGCGAAGAATTTCGGCCACACTTCTCCGTTCCCAAACCTACTTATTTACTTTATTTACAGAGCAAAACCCCCCTTCTCCACTGAGTCCATTACAACAAAGGGTTAATCACATCTCCCACCGCTTAACACAATGACAAATAACCATTCTTCTTTTTGTGGGGCTGATAATCGGGACAACTTACACCATTCTTACTGGCACAAGTGAAACCATTAATCCTGGCCGATGCGGCAGATAAGTGCTGACTGCTGGAGTAATGGCCCTGTCGCCTGCAAAAAAAGGAAAGGAAAAAAAGAAGCGAAAATTTGGACAATTAAAACAAGACTGTCTGTTCCATCTCCCCGTGTCATCTGCCCCGCTCTGTCACTGTGGACGATATGTGGCGTCATGCATTTTAATACTTAAACGTGAGCTCAATTCGCACTAGTCATGTCCAAGGCCCAACTGGGTGAAAAAAACACAAAGTCGGAGTGAAATTTTTTCCAATTTTGCCTGAAAGGGAGTGGGAAGAAGTAACTTGCTTAATCCCGCCCCCATTTCTCATCAATACAGCCCAACGAGCTTCATAAAAAAAATGTCTACATCAAACTACTACTGACGCGTCACTTGACAATGGCGTGCTTAAAGCTGTTTTTGTGTAATAAGTGTTTGCTCGATGATAATTCATTCATAAAGGGAACATACACAAACATAACACATTTAGAGTTTCAGGTAATCTTGTTTACTTTGGGTGTTTATTCTGCCGAAGCACTTGGGTTAATGTTTCCTGAATTTTGTTGAGTAATACAGTGGTTCCCAACCTGTTTTTGTCCTTTTTGTGTTTCGTACACTTTTATACTTAATCAATTTTTGCTAAAACATCGTTAACACAATTCACATTTAAGATTTTGCTAAAATTGTTACCCAGCTTTCTCTAGTTTGACAATTTTTTTGTGATGTTGATAGATTCATTTCCTTATTGGACAGGAAGTGACATAGATAGAGGCAAACAACTGTTGCCGTGCCAACCATGTTATGTAAAAAATGCACACTGTCGTTGTGACACTTCACCCTACTTGTTGTTTATCTAAATAAGTCATATTTTCAAAAGCATTCAAACCTGTCATTTGCTCTATAAGTACCCCTTATGTCGCATTTTCAAAAAAAAAAAAAAATGTCGCATTTTCCATCCAAATCCATGAAACAATCACTGTTCTGACCCGTTCTGCAGTCAAACTGCGCTTATCACGCCGCCATGGATTTGTTGACGTGCTGTTAATGAAAACGGAGGCTCGAATATTGTTTTTAGCTTGTTTGATTCCCCCTGCTGCCAGCGGAGGGCGCTTCAACTAAACAAACCAATGCAGTCCTCAGTGATAGTCTTTCCATATACATGTGATACTCGGAAAATTAGAATATCGTTCAAAAGTTCATTTATTTCTGTAATGCAGCTTAAAATGTGAAACTTATACTGTATATGATATAGACTCATTATGTGCAAAGTGACATATGTCAAGCCTTTATTTGTTATAATTTTGATGATTATGGCTTATAGTCAATTTTCAACATTTTCACATTTTTTGAGATTTTTATTTTGGGGTTTTTACAAGCTGAGCCATAATATTCAAAATAACAAATAAAGGCTATACATATCTCACGTTCCATGTAATGAGTCTATTATATACTAGTGAATAAATGCACTTTTTAATGATTTTCTGAGTTTCACCTGATTATCAAGACATGATTCATATAATATTAAAGTGCTCACAGGAAAAAGCCATAACTAATGCACAATATGTTCACTTTAATGGCTTGATTGTTGACACGCAATATCTTCACATGGTGTTTTGTACGATTCAGACTAAACAAGCATTTAAAGTTCAAAATCGAACAGTACTTAATTTCACTTGTTCATAAAGCAACAATTGTAGTCGTAAAAAGACAGAAATATGCCATTCATAATGTTATCACTCCTCCAGATTTGTTTTAGTCATTTTTATAAACTAATTCATTGCAAATACATGGCCGAACATGTTCCGCACTGAGGTAAAATGCTCTGAAAAAGAAAAAGAAAAAACGGATTGGAAATCTCTTTCATACTAATTGAATGCTGAACTTAATCATGTTCCTATCACAAGTTCCCGCGCACTAATCAGCTGTATGTGTTCGCCCCGAGGTGTTACTGCACAACTGACGGCAGATTATAAACAGCCATAATTGACTTTGTGATAGATGATGATTTTAGATTATTTTCCTCATTTTCATTTTACAAGCCCCAGATACGGTACCATTAAGCAAACTATTTATTAAGAAGAGTGGTCATAATAAGGCAAGCCATTTTCGCAAAATAAAGTCTAATACAGTGAAAATCCAAGTGGCTGCCTGCTTTTACCGTGTTTCTTCAACAACCTCTGCCCACATCACTGGATGGGACCTAATGGACGGAAATGGCAACTTAACTTACAAATATACACCGACAGTCGACTGAAACATGCCGTCATTTTGGATTACGGTTAATTTGTGTGCAAAGTATGTAATCAGCCAAAACACGTTTGAGGCGAGACACGGCAGGTGAAAACACATTGTTCATGCGGTGGTCAGTGTTGAGGTTTTTAGTTTCACCCCTTATCATCTTTCTTTCATTTCAGAGTCAAAAATAGTCCAAACGCTCCTATTGCGGTGCTTGTTTTGTGACGTTTTGGCCACTAGAGAGCCGGAGATTTTATGTATAAAAGGATCGGTCCTGTTTGGAGGCCACATATAGGACAACGTTGCCTATAGTTTCAATGCGATGAAGGTTATGTCAGATTTCTGTTTCTGTTAGAACCTGGATTTAGCCACTGTCTCGAATTTCTCTTGTCAACATGCCGTCAACATTAGTAGTTTTATTTTCTGTTCTGTGTATGTAAGCTCTCAATCGTACAGGAGTTTGTTTGTATGTATGTACTTCCTTACAAAGAAGTTCCAGATCTTCAGTGATGTTTCGTCCAGGAGGAGGCACCTCTTGAGCTCGTGGAATTTGAGACCCATTTGCAATCATCATCCAATTGTAGAAGCCATTCGCCTTTTGAACTTCGGCTTTTTCACAGGTGGTGGTGGTGTCGTTTTCCTGCATGATCTATCGGAATTTAAATCGTTCTTCGTTCTACCAATGACATTTGAACATTGGCTGTAATACAACCCCTAAAGGATGATGGATCCACCGCCAGGCTCAACAGTTGGACAGAAGTGCTTTATGTCCATCTCTTGTTTTTCAACCGGCAGTTTTTTTATTTCTTTATTTTCAATCCAAAAGTAGCATCAAACGTAGCATACTGGGCATTTAATCGGTATACCAATAGATCTCAAAATAAGAATGGATTATGTGCCAACTGTTGAGGTTTCATTAGTTAAATTAAATGAAGTAGAAAAGCTGCTAAGAATCCATTTACAACCAATTAGCCGTCTTATTATGTCATGATGAATGGAGTTTTTGGGCCACAGTCTTTCCAAATAAAAAAAAAAAAAAAAACGGTTTCGCTAGTTTGAACTTTCTCGCCTTTAGCAGGGCATCAATACCTCTTGGTCGTCGCGCTTATAAGCCACGTCAAAGCGTATCAGTGGGCAAGGAAATTGGTAAAGCTATCAGATTATATGTATTAGAAAATAGGCCCCAGGAAACAATTTCGCCAAACGTAGGCTAGTGCATTCATCAAAAACGCCCCGGTCTATTTGGAGTTGGCTTGTCACATGCGCGGATCTCATATGCACTTAACCAATTCATGTTGCCACCGTCACTGCTAGCTTTCGTTTCAGTGTTCGACAGTGTTCTATGAAGTACCAAAAAGAAGTTTACAAAAATGTATAATAATAATGTGTTGATGAATGTCCTCAAACTTGGATAATTAATCTATAAAAGCCAACAGGGAAGAATGGAATTAGTTAGACTCAGTAACATGGCCAAGTCATAATGAATTAATTTGTGCTGATAGAAGATGATGAACTGTGTCAGTATTTGTTTCACAGGAAAAGGTCCCGTTGAGATGATTACTCTAGCTCAGGTCATAACATCTGGATTATCGGTCGACAGCCATTATGAAAAATACACTAATACCAGCGTGAATATTGGTCGGGCCCTACTGCATATTATAATATTCCTGTCGGCTGTCCCCCAGAAAGGAAATGACCATATTTGGATTTCAAACATAGTCATTACAAACGTGTCAATATTTGTGAATGAACACTTGTGAGAATGACTTGGGAGTAGGGGTGTCACGATTGAAATTTTTTTGAGTCACGATTATTGTGAAAGAAAATATTGCGATTTTACGATTATTCACGATTATCGACCGAATGAAAGGAAAGAACTGATATTTTTAGTTTTTGTCTATAAAACGCTTTTTAATACTTGTGAACTTGTAAACATTCACCATTTCTAAAAATGAAAAATGCTTTAAGATTGTTTTGCATTAAAATAAATAGGCCTACATTGAATAATAAAAAGCAATGTCAACTTTACTTCTTTATATTGACCATAATTATCATAATTAATTTACTATATATTATTAGGCCACGAGCTAGGCTAGGTTTCCTGTTCTCAAAGGTTATGCTGCTGCTTAATTATTTGTCAGATGTTTTGATGAACAGAGAATGAAACGTGTTTACAAAGTGACTAAGGAGACTCTTTTGAACAGCTGATTTTCCACATGTTTCACTTTCCTTTCTGTTACGCTGAAGTAGAGCGGATCGAGTTAGCTTTTTGTTTACATCCTGAGCCGGTTGTGGTGGCTATTTCCGAACATTTGGACAACTTTTTTGGGAAGTATGCAGTTCGTTACCTTGACCTGGACATTTACAGCGAAGGATTATCTCCAAGATGTTTTTTTCATATTCGACGTAGCTTATATCTGCGCCTTTTGCTGCAACTTTCTGACGACAGGATTAGCATAACGGACGTCCATCGACAACAACAACGCCTTGGTCATGTTTTGGATCCTAAAGAGGTCCCACTCTGCTGACTTCAATCGTTGTTGGGTGGATACAACACTGGAGGAGAGCGTCCTTCTGCCTTGCTCAACTACCGGTGAGTTTACGCGCTGTTTATGGCGTGCAGCGGCTCCTACGTCAGCGTGAAAAATTTCCGCGGTAAACCGTGGCTTCTGATATTCTTACGGATAACCTACCGCGTCCTTTTATAATCGCGGTAATCGTAAAACCGGTTAATCTTGACATCCATACTTGGGAGTGCTGCAGTGTTGCTGTTATTTCATGGATACATCTTCCCCTGCCGGGTCGCGCCTTAATGGAACACACCGTGTTGAAATGGTTTAGTAAAATATTGCAATAATATTGTTGTTGAAACACTCAAAACGGTCCTCGCAAATCACATTTCCTCTCTTATCACGCAGCTCTGTCTCTTACACAAATGATGTGTCGGGCGACTTCAGGTTTTACTAGATGTTTACTGGCACCATGAGAGGGGTTCCACCAGCGCATTCTACCATCATACGCCCCCCCCCCCCCCCCCTCGTACACAGATCTCATGAACCGGCATGCTCTCCGTGTGAGGCGTTTGATACATTCCACGGCTGCGGCTGTTTTGATCAAAGAGGTCCGAGGGAGTTCGAAATCCCTCAAAGCCCGTTTTGGAGGGCCTTTTGTTTAGCCCATTGGCATCCTGACCCCGTGCCTCTCACACTTTGAACTGAGAGCTGGCCAAAGCCGTATCGCTTCTTTAAACACATTATCGGCAGACGCGGTTTGAAGAGTATCGCTAATCATCTTAAGGTGTTAGTGCAGCGCGGCGGTAAAGGCAGCACAGTCGACGCTGCCGGCTCCCACAGCCATGGCTACTGTGGAAGAAAGTGGTCACTGTGAAATTCACCCTAATGTGTAAATTGCGCGACAGTAAGGTTGGCTTCATGGCTTCAAAATGACTTTGTGTTACATGGAAGGAGAGAAG
The DNA here is from genome assembly GCA_021464625.1 of Proterorhinus semilunaris. Taxonomy (NCBI): domain Eukaryota; kingdom Metazoa; phylum Chordata; class Actinopteri; order Gobiiformes; family Gobiidae; genus Proterorhinus; species Proterorhinus semilunaris. The sequence goes on along the minus strand of CM038356.1, from coordinate 28,070,993 downwards.
GTTGAGCTACTCCCCCGCCCCAGTTCCAACAGGACTTCCAACATGCTAAGGTTTTGTGTAAGCTGATGATTTTGTGTATTGGCAAAGGTTCTGATGGGTATCTTTGCTTGGATACTCTATTTCAAGATTGCTAAAGCCTATGTGTTTTTCACCGATCACAAAAACTCTACTCATTGGTTGCTAATGTTGGCAAATATTAAACTCCAAAGAAGTATTATCTGCTCAACTATGGAAACGCCCTCACCATTAACTGTCAACAAGTGTGCTGTGTATCTACTGTAAAGTATAGTCTTCTCTGAAGTCTCTAAAAACTGCAGTTGCTGACCAAAAAACTATGACTTTTCTGTTATGTTCCTGCCCTTGTCTAGGTTTTTGTGAAAATGTTTTATTTATTTAGTCGGGACAGTGAATGTTAATGAACATACAGTACATGGGACTGATGCATGTAGGCAGGCCACACATTGTAGCCTTGGGCTCCTTTCCATTGCGCGTGCTCAAAGCACACAATAGGCCACTCTCATTCATCCTGGCCTATTGTACATATTTTAGTGGTAGGGGAAACCGGAGTACCCGGAGGAAAACCTACGCAGACACGGGGGGGGAACACACGGTCAAACTTTAGGACCCGTTTTGTCTAAATTAGGTTTTCATTTCACTCTTGCAACAACGTCTCCACTTTAGTAGCTCCTACAGACTCTAAACTTTCCAGTCTTTTACTCAACAAGGTTTTGAAGTTTTCTTTCTGAGGGATTTTATACGGCCAAGGTGCTTTATTTGTCATTATACAACTGTACAACAAAATATGTCCTGTGCATTTGACCCATCCTTTGACGCTGCTGGGTCGACTCGTAAGGAGCAGTGGGCGGCGACACTACTGCACCTATTGTACATATTTTTTAGTGGTAGGGGTAACCGGAGTACCCGGAGGAAACCTACGCAGACACGGGGAGAACATGCAAACTCCACACAGAAAGGCCCCGTCCAGCTGGGAATCGAATCCGAGACCTTCTGTGAAGCACGAGCGCTAACTCCTGTGCAGAATTTTTAAATCATGAGCCGGACAGCAATTTTCAGTCGGATAACCATTAGGGCCACGACCCCCAGAATAACTCGATCAACAACCCCTCGGATACCCCCTGTTTGTTTGGATACTATATTTTGATATAATCATTTCACAAAAAAACAATCAATGATGCGTACATTCAATTCAATATCATGAATTGTGACGCGACCCCCACCTCAGCGCCCCGCGACCCTCAGATGGGGAATTATCGATGGGCTGTGACGACTTCTCTGCGGATTGTGTCTTAAAGCTAATGGCTCACGGCTAATGTGCATTCTACTTGTCCAAGGGAAATGGCGAAATGACGTGCGGCCCGGGGGCCAAATACGGCCCTCAGACCAATTTTTGGAGGCCCTCAGGATTCATGTTTGATTGTTACACATCAGATGCTACGTTTTACGACAAGTTTCATCATTCTACCCAATTGTAACCTCAAAAAGTAATATCTTATTGTGGGAAAGAGCTGGTTTTAACGTGTGGGACAAGTGTAAAAACGCCATTGACCACCGATCTGTGGCCCTCCACTCCGTATACAATTCAATATGTGGCGCTCAATAAAGTTAGGACACCCCTGGCCTGTTGCATGTACTGTACTATAACTTTTTAATTATTTCTTTACATCACTACCACCCCCTGCTATTGTATTTTAAAAAGCCTGTAATGCAAGCATGCATTGTAATACTGTCACCAACTTTCAGTTTTCATGCCTAAATGCTACTTTTTAATTTGGTACCAATTGTCTATAATCCTAAATAAATAAAATAGTTTTACATGCAAGTGTTCAGCATACTATTAGTATTTTACTGTGTTTTAATATCCAGTCATCGTTCAACAAGGCCCGATTACTCCTGCTGACATGTTGCGGTGAAGTGAACGCGCACACTTTTAGCCCAATAACAAAGCTGCCGTTCTGTTTCCTGGTTACAGATAATGGGACACCGGAGTTAGCTTAGCTGTCAACAACATGCTGTCAACCACCGGCGCAGGCTGTCGGGCTTCTGCGAGGTGAGGACCTTAGCATATGCCACGCGGTACTGTGTATATACGGAGCACCGTCAAGTGTATGACGTTCTGGCTACGCATTGTACTCACTTTGTCAAAGAGTTTGTGCGACGCAAACGCTTCTGGAAATTATGGAAACTAAAATGAACATAATGTAATTTCAGCGCAAAATGGAGGCGGTGTTTCAGCTCTTGACAACGCCAAAAGGTCATGAAAATGGCCTATCTCCCATTTTTTATTCATTAATACTTTTTATCAAGAGATTTTTATTTTCAAGATATGAATATGTATTGTACCCTAATCCAGCTAACATTCGGATTACTTTTTAAAGGTTCCAAAATAGCAATATAGGACTAATTGGCCACTAACTCATCATTAGTCGTAACCTTACCCTCTCCTCGCGCTCGCCGTTGTCTCTCCCATTCACTGTCCTTGTAGACGTGCCACTTTCGAAAGCGAACAAGCGCCCTAACCCTCTCCCAAGTATGTCATCGACCCCTTTTACAAAACACACAACTGGCTCTTTAAGCGCTCCGTGTCACTGAGTGCGTCACTAGCCATCACTTCTAACAAGTAGCTGCGCCTGTCTGCACCCTCCGCTGAAAGGTGTTGACCAGAAAGGACAAGTAGGTGTCAATAGATGTCCTCGCGGGCGCCTATGGGGACCTCGCAGCCTTAATAAGATGGCACAGATGCGGCCCCCTCGTCTGCGCGCGGGGGCCCTCCGTTTTCATTGTACTTTACCCCCCCCCACACACACACACACACACACTCTTCTCCTGGACCTCGGCGCGGGGCTTTCTGGGGAAGAAGAGGTCTCATTAGGAGCGGGGTCAGCCTCGGAAGAAAAGTGTCCGCTGCCTGGTTAAGGAGCCCGCGCCTCTAAAGATGAGCGGCGAAGTCTTAAGGCCAACACTCTCGCCGGAAAACCCTATGGCCCTTGGACCGACGCCGACCTCCAATCGCAGCCATTATTCCAACGAAGAAGTGGCCCGGATCGTTATTTCGCACGGCGCTAAGGAAAGGATACGTGCGAGAGTTAAAGGTCCTATATGATGCTTTATTCAGGGTGTTGAAATAGATTTGGGACGCCCTGGCAACGGTGTTTTGATATTTTATATCTTATAAAAACGCATGTGTTGGTTGACGGGCGGGAGTGGTTTAGCCATGATACATTTGAGGCTATGCCATACTATCTGAGACTTGTCCTCTGCCAGAGAGAGGAGTGTGGAGAGGAGTGCAGTCACGATATCTTTAACGATTAATTGTCTCGCATCTGAAGATGCCATCTCCACTGCGCTTCATTCAGCCCTCACTCACCTTGAAACGAAGGTTCAAGTTTTTAGACTTTAGCTCAGCATTCAACACTATAATCCCACAGCAGCTAATACACAAACTGCTCCACCTGGGGATCAACACATCACTGTGCAACTGGCTGCTGGATTTTCTGACGGGGAGACCACAGGCTGTACGTGTCGGCGGAAAGTCCTCCAGAACCATCACACTGAACACGGGGGCTCCCCAAGGCTGTGTGCTGGGCCCCCTCCTGTTGACTCTACTGACCCATGACTGCGCTCCAAAGTACGACTCAAACCTCTTCATCAAGTTTGCAGACGACACAACAGTGGTGGGTCTCATCAATAACAGAGACGAGGCAAACTACAGGAGTGAGGTGAGCAGTCTGGCCATGTGGTGCACACAGAACAATCTCTCTCTAAATGTGGAGAAGACAAAAGAGATTGTTGTGGACTTTCGTAGAGCACGGGTCCAGCATGCTCCTCTAACAATCAATGGTGCTGCAGTGGAGAGGGTGACCAGCACGAAGTTCTTGGGTGTGCACATCACAGAGAACCTTTCCTGGACCATGCACCACTACATCACTGGTCAAGAAAGTTAATCAGCGTCTCTACTTTCTCCACAAGTTAAGAAGAGCCAGAGTCCCAGCCTCTGTTATGTGCAACTTCTACAGAGGGACTATAGAGAGCATCCTGACCAGCTCCATCACTGTGTGGCATGGCGCCAGCACTTGCTCCTGCCGAAGGAGCCTCCAGCGCATCGTGAAAGCAGCGGAGAAGATCTGTGGAGCTCCTCTCCCCTCCATTAAGGACATGTACTCCACCCGTCTCACCCGCAAAGCCCTCAGAATCACCAGGGACCCTACGCACCCATCACAGTCTCTTCAGAGTAATGCCTTCAGGATGGAGACTGCAGAATCTACGGGCCAGGTCCAGTCAATTTCAGAACAGTTTCATACACAAGGCCATCGGGAAGCTGAACTCCCAGCCCTCTTCTCCCACCCCCCCGCTCCACAATCAAGGATGAGCGAAATATAATTTCAAATCATTCACATGGTTTGACAAATAAAAAATCTTGAATCTTTATTTTTTGTCAGAAAACTAAATTCTTTCCCAAATCAAACCTGGTTACAATTGATATACTGCGGGGTGTCTAAACCCTTTTTTCATCCAGGGCCTGGTCTGAGGGGCCGCATTTGACCCCCGGACCGCACTTTGGGCACCACTGAGATGATACGTTAATGCAAGATTAAAGTAGATGTTTGATTTTTTTTATTTAAATTTATTCATTTAGACATTCGGCACAAATAAGCAAAATAAAAACATATTTATGGCGCTGATCCTGTGGGTGCTGCGGGACTCGAGCACCCAACCAAATCTTGTAATCTCTAATTACAAATTGATTCAATAAGCCATAAACCCTGAAACCTATCACTCCCTCCTTCTGACATGCTAGCACGGGTTGATTTATTACATGAATATATCATTTAGCTATAGGTAGAGCACCCAGCTTATACACTCGAGTTTGTGAGATCGATTCAGACCCGGTCTTTTTTTTATTTTTTTAACTGGGCTCCCTCTGGCAAAAACCCAAATCTATGCACTATGGGGGTCATTTACCAAGGGTTTGCTCATGTGCTCCACGATTAGCACATGCAAAAGCAGTTCATTATGCATTATGCGGCATTGTCTTATTTACATATCAGATTTGGGACCCTAATACTGTAGTACAGGCAACATGAAATGGTAAATTAGGTGCAACATGCCGACAAAACGGCATATTTTATTTTTCAGCTAGCATCCAATAGCACCCGCCCTTATAAATGACCCCTTAAGCCAGTGTTTCCCAACCAGGGGTACTTGGAATTAGAGCTGAACGATATTGAAGTAACTTTGCGATATGGCTGTGCAATATTATTGTGTTATTTCACGAAACCATTTCAACACGATATGGTCCAGCTAGTTTTTCAGCAAATTGTATCAAAACAAGGCTAAAACTAAACTAATTTAGTAATCATCGTTTGGCAAAGTTTGCGTATAAATGTGTCGCGATATGTTGTTGCTTCTTGCGATAGGGATATTGCATCATCTGATAAAATATTTTTTTTGCGATATTTTGTGCAGCCCTATGTTTTGCAGTAAAAGGTTTGACTTTGAGAGTATTTTAGCAATATTTTGAACATAACACTCAACTAAATACTGAATAATCTTAGTTCTGTTGCTCATTTTGTTCAAATGTTTTACACTCCAAAATCTATAAATGTCTCAAATTGAGCATAATATTTTAAATTTGAGTTGTTTTGACCAGTTAATACTTAGTTGGGCGTTTGACCAAGATTATTTCACTGGTTCTGAGATGTTTCTGACTCGATTCAATACATTTTGTCTTTATTTCAGATTCATTTATTTGCCAATGGGGTAAGAAAATTGCACTTGTCCCATTGGCAGTTTTAATTTTTTTTTATTTTAAGCTTAGATGAGCTTAGAACCAGTGAGAGATCATCACACAAGCAAAACAATCTTGGCCCGAGCAGGAAAAAAGTCGAAATGAGTGAAAACCACTCAAAACAAGATTCATATTCTCAAATCAAGTCATTTAATCTACTTTGACCTTGCACATTTTCTCCAGTTCGACTTGACCCACATCTAAAAGCTTCTTGAAAAAAATAAAACAAAATAAAAAATAGAGTCAAAACGGGGACAAAAACGGGATGTAAATGAGGATGAAAACGAAGCAACAAAAATGCAAGATCAGTTTTGAAGGTTTGAAGCGTTCACACGACGCTTCTGTGGAAGATTACAGGAAGTGCTCAAAACTAATAAAGCGGACAATCACAATACAAGCAACAACACAGTGTGAACCTTATTTTATTGACTGATTTGCATTTCCAGGCTGTTCTCACCTATAGGACACACTTGCCCAATAACGTGGCGTTCGTTTGGTTACGATCCCAAAATATTCTGACTCCGTGGGCGACTCGGCCGGTTTATTCTGAAGTACTCGTTCCGCTGCCTTTTGAGTTGACCAAAAGCGTCGCCACACTGAAAGCTGTAGCATGCCATCTTGTTTATTTAGTCATTGTGATGCTTCACTAGTGTCTTGATGACGCTTTCATCGAAATATGGTCATTTTCTTTCTGGGAAACGGCTAAAGACGAAATAGAGACGCATGCGCATACTTGACAAAACTTAACCTCATTTAAAGAAAAAGGGTCCTTTTCATTCCACCCTTGCACTTTAGTAGCTCCTTCAACTTACTATACATAATTTTTAACCTTTTTAGCCACAATGTGACGAAATGGGTATTTTTACCGTCACGGCCGTCCTTAGGAGTCATCACATATCGACACATTTGGACGTACCATTCCCAAGCTCAACAAATCATAATATGTTAACTTCCCCCATCAGGCTTATTTTCCCACAATTTTACATCTTGGTTTATGGGGCAAAAAGAATGTCACTTTAGAAAAAGAAAAGAAAAAAAAGAGATTTTTTTTTTTTAATCTAATTCCTGCCTGATGTATTGCACTTTGAACCTTTTAAGAACAAGCAACATTTGAATCTTTACTGATGTTTTTCATTTTTAGCTTATTGAAAAACTAAACAAGATCTAGGCCTGTGCGATTTTTGACCAAAAACAACCCAATTGCTGGGTTACAGGTTCAGGAATGTGATGTCACAGGACCCAGCGGGGGGCAGGAGTCAGTTTTTCCTATTAACTACTTTACACAAGTCGTCGTATCTAAACAGAAAACGTACGAATTACAAAAATTATAATTAAAGGTCCTATATGTACATGTTGTTATGCTATTTCCTTCTCAAAAACACCCCCAGAGTCGTTTTTGGATTCATTCACGCAGTTCTAAGTAATCCTCCTGAATCCTGCTCTCTGAGCAGCTGCTCCGCCCTCTCCTGGTAAACGACTGGCTTGTTCAGTTGTGTCGTCACAGCGGAACGGAAGTGCTCGACGTCTGTAATCTAATGCCTTACGGCATGATTTTTCATTATTTCTGTCGTAAGAAAAAAAAATAAAAAAATAAAAAAAAATAAGTGCCTGACCCTGCAGAGGAAACAAACGCACCCCCTGAGCGTCTGAGCAGATGTCGTGTTTGCACCGAAAGCTGTGAAGAAGGAGCTCTTTCTAACCTACTCTGGAGTCTGGACACCTGTTCTTTTTTCTAACGATAATGTCACGGAGAAAAGCGCGTTTGGCTACGAGGACAGGACTTTATTCAACCTAAAGAAGGCAACCACTCGCCAGAAGTTGGAATTTCTCTCCAGGATTCAGCGACTAGCAGCCAAAATAGTGTTTGTCTGTGACCGTCACTGATGGATGTTTGGTGAACCTTGGCCAGAATCAAAGTGGATCTCTCTCTGTACAAGACCAAAAATGTCCTCAAAAACAAAGTATTTACCTCCTATATAATATTATAGACCTTTTTAGAATGCTGTGATGTCACCTGAAACCCAGCAATTGCAATTTTTCTCCGACAAATATTGTGATTGTGATTGGATTAGCGATTTTGATATTTGATACATTTTAAATGCATAAACTGCTAAAATGAATAGTGAAGGAAGTCTTTAGACTTTAGTCAAACAACATGTTCTTGCTCAAACTGCCCCACATAACAATACACACTAATCTACTCTATATATGGTATAGAAATGGAAATGTATGGTTTTATTTGGTCAGTCAGACTAAAATAAGTCCGGGATGGAATCACTGAGGGTCTGTCCAAACACTTTTGAATCCGCTTCATGGAAACTCGCACCTTTCATCTGTTGCAGCTGAATCTGAGATCACAATTCTGATTGGTGAACATCAATCACTCAAATATCATTTAATAAATAAATACATGAAATAAACTCCTCAGCCTTTTGAGGTTAGGTCATTGCACAGGTCTGAAAAAAAAATCTTTAACTAATTAATCAAGAAAATGCCAAAATAACATTCATATAAACCTGGTTCTACCTATTATTTAGATTTGGTCGCTGAAAATATAAGCAATGTTGGCCATTTTTAAGAAAAACATAACATTTCAAATTCCAATTTTTGTTGGTCATAATCTACAACAAAAGTTTTCCAATTGATATACCCATTCATTATGATTATTGTCGTCTCCTTTTCACCTGCAGTGCCTCGCCTTAACTGCCATTACTCCTTTTACCCGCTGTAACACATTTACTTTGCTTCTCCGCCGCTCGGATTGGCCACAAAAAGCAAAGTGAGATCAAAAGCAGGTCCGTCTCTTTTCACGGGCCCCCCGAAGAGCGCTGGGGAACAATCGGTAGCGCCGGCTCCCCCTGTCCTCTGCAGCAATTAGCCCCAGCTGATGCGCTGAAAGGCTTGAATGAGGGGTTCAAGGCCCTCTCCGGCGCCTGTGTTTTTTCCCCGAGTTTTTGAGTCTCGCCGCGCTCCGCCTCCTGAGTGAAAGAGAGCTGAAATATTTCCAGGAGCAGACAATGCCATTGAAGGTGCCATGTCTTAATGACGGGGCGGGGGGGGGGGGGGGGGGTAGTGATGAGACGGTGTCATGGGAGCCGTGCAGGACGAGACAATGCTGCGCTTCGCACCCTCCGGGGGTACAAACGGGGAGAAGGAGGGTCGGGAAGGGTTAAGCCAATTACGACAACAACCTGTATGTAAGAACATGGGTGGGCAGTAGGAGGGAAATATAGCCATCTATAGCACAACAAACCTCACTCACCGAGAGGGATCCTTAATCAAGACAGGTGCTAAGTAGCGAGTGCAAGATGAAAAATGAAAAATGTGCTGTTTTGTGGGCATGCTGCGCCTAATTTACCATTTGGAAGCCTGTATTACAATATTTGGGCACCAAATGTGGTAAGTGAAAGAGAGAATGCAGAGTAAGTAAAAAAAAAAAGAAAAAAAAGAACAATCCACAAGAAACCGGCTGCAGATCCACATTTGGCACGTGCTACCCATTTTGCACATGAATAAAGGCTTCGTAAATGATCCACAAAGTACCAACTCCCCCACCCAAAAAAAAACATTCCAAAGCAGGCATCATTTTTGTTTCAACCGAGACTAAACCCCTCTTAATTTGAAACTGTGGATATCCATCCATCCATCCATTTTCTTCCACTTTTCCGTTGCCGGGTCATAAATCACATTGCACCAGTCCCTATGGCTCCTCCTGCAGGTGGTGGGTCCACAGATGCAAAACATTTTAGTGCATTAGAATATATAGTATCGTATATATATACTCTGAATAAGTATTATGATTGGTCATAATGAACTGCAATACTTTACCCTGAATAAACCGGATAAGAAAGTTGAGTTGCCAAGATTAAAGAATGCATTAGATGTATACAGCGCTTTTCCATATGCTCAAAGACGCATTATAATTGCGTGCCTTATTCATTCACGTCACACTTGGTGGAGGTAAGCTGCTATTGTAGCCACATCTGCCCTGGGGTAGATTGACTGAAGCGAGGCTACCAGTCTACAATCGGCTCCTCCTTTCCTCACCCCACCCTACCAACCACTCACTCACACATTGCATTCACCCGTTCTCGGTGTTCCCCAACATTATATCCGTTCTGAGCCGCTCCGTACAGTGTGCTTATCAGGCCGTGCTGAAGTAGTGTGATTTTTAATTCTAATACGATGCGTGTATCACCACAAAGATGTATTGCTATATATTACAAAACAACATTTTGTCCCATACCTAATTTATAGTGCCTATGCCATGCAAGCCGGCTTTTTGAGCTTTATGATTATCAAAAAAAAAGACCCCTGTTGCCATGTTGCATGCACTGTGGTTGCTCCCTGCTCCGGAGAAGTTTCCCACTGGTTGAGAGATGGATCAAAACAAAATAGACAGTGGTTTAAGGTGCGATTCAGTGTCACCTTTATGGCCTTTCATCTGTTGTGCGTTCATGGACTGAGTCAACACACGCAGCGCATCACGCTACCTGCACTACGGTGTGCTTTAAACCGGTGATTTAGTCTCACATTGTTGACAAAATCACGCCCAAAGTGCAAAGCTGTGAGAAGACATCACTCTTTTTTTCCCCTCCTTTTTATTGGCAGGAGTTTACCAGCACCAACTGAAGGAGTTCAGTGGAGATGCTTTCTCTGCCTCACCTCCCGGCCCTCCCCGTAGTTTAGAGTGGTCTGTGTGTCTTGTACTTGTATTTCTTCCAAATGTGCAAATAGCATCTGCTTTCCACTGCGGCGGGCGTCTTGATTCAGCTGATGTGAATCGTGTCAGTAGGTCAATGTGTCCGTCAGTGCGTTCTTTGCATACAAATGCTTTCACAGTGTGGCTCACGATTAGACGCAAGTTTGGTATCTCTCATACGTTTCTTAATCAGCGGCCCTATATATCTTCACAAACACTGAAAGAGAGAGCGCGTATGTTTTAAACTACGTATTAGTTGTGGTCACTTTTCTAACATCTACACAGGGATGTGTTTATAGGCCCAAGGTATTTTACTACAAACGTCTGCTTTTCCAACTTAAATCATGAGCTATTTGTTTTCTGTTTCTGAAACGTAGTAATGGCTAAACAGGATTGAATGCATTCATACATGGTCCCTGTCATATAGTGAATATTCTAAACTGAAAGTGGATTTTGCATAACACAAGTGTTGAGTGGATGCTATAGAATATTAGCCTGGCTAATGCTCCACAGCAGTCTAGGCACCAAGGCCGAAATTTTCGCATGGATTTGAGGACCAATCACAGAACGAGGAGGGACGGCAAAACGATGACGCGCTATTCAACATACTGAAGCTTGTAGTTTGTTTACAGATACAATTTCTATCAAGCTTTAGACTGTGTTCTAAATAGTTGAGCTCGAAAGTTTACAGCGGGTATGTCATATGTCATTTGATACGATGATACAATTGGCTATGGTTACGTGCAGACGCATGAAAGACATCCGTAGCACCGAATGAACGGCTATGGACAGTCGTAAACCACAGCTCTCCTACGAGAAATAAGTATCACTTGTGATTTTAGTCTGGCATTAGCCAGGGAATACCAAAACGGTGTGAGAAAATGACTTTCACACGCAACGCATCTCTCCTAAACAGGGACAGCAGGATGTAAGGACTGAAACATGACAAGCCAAACACTGGCTCCGCAAACAAAGCACGTCTGCAGAAAGCCGACCATAGAGCAGGCTGCTGTCGGCACATGTATACAGTTCATGTATACAGTCTCTTCTTGTATGCTCCTTCTTCCCCCTCCTCTCTCCATCTATCACTCAATCGGCAAAGAGTTCTAAAACGGATATTATACAGGAGAAATCTGCCGTTTGCTGCTTTGAGGAATCTCACGTCTCGCTAATAGAAACTGTTAATTTGGGAGTAAATATTAACTTTGCTGATAACCGTGCTCTTTTTGCCTGTAAGACTTTGTTAGTATCTGCGTACATATTTGCGCTGGCGAAGTTCGATTTGACAAACTCCAGATATCTGTCCAACTTCCCCCGCCCCGTCCCCCACTCCCACCCCCGTCGCGCATTTTGCTAGGCTTACAATCGCAAACACCGAAACTTTCCCCCCAACTTCCAAAGCAAACTGTCCTCTCCTCCCCGACGCGTCAACATTGCAACATTGTTTCCGTGCGCTAAATTTTTCCCCAAACAAATTAATTAACGGGGATTTGGGCGACTTATTTGAAAACCACAGTGCGCCGGCGCCATAGCGTCTCCAGAGTGCGATTATGGTACGTCGCTTAGCGTATATTTCCGTCTCCCCCCCCCCCCTCCAAGCGTTGTCGAGTTGCCGCCGCGATCGGGAGCAGCCCGTGCGGGAGGGTCTGTTGATAAGCGCGCCATCTGTAGTGTTCCGCCGCCGAAAGCTGCGTAGCGCGATTCGAGACTTGACTTGACAAATCTTGGCACCTAACAAGACAGAAGGGAGTTAAAGGCACAAGTCTGTCCAAAGATAAACAATTAGACTCTTTCCCCCTGACGGGATCGGGGCGAACGGAGCGACCCGCGACGCGCCGTACCAAGAAACAAAAATACAACATAAAAATCAATGCGCTTTCCTGTAGGAACACTCCCAGGGTAAAGCCGCACTGAAGGAGGTTATCGTCTGCAGATTTTTGGACACAATGAGCAATAATTGTGCGTTTGGAAATCAATACGCATTGTTCTCGTGGAGAGGAGCCGACAGCCAGACAATGGGGAGAGAGGAGGAGGAGGAGATCGTGGAGGCGAAGTGCTGCTTTCACACCCCCCGGATCGAGGCGTAATGTTGGGGGGGGGTGGGTGGGAGGGAGGCGGAGCGCTGTTGCCCTGCCCAGACTTGCAGGATGAGGAGGAACCTCTCACTACAGGCTCTCCCGGCAGGCCTCACAGGGGCAACGGTGCCACGGCAGAGAGGGCCCGGCCGGCGAGTGGAAGGGGAGGGGGGGGCGTGTCCTGCACTCCAAAAATGAGTGGACGGATTTGGGGAATAATTTTTTGTTGTTGATCTGAGCTGGGGCAGTGTGATTGCAATCCAATAAAAAGTCACAATTTGAATTTTGAAGTTTCAATTGGCAAACATGACAAAATACATAAATAATGTTGTGCAGTGTTGGAAGAACTTGATTGGGAAAATTGCATTGTCACAGTAGCTCAACATATTCAAAAATAACTACAAGCAATACCTCTAATAATAAGGATGCAAATAGTAATAGGCATTGATACAAATCTGGCAATATGTACACATTTACAACTATAAAAATCAGAAGAAAGAAGTATATAATATTCCTAGGTACAGGAGCAACACATTTACTTGGATTGTAGTATTGATATTAGGTTGAAATTCTACTCAAGTAAAAACACAGAAGTCATAAACTTTTATTGTATGTTTTTTTTCTTTTTGTTCTCCAAAATGTTTTATGTCAGCTTGTTTGGCCAATGTAAAATATATTATATAACCGGCCAAAAAATAGCTGTAGCCGACTCTAGTCCAGCATATGTGCTTCAGCCTTCACCACTATGCCATCTTTGCACACATTTGTAAGATAAGCTAAGCTTTTATTGATCTCATAATGGAGAAATTCACTTGTTACATCAGCTCTCAAGAAACACTAAAGGGGGGGGGGGGGGGGGGGCGTGCAAAAAGAGGACACATAGAAAATCTGCTCTTACAGGAGCATGTTTGTGTTAAGTTTTTAATTTGTTTGGTGATGATAAACTACTGCTACTACTACTTAAAATAATTAGACAAACTGTGCACTGGTTCCGAGCTGGGACAGAACCCTCAGCCTTATAAAACAAACATAAGACCTCCACAGTAAGCAAAGCTATATTTTTGCAGTGCTATAAAACAGGAGTAAAAAAGGGGGGATGCCATCCCCACTCCCCGTCCCCTCTGAGAAACGTCTGACCACAGAGGTGTGAGCGTTAGCCCTAGCCCGACGCCAACATCTCCATAGAGACGGGGGGGGGGGGGGGCACCGTTGGGCCTGCATGTCTGTGCCGTGGCACTGAGCAACGAGTGCGCGCCTGGGGCCCGACCACTCACCTGGGCCCCTGGGAGGGAGGGTACATAGTGCGTGGTGCATGGTTGCAGGTCATATGTACTCCAATGACCTGCAACAAGCTGCCAGTCTGTCAGCCCAACCTGGGGAGTAACGGCACAGGGTGAGGAGGGGGCCCAGCTGGGAACATTGTTTACCGGGTCGCCGCCGCTTTTGGAGGAGGCGGCCGGCTCCAGTGGGATTGACGTAGAGAGGACAGACTTGATATGCGCACAATTCCCCAGACTGCCTTTCGCGCCCGAAACTCTGTGGACTTTTGAAACCTTGCTGCACTTTTTCAACTTTATTTTTTGGTTTTGCGTTCTGCGATTGTCTCGTCAAAAGAAACATCTGGCTGAGGAGCTAAAGGCTAAAGTGAAATTAACATAATTAGAACACAATATTATGATTTTCGGTGATTTCTCCAGCAAGTGGCAAAAATACAATGAAATGAGTGTCTGGACGTGCCCCGCAGTTTGTTTGCACCTGCTGCAATTACGCCATACAATAGCAGGCAGTCATTCCGGAATAACTCACGGGAAGTACGCGTTTGAGACTAAACCAGCAGCACTTCCACGCCATGCCAGACAGGATACATGTTTTCTATCTAAATGACTCCTTTGTGTTTCTGTAAGTCTATCTTAAGCATTGACAGCACTGTTAACAGCCAGACAACAGAACCCAAGCACATGTCAATGTTATTTGTATTGATGGAATAAAAGTGATGCAAGTGCATGTCCTCCATGGGGATGTCGAGATTAACCAGTTTTACAATTGGGTTAACCGTAAGACTTTTCGGACCCACGGAGAACCGCTGTCATGTCTCATGAGCCGTAGTGTATCTGGGCCAAACGGTGTCACGTGCCTGTAAAGGCGGAAGAAACTGTGTGTAGTGTTAAATCCACTCTACAACACATTGAGTCAGCGGCAGGTTGAATAATCCGACGTACAGAGAAAATCGTATCAATTTTCACATAATTATTGCTAAACAGGACCAAAGGAAGAGTCCCAAAATAACCATGTGCAGCAGCGTTTGTCTATAGAAACTCTTTTGTAATTGTAGTGAATTTATGAGACCGAGGATTAGAGAGGGAATATTTTATGGAATATCTTTTGAAAACATTGACGTCCCTTTTGCTTTCTTTAGCTACGACTAATAATAATATTAATATTCTATTGCCTATTTTATTTTTTTCATATGTATACTTTTTTTAATATAAGGGTTAAAGCAAATAGATTAAAGATAACATACTTAGGTATTGGGTAGGTTTTCAATTGCAATTTAAATATAATGTCATTTTACTTTCTATTGTAAAACAGTGGTTCTCACCAAGAATGGGCCCACAATCACCCTGGGATGACAAGACCCAAATTTGATTTAGGCTTTTAAAATCACTGGAAATGGTTCCGTGACCCACCAGTTGAGAACCACCGCTGTAAAGGATCGGAGAGATACTTCATATTTTCCTCATTTCGATCATTTCTAATAATCGTAAAATCGCAATATTTTTCCTCCAGAATAATTGTGACGTTTTTAATCTGACGTCTCTCGTCCTCTATAAAGGACACGCTGCTTAGTGAAATGTAGAGTGTAATAAGGCAAACTAACTTATAAAGATGAGTGAGTTTATTGGACAGGGAACAAGCGCACAATCTCGCATGTGGTTCCGTACCGACGCCCGCGCGACTACACAAGGTGCTAAAGCGGTTTTCCAAGACAACTTTGAAGCGACGCCTCTCTTCAGTCGCAAACTAGATCAACTTATTGTCTCACGTTTCCCAACCCAAAACAACACGGGCCGCTGCAGACGGCTGTTGTGACAGGAGCGCATTTCATTTGCCACGTTCGACCCCCACAAAATGCTACCGCACACGGAGCCCGTCACCGCAGCCCCGCCGTCCCCCAATTAAGACCGCGCACGGCGTCACTGTCTGCGCCCCTACCTCGGGTGACCGTGCGCGCCAGAGTGTGAAAACCGATCCGATGGAGCTTTGCCCCGGCCCCCCGTTTCTCGCCCCATCGTACGCCGCCGCCATCGCCGAAATGCAGCAGGTACCCGCGCCCTGATTGACAGCCCCCGGGTCAGCCGCACATCTCGCGTGTGGTCGTGGTGGCAGGGGAGGGCGGGGGCCACAAAACAGACCTGGGAGAGCTCGGGACTGTGATTGCCTTATTGCTCAGCTGTCAAAAGCATTGTCGGCCCGTGTGTTATTGAAGCTTCAGTCTGGGAGGTGTCCGCCTAAAGACTCGCCGCTCTATTCAATTTTTTTTTCTTGTTTTTTTTTTTGGCTACAAGAAAAGGAGGAAAAACAACAACACACACACATGCGCTGGTTTGTGCGCACGCTCGCCTGTATTGGTTGGTCCGATAATGCAACACAAGCCTCCCGGGGGAAATGGTTTGGATTTGAGATGCCATTTGGCAATCATTTATCGCGCAGATAGCAGCCGTGGTCGCTAACATTATACGCGGATAGCACTGATGTCGCCGATTTTAAAGCTTACTGTGCTCAATTATAAAACCAGCATCTAACAAAGAGAACATTTCCCAATTATAAGCCAGAGAATATCCTTTTTTTTTTTGGTTATTGGACCAAGCAGTTGTAAACGGAATTGAAAGCTGAATGGTCGCAATGGATTTTTTGTTTATTTATTTTTTGTGAGTTTCTACGAGATAAAGAAAACAAAATAAACTGAAAACCTGTCTACACCTCTACCTCTACCTATGTGTTCTGAAATCCGTGCGACTCTTATTCATAGTTACTGTAGGGGTTCCCTAAAATTTCTGTCATGGGTGTCGTGAGATGATTTCAGCATTGTATTTAAAGAGAACCTAAACGGGCGTGCCAAAGCCTTTCCCCATCCCACAAACGGTAGTCTTTTACAAGCATTTCTATCAAATTCATGAACATGCATTCTAGCATTTCTGTGACAGTGACTCAACCAACAACTCAGGACCCCCCCTCTGTAAACTGTAATTGGCATTCATAATAATTTACGGTACAAAACATTTAAAATCTGGTTCAGTGATGTTGGATACTCTATTTTGATAGTTGGCTTAATTTAACTAAAATATGCTGTTTTTAAATAAAAAATACGTCAAATTCAATGTCCGAAATTTAAGAAAATCCTCTTTTGACTCCCACTTCAGTGTCCTGCAACCCCCCGGGGGAGTTCTTATATAAATGTGCTTATATAAACTCATCCCTGTGAAGAATTGGGATGCCTCAAATGTGTTAGGGAAGTAAAGAATGAGTTTGGACCACAATGAACATTGACATTTTTTTCGTGGCTTCCTCTTTCGCTGCCTGTAATAAAAGAAATCGGGTATAGGGCTTTTAGTGTGTGCTGTACAATTGTGCGTTCAGGTGTTGTGTTAGTCCTGAGCTGTCGCGACTGGGCGCGCCGCCATTGTGGGCCAACAACGTTTTCAAATAAACATTCAACAACCAGATTTCAAACACTGCCTGACCAAATAACGTGTCCTCTTCGATGCAACTAACTGGTCAGATCTGGTGTTGCTGCAGTTGGTCAGGTCTAGGTTCAGCAACACTATGTGCCCAAAGCATGAAATCAGAGACCATAAGACCTGAACATCCTGAATGTCTAGATTATTCCATCAATGGATTTCTTCTTCTTCTGATGGCGCGGGAATATTCCAAGATGTCAATGCCAGGATTCATCGGCTGACATTGGTAAAGAGTGGTTCAGGGAGCGTGATGCATCATTTTCACACATGGATTGACCCTCCACAGAGTCCAGATCTTAACCCCATTGAGGATTTTTGGAGAAGGCTTTGAGCTGGGGTCACACTCTACCATCTTCAATACCAGATCTTGGTGGAAAATGAATGCAGCACTGGATTTTTTGACTGAAGCTGTTTGGAACAATACCACAGTGAATGTAATCAAAGCTAAAGGTGGCATAACCAGATATTAGAGCGTGAGACCAATTTTTTTTGTGGTGATTTTATTTTTTCTTTGGGGTCGTGCAGTGCAAGTTTTGCTTTTTGAAATCAAATTATACGAGCTCCCGAGTTGTTGTTCTGGTGATTTGAGGGGGTCACGGCCTGAAAAGTTTGGGAGCCCATGGGTTATAGCAGGTCATTTTTCTCAGTTTCTCTCAAATACCTGGATGTGTTTAAAAAGCGGACTCTCTCAAAATGTGAGACAAAAATCATAAATACTTCGTATAAATCGTATTGTGGACATTTTACATCATATTCAAGGCCGTTGCTTTTAAGCCAGCCAACTCGTGAGCAAGAATCAGCGAAGGTAAGTTTGATATATTAATGTACGAACTACCAAGCACAGAATGTGATTTCACACCTTAAAGCTCCTCTTTTGTGGGGCATAGAAACAGCTACAGTAACCCAGAAGAGACATGCTGTCTGTCAATTATGCAAACGAAATAAATGGTGATAAGACTACTTGCGAAATGTGTGCTTGAAAGGAAGCGGAAATGAGCCTTTTGTGTCCTCTCTGGAAAGTTGTTGGAATAAAAAAAAAAACAGCTCTTGTTTTCTGTAGTTTCATTCATGCACGTTTTGAGTAATCCTGCATATTTATATGTAAAGTCCTTTTAAAACAGGTGCACGGGTCAGGACTCAAAAGTGGGTTGTGGAACCATTTACAGTGGGTCATGAGTCTTTCTGTCTCAATGTTATTTATTGTATTTATTCATTTATGTTTGAGTTTTACAAAAGTTTAGCTTCTTATGTGACAAACATGGAATTTAACCTGGAATGTTCCATAGAGGAAGCTTTAAATTAGCAATTTTTAATAAGAAAAGCTGACATCATCCACTTGAAAGCGTCAACATTTCTTTATCTTTTAATCTTAATTAGCCAATATTACTAAAATCATTATTTTAAATCACAGGACATTCATAAGTGCTTTGTATCGACTCAGTGAAACCCGGATTCCCGTTCCCTTTGACTTGGGCTTCAGCCATCGATCCGTCCAGGCCTCCCCTTTCCCTGCGGCTGCGGGATGGATCGCAGAGCAGGGCTTGAATTGTGAGCTGTCTGTCTCCCCGTTCCAGAAAAATAGACACGGCCATAAGAGTGTGGTTAGTTAATGGCTCTCTGCTCTCCGCCCCCAGAGTCCTCCTGTCTGACCAGCAATGGGCCGTCCGCCATCTTGTTTCCGACCAGAGAGTTTCAGCCGGCTTCACCAATCGCTAAAAGACGGAAACACGGACTAGCTGAACATGACTACATATTTTACTCATGACTGGAGGAGTGTCTGCGTTTCATTTGACATAAATGGAGCTGTAGGAATATTATGGGATGGAACAATGTGATTGAAGGTGCATTACCTGTTGTACATTAGCACTTAATTACTGAATTACGCTGTTATCAAACCGTGAGTTTATTAGAAGCACGTCTCTGTTGGACATAGAGAGACAGTTGAGACGTGTGACCTGGGCGGACGGTGAACACGAGTCTGGCCAGTCTACACGCTTTTCCCATTCTTTAAAAAGACACATAGTCTGGGACCACCCGGGATTTCTTTGAGTTTTCTTATTCTCTGATTATTAACCAATCAGAGAAAAGCCGGATACAAGCAAACGTCAGTGGTTCAGCTGGAGTTCAGCTTCCCGATGGCCTTGTGTATGAAACAGTTTTTAAGTCGACTGGACCTGACCCGTAGATTCCGCAGTCTCCTCCCTGAAGGCATTACCTTGAACAGACTGTGTGATGGGTGCCATCACACAGTCTCTTGGCACCCATCACACAGTCCCTGGTGATTCTGACGGCTTTGCGGGTGAGACGGGTGAAGTACATGTCCTTAATGAGGGGAGAGGAGCTCCACAGATCTTCTCCGCTGCGCTCACGATGCGCTGGAGGCTCCTTCGGCAGGAGGCAGTGCTGGCGCCGCTCCACACAGTGATGGAGCTGGTCAGAATGCTCTCTATAGTCCCTCTGTAGAAGGACCACACAGTGATGGAGCTGGTCAGGATGCTCTCTATAGTCCCTCTGTAGAAGTTGCACATAACAGAGGCTGGGACTCTAGCTCTTCTTAACTTGTGGAGAAAGTAGAGACGCTGATTACTTTTCTTGACCAGAGATGTAGTGTGCATGGTCCAGGAAAGGTTCTCTGTGATGTGCGCACCCAGGAACTTAGTGCTGGTCACCCTCTCCACTGCAGCACCATTGATTGTTAGAGGAGCATGCTGGACCCGTGCTACGAAAGTCCACAGCAATCTCTTTTGTCTTCTCCACAAAAAAAGCAAATGTGACAAAGTTAAAAGGAAAATCCATAATGATCCTGAACAGACACCTCAAAACCCGTAATGGGCAATATCAATAGGCACAGGCTCGAGGTTTTGCCACACAATCTTCTCACTGATAGAGTGCACTATATTGACAACTATATAATCCAAGGCTAGAACGTGAATGAGGGGTTAGGGCTTACATTCGGACACAGCCTTTGTCCATCAGATGCTAAAGCCAACACCAGGCCGCACGGTAGAGACGTGAGACGACAACATCTCTCTGTTTGAAACCGCTCTGATTGACGGCCATTGTAGCGGCGAATAAGCCAATTTTCTGCCCCTCACTCTCCATACGTCAGGCCTCCATCTATGTCCAGCCTGTCAACGTTTGTTTAGCATGTCAGAATGTCTCAATTGTGCCTCATGGGTTCAGAAGAGGTTAGGTTTAAAGTTTTGGTAAAGGCCACGGAAGGTTAACTTATGCTCCAAGCTTAGTTGTTAAAAGCTCACCAAAATTCACTTCGTCAGGCTCCCGCTGACCCTCTTCAATCCAGTCTGCTTGATAACTTTATTAGCACTCTTATAGCTGCTGTTTTATGGTTTGCTGATTTTTGTTGGCAAAGAAAATGTTTCTTTTGTGACAATATTGTAAATTATTTGAATTTATTTAATAAACTATGAACCGCAAGGACATACGACTCTTTTGTGAAAACAAGATTATGGTTTCCACACAGCTCCCATGAACACTTCAACACTTCTCTTTAGGGTGTGTTCTCGTTGTAGAATGAGATGAGTTCATAATCTCAGATGAGGAACAGCTTCCAAAATAACTCTATGGGAGAGGTACAAACAGAAAATGCACATGTTTAACCTGATCATTATTTGGTCGTGATAAATCCCCAAACCTGCCTCATTGATCTTTTGGCAGAAAGTCCTTAAAACTGGCCTACATTTTTATATATTGTCACCACTTTTAAACCCTTTTTTTGCAGGAGGTGATAATGGAAACGAAGGTATTTTTTCACACTTGAACATCAACAGAAGTGATGAATGCGTGGCATTGAGTGTATACCATCGCCCTTCCCTGTTCGGGTTCATATTCTGCCCTCCAGGCCGTACAGTCCCTCTGTCACACTACCGCCTTCCAACCACAGAGCACCAGGTTCAATCCTCTCTAATGCCTCCACGGTGAAAGTGCAACAATGGTTTCATCAGCGCAATTAGTGGCTGGGTCTCCACGTCCGTACAGTAATGTCCGTTTCTGACCGTCGTAGATGAGGCTTTTGATGCTGATGCATATAACCCATATAATGCATGTGGTTGCCTTTCAAAAGGGCATTGGGGACGTTCCAGTAATAGGAATGATCAAATCAAAAGATGATATAAGAAAGAAAAAGGAAGAAGAGAAAACACACCCACTAAACATTGCTGAAATGTGTGTCTAAACTAGACTCTTGTTTATAAAGGGATAGATACTTTGCTATCTTTTCTAAATAGGTTGCGTTTACGTGACATCACCAGTGTTGGGGGGTAATGCGCTACTTAGTAATGCATTAGGGTACTCAGTTTACGTTTTCCGAGTAACGAGTAAAGTAACTCTTTTGCATCTGCAGGTAAACAAGTCCTAGTTTCTTTTTCAAATCAGTAACGCGTTAGTTTGGTCCTAAACCCTTGGCTCCTTTCTTCCTCGGCTGCTGTGCTCCTCCGCGCATGCCCACCAAAACTTCACACGGGGTTAGTAACATGGCAGAGTTTGCAGCGAATACGTTCACATCGTGGAAGTACTAACACTGTTTAGAATTTACTGGAGAAAAGGACAATACAATGCTGGTGGTGAAGCTAAAGAGGAAAACCCCGATGGAGTTCGCTCCTGCCTCCCAAACAGCAACGCTTAGCTTTTGGCAGCAAAACGACAAACTCGTAGCTGGTTATGTGGTTGAGGAAAGCTGTACAATCATTCTAAATCAAGTTGAGTATGTTGTGTGTTGTTACCAATTCAATGTTCAATGAAGGTACTTGAGTCATCTTCTGCACTCAGTAGTTGAAGTCTTCGACTACTGAGATACCAATTCAATGCACATTGTAATACGTTAGCGCTCCTTTACAGATGTCCTTTTTGTTGAAAAACTGGCACAGTTTCTGACCGCCAAACTGTTTACATATAGCGAACGAAGCGAAGCTTTTACGTCGATAGACCTATAGTTGGGCGGCACGGTAGCGCAGCGATTAGTGCTCTCGCTTCACAGCTAGAAGGTCCCGGGTTCGATTCTCACCTGGTCGGGGTCTTTCTGTGTTCTCCCCTTGTCTGCGTAGGTTTCCTCCGGGTACTCCGGTTTCCCCTGCCACCAAAAACATGTACAACAGGCCAGGATGAATGATGTGTGTGTGTGTGAATGCATGGAGGTGATCAGGGGGACCGTTGGCGCATATGTGTGCAGTCGTGACAGCGCTTCTGTCAGTTTCCCCCAGGGGAAACTGAAGCTACTAACTGGCTTACCACCACAGTATGGAGTGAATGTAAAATGCTCTCATGTAAAGCGCTTTGTGACTATGTCTGTCTGTGAAAGGCGCTATATAAATATATCTTCTAGTTCATGCTCATTATTGTTGCCTTTTGCTGTAATTTGTCCACATACAAAATAAAGCTCAGAAGCCAATTGTATGTGCTATTCTTGAATATGGTACTGGTACTGGTAGGTGGTAGGCTCTGTTTGCGTGAGGCCGAGCTAGCTTTGTGGAATGGAGCATTCCGCATAAGAAAAAATTATCGACAAATGAAGGCTATATATACAGTAGATGTTTATTATTGGTAATGCATGAGTACTCTAACCTTCATAATAAAGTAGCGCAGTAACATAATGAGATACTTTTCCAAGGGAGTAACGAGCTAACTTAACAAGTTACTTTTAAAAGTAACGTTACCCAACACTGGACATCACCCAATTCTAAAGAGCCTATAGTTCAAAATTGAAGCTGTAGGCAGCTAAGAATTCCATTGCCGGAATTTGGTTGATTCTTAATCTTTGCAATTTCTTGGCCTGTCCATGCCATAAAGGCATTCTAAAGTGGTTACAATATTCAAAAACGTGTGCTTGATGTTGGTGAGTAGAGAGGACTTTCAGTCAAAAGATTGAGACCTAGGCTTGATCTGAAAACTCTTGTTCCTTTACCTTAGAGGGCCTCTTGATGGGGTTAACCATAAGGTGTCTATGTAGTTGGAAACTAGAGCTTCTGCTGTGTTTTTAACAATCTGACCATCCTCCCCCAACATTCCTCGCCAACAAAATGACATACAATTTGACTACAAGAAAACAGACAGATGATAAAGAGCAGGTTCAGACTTACCCTCCACAGCTACAGATGTGGTCCCTATGCTGAAGGAGCAAGAATAGGAAGCACTGAAGCACTAAATTCTGCTCCAAATGATTATGCAAATGATATTTTTGATGAGAAATAAGATTTTCTAAATTGTCAACTCAAATGACAGTCAGCATAATTTTCAAGTCTTTAACTGTTAGAGGATCATATGAATGTGATTGAAAAAATCTCCCGATAACAGTATTTTTTTCAAAAATAAACACAACAAACAACTCAACAAAAATGTACTGGTCCAAATTATTATGCACAGCAGCGTTTCAATACATTTTGTAGGTTGTTTAGAACTGAAAATGGTAATTTGTTGAATTAGCTGCATTCGGAGGTCATGTCAAGTTATATGTAGGACCCTTATTTGATAGCAGCTTCAAATTCTTAAATCCATTAAACTTGTAAGTTTTTGGAGAGTTTTTCTGGTTAGATTTCTTTGCAGGATGTCAGAATAGCCTCCCAGAGCTGCTGTTTGGATGAAAACTGTCTCCCACCCTCATAGATGTTTTGCTTGAGGCTCTAAAGATTCTCAATAGGGTTGGGGAGGGGAGGATGGGGTCCACATCATGAGTTTCTCTCCTTTTATGCCCATAGCAGCCAATGATGCAGAGGTATTCTTTACAGTATGACATGGTGCGTTGTCATGCATGGAGATGATTTTGTTAGGGAAAGCTCGGCCCTTCTTTTTGTACCATGGAAGAAAGTAGTCAGTCAGAAACTACACATATTTTTCCGAGGTCATTTTCACACCTTCAGGGAGCCTACAGGGGCCGACCAGCTCTCTCCCCATGATTCCAGGCCAAAACGTGACTCCGCTCCCTCCTTGCTGACATTGCATTGACTAACCATTCTCTACTCCAACCATCAGACCATCCAGGGTTACACGGCACTCATCAGTGAACAAGAACAGTTTGTTTGAAAATGAGTCTTTGTGTATTTCTGGACCCACTGCAGCCGTTTCTTTTCGTCAGCTTCATTGAACAGTTTAGGGGAGGCCAAATAGAAGGTTTATGCACAACTGCAGCCTCTGGAGGGTCCTACACCTTGATGTTCGGGAGACTCCAGAGGCACCAGCAGCTTCAAATATCGGTTTTCTGCTTTGTAGCAGCTGTTCTCTTAATCTGATGTATTTGTCTGGCAGAAACCGTCCTCATTGTGCCTTTATCTGCACAAACCCGTGTGTGCTCTGAATCAGCCACAAATCTCTTAACAGTACGATGATTATGCTTAATCTTTTGTGAAATAAAAAGGTTTTCATACCTAGTCCAAGGCATTCAACAATTTCACGCTTTTCATCAGCAGAGAGATTCGTTTTCTTTCCCATATAACTTGAATATGGTGGTCTGCTTAAAGATGTGGAATGTCCTTTTTCAGTAGTTTTTCCCTTGGTTTAACTAACAACTAATTATTACAGGTGAGATTGATGTCAGTGATTCAGCCCTGAGACACTACAATACTGTACAAGAGTTTAATTGAAAAACAAAAAGTGTAACCTTTATGACACTTAAATACAATTTGCATAATAATTTGGAACAGGGTTTATTCAGCCACTTACAGTATCATGTGGACTCGCATCCGGTTCCATTTGCGATTATGACATCAATCAATCCAGCTGATTTTGCAAACATTTGAAAAAAGATTGAAATATGAATACATTTCAAAGCATACAGTATTTGCAGAGGCCTAAAGAGCGGAGTTGGTAGATTTTCAAATGTTTTATGCATGTTTGTGTTAAATGAAATGTCCAGCACATGCAGCAATGTTTTAGCCCGGACAAAAGCCCCTCAAAGCGCTCCCTGCTTCCACATCTGTGCGTATTACATGTCTGCATTTGTCTGGATATTGGTCCCACGGCGGTGTTTAGCCCTCAAACCTTATCCTCTTTTATTGTTATGGAATATTTTATGGAATCTGCAGCGTTTTATCTGTGGAAAGTAAGGCGAGCGCGGATGAAACAAAGCTCTGTTCGGCCGGGTCTTTACAGCTGCCACTTCTGACAGTGAGTGATGAGTTCTGCAGGACGGTCCCTCAGGGCACAGTAAGAGGCGTGAGTTTCGACTTTTTGTTCTAAGATTTTTGAAATACTTTTAGTATTTTAGCGCAACTTTGTCAGTTAACTCCATCTATAGTCATCACATTTTACATTCCTGACTCCTGAGCTTAGCAGTATTTTGTTTGTTATTAAGACGGATTGTTCTGTTCTAAGCCTAGTTGATTGAGCTTCATAAACCAATTTTTAGCTGTTTGTTGATGGTGTTCTGTTGGCTTCATCTAATCAGGACCTTCATCGTGCACGATGGTGCTTTGCAGCTGGGATGAAAATGAGCACCTCCAAATCCTAGGCCATGGTTCTCTGGAGAGTCCTTGCTTCAAGTGGAGGAGTTAAAGTATCTCGGGGTCTTGTTCCGTGAGGGACGGATGGAATAATATTATTTTTGTTTGCATTGTTATTTATTGTCTGCTTTGCATTGTCTTCAAATGCACAAACAACAGACAAAACCTTTCCGAAAAGTCTTTCCCCCCCATAGCCACCTGCACAGTCTCGCCTTCCTCATGTACATTTTCCTTGTTTTTCCAGCGTGGCGCCACCTCTCCTGACCCCCTGCCTCCCTCCTCTTCCGCATGGGCAGACAGGATGACTTCAGAGAGGCGAGGGGCGCGGAGAAAGGCCCTTGTCTGTGAAGTCCCCCCTCTGAACATGCAGTGGTCTCCTGCAGGTGCGTGTGTGTGTGTGTGTGTGTGTGTGGGCAGGGGTGCACATATGCATTTCACATCAGTGCGGTGACTGCCGGGTCAGTGCAGAGCAGGTGTAGTGGGGCTTTTCACAATCAGCGCCCAGCCTGGCTGTGTGTAGGGATGCATGATATGAGAACAAATCTTACGAAATGAAAATATGTTCGGACAAAAGGGATACTCGATAACAGTCGTGAATACTGCTATAGTGGTATTATTGTGCCACCATTTTGTTAAAATGCCAGACCAAAAGAAAAAGTGTCCACCTGGATTGAACTAACTGTTCTGATCTGGGGTTGCTGCAGTTGGTCAGGTCTAGGTTCAGCAGCATTATGTTTCCAAAGAATGAGATCATTTGACGACCTGAAAATCCTGAATGATGAGGTTATTCCATCAGTGGATTTCTTCTTTCCTAAAAACATGTACAATTCTGGGGCCAGGACTCCCCTGAAAAAGAGATTCTTAATCTCGGTGGGACTTTCCTGGTTAAATAAAGGTCAAATGAAATGGAAAAAAGCATCAGATGGATCGGCCACTACAGAGTGCAGATCTTTGAGGATCTTTAGGATGTGCTGAAGGAGGCTTTGAGCTGTAGATCTTGGCAACAAGTGAATGCAACTATGGATCTTTTGACATTGCAGAGCTTATTGAAACAATCAAATATTAGAGCGTGTGAACCTTTTTTTGTGGCGCCTTTGTTTCGTGGTCAGGCAGTGCATTTTTGATTATATTTCATTAGATTGTTTTGTCATCCAAATCAAAACCTAACAATGACTAAATCAGGATCAAAACATCTGGCGATGCATTGTATAGTGTCTCTTCCGCCCTCGGGCCGTTGTGTCTGTCGGAGAAGCTTTGGCGAATAGTATAGCGCATGCTATGACATTCTGATTAATGAGAATTTAATTACTGCTGACTCAGCAGCTCGTGGGCTAATGGTGCATTCATGTGCTGTTGGAAAACGTTCAGCTTTGTTTGGAAATGGGGCTAATGGCAGAAACTTATCAGCCTTTCAAAGATCATGAGACTACTGAATATTACGATCCAAAAAAAATTAAATCTCATGGTTAAATACGTTTTTGGGTTTTACGTTTTCAGATTATTATACACAATTTCTTTTAAGACGGGGGTCCGTGTTGTTGCTGCATTAACTAGTGCAGAACGTCCTGGTGGAAGCAATTTGTGTTGCGCCATTGACAGTTTTGTGTGAGAAAGTTACAATAGTAGAGCTGGTAATACCTCTTTGACCTTTGTGCACATTAGCGACAAGGCACGATATGGCAGTAGGTGCCACTCGATTACATTTTTAACCACGCCTGCCCAGAACATGGTCAGAGCCATACGTGGACCCAAGGCAATTCTGCGATAACTTCGATTCGAATTACACCTGAACCTAAAGGTTTTTCATTGTTACTATTTGGCTAAAAGAAAACAGGAAGAATATGAGGGAAATCCTGGCCAACACATCAAAATGGTCTTACAATTCTGACACACAGCAAAGATCATTTATGCTTCTCTTTCTAAGAATAAGCTGGAAATCGCCCTGCCTTTATATAGTTACATTTAACGGGTTTACTATGGGTCTACAACAAACATATACAGCATTTTAAATAATAAAATGGGTTTAATGACACTTCTTGGGTGTCTGTCTTCTTGACAGTGAAAATACCTCTTTTTTTCAGGACTAGAACATTGTTGTGCGACAATAAAGCCAAAAAAGTTGGGCACTGGGTAAAAAAAATAGCAATTTGAAAACTCAGATTGAAACCTTTACCCTTTGAAGTTCCTCACAAGATTTCCATCAAACTTCCTGAACTTTACTAGAGTGTATAAGCGCAATTTTTCACCGTTTGGCACAAGCGCTAAACAAACAGTGTTGACAGGAGGACTCTTTTTCTTTTTTTCTTTTTTTTTAGGAGGCGAGTGCGGAGGCGTTCCCGTCTCTCCGCCCTCTCGTGACCCGGGCCGTGTCATCCCTCGCTCCGTCATGTTTGACCCAAAAACCGGGCCCATTCACACGGGCATCCATCAGCGTTAGCAAGCAACAATGACAAATGGGGCTTCCCGCAGCACTGCTAGCATCTGGATCCTTTCTCCACGGCGCGCTCTTGTTTATGCTAAACAGCCCGGACAACAGCTGGCCGATGGGAGTTTACAAGTGAAGCAATTGGGAAGTTAGGAGCCCACTGCTATGCCCCATCTGTGAAATAATGTGCGTTTAACATGCTTTTCCCCCGTAAGTAACTGCATCACGATTGATTGTCGCCGCAAGCTTTGAGCCGATTAGGAAAAGTTAAATACACATTGTGACATCATATTAAAGAACGCTCATAATGGATGTAGTAGTAGTCTCATACTACTGCTACTTTCCCAGTGAGGAAAAAAAGCTACGTATACGTTGACTCGCACACTTATGCAGGCCTATATCAGATTAGAAGAACACTTTGGAATAGGCACAGCCATAGGCCTGCAGAGGGCTATCAAGGTGTATTTAGCCCCAGGGCAGGGTACCATACTGGCATCTTTACTGCAGACGTCGCCAGCGTCTGCTCCGGACCTGGTTAACGAACCATAATCAGGTAATGCAGGACTTGGCCTAAAGAGTTTAGAGTGGCCTCACCTGCTCTTTTTAATGAGCCTATAGGGATGTGCCTTGCTTCACCATACATGATCAAATCTTTGTTGCATGTTCAGCGACTCTTCTTTCACTTGTTTATTGTTTTGTTTCATTGCTTTAATGTTTGTATAGTCCTGTGAGGCCTCACAATCGTGCATCTGATCTTATTACAATACTAGGGCTGCGCAATTAATCGAAATTGCAATTTCTATTTGCAATCCCAATAATTGTCACCTAGTAGCACCTAGTTTTGGAATTTGGACGAGACAATGGATTTTTGTGAGTTACTTGATACTGAAGGAAAAACATTTTTTTTATTTGAGCTGAGCTTTGTATTAAAGGTCATGAATCAGCTACATTTATTACTTTTTAGTATGAAATAATAAAACCAGATTGAAAATCATCGAGCCCTTTCCAAAACGTAGACCTTCTTTCTCAGAAAGACTACTACTTCAGCAAGTGGTACTACTACAACTAGCATTTTCAAATACAAAATACACTTAAATGAAAACACTACAATGCCTGGTGCAAACAGTACATTCAGTACAGTACAGCAAAATCTAAACGATATGTATACAGTGTAATCACAGGTGGGGCTGGGGGGGGGATGAAAATTGTATTAATCATATACACAAATGAACTATTGTTGAATTAGCATGAAATAAGCCTATTGTATATAAAGACTCTGTGTCTTTATACTTTTTCAGTGGATAAATATTAAAAGAATTGTTCCCTGGGAAAGGCTAAGCTGACCCTCTGACAACGGTTCTGTGCTACTGTTATACTACTTACAGCTACAAATATACTGTAATTTGTTTGTGACTGTACATTCTATTGACTGCATCAAGCCTCGTCACAGTTCATGGTACACTCTAATGAAACGCTGTAATGACTGGCACTGTTTACCGTCTTATTTCCTGCTGCTGCGGCTCCTTCCCACTGCATTGTTTATCCTCCGCACCTCGTTTCCTGGTGGACTGAGCTTGTTGTTGTGGTTGTGTGCTGTCAGATGGAGTGCCGCGGGCAGGGTCTTGGTCTTCTGGCTTCCCCCGGCAGGGTCTTGGTCTTCTGGCGTCCCCCGGTCCCCGGTGCGGAGAGAGAGCCACCACAGAGGAGCAGGGAGGGGGCCGACAGGTCAGCGTACAGAGGACCGCTCATCAGCCGGGCAGTCGTCCGCAGAACCACGCCAGCACGAGAGCACACAGGTGAGCGCCGCGTGTTCAAACTGGCCTTAAGAAAAGTCGGCGCTGTCGGGAAATGGCGCGGTGCGTGTTATTGTGGGGGTTTTTTTCTGTTGAAATGAAAGTACTGTACTGGTTAGACTTCCCATTTCACTTGAAAATACACCTAGTTCTTCCCGAGGTGATGTTTATCATCTCTCTTCTCTATTGGACAAGGGCACAACGTTTTTAAATAAAGTTTAAGTATGCAAAACTGAAGAGATTGATGAAAGAAAGAGGCCCCGGTAATGTTAATGAAAGATCTCAAAACGACGAGGACAAGAGAGAGGAGGGGAGGAGCGCTCAGGAGGAAAGTGTTTTTCTTTTTTTTACCTCCAAAACTTTGTTGCCAATCTGGTGAAAGCTCCAAGCATGTCACTCTGGTTAAGCAACATTAAGGGTGGGACATTCAACAAAACATCGCCTAATTTGAGTGGCATTTATGGATAAGAATGAACTTTATGTTGTAGGACAACAATGTAGGGCTGGGCGATATGGCCAAAAATTAAAATCTCGATTTATTTAATTTAATTTATTTTACTCAGTTTGGTCGATTACGATTTTAATCGATTTTATTGGAAATAAACGTAAAAGTTCTCCAGATCTTTCATTATAAAGAAAATTGCTCAGAGCCCTGCTCATTTATATTTAGATTAATGATATAGCCTATAATTAGACCCATTCAAAATTATTATTAAATAAATAAATAAATTATTAGCATTATTATTATTATTATTATTTATTTATGTTTTAAATATTCCTTGTCTGCTCTCAAAAGTAAAACTTCTTAATAAGCCATGGAGTTTTCAAAAGCCTTTGAGTTTTCTCATTCCCTTGAGCTCTGCTGTAATTGACAGCCGTCTCCATGGAGACTCAACGGGAAGGGAGGCGGGGTTAAATGCTGCAGCGACGCCGCCATGTTTGTCCCCGCTCTGAGCAGGGCAGTGAGGATCAGACTCAGGGGAACTTTGTTTTAGGGAAGAAAACTCCAACGTGCGCTACGAAGACACAACACGTCGGAGAAAAATCCCTGCCTTTAATGCTACACCTGGACTAACGGCATCAAAACTTGAAATCTGAAGATGTAAAACTTTCTGGTTCCTGCTTTTGATACTTTAAATTTTTCGATACCAGTAGTACCAAAAAATACCGGTATTGTTTAAGCGGTACCCAGCCCTAATTATAAGGCTTACTTCTGATTAGCTCTGGTACGGATCCATCCTGCAAAGTTCAAACGCGTTTTCCTAAACTGGAAACCTACCAACATAGGAAGAAGAACTTTCCTGGCTTATAGTTGGTGGAGATGAAAGCTACCGCTGGAAACAATAGCGTTTTGCGAGCACTGTTTTGACACGGCTCCCATTTGGAAGTCGTTGGGAGTCGGCCAGTGGCTGGTTGGCACGCCTTGAGCCGGTGTGAGGCGAGGGGGCAGCGTTTACCACCGCCGCTGCAGCGCTGTGAGCACACTAGCATCCACCTCAGCCTATTCCCCTACCGCTGCGCTCGCCCTCTGCCTCGCACTTTGTTTATACTCCAGCCAAGCCCCTGCCCTGGCATCACACGGAGAGGTCAGCCCCCTCCGAGCCCCAGTGCACCTCCACCCCCCCCCCACACACACACACACCCCCCACCATCCACCACGGCATTGTAACATGGCTCTAGGACAGCAGGAGAGGTAACGAGCTCTCTCCTACACAAACTCCTTTGGATGTATCCTAGCCACGAAGTGTGCTGCAGAGGCGTCGAGGTATTGTTTCACTTAACAATACTTTCTTGTTTAACTTTGCGTAACTTTGTCTGTTTTATGAAAGGCGAGGGACTGCAGGTCAATCTAAAATAAATAAATAAATAAATTAAGAGATATTAATTTGAAAGTTTTGCTGTAGATTACTGTCATACATAAAGAAAAGATGTATTGCAAGTCATTTCATGTTTTCATAAGAATTTACAAATTTGCTGTATTTTCTAGCCTGGGAATACCCAGACTGCTGTGTGCGCTCGAATCATTTGGAACTGCACAGCAGCCTGGGGGACCATGGCTGAAATCTTCACATAAATTTGAGGACAAATCAAAGAACGAGGAGGGACGGTAAGACGCACTATCCTTGTTTAAGGATTAAAAATAAAAGTTTATTCACGGATCCAACATGACAGCAACCCTTTCGTAGTTATTACGAAATATTGTAATAACTATATTATTACGATATTTCACAAAACCATTTCAACATGATATGGTCCATTCTAAGTAAACACCAATCATAAGTAACTAGTTTTTTAGCACATTTTTAAACAGGATTTAAAAAAAAACACACTTCCATTTGGTCAAACAAACTTTTACACATTTATAAAGTTAAGTGCATTGTTTGTTTTCGCTGAGTTTGCAAAAAGATCTGTCGATCTCCGTCAGATGAAGGCTTTAGTGATGTTGCAATATATTGTGGCTTCTTGCGATACGGATATTACATCACCTAATATCGCGATACGATATTTTTTTTTAGATATATTGTCAGTGCCCCGCAATCGGCGGCCTGGTATGACGATAGCCTTTTATTAAGCAGCACTAACCACCGATCCTTAAAACGAGCGTCTTTACCAGATCTGTTCCACTAATCTATTCCGTTTTGGGTTTTATGAAATAAAAAAACGGAATGGCCCGCTCAATGCAGTCCGAGTCGTGTTTTTTATGGATCCAGTCCTCGGTAACCGCGCGGCAGACCCAGGCCATGTGGTCGGGTTTATTTGGTGCTGCCCCAGAAAGCTTTGGAGAAACAGAGTAGGGCTGGGGACAATAAACAATAATATAATTTATCGTGATTCAAAATGTGGCAATTAATCGATCGCCACATTTTTTAATAATCGTGATCATCGCGTTGGAAGATAATTGCTAAATCCACCATGTAGTGCTACGTTATAAAACCAGCAACAATTACTTTCTATCGATTATGGCTATGAAAAGATTAGCTGGTTTTCGTTCTATGTTTATAATTTACTGCAATTTTGTTTTCTTTTGAGTTGAATTTGTTTAAATATACTTTAGTAGGTGTCACATTTACCACATTTTGACATTTATAGGAGACAATGAAGAGGGGACACTCCGTTACCCAAGTCTCATATCTGTAAAATCTGGAGCTTCAGTTCATTTTTTAAACAAAATATCATGATAATGTTGTTAAGATAATTGTGACTCTAAATTTCATTATCGACCCATCCCTAGTCACGAGATGGTAATAACTTTAACATGAAATCCTTTTGGCACTTTGTTAATAAGGAAATGAAACCAAAGTGAAGCTGCTGTAGCATTATCTGTTTCACATCAGTCACTGAAGTGAGCTCTGCGGGGATTTGGTAGAAAGTCCAGTGAACTTCTTGGCTCCTCTTTTTTTTCATACAGAACACAAACCTATTGCATGTGTCCTATTAGATCAGTAACTGGAACTCACTGATTAAATATTAAACCTGAATATGAGGAAAATCCAAACTCCAAAAATTTAATAATGGTAGTCTACATAATGTAAATTACACAACCTACTCAAACTTTCTAAAACATAAATCAGTATTGTTTACAACATCATGAACATGCTTTACAGTTACTTAAATCAAATGATCATATAGAAATTCAAACAATAAATGATTGCAAATAACATTTCTAAAAACACTTCCTTGCGCTCCCAACTCCACGTTAGCAGGACTAGTGTAGCCACATCGTAACATCGAGCCAATTACAGCTACTATCACTAGCTTCTCCGACTGTTGATCTCCATTTCCACCCAGCCTCCGAACCACCTCTGCTCCTCCAGCATTCCAACATGGCCCTAGGACTTAGCGGGCGCGGAGCTGACACCTCGGAATCCCACCGAAAGGCCCTTTTGGATCAGATACTTTGGAAGCCTGCCAGAGCAACCCGGGCCTCCTCCTCCTCCTCCTCCTCTGAGCGCTCGGGCAGCTTTCGAAAGGGAGGAAGAAGGGAGGGGAGGGGGGGGGCTGCTATAATAAGTGGGAGACAATGAGAGCGGCTCATACTCCTCCCACGCCCGGCGCATGTTGCAAAGTCGGATTCCGAGATTGAAAATTGGTTTGGTCACCGCTAATTACGGCAAAGGCAAAAGGGAGGGAGGCTGGAGAGAGCTGTACATTAAGGTTTACATATTCATGGGGGACCGAGGAATAAAAGAAAATGCATTATTCAGACAGTCGGAGAGGCCGGGACTTTATGGATCGCGTTAGTGCGGATCTTAAAGGAGGTTATGGTGGAACAAAAGAGCAGCGGCGGGGGCCAGCGGTGATCCCGTTTGAGCGCATTTCAATATTTTATTAGATTGATCCCCGGCGCACAAGACAACAGTCTGGGGAGAGGGAAGAACGTATACGCGCCCGATGCCAGGTTCATAATGTGGAGTTTATTCATGTTGACTTTTCGATTTCATAGCTTTTATTTTTTTATTTTTGTATGTCTTTTTAACCTCGCAATTGACATTCTGGCACAAAAAAGGCCAATCGAAGCGGACAGAACGATTTATCTGTAGAGGCCGAAGAGAGATGCTTTTTTTCAAACGTTCATCTCGTTCACCTTTCACTCACACACACACACACACACACACACACAGGTACTAACTATGTGTATATGTATTTGTGAATGAACACGCATCGGTAAAGGCCGGTGCCCCGCAATATTGTTGTTACTTCCAGGAAATCTCCGGCTCGCTAGCATCGGAAATGAGTAAAGGGTGAGTGTGATCCCTTTTTTTTTACACTGACGTTAAAACTAAGATGTTAAAAATCCCAACGTTGACCACTGCGTGAAAAATCTATGTTTTCACCTTCTGGGTCTCATGCCATAATAAATTCCCCTTGGTAACTCCAAGAGCCTTTTTCACGAAATGCATTCCCCCCCCAGCTGCTCTGCCTCAGTTGACTCATAACTTCAACACATAACAGAACGCCGCCCAAGAAGTGACTTCCTGTTTCGATCCAGCACACCAAAATAAAAGCACCATCTTATTCATGAGCAGTTCATTTGGTCAACTTTCTTTCTGCCTAACTGTTAACAGACGAATAATAATAATAAAATAATAATAACTTAAAATGTGTGTGTTTATATTCTTGTAATGTTTCAAATACCTGCTGAACTAATCAATTAGACGAGCTGTGTGCTTTAATTTTGGCGTGCTGGATCGAAACAGGAAGTCACTTCTTAGGCGGCGTTGTTGTGATTTGACGTTATGCACAGAGTCAATTTAAAACACTTGGCTCTTTAGAATGTTGTGTGATGTCACGTGAACGCGACCTCTATTGACATTAACGTTTCAGTTGTCTTGAACTTGAAATTGTGAATGTTTTCTTATTGTCAAATCCCTAGCAAGATTTGAACTTGAATTTATTCAGTAATACCTTCAAAGACTAAAGAAGAGATCCCAAATCCCATCTTTTTACTGTATATAATGTCTTATTTCTACATGAACATATAGAATAACGGTAAACACATTGTCTTTCTGTTATATTCATGTCACTAAAACACACGGAAAAGTTTCAAATTGACATCTGTAAATGTATTTTTTTCCGAACATTCCCCTGCAGTACCTCACTACAATAATTTGGCTGTGTATGGCTATGCAAATAAACTTACTATGAGTACAAAAATACTATAAATATGAGTGGTACAGACATCAGCATACGAGTTATAACCCACTCTATTATGTTTGCCCAGACCCAGCACTGTCCGCTCATTTAAAAAACAATATCCCAGAATAAACAGAGGTGAAAGAGGGCTGCCTGCTATAATTACTATTCACGTACTCCCACATTGCGCTCTACATGCAAAACTACATTTGTGACAGGGACGCCGTCCACGTCTCCGTCGCGAGGGACGGCTCTCAAATTACGGCCCTTGTTGTTTTAATGAATAATAATGAACGTTTGAGTGCCGCGCAGCCTCCGCCGTCGCCGCGCTAACGGCCCCTGTAGCCCCTCGAGCCCGCGGTGATAAATCTTTACCCTCCAAACTCCAAACCCCGCGCCCCATTCAACTTCCCATCCATCAGTGTAAGCTCGGAAAAGCCATGACAAAGCACTTTCAATTACAGCGCTAACCGACTAGGGAAACACTTCATCGATGGGAAGGGCCTTTCGGAGACAAGTGTGTGTGTGTGTGTGTGAGGGTGGCGGTGGGGTAGATTGTAGAAGGGTAGGGCATCCGCTTTACTCCCCCTGATAAAAAGGGGCACGGAGCATAGCACCCCAAGACAATAGCCCCATTCTGCGCCTGTCACCCCCCTGCACCGGCTGATTTATGGGCGGGACATGCGGCGCTGACCTGTTGGTTCAAAGAGAGGGTCTGGAGATGGGAGTGGGACAATCAAAGCACCAGTCACGACAACAGAGAGGGGGATTGATAATGTGACTGGTGCTGCGAAGGATACCCACTCGGACGGAAAGATTAATGGCAAAACGCAATTATTTATAATGTACTCCGCAGAGGACGACACGATTCTGTAACATTTAGTCAAACTCATTTAGAGACATCACTTGGAGGTGAAGCAGTGGGATACTGACAAAAACAAAATACACAGCCGGACAAAAAAAGAAGGTGGCTACCTGGGTTTAACTAACTGTTATGATCTGGGGTTGCTGCAGTTGGTCAGGTCCGAGTTCAGCATCACTGTGTGCCCAAAGAATGAGATTTCTTCTTCCCTGATGGCACGGGTATATTCCAAGATGAGAATGCCAGGATTCATCGGGCTCACATTGTGAAAGAGTGGTTCAGGGAGAATGAGACATCCTGGTGACGCAATACTACAGTATTTCCAAACCAGTAATCAGATTAAAGTCATTAGTAAAATATATATTTGCTTTCTTCTTGCGTCTCGGGGAGTGACGTAATGTACAGTATATGATAAGTCATGTTTTCAGCATGAAGACCTCTCACGATGCTAAGTAAACAACAATGGAGAAGGAGAGAGATGCGTGTTTTCTCACTGGAAATACTAAATGGTCACTAATATGACTTACATTTGACAATGTTATCATCAAATCAAATCAAACTTTATTTATAAAGCGCTTTTCATACCGAAAGGTATCACAAAGTGCTTTACAGATAACAAACAGACAAACAGGTGCACTCGCACGCACATACACAAAATATATCATTAGGACTAAATAAATAGATGTCAGTTAAAAGCTAAGCTAAAAAGGTGGGTCTTGAGCCTGCTCTTAAAAACATTGAACGTTCTCTGCGGTCCTGAGCTCCTCCTCAGGTCGTTCCAGAGGCGAGGGCCATAATATTGGAAAGACGTCTCGCCGTGAGTCTTTCTGTTGACTTTAGGAATAACTAGGAGACCCCTGCCAGAGGAGCGAAGGGGCCGTGAAGGTTCATAAGGTAAAAGCAGTTCTAAGAGATAAGGACAAAGACCATTAAGACATTTAAAAACCATTAAAAGAATTTTAAAAATCAATCCTGAAACACACGGGGAGCCAATGCAGCGACTCTAAAACCGGTGTAATGTGGTCCCGCCTCCTGGTCTTCGTCAGGACACGAGCTGCTGAATTTTGTAAAAGTTGTAAACCTGAGATACTCTTTTTGGGAAGACCAGAAAGCAGGGCATTACAGTAGTCGATACGACTGGTGATAAAAGCATGCATTAGCGTCTCCGTGTTGGCCCGAGAGAGAATGGGGCGGACTCTGGCTATGTTCTTTAGATGGTAAAAACCTATCTGTGATATTCTTAATGTGTGGTATAAAAGTCAGCTCAGAGTCCAAAATCACACCCAGGTTCTTCACCTGTGAGGAAGGATTAAAAGACGATGACTGTAGTTTGGGTAAAAGTTTCTCTCTCTGGGCCTTAGGACCGATGACTAAAACAGTTTTGTCCTGGTTAAGCTGGAGAAAGTTTTCTGCCATCCAGGATTTGATATTTAAAATGCAGTTAAAAAGTGCATCCATTGGCCTGGTGTCATCAGGAGACATGGAGATGTACAACTGTGTATCATCAGCGTAACTATGAAAGTTGACTCAATGTCTCCTGATGACATCATTAAAAAGCACTGGACCTAAAATCAAACCCTGGGGCACACCACATGTAATTTTATGGACCTTAGAGGAGCAGGTATCCACACTTACCATGAATGTCCTGTCTGTGAGGTAGGATGTGGTCGACTGTATCAAAGGCAGCGCTCAGATCCAGTAGAACCAACACTGTGACCTTCTGTGAGTCATAATTTAATCTAAGATCATTTAAGATCTTTAAAAGGGCTGTCTCTGTGCTGTGGTTTACCCTAAAGCCAGACTGGAATTTCTCAAGGACATTATGTGCATTTATGAAATCATTAAGTTGGATAAAGACAAGTTTTTCTAAGATTTTGCTTAAAAATGGTAAGTTGGATACCGGTCTAAAGTTGTTAAAATTATTACAGTCCAAATTGGTCTTCTTCAGCAGGGGCCTCACCACCACCCCCTTAAAGGCAGCAGGGAAGACCCCCGTCTAAAGAGAGCAATTCATCATGTGTAAAAGTTCGTCTTTAAAGGATTCATACAATGTTTTAAAAAACGGGGTTGAGACCGGGTCTAAAAGACATGTGGTGGGCCTCACTGAAGAGAAAACTTTATCAAGCATCTCAACATTAACCTGGACAAAACTGTGCTGTGTTTCTTTTAGGACAAGTAGACAACCAGATGCATTTAGAACCGTGTTACTTTGGTTAGATAAAATATTACATCTGATAGTGTCTATTTTTCCCCTGAAGTGGTCTGCAAACGCCTCGCAGAGATTGTATTTTTGATTGTATAAGGACTGCAGATGGAAATTAGCATTGTGCTAAATCTGGGGCAGCCATCTTTTTAATGTACCTGTCCGTTGTCCTTTTAAATAAATAACTAACTAACTAACTAACTGTGGGGTTTAAAGGAGGTCTGTTACAATCAGGATTTAATGTTGTCTAATGTTGAGAATAGGACTTTTGGATTATTTTTGTGGTTGGTGATTATAGTGGAAAATAATGTATTTCTTGCATTTCTTATTGCTGTATTGTAGGTCTTTTGTTGAGCACGGAATATTTGATAATTTATTGTTATTTTGAATTTCCTCAATCTCCTCTGGGCCTTCCTGCAATTTCTCTTGAGTTGCTTTAGCTCCTCGTTCCTCCAGGGGGGAAGTTTGAATGGTGCAACTGCATCGAGGGCGATGAGTAGTTTACTGTAAAAATTGTCTACACTAAAATCGCAGTTAGATAAAATCACAGGAGGAATTTGTTGTAAAGTATCAATTAATTTTGCAGCCACTTCAGGGGTGAGATTACGTTTCCTCACAGTTTTTGCAGAGGATTCTCGCTGGATAAAACCGGTGACATTAAAAAACACACAGTAATGGTCAGAGACAGCCAGGTCGATAACAGAGGACACAGTAGTGGACAGGCCATACGTGATGACCAGGTCCAGACTGTGCCCTTTCTCGTGAGTTGGCTGCGTGACGTGTTGGGTGAAATCCATATAATTAAGAACATTTAAAAACTCGGCAGAAATGGGGTCTAAAACGTTGTAACACTGGATCTTTTGATTTTGCAGAGGCTTATTGAAACAATATCACCGCGAATGCGTGCTGTAATCAAAAAGGTGCTCCAAAGTATTATTAAAGCGTGTGAGGTTGTGTTTGTTTCTTGGTTTGTTTTGTAAATCTTTTATTCTTATCATAAATAAGTTACAAATGAGTAATTTGCAAACCATTCAAATGTGTTTCCCGTAATGTAACATTCTTCTAACTAAAAGTTGATCTAGTCGAATACACTTCTGCATCCACTTATTTTACCACGTACTTCAGCTTTTTTTAATCAGTCCCACCATATTTGCAAAAGAGCCCTAACCATAAGAAGACCCGGCACTTACAGGGCCATGCGTTGCTCGATGGCACAGGAGCGGAGTACATCCTTCAAACTGAGAGTACTCCAGGAAGAGCTGTTTCACCAGAGCCATCAGCTGCAAATGCTCCGCGCGCCGTAATGTTGGTGTTTTCTTTCCCCGATTTTCCCATTTCCCAGTCTGTAATGACATTAGCTTGGAGTGTGTGCTCTCTAAAAGTTAACATGGCGCTTGTTTAATTGGAGTGATTTTACTCATAATTGCGTGATCCTCTCCTCCACTTTTGGCTCCCACTTTGTTTGGATTAGCAGCTAATTTCCGAATCCCTGTCCTCCAAACATTAATCAGTATAGCATGCGCGATATTAGAGTTGTGGAATTAAATAATTGGGGGGGAATGTAAATCGGGTCCGAATAATGGGATCTTAGCGGTTCTAACAAAAGCACTACTTTTAGTTTTTTTCCCCCCCTTTCTAGCAGTGAGTGTTCAAATGAAAGCACAGCTTGTAAAAAAAAGTGGACATATGCACAATTCTGGCTTATAAACCTACTTTTGGGCACCTTAGCATTGATGTTACTTAAATTAATGTGTGTATGGATAAGACACTTGAGGTGTAAAGACTGCTCCTTGAGGGATCTCTTATAGTATGTGAAAGACCCAATAAAAGCCACCATTGTTAGCTAATTTGAGTGCAGAACAGCTTCGAACAGGTTTGGTAAGGGTTTACAGACTCTTAAACTGTCTGTTGAGGGAAACCTTAGCACCCGGAGGAAACCTGCGCAGACGAGGGAAGAACATGCTTCAAATCAAAGGGGGGAACAATGCTGCAACATGGTTAAAAAAAAGTTAATTTTGAATATGTTAAAGTAGCTTATGTTTTTCCTATGGTTTTTAGACTAAGCATAGAAGCCCTCCAGTTTATGAGGGTGGCCAAATGATAATGATTTAAAGTTGTTGGATTTCTCCGGGTCGCAAACACAGAAAGGAAGTTGGAATTGAAATGGTTTGTGATCACGTTCCTTTGGCAGAAACATACTTTCATTAAGGCAGTTTTAATCCCATTCACTTTTGGTCGTTTCTTCTACTGCTGAAGGGCCTCATCTGTATTTCTGTTGCCATGCTGTGGCATCACCTGCATACCCTCGAATGAAATACCATTGCCAGGATGTCGAAAAAGTTCAGCCAGGATTATGCATGATATTGGATGTTTTAAAGGCAAAACAATGAAAAGCAGACTTTTTAGTTTCACAGAACGTGATGGAATTTGTGTAATTTGCCCGTCTAGCCCCTCGCCTGCAGGCCCCCAGCCCCTTTCCAGCTGTACCACCAAAAGTTTCATTTGATGTTTTGTCCATTTAACGCACTCCAATCGCTTTCGTTCGTCTCCCCATCTCGCCGACCTGCCTCGCCGGTCTTCACTTTGGCCTTTCTTTCAAATTGCCTTTATTACACAAATCTAAACAGAGCTTGATCCTCGGGAGGCCAGCGCTTTGAAGGTGCCCTCACTATCCTCATGATGAAAAGCTCACGCGCACCAACATCTCTCTCCTTCTCTCTCAACACTCCAGGCAGTTCTGACACAGAGGAGATCTTTTGCCTCTTGCTCCGCGAAAGAACTAGCTAAAGAGCCAACCCCTGTTTTTCAAGCTCCCGTTGTAAAAATACCACTCAATTGCCGTCACCTCCGCGCCCTTTGCGAACGCGGCGCGGATGCATCGGAACCAGCCACGGGCCATAACAAATCACTAGCGATTTGCGGAATTATAAAGATTTTAATAGCCGGCTGTGTTGCGCTCCGAGATTGGGGTTTTATTTCCAGGAGTCAAAGTTTGCCGGCCGCCTCGGGGTTCTAAACAGCGGTAATTGGCCAACAGAGAGCGCGCGGCGTTCCCAGAGTGATTGAGAGCATTTGTTGATTTGTGAACTGCGGGCTACGGCGGCAAAAGATCACTAGTCCAGGTTGGAAGGGAGCGCAACTTATCAAGAGCCCGCACTATACTCCGACATACTTTATTTTATTTTTTTTTCCCAGGCACTTTTGTTGTTTAAAGTTGCAACCCCTTCGTCGAACTTGACTCCGTTTTGTTGGTGATTAAGTTGGGGTGTTTTGGAATGGGCGCGAACTCTCGGGCACTGGGGTTTGCGAACCAATATGCGCCTTGAATAAATGCCAGATGAATATTATTGTTAATATTGCAAGAGAGCAGGAGCCGTTGACGGGTGGTAGAGGAAAGGAACAAAACACGAGCTAGACAAAAGAGGAGATGGGATGGATCAAAGTGTAATGGAAAATAATTTAGGTTTTACGCACGTGCACCTGACTCAACTTTGCTTTGAACTGTTTATTGGAGGTAGAAGTCGTGGGAATCACTTAAGTGGAAGAAATATTGGAAATGTACAAAGGTATGCCCCTGTATCCTTGATGTTGTTGACTGATATAATTTGTGAAGTTATT
The DNA here is from genome assembly GCA_021464625.1 of Proterorhinus semilunaris. Lineage (NCBI taxonomy): Eukaryota > Metazoa > Chordata > Actinopteri > Gobiiformes > Gobiidae > Proterorhinus > Proterorhinus semilunaris. The sequence continues at coordinate 28,028,686 of CM038356.1, read as the reverse complement.
GTAAATATCAGCTTGTAAATTGATAATTATGTTTAGTGATAATGATAATGGGTTTGTGTAGGCTCTCAGTCTACTGGAATTGGTGGGTTGCGTTGAGGACGTTTCACTTCTTTCTTCAGAAGCTTCTTCTCGCTCTTGGAATCAAACATAGATTGGTAAAACGCACAAGCCACAGGTGTATTTAAACATTGGCACTTGTGAGAAAAGTTGTTGGACTGCCATAACCCCACAGTTAGTGCTAGGTCGTCTGCTTTGTATTGTAACCTAACCTTAAGGTTACCCATTTCCCTGGCCCTAACCTTAATTTGTGTTGTGATATCTCATGTTCCCCTCCTGGAACCACCACCTTAACGTGGTGGAGGGGTTTGAGCACCTTAATGATCCTGGCAAGTCTGTTGTCGGGGGCTTCATGCCCCTGGTAGGGTCTCCCAGGACAAACAGGTCCTCGGTGACGGGTCAGACAAAGAGCGGTTCAGAAGCCCCTTATGAGAGACCAACAGGCCCAGTTAGAACCACGAGGCCGTCCTTCTGTGGACCCACCACCTGCAGGAGGGGTCATGGGTCTGGTACAATGTGATTTGGGCAGCTCCAACAGCTGCCCCCACGACCCGGCAACGGACAAGTACGGGAGGTGCTCCAGGCATGTCCCACTGGGAGGGGGCCTCGTGGAAGGCCCAGGACACGCTGGTGGGACTATGTCTCTGAGCTGGCCTGGTGTCGTCTGCTGCCCCCGCGACCTGGCCCCGGATAAAGCGGAAGAAAATGGATGGATGGATGGAGTTTGAGCTATTTATTTTCGGACATTAAAACAGTTTCAGGAGAAAACTAGCCATAAATCTGAATATTGACCACTGAATGAAGAGATGACTCTACTTCTACTACTTCTGCCACTGCTTCAACTTGCAGCAAAGATTTAAACATTGTCAAGTGGATTGGGTTGATTGAGGTCGTTGTGCAATCAACCTAGTTCTCTCGACGTTATTTAAACCGCTACGACAAAGGAATATTCCTGGTCAACTGAGAGCCCACACAAACATAGTGCTTCTACTACTACTGTGTCTTTTCAATGAAACCTCCGTGACACCCACATCCCCCTATCCCAGCGCCTTTCTGCCTGACAGCCCCTCAATGCCAGCTTTCACTGAAAACGTTCGGAACGCACACACCATTACCACGTCCACGGGAAAGCTGATACCTGCTAACAAACTGCTGTCAACATGTTAGCGCTACGCCGTGTGCTCGCCAAAGGATGAGAGAGAAAGGAAGTTGTGTGGGAAGAGTCAACGCGCCAAGTCCAAACACGTTAGGATTAATGACAGTGAAGGCGGTGGGGAGAGTGTAATCACCACTGCAGGGAGAGTTATATACTTCTACTGCTGTGCTGCTGTTGCTTTTACTACTATTACAAGAGTCAATGTGCATTAGATAAAGTGCGGAGATAAAGCAAAGACTTGTAGATTCTCAACTGCCGAAACACCTCCGCTGTATTTAGGCTGTTTTAATACATCAGCGCTGTAGGCGTCCTGACAAGTTTTACTTGAAGAGTGAGAAGGTATCTTACTGCAGGGGCAAAATTATCATATTGTATACTCGAACTCAAGCAACACAAAGCTCATGCTGATCAAATCAAGGCTTCTCATTCATATAAATGTTTGGACACCACTTATGATCAGGCTTATTTCATACATCGGAGTTGATTAAATGGCAACAGGAGTAATTATTATTGTACAATCTATTGCTTGAATGACCTTGAAATACACCAAACCAATTATTATCCCTTTAAATGTATCCACCCCTCCTGGAACCACCACCTTAACGTGTTGGAGGGGTTTGAGCGCCTGAATGATCCTGGGAGCTCTGTGGTCGGGGGCTTTCGTGCCCCTGGTAGGGTCTCCCATGGCAAACAGGTCCTAGGTGACGGGTCAGACAAAAAGCGGTTCAGAAGCCCCTTATGAGAGACCAACAGGCCCGGTTAGAACCATGAGGCCGTCCTTCTTTGGACCCATCACCTGCAGGACGACCTGGAAACGGACAAGTGGAAGAAAATGGCTGGATAAATGTGTCCATATTATACAGCCCAGGATGTGTTAGAAACGATGGGCTAGGAAAGCACTTCTCTTTTGAGCCCGTACTCCTCTGGCCGCACTCTTCGGTCCTCCGGTCAGAACTTTTGTAGTCCCCAAGACTCATTATAAGACCCGAGGGGACCCGTCTTTTCAGTCTGTTGCCCTCAGTCTTTGGAATGCTTTGCCCCTGGCTCTGTGTCTTGCCAACTCGGTGCACTCTTTTAAAAAGGATCTGAAGACATGTTTGTCTAAGAAAGGTTTTAGTTGATGGGTTTTCACTAGTATCACTTTATTTTTACACATACATTTTTATATTTGTTTGTTTGTTTTGACCTATTCATGGTGGGGAGCTGACATTGCGCTCTTTGCACCTTGCTAGCACTGCTTAAAAGCCTGGCTCCTAAGAGTTTACTTTTTCTGTTTTTTGTACATCAGAATTAGAAAGCTGAAGCCTAAATGTATGATTGACAGGCTCTGGAGCGCTGTGAAGGCTCGTAGCCTGTTCGCTTCTGGTATTACTACAATTACTTTGACTAGTATTACTGTGGCTTTTAAAGTGAAACCCCCATGACCCCTGCATCATGTATATCAGCGGCTTTGTAGTGCACTACAACTACTATGATGACTTTTGGAGAATCCCCTGTGCCCAATCGGTTACATTCACCACAGTTCTGCTATTACATACAGCTATACTTCCACTACTGTTAATGAGAAGTGTCACTGCCGGAGTCTAGACGCGTTAGGATTAATGGCATTAAAGTGCAGCTGCCGTGGAACAGTGGTGTCGCCGCCGCAGGGGGAGTCCCCCGAGCAGAGCCGAGCGGACGGATGATAAGATGATGAGTACTGGGCGGGAGTCAGGAGGTCACCAAAAGCATCGTCCAACAGCAGACAGCAACTTCTGTGGAATGATTCATTGGATAGTTGTGTTTGTTGTCACTCACAGCAGGCACATCGGAGAAAGGGATGCCTTTTACTTGTCTTTTTAACTTTTAACCATCAAGAAGGTTGTAACTTTCTGAAAAACATATTGAAGTGGAAGGTAAAAGTATGTCAGCTGTCTGTACTGGGTTGTTTAAGCATTAGGACAATATACTGTATATCAACACGTGACGGCCATTTTGTCCCTTTCACGGTAATGGGCTCCTGTGGTGTGTGAAATTAAGATGCCGCACCTTGCTCCTTCTACAGGGCATGTTCCAAAAAAGGCCTCCTCTCCGGGGCCTGTCAATGAAAGCCAAAAGCTCAAACTTTAAAAATCCAGAGAGCAAACAATAGTGTGATTAAAGATACAATGTTCCCCTCAGAGTTGTCAAAGAAGGAAAAACTATTTTTAGAAACAATAAAACTCTTTAGAGCCCAGTTATGTTTGGGAGGTGGAAAGTCTGCATAGGATTCAATATTGCAAATTCCTTCTGGAGTCACCCCAGCTCCGTTAGCTCCCTTCTCTTCTCACTCATTTAATAGAGTTAAGTCTAATTTTAATTTTTTTGTATTTAATAGTATTTTTCATAGTGTGTGTTATTTTGGCCAATCAAATCCCTGTCTCGGTTTGCCACTCATAGTTGCTTCAGATGGGCTTTATAGATGGTTACGGAGAGACAACACGGTGGAATTAGGAACAGCATTTTGGTTCTGGGCTGTAACTTTGGACAATATTTGAAGAAAGAGAAGAAAACTTCAACAAGGACACTGCGACATGAGGTGCCAAACATAGACATTGTAAAAGGTTCATACTGTCTTCTTGGTTAGAATATTACTGTTTTGTTCTTATAGTAAGACAGAAGGTTTGTTTCAGATCACTGTAAGAGGGAGAACCACATCATGAATTGGGACAATGCCAGGGTCATCCATGCCGAATGTAACAAGTACCACCACTGGATCAGAGAAGCCATCGAGATCAGGAAACAAGCACCAACATCTATGAACCGGGACGACGGAGCATACACCTTATCCCACACCTGGGATGCCGTTCTGGAGAAGGCGCCAGTCAGTAGGGGGTGTAAGCTCTCCCTACTGACTGGAAAATCCATATAAGCTGGCTACGACACGTCACCTCCACCACCAGGTGACGCGTCTGAGGAAGATCACAGGAAGTGATCGATACTAGTAAAGCAGATAAACATACCTTCTGTCCTACTAAAAGAACAACACCGTAATAGACAGACATACATGTTTTACTTTCTCTTCAGCAGCCTTTTAGTGACATTTCAGCACTAAAGAGCACATTTTCTCACGGACTCCTGCCTCTGATATTAGTTTCCAACACTTTTCATACAGCAGTTTAGTGTTTATAACGTCTTGCGTCTGTACTACCTATGGGAATGTATATGCGGTAGATGCAGAGGTAAATAATGGTACATCACAGATCGTCTGCTTCTTCGCCACCTGTTAGAAGTCCCACATGTGGATACTTAATGGTCATGAACCCTCATTTTGGTTTTGTCTTAAAAGCGTAGCAGGTTAGCTCTAGCTCCGTGGTTGTTTTGTTTAGATAGACGGCAGTCAGATACGAATAGAGCCGCCAGGCGTGGAGGGATACAGTCTACACCTTGAGCAGCACATCCACAGCTGTAGCCACAAATTACATTTAAAAGTCGGTTTTCACCGGAATATCTATTGAAAGAAAGTATGTGAAATCAGCCCGTCTGATCGGCGCATTTTACCGATTACTGATTACACAAATCAGGCCATGATCGGCCGATCATGATCGGTGACCGATCAGATCAGGGCACCTCTAGAATATAATCCGTTTTATTCTCCGGTAAACGTACATTAGCCAGAACAATAGTAGGAAGAGAAGGCTTGTGTGGCTTGGCTGTAAGTCTTGCTCGTATACCTCCTCCTGTAATATGTAATAGGCCGACAAATTATAATAATACGAAAATAATATCAGATTAGAAAAGTTGAACAACATCCCCAATCAATTGTCTTATCAGTGCATTATAGAAAGGTATAATATTTGGAGCTTAGCCCCTCTCATGTCATACTTGGTGCCCCCCATACTTTAAACTGCAGTTTGGCGCAGACATGCAAAAACAGGCCCCAGACCTTTCCTTCCTCCAGTCACTTAAAACGGGCTTCCTCCCGCTGCGTACGCGCTTGTTTCAGACGAGTTAGAAATGTCATTGTTTTTCTTTTTTTAAATAAATCCCCCCACAGTGTGCATTTTAAGTGTGAAAAATGGCCTCCAAATCACAGCTGACATATATTTCCTAATTGTCCTAGAGGGAGGGGGAGCCGGACGCAGCATGGAGCATCCAGAATCATAGTCAATTAGCGCATAATTACCAAAGAACACCAGGATGGTTTTAGCTACCGTCTTTAATGCGGGTTTGCGTTTTGAAGATTGGCAATGAAAATGACTGTAATAAGCATCCCGCCGTGGAATAGTTTCTGACGGAGACAAGGGAGATAGGAGACATTTAAGAGAGACGTTGTTTCTTTGAAGTTATAATTACAGAGGAGGAAATAAGCGTGTAATATAATAAGGCAGCCTGTCGCGGGTAATCAGAAATATTGTAATGTATAGTCATATCAGTGTCATAATTATAAGACTTTGAAATATCTTATAAGTGTTGCATAGTTCTGTGGTCTGCATTGTATATTTGTATTTTCTAGACTTTACTGTTAATTGTAAATTTGATCAACCCTTCAACCAGTGATCGCACCTGGCCCTGGAAAGGGATTCTCGGTGTGATGCGAGAGTGCTCATCCATCTGCCAAATGTAACTTTTAACAAATGTATTTGATATCTGAGTAAAACAATCAAACTTCAAACAGAATTGGAAAGTCAAGCAATTTAAAAGTAAATGTTGGCTAAGTCATTCATTAGTTGAGATCTAAAAATCATTTTAATGAGTTATTTTTTGATCAGCTTCCTTAACAATTTAAGTCTAATGTTTAGGGTCTGGTTTTGAAACTCGACACAAACGTTTTGGTTTTTGGTTTTATTATCAGAAGCCAGAGGATAGTGGTCGTCAAATACCTACAGTATTCGTTCCCAAGCTTTTGAGAACCTCATGCATTGCATAATACGTATCTCTAAGTAAAGAAATAAATGACAAAAAAACAGTCATAAAACTTACTGCTAAAAGTTTAATTTGCAAATAGTATTTTATTTTTCCTCCCAAGTACCACCTGCTATGGGCGATATCGTCCATCGTGATGGATGACGAACATCACGATGTAGAGCCACCATCGTGATGCCACGCCCCCTCCTGTCAGAAACACGCACTGATCTGTGGGCCTTGTAAACCTACAAACTTTGCACTGTAAATTAAATCTCGAATATAACTAATATGCACGCTAGTTTAAGTAGCCTACCAGAAGCCAGAAGACATGATGTGTTAGCCGTAATTATTAAAATAAAGACGCAGCGCTGCTCTATTTCTGACGCGCGGGGCTCTCTCTCTAAAAGCAGCTTCACTGTTTCACCGCGTGGTTTCGCTTTGCTTTTCGTACGGAAACTAAACAGTTTTAAAATGCCGCGATGGCTCTCACATCGGAGCTGAGAGCGCGTGGGTTTGGATATTCTCACGAAGGACCAAGAGAGAGAGGAGAGACGGGAGAGAAAGAGGTACGAGGCTACGAGCACACGGACTGGGCGTGGAGCAGCTTCAAAAACTTATGCTACGAGGCAAACTTCTAAATACTGTCCCGTTCACACACTGTTTCTTAAACATTACATTAAAACTGAGCAAATGCAATTATTAAGCTCCGATTTACATTTGTGTAAGTGTGATAAGAGCCTTGGTATTGATGAGCAGATGACACCATGAGTAAGTCGTTCTCCTCTGAGACTTTTACACGAGTTTTAACGCATTTCTATTGCAAAATTTGTATTCCATGACTCTGTTCGGATCATGTTTAGTTTAGATCCATTTATCCTAACGTAAATCAAATGCTGTCTATATATAAGCTATGTAAATGTGTTTAAAAATGCTTATAATGTCAATTAAGGGGACATCGCCCAACCCTACTTCAGAAGCCCCTCATGAGAGACCAACAGGCCCGGTCAGAATCGTGAGGCCGTCCTTCTGTGGACCCACCAGCCGCAGGAGGAGCCAGAAGGGGCTGGTGCATTGTGATTTGGGCAGCCCCGAACGGTTGCCCCCACGACCCGGCAACCGACAAGTGGAAGAAGATGGATGGTTGGATGGATGGAACTCTTTTGAACTAGCAAAGCATGCATTTCCACAAGAGGGACTGCCATTGCGAGGCCCTATAGAGTCCGCACTGAAATCGTCATTCACAAAATACTGTCCACCCCCACCCCCTCACAAGCTCCTCTTCTTGACCTGTTTGTTTACTTGGGGGGGGGGGGGGGGGGGAGAAAACCAGGCACAAACTATATCGTCCACAGCCCGCCACTCTTGAACTTTGCGGAGCTCCGAGATAAGTATTCCTCGGCAAAATCGATGTTCCCGGAGAGAGACGATGGAAACAAACCTGAGTGCGGGCGGGTTCGAGACAACCCCATAAGGCTCGGGCCGAGTAAAAACCGCGGAGCCCGAGGAGCACTTTATTAGCCGGCAGGAGGGGGTCAGGAGTATCCGCCCCCACCGCCATTGATCGCGGGGCCGGGGAGGATGCATCCGCAGCTGCACTCTGTCTTTACATTTTCTGAGAGTAAATATGCACCTTTGAAGTCGGGAGGGGGTGGGGGGGTGAGCGCCGGGGAGCACGGGCAGGAGAGGGACTTACGAGAAAGATCAATGCATTAGGAGAGAGGGGTGAGTGGATGGAGAGATAAAGGGGTGATGAGGGAGAGAGGAACAAATCATAGAAATCACTTAAGGCAAGACACTGCAGGTGAATAGGAGAAAAAAAATAATACATTTAGGGATATCAATTTGGAACTTTTGCGGAACATTGCTGATAAACGGTATGAGGGAAAAAAAACGTATTGGAAGTTTTCTGTTATTTTTGAATCCTAAAAAAATGCTTATAGTTTCAGCAACAAAATCTAAATAATGGATAGACCCAGGTTTAAATGTATGGTTTCATGAGTGAAAAAAGGTGTCCATAAATCAGGCTTGGAATTAGATGTTGAAAAAAATCCTCCTGAAAAAAAATAACTTCAAAATAATGTTTAAGTCCAAGTTTGGAAAGTGTGGAGTCTGCAGGAGCTACTAAAGCGGAGATGTCATCGCAAGAGTGGAATAGCTCGCTAGTGCCATAGCATCATAAAATAAGTATCGTATGTTAACCTCTTAACCCCCGCCGTAACTGAGTGCGTTTTCTCGGGTTCAGCTTCACCCAAATCCATGAGGCCACAGCCTATAGGCCTTAGCTAAGACCTACAAAACTCATCTAAACTGACTTTTTTTCCTCGCCACGTTGTCGTCACTTTATTGAAATGTTTTCCATTGCTTTTTTGAGGGGGATTTTCGTCCAATTGATTTGAATTGCATGAGTGCTGCTTGGTTATGAATTCTTTGAACCATATCCGTTTGGAGCTCTTCAGTGCAGGGAACTTTCTTAAAGGAACAGGCCACCGTTTTTCCATACTGAGATATGTTCTTACCTGAGCTTAGACGAGTTGATGCGTGCCTGTCTGGTCTTTGTGCGTGCCCGGGGAAGAGCTCGGTCGCTTCTAACTTCACCCCCATTTGGAGCCATAGGAACATGCTGGGAGACGCCAAATGCTAACAAGATCTTTGCTCGTTTTGCGTGACTGAGCGCACGCACAAAGACCAGACAGGTACGCATCAACTCGCCTAAGCTCAGGTAAGAACATATCTCAGTGTGGGAAAACCGGTGAAAAAGCTGAGGCACTCAAAAAGGTAGGCATAGTTACAAAGCTGACTGATTTAAGTGCAGTTTGAGTGTCTTATATCTTTTAACACTTTCCAGTTGGCCAAAGTGTCGCGCGAAACACAACACATTTACCAGAATAACCTTAACCTGGTTTGAGCAGTTTGCCCGGAATGATCACAAGATTTGATACCGTACTATACAACAATGGGTGAGTTTTAAGATGTGACAAACGTCCCCACAAAGTTTCCATCTAGGCGACCATGAGCTGCAGCTGCTCCGACATGAGAGCCCGACCAGAGTCCTCACATTATCTTAATCCAAGTTTGTGTAAGCCGTTTATCTCATTTAGGATGGTTACTTCTCCAGGGCCTTGCTTCAAAGTACATCTCCTGACACCTAACGAGAGTCTATACTTTTAATTCACTCCTGTTGTGTAAAGCGCTTTGGGAGACGGGTGGGGGGTTAGAGAGCAGAGAGAGGAGAGAGAGAGATCACAAAGAAAGAGGGGGGCGATAAAAGGAAGGGGGGAGAAGACTTGCCTGTCCAGCCCTGCAGGCCCCTCTCCCTCCGCAGCTCCAGCTCCTCCGCTCAGCCCGGGCCAGGCTGCTCAGGGCACTCTCCTCCTCGATGTTTCCACTGGAGAAATGTCAACATCCTCCAGAGAAGTTCCCATTGCGTTTTCCACCGTGAAACCAGCAACCGGCAATATTGACATTCCTCAGACTTGTTGTTGTAGGTTGTGTTGTGTTCAGATTGTACTATTTTAGAACCGTTTTTTGCTATTTTACCAGAACTTTGTGACATAATGCGTCTTAAGGCGCATTGAGTGGCCTTGTGTATGAAAGGCGCGGTATAAATAAACATGCCTTGCGAGCTTTAATAGTAAAACAGTGAGGCCTGAAGGAGCATCTCTAGACCCTTCTAAAATGCAATTCAATTTGAATCTTTATTAATATCAAAAGACGGTCATACCTTTTATCATCGAACAATATAAATCTATGGTTCTCAAAGGTTGGGTTGGGTAGACCTGTGCCTCGAAGGACTGTTGGTAAATTGCTTTAGCAGTTTTTGACAGTCAGCCTTCGACCCAGTGCTTGAATCAGCAGAATTCTGAGAGGGAATACTGTCTTTTCCAGAAGTGGGAGACTAGAGTCACATGAATTGACCCAAGTCAGACTCGATTAGAAATTCGAGGGTTAAAATCCCGGCTCCGGCATGTGCACACTGTTGTTGTGTCCATGGGCAAGACACGTCACCAATCAGGCCTCCAGTGTCTGCATACATTGGAGTGTGGATGGGTGAGTGGTTCCTTACTGTAAAGCGCTTTGGATAAATATAAATTGAGACCATTTACCTTATTTCCCAAAGAAACTCGACTTGACTTAGGACTTGCCCTTTATGACTTTGAGACCCTATCATCATTGTCTAAACGCACATGGCACCAAGATCTTAAGACGTTGGAGATGCTCTGGAGCAGTGGTTCTCAACTGGTGGGTCGCAGAACAGTTTTTAGTGGGTCACAAGCCTTACCTAATAATTCTTTTTACAATATTTTTCTACAAAAAAGTATAGAATCACTACTTGAGTCTGTTAAAATGGCTGTTATGAAGCTTCAGCGCAAATTCAACCTGGAGACGTACCTGCAGCCTTCACTCATCGCCTCAACGGCAGCCTTTACCAATCACCCAATCACGGCCCCAGCGCAAAGCCGCACCTTCGCGTCAGCAATCATCGCAGCCACCTATTCCGCTCAGCCATTCATCGTCCAGGATCCCCTTCTTAAGCCCCCCGTTCAATCACTCGGCCGTTTCCCAGCCGTGCTGCGACCCTCCGCCGCCCCTCCTCCTCCTGGCCTCTCCTCAGCCCGTCACATTGACCGCGCGTCGGGTCTCGTCCTACCACCACCAGTGTCCAGGCTCCAGGGGGAAGACTCTGGGCATCATCTATCATCACCATGTATTCCATTCATCATTCGGCTATCTTCGGGTCTGAGCCCCAAGTTCAACAAAACGTTCTAATGCAGTCTGTCTCTGAGAGTCTTTTCAGGTTGAAATCGGGTTGTTTTGATCATATTTTCAACTTTTCCTGCTTATTTAATGCTTATTCAACAATATTTCTGTTAAGGAAAAGACAATATTTAACATATTTTACAAGTCTAAGCCATATTTGGGTCGGCTTGTCCTCCCAGGGTGATTGTGGGTCCTGATGCTAAACCAGTCGAGAACCACTGCTCTAGAGGGCGTGGTCTGTGACTACTCAGAGCCAATCAGAGCTCCCTGCTTTCTGTCATCGCACCAGGAGATCATAATAAGAAAATGGAATTTATTGCCCACATGATCATTTATTGTCCTAATTTATATCTATGACATTAATAGATAGCTACAAAGTTGTCATTGTTACTGACAAATCGGAAAAATAAATGTGCATAGACCTTTGTCCCGAACATATTTACCTTTCTCACTTAAAAACATACGAGCAAAAGCAGTGAGCTTTTGCACTTCATGTTAAATGAATCCGACTTGACTTGCTTGGCCTTCCGGATCTGTTGACTTGGACTTATTTGAGACTTGGACGCGAGTGACTTCCTCCCTCCTGTGATATTTTTACATATCTTTTAACAGGGTCACACGTCAACCTTTACTCAAGTTGAAATTCATTTTTTGTTTGGGAGCTGTCTGGTGACCCCTCCCCAAATGTGCGATAACATCTTTCCTTCGCTTTTGACGGAAGACTGAGACCAAGTAAAAGTAAATACAAAACTGTTTTCAGAAAATATGCGGCCTCTTCACCCCCACGCACGTAAACATCCCCACTCCCCCACACATTAATCAAAAGTTCATCTTCTGGAGTAGTTTACCCCTGTTGCATAATTACTGCCTGGAAGCGCGCTGGGTGAGAGCACGGAAAAGCCATCTCGGCCTTGGTCTGTGGTCACTCTGGTCATGTGCATTAGCCGTGTCTCCATCATGTGGTCAGCAGAGCCTTCTGGGTAGCCACATTTCTCCATCCATCGCTGCCTGTATAGTTGATGCATGGTCAGATGGAGTGAACGCTTGAGGCCTTTCACTCATGTTTAAGAAAAGTTTTTGGAGGCAGCTTTCCAGCTTACAAGAACACGGCATTTCTGTCGATTTGTACACTAGGACTTTTGACGGACTTTTTTTTTACGGCTCTTTTGAACAACTCGAACCAGATCTTAATTGTAAAAAGTGCCTGTGTTTTGAATGTTTCTTATACGTGATCTGATCCTAAAGATTCAACTCGCATCATACTTTAAGTTCCATCGCTGCCCTCTGTGAGCTCTTCCCCTTGGCTCTCTCCTCATCTCTTCCTCCATAGCGCTCCAGCCTCCATGCTCTTTCATGCAGCATTCACCACGTCCAAAACCAATGGCAAAAATTATGGATTATCTGGTTCGGATTGGACTCCGGCTTGGGCTGAGTTTAGTTCTGACATTCTGTCAGTATGAAGAATCTGAACCGTCAGAAAAGAAGTAGATTGACTTATGTCTGTACTGTATGTAGCATTTTGAAGGACCTAGACTTTACTTTAGTGGTTCTCAAGTGGTATGGCTTCGGGATCCACCATTACCCAAGGATGAGATGCCCAAATATAAATGTAATTTTTCATATAACGCTTTTTTTATAGATTAATTGTAAGTTTTTATTGTACAAGCAGTAGATATGCATTGAAGACTGAATTATGCTCATAGCAACCCAATTGCATTAATTTTAACAGACACATTTTTATTTTTTGGGGGGGGAGGGGGGTTACTTGTAGGTTTTCTCTGCGGATGAAGCCATCTCCATGGTTACGCATACATTCCATCCAGAAAACCTACCAGAAACCCTTAAAACAATTGCTCTTGGTGATACCCACCATACAGCTGGGTCACTTTTTGTCACACAAAAAATTCTACCCAACTTTCTTTAGTTTGACGTGTTGTTGTGATGTTTATAGTTTCACTTCCTTATTGGACACCGACAGGAAGCGGCATAGATAGAGGCCATTTCAAACTGTGGCAACCATGCTACATCAGTGGTAAATGCCCGACATTTCTGCTGCTTCACTAAAATGGAATTATAATTATTACTTACGACAGATTTCATCCATGTGTCATATTTCCAAAGTCAATAAAACCTGAAATATGCACTTCAAACAAACAAACCAAAGTAATTAAGTCAACAAAAGAGAACAAACTGCAAACCTTTAGATTTATTTTGTAATGTTTTAATCCGTAACTAAATTCATTGTGGTGACATACCTTGGCTACACTGTCCACTGGAGGCCCAAAGTATCTTCAAACCATGAGTAGCTTTGTCACATTTATTATTTTTTTTCCCGTGACAAAATGCTCGGCGATCCCTTCCGCACGTTTCGGCGCTGGCAGAGCGGGGCTAGCATTTACGCGGCCTGTCACCCCGCACAAAGCGCCGCGTCAGTCAGGAGGCCCGACCGCGTGGCAGCTGTGGCATTAATGGAGACGCTGACATGCCTCGACAGGGTGTTTATCTCATACTAATGGTAAGTACCCATCCTATCTATACGCCCACGCGGAGACCAACCCGAGAGAGCGGAGCGGAATCGGAGATGTTCACGCGCCGGGGCCCGGTCCCTGTCGCCGCGCGTTATATCAGCTGCATTAGATCTCGTGTTCGACCGCGTTGTAGGTGCCACTCTGAATTCACGATATTAGACTAGACAAGCGGTGGAAGCTACAGGCAGAGCGTATAGTTGATGGGATTCATGGGTATCCACGGGGATCGGCTTGTTTCAAAGAGCCGTTCACGAGACTGATATTTCACTCCAAAAACTGAATATCAATGACGTGAACTGATAATGTCCATCGCGTTTCAAATAGTTTGGACTATTTGAGATTTATTTACCAATTCATCCTTGGCAGTTGGGCATAAGAGAAACTGAAAACTGTGCGTAGATTAAGGACAACAATGATCTGGACAGGGCCCGGTTATCGCAGCGTTCTCTCCTCGCGCACATATCTCATAGCGGCTTCAGTCCTAGCTGGCTGCTCATTGCTCCTACATTGAGGATGGGTCAAATGCAGAGAACACATTTCCCTATGGGGTTCAATAAAGTATATCTTAATCTTACATCTATAGATATAGAAGCTGTCAGAGAGCTGAAATTGTTCCTACTTCTACTTTTTTATAGTGCCCTTGTGTAGTTGATATTGCTCTGTATTTATTGTTCTCGTCTTTTTGCACCAAGCGAGTAACCCTAACAGTTGACTTTAAAAAATGATTAATTGTGTTGACAAAAGTCAGACATCCAGAATTGAGTCAAATAATCTAGGTCCAAACGCAGCAATAATCTTAGTCAAACAACAACACTTAACATGAGTTATTTCTAACCTTTACTTGTTTATTGAAACATATCCACCTATTGTGCAGTGTGGCTGGCTGTGAAAAGAGAAGGAAAACGTTTGACTGTCTTTACATTGCGAGTTATTAGAGACTTCAGCTATAGAAAACAGTATTTTGTGAGTGAAATTTGAAAGTAAACAATCAAAATCCTCCCGTCTTTAACCAGATAGGGCTTCTTATGGCAGGTGTACGCTGTGCAATTTTTTTTGTCTAAGATTTTTAAATGGGATGGTAAAATTGTGAGCTGCACTCGTCTCAACTTCGTGATTTTTCAAAGAGACAGTCAGCAGCTTCAGGCTTCAGAAGGGCGTGTGTTTATTTTCATGGAAAAGTGCAGAGAGAGTCCTGTAAAATGCGGAGTCGGACCCGCTCGTGTTGCCTGTGACTCTGGCGATGGTGCAGCATGTGCCGATGTGTTGACGGGAGACTGACAGAGATCCTCTCTGCAGCGAACAGGATGGCTTACTCTGTGACTAGTGTCTGATCTTCCAAAATAGCAGACACTGCCTGATGCCGGTCGCAGCTCGTCTTTGGTCGTACGACAGTTCTAGTTTAAAGCTTTGTCCCGGTCTCACTGTACGACCTAAGACCTGCGATTTTCAGCTACGACCTAAGATTATTCATAAGTTTGCAAAATAAGGAGAGCGGGAACACAATTTTCAAAAGATCTTAAATGATCAAGCTCCTCCCCCTCCCTCTCGATTTGACCTGTCAGACTGGTTCATAGGAAAAACTCGTCTCAGTGGTCAATGTGGAAGTATATTACTTTTTATTATATATATATATGATTTTAAAAAACAAATCTCATAAGTTGTTGGACCCTATTTAAGATTAGCGCTAACACCATTCAGGACTGGAGTGCAACACATTTCCACATTCAACTTTGATACTCGTGACATCACCTGATCATCCCTTTCCATCGCTGTAACATTCTAATAATTTTGCCAACCAAATAAACGTGAATACATTTTACGAGTTGCTTGAGCAGCAGTCAGGAGGAGAAACAGCATGGAGGAGTCCGGAGCGTGAACACAGGCGGGGGGTGTGCGGGGGCTGTGAGCGAGTGGCGCTCGTTGATTGACAGATCTGCATCCCGGAAACTCAAATTCTATTGGCTTAGATAAGCCAGCGGCTCAGTCATTTTGTATAGGAGTCTATGGGGAAAAGGCGGGACTTAGGAAGCTTAATGTATATCACGAAACACTAGCAGGATATTATAGTACAGGACCATACTATCGTTTTTAAGCATTTCTAAAGTTTTATACATAAATCAGTAACTCCGGACTGCAGCTTTAAACATAATCACGTAGGAATAACTTGAGGGATGTGAAAACTTCCGGAACCCTGTTTAGTCGTCCCGTGTCACTTACATATTTTGACATCGTGACACACTTCAGATCTCTGTTGTTTGTTTATTCGGCTTTCTCAATATTTTAACCAAGTTATTCGACCTTCCACATCCCACCGCGTACATACATCCCCGCGCGTGTATATATATATATATATATCCCGTCTCCATAACCTGCCTGCGTCTCCATCAAAGCCTCTTCAGGTGTAACACTGGGATTTGGAACTGGGGTAGTTTCTCCTCCATAAAACAAAAGGCCACTACCAGCGCGCATTCCTATAGGTCTGTATGTATGCGCGCGGGGCTATCTTTAGACCATTGATTTCCTATACTGGCGCGTACTGCTGCCTGCGTTCTATTCACTGCCTGTGGCTCCGTGAACCCGGGGTCCTCCCTTTGAAGTGGCAGGCAGGAGAAAGCACCAGGGCTGGGGAGGCGAGGGAACGGGAGAGTGGGAGGGGAGGGTAGGGAGAGGTGAAGCGAAGCGGGCGGAGCGAGTCGGGATGAAAGAGAGAGCAATGAAAAGGCGACTACAGGAGCAGAAATGAAGCCATCAACAGACACCGTGAATAACAGAGTAATTCATGTACATGTTGCTTTCTAATTATCAATAATTGCGATTGAAGAAGGCGCGGTGGCTGAAGAGCTAGAGCTCTTGCCCAGGGCTGTGTACCGTTAACCGCTTAACCCCCACCTCAACCTGAGCACTTTTTCCCAAGTTTGGCTTTACCCAATTAAAAAAAAGCAATAAAATAGCAATAAAAACAACAAAAGAAGCAACAATAAAGCGATCAAAACATGACAAAAATGCTTAAAGTGACAAACGTTCCAAAAAAGAAAAAAAAAGTGACAAAAAAGACGGAAACACAATAAAATAGCAATTAAAAAATAAGCGACAAACGAGACAAGAAAGCTTAAAAAAAGTGATGACAATGCAACAAAAAAACAACAACAAAAGAGCGACAAAAACGTGCCGGAAAAGCAACAAAAAGCAGACATAAACACTTAAAGTGACAAAAACGCGGTGACGACGTGACAAAACCGTTACGATCACTTTTGTTGGTCTTGGCTTTCAAATGAGGCGTTACACTGTTGCTCTCCAGTCGGGAAGCTTTTAGATTTGGGTAAAGCCGAACTGGAGAAAATGCACTCGGTTCAGGCGGGAGGTAAGAGCTTAAACGATACCACTCTGGTTTCGGAAATAATGGTTTATGTACTACAGGTATAAAAAAAAAAAAGGATTGAAAGCGGGTACTGAAAAGAAGTATTAATCTTTACGTATATTCAGGTTTTCATGCTGTTGGTCATCAACATTTAAAAGAAAGAAAACAGTTAAAGACGAGTAGAAAACAAATTGAAAAATGGGGAAACAATTTGGAAAGAAAATTACACATTTTGAGAAAAAAAACGTGGGGCAAAGATTTTTTTTGGGCAAATTTGGGAAAAACAAAACATTTTGACAAAAAAAGCAATGCAAAAAAAAAAGCCACAAAAACATGACAAAAAATAAAATAAAAAAAGTTTCACAAAAACGTGACAAACGCAACAAAAAGCGACAACAGAAGCAAAATACGACAAAAACGCTTTGAAAATGGGACAAAAACGAGGCGACAATGTGACAACAAAGTTCCGGTCACTTGTGTAGGTCTTAGCTTTCAAATGAGGCATTACACTGTTGCTCAGTCGAGAAGCTTTTAGATTTGGGTAATTCCGAACTGGAAAAAATGCACTGGGTTCAGGCCGAGAAGGTTTCATCGTTTATGTTCTGCCATGTTATAAAAGAGCACCATTCCTCATTTCAACCTGGATAGACTCACACAGACAAAAACAGAGATTAGGGAGATTTATTGACATGAGTATTAGTTTTGGCGATCAGACCCCGGCGTTAGACATCGATGTATAAGTCAGTGTAGGTAAACGGCTTGGAGTTAGGGATGTCTTCCCCCGGAGCCTGGACACTGGTGGTGGTACAGGAGATCCGTGGTAGAAGCCGTGGACGGAAGAGGCGGAGATGGGGTGGAGGCAGGTCGCAGCACAGCTGGGAAGCAAATGGATCATGATTGCTGGGGCTTAAAAGCTGGACCGATGGCGATGATTGGCTGCTATGGAGGTGCGGCTCTGACGCTGATGTGGAGGTGTGGACCTTTCAGGAGCGATCATTGGCTGGAGGTTGATGATGCTGAAGTTTGTCTACCAGGCTGAATTAACGCCTAGGCTTCATTATAGTTTCTCGCCATTATTTATGAAAATTCAACTTTTTCCCTTCCTGTTCCATTTTTTTGTTTTGTTTTTTTAAGGTTTTTACGTTCAAAAATATATCGGTTGACTAGACATTGTGTAAATTATTATATTTTTTTTATTCCAATAAGTTCGGAGAGTTTGGCGTATGAGATGGATCGCGTTTTTGGTCCGACCTGATGAAGCCGTCAACTGTCAGATCAGAGGGGAGGGCCGGAGGTGGGAGGGCCAGAGGTGGGTGGGCACGGCGGGTTAAGGGGGCACCGGGGTGGGCGTGGAGGGGTGAAAGGGGTGACGGTGGGGTCGGGGTATGTGGGCAGCCTCTTAACTCCAAGGCCAAGTTCCCTGTTATGAGGAGTGTCAAAGCCTTTCATATAGAACTCACTGGCATCAGCATTGATTTGAGTTGCCCTTATTTTACTCGTGAAAAAAAAGCTGTTTATATTTTTCAAGGTTAGCCCAGAATAGGCGATGGTAATGAAGTATTGACAGAGGATGGTCATTTTGTATAAGCACTGTTCATGCTTTTCTATTTTCTTTGAGTATTTGACATAGTTTTACAGCGGTGAAGTGGCAATTTGTGACTTTTTTTTACCCTGTGATGGACCAGTTTGAGGACCTTTCACCACCAAAAGAAAGCAAAGAAATAAAGATTAGAACCAGGAATTGATCCTAACGTGCACTCAACAAGCTGGCAAACCCCTTAACCCTTAACTTAAAAGTCTGGTCAAAATTCCATAATGAATGTACAGTTTTGAGATTTTACTATATTTATTATTGTTTTTATTGGTAGGGGAAACCAGAGTACCCGGAGGAGACCTACACTGACACGGGGAGAACATGCAAACTCCACACAGAAAGGCCCCGTCCAGGTGGGAATCGAACCCAGACCTTCTAGCTGTGAAGCACGATCGCTAGGTTACGTTTCCTGAAACAGTCGTTCCCCTAGGAAGTTAGCATCATGTTGCAAGGCTACCGTCCGGAGAAATCACGGAAACGCCGTTAGACCTGTTTGAATGGAGCGTTCTGTCCCCATACAAATGAACGGAGAAGCCTGTCCCGAATATAAAAGTAGGTATAGTTTGTCCGTTTCATGGCATTTATATTTCACACGGTTTCTGTCTCATTAACATCTCAAAGATCATTTTTTAGTGTCCATTGATTGTGCTTCCGACCCCACGAAAAGCAGAAACCTAACCGGAAATGATTTAGCATTTAGCTCAGAGGACACTTTTACACGCTAATTCTTATCTGAAGTACATTGTACATTGGTTAAAGATTTCTATCTAGGCTCCGACCTCACCATAAGGAGGCTGATGTGTTGACAGCAGCTTAAAACATCTGGATCTTTAATCATTTGCGATGTTCGATGGTTGAACGCTAACGGCTAGAGGGAAAATGCATTAAGTAGGCTAACGGATGCTGAAAAGTTTCCCGGACTAGCCGGCTTGCTAACTGCTACAAGGCTCTGTATAAACATCTGATCTCACAGAAATATTACAATTACTTTTCATCAGTAAGGTTTTACTGTAATTCATTATCCCTTTTTTTCTCTCTTTTTTCCGTACATAATCCAGGCTTATTTATAAATATAAAACATATCTTTTACCTGGAGAAATGGTGAGCTATATTATTCTAATTTGCTGTAAAACAGAACAGCAGAAGATTCAGATAAAAGTTAAATTAAGTGTTTGTCTATGGAACTCTCAACAGTTTGGACTCTAAAGTAGCTTGGTTATAGAGGGGTATGCAGACTCTATTTCAATCTAAATATAATATCCATATTCCAAGGATTGAGCTGGAACTTTGGAACCCATTGGTACAGTATTGGCCGCACAGCGAGAGTAACGGAAATCGCCCCCTCTTCTTCACGTGTCGCGTCCCCGCCGAGGATGGATGGAACGTCACGGTGAAAAAGGTTTGTGAGAGGGCCTTGCTTGACGTTTCTCCACGAAGCGGAATGAAGTCATCAGCTGACAGCTCGGGCGGGGGGTGGGGGGGTGGGTGTCAGGCGGGCGGGCGAGCGGGACAGGCCCAGTGGGGTGGGGGTCCCGGGTACTGCTGCTGCTGGAGGGGGAGAGGGCACCGCTGATAGAGACGTCATCCCCGCTTCAGTAATCTCACCACAGGCCGGGCCCGAGTGAGTGAGAGCGAGTGAGACGGGGGGGGACCACCCTGACAACGGAGGGGAGGGGGTGGACGAATCAAAGCCAGATGAAGTAATTTTTTGGGGAGAAATGACGGAAATCTCCATGGAAATGAGCGCGAGGCACTTTGTAATCTGCCGTTTCGGAGCGCGGGGGGGTCGGGGTCAGTGCGCCGCGTCCTCTCCGCCTAATTTTATTATTCCCCACGGATTTTTTTGCCCATCGTCTGCTTCTTTTTTAGTCTTTCACTGTCCTAAAAGAGAGGCTCTCTCATCATATTCTGCACTAAACCAGTCCAAGTCCAAATGACTTTGTTACCGTAAAGGCCCGACATCTTTGTCTCTATGTAGGGTAACCTTCTTTTTGCCCCATAAAAGTACGTTGTAAAAGTATCATTTGTGAAAAAAATTTGCCTGACGCACGAAATTTGCATTATTACTTGATGTTGTGTATGGTCAACCCAAATAGTCAGTATGTTCCGAAAATGGGTTTACCCTTTTATGGCAAAATGGGTAAATGGCTTTTATTTAAGATTTAGAAAGAGATAAAAACAACAACCTAATAATAGAGTTTAGTATCGTGATGTTGAGTTATTGTTCACATTAAAACACTTGGACACTACAGTGTGTTCGATGTATTTACCACCAGTATTACCGCAGCGGCTGAGTTTGTCCACGGCTCTTCTCTCCAATTTTCATACTGTTTTAGCTAATGTTAGTCTTCGGAAAATGTTTGCTAGTACCCACAAACATGGTGGATTTTCATGGTAACAGTGAACTCATAACATTCCATCTCGAACCCTATTGCTGGGTTGCAGGTTCATGAATGTGATGATGTCACAGGACCCAGCGGGGGGCAGGAGCCAGTTTCACAAGTCGTATCTAAACAGAAAATGTCGTAATTACAAAAATGATCATTAATATCAGTCACTGGGTCCATGATCTCTCTGTACAAGACCAAAAATGTCCTCAAAAACTCAATAATTTGACCTCTATATAATATTATAAGCCTTTAGGACACTGTGATGACACTTGCAACCCAGCAATAGCCATGGTAAAATATTTTACCTTAAACTAGAATAAAATGTTAGCATTCAATTGATTTAAGAATCATTTTATTGTTACCTAAAAAAAAAAGCACTGCAACCAATGCCCAAACAGACACACGCAAATGATAATAGTAGCGCTGCTGTTCGAATACCATTCCCCCCCCCCCCCCCTCCCCCAATCCAATCGAAATGAGTATGTTCGGTGTAGGTGCCGGTACCGACTAACTACTGTGAACGTCCGTGCAAGTCACTTCATGGATCGATCCTGCTCCCACTCTAAAGACAAAGTCAAGGCATCAAAGAGCTGACACAAATCCATTCTGTGTGACTGTTATTGGAGTCGTAGATGCTGCACGGCCTCCACAGCCAGTGTCAACGCGGCTCTGGGCGTTGGCTTTAGCCACTCGCAGTAAACATTGGTGGCGCCCATTAATGGATACTTTTATGAGAGAAACGCAGCAGTGAATTGGTTTAGGTACTCACCGATTAATCTGTGATGACATAGAAATTAGATACCAGCCCGGAATAGAAGGGTTTCCGTGTGGCATTAATAAGCATGAAAAGTTATGACCTGATTTGTGCCAAAATTAAGACCGTACGGCGAGAAATGGCAGCTGAAAGCACTGATTTTTCCCGCAGTGGTCAATGTTGAGATTTTTAGCTAGTTTTCCATTAAAGGGACTATATGGAGTTTAAAAATGTTAAAA
The DNA here is from genome assembly GCA_021464625.1 of Proterorhinus semilunaris. Lineage (NCBI taxonomy): Eukaryota > Metazoa > Chordata > Actinopteri > Gobiiformes > Gobiidae > Proterorhinus > Proterorhinus semilunaris. Next base: position 28,006,986 of record CM038356.1, on the reverse strand, counting down.
TTAAGTATTTTCATCCCCTACATGTTCCAGTAATGTCCTAATGTTTAGAATGAGCCCAGACCTATTCACCACAACTGCCTCTAAAATCCTGCAGTCTCTCAAATAGTTGTTCATTCGGGTCTGAAGCTTCGTCATTCACGAGCTTAATATAGAAACTGCAGTTACGCGCAAGACCTAAGGTGGCAGTAGCGAGTATACAAATGATAACCTGCATCTAGTCCCTTTAACATCTTTTAAATGAATAACATCAGTTTTATTGTCAGAGTATAAAAAAGACTAGACCCTGTATGATTCTTTTTTCATGACACTTTTCCTGCTAGCGAACCGGTGATAAAACAACGTCGCGGAGCACCAGCCTGTTTCCGATACGTATTCATTCACAAATATTGTCTCTTTATACCCGTGCAAAACAGAAGGCAAAATTTGCATTTTTTTGCATAGTCTTTCCACTTAGGAAAACTCTCCCTCAGAACTAATATCTCAACAAAATAAAACCATTTAAACATTTGTCTATCTTGAAATATAAGTAATTTGGGCATTTTGTTTAATCAATATAAAAACAGAAAATGACAGAAAAGTTTCTCATATTTATATCAGTAATCTACAGCAAAAAATTTAAAATACTTTTTTTTTCTTCCCTATTCACCTTAACACACTTATCACACTTTTTGTTTTGATTCTGTGATATTTATGCTTAACATGGCATTATTAAAAAGTAAAGTATGAACTCTGAATAAGCACAACAACACCTTTATTTTCAACACTATTTGTATTGTGTGATTCTCATGGAAGACATCAAACTATGAATGAACACATGGGAAACAGGGTGAAATTAACTCAAAATATGTTCTGCATTTCAAATTCTTCAAAATCGCCGGCCTTCATTGTTGACATTTTCTCAATGGGCTTCATAAGGTAGTACCTGAAATGTTTTTTTAACCGTTTGTGAAGTCAAAACCATGCGTTTTTGCTGACGAAGTCAAAAAGCCCATTGAGAAAACATAATTAATATAAAAGTACATATAAAAAAAAAAGTATTTCCAAACTTTTGACCGGTACTGTACAGATTAATCTCCAATATAAAAGCAGTGAAAAGCGTTCCACCCCTTTCTCCCCTCGCTTTCACACCATCGAATCAAAGGCAGAAGCAGCCAGTGACGCGCCCTGCCAATGACACGGATCAAGCTGCTGGGTGCGACTGCCTCCTCGCATGGGCCCGTGCACTTCCACTCCCCCACCCCCTCCCTTTTCCACTGGCTGCAGGCTGGAGCTGGGGAGGGGGTGTACGTGTCTGTCACAGCCCAGAGACGAGCCGCGGTGGCCGGGGTAGAGAGAGAGACATGAAGAGGCTCCCCGAGGTGTGACCATGCGGTGATTGGTAATAAACAGCATTTACAGGCGGCACCGTGGCACCGCGCCGCACAGCCACTGCCGGACCACGGGGAGGGCATGGATGGAAGCGGGGGTGCTACGGGGGGGGGAAGAGAGAAGGCCATGTCTGTTAATGTGAGAGTCGAGAAGGCGAGTAAAGTGCAGAAGATACTATCAACATGTCTCACTTGGAGCGTATTTAAAATATATTGCTAGGATATTGTTAGGAAATGTTTGGAGATTTCAATTCCGGGCAAGCACTCATTAGGCCACAGTGCTGCCATTGAGGGCCACAAGCCGGTGGTCAACACGGTGAAACATTTAACTGGATGTATTTAATGGAGGTTTTAACTGTGTCTCACGCCTTTATTTAGACTCGGAAGCTGAATGCAGCTCTGTCTCGTGTAAAAAAAAGTTATTGAGGCTTGAATTGTGCAGAATGATTACATTTGCAGTAAAAAATACCATCTCTGGTGAGATGTGCAAGTTCAACAAGAAGCTTGAGGGCCATCTGAGGGCCGCATTTGGTCCCCGGACCGCACTTTGGGCACCACTGATCTATAGACAGTCATGCTTTTAGCTATCTGAGTCTGTTCCTCAATGTACACATTTTGTTAGCCATCGAATCCCGGACCCCATTTAAATTGAGGGTTCTGTCCCCATACAAATGAATAGGGAGGACAGGCACAATACTAACGTATGGTGCGGAATGTTTTGTCCTTTTTATTACATTTCTGTGTTTTTTATTTATTTATTTTTTTATCATTAGCATCTTATAAGATGATGTTTAGTGACCATCGGATGTGTATCCGACCCACAAAAATCAGATACTTAACTAAATGGAATTTAGTGTTTAGCTCAGAGGACACTTTTGGACTCTAATCTGTATCTAAAGTAAAATCTCAAAAGGTCTGTAGGTTCATTAATAGGCTTTGACCTCACCTACATGTGGTCGACCGTAGCTGAAAATATCTGCATCGTTCATAATTTGTGATATTTAGATGATGCTAACGGCTATAGGAAAAGTACATGGAGCAGGCTAACGGACTCGGAAAAGTCTCCCGGACTAGCCTACTTGCTAACTGTGCGCATACGATAGGATGTAACGCCGCTTCTCCTTTTTCATTTCTGCGTGGGACTGCATGCATCATATGACAACGCTGTTCCATAATAATGTGTTTTTGAAAATGAGATCCTAAACTATCCTGGTTAAACAAAGTAGCCAACGCCACATTTACCACACATTTTGTCTGCTAACCATTTTACTCTCACCAGCCACTTTGGCCAGTCGAGGAGCTCAATGTAAGATTGTCATAACTAATTCAACTGTTACTGTTTGTAACATTCAAAACAAAATCAGGTTGTTATTGTCAAGCCCTACTAGTCGTGACCCTCGAAACGACCATGTGAACAATCCCACTTTCTCTACATTCGGTTAAACGTGTTTTTTGCTGCCGTTGTAATGAAATAGTCTCGCCCACCGAACCCTTTCCCCGACCGATGCTCGTATTGTTTCGTAATTAACTCCGTGCGAGCTCAAGGTTATGAAACAGTCGTATTTCTTTTTTTTTTTTATTCTTTTTTTCGCATGGCAACAGCGCGGAGGTTGTCCTTTTCCCGGCCGCCTGGCTCTGAGCTTCCCTGTTTTGCTCTCTCACACACAAGGACACGTCGCATTCACGGCAAAGCGCGATATTAACGAGATCATTTAGGGATGTTAATGGAGGACATTGTTGTTCTGAAAAATGTAATGGTGCCTTTATATACTGTATACATGATTCATAAGAGTAAATGCACGTATTACACTTTACAATGGCTGTCTCTGGTTTTGAGTATATTTGCTATAGACATGTAAAACAGTGACGTTGCTGTATGTATATATATATATATACAGTATTTATGCTCATGTTTGAGCATAAATACTCACTTTACAAAAGTCTCTAACAAAATGTCAGCGTGCTCAAAAGTACAAATTTAAACTTTATTTCTACCTTCATGTTAAAGGCCCTGTACCCAATTTTTTTTTTTTGTTGCAATGAAAGCACACAAAGTTTATATGGTCAGCCGTCTTCAAAACTAGTTTTTTTTTTTTTACTTTTCTATCATTCCAGTCCTTCACGGGGATTTCGCAACTTTCAGTGCGCAATACTGTCGCGGGAACTGGACTTTTTGTTTTTGTTTTTCTAATTGAAATACACAGTACACTTAGGTATTTTTACCACCAACTTATGTTTTGACCAGACAACACTGTGCGGCAGGGCTGTTCATTTAAGCAAGCTAGCTTAAACAAATGTGGCAAAAAACATTTCGAGATTACCTTGAATTGCAATAATCATATGTCCTTGTATAAATACCCTTTGCATTATTCATACAATCTGGAAAAAATAAGAAAACGATTCAGAAGATTATGTATAGTGTTACAATAAGCTTAAGAAAATGCGTTTTCTGCTTTGGTGTCAAGACCCGCTGCGACCCATATATTAATTAGTTATATTTGTCATGTAAAATGTTGAAGGAACATTTAAAAAGCCTACAAATCTGACATCATGATCATAACAGTCATTTTAACAAGGAATTCTTTACTATATTGAAAGCAATGTTCCAAATCCACTTTATTAATATATAGCACACTTTATAAACATACAGTTTCCAGATATTTCTCAAACTTGTTAAAAACAGCGTGAAGGATATATAAAAAAAAATGAAGCAATGAATGGATATAAAACAAGCATAGAACAATAAAAAATATATAATATATATATATAATATATATATATATATATATATATATATATATATAATAAAAATTATATTTTTTTATTATAAATTATGCGGATAATGTTCACTGGAAAAGGCTTGCGACCTGCAGAAAATGGTTCATACACATATTCATAGAAAAATAATACATGTTGAAATGATGCTAGCTAAATGCAAGATAAAAAAAAATTACAATTTGAAAAAGCTGTAGCTATTTAGGACATGTGACTTCCTCTGCAGAGAATTAAGTCTTAAAGATGCACACAGTAACGTGTCATACTAAGGGGCGTGGCCTAGCGTGAGGGAAAGAAGTATGTTATGGATTTATTAATTTTTTTTATTCACTCTTTTTAGAGGTTTCCTGGCAGACTATGAGCATATTTAGCCACATGCAAATAAAGTCAAGTCAAAATTGGGTCATTATGAATTTTCACCGCAGATTGTCCACCAGAAACGAAAAACTGACACTCGAAGCTAATGGTTAGCATTAGCATGAAGCTAACATTAGAATGATGGTTGGCACATCCACTGTTGCATGTACAAATTGGGGCCGTCAAACCACTCTGCGCCTCTCCGTGTCGCTGTATCTTTGTCTAGTAGAAAATAAATCTGTAATTCAGCGTTTGTTAAAGTGGAGTAATCTGTGAAAGAGTTGTTCGTTTTTTTCTCGCGTGAACGTGACCATTTACGGACGTTCCCAAAGACATTATGACTCTGCAAACATGCACCCACTTTTTGTATCGGTTTAGCGGTTCGTATTCCCACGTTCCTCTCAAATATGAACGCTCTGAATGAAAACGATAGTCTCAATCAGCCCAGTTGGATTATGTATATGTGCTGATTCACGGGGCTATGGAAAAACACGGGAGTTTAATTGGCTTCATGGCAGCGACAGCAGCACTAGACTGTTGGGAGTGAGAGAGAGAGAGAGAGACAGAGACAGGGAGAGACAAGAGACCAGGCTGACCCCGGGGCTAACCACTCTGCCGGCCGCACTGCTCGCTCGCCCTCTAATTAAGCTCCAGAGAGGGAGAGAGAGAGAGGGGGGGAAGGAGGGAGAGACATGAGTTGAAGTCGCATCTATTTGGTAATTAATAACCGCTATGGCAGGAGTAGTGTTCGGGTTTGTCGGGAAAAATGGCACATTGTTTTTAAAAGACAATTTGTGACTCGATTTTGGACACTTATCCGTTTGTGTGATAGAACTCTTCATATTGACTTTGGGAAATATAATAAATGGTTTCCAATACTTGTTTATTTTGCATTAATGAATAATGAATGGAGTTTGATTTCAGTAAAAAACTCCTTGAAATTTGTGATATTCCAGAAGGATTTTCCTAGCTTGATTGTGAACCACACAAAGAAAAGGTGAAATTAGAATTTTTACAGATTTGGTTTCAGTTGTAAATGGCTTAATTAAAAATATAACCGGTTCCAAGATCCCCCCTGAAAAAAAATATTTGTAATTATATTGAAAAATAATAAATTAAACCATATAAATCGATTATTTATATTTAGTCATGAAATGCATTTTTTTTAATATGAAAACATAACATGAAAGAGAACTTGCAATACGTCTTTCTAAATGTAATATTTTTCCCTATTCACCTGCAGTGCCTTAAAATGCTTGTTTTTCTGTTTTGTTGGGGGATTTCAAAATTTCTCCATTGTGAGATCAATAAAGGCTATCTTATCTTATTTCACAACAGAGTAAGTGCTTGCCAGTACTTTCAAGTAGTTTTCCCAAATTGCTGGGTTGGGGTCAGACGGAAAAATTTTTTTTTTCTTGGACCACCAAACTGACCAACCTTTTTCTTTTTGTTGTTGTTGCGAAGTGCCTCAGGCAATGACCAAAAGTACAATCATACAAAGTAAAACAGAGAATAAAAAAGAACAAAATGATGAAAGAATTATGCGATCACTATGCTTTTAGACATCTTAAATAGATGAATCAACTGTCTAGTCAAATCTTGGTAAGCAAACGCACTAATGCATCAGGTTATGAATCTGTCTGCGTGCTGTTCTCCCCGTCAGACATAGATGGCACTGCACCCCAGGCAGAGCGGAGGGGCCCCCTGCAAACAGCCCCGGCCCCTGAGCGTGCTCATGGGTGTGTGTGTGTGTGTGGGGGGGGGGGGGGGGGGGGGCCTCCTCCTCTCATTATCCCGCTGAAAATTAGCCTGTCAATTTATCAATCTGTAATATCTGCCGCTTTGGGGGACGCCTGCTTTTTTATTTTTTCTCCAGGCGTGCCGATAACCGAGGGAGATGTTTTTACGGGAATGTTTTCGGTGGTCAGTGAATGCAGCATTAACACTTAAATGACCGCAATGTATCAACCGCGCCGCTAAAACCGTTTGATAAGGCGGCGTTCGTGTGAGGCTGCGAGGTCCCGCTGGTGCTCGTGTTGAAAGAAGTAAAAGTCGGTCCACACAAGGGTAGGGAAAAGTCAATAGAAATGATGAAAGTTTAATTTTACAGAGGAATTTAACGTTTCATACGTGAGGGATGTTACTGCCTTAAAGTAGGCCTAATTGTAGTCTTGATTTGCTAATTGCAACCATACACATACTGCAGTTTCCATGTGATTATGGGCAAATGTGCAGATCTGAACAGGATTTACGTTTTATAAGATGGAAAACGGTGCTGAAAATGATATGTATATGATACAAAAGATGAAACACACGTCATTTTATTTTAGTTTAGTTTGCATAGTGCTTTTTGTATGAAGTATGAATTAGCTCTAAATCAATAAAATACCAAAAGATGATAATATAGTGTATTGCAAAATCCAATAATTAAAAGTAGTAGTAGTTTTTTAAATTTTATGAGCATTCAAGCAGAATTTTTTTTGTAAAATAGAAGAAATAAAAGCACAAAAAAAGTAGGAAATATGCATTTACTGTATAAGCACCAGTACTTAAATATTATTAAAAACGCTTTTTTGAAACATTCCTCAACTACAAAGACAACCCAGTCCAGTCGACAATGTTGAAAAGCCTTTGCTACGGTGGAAAAACTCCTGATCAGAGCTTACACAAATGTGATTTCTTTAAAGTGAAGTGACTAAAAATAAAAAGTAAAGTCACGTAAAATCCAGAAACTACTTGGTAAATAGTTGGCAAAATGATGCAAACTCTGTCATCCAGGTGGTTAATTATATCTTCAAAGTAAAATAAATAAATAATTAAATACATTCTTTTTTATTTATTTATTAATTTATTATTATTGGTCAAACTGAGAAATAGGAAAATAGAAACTTTTTTGTGGAATATTGTGGGATTTTATTGTATTTTCTGCCCTGACGATTGGGTTGAATGAGATAATTAATATTAATGAATAATTAAATACAAATTGTATGACCTAAACAAAAACAAAGAACAATAAACTGAGCACTGTCCGTCACCGTGTATTCCCGAACATTGCGATTTAGCGACTACTACCCGCGTCCGTATGTGCCGCCCGACGCCCCCTCTCCCCGGTGCGCGCCTGAAGTGGCCCAGATTAGCGGGAGTTTGCACGCTCAGCACGACACAAAGTTCCAATAAGCACCGGGGCATCTCTTTATCTGCAAACCTGATAAGTCCAATCTCCCCCCCGCACCAGGACCTCCACTGGGCCCCTGCACTCCTCCTCCTCCACCACCGGGACCTCCGCTGGCCCCCTGCACTCCTCCTGTCACTCTCTGCTCTGTAGCCTGGAACGCTGCACGGACAAATTGACACATGAAGTAAAAAAACATGAAAAAGGGGCGGTATTTTCTCACTTTATTGGCAAATGGAGGGGGCGCTATTGAGGCGAAATGGTGTAAAATGTGAAGAGGGAAAAAAAATGAGCGAGGGAAGCAATGACGAGTTGATGAGCCAGATTGCTCTGAGAATATAGTCTGGACTGTATGACGCTTCCAATTTCAAAGGTGAAGAAAAAAATAAAATAAATCTGGCTTAGAAATAAGGGAGACGCCATAGTGGAAACTTAAAAGCTAGTAGTCTTTTATATGATGTGCTCATGATGAAGAGACAAAAGAGAACAAGAATCATAAATAAACCAACTATTCGGATACATAAAGTGACATCAATATACGATATTACATTAAAAAAAGATCAAACTAAAACTAAAAACGACCTCTGTCGTCTACATTGAATGTGACGTTACCGCGTTGAAACAGCTGAGCAAAATATCGCAACGAAATCGCCTTCGCAACACTGCCCACCTCTATCGCAGGTTTGTTCAATATCGTGCAGCCTTTATGTAGCAGGACATACGCACGTCGCACGTACTAAGCCTTTCGAACACAAAAGCTACTCTGTCGCCGGCAACTCATTAATGTCCCAACAGTTAATGCTTCAGTCCACAGATTTGCCAGTTTGATTACCAGGATTTTGTATGACATTGGGCATTTGTGATTAGAAATGGGTTAACGTGACCAGGATTTGATGGGGTTTTTTCAAGCAACATTTTGGACGTTTTGACTTTTGATCCCCTCATGATTCCCTACATATGACGCTGATAACGCAGTGTCACCAGTTTGACGCCATAGTGCAGTGCTCTAGCTGTCTTTATTTTACCGCTTGGGTCAAATGTTTTTGGATTTCGCTTGACCGGAGTCCACTGAAAGGAACCCAGCTGGGCATTTGTTGTACCTGTGTCATCGTCCATTTCCAGCCTCGACGACTCAGGCCCTTCGAATGAGAACATTGAATGACACAAGTGTCCAGCTGTGTTGATGTAGGGGACTCCGTTTATGCATTATCCGTTAAATTAAACTATTTGGCTTTGATATTTTGTATGCGGTGAGAAGAAATTTAATGGAGAGGTCCAATGTATGAAAATCGTACTGCTTTTACGCATTTTCTTTCCGTATTGATTCCAGCTGCACGCATCAAACCAGCCCTCTCCAAAGTCCTTGCTCTCACCCGTCTCATCCCAAAGCAGATCAGCGCTGACAATTGTCCCCTGCTGGGAATACCCCACCTCCCCGCTCCCCGTCCCTATCCATTTAAAGCACCTGTCTGAGGCAACCTTTGAGTAAGGTATAGCTCTCTTTAAGTTCCGTCGAAAGGAGGAGGGGAGGTAGTAAATCGATAACGCCGTCAGTCAGGACGGGCCAGGGCGCTCCCTGAGGACGTCGGCGCGGATTAAGATGCTGGGACTAAGCGCGGACCGAGCACCCGTCCATGATCGCATTATGGCATTATTATCAGAATCCCCATTGATTACTCCGAGGTAATTGAAAGGCGATCCGTTGGTTCGGTGACATTCGGAATGGAGAGGGTGGTGGGGGGCGGGTGTTACGGACTAAGTGGTGTCCCAGGCAAAACGGTGTCCTCCCGCCTCTCGTCGGCGGATCGATCGAGGGCCAGCCCCGCGTCTTCACAACGGCGCACAATTCAATCGGTTGGGTTCACCTGATGTCAAAAGAAGAAGGGGGAAAAAAGACGGCGCGATTTGAGATTGAGGTGGCGGGCGGGTGACACGGGGTTCCATGGTAATCACGGGAGAGAGTATGAAGCGCACAAGATTAATACAATGAATCTGTGTGATGAGATGAGAAAAAAAAAAGACTTTGAATGCACATTTGGTGGCTTGCTAGTTTCTTGGAATGTGTGCCAGGTTGACATGATAAGCATTGTAAAATAACACCTCGAAAGCAAGCCATCGTTGTTGCCCCCTTTGAATGAGAAGGTTCTCTCTGCGTTCCGCAATGTTCTGAGATATTTTATGATCACTCTGAAAACAATATATAAGTAGGAAATGTAGTTTTGCTCATACAAACGTCAAAAAGGCGCCGAAATCTAGAAATGGTTTGAGTGTACAGAAAGGGTCCTGGAACAAGAGCATGTGAATAAGTAAAGAACAAAATGTTGACGACATTTTGATTGATCAAATTTGGTGTTGTTTGATCATGCAAAATGCTAAAAGGAAATTTAAAGTAGCCATAATTCAGAAAAGTTCCCGGACTTTGTTGCAAGTGGTGGAGGCTTTTACCATCCGTATGTTCTCTTATTCACAACAGTTGGTTACTTGTCTAAAGCTTGGTGGTTGAATTCCAGTGCTGGTCATCACTGGTCACATGTCTTTGGTCAAGAGCCGGTCGCGCCTGTGAGAATGTGGTGAGTGACTGACTAGCCATCGAGCCATATCTCTAGACTGCAACACAACAAGCCGGGCCACAGAACTTTCCATCAGGAGTTTGGAGAGTTTTCACCTTCCCAACTACTCTGCCCGACCAAGAAAAGAGTCGCCACATTGAACTAGCAGTTCGGAACTGTGGTCGCTGCAGTTGGTCAGGTCTAGGATCTGCAACACTATGTTCCCAAAGAATGACCAGGTTATTCCATCAATCGATTTCCTCTACCCTGATGGCACGGGCACATTCCAAGATGACAACGCCAAGTTTTATCGGGCTCACTGAAAGAGTGGTTCAGTGAGTGTGAGACATAATTTTTCCCACATGAATTGGCCAACACAGAGTCCAGATCTTCACCCCGGAGAATGCTTTGCGAGGCGGTCACACTCTCCCATCCTCAATACAAGATCTTGGTGAAACATTAATGCAAACACTGGATCTTTGGACAATGCAGATGCTTATTGAAACAGTGCCACAGCAGCGAGTGTGTGCTGTAATCAAATACTCATAGTATTTCAAAAGTACACGCAAACAACCCATTCTTGACCATTGGCCATTCATCACGTAAGTAAGACATTGTTTCTGAATTCTACGTTTTAATGATGTGCTCTGGTTCGGTGTGCGGACATGACATTCAGAGTGGAGAGGGTTGAGGGCGGTGAGGGTTGGGGGGGTAATGGTCCAAGTGGTGTCGAAGTCAAAACGGTGTCCTCCTGTCAGGATCAATCAGACTGGTGCAAATTTACACCGACACTTTCAATTGGTTCTAATGGCCTGCCCTAACCATGTGTCTCCTCTCATACAGGGAGAGGTTTAGAGAGGAGAGGCCATCTTTTGTCAGAGGTGGCTATGTGTGTTCCATTCATTTATATTTATTTTTTCTTCTGGGGGAAGAAAAAAAATAGCTCCAAGTTGTAAGCTATTTCTGTGGCTACAGCCAATTCAGCATCATACACATGATGGCCAAATGGGTGAAGCGTCTTGCCTAGGGAAATGGCAGTGTTGGGGCAGGGTTTGAACCAACGACGTGTGGCCTCGCACACAATTTTGCAACTTGGACTTCTGAAATGTGTGATTTTTGGATATCGCCCAAGCAAAATCAGCTTTTAAGAACCTCTCACCAAATTACACTGTTATTCCTTGGTCAAAAACGTCTGGTTCCCTGTGCTCCTTGTCCCAAATCTACTGTGCAGCCATCTGGGAAACAACTACATCACCACTCTATACCCCCTTATACTCCAAAAACAGGCAATTCAAATAAACCATAAGGTTAGCTACAAGGACCATACATATTGTCTGTTTACTCAGTCAAAGAGATAGATATTTCAGTTCAAATAAGTCTAGTAAAAACATGTTGCCACTAGGGATGTTGCAAACCTAAATTTTTGAGTCACAATTATCCATCCATCCATTTTCTTCCACTTGTCCGTTGCTGGGTCGTGGGGGCAGCTGTTGAAGCTGCCCAAATCACATTGCACCAGCCCCTATGGCTCCCCCTGCAGGTGGTGGGTCCACAGAAGGACCATGGTTCTAACCGGGCCTGTTGGTCTCTGTTTCCCATGGGAGACCCTACTAGGGGCACGAAGCCCCCGACAACAGAGCTCCCAGGATCATTCAGGTGCTCTAACCCCTCCACCACGTTAAGGTGGCGGTTCCAGGAGGGGGAGTCACAATTATTGTGAGGAAAAATACTGCAATTTCTTACGATTATTCAAGATTATCAAAATGATGGAAAGAAATACTGAGCATTTCTCAGATCCTTTACATTACTGTCTGAATGTTTGTGAATAGAAATGAGACATTATATGTACATTTTAATGTTTATATAAGGTCTTTTTTTAATTGAAAACCTCTTTTATCCATGTATGCGTTTAGTTAGTACATTCAATAATAAATTAATGATTTTAAAAAGGCAATAGGGTATTATTGTTATTAGCCATATCTAAAGGAAGCCAATTGGTGTGGATGTTTCCTTCTATAATAAGATATTCCCTCTGATCTAGGTCTCATAAATCCACTATAATTACAAAAGATTGACCTAAAGAAATTAACCTTGTTCCCATCCACTCTCAGTTTCACTCACGCGGCTGCACATGGTTCTTTTGGGACTCTGTGACGGTGGTTTACCATGGGCCCTAGCTACCGTGAGCGTTTATCAGCGCGGTAATTGTGAAACATGTTAATCTTGACATCCCTTATGTAAATATACGAAAAATAGAAGGGCGATATCTTTTGAGGGGCCAAACTAACTTTAAAATCCAACAAACTAGATAAAAACAGGAACAGATTTTGCACTTCCTATTATGGCGTATGTGCGAGCATAAAACAATTCCAACATAAAAGCAGTATATGAGGACAAGAAGGCATAATCATAGATGGTTTTGTTTCTCTTCGCTAACTCTTGATACTATGACACTGGTTGTTATGCAGCTGTTTTGCAGGAAGCAGTGATATGTAAATACTGTTATTTGAGAGGGCAGAGGTGGGATTTAATAAGTTTCTAACTTCTTCCCACTCCTTTTTTAACAATACTGCTGCATTGATTCATTTATTTTTGTCATACAAGAGTGTGTTTTCTTCTTCTTCAAACGTTTTCAAAACAATAAACAAAAAGTTATACTCGGTGCCTTTTTGAAAACGGCTCTACCTTTGTTGAATAGTATTTGTGTTGCAAATTGCTTTGTTCTGCTTTGTAAACTCGTGTTTGTGCTTCATTTACATGGTCGAGAGACTTAAAGAAAGGCAGTTTAGATCAATGTCGCATATTCTAGCCAACAAAATGTAAGAGCAGAACAATACCCTCACTCTATACGTAGTTTTTACTCGAACGATATTTGGCAGTAGCTCTACAGTTTGTCCTCTCTTCTTGCCTCTTCACACTGGCTCCCCTCTCTGTAACTTTGGTCCAGGCGCAGCGCTGATCTTTGCCCCCCTGAGGAGATGAGTTGGAGACGGGAGAGGAGTGGGGTAGCTTTACCTCCCTCCTCCCAGAGTCGTTGGTGTGGTGTCCAGCCTGTGGCGAGTGTGTGTGTGATGTGGAGCTGTGAAGATCTCAGGTGGAGATAGCCCCTGCTGTCACCTTTCAGCCTGATCCAGGTTTGATCCAATGGCACAGAAAACGTGTGTGTGTGTGTGTGTGTGTAAGCCTGGACAGATTCAAGTGTGGCCAGCATGGTTTTCGTCATAACAGTTTTTTACTTCATCCTTTCAAGATGAAGATTTGTCCAAAACGTAAGGGAAAGGTTGATTTTGACTTTGTGAACCAGCACAGGAACTGAGGTGGGAGAGACTGTTGGGCTCCATGGTCTTAATTGGGAAATTTGTCCTCTACCCACCTTTCAGTTTAGTAGCAGTGGGCGACTGCAGCGCCTCTTGACTCAGGATCTTGGTCGAAATTTCCAAGCAGGTTTTTTTTTTTTTTTTTAGCCTACTGGACCGGTGTTGGTCAGATAGACGGGGGGATCCAGAACCCAAAGCATAGAAGAAACGCACCACGATAGGCATTAGAAACATCATAGTTTGACAAGGTCACTTTCTGAGAGAACTACAAGTCTAGGAAAATGGCACGTTTATTAGAAGTGAGCAGGCTCACAGACGGGCCATATGGGGGGCCTGTGATCAAATTCTTTGTCACTGCTGAAAAAAATACAACAAACGTCATCAGGTGGGACTTTTCACAAGCAACTCTTGTCGCTGCCGAGAAAAAGATGAGGAAAATTGTTGGAAATGTTTATATCCAACGATTTGAATAAGGTGATATTCATCTTTGACACTGAATATCCCCTTTGAAATATCAAAGTGTCAAAGGTGACTCTCTTTGAGGACATGACCTCTAAGCTCATCGAGGGAAGGTTTTACTCCGTCCTGAACTATGGAACCATCCATCCATTTTCTTCCGCTTTATCCGGGGCCGGGTCGCGGGGGCAACAGTCTCAGCAGAGATGGGGGGACCCCGAGGCGACACCAGGCCAGCTCGGAGACATAGTCCCACCAGCGTGTCCTGGGCCTTCCACGAGGCCTCCTCCCAATAGGACATGCCTGGAACACCTCCCGAGGGAGGCGACCAGGAGGCATCCGGAACAGATGCCCTAGCCACCTCAGCTGGCTCCTTTCGACGTGAAGGAGCAGCGACTCGAGTCCAAGCTCCTCCCGGGTAACTGAGCTCCTCACCCGAGAAGCTATGGAACCACATTATGTTCAATACATATGTGAAAATATTCAGGGTGGGGGATTTTCCTTTGTCACAAGCACTAGTGACTGATGGGCGTGACCTTTTGTTCCTTCTGGAGCGAAGGCTCAGGTATGGAGATGACCCAGAATCAGGCTTAGTGTTGTTGGCAGAGAGAGGACAGCCGACAAGCAAAGTCCTGATAAGACGGCTGACTTTGGAGCATGGAGGTAGAATGAGATCCATCACTCTTTGGCAGGACTCGACGCTTTTCACATTGAATAAGGGGGACTTTGTAAAATTGACTAAAACTGTATGAAAGTCAGAAGCCGCTTTTGAAGAGAGCAACAGGTTAGAATCGTGAGGCCGTCCGTGGAAGTGAAAGAAAATGGATGCATGAAAGTGCGACAGTCAAACACCTCAATGACAACAATGGCCGAGGCGCATGTATCATGGAAAAAAGCTCAGTCGAAATACATGAATATTTATCAGAAATCTAATTATTATGGAATTATTTGTTCAATGATGTGTAATGTGAGTATGAATAAAACTAAATTATAGTAATGTAAAAAATAGTGGTGGGACTCGATTAAACATTTTAATCGAGTTAATGATGGCCTTTGTAATTAATTAATCGCATTTACGCATCCCCTCCTGGAACCGCCACCTTAACGTGGTGGAGGGGTTTGAGCGCCCGAATGATCCTGGAGCTCTGTTGTCGGGGGCTTCATGCCCCTGGTAGGGTCTCCCATGGCAAACAGGTCCTAGGTGGCGGGTCAGACAAAGACAAGTGGAAGAAAATGGATGGATGGCTGGCAGGCATTTAAGCATCATTTATTTAGTGGTTGTATTTATTTTTAGAGGTATATTTTAGATGCTGCTTTGTATTTTCCTGCATTTTAACTAATTTGAAATAAGATGTGAGGGCTGTGTGATCATTTCAAACAATTCAAAGACCAAAGCAGTTTGATTTATTTTGGAGAATGTTTTTTTTTAATACGTTTTATGTCGGCTCTTAACTGTGTGAGTAATCAAGTTTGATAGTCAAATTGTTTTTGGCTTTTCGCGGTCTTCGTCCCAAAGCAACGTCTTTAAGGAAAAAGGAAACGGAAGTGTCCAAAGTAAAGTGTGATTAATTTCGATTAATATTTTGAATCGCGCTAAACCTTATGTAATTAATTAATCATAATTCATTGAAAAAAGTCATGGCCCTAGTCAAAATAAATGTGAATACAAAAGAAAAACACTGAATGATTAAAATATTTACCACATTTTATAAAAAAAACTCTTAACATTTCTACTTCTACATAGATGAACATATGAAGTGATATTATGCGCACAGGATGCTGTTATCGCTCGCTCACCTCGACGACGGCTGACATTTTATCCGCCGTCTCTTTATTAGCCGGGCTGCCGGTGGGATCGCGGGTTAAGTGCCTTGCTCGCTGTCTGACTGCAGATATTGAACCACGGACCCTCCTCCCTTGGCGGGCCGTCTCCCCTGACCGCCGCAGTTTGGCCTGGCACAGATGAGGGCGGCCATGTTGGATCAGGTCGCCCCTGTTGCTACCTGCTCTCTCTCCCGTCAGCAGATCCATGGCTGCACCCACGCGAGGCACTGCTGTAGTGGCTTGTGAGAGGAAAATCACAGTAAGCTCTTCAAATATATCGTTTTTCATTCACCTGGACTGTGTTGTTTGAATTGAGGATGTTTTGAGCTAGTTTTCTGTCTTTACTCTCACATTAAAAGTGAGATGTTAAGAAAAGAGACCCTTTATGATGCTTATTTTATTACATTTTGTATTTATGATGTTTTGTTACACTCTTGCAATAATATCTCCACTTTAGTTTCTCCCACAGACTCCAGATTTTCCGGGCATGGACTTAACAACATTTTGAAGGATTTGTCAGAGGGATTTATTGAGCTTTGAACCCCAAAAACCAAGCCAAAATGTTATGTTTTTTTAAGATTTCTGTCACCAATAAGGTCCAAAGTCCCCTCTGAAGAAACAATATTTGTAAGATCTCGAAAATTTAAACAATTTACAGACCATGTGGAAAATTAAACACAAGTTGGTACCTGAACATATTTATAAGAAACTGACCTTGATCACAGACGACACAAGGCGAAAAGGACATTTTTGTGTACCGTTCACCCGAACCTCACTAAGACAGAGGGGTTTCTTGGTTGCTGGGGTAAGATTATGGAATTCATTAAAGAACACATTAAAATGTTCTCAAACAATAGATACATTTAAAAATATGTTCAAGGAGATGCAG
This sequence comes from Proterorhinus semilunaris, assembly GCA_021464625.1. Lineage (NCBI taxonomy): Eukaryota > Metazoa > Chordata > Actinopteri > Gobiiformes > Gobiidae > Proterorhinus > Proterorhinus semilunaris. The sequence continues at coordinate 27,990,280 of CM038356.1, read as the reverse complement.
ATGGAAAAATATATACAAAAAACATAACTTATATCCTGAAATGAATGAATGAAAAAAAAATGTGTTTGTTAAAATTATTGATTTTTGTAAAACCAAAAACCATGTCACAAATCTGTTGAATGGATCACCTGCCGTTTTGGTCATGGATTTTCCTATAATTATTACAAAGGGGCATGGACAATAAGACAATGTCTTCCTCATGCTCCTTTTCACCATGTACTGTTCGTATTAATGTATGACCCTGTAAAGAAAAATATGAACATGGATGAATAAATAAATAAAAGAAAGAAAGAAAGAACTAATATCAACAAAATAAAACCATACATTGAAACCTGGTTCTATCCATTTATTATTTGGATTTCTTTGCAAAAAATATAGGCAATTTTGGCCATTTTTATGCATTCCATGTCTTATTGCAGAAAAGCTGCAATAAGACATGAAATAACAGAAAAATTGCAATACATTTTTTCCAAATATTTATATCTGTAATACAGCAAAAGTTTCAAATGAATATCTCAAAATACTTTTTTCCCCTATTCACCTGCAGCATCTCGCCTTAAGTCCAACGTCAGACGATACAGAACCTCAGTGTCTGTTTTGATGTAACCTTTATTTTTGAATCTCTCTAAGATCACACAAACCTCTTTGACATGGATTCGTGTTTTCAGCGGTATGGGATGCGCATCAGTACCCCATACAAGTCCACACAATGGCCCCACTTGTCTTGGAAGTCAAAGCCAAGGATCCTCCTGCTGTGAGGTGAAAGCGCTAACCACTGCTCTCTGTATCATTGCACCTGTGGCATTGTGTTGAGAGTAGACAAAAGATCTGATGTATCCCAGGTGTATAAAACCATTAGTAAAGGGGGTTTCCTCTACCTTTTAGCAATGTGCCTTTTGTGATGGCGAACTCAATTTCCCATGAGTCCTTGCGCGAGTCTCTCCCGGAAGTCCGGTTACACTCAGGAAGTGTGTAGTCACGACTTCTCCTTCTTCTGGTCCTAGCAGATCGGCAAATATGCAAGAAATATACATAAAAAAACTCTTAAAAACAACAATCAATATTTCTGAAACTCAACGGAGAGTTACTGAACCTACTTATTTCTCAGAGTCCATCCATCCATCCATTTTCTTCCGCTTTATCCGGGGCCGAGTCGCGGGTTTCTCAGAGTCATTAGTCAAAAATGCTGCACCTAATTAGCTCAAAATATACAAATATTCAAAGCATGCATCAAACTTTAGGCTGGACATTGGTGAAGAATAGACTACATTTTGCCCTTCTTTGCTTCTTTCAAAAGATTCTTGTGTTAAAACTCCCTAAGGTTTTATATGATGTACTTGTATTCAGTTGTTCCATACATACATTTAACACAAGACACGCAGTAAATGGTCATTTTACTCTTCCTTCATGTAACACTCAGACTGGACAGAAGGCTGTTATGTTCAGAGGGATAAAATCCTGGAACTCTCTGCCTAAAGACATTTCTAACATTGCAGACATAAACATTTTTAAAAAGACTCTGTTGACACACTTCAACAAATGAAATATGTTGTAATTGTGTATTTACGTTGTTTTATATTGTAATCTGAGATCATTGTATGAAAATGTGATTTTATAATCTGGACCCCAGGAAGACTAGCTATTGTCAAGGCAATGGCTAATGGGGATCTTAATAAACAAACAAACAAACAAACCTACTGCTAAAAACGTACTAAAGTTGCTACTTCCAGGTTTAGCGGAGCTGCTGCACCGTTAGCATTTTTCTCCGCTAAACGCGGATGTAGCGATTTTGGTAAATATTGCATTTATAGCAGTAGGCACAGCATTTTTGGCTAATGGGCCTGATGAATAAGTATGTTCAGTAACTCGCTGTTGAGTTTCAGAAATCTTGATTGTGGTATTGAAGAGTTTTTTTGTAGTTTCTCGTACATCTGCCGGTCTATGCGGACCCGGAAGTTCAGCTGTGACGTCACCACTTAACAAACGTGCAGTGCAGCTGCAGGTGCTTCCACCACAACACTTCACCGTATCTGTGTGAAAAGTTAGAGAACACAACCAAAAAGACTAAAATGCAACAAGAAAGTGTCAAAAAAAGTAATAAAAACAACCAAAACATGACCAAAAAAATGACAACGCGACAACATAAAGACACAAAAACACAACAAAAACGTGACAAAAAAAGTCACATTTTTGCAGGTCTTAGCTTTCAAATGACTGGCCAAGCTCTCCAGTCGAGAGGCTTTTAGACTGGGGTAAAGCCAAACTGGAGAAAATGCGCTGGGTTAAAGTGGGTGGTAAGAGGCTAAAGTATTAAAGTGTTACACTGATCTAAGCTCCGCAAAGACACAAAACCACAGGGAAAGTTTCAAAAGTGTAGTCGCTGCTCAAAAACTTTCCAGAGACGACACCAAACTGAAAGACACGATGCCCGGTAGCAACAGAAAGAATGGTGTTGACTCAAAAAAAATGAATTGATTGCGCGAGAGAACAAAAGAAAGATCGTGATGGCGTTGTTGGTGTCGTCAAAACCAGCTTTGATATCAATTGGAATCGTATCAAAAGCGGAAAAAGAAGTTATTGCACATTACTAGTTGCCATGAACAACCACCGAGAGCCTACGCCGACACCATTCCTGACAATAACATCCCATTCCGCGGAACAATGAAGGGGGGGGGGGGGGGGGGGGGGAGTAAACCCGCGCCTTATATCACGCGCATTGTTCCACCGCGAGCCGTCACTTTTCCCTTTTGACAAATGTTCTTCATCTGAGCGGGTGACGTGGCCCTCTCCATAAACGCGTTACGGGCGGAATATTAGTTATGTAAGCCGCCGCGCTCGGGGACATCTGCTCGCACACCCAAGGAAACATAATGCAATAAAAATAATGGAACTAGCGCGAGATTTATCTCCCATTAAAGGAATCTGTGGCGGGCTTTTATTGGCACCCTCCACCTGAGCCGGGACAACCCCAAACATTCTCCTCCCATCCATCAGAGGGCAGCGCGCCCTTAATACGTCGGCTGACCTCCATTACGGCCGCGCTAATGTATAAATATGGGCGCGGAGATATGTAAAGTCCACTGATAGCAATGCACTTAAAGGCTTTCAACACTGTCTGAATGCGGGCTAATGGAAACGGGTATTAGGCCCAAAAGTGGAATGGCCCCTGAAGCTGCTGCATCACAGAGATAAGTGACGGGCTATGCTTTATTCGGATACTTTTGGATACCTTGGCATATACAGTAGCTTTAAAATTATATCTATGGATGGGGCACGTGGAGATCTATGCATGTGTAACTGTGAAGCTCTTCTCATTGGCCGACCCGCACTAGTGACTTTTTTTTTCTGACCCGCCCCGATTAAAATCAAACCCGACCCGAAAATGTGTCTGCTTGCCAACTTTGCTTTAAAAGTACGCAAAAAGCCACTGACCCATTAAGAATGCATTTTTAATTCAATGTTGTGTTTATTCTACAAGAATTCTAAATGTTTGGACTTTTCTGATGTTTTCCAGAATCGTTTAATTCTCTCCTACATACACAGGGCCAAAGATGTTAAGTCACATCAACCTGGACAACTCGAAGGGCCTCAGATGCAGGTAGGGCGGGGCTATGAGGGTGAGAAAAGGGGGATTTCGCTTAGACTGTCTGAGACGCCAGCTGAGGCGCTAATACAAATATAGCAGATCATTTGTGAACTAACCTGTTTTTTAAGAGGCTCCCCCCCCCCCCCCCCAAGTGTGACTGGCAGCTGGGAAACATCAGACAAGTAATTAGGTATTTGCCATTATACAGCCACACCTTTGATTCCCAAAAATAAATAGCAGTTTTAAAGTTCAAACTTGCCCATTAATTATGCAGCGCTTCTGTTTATTTATATCACCTGTCCGTCTGCTCAAAGGTGAGGTTATCTTTAATAGAAGCCCAGCAGGGACATGCTGTTTGGGCCATTAGACAGATATTGTTTTTCTTTGCATGGATTTGATTGTATATGCCATTAAGAACATAAGTGGCGGTCTTCTCTTCTATTGCAGTTTGAAGTACTAATTGCAATAATGAATCGTCGTCTCATCTACCAGCTTCTAAACATTGAACTAAACAGGATATGGAGCTTTTAAGATTGCAAAATATATAAATGCAAACTTAATTTAATCGAGGGCCACAGATTGAAGTGTAGTGTGTGTGCTGTGGAGAACCACAGACGGTGGTTAATTCAATGAACAATTCAACCAGGTGCATTTAGCCATGGTTTTAATCATAACCTCTCGTTTCTAGGCACCTTAATGCCAGCTTTGTCTCCCACTAAAATGTTATTGAAGTTAAAATCATGTAGGCCTACAAAATGTTCTGTTTAAATAAAATGAAAGAAATTGGCACCACTGATAATGCGCGAATTCAGCCAGAAGCCTGAGGGCCAACAAAAATAGGTCTGATGGCCGTATTGGGCTACTGGGTCACACCTTAATTTTTTTTTTCAATCAACATTATTTTTTATAATGTTAGTAGTGTAAGACATTGTTAAACTTGAAAAGAAGCAGAAGAGTTACTGAAAATAAGTAAGAGGAGGTTTACAGAACATGTAAAACGCTACCCTTTGTATATGTTCTTATAGTTTCACTTCGCCGGAGTCGAACTCATTTTACGTCCGGGAATTGTGGCTCAGACCGGCCCGCAATCCGCGCGAAGTGCACCTGCTCTGACAAAGAAGGCTGCAAAAAGGTCACCTCAAAACAACACTTTATAAACTATGTTTCTGCTTTAACCATGTTACAATGAAAAGCATGCATGTATTTATTTTCCAATTAACATTTATTATAAATTATTAATTAGAGAAAAATAAACAATGTTATCATAGATAGAATATTGGTACATTCAACCATTATCCTCTTATCAAGACTGAACAAAGAACTTAGTCCAGGGCTATTTAATTCATTTTATACTGGGCCAGATATTTCAACATAATAAACCAGGACTATTCAGACTAAACTATGACAAAATCAATGCAAAAACAGGCAATATCAGTAATAGAGCAGGACTAAACCACATCTGAACCAGACCAAAGGCCTAATACAGAATAAGACAGTTTCTTGAGAGGAGCTTCTCAAACATGAGACTCAGTGGACAGAGGACTGACCAAACACCTGTCGAGCCTGTTCTCATGTCCAGACCTCGCGCTTTATGATAAAACTTTTGCATTGTCATTTATTCAGCTTCTACTCATACCTCCTACCATCGCAAAGAGCATCTCTGCTGCACTTGTATCTTTCCCACAAACACGGGTCAAATAAAGTCAACAGAGAGAGGTAACAAAAAATGCACCTGTCAAATGAATGATTCGGATATTATTTGGCTCAGTATAGAGTCCAGATAGCGAGGTTTAACGCGTGTGTTGACCAGTTAAAACACTCGTGCTGTCGGTGCTGTTCCTTACCTTGGAGTAGCTGGTCAGGCCCTTTGTACCGGTGAAGACGGGGAAACACGCCTTCCATCTCCCGCTGACGGCCCTGTTTCTGCATGTGATAATCCGAGCAAAACTCCCAACACGATGCACACGATCCTTGTGCTTCCTATCCTCCTATTTTCTTTGTTAAAAGTCCTTTTACCCCGTTTGACAGAGCCATGTTTTCATTTGAGCCGCTGTGGCGGGTGATGATTGCCGAACCGCAGACACTGCTGCACACAGCGGTGCGGATGCACCGCGAAAGTGGCGCCAATAATGCCCAAAATATGTTTTTATGGAAAATGAGGCGTGGGCCATATTTGATTGTTTGGCGGGCCGGATCTACCCTCCTGGCCGGCCACTGATTAGGCCCAACCGCCCAGTATAACCTATGGCTCAGCCCAGTGAGGGCTACCGCACTGCAGCCGTGGCTGTGGAGGCAAGACCGGCCCTTCGGGAAATCTCCCGACTCTCCTGATTAGCCACTGAATGAAGTAAATAAATCTCAAAGTTATATTAACTGGGCCAATTCAGTATTACTCAACACTGTTGCCTTTTTATACTGCAACATGTATATTATGCACCTTAAACAATTTGTCATTTACCATTCTGTTAAATCATCTCATTAACTTTAGCCGTTGTCTTTATAAAGAAATTAGCACAATTGATAACACCTTAGCCCCGCCTCCACCGCCTCTGCGTTTTGTAATCACAGTCCGTTTGGCAGCACTACATAATTAGTTTGCACGCCAGATTTCCCAGGAGCCTCTTCCCCATCTCCCATGCCAATCCCCTCTCCTCAACACCTTCTTTATCCTCTTCCCTCCACCAGGAGCGGGCATCGCTGGGGGGTCCGGGTGCCCTCCCCAATATGGCCGACCGATGAGGGCTCCATCCAGCGCCTGGGGCAGCGTGTGAGTGAAACTTCACATGGCAGATGGCACCGTGGAGAGGAGAGGATGTCTTAAAAGGTAGAGCTGCCAAACAAAAAGTGGGACATTGGACAACCTTGCCACGTCCCCCCAGGCTAAGATTAAAGAGTCAGTGTGTCGGTATCAGAAAGTGGAGTGATCAAAGTGTGCTGTGTGAAGGCATGCTGCAGGGAGGTTTTTTATTATCATCATTGGACAATAACAGAGACGATGTTTTGCAGCTTGTTTGAATGTCTATTAATTTGTGCTTCTGTGTGATGTTAATGATGGATATGATGCTAAGCTGAAATGACTTGAAGGCATCCATGCCAAAAAGGATTAGCCCACTTTGCTACACACATCTAACTTGTATGCCGCACATTTTTAACAAATAAAAACAAGTTTGAATAGAAATCTTAACTAGAAGTGCAATTGCTCAAGCATTAAACCTGAGACAACTGATACTAATGTGCACTAGCTTTGTTAATGAAACTTTATTAACTACAGTAGCCTGTATTTGTATATTCAAGTGCATGACAGTCTCCTGATTGTTTGTGCTAGTGCCCATGGCAATCGTAAGACTATGGCTAAAAGATGCGCTCCTAGTGGTTTAAAAAGTATGCTTTCACTTGGTTTGCCTAAAGCTGCAAATAAGGACCACATGTATGTTCATTAACATGCACTGTCCCGACCAAATAAACCAATAAATAAATAAATAAACATGCCACCCCTCATGTGCCTAAAGTCTGCCCTGATCGTTGGCCACGTTGGTCAGATGTTTGTCAGTTTACGATCTTTGGTAAACATCTGTCAAAATGCTAAACTCTGCGTTAGCCGCTAACGCTAATCTTCTGCTAACTTTAGCTGCGTCTGTTGCTTTGATGCCTGCACGTGTATGTGTTTACATGGTGTGGGGTGTGTTGGGGGTGAGGCGGGGAAGGTGTGGAGCTTGTCTTGAGAAAAAGTTAACGTTGTCAGAAACAACGAGCTATGTTCCGGTCTATTTCGGTCGCGCAAAATGTAGCTGAGGGTGGCTTTAAAATCGATTCTTTTATTTTTTTACATCGATTCACATTTTACGCATATTAAATCGATCTTAAATCGATTTTCGATGAATCGTTACATCCCTATGTCTCACATTTAAAAAGTAAGACAAACGTCTCCCATCCTTACTTTGGTGATAGAGTGATATGACAGAGTGACATTTGACATCAATCAAAGAAATCGTAGCATGTTCAAACTCTCCAATGGACGTGATCCGCGGTAACTCGGCGCCGCGTGGAGCTGAACAAGCCTTTGGGAGAAACCCTCCAGTCAGCGTCTCTCCCGTCCTCTCCTCCAGCACACTCCACACTTGTGATTGCAAGTGTTTGTGAACGCGCATACATCTGAATTAGCCCTGCCAGTCAACGCCAGGAGTGATAGGGCACTTTTTAACGCCACTACCAAGCCCATTTGGTAGAAGGGCCCTTTTTCTGTGTGCATACTTCGCCTCCATAATGGGCCTGCGGCTAACCGCCCTGTGAAGCGAGAGCCAATTAAACGCCCAGGGGCCCCACACATGCATGGCTTCAGGTGTGAATCTCCCTGCTTTTTATTTTTTTAATTTTTTTTTGTCGTCTTGTTTTTTTTCTTTTTTCACGAGTGCTGCTGCTCCTGCTTTCAAGTTTCGCTGCTATTGCCCCACCGGCTTCACCCTCCTGGCTCCTTCTCATGTGGAGGAGGCCAAGAGGTGACGCGGGACGAGACCACTTAAGCACAATTTTCCATTCAGCGTGTCCAACCTGTGCGCTCTCATGTTTTGCACAGCACTGCGGATAGTTGGGAGTAATGTAGACAATGGCGTTTTCTAGCGCTGGGGAGGGCAGACAGGCCGACATGGAGTCTGTCTGGGTGCATTGAGGAGGGGAAGGATTGTTTGCTAATTGCGCTCGGTTGCGGTCAGAACTTGGCCCGGTTCAACGACCACTCTAATGCGTGACTGAGGACAAGAGAAATGTGGAGTACGATGTGCGAGAGACAGCCGGCGGTGGTTGGAATCGCCTTTTAAATTCATTGGTGCAAAACACAGACGATGGCGCCGGAGTTTTCTTTGAGCATCGGATGCATTGTATTCTCTGTGCTTAAATTAGAGGGGGGGGGGGGAAGCATGTACATGTGAGTAGTCATACTGTGATTAAATTTGTAATAGAATTTACTAGGGCCAACACTTTTTTTCCGATTCATTCCAATTAACTAATTACGTAAGGTTTAGTGCAATTAAAAATATTGCTTGAAATTAATCACACTTTACTTTAGCAGCTCAGACACTTTTCCGCGTTCCTTTTTCCTGCAGACGAACACGGCGTGAAGCCAAAAACACTTTTACTGTCAAACTTGTTTATTCACACGGTTAAGCCGACATAAACCTATTTATAAAGATCATTGTACAAAATAACTCAAACTCCTATTGTTTTTCAAACGTTTGAAATGATCACACAGGCCTTCACATCTCCACTTCAAATCAGTTCAAATGTAGGAAAATACAAAGAAGCATCTAGAACATACCTAAAAAGTACAACAATAATAAATGATGCTTAATTCCAAAGTCCATAATTAACTCGAGTCCCACCACTTTTCTCACAATCTCCAGAAATATGAACTGCTGCAGGAATCAAATGCATTGAAGATGTTTGTGGAGGACCATACCTGTAGAACGCTACCTGTCAAGTTTTGGATTTGAAAATTAAGGGAAGGTTTACGGCGCCCATCGCGAGCCGTCCCGCCGTCCCACCACCCCAACCAAGCTCCCAGAGGAGTGGAATACCAAAACGATAGACTTGACAGGCTGCTGCCGGTGGAAGCTAGTGACAGTCAATTTGGAGAGGCAGAGGAATGTTTTTTTTTTTCTTTTATTATTATTTTGTAATAATACAGGACATTTACGGGATAATACCAGTGCACTGCGGAGTGGAATACGGTAGTTTCCTGGCCAAAACGAGTGACTTATTGACAGCTAGGGTCAGAGAGTTCGCAGGTTTTATACATAATTAGACAATATGAAACACTACAGGGGGCCCCAAAGCTCTACAAAACAAGCAAATATTTTTAAAGGAAATGTACATTTATTTGCTATATTCTACTACTTTAAAGCAGTATTAAATCTAGAGTCATCGCTAGATGTGGATTTTTATGCAATTTTAACTCGAATCAAATTCCTTTGAACAGAGTAAATACAGTCTATTATTATTTGTTTATGCTTAATTTCTGAAAATAAGCATATTCTGTTAAATGAACCAATTACAACAGTGCATAATACATTTTAGTGGGGATTACTTGAGCTTGAGCACCCCTACAATAGGCCTAGTCTCGCTTTTGGAGGGCCCCCGAGAGATTTTCAGATCATTAAGGGGGCCTGTTATTGTTTGGCAACACAATTATGAAATTACATACAACTAATATAACTTTTTAAGAAATAGCTGGGCCCTCGAAATGCTAGGAGGAGGGTGGTTTTGCCAATGAATTTATATAGCTGATATTGTGTTTATTTTAGTTCAAACATTTCTCGGTTACATTACTCATCATATTTTGTAACCCGTATGTAAACCTATTTGTGGCAACCTGCTTCTGTCTGAGATTAGATGTGGTCCAACACACGCATCACTTTTGACAAGGTTAGGAAATGTGTTAAAGCATATCCTGACATGAGGAGGATACTTGTACAAATAGCATTATTGGGTCTGGGGGTTCCTAACATAATTTTGTACCTGCAACTGACTATTTTGTGGACATTTTCCCTATACACAGGGTATATATGACAATGTTGTCCCTCTTTAGTCAGATTATGTTTGTATGAGCACATAACTCTTATTTCATTGGCTTTGCATTGTGCCCAAAATTAACGGACACAAATCGGATGCAAAAGTGAGCCAGTCTTTGAACGTCTCTTTTGAAAAAACAAAACAAAAAAACAAACAACTGATAAATGGAGTCCAGAGTTTGAACCCCATCACTAATCTACACCGATGAGAAATGTCTTGAAACAATCTGGGCCTAATAAGTGTTGTATATTTCTACAGGGCCGTCTCCTCTTCCCTCCGCCACATCGGCCTTTATCTGTGCCGATGGGGGCCCCGCTGGGTAAGATGAAGAGGGACCAAATCAAAATAAATGGAATCCATTAGGAGCGGCAATGCATCAGCTGCTTGATAAAGTGATGAATAAACAGGCGCGGATAGTGATTGATTAGAGAGTTTAATCACAGGTTTAAAGGCACTCGGAGGCAAAAAAAAAAAGGAGTCCCGCTCAGAGCAAATGGAACACTCCAGGACACGAGCGCTGTGGTGTTCAATGGAGCTGAAAAAGATAAACATGCGTCAGACTGTGGAGGCTTCACTTGAGTTGATTCGGCTTTAGCTACACAAATACAAAAAATAATAATAACCACACTTTAATTTGATATGTTGTTTTATGTTTTATATAATTGTATTTTTCATTTGGTCAAACAGCACTGAGCACTGGACATTAAACAGCAGAACCCTCAAATCTACTTAAGGCGAGACACTGCAGGTGAATGGGGAACATATGTAAATTTTGTGATATCTATTTGATCCTTTTGCTGTAGACTGGGTGTGTCCTGCCATAGGAGCCTCCAGCTCAGAGTGAAAGATGAGAGGCTGAGAAGAACTTCCTGCTTTTTGTATCACCATCTGGAGCTTTGCTAACAGCCGATCAAATCTCAAAACGTTTCATATTGATCCAATCCCAGAACGCATTGTCAAAACAGGAATTGAAATAAGCGAAATGTACATAACAAGAATGTACCCGCGGAGAGTGCCTAATGCAGGTAGAAACGCGCTATATTAGTTGAGACCATTTACCGTTTGTGGCAAAAACGACATCGATTGTTCACATTTGTGTCCGCTCTTCGGGCCCCGGCGTCGCAAGACCAACGTCCTTTTTTACCAAAAACACAGGATGCCATTTTGAGTCGCATCTGGCTTTTCTCTGATGGGTTAATATGCTCGTCAATCATGCCCATAGGGAACTCTGAGAAATCACCCCGATCTCAGACTACATGTCTTTGTAAAGAATATAGGAAAAGTGTAGTGGCCGTGAACCCACGTCACTAACCACTAGGCTGCAAAGTGCTGATGTTTCTTCTGACGCGCACAAAACGACCACAAATTCCACTAAATGCTTGATCTTCTTGCTAGAGAAGATCAAAGGGCCTCTAGACAAAGGGCAAGTAGTTGGTGCAGTATTTCTAGACCTAAAAAAAGCCTTTGACACTGTGGATCACAGCGTGCTGTTTAACAAACTCCAGCTCTTTAAAATGTCACCATGCTCTTTAGCATGGTTAAAATCATATTTTGAGGGAAGACAGCAGTGTGTTAAGGTTAATGGGGTGATGTCAGCCCTCTTCCCTAACAACATAGGGGTTCCTCAAGGATCAGTACTGGGGCCATTGTTGTTCACAATGTACATCAATGACCTCCCTGATAGCTGCAAAGGTGTCAACTGCCAGCTGTACGCAGATGATACAGTAATTCATCTGTCTGCTAAAACTCCAGCCCTGGCAGCGCAGCAGTTGACACTTGCTCTAGTAAACATCTCTAAATGGCTCGAGTTGTCTCACCTAACCTTAAACGTAAAGAAAACCGTTGCTGTCTGTTTCTCAATTAAAACAAGACCTTCTAACAGCACCTTTGAAGTAAGCATAAACAATGAAATCATACAAGAAGTAAAAGAGACCAGATATCTTGGAATTATTCTTGATAACAACCTTAAATTTCAAAGTCAAGTCAAAAATGTTTGTAAAAAGGTCAAATCCAACTTGAATTGTTTTCGTTTTATCAGGAGGGATCTGTCCCATCAGGCCGCCCTGTTATACATGCATGCAATGATTTTTTTACATCTGTCCTACTGCGTCACATCATGGTCACAAACCTCCCCGTCCACTCTCAAGCCGGTTGTTTCATTGTACAAACAGGCAGTCAAGGTATTTGACAGAAAACCTATGAGATGGCATCACTGTGACATCATCCATAGACATAATCTTTTTACCTTCAAAAATTTTTTACATTTTAGTATTCTGAAATTGGTTTTTAAATGTTTGAACAGTCATGTGTCGCCGCTGTTTTCCGCTCTAATTGTTCGGCGTCAGGACTCACGCAGACCCTCCACCAGAGCCTCGGTGAGTGGGGACTGTGTTCTCCCAAAATTCACAAAATCTTTTGGACAGTCCAGTTTCTCTTTTAATGGATCCAGACTATGGAACTCTCTGTCCACTAATTTAAAACTGCAGACCGACATGAACAGTTTTTACAGAGGTCTGAAACAATGGCTAAAGTCAAGTCAAAGTTGCTCACATGGTAACACTGTATGAAATGTACTGATGATGTGTATTGTTTACCTTTTAAATATTGTAATGTGTATTGTATTATATTGTGTTTTGTGAAATGTGTAGCCTCCTATGGACAAGTGTTGCAAATTAGCAGTTGTGCTATAACACGAAAAACAATGTATCTGGTTTGTCCAATGCAGTTGTTATGTCCATATCAAATAAACGAATAATAATAATAATAATATCCATATTTATTTTCAATATGTGCCGTATTGTTGGCGCTTGTGTACGAAATGCGCGGTATAAATAAAGTTGCCTTGCCTTGCCTTGTTACGGTCAAAAGTAGTGTGCCTTCACACCGTGCAGCCCCTGAGGCTACTTCTAGGCCCTTTTTATAGGGGTAAAACGAGCACAAATCTATAGCGCCACATGGTGGTAGGAGGTGCAAATTAAAAGGTCAAAATGGCTCCTACAAAAAGCCTGTGTTCTGGCTGGCCAGGGTGGACATTCACTGAATCGCGGAGAGCCATCACAACGCTCAAACTGCGACGTCTACAGTGACCAGGTCGAGCTCACTGAAGAACCGTTTCATCCACCAGGCCGTCCAGAACCCTGAACTCTCTTCCTTCGCTGCCGTCCCTACGTCTATTTTTTGGTGGCACACGTGGCTTTCTTTCCTGCTTTGGAACTGAACATCACAAAAACAAATTGTGCACATATTTCAGGAAATAATGTAAGAACACGGGTGCTCCACGGTCCTGTACACAATTCCCTTAAAGGTGTCAGTTTTGATGACAAATTCTGTTAGCTTTAGCATTTACTACCAAAACAAAAGACCTTTATACTTCGTCCTTCGTGACATTTCTAAAAAGCCTGCCAGGATTCTTCTTGCATTACTCTCGCAAACATACTCGATGTCTAAAAGGGCTGTCGGATTGAGACGGGGGGGGCTGCGGCGGTGAGTGGGCCGCGACAGCAACACTTTAGAGACTTAAATGTCACTCAAATCCACTAATGCAAAGGGAGACACGTGAAGACGCGCAGCCATTGCTAAAGTTCAGCCCTGATGTATAGCACATTAAGATCCGGAATTACACGCGTTGTAATTATCGACGCGCCTGACCTCTGGCGCTTAAGTCTGCGGGGTTAAAAGTACGTGTTCTTTGCTTTTAAAATACATGCAGAAGAATAAAGATTGGCTTGCGTGACGAAATGGCACGCGTTTATGGCGATGGGTTAGGCTACGCTGGTTTAGAGTGGGAAAAAAACAACATTCTAGTTTTGCCGGGACTTTATGGGAGATGCAATTACTCCACGTTATTAGCTTAATGGCAAAGACATTTACGCTTTTCCTGAACCAAAGGCGTGTGAAAATGGCGCACGCACATTGGCGGCGATTGTCACACGTGTGCCATCTCGTTTTGTTTTCATTGAACACACAGGTTCTGGTGACCAGGAACAGATGATCACTTTTTTGTTTAAACGGTAAAATCCACAAATCAAAAATAATAATTAAAAGCGAAGAGTGCAGATAAAATACGTTCAGTTGTCATATGCTCTCATGAATACAACCAAGCCTAGGTTTGAACAGAGCCAGTGTCACAAAGTGCAGCCACACTATTTAGTCCTTACTCTGGGACCTGCAGAAGACCTCTCCCAGGGGTCTCAAAGCATTTATCATGACGGTTCCCGTTTGGATTTCCGACCAAAACAGTGTCTTATTGCCTGCTCCCATGTCAGCTGCTTTAACGTTAAGGGACTTCGTCAGCTGCAACTTCTTTGGGCGACCTGTGAGGACTATGGGGGTCACCGCATTGTAGGACCTGGGCACCGCACTCCAGATCCTGGGGTTAGGAGTGACCTCGTCCCACTTGGGAAGCTCGCACTCTGCATTTGACCAATCCTTAATGCCTTTAATCCTCATGGTCAAGAATGACCTATATTGTGCATGTTTTGGGTGGACTGGCAAGCTCCACAGAAAAAGGCCTGCACAATGCTCTGGGCCCAATAGTTCAACATTTGAAATCCGATGATGCAGATTTCTAAATCCCACTTACCAGTTCACTGGATAATAATTAATTATCCCAGTATTTCAAGACTTGCTGAATTGGATCAAAATGAACCTAATCCATCGAAATCAATAAATAGACTAATTTAGTTCATTGTCATAATGATCATTTCATTCTCTTAGCTTAAACATGTGATGTGTTTAGCAATAGTAATTGTCCCTAAATGGTTTTAAGAGCATATCCACATCATCAGTGCTAAAGCTCTGTCAGCACCGGACAATCATTGCCTATGTCTCATATAGAATGTACAAACAGGCGTTTCAGACAAATGATTATTTCATAAAACACTCTTGATATAAAACTCGCCATTATATGCCATATGATTTAAATTGTCTGGTGGATTCTAGATTAAGTAATAAAACAGACAATTTAAGGGCTGAATTGGTGTCAGATTCTCCTCTCACTTTTGCTGCATTCCTGTATCACATGTGACCCAGGTTTGTGTCTAAACTTTTGAAACACCTAAAAGAGGCTAAATTTTTGATTTACAAATCTGGATTTGAATCTGCAAGAGTAAATCTGGTTTTCAAATACCAAATCCGACCTGGGTATAATTCAATTATGATTACGTTTGAAATACTGGGCCCAGGACTCCAACTCAAGCCCTTCTTGTTTTGTACAGACGTGAGACACCTATAGGGTTGAAACACAGGAAACTGTCAAGTCTGATTTTCTGCAATGACATGAAATACATCACCGACACTTTCCGGCCCTGCACCTTTTAGTTTTCTTTGAAATGTGACCTTGATCTGTCATTGTCAGGAGCACCAAGCCCCATCAGTGCATGCTCGAGGTTAAAGGGACGGGTCTTCTCAGAAAAAGGCTCCTCCACATGGTCCGAAAAATCAAACCTTCCTGTGAGGTGAACACTGCTGCCCTTTTAGAACGATATATAATCATACCAATGTATTCAACAAGAACACGTCATCCCCGAGCCTGAATGGGAACTCTTTCATTCCGTCCACCAGTACCTGACGTCTTTGCTCCGTCTCTAATGTAGCGTGGCCTAATGCCGCCGTAATAGACTTTAATGTGTGTTTTTTCACTCATAATCTACCGACTCCTTTCTCATTTAAAAGCGATGCCAGTGCCACGCTACTTTACTGCCAGCGTCTTTCTTTTCTCTCTCTTTTTACCCTTCTCCCCTCCATTCCACCGGTGAATAGCCCGCAAATGAGTGACACATGAATGACTTGTTAATTATGCAAACGGGGGTCGGCGACACAAACCTGGTTAAGTCTCTGCAACTCTGTCATCCCGTCCTGGCTGTGGGCAGGGTGATAAAACTCGGGCTCTGACAGGTCAATTTGACTGGCTTTATGCTCTCCTCGCCCCCCCCCCGCGTTCCCTTTGGTGCCCCGGTGGACTTTGATTCCTCCATTGTTCCGCCGGGGGCTCCAATGCGCTGACACTTCCCCGGGAAAGGGAGTAAAAAAAAAGATGCCACTTTCGCGCCGCGCGTTTGACCCGCCGTCTCCTCCGCGCGCGACCCCTCACCTTGACGCCGACAGTTTGATTAATTGAAGAAGGTTATGATTTATGAGTATGAGCGCGGGACGGGATTAGCCGAGGCAACAGGTGGCGCTAGGCTAAACAGAGGAAGAGCCGTCGGTAAAAATAAAAAAAAAAGGGGGGGGGGGGGGGAATCGGACAATGGCGGATTATTGTTTTTGTCTGAACCGCCCGTCAGTTTGGTGAAGTCGTACATCATCTTGACTTTTCCGTCCACCGCAGCAGTTTTAGAGGAATGGAAGGCGTTTTTGTGCTTCAATCAGGAGCCCGACATTCGCACACCGGAAGTCGGAACCCTCTTTTGTGTAGGACAAACACCACAAGCGAGAAGTTGCGGAATACGTTTGGCATCACGGCATGAAGGTCTGTAGCAACCTCGTAACGTAATAACAGGCCAATAACAGCCAAAACACTGTTGTGCCAATAACGTAATACTATTTACCGGCCGATAATGTAATAATTATTACATATTACGTTATCAATCTGACTTTGTTTAAAACATTGTTTCTCTAAACGCTAGTTGCCCATTTGTGTGTGTGTGTGACGAGATTGCTCGGATAAAACCGACAGACTAGATTAAAAATCTAAGGGAAATGAAAACCAGTGGACTCCCTAATGGTAAGACCCTTTTCCTCACCAGGCTGAAAGACTTTCCTTACTTGAAAAGTGCAAGAAAGAGGGATTACTCACCAACAGAGGAGGTCTTTAGGCAGATATTCTGAAATAACTCTAAATTTGAGTGGTGGTCTCTCTACAATGTGCACTGGGCAACAGTAGCTGTGTTTTCAGGGAGTTTGTGTTCGTGTTTGGCTGTTTCCACAGCGAGTATACAACCAGCCGTATTGGTTACAAGCCTATGCTAAATGAGGCATAAGGGTTAGCATGTGACAATCAGTCGTCTCAATAGCGCTAACGTGTGCTCTCAGTTCGTATCCTCAATAAGGACCGGTTATACTCCTGCAACTAGCCACCACAAGTTTTCCCTAAATGTACAAAAGAGGGTAGAAAACTACAGAGTGCTTCGTAGCGTGCTCAAGTAGAAGATTCTACCAAAGATGCAATGAGCACACACAAGTTTATATACCCTTCAAAAGAGGAACCGCCCGTAAGCCCTCCTATTCTTAGGAAGCCTTTGCATATTCATTAATTTCCTAAGAAATTCTTACATATTTATTAATTGCTCAGCCGGTTCTGACCGGTTTACAGACAGCACTTCAAAAACAAGAAGCTAAAGTTGAAACTGAGGTCACTCAAAAGGCACTTCACCCACCTTGGCTATGTATGAATGTGGTGTATGAGCGAGTGGTTGGTGGTGGTCGGAGGGGCCAATGGTACAGTTTGGCAACTTTGTTTCTGTCATTGTACCCCAGGGCAGCTATGGCTTCAATAGTAGTCTGTAGCAGGAAGGGAAAGATTTTGTCGAGAGGATTATCATTATCATATTGTTTTTTTTTTTAGGGAATTTACTATCAGTCCCATCGGCCACTTGGACTACCACCAACCACTCACTCACTCACTCCACATTCCTACACAGGCAGGTGGGTGAAGTGCCTTGCGCAAGCACACAGCAATGTCATGTGCCTCTGGGAGCAGGGATACGAACCAGCAACCTTTCAGTTCCATATGAGCAAGTCACCTCAAGTACAAATTATTAGAGATTAAGAAAACAAAAACAAACAAAACACAGTAAAATATAAAAGAACAAAATAATAGTTCATCTAACAAGTTGTAGAAAAATGCACAAAAACAATGTTTAATGTGTTAGATTGATGTATTATTATATTATTGGTTGAAGTCATTACATTTGTGAATGGTGTTTCATCTTGTCAGGTCGATAATGTAATCATTATTACATTATCGACCGGTAAATCCTTTTTAAGTTTTCGGCCTGTTATTGCATTATCAGCTTATTACATTTTGAAACTGGCCAAATGTATTACGTTATTGCCCGTTACATCAGGTTTGATTCCCAGACTGGGGCACTTCAATGGTTTCTTCAAGTTCTTCCAGTTCCCCCCTATCAACATAAAACATGCACAATGAGTTTAGAAACAACTGTGACGAACAGGTTTTCGTGGTCTCGGTTGTGATGATAATGAACCAATGCTGCAGGCCCACATCTGAGGAAATCATACTCATTCAATAATTGTTTTGGATTAAGAACAAAATAGAAATCAAAGCTGGAGTTGTGCACATTTCCACGCACTTTGTTTTGTCCAGACATTGTTGTATGTTGTAAGTATAGTTCCTGCAATGCATTTCCATTGTTCCTATCATAGCAACTCAAAGTCTGTAAGATTGCTAAGTGACGAGAGCAAGAAAGTGAGATTTGAAAGTAAAAGATCAAGTTCCCCTCCTGATTGGACCTATTCACAGGAAAGCTCGTCTCATTGGTCAAAGCGATGGCACCAGGGATTCTGATTAGTGTCTGAGATCAGTAAAGGGAGGGACTTCAGAAAAATGATAACTATATATTTTTACTAACATTACGTGCAGACCCAGTCAATTATATGTAATCTTTTAAATTAGTAAAATATTGAAACTTACAGACTGTCACTTTAAGAACAACATTGAAATCAAAGCTGGAAATGACACTTTTGCACTTCAAACGAGCCAGTTCAGTTGCGCACTTCACCATGCACTTTGTTTTTGTACTTCGAGTAGTGTGGAGTGGTAAACACTTAACATAGTGCATTTCCTTGGGATGTTTTCTCCAACAGCGTTCATTTCTTAACAGCTAACCTGACTGGCTAGAGTGAACAGAAAAGCCTCCACAGCTAAAACAGATTCCGTAGGATTAAACGAACATGTGGATTTTTCAGGCAGCAATAGTAAAATGTTAGAGACGCTTCTGTTTGAAGCCAGTTATAAACAATCAGCTTCGGATGGCGACTTTCAAATTTAAATTATACATCTCACATACATGCACTCAAATCAAAATGCAGGAGGGCGACTTGCAGGAATATGTCAATCAAAAGTAGTGAAACAGCAATCAAAAAAGGTTCAAAAGTTGTGGGGGAAAAAAGTTCAAAAAGTCCATCCATCCATCCATTTTCTTCCACTTGTCCGTTGCCGGGTCGTGGGGGCCGTTGTTGGAGCTGCCCAAATCACATTGAACCCAGCCCCTATGGCTCCTCCTGCAGGTAGTGGGTCCACAGAAGGAAGGCCTCATGGTTCTAACTGGGCCTGTTGGTCTCTCATAAGGGGCTTCTGTTCAAAAAGTATGTACTTGTATACTTTTTCCAGTACAGAGAGTCTCAGAATCTTTTTGACTGACATATTTCTGTCATCCTCCCGTTTATGGATGTGATTGCTTTTTCCTGGAAGTGCACCGGCTCATATGGATTGGTCACCCACAGAAGCACCTTCATCTATTTTTATTGAGACGCTTGCGTGTTGAACAAGTGCCCAATGGACGGATCTACACTGGATACAGGAGAATTACAGGAGAATATGTGAAAGGCCCTGATCAGGACCTCCTGATCGAACACGTCCCATTGACATAAAGCCGCCTCTTGACGCTTCAACACCTTGTGCCGTCCCCAGGAGTGAGGGAGACGCTTCCTCTTCTGCGGACACGGATCTGCGCTGACCTCCGCGGGCCGTCTGACAGTTGACGGCTGAGTGACGGAGCAGTGAAAGGGGACAGGGGACAGAAAGGCCTCCTCCTGACCCAAAGGGAACCCCCGCTGACCCGTCTTCGACCGAAGCTGGACGACAAAAGGAGTCCACTGCAGTCCCGATGCGTATCTCACAGCGCCGGAGAGGAATCCAAGAGAGAGGTGTCGAGAAGGACAGGCGGAAACTGGAGGTCCGGGGCGTGACACGAGAGGGAAGGGGGCAAGACGAGCTGAAGGGTTGTACAGTGAAGTGCAAAATGATCGCGATGGCAGCCAAGGAAACTCTTGGAACGCAGGGACCTTAATGTCCTGCAATGATACAGTCTTTGGTTTGACTGTTGCGCTATAACAGCTACATGTACTACAAAAGAAGGATAAGAACTTAAAAGTGATATGTAATACGTGAAGCAACTACCTTAAGTTTCATACAGTTTTTTTTAAATGTTTTTATTACAAACAATGAACGGGGAATCCACTAAAAGGGTCACTTTCACGGAAATGCTAGAAAATAATGGGAATTATTATGTCAGAACCAGACATTCCCGCTCACTCTTCCACTTCATATTAAGTCTGTAAGAACTCTGTTGATTTATGTATTTCGTTCATTTATTTGAAGTGTGTGAAGTACATTTATAGCCAGGGCTAATTTGCAGTCTCCGTCCGTTAGCTGACATCTTAGGGTTAGGTTTAGGGTTAGAGTTATTTTCTCCGATTATGCACAGCCAAAGTGTATTAACTGGAAAACTTACAGCCGATGTCAGTGTAAAGCCAAGACCTTCTAGTTTCTAGTGTCAGTGAAACACAACTTGCATCACATTTGCTGTCCCTAATCATAACCCCTGACCCTAGCCCTCACTCCCCGATCAGAGGGGACGGCAAGTAACAGGTTAAAGGGCTTTTAAAATACAATACAACAACATAATATGTTTACAATAACATCGATTCTGACATTACACCAAGGTAGTGTATTTATATGCAATCTAAAAATGCTTTAGTTCATTTTTTAAAAGCTCCCAGATCTATAGGTTCGGTTTCAGCTCAGGAGACGAGGAGTTCCACACTTAAGCGTCCAAGACAGGCCCACTATTTTGGTCTTTGTTTTTTCAACTTTTGGCACCAAAGGTTCTTAGTTCCCCATAAAATGTTTAGCACAAATGTCAAAATATTGCGTGAATAATTAGAGAGGCACCGATCTAGCTTTTTTGCTATCGATACTGGGGTTTGAGTATCTGTCGATATCCAATATAATACCGATACCAAGAGACTTTCTTAAAAGTGGCTTTCTCTGAGTGAAAACATTTATTGACTCTTCTCCATCATAAGATCAATAAAGTCATGTTACAGATCACTTATTAATTATATCTTGGATAAACATTTAACTAGGATGACTTTTCTACACTAAATATCCTTGGGTTTTGGTTACATTAAAAACAACTCACATTAAGTGATCTGACCATTACAAATATGTTAGATCAGTTATAAAATACAAACTCTTTGCTTCAGCAGTGGTTATTTTTATTTTATTTGGCTAATTTAGGCATTTCTATCATAGTCTCTGACCCAGCCTTGATTAGTCTTTGTTAGCATTAGCATGCTATTGCTAATTTTGCGCAGCGATCTAAAATACATTTGCAGAGGTTAAAACTAACTCGGCATTCCCATATTCACTTACATTTAGGTGGTAAAAGTTGTGTTTTTAAGGTGTTGAGAACTAAAACTGGTGTCAGTTCAGTATCTGATATTTGTAGCCAATACCCGATATTGTTTTTTTTCCAGTATTGGCTCCGATATCCAATACCAGTATTGGATCGGTGCATCCCTATAAATAATGTAGAATTTTTGTATATGTTTGTCCAGTCTGCAGAAGAATGTCGGCTGATTTTGCTGTGAAACATTCTTGCAGCTCATGATCATCCCTCCTCTATTTGACATCTTCATACTGGTGACCCCTTTAAAGACAGCGGACTTTGTGCGCAGGTGCATGTGCTCAGAAATTGGACACGCTCTGTTCCTCTGTTTACAAAGAGCGCTCATCGACGAGCATTGAATTATCTGGGAGTTGGCAGAAGGGTTCATCGGGTCGGGAGACTTTCGATCGGCCGCGCCTGACCCTTTGCCCGGGCTGAGGCGACACGAGCGGTGAACTTTGACATCAGCCGGAGATGCTGAGCAAACCGCGCTGGGGCCCGCACCACTGCCCCAGTCCCGCACCACTGCCCCAGCCCCGCCCCTTCCACTGAGGACATCTCTGTTCACTCAATTGGACACTGATTGTCACATCTTCTTCATGGTAACTGCATAGAATTCTAGCTTAGCTAATGTCAAACTAAAATCACAAGTGATAATGTGTGTATGATCTCTGGTTACAATTAAGAAAAATATTTCGTCTACTGTCCACCTCCTTATTGACAAAAAAAGAGGGATTCTATGTTTTTATTTCTCCTTTCAGTTTAAATGTTGTGAATATCGGCGACTTGAGGCCACAGTTTCAGACCCTGGACTTTGTCCAACAGTCGCTTTCAAGAGTCATCAATGTTTTTCTCACATAGTTATTCCATAGTTATTCCAACTGTATGAACAATTACTGGTCGTCACTTTTGACAGCATCTCTTCGTATGAATGGCAGTTCCATTTCTGTCTATCTCCGTACGCAGCCCTGTTTGTAAAAACGCTTTAAATCATCAATTTTCCAGCGGTTAAAACGGTCCAAATCAGAGCTTTCTTCGTTGCTTTAAGCTAACTATCAATATGTTTGGTAGCCAAAAGACATTCCATTACCCATAATGCAACGGGCGAGCCGAGATGGGCATTCGGCTTATTCTTGTGATCATCAAAGACGACCGATTTGACCATGTTAACACAATAATTGGGCTTGGCAACATTGACTTTTAAAATCAGTGCCTTCTAATTAGTAGAAATAGATGTGTTTCCATTTAAAAGAAAAAACGGGCTCTAAAGTTTTGTAACATCTGCACATGCGCCTGTATATTTCTCCCGTCTTTTGCCGCGGCGGTCTCCCAGAAAGGAAATTACCATGTTTGGATTACAGCATCATCTCGGTCGCTTTTTGTGCTACACCAAATATAGATACCAAATTATGCCAATATTTTTGAATGAATATGCATGAGACCCCGGTGCGCTGCAATGTTGTAATGATTTTCAGGAAAGCTATAGCTAGCAGCTTCCAGGCTTAACAGGGATGTTTGATATCTAATACCAAGCCTGATTTATTCCACTTTGAACCAAAAAAAAAAAAAAAGGCAAAATGTGAGTTTTTACATATTTTTTCCACTTAGTTTATTAAAAAAAAAAACATGCATGTACATCTGGGTCTATCCACTATTTAGATTTAGTTGCTGAAAATATAGACACATGCCTTATTTGTATATGAAAACATAAAATGACAGAAAACGTGCAAATATTTTGTTCTCATAAATTCATCAGTGGTGTTTAGCAAAAGTTTCAGATTGATATCTCTAAATGTAACTTTTTTCCCTATTCACCTGCAGTGTCTCGGCTTAGAGATTTGTCTAATTTTTACTCTGACATTAAAGGTGTTAAGAGAGGAAACGATTGCTAAAAATCTCCACATTGACCACTGTGTGAAAAACTGCCATTCCGTATTAGAAGCCCATAGATGATCAGAGTTCGTTTTCACCCAGAAGACGCAGGGACATTCTCGCGGAAGTACAGCCCCCTGTCCTCCTTGATCCGAGCCGAGCGGGTCACGTCACTGTCTTGAAGCCCCCCCCCTCCCTCCCCACAAGCCCCTCCTCCTTTCCCCGGCTGTGCCACCCACCTCCACACGGCTTCCCCTTTGCCCACCGCTGCTGGCCCATATGTTTACCCAGCACACAAGGTGCTTTCTCAGATACTCTGGTTGCTAATTATAAATTTAATTTGCATTTTAATTAGAATGAGCGAAATTAAAGGCTGCCAGCTGGAGTATCTGAAAGCCTCCCTCCTCTCGGTGTCTGTCTCTCCCCGGTCTGAAGCGAGCCCCGGCCCTAGGTCTGTATTCATTCGCCCCAGCATGGGACGAAACGCACTAGACTGATGTGGCAATAAGGCTTAATACGTTGGACCAACACATGGCACGTGGCTCGGCCCTCTCGCGTTCACAGCAAGATCAAGACCGGGGCCTGGGGCCGCTGAATTCCTGGTGGGTAGTAGTTTGCTACGCACATGAACCTGAAACCGAATGACATGAACAATAGGTTAATCCTCCAGCTAGGTACTCACCAAATCTGGCTGAAGATCAGGAGTCGGGTCCCTGAACTTTGAAAGCTTACCCCAGCTGTATTATTATAGGTGCCTTTCTGTGTGGAGATTGCTTGTTCTCCTCGTCTGTCAATGAAGGTTTCCTCCTGGAACTACTAAAAACATGTACAAAAGGATCTTGTCTATGTGCGCACAGTTCCCCCAAACCAATTTTTTTTTGTCAGCGCACTGGACATATTCTTTCTTTAAAACGCGTCTTTATTCACATTGGTCTGGGCATGGAGTTTTACTTTGTGTGAGGTATATCGGAGTGTGGGTTGGCGTTTTGTGTCCATGTGACGTACGTCAGCGTGTGGGGCCCATTTTTTGAGTTTGTGTGAGGTATAGCGGAGTGGGAGCTGGCGTTTTGAGTCAGCGCGTGACGCATAGCGGAGTGTGGCCTTGCGTTTTGATTCGGTGTGATGGATAGCGGAGTGTGAGCTTGCGTTTTCAATCAGCATGACCTATAGCCTACTGGAGGGTGGGCTGGCGTTTTGATTCATTGTGACGTATAGCGGAGTCTGAGCTTGCTTGTTTTGAGTCAAGGTTACATATAGCGGAGTGTAAGCTGGCGGTTTGTGTCTGTGTGACATATATCGGAGAGGGAGCTTGCGTTTTTAAATCAGCGTGACGTATATTTCAGTGTGGGCCGGCATTTTGAGCCTGTTGCACATTTATTGGGGTATGAGATGGCTATTCAAACCTTGTAACTTGGTTAAAAAATCTTTATTTGCATAACGATGGCTCAATGTTCAGTTATTTGCTGCCCTGTGGGCTGTCTATACTCTCTGTGGGCAGGAAGGTTTTCGATTTAGTTGTGGATTTTACAGCAAAAGGCCCTTTTGACCCAGGAGTGCAGTGTTTTGAGAATGTAGGCCTCATTAAAAATCAATAGTGTGCAGTGATTCAGAAACGGTGCCGTATCAACCTAGAAAACGCTACCAGAGGATAACATACTACCTCGCCAATCAAACGGGGGTTCTCCTCGCTGCGAGTCGTCCGCGGAAACCAGCCGTCTCTGTTTCCGCCCGTCTTTTTCGCGACTTTGATTGATCAACAGCAGCCCGCGCCTTGTCACATTGCTCACTTGACACACTCCACCTAGGAGTCCATCTGCATGTACGCCCGGTCATCTCCGTCCACTCCCCTCGTTACAACCCAATCTCCATAATTCCCTGCGCTCCCGTGTGGGGCCCCGTCGCGGCGCTCGTCGGCGTCGGCTGTCCTCCCACGGGCGCCCTTGCTCAATAATTGTCAGTTAATTGATTGACAGCTGAGATGGACCTAACTAACCTCGCTTCTCCTCGCGTGTCTATGCTGGAGATGGGAGCTTGTACATGGGCTGACCCCGTCTCCATCAGCTGTCATCGCGCGGAGAGAGGAGCCCCATCCGAGGCCAAGCTTCACCTCGGCTCCAGAGACTATATACGCCGAGAGGGGAGCGGAGTCGGCCATGGAGAGCTGTCGAGTTTATTGCCAGTTCGCAATAAACCTAAAGAGATCGATCAAAGTCCCGAAACGAGTGGGAGCTCTGCGACTGAATCCACGAGCTTTCATATGAGCTCTGTGCCCGTTTTTGTTGTTTTATGTGGATCCTGGTCATTGCAGTAATGGGCTGCCTTTAACCTCTTAACCCCCGCCTGAACTGAGCACATGTTCTTATTTATTTATTTTTCATTTGGCCTTACCCAAGTCTAAAAGCTTCTTGAAAAAAGCGACAAAATATGAGACAAAAATGTGACGATACAAGCAACAAAAAAGTAAAGAAAAAATTATGATGAAAAAGTGACAAAAATCACACAAAAAAAGGCACAAAAGGGCAACAGAAACGTGACCAAAAAAAGTGACAAAAATGTGGCAAAAAAAGTGGCAAAAAGTGGGTAAAGCTGAACTTGAGAAAATCAAGTCTTAAAAAGTATTAAAAGTTGATATAAGAAAAATTGCCAAATTAAGACGCTTAATAGTATTAAAAAGTCTTAAAGATATAAAAAAAAATTTCATTGACTTTTTAAAAAACTTTTATCAATAACATTGACAGTAAAATTAAATAAATGTTATATAAATGTTTTCCTCTATATGCACTTTTGCCGTGTGCGGCGTGACATAGTCTCTTTTTAGCTGTTTTCTGGCGTAATATGAACTTATTTATCACATTCAAAATAAGGCCCATTTGGAAATGTTTTCACAGCAGATTGTTCAGTAGAAGCGGAAAACAAACGGCAGTCGTTGCTAGCGTTAGCATGTAGCATGATGCTTTCTCCGTTACTTATGTATTTATGGGCTGTTGAACTACTTTGCTCCACTCCGTGTCTTTGTATCTTTGTTATATTGGTCATTCAGCATTTGTTAAAGTAGTTTTTGAGAAATGTTTGATTTCCTCCTCAACTGCTTCAAAAATGACCATATATGGGTTATTCCAGAGATGCCGCCTGTATCTATTGCAAGATTTTGACGATATATTCTGCTCAATTTAACTTGTTTTTTTCCCCAAAGTTTCAATAGTTCAAGTAACAGTGGATGACAGGGACGCATTATCTATCTCCAAACTTCTTTTTTTAGTTGTTCAATCATTAAACTAATACCGGCCTATTTGCTAAAAAAAATAATAATAATCCCACATTTTCAAAGTGGGCTCACATATCTTTTATCTTAACATCGGTGTTTCATTTCAGTCCAAAACAAATGTTACAAACTGGCTCGAGTCCCAAAGCCTTTCCTTTTGTCAAACCCCCCCGCCCCCCTTCTCTCTCTCAGATGCTCGTCTCACGCAGGGATAACTTTAATGTCCCTATATTCTGCCCAGTAACGCTTTGGAGTGGAGTGGAGGCAATTTGAGCGCCGGAATGATCAGAACCTGCACCGTGCGTAACTGATTGGAACAAAACACAACTAAAATTGCGTTCTTCGTGAAGGTGCTTTTTACTTTGAGGCATAATAAAAGTCAGTTGACAGGATGGGCCCTTTAGCGAGAACATAAAAAGGTTTGAGAAAGAGACACGGCTTTCATTGGGGGAAAAAATAATAATCAGTCTTTCATTTCGGTCCAAAACAAATGTCGCAAACTGGCCGGGTTCCAACGCGTTTCATTTGTCATCTTTTTTTTTTCTTCAGATGCGCAGACCTCTCGCCTGCTAACATTAAAGGCCCTGTACCTGACTTTGTTTCTTCTTTTGTTCTCGTAGTGGAATGACATCTGTTTTGTTCAGTAAATTGTAAACGCAATACATTTGTGGGGAAAAGGCCCTTGTGCGCTTGTGCATCTGATTATTAAGGCTTTTTGAATCAATGGCACAATAGAAGGTTGTTAGAAATGCGTTTGTAAAGTTAGGTATGAGCAGAGGTGGGTAGAGTAAGTAAAAGTAACGTTAATTAAAAATAAATATACTCAAGTAGAAGTAAAAAGTAGTGACTCAAATATTTATTATTAAGTAAGAGGGGAAAAAAAGTACTAGTAGAAAATGCAGCTTGAGAACTGAGAGAGACAAAACATGAAAGTATGTGAAAACTCCGATTTTCAGAGAAAATACCATAAAAACATATGTAGGATTAAAAAACGTGGAGCCGTGCATTATACAGTTTTAATGCACGGCGTGGAGTCAAGAACAACACGACACGCAGCGGACTAACTGTGCGGTTATACCAAAATAATGCACGCCAGTTAGCATCTGACCATGGTATAACAAGACATCATTATGAAGAATGAAGTAACAAAACACAAAATACATCTTTTATACACGTCAAAAAGATTTACTCACAGGGGTACGGAAAAAATGACTTGTTACTTGAAAAAAGTTACTTAATTACATGTACTTAAGTAAATGGGTATGAGTTTGGACCTAACTAACCATTCATGTTGTTAGGATTACTTCATAAAAGTTATCCAACTAGGAATTACTGATTACTTTTTACTTCTTTGATTACTTTATTTCAAAAGTAATCTGATGACTGATTACTAGTTCTTGAGTTTTACCAATTTCTGATATTTTACCCAAAAACTCGTCTTCAGATGTTAAAATATTTCAAAAAGTTATCAGTAGATTATTATAATAATTAGTAATTATATGCTACTTACCATTTTTGCTGTTGTCATCCCGTTACATTACTATGTTTCTAAAATAGTTCACTCCCTCTTTTATTGTTAAAGGACCCTCATTCCGCAACAGACATTATTATCAAAACTCTCCTTATTGGGACGATCCACTTTTGTCACAATCTGATGCGCATCACGATACTCAGGGGCAGATCCGATACGTACTGCAATACGTTAAATAATTATGGTGAGTAACATAAACTTTATAACCAAATGCCATTTGACATTTATTGAAGTGTTAAAGGGATATTTAAGGATTTTATTCATGCAGTCCTTATATTTGAAGAGTCTAGTGGCGCTAGGCTAGCTTGCGCATTTCTACGGTAACAGCTAGCCTGCATTAAAAACACTGACCCACTCCACAGTGCATCTGAGGCAAATCACTTATAACGCCAGACTACCGATGTTTTAGAAATAAAACTGACCTTGTATCACATTTATTATAGCATCTTTTGAGGGACTGTTTTCTAGCAGATCACTCCGCCGCTGCGTAGCTTACAACCACGAAGCTGATGCTGCTCAAATATAAGTTTAAATGAAAAAT
The DNA here is from genome assembly GCA_021464625.1 of Proterorhinus semilunaris. Lineage (NCBI taxonomy): Eukaryota > Metazoa > Chordata > Actinopteri > Gobiiformes > Gobiidae > Proterorhinus > Proterorhinus semilunaris. The sequence goes on along the minus strand of CM038356.1, from coordinate 27,961,510 downwards.
GGTTCCAATTATTCTAGCAGCACAGACATTTATATCGGTAGTCTGGCGTTATACGTGATTTGCCTCAGGTGCGCTGTGGAGTGGGTCAGACTGTTTTTAACGCAGGCTAGCTGTTACCGTAGAAATGCGCAAGCTAGCCTAGCGCCACTAGACTCTTCAAATATAAGGACTGCATGAATCAACAACACTCTGGATAACTAGGAAATGAGGCCCTATGTCAAAAATCTTGAAATATCCCTTTAAGGAGCTTTTAGCCATGTTGTTATGCTATTTTCTTATCCAAAACACCCCCAGAGTGTTTTTTGGCTTCAGTCACGCAGTTCTATGCAATCCTCCAGTTGCTCCGCCCTCTCCTGGAAAACCACTGAGTTGTGACACTGACGTATTTTACGTCATAGTGTCAAACAGGAAGGGCCAGACCTCTGTAATGTCATGCCTTACGGCCTGATTTTAATTTATAAAACAGCTTTTTCATTATTTTTGTTGTAAGAAAGAGAGAGAGAGAGAGAGAGAAAAAAAAAGGAACTCTCCGACGCGTCTGTGCTGTGTAAACAAACACACCCCTGGAGGATCCGAACAGAAGTCCTGTTTGTGAAGACGGAGTTCTCTAACCTACTCGGGACACGCCTGTTCTATTTTCTTAGTCACGGATGTGCGTTTGGCTACGAGAGGAACAGGACTATTCAACCTTCTTAAAGAAGAGTGCACTCACCAGAAGTTGGAGTTTCTTTCCGGGATTCAGCTAGCTACTATAACAACCACCCTGATGGATGCTTGGTGAACCTTGGCCAGAATCAAAGTGGATTAACTTTTATAACCAACGCGAGTGCCATAATGTAAACACCCGATGATGGGGGGGGGGGGGGCAGGCTGAGCGGTGAGTCAATCAAAACACGTGTTAGCCATTTATGAAACTGTGTTGCACATGTCAACTCCTTATAACTGCATTATGTGAGGTAACTTCACTTTTTGCAGCGATATTTATATTTATAATACTGCAAATGTGGAATGAGCGGAGAGAGGGGCGGAGTTAACTGAATCGAAGCGTGTTGTCTTCCGGGTTTGGAAAATACCCCCAGAAAATACTTGTATTTCTCTCAAAAATGAGTACTCCATAGTGGTAGAGTATATCATATAAATGCCTATACTTTACTTTGGAATGGCTAACATGGCATGATACAGATCCTTTAAGACTGAAAAGTGCATTAAATGTAACAAAGTGCTCTTAGTGGAAAACTAATGAGGGCAGGATAAAAATGGCTCCAAACACAAGTATTGGTACTTGGAATTGCAGCAAAAATTATTGCGATCCGATTCAATATTTTGGCCCAACCCCACTCCTTATACTGTATCAACAACATAATGGGAGTGTAACCGATGATATCCAAAAAGTGGTGCTTTATAAACTGTATAAAAGTTTTAAACTTTTCTCGTGCACGGGTAAAACATAGTTTTTTTTGTTTAATATTTTAAATATGAAAATAAGTCCTTTTATCTATGAAAAGGACCAACATTATGTATATTTTTTGCATTCTAAATAGAGTCATATTTGAAATGTAGATGTTTTTGTTTTGTTTTTTACACACAGGATGATCTATTTCTGCGGGGTATTAAGGATACACCCATTGACGGAGATGTTAAAAAAAGCATTGACCATTGAAATCATATTGAACCATATTTATAGTGCAAAGTATTGATGCAGTGAATACACTCTTTGCAACCCGGGTTGGCATCATGGCATGGCCCGTTCACAGTGGGTTCATCTGATTTTATTTTTTATCCTTGTGACTGGTGAGGGGCAGAGCAAGAAGGACTTTCAATATTTATAAAAACAAATTTCTATAGGCCAATGTTTTATTAAGGGGCTATAACGACTACCAGAAAAGTCAGTTGCAAGTGCCCTGTGTTCATTTCTCCACTGCAAGTTTCCAAAATGTAAAGTCCTATCTCTTAAGTACTCCACTCGGTATAGAATGGAGCATCTCCTACTCAAAGATACAAAAGCAATCCCTACTTTTGTACTTTACGACTATACTACAATCCCAGCTGGTAAAGCACCACTGGTATGCGCTAAGAACTATATTTCCCTCCAAACAAGTCTCAGTTGTTCTCCCAAACACTGCCTCAGCTTAACAGGTAAACTAGTTAACTACTTTTGTGTGTCTTCCCCCCTTTCATCTTTTCTATGGTGGACTAGTCTCTTTTCTACATAATAGCCCTCTAAATCCCGAAGATGCTCCCGCCGCCTCGCCCCTCTCCACAGATAACCTGCATTCCCCGGGCCGCGTCCTGGCAGCTGCCCACAGAAGACCTCCCTTTCTTTCTTGTCTTTTCTTTTTTTTCTCTCTCCCCTTCTCCCTCTTTATCTTTATCTCAATTGTCAAATATTTGAGCGCGTATGAAGTGGTGTGATGAGGTGCGCGCACACACATTTGAAGGGATTTGAACTCATTTGGGCAATTACATGCTTAACTGGGCCCGGATAATCTGCCAATGCCGGGGCCGCGGCGGCGGCGTCTCGGGCCGCCTCTCTCCTCTCTCCTCGGCGCTCTCGGCCTGGAGAATGGTTAGGGGATTTGGTGGAGGACAAAAGCGCGGGCGGCTGAATGGGGGCCGCGGGTCTTAGAGAAATTAATTGCTTCTAACAAACAGCAGGACGCTCACATGCGCTGTGGCCCGCCCTGGTCCGCGGCCGACTTGAAAGCGCCCACCGGCATATGGGGAATAGTAAAGGTGTAGGGCCTGGAGGGTTTGTCTTTATTTTCGTATAAGAAGATGATCCATTTGTGTCCGCAGATGAGATGGACATGAACAAGTCAATCATTGGCTTTACTTGATCTTTTTTGGGGGTCTCCAGCTCGTAATACAATCAGGAATCTGAATAACGGCCAAAGGTTTTGGGTTGCCAGGTCCAATGGCTAAAAGCAGTTTGAACATAAGAAAAGAAAAAGTCCTGTGATCAAAATGGTACCAAAAACGTAGAGCCTTTCCCCTCTTGCGTTCAAGTGGCACAAGTCTTCCGAATTCCGGATGTTCTGAGCTTTCGGATGAGGCATGGCTTGCAGTGGTGGTCAACGTACTTCATTTCATAACTTGAGTAAAAGAAGAATATTAATCCAATCCGAGAAACAGTAGCTCAGTCATTTAAAAAAATAAAATAAAATATTATTGAAGTAAAAAGAACTGAATTATAGATATAACTTTAAGTAGATATTTAAATATTTCAGGATTTTTCACATAGGCCCTCATTTCTTAGTTATCCAGAGTGGTGTTGATTTCTGGGGATATATATTTATTATTTTTTAATTCATACAGTCCTTATATTTGAAGAGTTTAGTGGTGCTAGGCTAGTGCATGTATTAATAACAGTCTGACCCAAGCACAGTGCACCTGAGGCAAATCACTTTAATGCCAGACTAACAATATAAATGTCTGTGTTGACTGAATAATTTTTTACATATAAAAATAAAAAATAACCGTTTTGCATTTAAAATAACTTATAATTGAGCAGCATCAGCTTCCTGTTTGAAAGCTACGCAGCGGCGGGGTGATCGGCTAGGTTACCGGATCTACAGTAGTTTGTTTACCTGCGGCCGGCATTACTACACGTGGAATTCACAAAGGAGCTTTCTACACATCAGATATGGCAACGTTTGGAGGACTACCCGATGATTTTATAGAGGTTTTTAATGCGGGCTACTAGTTACCATAGACATGCACTAGCCTAGCTCCACTAAACTCTTCAAATATAGGGGACTGCATGAATTAAAAAAATATATCTCCAGAAATCAACAACACTCTGGATAACTAGGAAATGAGGCCCTATGTCAAAAACCCTGAAATATCCCTTTAATTACTTAAGTGTTGTGCGAATAACAACTTTGCAGCTACAAAAACACAGACTTTGCGGCCAAATCCATACGGCAACACAACGGAGACAAACCTTCTTCCTGGTCGTGAGCGAGTGGCATTGACAGTACATCCGCACAGCGCCACCTACTGTCCTGGAGTGTGCACTATACGTCTTTTTTTACTTGGGAGCCTTTATAGAAATGTAGCAGAGTAGAAAGTAGAATTATCTTTAAAACGTAGTGGAGTAAAAGTAACAAGTTCTCAACCAAAATACTATTCAAGTAAAGATCCCCAAAAACTTCTTCTTCCATGCAGCACTTCAGTAAATTCACTTTGTCACTGACCTCCGCTGACTCGTCCATATGAACTCAAACTTTTGTGCCATCAATTGGTATTTGTAATGATTATAACGATTACCATCATCTCAATATGAAACGTGAGGATGTGAAAGAGACCAGGCACCAAAGGCCTTGATCCGGACTCCACAAGATCTCTTTTGCCCCATTGAACATGTGGTGAAAGTAGTCATTTGTGGGAGAAAATGGACCATAATACATTTTTGTTATCAAATTCTGACAAAAAAAGGCATCACAGAATTTTATTTTGTTTGATTTATTTGAGCTATTATTTACAGTGTAGTATTATTTACGATATTTACATCATTACATTTTCACCACAAAAAAAAAGGAAAATGAAAATAAAAAACTCAAAAGGAGTAGGCCGAAGCAAGAAAGCCCCTGCCCCCTGCCCCTGTTCAAAGCAAAACTAAAGACTCGCCTATTTAAAGAGGCATTTGACATATAGTTCTGTGGGAACTGATGTGGATGTGATAATGGTCTGTTTTTAATGAAATTGTACTCCTTTTTTTATTGTGTGCAGCGCTTTGGTCAACTTTGGTTGTGGTAAGGCACTTTAGAAATAAAAACTTGATTGATTGATTGAAAGCTTATAAGGGCTGACCCCAATTTCAAAGTACAATACAATACAATACAGTACTATACAATAATGTACATAAGGTTCAGATTAAATAAAGGTGTGGGTCAAATTTCTGCTATTGGCACCAGCTTGGAACATTTTCTGCAGTGACCTTTTTCATCAGATTTTTAACATCTCCACCCCAGTGTGTTCTATACTGAGAAGATGGGTTGGTGATGGACAACACCAGCGGAAATTCCACGTTTGGGTCATAGGACAGAGGCTACACAAAGTTGTATTTTTAAGAAGTCAAGAAGTCGTTTTGGACATCAGAACATTTTACAGTGAGGTTCAAGAAAATTTAGAAAGTCTATGATGAACCAAACGCTAAAAAAAAAAAAAGGATTTGGAAGTGATCTTCTGGTCTGCACTTGAACTAAAGTAAATGAACAGGTCACTCCCATTTCTCGGATCGCTTGTCTCTGACTTCTCTTTTGCTGCTATGAAAGCCACATTCATTGGGTGAAGTGCCAGTTTGTCTTAAGCTGTGTGGAATATATATCCAGTCTACATAGCAGGCCCTTTTAATGAAAAGACTGGACCTTTACCAATTAAACATACCCACGATAGAAGATATTTCGATATTTTTTCCCCCCCAGTCTATGTAGGACTTCTTTTGTGTCACGCTGCTATCTGCCACGCCAACGCACAAAAGGCATTAACATTCGTGCATCTCATTACGGGGATAATTGCGCCCCCGTCTCCATTATCGGCCATAGTTTTATCAGCCCGCGTTCGAAAGGTGCGTTTAAATGTCAACGATGCAGTGGGAAAAAGCAGTGACCTTTGCGGAGACTCCTCTGCCTCGCGCCGCCGTCGGACCCCGTCTCTGCTATTAAACACGCGTGTGAAAATGTCTGGCAAAAGAAGGCATGGGATTTATTTATTTTACAATTTATTCAATTCACAGTTGTTACATTTTTTTCTGTCTTTTTGCTCAACTCAATTTTTGAGCATTTAACCATGTCAGGGGCTGAGTGGCGAATTTAAAGAAATATCTAATATTTGGTTGTTGCGCCTTTAGCTTTCATTACAGCACACATTCGCTGTGGCACTGTTTCCATTAGTGGAAGAGGAGAGACACGCACATCCAACGCTCTAAACCAGTGTGCTGCATTCTGTCATGGCATCCCCCGCAGTTTTTGAATTTACACAAGAAGATTACGAACGTATAATTCTGAAAGACTCTTTATTCGGCGACGCTGATACTCCTGCCACTTCCTCCATCAACCTGTCGCTTGCTCTAGAGAGGCTCCAGGCCAAAGAAACGCGCCTGTACCTACACGCTGTAACCCTGAGCGACTACATGCGGGCCAAAAGAATCAACCACCACCTTCGGTGTACAATAAATCGGTGAGCGAACCTCAGTTGTGCGGATCTTTTCCTTTTCTTATACTGTTTCCATTAGTGTCTGCCATGTCAAAGAGATCCAGGGCTGCATTCATTTTTCACCAAGATCTTGTATTGATAATGAGAGAGAGTGACCTTCACCAGCACATCCCAAAGATTCTCAATGGGGTTCAGAGCTGGACTCTGCGGTGCACAAACCCATGTTTGAAAACAATGTGAAGCCCGATGAATCTTGGCTTTGTCATCTTGGAATAATACCCGTGCCATCAGGGAAGAAGAAATCCACTGATGGAATAACCTGGTCATTCAGGATGTTCAGGTAGTCAGCTCATCTCATTCTTTGTAAAGGATTCATCCATAACCACAGACCCTGGGAATGAATGGAGAAAACAATGCTAATATGGCTAAACGACCCGATGAAAAAAAAAACACGGATTTCAAAGAAATGACCTGATCCTGAGATACCTAGACTTCGAAGTAATACAACTTATCACAAACAATGAGTGTATGTCAAATTCTGCCATTGAATCAATGAAAATGTTGGTTTTGCATTGGTGGCTATAGGGGTTAGCCTCGCCTACCAGTCACAAGATGGCCGCCCCTTTGCTACACCAACGAGCACCATGTCCGCTCTAGAGTTTTACAAAATAACTTTGCCTATTCTGTTTTGCAACTGCAGGTAGCATAGAGGGTTTGTCCGTGGAGTCTTGCTCACTTGTTTACTGACATAATTATACACTTTAAATACAAATAGGCCTACTTCATTAATTTCTCTTAATCCGTCCTTTGTCAGATCAACTTTTACAGTAATATTTGACCAGTACTATCTGTACTTTTACTCAAGCTACAAAGCCAAGTCCTTTGTCAAATGCCATGGATTAGACATCTCCGTGAGAACAACGGCGCACAGTAAGGTAAGGACAGTGGCAATGATCTGTTAGCATCATGTTGCTAACAGCCAGATCCAAGCGTTCCAATGCGAAGTGACAACCTGCCCCACAACAACACATTTCCCCGCGCGGCATTTGTAGATTCGACACGGAAAATGCCAACGCAAACATGTACAAATGATATTAAACTTCCAAATAAAGCCCATTTCTGTCCTGTTTAACACTTCATAAAACGTGCTGTTGGTCCTAATTAAATTTGCATACCTGGATTACGAACCCCGGTGTTTGACAGTAATTGGACTGTGGCTGGCCTCCCGTCGTTCCCCTCCACTTGAGCACATTTGCGAGTTTAGCTCACGCGGGCGCTTGTTATTGCGCCGGCACAGTTTTGGGGAATCAGACGAATCGCTCAGGTTATCTTATTAATTAAGTCCGAACCAACGCGCAGCGGCTAATTTATTCTGTCCAAATACCAGGAGAGTTCCCGCTGCAGCTAACGGCACCACTGACATTTCATACGGCTAACAAATCACTACAGTAATATGTTAGCGCTCTCCCAATTAGACTGCATTTAGATCATGGCACCTGTCGAGTAAAGAACAGAGATGAACTACTACTACTGGTACTACTACTGCAGTTGAGTGCATAAATCTAAGCAAATTTACAATCGAATCTATTTTCTGAGAATCGGGCAGTTTTGGGACTCCCTGTTTTATCCAATAAATCCATGGAATTAACCTGAGCAAAATGACGAGTGTGAACATCACTATAAATGAAAATGATTCGTGACTGTTCTCCTGTGGCCTAGTGGTTAAGATCCTTCCATCCTTCCAGGGCATTGAAGAGTTTCTCCTGCTTTGAGGATGCGCTTGTAGGATTCTGCGCTGGGTTCAACTCCTGCCTGTGTGGTTGTTCAGTACATTGCAGCATTTTTGTGAACACAAAAGTAAATAATGATGAAAACCCTGCCTGCAGTCTGTTCAATAACTTCGCACACGCCATGCTAACACCATGATTGGAACTCGCATCCTTGAAATCGCAGACGTCTTCACTGAACTATAAGCAGGTCAGACTGAGAACAGTCTTTGCATGCAGTTTATCTGATCAAAATGACGTGAACACTAATATGAATGTTTTAGGATGAAGATATACAGATTATCCTTCAGTCACCTGTATTGTTAATCTGGCCAGAGCACAACTGTGGTTTTCTCTCCTCTGAATCCTCCTCATAATTACTGCATGTACTCCAGTGTACATTATTGACCCTTTACCACTCCCCCTGATCCCTCGCTCTCCTCTGGCAGTGTGTGAACCGTCGAACTCGGACAGATGACGCCGTGAACCCCGCGCCCTGACCCTTTCACACTGGTGGGTTAAGTGTGTTGCCCAAGGACACGATGACACCATGCGGCCATCCTCTGGGACCAGTGAGTGAGTAAATGATCTCAGCACACAGCAAACAAAGTGAACTGATGCTGCTTGGTTTTTGTTTAGTTTCTTTTTTTTTACTGGAAAAAAAGAATGAAGAAAGAGCATATTTCACGTCAGTAGGCTATAGACATAATTGCATCTCTGCAATCGTCCATAAATAGTCCTGTTCGAAGCTGTCAGAGGGAAAAGCGAAAAGTACTAATCTTTTTCCCATTACTCCAGCACTATTATGAATATATTTGTCTACAAAATAAAGATACAGAGAATGCTAACCATAATTCTAATGTTAGATTAATGCTACATATGCTAAGTGCTGGTATTTCACTTCGACTGGACAATATGCGGTGGAAAAAAGATACAAAGAATTGGCCAAATCTTCCCTGTTCTATTCTGTTTACCCTCAGGCCTAATGTGGGAAATTTGAACTTAAAGGCCATTTTGTCAAAATGCACACACTGCTCATACTTTGGCAACAACGTCTCCACTCAAAGTAGCACCTGCTAACACCAAATTGTCCAGGCTATAGTACTAAACAAGTCTGTACTAAATAGTTCTTTTCAAAATAGGATGCCAAATACAATTACTTGGATCCCTGTTTAAAAAGGTTATAAAAATAGATTTAAGTGATGGAATCCATCAAAACGTACTGTATGTGCTGAACATTTAAAACCACACACCGACAACTTTAAATGTTACTATCCAGAATTCGTAAACTTGAAACTAGAAATCAGTTCAAACTTCTTCTTTTTTTTTGTACATTCAGCATTTTTACCAGTTTTACAATTGCTTATATGCTTTACCATTAGCAAATACAGAATTATACCGTATCTGCTCCATCCTCATAATTACTTGAGCGTGTATTCCATTATTCCACACAGCTCTCTCTCTCTCTCTCTCGCTCTCTCTCCTGGCAGTGTGTGAACTGTCGAACCCGGGCATATGATGCTGTGAACCTCGTGCTCCTGACCCCTCCACCCCCTCGCCCCATAACCCCCCAGGCCTCTCTCACCACTCAGCTCTCTCGGCTCCTCTCCTGTGCAGCTATAGCTCCAGCCGGCTGAGCACACTGTAAAAGCCCTGCAAGTGAAGTTTATTTCCTTAGTTTAGAAGAAGTCCAACGTAGGTTTTGGTATGAGGAAAGGAAAGCTGCGGAAACTACTCTGAGATGTTATTGTCAGCATAAACACTTTCAGAGCAGCATGGATATAAAAGAAAAAGATGGTTCGGAGTCTGTGCTAAAAGTTACTTAACAATCTATATATCTGCAAAGTACTGTTCTATAAACTGGACTTCAGTGCACGACAAAAAAGTTATTTAGAAATAAGTGCAATGTTTAGAGAAATAAGTACAATGGCCCCGGATTTAAGTAACAAACATTTTTCAAGAAAGGTTTAAGTAGATTATTAATTAATAATAATTTGCAATGATTTATTATTTCTTGATATAAGTGAAAACAAATAATAAACTTGCCTCGTGGACAGGATTCTGGCACAAATTAACTTTTTGCAGTGTGGTGAACAGTAACAAAGTAAAAAGTACAAGTAAGGGTAAAAAGTATGTTTACGGTTCTTTTACTTAAAAGAATATGATGATGAATGTGTTTTGTTTGCTACTCCACTATACGTAAACAATTACTGCATCTCTTATCTCTTTCAATGGGTTAGTTCTGTGAAATACTTTTACTTTTTACTTCTAAAGTAGACACTTTTATACTTGAAGTCCCTGTGTCTGTATGTTAAAAAATAATGTCTATTTATATTTGGTAGTTCCACGTCCTCTCCAACCTCCCTCCTCCTCTCGCTCGCCTTTGCTGTGTAGCTGTTTGAATAAAGAGGCTAAAAAAAAGATTTGTCGAAAACGCAGCTCCGAGTAATGTTTTTGATGACGCGGTAAAAGTTGAATGTGTTTAAGTTAATTTAAAAATTAAAACTAAAACTAAACACAAATGTATTGATCTCCTTAAAATCATCATGTCTAAGTAACATAAAACAAAGACCTGAAAAATATGGCATGTAATGGCATACTCGTCCAGGATAATTCAATCACCACTTTGGCATTTGTAAATGTTTGCAAATGATTGCTTTGTTTGAAGTTTTAAAAGATACACATAATGTAGTATTTTTGGTGAAATATGTTGTGTTTTGACGTGTACTATACTCTGCATGACCAATTCCATAGTCTCCTAATCCAAATCCACTTTGCACGTTTTCAAAACGACAAACCATTTTCGAAATGCTCCACAATAAAAATGAAATAACCTCTTTCTGTGACGTTTCTAGTTATCAAGAAGTCATCTGTACTTAGTTGTTTTAGTTGTTAAGGAGTAGTTTCAAGTGGATGGGTGGAACCAATAACACAGTCACGCCTTCCCTTGGACGTTAACATAAAAACTCTCCCATGCTGTTTAAAGTCAAAGTGGTCTTAGCTTACCAACTAACCGATTTATTGTAGATATTTTTGTAGTACCTACCCCCCTCCCTCTCTCCCTCACTATGACTCTCTCTCCCGTGGCCCGGGGCAGCTTGGATGGGACCCCTCGCCCCCTATAGCCAGCTCTGCTTATCTGACCCTCTCCTTGGCGTATGGTGACCTTGACCCACTCCTCACCTCTCACACTCTCACACTCTCTCCCTCTGACCCCCCCTCCTCCGTCCTCCTCGGGGCGACTACATCTGTTGGGCTTGCCTGAGCGGGACACCCAAGTAGTTAGCGATATTGAAACATCACCATTTGTCGTCTCAGGAGAGGTCAGGGGGAGAAAGGGGGGCGTCGATACCAGGGTGGCTGAACTTGATCTGTTGCTTCCACCTTTGCAGTTTCATAACCGTGACTGTACAAGTTGTGAGTTTTTATTTGATTGTGATTTATCCCAAATTTCACACGCTTTCCTGAGATTGTTTTTTTAAAAGTTATTACATTCATTGTACTGGAATTACTGATTTATATAATCCCGGGTTCAAATCTACCTTTAATATATGAATTCTTTATATATATATATATATATATATATATATATATATATGGCAGATTACTCTTAGGTGCTGTTAGAAATCATTAAACTGGATTCCAACCGGGATTAACCAACTGGTTACTGTATATCTACTTTTCAAAAATAAAATAAAAGGGTCTAAAGTCAACTGCAGTTTGGACTGAATCTCCGTTGTATCCAGTTTGCTTTTGAATATTAAAATGTCCCCTCATTTCTGTTTAATGTTTACAAATGTTAAAATGTGAAATATTCACAGATTCTTGGCATAATAGAGCATTTGGGCATAACAATGTCACAAAAAATGTCTTTCTTAAAGAGGGGTTAAAAAAAACGGATCAAGAAAGACACATTTTTCACAAGTTGTAATCTAACCTTTTTAACAGCATAATGGCTGAGTGGTTGGAACTCTCACCTCACAACAAGAAGGTCCAGAACGAACTGTCTTTAACTGGTTAGAGCTGTATTGATATGGCAGGGCTAATAACGTGTTGCAAATACAGTACCATTTGCACAGTGATAACAGCCTGGAATGGCTCCTGTTGAAATTGTATGGAAACGAGATGTACTTTGCGTGAAGAATTTATCAGTGATTTAAACAAGTGGACTAGGTTTGAGACAATCTCTCATTCTCAAGAAAGAGACAAAGAAAGACATGGCAAGAACAAAAGGCTATGACAGTAAAGTTCAACGTGAATTCACAAACATCCTGGTCGTTCTTCACCTGTGCACTGGAGTGCGTCGCCAACCACTCTGCCACTTAATGGGACTTAAAATCTTTGGCCCTGTGTAGAAGAGAATTGGTTTACATGGATTATCGGCCGTCAAAGACTAGAAATGTGTCAACTGTGTCAACTTAGTGCACTGTTCATGATAGTAAGCCAACACACTCTTATGTAGGTATTATGTAGTAATTATGTACTATTCACAAATGATTTTTCTAAGTATGTTCCAGCAAACTACATCACTGCTATATTGTTAATATGGTAACAAGTATTAAAAAAAAGAGCTTGTTCTTGTATGCTAATGTTACACTCACGGCTGTACTGTCATGCGTCAGAATCAACAGTGGATTCAAGACAAACAAATCAGATGGGATCAAATGGGATTTTCAGTCCACGACGATTCATCTTGCAGCGCATCTGATCTACATAACTCGTCCCACACTCCATCCTCTGCGTGGGACACTTGCGTCGTTAGCGATTGTGAAACATCATCTCGGGGCTTCAGTGCGGGGGTCAGGAGAAGGGTTGAACTTGATCCTTTGCTTCCACTTTCAATTTCTCCTGTAAATAATGAGCGTGCGATGCCCTCCCTCTCGCTCCCACATGAAACCCGAAACAAGGGCTCCGAAACTGGACACGCTTCCTCCCCGCGTATAGATCCACTGTTCCCAGGCTGTCCGACAGGCGCATGGATCAGCGCAGGGACGGGCAGGGCAGAGGGGAGCTTTGGGAAGTTCATCGCCGAGAAGAAACAAAGAAACCATCATTTGATCCCTTGTAACCCTTTTGAGTGTATGTGTCATTGGAAGGTACACAGAGGGTACACTGTATTTGCCCACATGGCTGCCCCAGAGGTGGAAGAGGCACTCAAAATACGTGAGGAAGAATGTCGGAGTTGATACTGGAGTAGGAAAAGGTATTGAATGCACTCGACGCAAGACAGTTCAGGTGAATAGATTACTGACATAAATATGGGAAGACATTTTGTTTGTTTTATATTTTCAAGATTCAACATTTTATTGGTAATGATGGCTTATATTTGCAAAGATCAAATATTGACAGTACAAATAAAAATACAAAAACCGAAACAGATACATCATGACGTGGCTAAAAATGTTTAGGTAAAACAACAGCAATTTCCTGTAGACACATGCTTTTCTTCTGTTGACATAGTAGTTCCTAAGATTTGTTCAAATCAAATCAAACCATTTTCAAAGTCAAAGAGTTAGCTGCATGCATGGCCGTTCCTTGTTCTCCTTCTGAACCGCTCTGATCTGCACTTCCAGGATTTTGAGGCGTAATTGTAACCCAGGTTAAAACAGAACTCCAAGGAACATCCACAATTCCATAAAGACACAGCTGCCCCGAGACGGACTGACAGACGTGGTGGCCTTTTCGTGCCAACGGCCTCTTCGGCAGCCACCATCGCACATCCACATCAGGCCTCAGCGTCGGGGCGTCTCGTGTCTACAGCTGTTGTGCGCGCCGCCTCACTGCTGTCTGATATCCTGATAACCGTGGCCTTATCACGCCTGCTGCAGGTGGACCGCACGGATGGCCTGACCTTTTTGAGAGCAATGCTTTTGTTCTCTTCGCCAGGAATAAGGTGACAGTTTATTTTTCAAGAAAATTAATTGGGAATAAAAATGTAAGTACTCTAATAAAGATAGACATGATGGCTATAGCTGTTAGTTTGAATCTAAAGCTAGAGTGCGAAAGTTTAGACACAACGGATCATAATTTCAACTCATGTGAACAATGCTGGCTCGACGATGAGTCCCTGGGGGCAGCACTATGGTTTAAGATTGAGGTGGTGGGCAGGTAAGAATTCCATGATGGTAACTATGGTAACAGATTTTTTTGTTTGGGCTTTAGAGACGATCCACATAAAAAAAAAAAGGTCACAAAGTTCTGTGTCTTCTCTCTCAGCACGTATAAACTAAGATCCAATTATTTTCTTATAAAGGCGCCCAAAAGAGGTGACGATATTTAAAAACCTTTGTGTGATGTTCGTCAGTACAAAGGACTTTCAGCCATAAGATTAACATGGCAGGTCTGAGAAGCCACTCACTACCAAATAATGATCAGTTTCAACATTTGTCAATTTTCCTTTTGATTTCTTTCAAAAACTCTTTCTGTCCCATAGAGTTGTATTGGCACCTGACATTCTAGAACGTAAACGCAACCTATACCTTGGCCCACACTAGGACAAGTATCAACACTTTTCTTAGCTGCCAAGAGTCTTCCAATTCTAGTTTAAGGGATTTTTAACCTTTCTTCCTTACTGAAGTCTTCCAGAGCTGGCCAGTCTTTCACGGACTGCTCTTTGAATGTCCATCCACAGAACTTCATTGATGTTAAGGTCAGGTGACTGTGAAGGCCACAGCAAGGTCGTCCCTCGTGGATATTGAGATGTGTTTTTGACCATTACCCATTTGCAGAAGCTTATTCACAGATGGAGTTACGTTTTCCTCCAGAATTTGTTGGAAATTAATTGTATCCATTCTTTGTTCTACCCATGGACGGTTTGCTGTGCCTCTGGCTGCACAGTACAACCACAAAGGATGGTGGATCAAAGTGCTTTTCATGAAATTCTGTGCCCCTCCTGCATGAAGCTGGTCTAAACCTCAACATGCCACTGTAGAACTTTTTGTTTTGTTGTTGTAGAAATGTTTTGATAGTTCTTTATCAGGGTCAAACAGCAAACTTGTTTTTCTGAGTTCAGATTTATAGTACGAATTGGCTGTGGCTACTCATGAAGTTAAGATCCACTGACCTATAGTGGCGTTTTACGTTTTTTGGGAAATTTGAAATCCAATAGAGCAACACACAGCAGGAGATTTAGCTCACCTTGAAAGTTGCTAGACTGTGGTGTGAATGACGTGTGGCAAGATGATGGTCTTCAGGAAGAGTGGGGTAGGTTTGGGAATCTCACTCTGCAAGAAAAGAAGACTTTGACCAAAGTGTAGTTTGCTCAGCCAGTATGGCCATTGGCTTTTATTCAGGCTTTAAACATTGTAAATGACACCTCAGGTAAAACATGCCAGAGCAGATATTTTTTTTTCTTTTTGTACGCCACTGCATTTGAGAAAAGGTTCTTAAGTAAAAAGTAAATTTAGCTATGTGTTTTTTTTTTCTCATTTTAAAAGCCTAACACTTTAGAACCTCAACACCGTCATGTTGCTTTTGTTGACAATTTTCGTGTTTTTGAAGACACAAATCACCTATTTAAACAAATTAGCACTTTCTACATTAAACACTTTTTTGTTGTTGCTTTTTTACACCAAGTACTTTAACAGTCAGTGGTTCCTAAAGTGGGGTCAGGGGCCTCCTGAAAGCTCGTAAATGCAACAAGTGCATTGAACAAAATTGATTTTGAAAGGAAATGTACAAGTATTTGCTCAAATGTACTACAGTTTTTAGCATACAGTCTTTACTAATTGTTATTTTAGCTGAAAAATAATGACACATTCCTTTAGTACATTTAAATCAACTTTTACTTGGAACGGAGCAAAATGTACCATAGTATCTGCTGCATCTTTTTCTCCTTTTCTGTCTTTCTCTGCCTGGTCTCTCCAATTTCCTTTCACTACTTTCTCTCTCCTCCCTCAGTCAAGGGTGGATGCTAAAGGTTACTGCGCTGGAACATGGCATTGATCCCAGCACCAGCAAACATAGCTACATTCTCTCTCCAGTTATAAAACATGATATCCAAAGTACATTGGACACCCTGAATACTTTTTTTTTATATATATGTATACATTTGCAAGATATAAAGCCGCTGTCATTTGCATCGCATATACGTCGTAGCACAATGGGCCTCTCTATTCATATTCCGTCTGGTTTGGCGCACAATATGAACACTGGAGCAAGGGTGCCGCCGCCGCATCAGATCTAACCTGCACCTTTTTTTTTTTATATCAACAGGCTGACAATCCTACCCCCGCCCTCCCCCCTTGCGGCTGAATGGGGCCGGGCCGTTTGTGTGACCTTTCTCCGCACCCTCCTAGATTAGCCAGACAAGACGGAAAATTGCGCCTATGCTGCAGTCCATAAATCACACTGGGCCGTGTTTTTGCACTCCCCTTTTAAAGGCGTATGTAAATAGCGGCGTACATGGTAGGTAAACAACGCTAACCCCCCCCGACACAAATGGCAGGAGAATTGAAGGGAAGGCAGGGTATTTTGGAGCTGAAATTGCTTCTGAAGCCCGGTGATGGCTGTGGGATGAGGCAGGGCCCGGGTGATTTGCGCTCACGGGGGGTGGTGGTGGTGGGGGGGATGATAACCGGGGAGGTAAGGGACGGGTTCGGTTTGATCAAAGATATCATTGAAGAGCATCATTTCCTTCGTGTGACGTCGCAGTGCGGTGGAGTAAGTCACTCAGGGAGCACTACGGGGTTGGGGGACAAAAGGCCGTGCACCTGGGAGCACCTCGGCCTGGCGTTCAACGCAGCCTCTCCTACACACAACATGAAACTGGCTGCTTTAAAGGCCCTGTACCTGACTGATCTCTTTCTATTCATAGTAGAGCGAAATCCCCTTTGCGTCGTTGCACTACATTGTTTACAGACTTTAGCGGGGGGAAATGAGACCGCTACGTGCAGTGTGTGCCATATTATGAAACCCATGGATAACAACGATCAGTGATTTTTCAGGGCATCTTAGATTTGGGTTGAGTTATTCTGTTTGTCGGGGGAACTAATAGAGTGCATGGGTGTTTTTTTATCAAAAAATCCCTAGACGTTTTCAAAATAGTTTGGATAACTTTGGATTACATACTAGATCATTTTCACCAAGCTCATTCAGGTGAGCAGCCTGGGAGGGGATAGACAAAGTGCAAGGTGCTGAATTATGGCTGGTTTACACTGTGCGATTTTATTTTGTCCTATAAGATTTTTAGATGTCGGATTGCACGATGTGGGGATGGTAAAATCGTGAGCTGCACTCGTCTCCACTCTGCGATTGTTCAAAGAGACAATCGTAGCTATGGCCAAAGTTTTGTCGTAGCAGTTTCAGGCTTCAGAAGGCATGTGTTTAGCTGAGACAAGTGCTGCATGCTAGCAGGTTTATTTTTGCGGAAAAGTGCAGGGAAAGTCCTGTAAAATGCGTCGTCGGACCCGCTCATGCCCGGCCTGTGTTGCTTTGACTCTGGCGGCGTGTGGTGTGCGCTGATGTGTTGACAGGGCACTGACAGAGATCCTCTCTGCAGCGAGAGGAGGCTCACTCTACGACTAGCCTTCCAAAATATCAGACACTGCCTGTTGTCGGTCGTAGCTCGTCTTTGGTTGTACGACGGTTTTATTTTAAATCTTTATCCCTGTACGACCTAAAACCTGAGATTTTCAGCTACGACATAAGATTTTTCTCACGACTAGAGATTGTACGTCGCAGACGGCCAAAATCGCACAGTGTACACTCGCCATTGGGCTCAGAATTAAGCTTAGAATTTTTGCTCAGACCAGCTCTCAAAGACCTTTAACGTTTTCAAAATGAAGTACAGGTATAGGCAAATTTCTTGTTTAAAGCGGCATTTTAGAGCTTTTTACCATGTGATAAATTAAAAAAAAAAGACCGTAAGCTGTGTTTTTGAGGAGCGAGCATATCTTTGAGCAAGAAGCTATTTATCTTCCAAAAAGCTCCTGAGGTCCTACATGTCCAGAAAATGCTTTCCTCACCTCTCCATCTCTTGCTCAGCTTAATTTCACTCTGGAGTAAAAGCACTTGCCACAGCTTCAATACAGCCACATTGGCTGGGCGATGTACATATTTTTTCTCTTTATTGAAACAGCTGCACAGCTAAGGGGAGCAGGAGGAGGGGGTGGGAGGGGATTATGGTAGCGCGCATCAAGGATCAGGAAGTGAAACTACTGGGGCATCTGTTGTAGGTCAGTATTGCATTATCTAACAAGACAGTGACATATATGTGTTTGAGATTATTACCAAATACCTGCGACCAGCATACTACCCCTTCTTTCAGTAAAGTAACAGTCGGTAACATTTGTTCTTTTTACTTTACTTCCTTTTACTTTACTATCCACCGCTGCCAAGCATTCACAACCAAAGCTGTTGAAATGTCTGACACTTTCACGTAATGGAGTAGCTGGTCTTCTCTATTTAGTAACATTCCCTACCAGCAGCCTGTATTTGGCCTCTCTTTGACTCTATCTCTTTTGCCAAACCCATATTCCGCTCCACAGCCCTCTGACTGTCAGCCGTGAAATATGAATTATCATTTCTTTAAACCCCCGCGATCCATTTTGGCAACGTCCAAGAATCCCACCAACTAGCACACTCCTTCTTAAGCCAAACCCAGTAATTCATGTCCAACATCTGGTTCACGGCTGGGCTGTCGGCCGCGCCCACCCCGATCATGGTGGCCTCGTGATGGGCATCAGAGTGTCCCGCCTGACCCCCGCCGCGTTCCCGAGCCGGGCGGGGGTACTTGGCTATCTAATCACACGTGTAGCACCGGTCAGTTACGATGCCAGCGTGTAAATCTGCCGACGCCTGTCTGTAAAGCCGCGGGGGGAGATTAAGACTGTCCCCGCGTTCAAAAGATGTCCTCCTAAGATCCGGTGTCCTGGAAAGTGCGCTTATCCGCCCGAGCGAACACAGGCGGGCGCTGAGAGCCCTTCATGCTGTAAGGGGACTATCACAAAGACTGCAGCCCGGGCGTTGGAAGCGGACGAGATGGTTTTCTCTCCCGCGCTTTGTCCGCGGGAGGATAAAGTGCGTCGGAGGGATGGCGGATGTCTCGTTTTGTCTCGTTTTTTGGGGAGTTTGCCGCGGCTGAAATGAAAAAAACAAAAAAAGTGTCACTGGAAGATCCACAGCAGAATCATTTACAAACTATGGCTGGTCTTCAGGCGCGGAATCTGCACTGAAGTTCCAATCTAAGCATGAAGGAAGAAGCGCACGTCCTTTTCCCGATAAAGATCTGAATTGTGCCGTCGAAACGCAGCGATTTCCGGGATTTTTGTCACATTTCTTGGCGGTAAAACAATGGCGGCTTTCAAAATGTGACATACTGGCGTTATCGATGAAATAAAAGCATTGGAGCTGCACTGTGTGTTTGATGGATTTACCGGTAGTCCCTCGGCTTGGTTCTTACCAATGCGAGGCTATGGACAATGATGCCTTGCTCCAGAATCTTGTCCTCTTTCAGTATATTTTTAACCAAATTTTATGAACTATGCAGGCTTGTCAAAGTGACCCTGGAAAGTGACCTTGCAGTTTGTGAAATGTGCCAATATACTCGCCCCTTTAATTAAGCGGCTTCCTCTTTCATTGTTTGTAATCACGAAGTCAGGTATAGGACATTTAACATGGGGCCTGGCTTCACCATTCATTTGTATGGGGATACAAACAGGTCAGACAGGTGAAATTAGTTTAGTTTATTTGAGCAATTTTACGTTCCAGGTTGTTAGGCAAAAGGAAACACAATAATGCCCAAAAAGGAGTAGGCCGAAGCAAACAATGCTTATTGATGCCTACCCCCATTCAACATATTTACAAACTTTACCGTTTGTTTACATTTCGGTTTGTTCTCTGAAACCAGCTCATTATGGTACAATTAAGATATAGATACATAACCATAATCAAACATGGGAAATCAGTTTGCATAGTCTTCTGATGCATAGAATCAGGTTTAGAATACTGTCTCTTACTGTATTCTTAAACATCCAATAGGAATAGGTTATTGCCATCTGATACTGCCCCATCATCGTACCATCATTGTCATACTTATATATGCCCGTACATGAACAGTACGTGCATATATAAACATATAGTTTTCTTCTTGTGTGTCGGGGTCCGGGAAGGCGTGGGCCAACACAAGTACGAATGAAAAGGAACAGGCACAAATAGCTAGTGGCGTTCCCGAGATTGCTATGGTTGTACCGACTTCTCCAAATACCCATGTTATAGAACACAGTCGATGAACCACTGTTGTCCAAATTAAACAGGCTCCGAAGGGTATGGCATGGTCATGTTTAACTTTTTTAACTACCTTCATTTACAATATCCGACCAAACGTTTGTAAGACGCCGCCAGAAGCTGTGCCTACTCTGCTCATCTTCTGCTTGCATCCTATCTTTCCATGAATCATTTGACCGGATTGGCTGTCTATATCGATCACTGTTAATGCAGTTTGTTTTCATATGGACTGCCGTAAGGCTTTGCGGCGTCGGGCACTTCCTGTCTCCCTCCCCCCCCCAGCGTTTCAGTCCATTTGCGTTAATGATGATTCGAACGATTCAAATCCGTCTTTGTTTTAACTGGGCCGAGATCCACGTTTTCAGGCAGAATTCCAATCACTGACTTGGAAAAGTAACGGATTTCGATGGTACTGAAATGTGTCGTGCCTTCCTTTAGTCATGGACTCCCCCCCCCCCCCCCCCCCCCCCCCCTCATGATCACATTTATAACCAAGTCGGTTCCAAGTTAGCATAAGCTCAGTTGCCCAGAGTTGCCCCGGCAGAGTACCTCCTGCCCCTCTGTCTCTTGCTCCTCTGGTCGTCCCCGTTTGCTCTTCCGCGGCGTCCTCGCTCCCTCCCGTCCCGCGGACTCAAAAAGCCTGCTCTGGGCCGCGCCGTCTCTCCCGCAGTCTGCCGTCGTAATGATGTCGGGGAGCCGGCAGAAGCCTCCGCCCAGCTGGACGCGTTAATTGAGAAGGCCCATAGTCTAGAGCGGCGCGTGCAGATGGTGGGACGGAAACAAGATGGCCACCCCCGGGTCACTGTCACTGTCCCCATGCTGCGGCGGTGTACCCACGTCCTTCATGGGGTTCTGACTCGAGAGCATACAATCACTCTCCAGCTCCTAGCTCAAAATTGCGTAATGACAAAGTGAAAATTGACATTACATTTTGAAAGATTGTCACGGTATGCTCAGGGATAGCTGGTGTCTCGCATGGGCCTTTGTCTCAGTGCACCGTTGGGTTTTGGCTCGGCAAAAACAGTTTGGACTGGGCTCATTTCCACATTAGCAGTGATGGTTATGATAGAAGGACACGCCATGCCCATCTCACTTTTCAGTCCTGGAATAAAGGAGACTGCACTTACCTCACACGAAGGTCTTCTGATGTTTCTTTTCAGAACAACTTTACTGCACCGACTCAGGTCACAAAGAGGTCACTGTGGAAAGAAAAGCGTTGAAACCAATGTTTAAACACTTTTAATCCAGTTTAAAAATGTAGTACTAAAATGTAGTGAGGTAAAGGTTGAAAGTATTCATCACAGTGTACCAAATATGTGTTTTTAAAAACTTTGGTTTTATATTCAACCATAACGTTCCTCTTTGTTTAAGTTTGGAAGTTTTCAGTTTTTATAGGTTACTATTTATCTGCATGCTGCATGTTTGCACCGATGAAAATTTCTAGTTTGTCATCCTGCTCACTGACAATGGCAATAAATCGATTCTGATTAAAAAATGTAATTCTCACAACTCCGGTCTAGCAAAACAAAAACATTTAAAAGTGTAAAATCAAAGCAATTCTGAAGAAAGAAAAAAAAGACATACAAATATCTAATAGGTTTGGCAGAGAAGCCTCTGCAAATATGTTCAATGTTTGAATTCGTGGACACTTTTAGGATGGTGACTCTCCTGGCCGACATTGGAGATGCAGCGATGGGCTCAGGAGTCGCTGTTTGCTGTTGAGTGCGGGAGTGCCAACAGTAAAGCGCTTTGAGAAGCTTTAAACGTGCCGATTGTTGTAAATAAAGTCATTGATAAAGTATTTTATGAAACCAACCTTCGTTGTAAATATCTGTAAACATTATTATTTGATAGGCTTCACATGACCTGGCACCAATATGGCGACCTCCAGCAGCAGGTATAAGAACCACTATGACATGTTTATGCAGGCTCTCACTCGTACAGGAGTTGTCCATCTTCAATGAAGGTTGTTGAGTCGTCTTCTGTACTCTGTAGTTGAAGTGTCGAATGTTTCGCCTCTCATCCAAAAGGCTTCGTCAGTGACACTAAAGTTCAGTTGAGCCAGCAGTCCAGATAAAAACCATGGGAAGGAGTTTCGCTAGGCTAAGTCCCTCCCCTCTATTCTCACCTGTAGGTAAACACAAGTGTAGTTTAAGAGTCTTTGTTGTTCTAAGCCTTAATGACCTACCTGACATGATCACTGCTATTTACCTGCATATTGATCCGTCCTGAGCACTGTCACAGTGCACTTGACCTTCATTTGAGCAGTGAAATTATCCAATCTCCCAATGGAATGTCTCTCTGTGCATAAAAGATGAAGGCATGTAGCACATAGAACAAGATAAGATATATTCCCCTAATAAATGAGATAATAGATACAAAATATTTAAATATTGACAAAAAACTCTTCCAGTGGCAGAATGTATTACTGCCAAGTCAGAAATACTACAATTATTGTCAATACTCTCTCATTCCAGGATTTTTTTGAAACCTTTATCAGGATTTTTTTTGCAGCATAATGAGGTCACATCACACAACCGCCGCCATATTATGGCCATTATGTTATGTCAATGGGAAATAAGTCAAACTGGAACTTTACCCCTGTGACTTCCTGTCGGTAGCTTAAAAAAAATCGAATAACAATAATTTGTCTGCCCAACATTTCTTCATTAAAACTGCTGCTTCACTGAAATGAAATTATAATTATTACTTAAAGTTATTTAAGTAATAATACTAATAATAATAAAGTACTTACTTACAGATGTTATCCATCTAAATAAGTCATATTTTCAAAAGCTCTAAACCTGTCATATGCACTTTAACAGGTTATGCAATTTTAAACCTTTAGAGATAGGTATTGATCAGTTTCTGTTGACTTTCGTCCATGGAAAGCTTCTCACAGTATAGATACAGACGGCGTCTCTGGAATCGCCCATATGGTCATGTTTGAAAACAGTGTGACAGGTTTTAATGCTTTTGAAAATGTGACTCATTAGTAGGATAACATCAGTTGCATAATTATCATGTTATTTCAGTGAAACTGCAATTTTAATGGAGAAATGTTTGGCAGAAAAGTCATTTTTATTGGAATTTATAAACTGCTGACAAGAAGTGACATGAAGGTAAAGTTCCATAGCAGGCATTTCCCATTGACTTAACATGGTTGCACGGCAACAGTTTAAAATTGTTTACCTTCTTCTATGTCACTTATGGTGCGTTCCACTTTATCTCGGAAGTCGGAATTTCCGAGCTCCGAGTTGGAAATTACAACTGGAACGCGCACCAACTCCGTAATTCCGACTCGGAAACTCGGGACAGAATCAGCTCACCCGAGAAGGAGCACTTAAAGATGCTGCGCCCGACGTGACATGTTATGCATGTAACCCTTCATTAAACCACGTTATTTGGCAGATGTTTCCCAAATAAACTTGGGGATGTCAACGCGAAACGGATAAGCTTTACTGCTCTCTTACTAGCGTCTTATTAACGATAAAAGAAAAAAAAAAAAAACTATTTTTTTAACTAGTGCTAAATTATCACTCTATTTACAACAATTATAATAAATATTACAATGACGTTTCTCTGTAAACTGATTATGATGCTCGAACATGAGAAACCTCCGATGTTTCCGACCTGGACAACTGGAACGCAACAACTCGGAGATAACGTTTTATCCTGGTCGGATTTTCCGACTTCCGACATAAGTGGAACGCACCATTACTGTCGTGTCCAATAAGGAAGTGAAACTATAAACATCATAAAAATGGCCAAACTAAAGAAAGATACAATCTTTAGCAAAATCTTAAATATAATTGTGTTAACTATTCAAAAACTGCTTTAACAAATGCTGAATTATGAATATAGTTTTCTACTAAACAAAGATACAAAGACATGGAGAGGAGCAAAGTGGTTCAACAGCCCATAAAAACATAAATAACGGAGAATGCATCGTGTTTATGCCGTCTGTATCTATGATGCTGACTGTCCTGCGTTACCATGGAGACCAGCTGCGATGCGCCGCTTTTAATAGACCAATATTTCACTTTTTTCAGAATTGTATAACACGCACTGTGTGCTTGTTAGCATGTCTCAATCCCCCCCCTCCCACGTCCCATGGTGTTTATCTGCTGCTATAACAACACTGCACCTCCCTCACAGGCCCCTGTACTCTACCACAGGCGATGCCGCGGCTATGAATCAAACCAAGTTTATGATGCGATAATGTGTAAAACACCTTTCACCAGTGCATTATCCGCCGTAATGAAAAGACGTGGGCTCGTAATGCGCCGGAGTGCTGCACCTAAAGCCTAACAGATGGGTTTACCTCCGTCAGATGGACAGTGTGGCAACATGTACATCAAATTAGACACCACCACTACCTCCCGGGAGCCCAGGGGGCGCACCGGAAAGCAGGTGTGTGCTTAATAATTCGGTCAAAGATCAGAGAGCGAGAGGTTGGGTCCGGGGCACGGAGGGGTCTTGAGAGGGGAGAGGGGTCAGGCCGCTCTCGGAGACATGATCTCCTCCAGTCTGCAGCTCCCATACCCCAAGGTCATCCATTAGTGCTCCGGACCCCGCTGCCGTGAGAGCCACGATAAATTTACTGTGCACCCTTAACCCTTTTAATACTGGCCCTGACCTGGAGAGACACAGACAGACAGAGAGAGAGGGGAGAGGCGTCCCCCGGGGGAGGGACACATTACATTATTAGCACCGCGCATCGCTGACAGCCATTATTCAACAGTGTTTCTGGTGACTTCATACAGTAAACACGCACAATAACGCTGCTGCCGCCCATTACAGCTAATGTTGCTTATGTGGGAATTTGTTAAAGGCGGCGGGCGTGCGATGTAAAATAGAGTGTCTGATGTTAAAAGAAAAAGAAATAATGGGAGTTGGGTTGGGTTTAATGCACGCTTTAAGTAATCCTGCAAATTCAGCCTTTCTCCTTCTTATAGGGCTGGGCACTGTTAATCGATACCACTATGGTGTCAAAAAAATAAGCATAGGTGGGGGAAAAAAGGTATAGAAAATAGGTAAATAAATCTTGTCTGTTTTATGGTTCTCAATGACAAATATTTTAGTATAGCTATCATTCAGGTATCGGCATCGTAGGATAAGTATAAAGCACAGGTATGTTAAGCTGTATGTAATAAACTCTCTCAACTTCACTTTGTAATAATATTAATCCCTGCACACCATCGATCAGTTAGTACTGCATTGGTGAATACCCAGTACTTCCCATTTATAAGACATTTACAACTAACCATTGTTATCATGAAGAAGTATCTCATGTGCACCATATGTGTGTCTATTTGAGGTCAGGGACCGATCAGACAAGGTTCAAATTTGGAAAACAGTTTAGGCATAATATTCTATTGTACTGTAACTTATTCACTGACTGAACAATAAAGTCATCACTGCTCATAAATGAGTAACATATGACGAAAGCTTTGTGAATCTTTTAAAAATGATGACATAAGTATTTACAAATGCTTTAATAATGCACATTTTATTGCATTATTAAAGCTGTACTAAGTAACTCGTGCCATAAGCGCCACTGCAGGTGTCGTAGCATGTTGCGTTTTTTTTACTCATTAATTGTCCGTGAGAGTAAATACTACGCTGACAAAGGGAGAGAGGGATATTGCACATCCAATTACACATCGGAAATAATTTTGTTCACTCAAACTTGGCTGTAAGTACTGTTTAAGTGGAGCTAGCCCGCAGTTAGCTTTGCCCGTTAGCCTGTTAGCTTCTTCTTCGTGATTCCATTAGTGTGTATTGGTGGCTCCGACCCAGTGGCAGTCAAGTTGCAATAGTGGTTTTCTGACCAGAGACACCAGGGGGAGATGAAAGACCCCCCAATCATCCCATTAACACTTGTATTACCCCCAGAGGGACTACGGGAAGGATTTATTTAGGTAAACAAGCTACTTAGTGCTGGTTTAATTGGTTATTACAAAATGCGGCGTATTACACAAAGGAGTGAAAATTGTATAACATTTTGAACTGTTACTACATAATGTGGCTCTGCATGGTGTCAAAATTCCGTGTAGAGGTCGTTTCCCCGTCACCCCTTGCTTGATCTTAGGCCCACGGCGCGACACGCCCCGTCGGCAACACTCCCGAAGGGGTTTATTAAAAAAGAAAAGCAAAAGAAAACTAGTGATGTGACGCTAATCGCCATTTTGAACGGCACTTCGCGGTGAACTAAAACGAGGGGAACAACAAATGAGCTCACGGTTCTCGAGTTTGTACGCCATCAGATCGTCTCGGAAATATCAGTAATTAAATGTTTACCGCACGTTGTTCGCACTTAACAGCTGAGACTCATTTGCGAGAGGGCAGAACCGACACTTTGGTACGTGCACAATCATCCATCGGTCCATCTCGCGGCGTCTCCCCCTCGTCCTGTCTGTTCCTCCAGGCTGGCGGTGGTCCTCGGTGTGACCCGCTCTCCTCCCGTCCACGCGCAGCCTCTCGCTCTCCAGCAACAGTCACACACTCGCTCTCTGGCGACGAAGACCTCTGCTCCCTCCGCCAGCCAATTAAAAACCATCTGGGCCCCGCGCCGCGCTCGCTAATCGGGCTCTATTACGCTGATATGTCGAGGATTCTCAAGATCAAACTGCCGGTGTTTTACCCCAAAGTGACGGGGATGACGCGGGGCGAATTCATTTTACGCTCGTCGAGCTTAAGTAACTTTTCTCAACATTTTCCCTGTAGGATTCCAGGGATCGTGTCCAGTTATGACAATCAACAAAGTCGCATTAAGAAGAAAACATAATGGTGCGTTTGGAATCGTAAGGCGTACGTTGCAATCTCTCCCCCTCTATCCCCTCCATTCTTTCTGTTAAGCTAAGTGCTAGCTATAGGGTCCCATATCCAACACAGCAGCAGAACTATCAGCCTCCTCAGCTTCTTCTTCATCTCCTCCTCCTGTGCCTAGGCTGGGTGAGTAATACGTCAGATAAGTATGACGTCGCACTAAATAACCAAGCTACTTCCGGGTCCAAACTGTTGAGAGTTCCACTGACGAGCACAGCACTTAATCTCCTGCTGAAGTAACAGATGAGGCCAACAACTGTTTTACACCATATATATATTAGGTATATATTATATTAAACCTAATATATCTCACCAAGATATTTTTTTTATATTAGCCTTCATTGTGTATAGATGTAAGATTTGTATAATTAATGCCAGAAAAGCATTACTAAACTCCAGAGTAAATGTGATATTTCTGTGTGATCAGATGTTTAAAAGAGCCTTGTAGACAGCTCTACTGAAAGCGAATAGTGAACAGGGCAAAAGTTTCGGAAGTAGAGCGATGACATCATCGCTTAACCATCCCATTGGCTCTGTGTGTGCATGGAATGTTTTTGGCTAACTTCCTGTTGGCCAGTAAAGAATACTTCCCGTCCACATTTGAATGACAATGTTAAAAATAAAATGATGCTTGAAAAAACAGAATAAAACTAAATAAACGTTGACGCCGAGGGTGTTTCATAAAAATGAGCTCAGATGGTGATAATATTTTACCATTTGTTGGTGTGAAATTAACATTGGCCTTTATCTTAAAGGCTAAAACTTTTATTTTAGCAATGAAAATGGAAGTCTCCTTCAGTGAAGTATTGACAGCCTGTTTACTGCACTTGAATATTAAATATAGATTAATTTCAACAACACATTGCTAACTCCCAATAGGAATAAACACTGACAGGAAACAGGAAGTTAGCATCACAGCATAGCATCACATTGCTAAGCAACATTCTGTGCACAGCAGGGTCCGGGAAAATGTACAAGCTCTGCCACAGATTTTTTATTTTATTTTTTTAAAGTATACATTAAGGACTTTTAGAGCAAGCTGTAACATCACATATCTCAAAACGAGGGGCCAGAGGATGTTTGCGGGGAGGCTGTATTTGGCCCCAGGGCCTGACTAACGTCGCGTAGTGTCTAGGCGCTGCAGGACAAAAAACAACAGAGATCATTTTTGTCCATTCCTCGCACTCACTCTTGTATTTCATTTATATTTTTCTTATTTCTCATCTATTTGTCCTGAACATCTCCCCACATATCTTTATCTGCTGGAGTGCCAACGTTAAGGTAAAATTATACTTCATTAATCCATCTCCAGATGTGAAGCCAGGCTGGGGGGAGTCAGGTGGGGTGCAGAGGAGAGAGTCAGAAGCCAAGCCATTCTAAAAAAAAAAAAAGAATTCCATACTTGAAAGTGTTCTGTAGTTTATGTTGATCAAATCTCTGAAAATGGTATTATTGTAAAATGCTAACAGTATTACTTCTTTTCTGATTGAAACCCAACCCCCTGATAACACCCAAGCCTGCCGTATAAAGCGCCTCAAACCCCCCCCCCCCCCTTCTCGTTGGAATTCTGCGCGCCGTGCGGCTAATCAATGGTATCTCCCGTTGTTCAGTGAGTGGAACAGGCCAGTTTCAAAACATGTCTATCCGCCGCGTTTGAAGGGGATTGACTCGCCGAGCGCAGAGGGGTTCGCTCTGTCCCAGTGGCTGTGCGGGGTCAAACCAGGGGGCCACGGCTGCCTCTGAAGTGGCCCCCTCGACGCGGGCCCCGGGAGACGTGTTGGTGACACATTTCTCTCTGTTTTCTCAAGCTCCACTGAACCAGCAGCCGCTTCAGAGAGAAAAGGGCTACAGGAGACCAGAGCTGGGCTGGCAGGCGGGAGGAGGGACGTCGGCCTGGGGATGAGTGCAGTACAGATGTTTTTTTTGTTTTTTTTTGCTTTGTGTTTCTGATTTAGACATGGCTTACACCCAGTTTAGTTTTAGTCCAGTCCAATGTAGACCCATGTTTTTTATTAGTTCTGATTTGACCTTGATCTAGGTTTGGCGGTTATGGAAGGAACTTGAAAGGTTAAACATTTTATAAGACGGTACGCGATGTACAAAAGTAGGAGAACCACTGATCCTTCCTCTTCTTTATTAGGATATGGCAAACAAATACTTAAATACCATTGCGTCATATGTTTTGCTGAGCTTGGGTCTCATTCATAACAGGTTCTTACACAGTTCTTCCTGCAAAGACTTGTTCACAAAACTGTCAGGAAGACTAAATCCTAAGAACAGTCTGGAGGACTCAAACGCACATGGATTTTGCAGTTTAACTGTCAAAACAGACCCAATGCTTTTAATTCTTTTCTTATGGTCAGTAACATCGTGTACCATGTCTCTGAATGACACAATTATTTGAGAGAATAACATTATTTTTTGTGACGATGGAGCCTCGATGGAGATCAAATCAAACTTTATTTATAAAGCGCTTTTCATACAAAATGTAACACAAAGTGCTTTACAGTGCTTAAAAATCATTAAAATCGTCCCCACCAGTAAATATACATAAATAACTACAACCCCACCACCCCACCCGCACACACAGACACATATACGTACAGACAGCCAGCAGTTAAAAGTCTTAAATAAAAATGGACATAGAGTCGAGTATGTAAGGCTGGGTACAGATGGACCGAAAGAGGAGATGTGACTAAAGGCAGCCAAATATGAGATTTAAATTTAAAAGGTTCCCATTCAAATCCATTCTTTGATTATCCAGTATGCAGGAATAGTATTTTCTTAGTCTAGCATTTTCTATTGGCAACAGTAGAATCCAAAATGTTACGCATTGTGCCTTTTAAAGGCCCTATACCTGATTTATTTTGTATTTATTTTTATTACAAACAATGAAAGATGAAACCAGTAAATAATAAATGTTAGTTGTCGTCCAAACTTATTCCTAACTTTTCCAACATATTTGTAGCATCCCAATTCTCCACAGGGACCAGTTTATCGGCAGGGTCACTGTCGCAGACGTACTTCATGACATTCATTCAAATGCTTTATTTATTTAGTTTAGCACAGTGTTTTTTCTCACAAATGTACAATATACTGGAGGACGATAAACAATTATTCCACCACTAGAAAAAGATCGGGTATTCCGGGTAAAAGAGAGGAGAGTATTTTTTCTTTCAAAATATTACTCAAGTAGAAGTTTAAAAAAAACACGGTGTAATAAACTTACTACAAAAAGTACAATGACTTGTACTCAACAAGTTACTCAGTACGTCTGATGCTCTTGTTATGCTCATATATGGAAGTTTAGAGAGCATGTCTTTCACCTTCAATGCCACGGCATAATTTTATAATTCATTTTCTCTGTTGATCGTCCTGGAAGAGCACCTGTCTGCACCCGCTCTGTTGCATTCTCCGGTCCTTCAGGCTGATGGACCTGGCACGGATCGTCACTCCTCCAATGTTTTTTTCCAAGCTGTGAGATGGGCGTGGTATGTCCCCCTGAGACGACCGTGTCTGCTTTGCTTGAACGGGCCCTGTCCAGATCATTGTTTTTGACCAGCGTCGTCACATCCCTATAACCTTTTTTTTTTTTTTACCCGGCACTTTGTTTACGTCCAAAGATGTCGTTCGGCCAACTCGGGTCTCGCTAAATCAACGAAGGACTCTCACTTCAAAGAAAGATTGTGGAAATCCACGGAAACATCGATGTAGAAAAACCCTGCAAATCACGAGAAAAACACAAAAACAACTTCCTATTGTGCGAAAGAGCCTCTGAAAATGATGCATTTCTAAAAATACATTTTAACCCCGTACTTTGCTACATGCAAAAGAGGCTCAGTGATAAAAGTGTTCATTCCCGGATCCAAGTATCAGTTCCACCCCGGTTTTTGGTCCACAGCCAGTCAGGTGCACACCCCTATCGAACCGCGCATAAGCCTCGTGCCCCGAACATCCAAACTTCCCTAATCCCCCCCCCCCTGACAATAAACATTAGCGCATCAGAGAAACGCGGGTCGCGGCTGACAATGTCCTCGTGGCCGAACATCACACGAAACGCTCTCTCTGTGCTCGCTTCACCCAGGGCGGGCTTGCAGGTGGTCCGCCGCCGCCTTCTAAGTGAGGTTAACCGAGAGGCCGGGCCTTCATCAGAGGAGCGCCGCGTGCCAAAACCCAGCCGCGCAATAGTCTGAACAGAACACAGCACGAGCCCCGCCGTAACCCGCCCCAACAATGCACCGGCAGCCGGGACACATCTGCCGGGGACGTGCCAGCGAGTCCCGCCCCGTAGATTAGGCAGAAGTAAGCCCTTTAAGCAGATGGATAAAAGACATATTGACTTTTTAATGGTCTATATTATACTTGGTTCATGCGCTCCGGAAATAAAAGGTTGGAGCACTTCCGCAGTAGAAGAAGAAACGCCTGAACTACAAAGGGCACACTGATTCAGGAATGTTTTATTTCGAAAAAGTTTGTTATGGATTGGATTAAAATGCATATGACAGATTTGAATGCTTCTGAAAATGACTTCTTTAGATGGATCAAATCAGTTGCAAGTAATAATGATCATTTTATTTCAGTGAAGCAGCAATTTAATGAAGAAATGCCGGGCAGAAAAGTATATTTTATTTGAATTGTTAAGCTACTGACAGGAAGTCACAGGAAGGACATAGACGGAGGTAAAGTTCTATAGCAATTTGAGTCACTCATTTCCCATTGACATAACTTGGTTGGTTACTATATAACAATATAGTAACCCCTTTTATCCGCTTAGAAAATCCACATGTTTAATTTTGAGCAACTTGGATCGAGTAAGTACCGTATTTAAATAGGGAAAACGTGGAAGAGCTTGGTCGCTTCTAACTTCACCCCCGTTTGGCCCCATAGAGGAGAGGCTAAATGCGAACAACATCTTTGGTCTTTTTGCGTGACGGAGGGCACGCAAAAAGACCAGACAGGTACACATCAACTCGTCTAAGCTCAGGTAAGAACATATCTCAGTATGGGAAAACCGGTGGCCTGTTCCTTTAAAAGAAAGGTGTCCCAAATTCACAAACGTGACACTCTGAGCACCACCCCCCTCATTATCATAGCACTTGCATCATATTCATACATTGGCAAAGTAGTCCAAGGCACACTGACTGAATAAAAGTCCATTATTCTAGGCTGTCGAGGAGCTTAAAGGCAGAAACTCCTCATTTACATACGTGGGAGCCAATCAGTGAGTTTGGATCCATACACAACAAACTCCTTCAGTCTCCCTTTTCCAACTTATTTTCCATGATATATTGTTCCTGTGATTTAGAGCTTTTGTGTTTTCCCTTTTCAAT
The DNA here is from genome assembly GCA_021464625.1 of Proterorhinus semilunaris. Classification (NCBI taxonomy): domain Eukaryota; kingdom Metazoa; phylum Chordata; class Actinopteri; order Gobiiformes; family Gobiidae; genus Proterorhinus; species Proterorhinus semilunaris. The sequence goes on along the minus strand of CM038356.1, from coordinate 27,929,202 downwards.
GCTATTAAAAAAATATATTTTAAAACGTACATCGCCACGTCAATGCAGTGGAGCAGGACGGGGGTTGCGGTGGTCGGGACCAGCCGCTCGACTGTAAAAGAGGCTTAAGGCTTCTCAACCCCTCACTCTGCTGCCCCCTGTGATGATTTATGCAACACGGGTTGCGTTCACAACATTGTAGAATGTCATGTCATAATTTAGGGGGAGAAACTGTTTTTTGAAAAGAAATCTCCAAACAGAAAATCTCCAAATGTTTTCCCTAAACGTTATGTGCTGCCACATTCATCTTATGACTGAAAGTCTTTTCATTCATGGCTGAAAGTAATATTGTCACCACTTTTGGACACCTTCGTGATATTTAGCATTTTTCATGTTATCACAATAGAATTCTTAGCTGCACCAAGTCAATGTCAAATTATAGGCTGTTTAAAATGTTGCAGCGTCTTGTGAACGTAACCTATTGTTCTCAGTATCTCTTTTCACGTGGTTGACTCGACAATAAAGCCTTCAATGAAGCCTTGAGCTGCCGCAGTGGGTTAAAACAATCTCACTTTAAACCTGTATTAGCTAATTGCACCATTTTGTGTCTCAAACGTCGCCTTTACCACCGGGCCACCTGGAGTCCCGGCAGTTGTCCTAACCCCCTGGCCCGGCAATTAACCTGAGACTTCGGCGTGGGCTCTTGGCGTTAACTATCACCGCCCTGTGACCTAAATTTCCAACAGAGAGCTCCGCGGCTCTCTCTTTTTGTTCATGTGCAGATGCTCCAGAGTGCAGATTGCCTGATACACTCTAAAGTGATTCCCGTCGACATTGTTGCCAGTCTGGATAAAGACTCTACAGGCAATGTTTGCAGCGGCCGGCCCATTGTCGCGCTCCATATTTGCTCGATCACGGCAACCCCGCGGCGTTACGGCACCCGTTTCGTCAATCTCTCTGGCGTTTTTTGAATATCTTCCCTTTGCACCGTTCCTCTGAGCTCCCCTTGAGCTCCCCAGACAACACACAAGCCTCTTTACACCAGTCCTCCCCCGCCCCCCCCCACGGCAATTTTGTCAGAAGTTGACAATGTCTTGATTTAGTTGTCTGGCTGTTCCGGCCAGTTTTCCCCGCTGTGCTAATGTGAACAGGACGTCCCGCTGGGCACCAAAGAATACCACTTCACGGCAGCCGCGACGTTGGCAGCTTTTATTTACGGCGCGACCAAAATGAATGGGTATTAGTGTCCAAACATTTCACCATGCTCCCGCAGCTGCACACAAAAGCCACTGATTTTCAGCAAATCTGCACTTATTTTATTCACAAGACGAGAAGGGGGAGAGAAGCAGTGAAAAAGGGAAAAGAAGAAAAAAAATATATAATGACTTAAAAAGACCTCAAAGGAAGAATAGGAACCGGGCCTGAAAAGGATTTACGAGGCAGAAATCGAGCGGAGGGGAAAATGGACCTTACGTTTCGGCACAGTTATGTCGGAAATGGGAAATATCTATATCCCTACAGTGACTTGAGTGCTTATTCACACAGACAGTGCTTCGGCGGCGATCACTGCTTTATACCCAAGCTATCTCGGGCCATTGTGCCGCACCAGAAGAGGCAGCTTGGTGTTATTATGGAATGTTCACGAGCCCATTGGAGCGGTATGGAACGGCTCGGGTCAACCCGGGTCGGGCCGGTGTCAAAAGGAGGTACAAAGTGAGCACAAAATTTCTGATGGGGAAAAGATCTTTTAGATTTAAGTGGGATGTTTACAGTTCCATCACCTTAAAACATGCACAATACGCCAATCCTGCAAGGGGGCACCGCCACCACTCAGAGGGGGCATGGATTCCTTCTTCCCTGATGGCCCGGGCATATTCCAAGATGACAATGCCAGGATTCACCAAGCTCATATTATGAAAGAGGTTCAGGGAACAGGAGACATCATTTTCACACATGAATGGGGCTGCCACGGAGTTCAATTCTTAACCCCGTTTAGAATCTTTGGGATGCAGAAGGCGTTGCACAGTGGTCACACTTTCCCATCATCAAGATCTTTGTGAAAAATGAATGCAACACCGGATCTTTTGACTTTGCAGAAGCTTATTGGAACTTTTTCTGCTGGTGATTTTGGTTGTTTTTGTCAAGTAGGGTTGAATGTAAATTTAAAACCCATCACCAGTGCAGGATCTTGTCGAATAATGAATACAAAACTGGATGGAAATCAATCTTTTGGCTTTGCAGAAGCTTGACGAAACAATGCCACAGCAAGTGCTAAAGCCAATCCAACGGAATAGTGCATTGGCCGGACAGTGTACAATAGTAATTTAGTAGCTCACCATTCACCAAGCAGTGCATGAATAATTAATTGAATTGAATAGAATTGAAAAACTTTATTGTCTACCATGCACAATGATGGCAGAAATTTGCCTCCCTCACCTCAATCAAAAGAAAAGGAACTTAATACTGACTACAGCCTTGAGAAACTTGTCCAATCAAGCTTGTAAAGCTCATTAAAAGTAAAAAAAAAAAAAAAAAAAAAAAACATATTACATCATGTATGACCAAAATGTATCACTAGATACAAGTACATTTCCATAAATATGTATGAAATCAATGTATGTATCAAGATAATGAATCCGCCTACTCTCCATAGGTATATTGCTATGCTGTTACAAATACAGTTACACTATCTGTGACTTTGCAGCCCAAATAAAAGAGAACTAATAAATAAATTACATCAGCTCTCAGTTCAAACATTGCAAAAAGCCTGAAACAGTTGGGTCGTCCATGGTGCTAAGTGTGAGTCTGGGCCACCATGTATATCTCGGCCTCTAGAATCTACAGTCACCTGGGACTATCAAGTTAAATGAGGGATAAACAATACGATTTTGGGCTCAGTATTTATCGTCAGTACATTTATTTGCATTCCCCCCCCCCCCCCATTTTTCTCATGCAATCCTTTATTTATTTATTTTTGGCCAAATAAGTTGTGTCTCATTGTATTTCATGTTCATTGGGGGATATTCAAGATCTTCAATATTATCGTTTATTGCAATCATTTCCTGCTTATATTGATTTTGATTTTATATTTATCGTAACAGCCCAATAAAGCTGGTGAAACCTGTCACCCACGGCTTCTGACAGGGTTGCCCAGCTATACTGACACATATGGGTAAAAAAATGAACAAATGATCCTATGTGGACAATGAAGGAGGACACAATAGAAGAAGGCTACCTTATCAGTGGAAAAACATGGCACAATATTTTTGCAATATTGTCAAGAGGCGAATGTTATTGTCACATTTAAACTTAAAAGCATGGTTGACATTCTTCATTCTACAATTCATCTACCTTTGGTGCGTTTCCCTCAACGTAACTGCCTCTAAATTACATTTCTACTGTATGTGTGTGCCAACGCTAGCGCGCGGCCCAGTTAGCTCTGATCTGTTAGCTTTAGCCTATTAGCCTTTAACATATACCAAGTGCCGCTGACTCCGTTGGCCCTACCGTGCGCCGCGGACCACTGAACTCTGGCCGGGCAGTGCTGCGGGACCTCATCATCTCGTCCCCTCTGTCACCCCCTGGACTCTTCATCTGTCACCGCTGCCCTTCTGCAAACATCCTCCTCTGACATTTGGGAGCGAAAAAAAAAAAAGGCATTCAACCTTGGATATGGATTTTTGTTGATTACGGCTTTCCGCCCGTGAAGATTGGACGCATTATTGACTTTTACAATCCCGTGACTATGTGCACGGCTTTCCTTTCTTTTCATTTTTTTCCCCCCCTTCTTCTTTCAGCTCCCCTCCGCTTTCTCATAACCTTTTTTTATATTTTCATTATCTTTCATATTTTCTTTTTCCCCCCCCCCCCTTCTCCTCGCTCTATATTTGACTAATCCCCCCAGGCGGCGACCCGTTCTTTATGCCGGCGCGAGATCAAAGTTTGCCGGGCTGCGCGGGCAACCTTGTCATTAAGATTGGGATCGGATACACTACCAGTCCATTGGTTAAATGCCCCCGGCCTGAACTCTCTTTTGTCCACTAATTCCAAGCGGCAGGACGGTTTCGCTCGCCCGCATATAAAGCCCGCGGGTTAAAGTTCCGCCGCTTGTACTTTGGATTTACATCTTTCACATGCTCTCAACTTCTTTCGTTTTCTAAGGAGCCCCCGGTTGACCACAGGCGGTGTCACTGTTTGTACTCTCTACCCTCCTTGGCAATCTTCCTCCCCTCCCCTCAATCTCCCACGTCGCCGGCCTCTTTTTGGGTGAGGGTCACGGAAGAGCAGCGCGACTTAGCGGGTCACGGTAACTGGGGCCCGCCTTTTCCAGCCTCTTCGTCGGAAGGGGCCGCGGCGAGCTCCTCCATCAGACGCCGACCCCCGTGTAAACGGGGCGGCGGATTCCAGCCGGGGCCCGGGCACCGTGCGGCGTCACACGGGGGAGGCGCTCCCTCGTTAAAACCGCACGCTGTCCGTCACGGGATCGGGCGCCCCCTTTCATAGGTTGATTCCTCCGCTCTTGGCGACTGACGATGGGGGGGGCCCCGGGATTCGCCGCTTCCAAAATGAGGAGCGCCCGCACGTGAAATCGTGGAATTATATTTGCGCTTTCATGACGGCGGATATGGGGAGGGAAATGGGCGGCACGGTAGCACAGTGGTTAGCACAGCGCTTAGCGCTCGTGCTTCACAGCTAGAAGGTCCGGGGTTTGATTCCCACCTGGACGGGGCCTTTCTGCGTGGAGTTTGCATGTTCTCCCCGTGTCTGCGTAGGTTTCCTCCGGGTACTCCGGTACTCCCCTGAAAAAGAGATTCTTAATCTCAGTGGGACTTTCCTGGTTAAATAAAAAAAATCTGTACACACACGTGCACAATGCAAAGCATTCATTGGGGTCTGTTTTCGAGCTCGTGCTGTGTTGACACCTTACTGCAACTGGCCGTCACTTCTTGAAATAAAGCACACAGATGACATCACCACATGGCAACGGGAGCCAAATGAGTGTCATTTGTTTTGACACCCGTATGTATCTAAATGTGTCAAAATGACTTTAGCATAAGGCAAATGGAAATTACTGTCTTGATCATTTTACCCAGATGTTCATCAAGCGTGTGCTGCCGTCTTCATCACAGTAAATGGCAAATAAGTGGAGGTGATAAGAACGGCTTTTAACATTCAGATTAGCCGTTTATCACAGTAAAATGCGTGTTGCTTTTAGTGAAAAGTGACTGTGATCTTGGAACAGACGGAGAACAAATCGACAGTTTCAATATCCACTGGTTCAACGGAATAATGCTGATGTGTAAACACACTGATACGCTATGTGAAATTAATATTTGGAGCCTTCTGTTTATCGTCTGCACCTGCAGCAGTACATGTGTTCACCACTGGGGGCATTAAAATCACTGTTGACAACATAGTTTTTATAGACAACTCGATCATGGCTTGAACAAACTGCATTCCATATTGTTCTATGTTGACATCAACACGTTTATTTGGGTCACGGCTTGTCCTGGTATTTTGAAAGTGGGTCTCAATAAAACTACAGCATTTAAGATCAACTGTTTTTGCACAATGCTTATAAGCTCTTTTAAGATTTGAACTTTTCAAAAAGTGTGTGGAAATAGGGATGCACGATTAACCTTTATCGAATTGAAATTGAGGTTTTAGCTACTGCGATTACCAAACCTCAAGGAAAGAAGTTTTTTTTGTTTCCTGCCTTGTTGAGTTGAGTTGACCAATCAGAATTATTGAGCTTAGCTTCCTTTGGCTGATGCTGAATCAGAAGTGTCTGCAGGAGAATCATGTTTGTCTGCGCTGCAGTCGCTGAAAACAAACACGTGCGTCTCGTGCAGTGCGAACTGCAAAATATTCTCACCACTTGTAACAAACGACAAATGTTTTGTGACAGGCAAGTCGGGTTGTGTCACAAAATCATTTGTGTCACACAAAAAAAAGCCACTCGCCTTAGCATTGTATTAAACTGTGTCTAAATGTAACATCTTTACAGCAGGTTATAGATGTAAATATGAGATGGATTTTGCAGCTTGTGATTCGGAGAATGCATTCATGTTCAGCTGAATGGGGAGTAAAAGTGTGAAAGTTTGAGAATGATTCAAACTAAGCATGTTTTTTTGACAACTCTCTCCTGCAGATTTGCATCTTGTTGCTTGCCTGGCCAGACTGACTTTATTTATGTATTTATAAATACATATAAAGACAGTCTGGAATTGCAATTTCCAAATCGAGACTCGAGGCGGGGCTAACGATCGCACTTTGAACGAGAGCGAACCAACCAAACACAAAACGGCCTACGCTTTGCCTTTATGTCCGCCATGTTTGTTTGTAGTCCACACGTGCAGTCGAGTGAATGCTCTGGTGAAAGCCCTCAGAGCAGCTTCTGCTGTGGCTTTAAGGACAGGTCCAGCTCATTTTATAAAGAAGAAAGGGCACTGGGAAAAGATCTTTGAGTCACGGCCGCCATCTTCACTGTTTTGGTCACGGCCCGGAGGAGCACAGGTGTTTGATGGGAAATCCTAGAGCGGAAGAGGACAGACCTTTAACTCCCGCCTCCCCTGCTATGATTGGCTCGTCTTGGTTTTGCCGGAGTCAGCGAGATTTAAATCGCACAATTCCAGACTGTATCCCTGTATACCTGTTAACATGGAGGATCAGTCTGGCTCGGGCCAACTGAGGTCCATGATGTTTAACAGCTGTTTTAGACGTACCTATGCAGCTCAGAGCTCAGTTGCATGAAAAATTAAACTATACATAAACGATTAAAATCACAAATCGAATCGCAATTTGTTTGTCGAAATTTTGTTTCCCAGGCACATACAGTAATTGAGGTGGATGGGACTGTTAAGCTACATTGCTATAATTCATTTTTTAAATAGAATATTTGATGGTTTTCCCATAACCGACTCCAAACGGCAATAAGAACTCTCTTTGCGCTGAGGCAGGAGTTGTATTCCTCACAATCCGACCCCAACCCTCTCTTGATGAACCCTCTCGCCACGTTCTCAAAAAGTAAATATCTCCACGTACTCGACTCCCAAGTCCCGTTTCCCTCCACACACACACACACACACACACACACGTACTCGATTAGAGCACACACCGGAGACGCTTCCACTCCAAACTTTCCCTCGCTCTCAATACTCCGCGGCGCGCCCTGTTTACGCTTGTTGTGATGTTTTTTTTCAAACGCGACCCCATTAGCGGTTGGCGGCACCGCTCCCCGCCGACCCCGAGCGCCACTCCTGTGGGTGCTCCCGGGTGCACCCAGGGGCCGCGTCTCGAAGGGTGACGCCTGGCTCTCGAGCTTGTGTGGGAGACAGAGAGATGCCACCGTAGACGTGCCTCCCTTTTTCACACCGCGTCTCCTAGCTTATTTCATTATTCATATTTTTTTTTTTCTCTTCTTTTCACTCGCTATGAAAAGCGAGTTATTTCCTTGCTCCCGGTGGAGGGCAGCGCTGGGCGGGCTTCGGGTTGGCGCCGGGGTCTCCGCACTCCATAACAAGTCGGGGGCCGAGGGTTGGCGTTTTCCCTGGATTCAAAAGCGTCAAAACAAGCCGCGGAAGGGAAAAAAATAAAAATTATTTATAAATATTTCCCCGGAGAGATCGCGAACTAGAAAAGCGGCGGGAACATGCATAAATCCGACACCGGAGGAGGAAAATAAACCTCCTATAGCGGGCTTGTCACGCGGATCACGGCGGTATACGGGAAAACGGTAAGGAGTAAAGAAGAAGAAAAAACAACAAGTCTCATTAAAAGTGTGAACAGCCGCTCAGGCATTTACATAGAGCTTTTTCACACGTGTTCGCAATGAATAAAGTGATAAAAGTAGGTATATTTAAAAAAAAAAAAAAGGTGCTAATGAAGCGAAGATTTATTACTGCCTTTAGGTTTTCAAATGAGCACCTGTCATTTTGGACCCGTCGTTTTCATCACAGCTCACTCAAATTAAGGACTAAACTTTAAGCGGTAAGTTCTCATTTCATCACACATCTTGATTACTATCGTGCACTTTAGAACAGGCGACGTCGATCTGAAACGACTTTGCAAAATCGACGCCCCCCCCCCCCCCCCCCCCCCCCCCCGCTCGACATTGCAAAAGAAAAAAAAACCTTGACAGTCTCGGTGTGCGTGTTTGCGGAGCTTTGGCGGATGTGTTGCCTGTCAGCGCTCTGTGATGGAGGGATAAGTGTTGCCAGATAAGTACAAAAAAGATAAGTTAAGTTAAGGGCGAGGTGAAAACATCCAGACCACTCTTTGCGATACTTAGTTTAGGATGCTTTGTTGCTATAGCGAGCTGGTGATTTCCAGGAAGTAACTGCAACATTGGTACAGACGGCGTCTTTGCAAATGCTTAATATGGTGGTCATGTTCGAAGCAGCCAGAGGGGGAAAACAAAGAAGGTGCCATTTCTACCACCATTACTTTAACCTCTTAACCCCTCGCCTTAACCGAGTGCATTTTCTCCAGTTCAGCTTTACCCAAATCCAAAAGATCACAGCCTACAGGCCAGTGTGACACCTCATTTGAAAGCTAAGACCTACAAAACTCTAAATGGTGCTTTTTTTGGCATTTTTTCCCCATCGCTTTTTTGTTGTGTTTTCATCACATTTTCGCCACATTTTTTGTTGCGCCTTCTTTGGCTTTTTTGTTAAGTTTTCATTGCCTATTCGTCTCATTTTTTGGGCCTATTTTGACACTTTTTTCAAGAAGCTTTTAGATTTGGGTAAAGCCAAACTGGAGAAAAATGTGCTTGGTTCAGGTGGGGGTTTAAAGGGATAGTTCAGGATTTTTTTTACATAGGGCCTCATTTCCTAGTTATCCAGAGCGTTGTTGATTTCTGGAGATATATATATATTTTTAATTCATGCAGTCCTTATATTTGAAGAGTTTAGTGGTGCTAGGCAAGTGCTAGGCTAGTGCATGTCGATGGTAACTAGTATCCTGTATTAATAACAGTCTGACCCAAGCACAGTGCAGAGGCAAATCACTTATAACACCAGACTACTGATATAAATGTGTGTGTTGACTGAATCATTTTTAAAATATAACCATTTTGCATTTAAAATAACTTATAATTGAGCAGCATCAGCTTCCTGTTTGTAAGCTACGCAGCGGCGGGGTGATCTGCTAGGTTACCGGATCTACAGTATCCGTTTACCTGTGGCCGGCATTACTACACATGGAATTCACAAAGGAGCTTTCTACACATCAGATATGGCAACGTTAGGAGGACTACCCGATGATTTTGAAGAGGTTTTTAATGGAGGCTACTAGTTACCATAGACATGCACTAGCACCGCAAAACTCTTCAAATATAAGGACTGCATGAATTTATAATAGCTTTATGCTACATATGCTAACGTTAGCGAAGCGATGCTATTGAGTGCAGTTTTTTGCTTTTTCTGAACCTTTTGCGAATTGTGAACATTTTTCTGAACATATCGACCCGATTTTGGCTTGACTTTATTGGTGTGTGATAAATGTGTTCATAGTCCTCCAGAACACGGCTAAAAAGAGTGAAAATTTCCCGTGAGGGGTTTTCTTTTCTCTGAGTTTTCTTTGCATCGGCCGTTCCCCCCCACGCACATTCATTCACTAATATTGACATCTTTTGTAGCCACTTGTACTGCCAAAGGCGACTGACGTGGTACTGTAATCCAAATATGGTCATTTCCTTTGTGGGAGACAGAAGTGGCACAAGATTGGAGAAATATACATGCACAGATGTTACAAAGGTTTAGGGCACGTTTTCTCCAAATGAGATGTTCATTCCACTCTTGCAACAAAATATCCACTCTAGTAGCTCGTACAGACTCCGAACTTTCCAGACTTGGACTTATTCATTATTTTGAAGGAGTTTGCAGAGGGATTTTTTTTTTTTTTAAATATCTAATTCCTAGCCTAATTTATTGAGCTTTGAACTTAACATCTTAACCCCCACCTGAACCGAGCACATTTTCTCCAGTTTGGCTTTACCCAAAACCTAAAAGCAAAAATAAAATAAAAAAGCATTAAAGTAGCGACGAAAACAAGGATGAAAACGCAGCAAAAAAAAGTGACAAAAACACAAGAATGTTTGCACTGAAAAGTCCTCCTCTTGGAATGTTTACAGATCTATTTCCCCCACTTTTAAATAGTAAAAAATAAAGTAACTAAAACCATACATTTAAAGGCCCTATACCTGATTTTTCGATTGCAAATAATGAAAGAGGAAGGCATTAAATTAAAATGTTAGTTGTGTTCCAAACTCATTCATATATATTCATCCTAATATATATGAATAGCATCCAAATCCTTCACAGGGACACGTTTATTGGCACATTTTAGAACTTGCAGGGTCACTTTCACAAAAATGCTAGAAAATAGCCTATAAATGTTTTATAATTTGACGCACTGTCATGATTGGTCTTTTGTTCCTCCGGTTTTGTATGTTTTTGGTCTTGTCCTGTGTTTTATCCTGACATGTCTGTTCTGTCCTTGTGATTTTGCTTTGCTTCCCTTGTGTTGATTGCCTGCCCCGCCCTGATGTGTTTCACCTGTTTCCCTGTGTATTTATACCCCTGTGTTCTCCCCTGTCCTTGTCGGTTCATTGATGTTTGATTGTGTGTGTCTCCTGTTCCGGTCTCCACACCTCAGCTGCAGTTTTCATGGCCTTATGAAGAATCTGCTCCTGCTCAAAAATCTGGTTTAGGGACCACCAGGTTTAGTGCCAATCAACTTGCTTACTTAGGAGAGATTTACTTGTTTGTTTGTTGGTATTTATTAAATTGTGATGTTAATTCTAAGCGTTAAAAAACAAAACACCACAGTAAGATGATCTCGCGCTGGCTGGTTACATGCTTCCATCACACACATGGACACAGTGCTAAACTGCCCCATCAACGCTCCATTACTCTGAGATGTGTTCAATTGCGAAAAGCAAAATGATCACTGGCTTTACATTTGCGATGCACACATTAGCAATCGCCGGCACGTCCGTGAATTGCGCAAGCGACTGACTCCAAATGAGTAGAAGTCGCAAAAACTCTCTAAAAGACTTTAGTAAATGTATAGGTGTGACACTGCCGGTCGATGGGGAGACACTGTCCAACTTGCCTATATATTTTCAGAGGAAATAATGGAAAGAGGCTGTTAATGTTCAAATCTCTCTTTTTTTGTTTGCCCTTCAAAGCTCGGCTAGGAATTAGATATTAAAGAATCCCTCTGAAAAGAAAACCTTCGGAATGTTGTCCAAGACTGGAAGGGTTTGGAGTCTGTTGGAGCTAGTAAAGTGGAGATTTTGTTTCTAGAGCGGAATGAAAATTTGATTTGGAGAAAATGGGACTTAAGTTTAGTAACTTTGTCTGCGCTTGCCCCTGTACATTTCTCCCGTCTTTAGCCATGGCTGTCTCCCAGAAAGGAGACGACCATATTTGGCTTACAGCATCATCTCGGTTGCCTTTACTAAAATAAGTATCGTAAATGGTAAGTTTCAGGGAGAAAACTAGCAAAAAATCTCAACATTGACCACCACGTGACAAATCAATGCTTCCACCTTAATCTTGTGTCAAACATCATAAAAAGCAGCTCACTAGCGAAGTCGGAACTCTTCTGGAGGTTCGTCAACATGAGGGAGCGTGGCCGGCGATGACGAACGAGTGAAAAGTCGTGTCGGAAACGCAATTAAACTCCGTAATGAGGTCAGACAGCAAAAAAAATAAATAAATAAGAAAACTAGCGCAAGTGATATCATTAGTCCCCGAAACGGATGGGCCGCTCCAGCTGCCGTGGGATTTAGCGTCCGCACGCAAGGGCCGCACTTTCGCTCTCGTAGCCCCCTCGTGACCCCTGTCCAACCCCCTCCGTCACCTCGGGGCTCCTCTCTGGGGCCGGCGGTGGCACCAGCACGACTGCCGACAAGTGAACTGTGCTGCCATGTGGTATGACAGCACCCCTCCCGCCGCCCGCTCTTCATTAAGACGCGCAGAGACATCCAGGCACCAGTCGGCCCAGTCCACCCCAACGTGATCACTGAAGCCCCTCTATTTCTGTCAACTCATTTGTAAAGGGACAAAAAAAAAAAAAAAAACTCAGTGTGACAAGGTGATAGAAGGACATTGTATCACTGGTTAGTAACCCACTTCGGATATGGATTGGACTTTGAACAAGAAACTGAAGAGCTTTACCAACATAAAACCACATCCTGATTTTTAATCTTTTGAACGGGGCTTTTAACTTTGTTATAATGTTGCCATGGCAACAACTCACCTGCAGTTGCATTGGCCTCATTTATGCAGGTTTGAGAATTCCAGTTTACTTTGGTTTCTTCTTCTACTGTTGAAGCCCTCCATTCTGGATTTCTTAGATTATTGTTATATTCTAACAAGCCGATAGAGTTCAGGACTGTGCTGTCATATCGCTAAGCATCATGGGATTTGCAGCAATGATAAACTAATGGAGCTTTTGAAAGGAAAAGTACTGGAGTAATCGATCACATTAAAACAGAGTGTTCGATGCATTTACCTGTAGTGACTCAGCAGCTAACAAAGTTGTTCCACTGCTTTTTTCTCCACTTTTTTTTAACAAAACAAAAAAAACTTTTTAGCTAATGTAAGTCTGTGGAAAATGTTTGCTAACAACCACAAGCATGGCGGATCTCCATGGTAACAGTGGATTTTCCAGAACTCTACAGTTTAACATTGAAAATTCCATGGTGGGAACTATATTGACTGTCTTACTTTTTGACTATCTTTGTCATTACTGGGAGAATCCACACAAAACAAAAACAGTCTCAAAGTTCAGTGTCCAAAAATGGTGACAATGTTTAAAAACATGAGCGTGACAACGTTGTGTCAATTAACTTTTTGAACATTTGATGTCTTTCAAAAACTGTTTCCTGGTATTGGTCCCTGGCCTCCATAGATACAGACGGCATTGCGTCATAGAAGGGGGCGTGGCTTCGCGGAGGGGGAAAACAGAATCTTTTGGTAAACACGTGTTCCAGTCTTTTTAGCCATTTTCTGGCTAAATATAAACATACTTATCCCATACTAATAAAGTCAAGTCTAAATCGGGTCCATGTGGATGTTTATTCACAGCAGATTGCTTAGTAGAAGCGAAAAAACTGCAGTCGCAGCTAGTGCTACCTAGCGTTAGCATTAGCACGATGTTAACATGAAGCATCATGTTAGCATTCTCCGTAATAATTATGGGCTGTTGAACCACTTTGCTCCTCCCCATGTCTTTGTATCTTTATTTAGTAGAAAACTATATTCATAATACTTTTTGAATAATTAGAGAAAGTTTAGATTTTTCTCAATTGTTTTCCCCCTTAACTGTTTTCAAACATGACCATATATGGGCAATTCCAGAGATGCCGTCTGTATCTATCTGAGATTATGACTTCATCAAATTCTAGAATGTGAACACATGATTGTCCAAAACAAAATTGTGTCTGTAGGTGCTACTGAAGTGAACATGTTTAAAGTTTTGTAATGTACTATGTTTTGGTAATGTTTTATAATGTAATGCACTACTGGCTGAAGATACCCCACCGATGTTTACGATTGGTTTTGTCCACAAAGGGAATTACCCTGTTGGGATTACATCTTTACCCGATATTTATATATAATTTTGTTCAGTGGAATTACATTAGTTTTGTCCTCCAGTACATTGTAAAGTAGGAAAGAATATACTGTACATCTAACCATAAAGCAATTTGTACACATTTCATGAACTTGCAGCCTAGGTTGTGCATTTCTGTGACAGTGACCCAGAAAAATGACCCGGCAAATGGTGAAAAGTGCTATTAAAGTTGTCCCTGTGGAGAATTTGGAAGTTGGAAATGTGTTAGGAAAGTTAGGATCGTTCGTAAAAGAAAAGGAAAAAAAAACTATTGCAGGGCCTTTAAGTTGGGAAGTGGTTAGAAGTTGCTGAGAGCTTTACAACAGTATCACGTTTTTGGGAATGGTCGGTGGAATGTCTCAAACTTTTTTTGACTTCAGAATAAAATCCGAATGTGCCGGTTGACAAAACCTCATAAAATAAAAGTCATAATGTGTGACAATTGTCTATTTTTTTTCTGTTGACTTTAAAAACTACTTCCTGAGAGGAGTCAGCGTAATTCGCCCATTCTTCCCCGGCTTGCGTGTGTGTTTTTGCGCCGTTCCCTCATTGTCTCCAGTGATTACTTTTTCAGAGTATGGTTATGACACGCAGCAGCGACAGTAATTCCACTGTTCCAAACCGTATCAATTAGCAGGCGACGTTGATGCGAGCTGATGGCGCGGTGCGTGCGCGGCTGAAAGGCTTCTTTTTTTTTTGACGATGTTGTGGCGGGCGGCTAAAAAGCCACCCTCCTTTCCCCTCTTCATTCTTTCTTTAGGCTTCCCCCGTTTGTTTTTTTGTTTGTTTTTTCTCTGCGGCCTTTTGGGGTAGCTCCCAGCGAAGTAGACAATACGCGCCAGAGCCAGTGCTTTGATAATTAGTTATTGATTGGGAACAATGGGCTAGCGTACACTGCCGTATTAGCTAGACGCCAGTAGGTCGCGACATTCATGAAACGGGGGCCAAAAACATGCCTGACTCCCCTAATAAGATTCTCCTTCATGTTTTTTTCCGCTTTCATTTCCCCTCGGCATCCCCGGGCATGTTGGCAGCGCGGCTCCGCGGGGTCACAAGTATAATGCATGTGCACAAACGAGCGCCTGATGAAGAGGGGATTTAATTAGAGGATGCCCACTCCAGCTTTGCACCGCGCAGGGACCTGTATTTGCAAATACTTCATCTCCCGCCCCAAAAAAATCTTCTGCATTTCAAATTGTTGTGACTACCGGCTTTGTTTTTAAACTACAGTAAATGGCTGTAAAAGCTGGGCAGAAATGTGCTTTTGAGCCTAAATAATTGGAGCATAATTCATAATGTACCTAGCATTCCTAATCATGTATAAGCAAAATAAATAGTGATTACCACATTGCTTAAGCCATGAATATGATATATGCCTCAATAACCCTTCCTGGTTTGGGCCAAATATTAACCGGGCACAGAGACAGTGCAGTGCAATGCAATGTTACAACTGCAACCTCATTTGATGCACTTAAAGCCACACTGCGTAACATTTCACCCAATAAATAGAGTCAAATACTATCATTTATTCCATTGGAGATATTTGTATGGTTAAAAACAAATTTGCAAACAAACAAAATGTGTTTGTCTCTTAAAACCTGATGGGAACTTTTCTGGGAGTGGGGACGTCTCCGGCTCGTTTCCATGGAGATGCTGACTAAAGAAAGCCAGATATAAAACTTGAATAGGTGAGGTCCTCGTCCAAATCCATCCTTTAATTACCCACTGCAATTCCAAAGAATGAGATCAGCTGACGACCTGAACATCCTGAATGGACCAGATTATTCCATCCATGGATTTCTTCTTCCCTGATGGCATGAGCATATTCCAAGATGCCAGGATTCATCGGGCTCACGTTGTGAAAGAGCGGTTCAGGGAGCGTGAGACGTCATTTTCACACATGGATTGGCCGCCTTTGGGATGAAGGCGCTACGACCCAATATTCGACCGTGTGACTTTTTGTTTTGTTTGAGGTGATGTTGATCAGGCAGGTTTGTTGGCCTAATCAAAAGAAAGATTTGTGGTTCGAATATAAAGCAGGTGAAGGGGAGCGTGCATACAAATGTGTACAAATTCAACAGGTGATCCATTGGAAAACCATGAACACGATGTTTGTTGTTGTTTGTGCATTGCCTTCGGAAACGGTGACGTCGGTTTACAGACCCCTGCCCGCCTTCTACATTGTGTGGGTTATACCGGGAACTCAAAAGTCTGCGCCCAGAGTGTTTTCACCGCGGCATCACTGGTCCGCTAGCATTCCGTCAGCTGCAAGCGAAAGCCTGTATTCATCCCCACTGCTGCCTGAAGAGGGCGCTCCATCCAGGCCAGCTCGAAAAGCCTGACCAGCAACAAAATTCTTCTCTGAAAGCGTAAAGATCAATGTCAAATGTCTCTTGTTTTTATCTCAATCACCCAAACGTCCCAAAAAAAATAAAATAAAAAAAAACAGAAAACACTGACCTGTCCACGTCGCATGCCGCCTATGCTGTGGTCTATCCATCCCCGTATTCCCCCCGGCCTCCAAATCAAACGAGAGTAAATCGGGGCGAAGGCAGGTCTAAGCCAGGTCTCCAACAGGGACACAAACAATATCCGTTATTGTACCCACCGGCCATATTATTACGACAACCGCAGAAAATACACGTATTTTTTCTCGCGCTACGGTCGGAGAGTACGGCTTCTAACCAGCGCGCCCGTGTTTACATACACTACTCCGCGCTTTTAATGATTGCCATAGGTGTCCCCGCTAAAGAGGGGACACGTCCTCCCGGAGGCCGTTCTCCTCACCTGAAGGGTACACCTGGCATTCGGCCGACGGTGCCCCCGCAACAACGGAACAATGGAGGGCTGTCACGGTGCGACACAAGGGTGGGGGGGGGTTGGGCTGAGCGGCTGCACCATCACGGCTCTCTGACAGGGGGTGGGCCGCGCCAGGGGTAAACTGCTTTGCTGGAACTAATTAAACAGATGAAGTTATGACATGAATATGCAGATGTTGTTTACATTGGGCCATATGGTATTATTCCAGGTAATAGCGCGCGGAGAGGCGTCCCGCTCATTAATGTGGAGGGACGGAGTGAAAACACTGTCTGTCAGGAGAGACTCGGAGCGTGCCGCCGCCGCCGAGCGCCGTCAAGATCCTGCCGGAGAGCCGGGGCTATTTCCAGACACGCAATTAACACGCGTGTTGATAGCTATTACGGTTTGATTTGAAAGTCTTATTAGAGTTTGATGTGAAACACGGCGGCGGCGGCCGTTTGAAAAGTAGCCGGTATTCCGACGTGCGGGAGTTTGCGTCGGGAGGGATCCTTTTAGTGCCATGATTGCCTTCTGTAATCTGTTGTACGTACTTGTCGGCATCGCTTACAAAGACATACCTGGCGGCCGTCTCAGCTGGTTTCGCGTCGGGACTTGCTCCATCACCGTAGGATAGTAAAAATACTACTTTCCCATTCATATAAAAGCTACACACTTTGAATGAATTATTACTGTATTTACACAATGATTATTGTTTCTGCTTTGTAGTATTACACTATGACTACTAGACTTGTTGTGAGGTGTGTAAGTTTATTTTTTATTTTTATTTTTTTTTACTAATTGAGAACATTTTTGCAGTGCAGAATATGAAAATGACATCAATTTTTCTGTTTCAGTTCAGGTTTTTATGCTATTTTTCACAAAATCACTGGATTTTTCATTAAATCAGATTTTATACTGGGGTATAATGCTATATTTGAGTGGGTTTCATTTCAGATAAGATAAGATGTACAAATGCAAACCCAGTCTTCCTGCAATTGTGGACGAAGGACATTATATTATTATTATTATTGCCTTGATTTGAGGGTTTAAAATTTGACCCGACTGAGTGATGTCTGGATTCAGCACTTCAAATCGTCCTAAATCAGCTCACCGAAATGTGTTGTGTTATAAGCACTAATAAAAAACTTTGGTGATTTCGGGGGTCGCGGCCTGAAAAGTTTGGGGACCACTGGACTCGAGCGTCACTTTTCTCAACAAAGGACAAAGCTCTAATTATTCCAGTACGTGTTACTGGTAAATGAGCTTTTTTATAATTGGGCCACGTTGGGTACGGCTGACTTAAATCTCCAAACACGTGCGGCTTTCATAATGGTATTTGAATTCATTTGTATTCTTAAAAGCGGATGTCGCTTTGTTTTACACGGTAATGATGATGGTAGTTTTACAGCTTTTGATTGTAAATGGATATGGATGGATATGCCACATAATATAAAACATCATGCAAAAGGTTTTCAAGTGGTCATCTGTACTGGGCTGGTTTAGAATTGAATTTAAAGCTGGAGGGGGGAAACATAGACACAGAGTAATTACTAAATAACTACACGTGCCTGCTTCCAGTTGGACTCCATTTTGGAAAAGCTTTTGAAGTTGTCATTTGTACTGGGTTGATTTTGTAAGTGAAGTTAAGACTGTTTTTATTATAGCAAAGGTTTTCAAGTCGTCAACTGTACTGGGTTGATTTGAATAAGAACTTCAATTATGTATTTTGTTTTGTTTTTTGTTTTTACAGATGACTTGAATTTTTTTAACTTTTTTAAACGGTATTTTAAGTGATGGTAAATCGTACGTTTGTGTTAGACCTTAGTTGAAAAGGAGTTGAATATCATGCAAAAGGATGTCAAGTAGTCATCTGTACTGGGCTGAACAGGAATTGAATTTAAACCGAAGTGGGCTAAAAAAAAAACTGCATGTGTTCGCTTGCAGTTGTTCTCCATCGCCGATAAGCCTTTCAAGTTGTCGCCTGTGCCGGGTTGATTTGGTAAGTGTAATAAGACTGAAAAAGTACAGATGACAACTTGGGGGGGAGAAAAAGTTAATATTGCATTTGAAGTGATGGTAAAGGACATGTTTGTGTAATTTGTGCCGCTGTAGTAAAGGTTTTCAAGCTGTCATCTGTTTTGAGTTGAAATTGAAACTGAAAAAAGAAAATCAGAGTAAAGGTGAGGACTTGGAACAACATTCTTCCTGCATTTTTCACATTTTGACTTAACATGTTTGTGTAAGCGCTCAGTCATCCAGGAACTTCAGGGTCCACAAACAACCCAGTCCAGTTGACAACTTTGAAAACCAGTAAACGTCTCTGTAAACCCCGCCTGGTGGTATTCAACCACCCGGGCCACACTCTCCCCGCCCCGACTTAATCTGCTTTAATTTTCCGAGCACATCTCCCTTTCCCATCAGGAGTCGAGGGTTAGGGCTTCTTCTTCTTCTTCTTTTCCCCCTGTTTTTTTTTTTTTTGGCGGGGGCGTCCTCATTCCCCCGGAGCCTCTGCTGGGAGGTTAAGAGCGCGGGGCCCCGGCAGAGTCGCGGTTAGTCAGAAGTGCGGGTTCACGGGGGCCATGGGAGCGTAATTGTGCCCGCTGTGTGTGGATAGGCAGGGCTAGAAGGAAAAAAAAAAAGAGGGGGGGGGAGGGAGGGCTGTGGCTGGAGGGACCACGAGAACCCCTGGTGGAATGGGAGGGGACGGCGCAATTACCTGTGCTCCGGATGACCCCGTGCACCGCGCCCTGAATTACCCTCCCCCCCCACCCACCCACCCACCTTCCCTCCTCACCGCGGACTTGCAGTGCGGTGCTAGCCGGCTGCCGCGAGCTAATGGCAAAGTGCGGCGACGTAAACGGAATGTATTTATGGGACGTATCAAAGCGCTGTTTTTCTTTTGTCTTTGTTCATGCGATTAGGGGAAGCAGCCCGCGGATTAAACATAAATGAAACACATAGGAGCCTCTTACTTTCATTAGGTATTTATGACGACGAATACAGGTGGGGTTGACATAATGAGCCCGAGAGCTTAGACTCACATCGTACGTTATCGACCGGACTGTCCCATTTCACAGGCGCGCTGTGAAGATCACGGTAACAACATCGAGGCGCGGAAATATCGCGATAAACGATATTATCGACTCTCAACAATAACAACAATGCTGGAACTTTTCAGCCTTTAACCTCTTAACACCTCACCTGAACCGGGCACATTTTCTCCAGTTTGGCTTTGCCCAAATCTAAAAGCTTCTCGACAGGAGCTTACAGCCTATAGGCCGGAGTATACGCCTCATTTGAAAGCTAAGACCTGCAAAACTGATCCCCACTTTTTTTTGCCGCATTTTTTGAAACCATTTTTGTTGTGTTTTCGTAGTTTATTACTTTTTCACTTTTTCATTGCATTTTTGCTGCTCTTTCTTGTTGATTTTTTTTTTTTTTTTTGTCGCCTTGTCAATACTCTTCACTCGCTTTGTTATCGTTGCTTTTCCAGAACGTTTTTGTTGGTCTTTTGCAGCATTTTTGTCACATTTTGGAAGTGCTTTTTGTTGCTTTTGTCATCACTCTTTAGTCGTGCGTTTTTGCCTTTAGATTTGGGTAAAGCCCAACTCGGGGTTAAGGGGTTAAGGGGTTAAGTACTAAATTAACCCCTTAACCCCCCTCAAAAATGGCCCAATCTATCAAATTTACTTAAAAAGACATATCCAAATGTATATACCAAATGTCCATTATTTTTTTTATTATTATTTTTTTTTCATGAAGATTTATTGACGAGGACAAAACCATTTAACATGATGTGAAAGTTATACATGTTACGTTTTAAAATGAGGAATGACAAGTTCACATTGGGAATTAAAAACATTCAAATGTATTGGCTACTTGTATAAACCCTGCAAAAGAAAAAAACATACAGACGATAAATATTGTTTTGCATGTATTGAAAATAGTAGTTTTGCGCTAACTCCGCTAGTCTGCTTTGATTCATGTTATGGCTTTTTGTAGATAGTTTTACACCAGATTCCATTCCAGGAAACAAAAACTTGGGCTTAAGTTATTTTTTGACGTGTGCATCCTAACAAAAAAGACATGTACCTGCAAAACACAGAAATAAACATGACTAAAATGAGTGAAAACATTATGGATTGAATTGCGTGACAGTGACTTGTAACAACACACAGCAGGTTCCTCTCGCAAATCTTCATAACAATAAAAGAAGGAATACAACTTTGTCCCATTCAAGATGCTGAGGGTCACGTCATGTTATCTTTGAACGACAGAATTCGTGTTTGTATCATATCGTTTGTAACGCGCCCTCGGGTCCCGATGGGGGGGTGTAAACCTCCCGGGGGCCCCTGAGCCCGAGCCAACGCCTCTGCACAAGCCCAGACCTCAAGGCAGAATCCAAACGTCCACCCCCCCACCCCCCAAAAAAAAAGCATCCCACCTACGCGCGGACAGGCCAGCGCGGCGTCGGCTCACACATGCGCCTGTCACTGCGCCGCCGCGTTTGGCCACGGCCGTGACTGACAGCAAACCGGCGCTGAAATCAATAGCCGGCGGCGCGGTGACGTCTTAATAAAGTCGCCTTGTTGTTCAGACGGGGAAGCGAGAGGCGCGACTACAGCGCGGCTCCATTGTCAAGCTGTCAGGGCCGGCCCTCAAAAGCAGATAAAGCTGTCACGTTATTAATATATTTCTACTGGCGGGCCCCCCCCCCCCCCCACACACACTTTGGCTTGGCCTTCTCTGTGTTACCCCCCCCCCCCCCCTCGAAAAAAAAACAAAAAATCTGCTCGTCAGCTTCAAAGAGTCCGGGGCCACCGGGGTTGGACGCGTTGGACGCGCCGGGTCAGGGGCCAAATCCATTTTCAAAGCAAATTCTCATTCCCTTTTGCAACCTGTTTTGATTGCCGTCGCCTGTACCCCCCCCCCCCCCCCCCTCCTCCTTGTCGAACCGGGGCGGGATTGGCAGAGGACCGTGGGGTGCTTCTTGGGAGTTGGGTGACGACTGAGGGGTGTGTGTGGGGGGGGGGGGCCAGAGCGCGCCGACATCTCTGCGGAGTGCGTCCCTTAAGGGGTCAGCGGAGCAGGCCCGACTCGCTTGGTCCTATAGTCACTCAGCCGTCCTGGCCGCTGCGCTCCCCTCTGTCCAACTCGGGTCAAATTAAAATGAGTCAAGCTGTTGCGGGAGTGAAGGCATTCTACTACATTCTACAACCCCCCACCCACCACCACCACCCCCCACCCCACCCACGGGAGACGCCTTTCTTTCATGTTTCTTGAGATTATTTAACGGCCCTGTCAAGAGGAGACACGCTTGATCGACAGAGCGAGGCAGCGCCGCGGCCAGCGCTCGCGCATGGGAGCCGGGGCGAGGGAGGGGGGCGAGGGAGGGGGGGGGGGGGGCTAAATTCGATTTTCTGCGCGTACCCCGGCTGGAGCTAGTTATTGCTCGGGCTCGATGCCTCTTGATGGATCAATTATCCGCGATAACGTGTTGCGAAGTTTAACACAACGCCGGCGACGACACCTGTCACAATCTTCTATTAGGTTAAGGAAATTGAAATAATTTAATGACAGCTAATTTGGTCTTTGTTTTGAATCTCATTACGGTTTTGCTGTAATTGTGTTGGGTGGAGGGGGGGAGAGAAATGAAAAAAGAAAAAAAAAAAAAAACGGCAATGGCTGCACACTCAAGTAGAGGAGCCTAATTTGATCTCTCTGTTGAGGAGAGTGGAGGAGAAATCGCGCTTTATCAGGTGCAGACGCCGGGCCCGGGCTGGAAATCCGATCTTGATTTACTTTCGCGGCTGCAGATAAAGTCGGGGCCCGGATAAGTAATAGCAAAACAACCGGCGTGCGCGGTGGAAGCGGTGTATGTTCTGAAGTAATTCTCCTATAATTGAAATATCAATTTCCCCAGGTGCGCCGGCCATAAATCAATGTGTTTTTGATTCTTGTGTACCACATATATATATATTTATTAAAAACTCACACACACACACACATACACACACTTCCTATACATGTATTTAAAATGCATTATCTCTGTCTCCATCTTTGCTCAGTTTAAACATAACTCACAATATCATGTCCCTGAACAATTAACTTCCAGACATGGGCTTTTTAGCTTTAGATCGGCGCGGCGTAATTCATCTCTTCTGTGAAAAGGGACGGCTTGACTAAACTATGTCCCCATTTGGGTTTGGAATAAATGTGAACGTTTAGGCAAAATAAGAAAGGGGAAAATGGATACGGATTACGACAAAATGTCCAGGGGAGTAAACCAGGCTATTGCACCGAGGTCTGGTCAGAAGGTTGTGCCCCCTACCCTTAAAGAAAAACCTCATTCATACAATATGCATAGACATAAATAAATAGAGTGAATAGTCTATTTTTGGTTTCTACTTTCAAGGCTTTCCCGGGTTACGCCGCTACGTTTAACCAGGGCCTCACACAGGACGCTCGCCGACACCGGCCACATTTGTCGGGCGAAGGCGAAATCGTCGAGGGGGTAGAAAACGGCGGCGCGCAGATGCGGACAGCTGTCGGGCGAATCGGCGTGGGAGCGTCTTACTTCCTCCTCACATTATTTGCAAGTGAAGAGCCTTTATTTGGGATTTACATTCTAGTTAGTATCATAAAGAAAAGCACTCCCGGTCCTTGCGTGTCCTCTATCTATTTTTTTTTGCTTTCTTATTTGGGCAATCCGGCATAAGCCTCTCTCTGTCCATCAATGGACTTTTGAATTGCTTTGGATGAGTAGTCGCGGCCCCCTTTTTCACAATCCGCGCGATGATCTCACAACCTAATTTACCGTGTGGGTGCGGCACACACACACACACACACACACGGCGTCCATGGCGAGCGTGGAAACGTGTGAAATAGATAGAGCGGGGCCTTTCCCTTTAGATGTCGGATGGGTAATCTCGCGTCCTGAGCCCGGGCCGCCGAGCCCTCGCTCCTAAAGGGATTGCTTCGGTGTCAGGGCCTTTGCCTCCCGGGTCATCCTCTCCTCCAGTGTCCCCCCCCCGCCCCCCGACAAAAGCTGAATTTCTTTCTCTCCTTTACCCCCCCTTTCCCTGCTCTCGGGCCACTATTCATTTTATCCCATTGAATTCATCAGCGAAAGGGGAGCCATGAGATGTGAGATGTGAATGCAACATTTTCATTACGGACTCTGAGAGAATAACCCCCTCCTCTTTTCCATGAAACAACACCGGAAAAAAAGAAAGCACCTCCCCACCGATCCTTCCTTGCTTCCTTTCGTTCTGGGTGTATTTTTTTTTTCTTTTCTTTTTTTTTGCCCGCTCGCTTCGCGCAGCTGTCAGGAGGGAGCGTTCAGTTGGAGGAGTTGATTGAAATCAGCTCCTTGTCAGGGACGTCATATCAGCGGCGGCGACATAAAACATGCCGGGACATCAATGCGGCGCAGCGCTGGGGGAAGAAGATCTGTGTCCGCCGGAGCCGGGGAAGGTGAAGGCTCTGGGGGGGGGGGGAAGAAGTGGACCTCTTCAAGTCTCCCCTCCTTTCTTCGGGCTACAGACGAGATAAAGACCAGATGGGGTTATCGGGGGTTCAGAGAGTGGCGTGGAAGTGCAGGGGAAGGGGGTGGCCCGCTGGGACGGAAGTGGTGACCGGTGCAGGAGCGGAGTTCCCAGCTAGTGCAGTTTCACACTTGAGGCTCCTATTTATCTACTGGAAACATTTTCTGTTAAAAACGCTTGTTTAATGCTTATTCAACAATAGTGCTTTATGTTATATACTACATTAACTAACAGTTGTTTTGGTAATCAATGAATCAACCCAATACTTTTACGATTAGTCGTCTGACTGTGAAAGGTGCGTGGGAGTTGAATTTTTTGACAAACATTTTACCGCATGACGCTAAAGCGCAGCCATTTGAAGATATCTCGAAAGAGTATACTGAAAAGTTACGTTTGTGGGATGCTCGGCACCACAACTGAACTTGTGTTGCATCGAGGCTGCAGATGAGACACAAGCACCGGTTTCACGATACGTTCCTTACTTGAAAGCTCAGAACCTCTAGAGGTCGACGGCTGCACTAGCACTAGCACTAGCATGCTAGTTTCAGCGACTGTAGAAGTGGTTGAGTCTCTATGTTTATTTACTGGGTTTAGTCATAGGATTTGCTAACAGTAGTAAGCGAGGGGCTCATTCTGCTTTCTGATTGGACAATTCAATGCTCTGAAGTGTATTCTATGATGCTTTGGTTAATACCATGGAAACTATTTGTTAACACATCATCATTCCTAAAACACTTATAAAGTTTTCCTGATCATTTATAAGCACCCACTGCTCAGGCCATTACTGTTCGACCCCAACTGTTTTCCTAACCATCGCCAAATTAATTAGTAACTCGCATATAAAAACCTTCAATATTTGTCTCATCACTTCTTTTTGAAGGATATTCATCAAATAACGGCCTTGTTACTCTAAAGATGTTTTGCATGATTTAATTTGTAGCCTATAATGTCGTTTTCAAAGTGCCATGTAATTTAATTAAACATGTACACAAATGTGAGTCCACGATACTTGTGCTGTTGTAATTAAAAGTCATGTTTCTTTTTCTTGAACACGTTATTTACGGTAGGTCAGGATTCTGTAATTGAATTAAACTGAAAAACTTAATCATTCTATTGGTCCCTAAATTGTGTATAATACATTTTTAAAATTGCCCAAGTGAAGATCAGAATTTGGCCACAGAAGCAGGGCCTAAAGACCTTGGTGAACATAAAGGAGTTAAGAATATATATATAAAAGTTGAGGTCCTGCAACACAGGCTTCCATTTTCTCTGGACAGAAAGTTGCAGGAGAATGTTTGCAAAGTCAAGCTAGCGCACCACAGGTCGACGCGTGATCAGGTGCTCCATATATCTCCATTCACGTGTCCGTCAGAGTCCTTGGAACGCTATCGCTAACTTTGCCCGTAGCCTAATTAGGAGGAGGAGGAGTTTTTTAGGGCATGACGGACGCCCCGCTCTATTTTTCTTTCCCCCCCCCCCCCCCCCCCCCTTTTCCGACGGTTCTCCTATACGTCCGCATGTGAACGCTAATGCGGGGGGCTATACCCAGAAGTGCTAGCCCAGAGACGTGCGCGTGCTGCCCGGGCTAGCTACTGTGTGTTTAATTCGCTAATGGGAGCTAAAGGTGATAGGCTGTTAGCGTAGCGCCTGACGTCCCCCTATTACCACCGCTAATTAGGCGAGTTTTGAAAGTTGGGGGCAAAAAGGGGGGAAGAGACTAAATAAAGTGCTGAATCTGCCTCTGTCTGCTCCGAGTATAGGTGAATAATGGGCACTTCCTACTTCCTGTTTGTAATCATCGCAACTTTGGTAAACTTTTGATTAACTGGATTGGACAATTTTATTTTTATTTTTTTCTGTAAAACATTATTTACATTTTTTACTTACTACGTTGTTTATAGATGTAGAATTTAAGCTTTTGTGAACGTGTCTTGAAGTTAAGAGAAATCAGGGCTCGAGCAGTGGAAATAGCAGACAGGCATATGAAAAAAAAAAGTCACCTTCTGTTGTTTGACGCTGCAAAGTTCGGCACACTTTTGGTTCCCCTTCCACACATTGGGACATTCTTGACTAGATTTTACAGTAAAAACGTTATTTATAGTGAAAGGATTTAAACTTTGATCAACTTTAAATCCGGTTTAGTAAAGGTTTTGGCCGTGCGCGGTTGTCGAGCTGCGGAGCATTTGCATATCAAAAAGTCGCCTTCCCTTGTGTAAAGTTGCACAGTTCTGACAGGAATTTGGAGAAGAGTCACACTGACTGACTGATGGGACAAATATAACTACTTTTTACAACCAAATTTTATCCATATGTATAGAATTTAAACTTTTGAGAAACTTTGAATCAGAGTTAGAACGAGTTTGGGCTTGAGCTATTGTTGTGTAGCAAACATCTGCAAATATATATATTTTAATATTATTAAGTTGGAAGAAAAGTTTGTCATGTGAAGTTGTTGTGGACATCTGCATATTCAAAACTCTCGTTTACCTAGTGATGCCTCTTTCGTACCGTTGTTCTGAAAGCAGCTTTTTCGCTAATCCTGAGGTCGCCCTGACTGAGATTCAGAATGATTTTTTTTTAACCTTGTTCTGATCTTCATTTAGTCTTTCTTGAAGTCTTGGTTCAACAAAATTTTATGAAAATAAACTTAAATTTAATGCACTGTTGAAATGGTTTGGATAGAATCGCTACATTCAAGAAATATTGTAATTTTCTTTTTTAAATCAAAACCTTTTTTAAATCAATACCTAATTAATAAAACAATTTTATATAAAAGTACAACTTTGACGCTTCCTTGCTAGCCAAACTTTACCTCCGAGTTAGCAAAAGTTTGGCGCGCGTGCAGTTGCCGTGCGGCGGACATCTGCATATCAAAATAACACCCAAAAAAAAGTTGACTCCCATTATTTGATGTTGCTAACAGCGCTCCTCCGTGTTCTCTTCCCCCCCATCTGCCGGCTGTCCATTGATCAGCCTTGCAGGGGCATCATTCTGGTTAGCATCTGGTGCAAGTTAGCGCAGCTCAGGTAACTGTCAGGGCTGTATTGATCGCGCGCACACCTGCGGGAAACAGCTGTTGGCGGGCTTGGACGCGCCGTTCGTTAGCCCGCGCCGTTCGTTAGCCCGCGCCGACACCAGCTCGTTTGTTGCTACATGCCTTGTCCGCTCAGCCACTCGGCGCTTGTCGCGACGCGCCTGCTCCATTGTTCTGGTAATGACTTGGAAGTTTGTGAGGAGCAGCAGCTTCGGGAGACTGCGCGCGGGGTCCTTAAGTTACAAGCAAAATGAAATAGATCAAAGAAGATGGAGATACATTCATAGCATTAGTTAAAGAATTAAAGTGACTTAAGCTAGAACTATATAAACTATATACATAAAGATCTTCTTCTATCTTATTTTCTTTGTGCTGATGCAAACTTTACAAGTGATTGTAACCTCAAAAGGGCCAAAGCAAAATACGGGGGCACCAGAAGGTCAAACAAAACTCAAGTCCAAAAGTAAATTTGCAAGTACACTCCCATGTCCTATATCAAAACTATCTCAGAATTTGAATTTTTATTTGTTAGTATCCAAATTTTCCATGTTATTTTGTGTTTTGTCTGTTGGGTTATGTCACTAACCATTAAAGTCAGATATATGTTTTATTAAACAGTCAAGTAGAATTTTGTTAGTGTCCTACAATAATTATTTTAATGTTTTGGGGAAAATACAAATTGGGAACCACTGATCTCTAAGATGGTTCCCAATCTTTTTGGCTCGTTTTGATTCTTTAGTCATTATTTTCACAACATGGTCAACTAAACTCAGATTATCCAGAATGTAGACAAGTGCTTTTAAAATGAAGCTAAACATTTTACTGAAAAAAAACATAATTAAAATTAACTTTCCCTCTAAATTAATTTTGAAATTTTGTTTTACCTATTTCTTCATTTTTTAATCTGAAATAATTCCAAGTACCCCATGCTGAGTGCTCAAGTACCCTATATATCTTGAGGGGCTGCATAGTCTTCTCAGTGTGAACTCACTTTTGCACTTGTAATTTTGAAGGAAGTTGAAGGTGTAAAGAAGTTGTATTTATTACACAAATTGTGTAATAAAGAAGCTCTTATTTTAATTGAATGTATATTTTTTTTATAAATTAAGTATTTTAGTTTAGTTTGACTACATATTTAAGTTAAGTAAAAAATAAAACAATTCAAGTCAAGTTAATTCAAGTTGTCTTTTCTTAGACATTTTAAGTTTTGTGTACCTGAAGGTTTTAGTCAAAACAAATAAAATGTTAATGATAAAAATCATATTTTTTAGGGTGAATACTACTTAAATAAATTCAGTTTATTAAGTAAAAGTCAGATATTTTGTACTCAAATTGTTGTATGTAATCAGTTAAATACATTTATTTGAGGAGAACTAACTTGCTGGAGTTTACAGTACCCCTGTTTGGGAAACACTACTATAGATCAGTGGTTCCCAACCTTTTTTTCCTCATGGACCCCTTGAGTCGTTATTTTTTCCAGTGAGTACCCCCACCTCCAGAATTCAGCCAATATGTTCACAACGTGGTCAACTAATCTCAGATTATCTTTATCTTAAAACATAATTAAAATTAACTTTGCCTTTAAATTCATTTTGAAATTTGACTGTTTCACCTTTTTCTTAACATCTGAAATAATTCTGAGTGCCCCCTGTTAAGTGCTCAAGTACCTACATTTTTGTATGTAATCAGTTTAATAAATTTATTTGAGGAGAACTAACTTGCTGGACTTTACAGTACCCCCGGTTGGGAAACACTGCTATAGATGGGCTTAGACATGAAGGGATTTTAATTTTGCAGAGCTGCTGTAACAAGTGACTTTCTCCATTGTGAGATCAATAAAGTCCTGTCTCATGTTGGTTGTGACCCGCCTTCCCATTGGATGAGGACAATTCCGACGATACATAAAACTGCAGCAGCGTTTACTTTAGGGAGAAGGAGTGGGAGGTAAAAATGTGTCCAAATTCTAGAAGGCTGACCATGTCCACCACCACGTTATACCACTTCTACTTGAGGGAATATTCTGCCCACTCCCCCAGACTCCGCCACGCCGTGACTTCATCTGCATAGCCTCTTCCCCTCCATAGATCACTGTGGTAAAACACACATTTGTGTTTGTTTCTCCTCTGGCTCCTCGGGGCCCCCGCTCTGTGATCGCCCGCCCTCAGATCCCGCTCTCCCTCTCTCCTCTCCTCTTCGGGTCGGCCCACCGCGCCAGGCCCGCCGTTGCGCGCTTTAATTTGCTCCTTTTGTGATGACGGGGCGGGAGGTTACTTCATTTCAATTTTTGATTTCAGAAGCTATCAAACAGGAGCCCAGATGAGAAATCAATTTTCCCAGATCCCCCCCCCCCCTACCCCTCCACCACCACCACCCGGGTGCTTTGTGCTGAGGGCCGAGCGCCGCCATTGGCTCCGGCGCCATGTGACCCAGGCCTCGGGATTAGCCCGGCGCTGGGCCCTGTCTTCTATGAAACGCTGCCTCTTCATTTAGCTCCAATCAGCGCTCATTCCCAGACACGGCTCATGCCTTATTCATGAGCTTTTTTCTCACGGCAACAGTAATTGTCGCGGAGAAGCGCCGTCGCCGGTCGTTTGCGTTTTGGAGTTTTGAAATTGGAAGGCGCAACAATGAGCGGCGTGGGGGGAGACAGCCGGACAATGTTGACGCAAACAGCACGAGTGGCTTTCAATATGGGCCTTGACAATGACGGAGAAAGCGTCTATTTTGGCGCTGTAATAAGTATTTTGATAAGTAAATGCGGCGGTTTGGGTCGTCATTGTCATTTTTAATAACCGGACAACAGGGTATTGCATAATGTGGAACTGGAATGAGGAAATGGAGGAGTTTGTACGAGCAAACAATAGCTTAAAAATGTGGTCTTTGGTACCGGTAATTCAAATTTGTTGGGTTTAGTTTTGTATTCATGCAAAATAAAAAAAATCATAATTTTGTATGAGTTAGCATTAAAGTGCAACTTTAAGAGGAGACACTGAGCAAAACGTTATCTGTTTTGTCTTTTATCTTTCTATTATTTGTTTGTCTTGTGCTGAACAATATTTAAAGTTTTTAGGGATCTTTAAAAATCCAATTACTAGCCTGATTTAATGAGCTTTGAACCTCCCCAAAAATCACACTAATTATAATAATTAAGTAATAATTAGGACTGGGACGATATATTTTGGTCGCATGTCATGATACTGAGGGCCTGATGTATTGCGATACAATATATTCCAAAGCACAAAATATTACATTTAAGATTTTCCATTCTAACAAACTTAAATGTTTTATCGCGATTCAATTTACTAAGAAAACATAAGTTGAGTTTCCAAAATTAATAAATCAAATATAAATCATTCTGATATTGATTCAAACATTTTTGAAAAGAAGCCTTTTAATAGTCTGGGCTCTTTTGTTAAAACCAATCAGCGCCAAATCTGGCTTTAACAAAACTATCTTCAAGTCAAAAACATTGGTATTTTTTCCCACTATAACTGAGTTAACTATCAAAAGTATTGCAATCGATGTATCATATCGGAAACTATGCATCACAACAAAGAAGTATTGTGATACATTGCAAAATTATATTTTGTCCCAGCCCTAATAACAAAAAACTAAACATGATATCCAAATTATGCTCGTAACCAATATGGAAACAATCAATTTAAACATGGCTATAACAATTTGTTGCAGAAATATTGGCAACGAGCCATTTTCACACACAAAATGCCGTCATATTTATGTTTGTAGCTCATTTGAAAACCTATCATGTGCACTTTAACTGCCGGGTCATTGCGGAGTAATCCAGCTAACACACTGTTTCATCAGAACAGAAGAGTATTTTCCATTGTATAATCTGCTTTGGTTTACACTAACAGATCACTTGATGTGGTCATGACAACACAATCTCATTCTTATATGCGATTTTAACTGGACATCAACTTAATTTGTCAAAACAAAAACAAAAAAAACGGATTGCATCGCCTTTCCGAGACACTTCATCCATGCCACAAACGCTTGGGTAAAACTACACTGAGCCGCCATTTTTATTTCGTTGTCCCCTCTTCAACAGTGTTGTTTTTGCGTTGTCCGACCCCAAATTGACAATTAGTCGGGTAATCGCGCCCGTCTCCCTTTTTGTTTCCCCCCCCCCCCAGTATGGATGGAAGCAATTTGGGCACATATCATGAGATCACCTTCCCCCCCGCCCCCCCTCTTTTGACAGTTGTTGTTATTGTATGTGGTCTCCATGGCGACGGCGTCCATTTAGAAGCCGCCCTCATCTGTCATATCTGCACCTAAAAGCTTTGTAATTGCTCTCATTTGCATACTACAATTAAGTGTGTTAGCTCACAGCCAGAACAATCAACCTCACTAAAGACTGGGGAGAGAGTAATGATTATATCAGTGGATTGGGATGAAACGCCGCGTGGCTTTGTTTGACGGCGGCTGACAGGTTTTCGCCGTGGTAAATTAATACGGTAAAATGTAGTCAATTTACATTCTGATTTATGTTGTGGACTCGCGGTGGAGACGCTGGTGGCACTTTAGCTTGTTACGGAAAAGTCAACATTTAAGACACACTTGTGATTAGGAGTCAGCGGCGAAATCTTTTTCTTTATTTCTGTCGTGGCGCGGCGCACTACAACTAATACTTTAGTATACATTTGTAGTAAAGAAAAGTAGTTTGAACTAGGTTGATAAAGCAGTGACAATGGCAGTATAAGAAAGAGAAAAAAAATAAGAGAAGCAAACAGAGCTGATAGTCCCACCGCCCAATAATAATAAGTACCCGTAATATTTTCTGGCTTAAAGGTGTATGGGTGGTTAGCATGCAGCCCATTCTTTCACAGTGGCCTCCTGGATCAATTGTTTTTAGGGTTTCTGGTAGGTTTTCACTGCTGATGGAACCATCTCCATGGTTACGCATACATTCCATCCAGAAGAACCTACCAGAAAACCTAACAAACAATTGATCCTGGTGCGTTATCGGGGCCACTGTGATGGGAAGGAAAGACGCCATGCAAACCATCCATACATCTGCTGGGTCGTATACAAGGCCAAATGTGCACTAATGTCAAGGGTTTTCGTTCCATAATGCACCTTTAAAAAGAAAGTGGTAACAGAAGTATAGACGAGCGGTGGAAGCTGCTGTAGAAGTAGTAACAGTAGAACTACAAGCACTGGTAATGGTAGTAGTACAACGTGTGGCTAGAGTGAAGGGTAATGAAGAGATGGAAGCTGCAGGCGTAGTAGTGCTGCTATTAGTGCTAATAGTAGAAGCAACTGTAGTTGTAGTATTAGAAGTAGTGGGATGTGTTCCTCAGAGCCAGGAGCTGGGGTAATAAGGAAGGTAGAGGCAGTGCTGGAAGCTACAGTCATGAGCAGCGCTGACAGGAGTTCAGGAGGGCGCCCCGCTGGATGCACCGCCACAGTCAGCACACTTACACACACACACTGCCAACAGGCTGCAGATTGTAGCAGTAGCATTAGTAACAATAGCTTCGGTTCAGTTTATTTTGAGATTTACAGACTTGAGAATCTGGACGAACGCTCTAAACCCAGAGTTGTCCAAACGCAACGTAACTTCACTGACAAACATGTTGATTTGTTTACGTGCTTAGCAAGTTATTTCTCACGACATTACTTCCACATGCAATGCACCAGGGCCAAAACAAATCGGTGGGAGAAGAAACGGATTGTGAGGTTTATCCTTCAAAAAGCAGCAATAAGAACAATTCACAACGCCGGCTATTTTTTTGTCATCTTGTTGTTGCTTTTTACAGCACGTTTTTGTCACTTTTTTGCCGTGTTTTTGTCTACAGCCTTTAGGCCGGTGCAATGCCTCATTGGTAAGCTAAGACCTTGTAGTTCCTGAAAATGTGTAAGATCTGGGCAAACACAACTTACAGGTGGTGGATGGCAGGTATCTGGTTCAAACAAAAGAGTCTAAAACTTCATGACTTGAACATTGCTCAGTTAATGCATGAAGCCAACAATAAGCTACCTGTAAAAGAAAGAAGATTCATGGCTTTTCAGGCTTCAGCGGTTGTGTTGTAAACTAGATGTGGACTGGTAGGTAACATTCGCATTGTGTACCCCTGACAACTTGGATTTAGAGCACAGTGCTCCAACGATCATCAAAAGGAAGCCTAATAATGTAAGTCCTACTTGATGAAAAGCCTTTGCTACGCTACAGAAGTCTATTGGACCGAGATCTTACAAAAAATCCATTTGAAATACCTGTATTTGACCAACGGAACAGAAAGTTATCAGATTGGACGTCAATACGAGAATGTGGCCCACAGCGAGAAAAGTTTGTCCACCCCGAGCCACTGTGACTAAAATGACTACATCTATATGTTTCTGATCCGCTGGCTTGCCTATACTTTGATGTGAGACCTAACTTTCTGAGCCCTCCTTAACAGGCCTGTGATACCGCCAGCTCCATTACGGTGGGACTTTCATACCTCCAGGCTTTGTAAAGTCAAATCGCAGACCCCTCCGACGGCGACCGTTCCCCGCCAAAGTGATCCCCGCATCCGTTTTAATTTGTATTTATCCCGCCGATGACCCGCTCCTTTCAGCGCGCTGTCGGTGCCACAAATTACACCCATCATAACCGGGATTCCAGTGTGGCACGGGGCGCGCTATCAGAAAATTAACATGCCTCTGGAGCAAGCGCGGGGGGTTCGCGGTGTCACGGCGCAATTATCCTACGGTCGGGGCTGACGGGGGCGGACTGGTCACCCTGTATGACAACAGGCCCCGGGGCAGGGCTGTCTGTCACGGGCAGGTGGGCCCAGATAAGCTCGCTGGAGTGGAGAGGCAGGCTGTGTCGCTGTTTGAGGGACTGCAAAGAGATGAGGAGATTGTTGGATAGTCATTGTAACGCAACACTCTTTGTAGGCAGCAAGGAGTCTTTCTGGTCTAGTTTGAGGGATTTTCACCCTTTTTTTTTTCACATCTCAGCTGTGTTGCAAGCACTGCTCTTTTAAAGGGTCTATCCGCACATTTTCAATAAGGCCAGGAGACTGCGAGGGCCCGTGCAGCTTCAGTCTTTGCCTCTTTACGTCGTCCATTGTGGATTTTGTGCCCCATCTTTAGGAACGTCACCCATTTGTAGAAGCATTCTCTTTGGAACTTCAGCCGTTTCCCAAGTGGTGTTAGGTTTGCTTCCAGAATTTGATGGAATTTAATTGACATTTTTAATTCCTTCCTCTCTTGGCCTGTGAAATGTTCCTAAAGCTTGACTGATCCACCCCCAGGATTTTCCTTTCATGAAAAAGTCTGTTTCTCACTCAAACGTCCCTTTGCTCATTCCAGCCAAAGAGTTTTTTTTGCAGTGAGGACGTAGCAGCGGATTTTCTTCTGATGACCGGGGTAACGTAACAGTAGTAGTGAAACTCATCTTCAGACTTAATATTCATGTGATTATACATATATATATATATACAGAGAGAGAGAGAGAGAGAAAGAGAGGTTTTTATATGCAATGGATGTCATTCACCACTAAAGACACAAGAGCCTTTGGTAAAACAAATAAGAGAGATAAATTTAAAACTTTTGCCGTAGATTACTGACATTGACATAAGAAGAGCTGGAAAAATGTATTGTTTTTTTGTCATTTAATAAAAACTGTTCTATATTTTCATCTGATCTAAACAAATAGAGCCAGGTTTAAATGTTGTGGGTTTATTATTTATACATCAGTTTCAAGGATTTTTGTCAAACAGCAATTGGATTTAGTTTTCAATTAAGCTCTATATTAGTGGGGGGGGGGAATCTTTAAAAGTTCAAATTTAGCCTCTTTTTATGGGATTTGAATATCAGGCTAGGATTTGGATAGTAAAAAAAATCTAAATATTGAGTCCAAGACTGGGAAATGTGGAAACTTTAAGTGCTACTAAAAGAAAACCTCATTTTGATTAAAAAAAAAAAGCCCTTAAGTCTTGTAACAACTTCTTATGCACCTGTACATTTCTTCTATCTTAAAGCCACACTGTGTAACATTTCACCCAATAAATAGGAACAACTACAAGCATTATTTATTACAGATATTGTTTAAATGCCTAAAAAAGGACCAAACAAACGCGTGTCTTTGCTGTGAGTGGCTCACCTCTCCTCAGAGCTGACTGTAACTTTACTTGGAGTGGGTACGTCTCCATGGAGATGTTGACTAAAAGCAGCCACATGTGCAATTTAAATTGGTTACGTCCTCATCCAAATCCATTCCTTGATTCTTGTCTTTCGGGGCATGTTTTGTCGTAGAATCCGAAATGTTACGCAGTGTGCCTTTAAGCAGCGGCTGTCTCCCAGAAAGGAAATGTCCATATTTGGATTCCAGACTCATCTTGTTAACTTCACAAACCATTGAAAGCATTTGCTTTGCCTTCACACACTCATACCCAGATACATGCAAAGACTGAAGGACAATAAAGTGTCTTGCTAAAAAGGTACAGAAATAGTATACCAACCTGTGGGTTAGTGGGTGAAGGTCTATACCAGCTGATCCACTTCAGGAATTACCTCGTGGTAGCTGTAGTTCCTGCTGTCACAACATTAGCATATCTCTCTCTATACTGTACTGTAGCAGCGCCGCCGGGTTCACAGTGTCACAGCACAATTATCCTATGGCTGGGGCTGACAGGGGCGTTCTGGTCACCCTGTATGACAACAGGCCTTGGGGCAGGGCTGTCTGTCACGGGCAGGTGGGCAGATAAGCTCGCTGGAGTGGAGAGGCAGGCCGTGGCTGGAAGCGGCGGTTTGGAGGAGTCTGCAGACAGATGGAGATGAAAAAACTTTAGTTCGGGAGTGCTCTTTTGGCACCGAACGATAAAGTCATAAAAAGTACATGTTATACTTGAGGACATTTGAGGAGTAATAGAGCTGGGTACTTTTACTGTTTTCAACAGGTTTATAATACCTGTACCCGAACAACAACCACACTACAATATTCATGATCTAGAACCTTAAAACAGAAAGACAATGTCTGCACAATCGATTTCATTTGTATTTTTTATTACGATTTATTTGAGCTGGAACAGCTCTTTTTTTCTGTTTCAGGATCTGCAGGCATCAAAACGTAGGATCTGAAGAAAACATTTGGTACTTTACAACATTTTAGTATTTGTACCATCTAC
Source organism: Proterorhinus semilunaris (assembly GCA_021464625.1). Taxonomy (NCBI): domain Eukaryota; kingdom Metazoa; phylum Chordata; class Actinopteri; order Gobiiformes; family Gobiidae; genus Proterorhinus; species Proterorhinus semilunaris. Next base: position 27,893,077 of record CM038356.1, on the reverse strand, counting down.
TAGGGCTGAGACAAAATATTGGATCAGATTGGAATACTTTTTGCTGCAATACCGAATCTAAAGTACTTTATCAAGTATCGCAATACCTTCGATACTTTAGTGATTGGAGCCCTTTTTATCATGCACTCCTTTGTTTAGCGTCAACAGATACACTTTGTTACATTTTGTGTTAATGCACTTTTCAATCGTAACACTTCAATAAATGTTATTTGGTTCATGAACTTTGGACACGTGACGGTTTTCTTTTCACACATTTTAAAGGTAAACGTATTACTTTATCGCAATACCAGCTCAGCCCCTGAGTATCGTGATGCGTGATGGACGGATCGTGACAAAAGTGTATCGTCCCAGCCCTCACTATCGACAACGCTATATTTTAAACTGGGTTTGAAGTAAAAGTATTCATTTGTAGTCATTCTGGTCAGAAACATCTCAATAGTAAATTCTAAAAACACCAGCAGCACATTCAGTTGTCTCAGCGTCTCTTCTTTTACTTAAATCCTTTACTCCTGTATTTGTACTTTTACTATAAAGTAAACAATATACCTTATTTTTCCACCACTGACTTTAAACTGTTGTAATAATAGTCAGAGTAGACGAAATGAAAGTGGCTGTGTAAACATTGACATTCAACATGAATAAAATGATAAAAGCAGAAGTGGTAGAAGAAGTTCTAATTATACTATTAAACTTTTATTCCGATTGTTAAACCTTTATTGGGCACTCAAGCACAGAAATAGTTCACCCTTACTTGTTTACACACGTCCATTCCCTGGTATTTAAACAGACTGTGGACAGAGAGGTTGAAGTGTCTTGCTGAAGGGCACATCAGCAGTACATAGTGGATTAGTCTTCTTTGCTATTGTTTCAATTAGTTGTATAAGATCTGGATTTCTGCTTTCTCATTTGTAGAAATGGGATTTGAAGAAGAAGCCAACCAGAAACGTATGCAGCCTGATGAATAATTTGCTCAGGTATGAATTCTGATTAAAGTTACTAATGCTTACAGTGGGATTGATTTTAACCTTTGAAATGTGTGTCATGTAAAGAAAACTTTGTGCCACAATTAAGAAAAAAACGGCTACAAAAGAGTAACAAAGGCACTCACTGTTTTCAGGCTTCGTAGCTACTTCTTTCTGCTGCATAGAGCTGGTGGCAGTCCGACTCTCCCTTTCTTCTTAATAAATCCATGGGAAATGCATCCCACTTCTTCAAGTCCTTCCATTTGAGAGAACTATACACAAGCTCAGGAACACCTGTCCCAGAGCGCCTTGGTTAGCGATTTAATGAGTGATTATTTAGGCAACGTTAACACCTCCTTTACTAATTGTACGTTTGCAGTAACAAAATAGTGAACAGTTGTGGCGCGAAATGTTGCTGTAGCAATTCGGACCAAAAAATACACCAAAAACTATGTTTCAATGGGTTTGTAAAAAACATAACAATCACAATGATTTCCTTCTCTCCATGCTGCAAACCAGTCTACACAACGATTGACAGGTGTCCTATGACACACCGCTGAAATGGCGACCTCCTGCGGAGTCGTTGGGCACGTGTCTTCATTTGACCGATAACCCCTTTTCCACATGCAGACACTACTCAGCCCAATGCCTTTTCGATTGCCGAAGCCAGAGCCAAACCGGTCTCGCCAGGTATGACCGACCTCTGGCTGTGGCCGAAGCGCTAAACCGGGACTAACGTGACGTGAAATGATTGGCAAACGAGAGAGGGTACCGCCTTTGCTATGCCCAATCCCGTCAGACCTCGGAAGCTAAGCAGGGAAGGGCCTGGTCGGTACTTGGATGGGAGACCGTTTGATAACACCAGCAAGCCTGGGGAAAGTAGTGATTGAGTGAGTGGTTGGAGGGGCCGATGGCCTAGACTGGTTGCCTCGCTTCCGTCAGTGTGGCTACAGTAGTAGCCTACCACCACCAAGTATGGAGTGAATGAATAATGCAATGTAAAGCGTCTTTGAGTGTCCAGAAAAGTGCTATATAAAACCGATGCATTATTATTAGCATAACATTTGCATGTTGCTTACCTTCGTAGTTCATATTTTAGCTGTTTCTTTTCTGTTTTATTTGCCTTTGCATCTCTGAATGATTCCATAACCCCACCAGAAGGCAGCATTTGTCCACATTTGCGGCTTACAAAACTTCCAATGACGATCTGGGCAGCGTGCTCATCTGTGGGGGTGCCACCCACAACAACTGCAGTTGTGTCGTGTAGTGGAAAAGCACGTGTGTTCAGGGTAGAGTCGATACGTGACAATGCAAGGCACATAGACCATGGCGTGCACGGTAGAACACGTTCTGTGGAACAACAGTGGCGGGTCTATCAGCAGAGAGAGCCCACCAGAAACGTTCATACGTGTCCACTAGAGGGAGCCACAGACCACCATACAGCATTGCTTTCACGATCTGTCAGTTCCACCTTCTGCCTCAGCACCAGGTGGAACTAATCGCTGGTTTGCACCTTCCGTATTTGTACTTGTGAAACCTGACTATGAACCCAGACGTCGAAAAGCCTCCGATTTGGAAACGTGTTGGTCCTCAAGACACTTATTCAAGTAAGTAAATAAAAGTTTGTAACTTTGAATAAATCAGCCTCACAGTTACAAGTAAAACCAATGTTATATTTGATCATGGTCACCTGATGTGGAGGCACAAATAGGTCATGGTTATGGTAATAAAGTAATTGCAAACAGAAAGTACATGCCCTACTTTTAACCACCTTTAGCTCTGTTTTTCCTGTTGCATTGGCTCTTCCAATCTGTTGTTCCATGCAACTGTAGCAACATCAAAGTTTTTCAGAACCCTTAAGCGGGTTCTCTCGATCCGGCCTGAGAAAGACGCTCGCGCTAATACTACATCATCACCGCGTGGCTTAATATGGAATCTCGTCAGCGGCGCAAAGCCATGCAGCGACTTTCAATCAGCCCTAATCCTTGTATCTCATAAAAGTTGGAGCGCAAAAACGAAGACAAGCCTCCCTGGGCCGATCCCTGGTGTGCTCCCGGTGTCAAGCCATTAGGCTGTGTGAAATGAGGTGCCACTCATGAGTTATACGGCGGAGCGGCTATACATGCGCCAGTGAAATACGGCACGCTTCTGTAATGCCCAGTTCTCCTCGTGCTGAGTTGGGGGGAAAACATAATTCTCCTCTGATATAGTGCTCCATCCTGCAATATCCCGAATCAAAGTCAGCGAGATATGAAGAGAGGCTGTTGGCTAAATTCAAAATAATCCACTCCAGGATGAGATTAAAGTAAAAATAAAGAAAAATACTTTTAAACAGTAGTTGTTGTTGTAGTTGTTATAGTAGTACAATGGGAAAAAAAGTATTAGACTCATCACCTCTTACGACAGGCACTGGACTGACGATGCTGTGGTATGGTGCTGCACGGTATTGAAAAAAACGTGTGCAATATGGTGATAACAATGTTATTGCGATATTTCTCCAAATTGTTTCAACACTGTTGAATTTTCCATTGAATTTAGACACAAATTGTAAGTAAATAAAACAAAATCTGCACTAAACAAGTAACAACTATTGCCAGGACTGAACTTTTGTAATGTTTCAATACTCACTTTGCACTATGAAACCTCTTATGTAAAAAAAAAAAAATTATAATTTTTATTTGTGTGTATTTGACCTTGTAGGGACCCAGCGGCTGCTTGGGTGGTTAGCATAGCACCTTTCCTTTCTGTCACAGTAGCCCTGAAGACGCATCATGATCAATTGTTTTTAGGGTTCCTTGTAGGTTTTCTCTGCTGATTGAACCGTCTCCATGGTTACATATACATTCCATTCTGAAAACCTACAAGAAAAAACCTATAAAAAAAAAGCAAACCACTCGTACAGCCGCTGGGTCCCTACAAGGTCAAATACACACAAATAGCAGCTTTTTTTTATTTTTATTTTTTTTTACTCATACAAAGTTCCATAATGCACCCTGAAAGTTTATATTGACCTTGTAGGGACTCAGCTGCTGGTTGGGTGGTTAGCATATTATTATTATTCTTGTTTATTTATTTGAGCAGCAAACACACAGTACCTTTCCTTTCTGTCACAGTAGCCCCGAAGACGCATCATGATCAATTGTTTGGAAGTCCACTGTGATGGAAAATAAAAGGCACAGTGCTAACCACTCATACAGGTGCTTGGTCAGTGAAAGGTCAAAATACGCACAGGTATCAAGGTGGGTGAAGTTTCTTGCCCAAGGACACAACAACAGTGTGCACCTGTGGGATTCGAACCGTAGTAGTAGTAGTGTGTTTCCTTTTTTCAAATTGACTGAGTTCTTAGGGGGGTAATTCTCCTCTGATAGCGCTCCATGCTGCAATATTCCAATTCAAAGTCAGCGAGATATGAAGAGAGGCTGTTGGCTAAATTCAAAATAATCCACTCCAGAATGAGATTAATGAAAAAAAAATGAAAAAAAGTGTGTGCGGCGTGTGATGGCTGATGAAAAAAAACCAAATATATATATATTTCAAAAAGCGCTGGCAGATTGCACGCGGGATGATATTACTAATATGTTTATCAAGCTCGCTGATGAAAAGCTCGAGGCCCGCTGAGGAAACGGTAAATGACAGCGACGCGACAGAAGATACACAAAGCCTTCCCACACGGCAACAAAAGCGCGCCGAAAAACTATTCCACCCAGAGGTACGGCACATAGATGTAGCGCTGATAAGGAAATAAAGCTAATAAGTGTCCCTCTGATGTGACAACAAATCGTACATGCCGCCGTCAGATCTCATTTCCGCGGGAGTACGCGGGGAGTACGCGGCGGAGCAGCGGGCGCGGGCAGAATACCCCGCAGCGGCCTGTTAATGGCGGAGGAGCCGCCTCATTACTCACTCCGCCACGCAGTGCCCGCGGTGCTCGCTTCCCCCAGCGGACCCCGCTGCCCCAACCGGTGCACAGGCACGGATCCACTGCTGCGGGGAGGACGGCTTTCGACTGCGCACACGGGGAAATGCGGCTGAAAAACAACACCAGAAAAGTGTATTGTTTGTTGACGCTGTGATCATTTTGCGGGGGAGGGATGTACTCTATAGGCATTTCTTTTCAATTATGAGATATACTAATACAAAATGTAGACAAATGCATACATAGGTAGATAAAGGTGAATAAAGAATACAAACAAACTATCAACTAGAGTACAAATGTCTGTATAATCTCGAATTTAATAGAAATGCTCATTTTTGTGGTTGTTCATTGCCAAGTGCAATGAAGATCTTACAATTACTTCACTTCAAAACACTTTTTTTGCTGCATGTGCTGTTTTATTTGACTGTATTGTAAGACATCCTGTCAGTACAGTAAAATTAGGGCCTGGGGCCTTCCCAGTCGGTGGGCCCATGACTATGACAAGCTGCCTCCACCTCCGTCACAGATTTAAAATCCAGGCTATATACTCTTTCATATTTGTTTTCAGTGATTCATACTGTATATATTGTTATATATATATATAACGATTTTGTTTGGCCCTTTATACTCTGCAATCACTGATTCTGCCCACTTTTTACCCTGGATTGGCACTTCCTTTGTCCAGACACTTTCGGTAGAGCGCAAAGTCCGTTCACTCTGTGGAGAACGAAGGAAAACGTTCGCCGCTGATGGACAGTAGACTGATCCGTGTAAAATGTCCAATGTTCATCTGCGTCAACAAGTCCACACTGTTTCTCTGCGCGGCCCAGAAACAGCCTTGTGTCCGTGTAGAACTGATGTTCTCTTGACTTCTCCAGTCCTACGTAAACTAATACGAGTGAAGGGGCGGGCACCATTCATGGCCGCGCCCACGTGAACTTCCGGAATAAGGTGAATACGTTAACATCTCCCATGAGACAAACTGGTTATGCAAAGTTACGAGTCAGTGTGACTTTAAAATGTCAAACAATAAGTCTAAAAAAGTATGAGACCTGTTCTGTTTGTCCTACTCTTCCTGTAGACCGGGGATTGGACCGAGTTGCTCCATCCTCTAATGATTTCTGCCTCAGCCTGCAGTCCAAGTGGAGCAGTCAGGTCCACAGGGTGACGGTGTTGGGGGTGATGATGACCCTCGGGTGGCACTGGCGGGATGCAGGGTGCCAGCAGCAGCCGCGGCAGCCTGTGGGGCTGTTTGGGTGCGGCAGATGGTTGGGTCCCAGCCTGGAGGGTCCGCTGTGTGTGCTGGTGTATAATATACCTCACATGGAAAGAGCTGGACCGAACTGTGCTACTTTAATACATTAAAGAGACGCCGCTGGAGAATAAGGGAAAACGATGGATTTAGAGATATCAATTTGACACTTTTGCTGTAGATTACTGATATACATATGACAAAAAAATGTATTGCATATTTTTTGTCATTTTTATGCATAAAAATTGCAGAAATTTACTATATTGTCAGCTATGAAATCTAATTAACAGATAGAGCCAGGTTTAAATGTTTTGTTTGTTTTTGTATTCGTTACAAAGTTTGGTTCAGGGGGATTTTTTTTAGTTTTTGATTAAGCTATTTACAGCTATTTTTAATTATTGATTTTTTAGTTTTTGTTTCAATGGCCAATAAACCAGGCTGGGAATTAGATTTAAAAAAAAATATTTTGAAGAACAATATTGTTAACCTCTTAACCCACACCTGCACTGACCACATCTTCTCCAGTTTGGCATTACCCAAATCTAAAATCTTCTTGAAAAAAGTGTCAAAACAGTCATGAGACAAAAGTGTGACAAAAATGCAACACAAAAAAATTAAAACATTAAAAAAAGTGACAAAACGCAACAATACAGTGACAGAAGAGTGACGATAAAACGTGAGGGAAAAGATCCGTTCAGATCAATTTTGTTGTTTTCAAATGAGGCTTTACTCTGGCCAGTAGGCTCCAGTCAAGAAGCTTTTAGATTTGGGTAAAGTTGAACTGGAGATAATGCGCTTGGTTAAGGCGAGGGTTAAGAGGTTGGAAAGTTTGGAGTCTGTAGGGGCTAGTAAAGGGGAGACGCTATTGCGAGAGTGAAATGAAAACCTCATTTGGAGAAAACCGGCCCTGAAGTTGTGCAACGTCTTCATGTACATTTCTTCTTCTGTCTTTAGCCACGGCGTCATCTCGGTCGCCTTTCGCAATGCATGTGTAAAATATACTTGTGGTATTAAACCACAAGTATGACAAAACATCATAAAATAAGCATCGCACAGGGTAAGTTTGGTCTTTTTTGTTACTCTGACACCAAAACTATGATGTTGAGGGAGAAATCTTGCCAAAAATCTATACTTTGCAAGCAACGTGTGTGTGGACGTGTGCGCACTTCGCTGCAGCCGACAAAACAATGGAGTCACAAGGTTTGGCTCAGCATAAACGATACAAGTAGAAAGCTGAAGCATCAGTACTTCCATTCCTGCGTCAAAGTATTTTTATATTACAAACAATGAAAGAGGAAGCCTCTAAATTATGAACACATTGGAAAAAGCAACAATAACACAATCAAAAAGTGACAAAAACATGACATGATGAAAAAGCCACAAAAAAAGAGATGGAACAATGGACAAAAAAAAAAACACTTCCAAAATGTGACAAACGTTTCATCCCCCCCCCGGTGCCTCTGGCCAGAAAACCATGCTTGCAACTTCACTGCCACCAGGTCGGAGCCACCAATACACACTAATAGAATCACGAAGAAGAAGCTAACAGGCTAACGGGCAAAGCTAACTGCGGGCTAGCGCCACTTTAAACAGTATTTACAGCCAAGTTTGAGTGAAAACAATTATTTCCATTGTATAACTAGATGTACAACATCCCTCTCTCCCCTCGCCTTTTCTGTCAGCGTAGTATTTACTCTCCAAGACATTTAATAAGTAAAAAAATTGTAACTTACTACGACACCTGCAGTTGCGCTTATGGCCTCTAGAGGCAGAAGTTACCTAGTACTGCTTTAAAAAAAAAAGCGACAAAACAAGCGGCAACAAAAAAAGTTACGATCAGTTTTGTAGGTCTTAGCTTTCAAATGAGGCGTCACACTGGCCTATAGGCTGTAAGCTCGAAAGGCGGGACGCTTTTAGATCTGGGTAAAGCCGAACTGCAGGAAAAGTGCTCAGTTAAGGCGTGGGGTTAAGAGGTTAAGTCATCTTGGGGGACCAGAAGTTCAATGCTGGGGGGGGTCCCTCGGGCCCATGATGTCGCCTAACCCTGCTCTCTAGTGATAATAATAAAGTAATAATAAGACTTCATATTAAACCTGTGTCAGATTTTTTATGTGGTTTTTGAATTGTGTACGTGACATTCCCCTGTTTTGCAGCGACAGAGAAACAACACTCTCTATAGAGCTGGTTGAGCCTGTCTAGAAAGAGAACACGATGAGTGAGAGAATGAGAAGTGAGAACGGGGAGGGGAAGATGGAGAGACGGAGAGAGAGGGGAGTCGGGCAGTGAGTGAGAAGATGAGAATTTGACGGAAAGGTGAGCGCGGGTTCAAACAAAATGAGCCTTGTAGATTAGCTGCACTCCCCCCGGTGACAGGTGCCATCTCGGGGGGCGGCCGGCGTGTCACTCTGCCGCCTGCCACTCTTTATATCGCGGCGAGTCTGCGGGAAGACCCCGAGCACCGGGCGAGCCTTGGCCTCCCGCTACCTGTCAGCCTGCGAGATTAAAGCCCCGTAAGTGGCGGAGGCATTTGCGCGGCCAGCCAGGAGTTGAGCAAATGTTTATTAACCTCCCCGTGCTAATTCTTCTTTAATGATTGGAGAAAGTTCTCCATCAATGCCGGCGCGCAGCCACTTAGTCAGGGACGTTAGCTTAGCGGAGGCAGACGCTAATGTCTGTACCGCTCTTTGGCCTCTTTTTTTATTCCAGGCGCCGCACTCCGTCTTATTGTTTTACTGCGTTGTAATTGCAGTCATAACAGTCATTATTCTTTTTCTATGACTTTATTAGAGGTGTAATGTGATTCATCAATTTCTTTTTGAAAACTCCTGATTATGTTGGGGATATTCAAGTTATATAGGGCCTGGTTTAGCCTGCTACTACTATTACTACTACTACTACTACTAATGATAAAAATATTCATTCACTCTCCACAAGGATCTTTTCTTCAGTATTTCAACATAGTCCGGTTCACTATGTAATTTTGCCGGATTTTTGTGGAGTATCAAAACTATACACTTTTGAAACCTGTATTATATAAGCAATCAAAAAAAAAAATACAAAATGTTTCCACTTGCTCTGATATGTAAAAATAAATTTAAAAAAAGGAAAGAAAGAAAGTCATTTACTAAATTTGGCAGAAATGTGGTCATTCCAGTCAAAAAACTCAATGAAACTTACGGAGTTACCGTAGCGATGACCAAAAATTGTATAATTGCACAATTTTATCAAATGACAAAGGCAAATGGAAACATAATTTTTTCTCATTGCTTTTACTATAATGGTTCCAAAAATATATAGTTTTCATACTCTCCACAAAAATCCCACAACAGTGGAAATCCAAACATAGTGAACCGGACTAACAGTACTTCTCTTAGTGGCACTCATCCTCCCTGTCCTGAGGCAGACTGCCAATCCGTGCCTTTGGCCTTCCTGACCAAAACCATCACCCATGCTTTGGTAAATTCCTCATAGTTTCAATGTGTTTTAGTGTGGCACACATCAATATTGGACTGATATCGCAATATTTGCCCAAGAGTTACATGGTATCGGATCGAGTCCAAAGATCACTTGAAATCGCCCATAGCTAAGACCACCCAGCTACCCAGGATTAGATTAGAGCATTCTATGTAATCTTTGGCAGTGTTTGTACGAACACATTTAACGTTTATGCATGTACCATTTCCTGAGGTGCTTTAAAGTCTCTCTGAAGGTGAGCTGCTTTTAGAGGTACTTTAAAAAATAAACGCCGTTGCCCGTGTGCTTGAAAGCGGAAAATGAATGCAATAAATCAATGAAATTATCTCACGTCTTTGCAAAATGGATATCGCACAATATTGTGAAATTGCTATTGTTTTGCGATATATTGTACAGCATTTGAGTAGAGCCGTAAAGATAACAACACAAAAGTTCACACTCTTAAAGTTGATTTAGAGTCACTTCCTGCCAGTAGTTCAAACTGCTTCCTGTTCCAAGGTCAGGTGATGTGGTGGCACATTAAATCTTATAATATAATAAACAAAATAAAGTAAATTTTTATGCAAAATTCCGTTTTTTCATGCCTTAAAAGCAACAAATCTATGCATTTCTTATTTATAATAATGTGGAAACATTAGATTATTCTAATAATTAGGTTTTATTGGGCCAAATATGGAAACATGCCGTTCAATGTGCTTTGTGCAGTACTTTTTGTATGCTTTAGTAATTCATGGCATAGAAAAACCCCACCCCAGCGTTATGGCCTCCTGGATTCCTCTGGAGTAAGTTGTCACCGCCAAAGTCACCATCCGCCGCCGCCCCATTGTCCCGTCCGACATGTGTAAAATCGCTTACGCGCCCCCCCCCCCCCCCCCCCCCCAGCGTATAAGAAGATGAGCCCGGCCTTGTCCCAATGTCTTTCTTTCAATTTTTTTGGTATTTGTATTTTACCCCGACAAAGCTTTCTTCATTCATTCATTCATATTGAGATTGCTCCCGGGCCGGTCCTCATTCACACGTTCACGAGCCCGGGACGCCGTATCTGGAGGGGCAGCACACTCCGCCGAAACCCCGCACATTACCCTTCACCAAGTATCTATATTGTCCACTTCTACAGACTGTGCTTTGTAATTATAATACAATTCATGATGTCTATGGCTGATGCGACACAAAAGGGGGAGGGGGGGGGGGGGGGGGTTAGTGTTCGGGCTGAGCGGACACATTCTTTGCCCCGGGACCCTCCCGTCGCTGGGGGCCGACAAAGGCTCTTCCTGCGCTCGGGCTTAATTGAGATATCAGCCGCCCATCTGACAGGTTCAAGGAAATCCATACGGGGCTTTGTAAAAAATAATCATAATGAAGCTATTATATGGCAACACGTCAATACGGGGAGGGGGGGGGGGGGGGGGGGAGCGCGAGTGCATTAACGGTGTGAAAAAAAAACAAACGCGCGAGAAAGAGCTGATTTAAGTTAATGCTGATGAATGTGTTTACCATGTGTTTGTAATGGAAAGCATCGAAGGTCTGTCAATGGGGAATCGCACATTCAATTTGGGAGTAGGACAGGTAGACGATAAAAGAAACTTTCTGCTTCTGCGTGGCGTCTGTGGTAAAGAGAGAACAACAAACGCAGGGGCGCATTGGCCGGACCTGTCCAAGTGCAATCTGAATGCGAAAAAATGCATATAACTAGGAGGATAATTTGATGTGGCTTAGTGGAAAAAGCATTCGTCCCTGGATCCAAGGTACTTTATGCATAAACAACGCCACAAATTAGCAGGACTATGCTACGGTCCTCATAAACCAAGATTTTGTATTTTCATTTTTAGCATATAAAGAGCATAATTTCATTGTTTTTCTGAAGTCCTTTTAATGCTCAATGATAATATATCATGCACATATCAAGTTTTTTTAAATTCTTAGCTTTTAAAGACCATAAATTGAAAGTTTATTTGACGTCCATATAATACCCCAACCTGACTTCTTGTGTATGGAGTGTATGATGTGCTCCCCCTACCCTACTCTGGCGGTATTGAAGGCTCCATTGTGATTGGTTCTTTATGGGGACACGTGCGGGATATGTGTCCGGGCATGTTGAGTGATTTCGGAAGACATCTAATGGTAATGCGAAGAAGAAGGACCAAGAGAAAGTTCACTCCAAAGAAGACAAGAAAATATATTGGTAAGTATCTAGTCCTTGTTAAATATACGTTATCAAGTATTTTCTGAATGGAACTTAGCCCCGGCCTGGAGGATTTATCCCCGGGCTGGATGATTTGGGGACCGGGCTATTGGGTTTTGGAGCTGGCTGTGGAACTTAGCCCCAGCCTTGGTGAGTTTTCCCCGGCCTGGATGAGTTGGGGGGTGTAGTCCGAGGAGGGGTGCTTAAGAGTGGGTCCGAGATGTGGGCTGTGTGTCCCCGGAGGTCCAGAGGAGTCAGGGGGGCGAGGGTGTGCGTGTAGGGCCGGGGTAGGAGTGCCCTGAGCCGGGTAGTGTAAGTGGAGGAGAGGGTGGGTCATTGTGGTGGATGTTGGTGCGGGGCTGGTAGCTTTAGGAGCAGGCTGGTCAGAGAAGGTCCAGAGGAGTCAGGGGGGCGAGGGTGTGCGTGTAGGGCCGGGGTAGGAGTGCCCTGAGCCGGGTAGTGTAAGTGGAGGAGAGGGTGGGTCATTGTGGTGGATGTTGGTGCGGGGCTGGTAGCTTTAGGAGCAGGCTGGTCAGAGGAGGTCCAGAGGAGTCAGGGGGGCGAGGGTGTGCGTGTAGGCCGGGGTAGGAGTGCCCTGAGCCGGGTAGTGTAAGTGGAGGATAGGGTGGGTCATTGTGGTGGATGTTGGTGCGGGGCTGGTAGCTTTAGGAGCAGGCTGGTCAGAGAAGGTCCAGAGGAGTCAGGGGGGCGAGGGTGTGCGTGTAGGGCCGGGGTAGGAGTGCCCTGAGCCGGGTAGTGTTAGTGGAGGAGAGGGTGGGTCATTGTGGTGGATGTTGGTGCGGGGCTGGTAGCTTTAGGAGCAGGCTGGTCAGAGAAGGTCCAGAGGAGTCAGGGGGGCGAGGGTGTGCGTGTAGGGCCGGGGTAGGAGTGCCCTGAGCCGGGTAGTGTTAGTGGAGGAGAGGGTGGGTCATTGTGGTGGATGTTGGTGCGGGGCTGGTAGCTTTAGGAGCCGGCTGGGGATCTTAGCCCCAGCCTTGGTGAGTTTTCCCAGGCCTGGTGGCTTTAGGAGCGGGCTGATTGAATTGAATCCCCCTTTTGTTTTTAGATGAAATTCCCATCAGTGCAGATGAGGCCGAAGAGGAGAGTCACAGTGACTCGGGGGACTCTGCTGAGAAACAAGCGGCAACTGTGGTTATAGATGATGACCCGATCGACATAGCTGATGGAGATACCTCTGATTTTGAAGGCAAGTTCTTCTGTTTACTCCTGTAGTAGTCTTGCTCTGACTTATTCACATTGTTTTGTTTAAATTAATTCCTAATTTTCCTTTTCAGAGGCAGCACAGAGGCCTGCAAAGCAACCTGGACCAAAACGCAGAGTGACAAAAAGAGCATGGTCAAAGACTGAAGAAGCAGCTGTAATGCGGCATTTTAAAAAACACATCAAGAGAGGAAAACTGGCCACAAAAAATGAAGTAACTCAGTGTAAGCAAGCAGAAATGGCCTTAAGTCAGAGAACACTGCAGAATATAAGAGACTTTGTGAGAAATCGTGGACTAGCACGTAAAAGACAACTAAAGGTAAAAGATGGATAAGCATGGAGTGTATGTATGAAGAACATTAAAACTTTTCCAGCCTCTAATTGTGGTTCATCCATCCATCCATTTTCTCCCACTTGTCCGTTGCCGGGTCGTGGAGGCAGCCGTTGGAGCTGCCCAAATCACATAGCACCAGTCCCCTATGGCTCCTCCTGCAGGTGGTGGGTCCACGGAAGGACGGCCTCATGGTTCCAAACGGGCCTGTTGGTCTCTCATAGGGGAATTGTGGTTCAGTTATGTTTAAAGTCCTCATAATTCATCTTTGGTCCTCATGAACCACCTTCTGGTCGGTGGCTGTGTATAGACAACCGTAGCTGATACAAGGATGTTAAATAGACCTACATTTTTTTCAGATTTTTTACAGTTAGTCTATCCAGAGCTTATCTCTCTAGGACCTTGGGAAACCATAGTCCTCTTAAACCACACCAGGGTTGGTTTTTCCAAAAGGTCAACATAAACCATAAAAACACGTATGTGTGTGTGTGTGTGTGTGTGTGTGTGTGTGTGTGTGTGTGTGTTCGAAGCTTAATAAATCAGGCCAGGAATCAGTTATTAAAAATGTTCAGTGGGGAAAATCTCAAATATGTTTTTTTAAGTCCAAGACTGGAAGGTTTGGAGCCTGTAGGAGCTTCGGAAGTGGAGATGCTGTTGCAAGAGAGGAATGAAAAGCGTTCTCAAGTTTTGCCCATGCACGTGTATATTTCTCTCATCTTTAGTCGTGGTCACGTCCATGTGGCTGTTCCCCGGAAAAGAATCTTTGGATTACAGCTCCATCTCTGTCGCCTTTCTTGCCACACATGTATACCAAACTTGGGAATGAATACGTGAGGGAAACCGGCCGGTGCGTCGCGATGTCGTAGTGATTTCCGAGAAATGTCCGTCTCGCTAGCCGACAAAACGTCATGAAATATGCATTGCAAAGGAAGAGTTTTGTCTTTTTTACACTTTAGGGAGAAAACTAGTAAAAAAATCTAAATATTGACCTTTGCCTTTATCGTTGGCAAGTTGAGGAAGTTGGAGAGAGTCCCTTTATCTTTTCGTAGCTCGTTCTGTGCATAGGATCTGGCAACCCTAAAGTGCAGAGATCATTCCATTTTCTGATTGTTGGATAAAAAAATTGTCAAGAATCAAAACTTCACAACTTCATCTTCTAACACTTATCCGTTGCCGGGTCACATCACTCTGCCGCAGGTGGAGGTCCGGGACCGGCTCTCCGGGCGCAAGGGAAGAGTCCGGCCTTGTTGGTCTCCCTCATCACACGGAGCCCCGCCAGGCTTAACCCATGGGGGACCAGTATACCGAGGGCAGGACAGGGAACATTCGGCCGCTCTAACTCCTGGCAGTCATGTAAACACTCATACATTCAATCTAACAGTAATTGTTGGCTAAAATGTATCAATCCATGAAATGAATAAGCTTCAATTCATTACAATGTTTACTTCCCCTGCCTCCTCCTCTATTCATGGGAAAGCTTAACCCTTTTAATCGCTTAATGGAATGATGATTTTATTACATTAACAACATATTAATACATTGTGCCTCATTATCCAGTATTCCCTTCATGAGATTTACTTACCCGTCCACTCGAGAAAAAAAAAGAAAAATGGACTTTTGAAAAACCCTCCTCCTTACCCGCTGCGCCCACATTGACGGACAACCTCGCGGCGGGCTATCAAAATAACAACAACAATAAAGGCGAAATCACACTGTTTACTTATTGAATCAAAATATAATAATTGCGTTCCGCTCTTATGGAGGGCTAAAGCTGCAGAGAATAAAGATCTAATCCCAGATGCCGCCGCCGCTCGCTCCTAACTTGTTTAAATGGCACTGTTTCGTGGAATTATCTTCTCCAGACACATTTCGACGGAGAACGCCAACAATCCCCCCCCTCCACCCCCACCCCCCCCCCCCCAATTTCATTTGGATTGCACGAGCTTTCATTTAATCCTTTTGCTTATTAAAAAAGAAAAAAAAAGAAAATAAGATGCCGCCTCATCGACAATGGAGAGGCTAGCATGCACCCGGCACAATGGCGGGGGTTAAACTGAAGGTTGTGTACAGCCGTGCCAGTATTAGAGACATTCAGGCGCCGCATGAAAGGCCCGGAGCATTCCACTGTGCAATAAAAAGCAGGACACATGGACAGTTTTCCCATGGAGATTGTCCATGCGTCCGTTTAGTGTTATTGACAGCTGGTACGGTGTGGGATATGGTTTGGTTAGCACATGAACCGCGCTCGTTGTCAAAAGGAGGTCAACGCGCGACACAGTTATGACTTCAAATGTGACTTTAATGGACCCTAATTGTGAAGGGAATGCGCGCGCACTGTCAAAATGGCCTTCAGATTTGTTCAGATGCTTGAAATCCTTGTAAATGGTGATTTAAAATGTCATTTTTGAGTTCGGCAAAGTGACTGCTATGCCAATGGGTAGTGAATTGGGAATTGGACTGTTGAAGTGGACTGTGATCGGGGGCCAAAACCGGCCCTCCATCATAATTTTGAGGAATATTATTGAATCAGAGATCAAACACCTGTTAAAGTAATGTGAAGAATACTGTCAATTCCTTTACAATAGCTGAGTCTATCTAGGCCATAGATCATATACTTCCTACTAAAATTGGAGGAAATCGGCCCTCCACCAAGCCAACTTGCCTACCCTTGCCTTAGACAGTCCCAGAACAGGTCTCCAGGTCCATCTTTACTATTATCACACTTTTTGTTAATATTTGGTTTTAATGATAGAAAAGACATATATTACGCAAACAACCCGAGACTAGAGATGGGCGATACCACATTTTGGAATCAATATGTTTGGGGTAATTTGAGCCGATATTGATACCGATATTGACTCTGGTTATTTCATTTGTCAACCAATATACATTTCTAAAACTGATTACTTTCTTCATCAATATGTGAATTAAAAGAAAGTTCAGTGGTTATTTAAAGGTGCATTATGCAACCTTTTATGGGAAAAACAAGTTAGTATGTGTGCGCAGTGACCTAGCGGCCGTATAGGTGGTTAGATTGGCGCTTTTACTTTCCATCCCGGAGGGCTCTAGGACGCTCCAGGATCAATAGATTTTTTTAGGGTTTCTGGTAGATTATCACTAGCCTGGCAAAAATAAAGCAGAGCCAATCATGGCACGGGAGGCGGGAGTTAACAGTGCGTCATCTTCCGCAGTAGGATTTCCAGTAAAACACTTGTGCTCCTCTCGTAACCAAAACAGAGAAGATGGCAGCCATGACAGCGATCTTTTACCGGTGCCCTTTTATCTGTCTCGAGTCTCGATTTGGAAATCATGTCCTGTTACCACAATTCCTGACTGTCTTTATATGTATTTATAAATACATAAATCAGTTATCACTCCTGATGGATCTGTCTCCATGGTTACATACACTTTCCAATTGGAAAACCTACCAGAAACCCCCGTAAAACCTGACATTTTTCAAGAGTTCCAAAGTGCACCTTTAACAATGTCAATGTTAAATCAATTACATATACAATCAATCTTTATGGCCAAATAATATAACAAAAACTTGCAGCTCCTATCATATGATATGGATGGGTCAGTTCAAGACTCTTCTTGAACTGACCCATTGGGCTTTTGACACAGAACAATGAAGTGAGTCACACTTTTGTGTCTAATTGCTGCTGTGCTGCCTATTTTACATATTACGATAATTAGTATCAATACCTTTTATATCGATACTCAAAAAGTAGTCATTTCATATCGAAATATTGATCTCTACCTTGGGCCCCTACTGTCAAAAGATATTGCCTCTTATGCTAATTTAGTGCAACAAAACATTTTGCACTAGTTTAGAACATGTATTTACTGTCAATTTTGATAATGGACTGGATTTCACAAGCAATATGCTGTTTTGCACTAAATACTTGTATAAAAAACTGTGACATTGTACTTTTTATTGAAGTTTAATACTTTAAAAACACACCCAACCGAATTGAAAAGTAATTTTATTTTAGGTTGCATAAGAATGACCAGTAAAGCTGTTTTAGACTAGCCTGGTTTTACCATACCCTCGTACTCATTTCGTTTTGTACAAGGGTCTGGATCTTCACAATTGAGCTCCGTTATCAGGTGGGAGGGGTGAACTCCTTTGAAACGATTGGATCTGATTTTGCCATTGCCGAACTACAACCAGCAAATGCGGCGCAAATGTTTGACATCACCTACAACACCCGCCTCCCCCGCTCGCTGAATGGTAGGTTGAAATTCAACCACCGAGATCAGGCCCAGATGTACATGTAGGGAAATTAATTGACAGGCTAGTTTTAGACTAAAGGTTGAATGGTTTTATTTATGTCTTCATGTCATGATCTTGGTGTGCAGGGCTTTAAGGACACATCCAGATACAACAAGTAGTTACCTTGAGTCTCCTAAGCACTGTGGTCAAGTGTCCCCAGAGGGGATGAGGAGCTCCGCTTTGAGCCGCTGCTCCGCAATGAATGGAGCAGTTGTCGGTGCCATTCCAGACGCTTTGTAAACCATGGGGAATTGTTCCAAGCCTGTCTGGGAGTAAGAGAGGCGGTCAGTAAGTAAAATTACTGAAGTACTGCACTTAAGCAGATGTTTTTTAAGATCTGGACTTCACTTTAAAAGGAACAGGCCACCGTTTATCCATACTGAGATATGTTCTTACCTGAGCTTAGACACGACGGCACAAAGACCAGACAGGTACGCATCAACTCGTCTAAGCTCAGGCAAGAACATATCTCAGTATGGAAAAACGGTGGCCTGTTCCTTTAAGAACTTACCTGTAATACCTTTACTCCACCATATTTGAAAGATAAATATACTACAATTCTAAAAAGACTCCAGAGTAAAAAGTAAAATTGCTTTATTAATGTTAAAAGCCTAGTGATCCACCCTCTAGGAACAGTAGGTGGCGCTGTGCAGATGTGCTGTCAAGGCCACGGACTCACAATGAGACAGCCATTTTTTGCATTTTTAGATGCTATAAAGTTATTTTTTCTAGCACTTTTCATGGCACATTTCGACCAGTATTATATGTACTTTTACCCAAGTCATGAGATAAAGTTCGTTGACCACCATGGCTAGCGATGAAGTCTCTCGCCTGGAAAGTATCTCGCGTGAGGGAACCATAAATGTGCCCATTATGGTGAGAGGTCATATCAAAGTCTGTTTTCATTTTCAAATGTTACACACTTTAGGATGGCCTAAAGACACCTGCAACAGTGTTGTTAGTTTACTCTGTCTCTTTGTTTCGGTCTCCAACAATTGGCCAAAGGTTTTCTACGGTTTTGATTGAACGACCTTGAAATTTGAATGAACCGAAATGTTAAGACACGCAATTAAAATCAAATTCTGAGCTGTTTTTGAGTCCACAATTTAATCCCACCACATTCTCAAAACCTTACACTGTTGCAGGTAAACCAATCATTACAAGTATCTCCTGGCGGCGATGTTTACCGTATTCCGTCAAAGGCGCGGGTCAAGGCTGCGCATGCGGCCCTGCCTTTTTCGCCAAATTATTTTCCCCTGTCAAAATAGAACACTTGGGTTTTTTTTTGCCGATGTGCTCAAATTAAAATCTACACTCTTCGCCACTGCTAATATTTGCTCCGTGGTCTTTTCACAAAACGGAATACGGCGCCAACTTAATGAAATATTTGTCTCATTATTACCGTAAATTATGGCAAATATCAAAACAAATTCTCCGCGTCAACATTAGCCGCGGTGGTGGGGGAATCCAAACGCGTGAATATTGACAGTGACAAATGCGATTTGTTTTTGAATTTGGAACATATTTGTTCATCAGAGAGCGAAGAAAATCACAGGATCAAACATACTAGATTTATAATGTTGTTTTTTGTTCTTCTTCCTTTGATAGCGTTAAAGGCATGCGGCGCCAGTGGACAGGACACTTCACGAAGGATGAACGGTTGTTGTAAAGCCCGAGAGAATATTTTAAATTGTCTACGGATCATGTAGAAAGAGTTGTCACCATACACTTTGAGGGGCTGACTGATCGAATTTGAACACATGGGAAGGGAAATAAAGTCGAATGTGCCAGATTATGAATTTAAAAAAATTGTCCACTTAATTCAAAGCTCTGCCTTGTCATGAAGGCTTGAATTCAACAAAGGAGTCTGCATGGATATAGCGCAAACTCCTACCTGCGCTCACCTGTCTGTTAGTGTCAGACCAATCAAATCCCAATCTGTCTCCCGACCAATCAACTTTCAAGTTAAATGTGCTCTCTTTCCCCTCTTCCTCCTGCTGTTCCAGGGTCAGGTACAAACCCTTTTCCCATCAGTCTCGTACGGCCTTTCGTTAGCGCCATATCTCAAGGATGATGACGCTGTTTTGAAGGGGATTAACTAAAAGCCCTATTTAAAGAAATATATCTGTTGTGTTTAAATAATATACAAAAGATACTTTCAAGTTGTCCTTTACTGCAAAATACATCTAATTTAAGCAACTTTCCATTGAACCAATATTTAAGTACTATTTCATCTTGCTTTCATATACCATGGGGTTCCAGTACTTGTAAAAAGTACAACTAAATAAATGAGATGTACAACTATTTTAATGATACAAATTAAAAGTGAAGAGAAATACTTTTAGTTGCACAGCGAACGCTTGGATCTTCAGGAAGACTGTCTGTCAGGTTTTATCTGCAGAAAACGGAAATGCAGCCCCATCGTGTTTAGTCCTTACTCTGGGCACCACTCCCTGAGGTTGTGACCGCCCGATTATGGTTCATGCCAGTGATGTACTTTGGGCGCTAGGCCGTGAAGAAAGAGACTTGTACACAATGCTTTAATGTCCTGAGACCTGAGCACTGGACTAATATGACCGTAAGTATTTTCTGGTCGAGCAGCAGGATTCTGCAGCTGTCTTAACATTCATTTACAGGGACTAGTGGCAGAGCTTGTTACAGTGGTCCACCCAGTATGATCTCCTGTCCCTTTCCAAGTAGCTTCCTACTTCTCTAAAGATGATTAATGAGAGCCATTTCTTATTGTTCTGGACGATCTGCAAATTTCGGTGTATATAGTGAACTGTAAAGAGCCAACTTCCAAGAGACGAGACACAACAGAGACGAGATGAGATTTTGAAATAATTTGTAATAATTAATGAAGATGAAATATTTCCTTTTACTGAACAGTTTAACTGCAATAAAAATGCAAACCAATATATTACGTAAGCATTGGTGGGTAACTGTTACAGTACCTTTAAGTCGTCTACAATGAGTATAATGCATGCAGTACAGTAAAATAAAAGGAAAAATCCACAATATTCATCTACTCAGGACCGAAAATTCTTGTGGCATTTGATCTCACGGGATCTTGTGGCACAAGATCTTGGCCCATCCCTACACGACAGTATATATTTTTTCATTGTGTTGAAATATCTTGCCTATAACTCTTGGGTGAAGTCCCCCTTTAGTCGCACAGTAACACCATTGTCTTTTTAAGAAAAAGTAGCTTTCCGACATTTGTCTTTAAAAGAAGTAGATCACATGGTAAAATACATTGCAAACCCTTCTAGTAATCCAACCTGCTGGAGACAAATGCAGAGACGCGTCTCTCTAAATCCGGTCATTTTGTAAATATTAAAATCTTAGTGGATTCTGAATATGAAGAAAGAAAATACCCCGTTTGTTTGTCCTAAACTCCCTTTTGTTTTAATCCGCAAAGGCAATTCTCGCAATAACCAGTGTTGTTTAGCGCATACCTTGTGAACCACTGCACTTCCCATCCGTGCGCCCGCGGGGGGGTCGTCACGTGACCCCGAACCCGCCGTCCTGATTGGGTGTGTTGCATCCAGCGCGGGCGGCCTGTTGTGATAGCTCCAGGTTGGACGTCTTCCGCCCTGGGACGGTCCACGCAAATGAGGTTGGCGCACCTATCCAATTAACACGCCGGCTCCCCGCGGCGGACCCCCCCCCCCCCTTTACCTGTGTCTCCGCTGCTCCTCGAAAACGCATGCGCTCGCCACCTGCAATCTGGAATTAACGGCACTTTTCACCCCCGGTCGCGCCCGCGTGCCGTCGATTAGACCGCTGCGCCGCCGAGATACGCCATCCGCTCCAAATGAGGTCGGAGCGGGGTTAGGAATTCAAACGCTATTGTTTTGCTTTGTTATTAATTAGAATGGAATGTCCGCGGCCCAAGCGCGGCGCGCACACTGATAAGATACGGGGGTTTAATGGGAGCGCGGATGTGGAGACCTGATGTAAGAGCAATCAGTGGCAAGGGGTTAACTTTCTTGTTTCGTGTACAATTTTCCATTCTGCGCCTGAAAGCAGCAATTTCACACTAATCTCCTGACAATGTGTACGCTTGACGAACATGGACTTTTTTTTCCTCCTGCATGGACTGGATAATTTTTGTTGTTGTCATTACATAAAAATGTTGAACTTATGATTGGTGCTTCATACTTCAATGGCCGTAATAACATGCTTTGCGTCGCTAACCTTTGAAGGGAATATGCCTGGAATCTTTTGTCCAAATTGGTTTGATTTTCCTTCAGTCGCAACATGTTGATCTCAAGTATCAGCATTAAAATAGCCTTATAATGCCATTTCAATGCCAAATTATAAGATTTTTTTTTTCTTTTACTGGAGCTTACAGCCTACAAGAATGATCTTAGATTTTTGTCATCACTCTGTCGTCACTCTTGTGGTGCTTTTTTTTGGTCACCATTTTGAGCTTTTAGATTTGGATGAACTCGAATTGGAGAAAATGTACTCGGTTAAGGCGGGGGTTAGGAGGTTAATGAACTTTATGGCCTTAATTTATGCATGACTAATTTAATGACTTTTAATGCCAAGCGGAAACCCTGCAAAAAGCACAAAGTGTTGTCACTGTTCTGATCTGGGGCTGCTGCAGTTGGTCAGGTCAAGGTTCAGCGACACCGTGTGCTCAAAGAATGAGGCCAAATGACTCATCCTGAATGAGTCATTTCCATCAATAGATTTCTGAATTCTTGTGCATTTCTCTAGACTCTTTTTATTTTTTATGACTTGACTTACTCTAGAGCAGTTTCATGGGGGCCGCATATTGAAGCGCACACAGGGTGACGAGCCATAGATCGGTGGTCAGTGCCGCGAAACCTTTGACTAGCAGAGGTTTAAATTGTGCCCCACACCTTTTATTTATGCTTAAAAACCTTCATGCCAGCTCTGTCTCAATAAAATGTTAGTTGTTAGGTTAGAACTGTGTAGAATTATTACATTTCAAATAATAAGGACCATCACTGATGACGTGTACCACCGAAGTCCACCAAAAATTGGTCTTTGGACACCCCTGCACTAGAGTATATAGTAAGTCATCCATCCATCCATTTTCTTCCACTTGTCCATTGCCGGGTTGTCACATTGCACCAGCCCCTATGGCTCTTCCTGCAGGTGGTGGGTCCACAGAAGGACGGCCTCATGGTTCTAACCGGGCCTGTTGGTCTCTCATAAGGGGCTTCTGAATCACTCTTTGTCTGACCCGTCACCTAGGACCCTACTAGGGGCACGAAGCCCCCGCCAACAGAGCTCCCAGGATCATTCGGGCGCTCAAACCCCTCCACCACGTTAAGGTGGCGGTTCCAGGAGGGGTCAAGTCAAGTCATAAAAAAACAAATAGTAAAAACATTATCTCAAAAGGCAGTAGCCTAAGGTGCAGCCTGAAAGATGGTCAATCATCCATCACTTTGAGTGTGGCATGACGTCTTTCGGCCCCTCTTTAATTTCCTGTGCCACCAGTCGGACCAGAGCCGGAAAGAAACTCTTGTG
Source organism: Proterorhinus semilunaris (assembly GCA_021464625.1). NCBI lineage: Eukaryota > Metazoa > Chordata > Actinopteri > Gobiiformes > Gobiidae > Proterorhinus > Proterorhinus semilunaris. Next base: position 27,869,955 of record CM038356.1, on the reverse strand, counting down.
GAGGCGGTTCCTGTGGCCACGGATGTCCACGGGCCTGCGGTGCCTCAGGTTGTGGCGGGTGTCCCTCCACTGGAACAGGCCAGGAGCCGGGTTGTGCCGGGCGTAGAGGGTAAAATTGCCAGCGCTCACACCTGCACAAGCAAACCAAGCGACGGACCTTTGAGATGACAAAGCGCTGATTGTTTACATGTCGGGTCAAAGCGAGGCTCCTCGTTTAAGTGCTGAGTTTGGGGATAATCTGCACACAAAGAGCAGTGTGATCGAAGAGGCTACAAAGCTACTATTAGGAAGATGGAGTTCTCATTTTTTGACAAAACAAATACAGCAGCGTTCCTGGCAGCGCTTGTATTTGTGCGTGAGCAACAAGTCCGGAAACAAAGCGCGCTTCAGGGACATCTCGCTCTTGGGCGCGGTTCAGTCGGACAAAATGTGGGCGCACTCTTAGTTTCGACGTACTGCTCTAGTCCAGCTCTCCCTCCCTCTGCAGCGCTGTCTCCAGTCCAGACGGATGAGGCCTTCCGGAGACAGGGGCGTCGTGGGAGAAGCTTGTCCACGCTGCGGGCCTTTGTGTCTGGACTGTGTTTCCTGACAGCTCCCTGCTCTGTTTGCTCTTCACGGGTGTCTAATGGATTAGGATTAAAGCAGCGCCGTTAGTCGGGCTCATTTGTACAATATTTGCGGGCCCCCACTCCTCTTCCTTAGGTGTGAGTGTCTCCCCCCCCCCTTGTGAGCGCACACCTAACATGAGCCAACATCTCGGGCCCCGTGGCTCCACAGGCTGCGAAAACGAGGACTTCAAGTGCATTGTAACTGTATTTAGACCAGGACAAGTTTGTTCGGAAGGGACGATTTTCTTCATTGTAAAAAGACCAAGTAACCTGCCAATTATAGCACAAAGTGAAGCACCTTTTTCTACAAATGCCAGTGTCGTACATAATGTATGACCTAACTGGGTGTTCCGTTTGGAAATGCTGAAGTAATTGACAGTAATTCTCACATTTTTAGAGTACTTTAACTAAAATGTACTGATTTGTGTACACATTCCTGAAAATCCTCTTGAGGGCCAGAGGTTCTATGCTGGAGGCCCGTCGTGTAATTGTCGTGTAATTGTTTTGCAAATACAGTTGTTTGCAAAAGTTAGTGCAAAACCATTGGTCTGGGTGCCCATACACTTTTGGAGGGAAATGATTGTACACTACTCTAGTATTTCACACTCATTCTGAAAGCTATTGAAAGAGTTGAATTCTCATTTTGTCAATGAATATTTGTGCTGTTATAATACTTACAATGACTTACAAGCTTGGGTTGACGAGTTCCTCAAAGCGCAGAGCTATAGTTATTTTCCGTTGGCTCCATACTCAGTGGTGGTAAGCGGCACAGTGGCACAGTGGTTAGCATGTGTGTGTCACAGCTAGAAGGTCCCGGGTTTGATCCTTCCTGTGGAGCTTGCACATTCTCCCCGTGTCTGCGCAGGGAGGTAAGAATGACAACACTGTGTTAAAAAAATACTTCCAAAAGTTTCATTGGAACTTCCTGAGCCTGATTCCATTCCCTTACGGCTTCAGGAAGAAGGAGGCTGTATATAATTAGTCCATTCTGAATTTACAGTCTGTGATTCACAAAGGTAAAGTGTGTATGAGGCCTCCTCTTCTGTGCTTTTGGCTTACTTTAAATATGGATCTTGTTCAGTCCGGAGATGAAAATATGAATGACCTTGCAAAAGGAATCGAGAATCCGAATCGAGCATTAATCACTGCTGTCTGAACATGTCTTGTAATGGTCTCAAAAGTTAATCCATTCAACAAACTTAAATAGCGTCAGAATTCGTTATACCATTTTTTTTTTCTTTCAAATATCACGAGTTTAATACTAGGTGTTTGTTAGAATAAAGTCATGGCCCTAGTCGGGAGTGTGTAAAACTTTTATCCTTACAGTATTTCCCCACCAACTTTTCCAATTTCCGTTTCTTCCGGCTCGTATTGAACACTGCTTTAGTTTACTCTTGACTTCATCCACGGTTTTGTCTCTCTATTCCTGGCAAACTGAAAAATCTTGAGAATGTCTGAGCCCTCTATCGAGCATATGCACGCTTAGAACTGTGACACGCGTTTACAAACGCAGGCATCTTTTGTCATTTCGTTATTATTCCAATGCTTTTTTTTTCTTCAACGCAAACTGCCCACTTTCAGCTTCACCATCCACCAGACTAGACAGCCGTGTACTATTTGAAGTATTTGTATAGAACTCTCAGATAAATTGATATCCAGGTTGGACATGAAGAAGAAAAAAAGAAAATCATATTTCACAGAATGCCTCCTTCCTTTTTGATTCGGAATCGTCAAAAGAGCGCCTTGATAGCTTTGGCGCCGCGTGTGATGTAAGTTTTAATGAAGGCGTAAATGGGCGAATGAAGTGGAGTGACTAACAAAGAGAAATATTATGTCAAAGCTAAGCGTAAACTACAAAGCGCTCAATGCTGTCCTACTCCACGGCGCTGCTTTGATAGTGGACCGCCGCCGCATAAATAATGTATTCAAGGATTTACAATACGGGGGAAAAGGCGCTTTTCAAACACGTGTAAAAAAATAAAAATGTTTGGAAACTCGCTCTGAAAGCTTCCATGGAGGCTGCAGTTGGTCAGGTTCAGTAACAGTATGGGGTCACCTGACGGCCAGCATAAACCGAATGACCAGGTTATTCCATCAATGGGAAATTTTGGTAACAGTTTTCGATAGGACATACCTCTCGAAAACTAGGTATGCCAAGGTTCAGCAACACTATGTGCTCAAAGAATGAACTGATTTCTTCCTCCCTGATGGCACGGGCATATTCCAAGATGACAATGCCAGGATTCATCGGGCTCACGTTGTGAAAGAGTCTCATTTTCACACGTGGATCGGCCGCCACTGAGTCAAGATCTTAACACCTTTTGAGAGTCTCCGGGAAAGTGCTGGAGAAAGTGCGCGGTGGTCACGTTCTCCCATCATCAATGCAAGATCTTGGTGGGAAAGTGAATGCCAAGCTGAACCACTCAAGGAAACGACCATATTTGGATTACAGCGTCTTCTCGTTCGTGATGTTGTAGTTATTTCTCCAGCTCGGTAGCTTATGTCATACAATAAGCATCACAAAAAGGGTTTGAGTCTTTTTACTCTGACATTAAAACTAAGATGTTTTTATGTTGATTTAATAAAAAATATATATATACTAGGATGTTAATAACGAAAAGTTGCTAAAAATCTTCATCAAACCACTGCTTGAAAAAATGTACATTTTCAGCTGCCGCGTCTCGCCTTAGTTAGTCTTAGCTCGATAACATAACTTCATAATTCATTTACATTTGTTTTGTGTTATTTTATTTGATAATTAACTCGCAGCTATAAACATGGCATGTTTTTTTGGCATTAAGGTGCTTGCAATGTATTAAAAAGAAGAATTCACAGTGGGATAAAACTGATACAGATTCAAGCCATTGTTGCAATTCATTTCCAAAAAATTTTCTCCATGTTCAGCTTTACCCAAATCTAAAAGCTTCTTGACTGGAGAGTTCACTGACTATAGGCCTATAATAATAATAATAATAATAATAATAATGATAATAATAATCATCATCAAAATAATCATCATAATAATGCATCGGTTTTATAGCGCTTTTCTGGCCACAGCTGCCCTGGGGTAGACTGACGGAAGCGAGGCAACCAGTCTGCGCCATCGGCCCCTCCGACCACCACTAACCTCTCACTCACTCATTTCGCTGGGCTTCCTGGTGTTCCCAAACGGTCTCCCATCCAAGTACCGACCAGGCCCTTCCTGCTTAGCTTCCAAGGTCTGACGGGATTGGGTATCGCAAAGGCTATACACCTTATTTGAAAGCTAAGACTTTGCCATGTTTTTTGTTTTGTTTTTTACTGTTTTTGTAATTTTGTTGCGTTTGCATTATTTTGGCGCCTATTTCCAAGAAGCTTTTAGAAGAAGCCAAACTGGAGAAAGTGTGCTCAGTTCAGGTGGGATTTAAGAGGTTTAAATGCATGCCTCTTTATAAAGCGTTAGCATTTCTTTTTTCCCTGATGGCACGGGCCTATTCCAAGATAATGCCAGGATTCATCGGGCTCACATTGCGACAGCCGGGTTCAGCCACACATGACTTGGCCGCCACAGAGCCCGGAATCTTTGAGATGTGCTGGAAGAGGCTTTGCGCAGTGGCCTGACTCTCCCGTCGCCAATACAAGATGAAAAACGGTGAAAAATGAACGCAACCCTGTCACTTTTCTTTCTTTCGTTTTTATTTATTTTATTTTTTTGTCCAGGCAGCGTATTATCCTGTGCATTGTCCAGGTTAAGAGCCTGTTTTTACAGTTTTTCTCTCTCTCTGCTAGCTCATTCTCTCTGCCAAAGGGTGCCGGGAGCCTACGGGGACCACTTAAAAGTTTATGCAGGGCTGCGGCCAAGTCGGGCAACAAAAACCCGCCTTGAAGTCCGCGCAGGCTTTGGCCCCCTTCTGTGTGCGCGGCCGAGGGGGAGTTTTGTTGGTTTACCGGGCCGTAGAATAGGCCCCCAATAGCCCCAGCCTTCAGCAAAAGTGAGACGGGATTAGGGCCTTTGTGCGCGCCACAATGGTGAGTGGAATTAGCAATAGTTGTAGACACTTAGAGGAGCTCTCACACAGAAGCTTATCCCAGATTTTGCACAATAATCATTTGAATATCAACGGTGTTTTGCAACTACAGCGCTAATGTATAAAGCTTCTCTCTTTGAGATAGCCCAATCCCCGTCCCATGCACTGGACTTATCAGGGCAGCAGTTTTTTTGTTTTGTTTTTTGTGGCACATTTTCCACCACAAATCATATTTTGGCCCTGGTAGTGAATGCTCTGTTTGAGGAAGCCAGGACTATGTTTGAGCGGTTCCGCGACTTTATGTAGATTTAGTCTGGCCAGAGACGTGGAAGGTTTTATCAAGTTAGAGTAAATAAACACGAATACATCTGGCAAGGTTTAAACGTCTGGACAAATGCCAACGTTTACACCTCACACTGTCTGATAAAGTTAAAGGATGCTAAGAAGAAGAAGAAACAGAAACAAAGATTACAGCCCGCGAGTTCCATGTGTAGGTACAGGGAACAATAAAGTAATTACACTTGTTAGTACTGGTAAATACACATTAAAGTGCACAGAGTAATAACGGTGTACATAGTGTAACAACTGTATACAACGTGTAATAAAGGGTGTCCGTGTAGTTTCAGGGGTTTTGACCGTCATATATACAGTATGCAGTTTCATAAATTGGGGGAAATGACTGCATAACCGTCCCTAATGCAGGAATTACACAGGCAGAAGCAAGTCAAATTTAAATGCTTTTTAATGCCCAAATAGTAAATAGGCTACAAACACAGAAACAAGTCGGCAGATAAGCACTTTTGTTTTTTCAAACAGAGTAAAAGGAATTGGACAAAACGGGAAATGTTTCTGAAAAAGAATAAAAATAAATCTTTATGTTTTAGTCCATAGTTTTTGATTTTTTCTATGGACATGCGGTGAAGATTGTCGAGTGATCTCACCATTCTCAGAGAAATTTGGATTTGTTGCCAGTTTGATTCCAATTGAATGCGTAGTGACATATAAGCCCTTGATTTTGGCACAATTCATTTAATGACTTTTAATGCGCCGCGGAAACCCCCATAATGTGTAACTCCACATGAGCTACACAATAAAGTACACCTTTATTACACTTTGTAGCCCTTTGTTACACACACGCCTCCATGTTGCCTCATATACTCTTTGAACACAGTTATTAAACCTTGCACTTTAATGTGTTATTACTGGTACTTACATGCGTTATTACATTATTACATTTCTTGTACCTACACACAACTCGCGGGCTGTGATCTAAACTGTTACCGAAGAAACTTGGAATATACGTATGTAGCACCTTTCGCCGATAAAATCACAAAGTGCTTTACAATGAATAAGCGGATCAAAGATAAAGTATTATACAAATTAAAATAGAAACAATCGTTAGCCAGTGTCGACTAAAAGCTCGTCTGAACTAAATAAAAAGTACATGTGTTAAAGAATGCACATTTGCTCGTGCTGGTTCTCGCTCATCCAGGCATGTTCCATCGCTCAAGGCACAATTATTTCTTTAATCTGTTGAACTTAAGCAATACATTTTTATTGGATTGAATACTACTGTTTTGTTACCATATTTAAACCTACTTTAAACTCTATCTATCTATCTTGAAAGCTAAGTACCTCCAGAGTTTGGCCACTGAGCTTTAACCACTGGAGGCTGCACTAGCACTGATTGAAAATAAAAGAAAATTTGATTCAAAACCAAAATCGGGCTAAATTGTGCGTACCGTCGCTCATATGTTGATCATGTGTAACTCTGCTATTGCTGTCAAATCTGATTGGTTGAATCTGGGATGCTGTCAGGACCCACCATAATCCTAGGATGGCAAATAAGAATTACATTTCTTAAATATAATGTAAAATACTGGTAGTTCCCACACCAATTAAATTGTATATTCCTGAATTTTAATTTTTTTTCCAGTAGTGGAATGAAATGTGTTCTATCCTCCTTTAATATAATGCAAACTGAGACATGTGTGGAGGAAAAACACTGTAGTTTGAGGCTAGTTTTTCCAAGTTGTGAAAGTTGTGCCTATAAACTGGTCCTTATGAAGAATTGGAATAATGCGAATGTTATGCAAAGTTGGAATGCAATTGGACATCAACCAACATTTTAATTTAATGGCTTCCTCTTTCATTATTTGTTATATATAAAAAAAGAGAACAACAATATTAATGTTTAATAAACATTAAATAAACCTGTTAAAACAGCACTCCTTTTCACAGTTACAGATGTTTTCTTACTTTTATAGAAGTTGGACTGCCGCTTAAAAGTTTGGAGTCAATTAAAATGCCCTTATTTTTTAATCAAAAGCACTGCCTTTTTCATTGAGGATAACATTAAATTAATCATAAATACAGTCTAGACATAGTTAATGTTGTGAATCCTATTCTAGCTGGAAACTAGTGATTTTTAATGGACTACGTAGGTGTGCAGAGGTACATTGTGTTAGCTAATCGTGTTAAAGGGTAATTGCTGATTAGAAAACCCTCATGGAATTATGCTAGCACTGCTGAAAACTGTTGTGCTGATTAGAGAAGCTTTAGAACTGGCCTGGGTGACCCCAAACTTTGGAACGATAATGTAAATATTTAAAGAAAATGTTCTCTGGAAAAGGCCCGCGACCCACTGAACGCCAAGTATTCATGGCCGAGTCTTTGGGATCTGATCCTTCAAAGAGTCATTCTGGCTAATTTTTCTGTCATTAATTTAGGAAGCCAGCGGGAAGGTTTTGGTGTGTTTTTTTTAAGTTCATATGAGCAAAATCATATGACCCATTTCCATTTTGTTCTGTGATCGGTCAAAGCATAAACCGAAATATCTCAGAACTACACAGAATGTTGCTACGAACCTTATAATTCTAATGGAATGTAATGTTTTCAGTGAGAGTGATCTTTGTAAATTGTAGTGTCACGCAAATAAAACCTTTGGGCTACACTCAGGAGGGGAAATGAGGACTCGGCTGCTTTGTCAAGTTGCAGTGGTGTAACATAGGATGAAAAAAGAAGCCTACGAAATAAGCCACAGATCTATCAACCACCACCCAACAAATGTCCAACTTCTCTCTCATATTTTTTTACACATCCACTTCCAATTCCACCCCCTTGAAACTGCCCCGGCAAAGTCTGGCACCGTCCCCCCCGGTCAGCCCCGCTTCCCCGGCGAATGAAGAAGAAGAAGAAGAAAAAGAAAAAAAAAGTGCCGTGGCCCGTGCGTTCTTGCCCACACAGCGCACACTGGCTGACCGCGCATTGTGCTGGTGACAAAACCTGGAGTGAGATCGTCAGACTTGTCAAGAGGCGCCCTGAATGTGAATGATGCGCCGAGAGCAGGGTGGTCCGCGCCTAAAGTCCCCATACCAGTGTGTTTAAAAGAAGAAGAAGAAGGAAAAAAAAAAAACATAAGCCCTGGGCAGGTGAAAATAAGGTCCACTCTGTCTGCCAGCTGCGCCACGCAATTACAAAATGGATGTTTACCGAAGCCAACACCAATGCGGATACGGCGAGGTGTTATTACAAACCCCCACCCCCCCCCCCCCCCCCACAAAAAAAAAAGAATGTATTGGATTTCACTTAGGGGTAAATTGCATATTTATAAGCGTAATGTGTAATCAAGGGAAGCGAGAGGGTGAGATGGTTTAGAAGTAAAGACATCAGTTTCAGATACGGTCGTGTTTGGACCTGCTTTAATTCTGTATTTTTTCCGTTATGGTTTTAATCATCGTTTTCACCACGTTCAGTCCAGGTTTGGGCTTGATTTACTTTTGATTTAGACTTGGTTTAGCGGAGCCTGGCCAGTCAGACTGTACATGCTTTTCGAAACTCTTTACCCTTTCTTAGCCAGAAAAACCCATGGTCCATCCAACATGGCGGCTTGGCTTACCATTAAGTCTAATGATATATATCACCTTAAAATTGAGAATCTTCTGCCAAATCAACAGTTCAACTATTTTGATAAGTTGCGTTTACAAGACGTCAAAACATTCTAAACAGCTTATAATTTCAAGTTGGTGCAGTTAAGAATTCTGTTGTGGAAACCATGGTAACTGTCAAAATGCGGAATTTCCAACCTGGTTCTACGGTTCATACCTCTCTGTGATGGCTGCACCTCTCTGCATGAAAGCATCTTTTCTCTCAGCACATACGAACAATGGTCAAATGACTGTTTCATGAAGGCGTCCAAAAGTGGAAAAGATCAGGGAAAAAAACATTTGGACATTTTCTGTCTGGAGATTTCTTGTGTCGCTCCCATTGTATTGTTTAGGCCCCTGCTCCATGACATAAGAGAATGTCATGAAGGAAACCGATTACTCGTGAGGAAAGGTATGAGGTTTGTTCTGGCAACACATGCTGACCAGGTTAGGTTTAGTTCCGGTTTAGACTTGGTTTATTGCTGATTTGGTCTTGGTTTGGCAATGGCTTAGACCTGGTCTTGGTTGGTGTCGATCCGGTTTAGTCCTGGTTAAGACCTGGTTGACTTAAAATTGGTTTAGTTCTGGTTCCACTCAGAATTCCATTCATTTTGTCAACTTTGGGGCAACTTGTGAACCCCACTCTGGATTTTTAAGCAGCTCTAAATGCTACAATACAAACATGGTAGTAACAATACAAATACATAAACGAATGGACGCAATCAAAACATCAAATGTCCTTAATGAAGACCTCTTGATCTTTGTGCCTTAGATCAGTAACCTTTCAAGTATCGTTTCAAGAAAAATAACACATTGCGCACCACCAGGTCCCAACTACGGCTGGACCAGGGCGAAGGAAAGCGTGTCCATTATTTTTCCATACTTTCGTAAAAGAAACGGGGAACAGAAAGAAGATGGTGGGCCGAATGAAGACATCAGCCTGTCCCTCTTAAAGTGTCTTTAGCGCAGCGCTGCCATTCAGGCGGACACAATGACGCACTGCAGGGTGAACAAAGTCAGGAGGGGACCGGGACACGGGGGTCAGGGCCCAGCTGCTGAGAGGTGAAGAGGACACAGGGGAGACAGCGGGACAGGGGTGGAGATGGGCATGGGACAAGGTTGGAAATATTGAGCCCCGGAGTGATGAAGACGGGAGAGGGGTGAGCAGGGGTAAGTACAAGTCCATTTAAAGCCACACTGCGTAAAATTTACCCAATAAAATAGCCACTAAATAAAACTGAAATACAGGCATTTATTTCATGACAGATTATTTCATCATTGAAAAATACGTCATAAATGTACGAACAAACATGAGCTATTGCTGTGAGCGGCTCATCTCTCCTAAGACATGACTGTAACGTTACCGTGACTGGGTGCGTCTCCAGCTCGTCTCCATGTGGACTAAAGTCAGCAGAATTTGAGATTTAGGTTCTCATCCAAATCCATTCTTTGATTACCCAACGCAGTAATAGCATTTTCTGTGTCGAGCTGGTCATTGGGAACATGTTTTGTACTGATGGCAACAGTATAGTCCAAAATGTTACGCAGTGTGCCTTTAAATAAGTGAAAAACAATATGAAAAGTAACGTTGCGGCTTCAAAAAAGCAAAACATGCGCCTGAACTCACCCCGTGTAAGACAACACGACGGGGACAAACCTTCTTCCTTGTCGTGAGTCAACGATATTGACCGTGCATGTGCACAGCGCCACCTACTGCTCTGGAGTGTGCATTTTAAGGCTTTTAAGACGAGAGACAGAAGGTAAACTAGTTTTCTACCACATATGACCGAGATGACAAATCCAAATATGGTCATTTCCTTTCGAGGAGACAGTCCAAAACCCCCCTCTGAAAACAATTTACAACTAAATATATCAACAAATGTAGCCTTTTTAGATATTAAGTGGCGAAAGCATAATATTGATCTTTCAAATGTAGTGGAGTTCTCAACAAAAAAAATACTACTCAAGAACAGATCTTCAAAAACTTTACATTGGTACTTACATCAGTTTACTTTGTTGCTGACCACCTCTGGACTGAGTGCAGAGGACCGGGTAACACTGGGGTGAAGGGGGTGTGTGTGTCAAAGGGGACACACAGAGTTCGGGACGTCCCAACAAAAGCAAACGTCAGATAAAGACATCTCGGCAGGACTTTGACAGCTGCCGGTGGACGTTCTCAGGCCCCCATCGCAATGTCCCAAACATGTCTCGGGTGTTTGCCGTCTCACTGCAGGTAGGAGAACACTTTTTTAACTTCATTTTATTGATAATCATTTGTCCACGAGTATACTTTCCATAAAAAGAAAAGTGTGCTAGTGTATGTCAGCATGTTCTCCCAAATTGTTGGTAGGGAAAATGTTGGCACTTTTCAGTGTCTTGTTAATGTTCAACAAACTATAGATGGAATGATAAAAAAGTGTAGGTCTTTTCCTCGTTATTTTCAACATTTAAACTGGAAACAAGTTGTAAACTGCTACAGCAAGAAAACGAGAAACAAATAAATACTTAAATATCCAAAAATACTATAAATAACGTACTTATGGGGATGATAAATGTAAAGAGCCAAAATATTCTGTACTGCTAAGGCAAATATTGACTTCCCCACACTCCATTCCCGTGAAACATCGTCAACCACTTCCATTCCCCAAATCCCCTCCGCTACTCCGCTATTCCTGTTCAAATAAAAGAACCTCGAACATCTTCACCATTTGCCGGGCTTCACAAATTTGCCCGACTTTGGCGCCGGCGGGGGGTAAGTAGGATAATCATCAGTCCACATTAGGAGGAATTGATGCTCCATTTTGCCTGTCAGCGCTGCCTCGACGCGGCGGCGACCTGCGCAGATGGAGTTCAAAGCCAATTTCCATGTTAAAAACCATGCGCGCGCACACACACACACACACACACACACGCCTGAGAGGCCCGGCTTTTCCCCCCGTCGCCCGCTCCTGCCTCCCTGCCCCGTGAGCTCCCGAGGCCTGTACCGACTGCCGCCTCTCTGTCTGCACCTGCCTCTACCTGCTATGGAAGTGTGAGTCGCTGCTAAAGCATTGACACTTTCTGTTCTCGCAATTCAAATTAAAGAGTCTACCACAATTCAAAGAATGTATCTCGTTGCAAAACATATTGTTCTGTTAAAAATGGTCAGGATTTCTTTATTTCTTTTCTTTAAAATAACACCTACACAAAAAGTATAGAATCACTACTTGATGTCAGCATTTTTGAGGAAACGACAACTGATTTAGATGGATAACATCTTTCAGTGAAGAATCAATTTTAATGAAAGAAATGTTGAGCAGAAAAGTTATTAGAATTTTTAAGGTACTGACAGGAAGTGACATAGCTAGAGGTAAAGTTGCATGGCAGTTTGACACACTTATTTCCCATTGACATAACATGGTTGGCACGGCAACAGTTTACAACTGTGTGCCTCTACCTATGTCACTTCCTGTCAGTGTCCAATAAGGAAGTGAAACTATAAACATCACAAAAATGGTCCAACTAAAGAAAGCTATAGGTATTTATTTATATTTTTTTGTCAGAATTATGATTGTGTTAACTATGTTTTAGCAGAGATAGTTTCTAAAGTGTCATATGCACTTAATACAGTACTCTGACATGAAATGATTCCACAGCTTTAACACTGATTTTATTGGTTGATACTATACACTGCTACAGTAGCATCGTAGTCAGAAGTTATTCTCTTCTTTTATAACTATGAAAGGATTCAAGAACTTATCCTTCCTCCCTCTACATACACCTGCCTTTCAACCGACCTACTCCATTAGGCCAACACCTGCTTCCCACTGTGGCTATAGATATCTATAGATATCTATAGATATGTCAATGACCAGTCTCGTAAAATCTTGGAAACTAAGTAGAGATGGGCCTGGTTAGTAACTGGAGGGAACACTTGGTTGCCAGCGTGGGTTCTTGGTTGGTTGGTTGGTTTGTTGGTTGGGTTCTTGTTTGGTTGGTCAGTTGGTTGGGTGGTTGGTTGGTCGGTTGGGTGAGTAGTTGGGTGGTGGAGGTTTGAGGGATCGTTGGCGCAGATGTGTAAAGCCACGCTTCCGTCAGTCAGAATATCGAGTGAGTAAAAAGTTGTCCCTTGTCAAGCACCTTATGAACAACAAAGTCCTTTTTATCATTTTACATCTTGACAGGTCTCACTCATACCGAACTGAACAAGCTTCAAACGGTTCGTAACCTCTCTTTTGTAAAATCTATTTTTCCACTTTATTTGGTGCATATAGAAAGTCAGCTATAGCTCTAAGGAAGTGGCTCCCAACTGGGGTGTCAGGACTATAAAGTGATCATAGATGCTTAACTAAAAAGGTTTTGTGAGCAACTATTGAATATCGAAGACTACAGAATGTTCTATCATAGGTTGAAGTAGATATCTGATTTTGGCGGGTGGGTTATAGCCAATATAAAGATGTCCCAGACTTGGCCCGTTGCTAGTGCTAATGTCAAACCCTGCAGCCGCGCCATACCTCCCCCATGTGTCTCCACCTCCCTACCCCTTGCACCCCTCTGCCTGCCTTGCCTCCCATGACTATTAACTCCCCCCCCACCCCCGTTTGCTTTCGCGCCTCTAAGCCAGTGGCGGCGGCGGCTGTCCTTTTCGGGGCGGGCACGCACAAACGCACGGGCCCGATCCGGCGCGGCCAAGGCGGAGGCGTGTACATGTGTTCGACAAACGGGAAAGGGTGTTGTTTTCCCTCGCATACCCAGAGGCAATGACATCGAGACAAAAGATAGCCGCGGTCGCCGCTGTCAGGATGCAGAACACGCCCCACTCTGCCCGCGATATGTCACACTGTACAAAGGGAACACAACAAGAAAAAAAAATACCCACCATCTTACTGTTTTTTAAATTCTCCCTTTCATCAAATGCGTGTCAAGTGTCGTTACAAAGCCTTAATTCTCGATTCATCAGCCGCTTTTTTTTTCTTTCTTCTTCTTCTTTTTTTTACCCTACGCATTTCAATTCATTTCCCTCCGGGCGGGCAGCTTCTTAGCTTTCAACTTCTCGCGAGTGCGAAGCGATCACGGATGGACGCTTGGAGAAAATTCACTTTGACAACTTCCTTGTCCGCGCCTAAAGAGGGGGAAAAAAAAAGTGGACGTTGTGTGCCAAGCATGATCACTCTCGAAAGAAAAAAAAGAAGAAAAAAAACAGACTCACTTTGCATCTGTCCATCAAATAAAATGAAAAAAAAAAAGAAAACACAGACATACTTTTTGAAACTAATTATCAATTCCCTAGAAGTGTTTTCTTTTTCACCCCCTCCTACCCCTCCCTTCTCGATTCCGTTTCATATATTTGGTAAAGCCGTCTATCTTAATTGCGATCGTATTCTTGAAGGAGAGCAGGCAACGGGAGAACAGTCTCATTTTTTACCCTTTTGTTCATCTCTTATCACACGCGTCGGTGTAATAGCGTGCGGGGTGTGTATTATGGTCATTGAAACTGCCTGCTAGCTTCCCCCTGCATTTATAAGCCACACAGGCCCGGCAAATCTGCGCTTTGCCGCTTCTGCTGCCGCCGCTGCCGGAACAATAGATAGAGCGGACTTATTAAAAAATAAAAAAACACACACAAGCCCAAACCTCGCGGGCAGTGGAGGCAGAGCATGGGCTTTTTTCTCATTACCTTTATCCAATTTCGACGGCGTGGCGTTCGGGCCAAAAAGGACAAAAAAAAAAAAAAAAAGAGGTGTAATTCTCGGCGGACTTTTCATCAGCTGAAATATGAGCAGATTTTTATCGGCGGCTGTAAATTCACAAAAGGCCCTCGAGTTGGCCCCCGGCTCATCCTGGCCACCCGTATTGCTGATCCTTAACAGTGGATACATACATATAGATTTTTGTATACGCTCTCTAATGATTTGACGGGTAGCGACAGACGTTTTACAAAAGCTGTGTCGGGCCATGTGTAATAAAGTCGAGGGAGCGATGGCGTCCAATAGCGCGTGACATGCCGACAAACATGTCTCCAGGTTCGTACCTTCAACTAGAATTTATATTTAAAGGCACATAGTGTAACATTTTGGATTATACTATTGCCAGCAATACAACACATGCTCCCAAAGACCAACTAGTCACAGTAAAAGCATTTTTTTTCTGGATGAGGACCTAACCTATATAAATCTCACATGGCTGCCTTAACTCAACGTCTCCATGGAGACGAGCTGATGACGTCCCCGTTGCCAGTAAAGTTACAAGAGTCAGGTCTGAGGAGAGGCGAGCCGCTTGCTTCATTTATTTGGTATTTTTCACAAATAAAAAAAAACATCTGTAATAAAATGAAAGCTCGTATTTTGTTCTACTTATCGGGTCAAATGTGACACGGTGTTGCTTTAAATAGATGAACCTATGTATTATACCTTACGGACAATGGAATTCAATATAGTTTTTGTATAGCGTTATAAACAATCTTCAAATGGGAATACACATTTGAAAAAGATTAATTTATTTACATATATATATTTTAAAAGAGATAGCAAAAAATAGACAATTTTGAGAAAACACCAAATGCTAAAATACTGTTCAATTCTTTTTCTTTTTTTTCCTGGGGGGGGGGGGGGGCTGCCAGACCCCCCCCCCCCCCCCCCCCCCCCTTCAGGTTTATAATAACTTGCACTACAACTAATATCCCTGAGTTCGAGCCGCTGCGGGGAGGTTTGGCCCTTAATCTCTTGACTATAGGAATAAAACTGAAAGAGCAAACTCGGCCACCCCTGCGTCAGAGGGCATGCGAGTGATGTCACGGCACGGCCACAGAAGCCAAAGGGGTATCCCGCATTGTTACTGTTTGTTTTGACACTCCGTCTGGAATGACAACGACGTAAGCGCATTCCCCTCCATTCACCTCGAGGACCATTGCCATAGCGATTCAGAATTTAACCATAATTCAATGGAATTAAAATATGTTCCATACGTTTTAGGGGCAAAAGTCACCCTCAAAAATAGACATAAAGATGAAGAAAGAAAAAAAGCACTGTAGATGCAAATTTAGATTAAAAGGGCCCATAATGGATGTATGATGCTGCGTTGACGTGCCTCTCATCGTCTCCCCGGCACCACAAGTCTCCAGGCCTCAGTTTTGCCTTCTTCTTCCTTTACCCCCTTCTCTGTTTGAAATGTGGGTTGCTATGATGTCATTTGTAAAACTTTCATTGTGCACGGCTAACCTAATCATTTGAAATTCAGTAGAGGGATAGAAAGAGAGAGAGAGAGGGGGAGAGGGAGAGGAGAGGGAAGAGAGAGAGAAAAAAGCCCCAAGCTAAAACAAAAACCAAAGCTGCTGGGTTGTACAACTTCTCTCTCTCTCTCTCTTTAAAAAAATAAATAAATAAATAAAAAACAGACAGAAAACTGGGAATGGATATTGAATATGGCACAGACGACGTAAACAAAAGTACGTGTTTACGCAAAAGAGGTGTAATTATCGCGCCGCGGATTGTGCTTCTAGTGAACATATGTAAAAAAAAGAAAGAAAAAAAGAAGAAGAAAACTGCTCCCCCTCCTTATTCTACACCACTAATTAGATCACCTATACATATTTCATATCGCCTGCAGCTTCTATCAAAACATGTTCCTCCCCCCCTTCTTTTTTTTTTTTTAACATTACATAATTATTTCATATTCGCTATCTTCACCTAGGAGAAGGGAAAATAAAAAAAATAAAAAAGCTAAATTATTATCTCCAATAATCACTGTCATCATCGGCGTGTTGCGCGCGGCTCCAAATAAGTCATTTAGTTTGTAACAGCGGCTTCATTTATTTTGCCTATTCATTCCTCATCCTATCATATATCTAAATGCGAATCATTCATTTTTTTTTTTTTATATAACTGACAGCTTATTACCTCGGCGCCGGCCGCGCTGATAAATTTAATTCCCGATGAGTTAGCTTCCATTTTGGCTCCCCCATTATCCCTTAGCCCTAATATGGCAGCGTGTGGCGAGCGGTGGGAGGAGGGGAATGAAACACAAGCAAACACAAATACCTCCATTATTATTTGTATTAATATTGTTATTATTATTATTATTATTATTATTATTGTAGATATGATGCATTTATCCGGGCTCATATAGCAGCAAGTCAAATTTCAGATATTTTTAAAGCACATCTGATGCAACTTTTGAGTAAAAACAGTTATGAACAATTTCAACCAAAACTGCGGCTGAATGTGTCCCAGACCACAAGTTTTGTATATTTGGCAAAACATTCGCCTTAAACAACTTTTTCTATTTTTTCCAAGAAATTGAGATTTATGCCTTTTAATGACACTAAAGGCCTTAATTCTGAGATGATTCATTTGATTTTGATTTCTGTACATTCTTGTTTTTTTTTCATTCAGGCATGCAGGCACACTGACGACTGCAAACCCCAGCTTTCCAAGCATCAACATCAACAGCAGTCATTCCTAACACAATGGTGATTATGAAGTGCATTTTATTATGATACAAACAGATTTTCTTTTTATCGTTATTTTATTTATTTGCTGATGAATTAGCTAAGCGCACTGACGACGCCACACACCGGCACTAAAACCAACCAAAAAGCAGCAATTTGAACAAAATGAGCTGAAAACATCTTTGTCAATGCTGTTTACTTATTTATTTATTTATTTTTACAAATCCACATTGATTGACAAATATGATTAGAATGAATGATATGATGGGAAATGTACTGCTAAAATCACTATAGAATTTATATAAATTGCCCTTCACCAGTGTAATTGCTGGGAGCGGTGTAATCTTATCCAAATGTACATCTGGAATAAATGCGGCGTTTATACTTGTAGCATTAAACATGGCTGTTCAGGCTGCTTTGGTCGACTCCACTGCTGCTTCTTTAACCGTTTTCAGCGTCTGATTTGCATCCACAGTCTCAAGAAATAAGGCAAAATCTTTTATTTATTTAGATTTTTTTTTTTTACTATTTCCCGGTGAGCGCATATCCTCTTTTTGTTGTCCCGCGCGCTATACACACGGGGCCCTCGGGTTGGTGCCTTTGCCGCGCGCTCCCCTTGTCCTCTCCGGCGCCTTGTATAGCGCCTACGTAGCCCTTGGCCGCCCCGAGTAAGTAAGTAAACAATTATTATTAGCTTTGATGCGGCGCTGAATAGGTCTTTAATTGACAATGTGGCTAATGAGAGCATTAAGGATGAAAGTGTTCTCAACAGGTACGCGAGAGCGCGCCGCTGGTTCTCGCTCGCTATGGTTTGTGTGGGGCGCTTCCCTCCCCGGCTTTGAATGCTCCCGAAGGCTCCCAGTGAATGCCCCCGGCCGCCTTCTCAATCGCTTCAAAGGCCGCGGCTCGGCTAGAGGGCTGAAAAGAGGGGCTGGCCGCGTTTAAAAAAAAAAGGGTGCAGCCGGTTTCTTCCAAAAATAAAGAACAAATCTATTAAAAGAAATCTGCAAAAATTGACAAGAACACGACTTGAATTTTTTAATGTCTTTTTATTAGCGAGGCTTGCTTTCGTTGTTTCGTGGTTTGCGAGGAGAAAACGTTTGGCGAGGCTGGTTAGTTTTTTTCCCTTCTGCAAAAATTAAATCCTCAGAAATTCGGACAAAGATGTAAAGAATTAAACACTTTGCACAATTGTTTTAACTAAGCCCGTTTGTGTGTGTGTAACATAAGAGGCTATTATCCTGCAGAGCATAGAGACGGCTATGGTAAAGCTATGGCAGTCAGTTTTCTCCCCCTGGAAATCAAAAGAAAAAATCTAAAATATTATGACGATAATTTGAATAATTAGGTTGAAAATGTCCTTCATTTAAAAATATATAAAGTGATTATTTGTGATGTAAACTGTAACCTAAGCTGGTTATTCCACTTCATTTCTGTGGCACATTGTACAAACTAAATCATTTTCCAAAGTGCGGCATATAAATGTAAAATGAAAAAGAAATGAATAAAAATAATGTAAAGTTTTTTGTGATTTGTGGTGCACCAAATAACTTTAATATCGCAAAAAGAACAGGACTCAAAGGGGCTCCTTGTCTCTCAAATATTCCTCGAAAAAAGGTCGAAAAATATGAATTGAAATTTGAAAAGTTTGGTAAAGAAAAGTGACTTAAAACAATTGCTAAAACGCTTTCTCACTAATCTTGCCTTTGTGCTCTGCGGGCGCACCAGAAAATCCCTTTTATGTTGCGAAGAGAAATGGACTGAAAAGCTTGCGCCGATGCAGCATTTCCTTTCTCTCTCACTCTCTCTCATTTTTTTCTTCTTCCCCTGAATCAGACTCGTTCCCCCGCTGCACATTACTTCCACGCTGTTACATCCCGGATTCCAAAAGTTCGGACTATAGCAACGGCAAAAAAAAATAAATAAATAAATAAAAACACTCCTCACTCCATTCCGTCAAAATTTCAACCTGCATTTTTTAACCCCCTCACTTTTTTTCATTTTTTTTTCCATCATTGCTCTCAAGTTATTGCAATTTTGCAGTCAATTCACGGACAAAAAACTGACTATTTTCTCTCTATACCAGGTTTTGGGGGAAAGCGGCAGAGCCAAAAAAAAAAAAAGCAGTGAAAAGCTTGCCCTTGCTCATGAGAATCGACAATAACACCACACAAACTGATAGCATGGTGAATGCATTTTTTTATTTGCAAAAAGAAAAAAAAGAGTGTCCACGCAACTTTTTTCCCCATCCGCCTCCAATGTTATCTGCAGCAGTTTCGAGAATAGCTAGAGGAGGTTTTTCTTTTTCTTTTTTTTTTTTGGTTTGGGAGTCTAAATCCGGAATAAGCTGCCAGCGCTGACATACACAGCATATGCTAAATAGAGATAAGAGTATTTTTAATAGATCTCAAAAAAAAAAAAAAAAAAAAGAAGGGGAGAAAAAAACTCTGGCTGAAGCTGGAGCTCAATGGATGACGCTTTTGAATGTAAGTTGATAAGTTGGCTTAGGCTTGAATGCGCGATGCGGCGGAACATTGTGGGACTGGGTGGGCCATCACACAGGCCCAACGACTGAAAGCCAAGCACTTCCAGGGGGAGGGGGGGGGGGGGGGGGGGGGATTAGGATAGGAAGGATAGGAAAGGGAAGGAGAAAAAAAAAAGCTGCCCAGATCTGCTGCTGCTGCTGCACGTATACGTCTCCCCCCACCCCCCCCCTCCGCTTCCCCAAAACGGGATCACACTGGAAAAATAGCTGTAAGACATTCAGACACCTACAAAGTCACACGTAATAGGCTTAGGCAGTTTACTTTTCGAGGGTTTCGCTTGAACGATAAAAGTACAGTTTCCCGATATGCCGTCCTGTAAATACAAATAAGACGTTTAGCCGCGGGACAGGTCACTTTTGTGAGGCGAGGTGCGTTTTCATTTCGTAAAACCCGAAAGTAGGGGGAAATAGATAGTAAGACGTTCAGCAGCGTCGCGTGGGATAAGCTTCAATGGTTTGCTGTAGGATTTACGCAAGAAAGTAGATGCGTTTCTTTGTCACATTTTCATTTCATAAACCATATAAAAACACACACACACACAGACACACAAAACATGCCGCAAGACATTTAGCCACAAGTAGTCATTTCATCGGTTGACTTTATGTTTTGTTTTTTTTTGCTGCTAAGAAAACTTTTCATTTTGGTATATGATATGAAAATATGAAAGGCATATTGGGGCTTACGGAGTCACACGGTTTAAATGCACGTTTTTACACATTTTGACAGATTTGCGCTTCAGGAACAGTTCCAAATTGCATTGTGTAACTTGCTTGCGTTCTATATTTATCGTAAGGTTTGCAATTTGGAAAACAAAACCTATGTTGCCATACTTGGAGATCCATTCCCTTTGTAAAATCCTTTTAAAAATGTATAACTACTGACGATTGGCCTGCGCGTTTCCACAATTTGGCATTTTGTACTTATATTTATTTTCACCAAACCTCAGCGTTTATGCCCCATTATGCCGGGCTTTAGGCGCCCGAGTGACGCCTCCTCTGTTGAGAAGTCAAGACAAATCCACTGCTGCTAAGTTCCAACTTGAAACCTCAAAATCCCCTCTTCCCCCATTGTCATTCTAAGTGGCTGCGGTGATGTCTTTATCACGGCGGCGGGACGCGTCGCCTGTTGACCACAGCTGATGTCGAGACACAATTCTGAACGATGGCCGCTAATGTTCACTTTCCAAATGATTATATACGTAAACCAGATATCGTGTCCCCTTTTTGCCCCTTTGTAATGCTAAGTCACTTCGAGGCCGTCTTTGGAAGTGGCCAAGCACTGACTAGAACATCAGAACGTGTCGAGTCTGATATTGATACGGACTTTTCAAAGTTTGAACCAAAAATGAGAGAATTTTCAAATTGTTATTCCAAACTTTGCCCTATTTTGGCGCCTCTTGCCACTTCATATTGACACCCTGCCAAAGAAGAGATAATAAACATCGCCAAAACAATGTCAAAGCGGACAACATTTCTGTATTCTGACTAAATACAATCATGTTAGGAGGAAATTCCGTTTTTCTCCTCTTGTGTTGCATGCGCCTAAAATGTATGGCCCGCTCTTGAAGTCTCGCCGTCCGCTCTCCCCCATTGTGATTCCAAGTAGCTGGAGCTGACGTCTTTATTAGAGAATGACAGGAGTCGCTGTGCCCTTGTGACTGCAGCGGATATAAAAGAAATCTCCGCTTTGACGACTCAATTGGACGACCTCGATTTCGCAACGAGAAGTTTTGGAGCGAAACATTTCAGAATTGTGGCTCTGTCTGGGACTCATTCTTCATCCCTTTGTCTCCATTGGGGGAACTATGTTGAATCCCTTCGCCGCTGGAAAGGCGGGACTCATCTTTTAAATTGTCAAAGCTTTGGTACGGAACGGAGACGTCCCGACGAGTCCGTTCACAAGTTCGCCGCAAAATTTGCCCAGAGCCGATCAAGTCGTCGGTTCGCATCCATGCTTCGAAACTTCTTGCAGCCTTAAAAAACCACACCACCTTTTATTTCTGATCTCTGGCATTGGTTGAAAATGCCCCAAGCTCAAAGTTTGACGTCCCCCACATTGTGATTCCGAGTGACGTCTTTATTAGGGGATGACAGGAGTTGAAGCCCATTGACTACAAAGAGTATAAAAGAAACCTCGATTCGGACGGCCGTTAAATCCCGATTTTCAAATGTTTTAAGGAAAATTAGTGACATTCCGCGTTGTAATTCTAAATTTCTCCCCCTTTGATTGCAAGGCTAATTTTGTGTTCGTTTGGGCCTGTTTGCTGCTGAAAAGTGAGGACAGGTCCTTTCAAATCTGTGCTACTGAATGAAATTGATCATCGTCTTCCCCGTTGTATATAGGGCATACTCTTTCTATAAGTGTGGCAGAAGAGAATTTTAAAGCAAACAAAGTGCGTTACAAAGAAGGGGAGGCTAAACTGATCATCGTCTTCCAAAGTTGTTGCCCTTTCATAAGCTTTGGGCAGAAAAGGCGCGTTACAAAATAGGCACATTTTCCAATTGGGATTCTAACTGTTCTACCTTTGTGTCCATATTGAAGCTGCACAAGGTCGCTTCTTTTACCCCAGTTACACCCGACACACACAAAAAACACATAAACATTTTCATTGCATGGATGGGTGCAGATGTTGACAAAAGCTACTTCTGAGCGTAATGTTGAATGTTTTTGCCTTTCAGAGCCTATTCTCTCAATTTCATTTTTTGCTTTCAAGAATGTCAGGATTTCGGAGCACAACGTAACCCTACACTTTGCCCCGAGATTCCAAGTTTGAAACACCGACAAAGATTTCGTAAGAAGTCAATGTTGCGGGCTTCTGAACGTTTCAAAAAATATCAGAAGATCTATGCAAAAGTGAGAAGAAAAAAACACACACAAACAAATTAGCTCATTTGCTTTGGTGAAATCCAATCACATTTCCCACCCTAAACCGATCTCCCTCTGGTCTTACACTATAATGACACTTCTCTCTCAAACTAATCTCCGTCGCCACTAGCACGACTTCTCAAAGCCGCCGAGCCGCCCCTCTGCGCCTGTACGCTCCTAAGTGTCCGGGATGATGTTTTCATTAGAATAGCAGCGCGGTGTGTGAAAAGCCCCATGTGCTCCGGCCCCCGCGCTTTAATGAAGGGGAGCGCCCGGGTCGGGGAGAGAGGGTCGAGCGCCCGGGTCGGGGAGAGAGGGTCGGGCACGGCGGGTCGTGAACTTTCACACTTATTATTTTTAAACGTGAGCCGGGTTTTAAAGCGTCTCCCCTCTCCATTCACTGCGGCGGCATTTCAGCGCCAACAACTCGAGGCTTGAGGATCAGTCCGTGGTTTTTGTATTGGTTTGATTTCATGGAGAGACAATAAAGGCGCAAGACAATATTGCGTGGGAGAGTTTGTTATCCTACAGTGTAAACGTTCACCCAAAAATGGACTGATCAGTGCGAGAAGGTGATTAATTACACAAGATTACATTTTTCCTCCATAAATGTACATAAAGAATTGTAACTTGCGATGCCACATGCTCAAAATGCTTTTATCTTCATTGTGGTGACATCTCTTCTTAAAGTGGCTTCCAGACAGCAAGTAAAGCAGTAAAGCAACAATAATCTTTAAAAATAAATAAATAAATACACTTATCTTAGATATAATGACTACAAAATGCTTGAATTATCAGAAGTTGTATTGATTTTGTGTAGATTCACCGTAGCGCCAATGGAACAAGAATGATTTATCTTGAATTTCAGTTTTCTCTCTAATTTCAAGTACTTTTTCTTATTTTATGTGTATAAGTTCTTATTATTTAAAATCATGTTTTAAGCACATTAATGCCTGTTCCCTTTGACTATCTTATGGTCCAAACATACTCATAATTAGCATAAATTGCCTTTAGTTCAAGTACTTTAAAAAACAAACATCCCTTAAGTTCTGGGATGTTTTCTGGGGCTTTGAACACCTAAAAGAGGGCACAAATATTTGTCTAGTTTATTCAACTTTGATTTAAAAAATAATTGTGCTGCCAATAGTCCTGTGGTTAAGGCTGCCGAACTTAAGGCACAACAATGTTCTTCTCCCTGTGTTGCGGGTTCCAGTCCTGGCCCTGAAAATGTATTGGATGTCTCTCATCGCCCTTCGTCCCCTTTCACCCTGAGCTGTAGGCCAAACAATCCTTTTAAAAGTTGTACGTTTCTCGCTGGAAGAATTTTGATAATGTTTATGAGTACCGTTGTAAAAACGTAAATCCCCATACATAAATGTGGCATCATTATTATGAAAAGTATAGTATATAGTATAGTGAGGAGAATTTGACATTTAACTGTCCAAATGCAGATACTTTGACCTTATGAACGTCTTTAGCACAACCTGCTACTATCACTGTGCAATGTTTCTGTTTATTTTGTTTTTCATTTTGATCAAAACATTTCTCGGGTGATGTCTGTGTAAGTTCTCAGTCGTACAGGAGTTGTCCATCTTCAATGAAGGTACTTGATTCATCTTCTGTACTCAGTAGTTGAAGTCTTCAGGTGATTTTCTTCAGGCATTTCAATGTTGGTACCATATTGGCGCCCTTTTGCTGTATTACAGGTCTATTTAAATTCTGTAAAAAGAGTGAGTGAGTTTAAGTCTTCTGTAAGTAACTTTATAAATATATTGAAAAAAATTTTTGGGAACTGGATATGTTCGGCACAACTGGAACACTGCAAATTTGTTGGCTCTTGCTCATTTAATATTTCTCTTTCATTAAATTTACAACAAAAAGTGACATACAAATCATGTGTTATCAGGGCTGAATGTTTAGAATGAAAATGAAGATATAATACTCTGTTATGAAATGCCACGGCAACCGTTCCCACGTACATTATGTACGCTCCTTCTATCTAGCAAAAAAAGCAAAGCTGCCTCTCGATATCTCGCTGCAAATTCGTACTCTTTCTCATGGATTCCATAAGTCGGTGCTTGTTCATTTACTGGCTTGACTTTTGATCAGCGCCGAGCTTCCGCGTTGGACCTGCCTCTCATCGGCTAATATGGAAATCTCTGCGGCTGCGCTCCTATATGTCAGCGGGGTCTGTCTCTACGCCTCTGCCTCCTTAATAAGCCGCTTCTGTGGGCCTCTACTGTAATATATTTCCCCCAATAAAGCAATTCCAAAGGCAGCGTGCCCTTTTGACCAGCGCTGAGAGAGTGGAAAGCAGTGCGCCGCCTCTTTGCTAACTAGGCTCAAGGCTAATATTAGCTACCTGTCCCCCTCCCTCCCTGCTCGCCCTGGATGTCTGCACTGCTAAAAAGGAAGATCTATGAGGGGAGAAATATATTCAAGACAATGCAGGTGACTGGGAAAGAAAAACTAGTTTGAGGTATCAATTTGAATCTGTAGTAGAAGGTGATTGACATACGAAAAGTAGATGGAGATGTAGACAGTAGAAAAAAATACTTTAAGTTCCTGTTCTAAGTACCACCATGTCTAAATCTAGGACTAAAGTGGGTCTAAAAAGGCTCTAAAATAGAAAATAATTCGACTAAAATACATCTAAACAGGGTGTAAACCATGAAAACACCAAACACGATTTAATCTCTATTTAAAATGATTAAAGTCTAAGTACCACTGAAATCGGAATCATGGATGGATATCGCTTTAAATTTGGCTAGATTTAAATGTCTTTTGTTAACATTTTTGTTTCAAATATATTTCTTATATTGTCTTTTATATTGTCATTTTTAGCTACAACAAATCCCACATAAGCTCAATTTGATATTGACAAATTCCCTCTGAAAACAAAATCTTCAGAATCTTGTTAAAACTGTATAAATCTACAGATAAACTCTCGTATACAACCACTTTGTGTATAATCCTGGTAAAAATGAGCAAATGGCCCAAATCCTATAACATTTACTAATTTGAGTTTTAATTGAGGTGACTCCACATACAGTTTATGAGGCCTTCAAATAAACTCTTTTCTATTACTAAAAGTAAACCTAAATCATTCAGAATTACTCACAAATAATAAATATTCTAAATGCCATTGAGTTGAACAACCAATCCTTTTTTTGCAGTGTGTCTGTGGAGCTGAGAGGAAGGGGGTTGATGTGAGGGGGGGTACGAGTCAGGGGTGTCGCTATCACGCTTGATATTTTCATTTTGGACCTTGGCCGCTCTAATCTGCTGTTTGACGGGAGGCACTGCGCTCACGGACCTCGGGGTGCTGCTGTCACATAGGTGCTGTCATAACACTCTAAAGGGCCTATAGTGGGAGAGTGTGCGAGGTGGCGGCCAGCTAAGGACTCCAAGCTACAATTCCCAGCCTGAATGTTACATCTTGCTGACGCTTTGACGTGGTTCACAGTCAATAACTGTATAATGGCTCGGGCTATCTGCATGAAACCAAAACTGGGACACTTGACATCAGTGAATAAAGCGTCAAAAGAGGTAGCTTTATCTAGAAATGGCTTCATTGCTGAAAAATAACGAGAAGCATTCCGAGAGCTGAGTAATACACTGCCTGACCGAAAAGAAAGCCGGCAGAAAAAAAAAAAAGGGCACACGCTCTAATATTTCGTTGGACCGCGTTTAGCTTTAATTACAGCACGTATTCTTGGGAACAGGGTGGAACATACGAGAAGGACTGAACCCATGGGGCAAGTCCTAGATTTATTATTGGAATACTTTACGGATGTTTAAGAATAGTCTTTCAAGTAACACTAAGTAAGGAAATGCTTGGCTTTCGGAGTACCACCAGAGTCCTATAGCAGGGCAGAATTTGGACGAATCCTGGTATAAAAGAGTATTAAACTACAATATTGTCTGTAAATCAAACGAAGACCCTAAATGAAGAGAAGAAACATTTCAAACAAAAAAATTGCATATTTTGAACTTTTCTTTACATGTTTCCTTTTTCATTGGCTGAATATACTGACCAAAATAAAAAAAAGTTCCACAAAAAAGAAATAAATAAAAAGGTGACATGCTCTCATGTTTAGCTTGAGCGCCGTTAGCTTTGATTTACAGTACGCAATCGCTATGGCATTGTTTCAATAAGCTTCTGCAATGTCAAAAGATCCCGTGTTGATTTCATTTTTACCAATATGTTGTACCTCTACAGAACATTCCAAAGATTCTCAATGGGGTTAAGATCTGGACTCTGTGGTGCCCAATCTGTGGTCGAAAAATATGTCTCACGCTCCCTGAACAACTCTTTCACATGAATCCTGGCATTGTCATCTTGGAAAATACCTGAGGCATCAAGAAGAAATCCATTGATGGAATAACCTGGTCATTCAGGATGTTCAAATAGTCAGCTGATTTCATTCTTTGGGCACATGGCTGCGGCCACTCCAGTTTCCTTAACACATAAAGGCCTGTGTTGTTCTTCATCCATTAGGCAAGAGGACCTTTTCCCCAATTTAGAAAACGGTAGAAATGATAGAATATGCTGGTTGGTGCTTAGTGGGTGCTTGTGTTTCACATTTTATAACCATGCACTAACTCCACAAATGGCTATACTAAACGTTGACACGCTCATGTGTGGAAACAGGTAAACGTGATCCTTGTCTGCTTTAGTGCAGCCGTTTAAACGAGGCTCAAACCAGTAGCTGCTAGCTTCAGAACTGGTTATTAGAAAGAGATTCTTCATCCTCCAACAGACTGGGAGCACTTCAGACTTAAATTCAGCACGGAATTGAACCCAGGGCCATCTTGCTGTGAGGCCACCATGTTGCTAGCGTGCGGACATCACACCAAAGAACCTAAAAAAGTAAAAAAAAAAAAAAAACTACCACCTTATCTGCAGAGGGCACCTATCAAAGGCCCAGAAGCCCAGAAGTCCTCTCCCCTGAAAGACTGCCATTACTGCAGGTTGAGTGGCGGTCCGCGGTTCACAGGGGGAGGGCAGGAGAGGGCGCTGCCGGGGGTCGGGGAGGGCGGGAGAAGGGCCCGAGCCGCTCCACCGTGGCATTTACAGCAATCCGCCTCTTGTTTGTGGTCACTGGACTGGAGACAAACGCCGAGCCCCCGGGAGGTCAGTGGAGGGCACCACTGAATTTCATCCGCATCCGAGGTCCCTCTGCTGGGAGAGGGAGAGGGGGTGACGGCGGGGTGTTGGAGTTGCTGTCCAACCATGCACCGGGAAAATCAATCCGTGGCCATGTAAACAACCTTGGAGCAGGGTGTCTACGGGAGAGTATGAAAAGATCAACAACGGCTGATCGATGGGCACTGAACTCTGGGATCGGCTGTTAAATAATGGACTGTAATCACTAGAGCTTTTATTGCGATAGTCAAACAGTCTGCCTGGGTGAAAGGTAATGATAGGTAGATATTATTTATTACTGCACTACTTGGCCAAAAAGAGTCGCCTGTTCTGCCCAACGAATGAGATCAGCTGATGACCTGAACATCCCGAATGAAAATAGTGGTTCAGGGAGCGTGAGTCATCATTTTCACACATGGATTGGTTCGGTTCTTTGGTGAACCGAACCTTTTGGTGATCTGCATTCTTTAATAAAGTGTGTCCATAGACATTGATTTCAATTAGCTAATGTACAGTTAGACGAGAATTATGAAATATTCTGTAAGTAAAGAAATTAGGAACATAAAACATGCAAAAGTGGAGTTTGTATGATTAATGTGAGTCTGCATTTATTCATTTAGTATTCCATTTCTTTATTTGCTTGTCTTTTGGCAGAAACGCCATTTTCACAAAAGATGCCACAAATAAACCTGTTCGAGGTCCACAGTCTTGTTCTATCGCTCCAACCGGCATCTGGACATATGCAGTCTTTGCACGACACTGTGTGAAACATTAGCACAGCTTGTTTACTTAAGACATAGCTGATCAATGAAGCAATGATGTGGCCATTTTAAGTCTAATTTGAGTGTCAATCAGCTTTAGACACAAAATGGTTTGGGGATCTCTGACATGTGCCTTACTACCACATACGGCATCTAATTAGGTGCATATATATATTTTTTTTTAATTCATATATTTATTTGATCAGGACAGTGTCTAACTGCCCCTGACTCCACGTCTTGTTTTATTAGAAGGGAAAGCCGTACCACTTGAGGGAAACCTACAAAGCTAAGAGCTTAAAAGGATGGACGCTAATCAGCTCTGCACTAACTACTGACAATAGCGAAAGAAAGAAAATATAAAATGCTTACGGTGAAATGTAATACACTGAAATGCTGTTAGAACTTTTCCCGTTTGTGAACTTTTGGATGACTCTTCACTTTAAAATTGTGTGCCCATGGGTTAGCAAATAGCTGATTAGCCGCTATCTTGCTTTTAAACTCTCAATATTTTTTTTTTTTTTTAAGTCAAAGGAAAAAGTGAATGGGATTTTTACTTCCGGCAACGGCCAAAGGATCTGAAGTGGGCAAACTCTACACAGACGGGCTCGAAACCCTTTTAGCTAGGGTAAGGCAAGAGTGCTAACTGTTGAACTATCCAAGAATGATTAGAACGTGATAAAGAATGCTTTAAGTCTGTTGCAAATGTTTAATAGCGGTGCCTTACCCAGATGTGGTCATTTACAGCGCCTTTCGCTAACATCACGTCACGTAAGCCAACCCAGAGGAATGCGCGTATGAAATTGTAAAAAAATAAAATAAAAAATGAGCAGCGGCCGCCCGATCAATAGTTGCATGAACTTCGCCGCAGCCTGGGAATCCGCTGTTAAATAATGGACTATAACCACTGCTGCTTTTTATACCTCCAGTCAAGAGTCCTCCGCCGTGATAGCTTTATGTCCCAGGCAAAGAGGTATGAGCCTGTTTATGGATTAACACCGTGATCAATAAGAAGATATTGATCACGGTGGCTCTGGGGCTGGGGGGAATGAATGAATTGGAGGCGCAGTCAAACCCTTATCGACCGGCTGACAGGGACTGCTTTCATCTCAGGTAGTTGATAATCCACCAATATTGTGATGAGCGGCTAATTTCGCATTTGAAAAAAAAGAAAAGGCGACCTCTGTGGCTCGCAATAAAAGTTGAGACCATTTGTTGACCAGATAGAAGGGTCACGTGGGGCCCGGGTCGTGCTCCTAAGGATGGGATGGGGGGGCTCAGGCTGATTTGCACAGCTTTCCGAGTCGGACTCAATCAAAGAAGTTAATTATCTCGATCAGAGGAGGAGGCAGAGGGAGAATGTGTATGCACGGTGTTAGCGGCTAATAATGTATGTGTCGGGTGTGCGGCGGCTATACCCACAGGCTAGTTTTTAAAAAGATAATTGGCTAACCACGGCACTAATTAACAGGCAGCTGGTAAAGATCAGTGACAAATACTATTTCTGTAGGTTTATTTCGCCTGGTATTCTTTGATAGATGTGATGGAATTGATCCGTTCCTACTCCAGGTCTTCGAGCTCAATAGGTTGGGTTCACATGACATCATAACATTCTAATCAGCCTATAATTTAAAACGGAGTTGGTGCGGCAAAGAATTCTACTGTGGTAGCTATTTCTCCATTGTGACAAACCATTTTCACCTTGCTTATCCACATGTCACAAAGTGAAACATTTCTCTCAGCGATGCACTTTGGTCAAATATTAAACGATGGTCAGATGAGAAGTGTTCCAGCCATATGGTAAATGTGGCAGGTTTGTCAATCCCTTCCCAATAAGGATCGGGAGAAACATTACATTTTCTGTTTGGAAATTCCATTCTAGAACAGGGATCTCCAACCAGTAGCTTTGGAGCTACCAGCAGCTCTCCAACTCTTTCCAAGTAGCTCGCCAGAGAATTTCTATATTCCTACATTCGCTCGACGAGTCACATTTTAGATGCTTTTTCTGGTGACATTTGCGTAAATACAGTATGGAGATTAAGAGGAAGCTGAAGAAAACGTTCAAGTAAATCCAACTAAGTCCCATCGTTATACAAGTGTCTTTGAAGCAAAAGTAGCTCACTTGACACTTTTGTTTCAGAAAAGTAGTTCACTGGGTAAGAAAGGTTAGAGACCCCTGTTCTAGAATGTCACCCTATTCAGATTCTATGGGTTAAACTGATTTTCTTTTGAGTTCGTTCGCATTTTTCACTCTGTTTGCTGAAGTAAATGTGGACTGAAACACAGCACCGCATATCTGATAATGTTAAAGTGGTTAGTGGGAAACCAATGGAGCTAATTCATTTACAGCCAAAGCGTTTTAAGAGGGAAGAGAGACCGTTTTTGGGCATTAGACTTTAAGGAAACAGAGGATCGTAAGGATGACAGCTTCACTCACACAGACTTTAAGTGAATGTATTGATTCCTTCCCGCTCCCATATACTCAAATGCAGAAGGAATTACATCAAATTTTGGATTACTTCTAAGTTTCGATGTGGATTCGGGTCACTTAAGCCTGCAGTCTGAAGGTCAGAAGGCCTACGTCTGGGGTTCCCAAGCTTTTGAGGCAGCGAACCCCAAAATGAACATTGGAACAATCGGGGAACCACACAGCAGGAAACTGCAGCTTTGAATCATATCAAGTGGCTATCATGAATGGAATCCGGTTGGCACACAGGCAGACAATATGGGCATTGGCTTTGAGTAAAAAGACGGGGAACGTGCCAGAGCAACTCACACTGTTGGAAAATCTGGGGGAAACTTTGGATTTTGAAGTCTCTTTATAGTTTATAACAGAAAGACCAGTCTGAATTCTGCTGTCTCTCTTGTACACAGGATGTTCTCACTGTGAACTAAAAGTACTCATTTGACCAATTCCCACGAAAGGTGCTGGGGAATTGAGCAGAGGCAGGGGGCAGCATCTGTGGACCCATCTTCAGATTTCCAGCTTCTTGATCAAGCGTGCCAAAACTCTCAACGGCCATTACGTAATTTCATCCAGTTAGCTTCCTTGTCGCCTCTTTCGCATGTAAAGCACGTGCGGGAATCGTAATGTGGCGTTGTTGCAAAGCGCGACTTTCCACCCTTCGCCGACAGCCTCCTCTGCCCCCTTTCTGAAGGCTCTCCACGGAAACAGTCGGCCCGAGCCCAGTCCTCCGTGTGATCAGCGCACCAGTCCCTATCAAGGCTAACGAGACTCCAGCCCCTGGGCCAGACGGGTTCAGCGCGCGCCACGTTTCATCATCGCCTGCTTCCCTCCGCCGCCCAGAAGCCCCGCCGTTGTTTTTATTTCTAATTACGCAGCCTCCAAATGCTACAGATTAAAGATAGGTGTTGGTAATTAATAGCATTTCCATAAATTTGAATGGTAACCGGTCTCATTAGGCGCCACGGCTCTCGTCTCCACTGAAGTTTCCCGCGTCATTGTGCCTCCGAGACTGACTGTAAAGGAGAGTAGAATGCAATCTAATGGGAGGATAGTAGGAACTTTGCAGCTACAAGGTTTACAATCTCAAATGGCTTTTAAACATGCGTTGAAAACGCATTTATACCACATGCCTGTTAGCACTTGTGAATGTTTTACTTGAAGCCACGCTGCATAACATTCCAAGAGCATCTAACGTTACAACAAGTTGCAATTTTCCATGTAAACCAGGGTTCCCTGAGCTACTTGGAAAAACTGAAACATGACTTGCCTACTTGCTAGTCCATGGAAAAATATCGAATGTCCAGGAAAAATAGTTTGTCCTTGAAAATATTTTGTACCTGGAAAATCATTTCAAATGAAGTGTTGGAACTCTGTAAATGTGTGAATGACATGTTTTCCCTTAAGCAATATTGGGGACAACATTGAGGAAAATACCAATTGTTGAATTTTACTGTTTGTCTTTGAGTCTGTCTTGCTGCAGTTTAGATACATATTCACACTAACTTTGTTAGTGTATTTTTTTTTTTCATTTTAGAGGGAAGGGGACCACACGTGTGCACGGCTGGGCAGAGGCTGCTGGCGTGTGGAGTGTGGATGGCGCGCCGTTTGGCACAAAGTTGGCCTGGTGTGTGCCAAGAGAGGACCATGGCACAGAGGGGCAGACACCTGTTGTAGTCATGACAGTAATGACTATATGAAGACAAGCTGGTTTGGTGCTACATGTTCACGCTGTGAATGAATGAATACAGTGCTGTTTTGCATAAAAGTGTACGTTTCCAAATGTGGTAAAGTTAGATTTGATCCATTTTAATTAGGTTTAGACATAATATAGTCCAATTTAGATCTATTGCACACACTTTGTATGCCTGGTTCAGTCCTGACTTGAACATGATTTAGGCCTGGTGAGATATTCATCTCATGAGATGGCACTTTTGAGAACTACAGCAATTAGACATAAGTGCTAAATACAAAATGTTCTTAGTGTCAAAACAAACATATTGAAACATAATGTTTCCAATGTCCTCAGGGACATTTCTGCATTTGGTGGTTGACTGCATTGTGCAACCCGTGGAGCTACAAACTCAAGATCAGAAAGAGTAACCTATTGTGCATGTTATGGGTTGATGAGGGAAGCTTTGACATGAGGAGAACATGGAAACTACGGACCAACAAACCCTTGACCTTCACACTCTCTGTAGTTTAGACGGTGCTATGCCATTGGCCCGACAACCCATTAGTCCGACGTCTCATTATTGCCAATATTTACCATTAAGCAGAGGTGCCATTAGTCCGACATCTCTTACCCAGTTGTGTTGTGGATTAGAGAGCCATAAACAACCATTGGGCCTAACCTTAAGGTCAGTGGACTCTTGCCTGAACCTCATTTTATTTTTCAACCCCTACTCAATGAGACATTTTCAGAATAATGAGGCGTCGGACTAATGGGTCGACCCCATTTAGACATTGCCAAAATATGGGGAAGAAACTTCAATAAGTTGTTAAGAAGAATTTGGTTATAAAAAAAAAAAAATCAAAATAATTTGATTTTTAAAGCAGCAGGTAGTTTTTGTTGCCTTGAAGTAAATCAACACCGACCAGAGTTCGGGACATTAGCCTTTTTGCAAATTTCCCACTCCTCGTTATATATTTTTTGTTTTGTCGGTTAAAAAATAGCCAAATTAGCCTCGTTCCCATTCACACATTAATAATTCATGGCATTACCGTCTCATTTCGGGAGAAAACAATCGCGACAGCCTTCCTTCCATCAGCCTCTCGTGTCCCGTTGTTTACCGACGGTACCACACACAAAAAAACAACAACAACACAAGCTTATTCTCAATTATCAGCAGGCAGGTCGACGCGCGCAGGCCCGTCCTTTGTTGCCTATGTGCCGCCCGCTCCGTAATCTGGCGCAGAGGCAGCCTATCATTACCGGGCCGGCGCCGTAATAGACCGACATGGATGCTATGGGAGAAATTGATTTTACACATCAATCAGCCGGGAGAATGGGGCGGGGGTGCGAGTGGCTAATGACAGCGCGGCGAGAAGTGGCGGCTTGTTTGTCCTCCGCGTAACCATACGAACGCCATCCCCTCAAGAGGCGTTCACAGTCATCAGGGGAGGAAACGAATCCAGGGTTGGAACATGCTCAAGACCCGGTGAGGTTGCACTCTTGCGCGTGTCCTTCTGTCCACTTCAGGGACAAATGAACAGCGTAATTGCCGGGTTGGGCGCCGGTGACGTGGATGCGGTGCTGTTTGGTGAAATGTAAACAGTCGTGGTAATTAGCTCCGATGCAGGGAGGAGGTATAGGTTTGAAAATGAGGGTTTTGTTTGAAAGCGGTTCTGAATGAGGGGCGGCAAACGCCGGACCGCTCACCTGTTGATTGAAGGGTTAATGCTTAAAGGCCTGTGATGAGAAGCATTCACTGTGGGCCTGATGATGCGGAGAGACTGAGATAGGAAGTGCTAAACTGATACAAGAGTCACAGGCGTTTCGGAAAATGTTTGTGTAGGTCGAAACTACAGAGCAATCATGTCATGGCGACGTGTATAGTTTTTTCCTTTTTCTACTACATTTGTAGTTTCTGTGT
Source organism: Proterorhinus semilunaris (assembly GCA_021464625.1). Taxonomy (NCBI): domain Eukaryota; kingdom Metazoa; phylum Chordata; class Actinopteri; order Gobiiformes; family Gobiidae; genus Proterorhinus; species Proterorhinus semilunaris. The sequence continues at coordinate 27,835,611 of CM038356.1, read as the reverse complement.
TCCACATCGTTTTACTGGATACTATTGTACATCTTTGTTGTGTTTTGTTGTGGGAATAAAGCACGTCCAGTCCGGACAGGTTCGTTAGGTTCTGGTCGGCTGTCAGCTCGCCGTGCACCTGTTTCCTCCCGGAGGGAAACTCTGCTCAGACCGAAAGACGCGTAGTTCTGCCCCGGCTCCAGCGCTGAGTCCGTGGAGCTGACAGCTGCTTTGGTTAGACCAGATCGCTGGTTCATGATCTGATTTTATACCGATGGGTGATTTTATACCGATTTTATACCGATGGGCGATGGTGGCGCAGCTGGTAGAGCGGGTCGTCTCATGATCGGAAGGTCGGGGGTTCGAATCGTCATTGTGTCCTTGGGCAAGACACTTCACCTACCTTGCCTCCAGTGTCTGCGTACATTGGTGTATGAATGGGTGAGAGGTTCCTTGCTGTAAAGCACTTTGAGTTACTGTTACTATTACTATTGCTCCTGTCAAGGTTAAAATGGTTAACAATAGGCAAAAGGCACCTTGGAGAAGTGAAGATTCGGTCAGGGCACAGAAAAGGGAGTGCCGAAAGGCCGAACGGAAATGGCGCAAGTCAAAGCTCCAGGTTCATTTTGACATATACAAAGAAGTGCTTTGTGAGTTCAACCAGATTTTGTGTGGAGAAAGGGAGAAGTACTTCTCTAAAATCATCGCAAACTGCAGATACAATTCTCGTGTTCTGTTTTCCACAGTAAACAGACTAACTAACCCTACAGTTTCACTGCCCTTAGAACTAATCTCTACATCTAAGTGCAATGAGTTTGCACTTTTTTTTATGACAAAGTCCAAGGCATTAAAAATGCCATAATTTCCACAACACAAATACCAACCCTGCCACCAGATAAACACCTTGAGCTGACACATTTCACAACTGTTACTGACAAAACAATTGAAGAGGTTATCTCCGGTCTGAGTTCATGTACATGCTGCCTTGATTAATTACTTATTTAAGATTCAAGATTCAAGATTGCTTTATTTGTCAAACCATGACTGATTCGAAATTCTATTTCTCTCATCCTTCGAAATTGGCAACTGTGTCTCAGACAAAATTTCCATGACCTGTGGAGTCCCCCAGGGGTCAATCTTGGGACCCCTCTTATTCAACTTATACATGCTTCCATTGGGTCAGCTAATAAACAGCAACAATGTGTTGTACCACAACTACGCAGATGACACTCAGATCTACGTGTCTAGGGACCTGTAGATACTCTCTGTCACTGCATCAAACAGATCAGTTTGTGGATGCAAAACAACTTTCTCCAACTAAACTCAGACAAAACTGAGATAATCGCAGACACAAAGAGCATCAGCTTTTTACCATCTGAAAAACATTGCTAAGATCAGAGGAATAGTGTCAAAACCAGACTTGGAGAGACTCATCCATGCATTTGTCTCCAGCAGGTTAGACTACTGTAACGGCTGCTCACTGGCCTTTCTAAACGAGCTGTTAGAGCTGCAGTACATCCAGAACGCTGCTGCTCGAGTCCTGACAAGAACCAGGAAATACGACCATATTAGTCCAGTGCTCCGGTCTCTGCACTGGCTTCCTGTCACTCAGAGAATAGAATTTAAAACAGCTCTGCTTGTGTACAAGTCTTTTCATGGTTTAGCACCAAAGTACATCTCTGACATGTTAGAGCCGTATGAACCATCTCGGGCCCTGAGAACTTCAGGGAGGGGTCTCCTGGTGGTTCCCAGAGTCAATAATAAACACGGTGAAGCTGCATTTCAGTTTCATGCAGCTAAAATCTGGAACAGTCTTAATGAGGATGTGTGACAGGCCTCAACTCTGACAATGTTCAAATCCAGGCTGAAAACAGCTCTTTTTACCCGAGCATATGAAAACTGAAAGTATTTTATCTGCACTCTTGCCTTTTACTTTAATTGATAAATTTTTATGTTGATGTTTTAATTATTGATTTTATCTGTTTTCTTGTAATTTTATGCAACTGTGAAGCACTTTGAATTGCCTTGTGTATGAATTGTGCTCTACAAATAAACTTGCCTTTGAGTGCCTAATGTAGGTGGAAAAGCCTACGTTGAGACCATTTACCATACCCTTTTTTTATATAGGCTATTTAGGCCTACAGCTTATTTAATAAAGGTCACTTTTTATTATTAGCCTATTTTTCTTTTCCCCCCTTTTTTTATTTAGTAAATGTGATCTTGGATTGGCTATAAGGTTAACGTGGGTTACTGACCAGATTTTGCACAAACATATCATATTTGTTATGTTAAAAACAACTATTTATGTTTTCCTGGTTGGAGAAATGTGCTGTGTTTTGTGCGTGTGTGCTGTAAAACCCATGGGTGAGGCCTCCTCAGACATGAATATTTGTGGGCGTTTCATTCAAATGACGTGAGGATTTCTCCGTGGCATTTACCATCAGCTGCTCTTGCGTATGATAAGATCTGAGCGGAAAGCACAGGTTCATAAATGTCACGCGCCCTCTGGCGTATATCGCAAATACACCTACGCTTACCCCATTCTTTTTTGCGCAATGTTGGTAAATGAGGGCCAGTGCATGTTAATGATACATACATTAACATGTTCATTAACATGCATGTCAACAAGCCACAGCAGATTGTAGCCATGGGCTAATTTCTATCCGTCGTCCCCCATGTGCACTCTCAAACATACTCTCATTCATCCTGACGTATTGTACGTGTTTTTAGTGGTAGGTGAAACCGGAGTACCCTGAGGAAACCTACAAAGACACGGGGAGAACATGCAAACTCCACACAGAAAGGCCCCATCCATGAATCGAACCCGGGATCTTTAAGCTGTGAAGCACGAGCGCTAACCACCGTGTTACTTATCTGTAAGAACCACACGGAGACAAATATGACAGCAATGCCCTGATCTCTCCTATGCATCCTTTCTATGCAGAGTTTGCATGTTCTCATGACTTCAACAAAGTTTATAAGGAGTCCTTCCCATGCACATGGCTCAACAAAGTTTGCAGCCTGAGGTTGTAATTGGGAATTGGTGAAACTCTTCAGATCAGTGCTAATTTCATCGACACAATTTGGTCAAAATCATATTGCAAATTTTTTGTTAATGAGACAAAAAACTATGACTAAAACTGAAATGTCATTGACGACCTATGACATTTCCAATGGGAAATGTATACTCCAAGATTGATGGAATCTTGGAATAGTCCATCAATCTTGGAATAGTAATGGAATATTCCAAGATTCCAGGATTCATCGAGCTCTCATTGTGAAAGAGTGGTTCAGGGAGCGCGAGACATCCGTTTCACACACAGATTGGCCACCACAGAGTCCAGATCATAACCCCATAGAGACCCTATTCATCCATCTATCTTCAAGACTCGAAATTAATGACATACAATCGTGTACATTAGCAGTAACTAAGTGTCGTATGTACCTTCCTAATTAGCCACCCCCAGGAGCGCCGGCTGTCTCCAGAACGCCTTTGTTGGGCTTATAATTTGCCCTTGCCGTTTCTCTACGCTAATATCCAAAACCAAACAGCCCCCCCGTCCCCGTCTTCACGCTGATATCTTTAAGGCGCCCCCTCCCCACAGCTGGACGCGCATGATCTTTCCATCCCTCTATGAAGCCAAGGGTCCCACCTGATTAAGGAGGCCAGGCCGAGAGACCGCGGTGGGGCAATGGAGAGGTCAAGGAGAGGCGAACACACCCTTCTGCGCCCACGACTACCAGGAAACCCGCCTCCCCGTATGATCAGACCTATAGGAATTTGGTGTAATTAAGCGCAAAAAATATCAATATGGTATTCTTTTGCAGTAAAATAAAAATAATGGAAAATGGATGGGGAGAGAAAGGAATCATTTTGTGGCTGTGGTTGGAATATTTAAAGAGAAATCGACAAATGAATGACAGAGTGAAAGAAGTGACATTTGGGTATTACTTAAGTGCCCGTATTTGAATAAACTGGCTTGTATTTACATTTTAAGCATGTTTTATTGTTCCCTCATCATAAACATGTACTGAAGTTCTGATTCGGTTCATTCATGCATTAGAAAGTGTACAATGTTATATTACCCTGTATTGTCCTGACAGTTAAATGTCTACAATCTGAGCACTTGTGGAGCTCTCGCTGAAGAACAAAGTCGAAACAAGTACAGGGAGTAAGTGATTAAGTAGGTAAATATGTAAGGAAGGAAAGAGGAAAGAAAGAAAATAAGTATGTAAGATAGTAAGTAAGTGATTAAGTAAGTAAGTAAGTGATTAAGAACATAAATATGGAAGGAAGAAAGGAAGTGATTAAGTGCGTAAGAAGGTAAGTGATTAAGCAAGCAAGCAAGTATTTAAATAAGTAAGGGTTAAAGAAAGAATGAAAGTAAGTAAGTAAGTAGTAATGGAGAAAGAAAGAAAAAGTAAGAAAGAAAGCAATTGTATAAATAAGCTAGGGATAAAGAATGAAAGTAAGTAAGTAATTACTATCTAAGTCCGTATGCAAATGAGGGATTATAAGAAGAAAAGCAAGGGATAAAGAAAAAGTAATTATGCACTAAGTTAGTAGGTAAGTATGCGAGTGATTATGTAAGTAAATAAGTGAGTGATTAAGTAAGTAGGCAAGCATGCAAGTCAGTTAAGTTGTATTTAGTACAAGTATGACATACATCAGTAAGTGAGTGAGTGATTAAGTTAGTAAGTAACTGATAGAAACATAATTAAGCAATGAAAGTAGGCAAGCATATACTAAGTAAGCACATTAGTTAGTGTAAGCAAGTATATAGTATGCAAGTAAATACATTTGTAAGTATTATTCTTATGAGTAGGTAAGAGGTACTTTTGTAAGTGAACAGGGAGCTAAATCTGCTTTGTACTGTTAGCTTAGATTTCCCCTCACTGCCCATGAGCACAACTGACTGTACCTGCTCTAAATGACAGAGGCGTCGGATAATATACTCCCTCTCTGTTGTTTCACACGGGGCAAACCCAGTGCTCCCGCTGCAGGCGACCCATTCCCCCCTCCATCCATCACACGCTCCCTTTTTAATAGATTGTACTTCACGTTCCGAAGACACAGCTTGTAATGCATCCCATTTCCAGGACCCAGCCCCAACCCCTTCCCCTCCCCTGTCCACCCCCCCAATCCCCCCTCCCCTTCCCCGCACGGGCCTGCCTGTCTGCGCTGCTGCAGGCCCTCCATTGTTGGGCGCCTCTGGATAATGTCCTTATTAATTGTAGCTCTTTGTAAGGTGTCAGCTCTAAGGCCCAGATTGAGATGGATGGATCTCCAGAGTCCGGGGCCTTTTTCTGGCTTTGGCTCTCGCTCTGCGCACCACTGCAGCGCCGGCCGACTGTCAGCGGACTACTAAAAACATGTTCAATGAGCTAAAACACTGAATAAATAAATAAGACAAAGGACAGACAGAAAGAAACAGAACATTTCAAATTTATTGCGGCTTGATTATGACTAAACGTGGTGTAAACAAGGGCTAACATGGGAGTAAAGGAGGACTGAACCCAGACTAAGATAGGGCCAAAGTAGGACTAAACTCGCAGGTGAAATCATTAATGTTTATATTTTTAGTTTTGTCCCTTAACATCTTAGTTTTAATGTCAGAGTAAAACAATTTATAATAATTTAAGGTGCAAAACATTTTAAATCTGTTTTAATGATGTTAGTTGCGTTTACTGTATTTTGATATGTGGCTTCATTCACCACAATAGGTTGGTTTACAATCAAAAATACATCAAATTAAATGCCTGAAATGTTAAAAATATTGTCTCAAAATCCTCTTGCGACCCCCACTTCCGTGTCCCGAGACCCCTCACTTTGGGAACCTCTGCGCTAGTGAACTGGAGATTTCCAGGAAGTAACTACAACATCGTGCCGCAACTGATATTGACATACTGTATATTGTATCCACGCGTATCCAATATGGTTTCCACTCTGGAGACGTGAAACATTACAAAGCTTTAGGGCCCGTTTTCATTCCACTCTTACAACAACATCTCCACTTAAGTAAATCCGACAGACTCCAAACTTTCCAGTCTTGTACTTTACAATATACGTTTTTTTTCTAAGGGATTTTTTAATAGCTCATTTTTTATATTATTTGTCTATTATGTTTATTTGACAGAGACAGATTACACATTAATGAACATTTCTGTAATGTGTCAGTATTAGCTGCAGAGCTATTGGTGGCTTGTGCCAACAACAAATTCCATAGTCTGATGCACTGAGCTTTGAACCGCAATAACACAAGGAGAAATTGTACTATTATTTTTCCGCTTAAATAATTGATCAATAAATACCTTCTTCAAAGACTAAACAAGATCCACAATCTCATCTGAAAATATCTTTGTAACTAAGATTTCTACAAAATAAAATCAATCAGCTTAAACCTGGGTCTATCCATTATATAAGTCTTTGTCCATGAAAATGTCGGCAATTTTGAAAATGTTTATGCATACATACTATTTTTATATGAAAACATACAGGACAGATGGGTGAGTGGTTCCTTGCGGTAAAGCGCTTTGACGAGAGCTTAATAAGCTTTATATCAGTAACATACAGCAAAAGTTTCAAATTGAATTATTTTCCCTATTCACATTCAGTGCTTTGCCTGAAAAGCCAAAAGCTGGGACTAAAGTGGGCTCTAGGAAGGGTCCTAAAAAAGGATGACTGAATTTGTTTTAATCTAGGCTAAAATAGACATAGATTATTAGCTACAGTCTACCAGTCATTAACAAATAAAGCAAGAAGATGTAACGGTAATGGAAGGCTGTCTGGGAGTTTGCATGTTCTCCCCGTGCCTGGGCATATAGCTGGCACTACCCGGACTTTCGTGGGTAAATGATGGCTTTGGAAATAGATAAACTGAAATAACCGGCGGGGGGAGCTGCGTCTGTATCGACTCCTCGGTGTGTTGGCTGGTTGGAGGATACTTGTTAATTAGGAGGACACGAGGCTATGGGAGATCAACGGCATTAACATCAAATCCGTGCGTTCTCATTAAAGCGAACACGGTCCATCTAATGAAGGCTTATTCGTCCCACTGACGCTCTCTCAGAAACACGGACGCAGAGGACAACACTGAGGACGACTAATATTATTTGATAGATAAGTAAAAAGAGTGCATTTAAAAAAAGGTCTTCACCAGTTTTCATCGTTTTCCATGTATTTATTTGCAGTGCTTTGCGTCCTGCGTCCGCCTGCTTTACGCTCATTGCTCCGACCGAGGCCACCGTGATCGAATGATTTATTAACGCCGGTACGATCAGCGACCAGAGAAGACATCGTGCATGAACTCTCTGTTCATTCATCAGGCGAAACGTAAAACGATCATCAGCAAATATAAGTTCAGAAATCTAAACGGTTACTAATGACTCCTTGCATCCTTCCATTTTGTCTCACTCTTTTAAACTTTATCGCTGCACTTCCTTGTTCTATAAAATACGCAGCATGCCGTTTGCATCGTATCCTCTGATTGGCTTTTAAAATGCTTGTCAGTCACGCCCATCGGGGAACTCGAAGAAATCACTCCGGATTCCAGACTACACATCTTTGTATAGAATTTGTAGGAAAAGCTACGTTCTGGCTGGCCAGGCTCGATAGATTCAATACCAGCATTTCTCAAATAGAATTAGGCCTAGACATCAACGTTTTAATTATATTCCAGCAATGGAAAAAAACGCAGATGAAAACAGAATAATTAAAACACTCTTGCCGTATAAAGACTATTGACGTCTGACGGTCAGTCCAGCTCTGTTGTATTATTTTGAAGGCGCGACGCAAACACACCGGAAGCACATGGCTACTTAATATGGGTAAACAAATGTGGTACTTCCACTCTCCCGACTACTCGATGAATCTTTAATGGTCATACATCTTTCTTTTTTTTTTTTTACTTTAAATCTGATCATTGAAAGGGCTTCCAATATGCCTGAAGGACACTGTAAAGATCTCATCCTTCTAAATACTCACATTTGAACAAAATTGTATTGAAACACCAGACTTTTTGGGTCTTTCCTTCCTGTAAAATGTCCTGCGAGCTCCCTTCCCCACAGTCTCGCTCTCCAAAACATCGTCATTCCTACCCTCGCTTATCCATCATGTCTCTATCCCGCAGTCGTCTTCCAACCTTCTGCTGACCCCAAAAATAGATCTCCATCTCCCCGTTTAAAGAGCGGGAGAGGTAGGGCCCGGCATGTTCCCCCGGTGTCAACCGTTTCGTTTTTTTCTCGTCCTTTCGAGTGCAGATCTTATTTTTCGAATTCCCCGTATTGGTATGATCGCCCGCTGTGTTAAATTACGGGGCCCGAGTGGTGGGCCGGCACTAATCAATAAGAATCAGTGCTCCAGTCAGCGGGAGCCCCGGGGCCCACGCGGCTGGCCCCCAGCAGGTGAGGTGCACGCGAGGGCCCACACAGGATTATATGATATCAATGCAGAATCAGCCGGTGCCATTACACCAGCGGGGATATCGACGTGGCGGGCTTTGAACGCCGCTGAGGGCTGCTCCGGTGCCCACCTCTGTTTGGTGTCTGAAGAGGCCAGATACAGCGAGAGAGTGAGTTACAGTCGCTCAGCAGCGGCTCACTTTAACTCGTCTGCCGTGATGGACAGGTTCTTTTGGAGTTAGTGCCATAATACGATCAGGTATTTCTGCTCATCTCCAACGTTGGCACTTGGGATGAAAGAGGTTTATTGGATGCACTCTTAGTGATATAGCTAGAACTGAACTTGTGTTGTGTTAAGCTGCAGGAGAGGACACAAGCACACGTTTGGCAATGTGTAGACAGGCCATGCCTCATTTGAAAGCTAAGAACCTTCCAGAATTCAGTAGTGGAAGTAGTGGAAGCTGCACAAACACTAAGACTTAAAAAAGGCCAGATCTTGTGCCTATGGTTATCTTCCATGGGTGCGAACTAAAAACTTTATTAACCCCATCATGAGCTGAACAATGTCCGTGTCCCGAGACAAAGCGCTGTCGCCTACAGCTGGTCCTGCTGTGGCGCGGGTCGGCACTCGCTCGGCCGTAATCATGACCAAAACAAAAGCACATGTCCAGCCCCACTGCCCCACAACCCCTCGCCTCAGAGTCTGGTTGGAGGAAAAAGGTTGTCGTACATAACATCGCCCTTGGTCATGTGTGTTTCTCCAACCCACGTACTTCCCATTTAAATGCGCTCAGCCTAGCAGCTGCAAGATCTCAAAGTGCGCTCCTACTAAGTGCAAAATGTTACGCCACAGTCTGCGCTTAGAAGCACAAGATCGGTCCCTATGACTTGATGAACTAATCTTGAGACACATATGGGTCAATTCTCTGGCATGCCCTTTCCACTAGGAACTCTGAGACGCTGTTAAAACCAAATTGAAAACCTTATATGACTGTGGATATGGGATTCACATTGCTTTGTTTTCAATCTTATTATTATGTTATTCAATCTATTTGATCTTAAAATGTATCTTTGTATATTTCCTCCTGTTTCTTCCTTATTGATTGAATGAAATCTGAATAAAGGGTTGCCATGGCAATGTGGCATTTTGCTTGGCACAGTAAAACATTGAGTTGTCAGATTTTGTTTATTTTAGGAGTGCCATGTTTTCCAAATTGTGCACCTTAACAACAAATTAAAGACGTCTGTCAAGTCAAACACGGGTCGTGACCGAAAGGACAAGATGGTTTGATACAAACGGTCGAAAAGAGTTTCCTTCTTGAAGGACATGGAAGCTCGGAGTAGAGCCATGGCTCCTCAGCATCAAGAGGGCTTGGGTATCTGATGCTTCTCTTACAAAAAATAATTAATATTGCTTAAAAACAAGCATGATTTATCACATGACTTGACTTTTTTTGGTCTCATTTCAAGTGTTCTTGTCTCATTTTAAGCGTTTGAGTTCATTTGCACCGCCTCCTGGATTTGTCCCCGTTTCAGAGCGTGTTGTCCCACACTGATCAGCTTCTCCGCCTCCTCCTTCCTCTTCCTCCTGCGCAGCTCCCTCCGCTCCACAAGTCTTTCACCATCTCCTTGTTTGTCCCTATTTTGTGCTCCACTGTGCTGCGGGAGCAGGGGGGCTCTTGGGGCCTCTTCAGTGTTTCAGGAGAAGAAATATGTAGGTCTCAAAAGTCTTTAGCTCAGAAGCTAGCTGTTTGTTTACTTTTAAAAAGCAACTTTCTCCAGGACCATTATGCAGTCTCTGCCGTTTAAGCGACTGTCGCGCAGTAATAATTGTCTTCACTTTGTCGAAGTGCTCCTAAGGTGTTATTACGCCTAACAATATAGTACCCCTTTTTATCCGCTTAGAAAATAGACATGTTTAATTTTGTGTGACTATACTTGGATCGTGTAACTACTCACGTAACCATATTTAAATAGGGAAAACGTGGAAGAGCTCGGTCGCTTCTATCTTCACCTCATTTGGAGCTATAGAGGAGAAGAGGAGAGGCTAAATGCTAACGCCGTCTGTGCTGTGTATACGTGACACAAATGAACTCGTCTAAGCTAAGGTAAGAACATAGCTCAGGATGGACAAACTATGGCCTGTTCCTTTAAATCCAGAATATCCATCTTGTATTGAGTAGTGTGGGCTGGTTTAGTCTTATTTAGAAGAACACAACCTATTATTGTCCGACTTCTAAGGTAATCTGGCTTAAAATAAGAATTTAAAACTAAATATAGATCAATTAGAACAAGATTTGAACGAGTAAAACTCCAAACTATGTCAATATTCTGAATTCTGAGTACCGTAAATACATTTAGATGATCAAACGTACCTGGATCAAAATGTATCTTACCTGAGAACACATGGGAACGTAGCATTGTCTCAGGTTGATAAATTATTGAAGCTTCTTGGAGAGTTAATTTTTCAGAATATGGAAATAAACGTGATGGATGTAGAGCTGCGATGTCTCATTGCACGTGGGGAAATGCGGAAACAAAACCACTCTGTAGTCTATGAAGAGCACCCGCGCTCTATCAAATGAGTTTCACGTCCAGTTCAGTTTGATGTTCAGCCTCTGCAGGTGCTCCTCCTCATGTTCCACCGCAGACTTAACCTGTGTCCCGTTGATAATTCCCCCCCGTGTTCCCGCGCGCCAGACGCCCATAACATGATGCGCCAATCGATGCGGCGGTCCTTTGACATTTTGGCTCCTGTAGCATTTTCATATTGATAACAGTGTCGAAATGTCCTTCCAATTAGCCGCGCCCGGTTAGCCCAAGCAGTAACCCCAGAGCACTCACGCAGTCGCGGTATTGATCCTCCAGTCCCGAGGAAGCGCCGAGTGGATCAAACCAGGGTCTGACTCAGAGGCCATTACCACAAGGCCCTCGCGATGACCCGCACAACCCGATCTGGGCGCTCACTGCCGGGGTCAGAACCTCCACGCCCTCCCCTTTGGACTTTTCGCTCCGGGCGGTGTAATCGGCAATCCACAATCTGTTATTATGAAGAGTATTGATCACTTTATTTATGTTACATTATTAACATGAAGGGAAAAAAGTGTCATGGTTCAGAGAGTCACAGAGAAATCTAAATGAGAGTAAAGTGAAGCTAAGATATAAAATTATTCTGTAATGTTATGTTTTCATAAGATAAGCCAGGATGGATGGAGCCAGGTTTAAATTTATGGTTTTCTTTTGTTGATATATTACAACTTTTTTTTCAATGTGGATTTTGGATAAGCTATTTTTAATTGAAAGAATTGTCAGAAAATCAGGTTCAACCAAGTCCGCCAAGTCCGCTCAATAAAAAAAGAGAAATTAGATATTGAAAAATCACCCTGTAAGAAGCCTCAAAATATTATCTAAATATTAAGTCCAAGACTGGAAAGTTTGGAGTCTGTTTGGAGCTACTAGCCTGGCTACTGCCAGACTAAATATCACAAGTGATATTCGATCTGTAAATATATATATATATATATTTATTTTTTTTATTATTATTTTTTTATCCGTAAACAAACTACAAACCTCCGTATGTCAAATAGTGCGTTATCGTCTTGCCGTCCCTCCTCGTTCTGTCATTGGTTGAAGTGAAATGATTCGAGCGCACACAGCAGCATGAGTCTGAGCATGAGGCTAAGGAGCTACTAAAGTGGTAAGAAAAACCTAATTTGGAGAAAACGGTGGTACAGCAGTGAGCGCTCGTGTCCTGGGTTCGACTCCCACCTGGACAAGATTCTTAATCTCAGTGGGACTTTCCTGGTTTAATAAAGGTCAAATAAAGTTTTGTAACATCTGCACATGTGTATACTCCTCCCGTCTTTAGCCACTGCTATCTTCCAGAGCGGAAATGACCATAAGGGGCGACGGTGGCGCAGATGGTAGAGCGGGTTGTCTCGTGATCGGAAGGTCGGGGGTTCGAATCCCGCCTCCTGAAGGTGCACATTGTCGTTGTGTCCTTGGGCAAGACACTTCACCCTCCTTGCCTCCAGTGTCTGCGTACCCTGGTGTATGAGTGAGTGGCAGGTGGTGGGCCGATGGTGCAGACTGGCTGCCCCAGGGCAGCTGTGGCTGCAACAGCAGCTCACCACCAAGTATGGAGTGAATGAATAATGACGACAGTGTAGCGCTTTGAGAAACTTGGTAATACAGGCTTGTAAAGCGCAATATAAGTGTAAGGCATTATTATTATTATTATTATTATATTTGGATAAAACCATCATCTCGGTTGCCTTGCACTAAATGTGTCGACAATGTTGGAATGATTTCTGGGAAATCTCCGACTCGCTTGTGGACGAACCTCATACACATGAGCAACATAAAGGGTCAAATCTCAACATTGACCACTGCGTGAAATATCTATCTTTTCTCCTGCTGTGTCTCGCCTTGATGTGGAGAAATTGTGATTTTGTTTGGCGTACATCTAATGAACAGGTTTAAAATCATGTGGACTCATCTAAAAGTCACAAGTCTTTACCTTTAGCACATCCAGGGCCACTGCAGACCAAGAAGCCGCTTAGAGCGCCGAGGACACCAGGGGCCCCCTAGAGAGCCATTTTTTAAAATGAAAATAATGTTAAAAAAAAACTGCATTGTAAACTGTAATATAAGGTTTAGTTTTGTATACTAATACAATAAAGCAATGGTAATTATTTTTTATTTGTAATAGCTACATTTATCCTGCAGATATTCATCTTTGACCCGGCCATGTGTGCAGGCAGCTATGGGTTGTGCTGACACTGGTGAAAGGACCCGTCTCCTTTCTAAGCATTAAGATGTGTCCTAGATGTCACTGACTTGCTCAGACACAACCTGTGCGACAGTCCTTATACTCTGGTGAGAGCGAGGCATCTGCAATGCTTAGGCCAGTTGCTTTTCACCGCCCGGGCTCATGTACATGACAGACAATTGGGTCTGAAATCGGTTCTGATCAGAAATGTGTCGCCCTGACGCTCGGCTGCCTCCTCCCTTCTCTTTTCTCATCGCAAAGATCTACTTTTGATCTGCAGAAATGCTTCATATTTGACAAAAAGTGCCAAGGTGCCAAAGTCGTTTGAGCAGAGGTTTATTATCGTAAGCTGTAAACTGAGCTATTCTTTGCTCTGAAGAGGAGTGTGTCTGTGGAGTGTAGGAGAAACAGACATGTGTTCACAAACTTTTAAAATACTTTTATTCACAAACTCTTTCAGGAGCCCCTTATGAGAGACCAACAGGCCCGGTTTGAACCATGAGGCCGTCCTTCTGTGGACCCACCACCTGCAGGAGGAACCATAGGGGCTGGTGCAATGTGATTTGGGCAGCTCCAACGGCTGCCCCCACGACCCGGCACCGGACAAGTGGAAGAAAATGGATGGATGGATGGACAAACTCTTTCCATATTTTTACAAGTCATACAAGTTAGCTCTCTCTCCTTGGGTGATGATCGGTGCAAATTAGCCACATGCTAAGTGTAGTGAGCTTCAGGCCATCAACTTTGTGTGCATCTTCCATGCCTCAATGGTAAGTATGTCCTTTGCAATATGTGTAGTGTCATGTGGATACGTTTTCTAAGTTCCTACTGTTCACATAGCGCTGATGCCGGTCCGAGGGGTGCCATATAGCTGGAAGTGGTTCCCGGTGTCTGCGGGCTCGTAGCGGGCTCGTAGCGGGCTGTGCTTTTGCTTTGTTGAGCCTGTAAAGTGCATTTGTGTACTGAATGTTCATGTTCCAATGTATTTGCAGGGTCCTGGCAGCACCATCATGCCTCTCCTGTTGCGCTAAATGCACTTCCACATGTAAATATGCTCTGGACTCAACTCTTAAATGAAGAACTCAAGAACATGAAATTAACTTTTTAAGAAACCAAACTCAACTTATAATAAAACAAAACATGTCTGGTCCTTTTAATGAACCTGTGTGCCGTTAGAACCTTGCTAAAGTTATTTTCCCAGTTATAGTGGGTGGCGTTGTGGCAACATTTATTTTTAACAAACTATTTAGTATCACCGCCACTCTGCTACATAAGCGAACGGAAGACACATGCCATGGGAGTGATGATGTGGATTTGTGAACTAAAACATTGCAAACGCACATGACTCCGCGCCGAGAACAACCAGGGGAAGCTTTGAGAGGAGACTGGAAATGTCATGGTTTGGCGGTGGAGTGACGAAAAATAAAACCCAAAATGCAGGACTGCAACAAAACTGGTGATGTTTAATAAATGACGAAAAACAAAATCGAGAGAAAACAAAACTCAAACAAGCCGGGGCTGATGTAGACAACGATAAATACATGAGGAAACAGGGTACAGGTGAAACACTTCAGGGCGGGGCAGGCAATCAACACAAGGGGAACAAAGCAAAATCACAAGGACAGAACAGACATGTCGAAATAAAACACTGGACTAAACCAAAAACATACAAAACCAAGGGAACAAAAGACTAATCATAACAGGAAGCATAGACATACCAGGTGGATAAAGGTTTAACTTGTGTGTGTTCTGTTTGGAGCTCACTGCGACTTGAAGACTGAGCATCCCGAGACACACACGGTACAGTAGGTGGCGGTATGCACCTAAGCAGTTGGTTGCCACCCGCCAAGAACCGAACAAAGAAGAAGACTTGAAGACTACATGGTGTGTGTGTGTCAGTGAAGCAGATGTCATTTTTTGTGTTGGCCTCTTCTTTCATGATTTACCTGAATGCAGCTTGAATTGCAGCAGCTTTAGTGACAACATTCACAGTCTCAACTTTCAGACTGATGACGAAAGATTATTGAAACATTTTAATGAAACCTAGAAACGTTGGCCAGTTGAAATGCGATCTTGCTTTTGACCGTAAGGATACATTTCCCACTGAAATGGCAGAACGTGGGCATGATCAAGGAAATGCACTTCATAATCGGACACGTTTGATACTCCTTGGAGAGGGGATGGAGGACAGGGGCTTGTTCAACAGTATCAGCCCACGAAGCGGAGCATTACCTGGAGCTCATCCACAGGAACACCGACCACCACGGTGCCTGGAGTCATGCGGCTTTGAGAACCAAGGGACCTTGATTTGGAGGACACAGCGCTGGAACGAGGAGGAACATTGAATGACTCTTCCCTGGATAGAGCAAAAAGTGTTTTGCAAGCATTCCAAGTAAGAAAATAATAAATATTGCACTTATAATTAGATTGTATATCTCATTTGTGTTTTTTCCCCGTCGATTTACAATGCAGACCAGTGAGAGTTACTCCAATTGCCTTATCCCTGATTATTTTTTCCGCAAACAATGCCAGAGAAGGCAAGTAAATTAAAGAGTTTTGATCCAAACTCATTGCAAACATTCCTAGCACATTTCTAAAATCCCAGTTCTTAACATGGGTGAGTTCGTAGGTCACATTACACAAGTTGCAGGGTCTCTTTTCGGGGTTTGCATCCCAGAAACTAGACTGAACAATTATGAAATTGATACACATGCTTAATACTTAGATTCACAGTCATTTCCCACAATTATTTGAGTTTACAATGTACTGGAGGAAGACATTTAAATGTTTTTGTCCCACCTTTAGAAAAAAATAATCATGTAACTCATGAAGATGTCATGTTTTGCAGCGTGACGTGCCTCCGGCGAAGACATCAAAGGTGAGGGGCTGCGCTGGTGATTGTCAGACTTTGGTTCGAAAAAAGGCGTCTTTCTTTTTAATCACGTTTATGTTATTTAGAAAAATAAAATAAATTACAAAGAAAAGGCATCGTTATATTGCCTTTCGTCAGGAGGACATCATTACAGTGGGCGGGGCTGGCCGCTCGACTGTTCTTTGTTGTTTGTGGCTGTTCTTTGTTGATGGTGTTTTGTTTGCGGCTGTTCTTAGTTGATAGTTTTTTGTTTGCGGCTGTTCTTTGTTGATAGTGTTTTGTTTGCGGCTATTCTTTGTTGATAGTGTTTTGTTTGCGGCTGTTCTTTGTTGATAGTGTTTTGTTTGCGGCTGTTCTTTGTTGATAGTGTTTTGTTTGCGGCTGTTCTTTGTTGATGTTTTGTTTGCGGCTGTTCTTAGTTGATGTTTTGTTTGCGGCTGTTCTTTGTTGATGTTTTGTTTGCGGCTGTTCTTAGTTGATGTTTTGTTTGCGGCTGTTCTTTGTTGATAGTGTTTCGTTTGCGGCTGTTCTTTGTTGATGGTGTTTTGTTTGCGGCTGTTCTTGATAGTGTTTTGTTTGCGGCTGTTCTTTGTTGATGGTGTTTTGTTTGCGGCTGTTCTTGATAGTGTTTTGTTTGCGGCTGTTCTTTGTTGATAGTGTTTTGTTTGCGGCTGTTCTTTGTTGTTAGTGTTTTGTTTGCGGCTGTTCTTTGTCGATGGTGTTTTGTTTGCGGCTGTTCTTTGTCGATGGTGTTTTGTTTGCGGCTGTTCTTTGTCGATGGTGTTTTGTTTGCGGCTGTTCTTTGTCGATGGTGTTTTGTTTGCGGCTGTTCTTTGTTGTTAGTGTTTTGTTTGCGGCTGTTCTTTGTTGTTAGTGTTTTGTTTGCGGCTGTTCTTTGTTGATAGTGTTTTGTTTGCGGCTGTTCTTTGTTGTTAGTGTTTTGTTTGCGGCTGTTCTTTGTTGTTAGTGTTTTGTTTGCGGCTGTTCTTTGTTGATGGTGTTTTGTTTGCGGCTGTTCTTTGTTGATAGTGTTTTGTTTGCGGCTGTTCTTTGTTGTTAGTGTTTTGTTTGCGGCTGTTCTTTGTTGATGGTGTTTTGTTTGCGGCTGTTCTTTGTTGATAGTGTTTTGTTTGCGGCTGTTCTTTGTTGATAGTGTTTTGTTTGCGGCTGTTCTTTGTTGATAGTGTTTTGTTTGCGGCTGTTCTTTGTTGATAGTGTTGACATAGTAACAATGCAGACTTGCCACTCATTTGGCTCTGTTATTAAATGCTGTTGCCATGATGATATTCTATCTGCATAGCCTCTAGTATAGACTCCATATGTACGCAGTGATGCTCACAAACCAGATTATCCAGTTGAGGTACTGCAGATTAGGATCCTGTTACAATCTTAGCTACAGAGTGATGCAGTTTCTCTTTATGTCCGTATGAACACACTGAATGTGGTGCCCATAGTTTCTGGAACCCTGTGCGTATCATTGTGATGCAGAAGACACCATTATACTGGGGACGGCCATTACTGCTGACACCAGTCTGTTCATGCATTTATTCATCCAGTATTGACCCCGCGGCCCCTGCACATGTTTACATTAGAGACGACTTACAATGCTGTTCAATCACAATCACTACAGCTTTACAAATACTCCCCCATCAGCACTGCTTCAGCTGTGGGACCAGCCTTTAGCGCCATCGCGGACTCAAGGCACTCACGTTCTTCTTTCAATTGCATTTTTTAAAAATCTTATACATTTATTTATTTGCAGGGAAAATGTGAAAAGACACAAGTTGCAACAGTTTGCAGCTGGTGTGATGCATTTAGTGCAGTGGAGGAAAAGTAAAAAAGTGGAAGTAATGCAATACGACTTGTCATGGTGAATAGTGTGTGAAGGACAGCATGGAAGGGCTGTGACAGCATGGATTTGGAAATGGTGAAAAGGCATTGATTTTGACGGTGACCTCTTTTTAGATGTGTTTGTTTTAAGTTAATAGCAACTGTAAAATTCTACATTAAAGGTGCATTGTGGAACTTTTTATGCAAATAAAAATAAAAAATATATATTGTACGTAATATACCTTTTACTGTAGTAACCCAGTGGCTGTATGGGCGGCACATTTTACTTTCGGTGGCCTCTACAATTATTTTTTTCGTTTTGCTGGTGAGAGGGTCTGTCAACAGTGAAAAAGTATCCTGGAGCGTCAGAGAGGCCACTCTGATGGAGAATAAAGGTGCCATGCTAATCACTCATATAGCCACTGGGTCACTAATGGGTCAAATGGGCACACATTTTTCTTATTTTTTTCCACATAAAAAGTTCCATTATGTGCCTTTAAAAAAAAAAAAACGTTTTCAAATAATTTGGTACAATTTTTCAAGCATTTCAAGTACACCTTTGAGAGTTTTAAGAAGAATTTTCATCTCGTACTTGTACTTGTACTGTTATTGTTACTTTCAATTCTTATCTTCATCAGGTTGATGTTTTTTCATATCAAGAGATTTATGTTTTGTTTGTCGGATTATAACATGACTAAACCTTCTAAACTTTTACATTAAAGTTTATTTTTTATTTATTTTTTTACCCTTGAGTAGTTTTTCAGCCACTACTTTTTACTTTAACCCTTTCTCTTCTAACTTCTTGCGGCAGATGATGTTTGGTCTTGGACATAAGCGGGACACCCCTACCTGCCGCTGCTCGCACCGTGACGCAGCCCGTCGTCACGCCGCATCGTCCGGGAACACCCCAAACATTGTGCTGTGCTGCAAATACGAACCCATGTCAGAAGTCTCGCAAGCGCGGCTTTCTCCCCGTAATGCACTATTCATGAGTCTCGGATATAGGTTTACACGCTCCTCCGATGCTTCCAACTACATCATTGCTCCCATGTGGAATACTCGGCTTCCACCCCGCTCCTCCTCTCTGAGACAGCCCATCATTCCTACTGTATGTACTCCCAGTTCCAAAAAAAGGAGGGGTTTCGGTCCCGCTAAAGGGAGGTCAGGGTAATAATAGCGGAGGTCAGCGCAGGGAGCCGGCCAGTCGCCCAGTCATCTTTCATTTGCTCAGGCCCCCGTAATGACTGCGCGTACAGCGGCCCGGCTATAAGGGGAAGGAGCCAGGAGCCATGTGATGTCACCGCACCCTGCCAAGGGATTAGGAGGGCAGGCAGGGGACAAGCGGCGCGGGTGATCAACAGGGCTTACGTCTGCTGTGCGGCGCGGAGAAGGGGGAATATGTGTTTGAAATGATCTGGATTCATGGTCTCGGTTTTGTAAGGTCTGTTTTAGAGCACTGCGTGGGCAGCAGAGTGGTTGAGGTTCTCGTCACATGGCAAGAAAGATGTGGGAACAGTTTTTTGGAACGAGTGTGGCCTTTTTGCATCGAGTTTGCATGCTACACAAAAGTATTCACTCACCTGTGTTGACTGGATCGTGAACTTTCCACCGTTTGAACTATTAACATCTTCAACTCTTCTGGAAAGGCCGTCCACAGGAGTGTGTTTATCGGGTATTTTTGACCATGCTTTACAAAATCGCATTTGTGAGGCCTGGCTCTGGGCCTCCGCTCCAGTTTATCCCAAAGGTGTTGGATGGGGTTGAGGTCAGGATTCAGCCCGGGCCAATCAAGTTCGTCCACACCAACCTCTCTAATCCATGCCTTTATCGACCCGGCTTTGCGCGCTGTTTGTGATTCGTCACTTCCGAAATAAGTGCTAACGCGACACGTGCTAATGTCCACAGCAGCTTACGCTCTCACAGAGCTAAAAACATTGTTATTGCAAGGAGATAAGTGCCTCAGCAGTGCTTCAATGTAGCCTTTAAAGTATAGGGTCAGAACATTGGTAGAATCATGTTTGCATATAAGTATCCATTTGCTCAGGCCTTCAAAGTAATGCAATAGAACTGGGAATTCCTGTAGATTCCGATAGGACTGAAATAGCAAGTGTCTGTCATATACTGCTAATGCTTGCTGTGTTTAAAGGGGCTTAAAATGCTGGGAAATACTTCGTTATCGTAACAACTTACGGTCTCTCTCCTGTGTTTACACATGCACGACTCGATTTAACATTGACAGAGTAACGTATTTCGGAAGTGAGGAATTGCACATATGGATTGATTTTGATTGCTCAGTCATTAAGATTATTTTTGGAGAATTTGTCTCATTGGATCTGCATGTCCGAATATCCGACCAACGCCCTTCTTGCTGTGAAGCCAGAGCAGACCTCAGGCCTCTGGAAACCGTCAATAACCAGCCAACAGTCCATAAAGATTACATTTTATAGCATGAAGTCATAACATGTGTCGCTTGTGTGTGATAAACCCTGCCCTATGATAAACATGATGATAGCCGGCTGCAGCGGGTATTCATAACCAAACACGGCGCGTAAATAACAGGCTGTGTAAATGGCCCTAGAGTATACATTACCACGCACGCCGTGGTATTGGCGTTTGGAAATGATAGGACGTGAAGGCAGCTCGAGGAAAACAGGAATCACTGGTCACCTGCTTCACGTGAAAATTAAAGTTTATGTTCTAGTGTGTTATGTTGATGGTTCAGCTGTTATAAACAAGACAACAAAGGGAAACAACAAGACTTGTAATTGGTTTAGAATTACTTTATTGACAAGGGGGACATGGATGGAAGATAAAACATTCATATAGTTTACTTTGCAGTCTGGCGTGTGCACCTTCAGTATAGTCATCAGCTTATCACTTTACTGATTTACTGTCAGTAGGTCAAATTTCCATTATCTTCCCCCATAGACTAGACTCAGTATGTGGTCAATTGAGGACATAATACACATCTTGAATTAACATATTTATTTGAAACAAACAATGTTCTTGTTGCGGAAAAACTTTATGTGGAACTAGACTGTGTGTCAAAATATGGCACATTTTCCTCCAGCGCGAACCAGGAAGTCAGTAGCTGAATTAGCACAGTAGCTTCTACATAGCTCAAGTGCACCACTGGGATGTGTGGGAGGGTCTGTGAGAGCTGGAAACGAGTTTAGGCAACAGCTGAAAGCTATTACTCCACCACAGGTAACTTTCACGGTTTGATTCAGGTAGTGCAGCTTTGGCATTTTTGTTCATTAAACCTAATTTCAGTATGATTGCTGATTAACCTCCATTAAACCCTGATAGCATACTTGAACATTTAAAGTCTTGATCTGCTTATAGTCAGTATTGACGTGGATACATTCTTACGAAATGTAGGTGAAGTGTCTTGCTTAAGGACAGTAAGCAACATGTCAAGCTTTGATCCATTTTGAGGCCAAAAGCAACTAGTCCATTACCCAAAAGGTCTTGAAAGCATTTTTTTTTAAATACTATGATAAATTGTAGTCCCCATCTTGATATTTTCATGCTATAAAAATGAGGCCATGCTATTATTCCACACGTTTTTAATGAGTTGTCATCATCCAAGTGGCTTCTTCAGCTCTGGCATTCATGGTCATGCGGTAATACAAACAATAGTTCGAAGCCCTGTACCCATTTTATTTAGTGTTTTCATCAGATGGCGACACAACAGGGCATTGTGATTGTTTTTTGTTTATAGCTCAGATTTATGACGGACAGTCGTTGTTTAAATCAAACACCTCACCTCTACAACCAGCCTGATCAATAAAGCTGATTGTAATTCTGAAGCATCATCAAGTCCACGCGCGGCTCCCGGACGGCATCAGCAAATGTTGTATCGATTACATTTCATTTACAGTATTCCAAAGAAAACCGACTGGATTCTCTTCATGTTGTGTTTATATCCGCCCCTTGACAGCTTTACACATTCATGCATGATACCATCACAACATGGGGGGGGGAGTTGGTGGGGTCTCCTTTCACACATAGGGGAGGAACAACGAGCACACCTCGCTCAGTTGACCAGGCAGCGGGCAGACAGGCAACAATGGCCCCCCCTCCCCCCGCGTCTGGCAGCTTGTCTGATAGTGGCCGCGTACAGGCTTGTCCACTGTCACCTCTTTTTCCAGCCTTATGAGCACAGACCGATAAACAGCGCCGTGGCCAGGATATTGACATTATCTGTGCACATATTACAACAGAGGTACTATAAAGCTCCAAACTGCGTTACCGTGTTTTACGGTTACGTCACAGACATGTTTTACAGCAGTACAGGTAGCACAAGTATATTTGAGATTTAGAGAACTCTTTTACATGGTTTTCCTTGGTTCGACAGTTCTTGGGTTGTTAATTATTTCATCTTCCATTTTGGACTCGGGAACAGGATGGAACACACAATGGG
Organism: Proterorhinus semilunaris; assembly: GCA_021464625.1. Classification (NCBI taxonomy): domain Eukaryota; kingdom Metazoa; phylum Chordata; class Actinopteri; order Gobiiformes; family Gobiidae; genus Proterorhinus; species Proterorhinus semilunaris. The sequence goes on along the minus strand of CM038356.1, from coordinate 27,813,333 downwards.
AAGGAAATAACCCCTGGGCCATGAGCAAGTCCCCGATCTATTATTGTAATACTTCATGGATCTTTAACAGTGTTTCTTAAACGTTTTACATCAAGTAACGCCACGTAAGGAAATGCTTGGCTTTCGGTGTACCACCAGAAACCGATACCTGGTCGGAGCTTTGACCAATCCAGGCTTAAAAGAGATTTCAATTACACGATCGTCTGTAAATCAAACCAAGACCGTAAATGAAAAGGAGAGACAATATTTCATTGGTGTACATACACTGAACCAAAAAGGTCACCCCCTTTACCTTTTATAACAGCTCGCACTCGCTTTGGCGTTGTTTTAATACGCTTCTGCGATGTCTTGTATTGATGATGGGAGTGGGACCAAGCAGTCTCCAGTACATCCCAAAGATTCTCAGTGGGGTTAAGATCTGAACTCTGTGGCGGCCAATCCATGTGTACATGATGCCTCACGCTCCCCGAACCACTCTTTCACAACGTGAGCCCGATGAATCCTGCAATTGTCATCTTGAAATGCCTGTGCCATCAGGAGAGAAGAAATCCACTGATGGAATAACCTGGTCATTCAGGATGTCCAGGTAGACTGATCTCGTTCTTTGTGCACCTGGTCATTGCAGATATCATTGGTCGGTGAAGGATCCATCTTTTAATGACCATTTAGAGAAATTTATTTTAGATTTTGAAACTTAATACGCTTTCCTTTAGCCTTTGACTCTCTGTTGACAAGCCGTGTAAGCCAGACCCCAATCATCACCACGTCTATCTCTCATGCTCCTCTTAGGTCCGCGCTCCAGCTGCTACAGCCTGCTATTTGAGTGACTAATCTTTACATATTGCCGCGCATTTGCCGTATTTTCCGCTGCAGCCTTTGCCCCTTCCGTTCGTGCCAAGCTGACAAGTCCACATTAGCGGAGAAAACGCTCGACGCAAAACGGTTGTCTGGAGTTTCGAATTAGCTCCTGAAAGTAATTAATTAAAGGCATGGCGGGATTTTAGCGAGCTGTCAAAAAAAAAAGCACTCTTTTAAAACCGGCAGAGGGTTCACCGAATTGGCCCCTCGCGGCAGATGAGCGAAGACGACCAGATTTGCTTTGAATGGTAGCGCTACCTGTTTGAAAGTTAATGAGCCGGTGATTCTGTCACATCAAACCCTCAGCCCTTTATAACAATGTTATTTATGTTTAGATTGCCGCGCGTTCCCCGTCAATTTTTACTTCCATGCAGCGCCATTGGAAATCCAGACCAAAGCAATCATTCCCAGGGCTGTACACCGGCAGAAAATACTTATTTCGAAATAGAGCATAATGGATTTTTTTTTTTTTTTTGCTGTCTTGTTTTGAGATTAAGTTCAGATTTAGTACTGGTATTGATTCTGTTTTAGATTAATTCAATAAACGTTATGGGGATGTCTGCTCCAGATCTGAAAAAAAAAAAAAACTCTGAAGCGTTTGATAAGAATGGAGGAGAGTAAACAGAGGAGATATTCGTGCCAGACCATCGTACGCTCTTTGGATGGAGCTGAACTCTCGGTGGACCGCTGTGTTTTCGGCTCAACAATGATCTGGACAGGGCCCGTTCTACCCTCTTTCCCGCGGCAGAGCAGATGGGGTTATCTCCGCGGGAGAGGCCACGGCCATCTTGCATTCTCTTCAGTCCAGCCTCAGCGAGATGACTGTGCAGTCGTCTTCTGTGACAGGTCCAACTGACTGAACTTCAGCTTCATCCACCAGGCTGTCGGGAGGCTGAACTCTCCCCTTCCCTCCCTCCCCTGATATTGATCTAGTATCTACTGTCTTATTGCCGCAATGGATCGAGAGAAACAAAACTCCGATAAGTTGCGTTCACATTCTAGAATGTGACGATGTCATAATCTCAGATGAAGGGCAGGTGCCAAAACAACTCTATGGGAGGGAGACAGATTTTGAGAACGATCTGCAATAGGGAAATTGCCAAATGTTGAAATTGATACAATAATTATTATTAAGTGATTGGATTCACAAACCTACTATATTTTGCTCAGGGCTGAAAGTCCTTTCTACTGAGCAAAATCACACAAATGTTTTTGAATATTATCACCACTTTTGGACACATCTATCAGAAAATAATTGGGCTGTAATTCATATGTGCTGAGAGTGAATTATCCCAGTAATGACGGAGCTGTTTTGACAGTTACCATAGTTACTATCGTGGAATTCCTACCTGCCATCTACCTCAATTTTAAACTTTTGGCTCTTTGGAATGTTGTCTCGTCACGTGAACGCGGCTCTATGGAAGAGAAACATTTTTTTTTTGAAGAATTCTTCAAAGCGAATAATGACAAATGTTGAAACTTATTTGGAAGTGATTGGATTCACAAATGCTGCCACATTCGTCTCATGGCATCTTACCAACATCACGCACATGTTATTGAATATTGTAACCTTTTTTTGGACCCCTTTCAGATAAAAGCATTGGACCTTACTTTGTAGGTGCTGACAGAGAAGACACTGAACATTTGTTTCATGTGAATTGTCCCAGTATTGACAGAGATGCCAAAGAAAATCGGCATTTTGACGGTTACCATACCATCAACCCAAAACATGCACAGTAGGCAAGTCATCCTGACCGAAATGGTGGCTCAAGATCTGCTGGGGGGGAAAAACTAAAGACTGAGTGCACTGTTAAGTCTACGATATAGTGCGGCAGTATGGTGGACATTTGGTTTGGTTCTTACTTTGTGGTTTAGCCCTGTTTCAGACTCAGTTTACCCCTTCCCTCCTATCCATCTCCCCCCTCCCCAGCTTCTTTTCCAGGTACAGGAATATCTCACGATCCGTTTTATGTCCCGCTGAGAACCCTTGAAAAATAATAACGCCGCGGCTCCCGGAATCCGAATTAGCATATTCCGCTTTCGCCTTGGCGCGGATCAGACGGAATGGATTGTGTCGGTCTCCAAATCTCACTTCTTGAAATACTCAAAGCTCTCGTTCCGTTCCGTCTCGTACTTGACGGACGACTGCTAATAACGTGTAAAGCTTAGCTCGGCGTGCCCTCGCACCCCGGGCACCTTTTGAATATTCCAAAAGTTTATTGATGCTAATGTCGGACAACGTTGTCAAGAGTGGCTAGCCCTGTGTAGTGTCATTGCGATGATTAGACTGGACGTGTAGCACTTTTGTCAGGAGCTTGTCAGCGTTTTGATCTGGAGCTTGTTGAGGGACGTTGAGGAAGATGAGTTAACACATTGAAGTGAAACAAATAAATCGAAATGAAACAAAGCAGTGTTTTCTTTGGTTAAAGAAGAAGCAACTCACAAGTCTTTCAGAATCCTCAAAAGGAAAGCGCGACGAGGTTGAAAATGGCTTGTGTTCAACATTTTAGTGATTTTGTAGCGCAATTGCTTGTCCGATCGTGGGTCTGCTTTGGGCATGTGGTGGAGTCTCTTGGATAGGCCTGAAAGATGTGTCGTATCGATATATGAACATTCAAAATATTAATATAAAAAAAAGCAAGATATAAACGATATAGATTTTCATCAATAAAACTGCACTCTTTTGTATTATGATGTTATTGGTTTTCACCGAACCCGTAGTTATGTCATGTCGTATCGATATCGAGATATCTGGCATAAATATCGAGATAAGAAATTTTGGCCATATCGTTCAGCCCTACTCTTGGAAGTACAACAATCATTCAGTTTCCCTGCTTTGGGGCAACGAGCACGTGGCAACTCTGGTTTGAGGATCAGCAACAACTTCCCTCTCTCTTGGTATAGCAGCATTTTTTTTTTACCTTTTTATCTACAAACTGCATTTATGGTTTCTGTGTTCCACATTGTTTTCCTGGATGCTATTGTACGTCTTCGCTGTGTTTTTGTGGGGTTCGGTGGATTTTCTTTACTGCAGTGAGTCCATAATGGTCCTGAAGAAAGCAGCTTTTTAGAAGTAAACACAGTTAGCTTACGAGCTAAAGACATTTGAGACCTACAGATTTCTTCTTCTGAAACACTGAAGAGGCACCAAGAGCCCCCACACCTGCAGCACAGAGGAGGCAGCACAAGGGGCACTACCGAAGATGGTGAAAGACTGTTGTGGCGCGGATGGAGCTGCGCAAGAGGAAGGTGGAGCTGACCAGTGCAGGACGCCACGCTCTGAAACAGGGACAAGCCCAGGAGGTGGTGCACTGTTTCAGAGGATAAGAGGAGAAGGCTGCCAGCCGGATTCCCTGCGGGTGCTACGGTTTCCCCAAAACATGCTGGTCATGTTGGCCCACAGTGGTGGCGTGCTCAGTCGCCGCGGCTCAGGACTAACACCTGAACGCAATTTCATTGTACAATTGCACAATGACAAATAAAGCACTCAGGCTGTGTATCAACATTGATCAGTTCCAATATGCTTCGAAAGTTACAAGTGTTTGGCACCACTTATCCTCAATCACACTGCAGTATATCACAGTATGTTGGTTCAGAGATACCAACATACTGCATAAGTAATCACAGTACTTTTAATTACTTTCATTCCACAAAACATGTTGTGCGCACACAGACGGGCTGCGCAGACCCGTGTTGATGATAATGATGCTATGTTTGCTATAAGCTCAATTATGGCATATGGCTCAATGTTTATCCCGAGAATTAATGTCTTGGTTGCAATCCTAACAGAGTTTTTACACAAGAGTGCTCTACATAATAATTATCGTGAATTGCCATATATATATATATATGTATTTGTACATAGAAATCAGTCAATTTGAATATATGCCAAGCAAAAGGAAAGCTGGCTCGGTGGCATGGGAAAACGGCGCATTAGAAGTAAAAAAAGAAAGAAAAAAAGGCAAATACTTAGTAAACTATTAATTATGTTTTCAGAAATAAATCTCATGTTGTGTAAATGTTTAGAAAAATCACTCAATCAGAGGTAATACTTACTTTTGCTCATTACCTTCCCAGAGTAACTGCACTTCTTGGGGTAGTTTTAATCACGCAGGCCTTTTTACTTCCACGACCCAGGCCCCCCATCTCCAGATCTTGGTTCAGGATCTCGGTCCGCAGGTTAACGCGTATGTTTTGGATTGAGACGGGGAAGAGAACAACCTACATAGGAAACCAACTGAAGGGGAAAAACTCACAGGCGAGTTACAGCGGCTTCACTCCGATCATCAATATCGCAGGAATGATCGGTGTGAATATGATCAAATTACAAACAGCCCGAGACCAAACCATCACAAACCGCTGCCGGGTGGAACCTTATGCCAGGGTCTTATCAGGCGAAACACGTTTTCTTCTCCAAAGCGTCCACTTGTGGTTAACCATGAGGCAAATCCAACGACGCGTGTTCATGACTGGGCTGCAGTTAGTAAGTGCCACGCTGTTGTTAAAGATTAGCGTAGTTAGAAATGGCGAGTAGTAACGTCGCACTAATGCGGTCGATGTTCTAAACTACTAATCTGCTCATTCAGTACATGTTCGAGAAAATCATCCCAAGTCACCTGTGAGGAGAACCCTGTGGTTTGTCCAACCTGAGGAGCATTTCGAGTTTCTCACTCGTTTGGTTTTGCCGCTGCTGTTTGTCTCATCTCCGTGTGAAGTTGTGTTTGTATTTATTTTACATTCCATCTCACTGTGGTTTGGTCCCTGGCATTTAGCATCTAGTAGCATCTCCGGCAGTCGCGCCCAAACATTCATAAATGTGTTCCTCACTCCTTCAAGATTCATTGGATCCCCGACTGTGAGGATTAATTACGTCAATCTGACCAAAACTTCATGTTGACAAAGAAAAACGGATCAGTTTAATATTCTGTCTGTCCTATTACACGAACAAGAAAACTTACCAAAATAATATTAATTTGAGTTATTTTACTACTACTTTTACACAATAAACATTGTTTTTCCTGAAACTGTTTGATGACCTGTTATTGTGTGTTTTTCATCAACTTTTGCATTGATTGTTTTTAGGGCTACAATATTTCAAATTCATTCTATACTCTGCATCTGTCGGCCTAGGGGTAGACCGACAGATGTGAGACTGCCAGACTGTGCCATCGGTCCCGCCGACCACTCATTCATAAGGTTATACTTTATTAATCCCCGTAGGGAAATTCGTTCTCTGCATCTGACCCATCCTCAATGTGATGACCGTCAGAAAGGTGTAGCCTACGTAAACCCCACACATACAAAGGCACCATCCGGGGATCGAAGCCCGTGCTGCCACATTCATACACAGGCAAGGCTGGCGAAGTGCCTTGCCCAAGGGCACAGCAACGGCATGCACCTGTGAGGGCAGGGATTCGAACCGGTAACCTTTCGGTCATGACATGCTTTATCATCTGGGCCACCATTGTAAGAAAATTGTGAGCTGCGACCAGTTACTGCAACTTATACAAAAGTTCATGAAAACACAAAATAACAGGTGATCAAATATTTGAGAGAAAACTGCACAAAAACAATGTTTAACGGGTTAAAAAGTCAGACTGTCTTTCAATAACGTCATTAAATCATTATTACGTGTTAGTACATGTATCAGTTCCTACGCACCCGGAGTAAAATTTGCTCCAAAAAGCTCCCCTTCCTCTCAAATCCCTGTGTGCGCACCTGTGCGTCAAAAACCCAACCAAAACCTGGCACATTACGCACGCATTACGCACCGTCTAAACCAATGGCGTGATGTGCTCTCCAAACTCCAATTACGCCTTTTTTTTTTTTCTTTTCTCCCCCCAATCCTCGACACTTAAATCCCATTTTGTCATTTGTGAATGTCTCGGAATTGAGATGCAGCCTGTGAAGGTGGCAGACAAAAAGCTGTGATCACGGAGCGCAGGCAAAAAAAAAAAAAAAAGAACGAAAAAAAAAAAGAAATAACACAAAAACGATGAGATTTCCACACACAAAAAAAGAAGAAGAAAAAAAGCGGCCCAGGTTTTGGCAGCAGGTATAACATCCGTTCTGCCCGTTTGATTCCTAAACGAGCGCAAAGCCAACTCCTTTTACGCATTACTTTTGCCTTATTTATTCACTCGTAAAACAAGACACTCGAGCTAAATTAGGGGAGGAAAGCGCTTTTTGTTACTTTAATTGCACGGTACGAACAGAAACGAGTCGGTCTTTCCCTTCTTTTTGTGTGTGTGTGTGTTTTTTTTTTTTTTTTTTTATTGGTATCCAAGTGGTGAGCGCGCGTCTGTGACTCCCTGGCGCGTTTTGGTGCGCCCTCGCCTTTAGAAACAACCACGTTTTACTGTAACTTCCACCATGATTGAGGTTACGTGCTTGTTTAGATCTGTGTGGAATGTGGCATGTGTTTTTTTACGCACGTAGACTTTGAGGAAATCGTAGTTATAGTTTAGCACTTTGTTGGGTAACTTTATTGATGGAACAGTCTCTTCTCCTCCTTGCGGGCTTTTGGTCGCTCCAATGCGCGGGACAGGTTTTCCCTCCACCCTGTTTTACAACTGGAATCACTTTATGAAGCACGTGGTTTATTTAACCTCTTAACCCCCACCTGAACCGAGCCCATTTTCTGCCGTTTGGCTTTACCCACATCTAAAAGAATCATAGCGACGAAAACAAGGATGAAAACGCAACAAGAATGTGACAAAGAAAACGTACTATCACTTTTGTGGGTCTCAGCTTTCAACTGAGGCCTCATTGCACTGTCGCTCTCCAGCTGAGAAGCTTTTAGATTTGAGTAACGCCGAACTGGAGGGAATGCTCTTCGTGCTGTGGCGTATGGATAAACGGCGGCGGAGCTTTACGCGTTATACTTTCGCCTTATACCTAGTCACTCGTAAAATAAGGCACTCGAGTTAAATGAGCAGGAAACCAGCTGTTTGGTGATTTGATTTAATGATTTAGACAAGAAGAAGAAGAGAAACAAATCCAATCTCCTCTGTTTCAACGCTATAGTGGGATATGTTCTGTCTTTTCTGTCTATGGGGTTACTTCATTCGGTTCAACACAGGATATTCTCCCACGCTCGTTCATCCATCGAGGCGCGCGTTTTGGCCCGCGATTCTTCCCCTCCATCTCCAACCCTGCCCCCCCCCCAGCATCAGGAGCTCGTCTTTTATATTTTAGTGCAGCTTTCTCTGGTCCTGCGCTCCACTCCTTCCTTCCTTCCTCCCGTGTTCCTCCGCGCGCCTCGATCCCACTGATCTGAGCATGAAATGCGAAGACAGTGCAGCGCTAAGCCTTCAAACGTGTGAATCCCTCTCTCTTTCTCTTTCTCTCTCTCTCTCTCTCTCTCAAAAGATCTCTAGAAGCAATCTCGGACCGGCTGACCCCTGACTGGCGCGCTTCTCTTTTATTTCTCTGCAGCAGACACTTCATTTGGCAGGAGAGGAGAAAAAAAAAGAGAAGAAGATCCACCACCAACACCAACAGCACCACCTGACCACACACATCACCGCTGCTGCTGCTGCACTCTGCATTCAGGGCACGGGTGAGGGAAGGGGGTAGAGAATAAATAAAAAACAGCTTTTTTTTTCTTTTTCTTTTTTGAGGGTTGCGGGCTACACATTTACGGCGCCGTGGAAGTGAACTCATTCAGGTTTGAATATCAGAAAATGCTGGGAAGCTTTCAGACGCGTACAGGTGCCAGTGTTCCAGTATCCATTTACCCTTGATGGCGACGAAGGAAAATCCGCAAATGTTGCACCAGTGATACAAGTGACAGGGATATTCCTTTTTGCTTCACATTTGTGCAACATTAAAACAAAAAAGACAAAAAAAAGGAGACATTGTAAGCGCTTCCCCCTGTGAGGGGGGTGAGGGGGGGGGGGAATGCAATCTTATCTTTAAGAAAAGTGACTTCAAAGTGCTTTACTTTTAACTATTTTATTGCACAAGAATGATAATTCTTGCTTTGACTTTTTTGGTGTGTGTCTCATTTCAAGTGTTTTTTGTCTTATTTTTTAAGTTAATTCCTTTTATTCTTAAAGGAGCTATACCCGACTTTTCTTTTTGTAGGGTAAAAAATATGTTCTGTCCCATAAAAAAGTAGTAAAAGTAGTCAGTTGTGGAAAAAAAATCAGCCTGATGAACTTTGCATTATGCGATTATATTATGATTGGTTGATGTTGTGTGTGGTCAACCCACATAGTCAATATGTGACGGAAAGGGGTTTACCTTTTTTTTAACACATAAAAATACAAAAGATGGTGTCTTTTACCTTTCCACCTGAACCGAACACATTTTCCCCAGTTCGGCTTTACCCAAATCTAAAAAGCTTCTTGGGGAAAAAAAGTGGCAAAAAAATGCAATGAAAAGAACGTCTAAAAAGTGACAACTGCACAAGGAACAGTTTTGTAGGTCTTAGCTTTCAAATGAAGCGTAACGCTGGCCCCATAGGCTGGCTGTAAACTCTCCAGTCCAGAAGCTTTTACATTCGGGTGAAGCTGAACGGGAGAGGAAAATGCCCTCGGTTGAGGCGGGGGCGACTTAACGCGTGTTCCATTTATTTCAAGACAAACCAAACCTGCTCAAAGTCGGCATTAACTTAACTCAAGCACTTTTCAGGGCACTCTGCCGAAGTGAAGATGGCACCTTTTTTTTCTTTTTCTTTTCCAGTGAAGGATGTTATGTTTTATTTATCTCCATCTCAAATATCGGACCTGTTTGATTGCGCTTTGATTCTCAAAACACGAGGTGGAATGTACATTCGTTGCTTTGTTTCCGGGAATTACATTATTATTATTTTTTTCACATATTAAATAAGGGATGTATCTAATGTCGATATAAGAAAAACAAATAAAACAAAAAAACGGCTCTGTGATTGAGATTTCGCGTCGCAAAAAATGTTGGTGACGTTTGGCGTGCGTGCGTCAGAGCAGCTTTATTTGAAATGGGAATCCCGGTTCGTGTTTCATTTGCTTTGGTTTAACGAGAGCTAGAGTTGCATTCACGCGGCCGGTGGTTCATAACAAGAGCCCGCGTCCCCTGGATTTAATACGTGCCATGTTCGTCTCTCCGTCTCCGTGGCGCTGACCGGATACGCGGCTCCTTTTTATCGGCGCGCGTCGGCGTCACCAGACCCCGCGGATCCCGGGGACTGCGCCTTGCGTGGCCCTCGCGGCGTTTTACCGGCGTGTCACTCTCTCGCGCTAAACGTTCCTCGGCAGCGCAGAGTGACGCGAGCAAGAGGAGGAAAGGGGGACAGAAAAAAAAAAAGAAAAAAGGTTGCACTGGCTTCTCCGCGCGCGTCTCCGGAGCCGAGACTTGCAGAGGGGGCTCTATCATTAGATCGGATGGCAAGTCTTTATGCGAGAGTGTTTTGCATAATTACATACCAAAGCCAGAAGAGCCACCCTTAAATTTTATGGGTCACAAAGCATCAACAATCGGCGCATTATTGCCCACCAAAGTCCGGCCCCGCCAGTGACAAGCTCGGAGGTGGAGGGTGGCCGTGGTGGTGGTGGTGGTGGGAGAGAGAAGAGACGGAGAAGGGCGAGAGAAAGAGACAGAAGCTCCACTGCCCCGCTAATCTAAATTGGACTAGATTGAATTTTCGGCCCGATAATGAGTAAAGCAGATTATTTCCAGCGCTGGCAGCGTGTTTACATGTCAGTGTGAAGTGAGAGGAGCAAATGTATAGGCCCACACTGCGTCGTGAAATAAAAAAAAGGGAAACAAAAAAAAAGGGCATTTATGTTCCACTCTCATAAAGAGGCGCAAAGTTCAACATGTTACTTTCGAGTCTACTTCCATCCAAATGATTCTCGTTTATATCCATATTTGTTTAACTACAAACTGCTAGAACAGCTTAAAAATAACGTAATATATTGTCGGTTTATTGGTAAATGAATATTCAGGCCGGTGTGATGTCATGTGCGTAAAAGGGCCGCTCCTGTCTGACCCGGGCGCCACAGAGCAGACCTCAGGTTCATTATTGTAACAAAGAAAGCTGCTCTTAAAAAAGCTACACACATAAAGAAAATGAATTGGATTAAATGAAACGCAGTATTGTATCGAAATGTTGCAGTTATTGAAATGGTTTAACATGGAAGCACGTTTAACTATTTAAAATGTCTGTTGTTAATTATCGGTGGTTGTTTGTATATATTGTACCGTCGTTAATTACGCACATTTATAAAGGAAGCAGAAGCAGATTAGTCCAGTTCAATTGTGTTTGGAACCTAAAGATTTAGCAAGACGTTTTTTGTTTTGTTTTTTTTCCTTAGAGAGATTATTCAATTATTACTGATAACTCATTTTAAACGCTGCCTAATATTTTCATATTCTAATTTAATTTCCCCATAAACTCCAGTAGCCTTGTCCACCTTGGCGCTGGAGTGTTTTGATGAAATCTAACATTCCTGTTGGGAGAGAGAGGGGTTCGATCTGCTCGTAATTAAACGGTCGCTGTGATGTGTCACAGCCGTGCTTCTGTCCCGTTGTTCCCACACTCGGAGCGGTGTGATCTGACAGCAGCGGCCTGTGGAGCGCAGAGATGGCAGTGCGGGGTGAAAGGTGCAGAACAGCGCCATCTCCCTGTGGCGCACGGCGCGTCACCCTGCCACTCGGAGCGCAGCGGACTCAGACCTTCCTACTGTCTGTCCTCTCTCCTGCTCTCTCTTTAGTGTCTGCGGGAGCACCAGCCTCATATCACATCATCATTAGGGCAGGGGCCCCTGAAGGCTCCAGGGCCCCGCGGGGGTCGGACATGACGCAAAGGAGCTCGTGGAGCAAGAAGAAAACGGAGGAGGTTCGTATTCGCAGTGTAATCTAATTCAACCAAATTATCACTGTGAACACACGGGCAAACCGAGGCCCCTGGCCCCGCGGAGGGTCAGTGGGACAGATAAAGGGCCACTCTGAAATCACAGACATCATTTACTTTCACTCGCTTTGGCCTGGAGTTACCAGGACGCGCGCTTTGACGCGCACTGATGGTGGTCTTGATATGTGGCCAAGGTGTGCGCCCCAGACGCACCGTGTGCCTCACAGGACACTATCAGGATTGGAGCGGTTATGGAGATGTCCACAGGGAGACACGCGCTCTGAACATCATATGCATCTATAGAGCGCCACAAAACGCGCGACACTGTTCCGCTGTGAAGCACTAACCTGAGCTACAGTAATGTGCTGCTGGGATTTGCCCTGCAGTTCAAGGACGCCTCGTCTGCCACACACCAGGCCTGCGTATAACACAGTGACCGAATCATACTCCGCATTTACACCGCTCACGACACAAACACGCGCGAACATGAATAGTCCCGCAACACGCGTGGCCTGTTTCCACTGAGTCGCTCATAAACACGACACGTTTCCCGCGGCTTCAGAAATATGATAAAAAGCTGCTCGTCTACACCGCGTTATGCTCCTTTTGATGTGCGCTTACGGTTACCGTGCATTTAGCAACACGTATTATTAGCGATCGTGTTTGAAACGGGCAGGTGCTACATGAACGCGCAGTTGCATTTAAAAGCCCATTAGATCAGTCAGTATTACACCGCGACGCTTTAACAATGCGCATCCTCGTAAACACGCAGCCTCCTATTGCAAAGTGCCCCACTATGGATCTTTACTGTTCAGGTTACGTTCATGCGTAAAATTGACCAATGTCGGGGCCGCGGCGACACTTAAGAGGCGACAATAACAACAAATACGTGTTATTTTATTTAATCTACTTAAAAAAAAACACACACACACACACATCAACACGTGCGTCTCGCTTTTGTTGAAATAAACACGTTTAGCTCGAACTGACTCCACAATCCATAAAAGCCTTATTGGTTATTTGGATCACCCACAACGACTCTCCCCCCCCCCCCCCCCCCCCCTCAGACTCTGAATCGAACAGAAGGGGGCAAAAAAAGTTTCACCCCCCCCCCCCCCCCCCTTCCCAAAAAAAAAAAAATTTAAAAATAACGCGCCGGTTTTTCTTTCTTTTTTTTTTCGCGCGCGCTTGGGATTTTTTCCACCTCCTAAATCTATTTTCTGCGATGACAATGCAGTGCTGAACATGCTGAAACTGGCGAGGGGGCAGCAGCAGCAGCAGAAGAAGAAGAAGAAGCAGCAGCAGCAGCAGAACGAGCGAGGGGTGTGAGTTTATTGTTAAGGCAAACCACCAGCGTCGGAGGGAAATTTACGCCAAAACGAATTTCACAGTTTGGGGAAGCCTTGCCAAGTGAGTTGCTTTGGAGTAGAACACACACACGCGCGCACACACACACACTCACTCACTCACTCACACAAACACTGACGGGGGGAGAAGAAGGAGAGATGGAGCTCGTACGACCACAGGCCCCGGTTGTCTCATTAAGGCTCCGTTTATTAGGCAATTTAAGTCGGCGCGGCGTCGTCACTTCGCGTCACATCACACGTGGGGAAGATACGCCGGTTCATTTACGAGTTTCGGCCCGGTTTCTTTTTCTTTCTTTTTTTTTTTTTTCTTTTTTTTTACGCACGGTCTTCTCAAGTGCGCGTGTTCAAACAGAAGGAGACTACACTAACAGTTATAAGAGCAGCAAATTGCGAAACAAATTGCCACAAAGACGCCTCAATTCAAAACATTTCCGTTCGCGAGCAAAGCGAAAGCGCCTTTATGCTGTGCGTTTTTTTTCTTTCTTTTTCTTTCTTTTTCTTTTCTTTTTCTTTTTTTTTTTTTTTTTTGCGAACTGGTATGGATCTAAAAGGTAGCAGGTGTGGTAATTGGTGGTGAATAAACAACGCGGAGTTTATAAGCGGCACCAAATACAAGATTAAGTCGTAAAAAGGATGATAAGACATAGGTGGGAAGGGAATATTTACAAATGCTCCAGGAGGTTTACGCGTTTCAAGATACTTTGCGCACTATGTTTGAGTCTGAAAATGTTTTTTGTTTTTTTTAAGTACTTTTCAATAGCGTTGTTCTTTTGCATATACATCTTTCACTTTGACTAAAACATGATTTGCACTTTAAAGAATGCTGATAAGTAATCATGTTGTTTTTTTTACCCCCAACAAATCTACTACGTTATTGTACTGCAGTTACTTCTTGCGCCAAATCTCCCCTGTTGAATCCCTCTGTGTGTCACTTATTATATGTTACACTATGTGTAACTTATTATATAAATTGACAGTCAAATTATTTTATTTGAGAATAAGCCCCAAGAAGAATGATCCATACACGTGTAAAGACTAATGGGAATCCTTAAGACAAATTGCTCTTAACGCCTAAACAGTTACGCATGACTTTTTACGCAGCCTATAACTTGAGTGATGCTGTGATATGTTTTGTTTTTCTTGAAGTAACGCTGCTCCTCTAGAGTGTACAACGTCTCCCACTCTAATCACAACTCCTCGTCGTCACACACACACACACACACACACACACGCACGCACACGTGGTTCCAACTTAATTATTTACGCACCGGCGCTGCAGTGGTCCTCTTTTTACGCACGGCCTTTTAAGCAAGAGGACGTGTAAGTCACGCTGCGGGCCCCCGGTGTACTTCACACACGCACCGGCGCCACGGGAGCGCCCTTTAGGAGACTTGAAAGGACTGCGGTGCACCTAATGGGCGAGCTTAATAAAGCGTACCCCCCCCCCCCTCACCCTCCACCCTCACCGTGAAGCGTAATCGATAGAGCGATGAAGGTTCGTTAATACATGTACAGGAGGGGATGTTAAATAACGCGCAAGGGCTTCGGGCCGCGGTACACAGGTTTGCGGTGTCCCGAGCAAGTCCACAGACGCACACACACACGCAGTCGCGGCCTGTTGCCCGGACCTGCCCTGACCCGCGGCCTTTAGACCCCGGCACGTCTGCGCTGCTCAGCATGACTCAGGCGAGCTGTAGTTCTTACACTGCTATAATAAAGTGCACATTACACCTTTTTATGCTTTTATTATTAGTTCGAGGAATTGTTATGTCCTGGTACACTGGTGACCGGAAGAGGGTGAGGCCAATTGCAGCATGATTCACTAATTCCCCAAATAGTAGTGCTTTTGAGACCTCTGCCCTGCCAAATTTCACCTTTTGCCCGGTGACCCGTGACTGCTATCATTTGGGTGAAACATAACAATAAGAATATGAATATTTTAGAGGGATAAAGAGCAAAGGAAATGGTGAACAGCCGTTGGAACATTTAGCTGTCTCATGTAAAGCGCTTTGTGACTATGTCTGTGAAAGGCGCTATATCCATAAAAGTTCTTCTTCTTCTTCTTCTTCTAGACACTTGAATGCCCGGTGCTAGAGTTGTGTTGTTGTCTTTTGTTCATAAACCATGAAATAAATGTTTAAATTGTTATGTTGGTCTGAACTCATAACGTTCCTTACACATTTCTAACGTCCCAGTTCTTCGGGGATGACTTTATGCGCACATTTCGCTACTTTAACTGTCACTGTATTGTAACAACGTGACTGTGAGTTCACGCGTGATTACCATTATATTGGAAGGACAAACGGGATTTTGATTTTCACCACGAATAGCACGACTTCTCCCACGTTTCCTAAGCTATTTTGAGGTGGTCATATACTCGCAGCAGGCAGCACACTGTTCTGCTGCTGGTCTCTAACGTTCTACCCCCTTCTCCAAACCCCCCCCGCCCCCCCCCCCCCCCCCCGCGGGCCCGGACCTCCCCTGATCTCTCTCTCTCTCTCTCTGATCTGCGCGTATTAAGACCCGTCACAACAACTGGTGTGATTGGGGAACACGTTCGCGCTCCCCCGAAATGACAAGCATTCAAAACATCGCCGCTATTTACTCTCGGCCCCACACACAGAACAGGCTCCTATTCATGTTTTTTTTTTTTTTTTTTTTTTTTTTTCTTGTAATAAGAGAAATGTGCAGTTATAGCGAGTCTTTCTCCAAAACTCCTCTCATTCACACTTGGAGACTACACCCCTGTCTTTAAAGAGGCCTTTTCTCTCTCTCTGTCTCTGTCTCTGTCTGTCTCTCTCTCTGTCTCTGTCTCTCTCTCTGTCTCTCTCTCTGTCTCTGTCTCTCTCTCTCTCTCTCTCTCTCTCTCTATGGCACAAAGCGCTGATGAACTTTGCCACGTGGGTGTTGATTGGTTGGTCTCTCCACTCATTTTTTGTGTTTCCCTCTCTCAATTTCTCTATTCATTTCACTCCCTCCTCGGACTTTGAAGGGCACATATCAAGCTACATTGACGGTTATAATCATCAAGAACTGAGTATTTCATTTTCGGGGTAATCACGTTTAACTTGGTCCTTTCTTCTCCCGCTAAAGCGCTCAGATCTGCCTCTCCTGGATTTTGCTGCGTCATTACACGGGACACAAAACTGTCCTCCCCGTTTTTTTTAAAGCGCATCAACGAGCGGCGTTTCGACCTGTGTGTTCATCGCGCCGTCGTACATTTGCATGCATGCCGTTCGCACAAACAAACAAAAGCTTTTAATTTTATATATTTCTTTAAAATATTGATCCTGGCCACTTCTCGCTGTCTTTTACAGGTTATTTCTGCGATGAAAAAGCCCGGCATCAAACGCATTACGGGTTAATACGACAAAAGTGATATGTCCAGTTTTCCGCAGGGTTAAAGAACAGGCTGCGCTGATCAGATTGTATGAATGCGCCACATGGACTCTCGAAGCATAGCCCAAAATGGAGTCCCTACATCTCCATCACATATATATTAATTTCTACAAACAAGACTTCGTGTTGTGTCCAATAAGCGGCAAAGACTCCTGTTGGGGAGTTACAATTAGAGGTCAGGAAAGTTTAACGACAAAATCCATATTTTCCTGCTGCCCTTCATGCAGCAATATATATATATATATATATATATATATATATATATATATATATTATTATTTTTTTTTTTCATGCGCCACCCACACGCCGAAGCATTAGGCAGTAGCCACGGGTTTGAGGGGGAGCCCGTGCGCCATCGCAGTGGACGACAGGTGCTCCGAACGCGCACTGGCTGTGAAGTTCTCGAGGCTGCAGCTGCTGCAGTGCTTTAGTGTGCGCGTGCGTCGGCGAACCAATTCAACTTGTTTTCTTTCTTTCTTCCTTTTCTTCCTTTTTTTTTCTTCTTTTTTTGTAGCCTGCTCTTTTGTGCTGAAAGTGAGCCTGGGTTTGGTGAGCCGTATAGACCGCCAGACTTACAGTTCCGAGCTCCGCTGGTAGATGGCACAATTTCCCAACATTTGCGGAGCCCTTGGCTCCGAGAGGCGAGAACAGAGGGAAATGGGTTATGGATGAGTTATTAAAAGCAGAATCTTAGGTCTAAATATGGTTATTTCATTTTTTATGATATTTATTTTATTATATTTTTGTGCATAAAATAAAATATAAAATAAACATGTAATATATATATATATATATATATATATATATATATATATATATATATATATATATATAGTTACAATAATAATAACCAAAATATTATTATGATGATTATTATTACTACTGTCATTATTTTAACAATTATTATTACTATCATTATTTTTATTAGCATTATTATTATTTCTATTATTATTAACAGGTGCCCATCGCTGCTAAACGCTTGCCTTATCGCTCCACTTTGGTAAATGGACTGTGCTGCATCAGCCTATATATGCAATAAAGCTCCCGCTGCATGCTCTAATTTGTCATAGTGATAGTGCCAAGGTGCAAATAACGTGCATATTCGCCGCTTAGCCGCGCGCCCTTGTGTGTATGGGCGTGCGTAAAGGCAGACAACGCGAGCCATATCTTTATCTTATTAAACAAATGGAGTTTCCCAGCCAGTTGCAGCAGTAGCAGTAGCAGCAGCAGTAGTCCATAGGGGCGATCATTTCAAGCCGGTAGCTCCCCCGTGTCAAGTTTGACGCGCGCGTAAATAAAAGTGACGTTTCGCCGAGTTCCGCCTCATTAGCTCCGGGTAACAATACTAATAAATGAGCGCCGAGTGCTACATTATGGAGTCTGCGGCGCTGTCAAGTGGAATCAGCCCTGCCACAGCGGTGATCCAGAGCACTTCCACGCCGAGCTCGGAGCGCCTTGGATCAGCGTGGGTGAGCGCTGCGTGCCGCCCGCCCGCCCTCGCCACGACCACCACCCAACGTCACCTCCTCACCCCACGACCCACTTTCAGCATATCGGGCATATGTGGGGACAGCGTTTGCGATTATAAACAAGGCCGTGAAAGCAATGTACCCGGGGTATTAGGATAAGAAACGACATCATAGAACTAATTTACATCATGTTTGGAGAGAACACTGGGCTCGGGGAAATTGGGCGAAAACTCGCTTATCAAGCCCGCGTTTGAGCCTCGCCTCGTCTGGAACGGCCCCGGCCCATGGAGCCTCTCATAATTACAGCGAGGCCAAAGGTCCAGCCGCGTCACAAAAGCATAAATAACAAGTGGCGAGCGAGCGAGCGGCCAATCACGCGCTTCCTGGTTTGGAAAAAGTCGAATGCGTCACCGAATGATATAGCAGCTGACAATACACGACGCGGTGCCAAATAAGTGACAATTCGAGCTGACAGAGTGGCGGCGGAGAGCGTGGTCCCGGAGCGCACGTTGGATCAGACATCGAGTGTTTTGCGTTTTGTGCGTAAAAGGAGTTCGGTTTTGGCGGCTGTGGATCAAGATAAACGGGGTTGGGCCGCGAATACCTTGACCCGGCGTTGCTCTGGTTGAGCTCGGGTCAAAACATTACTGGTGACACTCGGACACAAGCTTTGCATTAGCTGCAGCTGCGCATGAAAACTCAAGTGTGCACAATACAACAAAGATGAAACAGGATGTGGCCCATTACGGCGTTGTTGATCATTGGCATGTATATGTTTTATATATCATAAATTACCATGTCATTTACAATCGCTCAATGAATTATTGAGGGGTATGGCCCATTGTTGATAACGATATTGTAAATGATATTGTAAACTGTTAAGCCACTCTCTGTGCTTGGTATTTTGAGCGTCGGACGTTTCGCCTCTCATAGCAAAGGAGCTTTGTCAGCGGGTGATGATCTTCATTGACGAGGCGAAACGTCCAACACTTACTACAGGGCAGATATACCGGCTTTAGAACGTTTTACAAAATAACAATAATATGGATAAGGCGTTTCGGTCAGGAACACAGCTGGCTTGGCGTGGATAGTCATGAAACGTCATTGAGCGTGCCACTGAGTCATCGAGGCCCAGTTAGTTTTTTCGGACTTCATAATAACAGCGGGGTTCACACTGTGGTAAAACAAATCTCAGAGTCCAAATACCTTTCCCGAAACGCTGATAAATGTTTGAAAACAGGAAGAAGGAAAAAAAAAAAAAAAAAAAAAAAAAAGCCCTAACCTTGGGCCGCCTGGTTTCCTGATAGATGATTTGGTAATTCATTAATCACCCTCGGAGTTCAAAAGGGCAACATCCTGCCACAGCAAATTGACTCCAGTCGGATCCCAACCCACCACCACCTCGCTGTCCCGTGCACCTTCCCACGCATGGGACCAAGTTCACAGGGCAGTGAAGTGAGCAATCCCAAGCAGACAAATAAACCAGGGAATAGAAAATAACAAAGATGGAAAAGCGGAGTGGTTCAAATTCATAAATTATAATTTAATACCAAGAACAAATTTACAGCAGAATGCTTGTTTACAATAAGCTAACACAAACAAACAAGAATTGTGTCCAACTATAAACTTTCACACACACTCACATATATCACTTGCAATTAATAATAATAATAATAATCAATAAAAAAAGTATCTATACGTTATCAATACCCTGCAGTCATATATTTTATATATTTATATAAAAAGGTGGGTCAGTTTTTAAAGTGTTCGTAATTACAATCATGGTTCATTCTGTGGTCCTGTTCAGTCCTGTGAGTCCGGCACACGGTGGTCTCCGCGCGTGCACGGGGGAGGGGGGAAAAGCCCCCCGAAAAACCGAGGACGAAACCTCACGCGCTCTCGCACGCACACACACACTCGCTCGCTCACGCACGCACGCAGCCACTCGCACCTGCACCCCCCCCCCCTCCCCCCTCCGACCAAAAAAAAAAAAAAAAAAAAGGAGCAATGACACTAAAAACTCCCTCATCCAAACCTGCTCACCCTGTTTACTCTGGAGCTATAACAATGAAACGTCGCCTCCATTTTTTTATGTTTTTTTTTTTTTAAGTTTTGTTTTGTTTTCACCCCCCTCTTTTTGTTTGCTTTAAATACGAGGGCTAGCGTACTCAATGCACAGATTATATCTATACAGTCACCCCCCCTCCCCCTCCCTAAAAAAACAAACAAAAATAAAAAATAAAAAAATAAAAAAAAAGAATCAAAATAAATCGAGAAGAGAAGAAACATTTACATTTATATATCAAAGGTAAAATAGGTTAGCGACCTGTGGCCATGCGTTCACAGTCTAAATATACATGGAAAAGAAAACATTTCGCCGTATTATGTATATACATTACAAACAGAACTTTCAGTGCTACTAGCTAAGTCTGCCACTCAATTTTGAAGACTGAGAGAAAAACAAAATGGCAACCACAGAATTATTCTTACGCACATATACTTTTTGTAGAAAACGAACCAAAATAATAATAATTAAAAGGAACAAAACAATAAAAAATAAAAAGTAAAACCGAAATGAAAATTGACCTATATTTACAAGAAATACTGCCTTTGAAATCTGAGTTTGTATCAAGTGAAATGGAACCACTGGGAAGTTTTCAATTTCCAAGTGACCCCCCCCCCCTCCCCCTCCCATCTCACTCACACACGCGCACACACACACACGCACGTTGACAACCCCCCCCCCCCCCGCCCCCTTAAAACAAAAATGATAATAAAATAAAATAAAATGAACTGTTAGTGGGGATCACTTTTGAACGAGGTGTTTTTTTAATTATTATTTATTTTTATTTTTTTTTTGGGGGGGGGGGGGGGGGGGGCGTAAGAAATCACATCATGCTTGTCAGGCACTTAATGCTTTGAGGAGAAATAAAGGGTGACGTTCAGGGACACTGCGGTAATACTGCGTTTCAAATACAACTCTGGCGACGATTCCAAAACGTCTGCGACCCTTTGACCTTTCCATATGTGTGATTATTACTGTTATCCTATAGCGCCTTTGGCCGCTAGGGGCGCACCCTTTCCTACGCGCAATTACGCGCAAGGCGCGAAACCAGGCACCACCAACTTGTGGCGCGTGACAGTTGAATCCTTAGAGCAGTGTTCTAAAAGGAGGGGGGAAGACCTGGCAAATAATTTCGCACAAAATATGACAAATCTTGAACTCTGAAACGTCGTGTTATGGAGAGGATTCATCTCGGGGGCCACATTGTTGAACTCGCCTATTTCCTATGAACGTACAGTAAGTGCGCTTTGCAGCATTGAGCCTCTAAGCCTAAAAACTTCCTATTGCTGTAGGGGGGGGGGGGGGGGGGGGTTCTCTTTTTTTAGAACATGTTTCAAACATTTTTTTCCCCACCTTGTTAGGAAAAAAAAGGAGAAGAAGTAAAACCCAAACAAACATAAAACACCATTATGTACTACAGAAATCACATAAGCCGGTTTGGAACCAGGTATAAGGAGCGACAAAGAAAGTACAAAAAACACAGCTATACAATGGACACAGGACAAAAGTCATCCGAGAAAAAAAGAAAATGCGTTCCCTTTTCTCTTATTTTTCTCCATTTTTCGGCCCAAAAAAAAAAAAAAAAAAAGAGTTTTTAAATGCACTTAATAATACTTAAAATTCCCTCCGCGAGGTCGAACAGAAATCCCCTTTTGCGCCGCTTTCTCTTCTTGCGTCACAAAAGTATGCGACCATTGAACATTGGAGAGCTCGCTCGTTTTTAAAAGTTCAGTTTTTTTGTTTCGGAGCAAAGGGGGGCGGGGGGGGGGGGGGTGGAGGAGGAGAAGTAGAAGGAAGGGGGACGGGGGGATTCACAGTCTTTTAGTGTCTTTCTTCATTAAGAACCAGCTCCGTGTAACAGCCGGTTTGCTTTTTTTTTTTTTTCTTAATTCCTTCAACAAAGCAGCTATAATAGTCCCCCTCCCACCCCCCCATTTTCTCCATTGCGTTTTTCTTTTTCTCTTTTTTTGTGTGTGTTTGTTTTAAACGTCCCTTGGTCTCTCTCGCTTTCTTTCTTTCTCTCTCTTCTTTTTCATTCGTTTTTTTTTTTCTTTTTCTTTTTTTACTGAATGGACATGTAAGGCCAGTTAAAACTGCTCCCCGAAAGCAACATATCCCTGATGAGAGTTTCAATGGGGGTTTTACCTACCAATCGGACGAAAAACAACTGTTCAATGACCGATGAGGATACCGTGCGTAGCGATGGCAAGCGCAGTAAGAGTTTCCCGAAGCGTGTGGGCTGGTTGGGGTACTGACTCCGGACGTATTCCTCCAAGGCGCACTGGGACTTCTCTTGCAAACTTTCCACGTGGGCCACATCTGAGAGGCCACAAGCATCTGAGGAAGGGGGGGGGGGGGGGGGGGGGGGGTAGAAGAGAAGAGAGGGCGGAAAGCAAATAAACATTAATAAAGTGTTCCAAAAGCTCTCTCCGTAGGCTTTCCTCCTTTCCCTCGGCGCTAATACCGGCGCGACTGATGGCCTGTCAGTGCGCAGGCAAAAGTAAATGCTCGTCTCCAAATGATTCCCCCCCCCCCCCCCTCCCCCATCACCACCACACCCACCTTTTATATTCCCATGAAGATTAATTCGGCCATTATAAGGTTTTCCTTGAGCGTCCTGAGCGTTTTCAATGGGTGCCATTAACTGATTTATTCGCGATACACACGCCCATGTTTAAAAGCAGTTTGTATACGTGTTAATACGCTACACGCAGGACTCCTGAAACAATAATAAAGCTAAAATGGAATCCCCAAAGGAGCGTTTGCTGTCGTGATTTATTATAACGTGCCTTTTTTTTTTTTTTTTCCTCCACACACATCCATTGTCATAACAAATAATTATATGGACACAAATAGTGCGCAAGGCATTTACGCGGCGTTTCTGGCAATTATGTCCGTGCGTAAAACCCCCCCCCCCCCCCAAAAAAAAAAAAAAACGAAAGAAAAAAAACTCAAAGAACGGCTATGGCTCGGTTCCAAAATCGTGGCTGACGTTTTATGGCTGTTATAACGCGCTCGCAGCCACTTCAAAAGCCCGACTAAATAATTGAGCATATTCATAGCTGAAAGGTGTGTGAGTGTGTGTATGTTGTTGTTTTTTTTGTTTTTTTCCCCCTCTGTCTTCAGTGGAGTATGAGAAGAGAGTAAGAGGGGAGAGAGAGAGAGAGTCAGGAGGAGGAGGAGGAGGAGAGGGGAGCGAGGGGAAGGGGGCACACTAGGAGACCTGCTGACCTTTCCTGAGCAGAGATTTAGCTGAGGAAAAAAAAAAAAAGAAAGGAAGACAACCCCTAGCCGTAGGAGCTCTCCGTCATACTACACCATCAGAGGCGCATAATCACTACGTGCACGGCTGCTGTGCGTGGGCAGCAGCTGATCGAGTGCCAAAAGGAAAGAAAGAAACACACATATATATCTAAAAAACGCTCTCGTACACGCGTTGGGTGAGTTTGTAAAGTTTTTGGGAGGCAACACTGGCGTATTGCAGCAGCAGCAGCCGCGGCGAGGAGATCCACGCATGGCGAGTTCACGAGACGCGTCCGAGAGAGGGTCAGGGGAGGCGGGGGGAGGAAGGGCATGAGTGCAGGTCACAGTGGGCACAGGGGAAGCTATGATCCGCACGACGACGAGGCGGGGGAGTCCAGAGGAAGCCTGTGTACAGTGTATGAGCCTCATCGGCCATTCCTGAATATAACATCTCGATTTAGTCCCGTTTCGGCCCCGGGTTACACCACGTGCTTACTTCAAACGGCTCGAGGTTCAACCGACGGAGGATGACGAGACTTGGGCTTACAGTTGGAGGACTGATGCCGATTTGGAAGTTTTTAGTTTTTTTAACTGTGTTGAAATAGGAACGCCAACACAACCAGCTCTATACCGCTCACAGTGAGAGATATTAACCCCGAGACACGACATTTGCACCTGCGCGGTGTCAGAACCTACTAAAAACCCCGCGTGGATTCTCTTAATTCAAGAAGTTTGGAGTCAGGTGTCTTATGTTGGCGCACGCGCGACATGTTTGAATACAGACACCTGTATTATGGTGATCATTCTAACCATAACAGCGCGAATGGCACTTACATAAGTGCACGAGTATGGCTCCACTTTACACCAAATCACCAAAACGTCTCCTAAAACAGGCGTAATGGCGAGGAGTCAGTGAACCAAAACAAGGCGAGCCATGATTCCTATCGATATCCAAGCATCACCTTCTTCTTCTTCTTTTCTGTTTTTATTTATGTATTTTTTGGCAGAGCACACGTTTGAGCTGAACATGTATTTTATCTGCCGTTTCAACGGGAGGTCACTCGAGTGTTGCAAAGTTCGGGTCATGACCTAGTTCTGGAGTGAACCCAGCAGCAGCAGCGGCAGCAGAGACGCCTGGAGAGACTCCCCCCCACAAAAAAATAAAATAAAGAAAAGACAAGGCCCCCTCGCTTATAATTGTCTGCCCACATTTCCCAAACACAACGCCATCACCGCTGCACTGTCCACGAGGGGAGAGAACGTGAAAGACAACCTTTTTCTGTTTTTGTTTTACAATGTGCAAATGGGGACATTAGGCTTGTCTTTCTGCCGTCTCCTCCCCTCCCCCCGCCGCGCTCTGACATCGTTTATATCTGTCATTGCCTCCAAACAAGACGTGGCCGTATACAAACGCTGATAGATGGCGAGGGGAAGGAGAAGAGGGGTAAAAAAAACAAAAAACAACACACACACAGAGAGAAGAGAATCGAAGTGTATCGTTCGCTGCGAGCTATTGCTGGGAGGCTTTCAACGCGCGTAAAGTGTCCGCATCCCAGACCCAGAAAGGAACGGCTACAAAAATGGCGCACGTCGCACTGGACCGTTTGGTGATATTAATTGAAATATCTTGTGTGTGATCATGGCACCATTTCCACCCCGTGCGCGCCTGATAATTCGCTTGATTAGCCATGTGTTTTTTATTTATGGGCTCGCCTGAGGCCTCTCACAGCCCGGCAGCAGTTGGACCGCACGGGCGAAGACGCGGGCAACATTGCATCTAGCAGCCGCTGTGTGTGTGTGTGCGCGCGTGCGTGCGCGTGTTGTTGTTGTTTTTTTTTAGATGTAGGTCAACGTGGTGGAGGTCAGGTCAGAGGGGGGTGTGGCACTGTAAGGCACAGGGTGGCACCAAGACTGGGGGCAAATGGCGCGACCCTACAGTCCAAGTGGAGGGCATGACCTCGTCCTTTATCTCCTTGGGTTGCTATCCCATGTCACTCTCTTCATGAAATACTTTCCACCTAGCGACTTGTGTATTAAAACGGCAATAACCAGCGGGAAACTGGTTCGTGGGAATTTTAGCGAGGATTGTTACCGCGATATTTGGCGACGCAATAATATCGAGGAGCCACAATACATCGCAAAACACATTTTTCCTCCCGATTTAGTTTTGAAAAAAGCCTCGTTTTGATCATGATAAAAATGAAAACACGTCCAGGCGTTTGCAAATTGGGTTTATAGTTAAGGGAACGCGCTTTGTTGTCATGGTTTGGTAAAAAAAAAAAGATCGCAATGATATCGCTGTATTCGAGGCGGTTATCGAATATCGCCTTTTTTTTTTTTCTCCCGTCACATTGAGCATCCCTACTGTTTTGGAATATGTTGTGACCTATTTTTTCCTTTTTTAATATAAGATGATATTTTTTTACACACATTGTTTTGGGCATACATATCGCTATATTCAAGGCAGTTATCGAACATCGCAATCGTTTCCCTCATGTTGCGCATCCCTACTGTTTTGGAATATGTTATGACCTATTGTTTTCAAGATGATGCTCTTTACACACATTGTTTTAGACATGGACAGAAACTTCACAGCTCAGCCGCAAACTACCCCACTTTCTATATCAGGTCCACTTTCTCCACCCTGTCTCAAACGCTCCCACTTGTGTGTGTGCGTGTGCGTGTGCGTGTGTGTGTATTATTTCATGTCTCTATGGCTATCTTCTATACTCGTTCTTACCTGTAGTGAAAAGCACTATCGCCTTCAGGCAGCTGTACTCGGCCGAGTCCACGTGCAGCGCCTTGAGCTTCTCCACCTGCTCCTGGAAGATGCGTATGTGGTCCATGAAGGCCACCACTCTGTCCGCGGACATGGGCGACGCGTGGAGCCCGGCGGCCGCCAGCAGGGGGGCCACGTGCAGGGGCATGGAGCACTGCGCGGCGTTGAGCACGAACAGCTCGCTCCACGTCAGCCTCAGCAGCGCCACCTGGTCGGTGATCTGCAGGTCGGGGAAGAAGGGGATATTCCGGGCCCACTCCACGGCGCTGAAGAGCATCCGCGCCGCCAGCTCGCAAATGTTCTCGATGCCCATGATGTTGTTGGGCTGCATGCACTGGCTGCCGTAGCGGGACGTCGGGTAGGGCTCGGCGCGCAGCAGCAGGGAGATATATCCCGATAGGTAGGAATGGCAGTGCAGCGGGTCGCCGTTGGTCAGCGCGAACTGGCCGTGGTGGGGCTGCGTGGGCGGCACTCGTCCCCTTTGCACGGCTGCAGTAAAAAGAGAAACTACAGATATTGAAGCCTGAATTCTGCATGGCGCGCTCAATGTCAAAGCGGCGTCCAAAAGTGCAGGGCCTATCAATCATAATGTAGCATGTAGCAACATCACACACACGCGCTCATAATCTCCCTCTCACACGCTCTCACGCGCGCACACACACTCACACACACACACACACACACACGCACTCGGTCGTTAATGCGTTGCAGCCTAAACAATGACATTTACGACGCGATTATTCGGAAAATCTCCTATTGTAATGGCCCCGCGGCTTTGTTTATTTATTTATTTTTGGTTATTTTTATTTTATTTTTTGGAACGAGCAAAAGGGGGGACATGTGTAGCTTTAAAAATGATGTTATCCACCGCAGGAACATGAGCT
This sequence comes from Proterorhinus semilunaris, assembly GCA_021464625.1. Classification (NCBI taxonomy): domain Eukaryota; kingdom Metazoa; phylum Chordata; class Actinopteri; order Gobiiformes; family Gobiidae; genus Proterorhinus; species Proterorhinus semilunaris. The sequence continues at coordinate 27,786,432 of CM038356.1, read as the reverse complement.
GGCCGTGAAGGCAGCACAAAGAAGCACCAGCGAGCCCTCGCGTGTTTAACCCTTAACCCACTTAGCAATTCGGCTCGTTTTACTTGTCTATTTTCGACTGATATTCGGATCAATACGCGGCGTGGAAGGGTTTCGAGTGTGCACAAAGCGAGTCCCCGTTGTGTCCCGCGTTGGCCGAAGGGGGCTGCCTAGCCTGCCTGCCTGCCTGGCTGCATGCGCGCGCGGGGAGGAGGCTTACAACAGTCTGGAGAGGGATGGTAGCCACACAGCACGCTATGTGCCTCAGCTCGCCATAATAGCGCGCAAAAGGCGTCTATGTCAAACTATTCTCTCCACGCGGGTGTTTTATCATTATTTTGTTGTTGTATATATATATATATTTGTATTTTTACGCGCAGGGTTGGGGGGGGGGGGGGGGGGGGCTATAAATCAAAACACCAATGATGTACCCCCTCGTTCGTCCCTCGTTATTCGGTGGAGAGCAGGAGAGCCCGTGTTGTTATGGTGGTGGTGGCGGGATACAAAAGACGAGCCCGAGTCTGGAGCAGCTGAGCGCGGCTAACACTGCCCCTGCTCACGCCGCTGAGAGCGGAGGGAGAAGCGGGTATAGCGCTAACGGAGCGGCGTTCACGCTTGCGTCCTCTCGTTCTTTTTCCTGGTTTCGTACACAAACAACACACAGATACGTATAGGGATATTAAAAAAGTCTCAATACCTTCCCGTCTCATGCCGACTTTAAGGCATTTTTTGAGGCGGCAGTACTGACACTGATTGCGGTGGTGCTGGTCGATAGGACAATTCCGGTTGGCACGGCATGTGTAGGTGAGGTTTCTCCGTACGCTCCGTTTGAAGAAGCTTTTGCAGCCCTCGCAGGTGAACTGGCCGTAGTGCTTGCCGCTCGACTTGTCCCCGCACACCACGCACTCGATGTGCTGCGGCTGCTGCTTTTCCGACTGCTGCGAGGACTGGTTCGACGGCGCGGACTGCGTGTTGGGTCCCTGCACGGGAGTCTGCGGGGTCGGCGGGGCGACCTGCGAGGCGGTCAGGCTCAGCTGGCCGGCCCCGGGAGTGGGTAGGGATAGTCCGCCTTGGGTCTGCGAGGAAAGGGCGCCTTGGGTGTCAGCCACATCGTCCTGGGAGCCTCTCCACACTACCATTGCCATATCTATCAGTCAACGGAAAGTAACTTTTTGTCTGCCGTGTTTGCTGTCGCGGGGTGGAGAGTGGCTCGGGGGAAACGCGAGAAAACTGTCAGTCCGAGCCTTTCCGGTGGATCCACTCCGACACACACACACACACCGAAAAAGAAAGCGACGCGGGGCTTATTGCTGTTTGGAGGGGCGCAGCAGCGAAGCACGTTTCAAAAGTGATGCGATGGCGAGCCGCTGCCCTGCGCTTAAAGGCCAAGTCCAGGGGCACGTACAGTCAGCCATCCACCCATCAATGCAAAAGGTTCGCTCAGTATTGTGACAAGAGCCCGAGTGGAGGCAGCATGGACTCTTCAGAGCAGCGCGCGCCTCTAGCAGCATAAAACAAATGGGAGCGCTGCTATCAAGTTCCAACTGGAGTCTCGAAGAAAATCACCAACTGCGTGAAAACGTGCGTCTTCTTCCCTTTTTCTTCCTGTGAGGTAGCGCCAGCAGCGCGCCGCTCAAGCCAATGTTTGGAGAGGCTGAAGTATGAAGGCAACTCGTCTCCCGAAAAGCCCAAACCAAAAAACAAAAAACCCGAGGATCACAACCTACAAAGCTCCTCCGTGCGCCGCAAAATAATCGGAAAAGGAGTGCAGAATCAAAGTGATCAAATATGTTAAAAAGGCGGAGGTTAGGAAGTGATTTGCGATTGGTAGGAGCCGGGCTGGCAGAATGCTTTCTCTCTGATCAGCTCACTGAGCTCTCTATATAGTGAACTTTGACACGACTGCTGCAACTTAGCACACGTTTCCATGGAGACGCGCTGCCATATAAGGAAGCAGAGTGTGTTTGACTGGTCAGAGCTCAGGGACCTCCCCCTCAACCCCATTGGCTGCTCGGCACTTGTGCTACTTGGTACTGTGCCAGAGCCGGCGCGGAGGTCGAGAGGCCGCTTGGTCCTAAAAGGAGACGGGTTCGGGGTAAGAGAATCGTGCCAGTCTGTCAGACTATAGGTTTTACTCATATGCACGCCTGATAAAAGCTCTGCAATTCCACCGTGTAAAAAAAATAAAAAATTAATCCAATGCCTGCCGCGCGCCATAACGCATAACGCGCAGGCAGTGGGATGGAATAAGCGGCGTTTCCTTCATAGATAATAAACCGCCACTTTACGCATTGTGACATTATATTAATTAGCAAATATAATGCCGGAATATATCGATATGTATGTTTCCTCAAATTAATTAAAGGGCTTGCACACTCGATACGGACTTAAGGCATTGAGGATATGTGCGCGATGACAATAGAACCGCAATCAAAAGGACAGAAAGCTTTTCAGTAATCTTCATACAACTTGTGTGAAACGCCTTGATACAGTAAATCAGACAATGAAGTCTCCCCTCGGCGTATCCGCCGTCAATCTCTGCGCCTTCATTGCGGCGCGGCTCAAAACCAAGACACAATAGACGGGCAACCATTTCATATCCAAGGTGGTGATGTTTTATATTATGTTTAAAAAAAAAATGATATATGCACTTGCTCTTGGCTCCAAATATCACCCTGCCCTTCCCCGTGGGGGGGTCACATAGGCCAAAAGTCGAGGTTCGCAAGTCACCGCATTGTCTGGAGCTAAGCCACACACTTTAAATAGACACTACACTTGGAGAGAGAGAGAGAGAGAGAGAGAAAAGAGGACACGAAGGTCAAAGGCCGAACTGTGCGCTTACATTCGAGATGAAAGTAAAGCCACTCGCCAATAAACACCGCAGTTACTCGTATGTTGATGCTATAATTGAACCCTGTGATGGGGAGACAATGTCAGGACGCAGGAATGCCTTTAATGTCATGTGTGCGCGCGCGCGGCGGCCGTGGTGTTGGTTGGAACAACTGCCCTGGCCGTTTGGTTAATCATTTTCAGGCGTGTATTTAAAGCGCGCGGGGAGGTGGTGGGGGTTGGGGGTGAGGGGGGGGGGGGGGGGCACGTTCCTCACCCACCCCCGGGGGCAACAGAGAGGGAACCGGGCGCGGGTAAAAGTTGACCAAAAGAGAGAAAAAGAAAAAAAAAGAAAAAATCTGGGTGAACCTGCCTGGGAAGAGCGCACACGGGGGGGAGGGGGGGTGGAAGAGTGCGAGTCGGCGAGTACAGCCCCCCCATTGCATTGTTGTGTCCGGGGAGAACGGCGGAGGCGAAGGAGGCACGCCGTCAACCGCAGTATCCGGGCGCCCCCTAGCGTAAGCAGCAAACCCCTTTCCCTTCGAACGAGGATTCAATTTAGAGGAGGCATCCGACACGGCTTCAGTCTCCCGCACCGAGCAAAGTCACCGGCAGCACCGTTTTCTAAAGTCCGTTTGTTTCCAAAATGCGCCTCTCTCATTTTTTTTTTTTTTTTTTCTTGCGCTTGCCAAAGTTGGATTTACTTCTTTTCTTTTTTTTTTCTTTTTTTTTACCCTCCTCCTTTTTTTTTAACCCCCCCTCCCCGGTGGTATTTCCAAACTAATTATTTACCCCCCTACCCCAAACATAATAACGCTTGATGCACTATATTTATGCCCCCCCCCCCCCCTCCCCCCTCCCTCCCCCCCTCCCCTCTCTCGATTTATTTTTTTATTGCAGGTGCGAAGCGGACACTTTTTTAAAAATCAACCTCGCGCAAAAGCAAGCGGCGCGTTCCCGAAGCCCACGGTGAGTGTGTATTATTTTCTACGTTGAATTAATGGGAATTTACCAGAGGGATGTTGTTCATTTTCCTTCCACAGCATCCGCAAATAAATCTCACGTTCCCAAGAATTAAATATCCTGCCTGAGCGCGCGGGTTAGCCGCGTGGAGCGACGGACACGAACCAGCGAAAACATCCTGCGCGGAATAATATAGCCCACGGGCGAACTCCGCCACTTTTCCACGCAGCTTATTAGCCTGCGCCGCCAGTAGATAACGCCGGCACACTCATTCATAAAGTTATTTGCGCGGTGAACGGAAGGAAGGAAGGAGACGAGGCTGTGCGCGCGCGTGTGTGTGTGTGTGTGTGTGTGTGTCGACAACCAAGACCTACCAAAGGCATAGGCGGCTGCCGACTCGTCCGTAGCGGGATGCATCTCTCTCCGAATTCTATACCAAGTCCTCTCCCCTCTCCCTTATTCGACACAGAGAGAGAGGGAAAAAAAAGTGCACCTCTGTCCGACAGTTTTATTGGAAAAGCACAGTCAGTCAATGCGTTCTGGCGGGCAACACCGAAACTTTGCGTGATGTTGTTGATGTTGCTGCTGCTGCTGTAAAGCCCCGGGATTGCGGAGGGAATCGCATACACACACGCGTGCGCGAGGAAGGAGACAGGCAGGCAGGCAGGAAGGAGTGTGGACGCGCTTTGGACGAGCGTGTTATGGAGAGTCGGTCAGAGCGAGGCAGCCAGGTACACAGAGCCCGAAGCCGAAGCGAGCCAAGCGCGGAGGAGACGGCGGTGTCGGTTGTGCGCCTTTGCCTTTTCTCTCTCTCCCCCTCTACAGTAAATGTGGCCAAAGCGCGCTCGTACGCCGCTGCACTGCTTTGTGTGGGCTACTGAGGGGGGGGAGAGGGAGGGGGCGACGGCACAGCGGCAGACACCTGTCTTTAAGTATGGCGAGCATGCATCCTGACAGCCAGCTTATTATTATTATTATATCCACCGGAATGCGCGCACCGCCAGGAAGGGATTAACGCCTCTATTAAGTCTTATTTAAACTCACAATCACCCATTATTAATTGCTTTTGCTTAAAATATTATTATTATTATTATTATTATTATTATTATTATATATGCAGATGTATTGTTAATTTGAAATCCACTTTTTGAATTTTACGCACACGCCTTTTGTATCTGAACAAGCATATACGCATCTCAACGTCTGTCATATCGTTTGCAGACCTCACACACATTTTACATTATTTTTGTTTGCCAACGATGCAAACGGGAGTGTGTCATCAATACAATTGAGACAAAGTTAGGTGTGTCCAAAGTCATACCCAACTTTCCTGACGCATTTCGAACAGCTACATGCTCGACATGGATGGATTTATGAGCACGTTCCACAACTTTCAGGCAGCATTATTGACACGGGAATGCATATAACAACAACAACAACAACTTGTGCTAATTCACTGTAAATAAAAAAAATACTCTATTTATTCCGTTTTATATAGACATTGAAAGAAAAAATAATAATAATTAAGATAAATAATATGTTAATTTGGTCTTGGAATATCCCAGCGATCACACGTTTATACGGTCAGCGAGTTATTATTGCCAGGCGACGTGTTTCCATAGGCTATAAACGACATAGCGTTACATGGCTTCCACGCGTAATGAGCACAGCTGCCCAACCCGCGCTAATCTTAAGTGTCTGGTTTAAAATTGACTAGTCCAACACGTGTAAACATTCCCACGCCTGCACATGCGATTGGCCCCCAGAACCCGAGTCGTCTTTATTTGCTGGGGGAAGAAGTTTCCTCCGGGTGATTAGCGCGGTAGGATATAGGCACTTTTTTTTTTTTTTTTTTTACGCACACACTCTCTCCTCCACCTTCCAACAATAGCGCGCCACTGCTTCCCCTCCGCTTTGCTTTGCCGCCCAACGGGGACGGGGATCGATTAAGACGAGACGGTGAAGATGTCGCCTGCACTAAATATTTACTGATCACGCACGCGAATGGATGGGGATGTGTAACGATTTCGCCCCCCACCCCCCCGACGTCGCGCGCTCCGGCGCAGAGAAAAGCACTTTATTATTGTTAGGAAAACAAAGAACACGTTTGGAGAGCAGAGGCGTGCACTCAGGCGCTGATTGGGTGAGGGGGATCGATAGCTTTTTTTTTTTTTTTTTTTACGTGGAGGAGGTTAGGGATGCGCGTACCGAGCAATTAGCCTTTTACGCAAAGGTGTGAACGCAAGGCGAGGCGTAATAGACCTGTAAATATGAATATATACTTTCTTAAAATCAATAGGGTGTGCGCTTTATTATGAATTGCCACGTCTCAAAATGATTTCATAAACAATTTGAGGAGGCACGACAATTTGTTACTTCACGCTTCCAGTTCGGAGAAGGATTGCTTTCTTTCCAGATGAACTTTCACATGGAAAGAAATTGTCAAGGTGTTTTCATATTAAACTGCGGGTACTTTTCTTCATAGATTTATGTGGGAAATTGGAGTTTCAAAGGCCATTTTCCTTTCTCACACTCTAGGGACAACAGCTACCCTTAAAGTAGCATGCGGACTCCACGTTTCATCACTCATTCCTGTCCGGATGATATCCAGAACCCTCTCTGAATACATATCTGCGTCTCAACATGTCAACAAAAATAAGCCCAACCTTAAACTTGGCTCTATATCCAGTTTTTACGCCGGTTACAGGGGAGGGTGCAGTGTCTCGACCATTTAAGACTGGATTTGGAAATCTGTTTTGAGGCTGCCTTTTGTACTGTGAGAGGTGTGGGATTTCACGCATATCCCTGTCTAAGAATATTCACTTTCTTTTGTCAAACAACCAACATAAACCGAAACTTTTAAACAGTTCCTCCTGATCCCGCAGGGGAGAAAAAACAAAAACAAAAAAACGGATGATTTTTGAACGAGGACTTAACAACTTCTCAACCCGCCACCGCGCCGGCTTTTGAAGTCGACTATCTCCACCATCTTGATTGACAATTTGCTGACTAATACCCCTGATGCAAACCGCTCGGAGGCAAAACTTGGCTCAACTTAACTGTGCGCCTTTAGAGGCCGAAAGGGGAGCGGTGACCCCCGGGGTCTTTAGGTTCCTGGCCTCCCTGACCCCTCCCTGCGCCAAAGGTCAAGCCGGCTAATCAACTTCGAGCATTCAATTAAAATGACCAGCAATTTTCACCAAATAGTGGCTCCCCCCCCCCCATAAAGTCGTGCTAAGCCGCAGTTTGTAATAACACCGCGTTTTGTAGTAAAGTCTTTGTACACGTTTTGTAATGAAATTGGTCACTACACACATAAGTAAAGGCCATCGGAGGGTTCTGAGTACATGTTCTATTTACTTTGGCTATTGGGAAAAAAAATAGGACTCTGAAACATTATAAACCAAAAAAGTGTTTTGTCTTATTCAAAAGTATTTGGTATTCGTGTAAAGTATTAACGCTGGTTAGCCACCGTTGTGCCTTTTAAACTATTGAGATTTGAATTTTTCTAGAAGGCTATGGAGATTTTCAATGACGTTTTAACTTCCCCGCGATTAGAGGTGGACCGCTGATGTAGTACATGCACGCTTCAGTCGTCGTTTAGGACACATGCGAGCCGTTTTACTCACCACTGTTAAAACCGTTCCCATGGCAACAATGTGTTTGGCAAACGTTTGGGACCTAAACATGTTCATGATCTGAGCAATAAAGATAATCACTCCATTTACGTGTTTGTGAATGATTATAGGAAAGCTTTTTTTTTTGTAAACAATGAAGTGTTTATGAATGAGTGACGTGGCGACTTTATTTACGCCGCGCATTTTGTACTCGAGGCGAAAAGAAGACGTGCGAAATTACAATCCGCTTAAAGTTGAGGCAAACGCTGTAAACAGTGAAGAACACGTTATAAATGAGCACGAAGTGGTTCGGAGAGATTTTTAAACAAGGACGTGTTTCTAAATAAGAAACACATGATTGAGAAGGATTTGTATTGACTGTGAATTGTGAATTTATAAATGAGTAACAAATGATTACAATCACTCTGTAAACAATGAAGTAAATGCTTATAAATAAGTAATACATGGTTAGGAAAGCTTTGTGAACAATGAACTAAGTGTTTAGAAACACTTTGTCAAAGTTTAATAATGAAGTCTTGACAGTTTTAACTTTATTTGTTTTGTTCTGTGACGACGTATTGCAAAACAAAGCAAAATCTAGATTCGTTGCTCAATCAAGTGACACATTTTTACGATCTTTGACGTGTTATTACATAATGGGGCGTTATTACAAGACCACCCTTTCGACGACTAATAATAATATTGTACATGATTCACTTTAGTTCTTTGAGACACTAAACCTTTTTTTAATTTTATTTTTTTACCCTATAATGACATTGACTGATGGACACAACCTCCCCCACGTGTCCTGTCATTTGGAAATGTGCCTCTCCGTCGTTTTTAAAGCTGTAACTACCAGTTGTCAAACGCGTAAAAGCACGCGCCGCAATCAGTCTGAACACTTTCATTTGAGTCCTCAAAAAAAAGAAAAAAAAAAAAAAAATCAAAAATGAAATGGATTTAAATCTGTTGACAAAAGTTTGGGGAGAGAAGTTACAGCGGCGACTTCATTACCAGCACTCTCACGCAGACAACGATCCAATTATGGAAAGATATAAATATTTGGCGTGAGCTGTGGGGAGACACAATCACTGTGGAAATCGTACGTGGATATTTTCACTTGGCCTTTTGTGGCCCAATAATTACAAGTAGAAAGTTGTGATAAAAAGACCAACACTGCCATTATGACCATACAATCTGAACATTAACAGGTTTAATTATATGGGATTGTTCTGTTTACATGTTCGTCACGAAGACTGTACAATAAAACTATTGTATTTGTTTATTCAAAAATGTCTTTGAATAAAAGTAGTTTATTCAAAGACAGTTGTTTTTTATTCATTGTCTTTGACCCAATTAGCTTTTAGTGGAAGAAATGAGTACAAATAATAACATGGTCTTGTTTGTAGGTGTCCAAAGCTCAACAAATCAAGTGAGGAATTTGACACCAACAATTCCTCATGAAAAAGTGTAAACATGATCAGAAATGATACATTTAGCTATTTTCCATGGAGATGTAGTTGCCACAATGTGAGAAAAATGCCTTTTTGAGAAACCAGCCACGGAAATCTATGGGCCAAGGTTGAATCAGTGGAATAATGACAATAACTTAGAAGAAGACAATAACTTGTTTACATTTGTTGCCGAGTGAAACTTTAAGCGCCTCAAAATGTCAACTTTCGCCTGCAGGACAGTCCTCGCCGATGGGTTGGTCGCATTAAAGTCGACGGTGAAAAAAATGAAGCAGCTATTGTTAGAGACTATTTACCCCGGTTAGACTTCCCTTCTGCCAATGTGGCTCCTATCAGCTAAAGGCATTAGATCGCAGATAGCTGGCTGTGTTCAATTTCCCAATGATAGATTACGGTGCCAGTTTAAAAAGATAGGGATCAATTTGCCTCAATGATCAGTGTTTAGGCGCCGTGCCAGCGTGGGGCTAATGTATCTGTAAACGCGCGGCGTTTGAAGCGCGGCAGTTAGTTTCCAGTGATTAGGAGCGAGCAGACGTGGAGAGGAGGGGAGGATGAAGGATGGGCCCCGGAGATCTTGTTCTGGAGGGTGTCGCGCTCAGACGTACCCGACGCCTATGGAACGTTTAAAGGGAATGCGCCGGAGACGGTTTGGGGAGGAAAAGTACGTTTTCTAGTCGGCGATTCAAATTTGTTTCAAAAGCAGGAGTTTGGAAAACAGCTAGACATTTCAAGTTTGCCAGCTCCATCTTTCGTAGTTTGTAAAAAAAAAAAAAAGTCAAGTGCGGGGCCTTTAAGCTCACATTTGTAGATGTTTGGACTTTACTTAAAGCCACACTGCGCAGCATTTCACTCACCAATATAATAAAACACAAGCATTAACTTCATTACTCTTTCATTACGCTTTTGTAAACAATATCTAAATATAAATGTATCTTTTCTCTTTTCTTAAAGTGGGCTCGACTCTCCTCAAGTCTGACTTGTGAGTGACTTTGCTCGGAGCGGGACATCGCCGACCTCGTCTCCATGGCGATGTCGCTGCCTTACTTGGATACAGGAAGCCAAACATGAGGTTTTGTTCGGTCTTCTTCCAAATACTATATTTATGCTTCACTGTCGGCCTCTGTAGATGAGCATTAGGAGCACGTTTGTTATCGCGAGCACACATTTTACTTACTTTACCTAAAGCCACACTGCGGGACTTTCCCCCCACTCCCCCCAAAAAAATAAAAAATATCAATCTGTTGCTACCGTCATAAGAGGAACTACGGTTTGGTGAAATGCTGATGCATAAACAAACACGACACTGACGCCAAACGCAACAATGCTACTTTTGCTCTGGTTTAGTGTTTTGGAAGAGGCGCAAGTGTGTTGTAACAAATATATCTCCATGGAGACGAGCAGGTGATGTCCCGCTGCCCGGCAAAAGTCAGGAGTTGCGTCCAAATTGCGGGCCCGGCCGCTCGATTATAACATTGAAACTTCCAGACTATCACTTTAAGTATCATATCGATTCATTTTACGGCCGGTATATCTTCACACTCTACTTCACTCTGTTTTTCATTTCTTGAAAGCAAACGTTTTTCGAGTTTAGCTTCAAGTGCTTTTTACTTTGAGGCGCTTAGACGACAGCCGCGGGATAAAGTTAACGTCTTTGTTTGCTGTTAAAGTTTTGAACTGTCTAAGTGCTTTTGGAAATGAGTTCTTAGAATCTTCAAGTGTTTTTTTTTTTTTTTGGTTCATCGTCACTTTCGCGCAAGTTTTATTCATTTCGAGGTTTTCGGTCCCTATATCTTTTAGTCAAGTGAAAGCAGCTCCACCACTCACGGTATTTGGTTTATTTTATTAGTTTGCCGTATGCCTGCGCTCGAGCGAAAACGAGACTGACTGACCTCCCCCAAAATAAAAATGCAAACCTTCCATCACTCAGTAAACATGTAGATGAAGACGATGCAACAGGGTCTGGTTTTTGTTGTAAAAATGTATTTATTCGGCAACAATGAAAAGTCGGGTACCCCAGCTTTAAACTAAAAGACATGAACTTGAACATTTAAAATTAGACAGAAACACTTGAAATAATACAACAAAGTGAATAGTAAGGAAAACCTCCTCAAAACAAGCACGAATTCCAATTATTCAAGCACTTTGAAGTCGTTTTCGTCTAAGAGAGGATTGCATTTTTTACAGTGCATATTGACAGTTGCGTATTCATTGCAATGCACAATGTAATCTTGAAGTAAGTAAGTAAGTTCGTCAATGGGAAAAGCTTTTGCTACACTTAATAATAATAATAAAAAAGATCCATCCACCAAATGAACCGTTTTTATTTATTTCTTGTGTGTCCCATCTACAACGAGCAAAAACGGATGCACTGTAATTGTGTAACATTTTTGTCTAAACTGGAAGTGTGTTCAAAGTTACAACTCCTTCCTTATAGCGTAATAACAGGACCGTCGTAATAACCTTTCCTCACGACTGTTCCGGACTTTTCAAAAAGCGGGACAAAAACAGGAACAGTGTAGAGCCAGGTTTGAAAGTATCTGCTGCACTTTGGGACTGAAATTCACGGCTCGTGTGCGACGTCCACTCTCCGCTATAAACAAAACACAAAAATAACCCTCTCGGCTCTCACATCCCGAGAGGTCACGGGTTCGACTCGGCGACGGGCCAGTGTGGGCTGTGGGGAACCCGCGCTCCGAGTTGCCCTCCAGGCCCGGTCCGAGCCGCCACTACTGCCACCGCCGCCGCCTGTGAAGTGCCCCTGGGCAGAGCGCTCCAAAGCCCATCTGTCCCAGCGGAGTCGCACCCTTGACCCGGCCCCTCTTTGAGAGTGTGTGTGCGTGCGTGTGTGTGTGTGTGTGTGTGCGAGGCGGCCAATGGGGACGGCCCGGCACGCAGACGGAGGCGGGACACGGGAGAGCGGAGAAGAGATAGGCGTTATCGGAGCGGGATATAGGGTTACGGTAACTCGCTGTAATGTGATTGTGGGAGAAACACGGAGCTGTAATTACGCCGGTGTGGGCCGTACACGAGGGCCGCGGGGGCCATTTTCACTTTTACTACGTTATACAGCCACAGCTGAGGTAAAGCAAGAAGGATTCTGGCTACTTCAGACAGAGAGAACAGAAGAACGGGTGAACTTTCTGCGCAAAATAACAGAAAAGTGTCAAACGTATTCCTCCGCCCTGTTGGAACATTTAGAGTTTGATTTACTGATTTATTCAAGTTCTGAGCTACATGAAAGTAAATAAAGTGGGGGGGGGGGGGGGGGGAAAGTAGTTTATTTACTTTACAGATTTAGCAGTGTTTCACCACTCGCACAAGACACTTCAGGTGGTGCAGGACAGAAACTTGAGCTCTTTAAAGTAAAGTAACTCTCGGTAGTCCAGGAGTTCATGACCCCGACTAAATATTTACATATCATTGCAACTCATCAAAGGCATTTCAGCTGAACTGAGTCTACACGACTTACTTATGTACCGCTTACTAACTTACTTACACATTTATTTATTTACCAAGTTGTTCACTCGATTCCTTACAGACTAAGTACTTACTTAGTTGCATATTTACTTACTTAACAAATCAACTTACTTATTGATGTATTCACTCAATTATTTAGTAATTTGTTTACTTAGATATGTATTTATTTATTTACCTAATTCCTTCCTATTTTATTTACTTATTAAATTACATGTTTACTTAATTTTCATTCACATCATTGTTTAGTTACTTATCTACTAAAGTATGTATTTATTTACCAACTTACTAGTTTACCATTTTGTTTCCTATTTACTGAAGCACATAATTAGTTGCATATTTGCTTATTTATTAACTTGGTTTAGTTACTTCTACACTTAAGTATGTATCTACTTAGTTGTTTACCATCTTATTGATTTACTGAAGCACTTATTTAGTTGCATATTTACTTACTTACTTATTTATAAAATTGGTTGTTTATTTACTTATCTACATAAGTATGTATTTAATAATTGTTTACCATTTTTTAATGACTGAAGCACTTATTTAGTTGCATATTTACTTACTTATTTAATAACTGTCTTACATATTACTAATTTTCTTAATGTATTCACTCACTTATATACTTACACATTTACTAATATATATATAAGTTGCATAGTTGCGTAGTGCACTTAAAGGTGCACTATGCAACTTTTGATGTAAATAAAATAAGTTTATAATAATGCCTATTTGACCTTTTAGTGACCAAGCGGATGGTTAGCATAGCGCCTTTACTTACCATCCCCATGGCCGATAGGGCGCTCCAGGATCAATTTGTTTTAGGTTTTCTCTGCTCATTAGGCCGTATCCATGGCTACCATATCAAACAGTTGATTCTGAAGCATCGTAGGAGCCACCGGGGTGGAAAAGCCACTAGGTCACTGAAAGGTCAAATATGCACAAATTAATACACTTTTTGTTTACATAAAAAGTTGCATAATGCACCTTTAATTATTCATTTAATACTTACATATTTACCAACATGCATATTTACTATTATGTACTTGTGTATTTAACTATTTACTTATTCATCAACGTTTTGCTTATTTACTTGTATACTTGTGCATGTATGTTAATATTAATTTGCTTATTTACGCATTTTATCATTGCCTTACTTGTGCTTCCACCTGTCATACGTGTGCCGTAAGCTCCTTAAATATTCACTCCTTAATAGCCGCCTGTTTGTGTCTTGCAGGAGGCGTCCTCGCGCAGCGGAGAGCGGCGGCACACCGTACGTAGCGTTACAGTCTCCCGTGGAAGTCGGTGGGAACAAATACTTTGCATAAATCTATAGGGAATACATCGATATATCACATTTTTACATTTAAACCAACACAAGTATACGCTATAGCAACGTGTTTACCCAAGTACAGCCGCCGGGGCTATTATACATTACTAGTGGACCCTTCAGGCGCATTACCCCATTAGGATGCGCGTAAACACTTTGGGCTTTGGTCGTTAGTGGGATTTTTCTTTTTTTTATATTTTTTTGTCGGTCTTTGAAGTAAACACTCACTAATGGCGTCCCAAACAGAGCGCCGCCAAAACAAAGTCTCTCCCACTGCACTAATGACGCATAGTTTTACAGCGGAGAAGCCTGTCAATTTACAATCTGTACAATAAAGATTCCCCCCCCCCCCCCCCCTTACCAATTTGTGTGTGTCTCGGATTTGTGTACTCCCCCCATCAATAAGATGGTGTGTGCAGGTAAATAAACTTATTCTTCAGGTTTTTGGGCCATTATTTCACTGGATGGAGTTTCTTTCATTGATTTTCCTTGTTACGCCTTTTGGTCACACGGCATTTGTCGCACACTTTATGGACGACAACTCCACGTAAAGTAGCGCCTACAGACTCCATATTATAGTTATCGGATTCCTAGCCCGATTGATTGAGCTTTTAACCCACAGAAAACAAGACAAAATGCAAACGTTTTCCCCACTGATGTCCAGTTTATTCAAAGACGAAGCACAGATATTCAATTCTCATCTTAGCTCTCCTTAACATAATGTCAACAAACAAAACTTAAGGACCGGTTTTCTCAAGTTTTTATTTTTTTATTTTTTTTACTCGTGCAACACAATCTTCACTTTAGTAGCTCCTATAGACTGCAAACTTTCCAGTCTTGGACTTAAACATTTTGAAAGTTTTTTTTTAATATCCTATAAAAAATCCTATCCTGATTTATTGAGCTTATATTAGTTCTTTCAATAAGCTGTTTACACATATATCAACAAAATGAAACCATACATTTAAACTTCGCCCTATAGAGATATTGTCACAGAAGATAGACGCAATTTTATATAGAGGCAAAACATCTTCCCTATTCCCTTCAACCACCACAGTACTACAACCACTCCTGAACATTGATCCACAATCTGAAGAGCACCTGGGTAAAACTTTCTCTTTTTGGGGTCACACTTTATTTTCCTTGTACCTATACTAAATTTAGTACAATGTAACCTGCTATGTAATAGCTTGTACTTATGTTGTACATACACAATGGAATAATGCATATTTGTAGTTTGGCGGTGCATAATGTACTGTAATAAGACCCTTAGGGCTTATGACTTATTACATTATCTACAAACACATGTTATTCCTTTGTTGTGAATGTAACCCATAGGTACTAGTTATTACACATTGTTGCCCAGCACATTACATTGTACTAAATGTGGAGGGTACAATGTATCAAGGGTAGTGTAAAATAAAGTGTTACCTTGTTTTGTGTTGTTGTTGATAATAATAGCCTGGTGAAGCAATCCAGAAATCAAGCACTTTGCTGCATTACTTTGACCCTAAAAGTGGATTTGTTGTGTGGGTAGAGCTCCTGATAAACCCCTGATGGAGTTCTGGGGCAAACACATTCATGAGAGGACCTGCTCCCTGGTCGTATTTTGGCCCTAAAGGGTTATATACCTTATGAAACACTATGAAACACTTATCAAAACCCCCACAGATGACAACTTTAAAAGTTCGTGTCCTGTAGAAAGTAAGGTTCTTACTCAATCATGGACACGCACACAGTGGCAGTTTCTGTGAATGGAAACAGCCTGCGCATTAATGGGAGTCTTCGCATTGGTACATAATCACACGGCGCACGTTTAGTGAGTCATTTTGTCACATTAATGTCAGCTATCTTAATAAATGTGTGTGTCCCCCCCTCATCCAGCCGCAGCGTCCTTCCTTAGGCTCTGACACAGACGTTATGTCATTTCAAAAGGAGCTACCCGGCGATCGTGCGCATTGGAACGGCAGAGAAATGAAAGAAGATACAAAAAGACGAGTCACTTACTGTCACTTGGCCCGTTCTCAGATCAGTGTGGCGTTATTGACTTGGTGTTCGGCAAATGGAAAACGCAGTAATAGATAGATGGATAATAATACAAGACATGATATAAGCTGCAGTCAAAGGCATTTTAGAAACAAACGTGTATATGACAGGTTCGGGCAGGGGATTTTTGATTGGCATTGCAGAGCAGACATAACTTCATTTTGAAACGTATAAATTGTAGGCGAGACTTGAGCGGAAGGTTTCAGGCCCGGACTGCGCCAGAATAGAGAAAGGTACATGAACGTGAAGAGCCCCAGACCTCCCTCTCTGTTCCACAAGTGTGCTACAGTTGTTGAGTGGCATTCTTAAAGCTCACTGCGTCACAAAAGTTCAAACCCCGAACCTCGGACACAAAAAGACTGGAATATAAGGATTAAGCGGAAAAGGTGCTCACATGTTGAAACACATTCACAAGTGTGACGTGTTGAAAATGGACAGTGAACAGCGGAGAGTTGAAATGAAAGGCCAGGCCCCGCTGTAGCTAAGAGTCTGCTGGAGAAAGAGCTCCTTTGCCCCTCTATGTTCCGGGCGGGGGAACAGATAGTCCAATGACGGAGAGCAGTTTGTCCAGTGCCCTGTCTCTCACCATTATAAATGTCTCCAGCAGTCCAGCTTTGTCGATCCAGGAGGTCCCGCCTGCTGTTTGTATGGACTCCCAGGCGCATGTGGCAGTCCACCGTCCCTACGGTCGCTCGTGAAAAAGTGGGAATAAGCCTCGGAAGCGCCTTCTCCTCATCATTGATCCGGACACGCGTCGTCGTCCGCCATGACGAGGAACATTCAAATGTGTTAGGAGGATGTGGAGCTGTGAGGCCTCCTGTAATCGCATAGGAACCCCGAGATGTTCCTCACCAATCCATAAGGAGCTAAGAACAACGATCCTCAATAGTCGGAGCCGTCCCATTCAAACCTTTGAAAACCAGCATCTTCAAGTCTTCAAATGAATCCTAAGGTTGGCTCTTCAAATAAACTTAATAGTGTCAAATGCTGAAGATAAACGGGACAAACATAAGCGTGTCACTGTACAGATTTGTTAAAATTCAAAAAGGCTGTATGATATTGTTCCTAGACTAGAGTGGGAGAAAAATGCATTTTTGAAGTTAGAAGTTCACACACATAAGCTCACAGAGAAATGATAAACATATAGACGAATGTATGAGATCTTTGCGAGAGGAAACTGCCTCAAAACCAGGAAAAAGGGAAGCTTCAACTGGATTATCTTTCCTTTTAATTCTGACACGTCTCGTCACTCCAAATTCCCCCAAAACAGAGATTCCAACTCAGTGATGGCGGCGGCGACGCTTTAAACGCCTCGTACAACGGCGTGATTCTGCCTCTTCCTTTTGGGTGCTGCTGTTGTAAGCTAATATTTATCCCGGTCCCAGCCTGTTTCTGTTTATTTGACAACATGGCCATTAGCGAATCACACAATTACGCTCCCATTCAGTCTTGAACGTCTGAAATGATTTTTTTTTTTTTTTTATGACTCAATTTTTTATTTAGCTTTTCTTTTCAATTGTGTTTTTAGAATGGGTTTCCAGCAACAACAACAACAAAAAAAAAGGGGGGGGGGGGGGTGTAACAGAAACACAAATACAATGCTCACACACACACACACGTCCATACACACACATTCACAAGCGCAGACATATCCCAACAATAAATATTTTCAAAAAATATTGAGCAATCAGAACGATCAACAAAAACAAACAACAAAACCACAAACATGCAAATGCTAAGTAAATAAGTCCATTAGTATACAGAAAAAACAGAAAAATATATAAAAATACAGAATAAAAGTAATAATAATAATAATTATAATAACAAATATCCAAAGTTTAAAATAATAGTACTACTTCTTCAAAATATCTGGAAAAACAACAGGCATAATCCATATGTTATAGCTCAGATTAGATTTAGTAACGGCCATTAATGATTCCATCGTCGGGGTATGAATCCAGATAAAAATAGGCATTGTTTATCCAAATATGGTTTCAGTAAGTCTACTGACAGCCCGTATATAACATCCGACAAGCCCTAGTCAGGTGCCCCGTACAAATATTAAAGAGCACTCACTTACTGCTGATGTCCAATGTATATATAGTATTTTCTCCATTTGTCCTCATATTTGTTCCATTTATCATTTATCTTGTAAAAAAGTTGTTCATATATAGCCACACGACCTAGTTCAGAAAACCAATCTTTAAAGGGTAAAGTTCTGGGATTTTTCCAATCCCTTAACAAAACCTGTCTACCTATCATTATTGCCGTCTGAATAAATTGTGCATTTTGGCAGGACTGTACTACGGCTGGATCTCCAAGCACATAAAGTCTAGGAGAAAGCTCAAATGTATCTCCTGTAATTTCCTCAAGGCAACAATGAATTTTATTCCAATAGTCCTGAATTTTGGGGCACTGCCACAATGCATGGAGCAATGTGCCATCTAAACTCTGGCATTTCCAACAGTTTGGTGTATTCTTAAGGCCAAGCTTATGCAACCGCCTTGGTGTCCAATAAAATCGATTCATAATTTTAAATTGTATCAACTTAACCCTCACGTCTCTAGACAATTTTTTAAAATTTTGGCAAATTTTATTCCAGTCCAATTCAGAAAATGTTATCTTTAAGTCCTTCTCCCAAATACTCTTCAGAATGACTGGTAAATTACAATTTTGTTGAATTATTTTGGAGTAATACTTGGAGACCAGATGGTTGGATTGAGCCATTTTAAGTATATCATTGAGCAGAGTAGTTTTGACTAATATACCAGATGAGTGGCTTAACACAGATTTCAAGGAATGTCTCAGTTGTAGGTATTGCCAAAAGCAGTTTTGGGGCAGGTGAAACTCCTGCTTTAAATTTTCAAAGGACTTCAATGTGTCATCTTCAAATAGGTCACCAAGAGTTTTAATTCCACTATTTAACCAGATTTTCCATGTAAATGGCGTCTTATTAATACGGAGAGCTGGATTTTGCCATATACTTGCTTCTGGATTTAAGAAAATATCAATTTTAAATATTTTTGCTATGTTTTTCCATATATCTTGTAAGTGGGTAAAGACTGGGTGAGATTTCAGTTTAGGAGTCAGACGAGTGGTCATACACATTAAGGGATTGAGAGGCGTACTTGCTTCACTTTCTACTTCTAACCACGGAGGTGCCCTTTCTGGTGGTAAAGACCAATGTGCTAAATGTTTAAGATTAAATGCATAATAGTAATATAAAAGTTTTGGAAGGCCCATACCTCCTTTATCTACTGGGACTTGTAGTTTTTCCAATCGTAGTCGTGGGCGTTTATTTCCCCAAAGTAGTTTTTTACACATTCCATCAAACATTTTAAAGTATTTCATTGGAATGTGTAGAGGGAGAGATTGAAAAAGGTAATTAAATTTTGGTATACAGGTCATTTTTATAATATTTACTTTTCCCCATAGGGATAAATTAAGTAGTGACCACCTGTCGGTATCCAAAATTTGTTTTTTTATGAGAGGGTCCAAGTTTTTCTCCATAATTTCATCCATGTTGGGTGGAAACAGGATTCCCAGGTATCGAATACCTTCCCTAGGCCATTGAAACTGTCCCATTTGAAATAATGTTTTGGGGCAATATGGGGTGAGGGGCAAAGCCTCAGATTTATTCCAATTAACTTTATACCCTGAAATCTTTGAGAAGGTGTTGATAATATTCAGAAGGACAGGAATTGATGATATTGGATCAGTGACAAAACATAAAATGTCATCAGCATATAAAATCAATTTATGCGATGTGTCACCAATTTTTATTCCTGGGAATTGTGAGTTTTTACGAATAGCCTGTTCCCAGAGGTTCCAATGCGAGGTTGAACAAGGCTGGAGATAGACTTGATCCTTGTCGAGTTCCTCTGCCTAGTCTAAAGAAGGATGATATAATTCCATTTGTCTGTACTGCTGCTACAGGATTTTTATAGAGAATTTTAATCCACCTCATAAAGACGTGTCCAAATCCAAATCTATTCAGGACCCGAAACATGTACTTCCACTCGACGCGGTCAAAAGCTTTGAAATGATTTTTAGCGGCGTCGCGCGACAGATGTCACAACTAATAAAGTAAAGAATAAGAACAAGAACATGAATAAAAATGCCGACAAAGCGCGGATTTTCAGAGGCGACGTTGTTGTCTGCGAGGAAGTCTGGTCTGTCGTCGAATGAGTTTTTTTTGTGTGTGTGTGTGTGTGTGTGTGAAGGCGCCGTGTCGCTACATGTGTTAGCGGATCAATCGACATGTGAGCGCGCCCGGCAACAATGGAGGCTGGGGAGTGCGCCATCGGAGAAGAGAGAGGCGCAGGGAGAGGGAGAAGGGGAGAGAGGAAGAGAAAAAAAAAATCCAGTCCCGATCAAAAGTTTAGGACCAGTTAAAAAACGGTAAAAAAAAAATTACAAAAAATCCATTTTCCATGTCAAGGTTCAAAGTAGAACCTCATGCAACAACAAATGCTTTGAGTAAAGCTAAAGCTCAGCACTGGCGACACTTTTTTTGTGTGTTTTCCATTTGACTTTTTTTCCTCCATGACTCTCGGGATCTTTTAAGAAATTCCAAATGGCCGCGTTAGTGCGTCCCACCTCAGCAGCGATGGAGCGCCACATTTCAAAGGCATGTGGGTCTTAAACTTTTGATCAGCTGCAAAAACTGACCATTTCAGTTCAATGCTTTTCAATACAATCTCTACTGAAAAATGCTTTTGTCCCACTCCTATTTCGTCTTGTTGCATATTGATGTTCTACCTGGAGTCTTGATAAGATCTAACCATGCACAATGTGAATATTTGCCGGTGTTTCAACTGGTCCTAAACTTTTGATCAGGGCTGTAAAGGGGGAAGAAGTGGTAGGAAAAGACAAAGAGAGAGAAGTGTGAGAAAGGGAGTAGTTTGAGTACTGATTTCTATACTGTATAATTGTATCTTCTTTGATTACTTTTTTTCAAAATAGACCTGATTACAGATGACTTTAGTTTGATAAAAAACAGGGTCGGCCCCATTTACAGTAACGCTCAAAAGTACGGCAACACTTTTGTATGGTTTTTCTGTTATTTCAAAACCATTCACATTGTAGATTCTCACTGAAGGCCTTCGTTTATGACTGAACAAAAGGTTGAAAACCATTCTTCCAAATAGCCATGTTTTGCTTTGATTCCTGCTTTGCACTTTTGACATTTCCTCAATGAGCTTCATGATGTCGTCAACAGAAATGGTTTTGACTTCACCGACTTGTAAAAACATGTCTACCTTATGAAGCTCGTGGAGAAAATGGCAAAAATAAAGAGTGAATTTAAAATATAAAACTTTTTTTTGTCTTCAATGAGAATGTAAATAGTGTTGAAATAAAGAAAATCCTGTATTGATGATGAGAGAGTGTGACCACTGTGCAAAGCCTTCTCTAGCTCATCCCAAAGATTGTCAATGGGTTTAAGGTCTGAGTGAGTGTAGCTGCTTGTGTTCAGCCTGTCTGAGAGAGAGAGTGTTGGCACAGGAGCAGAGCTGGGGCCCCGAGGCCCCAGGGCAGAGCTGTCAGAGGCCCACACACCACGGTCTCACTACTGTACAGAGCCAGGCTGATACAAGAGGGAGAGAGAGGGACAATGATTTTAGAAGAAAAAACGTTCACGAGACACAATATTCTAGTTTACATAAGAATAACAAGTCCTGATCAGAACCAGGAAATACGACCACATTAGCCCAGTGCTCCGGTCTGTGCATTGGCTTCCTGTCACTCAGAGAATAGATTTTAAAATAGCTCTGCTAGCTTATAAGTCTCTTCATGGTCGGGCACCAAAATATATAGCTGACATGGTACAGCCGTATAAAACATCTCGGGCCTTGAGATCCTCAGGGAGAGGTCTCCTGGTGGTTCCTAGAGTCACCACTAAACACGGTGAGGCTGTGTTTCAGTTTCAAGCAGGAAAAGTGTGGAACAGCCTCAGCGAGGACGTAAGACAGGCCACAACTCTTACTATGTTTAAGTCCAGTCCTGAAAACATTACTGTTGCCTATGGCAACTGATGTTATTTTAACCACTTTTAATATATATTTTTTATTGTTATTTTGTATATTTGTTTAGATTGATTTGTTTTATTGTGTTTTAATTGTGTATTTGGTGTTGCGATGAGGCACATTGAGTTGCCTTGTGCATGAAATGTGCTGTATAAAGAAATTTGCCTTGACTTGCCTTAAATTTATAGGTAATAATGGATTAACTTTAAATCAGTAACATCTTCCTCAAGGTGTGAGACAGGCCTCCACTCTGACAATGTTAATTTGACTTTGACACTAATGACACTCCATTCATTTTCCCGTCATGCTCAATGTAAACCCAGAACAAGATGGCAGCAGAGGCGGGTAGTTCTCAGATTCACTCAAGTACATATCAAACAGTAACTCAGCGCTCACAGTACGCAAGTAAAAATACTTAAAACAAATTATGTCTTCTCTACCCACCAGCTGACCAGTGACAGTTGAAGATGAGAAAGACTAGTTTTAAGCATTGAACTAGTATCGTTTGGGATGCCTGAGCGATTGTGTAACATGTGCAGAGAGACTATAGGAGACTCAGGGACGTCTCTTTCCGTTCTGGAGGCATTCACAGCAGGCGTTAGTGAATAAATATCAGCCATATCTGCAAAATGATGTCGGGCCCTTATCACCAGTGTCTCAGCCTCTCCCTCCATCCCGTCACTGACGTCTCCATACCGGTCGTGGTCAAAGCGCCAAAGCTTTATCCATTTCGTAAAGCACATCACTTATTGGTCTGTTTCTGTGTCACATTTCAATATATTTGTTTGCAGAGCCTTCCCTGTTTTCCGTCTACCTTATTATTTCCTCAAAGTCTACAGGAAAGGTGAGCACTAGACTAACTTGTTTGCATGAAAAAACAAAAGTGACTTTCTTGGGCCTGCAGAATCTATAGGCCGACTGATGACGACCGACAGCAGTAACATGTGTTCAAGGGATACTTACAGTATCAGTGTGACTGTACATAAAGACCATAATCCTGTCGGCGGAGTGGAACAGTGAGGGGTCAGGTATCGTGCTGGAGGCCCGTCCTGTCTGCTCATGTCAGAGGAGCTCGTATTATGATT
The DNA here is from genome assembly GCA_021464625.1 of Proterorhinus semilunaris. Taxonomy (NCBI): domain Eukaryota; kingdom Metazoa; phylum Chordata; class Actinopteri; order Gobiiformes; family Gobiidae; genus Proterorhinus; species Proterorhinus semilunaris. The sequence continues at coordinate 27,763,572 of CM038356.1, read as the reverse complement.
TATCAACCTGTTACTCAATACCATCTTTCGCATGTCAAAAGGTCCAAGAGGTGCTGAAGGCGTCTGGAGAGACTTCAGGGATTGCTCTTGGAAACCATCTTGATTGGAGAAGCTCTTCATTCTTCGTAAATCCAGCATGGTTTCCGATGGGACGGTGGCTTTTTCCCTCAAGTTTACAGTTAGACAAAAAGACCAAAGCCGTCGATCTCCGTTGACCACTGACCAGCGTCAACAATGTGGGCTTTTTTCCTGACGGAGACCTGACGCACAAGTGTAAACCGCCAGATCAATCCGACAGCCATTCTATTGTGATGGCAGACATGCGTAAAAATGAGCCATCGACATAATGCACTCCTTGGTGTGACACACTACGTACTGTGCCGGGCTCAGAGTCCCAGGATTGACTTCTAGCTCTGACTGCTTTCACTCTAAACAAAACCCGGTGCTTAAAGACATTTAATCCGATCCGCGGAACTGAGCTCTGTAACTCCCAGCGACGTATAGCGATTGCCAAAATAAAGTATGTGCGGAGGGTATTTACTTTTAAAACCCAGACGTTGTTGCCGTTCTCTTTCCCGTCTGGTGCTTGATCCGGCCGGCTCTGAGGGGGCTGACAAATAAGAGTTGATCTGTATTTTTGTCGGGGCAGAACAGAGAGAGGCGGGCCAGCGGCGTAGGCCCCTCGGACAGGAGGATGTGGAATGTTTCTTATCCATTAAAATAAGTCGCTACGGAAAAGACTCCACCCAGCCGGGAGGCGACAGGTGCGTAGAAGGCTCTAAATAAATGTCTTCAATAGTGATAAAGTGGGCGGGAGCTTTTGTTAGTTTTTGTATTATATGGAACGGGGCGAACACGGACAATGTGGAATCCGGCGGTAAGACTTGTCGACCTTTAGGTCACTTGCGTAAATCAAAATGGATTACCAACTGCTGGAAGCCGAACTAGGGCCTGTCCTGAAGAACATGAGGATTGAGGCTTTTGAGTATCACCGAGATTGGAAATACTTTATTCTCTGAGAAACACGCAAAAACAAAAACGCACTCAAACGTCCCACATCCACGTTGCGGCGGCATTCCTACGCTTCAGCCGCGTCGTCGTCGTCCCTCCGTCCTCCCACTCCCCTCGCAGGCCTTTAATGATGAGCCCTTTGGTTAATGAGTTAATGCAGAAACTCCCGATGTCATCGGCGAGAGATAAGGGGAAGAAAGCGGCGCATTGTCCCGGTAATGACGGCTCCCGCTCGGAACCCGCCGATGTCACGGGTCAGCCATGTTAAGAATGTGTGCGCCCAATCACCCGCCCCGATCCTTATCCGCGCACCGGCGGCTGACCGCGCCTAGCCATGACACGGGCCGATCAGAGGGTGATGAATGCACAGAGGGGGCCCCCCCGACTGTCGACCACGGTGACTCCTGGAGCACGATGACATTAGCAATCAATACAACAATTACCCGGCAACATATTAAACATGTCCAAGTACATGCGCGGGGTTCAATGAAAAGTTACAGTGTCCGGCTATGGGGGGGAAAAATGAAAACTGCAACTTGTATTTGAACTCAAGGTGACATACTGCAGACTGTTTGCTCTCTTCACATACTGTACACACTTCCTCTTGGAAATGAATGAATGGCCCAATCTTCACAATAAAGTGTTATTTAGTTATTTAAAGTGATAGTCTGTAAGTCCTAATGTTTTACAAGTTTAATAGAGTGTGTGTAATTGACCGTCTGGGCCTGCGATATTTGATATGAAATAATAAAAAAATAATTCTAAAGCCCGCCCCTTTGCTTTTCACAGCATTTAATCAGAATCCCAGGTGCCATCGCTTTGACCGATGAGACGAGCTCTCCTGTGGACCCTCCTGCCCGTCAGATCCAATCAGGAAAAAAAAAGGGAGCGGGATTGTTTACTTTAAAATGTCTCTCTCCCACTTTGCAAACTAGGAGTCGCTTTCAGGTCCTATCAGAACGATGTGAGTGTGTGTCTGTTTCGCAATCTTACAGACTATCACTTTAACGCTTCTCAATAGATTTAGATAGAAAATTGTAAACTGGTGGGTAATTGTTGTGGATGCATTTCCATAAGACACCAAATGTATTTTTCTCTCAAAATATGTTTTTATTTTTTTGACCTTTATTCATTCAGGAAAGTCCTACTGAGATGAGGAATCTGTTAGGGGAGTCCTGGCCCCAGGGGGAAACTAACTCTATTAACTCTATCAATACTTCAATATACTGTATCTGGAACTCCTGCTTTTTTGTTTCAGTTCAGCTTCCATCCAGCTCTTCTCAGATTGGTTAATACGCTAGTCAATCACGGCCATCTGAACTGGAAGAAATCACGCATGGTGCCAGAATACCTGTCTTTGTTCATAATAGGATGGAAGGATAGTGGGCTGGTGCCTAATCTTAATACGAATGAGAAATGTACACAGTGGCAGAACATACCTACGAAAAAAAAAAAAGTGCAGCCACGCTACAAATATAGCTAATTTTAGGCATGTTTACACATACAATGTCTTATTTATTTTACGTTTGTATTATTATTATTATTACTTTCATTTGAGGGAATGTTACGCTGTGCGGCTTTAAATAATGATAGTTGAACGGCATAACAGTAGCATCAGGTGGTTTCCCGAAGCACATGCTGTACCTCCCCACTGCCCTGCCACCTCTGGGCCCTATACCTGTTTGATGCTTTTCTATAGAGCCCACCCCGGAGATGACGGATGCACTGTGTGACAAATTAGGACCGTATAGACAGACAGCACAAAAAGACGGTCAATAAATCGTTAACTGACTCCATAAAACCTGACAAATTGTAATAACTGCCAAAGGAAATCCACACCGTTTCTAGAGTGTCAAATTCATGTTTGGACAAAAAAAGAAAAAAAAGGCCCAGTCCGGTTTCGTGGCATCTGTCGCCTCGCACATTATCTGAAATCAAACGCGCCTCTCCACTCCCACTAGTCCGTAAGGGATGATCAGCGCGGCCTTAATGTGGGAATGTCTACAACCCACACAAAGGGAGGTTGACATTTAGGCTGGGGTTGAGATTCCTCTGGTGGCTTAGTGACTGCGTGAGCGGATATGATACTGCATAATGGCTCATTTGGCCACACATTTCACATCCTTATTGGACACAGGCATAGTGTGTTGACCATGGGACCATACTGTACCAAGTGAGCGACTCCCAGTTCTGTCCTCCCTCCTCTTGTGTCACTGACGTTTTAGATGAAACATACAAATTTAAGGCGAAACACAGTGGGCGAAAACAGATTTTCTTCCCCCCCGACACAGTGGTCAATGTTGAGATTAGTTAAGATAGCTGTCAGAGTAGAAAAAAAAAGACTAAACTCACATTTTTTTGTAATGCTTATTTCATCATGTTTTGTCATTAGTGAGCCTGAGATACAACAATAACAACGACAGCGCCGCTCGCTCGCTCGTCTTTCCCACGCTTATTCATTCACAAATATTGGCATGCTATCCAAATATGGTAATTCTAGGATACATACACCACTTTACAAAAGTTTTGGGCCTATTTTCTCAAAATAAGGTTTTCTCAACACATTATCTCCGCTTTAGTAGCTCCTACTCCCTAGTATTTATAATTTTATTTTTTTTATCTAAATACTAATGTCAATAATAAAATATATTTCGGTAATACTTTATTTTACACTACCTTGATACATTGTACCTAACAAAATGTAGTACAATGTAATGTGTTCTGTAACAATCTGCAATAAGGTATACCTATGTGCTACATGTGCAATGGAGTAATGTGTATTAGTACTTTGGAGGTACATAATGTAATAGGTTTAGGGTGAGAGTTATGTCTTATTACATTATGTACCTACAAACTACAAATACATATTATTACATTACATTGTACTACATTTAGTTAGGTACAATTTATCAAAGGTAGTGTAAAATAAAGCGTTTCTCACTTTTTAATCAAAAAATGCATCAAATTCAATGTCATAAAAATTACCTTGCGACCCCCACTTTGGGAACCACTGTATTAGTGTATGGCCATTCATTGGGAACATGAGAAAATAAGGTAATTTGACTAAACCTTGGCTGAAAAAAAAAAATGTCTACTGTACACACATTTTTGCTCAAAATACTAATGTAAAATTAAAATTAGCTCCACATTTCACAGGTAGTGTTCAGCAGTGACAAAAGCAGTTTCGTCTGCGCGAGGACAGCTGCGAGACAGGTAGCCATGTTAACCAATATGGCATTACAAATAGGTATTATGGGAGGAATACATTCACAGAGGAGCTCAGGGGAGAGATCAACATAATGGATTATAATAACAGGACACGCTGCGGAGCTGCCAAAAACGATACGCTGCTTTCGGCGGGAGCCAGGAGGAGCTGTTTCAGAAACTGTAACACACTTTTCACATTGTATTCAGGTCAGAATGAGCGGATTAAAGATAGGGTTATGTAGGGTCTATTATTATTTATTGGTTACAAAAACAAGTATAATCACAATTCAGCGCAGGCCTGAGCAGCTCTTTGAGGACATTTTGTTGATAACCAACCACAGCAGCAGATTTTATTACAGGAACATGACCGGGCTAAAAACATAGCCTTGAGGTAAACAAGTGTTTTTGTTTAATTCTTTTTGTTTTTAAGTGATGACAGTTGTCGTGACATTTGAACTTCCTTTTTCTGGGGGAAAGACATTGAAAAGCCCACTAACAAATAAAATAATTCATACCAAACAAGTAGCTTCAGCATTATTGCACAGTAATCTATATTTGTATATACAAATATAGATATAGATTACTGCGCAATAATGCTGACAAATATATTATATTTGTATTGTGTGTAGATTGATCCGTTTGTTTGCTTTTGCCTTTTAAGCCATGTCAAAGATGAAATCTATCTATCTATCTATCTATCTATCTATCTATCTATCTATCTGACTGACTGAGGTTTTAAATAGGAGAATTCTAGCAGGTCAACACAGAAGCGCATTGGCTGTGTCAATGTACATTTGGAACGGGACAAACGTTCTTTCAGTGTCTGCGTATATTGGTGTGTGTGAATGGGAGTGAGAATGGGTGGTTCCTTACTGTAAAGCGCTTTGACGTGCCTACTGTCGGTGGCAAAGCTCTATGTAAGTTGAGACCATTTACTTTCAATCGATCGCAACAACAAGCAGAAAATACTCCTCATGTTCAAGCATCAACATCTACTTCTTCAGAGAGTAATACAAGAGAGTGTTGAACACCGTAAAAAAACATGGAGGACAGTGAAGATTTGTCGCCCTTCGCCCTCTGATTACACGGAAAAGCATTATGCAGGTACATTCTTACTACGTAGCCTACATTTAAAGGTGCAACTTTTTATGTAAAAAAAAACAACGGTCATATTAGTCCCTATTTGACCTTTCAGTGACCCAGTGGGAGTATGGGTGGTTAGCTTGGTGCCTTCGTTTTCCATCTCGGTGGCTCCTTTGAGGCTTCAGGATACATTTTATTTCTTGATTTCTAGTGGGTTTTCGGAATGGAATGTATACGAAACCTTGGATACGGTTCAATCAGCAAAGGAAACTAAAAAACAATTGATCATAAAAAGTTGCACAGTGCACCTTTAAGATTAAAGGCCCCATACCAGATTTTTTTTTATTATTATTACAAACAATAAAAGAGGAAGCCACCAAATTAAAATGTTGGTTGTGGTCTAAATTAACTATTGACCTCCTAAGATATTTGTAGCATCCCAATTCTTCACAGGAACAAGTTTATCTGCATCAGATAGTGCCTCGATACTATGTTTATGGAACCTGTTCTGGGAATTAAGATGTGGAATTACACGAAAACAAAACAAATAGGTGCCCATGGAGCAAGTTTTAATATTTTTATTTTTTTATTCCACTTCGCCCTCGGCTCAGAGTCAGAATCCCACCCTTGTGAACGAACCATGTCATTATCATGAAACAACTTTTCTTCTTTGGCGCTCATCAAATCCGTTCCCGGGCACAAACGTCGCGCTGTGAGGGATTTCACCGGGCGTGGCGGAGGTGAAAAGGTCATCCCGTGCTTCAGCCCCTAGCCGTATAGCCCGGGCCGGCGGGTCAGGTTGCCGCGGTACATCGATACTACTTACAGGAGCTGTGTGTTCGCTCGCACCCTTTGTCGCCGTGCCAAGAGTTTGCCCAATGAGATCAGGCGAGGTGGCTGTAAATCCTATAACATGAGATTAGCCCTTTAGACGGCGCAGACAAGATAATGACATTAGCTAATGTATGAACAATGGCAGCGCTCCCAGTGCAGTCTGATACCCGGCAAACGCAGACAGCACTTTGTTCTCCGTTCAGCTCCGTCTACCCCCCCACCCCCCCCACCCGTTGCTAATAGTATCCCATTCCTTATCAAATAATATGCAACATGTTACGGCGGAATGGGGCGAAACGATTGTGCGTTTCGTCTGCGGCATATATTAGTGACGGAGTGTGTCTATGTTTCAGCGTGAAGTGCGAACCGGCGGGCTTATCGCGGACTGGAGATTCCTATCACGTCTACAGTGCGCGCCATTAGCGGGTCATTGACGTACAAGCGTTTTAACACGACAGCCTGTAAATAAATGTCAGCGCGTTGTTGCTGGGAAGAGAAAAATATGCCCCGAAGGCTTCCTCCTCTCGCGCGGGATTGGCGCTGCAGACTGGGGAGGCGATATTACACACTCCACACAGGCCCAAGTGTGTCACGTCAAATGCCGAGTGCAGCCGGGGAAAGAGACGGAAAAGATGAGTTTTCAGACTTACAGAAAAAGAAACAAAAAAAAAGAATATTTTTCCGATTTATCCACTTTATCTAGCAACCCGATATTTGAAATTGAATGGAGGCAGTGGCAGTTTAAAGCTAGTCATATCCTATATCTAATTGCTTGATTCAGCATCAACATTCTCTGGTAGGTCAAAGTGCCGAAAAATTTAAAGATTTGTTTGCCTTACAAAGAAAGACAAAAGGAGTAGGTAGAGGGTAGAGTGACCAACGGCCCCTCCGACCACCACCACTCACTCAGTCTCATTCATTCTGCCCCTATTGTACATGTATTTAGTGGTAGGAAACCGAACATGCAAACAGAAAGGCCCTATGGATTGAAACCAGGACCTTCTCGCTGTGAAGCAGAGCACTAACCACTGCACCATCGCGCCATGACCTATACATTTTTTTCATAGAACATTGTATTTTCATTTCATCCAGTCAATCAATCAATTTCAGCCTCAGTTACGGGGCCTGTAAACCAAGTAAAATGGTAAATGGTATCAACTTGTATAGCACTTTAGACCTTCATCAGGCCCAAAACGCTTTACAACAAGGAATCAGTCACCCATTCACACTCTCATTCATACGCCAATGTACGCAGACACTGGAGGCATGGTGGGTGAAGTGTCTTGCCCAAAGACACAACGGCAGTGTGCATCTTCAGGAGCTGGGAGTCGAACCCCCCACCTTCCGATCATGAACTCTACGAACTGCGCCACTGTCGCCCCGTACCGTATCTCTCTCTCGTACAGTAGAAACACCCACGCAGCAGTTTAAATACATGTTGACATGATTATATCACACCCTGGGAAGCCGTTTGACCTTTAAATACTCAGAGCAGCGAGCCTGTACCAGCCGGTGAGTCTGGTCACCGCTGCGGCGAATCCATTTCCCACAGCGGTAGATACGCAAGCAAACAGGAAGCGGAGTAAACCAATCAGCGAAGGGCGGGCGTCTGCCGTTGATGTGGTGTTATTAGCGGTTTTGCGTTAATATTTGCGCAGGATTATGAATCACGAAACTCACCTACTGTCGATGTGTTTTTTGGTCATTTACCGCAGCACCACCTCATGACATCAACAGGTGAGGACAAATAGAACAAGACAAATGTGGGCTGACCTGTCTTATTCTTCCACTGTTTAAGACCATTGTTGGAGGAGAAGTGGTCTAGACTGGAGATTTTCAAACTCAATTGGATTGTTCAAAATGTAAGATGACCTTTTTGGCACAGATGTTTTGCCGTGGAGGTAATGTGAGCGCTGAAATGATCAGAAGAAGTTGCGTGAAATTGTCTGGACTTTTGAGGCAGTTGAGCATCACTTCTGACACTTCTGGTCAAGTGGGCTGAGGTGTCGAGAGACGAGCCTGAATATGTGGGATTACTCAAACATGAATGAAACAGAGTTTAGAAATGACATCTTGAGTCACTCAGTCAACTGTTCGGGGCGAGTATTTCACAATGCAAAAAAAACAAAAACAAATCACTGCGCAAAGCCTTCTCCAGCACATCCCAAAGATCTGGACTCTGCTGATTCATGTGTGAAATCTCATGCTCTCTGAACCACTCTTTCCCAATGTAAACACGATGAACCTTTGAATAACCTGTTCATTCAGGATCTTATTCTTTGGGGACGAAGACGGCCTCTGCCCATATATGGTCATGTTTGAAGGAGCCAGATGGGGAAAACAAAAAACAAACTTTCTCCCATTTCTCCATCATTACTTTAATATATGCTGAATTTTGAATATATGTTTTACTAAATAAAGATACAGAGTCATATATAGAAGCAAAGTGGTTTAAAACAGACAATGCTAACCAGGAAGTATGCTAACGTTAGCGAAGCGATGCTAACGAGTGCTGTTTTTCGCTTCTACTGAACAATTTGCGGTGAAAAAACATCAATATGGACTCGATTTTGGCTTGACTTTATTGGTGTGTGATAAATATGTTTATAGTACACCAGAAAACGGCAAACAAAAAATGAAAACTTGTGATTACAATGAGAGGTTTTCTTCCCCCTCAGCTAGGCCACGCTAGATGCTATATGTGTTGCCGTCTGTATCTACATAGTGTTGCTGAACATACAGCGGGAATTATGTTTACATACACTTCATAAAAAGACACATTTGCATTATTTGCTCACTGGCTGACATGAAACCAGAATTTACGTTTATTTTTTTTAGGTAAAGAATAATAAAAAAATAAAATAATATTTGTCAAATTCCAGAAAAATGACAGATAGTATGTTTTAGACATGTTTTTGTTACTTTTTATAAAACCAAAAGTTTACATACATTTCATATTTATTTAGAATTTTAAACTGTATATGTTGGGTCAAACGTTTTGGATATCCTTCTACAAGCTTCTCACAATAGTTGGCAGGAGTTTTGGTCCATTCCTCCAAACAGAACTGGTGAAACTGAGCCAAATTTGTAGGCCACCTTACGTGCCTATGCCTTTTCAGCTCTGCCCATACATTTTCAACTGGATTTAGATCAGGACTTAGTTTTTTCCACTTCAAAACATTGACTTTGTTATCCTTATGCTTTGGGAATTGTCCATTTGGAAGACCCATCTGTGCTCCGCTTTAATTTCCTGGCGTTTGTCTTGAGATATTGTTCCAATTTTTCCACATAGTGTTCTTTCTTCACGATGTCATCTATTTTGTAAAACGCACCAGTCCCTCCCACAGCAAAACAACCCCACAGCATGATGCTGCCACCCCGTATTTCAAAGTTGAAACGCATCCTCCAAATGCGATGATGAAAAAATTCATTTTCCCCCCGGTCAGACCACAGGAAATGTGTACAAAAATGTAAGTCTTTATCCTTTTTTTTTTTTTTGCAAACTCCAAACTGGCTTTTTTATGTTTCTTTTGGAGTACGAGCCTCTTCCTGCAGAGTACCCTCTCAGGCCTTGTCGGTACAGTACTTGTTTCACTCTGGATGGTGAAACACTCTTACCAGTTTCAGCATCTTCACCAGGCCTTTTGCATTTGTTCTTGGGTTGATATTCACATTTTCGACCACAGCACGTTCATCTCTGGGACACAGAACCCGCCTTCTTTCTGATCTGTGTGACGACTGGTCATTTCCATCATTGTTTTAACCAATGAAACTGGCACCTCAAGTGTCTTGAAATTTCGCTCAAGGAAGAAGCAGACTTGTGGATGCTTCCAAGGACATGACATCGTCATCTAGGCTTTCCCAAATTGTTTAAAGTATAGTAATCTTAGTGTATGTAAACTTCTGAACTTGTAAACTTGTAAAGTAACAAAAACATAAAAAAAAAATCTATCTCTCCTTTATCTGGCATTTAACAAATAGAAATATATATATTTTTTATATTCTACTTGACCTAAAAAAAATAAAAGTTCATTCTGGTTTCATGTCGTAAAGTGAGGAAAAATGCAAATGTGTCGTTCTATAAAGTGTATATAACCATATGAATCCCGCTGTATATCTGACCAACTGCAGCAACCCCAGATTATAGCAACCCCAGATTATAACAGTTAGTTAAATCCAGGTGGTGGCTTTTTGTTGTTGTTGTTGTTTTTTTGGTCAGGCAGTGACTTAACTTTCTTTTTTTGACTGATTGTCAGTTGTTGTGCTCTGAGGCAGCTTGAGTGACTGGGGAGTTAATGAGTGGGTGGTGGTGGTCAAAGAGTCTGATGGTGCAGATTGGTGCAGCTACACTGGTCAATCTACCCTTAGGGCAGCTGTGACTACTTACTGTATACTGTATAGCTTACTTCCAAAGAATGAGTGAATGAGAACTCTTACTCCTCCTACTTCTGCCACTTATCCTGGAAACTTCAAACACAATGACGAACTCCCGGATAATGTAAACACGTGACGAAATTTCAAATGAATTTCATTTCTTCTCTGTTAATTTACATTCAGTGTCCATGTGTCCGGTTCGCAATAAACTTGTCAAAACTAAACTACAACTTAATTGCGTTGACGCTCGCAAAACAAACACCTGGGCTGAGCTTCAAAGCTGTGGCTAGGAGTCTGCAGCCCGGCGCACTTTGTGACCTGTGTTCTTTCCCAGTGACCCCTCCCCAATAAGACATGCCTGAGGTAATCTGAATCAAGCCGCGGTGTGTCGCCTTCAAACGAGCCCCTTATCCCCCCCCTCCCCTCCCCCTTCCCCACCAAACCCAACCAGATGTGCGCCCGCGTTTTATTAGTGGGCCAGGGAGAAGCCGAGGGTCTGCAGGTGTAAGGGCCGACACGGGGGTTAGCGTCTGCCGGCTGGGCCTCGGGAGAGGGGCTATCCGCTGGCTGCGTTTAATCCGCGCGGCCCGGGACGGGATGGGATTCATTGCACTTTGATGGAGAGCACCGTTATGAAGATGGACAGTCACTTTGCACGCTAAGTGAAACCATCGTTTAGCCTCAATTCCCAGAGAAAAGGCCCATTTGTTATCCACGGGGGAGTGCAGCAGGGGCGGCTGCGCTAGGTGCTGGGAGGCTGCATGCATTTTCCACACAATTACCGCGCAAAGGCTTATATTCATAGGCAAAGGCAGCGCACTGTATACCGCGCCGGTGCGACATGCGATATGGGGTTTGAGCCCCGTGACCACTTGCAGCAACAGAAGAGTGAACCAACATGGGGTAGCATGACTGCGCAGCTCATGCATAGACACGACTGGTCTACAAAACCATCATGAACGGACACCAACAAGGGCCAATGACAAGCCAAACATGCATTTAATGAGGTTGAAACGGGAGAATTCTGCGGGACCACGGGGCTACAGCAGCTACAAATAAGCGTGAGAGTTTCATTTTGCGCACAGGTGGCACAGGGGCTGAGTGGTTAGCGCTCTTGCCTCACAGCTACGAGGTCCCAGGTTCAATCTCTAGATGGGCATTTCTTCGCGGAGTTTGCATGTTTACACGCAGAGTGTCTGGATTGGTTTCTTCCAGGTTTCGCTGGTTTCCACGAACAATATCAACTCAAAACATGCACAATAGGTTAATCCTCAGGCCAGGTGGTGAGATCTCTTTATGCAGGACGGCAAGACACAGACATTTTCAACACCTCCCTGGAGTCATGCCGCGTGCCGTCCTGCTTCAAATCGTCCACCATCGTTCCTGTCCCTAAGAAACCACGGATCACAGGACTTAATGACTACAGGCCGGTGGCGCTGACGTCTGTGGTCATGAAGACTTTTGAGCGCTTGGTCCTGCCTCACCTCAAGGACATCACCGCCCCCCTCCTGGACCCGCTGCAGTTCGCCTACAGAGCCAACAGGTCTGTGGACGACGCAGTCAATCTGGCCCTCCACTTCACCCTGGAGCATCTGGACTCCCCAGGAACCTACGCCAGGATCCTGTTTGTGGACTTCAGCTCTGCCTTCAACACCATCCTCCCTGAACTGCTACGAGACAAGCTCTACCAGCTCAGCGTGCCCGACTCCCTTTGCAGGTGGATCACCGACTTCCTGACGGACTGGAGACAGCACGTGCGGCTGGGGAAGATCGTCTCGGACACTCGGACTACAAATACTGGAACTCCTCAGGGCTGTGTACTTTCCCCCTGGCTCTTTTCCCTGTATACAAACTGCTGCACCTCCAGCCACCAGACCGTTAAACTGATCAAGTTTGCGGACGACACCACCCTCATCGGGCTCATCTCGGACGGTGATGAGTCCGCCTACAGGAGAGAGGTGGAACGGCTGGCGTCCTGGTGTAGCCACAACAACCTGGAGCTGAACGCCCAGAAGACAGTGGAGATGATCGTGGACTTTAGGAAAGACACAGCCCCACCGTCCCCCCTTGCCCTGACAGACTCTTCCACCCCCATTTCCATCGTGGACTCCTTCCGTTTCCTGGGCACCACCATCACCCAGGACCTCAAATGGGAGCCAACCATCAGCTCCCTCATCAAGAAGGCCCAGCAGAGGATGTTCTTCCTGCGGCAGCTGAGGAAACTCAAGCTGCCAACCAAGATGTTGGCGCAGTTCTACACGGCCATCATCGAGTCCATCCTCACCTCCTCCATCACTGTGTGGTTCCCCGGCACTACAGAACGGGACAAGCACCGACTGCAGCGCATTGTGCGTGCTGCAGAGAAGGTGATTGGCGGTGAGCTCCCATCTCTCCAGGACCTGTTCACCTCCAGGACCCGGAGGCGTGTGGGTCGGATCACAGCTGACCCTTCTCACCCTGGTCACGGACTATTCACCCCTCTCCCCTCAGGCAGGAGGCTACGGTCTATCCAGACCCATACCTCCCGCCACTTGAACAGTTTTTTCCCCTCCGCCATCAGACTCATGAACAAATACAAGTCCCTGTAGCTCAGTTACAGAGTCATGGATGTATCTGCACTTGCAGTGTGCGGTGTGTCCACACTTAGACCCGCTGCTGTCACTTTATCACTTTAAACACTTAATACCACTTTAAATGCCAAAACATCTATATATACAACCGCTGTTGTTCATTGTCAAATTGTTGTTGTCTTAACATATGTCACTTTATTTTATCTTATTTATTTAATATTTTTTATTTTATGCATGCCCTTATAGCCTTATAGTTTAACGTTCTTAGATTATTTTTTATCTTAATTCTGTGTTATATGTTTTATGTCGCACGTTTGCACCAAGTAAAATTCCTAGTTTGTAAACCTTGTTCACAAACCTTGGCAATAAAACGAATTCTGATTCTGATTCTGATTCTGAAGACAAGTCCACATCCGACAGCCGTGTCTGGTCAATTCAATGAATCTCAATGAGACGCATTTATTAGAAATCACTATCCTTAAGGTTAGGGCTAGTTTGTATTGTTTAGGTTAACTAGCTAGCCAATTAGAGGCCGCGCTGCAGAGGACACATGTCTGACAATATCAGCAAAGTAGATTAAATAAAATAATTTGATTAGAAAAACTTACAATAAAAAAAATATATACTAGCCGGGTAAACCACACCCACTTCTTTTCTGCGTGAAAGAAGGTGGGTCTGGACATACACGGTAAACAAGTTGCTGATTGGCTAGGGCCTGGCCGAACCAATCACGACCGTCACAGAGAATTGACAAGGTTACGTCACTCGCTGCACCCACTATGTTGTTAGTTCAATTAACATTAACATTAGCCAAAACTAATCATGGATGAAGCGGTCGAGGATTTTGCCTCCGCGTTCTCGTGAGTTTATATTCAGTTCATATTTGTGAGTTGGACTACAGCTGTCGGCACGTCCGCTAATGGCTAATTGGTTTATTTTATTTTCCTGACAATCTGTGCACGTTAGGCCACACAATTGCTTCGTGACCAGACTATCTTCCATGGGTGGAATGGACAGGGAATAGTATGGCAGAGCCAGGCAAAAAAAAAAATACACTTCCACTTATATGTTTTGCTTTCTTTTCCACATTTCTTAAATGCATGTTCATATATGATATGAACTAAAGGAGTAGGAGGACGTTTAACTGATTAGACCCTACCCTTCTTAAAAAATGCTAATTTTCTGGGTAAATTACCGGGTTTTTGTCATGATTTGTCGTGTGCAGAAAAAAAAAAAAAGTCCATAAGCCTGGTAAGGCAGGTAAGTGGTGGTCAAAGGGTCTGATGCTGCAGATGTGTGAAGCGCAGCTTACCATCACTGACTATGGAGTGGATGAAAAATGGCCCCTTGTGAAAGGCTTACGGGTGACTTGTGCATGTGAAAAACGCTTTACAGGAACATTCCCTTTGCAGATTGCGAGCGATCAGAATCCTGCAGAAGGAGAATGGAATCCAAACAATGTTGTGTTTTTTCTTATAATTGTTTCTATATTGTTATTATTATAGTCTGGTTCACTCTGGCAAACCGAATTTCCCTCTGGGTCAATGGAGTTGAGTTGAGTGATCTTTTCTTATCATCCGCATGGTTTGGATAGGTCTTTTTGCACTGCTTTCCCTTTCTCCCAAAACCTAAAACTATTTCAAGCGCTTTATGACCATGTCTGCGAAAGGTGCTATGTAATTAATGTCCTTTCCTTCCTTAATTCCTTCCTTCCTTTTTAAAACATGAACACCCCAAATAGCTACAACTGATCAAAATCCTGGCTTAAAGATTTGACGATGGATCCCCAGGCTCTGCTCTGCTTTCGCCCAATGTCCCTGACAGGTTGCGCAAAGGCACTGGTTGAACGGTGTGTCAGATGCAGAGAAAAACAAAATCAACATAATTATTACAATAAAGTAGTTTTCCGAACTCATACAGCCACATATAGTACTGCCTGCAGCCCGAAGCTTTGGCCCTAGCCTCTGTTGCCTGATGCGTATTGGCAGCGCTAACACTCTCCTAACCTGGGACAGATTGTGTTGGACGCTCCTTTACAGTTGAGTAATTCTTCTCTGCTAAACCATCCTTATCTTCAGAGGGGGTTTTGGCAGAGCGTCTTAGAAGACTCAAGCGGTCTGCATCTGCTCCGACGTGACTGATGATTGGCCGTTAGTCATGTCAAGTCTCTAAAACCTGCACGTGGATCCTCGACCTATTGCAAAGACAATAGGTTCGTCTAGCGTGATCCGCAGTCGTGAAGAGAAGGAGTCATTCGGTGGTTATTTTTGAGTTCTTGAGATGTTCCGCGTCTCATCGAAGAAAGTTTATTATATACGTTTTCAGATCAGTGGAACAGGTTTCCTTCACAACAGGTTTCATAGTGAGCGGCTGAAGGCTGTTGACAGAGTTGCTGGCTCTCGGGGGAAGAAGGTTTTCACGTGGGGTCCTCTGGGCAACTTACCAACTTGATTTGTTTCAGGTCGCACCAGTGACAATTCGAGTAGGCGGGTTTTTACGTTTGCCAACAACAAAAAAGACTTTTATCAATACTGTCCCAGGTCCAGCTGACTGAATTACAGCCTTATTCATCAGTTTGTTAGGGAGTTGAATTTTCCACTCCTTTTTGCTGGCCTTTATTGTCAACTGGTGTGTAGTTGATATTGCTTTGCATGTAACTATTGTCTATTTGCACCATTTCACTGCATGAGCCTTACATGTAGTAGAACTAACAACAAAGATAACGGAACTTCTGGTACCTGGAAATGTTTATGCTAAGACTACGGTTAAAGCCCCGAGCTGTCCCCTGACATTGAAGGCTGAAATAAACACACTTTAAACCTCTGTGATCTAAGGCCACTCTAAGACCTTAGAGTGGAATAAAAAAATGTGCCTGTTTCAGAAGCTTGCCGATACCTATCTGCTCGACCGGCAACAAGTTGAAATTCTCCAAAATAGGGCAGAATAGATGTGTGCTGTATAATGCTTGTACCTGGGACAGTTTAGAGCCCAATACCCTATCTCCCCGTGGATTTCTTCAAAACCATTGATTTGTCCCAGTTAAACACAGGCTCTCTCCCAAGCGACTCGGTGTGATGCTAAAGACTGTACACTTTAGCTGAACCTCAATGTATACGCGCAATGTCAGGGTTTATACAGGCAGAAGAAGTCACATTTAATGCTTTTTTAAATTTTAATGGCCAAGTACTACATGTTACAGCCACAAACTGAGAAAAAAATAAATACAATCTGTGACAATTAGCAAACATTTATTTAGCCAAAACTGTAATTAGTATTTTTTTTTTTTTATGAACTTACACAATAAAACATGCTGAGCAATGTCATATTTTTCCAATAAATGTACATCTAATGCCAGTTGTATTTCTTTTTAATGACATTTAAGGCTTTGAGTTTAGAGCGATTCACTTAATGGCTTAACAGCACGGTTTATGGCGATATTGTACAAGTCTTCCTGACCTTGTTTATACTGTAATGATCTCAAACTGAAATTAAAAAGAGTATTTGCAGTGAATTTAGCGAGAAGAAAAGGACTGACATCAGCCCTGTGACAGTGGAGAGGAGAGGTGGCCTGAAAGCCGTCAGGAGGCCACTTCTAAAGTTTGTTTGTTGTGGCGATCTGGCTTGAAATACAATTTTTTTTTTGTGCAGTTTGGCGTGGTCTGTGGGAGGCTGTGGTCAGTGTTTTGTTGTTTGTGTCGTAGCTACGAGAGAGAAGCTATGGCTACGCTATTTTCAGTGTTTATTCCGCTCTATTATTGGCCGCTTGACTCCATTGCAAAAAATATCAGTAGTATTGGTATCGGCTTGGCTTGGGAAGAGAATACGGACAACCCAACCAGAACGGTGTTGGGTGTCAAACCCTATCAGCCCGTTTCGAAAAAAGGATCTATCGCGTATAAACCTTAGTAACAGGGCAAGTTGTCGAGAGATCCCATTGGCCAGCGCGTTCCCGCTCTCCCACTCACTCCCTTTGGTTATTAATCATGAGGTGCGAAGCTGTCCTATCGGCGTGTACTCGCTCCTCGTTGTATCTGAATTATCACCTCCGAAAAAAAGGAGGGAAGGGAAGAAAAAAAAACCTCGGCACAGTTGATTAGAAGCCCCTCCATCAGGCGGGGCATTAGCGGCGTGTCCGGAGCGCGGCTGACCTCCATCACTCTGTTAGCTCTCATCCGCGGACAGCTTTATCAAGACTCGGCGCAGAAGAATGGGCCTTGTCAGTGGGAGTGACGTGCCGAGGACCGCGCCTCTGTGTACGGCCTTAATTCCCTTACTCAGTCATTTGGGAGGAGGAGAATTGCGCCATGTATCATCCCGCTACAGGCGCCGCGCGCTAACCTTCGCGGAGATTTTGGAAGGCGCATTTTAATATGCTAAGTGGGAGGGTGTCTCCGGGGTTAATATATAGCAGAAAAGCCCCTTGATTGGACATGACTTATTGTTAATGATAATGGCTAATCAAATTAAGGGGAATTAATTTGCCGGATTGGGTGTTGTGATGCAGTGCACACACTTTGTTGGCACATGTTAGCACGCGCCGGCATGAACCCAGCACTAATCCAAATGAAAATGCAATTCCACGTTAACCCCCGCCAGAAAGTAAAGAGTTTGTAATAGAATGCCGACTGAAAAGATAATCACGCAAATGTTGAGTTATGATTTCAATCGTTGCTGACTTGTTGAACCACTTAAATGGAATACTGTACTTGACGTTTCAATCTGTGCACCTTCTTCGATGCTAATTTGCTAATTGCTATTTTCTTCTTTCACAAATCTGTACGCTTGAAAGGAGTATTGTGCCAAATTGCCTTTCTACAACTCTTACAAAGATGTTCTTTCTTCAAAAACATACTGTTATTTTTTTGTATTTTTTTTTGCAATCTCGCATCTTTGAGTAATCTTTGGATCTTCGCCTGTAGCTATTCTTAGCACTCTGAGTGGAAGCCGGTTCCCGAAAAGCTTCTCCTCACCTCTCGATCTCTTGCAAAGTGTAAGCCTTTCATCGCGGATTGCATTTTACAACCAACAAAGTGTTAGATAATGATACAATTTCATGTACCAAATACCAGCAAAAAATCACAATGCCCACTCTTTAATTGAACAATGCCATTTTGACCGTCTACTAAGACAATTGTTATATGTATATGTAGTCTGACTTATCTGGATGTCAAAGTATTAGGAATTCAGGATCTCTTCTACAGGTCCTGGAACCACTGTGCCTCTATTTCTCCCATGCAAGTGTCGTTTTGTCCGTTAACCCAGGGACAGCGAGGTCAATTGTAGTTCCCTTCATTGAGTTGCCTTGTGTACGAAATGCATAGTATAAATAAAGTTGCCTTGCCTTATTCACTCTACGAAAACTCATTTCCCATTAGTGTCAGAAATGGCATAGCTAATAGGTTACAGTTCGAAAAGGTAACGCTGATATTCACCTGCACGTCTGTGAATACAATACCGCTGTGGTTCTATGTCAAATTGTTGTTGTCTTATCATATTTTACTTTTTATGTTTTATTATTTTAATCTTCTTGATGCATGCCCTTATAGCCTCATAGTTTAAAAGTTTCCATAGCTTATTTTTTATTTAAATTCTGTGTTGTATGTTTTATGTTGCACGAGTGTACAAAATAATATCCTAGTTTGTGAACCTGTTCCAAACAATGGCAATAAATACAATTCTGATTCTGATTTTATATTAACTACACCTTATTTAGCCTTAGCAGTTAACTCATCATTTATTAAGGCTAACTAAGGTGTAGTTATTATAAAGTGTTATCCGCGTTATAAATTGAACAATACCATAAAAACAATGGATACAGCAAATATTGTCCATAGAAACAAAAGTTTTAACAAAAGTAAAGAGACACGGAACAACTCTGTTAGCTGTCGTTGGATATTGGGGACTCTTGGTAAATGCAGCTAGTGTCCAAATGCTTTTATAACTCTCCACTGGCTTAGAATGGAATGCACAAAGAATCCTAGAAATCTTCTTAGCTCTCTGAAGACAGAAGAAGAGACACTCACATTTCTAGAACTGGAATTGAAACTTAGCATGCAGTACCCGACATACGTACCGCAGTTTTAACCCAAAGACTTTCCAATTCTTTTAAGAGCGTTGCCCCATGTCTGCATCCTGGCCCGTGAGTGGCGCACCCAACCGTTTCCCCCTCGTTCAGTTTTCAGTGATTTGAAATCTTCCTGATGTGTTCGCTGAGGAATGTTCCGCGCCGATGTTTTGTGTCTAAATAAGCCGTTTGACAGACCTCGGGCGCTGGTTTTCTCTACACAGTCCCTATCTCTGGCCGGGAGGCGCATGGTGTATTTCACACTTGTCCGGGACTGCGGTGACCGGCCTGTCGGGCGGGGATATCAGCGTTTGTTGTGCTTCACGCTATCTGCCCCCCGGCCCTCTTGATACGGCGCGCGGTCACAGTGTTCGCACTCCTCAATATCTATTACAATTAGCTTTTGATGAAGGAGCACAGCCCGGCCGTTTGAAGCCTTTAATGTTGTGTCACGAGGATGATGATGGAGAGCGGAGCCCCGGACGCCTCCCCTGTAGCAGAGCGGCGAGTAAACGCCGCACAGTTAGACGTTTTATCTTCCTAATGGAAACCAGACCACCTTCCCCTGCGCTTTTCCACCTCGCTCTGTGGCCCAGGCTTCGCTAGAGCTCATGGGACTGCCACTT
Organism: Proterorhinus semilunaris; assembly: GCA_021464625.1. Classification (NCBI taxonomy): domain Eukaryota; kingdom Metazoa; phylum Chordata; class Actinopteri; order Gobiiformes; family Gobiidae; genus Proterorhinus; species Proterorhinus semilunaris. Next base: position 27,743,803 of record CM038356.1, on the reverse strand, counting down.
ATGTCATGAACGCCACTGAGATTGGCACTTTTTCTAATCCATTTCCTATTTTTGGATTTGTCAGATATTCCACCGAGTAAAATCATATGACCAGCTGAACTGTTTTATTTATTTAACCAGGAAAGTCCCATTGAGATTAAAAGCCTCTTTTTCAAGGGAGTCCTGGTCAAGAGGTTGCCCGGGAATACGCAGACTGCTGTGTGCGCTCGAATCCTTTCGAACTTCACAGCAGCCTGGGGACCATGGCCACAATCTTCACATGGATTTGGGGACCAATCACAGAACGAGGAGGGGCAAGACGAGACATACGGAAGCTTGTAGTTTGTTTAGGGATTAGAAAAAAAGAAAAGTTTATATTCAGATCCAGCATGACAGCAGCAGATCTTTCTATCAAGCTTTAGACCGTGTTCTTAATAGTTTAGCTCGAAAGTTTACAGCGGGTACATCATATGTCATCTGATACGATGATACGATTGGCTATGGCTACATGCAGACGCATGATAGACATTCATAGCGCCCAATAAACGGCTATGGACAATTGTAAACCACACCTCTCCTACGAGAAAATTAATTGGTGGTCCCCAGACTAAATATCACGTGTGATATTTAGTCTGGCAATAGCCAGGCTAGCCAAGAGGCAGCAAAGGATTTACAAATTACAAAATGTTTGGTTAAGCAATCAAAGTGAAGTACTATTATTGTCTGTCATAGAAGGTGATAGAAATCCTTTTTTGACAGGCTCAAACAAACAAACACACTTCCATAAACGCCCAGGACACATTTAAAATCAACATAACAAAAATGAACAACAGTGGCTCTTCATGGTGGACATTTGAGACTGTAGATTTCGGCAATACATTTTTAACATCATTCTTTTCAGGCCTTATCTCGTAAAGGTCAAGCGTTAACATACTACTTTGTTTAACTATTTTGGTGGCAATGTCTCAACGAAGGAGTACCTTAGGTTTTGTTTGCCTGACAATCTAACTGACAGCAGTTTGAAGCAACGCACCCAGGCATCTGCTTTTTGCACCTGGTCAAAAACAACTTTTGTGATTTGCACAAACAATGAAATCATATGCAGATTGAGCAATTGCATTTGAGAATTTCAGTTCTGATCTGACAAATGTGTCAAAGTGAGAGGGAAAAAGTGTAAAAGCCAGTAATTCGACATGAATAATTTGATGCAGCGTCTTCAAGGTTGCATTGGTGACCGTTGCTCCAGGAACCTTTCTTTACTCTTTCGGATCATTTCAGGGCTCAAATTGCCTCCACAACATGGCTTGCCTCACCAAACAATGACGATGCTTCTTGCAGGAGAAGTGAAACGTCCAACACTTTAATTACCAAGTACAAATGACACCATATTTGTCTATGATGAGCTAACATACCCATTGTAGCTCGTTGTAGACAGCTTTACTGCTTCAATAAAGCGTTATATTTACACAACAGAAAAAGAGCTTTACTAAGCCAAGAAGTTGTCCTTAGGGTTGTGAGAAAAACGCATTCTGAGAAAACGGCCTCTGAAGTTCCACGTTTCCCATATAAATCGATGCAGGACCGTGATTCAGATTGTGCAGATCCGTGTCCACGGCGCAGTCAGGCAGTCGCTGGACTTGACTTCAGTTGCTAATGTGAATTCTTTTCATACTGTGTGCTGTTTGCTTGTGCACATGTCGCAGATAACCGCCCTGGCATGCAGCGCGTCTGATAAGTCCCAGCTTGTGTCGTCGTGTTTAGTTTAGCTCATCTGCCAACTGGAAATGACCCTGTGAACTTTCCATTGCTCCGGCTCAGCAGTCCCCTCACCCCGTGCAAGACCCGCATCACAGTTTTTTTTATTTCGAACTGGGATTTTCTTTTTCTTCTCTTAAATATGTTGTATTATTATTATTTTTTTTTTATTGTGAGAAGCCAGCCTGATAACTCTTACAGCAGGTCTGGGCAAACTTTATGACGAAAGGGCCACATTTGTTGAACTTACCAGATGGGCCGGGCCGGTCACGGTAAAACAAGGACCATTTTTCAATAGACTGTCATTGCCTCAAACACATATCTACTTCTTTTTTAGTATGTATACTAAAAAAGAAGTAGATATGTGTTTTCTTTCAGTGAAAATGTAAGTGTTGTTCACCTTTTTTTGCCAGTGCTTTTTAGGCATGGCTATGTTTGCGGGCCAGATGGAAGGCCCGTACGTCTGGGCCTTAGTTTGCCGGTGTCGAAGAGGGTAAGAACTTACCTCATTTTCATTGGAACTTGAACCTTTAATGCTCCAGAATGAATGTCAAAACCACTTCATGTGACATCACAACATTCTAAAGAGCCTATAGTTTAAAACTATAGGCTATACCTTGACCTGCATGGATTCTTACGAATTCCATGGTGGTAACAATGATAAATCTCAAAATGCAGATTTCCAGTCTTAGTTTATTGTTGATCTCGCTGTAATTCCTGGGCCAAATCACATAAAACGAAAACTGTCACGAAGTTCAAAGTGATCTCTTCCAGCAAATATGAACTTTGGTCTAATTCTTTCCTCATAGAGGCATCAAAAAGTGGTGACAATATTCAAAAACATGTGTGATTTTGACCAGTAGAATGGGCGTGTATTTCTGTTGTAATCGCACCCATTCTAGCCGATGGGCCAGGCAGCGACGTAAACGGCCTGTCAATCAAAGTCAGGCCCTCATTAATTATGCAAGATATCTAAAATTTATACTACGATAACCAGCCCGCTGCCCCAGATTGTTTTTAACCCAGCGTAATCACAGGAGGAATATCTAGCTCTAGCCACTTCTAAAACATTAGGCACCGGGCATTAAAGTTGTTTTTAACGTGTCTAAAGTCCAATGCATTCCAATGGGGGAATAGCGGCCATATGGAGGTACTACAGCAAAGGTGGAGCAATGGCGAATCATTAAGATTGAAAATGTAAACATTTTAAATGAATTAAAGCAACAGTGTTTAGTCATTACTGGCTTCAGTGAAGTGAAAATGCTATATTTTGTTATCGATCTGCTCATTACGTCTCTGTGCACTTTGTATGACAAGCACATTGGAAAATCTCCCAGTGTCTGCCAGCTGTAAAAAAGATTTCATCAGCCCTCAGCGGTCCTCTGACTCAGCGGCCCCCCCTCGCCACGGACTGCGCCTGCGTCAAGTCACAATTCCCATTTGCGAATATGTATCGCGCGTGTGCCTCTGCGCTCCGCTGCCTTTCCCGACATTTCCAGGTCAAAGATCGCTGTCCCCGAACAATTACGCTTGGCCCGTCTCTCGCACCGCTTTCATCTAAAGCATGCTTTTGTGCAAACATGGCCCGCTCAACCCGGCCAACCCCGCTTAATCATTACCTTGACCTGCTTATCAGATTGCCATGCAGGTAACCATTAATAAGTGTTTACTTCCCGATGACCTCTGCGAATGTTAGCGCCGCAAATGTGGTTTTATCAAAAGACCTGCCCGCAATCTTTTCCATTTTTTTTTTTCTTCTTCCCTTCAATGTGTCTGCGCACTTGGTTGCAACAATGCTTTTAGGCTTCAATGATAAACCCACAGATTTATAGATCCCATTCCGCTTTCAATTTCTCCTCCAAAAGCAGGTCAGGCAGTTCGCGCAGAGGTTGGGATGACGGCTATTACCCATTATTTTGTTACTTATTACTTGAAAAGGGAGTTGCGGGGGGAAAATGACTGGGAAGCTAGCAGCGATTTCTATTTCTTTTGCGCGGCGGTGCCGACCACTTCCCGACCGCGCGCTCTCCCGCCTTTTTTTTCCCCCCCTCGGCTGATGTTGGATGATAACTCACCGGTTGTCTTGTTCGGCGCGAAGTGTAATATATAGCGCGAGAGGTGTCCTGACATAGTTGTATCTGCTGGTGTCCTCAAAAAAGACAAGGAGAGTCAATTACAACGGCGGCGGCGGAGAGCGGCGGCCGGCGTGTCGGCTCCCCGCGCCGACTGCCGTGATGAATCGGGCCTGACCTCGTGGCGGGGGGTTGGTGAGGGGGGGGGGGTCCCAGCCTCAACCTCGACCAGAGAATGTGAGGGCACTGAGAGGAGGAGAGGCAGGCTGGGGAAAGGAGGGTTCGAGGACACGGGACGTCTCGATGAGCTGAAGGCATCTGAGGGGGTCTTAGGGACGGGTGAGTTAGGTAAACATGTAGTATTGTAAATACCAAAAAATGCAGTCATTGCAAATGGACAGAATTTGGGGCGAGAAACATCGATTTCGCAGTGGTCGATGTAGAGATTTTTATAAATGTTCATCCCTTAACATCTTAGTTTTAATGTCGGAGTATAATAAAGATGAAACTGCTTATTTCATTCTATGTTTGTCCGCTAGCAAGCTGGAAATAACAACATTGCGGCGCACCGGCCAGTTTCCCACGCTTATTCTTTCACAAATATTTACACATCGAGTACCTGTGTGTAATACGAAAGGCGACCGAGATGATGATGTAATCCAAACACTGTAATTCCTTTTCTGGGAGACAGCCGGGGCTAAGACGAGAGAAATATACAGGTGCATGTGCAGACGTGGCACAACATTAGGCCAGTTTTCTCAAAATATCTCCTCTTAGTAGCTCCTACAGACTTTCCAGTCTTGGACTCAATGTCTAACTTCAAGCCTGATTTACTCATCTTTGAACAGCAACAAACAAGGGGAATAATAATTTTTAAAACATCATTGTGCCTTATTACTTAAAGGTGTGTTATGAAACTTTGCATGTGAAAAGTTGATATTTGACCTTTTACTGACCCAGCGGCTGTGTGGATGGTTGGTACCTTTGCTTTCATCAGCCTCTGGGATGCTCTAGGACCAATTAGGATTGCCATCCGGTTTTCTGAATGGAATGTATGCGTTTCCATGGAAATGGTTCCATCAGCAGAACCCCCCCCCCCCTAAAAACACATAAATCTTGGACCGACATACAGGCCTCTGTTATTAGGTTTTACCATTTCCTTAATTGTTGTAGCAGTAGTAACAGGAGGGTAATGTGTGGCATAACTGCATTTTCAAACACCTAAAACTGTGGCTCTCAACTGAAGCGTCGGGACCCCAAAGTGGGTCGCAGTCCATTTTCAGTGGGTCACAGGCTTTTGCCAAACCCTCTTAAGTGTTGAGGTTTTAGATTGTAGAAGTGTTGCATGGTAACATGTCTCAGCTGCAATGCACATGAGAAAATGCTGTTGTTGTGAGACACACATTATATTAAGTTAGACTACACAAATATCAAAGCTGAATTTTCCAAAGTGGTTGAAAACGTCAGAATAATGAATCATAAAAAGGACACTTGTAACCCAGGTGATAAAACCTGTGCCCAGCCAGTTCTACCTTTCCCATTCATTAATTTTTCCCACGGCTGTGGGCCAATTGCTGCGCTTGCTTTCGGTGACGTCATCGAGTCACATGGAGCGCGCGGGGTAGTGTGCGGTTCTAACATGGCGCTGCGCATCATGTCTGGAGATGCAGTGGGGCAAGCCAGATCAGAGTCGTGCTACAGGTTGGTTAAAGCTTAATTTCATTGTTCTAAACGCTTCGGTTCTACTTGACACTTAACCGGCTTATATGTTAACTCATAGGAGTCTTCTACCGTGACCCAAACCGCGAGGAAAAGCGCTTTTGTGTAGCCCTAGATCGCAAAACCGGTGAGTGTTTGTTGTTGTTATGCTGCGTTAGCATCGGCGTTAGCCGCCGCCGCTATTTCTATGGGCGCCGGTTAGCATGAGGATTTGACAAAGTTTATGCCCTGTTTCTAAATGTCAACCATGAAATGAACGTGTATTGATTGCCAAGTGTCCAAACAATTAATCCACCACAGTGTATCTATCATGTAGTTGATGGGACTTTTCTTTAGTGTTATCCACTATGCAAGTTGTTGTAGCTTAAGTACCTTTAGCAAGGCACTTTGACATGATGTAGATCTATTTGTGATCCATTTGTGAGTATGTTCAACTTGTACACCTGATTGCTAATGATAATAGGTGAATACTATGTACTAATATGCTGGAAAGGGGTATATGGTTAATGTTTATGAATGTTATAAATTGAATGTTGAACAAATGTGAAATTTGAAATGTAACGTAATTATAGTGCAGCTAGTGCTTTTAATATGACAATTACTGTCACTTGATTGAGCTATGTGCACATGCGAATAATTTAGCAACCAGCTAATATTACCTGATGATTCATTGGAGCTTTTGATCCTGTTCTCCAGGCCAGGTTCTAATCTGATGGCGAGCTGATGGAGCAGGTCTAAAGCCTACAGTTGGCACCTTCTGAAGAATCTAATCGCATCGCTCCTGCCAGGCCGGTAGGGGGCTCCTTGTTGCCCACGAACTCTCCCCACTCAACTCACCTGTCACTGCCACACACGCACACACACTATTCCCGAATCCCCTCAGACATTTTCCCTCTTAATCGCGAAGTTACTTGAATGTACTTTGTAAGGCTGCAGCTAACGATTATTTTTCTATCGATTAATCTATAGATTATTTTTTCGATTAATTGATTAATCTATAGATTATTTTTTCGATTAATCTATAGATTATTTTTCCTTTTACCGATTATTTTTTCATTTAAAATGAAGGGGAAAAAATTGACGTAGGCCAGTATTTTCAAATGGCATGGCTTTTATTTAACCAAATAAAATTATGGCTCAATGTGCAACTCAGTAGCCTATAAAATGTGCAAATCAAAATATTCTGGAACACTCACTGTAAACATTTGAATAAAAGTATTGCTTATTTGCTTCAAAATGCGCAAAATAAAAAATAAATAACCAGCACACAACAATGATTGTATGATTAAAGTTAATTGTTCGTTTGTACATAACTGTTAATGTTGTACAAAGGTAGTTTAGTTAGTTACACAACTAACGTAACGTTATGTAGCGTTAGACACGCGCGTTTTTGACTCCTCTCAGAGCGGAACAGTGCTTTAGTTTATGAATTTACAACGCAGATACAAATAATACATTAATGTTTTTGTGTAATGAAAATTACTCACGCGGCCGATTGACTGGTTGATGGCATGAACGCTGTCGAGTGTTTTCGTTTTAAATGTTCGTTCATAGCCGTTGTGCTGCTGTGGTAGGCCATTTCCGCTCGACACAGTGTGCATAAACAACATTATTTGGCCGTTTCTGGAAATACTCCCACACTTTTGATTACTTTTGGCGTGCCTTTTTCCCCTCGCTCGCATCGCGCGCCGCCATGATGTAAACAAGCGACGCGTCGACGCACAAAAACTGCGTCGACGTATTTACGTAATCGATGACGTCGACTACGTCGACGCGTCGTTTCAGCCTTAGTACTTTGTAAATTGTGCATGAATGTGATTTGTTATTGATTTGAACTGAATATTGATTGAAGCGCTGGTTATTGAATGGCCATTCATAGAATCTATACTATTGGTTCACTGTATATATTTTGCACGATTGTTTCCTTTGCTACATTTTTCTAAAATATATGGTACCTCTTAATTTAAATCTTGCCTCCTGTCCACTCCCTCCTTTGAGCCGAAACCTAGACCTTCTGGTCGCTAGCCTACATTAACAATTAACCTTTCTGTGTCGCCTACATTGCATAGTCAAGGCAGGTATTAGTCTTGTAGCGTTTGTAGGTTCACCCTACATGGGTGCTACACACTGATGCTTAATGGCAAAAGTGGGAGTTTGCCAAAATTGACTATTGATGGAAAAACTTAATGATCAATGCTTGAATCAACAGTACTTTGAGTGGAAACACCCTATTTTCAGATCAAATACTTAAACATTATAATTATTTAGACTATTTTGTATTTTATTTTTTATTGTTTCATTTCCAAACGCCTTCTACTTGAGAAAAACATATTTCAAAGTATCTTTGAATAAATATTTTTGCCTACTCTCTCCACCCCTGGGTTTTACACTTATTATCACCCCATGGAGATATTTTGTTGTTTGCAGAGATTAATCAACTTTATAGATTTGCTAATAGCAACCATTGAAATAGCAAGTTCCATTCATGTTAGATCTTTTTGAAGCGGCCCGCTGTTCCTCATACCCGCTTTCAACAAGAAAAAACAAAGCGTCTCTCCACGGCGCCCTGTCCCTGTGACGGACAGCAGGTTGGTGGGCCCGGAACTCCCAGTGTGCTCCTCTCGCTCTAATCTCTGTTGACAGAAAGCAAGTGCCAGTATCAGGTCACTTTCCCCAGCTCCCTCTGCCGTGCAGTCAGCCCAGCCGTGACGGGGGGGGAGGGCTGCCGGGCAAAAAAGCAGAGGTGGTATACAGTAGAGGTTACTTGTACTTGTTGGGGGTGGGCGCTTATAAGCCTTTTCTTCGACCCACTCCTTTTGAGCAGACTAACTGCTCAAATAAACACATAAACTAAACTAAACAAGTACATTCATTTACATTCACCCGCCTTTTGTCTTCGTGTTTTCATGTTAAGCATGTTTTGCTTATTAGCAATTATTTTCATGTTGATACATTTGTAGGGGCCACAGTTTTAGGACTGATGCTCAACTGGTGAAGGTGGAAAAAGTGGGAGTTTGCCAAAATTGACTATAGATGAATGAGCAAAGCAAAAAGTATTTAGTTAGAGTTACTCTAGAGTTAGCTAGTAGTGGCCTGATTAACTAAGCCAGGTTTATCATTAGAAACTGTTATACAGTAAGTAGTGTAAACCTTTTACAGGTGAAACTCGGAAAACTATATTATCTTTCAAAATGTCATTTAAAATGTAAAACTAATACATGACAGATTAATTACATGCAAAGTGACATATGTCAAGCCTTTATTTGGTATAATGTTGATGATTATGGCTTATAGTCCATTTTCAATATTTTAATTTATGAGATTTGTATTTGTGTTTTTTACTAGCTGAGCCATAATAATCAAAATGATAACAGATAGATAGATCGATAGTTATTAATCCCCCAAAGGGGTAAATTCAGGTGTCCAATAGCATACAGTCCAAACGCCATACAGAGCACTGAAAAAGGAAAAATAAAAACTGAAAAATAAATGAAATGCATTCTGACAAATAAATAGGCTAAAAAGTTACCAACAATAGTAACAAGTAATTTAGCGGATTTGTCATTATACCAACATACAGTCTTATAGCGGCCGGGATAAACGACCTCCTGAACCTTTCCGTAGTGGATCTCATGGAGAGAAATCTGTCACTGCGGCGGCTTTGCTGAGCGACCACAGTGTCGTATAAAGGGTGCCTGCTGTTAAAAAGGATAGCCTTCATCATGCTCCTCATCCTACCCTCCACCAGTTTAGCAACAAAGTTGCTAAATGAAGGCTATACATATCTCACTTTCCATGTAATGAATCTATCATATATTAGTTTCACAGTTTAAGTTGGACAACAGAAATGCACTTCTTAACAATATTCTGATTTTCCGAGTTTCACCAGTATATACTAAGTGAGTAGCTTAGCAGTTGGTTTACAATACCAGGTCCAGCACCTAAACAATACTTTTTCCGGATAATGTTAATCTATTCCATAAAATCCTTTTTTTTAATATATGTGTATCTTTTATTTGAGCTGAAATAACTTTTCAAACCAGGCTTTAAAACCAGGTATCTAAAAATGTATTTTTTCCCCCCTGTACCTGTTTTTGATATTATGCACACTATTTATTTAGCAGTAGAGCAAATGATTTGTAAATCAGGCCCTTAATGCCTTAAAGACTTTCTAGACAAGGCTTAGAGAAACTAGTCTCTAGGTTGGACTAATCCTGACTGGTTGTTGACAGGCCTCACAAACAAAGCCATCCGACGTACAAAACGCTGCGGCCGGGGTTGTCACAAAATACAAAACAAAAAACGTAAACGACAATGTTAGCACAATGCTCTTAATACATGGCTAACTACCCGCGCCTCGGACAAGACCTCGAGATCAGCCGTCTCTGGTCTGCTGTTGGCTCCCAGAGTATGGACCGAACATGCGCGATTATATATTTTTGCGTTTTGTTTTTACGGGTTGACGTGGAAACGTAGTCGTAGTTTTACGCATTCTTATTTAGTGAACCTAAAGTCAGCCAAAGACGACGTTGACAAAAAGAAAGACAAACGCCGTCCGTTGACAAAATTCCGTACCCTGAATTCATCTTGCTGTCAGAGAACGTGACCGTGTACTGCGCTGCGATTGTACATGCACATGAGCGTGTCTGCACAGGGGCCACCGACCTGGTCTGTGTGTGTGTGTGTGTGGGGGGGCCCTTGGGGAGGCGGTCGCAGTGCGGGGAGGGAGGAGTGCGCAACAGGCCGACACAGGGGCCGACACAAGGGCGCGGGCAGATGTGAGCAGAGATAAATGAGCAGATAAATCACAGTGTCTGGGCTGGAGGCATTTGCATTCCTGAAATGAAACTCCAAGGAGAAGGGAGAGTGTCAGCGCAGCGAGCTCCACTGACTCTAAATAAAACCTACAAGTGTGTGTGGGCGCTGGGGCAGACATGTTCTTTCACACCCAAACATATCCCGTTACTCGAGATTAGACGGGACGAGTAATTCACTGTAACGACAACTTCTGCCTGATGTGATGTTGCTGGGTGGATTTTTGTGAAGTGTCAACCTCCGCCTTTGTTTGAAGATCTGAAAACGGAAAGGGCCCCTGTACCTGGTCGAATACTTTACTTCACCTGAACCAAGCACATTTTCTCCTGTCTGGCATTACCCAAATCTAAAAGCTTCATGGGGGGGAAAAAAGCGTCAAAATAGAGACGAAAATGTGCCGGAAAAGCAACAGTTAAAACACGACTAAAGTTATGAAAAAGCCACAAAAGAGCGACAAACATAAAAAGCAACAATAACAATAAAAAAGTGACAAAAGCTTGACAAAAATGCAAAACAAAAAAGTGATAAAGCAATAAAAAAGAAAACGACGGAAGCACAACAAAAATGTGACAAAAAAGTTGACATCAGTTTTGTAGGTCTTGGCTTTCAAATGAGGCGTTACACTTGCCTATAGGCCGTGAGCCCCAGTCGAGACACTTTTAGATTTGGGAAGAACCGAGCTGGAGACGATGCGCTCGGTTGGAGGGTTAAGTTAAAGCACTGAAAAATCTGCTGTGGGGAAAAAACTGTATTCAAAGTAGAAAGTTCAAATCTGTTGACAAAAGTGTAATTTTGCGCCTTCAAAAACATGAAAACCGCATGACGACTTAGTGCAGTGGGGTGAAAAAGTTTAGGCACCCCAGATTAAAATGTCTAATAATGTGAACAGTGAAGCAAAGGGAAGATGAAATGATCTCCAAGTCACAGATAAGACACTTCCTTTGTGCAGAATTAACACCTCGTAGTCCCGCAATATGGCAAGTATCACAGCTTTATTTATACACTTTTCTTGGCAGCCAAGAGTCTTTCGATTATAGTTTGAGGGGATTTTTGACCGGTCTTCCTCACAAAAGTCTTCCAGAGCTGGGCTGTCCCGCATGCAGTGCTCAATGGAAGTCCATCCACTGACCAGGAGACTCTGAAGGCCACAGCTAAACCTTCAGGCTGCACCTTTTGTATTAAGGAAACAAATCCTCATCTCCGCCACTTCTTTGGGTGACTTGTGTCATGTGAAAAGCACAGAAAAAGAAGCTTCCATTGGAAACCATAATCTGTTGGAATATTACCTCTGCAGATGCCCAGACCTTTGCTCAACTTTTATTTTGACTTCAGTGTTATTTTGGAAATGCTCTTTTGTCATGTTTTTGTCTCTTGTTTTTGTTTTTTTGTCACATTTTGTCAACCAATAAATAAATAAACAGGTCCCTATGAAGAACCTATTCATCTTGAGTAGGGCTGGGTATCGATAAACTGGTATCGAAGGCAGGTACCGAAAAGAAGCATCAAATCTTTATATTCAAGTTTCGATATTTATTTTTTTACAGTACCCAGTCCTACTCTTGAGTCGACGGGACTCTTTTCTTCACTGTAACTCCTATGATGCACAAATCATATCTTTTGAGTTGCTATTTAGTTGGAATAGATCTACAAATCTAACTTGATAATATGAGGCAGGCTTTCTGAAAATAAACCAATAACAAAAAGGCACTCAGTCTTTCGAACGACTCTTTGAAGAACAGATCTCAAAATAAAGCACCATTAGCCCGATTACTCATGATTAGACGGGACTGTTTTCGCTTCGCTCTTGAAACAACTCCGGCCGCTGTATTTCAAGGCTACAATCTCTTCGGGACGAAGAGGCGGCGCTTCGGAGGCGCTTCTCGATAACAAGCATTCCTGCGCGGCCCTGCACGCTCAAGTAAATGGTGGACGGGCCGGGGTCACCTCGACGAAGGCTTATTTTAGGCAGGGCCGCGTTTGATCTATTGAGGTCCTGGCTTCGCTCAATGTCATGGTGAAGGGCGCTCCCCGCGTAGGATGGGAGCGATCGTCCACAGAACAGACGAGGAATACAGCTGCGGTCCGTCTGCCGAGAGCTCTGCCCGAAGTCAAGGGACGCTAAGTAGATAAAAGGTCGTTGTAACTGGCTGAATGGGACATATAATCAGCCATAAGCATGACTTGGAAATATGGATATCTTGATAATTATTATTTTGCCATGTGTTTTCTGAGGTTCAAACCGGAATTAATCAGGCTAGGAAATGGATATTAAGAAATCTCTCAACACAACCTTTCAAACAATACTGGAAAGTTGGAAGTCTGTATGAGCTACTGAAGTGGAGATGTTGTTGCAAGAGTCTATAGAAAACGGCCCTAAAGTTTTGTAAAGGCTGCACATGCGTCTGTAAATTTCTGCCGTCTTTAGCCGTGGCTGTCTCCCCGAAAGGAAATGACCATATTTGGATTACAGAGTCGTCAAGGATGTCAATATTTGTGAATACGCTTGGGAAACAGAGCGTATTCATTCATTCACATCCATCCATCTTCTTCCACTTGAGTGGTGCCGGGTCATGGGGGCAGTTGTTGGAGCTGCCCAAATCACATTGCACCAGCCCCTATGGCTCCTCCTGCAGGTGGTGGGTCCACAGAAGGACGGCCTCATGGTTCTACCCGGGCCTGTTGGTCTCTCATAAGGGGCTTCTGAACCGCTCTTTGTCTGACCCGTCACCTAGGACCTGTTTGCCATGGGAGACCCTACCAGGGGCACGAAGCCCCCGACAACAGAGCTCCCAGGATCATTCGGGCGCTCAAACCCCTCCACCACGTTAAGGTGGCGGTTCCAGGAGGGGAAATGGAAGCACACCGAAAGTAGTGACGTTTCGGGTCCTAGCCCTTCATCAGACAGGTTCCAGGGGGGGACATCAACAATCTTTACGGAAATACTCATTGTGAAAAAAGCAAAAATACAACTCATATATCCAAGTTTTCAATGTCTGTGGGGGCAGTGTTTTGATCTGCGTCGCGGCACTTGTTTGACTCGTACATTTTTCATGATGACAAAGCCAGGATTCATCGGGCTCACCTTGTCAAAGAGTGGCATTAGACAGCATTTTCACACATGGATTGGCCACAACAGGGTCCAGATCCTAACCCCATTGAGAGGCTTTGCGCAGTGGTCACACTCTCAAGATCTATATAAATAAAGCTCTTCTTCTTCGAATGCGTGCTGTGATCAAAGCCAAAGGCGCTTTGAGGCGACCAAATATTAGAGCGCGTGACCTTTTATCCTTTGGCTTTATTTTTGGTTAGACATTGCAGTTTAAAGCTTTGACAAGGTCTTGATTTGGCAGATGTCTCTTTCCCACAGGCCTGAAAGATTTTATATTCAATTTCATTGTGTTTCTGCTGAAAAACATTTTGATATTTCTTTTAAACACCATGATGCAGTGAACTGAAATACAAGAATCACATGCATCACATTACTCTTCATGTCTATAGAGGTCTGAACTACTGGATTTAGCCTGTTTTATAAGGACTGGAAACAGGATGTTTGCTTCTCTGCAGAGGACTACCTGCAGCCATTGCGATTAGCTTTTGCGGTTACAATGTCAGTTTAACTGTGATTGAACTTGCAGCTCTAGTTTTATACTTGGTTGTTTTTGTTTTTTTTACCATCACTGAAACATCTCTTTCTCAGACCCACAAAAACAGGCCAGACAGACGTTTTCCCTCTAAGTAGTCGCTCTTCTTCGTTCTTCACAAAACTCCATATTTCACGGTTAAGAAGATAACATTAAAAAAATAAGCAATCCATTTTGTAAAAGTGCAGGGTAAGTGGACGGCTCGTGAGTTATGTGAGAATGAAGTGGAGGGAACATTTTTTTGGACTGCTGCTCCAATTCTTCACCCTTGGCGGGCAGGAGTGGAGCGCGGGGACTTTCCCATGAGTGGAGGAGGCACTGAGAGGCAGGAGCGTGGAAGGTCCGGGGGTGGGAGGACAAAGCACCGTCAGGAGTCTGCGCACACGTGTTGTTGGGATTAATAGCTACTTTTATGGGGGCCGAATCTTTGAGACTAGACTTTTTCATAAACTGTACAAACGACTGGATCAAAAGACCTGACACATAGCACACATAAACATCGCATAATATAGTTCCCTAAGACCTCCGTGGTCTGGGACGCCCATGGTCACCCTATAGAACTGCACATAGGCGTCCCACTTTACCCGGGACAGTACCCAGTTTTGAATCCTTTGTCCCATTTCTCAAACCATTGACTTCCTCCAGTTTTACACAAGATCTGTAGCAGATGTCCCTGTTTTTGGCCAATGTGATCCCCAAAGAAACACATTTCACCTGAAATGTCAATGAATGTTAGTCTGTCAATGGTGATTGGTGCACGTCATTACCATGAGACTGTCATAGAAAATGCTCATGTGCATTATGTGTATGAACTGTGGCATAAGGCATTTCAAATCTTTATTTCATTTTAAGAGGAAAAACAGGTCATCAATAAAAGTTCTTTCTTAATAATATTGTGCAATATGAGGCTAAAATCTAATGATTGAGTACTGTGAGGTATTCCTTTAATTTTAGGAAAGTAATTGACTCAAAATCATAACAACGCCGCCCATGAAGTGACTTCCTGTTTCGATCCAGCACGCCAAAATAAAAGAACCATCTTATTCATGAGTTCAACTTTCTTTCTGCTGAACTATTAACAGACAAAACACTTAAAATGTGTGTATTGAATGATATTCTTGTAATGTTGCAAGTACCTGCTGAACTAAGCAATGAGACGAGCTGTGTGCTTTTATTTTGGCGTGCTGGGTCGAAGCAAAAAGTCACTTCTTGGGTGGCGTTGTTATGATTTTAAGTTATGCACAGAGTCATTTGTGTTCTAAATACTCTCAAAGGAAAGTGTGACTGTACCAGAGTACAGTCACTTAAAATGAGCTTTCTTAAGACATGTATTTAGTTACTCACCAACACTGGTAATTTACCAAACGTTTTCTCATGTGTAAAATCAGTTTCACACGCAAAAATGGATCAGCAGCCATTTGGACAATTTGGTTTTACTCATGCAGCTTTCTCTCATTTACATATCACATTTGGGGCTTTAAAACTGTTAATACATGCACTTTCCGAGAGGCCCAAAAATAGCTGTATGCGATTTTTCAGCCTGCCCTGGCTATTTAGCGCCTGCCTTGTTAAGTGAAAACACTTTGGTAAAAAATGCCAGTTGTGATCTAAACACTATCATCAGATTGACTCCTGTCTAAGCATGATGAAAGAAAAGCATGGGGAAAGCGTTTCGGCCGTTTGAGACCAGGTGGCATTTTGCAGATACACAAAACTATAGTATGCAAATAGGGATTTTGAGTGTTTGAAATCCCAACATACGTGGATCTGTTCAATCGGGTCCTGGTTGAGACCCTGTTTTCACGATAAACCTGTTCCTTTCCTTTGAGGTCAGTCCCTAAAGGAGCAAAACATGTCCCCAAATCCGATTTCCGTTTTGTTTGAAAACTTAAAGCGGGGCCATTGCGCATTGCTCCTCACTAGTTATTGAGATCACCCCAAAGTACAAGAATCATCGAGGTAAACTTTTACGGGTATCGCATCGACGCGTTCACAGAAGGAGCCGTACTCCAAGGCGGCGCTCCGGTCACGAACTCTCCATCAGCGGTGTTGACTAACTGGTGTCTGTGCGCTGCTAGTGGAGTGTAACGCCGGAGAGAAAACGCAGCTGGAGATGGGCCCTGTGTGCTGAGTGACTGCTCAAAACAAGGCATTGTCCTCCAACCGCCCACAAACTGCTCTCTCCACAGGATACAGAGGAGTGCACCGCTGAGGACTAACAGCTGGACGGCTGCTTTTTTGGGGAAGTTTGTCTTGTCCACATATAACAACAAGAAAAAAGTGGACATATAGTTCCGTCAAACAAAGCGCTTTTGCTTTTTTTTGCTTTTTTTTCTACGTGGGAAGTTAAAAAGATAAAGGTTTTCGCCTCAAAGTGACACCCGTTCAGTATGGGCCATTGACTGCAACAAGCCGTCAACCGATCAAACTAATTCCTCTAAAAAAAGGAGGAATCTTTTATGGCTTGCAGACGTGTTGCCAAAACTCTGTTCTTTTGATCACATTTGTCGTGCGCAGCTAACAGGATGGAAAACAGTCAACATTAAGCTATAAATAAAGACATGGGATTATGTTGGAAATAAAAGGGTGAAATAACTCAAAATATATATATATAGATTTTTTTTTATTCTTAAACATTTCCGCCCTTTATCATTGGCATTTTCTCAATGAGCTTCACATAATAAGGTCGTCACCTGAAATAGTTTAACAGTCAGCCATTTCTGGTGACGACATCGTGAAGCTCATTGAGGAAAAGACAAAAATGCAAAGCAGTGATCAAAGCGAAAGGCGGCTATTTTGAAGAATCTATTTCAGTGAGAATCTAAAGTGTAAAGTGTCTTGAAATGAAGGAGTAAAAAAAAAGTCCTAAAAAAAGCATCTCCAAACTTTTGACCAGTAGTGTACTGTATGTTTTCCCTGATCATTATTTGGAAGTGATTGACACATTCATCTGACCAACATCAAACATTATTATTATTTATTATTGGACATATGCTTATTAGAGGATTAGCCCCATGATATGAATCATATCCTTTTCAAGGGGGTCCTCAGGATCACATCAAACGAAAAGAGAAAAGAAACCGCAGAGTACATACACACGATAAAAAAAAAAAACATACAAGAATTTGTTTTTAACATGCAAGAGGTGGTTCTTGGTTTGAAGCATTTGAAAACTAATGGTGTAACATATTGCACACCATAACACAATACATTACACGATACATGACATAGTGTAACAATTTACATCACAATCAGAACTGTAGATAACACCTCAGCTCAATACAGACAAGATAATCATGATCATGAGAGGTTTTTAAAAATTGTTAAGCTCATACAAAGTACGAAATTCATTTTGATTATTGTCTCCACTTTTGGACACCTTGGAGTTCATATGTGCCATGAGAGAAGGTTTTGTTTCATGTGGATCCAGCAATTACAGAGATATTAACCATAAAACGAGTCAAATTCTGCATTTCGATGGTTTCCATTGTTACCACAGAAGAATTCTCAGCTGCTGCAACAAAATTTTGAATTATAGGCTGTTTAGAAAGTTGTGACGTTACGAGAACGCAACCTATAAAGAAAATGGTGTGCGGTGTTTAGGAAAATGTGTGCTTTGTGTCCGGACCTTTGGGGGAAAAAACCTGATGTGCAAATGCAAAAAGGGCTATTAATCCGGTGTGTTGGGGAAAGAAAGGCAGCAATGCTCATACCTGCGTGTGTGGCTATTCTTCCCAAGAAAGCCAGGTAAGCCAAGCACTGAAAACCTTATGACAACTTTCCTTTTCTTTCCCCCCGGGAATTCTGCAAAAGCCTGTGTTGTTGCTCAGTCAGCTGTGCAGTTCTTTTAACTTACTGATATCACATCCAAAACGACTCACTCTTTTGGCTTTCGGTGACTTTTCTGTCTGCCACGGTTCAGGGATAAAGCATAATAGCTGATGATACAAGGCGTCGCAGTGTTTTACCTGGTGGCAGCTGCTCATGACGGCAACGCTGGTGTTTTTGAAAAGAATTTAGAGGTATGATGCCTATTAGATTGATTCAGGGATCACCCATCCGTTGTCTTTCGCTTTATCCGAGGTCAGGTCGTGGAGGCGCTATAACCATGCGCAGTTCCTTTGGCTCTTCTCAAGGAAATGGGGGACTGGGTATTCCAAGTCATTCCCAGGCTAGCTGAGAGACATAGTTGTTCCATCCATCCATTTTCTTCCACTTGTCCGTTGCCGGGTCGTGGGGGCAGCCATCTGAGCTGCCCAAATCACATAGCACCAGCCCCTATGGCTCCTCCTACAGGTGGTGGGTCCACAGAAGGACGGCCTCATGGTTCTAACCGGGCCTGTTGGTCTCTCATAAGGGGCTTCTGAACCGTTCTTTGTCTGACACGTCACCTAGGACCTGTTTGCCCTGGGGACCCTACCAGGGGCACGAAGCCCCCGACAACAGAGCTCCCAGGATCATTCGGGCGCTCAAACCCCTCCACCACGTTAAGGTGTATTCCATGTCGGCCCCAGGCTAGCTGAGAGACATAGTTGTTCCGTCGGCTATTAAGGATTTTCGAAGGAGTCTTGATCGACCACAATTTCCGTTGGTCGACTAAATGCACAATCTTTTTGCATCAAATAAGAGGGTCTCAATTTACCTCACAACTTGTTAGTTATTTTACTTAGGGCTAATAATGATAAAAACAGATGTAGTACCAGAGTTTTACAGATAGTGGAGACAGTTTGAGTTTTTCCTTGTGGGTGTTCCTTGTGGGTGTTCCTTGTGGGTGCCCAACTTGTCCAAGGTCTTCCCCCGTGGCCTCCAAGTGGGACCTCCCCGAAACACCTGCCTGGGAAGGCTTCCTGAACAGGACCCTGGGCCACATCAGCCGGCTTCACATTATCTCTAACCCTCAAGTCACCCTCCAACCATGACCAAAATCTCGTGAGAGTAGGAACGTACATTGACCGATAGGTCAAGAACTCTGAGAGGGCATAAGTCTTCTTGGTGAGAACCATGGGCTGCAGATTTTGGAGGTGCCGATTTTCATCCCAGTTGCTTCAAACTTGGCTCCAGTGCTCGCTGAAGGTCCTGATTTAATGAAGCCAACAGAACGCATAAGATACAAACAGCAGAGATGATAGAGGTCTCCAAACCGGACCCCCTGCGCCAACACAATTTGTGCATACTTGTTGAAGCGTTTGGACGGGGTTTATCAGTGTTCTGTTATAGCCTACACTCAAATTCAGCCAAAGACGATCAATAACCGAGGCGATCCTTGTTGTAGTTGGATCGTGCTGCGAAACCAAAGGAATTCCTACTTATCTGAACGTCTTGCAATGCGCAGAAGATGAGGGGGATTGGGATGTTTCCTTTGCCAATAAAGCGTCTGCATCTGTCTTCTCCCAGGTCACCAGCAACTCATTTCGAAGCACCATGTTATCTTTAATAGTAAGTCACGCAGGGTTCACAAGTGTGGGAACCATACGCAAAGAACATCAATTAGTCTGGAGATAAACAACACCTTTTTTTCTTTTCTTTTTTAGACTGGATAATGTAGCCAGAAGGGGGTAGAGCATCCAGAACGTGACCTCAAGTTGACAGAAGCCTTTGACAGCTCTGTTTAGAATGTGAATGATATAAGTGGGTCATCTCTTTACAAGATAATGGTATTATACATGTCAACATGACTATGGACAAGCGCACAGTGGGAAGAGTAGTTTAAATATTTAATAAATGGGCTGCAGTAAAAGTAAGAATGTCACTCGAATAATCCAGGGCAAGTTTATTTGTAGAGAACAATATTTTAACAAAACATAAATAACAATAACAGAGCAAGTACATGTTAAAGTACATAACATTTTTGCTTAAAAGGGAATAAAACAAAACAAAAAATTATTATGAAATCAAAACACTTCCATTCATATGCGAAACTATGAACTACTAACATAGGCTCTTTGTCCATCTGGCTGAACTCTTTTCAGTGGACAGTCTGTTGTGGTTTTGGCTCATCAACAAATATTCTGGAAAGGGCCAGTTCCACATTGTCTCACAACCTCTTCAGGGAAAGGACCTCGGAGTCTGGATCCGTGATCCGTGGTCCAACTAGTGATTTGACGTTGTTGACTCTTTTTAACGGCTTTTAGACCTGAATGCTTCAAATCGTATTGAATTTTTAAACCTAGATGTCTGAATTTATTTTCAATTATATAAAGGTTTATTAAACATTAACATACTTGCCTCTATTCATTATTTATTAAAATAGTCCTGATCAAAGCTACCCTTTGTGGTACCGCCTCAGTTCTGGGGGAGAGTGTCAATCACTGAGCATTATTCCCTGCTTACGTTGCCCGTGGCATCCCTTTTTAGGTTGGCATGTGTCACAAAACTTTCTACACTAAAAGGTTCACCAGGCTCTCAGAAAGTTGAACTCTCCCCTTCTCTCCCAATGTTGATCCTCTATGTCCTTTACATGCGGTGGAATTGACAATAACGCAAACTGAACTGATACCGAAATGAGTAAGCCTGACAATTCTGAATATAGCCCGCACAGTGACTGGATTCGGGCATATGTCATCGCCTTGTTTGATAATTATTTTTACTCAAATTTGGCACTTGGCAGCGTGGCTAACATGTGCCGGGACGATGCGTCGGCCGGAGCCAAGTTTAACGTTTTATATTGGAACTGGCTATAAGTGAGGGCCAGCCGGAGCCCCCACGCTGCTTTTCTGTTCCTCTCATAACTCATTTCACGTGCCAAGATTCCGTTTGCCGATAATGAGGCCAAAGCAGAAAGAAAAGAGAAAAAAAAAAAAAAAAAGGCAGAAAAGGATTGGGACTTTTACGGCTCCTGAGCGAGCGTTTCACTAAAATCGCAGGCTAACGAGCATTTTTGCAACCTTTTTATTTTTGTAATTTTTTAATTTATGGTTTGTGAGCGGGAGAAACTTAGAGCGTTACCCCCCTACAAGCTGAGTCAGCAGAAATCACCTCGCCTTTTTTTCACGACTAATTTGCCAGTTATACGACAAATTATGGCAAATACCTGACGTAGCGTGAGGCGCGCGAGACTGCTTTGCGGATTGCAGCCGCTTACTGTATATAGTCCCACGAAGGAGTACGCGAGAAATGAAAAGTGCACGGGTCGAGTTGTAATCACATCCAGTATAGGCTTCGGTATAATGGGTGTAGTTATGAGGGAAAGTTTGGCGGAGGAAAAGTATGTTGCAGAAATAACGTATAGGCCTAATGGTTTTAGTAATGAAATCCATGCGCAGAAAAGGTCCTATGGATTTGCAAATGCATTTGAACCAATTATTCAATAAAAATATCTCATGAAAACTGTTATTGCAGAAAAAGCTTTCCCTAATTCTAATAAGAGTCGTATTGTTTTTTTTTACGGTCTTTACCAGCATCACAAAGTCCACTGAAGGACCATAATTCATGAACGGTTGGTAACAATAAAAGGCGAATAATGGTTCCACGTTTAATTAGAATAATACAATGTAACGTTTCTGTGCGATCAAATGTTTAAAAAAAGCTTTGAACAAAGGCCGGATAAAGTCCCATTGTAGTGAATGGGCCTAAAGTTCCATTGGACCTACAGTATAAATAGAGTGACGATGTCATCATTTAACCTCCTAACCCCCCACCTAAACAGAGCACATTTTCTCCAGTTTGGCTTTCTAAAAGTGTCTTGAAGCAAAGCGTCAAAATAGTGACAAAAACAATGAAAAACTGACAAAATTTGTAATGAAAACACAACAAAAAAGCCACAAAAAAAAGAGTGATGAAAAGGCAACCGGTCTGTGCCATTGGCCCCTCCGTCCACCACCAACCACTCACTCACTACATTCACCCAGGCTTCCTGGTGTTTCCCAAACGGTCTCCCATCCACATACTGACTCAGTGCCTCATGACCCCTTTGAGGGTCCCGACCCGCACTTTGGAAACCCCTGACTTAAGCCATTGGACCTCGCCCAAGAAGAATAAAAATATTGACCTCTAAAGACGTTTTTTGATAAGTTTATAAGCTTTGCAAAAGTTAAAGTGCATTTAGAAAGGATTTAATCTTTGTCTAATACAGGGGTGTCCAAACCTTTTACACCGAGGGCCGCATATTGACATGTTTACAGCATAGAGGGCCACAGACTCTGTCAATGCATTCAAACATTCAACTGGGTGTATTTAAGGCAGGGCTAAACCATTCCCTACACCTTTATTTAGGCTTCAAACAATAATGCCAGCTCTATCTCACGATAAATGTTAGCTTTTGAAGTTTTAATTGTGTAGAATTATTCAAAACTGGGGTGAAGTTGGAAGCTACCAAGCTGTTCCACGCCACTGTGCAGACGTCGAAGTGCTCCTATGTTATTACGCCTTACAATATAGTACCCCTTTTTAATCCGCTTAGAAAATGGACATGTGTAACTAGACTTGGGTCGTGTAACTGTATTGAAATAAGGAAAATGTGGAACAGCTTGATAGCATTTAGCCTCGCCAAGCCCAAAACGGAGGTGAAGTTAGAAGCTAACATGACCAGACAGGCACGCATCAACTCGTCTAAGCTAAGGTAAGAACATATCTCAGTATGGAAAAACGGTGGCCTATTCCTTTAACAAGATTTTTTTTATTTTTTTTGGAGGATTTTTTCATTTCTAATTCCCAGCCCGATTTATTCAGCTTTGAACCCCCCAAAAACAACATTTGAGATTTTAAAGATTTTTTCACATATGATTATGCTTATTTAAAAATGTGTTACTAATATGTCAATACAATAAAACCATACATTTAAGTCTGGATCTGTCCATTATTTTGATTTCATCACTGACCATATTGACAATTGTGGCCATTAGGGCTGAACGATTAATTGCATTTGCAATTTTATCGCGATATTACACAACGCGATTTCGTAATCGCAGGGCACGCGATTTGGGAAGTAAATAGAGCAACGAGATATGGCAGCAAAGTCCGCTCCGTCGCGTGCTTTTGTTTACGTCTCAGTCTAGTTAAGGTGCGCGGTAGATTGTGGATGTACAGTGAAAATATCAGCTTTTATCATGCAGCCACCGCGAAGGAATATTGCTTTTCTCCGTTAGCATTGCGTTAGCCACAGCGCTAATCACGCCATTCCGTCGCCGCTACTACACGCTCTGATGATCACAGAAACTCCCTCACCTCCGGAGTCTACGCCTCTGCCTCCACAGACATATATAGGTGAGTCTGTGCGGATTGTAAAAAGTAAAGAGTCGTTTGTGGCTCAGTTTAGGGGGCTTATGTTTGGGAATGTTGTGGATAAAGAACTTATCTCAAAAGCATAATGACGTTTCATGACCATTAAGTATCCGCGGAGGCGATGTGCCATGTGCCTTTATTTACCTTTGCGTCTACCACATATCCGCTCCGTAGGTCGTACAGGCGCTAGATATAAACACTAAACTGCTGTATGAAAAGGGTTGGTAACTAGGATCCGAGGCAGGAGCCCGTGTCATGTCTTATGTTGCTGAGTAAATGTGCTGTTTAAGCTGAAATGTCACTAAATGGCTGCGAGTCAAAGATACGTGTCTGTGTCTGGCCTCATGTCCCGTCTCCTTGTGTCAGTGTTCTTTTCTTTCTTCATATTGTCCAAAGTTACATCCCAAAACCAAAATGCTGCTCTTAATTCCACTGTGATTTGGCGTGTGCTCCACCTGGCCTCTCCGTGTCCTTCAATAACGCGCATCTGAAGCAACTACCAGTCGCAGCTCAGACTGGGATTTGATTGGCCGAAATAATAAAGTACTATTTGATAAATTAAATAGCTTATTTTGTATTAATTGGGAGTTTGATTTCCTAAAACTTTTCCAACTAGTTAAAGCAGACGTTTGTTCTTACTTTCCTGCACTTTAGTCTGGGTGATGTTACTGACTGGATCAGTGAGTTATTTTTTTTTCATATCTATATAATTTAGCATTTATTTATAGACTGTACTGTTAAGTTCAGACAGTTTAAGAAGTGCAGTCCACATTTTGAATAGGTCAAGCAACAATTTTGTTGCAATTTTCACTTCAAATATTGTTTATTATGAAACAGGCTGATTTATTGCTTGTGTTAGGTGAAAAATACATGAGAAGAGGACCTTGCAACAATAATCGCATATTTAATCGCAATCGCAATATTGAAGAAAAAAAATCGCAATTAGATTATTTCTCAAAATCGTTCAGCCCTAGTGGCCATTGTTTTGCACAGAATGCCTTATTTTTATATGAAAACATAAAATGACAGAAAACTTGCAATACATGTTTTCCCCATATTTTTTTTTATCAGTCATGTTTGGCAAAATGTTTCAAATTGATATCTCCAAATGTATTAATTCCAAAGCGTCTTCAAATTCTTGACCGGTGTTTGGTACATTGGCCACTCAAACCAAAGAACCACTTACCCATTCAGACTCTCATTCGTGCACCAGGGTGTACGCAGACGCTGGAGCCAAGGAGGGCGAAGTGTCTCGCCCAAGGACACGACGACCGTGTGCACCTGCTGGAGCCAATATTCTAACCACCAACCCTCCGATCGTAAGACGACCCGCTCTACTGTTGCCGCATGAAGAAGTTCAATAATTAATGCCATCAGTCATAAGTATATTTGTGGAAACTGGGCTCTGGTGAAATGGGTGATCTAACTGTCCTGAAACATCTACTTTCCATCCGCCTTCAAACAAACCCAATTTCCAACTCTTCACACCAGCAGTTTTTGTAATCTAAGTCTAAGACCTGCACAAGAAAGTAAACTTACTGATATGTTTGGCCTAAACATTCAGAGTTTGACATTTAAAACTTCCCTTGGGTCAAATGTCAAGGGGGACAGAAACAGCCGGAGCACTGCTCACGCCGCTCCATCCCGGCGCGCGAGGGGAGCCGTCCTTTAAGCCACTTAAAACCTGCGCTATCCCATCCGTGTTTGTGTAACAGTTAGCTGTGACCTATGCTCCCCCACTCCTTAAGCCATCCGCCTGACGAAGACGACTCTCAGCCCTTTTAAGGCCCTTTGCGCTCCTTATATTACTGATGCTATCTGTCCCGAGGAGTTTGCTGACAAGAGTCCGGGGATCACAAATGGCCATAAAGCAGACGGGGCCCAAATTACGTCTTATCCTGACACCTCCTGGAATGGGCTGTCCGTCGAGGAGGAGAGGGCTGACCGCGGTGGCTTTAAGCGGGGGATTTAGCCCTTGACCCATTCTCCTCCTCCGCCGGACCGTGGACGCAAGACTAAGTTGTTACGGATAGCATTACACCGCGCAGCCTCCGCCAGGGCGGGGAGATGTTCAGAGAGGCCTTGAGGCTAGATACTGCAGGTGAATAGGAAAACATTTATATTATTTATTTCACAGGGACATTGCACAATAAATGTGTTGCACAGACTGGAGATAGCTACAAGCTTAGCCTCTGTAGTCCCTGTGCAGAGGCAATGACAGCAGGTTTAAATACAGTGTGTACTAAGGCTGCAGCTAACGATTATTTTTCTATCGATTAATCTATAGATTATTTTTTCGATTAATCGATTAATCTATAGATTATTTTTTCGATTAATCTATAGATTATTTTTCCTTTTACCGATTATTTTTTCATTTAAAATGAAGGGGAAAAAATTGACGTAGGCCAGTATTTTCAAATGGCATGGCTTTTATTTAACCAAATAAAATTATGGCTCAATGTGCAACTCAGTAGCCTATAAAATGTGCAAATCAAAATATTCTGGAACACTCACTGTAAACATTTGAATAAAAGTATTGCTTATTTGCTTCAAAATGCGCAAAATAAAAAATAAATAACCAGCACACAACAATGATTGTATGATTAAAGTTAATTGTTCGTTTGTACATAACTGTTAATGTTGTACAAAGGTAGTTTAGTTAGTTACACAACTAACGTAACGTTATGTAGCGTTAGACACGCGCGTTTTTGACTCCTCTCAGAGCGGAACAGTGCTTTAGTTTATGAATTTACAACGCAGATACAAATAATACATTAATGTTTTTGTGTAATGAAAATTACTCACGCGGCCGATTGACTGGTTGATGGCATGAACGCTGTCGGGTGTTTTCGTTTTAAATGTTCGTTCATAGCTGTTGTGCTGCTGTGGTAGGCCATTTCCGCTCGACACAGTGTGCATAAAACACATTATCTGGCCGTTTCTGGAAATACTCCCACACTTTTGATTACTTTTGGCGTGCCTTTTTCCCCTCGCTCGCATCGCCAGCATCGCGCGCCGCCATGATGTAAACAAGCGACGCGTCGACGCACAAAAACTGCGTCGACGTATTTACGTAATCGATGACGTCGACTACGTCGACGCGTCGTTTCAGCCTTAGTGTGTACACCATATACAATACAGATAAAACTCCACACAGGCATCAACAGGCACCATCAAAAGGGTCACCACAACAATAGTCTATTTACAGGAACTTGATTCATAATTTACGTATAGTATTTTGAAAATACCACGATTACCATTTCTTCAAGTCAAGTTTAAACTGTTGCAAAGTGCTTCACTCTCGAAGAATTAATGGCAAAGAGCTTTGACAAAGAAGCAATTCTGTCCAAAAGTAGAAGGCCTAAAGTTCACATAACAGTCTCCTCTGGAGGAGGCTTGCATTGTTGGTTCACAACAGGAATGATGCTGGAACACACCATAATAATAATAATAATAATGATTGCAAGTATTTTCAACCCTGTGTTACCAAGTTTCTCAAAGCGTTTTACTGTAGTCATTTTTTATCTACTCCATACTCGATGGTGTTAAGATGCTATTGTAGTACCACCTTCAAATGTATATTTCAGATGTAGTTCAAATGGAAAACGTTCCCCATTGGGGTCGTAAACAACAGCGATTGGTTGTTGCGATTAAAAAAGGTTGGGAACCACTTCATTAGACTATCAGATGCCCACATGCTGTTGGTTTAAAAGTGCCGTTGCAGGGGAAAACATTTTATATATTTAGTGACAAAACCTATGTAATGGATAGGGATTTATTTTCTTCACGAATTCAATACAAATGAGTGTAATTTCAGACCTCTCATTTAGAGCGGACTACCTGTAATTATAGACGTTTATTAATGTGGTGCCCCTTGAGATGTGCCATTTCATTTCTGAGGGGTCCAAAAATGTGTAAAAACATTTATCAAACTGATTTAAAAACATTTGTAAAATGAATTAGATATCAACAAATCCTCCAGAAAAACAACTACAAAACATCAAAACTTAACCTATACACTACAACCAAATTTGGTGTCTGTAGGTGTTACTTTGCATGCACAGGTTGTATGTGGAGGTAGGCAACATCAGGCCTGCGGGCCAAAACTGGCCCTTCAGTGAACAACCTGGTGCCCCCAGTGTGATTATTTCACAAATCAGAGATGAAATACCCGTTTAAGGGCTAGAAATGTGGAAAATACTGTCAACATATAACACTGGTATTTGAAGAACAAATTCTGTATTTTGGGCTACGATTGGAAGGTTTGGCCCTTGGTATTTTGGGGGTGAAGAAAATTGTCCCTCTGCGACGCATGAGAATAATACATTTTGGGAAAACGGCCAATTAAAATAACAATTTCCCACAAACAAAAAATCTGTTGATTTGGTGCGATTGCTTATTGTGCAGATTAGACCGTGGATTTATTTCTGGGTGAAAGTGTGTGTTTATAGAGCAAACCGTGCCAATTCCAATTATGAAAAAGAAAGGGGGAAAAGATTTGCGTGCTGCGTCTCCCAAAAAAAGCACAATAGCATCTTCTGAAAGTACCATAAATGGAGTCATAGCGTTGTAATTTGTTGACGCGTTGCGTAGTTTGATCGAACATTGGAAAGGTGCAGGGAGAGCGAGAGAGAGTGAGACCGCATTAATCCCTTAAGCCCTCAGGATGATGCCCCCTGACCAGGCCATATGAGATCCACTCGCCCCTCGCTAATCTGCCGCAAACACCGACCGGCCCCAGAAAGTGGCTCGCCCGGCGCTGACCAAACTGTTGACAGGCGGATTAACCCGCTCGGGCCAACGCGGGCCGTCCCCGCGCGGATACACGTCTCCCCAAGTAAACCGGACATTAAAGCTGCAATGATCTCGATTACAGGGAATTAAAGTGCAGCGTCGTACGGGCTGACGTGTGTGGACTGCTGAGCTGAAAGGGAGATGGGACTAGGGTGACTGAAGAACCATGTGGACACAACACACTGTCAAAAAGTACGGTCGAAGCTCAATAAATCGGGCCAGGAATTGGATGTTAAAAAATCCCTCTGATAAAATCTTCAAACTATTGTTAAGGACGAGACTGGAACATTTGGAATCCACTGAAGCTACTAAAGTGGAGATAATATTAATAATAATAATAATGATGCATTGGTTTTATATAGCGCCTTTCTGGACACTCAAAGACTCTTTACATTGCACTAATTATTCACTCCATACTTGGTGGTGGTAAGCTACTATTGTAGCCACAGCTGCCCTGGGGTAGACTGACGGAAGCGAGGCTGCCAATCTGCACCATCGGCCCCTCCGACCAGCACCAACCACTCACTCGCTCACTCACTCACTACATTCGCCAGGCCCTTCCTGCTTAGCTTCCAAGGTCTGACGGGATCGGGCAGAGCAAAGGCGGTGTGGCCACAGATATTGTCGCTCGAGTGACAACAACGAGAACGTAGGTCCAAAAGATTTGTAACGTCTGTGCACGCATGTGTACATTTCTCCCGTCTTTAGCCGATGCTGTCTCCCAGAAAGAAAATGACCATATTTGGATTACAGCGCAATATCGTTCAGCTTTCGTGCTATACGTGCATGAATAAGCGTGCGGGAGAAGGCCGGTGCTGCGATGTTGTAGTTATTTCCTGGATATTTCCGGCTGACTAGCGGACAAAAGGTCATAAAATAACCTTTGTAAATGGTGAGTTTGGAATGTTTGGAAGCTGGGTTGCAGGCGACATCGCAGTGTTCTAAAGGCCTATAATTTTATATAGAGGTAAAATTATTTTGTTTTTGAGGAAATCTTTGGTCTTGTACAGAGAGATCATGGACCCAGTGACTGATATTAATGATCATTTTTGTAATTCATACATTTTCTTTTTAGATATGACTTGTGAAAGTGTAATGCAGTTAATAGGGCTGTGACATCATCACATTCCATAACTTGCAATAGAACTTTATTGGTTGTTTTCAGGTTCTAAACTGTGATGATGTCACACTACCATGTGGGAGGGGAGTGCAGGAGCCAGTTGTTCTTATTATTGCATTACACTTTCACAAGTCGTATCTAAAGACTAAATTTATGATAAAATGATATAATTGACTGGGTCCATGATCTCTCTGTACAAGACCAACAATCTTCTCAAAAACAAAATAAGTGTACCTGCCTCCACCAGTACAAAAGATATAGGCCTTTAAAACGATGTGCAATAGGTTACATTCATTTAGTTTATTTGTTTATTTGAGCAGTTGAAATTCTGCTCCAAAGGAGTGGGCCAAAGAAAGCTTATGAGCGTCCACCCCCAAAAAAGAACATTCTAAAGAGCCTATAGTTTAAAATTGAGGTGGAGGGCAGGTGAATTATTCACTGGGACAATCCACATGAAACAGACACGGTCACAAAGTTCAGTGCCTTCTCTCTCAGCCCGTGTGAACTAAGGTCCAAGTATTTTCCCATAAAGGAGTCTAAAAGTGGAGGCAATATCACAATACTTTGCCTGATGTTGGTCTGATGGAATGTGTCAGGTTTGTGAATCCAGTCACTTCCAAATAACGATCAATTTCAACATTTCTCAATTTTTGTCTTGGAGATTTCTTTCAAAAGCTGTTTCTCTCCCATAGAGTTGTATTTGCACCTGCCCTTCATCTGACATTATGACTTCATCAAATTCTAGAACATGAACACAACCAATTGCTGGGTTGCAGGTTCTAGAATGTGATGTCACAGGAGCCAGTTTTTCCTATTAACTGCATTACACTTTCACAAGTCATAGAAAGAAAATGTATGAATTACAAAAATGAAATCATTACTATTAGTCACAGGGTCCATGATCTCTCTGTACAAGACCAAACATTTCCCCAAAAACAAAATAATTTTACCTGCCCCCCAATCTCATTAAATATTATAGGCCTTTAGATCGCTGTGATGTCACCTGCAACCCCCAGCAATAGGCTCTGTAGAATGTTATGATGTCGCATAAATGTAACGTCTTGTTTTGTAGGGGTTTTTCTGGTAGGTCTTACCAACCAGAAAAATCCTCACAAACAATTGAACCTGCAGCATAAGGCCGCCATGCTAACCACCGATGACATCTTTGATTGTATTTTTGTCTGCATAAAAAGTTCCATAATGTACCTTCAATGGCAAATAGAATAATGAAACTTGTTTGGCTCTCAAGTGATCCCTGAACTCATTCCTCAAAGACCGTGGCTTTCTTTCCTTTTCAGTCTGCCTCGGTAAACCGCTCGTAATTACCGCGTGATCCTCAATTCCGCGTTTTACATTTGTTGGTTGTACATTTTCCTGCGCCGCTCCAGTCCTTACTTAGCTGCTCACTTTGGTTCTTCGGGACCCTTTAGCCTCTTCAAGAGCGTTCTGTCAAGTCATCAAATCAAGCTTTACTGTGACGGCGACAGAGCCAAGAGCAGAGGGGAACAAGCGTACACCAAACCCCTTCCTCTCATCGTCCCCCCCCCCCCCTCCCCCCCCTACGAATTTGTAAGTCTATCGCGTCGACAACGAACGAGAAAACGATCTGTTCCGGGTCATCAACAGGTACGTCCGAATCCGACGTCACCGGTTGCGAGATTTGCTTTCTTACAGATAGTGAATGTGTAACAATGGTTGGCAGGGGGAGCGTCCCGTTGGGAGAGCAGGAGGCCCAATCCTGGTGTTCCCAGACTGGCAGATTAGCGGAGCGGGGTTCAGCAGTTGGATTCACAGATGATGGAGCCGTATCTCCAGCTGGCCCCTAATCTGCCGACAAGTGACAAGCTTGTGTTGGTGCGGGATTGGTGATCCGTGCCGTAACGGCGAGGCGGCGAGTCCGCTGCGCGTGCCCTAAAACGGAGCGCTGGCTACGGGACTTTGAAAATGCGAAACGACCTGTGCGCCTGTTCTGTTTCTGTGATCTTCTTCGTCTGTGCCACTTTGTGCTCCATCGGTTACCGACACAAGCTTTTATTTCAATGTTGGCTAGTTTTTTTTGTGTACAACTAAAATAACTTATAGGTGTTTAGCTGTTAAAGCAGTACAAAGTAACTCGTTTACCTTAATAAATCGGTTTCGAAGTCCCTCTGGGGGTAATACGAGTTGTAATGGGATGAATGGAGGGTCTTTCATCTCCCCCGGGTGTCTCTGGCCAGAAAACCCCATTTGCAACTCGCCTGCCACCGGACCGGAACAACCAATACACACTAATGGAACCACGAAGAAGAAGCTAACAGGCTAACGGGCAAAGCAGCGCCACTTTAAACAGTATTTACAGCCAGGTTTGAGTGGAAAAAAATATTTCCATTGTGTAATTGGATGTACAATATCCCTCTCTCCCTTTGTCTTTTCTGTCAGCGTAGTATTTACTCTCACGGACAATTAATGAGTAAAAGCAAGATGCTGCAGGTGAATTGGGAATAAAAATACATTTAGAGATATCAATATGAAAATTCTGACATTTTATGTTTTCATATGTACTACCAGTCAAAAGTTTGGAAACGCTTTTTTAATGTATTGCTTTTCCTTTTATTTTCATTAGATTCTCACTGTTTAGCGTATTCGTTTATTTGACTGGGGCAATGTGCAAAATACATTAATCTTAACGAAAGGTTCATCAGACGGTCTGTTTTCAAGAAACCATCACAGCATAAAATGTATACAAAATAGTAAAAAACATATGCTACCTATTTTACATTTGTAAAGTTTAAGTGTGCTGATGCTGACACAGCTGGTTTTCGAGGATGTATTTTTTTAAGTTCCGAGATAAATGATTCAGATATACAGACAACTTCAGACTGTCTGGAAGTTGATTCCATTGTTTAATGGTTTTATATGAAAAGGCTGTGCAAAGGCAGAGGATCTTTTCGGGATAGCACAGTGTCTGTGAGCAGTAGAGCGGGATGTTCGGGTCGATGTGTTCAGAGTAAAGTTTAGTGATTTTTTTTCCATTGGGGATGAATTGTATTAACAATTAGGAAGAGGGTTTCTTAAATTTGTATATTGAATTGAATTGCCCAGACTTAGTATTTTATATTTACTCAGAATATTGCAGTGATGATAATGAAGGGCTTGGCTGAGGGGTTTAAGTGTGGTCTCATTGGCCTGAGACTAACCGGACAAACAGTAGGTGATGTGTGGAGAGATCATGGCATTGAAATACATGACAGATGCTTCAATTGTCAAACTATTCCTGATGTGTCTAAAGGTGGAGATATTATATTTAATGGAAATGCGCATTCTTTTAATTTTTGTAATCTCATTGTTTGGTCCCAGGCATGACTTTTATGAATGAACACATATGGAATTATGTTTTTGAATAGATTCAAATTCTTCAACCAGGTGACGGCCTTATGAAGCTCATTGAGAATATGCATTGCAGAAGCTTACTGAAACAATGCCACGGCGAATGCGCGCGATAACCAATGCTAAAGGCGGTCTAACCTCATATTAGCGCATGCAACATTGTTTTTGTGACTACTTTTCTTTTTTGGTCAGGCAGCATAATGTTCTGCACCCTCCAAGCCACGGGTCCCCGACATAGTTACATGGAAAATAGGATTAAAAAAACTCATAGTGCTGTGATTCACTCTAAATGTAAAAGAAGGTACCCAAATCTAAAATTTCAACTTCTGATGAAACACATTTTACACTTGGCTCTCGTGTAGTGTGATATCATAAAACTGAATTTCATCAAAAGAGTACTGTATTGTCTCCCTAGAATGACTTTTCTATCAAACGTGCTGGGGGAGCAGATTTACGGCGACAGAAGAACACTAAATGGTGTTAGTTTTATCAAAGAGAGCTTTTTTTTCTTCTACTTTCCCTGAAGTGGACACAGGAACGCTGCACAATGGTCAGTGTTCTGTGGGTTGGCCCGTGCTCCCAGTTTGTGAAAGAAAAAGTCCTCGGGCTCCCATCTCGCCAAGGACCCCACACCACGACCGCGGCACTGGGAATCGGCCCGCAAATATGTGCCGTAATCACATTAGCGCCCCGCACAGACAATGCGCACAGTCAAGTCAACTCCCCCGCATCACGCCTCACATCTGGAGGGGCGGGGCGCCGAGGACCTGAATGAAAACAGCCTGTGTCAGTGTGCAGGGGACAGGGTTTGGGGATATTTTACAGTTTTTCTCCATCGCTAAGATGAGGTAAACATGTTGAAATCAAATATTTTTTTTTAAACCGTATGATTATCATATTATTTATGTTTAAATAAGGTCAAATCACATTTTGGGTTGCCAGATCTCATAGCTGAAACCAGCTTGAAAATGAACACAAAGGAACTCCACAGAACTATAATGAAATTCATCAGTTGGCGCTCGTGCTTCACAGCTAGAAGGTCCCAGGTTCAATCCCCGGGCGGACGGGGCCTTTCTGTGTGGAGTACCCAGAGAACATGCCAAATGTTTTTCCCATGTCTGTGTAAGTTTCCTCTGGGTACTACGGTTTCCCCACCACTAAAAATATGTACAATAATCCAGGATGAATGATGTGTGTGTAAATTACTCAAATAAATAAATAAATAAATAATGTAAAAAAAAAAAAAAAAAAATGAATGGTGGTGATCAGACGCACATGTTTGCAGTCACACTTCTGTCTATCTACCTCGGGAAACTGTAGCTACATATGTAGCTTACCACCACCGTATGGGGAGAGAATCCCCTAAAACTATGTGGAACACTTCGGTAGACTTGTGTCATGTGAAAATCACTGTACAAATAAGCTCCCAATATATTACTTCAATTCCATTTCAATTAGCAACCATTATCGTGGCATATTTGGCGGCCATCTTGCACTTGTCTCCTTAGCCTTATTCTAATTATCGATGTGGCTACGCTAAGATGTACTTTATTGTCCTAATATGAAAATTTGTCCTCTGCATTTGACCCACCCTTTGATGCTGCTGGGGCGACCTGTAAGGAACAGTTGACGACCACAGTGCAGCGCCCGGGGATGTCGAGCCAAGCTAATGGTCGGAAACACCTGGCTGGAGGATTAACCTATTGTGCATGTTTTCGGTTGATAGGGTAAAGTGAAGTTGGCTACCAGGAGGAACCCCACCCAGACATGGGGAGAGAATCATTCATAGAAAGGCCCACACGGTCTCGGAATCGAACTCATCTTGCTGTAAGACAAGTAAGCGCTCGCACCATTACTTCCTGTTCCTGTATATTTCATATTAAGATGATCTTCGACCTGTTCAGATACTTCCTAAAAAATCAGCAGTTAGCTCTTGGGAGATGATCACTTAGTGCATGTCAAGAGCTTGATGTAGGATGTAAATATTCCAGCAGAGGAGACGTCATTTTTTTTAGGACAGTACGTGTTTTGCTTGTTTCCTAATATGCAGCTTATGGCAAAAAGAAGACGCAAACACCATGCCGTTTTATTCACTTGCGTCCATGTTAATTTATCAGACAAATTATAATTTACAAATGTTAAACTGTCACTTGAATTGGGGCCGCGTTTATCGGAGGAATCCATTATTACCGAAGTTTAGCGAACTTATAGTACATTCAATCTGTGGTGAAATATATGGTCATCTTCAAAACAGCCAGCCTATTTTAACAAATGCTGAATTATGAATATATGTTTCTACCAAAAAATAATAGAGACATGAAGAGGTGCAAAATAGTTCAACAGCCCATAAATACAGAAGACATGGCTATGTAAGACTCACACATTTCTTCTTCTGAGACACTGAAGAGGCCCCCCCACACCTGCAGCACAGGGGAGGCATCACAAGAGGAGCTACAGGAAACCAAAAGGGACACATGAGGATATGGTGAAAAGACTGTTGTGGGGCAGAGGGAGCCGTGCAAGGGGGAACGTATGGAGGAGGTGGAGCTGACTAGTGCAGGACACCACGCTCTGAAACACGGACAACCCCAGGAGGCGCTGCACTGTTTCAGAGGTACAGGGGAGACTGACGGCAGCCAGCCGAGTGCTACGGTGTCCCGGGACTGTGGTAAAGTCTTCCACAGCTTTGGGGCAGAGTAGCTGAATGCTCTGGCCCCTATAATGACCATGCATACTGTGGGGATGGAAAGGACACCAGCAGAGGATGAGCCGAGGGAACGGGACGGAGTGTAAGGGTGAAGCAGGTCAGACAAGTATGGAGGAGCTAGCCCTTGTCTGTATTTATACAGTCTACTATATAGTACGGAAAACATGGTAAATGAGGAGTTTATCGGCATGGGTGGACATTCGGACAGAGCCCTGGGGATCTTTGTCTCTCAGCAAATAACTTTAAAAACAAAGTTTTTCTCCTAATAGAGAAAACAGTGCATTGAGAACAAAGCCGTAGGTGTCAACTTGTATTCACGTCGCAACGCAAGCTCCCAGGCTAACCACTCTGACACTGTATGTGCAGCCTCTCTATCAATGCGAGGATGCCAGAAAAAAAGAAAGACGTGGGGGAAGAAAAAAAGTGGAAAGGAAGAGCTTGAAAGGGTCCGGAATGACGCCCACAGCTTTCCCAGCGCGTTTGACCTCTGACCGCGGCCGGGGAGGATTCAAAGACGCTTTATTTTTTTTTTCTAGCTTGTTCTCTTTTGAAAGTGACTGTACAAGGGCCGACTCTGTCCAATCACAGCCGGCGCCGCGGTCCTCAGTCTATTGAAGCCAAAGAGTCTTTTCTTCTCATGTCCACTTCAGGAAAAAATACAAAAAAACACACACTTTGATAAGGAAAAAACAAAAAAATAAATCAAACAAGATTTTGATTTACGTAGGCACTAGCGGGATAAGACGGTGGCCTAATTTAAAACAAAGTGTCCATTTCTCTCTTTTAAGGCAATGTAGGCTTTCATTTCAAACAGCTCGCGAGCAAGAAAGTGCTTGCGAGCTTTATCGGTGAGAAAATGCTACATTGATCCACACGCGCTACATTCCTAAAGCTGCCATGCCCTCGCTCCCCTTCAGTACAAACCTTCCAAGGTTGTGGATGTAGCTGTAGCTCGTCGATGCTCTACTCTGACACGGGCCGAGAGCGAAGGAAACGGCTGCAGGTGGAACTTGGAGCAGTGTTGTGTAATCTGGCGCCTTTTGGATGATTGCAAAGATCACGGAAATATGTTTGTTATGAGGGAGCAAAATTCAAGGTGTATAGCGCCAGCAGCAAGTCCAATTTGATGCTACGTTCCAACATTTTCAATACACAAACAAATCCTTGTATTGATCATTTCTGAAGATTTATCCGAAAGAGAAATGAGGGGAGATTTGGATGATTATGAGTAAATCCAACATGTGTAATGCTGAATGGGTTTTGGACCTTATTTTCTTTGTAATTCTAGTATATCTATATGTGGCTATATGTGTTCCTATAATGCTAATAGGAACACAATTGCATGCTTTTTAATGTCACTCACTGTTCTGATCTGGGGTTCGCTGCAGTTGGTCAGGTCTTAGTTTAGCGACACTATGTGCCCAAAGAACGAGATCAGCTGACGGTCTGGACATCCCGAATGACCAGGTTATTCCATCATTGGATTTCTTTTCCCCTGATGGCACGGGCGTATTCCAAGATGACAATGCCGGGATCCATCAAGAGAGACGGAGAGTGATCCAGGGAGCATGAGATGGATCGGCCGCCGCAGAGTCCAGATGTTGAGAAGCTTTGGGATGGGCTGGAGTGGGTTTTCGCGCAGTGGTCATTGTCACTGCGCGAGATCTTGGTGAAAAAAATAATGCAACGCTGGATCTTTTGACGTCATGGAAGCACACTGAACAACACCACAGTGAATACGTGCTGTGATGGAAGCCAAAGGCGGTCCAACCAAACAAGCGCATGACCTTTATTTCTTGTGCCGACAATTTAATTTTTGGTCAGAACATGTAACTTCCGATGCCCACAAGAAACCCTGGAGAAAGGTTTATCTTTTTTCCCCCTTTTGTCATCAAAAAGGAACTAGTTAGCCACAAAACGGCGGCTATTTTTCAGACGCATATACACTAATAAAATACACTGAAGAGAAAAAGACCCACATAGGCTTAGCACACAGAACAGACATAAAACTTTGCTTTCGCAATCCAAACTGACACTGATACTGTTTAAGATGTTGCACCGCTTCTATTCGTTCAACTAAAGTCATTTTGAAAGTTGAAGAAGTGGACCGGACACACGAAAATCGACCCCAAAAGTAGTTTACGTGGGGGGAAAAAACGAGACTGGAGACTATAACTTTGGAGAACTTTTGAAGAACCGTTGGCGCACGTCGTGGCTAAAAAGGCCCAGTTCATTTTGCCTTTATTCCCAAACCCGTCTTTCATGGAATAACCGCGACCTTGTACATGGACCAAAAAAATATGGATTCACGTCAACCCTCTGCCACGAAAACCATTTTAAAGACCATCATTTCCCGAGGTTCGGCGCTGCCAGGAGTTAGCAGCTGAGGCGACAAGCTTTCACGAGCCCGAGCGCTCGTTTCGAAAACGTAAAATGTCGGCTAATATTTTCCAGAGCTCTTTTCTCTTTCACACACTTTAAATGCTTCTCTCTTCATTTTTTTTTTTTTTTTTTTCTTGTCTTGGGCCTATATCCCGCGAACAAAGCCTGGTTTCTGTTTCGCCCTTTAGCCTGCTGTGAGCGTAAGGGCCTGGCTACCCCATTAACAACACACTTTGGGAGCTAATTACAAACACTAGGCTTAAAACCCACTTCTCGACTGCCCCACAAGAAAGAAAGAAAGAAGGAAAGAAAGAGAGGGAGGGGAAGGAGGGAGGAGGGAGGGGAGAGGTGCTGGAGTGCGAGGTTTGAGAGGGGCTAAAGAGGGGGAGTGGCTAATGAATCCATAGACTTGAATGCTGGGTAAATAGTTGTTCACGATAGGCTGCGCCGGCGCTTGGAGGACGAGTGTGAAAGAGGGCATGGGCCTTTTTTCAACAGCCAAGACTTCTTTTGAGTGCGTGTGTGTGTGTGTGTGTGTGTGTGCGTGTGTGTGTGTGTGTGTGTGTGTGTCGCCGGTTAGATTTCTGGAGAGCTCAGGCGCGTTGAAAGGTGCGCCGCTGTTGTGTGCAGAGGCTTTCAGAGCGTACGCTTGGGTGGCGCGGACTCGAGAGGAGGAGGAGGAGGAGGAGGGTGGGGGACTGGACATGACCCTGAGACGGAGGAAAGCTGGAGGGGTTTTAAGAATTGTACAGATAAGGAGATTTTAAGGCGCGACATGGCAGGTGTAGACGGTGATTTTTCACGCTGTGGTCAATGTTGGGATTTGTAGCTGGTTTTAGTTCACGTCAGAGTAAAACACAAAACTCCCCCTTTGAGGTGATTGTGTTATGACGCTTTGTCCGCTAGCGAGAAAACAGTCCCTCGTCTTTCACTCGCGTATTCATTCACAAAGATATGATACTGTGCATAACATGTTTGCTACTATCCACGTGTACGCAGTAAACCAAATGCAGTCACTTTCTGTCTGGGAGACAGAAAGATGGGACAAATATAAAAAGCCCATGTGCAGAGTGCAGATACAAAACTTTAACCTGTTACCTGCCGTCCTCTCGATCAGGAGGCTAGGGTCAGGGGTTAGGAACGGCAAATGCGATGTAAGTTGTGTTTCACTCACATAGATCTTAAGCATAGTTTGAAAAACTAGAAGAGGCTGTAAGCTCTCCAGCCTCTATACACTTTGAGGTTTGAATATGCATAATTGCTAAAACTAACCCTGAGCTAACAAGTGAACAGATTTCCATTCCACTTTTGCAACAGTGTCTCCACTTAAGTAGCTCCAACAGACTTCAAACTTTCCAGTCTTGGATTTACCGAGATTATGAAGGTCGTTTCAATATGTTTAAATATCTTACTCCTATTTCTTGAGCATTGAATGACAAAAAAGGCTAAATGTAATTTGTTTTTATAGATATTTTTCTCTGATGAAATCTTTGTAACTAATATTTCAACAAAATGTCATTGCTGAAGGTCATTTGAACCATTTCTATGAATAAAATGCCTTATATTTATTTCAACCTGAATAGACTCAGAGACAGAATGTGTTGGGACCGTTTTATTGAATGTAGATCAGGATTTGGGCTCAGACCAAGATTGCAGTAATGATCTGGAATACATGGCATTGATAGATGATAGGCCAGGCGGAGGAGGGTCGCAGCACGGCTGGGCTACGG
The DNA here is from genome assembly GCA_021464625.1 of Proterorhinus semilunaris. Classification (NCBI taxonomy): domain Eukaryota; kingdom Metazoa; phylum Chordata; class Actinopteri; order Gobiiformes; family Gobiidae; genus Proterorhinus; species Proterorhinus semilunaris. The sequence continues at coordinate 27,704,504 of CM038356.1, read as the reverse complement.
CCGAGTGACTGACCGGGGAGCTTAAGAAGGGGATCCTGGGCGATGAGTGGCTGAAGCAGCATGAGCAGCCGCGATGATTGGCTGACGTGAAGGTGCGGCTTGAGCTGGGGCCGGGGCCGGGTTTATGATTGGTAAAGGCTGCCGTTGATTAGGCGATGAATGAAGGCTGCAGGTATGTCTTCCAGGTTGAATTTGTGCTGAAGCTTCATATCAATCTACGGCAAAACACTACTTGGGTACCTTTGCAGCCTCTAAAAAATGAAAATTGCGCCGGAATTCCCCCTCTGTACGACAACAGAATGGGGACAAAACTTCTTCCTTGTTGCAAGCCGGTGGCATTTGACTCTACACCGGTTCTGGAGCTTGCATTGTCAGGCTTTTAAAATGAATGAAAGACATGAACAAATATGTTTTGTTTTTTTACTTTGGAGCCTTTATAGAAATGTGGTGGAGTTGATAGTATTACTGTATATTTATCTTTCAAATGTAGTGGAGTAATAAGTTCTCAACAACAATACTGCACTTTGGTTGTGGATTCCATTCTCAGGAACCATCTGAACCCCCTAGTTTTCCAATAATGACATGAGTTAGCAGGTTCTTTTGTCTGCTTCCAAGTTGAAAGTTTCAAATAAACTGACAAGTATTTTGAAAAGTCCAAAAGCCATGTAACTCTAACCAGCTAACACCTTTTTTTGAGGAAACGACTCCCCCTCAAAGCCATGAGCGAATCTTCAGCCGAAGATGAGTGGCAGCTTTATCTCTTCTCCGAACCTGAAATCTCCTAAGCACAGCCTCCTCCTCCTCCCCGTCGTCGCTGCTGCGTTCCCCGCCGCCTCGGACTTTGCCGCGTCTTAAGCTTACAAATCCTCTCCCACTTCGCTCCCCTTTCCCCACCCCTTGCGCAGGCTAAGAAAAAAAAAAAAAAACCCTGCTCTGCGCTGCGGTTAGCTCGGTTCGTTCCCACATGGAGCTGTCTTTAATCAAGTCCGCGCGCCTGCAAAAAAAAAAAAAAAAAGCCCGAGGCGCGCGGCGGATCGCAAACCGTCTCAGAGCGTGCCATCGACCGCAAATTACACGGGTTTGATTTGAGGTTAGGGCTAAGTCGCTCCCGTAAGAATAACAGAGGCGGGATCACACCTCCACGGGCAGGTTTCTTCTTTTCATTTTGGGGAACAAGGGAGCGGGGGCCCATTGTTATCCCGCGGGGCAGGGCGAGGAGAGACACGGCTGGCAAACATGTCGACCAGATATTGGGTTCGTTTCCCATTGTGTGTCTGACCCGATATGCCGCTATAAAGATGTAGCGAGATGAGTTATAGCCCGTAATCGTTGTCTGCGAGGTGCAGTTGAAAGAAAGGCTGGAAAGTCTGCTGCACACACGGTGTAGGGTTGCAGTTTTATTTCCACCCCGACAAGTGTTGCAATTGACATTAGATTAGCGGACAGGGTAGAGTCTTGAATGGGGTTTTGTTGTTACCTAAAGGCACATTGCGTAACATTTTGGATCATGCTGGTCCTAGCAGTGCAAACATGCTCCCAATGACCGGCTCGACACGGTGAATGCTATTGCTGCTGTAATCCAGAAGGATGGTTTTGGATGAGGGCCAGACCTATTTAAATCTCGTATCTGACTGCCTTTCGTCGACGTCGCCATTAGACCCCAGTCAAGTTTCAAGTCAAGTTTCACAAAATGTTGTTGTGATGCGTCTGGTCAACTGGTTTTACAGCAGTTTTACCACCATTGTCATAGCAGGCTGACAAAATAAAATTTGTATTGCTTTCCAATTTTCCAAAGCCGCTTTATGATAAAATATTCCCTCGGGCTCACAATGCAAAGCAATATACAAAACAAAGTTGCAGCGCCCCAAAAGTAAACAAATACTGTGTGTGAAGCACTATGAAGTGATAGTCTGGACCAACGTTTCATTTTATTAAATCGATTATGTCATGCAATTCAAAAAGCAAATGCAACCACAGCATTCAACCTATGAAGAAAAAGGTGAAGAACAACTTCTAATATCTGCCCCCCCTTTGAGTAAACGGGCCCCCTATCTCCCGTCAAAGTCATTCCTCGTTTGCAAAATGAGGCCGGAGACAGAGATTTCACATGTAAACCCTCGAGCTGAAAGGCCCGTTCACAGGAAAGCTCGCCTCATTGGTCAAAGTGATGGCATCGGGGACTCTGATTAGTTGGGACTGGTAAAAAAAAAAATCTATATTATTTACTTACTTACTTATTAACTACTTCTTACTTACTCACTTAAGTTATGTCAAATTGCAGGCCCTGGCGGTCAGATGTATGCAAACTATAACATTTGTAAAACATTAAAATGACAGAATATCACTTTAATAGACATGCAGCTCATTTGCTCTGTGGCTCGTGTTTGGACTGTTTCCAACAAGTGAAAGCAGAAATGTGTCCGGGAACAAAGTGTATACTCTGATTTGGACACTTTTGTGCAATTGTCTGCACTGAATCTATCACTGATTCACCACAGCCTCGTCACCCAGACTTTTTTTCCCTTCTCTTCTTTTTACTCCAGCGTTGATCATTTTATCTTCTGAAATTTGAACTCATGTAAAGGAAAAAAAAAAAGCAAGTGGTGAGAGATTAAGCATGAATTGGAATGACACATTTCTGAAACGAATACGAGCTTTCACTGTCGGCTAACGGCATTGCTTGCCGATCAATGGACGAATGCTTTTGGGATTTTAAATGGCAGAGCGGGTGAGCCTACAAGAGGAACGCTACCCTCGACCGGGTGAAAAGCTCATTTCGATCGCGTCCATATTCCAGCAGACATGTCATTATTAAAACACACCGAGATTTATAGCCCATTATAGTTGTTATTCTGGTGTGGCGAGGGAAGGTTGGAGGTGGACGCCTGACCCCTTGGCGCGCCGATAGTATGGCTTCATTCCACGTGGAAAGCCCTACACTGATTATTATTAGCTCTTAAAGTGAACCGTAAAACTCTAGCTTTTTATCACGTGCACTTCTTGGCAAACAAACAAACAGAGCGCAGCGAGGAGCGTTTAAGAAATAGCACAATGACATTAGAGGTGCCAGAGGGTTTGGGTTTTCTCCAATTTTTTTTTATTATGTCAAGGCTTATACTTAAGTTCCCACATCATAAAGAGACGCAGACTTTCTCCTCACTCCTGGCACCGAAACCTACGCTCCGAAAATGCTTAGTTAAACCGACGTAAAAAATGAGTTTAAATGGCCGAAGACTGATTTCATTTCTGTTGACAAAATGTGGATAACGGATAGAGCCAGACTTATATTTATGAGACGCAAAGATTTGGGGGATTTGAATGAGATTCTTGGTGGGGAAACTTAAGTAAAATGTGCTTTGTTTTTTTTGTATTTTGGTGTTAAAAGCGCAATAAACCAGGCCAAGAAGTGTAAAATCTATTCCTTGTTCTGTGTTGTCGTTGTTTTAATTTGAATATCTTTATGTTTATGTTTTAGTTAAGGTGCTTTATTTGTCATTATCACTGTACAATAAAACAAAATCTGCATCTGACCCATTGTTCGACGCCGCAGGGACAACTTGTAAAGGGGGGGGGGGGGGGGGGGGAAACAGGCTTCTGGCGCATTTTAGATTGTGAGGGGTGGAGCTATGTGCTTTGCGCCTTCGCCACTTGGAATAGGGTGTCTCAAGAAGAGGTGACTGCACTGATAGGAGCACCGCTGACACGAGCCGGCCCCGGATAAAGCGGAAGAAAACTTAAACAGACACGGGGAGAACATGCAAACGCCACACAGAAAGGCCCTTTCCAGGTGGGAATCGAACCTGGGACCTTGTTACTGTGAAGCAGACGCACTAACTGCTGCGCTACCATTATTATTTATCTCTACCAAGTTTTATGTTTTAGGTGTCGTGTTGTACGGAGGAAAATACCTAGTTTGTGAACCTCTTCACTGACGAGGCCAATAAACCGGCACTGCTTAAAATCAGATGAATTCCCCAAATGATATCCTCATTTTATTTTTTACATTTTTTTACAGCTTTTAATGTCTGTGTTTGCTTAAGCAATAGAAGCGATGCACATTTGCCCAAACAATGTTTAGCATCGACGCTGCGCTCCGTGTTTTCCCCACTGTATCCATATCGCTCCGGTTCAGTTTAGTGGATCAGGTAAGTGTCACCAGGGGAAGGTCGCCGGCGTCGCCCGCTGCTCAATTAAAAGGAGCGTTACCCTTGTTTACCAAATAGTGCGCGCGCGATCCGTCGCCGAGCTGTGAAATTGCGGTCATTAAACGGTAGGAGGCCGTTCTTTTTGGCTGCCTGCCTGAAAGCCACAGAGCTGCTCGCCCATACTAGTCTCTCTGTGCGCGCCCCGAAGCCAAGTCCAGGACTATTGTGCGAGCGGGCGGGTGAGTAAAAATGTACTCGAGTATTGTCACCGTCAAAGGCAGACGGTGCTGGAAATCGTTTTTATTCTGGACGGGGCAAAGTTCCTTTCTCGAAAAGCGTGCAGTGATTTTAAGGAGGGTCACAGTGGGGTGAGTGGGGGCCCAAAGACGCTGTGGTTGAAGGAGCACTAGAGGCGTATTTTTCTGTCACAGTGCTCCTTTTCTAAGCTCAGGTAAGAACATATCTCAGTATGGGAAAACAGTGGCCTGTTCCTTTGAGTTTAACACTCATTAATTCCCAACCCCTCTTTCGAAGTCTTAATACATTAGCTTACTTCGCTTGGTTTGTATATATTTTTTACTTTCTATAGCCCTCGAGCACATTAAACAATATGTTAACAAGATAATTTCCAGCTCATTTTTCTACAATTTTACAACCTTCAAAAATCACATCTTTGAATCTTTTCCTGAATAGTTTCACATTTGGACTTTCTTTTTAAACTACTCCACAGTTTCACCCCTGGTACGGACATCCAAACACTTTCCCCCTTATTTTGCACCATCATTTTGAAACGTTTGCACGCTTGGTTTGACTTGCATCACAATGTAGGGTCTCTAGTTGCACCCTTGAACGCACCCTCAGTTTGTTCTGGAGCCGGTGCTGGAATATTTTGTGAAGAAAAATTGTATTTTTATTTTCATCTGACCATAGGGAAAGCTTCCATGATGTCAGTTAAGGCAAGTTCTCCACTGATCAATGTTATCCCCCCCAGTCTTTGAAGAGCACCTGTTTTGAACACTTTTATAATGTACAGACCATCTTAAGTTTTCACATTATACTGTTTTGAGTTATTTTTTTAATGTTCCAAAACATAAGTGACGAAGGTGGAAGGGATTTCATAAAGGCTCGACTCTGGCTTTTTGTTTATTTAGCAAAGTGTTACTGTACATAATTGATTTTTAAGAGTATGAAGCTCCTCAAGTGGAGCATCGTCTCCTGTCGCTCCTTCTCCATCCGCATATGAACGATGCTTTGTTTCCTGGCCAGACATTATCACATCGTCTTTCCTGGAATAAGGTTCTGGATCATCCCACGCGTAGTTGAAGCTGTGTTATGATGTCATCGTATTCGCTCAACAGTTTTTTGACTCCATTTCTGCAACCAATTCATTATTTACTGGACGTTTCTTTTCTCATTGAGTTCAATGTTTACTTTGTTTCACTGACAAAGTTGCTGAATAATAATAATAATAATGCATTGGTTTTATATAGCGCTTTTCTGGACACTCAAAGACGCTTTACATTGCATTATTCATTCACTTCATACTTGGTGGTGGTAAGCTACTATTGTAGCCATAGCTGCCCTGGGGTAGACTGACAGAAGCGAGGCAACCAGTCCGCGCCATCGGGCCCTCCGACCACCACCAACCACTCACTCCATTTACCGACCAGGCCCTTCCTGCTTAGCTTCCAAGGTCTGACGGGATCGGGCAGAGCAAAGGCGGTATGGCCATTATCTCTTACCCCGCGGCCATGTCGTGGGTGCCATCTGAGACAATGTTTTACATTATTGTGTGTCAATTTTGATCCGTAAATGATAGAAACTTACTTTTTTTTGCACCAAAACCGTAACATTCTAAAGAACGCGATTCGACGGTCCGCCATCTTGAAATGCACTAAGAAACTACAGAATGACGTCGCGGCAAACTGTCCAATAGTAGCATCTCCTTTTGGCACATGGCCGCGGTTCTTCAATTGTAACGCAAGGGAACTTCTACCAAAGAGTGTGAGCTGGGTCAAGATAATTATGTCCTCCGTGTGCAGCGCTCTCTGACCCGGAAATGACCAGACACAGAGAAGTGGAAAGGTATTATCCCTATCGCCAAAACAAATGCGGTCTATGTAAACTTTACGCGTGGAATCTGGATGAAAAACTTTACTACATGGATTCTGCGCATTCGAAAATGTTTTCAACGTTTATTTGACTGTAATAATACGTCGTAGGCCCGGAAAGGATCACACATCAGAAAGTAAGTAGGAAATCTGCGCTAACACCGGCGCAAAATGCTATTTTGAGCCAGACGCACGAAGGATAGGCTACAGATACAGGCGCACTCACCATTGACAACAGTATACCGTCAATGGTGCTCACGTGTTAGGTCCTCTGTCTACAGCTGGGTGAAACATATGCCCTAAATGTGATATTGTAGCTCTCTGCTTATTCTGTTTCGAACAATTGTTTTTCTTCTAAATCATAGAAATAGGACTTTTTGAAGATTTTGTGAACAAAAAGACACTTATAAAATAGTTACAACTTTGGGCTCTTTTGTTTTGACCAATTGGACTACATACTACATTTTTATAATGTTCAGTCACTTTTTGGGGTTTATTTGATGAACAAAATGTCTAAAATGATTTTCGCCTGAATTATTCCCTTATATAATGGTTAAAATAATTTCAATTAGATGCATATGAACCTAACAAGTCCTACAGATCTAAAAAGCCCAGGGTGTCCTGAAAAAAACAAGGTATAACAAGTGATGTATAATATTGAAATAATGGACAAAATCTGCAATTAAGTGGGAAAAAATACAGGCGAGAATCCCAAAATATAGCCCTCAGACCCCTAGGGGTTATGAATGAGTCATGCACCTGAAGTTTCCCGAGCAACATAGGGGATGGGTCAAACGTGGAGGACAGTTACGACAATAAAGCAAACCTCTTCACATTGGTTATACTGACGTAAAGGCTTTATTTGTCCTAAACTGCTGTGGGCCAACTTGACCCCATGTTTTTGGCGGTAGGAGAAACCGGAGTACAGCCTTCAGTCTCCTCTGAAACGGTGCAGCGCCGTTTCAGAGCGTGGTGTCCTGCACTGGTCAGCTCCTCCTTCCTCTTCCGCTGCTGTACCAAGAGAGAGGGAGGTTGCCACTTGTTTGAGCGTCGTCATGTTACCTGAATTCCTTTTGAGCAGAATGTTTACGGCTACCTGCTGTTTTTTCCATGTGCTTTTATCCTTTTTAGTTATTAGTTTAGTTTATTTGAGCACAGTTTAAAAGTTGTATACCGCACTAAACTATCACGATACTTTCTTGGGGTGAACGCGAGCAATCTGAAGTTGAGGACCTCCAGACCAAGTGGCGGTGTGCGTTTTGCGGGAGCTCGAACAATGGAAGGTGTGAGAGAGTGGCGCATTACTCGGGCCATTTCACATAAAGCGCTCCTCCTCCTCCTCCCTTCTCCTCGTCGAACTTCTGGCTCTTTACAAACACCTCCGAAGGCGGATTACGACTAATTGAGCATTGTGGCGGGATAATTGGGCCAGAGGACCTTCTGTCCACGAGAGGAGCGCCGGGGCCCACTCGGCTGGAGCGCGGGCTCAAAGCCGCGGGGCGGAGAGAGGGGATTGTCCTGGTTCTTCATGAGAGGCTCGTTTCACATTCTGGGACTCAAAGTGGAGCTAATAACTTAACGCCAGCGTGTTTTCACTCCTGAGGGCTCTCTCTGATGGAGCTTGCTTTTTGATAAGGGTTCTTCTGGGAGTATTTTAGGGGGGGAAACAGGCCAGATTTTTTTTCTTTTTTTTTTTTCGTATACTCAAAAATGCCCCTTTCTTCTTCTCCTCCGCACACTTCAAGGGGATCGAGTCGGAGCCAGTTAGGTGCATGTGTCGTCATTTAGACTCCGGGGCTCGTAACGTGCGTGTGCTGTGATTTCAAATTGAGACAGAAAAAGTGTTTGAAGAGGAACTTTGTTGAAGTTGACAGCGGTGATGGCGTTGGGTTTGGAACCAGTGGGTTCTCTTTTATGGAATACTGGAATTTAATACGGCCTCGAATGGCTGCTGGTCATTTCTGGGGGATAGAAATAAAACGTTTTTGTTAGCCCGCTCAATCCTATTGCCATTAGTATTTAATCTCAAATTATGAATGAATGTTCCAGATATGTTCAACCACATTTAAGTTTAAGGTATACTTTATTAATCCCCGTAGAGAAATGTGTCTCTGCATTTGACCCATGCAGGTTGTTTTTAGTGGTCAGGGACTCCAGAGTACCTGGAGGAAACCTACGCAGGCACAGGGAGGAAATGCAAACTCCACACACAGAGAGGCAGTGGTGGGAATTGAACCACTGGGCCACCGTGAGCCCAAAGCCAAATAAGAAATCATTAATGAACAGATCTTTTGAGATTTTACTTAATAATTAGCGTAACAAGTGGCCTCCGAGCTGAAGGCTAAATCATATTCAAGTTTTTTGCTTTTTGTGGGGTAAGATTCACATCCACTAAATATTATGCATCGCATGAGATGTTAATGATAGAGAAACCACATGAAATATGTGTCATCAAACCATACCGTACTTTAATACGATTTGCTTCATTATACATTTGTATGGGGATAGAACACTCAATGTTTTGACACAGTAGATTTCCACTAGAAGTGTAAAACCGTGACTCAAAGATAGTTGGCATTTAGCATAAAGCTAACATTAGCGTTAAGTTTAGCATTCCCCATTATGTGTACACATTTAGACTGTTGAACCATTTTGCTCCTCTCCGTGTCTCTGTAATTCAGACATTACTAAAGACGTAGTGTAGTAGTAGGTGAAAGAGTAGTTCTTTTCCCCCTTTTGTGTTCCCTCCGGCAGCTTGGAACGTCACCATTTGTGGGTGTTTCCCTGGCTGTATCTATCATGCAAAGTAATTGTGGCTTATGAACCTTCTTTTGGGGCACTTGAGCTATGATATTTTCACTGACCGGTGTTTTTTACAGACATTTTCCACACTACAGTATTTCCAACTAAAACTGTTTGACTGTACATATGTTGAATATGTACAGTCCTCCAAAACAAACCTCAGCAGTCATTTCCCTCTTGTATAGACTTCATGTGAAGCTCAGTGGAGTGGTGAAAGCACGGCTCATGTCTCGGGCCGAGCTCCCAGTGCAGGGGAAGTCCGAGCTAAGCGGCTGGAAGTAAGTGTAATGCTGCTAATGGTCTGTGCCTGACCCCTGGTCCAGCCTGCTCCTCCCAACACAAACACTCCGCCGTGCCCTTCACCCTATCACCCCCCACTCTCTCTGCTGTACCCTTCACCCTTAACATTGTACCCTCCGGCCCGGCCTGGTTAGTACCTGGAGGGGAGACCGTGAGGGAATGTTGGTATGGAGCAGATTGGCAGCCTCACGTCCGTCAGTCTACCCCAGGGCAGCTGTGGCGATACAATATTAGCTAAACCACTTAATAGCCACCTAGGGTTAGGGTTAACAATTATTCACACCCAAAGCATATTGACTGGAGAGCTTACATCCTAAATGCCAGTGTGATACATGTGCCGTTCTCAACCCTACTTCTATTGTGATTAGGGTTAACTAACCCTAACCCTAACTCTAGCCCCCTGATCAGGGGAGACAGCAGGTAACAGGTTAATATTGTTACTCCCCGTAATGCCCTTCACTCCCTCACCCTCGCCATTGTATTTTTCAATTCACACCCAGGGCCTTAGAAAGGATTTTAGAAAGACGGAGGTCCAAATATGTATTTTGAGCAGGGGGTGTGGAGGTCCACCCCCAGGAAATGTATTTTTAATCTGTGTCACAGTAATTAAAATCAGAATACATTACAATAATCTGCCAGAGGAATAAGTATTTTTGCATTTCAATTTTTTTTTCTTTTCTTTTTAAGTTAATTGATATTTTCAAATGTATTGTCTAATTTAAATGTAAACAGATGTTTTTTCGGTAACACTTTATAATAACTACACCTTGTTTAGCCTCATTCACAATTCATTAGTTAAACTTATAAGTCAAGTAGGACTATGTGAAGAACAATTCATTACATTAGCTGTAATAGTTATTAAGTATTAACCCCCCAACTAATAAATTGTTCATGATGAATTAAGTGTTAACTTGTCATTTATGAAGGCTACATAAGATGTAGTTATTATAAGGTGTTACCGTTGCGTATGACTTCACTAAATTTATTTATTTGCTTACAGTAAAACAGAGTGTGTTTCCTAGTGGGGCCCCCTCTGTGCCTCTGCTGTGGGGCCCCAGCGTGTATGATGGACATAAATGGCACTTCTCTACTTTCGCAAACATATCCACTGTCAGCTGGAGCGTGCTCACGGCGTTCATTCGCACAGTGGCTAGAGAAAAAAGACTGGGAAATGTACCTTGCTCCGGACCTCGGTGACTTCAGATCGGTCCAAGTCCCTCCTAATGTAATTGTTGGTTGGAAGCCTCAACATCCTCAGTGCTGAAATAATAGAATCGATTTTATTGTCTACCAAGGTTCACCAACACATAAAAACACAAGACCAGGACAATACCGGCCTAGTAGAAAAATACACACGATAATCGAAATATTACAAAACAATGCAGTCCCTTTCTGTGGCGTTTAGGTCGCTGCTTTATTCAGATTTCCCAAAGCACAAGGAACAAAGGATTTCTCGAACACAGCCTTTGTAGCCAGAGGAACTCGGAATCGCCTCCTCGAGTTTAGAAGCTCAAACTGAGGTCAGGCTTTAGTCAGTGTCCTCTGTCTGTACAGCTCTCTTAAAGGTCTCTGAGGTCTCCCCACAATCACCAACCATGCAGTTAACACACACTTTTCCACAGCACTAACTCATTTCCAGCTCTCACAAACCCTTACGCATCCATAATCTTCATGAACTGTAGAACTGTGAGGCACAATTTACTGTCACCACCACACCAGAGCTCTCTATGGGGGAACACAAGAATCACACGGGTTAAGAGCGTCAAAAGAGCGCGTTTGTAAAGTCAAGGATGCATGAGGTAAGAAATAAAATTTTAAATGAAATTCCTGAATTCCAGGAGTGGGCCTTGACTGCTCGGCTCCTCCGCAGACTGAACAATGGCCCCTGATATAATACTGTCGGCGTCCTGTTTTAGGTTTTTACACAAATTTGAGTCAAAGCGACGGCACATTCCAAGACCGTTTGCCCATGTCATCCAATTATTCCAGGTCAGCGAGACAATTAACCAGGAAGGAGCCGTTTGTTTGCCTGATATTTCGAAGAGCATGGGCATCACCACCCATTTGACATTTTACACATGCTTGTTTTAACATTAACATCTTTTTCACCCAACAAACAAAAACATACATGGGTCTATAGTGTTGTAGCGGGTGGGGGTTATGCAAAATCTTTTTTTTCTTCAGCTTTTTCATGCAAGACAAGTATATTTGTAGAGCAAAATAAGGCAATTCAAAGTGCCTCACAGTTGCATACAATTACAAGAAATCAGATCAAACCAGAAAACATCAACATAACAATGTATTCATGACAGTAAAAAGCAAGAGTGCAGATAAAATACTTTCAAATGTGGCGTCCTGGATGTACTGCAGCTCGTTTTGAGAGGCCAGAGAGCAGGCAGTAGTCGTATTAGTTGTTCGTACATCAAAAACAGACTTGGTCTGTCTTCTTAGTTTTAACGGTTTAGGTTTGTTCTTTTTATAAGACAGAAGGCTGCGTGACGCCTTCTGTAGAACTGCATTGTAGGTATGGGACAAAGATGTGCGCTCCGTCGTCCTGGTTCATTGATGGTGGTTTACATTTGAAAGGGTTTTAAAGGATTTTCACTGCTGAAGGATCTGGTAACGTATACATTCCATCCAGAAAATCTACCAGAAACCCTAAAAAAACCTGTAATAAAATTGGTTCTGGAGCATCATAGAGGCCACAGGGATGGAAAGCAAAGGCGCCAAGCTAACCCCCATTATTCTTTGATTCAAAAAGTAACTAAGGGAGAATGTTGTTTTAGAATAATATGTCACTTTTTTAAATTGTCTTCATCTACATTTGAAGGGACGGTCTTTTAAATGAAGTAAAAATGGTCAAAGTATTCAACGCAGAGTGAAGATGAGTTCTTGTTACAAAAGACTGAATGTCCCCATGCTTTAGCCTCACCTACAACGCAGTCACTTCAAAAATAACCACAACTGAGGATGCTTTTAATCGGGTTCCCAAATGAAAGGGCGTAGAAAGTACAGACACTGGAGGTAAGTAGGTAATACCTGCATGTCGGGCATGTTTACTTGTACTTTCCAGCACTGTCCCATGTGAACGTCCGTCCTCCATTGAGAGCAACACATGTATGACTCGCACAAAGCGGATGAGCGTGGCGGCGAGGGCAGCCTGTCCAGGATTCAAAGCGGCTTCCATTGTCGACGGGGAATACCCTCAAATACTACAGCACGGAGCGCGGCGATGTAAAAGTCGCGACATGCCCTTGAATGGAAGATTGATGAGGTGAGATTAATATCAAAAAGTCCACGCACAAAGGCTCTAGCGCTTACGTACACGTCCTGACCACACATCGCTTTCGTGTGAAAATGAATTAGGTGCACGGGTTTGGAGAATAAGCGCACGTCAGGCGTTGTTACAACAGTAAAGCAAAACACTGCGGAGAGAAAGATGAATAAAAACAGGAATAAAGGAATACAGAACGTTTTCAGCTTTTGAATTCTTGTATATTGTCTATTAGCAAATGCTGTAGCGATCGCAAACGGCTTATTCAAAGCTGAAATCGTTAAAGTACTTGCTTTTATTACTTGAGTAGCTGTAGAAAGTGCACTGTACTGTATATGTCTTGCATTTGTAAGCTTTTTTTAATGCTTACGAATATATTTATTGTACCATTGAAGTATATCATCAGGTATTTTTGCCTCTTGTTGAAGAAAAAATAAATTTACAGAGGAATAAGTGTGCATTTCAGTACTTGGAGGTGGTAATATGCTTTTGTTTCCAATTATTATGCTCTTCGTTGGTCAGAAAATGCTATACTGATCTAAAACGGCTGAAACAAAACGTCCTGATTTTCAAGTAAATCCCCGTTACACCTGTTGCTCCCCTTCGCTGTGCAGCTGTTTCAACAAAGAGCCACACAAAAGGGGCGAAAATAGAACCGTGTGGCTGGAGTGTTTTTACCCGGCAATGAGAGGATTTAACTTAGAAATCCATGAAAAGGCTTTTCCCACCTCTCCATCTCTTCTAAGACTTTAGGAGGAGTGTTTGCGGTAAATATTGCTCCGAAAAGTCGATTTTGTGGATATGAACTAAAGCTTGGTGAACACCGAGATTATGTTCTTCTTTCCCTACACGTTTTGACATTTTTGTGATGTTTATTATTGCACTTCCTTATTGGACATGGGCAGGAAGTGAAAACCAACTGTTTCCGTGCCAACCCTGTTATACGAATGAACTATCCAATGGGATCATTTAGTGATGATGTCATTAAGTTACTTCCGTGTTCAATGGAACTTTTCCCCTTTTCACTATAATGGGATTTTACTGATTTTTAACCTGCTGTGACTCTTTTTAAACATCTGATCGCACAGAAATATTAAAATGTCTCTGCTTTTTGTTTAGGGATGCTTTTCCGACATTAATTATGAAATTATTATTATTATTTTCCCATACACAATGATGGCTTATGAATGGTGAAATGGTGAGCTATTGTAATTACTGTAGGTGTAAAACAGTTGTTGGCCTTTTATCTGTTGTTATTTCAGCAGGAGATTCAGATAAAGTTGCAGGTTTTTTTCTGTGTTTGTCTATGGAACTCTCAACAGTTTGGACCCGGAAGTAGCTTGGTTATGTCAATGTCAACTTTTATTTGTATAGCACATTTACAGCAACGCTTGGTGCTCAAAGTGCTTCACATGCAAGGCAAAAAAAACCCACAATATAAATAATATAAAAAAGAGAGTAAAAAAAAAAAGACACATTATGGGGTCAAAATGCAACTCAACTTGACTCAAACGCCAACACAAACAGATGTGTTTTAAGGGCGTTTTTTTTTTTTTTTTTTTTACAGTTTCTGAGGTCGGAGCAGCTCTAATGTTTTGGGGGAGGATGTTCCGGAGTTTGGGAGCAGCCGCACTAGGAGCCCTACCTCCTCGCAATAATTGTGTGTGATGTCCACAAGTGACTCAGCAGCTAATAGAAAAGTCCCACGTTTTTTTTCCCTCCACTTTTTATAATGTTTTGAAGCTAATGTTAATCTAGAATCCGAATAGGTTTCATTGCCAATGTCAGGTCCACAAACATTTTCTTTGGTGCAATCGAGCAACATGGAACATAAAACATGGAACATAAAACTTGGTAGAGATGAATAATAAAATGCATAAAATCTATGAAAACCTCTTTCCCCCCCCCAACTTTTCTCCATCAAACCACTTTACTGAAATAAAACCCACGATGAAAACTTACCACTGACATCATCCGTCAAACTCGGTCACAACTATAAAAGGATTCGAGCCCGTCGCATGCACTTGAAGATATAGTTATGTACTTGTATCTCATTTGGCAGAGGCGCCGACAAAGGAATTTATACTGCAATTCTTGCCACAAACGGTCTCCCCTTTTAAGGCATTCAGAACCTCAAGTGCTTTGAAATCTGGCAGGCCTCACTTTGAACACTCTCCCCTTTTCACTCCCTACTCACCAGTGCATGACAACAGCTTCGCTTAATTGAGTTAGCTAACAGCGCCGCTCTGTTTCCCGGGGCCCTCGCGGTCTCTGTTCTTTTTTCTTGGGGGCCCCGTTCCTTTTTTTTTGCGCTGGATGGAAGAAGGGGTGCGTGTGTGTGTGTGTGTGTGTGTGTGTGACGGTGGTAGCAGTCCGCGGTTTAAACCACAGTAGCAGAAAGGTTAATGCAGCCAGCACATGTTGCCTCTTACAACAGGTGGTGCCGGCTCGTAGGACCCTCTCGCATTCCTCGCCCGCTTCCATGCCGGTGGCCCTTGGTAGTCCTGGGATTTACGCCGGGGCCGGGCCCTTCCTTTCAAGCGCGCAGGCCTGAGTGACAAGCTAATCGCGGGGACGGCTATTGATTCCACGGCAACACTACACCCCCCCCCCCCCCCCCACAGTCAATGAAACTGCAATATAATGCTTGAGCTGCTCAGAAAAAGGGGAGTATTAGCGTGTTGAACAACTGGAAGAAATTTGCCGGCGCTCGCTGGCTTCAGACGGCAGCTGCTGGGGAGGCGCACTGCAAAAAAAACAAAAAAACAACAACAGATCATTCTAAGTAATAATAGGAATGTGGAAAATGAGTTGAATTTTGGATCACGTTTTGATTAGACGTGTTCGCTCCTAGGTGGTGATGGGATTGGTGCACATAATGTCATAAAGTTCTCCCTGTCCTTAATACTGTACGTCTCTCAATATTTCCCTTTTTTTTTAATAAAGTTTCTTCATAAAACATACACTTCCCAGGTTATTATTTTACTCATCACTGAGAAATAAGTGCGAAAAGCAAATCACTTTGTGTTGTTTCTTGTGTTCACTGTGTTATGACTTTGAGAAACTGCATGAAAAAGAGCTTTTTCACAAATAAATGGTAAATGGTCTCAACGTCTATAAGGATTTTCTACCTTCATTTGGCCCAAAGCGCTTTATAGCAAGGATCCAGTCACCCATTCATTCATTCACCAATGTGCACAGACACTGGAGGCAAGGGGGGTGAAGTGACAACCCGCTCTACCAACTGTTCATTAGGGCTACAACTAACGATAATTTTGGTAATCGATTAATCTGCCGATTATCTTTAAAAGATTTTAGGACGTGGCGTAGGAGTCAAATTGATGTGAATGTATGTTGGAAGTTCTTAGCGCTACCGCTGAACTTGGTTTGCTCAAAGCTGCACATGAACACAAGCACACCTTTCTGTAAACTGGCCATTCCCATCATTCATCATCATTTGAAAGCTAAGAACCTCCAGAGTTCAAAGCTTTCTGACTGGAAAATTGTCCTGAGGCACAGGCAGATCATTTACTGTATGAAATGTGGAAAGTACAAAACACTACACACCCAAAGTTTGTAAAAAAAAGAAAAAAAAGTCTTCATGTAATTTTTTTCTGTATTTGAGTCTGTGTAAACCGGAAAAATAATTGATTAGTCGTCGATTAATCGATTCGTTGTTTCAGCCCTACTGTTCATGTCAGATAGATTTAGCTTATTACGATGATTTAAAAAAAACAATAATTTAGATTGGAATGAGCAACAAGAAAGAAACCACTGCAACTATGTATAATGTGTCCAGAGGAATTTCCTTCTCCTTTTGGTTGATTATTTAGTTTAAAAGTCCTATCCTGTACAACACATCATCACGTTTACATTGGTTCCTCACACTGTCTAACTTAACATGTATATGAATGCAGAAATGTTTCTGAGCCTCTATGAGATCAAAGAGTCCACGGAAGCATAAGGTTAAAGAGAACGAGCTGATGACTTTTACCAAGACTTGTAACACTTTGTACTAAAGTCTATTCGAGCATTGACACAATTAAACAAAGGAGACTTTGCGAACATGGTGGAGTACATTTTTCAAAAAGCATCGTGAGCAGACTAGCAGAGAAGCGGCGTTCGATCTTAACGTATTAGCAAGCCGGCTACTCCGAGAAACTTTTCAGCATTTGTTAGCATGCTCAATGTATTTTTCCTATAGCCGTTAGCATTTAGCCATCCAGACGTTTTCAGCTGTTGTCAACCCATCGACCACCTATATCTAAGGTCAAAGCCTCATTAGAAATCATCAATGCATCTTCTTCCAATAAGTTTCTTCTTTTTGTGGTGGCAGGTACATGTCCGACGGCCACTAAACATCATCTCATAATATGTGAATGATGGAGCAATCATAGACATTTTATAAATGCCATGAAACGAACATCAACAAACGTCTCGCTAAGCAGGTCCGGGAAGCCGTTTCCCAACAGGCTCAGATATGCTAGCTAACAGCATTTCTGTGATTTCTTTGGCCAATACATACAAATGGTTCTTTTTGCTTCATTCTGAAGTCCCTCTATACCAATGGCCTTGTCAGTGTCTGGCAGATGTCGCTGATTTGTTTATGTTCAGAGTTTAGCTGCTGTAATGACCTGGAATGTTCCGCAACGTTGCTTTAAGTCACAACAGGCCCCTCGAGTAAATACGACCCAAACCCAACTCAAATGGACACGAATATTCAGACTCCATGTCACTTTCTCATCGGGATGTACTATTTTTGTAGTGTAGAGCCAAAATAAAGTGGGTAGAAATGTGTCTCGCGGAGGGGGGAGAGTGGGTGAGGGTCTGGAGGGGGCGGGGGGGGAGAGCCTGGTGGTGGGTTATTAAAAGCCACAAAACGGAGCTCACGCTGGGCAGAGAGAAAGAGCCGCAGCATGGAAGAGCCACAATGGATGAGAGGGGGGTCCGCCTCTAAATTGTTCTAATCCTTTGAGTGTTTTATTTCGCTCAGACAGGCGGTTTCCAAACGCCGCGGAGAGAGAGAGCTATAGCTGCGCGCGCGGCGAGGCAGTCGGACGAGATGAGAGTTTTTTTCATTTATTTTTTTTGGCAAATAAAGTTGTCCCGAAGTGTTAAAAGGGGAGGGGAGAGTAAATCCTTGTTTTTGGCCAAGTTGTTCCCATTTCTAATTAAAACGCGCCTTGTATCTGATCAACTGTCTGAACAAATGCGTTCCTAAAGTGCCAATGGGGCTTACACATCTTACAATAATTTACAACTTGTTAGTTTTATTGCAGGTGAGAACTTTCTTTTTTTTCTTTTTTACGCAGTGCTCAATGTTGATTTTTCTTTTTTTCTTTCTCTCTCAATGTCTATGCGTAAAAAGATGGAACTCTTTACGATGCTCATTATTTATGACGTTTTTGTCCGCTATTCATTTTTTTTTTACTTCATCTTCATTCAACCAGGAAGTCCCTTGAGATAATTCTCTTTTTCGAAGGAGACCTGGCCAAGAGACACCAGTGACATGTATGAAACAAGAAACAAATCAAATAATCATAATAAAAAAACAATTTACAATCAGTTCCAAGAACAGCATGTACACTCTTGGCTCTCGGACAGCGCAGATCTAAATCTAATTATCTAAACATGGAAGCTGGAGAGAGTTTTTAATATTGTTCCATGCCCTGGGAGCGGCGTAGGAGAAAGCTGTTCTGCCCAGTTTAGGACGGAACAGAGAGACGAAGTCACTTGGAGGACTGGGAGTTGAACCCGCTGCTGGGACAGGGAGACGGGACAGGTGATGAAGATCAGCCAGTGCTTCTGTCTCCTGATGTTGAGTCCCTGTTTGTACTTGACGTCTTGGGAAATAAAGTAAAAAAGAGCACAATAGTCTGTAGACTATTTCCCCCCGCATGGATCTACTTGTAGTGCTGCCTGACACATTTCATTTCGATTCAAGCAACGAGAGCGACTTTGTTTTTTTTGGGAAACTCTTTTGCGCTTCTCGAGATCTCGTCGGGCCGGCGCTACTTGCCGGACCTCTCAACCCCCCGATGTCGCACGGACCCGATCCATCGCACTAATTGCCTTAAGTCTTACTTTTCCTCCACGCGGCAGCAACTTCCCATCGACGCGCCTGTGTTCTCATCCATCAACGGTCCCAGTACAGGAGTGTCAGATATCATGTGTGACGGCCCAATTACGTCCTTGTCAAGCATTACACGCGGTATATCCGCATGTGTAAAACCAGAGCGCTCCTAATCAACAGACCACCCGATCCTCCCCGCGGGCCCGTCGGAGCCCCCGCGCATTCCCACCGTTATCTGATCAGCGCTCTTTACTTTCTCTCCCAACTCGGCTCCGCGCCTCTCGATATCGACCAGCCCGGGCGCACCACGCCGCAACAGTGACCGCAATTAGCCGAATTACTGCCGGTTCCACTCGTTTAGCCCGGGATCCAATTTCCATGCCGCGTGAGCACTTAATTAAAACAAATTGCGCTATACAAATATCTATCGGAAAGTCGAGCCGCCGCCGCCGCCTCACTCGGAAAGCCCCTAGTGGCCGCAGGCGGTCAATGCAACTGGGGGGGAAGATGGGAAATCAATGGCCGCTAATACTAAAGGGGGTTTCAACAGAGGATAGTGACAAACGGGAGGACATTAGGAGCGCGGGTAAGAGTCTCGGGCGACATCTATCACCTTAAGAAAATACAAACCAGAAAGAATAGGCGCATTTGGGGATGTAAGGCTTTAGTCATTCCTCCAAGGACGCATTTGTTTACGCCGCGGCGGTCCTAAATGAACTTAAAAAGTGTACATGGAGTTTTCAAAGGTTGAGAACGCGGACTGAAAATGACACCAGCTGCGAATGCTTCAAACCATCGCAGCGAACTCGTGTCGGTTGCGTCCAGATAAAATGGATGGCTCTTAAGTAAAGGTCACGACTGGCAGCCATTTGTCCCGAAGAGACGAAAATAAAAAGATTGTAAATACATTTTCATCCTTCAGCCAAAACAGGAGTGCCCCTGTACTCAGTTTGGATGTAAAAAGTTTCTAAGTCAGTCAGATGGCGTGGAGTGTCACTTCAAATGCGACAAGTTGAATCAGACATTATTGATTGGAGGTGCAGGGTCATGATGTCAAGCCGTTTAGGTAATTTAACTGTTTCCATAACTAAATACATACCCAGTAGACTAAATGTCCCTGCTATGTGGAGCCCTTGCCCTTGACCTATTACAACATTCAGGTCTTGCTTGTTCCCAGAGTGGGGGTCGGGTTGCAGGACACTGTGGTGGAGGTTGCGGTATGATTTCAAGACAATGTGTTTTTTGCTTTTTTGCCACATGTAGCATTGTATTTCATGGTTTTGTTATTGAAAATGGCATATTTTTTGTGGAACTACACCAGATTTGTCAGGCGCTAACTATATGTTACAGTGGAGTGTCCTGAGTCCTTGGCCTGGTCATTTTGGAGGTCATGGTCAAAACATTTCAGGTTCAGGTATATCTTTTACTTTCTTCACAGGGAAATGTGTCTCCTTGCGACAATTCTCCACATCTAGTGCCAGTATCTTGTGCCAAGTAATGGCTTAAGCAACTGTGCATGCTTTAGGTTGGTTCGGGAAACTAGAAGGAACTCAGTTTAATTTAATTACAATTTGCCGAAACTTTCAAATCATAAGTGGTGCCATTTTTTTGACCGTCCACTGAAACATTTTGGGGCTAAAAAATAAATTAATAAATAAAGTATCCCATGAAAAAAAAATATTTGTAGTGAAGAAAATGTGAGTGCTGAAATGGTCAGAACAAATCTGGTGAAGCTGGTTGGTTGAGAACCACATCATCAGGAACTACAGTGAAGTGCTTAAGTGTGAGCGTAACAGTTGAGCAAGTCTAATGAGAACTGATCGTCAGAACAGAACGTTGTGTGAGCAAAGATGAAAGGGCACACCACTTCAAGAAAGGAGCATCTGTCCGACTGTTTACAATTGGGGCGAACGGGTCATGCGTTGGAATGGATTCAATGAAATTCCAACAAATTCGGAAAGCAAACGTAACAAATCTGAAGTGAAAACAAGGATGGCTTCGACAAATGGGTATAATGACACCTCAGAATCCACAATGGGCGACATGAAGAGGGGAAGGCTGAAGGTTTAGCACTGGCCTTCACAGTAGTCTGACCTAAACACCATGGAACATCTTCTAAGATAGATGGGCCTTCTAAGAGCAGTGTGGAAGACTTTTTTTTTTTTTAAAGAAAGAATGGGTGAAAACTAACATTGAAAGACTCTTGGCTGCCTACAAGCTGTAATTCTTGCCCAAAGTCGGGGCTAGGTATTAAGTATGGCGGCCCTAACTTTTGCCGTGGCCTTGTTTCTTTTTCTGTTATTTTGAAAGGGTAAAAGATGCCAAATAATTCCTGATTTAGTTTGAAATCCAATGAGAAAGTCTTGCCTCATAATCTTCATCCTCGCCTTGCTTCATTGTTTCCCCCTTGTTGACTAAACCTTTGCACGCCACGAGGCAGACGCACAAATCCGGGGACTATAACATTCGTAAAGCTACAACAACAAAAAGTTAATTTCTCGTCGACGACCTTCTAAACATAATCAACAGAAGACCTCTCTTTGTTCTACCGCGGCGTCGTTTAAAAGCGCTCTCTCGTGACACCGCGTTGTGTCTGGCGGGGCGCGCGGCGGCACATTTGACTACCCGTAACCCCCCTAACAACGAGCATGCAGCCGCGATTCGGCGGGTATTTCGGTTCGCGGTCCCCTGGGTGCCCGCGTGCCCTAGAAACGGCTGGGGGCGCGCAGAAATGTGGCGGGGGGCAGTCATGTTTATGCATTCGGGTCAGGGAGAGCGAGACGGCGATATATACGAAACAGTTTGGCCCTCTTTTTGTTACCGGCGCGCGCTCCGGCCCCGTGTCTTCGCCGCGGCTTGACCTGAAAAGCATAACCTAGATTTCCTTTAAAACAAATTCAGCGGCGGGAGAAGGGGGGGGGGGGGAGTAGATATTAATAGCGGCAATCCATTAAGAGTGGCTGAGCGGGCGGGACGTGTTTATTTACCCGCTGCAGAATTAAAAGCGGAGCTAAGTCTGGTTCAGGGTTCAGTTGGCGCGGATAAATCAGAGGATATCCTTTTAGCATGTCGGCAAAGGTGAGTTATGAGAGCATTAGCGCATATGGGGCGCATCCACGCGCCGCGAAAATGACACTTGGAAACACGGAAATGACTAGGAGCGAATGGTGGGAACACGGGCCGGACAAATAATCACGGTTTAAAGGGGAGATTCCTACGCTTTGTCGAGTATTTGGTATCATTTCATACGCATCTCGTTCGCCGTTTTCCATTTTTGATTGTTATAAAATGCTGTAATGACCGAAAAAGGGGCGACTCAAACGATCCCATTCACTCCGTGCGTCGCAAATCGCTTCCGCCTCTCCAAGACCCGCCAGCCCTCGCTCCCCGTCACAACAAACTCCGCTCCCATCACCAGCTCCGCGGATGTAGCGCGCTGTTGGACATCGGTGCGAGTGTTAGAAAGTGCTGCCGCGTGTTGTTTTGTATATTTCTTTGCTTTTGGTTTTCATCAATCGTAAAACATTGTCAAACAAAGCTACATTTAATACAGACGTTTAAAAAAATGTTTTTTGCATACCTAATGAATATATTAAATGTATTAGTAAATAAAAGGATGTAATTATTGAAATACTATAATGTCTTCTACAAACAAAATAATTGATCTACAGAAGGATTGAGTTTGACTTTTTCGAACTTCCTACATAACCATTACCTATACATTGATTAAGGGCGTGGCACGGCAGGTAAAAACATAGATATTTCACGCAGTGGTCAACCCATGGACATCTTACTTTTAACCTCTTAACCCCCACCTTAACCGAGCGAACTTGTCTCCAGTTCGGCTTTAATCAAATCTAAAGGCTTCTCGACTGGAGAGAAACCGTGTAATGTCTCATTATAATGAAAACAGTAATTTTTTTGTTGCGTTGTTGGTGCGGTTTTGTGACATTTTCGAAGCGTTTTTGCCGTGTTTTCGTGGCTTTTTTGTTGATTTTGTATTTTTTCTTGTTGCTTCACTGTAGTTTTCACCACATTTTTATCACTGTTTTTTTGTAGCTCTTTTGTCACATTTTTGTTGCGCTATTGTTGATTTTCTGACACGTTTTTGTTGCTCTCTTGTTGCTGCTTTGTTGATTTTTCGTCTCTTTTTTTAGGAAGCGTGTTTTGGGAAACAAAAGGTTTCCCTCTTTTTAATAATAATAATGATGCATTGGTTTTATATAGCACTTTTCTGGACACTCAAAGACGCTTTACATTGCACTATTCATTCACTCCATACTCGGTGGTGCTAAGCTACTACTGTAGCCACAGCTGTAGACTGAAGGAAGTGAGGCAACCAGTCTGCGCCATTGGCCCCTCCGACCACCGACACCTTCTTGGTGTTACCAAACGGTCTCCCATCCAAGTACCGACCAGGCTCTTCCCTCCTTAGCTTCCAAGGTCTGACAGGATCGGGCATAGCAAAGGGGGTAAGGCCTCTTTAGGGATGGTCCTTTTTAGCCATTTTAAAATAAACCTATTTATCACACACAAATAAAGTAATGTCTAAATCAGGTCCACATAGAGGTTTTTTTCACAGCCAACTGTAGTCATAGTTAGCATTAGCATATAGCATGATGCTAACATGAAGCATAATGTTAGCATTCCCCGTTATTTATGTATAAACTACCTTGCTCCTCACCATGTCGTTGTATCTTTTAGTAGAAAACTATATTTATAATTCAGAAATTGTTAAAGTAGCTTTGTAGTAATTATTGAAAGTTTAGATTTTTCTCCTCTTTGTTTTCCCCCTCAACTGCTTCAAACATGACCATATGTAACTAATATGTCAACAAAATAAAACCATCAATTTCAACCTGGCTCTATTCATTATTTACACAGACTATTCATTATTCTCTTTTTGTCAGTGAGAATAGGCATGTTTGGCCAGTTTCAAATGAATTTCTCAAACTGTCCTTTTTTTCTTCTTCTCTCGATTCACCTGCTTCATCCCGCCTTACGGTCTAAAAATGCAAACTACCACGGCTAAAATGCCAAAATTAGAACGCCAAAAACATGCTAAATATAGGCCGTCTAAGCTGTAATATATTTGTGCGATAACAAAGCTTCACACCTCAGTAGCGTCGTAGAGATAATGCGCTGTTCTGTTCTGTTCTCCCCAGTGAAATGCCTGTAACATCTGCCTTCAGCATCTGCCATCCCGGTATATTATAGCTGCACCTTCTCACTCCTAAAGACAAACTAATCATCTATCTATCTATCCCAGAACCCGGGAGGACTGGCCCTTGTTTTTTTTTTTTTTTTTTCTTGAGGTAGGCTTCTATTTTGACAGCCCGGCTAATTACCTTTGCTATTTGAGGCGCTCCAGCCATCTGCCAGCGATCCCTTCATTGCGGAGAACATGGTCAAAGCGCAAGGGCAGAGTTGGGGAGGCTGGTAAACATATGCAAGAGTAGAACACAAGTATCTAACAACAGTGGGAAGATGGCCGACTTGTGTTAAAGCTTCCAAACTTTTTGGGATTGTAGCAATGCTTAAGTATACGTTGCTGTAAATGTAGCCTAAATACAGACATGAAACTACTGAAGTGGCAGATTCGCACGGGCATGAATCAACCGACGTCCTTGGGTAATTTTCCGTAGATAATTCTAATCCTGGGTGAATGGGCTATGTGCACACGAGCGTCACGTGACTTCCGAGTGGATCCTGAGGAGGCGTTGCTCTTCCTGTCCCGTTATTTCCTTACGAGTTAGTCGCGGTGTCTTTGGCAGACTGTGAGTTACTGGTGGTGGCAAAAACATGGCGTCAGGAGCAAAGATTTCACTAGAGGATACTTCCGTGCTCAGATAATAATAATAATAATAATAATAATAATAATGCATTGACACTCAAAGACGCTTTACATTGCACTATTCATTCATTCCATACTTGGTGGTGGTAAGCAACTATTGTAGCCACAGCTGCCCTGGGGTGGACTGACGGAAGCGAGGCAGCCAGTCTGCGCCATCGGTCCCTCCGACCAGCACCAACCAACCACTCACTCACTACATTCGCTAGGCTTCCTGCCAAAATGTTCTGCACTCTTAAAGCTTAGACTCTTAACGGCTAGTAAGTTAAAATCCAAATAGGGTTCGGGAAAATCCCGAACTACTATGGAGATCTACCATGTTTGTTGGATGCTAACATATATTTTCCTTAGACAGTGAAAAAAGTGGAAAAAAGACTCTGGTAAATACGTCAAACACACTGTGGTGTCCAAGTGTTTTAATGTGAACAGTAACTCCAGTATTTCACCTTTTTAAAATATCCATTGGTTTATTATTGCTGCAAATCCCGAGATGCTTAGCGATATGACATCACGAACCTGAACTCTAAAGCATCATAATGGGCCTGTCTTTAGTATAGATACTTTTCAGTTGTTTCATTTCTGTGGTGGTGTTTTTTGAGATAGAGAGTCCTTCCTTAATGAACACAGATGTTTCCCGCAGTCAAGAATTTACATCCAGCGTAATGTTTTGAACACTTAGCCATTGACCTTCATCTCATGAATCTCTGTCCATCATTTTTTCTCTTGTTGGGAAAATAGCAAGAGAGGAAGGGCCGCGACCTCCGGAAATCACACTTGGAAGTCACGTGTATGGCTTTCGGAACTTGAGGTTTCAGCCGTATACAATAAATCCTAAAATTTTTTTGTTAAATAAGACAAACATCGAGGGAGACTAATATTATCTTGGCAAATAAATATAGTTAGTACTTTCCTGACACCAATGGCTGATGTTTCAGATTTGATCTCATCTCCAGCCCAAAAGTGTATGACTGGAGGATGCCGTTAAACCCCTGTGACCCCCACTTTCCAACCTGGTTGTTAGGCTCTGGAGAAGGGATTGCTTTGTCTTGTTTTGTCCTTTGAAGACTTTCAACACAAGGAACTACACTGTAATGGCCAGTGACCAAATATAAACGACACTCAAACCATGTGCGAGAAATAAAGAAATACCAAGGCATACCAAGAATTTTGATACACTGTATACAATTTTTAACACTGTATCAAAATTCTGTTAAAACATTTGCTCTAAAATGCCTTTATTTTAAGAAGCTGATTGATTCCTCTGACCATCAGACAAGCCAATTCACTTCCTGTCTTTAAATCCCTGCTAAAATCATTTGTCAATGTATTTTTCACATTGTGTTGTCTATTTGTATAGAATGTGTGTGCAGCACTTGGGTCGACTCTGTTCTTTTTAAACTGCTTTTTGAAAGTCAGATTTGACTTTTAAAAAGTCTTTTTTCAAGACTTTCAAGGCTGAGTGCCAACAAACGGCCTTCTTAGAAGTAGAGGACTGAGTTCAAGCAGGAAGAGTGCCTCGGTTTTTCCTATTTTTTCTCTCACAAGGTTCTCCTCCCTAAACACCACAGAGCACCTTCATCACAGCACAATTATGTGACAAAAAACGTCCCCAGCCCATTTGAAATTGGACATTAACAAACCACTTTCTTTGACCCTACAAGAACACCATTCGATACACCCTTGCTTCACTGGACCACTGTCACCCCAATGAAATAACTCACTGATACTCCCTGGTCGCCTGGCCGGCCGTCCACTCCTGGTTTGTGTATCTGTTCAAAAGCAGGACCGTCTGGAACTTTACAAACAGCCAATCAAGTCTTGAAGGTTTTATATCGATCCAATCACACACCGCCTTGTCACGGCAGGGACCGAATTAACCACAAGTAAAATATCTTCTTAAATGTGTCTGTGTAAGTTCTCAGTCGTACAGGAGTTGATTCATCTTCTGTACTCAGTAGTTGAAGTCTTCGTGTCTTCTTAAATGTATCTGACAAGAGTGTGCCTGCATAGATGATGATGCTTTTGTCCCGTTCCAAACGTACAATGATTGAAGCAGCCGTTACGCATTCATGTTGAATTCTCCAATGTTTAAAGTCTCACCCATGTTGTCAATGACTCCTTGTTTCTTACGTTTTTGTGGCAAAGACGACATTTTGAAGCAGTGAGCAATATGATGGAATTACAACAGAAATTAGCGAAAAGTGAGGAACTGATTAAGGACCTTTCTTCTCGTTCTGGATTACAGAAGATGGATTACATCTTGGCAAAGTCAAGGGAGATGTCTCAGGACGTCTTGGGACAGATCTCGGGCCTTTGCAGAACTTTGGATGGACTGAGGAGGCCACTACCTGCTGCCAATGTCTGAATAATGTTGAAGACCAATGAAAAGAACATTGATTTTTTACAGTTAAAAAACTGAATAATTTTACCCTCCATGGAACACAGGAGAGCAGCTGGGCCGTTATCTTCCCTGTGCAATGTCAACATCCCACACCAAGGCCAAGCCACGGGTAAAAGGACTGATAGGACTGACGCCGGGCTCATATACATTTCAAGGTTTTCCTACAGAGAAGCCTCAAACTGCACACAAAGTGTCTCGCCCCTATCCTACCGCCCTCCCTCCGAGTCCGCCTCATACTAGCCCCCACCACCCCTCCCTTTTGTACCGAAGTAAAAATTCCAGCGTGTTTTCAGCACGTAACGTGTATTATCCGACTGTGTATATTTGTGTATGTACTTGCTTTATTGTTTCTTGTAATTTCTAATTTCAGCAAATAAGGGGCGCCATTTAACGGCCGCCCTGGTACGTTTGGCGTGTCTGCGCAAACGTGCCGAGTAAAATTCCTAGCTATGAATTTGTTCATAACAATGGCAATAAAACCTATTCTGATTTTGATAGATTGTTCACATTTGTCTCCGCTCTACTGCCACTAACTTCCTTGTTTACAAAATACGCCGCATGCCGTTTGCGCCACATCTGGCTTTTCTCTGATTGGTTAATACGCCTGTCAATCACGCTCATTGGGAACTTGAAGAAATCACCCCTGATCCCAGATACACGTCTTTGTAAAGAATAGGAAACGTGTGTATTCTGGCTGGCCATGCTAACCCTATGGTGCGGTATTAGCTTCGGCATATTGTCTTGAAATATCCCTGTCTGCTTGGTGGAGTAGGATGTGCCGAATCGTGCCTGAGTCTGGAGCACACGTTAAGCCGCCTGAAATGTCCGCCAGAGCTCAGCAAACAGCTCATTTCCTGAGAGGGGGTAACAGGAAGCGGGGCCATCCTCCCTCCGGCTGCGCTGCACGTGGGCTAAACCGGCGCTGGACCCAGTACTAGACTCTGATGCTGTGAATGAACGAGGCAGCATGTTTGGAAATGAAGCTTTTGTGAGTCACGTGGTAAGAAGACTCTAGTTTTTCAATGAATCTCATGGATGGTATTGTGTCTCGGGGCTCTTTGAATCACTGACATCAATCTCAGACGCCTGGGAGGATTAGTTGTCTGGTAAGCCCAGTTAAGGGAAAAACTAGTGAAAAAGGACGTTCCACATTATTAAGCAGACCACCATTTTCAAGCAATATGGGAAAGATAAAGGATCTCTCTGCTGATGAAAAGCGTGAAATAGTTGAATGCCTTGGACTAAGTATGAAAACCTTCGATAGTTGAGATATTTGAAAGATTGAGCGTAATCATCGTACTGTTGTGGCTGATTCAGAGCACACACGGGTTTGTGCAGATAAAGGCACAATGAGGACGGTTTATGCCAGACAAATACATCAGATGCTACAAAGCAGCAAACAGGTATTTGAAGCTGCTTGTTCCTCTGGAGTCTCCAAGTGTAGGACCCTCCAGAGGCTGCAGTTGTGCTTAAACGTCTATACATGAAGACTCATTTCCAAACAGTCTTGTTCACTGATGAGTGCCGTGTAACCCCGGATGGTCAGATGGATGGAATAGTGGATGGTTGGTGAATGGCCACAATGTCCCAATAAGGCTGTGACGTCAGCACGGAGGGGGCAGAGTCATGTTTTGGTCTGCAGTCATAGGGAGAGAGCTGGTCGGCCCCTTTAGGCTCCCTGAAGGTGTGAAAATGACCTCTAAAAAAAGATTTGGAATTTCTGACTGACCACTTTCTTCTATGGTACCAAAAGAAGAGCCGAGCTTTCCCTAACAAAATCATCTCCATGCATGACAACGCACCATGTCATACTGTGAAGAATACCTCTGCATCATTGGCTGCTATGGGCATAAAATGAGAGAAACTCATGATGTGGACCCCATCCTCCCCTGACCTCAACCCTATTGAGAACCTTTGGAGCCTCAAGCAAAACATCTATGAGGGTGGGAGGCAGTTTTCATCCAAACAGCAGCTCTGGGAGGATATTCTGACATCCTGCAAAGAAATCCAAGCAGAAACTCTCCAAAAACTCTCAAGTGTTATGGATTTAAACTGCTCCTAATGCTACAAATTCAACAAATTACCATCCATCCATCTATCCATCCATTTTCTTCCACTTGTCCGTTGCCGGGTCGTGGGGGCAGCCGTTGGAGCTTCCCAAAACACATTGCACCAGCCCCTATGGCTCCTCCTGCAGGTTGTGGGTCCACAGAAGGACCAGGCCTGTTGGTCTCTCATAAAGGGCTTCATAAATTACCATTTTCCGTTAATTACAAGCTTTAAAATGTATTGAAACTATGAGTTGCATAATCATTTTGAGTTGTTTATTTATACTTATTTTTGAAAAAATACTGTACTTCTTTTCAATCACATTCAAATGATCCTCTAACAGTTAAAGGCTTGAAAATTGTGCTGACTGTCATTTGAGTTGACAATTTAAAAAATCAGAGAACAAATTAATTTGCATCATAATTTGGAACACAGTGTAAAGTGATGGTCTGTAAGATTCCACAGAGGATCGAGAGAGAGAGAGTAATCTGAAATTAATCGATCCCCTCTCACCTTGGAGTTTAGTTTGCAAAATGAGCAGAGACCGTAAAAAATATTTCTAGAGTCAACAATCAAGCTCTCTGATTGGACCTGTTCACTGGAAAGCTCGTCTCATTGGTCAAAGTGATGGCGCCAGGGATTCTGATTGGTGTCAGAGATCGGCAAAGGGAGGGACTTTAGAAAAATATAATTGTTTAATATTACTTCTGTTTCCTCAAATTGCAAACTGATATGCAAACTATTAAATTTCTAAAACATTCCAACCTACTGATTGTCGCTTTAAAATCATGAACAGTGGCTTTTTAGTTTATCCTGCGGACACATTTTTCCTTGACTGTTTCACACACGCCGCAGCGCAGCGAGGGAAGCGGCGTTGTTACATACCACATTACATTGGGTGCCTGTTGAGTGGAATCCCCCTTAATAGTGTTAAAGTAAGGCCCGCACTCATCCCACTAAAGCTACCCCGCTACACGCACCGCCTCATAAAGGTAAGAAGCCACTTCCTGGGTTTATGGGCCTACACAACATGGCTGAAACCATTTGGTTTTTATTATTCCATTTACTGTGAGGCGCGCGGAGAGGCTGAGAGCCTGTTTTATGTATTCAGCTGCCTGCTCCTCCAGCATGTGGAGCGCTTAAATAAACCATCACACAGCCAGCTGCAACAACAGCAGATCGATGAGAGGCAGGCCGGAGCTGCGCGTCTGAGCCCCGCGCCGCTCCACGCTGGCTCCAGCAGGTGGGAGGCCGGCTAATTCGCTGCTGCGGGGCTTTGTGGCTGCCCGACTGGAGAAAACTGTAACTGATGACTGGCCGCGCGGCTGATAGAGCGGCGTGTTCGGGGATCGGCCGCTGTATAAACAATCGACTCCCCGCCTCACAACATCTGGGAACTTTCAAGTGCTGCGGCGCAAGCAAATAGCCGGGGACTTGTTAGTTTGTGATTAGACTTTAAACAACTCATCATGGCCCGGGGAGCGCCCGCTGCAGGCGAGGAGAGCCCACACGAGGGGGGGAACAAATGAAAGTGCCTCACACGGACGTCTGTCTCTCAGCGCTGCGTCCTAATCTGCCTTCGCAAACAAACCCGGCTCGGATTCTTCCCCTGTCGCCGGGACCACCGTCCACAGCAGCTCTAACCGCGATGGCGTGGACGGGCGGCACAAAGACCTCGCCTGAAAGAGCGCTTTGACCCCCCGCATTTCATCTCGGCTGAAACTGTGTTGATGTAGGCGACGTAATGCGGTGACATGTGATGCTAGCAGACGTTAGCATGACCGTTAGCCACTTCTGTTGGCCCAGGCGAAGCAGCAAGTCCGTGACGCGCTGCAGCATCTGACAATTTAGGAAATGCCTCGACAAAATGAATGATTTTTGAAACAAATGAAATGAAATCAACGTTTATTTTGACTGCACTCCACATTCTTAATCTTAACCAGCTTAGATTCATGCCCCCACCCCAAACATTAATCATTACCGCTAAATAAAAAGGGAGAACGTTGAAAGTTTAAAACATTTCAACTGGACATTTTTTCACATAGTTGCCCGAAAAAAGCGAAACTAAATAATTGTGGAAAAAGATGTAAAAGTCAGCCCTACGTGGCGGTGCAAAGTGCATTGTACTCCTAATTTGCTTATTGTGTCTGGGCCTGGATGACACTCTCCGTGGTTCAGGTCCGTAAATCCGCCCGCGAGACCGTCTAAGCCAATTACAGCGGCAGGCCAAACGGTTAACCTCATCAAACACATTTCCCAGGTTACCCCCTCCCTGGGATCGACTGCCCGAGCACCCTTCCAGTCTGAGCGAATGGGCTGGAGGGAGCGCCCTCTGCAGGCCGCAGTGGGAAGGAGAAACTGTGGAAAAGGATGGATGTGGACTTAAGAAATGTGTGCCTTTCGTGGCACAAAAAAAGAAAAGAAAAAATTTAGGAAGTAGACTTCAATCAATCAATCTTTATTTATATAGCGCTTTTCATACATTTCATGTAACACAAAGTGCTTTACAGATTTAAAACATTCTCCTCCACCTTCCCAGAGACACACCACACACACTCAAGGTAAAACAATGGACGCAGTGGACATACGGCTGAGATAAGGCTGGGTACAGATAAACCAGGTAAGGAAACACTATCCAAGGAGCCGTCTGCATCGGAAGCAGCACCTCGGCCGTAGCCACAGGGCACCAACACAGGGCGCCCGGAGGAGGCGCGGTAGAAACACCACACCTCCATCCAGACACCCACGGGACAGCAGGGACCGTGAAGGTTCATAAGGTAAAAGCAGTTCTGAAAGATAAGAAGGACCAAGACCATTAAGACATTTAAAAAACATTAAAAGACTTGAGTGACTTTAAGGTGAGACACATGCAGAGCTGAATAAGAAAACAGAATTAGAGATATTAAGTTGAAGCTTTTGCTGTATGTTTTCATACAAAAAATTTGGCACTTTGCACATAAAAATTGCCAATATTTTCAGCAACACATCACAGACAGTATTTGGGATATCTATAGAATTAGTGATTTATAAAGTTGTGCTCAAAGGTTTACACCTTGGCAGAATTGTGTTTATTTTTTGGCCATTTTTCAGAGAATATGAAAGATAACACAAAACGTTTTTTCACTCATAGTGATTGTGTGAAGCCATGTATGGTCAAACAACTGAGTTTATTCTTTTTAAACCATAATGAAAAAAAGAAATGACCCTGATCAAATGTTTACATACCCCAGTTCTTAATACTGTGTATTGCTTCCTTTAACATCAATGATAGCTTGGATTCTTTTGTGGTAGTTGTGGATGGGTCTCTTTATTTCCTCGGATTGGTAAAGCAGGCCATTCTTTTTGGCAAAAAGCCTCCAGTTCCTCTCAATTCCTGGGCTGTCTTGCATGAACTCCACCTTTGACATCTCTCCATAGTGGCTCAATGATATTGAGGTCAGCAGACTGAGACGGCCTCTCCAGAACCTTCACTTTATTCTGATGTAGCCAATGAGAGGTTGACATGGCCTTGTGCTTTGGATTGTTGTCATGTTGCCAAGTGTGCAGTTTCCAGGCTGACAAGTGAAAATAAAATGAAATGAAACTGAAATCAGTTTTCACCAAGTTCCCTGAAGCTCACACATCCCCAAAACATTAGTGATCCACCTCCGTGTTTCACAGTAGGGATGGTCCATCATTCATCACAGGCCTTGTTGACTCCTCCAAATGTAAGGTTGGTTATAGTTGTGGCCAAAATGTTCAATTTTGGGTTCATCATTCCAAATGACATTGTTTCAGAAATGTTGAGGCTTGTCTCTGTGCTGTTTGGTATATTGCAAGCGGATACTTTATGGCATTTGCGAAGTAATGGCTTTCTTCTGATGACCTGGCCATGCAGTCCATTTTTCAGTAAGTGCCTCTTTATTGTGCATCTCGAAACATCGCTACACCACTTCATTTTTTTTTTCATTGAGTCCTCTCTTTCAGCTGAAGTTATTTATTTAGTTTTCTTTTCATCCACAATATTCTTGCCAGTTGTTACTCACATTTTTGTTGGTCGACCTGACCATGGTTCGGTTTCCACAGAATCCTGCATTTTCCACTTAGAGTTTGAACACTGCTGATTGATATCCAGAAAAGATATCCAAGGTACTCTCAGTACCTTGGATATCTTTTATATAACCTTTTCCAATATTATACAGTTCATCTTTCCTTTGACAATTATTTTCCTTCCCCCATGACTCAAAGCATAAAGTGATTGTGTTGTCATTCATGTTCTCTAAAAAATATTACAAAATCCCATTCTGCTAGGGTATGTAAGGTTTTGAGCACAACTGTAAGTAGAGGGGGGGAAGATTCAATATTTGTCTTTTTTGGGAGGGTTCATAGCTTATGAAATCAGGACAGAAGGTTAAGAAGAGATTAAAAAGTCAAAATATCAGAAAGTACAAGACTGGAAACGTGTGTAAGAGCTACTAAAGTGGAGATGATTAAGAAATGATAGTTATTGCAAGAGTCTAAAGAAAACGCAACCTCAAGTTTTGTAATGTCCGTGCATGTGCGTGTGTGTCTCTGACCCCCCCCCCCCCACCATATTACAGCGTCCTCTCGCTCGCCTTATGTGCTACTGCTCGTGGATAACAAATATGTCAGTATTCGTGAATGAATAAGTGTGAGAAAGACAAGAGAGCGCTTAAATAAAGCTCACCAGTCGCCAAAATCACTTAAAAGGAGCTTCGCAAAGGGTGAATTTGGATTATTCTTTTTCACCTCTTAAAGCAGTACTAAGTAACTCTTGCCCCTAGAGGCCACAAGCGCCACTGCAGGTGTTGTAGCATGTTGTGGTTTTTATACGCATTAATTGTCCGTGAGAGTAAATACTACGCTGACAGAAAAGACAGAGAGGGATATTGTACATCCAATTACGCAATGGAAATAATTGTTTTCACTCAAACTTGGCTGTAAATACTGTTTAAAGTGGCGCTAGCCCACAGTTGGCTTTGCCCGTTAGCCTGTTAGCTTCTTCTTCATGGTTCCATTAGTGTGTATTGGTTCCTCCGGTCCGGTGGCAGTCGAGTTGCAATTGTGGTTTTCGGGCCAGAGACACCCGGGGGAGATGAAAGACCCTCCATTCATCCCATTAACACTTGTATTACCCCCAGAGGGACTACGGAAAGGATTTATGAAGGTAAACAAGCTACTTAGTACTGCTTTAACTCCCGCCTCAACCGCACTTTCTCCAGGTCAGCTTTACCCATATCTAAAAGCTTCTCGACTGGCGCTTACAGCCTGTAGGCCAGTGTAACGCCTCATTTGAGTTTAGTTTAGTTTGTTTGTTAATTTGAGCGGTAAACATTGTGCTCAAGAGGAGTGAGCTGAAGCAAAAAGCTTATAAGCGCCCACCCCCAAAATCCATACAATAAAATAATATAAAGGAACATAGTGCAAATAGTAAAAACAAGGAAACTACAGCAAAAACAAGATTATATATACTCGCAGAGTCCGATCATGGTAGAAAAGATAAGATGGCATCTACATAAGTCATTACATTTACATGAAAAACTCTTATTTGAAATGTTCATATTACTAACAGAAACGAAGCAAAACTACAGCAACGGTCTCGTTTCATGTACTAGTAAAAAACAAGTAACAAAAGGCGATCATTAATACGTTTCTTCCAGATGGTTACCAATGCCAAACAGTGTTAACATTACCGAAAGTCACTAGTTTCACGTTAAAAAGGCACATTAATATACATATTATAATCCATGATCTTGCTACCATCCTCAGTATAATATTAATTTGTGTGCAGTTTTTCTTCCCTTTATTAATGTGCAATGTAAGACCTACAAAACTCAGCTTCTTATTCGTTATGATTGTCGTCTTTATTGTGTTTGGTTTTCATTTTCATCATGTTTTTGTTACATACAAAAAAAAAAAAAAAAACAACGGTCAAAAAGCTACAAAAAAGCAATGAAAAAATGAGTTTTGCAGGTCTCTTTTGCTTTCATACGAGGCGTCACACTTCTGCAGTCAAGAAGCTTTTAGATTTGGGTAAACCTGAAAAAAAATGTGCTTGGTTGAGGTGGGGGTTAAGAGGTTAAGATGTTATTTACGATGTCGACATTAGCATAAATGAGTTGTACACTCAAAGCACTCAATACTCCAGTTGTGTGTGTCCCCCCCCCCCCCCCCCCCCCCGTACATTTTTATTGTCACTTGTCACTTAGGAAGTTTTTTTTCCCCCTCCCCAAAGCGACTCTCTCCCCCCTCTGCCCTCACGCCCCGGCAGTGTCATCATCAGTCAGGGCCTGAGACGGGGGAGCAGGGGCGTGCGGCGGCGCCTTTGTGCGGGTGCCACCTCCACAGCCGGGCTCGCCGCTTGGGCCCCCGCTTCGTCCCGCGGGCCGCTCCGGCGCACACAGACGCAGCGGGGCGTCCCTGTAATCACCGCCGGACGCAATTTCACCCACAATTTCAGGAGCATTTATTATCGGCGCCGAAATGGGAGCGGCTGACAGCGGCGGCGGAGGGGAAGCCCCATTCAAACGCACTGATGGCTCTATATGGACGGGGGGGAGGAGGCACCTACTGTAGAATGGGCTGGAGCACTTTCTTTTTCTTCACTTTATTATTCTACCTCACCTGATGTTGATTGATATTTTATGTTTTTAACCTAATATTGGATAAAGGACATATGTGTTGGGCTCATACGCGCAGCAGTGGGAATTCACTCAAACAGATTATGCTATTTAGCCTAAAAGGACTGAATCACCCTGGGTTGACTGTTTTTGATCCTTGGGGACAGGATTTGACAGAAGAACAGGGAGACTTTGCTAAGATGAAATTCCTTTTTGTAACTGCCTAGACCATGACGTGTAAACGTATAGCAACTTCCCTCTCTCTTGGTGCAGCTGCATTTTTTGCCTTTTTCTGCATTTGTGGTTGCTGTGTTCCACATTGTTTTACTAGATACTTTTGTACATCTTTGTCTGATTTATCTGAGGTTCAGCACATTTTTGTTACTCCAAAGAGCCCATAATGGTCCTCAAGAAAGCAGCTATTTAAAAGTAAACAAACAGCAGCCAATGACCTAAACCCATTTAAGACCTACACATTTCTAACACTGAACCACTAAAGAGGCACCAAGAGCCCCCCCCCCCCCCCCCCCCACACACCTCCAGTACAGTGGAGGCGTCACAAGAGGCACTACAGCGGGAAAAACAGGCGCAAACAAGGAGGTATCCGGGCAAGACTCACAGTTAAGCCACACATGCCTTCTATTGTTGGCTAATGATGTTCACTGGAGAATAAAACGGATTAACTGCTTCCCGGAAGATTATGAAACACTATTGTGGAGCAGAGGGAGCTGCAGGAGGAAGAGGAAGGAGGAGGTGGAGGAGCTGACCAGTGCAGGACACCATGCTCTGAAACAGGGACAAACCAGGAAGCGCTGCACTTCAGAGGATCAGAGGAGCACTGAAGGCAGTAAAGCACTTCCTAACTAACATACATACATACGTACTTGTTGTTTTATATAGAAGATATTACATTTTATTTGACAGATAGTATGTGGCAGAAAATCCTAGGCCGTTTTTCAGATTTTTCCACAAAACTAATTGGCGACATTGGAAATAAAGAAACGTTTACAGCACTGGTTCACGTGCCATGGGTCTCTCCTCAAGACGGCGTATTGTCAGAAACAGAGCAGCGCTTTGTTCACCATGTGTTTTCTTCCTGTTTTACGTTCATGGTGATGGCTTCTGTCGGTTTGGTTTGGGAGAGACCTTTCAGCTTTGGCACTGTGTTTTGAGTTGAAACGAATGACTTGTTTAAGTTGTGTTAAGTCAATATTGCCTCTTGCAATGTTTAAAGTGTTAAATAATGTCGAATGTGTGTAAAAGATGATCACCATCACCAGTGTCTGCTTTAACACTCGGTCTGGGACTTTGCACATTTTCATTCAAAGCAGAAACCTCAAAGTGCAAACACGTTATTACAGGGATTCTTTGACAAAGGCCCGCGGCCCACTGAAAAACATCCTGTGGCCCAATTTTGACTCCTGACCTACTTGAGAACCCCTTCTCCATAGAATGTCTCTTCTTCCTGTGTCACTAACAAAACGCTTTCCGATTCACATTGACTTTTTATGTTGCAACAGTTTGTAGGGACATAACCAATATGTGCAGCTGGCAGACCACTAGGCCACAGCCGCCTCTGTAGTGAGAAAGGATTTGTCACTAGTTGAGGGGCTCTTACCAGTCCTAATGCGAGGTGCGGGTTAGTAAAACGTAACCTGAATGTGCAGAGCGGTCCCCAGGGTGAGCAGCTAAAGCCGTCTGTAAACGGAGACCCTTCATGATGTGCAAGGGGCCTCGCGGGGCCCGCGGGGACAGCTCTCCGCAGGAGGCTCGAGGTAACACATACTGGGCTCTTAATCACAGCTGACCTGCCCTACAAGAGAGAGGAGAGAAAGTGAGTGAGAATTAAAGGCAGAGTACCTCACATGTGTTTGGAAACATTGATATAAGACTAATCCCAACCAAACATATTTGTCATCAGATATGTTCATATCAAACACTGTTTTTACTGATGATTATTACGTTGATTCATTCACAAAAACATTTTACAGGATGTAAAAGTTGTGTATGTTTGATTATCCAGTCAGAAAGTAAGACACACACTGAGGCCCGATGCAAGTGTATCCCGATACAGTGTCAATAATAGAACACATATTACGCTGATCCTTATCCTAAAGGTCACTAAATGGAGGTTTTATTATTACGCAGTAGATAAGGTACATGCTGTTATTCATTCTGGATGAAGCCTGGAGTCAAACAAGTATATTAAAGGTCAGGGATGCTGCAAAGTACATCTCTGACATGTTAGAGCCATATGAAACATCTCAGGGAGGGGTCTCCTGGTGGTTCCCAGAGTCAGGGCTAAACGCCATAAGTTTCAGTTTCAAAATCTGGAACAGTCTTCAGGCCTCAACTCTCCAGGCTGAAAAGAGTTATTTTTACCCCTGCATATGAAAACTGAACATATTTTATCTGCACTCTTGCTTTTTACTGCATTAATTAATTCTTATGTTGAGGTTTTATGTATTGATTTTTTTTGTTGCTTTCTTGTAATTTTATGGGGTGGCTGGGGGTTATGAAGTGTGTGAAACTAGTGGGTGTTTTGCCTGTTTTTAGATCAATATTGTATTTTCTACCCAACAAAGTGCAAGACAGTGATAAAGACAGTGTTGACCGTGTTGGACATTATTATCGAATACCTGCAACAGCATCATACGCCCTCTTTAAATACCTTGAATCTTGCGTGGGTGTCCTATAATATGAGCCATTTACTTGGAGCCTTTACAAATCTGATACAAATGAGTTTTTGCACGTTGTCTTTAAAAGCGAGAGAGGAGACTGAGTGAGTAAGGGTTAGCCGTACATAGGGGGAGAGAGAGAGTGTGTTAGAGGAGAGAGAGAGTCATGAGAAAGTGAGGGGGTTGGGGGTTAGTGGAGAGGGTAAAAAGGCAGCATGGGGGCTCTTAACTGCATCATTAGCAGCACCAGGGGCCGGCTGCACCCGCCCCGTGTTCACTAACACCACAATACACCACGTAAAAAACACTGCGGGGCATTACGAGGAGAAATGTGGACTTTTATACATTTTCCTTGAGTTGTTTTATATAGGCGTTATCAACATTTTTTTATACATATTTGTCAAGGAATACAAGATTGGAGAAACACAACTTATTTGCATACTGTACAAGAAAAGATTAACTTTAGTTTTGGTTTTTCATTTCCCACAATGACGTTTTGGTCATTTATCAATGTACTCGCGGTGGAAAGAGTAACTCGAGTACAATGCTACTTCGAAAATCACATCGCTCAAGTTGAGGTAGCGAGTACTGTGTGACAAAACTATTCCAGGAAGTGCAGTTAACCCCTGAACCCCCACCTTAACCGAGCACGTTTTTTCTCCAATTTTACCCAAATCGCTAAAAGCTTCTCGAGTTTACAGCCCATCGGCCAGTGTTAGCGCCTCATTTGAAAGCTAAGACCTGCAAGACTCATCTAAGCTTCTTCCTTGTTTGCGTTATCATGTTTTAGTCGTTTTGTTGCGTTTTTTTTTTTCCATCACGTTTCAATTGGATTTTTTGTCACGTTGTTACATTTCCATTGCTTTTGTGTCACGTTGACCTTGCTCTTTTGTAGCGTTTCGGACACATTTCAGTTTTGTGTGTGTGTGTGTGTGTGTGTGTGTAATGCCACAGATCAAGCCACAAAAAAGTGACCAAAACATGTAAAAAAAAAAAACTTAATGAAAACGCAACCAAAACGGAAATCATAACGAGGGAGGAGCTTAGATGAGTTTTGTATGTCTTAGCTTTAAGATTTGGGTGAAGCTGAACTGGAGAAAATGCCCTTGGATTATGGGGTACCATATTTGTTAAAAGTCCTTTTTTTTTATGAGAAGTGAAAGGAAATTAGTTTTTATGAGAAGTGAAACTTCAGCGTAAATTCAACCTGCAGCCTTCATTATCCAAGCATCCAATCACGGCCCCATCTTGAGCCGCGCCTTCGTGTCAGCCAATCACCGCAGCTGCTCATCCTGTTTCAGCCATTCACCGCACAGGATCCCCTTCTTACTGTAAACTCTTTCCCAGCCGTGCTGCGACCCTCCTCCACCCCTCCTCCGCCTGCCCTCTCCTCGGCTCAGCTCGTCACGTCGACCGGCCGCCCCGGGCCTCTTCCTACCACCACCAGTGTCCGGGCTCCGGGGGAAGATTCTGGCTATCATCCATCATCGCCATGTTTTCCATATCGTCAATGCAATCTGCCGCCGGGGTCTGAGCACTAATCATGATCCACGTTCAATAAAACGTCCTAACACATTCTGTCCCTGAGTCTTTTCAGGTTGAATTGTGAAAGACTGCCCACGTTTGTAATTATAAAGATATTTTTTGTGAGTGTGAAGGCTAGTTTTGATTAGCATTAATGTTGCAGTGATGGTGATGGCTTTATTTTGTCGGTATATTAGTTACAAAGATTTTTTTTTTTCTTTTGCAGAGGGGATTTCGGCTCAGTTATTTATAAGTGGAAAAAATCTGTAAAAATTATAATTTCGTTTTTTTGTGGCGGGGTTCAAAGCTTAGTAAGTCAGGCTAGGAATTAGATATTGAAAAATCCATCAGCAAAAATCTTCAGAATATTGTTAAGCCCAGGACTGGAACGTTTGGAGTCTGTAGGAGCTACCAAAGTGAAGATGTTGTTGCAGGAGTGGAATTAAAACCTCTTTTGGAGAAATCAGTGTTACCCAAAGTGGGGGTTTGCTGGACACTGAAATGGGGGACATTTCTCACATTGAATTTGATGGAATTTTTAAATTGAACACAGCGGATTTTAGTGAAATTAAGCCAAATATCAAAATATGGCGTCCAAACTAACGTCATTAAACCAGATCTTAAATGTTTAGCACCTTAAATTATTATAAATGCGAGTTACCTTTTGCAAAAGGGGGTCCCGAGTTGTTGCTAAGAGACCTATTTGACGTAAAAGCTGAAAATGCCTGCAGTGCCACCTCTTAAACTCTCATTGTTGTAAATAATGAAATATATCTGTATAAGGCCTTTCCTTTTGTATCAATGTAACATTTCAGGAATAAACTTGTGAAAACTTCCGGGACCCTGGACTGTAGTCACTAGAGCCGCTCATGAGTACTGTCCAATGCCATATCAAGTCACTTCACACTCTCTCACAATAACACTGTTCTCTCTCCATCTGTCCCTTTGTCATTTGGCTCCGAAAGGGCCCATGTTTTACAGTAGCCCGACCGCTCTCCCCCCTCGGCGCTCCAGTTTCCCTGCGCGTTCATTCATCACGGTGAACTTTAAAGGCAGCCCGGGCGCGTGTGTGTCAGCAGCCATTAGCTCGCCCCGAGGAGCCGCTACCGTGCTACGAGCGCCTGTCCTTGTCCCGGGATGACAGGAATATTTGGAGAAAGGACTATAAATATAACGTATGTAGTTGTCCGTGTTGTGACGGGACACTTTAGCAGTCACTGTCAACTTTTATCGGCCGAGCAGGATCGTAACCTTGGACGGCTCGCTGTCGCGCGATACTGAAGGCGCTCAGGTTGGCATTATTTAATGGTTATTTCAATGGTGAAAACACACCTGTATTTGCAATGAGAGGAAGGTTTTGTGTCATCAAAACCACACAATATGGGCATACATTTACCAGTGACTCTTTTTTTTACTGCGTTTTGCTTTATGTACAATATTTGCTCGTTTTTTCAATTTACTATAACATTTGATGGAGTTTGATGGAGACTGAAATGCATTGTTATTGTTTAGGTTTTATGCATTATCTATCGGCAAGAGTAAGATCACAGCAAAGGCTTAAAACGTACTATTGATCGCGTCTGTTAGGGCCACACCTTCGTCACAGCCAATCTTCGCCCGCGGTCCTGCGTTTAAGCTCCAGCGTCCATGGCTCATCAGCGTCCCAGATGTGCTGTGATCCACCTCCACCCATTCATCACCTCTTCTATCCGTGGCTTCACCCTGCTTCATCCTTCACCGGTCTCCCGTACCACCACCAGGCTCCGGGGAAAACATCCCTGACACTAACATACCCATAACTATAATCCATATATCGATGTCCACTGGTCTGATCGCCAAAATATTAATGTCAACAAATCTTTCTAATCGCTGCTTTTGTCTCTGAGTCTATCCAGGTTGAATTGGCTTTTCTTTATTTTCAACACGGTTAACATTGTATTCTCATTGAAGACATTAAATCATGAAGACGTGGGATTATGTAGGAAAAAATAAAAGAATGAAATAACTAACTAAATAATTCAAAATTGCCTGCCTTTATGTTTGGAATGTTCTCACTGAGCTTCATAAGGTCGTCCCTGAAATGGTTTAACGGTCTGTGAAGTCAAAACAATTTCTGTGGACGACATCGTGACGTTTACTGAGAAAATGTGCACAGTGTGAAAAACAGAATCTATTTCAACCTTTTTGTTTAAAACATATTTCCATATAGGGCGTTTTGGAGTTCAGTGTCTTTTTAGTGGAATTAATATCAATTAATAACAAAATAATTGTCCAAAGCGTACCTTGATAAAGCAGATTTTGCAACTGAAATTATATTATTATATTATATTATAATCATATTTTACAGAAGGGGGTCCCGAGTTGTTAGTCTGGTGATTTTTTTGGGTCCTGGAAAGTTTGGGAACCTCTGCTGTAGACCAGTGTTTCTCAACCTAGGTATTAGCAGGGGTACTTGGAAATATTTCAGATTACAAAAGAACTGAACATTAGTACATTCTTTTGCTGCTGTTTCTTTATTTTGCTGTTTCTTTATTATTGTTCTTTATTATTTGTTGTTACCTTGCCCTATGTTCCCTTGTTTATGATTTGTTTATGATATGTTACCTTGCACTACGTTCTTTGCTTTGATTGTTAAATGAAAATGTTATTGTTTTTATTTTGGGGGTGGGCGCTTATAAGCCTTTTGCTTCGGCCCACTCCTTTTGAACAGAACTACATTTGAACTAAATTATTTTGCAAGGAAAAGCTATATATTTTTTTTTTTACAGCAAAATGTATAGTTTGAGTAGAATAATTGTAGGTTTGCTTTGAACACAACTTTGTCTTTTCACTTCCAAACAGTGCTTTTAAAGTGATTGCTTCCTAAACAAACGGACAACCACTGAAGGGTCCAAGGGGTCTGCAGGACAACAGAGGTTGGGCACAACTGCTGTAGACAAATAACAAGCACACTACACTTGTAAAATTATAGAATATATATTGTTGTGAAGCTGCAAACCATATATGTTTTTTTTGGCTGCCTGCAAATGTGAAAACTGCCTTCTTAAAAGAAAAAAAACCTGATCATTGTTGTTACCATTCGCTTCAAAGTCAGAAGCCCCTCTAGAATTTGCCAAAACGGTCACTTATCCACCATGTTTAGACTCATTAGCTTGTGCTTTGGGCCATTGTCTAATATGTGAAACGCCCATTGACCCCTTGTGAGTTTGCATTTCAGGATAGGCTAATTACCTGGACGCTCTGCTAAGCCATAAGTCAAGAGGGGCTTTAGAGATAAAGTCTTTTAGCGGTCGAGAGGAAAAAAAGTAAGTAACGCTTCCTTATTTGCCGCGTGTTTTTCTAGCCCCCCCATGTCTATCTTGAAAACGTAACATTTAAATCCATGTTTGGACTTGATTGGCCGTAATGACCCGCACACCTGAACCGGGGCCAGGTTGGGCTATAACTGGCTGGGATAAATCTTCTAAAGTGCGCCTCTTTGGCACACATGTTCGCGAGGGGGCCAAAGGCTAACGGCCCCTGAGTGACCCCGAGGCCCCCGCGTCCATCTGCAGGAATGCACTGGGAGCCTTGTAAACGAGCGGCCTAATGCAAACTGCCTGGTGTCCTGAGAGAGGGGCTATCATCTGGTTAGAATCAGGCCCGTTCCCCCCCCCCTCCCAAACAACCCCCGGTCGTGCCTCGCTCCCCCGGCTCGCGATGCCTCATTTAGGACGAAACACGTACGCTCCGGTCCACACACCTGCAGGCTGAACCCCCCCGACTCAAGTTCATTTGTGAAGGAAAAACAGTCTTTTTTTTTTTTTTTTTTACGCCAGTAGCGCAATTAATGCTAACCTAATGTCAAGTTAAGATTAGCTATGTGGGATTATTAGCATAACAAAGTAGAGCTATTAAAAGACAATCACTTGGCCTAATAATAGCGTGTTCTACATACTTTTATGAATTATTCTAACGTTAAGTACTTTGGCTCATGTTAGCAGTGGTGTTTAATGTTTTATTTGTCAACAATTGAAGTAAGGAGTTTGGAGTCTAAAAACGGCAAGGCTAATTAAAAAACACGCTGACAGTAGATGCATCTTAGCTAACGAAATCTGAACCCTTTTAACCTCTAAATGTTCTTTTGAATTACAGAACAAACTGCAACTAAGTTGAAAGAGAAAGTGTTTAGATCTGTGCTGGTTGATAGCCTAAGGCAGGGGTTCCCAAACTTTTCAGGCTGCGACCCCCAAAATCACTCGACTAACAACTCGGACTCCCCCTTCTGTACAAGGTAACTAGCATTTATAATAATATAAGGAGCAAAACATTTACAATCTGGTTTGATGATGTTGGTTTGGATACTATATTTTGATATG
The DNA here is from genome assembly GCA_021464625.1 of Proterorhinus semilunaris. Lineage (NCBI taxonomy): Eukaryota > Metazoa > Chordata > Actinopteri > Gobiiformes > Gobiidae > Proterorhinus > Proterorhinus semilunaris. Next base: position 27,660,318 of record CM038356.1, on the reverse strand, counting down.
TGGCTTAATTACACTCAAATGTGCTGTTTTCAATCAAGAATACATCAGTGGACGTGGGTGGTGGATGCGGGTTTGAGAGGGGTATAGAACTGTGTGAGTGAGTGCATGGGTGTATGTGCAGAAACGATGTTGATGACTGAGTGAGTGGTGTGTAGCCGGGCCTGGTCCGGTTGGGGACAGAGGATGGAAATTAGCTTTAGCTATAATCCTGCATTTTAAGTATATTCTAACCTTATTCTATATTCTATATTCTTTATTTTTGATCATTCGCATGTATTGTATATATGATACCATTTCCTGTCTTTTATTGCACACCCTGAGGGTTTTTCTGAGAGCTGATTTAACAAGTGAATTTTTTCATTGTGAGATCCATAAAGGATTGTCTTATCTTATCCCAGACCCCTCCGAGCACCTGAATGATCCTGGAGCTCTGTTGTCGGGGGCTTCGTGCCCCTGGTAGGGTCTCCCATGGCAAACAGGTCCTAGGTGACGGGTCAGACAAAGAGCGGTTCAGAAGCCCCTTATGAGAGACCAACAGGCCCGGTTAGAACCATCAGGCCGTCCTTCTGTGGACCCAACACCTGCAGGAGGAGCCATAGGGGCTGGTGCAGCTCCAACAGCTGGGGGCCCAAAATAGACGTACAAATTCTATTGGAAACTCTGCCCTGGAGCAGACTGACTGAGGCGATGCTGCAAATCTGGTAATTTGGGATTTGAACCCCTGACCTTTGGATTCGTGTTGAACATCCAACCAACTGAACCACAACATATCACTCAATCATTTCCCATCTGGCTGAGAGTCACAATTTTTTTTTGCTCACATAGCCTAAAACAAACCAATCTATAACATTTCAGTTGTTTCTCATTATTGTTCTAATGAAATACTCTTTAGCCTCATTTCAGTCTTGAAGTATTTGGGTTCAGTCTTATGTTGACAGAATGTGCTGTAAAAACACAAAGTTTTGCACACAAATGTTGCTTAAATTTAATAGTGGTTAGTGCCCTGAAACTGGTCTGAAAAATATGGCAATGATATCGACTTTGTGAGTCACGTGACCGAAAAAACCCCGCCTCCCGTCGCCATATTGATTTGCCTTTTTAATTGAAATAATGTCAAACTGAACCTCAGTTGAAGTCACAAAGCTTCCAACTGCTCATCTGCCTTTGTCACTTTTGTACTGTCACAACTCGCAACTGTGATCAGCTTCCAGGTCCCACATGAAGCAAAATAAGTCTTCAGACGATTGAAAGATTTACGTGTGAATGTTTGAAACGTTCAGTGTGAATGGAAGCGCTGCTGGCCGAACAAGGCACTTTGGTTTAGTTATGCAATGTTTAATCAGATCAGTTTCTGCCGACTTTAAGTCCATACAAAGCTGTCTGTTTTCTCCCAGTATGGAGCTGACTGTCCTGCGTTACCATGGAGACCAATTAAGAAACCGATACTCAAGACAGTTATTGGATATTGACTTTACTTTTTTCGACATATCGTGCAACCATTTGCACATCCGTCCCTTTAAATGCGGCCGTACGAGGACTAACGACTGGCCTCCACCTCCGCGTTAAAACCAGTCCTAGTAAACCGCAGGACCCCGTATATCATTTAGCCGCGTAAAAGTCACTCTGTATGTCTCCCCAAAGACACGGGCGCTACCACGTCTTCCAGTTATTCAACCTATGGCCTCTGACCCCGCGGGAGGGCCCCTGTACGCCGCGACCTTTCATCCAGACGCCGTCGTGCCCCCCCCCACCCCGCTCCCACCGCTGGAATCTGCTACACATTACGGGCGAGGGAGATAGAACAAAGGCGGCAGATGAGTGCGCGCCCCGGCTATTAGTTTTCCCGCCGCGGAGTTTTTACGGGGGTCAGATGCAGTGATAGGGAAAATGAGCGCAGGAAGGGCAGGCGTTTTAAGAGACAGCTGTTTAGAGGAGCGCCCAGGAGCTAATGAAGCCCAGGGTTGTTGGTTTTATTTTTATTTTTTCCCGTCCAGCAGTTTGTCTCGTTTATGGACTTTGTCTTCACGACTCAACTTTTGCATATGGAACGCTTTTCATACAGCAATTGCAACTCCCAGTACAGTTAAAATAACACAAACAAGGGATAAACAATTGCCCACATACGAGATTCAATTCAAAGTACAAGGTTGTGGGTTCTACAGTTCTACAGCTTCGAATGTAAATGCTGCTTCACCATATACAGCTGCTTCACCATATACAGTTCGAACTACCAGCAGACCCCAACCGAAAGACCTCAAAGGCCTACGGGACCCATTCCTAGGACCTCGACCATTGAGAGATGTATGACCCATCAGAAGATTTCGATTCCAACGAATGGTCACGCGCTCAAATTTGGTTGGACTACCTTTAGCTTTGCTTGCGATGTCACAAGATCAAGTGTTGTGTTCATTACCTCTTGCCTTCTCCAGAAACATCCCAAAGATTCTCAATGGGGTCAAACTGCTCAAATAAATAAAAGATCTGAAACTCTGCGGTGGTCGATCCGTGTGTGAGAACGATGCTCACTGAACCACTCTTTCACAGCGAGAGCCCAATAAATCCGCCCGTGCGGTCAGAGAAGATGATCCATTGATGGAATAACCTGGTCATTCAGGATGTTCAGCTCTTCAGATGATCTCATTCTTTGGGGGCACAAAGTGTTGCTGAACCTAGACCTGACTAACTGCAGCGACCCCAGTTCCAGATGGTCACTTTTCTTTTCTTTTTTGTTTTTGTGTGTGTATTGTATATTGTTTGATGCACCAAGAGCGAATGCAACGATCTTAATGCAGGAGTTATAGGGTGACTTGTGTGATAACTGATTTTTATCACTTATTAGTCCAGAGTCCACTTGAAGTAAATTGCATGGACAAGCTTCTCTAGGTCATGTTTTGCATGAAGCGTTTCAAACTACGGACAGCTGACTTAGTTATCATTGTGATAAATTATATTGATATTAAGGTGTAGACTCCCAAGACCTATTGCTTTTGGCTTTTACAGCCTTTGCATAGTGTCTATGCCAAGTCTTTTACTGTTTGGAGAACCTATGTCACAAGGAGGTGATGAATAAAGCCGTGTCATTATTTCTTTTTAAGTGTCAAATAACGACATAAATATACTTATTTTGTTACTTTACATGAGCTGAATGTACAGATTGGGAGAAAATATAAAAATACAGGGATTTACTTTTTTTTTTTTTTTTTTTTAGATCTTCCAGGGAAAGGATCCCCAACGGTTCAGTGACACACAAATAAAATCTTTTCTACAATAAAATAACTTATACAGTGGGGAAAAAATTTCTCCCACTTAAAAAGATGAGAGAGGCCTGTAATTTTCATCATAGGCATACCTCAACTATGGGAGACAATCCGGAAAATCACATTGTCTGATTTTTAATGAATTCATTTGCAAATTATGGTGGAAAATAAGTATTTGGTCACCTACAAACAAGCAAGATTTCTGGCTCTGTTTGAACTTGTTATCAGTATAAAAGACACCTGTCCACAACCTCAAACAGTCACACTCCAAACTCCACTATGGTCAAAACCAAAGAGCTGTCGAAAGACACCAGAAACAAAACTGTAGACCTGCACCAGGCTGGGAGGACTGAATCTGCAATTGGTAAGCAGCTTGGTGTGAAGAAATCCACTGTGGAAGCAATTATTAGAAAATGGAAGACATACAAGACCATTGACCATCTCCCTCGATCTGGGGCTCCAGGCAAGATCTCACCCCGTGGGGTCAAAATGATCACAAGAACGGTGAGCAAAAATCCCAGAACCACACGGGGGGACCTAGTGACTGCCCTGCAGAGAGCTGGGACCAAAGTAACAAAGGCTCAGTAACACACTACGCCGCCAGGGACTAAATCCTGCAGTGCCAGACGTGTCCCCCTGCTTAAGCCAGTACATGTCCCGGCCCGTCTGAAGTTTGCTAGAGAGTATCTGGATGATCCAGAAGAGGACTGGGAGAATGTCATATAGTCAATGAAACCAAAATGGAACTTTTTGGTAAAAACTCAACTCGTCGTGTTTGGAGGAGAAAGAATGCTGAGTTGCATCCAAAGAACACCATACCTACTGTGAAGCATGGGGGTGGTTTGGGGCTGATTTTCTGCAGAGGGACCAGGACGACTGCTCCGTGTAATGCTGCGTTTACACATAAGCACGATGCGTTACGAATGTCATTTTTTCGTCATTCGTGACGTTCGTGACGTGACTTAACGCATCTCAATGGGATTCTTAACAGAACGCATCAGTTCGTGATGTTCGTGGAGAAAGTTTTTGTCTGTCAAAAAATCTTCCACGAATGTCACGAATCATCCTCCTTTCGTGGAGTTCGCAACGGAGCGTGTCCTTTCGTGAGGAGTAGTGGCGCTTCGTAATTCAGCGTGAGAGCATTCGTAGAGCATTCGTGGAGCATTCGTAGCAGAATCACTGTTTTCATGCTCAAATTTGACAGAAACACGCTACGCCCAAAGTAAATGTTGGTACCTGCAGTAGCTATGCCAAGGAAAAGTGTCACAAAGTCGGCCAATCCGCGCTCCAAGCCACGGAGCAGCACCTGCCGCTGCCGTTCCGCGGGGTGCTGAAAGTGTTCCTCCGACCTTTCTTCCTCCTGCGGTCGTGCCTGAGTTGGAGCCAGACGAGCCCAATGACTCAGGGGAGAGCACGGCCTCTGCTCCGCCTCCAACCCGGTGGCAGAAGATCACTCCACATTCGCCCAATTCTTGACAGATTTCGGACAGAACGCGAATATTCCTAGTGACCCGTAACAGCCCGCAGCAGCGCGCAACACCACGCAGCAGCGCGGGACGCATATTCGTGACCGTGCGTAATAATTCGTGCCATTAATCGTAACGCGTAGTAACAGGTCGCAACAGTTAGTGGCGGCGCGTGAAACCTCTGCCCCGAATCATCAAATTGCACTCACATTCGTGATCCTTGGCCACGAATGTGGATTTGTGGCATTCGTAACGCATCGTGCTTATGTGTAAACGCAGCATAAAGGAAAGAGTGAATAGGGCCATGTATCGTGAGATTTTGAGTGAAAACCTCCTTCCATCAGCAAGGGCATTGAAAATTAAACGTGGCTGGGTCTTTCAGCAAAAATCCCAAACACACCGCCCGGGCAACGAAGGAGTGGCTCCGTAAGAAGCATTTCAAGGTCCTGGAGTGGCCTAGCCAGTCTCCAGATGTCAACCCCACAGATCTTTGGAGGGAGTTGATAGTCCGTGTTGCCCAGCGCCTGCCCCAAAACATCACTGCTCTAGAGGAGATCTGTAAGGAGGAATGGGCCAAGATACCAGCAACAGTGTGTGAAGACTTACAGAAGAAGAAGAAGATATTTATTTATATAGTGCCTTTCACAGACATGTCACAAAGCGCTTTACATGAAAGCATTTAATGGCATATTCAGACCTGCACTGTTTGGTCCACTTTAAACGGACCAGGGTTTGTTTCGATTGCTGGTCCGGACCTTTTATGCAGGTGTGACTACAACAAACGAGTCCTGGTGCGGATCAAAGAACCGGACCGAGACCCACTTTTTCAGGTGGTCTCGGTCCGCTTCCAAACGGACTCAAGTCCCGTTCGCTTCAGGTGTGAATCTGAAACAACTCCAGGATTTTTTTTGGGCTTAACAAGCCACCGTAGCAAGGCACCGTGGGAAAAAGTGGCCCTCCGCGGCCGCTAACGCTAATACTGGATGGATGCTACAAACAATGAGCCGTGGACAGACCTGGAGCAACAAGGAGACACTGTGCCTCTTGGTTATTTGGGCAGAGGCTCACTTAACCCAACTGCTAGAAAAGACACACAACAATGCATTCATGTTCAGCATGGGGGCTCAGGAGAGGGGGCTTCGAGCGGTCTCCTGCACAGCTGCAGGGTCAAGGTGGAAACAACTGGCCAAACTTAAATGGAAGTACGAGACACATTAAAGAAGAGTGGAGGAACAAGACCAACAGTTTGTCCCGTGGACATAATAGAAAGAATCAGCTCAGCAGACGACCCTTCATCCACACAAAACACCTCTTCCTCCAGCTACTGAAGCTGAGGTTAATGGTAAGTGGTTTAGTCTCTTACGTTTCTTTTGTTATCATAGTAAGCGTCAAATATTCATTTTTATTTCATCTGTTGTGGTCCTTGCTGTCCAATGGGAGCATCGATTGTCACACACGTGTTTGTGTTTACAAAAAATTCACTTGCAAAAAGTACAGTCTGAATGCGAACAGCACCTTACTCCACACTCGGTGGTGGTGAGCTATGTTAGTAGCTTCAGTTTCTCCTGGGAGAGACTGACAGAAGTGGTCCCTATGACCACTTCCATGCATTCACACACACAGCATTCATCCTGGCCTATTGTACATGTTTTTAGTGGTAGGGGAGTACCCAGAGGAAACCTACGCAGACATGGGGAGAACATGCAAACTCCAAACAGAAAGGCCCCGTCCAGGTGGGAACCTGGAACCCGTGACCTTCTTGCTGTGAAGGTCAAACAGAAAACGTTTGACCTCTGTCATTGCCAACAAAGGGTATATGACAAAGTATTGAGATGAACTTTTGTTATTGACCAAATACTTATTTTCCACCATAATTTGCAAATACATTCATTACATTTCAGACAATGTGATATTCTGGATTTTTTTTTCTCATTTTGTGTCTCCTAGTTTAGGTATCCCTATGATGAAAATTACAGGCCTCTCTCATCTTTTTAAGAGAACTTTTGGAGAACTTGCACAATATTTTTGGCTGACCACACACTTTTTTCCCCACTTTAGAATAGACAAGTGATTTCACGTTACTTTAGGCTTTATAAACTGCAACTTCATTATCTTTTAAAGTAATTTTGTGATTCACAATTGTCATCGGAATCCTCAGTTCGTTCACAGGTAAAAGAGTCAGCCTGGCTTTCTAGAGTATATCAGTATAGCCGCTCTTCTGCACAGCTATTTGCCCTTAAAAGAGCCATAATCCCTTCCCCATTGATTCCTTTCACTTCTAAAGCGCCAAACCATCTCTATTTAGGACCCCCCCTACTTCCCCTGTTGTGTGCGCCGACAGCCCACCGCTCTAATATCTTCACTGCTCGCCGGAGTTGAGCCCCATTCTCTGCGCTCTGGAAAGCGTGTGTTTTCTGGGCAGCATGGAGGGGCGGCGCGACGCAGAGGTGCTGATGTATCGAGCCGAGTGGCTTGTCTCCGCTGAAAGCCCTGTGTTTCCTGGGGGCTCTCTATTCATCACGCGGCCTTTGGTGGGAGAGACATAAAGACAGGCGCTGACCCCGGAGAGTGGCCTTTTGACCCGCGCGACCCCGCGGGGACACATTTCAGCGGCGGCGCAATCACTGTTAAGTTGACCGCAGGCTCGGGTGGGAAGCGGACACGGACGGAGTCAATGAGCGAGGGACACGCTGGGAGGAAATAGCCACTTGGAGAAGTTAAAAAAGTCCTTACAGTAAATTTGCTGTTTCCATCCATCCATCCATCCATTTGTCCATTGCCGGGTCGTGGGGGCAGCTGTTGGAGCTGCCCAAGTCACATTGCACCAGCCCCTATGGCTCCTCCTGCAGGTGGTGGGTCCACAGAAGGACGGCCTCATGGTTCCAAACGGGCCTGTTGGTCTCTCATGAGGGGCTTCACCCATTCACACTCTCATTCATACACCAGTGTACGCAGACACTGGAGGCAAGGAGGGTGAAGTGTCTTGCCCAAGGACACAACGACAATGTGCACCTTCAGGAGGCGGGATTCGAACCCCCGACCTTCCGAGCATGAGACGACCCGCTCTACCATCCGCGCCACCGTCGCCCCCAACTGCTGTTTTCAATCATAAATACATCAAATTCAATGACATAAATAAAAAATGTCTTGAAATCATATCCAGCCATTCGAGCGTTTGATCTTTGAATCTTTTTTTTGTGTGGAACGTCTACTCCAACAATTACGGCTTTCCGATCTGGGCTGAAAACATCACGGTCCGTCGTTGTGACCCCAGATCCTTTATTGTTCGAGCCCAGTGAACTCATTGTGTTCCGTGTCGCACGTATCGGCGGTAAGACTTTGCGGTCGGGTTGAGCTGACAGCCGGGGTCAGAGGTCATGTTTGGGCATACTTCCTGCTTGTGTTACTGTAGCCCCTCGTGTGTGTGTGTATGTGTGTGTGTGTGAGGAGCCGGAGCTTTTTGACCCTGAGGGGCTTCATTAGAGCGAGCGAGAGATCAGTGAGGTTAAGACCGAACATGCTCCGTGCGCTCGCTCTGTCCCCGGAAATCTTTACACTATTGAAGACTAATCTATTTCGCTCTTTCTGAGGACAGCCAAGTGTTCAATACTCGGCAAATCTATTGTTGTTATTATTATGATGAGGTTGAACTGCTCCAACAGGTACTAATATCAGTTCAAATTTAAACCCGGCTCTGCATGACTTTAAACCAGTGTTTTCCAACCAGGGCTTTGGGGGAATATGGGCGGATTGAAACATAGCAACAAGTAAGAGTTTTGGTTGATTACTTTCTATGTAATTGGCAACACCAACAAGGTAGTACTCGGAGGATACGTGAAAGGTGAAAGGAAGATGGAGAAAACACCACTTACAACTGTTTTAAGGCACTGAAGTGACCGAAAACCTGCTCTAACCTGGATTTAAAGTTACACAGTCAATTCTCGCGTGTGTTATACATGTTGAAGTTTTCGGGTCCCGCCTTCGACAGCTTTGGGGGAAAAAAACCTTGCTACTGTTGCAATGTCATTGATCCTGCGTACAATATCAATATCGTATACAGTTAGCATTGATAAGGCTTACTTACTATCAAAAATGTAAACTCAAGCGTCCGCTGGGGTGCTATGATTATTATAAAGAAGACCCTTGTTTATCGGTGCTCGTTCTCTGACCCTTACACTTCCTTGTTTTGGTCCTGGCTGACAGTGGTGCTATTGAGTGTAGGTAAAGACTAGCTACTATTCATTCTCAATATTTATTGAATTAGTCCCGATCAAAGCTATCAAGTTCCACTGTGGTTTCATTAGAGCACGTTACGTTGATAACCTGCTAACGGACATAGGAAGTTACGTTTCCCCAGTCATTTGATTTTAGGTTAGTGTGGCGCAGGTCGTGACAAAAGTTTCGAGTGTTTAGAAAATGGACTGTGAACACATGGACTATAATGAAATGTTTTCACTTTTGTAACCTTTGAGAAACTGAAGAAACATAAAAAGCTAAAAAAAAAAAAAAGTCCTCAAATAAGTAAGTATTTGAAGACACACTACGTCTTGTGATGCCTCTGGGGGGCTCTCTGTGCCTCTTCAGTGTTTCAGAAGAAGACATGTGTAGGTCCCAAATGTCTTTAGCCCATAAGCTAGCTGTTTGTTTACTTAAAAAAAAAGGCAAGGCATGTTTATGTATGCTGCGCATTTCATACACAACTCAATGGGGCGACAGTGGCGCAGAGTATAGAGAGGGTTGTCTTGGGACCGGAGGGTCGGCGGTTCGAATCCAGCAGGTGCGCACTGTCATTGTGTCCTAGGGCAAGACACTTTACCCACCTTGCCTCCAGTGTCTGCGTACACTGGTGTGTGAATGGGTGAGTGGTTCCTTGATGTAAAGTGCTTTAAGTGTCTAAAGGTAGAAAAGCGCTGTATAAATGTGACCATTCAATGCATGCGCCCAGCTGGGTATAGCTCACTATGGAAGGTTTTTCCTCATTTTCAACTTTGCTCTGCCTGATCCCGTCAGGTCTTGGAAGCTAAGCAGGGAAGGGCCTGGTCGGTACTTGGATGGGAGACCGTTTGGGAACACCAGGAAGCATGTGGTATGTGTGTGAGTAGTTGGTGGTGGTTGGAGGGGCCGATGGCACACACTGGTTGCGTTAGGAACCGCACTGCTCTAAGCCAACTGCGCCGGTCCCCTGTACCCTCTCTTCTCTCCGAGTTCACCGCGGTGATGGAGTGGCCAGCGCTGCCCTCCTGCGCCGACACCAACAAGTGTCCAGCGCGGCGGCAGCAGCACTTACACGCTGGTCAGTCCTGCCCCGGGGCTGACCATTAACTAAACTGCTCTCCGAGGACCCATCGGCCTGTCAGTGTGCGTTCCCCTCCCAGACCCCGTCACAGTGTCCAGCGCTGACCGGCAGATGTTCCGCAGGCCTGGGAATGGGACACTAATTAGCCTCCCACACCCGTAAAAAAAGAAGAAGAAGCGGCGGTCGGAGACATCGATCCGAAACATGCACTCCAGCCCCCGTGATGAGAAGCGGCGAGTGACACGAGCCGACTGCGCCTGTCAATAACGGCTCTCGATGGAGCGGTCGCATAGGTTTTCAATACAGTAAAAAAAAACAAAAAAACAATGGTGTCTGTCGCCCGCGGAGGCTATTGACGCTGAAATGCCACCCACAGTCAGAGGGACATTTATCTGTGTCCGTATCGCGCCGTAGGATCAGAGGTGTGGAGGTTCACTCAGGAAGGAGTATTGACACTTCAAATGAATATCCATCGCTTGAGTAGAAGGGGTTATTTTATTATTGAGCACTTTCGTGGGACACCGGTCGCAGTATATGGCGCTAATTCACTTCCCGCACTTGCAAACTTGCTTCCTACAGACTAACCACAGCTGTTGTTCAACGTCGTGCCTCCACAATCTGCAGCAACAGCCTCTCTGACCCCTAACCTCCGTATATCCCTAAGGACACAAGACTACACTGATGTAAAGTACAATTTTAGGTTATTTTACTTGCCTTAAAGCGAGGGTATTATGCTAAATTGACTTTTTTAGAGATGTTTACCGCGTTACGTTGCTGTCCTCTGATCAAAAACATACCTGGGTTTGTGTTCTGGGGCCAGTAGCGGCTCTTTGAGTAATCTTCGTGTCTTCTCCGGTGGCCAAAGAGCTTCTCCTTTTCCCATAAAAGCTCCTATTGGTTACACCTACTGATGTCATGAGGTGGTGGTGGTGGTGGCTTGTGATGTCCCAATCCACTTTTTTGAGCTCCAGATCCGATATGTTGACACTTCACGCTGGCCGATACTGATCCAATCTGATTTTTTGTATGATCATTTGATTGTTTCAGCTCTATCTGACCCGGTACATACTGTAAACTGAATATCGAATCGGGACATCCATATCGGTGGCCTCACCTGAGTCGTTTTGATCATTTCAGCACTCAAACTGCTTCCAATCCAAACCACGTCATGCCCCTACGAGCAGATGTGGTTTGTGTGGTCAGCGGTGCAGGATGCTGTGGCCATTTTCCAGTTCCTATTAATACCATTGCTAAAGTTTCGGAAAACCCTGGAGGAGAAATCAGTTCCCGGTGTTTCTCGTCCAGTATTTTTTTGTTGTGAGTCCAGTTTGTTACATTTGTTTATTTACTTTCCGCTGCCCCGTTTCCGACCGCGAGTCCACACTGACCCGGTGTCCCCAGCGCCGCGTCGACCCCTGTGTGCCGATGAATGGAGCGAAATAAAAAAATTAAATAAAAAAAAACACTCCTGTCTTGCCAAAGTCCCATCTCCTCCACATCCTCTGTCACACAGGTCACCGGGAAAACAAGCAAATTCACTTCTTTGTCCAAACCTATTCCAGTCCTTTCCCTCTTCCTAGATCCTACACGCTCGCCCCCTAAGATAGACCATAGTATCCGTTTCAACTTTCCCGAACCATTCTGTAAAAAAAGAAAAAAGGCAAATCAGCGTCTTGGCTGAACTCTTCTTCCGCCCTGCTTGTTTTCCTTTCATTTAAATTTGGCCTCGCCAACTGAAAATACAAGCAAATGACAATGAAAAGTACAGAAACCTTTGTTTTGCAAGTTTATTTCCTTTATTTCTTAGGGGCTATTGGTTATCTTGTCAAGTCCAACATTGCTTTGTTTTTGTTGAGTTCAAAGCACTATAAATCAGGTTAGCCAAAAAAAAAAAAAAACTTCCAAATCCAAGAGTAGAATGTTTGGAGTCTGTAGGAGCTACTAACGTGGAGATATTTGCCAGAGTGTGAAGAAAATCTCATTGAACGCTAAAGTGTTGTATCGTGCGCCTTTAACTTCTTAACCCCCGCCTTTACTCCTGTTCGACCTTTCACAAACCTAAAAGCTTCTAACACACTATAGGCCAGTACCACATTTGAAAGCTAAGACCCACCAAATTGATCTAAACTGATTTTTTTCATTGCGTTGTTGCCGCACTGTTGTCACTGTTTGTTGCATTTTCATTTTCGTTTTTGTCGCTATTTTCACGCTTTTTTTCAAGAAGCTTTTAGGTTTGGGTAAAGCTCTACAAACTGTAGAAAATATGCTCGGTTTTCCGGTAAGGGTTAAGAGGTCTCAAGTCTTTCGCCGCGGCTGTCTTCCAGAAAGGAAATGACCATAGTTGGATCACAGCGTCATCTCGGCCGCCTGTCCTGCTACACGTGGATACCAAACACGTCATTTCCTGGAAATGTCTGGCTTACTGGCAGACAAATTGTCATAAAATAAGCGTCGCAGAGAGTCCGTTTTTTTTACTCACTAACACTAACATGTTAGGGAAGGAAACTCAACATCATTGCCTCATTACTTCCGGAGTCATCTTGTTTCGAAGGGGGCGGGACTGAGCTCCGTCCGTGGCGCTCGCTCAAAGCTGGGGTCAAACGCAGCGGACAAAAAATGAAGACAATAAACCCCGAGTCCGAAAGTCACCGGAAACGACCGGGGTCCCGCGCGCTTTCTCTCCCACCCTCCGCGGCCCGGCCTCTTGTTTGCCTTTCATTTCGCTCGGCCTCCGCTAATAAAAATGCAAGCCAATTTTCCAGCGCGTTAACCCGGGAGATGTTTAATAATGCCGGGTTTGGGGAGAGCGGAGGATGGGGGCGGTGGGGGGGGGGTCGAGGAAGATGGATGGTTCTACTGACTCCGAGCGGGCCACTTTTCCCACTGCCCTGCTCTGGCGCGGGACAAAAGCCTCATTGAGTGGGAGGCTTGACATCAGCGTCATAAACTAGTGCCCGCTTACAAAGGCCCTGACACTCTGAAGTACCAGCCGCGGCCGCCTTTCTCTTCCTGGGGACGCCGGAACCATTGCTAAGGCTAATCACGTCACCGCAGACTCCTTTTACGGTTTGGGCCGAAGCCGCGACAAAGACTTTAAAAAAGGGAGAGCGGCAGAAAGTGTTTGAAGGGTAACGTTTTACAGCTGTCGGGGAGGAAGAAGACGTTGTGGTGTTCAAGGGTCAGTGGAAAAACGAAAGAGTTCAAATAGCTTGGATTGAGTGCAGTTTCAACTAGGTTTGTTACTAAATAGGCAAACATGGACAATAGGATGCACTGGTGGAAGGGTCGGGACATGTTTCACTATAAAACGAAGAAACTTTCATTTATAAGTTGGGAACTTCCGACATTGTCTAAGAACCGCGTAGGCCCAGTTGCATATTTGGAATTTGGAATCGGTTGCATTTTCTATGGGGAAATCCTCAAACAGGAACATACAAATGTTGAAAGTATATTTTCATGGTATTCATCTTTTGGTCAAAAGTCTATTCAACTTGAACATGTTTTTGAATTTGAGAAAATAATTGGACCCCAGTTCATTTGTGCGGACCGAGAGGACTTTGAGCTATGTTCCAGTTTTTGTTCCACATTGTTTCCAGTTTTTGTTCCACATTGTTTCACATTGTTTCCAGTTTTTGTTTCACATTATATCTCTCTGTTATCAGAGAGATATAATCCCTAAAACAAGTTGATAAACAGCATGTTGACAGTTATAAATAGTTACCACCAAAAGAATCCTTCGCTGCATGGCCCCCACTTCAGTTTCAAACCTTCTTTAGAAGGTTGTAACCTCACAGGAACTCAATCTATTCTCCCCCTTTCAATGTCACTTAAAGGTGCATTATGGAACTTTTTTTTATGAGGAAAAAAACAAACATACTTGATATTAGCGCGTATTTGACCTTTTTGACTGAGCTGCACCGACCAGAAACCCTAACAACAATTGATCCTGGAGCGTGATAGAGGCCACAGTAAAGGAAAGCATGAAAAGTTCCATAATGCACCGTTGAAGAAATGAACATAATATGTATTTTTTATTTTTTTTTATTTTTAAGGTATATTATGAAATATTATACACCAAAAAATATATATATATACTTATACGTATTTTACCTTGTAGTTACCCAACGGCTGTAAAAAGTTGCATAATGCACCTTTAATGCAACTAATCCTCATGTAATGCTCATTTCACTGGTGTATAACTCTGTTGAATAATTACATATAATTATCCCCATAATTACACGTCATTATCCCCATTGTCATATATTATTGTAATTAAGGGTATCGGTAGCTCAGTTGGTAGAGCAGTCACTCAGTTCCCCCGAACTTTTGTTGTGTCTTTCGCCAATGCATCTAATCGGCAGGTCCCGGTTCTTTGGGGTGAAAGAAAAGCACTTTGCATCGCAGTGTTGGGGAAGTTCGTTTGGTCAGAGACCGGAAGTCAAACGTTCCATAATGTTCAAACACAACTTGTCGCGTGTCCAGAGGTGACCGAGCCTTCTCAGTGGCGGCCCCTAAACTTTGGAACAGCCTTCCCCTACATGTACGCTCGGCTCAGTCTGTAGAGGAGTTTAAATCCAAATTAAAAACTCACCTTTTTGCTTTGGCCTTCGGTTCTATGTAGACCAGATACAGTGTGTGCCTTTTATATTACCTGTGCTTAAGTTTTATTGTGTTTATTGTACATATTGCTACTGTACTTGTACAGCACGTTGGTCTACTGAGGTTGTTTTTAAATGTGCTTTATAAATAAAATTGACATTGACATTGACATAACTTTTACAAATATAGCGATGTACAGTATATCATTTTATGTAGACATACCAAAGATCTCAGACGCCCTTTCCAGGACACGTTTGAGGAGTTTGTTTTTGGAGTGTCAGATCGCTTCTACGCGCAGTCACTTCTCAAAATCATTCGTCCCTATACCTGTTTCGTACCAGACTTTGAACAGATGAATTAGAGCACGGGTGGGGGGGGGGGGGGGGGGGGATTATGCGGCACATCCCTAGCAATAACCTCCAGTGGCGATGAGAGGAGAGGGCTCGGTGATGTCAGACTCACAGTGTCAAAGTCATAGATCCCGCGCGGTGCACTTTACCAGATTAAAGCGCGCGGCCGGCCGACGGGGGCATTAGAGACAGACGGGGGGAGTCTGCCGCCATTCCACACGGATACACGGCACACGCACACACACACACGCACACACACACATAAAACAAGACACAATACGGGCTCAGGCATTCATCACGATACATTTGAAGTATTTATCATGATAACGATCAACTGACAATAAATTATCACAAGTGCGCCCTCTACTGAAGTTGGAATTAAAAAAAGAAATACTGTCACCCACTGTTTCGCCTCTTTTTATCATTTCTATCGCCAATGAAAAAAGACTAACAAGTGATTTCACTTAAGTTCATTTCAAACTTATTCCCGTAGTCATCCTTCTTGCAGAAGAGTCCTAGCTCAAGTATTACCTGCTGTAATCGACCTAAACCTGTCGCTGCTGTTGCTGTCAAAAATGTAAAAAAAAATCTGATTCTGTCTGACTTCACAATATAGTATGAAGCTCTCTCTGCTGCTGGTGAAGCGATGGGTTTTATTTTGGCAGGACAACAGGAAGTGTTTCGCTGCTGTTAGCCTAACGTTGACATCGATGTTAGTGCAGGAGCTTCACGACTTTACCAAAGACTTGGATTATGTTGTGATCCTGTGGAAAAGGGCATGGAAGAAGGTCGTGCAGATCGGGCGAGTCCTTTTTAGGAGTTGGCCTTACCTACAAACGGTAAAAGCAGCTAGAAGTGCTTGGAGAAATCTGCCAGAACCCTTAGGTGACTCTATTAAAGCCCTCACAGGAAGTTTAAAAAGTGTCTAAATCTAGTGATAAAGTCAATAAAGACAATACTTGGTGTGACTGTGTGGGAGAATGGCTCCTTGTTGTGAAGCAGTTTGAGTGCTCATTAGAGTGACCATTTGTAACGCTTGTTTTTATAAGTTAATGGTAAATGATAAATAACTTGTATAGCACTTTTCCACATTAGACACTCAAAGCGCCACTCACCCATTCACACTCCCATTCGTACACCAGGGTACGTAGATACCGCCTTGCACCTATGACTGATCAGTCAAATCTAGCTTCTTTCAGCTGCTTCTTTTAGCTAAGGTCAAACCCTTTTTATCCCGTAGTGACCTCGAAAAGGACATACGTGCTTTTTTCTACTACTGTAACACACTCCACTTTGGTATCAAGCAGTCCTCACTATATTGCCTTCAGTTGGTGCAAAACGCGTCTGCCCCTCTTTTGACAAACCCAACCAGACGCTCCCACATCACCTCGATCCTCTCCTCGTTCATGGGGGTTATGGGGGACCATATCTGTCCAAGCTTCTGTCCAGCCACTGCCCGTGCAGAGCCCTGCGCTCCTCCTCTCAGATGGTTTTGGATGGGCCCAGGTCCGGGTCCAGGCCGCGGGACGATCGTGCTTTTGCCGTGGCAGGACCGACACTGTGGAACTCACTCCCAGTCGAGCTGCGAGTCATCGTTGACCAGTCCAGACTAAAGACTCACTTATTTAGACGGAACGCCTAATGAGTTTGTCCTGTTTTGCCTGTGGTTTTACATTTCATGTATTTTAAGGTTGACATTTTCTGTTGTGTGTTTTTATGTAAAGCACTTTGGTCTGTCAAGGTGTAGTTGTAAATTGCTGTAGAAATAGACTTTGATTTATCGATGGATGCATGGATGGATTTATTGATTGATTGATTGCACCTACAGGGGCTGGGATTCGAAACTCCGACCTTCCAATCATGAGACAACCCGCTCTACCATCTACCATTAATGATGTGAAACCAAATAAATTATACAAATACATTCCAGCGCAATTAATTAAAAGGCTTTTAATGCTTTTTAATGCCCTTGGGAAACACTGTTAGAGACCAGGCTGGTACATTCACTGTAGTGGACAACTCCAACAGTTCTGCTTTGCTTAGGGGTGACACTGGCTAACAGCTAGCGCTCTAGCTACCGCGCTAACCCCGCGAGGGACACTGTGGAAGTCCGAAGGGTTGGACAGGTCTGGGCAGGAAGACGGCTTTCACGGACCTTCAGGAGATGTCAGTAAGAGGCAGAGGGGAACGAGAGAGTTCTGAGGACAAACACCGAGCACGGAATTGTCGGCGAGCATTCTCCAAACAAACACCCGGCGTCCTGAAGTCATTGTAACTGCTGCAGATAATCATTTTTCCCTCTGCACCTGTCAGCCTCCCGGAGCCCTGCGCTGCTCCTGTCGGCTCGGGCGTTTGTAATCGATACGCCTGTGTCTGAAGACAGAAAAGAAAGAAACTGAAATATGTGGTAGAGACTTGGAAGGCCCGTAGATTAGCGCCCCTGCAGCTGCCTCACACGTGTGGCTAAACTTGGACTCAATTATGACGGAGGGCTTACTGTGCAGAGGCTACCGGGCAATTACGGTTAAGAGGGTTTGAAGAAAGGCTTTGAGGAATAAAAAAAAACTTAAATTAAATTAAAGCGTTAACAATATATATATATATATTTAACTTCATCAAGTATAAGCTCATGACTAAACTGGCTCCAGTTCCAATCGGGAAATCGAATGAGTCTCAAACTTTGGGTTGCCAGATCCCACGACTAAAACCACATTGTAGAAAACTCTCTCGGACCTATAATAGAGGTGCTACAGGTGGTAGCAAGTCCAATTCAATTCTGTTTTAATGCCTAGATACTATATTTTTAAAGGAACTAGATGCAAGTTTGTCGTTCTTATACTCACTACTGCCACCTCAGGTCTTACGCGAAACTGCAGGTTCTATATTAAGCTCGTGCATTACGGCAATTCGGACCCGAATTTACCCCTTTTTGAGTGACAGTGCAGGATTTTAGAGGGTTGTGGTGAACAGGTCAGGGCTCATTCTACACATTAGGACATTACTGGAACATGTAGGGGGAGGAAAATACTTCATTTTAACAATTTTTTTTTAAAGTCAGTATAGTCCCTTTAATGCCACAAATGAAAAAAAAAAAAGCATTTATTTTATTCTGTAACATTCGTAAACATTCAATCAAACAAGGGAATGAGGGGAAAGCTTGATATTCAAAGCTAAAATGGACACAATAGGAAACATTTGAGCAAAAGATTGTGACAAATTGAAAAATGTCAAAATTAGACTGCACTAAATTAGACTGCACTACCAATATTTTTGAATACAATACTGTAAAATGTGTCAGTGTTGAACTGTGACAGCAGGGGGCCCTACATTAGAGGCATAAGGCTGCAAAGGTCTGCAACATAAAACAATCGGACAGACAGCCGAGGTGTACAAACCGATTTTCATGGCGATGTTTCTCAGTTCCCCCTGGGGAGGAAGTTGTGGCTCTGACTGAACTCTTTCCAAAGCAAAAAACTCTCTATCACTTACGGTTCCAGAGATACCGGCCGTTTGTCGGAATTATATCAGGCGATATAGTAAAACACTCAAATATTGCTTTGCCGATATATCGGTCGACCTCTAGTAAAAATGGGGTTCTCTCTCTACGTAATAATTTTTTCGAAGAAATTCATATTTTATTCCAGTTTGAATCCGATTAAATGCTTTTCGATTACTTTTAAGGCCTCAATTTGGACTTTTAATGCTTTTTATTGTCCCCCGGAAACCCTGCATGAATACACACTGCCAAAAGCGGAATATTCTCACCCTGATTTCCGGGCATCCTGAACTTTCAAATGAGGTACTATATGTTCACATGTAGAGATAACCAGTCTCAGTGTGCAGGTCGAGGCGACCCAGGTCAAGTTGTGATTGCAGTGCCTTTTCACCACAAAAAAGCACTAAAACGGGGATATGCAATGAATATAGCTTTAAAAAAAAAAGGACATTTCTCAACTATTTTTCTGCAAAGAAAAAAAAGGTCTAGAACAAGTCTGTGCACACTGTTTTGCTCACAAAGACTCCTATTGGGGCCGATTTGCATTTGGATATTGATTTGTGTTTGAAGCACTAAACCAATATAGTATTTGGGTATTATAATGGCAATAAAAAGTATTACATTTGACTTAATACTGCTTGAAGAATCACTGTTAAGATTATACTGAGTGCGGTAATGGTTTGTGGGCTTTGAACTGGATTGGATCTTATTACCAAACCAAATGCAGTAAAACTCTAATCCGGGTATATTTTTAACGAACGTGGTTACATTTTTCTAAGGTGCTCCTCGGTGCCGAACAGAACGCTTGTGTGAAACTGTGCTCCAGTCCCCCCCCCCCCCCCCCCCCCCCAGTGAACTGCAATGATTGTGTTAGCACATATCTTTCCTGCAGTCCTTGACCCGTGCTTGTAAACAGGTTTCTGAGCACATTGGGAGGCGAGAGTGTGTGTGTGTGTGGGGGGGGGGGGGGGTTGTCTGTCGCCTATGGGGCCCTTCAGATAAGGTTGCGAGGGCTGGACGTGTCCCGGCCTGCATGCCCCCAGCGCCACCTTTGCTCCACATTACGCCTCTGCCGAAAGATCACCCGGGCCGAAGGAGTCATCCGCTAAACTGACTTCTTTATGGGGAGACACTGCAGGCAAAGCTCAGTCACCGGGATTTCAGACAGTTTGCTCTACTTTTGTGTTTTTACTCCTTCACCAGCAATGCCCTGAAATGTTCCGAGTTATTCAGGCCTTTTTTTCATGTCTGTTTTTCATGTTTTCTAAATGAGGAAATTTGGGCTCATTTACAAGTGAGTTTGCCCTAGTTTTCAAACAAGCAAAAATGTCTGAACTCATTTCCTCAAAGCATTTTTGGAAAAAAGGAAATAGACCAAACTCACCCTTGACAATGTTTTTTTCGTCATTTTTGTCAACCTGCGAGTTTCGGATTTTGGCTTGAAATCACAAAATGTTTGCTGCATTCTGCTGTGTCCCTTAACGTCTCCATTCACGACAAGTTTGGTTTTGCCGTAACACGTATGTGATGGAGATGCCGACACAGCAAAAGTCTGTAGGGGAAACTTCAGCAAAGAGTGCACTTTTGAGCTTAGGTCGCTATCCTCAGGTATTAAAGTTAACTTGGTCACTCTTTCGCTGCTGTGTGTACGTCTTGTTTCCTTGCACAAACGGTATGCCCTCAGCCTCTCATGTTGTTAGCAACAGAGGAACTTCTAGGGCCAGATTATCTGCCTGGCGCAAGGACAGCGCTACTCAAACGTGATGCTGAACACACGTTATCTTGCATGTGGCGCAGCTTTTGAGCTATGTACCTGGGCCATTGGCAAGAGGGTGTCACTTATTTAAAAAAAAAAAAAAAGTTCATTGAGGCATGGTTCATTACAAGCAGCACAGAGCGCTATGGCAGCCTTCATTCATTTCCTCTTTATCGCTGCCTTGTGTTTTTCCTTAAGAATCTATCTAGCATTCGTTTCAAATTGAAAACAGAAACAAAATTTCCTAGACAATATAGATGTTGACAGCACAGACTCAGGGCGTGATTATATAATCAATTACAACAGTTGCAGATTTATGCTCTTTCAAGGAGCAGCCTCACGCAGAAGTACGAGCGCTGCTTCAGTGATAACCCCATGTCCCTGGTACAGTAGTAACCGGTGTAACGCCAATAACAAGATAAATAAAGTTTAATATGAACGGTCAAGCAAATGTCCGGGTGCGCGCACATAGGCGGACTAATTTTGGTACAGTTGATCAGCGTGCAGTTCAGCAGCTGAAAACTGTGGAAGCTGTGTTGGCGTCAGGGTGGCGTGCTGGCGTGCTGATCTACTGTGCCAAAGTAGGTGCCAGTCTGCACTCAGCCGTAATTGTATTAACGTGACCCAAACAAAAGCACATGTTCACCCCACTCCCCCACCACCCCTCTCCCTTGCCCTCAAAGTCTGGACGAAAAAGGTTGTTCTACATAACATCACCATTGGCCACGGGAGTCTGTCCTGCCCACTTATTGCCCCAGGACTGGCTCTGCAAGATCTGAAAGTGAGCCCATACGAAGCACAAAAAGCTACGCTATAGTCTGCATTTAGAAGCACAAGATCGGGCCCGTAGTGTGGAATATCCAGGCCAACCACCGCTGTCTTGGGCGAAACACTTTTTTTGCCTATTGGGTTGCCTGGCTCTGCCGTTCTATTTCCTGTCCATTCCACGCAGGGAAGTTAATCTGGTAACGGAGCAATTGGAGCAGTTTGAACGACACAGATTGTCAGTGAAATTGAAAAACTGAATATGAACTGACGAGAACACGGAGGCAAAATCCTCGACTCCTTCATCCATGATTAGTTCTACTTAGAACTACAACATAGTGGATGACGTAACCTTGTCAATTCCCTGTGCCGGTCGTGATTGGTTCGGCCTTAGTCAATCAGTCACCCGTTTACCGTGTGTGGCATGGCGCCTGTTGCATCTCCTCGTGCCAGCTGGTGGCGCCGCGGGTATATAAGCGCAATGCATTCACTCCTTCGTTCTCTGACATCACTCACTTCCTGGTCCAGCCGGTGTGAGAGTCCTCACACACCGGTAACGGTTCCACGATGTAGCCCCCAGATGCTCCTGGTGCAGGGATGGTGCGCGTCTCGCCGTCATGGCCCCACACCCGCGTGTTATGCCCTGCATCTGATGGTACGTTTGGGACGGAGTTTCAGTTTATACCCCACCAGAAAGGCTAGATGCTAACTGGTTGGTTAGCATCTAGCAGCTTGGTTTAGCATGATTACAATGTGAAAGGGATTGTGTGAACAAACAATTGTGGACCAAATACCAGTGGTGGAATAATTAAATGAAATTAACTTATTGAAACGAAATATATAGTAAATAAAACCTATATTTTGCTAAGTATGGACTCTGTTGTCAGTCATAAACGATCTTGCGTGCCTTAAGGTCCGGAGCCTTCTCTGCGGTGGCGGTGTCAATTTATGTTGTTTTTGGCCTGTAATTTTACAAATGCCATACCGCTCGTCTAGTCACACGTGTATGTCCAGACCCACCTTCTTTCACGCAGAAAAGAAGTGGGTGTGGTTTACCAGGCTACGTTTTGGGGGAGGAAAGTTGGTTAATTTGTATTTCTGAAATTGATCTGGAAGGCTTCACTCTAGGAAAGTAAATGTTGCTCGGTCAGTTCCATTCCTTTTATTATATTTGCTGCCGGGCAAATGTACATGAAAGAATGGATGTGTGAGCAAGCAAAAGGAAATGTATGCCATCATTGTGCATAGTAGGCAATATATATATATATATATATTTTCCATTCTATTCAATTCATGTATGTTATAATTCTTGTTGAAATGAAAAAATGTAATTTAAACAAAAAAACAACTTAATAAAACAATAACAATAAAAACGGTTTATTGATGGAACTTCATATGGCCTTAAAAAGGGTGGATGTGGATGGTTATATTCATTTTGTTACCCTTGTCTCGCCACTTTTACAAACCTTTAAAGCCCGTTTTCTCAAAAAAAAAAAGTGTTTCATTATTACACTCTTGCAACAACAGCCCCATGTGATTTCCAAATAAGCCCCTCCCACTCCCTCCTCTTGCTCCCCTTTGCTGTGCAGCTGTTTCGCTTTGTTATGAAACGATTAAGCAAGAGGTGGAGAGGTGAGGAGAGCATTTCCGGGATATGTGAGACCTCATGAGGAGCTTATCGTTCTAATAAATAGCCACGGGAGAAATTAAAGATTACTCAAAGAAGCGCTAGCAGCTCGAAATACAGCTCAAGGGCTGCAGGTTAACTTTGTTTACAATACTGATACTTGAATGATACTTTTCCCATATCTATACTATAATATTTGACATCTAGAACCAGAAAACATAACAATAATGTATGATACATAATCATTTATTTGATCTGACACAACCAAGTCACATCTTTTAATGCTGTCCCTGGACCAACTTGGTCTCTTGATTTTCCCCCCCCCATACCAGTAGTACCTAAACGTCTTTTTCCGATACTGTACTAGTATTGTTTAACAGTACCCAGCCCTAATGAAAGGTTTATATTACAAAATGCCACCACTTTAAAAAGGAGATTTTCCACATATTTATTTATTTCATGGCTGCTATAAGGCTTCTCTGTTGAATCCAAAGAGCATTCCCGCCAAATTAGGCGATTGTAAAAGTGGTACAAGAGACCTTTCTGTGCTTTTTGCCAAATCTGTCCCCGCTATTAAATAAACCTGTGAACCCTTATGCCTATCTTTCTAAAGTTACCAGTGTTTAAAACCCACCAGTCCGCCCCTCTGCACACTTTCTCGCACCAGTCTGATTGAACACCTCCCCTCATGGGAAGTCCCCGTGCCAAACCTTATAAGCTCACACCACCCGCAATATTGTTCCTGACACTTCCGCGAGGGCGCAGGTAGCAGCCGTGGTGATCCCTGACCATTAGGTATGCATGGGAGACGAGCCCGCCCTCCCCCCCCCCCCTCTTTCAGCTCCACACTGGTCCCTGCGGAGTAGTCAAGCAAAAAGCCAATCATTCTTTGGGCACATAAAAGCTAACAGCGCGCGGCCTGGTATTTAGCTTTATGTTTATCGTAGTTATTGATGCGGGCGGGCGGGCGGTGTGGGGGGGCGCGGCGCGGGTCGGGCAGGTGTTGAGGTGGTTGAGGCGGTGGTTGAGGCGGTGGTTTCACAGGCGTTTTGCCGAGGGAAATGGAGCTTGGTTTTTGTTATAGGGGCATGGAGGCGCTGACACGCGGGTGGATCCGGTGACTGGCTACTGTCTGGGTCGGGCAGATAGAAACCGATGGACGCGTGCATAAGCGTGGCCTGTGAACGGTCTTTTTGGACACCTCAGCATTGACGGTTTATGTTTAATAACTTAAAATACCGAGGAGCAACATCCGGTCCCCGCCCTGAAAACAGTTCCTTTTAATACATGGTGGCAGACAGGAAATCTGGGATCATTTCTTGCTCTGAGGATAAAATGTTCCATGGCAGCGATCGACCCCCAGCTAAAATTTGACAAACATCTTAAGAAAACCCCCAAAACAATACAACGCAACCTAAATAGTTTCAAACTTATTAGACACTACATTCCAAACCAGGTGGCCCTTCTGTGCATGCAGCTTTGATATTCTCACACATCATACTGCATGATGACGTGTGCCCAGGCCGCTCCCCCAGCCACAAAACACATCAGGTCATTACACAATCAAACTATAAAGATTATGGAGAAGAAGCCGATCCGCTACCATCACTGGTAATCCATCAGGAGTATAAATGGTTAAGTTTTGAAAGCTTTATGCCGTTAGGATTAGAGCTAAGATCTGATGATCCCGCCCTTATGGTAATTATGGTAAACGGGGAGGAGTGAGGATTATTTATTATGTCTACAGTTTAGCATTAACTGTCCTCTCTATGTTTTGCATCCTTTTCATATCATATCAGCTTCTGTTTCAACGACGAAGTGATGAACACTTTGTGTGCAGAACTCCTTAGAGCTGAAAACGGGTCCATTGGTGATTTATGGACCTTGATAATGTGAAGGACAGTTCTGGATTATAACTTTTACACAACACAAATGAGTTGCAGCTCTTTCTGATCATTTGGATCAGCTCACCAAAAAGAGCCGTCTCTTCTGGCTCTTGAATGGTAAATGGTCTCAACCTGTATCGCACTTTTCTAGCGTTATTAGGCCCAACGCGCTTTACAAGAACCACTCATCTATTCCCACTCTCATTCATGCACCAGTGTATGCAGACACACTAGATGGGTGAAGTGCTTTGCCCAAGGACACAACGACCCGCTCTTACCAACTGTCGCCCCTCAAATGTCTTCCTTTTGTTATCTACAGTTTAAAGGTACATTATGTAACTTTTTATGTGGAACCAAACCTTGACATTTGTGCGTATTTGACCTTTTAGTGACCCGGGGGCTGTATGGGTGGTTAGCATGGCACCTGTGATTTCCATCCCGGTGGCCATGATGCTCCAGGACCAATTGTTTTAGGGTTGCCGGCATGTTTTCTGGATGGAATGTATCCGCAACCATGCAGATGGCTCCAGCAGAGAAAACCTACCAGAAACTCACGTCACTTTGATGGAGTGTCACACTTCCCAACTAAAACTTAAAACTAGCTTTTTCAAAGAAGCTAGTCTTCTTTATTCTGTTTGCACCTCTTTTAAAATACGCTGCCTGAACAATCAGAAAGTCTGGTTGCGCCGTTACCTTTGATAACAGCACGCATCCGCTGTGGCTTTGGGCACTTACTTTTGCTGAACCTAAACATCCTGTGACATCCAGGTGGCAGGTTCTTACTGCATGAAATATGAAGAGAATATCCCAATGTATCCGAGTGTCTCTTGATTAGCGCTCCTTCATAATAGGCCCATTTCCTATTCCATAAGTGTGTAATGATAATAATTACACTGAACCTATGGGGGCCTTGAGGCAGTTTCAGCACCAAAACCCAATTTGTCTTGTTAATGAATCAAATGATTGAGAGTAGATTTTATAGAATGATGTGGCTCGTCATACCTGTTCAAGTCCATACTTTCACAATTATGAGACGCATAACGTTCTCTCCCCGCAGTCGGTTCTGGTATTAAACTGTGAACTTTCCAAAAAAAACAAAAAAATCTGGTTTTCTCGACACCATCCCTATGAAATAAACATGACGTCTTAAGAGTTTTGAGAAGCTTGACCTATAGCACATAGCGCACAACTGCTCACAGCCCGAGCATCTGCAGAGCGCCACTGAATATGCATATGTGTTAGCACGAGCCATTAATAACTGTCATCCACCCGCTATTTCAACATGGACGCTATGAAAGTCTCTTCTGTCTCTCGCGTGCGCTTTCGTGTCCTGCTAAAAATACTGCGCCGCTTCACTGATGTTAGCTGGAGCACGGCGACAAGAAGAAACAACTATAGTGTTTTTTTTGTTTGTGGTAAATTTCATTCTATTACGTGCCTGGTAGGGTTCGTGCTCATACGGACAGGGCACGTGTTACTGAGGAGCGTGCACGTTTGACTCAGGCGTGTGCACGTGTGGCTGAGGAGCGCGCACGTGTGACCGAGGCGTGCACATTGAACCTTGAAGCCTGCCCCCAGAATTAGCGTGTCATATAGTTCAAACAGTTATTCACTATTAGAGGTGGTCAGTAACAAAGTACATTTACTTAAAGTGCATATGACGGGTTTTAATGCTTTTGAAAATATGACTTATTTAGATATCATCAGTTGTAAGTAATAATGAACCTTTTATTTATGTGAAGCAGTAGTTTTAATGAAGAAAAGTTCCAGAGCAGTTTGATTCCCTCAATGCCCATTCGTTTGTTAAGTGAGACATCACACACAATAACCAAGCTACTTCCGGGTCGACTCTGTTGAGAGCTCCATAGACAAACACGGCAAAAAATGCAACTTTATCTCCTGCTGAAATAACAACAGATAAAAAGGACAGAAACTGTTTCACACCTATCACTGTAAATTCCAACTCATAGGCGCTTCCTTGGAATAAGCTGTAAAGCTGAGGCATAGTACTTTACTAGTAAAGCTAGTATGAGTAAGAGAGATTTCACAGTATTCATTACTTATTTGATTTGAGTTATTTACATATTTTAACATTAGCATTGTTGCAGTGCAGAAAATAAAATAACTAACAAAAACTCAAAAGGAGTAGGCCGAAGCTAATCAGAACTTATAAGTTCTAGTAATCAGAACTTATAAGTTCTGATTACTAGACATGTTAGTAAAAGCAACTGGGAATTCCGAGTACTGATTACTTTTGTTACTTAAATATGGTCTTAGTTTAGTTTAGTTTAGTTTATACGGCATGCACACACACAACGTACCCCTCGGTGACCCAACTTTACCTTTTACATTATCAACCCTACATTAAGCAACATCATACTTTGATTTTTGTTTTGCCCTACTGGCAAAAGAGAACCTACAACACACCAGAGCGGCCGTTTCAACACGGATCACACCCACAAAGCACCTCTAGAAATGTTCGTATATATATTAACAGAATTTGACGGAACGGAAACACAACTGAAAGGAAACACAACCACAACAACTGTCTCATTTCATGTACGATGTCTAATACAAAGCAAGTGACAAAGGCATTCATTAAGTTCTTTATACACATATGCATACATACACACACACACACATATATATACATACATACACACACATCTTTGTATTTTTTTTTTTCTTTACAGATGGTTACCACTGCCAAACACAGTTAACAACTTCCAAAAGGCACTAGTTCTGTGTTCAAAAGGCACATTAATAAACATATTATCCGTGATCTTAACCTGAACTATTATTCTTTGTAATGGTTATTGGAATATTCCTGTTCCCTTTATGGTGTATTAGTTATTCCTATTAATGGAGTTTCACAAATTTAGTACAAGATATAAATCTTGTTGTAAAAAAGCAAAACAAAGTGTAGTTATAAAGTCAATTTATTTAACATTGAACTGTGTAAAACATACAGGTAGACCATACATGCAGCAAGTTCTGCAGACTCACAGCAGGAGGAATGGGGTCTTTGTAAACCACTGTCAAAGCTAAACTCCTCAAAATCCCTTTGACAAGACCAAACCAAAACTGTATTTGACCTTCGTGACCCAGCGGCTGTATGGGTGGTTACCATGGCGCCTGTACTTTCCATCAGAGTGGCCTCTATGATGCTCTAGGATCAATTGTTTTGGGGGTTTCTGGTAGGTTTTCACTGCTGATGTAACCACGTCCATTGGTTACGGATACATTCCATTCAGAAACCCTAAAAAAATGTTGCCCTGTAGTGTAGAGGCCACTGAGCTAACCACCCCTACAGCCACCGGGTCACTAAAAGGACCGGTATGGGCTAATTTCAAGGTTTTGGCTCCACATAAAGTTCCACAATGCACCTTTAAAACTCGATTGGGTGAGCTGATCCTAATGATCCATCGCTCGTCCCCATCTTGTTGCCGTACAGGGAACTTCATGTTTCTGAAGTTATAGGATTCACAACCAGGGCCGCCAATAGAAGGACCATGGGGTAACCATTAGGGGGCCCATTTGACATTTAAAATAAAAGTAAACTTTCTGTTTAAATAGTAGTATTTTAGTATATATTTGACCAGTAATAACCTTACTATAGCAGTTAGTTGGATTGCTACTCTTTGTTGTACTTGAGTAAGATTAGTTTAAAATAACTTTACTCCTATTTGACTAAATATTTTTGGACATCTGAGGAGCAGAATGAACCCGCGCTCTGCCTGTAGCATAGCACCACCAGAGCGAGAGAGAGAGAGTGTATGTGTGTGTGTGTGGGGGGGGGCACACAGCCTCTCGCATTGTAGGGGGGGGGTGAGCATTTGCAATTGGGAGGCTTTGGTTTCAGCCCCTCCGTCATCAATCATCCCGCGCCCATTCACCACTCTGACAGCCCGCGACTCCGCTCGACATTTAACACGCCGACCCCAACTTCGCAGCGCACCCCGAAAAGAAAAAAGAAAAGAAAAAAAATCCCTAACGCCGTGACACCTTCTTCTTCCAACCGCCGCGGAAACTGAGGCAAAGCAGATACAAATTAATAATTCCCATCTGCAAACACACTTCTGCGCCAGGAAAATGAGCGCGGCAGCCGGCGGGGCCCTCCCGTGCTATACCCCCTTTGCCCTCCCGCTCCGGCGAACACAGAAGAGCTAAATGAGAAAGTCAAGAGGACCGCGGGCCTATTAGGATAAATACTGCGCGGTTTTATGTGACGCTGGACCCTGTGAACCTTCGGGAGGCCGCGTTTAAAAAAGTTACGGCTTTGGAAATCTTGTAAAAAAAGAAAACAAACAGCAAAGGCAAACACTCAAGGCGAGACACTGCCGGGGGAAACAAAAAATCAGATTTAAAGATACCGATTTTGCTGACATAAGTATTAAGGGGAGCAATGCATTGTACATTTAACCCTGGTCTATAGGGGTAAGGGTTTGGTGGTTGGGTCGATTTTCTTCCAAGTCAAAAAAGAAAAATCACTGATCTACGGAGGACTAAAACTGCCAAAACAAGCGACATAAACAGTAAAAATTCAAATATACAAATAAATGGATGAATAAAGCCCCATAAATATTGTCTGTCTACATGAATGCTACAATGCTAATGAAGAAAAACAGCCGTTTTCCTGTGTTGTCCTTGTACACAATAAAATAGTATCACTACGACGAGTTTACTTTTCCCCTATTTTAAACATTACCTTTAATTGACAACACTGCGCATTCAAACTGAAAAAGGAGTTCAGAACCGTCAAATTTCTACGCTACGTAAAACTAATAAAAATACATACCAGGAATTGATGACAAATCAAGGAGTTCAACTTAGACGCTTTATTCCCTAACATGTCATCTTAATACAGAATTCTGCTTCCCCAGTGCCCTATCAAATGTGTCTGTCAGCAGCCGTTCCCAATGGGCATACTGACTCTTCCTGGGGAAGCACAGTATTTTTACACATTCCATTGTTTACAAGATTTATGAGTCTAAGACCACATGTAGTTTTCCCTCGTTTCATTGGTTGCCCCAAAGCTGTCCATTCAGCTTCTCCGTACTTTGACCCCTTTATCGACCATGTGGTCAGTGGACTGGGTGGGGGTTGCTGCGTCTCAATCTTCCCTGAAACAAAGAACTTTTTGGGGAAAACCACACCTTTTACTGCACTGAATGAAAACTTTTGGTTAGTTTGCTAAATAGCCAAAGGAACAAAACATCGTATAAAAATATTATCTCTTCAGACCCCTTTCTGACCTCTAAAAGGAGGTCAACAAAACCATAATATTTTCAAGTTCACAAAAGTACAGCCTGTATCAAAAATCACAGTACAATTTCACATATTATAACACCAAAAAAACATGTTCACTTTATGTAGGGCATACTCAACCAGCCGCTGAGTGGTTTCAAAATCATCTCTCTCTTCCCATGTGTAACTTCCGCTTACTTATCCTTCCAAGCGGAACTTGGCTGGTTTTTATTCCGTGTCAACGGTACATTTCACCTTTTACGTCCCCCTGGGACCGTCTCTGTTTGACACAAAAATAAACATTCCTGCAACACAAAACACAACAAGCACAACAACACCGAACAGTGTTGTTTAGATATTATCTCCACCACAATATTCTCCATCACAGCCTTGTCGGGGGTCGTTCCATTCATATTTCAAAGCCTGCCGTACTCTTTCCAAGTACAGGCTGGGACCACCCCCTTCTTGCGTTTCCCTTGTCCTGAGCTCCGTGTCCCCCTGGGACGCATCACCCATGGTGTAGATGCCCCCAGTGGAACCCAGAGCCCTGGAGACCATGCTGCGAATGAGAGGCACAACACAACAAAACAAAACACAACAAAACAAGAGTATTACACCTATAAGAATACCCACCTTTTGAAGGATATGGATCCAGGAACCGGAATTCAACCAATTTAGCCAGGTCCACTGAGGACCCTGGTCTTCTTGAGACGCGAGGAAGTCTTTGAGTTCCTTTACTTTATTTTTAATGGCTGTCCAATTGCCAGTGTCGTCGGGAATATAAGTACAGCAGTGGTCAAGGCCAACTGCTGTGCACATACCACCCTGTTCAGCGTACATGGCGTCTAACGCCACTCTATTTTGCATAGCCACAACAGCCACTGCCTTAAGTTCTGGACTCCGTTCCATTTGGTCCAAGATGTCGCCTATTACCTCAGTTAGGTCCTCCAGGATCCACCATACCTCATTTAGACGCTGCATGGAGGCCGCCACACCGATCATAGGGATCAGCGTGGCGATAAATCCTTTCACATCTCCGAACAGGGGCTTACGTCCACCGTTATCAGAGAAAGGTACGTATGATTGACCGAGGGTACGGTTTCCCACCTGCAGGGTATTCCCCTTCCTCAAGGTGTCATTGGTTCCGGTCGTCCAATTCCCTGGCCAGACCCATTGTAAGGGACTAGCATACTTTTTGTATGGCTCGCACCCCGGTAGGACCCTATCAGTCCACCTCCACCAATGGTAGAGCCACAATAGACACACCGAGGCCCTTACCGAAATCGGGACGGGGACAGTGGACGGCACTTCTGCAGCATGATGGGGCCTGAGGGAGCACACCCAACATGGCGGGGTTGAGTTGGTAATCATGGCCGTGTGCTTAGCTAATTTTACCCATTTATTCTCTCCTGGCTTATGACCCCCCGTATCGAAAGACCGTCGCTTCCTAGATCCATCTCCCTCTGTGGAAACAGACATGTTAGATACATCATAAATCACAGGTTTCAATACAGCATCATTTGTTCCTTCTTTGTTTTCCCATGTTTTTATCATTTTTTCTTTAGATGACCAGATTTTCTCCAGGTGTTTTACCTACTTCTTTGCATACCTTGTAGAGGGCCAATTTCAATTCTTTGATAGGGTGTCCTCTGACCCGTCCCTCACAACTATGTGGATCGTCTATTTTTATTACTGTTGGTATGATGAGCAAGCAAAGAGCAAGTGTCAGGGCCCACACCCCGTATGGACACCTTAAAGGTCCTGGTTTTAAAACCCAGGCCTTAAGTCCATATTTGTTAGTCTTTTTTATGTCTTTGTGATCGTCTGGGTTGGGGTTGGTGTCCCCCACCCCCTTCAGTGGGGCTGTTAGACCCACTATCATATTCAGCAGGATGTGTCAACCGTCTGGGATGCGTATGAGTCCAATGTAAGCCAGTTTTCTCAGAACAGGGCTTCAAGTGTGACCAGTGGTACCAGTTGTCACGCCCCTCAACCTTAACTGCGGTGGCAGTCCTTTGAGTCACTTCAAAAGGTCCTAAGTATCTGGGAGCGTTCCAACAGGTCCTGGTGTGGTTTTTAATGTAGACCCTCGATGGTAAGTCCGCTGTGTAATCAGAAACAGTGGTGTCAGTCGCCACAATGGGTGTTAGTTCCTTCAAAAGTGTATTGAGAGCCTCAAAATACGGTCTGAACTGGAAGATGTTAGTAACTTCAGGCAAGGTCGCTGAGTTAGACTTAGGCAGGCACCCGGGCATGGCCCTGCCAAACACAAGTTCAAATGGGGTGAAATGAGTCGTGTTATTCACAGTGGACCTAAGGTGAAGTAACGCAGCGGGGAGCGAGGACAACCAAGTGGCTTTAGGGTTGTCTCGCAGCATTTTGGCAAGAACACTCTTCAGTGACCGATTCATTCTCTCCACTTTAGCGTTACCCTTAGGGTAATATACACAGGAGAACGATTTGTGAACACCCAAGAGACCACAGAGAGTCTTAACATCATGGGCCGTGAAGTGGGTCCCGGAATCACTGTGTAACTCCGAGGGAACCCCAAAGAGAGGGATCCAGTCTTTCAGAAGTACAGCCATGACCTCAGCTGAGCTTTCCCTTTTGCATGGGAAGAACGCCGGCCATCCCGAGAACGTATCTACAATACCCAACAGAAATCGCCTACCTTGGTGAGGCACGATCATGTCCGTGAAATCAATCTGGATCACATCACCAGGGTAGTGTCCAGTTTTCACCGCACCCGCACCTCGTTTGTGGTGTGGGTGAGGATTAAAGGCACCACATGTCTGACACGCACGTACAAAGTCTTTACACAAAAAGAGAGGCATCTTATGGTAGTAGAACTGTTCCAAGATGCTGGCCATGCCCTTCGGACCAAGGTGATTCAAACCATGTATTTCCTCTAGAACACGTTGTTCCATTGACGGCGTCAAGAATGGCAGGCCATTAGGGCCACGATAGACTCCATCAACGTACGCGTCAGCAAGGCGATTTCGTGACCAAAAGTCCTCACCGTATTCATCATGATAAGAACGGCACTCGTCGACACTCAGAAGTCCCTGAAAAGCAACAGGCGTTAAGTGGGGCTTCCAAAAGGTGTCTAAATGAAATTTAAGGCTGTGCGCCCTGCCTGGCGGCAAGTTCTCCACCAAGGTTCCCAAGCGATCCCACACTTCCATGGGCATCCAGAGATGACCTGAGTCAGTCAGAGCAACATCATGACCGTCAATTGTAGAAATACTGACCCATACATCCGAGACCAGCTGCAAGGACTCCAACAAAGGAGCCTGAACAAGTCCTACCAACATCAAAGGATTACACTCCCCTTCACCGGGAGAGTCAAAATGATAATCACCCGCCATTTTCGCCGCAACATCCGCCGCCCTGTTGCCAATGGCAGTCATTGTGTCCGCCTTAGAATGACCAGGAACCTTCACTACCGCCACAGCAGCAGGGAGCAACAGACTGTCAGCTACTTCTTCGCAAAGTTCTTTATGGGCTACAGGAGTGCCCTTGGCGGTCAAAAAGCCGTTCCTTTTCCAAGACGACAAATCACGCAACACTAGGCCACACACATAAGCCGAGTCGGTGTAAATCGTGACACGCTGACCCGAAGCAACCTCCAACGCCAATTTCAGCGCCATCAACTCCGCAAACTGGGCGGAGGAGCCACCATAGGGGCCCCAGCTGGAAACTGTGCGAGTGTGGTTCGGTGGCAAAAGTTCAACAACCGCAGCCCCAGCTGACAGGGACCCATCCGGGAGCCTGTGACAATGTCCGTCCGTGAAAAGCAAACGAGAGCCCGGTAAAGGTTGGTCTGATAAGTCAGGCCTAATCCGAACCTGAGATTGAGAGAAAGACTCACAGCAATGTGGGGAGCCAGTAAGGGTCAGCCCTGCCAAAACGTTAGGAGCGTCATCGGCAGCAAAAGTTAAATTTGGGGCAGTCAGTTCCCTTGCAAGTCTCAATTGTCTTTGAGGAGTCAGGGCAAAGGTTTTAGATTGTACATAAGCTACCACCGAGTGAGAGGTATACACCACCAATGGATGACCCATTACTACATGAGCCACCTTCTTCAATAAGGAAGCCAATGTATCAGCATACAGCGCACAATCAGTGGCCTTCTTGGCAATTGGGTCCAACAAGGTGGATGCGTAAAGTATGATATTACGCTGACCACTCGCTCCTTTCTGCCACAAGACCGCATGTCCGGAGCAATTGGTGATGGTGGTATCAAGATGAAAAGGCTTACCGTAATCAGGAATGGCAAGGTCCGCACAGGAAGCCAAAGCTGCCTTTAGGTCAGTAAAGGCTTTGTCAGCCTCCTCCGTCCAAGACAGGGAGGCTCGGAGATCTCGAACCCCAGCTGCGCGGATGATTTCTCGCAAGGGAGCAGTCTTACCTGTGTAGTCCAAGACATGGTGTCTGGAGTAATTCGCCAACCCTAAAAAGGAAAGAAGGGACCGTACCGTATCCGGACGGTCGGCCGTAAGAATGGACTGCCTCTGGGTGGCACTAGGGGTAATATGACCAGCCGAAATAACCTTACCCAAAAAGAGAACTTGGGGTCGGCAACATTGTAGCTTCTCCTTTGAGACCTTAAAGCCACATTCAAGGAGACGTGACAGGACAGCGGCCGTCACGTCCAAACAATCTTTGGCACTTTCAGCGCCAATTAAAATATCATCAACGTACTGTGACACAACAGCACCGGGAAGTACTTCAATAGGGGACAAACAGTCCTTCAAAACTTTATTGAAGATTCCTGGTGAGTTCCGATGACCTTGAGGTAAGACCTTGTACTGCAATTTCACTCCACCATATGTAAATGCAAATTGATATCTACACTCCTTAGCCAAGGGAATGGTGAAGAATGCATGTTTCAGGTCAATGACTGTAAAGTACTTCATCACAGGAGTCAGGATAGAGAGACATTTGTGAGGGTCTGGAACAGGCAAGAGAGGTGTGGTTGTGACTTCATTTACCTTTCTTAGGTCATGTGCAGGTCTAAAAGTGCCATCAGGCTTTGGCACTGGGTTTAAAGGAGTATTCCAAGGAGAATCAGAAAGCTCTAATACCCCAGCTTCCCATAAGTCTGTTAGGGCAGTTTCAATGCCCTCCCGCTGTTTGTCCTTACGAAAAGGTCTTTGCGGGACATAAACACGAGACCCCGGGGCAACATCCAAAGTTACCGGGTCCACTTTCGTGCAATAACCGATGTCCGATGGGCCCCTCGCCCACAAGTCCTCTGAGAAGCGCTTTAACATGTCCTCCGCACCTTCATGGTCGGTCAACTCGCGGCCATGAGACCGAGAAAGAATCTCTTCTTCCGCCATTGTGTCGTCTATCGCTAAACCTAACTCGACCTTGTATGCCTGTGTACTGGAACTGTACATTACCCCATCCATACCAGTCTGCTCCCAGTCCAGAACCTTGTTAAGTTTATGTGTTAGGGGACCCAACTCCCTGGCCTCATGGCCAGGGCCTAAGAACAGTGACACGTGTGGGTCAGTAAGAGTGTCTCTTTTATAGAAACATTTTATGTTTTCCGGCAGAACAACTGGGGCAACAACACCTGATTCATGTACATACAAATGTGTGGATGTGATAGTATATGTATTACCTCTAACCTCACTATCAAAAGCCAACTGGTATTGGGCGTCAGCACTTCTGTCATAGAAGAGAGTGCAGTGCAGTGGATCAATTGGAGGGGCATATGGGTGGAGCATAGTGAACCATGGTTTCCATTCGAGCATCTTTGCGTAGAGTCCAGTCATGTCAGGAGTCCCTGGCTCTAGGAGTAGCCAATAGATTGACACTCCCTCAGCCATACGCTCTTCCCGAAAAACATAAAGTCCATGGGACCGTGCCGGTGTGCAGGTGATGGAATATCCGTTTGGCCACGTAACATACATGGCGTCAGGGGAACAGTTAATAATGGCTCCTGTAGCTTGAAGGATGTCTCGACCAAGCAGATTCACCGGAGTCTGGGGTGAATATATCAATGACGATTTGAAAGTCTGTCCAGCCAGTTTGAAAGTCAGTTCTTTGGTCATGCGTAGAGGGGTTGCCTTTCCCGTGAGTCCTGAAAGGTTAATGCTTTTGTCACTTAGCATGTGTGGTGTTGCTTTTCTAGTCGTGGAATGAGTAGCTCCCGTATCCACGAGCATCATCAACTTTTCCCCACCCACCTCTACTGGGACAAATGGTTCTGGGGTGGGTCCAGGACTCACTGGGCACCCCTAGTAGAAGTCCTCTTGACCGTATGGGAGGCAACCATGAGTGTCGTGTACTGGATAGTTGCCACCACCGCCCCCACGAAACCACGGGGCTGGTCCAGAACGGCCAGGTCCCCCTGCCGGATGTCGGAGCTGTGGTGCCCCACGCGCTCCTCCCAAAGGCACGCGAGCAGGTGGGTTGGGACAATCCCTAGACCAATGACTGGGGTCCCCACAGTTGAAGCAGCCCGCCTGTTGGCCACCTTGGGTACAGTCTCTGGCCCAATGATCCTGCGCCCCACAGTGAAAGCAGGCCTGGTTGTGCTCTTGGCCCCGCCCAGCTCCAATAGCCCCATAGCCCGTACCGCCGGACCCCCTGCCTCTTGATCGTCCCCTTTTGTTGCCTCTACCCCTACCCCCTGAGTTTCCTCCTATGCTATGAACATGAATGTGCATTTGTGATGTTGACCCTAAGGGCTGATTCTGGGAGGCGTATAGGACGCTTGCTGGTGTAGGGACAGGTGTCAGGGGTGTGTGTATGGGAGTTGTTGCCACCATTTGTGTCTTTTTGTTATCTTTTTTGGCAGCCGTTAATTGCTGCCGTGTCTGGTTAAGCTGATTCTTCAGCAGCTCTTCCTGCATGATTTCAATGTTACTTTGTCTGGCACTGTGTTTTTTGTTGAAAATTTCAGCGTGATGTTTGAAATGAGTCAGAAATGTGGTTGAGTCTGAAGTCAGTCCTGGGACATTGGTCAGACAGGTCTTAATAGGTTCTGGAAGAACGTCCAGCACGTTCTGAAGGAACAGACAGGATGTCTGTGGGTGTCTGTACGGGTGTACATGCATGGATGCAATGTAAAGTTGGATACATTTATCCAGAAATTGGGTAGGGCAGGTGCCCGGTACAAATGATGGGAATGTGGGAGGTTGGGGGGATGGTGGTGGATACATAAGATCCACTACTGTCAGGAAATTCTCCGCCAGTGGATCAAAGGGTTCATGGACCTGCACGTTGTGCAGGTTCGCGGTTCTCAGTAGGTGGCTTACAGCGTGAGGGGCTGCACACGCGGACACCAGGCCCTTAATATCGCCGACCGCCAGCTGCGCGTTGGCGCACTGTAGCTGTAATGTGCTAAACCATTTTTTGCCCCCTTCTTGTAGGGGGGGTAAGGTGTCCCTAAGGTGTCGTAATTCAATACTACTCAGTGGTTTATAGGCCACTGGGACCGGGCCCCCTGCATTTACTGGGGGTCCCGTCTGAATAAGAGGATAAGTACCTCGATATGTAGCTCCTTGTGGGAGCTTGGCCAATTCCTTAGTCTTTTTTTCAATTTTCACCTGTAGGTCCGCTACCACCTTTTTTGCCTGTTTCAGCTCCACTTTCCAGTCCTCCTCCTCATCCTCCTCATAGTCTCTATTCTTAAGTTCAAATACGCGATCCAAAGCGCCTCTTTTTTCGGTGTAAAGTGCGCTTAATTCATCCGATATTTTGTATGACTCCACATTGGCCCGACAGTGGCCTTCGTCCTCGCTATCATCCGAGAACTGGGAAAGACTAATCTTTTCAGTTACTTTCTTCTTTTGTTTCACCACTGGGGCTGGCTGGGCCACGTTGGCCTTAAGCGCAAGTTCCTGTAGCCTTTCAGTCAGCTCGTGAACCTCAGCCTTTCTTGCTTCCGTCTCTTCATTAAATCTTTCCATTAATTGTTGTTGCGCTTTTAGATGATCTTCAGTCACCTTCTGTGTCTGAGACAGCGAGTGTGTCTTCAATTCTTCAAGGGCTTGCATTGTTTCCTTGGCGCATTTTTCTGTTTGTTCCACCACCTTTGTCCCCCACAACTGTCCGCCTGGATCCCTTGGTATTGTCTTGGAGTCAGTGTAAGCGCGTGTTATCAAGGACCTAACATGTTTATGCTCGTCCGCTGATAACAAGTTCGAAGCCGCCACGTCCACGTCCACCAGTCCATGAAGGGTTAACTGTGGGTATAGAGAGGACCCACACGCTCCGCTCTGGTCATACGGAGGAGGGGCCTGTGGGGCCAAAGCGGGAGCTCCTCCGCTCGGGAGGGGCTCTTGAATCCCTCCCCCTGAAGTGGGGGAGATTGTAGCAGGGGCCTTCGGCTCCACGGCGGGAGCCCCTCCTCTCGGGAGGGACTTTTGAACCCCTCCCCCTTGAGTTGGGGAAAAAACCTGTCTCTCTTTCAACCATTGTGCTGAAGCAAGTGCAAGGACCGGGTCGATGCGTTTTCTCAGTTTTTGATACTTACTGATCGTGAGTTTCAGCAGTTTCTTCTCACTCTTCGAGAGTCCATTACTCCCCTTTAATTTGTCCTCGTCCTGCAATTCCCTCGTGCAGAACTCCACTGCACCAGTCAAAACCCCGCAGAAAAACTCCAGTGAATGTGGGACCGTGGGGTCCCTCTGAAGCAGCTCAAAGCCTTGAAAACAGGCCAAAATCGCCTTGTTCAAGTCTTTTCGCGTGGTCTTTGTTAAGAGAGGCGACGCCTCCGTGACTGCCTTCCCCCAACCTTCACAGTCCATTAATTCCAGCATTTTCTTACCTTCTTTGTCGCGTCACACAAGTTTATACTTACCACCACTCCAACTCACCTTAATACCGTTTATGATTTCCAAAAACCAAACATAAATTCACCGAATTCACTATGGGTTTTTTTTTCTCGTTTTTTTTTTTTTTTTTTTTTATTAATTAATTTTTTTATACCACTTAATCCCGTATTTTTTTTAGAATTTATAGAACCCCGTTCTAAAGGCCTCAAACCTGTTTCTATGTAAAATTTATAGGATCCCCGTCCTAAAGGCCTTCAACCTTTCAATTTTAGACAGATCCCAAGTCTGTCAACGACAATATTTCAACGTTGTATTTCAGACCGTGCGTCCACGGCCTTGGGCGGTTCTGCCTACGTGCATTTCAGCTTTTACAGGGGTAAAACCCCAACGCGCAGCCCGTTAATTACTCGTAATTTCAATTTATCCCACTTTTTTTTTGTGGTATCTAAGATATCAAATTATAACGTTTCTTTCCTTAATTCCACCATCAATTCACAGATTACACCACACAACAGACAACTCCGTTAAAAAGTAATCTAAAATTTGGAAAAATATGCCAAATAGACGTACTTTGAGACTCACACAATAGTAGGGGTCAAAAGCAGTCTTACCTTTTCTAGATGGACGTCCATGAAATTGTTGTTGTATGATGTGGAATGATAAGGACCTGGTATGCCTGCCGCAAAAGTGGTTTTTTTTTTCTCGAAGACCGAACCTCGTCGCGTCTCCGTTTGACGGCTCTTCAGCACCCCCTTCAGCCCGTCGCGGTCACCAAATGAAGAAAAACAGCCGTTTTCCTGTGTTGTCCTTGTACACAATAAAATAGTATCACTACGACGAGTTTACTTTTCCCCTATTTTAAACATTACCTTTAATTGACAACACTGCGCATTCAAACTGAAAAAGGAGTTCAGAACCGTCAAATTTCTACGCTACGTAAAACTAATAAAAATACATACCAGGAATTGATGACAAATCAAGGAGTTCAACTTAGACGCTTTATTCCCTAACATGTCATCTTAATACAGAATTCTGCTTCCCCAGTGCCCTATCAAATGTGTCTGTCAGCAGCCGTTCCCAATGGGCATACTGACTCTTCCTGGGGAAGCACAGTATTTTTACACATTCCATTGTTTACAAGATTTATGAGTCTAAGACCACATGTAGTTTTCCCTCGTTTCATTGGTTGCCCCAAAGCTGTCCATTCAGCTTCTCCGTACTTTGACCCCTTTATCGACCATGTGGTCAGTGGACTGGGTGGGGGTTGCTGCGTCTCAATCTTCCCTGAAACAAAGAACTTTTTGGGGAAAACCACACCTTTTACTGCACTGAATGAAAACTTTTGGTTAGTTTGCTAAATAGCCAAAGGAACAAAACATCGTATAAAAATATTATCTCTTCACTAATAAAATCAAAATCAATGCTGCATGAATGTCATTTAACTGGCTAACATGCCAACATGCTAGCTCCTGTTCACAGAATCCATTATGCAGCCAATCAGAGCACTCTGCCCCGAGGCTCATTAGCTTTTCTTTTTTGACCTATTTCAACTTGAACAAAGGGGGAAATAAAAAAGCATTATTATTTAAATGCTACATAAATAGAGCTCAACAGTCCCGCCCACTTCCAGTCATGCATAGATTTTTTGTATGAAAAATATAAATATTATTAAGAGCACGGTAGTACAGCGGTTAGCGCTCGTGCTTCACAGCTAGAAGGTCCTGGGTTCGATTCCCACCTGGACGGGGCCTTTCTGTGTGGAGTTTGCATGTTCTCCCCGTGTCTGCGTAGGTTTCCTCCGGGTACTCCGGTTTCCCCTACCATTAAAAACATGCACAATAGGCCCAGGGACTGCAGGTGGAAATTAGCACAAGTGCTATAACCTGGTACAATGCATCTCTTCTTTCTGAGGCTAATGTAGAATGTACACTGTCCCTGTTCAAAAATAAATAAATAAAATAACACAACGCCGGCTAATCAGCTCTGTGCTACATTTTACAAGAAAGAAAACACTAAATACTTGAAAATATAGCAACTATGCCTTCATAGCGTTTCAGTAAAATGTTTAGATAAACCTGCCATTTAAAATTGTGTATTTTTTATGTCCATGAGTTAGCACGTAGCTGATTAGCCAACAATGTGCATTGAAACTCTTAATATGTGAGTGTTTAAAGGAAAATCCATGCATAAAAGTTTTACTTATGGCTCCAAGCACGTGACCGGAAATGGACTGTAAAATACATGCTAACTGAAAATAATTATTGGAGTTTAAATTATATTTTACTTCTTATTTC
Organism: Proterorhinus semilunaris; assembly: GCA_021464625.1. NCBI lineage: Eukaryota > Metazoa > Chordata > Actinopteri > Gobiiformes > Gobiidae > Proterorhinus > Proterorhinus semilunaris. The sequence goes on along the minus strand of CM038356.1, from coordinate 27,619,487 downwards.
CCCCAGAATTCGTAGTTATTGTGTATATAAACGTTGAGAGATAGTTTGATTGTTTTGGCAGTGTTGGTCCTCCATACAGGCTGAACCTCCCAATTCACGGCCCAAAGTAAAGCACCACTGTCTGCAAATGCCAGTGCTCTGCAACACTGTATGACCTAGCAAGATCTGAGTGGGCTGGTTTACCTGGGAGACCTTCATAAATTTTTTTTTATATAAAAGGTTATTTCATCTCTGTTGCGTAATTATACTTCTCAAAATCGTCCTGACGGCCAGAGGTTCTATGCCGGCCTGACATTGCTCACTTTTGATTTACCGAACACTGCTAATATAGCTATCACCAGAAACACTCTCAGATAATTGTGCCTATTTTCAAACTTTAGGACGGCTAATTGGCTTTTTTCAAACACAAAGTACACCACGTTTGTACCAAATTTGGCGCTTGTATCGCAAAGAGAAGGGGAAAGAAAAGGGGCTTATTCTGCCGCAGTCTGGTTTCCCCACTATTAATGCTCTAACTATAATAATAAAAATTAAATTAAACTGAAACTAGCAAATGAAAAAAAAAAGAACCGGAGGCAATCCTATTTTTCATTTTCACATCCAAATTTCAGGGGTAAAATAATGTGCCATATTTTGAATGGTTTGACTTATTCTAGCTGGGGGACAACAATCTGAGCACTAAAATGAACAGGGAGAGGAGCACAAATAAACACCTCATGACATCACGAGTGCTTGGAGCTCTTTGGGACTGAATATGGGGCTTTACACAGATTGTCTTTTGTTTGGACGACATTATTACATGGCTCAAGTGCAGTCCGTTTAGCCGAGAGTCTGTGCTTACAGATAGAGCACCAGGAAAAGCCCCGTGCGCTGTGACGTCACCGCAGCAAACCCGTTTTTCTCAGAAGCCAGTATTCATCCGATTACCACGCGCGGCTGTGTGAGCTGATGCACGGGCCGCACCATATGGCTGCGGGTCTCTGGGCCTCGCGGGCAACGGCGGAGCGGATGCGTCGAGGGGGAGGGGCTAAAATAACACTCATCAAGTCTGTGGCCAGCAAAGTCAGCAGGGAGGAGGAGGAAGAGGAGGAGGAGGAGGGGTGAGCGGGAGAGCGGCAACAAAAGACAGGTGATCAGGAGAGAGGTCAGAACCATAAACACAGTGAAGTTTTAAATTTATGATGAAAAGCTGTTGTGTGACTTTCACACATTTCCAGTACAGATTCTACTTGAGTTAAAGATAATATTGTTGACTTCCCTATTACTTTATAGAAGTTATGCGTGTGACGTCATAGCATGGCAGGTAGCGTTCCATCACGGCAACAGCAGCAAACTGAGTGGCAGATCTGCCATGTCATTCATTGATTTGTCATTCAATAGGTAGCGTTCACGTGACATCACAACGTTCTAAAGAGCCTATAGTTTAACATTGAGGTGGAGGGCAACTGAAAATTCCACGGCCGTAACCATAGTAACGCTCAAAATGCAGATTTATAGTCTTAAATCATTGCTAATATCTCTGTAATTACTTGGCCAATTCACATGAAACAAAAACTGACACAAAGTTCAAAGTCATATCTTCCAGCACATATGAACATATGTCTAATTATTTCTTCACAAAGGCGTCCAGAAGTGGAGACAATATTCAAAAACATGTGCTTGATGTTGGCCAGTAGAAAGGACTTTCAGCCATAAAATTCACATGTCAGGTTTGTGAATCCAGTCACTGTCACAGGATGATCAGAGAAAACATTTGGACATTTTCTTTTTGGAAATTTCTTTCAAAAACTGTTTATCTCCCATAGAGTTGTATTGACACCTGCCCTCCAACTGAAATAGAATTCTAAATCGTGAACGCTACCTATTTGTAAAGTGGAACTGGTCTACATTCTTTTTTTGCATTTATTTCCCTGGGTTGTGATGATTATTCTTTAGAGAAAGATGAGACATATGGAGAAAATATGACTGACTATTTTCTATATAAACTGTAAACCTTTTACCACACACAAATAAAGTCACGTCTAAATTGAGCCCATATGGATGTTTTTTTCATAGCAGATTGTACAGTAGAAGTTGTAGCTAGCGTTAGCTAGCCTGGCCCGAGCCAGACTGATCCTCCGTGTTAAGAGGTACATGGGGATACAGTCTGGAATTGTGCGATTTGAATTTAGCTGACGGCAAAACCAAGACGAGCCAATCACGGAGTTAACGGTGTGTCATCTTCCACGCTAGGATTTCCCATCCAACACCAGTGCTAAATGAGCTGGACTTGTCTTAAAGCCACAGCGAGGGCTTTCACCGGAACATGTACTCGACTGCACGTGTGGACTACAAACAATCATGGAGATCATTAGCCCTGCCTCGAGTCTGGATTTGGAAATCATGTCCTATTACCACAACATCAGACTGTCTTTGCATGTATTTATAAATACATCAATAAAGTCCGTTATGCCAGGCTAAGCATTAGCATGTAGCGTGATGCTAACATGAAGCATCATTGTTAGCATTCTTCATTATATATGTATTTATGGGCTGTTGAACCATTTTGCTCCTCTCCATGTCTTTGTTATCTTTATTGGGTAGACACTGGTTATAATACAGCATTTGTTAAAGTATTTTAGGAGTAATGGGAGAAAGTTTAATGGTTTCCCCCTCTGATTGCTTTGAACATGACCATATACATGGGCAATTCCAGAGATGCGGTTCCGTGACGTACTTTTTGGTTCCGAAACCCCTGTTGAGGCTTACAGTGTTGGCAGTCTTGCGTTAATCTACCCCAGGGCAGCTGTGGCTACAAAGGTAGTTTACCACCACCGCGTCTGGAGTGAATGTTAAAATAAAGCCACACTGAAGAACATTCTACATTGTGCATGGTGTAACTGGATGTTCTGTAGTGAGCCTTGCCATCGTAATTGAGAAGTTGGAATCTTTTGAATGCTAAAAAGTCCTCAAAATAGCAATTATTAGAATGAAAAGTCATGTAAATGAAACCCATATGTTGCTACGTCGCAAAAGTCGTAAACAAGCAGGCTAGCATGACCAAACATGCTGCTAATGCCCAACTAGACACAGACAATGCCATTTCTGCTGTGGGTCATCAAACTAAGGACCCACAGTATTTAAGATCTGAGCCATGTGCTTTATAAAATCCCCCTCTCTTATGCCGCGTGACCACGATGTATCCACAAACGAATGTGAGCGTTTTAAGGGACAATTCAGCCGACAGAGTGTCTGCAAACAGAGGTCCGCCGGCGCAGGGGGCTGTAGGCAGATCACCACAATATAGTGACATGGAGATCCAATCCTCGGGGCAAATATGCACAGCTGCGGGTGCGAGCGCGGGGACAAGTAAACACGGCGGTCGTAATGAATGTTTACAGAGGCTGATGCAACTCCGGACATGTCTGCAGGCTGCTTCACTCGACCACCAACAAGGAAGAGCCGCAGGAACATTAGGTACTGTATTCAAGGCACACTTTGTGGGTGAAAGATGCCCTAATTTGACCCGTTTAAACATGCTTGAATAGTGCATGGTTCATAACTGATGCACACTTCAGGTTACACCGGTCTGAGCCTTGCTATATTCACAATGTTTTCCCACTTATATCTTCTATGAACTAGCATAAAACAATGTGTGTAGTTATTCAATTAAAATACTAAAGTCATTGAGAGTCATTGCCATATTACCAAATGCTACTTGGCAACATAGTAAAAGGGACAGTTCCACTTCCCTAGGATTGAACTGGGACTTGCTAATGGTCCTTATGTACAGTATGGCTGCACAGGCTGCACAGTGACAGTTATGTTTACCTCTTCTTATGTCACATCCTGTGTACAACAACCAATAAGAAAATGTTACTGATTGTACTAATAATAACCATCAGACACAAACCAAGGTTGTTGTAGAGTAAACTTAATCTGGCACCATAGATCTACATTGTTAACATGATATTTGTGAAAGAAAAAAACAGACATATATATGCAGTTGTGTGTTTATTTTTAATTTAATTTTTTTGTTTTGTTTTTGTTTCTCATTTTGTCTCTCATAGTTGAGGTTATGCCTATGATGAAAATTACAGGCCCCTCTCATCTTTTTAAGTGGGAGAACTTGCACAATTGTTGGCTGACTAAATACTTTTTCCCCCCACTGTACTTCAAGTAGAGGTCCATTTGAATGACACAAAACTATGCAAACACAAAGTACAAGGGGGCAAAGCATGACTGTGAATTAAAAGTGGTTTGAAAATGGTTCCAAATAGTGAAAAAACCATAAGCCACATGAACACCCCCCTCTCGAACGGAAATCGATGTGTTGTGAGAGCATTAACCCCTGCGCCACTAACTTGCCTGTATAATATGTAACTATATGTAATATGTAACTATATGTAATATGTAACTATATGTAATATGTAACTATGCGGTTTTGTCCAGCCCGGCCGATCGTAGAGGGACACTATAGGCCGGTCCGGAGGAAAACAACCTCAGTCAGTGATTGATGGAGTCCTGCATTGTTTATAAAGGTCTGCAAAGAACGCTGGGAGATAATCAGAGTGTCGGGGTGTGCATGCCTGGCCCGCCCCGCCCCGCGCCCAAACAAACCATATATATATGAACGCACACACACGGGACGGGCTGGCGCGTTGGCCCAATTATGCCGAGTCCGCCCTGATGAAATTCTGAAGGTCAGCCGTAACAAGAGGCACCTTACAGGGGTCGCAACCTCTCCTGGCTGCCCCCGCTTTTGTTCATAGCCCCCGCCCGCCCACCCCCTTCCGCTGGTACAGCTGGGGGGCAGGTGAGCGAGGCGCGACCGGTGTTACATCCCTGTTTATCTGCTCGTGACCTCTAGCCGGCAATTCTGCACTTGATAAGAGGAGGGCCGGGCCCATAATGTGCGCGGCGCGCCGATATCAGGCTTGTATCCTTGTGAAATTGATTACCGAGTTCCCCGCGGCGCGCACAAAGTAATAAATAGAGATGACACGTAGGGAACGCTCGGGCTGATGCGTAGAAGGGGAGGAGGGGTGGGCACAGTACCGCCCGGCCAATTACAGCCGCTAGCCCACTTAAAACAGGGGTCACGGGGGGCGGAGGGAGATACGGGGAGTTATGGCTGGGTCTTATACCGCCCCGGTCGGGACGGCAGGAGGAAGAGGAACGTCTACTCGGGGGGGGGGGGGGGGAAACGGGATGAGAAGTTATGGCTAAGGTCCGTCCGATTGGTTATTTACCACTAACTAGCTGGCCGACCTCTGGAGCGCGGAGAGGTCGGGCCGCGGCGGCAAGGTGACACTTGGAGCGAGGGTGGCCAGGGCGGGTTAGGCAAACGCGAGAAATGAAGCCGTTCTATTTAAGGAGAGGTTTGCTTCTAATTATGACTCAGTTTAATGGGATAGTGCTGGTGGTTGGTGCGTTATTTATTTATTTGACTTTGTTTTTGTACATTGCACAAGAACTGTGACGAAAGATGGATCAGAATCACATCCAGTGAACAAGTAGATAAAGACAACTCTTTGTAAGATGAGATACACTTAAGCCATCACTGGTCCAGGGCTCTCTGCAGAGCGGACAAAATGCAGCAGCCCGCCTCTTGACTAAAACGAAAAGGCGTGAGCACAACACTGGGGTTAGAAACGAGAAGGTCTTGGCTTTCAAATGAGCTATCACACAATAGGCTGTAAGCTCTCCAGTCAATACAGTTTAAGATTTGGATATGCATAATTGCTAAACCTAACCCTGGCAGATAACAGGTTAAGGCCCATCACAGTCGGATGTCGTCCAGAGCCCTGAGGTCAGCTGACCAGCTCCTGTTGGCTGTCTCTAAAGTCTAGAAGTTCTCGGCTAAAAACAAGAGGTGACAGAGCCTTCTCTGTGGAACAGCCTTCCTTTGTTTGTTAGGTCCTATTAGTCTCTCGGACAGTTCATATGTAGACAGACTACTCGCCTCTAATGGAGTGTATCTTGGCTCGTCATTGTATGTCTATGTGACTGTACTGAAGTACTGTTAATTTAAAGCACTTCGAACTGCGCTTGTTTTTTAAATGTGCCAGCAGGTACAGGACATTAGGGCCCCATTACCCATCCAAAATTGTCATGGGACCTCTCACTAATGATAATTTACTCTATTCTAATTCTGTTTTGTTTGTTTTTACGTTGAAATTGCATAAAAAAGAACCTCTACCAATGACTCTACCAAAAGCTGTTTTTTCCCCCCAGTACTGTATACTTGTGAAAAAGCTTTTTAAAATAACCCACACATATGCATCTGCATCACATTTTAGTGTTTAGTGTGTTAATTGAAGAGTAAATTATTTGATGCATTTATGTGTGGTTAAAATCTAGAAGTTTATTCAGTGTTTGTTAGAATATTGGTGGTTAAAAACAAGTTCATGAGTTGGTATTAAAATATTGGCTAATCGGTAACACTGAGTCATGTAAACATGATTACAAAAGTGCTTTGTGCAGATTCATTGAAAATATTTGCTAAAATTAGTAAAAGCCATTATACTTGATTGTGAATATTTGTTCACAACCTTTTTTGGTTGTTTTTTGTTTACCATATAATGTGTTCAAATACTGTAACATACTTCAGCCTAAGCTCTGGGTTTCATCCCCTGAAAATTGAAAGCCTCCCAAGTTCACATTAAAATATTCTAGAACTTTAGCAGCATAGATAGGAGGGGGGCGTGGCTTCGCTGAGGGGGAAAACAGAATCTTTTGGGAAACACAATTTTTCACTCTTTTTAGCCATTTTCTGGCAAAATATAAACTTATTTATCACATACAAACAGTCAAGTCTAAATCGGGTCCATATGGATGTTTATTCACAGCAGATTGTTCAGGAGAAGCGAATAAACGGCAGTTGTAGCCAGCGCTAGCTAGCCTTAGAATTAGCACGATGCTAACATGAAGCATCATGTTAGCATTCTCCGTTATTTATGTATTTATAGGCTGTTGAACCACTTTGCTCCTCTCCATGTCTTTGTATCTTTATTTAATAGAAAACTATCGATAATTCAGCATTTGTTAAAGCAGCTTTTAATGATTAGAGAAAGTTTAGATTTTTCCCCATATTGTTTTCAAACATGATCATATATGGGCGATTCCAGAAATGCCGTCTGTATCTATTTCTGGGTTACAGGTTCTAGATTCTAGGACCGGCCTCCCCCCCGCTGGGTCCGGTGATTATGTCACCGGACCCAGTGGGGGGGGGGGCAGGACCCTGTTTTTTTCCTATTAACAACATTACACTTTCACAAGTCGTAGCTCAAAAGAAAGAGTATGAATTACAAAAAATGATCATTAATATCAGTCACTGGGTCCATGATCTCTCTGTACAAGACCAAAAATGTCCTCAAAAACAGAATGATGTTTCCTCCATATAATAGTATTGGCCTTTGGAATGCTGTGATGTCACCTGCAACCCAGCAATAGGGAAGTTCCACAGAACTTCATTTCTTATTGGTATAATAAGATTGAACTTTCTCGATCTCACAGTGGAGAAATTGACTGCACGGCAACAGAAAATCAACCTCTTTGCATGTCACTTCCTGTGTCCGAGTTATTTCCTTTCTTAAGTCTTAAGTATAGTCATAAGTTAACGACTGTGCACTCTCACGTGTCATTATGGCCACATTGTTTAGCATGTTTTTTATTTTTTTTGTCTTGTTTTTAAAACCCAAAATTCGTCTTCTTCACAGCGCGCGCCGCTGGCAGCCGTTTTGTTTTTCGCCTCACTTTGTTTCATTTGGATAATAGCAAGTGTTTACTCGTGCAATCAATCACGCAAATTACATTAGAATTTGAACAATCGCTCAAATTAGCATTTTCTTCCACCTTTTTATCACAGGATCCGCGCGGCCGGCCTATTTTTCACACCTCGCTTTGAGCCTCCCCCCCCCCCCGGTTAGCTTCTTTAACAGCCCATTAGCATTCCGCCTGTCCGCTCAGACCGCCGCTTACTTCACAGGCCCCGGGAAAAAGCGAATTTTGCCGCAGATAAGTAATGTCAGATTGTATAATTGGGATAAATTATGAGCTGACGGATGCGAGGGGAGGGTTTGCGACAGAGAGAAAGAGAGAAAAGTCAGGGGGGGGCAGATGGATTTAGTGTTGTAATAATAATTGCTGTGAAATGTTCGTGGGAGATTGTCGAGATAGCCGGGAAAACAAGCAGTTTATTAGCGGCCGCGGAGGAGCCGGGACTGGAAAAGAGCGGGCTAAAGATGACGCGGTGCGATAAGCGCCAAATATTAAGTGGATTATACTCGGCCCGTAACAGAGATGTCGGATATAACGGTCGACTTCAGGGACGGGGGTTCGTACGGCTGCCGGTTTGTTCAGGGGAACGGGAGATTTTGTCTCCCTGCATTTGACCCATTCTCCAACCAGTTTCTTAAATGAAAACCTCTGTGGCAAACGATTGCATTTTATTTATTTTTTATTTATTTTTTGCTAAATTAACCTCTAAATGAACCCTCACTTTAACGGAGCACTTTTTTTGTCCAGTTCGGCTTTACCCAAATCTAAAAACGTCTTACAACCTAGAAAGTGTAACGCCTCATTAGAAAACTAAGACCTACAAAACTGATCTGAGATTTTTTCGCTTTTTTTTTGCCCTTTCGATTGTGTGCGTGTGTGTGTGTGTGTGTGTGTCACTTTTTATTGATTTATTTTATTTTTTTCCGTCTCGTTTTCGGCACTATTTTGACACTTTTTTCCAGGAACCTCTTGGATTTGGGTAATGCTTCGATATAGCTGGATAACCGGGCGCATTTTCCCCCGTTCGGCTTTACCCAAATCTAAAAGCTTCTCGACCAGAGTTTACTGCCCATTATGTTAGAGTGACGCCTCATTTGAAAGCTAAGACCTTCCAAACTGATCTGAACTGTTTGGATTTGCGTTGTCACCGCATATTTTTAAAAGCATTTTTGACATGTGGCTCTCTTGTTGATTTTTCCTCAGTCTTTAGTGTTTTTGCTGCTTTTTTTGTCGTTGTGTTGTGTATTAAAGTCACTTTCTTTAATGCAGACATCAAAACTTGGTCTCTAATGATATGATCTTTTTTAATTTTTTTGGTACCTGCTTTCGATGCTTTATTGTTTTGACACCAGTAGTATCTACACTTTATTTATTTATTTTTTTCGATACTGGTATCGTTTAACGGTAACCAGCCCCGTGAAAAAACATATTATTGCGTATATCAAGTGTTGGGTTAGTCCTGAGCCACTGTGACAAATGACTGGAACGGGTTATTGTACTGGAACGCTGCAGTCGGTCTGTTCTTGGTTCAGCCACACGATGCGTTCAAAGAATGACATTCAGCTGACGACCTGAACATCCGGATCGACAGGGTTACTCCATCAATGGATATCTTCTTCCACGATGGCACGGGCATATTCCAAGATGACAAAGCCGGGATTCATGAGGCTCACATTGTGAAAGAGTGGCTCAGGGAGCATGAGTCCAGATCACACCCATGTTGAGAATCTTTGGGAGGTGCTGAAGAATATTTCACCGGAGAAGACTTCTGTTTTTATATTGGTTTTTGCATGGAAGCTAAAGGCTAGCGTTAAAATTACGCTAAACATTTTTAAAAATACCACGACTATCTGAAATTATATTTATGAAACACACTCAACATTTATTTAAGTAGGCCTATTCTTCCGTTATAGTTTTTCTTTTCTTTTTACATTAAAATGTGGACAGGAAGTACATTGGCTAACAGGAAGTTAGCCTCAGAGGTTAGCCTATATGGTATAATTCTCACAAGGTCACGACACCACAAAAACCCGTCCGCTTTTGCTGATTTTAACGAGGCATTTTAATTTCATGTTCTTGTTTATGTTCTCACCAGGATGAAATACTTGTATGGCAGTTTTTGTCGGTCTCCCGGGTTGACCTAAGTGGACATCTGTTTTGTGGACATGCAGAATGCGTCCTCCAGGGAAACAGCATGGACTCTTTTTTTTCTTTCTTTTTTTTTCTCCCCCCCCTTCCAAATTTCCGGTCAGTCTATTTAAACGTCGGAGATGATTTTGGAATGTCTAATCTCCACATCGGCATGCAACAGTGTTTCCTTGGCCCCGCATGCGTACAGACAGACAAATATTTGTGCACAAATCATATTTTACTTTTAATTCCCCATCAGAATGTGCGAGGTCTGTTTTATGTTTAAAGATAACACGGGTTGCAGTGAGCCGTGGGTTTTTCTATTTGTACATCAACATAACTGGTCACCCAGGCGTGTCCAAAAACATGCATTTGGCATCTGTTTTTCAATCATACTGCAAAATATGGACATGACATATAACTGACCTTCTGCCCCCGTAAACAATCTTAGCTAGCGCCTTAAAGAAGTGGAGTTTAACCATAGACTTAATGATAATAGACTGTCATTGCTCACTCCTTCCTATTTACATTAATTACATGCTTTTGCGGGGCACAGATGGTAGAGCGGGTCGTCTCATGATCGGAAGGTCGGGGGTTCTAATCCCGCCTCCTGAAGGTGCACATTGTCGTTGTGTCCTTGGGCAAGACACGTCACCCTCCTTGCCTCCAGTGTCTGCGTACACTGGTATGTGAATGAGAGTGTGAATGGGTGAAGCCCCTTATGAGAGACCAACAGGCCCGTTTGGTCTCTCATGAGGCCGTCCTTCTGTGGACCCACCACCTGCAGGAGGAGCCATAGGGGACTGGTGCTATGTGACTTGGGCAGCTCCAACAGCTGCCCCCACGACCCGGCAACGGACAAGTGGAAGAAAATGGATGGATGGATGGATGGATACATGCTTTAAGAGAGAAACCTTGTTTGGTCAGTCTCCTACTGAGCATGTTTCAAAAAAGGGACAAACGGAGGGAAGCTCCGCCCCCGTGAGGCGGGAAACTGCGCCCCCATGAGGGGTACTCCGGTTTCCCCTACCAGTGCGCATGGGGGACGACGGATGGAAATTAGCCCAAGGCTTGTTCATTAACTTGTACCAAACAAATAAATAAATAAATAAAATTAAAAAACGGTTTACTCAAAGTCTCTCTTTCCCTTGCCCAACAAGCGCTCTTTCCCGAAGCCCCTCCTCCTTCCCTCCATCCCTCCACATCCAACCCCTTGGGTAAAAAGCTCGATTTGGCGTAACGCCCCTGGGATTTAGCAGATAACTGATATGAAACAGTCAGCACTTGACGCATGAACACAAAGCTCCTCACCAGTTTCGGGAAGTTTCGAGTTTGACGGCATAATGTAATCGCAAACGCCGCCGCCGAGCCGCCCATTTCACCACACGCACCCGGGACGCGGATGCATTTTTTTTTTTTTTAAGACTGCACACACCCTCTCTAAAACAAACACAACAAAGAGAGACAAAATGTGCTTCCCCTTCACTAAAAGCCGATTGAAAACGCCCTCATTCACGAGCACCGTTACCACCTGAGATACAGTATCTGCCTGTACCCCCCCCCCCCAAAAAAAAAAGAATAAAAAATCAATCAATAAAAACAGCCACTCCGGCCTGGCGCTCGCACACAGCGGCCCATGCAGACTCAATGAAGTAACGTGAAAGGCTGTAAGCTGCCAGGCCGGCCTTCTTTTCTTTTTTTATCTATTTGTTCCACTTGTCTGCCTCTCAATGAGTTTAATCAGCTGAGAAGGAGCCGGCGAGGGGAGGGGGTGTGCGGGGCGGTTGTTGCCTCGCCCGCCCATACATTAGAGACCCCCCCTCCTGGACCATACCCCCACACCCCCCCCACCTCACCTCACCTCCTCTCCTCCTCCTCCTCGCCAGCCAAGTCGGGTTGCCAGATTTCACGAGAGAAAGAAGCGGGCCCGGCCGATGAAAGATGAAAGCTGCGGCACTGAATGATCATATTTTACTTGTGTCTTCAGCATCAGAAAAGGTGTTTCCTAAAAAAGAAAAAAAAAAAAAAAAAACCATCGCTTGGTACTTCATTTGATACTTCCAAATGTAACTCAAAAGAATGAAGACTGCAGCCGGCAAATGTATTTCATGATTTATTTACTTTTTCAGTTTTGAGGTGTTTGGGTAAAATTTCACCAGGAAACAAACGAAAGGTCTAATAGGCAGTTTCATTATTTCACTGAATCAGTATTTCCTTTAAAAGCTTTAAAGGCTGTTTTCTAAATATTGCACTTTCCTCACACTCTGGGTTCAACATCTCCACTTAAAGTATCAAGTGGCACCAAAGTCTGCAGTCTAGAATTAAGTTTTTTATTTTTATCAATTTCAGCAACAGGACATTATATTATTCAAGGACAAACCAGTGGACCAGTAGATCAATGGGGTCAGGAGTCCCAATGGGGCTGTAAGATGTGGGATATGCATCACATGGGAGGCCAGTGTTCATATTTTGAATGGACAAACCAGTATTCTATTGGACAAAAGTATTGAACCGTTTCGGTTCAGCACGTTTGGTTTGGTCCACTTGTGAACGGTTTCGGTACAATTTTGGTCCATTATCTATCGATCTAGCAGCGCAAGTGAAGCATAAAAAAAAAGTTTGTACCGAAAAACAAACAAACTGTGCCTTCCAAGTAGCTGAATCTAACCAAAATGTCATTTTAGTGTACCCTTACACCCCTCGTATTTAGCAGTTTCTTTTCCAACTTATTGATGTTCCACAGCTATAAAAACTCATGTATACGGCTTTGAGGACAAAAATCAACTACTGCAAAAAAAACTGTTCTGCCCTTTTTTTTTACATTTATAGGGAGATGTCAAAACTTGTAATAATCCTGGTACAAACAAATTGTAATACAGAGTGAGCAATCTTCTTTTCCACAGATAATCTTTCATGTTTCTCTTTGCACCTCAGCAGTTTTATTTTTGTGTTTAAAAAGATCAAATGAAAATGTTTTTGATGGTTTTGTATAGCCCAATACCACAACAGTTAGCAGTGGTGCACGGTCAAAGCACTTGATTTTGTGAGTTCCGTACTGGTCAAATACTCCAATACAAGAAAAAGTTGCTCTGTCAGATTTTAAAAGTGATAGTCTGTACGTTTTTTTGTTTTGTTTTGTTTTACAAATTCTATAGATTCCGTATGATTGACCGCCTGAGCCTGCAATTTGACGCAAGTTATTCAAACTTTTTATTTTTTTTACTAAAGCTCTTCCATTTGCTGATCTTAGCAACTAATCCGATTCCACGGTGCCATCACTTTGACCAATTAAATCAAAGAGGAGGAGCTTTCCTGTGAGGTCCAATCAGGAGGGAAGGCGGTTATCGTTTACTTTTGAAACTTCTATATGTCTCTCTTCATTTTGCAAACTGGGAGTGGCTCTCTGGTCCAATCAGGAAGGGCCTGATTGATTTAAAAAGTAAACAATCTGTCTCTCTCCTCATTCTGCAATCTTACAGACTATCACTTTAATTATTCCAAGAAGAAAGAATGAAGTGTTTGGAAGAATGACATTTCCCTCCTTTACGGAAACACGAAGAGCATATTTGCGTGGCGCCACCTACTGTTCATAAAGTGTGCATGGCTTTTAAAACGAACCAAACACATGGCCAAAATAATGCTTTACTTTGGAGATTTCTATAGTTTAGACAAGTGGCGTAGAAAGTATATTGATCCTTCAAATGTAGTGGAGTGAAAGTGGAAAGTTCTCAAGAAAACTCCGCTCAAAATCTAAAAGCCCGAACGCGCCAACTCCTCGAAGCTCTCTGACCTTTTTTTTACAGGATGTAAAGGAAATGGACGTGATAAAGTATCTGGCACAATCGACCGCAAAATGGCTTTCACTTTAAGAGCGTAACAATAGCTCCTTTTTAATAAGAAAGACACCAAACAAACTTTTGTAAATGCGTAAGCCATAAAGCACTATACCTGGCAACCCCATTTTCTGTGCATCGACGTGGGTTGGAGGGTCTCCCCCCCCCCCCCCCCAGCTGCCTCACGGATTATCAAGTACACTTCAATTACAGCCGATCGATATACTTCTGGCTGCAAAAGAGCGAACGCGCGGGGCGTTGGGGGGGAAATTAGACAGACTTTGCGCGTGGCCGTGACTACAAAGCAATGGATTAACAGTGATATGCATCTCTTCATTTACATCAGCGATGGGCCCGTTCTCTAGCCCACCCCCTCCGCAGCGGCGGACACACAGTCGCATCGGGCGTTGGGGAAGCGTCGGCGGTGGCGAGGTGGGGGAGACTTTCTGAAAGATTGCTTCTTTAAGTGCTGGGCAAGGTGAGGGCAAGCTCGTCATCCACTGCAGGGGGATTAGGAGAGGCTTGGAAGAGGACCAGTGGCTTTTGGAAGGGGGAAAAAAAGGGAGAGTTCCTGACAGAGTGGTTGACGCCAACGTGATGACATTATGGTATTCCGATGGAGGGAAGGCGTATAGTCTCACGAAAAGTCAACTGTGATCTGGAGAAGATCAATGACTAGATATTTGCTTGTGGTATCAAGTGACACAAGTCGGCAGTTATGTGTTGGCTCATCGGGAGAGCAGGGACAATAGAAACGTTCACGTCTTTGGGGATTTTCCATCTGTTCTCCAAAGCCAAATTCAATCTCTTGTTTGTTTGCGCTTCATGTAACCAAGAAGGTATCGAATTTCCAGGTCCCAGAGGAGCATCTACTGTACATGTTTTAGATGACTGGCAAAACAGAGTACCCGAGGAAGGCCTTTCCAGCCACCGGGAGAACATGCCCCAAGGATTTCCTGGTAGCTCGCCAGCCCTTTCTTAAGTTGCATCCCATTTCTACAAACACTTGATGAGTCAAATTTGGATGCATTTTCTGTTGCATTTCTGAACGTTCAAACTAGGCTCTGACCAATACATCGGCCGGCCGATATTTGGGTATTTTACAATATTGGTTATCGGCTGATAAAATGGCCAATATCAGGGGAAGTGCGTGGTGAAAATCTGTCACAAGTTTGAACACCTATTATATATTATATATTTTACGTTGTAGACTTGTGCGTATAATTTCGTAACCTTGGCTGTCTTGCACACACTGCTCTTTAAAGGTCCATCCACAGATATTCAATGACCTTTAGTTCAGGAGACTGTGAAGGCCACAGCAAAACCTTCAGACTGCACCTCTTGAGGAAGTCCAGCGTGGACATTAAGTGTTTACAAGATCATTACCCAATTGTAGAAGACATTTGCCTTTTAACTTGCGGCTTTTCACTGATAGTGCTACGTTTTCCACCAGAATTTGTTGGAAATCAGTTGAATCCAATCTTCGTCCTACAGTTCGACGGATGTTCTTTCGATGAAATTCTGTGCCCTTTCTTCCCCCAAACTAACCTACTGAAGTGTATCTGCCATCTTTGTAAGCTACTTACTATTCACAGACTGCAGAGAATATGGATACATGCCGCGCTACTGGCACACACAAAAAGCCGCAAACACAAATCCAGCTGCAATCCCCGAGATTTATAACGGACAGTGAACTTGCAGAGGCGGCCGAAGGGGGGCATTTCCACCCTCCCGAAAGTGCGTGTCAGCAGATAATACAATGGCCGCTAGGAAGTAACGCTCCTAAAGAACGCAGAGGAAGGGGAAATGAAAGCAGAGCTGTGCAGCCGGATAAAAAATAAAAAAGGAGTAAAAGTGTAGGAAGAGATAAGCGGCGGCCGCGTTCTCCCCAGGGGCCGACGCACAGAAACACCCCCCCCCCCCCCCTCCAGGTCATGTGGCCAACCCCCGAGCTCCCGCCCCTTCCTTTCTCCGCAACAAAACACCGCAACACCTGGATGACCCCTCGGAGTGCAGCCGCGTGGACTTTTCTGTATGGCAAGCAAGTCGTACTCCCATGGACAATGCAGCAATACTACATGAACATGACAAAAAGGCCTGGTTCTAACAAGGGGCTTATGGGAATAGACTCATTTGTTATTTTTTTTTATGCAAATGTCTCAAAAATCCAGCTGCAAGGTTAATTGAAACCCATGAATATTGTGGTTAAAGAACGGGTATTGAGCTTCTTCTTTTTTTCAGGTATTTGGAAATAATGTCAATGGCTATCTTACACTTTGTTCAATAGAAGAAAAACTGCTGAAACAAACATATTTGGTACTTTCACTTCCTGGTCCTCTGTGCGAGCTATATTAAGGCCCTCCCACCTCCTTCTCTTGCTCCCTTTCACTGCGTAGCTGTTTCTATAAAGAAAAAAAACAAAACAAGGACTAGGATCAGGACTAACCCTATTATGTGAGTAAGTCCGTTTGTTTTGCTTCCAGATCACATGCCCTGGAAGAACTACATCTGACAATCATTGGTGAAGACATTGGCCAGGTCAAAGAAGTTCAATATCTGGGCCTAATCTTGGACTCTCATTTATCGTTTGATAGTCATGTCATAAATATCAAAGAACAGCCAAGGCAAACTGGGTACAGCTTTAGAGTCATACGGGACTTTACTATTTCACATGGCAAATGTATTTATGCAACATTGGGTTTCTCTCATCTCAGTTACTGTTTAACATCATAGTCACAGGCAACAGCCACAACAATCAGGCCTATAAGACTGATTAACAACAGAGCATAAAAAAAAATACTAGATAAAACATCTGTCAGAACACACCATTGTATAGTATTGCAAAGGTTAAACTTCCTTAACTTTGAAAATGTTATAAAACTTTGTCATTTATAAATAAATGTATAAATGTTTGCACAACCAAGCCCCTGATGTTCTCAGACTTAGCATGGAGATGTAGAAGCGACAAAAGCATTTCCTGGATACATAGAACCTCAAAAGAAGATTTTTTGGGGAGCTGCTGCTGCGCTGTCACAAATAGCCTCTGGGGAAGATCCAGAGATTACTCAAAGAGCACAGCTCCGGGTATGAGCTGAGCTTAGACGAGTTGATATGTACTGTACCTGTCTGGTCTTTGTGCCCATGGAAGAGCGTGGTCGTTTCTAACTTCACCCCGTTTGGAGCTATAGGAATATGCTGGGAGAGGCCAAATGCTAACAACATCTTTGGTCGTTTTGCGTGACTAAGCGCACACACAAAGACCAGACAGGTACGTATCAACTCGTCTAAGCTCAGGTAAGAACATATCTCCGTATGGAAAAACTGTGGGCTGTTCCTTCCAATCAGTTCCTACCACAGGTCGGGCCCCAAAGCCAGCTATTGCCTTGTGTTTTAAAAGGGCCACAGGCCAGTTCACGTATTTGCAGATTAGACACTTTGTAAGACAATCTCTCACTCATTCATGGCAATTTGCCAGTACAACATGACTGAGTTTTTGAGAAAACCTCCAACATCCAAGCATTTGATTTCTCTACTTGATGTCCTGTTCGTACCCCGAAGAGATTCAGTATAGTTTTTTCTGGCCAACATGATACTTTTACAACAATCTGGGGATCCTTTATCGAACATATCAAACAGAGGCGGACTCAACCTCAAAGGACAGAGCAACAGTTGCTTTTTCCCTAGGACTATTTGATCTAGCAGCATATGGACTGTATGTCGTCAAATACTATTTACGAAACGGTACTGGCATGTGTTTGTGATACGGGGTTTTTTAAATGAATTTTTATTCTATCATTCTATCACAGCTATAAGCTCAAACCACGAAGATTCTAAACACATTTCGAAAGTCCACCAGCCGCCATTAAAGACACCAATTAGCCGATGCCTCGACCTCGTTGTTGTTGGTCGTAAAGACGCGGACTTCTTCCACTTGACCCCACCAAGTTCATGTTACCCCATCCGACTCCTGAGATGGCTTCCCTTGTCCAAATAAAGACGCTTCACTCCCTTTCGTCCCCCCCCTCCCTGCCTCCCTCACTCTTCTCCAGGGCAGCTCCCACGGTCCGTCCCTTGCAAGTGATCTGTCCCCGAGTGCCTGCCCGCTCGCTCTCGCGTCGCCTTTTGTCGGCCAAAATGAATACCAATTAAATCAACTGTTGGCCAATTAGAATTTTTGGACAGATCGGGCCTTGTTTTGGGGGGCGCGCACCAAATCCCAGCCGCCCGGGCTTCTTTCTCTCGCTCGCTCCCCTCCAGGAATCGGTTACAGAGAAAATTAGTCCTGCTTGTTTTCCTGCAACGGGATACTCCTGGGTTCCTTTGTTTTTCCAGTTTGTTCCAAATGTTAATAGCGCGTTTAGTCCGATGTTTATGGGGCCCGCACACAGGGGACGCCATTACAGAGCTCCTAAGGTTAAGGGGCCCCTCGTGGAAAAGATAAATCCATCAGGATACAATTGAGCATTAGCATTTCAAACGGGCCACATCAGGGCAGGTTCTTGAGGTGGTAGTTGGTATTTCTTGGAAAACCATTGGCTGGAACTGTTAAATGTCCCGTGTTAATACCTATAAGACAGGCTTTTCAAACATGGACATAATGCTTAATTAAATATATGTAAATATATGCTTTTGAGCGTAATGTTTTACACCTTTATAATGCAACATTCTAACTTGTATAGTTTCTTTCCACTTATAACTAGCGTAATCAAAAACGAGTTAATCCAAAATCCACTCTGTCGTTGTGTTTTTGGGCAAGACACTTCACCCACCCTGCCTCCAGTGTCTGCGCACATTGGTGTGTGAATGAGAGCGTGAATGCGTGAGTGGTTCCTTTACAAATTGAGACCGTTTACCATTCAAGGTTCAATGAATCTTTATTGTCCCCCATAGAGTAATTTGATTGTGGCGAGCAGTAGCACATAACAATCATATTAAGCACAGAACAAAAAAAAAGCAGTTAGTCATGTGACTATGTTGTTCTCTCGTCAAAACAGACCTGGAGCTTTGTTTTGACCTGCTAGCACATCTTTGAGTAATCTTTGGATCTTCTCTAGTGGCTATTTTTGGCACCAAAACGATAGCCCCCAAAAAGCGGGAAGGATCTGAACGCAACTGGAGCTCCACTTTTCCACAGGAAACAACCCTAGTTTACACTAATCCAAACTAACCTAGTCCTAACCTTCAGGATAGTGGAGTTTACTAAAGGCATCTTATTGAGATTCATTTCATTGGAGGTTAGTCATTTCCTGTGGGGGAGGTTTGGAGCTCCACTGATCACATGACTCTCTATTGGCTAGGTTCAGACCCAAAAAGCTCCTCTTGTCCAGGAAGTGCTTTCCTCACCTCTCAATCTCTTGCTATGCCTTTCATCGCGAAGTAAAACACTTGCCATAGCTTCACTACATCTCCCTGTCTCTCTTTATTGAAACAGATGCACAGCAGAGGGGAGTTGAGGAGCTTACAGGGAGATTGCCTGAAGGCCAGGATTGAAGGTTTAGAGTACAGAAGATTACTCAAGAACCTTCATTAAAGATGGACAACTCCTGTACAACTGAGAACTTACACAGACATGAATGCCTGGAAGTGAAACTACTGGATATTACAAAGTGTAATATAGTGATAAAGACCAAAAACCTGAAAAAGAAACACATAATACCTACTCTTTAAATAGACGAAATCTCGACATTTAAAAGACCGGTTGCATTTGGAATCAAATGAACCTCCTAAGTCCTGCACTGGAGGACTTGCGACATGGACACAATGAAAACTCCAGTCTCAAGGGGTGGGAAGGCAACACACCTGACTCGAAACACTTCACTGAGCTCATTCAAAGCAGTACCAACAATTTTACTGCACAATTTGTCATTGAGACGGTTTGTTTGAAAGCAGCCGATGGCAGCGGATAAATGAAAAAGTCAGAACAGATTCAAGAGTGAAGCCGTTTCGTATAAGTGTCCACATTCAACAGTTTCCAGCGCCTCTGTTGGTGTGCTTGCGTTGTACGTAATGTGTCAACAAAATTCGGTATACAATCCCTCAGTTCAAAGACCTTTACCTCATTTGACTTATTTAAGATAGCGAGTAGATGGTTTAAAACTCCAAAAAGTCACATTCCCCATAATATCAGTCCATTGAAATCAATTTTGACAAGTTTTCTCGAGCACTTTTTGGGAGGGGATAACCTCTGAACCTCGAATGAGTCAAAGCTTAATACTTCTCAAAGCCTTAATCTTACCAAACTCTCATACAGATAGCGCTTTATCATTTTCCGGAGAAGTGCTTTTTCAGTGGCACTGTGAGAAAGAAAAATGTTGAATAATAGAACTGTGTCACATTTACTTAAGATAGTGTAATCCCTAGTTTAGGTTGCTTCGGGGTGTTACCGTCTGATATCTAGAAAATTAACGAAGGGTGTTTATCGTGCTGTTCTTTAACCAGACAAATAAAAGTAAAGACTCACTGTGGAAATGGTCTAGATTTGTCTTGATTTGATTATGAATGGGGTTACATTTATTATTGAATGTTTTAGCTCCGGGCTTTGATTGACAGGTCCCTGGAGCACTGTGGAGGCTTGTTGGGGCAGAGTTTCCTGCCCTTTTGTCCTTATGTGGAACATGCTCTGTTACACTCAACACAAGATTAGTATTCTCAATTCAAGTCATTCAAACCCATGCCTGATACCATAGGTTTTGCAGCGTAAAGAGCATCAAATGCAAAGTCTATCGGTTACACATATTCCACTCTTCTCCGAGTTGTCACCGGAGGAAACTGTATTTTTAGACACAATAAAAGTCTTTGCAGCCAGGCATCAAAGTTGTTTTTGGCACCTGTTAAGTCCCCATTGGTTTCCATGTTATAGCAAACCTTCTGGAGTCACCCCGAGCCACTAGGGGGCGGTATCACAGTAATGTCAGCAACCGTCATGAGAACCAAAGAGAAGTCCTTTCCTCACCCGCATTGTTTTTTCCTTTCTGACTGATTCTAAGGCAGCGCCTCCAGGTCGCCTCACTCGGCAGGTGTTCCAGGCATGTCCTATTGGGAGGAAGCCTCACGGAAGACCCAGGACACGCTGGTGGGACTATGTCTCTGAGCTGGTGTCGCCGTGGGGTCCCCCAGAACAATTCTGGGAGGTGTGCGTGGATCGGGAAGTCTGGGCATCTCTGCTGAGACTGCTGGCCCCGGATAAAGCGGAAGAAAATGGATGGATGGATGGTTTGGCCACCATAGGGTCCAGATCTTAACCCAGCGGTGTTCAAACCTTTTTCATAGGGCCACATTTCGCATACTGGTGGTCGATGCTGTCAGACATTCAAATGAGTACGTTTAAGAGAAGTTTAAATCATTCCCCATGCCTTTATTTATACTTGGACTAATAATGCCAGCTCTATCTCACGGAAAAAAAGTAAAAATGGCTTTGGCGATGTTGCTAATTCATCAAGAAGCCACACTCTCCCATCATCAATATAAGTTCTTGGTGAAATTCAATACAACACTGGATCTTTTGACAGTGATCTTTGGAGAGTGGTGGCACAGTGGCGCAGCGGTTAGCGCTCGTGCATCACAGCTAGAAGGTCCCGGGTTCGATTCCCACCTGAACGGGGCCTTTCTGTGTGGCGCTTGAAGAAGCTTATTGGAACAACACCTTGACACCATTTTAGGTCAGGCAGTGTATGACCAAGTAATTTAACTCCAACTCCTCTCCGTCACCATTCCAACTTTATTGCAGTTTGCACAGTGTGAGATACTTGCTTTTTTGTGTGCTTTTGATTGGACAGGAATACTAAGCACTTGATTATTTTATTTTACAAACACTACACATTAAACCTTTTTTTTCTTTGTTACGCAAAACCTGGAGTAGATTTTGTCCGTGTGTGTCTGATCTGGCTCATACTGGCGAAACATGTCCTTCCTAATCCAGGGAGGGCCCGGTCTCCTCCTCCTGCCCGCACAGTCTCAAAATCACCTGGACCAGCGCCATGTCATTAGGCCGTTAACAGTGTGTTCAGGAGTATGGCCCATTGTGTTTGATAAGACCAGCCCACCCACCACTCGCCCCTCCTGTCACCGAGATCACACCCAGCTTAAAGCAGCAGGCCGTGGGGGCTTCCTGTGGAGCAGGGAGCCTCCTCCAGTCCACACTGGTCCTCTGCAACAAGTGGGGAGGAGGGGAGCTCACTCGCATCGGGGTTAATCGGGGAATCCTGCAGGCAGAGAAATATCTTTGTGTCAAATTTTGTATAGAAGATTTTGAAAGTCAGTTAGTGAATAAAATAAAGCACATGATAGTAATAATGAACTAATAGTCATCTTACTATTAAACGACTTAATACTATTCTATTCCAGCTAGAACAGGGGTGGGCGAGCTTTGTTGCATGTGGTGCCACTTAGGAAATAACTTACCCTGAGTGTGCCACCAACATTTAACACACACAAAATAATGGTCATGGTCTGGATCATGTATTTTATTAGTCTGCTTTATTCATGTGTTCATCAATGTTCATCAAGTATGGGATCTTCACCGATGAAGAGAGAGAGGGGGTCTCGGGGCCTCCCCCTGCAAGCTGATCTCACAAAAGCATTCTAAAGTCATTACATCAAAACGGACTGAGAGTTGACGTATTTACGGTTATGTTTTGTTTTTAACCCCTTAACCGTCACCTTAACTGAGCACATTTTCTCCAGTTCGACTTTACCCAAATCTAAGAGATTCTTGAAAAAAAGCATCAAAAACAAGACTGAAATGAGGATGAAAACACACCAAAAAAAAAGCATAAAAAAGCGACAAAACGCGACAACTCATGCGACAAAAAGCGGCACAAAGCGGCAAAAACGCAACAAAACAGACAACAAAAAAGTGATGAAAAGGCAACAACAACAAACAACTACAAAAAGACGCAACAAAAAAAGCATCAATAATGCAACAAAAACGTGCCAAACATTTGACAAAAACGTGACAAAAAAGCACGACAATGCGGCGACAAAGCGAGGAAAAATCTTAGATTTTTACATTATGTGTTTTGTATAGAATTTCTAGGCAGCACTTTGGTTGTCTGTCTTGTTGTTTTAATTGCTTTATAATTAACTGTGCTTTATAATTAACTGTGCCTTTCTTTCTAGTAGTGAAATTAATTGTGTCCACCTTTAGTACATTGTAAACTCAACTGATTTGTTTGAAAGTCCCTGTGCATCTAATTGTATAAAGAATTTCTATCAATTTCATGAAATCGCAGGCTAACTTTCTAGCATTTCTGAAAAGTGACCCTTGGAGTTGTGAAACATAGCTATAAACCCGTCCCTGTGAAGAATCGGGAGGTTACAAACGCATGTTAGGAAAGTTAGGAATGCGTTTGGACCGCAGATAACATTTTAATTTAGTGGCTTCTTCTTTCATTGTTTGTAATCAAATAGGTATAGGGCCTTTTAATTGAAAGCATTTGATTGGATTCCAGCTGGCACTCAATTTCTTGAGTGGAAACATGGCACTGCTTGACTATTGTTGCAGTAATAAAGAAAAAGCATAAAGATGGTCCTATTCAGATGCAGTTTTTGGATGAAACTGTAGAGGATGTTTTGATCAATATTTTCGGTTTGCTTTTAAATTGTCCCGTCATTCCTCTGTTTAACCGGATGTTTGCAAATCATACGAAATAGATAGCGATTCAATTCAACCCTGATTTAGAACCTGAAAGTTCCTGTTTTCGCGTACATTTTGGGTCTAATGCCGTCAACTTCATCTTGTAGGCACACGACTGTGACTCACTGGAGTGTTATTTGATACCAGCTCTGTCCAGCCCCAGATACTTTACCTAAATGTGAAGCCGCTCAATTGAGGTTGTTGAGGAGCTGAAGATACTGAAGAAGCTTGCCCCCAACAAATGTAAAACAGTTGAGTCATTAAATAGAGGGCTGGAAAGCGCCAAACTAGTGCTTCCATTTGGAATAGAGATTAAGACCTGTTCGCCACACACTTAAATCTGTACAGAAATGCAGCATTCCAGTACCCGACGGATTAACAGGGTAAGATTGACGCCTATAGCTGCGGCGTATAGCCTTGAGCATCTTGGCCGCACGGAGCATTAGCCACTTGTTAGCGTCACGTCCTGCGAGCTAATCTGCCTCCCGCTGTGCTGCAGTGAGACGGCCCTGTCCTGCTCCCACGTATAAAGGCCTAATGAGCTCAATGTGTTCTCCATCAGTTAGCGCGGATTTACACAAACATAAACGGCTCCCGCAGAAGAACAGTTAAAAAGTCTGCACTGTGGATTATTTAAAGATGCCGTGGTTGAACAGTCAGTGGTAACATGTTAAAAAACGTACAGACTCCACTGGGGAGAAACCTTTGTGTTCATAGCTGTTTTTTGTCTTGAAGCTAAGGGCTCACACTAAATAAACAATGAAATGGTTCATGTCACTTCCTCATAACCAGGATTTCTCTTTTGAATAATGTTCTCGTATAGAGCACATTTTGCTTCCGGCACCATAGTCCAATGACGCAATTTTTTGGGGGGAAAACAGATCTCACGTGCCATTCTATCCAAGTATGGGGCAAGCAATTGCAAACCCGAATACAAGCATCTAAATCAGCGCAATGTATGAATCAATGTATATCTATGAATCTGTCCTTGATTGACGGTAAAGGTAATCAATCAAGCAATCAATCAAACCTCCTGCATCACTCTCCCATCTGACAAAGTTGTTGTCATACGGACAGTTAACTGTGTTCAGCCTGGATTTGAACATTGTTAGAAGGAACACATCCTGCCTGTTCAGTCCTGACTGTTGGAACCGTAGAAAGAAAAGTGAGAAGCGGCGTTCGATTCTAACGTATGCGGGCATTTAGCAAGCACTTTTTCCGAGTCCGTTAGCCTGCTCAAGGTGTTTTTCCTATAGCCATTAGCATTAGCCATCAATCATCGCAAATTATGAGCGATCCAGATGTCTTGAGCTGTTGTCAACCATCGACCGCATTTAGGTGATATAAAACCCTAGTTAGAAATCATTAAAGAACGTACAGCTCTTTTGATGATTTTACTTTAAATACAAATTAGCGTTTATGCACACATCCAGTATCCAGTAATCGTCATCTTATGAGATGATAAACCACAGAAATTATATAAATGCCATAAAAAGGACAAAACAGAGAGTTCAGCTTCCCAATGGCTTTGTGTATGAAACAGTTTTTAAGTCAACTGGACCTGGCACGTAGATTCCGCAGTCTCCTCCCTGAAGGCATTACCTTGAAGAGACTGTGATAGACTGTGTGATAGGGTTCCTGGTGATTCTGACGGCTTTGCGGGTGAGACGGTGTCAAGCTGTCTGTGTAGCTGTGCGGGTTCCTATGCTTGACTAGGGTGGGCAACGCTTCTGGAGAAGAAATTTTAACTGGAATCCACTCGACTCACTTCATTCAATCAATTTATTGATGACCAACAGTGGTAGGTGAAAAACCTTAAACAAAACAAAAATATCCCAGTGTAAGTACAAAAACCATACATGTGTGCTCAACAACAGTGTAGAAATAGTAAACAGCACAGCAGCTTGGCATAGAGCGCATTGACAAAGTTCAGCTTCACAAGCAGTGCAGATTCTTACCGGTTTATTGCTGTGGTGTCCCTGTGCATGACACCACAGGTGAATGGGTGCGTCATTTAATGCAGCCTCGGTGTGCTCTGCTAATGGGGGGGAAGAGGAGCTCCACAGATCTTCTCCGCTGCTCTCACGATGCACTGGAGGCTCCTTCGGCAGGAGGCAGTGCTGGCACCGTGCCACACAGTGATGGAGCTGGTCAGGATGCTCTCTATAGTCCCTCTGTAGAAGTTGCACATAACAGAGGCTGGGACTCTAGCTCTTCTCAACTTGCGGAGAAAGTAGAGACGCTGATTACTTTACTTGACCAGTGATGTAGTGTGCATGGTCCAGGAAAGGTTCTCTGTGATGTGCACACCCAGGAACTTGGTGCTGGTCACCCTCTCCACTGCAGCACCGGATTGTTGGAGGAACATGCTGGACCCGCGCTTTTCGAAAGTCCACAACAATCTCTTTTGTCTTCTCCACATTTAGAGAGAGGTTGTTCTGTGTGCACCACATGGCCAGACTGCTCACCTCACTCCTGTAGTTTGACTCGTCCCTGTTGATGATGAGACCCACCACTGTTGTGTCGTCTGCAAACTTGATGAAGAGGTTTGAGTCGTACTTTGGAGCACAGTCATGGGTCAGCAGAGTGAAAAGGAGGGGGCTCAGCACACAGCCTTGGGGAGCTCCCGTGTTCAGTGTGATGGTTCTGGAGAACTTTCCGCCGACACGTACAGCCTGTGGTCTCCCCGTCAGAAAGTCCAGCAGCCAGTTGCACAGTGATGTGTTGATCCCCAGGTGGAGCAGTTTGTGTATTAGCTGCTGTGGGATTATAGTGTTGAATGTTGAGCTAAAGTCTAAAAACAGCATTCTAACGTAAGAGTCCTTTGTTTCAAGGTGAGTGAGGGCTAAATGAAGCGCAGTGGAGATGGCATCTTCAGTTGAGCGATTGGACCGATAAGCAAACTGGTATGGGTCCAGGGTGGGAGGGAGAACAGACTTGATATGTTCCATGACGAGCCGCTCGAAGCACTTCATAAGAATTGGAGTGAGTGCTACTGGGCGGTAGTCATTAAAGCAGGAGGGTGGTGACTTCTTTGGCACCGGAATGATGGTGGTTGCTTTGAGGCACGTTGGGACCACAGTCTGTTGCAGAGATCTGTTAAAAATGTCTGTGAAGACTTCAGTGAGTTCATCAGCGCAACCTTTCAGTACACGACCTGGTATGTTGTCTGGACCTGGTGCTTTGTGTATGTTGATCCTGCTCAGAGATCTTCTCACACTCTCTGGAGATAGCTTCAGCACTTTGTTTTCAGGAGGGGGTGTTGACTTTTGTGCCGGGGTTCTGTTGAGTGCCTCGTAGCAAGCAAAGAATTAATTTAGAGCGTTCAACAGAGAGGTGTCACTGTCACAGGTTTGTCGAGGAGGTTTATAGTCTGTGATGGTTTTTGTCCCCTCCCACAGACTCCGAGTGTCTCTGCTGTCTCTGAAGTGATCAGTTATCTTTTGGAGTACTGCTTCTTGGCTTTTTTGATGCCGCGGGACAGGTTGGCTCTAGCTGTGGGGCCCTCGGTGACCTGTCAGCACTTCAGTAGATGATATCTCTGGATTTGTAGGTCTCAAATGCTGCTGTTTAAAAGCCTTTAGCTCGGATGCTAACTGTGTGTTTACTTTTAAAACACATCCTCTGTTCATTGCTAGCGAAGAGCTTTGGCAGTAAAAATCCGCTGAACTCCACAAAAAACATGGCAAAAAATGTACAAAAACATCTTGTAAAACAATGTGAGTCACAAAAACTGCAAATGTAGATGCAAAGGGTAGAAACGTCACCTTGTCAAGAGAGAGAAAAAACGCAGCCTGTTTACGCGCCGCCATGGTAATTTGGATACTTTCAGAACCTGAGATTGTTGAGTTGATCACATTGGTGAACGTAACGAAGAGGTGAAAGAGTATGGATCTTACAAACACTTTTCCATGACAATAATATAGTAATCTGCAGTCCTGGATGCACTGACAAAGATTCACTACAGCGCGTCAATCACAGCAGAAATGCAGATCTACAACAGGTATGTTTCCAAACAGTGCCATCTGCTGTTTAGAAGATCACATAATACCTGCACGCAAGTACTATTGCTAAAAGAATTGAATACAACATTTTTGTTTTGACTTTTAGAGCGTTGCATGGTCAGGCTCTCAAATACGAGTCTGACCTGCTGTGCCTCTACTACTCTGGTCGCACCTTTAGGTCTTTGAGCCAGAATCTCCTCACTGTCCCAGTGACAAGCTTTAAAACCAGAGGAGACTTGTCCTTTGAAGCCATTGCACCTAGATTGTGGAATGACCTTCCTCTGTTGCCACATGTGGCTGACTCTGTAGATTCTTGTTAGAAGGAGCTGAAGACATGGCTGTTCGGACGAGCTTATAGTTCACAAGGCTTTGTTTGTTTCTTTGTAATTTTTTTGTGTCTCTGTGAAGCGATTTTATCTGTGAAAGGTGCTATATAAATAAAGTTTCTTCTTCTTCTACTGCTACTATTTATTAGGGAATACCATTAAATCGCTATTCATCATATTGGGTCATGTTGTATAGTTGTACTATCTCTGTAGCACAACCATAGCTTTGGCTCTCAGGCACTGAAGGTTTTGGCTTGCATATCCGTATGACGCACAACAGAGATGATTTATCCAGCACGGATGACATCCAGACTCCTGCCTGTTTCTCATCTTCATCATCTTTTACTTCAAGAAAAACAAGCATTCTTCCACCACAAAGAAGGACACAGAATTCAATTAACAATCCATTTTACAAGTATTTCACAAAATAGTTGAGGAGGACAAAACAAACCCCCCAAAAGGGGAGCAGGGCCTTTAATGCACCCGCAATTAATCCGGCGCGGACTTCAGTCAGAGAGACCTCTTCATTTCCCCGCGACTAAATTCCGTGTGTGCAAATAGTTTGAAGCACTTGCACAATGTCAGTTAAGCATCTTTGTTTCCGTGATGGACACGAAGGAGCTCCCATTGTCACATCACAATGCGGCTCCTTTGGACCGGCAGATAAGCATAACAAAGTAAAGGCGGGGGGCCGTCAAACTTGCACAGGCACAAGTGTCCAAGCAGCTCTATTTACATATCCGTCTTTGTCTGCGCGGCCCATCCTGAATAAGTCATACCGGTTTAAAAATAGGCCCCGTGACAGCCGCTCGCTTTTCTCTCAAGTCGTATAATTTGATCATAACAACAACAACTGTAATCGCTCATTAGAATGTCCGCGTGTTTTGGGGACGATGCAAGCGATAAGTGGCGTTGACAAGTGGGCTGTATCTTCCCCTCTATAAAGTTTTTTGGGGGGTAGATTTTGACATGCTATAACCCCGAGTTTCGCTCCACTCCACACTCTGCGGTATATACTGTTATATTTTAGTTAAGGCAAACGTTTCCACTTTCTCTGAAGGCCTCCGACGCCTGGTCAAGTCATATCAAGTCCATCTTCTGTTAAGTCCAGCCAAGAGGGTGAGCTTCAATGCGATCTCCTCCTGTCACGGGAGTTTACAGCTCGTCTGCTTCTTCATAGTTACCTGTATGTACAAAGATCGCCATTACAGCTCTAGATAGGACACCGCTATAGTAACACACTGGAACATGAATATTTACATACTATTTCATCCTATTTAACACTGTATTACAGCAGTGGTTCAAGATGATTTTGAAACAATATTTTTACATTGCTTACATTGAATTTGATGTACTTTTGATTGAAAACAGCACATTTGAGTGAAATTAAGCCAAGTATCTCTGTACAACAACAAATAAAGCACTTAACTAAAATACGGTATCCAAACTAACCCTCAACTGCCCTCTCCCCGGATCAGGGGGCTAGGGTTAGGGTTAGGGTTAGTTAACCGTAATCAGGATATAATTAGGGTTAAGAACGGCAAATGCAACGTAAATTGTGTTTCACTCACACAGATCTCACACATATTTTTAGAAACTAGAAGGTCTCGGCTTTCAAATTAGGTATCACACTGGCATATAGACTGTAAGCTCTCCAGTCAATACGCTTTGAGACTTGGATGTAAATAATTGTTAACCCTAATCCTTAACCCTAACCTTAATAAATATAAATGCTAATTACATTTTTACAGAAGGGGGTCCCCGAGTTGTTGTTTGAGTGATTTCGGGGGTTGTAACCTGAAAAGTTTGGGAACCCATGTATTACAGGATTGTATATATTTACATCGTATACTGTATATGCTAACATTTGACCTTTTTACAATCGTATTACATTTCATTAAAAAACTTTAAACAAACATGATCTATTCTTAAGTAACAGATGGAAAGAAAATGGTTGATCGACAATGCTCCTGCCTAAACAATCATTTAGTTACAAACTGGTGAAAAGAAGAATCCATCCATCCATTTTCTTCCGCTTTATCCGGGGCCGGGTCGCGGGGGCAGCAGTCTCAGCAGAGATGCCCAGACTCCCCGATCCACGCACACCTCCTCCAGCTGTTCTGGGGGGACCCCGAGGCGACACCAGGCCAGCTCGGAGACATAGTCCCACCAGCGTGTCCTGGGCCTTCCACGAGGCCTCCTCCCAATAGGACATGCCTGGAACACCTCCCAAAGGGGGCGGCCTGGAGGCATCTGAAGCAGATGCCCGAGCCACCTCAGCTGGCTCCTTTCGACGAGAAGGAGCAGCGACTCTACTCCGAGCTCCTCCCGGATAACTGAGCTCCCCACCCGATCTCGAAGGGTGCGCCCAGCCACCCTGCGAAGGAAACTCATTTCGGCCGCTTGTATTCGCGATCTTGTCCTTTCGGTCATTACCCAAATCTCATGACCATAGGTGAGGGTGGGAACGTAGCTGATCGCATGCACTGGGGCGGTTTGCAGCCGAGTGTGAAGTGGCCGAAATGAGGATCAGAACCTCCAAATCCGAGGCCATGGTTCTCCACCGGAAAAGGTGGCTTCCCCTCTACAGGTCGGTGGAGAGTCCTCGCCTCAAGTGGAGGAGTTCAAGTATCTCAGAGTCTTGTTCACGAGTGAGGGACGGATGGAGCGTGAGATCGATAGACGGATCGGTGCGGCGTCAGCAGTGATGCGGTCGCTGTTGTGGTGAAGAGGGAGCTGAGTCGGGGGGCAAAGCTCTCGATTTACTGATCGATCTACATTCCCACCCTCACCTACGAAAAGAAGAAAATAAACAATTATTTTAAGATGTACAAAAAAAAAAGATACCTAGACTTACCAGCAACACGACAAATCAAAAACAATTATCTCAGATTTGGATGTTTTATCAAAGGAAACCGTGTTCCCATTTTGATATGGCTCGCTATTAGCACGTTTGCCACACCAACGAGCGTCATGTCCTGTCTAGGGTTTTAACACATTGTGGTGGTCATTCATGTCTAACTATATGCTTCCACAGAAGAAGGCTTAACATTCCTACAGTTGACGTCAAAAGAGAGCCAAGAATGTCAGTAAGGCTTGTGAGAGACAACTATGAGAACACTGATTGTTGCGTAGCAGAAGGCTTCAGTTAGGGGAAAAGATAAGAGTTTGTCAGGGGCACACTAAGATGGTGCCGTACATAGATAGGATTATTCATAAGGTATGTCAAAAATGGGCAGCATGAGGAGGTGTCCTTGGTAGGCTGTGTAGGGCTTAGAAAATGATCAAAAACCTGTATACAGGTGTTTGTCATATAATTAGAATATCATGAAAAAAGTGTGTTTACTTCTGTTATTCAACTTAAAATGTGAAACGAATACAGGGTATCTGCAGTCAAACTTAAGACTTTTTAAGACATTTTTAAGACCACAAGTAAGTAAGTAAGTGCTTTATTGTACAACTGTACAACGAAATAGTGTTCAGGTGTTAGTCCTGAGCTGCTGCGGCTGAGCCGCGCTGCCACTGTGTCAACCTGAACCGCATGACCTTGGAGGTCAAAATCTCAAAATGAAGACCATGTGCAATAAATAAATGGACTGTAAAGAAAACAACAATCCAAGTGTCAACCTGTTGTTAATTGATATCACAGTGGTATGTACAAACTTAAGAACTTAATTTTTCCCATAATGCATTTTAACAACCATTCAAGATGAAACAACCCTGACCCATATTCAGAATACTGAGATTTAACAATTATCGACCGAATGAAATAAAACAACTGATATTTAGTTTTTGTATTTAAAATGCTTTTTAATACTTGAACTAGTGAACATTCACTGTTTCTAAAAATAAAAAAAGCTTTTAGACTCCTTTGCATTGAATAACACAAAACACTGTCAACTTTACTCAATAATTAATTATCCATCTTCTTCCACTTTGCCGGGTCGTGAGACACATTGCACCAGCCCCTAAGGCTCCTCCTGCAGGTGGTGGGTCCACGGGTGGAAATAATTAATTATCATAATTATAATTATGTTTCATTTTATTATTAGGCCAGAATTTAGTCTAGGTTTGATGTTATCAAAACTTATGCTGCCCGGCTTAATTCTTTGTCAGATGTTTTGATGAACAGACTGAGGAAACATGTTTCTAAAGTAACGGGACTCGTGTTTGCGCTTTCACTTTCCCTTCTGTCATGATGAGCACGTTGGCTTTATGTTTGCATCCTGAGCCAGTTGTGGCGGGTGTTTCTGAACATTTCGACAAACTTTATTGGGAATTATGCAGTTCGTTACCTTGACTTGGACATTTACAGCGAAGAATTGTCTCCACGTTGTGTCATTATTGGACGTATCGGCGCATTTTGCTGCAACTGTCCCACGACAGGATTAGCGCGATGTATGTCCATCAACAACAACACCGTGGTCATCTTTTGGATTCCTAAAGAGGTCCCACACTGCTGACTTCAATCGTGTTTTTGGGTGGATGAAGCTCTGTGGGCGAGCATCCTTCTGCCTCGCTCAACTATCGGTGAGTTTACGCGCTGTTTGTGGCAGCGGCCAATGCGTCAGCGTGAAAAAAGGAGGCGTCGCTTCGCCTCCTCGGACCATGTAAATGAGCGGCTACTCATCTGTACGCTTCTGTGCATTTATCTGTCTATTTTTAAACAAAATTGTGAGCAAATAATTGGGTCAAACGCACGTTCATATTTAAGACCAGTTTACTGTGGATTTAAGACCAAATAGGCAGAATTTTTGACTTTTTTTAAGGCCTTAAATTTAGATATTTGAATTTTAGGACGCATTCACACCTGGGACTCGGTTCGATTGGGGACCACAGTTGCAACATTGTTTCAGCTTTCCAACTGGCTCGGTTTGCGTTCACAACTCTTTTTTTTATCAATCCAACCAACATTCTAAATGCAGTTCCTCTGCAGCCTGTGGGGGCGCTGTATCAAAACCTTCCACAGGAAAAACAGTGAACAAGAAACACACTTCTCTGATAGGTCGATTTAACTCCACTTCCTGTTCCGTCTTTTGCTTACAAAATGGAGCGGTGTCAGACAGGTGGCTGTGTTGGTTTTTCTTTCCGCACTTTTTAATCTGACAGTGACAGTCTACGCTCAGAACGCACGGATCATTTTACGGACGAAATGGGAAATACATGAGAGAAGATGATGCCAGACGAGGCAAAACCGGGACTAAAGCAGGACAAAACCAGGACTAAAGCAGGACTGGCAGACCCCGGAGATATTTTTTCTTCACATGACAACTGTGAAGGCTCCAGAGACATCAAAAACTACTTATGACGACTGTCCGAGGGAAAGAGACGCGGAGAAAGGTAGTTAAAAATCATCTGATCAGGGCTTTGCTCTCTGGCCTCTGGCGCTGCTTATATCAATGGTTTCTGCCTCATATTTACGAGTCGTGGCTTTTGGTGTGAATTTCATACTAACTGTTAGCTCGAATCATAGAGGGTCTGCACATGCGTTTTCATTTACATTCCGTAATGAATGTCGTGATTGTCAGCGCGCTGTTCTGTCTTTGCGTAACTCGTTTGTTTTGGTTGTATCAGGCGCACAACGTCCTGCAACTTTCTCTTCCTGGTTTTGTTCCGCTCTCTGGCTCAGTTGCGTTCATGAACCAAATGATCCGCTTCAGAGTTCGTTTGAACCGGGCCGAGACCCACGTTTTCACACGGGCCGGGATCAGCGTCTGTTTGCGCGTTCCCATCCCCCCATCACAGACTCAGTACATGCAAAGTGACACATGTCAAGCCTTTATTTGTTTTAATTTTGATGATTATGGCTTAGAGTCAATTTTTTTTTTTAAATATTCTAATTTTATAAGATTTTTTAATTGGGGTTTTTACAAGATGAGCCATAGTAATCCAAACTGAGTCACTTAAGAGAGCTGGCAGAGGTTTTTTGCATCAGGTTGATTTTATTGTAGCACTTGGAGGTTTCTTTAAAATGGTGAATAAAATCAACCTGATGCAAAACAACCTCTTGAGCACTAAAATGATCATAAACTGTCAAACAAAGCTGCTTGGACAGCGACACCTCATGGCATTACGGAGTGATCAGCAAATGTTTAGACGAGTCACTGCAGGTGAATAAGGGGACGAAAATAAAATGAGAGATATCAGTTTGAAACTTTAGCTCTAGGTTACTGACATAAATACATGAGGAGAAAAAAGTATTGTGTTTTCTGTGATTTCATGGTTCTCCACCGGAAAAGGTGGTTTCCCCGCTTCAGGTCGGTGGGGAGTCCTTGCCTCAAGTGGAGGAGTTCAAGTATCTCGGGGTCGTGTTCACGAGTGAGGGACGGATGGAGCGTGAGATCGATAGACGGATCGGTGCGGCGTCAGCAGTGATGCGGTCGCTGTATCGGACTGTTGTGGTGAAGAGGGAGCTGAGTCTGAGGCAAAGCTCTCGATTTACCGATCGATCTACGTTCCCACCCTCACCTATGGTCATGAGATTTGGGTAATGACCGAAAGGACAAGATCGCGAATACAAGCGGCCGAAATGAGTTTCCTTCGCAGGGTGGCTGGGCGCACCCTCCGAGATCGGGTGAGGAGCTCAGTTACCCGGGAGGAGCTCGGACTCGAGCCGCTACTCCTCCACGTCGAAAGGAGCCAGCTGAGGTGGCTAGGGCATCTGTTCCGGATGCCTCCTGGTCGCCTCCCTCGGGAGGTGCTCCAGGCATGTCCTATTGGAAGGAGGCCTTGTGGAAGGCCCAGGACACGTTGGTGGGACTATGTCTCCGAGCTGGCCTGGTGTCGTCTCGGGGTCCCCCCAGAACAGCTGGAGGAGGTGTGCGTGGATCGGGAAGTCTGGGCATCTCTGCTGAGACTGCTGCCCCCGCGACCCGGCCCCGGATAAAGCGGAAGAAAATGGATGGATGGATGGATACGTGCGTGAAAGATGAGGGATCACTGTAGTTATTTCCGGGAAAACTCCAAAGCGTCACAAAATAAGCATCGCCAGGCGTGAGTTTGGTCTAGTTTTTACTCTTTAAAACTACGATTATAAGGTAAAAAACGAGCTAAAAATGTTGACATTGACCTCATGTCATGTCACCTGCCGCGTCTCGCCTTAAAATAGAATGAAACGTTGGTTCTGTAAACGCTTCCCCATTTTCTTACCATTCCTCTGACCTCGCCTCTGAACTTCCTGTAGTGAGTTCATTGAGGAAACCCTGTTCTAAATGAGTGTCCAATCACGGGTTTGTTTTCTCAGCTGCAGCTGCGGCCGGACCCGGCCGGCCTCTACACACTCACACACACACACACAGGATTTTGCAACCTTCAAAGTCCGTGATTTATTTCAGACAAAACAAGAATTTAATATGCACAATTTGGTGAAAGGTTCTCCAAAACATGAGCGCTTGGACATGCGTCGCTATAGCCTTTGCCGCTGCTTTCCGCCACCCACCGCTCGAGACGCTCGGCTGTAATGTCAACAAAGCAGCAATCCCGTTTTTTTTCCCACTGACCAATCCTTTGGAAGAAGAAAAAAAAAAAGGAAAAAAAGAAGAAAAACAATTAAAAGTTCCCGTCCCCTTCCCATCCGGACCATTCCCACGCAGTCTTTTTGGCAGCGCCGCTCTGCTCAGGGATCTCCAGAGATTTTTGGGCCTACGCTTGAGGAGCTCGTCAGAGAGAGAAAAGAAAAAAAAAAGATCTCCATTTCCCAGGGATGAACGCGGGGCCCGAAAGTGAGAGCGTAAACTGTAAGACTTGCGAGCTTGTTTCAGGAGCAAAATATGTGAGAATGAGATGGATACGGCTCGGGGAAGGTCAGGCGCGGGCTTTCGGGGAGATTCCTGTGAGGGGGGGGGGGGAGAAGTGGAATAAAAGGTTTCAAATTTGACTGCTTGAAGGAGGATGAAGACAGATTGAGCCCTTGATATCCTTGATGTTGCTTTTTTTTTTTGTTCTACGTCTGAACAAAGTAGACCCCAGAAGAGCAAATTCCCTAGCCTGGTGAGACCAGAATGATTCCCCTCTGTATTTTTTTATCCAGCGGGGGATCAGTCTGGTCACCCAGTCAACGCTCGCGCCTTCTGCAAAATTAATCCGTTCACGTCCAATCTGAATCGTTTATTTGCCGTGACGTGTTGTTAGCGAGCAACGTCACTCACGGGACGCGGAAGTCCCTCAGTAGCAATCTACGAACGATGCACGAAAGAGAGAAAGCGTGTCTCCAGTCGGCGGTAAATGACCAAAAAACACATCGACAGTAGGTGAGTTTCGTTATTCATAATCCTGCGCAAATATTAACGCAAAACCGCTAATAACACCACATCAACAGCAGACGCCCGCTCTTCGCTGATTGGTTTACTCCGCTTCCTGTTTGCTTGCGTATCTACCGCTGTGGAAAATGGATTCGACGCAACGGTGACCAGACTCACCGGCTGGTACAGCGGTGACTCTGGATTTTTCCAGGCTACAAATTCCCCCCAAATGTCTGATTGATCCGAGACTGACAGTAGGATATCATTTTCTGTCTCGTTTTAAGGGCAGTGTTCAGTTAGGTTTTACTTTATTAAGCCCCATAGGGAAATTCATTCTCTGCACATGACCCATCCTCAATGCCACTGGGGCGACCGGGATAGGAGCAGTGAGCAGCAACGCAGGCGGGCACTCGGGGACCCATCTCCATGTGTGAAGCCAGGCTAATCAGAAACACCTGACCTGAGGATCCACCTATTTTTTAACCTTTTTTCTGTGAACTGCATTTATGGTTTCTGTGCTCCACATTGTTTTACTGGATACTTTTGTTCGTCTTTGCTGCGTTTTTGTGGGGATCGGTGAGAGAGTCCATAATGGACCTTTTATGACTCTGTGGTAGCCTCTGCTATCCACTACGCTGCCGTGTGCTGGGCCCGGGCAGCACGGAGCGGGACAAGGACAGACTGAACAAGCTGGTCAGGAGGGCCAGCTCCTTCCTGGGCTGCCCCCTGGACTCTGTGTATGGGTGTACATTGACAAATAAAGCACTTACTTACTTTCAGTGGTCGGGGAAACCGGAGTACCCGGAGGAAACCTACACAGACACGGGGAGAACATGTAAACTCCACACAGAAAGGCCCCGTCCCTGGTGGGGATCCAACCCGGGACCTTCTAGCTGTGGAGGCAAGGCAAGGCATGTTTATTTATGCCACGCATTCCGTACACAAGGTAACTCGGCGCTAACTGCTGTGCCACCGCGCTGCCCCGTTCCCAATGTCTTTTCGATTTCAGCTAGTAAGTGAAAATTGAAATATTTGAGGCCAAATTATTTTTAGTTCAGTTTTGTGATTATTTTGTATCTGATCCATTAACAAGCTTTGAAAGTCAGAGATGGAAGAAGGAATATGGATGGAAAACAATAAGATTCTTTATCACTCCGCGCAAAAACACACTTTGACGGAAGACCTCCCATCTGTTGGAGAAAGTGTGGAGACCAGCGTGTGAATCCTTTTCACGTCCTATGGGACCGTTCACTTATTAGACAAAGTATAAATATCTGCTGAGCATCCTGTTGGTGGCAAGTAAGAAATGTACAACTCAAATCACGGGATATTCCCACCATAACAGCGTGGGGGGATATAACAATGAACACTTATGGAAAAGCTGACAGAATTTTGTAAATTAAGTTTCTAGTTCACTGAGAAAAATGGGTCGCCTAATTAAAACTCCCGGTTTGATTTTGAGTGTGAAAAGTTAATAAGAACGTAATGGTCACTGAAGTGCGAGTTTCTGTTCTGCTCTATTTTTCTTCTGATTGGTAAATGTTTTTTGAAAGTGAACACTAATATTGAGCTCATGTTGGCACATATGTGAATTGTACCCAACTTTAAAACTGTTGAACCTTATAAATAAAGAATAATAATAAAAAAGAATTTGCAACGCCATAATCTTTCCTGCTGCTCACCAGCTCAGTCAATTAAGAAGGAAGAAAAGTGTTTTCTACAACAACGATCTAATCATTTGAAAGATGTGCCTAAAAGCTGAAAGTGTAAGTATGTATTTGATCGTTTCAAAGGGATAAAAGGATTTAGCTATGAGCTTCTTTACTGAAATATTGACGTTCTGAAACTGATCCTTTAAAACCATATTGCCTTGTTTGAATAAAAATGAGGTCCTGGCCCCTCCTCATTTGAGATTTTAATATTCCCGTTGACCAATCAGATAGCCGATACAAGTCAACAGAATCAGAATTGGTTTTATTGCCATGGTTATGAACTGGTTCACAACATGAAACATATAACTTTAGGTAAATAATAAACTATAAAGACTTTAAACTATAAGGCTATAGGCAACAGGAGATGCCCATTTTGGGTCAAGTTAGACAATACCCAGACATTTTTGTTTGTTTTTATTCACAGAAAACCTTTACGACATGTAAAAGTTCTAATGTGTATGTCTAAAGAATCTGTTCTATCCAACTATGGTAACCATCAAAATGCTGAATTTGTGACATGATTTATAGTTAATATCTTGGTCACAAAGTTAAACGTCTTCTCTCTCAGGTCACATGACTGTCACATAAAGGCGCCCAGACGTGGAGGCAATATTCAAAATGAGGTGCTTAATGAGAGCACTCAATGTGGCAGGTTTGTGAATTTTATTTCCAAATGATAATCAAAGAAAACATTCGTGGATTTTGTTTGGAGATTTCTTTCCAAAACTTTGTCTCTCCCTTGGACCAGAATCAACCCATATGCTCCAACTGAAATCATGGTACGACTTTCTAGAATGACGTGAACGCACGCTGTCGCCTACACCGGACTCACATGAGTTTTTGGGGGGGGGGGGGCAATAGATGTTATTGTTAGATCTGTTAGAGTCATGTTTGATTTGAACATTCATAGCCGTGACCAGCAGGAATGCCATGAAGCCAAAGTTGAGTTTACCTTCGCCGGCACATTTCCAGTAAAAAAAGAGTTATTGCAACAAAGTTCACAGCATCAGGAAACGTTTTACAATCCAAGACGATATTGGTCACCCAAGCGCCCGCCAACGCCTCGGCACGTCAAACCTTCTGTCATGACCCTCGGTGACACGTCGGTTTGAACTTCTCAGCCCCAGAAGAAGCCGGTCAAAAGCAGAAGTGTCACCGATCCCGAGCGGACTTTTGTACGCCTGAAGACGCGCTTGGCAGGTCGGGGCAGAATATCCAAACTTTTGTTGCCACCTCTCTGAACACAGCGCTCCCATAATCAGTTTAACCCTCGGCGTACACCCTCTCCTCTCTCAGTGCATGACGCCCCCCCCCACCCTCCCTTCATGACAGCCGCTCCAGCCCCTGACGCCGAACCCCCCGGGCCAAAGAGCTCCGACCTGTGCACCGCGCTGACCTGCCCGGGCGCTCCTCTCATGCTCCCCGCGCCGCCATCTTGTGCACTCCTTAACCTGGGCCTATTATGGCGTTACCCCCCCATTCAAATGAGGCCGGCGCTCCCTTTGTTTTTGGATTTGTCTCCGCTGACGTGCGGCTGACGGGGTGGGTCACTCTCGAGGCGCACCGGGGTCAGCGTCTTGACAGAATATAAAAAAAAACAAAAAACGGGGGCTTCTCCTGCCTTTCACACCCACAGCGTGCCTATTTGCTTTGCCTTTGGATAACAAGACAGCGCCGAGACAGGTGAGTGACAGGCAACTTTGTGCGCCGAGTGGGTTGATTGCGTTGAAGATTTAATACGTCAACGGTCAAGCCACGGACCAGCCCGCAGATATACTCTTCTAATTACATATAGTGGTTCGAGAGGAGGAGAACTTTTGGTGTAGTATTAGGAGTAGAATTAAAGGCCCTATTATTTGTGGTTTACCAACTGTAAACTTTTCAATTGTTAGTTGTTGTTAAAATCCCATTTTTAACCTCTCAAACAAATTCATCACTGAAATGGGTTTAGAAGCCCATTTATCAGCTTTCAGCTATCACGGTCGTATACACAACGGCACGGTAGCACAGCGGTTAGCGCTCGTGCTTCACAGCTAGAAGGTCCCGGGTTCGATTCCCACCAGCACGGGGCCTTTCTGTGTGGAGTTTGCATGTTCTCCCCGTGTCTGCGTAGGTTTCCTCCGGGTACTCCGGTTTCCCCTACCACTAAAAACATGTACAATAGGCCCAGGGACTGCAGGTGGAAATTAGCACAAGTGCTATAACCTGGTAGAATGCATCTCTCCTTTCTGAGGCTAATGTATATTGTACACTGTCCCTGTTCAGATAAATAAATAAACAAAACTGACAACAACTAGCTGCAAGTTTACAATCAATGAAAATACAAAAAAAATTGTTCCTGTGGGGAAGCTGGCCACGAGACTTGACAAAAGTCAAAATGTAATTTTCCAAAACAAGGAACTTCTCAATGACACATGTCACACGCATGATCAAAATGGCATCTCTCCTCAGTGACCACAGCTAGTGATGGCAAAATGAAGCGCGGCTTTGAAGTGTGGCTGCGTCTGAAACCATCAAATTATGCAGTGTCTGCGTACATTGGTGTATGAATGGGTGAGAGGTTCCTTGCTGTAAAGCGCTTTGAGTGCCTAATGTAGGTGGAAAAGCGCTATATAAGTTGAGACCATTTACCATATAGCCTCCATCCATCCATCCATCTTCTTCCACTTGTCCGTTTCCGGGTCGTAGGGGCAGCCGTTGGAGCTGCCCAAATCACATGGCACCAGCCCCTATGGCTCCTCCTGCAGGTGGTGGGTCCACAGAAGGACGGCCTCATGGTTCTAACCGGGCCTGTTGGTCTCTCATAAGGGGCATATGTCCTAACCCTAGCTTCCTGATCCTTAACCTTTCATGGGGTCAAATGTTAGATCCCTATGCAGTTAGTGAACTAGAGCTTCAGCAGCATTTGCCCAATTCGACCGTCCTTACCCAGGGGAAGGGGAGGTGACATCACCAACAGCTGCTGTTCTTCTTCTTTAAGGTTATTGGCGGACTGCAGGCCAAACACAAGCGTATGCCGGCACCTACCGTATTTCGTATGCAACAACATAGTGTCCAAATAAAGACATTTAAAAAAAAAAAGAAGAAAAATCCAAATCAGCCATCACATTTCCATTTAGTGTTATTTTATCTAAACAGCTGTTTCATAAAACTACAGTATGCAAACAGAAGCACAAACTGCCTTCATTTAAGCCATTTACTGAGGCTGCTCTTTAAAACACTGACATGTGACGGTGCTGTGGCGACTCTAACTTGTATTTTCTCACTTTTATAAAGTTTGGCTTGTGCAGAATCTTTTATTAGATTTGATGTTTTTATTAGTCCCCCTGTCAATCAACAGTGGTTGCGCATGAAGAATCACTCGAGGGTGGGGGAATTGGCGGCACGGTGGCTTATGGGTTGGCACATAGCTCCTAATCGCCAGTAAGGAACCCCCAGGGGTCCCTATGCTAAAGTGGCTATGATAGTTAGCATTGAGGCTCCTTTCCCTAACTCCTTCCTAACTGACAGCCCAGTTCAGACGCTTCTTATCATGGCGGACGCTGATGCACATCCGGCTTGGCGTTAGACCTCTTACCAATCTGCTCATTTGGGACGGGGCCTGTGTGTCGAGCCACAGTGGCCGTGCCAGATGAACCAGTAGGCTTGTTCGAGATGCGGTTGCGGCTCGCCTGGATGATCGGCGAGAGTAGCCGAGGCAACGGGGCAGCGAAAAAAAGCCATCCGACCGCTCCACATCCAGAGAACGGGAGCGGCCTCAGATCACGTAGCGTCTCGTTCATTACAAGTTTATCCTAAATAAAAGTCATTGACCTCCTGCTCCGTTTCCTTTACTCCAGTGACATCATTCTTCATCAGAGAAAACTTTCCCATTTGTTTGTTTGTTCAAGTTTGTGAGATAACATATTTCCTTTAAATCATGAGTTTGTTCTGAAAAGCATCAAACACGAGCTCGATTTTAGGGGGCGATGCATAACTTTAATAGTTTCCGTCATAGTTTATATGTTCAGATCTAAAGTGTTGCCCTGAGGAGCGGGGAGGGGGGTCAGAGCACGTTTTTGATCACAGCAGACTCGTATCCAATCACCTGACTTCATTAATTGTAATACATACAAATGCAGCAGCAGATGGCAGTATAGAGCGGGGCTTCAGTTTGAACCATTGGCTGACACAGGAGGCCGAAAAGCTTCATTGGATCATGAGGCTTCATTTTGCCCACCACTAACTACAGCACTCAAGTGTTCAAATCAAATTAATAAAGGCAAAGTATAAACCAAAAAGTCATACACAAAGCAAAGTTTAAACCGGTTTCCCCTCCTGCCACATGGTTCAGCCTGAGATTTTAAAATGGCCGACAAAGACCACGCCTTCCCTTTGTTCCAACCATGTGGTACAGGTAAATTTGTATATTGACTAAATTAACAAATAAACACAGTTTTAAACAGACAATGTGAAGTGTAATTATTAACTAAACAAATACATGAATATGATGGTTATAGTTGGCTGATGGAAACAAAGTGTCCAAAATAAATAATGGGACAAACCCATGTTGTCACAGTTCCACTACAAGAAAGAATAAGTCAAATGAAGGGCCTTTAACGTGCATATGACAGGTTTAAATCCTTTTGCAACTATCACTTAGTTTGATGGTTAATATCTATCTATAATCTGTCTACAATCTATCTATCTAACAATTACAGAAACACGCACACACAAAACCTCTGTGTAAAGTGCTCCTGCTTTTAAAAGTGCGCTTAAACACACGACTTCCTTCTGTTGTTCTATTGACAGACTCTATACATTGTTCTAATATTGTCTACTGTGGAGTGGGTGGGTCTACTGTTCCTCATAATGATCTGAAGCCGTTGATCACGCCACAACATTAATAGAACGTTAATAGAGTAGGAGCGTGACTTACGGACTGATGGTAGAATCAATATTAATCTGTGTTATTGTTAAGAATTACATGATTAGATATTGTCAGATAATCATATCAAACACTAGCCTTTAAAAACTCAAGACTTATTTGCGAGTAAAGTTTCCACAGCCATGTGGCATGATATAACGTTGTGAGAGCAGAGTCCTATTTTAAACATATCCCACTATTAGGAACATTTACCACTGTCGATATACCCCTCTCTCCGCAAAAGGTCATCTGGATGCATTAAAAGGACTGATCTGACTTGCTTTATTGGCAGCATATTACTTGCCAACTTAAAGGCACACTGTGTAACATTTTGGATGTTGCTGCCGATACGAAACGTGCTCCCGACTAGACAAATGAAAATGCTCTTTTTTACAGTGTGTGATCAAAGAATGGACTTGGATGAGGACCTAAACCTCAATCTCATATTTGGCTGCCTTTAGTCAACGTCTCCATGGAGACAGAGCCGGAGACGTACTTGGCCTGGTCGCTGAAGCTTGACTTTAGTGAACCTCCAATGTAAAAATGTAGCTGCAGCATCTCCGTCTCGAAAGGTAAATTGACACGGGCCCGGTTCAGCTTTCACTTGCACCTGAGTGAGTGGTTTTTGAACGGAACCAGATCTTAATTATAAGAAGAATCCGAGCTGTTTTTTGTTCATTGCATTGTAACAAACACCAGGAAACTGCAGATCAAAAGTGGGGGAAACAACAATAAGTTGTGTTTATTACAAAGGACAAGAAACAAGCTTCAGAACTAAAACTAGCTAACAGCAGAAATAGTCTACATCCTGGACTAACTCATGGATTCTGCTCCAGAAACTTTTAGTTTAAGTTAAAGGACACTAAATCTTCTAGATTACAAAAATCCCCCAGGAGTCCGTCCTATTTAGGCATGACTTTTACCGCAGTTGGGCTTTCTTCGCTTTTCCGACCATATTTAGTCAAAAGTAATGCTTGCAGATTATGACATCACAACAGCAGCGGACAAAGGGTATTATCACGGCCTGCACTTCTGACCTTCGACGTGCATTGACCCCTATCCGATCTCTCTGGAGCTGGTGACTTTACGTTATACACTGTAGTGCCGATTCTCAACAACTTTGCAAAGCAGTTCCTCTACGAATCATAAAAAGACATCAAACATCTGCTTTCCACTGCCTCCCAAACCTCACCGCTGTGAGAGGACGGGGCAAACCGCTCTGCATTGTCCTTAAGTAAAAGATCATTGCGTACAAGGCGCGGGTTTCGAAGTATCGGGTGACCCCCCCCCCCCCCCCCCCCCCTTTGCGTCTCTGTAAAAAGAAACCCCAAACAAAAAGAGAAAAACGGGCCATTTCCTCCGCTCGCCGCGCCGTATTTGTCCACGTTATTGAGAGTGGGCCGAGCGCGTCAGTTTGTCTTTATTAAGCCACAACACCGGAGCGATCGATAGGCGTGTGCGAGTGTGTGCGTCTGTGTGTGTGTGTGTGTGTGTGTGACTGTACGCCCCCCTTCCCCTAATGCGCCATTACAAACCATTCAGTGGCGGCACAACAGTTGTCACCGAAAGCAGAGAAACACAAGCAAATCAATGGTAGTTAAGAACGGTAATTTATCACAGTGCCACCGCCAACACACACACACACTCTCTCTCTTTTGGGAGGGCGAGGCGATACGGTGGTCAAGGCACACACACATGCACACACCTAAACACACGGGTCAGGGCCCAATTACTCTTCATCCAGTGCTCGTCATCGCCGACAGCAGAGGCGAGCTCAATTGGGGCATTATCTAAGCGTATCAATAGCGCGGAATTAAAAGTCATTGATTTTTTCTTTTTTTTCTTTTGCGTTTTTCTTTTTTTCTCTTTCGGTGA
The DNA here is from genome assembly GCA_021464625.1 of Proterorhinus semilunaris. Taxonomy (NCBI): domain Eukaryota; kingdom Metazoa; phylum Chordata; class Actinopteri; order Gobiiformes; family Gobiidae; genus Proterorhinus; species Proterorhinus semilunaris. Next base: position 27,575,066 of record CM038356.1, on the reverse strand, counting down.
AAAGATGGGAGCAGCTGTAAGATCGGGCGCCGAGAAATGGCGCAGCGCGTGTCATCCTTTAAAAGCAGACACCTGGATTAGGCCCGGGCCATTGTAGATTGTGAATTATGTAAAGGTAATTTTATTTTATTTGTTTCATTTTCGTAAAAGCCTGGATCGGCTGTATGTTCGTTTGCACACGCCGATCGCCTTGCAATATTGGGTGTAAGATAAATTGCGTGCAGCTTAATGATGGAGCCGGATAATTTTGTTACAATGTGCTGTAATTGGTAAGGTGAGGATGAGGTGGACTTTCTTTTGTCCCTTGACCTCTGCTTTCTGACTTTGAGCTCAGCCAGAATCGTTTGGCAGAAGGATTAATCTGTTGTGTATATCTTGGGTTGTAAAAGATTTTGCCAACGCAGTTTTACTAATGGCTGTCACTCATTTACATAGATACATATGAGGGGGCGTTTTGGGAATCACAGTTTTTCACTCTTTTGAGGCGTTTTCTGACTATAAGCACCTCACACAAATACAGTTAAGTCAAAATCGGTTTCCATATGGATGTTATTTCACAACAGGTTGTCCAGTAGAGGCAAAGAAACGGCACTTGTAGCGAGCGTTAGCATATGTAGCATGAAGCTAATGTTAGTGTCATGGTTAGCATTGTCCATTATTTCTGTATTTATGGGCTGTTGAACCATTTTTCTCCTCTTCATGTCTCCATGTATGTAAAAAAAAAATCATTGTTTTACCCCTCTGGCTGCTTTGAGCATGACCATATAAATTATGGGCAATTTCAATCCAGCCGTCTCTATCTATGTTATAGGAATCACAATGTTTCACTCTTTTTAGCCGTTTCATGAACATATTTATCACGCACAAATTAAGACAAGCCAAAATCGGGTCTGTATGAATGTCATTTCACAACATATTGTCCAGCAGCAGCAAATAAAAGGCACCTGTAGCTAGCGTTAGCATGCGGTTAACGTTAGTATCATTGTAAATGGACTCAACTTATATAGCGCTTTTCTTGCCTGGCCTCCCAAACGACATGCCTTTTCATAGATATTTCAAAGACATATAGTCTGGGAGCATGAGCTCAACAATTTCCCGGTGGGTGTGATTGACAGACGGCATCAACCAATTAGAGCGGCAAGCGGCAGAAAGCCTTTCCAAAAACGTCCTTTTTTTTACGAGGAACGCTTTGAACGCTGTTTCTTGCTCCGGTTTTAGGGATTTCATATTTTCCAAATGATTTAAAACAGACGAAAGTGCAGAAGAAACAGTGTATCGGCCGCCATCTTTAATGTTTTGGAAGAGAGCATGGTGGTGACAGGTGACGGCTTCCGTCTCTTGGTGCGTGATTGGACCGATGTGGGTAAAATCGTGAAATGATTGGCAGCGAGCAGCCGCTCAGACGGTTCTTCTTTTGAACAGAAAAGAGGAGTCTCTGGCAGGCCAGGCAAGCGCTTTTCTACCTTTTTATCGGGCCCAAAGCGATTTGGAACCACTCACCCATTCAAACTCTGATTCATACACCAATGTACACAGATACTGGAGGCAAGTAGGGTGAAGTGTCTTGCCCAAGGACACAATGACAGTGTGCATTTGCGGGAGCAGGGATTCGAAACCATGACCTTCCGATCACGAGACGGCCCACTCTTCCAACGGCGGGGCCATTGTCGCCCCACGGCTAATCATGGTTAGCATTGTCTGTTTTTTAAGTATTCATGGGCTGTTGAACCACTTTGCTCCACTCCATGTCTCTTCATGGGCGACTCCAGCGATGCCGTCTATATCTGTTGCTGCATTCATGTGGGTAGCTTGTTGTTTCATTGTCCCCAGTTGGTTTGTGTTCATGAGCTTTTTATGTGGGAAAGCAGGGTTTTTGATGCCATCAAATAAAAACGGTCTTTTATCACTGATTAGCACTTAGCTGAGCTAACCATTTGAATTTGGTGTTAGCATCTTAAAAGCTAAACTTTGGTTTGTTAATTTTATAAAATATCACCGAAATGTTGTTTGTGTTAGCATTTCTACGACACTTCACACTAAACTCAAGAAAGTTGCAGAGTTTAAACTGCAATGGCCCAAACTCATTCACAACATTGCTAACATATTTCTAACACCAAATGCTTCACTGTGATGAGTTAAAAAGTATGTTTCACTTTTCAGGTTCAAAGTCACAATATTGTTGACAAAAGTTGGCCTGTCCACTGCATATCACACATACTGAGGGACTGGAGATAAAATTGATTTAATTTCACTTCCAGGGAAAGGAATCATGAAATTGTTGTCTCATAGGGTCTAAACACATCAAAATGATATTCTTATTGACTTCGTTTTCTGTAATAATTTCATGTGCTGGTCCCCCCGTACCCCTGCTTGGGAAGCACCAGCTAAGTAAAGGCTAAGAGCAGCGGGCCGGCCTCTCTGCTGAAATGACCCGCTGCACATAAATAAAGCCGCCTGCATCCCGCATCAATCAGCGCGTGCGTGACCACTCGCAATGACCGCGCTCGCAATGCCCGAAACGAGGGGGAGAAATACTTCAATTTGAGCGATATTATTATTTTCATTAATCATATCCCCGCCATCAACCTCCCCTTATGCCTTACTGGGAGATCTATTATCCGCTCCATTTAGTCACAGCGGTATTAGCTCATATGTTTTCCTGGACCACCAAATAAGACCTGGGAGATAAAACAATTTACAGTTCATTATGAGCCATGTCAGTGGAATAAGTCTATTAAGCGGTTAAGTGGGGCGGCCGGGCAGGGGAAGGGACTGGATATTTATGTTTAGGGGTGCCTGCGCTCGTAAAAGGAAGAGGGCTTTATTTTTATTTTTTTGGACTGGACCCCACCCCTCCCCTCGTCTTCTTAAGCAGCTCCCTGACCTGTGAGAGGTCCTAACAAATTAGCTTCTATTGCGGAGCCAAAGGTGCCATCGATGAGTGAACGCACGGCTGGCTACGGGAAGCGGGGCGGCGCGAGGAGGGCAGCGGAGCACGGGAGCCCGACATGATTGGATTAACCCTTTGGAGGAAACGGCTGATGAAGATGCGGCGGAGGGGTGGGCGATGGGGCCCGATGTGAGGGGTGTTGGTTGGGCTTGGTCACACGAGTCGTCAGAGGGCATGTCGTCTTCTAGCCTTTGATTGCCCAAGTCATTGTTTGGTGCGGCAAAGTGAGATTTGATTTTCCCTTTCCTCCCCCAAGTACGATACTGAATCTTTGGGTGTGTCCTCAATGGTGTGTTGTAGCCAAAGAAACACCTTCTGTCCAACTGAACTTTCTGTGAGTTTCACAGTTGTGAAAACTGTGTTCCAAGCGTAGTTATCGTCACTCAGGGCTCCAGACTAACGTTTTTGGGGGGATTGTCCTAAAAGCATAATCACAACCGTTCCAAAGTGAGTGTCCCCATTGTTTATAGAAAAAATATACAAATTCAAATTGTTTGTGACAGTCTGTATAGGATACATTTGTATATTTACACCGACAACCAGTACTACGATTGCTAAAATGACCCCAGTCTGTCCATTAATGTGTCTATTTCCGCTCAGAACTGCGCTACTAAATCATGCCCCTAGAGGCCATCAGCGCCACTGCAGGTGTCGTAGCATGTTGCGTTTTTTTACTTATTTTACGTGAGAGTAAATACTACGCTGACAGAAAAGACAAAGGGAGAGAGGGATAATGTCCATCCAATTACACAATGGATATCATTCTGTAAGTACTGTTTAAGTGGCGCCAGCCCGCAGTTAGCTTTGCCCGTTAGCCTGTTAGCTTCTTCTTCGTGATTCCATAGGTGTGTATTGGTGGCTCCAACCCGGTGGCAGGAAAGTTGCAATTGTGGTTTTCTGGCCAGGGACACCAGGGGGAGATGAAAGACCCCCCCCAATAACCCCATTAACACTTGTATTAGCCCCAGAGGGACTACGGAAAGGATTTATTAAGGTAAACAAGTTACTTAGTGCTGCTTTAAGTAAAATTATGTATCAGTTTATTTCTTTACATCTATTTTTACATCTTGCAACAACAGCGTTGGTCCAGGCAAGGCACACGCCCGCTGCATCAGGACCTGGCACTAGAATGTGTCACTTTGTAAAAAAACATGTGCTTCCCAGTCGGTGCATTTTCTCATGTCTTCCTTTACATCATGCCTCGTGTACTTCATTAGGGTACGTCCTTTTTACGCTCTTGCAGGACAAAATTCAAAATTTTATGCCACTCTGAGTTAAACACTGTCCCTGTCCTGAGAGAAAGAGAATGGTCTGTGATATAATCTTCACCGACAGAAACGTGATCAACACCAACACAGGTTTTCTCCGGCACACCCTGAGAGATGAGGTGAGGGGCTTAGAGTTGAGCCACTGCTCCTTCACGTTGAGAGGAGCAAGCTGAGGTGGCTCCTGGTCGCCCCCAACACCCCCCCCCGGGGAGGTGTTGGAGGCAGACCCATGACACGCTGACACGACCCTGGATAAAGCGGGAAAAAATGGATGATGTCCACTCAACCTACGCATGATTTAGCTAGTACCTAGAGAAGTGATCGGCAACGTCCGGCCCGGGGGACAATTTTGGCCCGTTGCCAATATTTTTTGGCCTAACAGAGACTTAATTGTTCTTTATCCGCAAATGTTTTGCCCCTGATATTTGCTTGTGTTTAGCACAACACCATTCCACTGTCTAACTTCTAGATTAAATTGTGGTTTGTCCCGATCCTCATACTTGACCTCAGACACACACATTTGAGTGCCTTCACACGCTCTCACGCCACACTCCTCATATCACACGCTCAGCCAAAAAATATCCCTGACTTTTAAGGACATTTAAAAAAAACAATCTCTTCTGGTTAAATGAGCTATGGTTAGTCAGTCTTACATAAATAAATACACACAAATGGGCTATATGTTAGGGTTTAGGTTTTGTTCCCCTTCTCTTTGTGTTTTTCTCTGTGCAGAGCTGGTGGTTGACGGGGGCGTGGCTGGTGGTTGACGGGGGCGTGGCTGGCACCGGCAGCGATTATGCACACCTGGACTTGGTGAGGAGCCAGCCTACAAAGGCCCTGTCCATACGAAGTCAAGCTGAGGACCAAACGCAAAGATATTTTATCAATCCAGTGTATCATCCATACGAGTCCGGCGTTTTGGGGGTCTGTAAACGAACATTTTCCAAACTAGGTCCCAGAGTGGAAAGATCTCAAAACGCCGTTTACGTGGCGCCGTTGTTACAACGTCTCCGCAACTTTTACTAAAACGATGACATCACAGCACAGGGGTGGAGTCTGTTATCCATAATCTACTGACCTTATAATGAGTTTTACTCATGGATCTATGATGGTTTTACTCCGCTCCGTTTTGCTCCACTGTAATCCGCAAGCCACAGGTGATAAGTAGAAAAACACGGCCGAGTCAGTCTCTGTTGTTGGACAGACAGTCAAAGTCCGGTCACTGACAGGTTTTTCTGCTTTAGTCCCCTTACGTCTGAAGAATAAACTCGCCTCCTCGTCTCTTCCGTAAATCATAATCCTTGAATCCGTTTAATTTTCACTGTTTACATTCCAGAAAGGTTTACTGCGCATGCGCCCTCTACATCTTGTTCTATTATCTGTGTGAGCGTCACAGCGCCACACACAGGCATGGCAGATGAATCACACCGTTTTCACAGACCTGAGTCGACCCATGTGGACGCACACATTTACTAAGCTGGCTTCGTGCTTACAAAGAACGTTTCTGAAAATATAAGCGTTTTGTCTTCGTGTGGATATAGCCAAAGTCTCTGCTCAGTTCTCTCCACTCTGTCAGATTATTCCGTCTCATCCGGTAGACATCAGACCTGTGTTTTGTTCCCGCAATCGTTTGAGAGATACTTACCTTTTTCTCCTCCTGTGCCCAAGGTTGCCGCCGCTGTACTCTGGATTCTTCCTGCTCCGTCCTGCTGCCAGCCTGCCCTCGTCACCTCAGCCACTTGAGTTTTGTTAAGAATACAAACCATCACTGCTTCCGTCTCCGCTTTGGGCTCCTACTCTGCAAAACCTAACACTATAATTAAGAGTCAGTCCTGAAACCTTCCTGCCGTTGTTTCATCTGTGAGGGGGTGTATTTTTCGGCGGTCATGCAGTTTTCGGCGTAACACCGGGCCAAAATCCAGGACGCTTTAAGCGAGGCACTGGATAACGGAGATGACCTCGTTGCAGATGAGGCAGAGAGGTTTGGCATTCACATATCCAGGTAGGATGAAACCATATGTCTGTCGCCTTTCCTCCCTGAAACTCCTGTTTTCACTGTCCACTTTTCTTTGTTGTCCTTTGGAAAGCGACATGTTTGTGACGCTAACTTTATGTTTTGCTAGTGCTGTGTAACCCACGAACATCCGACAGACTCGGGGACAGTATTGTTTCAAACAATATTTTATTTTTAAACAAAAAATATGTATAGTTTGGGGTTGTCTAGTATTGAATATCCATGCATGAATACATCGATTTTTTTTATTTTTATCAATTGACCGGCTGGTCCGCCATCTATCGGCGTAAAAAATATTGGCCCGAAGCCAAGCCAACTTGCCGACCCCTGACTTAGAGGCACAGGGAGAACATGGGAACTGCATTCAGAAAGGCCCGTAGATCAAACCCCTGACACACTCAAGCACAAACCGCTGCGCCACCGAGCTTCCCTCCTGAACTACACCTCAGTCAAAAGGTACACACATAAGCGCACACTAGGCAAGCACTTGTCGGACAGCGTTGTCGCGTTTGCCTACAAGCTGACAAAGGCGTCAACTGTTATGCTGGCTATGATAAATCAGTCATGTGGATTTCATTGATGGAATAAAGTTTATCCTGGACCTGGTATCATTACGCTGCATATCTGAATCTGAAGTGAAGAGGAGTATTGAGCTTTGTCGGCGGATTGTGACACACATAGAATCCCAGATGAATCTGCTGCTCTTCTTTATGGGGGTTTGTTCAGTTAAAAAAAACAACAGCTGTATTTGACAATCTGAAAACCGTCCATCTTTCACAATGCCTGCCTCTGTGTTGACTCTGCCGGCCAGCGCAGGAGCATCTCATCTCACACCTTCCCCCGACCCGCTCTCCTCTATGTCTTTAAGATGCCTACAAACATGTCCGTCTGATGACAATCCCCTCACACGTGCTTACGGCTAAAACACCATTTGCTCCCCGGCGTTGTATGCTTAACCGCGCCTCTTTGTTATTCGAGAGCCGTCGTGTCAACATGCGCTACATCTCCATGGCATTAGGCTTCATTTACAGGCAGCACATTACACCGGCACGAGGACACGCGTCGGCTCCTGACAGGGCAAGTTTAAACAGTCGCGCTGCTATTATCATATTTCTAATCAGACTTCGGGCACCTGGGACAGCTCCCGTCATGGGGAAAAAAGATGGCACTTCCTATGAATACATGTCTGGGCTCCGGCACAGGGTAAAGGTCGGGGGAGTGAGGGGTTTGAAACGCGGGCGAACAGGAAAGGAAGGGTCGCGTTTGTTTTAGCATCCAGGGGTGATTTCAAGTGAGAGCACGGGAGGTCATGGAGAGCTCGCACAAAATATGATAAGTTAAGACTTAACCTCGATTAAACGGGAGGTTTGTAGTGGACGACCGCGCACACATTATGTTGGGCTCTCTGCTTTACTATTCCATGTTTTATCATTTCAAGTAATGTCAGTGTTCTGTTGGTCTGCAAAACTAAATTGGCGTCTTCTGGCATCGGTGGGAATGACAAAAGATAAAACAGGAAATGCTTGCATTCATCATTAGCTACGCACATACTGTATACAGTATATACTCTATTATAGTTCATGCGAACAGAGCTACATCCGCCTGGTCAGTCGCTCCCTTCCTCTCAGCCTAAAATACAAATGAAGCAGATTTTCTGCTCCGTCATAGTCCAGCCGGATCAAGCCCCACAGTTAAGATCACAGCACACAGGAAAGAGAACGCCAACAACATCTTGATTTTCAAAGTAAATACCCTCTGCACGGACTTATTATTTTACACAACATGACCTCGACATTCACACTCTTTAGGCCAAAACAAACAATCACACGACCCGATTAGATGAGTGCACTCATCAACGAGACTTATTACTGCTGCAGTGTCCCTCACGCACGAGAAGAAAACCTTATGAAAGTGGAAGACAATGGGGCTAGCTTCGAAGCGATCTCCTCTTTGACAGGACATTACAGCGTGTCTGCTCCTAAATAGTTATTTATTAACAGGAGTTTTATGTCCCAGACTTGTTGCCTTGTGCGTTCTCACTTCCGAGCTCCTCGTGGACCTGCCGCTCGACCGACGCAGACTGACGTGGAGGTGGTGGCCGTTGATGTTGCTGTCATTCGGGGGCGGTTTGGGGCGGACCAAAGCTGAGGGAACAGACAGAACATGTGAATATGTGTGTGGTGATGCACAACCAAGGTGAAAACAATGACTGAAATGACCTCATTTTACCTGTCAAATTTGGTTCCACATTTTATTTTATTTTTTTAATCTTTCATCTGCATTTTACTCTTCAATTGCAGTAATCTGCTAAATTGTTGGATACACTTGTGTTTGCTTTAAGGTACATTAAGTCCCTTGTGTTTGTGCTTCATAAAAACAATTAAAAATAAACTGTCTAGCCTTACAATATCATTGGTGTCGTGATGAACACACTTTCAGTGCAGAACGGATCAGAACGGGTTCGGCAACAGATTAGGGGCTTTGAAAATGTGGAGGGCAGTTCTGGGACCTATCGTTTGCTCAATGCATATGCAAGTCCTAAAGAGCATACTTTCTGGTATAGGAAAAATGTCAGATTCAGTAAACAAATCCAACGTGAATGAAGGGAAAATACGGAAGCTCGATTTTGCATGATATGTCACACACTGTGCTACGTACAAGTAGAAGTGAGTCTCCACATGGTCAAGCCCTAAAATCCAACACAATAGCCTTTCATCCCAGTTACGTAGCCATGTACATTGTGAGCCCTCAAAACCCGATTCCACTGACCTCTATGTGGAGCAGTATTAGGCAAAAATAAAGAATGAACCCAGAGATAAGAAATCCTCTGAGGTTTTAAGAACCATGTCCTCTCAAATTGCCATTGTGTCCCTGTTTTAATCCCCGCCTCGTGCAGACCCAACAGATGATGAGTGCGCTGATAGCAATTTGTCTTAAACACAGCGGCGAACGCGTGAAAAGAATGTAGGCCAGACTCGGGAGCGGGGCTTTCACACATGCAGCCAAGATCCTGGCAACAGTCACACATCTTCAGGAAAAGCTTTCCAGACAAACAGATGTGGTGTCTGTCAGTTCTGCCTTGAAATCAAATCTCTACAAAGGGTGTATGCGCATGTGTTCTTATCACTCGTGACAGGACCCTCAGTCGCAAAGGTCGTCAAAACACTTAATCTTAAACGACTTTCTGTTACGTTTTTATGGAAAGCACTTTGGTCCGCCAAGTGTTGTAAAGTGCTCTAGAAATAAACTTTGATTGATTGATGGATTGATTAAAGTTCACACTCATTGCAGCAGAAAATCCTCTTGGGCCTGAAAGGATGTTTCTCAAAGAGTTTGTGTTCGGCTGTTGTGGCGATTAATAGCTATTTTATCATCATGGATGATAAAATAGCTCCCCTTCAAAACATTCAAAAAGTAACTTTTAGGACCTTGCTTAGCTTCGCTCTAGCCCCATCAAGGTTGGTCAGATTTGATCAAGTGGTGCGGCCAGTGGCACGCATATTGGTGTATTAACCTGTTATCTGCCATTTTAGGTTTAGGGTTAAATTTAGGGTTAGCAACTGTGCATATCAAAATCTCAAAGCATAGGGAGCTTACAGCCTGCCGAGAGCGATGCCAAGACCTTCTAGTTTCTAAAACTATGTGGAAGATCTGTGTGAGTGAAACACAACTTACATCACATTTGCTATTCATAACCCTAACCCCTGACCCTAAACCTAACCATAGCTCCCTGATCAGGGTGTACAGCAAGTAACAGGTTAATCTTGAAGCTAAAGCTCCTGTTGATGTGACGCTCCACAATCTGGCACGACTTTTATTTAAAATTGACTTGAGTACGTTCTTTAAAAACACAAAAAGGGAATGGTTCATTGATGTTGTGCTTGCAGACGAAACATTCAGTACGAGAGTCCATTCCACTGTGTTTGTGCCATACGGCTTTAATAACAACAACAACATAAAAAACCTTTCAACCTCTGCTTTTCATGTTTCACTTGAACTTCCATGTTATTTCATATAATTGTGTTTTGTAGCTTCTATAGAAAGCAAAATAACCCTTTCACAGATACGGTGTAAACACGTGTAGCCTTCGACTTAGCAAGGACCTCTCCTTTGTACCGAACGACCCCTTCCTGACCTCCCTTATATGGCCGCCATTTAAACCCATTCGAGCAGAGTCCGCGGTTGACTGTTCCATACCATTTAGCGTTCCCCTCTCCTTTGCTGTATGGATGACTTACCGTGTGTCTTGCTACACCTTTGCAATCAGCGTTATGAGAGCGCGGGGTGTCTGGCTGAGGAAATGGTGCTTCTGAATTATGACGGAGCCATAAGCTGCTTCCATACAGAGACTATAGGGCCTGACGTCCACACCTCCGGGCTATTAGAGCGCAACCGCCGGGGCGTATTGACATGTTTGGACTTCTTATGAGAATGTTTAGAGGGATCGATAGAAAAATATGATCAGGTTTAAATGAGGCAATAAGATCACAGGGACGGTCAAAACCATATTTTTATATTAAGAGGAGAGGTCTTTCCTTATCGCTCGTCCTACCAGGAAAGGGTTTGCTCATATCTCGGAGGGACTGAATTGCATCGCTTGGATTTTTCATGACTTTGTTGGGCTGTTTGTCCTCTTTGACCCTATATTGCTGTTTTTTTGTGTGTGCTGAATTTGTTATTTGTTATTTCTACGAAAACAAAAACCTTACTGGGGAGGTCAATTGGCATGTTTTTACTTGATTTCTTTACTTGAGTAAAAGTACAGATACTACTGGTCAAATATAACTCCAAAGCAAGTACAATTTTCCCATTCAAATTTTTACTTAATGTGCAAATAACGTTTGTAATTATGACTTAGAATTCAGTGGAGCAGCAATTTAATGAAGAAAAGTTGGGAAGAAATGTTATTTTTAATTAAATGTTTAAGTTAATGACAGATAGAGGCAAAGTTCCATAGACATCTGACTCACTCATTTCACGTTGCTATAGATACAGGCGACATCTCTAGAATTGCCCATATGGTCATGTTTGAAGCATTTGAGGGGGGAAATAAAGAAGACAAAAATCAAAATGTTCTCTAAATTGTCTAGTGTTAGACTAAATAAAGATACAAAGACGTGGAGTGGAGCAAAGTGGTTCAAGAGCCCATAAATACTTAAAAAACAGACGATGCTAAAATGTTAGCATCATGCAACATGCTAACGCTAGCTATGACTGCCATTTGTTTGCTTCTACAACAATTGCTGTGAAAAAACATCCATATGGACACAATTTAGACTTGGCTTTATTTGTGTTTCATAAATCAGTTCATATTCCCCTAATATGAAAAAGAGTGAAAAATAGTGTTTCCTAAAACATACTTCCTTTCCCCCTTGGCAAGACCATGGCCCCTTATATGACTTATCTATAGCATGATCGGCACGGCAACAGTTGAAAATTGTTTAACGCTATCTATGTCACTTCCTGTCAGTGTCCATTAAGGAAGTGAAACTATAAACATTACAAAAATGGTCAAACTAATGAACATTTGGAACAAGTAGGCCTACTTGCTCTATAAAATATTTAGGCATGCAAAGTAGAAAGTACAAATCAGTGTGTTTGGGAAAATTACTTTGTGGATTTCAAAACACAAAAATTGCAGCTAAATTCACTCTCTGTATACGGCAACACAGTGGGGTCAAACCTCTCTTCCTCATTTTGAGTCGGTGACATTTGACTTTACATCTGCACAGCGCCACCTACTGTTCCGGAGTGTACACGGTTAGACTTTTAAAGTGAACAAACGCATAAATACTAATCAAGTGAAGTAGCCTACATAGTCTCAACAACTCTGTTTAAAGGGACTAGATGCAAGTTGGTCATGTTATACTCACTACTGCCACCTCAGGTCCTGGACGTAACTGCAGCTTCTATATTAAGCTCGAGCATGACAACAACTTTTTGAGTGACAGTGCAGGACTTTAGAGGCAGTTGTGGTGAACAGGTCTGGGCTCATTCTTCACACTGGGACATTGCTGGAAAATACTTAATTTTAACATTTTCAAACTCCGTACAGTCCCTTTAACTACAGTTCTTAAACATACTTCATACTTGTGTCTTTTAGTTTGATGAGTATCCTCTCGAGATTTGGTTTGAAAACTATCCGTTGACGTAGCTGTGTTACTATTATACCCCTGTCAAAAAGGTTTTAGGAAATGAAAGGGGAACCCGATACCTTACCGCTTTATTACAATGGTTTGCTTGTTTGTTGTTGTTTTGCACCAAGGGTTTGAAAGTAATGAACTTAAAGGATATCAAGGCAAATGTGTCCTAAAGTCGTTCAAAATCCTCAATCAAGCACAATGTAGGGCGTTAATCAACAAAACCGCTTTGCGGAGTGAAAAGGGGTGCGACCCCCCCAAAACAAAGCGAGAGAGAATAGTTGCTGTCTGTGAATGCCTCAAATCTCCGCTCTAATGTACCGGAGACAAATTGTTTTGAGGCCTCCACCTTTCCGCTCCTGTTTGCCCCTGTATTAAATGTCATAATCCCCGACACGTGTGCACCATCCGGAGGCAGACAAGCTTCCTCTCTTCCCCTGCCCTTCTCCCCCCCCCCCCCCCCCCCCCACCCCTCCTCCGAACTGCCTTTTTCCCCCGCTCGGGTTTATTCAAAAGCGAAATTAGCAGGGCAGTAACCGGCGCCGGACCCACCTATTTGTGTGTTTAATTGGCCATGTTGTCACCCGAGTTAATTGGATCCGCGAGTCCAGGTACTTACTAAATGTTTGCCAGCGATAGAACCTCAGCACTTTCCCCTTAATGGCGCGTGAAATGAAATGTTTGATACCGCAAATAAAATCAGTGATATTCAAGGATGTTATGGTTGGTAATGTGTCGGAAGTGCCTTTTAATGGGGCCTGGAAGATTGGGGTAGTGTCAGGTGGAACCGCCCGAACCCTCTCCTGACTCTTCTATCGCCGTAACGACTGTCGACACTGATTACACCCCCAAACCCCGCCCACCCCCCCCAAAAAAAGAAATAAATAAATAAATGCTGCGAGCCGCGGAACACTGTCTATTAGCAGTCCAATTAGAGACATTAGCATAGCCCGCTTCAGTTTGATGCAGTGATTATGCCGCGCAAAATGTGGGCCTTCCAAACAGCCAATGAGCGGGAGGCGGAGCGGAAGGTGGATTACACGGTCCGACGGGGAGATGGAGTCCAGAAGTACGTCACGGTGTTACAGTAATGGACACTTTGGAACGGCACCGGGGAAAGACAGACTTTGGGTTTTATGTGGTAAGGAACATTATCCGAGTTGATTGTGGACATAAAAAGTTGTGGGATGTACAGTAGATTCAATAACAAAGGACCGGGAGGAGAGAAGAAGAATGATTTTTATTTCTAGATCAGCAACATGTAGCAGTCTGCTGTGGGCGATACACTTTCTAGAACGGATATGATCCATTACTCATGGATACTGATGGTTGTAACTAAGGGTGAATGTAATTCAAACAGTGTCCATAAAGGTATTGCACCAGGAAAGTGTCCTGTTGCGACTATTTGTCTGCTCAGGTTTCCTTTCGTCTCACCTGCTACACATTCAAGCGACCCAAACCTCAGACCAAGCCCGACAGTCGCACAGTGCAGATGACGTCAAGACACTGTGAAATGTTTGAAATACACGGCTAGCTGTCAGTTTTTTAGCAAAAATGGTTCCGTCTCCGTTCAAAGGCCGTGTGGTGGCAGTCCCTGCGTGTGAATTGTATTCTCAGAAAGTCCCATTACTTTTTTTGTTCCTTTTTCTGTTACAAGGAAGTTTGTACACTTGCTGTATCAGGCTGGTTGACGAAACATGAGCCCAATTTAGTGAGTTCCACAAATCTAAAACACGGAAGAAAAGCTCTCCATCCATAATCAGCTCATTTTCTGGTCAGCCGGTCACATTAGGCCACAACTAGGGGAGAGAGAATTGAACTTGTTTGAAATGCCTCTAACCCAGCACTCCTGGCAAGTTAAAAAACCCAATGCGGCCCTAGCATCTATAATATCTAAATTAGAGACATTGGTGTATAGGTTAATGTGAACTTTATTGTCCCCGTTGGACAATTTGACCCGAAGGATGGGGTCAAATTTCAGATGCCTGTCTCTAGATGTCGAGCTAATGGTCAGAAACACCTGGCTGGGAGTAGGATTAACCTATCGCGCATGTTTTGAGTTGATGGAGGGAAATAAGACGGAAGCCGGAGGGGTAAAAGTGGGATTAAATGGTCTGATCGGGAGTACGTGAGACAGTGCTGGTAAGGAACATTCGGCAAGTTGATCGTGGACATAAAAAGTTGGGACATGTAGTAACAAAGAACTGAAAAAACAAAAACAAAGCTAATGGTCGTGTCTTTTGGATGAATGGATACCACAACATCTTTCAGACCTTGCCTTTGGACAAGACACTTCAGGAAAGGAGCACACCAAGAAACAAGTAGAAACACTGTCTATTAGCAGTCCAATTAGAGACATTAGCATAGCCCGCTTCAGTTTGATGCAGCGATTATGTCAGGCCTTCCCACCAGCCAATGAGAGGACGGCGGAGCAAAAGCTGGATTACACGGTCTGAGAGGGAAACGGCGCCGAAAGCGAGTCACGGTGTTACAGTAATGGACACTTCGGAACGCCAACGTGAAGAACAGCTTTGGGCTTTATGTGGTAAGGAACATTATCCAAGTTGATTATCCATTGTTGATTATGGTATAGTTTTGCTTATTCTGACAATTCCTCTATCAGTAGTTCCCCTACATTGCCCCAGCCCCTGTATGCTCGGATTTGTCCCTGCTCAAAGTAGATGCAACACCTTCAGTCCTCTTCACTCACTGTTCATCGTTTTAAGCCATCCAAAGAAATGCAGTTTCTCTTGCCTTTTCCCGCTGTATTGATCGGAAGCGCTGTGTCGGGGAAACAAACAAAAAAGCATGTGGCTAATTACCATTATGTAAACATAGAGGCGCTGATTTTACACACTGAATCCTGTTGTTGTTCATCAGTTAAACTCGAATCAATAACAAATATAGCATTACAGCGAGTTATTACAAGTCATTGGTCTCAAGTCTCGAGTTAAAGGAATAGGCCACCATTTTTACATCCGCACAGTAAAGTGAAGATATCACTGCGCGGATGCCGAATTACTTCTGGTATTATTACGCCTTACAATATAGTTTCCCCTTTTATCCGCTTAGAAAATCCACATTGTTTAATTTTGTGTAACTATACTTTATGGTGTAACACTTCACGTAACCATATTTAAATGGGGAAAACATGGAAGAGTTTGGTAGCTTCTATCTTCACCTCGTTCGGAGCTATAGAGGAGAAGAGAGAGGCTAAATGCTAACGGCGTCTGTGCTGTGTTTACATTAGGTAAGAACATATCTCAGTATGTAAAAACGGTGGCCTATTCCTTGTCAAGTCTCAAGTCCCGAAAATTATGACTAAAAATTCTCGAAATTGTTTTGAAAATCATCAATACGTCTGCTGTCATTAGCCTAGCAGTTCTCGTAATGGACACCGAACTTTTTAAGACCAACACGATACCTGTTGTGGCAATGATTGTGGTCATTTCCCACTCAAAGGAAGACGAACCAAGCAAGAAGTGCAAGCAGCAGAAACATTTCAGTGGCCGTGGGCTCACCAGCGGCGCAGTCCGGTGTGCTTCCGAGGGCCGTAACTGTCTCACACACTGGCCTCCCCCGTCCAAATCAATCTCCTCTGTTAAATTTACGGCTGGTGATCTGTAAATCGTTCGTAATGAGCCCGATGATATTGATAAGGCAATAGAGCGCGTCACCTATTGGGAAAGCGCTTAATCAACTGCTCCCATGTCAAAGATACATGACCGTTCAGCTCATGCACCGCCGCGGAAATGACCATAGATTAACAGCTCAGTTACTGTTCAATACTTCGTCTTATCCCGATGTCCGAGCCATTTTTTTTGGACAGAATTTCATTGCCTTCCAGTTTCCCCCATCAACAATAAACAGGCACAGTTGTCCAAAGTTGGTTCACCTGGCCAAAAATCTATGTTTAAAGACAGGATTTTACCAGATTTTTGGGAAAATAGGAGAAGGTCTAGGTGAGAATGAACTGTTAGCGCTGGAGCTTTATGAGACGGTGAAGCTGGGTTTGATTTAGACTTGTTTTCTGAAAGAGTCTCACCCAGAAAAAAAAGTTCGTAGTCAGAAGATCTGGGGCCGCAATGTCCTGCCGTGGCCCAAATTCAAACACAATAGTTTTCTTTACACTTTTGCAGCGTCGTCTCCACTTGCGTAGTTAGTAACAGGTTTTGGTTCTGTGTTGTCAGTCCCTCCAGGATTTTGCGGGTATTTGGTGTGAATGTCGCCGCCTGAAATGCCTGATTTCGTGGGACATTAACTCCAAAATTGTGGTGATTTTGAACAGTGGTGATTTTTTTTCTGCTTTGAACAATGTTTTTTTTACATCAAAATCAATACGTTTCTTTTAGGGATGGGACAAATAACCGATTTGTATCGATACACTTATTTGCACACGAGAGATGCGAGTGCATCGGCAGAGAAGCCACAGATCGATGCAGTTCAGAGGATAAACACAAGATGCATCGGATATTACGCGCTCATATCGATTTAATCTAGATACGTTACGGCTGCAAAGCCCCTCTTGCTACTGCGCGCGTCATTTACGTGCGTGTGTGACGCTCCTCCTACGAGGAGCGCGTGTGTTTTACCGGTAACTTCAGGCTGAGAGCGACAGAAACACCTCCGCGGCGGTGGAGTTGGGTTGGCCGCAGCGCTGTGGTGAATCAAGGACGTCTTGTGTGCAGAACGCGATGAAAAGTAGCAGGAAGCCAAACGCAGATAAATATTTCAAACATCGCCATGATCTGACTGCCCACGTCATTGTGTCCACTTACAAGCGTAAAGAGTTAAAAAATCCACTTTACTGCACTGTATTTGAGCCAGGTGGGAGTACACGTGAGACTGCGCTGAGGCAAAGGAAGCCCCGCCCATTCATTAGCATAACCATGTGAGCTTTTCTGTGTGTTATTAATGTGGAAATAATTCACACAATCGCCTTTTTAATTTTAACAAGACTGTTCATAGATTAATAATAATTGTTCCTCCAAAAATGTTGAAAATACTAAAAACAATCTTAAGGTGGATAAACTCATAGAATATATAGGATACAAAACATAAAAGAAAAGGTATCAATTCAAGGCCTCAAAAATTGTGACTATTTGTCAAATCTTAATTTATTTGAGGTGGTTCTATTGAGTCATTGCATCAAGCATAGAGTGGATGGCGAAACATCGAGATGCATCGTGATAATTGTCCTAAATCGAATCGTATCGGGCTGGTGGTGGTCACAGATGTGTGGATCGAGATGCATCGTGATAATTGTCCTAAATCGAATCGCATCGCAGCTCTGGTGTTGCAAGATGTATCTTAAATGAATCGGATCGTGGCAGGTGTATCGAGATGCGAATCGTATCGGACAGAGGCCTAAGATTCCCATCCCTAGTTTCTTTGCATTTTGCATCATCAAGAAAATACTTAATATAGGTGTCATTTTAAATAGTTGTATCATCAAAAAAACAAACGCATTAGCCAATATTACTTACATACGAGTACCAGTTGCACAGTCAATATTCCATTTAACTCAAAGTAAGAAAGTATTCGCTGTAAACGTAGTTATTCAGAGAAGAAATTACAAATCAGTTTTATTAAACAAAAAAAAAAGGGTTGTAAAGTGACATAAGAATTGCGCCCAAATGTCCCTCTGCACGGCAACATGACGGGGCCAGTGCTTCTTCCTTGTTGTAAGTCAGTGGCATTGACATCAGATCTGCACAGTGTCACCTGTTGTTCTGGAATGTGCTTTTAAAATAAACACAACACATGGCCAACATGACTTTTTACTCTGGGGCGCTTTGAGAAATGTGTTACATTTAATAATAATAATAATGCATCAGTTTTATATAGCGCTTTTTTGGACACTCAAAGACGCTTTACATTGCACTATTCATTCACTCCATACTCGGTGGTGGTAAGCTACTATTGTAGCCACAGCTGCCCTGGGGTAGACTGACGGAAGCGAGGCAGCCAGTCTGCGACATCGGCCCCTCCGACCACCACCAACCACTAACATATTCACTACATTCGCTAGGCTTCCTGGTGTTCCCAAACGGTCTCCCATCCAAGTACCAACCAGGGCCTTCCCTGCTTAGCTTCCAAGGTCTGACGGGATTGGGCAGAGCAAAGGCGGTATGACATGTCACCGGTATGACATTTACCTTTCGAGTACAGTGCAGTTCCTCAAAAACTCTACTTAGGTACGGTGCTGATGCTGAAGCATTCAACATCAGCTCGTCTCCATGGAGATGTTGCTGCTTCGCTATCATCAAGAAATGTGCTCCGTCACGAGAAAACAGATTGACTTCAACTACTTTAAGCACATGTGGTCCTCATCCGAAAGCTTCACCTTGAGGATTCAGTGCAAACGTACCGTAGCATCGCGGTGTGTGGCTTTAACCTCGACTTTACATCCTCGCTCCTCTTCAATCACATCGTGTTACAAATCAATAATCATTTAGCCCAAATTGTTTTCCAAAATGAATCTGTCTGTGAAACCATTTTTGGCCCCGTACCCACAAGTCGACAATCTCCGTGAGGAAAAAACAATGCCTTTCCAAACAATGGACAATTGCACTGACTGACGGACAGTTCTCATATCGTTCTGTTAAATATCGGGCGATTATTCCACCTGCTTTTGGCATTCGGAGACGCGCTAACAGATCCCTCAAATATGACTTCTTTTGTATCGTTGCCGTATTTGTTATTCTGTTGTTTATATAATTAGATTCCGCTCAATGACCTGCGAAGAACAACGCGATGCAAGCCCGCCACGAACACCAGCACTCCAGACACCGACCGTGAAACATTTACAAAATCTAAAAAAAACTACGATTTTGCCAATAGGCCGGACACGTCGTCCATCGTCTCCCGGCAGGTGTTCTGTTTTGCGTGGGACCTCTCCGGGTGCGCGTTAGCGGGCGCAAATCACAGGAGCGCCTGCCGTGGGCGATAAATATTCACTGGCTGATGACTGGAAGAGATACGGCCCTCAGAGTCCACCCCGCGGGGTTATCGGGCGCCCGGCACATTTGGGTATATTTTTTTATCAGACCGCATCTGCTATCTGTTTAGCTAGTGGCGAGCGTCGGAATCAGGCAGACGCGAAGAGGGGTGGTGGTAGTGGTGGTGGGTGGGGGACGCCGATTTGTATTCGAAATGAGATTGTACTTAGCTCGGATCAATACATCCGCCTGGCTAACCTTTTGTGGAACGCCGCTGCATTTCAACTTGTTCATTGTGTTACGGAAATGTCAATCACGCCAAAAATCGGGGCCGAAGGAGTGTCGTGGACAACGGGACATCGCATTACGGTTCAATGAAAGATGTAAACAGGGGGGTAAAGGTTGAGCGAGATGAGGCGGAGGAGGTCAGGTTTAATAGAAAGGCATTTGTGGGACTGGGAACGAGGAGCTCTCCTGGCCGTGATGCCGCGGTGAAACGGGAATGAGGGATTGCACCTGTGACTTTAAAAGTGGACATGACATGGATGATTGTGGCTGATGGACCTGCTTTTGGGCACCCCAGCACCGATATTTTACGTTTCCTACTTTAAATGTGCAGTGCCTCGCAAAAGTACTAATACACCTTGAACAAATGTTTTACTGAAAGTTCACACACAAGTAACAGACAACTGTAAAGTGAAAGCAAAATTATACAAGATGTTTTTTTTTTTTTTTTCAAAAAATTTGAAAAGTGAAAAGTGGGGCGTCCATAAGTATTCATAAAGTATGAATTAATACTTTGTGGAACCCCCTTTTGCTGCAATAACAGCAGCAAGTCTTCTGGGGTTTGACTCTACAAGGTTAGCACATCTAGAGACTGACATTTTAGCCCATTCCTCTTTACAAAACAACTCAAGCTCTGTCACATTAGAAGGAGAGCGTTTGTGAACAGCAGTTTCAGGTCTTTCCACAGATTTTCAATAGGATTTAGGTCAGGACTTTGACTGGGCCATTCTAACACATTAATATGTTTGTTTTTAAACCATTCCATTGTAGATGTAGCTTTGTGTTTAGGGTCATTGTCCTGCTGGAAGGTGAATCTCCGCCCCAGCCTCAATTCTCTTGCTGACTCCAGCAGGTTTTCATCCAAAATGTCTCTGTATTTGGCTCCATCCATCTTCCCAACTATTCTTACAATCTTCCCAGTCCCCGCTGAGGAAAAGCAGCCCCATAGCCTGATGCACCCCCCACCATATTTGACACTGGGGATGGTGCACTCAGGACGATGAGCAGTGTTAGGTTTGTGTCATGCATAACGTTTTGCATTTGGGTCAAAAAGTTAAATTTTTGTCTCATCTGACCAAAGCACCTTCTTCCACATGGTAGCTGAGTCCTCCATATGACTTCTAGCAAACTTCAAACAGAATTTCTTATGGCCTCCTTTCAATAATGGCTTTCTTCTTGCCACTCGTCCATGAAGGCCAGATTTGTGTAGAGTCCGACTTATAGTTGTCCCATGTACAGATTCCCCCAGCTCAGCGGCAGTACGTCGCAGCTCCTCCAGAGTTATCTTGGAGCACTTGGTTGCATTTCTTACCAGTGCTCTCCTTGTTCGGTCTGTTAGTTTAGGTGGACGCCCGTGTCTTGGTAAGTTTGATGTGGTGCTATACTCTTTCCATTTCCAAATGATGGATTGAACAGTGCTCCGGAGATGTTCAAATCTTGGGAAATCTTTGTATAACTTAACACTGCTTTAAACTTCTCCACAGCTTTATCCCTGACCTCTCCGGTGAGCTCCTTGGCCTTCATGATGTCGTTTAGTGACCAATACACTCTGACCATAGCTCTGAGGCCCTCACAGAACAGCTGGAATTATACTGAGAGTAGATTACACACAGGTGGCCTCTATTTAATGGTTAGGGCAAGGTGTGGACTTTCTGCAGTCATTAGGAATGTTATAAAGACAATTTAATGCTGTATGAATACTTATGCACGCCCCACTTTTCACGTTTCTATTTTTTGAAAAATAACAGAATCATGTATCATTTTGCTTTCACTTCACAGTTGTCTGTTACTTGTGCCTGAACTTTCAGTAAAACATTTAAAATAAAATCTTTATGTTTAGGGTTGTGAACATGACAACATGTGCAAATGTTCAAGGTGTATTAATACTTTCGCAAGGCACTGTATGTGTGGGCATTAAATATGGACTAAATGAGGTAAAGACTGTTCTTTTAGGATCTCGTATGTTGCTTCTCGCGATCTCGGTTGGAGAAAGGTGAAATGACCTAGGTTGGCTATAAAAACCTAGCCAACTGCATTCTGACATATCAATGATCCCGTGATCTATATGTAGTTTGTTTGCAGACCGGCTCAGAGTGGGTCCGGTAAAGGTTTCTTTCCATAGTAGTGGTTTTCCTGAGCAGATCTGTTTCTCACTGTCTGTTTTTTCTCTTCTTCTTCCTAATCTAATTGGCGCAACGTTAGCTTCATACGTGTCATCTGTAATGTAACAAATATCCAAAACAATTTGTGCAAATCAGAGTTATCATCTGCTTTTGCAAATTAACTCTTGAAATGCAAAGGGCGCTTTGGCATTGGAAGAGGAAACTATGAAGTAAATGTGATTACTTTAAACTGTGGATGAAGCAAAATACTTCTTCATGAAAGTTTTTGGTTAGGGAACTAAGTTAAAAGCTCAAAAAATACAATTTGGTATGATATGGCACCTTTAAAGCCACACTGCGTAATATATCACTGAAGAAAAATACTGAAATAAAAGTTTTTATTCTAGTACAGGTGTTGGTGAATTGCCTCCAAAAACACATGTCTCTGCTGAAAGCAGAAAATGCCTGTTCTCAGGCCTCCACTGAGATGTTTCGGTTGGTTTCCAGCTCGTCAAATACAGATGCTGATGATACTCATTGGCAAACAACATGATATGAAGGTTGTAGTGGCAGGTCACTTAAAGGTTGAGTCTTTCTTTTTTGTATTGAAAGACTTTTGGATGTCACTTGCTCGACGTTAGGAATGTGAAATATTAAATCGTGCAGTGGTCCCCGACACAGTTAGCCGGTTGTTTCAGGCTCAAGGCCTTGAAAAAACAGAAGTCAAAATGCCAGAGCGCTGATTCTCTTTAGCCGAAGGAACGTCTGAGAAAACTGTTCTGGAGTCGAGAGGAGTCTTACCGAGAAAATATCAGAGACTGCTTGATTTCCATCGCTGCTCATCTTTTACTGCGATACAGTTCTGTTCTTTAAACTTTACTTTCTTTTCACTTGATGTTTTTGAATTACAACATAAAATTTTCTTTCAGGACGAATGGCCACAAATGATATACGAGTGTGCATGTCTGGTGTAAATAGAACTAAACATTATATATGTAAAATTGGAAAAAGAAATGGAACAAAAAGTGGAATGGTTATTAAAAAGATATAATTTTGTGTCTGGTTGGACGCTGCATGAACAAAATATCAAAGTGACGCTCATGAAAACTGCCACCTTGACTGACAAAGTAATTTCTACGCTCCAGACAATTCAGCTGATGGACGAGTGGATCTTTTTAATTTATTTATTTTTCCTGCCCTGGGAATAAGTGAGTGGAGTAGATACAAATTGCATTTTCACCTACACATGCTGAAAGAATAACAGTGTAATTAATAGAATGCCCGGTCGCCCGCGCGGCCATTCATTCTATAGCCTTTTTGCCAATTAGGCCTTTGAAGGTGGAAGCTCTTTGCAAAAAGGGGGCTCTTAGATAAATCATATTATCTGGCGCTTTTGAAACAAGCGCGGATCTTGACCTCGCCTTCCATAAGAATCCATTATCTTAAACTATCGCGGTAATCCTGGCTTTGGGAGGGGAGGCTGGGAAGACCGAATCAAGGCTAATAGATCGCAAATAAGATTAATCCTTGATCTAAGTGCCGATTACACTTGGCCCTACCCTTGAACACTCAGGTGCAACCTTGAGATCTGCATCCACTCTGACACTCCCGGGTGCGTGGGTTGGGAGGGGGGGTGGGGTCGGATGGGTTGTTCCGTGACAACAGGGGCAGAGGAGGTGTCCGGGGGGCGTCGGGAGTCGCTGGGGTGGGGCTTGGGGATTGGAGTACTCCGTCAGGACGGCGTTAGTGACCTAATCGGATCTTTTTGAACCGCTACTCAGTTGGAAGCGGGTCTCGTGTGTACAGCGGCCTGTTTGTCTTCAGTTTTCTAGGCAACAGTGTGTCTGTGTGAATACAAGAAATAGCATCGCAGCAGAACACACGCTTTTGACACGGGCAAAAATATGACGTTCAGCAAACGGAATTCAAAGCTTGGGTTTTAAGTTTTAGTCCGAGAACCCCTTGCCCTGAGTTCGGAAGGACCTGAAAACCTGCGTTTGTTGCAAGTAATAAGTGAAAAGTTTGTCGAGTCACTAAACTAGTGATGTGATGTGAACGGTTCAAACCGGATCGCAATTATGTAAAGACTAAATTTTAACCAGAACTCCCCCGAAACGAACACAAGAATCAGCCCAACAACGGAGCAGGCCACACGCGAAAGCTTTTTGCACTAAAGTTACTAAAGTCAAAGCTCAATGCATTAAAAATGATTTGTCAGACAGTTGCAGTCTCTTTTTATTAGTCGTGGCGTTATTATAATTTGATATTAAAAAGAGCCAGTCTTTTTGAACGGGTCGTTGAAATGAACTGGGCTCCCAGTAAAGAGCTGCAAATCCCATCATTACGAGTCCCAGCCTCCATAATGTCCAATTGTAAGAAGGGTTGCAAAATGTTGGAACATTTCCGTGGGAATGAATAGGAATAAACGCGGAGTTAATACAGTTCAAGGTTGCTTCTTTACAAACGGCAGCATAAGAATCTGATTTAAAAGTTACACAGTGAAATAGCTATCACAGGACAGATGAAAAGTCTCCAAGAAATCATCAATGCCACGTGTGACCACCAGGGTTTGAAGAGGACATGGCCAATGCAAAAAAATATAAAAAAAGGCCTCATTCCTTGTATTGTATTGTATTTGCATATATTCACTGTGTGTGCAGTATTACAATATTGTTTTAAGAGTCTGTGCAGATTGTTCTAGGATTTTGGTCTGCTCTGTTTGATCAAGCTCTGTGCTCAGGCCCCGCCCAGTCCTCGTACATGATTGGTCAGAGTCTGTCATGATCTGAGTTGAATTTAACCAATCACATTAAACTTTACCGTTTGTCCCACCACTCACTAGAAAGAGAATTAAGCAGAATGTAGGTTTAGGAAAGTTGTGTTCTGTTTATGCATGCCTGTCCTCACTTTTTGTAAATGTGCTTTATTTGTCATAACTGTACAATGAAATGTGTCCTCTGCATTTGACCCATTCCTTGACGCCACTGGACGACCAATACCAAAATACTATAATATTTCAATGCTGGAGTCATCTCAACAGTTTCAGAAAAAAACTAAGTGAAGAAACGGCTACCTCAGCAAATTCAAGCTGGTGTCCCAGTTTTTACCATGGGAAATCTGGTCACCCAAAACATGCATTTGATTGCATTCAGAGAGCTGTAAACGAGTTGGCTGACCTCCAACTTTAGCATTGTTAAAACAAGAGGGTTCAGTGAGGCACACACTTTTACCTGTCATTTACAGTGGAATAAAATGAACTCCGATCCCAGTCGAGTCCGCATCGCAACGAGCTCACCACCAAAGATTGGGCTCCCATCAACGAGCACGCAAATCCCCACCGCCTCAGCCCCGGGACCCCACCCCGCCACCGCATCGGCATCAGCCGGGATCAGAGGCCAAGCAGCTTAACCCTCCCCTGTTAAACAGTACGGCTAATGACTGGGGGCCGACTCATTCCTGTGCGCGCGATCCCAGGCCCTGCCTCGCCATTTAGAGTGCCCCTGATGTTACCATTAGGTACAATTCCATTATGTGTCCGTTCCATAAGAGCGGCGTGAAAGCCTGTCCGCGAGTGCAGGTGCGATGATGGAGAGGGAGGAGAAACTGACTCGATCGCTCAAAGGCGCAACGCAATATAATGGGGCTAATGAAGTGAATGCGATCTGAGAAATGTGATCTGTTGGTGTTGTTAAAGCGCACGGAATATATAGGCCGGTCATAATCAAGGTAATGGCGTTAATGTATAAATAAAACGCAGAGGAGGATAGATAACGTTATTGATCGTCGAGGGGAATTACTTGGTCCCACGAGCTCAACAATGCGATAAAAGAAATCATATTCGCGACAGTTTGCGTGAAAGGATGTAAGACGTTTTGAATTTAGAAGGTAGAGTTGGTAATACAGTCCTTCTGTGGACCCACCACCTGCAGGAGGAGCCATGGGGGCTGGTGCAATGTGACTACGACCCGGCAACGGACAAGTGGAAGAAAATGGATGGATGGATGGAGTTGGTAATACATTAAAAAGACAGTCTGTAATATTGCAATTAGGCGAGAGTTTGAAACGTGAAAGTAAACAATCAATTCTAACCCATTCCTCTCCTGATTGGACCAGAAAGCCACTCCTAGATTTGCAAAATGAGGAGAGCGGGAACAAAATTTCCATGGAAACGATCCAGCTCCCGCCCCCTCCACTTCTGACTGGAGGTGACAGGGCCGGTTCACTGGGAAGCTCGTCTCATTGGCCAAAGTGATGGCACCGGGCATTCTGATTAGTTGCTGAAAGGAATAATTATTTAATATTACTGTTTTGTCAAATTTCAGACCAAAGCGGTCAATTATATGCAATCTATTAATACATTTTTAAAACATTGATACTTACAGATTATTCCTCTTAAAGGAACAGGCCACCGTTTTTCCATAATGAGATATGTTCTTATGAGTTGATGCGTACCTGTCTGGTCTCTGTGCGTGCCCTCAGTCACGCATTAAGACCAAAGATTATGTTAGCATTTAGCCTCTCCTCTATGGGGAGAGCTCTTCCCTATTTAATTACAGTTACGTCAGTAGTTACACGATCCAAGTATAGTTACACAAAATGAAACATGGCGATTTTCTGAGCAGATCAAATGGGGTACTATATTGTAAGGCGTAATAACACCTTAGGAGCACTTCGACATCCGCGCAGTAATATCTTCACTTTACTGCTAACAACATCTTGACTGAGCACACGCACAAAGACCAGACAGGTACGCGTCAACTCGTCTAAGCCCAGGTAAGAACATATCTCAGTATGGAAAAACGGTGGCCTGTTCCTTTAACATGTACCTGCTTTTCTTCTTACTGCAGACTGTTCATCACTATTCACACGGTGTCTCCTGTCCCGCCTCTGTTTCGGACGGTGGGTCGTTGATGTCTCAGTCTTCAGCCCTGTCCACGGAGGAACGGAGGGCCTTGACTACAGGGACTTGACAAGAAGAGCTGAAGCTCCTACAAGAACTGGACGTTCTCAATCTCGGCCCGTCTGCAGAGGGGCCCGTTCACCCTGGGTCTCTATAGCCTACCCCGAGGTTTCTTTTTTCTCATTTTTTCCTCACCGTGCTGGAGAGTCTACGGACGGGGGACACCCACGCAGCTCGTTTATTAGGACATTATGTTTACCTGGAGACTTCATTTGCCTGAACTTTACATTGTCTTGTTTATGTTGATTAATTGATTGACTGGATTTTAAATTAGTTATTTATCTGTACAGTACATGTAATGTGTTTCCTTGATGTGAGGCGACCTTAATTGCTTAGAAAGGCCCCAAACAAATAAATGTGTTATTATTAGTATTGCTAGCTATCAGAAGTATGTTTAATGATATAAACAATAGTATTTTTGGGAGTGGCCATTGGACTAAACCAACGTTCAACCAAGTATCCTGGTTGCCCCACTGTTTCCCCTTCACAAGAAACATTTCTATCACCCAGAAAGGTTTTATCGTGAGAAGAACACGTGCACTGATGTTCGGCAGGTGTTTTGCATAGACTGGTCGATACTGGCACACTTCAGACCGGCTTCAGCCCAAACCTCCGCACGGCCTCTCAATCGATGCCCTGGACGACTCTTAGGGGGGGTGCGGGGGCGACTATTTGATTAATCTGGCCCATGCGCGGAGAGGGGGGCCAGGCTCCAACAGCTGATAGTTCCATGCCATTAGGACGGCCCCGTAATTAAATCTCATTTAATTTGTCAGGAAGAGAGTGCTAATGTTGAAAAGCTTTGGCTAATAAAAAAAAGTCTGGGGAGATGTGAGGAAAGCTTTAAGTGATTACCGTGAGTATCTGGGGCGGCTCGTCGAGGAGTATTTACATTACTGTCAGGAGCCGCGCCGAGTAATTCAATTAGCGCCGCGGCTAAGCTCTTTATTCCCACGTTTTGAAGCGGCGCGCTGAAAGACGAGACTTTTCCTCCAGAAGGAACTGTTCGGCAGAAGAGCCGTGGTGAACTACAGTACTGAAGCCCGCTCCATGTGGACTTCAGACTGTATTGAGACGGACGTGTGAAATAGAATGATAAACTACAGTAACACATCAAGCAATTTGGCGAATTAAAGTTTGGGGGCTTTTTTGAGATATCAATTTGACACGTTTGCCGTATTACTGACATAAATGTGAGACTTAAATATGTATTAGCACTCATTTTACCTTGTTTTTCAGAGAGGATGTTGGTTCTTGTTTAGTTTTTTAATAAGCTACATACAAGTTCATTGCATAAGATGATTTTGTTAGGGAAAGGACAGCTCTTCTTTTTGTACCATAGAAGAAAGTGGTCAGTCAGACACGCCTAAAGGGGCCGACCAGCTCTCCCCCCATGATTCCAGGCCAAAACATGACTCTGCCCCCTCCTTGCTAACGTCGCAGCCTTGTTGTCACATGGTGGCCATTCACCAACCATCCACTACTCCATCCATCTGACCATCCAGGGTTACACGGCACTCATCAGTGAACAAGACTGTTTGAAAGTGAGTCTTCATGTATTTCTGGACCCACTGCAGCCGTTTCTGCTCAGGAGCATTCAATGAACGGTTTACAGGAGGCCGGATAGACGGTTTAAGCACAACTGCAGCCTCTGGAGGGTCCTACACTTTGATGTTTGGGACACTCCAGAGGAACAAGCAGCTTCAAATACCTGTTTGTTGCTTTGTAGCATCTGTTCTCTTAATCTGATGTATTTGTCTGGCAGAAACCGTCCTCATTGTGCCTTTATCTGCACAAACCCGTGTGTGCTCTGAATCAGCCACAACAGTACGATGATTACGCTGAATCTTTCATGAAATATCGAAGGTTTTCATACCTAGACCATTGAACAATTTTACGCTTTCCATCAGCAGAGAGATCCTTTTTCTTTCCCTTATTGCTTGAAAATGGTGGTCTGCTTAATAATGTGGAACCTCCTTTTTCAGTAGTTTTTCCCTTAACAATATTTATTTTATCTGTAGTCTGTTCATTACTATTCACATGGCGTCTCCTGTCCCACTCCCCCTCGGGAGTGCCTGTCTAGATCAAACAGAGGAACCCTGCCTACTGGGTTGACAACAAGGACTGGACGGTCTGTGATCTTAGCCCGTCTGCTGAGGGACTCCTTCGGCCCTGGGTCTCCATAGCCTGTCCGTCCATGGGAGTGGATCTCTCCTTCTGTGGTTCTCCTCAAGGTTTCTCGTTTCTCCCACTGGGTTTTGAGTCTTTCCTTGCCGTGCTGGAGAGTCTAAGGACAGGGGACTCGTCGCCACCCACTGGTGACGCTTATTTGGATATTATGTTTGCCTGGATATTTGAATCGCCAGAACTTTACATTGTCTTATTTACTGCTCTGTTTTATTGCCTTAATGTTTGTTACAGCCCTATGAGGCAACTCCTGTTGCGATATTGGGCTATACAAAACCATTGGTTGATTGATTGAACTGGGCTTACCTAAACAACTAATCATCCCAGGCGTCTGAGATTGATGTCAGTGATTCAAAGAGCCCTGACACACTGAAATACAATTTGCATATTCATTGGGGACAGAGTGTACAGTAAGACATAGTAGACTCCTTCTGCTGGTGAAACTTCACAATAGGTGAGTTTGGTCTTTTTTTTTTTACTCTGTCATTAAAACTATGTTCACGTATAAGCTAAAATCAACGTCAACATCTGACAAACCTAGCCCCCTTAAGACGGGTCGTTCATTTCCTGCTAAAACCACACACTACAATAAAGTCCAGACAAGTCATTGAGTCTGAATTGATTTCCATTGATTAACCCATCAGCCAATCGCGCTAATTCCGTCCGTTTAACTCCGCGCCTGTGTACGACTCGCCCTCTGTACTTGGCGAGACACTTTACTTTCGGAGCTTTTGAGTCGGCTCCATGTTCACC
The DNA here is from genome assembly GCA_021464625.1 of Proterorhinus semilunaris. NCBI lineage: Eukaryota > Metazoa > Chordata > Actinopteri > Gobiiformes > Gobiidae > Proterorhinus > Proterorhinus semilunaris. The sequence goes on along the minus strand of CM038356.1, from coordinate 27,545,466 downwards.
GCGACGCTGCCTCCTCGGCGAGTTAAGAAAATAAATAGCGCGAGTGCATAATGAATGATGCGTATGGGGGTTCGAACAAGGTTAAGTGTAATGCTATCGCCGTTTACACTCCAAGGGTAGAGCGGCGGTGATGGCGTTCAAAAAGAGGTCTCGGGGAACAAAATACCCGTAAATCGCCGGGCCGCGTGTTGCATCTGACATCTCAATCAGGCTTTATCAGCGTCTCCGCCGGAGCGCCCGCCGTTTTGCGCCAAGACGGATGTGCCGAGGAGGGCCTATGGGGATGTGTCGGACCGGTGTTCGCGGAAGCCCCCTTTCTTAAGCCATGAATCTGTGCGGACAGCCGACATAATATAAAAGCGACAACACGGGTATGACTTCCATTTTCTTTGCTTTCTATCGATTTTCAGTTCATAACGCGGGGAAATACTAAACGTCCTGGCTGAGTAGCCGTAATAAATCCTGTCTGAGCGGCTTTTATTGAGGGGAATTTAATAAAAGTGCTGTGCCGTTGAGGGGGGGATTTGTCCAAAGGGAGCCCGGGCTAACAGCAGACGGGGGTAATGAAAGAAAGGAGGAAGGGTAAATACCGCGCTATGTCTGATAACCATGGCGATTTATCCGTTTGTACAAGCAGGCGCTGTTAACCATGGGATTTGCTAGAGAAGGGCAGACCAATAACCAAACTATAGATCTAAGTATCATTTCTAACGCATTTCTACTGTTAACCCTTTCTGGGGGGAGAAAAAAAGGTCATGATAACCTCTCTAAATCCGGAATGAATGCTGTTAAAGTGATGGTCTGCAAGTTTAAATGTTTTACAAATTGAAACGAGTACGTATAATTGAGCGCCTGGGACTGCAGTTTCACGTAACACCGTGTGAAATAATGATATTATTTGAAAGTCCTGCTCTAACTAATCAGAGTCCCTGATGCCACCACTTTGACCAATGAGACAAGCTTTCCTGTGAACTGGCCAATCAGGAGGAGAGAGGGAGGGAGCTTGATCATTTACTTGTGAAATTGCTTTCTCTCTCTTTCTCTCTCCTCATTTTGCAAACTAGGAATGGCATTCGGATACGGGAGGGGAATAGGGTGGCTACTTGACCGTCTGTTTTTTTATTTTATTTCCCTCTCTCTTCATTCAGTCTTACAAACTAACACTTTAAAGTGATAGTCTGGAAGTCTAAATGTTTTTACAAATGTTATAAAATGTGCAAAATTGACCAACTGGCCTTACATTTTGATGCAAAGTAAGTAATGATATACATATATTATTTTTTGTAAAGTCCCTCCTTCCCGGATCTCACAACTAATCAGAATCTAATATCCTCCCCCGTTGACCAATGAGACGAGCTTTACCTGTCAACCAGGAAGGGAGGGGGAGGAGCTTGATCTTTTACTTTTGAAAATTCTTTTCCTGCGCTCCTCATTTTGCAAACTAAGGGCTTTCTGGTTAAAGAGGGGAGGAATTTGATTGTTCACTTTCAAATTTCACTCTATATCACTTTAATGCCTGCTCTATCTCACAATAAAATGTTTGTGTCTTGTGTAAAAAGTAACAATAAAATTTGCAGTAAAAAAAGTACCAACTCAGGCGAAAGAACGCAAGAAGAAGCCTAATCGGTCTGAGTGCTGCATTTGGCCCGCAGGCCGCACTTTGGACACCCTTTGACTTAGCCTATTTCACATGTTTTATGGACCATATTACTTTTGTACATACACTGTTAAAAAAAGTTCCGTTAAAAAACGGAAAAAGTGCTGGTAATTAATTACCAGCACTTTTTCCGTTATTGCACAGGCACTTCCGTAAACCTTAAAATGGATATTTCCGTAGATTTACCTGACTTTTTCTTTACCATTTACGGACACTTCCGTCAAACCTAAAATGGAAAATTCCATATTTTCCGTACATTTTTCCGTTATTGTACGGGCACTTCCGTAAACCTTAAAATGGATATTTCCGTAGATTTAACTGACTTTTTCTTTACCATTTACGGACACTTCCATCAAACCTAAAATAGAATATTCCGTATTATTAAAGTACTCCATCCGTACCATTTACGGACACTTCAGTCATCCTAAAATGTTTAATTCCGTACAGTTCTCTATACCGTTTACCAACAATAAAGCACAAATGTAGAAACAAATACAATGACGGAGATGTAGAAATAAACAATTATTTATTTCATTTAACAGCTGCCAGTGTTTTAAAGTTATTGCACTTTTTGTGGTGAATGAATTGCAATATTTACATTACAACCATTATAACATTCAGAACATCGCCTTCACATTCAGAGCAATTTTACATACATAAACCAGCTGTTTTCTCAAAGAACTACAGCCATGTCCTTTAACAGGGACATGGCTGCATTCAGTCTACATTCAGTCCAAAAAGAGAACAGCTCAAATGGCCCACTCAGATTCCTTCTGCTTGCATTCAAATTCCTTTAGCTGAGAAACCAGCTTTCACACCTGTGGAGGAATGAAGTGCCGTTTCTTCCCCTTCTTCTCTGCCTTGGAGCCTCGCTCAGGATTGATCCCAAAGAAACCTCTGAGAAAAAAATAATAACAGTGAGATGCAGACAAAGTTTGCACATGTAGTGTGGCTTGACACGAGTGGAGCAGTTCGATAAAATCCTACATTTGTTTTCTTCAATATGCCCCTATGTATGAACCTCTCGATCATTCTAGTTGACCATCTGTCTAGTACCCAATGTTGTTGTGGTGCAGGTGCCAGTGGCTAAGCTATTCTATTCCTTTGTCTTTTCAAGACACATACATTCACACTGTGCATATACAGAAATGTTTGCAAGGGCGAGAAGTCTGCTTATCACCAACACATGACAGCATGCATCCTCAACGTGTGTGTGTAGGGATATTATAAATGCACAGAACACAAAAGGGGATAGAAAACACAGTTGACATCGTCCTATCAAAAGGTGTAACAGCACATTTGAACACTGACTGTCCTGGGGGTTACTCAAACATGGAGTGGAGCAACTGTGACATTCAGTGCATGTTACACATCAAAGTATTAACATTTGGGCATGAATCCAGCAAGTATTTTTTAAATGAATATGTTTAGTCTTTGCTACTGGAGGGGGTCCCTGGAACAACATATTTTGAGGTTGGAGTCTGCAGCCAAATACATTCCAGTTTGTGTGTCTTAGACATGAAAAGGTTTGACCACCACTGACATAACCTGGTCTCAGGTGCTAATGGTTTTAAAGATATAGCTCAAACGAATTTTGTGTCAAGAAACCATTCTAAGAAAAATATGTTTTTGCTCCATTTCCCAATTAGAATCATGTTATGTTTGTTTTGTTTTTGATTGACTTGGGACACTATGTAAAGCAAAAAGCATGTTACCTGCCATTTAAAAAAATATGACACATTTATTCCAATAGTCTTCAACAGGGAGCTACGAAATCTACAAACAAATCCATAGTTAGGGGGATCATAACAGGGCTTTCCACAAGCGCCGGCCATATAGCCGACTACTAAATGAAGTCCAGCCGGCTACTCATTTATGACCAGGATATGATTTTGCTCAATGCAGTACATGTCGGTTGCACGCACCTTGGTGCTTATCCTCCCCTCCGTACTTTCCCTTTCATACTTCAGCGTGAGTTCCGCTGTGACACGGCTCTACTGTACGCTAGAATACTATGCTGAGTGTGGTAGCATATTGGTTTCACTTTCAAAAACGCCGCTGCTCTGCTTTTACAGCCTTTGGGCCGTTCGCACTGAGCTAATATCCATCCGCCCGCGCACCTAGTACCCAGTGGTATTGACCGCATTAAGATCTGAAAGGACACATCGATAGTGAGTTTACTTAGTGATACTTAGTTTACTTATGAGATGCGTTCCCTGTGAAAACCGTTATATTGTGAACAGCAACTCATGTTGAAAATGACACCGACTAGCAAGAAAAATAAAACTTTGCCATCAGCAGACCAGACAAGCGTTGTGCCAACCCTCTGCACATCTGAAAGACGCACAGACGTGATCTCGTACACACAGTAATGTGCCATGCTAGTTTAGCCGCTAGCAAAACAACCTGACAGTCACCGTGGATTTCATTTCAATTAAAGGCAATGTTACCAAGTCCGCTTGTTATAAGTGACTTTAGGCTTTTTTTTAATGTCAAGTCGCTTGCAAATATCACGAGGCACAGGGTTTTGAGCATGTTTTCTAAAGTGTTTGTTTAATTTCATAAAAGCTACATACATGAATATGTCCATTGATGATAACCATGTCATCCCATACCACCATCAAAGGAGTTTAACACTACAATTTAAGAAATAGATGATAAGAAATAGAAATACTGTTTTAAAAAAAAATGGGGATCCATTAAAGTTTCCAAAGACTCACTCAAATCGCCACTTGCAGGTCACAGGGACTCACTACATTGAAAACCTATCAACATCACTGAATAATGATGATAATATCATAGTATATATTGATGGTGATTATAATAATACTATAATAGAGCACATGTCTGTGTAACGTTTCGGACTGCAAGTCTGATGAAGGACTTGCAGTCCGAAACGTTACACAGAGTGGTGCGAGTACAGATTAAAAACAATCCTTGGGGGCTAAAACGCAGTTGTGCGGATTTTTTATTCTTCTAGCATTTGTTACCTCTTTTTGATCCAGCACACTGCTCAGTCAGGGATGTGCGCGTTTTTTTGATTGTGAGAAATTAATATACTCAGCTCATTATTATGCAGGCACACATTGATGATGATGATGATGATTTGAAGACATTTTGAGCTTGTACATCTCAGACAAAGGGGTTTGGTGTATATTGACAAAAAGCAGATTGGGTGCAGAAAGGCACGGCAAAGTCACATTTACAAAGTATTTCCAAACTAGGAGTGCTTACCGTTGCATGAATTCCTTAGTAAAAGCCATCTCCGGTGGGTATTGGACGTTGCAGACATAAAACATGGAGAAGACGTAGCTCAAGGCCACAATGGGAGAGGTGATGTGGTCATTGACAAGTAACCCATCAACAGCAATCTTGAATTGCTGGTCACCTTAAACACAGATTAAAAAAAAGATAAAGAAAAAATAATAATAATTCTGAGCACCATGTACAAAAAAAAAATCCTATATTTTTAAGGCAAGCCAAACATTCTTTTAATAAATACGACAAAACAGCTTATAAAACAGCTTGCTGGGATACAAAAAAATATTAAACTACAAACCTCTGACTAGGATGCATGGGGTCACTGGGAGTTCAACTTCAGGATCTGCAGAGATCTGTTTTGGTGACAGACATGACACATGAATTAATGATTCCAGCGCACACAAACCTGCTGGCAAATTGACTATCTGCTAGTGTCTTCATCAGACAGAGGTAGCCATTAAGCACAGACATTAATGTAAATAGTTTATAGAGAGAGAGTTTATAGAAAATATCAGCAGCATAATTAGGGGAATCTATACTTCATACTGTGATTGGTTACTTGGTTCACCAATGGATGCAAATAATTATCTTGCACACAGTTTAAAATTTACAACATCTACCTCTTTATTGTCGAAGATTTTATAAGAGTCTTCCTTGAAGTATGTTGCAATGCCACAGATGAGCTGTATTGGACCATCGCCAGTCTTCATCCCTTTGGAGTCAAGTCATAGATCCCCTTTTCTTTCGTGGAAAGTTCCTGTTCAAGGTTCAAGGTGTTAATTTTGTACAGGTACATAAGACTAACACTCATTTTCGTTTGGCCTCCAAAAAATGCAGCTATGGAGAGAATTAAAAAAAGAAAAAATCGAATTATTTAATTTTCATTTGCAACCTGTTCTGTTTTGATCTCAAACGTCCTGCTATTTGGTTGCAAATTCCTGATTTTTGGTCTCAAATCTATTCTATTTGATTGTTCATCCAATTTATTATATTTGATTGGTTGCCAGTTTATCTTTTTTGGTCTCAACTCTCTTTTTGGTTGCAAATCTTGTTTTGATTGATTAATAAAGACAACATTTTCTCCATATGGAGCAGCACAGCACAATCATAATAATAACAGTAACAACACACCTGTGCCAGCTTGTTTTGTACAGAGAAGCCAAGCAGTTTAGATGCATGATCAAACAGGTGAGGAACATTCACTTTTTCAGATACCTTCAAATAAGCAATCTGCTTTGGGCTTCAAAATAACCCAAAAAGTAGACATTCAAATGTTACCATGAAACACACACGGCTACCAACTGACTATCCAGACCAAATTTCATGTACGAATAGGAACAAAAAAATGGCTTTTGACGTACTTACGAAGCGCAGGCGGCGGGCTAATGCTAACGTAGCTAGCAGCAAACGTCCACTCACGCTTCAAAACTACGAGAAACGCACACATTCAGATGTTGACATGAAACACACACGACTACCAACTGCCTATTAAGACCAATGTAATGTACGAGGGGGAACATAAAATGGGCTTTTGACGTACCTGGTACTTAGGTAGCGCAGCCGACATGCAATGCTGACGCGCCTAGCAGCAAAGGTCCCGTGCTCAGCTGCGAGCCTCACTGCCCTGTATCGCTCCGGTTGGAATGCAGATGTTAATGAACAGAAACTATGTTTAACTCAATATATTTAGTTTGAGAGGTGGCACTTCATTCCTATTCTCATTACACGCAACCAACCTGTTTCCAACTTTCCCTGTGACGGGCAGAATTTACTGACCGCACTGAGTGTAATGGCGTCGGAAAATTCTGGCTGGGAGAAAATTCTACCCATAGTGCCTTGCGCAACAGCAAACTTTCCGTATTTCGCAAAACGGAGCGAATCCGTAGCAAATTCACGGTAAAGGGACCCCTAAATTTACGGATTTTTTTAACAGTGTATCTCTCCATCTCTGAGCCTTATCTTGGGCCTTGAGAACTAGTGTGGCTGTTCGTGTCAAATCAAAGTATTTTCTATATGTTTTCTTAACTATATTGTGTATTTTAAGTATAAGTTTGAGTACTTTATATATGTATAGCCTATTCTGCATTTACCATTTAAAGCACTTTGAATTACCTTGCGTACAAATCATTCCCCATACAAAAAGCCTTTAGGAGCTTCTGCAGTCAGGATTTTAACTCATATCTAAAGTAAATATCCTCACAATAAACTACACCCACGTGCCCTTGGGCCAAACACTTCTTTCAGTTACATATATAAATATTTCATCTGTGGAATGAATAAGAACATGGCCGTTTGCTTTAGATCAAGGTTCCACCCCTCGTCTGTGTGGAGAAGAATTGCCTGGCGCTGCTATTCTCTAACATGATCACAGCCAAGGTCCAGCAGCTTCTTCGGAAAATAACACGAAGACGAGCTGATTGGACTGCACTTAAGCATTCCTGCCCATATGAAATACCTCTCCAGTCTGTGGCATTCTGAAGAGCAAGAAAAGCCTTCATATTTACACCATAGGCTTAGGTGTTGAAAAGGAAATTATGTTGTTGATACCAATGGTAATGTGTAATCTTTAGGACGTTTGAATGTGTTCCAAGTCGCAATTTTTGATTTAATAATAAGGAATGTCCCTCAGATTGGTTACAATATTGTGTCTAAAACCACATATTAACCTCATCATACAATGTGTACAATATCTAAAAAAAAAAAAAAAGCTTTTTGCAATATTTCGAAAGTAATATGCTGGATCTAAAAATAAATGTTGTACCAAAGAAAAAAAAAAGTTGAGTCAATTTTTTTTTTTTTTTTTTTATAGCCTGGCATGACCCACTCTGGACAGGCACGATGACGGACTTCTGATTGGCGGCTGTGTCGAAACTGAACCCAATGTGGCACTGTTGTGCAGTTCTGACCACGATAGAGGCCCCAACTGCTGCATGCCACCATTTCTCTGTAAGATATAGATAAGATAAGATAGCCTTTATTGATCTCACAATGGAGAAATTTACCTTACCTTAATTTACATTCAGCTCTTAGAAACACTCAGGGTGTGCAAATAGGCAGGACATGTGAAATAAACAAGTGGTATAATGTACCACAATGACTACCAAGAACTTTGTGGGGACAAAAAGTGTAAACAGTAAATAAGTAAAGTCAGTATTAACAGTGCAGGTTTGCATCATAGTGCATGTGGTTGATAAAGTGACGCAGGTAGTGATGTAAATACAGGGATTATTGCACGTTTCTGGAAAGGGGTTATTGCACATGTTACTTTACAGACTTGTTGTACAGTGTGACAGCAGTGGGGATGAAGGCCTTGTGGTAGCGCTCCTTCTTGCACTGAGGGTGTCTCAGTCTTCCACTGAAAGAGCTGCTCAGCTCCTCTACAGTCCCGTGCAGTGGGTGGAAGGTGTTGTCCATGATGGAGGTGAGCTTGTCTAAGTAATATAGTGGAATAGAGTAGCCAGTAGAGTAGCCAGACTACTCTACTACTCCAGTGGTTCCCAACCCCCCCCCCCCTGCTGCAGCGCCAACACAGGTAATAGAGAAAGTAGAGGCGCATGCGCAGTAACTTTCGTGGAATGTAAACAGGGAAAACGAAACAGATTTGAGAATTAAGATTTACAGGAGAGGCGAGTTCTCTTCAAACGTAACGGGACTAAAGCAGACAAACCTGTCAGTTACCGACTTTGACTGTCAGTCCAAAAACACAGACTGACGCAGCCGCGGTTCCCTACTGACACCCGTGACTTGCGATTACGGTGAAGTAAGTAAAATCATGAGCCGTAAATGAAACTCATTTCAAGGTCAGTAGATTATGAATAACAGACACCTCTCTGGTACTATGATGTTACGGAGACGTTGAAACAGCCATGTAACGCGTTTTGAGATCTTTCGCTCTAGGACCAAGTTTGATCCCCAAAACGCCAGACTCGTATGGACGATTCACTGATTGATAATACATCTTTGCGTTTGGTCCTCGCCTGACTTCGTATGGACAGGGCCTCAGACCGCGCACAATGAGAACCAGAGTTACTGTAGTAGCTGCGCTCATGAGAACCATGTGGAGTCAGCTCCTCTTGAAAAAAATAAAAATAAAACGCGTGAACTCTATACACCACTGTCCTGATACTTGACATTGTAAATGTGTGGCGATGCAGCCCCAAGTCCGAGCAGGAACTTGAGCAGCACCCGGGACACAAGACATACAGCCGTGGCCCACGCAGGGGGGAGGCGAGCACCGGTAGACAGACAGGCGGACAAACGGGGACACTAAGGGGAGTAGCACTCGTGTATGGTGGGCCGATATGGTCATGCTCGCCACTTTCTTGCGGCGCTTTTGACGCCGTATTTTCAAAATAAAACGCCGCTTTTTACGCCTCGCGCCGATCGACGTAAACAATAAAACGCCGCTTTTTACGCCGCACGCCGACCGGCGTAAAATATATTTTAATAGAAATGCTAATGATCTCCACCCTGAAGTTTGGACAGCCAGTAAAATGGATGGTGTGCTCTTCAACTGTAACTAGATGTAACTAGATGTTAAGAGCACACCGCTTTTTATTTGTCAGTAGAAAACGACTTGCCCGAGACAAAATACAAGATACAAGATATTTTATTTGTCAAACCATTCACATGGTTATAAATTGTATACAGACAGAAGTCTCCTCCTGGTTTCAGCCCAGTGACATCGATGGTGCTGCTCTTGCCGTGCAGTGAAGGGTTTGGCTTGTTCCCATTGGCTACAAAACCTTCCATTTTACTGGCTGTCCAAACTTCAGGGTGGAGATCATTAGCATTTCTATTAAAATATATTTTACGCCGGTCGGCGTGCGGCGTAAAAAAGCGGCGTTTTATATTTTACGCCGGTCGGCGTGCGGCGTAAAAAGCGGCGTTTTATTTTGAAAATACGGCGTCAAAAGCGCCGCAATAAAGTGGCGAGCATGACCATATCGGCCCACCATACTCGTGCCTGAAGGTGACGGAGAAACTGTCGGTCTCTCCCCCTCATCCACGTCAGCAGACGGCCACGTGGAACACTAAGACGCAGCAAGTAGGCGGAGAAAATGCTGCCAACTCTGAAGTACATGAACGAAGCAAAACCTCGGGCCTAATTGAGAAGCGAGCAGAAATGCCTACCGGTCCGCGTTGCGCGCAGCGCATGAATTACTGGCCCAAGATCATGAGACGAGCACATGAGCGCGCGTACGTGCGAGTGCTTACGTCTCACCTAGGGTGCCCGCCCCGACAGCATCAGGGGCAGGCGCCGCGGTCCAGGGGAGCGAGCGTCGGGAAACGCCATCGAGGAGAAAGCAGGTCCGAGAGAACCAGATGAGGGAACCGCCAAAACCGGACAGCGTGCGACATTCAGAGGAGCGAGCGTCGAGGGCCACGTCACGAGGAAGAGAACAGCGCTGAGAGAAGCCAAATGGAGGAACCACGCGAGAACCGGACGCGTCATAGCAGCGTGCCTCCATCCGGTGAAGCAGCGTTCAGGGACACGCTATCGAGGAGAAAACGAACGGCGGGAAACCCGCGACCACGCAGCTTGGGGCACCGTAACGAGCCACAAGGAAGCGCCGAGCGGCCCGGCCTCGACAATGTTGGCGCCCGGAGAATCGTCGCCACAGAGATGAGCAGGTAAGCACCGGGAACACGCGGGGACACGGAAGTGTCGCAGCGCAGCTGGGAAGCAAACAGTATATGATTGCTGGTGCTTAAAAGTGAGACCCATGGCGATGATTGGCTGCTACGGAGGTGCGGCTCTGACGCGGAGGTGTGGACCTTTCAGGAGCGATCATTGGCTGAAGGTTGATGATGCTGTGTTCGTCTACCAGGCTGAATTACCGCCTAGGCTTCATTACTCAATTTAAGATGTCTAGATGGATTTGGCAAAGTTTGAAAGAGAACATATAGGACCTTTTTCTTTAATCTTCAGAAGAATTAGTCCAGTTTCTTTGCAACAGCGCCATATGTTGGTGATTTTTTTTCAATATAAACTTCACTGATTATCGTTCATACAAGTTTATGGACAAGGTCATCCTCATGGAATGTCCCATTTGTAGACGAGTGCCTTTATATCAGTGGTCTATCTACATTCAACCGATATAGCAAACCTTAATCAGTCATCGAAGTGCTGTGTACGTATCACCAGTAATCGAGAATCCCTGGTTTGAAATATAAAGTCAAACTTATTGAATTTTTTTTTTTTCCTTCTTCTTCTTCTTCCTACGAGGCTCCGAACATTCTTGGTTTCCTCTCTTTGCTTTTGATGTTGCTCTGAGAAAGAGCCAGACGGGTCAAGTCATTTAAAGACGGGTGCGCGTTCTCACAATTGAAAAAGCTGAGGCGCGAGATTAGCGGACAATTGATTTGAGGGGAAGACGGAAGGCAGGTAGTATGGAAACGATAACCCGCGCGGGTCAAGTATCAACAGCAGCCAGCGCAGCCATTGTTGGGAAGAAGAAAAGGGAGAGAGGCGGCGGCCATGTTTGGACACGTTAAAACAATGATGAAGTCGCGCACAGGCTCACAGAGGAGTGCTCTTTGGCTTTTTCGGTCCGACTGGAATCTACGCCGAGATAACAGCGTGTGCGTATGCGCTGCTTGACCCTCGGAGGTGAAGGTGCTTATTGTAAGTCCTATAGGAGCACAACAAATAAGAAGAAGAAGAAGAAGAAGGGACTCACGATGCCTGACAAAGAGCCTCTGGAATCCCATGTGCTTGAAGACATAAGTGTTTTGTTTAGTTTTATTATTAAGTGATATATTTTATACACAAATGATTTCTCCGCGCTCTTCATCCCCTTCACCGTGAACTGTATGCACCTTTTCGGAGGTGCATACAGTAAATATGTGAAAACGTTTTTTCACATTATTTACACACACTGGCACTTACTTAGAAAATGAAAATAGGAGTCTGGATGTCTATGTTGTTTATGCGGGACCTGGAGACATGAACTCAAGACATTGCAATGCCAGACGGAAATTTTGTTTTTCAGTAAATATTTTCAATTAAAATGATATGGCAGAAAATTCCATTTGGACGTTCCAATCAGAGAGTCAATCACACCCATGCCATATTTTTTCTCGGTGTTGCCGTAGCGATGACTGAACGGAAAATTTGAATGGTAAAAACGCATAATGCAGCGCTTTTCCCGTCTTGGTGAAAAGGATCTAGAGCGGTGCTAATTATTTGTACGGACATACTGAAATAATTATGCTTCAGTTTGCAGATACAGAATGCACTGAATTATGTCCAGGATGGAAATAATTGTGTGCTTTTAAATTGTTTTATCTTTCTGTGAAGCACTTTGGTCTTTCTTACTTTGGCGTTACTGTTAAGTGTTTAATAAGTTTAATAAGTAAGAATTAAACAACAAGGAGCGATAGTGATTTAACCACGGGACTACGTGTGCGGTTATATGAAAATAATGCACACCTGTTAGCACCCACCAGCCAAGCAGAATCGAGTATTCACCCAGACCATGGTATAAATACACTTTGATTGATTGATTGATTGATGATAGTATACTTATAGACGGTACAGCCATAGTATGACCCAATATGACACTGTAGCTATTTCAATGTTATTCTCTAACAGTACTTTTTACTTTACTTGAGTTATTATTTGCTTAATCACTTTGTACATATACTTGAATCTTTATTCAAGTAAAGGCCCCCCCCCCCTCTCCCCCCGCTGGCCTCTGCGGTGCGCCCGCTCTCGGCCTGTCGGACACATGTAGGGCCTTGGGTGCTGCTTTGAAGTGCTCTCAGAATGTGTCACTTTAACACTCCCCCTCCCGCCTCTTTATGTGTTTGTGAAAGTCCAGCTGCCTCATGGTGGGATATGATTACCGGACCGTACACAGTCACAGGACGGGAACGGTTTGAACTTCAGAGAGGTGTGTCGTTGTCACACTGTCCTGAAACGGCTACTAGTCGCGTAACAGGGATCACGTATATGAGGGGCCTTCGACTTCTTTCAGGCCGAGCTCCTCCCCCTCCCGTACTGGGGGGTCGGATGAACTGGGCCTCCCCAACTTACAGTCAGTGCATCCAATTGGTTTTCTTCTTCAGTTCTATTGACCTCTCAACCTCCGCCTGAACCGAGGCATTACCCAAATCTTAAAAGCTTCAACAACAACAAAAAGTGTTAAAATAGTGACAACAAAGTTACAAAAATAAAATCGCAACAAACACGAGGTGGTAAAAAGCGCCATTAAAGTTACAAAAAATACAACAAAAAAGTGATGAAAAAGAATCAAAAAAGACCCCTGAAAGTTTCAAAAAGAGCCACAAAAACAAAACGAAAAAGCTTTTAGATTTGGGTAAAGGTCGAACTGGAGAAAATCTGCCGCCCTGTAACAGGTGGTCAGTCTATTGTGAAAATAGGCTATAGGGTCATTGGCTATAGCTAAAGACTTAAATTTAAGGATCACAATAAAAAATTACAAACATTACAGCAGTACAACAATATTGTAAAGTGATCCTGATGATTAAGAAAACAAAACAAGCGCTCCACTAACATACATTGGAGGTTCTCCGGTCACATACTGTAGTGATCCATCTTATGGCGAGTGTACACTGTTCCATTTTAGACGTCTGCAACATACGGCCACTAGTCGTGAGAAAAATCTTAGGTCGTAGCTGAAAATCGCAGGACCAAAGACGAGCTACGACCGACATCAGGCAGTGTCTGATATTTTGGAAGGCTAGGCGTAGAGTGAGCCTCCTCTCGCTGCAGAGAGGATCTCCGTGAAGCATCTCGACCACACAACAGAGGCCAGGCATGAGCGGGTCTGACTCTGCAGTTTATGGGACTTCGTTTGGACTTTTCAGTGGAAATAAACCCTGCTAGCATGTTTTGCTCGCCTGAGCTAAACACACACCTTTTGCCTGAAGGTGTGCCTGAAACTGCTCCGACAATACTCGCACAGTGGAGACGACTGCTGCTCATGATTTTACCATCCCCACGTCGTGCAGTGTGACATCTGAAAATCTTTGCCATTACAGTATAAGAGCATCTGTCGCCACCGTGACTTCAGTCCCAGCTATGATAATGAACGTGAAAACAGCAATAACAACAAACATACATTTTCCACGCAGTGGTCAGTGTTGAGATTGTTTCGCTCTTTCTTTTCTTTAGCATCTTAGTTTTACTGTTAAAGTAAACAAGAAAAAGAACAAACTCACCCTTTGCGAAGCTTATTTTGTGATGTGTTCTCGACGTGCAACGTGCCGTTCCCCTGTCTTTCCGTGCTTATCTTTTCACTAATATTAACATGTTTGGTATCCACGTGTAGCACGAGAGGTGACCGAGATGACGCTCTAATCCAAATATGGTCATTTCCTTTCTGGGAGACAGCAGCGGCATTAAAAGTCAGAGATGTGCATTCGCATGCACAGATGTGGCAAAACTTTTCTTTGCATTTTCTCAAAATTTGTTTTTCATTATAATGTTGCGACAACATCTCCACTTAAGTAGCAGCTACATCCTCCAAATGTTCCAATATTGGACTTAACAATACCTTGAAGGATTTTTCACAGGGATTTTTCAATATCTAATTCCTAGCCTGATTTATTGAGTTTTGAATCCCAAAAACTGGGCAGAATGTTCCCCCTATTCACCTGCAGTGTTAGTATGTTCCCTGACTGGTTCCTTGATGTAAAGCTTTTTGGGCCCAAGATAGAAAAGTGCTATATAAATTGAGACCATGTACCATTTCATGATTTATATTACTTAGACTCACGGTTATGAGCGTAAAACAAAAACAACAAAAAATCCCAAAGACTCAAGAAAGCAGAACGTTAGGCCTGTATATTTATGCCAGTTCCACAAAAGGGAAAGAAAAACTCGGAGTGTGAAGTCAGCGCGGCGACACCCCTGTCGTAATCCCGGTTATGAGCGCGGCGCACATCATACGGCACCCGCAAACATACGGCAATGAACTTTTACCGCACAAATATGATATACGAGCGCGCGGGGCCGAACAGACAACACGGGGAGCGGGGCGCGCGGCTCCGACACACCCCCATTAGCATATTGCACGAGAGAAATCATCTGCTTAATTGAAAACCAGGCAGGAACCAAGAAGAGCGCTTTAATGTCCTCTATAAAGAACAACCTACAGGATTCAGGGAGTGCGAGAGAGCGGCAGAGGACACGTGCGGAACGAGGGAGTTCACTGAAGATAAGGGGGGGGAAAGTACTTCTCCCTGGTGGGGTGCACACAACATGCATGTAAATCCTCAAATGGTTTGTTTCCTTTTCCGATTATTCTAGCTATGTATCGGCCAGATAATTTGTAAGTTGTCGAAGCTGGGCCTAGCATCCATACGCAGGGATATTACAAACTCTGACCATTTAAAGTGCATATGGCCATTTAGACACAATTTTTGCTAAAACACAGTTAACACAATTATATAAAAATTGCTAGAAATTGTAAAAAAAAAAAAAAAAGGCAAACAATTTGACACTGTTGCCGTGTCAGCCATGTCAATCGTCGCTTTTTCTGAAACTGTTTTGATGCCTTTTCATAATTTTTGTTTGCAGTTAGTGTGTTGCGTTTTTGTTTATTTTTATTTCGTTGTCGTCACTTTTTCACCGTCTGTTTTGCTGCGTTCTTGTCGCTCTTTTGATAATCGGCGTTTTCCTCCTCATTTACGTCTCGTTTTTGTCGCTAGAGTGGCGCTTGTTTGCAAGAAATTGTGAGATAGTGTGCTCGGTTAAGGCGGGGCTTATGAGTTTAAAACCTTACCCCTTCCCCTCCCTCCCACCGTAACAAAGAACATTTTCTCCAGTTCGGCTTTGCCCAAATCTGAACGGGTAACACCTGATTTGACAGCTAAGACCTACAAAACTCATCTGAGCGTCTTCCTTGTTTTTTCTTCCTAGTTTTAATCGATTTCGTTACTTTTTGCAGGTTTTTGTTGCATTTTTGTCACTTTTTCGTTGTTTTTGTGAAATGTGACTGTATTAAAGCCACAAAGACAGACGTGATGAAAACGCCGCAAAAAACGTTACAAAGACTTGACAACTAAAACTAAGACCAAAGAGCTTAGGTTTAGCTTTCAAATGAGGCGTTAGCACTGGCCATACCGCCTTCGCTCTGCCCGATCCCGTCAGACCTTGGGAGCTAAGCAGTGAGGGGCCTGGTCGGTACTGGGATGGGAGACCGTTTGGGAGCACCAGGAAGCCTAGCGAGTGTAGTGTGTGAGTGAATGGTTAGTGGTGGTCGGATAGGGCCGATGGCGCAGACTGGCAGCCTTGCTTCCGTCAGTCTACCCCAGGGCAGCTGTGGCTACAATGATAGCTTACCACCACCAAGTATGGAGTGAATAAATAATGCAATGGAAAGTGTCTTTGAGTGTCCAAAAAAGTGCTATATAAAACCGATAATATTATTATTATTATTATTATAGGCTGTAAACTCTCAGGTCATGAACCTTTTAGATTTGGGTAAAGCTGACTGGAGACAATGTGCTCGAGGTTAAGGGAGAAAATTGGCTACAAATCTCAACATTGACCACTGACACGTTTGTAGATACAGGTCTAATGTTGCTTCTGCTGACTCTCCACACATTTCAACCAGCATTCAGCATTTTTTATGAACACATGTTTATGAATCGCTACAGTGTTTGCTCTCGAAATCCAAAGCCCACATTACATCTGCCTCATAATCCTGCCCGTCGTAACTCAAACACAGCAAACGCAGTTAGCGCTATCACGTGTTTGTGGAGTGTGTCTTCATTGTTTCGAGCGGGCGACGCGGCTCTTTCCTGTGGGTTTAGCCCTCGCCGAAAGCGGACCTCCTCCATCTCCTCAGCGTCTATTATTCTGTCAGCAGCTCCCATGGTCGTCCGCTCGCAGGAACTGAGTCCATTTCCAGCTTTTGTCCGCGTTTCAATGCCACCAACGCTCTCTCGGCAATACGCACTCGTCTCAGCGCCGCTCCGAGCTTCCCAACCAAAACATACACGCCGCTTTTGTTTCGATGACAAATAGAAATTTCCTCAATTAATACGCCGCCGCGCTCACGATATCGGCGGGGTTTACTCTCTGACAGCTTCAGGTTCCAGTGACAAGATGGGGAGGGGAGGAAAGAACGTGGTATTTACGTCGAAGGCTCGCCACATTATGCTGAATCCACTTTGGAAGATTTCCCCCAAGCAACTACGCAGCGATGGAACCCGCGACTTTCTGCACACCCATTCACTCCTCCCATAGACTTAACCAGTGTTGCCACAGATTACTTGAAAAAGTAATATATTACTGATTACTCCTTTGAAAAGTAGCTAAGTTACATTACTGATTACTTAATTTTACAAGTAACTAAGTTACATTACAAGTTACTTTATTAGTTACATTCAGCTTAGGCCGACATCATCTCCACAGCCTCAACACACTAATGACAAACCCTTTTACCAACACTCACTTTCTTGGAAGAACATTTTAACAGTAACATCAACAAAGCGGACGCAGACTCAGAAAAGTGACGTATTTCCATCTCTCTCCCCGACCAGTGTAAATGTATTTTTCCAAAGAAAAATTACAAAATAGTAACTCACAGTGATTTGGAAAAGTAACTTAATTCTGATTACTTGATTGGAAATAGTAACGCGTTAGATTACTAGTTACTGAAAAAAGTAATCCGATTACAGTAATCCGTTACTAAGTAATTAGTTACTGGCATCACTGGACTTAACCCAGGTTACACAATAGGCCAGAGCAACGCCTCATTTGAAAGCTAAGACCTACAAAACTCTTCTAAATGGATATTTTTCCTCGCGTTGTCGCCGCGTTGTCGCCAGTTAATTTTTTTATTTTTCTCATTGCTTTTTTTTGTTCTGTTTCCGTCCACTTCCTCTTCACTTTTTTGTTGCTCTTTTGTCGCGTTTTCGACAAACAATGTTGTCACATGTTTGTCACGTTTTCATCTCTTTTTGAGCACGTTTTTGTCGCTGATTTGTTGCATTTTCATCCTAGTTTTCGTCTAATTTTTGTTACTATTTTGACGCTTTTTTTTTCCAAGAAGCTTTTAGATTTGGGTAAAGCCAAACGGGAGAAAATGTGCTCTTTTCATGTTTAATTGAAACTTTATAAACCTTTAAAAACATCCTGCTGTTATATGGTCAGCAGGATGACCATATAACATCCCCCCCCCCCACCCCCATTTCCCAACCACCTGGTTTGCAAAATGAGGGGAGCGAGAGAACAAAATTTCAAAAGTAAACGATCGAGCTCCCCTCCTAATTGGACGTGACAGTCCGGACCGAACATGAAGGCAATAAAACAGAGCAGTAAATAAGACAACACGTTCTAACGACTTGGTATAGAGTTCGGGAAATTCCACAGTTACCATGGAGATCGGCCATCTTTGCAGCTGTTAGCATAAATTTCCATTGACTAACATTAGCTAAAAACCGTATAAAAAGTGCTGCTGAGTTACTACTGGTAAATACATCTAACACACTGTGGTGTCCAAGTGTGTGAATGTGAATAAATAACCCTGTATTTTAATTTTTTTAAATCTCCATTAGTTTACAATTGCTGCTAATCCCATAATGCTTATATGACATCACATTCCCAAAGTCTATTATGTGCAAACGGGAAAGCACAGTCAAAAGTGTTTCAGTCACACTGGCAGCTCAGAGTTTCTGTATAAACATTGTATTGTCACATTAAGGACACGTGGGAAAGGTGCCTACAAACCCCCAAAAGCAGAGGAACCAGTCTCCCTCCTCATTCCCACTCACAAATGTTTGCCCACACGTGCGCGCTAACCGCTCTCCACTTAGCGCGCGGTGTTTTTGAAGGCCTAATTGTAATTGAGACATGCCGGGAGTTGCTGTTTTTGCGGCTTCCCAAACCCCCGGCAGTAAACATATGGACTCGTAAACACGGTGTACTGGTTAGCCGCGCTTGTTCTGGCCACGCGCCTCTAAACGGATGCAAATGCGGCACAGATGTGGCAGATGCGGCGCGTGGGGCGGCGGCGGCTGCTGACGACTACACTGCAGATGGGCCGGAACCCGTGCCAGGACACACTGTTTGGCAGCAGACGAGATCGTACATGCGGCGTCAGGACCACACACTGTACAAACTGTCAGCTGCGGGGATGTTACCGAGACCAGGCCGGTGGTGACGGCTCCACAGAGACGGTGCGGTGAGGTTGATCTGATGAGGGAGTCGAAGCCACAAGGTTCACCACTGTAACACATTTGATGGGATAACTCATTGTTAGAGGTGCTCAGTACAAAGTAAAGTACTGCACTGTTTTTTTATTTTTTTATTTACGATCTGTACTTTACTTGAGTAATAATTGTGTTAATATTATATGTTTACTACATTTGGGAGATAAATATAGACTTTTCTAAATGCCACAGACCCAAAACAGAAAAAAGCCGCCACTTTACTTTGAATACTTAAAGTGCATATGACAGACTTTAATACTTTTGAAAATATGACTTATTTAACTTCAGTTGCAAGTTCATCAGTTGCATAATCGTCATTTTATTTCAGTGAAGCAACAATTTTAATGCAATGAAAGAAATGTTCTGTAATTTGTATTTTAATTCTTTTGACATAGATAGAGGTAAAGTTCCGTGGCAGTTTGACTCATTTCCCATTGACGTAACATGGTTGGCACGGCAACAGTTTAAAATGGTTTGCCTCTATCCATGTCACTTCCTGTCAGTGTCCAATAAGGAAGTTAAACATCACAAAAATGGCCAAACTAAAGAAAGCTCGATACAGTCTTTGGCAAAATCTTAAATTTAATTGTGTTAACTATGTTTTAGCAAAATGTGTGTCTAATGTATCATACACACTTCACGCATTATTTACAGCAAAGTACTTTCATTCTCTAGGATTTTTTCATCATTTGGCGTCGGTAGTAAACGCTGCTATGCACCCTTCCCTGACCTCAACTGGCTTTCCCCCCTCACCCACGCCCCTCGGTCCACACACTGCCCTGATGATGCATTCGATGGGAAAAGGAAATCTCATTATCTTGTCTGCAACACACATTAAATAAAAAGATGTGTAGCAAAGTAAACATTTGAATGCTAAACTGCAACTTTCATGAACATAATTCACAGTGCAGAGGTTTTATTTCCCACAACCCCTGAACGCCTCATACTCTTTTCGATGGTTTGTGCTCTGTAAACAGAGAGTTGACCTGCTGTTTTCCTGTAGATATTGGCTTATTCAACAAACTGACTTTTCATGAGGATTTCAGCGGCATCAGAACAGGCCGGTCAGATGTCACGATCTGTTTGTAAACTAATGTCAAAATGCTGTTGCTGCTTCTACTGCTCCAAACATATTTTTATTGTATTCTTCGATCTCTGCACGTGTTTGTGTTTACGGTGCGGAAGCAGGTGAGGCTGTGTGACAAAGTCTGTGTCTTTAAGTTTGCAGTGTGGAGAGAGACAGAGTGAAATGTTAAAGTAAACAATCAAATCCCTCCCCTCTTTAACCAGAAAGCCCTTCGTAGTTTGCCAAATGAGGAGAGCAGGAACTGAATTTTGAAAAGTAAACGATCAAGCTCCTCCCCCTTTTTTATTTTTTAGAATATAACCAAAAGTAGTAAACAGACAATGAGACAAAAATGAAACAAAATAAAAACGGCATGAGGCGTACATGCATAATCAGTACTTTACAGGTTCCTTGTACATTCCGTGTCATCGGTGTATAAATATAAGCTCCTCCCCCTACCTCCTGATTGGACCTGACAGGCTGTTTCACGGGAAAAGTTCATCTCATTGGTCAACGTGGGGGGATACTAGACTCTGATTAGTTGCTGAGATCCGGGAAGGAGGGACTTTACACAAAATTCTCTATATATATATATTATTACTTACTTCACATCGAAATGCAAGACTAAGTGGTACATTTTGCACATTTTATAAAATTTATTATACATTTAGACTTCCAGACTATCACTTTAACGCAGTGTTTTTAGCGATGCATTGTGGGAATGCAACAAACAGCCATAAGCAAAAAATGGATTTGCTTATGGCTGCTGCTTTAACCTCTTAACCCCCGCCTTAACCGAGCACATTTTCTCCAGTTCGGCTTTACCCAAATCTAAAAGCTTCTCGACTGGAGTTTACAGCCTATAGGCCAGTGTCACGCCTCATTTGAAAGCTAAGATCTACAACTCTTTGTTGTCTGGTTTTCATAGCATTTATTTATTCTTTTGTCTCGTTTTTGTCATTTTGTCTTGCTTTCTTTATCACATTTTTCCTGCTTTTTTTGTCATGTTTTCATCTTGTTTTTGTCACTTTTGGTAAAGCCAAACTGGAGGAAATGTGCTCGGTTCAGGTGGGGGTTAAGAGCTTGAGTAATAATGACAGAGAAACTTTTGCTTTTTATCTTTTTGAATAATATTTGACCAAAAGTATCTGTACTTTGACGAAATCTTTTGCAAAATGTCGCGTTTGCATGTTCACACATCACACTCCTTAGTCTCTTCCTCAGCCACACTTGCCCTTTGGCAGACTGGCACTGTCAGCCTGTGTGTAAAGAAATATTAAATCTTGATTCTTTAAAAGCTCATGTTTTTTTTTATATTTGCGTTATATGCCCCTCTTTCGAAACCATCCAGCTGCAGCCTCCTGTGGTAGTCTACACTCTTGGCTCCTGTCCACCGATGTGAAAGAATATATGAGCTGTCCCGCTGTGGAAGGGTGCTGTCCCACACTGAGGGGAGGAGTGGGGCTTGGGGGGGGTTGCACATTAGGAGCAATGAACCTAATGATATCAGCGCAGTGTCCAGAACCGCCCATAGCGCTGGGATGACAAACCTGCCACGTCGTAATCTAAACGGAGGTCGTAACATCAGCAGAAAAGCGCGGTGATTTGCTCGGCTTTCTCTGCTGTCCTGTAATAACGGAGCGGCCGTAAATTAGCGATGTGCCGGGAGTCAGCGAGTGCACGTATAACAGCCCCGGGCATTAGGAGATGAGCCACTGAAGAAAAAAAAAAAAAGGCCTGCCAGACACTTCGGAACCTGTGAGAGTCCGGGAGGAATGACCAAATCTTTTATCAGAGGTTTGTTAAAGGAGAAGCACTTGTGCAGCATCAGCTCTTTCGATGTCTGTATATAAATGTGTGCATGTTCAACTATAGTGCCAATATCTAGGGGGGGAAAGTTGTTCTGAATTGTTCATATTAAAAGGTGCACTATGCAGCGTATTTGACCTTTCTGATTGTGTGGTTAGCTTAGCGCCTTTCCTTACCATCCCGGCGGCCCCTAAGACACTCCATGATCAATTGTTTTTTTAGGTTTTCCAGTAGGTTTTCTCCATGGTTACGTATACTTAAAAAAAATTAAAAAAATCAATCCTGAGGCATCATGGTGGCCACTGGGATGGAAAGTAAAGGCGCTAAACTAACCACCAGTTCCTAAACTTTTCAGGCCACAACCCCCAAAATCAACTCGGGACCCCCTCCTGTAAAATGTATTTCGCACAACATTTGAAATCTGGTTGAATTATGTTCGTTTGGATACTTTATTTTCATATGGCTATGGCTTTAGGATTTTCTTTCCGTCAGTAGGTGTCAGTAGTGAACCTCTCATCCTCTCACCTGGCTTTCCCCCTCACACCCCTCACTCCTACTCCACACACTGCACTGATGATGGATGAAAAATAGACATCTCATTAATCTTATGTGCAAATTCATCAGTAGAAAAAAGAACACGTGTAGAGTAAACATTTTGCAGTTTAGTAACTGTAATGTAATTCTGTGCTTAATGGCATTTAGAACATAATTAGCGCTCGTGCGTCACAGCTAGAAGGTCCCGGGTTCGTGTCTATGTAGGTTTCCCCACCACTCAAAACATGTACAATACGTTCCCCTCCGGGGCCAGGACTCCCCTGTAAAAGAGATTCTTCATCTCAGTGGGACTGGTTAAATAAAAGTTTTTAAAAAATCTCATTATGTAAAAAATTTTGTCACAAAATCATCTTGCGACCCCCACTTCAGTGTCCCATTCCCACTTTGGGAACCACTGGTCTAGACTGTTAAAGCTTTTGTTTGGGCCAAAACATGTTTCTAGCTCTCACAGTCCCTCCTGTGTATTCAAATTGTTCAAAGAATGTGATTCTATGGACATTTCACACCCATGTACAGCATTGAGTGGTGACAAAGTGAAGCAGGGGCGGCCACCCCCAAGATAAATTACACTCATTTAGATTAGACTTATAATACAACAAGGTCTGTGTTTTGCTGTGTTTACAACTCTGAGGTGGCAAAACTAATTGAATTTTACAACACCAAAAAAATCTGATACCCCAGCTTTAACAAGATAAAAAGTTGTAAGCAACTTTTTTTAATAATTTTTCATCACATTTGTATGAGGCTGTAAATTGTAGATGGAAGACCTGATATTGCAATATATTGTGGCTTCTTACAATATAGATATTGCATCTCATTGTGTTGCAGCAACTGTTTTTCCACTGCTTTTGCAACGGGACAATACCCACCCAGCCACAGGGCCGACATGCAAACCTATCCCATCCTGAACAGTCCAAAGTGTACGGGATGTTCTATCTTTTCCCGTATGTATCATAACATGAAATAGCTCGGATCAGATGTACCTTTCACCTTGTTTGTGCGCGCGCAGTGTGTTATGACAAGACGTATGTGTTTGGATAAGGCGTGAGGATGGTGTCACAGATAATAGAGGAGATCGCTGAGTGCCCGTGAATGGGACGGGGAGGAGGGGGGGGGGGAAGCATACCTATGTTAATCCCGCTCCCGTCGCTGTGCTGGGAGCGCTCGTATTTACATATGCACAGAATCCCGCTGTTTTGAGCACACCATTGACGAGACAGCGCAATTAATCATCCCCCAAATGCTCCCGCCGCGCGGCAGACGACCCGCGCCCAACACGCCGCCGCGGAGCCGTGCAGGTGCGAGTCAGGCTGCGGGAGCATTTTTCACACAGGAAAAAAGGGGGCCTCCGCTTCAATCTCGCGTGTCGAGAGATTTCAGACGGAGATCTTTGTTTCACGACGATCGACTCTCCTGCTGCACTTTGCAAAGCGGCTTCCCCATAATGTTTGACTGGACAGCGAGGAAACCTTTATGCAATACTTGTTTTGGCACGACCTGAACTGACGTTGTCCTGCCTGGTAACGCCGATTCACCTATTCCAAACCAAGGAAGGAAGCGGAATTTTAACTGCTCTCACAGTTATGTAAAATTGACTCTTTTTGTTGTTGTTGCACTGTTACAATGTTGATCCCTCAGCAAGAAAACACGCCTGGAGTTGTGTCTCAAGCCACTTGCGCATCTTTGAGTGTTCTTTGCATCTTCCCCAGTGGCTATTCTCAGATAAATCTTGTCCTGTTCCCAAAAAAGCTCCTCGTAAGGTCAGACGTACAGTATACGGGAATTGCTGTCCTCACCTCTCCATGACTTAATACTTTTCTTTTCTAACCAACAAAGTGTAAGACAGAAGATATGTTTTGTATTGATGCTAAATACCTGCAAAAAGCATAATACCCCCTTAAAAGTGCATACGACTCATTAGACACATTTCTTTTGCTAAAACATAAACACTTATCCGTAAGATTATGCAGTTTTCGTTTGACATTTTTTGTGGCGTTTATTGTTTAACTTCCTTATTGGACACTGACAGGAAGTGACATAGATAGAGGTAAACAATTTCAAACCGTGCCAACTGTATCATATCAATGAGAAATGAGTGAGTCAGAATTCTATGGAACTTTCCCTCCACCTATGTCACTAACTTAAAGATGCACTATGCAACTTTATATGTTAGCTTAGCACCTTTCCATCACGGTGGCCCCGCTGGTGCTTCAGGATCAAATTTATTTCAGTTTCTTTAGGATCACTGGTAGGTTTTTGGAATGGAATGTATACGTAATGGATGCAGTTCAATCAGCAGAGAAAAACTAAAAAAACAGTAGATCCTGGAGCGTCCTAAGTAAAGTCACTATGCTAACCATTCAAACATCCGCTGGGTCACAGAAAGGTTAATTTTTGTTCATATATATATATATATATATATATATATATATGTAATATATATATATATATATATATATATATATATATATATATATATATGTATATATATATATATGTATGTGTTTTTGTGTGTGTCCAGCCGTGGAATCCAGGGACACAACTTGGTTTTGGGGCATTTTGAGAGAGACATAGCTTGAGAAAGTGTAGTCTCCAAGCTTTCCAATGATATGTAACACATGGAAATCTGGTAATATTTGGAGATGTGGCAAACTGAAGTTAACCCTTATGTAGTCCTTGGGTCATTTTGACCCGAAAGCCACTGGAGCCGCAGCCCAAAAGCCACTGAAAGATGTGTACATTTTTTGACATTAAGGTCTTTAAAGGGTGCAAAATTTAAGGATCACACAAGGGTTAACAACTCCAAAAAGCCCAAAGGGCACCAAAAGGCGTCTGAAGTTTAGGGCAGTTCTCACCTCTCTCTGCTGCTCGAGTGACAATAGGGCTCCCCCCATAAAGCTGTAAAGCACAGGGGGTAGAAAGGGGAAAATGCAAGAAATATGTGCCATAAAAAAAAAAAAAAGGTTTGCAAACAGGTAATATATATATAAATATATCTTGCAAAAATCCACTTCCCATAGAGCCTACTTCTAGCAACTAGCAACACCATGACAACTAGCAACATTATCCCAACATAAATTTGACCAGAGGGAAAGAAGAACACACACACGATCATTAGTGCCATGGATAATGACTATGTTAAATATGATCCTAACCTGCACACAGAGCTTACGACCAAAAACAAAACGCAAACAAATCCAACCCACTGAACACACCACGTTAGCTTACAGCACAACAATGGCCTCATCAAAAAGCAAACAGACACGATGGCACAGCGGCAACAAGTGAAAAAAATAAATACATCACTCACCCGTCTGAAGTAACCTTTGTGTGCCTTCTGCTCAGCAAACTCGTTCACTATTGTGGTAAATCCATTTTCCTCGCTCAGTTCTTTTCAATGTAGAGTTTCTGTCTTAAATCACGCTCTGAAGGCGAGGAGTTGGCTCGGGAAACGTAATGGTCAACAGGGGGCGCTGTGCATGCTTACAGCCAGGGCATCATCAGTGGCGCGGAAAAGTTAGCCTGGTAAGTGCTCTGGTTTCACGCAGAAAAACGAACCTCTGCAGTCGTATTCCAGCGTTAGCAGCGGCGACTTCGGTGAGACACACAGGGAAGCGTTGCATAATCATGAGCCACACACGCACAATGACACGCCCCCACTGCGTGCGCTAGTTCTCCGACAAAACAATACGTTTTAGAACTTGAAAAACGGATTGACAATAGGCGTATGTATAAAACTGCCTCTTTTTTTTTCCAAGAAGCTGCTTGTTTCTCCATTTGTGAGAAAGTGAGTCTGACGACTTGTGTCCCTGGAATCCACGGTGGGTCACATATAGAAAAGGTGCATAGAGCACCTTTTAAACATTTTAATAAAAATAACTTTTCTTCATGAATTTCTGTAGATTTAGCCGAACTACTGCTTCAATCACCTTCAGTATATTTCAAACGGTATCAATAAAATTGTACCACCCGTGCTTCATAGAACAAGCAGCGTTTATGACACACGGCCAGAGCAATAAATGAAATTGTGAATACATATGGGATAAAAACAGGCTCATGCTCAAAATGTAACGCTGATAGATATTGCACTGAAAAGATGTGTCAGGGAACTAAAGTCAAGGCTTCTCTCTCGCGTGTGAAATGTGTGAACTTTGGTCCCACCTTGAGTTTGCGCTTATAAGTTACAAAAATAATTTAAAATGGTGCGCAAGTGCATCCAAATGTTCAACACCGTAGAAATATATTTGGCCCATAATAGGAATGATCAAGTACTTACACAAGTGTCTTCGAAGCATAAGTAGAGCTCTGCCATTTTTGTTACATTAAAGTTCCTATAAAATAAATATCAAGCCTACAAAACTAATAAACATTAAAAATATAAACTTGTCTTCATTTTAGTCAAGAAAATACCTTAATTGTTTGCTTCTGGAGGCTCAGTGAATACTTGAAAGTGTCCATTTGAGCAGTTGCTTCACCTGCATGTGTAGACTCTGGTCCCCGTGGTCCGCAGGGCCCTGCAGCGGAGGAGGCCGGCTGGAGGGAACATCTGCCTGGGTGTGTCCTTCAGGGATGTGCTCAGGAGAAACCTCTGGAGAGCTCTCTGGTCTGTTCACTCTCTTGCCTTCAACGTTCCTCCTCCAGGCGGCTCCTCTGGAGACTCCAGCACGGCCTCTGGAGGTGAGCGAGACTGGGCCAGTTCATCAGCCGGCCAGACCAGCTCTTTATACGGAGAGATCCTATGGATTTTCAGGGTTATATGTTTGTGGAGGTCCTGTCGTTTCTTTTTCTTTGCTGAAGATTTGGTTTTAGGCTCATTCCTTTGTCATTACTAGGATCAATATCTGTAAAAAATGTTATTCTGGTTTTCAAAATGCAGAAATGTTCCAAGACATTGTGTTTTTTAAATTCCGGGTGACTTAAAGACCGTGCAGTTACTAAAGACGCCTATCGGACAGTTTATGGATATTAAGGGTATACTTTTATCTGTTTAGCATCTTTAACAATGGTTAGGTAAGAGTTTGTGACAGAACACTGGAAAAAGGACCATCTTAAATGAGATAAACGACTTAAAATGGCTTGAATCAAGGCAATTTATGTTTTGAGTCAATATGAACGAATATAAAAAGACTAATGCCAATGTAACAAGCATGAATCCCATTTGAAATCAGACAAATTCACTTATACATTTAAATATATTTTCTTTTCACTGAAATGCTGAATAAAACATAATAATGTTCTTGTTGCAAAGGCGATAAGATGTGTTATCTTATCTAAGACAAACCAAACCAACTCAAACTTTAAATGTAATCTCTTAATTCAACTAAAGTCATTTCTTAATTTAACTAAATGTATGTCATTTCTTCTGTAAGATGATTTTTTAGCCTGGTTTCCACACTGGAAAAACTGCCATCTTATCTTAGAAAAATTGCTTAAAAGTGCTTGAATCAAGACAATTAATGCTGATTTTGAGTAGGTTTGAAGTAAGAGAAGCAAACAGCTGAAAGTCAAAGACAAGAAAAATTGTCCTGGTTCCATTGGCATTAGTCCAAATCTGCTCCTAATCAGTACAAACCCCAATATTTCAAGCACTTCTTCATCATTTTATGTAAGATAAGATGGCATTTTATCCCCCAGTGTTACTCTCTGCACAATAGAAAGTGGAAATGTCAGATTTTTTTTTTTAAATCAGTGACTGTGGCAAATGACACCAGTTATCTTGCAAATTCGCAAGATAACCTAACTCCATGCACCGCAACATATAAAGAGAAGTTGAAGACTAAAACA
This sequence comes from Proterorhinus semilunaris, assembly GCA_021464625.1. NCBI lineage: Eukaryota > Metazoa > Chordata > Actinopteri > Gobiiformes > Gobiidae > Proterorhinus > Proterorhinus semilunaris. The sequence continues at coordinate 27,517,144 of CM038356.1, read as the reverse complement.
AACGGTGATACAGCCACAAAGGAAATGTTTCTCCAGTTTTAACACAGCGGTTCCCAACCTTGCGTCCGAGAAGCTCTTTTCACCTCTTTGCGTGTTAGACCTGTCCTTTCAACTGAATGAAATGAAAGCCACAGTTTTAACAACAGTAATGTTGGTGTTACTTTCATTCTGTGCTCTCACTTCCAAGCACAGCACGAAAGTGTTCCCTGAAGATCTTAAGTACATTTTCCGACTCTCACTGACTCGCTGTGTGTAGTCTTTTGCTGCCCAGAGGTGACGCGCCGGCCGTCTACTCGGCGCAAACTGCAGGCGCATTGATGTTATTGATATGGTTATTGATGTTGTCATGCGTAGAAGTGGCCGAGATAGTCACAATGGGCCGCTGGCTTGTACGTCCATAACATCGACTCAACAACTCACAGATAGCAAAAAGCCCGGGCTGGGGAGACGGAATGTTGTTCCGAGTTCAGAATCCAAGAAATAAATGTCTAAATGAGCCAGTAAAGAATTCTAAGTCAACCAGTCAGCAGCTTTGTGTAGAACAGGTTTTGTTTCTTTTACCATGTCAATCTCAAGATCCCCAAAGTAGTCAATCATTATAAACACATGATAAAATGTTCCTGATAAAAGTCAGCCAAGCCTGTGTTGCCCAAAATGAAATGAAATAAACAATGTATTTCCCGGTTGAAAGTTGAGTTGTGTATATGACAAGTATCAAAGCTTTAAAGGTTTTTCTAAGCAGCAAAGAGTCTCCTTTCTAGTTTGAGGGATTGTTTTCAGTCTTTCCTCCACAAAGGTCTAAGAGAACCAAGAGGTTTCCAGGCAGTCTCTTTAGGTTTATCCACAAATAAGATTCCATTCCAAAAAGCTCCCATTTCAGATCTTCAGGGATGTTTTGGTCAGGAGACTGTGAAGACCACGGCAACATCTTCAGACTGCACCTCTTGATGTCATCCATTGTGGATGGTTTAGAATCATTGCCCTTCTTCTGGAGCCATCTGCCTTTTGACTTTAGCTTTTTCACAGAAAAAGGGGCTACATTTCCAGCAGAATTAGTTGGAATTCAATTGCATCCATTCTTCATTCTACCTTTGAAATGCTCCCTGTGCCATCCATTTTCTTCCACTTGTCCGTTGCCGGGTCGTGGCAAATCACATTGCACCAGCACCTATGGCTCCTCCTGCAGGTGGTGGGTCCACAGAAGGACGGCCTCATGGTTCTAACAGGGCCTGTTGGTCTCTCTGAACCGCTCTTTGTCTGACCCGTCAACTAGGACCTGTATGCTATGGGAGACCCTACAGAGACAACAGAGCTCCCAGGATCATTCGGGCGCTCAAACCCCTCCACCACGTTGAGGTGGCGGTTCCAGATGGGGCTCCCTGTGCCACTAAATGCAATAAAACCCTAAAGGATGATGGATCAAACCAGATCTTAACCGTTGAAGAGAAGACCTTTGATCACTCCGGCCAAAAAGTTCTACAGTGGTGTGCACAAGTTTAGATAAGCCTCTCATTTTGGAAACCAAAAATATAGGGGAGATGGACCTTTTTAGTTGGAATGAGCAGGGCTTGGGGCATAGGCGACCTGCTACAGGGGGCGCTGAATGAACATTGCCGACTTTTGGACATAACTTTGGAATGCAAAGTCATAGACTTGCCGTCTTTTGTGTTGGAAACTAGAGAAACTAGATCAAGCTTTCTGGTCCTTCTACATATTCGGGGAGCTGTGTAACATTGCGGTGAAAATTTACAAAAAAGAAAAAGAAAGAATGGACAGATAGTAGGCGCAGTGAGTTGCTTTGTGTATAAATAAAGCTGCCTTGCCTTGCCTAGTAATAATGATCATAATTCAACTAAAACTATGCTTTTCTATATCCAAAGTGTGTCTAAAAGGACTGCAAAGCATGAGATCTGAAGAATAAGGAATGCCATTAGGGTCAAGAAATTTCAGAAAAGGCTTTGTCCATGTGTCTAAATGTGCCAGAAAAGCACAAACAAGTACGAATGCTGCCAGTACTCCAGGATAACTGGGTATAAATCGACATGAATTATAAGATTGATCTACTTTTCATGGATGTTTTTTATTTTATTTATATGTCTTTGGGGGGAAAGCATACCAAGCTCAATCTTGCCTAGGGCATCGAATTGGTTTGGGCCGGCCCTGGGAATGAGCAAAGGTCCGTTTGGAGAAGATGGGGCACGGAACCTCATGAAAGGAACATCTTTCCAACTGTTAGGCCTGGAGGTGGATCCATCATCCTTTGGGGTCGTACAGCAGCCAGTGGCACAGTGAACGTCCCACGGGTAGAACAAAGAATTGACTGAAATAAATTCTAAAGGAAGTCGAAGCTCCATCTTTGAACTAGCTTGACAGTAGAGAGACACAAATACCCAGCGCCATCTCGAAGTTCCTGACTGCGCTGACCTCTACGTAATCAGACGGCTGCTGGCCAGAGCGTGACCGGCTCAGGTGCTGCTCACGTCAGTATTTGACACATAAATGACAACGTCTTCCACAGCGAGATAACTCCGCACCGCCCTGACCTCATAACGAGCGTATCCCTCCGCCCCCCCCCCCCCCACTCGACCCCTTACAGAAGCTCCCCTGCCCTCTCGGCGCTCCCTCCGCACTCCACTCCACTCCACTCCCGGAGCGCTAAATTCTCCCTCCCAAGTTCCTGAGTCGATTTGTTATCAAATCAAGCGTCGCGCGGCTGATTCATTGCTATTCAGCGCGGGGCCTGATTTATATGCAGAATGTAAAACAGATGCCGTACGCGATACATATTTATGGTGGGGCCCGCGCGCACAAGATTTATGGCGGCGTCGTTCGCGGGGTTGCGCCGGAGCCGGGCTGTGATGACTTGTACTTCCTCTCAGCTGCCAATGCCAAACTCATTAAAAAGAGGTGTGACTATTAATATACATTGTAATACTGACAGCGCCTAATTTATAATCCGACAGCGTGTTTGGGAGCTTCTTTCTCGCACCCGTTGATGGGATTCACGGCCCTTTTATAGGTTGCGTTCATGTGACAAAACATGCGGCACAGCCTATAGGCCCGAGCATTCGAATGACAGTGACTACAGGTGCTCCCGCTCTAAAAATGTCAATTCAAAAAGCAAAAACAAAATCTGTATTCACAAAAGTAGGATAATACAGAGGACATGAAATAGTGTCGTACAGAGTTTCCACAGACAGCAGTAAGTCAAATTGAATGCTTTTTACTGCCATTTTAAAGCCCAAATACGGTATTTTGAACGTCACAAACGTTCCAATCCTCAAAATGTGCAAAAGTTCCATCAAACAGAGGAAAGCGGATGATTTTTGATGTAAGACGTTTCTTAAGAAGATGTCCATGAATGAGGCCCAATGGCATTCATTTGAAAAACTAACAAAAGAACATTTGATTTCTTGCCCGTCTGAATCCAGTTTAATGCTTTTTAATGGCCTGCGGAAATTCTGTTGTACTGTATTCATGAGTACTCTATACTCATTTGGGACTTGTTTGGTCTGAATTACTGCTTCAGTGTGGCGTGTCCTGGAGGATGGGGCTGGATAGACCTGTCCATTAAATAACATGCCCAGTGTGTAATACTACAGTTCTGCTGATGTTCAAATCTGGTTCTGGACAGAGCTGGTGAACAAAAGAAAGCTTTATGTCTTCTAAAACCTCACACTGATACACTTTGGTCACTACGTTCTTTCATATGTTTCCTTGATGTAAGGCGACCTTGAGTGCTTAGAAAGGCGCAAAGTGTCCCAAATAAAATGTATTATTATCCTTGGAAGTTACCATGATTCTATGCATCATTTCGTGCACAGTGATGATGTCATCAGTACTTCCAGGTTTAACGGAAGCTTTCTCCATTCACTATAATGGGATTTTTTTAATTATAATCTGCTATAGAGCAGACTTTCATTCAAATATCACATTTACTGCAGTTTTTTTTTTTGAGTAATGATTTTTCTAACATTATTTTTTTCATACACAATGAAGGCTTATTTTAAATATAAAAAAGTCTTCATTTTGCCTGGAGAAATGGTGAGATATATTATTCTAAATTGGTGTAAAACAGTTTTGAGCCTTTTATTTGTTGTTATTTCTGCAAAAGGTTCAGATGAAGTTGCAGCTTTGGATGTGTTTGTCTACGGAACTCTCAACAGTTTAGATCCGGATTTAGCTCGTTTTTGTGTATGATGTCACACTCAACAGACGGCATTGTTTTCCCCCTTAACTGTTTTCAAACATGACCATATATGGGTGATTCCAGAGATGCCGACGGCATCGCATCATAGAAGGGGGCTTGGCCTCGCCGACGGGGAAAATATAATATTTTAGGAAACACAATTTTTCACTCTTTTAAGCCATTTTCTGGCGAAATAATAAATGTATTTATCACATACAAATAAAGTCAAGTCTAAATCGGGTCCATATGGATGTTTATACACAGCAGCTTATTCAGTAGACGTGAAAAAAAAAGCAGTCGTAGCTAGCGTTAGCATTAGCACGATAAGCATCATGTTAGCATTCTCCGTTATTTATATATTTATAGATTGTTGAACCACTTTGCTCCTCCCCATGTCTTTGTATCTTTATTGGGAAGAAAACTATATTCATAATTCAGCATTTGTTAAAGTAATTAGAGAAAGTTTCGATTTTTCTCCAAATTGATTTCCCCTTATCTGTTTTCAAAAGTGACCGTATATGGGCGATTCCAGAGATGCCGTCTGTATCTAATCTACACCAAATTATTTTGTGCAGAACCGTCAAAGTTCCCGACTGACTGGCGTTGCCATGCCGTCGCTATGCTCTGATATCACCTTCATTCCTTCCTCAGTTTGTGTTAACTTATCAACTTGATTTGATGTCATAATTTCAACCATAGTTACCACCATAGAATTCTTATGCCCACCACCTATAGACTGTTTTAGAATGTTATGTCACGTGAACGCAACACCCCCGTACTAATACATTGAAGAATCTCCTGGAAGTTGCCGAATGTCTCTTGTGTGTAGCATGCACATCCACACTCCATTTCTCAACATGTGTTTTTTTGGCTACGATGTACCTGTTATTGTGCGTATTGATTTATTGGGTGCAGTCCCTTGACCCTTGGAACCCAGAGCTGAAGGCCAGATGAAGATCAGCCGGTGCAGCCAGTAAAGGCTCTAGGAGAATGTGTCATTATGAAACACAGCAGAGTTGAATTGGATAATTTTGCTGACATAACAGATTTGTTCAGAGGGGGATCAGGATGTCTAACATGTTGAATATAGAGGAAGGGTTTGGTAGTTTGTGTGTTTGTGAAAGTGCTTGTTGAGAGAATTACATTTCCCAAAACCTCAGGACTGGTTTAAAGATTTGCTTCCACATCGTGGTAGAGGTTTTCAAAGTCGTCAACTGGACTGGGTTTTAAAGAACTTCTACTTCAATGGGAGGTTTCTTGACAATTGAGAACCAACACAAACATTTTTTAACAACTAACTTTAATGTTATAAGGGAAGTACTAACACCGTCCCATATTGGTTTCATACACAGTGTTCTGCGTTAACTATTTGCACGTTATATCAGGGGTATTTTTACTTAAAGGGACTAGATGGAGTTTATTTTCATTTTAACATTAAAATACATAATGTTAAAATGTATTTTCCTCCCCCCACATGCTCCAGCAATGTCCTAATGTGTAGAATGAGCCCAGACCTATTCACCACAACTGCCTCTATCACTCAAAAAGTTGTGACTTCGTGCCAAAGTACCAACTACATCCATCGTCATGCACGAGCTTCACATAGAGACTGCAGTTACGCGTAAGACCTGAGGTGGCAACTTCCGCTTAGTCCCTTTAAGTGAAAGTACTGAAGTATTTGCTGGAGGAAATACTCAGATATTCAAAGTGGATTGTAAAGTGTCCAATCTGTCTGAAGGTGCATAATGTAACTTTTTATGCAGAACCAAAGTTAATACCTAGCGACTGTGTGGTCAGAATGGCGAGTTAACGTTCCATCACTTTGACCTCTGACACTCCAAGATCGATTGTTTCTAGAGTTTACGCTAGGTTTTCTCCACTGGCGGACACATCTCTATGGTTACGCATACATTCCATTCCAGAGAACCTACCAGAAACCCTAAAAAAAATAATCTATTGATCCTGGATCAGTCCGACATAAAAAAGTTACATATTGCACCTTTGAACAAGCTCTGTAAATAACTTTGCAGCTTCAACATGAAAAATTGTAGTAAAATAAAGTGCAGAACCTCCGAAACAAAACATTTTGATTAGTGCGTGAAATGGAGCTTTCATGTTCGGAGAATAAAGGCTATATTTATATAAATGTTATCATTGCTAATGCAGAAGTGCTCTACTTTCATAATAAGGAAGCGTCGAAACGTTACAAGTTTTCCAGAGGACTAACAAGGGTACTAGTAACATTACAAAGCAACGCTGCCCAACACTGTTTTGTTCAACAACACTTCTCAAACCATAGCGTCATCGTTGGGGCCCCTTTACCGACCAGTGGGGGCCTTTACATTTGCCCGCTCTGCTCATAGCTAGCCTCGGCCTTGCGAAACCTTCTATGGAGCAGATGCGTGAAGTTACATGGTCAACCTGGCAAACACAAAGCCCCCGCCAAAACAAAAGGCGTGAATCGGCTCTTTCAACAGTGTATTCTGAAAACAGCTGAGTGCCGCAGTGCTGCTTCTTCACTCCCCCCCCCCCTCTCCTCCCGAGACGAAGCGGCCAGACAGAAAGAGAAAGGACACCATTTTGGCTAATTAGCGGAGGCGCGGGACATGCTAGCCGCTTAGTTTTTCATGGGCTGTCGAGCGTCCTGTGAAGTTGTGGTAAGAAGTATTAGAAAAAACAGAGAGAAAAGAGGCAGCCAGACGCGCGATGCTGAGCGGGGCCTTGGCGGGGGCCAAACGGGGGCCAATGTAGAGGATTTAGCAAAGTGGAAGAAAAGGGCTCTAAATTAGAAGCGCAAATGGCCCCTCCTCCTGCTTTAGAAAGAGCTATTCACCGACAGTGCCAGGGGTCTAATGTAGGTATGAGGGCATGTGTGGGCAGAGGAGGGGAAAGTAATCCGTTACATTTACTCATTTTATTGAGTGATGTACAGAACCCTGGGCTGTCCTCCACATTTTCAAAGTTCAGAATTAACTTACTGTGAGCAGTTCTGTGCTCAGGGTGTGTTCATTTTAGCACTTCAAAACGAAACTTTCAATTTTCTATTTTTCATAAAGTCCATCATCTTTTCTACATAGATACATTTTTTAAGTTGTAAAATGTAAAATATAAACGCAAAAGCAGGACCGTCTGGAACTTTGCTTACAGCCAATCAATTCTCAACAAAGTGTTGTATTGATCCGATCACAGAGCACGTTGTCACAAGGGGAAGTCGGAGTTAAATGTCCTCAAATGTACTTAACAAGAATGATCCTGTGTAGATCTTTCGTTTCATTGTCTTTATTAAGCAAGAAAGATTTCAAACAAAATCGGGCCTGGCTCAGTACAAACTGATTTTCAGCAGAACACGCAAACACAGCATTGAACATCAGCTCAACACTCTACACAAAACATACGGTCACAGGCAAAAGGAAGAACCATAGACTGTTAAAAAGAATAGACAACTCCTCCTCACTCCTCCCGTTTACCATAATGACCACGTTCGAGGGGGAAATCATGGCGGATTTACAGACTCCTCCTCCTCCCCAGCTCTGACGAACCATGTTCCTAAAAAGGGCATAAGGGCGGGATCTTCACTGTAGACTCGGCCCTCGCGTGGCGCGCAGCTCCAATGCTAACAGTCCGACCCTCATTAGTACGAGATTTCTAAACATTTTCTTACGAAAACCAGCCTGGTTTCTTTGATTGTAACTAACCCAGCGTTAATCACAGGAGGAATATCTAGCTGTAGAAAGTTCCAAAAAATTAGGCACCGGGCTCTAAAGTTGTCTTTAATGTGTCCAAAGTGTAATGATTCCTAATGGGAGACTAGCGGCCATATGGAGGTACTACAGCAATGGCGGCCTCCAGTGTTGTGGTCATAAAGCCGAGCAGCCAGCGGCCATTGGGAAGAACACACTGGTGTGAGGCGTCCGTCTGTACGACTCTACTCCAGATGTTTCACCACAGTCTTTGTGTGACTGTATGGTTCTTATGGTGAGAGGGCCCTGGTGAGCTCACAGAAAAAGGAGTTTTGTAAATAGGTGTTCCTGTATATGGGTAAGATTTGGTTTGCGTTGGATCCGATCGAGAGCTGGGCCTTGGGACCAGAGCAGACAGTGGATGGAGCAGATGGAAGTAGAGCTTAATCCCGTGGCTCAGGGCATATTCTGGAAAGTCAAGGCAGCCGACTGTGATAGAGCAGTGCAATGGTGGATCCAACCAGGGAGCCCGTGGTGGTGGTTTGATCTGTATTTTATTAACAAGGAAGTTAATATTTTGTGGATGCTGACGTTTACATTGATTGAAACAGCCATTACGCATTTGTGTAATGTGGCAAAAACGACGTAGATCGTTCACATGTGCCTATGCTCTTCTGGTCGATAAAATATTAACTTCCTTGTTTACAAAATACACCGCATGCCACCTGCGTAATATCCGGCTTCTCCAATTGGTGAATATGCCTGTCAGTCACCCCCGCTTGGCGCCTGTTAAAAAAAAAAACACAACTATCGTAAAAGAATCAAGTTCAACAGCTGCGACGGAGCGCTAAAGTACATCCTCATGTTTACACATATTAAGTAGCCATGTGCTTCTGGCGTGCGCATTAACGTCAGGCCTTCACAATAATGCAACGAGCAGCAGAAGCCTTTAGACGACAACAGGCCTGAAATAACAATAGCCCGTCACAGTAAGACTCACAACACTGTATCTCCTGCTTGTTGAAGGGGCTTGAAATGCTCGGGCAAGAAAAAGAAGAACACGTTTCGATCAAGGACGAGGATTTTACGAAATGGTTATCCGTTCAACTGTCTGCCTTTATATAATGTCAGTAGCTTCTCCCTTTATCTCTGAGGGAGGGACGTCAGAGGGGCAGGGGGAGGAAAAGGAGCACGCGGAAAAACTTGATGAACTTCATAAACAGGCGGGACGGAGCGACGGGTGATTCCCACAGGAAGACGGAGGGAGAGGGAAAGGGAGCGAGGCCAAGGCCAGAGGACGGTGGGCAGGAAGTCACGGCCAAAGCGCGGCCCAATCGGCAGCCAGGGTTTGAGCAATCATCATTAAACTGCGTGGCCTCTCGCTCTTCTGTGGAGTTAAAGAGTTGAGTGTTTTTTTTATTTCTTTATTTTGTACAGGACGGTAGAGGAAGCTGGCGCGAATGATCATCTTTTCTTTTAACATTTATTTCACTTCCTTATGAAGCTAGTGTTGGAGGTTTCCACTTCTACAAGATGATCCGGTTTTACAATTCCCGCGGTTATAGAAGCTCACGGTTACGTCGAGCGTGAGACATGTTTGGGCCCACGGTAAACCCCAGTCACGTCCTATGCCAAAGAAGAGTCCCAAAAGAACCACGTGAGGCTGCGTTTGTTTATGTCACGGTAAAAAAAGTTCTTACGTGAAGGTGAAAGATAAAAGATGACGAAGGCTCAATGTTCGAAAGGTGGAAAGTTGGATGGATAAGGCTTGAGACTTTGGGAAAAGCTGCTGTTGGGCAAATTCTCCTATTTTCTTCCTCAATTTCAATCATCATGAACGATCGTAAAATAAGTGTAAAGAAATAAAAAAGGTCAGCAGAATAACTGTGACTTCAAAAATGACTGGACCCCAATCTGCATATCGGTGTCAGGATTAAAAGATCAATAAATCCGAATTAGATCTCCACAAATTCCCCAAAAAACAAAAAAATATTCTTAACCTCTTACCCGAGTGCATTTTTCTCCATTTCGTCTTTACCCAAATCTAAAGGGTTACAGCCATATAGGCCAGTGTAACGCCTCATTTGAACGCTAAGACCTACAAAACCGATCTGTTGTCGTTTGTCACTTTTATTGCTGCACTTTTTGACACTTCTAGTTTAATTTTTGTAAATTTTTTTTTTTTGCTTTTACTTTTTTGTGGCTGGTTTATTTATTTATTAAAATTTTTTTGCACTTCTGTCACATTTTTGTAACCTTTTGGTCACCTTCTTGTTGCTCTTTTGTTACTTTTTTATAGCTTTTTTTGTGGTTGATTTATTTTATTTTTTTGCCACTTTTTTGTTGCCACTTTTATTTTAATTTTTTTCACATTTCATCCTCATTTTCACCCTGGTTTTTTGTCGCTATTTTTACGCCTTTTCTTCCAAGAAGCTTTTAGATTTGGGTAAAGCCGAACTGGAGAAAATGCTCTCGGTTCAGGTGGGGTGGGGTAGGTAAATGGCCTTTAGAAGTTTAGATCCCCACATGAATCTACGGGCAAACGTGGAATGAGTGCAATAATGGAACCTGTCATTGTAAAATAAAATAAAAATACTAAACCGTAACACCTCCTAAACCTCTTGTACTGAGACCACAAACGCCGTCGCCCCCCACACACGGGACACAGTGTCTGGCTGCGCCGCTTCGTCAGTAAAAATGGCTATATTTATCAGAAGTGGGAGACACACGCACACACACACACACACACACACACACACACACACACACACTTGCCTCCATAGCACAAGGGCACAGGAGGCATCAGTCACATGACCGCGAGGACCATAACTGTCGGCGCCCAAATGGAGCCCGCGCCGTATGTCACCGATATGGGGCTATAACACACTCACCGCCTATAGGGCCGTGATAGAGACATTTAGCGGCGGGAAAAGGAGGGGGGGGGGGTAGACTCATGACCGAGCTTGTTGTTATTACTAAAGATAAAGATCTTTTTTTTGAGTTTGGTCTTGTTTTGACACGATCTGCTGCAAATAAATAAATAAATAGAAAAGAAACTGTTTGCAATTACTCGTTTGAATTGGAAGGTGTGCGCAAGTTTTTTGTCAACGTTTTATGAACTGGACCGATTTATTTTTATTTTTGTCGCTGCGGTTTCCAATTTTATTATTAGAATATTTTTTGTCATGTTTTTTGTTGTTGGTCCTTTCCAGTATTTGCTTCTTTGAACTTTTTTTGTGGCATTTTTGGCAGTTTTTTTAGCCATGTTTTTGTCGCTTTTTTATTGCATGCATGTTGCTTTTCTGGCACGTTTTTGTTGCTACGTTGACTTTTTTCTTTTTTTTTTAAATAAACTTTTAGATTTGGGTAAAGCCAAACTGGGGGAAATGTGCTCAGTTCAGGTGGGGCTTAAGAGGTTAAAGGTGCATTATGCAACTTTTTATGGAGAAAAAAATATATAGTAGTATGATATTTGATCTTGTAGTGACCCAGCAGCTGTATAACTGTGTGTCAGCATGACGCCTTTGCTTTCCAGCACAGTGGTCTGTAGGACGCTCCAGGATCAATTGTTTAGTAGGTTTTCTGGTGAGAGGCTCCATCAGCAGAGAAAACCTTCCAAACAGTTGATCCTGGAGCGTCCTACAGACCACTGTGCTGGAAAGCAAAGGCGTCATGATAAACACTCATACAGCCACTGGGTCACTACAAGGTCAAATACGTACAAATGTCAACTTTCTTTCCCACCTAAAAAGTTGCACAATGCACCTTTAAGGCGAGACACTGCAGGTGAATAGGGAAAACGTTACATTTATAGATATAAACTTGAAACTTTTGCTGCACATCACTGATATAAATATGAGAAAAAATGTGTAGTCATTTTATGTTTTCATATAAAAATAAGGCATTTTGTGCATTAAAAATTGCCAAAATGTCCTAGTAATTTCAACGCTGAAATCTGAATAATGGATAAACCCAGATTTAAAGGCATGGTTTTATTTTGTGTTGACATAATAGTAACGCAGATGTTTTAACTTATTTTTACTTGTTACTTATTTTTGGATATCTTGTTTTATTAAAAACAATTGCGCAATTACAAATACATTGATTCTGTCAAATATTAGGAATTGCGTGTTCACGTATAATCACAGTTTAGCCTAACTTTAGCCTAATCTGCAGCTCAAGGCGACCCAAGTTTGGTTGTCTTTTCTTTTCTTTTTTTTGCCACAGCCAATACCTTTATTTTGCAATAATCAAACCAAGAAAGTATACTACCATATTAGTCCAGTGCTCAGGTCCAGTTGCTCAGAGAATAGACTTTAACCTCTTAACTCCCACCGCAACCGAGCACATTTTCCGTTCAGTTTTACCCAAAGCTCCTTGATCTGAGAGCGTACAGCCTGTAGGCCAGTGTAACGCACCATTTGAAAGCTAAGACCAACAAAACTCACCAAAGCTTTTTCCTTGTTTTTGCCGTCACGTTTTTGTCGTTTTGTTCACATTTTAATCACTTTTTCGTTGTTTTGTGTTGTCTTTTTGTTGCGTTTTGGACGCATTTTTTTCTTTTTGTGTGTAAACTGACTGTGATGAAGCCATGCACATTTTACCAAATCATGTAAAAAAGCAACAAAAAACACAAAGAAAAAGTAACAAAAACGACTAAAACATGACAACAAAAACGAGGAGAGAGCTTAGATGAGTTTTGCAGGCCTTAGCTTTCAAATGAGGCGTTACACTGGCCTATAGGCTGCCAGCTTTCATGTCAAGAAGCTTTTAGATTTGGACTGGAGAAAATGTGAATCAGTTAAGAGGTTAAAATTTGATTTTTGTTTGTTCGTGGACAGGCACATCCAGGATGGACCATCTCGGGTTCCCAGAGTCAGGACTAAACACGGCGAGGCTGCGTCTCAGTTTGTAAAATCTGGAACAGTCTTTCAGAGGATGTGAGACAGGCCCGAACACACTGACGGTGTTTAAATCAAGGCTGTAAACAGTTCTATTTCTATTGTAATTTTCTTAACTGCAAAGAAATTAATCTGAAACAAAGACAAAATGTATTGAATCGAGTCAGAAACATCTCCGAACAAGTGAAACAATCTCGGTTCATCGGTTATTTGAGTTGTTTTAACTAGTCCAAACAACTCAAATTTAAAATATTAAGCTCAATTTCATTCATTTCCATTTAAACTACTCTAGATAAAGATTCTTTTGGACTGTAGTATTATTGAGAAGTAGGCTCGAGGTAGTTGTATTCATGTCGCACAGAAGGAACTTAATTATAGCCTGATAAATGACCCCAAATGTGCTTTACAGAAGAGCAAAGACAAAAGTAAACAACACTTTTTTTCCCATGCAATATAACAGCCTTGATGTGGTCAAGCCGGAGTGCTCCTAATGTGGCTGAAGAGAGAGAGAGAGGGAGGGAGAGAGAGGGAGAGGGGGGGGGGGGGGGGTTAGCTGGCTGAGGGGGACCCCAGCGCCCTCTAAGCCCTTTCCCCTGTGGAGGTGACATGGACAGTAGGACTGCTCCCCCTGGTGTGCTGATGATGGCACTGCGGGAAGATTAGCCTGCTCTAATTAACAGGCTGCACCCTGAGGACACACGCGCTCACCTGCTGCTGACACACATACACACTACACCAACAGTCAGGGGGGTACAAGGATGTTACAGCTGATATTAAAGCCACTCAGTGTAACAATTCACCCGAGATATGGTATCAAATCGGGTGTTGTAAGTTTGGTGAAAAATCATTCTAAAAACAGGCGTCTTTACTGGGACAGACCTGACTTTACTGGGACAGACCTGACTTTACTGGGACAGACCTGACTTTACTGGGACAGACCTGACTTTACTGGGAGCGGGACAGGAATGTTCCGCAGCGTGGCTTTAAGTCAAAACTGTAATTTAAGATATTCACCCATCACCCAAATCTGCCATTGATGCAACCTGTTTGATGTAACTGATGTAGTTAATATATCTTAAAATATGTTTTCTTGTCATTTGGAAATGAACTTGCAAAGATGTCCTGCGGTGTGACTATTACACTATTTGACATTAGTTTGCGAAATATCCTGTTATGTGACTATTGTACTTTTTTAACAACTTTTTGTTCAACGTCCTGCGGTGCGACTATGACACTTTGGACAACTTTGTATCAAATGTCCTGCGGTGGGACTATTGTAAAATGTCCAGTGTTTGACAAGTGTCCTGCGGTGTAACAGTGTGTCCTGTAATCTCGCATTACATTTTATTATATATTAAACAAAATAATAATCTTTCTGTTTCAGCAAAGAAAAATATGTCTTAATTAAAAAAAAAAAAATACTAAATGTAATTGTAGGAATAAATTATTATTTTTAAACACATATTTTTAAAAATAATAATTTATTCCTACAATTACATTTAGTATTTTTTTTAAATTATAAACTAATCCAAAATGTAAAAAAAAAATAAAAACGTATTTCATGTAGTACTTCTGAATAATCCGGTGTCCCAATATCAGTGCCAAATTATTTGCACAAAGGTCCCAATAAGGTCTTAAAATTTGTAACTATATTTCTATTGATATTGATTATTCGAATGAATTTAATTTAATTCATGTGTCGCACCGTACGACATTTAGCAGAAAAACAACAAAAAAAGCGAATAGGAAAAATTTTAAATTAAAAGATATCTTGAAATGTACAATTAGGATGCCTTTAGGATGACAACTAAGACAACTGTTGATAATGTTACATAATGTGACACCATTACATAATGCGGCCCTACAGAGCATTTCCCTCTGTGCACCAATAAATCATCTTGGCCACTAGCTGTACACTTTTATAGTTACTTTTTATTTCGTAAAAGGGGCGGACGAGTGGTTGGAGATCCCTTTCTTGTTGTGAAATGTCTGCGCAGCTGTATCAATGTGGCGTTTACGTGACGAGTGATTTACAGTTCACGGCACGGACAATCGTCCTGCTTTTTAAGCTATGCGCTGGATGCGAAGGCGAAATGGGTTTATTGTGCAAACTGCTCGGCGCTCCGGCCCACAGCTTGACCTGGACAGGGCGGGCCTCGGCTCAGCGGAGAGGGGAAGGGTGTTCCGTGTGTCAGTGCGGAATTCCCCGACTATCAGCACAGGACTTTCTCACTAGTAGCGTTCGCTCTCCTGCTAAATGAGGCAGTACACGACGACTGTGTGTGTGGGTCTGTGCGTGTCCTCCCTGTTGTCCCTGGGTGGGTTTTCCTCTTCGCATACTCTCACTTTAATCTAGCACCTGCAGAGCGTAATGTCCAGACATTGTATTCGGCTAAATAATGTTTCAGCTGTATGACTACCTTTAGTCACGGTTGTTCGACGCTACTCCCAGGGTTTCAATGAGCAAACCAAAAAGCAAACTTCACAATGCGAAAGGAACATCTGTTAAAATGGTTAATTTTAACAGATTAGAAAAATATAATTTTCAAAGCGCACATTAGGCTCCCCCAGATCAGAATAGTTAAATCCAGGAAGTTTTTTTTTACTCAGCCAGCGTAATAAAGCTGCACCACCTAAAAGTAGGTTTGTTGAGTCAAATGCACTATATTAGTATTTTCATTATTCATTGAAATCTTTATTAATAATGTGTAGTAATTTACACTCTTTTATCAATCAATGGGTAATAATCAAGCCACGGTGATTCAAGATGGCGGTGTGTTGCTTCCAATGGCCTATCCTCGTTGGTGCCAATATGTTCTCACAGCCAGACCTGTCTGTTATTTCACACCTGACAGTTTCGACTACTGTGGCCTTCCTCAGGAGCGGGACGAGGGTGCGTACCAAGTTTCCCACACCTGGGACAGATGGCGCTGTCAGCCTGCTACTACAAGCAGGAAGACGGAGCCAAAAACGTCACAGCAACATCCCGTGACACCTCTGAGGAAGGCCACAGTAGTAGCCGAAACTGTCAGGTATGAAGACACAGGTCAGGCTATAAGAACATATTGACATCCTTACTAGAAGTCTTAATGAACATCATTGGTGCATGTGACCAGAAAAAAACAACAAAAAGACGACACATCGGGGCTGTAGATAATTAATCGCCACCACAGCCAACCTTTTTGAAAGCTGTGCATGCGCTTTCCGTCAAAACATGAGCAGTTTGTTTTTACAGGGCTGCTCTGTGACAAAAATCCTTTCAGAACTGATTTTCTGCTGCTGCCCCCTATCCAGATGTTTTAATACATCCATTGTAATAATCAAATGTCCCTACCATGACAGCTACGCTTTCCTAACTAGGGCTGGGTACCGGTAAAAGATACCAGTATGGTATAGAGAAAAAAAGTTGGTGGTTGTTTCATCCATCCATGCATCTTCTTCCTCTTGTCCGTTGCCGGGTCGTGGGGGCTGTTGGAGCTTCCCAAATCACATTGCACCAGCCCCTATGGCTCCTCCTGCAGGTGGTGGGCCCACGGAAGGACAGCCTCATGGTTCTACCCGGGACTGTTGGTCTCTCATAAGGGGCTTCTGAACCGCTCTCTGTCTGACCCGTCACCTAGGACCTGTTTGCCATGGGGAGACCTTGTCATGGGGCACGAAGCTCCTAGGGTCATTCAGGCTCAAACCCCCCCACCACGTTAAGGTGGTGGTTGGTCGTTTCACATTTAAAATAAATAGTTTTTTTTTTTGGCTTAAATTAACATCATCTGTTCTGTTTTCGGGTTTTCGAAGAAAAATCAGTATCCAAAAAAGTATCGTTCAGGTATCGGTATCGGAAACCAAGTACCGGTTGAGTTTGCTCATCCATTTTAGTTGCAAACATGTCGGAGAAAAAGACTTCTGAACAAGGTTAAGTTGACGATCCTCTACTGTGTCTAAAGTTCGCACTGTAGGGAAAAGTTCAAAACATGATGAAGGCCGACTTCAGAGCGGACAAAGCCTCTCGGACACTTTGTTATCGTTTCACTCACATAGCTGTAATGTCTGTATCGGAAGCGCGTCTGGCTTGTCATTTCTCACATGGTATATTAAGTTTCTACGTTGCGTAAAAAAGGGAAAACCAAATAATCCACTAAGTACACGGATAGATTTACTGTGTCAGTTTAATTTGAGGGGAAAATCTCCTCTCCGCCGACTGTACAAGGCGAACAAACTCCAACTGGTGTACAGACAAACCTCATAATTCAGCCACAGCTCGTAAATCAGCGCTCTCTAAAGCTTTGCCATATACCCCCACCCCCCCTCCCCTTCACTCCCGCCCCCATCCGCACGGCGCTAAATCAACCAGCGAGAGGGGGGAGAGTGCGGTGCGTCTTCGTGGGAGCCAGCCGCCGTACAACCCGCCTCTGGGTCAAAGATGTTTCCATTGGTGGGATTAGCCGCGGAGAGGAGCAAGGAGCGGGTCCTGACCTGCGTAACCCGAGCCCAAACCAGGTGTGTGCCCCTAGGGTCAGAGAGGGCCCCGGGAAGCATGAGCATGCAACTTTAGACAGCTTCTTAGGAAAAGCTTCACGTCTCCAATTAAGCATTTTTAAGAAGAGCGGGCCGGGTCTCCGCGGTGAGTGAGGGTCGCAGCGCGCCCGTAAATATGCCAGGGCAAAAAAACGTTTATGGGTTTTTAGGTTTCTGCTTTTAGTAGGATGGACAATGACAGTGGTAAACATTCATCACTGTTGTGAAGTGTGACTTTTTTTTTTTTAAGAACTTGAATACAAGTTCAAAATTCTAACGTTCTACAGCATAAGTCAGGAAGAGATGGAGTTCTGCACGCAATAACAGAACTTGGACTGTCTTGCTTGTGGAACTGTGGTGGAACATATGTCAAACAGCAAACCCTGAGAAGACTTAAAGTTCCTGAAGTCATATTTGATCCTTAGCATAACACAACATATTTTTTCAATCTCCAAATTCAAAATTGACAGCGATATAAGTAGCTACATTTTCATAGTACACACAATTACTTATCATTGTACAAGTGCACAACGAAATAGTGTTCAGGTGTTAGTCCTGAGCTGCTGTGGCTGAGCCGCGCTGCCACTGTGCGTCAACCTGACCCGCATGACCTTGGAGGTCGGGGAAACTGTAGCACTCGGAAGAAACCTGGCTGGCTGCCCTCTGTCTCCTCTGATCCTCTGAAATGGTGCTGCGCCTCCTGGGTTTGTCCCTGTTTCAGAGCGTGGTGTCCTGCACTGGTCAGCTCCTCCTTCCTCTTCCTCTCTCCGCTCCCTCCGCTTCACAACAGTCTTTCACCATCTCTCTTGTCCTTTTTTGTTTCCTGTAGCTCCTCTTGTGACGCCTCCTCTGTGTTGCAGCTGTGGGGACTCTTGGTGCCTCTCCAGTGTCTCAGAAGAAGAAATGTGTAGGTCTCAAATGGGTTTAGCTGATAAGCTAGCATTTTGTTTACCTTTAAAAAGCTGCTTTCTTCAGGACCATTTTAGACTCTCAAACTAAACAAGTGAATGAAGACAACTCCATGTTTTCCATAAGTCAACAACATTATAACTTAGATAAAATTCAAAATTACAATTTGTGCTATTGGTGGTGTATAAAAGACACTACAATCACAACTCAACTAAGGCTATATTCACAAGAGAAAAAAACCCAAATATCATTTCGAAGTCATTCTTCATGAACACACAGCCAGCTCCGTAAAGGTGTGCATCTGGATGGAGCCACAAGCAAGTCCAAGTTCTATTATTGGGTGTAGAACTCCTTCTCCTCCAGGCTTATTTTGTAAATTAGAGCATAAGAATGTTGAACTTTTATTCAAGTTCTTAAAATGTCACACTTCACAACAACGATTAACGTTTACCACTGTCATTGTCAATCCTACTCAAAAAGCATTAGACATTTTTCTAAGATAAGATGGCATTTTCTTCCAGTGCGAAAACAGTATTTTCAGATCTTTCCGCTCCTGGACAAATTATAATTAAATATTTTGGTGTTTAGTCCTGAGCTTGAAGAGATACTACGGGCGTGACAATATATAAATGTTACTATATATTGTATATACATTAGATATATATTGCAGCACGATACAACAGTAATGGATAGTAGAAGCTGGACAAAAATCGCAAATGTTTCTTTAAAAGTATTGACTTACTTGGTCGGTACAGTGCATGATAATGAACTCATGCATGTAAACACGCCACGCCGGATTGTAGCTAATTGGTTGATCGGGCTAACTACTATCCGTGGTCCCTAACTCCCTCACTCATCCTGGCCTATTGTACATGTTTTTAGTGCCTGGAGGAAACCTACACAGACACGGGGAGAACTATGCAAACTCCACACCGAAAGGGCCCGCTCGTTGGTCTAGCCGTGAAGCACGATTGCTAACCACTGCGCCACATATCGGTACATCGTGGGGCTTTTATCGTGAGCCATGTAGAATCCTGACGTACCCCTGAGGTTCCAGAGACACTGACCTTTGCACCGGCTCATTTCCTTTTCTTGTATAATCACCTCATTGAGTATTCTCCAATTAACCATTTAAACCATAAATTCACACATGCCCGCCCACCTCCGGACCCGCGCGCCGTACTCCGCTGATTACCGGGGCCCGCTCGTTCCGTCAGCCCCCGTGCGCGTAGGCTATCTCCCCATCGCCGCGTGTTAATGGCGTGCTTACCCTCCCTCGCTCGCCTCGGCTTTTACTTTCGCCGTAATTTACTGCGTCTTTTAAAAACCGTCCCGTCATCGGCGACCGGAGAGCCATAACTGTCACGCCAGTCGATCATTTAGCGTCTCACAAACCCCCCCCACCCCCCCTCCGTTGTTGCGTCTTAATGGGGCGGCCCCGAAAAAAAAAAAAAAAGCAACACCCGAGGAAAACCGGCGGATCGGAGAGGGCGGTATCATTTCGGAGAGCGGTGCCGGCACACGGGCGGTTAATCACGCTAGCTGCCAGCCGAGAGGGCCCATATCTCAGCCCCCTGTCAGCGCGGAGAGTTCTTAAGTACGCAGCTGTGGAGGGGGGGAGCCGAGCACCCCCCCCTCCCGTCTACCAGCGCTTACATTATGTTGACATGGGAGAATTAGGAGCATTAGGAGCGTTTCAGGGCGACAGGGTTAATAGCAGGGTGCGCCGACGACTGGAGGTTTCGAGCTACTGGGTTTAAAAAAGGGGAATATTATGGATGATTGTTGTAGCGAGAGAGCAACAGTTGTAATGATGATTTATTCACAATTAGAAAAGAGTTTTAGTTCAGTCGATGTCTAAGGGAAGACACTGCATATGTGTTTTAAACAAATGACAGGTTCATTATTGCCCTTAGCTATCGTTTCTAGCAGGGATGGGATGATACACGTGATACACGTGCGATCCAATACGTATCGCGATACTGAGGGCCCGATACGATACGTAATACAAAGTATTAGGTTATATTGAATATCATTTCAAAGTGGAGGGATATAAATTAAAGTCTTTTGTATTTATTCATATTATTTAGTTTGTATCTGTGTCAATGATTTGCTTTTATTTTCAATGTAGGTTTATTTTATTTCTTTGATTTTATTTTTAAACTAACATTTTATAGAATGTGTTTTTTATGTCTTGTTGTGGTCTATTGTTTAATTTAAATAATATATATTTTTTTAAGTATTAAATGTATGATTTTTCAGGAGAACAAACCGCTATATCTTATCTAATACATAATTCTAATGAGCCCATTGTTTAAAACTGAGCAAAACTGGCAGCTGAAATTGTGATGGTGTAACTGTGGTAACTGGCGGACAGCAGATTTTTTGTCTTAGTTTGTCAGTCACTACAAGGGAGAATCTACGTGAAACAAAAACTGTTTCAAAGTTCATTGTCTTCTCTGTCAGCACATATGAACTAATGTTCAATTAGAAAGGATTTTCAGCCATAAAAATAATGTGGCAGGTTTGTGAATCCAATCACTGTCAAATACTGATGAGGAAAAACATTTGACAATCTTTGTTTTGGAGATTTCCTACAAAAACTGTATTTCTCCCATAGAGAAATAAAGTTTTTATATTATAACATCATAACATTCTATATCGTGAACGCCACCTATTGATCCTGGAGCGCCCTATAGGCCATCGGGATGGTAAGTAAAGGCGCTATGCTAACCACCCAAGCATCCGCTGGGTCACTGAAAGGTCAAATACGTTTTAATATCCCTCGTTAATATCCCATTTTAACATCTCTTTTTTTTTTACACTAAAAGTTGCATAGTTGCAAGTTGCACCTTTTAATATGAAAGCATGAGTGGAGATTCCAAAAATGTATGAATTTAATATTAGTGATATTGATTCAAACATTTGTAAAGTGTAAATGGAAGAACCATTTTTAAAAGTATTTTGTTTGAACCGATTTAGCATCAAATCTGGTCTTAAGAAAAATATCTTTGAGTCAAAAACATTTGTATTTTTTTCCCTATAATTTACTCGTAACGTAAAATCATAACAACGCCGCCCAAGAAGTGACTTCCTGTTTTGATCCAGCACACCAAAATAAAAGCACCATCTTATTCATTAGTTTAGCAGTTCATGCCTAACTATTAACAGACAAAACACGTAAAATGTGTGTATTTAATTATATTCCTGTAATGTTGCAAGTACCTGCTCAACTAATCAGTGAGACGAGCTGTGTGCTTTTATTGTGGCGTGCTGGATCGAAACAGGAAGTTGCTATGATTTGAAGTTATGCACAGAGTCAATTGAGTTGAGTATCAAAAGTATTGCGATACACAGTTTCCAAAACGACACACGTATTGCGATACATTGCAAAACAATATTTTGTCCCAGCTGCCCTAGTTTCTATTTATATACGAGTGCCCTCAGCAGGCAGGGAGCAATGAGAACAAGCTTTCACCTTAAGCCAACGGCATGCTGATAAATCTGTGACGTCGAGATGAACACACTCTAAGCTCGGAACGGGGATGGAATATAGCCCATATAGAAAAAAGTGGAGAAACTGCGGGAGACAGGAATCCAGATGGGAGCGCTTCAGCAAGAAGAAACAACCAAAGTAAAGACTCCAAACCACATGAACAAAAGAAAACCCTACTCCAGGTAAGGTTTTTTGATGAGTGTAACACACTAAAAGTCAGATTTGCATAGGTCTCCATTATTATGTTACATTTATTTATGTGTGCATTTCAATAGAAAGGTCAATACCTTAAAATTAGAGAGAACAAAACAATCCAGGAGGCACAAATTATGCCCGCCTCACTCACCGAAATGTCAACTCGGGATAAGCACAGGCAAAAAGGTTAACCCAACACCATGTAACGGCTTCATTTGGGCCTGTGTGGGAGAAAGCCCAGGCTTGTTTTATTTGCCAGCGCAGCTATTATGGGACTGATGGATATGCTGTGTATAATACGGGCTGCTAAATGACAGTAAAATACCGGCGTAATTGCGAGCGCTAATTATTTGTGCGTGTACAACTCGCCGGTTCAGGTTCACGGCGGGCTCAGGCGTTTGTGAATGTCCCGAGCGTGTTGGTGCAACAGCGTGTTTGGATAGGTGTTTCTCCAGCTCACAGATAAAACACGCACACACTAACAAGAAAAAAAAACTGTGTGCGGGCCGAACTCAATCAGGGAAGGAAACCGGAGTACATACAATCGGCCATTGTCTTTCTGGAGCGGGTGAGTACACGATGTTGCGTAACTTTTCGAAAATCTACTCCCAAATGGACGATCATTCTTTTGTGAGATCATTTCTCGATACGCCGTTATGTGCGGCCGCCTCACACGCACCGCCAGAGCTCCAGCGAGGTCTTCAGAATGCTCCATCTTAAAACTACACAGAGTTAGTAAGAAACAAAATGTGATCACTGTTTGGAGTGGCGTTTGAGAGAAAATCCCATCCTAAAAAGCATAATCAACAGGTTTAACCTCTTAACCCCCATCTGAACCTAGCACATTTTCTCCAGTTTGGCTTTACCCAAATGTAAAAGCTTTTAAAAAAATAAAAAGAGCGTCAAAATAGTGGCGAAAACAGGGATGAAAACGCAACAAGAAAGTGACAAAAACGCAATTGACAAAAAAAAGGATAAAAGAGTGACAAAAACGGGGCGAAAACAACAACAAAAGTCACACAAAATTTACAAAAACGTGGCAAAAACATGACAGAAAAAAGACGAAAACACAATAAAAATGTGACAACATAGTTGTGATCACTTTTGTAGGTCTTGGCTTTCAAATGAGGCATTACACTGTTGCTCTCCAGTCAAGAAGCTTTCAGGTTTGGGTACAGCCAAACTGGAGAAAATGCACTCAGTTAAGGCGGGTTAAGAGGTTAAACCTGAATTGAAACAATTTTGCTTATGTTGATTTTGCTCCATTCGTGCACTGCTACTCTTCCCACATCACATTATTATCCATTCTCGCTAAATAATCAAATCTAAATGTCTACATTCAAAACATTTACAGATGCTATGCTAACACAAACAAACCTGATATTTTCAGTAGAGACATAAATGCATGTATGAAGTATATATGAGACATAGTATTCATTTGGTAAAACATAATTTGAGCTGCTTCTTAGAGCCATGAACAGTGTTTGTTTGTATAATTATTCTATTATTATATGTACAGTACATGAGGCGACAGGGCGCAGATGGTAGAGCGGGTCGTCTCATGAGCAGAAGGTCGGGGGTTGTGTCCTTGGGCAAGACACTTCACCCACCGTGCCTCCAGTGTCTGAGTGGTTCCTTGCTCTAAAGCGTTATATACGCTGAGACCATTTATATTATGTTATATTTTAGATCTTACTTTTACATTAGTAAAACACTATAGCAATGTGTATTTTTACTGAAAGGCAACTTTAAAACTTCTAACGCTTTTTTTTTGGTAATAGAAAAAAAATGCACACACAGAGCTGAAGTAATTGTTCTGTATGAAACTGCAAAGACACACACACACAAAAATAAATAAAAAAAGGCTGATTTCTCA
The DNA here is from genome assembly GCA_021464625.1 of Proterorhinus semilunaris. Classification (NCBI taxonomy): domain Eukaryota; kingdom Metazoa; phylum Chordata; class Actinopteri; order Gobiiformes; family Gobiidae; genus Proterorhinus; species Proterorhinus semilunaris. Next base: position 27,493,386 of record CM038356.1, on the reverse strand, counting down.
CTGATTATGATTTATATGAAAGACTTCCCCCTCTGGGATGAAAACATATCATTCTAACTTGGCCCTTCAGGAGTTTTGATTGGGCCCATGTGGAAGCGCCGAAGGATTTGACACTGTGATCCATTTGTGGACAATTGAGGATTCATAACACTCCATATCATCAACAGTGTTGGGTCCTATAGCCTACTAGATTAATATTTGAGAACCAGCCGATCTTTGCTACATGTGTTCAGAGTGTGCGGTCGTGCGCTAGTTTGGAGAATCGTGTTGGAGCAGTGTCCAAAAATGTGTCCAAAAAAATAAATAAAATAAAAAATGAAAAAAGAGTCAGGCGGTCAGTTGGTGTGCAAGTCAATGGAACTTAATCACTGGTCAATCACAGTGAGTGTACAGCGTGACGTCCCAAACTGTTTGAAAAAGAGAAAGAATAAAGCCTACTCTAGCACCTTTTGATGCTTTGTCCATCGGTGCCTGTCCCTTTAAGGGCCCTGACAGCGGCGGGGTTGTCCAGTCCAGGTGTGGCGGTCACAGACGCGGCCAGGAACACTGCTAAATTGCTCTTTTATTTAGCGTGCGGATTCCTGGGCGCGCTCACCTTTGCCCCACCCCCCTCTCCCTAACATCCTCTGGGCTTTTGTTCACCTCTCCTCATGGCTTGTCATTGTCTTGATGTTTCTGTCAGTTCGTGCCTGGGGAGGTTCACCGCCCCCAACCCCTCTCGCTCTCGCAGAGACCGGCGACTATTTCAGGAGGAAGGATATTACGGTGACGGGGGGGGGGGTGGTTCAGAAATGGCGGCGCGGCGTCAGGAGCGCTGCCCTTGTCCGCTCTGTTCGCGGGTCAGTTGGTCGGGGGTCGGATGGCGGGGGTTGAGGCAAGTGAAAGGCACGGCAGACATTGGACATGAACTGCGGGGCGGTTGCACATGTGTTGCACCACTCCGACACGGCCAATTATCTGACTCGTTCCAAGTTTGGACAAGTTAAAGGAGACGGTTCCTCTAAATCCACACGGGAGGAGATGTTTTCTTACGCAGAAAAAAAAAAAGATCTGGTGTCGTAAAAAAGAAATAGAAAGTATCAGTTTAAGACGTACTGTCCATTACTAACAGATTTAAACATCATTTTTAAAATAAGGCCTTTGCTCACAATGGCCCGTTGATTCAAGCACTGATCCAATCAAAACCCTGCAAAAACTTAGATCTTGATGAATTGCTGAACTGCTGTAATTAAGATAATTTTACCCTAATTCGAGTACTTTTGACTTGCCAAGTAGAGAAATCTGCCAATGGAATTCGTTTTTTTGGCATCTGTTCCAATGAAATAAGTAAGTACTTATTTGTCATTGTACAACCATACAACGAAAATTGTGTTCAGGTGTTAGTCCTGAGCTGCTCCCACTGAGCCGCGCCACCACTGTGGGTCAACCTGACTAACATGTTTTTGAAGGTAGAGGAAACTGTAGCACTTGGAAAAAACCTGGCTGGCTGTTGTGACAGTTTTTAGAGTTAATTAAACTAGAAGAGAAAACTTCGCACATCAATTACTTGAGGCAGGTGCGTAGGAGATGAGGGAAAATTCCAGTGTACAATAATAAAAATTACTTCCCGCACACTACCAACCTTGCAAAAGTGGTTTATTAGGATATGGTCAACGTTTCGGTCCTGAGACCTTCATCAGGCAATTTGCCTGATTTAATTAAACTAAAACCAGTCGCAGCAATATACAAACTGTGAAGTGCCGTCTAGCGGCCCGTTCAATCAATGACCAGACCCATCCCTGTCCTTATCTTGGCTCCTCTCGGCTGAAGCACATGCTGAGTCTCTCACCGCCAGACAAAGGCCCCTTTCGGATTGCCCTTACCACACCTAAGATAATAGGCCAAAGACATGTCCTGGAATCAAAGGGCTCGTGACGTCATGGTTTCTGGGTCCTGCTGTTTCCAGCTAGTGTTGTTGATATTAACTGTATCAGAGGCTCTGCCCGGCAGAGCTCACCATGGATTTCTGTGTGTCGACTCTCCGCACGTGTGTCAAATAAACGTACATCTTTTGATAAGACAAATATCTTTCCAGCGTTTTTCCTTTATTGTGGTAAGAAATTCAGTCTCCTCTGAAACGGTGCAGCGCCTCCTGGGTTTGTCCCTGTTGTAGAGCGTGGTGTCCTGCACTGGTCATATCCTCTACATCCTCCTTGCTCTTCCTCCTGAACATTTTAGGCCAAAGGCCCACTGAAAACTCTTGAGGCCCGACCCACTTGTTGAGAAGGCTGCTGCCGTGTGCACGGGACACTGTTCTGACCTCAGCGTCCTGGGTTTGGGTAGACAATATGCTGAGTATCTCTCTCTGCTTGTTACCCAGCCCGGTAACACTTTATTTTAGCACTCACTTATTAACAGCTAACTAAGTGCTAATTAGTGTACTAATTGATAGTTAATTAGCTTTTACTTGCTATTTATAAAGCACTTATTAGTCCTTAATCTATATGACCTTATTCAACATCTTACGAGCTATTAACTAACACTTTCCCACAGCACTTTAGAATCGGGAACATATTCTCAGATACAAATACTTGAATTAACAGGTAACTGGACATAAATTAGACTGTGTAGGTTTTTATAGTATTTACCTGTTACGTGCCGATCAGGGAGCAAGGGTTAGGTTTAGGGTCAGGGATGACAAATTGCAATTGTAATTGTTGTAAGCTGTGTTTCACTCTCGCATATCTTACACATAGTTTTAGAAACTAGAAGGTCTTGGCTTTCAAATGAGGTATCACATGGCTGTAAACTCCCCTGTCAATATTCTTTTTCTACCAAATCAAGATACAGAGACAGCCCATAAATGCATAAATCATGAAAAATGCTAACAATGATTGTAATATTAGCTTCATGCTACATATGCTAACACTAGCTTAAGTGCTGTTTTTTTGTTTCACATGGACCCGATTTGGACTTGACTTTGTGTGTGATAAATATGTTTATAGTCTGCAGAAAACCCCTTAACAAGATTACTATTACACACTTCATTCCTCCACAGCTAGGCCACGCCCCCTATTGTGATTACTTTAAAGGGATATTATTTTCTTTACATAGGGCCTAATTTCCTAGTTATCCAGAGTGTTGTTGATTTCTGGATATATATATATATATATATATATATATATATTGTTGTTTTTCTTTTATTCATGCAGTCCTTATATTTGAAGAGTTTAGTGGAGCTAGGCTAGTGCTAAGCTAGTGCATGTCTATGGTAACTAGTATCCTGCATTAAAAACAGTCTGACCCAAGCACAGTGCACCTGAGGTAAATCACTTATAACACCAGACTACCGATAAAAAATGTATGTGTTGACTGAATAATGGTTTAAATATAACCATTTTACATTTAAAATAACTTATATTTGAGCAGCATCAGCTTCCTGGTTGTAAGCTACGCAGCGGCGGAGTGATCTGCTAGGTTACCGGATCTACAGTAGTTTGTTTACCTGCGGCCGGCATTACTACACGTGGAATTCACAAAAGAGCTTTCTACAAATCAGATATGGCAACGTTTGGAGGACTACCCGAGACATACTAGTTACCATAGACATGCACTAGTCTAGCACTAGCCTAGCACCACTAATGGTGCGTTCCACTTGATCTCGGAAGTCGGAATTTCCGAGCTCCGAGTTGGAAATTACAACTGGAACGCGCACCAACTCCGTAATTCCGACTCGGAAACTCGGGACAGAATCAGCTCACCCGAGAAGGAGCACTGCTGCGCTTTACTGCTCTCTTGCTAGCGTCTTATTAACGGTAAAAAAAAAAAACACTATTTTTTTAACTAGTGCTAAATTATCACTGTATTTATAACAATTATAATAAATATTACAATGAAGTTTCCCTGTAAACTGATGATGCTCGAACATGAGAAACAAAGTTGTAACTTTTACGGACGTGTCGACCTCCGATGTTTCCGACCTGGACAACTGGAACGCAACAACTCGGAGATAACGTTTTATCCTGGTCGGATTTTCCGACTTCCGACATAAGTGGAACGCACCATAAGCTCTTCAAATATAAAGATTGCATGAATTAAACAAATATGAGGCCCTATGCCAAAAGTCCTGAAATATCTCTTTAACAAATGGTGAATTATGACTATATATATTTTTAAACCAAATATAGATACAGAGGAGCAAAGTCTTTCAGCAGCCCATAAATACATAAATAATGAAGAATGCTAGCAATTATGCTACATATGCTAATGCAGGCTTGAGTGTCTTTTTTCTGCTCCTGCTGTGAAATAAAATAAATAAAATAAACAATTTGGACTTGACTTATTCGTGGTAGATATGTTTATAGTGAAAAAAGTGTACTTTCTCTTCTCTTCCACTTCGCCCGTCACTGCAATGTGAGGATCCGGTGTGAACTCAATTAAAATGGCTGCCGTCCTGTGGGGTTAGACCTCCTGACCCCGGGCTCCTCTGATGTGGTCACTTCACCCAAACCGACGAGCCAAAACATTCATGTGGGTTCAGTGGGGCTGATACATGAGCACGGGCCACCCGCCCACACTCCAACAGTGACATGTGAGGAGGACGGTCCAAAGAAATGACAGCGTGTTACTTTTTTTTGGTCAGGCATTGTGGATTATAGTATTTAAAGTGGACATGTGGTGCATAATTGAGGCTCAAAAACAATCTGTTGAGTATCCCAGCATTTATATTTTGCATTTTGTAGTGTGAAATAATGTCTCTATAAGAAGAAAATGGAGATTGAGTAGAGTATTTCAGAAAGTCCCTATAGTGTGCAGCATTGCCCCGGGCCCGGCACCACAGCTTAAAGACCTACTTGACTGTATGAAAAGCACGCCCGCCCATGGCCAGACCAGTTCTTTTTTAAAGTGATCGCTTGTAAGTTTAAAGATATAACTAAACCAATAGATTGCGTGTAATTGACCGGCTGGGCTTGCAATTTGACATAACACAAGCCATATATTTCTCTCAAGTCACTCCCTTCCCTGATTAGAATCCACGGTGCCATAACTTTGACCAATGAGACGAGCTTTCCTGTGAACCGGCCGGTCCGGGCCAATCAGGAGGGAAGGGGGATTGTTCAATTGTGAAATTTCTTTCTGTCTTTTCATTTTGAAAAGTAGGAGTGGCTTTCAGTGTACGGTTGATTGTTTGCTTTTAACATTTCGCTCTTTTTTTATTATTTAAAAAAAAAAATACAAATCTTACAAACTTTCACTTTAACCTCTAAGGCAAACCTTTCGGCCGATAAATATACTTCTGTTTACATATACTTATTTTCATCTCACTGTTGACACCCTAAAATTTCATTTTTAGATTCATTTTTTTTATTCCTTTTTTTATCGTTCCATGCTTGATCCTAAGCAGTATTTTCCTATTTGAAACACATCACCAAAAATAGTAAGGACATTATCGTATGTTTATGTAAAGTTAGACTAAATATCAAGGCTAATGTGTCCAAAAGTAGTTTAATGATCTGAATAAAGCATAATAGGACTTTTGAAAGCACACAAGCACGGCCTAAACAACTTAATCACGGCTTTTCCCCGGCTCCATAAAAAAAAACTAAGCCTTCGGTCTGGGGGGTCCGGTGTGCGAGGAATGTTCCAGCCGACCAGAGCCTAATTTCACGGCACGTTCACCCAGGGACCTGCATCTGCCGTGGGGGGGGGGTTAGAGAGAGGGCAGGAGGGCAATGCTCCAAGATCCAGGCCGGCCAATGCTTTATCATCCCTCAGACAGACCGAATATCCAAATATATGAATCATACTGCGCACACACATGAAAGACCGGACGTATTCTTTAGCCGTTGGGTTTGTCTTTTATTTGCTTTTCAGTGTGCTGTATAGGCGGTAAGAGCACAAACACCTACTGACAAATAGAACAATATACAAAATAACGTACTTCACTGCAAGGTGCTTTTTTTGTGCTTTTAGACTGAAAAAGGAGCACCAACTTAAACATAGGGGGATAAAGCAATACTCATGCAGATATTGTTCTCTAAATACCCAAATCTAATGTAGTTAATCGCTAAAGCAATCACTGACACAAACTGTAAAGGACATATTCTAATATTAACTTCCAGTCCTTCATTAGCCTGGCCAGTTTAGAATACACACTTTTCCTTTTCTTCACAAAGAAGCGTAGTGTGATTTCTTCGAGTTCCTGATGGATACAAGCAACTCGGTTCAGATTTTAAACATAGGAGAATTCAACACGAATGCACAATGTACATTTGGAACTGGACAATAATACTTTCAACCGACGGCAGCAAAAAGAAAATCCGCTTATAGAAGCGCCAACATCTACGCAGCTACATTGTTGTAGCCTGGCATGAAGCCAGACTGACTTGATTTACGTATTTATAAATACATATAAAGAATTGCAATTTCCAAATCGAGACTCGAGGCGGGGCTAACGATCGCAGTTTGAACCGCTCGTCTTGGTTTTGCCGGAGTCAGCAAGATTTAAATCGCACAATTCCAGACTGTATCCCCATGTATCTGTTAACATGGAGGATCAGTCTGGCTCGGGCCAGGCTAACGTTCTTGTTGAGAACATTTAATAAAATATTGTATTAGTGGTTCATGTGGGTCCTGTTGTGACAAAGTGGTCTGTGATTGGCTCGATGTAATACTTTTCGAGATGTGATTGGCTGTGAGCAGAGTTTCAGACGGTTCTGCTTTTGAGCAGATGTTAAAAGCAGGAGTGGATGGACCAATGACCAAATCCTTGTGTTATTCGGTCTGACATTGTCGATGGCTTGCCTATATCTATTGAGTTCCAGATGGAATGTTATAAATCCACTTTTACCAAGTAAAATCTGCCATGTTTGTGGGTACTAGCAAACATTTTCCATCGAGCTAACATTAGCTAAAAACAGTGTAGAAAAAAAAAACCCGTGGAACAACTCACTACTGGTGAATACATCAAACACACTGCAGTGTCCAAGAGTTTACAATAACTCCAGTATTTTACCTTTTAAAATCTCCATTAGCTTATTATGGAACACGCCTGCTGCAAATCCCATGATGCTTAGCAAAATAACAAAACAAACTCTATAGGATTTTACGAAGCAAGTACTTCACAAATGTATAATCTAGCCTAATTATCCTTTGATCTGTAGATATAAAAGTCCATTATCTCTTAAATTTTTGCTTCAGACACGGGTATCGTTTGTAGTACAACTTAAGATAATGAATGCGTTTCGAAAAATTCTCGAGAAAAAATATACCCCCCCCCACGCCACGTCTAAACCTTTGTTAATCCAGTGTGGTAAATTATGAATTGGGTGGACTATCAAACCTCCATATTTTCATTGCAAGCTGAATGGACTTTATAAAACTCAAAGGACGTCAGCAGGTGGACCTTAGTGTTTGGACCGTTGGATGACTGAAACACCGCTCCCGAGGACGACGTGGCGAGAGGAGGAGGAGGAGGAGGAGGAGAGCAAGACCAATCCAGAGCAGGACATACAGATACATTAGCGAGGGCGATTTATCATGAGAGCTTTGGGGAGAGCAGAGGATGTAGTTCTAAAGAGCATCTGGACTCACCGCGCACACCATTTATCTGAGGCCCACAGCAAAAACACTCCTCCGACAGACAAAAGAGGTAAGGGCTACAGGGGGAGTTTTACAATGTTAAAGATGCTCCTATATTGTATTTAATAAACGTCATATTAGGTGAGTGAAGTTTGTGAATGGAGCATGGGGCCAATCACAGAGCTCCTTGTTTGGTGACAGTCGATGCAGAGTCTTCAAAATCGATTGACAAAATGAGCTCCCATTAAGCGTTCACAAAAACCTGCCCCACCACTCCAGAAAGGTTGGTGTGAAAAGGACCGCTACAGCGGGTGAGTCCAGTGGGCGACTTAGTGAAAGCCTGCCCTCAGAGTGGCTTTGTTCCTTCCTGTAGACAGCTGCTGTTTCCGAAGTCTCTGTCAAACCTGGGATCACCTCAGAAGTATGAGCTGTCTCTTCCTCTCTCATATATGCATTATTTACTGAGAGGCCACACGCACTTCCTGTGTCAGGAGGTGGGGCCGTAGGGACAGGAAAAGGAAGTGGAGAGAACAGGTGAGAGAATGAGAGGAACAATATGTGTGCCCTCTGCCTCCATCAGTCATACAGTGTCATGTTGTTCATAAGAGCAGGCTCTCTGGCCTGTGTCAGCATTAGGAAACAGGCCTGACCCGGCGAGTGCATGTGTCTGACACTGTGCTCCGTGTCTCACATAAACACACTGTGCTATGGGCTGCTCTCGGCTGGAGAGAGGAAAAGTCAAGTCGTGATCTGGGCCTGACTCCACACTTAACTGAGCGCAGCTCTGATTTCAATGGAAGCCTAAGTAGAGTTTGACTTTGAAGACTTTGATCCGGAGGCTATGCTGTGGCATTTGACTTGTAGCTCAGAAATAGCAGCATGTCAGAGCGCTGGGGTCAGCGGGATCACTTATCACGGCTGAATATAACCAGTGGCAAGCCACGATTTGGGCAATCTCAGAGCTGACATTAGCAGGTGCCCTGAGGAGGAGTAGAGACAGCTACAGAGAGGGTCAGCGACCCCAGCACAGACAACTACTTCTACTGGTCTTTTAGACCCCAGGGGCTCCACTTAGCACCAATGTTCTGTATCTGAAATACCACTCTGTATGTGCTACACTACAGCTCTAGACAAACTAACATTGTGCATTTCCTCTACTGGAATAAGCACTGAGTCTCAAGTAAGTTCATAATACAATGCAAATATTCATCAGCAAGTTCTGTAACTTTTCATAAGTAGCTTTTCAAGATGTATGACGCCTGTTGTAAACTCCACAGAATGTAAAAAGCCTGTGTGCATAGATTAGAACATGGAAGCCCTGTTCTACTTGCATTGCCACTATTAAACCTTTAGCATCCAATGCAATGGGCACATTGTTGACTTAATGCTGATATATAATACCCAGCCCATACTGTTGAAATACTATATACATGATAAAAGTGCTGCATCATTACAGCTGCATATTAAGAGCAAACTAAAACTCTATAGAAATGAAGTACATATTGATTTTACATTGGGCAGTGGTGGCTTCATGAGACTAATGGCTGTCTTTTAAATAGCCGAGCTAGCAGAAAAGAGCAGGAGATTGGATTTGGTATTATAATTGGTTAAACCACTTAGTCATATGTAGGTCATATATTGAAGACGGTGACAGTTATTATCCTGAGGCCGAGTGGATTTCAGTCTGTGACATTGTTGGTGGTCTGTCCACAGTAAACACGGTCTCTCCCCTTGGCCTGCAGGAGCAGCACAGAGGAGGTACTACACAAATACAGAAGGTTTGATGGCTGATGTCATCACCAGCTGAAGGGACTATACGGTAGAGCTTACACGTTATCCGTGTTGGATTGCAACAGGGCTGCCTTTTGTCACCGCCTCTGTTCACTATCTCGCTGAACCTCCAAATCCAAGTCCATGCTTCTCTGTGGGAAAAGATCCTCATATTTGTAGGGAAGTTGTTCTCAAAGTCTTGTTCTCAGTGAGGGAAGAGTGGAATGAGAGATTGACACATGGATTGGCATACTGTGCTTAAAGCAAAGTTGTGCTGACAAAAGGGACCATGATCACCTTGTTTGCACCATATCATTTTAATATACTAGTTTAGTCATGCTACCACTGGTTTGAAATTCTTGGCACTCAATGCTTCGATCAAACGCTGTATTGTCCAAAATCACTGGAACACTCTCATTTTCACCCAGGTGTCACCTTTAACACAAGGGCACAGAACTTCACACTGACCCCCTCCGCCCCCTCGCCCTGTCCCGTGCCTGCGCCTGCGCTGGAGTGTGAAAATCAATGAGCGCAGGCTGTGATTCACAAAGACACAAGGGGGAAGGCCGACTCGTAAGAGCTGAGGAAATTGAGCTGTACAAAAAACAAAATCGTCAAAGTCTACTGTTGCAATATACCCTCAACAAATCGTTCCTTATTTTGAGCAACATCTGTGAGAAAAATATTTCATATACTGTATCATATAAAAACAATGTGTGGACACAGGAGATGAGCACAAACGCTCAGCGAGGTCTTGCAGTTCGCTGTTTGCACAAAACATCGGGCTCTAGACTGATCCACTGTTGCCTCTTGGTTTGACTTTCAATGACGACATAAGGCAATAGCCAGAATGAATGAGAGTGTGTTTGCCTGTGTGAGAGAGTGGTTGTTGGTGGTCGGAAAGGCCGCTGGCACAGATTGGCAGCCGTCAGTCTACGAGGCGGCAGCTGTGGCTACAACAGTAGCTTACCACCAGGAAAGTATGGCATTAATGAATAATGGCTACAGTGTGGTGCTTCGAGAAACTTGATAACGCAGGCTTGTAAAGCGCAATACAAATGCAAGCCATTATTATTATAATAATTCAGTAGCCCATTCACTCAAAACAGAATCAACCTTCTTTTCTTTTTCAGCTCAGTTTATGTATTGAGCTACATAACAATGCTGTAACGCCATGCAAGGAGACCAGAGAACAAACACTCTTTATATATATATGCTCAATAGGAGTAGGAACAAGCAAAATTGTATGTACTCCCACCCATAACCGCGATTAGCACCATCGAAGACTGCAAACATGATGAAGGATCAACACAGTTTTGGTCGTCGTCAACCCAACAACCGCAAAAGTATGTGGTGTCAAAGGCTGGCGCATTGCCTTGTGTACAAAATGTGCGGTGTCAATAAAGTTGCCTTTCCTATGTAATCCACAGACCATTTTACTTTTATAAAAGTCAGATCTGAGCTAAAGACTAAATATTGCCGGGTAAAGTTTACTAAATGTGTGGAGTCTGGTGCATCTATAGCAGCCGCGGGCCTCGTCTCCTCTTTGACTGTGTTGCTGAATGAGAAGAAGCCACAGGAATTGCAATAATGTCAACCCGCCGTAAACTTTTACATACAGTAACCTATTGTTTCGTGTCGGCATTATAATTATTTATTTATTTTGTGTACAATATCTAAACCTTATGATAATAACTGGTCGGGAAAGTCGAAAAGCCTTAAGGCAGTGTAATATACGCAGCCTGCCTATACATATATATATATATATATATATATGTATTTTCTCGATAAATTAGCTGACGTATTTTGTGTCACAGATTGTTGATAGAAATATATGTGCCGTGTCCAGACTGTGTGAAAGCCGGCTGCTGCGAGGCAGAGGCGCGGCGGGCAGAGGTGACACGGCTGGGCCCTTTCGGAGCGTGCACGGCTGCCGGGGGGTGGGCGAGCCGATCGATAGCAGTCGGGAAATAAGCTCCGAAAAGGTTATTTACTTGACATTGATCGGTTGTAGCTCGGCCCGCTTCTCTTTTGTTAACCTTTAATGGCCGGCGCGCTCACAGATGACGGTTGCGGGGGGGGCTCTAACAGGTGTAAGTGTGGGGTGTGAAGGGGGTCAGCTGCAGCCTCAAACCTCAGACCGCAGGCCGGCCCCGGGAGCGTGTAAACATCAGCGCGGACAATGGGCCTGGAACACGCTGAGCACTACAGACTGACGGGCGAAGTAGCAAGATGAGACATTTGACGAGACATAATAAATGTCGATCTATGTGGGTCTTTTTTTTTTTTATGATAATTTTTACGACGCACGTCAGGTAAAAATATGGATTTTTTTTATTGTTGAGATTTTGAGCTGGTCTTGTCCCGTAACGTCCCGGCCTATATTTTAATATATATTCCTAGCCAGATTGACCAGTTTTATGCATAACTACTGCCCTCTTACAGCTGGTCCGGTGGAATATTTTGGTCCCAGAGAAAATATTATTGAGGAGATGCTCATCAAACAGGGACATTATCTCAGATCCCTCCCATGTCCTGCACTCTCAGTATGAGATGCTCCCGTCCGGACGACGCTATAGAGTTCTTATTAAAATTTTAAAAAAGAGAGACCTCCCCATTTCAGTGAATCCCCTGAACTCAGGCCGACGAGCAGAGCGGTGATTGTGATGGAGTGTTTTGTATTGAAGTGTCTGGTTCACTGTCCTTGTCATTGTGCATATTATTTATTCAAATTAAAGAAACCTTGGAATTATTACTTTAGTGAATAGGTTAATTTAACCTCTTAACCCCCCGCCTGAACTGAGCCACATTGTCTCCAGTTTGGCTTTACTCAAATCTAAAAGCTTGCTGGAAAAAAGCAGAGAGCTTCTGGGGCCCTAAGCAAAAATCCACCCGGGGGCCCTACAGTTTGCATCCCATAGCTATTCGACGAAGAGCGAGCCCGTTTACGGTCAAACACAGTTCCACTGTGCAGCAGGGCAGGGTAGAAGTGGAACATAATGACCTCAATTCAGGCCCTGCCCCTCCGTGTGGAAACCACTAACCACTTAGCCACTGTCAGACTGGCGTTTAGGACCATAAGTCTATTTCCCCCACTTTTTAAAATGGTAAATGGTCACATTCTCTCACCTCTGGTTCCTGACCCACAGTTTGAGAACCACGGATTTAAAACTAACTGAAACCTGCCCCTGACGGTTATTTCTGTCTCACCTCTGAGAATTGGCCTGTGAGTAGCCCAATGCACATTCAGAGAACCAGAGTTACTGTAAGTAACTATGCTCTTGAGAACTGTGTGGATTCAACACCTCTTTGAGATTAAAAGGCCACGTGTACGGCGTTACTCTCGTCTATTCGCCAAACTGCTGTCCTGACATTTCACCTTTGTTTATCTAGGATAAAACTTACTGAGATAAAAATCTCTTTTTCAAGAGTTTACTGGCCAAGATTCAAGGAAACAACTTCACACAAAAGTTATATATGTACACAAATAATCAAACGTTTCATAATTAAATCAAGATAATACAGCTACATGTGAAAGATTTGTCAACAGTGATTTGAAAGTATGAAGTGATGAAAATGCAATGAAAAAAAAGTAAAACGATTGAAGACAACGCGGCAACAAAGCGAGGAAAAATATCCGTTTTGTATAGCTTTCAAATGAGGCGTTACTCCGGCCTCTACCCAAAACTTTTAGATTTTGGTAAAGCTGAACTGGAGAAAATGCACTTGGTTAAGGCCAGGGTTAAGAGGTTTAAAAATAAATAAATAATTCATTCCAATCTCAAAATCTGGGCAACTTTTTTATAATGTACTTTTTGCTTTTTTATGTGAAAAACAATAGATATGTATGATTTGAATATGCAGACTTATTTCGGGATGAGAGACACCTTTTAAAGCTTTTCCACAACATTCTAACACGATCCAAAGCTCCGAGAAAGTGCGTTCAGGATCCGCAGCCCTTGCAGTGGTGGTGCTGTGCGCAGGTGAAGCTCCTGGCTCCGGCCCAGCCTCTCTGCGCTCATCCATCTCCTCTGCTGAGCCGAGATGGCACCGGCCTGATGCGCTGATGAGGGGCTGTTTGTCCGCCCATATGCCAGCGCTTGTAATGACTTTCACACGGCTCTGCCAGTCTGAGCCCCGTGCCAACGAGGCCACATGTTTCCACACAGGAGCGTCGATGGCCAACGGAGCCGTGATGAGTCTGCAGTTTGAGCAGAAAAGTTGTTTTGTATACGTTTAGTTTCGACAAATTGACGGGATCAGAAACGTGTGGGGGGGGGGGGGGGGGGGTGAGCACTTGTAAAGCACTTCTGTCACACATTACTGTACAAGCCCAAACACCGGCTGCTTGACGCTGTTCTAGAGCGGGCCGAGAGTGGTTGAAGAGTGGGACAAGTAGGTCGTTGAGCACGTCGCCCACCGTTGTAATCCATTTGTCCGGCTGTTTGTGGTGGTCAGTCAAATAAAAAGAGTCACTTCAGTGTCTCCTGTTTGCAACAAATGGCAAAAATGTTCTGTCTAAAGTTTGGAAACGCTTTTTTATGTATTGCATTTCATTTTATTTTTAGACTATTTACGTTGTAGATTCTCACTCAAGGAGTTAATTTATGAACAAACACTATAGGGCTTGGACAAAATATCGGATCGAAAGTATAGATACTTTATGAAGTATCGCAATACTTTCAATACTTGTGTTCGGAGGCGTTTTATCCTGCACTCAATGCACTTTTCAGCCTGAACACTTGAACATTTGTCAAACGGCAGTGGGTTTATAAACTTTGGACTTTTGAAACATTTTAAAGCATTTTAAAGCAGTACTAAGTAACTCATGCCCCTAGAGGCCATAAGCGCCACTGCAGGTGTCGTAGCATGTTGTGTTTTTTTACTCATTAATTGTCCGTGAGAGTAAATACTACACTGACAGAAAAGACAAAGGGAGAGCGGGATATTGTTCATCCAATTACACAATGTATTTGTTTTCACTCAAACTTGGCTGTAAATACTTTTTAAGTGGCGCTAGCCGGTAATTAGCTTTGCCCATTAGCCTGTTAGCTTCTTCTTTGTGATTCTATTAGTGTGTAGTTGCAATTGTGGTTTTCTGGCCAGAGACACCAGGGGGAGAGGAAAGACCCCCCCCCCCAATCATCCCATTGACACTTGATCCTGGAGCGTCCTACAGACCACTGTGACGGAAAGTAAATGCAAAGGCCATGCTGACCACTGGTACAGCTACTGGGTCACTACAAGGTCAAGTAGGCAAAGATATATAACCTTTTTTTTTTGCATAAACAATTTACTTTAATTTAGTCACCTAAATTTACTTGCAATGTTAGTCGACTAAAACTAGACTAAAATTGAGGAGATTTTTTTTTTTTACTGAATCTCGACTAAAATTACAAAAAAAATCGTTAAAATTAACACTGGCTTTGAGTGCTAGTGTTGGTGGAAAAGTGCTGCATAAGTTGAGACCATTTACTTACAGGACAACATTTTCTCAAAATGTGTTTTTCTTTACACTTGCAACAATATCTCCACTTTAGTAGCTCCAAACTTTCCAGTCCTAGAATTTATATTTTGAAGGTTTTTTCCGAGGGATTTTTTTCAATATCTCATCCTTAGCCTAATCGATTGAGCTTTGAACCCAAAAAGCAGGAGGAGATTAGAACGTTGACAGACTTTTCCCACTTATGAATAGCTTATTAAAAAAACTCAATTTAAAGCTGGATCGATTCTGTAATATAGTCAATTTGGCAGTGCCTCACCTTAAATATCCTTTTCCGGCGACCACTTCTGCATCATAGGGCGGAGTGTGGGTACATGAATGCATAGCTGAACTGCTTATCCATCCGGCAGGGGGAAATGGCGCCTGACGAGTCCCCACTTTGAGCTCTAATGAAACAAAGGGAAGTAATTCGATCGGCCCATGCAGTGTTTTGTGTTTGCGGACTCGGCAAATGGGTTCCCTTCTCCACCTCCAGGGTAATGTTGTGTCTGCGCGCTGACACCCGTAACCTCGCCGTTAAGGCTTTTTGCAATTTCAACACGCCTTGCCGCGCTCCCATTGGCTTCGGGTAAACTGAGTGAAAGTTAGCCGGCGCGCGGGCTTTCGGCAGCGCTGCTAAATAAACATGCATTGCTCTGCTCCGGTTCATAACCTTTCCACAAGGAACAACAATGTGCACTAATGGAAACACTCGACGCCGGCGCTAAGGGCTGTTTTTTTTATTTATTTGTTTTACCGCCCCCCCCCCCCTCTTCTGTCACACCGCACGGATTTAACTGGACAAAAAAAAAAACAGCATGTTGCGACAAATGATGCTGAATATGTGCGCTAAGGCTGGGAAAAGGCGAAGCACATTCACACCTCAGGGGTCGGGACGAGGTCGCCGATACAAAAATGGTATTCTAATGCGGAGGAAATCAGTCCGTTGTGTTTTCCGCGCAGGGGTCGGGGAGCGGGGCATGTTGCCGCACTATTTTCATTCCTCTCCTTATTTCAAGTGCAGTACGGAGAAGAGTTTAAAACTCCGTAATCCAATCCAATTTGTGACCTTTTTTCTTTATGAATCTTGAACAGGGCTCTTCTAGCATCCGGGTACTTTCAGAGCACCGTGGATGCGAAGGTGAAAACTATGGCGGAATTACAGTTTTTGCTTGAAAACTATAGACCCATGCTTAGACTAAAGGAACACAACTTAAAGCTTTTGTTACCATACCTCAAACACATGTACCCATACCTTAAACAAAAGCGCTGCTTTGCACTCTAGTTGCAATTCTGCAACACACTTACTCCTTTATGCAACACACTTGGTCCTGCATACTACGATGATTCTTTCCGTCCTTCTGTGGACCCACCACCTGCAGGAGGAGCCATAGGTGCAATGTGGTTTGGGCAGCTCCAACAGCCCCCACGACCCGGCAACGGACAAGTGGAAGAAAATGGATGGATGGATGATTCTTTCCATCTTAAATATTCACTAATATTCTTTCATGGTTAAAATATAAAACTCCGTCTCCTCTTGACTCCAGAAACGGGAGCTCTTCGGACTCACCGCCGCCGTGTTTCTTTACGATTAACTGCGCATACGCAAGAAATGGGAAGTTTCTTAAAACCGGAAAATAGCGTTTACATGAAGTTATATCCCGGTTACTGATGGAAAATCCCAGCCAGAAAATCTGGGTTTCTCAAAACCGGGAAACTGTTATTTTCCATTTTTTATAATCGGGAAACTGCGTTTATATGATCAAAGACAAAACCGGAATATTAAAAACTGGGAATTTCGAGCCCTTGTAAACACACTCTATTTCATACATAAGACACCATCCATCCATCTATTTTCTCCCACTTGTCCGTTGCCGGGTCGTGCACCAGCCCCTATGGCTCCTCCTGCAGGTGGTGGGTCCACAGAAGGACGGCCTCATGGTTCTACCCGGGCCTGTTGGTCTCTCATAAGGGGCTTCTGCACAAAACACATGTGTCCAAAATACAAAACACATCGGGGAATTGCAACCACTCAAATACACACCTGAAGGCACTGACTTGCAAAACTTTAACACCAAACAGCCAGCAACAAAAAGCGTCAGTTTAGCCACTTCAACAACTTTGCAAGCATGGATGAAGGGAGAGCGCGAGGCTACGGAGCCCTGGAAGTGACATCATAGTAAAACATTATTAACAGTATGTCGGGGGAAATGTCTTTTTACACCACAAATGATCTCATTCCCCCGAGATAATATGTGGTAAAAAAAAAAAGGGAAAAAAAGAAAGAAAACAAATAGTATTTTTTTTTATATTTCATCCAAAATTATTATAAATTTTTTTCACCCCCAAAATGTTTTTGTCTGATGTCACTTCCAGAATCAAAGACTGCAGTGTTTTATATAAAGTAGACTAGTGTGTTCCCCTTGAAGTATGTGTCATTTTGTCATCAGAGTTACATTTTGACAAAGTAAGGTTTTGATAGCAGAGTTTAGGTTTTGCTGGTAGACCTTCAATTTGACACAGATGTGAATGGTAAATTTCCCAGTGTTGTGTCACGTTTACTTGTGTGTAGAGTTTTGGCACAATGAGCGAAGTTTTGCAAAATGTGCTCAAGCAAAACTGTAAACAGCGTTTTTGCCTGTGAGTGACAGATTGTGTACGTTAAATGGAGTTTTTCTCAGTAAATCAGGCCTAAAAGCTGTTGTGCGGCTGGATGTTCCATGTTGCGGGAAATACAGCTTCAATCTCGTAAACTGAGTAAGTTCATGATTAGAATCGACGTCTGCAGATCTAAACACATTGTCTGGATTATGTTTTAAAGTTTAACGTTCTGTGCACGTCAGGCTCTAAACTCTACGACTTGCTTTAAACATAAAATGAATTGTTAATCACATGTTTAATGTCATGACACCATCCATCCATCCATTTTCTCCCACTTGTCCGTTGCCGGGTCGTGGGGGCAGCTGTTGGAGCTGCCCAAGTCACATTGCACCAGTCCCCTATGGCTCCTCCTGCAGGTGGTGGGTCCACAGAAGGACGGCCTCATGGTTCCAAACGGTTCCAAACGGGCCTGTTGGTCTCTCATAGGGGGCCCATTCACACTCTCATTCATACACCAGTGTACGCAGACACTGGAGGCAAGGAGGGTGAAGTGTCTTGCCCAAGGACACAACGACAATGTGCACCTTCAGGAGGCGGGATTCGAACCCCTGACCTTCCGATCATGAGACGACCCGCTCTACCATCTGCGCCACTGTCGCCCCGACATGTCATGACACACGTTAGCTAAATCATCATGCTTTAGCTAAATCTAAAGCCGAGTAAACTGGAAAGAAACTCGCCTAAGTGCTTCTAAAATATTTTCTCGTCGGCATTACGTTTAACTTGGATGATGATGATTTCCCGAAATGCGAACATGAAAGCGTGAAACTCGGCACAAAGTTACGATGGATTAGCGACGTGTACTAGGCGACCTCTTGGCACATTCAACATTCAACGAGACCAATTAAGTCAAATGTATCTGTCCTCAATAGGCGGGCTACCGTGGTAATCAAATGAAGTTTCATCACAATCCAACAATTATTCACCTTAGTAAATCCTCTCAAACCCAATGCCAGCAACCTTTTCAATGAAGCCGAGAGCGTTGTATTCCCTTTCGTTTGATTTGTGACGTAAGACCGTAGAGCCCTGTACACACATAGCCCCGACAGCAGGGCACGCCGTCGCAGTGTATGGAGCAAATCCACACCCTGAATTTCACAACGATGCGGAGAAACAAAATGAATAAGCATATGTATGAACGCACTATGTTCTGGCTAAAGGTTCACCCGTATGACAACGGTCACGGTCGTGCTCACTGTACGTACACAACGAGACGCTCCAAAGTTCTGTCTGCGTGTTTGGCCTGAGACAAAAAACAAGTTAAACCTCGTCTGTAAAAGGTCATGGTCAAGTTTATTTATACAGCACATTTAAAACAACATTGCTGCCCAAAGTGCTGTACACAAAAATACATATATATATAATACACAATTTTAATATAATACAATTAAAATACAGATGCGGAAAAAGACAAGCGTCACATTGTTTTAAAATCAAACTCCAGATATGAACGATATGACGATATTAGACCGTCTCACGAGCTCCAGAGCTGACGATCTATACTGTCATTTTAGAGAACTTGTATCTTATCCCGATCCTAAAAGCACTTCTGAACAGTCGACTATTTTTCTGCTACTTTGGTCTCAAATGGTAAATGGGCGGCACGGGAGCACAGCGATTAGTGCTCTCGCTTCAGAGCTAGAAGGTCCCGGGTTCGATTCCCACCTGGATGAGGCCTTTCTGCGTGGAGTTTGCATGTTCTCCCCGTGTCTGCGTAGGTTTCCTCCGGACGAAGCCACTAAAAAACAATAGGATGAATGATGTGTGTGTGTGAATGCATGGAGGTGGTCAGATATGTGCAGTCGCGACAGGGGGAAACTGAAGCCACTAACGTAGCTTACCACCACTGAGTATGGAGTGAATGTAAAATGCTCTCATGTAAAGCGCTTTGTGACCATGTCTGTGAAAGGCGCTATATGAATAAAGTTCTTCTTCTTCAACTTATATAGCACTTTTCTACCTTCATGAGGCCCAAAGTGCTTTACATCAAGGAGCCACCCATTCACACTCTCATTCATACACCAATGTACGCAGACACTGGAGGCGAGGTGAGTGAAGTGTCTTGCACAAGGACACAACGACAGTGTGCATCTTCAGGAGCTGGGATTCAAACCTCCGAGCTTCCGATCACGAGATGACCTGCTCTACCACGGACAGGAAGCCCGAGCCACGAACTTTCTGCGGACACAATGTCGGACACTAATGGGAGTGGACTTGTTTGGCAGTGAGCCGCTTCCCACCCGTGCGTATTTATGACTAAACCCTCCAGAGGTCCCACTGAGACCATAGAGTCTAGACTGTAAAATTAAGAATGAAAAGGAAAAGGTGGTGGGCTCCGGACGTTCCTGGCTCCTATGGACTTTCCATTGAGACTTTGTTGCTCCTTTAAGTCATTATTGAACACAGGCTTGTCATTCACATGCGTAACATTTTCCTAATTTTATCCTCTTACTATTTAAATTCTTAATTTTAATGACTGAGTCCCACATTCCGTTCATCAGGAGAGCCTCAGAAAGGACCTTATTGTAGATATTGTTGTCGGGAAAACCAGAGCACCAGGAGAACATGCAAACTTCACACAGAATGGGGGGCCTTCTTGCTGTGTGACGAGAATGTTGACGACTGCAGCGCCACCATCGCAAACCTCTGAGGTCTAGCTACAGCAGCTACAATCTGCTAATCAATTGAATTCATTGTTGCAAGAAACATATCAAACATCTGCTCATCTAATCTCCTTCAGATTTGAAGAAAGTATGTTGTTTACGTTGAAGGTTTGTTTGATCCCTTTTGATGAAGAAAATAAGCCAATTTCCTGGATATCTCTGCTAAACGGTTATCGAATTTTTTCATGCTCCAGATATACTGTATGCAGGCCATGAAGAGACACAAAACAGCTACTTCAATTTTGAGATCAATTCTTTACCCTTTGAGAAGAAAAAAACATGCATTGTGACAACTTCCCCCAGTCTCCCCCTCTGGTTGCGAGCTGACCCGACGGAACACAGGGGGAATTTGTTTTTTTCCGATTGCACTTCCCCATATCTTGGTGGAGCGGAGGTCCCTGTCCCTCTCACTCACTCTGAAGCCACGGGCCAATCTCCCTTTGTAAATAAAGCGATGTTTTATAATTCTCCCGCGCTCCCCCGGACGACCGTATCAATAATGCAGAGGTACCGCATCTGTCGCCCGGCCGCCGCGGAGATTATCGCGCCGATCCGGGCTGACAGTTATGGTAATAGTTTGCCAAACAATCTACTAGTGGCAAGAATGAGCGCAGATTACAAGTGTTTTTTGGAGATGGGGCGAGGTGCGCTGAGAGCTCCATGATTGATTGCTCGACGGGAGACAGAGGCGGCCGGTTCAAACCCCCACCGGCCCGCGCTCGCCGCCTTCCTGCGATAACGGACAAACGCCTGCGCGCACAATCTCCATGGGAATGCGATACGGAGGAAGCCCGAGGGCCACGGAACGAACAATCACAGGACTTCAGCAGGTCAGCAACATCTGAAACAAGGAATCATGGGGAATCATGGGGCTGAAAGGTAATGGAGCTCACGTGACATCACAACATTGTAAAGAGCCTATAGTTAAAAAATAGCTAAGAAGTCTATGGTGACGACAACGGCAACTATGGATAACTCTCAAAAGCTCTTTTTTCCCCATAAAGTCACTTATAGGCCTAGAGTTCAGGGTTATGATGTCATATCACATCTTGGCATCATAGGATTTGCAGCGAGCTTTTTCCATAATAAACTAATGGAGATTTTAAAAGGTAAAATTCCAGAGGTATTGTTCACACCTAAATATTTGGACACTACAGAGTGTTAGATGGATTTACAAGTAGTGACTCAGCAGCTTAGGGAGTTGTTCCACCACTTTGTATACCGTTTTTATCTAATAAAATAATAAAATAAAAAAAATAAAAAATAATGTTAGTCTATGGGAAATGTTTGCTAGTATCCACAAACATAGCGGATTGGTATTAGTTTGGTATTGGTTTAGTAACAGTGAATCTATAACCCCCCCCCCGAACTGATACAAATGGCATCTCTGGAATTGCCCATATATGATTGGAAACAGTTAAGGGGGAAACAAAGAAGAAAAAGATCTTAACTTTAACAAATGCAGAATTATTAATATAGTTTTCTACCCAATAAAGATACAAAGACATGGAGCGGAAAGAAGTGGTTCAATTACATAAATAACGTGATAGAATTAACATGATACTTTATTTTAGCATCATGCTACATGCTATCATTTAACTTTGATACCGTTTTTTGTTGAATGTGGATTGTCACAGTAATGCCAGAGATGCTAGCCAAAAACTGAGACAAAAAAATCTGCAGTTCAACAGTTACCATAGTTACCACCATGGAATTTTCAGTTGCCCACCGCCTCCATTTTTAAACTCATGGTCCTTGTAATAATCAATTGCCCACTCTTGCTCTATACAAATCAATGGTGAAGCCAGTCCCTATATTAAAGTATGGCAAGGTACAACTTGTCCTCTTCATGGCATTTGAATAATTAGAGATTTGTCTATCATTAACATGTTATAAGATTATGTTTAGTGGCCATTCGACGTGTATCCGATCCCACAAAATCACGACATTTATCTGAATACGACTTAGCATTTAGCTCAGAGGCAAAGATTTTACTTATTTAAAGTAAAATCTCAAAAGATCTCTACATTCATTTAGGATTTCTAGCCTGTCTTTGATATCACCTAAATGTGGTTGATGGTGGACAACAGCCGAAAACATCTGGACCGTTCATAACTTTTGACGTTTGATGGTTAAATGCTAACAGCTATAGGAAAAATGTACATGCTAACGAACATTCTGAGAAACTCTGAAGTTTTCCTGGACGTTTGAACTGAACGCTACGCCTCCTTTCCTTTTTTATGGGCAGACTTAGGAATAAGAAAGATGTCCGTAAAATCAGAATTAATTTGAACACGTTTACGTCATATCTAGGCACACAGATTGGTCAAGTTTGAAATAGTTAGCCTACCGTAGCCTAGCCTTGTATTTAACATAAACAACAGACTGTCAGCCATCTTGGCCAGCCCGCACCCTGAGCCGTGTCCTGTCAAGACTTTGAGCCTCTGTATCCGCCGTATCCAACACCGCGGCTCATCATTTATTAATGCCACAAACGCTGCTCTAACAGCATTTGGCTAATACACATTTGCATATTTATTAAAAAGGAGACATTGTGATTAATGGGACGCAGCCATGTCACACGCAAAGAGGGGGACTATGGATCCAACAACGAGGAGCATGGAACATAAACACTCGCTCGCTTACAATAGGCTTCAATTATACAATCAATGTGTACAAGGGCAATTTAATGCTGCGTTTACACATAAGCACGATGCGTTACGAATGTCATTTTTCCGTCATTCGTGACGTTCGTGACGTGACTTAACGCATCTCAATGGGATTCTTAACAGAACGCATCAGTTCGTGACATTCGTGACGTTCGTGGAGAAAGTTTTTGTCTGTCAAAAAATCTTCCACGAATGTCACGAATCCCCCTCTGTTCGTGGAGTTCGCAGCGGAGCGTGTCCTTTCGTGAGGAGTAGTGGCGCTTCGTAATTCAGCGTGAGAGCATTCGTAGAGCAGAATCACTGTTTTCACGCTCAAAATTGGCAGAAACACACGCTACGCCCAAAGTAAATGTTCGTACCTGCAGTGGAAAAGTGTCACAAAGTCGGCCAATCCGCGCTCCAAGTCACGGACAGCACCTGAAGAAACACTTTCAGCACCCCGAGCCACTGCCGCTCCTCGGGGTGCTGAAAGTGTTTCTTCCTCCTGCGGTCGTACCTGATGTTCGGGAGTTGGAGCCAGACGAGCCCAATGACTAAGGGGAGAGCACGGCCTCTGCTCCGCCTCCAACCCGGCGGCAGAAGATCACTCCACTTTCGCCCAATTCTTGACAGATTTCGGACAGAACGCGAATATTCCTAGTGACCCGTAACAGCGCGTGGCAGCGCGCAACACCACGCAGCAGCGCGCAACACCACGCAGCAGCGCGGGACGCATATTCGTGACCGTGCGTAATAATTCGTGCCATTAATCGTAACGCGTAGTAACAGGTCGCAACAGTTAGTGGCGGCGCGTGAAACCTCGACCCCGAATCATCAAATTCGTGATCCTTGGCCACGAATGTGCATTTGTGGCATTCGTAACGCATCGTGCTTATGTGTAAACGCAGCATAAGTTCAAATGGTGGCCTGAAACACTCTCACTAATACCCGCTATACTTTAAAGTAGAGGCCAAGGAAGGCTGCAGCGTTTGGTTATTCTTTTGAGATCATTTATATCGGAAATTATGAAGAAATGTGGAAAGTGCTACACGGGGTCAATTTTTGAGGATTTAACACAAGTATTGTGTCAAATACTGATGAGAATTGATTGTGAGATTAAATATATTGTCTTTTTCTCACTCAATTTCAAGGCAGAATTTTTGTGTTGTCCTTTCATGCTAAGTTGTGATTTGCTGTTGGTAAAACATGACACAAACTGTGTAATGGCTTCGTCTTGTGCTTCACAGTAAAATGCCATTGTCTAAAATAAATGAGTATGTGAAATGAAATGAAATATATTTTAGAGTTAAGGTATAAGACTAGCCTGCAGTGGAAAAACTCTAATCACTACTGATGTATCTACTATTCAAAGAAAAGCAACAATAGGTATATGTGAAAATAATTTGTTCATTTATGGATGCTCTAAAAGTGGAAATGGAAACTGTTTCTCCTTGGGTAGTATCCTGGCACCTATAGTAAATGCATGACTACAGTCCAGCAGTGTTTCTCTCTTAGTGCAGCGCACAGATAAATTGATGACAGGTTTGTATACGCTACAGTCTACTTGCTTTCCTTCAAGTGTAACCTATAAAATAAAATAGGCGTCTAAAAAGTGTCCTGACGACAAGGACACTGTCAGATAAGTGGAGAAGGGCAGAGCTAGGGCTATTTAGAGTGACGCTAAATGGCCTTTTTACCATTCCGGCCCCCTGCCCCCTCCCCCCGTTTAGGGATGGCATTAGAGACTGCAGACTGACATACATTTTTTATAGCTTCATAAAGTCGTCCAGTGACCAGGTCACCCTTCTCATAACTAGGGAGCAGAACGCTTGAAAAAAGCCATTCATCACCATGAAAGGGGCTGCTTGTCCAAGCGCCTTCAAACATGCGCACTGTCTGGCAAGAGACGTTCGGCACAAATGCTAGCGTACTTGTGCCGCTAATGCCAGATGACCTTCTCACATCTATTAGCAGGCTGGCTGACGCGGAGGGCGCACACCGGCCCCTCTCGTCTGCTGCCCACATCTCAATGACAAGCAAAAGGAAATACCATGCATGATAATTGCTGTTGCCACCAACAGAGCAATCTTTGGCATTTTTTAAAACAATGAAGGTAATGTCAGGTGAAAAGGCTGATGATTAATTACACACATGGTAGGCAGCGCGTGTCCACTGCATATATGGATGGAGCTGATGGTAGAGGCAGTTTAAAGTGCCGGCGCAGAATAACATGACATGCTTTTTTAAAAGTGTCCCCTTTGATTTGGACAGCCATAAGGACCTCCGGTGTAGGGTTGGAACGCCCCTCGCAGGCAAACCATCCGACCACCAAAGCCCATTAGTGGGCAATTAGTGACAGCTGGTGGACTGTCAGGTTGGTAATGGCCTCAGAAGGAGTACCCGCGGAATACCTAATCTACAGGCGCCATGCACTAGGCCTATAGCAGTGGATGAAATAGACTGCTCTTTTAACATACTGTCACAGATCACACATTTCACCATTGTTGGTTCAAATCAAAACAAGACCAGATCTATGAAAACTTGTTCTAGATAACCCCTCAAAATGGCCCTAATGATCAAGCCCTCCATTGGCTCATTTGTGCCCTCTTAGAAAACTGCAGAATGGAGTGGTGCATAAAGATAGTTAGCTTTTAGCATGTTTGCACACACACACACACACACACGCACACACACACACATATATATATATATATATATATATATATATGCATGTGTGTATGTATGTGCGTGCGTGTGTGTTTAAACAGTCACTCACAACTGACTATATTACTCTTACTCGCTTCTGTCAGTCTACCCCGAGGCAGCTGTGGCTACAATAGCTTACCACCACCAATGAATGAATAATGCAATGAAAAAAGTGTCTTTGAGTGTCCAGAAAAGCACAATCTAAAACCAATGCATTATTACTATTTGTTATGTGTAATGCATTTATTTATATACATTTACACCGTAAACTACTTTCTGTGCTAATCTCACCTTTTTAGACATTACAAGTTACAACCATGTTATGATACATTTCTTTCATTAAAGAAAACACTAATGGAGTTTTTGAGAGTCAGCAGTGGAAACCACTTTAAAATGTGAACCCAAACACTTTTTATCTGTATCTATCTGAATGTTATGCAAGTGTTCACACATAACTTATCGTTGTAATGGCACTAGAGATGAAAACGGCTCTCTGTTGAACAGAAATGCATAATATTTGGCCTTGAAGCATAAGTAGCTCTCTTCCATTTTTAGCCGTCATCTGTATTACACATATTTATTTAGCTTATACCCCTGCGTCTATTTTCAGAATCAAGATGTTTTAGATTTAAACCCCTCCTACTGGATCTGGACATTATTCGTCCTGCTCCTAAATAAACCTCATTAGTCGCTCGTGCAGCACTTTAACTATCAGGTTGTCAGCTACAAGACTAACTGTTATCTAGGTTTATGGCAAAATGAAAAAAGGAATTGTCACACAAGTATCACTCCTCATTCCAGATTTCTGTGACATAGTCTATTAAAACAGTGGTTCCCAACCTTTTCTCCTTCAATCACCCCTGTGTGTGCTGTAGTTCGGCCGCAAATTAAATAGGAAACAAATGGTCACACAGTGGGACGGAAAAGTATGTGAACCCTTTGGAATGTTTACATGTTATGGCCAATACAAAACTGACAACATGTAATTGCTTGGGTGGTATTAGTTAAAGCAGACACGGTTTACTACTACTGTGATTGGAATAAAGATCAGACCACATTTTATGACCAATTTACGCAGAAGTGTACTGTAAGAAATTCCAAAGGGTTCACATACTTTTCCCTCCCACTGTATATGTACAAAGCCCCTTTTGAACAGAAGTTACCTTCCTCTCTATAACCTCATATTACATGTTTAAATGTTCTGTCTTGCAATATCTAAACAATATGATGTAACTTTTTGACTTTTTCTGGGAACTGACTGTGTCCAAATACAATTGAATATTAACGGCAGTGAGTGTGTATGTGCTGTGGAGATTGAGGACCCTCTTGAAAACAAAATGGTGTGTCCAGAGATTATCCTTTCAAATCAATAAATACGTACAGATGACGCTGAGAAACTTTTGTCTAAACTCCTGTGCGACCCCCCCCCCATACGCAAACACTCTGCAGTAAATAAACAATAACTAGCTCGCCTTTTAAACGGTAGTCGAGTCCAAACGTCAAAACCTTGACGCGATCTGATTTTGTAGTGACCGTGATCTTTAGCGCCGAGGCTTCCTCCCCTCCTGGCCTCTCCTCGTAAAAAGAAAAAAAAAAAGCCAACCTCCGAGAGGCGCAGGAGGCGGGGGCCGAGGGCCGGTTTAATAATTTATTTGAGCGGGGGAAAGAAGGCAGCCAGGGGGAACAAATAGTGTTTCTCCCCGAACTCGCGCCCCCCCTGACCCCGCCGCCGCGTTACCTGCAGACCCAGCCCCATCGCATTAGCGCAATCCTCATTTGATGGAATTTTAATATTCTGCCTTGATGACTTTTTAGCAACATTTACTTTGCCGAGGTGAGGAGCGCTCCCCCCGGAGGAAATGAAACATGTCAGAACCCATTAGGCAAAAATCAAAATTTAAATACCTCAGCCGTGTTAGCGCTAATACACGCCGGTCCCCCCCCCCCCCCCCCCCCCGCGCCCCGCGTGCCGAGGCTATAGGCGCGCGCTAACGCTCGTCCGCCCGGTAATGACGGGAGCTTGATGGCGGAGCGATTTGCGGGTCACCGAGCATACGTTACAGATCCAATTTAACCCTTGATTGCTTGTACTCTGGAGGACCGGGGGAGGGGGGAAGGGGAAGGAGAAGAAGAAGAAGAAGAAAAAAAACGTGTTATTGAAATTTAATGCCGGATCATTTCGTCTTCCCTCCCATGCGGGGACGAGGGGTTCGGCCATGGCCCCCGTACAAACAAGGGGGAAGGTAGCCAAAAAAAAAAAATGAAGACGGCAAACAAAACAAATCGTTTCGGCAAACCTCCGAGGGGATTTTTGCCACAGCTGCCGACGGGGCTAAACACCGACGCAATTAGCCCCTCAAGGCGCTGAGTCAACTGCGCTCGCCGCGAATGCCGAGCCGGGGGAACAGGGTTATAATAATAATAATAATAATAATAATAATAATAATATCACTAATGCTTCTTTTGCAGATTGTTAACCGAGTCAAGTAAAGTTCACGACTCGGTGCAAAGATGAGGTGGATGTTTGAACGTGGGCTTCGAGAGGAGGTGGCTGGCAATTATGTTAACAATCAGATGATCGGGGGGGGGGGCAAGGGCCACCCCCCTCTGGAGTATGAACTGACTTTATTCGTAATCAACATTAGTGTAAATGTGCCCGTATTTGCAATGACACTATGGTGTTTTACTGTAGGTGTGAAATGCTCGTGGCAAAACTAAAAACATTCACATTAGATGGTGTTGATGATTCATTCTAAAGCAGGGCTCTTCAATTACCTTTTGTCACTGGGCCAGATTTGTCGGAGGTCATTGGCCATTGGGCCGGTCAGTTGCCACCAAACATATGTGACCAGTCACAGGAACCAAAGACATTTTTGGGATAAATAAATGAGTATTTCCTTATCATCAATGCTTGAATAGAATAGAATTGGGCCTAATAACTGCTAATACAATAGTTGTATTATATTCCAGCATGTTAAGGCTTTAAAAACATTGCAATAACATATTAATACAGAATATTTTAAAATCCTAATAATAAACTAGGACTACTCAGAACTAAACCAGGATTAAACCAGGGCAAAACAGATATATCAGGGATATGGCAGGATGAAATCCCATAAACCAGACCAAAGGCCTAATACAGAATAAGAGAGTTCCATGTTCATCTCAAACAACATGACTAACTCCTGCTCAGCCACTGCTCCTGTCAGTTTAGGGACATACGCTGACCAAACACATGAGCCGCTGTTCTGTCCAGACCTCGCGCTTTATGAAAGAAGCGCTCCTTGGAGATGGCGCGCTCATCCACATATTCACCCCCACAAGATCATCTCTGGGCTTGTACATTTCCCACAAAGACGTATCGAATGAAGGCAAAAGAAAGGAAGAAAAATGCACCTGTCAGATGAATGATTCCTATGTTATTTAGTTCAATTAGGGCCCGGATAGTGAGGTTTAGCGTGTTGACCGGTTGAACACGAGTGCTGCCGGTATGGAAGCAGTTTTCCGAAACTCGCGCACCATCGCACCATCGTCCGCTTTACAAACATCCACTACTTAACTGGTGTTCCTTACCTGAAAGTCGCTGGTCAAGCCCTTTGCACCGATGAAGACAACAGGGAAACAAGAGTCCTGCTTCTGCATTGGATAATCCGAACGAGACTCCAAAAACACGATGCACACTGTCCTTGTGCGTCAGTTTAGAAAATCTGTCAGTCCTGTTTTCTCAGTTTACACCGTTTTACAGAGCCATGTTTTCATTTGAGCGCTGTAGATGATGCTAGCAAGGCTGCAGGCACACTGCTACACAAAGCAGCGCGATTCCGGCGGGTAATGCCAAAAAATATCTATTTTTATGGAAAATGAGGCGCGGGTCAGATTTAATTGTTTGGCGGGCCGGAACTGGCAGAATACTGTATGTATTCTGCAAAATAGGTTATTAGTATAAGTATTTTCAAAATGTCTGTGTATGAGTCGATAAATGTACTTTTTCTAAGAGGAGCTACTTGGTTATTTGCACCAATAGCTCTGGTGTATCTGCTTACATAAATCCAACAAATACTTTTTTACTCTTACTTTTTTTTACTCTTAAGTGTATCAACCAATTATGGAGCAACAGAATTCCAGTAACCACTCTCAAAACATAAACGAAGCTACATTTACTGATTGTATTCAAAGTCATTCAAAGCCCCCCCATGTGCCCTCAAGCAAGACACTCAGCTGTTAGTCACAAAGCCATTAGTCACCATGCAGTGTTTTGCCAGCAGCCTAAACGCTTCCCCACTTGTCTAATGCGCCTGACCTTTAGCGTGCAGGCGGCGGAGTCGAGCACCTCTGAGCGTGATACACATGACCCATTTTGGCTGCAGATGAATATTGTAGCCTTTGTTTTTGAACACGGGCCTAATTGTTTTATTTTCACAAAGTTTAGACGCAATGTCTATAGTTGGAGACCGGGGGCTGGTTCATTCACTGCTTTTCACAACCACTAGGGGCACTGTGACTTGATATTGTTGCTGAGCATCGAGAGCATCCTGCTTCTACTGCTGTAGGCCGAATACTGTATGTCTTTGTTAGCTCTAAAAACATTGAAATGAGGAGGTGATGTGTCGGTCCAATTGTTCAAGTATGATGTTTTTCTTTTAAAAGCCTGTAGGGGATTAGCAAAAAGCTGCAGACGAGAACATTGAATTAATCACTTCAAAGATATGTGCTAGGTCAACGTGGAGGCGAGCTGCTTACAGACACGAGAGAGAGAGTCCAGAAGTTGGGACAAACTTGATGCTAGTTTACACAAGTAAACACAAGTAAAGTTGAGCCAGATCTGTAGAGATAGTTGCGGGACAGAGGAATCACAGTCTAAAAGCATCATCAAATATAACTGGAGAAACCTTGAGCTCGAGCCTGAAGAACATTCCCACAAAGCTGAGAAGAAGAGCCCAGGTCGGCCTGTTTATTGGTTAGCAGTAAGTCACTGGTATCACTCAGTCACCTGGTCAGTCATTTAAATCGCTATTTATCATACTGGGTCATGCTGTACGGCCATACCAACCTTGCTAGTGCTAGCGCGGGTCGTGCTAGTGTCTTATACACTTACAGAGGAAGCTCTGCACCCGCTATAAACATCATTAGTACAAGGAAAGAATTACCTTTGCAGTTCCTCCATATCGCCTTTAGAGCAGAGACACAACTCTGGGAGAATTGAGCCCAACAGTTATAACCGGGAGCGCTAAAGTACATGCTATTAGTTTATTTGACAGGGACAGTACACATTAATGAACATTTCTGTAAATGTGTCAGTATTGGCTGCAAAGCTAGTTTTTAGTAGCCATTGTAATTCAAAATGCAAAGTAATACACTGGGAATTCCTATATTCACCAATAGGACTAAACTAGCCGGTGTCTGTCATATTGAGCGTTTTGATACTGCACCACTTGATGTGTTTAAAGGTTCTTAACATGCTGGTAAATACTATATGTTTATGTCCCAACTTGCTGTCTTTCTCCTTATTGAATACAGACGTTCCCTTCGGTGAAGTATTTACATCCAATGTAACGTTTTAAACACGTAGCCAGTGACTGTCCATCAGTAACTCACTGTCCATTAGAGATGCGCGGGTCGGCTTTCATTCTGACCCGCTGTAAATCAAACTCGAACCGCCCGACCCGCAGAAAAGTGTCTCAGTTTGCGGACCGACCCGACCCCGCACACATTAAGAAGCAGCGTCATGAGTCAGGCTGCAGCTGCTGACGCTCAAACGGGAGCGCGTCACGTGACCGCGAGTTTACGCTGGAGAATTAGCACTTGATGCTTTGTTTTGCTACTGCACCGCTGAGGAACCTTTGAAATCGCTTATGGACTCATCAGGAAACCAGGAGCAGAAACTATCATGAGGCTTTACTTCTACCACGTCATGGACGACTCTTTCTGTCAAACTAAACGGAGTTTGGACTAACGTGGAGCAGCTTAACCTGACGCTACAAGAAGTCACTCTCCTCAGGTTAGTTAGATGCTGTGTCTTTGTTATTTTAGTTTTACCTTACTTCATGTTGATGCATTACTTTCAACACATGTGTGTGTCGCACATGTGCTTGGGCACTGCCGTTGTGCCGCATTTGTAGCGGTGAGTAAAGTCACAGGCCAGGCGAAAACTACAAACAAAACATGGTAATGATACGTTTACCCCATAAAACTAAACATTCAACAAAACACAGCCGACTGTGTGGCATTTATGGATAAGAATGCACTGTATGTTGTAAGCCAACAATGTAAGGACAAATAAAAAATAAAATAAGTGCTTTGTAGTAACCCGACCCACCCGCACCCGAAGTTTGCCGTATTTTTGAGGTACCCGAACCGACCGAATCCGCGGGTTGACCACAGGTGTCACTACTGTCCATCATATTTTCTTCAACTGTTTATTGATTTGTGCAAGACACTCATCCCTGTTGGGGAAATAGCGAGAGTGCGGCCTCTGGAGATTTCACTTGGAAGTCACGTGCCACTTGCGTTAGAGAAGAAGAAGAAGAGCTTTATTTTTTATAGCGCCTTTCACAGACATGGTCACTTTGTAGAAGCGCTGTCGTCCGTGCCTTTTGTACGCTCCAAAATTAACTACACTTTCTTTACATTCTTTTCCAAGTTATCAAACATGTAATACTGCACTACAGCCGAGGTGTCCAAACTCACCCGTGGCACTTAATTTCCCTTTCTACCCTTTCTTTCCATCGATTAATTTTGTGGTGCCAAGACGCTCCGCTCATAATTTCCTTTTTGTAATTAATTCCCTGTAAAATTACGAGGGCTAAAATACCACAGCGTCTGTTTCACGTCCCCGGTTATTGACGACCCCTGAACCTTAAGCCGATCCTAATGCGGTCATAATTTCCCTCCATAAACTAATATCTTTATTGTTCCCGCCGTATTCCCCCGCGGTCGCTCCGGCGGGGCGGCCCAGACTTCCATGGCAGAGGCTAATTGAAAGCTCAAGTGTGCAGTGCGTCTGGGCACGGCTCATTCGCACTGTTTGTCATTACAGTCGGCCGCCGTTGGGAGAACAGAGCCGGCGAACGGGAGCCCGTCGCGCGGAACCGAGATTTATGCTAATGTCCCGGCCGCATATGCTTATTCTACATATCCATATAAAACTTAATAGACTGTTACATTGCTTCTTAACCCCGGCTTCCATACATGATTACCCACTCTGATTCCTTCGCAGGCTGGAGCGCAAACAGTCTGTTATCCAGTGCTGCGATAAGGTCACTCCGATGTGGTTGTGTTGTTTGGTTAGTTTGTTGAAGTCTGCTTAACTTGTCACTTGTCACGAGATGGTTAGTTTGTCCAGTGGTTCCCAGCCCGGGGGATAGTAGGATGGATTCCATAGACGGGCCGTCTGAAGCTTTGGACAGAGACAAATCAGAACTGATATTATTTATCTTCATAACAAAGGTCATAAAAAATGTCCTTGTTATTTTTCATTCTCTCTCTGATCCAGTGGCCTAAAATCAGATCTTTGTGTTTTCCACTGCCAAACAAAAAGAAAAAGGTCTCACACTCCGCCTTTAGCTTTGATTACAGCTGTGGCATTGCTTCAATAAGCGTCTGCAATGTAAAAAAGATTGATTTCCATCCACTGTTGTGCAAAGTCTTCTCCAGCGCACCCCAAAGATACTCGATGGGATTAAGTTCTGAAGTCTCGTGCCAGTCTTTATATATGTCCGTACCATCAGGGAAGAAGAAATCCACTACACTGATGGAAAAACCTGGTCATTCAGGATGTTCAGGTCGTCAGCGGTTCTCATTCTTTTGCTCACATACAGGTAGAGTTGCTGAACCAACTGCAGCATCCCCAGATCATTTAAACATGAAATCTCTGTCGGTCTCCAGTATGTGCAGGGGTGAAGATTCAAGGTAAAACTTTGGGAATCTTTCAGTTACAAATGATTTGAGACCTGGGACTGACCAAAAAGAAGAAGAAAAAATGTGGAAAGGTCTACTTGTGTCCAAACCAATGTTACAGGAACTGGAAACAGGTTTCATTAACTGAACATTCTGCGTTATTTATGGAAAATTATTGGCTTTGACGGAAAATGTTGAAGGCTGTCCATCATTTTGAAAATCAAGCCGTAATGAAACTAAAGATGCAGCTCTATTTCTATTTTGCACGGGGCTCTCTCTCTAAAAGCAGCTACTTCACTGTTTGACACCGCAGGGTTTTGCACAGCACATACGTAAACAGCTTTTTAGTAATGGATCTCACATCAGAGTTGAGAGCGCATGGATTTGGATAAACACATGAAGATCCGAGAGAGGAAAGAGGGAAGAGGCGCGGTGCGGGCATATTGTCCCGTTCACCCACTGTTTCTTAAACATTACATTAAAATTGAGAACATGCAAATAATAAGCGCCAATTGAGGCTCTGAATAAGTCGTCCTCCTTTGAGACTTTTATGCACAGGATTTAACACATTTCTGTTGCAAAATCCCATGAGTCTGTTCAGATCATGTTTGGATTAGCTCGATTTATCCTGCAATGTCACATTTTTCTTAACATAAATAATATGCAGCCTCTATATAGGCTATATACATAAAAAAACAAAAAAAACAATGCTTATAATGAGAGATGAATTTATGACAGATGAAAATAGCGCTGGAACCCAATTTAAGTATGGTGGACCGGATTTTCTCTATTTATCTAGGGCTATGTTAAACTTAATAGACTGTTACATTGCTTCTTAACCCCGACTTCCATACATGATTACCCACACTGATTCTTTCGCAGGCTGGAATACAACCATGGAGCCTGTTTCCACTGGCAATCCAGGGATTATTAGGGTGCTAGGTTTGTTGGAGAAGGGAATGGTTGTGTTTCATATGAAATGAAATAGAAGTTGGAAGGTTTGCATGCCAGTTTTTAATTGGTTTGTTGGTTGAGTTTCTTGGTTGGTCATTTGGCTTATTGGTTAAGTTGCATTGTTAAGCCAGTAGGTTGGTTGGTTAGTTGGTTAGCTGCTTTTGTTGGCTTTCTGTCCTCCTTGATTAGTTTTTTTTTTTCTTAGCTTTGTCATGGATGCAGGTTTGCTGATTTATTGGTTTCTAGCTAAGTCGGTCAGTCCGTAGAAAGTTATGTGTTTAGCTGTCTGCATAATCACTTTATTGAGGCATGGTCCGTTAGCTGGTTTGAACGTCGGT
Organism: Proterorhinus semilunaris; assembly: GCA_021464625.1. Classification (NCBI taxonomy): domain Eukaryota; kingdom Metazoa; phylum Chordata; class Actinopteri; order Gobiiformes; family Gobiidae; genus Proterorhinus; species Proterorhinus semilunaris. Next base: position 27,458,708 of record CM038356.1, on the reverse strand, counting down.
TGTTTTTTGTTTTCTTTTGGTGAGTTGTTTGGCTACTTAGATTTTCCAAGCTTCTTGACATGATTTTTGATAGAATTGCACATGTATGAAAAGGACTGAAGTCAGTAACTTTAGCAAAGTTCTTTACTTTGTTGCTTGGTCGGACAACCGTCCAGTCCCCAGTCCAGGATGATCTTTCCATGTGAGGTATGTGTACACCTGTCTATGTACGTTTCCTTTGCTTTCAACACTTACAATGGGGTTCACTTTAGGCCCAGGACTGCCCTGGCTAAGGCATTACAGTGGAACTTGAATTACGTTGGTTGCTTGGTTGGTGAGTAAACTGTTAAGCTGCCTGCTTGAGTAGACAATTGATTTCGACTTGGGTGCATGCTTAGTTACTTACACGGTTGGCTGCTGATTTCTTCATTATTTAGGTGCAGACACAGATCTCTATTTCTTTTCTCATTACGTCAAGTGTTTCAATTGGCCACTGGCTCTTAATCGCTCGGATACTTGCGGGACTTGTGCGGTTGTGTGTGTGGGCGCGCGTGTGTGCAGGCATGTGTTTGAGAGGCTCCCAGTTAACTTGTCACTCTGTCAAAGCTGTCTCCCCCTGCCACATTCATAACTACATTAGCCCAGGAGGTTTACAATCAGCCTGTCACTCAGGGCGACCAACAATATTAATCTGACACGGCAGCGCTGCAGGTGATCTGGGAACCCATATCATTTCATATAATCGCCATATCAGTGTTGGACATAATGCAGACGTGTGTGTTTATTTACTGTACAGGAAATATTAAGAACATTGGGGATAGAGAGGTTGTATAATAACCGTCCTGCTATTGGCAATTCATACTATTGTCTGGTCCTAGGGCAAGACACATCACCCATCTCGGCTGAATTAGGTAAGTGAGTGAGTAGGTAAGTGGGGCTGATGGTGCAATGAGTGAATACTGACTACGGTGTTTCACTTTGAGAAGTGACATTTTGTTTGATGATATGAGCATATTTCAAGGTGCATTTTGCAACGTTTTAGGTGTGTGTGTGTGTGTGTGTGTGGGGGGGGGGGGGGGTGCAGCTGCTTAGAACATTTATAAAGTGCAATAGTTTCTAATCATATGGAGGTACTCCAGCAATGGAGGGCAATGTCGGCCCCTAGTGTCGTGGTCACCAAGCAGAGCAACCAGAGGGGCGGCCATTGGTTTACTAGTAATAATCTCACTTGTATTACTCTCTAAATGGACTTCAACAGTGTTCTTTCCCGATTGTATAAAAATAACTGACAAGTTTCTCATATCAGTGAAACTCGCAGTCACCAATTCAAAGGTTGAGGGTTCGATCATCCCTTTGGCCAGTAAGAAGGAACAGGCCGGTGTAGAGAATGGCATATACAATGTTTTTTTATTTTTTTTAAATGAGCTTCACAAATTCTACTTGTATCTTGACACAATGCTGTCAGAATAAAGGGGCCCTGGGCCGATAAATGGCATTTGCTTCCAGTTAGTGGTATTCATCAGCTGCTTAGAAGTGACATTTTGGTGAATGGGCTGGTCTTCAGTGAGAGCAGGTCACAGCGGGGAGGGCACAGACTGATCCACACAGCAGCAGCCAAACATCACTTCATTGTCTGCACTATTTCCTACGGAATTTTGATATTCTGGAAGAGCATGTAAACAGGGCTCCAGGCTGGTTAGACCGGTGCACTTAAAGTGATAGTTTGGCTTGCCACAGGTGGCAGCAAGTCAAATTCCTATACTAAACTGTATTTTTAATGCTGCAAATTCAAAAAATCTTGACATATTCCATATTGTATGATTTTGTTGTTGTTGATATTCAAAGCCAAACTGGAAACGTTGAGCTCATGATTGTGTAAAATTCAGTCGAAACTGAATTTGTTTTATGGCCATAGTTTTAGTGTTTTTAACAAATGTACACAGTCAAAATAGTTGAGCAGTGTCGTTGTTGTGGGTTCTTTCTCTAAGGAAAACAGATTATTTTCTAAGAAATTTAAATTACGGCGGTTCGAATCCCGCAAGTGCACACTGCCGTTGTGTCCTTGGGCAAGACACTTCACCCTCCTTGCCTCCAGTGTCTGCGTACATTGGTGTATGAAGGAGAGTGTCAATGGGTGACTTTACTTGATGTAAAGTGCTTTGAGTGCCTAAAGCAGGAAGGCGCTATATAAATGTGACCATTTGAATTTAATGTCAGTTTGAATCCAATATAAGGATTTTTAATGACTTTTAAGGCCTTCATTTTGGCATTTTGGGTTCATTCAATAACAATGAATGAATGACTTTTTGAAGTAATTGTACTTTTGAAAGTAGTTTGTCATGCAGTACTTTTTACTTCTACTTGAGTAATATTAAAGTATCTGTTTCTTACTTGAGTAAAATAAAAAAAGTAACTAGTGCCACTGTGAGTAAATCTTGTAAAGTAAATTGTGTTTTGATACTTCATTCATCATAGTGATTTATTTTTATACGCTTTTGTGGTATTTTCATTTCATGTTTTGTTTCTCATCATTTATATCACAATTGAATCGTAAATCAGACTTTTATGCTGATTCAGTTACTCAGTTGCTCAAAGTACTCTTTTACTCTTACTTGAGTAAATATTTTGGCTACTCTACCCAACCTCTGGCTTTAATGAATTTTTGCTTTGTTATTTTTTACCACTGCACTCATTAACAATGGTGTTCCTCTTTATGTGAGAATATTACGGAGTAGGGGTGGGCCATATCGTTATCGCATATCGTTATCGCGATATAATTTTGTGATATCGTTGTCATTTATCGTTGTGGACACGATATAATTCATGTTAAGCTCAGCTCCATCAGAGCAGCATAAACACTGACTGTAGAACACCAGGACAGGTGCTTGAAAAGTAAAATGAAATTAAGGATGTAAACTGCTTGATTAGATCAAATTTGCAAGGAAATCAGTATCTTCCCAATAGGCGTAAGGCTGGGATTTTAAAGTCCATTGTCAATTATATCATGAAATATATACACTCAAGAAAAATATAAACGCAACACCTTTGTTTCTGCTCCCATTTTTCATGAGATGGACTTCATTCCAGATACACAATATTACCATTTCTCTCAAACATTGTTCACAAATCAGTCTAAATGTGTGATAGTGAGCACTTCTGCTTTGCTGAGATAATCCATCCCACCTCACAGGTGTGCCACATCAAGATGCTGATCTGACATCATGATTAGTGCACAGGTGTACCTTATACTGCCCACAATAAAAGGCCACCCTGAAATGTGCAGTTTTGTCTCACAGCAAAATGCCACAGATGCCACAAGCATTGAGGGAGCGTGCACTTGGTATGCTGACATTTATTGTTACATGCTCACTTATACTCACAGAGGTGTGTTTCCAATCAGAAAACTACGGAACCCCTAAAGTTCCCTAAAGGGAGAAAAAAAATATTGTATACTTAAAAATATTATTGCCCTGACCTACGTAGACTTCTGTTTTCACCCATGAAAGGAGCAGCACGGCCCGGCTGCTCTCATCTCTGAACGACGTCGAGAGCTCGCGGAGGCAATAGAAACACAAGTGATTGGAACTTGGAAACCCAGAAAAAAAACGCAATCTGGTCCAAATCCTCGCCTGCACGGGGCAGTAAAACATTGCGGGCCTTGGAGAGCGAAGAAGACGTCTCGGCTGCTCGCAGGGGCCCGCGGGAGCGCATTGACGCGGCGCTGTGTGTGCCTTCTCTGTTTGCCTCGCCCCCGCGCGCGCACACGCACACACACACATACGTGGTTTTATGGTTTATGTTGACCTTTTGGAAAAACCAACCCTGGTGTGGTTTAAGAGGACTATGGTTTCCCAAGGTCCTAGAGAGATAAGCTCTGGATAGACTAACTGTAAAAAATCTGAAAAAAATTTAGGTCTATTTAACATCCTTGTATCAGCTACGGTTGTCTATACACAGCCACCGACCAGAAGGTGGTTCATGAGGACCAAAGATGAATTATGAGGACTTTAAACATAACTGAACCACAATTCCCCTATGAGAGACCAACAGGCCCGTTTGGAACCATGAGGCCGTCCTTCCGTGGACCCACCACCTGCAGGAGGAGCCATAGGGGACTGGTGCTATGTGATTTGGGCAGCTCCAACGGCTGCCTCCACGACCCGGCAACGGACAAGTGGGAGAAAATGGATGGATGGATGAACCACAATTAGAGGCTGGAAAAGTTTTAATGTTCTTCATACATACACTCCATGCTTATCCATCTTTTACCTTTAGTTGTCTTTTATGTGCTAGTCCACGATTTCTCACAAAGTCTCTTATATTCTGCAGTGTTCTCTGACTTAAGGCCATTTCTGCTTGCTTACACTGAGTTATTTTTTGTGGCCAGTTTTCCTCTCTTGATGTGTTTTTTAAAATGCCGCATTACAGCTGCTTCTTCAGTCTTTGACCATGCTCTTTTTGTCACTCTGCGTTTTGGTCCAGGTTGCTTTGCAGGCCTCTGTGCTGCCTCTGAAAAGGAAAATTAGGAATTAATTTAAACAAAACAATGTGAATAAGTCAGAGCAAGACTACTACAAGAGTAAACAGAAGAACTTGCCTTCAAAATCAGAGGTATCTCCATCAGCTATGTCGATCGGGTCATCATCTATAACCACAGTTGCCGCTTGTTTCTCAGCAGAGTCCCCCGAGTCACTGTGACTCTCCTCTTCGGCCTCATCTGCACTGATGGGAATTTCATCTAAAAACAAAAGGGGGATTCAATTCAATCAGCCCGCTCCTAAAGCCACCAGGCCTGGGAAAACTCACCAAGGCTGGGGCTAAGATCCCCAGCCGGCTCCTAAAGCTACCAGCCCCGCACCAACATCCACCACAATGACCCACCCTCTACTCCACTTACACTACCCGGCTCAGGGCACTCCAACCCCGGCCTACGTGCACACACTCGCCCCCCTGGCTCCTCTGGACCTCCTCTGACCAGCCTGCTCCTAAAGCTACCAGCCCCGCACCAACATCCACCACAATGACCCACCCTCTACTCCACTTACACTACCCGGCTCAGGGCACTCCTACCCCGGCCTACGTGCACACACTCGCCCCCCTGGCTCCTCTGGACCTCCTCTGACCAGCCTGCTCCTAAAGCTACCAGCTCCGCACCAACATCCACCACAATGACCCACCCTCTACTCCACTTACACTACCCGGCTCAGGGCACTCCTACCCCGGCCTACGTGCACACACTCGCCCCCCTGGCTCCTCTGGACCTCCTCTGACCAGCCTGCTCCTAAAGCTACCAGCTCCGCACCAACATCCACCACAATGACCCACCCTCTACTCCACTTACACTACCCGGCTCAGGGCACTCCAACCCCGGCCTACGTGCACACACTCGCCCCCCTGGCTCCTCTGGACCTCCTCTGACCAGCCTGCTCCTAAAGCTACCAGCCCCGCACCAACATCCACCACAATGACCCACCCTCTACTCCACTTACACTACCCGGCTCAGGGCACTCCAACCCCGGCCTACGTGCACACACTCGCCCCCCTGGCTCCTCTGGACCTCCTCTGACCAGCCTGCTCCTAAAGCTACCAGCCCCGCACCAACATCCACCACAATGACCCACCCTCTACTCCACTTACACTACCCGGCTCAGGGCACTCCTACCCCGGCCCTACATGCACACACTCGCCCCCCTGACTCCTCTGGACCTCCGGGGACACACAGCCCACATCTCGGACCCACTCTTAAGCACCCCTCCTCGGACTACACCCCCCAACTCATCCAGGCCGGGGAAAACTCACCAAGGCTGGGGCTAAGTTCCACAGCCAGCTCCAAAACCCAATAGCCCGGTCCCCAAATCATCCAGCCCGGGGATAAATCCTCCAGGCCGGGGCTAAGTTCCATTCAGAAAATACTTGATAACGTATATTTAACAAGGACTAGATACTTACCAATATATTTTCTTGTCTTCTTTGGAGTGAACTTTCTCTTGGTCCTTCTTCTTCGCATTACCATTAGATGTCTTCCGAAATCACTCAACATGCCCGGACACGTATCCCGCACGTGTCCCCATAAAGAACCAATCACAATGGAGCCTTCAATACCGCCAGAGTAGGGTAGGGGGAGCACATCATACACTCCATACACAAGAAGTCAGGTTGGGGTATTATATGGACGTCAAATAAACTTTCAATTTATGGTCTTTAAAAGCTAAGAATTTAAAAAAACTTGATATGTGCATGATATATTATCATTGAGCATTAAAAGGACTTCAGAAAAACAATGAAATTATGCTCTTTATATGCTAAAAATGAAAATACAAAATCTTGGTTTATGAGGACCGTAGCATAGTCCTGCTAATCCCCTTAGGTTCTCGTAGTGCTGGTGAGTAGTCAGGTCAATTGGCTCCATAAACCATATATACAGACACACACACACACACACACACACACACACACACACACACACACACACACACAACCCGCAGGACGCCACTTAAGAAGCCTGACTCCGGTTCTCTATTGCACTCTCCACTCCCTGTGTCTCCCTTTCCAAACCCGCCCCTCCCGCCTCTTGACTTACAAATTGCTGCTTTCGTTTCATTGAAGCAGCTTTCTAGAGACAAACCCCCCCCCCAAAAAAAAATAAAAAAGCTTTCTCAGTACACTTGTCCCCCGCGCAATCCGCCAAAGCAAGTCCTATAGCTTACAGTCAGCACAATGTATCCGCCTGTCCCTCAAAGAACTAACCTCAAGTAAATAACCTCTCCAGCCATTCTGTAACCCCCGGCTTTCCTTTTCTTTCAGCGCGGCTTGGACCACTTCCAACTGCAATGAAAAACGGGGGGCGGGGGGGGGGACGGGGACGTAAAGCCCTCAATGGAGCGGAGTAAGTCCTCTTTTAAGGCGTAAGACAAAAATATCCAGGATGAAAATGAGAAAGCAGCCATGTGAAATCCCCAAGAGGACGGGGAGAAGGGGGGGAGAGCCCGTCCTTAGCGCGTATAAAAGAGCCATTTCAGGAGGGAAGACCTTGTGAAGGGATGAGATTCTGCGGGACAGGCTGCGGGCGTGCACAATCGTTTAGCCGCGAGAATAGGGACACATTCAAAAGGCTCATTCACTGAAACAATGGAGGGGCACTTGGTTTAAGTGCTAGTGTTCTGGCAAAGCGAGGGGGGGGGATCACGCTTTTGACAGGTATGCGGTGACGATTCCAGACACACCCTGATCACGCATGCCGCACATTTTGTGGTTTGGAAAAGTGCTCGGTCGATCTAAGACGGGTTATTCAAAAGTTTCCGGGGCCTTTCCCTGTGTGGAGTTTGCATGTTTTTCGCGTCTGTTCTGGATGCTATGGTTTCCCCCCCGGTGGTCATGTTCTTGCTCCCCCTTCGTACGACACTTCTCCTCTCCTAAGCAGAGTGCTTAGGCAGAATAACAGGGCTTCCCCAGAGTCGCATGATTGAGAACAGCAGTGTGGGACCACGTTGGGTGTCCAAAAGACGACCAAGGCGCATGGACGTCCCACATGCTGATAAGTCCAAAATGAAACAACATCTTCTTGATAATCCTTCCTAGACTAGATTGTGGCCTAATAAATGGTAAATGGACTCAACTTATATAGCGCTTTTCTACGCGGCACGTGTACAAGGCTACAAATTTAGCTTCAGTAAGATGCGCTTAATTGGCCGAGATTTACGGTAATGTTGTGCGATGTTTGAAGGCTAATGCTAACAGGCCTGCTAACTAACTCTGAAAAGTTTCCCTGAGTAGTCGACTAGCTAACTGTCCGCATGCGCTAGGTTTGAACACCGCTCCCTCTTTTTATTTCTATGCGGAAAAACTCTCCTAGTTTGCAAAAGGAAGACAGAGACAGGGAATTTCAAAAGGAATTCCCAAAAGTAAACTTCACAGGAAATCTCATCTCATTGGTCAAAGCTATGGCACCGGTGATTCTGATTGGTTGCTGAGATCAGCAAAGGGAGGAGCTTTAGAAAGTAACTAATGTTACTTCTGTTCAGCCAACATTTCAGGCACTCAATTATACGCAATCTATTAAACTTGTGAAATGTTTAATCTTACAGACTATCACTTTAAGATCCACAGACGGACATTTTTCTAACACACAAAATGTAAGATTGTGATCAAGATCACAATCTTACAATCAATCTGTTGTCATGGCGACGTGAAAACAGGAAACGACCTCGCTCTCTCCTTGTGCAGCCGATTTTTTTGCCTTTTTCTGCAAACTACATTTGTGGTTTCTGTGTTCCACATTGTTTTTCTGGATACTTTTGTAAGTTTTTGTGGAGGTTTGGTGGATTTGTTTATTTTGAGAGTCTAAAATGGTCCCGAAGAAAGCAGCTTTTTAAAGGTAAACCAAATGCTAGCTTATCAGCTAAACCCACTTGAGACCTACAATTGTCTTCTTCTGAGACACTGAAGAGGCACCAAGAGTCCCCACAGCTGCAGCACAGTCGAGGCATCACAAGAGGATCTACAGAAAACAAAAAAGGACAAACGAGAGATGGTGAAAGACTGTTGTGAAGCGGAGGGAGGAGGAGGAAGGAGGAGGTGGAGCTGACCAGTGCAGGACACCACGCTCTGAAACGGGGACAAACCCAGGTGGCACGGCACCATTTCAGAGGATCAGAGGAGGCAGAGGGCAGCCAGCCAGGTTTCTTCCGAGTGCTACAGTTTCCCCGACCTCCAAGGTCATGTGGGTCAGGTTGACACAGTGGCAGTGCGGCTCAGCCGCAGCAGCTCAGGACTAACACCTGAACACTATTTCGTTGTACAATGACAATAAAGCACTTACTTTACTTTTACTTAAAGATGTCTTTGAAATGATTATCTGAAAAAGCATAATGCCACGGCTTTACGTAATCACAGCCTTTGCAAGCTTTCAAACGGTCACTGCGAGATCCAGAGCAAAAATACAGCATTTATGAGAAAGGTTAAATATTCCAGCTCATCATATCGGCTCCGAGTGTGTATAGGTCAGGGCCTCTACAGCGTTAATCACCCGTGGGACACTGACACTTCGGATAATATCCGCCGCACATCCAATCTCTATGAAAGCCTCTTTTTTTTCTGGGGGTGGGGGCTCAATCCGCTGCACTCATCAGCCCCACACATTCCAGAGAGTAATCCAATGAAATATTAATTTAATTATTGCGGGTTCTCACTTAAGCACACCATTTTCATAATTGTTCCATCAGTTGTATTTTCCAGTACATTTAGCACCGCAGATGGATGATTAGTTTCTGGCGTCTGCCTTTTTTCTGTTCCAGTTTGTTTTGGGGGAAACTATGAAACAGTGGGGGTGAGTGGCACAACTGAACTTGGGTTCAGCCACAAATTAGCACATACATTTAAAACCAAAAATGGCTCTATCCATTTTCATTTTTTTTCCCGCCAAACATATTGGGAATTTCGCCATTTTATTTAGAATGAATGAAAGGAAACTTGCAGTACATGTTTTCCTTATACTTATGTTAGTGATGTATAGGAAATTAGGGATGTAACGATATCATAAACTCACAATACGATATCGATATTGAGCTCACGGTACGATATTTATTGCGATATTGTGGAGAGGCTCACGGTATTGTAAAATAGCTCAGTATTGTAAAATAGCGCCGGAAATCCTGGACCCGCCACCTCTGTCTGCGGGTGCTCCTAGCCCGTTTCTGTTGAGTCCCCCCGGCCCATTTTCAGCAGGTTCTCCTTATCTGCCCCTGGCAACTCCTTCTGTTTGCCATCTCTACCTCCGTGGCCCCCGGACTCTGTTGCGCCGACTGTGTTCCCTCCTCCTGACCCCCTCCGCCCTCCCGGTTTTTCGTTGGACGTCTGGGATCTGTCCCTTGAGAGGAGGGTACTGTCATGGTCCTGTGTTGCCACTTCTCCCCTCCCTCTTGTTTTGTGTTTGTCTGTCTCCTCCCCTGGGCGGAGCCATCGGATCTGCAACCTATCACTCGCACACCTGCATCCAATCCACAGCTCGTTACCTGCACTTGAAGAAGACCAGTTTCTCCACCGCTCCTGGCCAGTTCGTTTTCTCTGCTACAGTCCGCAGACGCTTTTGGCTCTGTCCTGTAACCGGTACTCTTGACTCCGTTTGTTTTTGCCTGCCTACATGCCTTTTGGTCTGCTATACCTTATTTTCTCGTTAATAAATACTTGTAACCATTTACCAGCTGTGTTCTGCTTTTGGGTCCAACTTCAACCCGTGACAACTGTAAACAAAAACGAAAGGGAATTCCCTTCAAGTGCAAACAAAGCTCAAGTCTGGTTCAAATGTGTAAAAAAAAAAAGCATAAAACTAAAAGTAGTAGGCAAATAATAAATGCCTGTTGAAGACATCCACAAACATGTACAATAGATGCATGTCTATTAATTAACATGCACTGCCCCAACCAAATAAATAATAAACAATAATCTAAACTTCAATAAAATAGTCAGGCCAACTGAAAAAACACTGGTAACCTAAGAGCTTGTTGAGGTTAGTCTTCAGACGTAAATCACACGCTATGTATTCCGCGATGTTCCTCGTGATTTCTTGAGCCTTTGTGCTGTTGTGTGGCATAGTTGTAAAAAAATGCCTCTTATAAGGTTTTTTGACCTGACGTGACTTTTTTTGTAAACTTTTCACGGTGACGGGTCGTCAGATGGCTCCGCATGTTGCTGGTGTTTCCCGTGGTGTATCGTAATTTCGCGTGACAGTGTTTGCACATGGTCCATTGTTTGTCCGCCACCCTCTCTCCTTTATCGTTTTTTGACACAGCGAAACCAAAATGCTGCCATACGTCTGAATTAAAAGCTGCAGGGTCTGGCACAACTTCGGGGGCGTTTTCATCAATATCCACGGGAGCCCCACCGCCATGTTCACTTGTTAGTCTTGTTGTGTGGACGCTACAGCGTAAAACATGCGCTCCTATTGGCTCAACAGCTCATTTGTTGTGACGACGCAGCGCAAAGGATCATGGTCTATGTAGTTTGCAATGTTTTTTCCGCGGGATCCGACTTATTCTAGATGTTTTTGACGGATAACTCTCCGTTTAAATATCGTAACAAGACCACGACGATATCGAGGCACTTTTACTACCGCGATATCGCGATATTGTCAACATCGTTACATCCCTATAGGAAATGTTTCAAAATTGATATGACTGAATGTATTTGTTGTTTTCATATCCACGTACAGTCTCTGCACCAGCACTGATTAGGACCTGTTTGAGATTGTGGAAGCAGGAGAGAGTCACTTCATGTTCATTTCAAAACTGATTTTAGGCACAGAATCTGAGGACTCAATCTGCAAAGTCATGTAATAAAGGTGTACCCTTAACAAAGACATACAAGGTGTAATTAAGGAGAAGGACTATATTTGTAGAGCGCCTTTCACAGACATGGTCACAAAGCGCTTTACATTCACTCCACACTCAGTGGTGGTACGCTACATATACATATACATACATGTAGCTTCAGTTTCCCCTGGGGCAGACTGACAGAAGAGTGTATATAGTGTATATATATATGACGGCTAAAACACGTGCAACTACGTGTTGTACCCCCGCGTTGAATACAGTTGCTACACTTTGGACACTGTTATTAAACCTTGCGCTGTGTAATTACTTGTACTTACATGTGTTTACTTTCTTGTTCCCTGTACCTACACATGGAACCTGCGGTCTCTAATCTAAAGTATGTCCGAAAGGTTATTTGGAATTGTGAATAAATCAACATTACAGCTGTCCTCATTGAATTAACCATGTTTACATTATACTCTCTGGAGACATAGTTTGAACTTAAGACTTCTATAAAAATCTGTCTGTGCCAGCTCCGATCACAGCACACGCTCGCTGACATTGTTTCAATAAGCCTCTGCCACTTAAAAAGATCCAGTGCTGGGTTCATTTTTCGCCGAAATCTTGTATTGATGACGGGTGAGTGTAGCCACTGCCCAAAGCCTTATCCAGCACATCCCAAAGATTCTCAATGCGCTTAAGGTCTGGACTCGCGCTTCCTGAACGGCTCTTTCACAGCGCGAGCCTGACCAATCCTGGCCGTGTCGCCTTGGGATAGGCCCGTGCCATCATGGGCAGAAGAAATCCATTGGGGGAATAACCTGGTCGTTCAGGTTTTCAGCTCATTCTTTGACCCTTGACCTGACCAGCCGCAGCAACCCCAGATCATAACAGTGAGCTAAACCCAGGAGTTGCGGGACACATTACAAAAGAGGACGGAGGGGTTTCCCAGAGAAGACTGTTTGAAAGGTGTGTTTTTCCTCCACTGACCCGGCGCTTGTGCTCTCCCAGCGTGTGGACGAGGAGGAGCCGTTATCTGCGTGTCCCAGGACTTCCCCTCCGCTCATGTGGCCCCCACCCAACCCCGCCGTTGCTCCTGCTGACAGGAAGCCCCCCATCAGACAGACCACAAAGGGCCAATATACAGGAGCCACTTCCTCTGTCTAAGGGTGCTGTCCGGACTGCACGCTCCAGCCTTTCCTGACCTGAGGGAGGGGGGCCATGATGCCCCCCCCCCCCCCCCCCCCCCCCCCTCCCCCCGGCTCTCCACAACACGTGCGAGGGTTTCAGCACCGGGACGACGGGCCTTGAACCTGAAACGCAAAGTGATGTCTTTGATGGGAGCGACAGTCCCCTGATTGTTGTCGGGTTACAATCGCGTCCCCCCCCCCCCCCCCTCGCTACATTGATCCGCGGCGAGAGAATAAAAAAAAAATACAAAGTGCGATTTCAAAGCAAGCTGGCGGCCGTCCAGGGGAAGCGAGAAATGAGCGCGGGGTCCTCTTGGCCGTGCGGCGCGTGCTGCCGCCCGAGACAATGGGACCGCGGAGGTGGAAGCGCCGCAGATGAGGCAGGACGATAGCAGCGGGGCAGATGAGGGGGGAAGATAGTCAGGGGCGGATGCAGGAGGTGTGCTTATGGGACCCCGCGGCGGAAGGAAGGCCATTGTTCGGTAACAGGAAATAGCGCAACAACGATAAAAAAGCAACTCTTCCCCCCCCCCCCCCCCCACGAAATCTTTTTATATGATTATGCGCAGAAACAATCGGACCCGCCCGCTTCGAGGGACGGTTGCACCGAAAGCGCTTTCACACCTCGCCGTTGGAACGCGCTCCGGAAAAATAAAACAATGAGCGCGGCCGAGCGGAGGCTTATTGATCGCGGCGGGGTCCGGCGGCCCGATTACAATGGCCTTTGCCCCGTCACACTCCTTTAAGCGCTGCACTGGAGGTTAATGAGGGGAACACTGAATCTATCTTTTTGTGTGTGCATTTTACACAATCACTATTAATCTGATTGAGAGCAAGTTTAGCTCAGATTCTGCAGATACATCAAGAGCACGATGACATTATGCCTGTACACAGCGGCCTCAGTTCTTTAGAAAGCCTGTATTCAGCTTTTTGGGTAACACGTCTGGATCACTATTTCACTATTTGAGTTAGACCTGCAGTTTGTCCACCGCCCATCGTGACTCCCTGCATAAAAGGCGAACGCCCCACTCTTGAGTTATGGTTGGTTTATGCAAAGAAGTGCATCATGGGAAGTCAGGTGACAAGCCCTTCTGCCCCTCATGCTCTCTCCCAGACGGTGCGCTAGTGATGGAATTTACAGCTCTTTACTGGGAGCCAAGTCTCTGGGATCGGTTCCTTTCAAAGAGCCGTTCGAAAGACTGGCTTTATCAAATCTTACGCCACAACTAATAAAAAGAGGCCGGACCTCTCTGACAAATCATTTTTAGTGCATTTAACTTTGACTTTGTCGCCTGCTCTATTGTTGGGCTGATTCTTGAGTTCGTTCAGCACACAAAGCATAGGGCCTAATTTTACATATGCCCAATGTTTTACAGTATACTGAAGGGCAAAGCAAGAATCATTCCAGTACTCTTAGAAAATCAGGTCCTTTAATGAGTACAAGGAATTATACCATTGCCCGAGCCTTCTTTAAGATAAAATAAAAGCATGGATTTTGTAAGATCCTGTCCAGCACTTCACCCCCGCGGACGCTGCTCCAGTGGAGAATACAAGCTGCGCTGGCTGTTGCTACCAACCCTAGGGTCATGCACCTGGTTTTACCTTTGAGTGAGCAGTCTCGCGGAGTCTTTAGTGCTCCCCCAGGTCCTCTCACGTCTGCTCTGGGTCCGCGGCTGAAGCAAAGCGGGGGTGAGGGGTCTCCTGATACCGGCCCCTCCAGGCTCCAAAATGCGCCTCTCTCTTCATCTCAGCCGAGTGATTTTTTTTTTTATTTTTTTTGGGGGGGGGGTCTGGTAGCTGACGATTGATTTAGTCCAAGTTCAATGCGGAGAGCGCCGCGCAGCTCGGAGGAGGTGGAGAGGCGTTGTCTGGACGCGGGGATATCGCGTTTTACTGGTTATTGGATATGGCAGGGTCGTATGTAGAAATATTGAATACCAAATGAGCTTAAAGCCTGTAATACATCTACAGGTGCAATTGGCATCTGAATACATGTACTGGACGAAAGTGGTTAGTCATTAGGAGTCACCCTATTGAGCTGATCAGAAATTATAATGGAATTTAGAATGCCATGATCAATCGATAAACGTCACATATCTGACTTAGGGTGACCAGATGTCCCAGTTTACCCGGGACTGTCCCAGTGGTGAGTCCTTCGTCCCACGTCCCAATGGTTTTCACCAAAACCATTGATTTGTCCCAGGTTTACTCAGTCTCTGTCTCAGTTGTACCGTTTTTTGACCAATATAGTACCCGAAATATCACACGTCACTTGAAAATGTATGATTTTGGCCCATGTGAATATCGATCATACCAAATCATACCAACCCCTGCGGCATATTCCCAGAAGAGGTTGTGTTCTCGTGACATCACAGCGTTCTTAAGGCCTATAATATTCATACAGGTGGAGGCGGGTAAAATTATTTTGTTTTTGACGAGATTTTTTGTATTGTACAGAAAGATCATGGACCCAGGCAATGATATCAATTATCATTTCTGTAATTCCTAAATGTTCTTTTTAGATACTACCTCTGAAAGTGCAATGCTGTTAATAGGAACAGTTGGCAAATGCCCCCACATGGTAGTGTGACATCTTCACATTCTAGAACCTAAAAACCACCAATAGGTTGCATTGATGTTCTAGAATCGTTTTCAGTTGGAGGGCAGGTGCCAGTACAACTCTATGGGAGAGAAACAGTTTTTGAAAGAAATGTTCCTGATGATTATTTGGAAGTGATTGGATTCACAAACCTGCCATGTTATTTTTTATGGCTGAACATCATCACGCACATGTTTTTGAATATTGTCCACTTTTGGAATGCCTTAATGAGGACCATAGTTCATATGTGCTGAAGAGATGACTAGAAATCTGCATAAAGACAGTTACCATAGTATAGTAGTATAGTTTAGTATGGGCTAAAACCATCTAAAACGGGCCCGCATCATGGCTTAAAAGTATATGGAATTTTGATTTTCTTTTGGTGGAATTTACGGGTCGATCTACGTTCCTACTCTCACCTATGGATCTGAGCAATGACTGAAAGAACAAGATTGTGGATACAGGCGTCTGAAATGAGTTACCCTTGCAGGGTGGCTGGGCACACCCTTCGAGATATGAGGAGCTCAGTTACCCGGGGGGAGGAGAGCCGCTGCTCCTTCACCTCGAAAAGGAGCCAGCTGAATTTTGTGGATGCCTCCTGGTGTTCCAGGCATGTCCTATTGGGAGGAGGCCTCATGAAAGACCCAGGACATGCTGGAGGGACTATGTCTCTGTGGTCAGGTGTCATCTCGGGGTCCCTCCAGAGCAGCTGGAGGAGGTCTGTGTGGATCGGGAAGTCTGAGCGTCTCTGCTCAGACTGCTGCCTCCGTGACCCGGCCTCGGATAAAGGAAAAATGATGGATGGATGGATGGATTGGTGGAAGTTTGTGTAAAAGTGGAGGGTCACGTCATGAGTACACGGCGATCTGATAAGCGGATCATTCCCCGATCACGCCCAGCGAAGGAGGAAGCAGAGTTGTCGGTTTTCTGTATTACGTCCATAAAGCAGCAGGAGCGTGTGTCATTAGTACATAACAGCTACCTGGCCGGTGTTTATCTGATGCTGTTCGAGGCAGTTTCTCGTAGCACTGACCGCGCCCCCTCAGTGCCCCTCTCGCTTCCCCCCCACGATCTGCCGAGCCGACCCACAGCAACATTTCACTCAGTCATTTGTGGGCTCGGCACACACTGGAGGTCATGATACTTCTTCTCAATTTATTTTTCGTGGAACTTGTGCATCGAGGCAACAATCATTTGCGCGCCTACTGCTAAGCGACAGACAACGTTCAAACACGCAAAGTACCACACTTGTTCTTGTACTCCTTGCGATGCGATACAAGGCATGTTTTGTAATTACTGTATATTATAAAATAGACTTTTGATCGTCTCTGGCCAGTCCGTAAGCATTCCAACATGTATGAAAACGTCCTTGAACGCTTTGTTTACGCGGTGAATAAGGCCTATTGACTCACCCATTGCATAGCGAAGTATCATTGACCCACTGTCAGCCCTGGTGTTAAATGTTGCCTCTTGGAAAGACCTTGTTCTAAAAGAAGCTCTCTGTTTTATTTTCTCCCCTTACTTGGAGCCGCATTAGCCTGCCTTCTGGATGTGCCGACCCCGGGGCCAGGCGGAGAGGCAAGGCAACTGGCAACTGTCTCCTCCCGCCATTAATCAAACCCACAACGGACGTCGTCGGCCCAGATGGGAAAGCTCCGCGCGGCTCTCCGACAGAAAATAAGCAGCCTAATTAATTCCCATTGTTACAGACAGGAGATTAGATGTGGAGAAATTAAGAGGGGCACGAGGGGGAGAGAGTGCGCGTCGAGTCACCTTAGTTCGGGGGAATCCTACGTAGGCCCTTTCCAAAGGGAGTATACGGGCGCGGCGGAGTGACTGGGAAGGTTAATGGATGATAAGGAGCCGGGAGCACTTGGGGAGGAGGGACAGTGGCAGTGATTAGGACGCACTCAAACTAGCAGACTTTACAAGGATGAGAGAGATAGCACTTTTCATTCCCAATGCCGGTATTCCAGAGAAAGACGGACGAGCCCTGCGCCGATAAGAAGACAAGTGTGACGGGCGCAAGTTCTGAGGAGCTTACATGTGGGATGGAAGAAATGAGAAGGAAAGGTACGGCAGCCACCGAAGACAATGTATTTATCACTGTATGGTACTTGTTCTAGGGATGTTGAATTCGCCCGAATGTGGGAGAGATTAGGGGTTTGCACAGTTTGGTCCGGGCTATTGGACTGTCTCCGCAAACTGCAATCGCAATTCAAACAAACTAACTAACAAATTTTGCTTTGTTTTTTGAGGTTCAAAATTCAACAAATCAGGCAGGAATTAGGTATTGAAAAATCTCTCAAAACGATTTAGCAGAGATGTTGCTGCACAAGTGGAATGAAAAACAGACCCTACAATATTTTGAATGTCTGCACATGTAATAATAATAATCCCTTAGTCTTCACAATTTTGTGCATTATTCATTTACACCATACTCGGTGATGGTGATACATATATAGCCTCAGCTGCCCTGGGGTACACTGATGGAAGCCAGGCTGCATTGGCCCCTCACTTCCTGGTGTTCCCAAACGGTCTCCCATCCAAGTACCAGCCAGCCCCTGCCTGCTTTGCTTCCCGAGATCTGACGGGATCAGGCAGAGCAAAGGCCGTTTTTTGCTGCTGCAGTCTCCCTGAAAGGAAATGACCATATTTGGATTACAGCATCATTGGGGTCTTTTTATGTATGACATTTGGATACCAAACACCTAAATATTTATGAAAGCATAAGCGTGGGAAAGACGAGGGTGTCGTCTGAAGTGAAATGAAGATGTTATGCAGCTAAAAATGTCAACATTGACCGCTGCATGACAAACATGGCGTTACACAGAAACAAAAGTGGTGAATGTGGATTCACCATAACTGAATATGTATGCAACAGCAGTTAAAACAATGGTAACACATCATGCTTGTCGATGGCTTCACTGCTGCCCTCGTGCAAACTGATGGGAACGTGGCTGCCACACTGTGCCCGTGGCCTCTTTCCTCCTGGCCTCACTAGTACTCCCTCTAAACGGGTACGGAAGCAGACAGGTCGCAGCCGGCGGCAGCCACCTGCGCTAACCCACTTAATGTTCGGCGTTATTCATGCGTCCACAGCCCCGGGGGCCACAGACACTTGCTCCCAAACTTGTGCCGACACGGGCCTCCGGTGAACCCGGCGCGGCCCTCCTCAACCCTTCCTTTCCAATCCCCTCTCAGCCCCCTTCGCCCACAGGTCTCCTGCATCATTATTTCCTCGTCCACGTAACTGACTTTACGGCGCGCTCTAATTTGCTGCCCGTAATTATGGGTCGCGCTCTGCTTTTGTAATTTATAAAACCTTTTGTTCTTATCAATTATGAATGGGCTTTAGCAAATTGCGCCGGCTATAATATTTGGATATTATGAAAATGCTAATGCACGGGGGGGTGGGGGGGGGACCTTACAGCCTTATCGTCCGCGCGCCGCTCTCTATTAAACAGGCCGGCGCGAGAAGTTGGACGCAAATTGCTTATGTTAATGCCCCAGTTGTAGCCCGACAGCGCGAGGAGGCTGCAATTAATTTAGTCCAGGAGGCAGACGGACAGGCACATTTATTTCCCTCGGATCAACCCCCGCCTCCCCCCCCCCCGCTCGGGTCGCGTACGTCCGCGGCATCGACCGGGAAGAGCAGGAATAACCGGCGGAGGGAGAGGAAAAGCCGAAAGGGAGAGGAGGAGAGGAGGCCGTGACCTGGATGGACGTGGAGGGGTGACGGCCGGGATCGGTTCTCTGACAAGTGTTTTTGCAAACGTGGCGCCGCTTTGTTAATTAGCTTTGACATTAGCCGTAATTGCTTTCATTTGCATCGCGTCATGGAGGCAGGTAATTCGGGGGGGGGCCGCGGATCTGCGCCGTGTGAGGACGGGGGGGAGGTACTTTAGCGTGAGCTCTTTCTGGTTTGGATTACGCAACGGACAACCAAGGCGGTATCTCAAAGGGTTTGCCTCAAGTCGATCAATAAATGTTTGCTCCGTTGAACTATGTTGTTTGTGCACGTTGCTAGCTTTTGTTAGCATTGGCCCGGCCATATGGGAACCTCTCCTGACGTTGTGAAAACATTGATTTTTCAAGTTTTTTGTTTTTTTTTGCTAGTTTTCTCCCATAACGTCTTAGTTTTCATGTCAGAGAATAAAAAAGAAAAAACTCACCCCGTACAATTGCTTATTTTATGACGTCCAGGAAGTAACTCCGATGTCACGCCACAAAAGCCGGGTTCCCACGCATATTCATTCACAAATGTTGACATATTTAACATCCACGTGTGCTGCTTTTCAGAGGGTGTTTTAATATCTAATTGCCAGCCAATTTACTGAGCTTTGAACCCCCCCCCCCCCCCCCAGGCCACATTTTTATAAAAAAAAATATCCAGCTTGTTCAAAAACGTAACAACATATCCAAAATTCCCTCTGAAAATAATTGTTGTTTCTAATTATGTCAACAAAGTAAAACCGTAAATCTGGTTCTATCTATTACTTAGATTCTTACGGAGCCCCCAGGGGACATGAAAGGAAAAAAAAAAAGGGGAGGAGAATTTTTTTTTATATCAAAATCCCTACTTATTATCTCGGGATCCCGGGATAATAAGTCGGGATCCCGAGATAATTAAGTCAGGATCCCGTGAAAGTTAATAAAATTTTTTTTTAATGGCATTAATTACCTATGTTCATCATTTGTTTGTCAGTTCAACATGGAGGGCGCTAGTCGGAATGTACCGTTGCCTCAACGCCCCGGGACCATAATAGGTCCATGCCTTCAATATACTTCAATGGTCCATGCCCGGGACATTGAGACCACTCGATCGGTACATTCAGACTAGGGGTGGAGCATTGGCGCAGTGGTCCCTGCGCATTCGAGCACCAGCAGGCTCTGCGTAGAGGCCAATGCAAGTCTCCCAGCACGGAGTGCGGCTTGTTTTGAGGAAAATACGAGTGTAGGCAGTAGTCCACCTTGCCGTGATCGCACTGAAGTGTCGTTTTTGTGAAAGCAATGTTACGATGATGAGTTATTGATCCGGAAAAGCCGAATCTGTGAATATCTTTCTAACTTTACCGAAGTATCATACTTCTGGTGTTTGCGTGTCATCTACAGTTTCAACCAGAATTCCGTGACACTTTTTCGGGATCTCGACTTAATTATCTCGGGATCCCGACTTATTATCTCGGGATCCCGAGATAATAAGTAGGGATTTTGATATAAAAAAAAAAATCTCCTCCCCTTTTTTTTTTCCCTTTCATGTCCCCTGGCGGGCTCCGTAGATTCTGACGCTGAAAATGTAGGCAATGTTTGCAATTTGCATGCATAAAATTATATGAGAACATAAAATGGCAGAAAACTGGCAATATTTTTTTTTTACTCAACTTTGTATCAGTAATGTTCAGCAAAAACTGATATCTCAAAATTATTATTTTATTTCCCTATCCACATGCAGTGTATTGCCTTAAAATGAAATGTAGTCATGTAAAGTGTGTTCGACCAGTTCCATTCACGGTCGGAAGTTTAGCTCACCTAGATGGTGATCGGCTCAGACACTCACAGGTCGCAGCCACTAGATCAGTGGTTTCCAAACTTTTTTCCTTGAGGGGAAAAAAAAGAGAGCAAGCTAAAATAGTGCGAATACTGCGAGAATTCAGCCTGCAGGCAAAGTAAAGGCCGAGTCCTCCAGTCCAAAGACACAGCTTCTGCAAAAAAGATTAAAGCCAATCCTTTATGACATTGGATTTGATGTGTTTTTAATTGGTAACGGCATATTTAATTTAAAATAAGCCAAATATCACAAGTATCAAAATGTCCACACAAATATCACTAAGCCAGCGTCGGTTGCCACATGCATAATCTGGGCCTGATGTATCTCCAACAGTCCGCTTACCTTTATCTTTTTACTCATGTCGATACTTGTGCTGTGTGAAGCCGCGAGATCAGAATTGACCAAATTGGACAAGTTGGGAGGGGTGTTTGACGCCAGATGGTATCATTTTGCACACCCAAAAGCCGGCCTCAAGATTGGAGTTTTGAACTGCATCGCCGTGGCAAACATGACTTCGACTCAGCCAGGAGCTCCTCCAGAGTCCCACCTCCCTCTTCGCTCCGGTCTTTGTCGCTGGACCGGGGCCAGGCTGTTGTCAGAGCGTGTGAAGACGAGCCGGCGTTTCCGTTTGTGCTGGTGTGTCCAGTGTTTCACTGACCCATGCAAAGATCTTGAATAAAACTCTGTTGGAAATGGCCATAGTAGTACGTTGGAACGAATGTCGATTCTGACAGTCATCATGACTCTTTGAAAATTGTGACTGACCTTATGTTATTGCAGTTTTTTTTGTTGCAATTTTATATCAGTTCCATAGATTAGCTACATTTGTTCATGGATTTTCCTCCGTCAAACGCTTCCATGCAGTTCAATTTATATCAATTATAACATTTGACACTACTTTGACCTTTTAACACCCGCCTTCACCGAGCACATTTTCTCCAGATCTACAAAAAATATGAAATTCAATTAAATTGCCCACAAACAAGTTTCTTCCTCGCGTTGTCGTCACTTTTTTTGTCATAGCTTTGATGCTATTTTGTCACTTTTTTGTCGTGTTTACATAACTTTTTTTGTCACCTGTTTTGTTGTGTTTTTGTCGCTCTTTTGTGCTTTTTTTTTTGCTGTGTTTCCGTCCTCATTTCCGTCTCGTTTTTGTCGCCAGTTTGAGCTTTTAGATTTGGGTAAAGTCAAACTGGAGACAATGTGCTCGGTTAAGGCGGGGATTAAGTGGTTAAAACAGTATTTCTGTACTTTTTGACACGACGTGACTAATAATTATTGAACGTGGGACAGTGATACAATGAATGCTAACCACTGGAATGCTAACGCTGAACCCTGGGAATGAATGGAGAAAACAAAGCTAATACGGCTAAACAACACGTTAAAAAAACCAAAACAGAGACATTTCAAAGTCATGACCTGATACCGAGACTTAGTAGTAACAAACAAAGAAACAAACAGTGGGCCTCATTCATAAACAGCTTTCTTACGAAGGCAGTGTCAGGAAACTGCGCCAGATTGCGCGTTCTTAAGTAAGGAAAATCCTTCGCAACTGTGTTCTCAAGTTTGTGAATCCCAACTTGCAAAGGCGTGCGTGTGAGGACTAATTAGCATATGTCACCGCCTCTGATTCACCATGTAAGGACAAAAAAGTGCAGCGAAAGGCAGTGAAGGAGGAAATGAATGACCAAACACAAATCCAAAACTAATATAACCAACACAACCCCAAAATAATCGGCGCCTGTACATAACCTGTACATCGCGAAAGGGTTTTCCGTCGTCCAAATAAGATGCGGCGGCGAAGCAACACTCGGCCCTGTTAGCTCCGCGAGCAGAGCGCGCGCCTCACGAACACAAGGCCGGAGGATCGAGGCCCACGGTCGTCTTTATCAAATAACGTTTATGCAGCGCATTGAACTCAAACGTTGTAGCAGTAATACACTGGTACATTAATAAAAGTAGACTACAAGTGATATTACTGAATTATTTCGGTCAAGATATATGTGACTCAGAATGTTGGGTCCCATCAGGAGCAGGTCGTGAACAGATGTGCGTAAGAGTCCTCCAGATTGTTCTGAGGATTTGTTCTTACAGAAGAACGTTTAGAGCTAAGAACAAGTTTTGTGAATGCCAAAAATCTTCCTAAGAAGGCCTTAAGAACAAATGTGTGCGTAATGTGAATGAGGCCCAATGAGTGTATCTCACATTCTGCCATTGAATCAATGAACATGTTGCTCCAGGTTTTGCATTGGTTGCTATAGGGGTTAGCTTCGTCGGCCAGTCACAAGATGGCCTCCACGTGTTCCACATTAACAAGCACCATGTCCAATCTAGAGTTTTTTTTAAATGTCTTTGGACCCATGTATAAAACCCAGAAATATAAGCCAACCCGTGTGTCTCGTTCCTAAATCAAAATGTTCATCCCGTGCTTTTCTCCTTTCCATTCATCTGCATCTCCGAACACCAAGAGTCTCAGGCCGACGCGGGATGCCAATGTTCTTATTCTTATTTGACACTTTGTATTACGTTCCCTACAAACACACGAAAACGCCTTTGTTTGCGACTCCCGCCGTCCCCAAACTTCCCCGAGCTCTGCGTCCCGCGACAAAATCAGTTTATTTTTACCCGCCGCCCCTCGTAGGAATACAGGCGCGGGGCCGACAGCGGAGAGACGCGAGCTGGACTTGTTAAAAATCCTGACACTCACCGGAGACTCTGGTCCGCTCCTCTCTTCATCATAACAACGCTCCCTGGAACACTGTCGACAGCGTTTTTTTTGAAGACAAGACGTGTTTGTAGCCATCACCGCGGCGCTCCCGTGTCGGCTGTCCGCACGGCGAGACGCTCATTAGGAGGCACGGTAGCGTTTGGACAGCGCCGAGACGTGTTTTTGGCACCAGCCCCAGCCTCCAAGCCCCTGGTCAAACCTCAGCCAGGATTAGTTTTTTTTTGTTTTTTTTTCTGTTTAGAAGGTAAACCGGAGCAAATCACCAAAATAAAATGTTCTACGAGGTTACAGTGGCCTCGAGAAATATTGGCATCGCATCCACTGATAAAAATGAGAAAAGAAGGCGATGAAAATGTTTTGATGTGTTCTCATTACTATCATCTTTTGACACATTGGACACATGTAAAACTTTTCACGCTGTCAGGAGGATGGTTCGAGTGGTCTTAAACTCTCCAAGAATCACTGCCCGGGAGTTGTTTAGGTCTTGAGGTCAGAAGGTCTCCTTAAACGCTATCTTCATCACTGCCGTTTATTTGGTAGAGACACCAGAAGAAAGGCCCATCACTCCAGCTTCCACCCCTCTGCACCGCAGCCGTTAAACCATCAGCTTCTTCAGCCTCTGTCGAGCCGGGCTTCACAGCAACCGTCATATGGATATTTTTTCACAGCAGATTGTTCAGTAGAGGCAAAAAGACGGCAGTCGTAGCTAGCGCTAGCTGACATTATCCTATAGCATGATGCTAATGCTAACATAAAGCATCATGTTGGCATTCTCCGTTATTTATCTAATTATGGGCTGTTGAACCACTTTGCTCCTCTCCATGTCTTTGTATCTTTATTTGGTAGAAACTATAACAATACTTCTGCATTTGCGATGCAGAATTATTGGCATCTCTGGAATATATGGTCATGTTTGAAACAGTTAAGGGGGAAAACAAAATAAGAGAAACATTTAATTTTTCATAAACTACTTTAACAAATGCATAATTATGTATATAGTTTTCTAACAAATAAAGATACACAGACATGGGGAGGAGCAAAGTAGTTCAACAGCCCATAATTACGTAAACAATGCTAGC
Source organism: Proterorhinus semilunaris (assembly GCA_021464625.1). NCBI lineage: Eukaryota > Metazoa > Chordata > Actinopteri > Gobiiformes > Gobiidae > Proterorhinus > Proterorhinus semilunaris. The sequence goes on along the minus strand of CM038356.1, from coordinate 27,434,276 downwards.
TAGCACTAGCTACGACTGTCGTATTTTCGCTTCTACTGAACAATCTGTGGTGAAAAAATATCATGTTCAGGGTTAAATGCCTTCTATGATGAGAGGCCGTCTGTATCTATATTAAAAGAAAGCTTCAATCTTAAACATATAGTGTGCCTCACTCAATAATGGCTTACACTTGTGTTGCAATCTTCAAGCCTGTGTTGCAAAGTTTCTCAAAGTGCCACACTGTAGTCATTATTCATTCACACTATACTCAGTGGTGACTATTGTGGCCACAGCTGCCCATTGGGGTTGACAGACGGAAACAAGGCTGCTAATCTGTGCCATCGGCCCCTCCGACCACCGCCAACAACTCACACCCTCATTCATTCTGGCCTGTTGTACATGTTTTTAGTGGTAAGGGAAATGGGAGTGTTGTAGTAAATAGTTATTAACCATCAAAACCAGGAAAATCAATTGAGGTTAAGGTGTACTTTGTTGTCCCCATTGGAAAATTTGCAAACGCGACGCGTCCACCCGGGGTTCAAAACCAGGCTTTGGCTGCGAGGCACGAGCACTAACCACTGTGCCACCGTGCGGGGAAGGATTTAACACGTGTGGGGTTGGTTGTCCCTATGTTATTAATAAAGTTATTAATAAGGTTTGGTGTTGCCAAATATGGTGTAAAGATTTTCCAGTTTACCTCAAATATGGCTTCTTCAAAAGCTACTGTGTTTTATTTTTATTAATATGATCATAAAAACATCTGGGCATACTCCATGTGACAACCAACCCCTACGTTCATGAGACAACCATCCGCATCTGACAACAGAACCATCACTTCTTAGATTTTTCACAAACTAATCACCAACTGTCTTTTAAAATAATAGTGTCATTCAAGTCATAACCTTATTTCAATTATTTCAGAAGAATCAGGATGTAAAACCTGATGTTCAGAAACAATATCAAGCCACAGCGCCAACCAACCCGCGAGACAGCCAGCCCCGGTTGCCTCACATTGTGCTTGTAATTAACTCCAAAGGGATTCTCTCGCGTGCTGGCTTTTTATGGGATGAAAATTGAAAAGCTGAAACGACACAGAATATCGAGTGCAGATAATCTTCTTAATCCACGTAATAATTTCATTTTTTTTTTTTATGCATAATGGAAACAGATGAGGGGGGACTCATAAAAATTGATACCTCAATTCTGTATTTTAATTTATGGCCCACCCTGCAGCCACATATTATTCAAGCATTAATATAAAGAACAAGCATACATCACTCACTCACAGTCATGCATTTCAAATGGACGTCCTGTGACAATTACACTCACAGTTACAAGCGGGCGGATTGATAGGGAATGTTCAGATTCGGCGGTCAATTTTTAATACCTCACTTTTTTTCACTTGTGCTTAGATAATACAATTCATGCAAATGGGGCGGTTCTATAAATTTTAGATACTCCAATCTGTCTTGTGTCCCGGAGTAAGCAGGGGATTGTAATGATTGGTTTACTTTGGTGTCAACACGCGGGGAGGGCCAATGCACGTTTAAAGGGGACGGAGCAGGTGAAATAAAAATTGTTTTGTGGTGTTAACCCTACAGCACAATTCCCTCGTCCAAGGCCGGGCCTAGCCAATTTGGAGCCATGGACAAGATTGGTTTTTGACAAAAATAGCATTTTTTACTTGATTTTTGCTGTACTTTGGAGATGGAAAAGTCTAGTGTTATATTTACCCCGATCCTGCTTTTTTTGCTTCCGATACTGTGTGAGTATCTGCAGATATCAGATTTATATACGAGACTTTCTTAAAAGTGAGTTCTCTGAGTGAAAAAGTGAATGGTCTTTTCTCCAGTGTCAAATCAATAAAGTCAAGTCTTTTCTTGCAAACGACAATTGTATTTATTAATAAATTGTATTTATTTATTAATAAACTAGTTTATTAATAAACTAATGGAAAAACATTAAACAAATATTACTGGACTAAATATCCTTGGTTACATGGTATAGGCCAGGGGTCGGCAAGTTGACTTGGCTTCGGGCCAATATTTTTTCACGCCGATAGATGGCGGGCCAGCCGGTCAATTGATAAAAAATAGATTTATTCATGCATGGATATTCAATACTAGATAACCCCAAACTATACATTTTTTTTTTTTTTAAATAAAATATTGTTTGAAACAATACTGTCCCAGAGTCTGTCGGATGTTCTGCACTGGCAAAACATAAAGTTAGCATCACAAACATGTCGCTTTCCAAAGGACAAAAAAGAAAAGTGGACAGTGAAAACAGGAGTTTCAGGAAGGAAAGGCGACAAACATATGGTTTCATCCTACCTGGATATGTGAATGCCAAACCTCTCTGCCTCATCTGCAACGAGGTCATCTCCGTTTGCAAAGAGTCCAACATTCGGCGACATCACCAAACGAAACATGGGTCATTCAGTGCGTCCTTTCCACTTCAGTCTGAGTCAAGGCGTCTCAAAATCAATGCTCTTTATGACCGTTATATCCGGAGCAGCAGGGTCCTAGTCCGAGGCCTGACCACACAGGAAAAGGTATCCAGTGCCTCGCTTAAAGCGTCCTGGATTTTGGCCCGGTGTTACGCCGAAAACTGCATGACCGCCGAAAAATGCCTCTTACCATGCACAGATGAAACAACGACAAGAAGGTTTCTAGGACTGTCTCTTAGCAATTATAGCCCATTTGTGTGTATTTATTTATGTAAGACTGACTAACCATAGCTCATTTAACCAGAAGAGATTGTCTTTAAAAGTATTTTTTGGCTGAGCGTGTGATATGAGGAGCAACGTTTGCATTACAAATGTGCACAAACTAAAATACAAATACTTGGCCACTCTAGCAGTGGCTATTTTATTGTATTAAGTTCTGTCCCAGCTTTGATTAGTTGACGTTAGCGTTTGCATACTGTTGCTAGCCGTGGCATTTAAAAATACGTTTGCAGCGGTCAAAAGTATTGAAAAATGTAATTCTCCAAAACACAAAAATTTAAAAAATGTTGAAATGGGAACATGCGCAGTTAATTCGGAGGGGAGAGCTTCTGATGTGAATATTTTCCCTGCGATGTTACACAGCTCCAGATGTGAAGGAATGCTCATTTGAAAAATTGAAATCTCTAGTTTCCGACTCAAAAGACCGCAAGTCTCAAGTATCACTTTTGGTTCCATGGTTAGGGAGGGTTCAAAAGTTGCCGAGCTATTCATTGCCACATGGGTCGCCTATGCCCACGGCCAGACCTGCCCTCATTAAAAAAATATTGATGAGTTTCACATCATTCACTTAGTTGTGAGTGATGTCTTTACAGCACTGTGTTTTCCAGAACACAAAATGTCAATGCTGGGGTCTCCAAAAGAATTCTAATAAGCCACAATGATGCATGATGTGTCCACTAAACAGATATCTTGAGCTTTGGTCATTTTCAATATTCTGATTCGGTCCATCTCTTTCTTCAGAGCTCAAAATGCTCTGTTCCACCTGCTGATGTCACAGAGTGGTGCTCCTCAGAAGTGACCTACTATGTAATACAGCGCCCAAAAAAACAACTTGGGAGACTAAACATTGAGGAGTTGCAGACTCTTCAAGCTTAAACATTTGACAAATTCTGACAAAGTGATGTAAAAGGAAAGTTGGGGAAAATTGTCTCTAAATCACTTAACAGTTTAGCTGGTGTAGCTGTTGTTTTTATCAGTCAGTCAGTTGAGCTTTTGGAATGTTTTCCACATATTTCTGCTAAAGTAAAGTGTTTACCTACCCCCGAATAGCACATAATACCCAACGTTTATCACTTTATTTAGACAGTTATCAACGGTGCACATTCGTACCAATCCACTAATGAAGAATAATTGTCTTTCATTAGCGATCATTATCAGTCCACTTGAGCCGCGATGCTAGCCGCGTGTTTGCCTTTAGCGGCGGGGGGCTAGCTAAACACCCGATCGGCTTCCTCTGTTTGCTAACCGCGTCGGTATAAGCCACGAGACATCAGCTTGACTCTGTGCATTCCCACCTGATCTTTCTTCCTGGGTAATTAGCTAGCCATTAGTTCTAATCAAGTAGTTACTTAATTATTGCAGTAATTAGTCTAATGGCCGTGCAAATTGAAGCTTTATCACTTTCTGATACTTAATGTTCTTGGCAGAGCACATCACAAGTGTCAGAGCTCAGGCTTCGGCAATCAAGCGGCGCGGGGGGTGGGACGGTGTACTGTCCGGGAGAGGGTTTGACACGACGGCTTCAGTTACGTGCGCACCAAAAATCGGTTAATTTTCAGATTTCTGGCGTACTCAGAATACTGAAGAAAATACAACAAAAAAGTAACCCCTAACCCGACAACGACTGTGGAACGTTTTGATGCATTTCTCAGCTAATTTCTTTTTGTCTTTACCTGTACTTTGATTACATGCTACTGTATATTATCTATGCAACCAGGGACTGCAGATGGAAACTAATTAATCCATCCCACCACGGACTGGAACATCAGTTTGTGTCATTTTTCGAACGTTTCTGCAAAGCACCAAAGCTTGTCTGCGACACAAGTACGTTGAAGTCAAGTTTGAAAGGAAACGTATATGCGTTTGCTCAAACGTACAACTTTAAATCGGTATTGAGCCCATAGTGTTTGCTATCTATTACTTTACATGCAATTGTAATCTGTAATTTACTACGCAATCCTTTGAATAGAGGAAATCACTGGCTCGAAAGGTGGGGGTCAGAACCCTCCGGGGGAGATGTTTTCAAGATATAGGGAAGAAGAATATTGATGTGTATAGAATAGCAGAGATATATTAATTGAGGTCAAATAAGTTATATAAATGTATACCACTAAAAAACTTTATGTGTTTTGAGTTGTTTTTGCTATACATATACAATATACTCACATTTTTTACAGTTGGGGTCCATGATTGTTTGCATGGTTATTTTGGAGGTCCTGGCCCTGAAAAGTCTGGGAACCCCTGGAGTAAATGTTTGACGAGGCCACCATTTTAAATCAGTCAAGTTATGAGGCTACAGGATGGACTTTGACTTTCAAATTCAAAAATCCGCAATCCCCAATCTGAGCTGGCAGTTCCACGAAACAGTTGCTCTCAAATGACATGCATGCGTTTCTTTCTTATACACTTGGTTTTTTAAGGTTTTCATAATGTAAATATGGTCAAATCTCCAACTATTGTGTTCTTAACGCATATTTTCACCCATCCACATTGGGTATTTGAGTAGGATTGCTGCCCAAATTCAGCAATAGATACTGAAGCTAATGAATTGCTTGGTCTTCTGATACCCCATGGTCAGTTTATAGATGGCGGCATTGGTACTCACTGCGTTCAACGGGAGAAAGTGGAGGGAGTGAATGTTTGTCCTCAGAATGCAATAACGTAGACCCGTCCGTCATCCCCTTCTTATTAGCTGCAGTTTATGGAGTGGGCAGACATGCAGGAGAGAGGCGACGCCGCACGGCACCCAGAGGACAGACAAAATCATGTCCGTGACTGTGAAAACCTAATAACTCGACTGTCCGAGTTTATACACACCATCTATTAGCCAAAGCGTGCCGCAAGGGTCAGTACACGGACCCATTGTGTTTAAGCTCTGCGCGTGTAGGTCACATTCTAAAAACATGGCATTAAATTTCACTGCAGTATGGATAACGCCAGATGTAAACCAGGTCTATACCAGGTCAAATTCGAGCAAAAAGAAAAAACAGGCCTAAACTAGGACGAAACCGTGTTAGAAAATAGGACTAAAGCTGAAAAAAAGACCAATTTCGAGACATCAATGTGAAACATTTGCTGTAGATAAAAATTGTCATTTTCTGTTTTCATCTAGAACATTAGGCTCTACAATAGCCTTCATGTTCAGCGTCTGGTTTAAATGTATGGTTGTATATATTAGTAACAAATATTGGTTACAAATATTTTTTTTCAGAGGGAATTTTGGATATCTTGTTTAGTTCAGTGAAAATGAAAACATCTATAAAAAATGCATAAAATTGCTCAATAAATCATCCTAGAAATTGCATATTACACCCCAACCCCCTGAAAACACCTGTAGTCTGTTGGAGCTTCTAAAGTGGGGATGGATATTATTGAAAGTGTGGTGTTAAAACCTCATCCTGAGAAAACAGACCTAGGAAATGACCATATTTTGATTACAGCGTCATCTTGGTCGCCATTCCTACTACACATGGACACTAAACATTTGTGAATGAATACACGTGGGAGTGAAAACAAGAACATTTCGGTTTTTTTTTCCTCTCATTAAAACTGGCTAAAAATCTCCACATTTACCACTGTGTGACAAATCACTGTTTTCACCTCGCCTTTATACAGTTTTAAAAGTTGAACTCTCCACTATCAATCCCACATACACCTCATTTTACTGTAAGCAGACACGTTCCACTCCTCAGCTGACCTATTTGCGAGCCCTACGAAAACAACAAAGTCGACACAAAGTCCAACAAACCCGCGGCGGCCGCCATGACAGGAGTGTGTGAAAACTGTCACACCGACCGCTCACAAATTGGGGCCCCCGGGGCACCCAAGCATAAAATCACTCCCCTCTCGGCGCGCTCTCGGGAGGAATCGAATCCGAAAAGTGCCACCAACAGGGCCACAACAAGAGGCGGGCCGAGTGAAGCCGGAGTTATTACAGGATAAAACCAGGCTCTCCATCTCACTCCGCTCTCCCTTGGAACCCCGCCATGATCAATGGATTTAGTCAGGGGGATATTCAAGCAGAAAATTGCCGTCTTTTTTTCTTTCTTGCTGCTGTTGGCTTTGAAGTATTTCCACAACACACAGCGCGGCCCCTGTCCACCAAGGTTGAAAATGGAGGGAGCGAGTGCAGTCGCTGTGAGCCCGGAGAAAGGCGTGGGATAGGGGGGGTGAGTGTGGGTTGCAGGAGGAGTGGGGGTGTTGTTTAGCGTGGAGCAGACCAGTGGTGAAGGAGCACTGGGCGCAGATTGGAAGTTTGCAGGTATAAAATTGAAGGCAGCCAGCTGAACAGACATAGACAAACGGGGGGCTTTTTCTCTTAAACGCGTTCGGGAAAGTTTGGCGAGGGCCACTCGGCGTCCGCAGACTTTAAACACGCTCTTTGATCTTTGGAGTACTTTTCTAGATGCAAACGTGGAGTGAATTAAGCGTGTGTAAATTACACTGCCTGACCAAAAGAGTCACACGCTCTATTATTTTTGGTTGGAGCGCCTTTACAGCACATACGCTGTGTGTATTGTTTCAATGAGCTACTGTCCAGTGTCGCTTTCATTTTTTTTCACCAAGATCTTGCCTTGAAGATTATGAAGCCTTCTCCAGCACGTCCCAAAGATTCTCAATGGGTTCAGATCTGGACTCTGTGCCAGTCCATGTGTGAAAATGCTACAATGTGAGCCTGATGAATCCTGGCAGTGTCGTTTTGGAATATGCCCTGTGCCGTCAGGGAAGAAGAAAACCATTAATTGTGTAACATGGTCATTCAGGAAGTTCAGGTCGTCGGCTGATCTCATTCTTTGGGCACATAGTGTTGCTGCACCTAGATCTGACCAACTGCAGCAAAAACAAAACCTCCCGAATGGACCGATGCTAGGATGAATGTTTGTTAGTTTGTTGATGAAGTCTCTTGAGGTGAGAGACGTATTCTCCCATTGTCTGCGGAGATTTTCTCCTGGTTCTTCAGTACAACTGACCACTGAAAACATGTAAAAAAATAAATAAAAATAATACAAAAAGGGCTTACTCTGAGGCCAATCTCAGAGGGAATTTCCTGATATAACAAAGGTCAACTACATATTGTATATTCAGGATAGGTTCTAAATCATTGTTTTAAATGGCAACATTGCGCCAAGAAACAATTACAAGCACATTGTGTGTTACTCTAGGGTCAAGAATAAAAAAAAAAAGTTAAATGAATTGATCTGTAAAAGAAATGGCAAAAGGTTAATGTAGCTTATTAAATATTTGGATTGTTCATTATTCTGAGCGCAGCATATCTCATAACAAAGACTCTATCCTCCCGTCACCTGACATCCAATTACAACTCGCTACTTTTGACTCTCTGCCAAATCAAATCTAAAACCTTTCATATGAATACATTCTCTCGCCTCTTCTACCTGATGCACAACTCTCTTCTCCTCCATTTCCATCACCATCAGACTCTCCATCTCCTCCATCTTCCATTCGCTGCCAGGCTGTTTGGGCACTTAACTGGAGTATAATAACTTGTTTGACGCTCATCTTTCAAGGTGTTTTAAATGGGCTCTAAGAAGAGAAAGTTGTAAGGCGGGTTTATTTCGTTATATGTACGCAACGCAACGGGAAGTGTTTCACAGTTACTTAAACTTACAAGTAGGCAGACAGAATCAACCCATAGGTGACAGATAAATAAATCATTGCTTACCTTTAAAGCAAAGAGTGCATAAAATACTTTCAGCGTCAAATGCACTGAAATGTAGAACTGTTTTCAGCCTGGATGTGAACATCGCCAGAGTTGAGGCCTGTCTCTCCTCTTCGGGAAGACACTAAACACTCTGGGACCACAGGAGACCCCTCCCTGAAGTTTTCAGAGCCCGAGATGGTTCATATGACTCTTAACACGTCAGAGATGTTCTTTGGCGCAAGACCGTGCAGACAGAGCTGTGTTAAGTTTATTCTCTGAGCGACAGTGCAGAGACCCCCAGTGCACTGTCGTTCAGAGACCTGAGCACTGGACTAATGAGGTCGTATTTCCTGATTCTAGTCAGTCTCGAGCGTCAGCGTTATGGGTGTACTGCAGCCGTCTTTCCGTGAGCAGACATTACAGCAGTCCAACCTGCTGGAGACAAATGCAAGGATTCGTCTCTCAGTCGGGATACTATAACGCCGTTTACGCCGCAATAGTCTGCAGGAAAACGTAACAAGAAAAGCCCTGAAACTGCAGCGCACGCCCTTGACCAGCAAACGGCGCTGTGTTCCTAATACACGCTTTTCCGTGAGTGCACAGAGGAAGACAGTTCATCTGTTCCGACTTCCTTGGACGTTGTGGCGTTCAAGGCGACTCTGGCGCTTTCTCACGTTCCACTAAGTCATAACAATTTACAGGCCGCCGAATATTAATGTGAGGATCTTCACAACACGATATAATGAGATCGTGATTTCAGCCAATCAGTGTTCAGGTGATCGTTCTGCGTTCATCCTCGTATTCTGATGAGGCAGGACTGAGGACAGCCTCCAGGGTTTCCAGTGAAGCCGGGTGTCAGGCGACGCGATACGTTGTTGAGTAAAATATATGTGCGTGTAAACTGTGCCGTTGTTTTTAGATAGTAAACATCTGCTTTATGTGGCTGTTAAATTTGGATACTTTTAACATTAGCAAAAAGGTTAATACTCAGAACTGAAGAAGTGCACTGGAGGAGAAAAAAGCCTTATTTTCTTTGATCCATCCAACCATCCATTGTCTTCCATTTTGTCCGTTGACAGGTCGTCACATTGCACCAGCCCCTATGACTCCTCCTGCAGGTGGTGGGTCCACAGAAGGACGGCCTCACGGTTCTAACCGGGCCTGTTGGTCTCTCATAAGGGGCTTCTGAACCGCTCTTTGTCTGACCCGTCACCTATAGGACCTGTTTGCCATGGGAGACCCTCTACCAGGGTCAGGACAACAAAGCTCCCAGGATCATTCGGGCACTCAAACCCCTGCACCACGTTATGGTGGCGGTTCCAGGAGGGGTCTTTTCATAGATGAATGGCTTAAAATATGCTTGACCATTCCAGCTGATTTCTGAGTAGGACTGTCTTGATATAAAATTGCCAATGGAACGACCACCTAAAGTAAGACAGACACTTGGCAAGGCGAAAGACAGCATTCCTGTTCCGTTGGTGATACGACTGCTCAAAATCAGCACGAATTCCGATAATTCAAGCGCATTGGATGGATAGAGCGGAATTATTTTATTCCTTTTAAGAAATTCCTCGATGACTGAAAGCCTATAGAAACATAGCTTCCAGCCATCGAGGAAACACTGCGTCTTGTATTTCTTTGTTGTCTAACCTTGTACACCTACACCAGCGCTACACAAACATCTCGCCGCTGAAAATAAGCTCCCGTTGCTCGAACACAGACGCAGAATTGAGAGTAAAACACTTGTCCCGTCTCGCCGCGGCTCCATCCTGTCATGTCAAGGGAAAGGTGGGGGGGGGGGGGGAGAAGGGTTTCTTTTTATGCTTTAATTCAACAGTAGCATTTGCGGTCGGGCTCCGGGGCCATCTCAAGGGCATTCCCGGTGAAATGACGGAGAGTGTGTGCCATTTATCACCGGCTGACACGTGTCATGTTCGGAGCGCGGCGCACAGAGGTGAGGGCCGCAGACAGCGCCGCGCCTTTGTGGAGCCGCCATCGCAGACAGCATCTCGGATTCGTCGCTGAGTAAAAAAAAAAAAAAAAAAGAAAAGGAAAAAAAACACAAAAGGAGGAACTGTCCGCGGCTCTCCAGACGCACTCGGCTCGCGACAATGGCACCGAGCGTCGGACGCGGTGACGGGACGCTCACGGCCAAACCCGGACGGCTCTTTTACGCGAGCTCTTCCGACAGGTCTTTGGAAGCGTTATTTACTTGCATGTGAAACAGGAAACAGCATCACATGGGTAAAAAGTCCTGGCAGTTGTAGCATAGGAGGTATGTAGAAAGCAGCTTTTCTAATTTGAAATAACATTACAAAAATCAATGAAAGCTGGGTTGCCTTCCATGGCTGCACAAAGGTTCTTTCTCTTTGGAGGGCCGAAATATGCTAGCAAGTCAAGGGCTGAGCGCAATCATGTTTTCCTTGTAAAGAGTTTATATCGTGCAGACTTATGATTAAATTACCTAAAATTGCGCTAGTAAAGACTAGTTATTTTTTATTTTGTATGTTATTTATTAATATTCCTTATGCATGCCCCCTAAAGCCTTATAGTTTAAAGTTTTATAGCTAATTTTTATCTAAATTCTGTGTTATATGTTTGATGTTGCACGTCCGCATCAAGAACAATTCCTAGTTTGTGAACCTGTTCTCAAACAATGGCAATAAAACCTATTCTGATTCTGGTTCTGTTTACCCTATTTAACCCCCGGGCACCCCTTTGGGCACGCAGGCAAGTAAACGTCACTTGTATCGCATTTTTCGCAGACAGGGTTCATAAAGTGCTTTACACCGGAAGAACAACACAATCTTATTCTTCTTCTTGCTTAAAGTGACAGTCTGGGAGTCTAAATGCATTACAAATGTAATACAATACCACCTGGTCTTGCATTTTTGATGTGAAGTAAGCAATGATATATTCATATGTTATTATTTTTAACTTGTAATTTAACCTCCTTCCAGGACCTAAGTAACTAATCCAGTCTAGTATCCTCCTGCGCTGACCAATGAAATGGGTGAACCAGCTTGTCAGGTCCAATCAGGAGGGAGGGGGAGGGGCTTGATCATTTACTTTTGTAAATTCTGTTCCTGTTCTCCTCATTTTGCAAACTAAAATGAGGAGGGGGGGGGGGGGGGATTGTTTGCTTTCAAATGTGACTATCTCTCCTCACCCACTGCAAACTTACAGACTATCACTTTAAAGGTTCACTATGCAACTTTTTATGTAAAACAAAAAAAAGATGGTTCATATTAGCGCGTATTTTACTTTTCAGTGACCCAGTGGCTGTATGGGTTTAGTTTAATTCCTTTTCATTCCGGTGGCTGCTATGATTCTTCAGGGTAAATGTTGCTGGTAGGTTTTGGAATGGGCGTAGCCATGGATACGGTTAAATCAGCAGTGAAAGCCTAAAAAAAAAACAATTGATCCTGGAGCGTCCTACAGGCCACCGGTATGGTAAGTAAAGGGACTATCCTAACCACCCAAGCATTCACTGGGTCACGGAAAGGTCAACATATTAATATAAACTTTTTTTTTTTTTTTTGCATTGTGCACCTTTAATGGCAAACTGCACTCACCCACTATGCTGTAATGTGCTGGCCATTGGCATTGGAATGGAACGCTATTTGTATCGCGCTTTTTTTTTTTTACCCCTCAAAGTCCCTGAATGCGCTGCGCACAGTGTAGGGGATCTAAACTCCACTCACTCCACACACGGTGGTGGTGAACTACGTACTGCATGCAGTTTCCCCTGGGGCCGACTGACAGAAGCGCACACATCTGCGGCACTGCTCCCTCTGACTACATTCAACTACATTCGGTCAAATAATCCCACATTTTTTAAAACGCTTTTAAAGCCCCGTGTATTCTCCCTCTGAACCGTTTAAAACCACGTTGAAATTGAACGGGTCAAAGCCCGGCCTTATCGGTCCTCATCTCAAACAAGACGGCAGAATCCAGGGAATGGATGTGGCAAATTGAAAAAAAGGCTGTGTTTGGAACGTTTTAGCCCGTATAATGAAGTTTAATGAGGGTAACATCAATTCAAACCGTCTGCAACCATCCATCACTATAACAGTGCCTCACTCCGACACAGATGTGTTTTGTCAAAGTACAAAAGAGACACTACAGTACAGACGTGACCCGATGACTGTTGTCGCAAAAGCAGAGCAGTCACAGACTAACCAGACTTAAAGTAAAAGTAGCTCGAGCAACTCAAATGAATAAAAGGATTCAGTGTTGAAACCAAGTCAGTTAGAAAGTAGTGAATCCCTCAGATTGGGGTAATTCCGCCGAGGTCTCCAGGTAATTCTCATCTCGAATAAGTTAGTCATCTTAATAACGCATAAGGGGACCGAAAGTGTTTAAACTTAAGGTTCCTGTAAGCAAAGGAAGGCAGCAAAATCTCCAGGGGGACTAACCATTTCCGTAAAGATTTAAGACAATAAATGAAGTTAAAGTGCACATGACGGGTTTTTGAAAATGTGACTTTTGTCGGTGGATATACAACTGTTGCCTCTGTCTATGTCGCTTCCTGTCAGTGTCCAATAAGGAAGTGAAACTATAAACATCACAAAAATGTGGAGCAAAATCTTAGACATGATTGTGTTAACTACGTTTCAGCAAAAATGGTGTCACGTGCACTTTAACCCCTTAACCGCCTCCTGGACCGAGCACAGTTTGGCTTTAGCCGAATCCAAAAGCGTCGAAATAGCAAACGAAAACACGGGGTGAAAATACAACCAAAATGTGACCCCTCAAAAAATGAAAAAAAAGATAAATAAACACAATTACAAAGTGAAAAAGCATCAAGACATCTACAAATTGAATTACTGTCATTGGATGTGGCCTTTTATTTATTTTTTGCAGTGCTTGAGTAGAATTTCTCGCTGATGTCTCTTTCCCCCCCCCTCCTCCTCCTCCTCCCCCCGCGTGTATGTGCCCACTGTACACAGTCAGCTCTAATCCCGGACCGTTTCCCCGTGTCACCCGTGTGTCTATACTGCCCTCTGCAGGACAAACCCCGACCGCTCCCCCACACTGCAAAACTAAGCGCCTACAAAGTGGATATGCTGACGTGACTGGGACAGTGGATTAACCTCTTAACCCCCACCTGAACCGAGCACATTTTCTGCAGTTTGGCTCTTTGAAAAAAGTGACAAAAAAGGAGCAAAGAAAAGTAATTAAAGTGCTGCGGAAAAAAGTAACAAAAACTCATAAAAGAGCAACAACAAAAAAGGGATGGCAACGACGCAAGGAAAAAGATCCTTTTAGATCAGTTTTGTAGGTCTTAGCTTTCAAATGAGGCACTGGCCTAGAGGCTGTAAGTTCCAGTGAAGAAGCTTTTAGATTTGGGTAAAGCCGAACTGGAGAACATGCACTCGGTTAAGGCGGGGGTTAAGAGGTTACGACTGTTACCTATTTACAAACAACATGATCATCTTAATCGTTGTAGTGGCAGATATTTTTTTCCTTTTCGGAATATGAAATCTGTGTGAATTAGAGCGGACGAATCCAAGTGCTTTGTGCTCTCGTTGTTGCTGCGTTGTCCTCAACTTACTTTTCTGCTGCTCTTTTGTCTCTTTTTTGTCACACATTTATATGACTTTTTCATCCATTTTTTGTCGCTCTCTTTGTTGCATTTTCCTCCTCGTTTTCGTCTTATTTTTAGTTGCTATTTTGGCCCTTTTTTTCACGACGCTTTTAGATTCGGGTAAAGCCAAAACTGCAGAAAATGTGCTCGATTCAGGAGGCTTCAAAGCCTTCCTGAGGAGAACGCCCAATGGCCTCCACCACAAGTCTTGTTTCTTGGACTGGTGGTGGAGGCCTGGTCGGTCTTCAGTATGTTTTGCTCCTCTGTTCTCCCTGGTGAAGAGCCTCTTTCACCCCCACACGTGTTTGTGTTTAGAACATCATTTTAAGTCGGCGGTTCCTGTAATGTCTTCCGTGTCCCTTGAGTTATGTATTTATATTACAAGCACCCCGTTGATTTGCGGGTCACTTATGAAGCGATCAACTAAAACTTTTATAAGTCAAATTCAAATGTATTAAAAACCCCTCCAGATGCAGCATCTCACAACACAGGACAAGTTACACAACAATGACATAGACAAACTTTAAAGATTATTTTGCTCAGATACCTCTCCCACTCTCATGACCATCGCAGAATGTACAAATTGAATAGAAAAACAAATGAAAACAATAGAATAAATACATAAAAGATGATGTTCAGTCCAAAAAATTAAGTACACTCCAACTGTTTACTGCATCATAAAAACTGCTGTCCTTGAACATTAATATATGGATCATTTCACTTGCTTTTTTAATCTAAACTGTAGACCCTGCCACTTTTGGACAACCAGTTTTCCCGTGGTTAGAAAACACAGCTTTAAGTTTTAAGCTTTAAGTCCAAACGTACTCTTTAAAGCCACACTTGCAGTAAGTTCCAGGTCTATTGTCGGGAAACGGGCCAGCGAAAGACACGCTCCTGATGGTCAGGTGTAGACTCCGAGTTATCAAAGTAACGTGTCCATGGAGACGAGTTGGTGATGTCCCGCTCCCTGCAGACTTGGAGTCAGGTCTGAGGAGTACGCTGCTTCTTTCAGGTATGTCTCATAAATAACCACACCTGGAATGATCTAACTGTTTGCATTTCATTTCACTTGCTTATTTGGTTAAATGTTTCGCAGTGTGGCTATAAGGCGGGTTCACCAACTGTTTTTGGGGCATCCTCACTAACCCCTGGAGCTGGTTCTGAAGCAGTTCACTCAAAACTGCAGACAAGGAATTGTTTGCATCAGCCGAGGGAAATCTCTGTGTCCAAAGGTGATCTTGAAATGATAATCCACACCTTTGTGTCTTCTGTAACAGTTTATGTCCTGTAGAGCTGTCTCGTCTTAAGCAGGTCCAACACTCTGCAGTGAGGTTACTGACCCGCACAAACAGACGGGCTCATATTTCTCCCATTCTCAAAGCCCTTCATTGGCTCCCAGTCACTTTTCGAATCCATTTTGAAATCCTGGTGCCGACTTTCAGAGCCTTGCATGGTCAGGCTCTCCCTATATTAGGGGCTCTCGGAGGCTGAGGTCTCTGGATCAGAACCTTCTTGTGGTCCCTCATACTTATTTCAGGACCAGATCAGGTTTTGTAACTGTTTTTGTCTTTCTATTGTCATTTTGTGAAGCACTTTGTGACTTCTCTGTCTGTGAAAGGTGTCATCTAAATGCACTTTACTTACTTACTACTTACTTCACTTTCTCAAATATAGTACCGTTTTCCTGTTCTTCCAACTCGCTGATTGTTAAACTGCATGAATGACATGACATGGTTGAGAACTTGTAGTCAAATAGTGTCACTTAAAGTCCAAATTAAAAGCTTGGTGACCTCTGCTGTAGGATGTCCAATGTGACTTTGAAATTCTGAATAGATGATAGTATAGGTTTTTGCAAGCAGTCAGATGTCAGTTAGTCTTTGTTGCCGTTTCTTGTTTTCTATATTAAGCTACACTGCACAACATTCCAATGTTATACTGTCATAAGAGCAGCTAAACTGTCGCAAAACTCTGATACGGAAACAAACCCACTTTGTAGGAGGGCCCAAATCTGTTTAAACCTAATGGCCGCCTGTTGTCTGAGCAAAGTGATGTGTCCCCTCCCGCCTCTCCTCAGTCAGGTCTGAGGAGAGGCGAGCCCCTTTTGTGCGGTGTCTTAATACAAAAAAAAACTCCATCTAGAGCACATCAGTAACTACATGAGAAATGTCTTCCCCCCCGCCCGAAAAAAAACCATGGGAATGCGCAATCGTTCCATTCCAAATTAGTCATTGCCGAATTGTAAATAGCCTAATGTCATTTTAAAATTGTATAGCTGCGCAAAAGATGGCCCCTCGGGGATGTAATGAAGTACTGAACTGAAGTGGAATGGAGAATTATGGTTACGACAGCATGACAGCAGGGGACTAAACGTTTGGCAGCTGGCTTAATCAAATAATTACTCGTACTTATGGGCAGGCAAAGACGTGGGTATGCGAAGAGGACAATTCATCTGAGCACGTTTGACGCAGAAAGGGGTAAAACAATATGACGCTGTGTCACTATATTTGGCTGAAATGACTTCTTCTGAGCTTTCCCGTCGTGTCGCAGCGTTCCCACATCAAACCAGACCCAGAGTGGTGTGCGTTCTTCATGCGTGTTTGAGTCATTTTGCATTATTCAACTCCTCGACCTCCCAAAACGCTTGCCTGCCACCTGCTGATGCCATGTGGCGCGAGGCAAAAGAGCAACAACAAACCAAACAGTTTATACCATAAACTGTATGGGGTTCCAAGAGTTTTGTTCCAAATAAGGTCCAGATCTTAACCCCATTGACAATCTTTGGGATGTTCTGGAGAAGGACGTTCGGTGACAGAATGGTCGAACCCTGGATCTTCTGACATTGCAGAAGCCCATTGAAGCAAGGTTTACAGCCGGGCTAAAGGCGCTCCAGCCAAATATTAGAGCGTGTGATCTTTTCTTTGCGGCAACAGTGTATATACTGTATGCTTGGAACCGCTACAAGGCCAGCTCTGTCCCATTCAAAATGTTAGTCATTGAGGTTATATGGTGGCCTGAGGGCTGCATTTGGTCCCCAAGCCATCATTTGGACCTCATCTTGGCTTCAGGGCAGGGATCTCCAACCAGTATCTCTCCAGCCCTTTTTAGGTAGCTTGCCAAAGGTTTTCAACATTTCCATGTACGCTTGATGACTCACATTTTAGATGCATCGTTTTGTTCTGAACATGTTGGACACAGTCTGCCAACATTTGGGTCAATATAGTAAAGTAAAAAATAACATCTTGGCTTCTAAATCTTCTAAAACTCCACCGAACTGCCTCACTCAAGTGTCTTTGAAGCGCCTGCTTTAGGGTATTAAAGGTGCATAATGTAACTTGACCTATCCTGTGACCCAGTGTCTGTATAGCATGGCACCTTTACTTTTATAGTGGCCTCTTCAACTTTCCAGGATCAGTTGTGTTGTCGGTTTTCTGGTGAGAGGGTCTGTTAGGAAACTCTAAAAATAATTGATGGCGGCGCATCATAGAGACCACTGTGATGGAAACTAAAGGCGCCGTGCTAAGCACCAGTCAAATACGAAAAATGTTTCCCCTCCATAATGCACCTTAAAGATATGAATGAAATTAGATTGATAAAATAATTTCATAGATAAATTCCTCAAACAGCTTCAAAAAGGTATTGTCTATAACAAACAGTGAGATAGTATCTGTGCTTTCCATTTACACTCTGGAGTCCCCCGTCATTACAGGGTCTAGGCAATTATTTACAAAGTGATCAACTAAAACTCCAGTTTATACGTAGCCAATGGTTCGTCTTTTACTCCTACCCTTTATTCATTTGACAATATTTTTCCAATCCTGTTCAGTTTCACTGGAATTTCCTGGTCTGAATCCCGGCTCCCGCTGGTGCACATTGTTGTTGTGTCCTTGGGCAAGACACTTCACACATGTGAGAGATCCTTTTAGATCACATGAGTGAGAGTGTGTGTGGGTGAGTGGTTATGGAAAATGGACACAAATACCGCTGCGATGTTTTACGAATGTGTGCTGTGTTGTTATCGCATCGTGGCATAGTTTCACTCCGATATCACGGCCTCTCCCTGGCGGGTTTTACGCTTCCACTCCTGTTTTCCCAGGGCGGTTGAGGTCACCGTGCTAAACTGCCATATTTAGGCCACTGCACTCTTGGGTTCAGCGCAGACACGTTTTGACTCACCGCAGTGCAATCGAGGTCACAGCTCGGGCCGCGTGTATCATTCCCCATGATACGGGGGCCGACAGAAGCATACAAAACGCATAAGGAGGCGGGCTTAATGGAGGGAGTTATTTTTAACGCGCAGGCTGCACCAGTGGCGGGGCGGGGGTGAGGAAAGTGCGTGACCAAAAGCAAGCGGGTCAACGGAGGTAAACGTGCGCCGGCGCTTTAAGAGGAGCATCAAGCTGTCAGTTCGAATGGAATCACACAGGGCACAGAGAGAGACGGGCGGCCGTAGGCTTTTTTCAGATTGCATTGAGAGACTGATGCTGTTTTACGTTACGATTTATATTCTTTAATCGGGGGCCGTGCGGTGTGTTCAACCTAGGGGAGGGTGACCAGATTGGGATGACGAAAAAAAAAAAAGAATGAGGATGATGAGTTGAGAGATTTGTTACTTTGTAAACAAGGGGTTTGCCATCGCTGTTTATGATTAAATTGTGCTATTATAGTGTGGAGGAAATTTCAACCAAATGAAAGCATTCCCTAGAGATGGGCAAAAATGTTGTCACTCTGGAGCGTGTATTGATATTCCTGAAGCAGATTGCTTCGAAGTCCTGCGTCAGAGCCTGCTTCGCCAATAAGTGTCAAAAGTCTCCAAAAGCGCTTCACTCTGCGAGTCGTGTGTCAGTCAAAGCGGTTCATTGGCTCAGAGCGTTTCAGTGTGTTAGCTTGTAGAGCGGCGAGGCGTTTTCTGGCCCATACTTTGGCAATGTAAAGTAAACCATGAGTGAAAGGAAATGTGCAGCATTTACCCTGTTTTCCCATTCTACCGCGTTCATGCGGCGCAAGTTTGCTGCGCCGTGGGAAACGTAGCTCGATCTACAGCAGACAGTTGGCTAAGTTAGCTGGGACTGAACATATTAAAACACATCAAGTTGATCGTGTTGGTGCTTCAGTCATGTTTATGAGAAGTGGCGATTAGATCAGAGTTGGAACAGAATGAAGCAGTTCCGAAACTCCAATTTTTAGCAAGAAAATTGAAGTCACAAGATTTCACTTGCCCAACACTAGCACTCCATGTCATCTATTTATTTAGTCCTAATTATATATATATATGTGTGTGTGTATGTAATCTGTAAAGCACTTTGTGATACCTTTTGGTATGAAAAGCACTTTATAAATAGAGTTGGATTGATGTCATTCTGTTCATATGGCCATCTACAACTACTAGAATGAGCCTCTAGCCTTTCTTTGCAGCGCTGCATTCCATAGGTATGTGCCTCTCCAAAATATAATTAATCATATTTTTTGGAGCGTGCGTTCAAAAGATGTAGAACTACGCATTTATTGTGATTATGCAATTTGCCATCTCCCCAGTGTAGTGTTTTTGGATTTCTGACTATACTTCAGATACTGCCGTTTGCTGTGACTGTGAATACAAACCTGATTTCATTAAAGATGTGTTAGAAGTGCCTAAACGCTCACATCAAAGTTTGGACGGCAATTTCATTTCGAAGTCGAGGGAGTGAAGTTGTTTCGCTCTCCACTGGTGGACTCCACAGCGGCACGTTTCTCTGTACACACGTCGCTGCCACTGCTTCACAAAAGGACATAGCCCCCAAAAATGTATTGGATCGTTATTTTATGTCCTGGTTACAGAGAAACTTGTCTTGGACAAAGGGTCCAGGGCAGTGCACAAAAACAACTGAGAAACTGTCCACACACAACACTAATGTGGCAGAATTCATGACAACCTCATGACCACATAAACAAACTAAACTACTATTCGGCTCATGATGTATAAGACACCAAAGACAGTTGCCCTGATATCAAACACTTAACATGTACTACACAGCACATGTTTGGGCAAGTTGCAAGTTTCTATCAGACCAAAGACCTGTTACACACCATAACCTGACCAAAAAAGTACATCCCAAAGATTCTCAATGGGGTTAAATGGTCTCAACTTATATAGCGCTTTTCTACCGTCATTGTACGCCAGTGTACGCAGACACTGGAGGCAAGGAGGGTGAAGTGTCTTGCCTAAGGACACAACGACAATGTGCACCTTCAGGAGGCGGCATTCGAACCCCTGACCTTCCGATCACGAGACGACCCGCCACCCGTTAAGATCTGGACTCTGTGGTGGCCAATCCATCTCATGCCAGTGAATCCTGGCATTGTCGTCTTGAAATATGCTCGCCGTCAGGGTAGAAGAAGTCCATGAATGGAATAACCTGGTCATTCAGGATCTTCGGGTCAGCTGCTCTCATTCTTTAAGCGCATAGTGTTAGCTTAGTAACGTTCATTGTGCCTACTTGTTTCAGCCGGCATCTGCAGGCCGTCAGATGGCGGCTGAAATATGTAAAGGTAAAGATTTCAACATCTCTAATCCTAGTGTCTGACCAAATGAACTCTTAAAGTATTTCTCTGGACATAGTGTTGCTGAAACCAGTCCTGACCAACTGCAGCAATGCGGTGGCAGCATTTTTATGATCAGGAAGGGTGTTTACCATGCACGTTAAGTTTGTTTTCTTCAGGTTGTGTTCTTGGGCAAGACACTTCACCTTGCCTCCAGTATTTGTGCACATTGGTGTGTGAATGGGTGAGTGGTTCCTTGATGGGTAAAAAGACTGTATAAGTTCAGACCATTTACCATTCACAGTTATGCACTATATATATCGCCGACCCGACAAACTCTTTACGTGGGATGTGAGTGTGGTCACCTTCTGTTTTCTGCCCCTGTTTCACAACTCCTGCAAAGTACAATGTAGAGGCTACCCCTACACTCTCTCAAGTTTAGGATGTGTGATTTTAGCTTAACCGTTATGCTACCAAACCAGATTGTAACAGTGTGTAGAATAATTGATTCGATGCAGGCTCAACACCATGCGGACTTAAATGTAAACAATGGGTTTGCCCAAACATGATTAACCCACTGACCGTGCAAATCAAAGTGATACGTGAGTCCTGTGATGCTGAGTTGAAACCTGCTCCACCTCCTGACCTTGGATGGCTGTGTCCTCTACTGCACGTGCGAGAAACATTCAAGACGTATTCCGTTGAGACACTCCATCACATACAAGTCGTACTGAACATTAAGGCCTGCTGTGTGCCTAATGTAGCCGAACAGCCTTCGCAGCATCCAGCGCAAAGGGCACGACAAACACGTTACCCAGAGTGACATTAGTAACTACATTGCAGTGCCTCATTTTGGCCAGGGAGTTTTATTACAGAGACAGGCCTATTTGCTCCTGATTTGTTAGCTCACCACCCTACTTCTTTACTCATGAGGACACTTCTCTTGTCTCCGCTGGATTGGACTCTACCAACTTGAACTAACTTGCAGAGTTGTTCACCTTAACACCTTTGAACGCCGCTCCAGTTATATCAACGTCAAATGGCCTCAAATGGTTTGAGTGAAATATGTGATGCGGAAATTCTTTATGATTTCAATGAGTCAGTTATTAGAGATGCACCGATGCAGCGTTTTTGCTTCCGATACAGTTACTGGCGGTTTGTGTCAATATCCGATAGTAACTGATACCAAGAGACTTTCTTAAAAGTGGCGGCTGTGAGTGAAAAAGTGTATGGTCTTTTACCGTGGTCTGCACGGTAGTACTGTGGTTAGCGCTCATGCTTCACCGCTAGAAGGTCCGGGTTCGATTCCCACCTAGACGGGGCCTTTCTATGTGGAGGTTGCATGTTCTCCTCGTGTCTGCGTAGGTTTCCTCTGGGTACTCTGGTTTCCATCCATCCATCCATCTTCTTCCACTTGTCCGTTGCCGGGTCGTGGGGGCAGCTGTTGGAGCTGCCCAAATCACATTGCACCAGCCCCTATGGCTCCTCCTGCAGGTGGTGGGTCCACAGAAGGACGGCCTCATGGTTCTAACCGGGCCTGTTGGTCTCTCATAAGGGGCTTCTGAACCGCTCTTTGTCTGACCCGTCACCTATAGGACCTGTTTGCCATGGGAGACCCTACCAGGGGCATGAAACCCCGACAACAGAGCTCCCAGGGTTATTCGGGTGCTCAAACCCCTCCACCACGTTAAGGTGGCGGTTCCAGGAGGGGACTCTGGTACAAAAGCCCCACCCGCAGGACAACCACTGTATCTATTTCCAACAGGCTTGATTTTACAAAAAATATATATGTCTACTAGGGAGTCAGCTTTTTTTCTGACCCGCACTAACCCGACCCGCGAAAAAAAAAAAAACTCGAACCACCCGATCCGAAGTGTCTCAGTTTGCCGACCCGACCTGATCCGAATCCACACACAGTAAGAAGAAGTAAGAAGTAATCACAGATTATTAAAGTGTAGTCTCCAAGCTTTCCAACGATGTGTAACACATGTAAATCTGATCATATTTGGAGGCGTAGCGGTGATTTGAAGTTAACAATTCCCAAAAGGCCAAAGGGGATTAAACGGCCTCTGAAGTTTTGGGCCATTCTCACCTCTCTGCTGTTGGGAGAGACAATAGGGCTCATTTACATCTCATTTGGTTAAGCCACACCCCCTGTCAAATGCTTTTATGTGAACCGAAAAAGGAGAAGCGCGGCATTCAATTGTAACATGCACATGAAGTTAGCAAGCCGGGTAAACGTTAGCCTGCTACATAATGTATATTTCATATAGCTGTTAGCATTAGCCATCATACATTTCAGATGAAATATTAAATATACAGATGTTTTCTGTTTTTGTCAACCCCCTGGGTGATGTCAAAACCTAGTTAGAAATCATTAATGAATGCACAGAGATTGTATTTTAGATACAAATTAGCATATAAAAGCAACCCCTGAGCCAAGTGCTAAATCATATTCTGTTAAGTTATTGCTTTGTGTGGGGTCGGATACAAGTCCAATTGCCACTAACCATCTTATGTTATGAGAAATGAGAAATCCCAGAAATTATACAAATACCAAGAAACGGACATGTCATACATCAACATACTTTAGTACAGGGCCTGGCTTCTCCATTCATTTGTATGGGGAGTGAACACTCAAGTCAACCGGGTCCAGGAAGCCGTAGGAACAGGCTCAGATAGCTAATGGCTAATGGCATAATGATACCTATGGTTTTGACAACAACAACAACCCTGAACTCTATACAAATCCTGCACTCGCTAACACCAGCATTAGCCGAACCTGTCCCTCTTTAACCTCAAGGGACTGTCTCCTACACACCAGCCCCACCCTCTACCGCGGGCGCCTACCCTTCCAACCACCTCTGCCCTCACCCGTTTAGCCGTCTCCGGGGTTAATTCCATATCCCAGAGCCGCAACAACAGGATCACTGCCCTAGCACTAATACTCAATAGACACTGACCTACTTCGCCGGGATTATACGTAGGGATGGGGCGGGGGTGGGTGCAGGGGGTGGGCGCCCTCATGCCAGCGATGAAAACGATCTAATGGCCATAACTGCTGTTAATCTCAAAAGCATGAGCCGCGCCCGGCCGTTCCATACATACAGACATCAGGGGAATGCAAGTCGCGGTGATGGGATTAGGTGGCGTTTGCTGACCTCTCTCGGCTAAAATAACCATCTGGCTGCGCCTGTTTGTTTGTTTGTTTACGCTGGCTCATGCCCGTTGGGTCGTGGTGCCAGGTCAGCCCTGTGCGCTAACGTTTGACCACAATTAAAACTCGCAAGGAAGGAAGGCGACGTGCAACTCGGCGGATTTGTACTACAGGCTGACACTGCAAAAAATAACCCGGAAATACATGAAATGTGTCCTAGCCGCTATTATTCAGTTTCTTGACATTTCTGATGGGTTCTAAGCCAACATATTTACTCAAGTAAGTGTAACTTTACTTTGACTCAAGTAATAGTAAAAAAGTACTTGGAGAATTTTTGGAGTATTGAGTAACTGTGTTTGATCCATGTTTCAGTAGTGACATAAATTATGAGAAATAAAACATGAAGTAGTGTGAACATTTTTATATTTTCCAAGAAAAACATAAAAGTAAATCATTAAGAAGAATTAAGTAAGCAAAAGACAAAATACATCTATTCTACGCCTCAAAACTGAAATTTGTCACTTAAAGATTTATTTATTTTCACTCAAGCAAGAGTACAGACATTTTCATTTTAATATTACTCGAGTAGAAGTAAAAAAAGTACTGTATAAAAAAAACTTCTTACAAAAGTACAAACGTTACTTAAGTAAATGTAACTGAGAACGAAAGCCGTTACATTGCAAAAAGTGATCTAGAAAAGTGTCTGTTCAAAAGTACATTTGATTTGATTGATTTGAGTAAGTGAAAATAAATCTGCAAGTTTTTCACTTTAATTAAGAAGAAAAAAAATCCCATTACTCTTAAAAGTACATGGGAAGAAAAAATTACTTCTTAATTTGAGTTATTTTAACTTATTTTAACTTTTTTATTTTAACTTATTAAGACTATATTTAATTTAATTGTATTTATTTTTTACAGTGAGGGTGAGTGTTATTGTCAGATCCTCTCATCAAAACAAGTTTGAAAATATTCAAGAACAAGTCAAATAAACTAATAAGAAAGAAAGAAACAATTACAAAACAACTGTTAGTAGTCGCCAAA
The DNA here is from genome assembly GCA_021464625.1 of Proterorhinus semilunaris. NCBI lineage: Eukaryota > Metazoa > Chordata > Actinopteri > Gobiiformes > Gobiidae > Proterorhinus > Proterorhinus semilunaris. The sequence continues at coordinate 27,409,606 of CM038356.1, read as the reverse complement.
TTGTAGACTTTTTTTCCTCATTCTCAGTGTTGTCTTACACAGCAAAAAGTAATCTCGAAATAAGTCAAATTTGCCCTTGATTTAATTGACTAATTTCAAGAAATCTGTCCATGGGGCATTTTGTTTTATTAGGCCCGAGCGGACCTGGCAGGTCTCGGGCCTCTTGTAATTGTACAAGCAGTGCGCGGAGCGCACTAAAGAAAGACGTGCGCGTAGCGCACGTCCCACGGGAAAAGAGCGCGGAGCGCTCAAAACCCATGGATGAGACAGTAATCAGGGGACTCCCGGCACCAACACCTGTCCGATGATATAGGCGTGTGCCGCGAAAGCGGCACATTTGTTGCTGCTCGTAAAAAAAAAAGGTGAAAACCACAGTGAAGGCGCAACATGGACAAGAAAGTGGTCGATGACGAGCGAAGCTCGTCATCGACCATGACCACTCACCAAAGCCCTAAACACTGATACAGTGACTCAGGGCATCGAGCCCTATCCGGTGATATAAGTATTTGCCGCGAAAGCGGCAAATTTGTTCTTGTACTCACAAAAATCCGAAAAAAAAAACGGGTAGAGAAACATTGAGAAAGAAGAGGTAAAAGACGAGCGCAACGCGCTCGTATTTGATAATAAACCTTACGGGTGGATTACTGGACGTGAGACCTTTCCGAATATATAAGGTTGGCCGCCGGAGGCGGCGCTATATTGTTATTGTATGAGTTTTTCTTATTCTTATTATTCTTATTATTTTTCCTCTCCCCCAAAACGCCAGTTTCGGCACTTTCCCACCGACGAAAAGTCCTGAATTTTTGCCCAAAATTCAATTAGGTGAAAAAAAAAAACTTCACATCTCCAAATTGTAAAAATTCAAAAAAATGGCGCGTCAGCGCCCCCTGGAAAAACGACGTTAACATTGAGCCCTATGGCAGGACGCCCCAAAATAAGGATATTAGCGAAAAACGTACTTCGTCGTAGACGAAAAAAATTCGGCACAGTGATTGGTCACGTGAAGCCCAACAAAAAAACACATTACGCGGTTGCTAGGCAATCAACAGTATGGCGGCCATATTGGCCCGAAGAGGGAATTGGCGCCGAAGGCGCCATTTCATGCCCACGCATTTGAACGAACTCGTCCTAGGCCGTTGAACGCAGCGACTCCCCGTTCGCTCCAGATCATCTCCACATGTGGGAGATTAAAAGTTGTTAAAAACTTTTTAATAGGTTTAACGGTGTTGCCGTGGCAACGCCATGAATTTGGCGTCCGTTTTTGGCGCTCGCCGCCGCGTTAAAACAGTCATAACTCGCACATACTTTGGCCGATTTGAGCGAAACTTGAATCGTTGGTCGAGTCGTTGACCCCGGATGTTCTGATATAGGAAATTTGAAAATTGCCGCAATAGCGCCCCCTGCAGAGCACAAAATAAAAATGAATGGAGCCAAAAATTAAACTTTGTCGTAGATGCATGAAATTTGGTACAGACATCTGTCACGTGATCCCGAACAAAAAATATATTGATGCCCCGCCCCTTTTTCCACCGTGTTGCCATGGCAACGACCCAATGTCAACTTTGCCGCAGCCAAACCAAAATTGGTACACGCGTGCGTCATGACTGTCCGAACAAAAAAGTACATTACATGGTTGCTAGGCGACCAACAGGAGGTCGGCCATTTTGGGAAAAATAAGCGCCGAAGGCGCCATTTCTTTTGCCAGCTCTTTTATAAACTCCACCGAGGGTGGCAGTGAAATTATAAGCAGGTAGGGCGCGGCAGCGCCTCCCGGTTATTGTACATTACATGGTTGCTAGGTGACCAACAGGAGGTCGGCCATTTTGGGACAATCGGCGCCGAAGGCGCCATTTCTTGCCTATGCTCTTTTATAAACTCCACCGAGGGTGGCAGCGAAATTATAAGCAGGTAGGGCGCGGCAGCGCCTCCCGGTTATTGCGGCGGCGTGCGGGAACCGGCGTCAATCGGCCACCGCGGCCCGCGAGGGCCTCCCAATGCCGCTTGCGGCTTTAATTATTATTATTTTTTTACATTTAAATAATAAAAAAAGAAACACAACAATGTTATTATTATTATTTTTTTCTTCATGTTAATGTAAAAATCTCATGGACGGAATTAAATGAAATGAGTTACTCAAATCAGGGGTATCTTAAAATGACTCAAAATAACAATATTAGAGCTTAATTTGAGTAATTTTGCCTTGAAGTACCAAAATCGGTTAATATATTTGCACTTAAAGTAGCAAACAGCATAATTTTTCAAGTAAAGTGAGATTCACCACTGTTAAAAACACACTGTCAGATTTAAAGTGTCTGTAAGTTTTGAATGTTTTACAAACTGTAAAAAATTGCATATAATTGACCAGCTGGGCCTACATGTTCACGTAAAATAAGACATTTTAGATTATATTTTTCCTGAAGTTCCTCCTTTTGCTGATCTCTGTTTCTAATCAGAACCCTCGGTGCCATCACTTTGACCAACGAGACAAGCTTTTCTGAAAACCACCTATTATTTAAACCCCACTATGGACAACATCAAATACCAGACCAGACTGTGCCAAACTAAGCCGTACTGTACCGTTTCCCGCGCCCCATGTCAAGTAGTGGGTTCAAGTGCTGCGGGTCAAGCGTCACTGCAGAGGTCTCGAGTTCGCAGCAGCCCCGGGGCCATGTGAGCGACTCCCCTCCCCGACGCTCCGCAGCTCGCCACATTATTCTGCACTATATTTGTCCGTGGGCCTGATAGTGTAGCGTCAGTTTGCATTTCCATCATGTCTGCGGTCATTTTACAGCGAGTGAACTCATACAATGAAACATACAATAAGAGGGCAGGAAAGTATAATATTTCATGTTAACAATCGGCATGCAGTAATGCTAATACATTTTCAAAGGGGAAAAAATTAAGATATCAAGCATGTAAAATGAAAAAAAAAAGAATATAATATTTGTAAAGAGAATAAGACATTTTATGTATGTGTTAAAAATACAACAAGTTCTGTAAAAGGGATTGGTACAGGTTTAAATACATAAGTTATTTTCTTGACCTTACAGAATAAGAATCATTGTTTCTATATGAACAAATCCATCTGAGGGAAGAAAAACAACAACACTTGTGTTAAAAGCCCTATCCCTGATTTATTTTATTACAAACAATGAAATAGGAAGCCACAAAATGAAAATGTTAGTTGTGGTCCAAACACATTCCTAACTTTCCGAACATATTCATAGTATCCCAATTCCTCACAAGGAAGAGTTTATGAGCACATTTCACAACTTGAAGGGTCACTTTTTTTCCCTTTTTTAATACAATTATTATTAATTTTTTTACAGAAAACTGCAAGTTCATGAAATTGATACAAATTCTTTATTGTTAGATGCACATACAATATACTAAAGGAGGACAAAACAAATTCCGTTTGTAGGGATGGGGGAAAACACATCAAGTATAGTCCCTTTAAGTATTGAACAATTTTCTCTGTAGCCACAACTTCAAAAATACATGTTGCGACATCTGCCTTTCAATTTAGTTTCCCACGCACACAAAAATTGTGGATATTTGACTCCGTAAATCATATTGTGTGGGTTAGGCAAGGTCTAAAGTTCCAAGTGAAAATGTTAAGAAACTGGCCCAACCCTAGAATTAAAAAAAAAAAAAGTTTGAAACGACTTTTCCTTACAAGGAATTTGATTGAAATGTCAATCCGCCATGTACTCTACACATACAGTGACGAGAAAAAAGTAAGTACACCGTCTGAAATTTCTCCCATTTCTGCCTAAATTGGTCGACTGAATGTGGTCTGATCTTCATCAATCACAGGAATTATTAAACAGTGTCTGCCTGAACTAATACCACCCAAACATTTACATTTGATCATATTTTTATTGGCCACAACATGTAAACATTCACAGGACACTGTGGAATAAGTAAGTACACCGCCTGGCTAAACATCCTCTCAGAGCAAATTAGACAATTTTTTTGCAGAGATTTAGCGTCAGGTGTGAGCCAGCCTGAAGTCCAGTCACTGAGGTGTGGCTTAAAGCTGCCCTGGGCACTGAAAAACACACACTAGTTAAGAATTGTCCCTTGTTTAGAAGCATTGTCTGAAGTATGTCTCACTTCAAAGAGCTCTCTGAGGACCTACAATCAATCAATTGGCTGATAAAAAAAACCTGGAAAAAATATATACAAAATGTATTGAATCGACTCAGAACAGATGAAATAATCATGGTGAAATGCCCAACTAAATCTAAACTAGTCAAAACAACTCAAATGGTTATGCTCAATTCAAGACATTTTTTGGCGTGAACTCACAACATCTTGACACGCTTTCATTAAATGCTTTTAATTTTGTGTTTTATTTTTCTCATTTCTTTTTAATCTATTTCAATTTTCCTACTCAGGGTTGTACAGTGTCAATTTTATGTGCAAATGAAATATCTATGGACAAGTGGAGCTGCGATTATGTTCCCATGGGAAGTCAATAATCAAATGTCTGCTATTATGTGAAAAACGTATATTTTGTTGGTAAAAGTGAATAGGATTGAAAATAAGATCCCACTATCATTTAACATTTAAATCCCTCCCTCCTCTCTTTCTCTCTCTCTCCCCGCGATGTTGCATAAAACATGGTGCTGGGCCCTGGATAAATAGCTCCGCATGTTATTTCCCTTCCCCAGTTATCGGGTGCTCAGACGAAACGCGTGGCCGGTGGCTGTTGCAGCCTGCGTCCAATTTGAAACAATCCCAATGTCTTTTTCTGCTCCATTACATCTCCACCAGGGGGCACTTGTTTCCTCCAGCGGTACCCCGCTATGTTTGACAAATTGCCAAAATGCTGTTTTCCGAGGGGGATTAGCGCAGCGGCGTTACGGCCAGCTTCACTTGCTATAAGTACATGTGTGACAGATGCCCTCCCGTTCTTCTTTTACATGCTTCACGTAAAAGAGCGAAGCGTTGCTCTTGTACTCAGCTCTGCTTCAATATTAACTGAAGTGGCAAACATCGAAAATGAAAATACTAAAAGATGAAAATTAGACTTTTGGACTGGCCATGGAGTCTCCGAATAAAGATATCACCATGATTTTGTTTTCCTCTTTAAAAGAGATCGTATAAGACAACATTTGGCCTATACCGTAGTCGAGACCAGAATACTAGAGAAAGACCGATGAGTACCGAGACCTACAGAGCCATTCTCTCTGTCCTAGTTTGCGGGTTTAGTTTAGCTCACTTTATGTTTTAGTTTAGTTTGCTGTGAGTTTAGTTTGCGTGTTTTAATCCGTGCGTAAACTGGAGTGTCCTGAAGCTGTACCTGCTATAGTCCCGTTGTTACTTTATTGCCAAAGAACATGCAAGTATAAAGCACCGGAGTCCTCGTGATCTAACGTAGCCCATTTAAACACTTACATGCAAGACCGTAGAAAGAGAATGTGTACCACGTTCAAGGCCCCTGATTCTTTACCCCTCGGAGGAAAAGTCTGTTTCCAAATTCACGATGTGTGTATTTCCACGGTTATGCGCGGCTAACAATCACTATCCTGTAGTAACATATTCTTGTGTTCGTGTATTTAGCTAGAATATTCTCCTCCATAAACGCATTCAGGGGCCACGGGCGGAGGAACGTTTCGCCGCTACAGGCCTAACCACTTCCTGAATGACAATGTGCGCCGTGATTCCTGATTTACTTTTGATTTACCCAATATTTTTCTATGATTTTTTTAGGATTCCTAAATACAATTCTTAAAATTCCAAAACCTTTCCATGACTTTCTAGGACCTGGAAATTTGATTTTAAAATTCCACGGATTTTCCAGGATTTCCATGACTGTACGAAACCTGATCAACTTTTTTGTCCACATAAAAAGTTGCATAATGCACCTTTAATGCTGTCCATGGACCCAACAGGCATCGAAACCCGGTCTATGAAGGGATAATACTATTTTTCTCTACCTGTTTTACAAAACTTGTATTTTTTTCCGTACCACAAGTACCTAAACATTTTTTTTTTTTTATTCCATACAGATATTGTTTGACGTCATCCAGCCCTGGTCCTGCTGTGGAGTCACAATCCGTGCCAGGTGTAACTGCCTTTTGTTTTTTGCATGCGGTACAATTGACAATAAAGGCTCTCATTCATCCAGAGAGTATCCATCGCAGAAAAGGAAAATCCACTGGACTGGGTTTTGGTAAAGTTAAGGATGTTTTGCTTCTAGTCACAGAAGCTTCTTCTTAGCTCTTTAGGTCATAAAAGACACTAGCGGTCTAAATTAGACCCAGGCTCCTCCCAGGAGTTGGAAGTTGATGGACTTTGACGACCCATTAGCCTGAACAAAAGAGGGTTGTTTACCTGATCTCAATAGCCGTTATTGGACAAGCCTTTTATGACCTAAAGAGCTCTGACCTAAAGAGATAAGAAGAAGCCTCTGTGGCTAGAAGTGAAACATCCTCAACTTTACCAAACCCCAGTCAACTTGATGACTCCACTTTTCTACAATTGAAATTCTACAATGTTAATTGAGTGTGAACTATTGTTCGGTCACTGTTAAAAGTTCAAATATCCTGTTGGTATAAGTACTACGGCAAAAACTGCAAGTGCTGCTACTTTGCTGCCGCTTTATTGTGTTGATGCAAGAAGTCCTATTCTTAGCCGTATACGGTCTTCATTTACATGCTAAAAATGCCGCTTTGATTGAGGGGAGCCCGTCGCAGCCTCTCATCATCTATCACAGTAAATTCGGACGTAAAAAAGTCGTCGAAGTGGCTGAATGGGCATAAAAAATTTGTGAAGCTGAGGGCTTTCCATACTGCTAATAATGCGGACATGACACGCAGTACATCACACGAGCCATTACTGTAAAAAACAGCACGCAAACACATGTCCGCATCGACAAAGTCACACCAACTGCGGTGTGCAGGGAAACTATAGTCTATACAGAGAAGTACTCCTTAAAATGTTCCTCAATGTCACACGGGGCAACATGTCGGGAGCCTGAACTCGGGATTTATGAGAACTACCATGAGGTTTGGAATCTGCCAACATGTATTAAGGCACTGCAGGTGAAAAGGGAAAATAAATAAATCCAGAACATGTTGTCAGAACCCATGATAATTCTACAATGGCAAGCTGTGACCCACATAAGGATTGGCTTTCTAAAATATCATGTAAAATACTTTATTTGTTGAATAAACGCTAAATAAACCTTTTAACCTGAATTACGACCAAAACAACTGTCTTTTTTTTATTTATTTTTACAGATTCATATGTTTCTATCTTTGTATAGAAGATAAATATTGCAGTAAATGTACTCTGGAAAGGTTTGTGAACCGTGACCCACTGAAATTGGTTCCGTGACCCACTTATGCGTCTGGATCCACCAGTTGAGAACCACTGATCTAGAATGGAAAATACAATATAAGAAAATAAGACATTATGTATATTATGTATAAAAAGGTTGAAATCGAAGTAATAGATAGACCCAAAGGATATGTTTTGTATTCTGTTTATAAGTGAAAACAAAAAGAAAATCGGCTACATTTTGCCCGCAGTTGAAAGCTCAATAAATTAGAATTTTATGTTTAAAATTCAAGAAAGCAGCATTGCACAGTCAGGTACCCGAGCTCAAGGTATATTTATTCAATAGGGATAATGTTTCGGCAACGCGTCCTTCATTTTTCTTTTTTTTCCTAGTGCTTGTGGAGCGGACCAGTCCAGGTGGATTAGATCTTCTTCAAAGAGTGATTTTCCACAACATCTGAGCCTCGGTTATAACTTTTGGTGTGCATTACCTTTCTTTCTTATTTAGGAATTAGATATTAACAAAGCTCTCTGAAAAAAACTAAAACAAATATTAGGTACAAGACTGGAAAATGGTTTTATAGGAGCTACTAAAGTGGAGATATTGTTGAGAAAGTGTAAAGAAAACCACATTTTGAGAAAAATTAGGTTTGTTCCAAAACATTTCTCCTGTTTTTAGTCACGTCTATGGCCAAGGCTTTCTCCCGGAAAGGAAATCACCATATCTGGATTACAGCGTCATCTCGGTTGCCTTTCATGCTACACGTGGATACCAAACATGCAGTGGTGTGCCGTCAGGGCCAGCAGGGCCTTCTCTGCTAGCCCTAGCAAAATGAAGAAAAAGTTTTAAATATCTATTTAGCTTCTAATGTACAATTACAATACAGTTGCTTATATTGGTATTATTGTGAAGGCTTAAAAAGTGCCTCAAAGACTCCTGGCGACACAAATTCTGCTGGCCCTGTGTTATAAAGCCACACAAATGATTGATCACTAGCATGACTGACAGAATTATCAGCCAATCAAAATTTGACATACAATGACAGCGTGTCCCCCAGGCTACTGTATTATGTGAACTTCATATCAATAAAATGGCTGCCTCTGAAGCAAATCCGTCTGACCTCGTCGCATATCTTTTAAGGTCGCCTTTTTCAAGGCACTCTTTCACAGAAAAAAAGGACATTATTAAAAATGGAAAACCCACACCAAGCCTGGATTCACTCTCACAGACCAGTAACGGTTGTGTAAGGCAATTTAAAGACAGTAACGATGAGCGCTATGAGTGGCTAACAGCTAGCACTGAACACAGCAAGCTATTTTGCTGGCCGTGTTTACTTTTCAGAGGGACATGGAATTACACTGGTTTTAGCAGTTTGAACAGCTTCACAAAGGCAGCACTTAAGCACCAAAGCTCCGAGCGCCATATGATTTGTGTGGGGCATTTGAAAATGTTCGGCGAATATCGAGTGGATTTGCAGCTGGATGAGCAAAGAAAACAGCTTTCACAACGAGAAGGTCAAGAAGAACCGCCACATCTTGAATTTTCTCATGGACTGTGTTATTTTCTTGGCAAAACAAGAATTGTCTTTCAGGGGACATGATGAATCCCGAGATTCTGTAAATTGTGGAAATTATTTGGAACTATTGACACTTTTGGCAGAGCACGATCGTGATTTGCAGCAGCGTCTTGACACAGCCACGGTGTTTACCGGCACATCGGGGAAAATTCAGAATGACCTTATTAATGCAGTGGCCGAGGTGTTAAACGATCACATGATGAAACAACTGATTTCAGTAATGTGGCGGAGCTCTCCTATGTCCTCAGGTGTGTGAGTGAAAGAAAGATTTCTCAAATTTGAGGACGTTACCGAGAAGAATCGAGCACAGGATCTAGCAGGACTTGTTCTTGATTTACTGGACAACTACGATTGCAAAGCTAAGTCAGTGCCTCAATGTTATGATGGAGCGGCTGTGAGGGCATCGGGGCTGAATGGAGTACAGGCACGAGTAAAAGACGCGCTTCCACAGGCTCATTGCTACGCACACACCTTAAACCTAGTCATGTCACAGGGCGCATCGAAGATCAAAGAATGCAAGATATTCTTTTCAAATCTCGGTGGAATGTCAGCGTTCTTTTCACGCACCAAACTACTGGATGAGTTTTGTCAAAGACGGCTGCCTCGTGTGTCACAGGTGGGGTGGAACTTTAATAGCAGGCTGGTGTGCACTGTCCACGATAAAGGAGCGGAGCTTGTTGATGTTTTCCAGCACATCCTCGATCACGCTGGAGATTGTGGTCGAGAAACAGTTCACTGTGCGTCAGGACACTTGGCAGCAAAGGTTTTGAGTCTTGTTTTTTTCTCTTTGCCTTTATTGGTATTGTTGACCTCTCTGATGTGCTGTTTGGCATTTTACAAAACAAGACATTAGACGTGCAGTTTTGTTTTGCCAGAATTGATGATTTTTGCCACAGCGTGGAGAGTGAAAGAGCGTGGAAAGCCTGATGCGCGGGCACACAACAGAGAGCTTCACTTGGCAGTGATTGACAGCATTCTCCTGCAAATCAGAAACAGATTTGAAGATCACCATAAAATGAGATCTGTCGGATTTATGGATTCAGAGCGGTTTAACACATTCAAGCAGACTTTTCCTGAGGCAGAGCTCCAAAGTTTAACTGAGAGCTATGGCCCCCATCTTGATCTGAATAGGCTGAAGGCTGAGCTCAAAGTCATGTACAACATGTCAAACTTTCATGGCAGAGATATCAGCGATCTCCTGGCTTTTCTGAAGAGGACGGGCCTTTCGGACACTGTGACAGAACTGTATAAACTTGCATGTCTCGTCCTGACCATTCCCGTCTCTACTGTGTCTGTGGAGCGCTCGTTCTCGGCCCTCAAACGGATAAAGACATATGCAAGGAACACAACTGGACAAGTAAGACTCTCTTCTTTGGCATCTCTGTCAATTGAGAAGGAACTACTCAACCAACTGAAGCAGAAGGGACACCTGCACAACGTCGTCATTGAGCGCTTCGTCAAAAAGGACACATGGATTTTATTTACAAGTAATGGGTGAGTGTTATTATATTTACCTCTATAATGAGCATTTACAATTGATATGCATTGTTACAGTGTTGAATTATGCACGTAACCGAGGCGTATGGAGGTTTTGTTGCATTTATGGCTGTTGAATGATGTGTGTTGACTCATGTATTTTGGCAAATTGTGCATCAGTGCAACGATTGATAGGATATATTCTTTCTCAACTTGAAGTATTTCTATTTAGTTATTGGGTGTTGCGTTTGGCACTGGGACTTTGTTTTCGATGTGGCGCATGGTTGCGTGGTGGTGCACATTGTGTGTATTATACTAAGGCTACAGTTGACTCATGTCTGAAGGTCCTGACTGAAACCCCACGGCACGCCACTGCAAACATGTCAATATTAGTGAATGAATAAGTGTGGGAAACCGGCCAGGGCGGCACAATGTTTTAGTAATTTCTGAGAAACTAAGCATCGTAAAGGGTGAGTTTCATCTTCTTTTTTTCACTTTGACATTAAACCTAAGATGTTAAGGGAGAAAACTAGCAACACATCCCAACATTCGACCACTGCGTGAAACATGTTTTTTGGTATTAGTAAGACTGCAAGCTTCTTAGATTTTACCTAATGATTGTGGTGAAAAAAGATGGCACTAGAAGGAAAGCGAGCAAGAGGAAGAGCCAAAACAATATGGAGGAAAAGAGTTGAGAGTGGAAGAATTAAAGAAGGGTTACATAGTAAAACAACAGCCAAGAGAGATGACTGGAAAGAAAGAGTGACGACGGTACGGCGAGCTGTTAAGGTTAAGGTAAGGGAGCAACAGATGGGAAAGTTCAGCATGAAAGGCGTTGGAGAGTGGGGAGAGCTGGGTGGATGGGACTAAGCTAACCCTTTGCTATGCTTATTTTGATGTTATGTTCCCAATTTCTCAAAATTAGTTTTTCAGAGGAATTTTTTATTGTTGAATTAAAAAAACGGGGTTTCCCACCAGATTTTTTTTTTCCACTTTTAATATTCAGAAACTAAACAAGATCCAAAATCTTTGTAACTAATATAAAATAAAACCATACATTTAAACCTGGTTCTACCCATTATTTTGATTTTGTCGCTGAAATATTGGCAACTTTTTTGCCACATTTATGCATAAAATTTCTTATTTTTAAATTAAAATACATAACGCAAAACTAGCAATAAATTTGTTCTCACATTTATATATACATCTTTAAACTATTATTTTCTGCCTTTGACACATTATTTGTAATTCTGCTGTAGCTGTCAGTAAAAATACCTATAATAATCGCGCGATCGGCCGTACAGCCGAGGCGTCTTATTTCCGTCCAGCTTGTGGCAAATTGCACGTGTCATTCTTTAAGAGTTTATTTAGAGCTTGTGCCTTTAAGTTCAAAGAGTAAACTCCAGGGGCCTTGCTGCTCATGAATTATTGTTGAGGGGAAAGCATGATGCATCTTTTAACATGTGCAGTCACTTCGGAGTGCAGAGCCTACAAATGTCACGTCCTCTTACCATCAGGCGTAATTGGTCAGCTGCAGCAGGGGAGGGGGCGCACTCATCAGATCAGTGGGCGCCGTGTTTGTGAGCTAAAGACTGCACTCGAGCGTCTGTGTTCCTGAGCTAATACACTGCTGGAGCCACTGTCCGCTCACAACGAACGTCCACGTTTTCATATAAAAATAATGATTTATACACATAATGTAAACAGTATATGTGCTTATGTCGTGAGTTTTTCCTTGTTGTAGTTGCCATTTTGACATTTTTACTCTGAACAGAATGTGCATACAATCCTTTTTTTTTATTGTGATTAATTTTGAAATGTAAATGTTTAGCATATTGATTACGGGGTATGAGCACAGTATCTGTAACTGTATAAAATTAGATGCATAAAGTGATGGAAAAAAATACGGAATAAAAACCGGAATGGGTAACACAATAATGTTACATGAATTAATGCATGATTTCATTATGTATTCATGCATGAGGATATCATGACTCATCATGAGTTAACATGACTTCATGTTCTTTCATAGATGACTTCATGCATGAATTAATTAAGTAACTACTGTAATGAATTCATGAGAAAATCTTGTTAATATACCATGAGCTTAGAATCATGATGAATTCACTAAAACATTATTATTATTTTTTTTACAAAAACATTAACTAATTGTAATTATGAAGTTTATGCATGAATATCATGATTCATCATGATTTTTAAGAAAATTAGTTTGCAAGTAAGTAAGTAAGTAAGTAAGTGCTTTATTGTCATTGTACAAGCGTACAACGAAATAGTGTTCAGGTGTTAGTCCTGAGCTGCTGTGGCTGAGCCGCACTACCACTGTGTCAACCTGACCCACATGACCTTGGAGGTCGGGGAAACTGTAGCACTTGGAAGAAACCTGGCTGGATGCCCTCTGTCTCCTCTGATCCTCTGAAATGGTGCCGCGCCTCCTGGCTTTGTCCCTGTTTCAGAGCGTGGTGTCCTGCACTGGTCAGCTCCACCTCCTCCTTCCTCTTCTTCCCTCCGCTTAACAACAAAGTAATACCTTAATACAACATTTACTGCTGTAATGAACTCATCATTAGCTAATCCTTAGTTCATTCATAAATTCATGATGATTGCGTCTCCTATACTAAAGTGATGCACTTTTATGCTTTGGACAAATTTGTAAAAAAAAAAAAAGTGCTGTATTTTTACTCATTTACATCATGAATACGTTTTTTTTAAAGTTAAGCATAAATGTTAGCAATAGGCAGGGTTTATGTTGATGTAAGTGAAATTTAATGGCCCACAAAGCATTAAAGGGATATGTCAGGATTTTTTACATAAGGCCTCATTTCCTAGTTATCCAGAGTGTTGTTGATGTCTGGTTATATTTTTGTCTTAAATTCATGCAGTTCCTATATTTGAAGAGCTTAGTGGCGCTAGGCTAATGGTAGGCTAACGCATTTCTATGGTATCAACAACCCTGCATTAAAAACAGTCTGGCGCACTCCACAGTGCACCTGAGACAAATCACTTATAACGCCAGACTAACAATATAAATGTGTGTGTCAATATAATAATTATAATCATGTTGCATTTAAAATAACTTATATTTGAGTAGCATCAGCTTCGTGGTTGTAAGCTAACGTAGCGGCGGAGTGATCTGCGAGAAAATAGTCCCTCAAAATGTGGTAATTCATGTGATACAAGGTCAGTTATATTTAAAAAAATATTCTATTAACACAGACATTTATATGGGTAGTCTGGCGTTATAAGTGATTTACCTCAGGTGCACTGTGGGTCAGACTGTTTTTAATGCAAGATTGCTGATACCATAGAAATGCATTAGCCTAGCATTAGCCTAGTGCCACTAAGCTCTTCATTATAAGAACTGCATGAATTGAAAAAAAATCTCCAGACATCAACAACACTCTGGATAACTAGGAAATGAGGCCCTATGTCAAAAATTCTAAAATATACCTTTAACTTAATTTAAACTCATAATGCATTGTGGACAGTTCTACATTATAATTATAATGTCTGTGAATTTTGTGTTTGTTTTGTCCTTGATTATTGTCCAAAGCATAACAGTTCATCACTTTAGTATAGGGGACTCATTCATCATGAATTTATGAATGAACTAAGGATTAGCTAATGATGAGTTAATTACAGCTGTAAATGTTGTGTTAAAGTATATCTTGCAAAAAAAAAAAATTCAATCATGATGAATCATGATATTCATGCATACACATTATAATTACGATTAGTTCATGTTTTTGGTAAAAAATGTAAATGTTTTAGTGAATTCATCATGATTCTAAGATCATGCTATATTAACACGATTTTCTCATGAATTCATTACAGTAGTTAATTAATTCATGCATGAAGTCATCTATGAAAAAACATGAAGTCATGTTAACTCATGAGGAATCATGATATCCTCATGCATGAATACATCATAAACTCATGCATAAACTCATGCATAATTTCATGTTATTCATGCATGACTTCATGTAACCTTATTATAAAGTGTTACCCAGGAATGTGTACTGCTCAAATAAATAAATAAAATACAATAAAATGGGCCAAAATATAAGATCTAAATAATGGACAGAGCTTAGGTTTAATTTAGTTGAAATATTAGTTACACCGTATTTTCTTTTCTTGTGTAGTTTTTGAATAAGCTATAAGTGAAAAGAGTATGGAGTGAATGATTAATGACGACAATGTGGCGCTTTGAGAAAAACTTGGTAATACAGACTTGTAAAGCGCAATACAAGTGTAAGGCATTATTATTATTATTAAAGAACTGGAGAGCCCTGCACTGTATAGATATTATGCTAAATCGTCTGTTGGTTGACGATTTAGTGCGTCAGACAATAGGGTTCACAGTGTCAGGGGCAGCTTATGCCTGACATGTGGGAGTTAAGGTCGTTAGCGGGGGTTAGCATTAGCGACTGCTGTGCATGGGGCCAAGGCTAATGTAACACTGGGAGTAAGGACTGAGGGGAGTGCGTTACTGGGGAAAGTTGCTGGCCCAGAGGAAGTGCTCTGCGGTGGAGGGGGAGGCAGGTGATGTGCTCTGGGTGACCCTCCACACTCCCACAGCCGGAGGAGGGCACATGTCAACTCCGATGATCCGAGCCAGCAAGCATGAACCAGTCAGGGAGCAGTCTACAGGGCAGCCTGGTGACAGAGGACATCAAACTGAACACATAATTATATGATTTTATTATCTTCAGAAATTAATATTAGACAAAAATGACTAACTTACTGTATATGTTTTTTACTTACTTTGACCTTTTTTGTCTATTTATTATTTAACTTGACTTGGAAATGGGCAAAGGATGTGAGAGGGGCTCTTTCCTTATCTCATACTGTGCAACACCATGAGTCTGTTGTATCCTTAAAATATAACCTCACTTATTATGTCACACTCACTGTTTTAACATTTATTTATACAATTGCAACTTCATTGTTGATGTATAACTGTGAATAATGCATAACACCAGCATAATGTAGTAATCATTAATCATGATCATAACATCATCACATAAGTATATTTTCTACCTAATTTCATTACCTTGTCTCAAAGTATGTGTGTGTGTGGCTCTGTGACGCCACTCCTGTTGTGATATTAGGCTATACAAAACGATTGATTGATTGATTGATTGATTGATTGATTGATTACATAGTCCGTCGGATACAGCAGGTCCTGAAGGAGAAATTTTTTAGATTTGGGACCAAACTGAACAAGTTTAAATATAAGAATATGATCTTGTAATGGACTAAAGTCTCCCCAAAAATAACAGTTAAAAACTAAAATATAATTAACAGCTGGCCTTCTTTACCGTATAGGTGTCACTGGAAACCCTTTTAGGAGACGATGGCCCTATTACATTTTTGGGGGCATCTAACACATTTTCGGAAAAGACGTTAATTTATTATAAAGGCGCTTGTAAGAAGCAAAAAAGGCCTCAAGTCCCACAGAGTTGTGAATCGTGTTCGCCTAAAATTGCAGCTTCACTTTCTGACATATAGCACACATTGTCCTATACACGGCGCACTATTGGAATATAATTCACATAGCAATGCACTTTATGGTCAAAAGCGCACTTTGTCCTGAAAGTTCAACTTTATTATGGAAATGCAACACGTGTGCTGTGAACAACAAATGCCTTCAAAAACTTGTGTCCCGTTTTCTGCTTTTGGGTAGTGTGTGCAAACCCTGAAATGTGAGGTTTTGAACAAAGAGTTTTTGAGAAATGACTTCATTGGCTTGGTGCAATCAATAGCATTTAGCGCCGTATCAACTGAAAACAAGAAACACTTTTCACTTTGTTTTCTGACTTCTTGGGTTCACCGACGCTGACACCTTTGTAACAGCGCCTCCATATTCCACGGAGTCCTGATACTGTGAGTCCAGTGTGAAGGTGGCAGCCAGGCGCCTTGAGAGCACTGAGGCAGTAAGTGGGTCACTGGCCTGTGCTGCTGCTGCCGTTGACCCAGACAGAGGTGGGCCCCCGGGGGTCAGGGGCCACTCAGGCATGAGGTGCCAACTGAGCTCTCTCATGTCACTCCCCCCCCCCCCAGTCAGGTGGCAGAGCGGGCCCCTGGGTCGGCCCCTGGCTCCGAGGGCACACACACACACACACGGAGGGGACATACAGTCACACTCTCAGCATCAAAAAGAATATAAACCATGGTAGTACTCATTTTTTTGTCGCGTCACTTCGCGTCACTTCCTGTTTACATCCAGCTCCCAAAAAGCTCCTCGTGAGTCCCTACGTATGCGGGAAATGCTTAGCTCACCTCTTTATTTCTTGCTAAACTGAAACCTCTCACCGCAAAGTGACAACCCTTGCCATAGCTTCACTATAGCCACATGGTCTACGCAAAAGGAAGTGAGAGGACGGGGTGGGAGGGGCTTATTGTAGCTCATGAGGAGGTTCAGGAAGTGAAACTATACTGGATATTTCTGTTTCAGCTGCTTTAGATCAAAATTGCTAACCAACACAGGGTACAATAGTGATGAAAATATGTTTCGCATATGTGCCCCGTCGCGAGAACCAGCTGACTTAGTTTACCACAAATCGAGAAAGAAGAGTTTTTCTTTTTTATCTGTGATTTTCGATTCTTTGCAGATTATTTTAGGCAAGGCAAGGCAAGTTTATTTGTAGAGCACATTTCATACACAAGGCAATTCAAAGTGCTTCACAGTTGCATAAAATTACAAGAAAACAGATAAAATCAATCATTAAAACATCAACATAAAGTTAATGAATTACAGTAAAAAGTGCAGATAAAATACTTTCAGTTTTTATATGCTCGGGTAAAAAGAGCTGTTTTCAGCCTGGATTTGAACATTGTCAGAGTTTTGGCCTGTCTCACATCCTCGTGAAGACTGTTCCAGATTTTAGCTGCATGAAACTAAAACGCAGCCTCACCGTGTTTATTATTGACTCTGGGAACCGCCAGGAGACCCCTCCCTGAAGTTCTCAGGGCCCGAGATGGTTCATACGGCTCTAACATGTCAGAGATGTACTTTGGTGCTAAACCATGAAAAGACTTGTACACAAGCAGAGCTGTTTTAAATTCTATTCTCTGAGTGACAGGAAGCTAGTGCAGAGACCGGAGCACTGGACTAATATGGTCGTATTTCCTGGTTCTTGTCAGGACTCGAGCAGCAGCGTTCTGGATGTTCTGCAGCTCTAACAGCTCGTTTAGAAAGGCCAGTGAGCAGCCGTTACAGTCGTCTAACCTGCTGGAGACAAATGCATGGATGAGTCTCTCTAAGTCTGGTTTTGACACTATTCCTCTGATCTTAGCAATGTTTTTCAGATGGTAAAAAGCTGATGATGTTATTGCTTTGATGTGGCTGTTTGAGTCCATGATTACGTCCGAGATTTCTAACCTGATTTTTTGGTTTTAGAGAGAGAGACTCAAGGTGACTGATAACACTTTGTCTTTGTGTCTGTGGGCCAAAAACAATGATCTCAGTTTTGTCTGAGTTTAGTTGGAGAAAGTTGTTTTGCATCCACAAACTGATCTGCTCGATGCAGTGACAGAGTGTATCTACAGGCCCATGTTCACCTGCCGTCAGTGACACGTAGATCTTGGTGTCATCTGCGTAGTTGTGGAACAACACATTGTTGCTGTTTATTTGCTGACCCAATGGAAGCATGTACAAGTTGAATAGGAGAGGTCCCAAGATTGACCCCTGGGGGACTCCACAGGTCATGGAAATTTTGTCTGAGACACAGTTGCCAATTTCGACAAAGTACGTCCTATCCTCCAGATAGGACTTGAACCAGTTTAGAGCAGTACCAGAGATTCCCACCCAGTTTTCTAACCTGTGAAGTAAGATGAGATGTTATCTACCTTAACAAGTTGTGGTAACAAGCTGGTCAGCACAGACTTCAGAAACCTAGTGGGTAATTCATCAAGGCAGCAAGTACATGAACTCAGACCGGAGATAACCTCTTCAATTGTTTTGTCAGTAACAGGCACTCCCTTTCTCTTCACTTCTCCAAGGTGCCTTTTGCCTATTGTTAACCATTTTAACCTTGACAGGAGCAATATCCAAAACATTTAACACACTTGATGTGTAAGAGTCAAACGGATTATCAACATTAGAAAATGGAGGATTTTCAAATATGATCATTTCCATAAACTGTGTCCTTGTTGTATAATTTATGTATCTTCTTTGAATAACTCCAGGCCCAACCACTGGTTTGGGTGTAACAGACAGGTCAAAGAAGACACAAAAATTATCAGATAAAGCAACAACATTCACATTTCATAATATGAAGGGTGTTAATATATTATATTAACACCTTTTGTAATGACTAGATCCAGAGTGTGACCTTTGTTGTGAGTCGCTTCACTCACGTGCTGAGTTAAACCAAACATTTCAAGAACAGCACTAAGTTCTTTTGCATGCCTGTCATTGGTCACATTCACATGCACATTCAAATCACCTGAAATGACTAAACAATCACAATCAGTGCATATAAATGAAAGTAATTCAGTAAAATCTTCGATAAAACAATTATGTGGTGGTTTGTAAACAGTCATATAAAGTATGGAAGGTGGTTTTATCTCAATTTTTGAAAGACATACTCAAATGATAGAAAAACCCCAAATGACAATTTGTTTTAGTTGAGATCCCGAAGAAGCCTCACCATGTTTTAGATAACAGTATTGGTATATTTAAAAGCGTGAAATCTCAGTGTGAAAAAGTCGGGGAAATAGCGCACGCCGTGAGGGCGTGTCATTGTGTATGTGTGGCTTATGATTATGCCACGCTTCCCCTGTCATGGTCCTGTGTTGCCACTTCTCTCTTGTTTTGTGTTTGTCTGTCTCCTCCCCTGGGCGGAGCCATCGGATCTGCAACCTATCACTCGCACACCTGCATCCAATCCACAGCTCGTTACCTGCACTTCAAGAAGACCAGTTTCTCCACCGCTCCTGGCCAGTTCATTTGCATTTCACTGCTACAGTCCGTAGGCGCTTTTGGTTCTGTCTTGTTACCGGTTGGATTCGTGAGTCAGTTAGTTTTTTCCTGCCTGTCCAGGTTTTCTGTTAATAAATACTTATAACCATATACCAGCTGTGTTCTGCTTTTGGATCCAACTTCAAACCGTGACAGAACGAACTGAACGAGAGCCTTCGTCTTCGCCGCCGCCGCAGCCCCGGGACCGGCCTTCGGTCTCGCCTTTGCCTGGGACCCCAGTGCCGCCTCCGCCCGAGCCCCCTGACCCGTCCCTGCCTCCGCCCGAGCCCCCTGACCCGACCCCTTTTGGGTCCAACTTCAAACCGTGACAGAACGAACTGGCCAATATGGACCCAGCAGACACGGACCCTGGAGTTCGAGCCCTCGCAAATTTTGGACAACACCAGCTAGCTCTTTGTAGCCTAAGGAGGAGTCAGCAAGCCATCACCGAACTTATTGCCACGATCAGCACCAGACTTGAAATGGTAACCTCCAACCCAGCTCCACCTATTCCTGCTCCTGCGTTTGCAAACTCCCAGGACCTTGCTTCTCCTCCTCAACGCTCACCTGTCCCCCAAGCCTCTCCTGTTCCTGTTCCCGTTTCTGTTCCGGAGCCACCGCTGGACACTGTTCTCCGTCCAGGGTGGGCTCCTCTTGTCCTGGGGCCACCACCAAACCGGGACCTCCGTCTGGGGTGGGCTCTTTCGGTTCCCGAGCCACTGCCAGTCTCTGACCTCCGCTCCACGTCTGAGCTCCGCCCGGCCGCCGCCTGTCCCCGCTCCACGTCTGAGCTCCGCCCGGCCGCCGCCTGTCCCCGCTCCTCGTCTGAGCTCTGCCCGGCCGCCGCCTGTCCCCGCTCCTCGCCGGAGCTCCACCCGGCCGCCGCCAGGGCCCGCGGAGATTCCGGACCTGCCTCTGCCGCCGTGGCCCTCGGCGGATATTCCGGACCTGCCTCCGCCGCCTTGGCCTCTGCTTCGGCCTCCACCGGAGTTCACGGAACCGCCGGAGACCCCGGACCCGCCGCTACTTCCGCCTCCACCGGAGTTCACGTAACCGCCGTTGCCTCCGCCGGAGACCCCGAACCCGCCGCTGCTTCTGCCTCCGCCGAAGCTTCCAGTCCCGTCTTCGCCGGCGCAGCCCCGGTCTTCGCCGGCGCAGCCCCAGCCTTCGTCTTCGCCGCCGCAGCCCTGGGACCGGCCATGGTCTCGGCCATGGTCTCGGCCATGGTCTCGGCCATGGTCTCGCCTTTGCCTGGGACCCCAGCTCCGCCCCCGCCTGAGTCCCCTGACCCGTCTCCGGATCCGTCGCCCCCGAGGAGACCTCCAGATCCACAGGCTCTGCCCGAGCCCCCTGACCCATCCCTGCCTCCGCCCGAGTCCCCTGACCTGTCTCCGGATCCGTCGCCCCCGAGGAGGCCTCCAGATCCGCAGGCTCCGCCCGAGCCCCCTGACCCGTCCCTGCCTCCGCCCGAGCCCCCGGACGCGTTCCCTCCTCCTGGCCCCCTCCGCCCTCCCGGCTTTGTGACTTTGGGACGTCTGGGAGCTGTCCCTTAGGGGGGGGGGGGTACTGTCATGGTCCTGTGTTGCCACTTCTCTCTTGTTTTGTGTTTGTCTGTCTCCTCCCCTGGGCGGAGCCATCGGATCTGCAACCTATCACTCGCACACCTGCATCCAATCCACAGCTCGTTACCTGCACTTCAAGAAGACCAGTTTCTCCACCGCTCCTGGCCAGTTCATTTGCATTTCACTGCTACAGTCCGTAGGCGCTTTTGGTTCTGTCTTGTTACCGGTTGGATTCGTGAGTCAGTTAGTTTTTTCCTGCCTGTCCAGGTTTTCTGTTAATAAATACTTGTAACCATATACCAGCTGTGTTCTGCTTTTGGGTCCAACTTCAAACCGTGACATCCCCTGTGTCTCACGGAGGCCAGGCCACTGTTGCTAACGCTCTGAATGACCGAATGCTAACGCTGGAATACTTCTACAGAGGTTTGTTTTTCTGCGAGAAACCAGTGAACTTTTCCAAGCTAACTTTTCCAGTGCGACTGATGATGCCCTGGCTGCAAGCACCCACAGCCCCCTGCTGACCATTACGTTTCCTGAGCCAACTCGCCTTCAGAACGTGATTTAAGACAGAATGACGTAGCGCGGATTTGCCAAACTCTACTCTAAATGATTTGATCAGGAGTTTGCTGAGCAGAAGGCACGCAAAGGTTACTTTAGACGGGTGAGTGAAAGTTTTCTTTTTTTTCGTTTGTGGCCGCTGTGATATCGTGTCTGTTTGCTTTTTGATGAGGCCATTGTTGTGCTGTAAGTGTTGCCATCCCATTTTCTGCACTTTGCTTTTTTGCACAAGTGCTTAAGCGCTTTTTATTATTCGTTTTTGGTAATGGTTCACTGTAAATAACAATATTTATTAACCGTTGCAAATTTAATGCACTGCCGTTTGTATTGTGTTTTATGTGTTGAACCGGAAGCGCTATGTCACGTGACTTGCCCGAGCTAGTTAAAGCTAGGCCCATAGCCTCTGATAGGAGGAGCTGTGGCGCAGTAGTCGAGCCGTGCACTGTACACCTGTGGGATGTGTGAGTTTTTATTTTAACTGTTTTATGTACACTCAGATCTTTAAAAACCTAATCCTAAAATAGTCTAAAACCTTTTATTGTGTGTTCACAGGGGACCTATGTTTACCTCCTGTCAATGTTTGAGCTCAAAATAAACGTAAAAAAACAGACATCTGAGTGCCCTGGTCATTTCGAGGGGGCAACATAAGCTAACGTGGTGTGTTCAGTGGGTTGGATTTGTTTGCGTTTTGTTTTTGGTCGTAAGCTGTGTGTGCAGGTTAAGGATAATATACCGTAGTCATTGTCCATGGCACTAATGATCGTGTGCTCACATGTCTGCATAGGAGACAGTCATGTAGTCCATGAGGAATTAACCTGCTATTTATACAAAATTAAGATCTCTACAAACTTAAACTAATCAATGTATATATAATAAATGTAGTCAGGGCATCCCTAGCTTTCAGCCACTTCTTATTTGAGAGAGATTCGCTTCATATTTTCAGTTTTATGGTTAGATAAGGTTACGCTGGGTGTGTGGAGTAAAACGTAAACGATGCAATCACGCGCAGCGATACGTCACAATGTCGGCCTTTTCCTCTCATGTGTATGAGAATGTATGTGCATTACTAAAGTAGTACAGGAGTCTTTTCTAAAGTTATAACTTCAGTTTTGTCTGGAGTCTGTAACTCCCTCAGCGTGAGGCTCCAGCAGCTCACGGAGGCGGAGCTGACACAGGCATAGAGGGACTGGGGAGAAGCTATAGGAGAAGCACACAGGATTTTGACTGTGAATAAAAGAGTATGTCCATTATCTACATCTTTTTGAGTTATTGATTTCAAATCGCCGCTACCTCTCCAAACATGATCAGATTTGCCAAGATAAAAAAAAGGAGCGTTTAAGGCAGATTTGGAGCAACTACTGGACTATTGTAACAGCCTTATCACTGGCCTCTTTAAACAAACTGTTATAAATCTCAAATACAATCACATTAGTCCAGTGCTCATGTCTCCGGAAGCACTGACTAATGGAATAGACTTTAATACAGCTCTGCTTGTGGAGTATGTAGCTGATGTGGCAGAGCCATATGAACCATCTCAGGCTCTGAGTACCTCGGGAAGGGGTAAAGTGTGGCTATATTTAAGTTTTATGCAGCAAAACAAATCTGGACGTCAGACAGGCTTCAACTCTGACTGTGTTTAAAGTGATTCCCTGTAAGTTTAAATGTCTTACAAATGTAATATATTGCGTATAATTGAAATCTAAGTCATTGAATTATATTTTTTTTAAAGTCACTCCCTTTGTTGATTTCGGACACTAATCAGAATCACCGGTGCCATCACTTTGACCAATGAGACGAGCTTTCCTGTGAACCGGCCTGTAAGGTTCAATCAGGAGGGGCTTCATCGTTTACCTTTTTGAAAGTTTGTTCCTATCCTCCTCATTTTGCAAACTAGGAATGGCCATAGAAATAAAAAGGAGAAGTGGCGTTCGATCCTAATGAATGCGGCCAATTAGCAAACCGGTTTGTCTGGGAAACTTTTCAGAGTCTGTTAGCCTGCTCAATGTGTTTTTCCTATAGCAGTTAGCAGTAGCCATCAAATGATCGCAAATCAGGAACTCTCATTAATGAATGTACAGACCGTTTTAGATTTGAGATTTTCAATATAAATGAGTGTATAAAAGTGTCCTTTGAGCTAAATGCTAACTCATTCAGCAAAGGTTTTGCTTTTTGGGGGGGTCAGATACACATCCAGTAGCCACTAAACATCATCTTATAGGATGATCCCCGGCCCTTGGCTAACAAATGTGCCCATTTGTAAGATAAGGCTCAAATAGCTAACCACATTTCTGTAGCTTTCTGGTCCATACAGGAGAGGGGGTAACTTGATTGTTTACTTTTAAATTTCACTCTCCTCACGTTGCAATCTTAGTCATTTTAAGTCCAGGCTGAAAGCATTGTTATGGAAAACGAAAGTATTCTAATTTGAATTTCTCATACATGTCTTCTTCTTTTGTATTCTCTTTTTACTTCTGTTTAAAAAAAAAAAGGTATTGTAAAAGTAATCTTTTATTGCATTCGTGTGTGTTTTGGGGCTGCTGTGAGGTACATTGAGTTGTCCATGACATAAAATGTGCGGTACAAATAAACTCGCCCCGCCTAAAGTAACTGGCGTGACCTCAGCACGACGAATGGCCTTGGCAGATCCCTCCCCTGATCAAATTAGTCTCAAGTGTGTGCCCATGTAGAACCTGAGTATCCTAAAGTTTGCCTGTGCATATTACAGGAAGGATAATGAATTTGGAGGAGGGGGGGGCGCCTGCTTGACCCCGGGACTGTGCTGCTGCAGACCGCAACGTCTATCGATCGCGGCAGCGCTCACGCCGGCTCATCTCGGCTCGTCCGCGCTTATCTCGTCATTAAGAGCGGCGCCGGTGACGAGGGGCTTTAATTAGATGACAATCATGGTTAACAATGCGGCCGAACGCAGCCCGGCGAGTGTGAGGGCGAGTGGCAATGATAAATGCATGTGTCCACGCCGCGGTAAACTCCGAACGCTCACAGCGACGGGAGAAGGTGGAGGTAAGTTCAGTGTCTGTGGAGAAATATATGCACATCAGAGCTGCGGCGTATCACGAACCGCAATAATAAGAGGAAGTGCAAACATTCTGTCGACTTCAAAATGTTCCTGACATCACAACATTGTAAAGAGCCTATGGTTTAAAATCGAGCATGTCAGAATCATGTATTTACAAAGGTCTTGTTGTTTTCTCAGAAAGGTGTCCAAAATTTGTGACAATTTTCAAAAACATTCGGTCAGATGAGAGGACTTTACCATATGTTGAATGTGGCAGGTTTGTGAATCCAATCCAAATAATGTTTAATTACAACATTTGTCAATTTTCCGTTTGGAGATTTCTTTCCAAACTGTTGTAATGCTCCCTGTCCTCCATCTGAGATTATGACCTCACATTCCAGAAACTTAAAACAACCAATAGTTTCAATATGGTAACTGTCAAAATGCAGATTACTAAGTAAGTAAGTGCTTTATTTGTCATTGTACAACCATACATCAAAATAGTGTTCAGGTGCCTACACACGTAACCGCACGGACTGCGCCGCTGCTTCTATTTTGACGCTTGAAAGGCTTGCAGTCAGACGCTCGTATGTGTTCACCTCAGGCGGAGCCACTGCTGCGCGATTCTATAGAAAAGAGAAAAAAAACTGCGCAGTTGCTGCTAAGCATTAATAATAATGAAACCGTTTCCTGATTCTTTGTTTGTGCTTTGGTGACAGTGGAATAGTTTAACCAGCCTACATTTCTCTGACACTTGAGGCAAATCTCGCCTCTTTCCTCTCTCAGATATTATTTCAATACGTGTGGGTTTGAGTGTGTAGTACCTGTCTGTCCAGCGATCATGTCACAATAAAATCCCCTTCTAAACATGTTTGTAATCCAGTGCCTTGTTAAATGCGCCCATGTTCGTGTTTTCACAAGTTTATTGAAGCGTATGATTCCTCTGATCCGGATGCCCGGGCTGAGGAAAGGCATTTCAAACCACAGCTGCTGATCGTCATAAATACTTCCTCTTTTCAGACGGTGTCTCCGTTTCACTTGTGTCTTTATGACACAAGTGAAGAGGTAGTTATGTTGCTCCAATTTCAGATGATCAATAAATCATTCCAGAATGTTTGCCTCCTCACGCAGCGTTCACGCCGCTCCGAACAGCTGGCGCACTGATTGACACCGCTCCAACGCACCTGCCGCCCCGCACACTCCTCACCCGCACATGTGCCCGCTGCGACTGAGCCGCGCTGCCACTGTGGTTCAACCTGACCAGCATGTTTTTGGAGGTCGGGGAAACCGTAGCACCTGGAGGAAACCTGGCTGCCTCCTCTGATCCTCTGAAACGGTGCAGCGCCTCCTGGGTTTGTCCTTGATTCAGAGCATGGTGTCTTGCACTGATCAGCAGCTCCCTTCGCTCCACAACAGTCATTCACCATCTTCTGAAGAGCTTAGCAGTTCATCTGTTTTATTCTCCAGTGAACGTCCATGAGCCAGAACAATAGCATGTGTGGCTTAGCTGCGAAACCCTCGCCCGGATTCCCTCCTGGTTTGTCTTTCTTTTTGTTTCCAGTAGCTCCTCTTGTGACGCCTCTCCTCTGTGCTGCAGGTGTGGGGGGGCTCTTGGTGCCCCTTCAGTGTTTCAGAAGAAGAAATGTGTAGGTCTCAAATAGGTTTCGCCCATAAGCTAGCTGTTTACTTTTAAAAAGCTGCTTTCTTCAGGACCATTATGGACTCTGTGCAGTAAAAAATAATCCACCGAACCTCACAAAGTCACAGCGAAGATGAACAAAAGTATCCAGTAAATTTAAAACAATGTGAAACACAGAAACCACAAATGCAGCCCACAGAAAAAGGCAAAACATGCAGCTGTACTGAGAGGGGGAGGGGGGGGGGGGAGTTGCCTCCTGTTTGAAAACACACACATAGTCTTCCTTTATTCCTCATTTCATGTCATTCCGGGGCCAATCCACATGAAACAAAAACTGTCCCAAAGTTCCCAGACATCGCTTCCAGCACATATAAACAAAGGCATAATTATTCCCTCATAAAAGGCGTCCAAAAGTATATTCAAAGACATGTACGTGATATTGGCCAGTCGAAAGGACTTTCAGCCATGAGAATAATGTGACAGGTTTGTGAATTCAATCACTGTTCTAGAACATAAACGCAGCGAGTTCAGGAGTTCAGGACTGTGATGTCATATCGCTAAGCATCATTGGATTTGCAGCAATAATAAACTAATGGAGATTTTAAAAGGTAAAATACTGGAGTTATTGTTCACATTAAAACATTTGGACACAACAGTGAGTTACCAGTAGTGACTCAGCAGCTAACGCCACTGCTTTTGTTCTCCACCTTTTATACTGTCTTTAGCGTTAGTCTATGGACAATGTATGCTCCCAGTCCAGCAGACTCATAAAACCCCAGGTCTTAACCCATCACACAGCATAGGAAGCCAACCTCAACAACACAGTTAGTTAGGGCAGCTGGGTGAGGGCTTGTTGGTTGGGGCCCACTCCACACCCTGGCTTTTTAACGCACCACACTATATAGGGCTTTGGAACTGACGTCACGGCGCAACACATTTTGGGTCTCCGGCGCCATCTTTCTTGGCCACGGCACAAAACGAGCATTTTTGTGAAGATTCTTGCTTGTTTGCTGGAGCCAGAGTGGATTAACTGTAAACTAAGCCACGTGCAGTCCCGTGCGATTCCTGTGTAATCCTTTAGGTTTCTATTTTTTTGCATAAATTAGGTTTTTGTATGTTTTTTTGTCATCGGAAGTCATGAAGAGCTAGCTCGGCTAACAGCGGAGCTAACGGGGCTAATCGCAGGGGGAGACGAAGTACACTTTCTTTTGGCTCAAAACAAGTCGTTCAACAATTCCACGGACTCCAACACAGCCTATCGAAGGTACTAAAGTTACTTATATCCATGTAATGTATCCCAAAAACCTTGGTAATTACAACTATCTCAGTGGCATAATCCTAGATGATGTACAACTGCTAATAGCCTGTTCGTTTTATTTCCCTATTTTATCTGTCCATACAAACACATTTGTAATGTTTTATTAATTTACTGACATTTATTTACTTCAAGAAAAAGTCCCCCACTACCTTATTTTATTGAAGTATTGGTTATTAGGTTGAAATTGACATTGATATTCACATTGCTCCGTTTTTTCACATGTTGCTGAAAGTTGTGGTCATACACCTACCACGTACCTTGAAGCTGAAGTCATGTGGACAATCCTAAAGAGATTTAACAAAGTGAATGAATAAGACTATGGCTTATATACTGTAGTAGTCTATATAGCCTATTTGTAAAGTATTACATCTACAAAAACAATGTTGTTCTTACATTCCAAGTTTTATGTTGTAATTCTCCTTGCCTTTGTATGTGTACAGGTTATGCACTCAGAGACTGAGTAAACGAGGATAAAGGCCAGGAGCAGCACAGGTCGAAAGCCTCCGCTGTGTGACCAGAGACACCTGGACCAATGGTTCAACTCTTGTCTTCAAAGTAGAAGCCAAAGTTGTGTTTCTGAAGCTTGAAGACTATCACTTTCTTTGTCTGGGCTTAATTGACCCTCTAAGTTACAGGCAAACTGTGACTATGAGACAATAAGAGCACTGTATATCCAAAACCACCAGCTACACGAAAGTACTCGTCACCCTGGCTATTACACACGGCTATAACACTAGGTGAAGGAAAATATATCACACATCGCTTTACAGGTGTTAAGTTCAATTTCTCTACTCTTATAATCCCATACAAGTGTACTGAACCACTGTTTACATTGAATTGGATACAGGACTCTTTACATATGTTTAATTAAGCTTTTTTTTCCCCACACAAATGTCATCCTGTTCAAAAGTGCGTCTTCCATATTCTTGGAGACAGTCTTGTCCTCAGCCTCCACCACTTGCTAGTGTAGGTCTTCTCTTCTCCATAGTGTGTGCATCTCAGCCAGCTCTGCATCATCTTCTGCTGTGGCCTTGCCTTCATGCTCTGCAGCTCCAGCTTAAAAGTCTGTAGTAAAAAAAAAAAAAAACATTTACTGTAAAATGCAACACACCGCTGCTGAAATCCTACACAACAATTAATGTATGTTTTTCTAAATGTACTTAATGAATCTGAAGCAATAAAACATTGTATTTGCTCTTCTGATACATAGGTGTCATTTTTCAACCATATGTAAAAACACTGTCAGGCATTGATAAAAGTACACAATTGATTTACTTAATAGTTTGCTCCTGAGCTCCTTAGCTATCAGATGAAAATCAAACTTTGATTAAGTTGAATGTGCATAATTTTTACAATAAGCGGATTCGACATTTCAAAGAGCGCAAACTATAGACATGACAGAGTGTGACAGATATTGAATATTTTGAGCATTGAAAGTCGTTTTAAAAAGAATTGTGTAAGAAACGGGGACAGAGTGTTCCTGGGAAGAGAAAAAGAACTTGTGGCCCTTGCTAAACCAATAAATAAAAAAAAAATTGTATAATAAGTAAATAGACATATTGGTTACAAATAGCATTACCAGTTAGCTATATGTCAAACTTACTAATTTAATCAATTTGTCATGAGTCACGACGTTTATTTAAATTTTGTTGCACTTGTGCATAGGGCAAAACTCCTCCATACACTGACTAAGCCCACGTGGACAGTCACATACTACAATGGAAAATGAATGAGAACCTGGCATATCGCCCTAAAACCACGTTAAGCAACGTATTAGTCACTAAATAGGCCGTTGTTCCACTATGATTGTTTGTATGATCGATATGTGGTACAGATTGTGATAGACTTACCAGCTTGTGTTTAGAGTTGTGTTGATCTCCACTTCTCTCATCTATTTCCTGCGCAGATTAACCTGCAAGAATAACAAACATTATTACCTTAATAAGAATAACCAGCATCTTAAACTAATCATGCAACAAAATGGTTAGCCTGTTAGAAAATACAGTATTGTATCTAGAGCTAAAGCTAAGGAAAGACTAACGCCCGGCTCACACTGAATCCGGTCCGGGTCCGGTCCGGTTTCGGTCCTGATCCGGTCCGGGTTTGCCCCAAACTACCACTCACATTGAGTCCGGCTGACACTGTGGCCAGCTCGCGCCAGAAGCTGCGCCAGGCACAGAAACGGCCCTCGCGAGAACAGAAGCGCACGTGAGTTTCCCTCTTGGTGCGAGGTCACGTCATAAATAGCCCCATATATAGGTAGTTTTTGTCAACAAAAGCCGTATTTGCCAGTACAACGACTCTCCCCAGTGAAGTGGATGCTTTAAACACACTAATGCCCCTGTGTCACTGGTAATGGAGAAATGTTTACATTTACGACGTTACACGCGTTTACAGGTCGTAAACGAGACCAAATAAGTAGTAAGCGGACAGATTTTATTTTGAAATACACCGGATCTCCCTGTCCCACGAGACCTGACTTCCTGTTTGGCGCGTGTTTTTCGTCAGCTTGATCCGGTGAGGGCTCCGGTATCCGGCAAAAATAGACTTCTTGCGGATTCTTTCCGTTGCCGCCGGAAGGCCGCCGGATGGCCTCGGTAGCCGGAGCCGGACTTCGCGGAGCGGTGTGAGTGTGCTACATTGGTTTTAATGACTTTCTAAGTTGGCGGACGCCGTACCTGGCGTTAACCGGATTCAGTGTGAGCCAGGGGTTAGGCAAGTCTGAAGGCTCTACATGTGCTAAAACCTTTAAACATTGTTGACAGCACATTTGAGTTATATGTGTGATGGCTTTATTAATTATTATTTATTATTCATTTAGAATGGACAGGAAAGACTTTCACGAAATGGAGCAGTGACTTCTAGCAGCTAGTGACGTAGCATCGCATTGCACGGACTTTATTATGATGCATAATTAGCCATGTGGTCTGTGGCTTGGCGTTTTTTTGTCTCAATACTCTTGTCTCTCTTTATAAATTACGTGAGCCAGAATGAGACAAAGAATTAGAGGCGATAGATTGAGGAAATAAATATGTATTGGACGTCACGTAGCCTGAAGCTAACGAGCCCTAGCAGCTGTTGACACGAGCAAAACAAGGGCTAAAACAAGACCTAATTATCAAATACACATCTGAACTAAAACTTACCGGTACAAACATGTGTGAGCCATTATTTGAAGACATCTGTGGGTATGTGGAGCAATTATATCAGCCATCTCATGGCGACGGTTCAGGTGAGTTGTGTCCCTTTGGTCAGTCCAACAAGGCGCCTCTTACGTTGTTTCCAGGTAGAAAATGTATATAAAATGAGAGCCCATTCTCACATCCTGTCTGTCTAACTGTGACTTACGTAGCACACACCACAACAAATCCATACCACTGCTGAAAAAAATGATATAGCTGCAGTATGTTTACTTGTGGCTGTTGGCCCCATGTTAGCCCTGGTTAGCGCTGGGGCGAGTGACCTTTCAAAATGGCACCGGAAGCTTTCGTGACGTCACGTTCCAAATCCCTATAGGGCAAAAAATAAACACTTGTACATAAAAAATATCATAGTGGCGATAGTAATGACAACATTGATTTATCAAGATCTTTGTGTTTAGCAAATAAGATTCGATTATGTCTGAATATTAAATATGCCTGTATAATATTAAAATATTATATTAGTGATATCCATGATGATAACGAAAATGTAATAATAATGAAACTAATAATAATAATAATTAATAATAAATGCATTGTTTTGGTTGATCATAATCCTCATTTTGATATATGCAATTGCATAAATGTAATTCATAAACAGGTGCATGCTCATAATTGCGTGTGCATGTGCCTGTTTATGGAAAACGCATGCATTCCTTATTCTCTTGTTACGCATGCAGCTGTTTATGGTGCATGCGCCTTGGTATGATTATTATGGCGTTACTTAGTCAAACTGTTGTTAAGATGATGTTGGTAATGTAAATGATTCCTTATATGGGAAATGTAAGCAACGGAGTTCTAGCTGCTCAAATAAACTAAAATAAAACTAAACTAAAAAACAGCCTCAAGCATGGTGGATCTCCATGGTAACAGTGGATTTTCATGAGCAGTGGTTCCCAAATGTGGTCCGTGCTCGGAAAAACTGATCACAGAACATCTCAATATTGTTATTCAAAACTGTATGAATTTTATTTATATATATATATATATAAATATATATATATATATATAAAAAAATATATATATATATATATATATAAAAAATTTTTTTTTTTACAAAATACTGCTTTTATGGCATACTAGCAACAACAAAAAAAGTCAGGTACAACATCTTTATGGAGCTTTGATAAATATTTGTCTGTTGTACAAGTCTCTAAATTCTAAAAGATCTATTTGGATAAAATAATGCCACAAATTATTAGCAAACGTAGAGGCAAGGCAAGGCAAATTTCTTTATACAGCACATTTCATGCACAAGGCAACTCAATGTGCCTCACAGCAACACCAAATACACGATAAAAACACGATAAAAACATGATCAAAACACACATAAAAATATACAAAATAATTATTAAAAATATCTATCAAAAGTGGTTAAAATACCATCGACTAAAGAGCGGCAACCATCAATTGCCATAGGCAACAGTAAATAGGCATGTTTTCAGCCTGGACTTAAACATGGTAAGAGTTGTGGCCCGTCTTACGTCCTCGCTGAGGCTGTTCCACACTTTTCCTGCTTGAAACTGAAACGCAGCCTCACCGCGTTTAGTGGTGACACTGGGAACCACCAGGAGACCTCTCCCTGAGGATCTCAAGGCCCGAGATGGTTCATACTGCTGTACCATGTCAGCTATATATTTTGGTGCCCGACTATGAAGAGATTTATAAACTAGCAGAGCTATTTTAAAATCTATCCTCTGAGCGACAGGAAGCCAGCGCAGAGACCGGAGCACTGGGCTAATGTGGTCGTATTTCCTGGTTTTGGTCAGGACACGAGCCGCAGCATTTTGAATATATTGCAGCTGTCGAACAGCTCGTTTAGAAAGGCCAGTGAACAGACCATTACAATAGTCCAATCGACTGGAGACAAATGCATGGATTAATCTCTCCAAATCTGGTTTAGACACTGTTTTTTATTTTAGCAATGTTTTTTAGGTGGTAATAGGCCACTAATGTAATGGACTTAATATGACGGTTAAAATTCAAGTCAGAGTCCATGATTACCCCTAGATTTCTAACTTGATATTTAGGTTCCAGTGAAAGAGCTTCAAGATGACCAATAACAACCTCTCTGTGTTTTTGTGGGCCAAAAACAATGATCTCAGTTTTATCTGTATTTAACTGGAGGAAGTTATTTTGCATCTACACACTGATCTGTTTAATACAGTGACACAGAGTATCTACAGGCCCATGTTCACCCCCTGTCAGTGAAACATGGATCTGAGTGTCGTCTGCGTAATTGTGATAAGACACATTGTTACTGGATATTAATTGACCTAACGGAAGCATATACAAATTGAACAAGAGGGGCCCCAGAATTGACCCCTGGGGAACCCCACAGGTCAATGCCACTAAATCTGACACACAGTTTCCCATCACAACATAGTACATTCGGTCCTCAAGGTAGGATCTGAACCACTCGAGAGCTTTTCCAGAGATTCCCACCCAGGTTTTTAACCTCTCTAGTAGGATCCCGTAGTCCACTGTGTCAAACGCAGCGCTAAGGTCCAGCAGGACTAAAACTGTGACCTTGCCTGCATCTGTATTTAGCCTGATATCATTTGTCACTTTGATCAAGGCTGTCTCAGTACTGTGAGCGGGTCTGAAGCCCGACTGGAACGCATCAAAGACATTATTTACAAGAAGAAAGTCTGTAAGCTGGCTGTAAACCACTTTCTCCAAGACTTTTCCTATAAATGGCAGATTTGATATTGGCCGGTAATTGTTCATTTCAGTGGCATCAAGACCACTCTTCTTCAGCAGTGGCTTGATGACAGCTGTTTTTAGGGCCTTTGGAAAAACTCCAGTCTGGAGTGAGGTGTTAACTACACGCGTGAGTTGTTGTGATAAACTGTTCAGCACAGACTTTAAAAATCTAGTTGGTAGTTCGTCCAGGCAGCATGTACTTGAGCTCAGACCAGAGATAACATCTTCCACTATGTCATTAGTGACCGGCGTAAAAAATGTCAGCTCTAGGTCTGCTACAGGTTGAAATGTTACCATTTGCAATGAAGAGCTAATAGTGTTCTTAATGGCTTGGACCTTGTCACTAAAGAATTTAGCAAACTCATTGCACTTTGATATAGAAATTAATTCTTGGGGCAGTGAAACTGGAGGGTTTGTGAGTCTGTTAACCGTGGCAAACAGAACACGAGAGTTACCATGGCAATTTGAAATTACTTCCGAGAAATACTTTTCTCTTGCACTACGCAGAGTCTGGTTGAACATGTGTAACTTTCCTTTGTAAATTTCATAGTGAACCTGGAGCTTTGACTTTCGCCAAGTTCGTTCAGCTCTCCGGCACTCCCTTTTAAGTGCCCTAACAGAAACTCAATTTCTCCATGGAGCCTTTTGCTTATTTTTAACCATTTTAACCTTAACAGGGGCTATGGTGTCCAAGATATTTAAAACACCTGACGTATAGGAGCTCAACAAAATATCAACATCGGAACAGGGAGAGTCTCCAAATGTAATCATGTCCATAAACTGAGACCTTGTCTCTAGAGAACTGATTGTGACTGCAGAAATGTAAAGAACACTTTACATTACGTACGCTGATGCTTATGTTTGGTGAGGCACTACATGGTGAAAAATAAAAGTATTGAGGAACAGATTATTTGAGAATATTCTTACTTACCTTGTTAATGTGAGTCCTTTTTAAAAATGGATAGCCTAAAATATGTTAGTAGGCATACAAATAGTTTCCAAACTAAATTTAAAAAAGTGAATAAATAAATAATGTATTTGTTGATAGTACTCAGTGGATTTATCACAGTATTTAAAAAAATAAATGATACAAATAAAATATAATTGATTCCAAATTATTTTAAATTTTTTAATTTATCTGTGTGTGTGTGTGTTTGGAAAACAAATATTTCTACATGTACATTTTTTTCAACACAATTTAGCTTCAGGGTTGCTTCATATGTGTCTAATATTTTACATAATTATGTATTGTATGTATTTGCATGTGATTATGTCATCTCCCTAAACTAAGTCACCACTAGAGGGCGGCGTACACGGCCACACTGTGACAAAACACAACGGTGCACCTTTCTAAAAGCGTTCATTTATTCATGTGTGTGTTTATTTGCTGTCTTTGTGTTCATCTCACCCTCGTGCCGTGGCCTCCAGTGGTGCGCCTCAAACACACGCCGCCGTATCATGCGCGAGGCTGGTGTTCTGCCCGGGACATAATTGTCGGGGTCAGAGAGACAACAACGGGGCGGGGCGGGGCGTTTTATCCGGTCGCCGCGGGCCGTGGGCTGAAACCGCGCGGGTGTACGGGGCTTACAGCAGTAACGGGCTAACGGTCGCTCGGGCCGGCGCTTAATAAGCCCCCCGCTCGCCATTTTCCTGTTGTTTTGTTTACATTAACCTAAGCTTGAACCCTCTTAACCGGCAGCCTCTCTCGCCACAAAGTTCAGTGCACATTGAGCACGGAAGCACCGAGCATGTCATGTCCAATCTATTTGCCCAGGGGGGAAATTCCAACGTGCAGCAACAAGCCCCGCCTACTGCGCGCACACCGACAGCCAATGAGGGCGCGCGCCGGCGGAGTGCACTCGCATGGTGCGTGTAAGTGAGAATATGACCCAGCGCTGACACGCGGCCGCACTCATGCCTGTAATCTCATCACACCACGCACTAGATCACCCGGGCACAGCGGGGATAACCCACAGGCACAGGCCGTGCAGTTAACCCGGGCACAGTTCAACGGAGGGATTCTGAGGAGCACGGTTTGATCGTAATAGACCGGGATTTTCCAAAAGGAGGAGACAGAAACCCGTATGATTGTTTTAATAATAATGCATTGGTTTTATATAGCGCTTTTCTGGACACTCAAAGACGCTTTACATTGCACTATTCATTCACTCCATACTTGTATTGTAGACACAGCTGCCCTGGGGTAGACTGACGGAAGCGAGGCAACCAGTCTGCGCCATCGGCCCCTCCGACCACCACCAACCACTCACTCACTCTCTACATTCGCTGGGCTTCCTGGTGTTCCCAAACGTTCTCCCATCCAAGTACAGACCAGGCCAAGGCCGTGGGAACCCAGGGTGCTGAAGGTGCTGCAGCACCCCCTGGTGGATAGTTTGTGCATTGCACGTAATATTAGTAAACGGTAAATAGGAAAGGTGTTTTTTGGCCCTCAGCACCCCCTAACCAAAATAAGTTCCCACGGCTCTGGACCAGGCCCTTCCCTGCTTAGCTTCCAAGGTCTGACGGAATTGGGCAGAGCAAAGGCGGTATTCATTTGTTTGAAAAACAGATCAAAAACTGTGCCGTTCCTTTAATTAAAAAACAACTTTTGGTCAGTAGAGCTTTTCAGTCAGGGCAGCTCTGGATCATTGTCCCAACTAACGTCAGGAACATTACACTGGGACACCGAGGGCTGCACTTGGGTCAGGCCCATTTCTGGTGGCTCTCAGCTCAGGCTTCTTAACAAGGCACACATCGCCTTTTTACTCATTTTTACTGCAAGTTTCAAAATTCAGTGTGATTAAGGCGAGACATTTTGGGATTTTTTTTTTATTCCTAAAATTGCCCATAATTCCACATATTTTCAGCGACGAAAGCTGAATAATGGATGGATCCAGGTTTACATTTATGGTTTTATTCTGTTAACATATATGTTACAAAGACTTGTTCAGAGGGGATTTTGGATGTCTTCAGTCTTAACATAAGATGTTGTTTAACATAGACGGTGGCGCAGATGGTAGAGTGGGTTGTCTCGTGATCGGAAGGTCGGGGGTTTGAATCCCAACTCATGAAGGTGCATGCTGTCGTTGTGTCCTTGGGCAAGACACTTCACCCACCTTGCCTCCAGTGTCTGCGTACATTGGTGTATGAATGGGTGAGAGGTTCCTTGCTGTAAAGTGCTTTGAGTGCCTAATGTAGGTGGAAAAGCGCTATATAAGTTAGACCATTTACCATTTACCTAATGTCCCAGAGGCATATGTCCTGCCTTTGGTTAGCTAGATTCATGAGTGTAGCCTTCACTGCCTTGCACCAGCCAAAATCACCCTTAATGCACCACAGCTCTTAAACTTTCAAATGTTTATTTCTAACGTTTTCAGTCCCCTTTTCGAGTTTTATCTTGTATTTTCAGATAGGTTTCCTCATCTCTGACTGTTTTTTTTTAATTAATTTATTTATACGGTAGATGGTAAAAGTATAATTACGTTCAGCCCTTCAGAATCCTCTTAATGAAACATTTGTATTTAGTGATTTCACCTCTTTTCCCTCTGAAGTGTGTTCCGTTAGCAGCTCTTTTTGGACCAAGGGCAGGACTCTTGCCCTTGACCGGGAGGAAGTGAGTTTGGAGGCACTGCCTTCAACACCAAGGCTTTGGGAAGCCGTCCGTATCATTCCAGGTTTGTTCTGTTAGTCTCATGAAAGTATTCTTTTTAAACTGTGATTTTGTATTTCATTTCACATTGACATTGTTTAACCTCTTAACTCCCGCCGAAACTGAGCACATTTGGCTCTACACAAATCTAAAAGCGTCTGGAAAAAACAATAACACAGTAAAAAAAAGTTAAGCTCAGTTTTGTAAGTCTTGGCTCACAAGTGAGGATTTACTCTGGCTTGTATTTGGGTGAAACTGAACTGGCGAAAATGCGCTCGGTTAAGGTGGGTAAGAGGTTAATTCAGTCAGTGAGTCTACCCCAGGGCAGCTGTGGCTACAATAGTAGCTTACTACCACCAAGTATGGAGTGAATGAATAGTGCCATGTAAAGCATCTTTGAGTGTCCAGAAAAGCGCTATATAAAACTGATGCATTATTATTATTATTATAATTATTAATTAATTAACCAGTTCAAGTATCATTTAATTTGCATATGA
This sequence comes from Proterorhinus semilunaris, assembly GCA_021464625.1. Taxonomy (NCBI): domain Eukaryota; kingdom Metazoa; phylum Chordata; class Actinopteri; order Gobiiformes; family Gobiidae; genus Proterorhinus; species Proterorhinus semilunaris. The sequence goes on along the minus strand of CM038356.1, from coordinate 27,372,135 downwards.
ATAATATAAAATAACCCATTTTAGAAACGTATATTGATTGAAATACATTCACCCACCTGAAATGACCAGTATCAATATTGACACAAATGATCCCAAAAGTATCGGTATCGTATCGATCACTTTCAAGCACGATTAACTTGGAACCAGTTTCGAAAAGTCATGGAAAAAGCAAAGTAATCTTGGAAAAAAGTCTAAATGGTTGAAAAACAAGATTCATATTCTCAATTCAAGTCATTTAAACCCATGCTTGATATTCCAGTTCCAGGCAACATTAAGGTTTGAGGCGCCCCCTACAGGTTGCACCCCTTATGTTGTGAGTATTCCCTGTCGTCCTCAGAGTATAAGGCCCATTCACACATACACAGTGCACACATGCATTTTGGATGAGGAGGCAACTCCATGGATGCACCAGGATTGATCCGCACGTCTAAATGGTTTGAAATCTGGTTCTATCCATCTTTAACATTTCTTCACAAGCTGTCTTATTGCCCTGCAAAACAGAAAACATGCAATACGTTTTTTTTTAACCCATTAATCTCCATTTAGACGCCTTGGAAGTCTCCCTTTCCTTTGTATTTGCTTCATAATGAGCCCGTACGTTTTATAAATATTGACGCGACGCTTAATTTGTGCGGCGTGTTGTTAGTCAAACACGGGCGCCGGCGCTGACAGAGGAGACGGATGTGGCGGCTCGTCCGATTATTCCTGTAAATGTGCTTTTAGGCGCCTCCTTATGGGACCGGTCGCGCTCGTCCTCATTAAATACATTTCCGTGCGCGCATGTCGCACCATTTGTCTCCGTGGCCCATTTTCGGGAAGGAAAAAAAATAATAAACTCCCCGCGCTTAACCTGGGTCATCTGACTCTCCGCAAACGCACTTAACACGCAACACCTCTATCAGAGACTTTTTCTAATCCTCCCAGTGGTGCGTACACACACGCGGGGAGGAAGGGCCCCAGTCGGTCTCGCCTGAACATGTTGAAGTCGCTCGCTTGAGTCGCTTCTGTTCGCTTCGGGAGCGAACAGAGAGTCAGAGAGAGTAAGTCAGAGAGAGAACCTGTTTCGGCAGATTTTTTTGGGGGTCTTTTCTTCCCCCCGATGCGCTGTTCACTGAGCAGGAAGTCGTGAATGAAAGTGTGCTCCTCCGATTCATTGGGTTTGCTCCGGAGACACTAGAACATCCAAAACTTCGCACAGGCCTTTCCCTTGGGACTTGGCGTCTTGGCTCACCTTTCACTAAACCTCCCTGCCCAACGCCCGCCTGCTTCTTGTTCGGCAGGTTGGCAGCACAGACATTTTTTATACTTGAGTTGTTAACGGAAAACATCAGAATAGTTTGATGGTTCGGTCACTATGAGCATGCACGTTAGTTAGTCATTGGTTCGTGGTTTGGTCTGAATTCAAAAAGCCGTTGGTGTGTGGTTCGGTAAAGCTTTCAGGTCATATAATATAGATTTCTGAATGTCCTCTATGTCCTACGTGATACGTATCGGATTGTGAAGGTGTATCGTCCACGCCCTAGAAAACCCCTAGCAGTTTGGACGAGAGCCTAACCCGTTCTTACTTCCAGTGCTTTAAGTGGGCCAGTACGCGCCAGTACTCAGTACCGCCACTTCCAAAAATAGCTCTTGAGCGTACCGCCACTTCTCAATGCGCCAAGAACGTGCTTTTAGCGTCTGTTTCAATCCTCTAGCTTCTCCGCCGCTTTTCAGAGCGCCCTTCACAATGCACGCTTTCTACTTCGTCCCACCGAGAGCAGAAACTACACCCATACACCCTTGAGTTTTTACGAGTGAACAGCGCCATGAGTCGCTGCAGAAATGAGAAGTGGGTCACGAAACAGTTGGTGAACAACCTGATCTGCGCATTTAGGGCAGGATCAAATCAAGTTTGGTGTGCTCAAAGAAATTGTGGATTCCTTTGGGTGAATGCCATGATTTCCCAGTGTGGGCTGGTGTTTTGAGTGCAGGAGTGACAGTTTGAATGTGCAGGATTACCTCAGATGGACAAAATGAAACAAAACACCAAACATGTTTTTTGATAAGGATACAGCCTTGTAGCCTGGTTAAAAGCTTAAAGAAACCAAGTGTACCACGAGCAGAATATGCCATTTTTTAAATCACTGATTCCCGAGGTTTATATCCACAGGAGTGTTGAGCGGAGCGTCCCACTGTGAGATGGGGGTGGGGGTGAACGGAGAAGGGAGCTCTCTGGGACACCGTAGATTAAACAGAGCCCTACATTAAGATTCATGAGGACAGGAGGCGCTAACGCGGCTAACAGTCATTAAAGCAGCTCTTCAGGTAAAAGGTAAGTGCGCTCCCAGGGGCTGGACGGTTTTAAAGAGGGCACCGGATAATTTGGATTAGATTATGTATATCATTTGGATTCCTGAACAGTTCTCAGGCGGCGCACCGCCACAGGTCACAGGAAATGATGTCGTTTATAATCACCAGTAGTTTAAAGCAGTCACTTTCGTCAAAGGACATAGACTAAACCTAAATTAAAACATGTTGTCAAGTTAACGCTAATTCCCTCTGATCTGTGTCTCATGTATTCATTATAAATACAACGGAGGGACCTAAACAAATGAACGAACCTATCAGTAGTTTCACTTTCGTTTTTACTGCGACATACCAAACACACAGTGCTACACATGTTTCTTTTGGGACTCTTCCTTTGACAACCTCATGCCATCATCGTGCGAAAAATTTATACTATTTTCTTTCAGCACAATGGATTATTGAACCTGCCGCTGTCTCCATGTGTTTTGGGGTGGATTTAATACTAGACACCATTTGGCCCACAGATACACTCATGATGATGAGACGTGACAACAGTTCACCGTGGGTCCTAAAATTCGTACAATGAAAATATCGTGATCTTTCATGACCACAATAATTGTAAAACCAGTTCATCTTGGCATCAGTAGCCTAGACACCGACTGTTGAACATCCCGTCCGTGGTCATACTCTCGTTTTGGTTTTGGCTAGAATTTTTCAACCGTGTATAAAATTAGAAAGCGCTCCCTCCTATTTTGTAAAATACTGAGTAGAAAGTAGAAATATAAATAGGTCTGACCCTAATTAGATCCCAAAAACATATGATATATTCCATTATACAGACATGACCTTGTATTGGAATATTCAAATTTTTCTCTCTGGGACTTTGCGGATTGAATTGAATAGAGATCTGCATTAAGATTCATGACAGGAGAAGCTAACGTTGCTAACACGCTCCCAGGCCACAGTCATTAGAACAGCTCTTCAGGTTAAAAAAAAAAAGAAAAGTACATGCTCACCAGGGGGCGCTGTCACAGTGGGGTTACAAAGGGGACTGTGGCTAATTTGAATTCCTGAAAGATAAGTTCAGTGACGGCATCACCGCGGGCCAACTGGAATTACATGCATTAACTGTTAGCTTGGGGACATTTCAAACAAATTTAAAAGGGCTTATGCAAAATTAACTTTAAAGGCTCTATACCTGGATTTCTAATAGTAGAGTGAAATGGGGTTTGTCTGTATATTCTAAAAGGACACCTTTTTTGGGGGGGCGGGGGGGGGGGGCTAGCAGCTCAAAATTGTTTGAGCTGCTAGCTCAAACAATTTTGAGCTAGCAGGCTAGTTGTTGTTTACATTACCCTGACAGTATTGCTCCCTGAAAGTTGTGAAAAGGACTTTTAAAATATGAAAATTAGTTTGGACTATGACAACAACAAAAATAATTTTTTTGTGAAAAGTGAATTTGCAGTGTCAAATGAAATCGTAACAATGCTTGACACTCGTTTGGCTTCTGTTGCCATACTGTTGCTAGGCCCTGACATCACTCTCTTCGCTCTATAGGGACTTTAAAGCTGTGGTTCTCAACTGGTACGGCTTCAGGACTCACCTCAACTTGATTTGTTATATATGCACTACCGTTCCAAAGTGTGGGGTCATAATTGCACGAGAGTTTAATTATCATCAATTACCCTCGAACATGATTAGCTAAGACAATGTACCATTAGAACACTGGAGCGATTGTTGCTAAAAATGCGCCTCTGCACACACATGTAGGTATTCATTTGTTATTAAAAAATACCTTCCCTGCTAGAATAGGCATTAACAACATTAACAATGTCTAGACTGTATTTCTGATTCATTTAATGTTATCGTCACTGCAAAAAGCAGTTCTTTCAAAAATAAGGACAAGTGACCCCAAACTTTTGAGCGGTAGTGTATATAATGCAAAATACCATAATTTACTCACAAATTATGGTGGATGATCAAAACAACTTAATAACAGTCATTGTATGTTTCTGTTACAAAACAAAGCCTCAGTTTTATACCTACCATTTTGACTTATTCTGTTCTCTAAAAAAACAAACTATTTTAGGGGAAAACATTTATATTGCCATTATTTTTATTTAGAGCCCATTTTCTCAAAATTAGGTTTTCTTTACACTCTTGCAACAATATTTTCACTTTAATAGCTCCTACATCAGGCATGGGCAAACAAAGGCCCGCGGCCCAGATGCAGCCCGCCTAGCCCTTCAATCCGGCCCTCAAAACATGACTAAGCCCAACATGTATTGCCTAGTAAGGGGGAAAATCACCAATGTTTTCATTGACATAAAGAAAGATAATGTATAATATGCTGCCATTTTGTTGCTCTATGTGTTTAGTCTAATTGAGAATTGTAATTGTTTGAAACAACCAAATTCGCAACTGCTCTGGCCCTTGAGGAAAGTTCAAAAACACAATGTGGCCCTCACAGCAAAAACTTTGCCCATAATCTGTTCTACAGACTCCAACTTTCCAGTCTTGGAAGTTTCAATTTTTCATACACTATTTTTCACTTATGAATCCCCTCAGAATCCCCTCAAAATAAGACCATACATTTTAACCTGGCTCTATTCATCTTTTAGATTTTGTCAATGCCTATAAACAAAACAGAGCAGAAAACCTGCAGCACATCTTTTTCCTCAGACTCGTATCTCTAATCTACAGCAAAGGTTTCAAATGAATATCTCTAAATGTACTTTTTGCCCCTTATTCACCTGCAGTGTCTCTCCTTAAACCTTAAGCTCTATTCTTAATGATTTTGTCTGCAAAGACATAAGCTATTTTGGCCTCATGCACCACATTTCTTTCCCCCCCTTTTCCTTTTACACTGATCTGGATATCTCGTGTGTTCTCTTTCTTTTCTTTTCTTTTTTTAAACCCTGTCAGATGTTGAGCAGGCTGTCCTCCATGAGCTGCGCAGGTTAATTGCTGTAGTAAAGCTCTATTTGCCTCCATGTTGCTCCTCGGCGTCACCCGCGGCCGTTCCAGTGCGCCCTGAAAGTTGTCCTATAAAACATTTACAGCAGCGGGAGAGCTTAAGTGAAGCAGCCAGCCCCTTAGCGTTAGCCGGCAGCGCGCGCCGTGTCTGCTTATATGCGTTTCATGGAGTTGAAGAGGTCGCCCCCAACTCATCCGGAGATTCGCACTCATTTAGTTAAGTCGGTGGGGCCTGCTGTCCTGCTGCAAGATTCTGCTCTGGCGAGTGTTAAGGACGTCAAGGCTTTGGAACACGGCAGCACGGTTTTGTAGAAATATCTCATTTCGATTGTAGGTTCACTCCAAGAATGGGAGCGATCTTAAACAAGCGGTTGCGATAAGATGTGCAATTTATATTTTTATATTGTATTTTAATATTTATTTAGTCCCCAGTACATATCTTAAACATGTCCAGAAGCACTGACTTCTTACCCTCCACCTTAACCAAGAACATTTTAGGTCAGTTAAATGCCTCATTAGAGAGTGAACACGTACAAAACTGATTGAAGATTGTCTTTTGTCATATACATGGTTGCTTTTTTTGTCCCCTTTTTTGTCAGAATCTGAATCAGAATTGGTTTTATTGCCATGGTTATGAACAGGTTCACAACTGGGATTTTTTGTATTTATTTTTCGGTCAATCGTGCATAAGACATATAACATATAACTTTAGATAAATAATAAACTATAAAGACTTTAAAGGAACAGGCCACCGTTTTTCCATGCTGAGATATGTTCTTGTCTGAGCTTAGACGAGTGTGTGTCTAAGCTCAGGTGAGAACATATCTCAGTATGGAAAATGGTGGCCTGTTCCTTTAAACTATAAGGCTATATGACTATAAGGCATGTCTAAGAAGATTACTATGGTAAATGGTCTCAACTTATATAGCGCTTTTCTACCTACGTTAGGAACTCAAAGCGCATTACAGCAAGGATCCAATGTACGCAGACACTGGAGGCAAGCTGGGTGAAGTGTCTTGCCCAAGGACACAACGACAGTGTGCACCTTCAGGAGGGATTCGAACCCCCGACCCTCCAATCATGAGACGACCTGCTCTCCCATCTACGCCACCGTGTTCCTTTAAAGTACGTATGACACATTATACTAAAGTAAAAATAAAAAACATTTCTTTCTATCTTTATAGATACTGACAACGTCTGGAATCGCCCATATATGGTCATGTTTGAAGCAGTCAGAGGGGGGAAACAAAGAAGTGAATAATCTATCCATCCATCCATCCATCCATCCATTTTCTTCCGCTTTATCCGGGGCCGGGTCGCGGGGGTAGCAGTCTCAGCAGAGATGCCCAGACTTCCCGATCCACGCACACCTCTTCCAGCTGTTCTGGGGGGACCCCGAGGCGACACCAGGCCAGCACGGAGACATAGTCCCACCAGCGTGTCCTGGGCCTTCCACGAGGCCTCCTCCCAATAGGACATGCCTGGAACACCTCCCGAGGGAGGCGACCAGGAGGCATCCGATACAGATGCCCTAGCCACCTCAGCTGGCTCCTTTCGACGTGGAGGAGTAGCGGCTCGAGTCCGAGCTCCTCCCGGGTAACTGAGCTCCTCACCCGATCTCGGAGGGTGCGCCCAGCCACCCTGCGAAGGAAACTCATTTCGGCCGCTTGTATTCGCGATCTTGTCCTTTTGGTCATTACCCAAATCTCATGACCATAGGTGAGGGTGGGAACGTAGATCGATCGGTAAATCGAGAGTTTTGCCGCTTGGCTCAGCTCCCTCTTCACCACAACGGTCCGATACAGCGACCGCATCACTGCTGACGCCGCACCGATCCGTCTATCGATCTCACGCTCCATCCGTCCCTCACTCGTGAACACGACCCCGAGATACTTGAACTCCTCCACTTGAGGCAAGGACACCCCACCGACCTGAAGCGGGGAAGCCACCTTTTTCCGGTGGAGAACCATGGCCTCAGATTTGGAGGTGCTGATCCTCATCCCGGCCGCTTCACACTCGGCTGCAAACCGCCCCAGTGCGCGCTGGAGGTCCTGATTTGAGGAAGCCAACAGAACAACATCATCTGCAAACAGCAGAGATGAGATTCTGAGGTTCCCAAACCGGACACCCTCCGGCCCCTGGCTGCGCCTAGAAATTCTGTCCATAAAAGTAATGAACAGAACCGGTGACAAAGGGCAGCCCTGGCGGAGCCCAACACGCACCGGGAACAGGTCTGACTTACTGCCGGCAATGCGAACCAAGCTCCTGCTACGGTCATACAGGGAACGGACAGCCCTTAGTAGAGGGCCCCGTACCCCATACTCCCGAAGCACCCCCCACAGGGCACCACGAGGGACACGGTCGAACGCTTTCTCCAGGTCCACAAAGCACATGTGGACTGGTTGGGCGAACTCCCACAAACCCTCGAGCACCCGATGAAGGGTATAGAGCTGGTCCAGTGTTCCACGACCAGGACGAAAACCGCATTGTTCCTCCTGAATCCGAGGTTCGACTATTGGCCGGATCCTCCTCTCCAGCACCCTGGAATAGACCTTACCAGGGAGGCTGAGAAGTGTGATCCCTCTGTAATTGGAGCACACTCTCCGATCCCCCTTCTTGAAGAGGGGGACCACCACCCCGGTCTGCCAATCCAGAGGCACTGTCCCCAACCGCCACGCGATGTTGCAGAGACGTGTCAGCCAAGACAGCCCTACAACATCCAGAGACTTAAGGTACCCGGGACGAATCTCATCCACCCCCGGGGCCTTGCCACCGAGGAGCTTTCTAACCACCTCGGTGACTTCAGCCTGGGTGATGGACGAGCCCCCCTCCGGGTCCCCAGCCTCTGCCTCCTCATCGGGAGACGTGACGGTGGGATTGAGGAGATCCTCGAAGTTCTCCTTCCACCGCCCGATCAGTCGAGGTCAGCAGCCCCCCACCCGCACTGTAAACAGTGTTGGTGAAGCACTGCTTCCCCCTCCTGAGGCGCCGGATGGTTTGCCAGAATCTCTTCGAGGCCGACCGATAGTCCTCCTCCATGGCTTCTCCAAACTCCTCCCAGACCCGAGTTTTTGCCTCTGCGACTGCACGAGCTGCAGCACGCTTGGCCTGCCGGTACCTCTCAGCTGCCTCCGGAGTCCCACAAGCCAACAAGGCCAGATAGGACTCCTTCTTCAGCTTGACGGCATCCCTTACTTCCGGGCGCCACCACCGGGTTCGGGGGTTGCCGCCGCGACAGGCACCAGAGACCTTGCGGCCACAACTACGAGCAGCCGCATCGACAATGGAGGAGGAGAACATGGTCCACTCGGACTCCATGTTCCCTACCTCCCTCGGAATCTGGGTGAAGCTCTTCCGGAGGTGGGAGTTAAAGACCCTACTGACAGAGGGATCCACCAGACGTTCCCAACAGACCCTCACAACACGTTTGGGCCTGCCAGGTCTGACCGGCTTCCTCCCCTGCCAGCGGATCCAGCTCACCACCAGGTGGTGATCGGTTGACAGCTCAGCCCCTCTCTTCACCCGAGTGTCCGAGACACGCGGCCGGAGATCAGATGACACAACTACAAAGTCGATCATCGACCTCCTGCCTAGGGTGTCCTGGTGCCACGTGCACTTATGGACATCCTTGTGCTCGAACATGGTGTTCGTTATGGACAAACCGTAACTAGCACAGAAGTCCAATAACAGAACACCACTCGGGTTCCGATCGGGGAGGCCGTTCTTCCCCATCACCCCCACCCAGGTCTCACTGTCGTTACCCACGTGGGCGTTGAAGTCCCCCAGTAGAACAATGGAGTCCCCAGCCGGAGCACTATCTAGTACCCCCCCCAGGGACTCCAAGAAGGCCGGGTACTCTGCACCGATGTTGGGCCCGTAGGCCGAGACAACGGTGAGAGACCTGTCCCCGACCCGAAGGCGTAGGGACGCGACCCTCTCGTTCACCGGGGTGAACTCCAACACGTGACGGCTGAGCTGGGGGGCTATGAGCAAACCCACCCCAGCCCGCCGCCTCTCCCCGCGGGCAACTCCAGAAAAATGGAGCGTCCAGCCCCTCTCCAGGAGTTGGGATCCGGAACCCAGGCTGTGCGTGGAGGTGAGCCCGACTATATCTAGCCGGTATCTCTCTACCTCCCGCACAAGCTCAGGCTCCTTCCCCCCCAGCGAAGTGACGTTCCATGTCCCGAACGCCAGAAGCTGCGCACGCGGACCAGGTCGTCGAGGCACCTGCCTTCGACTGCCACCCAGTCCTCTCTGCACCCGACCCCTACGGATCCCTCTGCGGGTGGTGGGTCCACAGGAAGGCGGGCCCACGTCGTCCGTTCGGGCTGTGCCCGGCCGAGCCCCGTGGGCAGAGGCCCGACCACCAGACGCTCGCATTCGAGCCCCAACCCCAGGCCTGGCTCCAGGGTGGGGCCCCGGCTGCGCCATACCGGGCGACGTCACGGTCCTTGATAGTATACTGTCCATAGAAGTCTTTGAACTGCTCTTCGTCTGACCCGTCACCTAAGACCTGTTTGCCATGGGAGACCCTACCAGGGGCATAAAGCCCCAGACAACATAGCTCCTCGGATCATTCGGGCACTCAAACAACCCCACCACGTTAAGGTAGCAGTTCACGGGGTTGGTGAATAAACACTGAATAATCTAAACTTTCTATAATTATTTCAAAATTACTTTAACAAATATTGAGTTATGAATGTAGTTTTCTTACCAACAAAGATACAAAGACATGGAGGGGAGCAAAGTGGTTCAACAGCCCATAATTACATAAATAACGGAGAATGTTGCTAACGTGCTAGCGCTAGCTAGGACTGCCAGTTTTTCACATGTACTGGACGATCTATTATGAAAAACATCCTTATCGGCCCCAATAGATGCGTTTATATTCCACCAGAAAACAACGAAAAAGAAAGAAAAATTGTGTTTCTCAAAAACATACTTCCTTCCCCCTCAGCGAAGCCACGCCCCCTTTTATGACGCTCCCTTGTATCTATCTGTCTTGGCAACGTGAAAACGGGAAGCTGAGTTTTTTGCCTTTTTCTGCGAACTGCATTTGTGGTTTCTGTGTTCCACATTGTTTTTCTGGATACTTTTGTACGTCTTTTCCATGTTTTTGTGGAGGTTTGGTGGATTTGTTCACTTTGAGAGTCTAAAATGGTCCTGAAGAAAGCAGCTTTTTAAAGGTAAACAAAATGCTAGTTTATCAGCTAAACCCATTTGAGACCTACAAATGTCTTCTTCTGAGACACTGGAGAGGCACCAAGAGCCCCCACAGCTGCAGCACAGTCGAGCTCCAGGAAACAAAAAAGGACAAACGAGAGATGGCGAAAGACTGTTGTGAAGTGGAGGGAGCGGAGGGAGGAAGAGGAAGGAGGAGCTGACCAGTGCAGGACACCACGCTCTGAAACAGGGACAAACCCAGGAGGCGCAGCACCATTTCAGAGGATCAGAGGAGACAGAGGGCAGCCAGCCAGGTTTCTTCCGAGTGCTACAGTTTCCCCGACCTCCAAGGTCATGCTGGTCAGGTCGACACACTGTGGCAGCCGCAGCAGCTCAGGACTAACACCTGAACACTATTTCGTTGTGCACTTGTACAATGACAATAAAGCACTTACTTACTTACTTACTTACTTATCTGTCACTACCATTCCAGAACATGAAAAGGGGAAGGGTTTTTACTTGCCAGAACTTCTGTGATTGTCAGAATAAGCAGTGAGCTTATTGGAACCAGACAAGGACTGAGCCAAGGTTGAACTTGGACTCAAATTGGACTAAGCCATGATTCAGTGTTTTGCACTGAGCACAGAGGAGAAGCAGATAACACCGGACGTGGCAACTTTGTGTTGTTGGATTGGGAAAGTGCGCTGTTGACCTCTCGCCATGATTCATGTGGAACACTTGTAGGCGTATGAAGAAAGAGCAGTGAAACTATGAATACGTTTATTTTATTTTTTTAGATCAGGCATTTTCCAAAAAATTTGTGTCTATGAAATGACCATTATATATTAGAGAATTTGTATAATTAGGCCTGAATCCATTGCTCGTCATGAAAGTTTTAAGTTCTAAGTTGTCGATAAAACAGCCTGAACAAAGCAGAGCATGAACTTTACAGAGAAAGACTACGACACAGGTGACGGATAAAGATCTCCTTCATTTCCGTTCGACAGACGAGGAGCTGAGCAGGAGTGCATATTAACGAGGCAAGAACGCTTAACTCCAAAGTAAAGTGCAGCGCAATAGTCAAGACAAAAACAAACATGAGCATCTGACATCGCTATGACAACCAGGAGCGTGACTCTAGAGCGCGGAGAGGGGAGAGGAGCAAAACCTACAGCGCAGGATCTGCTTATTGAGTTTGGAGGAGTTATTAATCTGTGTATTTGTCTGTCTGTTTGAGCAAACCATCTGACTGGCTTTCTCTTAACGGTTCTTTAGGGGCGTTTAAAAGCTATTCCAAGTGAATTCATAGAAGTACAGTATGTGCTGTGACTTGGTGCACTGCATGGCCTGCAACGCCTTACAGAAATGCTCTTATTCTATTGGATTGTGTGAACTGTGTTGGCTTCTAAAAGGTGGACTTTACCTTTACCTCTGACTCCCTCACTTCAGCCTCCCCGATGTCCACCTCCTTATGGGTGCGGCGTACATCCACAGTCTAACCAGGCTGTCTCATGGACCCTGAACACACAAATGTTAAATTGAACATCTATCTAAAACACTATAAACTGAAAAGCTGTAAAATGATTTTGCCATATTTTCATCTGGAAAGTCAACTATTTTACAAGGTGGTACTTGGTGTGAAAAGTGAGAACCGCTGCTTCAGAGGAAATCCTCGTGGCGTTGAGGAAGAAGCTAAAGTTAAAGACTATAATTATCCCTCGTCATGCTGCAGCAGAATACAGCATGCACTACCTATCCATTCAGGGCATGCCGTTATATGTTAGGGGGGGGAGTAGTTGAGGTAGCGCCAGGGTGACCAGATATTCCATGTTAAAAAGGAACATTTGCCTGGCACTGTCGAAAAACTGGGACACCCGGGACAGAAGTTGAGTCAAACCGGGAGAAATTCCCCGGGACATGGGACACAGGGCTCGAAAATGGGACTGTCCTGGGAAAACTGGGACATCTGGTCACCCTAGGTTGTGCAGAAACTAACCTCGTCTCCATGTGTCGCACTGCATGGCACCATTTAGTGCAGTCGCTCCGTGAGTTTGCGAGCCCATTCTATGAAACCTTGGGAGTTTCTTTGAAGGTGCGGTCACTCGATCTTTTGACCAGTTCTGGCATTACCTGCTCATTGCTTCTTCGCTTGTCGGCTAATTTGTTTCTATTCCATTCCTGAGTTTATAGACACATTGGAACTCTTCTTTCTCTACTAGGTACTTGCACAAAACTGTTTGAAACCCTTATCTACCTGCACCAAACAAATGCAGAGAGGTGCTTCCCTCATCTTGACGGTCCTTTCCCTCTCAGCCGCCCGGCGTCAGTGTCGGAAGGCCCTCACATGTGTGCGGGGCCCGGGGCCGGGCAGGGGGCCGCCGGGCCTGATTAATTGACGGTCACATCTCGCTGACTGCTGCCCGCCCGCCCCTGATGAAGAGGGATTAGGCTGTGCAACCGCCGGCTCAGCTGATAATAAGAGAAACCAAGAGGAAATGCCCGTGTCACGCTCCACGGCAGGGATTTCCATCAAAGCCGCGCTCCATTCAGAGGGGCCAGACTTTTTAAAGCAAAACAAGCCCCGACCGTCCGCACCCCCCGCCGCGTTTTCATTTAAACTCAACCCCCGTGCTTCGAAGGGTGGCATTTGGATAAGAAGGTGGAGAATGAGAAGGAAAGGTCTAAACATGAGCCCGCAGAGGAGAGCGTTAGCTCAATTATCTGGTGCCCTCCAACTTCCGTGGCAAATCTAAAAGACTGTGATGGAATAATATTGATATGTGTTGCCCGAGTCAGTGAATTTAGTATCTTGGTGTTTTTGCTAGATAACCCTGAATCGTTTTTAATGAAGTGCGGCCTGCAGAGTTGAGGCAGAGTAAACGTTGGAAGGTTTCTGGTTCTGTGGATGGGAAATCCTGAGGTTCGATGAGGCTAAGAAATATTGAAGGAATATTGAGCTCTACATACCATCTGGGAAGGGGAAGAGCTTTTGGTAACCTGATAGCTACAGGTCAGTGGTGGGACTTGATCAACATTCTTTAATCAGGTTGATTATGGCCTTAATTAATAATCGCATTTAAGCATCAATTATTTAGGGGTTGTATTTATTTTTTATGTATATTTTAGATGCTTCTTGGTATTTTCCTACATTTGAATTGATTTGAAGTGGACATGTGATGCCTGGGTGATCATTTCAAACACTTCAAAGACAATCACAGTTTGATTTGTTGTGGAAAATTATCTTTTTAGTTTATGTGGCTTAACTAAGTTGTTTCTGGCTTCACGCCGTGTTTGTCCCTATGCAACGTCTGCAGGAAAAAGGAAAAAGTGTCTGAGTCGCAAATGAGTTTGATAAATGAATGCAGTAAAAGTACAATAATGTAAAATCTTTGAAACGGTGTTGATTGATTGAAGGAAATATCGGGTTATCTGGATTCTGGATGCTGAATACTCACTCATATAAATATATAAATACAGGTTCGATTTCAACGGAGTCTCCACATGGTCTCCGAGAGGTCGACGTGGTCTCAAGCAGCTGTGGCAATATTGCAAACACTCAAATGTTTCAGATCATCAAGCCAATTTTGATATCACACAAGGACATTCCCAGTGAATACAAAATGCAGTTTCCAAATGATTATCACATTTAGTGAGGGAAATAAAAATCCAAAATCCAAACCTCTTTGGTCCTGTGTGAAAAAGTAAACGCCCCCTCTGTGATTAGCTGTGAATAACCAGATATTTGACCACCAAATTTGTTGAATCAAGGAAACATCACATTTAGACTGCTCAGACAAATAAAGTAGGCTTCATAATCATATAAGAAAACCTATAAGGCCATGAAATGACTCCAAGAATGCAACGACGACTCATCCAGGAGGTCACCAAAGAACCCAGAACGTCTGAAGATCTACAGCTTCACTGGGCTCAGTCAAAGTCAGTGTTCATGACTCAACTGTAAGATAAACAAGGAGCAAAAATGTCATCCACGCAGAGTTCCAAGACGAAAACCACTGCTGACAAACGAGAACGAAACAGCTCGTCTCTCATTTGCCCAAAAACATCTGGATGAGCCCTAACACTTTCAGAGAAATGGTCTGTGGACTGACGAGACCAAAGTTGAACTTTTTGTCATGTCTGCGACTCGTTACATAAAAACAAGGCAGCGTTTGATAAAAAGAAAGCTATGCCAAAAGAGTGCGACAGTTTGGGGCTGCTTTGCTGCTTCAGGACCTGGACAACTTGCTTCCACAGATGGAATAATGAATTCTACCAGGAACCCCTAGAGGAGGACGTCCGGCCATCAGTTCAAGCCCTCAAGCTCGAGCGCTCTTTGGCCATGCAGCAGGACGAGGATCCCAAATATTCTGAACGGCTCGAAAAGCAAAAATTAAAGTTTTGAAGTCTGGTCAGGTCAAAGTCCAGACTTATTTCCAGTTGAGATGCCGTGGTGTGACCTTAAAAGTGCAGTTCATGCACAAACACCCTCCAATAAAAACTAATTCTGCGAAGAAGAGCGGACTAAAATCCCTCCTCAGCGTTGTGACTCCTCACCAGTTATCCCAAACACTTCACTTATTGCTGCAAAGGCACAACCAGTTATTAAGTTCAGGGTGCATTCACCTTTTCACACAGAGAGGTTGGGATTTTTCTTTCGCTTAATAATTGTGATAATCATTTGGAAACTGCATTTTGTATTCACTGTGAATGTCTTTGGATGACATTAAAATTGTCTTGATGATCGAGAATCGCTTCACTTTGAGGCTCCGCACACAAACATGTGTTCGTTGTCCGTTTCTGACATTCTTCAAACATTCCACTTTTTTGCGTCTCCTTTGAGGGATTGTTGTGTGTTGTTGTGAGGGGAGGGGTTTTACTGTGAGGCTAGAAGTGTGGCGTTTGTTTTTGCTGCTGAGTTAGTTGGAGTTTTCAGTTTGGCCGCTGCATCTGTTTACTTACAGGTCCAGGGAAGACCACATTTATTGTTTTTTTTTCTTTTAAACAAAAAAATTGAATCGAAATTCAAGATCGATCAATATGGGCGATTTTGGCACTGTAAGCGTGTTCACATGAAAACCACTATGGTAAATAAGCATGTGTTCACTTACAGTATCTATTATGAGACCAAAGAGAGCGAAGAATGTGCCCAGTGCTCATCATTCTCTTCTACTTTTCAGAACCAATAAAGTTTATCCGTTCGATAGACACCTCATCTGGTCTGTCGGGGCTAAAACGAATTGGTTGTCTTACTTTCCATATCTCTCCGACCCCACCCCCCCCATAGGTGAAATCACTGGCCCTGCACGAGCAGCAGCTCCTCGGCCAAACCCGATTGGTGTCACGGAGGTGCAGAGGAGTGATAGCGCGGAGGTTGGAAGGTTCTGGTTCACGTTCATCTATCTGCGCCTTTATTTAGCCCCGGATCCTGTCTGGGGGGGCTCCCCGGTACTGTACTCAGGATCAGTCTGCTCTTTTCCCCGGAGACAGCGCTAATGTCACACGGCGCCGCGACACGACCATATTTCACCGCCAAAGCCCCAACCTATTAGGGATGACTACTTACCATAGACGCCCATGTGTCCTTCAAAAAAGCAAGCGGCAACCTTCGGGAAATTTACACGGGGAGGGAATGGAAGCGGGCACGCACGGGCCGGACCGCGGGAGCTGCATATTCAAAACGGCGATATTTCATCCGCCGCGTGGCACTTATGATTGGGCTGTCCTCTCCCATACGGTGTAATACCCTTGAAACAGGGGACTCATCTGACTAGCGGTTCCCAAAATGACATTTGAAATAATAAATATTTCTGCGGCGCTTAAAAGTCATGTCAGAAGCTGGATGGAACAAAGGCAAATTGCTTCTGTTGACATATGGGACCGAATGGCGTGGTGTTACCAAAATAGTCAGATGGATTCATACTACTCTTTTTATGCCAGTGTTATTATGTTGAGGTGTGATGCTGAAAATGTGAGAATTATCATTTTGTAGTCCTAAAGGTTCTGCACGCAGTCAACATGCACTGCCCAAACAAACAAACAAAAAAGCCACACACTCTAACATTTGGTTGGCGTGCCTTTAGCTTTGATTACAGCACATAGTATTTGTGGCATTTTCTATAAGCTTCTGCAATGTCAGAAGATTCAGTGTTGCATTCATTTTTCACCAAGAGCTTGTATTGATGATGAGTGTGACCACTGTGCAAACCCTTCTCCAGCACATCCCAAAGATTCTCAATGGCGTTAAGATCTGGCCTCTGTGGCGGCCACTCCGTCTGTGAAAATGATGTCTTGTGCTCCCTGAACCACTCTTTGCCAAACATGAGACCGGTGAATCCCGGCATGGTCCTCTTGGAATATGCAGGGAAGAAGGAATCCATTGAAGGAATAACCTGGTCATTCAGGATGGTCAGATGATCTAATCTCATTCTCCTCTGCTCATGTTCACACAGAAAAACACCAGCAGTACATGGCTCTGTGTCGTCAGGGCCATCATGCCTACCTGAGGTCTGACATCAGCGCACCAACCTGCCACTCACTGTAGCTACAATGTTGTGGAGAATACGAATACTGAATACTCAACCTAAAATGTATTTTGTAAAACATTCCGTTACTTTGTTCAATCAGATACTGTATTCCCGATACTTAGAATACTTTCACATTGATTTGCATTATATTTATGTTTGCATTATTTTTATGTTGACTAAGTTTGTGGAGACTTATTAGGAACGGTAAAAAGCAGTTTGCAAATGCACCAGGAGCAGCAGATCACGGGACATGTGTTTGCATGAACCGTGACAAAAGGAGTTTCAAATCTTGATTAGTATTTTGGGAGGAGACACAGATCATTGATTAATGAAAGTGGGGCATTAAATCAAACTCAAATCAAATTCACTTTTTTTTTTAATCCGTTACCAGTACGGGCCCAATAAAAACGGCACATGCTCAGACAATCAACGTATGGTATAATAAATACATTAAAAGCAATGGGACTGTAATAAACCGATGTCCACACAGTCATTTATTTAACAGGCAGATGGAGGAAGGGAGGAAAGTGGAGGTCGCCCTCTTTGTCCTCAGTGGGAGGGACCTGAACCTGCGCCCTGACAGTAACAGGGCGTAGTGAGAGTGCATAGAGTGTGAGGGGTCTGTGGAGATCTGGGCGCCTTCATTACAGAGCTTAGCATTTCCCTGATCGTTTTGATCTTTTCCTTTATTATGAATCTGCAATAAGAAGCTGAAATGTAGTGTCTGAGTACAGCAATTTATTCCTTTGATTTTAGGAAAGTAACTGTATTCTAAATACCCTCACATTAAAGAGAAACTGTACTGGAAAACAGCTACTCAAAATTAGTATTCTAAATACAGGTTTTGTTACTACCCAACACTGCTTGGCTACCAAAATAAACTTTTACAGTAAACACTCTTCTGGAAAGCCGCCAGATAGCACGAAGTTCCATAGAGCAAGGCACTGGCAGACTGTGGGAATCAACATTGAGCAAAATCTAGGAGAAAGACAAGAATTAGCGCAATTTTATGGTTTGGTCTTTATGGCAGCACAAAGCACAGAGAATCTTCACACATAAGAGTGTGTGAGTGCGATTGGTTTTGTAGTTTTGTGATTGAATAGTTCACCACAGGGCAACTGCCCAGTGCAGCGCAACTATTTGTGTTCTGTCCAAATCATTCTTTCCTGGTCTGAGTGGAAAGCACTTGCCCAGAACCAAGAAGAAAAGGGCCCTCCTCCAATGTGTTCCAGGAGATGGCAAGTTCAATGTTGAGAATGTTTTACAGCATTTAGATGAGTAAGATATTGCTCCACGGTTTGAGAGAGGTCAAAGTAATTAAATGAAATAGTTTAGTATGGGTTCAGACCCCAGCTTGACCATGTAGTATTATTACCAAAAGTGATGTCATGGTCAATGGAAAGACCTCCGAAGTCAGTGCGACAACTGACCACAAGCAGCAAAAGACTTTTCCTGATTTTTAGACTAGAATGTAGTCCTGAAAGAGACCCATGGGGGGAAAATTGTATGGATTGAACCCGGAATCTTCAATGACTCCAACTTCTATGACGACAAGGTTAGTCCACAACGGAAGAACATATTGCAGTTAGAATTGCCATATTGCGTAGCATGAATCATAAGCCCAACAATGACACAAGATCATGTCTATAAAACATTTTATGGGGAACGCCGTAATGGCTGTGTTGAATGTGGTATTGACCTGCCTCTTTATTAGTCCCTTCTAATAAAGTAGTCCATGCTGAGGCCGCAGTTCAAGACTATGGATATTCAAATAACTGGATGGTTTCATCTTGTCTTTTGGAGCATTACGATCGCTGTAGGACATGCAGCAGTTTGGGTGGACATGGGATTTGGTTGAGACATTCAGTTACGGTCTTTTGTTTACATATTGCTTGCTTCCTAGATAACTCCACACCTGAGAGCGTTGCTAGTATCGGCTCGTCATTCTCGGATGTAGGACCTTTCCCACAGACAAAATGCAGAGAACAAATATACGTGCTACCCTTTATCTGCTCCACATGTTGAAAGTCTGCTCGTCCACATAAATACTGCCACCGCTTTGCCTTGTCCATTGTTTGTTTGGCCCATTCTCTTTCCAGTTGTGTTATGTTGATCTTACCGGGCTTTGGAAATGGGATCAAAAATGTTCCCTCCGACAACCGGTCTGAAAATCGAGAGTCCGATTTGCACAAGCCCCAACAGCAGTGCTTAGTTCCTTCTTCTTTTCTTTCAACTTAATGGCGGACTGCTAGCCAAACTAAGGCACATGCCTTATCTAGTGGTTAGATAATTGGCATTTGAGCATATTTTGTTGCAGAAAACAAAGAATTCGAAGACTGACAATCGAAGCGACTCAGACCATAACCACCCATGCAAAATGAGCCCTTGTCTGGCTCGCTCTACACGCCATGATGCTTTGTGGCTATCTATTTTTAGCTACTGTGAAAGACGCTTTTGACAGGGCAACATGGTACCATGTCTGCAGATGAAGCAAAGACATGTTTGGACACCCTGGACCAACTGATTCAGTAACTGTTAATAATAATGACCTTATACAGCCCTTTTCCATACACTCAAAGTCACTTTACAATTGTGTGCATTAGTCTTTCACTCCATACTCAGTGGAGGTAAGATACCTTAGTTCCCACAGTTGCCCCGGGGGAAACTGGTGGAAAAAATCTAAATATTGTCAAAGGCACACTATGTAACATTTTGGATTATACTCCAGGTTAATTTTGAGGTATACAAAGAAGTGCTTTGTGAGTTCAACCAGATTTTGCATGGAGAAAGGGAGAAGTACTTCTCTAAAATCATCGCAAACTGCAGAAACAATTCATGTGTTCTGTTTAAGAGGGGTCCCAAGATTGACCCCTTCTTGGGACCCCTCTTGTACATGCTTCCATTGGGTCAGCAACAATGTGTCGTTCCACAACTACGCAGATGACACTCAGATCTACGTGTCACTGACGGCAGGTGAACAGCGGCCTGAACATACACTGTCACTGCATCGAACAGATCAGTTTGTGGATGCAAAACAACTTTCTCCAACTAAACTCAGACAAAACTGAGATCATTGTTTTTGGCCCACAGACACAAATACAAAGTGTTATCAGTCACCTTGAGTCTCTCGCTCTAAAACCAAAAAATCAGGTTAGAAATCTCGGACGTAATCATGGACTCAGACCTGAACTTAAACAGCCACATCAAAGCAATAACATCATCAGCTTTTTACCATCTGAAAAACATCGCTAAGATCAGAGGAATAGTGTCAAAACCAGACTTAGAGAGACTCAGAGCTCGGGAGTAGAGAAGAAGAGGAAGAAGAAACTTTATTTATATAGCACCTTTCACAGAAAAAATCACAAAGTGCTTCAGAGGGGCACAAAATAACCTGATTAACATGATAACATTATATGAAATGTATTAAAACAAATTAATTAAAACAATCACAGCCTTTTCAACTAAAAGCTCGTCCAAACAGCCAAGTCTTCAGCTGTTTTTTAAAGGAATCGACAGTGTCGGTCACACGTAGCGACAGAGGAAGGTCATTCCACAGTTTAGGAGCAACAGCTTCAAAGGACAGGTCACCTCTGGTTTTAAAGTGGGTCCTTGGGACAGTGAGGAGGTTCTGGCCCGAGGACCTAAGGGTGGGACCGGAGGAGTAAGGACACAGCAGGTCAGACACGTATTTGGGAGCCTGACCATGCAACGCTCTAAAAGTCAAAACTAAAATTTTGAATTCAATTTGAAATTTGATGGGCAGCCAGTGCAGAGAGGATAAAATGGGAGTAAAGTGTGACCGTTTGCTAGAACCTGTTAAAAGCTGCGCTCCATTTGAAGACGATTCAACGTCAGCATGAAGGACGTCAGCATGAAGGAGCAAGAGGAGCCAGCTGAGGTGGCTCGGGCGTCTATTTCAGATGCCTCCTGGTTGCCTCCCTGGGGAGGTGTTCAGAGCATGTCTTGTTGGGAGAAGGCCCCCAAGAAGACACTCTGGAAGGACTATGGGCCCAATCTTCCGTCTGGCGCAAGGACGCTGTTGGTTGAGGTGAGGCTGTTATCTTGTGGGCATTACTTGGGGTGTTGTGCTACAAGCAGCGCTGACTTCAACGAGTGTCTGCTGCATTCCCTTCGCTCGATCTCCTCCTTCTGCATGTTATTAAGCTTTCGCAGGATCAACCTACGAACTACTTTTCCCACTGTGAGTTAAACATTGTCTATGCCTAGCGCTAGCATAGACAAGCTCAACGCCTGTCTCCACCGCCTTCCGCAGTAGCTGGAGATATTCCAGTCTGGTCCAGGAGGAAAAGCATGGGGAGGGGCCACTGCTGTGCATAACATCGCCAAGCCTCTTTCCAGCCACGGAAGATCGGGCCTTAGTCTCTGAGCTGGCCTGGGAAAAGCTGGAGGAAGTGTTCTTGGATACGGAAGTCTGGGCATAAAGCCGAACAAAATTGATAAAATGACAACTTCTCATAAAAATCCATGGAAGAAAGGAAATATTGTACATAGTCTTATGTAGATTAGACTATTTTCCCAGCTCCCAGGTTGAAAGAGAACGGTCCTAACACCTGAAAATTGAAAGAAAAGAGAAAAGCGTCTCCCCCTTAACATATGAATAATATCCATATATCTCCCTAATTGGGGGTCACACCCACTCTGCCCGCCCTTCCTAATGCATTCTTTTATTGGGACGAGGGATTTACCCACCCCGCCGTTATACTCTGTGTTTAACGGGTCAAGCGCTCGGCGTCGGCCAAGATTTACGGCCGCGCATTTGGGAACGGGGAAATGCCAAAATTAATAATAAGCTAATGAGGCTACATGTAGAGGGAGGAGAGGCTCGCCGCAAAAAGGAACACAAAAAAAAACCCGACGGTGATTTATGTTCCTCCCACTTGTAACGAACTGCGCCGAAGCGACTCTCCACCTTGACCGCTCCATTAAAGTAAGAAGTTATCAATCGAGCCTCCCTTTTCTACCTACCGTTACCCCGCTAATAGATCACCGCCGCGGCCAACGCAAACATACGAGTGAGGAAGACGGAGCGAGACGGGCCCGCGCTCTTGACTGATTATGCGTAGGTGTTTTTTTTTTTTGTCTTAAGCTATTCATAGAGGATAGATTCATCATTCCAATTTGTCAAGCGAGCAAAGATTTCAATTAATTATGTGCTATAGAGAAAGGCGGGTGTGTGTGTGTGTGTGTGTGTGTGCGCGCGTTAGCCGACTCTGTCAGTGCGAGTTCCCCCATTTACAGGACTGCAAATAAAAAAGGAGGGGGGGGGGAAGAAGAAGAAGAAAGGTATCAACCGCGCCGCTCCCGTCCTCCTGTAATTAATTTGATGAATGCCCCGGCGGTGCAAATAGTGGCAGGCGCGCATCAGGCTAGCAGCGCGGAGCTAATTTGAAAGAGCCAGGGATCGTGTGTACAGTTGCGGGGGCCGATTCGTCACCCCGAGGTTTTTCCCTCCAGGGTCCTGCCGTCCCGTACTTGTGTGTGATGTGTGTGTGTGTGTGTGTGTGTGTGGGTGGGGGGTTATACTTCCTTATGTCCGCTGTCAACTTTGTCCTTGGTGGTCCGGGAGAGTTTTCGAGACTTGCCGCCCAGTTTTATTTGACTTTGAGGCGTGAACTAGGTAATGGGAGGGCGCTGGATTAATGGAGGTGGCGGTCTCTCTCCCAGGTGCCGGGGCGGGTGCATATTCTTGATAGAAACACAGACGGAGGAGATGCGGCGGACGTCTACGATAGATGGTTGGCTCTGGTTGCTCATTGGATGGTGGGGGTATGATCATTAAGTCGTCAAAGTACTTTATTTCATAGTAAAAGTACAGCTTCTACTTGGTACTGTATTATTCTTTTACAACGTTTTTTTTTAGGAATGACAAAGCCACTAAATGAAAATATTAGTTGTGGCCCAAACACTTTCCTAACTTTCTTAATAATCGATATATTAAAAAAATCGATAAAAAATGTAAAAAATCGATACAAAGTAAAAAAAAAACGATAAAAAAATCGATAAATGAAAAAAATCGATTAAAAAATCAATAAAAATAAAACGATTAAAAATGAAAAAAATCGATAGAAAGTGAAATAAATCGATAAAAAGTAAACAAAATCGATAAATAAAATAAGTGTAAAAAATTGATCAAAAGTGAAACAAAACGATAAATAAATTGATAAGTAAAACAAGTAACAAATCGAAAAAGCACAACTTAATAAAAGCTCTTTACAATCAGATCAAGAATAACATGTACACTCGGACGGTGCAGATTTACAGGAGCTCAGGGGAATGTGTCTCTGAAGTCGGAGAGACGAGTAAGGATCCTCGACTAACAGTTGAATTTACTCACTCCCTCTTTCATTGTTTGTAATGAAAGACCAAAAATCAGGTACAGAGCCTTCATTCAATGTAGCTAGTACAAATCAGTTTGAAAACATGAATATAATGCGCATCTTGCGACTGTACAACAACATGACAGGGTGAAACCTTTTTTGTCACGAGTGTTGCATTGACCCAACATTTGCACAGCGCCACCTACAGTTCCTCAGAAGCGACTTTTTATCTTGTCACAGACCACCTCCAGTGGTTTCTACTCAAAGTTGCATTTCTCCACTCCAGGAATGAAGCCTTTTTTCCTTAATTTTTTTAACAACCACCACTATTCACAACATTCATACTGAAGCAAGGTGGACGAAGTGTCTTGCCCAGTGACACAATGACTGTGGTCGGACGTGGATTGAGGTGTGCTGTGCAGTTCCAAATGATTCGAGCGCAGACAGCAGTCTTGCATTAGCCAGGCTACCTTTCACCCACCAACGGACAGGAAAAAAACTTTTTAACTGGGGCCATGTTTGAACCTGTTCACTTTGGATTTGTAGAAGGAAACCATAAAAATGCTGTCATACTCGCGAGATATGACTTGACCTGGCCCTGCTTGGTGTTGGCTATGAATAACCATGTCTAAAAGCATAATACAAAAAAAGAGTTTGTATCCTGGAAGGGGAGTTGCGCGTCTTCAAATGTAAAAAATAAATAAATAAATCTTTAATAAAAAAAAAAGTAAAGTGTAGCACATCAATGTGGTTCATAAATCCAGACAGAGATGCTCACATAGTTCTTTATTTGGCTACAACATAAAGTAAACGCGTTTCAGCATAAGCCTTCCTCAGAGTGTTTTTTTCCCCTGTAACCTTTGCAAACTATCATGTCTATACACTTGTAGTGAAAACAATACTCAAAAACGTAACCTGTGATAAGTTAATGATTTCACGCTCAGTAGGTTAATCCTCCCAGCCTGGTGATTCTGACTATTAGCCTGTCCCGACATGTGGAGATGAGTCCCTATAGGCCAAGGGTCAACATTGAAGAAGTCATAATCGTAGGGAATAATTGCAGGGAATAATATGGGAAATCTCCAAAAGGAAAATTGACAAATGTTGAAATTCATCATTATTTGGAAGTGACTGGATTCACAAACCTGCCATATTCATCTCATGGCCTTTAATCTTACCAACATCACATAAATGTTTTTTTGAATAAATAGACACTTTATCAGAAAATAGTTGGGCCTTAGTCCATATGTGCTGAGAGAGAAGAGACTGAACATTGCGACTGTCTAAATAATGACAGTTCAGCCAAAAGCCGAGACAAAATAATCTGCATTTTGACAGTTGCCATAGTTTCCATCTTGGAATACTCGGCAGCCCATTTCCCTACGGGGACAATAAAGCGCACCTCGACCTTAACCTTTTGTCGTTGTTTTATTAAAGTGGGCATAAGGGGACAGAAATGTGCTCTTTCTGCTTCCTGCACAGGTCGCTCCAGCCGAACATCGAGATGAAAACCAATGTAGTCCTTGGCGAAAGTTTGTCAAGCTGTAAAAGCAGAAAACATCACTGCTGAGGAGCGCCGCACATTTTCTCCAGTTCAACTTTACCCAAATCTCAAAGCTTCTCGACTGTCACTTGTTTTGTTGCCTTTATACACTTTTTTGTTGCCCGTTTTATTTTTTTGTTGACTTTTTGACATTTTTTGTCGCCTGTTTTGTCACTTTTTTGAGACTTTTTTGTCGCCTGTTTTGTTATTTTTTCGTCGCCTGTTTTGTGACTTTTTTGTTGGTTGCTTTGTTATTGTTAGTTTACTTTTTGACATTTTTTGTCGCCTGTTTTGTCACTTTTTTAAGGCTTTTTTGTCACTTTTTTGAGACATTCTTGTCGCCAGTTTTTTTATGTTTTCATTGACTTTTTGACATTTTTTTTGTCACTTGTTTTGTTGTCTTTTGACACTTTTTTGTTGCCCGTTTTGTCACTTTTTTAAGACTTTTTTGTTGGCTGCTTGGTTATTTTTTGTTGACTTTTTGACATTTTTTGTCGCCTGTGTTGTCACTTTTTGAGACTTTTTGGTCACCTGTTTTGCTATTTTTTCATTGACTTTTTGACATTTTTTGTCGCCTGTTCTGTTGCATTTTCCAACTCATTTAGCTCTCGTTTTTGTCGCCACTGTGACGCTTTTTTCAAGAAGCGTTTTAGATTTGGGTGAAGTCGAACTGGTGAAAATGTGCTGGATTAAAGTGGGGGTTAAGCCTCTCGTCTTTGAACATCCACCTGTTGCCTCGGTCCCCTTTAATGCCCATTATGAGATACGACTGATCATATATTGTGTTTTCATGTGTCATCCTTTCCCTTTTGAACCGTTTTAGCTTAATCATTTACTGACTACAGGCTGCAGACGCATTTACATGTTCAAAATCAAATCGACGTTGCGTTATCAATCTGGGGGGGGGGGGGCACATCTTCAGGAGTTACCCCGGTGATAGATGACACGTCCTGCCCGGTGGAGGTGCGATCCGGCCAATCTAAAATGATGGATCATATGATTGTGATTAGGTGAAAGCTTCAGTGGCGGCTTATCCGCGACGTGTGCTTGTCACCGGAGCCCCCCCCCCCTCCCCTCTCACCGACCAACAAAGGAAATAATTGGAGCACTGCCACATAATTCAAGTTCATATTTTCACAAGCGGGGGAGAGCCTCATTATAAATCCGCCCGGCCACTGATGCCAGGCCATAAATCACAGGCGGACACGGCCCCAACAATTAGATAATTACCGGAGCGGCGTGTCATTGGCGCGGCGGCCGTGACGAAGGGGGGGGGGGGGAGACGATGAAGAAGCAACAACAGTGTTTTTTTTTTATGTTTTTTGTCGTATAGCATGATAGAGTACGGGGCGGCCGGTTAGCGTTGAAACAACACGCGTCAAACAGCAGAGTGGGGAGCGCTTATACCGCGGGGCCTCATTGATTTGCGCTTAATTAACTCCGCCGGCGAGCGCGGGGCTAATAATGAGTGAAAAATGGACCCGCTATACGGGAAGCGAAGAGCCATTCTGCCCCCCTGCTGCAAGTCGAGGGAAGTGCGTTTTTTTCTTTTTTTTTTACCTGGCAGACCGACTTTGTCCCGTGCCCACCGCAGCAGCAGACCCATCAGCCACCTCAGATTCCTCTCTACTTCTGGAGCACATGGAGAAAACGGTTAGCGGACGTGATAAATGAGTGTTAAAGTGCATATGACACATGCCACACTATTTTTAAAGAAACATAGTTAACACCATTATATTTAAAATGTTACCCTAGAAATTTTTCTAGTTTCACTTCCTTATTGGACACTGACAGGAAGTGACATAGAGGCAAACAATAGGTTGTGTTCACGTGACGTCACAACAGAAGAGCCCATAGATACAGACGGCATCGCGTCATAGAAGGGCGTGGAATTCGCTGAGGGGGAAAATAGAATATTTTGGGAAACACTCTTTTTAGCCATTTTCCTGTGGAATATGAACTTATTTACCACACACAAATAAAGTCAAGTCTAAATTTGGCCCATGTGGATATTTTTTAACATCAGATTTTTTCGGTAGAAGCGGAAAAAAAAAACGGCTGTCGTAGCTAGTGCTGGCTAGCCTTAGCATTAGCACGCTGCTAACATGAAGCATCATGTTAGCATTCTCTGTTATTTATGTATTTATGGGCTGTTGAACCACTTTGCCCCTCCCCATGTCTTTGTATCTTTAATGGGTAGAAAACTATATAAATAATTCTGCATTTGTTAAAGTAGTTTAATAGAATAGAATAATTAGAGAAAGTTTAGATTTTTCTCAATTGTTTTCCCCCTTAACTGTTTTTAAACATGACCATATATGGGCCGCGATGCCGCCTGTATCTATATGTTTGTTAAGTGGTGACGTCACAGCTCTACTTCCGGGTCCGCGTAGACCGGCAGATGTGCGAGAAACTATGAAAAAAAACTCTTCAATACCACAAGAGAGTTCCTGAACATACTTATTTATCAGGCCTATTAGCCAAAAATGCTGTACCCACTGCTGTAAAAGTAATATTTACCAGAATCGCTACATTTTTTTGAGTCTGAAAAACCACAATCAATATTTCTGAAACTCAATGGAGAGTTACTGAACCTACTTATTTCTCAGAGTTTTTTCTTGCATATTTGCCGGCCTGCATGGACCCGGAAGCGGAGGTTGTGTTCTAGAATGTGATGATGTCGCACCACCATGTGGGGGGCAGGAGCCAGTTGTTGCAGGAGCCAGTTGAATAGTTTCTAGCCAATAAAGATACAAAGACATGGAGAGGAGCAAAGCAGTTCAACAGCCCATAATTACATAAATAACGCTACATGCTAACGTTAGCCATGACTGCCGTTTTCTTGCTTCTACTGAACAATCTGCTGTGATAAAACATCCGTATGGTCCCAATTTAGACTTGACCTTATTTACATTTGATAAATAAGTTTATATTCCACCAGAAAACGACTAAAAAGATACGTACTTCCTTCCCCCTTTGCGAGGCCCCGCCGCCTCGTATGACGCGATGCCGACTGTATAGTTTGAAACTGAGGTGGAGCAGATGAAAATTCTATGGAGGTAACTGTCTTTATGCAGATTACTAATTTCTCTGTAATTCCTGATGATTCACATGAAACACAAACTGTCACAAAGTTCAATGTCCTCTCTTCAACACATAAGAACTATGTTCTAATTATTTCCTCATAAAGGTGTCCAAAAATTGTGACAAAATTGAAAAGCATATGTGTGTGATGTTGGCCTGTAGAAGGGCTCTCATTAGATTCACAAGCCTGTCATGTCAAATGTATGGCTATACATTTGACATGACAGGTTTGTGAATCTATCACTGTCAAATACTGACATATTTGGACAGTTTCTTTTTAGACATTTATTTAAAAAACTGTTTTCCTCCTATAGAGTTGTATTAGCCAGACTAAATAACCACTAATACATTTTCTCGTAGGAGGTGTGGTTTACGATTGTCCATAGCCGTTTATTGGGTGCTACGAATGTCTATCATGCGTCTGCACGTAGCCCAGAGCCAATCGTATCAATTGTACTCGAAGTATGTCAGCCAAACGCTCTTCTTCTTTTAAAATAAACTTTCGAGCTAAACTATTTAACACGGTCTAAAGCTTGATCGAAAGATGGCTTTGCGTCTGCTGCTGTCATGTTGGATCCGTAAATAAACTACAAGTGTCCGTTTGTCAAATAGTGCGTCATCGTCTTGCTGTCCCTCCCCGTCCTGTGATGGGTCTCCAGGCTGCTGAGCAGTTTGAAATGATTCGAGCGTGCAAGCAGCATGGGTATTCACAGGCTAGAGTTGTATTGCTGGGCTGCAGGTGACTTCACTGCGTTTTAAAGGCCTATAATATTATATATAGGTTGTGATGTCACGTGAACGCTACCTATTGGCATCTGCCCTCCAACTGAAATAGAATTCTACAACATGAACACAACCATGTTAAGTCAATGGGAAATGAGTCAAACTGCTATGGAACTTTACCTCAATAGCTGCTCCACTGAAATAAACTGAACAAACTGCAGAAGTGTCTTGTAACTGTAAGTTCGACGCTTTGAGTACCGCCTCCCGCTTAAGTGCACGCCGTTGTTGTGTCCTTGCAAGATACACTTAACCCGCCTTGCCCCCAGTGTGCACGTACACTGATGCGTGAATGAGACTGAGAAAGTGTAACTGGGTCAGTGGTTCCTTGATGTAAAGAGCCCAACAGAGGCAGAAAAGTGCGATAACAATATGACCATCTCACCGTTTCTTTAAAGAGCGGGTTTTATGCTCTTTGTAGGTGTTTGGTCTTTATCACTTTGTTGGTTAGAAAATGCAATATTGATCTGAAACAGGTAAAACAAAGTAGTTTCACTTCCTGAATGATTGAAGGATTTTTTTTACTCTCGGGATAATGTAAGGATGGAGAGGTGAGGACCTGGAACTTTTTGGGAGTTGTGGTCCTAAGATTAGCCACTGTGGAAGATTCAAAGATTGCTCAAAGATGTGCAGGTGCGTCAAAACACAGCTCGAGGTTGGTTTTTGATGAAAAGTCGATTTTGCATTATAAGGGCTCATTTTCTCCAAATGAAGTTTTCGTCACACTCTAGCAACAACAGCCATACGTTTGTAGCTCCTACACACTCCAAACTTCCCGGTCTTGGACTTAAAGGACCTGTATCATGCTATTTTAAGCCATTCCAAAGTAAAGTATAGGCATTTATATGATATATTGTACCTCTACCACTACGGAGCACTAATTTTTGTGATAAATATAAGTATTTTCTGGAGGTATTTTTCCAACCCGGAAGACAAAACGCTTGGATTCAGTTAACTCCGCCCCCTCTCGCCGCTCATACAACTTTAGCAGTAGTAGAAATATATATATCACAGCAAAAAGTGAAGTTACTTCATGATGCTGTTCTAAGGAGTTAACATGTGCGACACAGCTTCATGGCTAAATGGCTAACACACACACGCTAACATGCATTTTGATCGACTCACCACTCTGATGTTTCCATTATGGGATTTGCGTTGGTTATAAAAGTTAATCCACTTTGATTCTGGCCAAGGTTCATCAAGCATCCATCAGTACAGACACAGACAAACACTATTGTGGCTGATAGTCGCTGAATCCCGGAGGGAAATTCCAACTTCTATGCCTCTTCTTTGGGAAGGTTGAATAAAGTCCAGTCCTCGCAGCCAAACGCGGTTTTCTCCGTGACATTATCGTTGGGTAAGAAAAAAGAACAGGTGTCCAGACTCCAGAGTAGGTTAGAAAAAGCTCCCTCTTCACAACTTTCGGTGCAACATGACATGACCATCTGTTCAGACCGTTCGGACGCTCAGCGGGAGCGTTTGTTTTCGGTACAGGGGCAGCGCAGCGTCAGGCACTTACTCTTTTTTTTTTTTTTTTTTTTTCTTTTTTTTTTTTTATTGATTTTTTCTTACGACAGAAATAATGAAAAAAGCAATTTTACAAATGAAAATCATGCCGTAAGGCATTAGATTACAGACGTGTAGCACTTCCGTTCCGCTGTGACGACACAACTGAACATGCCAGTCGTTTACCAGGAGAGGGCGGATCAGCTGCTCAGAGAGCAGGATTCAGGAGGATTACTGAGAACTGCGTGAATGAATCCAGAAACCACTCTGGGGGTGTTTTTGATAAGGAAATAGCATAACAACATGGTTAAAAGCTCCAAAAAGTCGATTTTGCATGATATAGGACCTTTAATAGCACGTTACAGTAGAATGTTGTTGTTTTTTTCAGAGGGATTTTTCAATATCTTATTCCGGGCCTGATTTATTGAGCTTTGAACACAAGTAAAAAAATTAAATTACCTGACTCTTTCCATTGTTTAGCTCTATAGGGCAATTGTATGCATAAAATACCTTATTTTTATATGAAAACATAACATGACAGAAATAATAATGTATATATTATATCTATATAATATATTACTATAATAATATATTATATAGATATATTATTATTATTATTATTAATATATTTCTATCAGTAATCTACAGGAAAAGTTCCAAATTGATACAGTATAGCTAAATGTATTTATTTCCCCCCTGTTCCCCGGCAGTGTCTCACCTTAAATCCTCATCTATACTGGGCCGTTTTGGCGTCGCAGATGTTTTGCCGCTCAATACGACTACATTTGCCGGGGTGATGCCTTTGGTAAGGAAAATGGTTTCACACCAATGAGTGGGGAATCTTAAGAGGGAAAGTTTCCACTGTGCGGCCGAAGCAGCGTACGACAGACTTCATGTTCTGTCGGTCTGAGCGCGCCGACAGTCTTGAGGAGGTGAAACCGGGGGCAGAGCTCCACATTTGGGCCGCGTTGGTGCGTTCGAGCTAACTCGGAAGACGCCCGATGACAGTTAGCGCGTGGCCGGGGAGGAGGCAGCTGAACCGAATGTAAACGTCTCATTAGATCAGTGTCGCGCGGCACTTTAAATAGAGGCCGAAGCCGCGCCGCCAACGCCCCATCTGCTCGGCGCACTGCCCCGCAGGACGCACCACTCTGCAAGGCACAATTGATCCCTTAATAATGCCACGACCACTGCGTGACCCTTGGCGGGGGGGGGGCTGGTGTCCATATTCGTCAGGCGCTCCACAGGATGATGCGTTGTTACAGCGGTTTTGGGAAGTCTGAAGTGGCTTTGGCGATCTGTGCGATTGCCACAAAAGCAGAATCAAGTTACCGTCAAGTAGAATAACGGAGCACAGGTTCGTATGGTTGAACTGTTAAAATGCCCACTTACCCCCCACCGTAACCGTGTTTTGCTTTAATAGATTATGTTGCGTTTTTGTCATGTTTTTGTTTTGTAGCGTTTTGGTCGCATTTCATTCTTTGTCGTAATGCGACTGTAATAAAGCCACAAAAGTGTGACAACTATGTGACAAAAACGCAACGAAAAAGTGACGAAAATGTGGAAAGAGCTTAGGTCTCGGCTTTCAAATGAGGTGTTCCTCTGGCCGATGGACTGTAAACTCTCAGGTCAAGAACCTTTTAGATTTGGGTATAGCCAAGCTGGTGAAAATAGGCTCAGTTAAGGCAGGGATTTAATGAGTCATAATAGAGAATGACTCATTCTCTCACTCAGTTAAGGCAGGGATTTAATGAGTCATAATAGAGAATGACTCATTCTCTATTATGACCCCCCCCCCCCCCCCCAAGGTTCAAGATTCAAAAGATTTTACTGTCAATTTATTATTCATTTAAATTTTCATTTCTCTCAAGTCCTTGGTGTGGGGCGGTGAGTGCGTGGTGGAAGCACTGGGAGGGCAGGGAAGGGAGGGAGTTCAGCTTCCCGATGACCTGGTGTATGAAACTGTTCTGAAGTCGACTGGACCTGGCCCGCGGTCTCCTCCCTGAAGGCGTTACCTTGAAGAGACTGTGTGATGGGTGCGTAGGGTCCCTGGTGATTCTGAGGGGAGTGAGGGGTAGAAGTGTCCCCACCAATAATGACCCCAAACCTACGGCCTTGTCCTAGTCCAAATGTCCGCTCTGCCTCTGACTGCTCCCATTTCTTATGGTGCAGCTGTTGCCTAATAACAATGAGAATATTAAAACTGTTGATACATTTTTTTTTCATTACATTTCCCTTTTTTTAATCCGTCGGGCACACATCGTCGCAGCTGCACAGACAGAGCTAACATAAGCGTTGATTTTCTCCATCCAATGAACCGAGACAATCACAATATGACCACATTCAATTAGGCCCGTTCCCGACGGTCCGCCGCAGACCCGCCGGCATGCGTCGGCGGGCTCCTTACTGCATCCATGCATGTGCCTCCCAGCCATTGTGCGCAAGTAATTTAGCAAAACAATGTGGCCTCTCCTCCTCATCATCTGGGAGGCTCCGTTTCCTGCCGTAAATACTGGCCTACAGCCCGAGAGAGAAACATGTTTTGTCGAGGAAAAACAGCCGTGCATCTATAAGATATCGGATCATGATTACAAGACAGTGAGGCTTGGCAGTTAAAGGTTATGGAGAAAGTTATTGATTATTTTCCTACAAAGTGTTTTATGGGGAGGTAGGAAGCAACATCGACAGGGCACTTTACCATCATTGCTTTAGCTGCCATGTAGAGTCTAGAGTAATGGGCTGTAATCTATAAAAACTGTTCCATGGCATTTATATACGAGTTCAAATGGTTAAGCTTTACAACTACCTTAGCCCTGTTCATTTCTGTAGTATAACTACAATACAATAATGTATGAGAACTAGACAATACCCAACTATACATTATTCTTCCACTTTATCCTCTCGACGTGAACGAACAGTGGCTCTACTCCAAGTTCCTCCGTGTTGACTGAGCTCCTCACCCTGCAAAGGAAACTCATTTCGGCCGTCTGTATCCGTGGTCTCGTCCTTTCGGTCCTTACCCAGATCTCATGACCATAGGTGAGGGTGGTCATGAAATCTGGATTTACCAATCTGATCAATCAGTAAATCGAGAGCTTTGCCTCAGACTCAGCTCCCTCTTCACCACAACAGTCCGATACAGCGACCGCATCCCTGCTGACACCGCACCGATCCGTCTACCGATCTCACGCTCCATCCGTCCCTCACTCGTGAACACGACCCTGAGATACTTGAACTCCTCCACCTGAGGCGAGGACTCTCTGATGACCTGGACAGGGGAAGCCACCTTTGTCCCTTGGAGAACCATGGCCTTGGATTTGGAGGTGCTGATTTTAATCCCAGCCGCAGATCTTCATTTTTGTAGTATAACGTTATACAATAATGTACTATAACTAGACAATACCCATCCATCCATTTTCTTCCGATTTATCCGGGGCCGGGTCAAGGAGGCAGCAGTGTGAGCAGAGATGCCCAGACTTCCCGATCCACCCAGCTGTTCTGGGGGGACCCCGAGGCGACACCAGGACAGCTCAGAGACGCATTTGCTCTTTAGTAAATAAAAATATCTTGATTTTCCAAAGAGAAATGAGAATGTTATTTTTTTTCTTTTCTTTTTGCATTGTTTTTTTTTGTTTTTTTGGGGGGCTCTTGGAAGGAAATGAAAATGCTATATTCCTTAAAATAATAGTCTCCAAGGATATATGTTTTCCAAATTTAATAGATGTGTGTTACAATTAGCCACCTGTACCTTCAATTTGAGGTAATGTAAGTAATATTCTTTTTACTTCAAAAGTCAATCTGAATCCCCGGTGCCATTACTCTGACCAATGAGAGGAGCTTTCCCTGTGAACCAGCCTGACAGGTCTGACCCGGAGGGGAAGGGGGAGTGAGCCTGATCATTTATTTTTGTTTGTTCTCGCTCTCCTCATTTCGCAAACTAGGAGTGGCTTTCAGGTCCAATCAGGAGGGGTGCAGGACTTGATTGTCTACTTTTGCAATCTTACACATTATCACCCTAACTTGTTTAGAGGGATGAAGGCTGAGGGCATTTGACCATTAATGAAGCCTAGGCATAAATTCAGCCTGGAAGACTAATTTCAACATCACCTACATCATCTTATGATCGTGTCTGCGAGGGTCACTCCTCCACCTCAGCCAATCAGCAGAACCACACCTTCGCAGCAGCGTTTGCTCTTTAGTAAACAAATGTGTTTAAGCATTGATAATCCATATATCAATGTCTACTGCTGGAGTTATTGGCACCACATTATTGGCCTGTTATTTCGTCATCAGTTCCTACATGGCTCTCCTCTACGCTCCGCTGACTGGTTAATTCCACCCATCCAAAAAAAAATCCCATAATTAGATCACTGTTTAGGCCACCGGTGAAGTTTATGGAGAAAGTTACTGACCTCTCTCACCCCACATTGTGCTTTATTAGGAGGCAGGGAGCAACAAAGAGCGCAGGACCCTCGGGCGACGGCGCACTTTACCAGCGAAGGGGGCTGCCATTGCCCACGCACTCCTCTCCTGCGCTGCGCCTGATCCGTGGCAGAGGTCCACCACCACTTAGATCATTTTACCAGGGGCTCAGGGAGGGCACGCGGGTGGGGGGGAGAGAGAAGATGGGTGCAGGGCAGCCAGCGACCCTGCCTTCCACCGCCGTACACGCCTCGCTGCCCTCACCCGCTGTGACATCTGCCCCACCCCGCGCCGATGCCCACAGTGCGCGCAGCAACAAGGGGGGGAAAGTCTTTGCGTTGTCTGGAGAGATATCAATCAAATGAACAGCAGCTGGGGTCATGGGGCCGGCGGGGGGTTGGGGGCAGGGGGGCTCATGGGAACTGACCTAAATGACGCAGAAGTACATGAGTGTTCTGTAGATTCTGACTGTAATGACGATTGTGTCAAGGCTGCAATGGGCATGTCTGTTTTGGATTAGCAAGAGGTGGGAGGAAGACAATTGAATGCAAATGAAACGCCCTATACCTGATTTTTAGCTGTGCTCCAAAGTCATCAATTGTTTTCCCAAGATGTGACGTCAATGTTCCCAGTTCAGCAAATACGTATTTTAAAAAGCTAAATTTATATAGTGACTACTTACTAAGACTGCACACTTTTCTTTCTCATATTGATCGATCTCGATTTTTGATTCAATTTAATTTTTCATAATAATAACTACTAAATGTAGTTGATTCGTGGGCTTATGGTGCGTTCCAGGCAATTGGTAAATTTCCCACCTCCCACTTGGAAAAATGCCGTGGAACTGGTAATTTACAACTTCTAAACTCGGAGACCTCAAGACTGCGACGGGTTAAAATGCAAGATGGAGACAGTAATGGTGGCCCCCGGTGGAGGAGCAGCAAATGTTAAAACTGTAACAAGACCACTGCATCAGTGACGTGAACGATACTTTTGGTCACAGCTTTCGTATAACGTTAGCATCATATGAGCTAACTGTTGTAGCATTAGCCGTTTTGTCACATACAAGTTTATTCACCCGGAACGCTCTGAGGTCGTAAGTCATCATTTTCAAGTGGGAAACATACCAGTTGCCTGGAACGCACCAGTAGACATATGTTTTAGACAAACCTCAGTTCAAAAAATAACAGATGCTACAGTTTCATTTAACACTCAGAAATCTTCCATTGTCTAATCCAAACTCCAAA
The DNA here is from genome assembly GCA_021464625.1 of Proterorhinus semilunaris. Taxonomy (NCBI): domain Eukaryota; kingdom Metazoa; phylum Chordata; class Actinopteri; order Gobiiformes; family Gobiidae; genus Proterorhinus; species Proterorhinus semilunaris. The sequence goes on along the minus strand of CM038356.1, from coordinate 27,336,266 downwards.
ACTAGGTGCTGTTTTTTGCCAAAGAAATGGCTGTTAAATCTGACAATTATAAAGTCCCATGGTGATGATCCAGATTGACCAAAGTAGAGATCGCGATTTACATTAATTTCCCACACCTTCTGTTTATATTCGGCATTCTTTGCATCAAGGAACCACTCAACCATTTGCACACCAGGTAAGGGGAAACCATCTGAGCTACTGTTGACCCTTGCCTATGTTACTTAAGGTCGTCTCACTTCAAACTTCATTTGGAAGTGGCCAAAGACTCGCTGCTTTATAAGAAAACAATTGTTGACTAAATGTGGTTCTGCATCTTGGAACATGCCCTCTGCATTTTCTGGTGCAAGGGAAGCTACACAAATGTGACCAAAACGTTTTTTTTTTAAAAAGCAACAAAAACGCGATGAAAACACAACCAAAAAGGACGAAAATGTGACAATCAACTAGGAAGAAGCTTAGATCAGTTTTGTAGGTCTTAGCTTTCAAATGAGGTGTTACACTGGCTTACAGGCTGTACGCTCCAGTCGAGAAGCTTTTGGATTTGGGCGAAGCCGAACTGGAGAAAATGTGACCCGCCATGGAATCCAAAGACACAAGTCGGCAGCTTGCGTCTGGAGAAAAACGTAAACAAAGTTTTTTTTTTTTTAAATTGGTGATTTTCACTTTTTTGCAGAATCGTTCAGTTGAAGTCACGAAGAAGCCTCTCCATGTTTAAGCTACCAGTATTGGTATATTTAAAAGTGTAAACTTTTAGATTCAAACCTGCTTGTTTTGGGAGATTTTGGAGCGCGCTGTAGGGGCGTGACTTTGTCTCTGTGTATTTACATACACACAGACACACACACACCTCCTCGGAGGAGGCACAGGCTTCCCCTGTGCCTCCTCCGAGGCCACCGCTACTTGCACTGGAAAATGGATTTACTACGAGTTTGCTGAGCAGAAGGCACAGTATACTTAAGACGGGTGAGTGAAAGTTTGTTTTTTTATCGCTTGTGGATGCTGTGCCAGTCGTTTTTTGATGAGTCTATTCTGCTGTTGTTAGCTAACGGCTAACGTCTAAGCTAACGTGCAGCTGAACCTGCTATTTACACAAAATCAAGACCTCTCCCAACTTAAACTACTCCATAAATGTAGTCAGCGCATCCCTAGCTTTCAGCCACTTCTTATTTGAGAGAGATCCGCTTCATATTTTTATTCTCCTACTAAGTAGTACAGGAGACTTTTCTAAAGTTATAACTGTAGTCAGCGCATCCATTGCTCTCTCTCAGCGTGAGGCAGAGCTGACACAGGCAACCTGGGGAGAATCACGCAGGATTGTGTCTGTAAAGAGTAGGCTACACTATGTCCATCACTATGGCCTAGTAAACATCAAAGTTTGTTGTTTTGTGTTCATTCTAAAAACACAATACGTTATCTCATGTTTAGACTTTCGCATACCTATTGTTATTAGCTAGCACAGGACACTCGTTCTGTGCTAGCTATCATGTTTAATTAAGGCGGGGGCTAAGAGGTTACAGTGAAAGTGTTGTTTTTGTGTTTTTATTAAATAATTCCCACTGCTGCCTGTGGGGGGAGCTCCAGGCAAACTCCCCATCAGCACTGTCCTGTGTTTCAGAGCCAATCTCTAATCCTCCTCAATACCTGGGTATTAAAAATATATTAATTTAAGCCAATAAAATAATATATTTTTTAAATATGTCCACTTTAACGGCTCAGTAATAGGATGAAATGACATGATACTAAATGTGTAATGACAAAGGAATTACGGTTGCTTGTTTTTTTCATATTGATATGATTAATTTTAAACCTTAGCCCTAACCCTCAGCCATTTCAATTCAATTACCAGGAAACATAATGAGTATTTTCCAGATATTAATATGAAAACTGGGCTGCCAAATGCATTATCTCTTGTCATAATTGTCTCTTGTCTTGAACATCAAAACATCACGGTGTGGACAGGAACGAGTGAGTAAACCATCGACATCTACATATTGTTTTTACTGTAAAAATCAATCAAATATTCAATCCGCTCAATGAATACAACAGTTGAGGCATGTGTACAGTGTGTCAGTGTCAAGAGTGCATGGCTTATGTGTGTGGGAGAGCGGGGTAATAAGGTCACTGCAGTGCACTCCCCGGGGCGGCCTTCCCACAGCCGCCTCTGTCCCGCCGTATGCTGCCCAATCCAAAGCAATCCACTCACAAAACACGACACGACCTTTCAGACTCACTGAGCATCAAGCAAGCGTGAGCAGGGCCGCCGTGTTGTATCCATGTGAGCGGTCGGCCCCGGTGCCCCGCGCACAATCCGCTGCCCCGGGGCCCCCCCAGCGCAGCCCTCCGTACAAAATAATTACTCTCCCAAGACAGGGTCGTAACACTGGGCTTGTGATGCTCAAGCTGGCCTCAGAGGGCGCCACACGGGCCCCTTTCAGACAGGACATGAGAGGGGGCTCGAGTTCATGTTTTCAAGACACCAGACCAATGGTTTTCAATTGGTGCGCCAAGGAACTCTTTTCTGCGAGTTGTTGGCCATGGGAAAAATTGGAAGTTGATTATTGACTAAATATCACAAGTTATATTTAGTCTTGGGACCACCAATTCATTTTCTCATAGGAGAGGTGTGGTTTACGATTGTCCATAGCCGTTTATTGGGCGCTACAAAGGTCTATCATAAGGATCTACCAATCTTATGATTGTATCCAATGACGTATGATGTACCCGCTGTAAACTTTCGAGCCAAACTATTTAGAACACGGTCTAAAGCTTGATTGTGTCTGCTGCTGTCATGTTGGATCTGTAAATATATATATATATATATTTTTTTTTTATTATTATTTTAAAAACTATAAGCTTCCATATTTCGAATAATGTCTTGCCGTCTCTCCTCGTTCTGTGATCGGTCCCCAAATCCATGCGAAGATTTGGGCCATGGTCCCCAGACTCTCCCAAGACAGGGTCGTAACACTGGGCTTGTGATGCTCAAGCTGGCCTCAGAGGGCGCCACACGGACTCGAGTTCATGTTTTCAAGACGCCACACCAACGGTTTTCAATTGGTGCGCCGAGGAACTCCTTTCTGCGAGTTGTTGGCCTTGGGCAAAATTTTAAGTTGATTAATTATTTGAATTCTTTGATTGTCGATGCTTGATATTTTCTACGATAAAAGTGCAGAAGAATGGCATGATATTTGAAACGAGTATTTAATTTTGGTTGCGGCTTGATATAGTAGAAAATAAAGATTGGTCCTTAGCTATATAATTTGAGAGCCAAAGCGCTATGGACGAAAATGCTTTTTAAGTCACATTTTAGTAATTTCCATATGTATATCCCTCCACTGCCCCCTGCTGTTCTCAGAGAGTTTGAGCCTGTGACACTGACTCTCCTCTCTGAGGTGGTCCAGGGGATGAGACCCACAAGTTGTCCTCTGGATATCGTTCCATCTAAGGTTCTCAAACATGCTTTTGACACCGTGGGCCCATACCTTCTCACTTTGTTCAATAGCAGCCTAAGCACTGGTTCTGTCCCTGCAGCCTTCAAGCATGCCGTGGTTAGGCCACTGTTAAAAAAACCTAATCTAGATCCTGCTGTTCTGTCAAATTTTCGACCCGTCTCTCACCTTCCATTTTTGTCTAAGATTTTAGAGAAGCTAATCTTCATTCAGTTGCAGTCTTTTTTGGAAAATAATTCTATTTTTGAGAAATTTCAATCAGGCTTCAGATCGCGTCACAGCACGGAGTCAGCTCTTCTTAAAGTGCACAACGACATTCTGCTGTCTTTGGATTCGAAGCAGCCAGTGCTTTTGATGATGCTGGACCTGACTGCGGCGTTTGACACCGTGGACCACTCAGTTCTCCTTTCCCGGCTGGCGGAGCATGTTGGTGTTCAGGGCACGGCCCTGCAGTGGTTTAGGTCCTACCTGACTGACCGGAGCTTTGTTGTGATGGTCGATGACTATTCCTCCTCCTCCACCCCGTTGTCATCTGGGGTGCCACAGGGTTCCATCCTTGGCCCGGTCCTGTTCTCACTTTACATGCTGCCACTCGGATCCATCATTGCCAGACATAATTTATCATTCCATCTTTATGCTGACGATGTCCAGGTCTATTTACCAGTGCTCCCTAACACTGCCACTGCTCTTGACTCCCTCCATCACTGCCTTTCGGACATTAAACAATGGCTCACGCAGAATTTTCTTCACCTCAATGAAACAAAATCCGAATTTATTATTTTTGGCTCCGGGGACGTTCCTCAGATTCAGTCCAGGGTCATGGGTCCAGTCCGTGATGCCGTCAGGAACCTGGGAGTTGTCTTTGACCGAGAACTGAACTTTAAACAACAAATAAATGCTGTTGTCAAAGCCAGCTTTTTTCAGTTGCGCCTTTTGACCAAGGTGAAGCCCTTTCTCTCACGCAAAGACCTCGAGAAGGCAACGCACGCGTTCATCAGTTCTCGGTTGGACTATTGCAACGCTCTCTACTCTGGCCTCCCACAGTCGTCACTCCACCGGTTACAGTTAGTGCAGAATGCAGCAGCCCGTCTTCTCACTGGTTCATCCAGACACAGCCACATCACTCCTGTCCTCTCCTCCCTGCACTGGCTCCCGGTCCGTTTTCGGATTGATTTTAAAATGTTAATGCTTGTTTTTAAAGCTCTTCATGGTCTTGCTCCGTTATATCTGACTGAGTTGTTGACCGTACATCGCCCCAGCAGTGCTCTCCGGTCTGCCAAGCAAATGGTTCTGGACGTGCCCAGGTCCCACTACAAACAGTGGGGCGATCGTGCCTTTAGGGTTGCAGCGCCTAAACTGTGGAACAGCCTGCCCCTCAGCCTACGTGTTCTCACGGACCTGTCCCTGTTTAAATCCAGATTAAAGACTCATCTGTTCAAATTTGCTTTTAATACTTAGGGCACACTTAATTGTGTCTTGGTTGTAATCATTTTGTGTTTTTATATTGTTTAAATCTTTCTGTGAAGCACTTTGGTCCTCCTGGTGTTGTTGTAAAGTGCTATATAAATAAACCTTGATTGATTGATTGATATGTGATAGTTGTAGCACTGTTTTTATCGACTTTTCATTGAATAAAAGTATTAGCATTTTAACAAATTAAAAGCCAGGTAGTCAAGTATTGAACATATGATCAAGATTTTGACAGAAAGATTACACGCCCAATAGGCACAGTCAACATTATCGTGAACAGGGCTTTCCCGTACAGTGGCCTTCTCCTCATCATGGGACCATCGCTTCGAGGTTTGTTTGCACATTCGTTCATTAACACCGTCCTGACAAAGTCCAAGTGACATCGCTGTCAGTCTCTCGCTCAGACTGGCGTGCGGGACTGAAAGCCATCTAAAAAAAGTCACATGGACTTTAAGGGTCTGTTCTGTTGCTCTGTGCCCTGGCCCTGATTGCGAACGTTCGACGAACCACTTCCCAACATTTTCGTCTCGCCAACGAAAACTCAGAAACGTCTGGTCATGTTTTAGCTCGTCATCGTCACATTATCACCTCGTAAAAGGGCCGTCAATGAAATGATCTCGTCTCCGTTGACGAAAGCAACACTGTTAAGGGATCCTAAACTTTTTGGCCCCAAACCCCAACAAAGAAAATCGGTTCAAGAAATAATTTGACTATGTTAGCTTATTACTTTTACTTAGCCTTTGAACAGACTACCAGATATTTTCTACATTTTGACCTTGTGTTTCAGAAAAGCCTGTGAGCAAAATGTTCAGCATGCACCATTCTCCAAGAGGGTCTCCCGAGATACCTACACTACAGGCCAGATGTCAGACCCCTGGTAGTAATGTTATTCTTACCATTAAAATAGTCTATCTCAGCTCATTAGGACTTCATAATCCTTGGGTCAAACTTGGCCATGTTTGATTCCAGGCCCCCAAAATCCTTTATACACCTCATTCAATACGCTGACACACACACACACACACAGGATTATGAAATTAAGTACAATGTATATTGATGAGGCAGCGTCCCTGAAAGAGTAGGACCCAGACAACCTAATTTGGATCATTTCTTGTTAGAATCCGAATTAGGTGCTTGTATTTTTTTATCCTGCTATTGTCAGTCACGGACCCTTTGCATTATCCTAACCCTATGGCTGCAGCTTTGTCTCCTCTACCTGCTTCTTCAACACAAAGTCAAGAGCGTTTAATCCCGGACATGACATGACCTGACCAGGATATCGCCCTCCCTCCTTTCACATCCGCATCTCTCGCATCAACATACCACCACACGGCATTTCCTCTCCAGCGGCGGATCATCCTGATAAAAACCCACTTATCATTTAGCTCCAAATGAAAGACCAAAGGGGGCCCCCCAAAAAAACTCTTCCGATACCACCGATCTCATTTCACGGCGGATCGGCCCCGGCCCTTTCTGCCAAGTTTGATCCGACGTCGCGCTTTTAGTCCCTTCTTTTCCCCCCTCCCTGATTCGGGCTGAGGTCAGACCAATTTGCCACCCGGAGAGGGACGGGGGAAGAGCGCAGGTCCCCGTTTTTAATTGTCAGGTCACGGGGGTTGCGCGGGACAGAGGATCCTTTCGGGGCGCGTTGTCTGTCTTTGGCGCTGGAAGGAAATCCCCCGCCTCATTACGAGCGGAGGGGAGATTAATTGACCGCTCCAGCCCCCAAGACTAGATCAACTTGGAAGAGGGGGGGAAGTCGCCCAATTAAGGACCCCGACGACACCACCTTTCCTTACACCGAGAGTAATCCTTTTATGAGCATTAGAGAAGGGAATTGGGAAGGGAGAGAGATGAAGGCTATACGGGCTGCCCTTTGCCAATGACACGCAGGACTGTGGGCGCTGTCAGTCGGCGCGACGACGGGTCAAAGTGGTGCCACGGAGAAAGGAGACGGTATAAACATGGGCGCGTTTGACTTTGACCGCTTAATTAGTAATCCTCTTAAGGAAGACTAAAGATTGAATTGTCCTAATAGGCCTACAACAACTTTTAATGATGTGTGTCAATAGGTTGCGTTCGGGAATTTGACGTCGGAATTTAACACGGAGCGCAGAGGTCAATGTGAATCTGCCGGCGTGGAGCTACGGCGCTCCCTCGAGAAATATCGGTGCGAAAGAGTAATACGTTCCAAACACCAAGGATTGGGTGGGGGGGAAATGAATTACTTAAATGTTTCTGTACCACAATTGTCAGCAACCCTTTAGTTAGTAGTGAGTCCTTGGGTCAAGGCAAGCACGACTGTAACTGCTGACGACGCCGGGGAAAACGTGAACCATGTGTCACCACGTTTTTCTGGTCTCATGGTTGAGACATCAGGCCTCTCTCAGACCCTCCACCAGTGTGCTCTCAAAGTTCAGAACATCCTTTGGACAGTTCTCCTTCAAGGGGGTTAGACTGTGGAACTCTTAGCCTGGTTTTACCATACCCTCGTACTCATTTCGTTTCGTACAGAGGGTCTAGATCTTCACAATTGAGCTCCGTTATCAGGTGGGAGGGGTGAACTCCTTTGAAATTATTGGATCTTATTTTCGCTAGAGTTTGGTTGTGACGTATGTAATGCGCCCGAGTGAGTGAAGCAGCTATCGTAAATCTTCATGGGAGCATTCCTTGCACATTCTAAGGCTTTAATTTTAATTTCTGGATATTTGGGAGCCGAGCCAGAACGGATTGAAGAGCTTCCTTTAGGTTCGTGTCCACCGCCGTTGCCAAACTACAACCAGCAAATGCGACGCAAATGCTTGACATCACCTACAACACCCGCCTCCCCCGCTCGCTGAATGGTAGGTTGAAATTCAACCGATGAAACGCAGCCACTGAGATCAAACCCAGACGTATATGTAGGGAAGTAGGGAAAAGATCCGGAGTTTACGGATGGCAAAGGCCAGGCTACACTGGACTAAAACTGCAGACTGACATTAGCAACTTTGGAATCACAGCTCAGGCAGTGGCTAAAATCGGGCCTGGGTTTTTCGAATGTGTAAAATGTGCCTTTCAAACGGTTGTTCCATCCATCCATCCATCCATTTTCTTCCGCTTTATCCGGGGCCGGGTCGCGGGGGCAGCAGTCTCAGCAGAGATGCCCAGACTTCCCGATCCACGCACACCTCCTCCAGCTGTTCTGGGGGGACCCCGAGACGACACCAGGCCAGCTCGGAGACATAGTCCCACCAGCGTGTCCTGGGCCTTCCACGAGGCCTCCTCCCAGTGGGACATGCCTGGAACACCTCCCGAGGGAGGCGACCAGGAGGCATCCGGAACAGATGCCCTAGCCACCTCAGCTGGCTCCTTTCGACGTGGAGGAGTAGCGGCTCGAGTCCGAGCGCCTCCCGGGTAACTGAGCTCCTCACCCGATCTCGGAGGGTGCGCCCAGCCACCCTGCGGTGGAAACTCATTTCGGCCGCTTGTATTCGCGATCTTGTCCTTTCGGTCATTACCCAAATCTCATGACCATAGGTGAGGGTGGGAACGTAGATCGATCGGTAAATCGAGAGCTTTGCCCCCTGACTCAGCTCCCTCTTCACCACAACAGTCCGATACAGCGACCGCATCACTGCTGACGCCGCACCAATCCGTCTACCGATCTCACGCTCCATCCATCCCTCACTCGTGAACACGACCCCGAGATACTTGAACTCCTCCACTTGGGGCAAGGACTCCCCACCGACCTGAAGCGGGGAAACCACCTTTTTCCGGTGGAGAACCATGGCCTCAGATTTGGAGGTGCTGATCCTCATCCCGGCCGCTTCACACTCGGCTGCAAACCGCCCCAGTGCGCGCGGTTGTTGTTGTTGTATATTGTTTTTCCTGCTATGGACAAGTGTTGAAAATGACGAGTGCTATAACACTTGAAACAATACATCTGGTTCGTCCGATGTCATTACTATGTCCACTTCTAAACTGAGTTCCACTACTTTGTTTACATCAAACCCGTTCCAGATCTTGGTTACCAAAAAAGTTCTACTTCTCTCACCTGGACAAAGTATTCTGTCTCTCTCAACGAGTACAAGGCTATTGTTTGACTTTGGGTGACAGCAGGGGCTTTTTTCTGGTGACTTTTCCAAATAATTGTTGGTTTTGTGAAGGTGATGACTGATTGACTTTATGGAGACCTTCTTATCCCTAAAAACTTGTGCAATTTTCAAACAGTGATTCTTGGAGAGAACCAACCCAAAGGTTTAATCCAGTGTCATGCAATCCTTCATAGTTAGAGTAGTTGGCTTGGCTTAATCTCTGAGCAGCCCTAATCGTGGTAAAAGCAGATACAAATGTGTTACCTTTCAATATTGCAAAAACATTTTTTTTAACATTCTTAGAGTGAACTTAAATTTGAAACAACCCATGATACATGTACGTAAAAAAAGCTTCTGTGTTACTCTATGTGGACTGAAACTGTGGAAGAGTTTGAAAGAAGAACCTCAAGGAATGTCATTCATCACTTTAAAGTACTTTTCAAAGAAGAAGTCTACAGGGGCAGGAGAAGGTTGTAGCAGCCAGTACTAACCTGAGTCACTGTTATCGCTGACGTGACCGCTCGTCCAGTGCCAGAAGGTTGGGGCGTATCGTTCAAATTCGTTAATTTATCGTTTACAAAAGAGGTCTCAAAATCAGCCCATGCAGTGTGTTATTTTTCATATCCCCAAACAATCTGTTCACCTCATCAGTGCTGCATAACACTGAACAAGCTTGTAGGCTCATCTGTTTAGCCCCCTGATATGCTGCGTACCACGCCCAGAGTGACCCCTTGCAGACCGGCTCAAAGGTCGTAACTTTATGGCTGTAACATGGAGAATGTAATGGATTATAAATCATTTGGTAAAATATTCTCTTGTACCGTATTATATAAATCCATACAGCAATTTACTGTAGGACTATCAGTTTAGTGAACGAAGTGGGATTCTTCACCTCATATTGAATGCATGGTTCCGTGGGGCATTAAAAGCCATTAAATACATTTTGCCAAAATCAAGTTCTTAAATGTAATTAAAAAGCATAACATTCTATTTAAACTGGAATAAAATTAAAATAAAAATTATAACATTGCTCAATTATTTTTTTACTGTAGAAGATCATCGAAAATACTAAGGTCGAAAGCATATTCAGCTGCAGTTTTGGCTGATATTATGCATTTGTGGCCTTAAAATATAGTATTTGGGCATTCTAAAGTGTTATATGACATATCTAATGACCGATTCACTCCCATGACTTCAGTACCGAATCCCATGCCACTGCTATAGAATAGGAAGACATGTTCGTGTGTGTTCCTCCATTGTGGCGCGCATGACTGCAGGGCACCGGTCTGTCAGGGAGCACAGAGGTGTGGGAGATGTATGCCAGCACCTGTCGGGCCCCTGGGAGCCACATCTGCAGGGTTAGCAGTGACACACAGCATACAGCCCCGTTCACACACATCTCGGGTTCATGTGTCTTCCGGGGACATTACATAGACTTGAAGCGATTCAAAAGAGAAATGTAAAACCAATTTGAGCGGTAAAATGACACGGGAAAAGCACCTTCTGGAAGTGAGATAGTCGGTTTTGGGGCATTTGTTTTAAACTTATAGTTCTTAGAGAGTTATACACCCAGAACTATTGGCTAAACTCCCAGCACACAATGTTTTTAAAGATTTTCAGGTAAGTAGCCACTACAAATAAAAGGCCTTTTAAGATGAGTCAGAAGTAAATTTGATTGATTTGAGTAAGTCATCTCAGGAAATCTGTCCATGGGGCAAGAATTTTACACTTGAATTAAATACAATATATAAATAATATACAAAACAGTTTTATTTCAAGTATATTAAGATTTGTTATTGTTTTTTCATCTGCCGGTAATTGTGTGCGCAATAAGCGAAGTCGTAATCTCAATTGGCGCAATGAGTTATGGGATCGCTCAGAGGTCAATCGGGATAAATTTGACCCGGAAGTAGGTTTTGACAGCGCAGAAGCATACACGAAGACGAGAGAGTGCAGATAAATGTACTTTAAATGATTTGTTATTGTTTGTATGATATCCAAAACATACTAAACTGTGTGAGAGGCTCAGGTGGAGGATACAGAGATGCGTCACGATGTTTTTAGACGATGGACAATTGCTAATTTGAAGTTATTTGTGTGGAAACGCGGGCTATCGCTAAGCGGCTACAGACTTTACCGTGGGTCTGGAAGTGTCGGGCCACTTTACTGCAGTCCGCGACTTGAGGGGACGGCTTGTTGTTGTTTTTTATCACATTTTATTTTTGATCTACTTTATGTATGTTTTAAAGTTTTTATAGTTTATTATTACTACGTTTTATGTTTCATGTTGCACGATTGCTCTGAAGAAAATTCCTACTTTGTGAACCTGTTCAATTTCAATAAAACCATTTATGATTCTGATTCTGTCGGATTATTAACAAGGAAAAGCTTTCAGTTTCTATACATTTGGATGGTGTGGGACGAAGTACGAAGTACAGTTTCTTGAAGGCCGAGAAAAGATCCAACAAATTACATATAAAGCATGTGATCATTGAACAGGACGCATAAGGTGCTATTGCACATGTTTTCCAGGGTATGTTTATTGTTTCCTTTGCTGCATGACTTTATTCAACTTCTAGGCATTTGCCATTTAGCCTTTCCTTCATACACAATCATCGTAATCCCTCCTCCCCCCAGTACAATGCTGAGAGAAAACATGTTCATGTAGGCCAGAGCATTGTGTAGTATAAAAGTAAAGATGGCTTACGTTCTGCTTTTCTATTGTACAATTTATATATAGTGTGTAATTTTCAGGAAAGAATGATCCCCCCACCCAAAAAGTCGACATTTAATTTAGCTTGTGCCACCTGCAATTGGAAATTAAAACCATTTGACCAAAATGTTCGTGGAAGCACAGATACTCACCCTCGATATATTTTTGATGATCTGTTAATGTACCACAGTTTTGATGTCTTTATTCATGCATATTTTACATTGGGTTTACTGTGAGATAGCGCTTTTATCCCGATTGACCTTTGACCGGAAGCGCTGCGCATGCGCACGACGAGATTACGACTTCGCTTATTAAAGTTCTTCTTACTTTAGGTGAAAGAAAACAGCCCCACAGAAAAAAAGTATTTGACAAAAACTACCCGAGCACTCTTTCTTTGCAGGTATTTGCTAATAATGCCAAACACATCTTAATCACCATCATACGTTTTGTTGATTGGAAAATACAAAGTTTTCTTGCCTTTAAGGTTTTTTTGTTGTTGTCTTATTCATGTTTTAAATACATTTCCTTTTTAAGTGAGATGATATTTCCGTTCTATTCTATTGTCAATCCTCTTTCAAGATTGCTCAAAATTCCCTTAATCCGAGCCCCTTTCGAGTCATTTATCTTCTAAAGAAGATTGAAAGGACACGCTGCATAAAGAATGATCATCTTATGACATTACATAAAATTACTTGAATTGAGAGATTAAATCTAAAGTTTGAGTAGAGTTGGCCTAGTCTTGAAATAAAACCTCTTATCGCCAATGGAACAAGCACATTATTTTTTAATTCAGATTATTATGTATAATTTCAATTGATAAAATATCTATTTTTAAACGTAAAAGTGGGATTTACTCTTGTTCCACTGGCATTTTTTATCTCATCAAATCAACTGAAATTCAACATAAAGTACCTTAATTCAAGTGATTTTAAGTCATGTATCTCATTTAAGATTGTCCGTGTCTGAGCAGGTCCCCGCATGACTTGGTAAACACGACACACGCACACACACGCTGTTTGTATTTGCGCCGAAAGCATGTCATCACCGCTCTCTTCAGCAGTCTATTATGAAAAAAAAAAAGAAGCAGTTTATACACCGTTATTCCGATGTTTTCCCCCGCTCTCTCCACATCCCTCGTGGCTGATCGGCAAAAATTGCTTGACATTCCTGTGCCTCCAATTAACCCGCGATTGACTGCGTTCTTTCTTTCTTTTTTTTTGCCTGTCTCCTCTCATTGTGCTCTGGCAAACGTCTGGCCCCCGCAAGGATCACGGGGGCCGTGGGCGGGGAAACAAAGGCGGCGGGTGAAGGTGCAGCCCGGTTGTTTTCTCCGGACCCGACCGCGAGGGCTCTCCCGGTGGGTGCGCGGCATGGTTCCGCGAGAGGGTCGGGGCGGTGTCTGTGCGAGGTTAATGCAGCGGCGCTCCTCGGCGGCCTGAACAAAAGGCCCCTTTGGAACGAGGGTCGACAGTTGGACTGAGAAAATGTGTCACTTTGTCGCTGCCTTTGCGGAAGAAACTTTTTAGAGATTTTGGCTGTGAAGCTAATGGAAACAATTCTCTGTCAATTGTGTGTTGTTTCATTCAGTCCTCAGACCTCAAGACTATACCTCATATGTTCAGACTCTTGAAACAGACTAGGGCTGGGTACCGTTATATGGTATCTACTTGCTACCGACCGAAAAGCTCTGGTAGTGGGGTGGTATCGAAAAACTTTTTTTTCTGTGCTAGTTTTCGGTCATTTTTCTCTCCAGGCGTCAGTTAATGATCCGCCGCGGGTCTAAAAAAGCAAACTGAATTCATGAGCAGCTTCAGCGCAAATGCAGACGTTTTCTATAACTTACTAACACTTTAGTCATTATGGCCGAGCCTGGAGTTAAACTGATTCGAAAACGCTGCTTCTTGGGAGTTCATACGTTTGTCCTAGTGCCGGCAGCGCAGGCGATATGGGCCGGGTTCCTGGATCAGTCCAAAGGAAATGTGAAATGGTGAGACTGTGGAATCGACTCATTAACCTGCAGGAAAATAGAGTCACAAAAAAAGTCTTTCTATGGAGTAAAAATAAGTGTCCCTGGGCTCCAGAGCGCCGGACTGTCTTTGCTGATGCACCACTCCAGTATGTATTCCAGAATAATTTGTCCTGTAGTGTTAAAATCAGATCAAATTTAATGTCAAACTTTGAACACAAGTGGTTGACTGGGATTATGATTAATTTATACTTACAAATTAAAGATGTATTTGAAACTGAGTTGTATGTAAAGGCAAACCTGACCTTGAACCAAAGATCTTTGATGGCTCAGCTGCAAAATGGCATCCTCCCCCTGGCCTTAGAAACTGGCAGGTTCACTCAAACTCCTGAAGAGGACAGACTCTGTAGACTGTGCGAGTTAGGAGAGATTGAAAGTGAAACTCATTTTGTGTCATATTGTCCACAGTGCGATGATCTTAGAAATGTGTTGTGTGGTGAATTGTTTGTTCAAAAGCCTGAAATGTTTTGGATCAGTGATGACGAAAAGACGAAATGGTTGTTTATTCTAATGTGTTTAAATTGGATTCTTTGGTTTGTAAAGCCTGGATGAGGCGGCAGACTTGTTTGTTCAAATACGTTGTTTTTTTTCGTATATTGTGCCTACTGTCTGGCATCTGGTCCTTTTGTTGGGGCTGGGCATATGCAAGACACAATAATAAAAAAACTATTCATTTATTTTGATGGATAGACAAACATGTAACTGAAGACATTTCCATTTTAGTGAAATTAGGCCAAATGTTAAAATACAGTATCCAAAATAACATAATTAAACCAGATGTGAAATGATTTGCACCTTAAATTCGCGGCACGGTAGCACAGCGGTTAGCGCTCGTGCTTCACAGCTAGAAGGTCCCGGGTTCGATTCCCACCTGGACGGGGCCTTTCTGTGTGGAGTTTGCATGTTCTCCCCGTGTCTGCGTAGGTTTCCTCCGGGTACTCCGGTTTCCCCTACCACCAAAAACATGTACAATAGGCCAGGATGAATGAAGTGAGGTGGTGGTCGGAGGGGCCGATGGCGCAGATTGGCTGCCTCGCTTCCGTCAGTCTACCCCAGGGCAGCTGTGGCTACAACAGTAGCTTACCACCACCAAGTATGGAGTGAATGAATAATGACGACAGTGTAGCGCTTTGAGAAACAAAAATTGTAAAGCGCAATACAAGTGTAAGGCATTATTATTATTATTATTATTATTATTAAATGATTATAAATGCTGATTACATTTTTACAGAAGGCTGTCCCCAGTGGTTGGTTGAGTGGTTTTTGAGGGTCGTGGCCTGGGGTTCCTGGTTCGAACATAAATCAGGCTTTTACCCTATGCTAGACAAACACACTTCCCTCTCTCTCTCTCTCCTCCAGCTCGGATCCGCTGTGCATTATTTATATATATATATATATATATATATATATATTATTATAATTATTTATTTTTCTTTTTTTTCCTGGGTGGATGTTGTTGCGCGGATTGCGAGTCGGTCGCTCGTGTTAATCTGTGCCACAGCCATTATAATCATGTACGGCTTTGCCCTCATCATCTCGCTTCCCGGTTCGCCACAGTTCGGAGCGAGGTCAGCGGCTTCTTAGCTCCGGGGCAATCTGACAAATTTCACATGCCACATCTCGACGTCATCTAGAAACCCACGGCTTTGTGCTCGGTCTGCCCACGATGTTTAATCCTGTGTTTCTCCCCCAGAGCCGATTACACTGACTGTACGTTGTGCCGCAGGGAGGGGAAATTATGATCGAAATATTTGATGGACCACCGTCAGTCTTAGAAAACGTAAGTCTAATGCCAAATATCCAGATGTTTTCCGGAGGTATTTTTGGCCGGATGTAAGAGCCTCATAATGAAAAGGATGTCTAGAAATGGATGATGTAACCCCGTCGTGTTTTTTGAAAATGGTAAAAATCCATTTGCTTCGCTTTACACGTCCGGTACTGTAGAGAAAAAGGATTGCCTTCCATGATAAATATCACTAAGTATTTTGGATTTGCAGACCAGGAAAAAAAAAAACCACAGCGACAAAGGAAAGGCATTTAAAGGAGGCGCAGTTTAGGCGAGACACTAAAACATACACAACTCTGTGCATAACTTTAAATCATAACAACGCCGCCCAAGAAGTGACTTCCTGTTTTTCGATCCAGCACGCCAAAATAAAAGCACACAGCTCGTCTCATTGATTAGTTCAGTAGGTACTTGCAACATTACAAGAATATCATTTAATACACACATTTTAAGTGTTTTGTCTGTTAATAGTTGGGCAGAAAGAAAGTTGAACTAATGAACTGCTGGTGGTGCTTTTATTTTGGTGTGCTGGATCGAAACAGGAAGTCACTTCTTGGGCGGCGTTGATTTGAAGTTATGCACAGAGTCAATTATTCTTAAGTTTGAAGTTTATAGTTTCACTTCCTTATTTGACACTGACAGGAAGTGACATAGTTAGAGGCAAATAATTGTACACTGTTGCCGTGCCGACCATGTTATGTCAATGTGAAATGAATGAGTCAAACTGGAACTTTACCTGATAGAGGTAAGATTGATTACGGAAGATGGATTACATCTTGGCAAAGTCAAGGGAGATGTCTCAGGACGTCTTGGGACAGATCTCGGGCCTTTGCAGAACTTTGGATGGACTGAGGAGGCCACTACCTGCTGCCGATGTCTGAATAATGTTGAAGACCAATGAAAAGCACATTGATTTTTTACAGTTAAAAAACTGAATAATTTTACCCTCCATGGAACACAGGAGAGCAGCCGGGCCGTTATCTTCCCTGTGCAATGTCAACATCCCACACCAAGGCCAAGCCACGGGTGAAAGGACTGATAGGACTGACGCCGGGCTCATACACATTTCAAGGTTTTCCTACAGAGAAGCCTCAAACTGCACAACACGAAGTGTCTCGCCCCTATCCTACCACCCTCCCTCCGAGTCCGCCTCACTACTAGCCCCAAACCACCCCTCCCTTTTGTACCGAAGTAAAAATTCCAGCGTGTTTTCAGCACGTAACGTGTATTATCCGACTGTGTATATTTGTGTATGTACTTGCTTTATTGTTTCTTGTCATTTCTAATTTCAGCAAATAAGGGGGGCCATTTAACGGCCGCCCTGGTACGTTTGGCGTGTCTGCGCAAACGTAAAATTCCTAGTTGTGAACCTGTTCATAACAATGGCCAATTCTGGCCTATTGTACACAGGGAGAACATGCAAAAGAAACAATGAGCCATGTCATAGTTTGCCAATACAATCATATTTGATTGATTGATTGATTTAGTTTATTTGAGCAATTTACGTTCCAGGTTGTCAGACAAAGGGAAACACAACAATGCCCAAAAAGGAGTAGGCCGAAGCAAACAATGCTTATTTATGCCTACCCCCATTCAACATATTTACAAACTTTACAATTGCCGTTTATTTACATTCCGGTTTGTTCTCTGAGACCAGCTCATTATGGTACAATTAAGATATAGATACATAACCATAATCAAACATGGGATACCAGTTTGCATAGTCTTCAGATGCATAGGATCAGGTTTAGAATACTGTCTTACAGTACATTGCATTGAGTGTTCTTAAACATCCAATAATAATTGGTTATCGCCATCTGATACTGCCCCATCATCGTACCATCATTGTCATACTTGTATACCCGTACATGGACAGTACGTGCATATGTAAACATATAGTTTTCTTCTTGTGTGTCTTTAATGTTTTGTAATTGGGGAGTACATTTTAATGTGTCTTGATCTATGCCAGTGGCATAAAAATGGCATCTATTTAATGCCAGTTTGAATCCAATTGCTTTTTAATAATATTTAAGGCCTTAATTTTGGCACAATTTATTTATTGACTTTTAATGCTTTTTAATGCCCCGCGGAAACCCTGTACAGGTGCTCGTCATATAATCAGAATATCCTAAAAAAGTGCATTCACTTGTTATTCAGCTTAAACTGTGAAACTAAGACTCATTACATGCAAACTGAGATAATATATAGTCTTTATTTGTTATAATTTTGATTATCATGGCTCAGTTTGTCCATCCATCCATCCATTTTCTTCCGCTTTATCCGGGGCCGGGTCGCGGGGGCAGCAGTCTCAGCAGAGATGCCCAGACTTCCCGATCCACGCACACCTCTTCCAGCTGTTCTGGGGGGACCCCGAGGCGACACCAGGCCAGCACGGAGACATAGTCCCACCAGCGTGTCCTGGGCCTTCCGGGCGCCACCACCGGGTTCGGGGGTTGCCGCCGCGACAGGCACCAGAGACCTTACGGCCACAACTACGAGCAGCCGCATCGACAATGGAGGAGGAGAACATGGTCCACTCGGACTCCATGTCCCCTACCTCCCTCGGAATCTGGGTGAAGCTCTTCCGGAGGTGGGAGTTAAAGACCCTACTGACAGAGGGATCCACCAGACGTTCCCAACAGACCCTCACAACACGTTTGGGCCTGCCAGGTCTGACCGGCTTCTTCCCCTGCCAGCGGATCCAACTCACCACCAGGTGGTGATCGGTTGACAGCTCAGCCCCTCTCTTCACCCGAGTGTCCGAGACACGCGGCCGGAGATCAGATGACACAACTACAAAGTCGATCATCGACCTCCTGCCTAGGGTGTCCTGGTGCCACGTGCACTTATGGACATCCTTGTGCTCGAACATGGTGTTCGTTATGGACAAACCGTAACTAGCACAGAAGTCCAATAACAGAACACCACTCGGGTTCCGATCGGGGAGGCCGTTCTTCCCCATCACCCCCACCCAGGTCTCACTGTCGTTACCCACGTGGGCGTTGAAGTCCCCCAGTAGAACAATGGAGTCCCCAGCCGGAGCACTATCTAGTACCCCCCCCCCAGGGACTCCAAGAAGGCCGGGTACTCTGCACCGATGTTGGGCCCGTAGGCCGAGACAACGGTGAGAGACCTGTCCCCGACCCGAAGGCGTAGGGACGCGACCCTCTCGTTCACCGGGGTGAACTCCAACACGTGACGGCTGAGCTGGGGGGCTATGAGCAAACCCACCCCAGCCCGCCGCCTCTCCCCGCGGGCAACTCCAGAAAAATGGAGCGTCCAGCCCCTCTCCAGGAGTTGGGATCCGGAACCCAGGCTGTGCGTGGAGGTGAGCCCGACTATATCTAGCCGGTATCTCTCTACCTCCCGCACAAGCTCAGGCTCCTTCCCCCCCAGCGAAGTGACGTTCCATGTCCCGAACGCCAGAAGCTGCGCACGCGGACCAGGTCGTCGAGGCACCTGCCTTCGACTGCCACCCAGTCCTCTCTGCACCCGACCCCTACGGATCCCTCTGCGGGTGGTGGGTCCACAGGAAGGCGGGCCCACGTCGTCCGTTCGGGCTGTGCCCGGCCGAGCCCCGTGGGCAGAGGCCCGACCACCAGACGCTCGCATTCGAGCCCCAACCCCAGGCCTGGCTCCAGGGTGGGGCCCCGGCTGCGCCATACCGGGCGACGTCACGGCTCAGTTTGTAAAAACCCCAAATTAAAAATCTCATAAAATTTGAATATTTTGAAAATGGACAGTAAGCCATGATCATCAAAATTATAACAGATACATTTTAAGTTGAATTACAGAAATAAATAACTTTTTGTAATTATATGAGGAGCACATGTATATAAAAACAGGAAAATTATACAAAACATGAAATCTTTTTTTTCCCTCATATTTAAAGTGATAGTCTGGAGGTCTAAATGTTTTACAAATGTTATTAAATGTGGTTAATTTGTACAAACAATTATATATATATATATATATATATATATATATATATATATATTTATTATTGTTTGTAAAGTTCCTCCTTCCTGGATGTCTGCATCTAATCAGCCTCATCCCGCGTTGACCAATGAGACGAGCTTTTCCTGTGAACCAGCCTGTCAGGTCCAATCAGGAGGGAGGGGGAGGAGCTTGATCAATTACTGTTCCTGCTCTCTTCATTTTGCAAACTAAGAAGGGCTTTCTGGTTAAAGAGGGGAGGAATTTTTTGTTTATTTTTATTTTTTCAAATTTCACTCTATTTCTCCACACTTTGCAAACTTACAGGCTTACAACACTTTACATTTTGTCCTTGGAGAAATATATTTAACAACTCTTTCCCTCCCAAAATTCTACTTTCACCTTATTGTCTCTCAGGCCTCAAATGGTCCATTCTTTGTGCCAACCACATGAAAAAAACTCTTGATTTTTAGCTTTCGTCACTTTCCACTGTGAAACAAACTCATGCCCCTCTGTTCCCACCGTTTTCTTATTTGAATCACAGCATTGACCAACAGTTTTCCGCATGCTCACATTTTTCAAAACGACGCTATAGATTCTGAAGTGCCTGCGCTCGATCAATATTTCAGCAGGCTCCGCTGTCCCACATTGGCTGGTGAGGGTTTAATGGCGGAGGGGCTCTCGTGCAGTGGGCTGGCGCGGCGCACGGGCCTCGCCTCCACACAGTGGCGGGGCATGTATTATAGATTAGGCTGCGGTCACCAAGAAAGCCTGCTCCTGACTCCCGTTTGAACCCGCTCTGAGCGAAGCAAGGATACAGGCTAAAAGTCCCGCTCCCCTGACACACACACACACACGCACTAGGCCTGTAAGAGGGAAAGTGCATGCAACATTTAGCAGGATGGGGCACGTGTGGGTGAACGCGCCCAATGTAAGGATCTGTCCCAACGCAGGGATCGGACGAGACCCCAACAAGAGTTTAACTATATTCACCGTGTTGACATGAGTGTTACACTTTGGGACAAGAGATAAGTGAGCCAAATGTTTGTTATGAGAAACGGCGGCTTAATTCCGATAGCTAACGAGACTCTGGCATGCTAACTAGTTACGCGGCCCCGTGCAGGGCGGCACCGCTGCACAGCGGTTAGCGCTCGTGCTTCACAGCTAGAAGGTCCGGGTTCGATTCCCACCTGGACGGGGACTTTCTGTGTGGAGTTTGCATGTTCTCCCCGTGTCTGCGTAGGTTTCCTCCGGGTACTCCGGTTTCCCCTACCACTAAAAACATGTACAATAGGCCCAGGGACTGCAGGTGGAAATTAGCACAAGTGCTATAACCTGGTACAATGCATCTCTCCTTTCTGAGGCTAATGTATATTGTACACTGTTCAAATAAATAAAAATAAGTTGGTCGGAAGATTTGTCCACACATCCAAAGTTCTTCAGCGAGACACGTTACCCCCCCCCCCCCCCCCCCCCCCGAGTGTGAATGGAATGTAGAAGTGAATAACTGTTTTATTTACATCAAGAGGATGTATGTTGTTTATGATGTAGACGGCAGACGGTGGGCATGGCAGCGGCTAGGTTTAGAAGCAGACCAAAAATATCTATTCTGACATACAGAATGTAATCCCATTTCCTGCAGATCCTTCGTGCTAAGCAGGAAAATACAGCAGAATGTGGCAAAGACAAAGATTACACACAAATGTGTAAAAAGGGAGAAGTGTTTGTTATTCACCTCCGCAACAGTTGCTCATTGGCTCGCTTTCCCCCCCCTTACAGTTACGAGTGTAAGGGTTCCATACCTGAGGTGTGGCTATGGGCTGGTAATAATAATAATAATAATAATCCAATTAGAAAACTATATTTCTCCTTTTGCATGAACCATGAACTATATATTTTCAAAGAGTGTGCGCACATTTCTACATCGTGGTGGGGATCCTGGGGCACTTCGTTACCATCAGGGACCCAGGACTTTCAGTCGCCCATTGAGTTTTATGAGCTCTGTACAATTACAATGTTAATTTTAGCAACACATACTGTATGTATGTGTAGAGGACGAGAGGAAAGTGTATGTACAAATGTACATGTAATTGTATAGCAGTAGAATTATAAGAGCCCTTATAATTCCCAGCCCTGTCAGTGCTCGGGCCAGTCACCATCGATCAGTTCCATCAGGTGGAACAAACTGCAACAGAACAGTTGCTCTAAAAGCGCACGTTTGGTGGTAGTGGTGGTAACAGTGATGATGATGATGATGATGGTAGAATCGTGAAAACGTATCAAAGACACATATAAATCAAATCAAGAGCATTACTGCATTACTATTGCTCTAACCCCATAGATTTGAACTTTCATGCATTGATGTCTGAAAGAACAAAGGAACAAAGTAGTGTTGAAGTACTGGTAGTGGTACTACAGAGTATGGCAGTTGTGTTGAACAGGTCGCTCTTAACCCTGTCGGTTAAAGGCCCTATTCCTTTTTTTTCTAGTACTGGAATGAAATTTCCTCTTGAACTTACAGACACGTTAGGACAGTTGTGAATGAGTTTATGTCACAATAGCGTTTACAATGATTGCCCAAATGTCACCGCTCTCTTTGGGAGTGCAACACATTTAAACCATGTACATTTAGACAGGGCCGCGGCAGACTCGGATGCTCCTGAGTGTCCCTGATGCCCTCCCTTAGGAGCTCCGCCAGGGCGAGAATACCCGCGGTTACCCCCGGCTCCGCGTCACTCACTCTAACGCGGTTTGACGCAGAGCGGGGCGGGTGACAGGGGCAAGGGCGCCATATACTGCCCCTGCCTAATGTCACTGTAGAGGGTCACCGAAGGGCCCCCCCTGAGGAAGGAGCGCCCGGACAAGGACGCGCTCCCGCTACACGGCAGAAGAGGGGGGGAGGGGGGGGGCTCACGGGCCCCTCACCTCACAACATGAGCAGGTCAGAGGACGACAGCGATATCGGTGTTGCGGAGAGGGTGAGCGTGACCTCTGAGAGTGATGAGGCCTGAGAGACGTGGAGTTTTCTGCCTCTGTTCGTTCTGCAGTTCATGGAGAGCTCGTGCATGAACCGCTGAAGACACCCCCGCACACCGCTCGACAGTGGAAGCGGAAAACAAACGGCTAAACATTTTACGCTGTCGCAAGTACCGGAGTTTTGCATCGTAGATAAACATTCTTGAGGCGAGACAATACAGTTACTCAAAATGAGTATTCTAAATGCATTTATTCCATTGCTACCCAACTCTGTCAATAAATCAGGTTTGCTCTTGAAAAACAGAAAAACCTTTCACAATCTTTGGCGTCTGTATGTGCCATCTTAAATGTAGATGTCGCCATAATATGTACAGAAAGGCAGTTTGAGAACTCCATATAAATATGGAGAATTGGTGAATCAGTAAGTAAACACATTACTTACGATAGTCGATTCATTGGTAATAATGAAGCTTTTGTGGCTACGGTTATCTATTTGAACCACTTTCCTCCTCTCCATGGCTCTGTATCTTTATTTGGTAGAAAATACATCCATCATAGTGGTGGGCTAGTTCCCACAGATGCCGTCTATGTGTCTCGTATTTGTTGTCAGCTGAAAGTTTGCATGTTAAGGCGGTAAACAGTGTCTGCTTAAACTAATACCACCCAAACAATTGACTCTGTGCATGACATTCAAATCATGCTAACCGTAGCTCCACAGCCCACACAGTGACTTCCGGATTCGATCCAGCACGCCAAAATAAAAGCACACAGCTCACTCATTAGTTCAGCAGGTACTTACTCATTACAAGAACTTTGTGTGGTCCTTCAATCTTGCACCCTTTAAAAACCCTAATGTCAAAACATGTACACTTCAAAAAAGAGCCTGAAAATTACCACACATTTATATTTTTTTCTGCTTCTTTTTACACAAATCCTTCAGTGGCTTTTGGGCCATTTGGATGGGCTGCGGCTCCAGTGGCTTTCGGGTCAAAATGACCCAAGGACCACATGAGGGATAATTAAACACACATATTTTAAGTGCCACTGTAATGCTAAGGAGACACATGTCCGCTCTGACTTTATTCGGTGACAACAATAAAACTGAGATGAAGCTAAGCAGCATGTTTACGATAAGGACTTACAGAGCCAGGTTTCCACTTACTGCAGCATGAGCAAGATATAGTGCATTTTAAAAGATAAATCGCCCGATATGCACTGTAAGAATGAGAAGGACCATGCTATGTCCATGAGCATCCCGAGGCTTTTATTACTGCAGCGAGTTCAGCTAGGGCCGTGTTTGAGACGAGGAGTACAGGCTGCAGAGCGAGGACAAATTTCCAAATCGAGACTCGGCTAATGATCGCAGTTTGAACGAGAGAGAACCAATCAAACACAAAGCGACCTACGCTTTGTGTTTACGTTCTCCGCCATGTTTGTTTGTCGTCCACACGTGCAGTCGAGTGAATGTTCCGGTGAAAGCCCTCAGAGCAGCTTCTGCTGTGGCTTTAAGACAGGTCCAACTCATTTAAAACAGAAGAAAGGGCTCTGGGAAAAGATTGTTGTGTCGCGGCCGCCATCTTCACTGTTTTGGTCACGGCCCGGAGGAGCACAGGTGTTTGATGGGAAATCCTAGTGCGGAAGATGACGGACCTTTAACTTCCGCCTCCCGTGCTATGATTGGCTCGTCTTGGTTTTGCCGGAGTCAGCAAGATTAAAATCGCACAATTCCAGACTGTATCCCCATGTATCTGTTAACATGGAGGACCAGGATCACTCGGGTCAGGCTAGTTTAGGTCAGGACTTTGACTGGGCCATTCCAGATTGTGTATTTTATTCTTCTGAAACCATTCTGAAGTTGATTTGCTTTTGTGCTTTGGGTCATTGTCTTGTTGCAGCTCCATCCTCTTTTGAGCTTCAGCTGTTGGACAGATGGCCTCAAGCTTTTCTGCTAAATATCTTGATAAACTTGTGAATTCATTTTTCCATTGATGATAGCATCAATGGAAAAATGCACCATACTTCACAGTGGGATAATGGTTGTGTGAAAATCTGAATACGTTATGGTCAATAAAAATATGAGAAGACGTAATTCTTTGGGTGGTATTAGTTTAAGCAGACACCGTTTACTCACTCTTGTGATTTTAATAAAGATCAGATCACATTTTTAGCCTGGCCTGGCCAGACTAAAATCACAAATGATATTTAGTCTGGGAACCACCAATTCATGTTCTGGTAGGAGAGGCGTGGTTTACGATTGTCCATAGTCGTTTATCGGGCGCTACGAATGTCTATGATGCGTCTGCACGTAGCCCACAGCCATCGTATCAGATGACGTATGACTGTACATTTTTTAGCTAAACTATTTAGAACACGGTCTAAAGTGTGATCAAAAGATGGTTTTGCGTTTTTTTAATCCGTAAACAAACTACAAGCTTCGGCCATGGTCCTCAGGCTGCTGTGAAGTTCGAAAGGATTCGAGCGCACACAGCAGTCTGGCGTTAGCCAGGCTACCACATTCTATGACCTATTTAGGCAGAAATGTAAGAAATTTACTTTTTCCATTATGGTAACTATGGAAACTGTCAAAAAAAGCATTTTTTTAGGGGCTTATATCGCTGTCACCCATATGATGAATATGACGAGTTTGTGAATCCAATCACTTCCAAATTATGAGCATTGGAGATTTGTTTAAAACGTTTACCATGGAGTTACCCTCCATCTGAAATGATCATCAAATTCTAGAATGTGTCCAAGACTCTCTGACTTTGTCTTTCCTGATGTTTTCTTCCTAAGCAAAGCACCGCGAGTCAAAGCAGAGCCTATTTATTTAAGAGTGATTAAAACTGAGGATGTTTTTTCTGACAGCTCCTTAAAATACAACTCCTTTGCAGGTTTGCATCATGTTGCTCCATGAAAGTGAAATGAGGTAAATGAGTATCAACGTTTAACAGCAGTTTTTTGTCAAGCTGTCGTTATAAAGCACCTGGGCAGGAGAGCAGCCCGGGCCCCTGTGCCGTGGTTGTCCCCGGTGATGGATGGTTGTTAGCTCCCAGTCTGAGATGTGAATTCCCCTCACCTGGTCCGTCTGACACATAATCAATACTCTCCTGAACTGTTGACTTGACCCCGGGCAGAGAGGACTCCATAAGCCCCCCGCCCCCAGTGTGGGCCCCGGGGACCCCCCACAGACATGAACCCCATCGCCTGCCCTTACAGCGGACATCACATCACAGCTCGCCTCCTCCAGAATGATCTTCTGCTCCAGTGTGTGCAGGACGAGGGAAGCCGAGTCTGTCCGTGTGAAGAAGAAGTGCCACGATCAGGCCGGTGTCCACACGCCGATAAGAAATAAACCGCTCTGAAGAGGAGGAAACGGCTGCAGAAGTTTGCAAAACAGACATGTTGGCTAGCTTAGCATGCCGTATATTAGGTATTTACTGTATATTTCCTTTGCCCTTCACTGAGCCGACAGTTGTTTAAAATATTATTGAAAGATAATGGATAGAAATAAATAGATGAAACAAATAAATTGTATCATAGAAAGTATAGAAATCACAGAAATGCCGTTTACTATGTGAGCCCGTTTCTACAGATGCGTACATCTGTTAGCCAACAGATGATGCCAGTCTCTATATTAAAGTATGACATGCTATTGCACGTCTGTCATGGAATTTCTATCTTTTCTTTCTCTGTCATTAACACACAGTGGTGTTTAGTGGCCATTGGATCCCGTGCCATCCGACCCCACCAAAAGCAGACTCTTAACAGAATATGATTTACCTTTTAGTGCAGAGGTAGTTTGTATACGCTAAACGTCTCAAAAGGTCTTTATATTCATGAATGGGGGGGGGGGGGGGGGGGGGGGGAATCTTCAGTTCTGGAGTGTGCTCTTTTCGATGGTCGCCCGTGGTGCCGTTGTGTCCCGGTGTGCGGTACTTGACACGACGTGATCTGACGCGACCACGCGGCGCAGGGTTCACTGACGAGGCGAGCGTCAATCTTTTTTTACCTCCATTCAAGTTTCATCGCATTTCTGCCGCGCTCAATTATATACCGGCGACTTCTCTCTCCCAGCCTCTTCATCCTCCCTTGTATTGGCTCCCCATCTCTCTTTCACTTTCTCGTGCCCCCCCCCCCTCTTTTCTCTCTTTCCCGCAGGTACATGTAGTCGAGGAACTTTCCCAATCCTTCTTAAGCCTTATTTTCACAGGATTCTGATGTTAATTTGTCACTCATCCTTGATCTAAACTTTGCTCCAAGCGCATCCAAACTTTCCTTCAGATCCTTCATGTTGGTCCTTCTAACGTTGCCATGACAATGAAGCCATGTTTCCCATTCACGTCTGTAACTTTTTCTCCCATATACTTTTCAAATGAATGAGGAACAAGCAACATTTGAGTCGGAGAAATGATGTTGCCCTTATTTAGTTTGATCACACAGCACTTCTTATTCTCCATGCACTTCTTTGAATTGTGGCGGTGGGCAGCTGAGAATTCAGGTTTTTTTTGTTTGTCTTTTTGGCGATAGTATCTCTGTAATTCCTAGCACAACCAAAATTTTCCCACGTCTTCTCTCTCAGCACGTATGAACTACAATCACATGACTGTCTCATGAAGGAGTCCAAAAGTGGAGACAATGTTCAACGTGATGCGTTGTTGGTCAGATGAAAGGACTTTCAGCCATGAGAGGTCTGTGGAAAACAACACTGAAAACATTTGGACGTTTTGGACATTTCTCCACCATTCTAAAAAGCCTATAGTTTAATATTGAGGTCACCATGGTAACTGTTGAACTGCTGATGTTTTTGGCTTGGCAAACATCTCCGTCATTACGAAGACAATCAACATGAAGCTGATTCAAAGTTCAACGTCTCCTCTATCAGCACGTAGACACTAAGGTCCAATTATTTTCTCTGAAAAGCGGTCTAAAGTGGTGGCCAGTAGAAAGAACTTTCAGCCAAACAAATAATATGGCAGGTTTGTGAATCCAATCACTTCCAAATACTGATGACGTACATTATTTGTCAATTTTATTTTAGGAGATTTCTTTCAAAAATTGTCTTTCTCCCATGGAGTTGTATTGACGCCTGCCCTCCAAATGACATTATGACATCATCAACTTCTAGAATGCAAACGTAACCTTTTGTTTTGTCAAAACAAATGAATATATAAATGATTGTTTTGTCGGGTTAGGGTCAGTTTTCTGGATGGAATGTATGCGTAACCATGGAAGATGGTTCCATTGGTAGTGAGAACCTACCAGAACCCCAATAGCGATCGATCCTGAAGCATCATAGTGTGATCGAAAGTAAAGGCACCGTGCTAACCACCCATGCTGGGTCAATAAAAGGTCAAATACGTATTCATATTTTTTTAGGTTTTTTTAGCATAAAGTTTCATAATGCATCTTTAAATTTAATTTGTTTTAGTTATTAAAAAGCAATCTGATTTGCTGCTACATACCCTTGTCTCTCCTCTTTGCTCGTCTTTCCCTCCATCTCTCTCGCTCTCTCTCTCTCGACTCTCCCACCCCTCCATCCCCCTCTCTACCTCTCTCCCCCCCCCCCCTCTTTCCCCCTCTCTCACTCTCCCTCTCTCTCTCTCTCTCTCGACTCTCCCTCCCCTCCCTCCCGCTCCCTCTCTCTCTCTCCCCCTCCCTCCCCCTCTCTCACTCTCTCTCGCTCTCTCTGTCTGAGCGGGACAAGCTGGCGCAGTGACCCTGAAACGTGCCCGGTTGTGCCGCTCCGTTGCTCAGCGTGCCGCGTCGGAGCCCGGATCCAGCCCCATGTAAATGATCTGATGATTCCTCCAAGGCAGCATTAACTTTACTGTGCACTGTACACGCAGCTCTTTTCAAGTGCAAACGCTTGACTCGAGCTCAACAAGAGGAGTGCGGTGAGCTGATGAGAGGAGACGCAGGGGCAGCCTTCACTGCTGGAAAAGACTGTTTATCCTTCAATGCAATAAAAATGAATGATATGAATTATATATATACATGTTGAAGACAAAATAACAACTAACCATCATGTGTCTTGGCCAATACACATAAAAAATAAATAAAAGAATAATAATAACTGGGCATTCTGTAATAGCCAATAACTTTGCAGTTTAAGAAAATGATTATTTTTATTAAATTATTATTTTACAAAACTACAATTTGAAAAAAAAAGGCAGAATCTGCAATTTACTTTTTATACATTTGCAAATGTTTATTCTGAATATAATAAATAAAAACAAATATATTAGTATTTCAATTATTGATAATACTACAAATATTATTATTACTACTGTTACACTATTATATATTTTATATTTCGTGTTATTTTTATTGTGTTAAATTATAGTTAAATAAATTGACATATTTTTATACATTATTTCATTTATAGTCAATGTCATTTAAATAATATTTGTTGACTAAAATTAAAGTAATTTCCATATTTGTTTTTGTATAGCTGTAAAATTGCATTTTAATAAAACAAATTTATAGTCAAAATGAGCAAATTACTTCCATTAAATGTCCCTTTAAAAAACAAAAACATGTCTCTCTGAGGTCCCTCTTGGTATAAAAAAAACCTGCTAGTGCATAACAATATTCTAAAATTCATATAATTCAGTTAATATGTTGCTTGTCTCTAATGTATGTGAAAATGTTAAATGTCTATATAACTATAAAACAATTTTAAAAATACATACATTGTTGGGATTGTGAAGCTATTGCATTACACAGTAAAAAATAACATAAACACATACATTCACAGATAAGATGTAGGCTATCCCCAGCACCACCGTGTAGCCCCTATAGTTTCTGTCTTCCCCGTTTAGCAGCCCTCACATCCCCCCTGCAGGAGGCGTTCAGATGATGATGACACAGTGTCTACAGCGTGTTTAATGCCAGGCTCTCCGTGGGGCTCCTGCTCATGAACTGCTGTTTAACCAGAGTGCGGTTGTGCCCTTGTGTGTGTGCGTGTGTGTGTGCGCGTGTGTGTTTGCCCGAGCGCATGTGCGGAGTGGGTTACAGGTGTTTTACATGGTACACACATTTTATTATCATGGGCACCTTGCCACAGTATCCAGCCTTCATGTGTGCCTGCAGTGTGCACGTGTGTGTTATGAACGGTTCATTTACAGTCGTTTGGAGAGAGAAAAAGTGCTGCGCCAACACGACTGACCTTTAACCTCTGCTCACAACAGGGACAACCAAAGAGCAACAACCCCATCTGCTGGTCACCTTTATATAACCCCGACATTCATGTCATCGCCTCCCACATAATAGTAGTTGTATTGCTATTTACGACTAACAGCGCTCTGGAAGCTCTCTGGAAAAATCGTTTATTCTTGACACAATGTTTACATACGATTATGCCTAGTAAAAAAATACATAAAATCAGTTACTTTACATAGCCTTGATAGATTCACACAATTCAGAGATTTTATTTGGCTTTACTTTTGTTTATTTATAATTTAGGCCAATAATGGAATTTCGCTGTTCTTCTTTTCTAGTTTCTTCAGTTTGCTGCATCTCTTCTTAATTTACTGTTGTTCTTAAATTTGTGGATATATTAGATTTGTTTTTAAATGTTTACAAAATAAAGTTTTAAAACATTGTTATTATTAGCTAAAAGAAACATGCACCACTATTGTTTTTTGTTGTTGTTGTTTTTCATTATTTTTGTATTTATTTATTTGATATCTGTGTCTATATGAAATTAGCATAAAATACAAAATACAAATTTAACCCCCACCTTAACCAGGTGCATTTTCTCCAGTTCAGCTTTACCCAAATCTAAAAGGTTACAGCCAGTGTAACGCCTCATTTGAAAGCTAAGACCTATTAAACAAATTTTAAAATATCTTTATCGTCACATTTTTGTCACTTTTCTGTTGCTCTTTTGTGACATTTTAGTCACATTTTTTGTCACTTTTCAGTTGTGTTTTTGTCACATTTTGTTGTAATTTTTCATCACATTTATGTTATTCTTAAGTCACTTTTTATGGTGTTTTCATCTCATTTTTGTCACTATTTGGGTAAAGCCAAACTGGAGAAAATGTTTGCTGTTCAGGTGGGGGTTAAGAGGTTAATATCAGTGGGACAAAAATAATGTCGCTCCTGTCTCACTGGTGTCAGTTCACCAGATGGCAGCCGCGTGCTGAATGCAGTATTTGAGTGCAGAAGAAAGGCATGCTGCTATGCTAGCTGTCACTTGTAGCCATGGATCTGTTGTAGCCTTTAGCATGTTAGCTCCAAAGTTCTGTCCTAGCTCATAGGAGTGGTTTGTCAGCAGCACTTTCCCTCAGCCCGCAGTCAGGTAAACAGGGGAGGGCGACGCGTGCCAGGGTGCGAAGCAT
This sequence comes from Proterorhinus semilunaris, assembly GCA_021464625.1. Classification (NCBI taxonomy): domain Eukaryota; kingdom Metazoa; phylum Chordata; class Actinopteri; order Gobiiformes; family Gobiidae; genus Proterorhinus; species Proterorhinus semilunaris. Next base: position 27,305,492 of record CM038356.1, on the reverse strand, counting down.
GCACTAATATCTGCTCTGTGTGAGCTCAGCCAAACAGTGGCTGCTACAGCTAAGCTAATGAGCTAACTTTAGGCTGTGAGCTTCCACAGTGGCTGCTGTAGCTTGTGACAGCTGCTCTCTGGAGGTTAGAGTGAACTTTGTGGATATTTATAGTAGTCGTTTCTGTACTCTGAAACGTGACACTAAATTCATGGTACATGGGCCAATAAACTACCAATAATGTGCTAAATGTGTGCTTGTTAATGTCTTAATTTGTGGTTCCTAAACATTGGCTGTCAAATTGTCACCTACACTAACTTAAAGGATCTGTATCATGCTATTTTAGCCATTCCAAAGTAAAGTATGGGCATTTATATGATATATTGTACCTCTACCACTATGGAGCACTAATTTTTGTGGAGTATTTTCTGGAGGTATTTGTCAAACCCGGAAGACAAAACGCTTGGATTCAGTTAACTCCGCCTCCTTTCTCTGCTTATACAACTCTAACAGTAGTGGAAATATAAATACCACAGCAAAAAGTGAAGTTACTTCATGATGCAATTATACATGTGCAACACAGCTTCATAAATGGCTAACACGCGTTTTGATTGACTGATTGAGAGCTTGTCCCTCGGGTGTTTACATTATGGGACTCGTGTTGGTTATAAAAGTGAATCCACTTTGGTTCTGGCTAAGGTTCACCAAACATCCATCAGTGACAGTCACAGACAAACACTATTTTGGTTGACAGTCGCTGAATCCCGGAGAGAAATTCCAACTTCTGGCGAGTGGCCTCTTCTTTAGAAAGGTTGAGTAAAGTCCTGTACCTCTCGCAGCCAAACGCACTTTTCTCTGTGACATTATCGTGAAGTAAGAAAAAAGAACAGCTGTCCAGACTCCAGAGTAGGTTAGAAAGAGCTCCTTCTTCACAACTTCCGGTGCAAACATGACATCTGTTCAGACGCTCAGGGAGTGCGTTTGTTTACTCCACAGGGGCAGTGCGGACACGTCAGGCACGTCCTTTTAGTTATTTATTATTTGTTTCTTACGACAAAAATAATGAAAAAGCTGTTTTAAAAACGTAAGGCATTACATTACAGACGTCGAGCACTTCCGTTCCGCTCTGACGACACAGTGGAACAACTCAGTGGTTTTCCAGGAGAGGGCGGAGCAGCTGCTCAGAGAGCAGGATTCAGGAGGATTGCTGAGAACTGTGTGAATGAAGTAAAAAACCACTCTGGGGGTGTTTGTGATAAGAAAATAGCATAACAACATGGTTAAAAGATTTTGCATGATATAGGACCTTTAATAAATGGTACTGATAGAACATTTATCTTTAATGTTCTTGTATTTTTATTCATCATCAAATAAATAAATACAAGAACATAACTCTTCTCCATAACATTCTAATTCTGCATATCATTTGGGTTCTGTTGTCATGCTGTGACATCACTTTCATAACCTGACACACTAATTTAACTATTTAATGGGAATTCATATAACACAAAATATAAATTTTGTGAGGTGAGTTTACAGTGTAAAATAATAGTTGTGCTGTGTTTTTTAGTATATTATGAGACTGTGTGATATGACCTGTAATTCCTGCCATTGTTGTGCTCTATGTTTTGTTTCCAGGCTAGTGTGCAGGGATGCGACGGCCTGAGCAGTCACCCAGGGCGTTCCAGGCCCCTGTGGACGTCCACGCCAGTGCTGATGGACAGATGTACATGTTCCCGAGGAGAACAGATGAGTCTGCAGGCTCCTCTGAAGACGAAGAGCTCAGCACGAACGAGCTCAGGACGTATCACAGACAGACTCGCGTGCACAGGCAAGGACAGGGCCTGGAGAGCGACCTGCGCCAAGGGGACCACCCGGATGGACAGGTCTTCAAGCTGCAGAGGAGGATAGGCGAGCCTGCAGGCTCCTCTGATGACGAGGATCTCGGTGCAATGGAACTAAGGCCGTTTCACAGAAAAAAACATGTTCACAGTCATGTGCACAGGCACGGACTGGTCCTGGAGAGACAGCTACAGCAAGGAGACAATCTCAATAAGCTGGCACTGCAGTACGGCTGCCAGGTGGGTATAACCTGAGTACTAAAATGTATTCTCAAACACTTCAAGTATCAATGCAGCTGAAAGAGTAGGCCACTCCATAAAAAAAAAAATGTTCGTGGAGATAGTTGTGATAAAAAATTATGAGACACAAAAGTTGTAATCATGTGAAAATCCTAAAATGTATTTAGAAAAAGTGCACGAAACACAAACTACAGACATTTTAGGTCGACGTAAAGCTTTTGTAACTTAAAAAAATACTCACAGTGGCACAAGATACTATTTTTCTACTCAAGTAAGAGTAAAGATGATCATAACTCACTGTATTTGATTATCAACGTGTTTGAATATTTTAAGAATGTTACATCGTACTAGTGCTTCAGTCTTCTTTTAACATTATGATTGATTGACGATGATGTTTAAAATGGGGGTTCTGTGGTACTTCCCCAAGAAGAATCTTTAAAAGTTAAATAAAATCTTGAATTCTTGTATCACGTCATATTTTCAACCACTCACTGCCATCCAGTCTCAAAATGAATAGACCTATTTATGCGCTGTTGAAAGTTGTTCACAGCACTTGTTTTCTTGGTTCCAGGTGGCTGAAATAAAGCGACTTAATAATCTCATTCAAGAACAAGACCTTTTTGCCTTAAAGTCCATCAAGATCCCAATCCAGAAACACAGCTTTCTTACGGAGGAGTTTGGAGATGCCCACACCGCGCAGTGCGACGCCCCACCGTCATCGGCGACCGATTTCCTGATGGAGGTGGACAGCGACATGGTGAGACTGATCCAGGAGGACGATGAGCTGCTGGAGGCCGGTGACAGGCGGGAGAGGCCGGGCAGGGGCCGTGGGGTGAAGGGCCACGGTGCGGACTGGGGCATACACTGGTGGAACGCGGTCATCGCAATGCTGCTCATAGGAATCGCCCTGCCGCTGTTTTACATCATCTACTTTAAGACGAGGCCCTCGGACGGCGGCTCCGTGCTCAACGCTCACGGCACTAACAGCTCCGGGACAGAGGGGGTGACGCTGAGGCCTGTCCAGGAGCCCGGCTGATGCAGGTTGACCGTCTTAAGAGAGGGCAACGAGAATGAGTCCCAACCAAAAAGTGCAATATTACTGTGAGAACTCGTGATGTTTAAGAGAAGCACCAGCATTCAGACTCAGCACTTGTGTCCACGTTGTGAAGCAAATTAAGAGAGAGATTAAATTTGGAAGAACACTACAGCTTATTCTTATGTGCCTCACGCTACTGGGTTACAGTAGAAGTTTTTGAATAGTAGGGCTGGGTACTATTACCTTTTTTTCGATACCTATACTAAAATATTTGTCATATAGAACCATAGAACAGATTACTGATGTTCTTTTCTTCCTTTTTCTTCCATTTAATTTAGGGCTGGGCAATAAATCGAATTATTTCAATTATGACAATCTTTGCTGCCTTAAAAAGGCCGTGTGCTGTGTTTTAAGAGTGCGCCTGTGCCTTTCTGTCGCTCTGCTCTGAGCTGAGCACCGCCATTTAACTCCACCCCTTTCCCCTTAAGTCTCCATGGAGACGGTTGTCAATCGCAGCAGAGGCATGAGGACGATAAAAATATAACGCTTTTGAGAACTATGGCTTATTAAGACGTTTTACTTTTGAGAGCAGACAAGCAATATTTAAAACAGAAATAAAAACATTTAAATAAAGGGTTCTCTTATCTTAATGGGCCTAATTGTAGGTTATATTATGAAATATTATTGAGCAGGACTCTGAGCAGCTTTCTTTATATGAAAGATCAGGAGACTTTTTAAAGTTTATTTCCAATAAAAATCGATTCAAATCGTAATCGTCCAAACTGAGTAAAAAAAATTGAGATTTTATTTTTTGGCCACATCACCCAGCCCTGGTTTAATTTATTTCACATTTGCATAATTCATTGCATGTCAAACAACTAAGAAACTTCTTCCACACGTTCATCTTTTCTTAACCTTTTTCCCTATTTTTAACAATTTTTCTCCACATTTCCCTCCCATTTTAAATTGTTCATGTTTTTTCCCAATTTTTCAAAGTTTTTCCAAATTTCCCACTTTTTTCCAATTTTCTTTTCTTTCAATACTAATATATCGATACCAGAAGTTCCTAAACCTTTTTTCCCGATACCATACTGGTTTCATTTAACAGTACCCAGCCCTGTGGAATAGTTGCAGGATCATGATAACCGCAGAGATTCTCAGGGATTATTGTGCCGCTGATGCCGTTTTGTTTAAACTAACTAATGCTAACAATCACTCGTTATTACAATCTTTCCCTCAAAGATCCGGCATTATGCTTTGTTCAGGGTTTTTACACTACCTTACCCTTTATATTTTTGTTGTTTAACAAAACAAATTGCGTGTGTCTTGGAATTCCCCCTTCTATGATACGCAAAATAAAATGTAGTTATGCTAAACACCAGCAGAGAGTGCTAAACCTAACATAACGTGCTAATCTGTACCAGGATGAGGTGTTTGTCCCTGGACAGGAGCGGAAAACAAGTTTGAGGAAACTTTAAAACTCAGAGAAGCTTCAATTATTCACTACTTTTCTTTCCTACAGTGGTGTGTGCCCTTTTTTCCCTCCAAAATTGTGATGTTGCTAAGATTAGCCCACAACAGCACAGCACTTACCCTCACGCCCATTCTGCTACACCGACCTAACGTGGACTGCTCTTTAAATGAGCGTTTTTACTTGTCGTCATTTAATTGTAGTCTTTATGAGAGCGTTTCATGTGATATACTCTTCATCGTCATTGTTTTTTCCTTTAGGATTCTTTACGGTCAACATATCGTGACACTTTTTAGGCCTCAAAGACAAACGGAACCTGTTACTAGCCAAGTAAAACCTGCCACACGGCTAGTTTTATGGTAAGGCCTGACTAACCTACTATGTTGTGAGTAATATTACACTCACGTTAAGCCAGTTATCTACGTCTCAACCTGCAGTGGCTTTAGGAAGTACTCAGACCGGTGTATTTATCCCTATGCAGTGTTGGGGGTAACGTATTACAAAAGTAACTCAAGTTATTTAAATGATTTGTATTGACGTACAAACAAAGAATTCCCCCCCAAATAAAATGCAGCACCAAATCAAGTTGGAAGTTGGTGTATGAGACCTGCAGTTGCGTGTAGTTAATGTTAAGAGAATGGGGTGAAACGAAAATCGTTGACTGCACTTTTGCTCAGTGGCATTATTACTATTTTCAGTTTATATTTGGCCAAAAAAAAGTAACTCAGAGTAATATGTAATACAAACATATTACATTTCCAAAGCTGTAACTATTAATATAGAACGTATCCTGTCATCCCGTGGTAAAATAGAAGTCATTAAAAGAGGTCTGAAAACGTTCTGAAGCCACTGTGTATATTTTAAGTATATTATATTAGAAAAGTTAATTTGTTTTGCCTGTTTTTCTTTTTTGTGTATTTCTGAGAGTAGTTTATCACACACTCGTTTTTGTTGTTGGTTTCTTTTTTTACCTCTACTTGAGAGGTATTACTTTCCAGTACTACACTAAAACATTTGGTTATTCATCCCACTGAGAGTACATTTAAAGGTAACATTTTGTGTAAAGTTCATACTAGTCTGTATTTGACCTCCGTGACCCAGCGGCTGTATGGATGGTTAGCTTGGCGCCTTTGCTTTCCATCCTGGCGGCCCCATGATGCTTCAGGATCAATCTTATGTCTTTTATGTTTTTTTTTTTTTTTTTAGGATTTCTGGTATGTTTTTGAAATGGAATGTATACGTAACTATGGATACCGTTCAATCAGAAGTGACAACCTAAAAAACAATTGATCCTGGAGCGTCCTACAGGCCATGGGGATGCTAAGTAAAGGCGCTATGCTAATCGCTGCATCACTGAAAGGTCAAATATGCATTAATATAAACTTTTTTTTTTTTTTCACACAAAACGTTTCATAGTGTATCTTTAAGTGACAGAAGCTTCTCATTAACGCCTAAGAAAAAAACAAATAGTTCTTAAGATATGGCTTATCTATTTGTATAAATTTTTAATATATATTTACTTATCAGAATTTTCATATGGTCTGATGGATAATGTTATTTCTCAGTACTTCTGTAGTATTTCTGCACACTTCTACTACTTTAAAGTCATTTCGAGAAGCACATTTTTACTTCTGCTCGAGACAAATGGAATTCAAAGCGACGTTTCCCGATGTAAAGTTACTTGTGTCGAGGTAGTGCCATGCTCCTGCGTTTGTACCGAGCCAAAATGTGTCATTGTTTACAGAGAGAAAATCGGCTTCAAAAAGATGTAATGATTTGCACCTATTTCTTCTGAGTAGTTGCTTCTCGATTATGTGCCTTTGAGGAATGTGTCTTGCCTTGTGTGGTGCTTTTTTGATGAACCTGTGTGTGACACGACGCAGCACTTTTGGAGGCGTTTGTTTCAGTGGAAACAGTCGTGAATGACTCGGAATTAAAAAAAACATTGAATGAAAACACATTTAGTTGTGATGTATTTGATTTCCACAAGATGGCAGCATATGCCAGGCTTAAGGGGGTAGAACGTAACCAAATCATGTTGTACATGAAATAACCAGTGTTCAGTGTGAAAGCATGTTTGCAATGAAAAATATACAGAATATTCAGTTTCGTTCCTTCCAAGGTTTACATTTTGAGAATTGGCTTAAATTACTGAGGTGGGTAGTTTTCAGTACTAAAGTACACATGTAACTTTTTGAAGTAATTTGAGTAATGTTATAATGAATTATCTGCACTCGAGTAAAAAATAATGTTTCACAGTGAGTAAAATGGAACATTTTTGCAAGAACAAACCAAAATAAAAGTGTGCGTAATGGACCTTCATGTGACCCAATGGCTGTATGGGTGGTTAACATGGACGGGGCCTTTCTGTGTTTGCATGTTCTCCCCGTGTCTGTGTAGTACTCTGGTTTCCCCTACCACTAACAATTGAACAATAGGTTCCCTTCTGGGGGCCAGGACTCCCCCTGTGACAGACTGCGCTTGTCCTCTGCATTCATGAAGACTCCATCCAGACCTAGTCCTGACTCTAGGACCAGAGGGAGACCGGGCCCGAGCTGGTTCATGTGGGTCTAACATGTTAGGGATGTACTTTTGTGCCAGTCCATGATGAGCTTGCGCCCAAGCAGAGCTGTTTTAATGTCTCTTCTCTGAGCGACCGGAAGCCAGAGCAGAGACCTGGGTACTGGACTAATGTGGTCATACAATGTGTTCCAAAAACGTTTTTCAATGAAACTCATGGATGGTATTGTGCTCTTTGAATCATTGTGCTCTTTGAATCACTGACATCAATCTCAGACGCCTGGGAGGATTAGTTGTCAGTTAAGCCCAGTTAAGGGAAATACTACTGAAAAAGGACGTTCAACATTATTAAGCAGACCACCATTTTCAAGCAATATGGGAAAGATAAAGGATCTCTCTGCTGATGAAAAGCATGAAATAGTTGAATGCCTTGGACTAGGTATGAAAACCTTCGATATTTCATGAAAGATTTAGCGTAATCATCGTACTGTTGTGGCTGATTCAGAGCACACACGGGTTTGTGCAGATACAGGCACAATGAGGACGGTTTATGCCAGACAAATACATCAGATGCTACAAAGCAGCAAACAGGTATTTGAAGCTGCTTGTTCCTCTGGAGTCACCTGAACATCAAAGTGTAGGACCCTCCAGAGGCTGCAGTTGTGCTTAAACGTTGGTGAATGGCCACAATGTCCCAACAAGGCTGTGACGTCGGCAAGGAGGGGGCGGAGTCATGTTTTGGGCCAGAAACATTGGGGGAGAGCTGGTCACTGAGGGGTCTACAAGGTCTCAAGCAGTTGTGTCACGAATACTACTTGTTCAGACTCCATACGTCTCTTTAAGATCTCCTTTGCATCCGACAGGTCTCGGGCACATTGCAAGGACGTCACAAAGGTCTCGCAGCTTGAGGACAGCAAATAGTGTTTGCAACATTGCCACAGCTGTTTGAGACCGCGTAGACCTCTCGGAGACCATGTGGAGACTCCATTGAAATCAAGCCTGTTCATTTTCACCGAGACTACCTGGAGACTCGCCTTATTGCCAGAGGACGGATTGGAGACATCTCTGTGACCAGCGGCGACTCTAGTGTCCAACTAGTCTCCAGGCCAGTGAGATAGGCCCTTTGTATGACTGCAATCAGTCTGAGTTGCAGCAACTCTCTCCGGTGAGATAGGCCCTAAATATAATATCTTCTTCCACTTTTCCGTTGCCAGGTTGTGGTGGCAGCCGTTCGAGCTGCCCAAATCACACTGCACCAGCCCCTATGGTTCCTCCTGCAGGTGGTGGGTCCACAGAAGGACGGCCTCATGGTTCTAACCGGGCCTGTTGGTCTCTCCATAAGGGGCTTCTGAACCGCTCTTTGTCTGACCCGTCACCTATAGGACCTGTTTGCCCTGGGAGACCCTACCAGGGGCACGAAGCCCCCTACAACAGAGCTCCAGGATCGCCCTAAATATAATAATCATAACTTATTCTTTCCCGTAACTACATGCAGTTAAACATTTAAAGGCAAAACAGCTAGCTAAAGTAAATGTATGTGCCAGTGCGCCGCAGTCAGCTCGTAAGTCGTGAAGTGGGGTGTTTGCACAGAGAGAGTGGCTCCATAAATATTCACCGATGAAATATGAGTTCACTTAGCAGCAGAGCGCTGGGGCTCGGACCTCCTCAGCACAAGGGCCAAACAGCCAGACAGCAACAGCCTACGATGTTTCATCATTATTTATTGTTATAATTTCTAGTCCAGAAAATGCTTAAATAAATTATTATCGGTGCGGGGGGATACATGATGGAATAAAAAGGGGCGCAATATTTCATGGTTTATTTAAGGGGATGCGCGGGACACTGCAGGGGAAAGCTCGATCATTAAAATGTTGATGTTTCGGGACGGAAGTTCTTCGGCCTAAAAACAAAGCAATCACCAATATTCATATCGCGGTTACGTGTTGTTCACGAGCAGCGTCACTCACGGGATGAGGAAGTCAGACTGCAGAAAAAGTATTTTTGGGGCAATCTTGTCCCTCAGCACCCCCTAACCAAAATACATTCCCACGGCTCTGGTACGGCCTCAGTATAATCTGTACTGTAGATGGAATACTGCAGTACTGTCTGATCTGCAGGAAAATATTTCCTTCTCTCCTTGCAACTATATAGTTTTAATGGCAAAACTTTAGTCATATTCTAATCAGCAAAAGTGCTAGTAAAATACAACAGAACACAGGAAATATAATTTAAAATTATATACAGTATAAGATCCTACTTTGTCTGGCGCCCCAGCAACAAAATGCTCATTCCACGGTTTGGTCAAAGTTTGGCAGCCCTGTAGGAGCAACTGAACTTTTGGGAAAGTCAAAACATAAACAAACATGAAATTGATCCCAAACATGCTCCTATATTCAGCTAGACATGGACAGTGGTGCTCTTGCAATGTGTTAAAAAGTTTTTGAGAAGGAGATATGGTATATTAGTCAACTTATTAGGGAATAAACCAAAATATAAACTCCAGGTATATATTTAGGTATCCAGGTGTGGTTAGCTTCACAGATTCCCCCCTGACAGGGCCTTTCTGTGTGGAGTTTGCATGTTCTCCCCATGTCCATTAGCATTAAAAACATGTACAATAGGCCAGGATGAATGACGTGAGTGTGTGAATGAATGGTGGTGGTCAGAGGGGCCGTTGTGCAGTCATACTTCTGTCAGTCCCCCCCAGGGGAAACTGAAGTTGCATACGTGGCTTACCACCACCGTGTGTGGAGTGAATGTTTTGTCTATGTTACGTTCTTGATCCTGCACGGTACTTTAGATCGGGATGTGACCTCCTCATTCATCCTGAATGTAAAATTGTCCCATGCTTTGTGACTGTCAGTGAAAGGTGCTTTACAAATAGACCTTTCCTTCCTTTTGTGCAGAGTTTGCCTGTTCTCCCCGTGTCTGCATAGGTTTCCTCAGCACTCTTGTTTCTCCTACCACTAAAAACATGTACAATAGGCCTGGATGAGGGAGCGTGTCTTATCTACATTAGTCAAAAGCACTTTAAGTCTATTTTGCACATGAAGTGCCCTCTTACAATTCAACTGGTTTTACACAATGTTACTCATAACAGAATATGGTAAGCTGCAGTACTGCTGCAGGGCCTAGGGCAGCAGCTGGCTGTGGGCCACCACCAACACAAACACCACTAATCCTTTTTCCAACCAGCTCTCAACACACTCACTCCTCCCTCTGTACACACCCGGGCTTCTCAAAATATTGACCTTTTCTCGATTGCTCATAGCTATAAACAAAAAAAAAAGGTACACAAATGATGGTCTAAATTGTTACATATAATATAGAAACTTCATTTTATTTTCTATTTCTGTGATATAACCATAACTTTGACTGTCAGGCACTGGCTCTCAGTTCGTATGTTTTGGCTTGCATATCAGTATGACGCACAACAGAGGTTACTTATAAATTTCATATTTTTTTAAATATGAAAACATACAATGACAGAAAATTTGCTTTACATTTTCCCTCTTTTTTCCATAATGATTTTCTGTGTCTGGCGTCAGTAAAAAATAAAATATGCACAGATTTATTCGAACTGAAATATTCGAGCTGAATTCTGGAGGAGGTTTTTAAATGAGGGTGTAAAACGTTCTCGTATATAACTCAAGTTCAGTTGTAGCTTTTTATCCCTCGTGTGGTCATTCCATTTTGCACCCTTTAAAGGCAAGGCAAGTTTATTTTCTATGGCCCTGATATAAAGACCCTAATGTCAAAAAATGTACACATCAAAAAAGAGCCTGAAAATTACCACACACTCATATTTTTTTCTGCTTCTTTTCACAAAAATCCTTCAGTGGCTTTGGGGCCATTTGGATGGGCTGCGGCTCCAGTGGCCTTCGGGTCAAAATGACCCAAGGACCACACGAGGGTTATTCAACTTTTGACCTCTTAATCCCCGCCTGAACCCAGCACATGTTTTCAAATTTTGTTGGCATTACCCAAATCTAAAAGCTTCTTGAAAGAAGAGTTAAAGTAGTGATAAAAACAAGACGAAAACGCAAAAAAGCAATTTAAAAAAAAAAGTGACAACAACACAGTGATGAAAAAGACAAGTTTTGTAGGTCTTAGCTTTCAAATGAGGCGTTACACTGGCCTACAGGCTGTGAGCTCTCCAGTCAAAAAGCTTTGGGTAAAGCCGAACTGGAGAAAAAGAGGTTAAACTCATGCTACGAACTTAATCATTGAATTAACAGATTCTTTGTTTCACAATCCATGTGACCCCTTTGCTGCCACTGCCTTCTCTGTGACTCCAGTATTATCCCGCTCCGGGCCCTTCCCTGCGTCCAGCGACAGGAGGCGCTGTGCCTCTTCACTGGGCTCCCATCTGCTGTCGGGGATTGTTCACCGCTGAGGTATGTGGCTGCCTCTCATTTCCCCCGCAGCCAAACGCTCTCCACTTTCACTCTCCTCCCTGCAAATGGAAGAAGCCTCACCGTGTCAGGTTGACCCGGTGAGCGCTCACCGGCGGGGGAATGTTTTGGAAGAAATTTGGAATTCCCGGTGAAATTCTGTCTGATGTTTAACCATAGTAGATATTCTGAGAGTAGGTGGATTACGAGATCTAACAAACACTTGTAAAATAGGCCTTTAAAAGCTGGTTTCAGTGTTGCGAAGGGTAGCTCCATCTAGAAGTGTCAAGTTGACCCTGCTGGCACACTGTACTGTTTGCACTCCAACTTTGTTAAAATGCATTTTGAAGACATGCATATCTGGAGTTGTTCTTTTCATGCATAGTCAAAGCCTGGCCAGCCAGACTGCACAATAATAGTGTCATGTAGAATAGGGAAACTATTCTATTGAAAAATGTGTACTCTGAGACCTGGTGTTGAATCCGTTAAGTTATTGATGGGCATGATTGACAAGCGGATTTAGCGATCGGGGTCTAGTCTGAACCAAAACAATCATGGCGACATGGAGACTATCGACCCTAGTCCAGTCAGTGACGTTTGAACATCTTTATTCTATATTGGAGAAGTGATTGGCAGCGAGCGCGGTTCCTGCTTTTGGACAGGAAATAGTCAAGCTATAGCGCATTCAATCACTTAGCCCTACCTGCTGATGTCATGAGAGAGTGGCCACTTTATTTTTTATAGATGTGACGTTGCAATTGAATTGTAAAATTGCGTGAGCCTGCACTTGGCTCCACTGTACGATAATTCAAAGAGAGAATCATAGAGTTTCATAGCGACTTCCCAGTTCCACACTGTCCATCTTCAATGAAGGTTCTTGAGTCATCTTCTATACTCTGTAGTTGAAGTGTAGAACTCTCATCCAAAAGGCTTCGTCAGGTAAATAAAGTGTCAGCTCAGCCCGCAGACCAGATACATACCGCAGGGAGGAGTTTAATTTGGTTAAGTCTCTCCCTTCTATTAATGACTACTCTCACCTGTAAGTAAACATCTTTGTAGTTATAAGTCTTTTTTTGAAGAAACTAAACCCCCTCCATGAATAGAAATGTTGGACTTAGATCTTACCTGTCCCCGCTGTACAGTAGCCCCCTGCGCTCCAGGCCTGGAGGGCTCTGTCGTGGTACTGAGGCTGACACTCAGCCCGGGACAGATCAATAGGGAGGTAATTAGCAGTGATCAGCTGAAAGTAGGTGTCAGGTGTCAGGTAGGCCATTAGGACTTAGAACTACAAAGACTTAGAACTACAAAGACGTTTACCCACATGTAAGAGTAGCCATTAATAGAGGGGAGGGACTAAGCCAAGCTAAAACCTCCCTGTGGTCTATATCTGGTCTGTGGGCTGAGCTGAAACTTCATTTTGCTGACGAAGCCCTCTGGACTAGAGGTGAAACGTTCTACACTTCAGCTGCAGAGTATAGAAGACGACTCAACAACCTCCATTGAAGCTAGTGGTGTTGATTGCCACGGACAAGTACAAGGGAAATGAAATGTGGGTTCCCGACCTGTGTTTGTGCGTGTGACTCGCAGTGCACCGATGCTTTAAATCTTTGGCCACTGTACGACCTTATGACCTGCGATTTTGCGCTACGACCCAAGATTTTCCCCACAACGAGTAATGGTTTGTCGCAGCCGGCCAAAATCCTGCTGTGTCCGCCTGGCTTTAGTTAAAGCCCTCAGTCCGGTCGCAGTAAAGATGTGTTGTTTGAGGTGTTTTCCACCAATTAAAAACACACAGTTAAGCTTTTTTTGCATTTTGTTCTGTTTATTGTTAGAAATGTGATGCAAACATGAAGTCCCAGCGAACCCTTTCTAGAATCATATGGTTCAGTCTTTTCCTCAGTAGTTTCATATTTGGACACTCTTTGCGGTGATTATTCAAGCTGTCACAGTTTCACCTCTTTTATGGAAACACAAAAAAAAACGTTTCCTCTTAATTTTGCGGCATTGCTACTTTGAAACGACTGCTTTTCCTCTCAACTTACACCGTAGCACGTACTGTATAGCTGTTGTACATTTTGATGTCAATTATTGATTTTTTTTGTTCCCTAAATGGATCAATCGATTGCCATATTTAAAATATCTGATTAGGTGTATTTTAAGCAGTTGTCAATAGAAAACCTGTGCTGTGAGTTGTGTGCATGTGTGGAGGCTTGCTCCGGGCTGGTGGTGGTGGTGGGGGGGGGGGAGCTGGAGCAGGCTCGGGTTTCCTTTCGCTCCCAGGGGTGTTCGGCAGACACAGGCTAATTTGTACTGAAATATCCAGCGCAGTTTGTTTTGCATGTGGCTGAGAACGAAGGCAGGGCGTGGTGCGGAATGAGAACAAGGCAATTTGGGGCGTCTGAACGTGAGCGTGCTGCTGTGGGGTTAAAGCCACGATTTAGACGCACACAGTGGAGTGAAATGTTTTTTTTGAATGGATAAATATTAGTAGCCTGCTGAGATCCCAAGATCACGACCAACACCTCACATGTTAATCTAACATTTATACGATAGATGCGTGTGGCGTTTGGACACACAAAGGGATCCAGAAAACAAAAATATGAAACATTTGCCCTTCACTCCTATTAGTTTACATAGGACTGCAGACGTCAAGAGAATCAGTTCAACACGGACACAAAGCCGTTTTCAGGCCGCCCAGAGAAACTGTTGACTTGTTAGTGCAAATGAACATTGAACGTTTCACGCGAATCAATCTACTGTATGTCATATTTTAGCAGCATCCATTTTCCCTCCCTCTCCATTAAGTGAATGGACATCGCGCTCCACCGGGAGAGTCAATCCAACGGGAGTGCCGATACAAGGCAAAAAGAAGGACATGTGGGCAGGGTGGAATAAACATTTTAGCATGAGACAGAGCTGGCGTTAACATTCAAAGCCTAAATGCAGGTGTGGTTTAAACCAAGTGAGAAACATGTAGGGTTTGTCATTGTTATGACATCGTGGGCTTGTACGCTCCTCGTATGTGACTCAGACGCACAGTGTGAGTTGATGATTCATTTAACTAGTTCAAAATCGTGTCTCAAATCGCACACAGTGTATGCCCAGCTTTCAGCATACCTGGAGGCATCTGCTTACGGTAAAGTTGGAACAGCCAGCTGCAGAGCCCGAGGGAGCAGGGGAAATGATGAGTTAAAACAGTAACCGTGCGGCTGGGGAAGATCGTCTCGGACAACAAACACTGGCACTCCTCAGGGCTGTGTACTTTCCTTCTGGCTCTTCTCCCTGTACACAAACTGCTGCACCTCCAGTCACCAGTCCGTTAAACTGATCAAGTTTGCGGACGACACCACCGTCATCGGGCTCATCTCGGACGGTGATGAGTCCGCCTACAGGAGAGAGGTGGAACGGCTGGCGTCCTGGTGCAGCCACAACAACCTGGAGCTGAACGCCCAGAAGACAGTGGAGATGATCGTGGACTTTAGGAAAGACACAGCCCCACCGTCCCCCCTCGCCCTGACAGACTCTCCCACCCCCATTTCCATCGTGGACTCCTTCCGTTTCCTGGGCACCACCATCACACAGGACCTCAAATGGGAGCCAACCATCAGCTCCCTCATCAAGAAGGCCCAGCAGAGGATGTTCTTGCTGCGGCAGCTGAGGAAACTCAAGCTGCCAACCAAGATGCTGGTGCTACAGAACGGGACAAGCATCGACTGCAGCGCATTGTGCGTGCTGCAGAGAAGGTGATTGGCTGTGAGCTCCCATCTCTCCAGGACCTGTTCACCTCCAGGACCCGGAGGCGTGTGGGTCGGATCACAGCTGACCCCTCTCACCCCGGACATAGACTATTCACCCCTCTCCCCTCAGGCAGGAGGCTACGGTCTATCTAGACCCATACCTCCCGCCACTTGAACAGTTTTTTTCCCCTCCGTCATCAGACTCATGAATAACAAGACCCAATAACTTAGTTACAGACTCATGGATGTATCTGCACTATTGCAGTGTGTGGTGTGTCCACACTCAGATCTGCTGCTGTCACTTATCACTTTATATCACTTTATCACTTTACTTTATACTCAAATCAAATCAAACTTTATTTATAAAGCGCTTTTCATACCGAAAGGTATCACAAAGTGCTTTACAGATAACAAACAGACAAACGGGTGCACGCGCACGCACACACACAAATTATATCATTAGGACTAAATAAATAGATGTCAGTTAAAAGCTAAGCTAAAAAGGTGGGTCTTGAGCCTGCTCTTTAAAACATGAACGTTCTCTGTGGTCCTGAGCTCCTCCGGCAGGTCGTTCCAGAGGCGAGGGCCATAATATTGGAAAGACGCCTCGCCGTGAGTCATACTCATAAACATCTGTAAATATTATCCCACTGTTGTTCCAAGTCAATTGTTGTCATTTTACCATATTTTACTTTTTATTTTGTATCTTATTTATTAATATTCCTTATGCATGCCCCCTAAAGCCTTATAGTTTAAAGTTTTATAGCTTAATTTCATCTAAATTCTGTGTTATATGTTTTATGTTGCACAGCCGCATCAAGAAAAATTCCTAGTTTGTGAACCTGTTCTCAGACAATGGCAATAAAACCTATTCTGATTCTGATTCGGAATAGACTCGCCGACCGCGGATGCCATGTTATGTTTTCCACTGAGCCTTAAAAGTAATCGAAGTTCTCAAATGACTGATTTAGTTACAGTAGTCAGTATCTATGCGCTTCCCCTAATGCTGGAAAAGAGTTCTAGATGCTCCTGCAATCAAAAAGCAAAACTTGTCCTGGCAGGATTGACTCCAGTGACAATGAAGGATGGACTGTGCTCGAAACAATTTTCTTTATGGAGCAATAAACATTATCCTTCACCTTGAGCTTGATATTGAACATTGTTCAGCCCAATGAAGAAATGGTGCTTCATTTGTCATTGTCATCATACATAATATAGTCTATGATTTCATAGGTGTGGAAGAGGTAAATAAATCTGTAAAAAAAATAAAAAAGGTTTTGTAAAGTTTAAACATTGGCCAATCAATTCACAAGAGCAGATGAGAAGGCTTTGTCTGACCGTATACAACGGTCAGATATCATGTTCTGAGAAAGTCTCCTGAAGTGATGATGTGTATATGTGCAGAAGGTGGTTTCCAGAAGACTGTATTGCATTAGCAGCTTCATTCTTTGAACACGTCGAGGACCGCGGCAGAAGAATCACTAACAGATGCTGCTGCATTCAGAACTCGAGGTGTCCCAAACAAGGGATTCTGCCATCCATCACCCACAAACAGGTCGACGTGTCTGTGGCTCGTCATGATGCAACTGTACTGTGTTGTGTGAATGAAGCCTTTGTGAGAACAATGCTTTCCTTCTGACCTGCCTAAGCTCTCCTCAGTCTCTACACAGACCATGAGTTCCATTGGGCTTTAATGAAACCCTATGCTTACAGTAAGCTCTCTGGGGAGCTAGCAAAGATTCACTTGCCTGACTTGCCCCCCCCCCCCAGAAATTACGCATCTGTAGAAAGTCAAGTGAGCGAATCAGAACGAGTGTCACTACGCTTCTTCGTCAACAAAGAAGTGGTAGTCATTTTGTCTCGATAGCGTCCTGCTTGCTTGATGCTACGTTACGGTTAGCACTTGTGGCATGCTAATTGTGCTGAAGTCCAAGCGTTTTACTTCTTTTGGAGTCCTTTAGAATAGAAACAAAAGAACAAGTTTCCCCCCTTTTGCGAAAAAAAACGGCCCCCAAATCCTTCTCCCGAGCTACTTGTGGGCCGCCATGTTTGATTCTGTCAGTCTGCCTTTGACTACTAGTCATGCTTTGTGTCCAGACTACTCTCCCCTTCAGAATGAAAAGAAGAGGCTGGCCAGACTAAAGATACACAGCAGTGCAGAGAGCACTTTAAAAAGCTGAAACAGGGCTAAATAAAAACACTGAAGACCACAACAATCAAATGAGAATATTTTTGCCACCATGGACAGCTTTCATTATCTATCTAGAAATGCTGCAGTACGAAAACCTCCCTCCACCCAGGAGCGTTGAAGGCAAGCAAAGCAAAAAACAGTCATTTGCGTAATGGTATAACTGTGCGACAGGAAAGCGCCGTGCAGGACCTTTGCTAATGGCTGTTTTGTTTCTGTCTTGTTTGGTCAGAAGGCTTTAGGCGGCCATCGTCTGCAGCCATCGTCCGCAGTCAACTTCTGCCGTTCCCGTCGCTTGACGATGACTACGTGTTCCTGTGGCCAGACCCAGTTTGTGTCCTAACGGCTCTGTCACTCATGTTTTCCTGTAGGATTAAAGTGTGTGTGTGTGGGGGGGGGGGGGGGGGGTTCTGTTTTTGTTGGCCCCGCCTTTGCTGCAGAACGGCACCTGTTTGACATTCCGCAGCCCGAAGCCCTTTCTCCTGGGATGCCTCAGCCCAGACAGAGACACATGTGCACAGGGAGAGGCGTGAAATGGGAATGCACCAGGAGACAGCTGCTGCACAAGAGCTTGGATCGCTCCGGCTTCCTCCCACCGTCCAAGACGAGCGTGTGTAACGCAATCTAATGTCAACGGTTGCTGTTAGATTTGTTTCACTGTTGGCTCATTTTTCTCAGTCAGCAGATGTAGCTCTCGGGACTTTTCCGGGCGCTTTATAAAACTAGTGGGTAGTTTTGTATACTCTTTTCTTTATTTATTTGTATTTATTTATTTTTTACAGGAAATGGCATGTCTTGGAAGTAGTTTTTTACGAGTTGAAGTAAATCGGGACTGAAGAAGGAACGCAAACTGTCAGAGTTGAAACATAAGGGAAGTCTCAAGTCTCAAAGAAGTCCCAAAAATGATTATATCGCTTTTGCAAAGAGCAGCGACCGATTTCAATTAGTAGTTTTACTGTGAACGTGAAGAAAGAAGTGAGGCTACCCTGGACTTTTCCAGGACTTCAGAGTCTTCATGACCAAACCACTTCTACCAAAGAGACAACGATCTGAAAGACAATGATGATGGGCTAAGGAGCGGCATGTAGCTCCAGATTCCAATCTGAATCCCACCTTCTCCTCATCCGTTTTGGTCATCATCGACTGCATTATTCATTTACCATCCATTCATTCACCTGCCAGTCCAAGACACAATTAGGCGATGTGAAAGGCTGTCTTAGCGGTGACCATTTAGTTACAGGCCTAACAATTACATGGCCAGACAACCATGCACTTTGTGATTTCTCACGCTTTCAGATGCTGTAGGAGCAATTTGGATCACCCGTTCAACCGTTACGTACAAGTCAACCTACTACATTAAAATCAATTTCAATACAAATGCAAATACACACTTGTGAATGTGCTTGCAGCCGAACCAACTGGCACATAATGTTAGCAGCTATGATGCTCAGGATTGTGTCGTGAAATCCACAAACATTTCTAGGACTTCTGGTGCGTCCGAAATGTAAAATACTGGGGTAAAATACTGTAATGCATAAAAGCATTTGGGCACTACATTGTGCTGATTGTATTTATCAGTAGTAACCTGGCATTCCGCAACTCTTTTATTTACTTTTTTAGTCTATTTTAATCTTTGGCCAGGAAAATTGATTTTTTTGATAACATTCAAACTCAAACTCTCTAGTAGAGGTCCTGAATAAAATTTCACTAATGTACAAATTGAAAAAAATATGTAAAAAAATTCAAGGCAAGGTCCAGAACAATTTTTAAGCCTTTATTAAATCCAATAATAATGACTGTGCTATTCATTGAATCCTGCTATTTCCTAAATATCAGAATGCATATAGATAAAAGCTTAGCTTTTAACTAATATTTACTTACACTCAACAAAAATATAAACGCAACACCTTTGTTTCTGCTCCCATTTTTCATGAGATGGACTTAAAGATCTAAAATTCATTCCAGATACAATATTACCATTTCTCTCAAACATTGTTCACAAATCAGTCTAAATGTGTGATAGTGAGCACTTCTGCTTTGCTGAGATAATCCATCCCACCTCACCTCACAGGTGTGCCACATCAAGATGCTGATCTGACATCATGACTAGCGCACAGGTGTACCTTATACTGCCCACAACAAAAGGCCACCCTGAAATGTGCAGTTGTAGTTATTTATGTTATCTTTCCTCTGTTCAGTGAGTCCTGGTTTAGTCCATGTTCAGACCAGCTTCGAGAGCAAAGCAGCGGGAACGACAGCGGGACGTAGACGCTTCGCATGGACAGGAGAAGGGTTTCCCCGCGTCAGCTGCGCTGGGACTCGGGCAGGCAACAGGTAGACTACGAGTGCTATAAAAAAAGGTATGTCAAATACCACAAAACTTTAAGTTTAGTATCTTTTATTACGGTTGATTTGCGTTTGAGTTCATCTCTGGTGTCTCGCTCTGTCAACAAAACATCTCCTAAAAACATCCGCCTGTTTCCACGTTATAACGCGCTCGTCTCCGTCTGTCATGTGTCGTGTGTTTCCGTATGCTAGCACGAGTGTTCCCGAAGGTGTTTTTGTTTGGGGGCGGAGGCACCGCTGCGTTAGTTGCATTGTTGACAAATCCTTTAGCGAACAAATGCCACGTTAAAGGCAGTTTTATCCATACGCCTGTTGTCGATCAGTTTATATGCGTTTGACTGCGTGAACCCAGGTTGCTATTGAAGGCCCTGACTGAAACCCCACGGCCCGCCACTGTGTTTATCAATCAAAAGACGGGATGGATGATAGGCTGGCGTACATTTTTTTTAATGTAATGCGATCTACCAATACTACCTTTGCGATCGACTGGTAGATCGCGATCGACGTATTGAGCACCCCTGTGTTAGAGTGTCCTCAGTTTTAAACTTTGAGCCGTATTTCAGTAATTCTGCTGCAGTTTCTAAAAAAATTAAAAAGTGTCAAGGAGCTCAGGGGCAGCACTTTCTCTTTCAGTTCATCTGGGCTGTGGTTATACTGCGCTGGTGCAGAGAGAGAGAGAGAGCACACACAGCTCGTCTGAGGGGATTCACGGTCGGGTCCAAAATTCAGATCCAAGGTTCGGGGTCCGGACGGGTAAGCGTGTTGGTCCAGATCCGGACCGAGGTCCGCCATTTAGTGACCTCTGCTCTATAGGCTCCAAGTAGGTACTAGACTTTAACTAGGTACTCCTGATCATGTACTTAGCTTAAAGAGGGAGTATTATGCTTTTTGCAGGTGTTTGGTAATAATATCAAACACATTTTTCACAAAATGCGTTTCCATCTCGCAAAATGTGCACCTACTGTTTTGCGTATAAACAAACCACCTCTAGTATGTATCCAGTATTTTATATACTGGATACATAAAACCAAATAGCCAGTAGTTTTAATTCCTTATCACAGCTGTTTTAATAAAGAAACCTCCCAAAACAGGAAAATATGCGTAGCTGTATAGTGAAGCCGCAGCAAGTGTTTTTACTTCATACAAGAGCTGGAATAAGAGGTGAGAAAGCATTTCCTGGATACGTAGGGCCTCAGGAGAGAGTTGTTTGGGAGCTGTTGCCGCGCTAAGAATAGCCACTGAAGACCCAAAGATTACAGAAAGATGCGCTAGTGGCTTAAAACACAACTCCAGGTATGTTTTTGGTGAGTGACATGGTTAAAAGCTCTATAAAAGTAGTTTCAGCATAATACTTGCCCTTCAAAATCTGTAGATGGGTTAGCAGACATTGCACTGCAGTCGCCCACAGCCCCTGACACCTGCACTGAAAGATGAGTCAAATGCAAAACACAATTTTCCAATAAAATACACCTCAAGCATAACCATGACAACCATATAAAAAAATAAATATTCAGAATTTCCACATCATTTAATTATGTAAACATCATTCTGTTTCAGAAGTCATGTTCACATCTGCTGCTATTTAGAAACTTTTCCTTTTGTCGTGGGAGTGATTAGACTTTGGCTGATCTCTGCACAAGTTTTATTACAGCTAATCATATGGCCCAATTTGAATTTATTACCATGTGCTGCTACAGAGCGGTTCAGTTTGGCTTTCCCCATGACTGGAGATGATGACGAATCAGAGAATTCTATAGAAGTACCAGCAGGTGTAGCGAAGATGTGAGATATAACATATCAATCCAAGTATTTTTGGAGGGAGGAGCCCAGTGTAACATACATGTACATAGTGTACATATTCATTTTAACAACTATTCTCGCTGATCCAATTTTCTGTTTGTGCAAGCTTTCAGTCGTCCAGGTATGTTCCATCACTGCCAAGGTTATCTATATGAAGCTTCCCTGTTGGCACAATTGTGTGGTAATGCGTCTTCAATTGAGGACAGTCCAGTTTTTGTAAACAGCCTCATTTATGATTCTCTGGGTCTTAAAACGTGCATTAACGTTAGCAATAGCAGCTAGTAGATTAGATGCAGAATGAACCTTGCATATTTTGCTCTCACAATCTAGAAAACGACATGGCTGCAAAAAGTAGTATTTAATAACAATATAAGAGGGACAGAATAAAAGATAAAATGTTACTGATGTAATGATCACAGTGGGATCAGCATTAACCGTCTTCTCTATGAATCATCTGAAGAAACAATTCACTTATCCTTTGCCTTTTTGTATTTGACAAATATAACACATAAAAAACAAGTTCTCAGCAGATCTCTGCCCATTCATTTCAATGGACGAGAGTTGCTGTTTCACCCAAAGGGGGCGCTAACCTTCTCAGTGATGTAGATGTTGCTCCCATCTATTTGAACAAGCAGTTTTTCACACTTTTTAGATGGTTTTCTGGCGCACTATAAACATATTTAGCTCACACAAATGAAGCTTCAGCGCAAATTCAACCTGGAAGACCTACCTGCAGCCTTCATTATCCCATTATCCAATCATGGCCCCATCTCACCCCCATCACGTTTCCCAGCCGTGCTGCGACCCTCCTCCGCCCCCCCTCTGCCTGGCCTCTCCTCGGCTCTGCTCGTCGCGTCAAAATCGATTCCTTTTGTCTCATTCGTATCTGGGAATTAAGCTGATTGAAAATCTGCACACTGCTAGCTTAGCATGAAGCATGATACTAATGTTAGCATTATGGTTAGCATTTACTTCATTTATGTATCTATATGAACTGCTCTCTCCATGTCTCAGCATTTTTATTTGGTAGAAAAAACATCTATAATAGAGCATTTGTTGGAGTAGTGGGTAAAAGAGTAGTTATTTTCCCTCTTTGTTTACCTGCTCTGGCAGTTTTCAAATGTGACTATTTGTGGGCGTTCCCAGAGAAGCTGTCTGCATCTATCACTTGTTTGGTAAAAATTGGCAAAGCTGTCCATCATTGTACTGAAAACTACTGATGCCCAGCACAACCACTATTTACGCCTTAATTGGGTGCTTGGATTGAAGTAGAAGAGAGTCCTTTTATGTTCATTTCTAAACTGGTCTCAGCCATAACGTTGCACTACCTTTCAAATCTTTCCAATACAAGCTTTTGAAATGTTATCACGCTAACAAGAAAAAATAGCTGCTTTTATCGCTGTACATTTTACAAACTGTCTGATCTGCTTTTCCTTTTCGATCGCTGCAGGAGCCCAAAGACATAAATTGCAGAAATGGTGCCAGTCCGTGATGTTTTCAGAATTCTAGCCAAATGGCTGCTGTCAACCCATCGACTACATTTCAGTGACGGTAAAGCCTGGTTAAAAATCATTATATATCGCTCCTTTAGCTGGAGAAGCATGTCTAGGGTTCGATGCGTCCTCCAGGACTGTCTCAGCACATTCTCTACTGCTGCCAGCACTCTTTCACAGACAAACACGGACAGTCTCACAAGAACTGTCCAATGGTTTTAAATATTGAACATCCTCGCTCATAATTCCCATGTCGTCTGAAGAGCTGTCTGACCCTACTGGTGCCATAATGAGAAAGACAGTTCTTGGTGCACGTTATCAGCCCTTCGACCATTAACTGATCTCAGCTGTGGCATAGATTAGACCCCTATGTCATCAAACTCCTACTCCAATCCTATTTCAAAATTCACACATTAGACAGTGTCACAGATGTGAAATAAAAAAATACGATAGACCGGATGAACTATATATATTTATTATATTTTCTGTGTTTACTTATATTTAAATTGAAGCATATTAACATTTTATAATATATAACAATATTTTGCTTTGCGAATAACTATTAATGTTAAGTTTTAGTAGTTCTGACTTCAAAAACCGTCCTGTATTATGCTCTTTCAAAGCAGTTCCGATAATTATTCTTAACTTCAGTAAAATTAATGAAAATTAGTACTATGATACATGGCAAAAATAAAAGAACAATATAGGATTTCATTGCTTTAAATAATTTAACATAACTTTGCTCAAAACAGAAAATTCAGTCACCATCTCAATACTATTTCAAATTTCTCCATCTGTGTGATCAATAAAGTATCTATCTATCTATTTTCAGAGCATTTTAGACATAACGTAAAATCTTTAATACATCACAAAGGTCATTGATACAATGTATAAAGTAAAACGTTTAGGCCCCAGCACAGAGCCTTGAGGGAGTCCACATGGAAGTGTTTGTAACTATACAAAAAGTGTTCATTATATAACGTTAACTGCATATATATTTCATGTGTAAACGATTCAGAATAATCTGCCCTTAAATGTTGGGCCAACCGTGCCTCAGCTTTGCTACGACTCCGGCAATCTGTTTTTGAAATGACATGCCTTATAGAAACCACTCCAAGACTCCATAAATCCAATTTTTCATCTCTTTTGAAAAGCGTGTGATGCGTTTCAGGATGAGAGACGGAGAACCACTTCTCAGTTACAGATGTTCACATGTTGTTTGCATGTGGAGGCTCTTGTGGAGAGTGTTCTCATGTTCAGGAGGAACCAGCATGTCTGTCAGAGCAGACAAACAGAAAAAAACTAATCTGGCACAGAGGAGGAGACATTGGCTATTTAGAGGTAGTGTTTGTAGAATATGCATTGTTGACATTAATAGAAATATTGATCTGGGATTACTAAACTCTCGCATCCTACCAAAGTAATGTAGCCAGTAATGGGAACTGAATATTTGGGATCTGTTGAGTTCAAAGAGCCATGGGAAAAAAAAGGATAATTTAAAAAATAAACGAGCATTGTCATGATTCCCCCTGGACTTGTGCTTTTTATCCTTTATATTCAGACATCACAACAAAATGGCCTGTCCATGTAGATAACTACAGTATATAGATTGGGGATGGCATTTTCAATCTTTTTCCGGTGTAAGTCTTTAGATAACCATCCCTGACACAAAGAGACAGTGGGTTATCTAACGCTGGGGTCAGGCTCTCTTGGTTTGAACACAATAGGGGAGAACACTAGAGGAGCGCACTGCCCTGCCTTATCAACACTCCCCGCTGTCCCCCTCTGAAAGTGAGGCTGATCCCAGGGCAGATAACCACCTTCCGCCTCCGCCTTTAACTCCTCAGACTCTCGGGTGACCTTCAGGATCACCCTGGCATTTGAGAATGGTCCCAAAGCACCTCTGAAGACTTCACCAATGGATGTCACTACATTGTCCTACTGAAGATCCCATTTTGACCATTTGAAATAGTGTTCTTTTTATTTCTTGGCAACGGACCTCGTGTTTTATAGCTTTAGACGTTTACAAGTTATCCCAGAATACTTTTTAGAGGGGAGTATGCATTTCTCGGGTATCTGGTATAAGTTCGAGTATAACTTACATTTAGATGGTTGCTCTAAAACAGCCTATTCAAAGTTTCCCATCCTTTTTTTCCCGGTGTCACTGACTGTACATTCTCACCTTACCACATGGTCCTGGGTTCAATTTCTCGACCTCTCTGTGTGAGGTTTTCCAACGGGGTTGGCGTAGGTGCTGTTGTTCGCCCTATGCCACAGAATATCACTCTGATGGGCCCATAGTATAATGACAACTAACACACTTTACCCTCTCAAACAAACACATATAAATGAATGAATAGTTGCTTCTCTCACATCGCTACAGAGACGGAGCGCTTGTTTTGGAAATGGGAGCCAAGGTTTGCTTCGTGTAAGATTTCAGTGCACTCAACATCCTGGGCAGCTCATCAGCCGCTCTCACCCTGCACTCCTGTAGAGACGGAGACTGCAATCAGGACTAATGCCGTCCCTCGAGGAGGCCGACACCAAACACGCTCCTCGCCCTCTGAAAAACACCCTTATGAGAACTCGAGATCACACAGTCCAGAGCGCTTGAGAACTCTGCAAAGGCTTATTTACAACATGCCGCAGAAATACTCATCTGGAGGTTCATGAATAAATATGATATATTCTGATTTAATAGAACTTTTACCCTCAGGGAGTGGCTTTTATAAAATAACTAGCTACTTGTTGGAGCATATTTGAGTATCTGGGACCTCAGCCCGGGAGTTTATGATGACCTGCAAACGGCTTGTGCATTAGCTCACTAGGATCATTGCTCGACATGAGCCAGTCCAAGATGGAGCTGTGCTTGGTCATATTTTTCTTTTTACATTGAGCTGTCACACTCATAACACCATAACAACTCACCAAACCTTGTTATACATAGTGCTGACCTTGTTATATATTCCACCCGACCTTTTTCTTTCCACTTTTTCACTCCTCATTGAGTGAAGCTGCTACTCTGGACTCAACCAACTTGAAATAATGTGGAGGGGTGCTCAACTACAAATGGTATCTTCCTTTTACAGACGCTATGAAAATGTAACACAATGCACAAATGTCTTCCATCCATCCATTTTACTTCCGCTTTATCTGGGGCCGGGTCGCGGAGGCAGCACTCTGAGCAGAGATGCCCAGACTTCCCGATCCATGCACACCTCCTCCAGCTGTTCTGTGACATCATGCCAGCTCCGAGGCCCCAATCCCTCCTGTGTCCTGGGTCTTCCACGAGACCTCCTCCCAACAGGACATGCTCTGAAGTGAGGCGACCAGGAGGCATGAGCCACCTCAGCTGGCTCCTTTCGACGTGAAGGAGCAGCAACTCTACTCCAAGCTCCTCCCGGTTAACTGAGCTCCTCACCCGATCTCGGAGGGTGCGCCCAGCCACCCTGCGAAGGAAACCTATTTCGGCCGCTTGTATCCGCGATCTTGTCCTTTCGGTCATTACCCAGATCTCATGACCATAGGTGAGGGTGGGAACGTAGATCGATCGGTAAATCGACTCCCTCTTCCCCACAACATTTCGATACAGCGACCGTATCACTGCCGACGCCGCACCGACCCGTCTATCGATCACACGCCCACAACAAGACGTCTTTTTCTTTCCAATTTCATCTGTGACTGTGACTATTTGTTGTAAAAAGTTTAAATACCACTGGTCTAAACTATATATATACAGTAAACAGTATCTCAGGCTACTATAGGTCTATAATAGGTCATTTTCAACAAACATTTTTTTTCTATGCTGTAGCCAACCAGGAAATATCCATGCTCTTCCGAATCCCCTGCACACCCCTGTCTAAACTAATACCCTGTCCAGCAGAGTCTTGCAAATCATTTATTTCTCAGTCCATCTCTGTATGTCCCGCTAAATCACACATAGCTTACACCATGTTTTCTACTTTCTGTGGTAGTCCCCCTCGCTGCAACTGGTACTGCAGTCTCTACTTAATGATTAAGCGACACTTAAGACATTACGGAACCCTGTGTCCAAGAACGCCTCAGCCACTACACGCTGGACTGTAACAAGCTGCTGCGGGGCTATGAATAGTCAGTCAGCCTCTCTCCGTCTAGGTGCTGTCTGTCGGTCTTCTGTTAAAAATAAAGTTTCGCTTTGAGCTCCTGACTGCTGTATCATATCTATAAACCTCCTGGAGAGCTATGTCAGTCAGCGGGGTGGTAACAGAGTCTGACAAGGCTAACTGTGCACAGAGGAGTCTTTTGAAGTATAAATAGGTCTGTGATGCCTGTCACTCTTTTTCTTTTTTTACAGGAGCTCAAACTGTACTGCTGTTGTTTGTGTGTAATGGTGTGGCAGATACAGTGCATTGCTGTTATAAAAGAATTTCACCACCACAATGGATAAACAAATGAACCTGCTGCAGTGTGAGGAACAGCCATCAGAAAGGAGTCGAACGCACAAAGGATTGACTTTATTTCAGTCATGGACGACTTCTTTTGTGGCATAAGAAGACTTCAGTGGAGAGTAAGAAATGTTTAATGGCTCCTCCAGCTTTCGGCACAACATGACACAAGCACAACAGCTCAGAGTTGGCCCTAATGTGGACCTGGTTTAGCGCTGGTTTAGTCCCAGGTTTTCCTTGTTTGGTCCAAGTTGTGTTGTAGCTACTGTTTGGACTTGGTTTAGTTGTTGATGAAGGAATATTTAATTCAATATTAGGCCTAATTCAATTGTATTTCAACGTTATGATTTTAACTATGAGTCTAAATAAATCCTAGGGTGCAATGCAGGTACAAGGATGAACAGGTCCATGATAATAAATACAAAATATCATGAGCTTCCCCTGATTGAAATACAACCAGAAGCCACTGTCACCGAAATTGTACATGGCCCAAATGAATATAGTCCACACTAGAGAAGGGGATGAATGACAAGCGTACGACACAATTGCGAAATGGCTTAAAAAAAACATCAATCAGTCAGAATCACAATCAAAAGTGCAGGGGTATAAACAAAATTGCTCCGGTTTGGAGATGGCGCACGATGATGGCGCACGATGTTATGGATGTGATGAGCTTGACCTGATGAGTGTAGGCGCTAGTGCGGTGTTGGTGGGTCCCAAACGGAGGGAGAAGGTCAACTGCCCCTACAAGGCTGGCAACGGAGGGAGTCTCCAGTACCAAGACATGCAAGTGGCAGACTTGATGCTATGTCTAAACTTGAAATCAGAATCACCATCGACGTGTGTGGAGTGTTCCTGTTCCAGTTAGATACGTTAGCCCCGGTGGTTGTAGTGTTGGGTGATTGAAATGTTAGGGGCTATAGGTTGATTGCCTGAATGTTCCAGAGATCAACAATTTGGGTGTTCATTTCGGTGTTCCTGATCTCACCAAGTAATTAAGAGTCCAGGACCAATGTAAAGTTGTTTGCCCAGGACCAATGTTAGGGTTAGGGTTAGGGCTAGGGTTAGGCGGATTGGCTGGCTTTAACATTTGTCCTGGGCAAACAACCATACATTGGTCCTGGGTCAGATCAACCGTTCATTTCAGTCAGGATCCAACTATTCTCTCCCACCAAGCTCTAAACTCCAAACTTAGGGGAGTCTTTGTTATCTATTAGTCGGATCCCCATCACTGTGTCGCCCTCCAGTTGTCTATTATGTTTTGGCACATCCAATTGATCATATTCCTCCTTGTTTTCATATCGATAAGTTTGTGCACTAGAGCTCCAGGGCCAAAAGGACTTCTCTGTGCAGTAAGTCGCCCCAACACGGGCCTCAGCCTGACAAATCCAGACTCGGGGCTTATTTGCTCGGCGTGAGCAGACAAATTGGTATCTTCCTGTGAGACCTGCAGGTGCAGCGGGGCCTGAAATAGCTCTGTTTGAACTTGTCACGTCGGAATGAACATTTTTAAAAAGGACTGTGTTTTTTACCGCTCCGACACTGAGCGGCCCACAGGGAGGGACTGTTGACTTTAGAGGCGCGCGCATTTATCTTGTTAAAAGTCATTGTGTAAATGGGAGAAAGATGTTAGCGCCAAAGCGTTGTCCCACGTAGATTCTATGGACCTATTTCGAACTACAATAATAGTTATGTACACAGGATGGAATCTGTGGGGAGCAAACTAAAGCTCGTAGATTGCACCCCTCTGACTGTGTTTTTGTCATTTTTAACTGCATTAAGCTAAAGTGACTGCCTCTGAGGACAGAAGCCTATCAGGGCTACAATACGTTTTACAATATGTGAACATGTCATTCCTCGTTTGAAAGCTCGGAGCCTCCGTGTTTGTCAACTGGTGGGCGGGTCACAAGGCTTTCCCAGGGAGCATTTCTTTCCAAATGTATCAAGTGATAAAGTATACAGATGCTTCTTGGATCTACTGTATTAAATGAATGATACACTGTGAAATGTAAACTAAAAATGTAAAACAAAAATAAGTCCAAGGGCTGCGAAGAATTGAACCAATTACGTGTTTTTTTTTTTTTTTTTTTATTAAATCAACATAAAAACACAAGATACACTTACAATTAGTGCTCCAACCCAAAACCCTCCCACCCTCACCCCCATTCACACTCATTCACACAAACGG
The DNA here is from genome assembly GCA_021464625.1 of Proterorhinus semilunaris. Classification (NCBI taxonomy): domain Eukaryota; kingdom Metazoa; phylum Chordata; class Actinopteri; order Gobiiformes; family Gobiidae; genus Proterorhinus; species Proterorhinus semilunaris. The sequence goes on along the minus strand of CM038356.1, from coordinate 27,275,835 downwards.
GTTGTTTCCTTACCATATTAACATTCTGGTTCCTACAATATATATCAATGCAGTCTGCACGGGATGAAGTCCGTGAGGCACTGCCCTAAACCAGTGCCTTTCGGACACAACATCCACCGCAATAGGGTTGTATGTGCTGCTGGTCCACTGTTAGTAGTAACATTTACCAGTTACATTTTACTTAAATTCATAAATTATTGTATTTAAAAAAAAATAAAAATAAAAATAAAATAAAAAAATAAACAAATTTAATTAACAAAAAAAAAAAAAAAAACACTATCTTCACCAGACCAGGCTTCAGCGAGATTAGATGGTTTAAAGGGCTCTTAAAACCGGGTCCAGTCCAGATTATATCGAGATCGGGCTCAGCAACACACACCTTCATTTGCATACACACAGATTAAGGAAACACAAACACAGAATGTAAACACACCAATTACGTGTTTACATTCTAGTCAATTTGATGTGAATTTAATTTTTAGTGGCCATAACATAGAAACATTCACAGGAGAGGGAGGAATAAGTGAGTACACCGCCTGAATCTCACTGAACTGCAGCAGTTTTTTTTATATTGATAAATACAAAATTGAACTAAAATAGAATTAAATGATGTTTTTCACTTCAGTTAACTGAAAGCAGTTACTGTATGTCAACCCAAGAATCCAAAATAACTGAACTGTCTAGAGCAGGTTAACTGAATTAAAGTTCTCATATTGTGATGATTTAAACCTGTGAGTTTAATAAATTAACAACTTCATATCGACATAGGAACTGGTAACACAAAGTTTGGGGTTTCTTTCTGCTTTCTGATTGGACATGTCGAGATTTAATCCATATCTGGGGACAGAAATCGGTCATATTGATTAAATATTTACATAAAAACGTACATACACCAACTCAAAAACAAAAAAATATACGTTTTATGCCAATAAATGTACCAAAAAAGAACAATTTGATTTATTTCAATATTTCAATCATCTATTAGTTTTTTTTCAGTGTGCTTCTAAACAATCTCTACTTCCAATTATTGTAATCAAAAATAAGTAAGCTCTCTAAAACCAAGTAACTGCTTAGTCTTAATTTGTGTGATAAACACCAGCTGACAAATCTGTGTTCCTGAAATCCCTGCGGATCCCCACAAATCCCACCGTTTTCCTTGGGCTTTCCGAGTGCTTGTGAGAAATTTGGTGCGAGTTTGAGAGCTTGACCCGTGAATGTGACGAATCGTGAACCGGCCGGTCGTGCAGCTGTGAACAATTCCAGTCGAGGCCTGAACGCTGCTGGGGAATGTTGGTCCGAGCCTGCCCTCTGTCCTCGATACAAAATTAGGGGAGACGCTGGGAGACGGAAGAGTGCAAGCTCTTCCTAAAGAACGTGTAGGATCATATTCCGGAAACCTCTGGAATGCACCGGGCGTCTGCCGGAGCAAACGACGTAAAACAATGTTGCCGGATAAACCTGTTTTATAATGTTATTCATGTTTTCCCAGCTGTGTTTGTTTGAGAGATCCCAACACTTTGTTTCACTGCTTTACATCATTAGGTGGTGCCCCGTGTTCCTGGGAGGTGCTCGTGATTTTTCTTTTTCTCCAGACAGACTGGATAGAGAGTTGAGTCGACATATCACTCACATGGAGCTGAAAACAGACCTTAAACAATTCTTTTGGGTGCCTTAGCATTGATATTTTATCATTTGAAATAATGTCTTTGTAAGAATAAGATTGCACAAGGACCAGGGCAGGGGAAGACTTCGCCTGGGGCTTCCCCCTCAGGCAGGCGTGGAGATACTGTAGTCAAAAATTACCTTTCAGTTTTGCATTACAGCAGCTTCAATAAACACACTTTGAACTGATACAATGTTGAATGATACATGGAAAGTTTCGGGTTTTAACAATGACGCAATTGTGTCCAGGAAGTACAGAACGAAGAGCTGACGCCATAGAAGAAGACAAGGCTAAATTTAACAGGCTTAACTGAGGATTACTCACAACTGAAAAAAAGAAAAGAAAATGGATGTAATGACATACTAGTCTAGATATGTCTTTGACAACAACACAATGTAAGGTTTAAAAAGGTGATTTTGCATGATAATGTTTCTGTACGTAGGCGGGGTCAGGCGGTACTCGGGCTCCTCTTCAGTTCTAGTCTCTGTGTTTTAGCTTTGTGTTGGTCCCCTTAGAACCGTCCTTGTTTAGTCGTACTTTTATTCATTAAAATGGTGAGAATTAGTCCTTGTGAAGGTGAATGGACTTTAAAACTAGATTGGAAGCAGAAAATACGGCCATATTAGTCCAGTGCTCCGGTCTCTGCTGTGGCTTCCTGTCGCTCAAAGAACTTGACTTTAAAACATCTTTACAGGTCTCTCGAGGTCTTGCACCACAGGACATCTCTGACATGTTAGAGTCATATGAACCATCTCCGAGAACCCCAGGGAGAGGCTGCGTTTCAGCTTTATACAGCTAAAATCTGGATGTGACATTGATCAATCCGATGCAACTGTGCATATCCCACTTAAAGTATTTTATAATATGATTTAGAATATCTGCAAACTTGGCCTTGGTGCTTTAGACTGATTAAGTGATGGCCTCCGAAAATTGAAACATTCCAACTCTCTACAAACGTCCTTTTGACCTTGGTTTTGTGATTACCATTGGTCCGTTTGTGCATTGTAATGGCTGCTTTCACATTCAAATCAATTCACCGTGACTAACTGTGGGAACAATGCATGAGGTCAGAGCAGGAGCATTTCAGGTGGCTTCCAAAGAGTTTTTAATGCAGTTGTTATCAGACATGTTCGCTCCCGCAACAATCAGGCTGTATTTGCTGCATTTGCTGTTACTCTCTGGGTGCATGACACATGCAAAGTGGACATCAAAATTGGAAGCAAGGGTTTGCGTTGACATCGACCTATCGGGCCAACTAAGTTTACACGTTTAATCCAGAAGTGCTCACTAACGCTGTAAATTTACCTAAGTATTGCAAGTAGAGTTTTTGAGGAGTATTTTTTTTTGTCAGAACCTAATACTTTTACTCCATGACAATTGAAAGATGAAAATACTGAAAACCTACTACATTTTTGTTAACGTTCCAAAGTGGAAAAAAAAAAAGGAAACAAAAGTCCTATGCACACTCCAGGGCAGTAGGTGGCACTGTGCAGATATGCAGTCAATGTCATTGGCTCACAACAAGAAGGTTTGTCCCTTTCGTGTTGCCGTATGGGTCCAGGTGCAATTTGAATGAGTATTTTAAAGACGCAAACAACGATTAAGTGGATTTGTACATTGAATACGTAAGTACTTTCACTCAAACATAACACTTGACTAGTAGTACCCATAGTTTTGCTGAAATCAAGTACCATTGATTTGGGGTTTTTTTGGTTCCGTGAGGGGGAAACAAATGGAGCCACACAGTACCGCCCACCTCTGGATTCATGGGTAAAGTAAATTCAAGTAAATTGCCTCTTTATTTTTGTCATGGGATTTCAAAACAGCAACAGTTTAAAGGCACAGCAGAGGCTAATCAGCTACTTGCTAACTACGGACTATAGTGCAAATGAGAGACATTACAATACAATTGTTTGGGACCATGTTGTTGGGAGCCAAATGTAAACTTCTGAGCCACGCAAAATGGGAGCTGCAAATGGAATGGTTCCAACAATGTACTAATGACAGTGATTGATTTTGCATAGTAGACCATTTCAATGACATTTCGTTACAGATGTAATCAAATTGTACCGGCATTCGGACAGACTGTTGAGTAAAACGGTTGACTCACATATTAAGTTATGAAACTTAGCAGCTCGTATCATAACCCATGATTGAATTGCAATTAAATTACAGCATATTGCACCAAGTTTGTCAAAACTGCGCCACAGTTACTGCCACCTCGGGCTGTAATGAAGAGCAGCTCTTCTCTGGCCCCGGTTAGGTTGAGCATAAAATGCGGTGGCGGGGATGTTTTTGTAGAATGATGCTGGAGAGAATAACAAGACAATAACCTGTACATGATGGCACACAGTGGGCTGTTTCCAGTTTTTGCTTATTCAATTCTAAACAACCACATACGCATTTGCAGACTTCCAGAAGCAACAGAATGTGCTGTCATACAATTCGTTTATTATTATCAAGACTTAAGGCTTCATTTACGCAAACGTGTAATACCAGGGAATCAAACATTTTTCACTCGTTTTAGTTGTTTTCTGTCGGACTATAAACATATGTATCACACGCAAATAAAGGCGAGCCAAAATTGTGTCCATGTGGATGTTGTTTTTATTATTCTTACTTGTTGACATTCTCTTGTTTTTATTGCTTGCTGCTGTACTGCACTGTCCCTGCCATTTGTTTTCATCGCTCCTTTTATTTTGCCTGTGTATTTCACTTCTGTACTCTCTCCCTACAATGTAGTCCTATAATAAATAAATTAAAATTTTTTACAGCAAAAAGGCACTCCTCGCGAACGTTAGCATGTGTAGCATGAAGCTAATGTTAGTTTCCTGGTTTGCATTGTCTGTTTTGTAAGTATTTATGGGCTGTTGCTGTTGAACCACGTTGCTCCTTTCCATGTCTCTGTATCTTTATTTTGTAAAAAAAAATCTATTCATAATTCAGCATTTGTTAAAGTTGTGGTAGGGAAATGGGAGAAAGTACACAACATCACTGGTCAAGAAAAGTAATCAGCGTCTCTACTTTCTCCGCAAGTTAAGAAGAGCTAGAGTCCCAGCCTCTGTTATGTGCAACTTCTACAGAGGGACTATAGAGAGCATCCTGACCAGCTCCATCACTGTGTGGTTCTTCTACAGAGGGACTATAGAGAGCATCCTGACCAGCTCCATCACTGTGTGGTCCTTCTACAGAGGGACTATAGAGAGCATCCTGACCAGCTCCATCACTGTGTGGTTCTTCTACAGAGGGACTATAGAGAGCATCCTGACCAGCTCCATCACTGTGTGGCTCTTCTACAGAGGGACTATAGAGAGCATCCTGACCAGCTCCATCACTGTGTGGCTCTTCTACAGAGGGACTATAGAGAGCATCCTGACCAGCTCCATCACTGTGTGGTTCTTCTACAGAGGGACTATAGAGAGCATCCTGACCAGCTCCATCACTGTGTGGCTCTTCTACAGAGGGACTATAGAGAGCATCCTGACCAGCTCCATCACTGTGTGGTTCTTCTACAGAGGGACTATAGAGAGCATCCTGACCAGCTCCATCACTGTGTGGCTCTTCTACAGAGAGACTATAGAGAGCATCCTGACCAGCTCCATCACTGTGTGGCACGGCGCCAGAACTGCCTCCTGCCGAAGAGCAGCGGAGAAGATCTGTGGAGCTCCTCTCCCCTCCATTAAGGACATGCACTCCACCCGTCTCACCCGCAAAGCCGTCAGAATCACCAGGGACCCTACGCACCCATCACACAGTCTCTTCAAGGTAATGCCTTCAGGGAGGAGACTGCATTCGGGACGTCACCCTAAAGCAATGACGATGAAACAAAAAAACTATTGACCAAAAACGGGTCAACTGACTTTATCTTAACCCCCACCTAAACCCAGTTCAGTTGCCAACTTGGCAATTTAGCGCCCTAGGCAAGATGTAACTTTTGCGCTCCGTTAAGGCGGGGGTAAACAAGCAGGTCATGAACATGTCCCGTCCCCTCCTAGCCTGTGCCATCGTCATCCCCATCTGTGTACATTCAACACACCCAAGAGGAGTCCTGTGTTTCTTAATCTGTTCCAAAGGAGCTCATCTGGTCGGCGTTATGACATTGCTTGTTGGATGCAGTTAGCACATTTTTCGGCCTGTTCCTCATTAGCCCCGCCGGATCCGTATCTGCTGTATCTGTGCGTTAGCGTATACGGCTGTCTGTTCGCCCGGGCTGAACTCACGCCTTCACATATATAGCTCCAGACGTACGGCTCTGTATGTCACCACTGCTGGGATTAGCTGCGTTGTGTTTACCCTCAGATGTCAGTGCAGTTCGGCCGGGCGTCATGTTGTCAGCTCATTTTCAACACGCGCTTGATAAACATGCACAGGACGATACAATGCTAGAAATGTAAAAGCCAAGACTACTTTTGTTGGCCAATTTAAAAAAAAAAACACTTCAGGATCATTGACACACTTGAAACGGCTAAATGAATACAAGAATCACTTGGATTGTTAAGAACATGCAACATAACTACAGGGTTTTCATTTCTTATACCTGATAATAAATCAATCCGGAATTATAAAACATTTGACCTTCCAAGTGCCAGATCAAAACCCGCTAAGCTGGGTCTAAGAAAGAAATGCCTAAAATACACTTAACTTGAATACATTTTGTCTAAAATGGGTGTAGACCAGTTTATGTTCTTATTTGCTCCCAGATAAGCGCTCAACTTCAATCCATTACAAAAGTAGAAATGATATTGTTTCTGTTTAACTGGCTAAAAGGAAGTACAGGTTCAGAAAAACTCATCTTTTTTTTTGGCAGCCAATTGAATGTTTCCAGGCATTTGTATAGGAGCCAAGAATTTAATGTTCATTGCTTGTCAAAAGTATAAATCCTGTTTTGTTTCATGTTTCCCTAAACATGTTTCGTCCGTCTCCCTCTTCCGCACTCAAATCGCCAGCCCACACTCCGGGAAATGTCACGCTGAGGAATCCACTGAACTTGTTGTGGTCAAACCTTTTTCCCTGTGGAGATTAGCATGTGCGCTGGCTGCTAATACAAATGATTTCAGAAGGTTGACGTGCTAGAATGGGATGATGTCATGGTGGCCCCCGACAACAGAGCTCCAGGATCATTCGGGCGCTCAAACCCCTCCACCACGTTAAGGTGGTGGTTCCAGGAAGGCAACTGTCACCACTTTAGGACACAATTAACAACAAATAGTACCTTCGTTAATTTGCGCCGACAGAGAACACATTAAACTTCATACCAGTTCTTGTTTCATGTTGACAGGCCCAGTAATATTAGACGTAAACAGACAACAAACTCTGAGTTTTGATGGTTTCCAGAGTTACAATCATATTATTATTAGCTGCCCACTAGTTCACATTTAAACTATTGAGTAGCTTCCTTTATTACCAGAACAACAGTGTGCCCTCTGCTGGCATTATGGATGACTACATTTAATAATGCCCACCATAGGGGTAGTTTCTTGGTGTAAACCTGGTTCTAAATAAGCTATCCAAAAGCAGTTTAAAATAAATAAATACAATTGAACAAAGCATAGTGTAGCACCTTTGTTTTTTTTGTTTTTTAACACGCCACAGTGTCGAACCCGCCCTCTCCTTTGTGCCCAGTTATGTCAGATGTTCATCGACATCTTTCCTCTCGCCCCGTGATTGAGTCTGGTAATCCCAGGTGTGGGTATCGAACCAGGATAAACACCGCCAATCAGGATATCGTGTTGAGCACCAAGCGAACCAGTGATTCACCATAGCTCTGCAGTATTAGGTAACACACACACGTGAATGAACTGGCTGTGCGATCGATGCGGCGTCTGGCTGAGAGTGCATGTGGATCAAACGAATGGCACCCCTTGATAACACTGTTAGACACAATAATTGCAGATCTTTCTTTCCTTCTGTCAATGCTGTATGACTCTGTTATTAATTTAAACTGTTCGACTCAAACAGACGAAAGAGACGTGCAGAGAGTCTTGCAAACAGAACTGAAGAACACACGCGTTTACTTGCGGGTTGGATCAGGCAAAGGAATTATAAATTCAACTCAGAGCAGGTTGAGGAGATCAGAAAAAGCCAATCGCTTCCGCTCATCGCCGTACATACTTTAAAGCAGAGGTCACTAAACAGCGGACCTCGGTCCGGAACCGGACCCATGCGCCAGCTCATCCGGACCCGACCCTGAAGACGGTTTCGGAATAACTGAAATACGGCTCCCTAAAAATAAAGCACAAATCAAATATGCATGCGCGATCGTAATGCGCAAATTAGCGAGGCTATGTTTTGCCAGGACTAAACCTGGTCTGAACCTGGACTAAACCTGGACTAAGCCTGGCCTTAGACTAAACATGGACTAAGCAGGGCTTAGTGTGATGAACTGAGCAAAGAAACACACATTGTGTATAATAGAGGCTATGCATTCTGCCAAAACCTATTTTTAGAGCAAAACAACAATAACAGGATTCAATTGATTGCATTATTTTCAAATCACAGAAATAGATTTAATAAAGGCTTAAAAATGCCCATATAACCGTGAATTAACCCTGTATGTTCCGGACCTTTCATTGAAAAATGTTGTTTTTCATTTCGGACCTTGGCGAAATTTAATTGGTGACCCCTGCTTTAAAGGAACAGGCCGCCGTTTTTTCATACTGACATATCTTCTTACCTGGGCTTAGACGAGTTGATGCGTACCTGTCTGGTCTTTGTGCATGCGCTCAGTCACGCAAAATGACCAAAGATGTTGTTAGCATTTGGCCGCTCCCAATGTATTCCTATGGCCCCAAACGGGGGTGAAATTAGAAGCGACCAAGCTCTCCCACGGGCACAAAGACCAGACAGGTGCGCATCAACTCGTCTAAGCTCAGGTAAGAACATAGCTTGTGATTTGGAGAATGCTTTTATGCAGCTGAAAGTGTTAGAGAGCGCCACGTTTATTAGAGAAGATTAAAACTAAGGTTGTTTTTCTGACAACTCTATAAAATGCCTCTTTGACTCCTGCAGAGTCGTATCTTGTTGCCGCATAAAGCTGAAAGGTAATAACTGAGCACCATGATGTTTAACAGCAGTTTGACGAGTATATACAGCTCAAAGCTCAATTGCATGAAAATTTGAACATTTGCTCTATATAAAATATTAAAATCGCGATTTGAATTGCAATCGTAACATTGCAATTAGGTTTGTTTGTCAAAATCGTGCAGCCCAACTCCCTTAGAATGTTGTCCCTTGTGAGCGCTGTCTGCAAAACCTTTTTACAAATTGCAAACCCGACAGTAGCTCAGGTGCACACATTGCAGAGGCCGTAAAGTTGCACGTTGCCCCTGAAAGTTATTGTGAAAGTTTGCTTATTAACTTGCAAGAATTTTGGCATTTGCAAGTTTTGACCTCAGCTAACAACTAATCTTATCTTGTGAAGTTCCGTCGGCAAGGAATCAGAAACAGGAAAATTTGGCTTCAAGCACCAGGAAGAAAAAAAATAAATAAATAATAATTCTCCAGTGTTGTGTATGGTTTCCTGAGCTACTGAATTTTGCTTTGCACATTAGCCATCGGAAAACTCTCAAAAATAACGATACACTGTTGACCTTATCATAATCAGGTACAATATTCCAAATAAACTGAACAGAATAAACTGAAAGCTGCCCTTGAGTGGAATATGTTCATCTGCATAGTACATTTTAGTCGTGTTCACTGCTCTCTATTGTCGAAGCAGCTTTGACAATAGAGATGGAGCGGTCCATTATCCGCTGTCATGGCCGTCCTGTCCTACGCATAAACAAGTCCCTGTTTCTATGGCGACGCCCCTGTCCCTGATTCAGGGTCAGCCAGATTAAAAATGCCGTATTCCGCTCATAAACGGAACGCACCACAGACTGTAATTGAAATGCCATATCCTCGGAGATTAAAGAAGTGGCCAAGGACGTTTGGGAGGAATTAACAGAGGGAAGACACTTTACCAAGGAGACGCTCATGCATTAGACAGCCCGACGGATGCAGGGGACCGCCATTACCATAAGAAACGGGAGGCCGGCCATCTTCTACATCCAATAAAGAATGGGCAGGGCTATGTGAAGGATAGTCTTTTTATGTTATAATGTCAATCGATTTAGATTGACATTATAACTTACTTTATAATTGGTCGTGTGCACCTGCTGCCTGTACCAACTAACGAGAATTCAGCTTACTAACAGTAAGCTGAATTCTCGCCCCTGGTGGCCAGTGGCGACTCCAAAAGACACTTGGTAAACAGGATTCCAATGTAGCTTTGAGCCTCGTTTAAACGGCCTAAAAGCCTGGCTCCAAATAGTTTTTTTCATTTTCTATGCTCCCTCTGACTCACGTGACGACGCTAGATCTGATATCATATTTTTAACCACGCTGGTTTTAGTATATTAGAAATGGAAGCCTAACTCTATGATTGACAGGCCCTGGAGCCCTGTGGAGGCTCGTAGCCAGATGCAATTTTAAGGAACAGGCTTCGTAGGAGGAGACGTGTTAATTTCACAGACCGATTGGGATCATTACTACGTATGAAAGAAACTGAATGGGACCCGCCGATCTTATTTAGATCTATGGACGATACACTTTCGTCACGTTCTGATACGTATCACGATACTTAGGCCGATGCGATACGTATTGCGATACTGTAAGTAATTATGATAAGTAATATAAAATGTGTAGAAATAAAACAGTCATGTGTCCAAAGTGTATAAACCAAATGCCATTTGACATTGATTGAAGTGTTAAGATTGAAAAGTGCATTAACCGTGACCGTTACTGGAAAACAGTATTGACAGTTTGACAGTTTTGTGAAATTCATAAAGTATCGATACTTGGTTTTGCAGTATAAAGTACTATTAATGCGATACGATATTTTGTCCCAGCCCTAATGATTAGTTGTTTTGAGACGAATGTCCATCATTTTGCCAGTCTTCATGATTTGCAAATATGTCTCTACCCGCCCTTGTACCAGGGCCCTTTAGATCTTTAGACTAACACTCCCAACGCGGCTATTATATTTTTTACTTTTTTCGTCCTTCCCAAAACCATTTAAACCACAACAAAACAGGACAGATGGTGACAATAAATAGCAAAGATCTCACTGTTAAGCAGACGGGACTAGAATCATGAAATAGAGTTGATTATGAGACATTATAGGCTTTTTAATAGGGCTGTGCATTTCCTACAGAATGAAACATTTTGGATGTTCAGCTTCACAGATTGTTTTGATTCTGGACTGTAGCGACTTTTCTTTTGGCCAGCCCGTGCGGGGAGGCATGGTTTTAATCTGTACAAATAAATCCCGTTTTAAGGATGTACTTTCTTAGATTGTTTTCGAGAGACAGGTCGAGCATTTCCCTTTGGCCAACATGGACATTCACGCTCTCAAATATAAACCCCGCTGCTCGGATCCCGATGGTTCCATGAATGCTCTGGGCGCGTGTGAAATAAACATCTGAATTTATCACTTCAAACCCGAACCTCTGAAGCGGGGATGTGGGAGGGGGCGGGGAGGGGGCAGAGAGAGAGAGAGGCGCGTTTCCATGGTGACCGGCCACTTCAGGACCAGGATGGGGAGAGCTGAGAGGGATGTCAACATATGTCCGGCTCATTGTTCTGTCAAACCGCTATCAGCCGATCAGCAGCAGCACAGAGCACAAGCTGGGCTCCCCATGCACCGGCATACGAGGGATTTTTCGGGGAAACATGACATTTACGCGTCCTGGCATCTGAGAAAAACACTCATTATGTTGCGTGTATTGTTCAATTGTATAAAAGAGGCACTATTTCCGGACATCTCCAAATGTCATTTTATGAAATGCCTATGTGTAATGCTGAGGGGGGACTATTAACTTGTATAACACATCAATCTCTACTTCCTTATAGTATAAAACGAATGAGAAAGCCTAGCTCTTCAAGTAGGTTTGTCGGGTGATCAAAGAGGAAGCTCAGATGAAAGACACAGCTCTAGGAAAGAGCAAGGAAATGTTGTAGAACTCCTAAATACAGAAAATGTTGTCAGTTCTATTTATTCCAGATGCAGTGGGTGAATAGGGAACAAACATTTTTTTTTTTTTCGAGATATCAATTTGAAACCTTTTGTTATAGATTACTGACATGCATATGAGGCAAACGTGTATTCTGTCATTATAGTTTTTCCTTGTAAAAAATAAAGCAAGGCCTTACAACCTTTGCTATGCCTGATCCCGTCAGATCTCGGACGCTAGACACGGTAGAGCCTGGTTCTGGTTGGTACTTGGATTGGAGACCGTTTGGGGCTGACGGCGCAGATTGGCAGCTACAGCTTCTGTCAAGCTAACCCTGGGGCAGCTGTGGCTACATCATTTCATGCATAAAAATGGCCAGAATTGCCTATATGTTTTGCGACAAAATGTAATAAGCATTTATAGTTTCATTTTGTTGATACATTAGTCACAGATATTTGTTTTATTTATTTATTATTTATTTTTGTTTAATTTTTGAATTAGATAGTTATTTGTGAAAATATCTGTAAAAATAAATGTTTTGCCTTGGCTTTTGGGATTCAGTATTGAATAAATCAGGCTAGGAATTTGATAATAAATTATCCCTCTAGTCTTGGACTTAATATTATGGAGTCTGTAGATGCTACTAAAATGGAGACGCTGCTGCCAATGATGTCTCCCAGAAAGGAAATTACCCCAACTGGATTACAGATTCATCTCGGTCGCCTTTCATACAACACGTGGATACCAAGCAGGTCAATATTCGTGAATGGATACATTTGGGACAGAAGAGTGAGCGTCGCTCTGTTGAAGCGATTTCCTGAAAAACTGTGGCCCGCTAGTCGACAAAATGTCATAATAGAAGCGTCTTTTCCCTAGAGACGGGGTGAGGCGTTCAGTAACCCTGGAGGAGAGCCACCACTCCTCTTTCGGGCATGACTGCCTCGGAAGAGCTGGATGTAGTGTTCGTAGAGAGGGCAGTCTGAGCATTCCTGTTAAGACTGCTGCCTCTGCGACCCGGCCCGGGACAAAGCACTAAAGATGTTACTCACAGACCGGGTCAAACCCATGCAATACCTCTCTTATCTGCCCATTACTGCTGTAAACATGTTGGACCACACATTCCCTCTGGTGGACTGCATTGTGTAAACATTTGTAAAATCACAAATGGGTCATTACCAGCTGCAGCCGAGCCGTCTCGTTCCAGCCCTCCTCGGTGTGTGGTATTTGTGACTGCGCTCACAGACACTCTCTCACTCTGCAGAGCTTCATTTCAAAACTCCTCGGTGTTTCATCTCGGTCCAATCTTTTTCTCTTTTTTTTTGTTCTGCTGTCCTCCCTCCACAGTTTAGTGACGGAGCGCTGGTGCCAGAACGCACTCGTGAGCTGGAATACTTTAGTCTGAGAAAGGCTCTGCGTGTGGCGCTGAATTAATTCCCCCGGGGCACAGCTGAGGCCTCGCGAAATAAGACTTGGAGCATCGATGTGTTTTGGTTAAAAGCAGAGACAACAAACTCGAAAGTTAAGGACGGTACGGCATTCGGTCACTGAGCTTTGACCACTGGAGGCCTGTGCAGCATTGGATGGTTCAACTCGTGTGTGTTTTATGTCGCAGAGACCAGAATTTCAGTGGATTTTAATGAGAAAGAGAAAAACTAAAGAACTGTCGCTGCAGCAGTGGCCAACGGTGAGGAAAACAAATGCTCAAATAGAAGAAAAAAAATCATTCAGAAATGTTGATTTGCTCTCGTTTAGTGACAAGCCAAATCACAATTATCCTTTGACATTTGTTCAGAGGGCAAATCTTTCAAGTTTGTTTGCGTGGCAAAAAAAAAAAAAGTGTCACCAGACTTCGATGGATTGGCCACGAAACACAATCCTCCCATCTCCGTCTCTTCCCTGTGCCAGTCTGCTCATGGGAACGCCAAGTCAATCCCGCTGCCATCGCTTCCTCTTCCCATGACCATCGCCAGGTGTCGCATAGCCAGTCTCTCTTCCGTTTTTTCCCTTGAGGAGAGTCCATCTCGAAGCCTGTCTTGTTGCTTTCGTTCCCTCTTTCCCGAAGGCATGTCCGATCCATTTTGTCCATTTTCTCGTCTGGATTTCGTGGGCCTTCGATTTGCCCTCTCCCAGAGGTCTTTGGAGACTTTAGTGGGCCATCTAATTCTTTTGAGGCGACCAAAACACAGAAAACAAGATGGGAGAAAAATAAGGTTTCAGCATAATACGTCTGTTGTACCCCAACTAATTTAGTACAGGTCTTCCGAAGAGTTATCAGCAACCCTGGATTGGATCCCGAGACACAGCCTATCTGGAACGATCATCGCTTCTATCTGTCGGGAGTGTCTTCCCTGCAGCTTTTTCTGTAATTCCAACTGTCCCTGCTGTGATTGAACAACACCAGCCCTCTGCGTTATCCCCTGCGACGTTCACCTGCAGAAGGATGGGGCCATCAAAGCCCATGATCTCCTTCTGTCTACGCCTCGCAACAATCTGAGCGCACGCCGTATGTCACAGTCACAAACTGTACGGAAGCTGCTCCTTCTTCAAGAGCAACACTTCGTTCTGTAGCCTGACATTGGAGAAGTTGATTCGGTACATTTATTTTTTTTGACTGTCACACGGTAGAACCCAGAAGTGGGATTTAGAGATTGTAGCGCCTGCAGCGTCGCCTTGAACGTGGCAACATCAAGCAGCTGCTGACACATCCGATATGTTTACAGCAATAGCGATAGGGCTTCGGTAGTCTGTTTGTGAAATTCCAGAACTGACGGTGGTTATGATAATATTTTTAATATGGCGTTTCATCCAGAGAACATAATCTGGTATTTTTGGTTTGATTTATTCACACCCATTTGAGTAATCCTGCAATCTATAGGGTTGAGTTTGTCTAATACTAATGTAGTATTTTTACATTTCTCATTAGAGTCATTACAACATTACAATAATGCAATATTCTTGACTTTTGTTAAGGAAATAAAATTAGCCCATCGCAAAGCAAAAGTGTCTACCCCTGTTTTACAATTTTATATATCATTTAAAGTAGCCTCGATAGGAGCTTGGTTGTCATCAATCCATTGTAGTTGTATTATACGAAAAATAACTTTTTTGAGCCTAAACCATGTTATGGCATTGTTCCCTCTTCAAAAACATATCTGGAGTAGTATTCCAGACAGTTTCGAGTAATCCTCGGGCAAATCCTTTTTAATTGGTCTTTTTCTTCTTCTATGGTTTCAGCATTTCAATCTGTACTTCCTGCATTATTTTTAAAACCAGAAACTGTCCTCAACTTCAGTTCTAAAACCAACAGTACAACACTGTATCGGTTCTGAGCCGTTCTGGTTTCAAAGTGTGTTTATTGCGCAGTGCTGAAGCTGTAAATCAAAAGTGAAAGTTTAATGTTTTACTACTACGCCCCAGTGCGTTTATTTCATTGCTACTATATAATTCTTACAGAGGAGTGTGTGTAGCGTACTTAGTACTGCGAAGCGGTGTTTATGTAGAGACTTATGGTCCGAGGGTCGTGTGCGTTTGGGATGTGCTGGCCTGTGTGCTTGCGGTGCAGGAGGACAGGAGGACTCCCAAAATCATGTTTTTCAGTCTGTTTTTTATGCGCATGATATGTCCATTTTAATGATATATATATATATGTAACTGGTTCTCAAACAATACAACACCAACGTACGCAGATACAACATCCTCTTAAAGTTGGAGATGGGCCCTCAGGTGGTGCCCACTGCTCCAAACAGGCTTTCCACAAAGACATTGAAGGACAGGTCAGCTACGGAGGTCCAATTTCCCACACAGGCAAAGGCTACACTATACTTTTAACCTAAAGATTGTATCCTTCCATGCAATATAATTACAATATGCCATAATTAAAATTATGGCACTTTTCGAATCACTCGTACCAGGGTAGTATTTTTCTATGTACAACTTTTACGTTGGCTCAGGAAAAAAGTATTAATCAATTGTTCAGGTCAGCTGTTACTCTCTCTCCAGTAAATCAGCAGTGAGTCTGAGCTTGATCACAGCAGTTAGCCGCTAGCCGCTCCATCTTACGTATCGATTTCCTGTTCGGGCTGCACTGCTCTGTGGTATTTTAAATCCTGGGCTCTAACCCTGTATTTGTCGCTGTGTTTGTGCTGCCTACACTCTCCTCTCACAAACATAATAAGACTGGGCTTTGATTTAAGAACGTAAGCCGCGAAGTGGATTGAGAGAAATAAAAAACCCGGGAAACAAGAACAGCTCAGACTTGACTCCGGGGCACAATTGCTGCAGCACTGTAGAGCAAATGCTAAAGCGGCGATGGTTCCAGGACTAGGTGGGGCTTTCTGGGTGGGGTTTCAAGTCTGTTTCACTTCCTCTACAAAGATTCCTCTACAAAGACAAGTCTGGGATGCCGTCTTATTTACTTGTTCAAATTGAGTGTGATTGAAAGGCTGATTAACCCATCAGAGAAACACACAGACAGTCCAATCAATCATGGCGGCTCACATAAGTAAAACAAATCAACAAATAATAATCACTTAATCAGGACTGAGAAACAGCATGTTCTGCCATGGTATATGGACTCAACTTACAGCGGTACATACGCAAGCAAACAGTAAGCAGAAACCAATCAGCGAAGGGCCGGCGTCTGCCGTTGATGAGGTGTTGTTAGCGGTGTTTGCGGTAATATTCGCGCAGGATTATGAATCACGAAACTCACCTACTTTTGATGTGTTTTTGGTCATTTATTTGCGGATTGGACACACGCTCTGCCTCTCTCTCGTGCGCCGTTCATAGATTGGTATTGAGGGAACTTCCACGTCCCGTCTCGCTAACAACACATTACAAATAAACAAATCTGATTGCACGGAATCGTTTAGATTTTTCTGATGCCGCCAACGGGGGTTCCAGACTGATCCCCCTCTGTATAAAAAATATGTAGAGGATTCATTCTGGTCTCACCAGGCTAGGTTTCCTTAGGGTACTCCGTCAACTGAAAACATGCACAATAGGTTAATCCTCCAGCCAGGTAATTCTGACTATCTGCCAAATTTTGCTTTTGGACAAACCTTGACCTCTCATCCATGTCCATGTCTAGGTGATGATTTGCTCCAGATGCTCCTATGGCAGAAGATAGAAGAGTGATTGCAAATTTAGCCTTTGTTCATTAAATTCTTCTTCTTTTTTTATGTTTTACATAAACGATAGACTGAACAAATTAGTGAGGACTTTTTAATCCTTTATTGGTTGTGTGTTGGTTGTGTTCCTTTACCTACCGCCTGAGGGGGATGCACAAGTGGCAAGACTACAAAGCTTTGCTGGCTCCCACTGGGTTACACGCATCACACAGTATTTAGTTTTATCATGTTTGTTTTGATTGGCTGGACCTATTCTGAACATCATTTCAAATGTTAATTGCGTTTCCCCCAAGGAATTAAATTATCAACGCATGTCTCTATATTGCATTGTGTACTGAGAGTTAGATTCTACATTTATGTGGTTCCATTACCGCATTTTACCAAATAAGACACTATCCTGTCGTTCTGAGTGACCTTGAGGTGCGTCCGAGGAGTGTATCGTGAGCTTGTGACAGTTTGTCTCTCTGGGTCGTGACCGATGGCGTGTCCATCACTGTCAGTGCGCTTGTATCGATCTGCCGGAGTCATGTTCACAGCCACGTTATGTGTGTGTGTGTCATGGTGGTCGTCATATGGAACGGTAAAACAAGCACGTCAATCCACAACTTCCTGGAACATCGCCGGAGAGTCAAATGTCCGATGTCAAGGGCAAAAGGAGGATTTATGACGCAGAAGATGAGAAGATGAGTAATGTTTGCAATAAAGACAATAAGTGTATTCGTCAAGTGTGATAATATGGAATTTCAGACTTTTCTCTAAAGTGGAAGTGAAAAGGCAAAGGACATGTTTGGAAATTTCGGGTCCATAATTCGACAATTTAGAATACCAGACACATGGTATTTGTTGTTATACAAATTAAGAATATATTTGCATAGGATGTAGGACAGGGCAAAAAATATATATTTGATTTAAAAATCGAGTTGGTATCTCAAATTGATTCATATTTTCAGAAAATAATTTTTTTTATTAATTATTTGGATGTTTAAAAATCTTTTCAGAGTTTTTTCCTTTGCTATTTCTCAAAGTGTGTTGATGTAATTTAACTAAAGACAATAAATATATATTTGAACATATATTTACAGTTTACAGAAAAAAAAAATCAAATTAAATCGCCCAGCTCTAATAGGACATAGCTATAAGGAAACATTAACATAAATGCCAGCAGAAAGTACATGATGTAGTAGTTTTTTTTTTTATATAGTGTTTTCATTCTCACGTGAGCAGCCACATTGGAAAGCCCATGTGTCTCTCTGATTGGTTAATCCATCCGCCTGTCAGTAATGCCCACCAAAACTCGCGGAGATAATGCAGAATTGGAAAAGCGTGTTTGGCCGGTGTCTGTAAAAGTGCAGTGAGAGGCAAGCATTTTAAGAGCATGGGACGTTGGCTCAAAAAACATTGAGTAGAGAATAAAATGGACCGTTCAAACTATACATTTTGTATCAAATTACTAGACACTTCAGTGTTGCATTAAAAAAACAAAAACATCTTGGTTCTATGTATAGTCACTCATTCCAGCACTGCAGAAGAGTGCTTACCAAACCTACACTTCAGCATAAAGCAGCAGCCATTGCTAATCTGCTTGTGACAACTAACACTTCCAAAATGTTAACATCTGCTTTTAGTACTCTCCTTTTTCTCATTTTCAACTATGAGGACCGTGAGCAGTCCTCACTCAGTGCATGTGTAGTGTTTGTGCATTAAACAGGGACACTCGACAGGGGGTCCCACTTTCCCCCAGGCTCTTCGCGCTCATTATCACCACCATAACCAGCGGCGAGTGTGCTTGATGTGTTTGTTTACATGCCAGACTGAGCTAAGAGTGTCATCCACTACTCCACTCTAGCGCATGCACGAGTCACACAGCACGAGACCCAAGTGTTTGAGACTGATAAACAACTGCCAGAGAAATATGACTGGAACATTTTAGTGTTTCAAAATCTGCTCATTTGTAAACCCTTTCCTGGCAGAGGTCTGAACTCCAAAATAATGAGATTGTATGATTGCTGCCCTCGAGCAGAGGAAGGTTAGCATCGTCACAAGCGACATTTCTGTCTCTTGTATCATCTCATAGTTCTTTTACAGGTCCGATCTAAAGACATGACCCATAGTGGACAATGAATGGGTATTTAGCATATTTAGCATCAAAACTATTAATTTTATTCATATAGCATGTATAATCTATCAATCAGAAATGCTGTGGGCAAATTTTTTAGTGTCAGAAAAAGCGTTTGTGTCTGATGAAAAACCTGTTCTAACCTTTACACTTCTGTCTGATCAGCAGCTACACTACACTTTAATCAGTTACATTTCTAATAAAAACGAATTGATAATTTGTTCATATTACAGATCATATCAATGTAAAATGCATGGGGGACGACGGATGGAAATTAGCCTAAGGCTACAATCCGGTGTGGCTTGTTCATTAACATGCACTGTCCCCACCTAATGAACCAATAAACGAAAACGAAAACTAGACGTTTGACATGGTGAAACATACAGGCTTTTAGAATACTTTTGGACCAGCCCCTGAATGGCAAGAATCTCGGTTTGCACCCCTTCCAAAATCTATTGCACCCTTTACAAGATGTATTTTAGTAGCTTTTAATCATGATATGTTATTTCCTCTCCTCAGAACTAAATTAGCACCATTAAAGTTTCCAAATGTTGTGTTCACTTTCTAAAATGCGTTAAATGTTGACCTTTTTACTCATTAAAGTTCTATTAATTGTTTTAATAGAACAATTAATCTCTCTAGAGATTTATTTTAACTAAATGCTCTCTGGGCCTTTGTTAACAATCCAATATGTGAGATTAGAGTTATTTCGGTTTGAGACATACAGTATTTCCCTTAGTCTGTAGTGACAATAAATACTACCTTAACCTCAACCCTTCGACACTTCAAGCTTCCATCCCTTTCTGAATGGCCGTGTAAAAACCGTCGCAGCTGTGTTCTGACTGACACATTTGCCTCAAAAGTGCTATCGGACCTGCCCAGATCAAAGTCTAGCCTGCAGTGCTGCTCTAAACCAGGAAGAGCCCCTTTTTTGAATGTATTTGTAATTTTTTTTAAAGCTGCGGGCTGACCGCACGGCTTTGAAGACCGTCGGCATTGTTAGCTTCTCATATTGCAAAGTGATGTCTGCCGTGCCCTGTCCCTAGCTAACTATCCATCTCACTGAAGGCCGCGCAATATCTCCAGTTAGTGAAATATTTGTTCTCCTGTGTTTCAAAGCAGCCCCCTGAGCCCTATCGCGCAGCAGTGGGGCCGTAATGAGGCGGAGGTACCCGGGCCGGTGAAACACTCGCTCCCCTCTCGCTATCGCTCTCGGCTCCCGGGGGACAGATTGATTGCACTGAAAGCCTTTTAATATAAATATCTCATCTCCAGCGTGATATGAAATCTGGTGGTGGGAGAATGCTGCTTCAACACTTTATCAGGAGGAAATGTGATCGGAGTGTCCGCCTGCAGAGCCCCGGCAGAGGCTTCAACACACTGTCTGGGTTGTGAAGTGTTTAAACGGTGTTGCAGGTGGCAGGTATAGACTGTTTTCAGAACAGTGTCTACTTCAATTTTGCCATACCGTGATTGAACAAGCGAATTAAACAGAGTTGGAACTTTCCGCTTTTCTTGTATTGTACCATTTTGGCTTGATAACCATTCTTTTGGCGATTCAGTGTTGATACTTCTTGTTCTAGGATTTAAAATAATGCAGATGTAGTATGGAAAAAACTCCCAGCTCACGTTAAAGAAGCAGACACAGTCCCTACATTCAAGACTCGGCTCAAAACAGTTAGGTACAGCTCTAACCCACAGCCTGAAGTAAAGCTGCCTCAGGAGAAACACTGCTGTGGGAAGTACGGTACACTGAGCGCTATCATCTTCTTCTTACTGCAGACTTTGTCTTAATTATGATACAATATTTCTTATCTGAAGTCTGTTCATTACTATTCACATGGTGTCCCCTGTCCCGTGGTGCCTCTTTCAGATCGGACGGAGGAACCCCGCCTACAGGGATCGGGCGAGAAGAACTGACGCTCCAACAAGGACTGGACGTTCTGTGATCTTGGCCCGTCTGCTGTGGGACTCCCATCGGCCCTGGGTCTCTTTAGCCTGTCCGTCCATGGGAGTGGATCTCTCCTTCTGTGGTTCTCCCCGAGGTTTCTCTTTTCTCCCCTTGGGTTTTTGAGTTTTTCCTTGCCGTGCTGGAGAGTCTAAGGACGGGGGATGTTGTTTTATTGCCTTAATGTTCGTACAGCCCTGTGGGGCAACTCCTGGTGTGATATTAGGCTATACAAAACCATTGATTGATTGATTGAAAAAAGGAGGAAAAAAATAAGGTAGTTGGGACCGGCTTTTGGTTTACGTTATTGTGCTGTAACTTGCTCCCAATTTGTCTCAATTTGTCAATTCATATCACGAGATTTTCAAGGGACGGTCTGCCGTGAAAATTCAAGATTTCATGACACAAATTAGGGTTAGAGCCAGGGATATGGTGAACCTTCGGGTTAGGCTTAGGATTATTTATTTTTTTCCGAGTACACAGTTAGCACTAACCATGGCATATGTCGGGCGGTGTAGTGAATGTTTCCACGTGGGACGAAGGAGCAAGTTACGGCAAAATAGCTTAAATAATCGAAAAACCGGTTTCAGCCAAATATCCACTGCCATAATAAATCTTATGAGGCACATAATCTAGATCCAAATGCAGCGCATTTTTTATTGAAATCAGAGCACTATATTCCAACGGCTGTGCACTCTGCTTCACCGTCACATTAAGGTGTAAAATGCAAATGTGATGAACTCATGTGGATAGTTGGGGTGTGATGGAAGAATCGTGAGAACTAGAGACGAGTTGGGGCCAAACTGCTGCATCCTTCCACAGTTTGAATACCAGAAAAGACAGACCGACTGAATATGCAGGAATAATGAAATGTGTGGTGCGTAAATTGCACGAGGGCGGGATTGGGGGGATAATTCCGGCTGATTGCACCAAGCCAATCTCGTATTAGTCAATCACAAGGAAGTCAAACGCAATTCAATATTTAGTCTTTTAAAATATTGCTGGTGTAAGACTGTAGCAGTACCTCATGTGTTTCCGTCATCGCCGTGTTTCTCATTAGAATCGACAAAAGTGTATCCGGAGATTGGAGTCTTTCGAGATGTACTTTCGTGACCGGTGAAATCACAAGCCTCACAGGAATTCTTCTTGCTGCACGAGGTTTTTATATAGACCCTTTAAATAGCCTTTTTTTTTTACAAAGCATCAGTCTCTGCTAGGAGCCAGACGGTGAGACAGTGGAAGGGTGACAGGTCGGAACAGTCGTCTGCTCGATTTTACGCCTCTGTTTCACCTCCTCAGGCGTTTGCAGAGTTTGAGGTTGTGCTAAGCGTCGATGACTTGATGGATCAGTGGTGTTGTTTCAGAGGCGTACGCGGAGCAGCCTCCAGGATTAGCCGGGACAGCTTGAGTTACCGGCTGCAGTTTGGGGCAATCCACCACAAAGTGAATCAATGTGGGATTAATAGTTCTCCACATCCTGAGCAGAGGACACTCGATACAGCCCAGGGAGACGAGCACAATGGAGCTGGAATACTCTGTCAGCAGCAGAACACCTTCCACTGCTGTCGTCGACGTGTACAATAGTAACTGTGTGATTTGGGTTTGATCTTTTGGAGGAGTGGCCAGGATTATTATGTTCTGTTTTGTAAGGCAGGGCAGTGCAAGTGAATTTAAATGATTTAAAAACAATGTACTAATCTTCTTAATTCAAGATCCACTGCTCTCCGTGCTTTACTGTTTTTTTTAACAAGAAGTGGTAAAATGTAAAAAAGACGATGAAAGCCATATTATTACCTTATGCAATAGGTCTACGTACCTATAGCCTGTCCGACCATCCATGGGAGTGGACCTCTCCTTCTTGTGGTTCTCTCTGAGGTTTCTCTTTTCTCCCACAGGGTTTTTGAGTTGTTCCTCTCCGCATAGGAGGATTTGTAGACATGGGATGTCCGGGGCACATTACCATCTGCTACTGACTGCTTATTGAGACATCATATTTGCCTGGATACTACACTTGCTTGGACCTTAGATAGTGTTTTGTGTTTAAAGGATCTGTATCATGCAATTTTAGCCATTCCAAAGTATTTATATGACATATTGTACCTCTATCACTATGGAGTACTCATTTTTGAGAGAAATATAAGTCATTTCTGGGGGTATTTTCCAAACCCGGAAGACAAGACGCTTCGATTCAGTTAACTCCGCCCCTCTCTCTGCTCATGCAACATTTGCATTATTATAAATAGAAATATCGCTATAAATATATATAAATATACACGATGCAGTTATAAGGAGTTGACATGTGCAACACAGTTTCATAAACAGACACGCTAACACGCGTTTTGATTGACTTACCGCTTAGCCTGGCCTCCCCATCATCAGGTGTTTACGTTACAGGAAGGGCCAGGAGGTCTGGCCCTTCCTGTTTGTCACAACTCAGTCGTTTTCCAGGAGAGGGCGGAGCAGCTGCTCAGAGAGCAGGATTCAGGAGGATTACTTAGAACTGCGTGAATGAAGCCAAAAACCACGCTGGGGGTGTTTTTGAGAAGGAAATAGCATAACAACATGGTTAAAAGCTCTAAAAAGTTGATTTTGCATGATATAGGACCTTTAATGTTTGATGGTGTTGTGACATGTCGGTGCGCGTTTTACCGGATGGTGACGAGTAGGTGGCACCGAGCAGGGCCTATAAACTATGGAGCGGCCGCGCGCGCTCACATGACTTAGTTTAGGTGCGGCATTTGCGGCATTCAGTAACCAGCCGAGACTTTCCTTGTTTGGAGCACGCGTCTTCTCCGGGGCACTCCAGCTGTAAGAGTTGGAGACTTCTGGCTTGGGGTGAGTTGCTTGTGGCTCCCGTTCGGCTTTGTGGCTTTACGCCGAGACTGAACCACATTTGTGCATCATTCCAGATTTTGAGCGCAGCGCTAGTAATCTGCGCTTCCTTGTGTGGACGAGTTCGGGGCTTTCTGCTCGAGGTAGGTCGCTCGTTGTTCCGCCTTGTCTTTCTGGCCTGGGCCGAGGCTGATCCAAATTCCGCCCCTCTAGATCCTGAGCCGCAGTGGGGACTAGCCGCTGATCCCACACCGGCTCATGCCTTCCACAGCAGGTAAGGTTCAAAGTGTTTAAGGTTGTGCTTTGAAGATAATACGACTCGTGTCTCCATTGTAGGCTCGAGGTTTTCTGTGCGTGGTCCATAACAAGGACCGCTGCTTCCAGCGGGAGTCCGTTGTTTTGTCCAGCTTTGTTCCTTCGCATCCTACACTGCTACGGGCACTGCAGCAGTCGGTCCTGCTGGTCCACTGCCACAAACGCGGTGGGCCCCGTGGCACTAGTGCGCTTCAGCGCGCTCGGACTGTACTGCCGTGGCCTAGCGATTCAATAGCGCGGTGCACCATTAATGCTGGGTTTGGTTTCTCTGTAGCCCGAAATCCCTCAATCGGTGAGCTGGTTATTGTTACTTTGTGTTTCTTTATTTTGATTCTATTCTTATTACTGCCTGCATTATTTACTGGCTTTGTTTGTTCCTTTAATTATTAATTGTTTTGCCTATTAACGTTTGTTTTGCACGGCTTGTTTCTTTTGGTTTTATTTATCTTGCATTATTTGCTGTGCTGTGCTTTAATTTTGGGTCAGAATAGGGAAACAATAAGGAAAATTATTACCACTCTCCTTAAACAGGGATAATCTTTTAAACGTGATAAATGTCTGTTATTTATTTTCTCCTAAAGGCCTATAGTGTTTTTAACCAGTTGTACTTTGGTAAAACTGGAATCACGTCTTGCTTTATGTCCACACTTAGCGAGGCCTTGTTCTAAACTTTGGTCCTGGAGCCAGGTGGCGTTGTCCCATCATTGCTGTTTAAACTTACCTTTAATGTTCAAAGTTTATACCCTCACGTCACATTGTGATAATGGGCTGCACAAAACAACTTGATTTGATTTAATCTGATCATGTAAGTGCTTCCTCTGGCTTATGAACATGTACAACATTGATCACCAATAGTGAGGCCAAATCATGCGCCTCAGAGCTGCCATCTGGCCCTAAAACTTGCAGATCTCTAGTTCCAGCTTTAGTTAATAAAAAGTATTCTTTTCCCTGTCTTTGGTCATTAATAACAGTTTATTTTTCAGGAATCCTCAATTCAAATTTATTAAACCTACCATGGCCCGATAAATGATCAAGGCTGCTGGTTCTTCATGTTTAAATGTTTAGATGTTTAGAGATTTGACCATGACATGTTTAACGTCATTAGGCAAACACTGACAAAGATGAAAAACATCTCTGAAGATGAGACTTCTCAAAATGTCAGCTATTTTTGACATGAAGATCCGGCTGTCTTGATTATTTATTGGGCTTTAATATACATTATACATGATACGTTTTCAAGAGAGCTACTTGCCCCCATAGTGTGGATAACATATTTCCCCCCAGCAGATATAACTGAAGTTCACATTTCTAACCATACTACAAGTATATGTATATTTCCCCCTCACATTCAGCATTGTATTCATTTCGAAGACGTGTATCTCAGCCAACCATCTTGCTTCATTTTGTTGATACTACTTTACAGCAGTCGCAATTTCAGACTCCTCTCTGCTTTCTATGCCGATGCTTTCTTCTGCCCACCGTATTTCCTGGTTGGCCCGATACCACGTTCTTGCGGAGGAGAGATATGCAGCAGGAAATTGATTGTGGTTGTACATCAGTCTTTGGGCTCGGACAGACGTAGCGAGGCCGAGGCTTTCATTTGTCAGGTGTCCTCGCGAATCCTCGTTTCCACACAGTTATCAGGCCGTGCCGCAAAAAGACAAAACAAAACCCACCAGATAGGCCCTAAACAAATGGCACTGTCACCGAGCGAGAGAGTGGGAGCTAACAGGTTTGTGTTATGGAGAATGGGGGAGGGAACATGAGGAGAGAGAAAAGAAGGAGAGACACAAGGCAGAGACAGAGAGAAAATGATGTCTTAAATTGAACTTCAACGCTTCAATTCAATGCATCTGGCACATAATCATAATGATGCACTTCATTTCATGGGGCCTTTGAAGACATTCAAATCATCACGGTGTAAAAACAAACAAACAAAAAACACGTAAAGCATTATAAATACTCCATGGGGTGTCATGTTTCATAGGCCAGTTTGAAAATGGGACTTTTTATGTGGGTTTTGAAGGTGGAAATTTTGATGTCACGGACGGATACATTACTTTTGAATTAAATTGAATATTTTATTTCGAGCCATATAAACAAAACTATACAGACAGTCTTTTAGAAAAAATACAGAGACCTGGGTACATGCCGTATCTGTCCAAGATCTTTACCTTTCATACAACGTACTTCCTTTGCCCCTATAATTTAAATAATGCGGTTGCGGTTACTACACTAACTTACTTTAGTGCTTGGTAGCTTGTAGTAATAAAACAATTAAGTAGGTTACATGTGAATATGAAATGAAACAATGCATTACACCGGCATGGTGGTACGGCGGTCAGTGCCTCACAGCTAGAAGGTCCGGGGTTCGATTCCCACCTGGACGGGGCCTTTCTGTGTGGAGTTTGCATGTTCTCCCCGTGTCTGCGTAGGTTTCCTCCAGGTACTCTGCTTTCCCCTACCACTAAAAACATGTACAATAGGCCTGGATGAATGAGAGCGTGTTTGAGAGTGAGCATGGGGGACGACGGATGGAAATTAGCCCATGGCTACGATCTGGTGTGACTTGTTCATTAACTTGCACTGTCCCAACCAAATAAACCGATAAACAATTAAGTCAACATTCACAAAATGCTACACTTTATAAAAAAGTGTATACATTTTCATTCCTACACCCAATATATCACCATGTTAGTATTACTGTTTTAATATTAATTTTAAAATCATCATCACAAACCCGTATAGTATTTATATTGTAAGTGTTTGATTGATCTATAACATAGCCTATATCTATTCATGAGAAGTATAGTTATAACAGATTGATTGATTTAATTTTAGATAAGAAGAATTTGCTATAATAATAATAATAACTATAACAATAATATTGTGTTATTGCCTCAAAGGCATTCAGAAATACAACAGCAGCAGAAATGTTGCCTTCCCCGCTCACGCTATGACCACTACCTCATAGTACCACAAGGTCATGACGATCAGGTATATATCTGAATAGCCGTGTATTTGTAATAGTTCATCATTTTCAGGCGCAGGCATTGTTCACAGATAACAAAACGTCTCGCTCTTTTATCTGCGGAGCGCCCCGATGGAGACGGATGAGTCAATTTGCAAAGTAATTAGTTGCAGTAACAAAGCATGCTCCTGCATATCTTTAGCCATTATCGGCGACAGTGTCAAATGTGCGCGCCCTCCACTCTTTTGTTCCGTCGAAGTCTGTTCGGTCAGAGAATAAGAGCCGGTCCGCCCACTGTTTTTGGGTGCCACTGAAACAATCCTTGAATCAGCCAACAATGGGATCCGCGGCTGTTGTCAATGCTTTTGTCTCTACCAAGGTGAGGCGAACAATTCCAGCCACGATAATGTGCTTTTAGAGTGGGTATATTTTGCATAATTGTGTGCAGAAACCTACTTTTGGGAGGCTTAAGATTAATATTTTAAAGTTAATCGTTTTATTTGGAAAGGACACGTTATCACTGTTGGTTTGCATCTCGCATCCTGGTCGCTGAGTTGGACCAAGACACTGGGTTATTCCGTCAAGCTCTCTCTCACGCAGACTCTCACCTACACTTTGCCACACTTAAAACCAAAGTGGAGCAGTGGGGCAACCTTTCCTGCACATCAGCTTCAGGTCAGAGAAGACAAGCTTTCCCCCCATGTGCTAACATTTAGCAGCTGCATCAACCACAGACTGATGAAACTATCTCCTCATTGTGTCTGGCCGAGGACAGTCGCACGAGCTGTACTGTATTTGCCATGATGGGGAGTTGATTCCAGCAGCTCTGATGTAAGCAGCCTAAAACTCCATTGTCATCAGACTAGATTTCTGTGGTAAGATAAAAAAATAACCAGTCAGTTGCAGGGTTCAGGGTGGACCAGAGTGTGGACATTCAGCTAGACCTAGGCTGTTCACTAGTCAACCAGGGGGCCTCAAGAAATCATCATGGATGCTGTGGAAATTTCACCGGATTGGTGTGTCGTTTAAGTAATGCTATTGAAAAATAAAAAATACTGAAAGGTATCCAGCCCTACTTATGGTGATGATGAGTGGAGGCAATCGGCTGTTTATGGCCCCGGCATCATACGAGTAACTGGCGGGGTTCGCAAGAGTCCACATGTACTGTGTTCAACTAGTTCAATGTGGAAAAACTTCCACAGAACTTTCAAAGAACATAAATGCATTCCAGTTTGTTAGGCTTTCTTACAGGAGCAGTCAGACCTAAGCTATCCTCAGAAATGAACAAACTGCAGTCGGGAAACCATGTAGCTCTGTCCTCCGTTTCGTAGCGGAAGCAATCTAAAATGGAGGTTTTGGATTGAGGTTCTCAATCAATGTTACATTTCTCCTCTGCCTTAGTTAATACCTATGACTATTTTTGTTAGTAAATGGGTGCACCCTATATGTGAGAATTAAGTTTGGGAGGGAACAAAGATTTCATTCCCACATTTGAAAGAGTGTACCTGTTTGTAGAGATTACCTCCACTTGAAAAGATGTACAGTATATGAAAACCTGAAACTAGTGTGTTTTCCAAGTCCGTACACCCTTCTGAACTTGATGTAGGAGCACGAGTAAAATGGAGCCAGAAGCCCAAAAGACGGAGGGCTTTCATTGATCTATTTTTTTTCCAGCTGCAGACAGGGCGACCCCGCAACACCTCCATGTGTTCGCGCAGACTGGATACGGCGTGTGGGTGTGCAGACAGTGACCCTGGTACGCCTCCATATAATCAAATAGTACTGTTTCAGACTGAGCAGACTGGACTCTGCCTGCGGGTGTGCAGACAGAAGATCCCCCCACCCCCACCGACCCTGAGACTGTGAAGGCAACTACTACGTACAGACTGCTGCAGACGTTGGCCAAAACAGTTAGAAGCTAGATGCGTAGGAGTCCGAATCAATTTTTCTTGTTTTATTCATTCTTGTTGCGAATGTGTTTTGTATGCTAATGGTGATTTGCGGGGTTTGTTAGTGAAAATAGAACATATTCCAACACAAAGAAAGTATTCAGTTTCATAAATTTTAACAAACCTATTTTTGCAATATTTACCAAAAATGTTTGCAGATTGTGTCTCTAATTGGTTTCCCAACTCAATCATTTGGTGCACAAAGAGAAAACGCATTGTTGTTTTGCAGTGACCGTAATCAAATGTGAGCCATCCGGCTTCTGTAGAAATTTAGATAACCTTTGGAGAGGTGTCAAAAGTGTTACTTTACGCTACCAAACTTCATATTGGTTATAGAACAGTGCGTAGAGAGCGTTTCCATGGCCGAGCAGCTGCATCCAAGCCATACATCACCAAGTGCGATGCAAACCCTTGGATGCATTTTTTTTTTTTCAAAAACAGACAGAAAAAGATCTGTCTCTTTTTAAAATTGGAAACCGGTTCAAGAGCCATCCAAAAGAGTCTGATGGAGTCTCGGTTTGGGCGGTTGCCGGTCCACTATTCAAACACCTTATTGTGAAGATTAGGCAGTGTCTTTGTTACCATGTTCAGATAATTGAACGAACCTAAAGAGTCTTGCCTGCATTTGGCCTGAGGTGTCTTCCTTTGAATGTAAAAACGGTACAACTCATAACTGCTTGTCTTTGGGTCAGACTTGCGTGCAAAGTCACGGAGCGGGGCCTTCACACTAACACCACTTTCCGCGGTTCGTAGCATGTCCGTGCGTCATTAGAAGGTCGTGGGTTTGTAAAAGGCAGCCTGTTCCTTTAATGAACACAATCAACCTCTGTTCTTTTGACACAGCGCTGAGCAGTCCCTCTTCGCTAAGGGTGGTGAGGATTTTGAACTTACTAAATAACCCTGGAAGCAAGCAATCATCGGAGCCGCGCTGTCCGTCTGATTACAATTACCTGGGAGAACCACGAGTCAAACGTGATCTGCAAATAAGATCGGTACTTATTTTGTATCATCCATCCATCCATCCGTCCATTTTCTTCCACTTGTCCGTTGCCGGGTCGTGGGGGCAGCTGTTGGAGCTGCACCAGCCCCTATGGCTCCCCCTGCAGGTGGTGGGTCCACAGAAGGACGGCCTCACGATTCTAACCGGGCCTGTTGGTCTCTCATAAGGGGCGTCTGAACCGCTCTTTGTCTGACCCGTCACCTATAGGACCTGTTTGCCATGGGAGACCCTACCAGGAGCACGAAGCCCGCGACAACAGAACTCCCAGGATCATTCGGGCGCTCAAACCCGTCCACCACGTTAAGGTGGCGGTTCCAGGACGGGTTATTTTGTATCAGTCAGCGGTAAACGTATGCATCTAGTTATACATTTTTTAAAAACAGATGTATAGAATTACGCTTGAGACTTGTACCGTAACATTTTGAAGAGCATGCCGTAGCTTGAGTTTATACAGGCTTTGGCAAAAGTGCATTAAATGTGTTATTTGCTTAGTTCCTTTTTACATTGTTATATATTATATTGTTATTACTTATCATCAGAGGTGGGAGACTCAAGTCGCAATGTTTGGGACTTGAGACTTACTTGACCAAAGCTTCAAAAAGACTTTTTGTTTTTTGATGCATTAAAGGTTTTCTAAAGTGAGTGAAGAGGTGAGGATTCATAGACATTTTTTTAAGGACAGGAAAACGTTAGAAACAATGGACTGTAGCTATGGCGTAGAGCAGCCTCCAGATTGTACGACGCAGTAAGAGCTGGATTAATTGACACAAATCTTGGGGGCGGTTTAGTGTTTTAAGGTGTTCACACGAGCGTTACTGCATTTAGAAGCTATTTTCCACAGCCACACAGAGCCCAGTGGCAGCAGGACTGAAGGCTTTGCGGAATCTACTTTGAGCAGGGGCAAATCTGAGTATACAGGGGCTGGGGCTTTACAGGGGAACCACTGACAGAAAAACTGCCAGACACTCACAAAAATAAAAATATTTTGTATTTATCTTTCAGACTGCAGGAAAAAGCAACTCATGTTTAAAAGACTCTGTTTTAAGTAGCCCCCGGACCCCCTGCCTTAAAATGCTGTCCCAGTAATTTTCATAGACTGGAGCATTCAAAATATATATATTTGGAATTTGGTGGCGATTAAATATTAATTAGACTTTAAATAAAAATCCATTCGATTTTGAAAAGTTTGATTTTAGCCTAAATTTTCAAAATCGCAAAATCTTGAGAAAGCACTTGTTGCACATTAGATTAAACACATTTTGGAAAGAAGAATGAATAATCTAACAGTGAAAATTAGGCTTAACGCTGACGTTTGCGACCTGAGGTGACTTGCCGGCTTAACTTGACCCCAGGATCAATTGACTTGGACCTTCACGATTTGGACTTGACCCTAGACTTGCATTTAGTGACTTACCCCCGAAGGAAAGAATTTGCAAACCATTTCACCGACAATGGTAATAAAACGTATTCTGATTAGCCTTTCTGTACCAGCCTCGGGTCAGCCCCATGCTACTCAGTATCCACATTAAGTTCCCCAGGGACATTATGAAGGGTTAGTGTAAGGTTAACCCTAAACCCTTTCCCCAAGGTTAGGATTAGGGAAAGGGTAGAGTTTGAAGGCTTTGTGTCAGAGTTCATTGGGAGCAAAGACTTCACTGGAGGCACTTTCATGTTCATCACGGTTGCACCAAACAGCATCAACCCTAAAGGGGCCACTGGAGATTGTACTCAAAGTCAGGTGCCTCTCACGTGCATAAGTGCCCATTGGAGAACGTAGGTTGTATGAAATGTATAAAATGCATGTTCCCTTGTTCATCCCCTGTTTAAAAAAAAACAGTCGAGTTAAGGACCATGTAGTAAGTAAGTAAGTAAGAGCTTTATTTGAAATTGTACAAGCGTACAACAAAATAGTGTTCAGGTGTTAGTCCTGAGCCGCGCTGCTATTGTGGGTCAACCTGACCCGGAGGTCAGGGAAACCTTAGCACCTGGAGGAAACCTGGCTGGCTGCCTTCAGTCTCCTCTGATCCTCTGAAACCGTGGCCCGCCTCATGGGTTTGTCCCTGTTTTAGAGCATGGTGTCCTGCACTGGTCAGCTCTTCCACCTCCTCCACCTTCACCATCTGTTTTATTCTCCAGTGAACGTCCATTAGCCAGAACAATAGAAGGCAAGTGTTGTTTTAAACATTTGAGGGTAATTTACATGTCATTGACCCGGAAGGAAGGAGGAGTTGCAGGCTTTGACAATCTTACAATCGCCGTCCCAGGTCCAGTGTTTGCCACGTTGTAGTGGGGATAGTCCTAATTATGAGCGAGTAGCCAAAGATGACAAGACAACTCTCTGACACATTACAAGGATAACAATACTAGATATAGCTATACAACTTGGGCCCTTGTTGTCTTGTAGCTTCTACCCGGTCTCCTAAAAAGAAATGTATCTTCTTGGTGGTGAATCTTACACAGCGATTGCATTTGCAGGAGCGTCAGCAGGTCCTGGTTGAGATGGAGACTCTTCTTTCCTTTGAAACCTACGATGGATTGTAATATTGCATGTCAATCAAACACAGCAGACGAATTACAAAACCAATTTACATAATGTATATAAACATATTAATCTT
Source organism: Proterorhinus semilunaris (assembly GCA_021464625.1). Classification (NCBI taxonomy): domain Eukaryota; kingdom Metazoa; phylum Chordata; class Actinopteri; order Gobiiformes; family Gobiidae; genus Proterorhinus; species Proterorhinus semilunaris. The sequence goes on along the minus strand of CM038356.1, from coordinate 27,243,305 downwards.
TTTGAAACAGATGTTACAGCAGGTCGATTACTGATTTCTGGCCGAAGCTATTTGTGGCTAAGTATAGCACATTTTCTATATTTTCGATAATAACCTTCTCACTTTGATCATACTGCTGTTGACGCTGTGTAATCATGTGGCTCTCCCCAGACGTCCATTTTCATTTGATGTACCTCAAAGTGCCATGGAAACACATCATTTCCTGTTAGTGGCCTTTGTCTCTCCCATACATTCAACACGTACACAAGCATAGTCATTTTTCTTTCCGCCCTAGTCTCCCTCTTCATCCCTGTTTTCACCACACGTTGGCTTGGGGCTTTGATTAGAGAGCTCTTCACTTAGATTAAAACCGTTGCTCAGGTGGGGCCGACTGATGTTGGACCTGCAAGTGGAGAGGCTGCGGCGCGGTCATGGTTCCTCTGATTGATGCACCGCTGGTCATAATGGGATGGCGTCTTCATCTTCACCCAAGAGATTGTTTTTGGTTTTATGCTCCGGCACAAATGAAATGTCTGTAACACTCTATTTGCTGTTGTACTGTACATGTTATGCACCACAGTGCAAACATTTGCTGTTCCCAAGTTCTTTAGGACATATTCCAAACAAGAACAGGCACCAAGTTTACAATTTACGTTTTGGTTTCCATTATGCATCAGCAATTTAAATTTAAATATTGATGGGTGTTTTGCATAAAATTTAGGCTCATATTTTTCTCCACACACAAACGGTAAATGAAACCCGTCACCCACAAGATTATCGCTGCAGAAATTACAATAACAACATTTCCTGTCAATACCCTTATATCGGCCCGCTATCTTTGCAGGTCGATTATTACCAGTTCATAAATTACATATGGTATGTCTGTAGGAGATATTCTCATATAAAAGATACTTTTCTAGTTTCAATACAGTCTGAAATTCCACATAAACATAAACATTCTCCTCACCATTTCTGTATGAACTGGTCCTTTAGGGTTTGTTCCATTGTGTGTTTCAGCCAGTCAACGTTGGTCATTTCCTGAGATCTCCAAATATAGGACAGACCGCAGTCGTCTAAGATCTGTTTCACTTGCTGTAACCATGGCAACATATATTCGACTTTTGTAGACAGGTCAAGCCACAGGTTGTACAGTTTCCCCAACATTCTGATCCTCCTCTTTTTAATCCCTATTGACATGGGATATTGACCCAGCTCCCCGTACACCATGTTGCTGCAAGTGCTCATTTTGACTTTTGGGATGTATTTTAAGAACCTGGAAATACAGTATAGGAAAACGGTCAACGCAATTTTACTTTCTGACAGCCTACTCGCTATCAACAAATGTATTTGGAGTGATGATATCTATCAGTGGAGCCATGATTGACACCTTTACCTGTGCTTAGTACTGTTTGTCCAGGGTTGCCAATGAATCAACCGCAGAACTGCCCAAAAGTCTTTGATTAACATTCCAAAACCTGGAGACTTAGGTGTTGATTTCCAATAAGTAAGTAAGTAAGTAAGTACTTTATTGTCATTGTACAAGCGTACAACGAAATAGTGTTCAGGTGTTAGTCCTGAGCTGCTGCGGCTGAGCCGCGCTGCCATTGTGTGTCAACCTGACCCGCATGACCTTGGAGGTCGGGGAAACTGTAGCACTCGAAAGAAACCTGGCTGGCTGCCCTCGGTCTCCTCTGATCCACTGAAATGGTGCCGCGCCTCCTGGGTTTGTCCCTGTTTCAGAGCGTGGTGTCCTGCACTGGTCAGCTCCACCTCCTCCTTCCTCTTCCTCCCTCCGCTTCACAACAGTCTTTCACCATCTCTTGTTTGTCCTTTTTTTTTTACTGTAGATCCTCTTGTGACGCCTCGACTGTGCTGCAGCTGTGGGGGCTCTTGGTGCCTCTTCAGTGTCTCAGAAGAAGAAATGTGTAGGTCTCAAATGGGTTTAGCTGATAAGCTAGCATTTTGTTTACCTTTAAAAAGCTGCTTTCTTCAGGACCATTTAGACTCTCAAACTAAACAAATCCACCAAACCTCCACAAAAACACGGCAAAGACGTACAAAAGTATCTAGAAAAACAATGTGGAACACAGAAACCACAAATGCAGTTTGCAGAAAAAGGCAAAAAACTCAGCTGCACAAGGAGAGAGCGAGGTCGCACAGTTTATAATGCCACTGCTCTCGTCTCGTTCTGATGATCTGCGCCCACTCTAGGGCTGAAAGCTATATCGTTATTGTATCGATATCGAGATATGAACATTCAAGATATTGATATAGAAAAAGCAACGTGCATACATGCATACTTGCTGTGGATCGACAGCTGAAGCCAACCAATGACAAACATAGGAGGGCGGGAGTGAGGGAGACGGAGATGCACACACACGCCATTCACAGCGGGGAAATCAGAAAGAAGGAAGGAAAGAAAAGTGACATGAGTGCGGAAGATAATGCGGCCGGTGGCGGTGAAGAATCTGATTTTGTGCCAAAACATAAATCAACCTCAATTATTTGGAGGTATTTTGGATTTAGAAAGGATGATGTCATGATGTCAACCAGAGCGAGGTTTTGTGCAGGTCTTGCTTGGCGAAAGTTGCGACGGAGCAAGGTAGCACAACAAACATGTTTCACCACCTGAAACAACGCCATAGCGTGCTGCACGAAGAGTGTATGGCAATGAGAGAAACACCAGTGACTTCTCACTCATCCACCCAAAGGAATGGCAACCAAAGTATGTATGAGTCGATGTCCACCAGACATAAAGTCATTACAGACGCTATAACGTACCACATTGCAAAAGACATGGTACCCGTCTCAAAAGAGGGCTTTAGAAAAATGGTTCGGACTCTGGACAAGCACTATAAAATACCACCCCGGACACATTTTAATCAAGTGGCCGTTCCAAAACTCTATTATGAGTGTAACATAAATGTTGAATCCGAGTTCCATGAAAGTGATCATTTTGCCACAACCACGGACCTGTGGTCGAGCCGGACAACTGAACCTTCAGTCAGTTTCAATCAGTTTAACGATCCATTTTATTACAACAAACTTCGAACCCAAGACCCGCTGTCTGCAGACGTCCTTATTCCCCGGGCGGATACAGGGGATAATATAGCGCAGGAGATGAGAGGTGCGTTAGCGGACTGGGACTTGAAGGAGGAGCAGCAGGTTTGCGTGACGATTGATAACACATCAAACATGATAAAGGCTTTGGAGGTGAATGGCTGGACGCGTCTTCAGTGCTTTGGACAGAGGCTAGACTTGGCAATAGGTACGTTGCTATGTGTATTATAATTTAGGAGAAAGAGAGAGAGAGAAAGAAAGAAAAAGAGAGAGGGAGAAATCTGCATTATTATGTGGTTATTTAGCTACTGCAGTATATTCATGAATTATTTTGTAAATCTATGTTTTCTAGAAAACGCAGTGAAAGATGACAACCGGATCAGCCGTGCAACAGGTGTCTGCAAAAAGTTGGTGTGCCACTTCTCACACAGCTGGAAAAAGAGAGTGACTCTTGAGCAAGCCCAGAAGCGCCTCAACCTTCCAGTCCATGCACTCATAACTGAGTGTCAAACTACGTGGGGGTCTACGTGCTCATGATTAACAGGATTCTGGGGCAGAAGAAAGCACTCCATGAGGTCCTCTGAGAGGACAGAAACACTTGGCACCTAATTCTTCGACATCAAGATCTGGATGTGCTGGAGTCGGTCAGCAAGGCACTGGGACCCCGCTTGAATTCACGGACGCTCTGTCAGGGGAGGATTATCTTAGTGTTTCACACATCAAGCCAGTGCTCAACCTGTTTAACACAACAGAAAAGCTGTGGCCCACCATGGACTGAAGAGGACCTGGGACACGGGAGAACAAACACAGTGCTTTTGTTTTGTTGGACTTACTTTAGGAGAACTGATACCATTTTAGCTTCACTGTGCACACCATGAGGGGTGGTTCTGTTTTGACTTTGTTTAAAAAGCTTAACTTATATTGTTTCCAGTCCTTTCTACATTACAACACAGTGTGACAACTTCCTGTCTAAAGCTGTATGTGGCTGTTCCACACGTTTCCCCCCATGGTCCTCCAGGATCGGCCCCCATCAACGGCAATGTTTGAGTTGGATGTTAAATTGGGCTTCCATTGATTAATTCATTGGCAAAGCTTGACGTAAGCACCCTGCTTTTACGTTTGCTTGAATATAACAAGGTGCTTAACTTTTGTGTGAAGCCAAATTTAAAAAAGGACAAGCTAGGATTGCTCTGCACTTTGACTCTCTGACTAAAAACTTCCCCGGAAAGAGGGAGGTTCAAATCAACAATAAATCCGCATATCGGTCTGACACAGTGGGGTGCGAAAGTTTCAACACCCGGGATTAAAATTTCTATTAGTGTGAACAATGACATACAGATGAGACACTCCTATAACATAAAAAATAAATAAATCTTTATCATTTTCAAAATAACAACAGCAAACATTTAGGCACCTGCAGACTTAATGCCCCGTAGCATCGATATATGACAAGTATCAAAGCTTTAAACGCTTTTCTAAGCAGCCAAGAGTCTAATTTAGGGGATGTTTGCCCTTTCTTACTGAAAAAAGTCTTCCAGAACTAAGAGATTTCGGAGCAGTCTTGCTCGCACTGCTCTTTGGAGGTCGATCCACAGATCTTCAATGTTTAGGTCTGGAGACACCGAAGGCTACGGCAAAACCTTCAGACTGCACCTCTCGATGTCGTTCATCGTGGATTTGTGTGGAGGTGTGTCTAGGATCGTTACTTATTTGTAGAAGCTTCTGCTTTTTGACAGATGGTGTTGTTGAATTCTTCCATTCTGTGTTCTACCCATGGAATCTTTTCCCTGTGGCAATACAACCACAAAGGATGATGGATCCAGCCCCATGCTTAAAAGTTGGAAATTCTGTGTCCGTTCTTCTCTAAAGGACCTTTGCTCGTTTCAGCCAAAAAGTTCTCTTCTATCCTCTGTTTTTGATCTCCAAAATCCATGAAGTTTGTTGAAACTTTTGCACTGTAGGTGTTCCTTGTCAGTAGTTCCATCAGCTGTCCGATCCATAGTAGGGATCTCTGCCGCCCTTGACACTAGGCCAGGCAGAGTAACTTGTTAAATAATCTCATTGTTATGTTGGTCAATCAACTGTAGCCGAGTGATAGTTGACCTTGAGAGTGGCCCAGTGCTCAGTGTTAATCAGGGCAGGGCTCCAAGCCGCTCCAGTCAAGGATGCGAGCACGGAGACTCGCATGATCCCTGCTCCAGAGTATCCAGGGACGCTCGGGTTAATCCTCCTGCTCTTTGTTTGAACACAGCCTTCTCTTATCAGTGTTAATGAATTCAAATCCAGCTCAGTGCAGAGGGAGTTGAAGAGATCAGCTCCTCGTCGCTTCAGCACTACGCTCTCTCGAAAGTGTTCATGTTCAGCCACCGGAAAATTGTTTAATCGCCAAACTGTGGAGTATACTTAGTCATTAGTCTAGTATCGTCACAAAAATCCATCCACATTGGTCCTTTGGAAGGCCTTGACACGAAATGCTACTCCTGGCATTGATCCATGTTATAAACCAGACAGACGGTTCCCCCTCGTAATCACTGTCTTTGTTCATGATAGAATACACACTGTATTGCAATACGGTAGGTACTGCAATTTACTGTGACGGTGGCGCAGGTCATCTCGTGATCAGAAGGTCGTGGGTTCAAATCCCAGTTCCCACAAATGCACACTGTCTGGACCTGATAAAAGTAGAAAAGCGCTGTATAAGTTGAGTCCATTTACCATTTAGTAACATTTTAAAGAGAAAACAATCGAGTCCAAAAAATGTGTGTCAAAACCAAAAAGCGCATTACAAAATGTAGGTTTATCATAAAGTGCTGTGCAACCGTTTCTGAAAAACTATAAATGGAATGCAAGATAAAAAAAATATCTTAAAATAAAAAGTTTTGGAAGTATCAATACTTAGTTAGTTAGTTTTTTTTTTTAAAGGACAACGGACAGGTACATTAAAAAGATGGCTGCCCCAGATTTAGCACAATGCTAATTTCCATCTGCAGTCCTTATAAAGGCTGATTGAGAGAAGGCAGACTTTCTCTTAGGAACATTGGTTGAGTCTCCAATTTTGGTGCGTTTTTTTTCTTCTCAATACCCGTTTCATTATGTTTTAAATGTCTCTTTTTTCTGCTGTAGGCTTTATTTGACAGCACAGCACAAGATGAAAGGGGGTGAAGAGCGCAGAGCGGTATCCTGCCTTTTGTTCAGCGGCCCTATCCCCTACTATCGGCTACACAGTTGTGAGGTGTAGGGTTAGTTCGGTTAGTCATATTGAAGCACATTTTAACAGGCCTATCATTCACAACGAAGAACACGTTTTCAGGATTTCGGTTATTTGAACTGGTTGTGTGACCCCACTCGGAGCCCATCCAGTATTGAACCCTCCCCTGTGTGAACCGCCCCCAAAGGAGAGACTATATCAGCTCCTCCGTGAAACCAATACGTCCCGCTCTTTCACAGCCTCAGTGAGATTACATGCATCACTATTGACTGCTCCTACAGACTGTGGAAGTGATCAATTTGAAAAGGATTAGTGACGTGTTGCTTGGATGAACACCCGCTGCCTCACCTTTGGCCATCGCGGCGTCCGTCTGGAATACAGAAAGCCAATATGATGAGAAAACGGCTAATTCACTGTCATAACAAAATGCGCGGTTAATCGCAAATAACGTTTCTCTCTTCAAAACACCGCCTCCAAAACGTCCGAGCAATCAGACAGTGGGAGATTGGAAAGAAAATTGGGTTTTTGCCGGTAATGTCAGCCCCGGGGCGTGTGCAGATCTGTCAGGAAATGAAGCGATGGCGAAATTAATGGTGTGGATGTCAATCGCGCTTAGAGCTTTTGCCATTACAGGGTTTGCAGATGTCATAACACAAAAAGTAATGCATGAATATATACTTCACGCATGCTCATATTGATATGTCGGTGCCACGCTTAGTTAATTCATAAAGAAACGAAGAGGAAGTGTCACCTCGAGTCTCTATGTCCTAAAGCTATTGTTTTTGGCAGCCCTTTTAGTTTTAGTCCTGGTCTTAGTCTTTTGGATGTAAATGTTTTTTTAGTTACATTTTAGCCATTTCTACATGTGATACTGTAGTCCATCCATCCATTTTCTCCCACTTGTCCGTTGCCGGGTCGTGGGGGCAGCTGTTTGTGCTGCCCAAGTCACATAGCACCAGGCTCCTATGGCTCCTCCTGCAGGTGGTGGGTCCACAGAAGGACGGCCTCATGGTTCCAAACGGGCCTGTTGGTCTCTCATAGGGGCTTCACCCATTCACATTCACACACAAGTGTACGCAGACACTGGAGGCAAGGAGGGTGAAGCGTCTTGCCCAAGGACACAACAACAATGTGCACCTTCAGGAGGTGGGATTCAAACCCCCGACCTTCCGATCATGAGACGACCCGCTCTACCATCTGCGCCACTGTCGCCCCCTGATACTGTAGTAATTTTGTGTAACTAGACTCGGACCGTGTAACTTTTCACGTGACTATATTTAAATAGGGGAAAATGTGAAACAGCTTGGTAGCTCCTAACTTCACCCCAATTTGGAGCTATGAACCTGAAGAGGTCTTTCGTCTACAACATATCCCAGTATGGAAAAATGGTTGCCTGTTCCTTTAGGACTGCTGCTGTATATCCAAAACGCGCACGCTCGAGTCCCGACTACAACCAGGAATTATGACCAGATTAGTCCAGTGGTCAGGGCGTTTATATCTTCAAAAATGTCTCTCTGAGGCTCTAATGTCTGAACATGTGAAAGCCCCCAAAACGGCTTGCTCTCACCAGGGGATGATTTGTAGTGTTGTCAATTTGAGAACACAGGAGCGTCACAAAACAAGCAGTCTCCTTTGGTTAATGGTTCACTCTGTGTGTTTTGTCCCTCTGCAGCTCCAGTACAGTGCCCCGGGGTCAAACAGGTGCTCTGCTGACTTAATGGAGGTCAGAGTGGGGAACTGGGCTTGTCTGGTCCCAGCGCTCATTTACACATGCCTTTGTTCACTATGGAGATGGGGAAACAGACACCAACGGGTCTCCGTTATGGTTTGAAAATAGAGCTGTGCGGACAGAAGCAACACATGACTTCATCACCATCAATCTGAAGCTATGTCGACATTATTATAAAAACAGTCCTATCGCTAAATGTGTCTTACGATTATAAAAAAAACAAATCAACAGCTGCCCTATAAACGTGGATCTGAAGCATATTTTATTCAGCCAGGAATACATACATTATTCATGTGTCTTACAACTTGAATGTCCAGAATGAATGAGAGCATGTTGTGGGAATTAGCTCATGGCTACATTACAATCTGGCAGGGCATCGTTACATGTTCTTCTTCCTCCTCTTCTACTTCCTCTTCTTCCTCCTCCTCTTCTTCTTTTTCTTCATCCCCAGCTTCTCCCTGGGGATGAAGGTCACCTGGATTAAAATGTATGAGTGCACACACCCGCACGTGGCAGTATTGTCCTGAGAAGGCAGGTTTTATTTATTTTGTAGACGACAAACACTTTTACCAACAGGATGGCGCCAGGAAATTCAAGGCATTTAAAAAACATGAAAGATTATTGTTAAAATTAAATATCGAATGGATTTGTGTCACAAACTATTAAAACGGGAGTTTTTTTGCACTGTAATATCAATCTGGTTCTTGCTCGATTACCTGCCGGGGTTTTATGATGCCACAGCTGCTGTTGTTGTCAAAGGTTGCTCCTGGTCTTTGAACTTGCTGGATATTACTTTGTGTACTCCCTCTCTCTTTGGCGGCTTTGAGAAGTATGCTGTTACCTGTGAATTGGGGGGGTGGGGGTAAGTCCCCAGTGGTTTTCGTGATGAAGACTCCGGTTAGGAGGATGGATTACATCGCTCCCTCTTCATCAGCTTCAGGGAAACAGAAACCAAGATGCCCAGAAGCCCTTGTGTCATGGAATATTCATCATGGCGGTGATGAGAGGGGGGAGGTGTGAGCCGCGGGGATGACACTGGAGGAACAGCGGTCCTCAGATGTGGCGCGTCTGCCTCGGGGAGGCTGGGGCGGTCTTCATTAATTACAGAGCAGCACATATTTAACTGTCCGAACTCTGCACTTCGCAGGGTCAGACTAAGCTCTGGTGGCCAAAGGGATGGTAAAGATGAAATGATTCTACGGTTCGTTGTTCAATTTGGCATAAAAATCACATTGCAAGTTTTCAACGGTCCAGGTCATGATTTAGTCCAGAATGTGAATGTTCCAGCCAGAGTTCCCAGTGATAATTGGACATAAGTACCTGAAAAACTGTCCTAAACTGGCCGAGATATGGCGCAGTTGAAATTGTTAGTATAACTGATTTACAGAGACACTGCGCTCCTCTGAAGATGTGAAACCCCAGCCGCTCTGATTGCCTTGGAATTGAGGGTCCCTCATTTGAAATTGGTTAAGGAATAAGCTAAATACAGCATACAGTATATGACATTCAAATCTCGATGGACTATTTATAGTTCTGGTCCTGATTTGGTCTACATACACTGCCTGACCAAAAAGAAGTGGCCACCCGGATTTAACTGTTATGATCTGGGGTTGATGCAGTTGGTCTGGTTTAGGTTTAGCAACACTATGTGATCAGCTGACTACCTGAACATCCTGAATGACCAGGTCAATAGATTTGTTCTTCCCTGATGACACGTGCATATTCCAAGATGACAATGCCAGCATTTATGGGCTCACATTGTGAAAGAGTGAGTAGGACATCGTTTCCACACATGGATTGGCCGTCACAGAGTCCAGATCTCAGCCCCATTGAGAAGCTTTGGGATGTGCTGGAGACGTCTTTGCGCAGTGGTCACACCCTCTCATCGTCAATACTGGATCTTGGTGGATCCTTTGACATCGCAGAAGAGTTTTGAAACAACGCCACAGCGAATGTGCTATAAGTATAAGTAAAGGCGCTACAGCAAAATATTTAGGTTTTTTATTGTGGTAACTTTTTTTTGGCAGTGTATCGCTGCTGGGAGACTAGTCAGTTGGGCTAGGTTTCCCCTACCACTCAAAACATGTACAATAGGTGAATCCCCCAGCCAGGTGTTTCTGACCATTAGCCTGGCTTCACATCGGAGCGCCGGCCCACGCTGGCTGCTCACTGCTCCTACAGGTCGCCCCAGGGGCATTGACAATGGGTCAAATGCAGAGAACAAACTTCCCTTCAGGGATTAATAAAGTGTAACTTAACCTTAAAACTACAACACAAAGTTGTTGCAATAAATATACTTGGACTTGCTCTGATTGGGACCGACTGACTCCAAAACTCCAGCACTTGTACCCAACCAAGACCTATTTAGAGCTTAGATGGTTCTGGTTTCTAATTAGAATGAGGTCTTTTTGTCCGGGTGTCCAACAGGACAATAGTGGTTTAATGTAACTGTTATTAAATGGACCGGAGAAAAACAGATACCTTTGCATATCTGCTTCTAATTCTGGCTTCCATTAGTATTTCAGGCCGAGCTGCAGGGATAAACGGATTATGCTTTCTTCTTCTCCTAGAGCCTCTGTGTGCACATTATTGTTGCATATTTTGTTATTCTGAAAGAAAGACGTTTTTGCATAAGACCTCACTTTGTGCCCGGCTAATTTTAGACGCTGTTAAAAATAAATGTTCAAAATGATGTCTCTGGTGGCGCTCTGATCAGGGAAGGCTTTGAAGCCTTTACTGTTAACGCACAGCATTGATGAGAGGCTGAAAGAGGCGCAGACCTGTTACTGTGGTGCGATGAATAGTTTATGGGATGGATAAACTTTGGCGCTCGGATGGACCCCGACGTTGGTGACGGGATGAGAGAGTAGATTTGTTTGAGGACGATATATTTTCTTTTCAGGGAGTAAATGCTTGTGGTGTTGAAGAGGGGGATTGAGGTGGCTGATGCTTCTGCTGCTCTAGTGGAGGATAAAAAAAGAATTGAGAGGTGAATGGTGTCCAAGGAGTTTTTGGCCTTAAAGCTTTATTGAGTAGGACCTGTCAGGGTGAAATGTGGTGAAGAACAGGTAGAGACATTCAGCAAAATGTCAGAGCCGGGACTTAAACCCATGAAGCTGAGGCTGGAACGGTGTTTCATGTACGTTCATAGCAGCCTCAGAGGCCAAGCAACGCCACCCCGATAATGTGAAGAATAATGTGCCTTTATAATGTGATTTAATGATTATAATGTGTTTTTTATCCACCGTGTGGCGGCTTGGTCCTTTATCTTTTGATGGGGGACAAAACTGTCACACAACTGAGCAAACTTTCCTGCCCCGGCATTAGACTGTGGGACACTCCGCCCACTTCAGGTGAAGCCCCAGAAAAAACAATAGCATCTCTTAATGTCAGAGTAAAAAACAGACACAATTCATCCTTATTCAAGCTTATTTTATGACCTTTTGTCAATTGTGTCAATTTTGTCAAATGTTCTCAACTTATATGTAGCGCTTTCTAAGTTTATTAGGCACTCAAAACGGTTTATGTCATGATTTATTGTGTGTAATTTATGTTGTCATGTGAAGGTCAATTTATTTGCGTTATTTCTAAAAGTTTGTTATTAATTTGATTGTTTTCTGGTCTGTTTTGTTGGAATGCCCCTGTCAATGATTTGTTGGTCTGCCCGGGGGAGGGGGCTAAGGGGTATTTAACGGGAGCATTGGGGCTCTGCAGTGAGTTGGTGTGGGTCCTGGAGTTTGCGCCGTGTGGCTGCCACAATTGCCTGTAAGTCGTGTGGAAAAACGTTGTTGTTTTTTTTATACGACTTTTCACGGTACTGTAAATATTCTTTCACTGGCTCTGGGAATTAAAGCCTCTGACGCGAAATCTTCTACCCTGCCATCATTCTTAAGCTATTGGGAGATGAATCCGTGACACATTCACAAATATGATCAAGTTTGGTATCCACGTGTAGCATGAAAGGCGACCGAGAGCCAAACGTGGTCATTTTGTTTTTCGGAGACAGCAGCAGCAAAAAGGCAGTGATATTCACACGCACGTTCAGACATTACAAAATGCCTGTTTTCTCAAAATGCGGTTTTCTTTACATTCTTGCAACAACATCTTCACTTTAGTATTAAGAAGGATTTTGAAGGTTTTGTCAAAGGAATATTTAAATATCTAATTCCTGGCCTCATTTATTTACTTAAAAGGGCAATTATTACAGATACTGTAGATTCACTAATAACCAGCTTATAAAAAAATAAATAAACAAGATATCCAAAATCCCCTCCGGAAAAAAAGTTTGTAATTAATATTTTAGCAAAATAAATCCATAAATTTAAACCTAGCTTTTAGATCATGTTGCTGTAATTATGGGCAATATACTATATGCATGTGCCTTATTTTTTAATATGAACATGACAGAAAACTTGCAATACATTTGTTCTATAATATCTGATTTCTCTGGCCGTGTAAATGTAACCAGTCTTTTAACACTTAACATCCTTCCTAAATAAACACATACACATTATGCACAATGATAGAAAGCACAGGTGAGGTTTGAACCGACTTCCTTACAGTCGGAGGGCGAACACGGCTCAGTTTTCAGCCCTTTCAGATGATGAAGTATTTAACCCCATGGTTCTCATGTTCTCAGTCCCGGCGCAGCGTGTCCATTACATGACATCATACAGCTCACATGAAAGATGCTTGGCACTTGTCATGTTGTAACCCACCGACCCCTGACTCGTCCTGTCCTCCTGTGTCCCTCTCTCGTTTCTCCTCTATTTCTCCACTCCAAAAAAAAAAAACAGATTTAAATCACATTAATCTGTTCATAAACAGGTTTTTTGAGTGGTGAAACGCAACCTTCAAAAGCGCTGTCGAATAAAAGGTATAAACAGATACTGATTAGTGGTAACGCAATCGTTTTCGTTTTTGAAGCTACTCTAAGCTACCCTGAGACAGCCCTTTTAAAAAATTTAAATGATCTTAGATTAAATTATGACTCAAAGAAGGTCACACTATTCTTTTAACTGGTTTAAAACACATCGGCCTCTCTGGTGCTTTCCACAAATGGTTTACATCCTCTAAGGTCCATAACATTACATGTGGCGTGCCCCAGGGATCAATTTTAGGGCCAGTGTGTCATGATTTGTCTTTTGGTCCCCTGGTTTTGTATGTTTTTGGTTTAGTCCTGTGTTTTATTTTGAAATGTGTGTTCTGTCCTTGTGATTTTGCTTTGCTTCCCTTGTGTTGATCGGCTGCCCCGCCCTGATGTGTTTCACCTGTGCCCCGTTTCCTCATGTATTTATACCCTGTGTTTCCCTAAAGCACATTTAAAAACAACCTCAGTTGACCAAAGTGCTGTACAAGTACAGTAGGAATATGTACAATATACACAATAAAACTTAAGCACAAGTAATATAAACGGCACAAACTGTATCTGGTCTACATAGAACCGAACAGTTGTACATCTCCATGTCTCCTGATGACACCAGGCCAATGGATGCACTTTTTAACTGCATTTTAAATATCGAATCCTGAATGGCAAAAAACTTTCTCCAGCGACCACTGTAATGCCTTCTTTCTGATCTTCCCAAAAAGAGTATCTCAGGTTTAAGACTTTTACAAAATTCAGCAGCTCCTGTCCTGACGAAGACCAGGAGGCGGGACCACATTACACCGGTTTTAGAGTCGCTGCATTGGCTCCCCGTGTGTTTCAGGATCGATTTTAAAGTTGTTTTAATGGTTTTTAAATGTCTTAATGGTCTTGGTCCTTATTATCTTTCAGAACTGCTTTTACCTTATGAACCTTCACGGCCCCTTCGCTCCTCCGGCAGGGGTCTCCTAGTTATTCCTAAAGTCAACAGAAAGACACACGGCGAGGAGTCTTTCCAATATTATGGCCCTCGCCTCTGGAACGACCTGCCGGAGGAGCTCAGGACCGCAGAGAACGAGGCCTATGATTATTTTGTTTCTAGAAAAGTTGGGCCGATCTTTTCCGCCAAACAGAAAGCGGTGATCGTGCTAAGAGCAGAGGTTAGACCTGGCCAAGCAGAGTCCGGGCGTGATTCGCATCTCCCGTGGGTGATCGCCAAAGAGAACGGCGAAATAATCACTTTATTGTTTTCAATCTTCTATAAATACATAGTCACTAACACTTACCCTGAACAAAATGAGCCTCACAAACTCGATCAGTAGCTGCAGGAATCCATGCTTTTTTCGGAGTAGATGGTCCCGGGCCACACCTGAAGGAAACCAAGTCCACAGCTTGAGAACCATTGGTCTATTTGTCATATTTAAGTAGCACAATGGCGTAAAGCGTTAAGGTTACGAGATTCTCTCTCTAACCTCCACAGTATCTTCCTCCATCTCACTCCCCTCTCTCTTCTTCTCCCCTTCCCCCATCCTCTCCCCCCTGCATCCTTGCTGCATTGATTTCCCGGCGCGGGGGACATTAGCGCTCCTCCAGTCCGGGGTATTAAACTCAAATCATCGCGTTGTATTGTTTGGCATGTCGTATCGATTCTGTCCCCGGTTTCGCCGGCCGGAGTGAAATATTGTAGCCTCAACAGTCTCGCACGCGGCCGATCGAAGCCATTTGAAAACAAATAACTTGTGCAAAGTGATACAAAGGATTGGTTCAGATGTAATCATTGCATTTGTGCCGCGGGGCCGCTGGGATCGCCGTGATTGTAGGCGGATGAGAGAGCGGGTATTTAAGGGTGAGGACCGAGCTGCGCAAGGACACGGCAAAGACGGGGGGGGGAGACGAGGCGGCGGAATGACCCCAATCTATTTGGAACTGCAGTTTGAATGGTCGCAGTTAGCCAAGCCCATGCACGGGGAGGACCGATGCTAATACTGCGCTCATGTTAGCCTCTGACCTCCTGGTTCATGTGCCATATTTTGACAACGGCGTTTACAATGTAAATCTATGGTCCCAAATAGGGCTGCACGTTTTAAAGTTTTTTTTCATTAACCGTTAACCGTGGCCCTTAGCCACGGTTAACCGAGTGGTTAATACTCCGGTTAACCATTAGTGCCCGCGCTAACCACCCACACCCCCCTCCCCCGCGCCGTTCCCCTCCTTTATGTTATACTGAGGAAACGGGGTGTTTCATTTTTTATCACCGTTATTAAATGGCTGGAACACATTCGAAACTAAATGAATGTATGGAAATAAAACGCAGCGCTATTCACAGAGCAGTTTGCGTTCTGTGCGTGCCTGTCAACACGGCCCTAGAGCAGTGGTTCCCAAACGTTTTGGAGCCGAGTACCCCCTGAAGCTTTGGGTGATGAGTCGCGTACCCCCTACTTTGACGCGAGTGAAAACACTGGGATATCACATGTAATATTATGTTTAATTCCGCCATTATTACAGTGAACTCAAACAGGTTTTCCACATTCCGTATTGTTTTGCTCGTCTGGGGGATTAAGGCCATTAAGAATATGTAAAAAAAAAATACAAATTTATGAAAATACCAGTGTTTTATATTTTTGGCTGTTGGTGTGAATGGGTAAAGCTGAGTGTTTTGCTTTGTCCCAGTGACCAGCGCTCTGCCCCCCCAGTCGTACTGTCAAACCACCGGTGCAGATTTAAATTTGGTTTAAGCGAAGATAATGTATATGCAGGACATTACAGTCTTTGTACGTGCCACCGCACATCAGCTCGTAAATTTAAATGTATGTCAGATATGGCAGAGGAGGGGCCACAGACGCTTGTCCTTCTCCCCTCGGATCAGAATGCGAGGGAAATCCTGTTGCAAATCGAAGTCACCGTCAACCTGACGCACAGGCTCCTGACAGATCTTACAGAAATTGCAACTTTTTTTTTAATATATATATATATTTATTTATGCAATTTTCATATACATTTTTCAACATGTACATACATACACACATTCATAAAAGAATATAAATAAAAAAGATAAAGGAGTTGCTAGTAAACAGATCCACATGTACAGAAGTTGTTATAAATACATAGTCCATATCTCACAAGTTGTTTTATCGTCCTTGGTTGCTCAAAACAGAAATTGCAACTTGATCGAACGTTGGCGCTGCTGTCGTAGCGAGAGCCGACGCTCAGCCTCATGACCTTTTCTCAACTTCCCCGCCCTCCAGTCGGCAGACCCAAGAAAAAATTCCAACACATGAGCTTACTGTATATTTCCCATGTCTTGATGTTTTTATCTATGTACTTTGCCTTAACTCTAACCTGATTATGAAATAAGCACGGCACGGCACGGTAGTACAGCGGTTAGCGCTCGTGCTTCACAGCTAGAAGGTCCGGGTTCGATTCCCACCAGGGACGGGGCCTTTCTGTGTGGAGTTTGCATGTTCTCCCCGTGTCTGCGTAGGTTTCCTCCGGGCACTCCGGTTTCCCCTACCACTAAAAACATGTACAATAGGCCCAGGGACTGCAGGTGGAAATTAGCACAAGTGCTATAACCTGGTACAATGCATCTCTCCTTTCTGAGGCTAATGTATATTGTACACTGTCCCTGTTCAAATAAATAAATAAATACAAAAAATAAAAATTTAATTTCGCGTATATAAATAAAGTATAAATAAAGTTGCCTTGCCTTATTTAAAAATTATATTACAAAAGTACAGTTATTTCAAAGTACATGTACTTGAGTAAATGTAACTGGGTCCTACCCACCTTTGGGTGTCAGTGTGAGCCCGACGTAACACTCTAGGCATAAAGTAGTCGAATGCTCACAGATTCTTTTTGGAATAATACGCGCCATTTATTTCACATTTCCACATTACCATAACAGTCCCTACTCCACTATCCTTGTGATCTGGCAGACAAGGACTCCCAAATCTGGCTCAACTATCGGAGCAAAACGCCCAAACTAATCAGTGTTTTTCACTCCTGAAGCGCAGCCATTGCATCAGGCCGTGTAGCCGAGAGTGATGAAACCATCCTCATCCTGAAGAACACTTGTCGCCTTAGCCAACCCTCGCCGCCGCTCCTCTTATCTCGCTTGCATTATGCTAATGGCCTCGGACACTAATGAATTTCAAATGAGAGGAGTCAATACTGCTTTGTTCGGCTGCACTGCCCCGATAAGTCCAAAAGTGTAGTCTGTTGTGTGGGCCTGACAAAGGAAACCATCATTTGTCTCAGAGCTAAAACAATAAACCTTGCAATGGTCGGCTCCCCGTGCTTTGTTTGGCAATCAGTTTGACATTTATTTAACAGCGGACATTGTTCGCAGTCGCAGAGGAGCGCGAGTCTATTAACGCGGTGCGATCCCGAGGAGTGCGAGGGTGGATTTGAAATCAGAATCAGAATTAAACTGGGAACGGATCCAAGCTCTGTCTGTGAATAGATGGGGAACTCAATCAAAACACTGATAGGCGGTCAGGAGAGTGTGTTTGTAGCCGAAAGACACCGATGTAGCTGTGACTAAATTTGCTCGGAGCTTGTGTGGGGACAGGAGTGAGGACGCAGAGTAGTAGCGCTGAGGGCACAAGCTTTAGTCCTTACTTTTTGGGCGTGTCATGGTCGGGCGCTCCAGTGTATTGCTGAATTGTTGTGCCCCTTACAACTCCTACTTTTCAAGCTTCCGGCCAGGATCTCCTCAAGGTACCAAAGTCATGTTTTAACACACGGGGCGACCAGAGCGGTATACTACGAAGCTGGATTAGAGGGTTGGCCAGTGCTGCAAAGCTAGATAACTTTCTAGCAGGGTAACATGCCCTTAGCGCATGACCTAATCTGGACCAGGTTTACTCCCCAGTTTAGATGGTGCCATGCCATTGGTCCGGGACATTTTCAGAGTAATGAGACGTCGGACTAATGGGCTGACCCCGTTTAGATAAGAAGATGGCTCTTTGACCAATCAGAGGAGAGAATCCTCCGCTTTGTCACCCAAACTCTGCGGTGTACGGAGGGAGCACTGAGGGAAGAGGAGGAAGCATCTGGAGCAGCGGTGCGAGAAGTCTATTATTTGGAAGCGCGCATGGATTTTTATAAAGTAGTGACATCGACCAAACTGTGGAATCGTATTGTCCGGTATCTTACGTGCACATATCTGTGCTCGCGACCAGTGGCCTGAGGGAACCGCTTAGTAACAAAAAGTGACAGACTGGTGCGTGGCCAATATCCACTACCCACCATGCAGCGTCTTCTCATCTCATGTAACTTCATTCAGTATTTAGGCCCGGGGTGGGTAAGAGAACGTTTTCAACCTTGATCCTGTAAAGAGCCACAAGGGCACCGACCATTCGCGAGGTCCAGGGGTGGCAGTTTTTATTGTGATTAAATATAATGCGATCATTAGCTTAAATGAGCTGACAGCCCGTAAACCTTGGCAGACGTTTGTGTCTGCAGTAATATGTTCAGGCGGACGTTATCAGCCCGTTTATCCCTCGCTCACCTCTAGCCTGCTCTGTCCGCTCAGTGTCTCCTCCTCCTCCTGGCGCCTGCAGCTGTATGTCAGCGTGTTCAGACTGCTTTCCGCTGGCTTCAGTAGAGCTGCCACAGCGCCAGGACCGCACGACTCGCGGAAAATATCTAACATGTTTGAAAACTTTGCGACGGTTGTCGTGAGCAGCTAATCGTGGCTCGTAGGCAAGGCAAAGTGCTTCACAGTTGCATACAATTACAAGAAAAAAGATCAAATCAATCAATAAAACATCAACATGAAATTAATCAATTACTGTAAAAGGCAAGAGTGCAGATAAAATACTTTCAGTTTTCATATGCTCGGGTAAAAAGAGCTGTTTTCAGCCTGGATTCGAACATTGTCAGAGTTGAGGCCTGTCTCACATCCTCATGAAGACTGTTCCAGATTTTAGCTGCATGAAACTGAAACGCAGCCTCACCGTGTTTATTATTGACTCTGGGAACCACCAGGAGACCCCTCCCTGAAGTTCTCAGGGCCCGAGATGGTTCATACGGCTCTAACATGTCAGAGATGGACTTTGGTGCTAAACCATGAAAAGACTTGTACACAAGCAGAGCTGTTTTAAATTCTATTCTCTGAGAGACAGGAAGCCAGTGCAGAGACCGGAGCACTGGACTAATATGGTCGTATTTCCTGGTTCTTGTCAGGACACGAGCAGCAGCGTTCTGGATGTACTGCAGCTCTAACAGCTCGTTTAGAAAGGCCAGTGAGCAGCCGTTACAGTAGTCTAACCTGCTGGAGACAAATGCATGGATGAGTGTCTCTAAGTCTGGTTTTGACACTATTCCGCTGATCTTAGCAATGTTTTTCAGATGGTAAAAAGCTGATGATGTTATTGCTTTAATGTGGCTGTTTAAGTTCAGGTCTGAGTCCATGATTACTCCTAGATTTCTAACCTGATTTGTTGGTTTTAGAGAGAGAGACGTACACTGCACAACAGAGAGTCTCAACATTCGTGCTAAAATCGTGTCTAAAATCGCACAGTGTAATCCCAGTTTAACAGGACCGACTACAAACTTTATTTATCCCCCTGTGTGTTAATCACTGTCGGCCCGCTCCGGCGCCGGTATAGCAAAAACGTGATCAAAACACCAGCGCGTGCCGACGGCCCTCCACCCCGCCACCTAAAAAAACACATTCAAATCTGCACGAGAGGAAAGTGAGAGGAACTACTGTTGTACAAAACATCATCATTTGTGTCTGTCTAGCCTGACACCACGCACACATACGAGGAGCGCCGCCACAAATAATCGCTTGCTTCTCGGGCCACGACAGGAGAGAGGCAAATTGGGCCCGAACTCGCTCACGTCTAAAAGAAATCCATTACGGTCCCTAAAAGCAAATACCTCGCTCAATATCGTTGCACATCCCCTCTCTCTGCCCCTCTGTGCTCATGCTGGTTCTCTGTTGCCGGGTTATTCATGTGGACTTCCCGTTGGGCCCTCTGAAGTCGCTTCCATGACACAGCAGGGGCCAACGCGGCAGGGCCACACAGCTAATGCTCACACCACGCACCTTTCAGAGCGTTTTATATATATATATATATTTATTTTTTTTTCCTCCACTCCTCTCCACTCTCCGCAGCTCGCCACAAATGTCACCAGATATCGATCTGGCCAGGTCCTCTTTGAGCGCCCCTCCTTTGTAGAACCACAATAAAGGGCCAGCCCGACCTTCAAATTACATTGTGTGAGAAGCTCTTAGAACATTTCATTCATAGGGGTAAATAATTTAAATTTTAATGTGGATTCATGTGAGGGCTCATTTCAGCAGGGCTTGGGATTAAATCATTGTACAATAGACACTGGGGGAAAGGAGGGTGAAGTGACTTGCCTAAGGACTCAACAACGGTATACTGTCCTAGCTGCTGAAACTTTGTACTTTTAATCAAAATCTCATTTTTTGCAAGATTTATATATTTTTTTTTCAAAGTTAAATGAGCCGCATATTGTGCTAACAGCGCTATCTAGAGATGAACCACTTTACATTGCTGTAATCATTCTGAGAAGGTGCTTTCAATCTCAATTAAATTAGAATTTTAATAGCCGTATAGCAAATCGTATTAGACAGAAGTTGTTTATTTCATATACTGTATTTTGCTCTGAAAACCACAAATTATTCAGTCTCCATGGGGATTTAGTTGCCTCCCAGCACGAAATATCATAACAGTGACACAAAGAATAAATGTAATGTCCAAACAAATGTAATGTCGGCAGCAGATGGAAATGTGTCCCCGCTTTGTAGCAAGAAAAAGCAGGAGAGATCCACCCCCATGGACGAACAGGCTGGCCGATAGACCCTGCGCTGATGGGAGTCCGTCTAAAGATAGGGCTGAAGACTAAGGAGTTAACATCCAGTCCTTGTTGGAGCTTCAGTTCCTGTAACTGTTGGATGGGAATCCTTCTGCTGATAGGGCTAAAGGCTGGGGTACTAACGTCTGGTCACTAAATAGAACTTGCATGCTAACCTTGTAGTTCAGACTTTTACAAACATGTCCTGAAATTGATTTAATGATAGCGTCTGATTAGCTGTTCAATTTAAAGTCTTCTCTTAAATTGGACTTTTGTTCTGAACCTGTTTTAGAATGAGCACCAAGAACAGAATCTTGATTTTCTAACATAAAACACACATCTCATCGCAGTGCTTATCAGAAAAGTCACAGTCGCAGCCCCCTTTCATTCAGTCCAATTCTGTAATTCTGCTGCCAATATTATTATTATTATTTTTTATTTTTTTAAACAAGCCAGACATTGCATATTATCTCCGAGGTAATTGTTGAAATGCGCACATTTTTGTTCAAATTAGCCAAAGTTAGAGCAGGACTGATTTTCACCATTTGAAATGCATGCAATAAAATAAACGTTTATGCCGCAGTTTGTGGAAGAAAAAAAAAGAAACGATGCTGTATCACATTAAACGAAAAGCAGAGAAAAAGAGCATCCTTCTCTGGTTTGATGATAGGTTTTCATCATGCACCAATTTGAGCCACAGCCTTTACACCGAAACCTCCGATGCGCAGACGAATCCTGAAATCTAACGCCTTGAATATTCCTCTTCAAACGGCTAGCCTATTTTTTTAAAATATTAATTTCCACTTCAATCCATTTCCGCAACAAACACGGTGGGCTGACGCAACCCAGTACATGCGGTACATGCAAAACAAGCTGAGAACATGACATTTGGAAACTATGTAAAATACAGTCAGCGGTGAACACACTTGTGACGTTGCTCAGCTCCCCTGAGGCCTTGGAAGGGAGGTCTCTATCACTTTCAGTTCCCGAGATGTCGGCCTTTCATTGGCTGATAGCCGTAAAATACCCATGATTGGTTGATCGGTGGTGGTCGAAGGGTTGGCGCGGATATGTGACAGTCAGTCTACCCCAAGGGAACCAGTGGCTACAGACGTAACAGACCACCCCAGAGTATGGAGTGAATGCAAAATTGGACTTGTGAAGCACTTTGCACCAACGGCTCAAACAGGAGCCGATCCATAGTAATAGTCTCTTGGTCATTTGGCGCAGGGGACGCCAAAGACTCCGGACTACGGTCTTCAACTATTATTCATTGTGAAGAAAGACATCATTCCCACCAGTAAGTGCCACTGTTCTTGAAGTGAGAGTGCACATAGATTGGGCGCTAATGGCTGTGAAACGTCCCCGTGAATCAATCTGGCCGCCTGCCCCGCTCCGGTCGTGATTGGCTGCGGCGTAATTGTCCCTGCACAGAGCTCATTAGGAGTCAGTTGGCTGTAAACGCCGCCGACATCTGATAACCTCCGCGCGTCTCTCCGCTTCAGCCACGCCGTTTTTTACCCCCGCTTCTCCAGACGCCAGGAGGAACCGGGCTGATTTCCCTGAGGTGGGATGATGCTAGTGCGCTTGATTGTTGTGTCTGAACTCGCAGCGATATGTTGTGAGCCGTCTGTTCAAGTGGTGCCGATAATAGTCAAAGAAAATTACCTTTGACTTGTATAGTAAAATTGCAGAAGAATCCTTTTTATTTGCCAAGGTTTGTTGATGAAATTATTATGACAAATCCTTCCTCCGTCCCTTTTAAGACTCTCCTCCCTCTCGCTCAACCATCAAAACAAACCTCTGCTGCCTCTCCAGCTCCGTCGATGTAGCTGCTGTCGGACATCAGCGCTAGCATCGGAACAGGTGTAATAGCGAGGCTCCCGTGGATTTTTCTGCCTCTTGTTGCTCTACGAAGGAGGGGTACGCTCTGCTCTCTCTGGTTTGGACAGCTCTTCCTGGTTACATTGCCTAATTGTTTTTTGATGAGGAAACATTTTGTAGAAAGCTCAAGCGGGCAGGGGTCTCCAACATCCGGCCCCTGACTTGTAGAGCACAAATTCCTGAGTATGTCCAAAAAAATAAAAGTCTCGAGCCCATTCCTCTGCTGAGTTATGATTTTTTTATTTAAAGAAATAACCAGAAAGCTCACTGCAGCCACTGGGGGCAGCTTAAATACAAAAAGGAAAGAATTACGCACGTGTCCAGCAGAGGGCACTGACATAAGAAGAGCTCAGGATATAAACAACACATTATAGCCACGTGGTAAATGGACAGTCTGGCCCTGGGCACCTCTGGCTACATTAGTAGCTTACCTCCACAGAGTATGGAGTGCATAAATAATGACTACAGTGTGATACAAGTATAGGCCATTTTCATGAGGCTACATTCCTGCCAGGCTCATTATAATTTGTTTATTGAAAAAAGTTTTCTCAATAGTATTTTCCCAATCAAAACCTATTTTACTGGAGCTTTTTGAGTATGGACCCCGGCAATACACTCCCTATATATTTTGGCCCCCAGAGAAATTTACTTGGAGACCCCTGGTTTAGCTGAATAGTCCGCTTTAAGACGTACTGTCTATAATTGTCTTTAGCGCGCTATGTAGATTTGCTATGCGCTGAACTTTGGAAATGTGCTAAATATCCGATGAATGTTGCAAAAATCCTCCACATTTTGAAACTTTCTAAATACGTACACTGGACATTTCTTGAAGTATAAATTCTATAATAACTGTTAAATGTTTGTGAAAATACCTTTAGGACTGAGATGTAATGAAATGTAAAAAAAAAATCTGCAGTATAGTGAACCATTTGGGACAACGGTTGCTAACAGAGCCAACATTTGGAGCAGCTAAT
Organism: Proterorhinus semilunaris; assembly: GCA_021464625.1. Taxonomy (NCBI): domain Eukaryota; kingdom Metazoa; phylum Chordata; class Actinopteri; order Gobiiformes; family Gobiidae; genus Proterorhinus; species Proterorhinus semilunaris. The sequence continues at coordinate 27,219,774 of CM038356.1, read as the reverse complement.
TGGAGCACTTCCATGACCAGAGAAAGTTTGGGGCTTCAAAAACATGGGGGAAGCTTCATAGATAAGAAAGAAACAAAACACAAGTTCATGATTTTGATGATAGAAAAAACATTCTCAAATAGTTAAAAGTTCTACAAAGTCAGTCTAGCATAAAATGGGCTGTGAGTCGTAGTTTCAAAAAGTAAATTGTCTAAAGTTGCACCTATTTACACTTAACTTTGGCTGTCTCAATTGCTTATAAAGCTTAGAGAAATGACCTGGAACGGTGTGCCTGAGATGCGGATGTGACCAGAATAATGCATTTGGCCCTACAGTGTGCCAATGCTAATGGTGGAGTGGGCCGAGAGGACAGGCAGAGACAGAATAAGGAATACCAAATATGTGTTAGCTTGTATTCAACTCTAGAATGTGGCTTCATCAAGCTGTGCACCGCATTAGCTGTCAGTTTTTGAAAATATAATACAGGGACATGAAATGAAAATGTAAAGCGAACTCGCCCACTTGCAGTATATTGTCAAAGCATATGTGTGGAATAAATGAGAGCGCTGTGATCTGCCTGCATTGTAACCCTTTCCTGACAATTGCAACAAGAAAGTAGGGCTGTTAGCATTGCTATAAATGTAAAGCTCCATTTGGCTTTTAGGAAGTGGATGAAAGTGTTTGTAAACTCATCTCCTCAAACAATTGTGATGTTTTGAATGTGTTTGGGAAGAATAAGAATAAGTTGGGACAGCAGCTAACATTAAACTCGGCTATCTCCATCTGTCACGGTTGTTTCAGTCATTGTCACCTGCCCACTCCTGTTGCAGTGAATGTCACAGATACCCCAATCTGAGACGTTCGGGGGATTATCAAAATCTCAAATACAGTAAATAATTGGGTTGGGACAAAATATAGGCTCGGATCACAATACTTTCTGCTGCAATACCAAGTATCGATACTTTATCAAGTATCGCAAAACTTTCAAACGCTAGCTGGTTTATAAACTTTGGACACATGACTGTTTTCTTCTTACACATTTTAAGGTAAACATAATACTTATCAATCATAATTACTTACTGTATCGCAACACATATCGGATCGGCCCCAGAGTATCGTGATGCGTATCGGATCGTGACAAATGTATTGTCCCAGCCCTAGTAAATAATGCAATTATTGAACAATGGCCTACTAAATACTATACTTATCTATCTCGGCTCAATAAGGGGGCGGCAACTTCCCGGACTTTGGGAATGGCTGATCTAAATAACTGACGGACCAATGGTTACAGGAAGTATTCAAGGCCAATAGAAGAAGATAAGGGAATTCTATTTGTAGAGCCCTTTCCACCAACATAAGTCACCCAAGGACACTTTTTCATTCGTCCCGTACCCAGTCTTTGTAACGTTGCCCCATTGTTAGACTGACAGAAGTGCGGCTGAACCAATCTGTGCCATAGGACTTTCTGACCGCACCTATCGCCCAAGCTACCTGTCATTCTCGCAGAGTTCCATCCTGGTACTGCCCAAGAAGTTCATTTCCCCAGGCAAACCAACAGAAGATCATATCAAACTTTTGTTGTTATTCGAGCACAAACAGGCATAACAAGCATAACTTCACGACGTTTAGGTGTCGTGAAGTTATGCTTGAGCGGAGTGAAAAACACGGCAATAGACCAGAATGAACTGAACCATTAGTGCAGGCAGAAAAGAAAAAGTGGAGAGCTGAACTCGAGTACTTCTTATCAATCATGCTGCGGCTGACTTCGAGACGTGTATTTTTAGAGATTCCTCACAGCGCCTTTATGAGGCAGACATCGGTAACTGGTTCAAAGAAGTTGTGCTGCTCACCGGATTTGACCCCATCATAGGAAGTCTCTTGGCAAAAACTAAAGTACGCTATCTTTGACTATAAATTCAACATGAACTAAAAGAGATAACGTCCACCCAAACAATGGAGATGATTGTTAAACATACTCAAGAGAGAAATTGGCCGTAGAGATCAAATGTCAGACATGGTGCGTGTAGTGTTTGTAGCCAAAGACATTTAAGAAAGCTTTCCATCAATTCTGCCCGTCTGCAATCAAAATTGAGTAACTCAAAATTAGGGTTCCACAACCTATCACAACAGATCATATTTATCATATTTATGTTGCGATACGGTGACTGCAATATTAACGCTCTTGACTTAGGGTTAGGGTTAGGGTTAGTAGCTCGTAGATTCAATTCCCGGTCCCGTGCAGGCCTATTGCTGTTGGCCTTTTGTGTCCAGATGGATTTCCTTCGGGTGCTCCTGTCCCCCTTCAACCCAAAACATGCACAATTAATACTCCGGCCAGGTGATTCTGACCTTGAGAACATCTGGAGGTGGGTCGCTGTAGGCGGCCGCCCACTGCTCCTTACGGGTCGCCCCAACGGCATCGAAGGATGGGTCAAATGCAGAGGACAAAATGAAGTGCACCGTAACTTAAAGCCACACCGTGTAACATTTCACTCAATAAATTGAATCAAATTAATGCATTTATTTTATTACAGTTTTTTTTTTTCATTATTATTATTGAAAAATCCATGAGAAATTACCAAACAAACGTGCGTGTTTTTGCTGTGAGCGGCTCACCTCTCCTAAAACGCAACAGCAATTTTATTGGGAGTGGGAGGTCTCCAATTCGTCTCCATGGAGCTGTTGACTAAAGGCAAGACAAATACGAGATATTTATCCATTTATTGATTTACCCACCGCAAAAAATAGTATGTTCTGTGTCTAGCTGGTCATTAGGAGCATTTTCTGTATTGCTGTCAAAAGCTGTTACTTGCCTTGAAATTTAATTGCAGATAAGAGGAACTATATTCTGCTGCATTACAGTCCTTACATGTTCTACTCAAGTCTATGACCTTCACAAATCATTTGTACTTTAAAAGTACAAAATTACATGTTTTAAAGTACATTTGTGCCAATATGCTGATTCTCTAATCCCTGAAGAGTTCAACTTAGCCTAGTGGTTGGACCTGGCACAGATCAAGACTCCACAGTCTTATTCCTGATGGACTTAAAAGGCTCTGAGGTGGTTGTGGTATCTCTGACCTGTCAGCTCTGTCACAGACAAATGACCGTCAAACAGGCTCTGTCCAGCTGAAAACAGAACAGTCGTACAAGAGCATCCAAATAGTTTGACGTACGATAGTAGTTATTTAAAAAAAAAAAATTTTACCATTATGAATGCATACCACATTAACAATAAAGTTAAATTTTTCTTTCCAGACTGGTGCTGGACGTGTCTGGGGGTGGGGGGTGCTTGCTCAGCTCTTTGCAGGACTTGCTTTGCCCTCTGTCTGCTCTTGGACACGTCCCACACTCCAGGGACCACTTCTCAGTAAACCGAGACAGAGCATCCGCTGCATCTTCTCCCTCATTATTCCAGCCCTCAAAGACCGCTGTGGAAACTGGAGAGGCGGCTGCGTCAAAGACAGGACTGAACTCTTTTTCTCACCAAAAATTGGTTCAAGTGGATAGGAAGAAAACAATCCAATAAATCAGTGGTTCTCAACTGGGACTCGCCATCACCTGAAGGATGACAATCCGTGACCCACAGAAGGATTCAACTTGTTAAATTTCACCAGATACATTTTAGGGTTCCAGGCCACCAGTAGATAATTACTGCTATACATGAACCAATGATTTCCTTTTGTGTAAACCTTCGTAAACAATGTTGACTTTGAATTCACTTTCAAAGTGTGTCTCTGCTTGTCTACCATTTTACGGAACAGTTAGAGTGATGTGTATAGAAGTTTGGAATACGTACGTACCAGATTTCTGTAAATTGGTGTTACTGACCACATGTTACTTGTTACCATCATTGTGTTCTGTGACCTGCTGTTAAGATGTGGGTGCCATTCTAGTAAATGGCTCTTTTCAGACTGCTTCTTTTGAGATACGCCCCCATTGGACAGGATTAGTTATTTTTTGTTCTCTTGATAGTTCTGAGTTATCCTTGTCTTTCTTTCTGCAGAGGAAATCCATTTTCATTGTTGCTGCCATCAGAGCGGAAAGCCATCTTCCCTCACTTGCATAGTTCTGTCCTAGTCAGGATAGTTATAGACACCTGGACACACTGGATTTTATGGGCAGCAGTAAAGAGTTAGCTTTCACAGGTCTGCACTCACTGGTTTCTGTTTGATTCGGTCTGAAGTCCAAGATGTTCGACGCTTCTGTGTAGGATTTTCTCCGTATTTCATGATTTAAGACACGTGTTGAACAACCTAATTATGTTTTGATGAGTTTGCATTAGTTTGATTTGAATAGATTGAAAATTGCTCTGGACATTTTTTCATCGTTTTCATTCTCCACACGTTTCCTCAACTTTCATGTCATGACGGCAGTATAGCCAGCTCAAGGGAAAGTCCGATAGTCCAGACGTTTGTGGATCAAACTAAAACAACAAATCCCTTTTACCTTTTGAGTTTATGTTTTTTGTTACCCAGGCTCTTGGCTGCTGCACACCTTGTCCTTTTTGGCACAGATCTTGGCTCTGCTGTCCACCTAACCAGAGGTCCCTGACTCCTCCTCATTACTACAGACAATGCTGCTAGACAATGCCTAATATGTCAATGATTTTTTCTATGTTTTTTGTTTATGTTTTAGGGGATTATAACCTTTGTATTCTGGAGCTAGGAGTCTGCAATCTTTCATGCTATCCAGATGGTGGTTGTTGGGATGATGAATGTCAAGGAGGTCCACAGTGGTTATCATAATAGTCAGATGTAGATAATTGAATGAATGTCAGAGTGGAGCCAAATTTCTCTGGTACAGACGATGTTTACAGCAGGCCTTTAGTAGTCAGAGCTGTGGGAACATATTTTGGTTAAGGGCACTGAGAGACAAGTTTGCTTTTTCTGTGCAAATTTCGTATTTATTATTGACTGCAATGCATAAACTCTCCACCAGGGTTTGCTGCAGCACCCTCAGTACCCCGGGTTCCCACTGCCTTGTTAGTAGTGCTTTTAGTTTCGTACCGATCGGATTTGGTTTTATTGAGGCGAGAAAGATGATCGATTTGGTCTTTGTCTTCACTTGCCTTATCTTTGTTTAAACCCCAGAACTAACCTCACTAACACTGATATGAAAACGTGTTAATACACTTTAGTCCTGTTGGAACAAAATAGACCATTATTGTGTTTTTCTCTACCTTTGAACATTTACCTTTAATCGTCTTTACTCTAAATACAATCCTGCGACCGCGGCCGATCGAACGCCGCTATTACATAAACAAACACAGAGCTCATTACCTGCTCATAGCATCCCCAATCGATCCGCCTCGCTCCCTTCAGCTTACACAAGGCTGCGCACGGCTGTCCACTTTCCACACTCTCTCCTCTCATCTCTTTCATCTCACCAGGAGCGCATCGAGGGGGGACCAGAGGTAGTACAGGATGAATCTGGATGGACACGCCATTCAGAGAGGCTTTGGTAGTGTTGGGTTGATAATTTATTGGTTTATTGGTTTATTTGGTCGGGACAGTGCATGTTAATGAACATACATGGGTTTCATGCATGTAAACAAGCCACACCGGATTGTAGCCTTGGGCTAATTTCCAGCCGTCGTCCCCCATGAGCACTCTCAAACACACTCTCATTCATCCTCACCTGTTGTACATGTTTTTAGTGGTAGGGGAAGTTGGAGTACCTGGAGGAAACCTACACAGACAGGGGGAGAACATGCAAACTCCACACAGAAAGGCCCCATCAAGGTGGGAATCGAACCCAAGACCTTCTAGCTGTGAAGCACGAGCGCTAACCGCTGTGCCCTAACTGCAACCGTGCCACCACACTGCCTGTATGATCTGGAGCTGCTGCAGTTGGTGAGGTTTAACCTATTGCTGGGTTGCAGGTGACATCACAGCATTCTAAAGGCCAATGCTATTATATGGAGGAAAAATTATTTTGTTTTTTAGGAAATTGTTGGTCTTGTATAGAGAGATCATGGACCCAGTGACTGATAAGAATGATCATTTTTGTAATTCATACATTTTGTTTTGAGCTACGAAAGAAAATTTATAAAATTACAAAAATGACAATGAACTTCAGAATTATACTATCAGTAATCTACAGCAAAAGTTTCAAATTGACATCTCTTAATCATCCCCTCCTGGAACCGCCACCTTAACGTGGTGGAGGGGATCCCGAATGATCCTGGAAGCTCTGTTGTCGGGGGCTTCGTGCCCCTGGTATGGCAAACCTAGGTGACGGGTCAGACAGAGCAGTTCTGAAGCCCCTTATGAGAGACCAACAGGCCTGGTTAGAACCATGCATGAGGCATGACCTGTGGACCCACCACCTGCAGGAGGAGCCATAGGGGGCTGGTGCCACGACCCGGCAATGGACAAGTGGAAGAATCATTTCTTTTCCCCCCCTATTCGCCTGCAGTGTCTCGCCTTAACAGAACTTTACATCATTAAATGTACACATACACAGTGCTGCATAAGCGTGTGGGGATCGGCAGTAATCTCCATCTGAGTGTGGTTGAAAAGCAGAGCCGTCTCCCTCCTCCGTCACTCGTGTGTAATGTCTTCGCTCGTGCTCCATTTCCAGAGCCCGGTCGCGCTCATGTCCATATTCATCCAGGCGCTAATGACTTGTAAATGGCCGCCGAGCAAAGATCCTTTCAGTGCTTTTTGAGAGCCCCGTGTGAACCCGGAGAGCCCCCGTCACTCCGGATAACGCGGCGACACTGTTTTCGTGCACCTTCAGACACCGCATCATTTATTTAACGCTCATTGATTCCGCGTCACGGACTAATCGTTTGATGGATCTGTTTGCGTCCGCGGCGTCGCGTTTAAAGGAGACCACCGGAGGCGAGACCTTTCCGCGTGAGGTTATTGCCGAATTGTTTATAATGACTAAACTATGGGAGTTAAAGGGGTTATCGAAAGCGCAGAATGCCACACCCACAGACAGGAAGGTTCCGGGTTTGATTCCCAGACCGTTCCCTGTGGAGTTTGCCTTAAGGCTGCACAACGGTTAGCCAAATTATCGTTATTGCTTCATAACATAATCAAATATCCATAGCACAAAAAGCCATATTACATCATGATGCTGAGGTCTGCTATCTGACTGAGACACATAGTAATTTAAGGTGACACATTACAAGTGAATTGGAGGGGGGGAGGGGGGGTATACAAAAGAAAATGAGATATCTATTTGAATCTTTGAGAAGAGAAAATGTATTGCATATATTGTCTTCATATAGAAATACGGTCTTTATGGGTGGAAAGCGACATAATCTAAATAACAGATAGAGCAGGTTTGAATTTTTGGCTTTATTTTGTTTTTATACAGTTAATTATTTGTGAACATGATGGTGAAAATTATATTGGTGTTCAAAACTCTATAAACCAGGCTAGGAAGGACATTGAACGATGCCTCAGAAGACACAATATTGTCTGTAGGTGATGCCAAAGTGAGATGTTGTTGCAAAAGTGTCAGAGAAATGCATTTTGAAAATGAGCTTGACAGTTAAAAAAAAAAAATCCTATATCAATCTGCAATAAATGAACAGACACCTTATAGCAAACATTTCTAAGTGAAAATGTACACATTAAACTGGCCCACAATCTGATAATTGCGTTCCCACTCCGTATAACAATGTGCATGAGTTTCACTGAAGTCATGATTTTGCCATTTCATCAATCAATCAACCAATCTTTATTTATAAAGCGCTTTTCAGTGCAAAACATTCCCTCACACCCACCTCCTCCCATTCAACCCCATGGTCTTCCGCTGTCGGAGTGTTTCAATGGTGGAGACCAGCGTCATACATCACAAGTGTGACCGTATTGTATTGTATTGCGTAGAGTTTTTTTTTCCAACTCTAAAGCCAGTGGGTTTGAGATTTAGGTGATGAGCTACTGTGTTCTGAGAGGGAGATGTGGCTGAAGGATGTCCACAGTCTTGTGTGTGGCAAATTATTATGTAGCTTTTTTCTCTCGACCAAAGTGGTGGAGAAAAGATCTGACAGACTCTGGAAAGTATTTAAATATGTAAAAACTGTCAAAGATATGCAACACTCTCGAAAGTAGAACTCCAAAATATAACCAAGATATGAAAGGCTTCTCTTGATATATTCAGCGTTGGTCGGAAGTACCTAGCGGGAGGAATATTCTATTGTGCATGTAAAATGTGCACACAGATATGGATGCAGACTATAACTTTGACCAAAATAGAACAGTCAGTTTTAGTTAACACCGCTCTATCGACTCGATGGATTGTCTCGTCAGTTTGCATATCCCGAATACAGATGCAACGGCGTAAATAACTTTTGCCTTGGAATAACAAACTGACAAAGTAATAGGCCGTGGACATGGCCACATTATTTTCATATCGAGCTGTCAGCCGCTCGCCGCACCTCAGTAATCATCCTTCAGTCACGCGGCCGCATCTGCGTACGAAACGTCACTCACACTCCCACTCCCGTCGTTTAGCAAAAAAAAGCGCTCGCACCGCGCGCGAGTCGTCGGCCGCTCAACGGGCCGACCGCCGGAAGGGAGGAAAGAGCGATCCGTCTTCATGACAGAGATTGAGAGAAAGAGCGGTGAGGTTGGCAAAGACGGCAGACCGAGGAGGAGAAAGAGATCCAAAGAATGGTAGTGGAGTGGAGACAGCTCTTTTTTTTGCCAAATGGTTTACTTTGCACGATCACTTTGACCCGTACAAAGACAGGATTTGGCAAAGCCTGGCGGACCTGTGCCTTTTCCAAGAAGGTTACCTGTACCGTACATAGAGGCCTTGTGTCGGAAAGGTTGACCATAACCCATTACAAAGTCATAACTGGAGAAGACGTGCCGTAATCGAAGCTAAAGGCCCTACGACCAAATATGTGTATGTTGGGCCATAGTGATGTAGGTAATGGACATAGTGTAATCAACTGTACGGACAATTCTTAAGAAATAGATCATCTAAAAATGAAATGAAATATAAGAGATACAAAAACTAATTGGTAACTATATTAAGAGCTAGAAAGAAAGATTATTATACAAATCTGCTTGAAAGCAATAAAAACAAGATTACAGAAATACGGAAAGTATTAAATAGTCTAATTAAAAAAAGACTAACCATAAACTGCCCTATAGATTACATTATCCATAATGATGATGAAAAAATAGAAGATATGAGTGAAGTTGTCGAGCAATTAAATAAGTACTTTGTAAATATAGGACCCATTCTTGCAGAGAAAATCATCTCATCATCTTAGCAAAGTGATCGTATGCATATGGACATTATTGTAGTCATTAGGGATGGGAATTGATAAGATTTTATTGATATCAATGCCATCAATAATTTTACCTATCGATTCGATTCTTTATCGATTCTCTTATTGATACCTGACTTGTCTGTGTGCTGGGGAAAAGCAAGGAATGAATGTGCTTTCGATAAACTCTATTAAAAAAGACACGTTGTTAGTTTTCCCAAGAAAAAATATTCATTAAATTCAGCAAGTTTCCAAATATACTGTGGCTCCTGCTGGCACTCAGCCTGCCCGGCATCCTCAAATATAATGGTAACATTTGTACTTTTCAACAAGTGCCTGTAACTTGTAACAGACTGATGCTGTTTTGTAACACCTAAACAACAGGCCTCGGTCTGAGCCCAAACCTACAGATTTTCATCTATTTCTGCTTCATCCGGCGCCACATTCTCCTTCCCCCTGTCCGTGTGAACGACTTCTGTTGCGGCCCGTTAGCCAGAGCTGCGACAGCTCATGCTCTGTACACCCCAGTCTCGTTCATTTTTGGACGGAATTAAAGTCCGCGGGGAAAAGAAAACACTTTACGAACGTGCACCACATCACAAGAGAAAGGAAGCAAGCCGAAAAATGACACAGAGGGCTGAAGGAGCACAGAACAGGCTGGCGCTGTACGCAGTCAGGCCCGGGGCGGAGAGAGGGCCGGGAGGACGGAGCGTCAGCTAGGGAGGCACTGACTACATTCATGGAGTAGTTTAAGTTTGTAGAGATCTTGATTTTGTGTAAATAGCAGGTTCATTCCTCGTGATTACATGACCGTCTCCCATGCTAACGCACCACGTTAGCTTACAACAGCACAATAGCATCATCAAACAACCAGCTCACAGCAGCCACCAGCGATAAAAAAACAAACTTTCACTCACCCGTCTGAAGTAACCTTTGCTCAGCAAACTCGTGGAAAATCCATTTTCCAGTGTAAGTAGCGATGGCCTCAGGGGTAGGGTGACCAGAAGTCCCAGTTTACCTGGGACAGTCCCAGTTTTGAGTCCTCTGTCCCATGTCCCCACACATTCCTCCAAAACCATTAATTTGTCCAAGTTTCACACAGGATCTGTCCCAAGTGTCCCAGTTTTTGGCCAAAATGACCCACAAAGTAACAAACTTTGCTTTAAAATTCATTTATTTGGGCCATGCAAATGTTCATTACTAAGTAGAAACCAATAAAAAATATCAAGTCTATCATGTTAATGCTGATTGGTGCCTGGTGTAAGATAGTAACAAGCAGATTTACCATTTAGCGTGGGAAAAACAGTCAATAAATTTCTCCCTGGTTGACCGTGCAACGAAGTCCCAAATAGTGTCCCAGTTTTTTAGTCAGAAAATCTGGTCACCCTACTCAGGGGAAGCAAGCCGCACACGCCCCCACGGCGTGCGCTATTTTTCTGACAAAACAAGACTTTTTCAACCTGAAAACTGATCAACAATAGGCGTGTGTATAAAACTGCCTTTTTTGCGTGGCATTTGTTTGCTAAAGCATGTGTCGACTACGCAAACCAAAGCAGCTGTGTGGCTGTGCCTCCTGCTCCTCCGCGGTGTTTACCCCAGTATGTAAAAACACACAGACAAAGTCACGCCCCTACAGCACGCTCCGAAATCTCCTAAAACAAGCAGGTTTGAACCCAAAAGTTTACGCTTTTAAATATACCAATACTGGTAGCTTAAACATAGAGAGGCTTCTTTGTTACTTCAACTGAACGATTCTGCAAAACAGTGAAAATCACACACACAAAAAAACACTTTTACGTTTTTCTGGAGACACGGGCTGCCGACTTGTGTCCCTGGAAACCAGGGCGGGTCACATATTAGAACATGTGATAATTTTGTTGTTGTTAGGAACAGCCGGACGTCACAGACAGACTTCCTTGAAGTGTCTCTGAGTTCTTGAAGTCTAGAGACCTTCGCCAAATCCGTTCTTATCCCGTCTGCGGTCCAGCTCTGTTTCCTCTGCAAATTAGCATGTTTGTAGATACGTTTTGTTTTCTTAATACATTGTAAAAATTAACTCTTTACACATGGGTTTTAGGGACATACTGTAAAATCCCGGAAGGCTTGAGGTGACGGTGTTTTGTCTCAGCTCCAGTGTCAGCTCTTGTAGAGTTGCATGACCTCCTAGATGTTTACTGTAAACTGGAGATTGTGGATTTGGATTTTAAAATTGATCCAGAATTGAAGCTTAACAGCCAAGTTCGTTAGGTCGTCAAGTCCATCTTCTGTCACTTCAGGCAGTCGGCCAAAGTAAAGCACTTTCTGTCCCGTGAGCACTTTTGAAACGGTAACCCCATGCCTTCACCACTACCTCGCTGGATTACTGTGGTGCACTTTATTTGTTGTTATAAATAAAGCTGCAGCAATGCGTTCGTACCATGAGTGAAAGACGTGCCATCTGCTGGCGTGTTGCATCATCTGGAAACGTAGGAGTATTTCTAGACACACATTAGTTTAACTTCGTCTATCAAATCTGTCACGGCAAGTTGCAAACGCCTGATAGAAGCGACAGGAGCAACATCCTGGCCAACCAGCCACTCTCTCACTTTCCGTTCCGGGATCTGGCCCCTTGCAAATTGTCGTAATCACCTGCCCGACAATAGAAGGGGGGGTTGGACAGCCCACTCTTGCTAGGTCCTCTGTTACTTTGCAAATGACTAATCCTGAGCTATTTTATCACAGTCGTTGGACGAGCGAGCCGCGTTCGTGCTTTAGAGTGGGCCGTGGACCAGTTTAAGAGCCTGTTTAAATCCCACACTGATACACGAGTGTTTCCACCAGTGCCCGCCGCGATCCTCGGTCCTGTCGCCCCGGGTTTATTTTCGGTCGCTCTTTTGTTGCTGATCCCGGAGCTGCTCTGTGTGGAAACCGCCCGGAGCCCTGTGTGCGGCACCTGTCGGACCACTCCTCGTGTATTTATAACGTAGCCTCTGACACGTTCACACACCAGCGCAACACTTAACAAGTGCGCCCATTTTTTTCATAAAGTGGGTCCTTTACTTTATTACTCCAATACTGGGATTGAATGGAGGGCTTTGTGATATGGTAAAAACAAAAACAAAGAAAGGGTTACAGAAAACACTCCAAATACAACGCTTATTTTCCATTTTTATATATTCTAATGCGTTTGTTATATATATTGAGCCGATATTGTAAAATACATATATTGGCCCGATTTATCTCTGGAACCGAAAGTAATACTGACTTAGAAAGAGCTCAGTCACAGCCTTAAAATGAGACCTCCCACAGCTTCATATAAGGCCTCAGCTGAGAAACAGAAAGTGGCATTTTATATATTTTCTGTTGCGGAGAAAGCTCAGGGACTGGAGTTTAGCACATAGGCGCTAGACACGCCCTCCTACGCGCAAATAATAAGTAAGACACATTTCTACTCCTCAGAAACTCAATTTAGTTGCGGGGAAGTTGAGGAGTTAAGAAATTGTTACGAAGGAAATTGCGAGTTCCCCTCCTGGAACCGCCACCTTAACGTGGTGGCGGGGTTAGAGCGCTCCCGAAGGATCCTGGGAGCTCTGTGGTCGGGGGCTTCGTGCCCCTGGTAGGGTCTCCCATGGCAAACAGGTCCTGTTGACGGGTCAGACAGAGAGCGGTTCAGAAGCCCCTTATGAGAGACCAACAGGCCCGGTTAGAACCATGAGGCCGTCCTTCTGTGGACCCACCACCTGCAGGAGGAGCCATAGGGGCTGGTGCAATGTGATTTGGGCAGTTCCAACAGCTGCCCCCACGACCCGGCAATGGACAAGTGGAAGAAAATGGATGGATCCGGGTCAGCGCTCCGGTCGCCCGTCCAGCTTGGCTTTCCCGCGCCTTTCTGGTGGTCACGCTCCGGTTGCCGCTGTTATTGTGAATGCGGCAGCGATCTGTCCAGGTAAGTGAGCAAGACAGACGAACTACACAAGAGGGAGTCAGATATAAAATTTGTTATGTTTCCTTAACTGTTCTCAGTCCATTGTTCTCAGCTCCTACGAATCACATTCCCAAAGTCCTCGATCAAATCCTGTAACTCACCCGGATTCGTCTCTCGCCAATTTCAGACGCATTAACACAACATCCCGTCACACACGTTCACACCAGCGCCGCCTGATCCCAACATGGCGCCCCGCCCGCGCATCTGTTGCCCTTCCCTGTGCAGAAATCCCCGCGTGCGCTGCTGGCGTGGCCCCGGGGCCTCCATCTGCAGCTGTGCTCTGGGGCCCGCTCCAGGCCAGTGTGTGGGGGAGGGAGGGGGCAGGAAATTATGCAGGCGACTGGATAAACACAAACAATGTTGTCAAATGTTCACCACTGGAGGTGCAGGAAAGCATATTCAATAGATTAGCGTGATATACATGGACACTGTGCATTTCAAAGAGTCCTGTGAGATTATTTGTGCATTGCTCTCGGCGTGGGTGCGCTGTGTACACCCTGTGTCGACAGCTGGTACACAGTAATCGACGGCTGCCCCACGCTGCTGCCGTGCTCTTGGTTCCACCTCCATCCGATGTTCCTCTCGACAAAAAAACCTTCCGGGCTCCCGTCTCTGCCCCGAGGAGCCGCAACGCAGAAGGAAATCCATTACGGCTAACGCGCGCCCCTCTTATCGGCGCTCGGCAGCACTTTGTTTAGGAGTCGAGGCCACGAGCCGCTAAAAAATGTGAATGCAAATGAGCGAGTCCATCAGGAGCGCTGGGGAAGATGAAGGAGACCAGCTTGAGCTTCTAAACGAGTGGGTTACGCAACAGACAACAGTTGCACTTGTGTCACCACTCTTTAAGAATGTAGCGCAGTGATTCTTACATGATAGGGCGTTGTATGTGATAAGGGTGTCGTCAGATCATAGTTTGAATGGGAAATGTGCTGGGTGCTGGTTGCAAACACCAGCCTGTGTTGTCCCGTGAGGCCATGGCCAAGAATGTTTTATTTTTTTTATTTTTTATTTTTTTTATGGGAAGATACCAAACTTTATTCCAGATCTGTTCTATATCTTGCTTTGTTGGTTAGAAAATGTCATATTGCTCTAAAACAGCTGAAACTAAATCATATCTGGAATATCCCCCTTGCTGTGTAGCTGTTTCAATAAAGACAAAAAAAAAAGGGAAAAAAGCACACCGCTCGGTGCGTGTGGCTCTAGTGAAGCTATGGCGAGTGTTTTCACTTTGCAACAAGAGAATTAAAGAGGGGGTATTATACTTTTTTCAATCACATAGCACCATTCTATAGCATACTACAATGATGACCTTTCGTTGGTCTGTATATGCAGTAAATTAAAATAACTGCCTTGAATAAAATGGCTCTCTCAAAATGGCTGTGCTGAACGTCTTGAAATAGGCCTCTGTCTCTTTAAGAAGCTTTCCGACACGCCCCCTTCAGCACACTACTGTGGCATTGAAACAACAACACTGTGCGGGGAGGGGGCTCTGCTGAGCTGAGGAGCAGTGGTCGGTGGCTTGGCTGGTGACGAAAGGTCCAGAGGCGTCTCCAGGAGGTGGGGGCGTTCCTAGGAGGACTGAGGCATAGCTACACCTAAAATGGCTGCCGTCTAAGTTTTTACTGATTCCTCAAAAATATGTGAATGAGCCAAGGCAACACTCCAGGCATGTGTTTAATGAGGGAACGACATAACATGATATAAAGCTTGAAAAAGTCGATTTTACATAATACCCCCCCTTTAAGCTTAGCTTTTTGGGAGCTGTCGCTGCGGCGCGAAGAATATCCACTGGGGAAGATCCAAAGATTACTGAAAGGAGCGCAAGTGACCCGAAACACAACTCCCATCAAAAACCTATCTGGAGAATTTTTATTGGGTCTCCCAGTGGAAAGTTGAGATCGATGAGGGGAGTTGCAACCATGCGCGCCACCTCTGTGACGGTATCTCTATGCAAATACCAGTGACATATAGGAAAATGCTAATCGCGGCGCGGCTCTAAACGAAATCCCCGGCCGGAGTAATTGGGGCTTTAGCTGTCCCCAGGAGACGGCCTGATCTCCGTCGTCCCGCCCGTCTCTCTCCCCTGACATTTGCACAGATTGCTTGGCGGATTGGACACTGGCCTAGTTGCCTTTTCTCTCCACAGGACACGACGAGATGGCGGCTTACAGGTGGGATAATGTGGCAGCAGCGGGCGGACACCTCAGCGCCTCAACCCCTGGGAGGAAGTTGTTCAAATTCATAGGACACACAAAAAAAGAGGAATCAACTACAGAATACATTACGTGGGGAGGACAGGAAAGGTCACGCTGCTCATCTGTGAGAGGGTCAGGGGGCGGCGCCATAGGTAATTTATCCAAGGGAATAGCTACGTTCTTTGCTATTACAGTTTTTCAGACAAATAAAACAAGAAGTTCATCCGGGTAGACTGGATTTGCTCCGTGTTCTTACTCCTGTCTCTGTCAGCCTGTCTTCCCTTGTACTAGCGCTGAAGACTGAAGAAGAGTCTGCAGTGTGTTGTTTCATTGTAGCAAAGTTTGTGCGGATATTTTGTTGCCTTTTGCTGCTGCAGTACATCCAGAACGCTGCTGCTCGAGTCCTGACAAGAACCAGGAAATACGACCATATTAGTCCAGTGCTCCGGTCTCTGCACTGGCTTCCTGTCACTCAGAGAACAGAGTTTAAAACAGCTCTGCTTGTGTACAAGTATTTTCATGGTTTAGCACCAAAGTCCATCTCTGACATGTTAGAGCCGTATGAACCATCTCGGGCCCTGAGAACTTCAGGGAGGGGTCTCCTGGTGGTTCCCAGAGTTAATTTTTGAGAAAAATAACGAAGGAGATTACAAATGTTTACCCTTTGGGGTTTTTTTTTGTTAGGAATTGGATCTGTGTCGTAGTGTACTGTATGTGTTGACATTTTATTTCATGAAGATAGATCAAGTATAAATGATATTGACCATAATCTAGCAACTTCAACTATAGACATTCTGACTAGCCCTTTTCACCACCTCAGAGGTAACTCTGAGGTGGTGAAAAGGGCTGGGTTGTGATGTCACATGAATTATTGTCAGTGTTGTTTCTCAAAGAACATTTTCTTTACACATTACATTTTGCTCGTTGTGCTGCCCTAGTGGGAACCCCTGCCCTATAGCTTGGCTGTAATTTAATTATTTGACATGTATTTATTAAAGGAACAGGCCACCGTTTTTACATACTGACATATCTTCTTACCTGAGCTTAGACGAGTTGATTGGTACCTGTCTGGTCTTTGTGTCAGCAAAAAGTCACGCAAAAAGACAACAAAGATGTTGTTAGCATTTGTCCTCTCCCAATGTATTCCTATGGCTCCAAACGTGGGTGAAGTTAGAAGCGACCAAGCTCTCCACGGGCACAGAGACCAGACAGGTACGTATCAACTCGTCTAAGCTCAGGTAAGAACATATACCATATCGAGGGGGTCCTTAAAGGCCTCCCCCTCGGTCGTAATGACTATGGACTAAGAACAAATCCAGGGCTTCACATTAACATCCACCGACCCGCCAGATGCAGGTCAGTTTGGACTGATAATGCCGTCTCCCTAACTAGCCACAGTGGCGGGCGCGTCATTTCTTTTTCCAAAGTTGTGCCATAAGCCACGCCCCCCGTTAATTCTCATTGGAACGACTCTCCAAATAAAGCGTTGCCAGTTTGGCATTACCCAAAAAGCTTCTCGAATAAAAGCAACAAAAACGAGGATCAAAAAGTAACAAAAATGTGACAAAACAAAAACATAAAAGCAACAATAATACAACATAAGATTGACTGAAGAGCGACAAAAATCTGACAAAAACGTTGCGAAACCATGACAAAAAAGCAACAACAAATAAAACGATGAAAAAGCAACAAAAACACGAAAAAGAAAAAAACTACGGAAACACGACCAAAAAAGCCACAAAAAGGTGACGAATCAGAGGTTGAGTTAATTTTTTACTCCCACAAATGATTAGGGTTGAGATCAGGTTTATGGTTGGGGTTAGGAAAAGGGATTTGGTTAAGGTTAGAACAATGTAAGGGGAAAGATCATTTCATTGAAAGAAAGCAAGACACGTGGGGGGGTTAGTCTTTATCTAATTTATTCTTACTATCATCCTTTCAAAGACGCTCATAACTAATCTATTCTATAACACTGCAACTCCCCTTTTGGAAACCACAAGTCACAGTGGCCCTTAAAGTTCATGTTGAGCCCTGAACAAAGCCAGAGAGTGACCAATGATACAGTCCTGTGTCCGGTCATGCAGAAGGTCCCAGCAGTCTGGTGAACGCTTTATTTAGGGGCATATGAGGTACCTCACTTGCGGCCGGCCTAGGATGTTTGCTCAGTTCATAACATATGGCCTCTCTTTCTCTCCGTCTTCCTCGTCATGTCTATATGTGAATGCCGAGTGCACTCCCTCTCCTTGTGCCCTCTTCAGCAGAAATTCGGCTCGTGTTGCGACAGGACGGGCTTTACTGTAGGTGTTTAATGAAGGATTGATGTGGACAATGGTCTCCCAGGAAACAGACTTAGCGCGTTAGCTTCAGACATGTAACCTCATGATGCTGCGTCTTTGTCATTCTGTTTGCTCATAGCTCGGCCCGTTCCTAAACACACACACACAAAAAAGAGCTCACGCCTACGTGCATAAAGACGTGCCGACAGAAAAATCTACTCATTTGGCGGAGTGAAGGATTTTGTAAAATATTAGGGTTAGGGTCATGTGCTGTAATATTTGGTGGCACTTTGCTGCAGGTGGGACTGGTGCACTTCATCAAAACCAATGCGATCACGAGGAGTGTCGGGAAGAAATATTGAACATCTCCAGACATCGGCCAGTCACTGAGTGTTCCACGTGCGCCAGAACACGATGAAATGAATCCTGGTTAACTTGGAATGTCCCACAGATATTTCAGAATCTGTCTTTTTCAGTCCTGGCTTTGAAGAGAGCGTTTGTTTCTTTTTCTTCGGTAGGGAAAACCAGTGAACCCCGGAGGAGACTGTAGCATGCAAGCACTGGGAGAACATGCTGAGTCAACATAGAAAGACTTTACCCAAACCCAGGCCCTCGTACTGTGGGGCAGTCAGTGTTGGGAACATTATTGTTATGATGTGGGTTTTTGGTTGTTGGTTTTGTCCTGGTTTTGGTTAGTTTCTCCCCTGTCCTAGTCTGTGTCTCTGTCTTGTGTTTATTTTGATAGTCTTGGTCTGTGTCTGTGTCGTCCTGCTTTCCCTTCCTCCTGTTGATTGCCTGCCCCGCCCTGATGTGTTTCACCTGTGCCCTGGTTCCCTGTGTATTTATACCCCTGTGTTTTCCCTTGTCTTTGCTGGATCATTGTCGTTCGTCATCGTAGTCATTCTCTGTCTGTTCTGTTCCTCGGATTCTGCTTGTTCCATTAAATTTGAGTTTTGTTTGGAACTGCTCTGCGTTTTGGGTCATCATTCCCCCGCACCGTGACAGAATGATCCAGCCAAGCGAAGACCCAGCAGACAGTCCTTTTTTTGTTCTGGAGCTGTGGCAAGGTGGGTTGTCCCCGGTGAAGCCACTGCCGGACACCGACCTGGGCTTGGGGTGGGCCCCTTCTGTCCCAGAGCCACCGCTGGACATCTTGCTCCGTCCAGGGTGGGCTCCTCCTGTCCTGGGGCCACCACCAAGCCCAGACCCCCGTCCGGAGTGCACTCCGCCTGTCCCCGCTCCTCGGCTGCGCCCCGCCCGGCCGCCGCCTGTCCCCGTTCCTCGGCTGCGCTCCGCCCGGCCGCCGCCTGTCCCCGCTCCTCGGCTGCGCCCCGCCAGGTCGCCGCCTGTCCCCGCTCCTCGTCGGAGCTCCACCCGTCCGCCGCCGGGGCCCGCAGAGCTCCCGGACCTGCCTCCTCCTCCGTGGCCGGCGGAGGAGGGTGCATACCTGCCGCCGCCGGACTTCGCGGACCCGGCCCTGCTCCCGCCGCCGCCGGACTTCGCGGACCCGGCCCTGTTCCCGCCGCCGCCGGACTTCGCGGACCCGGCCCTGTTCCCGCCGCCGCCGGACTTCGCGGACCTGCCTCCTCCGCCTTGGCCCGCTGCGGAGGATCCGGACCTGCCTCCTCCGCCTTGGCCCGCTGCGGAGGATCCGGACCTGCCTCCTCCGCCTTGGCCCGCTGCGGAGGATCCGGACCTGCCTCCTTCGGAGACCCCTGACCCGCCTCTGCCTCGGCCGGAGGCCCCTGACCCGTCTCGGCCGGAGGCCCCTGACCCGTCTCGGCCGGAGACCCCTGACCCGGAGACCCCTGACCCGTCTCGGCCGGAGACACCTGACCCGGAGACCCCTGACCCGTCTCGGCCGGAGGCCCCTGACCAGTCTCCGGATCCGCCTGGGCCGCCTGACCCGGAGCCGCCTGACCAGTCTCCGGATCCGCCTGGGCCGCCTGACCCGGAGCCGCCTGACCCTCCTGACCAGTCTCCGGATCCGCCTGGGCCGCCTGACCCGGAGCCGCCTGACCAGTCTCCGGATCCGCCTGACCCGGAGCCGCCTGACCAGTCTCCGGATCCGCCTGACCCGGATCCGCCTGACCCGGAGCCGCCTGACCAGTCTCCGGATCCGCCTGGGCCGCCTGACCCGGATCCGCCTGACCCGGAGCCCCCTGACCCGCCTAAGCCACCAGACCCGTCGCCCCCGTGGAGACCCCCGGATCCGCGGCCTCCGCCGGAGCCCCCAGACCCGCTGCCTCCAGGGTAGCCCCCAGGACTCTCCGTGCCCCCCGGGGTTGGGGTTCGTGGTTCCCGCCTCCGGGCCCCCTCCGCCCGCCCGGGCCCGTCGGACTTTTGGGCCTTTTTGTTTTTTTTAGGTTTGGACGTCTGGTAGCCGTCCCTTGGAGGGGGGGTACTGTTATGATGTGGGTTTTTGGTTGTTGGTTTTGTCCTGGTTTTGGTTAGTTTCTCCCCTGTCCTAGTCTGTGTCTCTGTCTTGTGTTTATTTTGATAGTCTTGGTCTGTGTCTGTGTCGTCCTGCTTTCCCTTCCTCCTGTTGATTGCCTGCCCCGCCCTGATGTGTTTCACCTGTGCCCTGGTTCCCTGTGTATTTATACCCCTGTGTTTTCCCTTGTCTTTGCTGGATCATTGTCGTTCGTCATCGTAGTCATTCTCTGTCTGTTCTGTTCCTCGGATTCTGCTTGTTCCATTAAATTTGAGTTTTGTTTGGAACTGCTCTGCGTTTTGGGTCATCATTCCCCCGCACCGTGACAATTATACTTAAACAGAGTATCGTTACTCATTACTTTTCCACAAAAGTAACTGATGGTAACTAAATTACAGGGCTTCTTGTGTTTCGAATTGTAGACTGTAGTGTAGCCTTTTCCACTTAGGAGGAGCGCACTGTGAGATCTTCCACCTCCAGACCCAGTGCATTAAGTGGGCTTTACGTGGACTGGACAGACAAACCTTTTTACTCCAATCAGGACAACCTTTTTACTCCAACCAGACTCTTTCCGCGGCTGGGAAGTGACAAGGACAAGGTAGAGGGGGTGAACAGGTGCTTTTGTTTAGATCGCGTTTTGGTCGTGTGCAGACCTGCGCCACATGGGACCAGTTCTCTCTGGACACTGGGCAGGGACAATGTTTAACTCAAGGTGGGATAAATTCTGTTTTTAGTTTGATCTTATTGCTGGGTTGCAGGTTCTAGAATGTGATGATGTCACCGGACCCAGCGGGGGCAGGACCCAGTTTTTCCTATTAACAACATTACACTTTCACAAGTCGTAGCTCAAAAGAAAATGTATGAATTACAAAAATGATCATTAATATCAGTCACTGGGTCCACGATTTCCCTGTACAAGACCAAAAATGTCCTCAAAAACAAAATGATTTTTCCTCCATATAATAGTATTGGCCTTTGGAATGCTGTGATGTCACCTGCAACCCAGCAATAGAGCTTATGAAAGCCTATAATGCTAAAAGCAGAACATGAGGCAATAAACAAGGAAAATATGTGAGCCAGCAAAGGGCTGACCATCTCGTTTGGAGGAACGCTGTCCTTGTGCCAGGCGGAATACCAGGCCCATATATGAGTTGTATATATATGTATATATACAGTATGATAAAAGTAATTTGTTACTGGTAATTATTGGGTTACAAACAAATTGCTCATTCGGCATGTTGGCGTAAGCATAGGCCTGTTTTAGCCACATAATCACCAAAGCTCTCAGACTCAGCGTTTAGTCTAAGACCAACCAGAGCTCAGCCACCGTTACACAAAACAGCAAACACTAAAGGAAAAGCTACGAGGGGCGACAGTTGCACAGTTGGTAGAGCTGGCCGTCTCGTGATCGGAAGGTCGTGGGTTCAAATCCCAGCTCCTGCACACTGTCGTTGTGTCCTTGGGCAAGACACTGCACCCTACTTGCCTCTATTGTCTGCGTACATTGGTGTATGAATGAGAGTGTATGGGGTACTTACTGTAAAGCGCTTTGGGCCTGATCAGGGTAGTAAAGCGCTATATAGGTTTGTAACAACCCTCTGGGATTGCCCCATGTATGGAACGGTACTCGACCTTTTTCCGCCACCACCGTCCGCTCCATTCCCGAGCATACGCCCCCGGGCCTTTGGAAACGCATCCCATTTGTCCACCGTTCGCGCCGCCGGTCGAGCTGTTTGACTTCCTGGTTCTTTAAATGTCAGTCTGCGAAAAGCGGCGGGAGGAGCCGCGTGGGAGAGCACGCTCATTTAAGGCTGGAATTAGAGGCCGTCCACTCCGCCGGTAGCCGTGTATCTTCTTCAACTGCTGTTTGTCCAATTAAATACTGTTTAGCCCTGTTGAAAGTATCCGTAAAACACGGAAGTCCAACAGCTGGTGCGTCCCGCGTCATTGGACTACCTTCCCCGTGAGTTTCTTAGATTTGGGTGCCCCATTGGGATAATGCATTGTATGTTGGGGATTTGATGTAAATATATACTATTCCTATTTAGACCATACCACTGCGCCTGAGTGACCTGCCTGGCACACACACGCCCAGACAGTGAGTTTATTTTGTTTATTTACCATTTAAGGAAAAGGCCATTTGTAAACAACGATGGATGTACCCTAACCCTTATGTAAATAAACCTCTCTGCTCTTACTCTCTAGGGGCGACAGTGGCGCAGATGGTAGAGCGGGTCGTCTCATGATCGGAAGGTCGGGGGTTCGAATCCCGCCTCCTGAAGGTGCACATTGTCGTTGTGTCCTTGGGCAAGACACTTCACCCTCCTTGCCTCCAGTGTCTGCGTACACTGGCGTATGAATGAGAGAGTGAATGGGCCCCCTATGAGAGACTAACAGGCCCGTTTGGAACTATGAGGCCGTCCTTCCGTGGACCCACCACCTGCAGGAGGAGCCATAGGGGACTGGTGCTATGTGACTTGGGCAGCTCCAACAGCTGCCCCCACGACCCGGCAACGGACAAGTGGGAGAAAATGGATGGATGGATGGATGCTCTTACTCTATATCGCCGCAAACTTCTATAAACTCCACAAACGCACGGCAGCTACTGCACTTCCCGTCTGTCGGCGCCGGCTTTGAATCCCATCCAAATGAGATGTCAAATAATAACCAGAATGGCCTAAGGACATAAAAAATCTCTCTCGATCCATACAGTTTACTTTGGCTTATTTCTAGAGAGAAACTTGTAACTTAAACTGTGTGACTGTTTTTCAGTGAATCTTGCGAATACAACTCTTACTATCTAACCACCTCAGATTAAGAATGACCTTATTATTTGAGAATGAGAGAGCACTGATTTATTGAACAAATGCGTGTGTCAGCATTAGTCTTACGCATAACAAAGCCGTGAATGTTTTCCATGCATGGGCGTCGGAACCATTCATTGTGAGGGGGACGTGTCCCCCCCACTTTTGAAAAGTGGTTGCTTGGTCCCCCCCACTTTCACAACGTGAATTTTCATTGACTTTATATTTACTAGTTTAGACTGGACCTTTTCAATAGGCTCCCCGAGGCCAAACAATTAAATATGACCCGCGCCTTATTTTCCATAAAAAACAATATTTTTGGGGCATTATCCCATTATCCGCGCCAGTCTCGCGTCGCTCCGCGACGCATACGCTCCGCTTTGCGTAGCTGTGATTATCACCATCCCCTCAGAGCGGCTGAAATGTAAACATGTCTCTGTAAACGCTGAAAAACGGCTAAAGTGAGAATACTGGAGGATTATCGTTGGACAGATTTGACCAAACCGAAGCACAAGGACTCGTGCATCGTCTCTTTGGAGTTTTTCAGGGATTCTCACATGGAGGAGCAGGACTTTTCGCGGTCCTCGGCAGGTGGACAGCGTGTCTTCATCGGTACAAAGGGCCTGACCAGTAACTTTAAGGTGAGGAACATCAGTTTGATGCGTTTACAAAGCGGATGATGAAGCTTGAGTGTAGCGTGAGTTTGGGGAAACTGCCCCGGGCTAGCACGAGTGTTCAACCGGTCAATACGCGCGTTAAACCTCGCTGTCTGGACTCTAACTTAACCAAATAATATCTGAATTATTCAAATGACGGATCAATGTTTGCTTCCTTTACCCCATGACTCAATTGCATCAGTGTTTGTGGGAAATGTGAAGATACAAGCGTTGAGATGTTTTTTTATTTTTTTTGCGATGGCGGGAGTTAACGGGTGTGGCTGAAGCTAAATGTGGATGCAAACACGAGCGCCGTCTCATAAGAGTTTCATTCACTGAGCTTTTTCACAAAGCGTCATAAAGCCAGGGCTGGACAGGAGAACAGCGGCTCCACAGGTGTTTGGTTATCCGCCCTATATGTCCATCCAGCTGCGAGGAGGAGGGGCGCTGCTGAGCTGATCGAACCAACCCCCCCCCCCCCCCCTATTTTTGAAATGTGTCCCCCCCACCTTCCAAACGCTTCCGACGCCGCTGTTTCCATGTGGTATTCTCAGCTGTCAGAGCTCCATATGCCTCACCGCGTCAGCACTATCCCTGTTTTACTAATGACTGCCGTGTAAACACGTGTGTGGGGTCTGCTCCGTGGGGGAGGCATTGGGCAGTGAACGAACATCCCTCTCAACCGAGCCGCTTCGTCTATTTGTCTTTGCAAATGCGCTCGATGAACCATATGAGCGTAACAGTGCCTTCAAATCATGTTTTAGTAAGTAGTAAAGTGTCTGAGGTGTGGAAATCTTCAAAGCCGGTCCTCCTTTGTTACACTATTATCTCAGACATTTCCCTGCTGCTATGGGCCTACCTTAGGCTACTACTTAACTGCCACCCTAGGGTTAGGGTTAGGGTTAACAATTATTTACATTAAAGTCTCAAAGCGTATTGACTGGAGAACTTACAAATATTTTCTAAAAATATGTGTGAGATCTGTGTGAGTGAAACACAACTTACATTACATTTGCCGTTCTTACCCCTAATTATATCCTGATTAGGGTTAACTAACCCTAACCCTAGCCCCCTGATCAGGGGAGACGGCGGTTAAGGGGTTAAAGGAATAGGCCACCGTTTTTCCATACTGAGATCTGTTCTTACCTGAGCTTAGACGAGTTAATACGTACCTGTCTGGTCTTCCCGTGGAAGAGCTCGGTCGCTTCTAATTTCACCCCCGTTTGGAGCTATAGGAATATGCTGGGAGAGGCCAAATGCTAACAACATTTTTGGTTGTTTTGCGTGACTGAGCGCACGCACAAAGACCCGACAAGTACGTATCAACTCATCTAAGCTCAGGTAAGAACATATCTCAGTATGGAAAAAACTGTGGCCTGTACCTTTAAGTCGTCTATTGTCGAGATGAGAGAGAGGCATCTGGATTTGAGCAGATAGACTGGTGTGTAGACGGGACTCTCATAGCTTTAAACATAAAATACCTAAAGTGATTGACACAAATGAAGTGAAGAATGGTGTGCTTTGGGCTAAGAGGGCGGCGTGAATGAAGCAAGTTCATGGGCACCCTGCTGAATGCAGGTGTAAGACAGGTTTAAAACATGAAGTACTCTCACGGGTCCAAAAACACAGCATAGTCAACAGCAGTGGCTCTTAAAGGAACAGGCCGCGGTTTTTCCATACTGAGATAAGTTCTTATCTGAGCTTAGACGAGTTGATGCGTACCTGTCTGGTCTCTGTGCGTGCCCTCAGTCACGCAAAATGACCAAAGATGTTGTTAGCATTTGGCCTCTCCCAATGTATTCCAATAGCTCCAAACGGGGGTGAAGTTGGAAGCTACCACGCACTTCCACGGGCACAAAGACCTGACAGGTACGTATCAACTCGTCTAAGCTCAGGTAAGAACATATCTCAGTGTGGAAAAACGGTGGCCTGTTCCTTTAAGTCGTCTGTAGTCGGGAGCCACCATTACCCTAGGATGACAAGTCGGGACCCAAATAAATAGGTAAACAGGCAAAGTAAGAAGTGTACCTCGACACAAAGCGCATTAGAAATAAAACTTGATTGAATGATTGATATTTCAGTAGTCGGACTGTTCGAATAATCCCGCATATTTAGTCCGTCTCCCTCCTTTGCACTCAAAACACCAGCCCACACCCTGGTAAACGAAAGAGATCCCTGAACACAAAATATGCAAATGTTTTCCCTGATCATCATTTGTGCCATATTCCTCATTTTTTAGCTGAAAGTCCCTTCACATGACTGATATCAATTTTGGACGCCTTTTTGAGAAAATCATTTAACCTCGGTAATTTGTGCAGGCGGAGAAGACCTTTGTGCCAGTTTTTGTTTCATCTGGATAGGTCCAAGAGTTAAAAAGATACTAATAACCATACACCGAGCCAAAGACATCAGCATTTCCACAGTTACCACTATATTACTACCACAGTTTTAGACCATAGACATATTCGAATGCAATGAACGATAGAAAGTGGTTGCGTTCACTTGGCCACTTTCTATCGCTGATACCACTTTTGTTTAAGACTTAAATAAAAATAAAAAGTTATTGTACAAAAACATCAAAGCTTAGGGGTCCATAAATGGTTTGAAAAGCCTCACTCGAGTGCAGTATCGGACCCGCAAGACATAAAATGTGCACATGTTTCCAAAAGTGTGTTTATAATGCCTGGATAACACAATATATGGAAAGTTGAAAAAAAGCCGACTAGCAGAGGCCCTATGTGTGAGAGTTTGGCCGGCTGCCATCAGAGCAGATGCAGATTTACATGTTGGAATCTGTTCCAAAAGGAGGCCACTTTCCACTGTGTGCAGCTGGAAAATCAACTCCGTTTCTTTGTGTTGTGTTTGTTTTCGACCGGAGCTTCGTATGAGGCGCTGCTGTCACTGGTGAGAGCCCAGTTAGCCTTGGTCTCTCTATCTCTCATCTCTATCTGATGAGGACCTTTGCCACAATTAACAGAAGACGGGTTCGTTTTAATTTGCCCCAAACCAGGCATATAGAGCTCATGCATGTAGTGACTGACAAATACACAATACGCCCACCTTTGGGGTAATATCACTCAGCTGCCAATCCATCATAGGTGTTGTTTTTGGCAGCCCTCTTACATTTAATTTTGTCTTTTGGGACGAAAACGCTTCTAGTTTTAGTCACATTTTTAGTCATTTCAAAATGTGTCTTCATCAGGTTTTAGTTTCAGTTTTTGTCAGTTTCGTTAAAAAAGTAAATAAGCATGACCATTTCAACAAATGAATTTAGGTCGATAAGAAGGCTACTGAAATTAAGTATTGGAAATTGAGATGAAGGTTGACAACTTTTGATAAATAGATTACGACACAATAGGCCGCTCTCCTCTGGGTGCCATTGGTCCGACATCTCTAACCCAGTTGTGTTGTGGATTAGCGAGCCATATACAACCATTTAGATGGCACAAATCATGTTCAAAGCCTCACAAAAGTTGCTTCCTGAAAGTATACAAAATATGTTCTGCAAACGAGAAGTCACATACAACTTGAGAGGTCAAATTAGTTTCGAGAAACAGTACTTCAGAACAACCCTGAAAAGCATGTGACCCACGAGACGAGGTGTAGAAATGTGGACAAATCTAGATCAAAGCATCAAACTCTGTAAAAATCTGGCACACTTTAAAAAGACCTACAAATAATCCATATTCCTCAAATATGAACAGACATTGTTGTATATTCTTTATTTTGCTGTTGTTGTTTTTTTATTACTGTTCTTTATTATTTGTTGTTACCTTGCCATATGTTCCCTTGTTTATGATTTGTTAAATGAAATGTTTTGGTGTGGGCGCTCAAATAAATAAATAAAATAAAATAACCTTTGGCCCTAACCTCAGTCAGTGCCTATTGTTATTTTTGAACTCCTACTCAATGAGACGTTTTCGGAATAATGAGACTGGGTTGTCAGAGTGGGCCGACCCCCATCCTCTGATCATCACCTCTGACGTGTCACGTGTAGCGGAGCCACTCTCCCCCATTTTCGTCTCGTCAACGCGAACCCCTGAACGTCTCGTCATGTTTTAGTCACTCAAGCGCTAATATCGTTGCAGTCTTAGTTGACGAAAACACGGCGAGCGCGATGTCTCTGCTCACTCTTCACTGGTTCACATTCGATAACACAGAGAGTAACTCGCTAACGTCAGTGGATTACATGGGTATTATTAGGATATTCTTTATGGCTGACGACTTGTTGCAACACGATGTAAAGCTGCAGAGATGAGTTGGGGAAGCCTTTGGGTGAGCGCATTGGTTTTTTCAATGTTCACCCCCGGCTGCTTTTAGTCTGGCAAGCAGCAGTAAATGCTTTGGACCAGATCTGATAGTAAAATGACCTGACCAAAAAATAAGTCGCCTCAAAAACTAAGAAATCACTTGGATTAACAGCACGCATTCGCTGTGGTGTTGTTTCAATAAGCTTCATTCATTTATCACCGAAATCTTGTACTGACGATGGGAGAGTGTGGACCACTGCGCAAAGCCTTCTCCAGCACACCCCAAAGATCGTCAACGGGGTTACGATGTGTGAAAATGAGGTGTCCCAGCCTCTCTCTCTCTCTCTCTCTCCCTTCCCTCATTCCCCCTCTCGTCTCGCTCTCAGGGCTGATGGGCATTGTTTGTTGGTCGCAGTTGCCAGGCGCCGCACGCGGATCATTAGCAGCTTTGGCACGTCCGTGGCAGACTCCAAAAGCTCTCGTTTTCTCTGCATTGTGGAATATTGATTTGCCGGGCCATTCAAACACCACGCTCAGACCACTCATTGGACTGGCGATGACAACAACAACAACAAGAGCTGAACACACACACACACACACACTGCTCTCCCTCTCAGAATCATGAAGGTCGGGCCAGAGGAGGTGGTTATGTTGGTGTTCTAAAAATGCACTGTTCAAGTCAACAAATGCTTTGTAATGCTGTGAGAAGGATTGTGTTGCAAATTAGTCAAAGGATTAATTATTTGGGAAGATAAAAAAAACTTAAAAAAAATTAAAAAAACAACTATATAGACCCAGTTGGCTGATCAGTTATATCTTACATGAACAGGATTTCCATAGAAACCTCAGGCTGGGTGGATGACTGACTTGATCAATCCAGGAACTACGGATGCAAACAAGCTATTTAGCTATAATCTGCCCTTGCGGACACAAAACTTCCCATCCAGTCCCTTCCATTGGGCCCACTGTGACCCTCCTTAAAGGTGCATTATGTAACTATTCATGCATGAGAAAAAAAAGTCAGCATGGCGCTACCAAACAATTGATTCTGGAGCGTTGTAGAGACCACTGTGGTCAAAAGTAAAGGCGCCATGCCGACCACTCAAACAGCCACATAAATGTCACACGCTTTTGAAAAAAGGTTCACATTCCCCACCCTATACATTAGAATAATGCCACAATTGCAAAAACTGCAATCATCATTCACACTCAGAAGATAAAAAAACTTATAAACGCTTTGTGTGAAACACATGGCAAGGCAAGGCAAGTTTATTTGTAGAGCACAATTCATACACAAGGCAATTCAAAGTGCTTCACAGTTGCATAAAATTACAAGAAAACAGATCAAATCAATCATTAAAACATCCAACATAAAAATTTATCAATGACAGTAAAAGGCAAGAGTGCAGATAAAATACTTTCAGTTTTCATATGCTCGGGTAAAAAGAGCTGTTTTCAGCCTGGATTTGAACATTGTCAGAGTTGAGGCCTGTCACACATCCTCATGAAGACTGTTCCAGATTTTAGCTGCATGAAACTGAAACGCAGCCTCACCGTGTTTAGTCCTGACTCTGGGAACCACCAGGAGACCCCTCCCTGAAGTTCTCAGGGCCCGAGATGGTTCATACGGCTCTAACATGTCAGAGATGGACTTTGGTGCTAAACCATGAAACGACTTGTACACAAGCAGAGCTGTTTTAAATTCTATTCTCTGAGTGACAGGAAGCCAGTGCAGAGACCGGAGCACAGGACTAATATGGTCATATTTCCTGGTTCTTGTCAGGACTCGAGCAGCAGCGTTCTGGATGTTCTGCAGCTGTCTAACAGCTCGTTTAGAAAGGCCAGTGAGCAGGCCGTTACAGTAGTCTAACCTGCTGGAGACAAATGCATGGATGAGTGTCTCCAAGTCTGGTTTTGACACTATTCCTCTGATCTTAGCAATGTTTTTCAGATGGTAAAAAGCTGATGATGTTATTGCTTTAATGTGGCTGTTTAAGTTCAGGTCTGAGTCCATGATTACTCCTAGATTTCTAACCTGATGTTTTGGTTTTAGAGAGAGAGACTCAAGGTGACTGATAACACTTTGTCTTTGTGTCTGTGGGCCAAAAACAATGATCTCAGTTTTGTCTGAGTTTAGTTGGAGAAAGTTGTTTTGCATCCACAAACTGATCTGTTCGATGCAGTGACAGAGTGTATCTACAGGCCCATGTTCACCTGCCGTCAGTGACACGTAGATCTGAGTGTCATCTGCGTAGTTATGGTACGACACATTGTTGCTGTTTATTAGCTGACCCAATGGAAGCATGTACAAGTTGAATAAGAGGGGTCCCAAGATTGACCCCTGGGGGACTCCACAGGTCATGGAAATTTTGTCTGAGACACAGTTGCCAATTTCGACAAAATACGTCCTATCCTCCAGATAGGACTTGAACCAGTTTAGCGCAGTACCAGAGATTCCCACCCAGTTTTCTAACCTGTGAAGTAAGATCCCGTGGTCCACTGTGTCAAAGGCAGCGCTCAGGTCCAGCAGAACTAAAACTGAGACCTTACCTGCGTTGGTGTTCATACGGATATCATTTGTCACCTTGATCAGAGCTGTCTCAGTGCTGTAGCGGGGCCTAAATCCTGACTGGAAAGTATCAAACACATTGTTAGATAGGAGAAAGTAAGTGAGCTGTTGATAGATTACTTTCTCCAGGACTTTTCCTAAGAATGGTAGGTTTGATATGGGCCGGTAGTTGTTCAGTATCTTGGGATCAAGGCTGCTCTTCTTTAGACTGCGGTTTTCAGAGCCTTTGGAAATGCTCCAGTCTCAAGTGAGATGTTAACTAACTGAACAAGTTGTGGTAACAAGCTGGTCAGCACAGACTTCAGAAATCTAGTGGGTAATTCATCAAGGCAGCATGTGCATGAACTCAGACCGGAGATAACCTGTTCCATCGTTTTGTCAGTAACAGGTGTGAAATGTGTCAGCTCAAGGTGTTTATCTGGTGGCAGGGTTGGTATTTGTGTTGTTGAAATTATGGCATTTTTAATGCCTTGGACTTTGTCATAAAAAAATATTGCAAACTCATTGCACTTAGATGTAGAGATTAGTTCTAAGGGCAGTGAAACTGGAGGGTTAGTTAATCTGTTTACTGTGGAAAACAGAACGCGAGAATTGTTTCTGCAGTTTGCGATGATTTTAGAGAAATACTTCTCCCTTTCTCCACGCAAGATCTGGTTGAACTCACAAAGCACTTCTTTGTATATCTCAAAATGAACCTGGAGCTTTGACTTGCGCCATTTCCGTTCGGCTTTTCGGCACTCCCTTTTCTGTGCCCTGACCGAATCTTCACTTCTCCAAGGTGCCCTTTGTCTATTGTTAACCATTTTAACCTTGACAGGAGCAATAGTATCCAAAACATTTAAGACGCTTGATGTGTAAGAGTCCAACAGATTATCAACATTAGAACATGGGGGATTTTCAAATCTGATCATTTCCACAAACTGTGTCCTTGTTGTATCATTTATGTGTCTTCTTTGAATAACTCCAGGCCCAACCTCTGGTTTGGGTGTAACAGACAGGTCAAAGAAGACACAAAAATGATCAGACAAAGCAACATCAACAACATTCACATTTGATATATTAACACCTTTTGTAATGACTAGATCTAGAGTGTGGCCTTTGTTGTGAGTCGCCTCACTCACGTGCTGAGTTAAACCAAACATTTCAAGAACAGCTCTAAATTCTTTTGCATGCCTGTCATTGGTCACATCCACATGCACATTAAAATCACCTGAAATAACCAAACAATCAAAATCAGTCAGTATAAATGAAAGTAATTCAATAAAATCTTCAATAAAACAATTCTGTGGTGGTTTGTAAATAGTCATATAAAGTATGGAAGATTGTTTTATCTCCATTTTGAAAGACACATACTCAAATGATAGAAAAACCCCAAATGACAATTTGTGGGTGACTATATTGTCCCTGAATATGGCACAGACACCCCCGCCCCTTTGGTTTTGGCGTGTTTCAGACACAAAATTGAAATTTGATGGACTACACTCAATCAAAACTGCGTTTCCAGTGTTTTTGTCAAGCCATGTTTCAGTTAAAAACATAAAGTCTAGATTATAAGAGGAAATAAAACTATTTATTAACAAGGACTTGTTTTTTAATGATCTGACATTGAGTACAGCATGTTTGAGATTTATCTGTGTTTGAGTGGATGGAATCTTTTTGCAAGGGATATGGATTAGAGTTCTTTGATTGGACGGTCTGACTGTCCCTCTCTTATCTAAGTTGTTTGACAGTACTAATTGTTTCAGAAGAACACACCCCCTCTGTGGACCTCTGGTTGGTTTTGAGTTTGCTGTGCATGGTAGCAACGCAGAGGCCCATAATGTCCTAGACAGCAGCAGTGACGCTGCTAGAGATAACAGCTGTGGGCACCGGTGGTGGGGGCCGAGCTGGGGAGACCTTGGGTGAAAAAGACAGAGGTGGGAGAGGGGCAGGATACTTCTTTGGGGATGAAAGCCTTGGTATTGACATGATTGAAGAGCGGGGAGTCATTTGAGTCCCTTGTTGTATTAAGGTTTCAAAATGGATGGGGAATCCCATAGGTGAGTCTGGGGATGGGAATGATTCAGAAAAATCTGAGGAGGGTGTAGATGCAGCAGTCGGGCTCAAGGCCTGTGGTGGAGCTGATGAAAGTGCTCCTTCGGCTGAATCATTTACTATAGATGCAGGTGGTACCGAAGCTGAGCTTTTCCCCGGAGATGCAGATGTGGATGGTGCTGCTGTGGCTGGATCCTTAACTGTGGCTGAGTCCTTTGCTGTAGGCGCTGATGGCGCTGCTGTGGCTGGATCCTTTTCTGTGGCTGAGTCCGTTCCTGTAGGTGCAGATGATGCAGCTCCGACTGAATCTTTTATTGGGGGTGCAGGCAAGACCTTTGCTGGCGAGCCAGGAGCTCTTCTCATGCTCCTCTCTGCTCTCTCTGGCCGCTCAGGCCTCCACTGATTTTGCAGAGCATGGAGGAGATTTTCCGTCAGTCGTCTCACTCCACCTCTGCTCAAATGTGGGCCATTTCCTTTAAACAGATCGTCGCGTTTCCAGAAAAGATAAAAGTTCTCTATGAAATACAGTCCTCTTGACTCACAGACATTGGACAGCCATGTGTTCAACTGAAACAGCCGGGAGAATTTGTTTATTCTCCCATCGATGTTTGGGATAGGTCCACTGATGAAAATTTGTATTGCATCTTTATCCAGAGAATCAAGTCTCTCAAAAAGTTTATTAAACTTTTCTTTCAGGACTTCCGACTCTCCGTTTTTTATGTCAACAGCACCAACATGAATAACAAGTTTATTTATCCCAGGGTTATTTGTAATCTCCTTGTTTAGAACATCTATGATGTCAGAAACGGTGGCGCTGGGATAGCTGATCGTAGTAATTCTCTGATTGTTTACGTTAGATATGGCTCCGTCTCCAAGCACCAGAATATCTCTGGCCTTGACACTTGGCACAGTTTTTCTCTTCATCTTTGTTTTGACTTCTTGTTCTCTGTTTCTCTCTGACTTTTTCTGTTCGTTATACTCATCCTCTGAGAGAGGTGAAAATCTGTTTGTTAACTTTATTCCGGTTGCATTTTTACCAGCATGTTGTCTTTGCTTTGGCCGAGCACCAAGTTGTCTCTCAAGTTTTGGGAATGTTATGGTATCGTTTAGCTTTAGGTTGCAAGTATCAGTTTTTCTAGTCTTCTTACCGGGTTCCACAGGGAGCGTGTCATTAAGTCCTTTTTCCGTCTCCAAGGCAGATATCTTGTCCCGCAGTAGGCAAATTTCTTGTTGATACATCCGACAGCTTTCACAAGGAGATGTTTGCGTTACTCCCTCAGCCATGTTGACAAGATTGTTGTCGTTGGTCCGTCAAATGAGTTGTAAAAAAGGAAAAATTATTAAAAAGCCTTGGTTCACTTAGAAGAAAAGAAGAAAATCATATCCAAGACATGTGCCCAAAAAATAGAATGATTAAAAATGATTAAAAAGCAAATAAAGAGGCAAGCAGCGGCAGCAAGCAGAGATACGTCTGCACTCTTGATAAGCAGGGCAGGCAACATCTTAATCTTATGCAAATAAGTGACAAAGTACTATTGAGTACTATTCACCCACATGTACCATAATTACCTCCTTACATATTGACAGCATTAATGTTTGTTATACATTTGGATATCAAAATGTATAACAAACATGGGGGGGGCTATTGTGCTTGTTTTAGGCAGAGGTGGGTAGTACTCAGATACATCACTTTTTGAAGTAATTGTACTTTTTTATAGTTTTTTCATACATTACTTTTTACTTCTACATGAGTAATATTAAAATGAACTCTTGCTTGAGTAAAATAAAATAGTAACTTGTACCACTGTGAGTAAAAGGTGAAAAGTTTGTATATGTTTTTATGGTATTTCCATCGAAAAATTTAAATTTTCACATTATTTAATGTTTTCTTTCTTATCATTTATGTCAGTTACTCACAGTACTCACAGTAAACATTTTCTCCAAGTACTTTTTTACTCTCACTTGAGTAATTATTTGGGTCAGTACTTTTTACTTCGACTTGAGTAAAATGTTAGGTTTTAGGTTGGTAGAGATCTTCATACTGTGTGGCAGAAATACAAACCCCACAGTACACTATTTGTATCACTTTTCCTCAAAATAAAAATACTCGTACTACTGTGACACTCTCTGACAGCTGCGTTCCCAGCTGGCACGCCACCGGCAACACCTCTGAGGGGTTTTGCCCAAGAACATAACCGCAGTGTGGGGCGGTCAGAACAGAAAGGCGGGCACACAGACTCTACCACTGAGCCACCGTGTATGTCACCGTATTACCCAGCCAGCTTGTCTTAATAACCTTCACTTGCTGTTTTTAATAGCACGGACTGCTGCTGGCACAGACTCTGCTCCGACAGGGGCGTGTTGCCCTCAGCAGGTGTGGACCCGGGACCACCCACTGTCTCCACATGACGATGACTTCACCCGCGCAACTGTTCAAACAGTACCACTGTTCAGCTGCCACTCAACACTTCTATTTAAAAGTGCGATCACGCAAAAGTCGACTTTTCAGACCATGCAGTCAATTCAGCTCAAAATCCCTTCTTTGTTTAAGTGTTACTAGTGACAGTATCTTGCAATCTGCATTATCTAAGTGTGTGTGTAATTGTATCCCGAGATGATCAGGATAGTTCCATGCCTAAACCTGTCTCTATAAGTCAACCTGGTACATGATTTTGTTTCATTCAGAGCAGTTAAGGTGAGGCAGCCTCCTTCTGAACAACATAAAGCCAAGAGTGAAACGAAACGAGCAGCTTCCCATTTCTTAACCAACCGTATCGTGGCCGTGGGAAGGTACAGTCTGTTGGAAACGGGTCAAGTCATCGGTTGGAAGTCTTTTTCCGCATCAGCTATCCTCTCACCTCTCTGGCGTCATACTTGCTGAAGGGCGGCGTTTTTCGTCCCGTCAGAAGCGTCGAGCCGGCGACACGAGGCTTAAGGCCAGCGACTTTGCATGAAACGTCCATGCCTCGTCGTCCTTTGTAGTAGTGTCGTGTCGATGTGGGTGCGTTTCTAAGTGCCCACTGCTCAGCGCTGACGTAGTTATTTTTAAAAACTACCCCCCCATCCCACACACTTAGCTACATTTGGCATTGGCATAATGACTTCAGGTATTGTTTTTAAAAAGGTACAGTATAAGGTGAAAGCCTGCCAGTGGTAGTTGGGTTTTACACTACCCTTCATACATTACCTGCCAAATTTAGTACAATGTAATGTGCTGAGTGACAATGTGTAATAACTTGTAACTATGGTTTACATACATGACGGAATAATATGTATTTGTAGTTTGGAGGCACATGATAAGAAATAAGACCCTGACCCTCAGGTCTCTATATCTTATTACATTATGTACCTCCAAAGTACTAAAACACATTATGCCATTGTGCATGTACTACATAGGTACAAGTAATTGCAGATTGTTACAAACCAGATCAGTACATACATTGTACAATGTATCAAGGTTATGGCGGAAGGAGGCAGTGATTCTCAATTTGTGGGTCACAGAACCATTTTCAGTGGGTCACAAACCTGTCCCAGAGAACATTTCTGTCATATTTATGTACAGGAAAAGTATAGTATCACTACTTGAGTCTGTTATCAAGTTTAAGGCATGTTCAACAACAATTTGAGAAAAAGTTAATATTTTACATTACATTTTAGAAGACGTATCTCATGCCGTGCATTAGACGGTTATAATGCATGATGTGGAGTCAAGAACACCACGACACGCAGCGGACTGAATTATAACAAATGTTGTTTTCATTTACTAAACCGGCAAAATATGCCAAACTACAGGGACTATTTTCTGTGGGTTTTTAGCCGGTCTTACACTGTCTGAACGCTCGTCTCGGAGCGAGCCATTCTCTCGCTGCTGCGAGGATCCCCGTCAGGCTCAACGAAACAACATCAACACACGCTGCATCACCAGAATCACAACACAACAGGACTAACCCAGCACTTTTCCTGGAAGTGAACGCCAATAGTACGCCTCACTCCTGGGCAGGAGTTATTTCACTTTCACCTTACTTAGCTTTACTCAGGTCCAGATAACATTAAAAAGGACCACAGGTTCGTTCATTGAGAAGAGGCAAGTCGTTCCATTAGTTTTATGAAATTTATTTTCAGAATAATAAGTTAAGTTTCAATCTTTCAGTCTTTTCGCTTTTGGTTCAGTTCTTAAAACAAGGAAAACAAAAAGGTTTGCAAATGTCCATTCATTGGCGACACCAATTATCACGTTTCTCTGTGTTTCACAGTTTTACATTTGCAGACACTCATCATTTAGTCAGGGTACACATAGCAGCAATGGTTGTGATTTCCGCAGTTTCTTGGTGGTTCGATTCGTTTTCTAAACACATCAGAAAGTTAGCGTCTAATCCTACACTGTGTTTACTTGGCACACATGCCGAGCACATACCGCTTTTGGATCCATCATTCACGCGGGGACGTCATGCTTTGCGTACTGGCCCGTGGGGAACCACACTTCCCCCCTACAGCACCGCCATCTCGCACTGCGCCTGAAGCGCACCCCAGACCCATAGCTGCACCAAACAGGGCTCAGATTTAGCTAACAATTTAGATGATTAACGTTGTACTACGGGAATTAATCTGTTTTTACCTGCTCACGAGAGCCCGAACACCTCCTCCACACCAGGCAGACACGGAAGAACAAGGGGTCAGAGGTCGAACGCAGGTCGGCTGTGCCTTTTTATACAGCGCCCCCAGCTGACAGGCGGAGTAATACCACAGACGGCTCTTACTAGCTAGCACTAGCTAGCAATCTGTAGCTCAGTTGTTTATGGAAACAGCTGCAGTGGAGTCGCTTACACCTTGGCCCCACGAACTGAAACTTTTATGTTTGACTTTATTAATCAAGCCAAATATGCTTAAGTGCAGGGATCATTTTATGTACTTCTGAAAATAATTAATGGTGCCTTAAAGTGATAGTCTGGATGTCTAAATGTATTATTCTATTTTTGTTAAGTCCCTCCTTCGCCGATCTCAGCAACTACTCAAGATTCCCCTGGCCAATGGCGTTAACCGTTTTCAATAGAAATGGAAAGCTCATATTTTATTAACAGTAGGCTAACCTAGCTGCTTGCTCTCCTCTACTTCCCATTCATCGAAAGTTTTGTTTAGGCCAAAAACGTTGAAATTAAAAACAGAATCCATCTCACTCGCTCCTGTCAGTAAGTAATTAAGAGTGTATCTGATTCAGCTGTGTTATGCGTTGCTATGGCGACGCCTGCGGCGGCGTGATATCCCAGTGATTTAACCACGGGACTACGAGGTATGAAAATAATGCCCACCAGCCAATCAGAATCGAGTATTCACCCAGACCATGGTATACATGAGGTAAATGTTAAGTCTTAAAAGTCTATTCCATTTCTTCCTTGGGTTCTGGTTTAAAAGTTCAGTTCAGAGTGTAACACATCCAGAGAACAGCCCATTCAACATAACAGGCCTCAACACAACCGGGGAGGCATGATAGTGCTGCTAGGAACCAAATTATACAAGTACAAAAAGACACATGTATTTATTTATTTATTTGACAGGAACATTTATGTATAGCAACAGCTTTATGTAGCTGTTGCTATACATATATATGGCTAGTGCTAATTTTCAACCCCTCCCACTCCACCTGGACACTTCACAAACTACAAAGGACGCGCTTACCAACGATGCATGGGAGTCGCATGTAAAAGTTAAGCCTCACAAACCGACAAAACCGTTACTCAGCTTCAGACTAGAGGAGTCCTGGGGCGGGCAGGGCGTCAGAGAGGTGACAGCAGATGCAGAAAAGCCCCAACATCCTACTGGCTAAAATGGAGGGACACGTTACTCCACCATACCTACACATGCAACACATCGACACTGTTGCGTTCAAATTGTCCACGATTAAAAGCTGGATGGATAGAGTGGAACTACAGTATCATCCATTCTCACGAAGGTCTTGTGGAGAAAAATGAACTGCAACCTTGGACAGAAATAAATCGTTGCAGAAGCTTATCGGAACAATGTCACAGCGGATGTGTTCCATGACGTAAGCTAAAGGCCCCCCAACAAAGTATTAAGAGTGTGTGATCTTTCTTTCTTTCTATGTTATATTTTGGGGCCAGGTAATGTCGATATAGGACATGAAAACATGGCTTTGAGTTGGATTTCTGTTTCCTAATGGCACTTACCTGTTGTACTCTGAACAATCCTCAACTTTCTTCCAGCGTACAATGTGTCCGTTGGCCCAGTCGGTATTTCAGTTGGCCGCGGTTCGTCTCAGTGTGGCACGGGTCCCAGCAGAACGCTGGCCGGGGGGAAGGGAGGGGGATGTTCACAGAGAGGCTAGCCCAGCGCGGATTAACTCTGGCCGGGTCCTATCTGTGAACTGTACAGCGGCGCCGGGAAATGCTCCACAGCATGGGCCAAATTAAGCATGGCGGGACGGTGCAGGTGAATAGGGAACCGAATAATGATGTAGAGATGTCAATTTGAAACTTTTGCTGTACATTACTGATATAAACTATAGGCAAAAATGTGCTGCAAATTAGTCGTTTGTGTTTTCATAACAAATATAAGACATTTCATCATGCATATAACTAGCCAGAAATGCTTATATTTTCAGCCACAAACCTCTGTTAAGTCCAGGACTGGAAGGTTTGGAGTCTGCATTTCTTCATTGGCGTTGCCTTATTATTAGTCTGTCTGCTTTTAGTTAACGGAGATCTTTTAAAGCTATCTTGACTGTTATTCAGCCAACAACCAACCAACTCGCGCGGGGAAAATGGTGCCAAAGAAGATCTCTGAAAATAACACGGCACGAAGACTTAATAGAGAGGCTGGCGAGAGTAGATTTTTTTTTTTTTATTGTTTCGTTGATGTGACTGAAAGCCTCCGGGCAGCACGTCCGGTGGCGTCTAACCAAAACAGTCCATTCACGCCCCAAACGGATTGGATTCTTTTCTCCTCGCTCCGAGCCTCGGCCCTTTCTTCTGCCTCTCCAATACCCCTCCTACGGTGCGTCCACAGTGGGTAGAGAGACTGTGGGGCGATGGGAAGTGGGGGCGGTGTTTCATAGACATGCTGATTCCTCATTCACCGGGGCCCCCGCGCCGGAACAAACACCGGGCAGAATGCACATTGAACACGTCCGAGTCTCATTCAGAGCCCGGTGGTTTTGGATGGAAGTGGTGGGGGGCTCCCGGTGGGAAAGCGTTGACCCAGAGGCGGGGCTGTTGGGGGGGGGGCTGTATAGAGCGGTCAGCCTTGGTTTGCTTATACCTGACAAATTAACAGGGCCTCTGTATCTCCATATCAGACTGTGGTAACGCTTTATAATAACAACACATCTGCACTGCCTGGCCAAAAGAAAGGTCGGCACATCCCAAGCATTCTCTGTGAAAATGAAGTCTCCCTGGGCCACTCTTTCGCAATGTGAGCCCAATCAATCCTGGCCTTGTCTTCTTGGGATCTGCCCGTGCCATCAGGGAAGAAGAAATACATTAATGGAATAGCCAGGATTTTCAGGTTGTGTTGCTGAACCTAAACCTGACCAACTGCAGAAACCAGGGCTGCCTTATCCATTGGCCTGGGCTGGAGCAATTTGTCGATTATTCTATCAGTCACTTTACATTTGACCAACCCACAGCATTTAAGCATTAATAGTTTCTTAAAGTTGACTGAAAGACTGCAGTTTTCTGGTTTTACATTTGTTCAAAATGTAGTATGGGATAATGTATAGAACGCTGGTCATAATCGGGACCTTCGTTTCGCCCTGTCGGTACTTATTTTCCTGAAAATGACCAGCGTTCTATACATTATCCCTTACTTAACATATCTTAATGGGATTCTTAACAGGGCGCATCAACTCCTGACATTCGTGGGGAAAGTTTTTGGCTGCCAAAAAATCTTCCACGAATGTCATAATTTACCCTTTATTCGTGGAGTTCGCAACGGAGCGTGTCTTTTCGTGATGAGTAATGGTGACCCGTAATTCAGCGTGAGAGCGTTCGTACAGCATTGCAGAATCACTGTTCTCACGCTCAAAATGAAGGGAAACGCGCGCTGCGCCGAAAAGTAAATAGTCGTACCTGCAGTAGCTAGCAATGCTAAAGAAAAGTTGCGCGAAGTTGGCCAATCTGCGCTCCAGGTTCTCTCACCTGTAAGTCATTTGGGGGTTTGACAGTGTGGCTTATATAGGACCTTGTTGCGCCTCCTCTGTGCTGGAGGAGATGACCCTGAACCTGCTGGACAGGTACAGTATCTACAGGTGGATGGCTTTGTGGAGCGCTCACGTGAAACAGCCACAAAACCCATCTCCCAGTTGTTTACGCTAGGCCCCTGTGTGCTTGTTCAGCGAAGCAGAGAAGACCAACATGCCTCCGAAGGACCAAACGCTCTGATGCAAGATGGTATCTGCCGGGGCTCGCACTGCACACCGATGGCATGGCGGGCTGGGAATGAGGTTTTTTTTTTTCTCTTTCGCTCTGTTCTTTGTAGAGCAGTTTAGTGTCTGTGGTAGATTAGGACCAACAGATGAGACGGAGCGTGAAGATCTCACCTGATAGCATCGTGAAAACACCAGGCCTATATCGCGGTGGCCCGAACACAGGTGGAACGAAGATAAGGGCCAGCACGAAAAGGGAAGGAACAGAGCTCCCAGTTCACCCCGGCTAACGCAGCGGTCAGGTTGGCTTTGTGTTGTGTAGGCGCCGGACAACAAGTCCCTGATGGACAGTCACTGGCTGCATGGTGAAAACCTAATGTTGGCATATAAAGACTTCAGAGGAAATATTTAGTCAAACCAGATTTTAAATGTTTTGCGCCTTAAATTTTTAATAAAAAGCAGGACAGTTTGGCTCCTAAATAGCAGAATGCCTTTATATACAGTATTTTTTGCATCGAAGGATGGGTCAAATTCAGAGGACACATTTCCCTAGAGGAACAATAAAGTACACGTTCTGTGTTTCTCCTCTTTGCTCAGTACCTGAGCACTGGGCCCTGCGTAGACCTGGTTTAGTCTAGGTTCACACCGATGAACCGATTCAACACAGATGTGTCCTTGCCTGGAAAAATCTAGACTCACCTTTGTACCAGCGATTGAGTTTGGTGACTGTGGCATCAACTACATTTTCAGGGCGGAACATACGTGAGCAAACAGGAAACCAATCAAGCGAAGGCAAACGTGTATTGATGCGTTGATATTCGAACATCAAACTCACCTCCTGTCGATGTGTTTTTGGTCATTTACCACCGACTGGAAACAAAGCTCTCGGCTCTCTCGTGTGCAATGGAGCCCAGACGGAAATCCCGGTGTATAAAAAATACAGAGGGGTTATCATTCTGGACTTGCCAGGCTAGAAGAATCCTTCAGCAAATTCATTGCAACTTAATGTTTTTAACACGTTACCACTGACTGCCCATCAGTTACTCTCTAAGATATCGGTTTGTGAGAGACACGGCTAAAGCATCCACTTTGATAAATCCCAGGCTCTACCAAAGAAAATTGCTCTCTTTCAACATATTTGCCTTTTGGTTTTATGTTAGCACACTGAACATACTAACGCAAAGGTATTAATAAGTGATTAAAAACATCCCCGGCAAGCAAAATATGCCCCGGTTCTGGGAAATGAGAAGACGTAGATTTTGCCATTTCCCGTCCTTCCGTTACATTGCCGGATTTGTTCTCTGTAACTGACTGGCGTGGCAGCGCTGGAGGACGTGGGGCCCTTCGAGGTTTGGGCTCAGCTGTGATGCCTGTGTTTGAATAGAGAAGTCCGTCACACTGCGACGCCCAGCCGATTCATTCAGCCTCCTCTGTACAGCTCCCAAACATGAAAGTGCAGCTCGTGAAAAGACAAGAAAAATCTCTCTCAGCAAAGCGACAAAGCTCCTTTCACTCTGCACTTTGAACCTCTTCAAAACAGAAAAGAAATACATCAAGGCTCAGGTCTGTGTAAGTTCTCAGTCGTACAGGAGTTGTCCATCTTCAATGAAGGTACTTGAGTCATCTTCTGTACTCAGTAGTTGAAGACTTTGAACGTTTCGCCTCTCATCAAGGCTAGTGAGTCACAAAAATGAATGCTATGTGGTCATTTTATTGTATGATTGACAAAATACGTGTAGACCATGGTCAGTGAAGCGGCTCTGATGTCTCTGAAGCTGCTGAGGGTTTGGGTTAATCGGCTTCCTGGAGGACCTCCGTTGAGCAGCGCACTCAGCCTTTGGTTCCACTGCTGAGGATGAGTGGAGGAGCCTCGCGTTCCTTTTCAAGTCGGTCCCAACTGACCGGGCCTTCATGGAGATAATTCAACCTCGAGGAAATCTCTCTCCGCTCAGCCCATTCTGAGGAGATGCTGGTCACATTATCAACAAAGCTTAAGAGATGACAGTAGGACCTGCAAAGTACACCAATCTACTGAACACTACAGTAATGTTGGGAATGGTTGGGAGTTCCTGAACAATCGTGATTTGCGGAAGGGTCTGTAAGAGCAAACACATTTGGGCAGCAGACCTTCATCAGGGCATTACAAGTCATTATACTAGTGTATGAATTTGTACAAGTTGTACACATGACATATTTTCATTTGTAGAGTGCCTTTTGTGCACTGTGTATCAAATGGATTATGATTCAACTCAATCTTCAGGCTTTGAGGTTTGTTCTTGGATCACTGTGCCGCTTACCTGAGAGAGACAGAGTGAAAAGTAAGCAATCAAATTCCTCCCCTCTTTAACCTTCTTAGTTTGCAAAATGAGGCGAGCAGGAACAGAATTTTTAAAAGTAAACAATCAAGCTTCTCCCCCTCCTCCTGATTGGACCCGACAGGTTGGTTCACAAGAAAAACTTGTCTCATTGGTCAACGCAGGAGGATACTAGACTCTGATTAGTTGCTGAGATCCAGGAAGGAGGGACTTTCCAAAAAAAGAATATATAGTATTAGTTACTGTACATTTTGCACATTTTATAAAATGTGTAATATATTTCGATTTC
This sequence comes from Proterorhinus semilunaris, assembly GCA_021464625.1. NCBI lineage: Eukaryota > Metazoa > Chordata > Actinopteri > Gobiiformes > Gobiidae > Proterorhinus > Proterorhinus semilunaris. The sequence goes on along the minus strand of CM038356.1, from coordinate 27,176,391 downwards.
CAGACTACCACTTTAAGCCTGTGTGCCAATCCACGCACAAATTTTAAGATTAAGATTAAGGTTTACTTTATTAACCCCCCTAGGGAAATTCATTCTCTGCATTTGACCCATCCTCAATGTCGCTGGGGCGACCTGTAGGAGCAGTGAGCAGCCAGCGTCGGCCGGTGCTCATCTCCATGATGTAGAATCACCTGGCTGGAGGATTAACCTATTGTACATGTTTTTAGTGGTAGGGGAAACCAGAGTATCTGGAGGAAACCTACGCAGACACAGGGAGAACATGCCAACTCCACAGAGAAAGGACCCGTCCCTGGTGGGAATCAAACCCGGGACCTTAGCTGTGAAGCACAAGCGCTAACCGTGCCGCCCATGGTAATAGTATCTCATTTGAAAGCTCCGATTCTCCAAAATTCAATAATTGAACTGTAACTACTGAAGACCTGCAGTAGCACTAATTAGAACTGGATCGGGGACAGATGCTTGGATTTTGGTAGCAATTTTAGAGTTAGAATGGTAGAGTTGTTTCATGTTTGTCTGCAAATCGGTTTTGGCCGTGAGTCAGTGAGCACTTTTACGAGAGAAATGATCTATTATCAAAGGCCTGTTCAATGTCTTAATGGAATAGCCTTCAGATATATCAAATGGCCTTTAAACTATTCAGCCAAAATTCCGCGCAGCACTAATGACTGCACTGCCGAGGACAGGCTTGCTTGGCTCTATGACAGGACGTTCCACTGTGGAGTTAAACAATACATTTCCAAATAGATTGTGGAATGAATGTCCCTCTAACAGCCGTCTCTTGGCTCTAAAGGGCCACTTCTCCCCTACAGCCTGGGACTTCAGTATGGTGCTGCGGTATTCATGTCACATCCATTTGAGAGAGGTCTGATATATAGAAACTGTAGCGACAGTAGCTACAATGTTACTGAGTTCTACAGTCATTTGGAACTACTGACGGAGTTTCTGAAACTATCATGGACATTTCCAACTTCTCTCCAGTCTTAGTCCATTACCACAGTCACACTGCTGTGTTTAAACAGAGCTGGCAGCGGGAGGCCAGCGCGGAATACTAATGCGCTCCTGTTGTTGCCGGCTCTTTCTGCTTTTCGGTGGTGCTTTTCAGCGAGGGCTCGGTTGCATAAGCCCTCGCAGACTCTGCATGCTAATAAAGCCGAGGGGGGATTTATTCATCTGTGGCCTCACAAATCAATTTAGTCTCCTGCCTGGGTCTGTTCACCCGTCCGGCCCGTTGAGCGCATGTGTGCAAAGCCAACAGGGCATCAGGGGCTCAGAAGGGACGCCGCTCCGTTGTGATTGAACGACATTCTCTCTCCCTCTGGATAAGGTGTGAGTGAGAAGTGCGAGGTTTAGGAGCAGCACCTTGACAGGCAGATCAGGGGCACGGTTATTCAGACTCTGTGGGCCAGATCTTGTGCTGCTCCAGACGCAGCGTTAGACAGGCGTTGCGTCATTTGACTACAGGGTGTCCCTTATTTTTAAAAAAGAGGTCGAGGTGTGGTTTATTACAAGCAGCACAGGGCTCTCCTTTAGAGGCCCCGCATTGTTTTCCTCGTTTGCATCGCACTGCCTCGAGTTCAGATTCAGAAAACGTTATTGGTCCCCAACCTCAAAACAGAACGTTGCACAAACACATCACAAATAGTCACTGCGTGTCACTTCCAACAGTGCAGACAATAGCAGAGGCTCAAGAGACCTAATAAACAGACTCCCCTCAGAATTCAACAGCTCAGTGACAGAGGGGACAAAGGAGTCGGAGAAACGATTTGTTTTTCGAAATGGTGCATAAAAAACGGCACCCAGAAGGCATGAGCGAAAACTCTGAGAACCGAGCATGGAGAGGCTGACCCAAGACACATTTAGCCTTCTTTAGCGCCTGCTCCTCCCACGGAGACTGTAGGTCTCTTTGTTTAACTCCGATCATTTCAGAGCAGATCTTGGCAATGTTTGTTTTTAATCTTTTACAGACAAACCCTTGAACCAGCAAACAGATGAAAACGTGAAGAGGCTCTCTATGGAACGGCAGAGAATCCTTTAACTTACACGAAAAGAGTTCGGTTTCCTTAACAGAGAGATTCTCTGCTGACGGCGTTTAAAAATGGAGTCTGTATTTGCGTCAAACTTGTCGTCGATCCAAGAACCAAGATATGTCCTAGAGTTCTTCCTTTAGCAGTACAGGCTTTGATAAGCTCTACCCAGGTACTTGATTTAACCTCTTAACCTCTTAAAATTTAACACAACGTGCCACTAGCAATAACACATGTCAAGAGATCGCTGGTTTGCCTGCTTTAAGAAAGGCACGTCTATGGTTGCTATCACTGGCATTGTTCTCGACAGAATACAAAAATACTGCATAGAAGATTTTGATCCAACTGATCACAAGTTACCAAATGGCATTTGTACTGGCTGCAGGAACATCCTCTTAGGTATGGACGGGACAGGAGAAACCGTGCGGATCTTTTTCAGGCCCCGAAAATCACTCAATCAACAACTAAGGCCTTCTGTAAAATGTAATCAGCATTTTTTTTTTATTTTTTTATTTTTTTATTTATTTGAACAGGGACAGTGTACAATATACATTAGCCTCAGAAAGGAGAGATGCATTGTACCAGGTTATAGCACTTTGCTAATTTCCACCTGCAGTCCCTGGGCCTATTGTACATGTTTTTAGTGGTAGGGGAAACCGGAGTACCCGGAGGAAACCTACGCAGACACGGAGAGAACATACAAACTCCACACAGAAAGGCCCCGTCCAGGTGGGAATCGAACCCCGACCTTCTAGCTGTGAAGCACGAGCGCTAAGCGCTGTGCTACCGTGCCGCCTAGATTTGAAAAGCATTTCAAATCTAGTTAAATGATGTTAGTCTGGATACTGTTTGACATTTGGCTTAATTTCAGTGAAAATTTCAATCAAAAATAAATCAAATTTAATGTCAGAAATGTAAAAAAAAAATCCTCCTGTGGACCCACCACCTGCAGGAGGAGCCATAGGGGACTGGTGCTATGTGATTTGGGCAGCTCCAACAGCTGCCCCCACGACCCGGCAACGGACAAGTGGAAGAAAATGGATGGATAGATGGATGTGAAAAATATTATTTGTCTCAAAATCATCTTGCGACCCCCACTTCAGTGTCCCACGACAGCCACTTCGTAAACCACTGATCTAGAAGATCTAATTGAGTAGCCTTTATGTTTTCAAAGACCTCCAAATCCCATTATTTACAGCAATTCGCAAGACCTGCACATGCTCCTCAGTCCCATGTCCACTGTATTCCCTCTGTTTCCAACATGTCCTCGCGCTTACATAAACCGCCATGTTTGTTTTGATCAACGCAGAATCCACACTGAATTATCTAATCTGTTTGTCTAGAATAAGCTAGCGACTAAAAATATTCCGAAGCGATAATGTTCTCGCGCGTAGCAACCCCTCCTTTGTTATGGCCCTCCAGATCAAGTCCGTCACTGCCGATTGGAAAAACAAAGCTCCGCACAATGCCCCTCCCAGTGTGCGCGGCTCATCGGCTGGCAGGGTTACGCCGAGCCAGTTTCCATTGCACATGGGCCGGGCCGATAGAGCGCGTATATGTCTGGGAGCTTCCCTCTCCCCAGACACCCCCTTCCTCCTCCTGCAGCTGGGGCACTTTTTCGGGCCAATCGCACGTCTGTCTCGAGCCCTTTCTCTCGGCGCATTACTCACAGGGTGTTTCTCTCCGCCACGCCGTTGTAAAAACTGACCCACAGATCGCAAGAGGGCCGGCGGAGGGGGTGCCCGTGCCGGTATGGTTCTGATCAGACGCCTGGGACGGCTGTCTCTTCTCGGCGCTGAAAAAAAATGCGCTGTAGGTTGTGGTTTTCTGGGAACAATGGGCCTCGCGGGATCGAGCCCGAAACTCATCCAACAGTGTGTGTGTGTGTGTGTGTGTGTTTGTTGATGATTTGTTGCGGCTGATTAGCGGATCCACAGCTGGAAGAGAGCATGTCGAGTGAGGTCCAAATCATCTTTGGGGCCGAGAAAGCGAGCGTTTCCCAGCCACAGAAACTGCTTACCCCAGTAGCTCTCGAACTTTTTTTCTATTTTTGAACTAATCCGTGACGCGAGTGTTTGGGCAAGGACTTAACGGTATCCAAAAAAAGAAAGAAAGAAAGGTGCCTGTCACGGGTTTGCGAACTCTGTGATTAAATGAATGTTTGGGTGGGTGGCGAGAAAAGGCGGAGGGGGCACGGGGTGGACAGGGGCGGGCAGGTGTGAGCGCGCAGACAGGCGGGGGAATGAAAATGGCATCAGCTCCACGCACGCATGTCACAGCAAATAGAAGCAGAGCCACGGGAAGCAGCATTTTTTTTTTTTTCTTTTTTTTAATGCACGGCACAGACGGGTTGCGTATTGTGTGTGGTTTGTTTTGTGGTTTACATTGTTATTTTCAGAAAATAACAATGGCCATGTAATTGGGATAAAGGTACATGCAATTCATTTCAACCAACAGCTGCTTATTTGGATAAAAGTACGCCTGTCGCCATAATGACTGCATCAACTTATCGGTCAATAAATGACAGATAAACTATATCCCTAACCCTAACCCATTTTGGGATCAGTAATTGTCAGTGCATCCTTCATTTTAATTACAGCCTGTGTGTTATTGAAGACATGTTAATACAGTCTTTTAGAACAAGTGATTCCTGAGATTTTCATTTCTAAGTTAAGTTTCTGTGGCAAAAAAGTGGTCCTCAATAATATATATGTTTATCGCAATATTTTTCCGGCCCAATATATGAAACTTTGAATTTTGATATTGTGATGGGCCTAAAATAAGAGAGACTTTACCCCACCCAAGTCCTAAATTTGTAAATTAGTAGTTTCAGGAACACTTTTAGATTGATGTAATGGATTGGGTGAACCACAGGCCAAAACAGTCACTCTAATCTAACGCATTACTATTTCCAAACCAGTAATCAGATTAAAGTTAGTTTTCCAAATCACTGAGTTATTATTTTGTAATTTTCCTTAGAAAAACATGAATGTATTCTATTAAATTTCTTTTTCTAACATACAGTACAAATCACGTTTCAGGCACAAGAAGACGAACATTTGTTAAGGGGAGAGATGGAAATACGTCACTACTCTGAGTCTGTGTCAACACTGTTGATGTTACTGTTACTATGAACTTACAGTAAAGTGAGTGTTGAGGCAGTGGAGATCTTGTCGGCAGCTGTTGAATGTAACTAATAAGGTAATTTGTAATCTAACTAAGTTACTTTTTAAAAGAGTAGTCAAAAATCAGTCATCAGATTACACTGATCATCTCTAATAGGATCCTTTATCCTGAAAAACTGAAAGATGAGAGATGCAAATGTAACACTGCCCCACCCACAATATCACATTGGATCAATGTGTTATATGACCCCAAAAAAGTCACACAAAAAGTTCACACGCTCTCTTTTTTAAGTGGTCACCTTTGGCTCGTTTTACTGTTCACATTCGTTGTGGCCTTGTTTCAATAAGCTTCTGCAATGTCAAAAGATCCAGTGTTGCATTCATCTTGTCTTGATGATGGGAGAGTGGGACCACTGTGCAAAGCCATCTCCAGCACATCCCAAAGATTCTCAACTGGGTTAAGATATGGACACTGTGGAGGGAGGTCCATGTGTGAAAATAACGTCTCATGCTCCCTGAACCACTCTTTTTCAAGGAGAGTCTTGTCATTGTCAATGCCAGGATTGGAATATGCCCGTGCCATCAGGGAAGAAGACAGCAATTGATTAAATAACCAGGTCGTTCAGGTAATAAATATCTCCACCCCCCACCAGCCTGATCACTCCACACTACTGCACTGCACTGTACATGTGCTGGGACTCATGTGGAGCTAACGTGCCCGGGCCTGCTTACTCCGTCAACACCACGGGGATCTCATCCAGAGTTTGTCTGCAGCGCGAGCACAGCACATACTGAACTTGAACACAGAGAGAAATCCAGCTTTTTAATCTCAACAGCCCATAAAACCACCAGTCGAGTCATTTAAGTCACGGGTCTTGTTTATTTGTGGTAACGTTTGGTTACGTGGCTCTAAAGCTACAATATGCTTTTCTTTACGATATATACAGGTAGTTCAGTATAGGGAACCTGGTCTCCCCCCTTGCCCGCGGCCCTCACTCTTCCCTTCTCTTCCAAAAGCTGCCCAGAAGATGCTTTTAAAGGGGAAATGGAAAACTAATTTATTTATGGTGCTGCACAGTAGAAGAAATTACATATTGAGCACAGTAAGCATATATTTATTTGCTTTAACTACAACTTCCATGCAAGTCTGGGTTTTGGCAATTACAACAAAATTGTTACATTTAGAGCTGCAGGTTAACGTTTTTGTCCCTCACCCCTTGAACGTCTCATAAGCCCCTATGGTGCGTTGCGTTTTACCAGCTGTAGCTTCTACACAAAGGCAAAGATGACCTGACATCCTGACCGGAGAAATTGGATTATTAAATAAACACACATGAACGTTTCATGAGGATTTCAACTGCAGCAGAACAGCTCTCCAGATGATTTCACACGTTTTTTTTCTGAATCCTGGCTGCTTTTGCTCTTATTTTGCGTTCCCTGCACGTGTCCTGGGGGTGCACTGTGAGGTGAAGGAGGAGGAGACATTAGCACTCAGTTTCGAAGTTGGGAATGTAACTGTGCTGGGCCAGCACTTGGATTTACTTTCTGTGGCTGCCGTTAGCCTTTTGGATCAATACAGTTTGCATATAAGGATGGTTCGCTGCCTTTCATTTCTCGGCATAGTTGGAAGTAACACCTTTTAAGAACTGTTGCATCATCGGGGTGTTTCAAATTCACAGTTTAGAGCTGGATAATATGAATAAAACCTATAATATAGTCCCAAAAACTCAAATGCATCATAATAATTTGCTTCCTGTATAGTTGAGGGCTCAAAACTCAAAATACACACATTACACATTAACAACTCCAGACGTTGATTTGATTCTTAATATTGAAGAAATTGTATCTCGGTAAAGTGGGTCACTAAAATGAAATGCATTTTAAAATTCATCGGGGCCTGTCCCTATTGGAATAAGCAGATCTCAGCAAAAAAACAGCAACTGGAAGAGATGGTCCCTCAAGCAGTCTCACTGGTGGTGCAGAGGCATCTAGCGCTGAACCATACTTTATACAGCACATTTTATTCACTTCTTACAATTTCTGTGTATTTTATTCAGGGCCAGGCTTTATCTAGTTTTAGCTCGAGGGCAGCTGGAATATGGCATAAGTAGGCGCTATATTTCGCCTTAAGTGTTTTCATTTCATTCAGTATATTGAGAGTTTGCGACTTCTACAATATAAATAAAAAGGAGCAGACAGGACGAATGGGAACAAGATCTGAGCTACCTTAAACTATTTGAATTTGAATTTTTCTTCTCCAGCCCAGAAGCCCCAAATTATACAAATTATTCAACATCCAAGGAAGAAGTCTGGTCATTTGCACATTTGTTAAAAGGTGCCTGAAGCCAAGTTATTTGAACAATACTTTTTGTAGCAACTCTGGATTTGGATTGGCTTGATACACTGAGCTCTTTGCTTGACATTCGGTTGACCTGAAAAAAGGACTTAATCAAATCTCGACAAAAACTGAAGTAAAAGAACTGACCCAGGTCAAGTTAGTTCTTATGGTATTTCCAGTTTGTGTGTGGTTCAAAGTGGTGATTTATCTGTAATACAATTCTTTCTCTATGTAATCTCTTTCCAAACTCTGTGTGTTTTTTTTTTTTTATCAATAGGATTTGTATTTGCATTATTATTATTTTGGTGTCAGACTGCATTAGAAAATAGAAACAAAGCTGGACTGAAACTCACTGAACTCCCTACTAGTGTTGTATTCCTTGACTAAAGTGGCTCCTCATCTTCCTTCCCAATTTCTATTGTTGTCGTAAATAGAGTTTGCAGTTGTTCTCACAGATTTGCAGCGACGCCTCATTATCCTCTGGCTCAGTGACGGCTCTCTGAAGAGGGAATCAAAGCTGGAGTGAGCGGCACAAAACGCTGATCCAGGCTGCAGTCAGTGGGTACACAGCTGTCAGAGAAACTGATTGTTTTAATAAAGGAATCTTCCACGGCGCATTCGCTGCACGGTGAACTTCAGAGATGCGCCTTTATTGCAGCTCCCGACTGCTCATGAAGAAGCTCACTTCATTAAGAAAGTGCTGAATAAGAGTCCAAATGCAATGTTATATTAGCCACGCTTGCAAATGACAAAAACCTATGGGACCACAAGGTTGCGTCTTGGGTCCCATACTCTCCTTTTCTAATGCCATTGGGATGACATGATCAGCATTGCAGCTCTGGGAAAAATTTAAACTGTAAACCAGGGGTCGCAAATTAAATTTCACCAAGGTCTGAACTGAAAAAAAAAAAGAATAAAATAGTCAAGCAAAGGTCCGGAACATTTGCCTGGCTCTGCCATACTATTCCCTGTCCATTCCAGGGAGCAATTGGAGCAGTTTGAACGGGCGGGCCTAACACGTACAGATTGTCAGTGAAATAAACCAATCAGCCATTAATGGACGTGACGAAACTGTAGTCCAACTCATAAATATATTAACTGAATATAAACCAAAATCCTCGACCGCTTCATCCATGATTAGTTTTGGCTAATGCAATGTTATATTAGCCACGCTTGTAAATGACAAAAACCTATGGGACCACAAGGTTGCGTCTTGGGTCCCATACTCTCCTTTTCTAATGCCATTGTGATGACATGATCAGAATTGCAGCTCTGGGAAAAATTTAAACTGTAAACCAGGGGTCGCAAATTAAATTTCACCACAGTCTGAACTAAAAAAAAAAAAAGAATAAAATAGTCAAGCAAAGGTCCGGAACATTTGCCTGGCTCTGCCATACTATTCCCTGTCCATTCCACGCAGGGAAGTTAGTCTGGTCAGGGAGCAATTGCAGCAGTTTGAACGGGCAGGCCTAACGCGCACAGATTGTCAGTGAAATAAACCAATCAGCCATTAATGGACGTGACGACAACTGTAGTCCAACTCACAAAATATGAACTGAATATAAACCAAAATCCTCGACCTCTTCATCCATGATCAGTTTTGGCTAATGTTAATGTTAATTGAACTAACAACATAGCAGTGCAGCAAGTGACGTAACCTTGTCAATTCTCGGTGACGGTCGTGATTGTTTCGACGAGGCCTTAGCCATTCAGCAACTTGTTTACCGTGTATGTCCAGACCCACCTTCTTTCGCACAGAAAAGAAGTGGGTGTGGTTTATCAGGCTACCGGAACATCAGGGTTAATTCACGGTTAAATGAGGATTTTTAAGCCTTTATTAAATCTATTTCTGTGATTTGAAAAATAATACAATTAATTGAAGTTATTGTTTATTTGCTCTAAAAGTAAATTTTGACTCCTAAATAGCAGAATGTATATCGCCTCTATTATAAACAATGAGCACATAATATCTGACAGTGATGTGTGTCTCCTCTTTGCTCAGTTCAACACACCGAGCTCTGCTTAGTCGTGGTTTCGTACAGGTTTTGTCTTGGCTTAGTCCAGGTTTAGTCCTGGTTTAGTCCAGGTTCACACCTGCACGCTGCCAATTGGGAATCTGCAGCGCTAATTTGCATTACGATTGTGCATGCATATTTAATGAGGGCGTCCTCCGCTTTTTTTTTGTGAGCCGTATTTTAGTCATTTCGAATCCTTTCTAAAAAATATAAAAAGTATCATGGAGCTCAGATTTAGGACTTTCTTTTTCTGTTCATCTGGGCTGTAGGTTACCGCTCTGCTGCAGTCAGAGAGAGAGGAGAGAGAGCACACGCCGCACCTCGTCTAAGGGGATTCAGGGTCGGGTCCAAAGTTCGGATCCAAGGTTCGGGTCCGGATGGGTTGGCACATGGGTCCGGATCCGGACCTCGGTCCGCCGTTTAGTGACCACTGCTGTAAACTTTTAATCAAATCATACATGATAGCGGTAGGTAGTAGTAGTAGATGTAACCCTGGGGAGTCAACTTGTGTTCAAAAGAAACAGTTTTCAAATCATTTCTTCCGCTTCCGCGCTGCAGCACATCACTCAAATGTGGAAGACCTCAAATTTCTGCCTATCATTCACTTTTAACTTTTTTAACTTCTCTGCCATATGACTGATTCTGCCAATGTACATGTTGTTTCTCAGTCCTTTGTGTGATATATTCCATCAGCCTGTTTTACTTGCAATAGATGGAATGTTTGTTTGGATACGGTTGGAGCGAGTATTTTCCAAATTGACTGAGCGGCCTGTTAGTTACACCCAAAGGAACTCAGGAAGATGACTTAAAGGGGGAGGGGGGGGGGGGGTTACAATGTTGTTCTCTCATCAAAAACAAGCCTGTAGTTGTGTTTCAAGTCCCTTGCAAATCTTTGAGTAATCTTTGGCTCTTCACCAGTGACTATTCTTAGCAGCGCAACAAAAGCTCCTAAAAAGCTCCCCCTGTTCCAAAAAACTGACGACATAATCCAGGAAACGCTTTCCTCACCTCTCGGTCTCTTGCTAAGATTAATCCTCTAATTGCAAAGTGAAAAACACTCGCTGTTGCTTCCCTACAGCCACACAGCTTTTAATCTTTCTTATATTTTTGTCTCTTTACTTAATCAGCTGTGCAGCCAAGGGGGATCAAGAGGAGGGGTGGGGAGGGGCTTATGGTCGCTCACTTGGCGGATCAGGAAACGAAAGCACTGGATATTTTTGTTTTAGCTGTTTTAGATCAATATTGCATTTTATTACCAACAAAGTGTAAGATACAGTAGTGATGAAGATGAAGTGACCATGACCTTGACTAGTATAGGGATAAGCACATGAGGTCGTCCAGGCTTAGCAGGGGTTGTAGTAGCTGCCGAAGTGCGCACAAGGGAGAAATTAGTAGCAGTCATATGTTTTACGCAAAATGTCCTTAGTCCGTACTGTAACATGTATTGACCAGTGTTTTGCTCACAGCTGCAACAGAAATACATTCCCTAATCGAATGGTAGTTTTCCGTAAGCCCTCATGTTTCCGCGAGTTGCGCCCGATCCCCGACACGTCGAGGAGAACTTAACGTCCCCCTTGTGCGGCGTTGTATTTTTCCTGTCAGCAGTCCTGGAGTCGGAGGCTGTTGGCTGTTAGTCCCGGGATCTGCTCTCTGACACAGCTGGGATCACAGCGCAGATCTGCTTACCCCAGAGGACATGTGTGAGCCATCTGCGAACCACGCCAAACCCCTCAGTTTCTCCCACAACAACAACGACTGCATCAGCTCTGCAAACGGGGCTTAAACGTTTTTGGGTTTTTTCCCCCCATCCCTCTAGATCTCTACACAAAAGGGATTAAAAGTTAATATCTTTTTTGTTTGTCAGCGTCCTAAACCAAAATGAATGGAAAGGGGCACAATTTGAGCGAAAGTGGAAGTATGGGGACTTGGCAGCATGTTGAGAGAATTGTTTCTATTTTGTATCTAAAGTATTAGCGGCTGGCTGGGCTGGCTCTGCTCCAGACGGGCTCTACTCCTTGCCAGCTCCTCGAATTGTTAGACAAGGCTGCAATGCAGAGAGAGGAGAATATAAGGTTGATCCTCAGCCAAAGTGCAGAGCAGTGCAGTTCTGTACCTGTCTGCTGTGACTGGGTTTACACACACACAACTAAAAAAGGAAATTTTGCCTCCTCATTTGCCTGAAAGTGCTTGTATTAGTGGTAACTGTTAGCTCATGGACGCAAGATGACCTTTCGTAATTTCTTGTAAAGCGTCTTCTGTATACGGGATTTCACAGCGATTCACGTCGTAGCCAGAATGTAGCCGAAAGAAATGCTCCCTAATCCTGGAACAAACAGCTCATATTCAGACAAGTACAGGCAGACGAAGTGTTGTATTAGCCGCGGCAGCTATGATAGGACTATTGAGTGCATGACTGAGTACGAAACACTCCCGCCATCAATCCACGCACAATCAGAGAGACAGGACGTATACATATACATGTCTGGAAACCTGTTTGAATTGAGAAGGGATTTTGGAACACTCATTTATTATGGCCAGTAAATGAAAAACCGCACCGCTGATTGAAAGAGGGGCACAGTGTGCAAAATTGTGGCCTTTTGTAATTAATTTATCGCAATTGATCGCATTTAAGCATCATTTATTTAGGGCTTGTATTTATTTAATTGTATACATTCTATGCTTCTTTGTATTTTCCAACATTTTAAAGGGATATATCAGGATTTTTGATCTTGTTATCCAGAGTGTTGATTGATTTCTGGAGATATATACAGGTTTTTTATTTTTTATTCATGCAGTCCTTATATTTGAAGAGTTTAGTGATGCTAGGCTAGTGCTAGGCTAGTGCATGTCTATGGTAATTAGTAGCCTGCATTAAAAACCTCTTCAAAATCATTGGGTAGTCCTCCAAACGTTGCCATATCTGATTTGTAGAAAGCTCCTTTGTGAATTCCACATGTAGTAATGCCGGCCGCAGGTAAACAAACTGTAGATCTGGTAAACTAGCAGATCACTCCGCCGCTGCGTAGCTTAAAACCAGGAAGCTGATGCTGCTCAAATATAAGTTATTTTAAATGCAAAATGGTTATATTAAAACAATTATTCAGTCAACATAGCCATTTATATGGGTAGTCTGGTGTTATGAGTGATTTACCTCAGGTACGCTGTGCTTGGGTCAGACTGTTTTTAATGCAGGCTACTAGTTACCATATACATTGCTAGCCTAGCACTAGCCTAGCACCACTAAACTCTTCAAATATAAGGACTGCATGAATAAAAAATACAATAAAAATCTCCAGAAATTAACAACACTCTGGATAACTAGGAAATGAGGCCCTATGTCAAAAATCTTGAAATATCCCTTTAACTCATTTGAAGTGGAGATGCGAGACCTGTGATCATTTCAAACACTTCAAATACAATAGCAGTTTGATCTTTTTAAATAAGTTTGTATATAAGTTTACAATCTGTTATCAATTTTAAGTCTGACAGTAAAAATGTTGTTGGCCTCACGCCGTGTTCTTCCCTAAGCAATGTCTTGCAGGAAAAAGGAAACTGAAAAAGTGCTACTTTTTTTTCCAAGAAGCTTTTAGATTTGGTTAAAGTCAAACTGGAGAAAATGTACACAGTTAAGGCGGGGGTTAAGAGGTTCATATTTTTAATCGCACTAAACCTTATGTAATTAATTAATCGTAATTAATCGGAAAATCTCCAGGCCCTAATATCTATGGATGGAAATAAGACATTTAACAAGTAAAAACTGTGTTAGTCTGCATTTTGAATTGCCCCGGAGCGCCCTCTGGACACGAGCCCTCATTTGTACAAATAACGCCACGCTAACAAATCAATGTTGCTGTAATGAACACACTTTGAACGGCTCAGAAAGTGTTCCCTCATGGACACACATTGTGTATGAGACGTGCCTTTTTGTGTTGGTGCCATTTACAGCCCCCAGATGAGATTAACCTCCTACCACCCACCTTAAGTGAGCCCATTTTCTGCAGTTCGGCTTTACCCAAACACTAAAAGCTACTTGACTGGACCTTACAGACCACAGGCCAGTGTAACGCCTACAAACCTGATGTAATTTTTTTTTTTTCAAGAAAATGTTAGATTTGGGTAACGCCAAACTGGAGAAAATGTGCTCGGTTCAGGTGAGAGTCAAGAGGCTGAAGTCCCCATTTAAACTCCCTGTTTAAATCTACCAGAAAGACGTTAAAGGCAATTGGCAGCATATAGGAACCCCGCCCTCATCCCCCAAAGGAGGCAGAGAGCGAGAAGGAGAAAGTGAGATGAAAGAAAGCGGGAAAGTTGGAGAGAAAGAGAGAGAGAGAGAGAGGAGCGGGTGCAAGTCCAGACACACTGGATGCTGTGCCCCAGGGAGGAGTCGCTCACGTTGGGGGCACATTTGGGCTGAGGTGTGGGCACTGTCTGGATACGTTTAGTCGAGCTTTTTTCCTTTTTAAGAGCAGTTTTGCCAACCATACTTTGACTTTTACTGCACACAGTGGATAACAACGTCTTGGCAGGGGATCAATATCCAATATCAAAGTGGTTATGCTTCTGCTCATGATAGGTTCCTACTGTTTGACCAATTCAGCACACCCACGGATGGGACAAAAAAGGCAGCTGACCAAACATTACGGGGAGGACACACTCACTCCGGAGCGTTGATTCTCACTCACTGGTCCGTGGCGCAGGAAGGGTTTGAAAACAATATTTAAAAAAAAAAGTGGGACAAAGGATTGAACTGAATAGATTCTAATTGAGAAGAATAAAAACAAACGTCAGATAAAGGGGTAGTTGTGCAGTCCTGAGAACACAGGGACATGCAGCTGCCTTATCCAGGACATACTTTCACTGAAATATGAAAAGGGATAGGCCAACTAACCCCACACTTCAGTGGTCTCTGTTTCAGGGCAGGATTGAGTTTCATATTTTTTTTCTTTGAGCAGTCGTGTTTCACAATGTTCAGCAAAGCAGATAGTGCAGAGAAAAAACTAAAGAAAACAGATCTACTGTAATAATGCCCAAAAGGGGAAGGCTGAAGCGTGGAGCTTGTCAGCGCATACCCCATGTTTCCACGTTGACATTTTACAAACCATCCATTTACTGTAACAATATGCTACATGTGTTTCTGAATCCAATAGCCATCAGTGACACAAAATAACATTATCAAAATATACATATGAAAATAAATTCATATTAAATTGTTATGGATTCATGTATTTTCTTTTCATAGTGAAGGATCAAATACTTTGGGCAGGTGCATAGGAGACGAGCGAGCATCCCAATGTGCATCGATGAGGAAAAAACCTGCACAAACATGCAAAATATATTCCATTTTAGAAGAACATCATGTCAATGTTTTGGTGCTACAGCCTGATGTCCATATGAAACATAAATATATTTTGTGCAAGGTACAGACAGCAACCTTCCAGGCTTTTTTAGGTTGCTTTCACGTGACGTCACAATATTTTGTAAAGCCTATAGTTTAAAATGGAGGTGTTGGGCAACTGTAAATTATATGGTAATAACTATGGTAACTGTAAAAAACAGTGAAAAAGAACATCTCTCTGTTATTACTGGGACAATCCACATGAAACCAAAACTGTTCATTGTCTTCTCTGTAGGGCGTATAAACTAAGGTCCTATTACTGTATTTTCTCTGAAAGGCGTCCAAAAGTGGAGGCCATATTCAAAAACATGAGCCTGATGTTGCCCAGTAGAAAGGTCCAACTGCCATAAACATTATGTGTCGGGTTTGTGAGTCCAATCACTCTCACAAATGATGATGAGGTATTTGTTAGTTTTCTTCATGGAGATTTCTCACAAAAACTGTCTTTCCCCGGAGAGAAAGACAGTTTGCGTTCGTGTTCTAGAATGTGATGCTGTCATTATGTCAGGTGGGCACTGGAGGTCTAGTGTATTGGCCAGCCGATATATCGGGCCAATATTTGGGTATTTTACAATACTGGCCGATATCAGCTATCAGCAGTTAAAAGACAGATATCTCCAGAACTCAAAGTAGCTTTCCGTTTGTTCCTTTGGAAAGAGAACAGTTTAGGATGAGCCCTCCCACAGCTCCCTCATCCTCATGGGACCTGAGAAACATTGCGGTGAATATTGGTCACAGGTTTGTACTCCTTGGATCGTATTTTATTATTTCTACGTTGCAGACTTTTGCTGATCATTTTGGAAACATACGAGAGACTTATTGTTTTTTGTTTTAAAATCTGCTGATTTTTGTCTTTCAAACAAGCTCCCACTAAAGTACCTATACTTACGGAGCAAGACATTTGGAAACATTGGCCAAAAATATTGACCATATCTGCATATCTCGCATATCTGCGCCGGGCAAAACAAATTCCCACAAAAAATTGGCATCGGCCTTAGAAAAACCCACATCGGTCAATCTCTAAATGTAACTCTATGAGAGGAAGAAATCTCCAAATAGAAAATAAACAATAATTAGTCAACCTGATCATTATTAGCGAGGGGTTTGGGCTCCAATCCTGAAAGTCCTTTCAAATGACTAATATCATGTCAATCCTTTGATACCAATGTTGTATGTTGGATATGACCCTAACCCTAAGGTGGCAGGTAACAGGTTAATTTAAAAATCTTTAGAATGCTCTGACATCACGCGAACGCTACCTATTTGAACACATTTCTTCCCGTATAATTTAGGAATGTGTCCAGAAAATCGCTTAAGGATCTAGCTGGTAGTCTCTATCTGCAAGCAAAGTTAAATCATTTGGAGCAAGCCATAAACAAAGGTTGCTGGGAGGAGTTTCATGGATTTATCGAAGTAGCCACGCAAAGGAGGGATGCGGACCAAGTGCATGATTTCTCGAAACAAAACAAAAACAGGGGGAAACGGTTAACAGCTCCAGAAAGTCAGTTTAGCATAATGGGCCTTATACCAGTCTGCGAAAGGTCACGTCCAATTAACCCACATGAATAAGTCCACTGCATTTACATTTCACTACCATCGCTCTGTCTGTGGTGTCCAGAGGCCTTTTTAATCATCTCTCTCCCACGGCGCTGACATTTGTTCCACAGGATAATGAGCTCCATGATCACATCACAATCACACGCCCGGTTCAAACTATTGACGGGTTGTTCGGGGTTCTTTTTGAGACAATCAGAAGAGAACCCCACAGCTATCTAGAGTTTTAAAACTACTTTTAGGAGTACAACCGATAATAATGTATAAGTCAAGAAAATATCCCTAGTTTAGATGACGTTGTTAAATGTAGTTTTGCATATGGCCAGCAGAGGGCGAGAGACTTGTCAGGAATGGCTACCGTGAACATGACAGTCTGCACAGGCGAAGAGACAGGATCAGAAGAGACGTTTGGTGAAGGTGTTTGGACTCGGTGGGTTTGTGGGTTACTCCGTGTGACGCATAACAGGATGCGGGCCAGCTTTTTAACCACGACTCGAACAAAAGAAATCACCACTCCAGGTCTGTTTTAAAAGCTCAACAAATTTGACTTTTCATTATACGGGCTCAGAAACGGGCAGAAATTCCGTTGTGCTATGCTATGACGTTCATAAGTGTCATGAATATGGGATTTGTGTTGGTCTTGGATGGGTTTAGAAAGCAACAGATCATACAGGGACAGATTCTGATTAAGTGAAATGAGTTTGTGGGACTCAGAAAATAGCTTGCCTAGTGGAACGCAACGTACATAAAGTGCTGGCATAAATACTTTGTTTATACAGCGAGGAGTAATTTATCTTCTAATTACATTGGGAACAGAAATGAGAAACTTTCTTATTCACTCAAAATTTTAATTTGAATAAACCATCGTGTGTGAGTCATAAGTGGCAGCTCATCACCGAGTCAAAAGAGATGAATGTCTGAAAAGAGAGTTCTGACTGCAGGGCCGGACCTGAGCACAAGCACAAACATGTGAAGGCCCAACGGGGCTGCACTTGAAGCCTCATCTGAAGAGAAATGGTGTTGCAAATGTGGGCAAACAAATAATCTGATCAGCTCTGATCAGATTATTTCCCAAGAGCCCCCAAGACCTCCTCAATAAAGCAAAACTGAACATTTCAGAGTGTCCTTTTATTGTAGACAGCACACCTGCGCAATATTCATGTGCCCTAACCAACATTTTGATATGCCACGCCTGTGAATGGATAAATACAGACGGCGTCTCTGGAATTGCCCGTATATGGTCAGGTTTGAAGCAGTAAACAAAGAGGAGAAACATCTAAGACAACGTGAGGAGCAAAAAGGTTCAACACGAAGCTTCATATTAGCATCATGCTAACACTTGCTACAACTGCTGTTTATATTGTATTTTTTTGCTTCTACTGAACAATCTGCTGTGATAAAACATCCATATGGACCCGATTTAGACTTGACTTTATTTGTGTGTGATAAATAATGTTATATATTCCGGCAGGGAAAAAAAAGATACTTCCTTCCCCCCTTGGCGAGGCCACGCCCCCCTATATGACTCGATGCCATCTGTATCTATCCTCTCAGCAAAGGAGAAGTGCTCACTAGCACAGATTTCAACAGATTGGTGAATATTTAAGAGAACTGGGTCTTTATGTTTATAGTGAATGTTTTATGTCTTTGAGTTCAGAGGATGAAACATGGGAGCAAAAACATGTGTTGCATTTGTATTTTAAATCATACCTCGCCATACGTTAATATAGGGACTGGCTTCACCATTCATTTCAATGGGAAAAGAAGTAAAAACATACTGACCACCATAACATTTAATTAAAAGGAATTTTGTATTCTCTCGACACCAGTACTGAGGTCACATCTTGCCCCCTCCGTGTTTGTGGCTAACTCTTTTAATGACCGTCACCTTCGCTTATAGGGCACCCTAAAATAAACGTATTAAAAAGTGGATTTCTCGGGATATAGGGCCTTTAATGAGTTGAGAAAAGCGTGTTCTCTCAGCCTCTGCCGACTCCTCTCTCCGACTATAAATATTTCAGCCCAATTTGAGCCACTAGAATTGCAAATGTTCATCCCTCATCCGCGCGGGGCTGAATTATATGCTGCCGGACTCATCTTACTCTGAGCCGCGATTAAGCCTGATCAGTGATGATAGACTCGCATATTTGGAGGAAGATTGCTTATTCGTACGTATTAGTCGGAGAGAGGGCAGGAGGTAAACTGCGGAGCTGTCGTCTAAGGTCATTCCAAACGTAATGCAGTTTAGCATTCGACCTTCATGGCGTCAGCGATCGGGGAAGTAGCATTTAAAGGGGCATAATTCACTTTTTAACTGATTTTACGATGTTACAATGTTGTTCTCTCGTCCCCCTGTAGCTGAGGTTCGACTCACTCGCTCCTCTTTGAGTAATCTTTGAATCTTCTCCAGTGGCTGTTCTTAGCACCATGGCGACAGCTCCCAAAAAGCTACTCTTTCCTACGTGGCTCTTTCCTACGTGTTGCTGCTTCTCGCGCTGACTCTCTACTGCCTCTCTCCCTTCGCTCTAGCGCGATGCGCAGTCCATGGCCTAAAGCTCCAATGCGGAGTTTTTAAACTTGAAATTAGCTTCAAAAATGCACTTATACACAAATTAAATGAACAAAATTAACACGAGTGCAATATAATAATTTTACCCTAATTTACCACTACAAATTAACCTATTAAATCGCTTGTAAATAAATTAAATATTTTTACTAAATACAAATACTGCACATATGAATTAAACTAAACTTGGCACCCACAGACTGTTTTATTTATTTTATCTCTCTTTATTCAAACAGCTGTGCAGCGAAGGGGAGTAAGAGGCAGGCTGAGTGAAACTGGATACTTTGTTTCCGCTGTTATAGATCAGTATTTGCATTTACTAATCAACTACGTGTAAGATAGTGATAAAGATGTGAAAAAGCAGAATACCTGCTCTCTAAGGAAAATGTGCTTCGTGTGTGTCTAAACCGTAACGGCAAACCTTTTGATGCAAGGCCTCATTGGGTTTTCAAACCAGATTGGGGCATTCCAAACAGGTGCAATTCTCAATTTGACTGTAACCTAACCTCACCGAAGCACAAAAGTGCAACAAAATGGCAGCAGTTACATAGTATCTTTCTTCATGTCAGTGAAAATATTCATATTGTTCACCCGCTTTTACCATCGCATATCAGGCCTGGTGATGTTTAGCCCGGCCGGATTGAAGGACTAGGGCCGCATTTAACCCCCGGGCCTCAGTTTGCCCACCTCTGGTCTAAACGCAGACTTTGTGAAATCCTAAGCACCAGACCTGACGCAGCAAGTAGGCAGGGAATTGGGCTGGACATACACCCATTTCGAACGGCTATGTTATTGTACCAGACTTTCATATTTTCCACGGACGGGCGTGCGGTGGGACGGGTGCACATGCCGGTTCTTTGATCACGTTCCTTGGAGAGCGCGCCACTCTTCAATACCGGCGGGACCATTGGTATGCTCTCCTCTTGGGACGCGGACAGTGTTTAACTCACAGTTGCATAAATACAATTTGAAGTTTGTCCTGTGAGAGCTTAAAAAGGGTGACGCCTAAATGCTGAAGTACATAAGGCAAGATGTAAAGAAAAGAGATGAGAAGTAGTGGGTCTTGCGCTCTTTCAGCACACCGTGTCTCAATCAAAATCTTTTTCCCTAAGCAACGCCTTCTAGACATTGGCCATAAGCACTGATGCAGCCGGTGAGTGCATGCACGATACCAGCCTCGTCTCAACACTGTTGTTACGTTAGGAGTTTTAGCTTATTCTTTCTAGCCGGATCTGCCTCCCTCTGGATTTGGGGAGAGGTGTTTTTTGGAATTCAAGCACAATTCCTCATGCCGCAGCTTCAAATTGTGAAGTATCAATGTATAGTTTCCTCATTGCGCCTGCCCCCTCCTCACATGTGCACGCAGTCGGCTGGCTTGTAAACCCCCGCGGGACCCGAGCTGCCAACATTCCTCCGAGTCCTCTGTCCTTGTGCCGGTCTGGTGGGGCTTTGTTGGACTTTACTGCGTCCTGCGGTCCATGTGTGCACAGCTGTGGACCTCCACCACCCCCCCCCCCCCACCTCTTCCCCTCTGTCTACTTCTGTTTGTCCTGTCTCTCCCCGGATTCGCTCTCCCTTCAGACGTCTTTTTCTAACTTTTATGAAATAAAAATGACTAAATAATGGATAGAGCCAGATACAAACAGATGGTTTATTTTGTTTATTAGCTACAAATATTTTTTTTCAGAGGGGATTTGGGATATCTTCTTTAGTTTTTGAATAAGCTATACATAAGTAATCAAAAATCATATTTCGTCTTGTTTGTTCGCCGTTCAAAACTTAATAAACTCGGCAAGAAATTAAATATTAACAAAACCGTATAAAAAAATTAAAAAAAGACTTCAGAATATTCTTCTGCAGTTTCCCAGAAAGGAAATTACCATATTCAGATTTCAGGGTCAACTTTCTTTGCCACACGTGGGTACAACATTTAGTGGATGAATATGCGTGGGTAGTGAGCACGACTTGACAAAACTTCATAAAAGAAGCCTCGTAAAGGGTGAGTTTTGACATTATGACATTAAAACAAAGACGTTGAAGGAGAAAACTGAACCAATTCGTTTTCACCGAAACTGGAGACTCGCCTTATTGCCAGGGAAATGATCGTAGACACTTCAGTGACCAGTGGCAACTCTAGTCTACAATTAGCCTCTCTAGGCCCTAGAGATCCCCCATACTCTCCCATAGGTACAAAAACAATTAGTATAATAACTACACAACACGTCCTGTACAATTCCCATGAAATTTCCCTGTCCAAAAAATAGAAAAGAAAATGAATGCAGTTTATTTTTTTTCTAATACTTACTATATTTACCTAAACGTTTGCAGCTCGTGCTTGATTCAATTATTTGCTGCACAAAGAGGAAACGCATGTGTAAATTAGATTCACACATGGAGGGCTCTTTCTTTTGTGTTTGTTTGTTTTTGCAGAGATAGTCATCAAGTTCGGCTCATCGAGTTTATGTAGAGAAGCCTTTGGGGAGCTGAACGCAGACTGATTGACACCTCTCTTCCTCTCCTTTTATCTGCTTCTTCACTCTCTCTTTGTCCCTCCCACACATAAAATATAAAAGCCCCACTGGAAGGCTGTTGTTCCCGCAGGTGCAGGCCACACACACACACACACACACACACACACACCCTGGCTGCAGTGTCCGTGCTCTCGTCCAACAGCTCGAGTCTCCATTCCTCCGTGTAGCCGGGTAGGTGATGCGTGGACAGGTCGGGTAAATAAGTCTCGCCGTGTTGGAACATTTTTGGTCAAATTGAAAGGATACCCGCAGGTTTGTAGCCGCTGACACTTGTTGACCTGTAGCACTAGCGCGGCGGGCTGGCATGTCTTCAAAGCTCACCTTTAGCCCGGGCTGCTGTCCTGACCGCTCCGGGAGATGCTTTATGGGGCTGACCACACGCACACACCACACACCCACACAACACACACCCACACAGACACAACACACACACTCCCACACAGGCTGGGAAGGAACTGGCACTGTGTTAGCATGCTATAACTGTCTTCATAACAATGGGAAAGCTGTAGGGCTGAACAGGGCTGTTCATGGGCCAGGCGTCACTTCCGGCAGATGTGTGTTTGTGGGTTTCACTGTTGTCATTAGTGAAAAAAACAAACAGCAAATAAGTATTAGGACATATTCACAATTAAAGAGGGCTTGTTATGTTGTGTGTTTTTTTTTACCCAATCTGATCTACGCTATTTAATTGTACAATTGTATAATATGTCAAACCAACCTACTTACCTGTCCTGACATGGCAAGGCAAGGCAAGTTTATTTGTAGAGCACAATTCATGCACAAGGCAATTCAAAGTGCTTCACAGTTGCATAAAATTACAAGAAAACTAAATAAAATCAATCAATAAAACATCAACATTAAAATATATCAATTACAGTAAAAGGCAAGAGTGCAGATACAATACTTTTAGTTTTCATATGCTCGGGTAAAAAGAGCTGTTTTCAGCCTGGATTTGAACATTGTCAGAGTTGAGGCCTGTCTCACATCCTCATGAAGACTGTTCCAGATTTTAGCTGCATGAAACTGAAACGCAGCCTCACCGTGTTTATTATTGACTCTGGGAACCACCAGGAGACCCCTCCCTGAAGTTCTCAGGGCCCGAGATGGTTCATACGGCTCTAACATGTCAGAGATGTACTTTGGTGCTAAACCATGAAAAGACTTGTACACAAGCAGAGCTGTTTTAAATTCGATTAGATTTTTTGACAGACAAAAACTTTCTCCACGAACGTCACGAATGTAACGAGCTGATGCGTTCTGTTAAGAATCCCATTGAGATGCGTTAAGTCCAGTGTTCATTTTGACAACATATTTTAATTTAGTTTTTACTCTTAGTCTTTTGACGAAAATGTCATTGAATTTTAGTCGAGATTTAGTCAAAACAATATCTTCAATTTTAGTCGAGTTTTAGTCGACTAAAATTGCAAGTCAATTTAGTCGACTAAATACTTTGTATTAATAATATTCATTATAATCATATTTAATGGAGGTCCTGCTTCATGGAGCTGCTCCCTCATGAACAAAGCTCAGAGCTGCTCATTTGGCAGTGAAGTTACATGATATGAGGCTCTTTCAGACTGTCAATAGAAGTTTGGATGATTTTAGTCTCTCCTTTTCATTTTTATTTAGTCTTATTTTAGTCGACTAAAATATCTGGACATTTTAGTCATAGTTTTAGTCGCATGAAAAAGTTTTAATTTAGTTTTAGTCCAATTTTAGTCGTCAAAAAAATCACTTTGACTAAAATTAAGACTAAATATTTTAGTCGACGAAATTAACACTGGTTAAGTCATGTCACAAATGTTACGAATGATGGAAGAATGCCATTCGTAACGCATCGTGCTTATGTGTGAACACAGCATTAGAAGAGGCTTAATGACCGCGGTTTTCAAGACCTTTGGAAATGCTCCAGTCTCCAGTGAGATGTTTACTTACTGAACAAGTTGTGGTAACAAGCTGGTCAGCACAGACTTCAGAAATCCAGAGTTTTGACTTGCGCCATTTCCGTTCGGTTTTTCGGCCCTCTCTTTTCTGTGCCCTGACCGAATCTTCACTTCTCCAAGGTGCCTTTTGTCTATTGTTAACCATTTTAACCTTGACAGGAGCAATAGTATCCAAAACATTTAAGACGCTTGATGTGTAAGAGTCCAACAGATTATCAACATTAGAACATGGAGGATTTTCAAATCTGATCATTTCCATAAACTGTGTCCTTGTTGTATCATTTATGTGTCTTCTTTGAATAACTCCAGGCCCAGCCTCTGGTTTGGGTGTAACAGACAGGTCAAAGAAGACACAAAAATTATCAGATAAAGCAACATCAACAACATTCACATTTGATATATTAACACCTTTTGTAATGACTAGATCTAGAGTGTGGCCTTTGTTGTGAGTCGCCTCACTCACGTGCTGAGTTAAACCAAACATTTCAAGAACATCTCTCAGTTCTTTTGCATGCCTGTCATTGGTCACATCCACATGCACATTCAAATCACCTGAAATGACTAAACAATCAAAATCAGTCAGTATAAATGAAAGTAATTCAGTAAAATCTTCAATAAAACAATTCTGTGGTGGTTTGTAAATAGTCATATAAAGTATGGAAGATTGTTTTATCTCCATTTTGAAAGACACATACTCAAACGATGGAAAAACCCCAAATGACAATTTGTGGTTGACTATATTGTCCCTGAATATGGCACAGACATAACCAAAACACGCCAAAACCCCTCTGGTTTTGGAGTGTTTCAGACACAAAATTAGATGGACTACACTCAATCAAAACTGATTATAAAAGATTATAAGAGGAAATAAAACTATTTATTAAAAAGGACTTGTTATTTAACGATCTGACATTGAGTACAGCATGTTTGAGATTTATCTGTGCTTGAGTGGATGGAATCACTGGATATGGAGAGGTTTTCTGGAGCTGGTACTGCGGTGCTAAAATAGCCACTGGAGCAGCTCCAAAGATTACTCAAAGATGCACGAGTGGCACACAACTCTAGGCATGTTTTTGATGAGAGAACAACATTGTCACATGGTACAATTTGTATTATACTCTTCCTTTAATGATGAGTTTGGTGAAACGACATGAACAGCTGAGAAGTGTGTGGTAACAAAATTGCTCCCATCCTCAGGTAAACTGCCCAAAATATGATTTAACTAAGTACGATCAGACTTCGAGATTCATCGAAATCCTAAGCAACACCAGTGTGCAATGTTAAAGGCCCGGGTGGTTGGGTGGGTGGGTGTTTGGTTTGTTTAAGTCAGAGTAACATTTGTTTTGTCCATCTGTATTCTGAATATTCAGTGGTTTTTAAAAAACACTTTTATGGATTGAGAGCTTGCGTGCTAGTTGTTGCCAGCATTACGCTGACAGTGACCCCTGAAAAGTGACCCTAAAACTTGCGCAAATAAGTGGGAGGTTTGGGAATGAGTTTGGACCACAACTAACTTCCGCCTTCTCTTTTAGTGTTGTACACAAAAAGGTAAAGGGCCTTAAAGTGTCATTTGGGTCACATGTATAAAAGTCAGTTAATCAAGTCAATGAAAAAGAGCTTGACATTAGTGCCAATATATTACCATGGTAACATCATACCGTATATCTAGAGCGTTATTGTTGATCTGTGTGCCTACCCCCTTTTATACACAGGGAAATAAATAATTAGGCAAATGAGCAATATTCAAATGTGATTTTGACTTTGTTAAAATTCCGCACCCCAGTTTACGGACCCAGCTGTTTATGGAGATAAGGCTTTGTTTTGCTCCCTGCAATGTTGCTAATCTCACATGCCAGTGCACTCCTGATTACACCGTGTCACAGTCATCTGCAAACTGGCGAAGTCTATTGTGTGAAAAACGCAAATGTTAACTTTATACCGGGAACGTTTGGAATTTTGGAGTTGTCCTCTGCTTCGTGGGAAATTGAGATTCTTTTCGTTTTGCGAGGTGGAACTTTGGGGCGACTTGACCAGGCCGGTCTCGGAGTCGCACTGGTCAAGCTACAGCACTGTCCATTCATAGCTCCCCAAAGCCCCACAGTAGCTCAGCCCACAATAAGATGTTTAGACGTTTACTGGAGAGACCCCTCGCCCCTGCCTCCACCCCTCCCCTCTTCCTTTAGAGATGCCAGTCACCAGTGGAGCACACCTGAGAGGGGGAGGTCCGGGGTCTAAACATGGGGCATGTTCTCATTTGATGCTCCACTGGAGGCGAGGATCCTCCAGAGATATGGAAACCGTCTGATTAAAGAGATAAGGATGGGTGGGATCACACAAGCGATGGCGCACAGGGACCGGAGATGATTGAAGACCAGTGTTGTTTTTGTGTTGCCGCCTTAGTCTTGGTCTTTTAGTCACATTTTAGTCATATCTGAATGTGATAGTTTTAGTCTAGTTTTAGTTGACGAAAACTCCAAAGATTTGAGTATAGTTATAGTAAGTTTCATTGAAAAAAGTAATGAAGTATTAGTATTTCAACAAATGAATTTAGGTTGATAAGCAGGGTATTGAAAAGATTGGAATCTTGAATGGAAGCTGTAGCAAGCTTTTGACAGACAGATTACACCACAATAGATATAGTAGACCCCTCCTGGAACCGCCACCTTAACGTGGTGGAGGGGTTTGAGCACCTGAATGATCCTGGGGGCTCTGTTGTCGGGGGCTTCGTCCCCCTAGTAGGGTCTCCCATGGCAAACAGGTCCTAGGTGACGGGTCAGACAAAGAAGCCCCTTATGAGAGACCAACAGGCCCGGTTAGAACCGTGAGGCCGTCCTTCTGTGGACCCACCACCTGCAGGAGGAGCCATAGGGCCACAGGGACATAGTGCAATGTGATTTGACCACGACCCGGCAACGGACAAGTGGAAGAAAATGGATGGATGGATCTTATAGGTATAGTAGAAATGTCATCACTGTGAACATGAGTTTTCCCAAAAGCGGCCGCTCTCTTCCTCCTCTGATCATCGCTTACAGATTTGTTATTAACAGCTTGTCTGCACTTTTGTCCATCAACATGCTTTCTGCGTTCATGCCCAGTGGTATTTAGTAACTGGGGGGGGGGAAATGTCCTGAGAAAAAATTAAGTCCCAGTTTGATCACAGTCAGTTGCGGTCCGACTATGGCCCTACGTCTCGTCATGTTTTAGCCACCAAAGAGCCGTTTCTAGCTCGTAACGTTATTGTTATTAAAAAAGCAGCAGTAATGATTTCGTCATAGTCTTTGTTGACGAAAACGCACTGACGAAGACGTGTTTGGAAACGGATTTAGCCCTGGTTTAGACCAAACAGTACAATGTTGGACGGAACAAACCCCCATACTTAAGGTTGCCAGGTCCTGTAGCTAAAGCCCATTATTTCCCTCCACAACATTTGAAAGATAAATACAATATGTTCTTTGCTTTCTTCTACTACATTTCTAAAGATTCCAGAGTAAAAAAAAAGTTCAAGTTGCCTGCATATCCTGTCTCATTTCGACGCACACTCCAGAGCAGTTCGTGATGGAAGGCTTGTGCGGGCACTCAATTAGGTTTAGGCACTTGTACTTTTAATTCCATCAACAAATCGTACAGTCAAACGCCGGTTGAGCTGCTCCTTGTTTAGCCCACAAGTGGAACTCCAATTTGCAAAGCGCTACCCAAACACACGACCACAGATGCCTCCCCCATTATATTCTTAAACCGCCGCAATTACCCCCACGGATAATCAGCGGTGCCCGACAATTTGCGGCTGTTTCCTCCGCCCGGACTCCCTCCCCCCACTGAGCTCACTTTCCTGAGTCCTAAAGCTTTGGGTAACCACTTTATTTTCCTGTAAAGATGTACATTTGTTTTTGCCACCACGCTGCCAGGCCAAAAAGAGGCTGTAGAAGCAAGTATATTTACAGTAGCTCCGACTGTAAGGGCTTGAAAACAGGGGGAACTGGGTGGTTCTGGTTTCAGTTCTCTTTTAGTTCTACTGCAGGTCTTTCCTTTCATTCCCCACTGTTATAGAAACTCCAACTGATGCTGAACTGTGTACAAATGTAACTATTCAAAAATATACATATTCTACTCCAGTATAATATGTTTTGCTACAGTTATGCATGATTAATAATCCCTAATACACTAAGCACATTTGATTTGTTTGGCCTTATTTTGGTGCAGTCCTCGTAGATTAGGGCGACGGCAATATGAAATACTTGCATTGCGCTTTATAAGCCTACAAATGACTGTTAGCTTGCGCTGCTCCAGTGTCCTGACAAGAACCAGGAAATATGACCATATTAGTCCAGTGCTCCGGTCTCTGCACTGGCTTCCTGTCACTCAGAGAATAGAATTTAAAACAGCTCTGCTTGTGTACAAGTCTTTTCATGGTTTAGCACCAAAGTACATCTCTGACATGTTAGAGCCGTATGAACCATCTGGGGCCCTGAGAACTTCAGGGAGGGGTCTCCTGGTGGTTCCCAGAGTCAATAATAAACACGGTGAGGCTGCGTTTCAGTTTCATGCAGCTAAAATCTGGAACAGTCTTCATGAGGATGTGAGACAGGCCTCAACTCTGACAATGTTCAAATCCAGGCTGAAAACAGCTCTTTTTACCCGAGCAGATGAAAACTGAAAGTATTTTATCTGCACTCTTGCCTTTTACTGTAATTGATGAATTTTTATGTTGATGTTTTAATGATTGATTTTCTCTGTTTTATTGTAATTTTATGCAACCGTGAAGCACTTTGAATTGCCTTGTGTATGAATTGTGCTCTACAAATAAACTTGCCTTGCCTTGCCACTGTCAATGCAGACTTTTTGATGTTCTAATAATATACATTATGTCCTATATTTTTTTTTCTTTTGAATATGTTTGCCCCTTCAAAGTGTTGTATTCGTTATATTTAAGATTCCTCTTACTATTTAGTTGTTTGCACATTATCCGGACTATTTGCACTTATCTTAAAGGTATGGCCATAAGTAGTGTTGCCACAGATTACTTGAAAAAGTAATATATTAATGATTACTGATTACTCTTTTGAAAAGTGACTTAGTTACTTTACTGATTACTTGATTTTAAAAGTAACTAAGTTTGATTACAAGTTACTTTGTTAGTTACATTCAGCCGTGGCCGACGACATCTGTTTGGAAATAGTAACGCGTTAGATTACTAGTTACTGAAAAAAGTAATCAGATTACATTAATCCGTTCTTAAGTAATTAGTTACTGGCATCACTGGTCATAAGATATTGTACCCACAGCTGCCCTGGAAGCCAGGCTGCCAATCTGCACCACTCACTCTACACCAGTGGTTCTCAACTGGTGGGTCACAGAACCATTTTCAGTGGGTCGTGAGCCTTTCCAAGGAAACATTTCTTTCAATGTGTATCATCTTAAAAAGTATAAAAACAGAACCTCCTGAGTCTGTTACAATCAGCGATCCTGGGATTTCAGTTTTAGATCAACAACAATAATTTGTAGAAAAATACACTCATTTCCCTTTTCCCCCCCTAATACACAATGTCAGCTTGACATCCAAAGGTACTGGTGGGTTCCCGTGCCATACCAGTTGAGAACCACTGCTCTACTACATTACATTCAAAAAGGCGGTGGGGGAAATGCCATGCCCAAGGACACAACGCCTGTCTGCACCTGTGCCGGTTATTAGACGGCCCACTCTAGCATCTAAGCTCTAACGTGAAAGTCTCATAACTGTAAAGTGTGCGGGTCAAATCCGGGTTCTTGCAGGTCGGAGGGGCTGATGGCGCAGATTGTCAGCCACGCTTCCGTCAGTCTCCTCTAAGGGCAGCTGTGGCTACACCTTTTCACCACCACCACCACCACCACCACCGTGTATGAATAATGCAAGATGAAGCGTCTGTGTGTGTCCGCCAAACCGCTCACAACCAATGCATTATTATTACTAATTCAGTCCTGGCGATGTCCTGCCTGTGGTGCGCGCGTCCGTGCCGTGAACTGTTCCCAGCCGCGTCACGCAGCGCCTATCAGTGTCTCTCTCACACTTTTGGAACGAGCCTTTTCAGCTGCACATCCAGGCAGCTCTTCGCACTAGCGGCGCGCACACACACACGCACACACACACACTTCTTCTTCACCCCCGGGGCTCTCCTCTCCGTTTCTCCGCTCCTCAGACGCAGTCCAACTTACCACCTGGACTCAGCAGTTCGCACAGCCTTCCTTAGGTCGTAGTCATTTACGCCAGGACACAAATCGTCCCTCTTTTTTTTCTTCTTTTTTTTTTGTTTTTTGGGGGGTGGGGGGGGGGGACTTCCACCAAATGAGTTTCAGTCCGGATCAATCTCGACTCCAAACGCGCCGCTGCGGTCGGATTTGCCCCAGCGGAAGACGCTGCTGCACGCTCGGTGGATATTATGGAGGATCTTTCGGCGCTTAGAGCGGACCGGAGCGCGTTTAATTTTGGCCAGCAGTGACACACGAGACGGGCTTTTTTCGGATCGGAGAGAGGGGGCGATCGGGCGGCTACGTCTCGCTGCTCCTCGCCGGATCGCATGCAGCCACCAAGGTCGGTTATACACTGTGAGAACTAACTACGGCTCGCAATTTTGTGGGCAACATCACTTCAAATGGGCTTTTCCTGGCGGTTAGCGCGCTTCTGTAATGATGTTTTTTTTTACGCACGGGATTGACCAACATTCTAGGACACGATTTAAGAGTTGATATATGTGGGCTGTCTCCTTGGTTTGAACTTGGCTTGTTCAGATGTGTTGTCTTTAACCCTTGTTTTAATCATAATGTGTGTCTATCTATCGAATACTAGTTCTAATCCCAGTTCAGACTTGTTTTAAAATCCTCAGCTTTTGTCCATTTTTCCCCGACTCAATCTTTACGTTTTCTTCGATTAGAGCTACTTTTTAGTTTTAGTGAAATAAGTGCAGGCATTCGTGGAAAGCGGCATCGTTACGGTGCGTAATATCCCTTCAGTGCGCTCACATGACAGCTGCAATTAGAGCAATACGCGAGCTGTCCGTAAAGCTGAAATTTAATGACAGGGTTCGTCCCCCCCCCCCCGCCCCCCCCCCCCCCCCCCGTAAAGCCATGTGCGTTTTTTCGTGTGGGGGTGTGCGTGCGCGCGCGTGTGTCCGTGCGCTTTCGTAGCCATCTGTCGGAAACGATCAGTCCCGTAAACGCGTAAAGGCGCGTTTATTGTGCATTTCGTATCTTTTTTGGTGTAGTGGCTCGGGTGTCGGTGCCAGAGGTGCGCGGGGCGATGTCGGCGCGGAACAGGTCGGGTTGGCAGGGAGAGGTGGGAGGGGGGGGCAATGCTGTGCGTCATAAGCGAGAGTGACAGCTGCATATTAGCGCGCGGATTTATGGAGAGGATCTTCATGTTGTTCGTGCCGATTTAGAGTTGGAACACCTATATCCATGTCGATACCCGTTTAGTCACGCCATACATACCTGGTTTTTGAAGCTACTGCTGTAATTTTTGTCTTTCTTGGTGAGGATTACGCACAATATTCTGCATTGGCCGTGGTATTTATTTATTCATTTATTGATCTATCAAATGTATCCGTTTTATTCAACCCACTTTACGACTTTTTTTGTTAACCATACATTCAGTTTGTCATGGTTTGGACTTGTGTAGGTTTAAGCCCTCAGATTACAGTTGATCCAATTTAGTCCTGTTTTAGTCTTGGTTTGTGCTCGTTTTGGGTCCTGTTTTTAGTAAACCAGGGTTAGTAAATACTAGGATCACTGACACGAGCCGCATGCTGCGTTATCCACATTGCAAGAAACCAAATTGCTTATGGAACACATTTGGAGGGGTGCCTTAGTCCAGCCTTGGGGTTTTTTTCACCCCTTCTTTTTTACATTTGGTCCAGTGTGCTCTCCCCTGGCAACAAAGACGTGATCTATAAACTGTTTTACCTGTGCTCCATGAATGTCCAACAACATGAATCGCTATCACCCGCTGTCACGGTCATTTCTATATCGACATGTCGTCCAGTACATGACAGACAAACAATACATTTTTGGGCTCAATATTTATCGCCAGTACCTTTTTCTTTGCATTATTTTGACATTTTTCTAATGTAATACTTGATTTTCCACCCAAATTACAGTGTGTCTTGTTGTATTTCATTTTCATAGTGGGATGTTTTAAAGGAACAGGCCACCCTTTTTTCCATACTGAGAGATGTTCTTACCTGAGCTTAGACGAGTTGATGCGTGCCTGTCTGTTCTTTGTGCGTGCGCTCAGTCACACAAAAAAAAACAAAAAAAAAGATGTTGTCAGGATTTGGCCTCTCCCGGCATATTCCTATAGCTCCAATCAGGGTGAAGTTCCAAGCAACCAAGCTCTTCAATATCAATATCTGCACTCCTAAAGAATTCTGAAGATATTACTGTGTGGACGTCAAAGTGTCATTATGCCTTACAATAAAGTACCCCTTTTTATCCGCTTAGAAAATCAAATGTTTAATTTTGTGTGACTATACTACATAACCGTAAAATAAACAGGGAAAAGAGCTTGGTCGCTTCCAATTTCCCCCCCCGTTTGGAGCTATAGGAATATGCTAACGTCATCTTTGGTCTTTTTGCGTGACTGAGCGCACGCGTAAAGACCAGACAGGTACGCGTCAACTCGTCTAAGCTCAGGTAAGAACATATCTGGGAAAAACCGGGGCCTGTTCCTTTAAGATTGAGTCGTTTTTGAACAGAGATTAACTGTCATTTTTAAGCTTTACTGTAGTGTCAGTTTCTGTGGCGTTATAAGTCATTGTGACCTGGGCCCATGATGGGAAGGGAAACCAGTGCACCCACAGGAAACCCCACAGAGCTAACTACTCTGCAACTACTAACCAATGCAAATGAGCGTGCCCTAATAGCTTCCCCATATCGTCAGCCGCCTTGCATAATTGCCCAAGTCCTATTTTTCACAGGAAAACAGAAATAAATCCCCATAGAACAGCGATGTTTCCCCACCCCGGATTCCTTTCCTTACCCTAACCCTGTCGATGACTCAAGCATCCACAATTAGTTAGCCAGATCGTGGGCTTTTAAAACGATCTTTTCACATGGTTGACACTGCTCTGCTGTGTTGAAGCGGTGGGAGTGTTCCAATGTGCCGTCTGAAGAATGTACATTTGCTCCTTATAGGCCCCGCACCTGTTGTACACAGCGGCCCATACAGGACAGAATAGTGACAGACGGGGCCCTCCTGCCGCTCAGGGCCAGGACAGGGCGAGGAACATTGTTGAGGTGGATGACGGGCCAGAGACACACGCCCAAATTTGCCTGGTAATGGCCTAAGGAAATCAAAGCAACAACCCCCGGGAGCTTAGTTGGTGAGGCAGCTCTGGCTCTGGCACTTTGTTGAACGTCTCTCCCTGCTCTCTGACCCTCTTTCACCCTGTGCTGTTCTATTCAGTAAAGCGTAAAAGGCCAAAAAGAATCCTTATAGACAAAGCTGCTGCTACAGCATCTGATCATAAAGTTCAGGGAGGTGACAAATACGAACATCTTGGATCATTCTAAACAAACTCCTTAAGAATATTGATTTTATTTAATGTGTGACAGTTGGCTACAATAGATATGTGTGTGGTTATGTATGGATTTAGCTACAAAACCAATTGTTCAGGTTGTGTAGCAAATAAATAACGAAAGAAAATGTAATTTATAATTGCACCATATACCTGTAGTATTTCACCACCTAAAATAATTGTTTTGCAAAGCACCATTGAAGCACTATAATGATCGAGATCAAACAAGACTGGGTTTGATATAGATCATACTTCAATCCAATCCAATCCACTTTATTTCTATAGCACATTTAATTAAACAACATGACTTGGACTTAAATATGTGTGAAATGGATGTAGACAAATAACAAAAAAAAATGCATTACTAAAGCCTAAAGTCACACTGTGTAACATTTTACCCAATAAATAGAATAAAATACAAGCATTTATTTTTATTACATGTGTCTTTGCTGTGAGCGGCTCACCTCTTCTCAGATCTGACTAACTTTACTGGGAGTGGGTACGTCTCCAGCTCGTCTCCATGGAGATGTACCCTGAACACAGCCAAATGTGAGATTTGAATAGGTTAATCCGTTCTTTGATTACCCACTGCAAAAAATAGCATTTTCCGTGTCTAGCCAGTCACTAGGAGCATGTTTTGTATTGCTGGAAACAGTATAATCCAAAATGTTACGCCGTGCGCCTTTAAAGGTTCATTATGCAACTTTTTATGCAAAAAAAACAAAACAAATATACTTTATTTGTGCGTAATTGTAATTTTGTGACACAATGGCTGTATGAGCGGTTATCATGGCGCCTTTACTTTCCATCCCAGTGGCCTCTACAACGCACTAGGATCAATTGTTTTGTAGGTTTTCTGGTCAGCAGAAAAACAATTGATCCTGGAGTATAGCCGCTTCGGAGGATCGGCGGAGGACTGAGGGCAGCCAGCCGGGTTTCCCTCGGGTGCTACAGTTCCCCCAACCTCCTGCTGGTCAGGTTGACCCACAATGGCAAGGCAAGGCAAGGCAAGGCAACTTTATTTATACCGCCCATTTCGTACACAAGGCAACTCAATGCGCAATGGCAGCACGGCTCAATCGCAGTGGCTCAGGACTAACGCCTGAAAACTATGTTGTTGTACAATGACGAATAAAGCACTTACTTACTTATAACAGAGGCCAATGTGATGGAAAATAAAGGCGAATATATAAGCCGCTCGGTCAAATACGCACAAATCAAAACATTTTCCCCATATAAAAAGTTGCATAATGCACCTTTAAATGAAATGATGTCCTTTTAAAGGAGTAGGCCACCGTTCTTACCTTAGCTTAGACAAGTTGATGTGCACCTGCCTGGTTTTTGTGCGTGCTCAAAAGTTGTTAGCATTTAGCATCTCCCAGCAAAGGTGTAGCTCCAAACTGGGGTGAAGTTAGAAGCTAGCAAGCTGTCCCACGTTTTCCCCTATTTAAATACAGTCACCTGAGCCTTTACACGATTCAAGTCTAGTTACACAAAATTAAAACATGTTGATTTTCTAAGCGGACAAAAAAGGGGCACTATATTGTGAGGCGTAATAACACAGGTAGCACTTCGACGTCGGCGCAGTAACGTCGGAAGTGCTCCTCAGGTCATCCGTTATGTAAATGTTCTCTCTGAAAATAAATTGTATTTCTCTAAAATTCGGGATGTGGATCAGCCTGCCATCAGATGTATAGGATTAACACGCGGCGCAGCTCGGAGTGTCTTTGTTAGCCTGCTCCCGTGTTAGCGTGCTCCAGCGTACTCCTGTGAGCCATGCCCCCCCCCCCCCCCCCCTAAGAACAAACTGGCTCACCTGTGATAACAGAATGTGTCCTTGATGGATGATTCAGTCTTCCCTGATAATTGTGGTTTATAAACCCGCTTTGGGGCTACTCGGGCCTTGGTATTTTCTGACCCCCAAATAAAGAAGTGGCCACCTGGATTAGGGCCGGGTAGTGTTAAACGATACCAGTGCAGGTACCAGAAAATGTCTTCTACCTTTAGATTCAAGTGTTGATGATGTTGGTCCAGGGACAGCGTTAAAGGAAGTTACCTGGTTATTTTTCTTATTTGTGCCTCTTTTTTTTCTTTTCTTGTTTCCTCAATAAAAAAATAAACAAAATTAATCATTTTAATATTTTCCCTTGACTCTCCTGATCTTGGGTTTGCTGCATGTTCAACCGGTTCGAGGTTCAGCAACAGGTTTTGCCCAAAGAATGAGATTGGGATGATGATGACCAGGTTTTTCCATCAATGTATTTGTTCTTCTCTGATGGGCGCGGGCATATCCCCAGACGACAGTGCCAGGATTCATAGGGCTTACATTGTCAAAGAGTAGTTCAGTCACAATCAATGTCACATATGCATTGTCCGCCGCAGAGTCCAGCTCCTAACCCCAATTGAGAATCTTTGGGATGTGCTGGAGAAGGCTTTGTGCAGTGGTCACGCTCTCCCATCATCAATACAACATCTTGGTAACAAATGAATGCAATACTGGGTCTTTTGACATTACAGGGGCTTATTGAAACAATGCCACAGGGAACATGTGTTGTAATTAAAGCTTAAGAGGCTCAAACATAATATCATTTAGATTCATATGAATTGAATCTTTGAATCAGAGCGTGTGACCTTTTCTTTTTGATGACGACTTTTGATCAGGGTCAGGCAGCGTGACATAACATAGTACGGAGGAAGACGCTTGTAAGCACAAAACTGAATAGAATCCAAATACGAGCCTCTATGTTTAGTTAACGGCACTCTAGCAAATCAGTGGTGCCGTAATAAAAACTGCTCAGCCTGCACTGGCTTTCAGAATGGGAAATTGGAAAATCGGCAACTCTACTTTGGTCGCCCTCAATCACCGTCATGGGACTTTGCTTTCGACAGGTTGGCAGCCATTTCTTTAGGAAAAAAGGGCGCAGAGTTTTGGAGTTTGAACGAGACGATGGAAGATTTCTGTGGAGGAAAGCATTTGTTATTGTTTGAGCAGAGGTTTGTATAAAAGATATGCCTAACCTCACGAATCAGCTTCATGTATTTATTTTTATTATAAAGAAATAAAATCGAATCGAAAGTCCCATTTCATCGAGCCTATACTACTACTACTACTACTACTACTACTACTACTACTACTACTACTACTACTATACGTTTGAAATCACTTATATTGGACCGGTAAGCCAGACGTGAAGGAAAGAGTTACTTCATCAGAGATAAACATATTACGGGTAACAGGTACTGTAGCTTCCCTCCCCCTTGATTGTCAGGTTGGAAAGAACACTTATCCAGGACGCGCTTTCCTTAACAGCACAATAATAGCACGGTAGAAACCGCATGGCAACTAAAGTGTAATTATGCTAAATGCACGGCAAATACTCTTGGAAGCAGGACACACACACACACACACCTGTCACTCTAGCTTATTTTTATGGTAATGTGATTAAACCCGAAGCCCGTATCAAGGCTGGATTCATATTTTCTTGATAATGCTGTAAAAAACGGGGCCGCGAAATGTTATTCCAAAAGTTAGACCTGCCGTGGTGCTATTTCCATCCCGTTCCATAAACACCATCTACAACAGACGGCAAAATGAACGTGACGTTTACCTTCTGTCTTAAAGAGAGAAGACCCGTTTCGATTTTAGAACCCACATTTGCTCTTCTTGGGTGCCTCATTCTCACTTTGAGGAGTCATTTATGATCTCTCATGACAATAAAAGTTAGGAAAAATAACCAGTAGGTTTACTCAGGTATAGTATAAATTGTAAATGATCATTATGTGTACTACTTTAGATATAAATGTTATTTTGATCATAATTTGCACACCCCCTCTTTAATTGTTTGTGAACAAAGTTGGTATAGGGACTTTAATATGAAACTCTTATCTCTTGAGTCTGATCTGGTTGATGATTTCACATTTCAATTGTTAAAATCTGTATGATGTAGCCGGCTTTATTGATTTGATGTCAAGTAATAACGTATGGCAACATTTTTAAAGTGGAAACGTTCATACATTCTCTTAAAGGTGCATTATGCAACTTTTTATGCACAAAAAGAAAGTTGACATTTGTGCATATCTGACATTGTAGTGACCCGTATGAGTGGATGAGTCACTACAAGGTCAAATACGCACACACATCTTTTCAGTCTGGAGTACCCCTTGAGTTGTACCTATACTTTGAGGATTTTTTTGAATTTTTTTTTTTTTACAAATAATCAACTAAATGACAGCAGTGATCAGCTAGAAGCATAATTAAAATGTTATCTTATGTCATTCCAGTGACATAAGTGACATAAGGGAAACAGTGTCATAACACCTGACTAATTTGACTGGGAGCTGGGACTTGCCTGGCTCTGCCACACTATTCCCCGTCCATATTCCCCAACGCGCGCAGATTGTCAGTGAAATAAACCAATTAGCAATTAGCAATTAGCAATTAGCGGACGTGACGACAGCGCTAGTCCAACTCACAAAATATGAACTGAATATAAACTCACGAGCACGCGGAGGCAAAATCCACAGGAGAGCGTGGCCTTGTCAATTCTCTGCGACGTGTATGTCCAGACCAATGGATCCAGGCCCACCTTCTTTTGCGCAGAAAAGAAGCGGGTGTGGTTTATCAGGTTATGCCGGGACGTCCTCTCCATAGACGTTGATGAAAGTCGGCCAAATGTGAGATTGTAGGTCCTCATTCAAATCCATTCTTTGATAACCCATGGCGAAAATAGATTGCCATCAGGAGCATGTTCTTTATTGGCAACAGTAGAATCCAAGCGTTTTGGAGTTAGGAATTATCAATCAATCAATCAATCAATCAAGTTTTATTTCTAAAGCGCCTTACAACAACCAAAGTTGACCAAAGCGCTGCACACAATAAACATTAAAATAAAAATACAATATAAAAAGGAGTACAATTTCATTTAAAACAGACCATTTACAACAGTTGCCACAGAACTATGTGTCAAATGCCTCTTTAAACAGGTGAGTCTTTAGTTTTGCTTTGAACAGGGGCAGGTCTGAAACGGCACGCAACTCAAGTGGCAACGAGTTCCAGAGTTTTGGACCTGCCACAGCAAAAGCCCGATCACCCCACTCTTTATGATGTGACCTGGGCACCTCCAGCAGGTGGTGTTGGGCTGAACGTAGGGTTCTGCTGGGCTGGTAAGGGGTCAGAGTCTCACATAAATACACAGGTGCAAGGCCGTGGATGGAACTGAAAACAAAAAGTAAAAGTTTGTACTGGATTCTGAAAAGGACCGGGAGCCAATGCAGGGAGTAAAGGACGGGCGTGATGTGGTCATGTTTGCGAGAGTTGGTGAGGAGCCGGGCAGCAGCATTTTGCACAAGCTGTAATTTGTGAATGAAGGTTTGACTGAGTCCAATATACAGTGCATTGCAGTAATCCAATCGTGAGCTGATGAATGCGTGAATAGTTTTTTCCAGGTCGGAGCGGCTGAGGAAAGGCTTCACTTTTGCCAGAAGGCGAAGCTGGAAAAAACTTGCCTTAACTACAGAGTCAATTTGCTTGCGAAAATCCAGATTTGCATCCAGATTAACACCTAGGTTTTTGATGATGGTGTGGGGGACGAGAGACTGAAGACCAGGAACAGTGGCGCTGAGTGGATTTTGAGCACCAAAAAGAATGAGTTCAGATTTGCCCTCATTTAAACACAAAAAGTTCTGTGAGAGCCAGAGCTTAATGTCATCCAGACACCTGTGGATGGACTGAGGTGTGTCTGGGGAGTTTGGCGAAACCGGGAGGTAGATTTGTAGATCGTCTGCATACATGTGAAAGGACACGTTATGGCGAGAGATGATTGAACCCAGGGGCAACATGTAAAGTGAAAATAAAACCGGACCTAAAATGGAACCCTGTGGTACACCAGAGGACAGAGTGGCTGTAGAGGAGGAAACGTCATTGATGACCACGGAAAAAGACCTGTCCGTTAGGTAGGACATGAACCACTGCAGCACGGGTCCCTGAAGGCCCACCTGCTGGGATAGGCGGGTCAGGAGGATGGAGTGGTCCACTGTATCGAAGGCTGCAGTGAGGTCTAGCATCATCAACAATACTGGTTTTTTAGAGTCCAGAGACAACAGGATGTCATTTTGCACTTTCAGTAGTGCAGACTCAGTGCTGTGGCGTGTCCTGAAGCCCGACTGGAATTTTTCAAACATGCTATTTTGGTCTAGAAATAAATGTAGCTGTTTGAATACAAGTTTCTCGAGGATTTTAGAGAGAAAAGACAGATGGGACACAGGTCTAAAATTGGACAAAACTGCTGGGTCAAGGTTGGGTTTTTTAATCAGTGGCCTGACCACAGCCTGCTTAAACACAATTGGAACAAACCCCGACTTTAGGCAGCTGTTGAAGAATGGAAGTAAAACTGGCCCTACTGTGTCGAAAACCTGTTTAAGCATTTTGGATGGAATAATGTCGAGAGGACAGCTGGTGGGTCTCAACTTTTGGACAACCTCAGAAAGCTGAGAGAGTGACACTGGCTCAAACACATTAAGGACAGCAGACTTATGGACAACCGGAGGAAGCATGTTGGCTACACTAGACGCAGCACTGCCTATACTTTGTCTTACTGCGGCCACTTTATCAACAAAGAAATTGAGGAAGTCTTCACAGGTTGAATTGGTCACATTTTTAATTATTTACAATTTACAATTTAATTATGTCATGAAATTGTATAAATATGTATATTAGATTTAAATTACAAGCGAATGACACTATTATGACTGTTATTATTACGACTATATTATGTTTTCTTATTTTTCTATTTATCTTTATTTATTTATTTTTTGTGGTTTTGTTATTTGTTGTTTCTTGTTTGTTTCTTCTTCCTAATCCTAATTGTCTGATTTCAACCTTGAACGTGTACCCTTCCTCATGTCCACTACCCTATTCAGTTTACCTTTACCTCGATTATTACTGTTTCTTTACTATTATTTGTTACTATCATAATTTGCCATGTTTTATTTCTTATTTGTGATGCACAACCCAAGAATGATCCTAAGAATCAAATGTGTATCGATCTAACACCTTACCCTTGCGTATCCTTCCTTTGTCTTTGTGCTATTTACAAAAAAAAAAATCTTAAAAAAAAAAAAAAAAAAAAAGAATCCAACCGTTTTTGGCCCTAGCATGTTCGTGTGATAGGCTTTATTCAAGTGAATCCCTTTCTCCTTTACCTGTGGCCTATTACGTATGAGCGTTATAGTCCACTTCTTCCACTACACGGTCTAAAAGGGCCCTAGCCCTGCACGTGCGCTGCGGAGGGAATACTGGTAGTTTTGCACTTAGCAGCAAATCAAAGCTTGTGGAGAACCGCTTTGTGGCCGCGAGGAGCGAGGGGCTGAGGGGGAGAGGA
This sequence comes from Proterorhinus semilunaris, assembly GCA_021464625.1. Lineage (NCBI taxonomy): Eukaryota > Metazoa > Chordata > Actinopteri > Gobiiformes > Gobiidae > Proterorhinus > Proterorhinus semilunaris. The sequence goes on along the minus strand of CM038356.1, from coordinate 27,135,955 downwards.
GACAAGTCCACACACACTCGTAATCCGACACTGAAGGAGGGGAGGGGGGGTTTTCTTCACGCGCACAAAAGGCCCGCCGTGATTGGCTGAGCGTGTGTGCGCGAGGCCCGTAGGCTGCACCTTTGTCGTGGACACTCCCTAAAAAGGAGCACATTCGCCTTCGGACACTCGACACGACTCCGCGCTCAGCCTTTTCTACACTTTAGGTTAGCGGCGCTCAACTTTTGCAAAAAAAAAAACTAAGCAAACTCCGCACTGAAAGTAGAAATGAGCTCACGGACCGCACCGCGGATACATTGTGGATTACTGACAGTGTTTTTGCAGCGGAGTCAGCGGCGCTAACTTCTTTCCTTGTCCCCCCCCCCCCACCACCACCCCACCCCCCCTCCTCCGTGCACAGGGAGAGTGGAGAGCCCTCAGCCCGAGCTGGATGGACGGGTATGGGGAAGAGAGGGAGACCGTCGGCGCTGGACGTGTGCAGGCTCCTGGCCGTGTTCCTCTCGCTGTGTCCCTCCGGTAAGAGGCTCGTTTACGGTTCTGGGTTTTGGGGAGAAATGCGTGACAGAAAAACGGCGTCATCGCGTCAGTGTTGTAACCGAGACTAAACGTGGGAACGCTGTAAACATTCCAGAGAGAGAGAGGCACGCGCGACAGCAACATGCGTCAAGACCGTCTACGGTCCCGGAGCTATTTTTGGTAAATAGTCGGACAGTACTTTTTTTTTCTTAATTATGTTTTCGTAGTTATTTTTGTTTTGACGGTACCTTTTTAGTTTTACGCCAAGCTGCGGAATGAACATGATACATTAGACTTTTGCTTCTCAAGTTAACTTGCCCTAGGGCTGCGCGATATGAGACAAAAAAATGCGATATTTCTTAATCGTGTTGAATATCGCTTTGATGATATTGCGATATTTTACTCGATATTTTATCTTTCTTTATCTTAATCTAAAAGCTTTTTGGGGAAAAAGGCCTCATAACAGCGACGAAAAAACAAGGAAGAAAACGTGACAAAAAAGCGACATAAAAGGTGAAAATAAGGGATGGAAAAATCAACAAAAAAGTCACATAAAAGTGAGCACAACGTCACAAAACAAAAAATGAGCAACTAAAAAGTGACAAAAACACATATACAACAAAAACTTGGAAACCACTACAAAACAACTACAAAAAAAGAGACATAAAATCAGTTTTGTAGGTCTTCGATTTGAAATGAGGTGTTATCCTGGCCCATAGGCTGTAAACTCCAGTCGAGAGAAGCTTTTAGATTTGGGTAAAGCTGAACATGGAGAAAATGTGTTTGGTTATGGCAGGGTTAAGAGGTTAAAAAAGTACGTTCCATTGTATTTAGGCAAAAATCATAACTAGTTTGTTGTTTTTTTTTCATCAGATTTTGTCTCAACAAATTGAATTTGCGATATATCGTGGCTTGTTGCGATATCGATTATGTGTCTCCTAATATTGCGATAACGATACTATGGCAATACATTGTGCAGCCTGAAACTACACTAATCATAGGAATTGTATTGTATTGTATTGACATATGGATTATGTCCAACAAATCAAACCAACTGGGTTTCCGTGACTTGAAAGCTGAAGTTCTGCTAATAAAAGTATCGGCTGGCTCACGGGCCGCGTCCCACGAGAGCCAATCCAACAGTGGGACTGACTGTCAACTTGTTTTTCGATTTGTGCGCTACGAAATGTTCTTTCCTAAATCCCGCCGAGGGCCTGAGCGTTTAGGAAGAACCGCGGTTCGACTTGTGGACGAGGCCAGGGTTGAAAACGGTGGTCTGTGGCTCGGTGAATTGTGTCTTACTGAAGGGGCTTTCAGAGCACCGCAGCCCCGGACCGTGTTGTGTTTGGGGGATGGGGCAGCTCTACCCTCGCTGCTCCTTCAATGCAGCCCTTTTTGTTCAGTTAAAAAGCTGAATGGGGAGTCGCATTTAAGTGTTCGACTCTCCAGCTGTGTCAAACCACCCCAGTGCATAAGAGGAGAACTCGCTCCGTTCTTTTACTGAATGTCAAATATTCCTCTATATAGTCTTTTAATGTGACATTCTTGGAAGTACAAGGAAACGCCATGGTAACGGTAGCATGGGTGGCCCGCAGGATAAAGTTCCTGCACTGTCTGAAGCATTCTACTCAAAGTAAACCACATTGCCTTGAATGGATCACTCAAAATATCTAGTTTTTCATCTTTTCTGCCAGCAGTTATGTGACTATTGAGGCTATGCACTTACATCATTTGGCTCTGTTCACTTGCATTCGACTTGCAGTCGGTTCAATCAGAAAACGTCAAGCGTGCCAGGTTGGACGGTAGGTTAAAAGAGCTATGCGCTGTTCTCTGAGTAAAATATTTGGCTTATTTCTCATCAAACATACTATTTTGAATGACATAATCGTCAATCAAAGGCGCTCAGAGTTGCTTTTTTTTTGTGAGAGCTGGAGAAAGGGGCTCTGTTGAAAAGTAAAATACATAGATAATTCCAGCCGTGATTCCAGGTTGTTGTCTTTTATTTATTTATTTTTTAGTCAGTTTTCAGCTATTTTTGTGAAGGTTTGGCAACCCTGTGTGCCGCTTTTCTCCAAAAAGTCACAACGGTGGGTGATTAACACAGAGATACAGCAATAAAATGTGTATCACGATTTCAATTTAATCTGGATGATTAATGAGCATTTACGATCAGTATATCGGCTTCTGAAGTTCACAATTCATAGGGCTTGCCATTAAGCAGGTACTTTTAAGCAAGTCACAAAATCTACTGGTACAATTATAAAAATGTTTATAATTTTCTTTTAATATAGACCAATGGCACCAGTATCAGGAGTTATTCTTTGAAAACTATATTTTTTTTACTGCCAATAATATGGTATTCGTCACACTGACTAAAAGTACCTGATTTATCAGGTATAAGTCTGTCCTCAGCACTGTGCGTTTTTATATTTTATCATTTATCCTGACCTGGCCTTAAGTGTGCTAGACCTTTTGGGGTTTAGTTATTGTAATTAACCATGAAATGTACTGAACTGTAGCCGTTAGGTTTTAGCGCTCTGCGGGGGAACAAACTGTGGGAAATTGCAGAAATAACAGTAGAAGATGGATTAATGTTGGGACATTCGTGTAGGGCTGGGCACTGTTAAACGATACCAGAACGGGATCGAAAAAAAGGTTTAGGTATCGGAAAAATAAAAGTAGCGAAAGCAGGTACTGAAAGAAATATAAAATCTTTTATATACAAGGTTTGATGCTGTTGGTCATCAAACCAAATAATTGGGTAGGAGTAAAGGAATAAATGAACATTACTTTTCTAGTTTGAATCTAGACGACAAATGTTTTAGTATCGGTATCAACAAAAAGTACCGTTCAGATATCGGTATTGTTAAAGTACTGGTATTGTTGCAGTCTGTATTTTTCACATTACTTAAATCCCTGTCACTCACTCGGAGCTGGACGAGACCGAGCAGTGAGTGGGGGAAGGGTTCTAATAGTTGGGCATCGAGTTGCTTTACACAAAAAAAAAACAAAAAAACATCGAGTTGCCCGAAAAGCGGATCGCCACAGAGGTCAGATCGCGAATTGACCTCGCTGCTTCTTCTGGTCGGTCTCATCAAGCTCCGAGTGAGTGACGGCAATTTAAGTAGGCAATCGTAGTGACTTTTTGAAGGAGCTGATGGTTTCAGGTGCCGGTAAAAAGAAATGCGCATGAATCGTGATAAAAGCAAATTCAGGATCTAGGCCAAAGAAAATAGTGATGATGGAAATGAATGGCCCTCCCCTACGAGAAACCGAGACCGTTTCACCACAGTTGCTGACGCTCGTATGACCTCGTTTTAAAACGGCACTTGCCCATGAAATTGGCTTTTGGTCTCTCCAGTGCTCGGGTCTTCAGGAGCGTATTCCAAAAACGTCACACGTCACGTTTGGCCTTTTTGAAACGGAGTTGGCCTTCCCACGTTTTTTTTTAGAGCCTTATCAAGTGGGACTCTCCACAGACTTGGAGCCACACAGCAGAGTGACAATGTGCTGACGGCCCACTGCGAGATAACGCTGTGTGTGGAGAGAGAGGAGAGGGCTGCTGATGTGCTGCTCCAAACTGGCACACTGTATGAGCTTTATCCGACTCATTATCTCACACCCAGGGCACGGGACCACCTCCCCACTACGGCTGAGCGGGAACTCTCTGGCAAGTTTAGTAATGTCTAAAAGCTGCAGTTTAGAAATGTTCTGAATTGGAGGATTGTCTAATGGTGTCTTGTGTTTGTTTAGCAGTTATTTTTTCTGTCTAATCTCTAATGCTCTTGTTTAAAGTGTGCACAATGAAGTCAATCATGATTCAGAAACACAACAAATCTAAATCGCCCTCTCAACGCTCTGCCCTTCTTCTTACAGCCGGTTTAAAAGTCAAAGGACTACTGTGAGCTCTCAGTGTGAAACCTTGCATCTTCTTAAAGGAAAGCCAAAGCACAGACAGTGAGGACACGCCTGCAGAGATACAGTTCAGTCTAATGTCTGTGAACATGTCTGTCCAAACAAACTCTGCATCTGTTCAGACCTGCAGGCCTCACATGCACTGATCTTTTCCTGTTGTTTTATTTCATCTTGGATTTATTAGTTTTTTAATCAAAAGTGCAGAATTATTTTGTCGAGCATTTTCAAAACCAAAGGTTGTCAGAATAAATTGAAACCAATGGTGTAAAATGCCCCCTCAGTCCCTTGTCTCACCCTGTGCTCTCTCTGTGTGCCTAACTGTGCTTGTCCTGTGTGCAGAGAGCCTCCAGTGTAAGATCCTGAAGTGTAACTCTGAGTTCTGGGCGTCCACGGGTCAGTCCGGAGCGGAGGAGGAGTTCTGCACGGCTCTGCGCGCCTACAACAGCTGCGTGCGGCGCACGGCGCGGACCTGCCGTGGAGACCTGGCCTATCACTCTGCGCAGCACGGCATCGAGGACCTCATGATGCAACACAACTGCTCCAAAGAGGGTCCCACCTCACAGCCGCGCTCCAAGACGCCCCAGGCCCCCCCGCCCCCTCCTGTGCCCCCCCCTGACAGCCAGGAGCGCTCCGACGGGCCCGAGGTGTGCCACTACGAGCGCAGCCTGCCCCGGGGCGCCCCCCCGCCCAACTACACACACTGTGGCTTCTTTGGAGACCCACACCTGCGCACCTTCACCGACCAGTTCCAGACCTGTAAGGTGGAGGGGGCGTGGCCTCTCATCCACAACAAGTACCTGTCTGTGCAGGTGACCAACACACCTGTGGTGCCGGGCTCCATGGCAACCGCCACCAGCAAGGTGAGGGGCTTCAATATTCACATTCTGAGTTCACTGTTTTCTAACGTTGGGGCACAGACCACGTCAGAACAGGGAGTATGTTCACGTCCCAGCATTAGGCTGGTGGGTCCATATTTGGCTCCTTTTCTCCTGCACTGCCCTCTAGTGGCCGATGGAGCCGCTTTCCTGAGAACCCTTCACCCGTCTGTATTCAGCCATTAGTGTGATCTTATCAGCGGCGTTAGATTGTGATTTATGGAGGGCCCTTTCTCTGTCTGACTCTGCTGAACTTGGCACAAATCGCTGCTCTCAATCACCGCCGGGGCCGTGATTGCGGCTCATTCCCTGTAATTCCGGGGCCGTGTTGTTTAAACTAATGACCTCCTCCTGCCGTTGTGGGAAACAAGCGGGAGAGGGTTCTGCAGTTTCAGGCTGTCCTGAACACCGTGTCAAAGCCCCTAATGCTAATGCACACTGGTAATGGCTCCAGGTCAGTGCAGGCAGCCAGAGCAGAGCAGTCCACTAGGCTGTTGGACAATATGAGATGTAGCTTTCAAAGGTCATGCTTCTTGCTCTTCAGAGCTCACATCATGTTTTTCAGCCATGAAAATACCGAGTGTTTTTAGGCCACAAGGGCCAACGGCAAACCCTGACTGGACAGATTCAGAGGCTTTCCATCTCAAAAGCATGAATGAGTTTACAGAAAGGTCATTGTCTGTGTTAGTGTAAGGCATACTGAGTTCAGGCCGTGGTGACGTGACTGTCCTTGTCTTTGCAGCTGACCATCATCTTTAAGAACTTCCAGGAGTGTGTGGATCAGAAGATGTACCACGCTGAGACGGATGAGCTGCCCGCTGCCTTCGCCGACGGATCCAAGAACGGCGGCGAGCGGCACGGGGCGAACACGCTGCGCATCGTGGAGAAGGTTCCAGGGGCACACGTGGAGATCCAGGCTCGATACATTGGCACCACCATTGTGGTGCGGCAGGTGGGCCGCTACCTCACCTTTGCCGTGCGCATGCCCGAGGAGGTGGTCCACGCCGCGGAGGAGGGGGACAGCCAGGACCTGTACCTCTGTCTGCACGGATGCCCCCACAACCAGCGCATCCACTTCAACCGGACGCTGCAGGGGCCGGGGGGCGCCCGGGGCCAGGGCTTCAACTACCACACGGCTAAAGCCAAGTGCAAGGAGCGGCTGCCGGTGGAGGACCTGTACTTCCAGTCCTGCGTGTTCGACCTGCTGTCCTCCGGGGACATCAACTTCACCATGGCCGCGTTCTACGCCTTCGAGGACGTCAAGCTGCTGCACTCCAACAGCCAGCGGCACCACCTGTTTGAGGAGGACCCGAGGAGCGGGGCTCGCCATGAAGGGGCCACGCTCGCCCTACTGCTGGGGGCCCTGCTGTGTGTGCTGTGGGGGGGCCTCTAGTCCCTCATCCCTCTGTCTGAGTGTGCTCTGTTCTCCAGTGTCGTCAGGTGCTGTTGTCTCATTCAGTCGAACATGATCATCACCTGAGCCCCCCCAGGTCAGAGGCCTGGAGCGGGGACAGAGGGGGTGTAAGCCCCCAGAGGGGTCTGGGACTGTGTCCTGGACTGGATGTCAGCGCGGCACAGAGCTGATGCGAGTGTTTCTGGGTTTTCTACAGCGGAGCCATGGAGTCACTGCTAACATTATGATGAAGGGGACGTAACCCTGTCCCGTGCTGTGGCCCGTCTCTGAATCCACACTGCACCGAAGGTCTCAGATCTGGGACGTAACGTTCACAGGGTTAGGGCAGTGGTTCTCAAACTGCGCTCCATGTACCACCGATGGCACTTGGGCTTCTCTAACTGGCACTTTGGGTCATCCACAATTTTTGACTTTCTTCATTTGAATTAGATATTTGAGTTGTATTTGTATTTTCTGGTGTACAGCCAGTTTAGTCCTAATGTGACCATAATCTGGTCCTGGTGGTGTTTACTTGGAAGGTCACATATTTTAAAGGTGGTACTCGATGGGAAATGTTTGAGAACCACTGGGATTGGTCTAAACCTGTCCACTACTTTAGGAAGAGTCAGTCGTTTTTTAAGTGATTTCTAAAGTAAAGGGAATCAAGGTGGAAAAAGAAAGCCCAAGTCAAGTTCGGTGACCTCTGTGCTGCTCCAGGCGTCCGAGATCTTTCACGCACGACTTTTTTTTTCTTTTACAAACCGCGTCGAGAAGGAGCGGGCGAAGACGGTGTGTGTTCGATGCATTTTTACAAGTGGTACCGTGTTCGTCCGAGGAGAGATTTGTTTTTTGTTGTCTGAAATGTGAATGTAGCGAACAGCAAAGGATTTTAAAATATAGGAGGCCGAGTCCACTGTTTACACAACCTACATCTGCCAATCCAAGAAACACAGGGTCCATTTTCCAAAACCTCAACAGCGGCCACACGTGTGCCGCAGGCTGGACGCTTCCCACTTTCCATGGTCAATACCCGTTCACTCCGCATGTTATACGCAATATTTAATTTCTCTGTTCACTTGAATGGATACGAATCTTTAGAAATGATTTGTAACCTCCCAATTCTTCACAGGGAACAGTTTATTGGCACTTTTGGGGTCACTTTTACAAAAATGCTTAAAAACTAGCCATGAAATTGATACAAATGCTTTATAATTGGACGCACAGTGTTTTTTTTTTTTTTTTTTTTTAAATGCCTGGGTTTACAAACGCTGGACAAACCAAATGTCGTTCGGCTAAAAATCGGGTAGGCCTATCGGTTCTTTAATTTACATTGCCATGTCGCTGAAAAAGATCACTGTCCTGAACCAGTGACAAAACGGCAAAAAAAAAAGCAACTTTCCAAATTTTTCCTCCTTTTTTTTTTTTCTCAACCAGTTTTCCCTCTTTGAATTCCTCATTCCTCCTCCATTCTTTCCACCGTTTCCTAATTTTTTTTCTCCAAATGTTGTCCACTTTTTCTTGACATGAAACTCGATATTGTAAAGTTGCATGTCGTCCAAAAGGCGATTTTGACATCTCGTGTAGACCCACCTCTTCTAGACGTTTTTGTATTTCATAAAAGCTTATACTTCTCATCATGATATAGATCGATATTGAGCTTCCACTCCTTTGTCCAGCCCTCGTAGACGTGTGCTTTCAGTGGCTCTTAACCATTGCCAGCGCTGGTGCCAAACCCCCCCCCCCCACCTCCTCCTCCTCTTTTCTACCAGGGTTTGTTTTGTGCGCTCGTCTCGGTGCCGCACAAACCATGCACGCGGCGCCCCCTTGTGCTCCAGCTCTGCTTCTCCACTGAAGTATTAGCAGGCCCGTAACTACTGCCACTGTTCCTCCTCCGTCGCCGCACCCGTGTGTTAGCTGTTGTTTTGCGGTCTTTTGCGTGTAACGTGAGATTGTACATAAAGTTGTCGTTTTTTTTTTTTTTGGTGACCTTTCGGGTTTGAATCTCCTGTTTTTTTTGGTGAATGTGAAACCTTTTAGATTTGTTTTTTTTTTTTTATCTAAGGGATTGTATCAAAGCGTGAACACGAGCGAGTTTATATTCTGCATACCAAGTATAGGGCTGAAGATAAATGTTTTTTGAAGATTTGGCAAAAACCTCATTGAAATTTGACTTTTCACTTGCAAGTAGAGCTAGTTTGCATAATAGTGTAAATGCTGGAGGTTTGCGTTGGCAAAATCGACCGTCTCAAAGGTGCGTTCGAATAGAGCTACTGGTGTTCACGTTTTATTGAAGCACTTTATGTTTTACTCTGAGCTCTTGATGAACTTTGTGTTAAATGAAAAAAAAAAAAAAAAAGGGAAACCGATACAAAGCCACAGATCAATGTGTTTGTACAGTAACTCTAGTCATGCAGCTGTTTATAATGTCAATTATTTATTGAATAAAAGGAAACGTCTTGTTCTAAATGGTGTGTCTGTGTGCGTCTAATCCACAAGTACAGTGTAATGGCGCCTCACGCTGGACATATTTGTTGTGAATTGACTTCAACAGACAATTCAAATGTGTGTGATGGGTCTGCCATATTTCACGAAAATAATTATAATCGAGCTCATCTTTGTGAAATCTACAATTTTTACATAGGGCCTCATTTCCTAGTTATCCAGAGTGTTGTTGATTTCTGGAGATATTTTTTGTATTCATGCAGTCCTTACATTGGAAGAGTTCAGTGGCGCTAGGCTAGTGCATGTCTATGGTAACTAGTAGCCTGCATTAAAAACCTCTTCAAAATCATCAGGTAGTCCTCCAAACGTTGCCATATCTGATGTGTAGAAAGCTCCTTTGTGAATTCCACGTGTAGGTAAACAAACTACTGTAGATCCGGTAACCTAGCAGATCACTTCGCCGCTGCTTAGCTTACAACCAGGAAGCTGATGCTGCTCAAATATAAGTTATTTTAAATGCAAAATGGTTATATTTAAAAAAACAAAACAATCAGTCAACACATTTAATTTGATGCAGGCTACTAGTTACCATAGACATCCACTAGCCTAGCACCAATTAACTCTTCAAATATAAGGACTGCACGAATTAAAAAGAAAGCAAATCTCCAGAAATCAACAACACTCTGAAAAACTAGGATATGAGGCCCCTATGTAAAAAATCCTGAAATATTCCTTTGCACCTCAATCTTTGTGCGTCGAACTTTGCCATTGGGGGCTGGTGCAATGTGAATTGGGCTGCTCCAGCGGTTTTCCCCCATGACCCAGCAACGGACAAGTGGAAGAAAATGGATGGACGGATGGCCTCATGTCACAAACATGTTTTATGAGGAATATGAATATATTACAACTTTTCATTTTAAAGATCTATGGATATCTGGGACCAGGAAAATGAACATGGACACAAGTAAGAGTAACAATTTTATTCCATATGTACGGCACAAGGAGAGTGGTTTCTCACAAATATAAATAATTTCTTCAACAACACATGATACACAAATGTAGCTTTCACATGTGATTCCATAATGTTGGAGCACATACACAAACCGCACACATGGTCCCTTAAATACTTGCACCTTCCGCCTTGCCCACACTGAAACACAAATAAGGCACATGGAGAAGCTGCACTTTGGCACCAAACGAAATATCAGGAAATGCCTTCAGACGACACCGTTTGGAACCTTCAAAGAACATCTAAATCAAATCATGGAAAGTGTAGTTTAGTTGAAAAGTGCAAACTGGAGAACAACTGGAAGTACCTAACACTGAAAGACTATATAAAGTTAGTGTTTGATTTGTGCACTTTCTCGGCCTGGAATACTGATCGCCTTCCAGACCTTTAGACGCGGATGCTTTAAGATAATAACCCTGCTATGTCAATACTTGTGGTATTAAAATATTTTGGTGTCGATGACTTTTCTCCATACTAAGTTTTCAAACGTAGTGGGTACTATGACAATCGCAGGAAAGACAAATGATGGAAATGACTTGTTCCGTTTCATCCCTCTGAACGCCTTCGGGCTTCATAGAACCAGAGTCCCATTAGTAACTCTCCAGTTAGCGAATAGTTTTTATTTCAGCGAAAGCAAAGAAGAAGATTGGGTCTGTCGGTTCTTGAAATAAATAATACAAAATTATAAATGAATCATATGAAAAATGTAGGAAAGGTTTTGCAAGGTACAGAATAACCGATTTTGCCTGATGCGCAAAGAAAGCAACAAAGGGATGAAGAAATTACAGAAGTCGATCTGTACGGAACGTGTTTTATTCGTGAGCAGCAGGCAGGAGATGCTCAGGCCACTCCGCGGACTTCATGATACAGCTACATCTGAAGGTGCAACAACATTCGTTTTTTCTTTTACCGCCCTGCAAACAAATTCACAAACTTAAAGCTAATCTCAGAAATAATAAAGAAGAACACATGTCCGTGTGGCTGTGGCTTCTCAGGGCAAGAGTCTCACATGATCCATCAGGCACTTGTACAAGTTCATTAAGCTTCCAAAGAACTGCCTCTAGATAGTTCCATAGGACTAAGCGTGTGGCGACTTTTCTCTGACCGGAGCACACCCAGCGGCTCAAGTCTGAACTGGATGTGTGTCACTGCCGATACATAGAATTTCAATGCAGTTCCACTCAAGTCATTCTACATAGTTTTGTGTGGCTTCTTCTTGGATCCAGTTCATGCGTCCAAGGGAAAATGGTTGTTCTAAAAACCAGAAGGTCTCCGGTTCAAGTCTGACACTTCACCCCCACGGCCCATTGCACAAGTTATATGGCTGGGAGTGATGGGGAGGGCATTGTGTGTAAAAAAAAAAGGAAAAACAATAAAAAATCAACAAAGAACCGGTTGAGTCATGATTTTAGGCTATGAGTTTTGGCCTATTATAGTCACAATCTATTCTGAGTTGAGGCCTATAATAGTCAGTGTTTCTTCTAAATGTAGGCCTATTACAAACATAAGTTTAAGGTTCTTATATAAAAAATAGTTTGCAAAGAGATTAATTGTAGTAGTTTCTTTTTTTTTTAAAGATCAGGCCTGTTACAACTTGATTTTAGGCCATATATATTGATTTAGTTTGAGTTTAGGCCTAATATAGTTTGCGCTTACTGCAGTTGAGGTTTAAACTGAGTGGTCCTGGTGGAGTTATGGTGGTTCTATCACCTCCCTAGGCCTCCCGTTTAGTTGGTCTTACGGCTCCAGCTAGGGTCCGCACTGGCGTTGGGGTCCAGCGGCCTCTCGAGAGGGGGCCGGTTGTCCGGGGGAGACTTGTGGCTCGGGGGAGAGCGGGGGTCCAGCAGGGGAGCCGAGGGCTTGTCCGGGGAAAAGGGTCGGTAGTGCTCTGGCCCAGGGGGGCCGCTCTGCCTGTGCTCCGGGGGCCTCCTGAAGTCCTGGTTGGGCCCCTCCCGTCCCTGGTGGTAGTTGGGGCTGCGGAAGTCATCTGGACGTCGCCTCTTTGGGTCCGGGTGTCTGAAAAATACATGTAGTGTTTCAGAATTTGATTAAAGCTATTGTACTTGTACAAGTGACTGCCTTTAGGGGAAACCAGCCAAGACCGGTTTAGAATTTGGCCAAGAGGATGCGCTCAGGGGCTACGTTCATGCAGACTGAGAACTACTTTCTGTGTTTTCATATTCATTTGACCTCTCTGCCCCTCTCTTCCACATTTTAAACAACTCACACGCCAATGCAATGGATTTTACAAGTGTTAAATGTCATTCATAAGAAACATACAGCTAGATATTGGATTGGTTTCAATGTAAAGAGGCAGCACCACAGGATGGGGGGCATGGCTGTTACCTGTCGTAGTACGGCCGCTGACCCCGGTGGTCTCGGTCGTTGCCGTACTCGTAGGACCGTTTCCGTGGCGACGTGTTGTTGCGGTAGCCCCCCGAGCTGCGGTAGTCGCCACCGTGCGAGCGTCTGTCGCTGTAGTGGTCCTTGTAGCGGTCGTACTGATGGGGGCGCTCTCCACCCCACGGCGGCCCGCTGTTCCCGGGGGGGTACGGGTACTTCCTGTCCCTCTGCCAGTCGCCGCGCTCTGGGAGCACATGGAAACAAGCATCACCGTGAAAATGAGGGCTGGGACAATATAATGTGGCGGGTTTTGTTGTAATGTGAGTATTGTATCGCACATCTTTAACCTCTTACTCCCCACCTCGACCAAGCGTATTCTCTCCAGTTCAGCTTTAACCAAATCTAAAAGCTTTGTTGTGTTTTTGTTGCTTTTCTGGCACGTTTTTGTCGTCACTTTGTCGCGCTATAGTTGCCCCTTTTGTGGCTTTTTTTGTTACTTGATTGTTGCGTTTTCATCCTAGTTTTTGTCTCCATTTTGACGTTTCCTTTCCAAGAAGCTTTTAGATTTGGGTAAAGCCAAACTGGGGAAAATGAGCTCAGTTCCGGTGGAGGTTAATGACATGCTGTAGTGAGAGAGCGGTCTGTGCCCTGACAGGTGAGGACTGCCCTGCACCTCGGAGCAGTTACAATAGAGTATGTACAGCTGTGCAATTCATCCAAATCAATCACAATTACACTCAATAATAAAAAACAAATCAATGGAAATAAACTTTGAGAGTTTCACGTACGCCCGCGCAAGTTCCCCGTCCTGCCCCTCGCAAAGTGTGCAGTGAAAATGACACAGAGCCACTGCTTAACATCCTTTAATATCTAGCCGTTGGCTCGTTCAAGTCGTCATAATAATTTAAAATCAATATTAAGGAACAGCTGTAAAGGACTGTGGAGGAAGTTTAGCCGCAACAGGAATTGATAAATGAATCCATGTTGACGCCACGCTCACCGTCGCCGGGGAAGTGCCTCTTGCCTCCGGGGGCGTAGGGGTCTCGGTGGTGTCCGTGGGGTCCGGGCTTGGACGAGGACCCGGACGAGTCCCGGCTGGAGCCCGAAGGTTCCGGTCTGAACGACTTGGCTTTACCGCCATCGTCCTTCTTCTTGTGCTCCTTCTAGAAACGGCCAGAGATTCCAGGTCAGATGGAAGAGAGCGGTTCTAAAATCTACGGCAAGACAAAGACAAAAGGAGGACATGATGTGCCGACCTCCTCCTCATGCGAGCGCTTCTTCAGGGCCATCTTGTAGAGTTTGTGGAGCTTCCTGGCGCCAAATTCAGTAAACTTCGAGACAAATATCCAAAGGTTTCTGAAACAAAAGCATAAGAATTGCGGGAGGAACGACACGTATCAAATGAAATGCTTTTGCCCCCTAGTTGTAACGCCATTCAAATCTCTTTCCCATTATCGGCATTACCTTCTCCAGAGCTTGACGTGCTCCGGATCGCTGTAGGCCTTCAGACACTCGCTGATGCGGTCTCCGATCTTCAGCAGGCAGGAGCGCGTGTGCTGCAGCTGCTCCTGGTCCGACAGGCCCTCGTCCGGCTTGTCCAGCTGCTTCAAGGCCTTCTTCACCGGACGCATGCGCTCCTTGCACTGGACACGCAGCAGCATTACGTTACCAGTGGTTCTTACTAACCTTTAACATTCAGCTTCAAAAAGTGCACTAAACTAAACTAAACTGTGAAGCGGCTCACCACGCTGAAGGTCTCCTGGTCCAGCTCGTCGTCCTCCTTGCCTTCGATGGGGACAGGATCGGAGCCCGCCGTGATGTGCACCGGGCCCTGCGGCTTCTTCCCCTTCGCCGCTTTAGACTGAAACGACACACATATTTTAGTGGTCTCGCATCCAAATGCCTGTCGGCGTATTTCTGTGTGTGTGCGCTGCGAGGTAGGGCTGTGGTTGATACCTTGTCCTTGCGGGGCTTGGGGACCTTCTTGTCTTTCTCCGTGTCCTTGTCCTTGTCCTTCCTGGGAGTCCCCTGCTTCTCTTTGTTCTCTTTATTGGCCCGCTTCTTTTGCCTCTTCTTGGCGGGGGACTTCTCCGTTCCATCGGCCGGCTGCAGGCAATAAAACACATGTGCCCTTTCACTCGTTACATGAGCCAAGAGAAATGTCCTAAACCCATGTTATTGGGGGGTCGTGGAAAATGCTCAGATTGGACCAAGATCGATTCTAGGCTGACTCGAGCTGCAAGTGCACAGCATTTTATTGTGTATTTTGGTGGATCAGTCGTGTCCTGACATAGGAGTGGGAGCCTCTGGGTACCTCAGGATTCAATGGGATACACATGGATAACCTCACAATATGGCGATACTGCATTCATCTATATATTGCACAAAATAGCCAAGCATATGCAATTTTTTTCCACCTTTTTCAAATATGATTACTAAATGAATAACTACATGCGCCATAGTTTGTATGATTTAGATTTGTTTCCGTGAGCATTGTTCCCTTTGTTCTCAAATGAGTAGGTGAAAAAATTAAACCTAATTGACAGAAAATGGGCCATTGGTCGACTAGTGTAGCACCACTTCATATACATTTCAAGAAACCACAGTCCTGTTTCAAAGAGGCATATTAACCAGTTCATCTCATCATTAAAAGTAATGTATGTGAGACAGTGTTTGGTTCAAGTGCTGCCCTCTACTGTCCTGACTGTGTTTTAGCTCATTATAGATATCATTTTGGTAAAGTTGTGTTCCGGCTCTCCTTATTTTGCAAACTAGGATGGGCTTTCTGGTTAAAGAGGGGAAGAATTTCATTGATCTCTATCTTTCCTGACTTTGCAAACTTTAATATACAGGATGTCATCAGAAGTATCGACATCTGAATAAAGAGTATCAATATGGTATTGTGCCACAAAATGCTGTGATATTTTGCAAAATTGATACATTGTCACACACCTACGAAAGAGACTGTCCAATTCAAATAGTTTAACTCTCCATTTTCACGAACAGGAAGTAGAAACCAGCAACGGCTCAGACATCAAAGAGTGAGACAAACAAATGTAATGTTCAAATGTCAGCACCACCCTCCCTGCAAAAACTCATCTAGAAGCAAGACAAATCTTCTTGAAAATAGTCAATTTGAAAAATTATTTCAAGAATTCTGTCCATGGGGGAAGTTTTACAAACTTGCGCTCAAAATGAGATAAAAGCAGTTTGCATGACGGTTATAGTTTTTCTTAATGATGTGAGCTGGAGTTTTCCATGTCATGTCTTACTTAATTAAAACTGTAAACTAATATAAATAATGGTCTTTCCGAAGCCCCTCTTTGGCCTGTTGGCAGGTGCTCACCTTGACCTCTCCCTCCTCTGATGGGGCGTCGGAGCGCGGGGAGCACATCTCGTTGGCCTGATCGTCTTTAAGCACAGCGTTCTCCTTCTTCTTCGCGCGGGGCTTCCTTTTTCTCACTTTGACCTGCAGATGAGACTGTGTCAGTCAAGCGTATGAAAAACAAAAACCACAGATGTGTCGAAGCGTCAGCAGGACCGGTACCTCCTCCCTGGACACGTCGGCGTTGTCCAGCTCCTTCTTCAGCAGCTTGAGCAGGTACTCGGCCCGCGCCTGCAGCTGCTTGGACTGGGGCTTCTTATCCGTGTCGTCGGGCAGGATCTGAAGGGAGTGAATAATGTTTCTGTGAATGAAGAAATCTACGAGTGAACGCATGAGCACCGGCAGTGGAGACGAGCCTTGCCTTGTCCACCAGCCTCATGTCGGGGTCGGTCTTGATCAGGTCCCAGTTTCCAAAGCCGTGTTCGTAGATGCCCAGCAGCAGCTGTGTGTCGTCCTGTAGGTCCCACTCCACGTCGAAGTGAGCCGGCTTCACACGACAGCTCAGCATGAACCTGCAGCACAGGCTTCACGTTACTGCCGTTGTTTGGACAACAAGAACCTGCAGGAGGTTCAGTCCACTATCACGCTGCACAGCGAGTGAGCTCCGAGAACAGGGAGAAAAGAGGAAGTGGCTTAACACGTTTTCATGTTTGATGAGACGCCTGAAACGTCACAACGTGGTGCCAATACATTTGAGTTTTCAATATTTGAATCATCTTGCGGCATCTAATTCTGCAGGCCATTTAAGTCTAGGAGATGTTTGGGCTGGGACAAAATATCGGATCGCAATACTTTTTGTTGCAATGCCAAGTATCAAGTATCGCAATACTTGTGTTTGGAGGCATTTTTATCACGCAATCTTTGTTTTCCAGTAACAGCACTTAATCTTAACACTCCAATAAATGTCAAACGGCATTTGGTTAATAAACTTTGGACACATTACGGTTTTCACCATCTTTAAAGTAAACATAGGTATCAGATCAGCCTCTGAGTGTCGTGATACGCATTGGACCGGCCCGAGTGTCGTGATACGTATTGGATCCTGACAAAAGTATACCGAGACCCACTTTTTCAGGTGGTCTCGGTCCGCTTCCAAACGGACTCTGGTCCCGTTCGCTTCAGGTGTAAATATAACCACTGTTGATCCGAAAAAACTCCAGGATACATGCGCCTTTTTGGGTTTAACAAGCCACCGTAGCAAGGCACCGTGGAAAAAGTGGCCCTCCGCGGCCGCTAACGCTAATACTGGATGGATGCTACAAACAATGAGCCGTGGACAGACCTGGAGCAACGAGGAGACACTGCGCCTCTTGGATATTTGGGCAGATGCGCACTTAACCCAACTGCTAGAAAAGACACACAACAATGCGTGCATGTTTAGCGAGAAAATGAAGGAGAGGGGCTTCGGGCAGTCTCCTGAACAGCCGCAGGGTCAAGGGGGAAACAACTGGCCAAACTTAAATGGAAGTACGAGACGCATTAAAGAAGAGTGGAGGAACAAGACCAACAGTTTGTCCCGTGGACATAATCGAAAGAATCAGCTCAGCAGACGACCCTTCATCCACACAAAACACCTCTTCCTCCAGCTACTGAAGCTGAGGTTAATGGTAAGTGGTTTAGTCTCTTACGTTTCTTTCATTATCATAGTAAGCGTCAAATATTCATTTTTATTTCATTTGTTGTGGTCCTTGCTGTTCAATGGGAGCTTCGATTGTCACACACGTGTTTGTTCACTTGCAAAAAGTACAGTCTGAATGCGAACTGCACCAAACGAAAAAAAAAGTCCACTTTTGATTCTGAACAAATAAGTGGAGCAAAGGACTTTACTGGTCTGAATACACCCTAAACTTTGGTGCTGGTCTTCAACAGCACATACGGAGTAAATAATGATTGTAAGAATTTTATAGATATTATAGAGAGTCTCTCCACATCACAAGCTTTTGGCCAGTTTTTCATTTGTGAAAATCCGTCTCATACACGGACTTATACCTGCTGATAAACAAAAATGTTTTTTGTGAATTCAATAGCGCGCAGCGCAGCAACTCGCGACCCATTTCTCGCTGTATTTCAGGTGAATGAGTCACTATAGAATCATCACATCCACTGTAAAACCTGGGCTTCCACTGAGAACCACTCACAGTCTAAGACAGCCTAAAGTACATATTACAGGTTTGTATTTCTATTATTCCTGATGATTGATTTGATCACATTATATTTGTATGAAAATAAAGTTGATTTAATTTGTTTCATTGGTGACTAGGGATGGGAATTGATAAGATATTATTGATATTAATACCATCAATAATTTTACCTGATTCGATTCTTTATCGATTCTTTCATCGATACCTGACTTGTCTGTGTTGTGGAAAAGCAAGGAATGAATGTGCTTTCGATAAACCCAAAAAAGACACATTGTTAGTTTTCCCAAGAAAAAAATATTCATTAAATTCAGCAAGTTTCCAAATATACTGTGGTTCCTGCTGGCACTCAGCCTGCCTGGCATCCTCAAATATAATGGTAACATTTGTACTTTTCAACAAGTGTCTGTAACTTGTAACAGACTGATGCGGTTTTGTAACACCTGAACAACAGGCCTCGGTCTGAGCCCAGACCCTACAGATTTTCATCTATTTCTGCTTCATCCGGCGCTACATTCTCCTTCCCCCTGTCCGTGTGCAGCTGCTTCTACCGCCGGGTCTCTGTGCCTGCAGCCCGTTAGCCAGAGCTGCGAGAGATCAGCCGATCGGCTCATATAGCGCACTCATAGCGGGGACGGGTAGAGGTAGACTCGCTCACAGTGCGCTCAGGGCGGAGAGTCCGCTCTGAGCCCTGGGCCTGAGCGGAGGCTCAGAGCGGGTCAGTCTCGGCACGGGGAGACAGCGGGCGCAGCAGCAAAGCGAAAACGTAGAACTGATACGTTTATTGCAATGGACTGTTTTAACTGACGACACCTTTTCGTCTCTCGTGAACACGCAAAATGGAGGGGAAAGGCTAAGGGGGAGAGTTGAGATCGGGCCGATGTTTCTCTGCTTACTTCGAAGCAGCGTCAAGCGACTCGGAGAACTGTCATTACGCACATGCGTTTAGCTCCGCGGCGCAAAGAGTGTTATCAGAGCGGGAGCGTCGATAAGAGGGATCGATAATGAAGTAGACGTACGGTTCCGATGCTTTGCTCAAACAGAACCGGGTCTACTTGTAGAACCGGTTCTCGATTCCCATCCCTATTGGTGACACAATAAAATGGAGAAATTCATACAGCTCTAACTCACTCAAGACACTTCTGCACAATAGCAAAACTAAATACTTATATCTGTCATATACTCTTGAAATACAATTATGCCACAATCTGATTAGCATCTTATAAATTGTTATAACAAATTATGTCTCATTTTGAATATGTGTATTTTTACAATTATGTTGCAATGTTCCTCTAACATGCATCAATTTACAGGAAATTACTGTACATATGTTCGGATCAACATTTTCTGAGCGAGAGGCCTGTAACCCTCAGGTGCTAAGCACCCCTAAAGTTGAAACTCTAAAACCGCCCTGTATAGCAGTATGAAGTACATCCTCTCACCTGTTCCTCTCAGCGGTGTTGGCTGGCACCGCCTTGTGCAGCGGCTCAAACTCCTCCTCATGCTGGATGATGGTTTTGGCGTTGACCTGAACTCCGGAGATTTTGATGTTGATGCCCCTCCGCTTCCCGGGACCTTTGGCTACAAAAGCACAGGTACAGGTTACATTCAAACTCGCAGCTTCCAGTGCGTTACTCCAGAAGTACGGCTCCTCCACCTTCCACTGGGTTCTCCTTGAGCTGCTCCTCGTGCTCCTGGATCGCAGCCACACAGCTGGCGTGCAGCAACTCTCCCAGCCGCCTCAGGTCTGCGACGGACTTATCCACCAGCTCAGAGTCCCGAGCTATGGCCTCCAATCTGCAGCAGGGGGCAGTGTTTGTTTAGCTAAACTATCCACACAAACGCACAAATGAGCTGGAGGAAAGACTCACCGCTCAAGAGGAGCTCCAAACTTCTTGTAGGCTTTAATGAACCTGCACAAACATGATTGTAAGAATAAATGTGCGTCACCATTAGGCCTGGGCCATACATCTCGCCGACACTGGTATCGGTTATCGGAGCTGATACTAGAAAAAATATGATATCAGCAACAGATATCCAATACTGAACCGATACCAGTTTTGGCTCTCACCGCTTTAAAAACACAGACAAAACTGAAGTGAATATGGACATGCTGTATGTCATTTTGAAGCTCAGAACCTGAAGAATTCAGTCCCGAGATAGTTTTAACTTCCACAAATGTACTTTTGTATGGTAATGCTACTATTAACTAATCAAGGCTGGGACAGAAACAATGATAGAAATACCCTAAGTAGTAATAAAATAAAATGGTGTTTTAGTTTATGAAGTTCTGTTGAAGAATAACTGATCTAACATATTAGTAATGCACAAGTTGTAATGATTAGATCAATTTACTGTATGCGAGTTGTTCATTAATTGAACAACTCTATTTTCTGACTGTGGTGGATTATGGTTTTGTACTTTCATTTTACTTTTAAAACTTTACAAGCAAGTTAGTTATGTTCACTGCAGATGGGTTAGAAGTGAAAAAAAAAAAAAGCACACATTGATGTTTGGACGACTTGGCAAATGAGAAACCCGGAGCCAGCGCAGCTTCCACCGTGCAGTCTACCCTCACGTCTCCGTCACACTCGCACACATAAACGCACATGCCCAGGCCTTAACCGATGATATGACAGGAGCGAGTAGTACCTGCGGATCTCGGCGTCAGTAAAGCCCTCCACAGTGTTCCTGCGGGCCCGTGGACGGCCTCTCTTCTTGGGCTTCTTGTCGTCTCCGCTGTCGTCGCTGTCGCTGTCGGAGCCGGACGAGCGGTTCTTCAGTTTGGAGCCGACGTCGCTGTCGCTGTCGTTCGCCTGGGCCTGAGCACACAGAGAGGATACAGGCTTCAGAAACAGGCCGCACACCAGACAAACAGCAGGACAGAGGGGCTGGGACCTTCTTATTGGAGCTCCTGCTTCTGGGCAGCATGAAGATGTCCTCCATCTCCCTCTGCCGCTCCTCCTCCTCTATCTTCTTCCTCTGCTCCTCGGGGATGATGTCGTCCCACTCCCGCACAGACTTCTCCTCCAGCTCAGGGGTGCTCTCCTCCATGGTGGTGAAGTTAGCAACCTATAAATTCAGATAGAGGGTGTTGTTATCGAGCAAGTGCATGAAATCAAATTCCTTGGTGTGATTATTGATGACAGAATTACTTGGAAATCTCATATTAAATATATATCTACGAACATTTCTAGAAGCATTTCAGTAATTGCAAAAGCAAAGCACATTTTAAAAATCAAAGCTCTACATACCTTATACTGTTCTCTGATTTTGCCCTACTTATATTATTGTACTGTGGTTTGGGGTAGTACTTATAAAAACACAGTTAAACCAATAATATTGTTGCAAAAAAGAGCTATCCGAGTAATTCATAAAGTTGGGTTTTTGGACCACACAAACTCATTATTTTTAAATTCAAAGATCATGAAGTTTTGTGACATTGTTGAGTTCCAAACTGAACAGATGTTATACAAAGCAAGGTATAAATTGTTACCAATCCAAATACAAAGAAGGTTCCAAGAACGTACTGGTTGTTATGATTTACGTGATGAATTAAACTTTAGGATTCAGAAACATAGCACAACTTTGAAAAGTTTTAGCCCAACAGTTAATGGTGTACAATTGTGGAATAAACTGGAGATGGATTTGAAACGATGTCCAAACATCAACCTGTTCAAATATAAATACAAACTAAAGACTTTTGAAATATACAGACAAGAAGAAATGTGTTGCCACTAGGGGGAGCAGTGGGATCAATTATGTGTATTGTTTCCTCTATAATCTGGAAGAGTGTTGCTGCTTGGAACGGTTGTCATTCTATTGCTCAAATTCACAAATGAAGAATTAGGGTTGGCAGGTTATGGATCTGTTGAGGGAAATCCTCCCAACGGGCTCTAAACCTTGTCCTTTAATGCACCACACAGCATAGGAACATATTTTACAAAATCAGCTGTTAGGGTGTGTGTGGGGGTTGGTTGATTGGGAGTTACTGCTCTCTTAAAATGGCCCGCTCTACACTCTGGCTTTTTAATGCACCACAACATTGCAGGGCTTGCATCATACTTCACATATAACTCAATTAAATAAATATATAATAATAATGATTATGAAAATTACACCCAAATTAAAATTATACTGAGGATGGTAATGACAACTGGGAAGTATCAAGATCTCGGAGTATAATATCTATTAATGTACCTTTATAACATAAAAGTAACTCTCGGTTATCAAGGGTAAAAATGTGAAAGAACTATATTAAGGATCAAATTTTTTTTTTTGACTGCTTTGTACTAGACATCGTACATGAAAAAAGATTGTTGTTGTAGTTGTGCGTTGTTTCAATTAATTGTATAAACAGTTCATATATTTTTTTGTAAGTTTGTAAGTTGGTCTGTACGAATGTAGCTGCTTGAAATGTTTTGAAATGTTCTTTTTTATTTATTTTATTGCACTTGGGGGTGGGCACTCATAAGCTTTTGCTTCAGCCCACTTCTTTTGAGCACTATGTGTACTGCTCAAATAAACAAATAAACTAAAAACTAAACTAAACTAAATAATAATAATGAACATAGGAAAGCTTAGATAGTGGTGATGGGCTAAATGAGCCGAGGTATCGGAAGGCAACACCGGCCGAGCTGTGTCACGAGCATATCGTTTTAGAAAAGTCACGTGACCAACACTTTCACTAGTCTGATGAAGGGCTGATTTGTGTCCCGAAACGTCACTTTCGTGGTGTGCAAAATAAAAATTGACTGGAAGCATTCAAGCTGTGCAGCTTTTTGTCTTCTTCAACCACAGTTTTATTGATCCTGCACGCTTTTCAGTTCTCTGCGATGTGCGTGTCTGCTTCACCTTCACAACACTTTCACTGTGTCATTTTGCATCATGTAGTGTCGTATGCAATGAGCAGCAGCGAGCAGCAGGGGGCGCCAGTTGAACAAGAGCAACACTTTGTAATTTGGGATTCATGCACCAAATCCCGTGGGTGCTCTCGGGCGAGCGTCCGCCCAAATCTTTGGGCACCGGGCCAATCTGCCCTGATAACAAAATGATTCAGTAGATAACATGTAAAGCACTAGAGCCATCTCCTTTTCTCTTCTTTCATGTCCATATTGAAGGGCAACGCAAAAACATACATATACGCTAGCACATAGTTTAATCATTATACCGTTCGGGTATAAGGACCAGTTTATAATCAGGGGTCATGAGTTCGAGTCAGATGATGGCGCCTATAAGCCTAACGAAGTGTGATACTGAGTGACACAATTTTGAAAGTGTGTGACTCACACTTTAAGGTATCATCTACCCGCTGGAATGAAGATAGTGCTAATGTGCCATGGATAAAGTGTGTGAGGAGTACCTTGAACTGAGAGAGCAGTTCATCTGTGGCGCTGGAGCCCTGGTCACTCTCTCTGGTCTCAGCCATCCGCAGGATCTCGTCGATGTCCATTTCCTGCACAGAGACCATTGTTCACCATTGCCATCACTCCCTGTAGCACAGTAGCTTTTCTTACTACAAAAATAAGCATCTTAATTAGAATAAAAGGTTTGGACTATTCCAGGATGAAAAATATATATATATATATATATATATATACTAGGGCCGGGACTTTAACGCGTTAATTTAGATTAATTAATTACTCAAAAATAACGCGTAAAATTTTTTTTGACGCATTTTAATCGCACATGTTTTTACAACGCGGAACGTTTCTCACTGGATGAGTTTAGGCGGACCGATTATACTGGAGCACCAACTTGTAGCACAGTCAACATATAATTTATGTTTAACATTATTTTTATTGTAAACGCAATCCGGTGTGTACTTTTTGTTGTTTACGTGCCCAGCGGAGGCAGGCGCGCTCATTGTATTTCTTCACGCATGTGTGTGCGCGCGCCAGCGGCGTCGGATGCGTTTGGAGGGTGGGGGGGACACATTTCAAAAATAGGGGGGGGGGGGGGGTCAGCTCAGCAGCGCACCTCCTCCTCACAGCTGGATGGACATATAGGGCGGATAACACAACAGCTGTGGAGCCGCTGTTCTCCTGTCCAGCCCTGGCTTCATGACGCTTTGTGAAAAAGCTCAGTGAATTAAGCTCTTATGAGACGGCGCTCGTGTTTGCATCCACATTTAGCTTCAGCCACACCCGTTAACTCCTGCCATCGCAAAGAAAAAATAAAAAAACATCTCAACGCTTGTATGTTCACATTTCCCACAAACACTGATACAATTAAGTCAAGGGCTAAAGGAAGCAAACATTTATCCGTCAATTGAATAATTCAGATGTTATTTCGTGAAGTTAGAGTCCAGACAGCGAGGTTTAAGGCGTATTGACCGGGTGAACACTCGCGCTAGCCCGGTGCAGTTTCCCCAAACTCACGCTACATCAGTTTCATCACTCGCTTTACAAACACATCCAAAAAAACTGATGTTCCTCACCTTAAAGTTACTGGTCAGGCCCTTTGTACCGATGAAGACCGGGAAACACGCTGTCCACCTGCCGAGGACCGCGAAAAGTCCTGTTCCTCCACGTAAAAAACTCCGGAAACACGATGCACGAGTGTCCTTGTGCTTCGGTTTGGTCAAATCTGTCCGTCCAACGATAAGCCTCAGTATTCTCACTTTAGCCGTTTTTCAGCGGTTTACAGAGACATGTTTACATTTCAGCCGCTCTGCGGTGATGGTGATAAACACAGCTACGCAAAGCGGAGCGTATGCGCCGCGGAGCGACGCGATACTGGCGCGGATAATGCCAATAAATATTTTTTTAAATGTATGGAAAATAAGGCGCGGGTCATATTTAATTGTTTGGCCTCGGGGAGCCTATTGAAAAGGTCCAGTCTAAACTAGTAAATATAAAGTCAATGAAAATTCACGTTGTGAAAGTGGGGGGGACCAAACAACCACTTTTCAAAAGTGGGGGGGACACGTCCCCCTCACAATGAATGGTTCCGACGCCCATGGCGCGCGCCCTCGCTCCCAGTCACACACAACACGGACTATTGAGGGGATCAGGCCTCCTCACATGGACTAAAGCCCGGGTTTGAAGCGGGGACACGACTCTGAAAGACTTGGAGTTTCTGGATACTGCTCAACAGGACCGGTGAGAGTTTTCCATTACGTTTGTTTTCGGGTTGCGTAGTGTGCCTGCACGGGCGCGCGCTTCAGCTGCGACCTCGCGCTAATAGTTTACGTGCCTTTAAACCAGCTGTTGCTAAATCAACAAAGTCTTTTCTGGCCTCTGAAGCAACAATAAACAATATTTTGTTGCTTAAGCTTATGTATTCAGTCATTATTCAATGGTATACTAAAAAACTTACTTCTCACTGTTCTCAGGTCAAATATTTATATGCGATTAATTTCGATTAATTAATTACAAAGCCTGTAATTAATTAGATTAATTTTTTTAGTCGAGTCCCGGCCCTAATATATACACATTAATGCCAACAAGCATTTTTTCATCAATTCATTTATTTTTTCCACCCACTGAAATGATTGCTTCAGTGGGTGGAATGGGTTGTGAAAAAGGTCAGTTGCTCTTCAGGATCAAAAAGAAAAACTAGAAGAGACCATAGTAACCTACTTAAAATCAACATGAACTCTATTAATTCACGCATTTTATAGCCAGGTTAAGGCGGTCATATTTTGGATGAGGAACAATGATTAAAAGCTTTATCAGGACACATTGTTGAACCCCTGAGCCGAGTGCGGCCCCTCATACATCGTACTAACGGTATTCACCTGCGGCTCAGACTCCTCCCCCTCCGCCTCCTTAAACAGCTCCTCGGCGCCGAACTTGAGGATGGCGCTCAGCTCCTCTTTGTTGAACGGGTTTGAACTGTAGAGAGAACACAAACGTCATGGACTCCAGTACGACATGTGTGATGTAAAACATGTGACTGTAAATGAGGCGGACTTTGTGCTCCCGGAGCTGTTGTCCAGGACGGTGCGGCCCGTGGTGTCCATCCTCTGAATGACCAGATGATCCAGAACCATCTTCTTCTTGGCTCTTTCAATGATGTCCTCCTCCACCGTCCCTTTGGTCACCAGCCGATAGATGTTCACCTGTGCAGGGGGGCAGGGGGAATTTTCTTATTTGCTTTTGTCATTTTAGAAAAAAGGAAGTATAAGAAGTAGGGGTGTGTATCGCCTATTCTCAGGCGATACAATACGTATCCCGATACAAGGGTCGCGATACGATACAATATATCCCGATAGTAAACTAGTCCACCTTCATTAGATTTGTATCAAATCTATATAAATTCTTTTCACTAATGTGCTTGTGACTGTGTGTTGTATGATGATTATGTAACTTTGAACGGAAAACAGATTTCTTGGAAACCTAGTAATGAAACCAATTACTGGGGATGCACGTTTTCTAGTATTTCTATAGTTTAGAGTCCTTAGCGATCAGTAATAACTTTTATGGGTTTCATCCATTAAAATATACAATAACTCAGACTCATAACTCGGGGCATTTAAAATCTTATCTGCTCCATAACGGGTGTCACTCGTAGATCAGGGACATAATGACAACACGGGCATCACCGTGACTATAGCGCTCATCTCTTCAAAATCTTTTGTGTTAGCAGTAGCACACGAACGAAGCAGAGGGGAAACTAAATACAGCAGGCTCTTTTTAAACTTGTGGTGTAGTAGTGCAGTGGAGAGACACAGGTTTAACATGAGCATGCTGTATTTAGTTTCCCCTTGGCTTCGTTTAATTCCGTAATAAAATGCTACAAAGATAAATCTTCTCCGAACGCAGCGCAACACTCAGCAACATATGCACAGCTGGTGGCTCTCTTAACAATCCAGGTCTCTGTCTTTGCTGTAAATGCCAAAGTGAGGCCAAATGTAGAGTTTTAAAAGAGCCCCGGAGCGTCTCATAGCTCCTTCTCCTCCGCTGTAAACTCTTCCTGTGTTTCTCTAACTCTCACTAGATTCTAGTGTTACTCAAGCGGGCTGCGCTCCCATCTAGCGGGCGGGAGTAAAAGTGCAGGACCAAAGAGAGATGCTGCAATGAATATTTTCCCAAAAATAGGTTTTAAATATCGATACGGGCGCTTTTTGTATCGATACGAGAATCGTGCAACGTAATATCGCGATATATCGGCGGATCGATATTTTTCAACACCCCTAATAAGAAGTCTCTCTCGGTGGGCGAGTACCTGTTTCTTCTGGCCAATGCGGTGCGCTCGAGCCTGGGCCTGCAGGTCATTCTGAGGGTTCCAGTCCGAGTCGAAGATGACCACAGTGTCAGCGGAGGCCAGGTTAATGCCCAGGCCTCCTGCTCTGGTGGACAGCAGAAAGCAGAAGTCCTGGAGGAAGGACACACCAAAATGTTTGTCAGGGATCTCCACAGAGAGCCAGTCACACTGTGTTACCGTCATTTTTCATGCAGTTTTGGTTCAGATTATGGCAAAAATGTAATGCTTCTGAATGCCATTTTAAAGCCAAACTACTTCATTTTAACCTTTTAACCCCCACTTTAACCAAACACATTTTCTTCAGTTCGGCTTTACCCAAATCTAAAAGCTTCTCAACTGGAGAGCATACAGCCTATAAGCCAGTGCAATGCCTCATTTGAAGGCCAAGACCCACTTTTTCCTTGCATTGTTGCCATATTGTCGTCACTTTTTGGTCGTATTTTTGACACTTTTTTGTGATTTTTTGTTGCATTTGGTTGCGTTTTTTATTTTATTTTGTTGCTTTTTAATTAGTAATTTTTTTCCACATTTTTGTTGCTTTCTTGTCACGTTTTTTTTGTCATTGTTGGCAGTGTCTTTGATGCTTTTTTGTTGCTTTCTCAATAATTTTTGTCGCCTTTTTTGTAATTTTTGTGTTGCTTTTTTGTCACATTTTAGAACATTTGTTGCATTTTCATCCTTATTCGCATCTCGTATCGGTCACTATTCTGACTCTTTTTCAAGAAGCTTTTAGATTTGGGAAAAGCCGAACTGGAGAACACGTGCTTGGTTATGGTGGGGGTTATGGGATTGCCACACACTGCACGCTGCATATATTATTCCTTATAGTTTTAACCAAATCTGAAAGCTTCTCGACTGGAGAGCGTGTAGGTGTAATGCCTCATTTGAAAGAAAACTTTTTGTCACATTTTTGTCGTGTTTTCGTCTCTTTTTATGTCGGGTTTTTGGGTGTTTTCGTAGGGTTTTTTGTTGTTTCTTTTTTGTCATGTTTTCACCACATTTTTGTCGCTCTTTTTATGCGTTGTTGCTTTTCAGGCATGATTTTTTGTCTCTTTTTTTGTCGCTGTTGCTTTTTTTTTAATAACTTTTTTGTCATGTTCCCGTCATGTTTAACTCTTTTAGTCACATTTTTGTTGCATTTTCATCCTCGTTTTTTTGCTATTTTGACGCTTTTTTTCCATGAAGCGTTTAGATTTGGGTAAAGCCAAACTGGAGAACATGCGCTCGATTCAGGTGGGAGATGAATGCTGATTTGTAAACGTTTCTGTGCAAGTTGATTTGTTGTTGGCGCGCTGCTGCTGAGTAAGTGCTTCATTTACACATTTATGGAACACACAAACACTCGGTAAGTGACACTGACCTCGGAGCCCTCTGCGTTGAAGTGGTCCAGCGCTTGTTTACGGATCTCTCCCTTTATGGAACCGTCCAGTCTCTGCGAAGCATAAGCGGAGTCCGTTCAAACACAGCCATTTCTGACCCTCCACGGTGCCCTTACAGCTAAAACTCCCTAAGCAGAAAGTCCTCTTCAGAGTGGCACACAGGAGCCCGCCGGTGTCAGTGGGACAGAACTGGCCTGATATAAATAACTACAGACTCTTGGCTGAGCGGGTCTGGGACAAAATGGACACTTGATCCCTGTTTAGCAAAGGCAAAACAAGCCCCTGTGCCAAAACACTCAGATGAAGTACAACAAGAAAGACTGTATGTAGTTTCTGTGGCAGCGAGTAAGAATTTCTACTAAAATTACATATTTTCAGACAAACATTGGTCCTAATGTAATAACTAACTAACTACAAAAATAGAGAGAACATGGAGAATAAATTGGGGGGAAAAGGGGCAAACATTAGTAATCAAAAAATAAAACAATTTAAATTAGGCAAAAATGAGGGGGTGGGGGGTGTTTAGAAAATTAGAACAAATTGGAGCCAAAATAAGAAAACATTGAGAAAGGAATGGGGGAAATAGGGGGAAAACATATTTTTTTAAATGGGCAAAAAATAGGGGAAGAAAATATATATTTGAGTTGAAACAACCAGGTCACTTCCTTTAATGCAGTCCCTGAACCAACAGCATCAAAACTTGTATCTTAATATATAGGATAAGTACCCGATTTCGATTCTTTAATTTTTCCGATACCGTACTGGTATAGTTCAACGGTGCCTGGCCCTAGTCATGTTAAGTGAACGTTACCTGGAACTGGTATCTCTTCTTGGCCAAGTACTCAGCCAGGATGTCCAGCATGCGCACCATCTGAGAGAAGATCAGGACCCTGTTCCCCCTCTCCCTGAGGCGGGTCAGCAGTTTGTCCAGGAGCACCAGCTTCCCGCTGCCTCGCACCAAAGCCTGCGACACATTCGACACATGTGTTTTGTACACAGACAGACAAGCATCCTACGGTTGTACTCTCTCTAACGCTGCTCATTACTGCCAAGTTCATTCAAATACACACAACTGTTTTGATATTCGACACAAGGAGAAAGAAACAGTTACAGCTCAACTTTAAAACACTTTCTTGCTAATCAGTGCCATCAGCTGCATCTCTACCTTTTTAAAAATACTTTTTAAATCAACAGCACCAATGAAGAGATTCATTGTAGGGTTTAAATCAGGGTTGGTAGATGTCTCCTTAATTGGCAGTTGACGATGTTTACAATGAATCATCGCGATGGACAATGATATCGGGGGTGAGGTCTGCAGAACCTGTGGCGCACATCTGGCTGTCTCGGTGCAGAGTCATATTTTGCTCAAAAAACCATGTCTGATCCTCGTGTTCTTAACCCGTGGCTTCCTCCCCCCTCTTCGCCTTCCTTCTTCCTCTCTCTCCGCTCCATGTTGGGGCATCTGAACTTATATTTGCTGACGATTGTTTAACATTCTGCCTAATGAATGAACAGGCTTCATAACAAGTATTTTGTGGTGTGGTGTTACCTGCAAATGTGTGATCTGCCCGTCAGCCTCCTCGTCCTCCGGCTGCTTGATAAGGAAGCTGTGGTTGCAGCACTTCTTCAGCTCCATGACGATGTTGAGGAAGCCTGACGAGCTGCCCCTGGTGCCTTTGGAGAGAGCCTTGAAGTTTCTCGTCAGAATCCACCTGAAAATGTCAACAACAACAACAAAAAACAGCACGTTTTGTAACGCTGGCTTTCTACGTCAAGAATCTGTCTCCGGAATTGAGAATCAGTACTTGTAGAACTGTTTCTGCTGAGCGCTCATGTCCACGCGCAGGATCTGCTCCACTTTGGCGGGCAGAGACTTCTCCACGTCCTTCTTCACGCGCCGCAGAAGGAACGGCTCCAGGACTTTGTGCAGGCTCTGGTAGCCGTTGTCTCGTCCTTTCCCGTGGTTGTCATCAAAGTCCTCCCAGGAGTTGAACCTACCACACAGAGCACATTAAAACGGTGGAACTCGCAAACCCATGGGCCGTGTGTGCGTGCGCTAGTGAGGCCAGTACTTGTCGGGCATGAGGAAGTGCAGCAGGGACCACAGCTCTTTGAGAGAGTTCTGCAGAGGGGTGCCTGTGATCAGCAGCCTGTGGTTGGATCTGAACTCCATCAGGGACTTGTACAGCAGCGAGTCGTCATTCTTCAGCCTGTGAGCCTCATCCACGCCCAGGAACGCCCAGTTGATGTTCCCCAGCACGCCCTGAGGTTATAGAGCAATGTTAACATCACAGTGTTGCATTAATGCTGTTGTAATTGTTTTAACTGAACTTTATTCTGTTCCCCTTTGGAGCCAGGTCTCCCCTGGAAATGAGATTCTTTATCTCAGTGGGACCTTTCTGGTCAAATACATGATACATAAATAATATTATGGTAGTCCAATCAAATGTGTGTGAGTGGTTAATTTACACATGGCTTGCAGTAATGGTAAGAAGCCCCAAAACACAACATGAGACTTGGAGACTAGCCTTAAGATGCTTTGCAACAGATTTAGCTTAAGCTAGTTTCTATCTCCAGTCTCTAGAAGGTGACTTATTAAGAAAATCATGTCCACACTTCCCCTGTTTACAACTAAATATTGTTAACATGCCTTGAACAGATATTATTATAAAAAGAAAAAAGCAAATACAAGCATTTTGAGCCCTGACATAAGATGATGTACAGTCCAAACAGTACCTTGTCTTTCAACAGGATTTCATACGTTGTTAGGAGTGCATTGAAACGAATCCTCTTCGTTTGGTGGTTCACCCACTCATAGTCCCGGATCTGTGCCAAAAGACCAACACATTTTTCAACCTTTTATGTAGAAAACAACCAGTCTGCACAACAGCGCTGTGCCTGCAATTTAGACAGCGCATTGTTTTCATTTTCTGTCCATGCTTTTTCCATGGGACGCAGGTGCACTCACAGTCTTCCTGCTCATGACGTCGCCCAGGTAGACCACCACATTCATCTGGGGGGCCCAGGTCTGGAACTCCCTCTGCCAGGAGGTGAGTGTGGACAGGGGCACCACCACGAGGAAGGGCCCATAGAGCAGGTGCTGGTGGAACATGTAGGACAGGAACGAGATGGTTTGGATGGTCTTCCCCAGGCCCATCTCATCAGCCAGGATCACACTGTTGCACCTGCACACACAGGGGACAGTCATGTTACTGCTGCTGAAGGTTATTACAGTAGCAAGTGTGGAAAAACCCATATGGCCAGCCTTCAGGATTGATTGATTTTTGAATGATCACATGTTGACCCAATGACTAAATAGAGTCCATCTGTGTGTAATCTAATGTCAGTTCAAATACAGCTGATCTGTGATGGTCTCAGAGGTCTGTTAAGAGACTATTGTAGAGCAGACCGCATCATGAAGAATCTGCGGAAACTGCTAAAAAACTGCGGTTCACAAGCGCTCTCTATCTAAGGGTGTTTTCACACAGACTCTAGTTAGGTCGACCTAAAGGGGCTTTCGGCCCGAGAACGGCACTTTTGGGTCAGTGTGAATCCACTTTACGCTGGTCTTAACAGCCGCTGCAAGTGCGGATGAAACAGGTGGTCTCGGAGCAGCCTGAGCAGCTCTGTAGTTCGGAGCAGGTGTGGTGTGAATGCGGCCGACCTCGGGTTGAACTTCTCTGGCTTTGATGCCTCTTTTTTGGGTGAAGAAAGAATAAATACGCGCTGCATGAGGATGTTTGGATTACTGCTCTGACAAGGTAAAATGGATCAACTTTAAATCATCATGTTATGTCTCTCTTCTACCCGTCTTTCCCTTCCTGCTGCAGGGAAACCTTTCTCTTCATGAGCCGATTAAAGTGCATTTCTCTGCGCTTCGCCTAGATCACCCTCACTGTATTTAAAAAAAAAGAGTTTAGTTTAGTTTGTTTATTTGAGCAGTTAACAATCTGCTCAAAAGGTGTGGGCTGAAGCAAAAAGCTTATGAGCGCCCACACCCGAGGGAGAGGAGTGACCACCGCGAAACATCGGGGAAGTGTGCACGTACGTGCGCGCATGTCGGCACTTTGACCGGGTGATGCCCATGGGAATAAGTTCGTTGAACAGTTGATCGTTGTTACGTGGCTGATGGTGCGATGTTTGGTGCAGGCTTGTGTGAACACGGACTGAACTAACTTTGGAGTAAATGCAGTTGGAACTAGGGTGGTCTCAGGGCGACATAAGTGAGCTTGAGCTGTTTTGCAAAGAAGAATGGGCAAAAAATCCAGTCTCAAGATGTGCGGGACTGGTGGAGACATACTGTACCCCAAAAGACTTGCAGCTGTAATTGCAGCAAAAGGCAGTTTGTATTAACTCCGGGGGGTAGATACTTTAGCAAACCCCACTTTATGTGCGCACTGTGTTACATTAGTCTGTACCTGCACCAGGAGTGAGCGAGCCAGTTTACTCCGGCCAGCTGGTAGTCCCTCAGCTCCAGGGTCTCATCTCCGATGTAGGAGGGCTGTTTCTTCAAAGCCAAGAACCTGGGTCTCTGCTTCAACACCTGACAACATTGAGAGATAGAGTTAAAACATGATCCATAATGTGACATTATCAGTTTTATTATTAATGTTAGGGGGGAAAGTCACGTTTTTTTATTGCCATTGAAATAGAGCAAGGGTCTAAAAACTTGTAAAAACATTTGCCACTGATCCTTAAGGTCAAGTAAGTTAAAACGAAATCATTTTAACTTCTTGCGTAATGTTTTCTCCTTAAGTACCTTGCAGTCCTTGGAGGGCAGGGTCTTGCTGGTTTGGCGGCTGTTGAAGCTGTCGATGCAGTGCTGGAACTTCCTCTTTAACAGCGCGCCGTCTTCCCAGCTACACTCAGAGTACGGCAGGCCCATCCACTTACACAGGTACTCCGGCTCGTCCGATGAGCCGCTCTTATGGCTGTGAGCTGGAAGAGGGAGAGCCAGGGAGGAAAGATTTAATTACTGCTGCAATTTTGATCAAAATATTAGGATAGAACTCAAAGTTGTACTCACATGGGAAGTCAGAAGGCACATGGGACTTTCCAGTTTTCGTGGCTGTTTAAACATCACCTTATTTTACTGACAAATCCAAATGAATGGACATGAAGGAGAGGAGATTTGATCTAAACTCACCGATGATGCGCTCCACAAACTGAAACTGTTTGTTCAGATCTGAGTTGAGCTCCTGCTGACAGTTGTGGAACTCAATGTCTTCAGGTGAAGCCCTCGCCAACCTGCGAGGGAGAGACAGTGTGGTCATTTGTTGCTATTCTTATAAGAAACACGGTGACGAGCCTGACAATCTTCTGGAACTGTAGCGTTCGTGTGACAAGAAAATTCCTATGCATTACTTACCATGCATTGAGCTCGTCATTCTTCTTCTTGAAGTTGTCCAGTTTCTTGAGGCCCTTGACCTTCTGCTCTATGAGGGAGTCCATGCTCTCCCAGGTGTTGTGGATGTAGGACCAGCCCTTCCACTTGACCAGGTACTGGGTCTCCCCCTCTTCCGCGTTGGGGTCAAAACCCTCATTGGGGTCTCCGTTGTCCTCCACGGCGTACAATGTAGTGCGTGATCCCGTGGCTGCAGAAAGACACGCTTTCAGGCTAAAACGCTTGCATATTCAGATGAATCTAGATAGACTTCTAAAACACTTGTTACGCTACGGTTGATAGTTATTGGAAGCGTAGACTCACCTCCTTTCTTGCCGACCCTTGTGTCCATGATCTTCTCAATGGTCTCACTGTCGTCGTCCTGCTGCTCCTCTCCTGCCTCCCCCGTCATTTCAATCAGGTCGTCGGAGTCAGTCTCAAAGTCATGCTGGTCCTCCTTATAGCTGCACATCAACACACAGTTTATTCTAAGAACTACTGAGAAAAGAAAAACACTTTAACGATGTAAAATCTGAGCGCACATAATTGAGTTCTGTTTAGAGTATTTCACTTTCAGTATGTACTGTGTACACATACATCAGTGTCATGCACATTGTTTTTGTTTGTTGCGTCAGTGAACATTGAGTTCTTACGACAAATTTATCTCAGAAATGTCCGTTAAATCTCTCTCTGTACATCACATGAAGTCTTGTGCGTACCTCTTGACCTTGGTGGCACCTCGTCTGCGCTGCTGTCTCTTGGGAGTGTCCCCTTCATCATCCTCGTCGTCATCGTCGTCCTCTTCATCCTCCTCGTCATCATCTGCTGAAGACTCCGGTTTCCTGGATTTCCTGGACTTCTGAGACAGCTGCTTTTTGGAGGACCTGCTCTGAGGTCTGTAAAACACGGTTACACCACACACAACCACAGCACTGAGCAAGTCGGCTATAAATTTAAGTACTTAACAAAATTGGCAAATGATTGTTTATGAGCATACATTGTTTTGTCTGTAAGGAGTTAATTGTGTAGGTTGACAGCCTGTGCATATAAGACAATATACTGTAGATGGGGAAATCAAAGAATTGCCCTATAAAAAGATTGAAAAACGAGGTCCCAGGATTAACCCCTGAGGGACCCCACAGATAAAGACCATAAAGGTCTGTGACAGTTACTAATTTCAATAAAGCACGACATAATCAAATCAATCAATCAATGGTTGTGTATAGCCCATATCACAACAGGAGTTGCCTCATTACCCATGTCCTCAAACATTAACCTGCAGTGTAAAGATGCCCACCCAGTCCTCTAACGTTTGTGACAGACCTTACTCATAGTGTCAAAAGCAATAACAGTGGTTGTCATAGACAGTGATGTAACTTGTTCTTGCGTTGCATACGGCTTTTATTATGTAATAACCTAATGAAAGGTTTTTGGGGCTGACTGGAAAGTGGAGCTATGATGAAGGAATCTAAACGGTAGCCTCCAGTTCCTCCAATGGGTACAAGGACTTCAAAACAGGTAGGAAGAACATAGTTGCAGGAACGGTAACCCAGCTATATGAATGAGTTGTATGTATTCCTTTTCTATTATCTCTGAAACATCTAAATTAGCCTTCAGTGAGACTCCAGTCTACAAACCACTTCTTCTGTCGGACGTTTAACAGAGAAACCATAACAATCAGCGTTCTGCACACTTCATTGAGGTGGCTAGAAACTCCCTGCTCTTTGTGAAAGCCTCAGGTTGCCGGACCTCAGTTTATTTCTGAACTCTGTAAAATATGATTAGCTCTTCTGAATCAAAGATGACTTGACGATGATTAGGTGAATTGAGGACCAGTGGGTAGCTGTCTGGTGGCTACGATCTTACCTTCTGGCAGGAAGTCGTCTGGATCTAACTTTTTTGTCTTCCTGCTCAGTGTCTGAATTTTCCGACTCCGACGCCTCTTCATCATCGGAGTCCTCATC
This sequence comes from Proterorhinus semilunaris, assembly GCA_021464625.1. Taxonomy (NCBI): domain Eukaryota; kingdom Metazoa; phylum Chordata; class Actinopteri; order Gobiiformes; family Gobiidae; genus Proterorhinus; species Proterorhinus semilunaris. The sequence continues at coordinate 27,100,003 of CM038356.1, read as the reverse complement.
TTTCCAGATTTTTCTTACAACAAAGAAATGCCACATGTTCATGCTCAGGCCTTCAGCACTTGCACCAATCATCTTTTAGATAGAGAATGGCCACAACCAAGAAAATCAAGGAAAAGCCACTGATCACAGCCCAAACAGATACCCAGAAGGATGAAGGAAATATGACCTCTGCATTTGACTGTGTTAAATGTTTAAGCACTTACTCCTTCTTTTTAGTTCTTGTGCTCTTTCGTTTGGGACTTTCACTCTCGGAGCCACTGCTGTCCTAGAAAAATAAAAAAAATAAAAAGAGATACATTTAAGAAACATAACAGTAGTGTGTCTATTTGTCCACTGGATGGCTCCAGAATCCCATTTTGTAAAGCGCCTCAAATTGAGATTTTTGGTTCCATTTGAGGGAACTAGATTGACTTGGGATAAATTGTTTCATGTTTTGTAAAGGAGCAAATAGTCCAGTATGGTTATTTCGGAATGGACTTGAAGCAGATAGGTCATGACTGACATGACAAGACACGACTGTTGTGACCTCTAAGCTCAAACATTTACTGCAAAGTAAAAGTTAGACGTTACAATACACAACTTGCGATGTTATCAACAAATTATTCAACAATTTATCAGTGTCCTCTCCTCACCCCTGCCCCAATGTTGAGACGCTCAGGCTCCTGTCGGCTGCGGTTGGACCTCCTTACACCATACACATCTGGGTGCTCTTCCCACATCTGCATATAGAACAGCTGCTATAACAGGGTCCATCCTCGAGAAGAGGATTATGTTCCCCAACCTGGGCCTAGGCCTTACCTTCTTAACATCAGCCAGCCTCTCCTTCCTGCCCACAGGCTTGTCTTTGGCCTCGGATGTGAGGTTGGACTCAGATTCCGAGTGGCTGTCTGATTCCGAGGAGCTGTTGGATTCAGAGTTATGGGACCGCTGGCGCTCGCTAGCATGTTCACTAGCATGTTCGCTGGCGTGTTCACTGGCATGTTCGCTGGCGTGTTCGCTGGCATGCCCGCTGCCATGTTCACTGCCTCGCTCACTCTCTGACTGACTGCCAGAGTCGGATGCAGAGTGATTCGAATCTTCTGATGCCGAGTTGCTAGAGAACGAACATAGTGAAAACTTAAGATTTGTTTAAGGTTAGACTTAACAAATAGCAAGAACACTGCAGGAGCAAGGCTTATTAATTAACATCACAACTAGGAAAAACTAAGCATTTTTTACTAAAAGCTTAAATATGTTTCGGTAATTATGCGAGAGTAAAATGTAGTCTAGCCTGCTGTCACACAGACTTTTAAAAGGTAGGAAATATATTAGGAATGCATGATAATATCGGCCGCCGATAATTATCGGCAATCATCTGCCTTTTTGACGCCATCACCAATAAGCCGATAATTCTTCGGCTGATAATTAGGCCCGATAAGGCCCGGAGCTGCTGCAGATTCATGATCGTAACAAGTTACAACATACACGCTCTAACCCGAGCAACTGAAAAATACGGAAAGTATTCCAGTGAAACAGCGCTGTGCAGGCGCTCTCCGTGAAGTTAGAGGCAAGGCAAGTTTATTTGTAGAGCACAATTCACACACAAGGCAATTCAAAGTGCTTTCACAGTTGCACAAGATTACAAGAAAACAGATCAAATCAATCAATAAAACATAAAAATGTATCAATTACAGTAAAAGAGTGCAGATAAAATACTTTCAGTTTTCATATGCTCGGGTAAAAAACAGCTGTTTTCAGCCTAGATTTGAACATTGTCAGAGTTGCGGCCTGTCTCACATCCTCACCATGTTTATTATTGACTCTAGGAACCACCAGGAGACCCCAGAGAGCTTTTTAACATTTTCACCGCAACGATATGTGAAAAAGACGAGGAAATGCAACGACTCAAGTTAGTTTAACACTTGCGGGTGAATAAACATTTTACAATCTAGACAGTGGTTTTGTGTAGGTTCTTAAAATCTTTTTGTCCCATAAAGTAGGGGTTAGAAACTTTGCTTGGTCGTGGGCCAATGTTTTTTCAAGCCTTAAAAGGAACAGGCCACCGTTTTTCCATACTGAGATATGTTCTTACCCGAGTTTAGACGAGTTGATACGTACCTGTCAGGTCTTTGTGCCCGTGGAAGAGCGTGGTCGCTTCCAACTTCACCCCCATTTGGAGCCATAGGAATACGCTGGGAGAGGCCAAACATCTTTGGTTGTTTTGCGTGACTGAGCGCACGCACAAAGACCAGACAGGTACGTATCAACTCGTCTAAACTCAGGTAAGAACATATCTCAGTATGGAAAAACGGTGGCCTGTTCCTTTAAGATGAGGGACTGACATTTTTGCTCTGGGTAAAAAACGTTGTTCCCCATTTAAAGTAAAACAAACTAGTTGCCTAACTTCCTTGCCGCTGCAATAGAGTACTATTATGTGTTAAAAAAGTTGTCGTAAAAAAACTGTAATACAATTCCTACTTATATTTCAGCTGCACATGCTAATATTGAACACAAGGGGGCTCTATAAACGCATTAAAACACTTGAAAGGAAGTCTCTTGACCCTTCAGACGTTTGTCCACTGTTGTGTTTTTAAAATAAAAGCAGCACAGAAAGAGGGCTCTAAAGTTGGAAATGTTATTGTTAACATTTTTGTTTAGGTGAAAAGCAGGGCTGTCGGGAGAATTTGTGACCAACCAAACGCGGAAGTGTCAGCCCCTTTCCCTTTAAATGGAGCTCAGAAGAAGGTGGATCAGCTGTGTTCATCTTGATTGTCTATTGGCCTAGTCACTGCATGTGACTTGGGCCAATTGCAGTTCATGTAAAAAAGAAATACCAGAGGCTCAACTCATTCTGTTCTTTCGCTGCAAGGTTCAGACTGAGGAAGAGACATTTTACACAACAACACTGCACAAAGCAAATCCTTTTGTGGCCAATGAACACAGAGGAACTCCTCTAAAGCAGCCTAGTACTACAGAGCTCTCTTTGCAGACAGGACTCTTGACATATACGTGCCCCATGCTTCTGTCAGCCAACTCAGCAAGGCACTTTACTCTTGGCCTGAAAAAGTAAGATGGCTGCCGCATGCACACAACTGTTGCTGCAGTGTGCAGGTGGTGTTGAAGGGCACATATTAAAATTGTTTTAGTTGTTTAAGCACTGAATTGTAATTGATCTAAAAAAAAATCTGATGACTGCATAATTACTGCACCATCTTCAGAGCTTCTGTAACAACTATATTTCTCCACTGTGACATTAAGGGGTTGATGAAATGTATGTTTTTTTCCACAGATAATCTTGAGTCTGATTCCACAATAAACCTGGACTGTACATTTAGATGCACAAATGAATAAGCTTACTAATGTTTCACTTCAGTCTGATTGGTAAACTGTATCCACCACTAAGTTTGGACTAAGACTGTGGGTCTATTTTTACAGGTCCTGTTTTAAAGGTTAGAATTAGCCCTGCTAAAATGAGGAGCAGTTTCTAAAATTACCTCAGGCAGATGTCAAAGGTCACTTAGAGTGGAAGAATGTAGACAAAGTCATAGATGGCACAAAGGTTTTGTGCTTAAAATGTAAATAGTGTAATCATGTAACAGAAGCATAGAGACAAAGACTGTCAGTTTAAGATGTGTATTCTATACTAATTTGCACAATTTTCGTACACCTTATATATGCTACTCCAGTAGCATATATTAGTTCACTCCACATTTCATTGTCATTTTAAATACTATGTTTTATATATAAATATGACATTTCTATTCTATTTTATATACTGTGTCTTGTACACATTTTTTCTTAACATGACCTGCTGAATAACAGGTGCACAAAGATATTTCACTGTACAATACACTGTACTACACGAGTGTGTGTGTGAGACTAATAAACCTTATTTCTTGACAAGAAAGTTGTCAAAGATATGGCAGTACAAAGTAATTAGTCAAGGTGGTGTACCATGTTCATCAAAAATGATTAAGAAAGGGGCAAAAGTAGGGCTCCCTACTGTGTCCCTGGGGAGTAATTTCTTTTCCCCTGGGTGTGGCTATAAAACAGTTCAAGGTCATTGGAGACAGGGGTAGACCACATGAAAGGCACAGTGGTGCACAGGTGAGAAGCCAACCTCAACAGTAAACACAGGGGAACACAGAGCAACAGTGGGGAAGAGGCTCGTACCTTGACGCATTGCTGTGAGTGGAGCCTTCATCCTCGAGTTTCTTACTTTTACTCTTCATCATCGCAGTGTCCGTGAATATGGCAGTGTGGTGCTGGCCCGGAATTTGTTGTCAAAAAGTTGGACTGTAGACATTAACTATCCTGTAAGTCTTGTAAAAGTGACTTTGAGATGGCACGTTAAAGCCCGGCGACGTGTCACGACAACAAAAACAGAATTTGGACTATTGAATTATTTTCATTAAAAACGTATATTAAAACCTATAACCTAGGTTTTTCATTTGACAGTGGTTGTACAGTTGTAGAAATCCACTGTCCCATTCAATGTAGTCCGAAGACTGAGCAGCGTGCATATAGCCAATTTGTTACTGCGTCATCGCAAATAAAATTAACAAAAAACACTTTTCAAGCATAGCAAAAGAGTAATTTATGAATCGCTGAATGTACACATGTCAGAAGTAAACAATAAAGGGGTGGCAGCCCAAAAAGTAGCCCTTGCCCACTAAATTAAACTTGGCTATATCATGGAGTCGGGATATTTCCCGAGTCACGATTAGAATAAAATACTGCAAAACGAACGGTTTAACAATAAATGTAAATAAATGTCAGTAAAACAGGGCTGCAGGCCTAGTGCTGTTAGCCTCCTGTCACAGAGGAGCAGCGCACTGAAAATGGAGGAGCGCCATGGCTGCCACAGCCTGCCCTGAAAACAACGACAGCCCTTCGCCAGCACACACTGTTCCTTTGCCGCAAAATACTGCTCCGAAAGCACTCGAAACACTCCCAAAACGAATAAAATAGCGTCCGGAAAAGACAAAACAAGAAAAGACCCAAAAGGAAAGGAGATGGTCTAAAAACTGGCCAGAAAGCGTCTGGTTGAAGCCTATGCAGCCTTCCCAGGGCTCAGCCGCCATCTAGAGCTCCTTCCCTAGCTCTGAGAGCTTTGCCTTTGATTGACGTTATTTCCATTTACCCCACACTCAGGTGATGCTCAAGTCCCTCCCCTTTTGATAGTTTTAATTTGTATTCTCAATCTTATAAACAAATATTGTCCTTAAACAAGAGACTGAACATTAGAGAACCCCTCTCAGAACATTTACGGACTATAACTGGACAATTACAACAGACTGGCAAAGAGTTACAAGGTTTTTCTGTCTTCTTGCATCACTTCCTGTACAGACAGGAAACTGGACGATCAGAAGCCATTTTACACTGTATAGTGGCCATTTCTGTCCAAAAGTGACAAAACTGAACTGGATACACTTAAGTGAAAGCCGTGGGAATGATTGACCAGCTCCTGTTAACGTAAAATGTAGACATGTGTATCCATGTGTGCCTATACACTTAATGTGTGGTTAAATTAATTGCATTACAAAAGCTCTTTGATACAAACTGAAAACGAGAACTTTAAATGTATATTTGTGCTTTGTTTTGTCAACTTTATGCAATATTGTTAAACAAACTAATCAAATAAAACCAGCAAAAACATTGTCATTTACTTTATTGACATAAAATAAATACACAGAGGCTAATGTTGAAGTAAAAAAGTACTGTCGAAGTTAACGACTTCGCTTTGCAGCAAAGACTTCAACTGTCCAATTCTTTTTCAAAAATATTTTTTAAATCCCAAAGCGTGAAGTCAGTCCAAAAAACGTCACATGACCAAGTCCCACTAGCGGCTTAGCCAACCGCCATCTTCGCGTGAAACAACGCATCTTCTGTCTGCTTCTCCGATACCCCGCTGGACGGCTTCTTGATAGCAGAAAAAGAAGGAAAAGTGTAAGCCCACATATGATCTAAAATCATTTTGTCAAAGCCTAAAAACGTTTTTCGCATAAAAAAGGTTAATGCTAACAAAGTTGGCGAAGATGCTAAGTAAGCTAGCTAGCGAAATTATTATAGTAAAACAAAATTTTGAACAATGGTATACAGGTCAATTGTCACACTCTGTAAAAGATTAAAAATAAAACTCAAAAACACGAACACACACAAACACACTTTAAAACCGCTAACATAACATGAACGCAATATAAATCAGAAAAGTGTAAATAATGCAACATTTGTTAAGAAAAAAATAAAATAAATCACACATTTTGCAAACACTGCAATAACTTATGAATATGACAAATGTTTAATATCATTTCAAAAGATGTTTTGCTAAAACATTGTCGAAAAGATTCCTCATGTGACCACTAGGAGTGTGTGAATATTGAAAGCGAATCATACTTGCATCACAGTGCATCCATATTAAAATGTTAACTGTAAACTCAAGAGGGCTTAGTAATAAAGAACTGTATAATATATTGTATTGTGCCATGAAATAAATTCACAAAAGACATAAGAATTGCATCAGTTAAGGATATAAAATAGACAGGTGAAATGTGCAAAGGATGCACTACATTCAGCCAAATCATCAAGTCAAAAATCATTTCAAATATAAACCATTTGTATAAAAATATATTCAACTTATGTTGCCATCACGAACACGGTTAGTAGAGAAAATGACTATGGACGTTAATGTACTAAAATTCAACTACTAGTTTAATGTCGTTGTGTCGTGCAGCCGGTACAGTTGGTGGGAACTAGGGCTGGGACAATTAGCTTTAGTTGCGATACAATACATATCGCGATACAATACAGTACGTATTGTGAAACCGTTGAAAAAGAAAACGGTGACATGTCCAAAGGTTACAAACCAAATGCGACTTGACGCTTTCTGAAGTGTTAAGTGCATTACCACAGTAAAACATAGGTTTAACATAAAGTGCTGTGTAACCATTCCTGAAGAAATATTACATTTAAAAAGTATTGAAAGTATCAATACTTGGTATTGCAGCAAAGGACTGTTATGATATATTGCAAAATGATACACAGCCCCAGTGGGAATGGTCTTAAAATGCATTAAGAGCCACCTGACAATGGTGTATTTCATGCTTGAGGGGAGCGGGTATAACATCAAGTGTTACTTACAGAGATGTCTTCTGTTCAGACGTGCTCACAGCAGTCAAGTGTTCACCCTAGAAGAAACACGATTGACATCAGACCCAAATGTACACATGCTCATGAAAATACTGCATGCTGATCTAAATCAGAGCTCTCTAGTCTGTAGCTGAATTGAGAATTGACTGGTCTCAAAACATAAAAATTATAATTATTCATTTTACCGGCAATGGACTGTCCGTTTTTGTTTTATTGTAAGGAAATATTTTGTTGACCCGTAATAAGAACAAGATCAACATTAAATAAAAAATGTGCATCCACAGAGGCCCTGCTAGTGACATATTGAAATCAGTGCTCAAGTGTTAATTTTAACACAGGGTGTGTTCATTGTAAACACTTGGATTGTAAATTGGCATGTGCAATATCATTGTATCATGTGCAATAATTATTGTGTAGTTAATAACTGGTTTTGACTACATTGTGCATTTCTGCTGAAGACACAAAACAAATCGGTTATGTTTTAGTGCAAAAAATGTTGTTCTCAGGCAGCGATTTCTTTCAATTCACCTGATGCGGGCGTGGCCGACAGGTGTGAGCGGCACACCTGACTCTCAGGCCAGACAACGGTCAACGTTACGATGTTACGTTTTCATGGTCACACTTAACATCAGGAGCAGAAGTTAACAACCTCACGGCCCCTTGATCGTTTTAAATAAGGGGCCAAGGAGTTTGTTAGCTTGGCTAGCGTATAACACAAGCCATGCGCTGGACCGATACAAATGTATCTCCACTGTCGATAACTGTCAGTACCCAGTGGGTGGGAATGGCTACAGGACCAGACAAGACATCTTGTGACACACGTCTCAGATGTCGGGCTAGCCAGGCTAGCAAAAAAAATGAGTAAACATAGACTAGGTTACGGATGAACGTAACTGCGAGTGTTCACAATGCACTCTTCTTAAGGCCCCAAGTAGTAGGGTTAAGCCCCACGCCCATGATGCAACAAGTATACTAAGAATTAAACTGACAAGTTGAGAAACAGATGAGCCCAATAAATTGAATCAAAAATGTGATAAAAGTAACGCATCAAAGTTGTGATACTTACACACGCTCATTGTGACAAAAATTCGCCCAAATCCGTCGACTTCGCAGAGGTCACGTTCAACCCTTGAAAAAGACAAATGGACGTTACTTCAGACAAGAGCACACTCTAGTGGTCAGCAATATGTGGCAGTAAGATGAGAATTTCACATACCATTTTATGCAGGTTTGGCCATCTCACATCTCGAAAATCTATGAAACGTCAAAGGTATACCTGCGAAAAAGTACAAATAGTCTTAATCAAATTCCAAATTAAAACACTTGAACAACTGTTAATAATTCAAATTTTTTACATAAAATGACCTGTAAAATGTATAGTTCAACATTTTAACCTTTAGATTAATAATCAGGTCAAGGTAATGAACTTGAAAACGTTCAAAAGAAAAAGTGTTCTGTGGCATTTTTAACAAAATGTACCAGTTGATTTATATACAGTTTAACGTTTAGAAATGTATGTTCTTTTAAATATATGAAATTAAATGTTATGTCTCATTAAATGTTACAAAAGGTAAGCCGCAACAACCTTGTGAGGAAAGTTGCAACATTTCAAAAGGAGCGAGGAATTTATATAATTTTATATACATGGCTTGTTAAAAATAACACATGTTATGTTATGTGGTGGTATTCTGATGTAAATGGTATCTTTATATGCTCTTTCGTTTAAATTAATATTTTTGCACATATTTAGTTGGTCCTCTAGCCTGCACTTCAAAGGGTTAAAAGCCAACACCCCATTTTGTATTTCTTAGTAAATCTAACCCTTTAATATATAAATTCCACTGAATAACATCCTTAAATACTAACCCATGTTTATCACCTAAATTGATACATTTAGAATCTAAAGGAGTGTTTCGATATACATTTTATTTATTTTTAATTGAATAAAAACATTTAAATATACTATTTGAGCCCTACTTTGTTTAAAAATGTTGGTATAAACCATGGGATTCACAGTAGCAAGTGACTGTGAGAAAATTCTGGATTTTCTTTATAAATGTCGAAGTCTGAAATTCGACAAAAACTTCGAAAATGTTAAAATAAACAAAATACAAACTTAAAATTTGATATGTCTTTACTGTATAAGTTGCAATACATCCTTGAAGAGAACCTGTTTATTTTTTGTTATTTTCACCAAATTTCAAATGAGGACAGTTGCCCTTTCAAGGACAAAGGACATTTTAACTGCGTAGTTACAGAAAATCCCAAAAAGGAGAAATACAACCCGAGTTTTCGACAAAAGTACACTGTCAACATACAACACTGACACAAAACATGCACAAAATCGACTCTAAAGCGCAGAACTTTGAATATTTCAGTCTCTAAAGCGTTTCTTTTATTCGACGTAGACGACGACATAGCCATTTTGAGCTCACTGCAGTCTGCTGTCGTTCTGCCTCCATATTGCCATGCACCTCCAGCTCTCCCTAACAGTCGGTTTTTACAGCGGACAAAGGGAAATGCAGGGGGATACTCACCCTCGGTCGGTCCTCCGCGGTCTGTCCGCACTGGGGGCTTCATGGGGCCGCATTCTGCTGCTTTTTGGGGCGTTTTCGGCGCGCTTGTCGGTGGTGTAGCCCGCTCTGCTGCGCTCTCCTCTGCTTCTCTCCCGCTTGTGTCCGCCTCCTCGCTCCGCCTGAGCTCATATCCCTGTACGGCTCAGCCCAATGGCCTGCCCACCGCTACACGTAACACACTTCCTCACTCTGAGTCTGCTCAACCTGACTGCCATACTGCTCAGGCTGGACCCACTTTGTACAACCATTTTAAGTGTCTTTATACACCTCACTGAGACTGTGTGAAGCCGTCTTGTGTGGGTGAATTGCCTGGTATAGCCTGCCTAATGTAGCTAGGGGCTAGTCAGTGGTTCCCATCTATCTATCTGACCTAGCTACTGTAGGTTAAGGCTATCTCACCTGTGTTTTTTGTCAGTAGGCTATTCATTTCAATGGGTTGAGATGAAGATCAGAACAACAATCAAAATAGAGTACATTAAAACGTTTCCTTAACATCTGTAGGAAACCCACCTGGCTTGGACCTTTCTAGAAACTTAAGGGGGTCCACATTGTTTTTTGTTTTTTTAGTAAGAAGCCTTTCCTACGCTGTAAGTAGAGCCTCGTGTTTTCAATTATAGGCCTATGCTACGACTTATTCCTGTTATATGGACTTATGACATTGAAAAGGTAGAGTGTTGTAAACTGTTATTTAAACTATAGGTCTTTGTCATATTATTTTCTACAGCACACTAATGCGGTCTGAGGGAAAAAAGGCCAAAAAGCACAGGCTCATGTTGGAGGGTGTTCGCCTGGCCTTAGCCATCCGTACATGTACATGTACGAAACGAAATGAGTACGAGGGCATGGTAAAACCAGGCTAGGACGGTGGGTCCTCAGACACAATTTGTTTCCTCCATACTACAGTAGGACTATATAGAGTAGAAGACTCCGAGGGCTTTGTTAATGCTAATGACCTCTAGGTTTGCTCCAGGTCATGGAAAGACTATTCTGATTTGTGAAACTGCAAACACAAGGTGCTGGAGGTGGGGTCATGCCAGTCCTGGCCACTCCCCTCAGGAGTTGCCATTTAGCTTGTGTGTCTTACATTTTGACAACAAGAGCTAATAGAAGCTTCTAAAGATGTAGCCTATGCTAAAAGTCCTTAACTCAATCAACCCAGTCCAGTTTACGATATTTGAAATCCAAAGGCGTGGGAACCCAGGGTGCTGAGGGTGCTGCAACAACTACCGGTGGGAAGTTTTCACATTGCAGGCTGTATTTAAAAATAGGTGTGAAAAGCAATTTTGTGAGCCATCTTAACTATGTTCAAACGGCTCTGTTGATATCTCCCTGTTACCCATGTATCTTAAAGCATAAGCAGCAGGTTTTATATAGTAAAAGCTCACAGAGGAGGAAGATTGGACAGCCCTTCTCTCCGAAACTGAAACCAGGATCTAAACTCCTGTTTCGTTGGTGCAAGAAGTTTAGCCATGCAGCTCAGGCTTTGGTATGCACTCTACTCCACCTCCCTACAGTCCAATCAGGTGCCGGGGCCCTTCTGAGCATGCTCCGCGCAGTGGAAGATTTCTATAAAAAGATATGGGGCCTAGCAACAGCACAGCCTTGTCAGCTCACAGTTTGCTGTTACAGGGACAGGACAATGGCCCCCTGTTCTTCTGCTTGGATTTGCTGAAGAATATGTGGCTTTATCCTTCTAAGAGCAAAAGCTTGCCATTCTAACAACATTATCATATTTATGTCCACAGGTTTTGCTAGTCTTGGTGATGTAGCTATAATTCATTAATGATATAGGATTAAGGTTAGGACTTAACATTAACTCAAAAAAAAAAAACGAGGTCATTTAAGGCTAATAACTCATTTACTCTCATCTGCAAATGTATTTTATATGGCTATAAAGTTTCATAATGATCAGAGGATCCAAATCTAAAGGAAAAAAAGAGAAATACACTAGGCCGATGTATTTAGATGTCCATAGCATATCACTGTCAACAGTGAAAACTTAATTTGGCTCATCAAATATTTGAACTTACTTCAGTCAAACGTAAATGTTGCGTTTGTTGTATATTATGCTTGGTGACGTGAAAACGGGAAGCGAACTCGCTCTCTCCTTGTGCAGCCGAGTTTTTTGCCTTTTTCTGCGAACTGCATTTGTGGTTTATGTGTTCCACATTGTTTTTCTGGATACTTTTGTACGTCTTTTCCGTGTTTTTGTCGAGGTTTGGTGGATTTGTTTAGTTTGAGAGTCTAAAATGGTCCTGAAGAAAGCAGCTTTTTAAAGGTAAACAAAATGCTAGCTTATCAGCTAAACCCATTTGAGACCTACAATTGTCTTCTTCTGAGACACTGAAGAGGCACCAAGAGCCCCCACAGCTGCAGCACAGTCGAGGCGTCACAAGAGGATCTACAGGAAACAAAAAAGGACAAGAGACATGGTGAAAGACTGTTGTGAAGCGGAGGGAGGAGGAGGAAGGAGGGGGTGGAGCTGACCAGTGCAGGACACCACGCTTTGAAACAGGGACAAACCCAGGAGGAACGGCACCATATCAGAGGAGACAGAGGGCAGCCAGCCAGGTTTCTTCCGAGTGCTACAGTTTCCCCGACCTCCAAGGTCATGCGGATCAGGTTGACACACAGTAGCAGCGCGGCTCAGCCGCAGCAGCTCAGGACTAACACCTGAACACTATTTCGTTGTGCACTTGTACAATGACAATAAAGCCCTTACTTACTTACTAACTTAATTCAAGCTTATGCAACTTGGTGTCACCTTGGTATTTTTCTAATTTATGTGTATGGAAAATACCCCTGGGTTTGTGAATGTTACAATACAGCACCCATTCCCAAAGTCTGGACATCCCGGTCCCAAAAATCCCTTGGGACCCCCAATAATCATAATTGGCAACACTTTATTTTACACTACCCTTGATACGTTATACCTACCCAATTTAGTACAATGTAATGTGCTCTGCACATTACATTTTTCGCCGTATTTTTTGTGCTTTTTTGTTACGTTTTTGGCAAGTTTTTTGACGCCTGCTTGCTTTTTCATCACTGTTGCCTGTTTTCCTGTGTTTTTGTTGCTTTTTCCATCACGTTTTTGTCAACTGTTTTGCTGCGTGTTCGTAGCCTGTTTTGGTGCATTTTTGTAGCATTTTTTTTCCAGTTTTTGGCGCTTTGTTGTAACCCTTTTGTTGCTTTCTTTAACACTTCTTTGTCGCCTATTTTGCTACTTTTTTGCAGTGTTTTCATCTACATCTCATTCTTGTCGCTACTTTGACTCTTTTTTCAAGAAGCTTTTAGATTTAGGTAAAGTCGAACTGGATAAAATGGGTTAAAGGGACTGTACGGAGTTTAAACATTTTAAAATTAAGTATTTTCCATGTTCCAGCTATGTCCTAATGTGTAGAATTAGCCCAGACCTGTTCACCACAACTGCCTAAAATCCTGCACTGTCACTCAAAAAGGTGTTCATTCGGGTCCGAAGTGCCGTCATGCACGAGCTTAATATAGAGACTGCAGTTACGCGTAAGACATGAGGTGGCAGTAGTGAGTATAAAATGACCAACAACAATGGAAAAACTTCCTGGTTGACGTTATCACTCTGGACCACATTCATACCTCCCCCCCACACAGCCCTTTTCCACCAAGCTGGTGCCGGTGCTGGTTCCGGGCCGCTTCCAGTTTCAGAACCGGTTCTTTTGTTTTCCACTGAAAAAATGCAGGCTCTTGGTTCCAAAATCCGGTGCCGGTTGGGAACCAGTTAAAAGCTGGACCAAGAAACAAGCACCAGTGATGTCAGCGGCTGGGGTGTGGCTTTCTCTTCTGACAAACAACCAATATTAGTTGGTTAGTGCTTATAACTTACTGGAGAAGCCAAAACAGTCCCTGTGGTGGAAACTAACTGTTGTTTTGCTTTATGATCTTTAGCTCCAGCTAAAACAAGAGGGAGCAGTTAGAAAGAAGAAATCAAAATGTTAACGGCTGCTGTGACGGGAACATAAACTTATTTGTGTGGTATTTTATAACCAGAAATGGCCGTAGTAAGATGTTACTATCCATGTTTTATGTGACAGTTGACTTCCCAAAGTGTTGCTATGGCAATAGGCACAATGCCAGCTCTCAATTTGGTGGAAAACCAAGTCAGTACGGAACCAACCTGGCACCAGAACCAGCTCTGAACCAGCTCTGAACCAGCCCAGAACCAGCACCTTGGTGGAAAAGCCCTAACACAGAAGCCCCTTCCCTCTGGTCCCCATTCTTAACATTTCTACAGAACCATTAATTCCATCTTATCTGTTATTATAGATAATCTCTATTATTTATTATATTACTATTATCTGTATTTTTTATGGATTGATTGACTTTTAGTTTTAGTTTTTTTTGTTATTTATTCATTAATTTTGTTGATATTTTCATTATGATTACTATTATCTTCATCACTATTACTGAAATGTCTCCTATCAACCTTGTGAAATGTTTTACAGTATACGTTAGGGAGACTGAACAATAATAATGGACAAACTTGCTTTACAACTCACACTTTATTTATGTACTGTTTACCTGGTATCAGTTTGTTCGTTTGTTGGTCAGCCCCTCCCCCACACACATATACATACACCCCTTAATACCCATTTATCTGTCTCTTTAGTTACTTTACATGTGTATGTGCGTGTATGTGTATGTATATATGTTTTGTTGTTTGTCTTAATAATAGATTTGTGTTGTTGTTGTTGTCGTTGTCGTTGTTACTACCACTACTATCATTATTACTAATATTGTTTTATTATTACATTTAATTACGCAGTTATCTATCTCTAAGGTCTCCCCGCTTTCGCCTCTCTGAATCAAAACAAGGTTGTGGCTTAATGAGCCATCAAGGCAGACCTACTCCCCAGTGGGGTGAGAGGGTTGCCTCGGTGGTCACATCAAAAGTCCCTGAGGCAGACCAACTCCCCAGTGGGGTGAGACGGTTGCTTTGGAGTCTACGGAGCTACCGGTCTGCACTCTCCTCAGGGTTAGAGTGCGACTAGGAATCATGGTCCATACGGTCACTACCAATAATAACAGTAAAATAAAAATTATGATTAAAAGAGGATAAAATAGAAAAAGAAAGGTAAAAAAAAAAAAAAATTATAATAAAAAAGGGGGAAAGAGAAAGAGGAATGGCTAAGAGACCGGAATATGTTTATATGTATGTGTTTATGTATGGGTATGTGTTTATTCAAATCATCCAATTATTTGCCCCCCAATCTCTTGGATCCGTTTTCCCGCACAGTTTATTTCCTTTGAGGGTATTAGCTTACTTTCCTGATATCAAATGGAGAACTCAATCATTTCCAGTAATGCACATGTTCACAGTGTGTCATGTGCGGCTGTGATCCGCTGCATTAGCAAAGTGCTTTATTTGTAGTGTAAATAAGTTCATAACACGCGTTCCAACAAGCCTAGCCTACATGTTTTGTTTTGTTTCATCATATATAATGCAAATGAGCGTGTCAGTATTCTAAGTATTCTGAATACAATACTCTGATTACACAAAGTAACGGAATGCGTTACAAAATACATTTCAATATTCAGTATTCTGTCACTGAATACAATCTCAAAGTATTCTCCCCAACACTGCCCACTACATTAACACTGGAAGGTGGGTGAAGTATTTTGCTCAAGGACATGACAGTCCGGGATTCAGACCACCAACCTGGCCGTTTTTGAGATCGAGCCACTGTCACTCAAAGCAGTGGCAGGTAATACTGAGCAGCAGCTCCAGTAATACCTGTATTAGTGTTAAAGGAACAGGCCACCGTTTTTCCATACTGAGATATATATACGTACCTGTCTGGTCTTTGTGCCCGTGGAAGAGCAAGGTGGCTTCCAACTTCACCCCCATTTGGAGCTATAGGAATATGCTGGGAGAGGCCGAACGCTAACAACATCTTGGGTCGTTTTGCGTGACTGAGGGCACGCATAAAAAAGACCAGACAGGTACGCATCAACTCGCCTAAACTCAGGTAAGCACATAATCCCAGTATGTAAAAACGGTGGCCTGTTCCTATAAAGGGTGTAAACAGTGCTGGTTGTACTTGTAGTTTTAGTAGGAGGCTATACTGGAGAAGCAGTATTTGTTGCAGAAATATATGTGGGAAGTATACGCAGTTAGAAGTCAATATTTCAGACTGACTCCCAGGGGACAGCAACAGAATGTTCCACACAGTCCAAATATGTTTGTATCTTGCAGTGATAAATGAGTGTGCGTCTTGTTGATTGTATAAAGATATGTTTGTGTCAGCCGGGTCCATGCCAAGTCTGTGAAATGTAAAAAACACACACAAACATACCCAAGTCCCAGCTGCTGTAGGCTATACTGTCAAACATGCAGAGCTGGTTGCTGCGTGCTGCCACCTGCTGGCCTCTCATGAACAAACCCTCTACAAAGAGAGATGCCGGAAACATTCAAAATAAAATCCACCCAATTCCGAGAATCTTACTCAGTTAAAATATGATCAATATCAAAGGTTTTTCAGCATGGAAAAAAACTATAACTTGTATTCATGTTATGGAATTGCAGTTGGGGGGCAGGTGCCAATACAACTCTATGGGAAGGAAACAAAAACATTTCTAAAAAGAAAATGTCCAAATGTTTTCCCTGATCATTTTTTGATAGTGATTGGATTCACAAACCTGCCATATTAATCTTATGGCTGACGGCACATGTTTTTGAATATTGTCACCACTTTTGAACGAGTTTATGAGGAAATAATTAGGCCTTTATATGTGCTGGAAGAGAGGACTTCGAACTTTGTGACAGTTTTTGTTTCATGTGAAGTGGCTCAGGAATTACAGAGAAATTAGCCACGAACTAAGACAAGAAAGCTGCATTTTGAGAGTTACCATAGTTCAGTTGCCCTCCGCCTCAATTTGAAACTTCTAAAGGTTCTTTAGTTAAATTGAACTTGATTGATATTTTATATGCTTTGATCGCACGTTTATCTTGTCTATAGATTGAGATTTTAATCCCACTGAGGATCTTCGGGACGTGCTGGAGAAGGCTTGGCGCGGTGGTCGCACTCTCCCATCATCAACACTGGATCACTGGATCGTTTGACATCGCAGAAGCTCATTGAAACAACACTGATGCTAAAGCTAATGAAATATTACACCTTTTTGGGGTGACATTTCTAACAATGGATCATTCCTGGATGACTGAGAGCCTACACTAACATAAAAACACATTGAATTTCAGTAAAGAAATGTAGTGCATGAAAGGAGGAACGTTTAACCCGCAGGTTGGTACAGGGATGAGCTTTAAATTAAAAAAAAAAAAAACATTTGCACGGCTCTATTTTGAAACTGTGACATCTCATGTATTAGAACCGTCAGTTCATCGGTAGACCATCTCTCCGGAGAGTTCCTGGAACCGCAGAACCTCAGGCCGACCCGGCTGACTGATGACAAAAATGCTGCGGGACGAAATGGACACAGTCACCGCTTTGCTAACATTCCTTCAGCTGGTTCGGGGCGGTGTGACTCTGCGGTTCCAATCGGGCCGAACAATGTCCCGTTTGTGCCAAGTTGATCAGATTTCTTGTGCGTCTTTTTGTCGGGCTTTGTGACGTTGCTCCTGGAAAATGCTGATGCTTATTTATTGTTTGTTCCTGGATTAGACCTTGTTAAACCACAGTTAGGTTGAAGGCCCTACGGGATAGTTTCCCCCTATAGGACAGTGGAACACATTTTGTTTTGTCTATCAGTACATTCTATTAATGGTATTTATTTATTGAAAAGTGCTTTAACCTCTTCACCACGAGCATTTTCTCCAGTTCAGCTTTACCCAAATCTACAAAGCTCATCTGAACGGATCACTTTCCCCGTGTTGTCATCACCTTTTTTTTTTAAACTTTTTGAATGCATTTTTGTCCTTTTTCTGTTGCTCTTTTGTGGCTTTTTTGTTGCATTTTCATCACATATTTGTCACACATTTTTGTCACTTTTTCAACCATTTTTAGTCACGTTTCTGACGCTCTTTCGTTGCATTGTCATCCTCGTCTTTGTCAGATTTGTTTTTTTTTTGCTCTTTTGTGGCTTTTATGGTCACTTTTCTGTTTTTCTGTTTTTCTCTTGCGTTTTCGTCACTTTTTCATCGTTTTTGTCACATTTTTGTCGCTATTTTGTTGCATTTCCACCCTCGTTGTTGTCTCATATTTGTTGCTATTTTGACACTTATCAAGAAGCTTTTAAATTCGGGTAAAGCCAAACTGTAATAATTGTTACTTATTCACTGTAGTAAATATTGAAGCAGCAAATCCTCCTTTTTGATCCATAAAACAGATGTAGATCCTCTCGTGCAACTTTTGAATGATTTAGTTTTTCTGTGTTTTCGAGCCATTCTCTGGCTTTGTAAATATCACAACAATTGGTTTTGTTTCACACAATGTAAGGTGTCACCACTTTCGCTCAAACAGTTACTCACAGTACTCGAGTACTTTTTTACTTTTACTTGAGTAATTGTTTGGGTGGGTCACTACTTTTTACTTGTACTTCAAATTATTTTTAAAGTAACGTTACTCTTACTGAGTAAACATTTTAGCACTTGTTAGCTACTCTACACACCTCATTTATTTAAACTAAAGAATCTCATCAGATAACCTGAAATAAAGCAATCAAATAAGTAAACACAGGTGCTCGTCATATATATATAAGCCTTTTGTTTCGGCCCACTCCTTTTGAGCAGACTAACTGCTCAAATAAACAAATAAACTAAACTAAACTATAATTAGAATGTCATGAACATATTTATTTTTTAATTTATTTATTTGAATTGGGACAGTGCACATTAATCAACATGTGTTTTTCAACATGTAAATGTACCGGAGTTAGCCATATAGGCTAATTTTCATCCGTAGTCCCATGGCAGGTTGATGTCAAGACAGGTAGGACATACAACAGGCACAAACATACAGCAAAACACTATCACAGAGACATAAAAAGACAGTGAATGATGAATAACAACATATAGTTAAAAATACAAAAAATAGGTAAATTTGTTCAACTAAAACTTGCTCTCATGTAAAGCGCTTTGTGACCATGTCTGTGAAAGGCGCTATATAAATAAGGATCTTCTTCTTCTTCTTCTTCTTCTAAAAGATCAGAAAGGGACAATACACACAACACCACAATCTTCCACACAGCAAGACATCAGTGGTTGGTGACTTTATACCATGTTGTATTCATTTATTTCTGTAATTCAACTTAAAAAGTGAAACTAATATATGATATAGACTCATTACATGCAAAGTGACATATGTCAAGTCTTTATTTGTTATAATGTTGATGATTATGGCTTACAGTCCATTTTCAAAATATTACCCATATTTATTAAAATTATAACAAATAAACGCTATAAATATCTCACTTTGCATATAATGAGTCTATATATTAGTTTCACAGTTTAAGTTGAAGTGCTATTGATTTTCTAATTATATGACGAGCACCGTTTTGATCAGTTTTGTAGGTCTTAGCGTTTGAATGAGGCGTCACTCTGGCCTATAGGCTGTAACCTTTTAGATTTGGGTAAAGCCGAACTGGAGAAAACGCACTTGGTTCAGACGGGGGTTAAGAGGGTTTTAAAGACTATGGAGTAATCCTTTACATCGCTGGTTAGGAATGTTATGGATGAACCACAAATATGCAAATGTTTCGCTTCCTGATCCATCATCTAATGAGATATTGTGGTGTGGCCAAGAGCCAAAGCCTCGACCTTGTTGTTCTGGTTCAATCTTGCATTACCCCTGGTTTAGTGGCTGAGTTCCGTAGTGTGACGTCTTTACGCACGTCCCTCTCCTCCTCGGTATAGCCTCAGCACAGACTCAAAAGGCTGGCTGCAGATCCTCTTCTCCTTCTCCACCACAGTGCTGCGAGCGCGCGGAAAACGGACCTGACCGGACCCACTAAGCACGGGAGAACCACAAGGGGGGACGCGTTCGACAACCAGAGATACAATTACGCGCGGTTCCGCTCAAGATGGACATTCGATCGACGCCCGCGTTTTTTGGGACACGCTCGCGCTGCTAGGATGTAACAGCTGTTGTCGCCTCACTCGCATTTATCCCGCCGCAGTCACCCTACACTCTCAACCAGCGAACATGTTGTCGACGTATTCCGCGTTAATCCTCGCGCTTGCGTGGTGCGTCGGTGCCGAGCTGAGCCACGGGTCGCCCTCCACCACGGCCGCCGCCGCCGCCGCTGCGCCGCACTCGAATACCACCGCCTCCGTCCTCCAGCCGCCCGGGCACAACGCCACAGACGCGGCCGTGGGCACCAGGATCTCCACGCTCATGACCTACCTGCCCACGCTGAAGAAGGGCGTGTTTGCCGTGTGCGTGCTGACCGCTGCCCTCGTCGTGTGCCTGGTCATCAAAGTGGTCAGGTAAGAAGGTGATGGACAGAGAAGACGCAGGTTTGACTTTGAAGCCTGCTGCCCTTTCAGTTTGGGCTATTATCAGTGGCTAATAACACTGGTAGCCTTTTTATTAGTTATTGGACCTCAGCCTGTTGAGTCAGTTTCATGGAATAATGCGTGTGGTAGGCTATCAGCAGAGGTGGGAGTAACTCAAATATTTACTCAAGTAAGAGCTGGAGGGTAGTACTCAGTTACATTTACTCAAGTAGCTACATGTACAGTACTTTTTTACTTCTACTTGAGTAAAATTGTAATGAAGTATCTTGAGTAAAAATAATTGTTCCTTTTTCCACTGTGAGTAAATGTAAGAGACGTTTATTTGTAGAGCACAATTCATACACAAGGCAATTCAAAGTGATTCACAGTTACGAGAAAACAGATCAAATCAATCAATAAAACATCAACATAAAAATTGATCACTTACAGTAAAAGGCAAGAGTGCAGATCAAATATTTTCAGTTGTCATATGCTCGGGTAAAACGAAGAGATTAGAGAGGCTCAGTCTCTGCCTGTGTTTAAATCCCTCTTTTCTCACAGGCTTTCGATCACTGAGTGAGATGTGTTTCAGTTTTCTTCCTGTGTATTGTTTGCACTACAGGATTTGTCTTTTATTGTTGGCTGAAGTTTGATTTATTTACCGTATTTTTGTATCATTTATTAGGACTGTTATTAATCCTAATCCCATTGTTTTAGGACGTGTGTACGGCCAACTGTTGCGTTTTTAAAGTGCGTTATGAATAAAGTTGTTATGGTATGGTAGAGCTGTTTTCAGCCTGGATTTGAACATTGTCAGAGTTGAGGCCTGTCTCACATCCTCATGAAGACTGTTCCAGATTTTAGCTGCATGAAACTGAAACGCAGCCTCAGCGTGTTTATTATTGACTCTGGGAACCACCAGGAGACCCCTCCCTGAAGTTCTCAGGGCCCGAGATGGTTCATACGGCTCTAACATGTCCGAGATGTACTTTGGTGCTAAACCATGAAACGACTTGTACACAAGCAGAGCTGTTTTAAATTCTATTTTCTGAGAGACAGGAAGCCAGTGCAGAGACCGGAGCACTGGACTAATATGGTCGTATTTCCTGGTTCTTGTCAGGACTCGAGCAGCAGCGTTCTGGATGTACTGCGGCTGTAGATGTAGTTCATCTCGTGCACCTGGTTCCTTAGAGTTATTTAGTTTTTATGTATTTTTTGCCATTTTCTTGACAAAAACTCAACAGACGGCAAAAAAGTGATGAGATCGTAACAATACACTACAAAACAGGCAACAAAAAGTGACAACAATGCATCAGTTAAAATGGAGTAAAAGTACAGATACTTCATTTTAATATACCTCAAGTAAAATGTGTCTGAGTACTACCCACCTCTGGCTTTACAAGAGATACTTAGGCCTTTTCAGGTGGCATTATCTGCTATTTTAGACCGGTTTAGGCATGGTTTTACTTTACACCCAGTTTTATACATACTTTAATCCAAATTGAAAGTAATCTAATGTGTCGTGCATTTTAAAACTGACACAATGCAAGCACAATACAGGATCAATGCAAAAGTTTTCTTGTCTCTTCTTGTTTTATTTAAGCTTTAGTTTGGCTACGAACAACTTTATATTTCTACTCAATGATTAATGTAAACTGAGATGGAAAAACAAACATTGGCATCGCCGGTTAGCCATTAGCTAATGGTGGCGTGCTCATGAATATTACCCACAGCTCATGACTTGTTGTTGTCACAGTAATAGTTTAATGCTTTATCCAGCTTTTTTAACCACTTTTGCCGTGATATTTTTGTAGTCACTTTTAAATGGTCCCAGGCTGTCCCTTTTTATTATTTTATCAAATGCAGCTAAACACCAGGACAGGTGGGTTGTAACTTGTAACTTCCATTTTAATTTGTATTTAAGTAGGCACAGCTCCAAACAGCTGATTGCCAACTAAAAGTCACATGACTGAGAATGGTCTATATTGACAAAGGTGTAGATACATTAGGTCCCTTTTCAAATGAAAGTGAACCAATGCTATATTTGTTTCTACTTTTACTGTTACGACACTTTAGTTGTTCATATGAGCGAGCAACATATAACTTGGAATGTTCCGCAAGTGACACAATTCCTCAATAAAGGATAAAAAAAAAAAAAACGAAATGAAAAACCTCTTTTTTTGACCCGCATGTAGACAGTTTTGCTTTTCACAGAATGACTTGGAGAGAAATAGAGTCTTGAACTTGTGTGTCTGAAACCGTGCTGGTCCCGTGTGTCTGTGTCCAGGTCGGGCCGGCGCATCAGGAAAACCAGGAAGTACGACATCATCACGACGCCAGCGGAGCGGGTGGAGATGGCTCCTCTGAACCAGGAGCAGGACGACGACGACGACTCCACGCTGTTCGACGTCAAGTACAGGTCAGGACACTACTCCACCACCAGGGTTATCGAGATATCCAAAAGAGACAGTCTACCCGGTAAAAGCTGGGGAGATCTAGGCCATGCAGCTGCGACTATGTCTCCTTGGGGCGAACCCGGAGGGGCTGGCGGAGGCGTCTGGGGTGAGGGAAGTCTGGCAGTCCCAGACCCAGCCCCAGATAAAGCGGGAGTTAAAAAACAATCAGGTGCTCTTTGAGGACAAAACCCGGGAAAACATAGAACTGAGAGGACAAAAGGCAGTGTCCAATAAAGGACTTTTCATCTATCAGTGTCTCGGTTACGTCTAAACTAATATCAACAAAATGTTTTTTTTTATGCAAGCAACTTTCTGTATAGATTCTGTTATTTTTATATGGTTGACTAAATTAGTATTATTTTAGTTTAAAAATTTGTTTAACTAGTAGTGGAATGAATTATGAAAGTTTAGTCCTCCTTCAGTATTTCACAGCGGTTTATGAAAAAGGGCTGTCCATGTTGTGAGCTTGCAGCCTGGTCTTTGTCAGCGTTACTGCAGTTGCAAAATGTGCTGATAAACTCGGGGGTCGGCCCATTAGTCTGACAACCCATTAATCCGACGTCTCATTATTCCGAAAAAGTATATGTAAAACTGAACTTGTCCTTCCGAAAATGAGGTTCAGGCCAGAGTCCACTGACCTTAAGGTTAGGGCCAGTGGTTGTTTATGTCTCTCTAATCCACAACACAACTGGGTTAAACATGTCGGACTAATGGCCCCTCTGCTCCATGGTAGTTTTTCGGAATAATGAGGCGTCGGACTAATGGGCCTGTCGGACCAATGGCATGGCACCATAAACTCATCCCTGGGAAGATTTGAGATGTGTTAAACGTGTGTTCGGATTGCTGGGAACATTGAAACCTGTGCTCCCAGTTTCACTGTAGTTTAAGTTGATTTCAAATACATTTTAAAATAATACATGCATATTCTTTTGCCTTGTAGAAATGTCATGTTTCTATATGTTTACTGAGAAACTGACTTATTTCGTTATGTTTGGATTGAGTGCTGACGGTACTGTTGAAGGAGACTTATTTCACAGAAGTACTGTGCTTCTCTGAATGGTCTGTTGACCCACGCCTCGCCCGTCCATCCTCTCTTTGTTCTCTGCTCTTCCTGGAGGAGGCACGCGTCCTGTTTACCTGACATTCCAGTGCACTCTCTCAGAGCCACACTTCCTCCTCACCCGAACTCTAAACCTGTACCCACCACTATGTTTTTCATGTTCAATTCATTATATTCATTTTTTCGGTGCAGCGGTTTGTGGCGCACTCGCATCAAAGAAAGGCAAACATGTATTGAATATCGGCAGGGATTTCAGTCGATTTATTTAATTTTTTTCGGTCAGATGGACATTTTTTTGTCCTGCTTGACTCCCATATCACTATTTTTTAACCTAGTGTCCGAGAGCTGAACCTCGGACCTACTTGCCGTTCGGGACATTCTGCTTTTCAGCTTAGAAAAACAAACCAAGGAAGTTATAAATTTTAGATTTTTCTTGAAAAACTTTCACAGTGCAAAAAAATACAGTAGAAGAACGAGAGAGAGAGACTGACCTCACATGACGATGGAATGTACCGGTATTGTGTTTTGTTTGGAACTTTTTTCTTTTTTCTATGGATTTCTTTTTCACTATTGCACATTGCGATATCGAGACCCAACAGCTTCATGGGCGGTCAGCATTGCGCTTCTACTCTCCGTTACAGTGGCCTCTATGACACCGGGTCAATAGTTTTTTTTTTTAGAGCTTTCACTGCAGAAAAGCTACAAAACAATTGATCCTGGAGCCGTGATCAAAAGTAAAGGCCAATGCTAACCACTCATAGGGCAATAGGGCACACATAAGGTCAGCTACGCAGAAATGTCAAGGTTCCATAATGCACCTTTTTAACAACAGTAAAATGATGAGATTTCAAAGAGGCACTGATTTGACAAAATGACCCATTTGGCGAGAATGTAAACGGCTGTAAACCACACAAACGTAGCCTATAGAGACAAAAACCTTCCATTTCTTTCTCACCTCCAAATGATATCCTGTGTTTTGTGGCAGGTGAACGCGACCGCTCTCCCGGCTCCTGTGCGGAACATCTCGGCTCCTCTCTCGCCTTTGACCAAACCAGCAGAAGACCACTTGCATACAGTACCCGTGCTTCTAAAGGACTGAGGCATCATGGGTAATGTAATGGGCTGCTCAAGGACCAGCTTAACCTTGTCTTGAAAACATGACCACTGGATACAATACTACAATACACTGTAAACAAAGGAGAATCCGGAGTTAGAATGACCTGAATTGAAAATATGAGTAGTTTGGACTAGTTTGGACCAACATTATTTGTTTTGACGTTTTTTTATGACTGGTTTGAAGTATATGTATTTCCCTTTTAGGAACCACTGTCGCCCCAAAACATATTGTAAAGCAAGTCCAATTGATATGAAGTCGAAACTACTCCAAATGCTCTTGTCGTTTATTTTTTGCTGTGTACAATGTGAGAAATATTGCTTATTGTACTTTATGAAGAGTATTGTATAGTCAGACAGTGGAGCAGAAGTCTGTTTTGCACATCAGCGATAGGACTATTTAAATTTTCCATAGCAGATAATGTATTCTAGGAGTGTGTATATTTTTGTACTTGTTCCGACATTCCTTTTTGCTGCTGAATAATGGAAGTATCTGTTATTATGATTGCTGTATGAATTGTGACGGACTTTGCTGAATGTTACGGCTCTATCCTTTGATCAGGAATGTTGGACATGGATATTTCAGGGTGAGGCACTGCAGGCAAAACGTTTTCTTACTGTTACTGTAGACCTCTTAATGGATTACTTAAAGGCACACCGCGTAACATTTTGGATTCCACAGTTGCGAATATGCAACACGCTCTTAATGACCAGCACGACTCTCAAACGATTCTATTTTTGCAGTGGGTGATTTTAGACGAGGGCCGAACCTATTTAAATCGCATGTTTGAATATCTCCATGGAAACGAGCCGGAAGCGTCCCCGCTCCCAGTGACGTTACAGTCGGGTCAGAGGAAACGTGAGCCGCTTCCAGCAAACACACATGTTTGTTTGGTCTTTTTTTTTTTTTTTAAGTATTTTTTAACTATAAAAAAAATCTGTAATAAAATAAATGCTTGTATTTTCGTCTGTTTATTGGGTGAAATGCTTTAACTTTTCTTCCAAGGTCTTTTCTCAATGCATATTTTTTCTCTATAAGCAAGACTGAGTTGCTCCTAGAAACTCTCTAGTCTTCTACTTAAAAGCCATGTGCCAGATATTTCCCGTTTTCTAACAAGATGCGTTGTTTTTAAGGATTGTTATTATTCTACGGGGTGAATAATACAGCACAGGGTGAAAGGGGGTGAAGGGGCGAGACATTATGCAAATTGTCAGAATCGAGACTCGACGCCTTAAACCACTAACTAGACTTTCTAACATCCCGATTCGTCATGAGAATAAGGTATTAGGCATGCTTTACAATTTGTAGTTTTTTTTTTCATATTCCCCATTGACTTACTAAAGGCGGAGAAAACGAATGTCCTGCCACGACTAGAAAAAGATCAGGTGTGGTGCCTTTTTAAATAGTTTAAAGGCACGACCAAGGCTTTATTAGCTATATATGAACACAATATAGTGAAAGAAAACCTGCAATCCTTTTCGCCAGCAGCGTCTTGCCTTGTCATGTCTGATTACCGGTTGCAAGCGCATTTCCTCATATTTGTTGAAGCAACCTTTTCGCTTGTTATCGTTCCTCATTGTGTGTCCTCATTTGTAGCTTTGTTTGTGGGATCGAAGGGGCCAAAAGTGTCGCAATGTCCACCGAGATGGTATTTGCCTCATGTGGATTTCACAAATATCACAACTCTCCTGTTCAATTTTACACTGAAAACACAAAAAGTGTGTCACAGCTGGACAATTGTAAGAATTTTTGAAGCAATTATGTCCGTGTTAATAAAAGTGAATGTACAATTTCTATCGAAGTCCTTGTTTTATTTGGGTTCAGCTTGAATTTTGACATTGTTAAAGCCACACTGCGGAACATTCCAGGTTGTATGCTGCTATGTTACAAAGCAGCTCAACTGAGGTACTGGTTTAGCCTTCAAGTTCAGATTTTGTACCCGCGCTGACCGCTTCAACTGAATGTTCTCAAATATTCCGTCGGGCAACCCTCGTGCAATCGACAATTTAGAAATCTAAGAATTCCCACTCTTCATATGCCTCCCTTTGTCTCCGTATATGGATGAACTGCCGCCTCGGGTCTATTCGCGCGGTCGTGCTGTTTTTATATGCCTGTAAATGTGTGGAAAAATTCCGACTGGTTCCTGTCGGAGCCTCATCAAAGAGCCGTCTGCAGGCCATTTCCTCGTCGCAGCCCTGCATAGCAAACCAACCAAATAAAACTCCTTTCTTTCAACTTTTATTGTTTTTTTCCATTCTCAAGCGTGGACTATTTAAATGCTACGGAGTACAATCCTTTCATCAAGAGCACAAAACATGGTAAACGTGTGTACATATGATACAGTTAGGGAACCAGGGCAATATGCAGCGACTGTCGGAAGCACTGTTTACTCGCAGTGTAAACAGCAGCATGTGCAGCGCTAGCTAAATAAGTGGAAATGGTTTAAGCAGAAGCAGCAACAGCCTGGTTTTAGATTCATAGAAGTTAAAAGATTGTGGACGGGAAAACCATCTTTTCGATCGTCGGCTGACTCGGCACTGCGGTCGGCCCATTAGTCCGACATCTCATTATTCTGATAATGTACCATTGAGCAGAGGTGCCATTAGTCCAACCCAGTTGTGTTGTGGATTAGAGAGGCATAAACAACCATAACCTTAAGGTCAGTGGACTCCTGCCTGGACCTAATTTTAATTTTCAACCCCTACTCAAAGGGACATTTTCAGAATAATAAGATGTCGGACTAATGGGCCGACCCCGTTGGTCCGACGGAGTTTATGCCTGCTCCAAGTCCGCTGAAGAGAATAGCTCTTTCACATGACATTTATTTAACACTAGAACTGCCGCAGCTCGTTTGATTGTTTGTAACGCTGATTAATATTAGGGTTAGGGTGTTTATGGTCGGACCTTCGTAACCATAAACCAATGGGCCTGTTTTTCTCTGACTAAAGAGATGTCGGACTAATGGCACCTCTGCTCAATGGTAATGGCACCCTCGGCACTTAGCTTACATGACTGCACCTGCGCCGCGCTAATTCTTCGCACTTTATTGTCTTTACAATTATCTAATGATCCAAAAAAATGTCTTGTATCATTCTAATGCTGACGGATATTGAATACATTCGAGTTTCTCTTGAAGACTATGATTAATGGCCTCGGACAAAAAGCAGAGTTACCGCATCTAGCTAGGCTAACCGTTAGCGTGCCAGAATCGTTCAAAAACAGAACTTTTCAGAACACTGACATAAACCTGTGTTGTGCCTCTGATAACAGACTCAGAGGCTAGTTGTGAATAAGATATTGTTTGCTCAAATGCGTAAATTCACGCAAAGGTGAGGTGGTCCTGCCGACGATCGTGCTGCCCCCCTTCACGGTCAAGGGTGTGCAATTCATTTTTACAAGGGGCCATGAGTAACCTGGATGAAGTTAGGCCGCACCAATGATAACTTGAATTTAACTCTGCTCAACCTTCTCTTCCTTCACTCTCTCGTAGTAGCTGAGGCCAAAGCTACAGTTACTAACAATAGCTGTTGTGTAGGCATCTCATTGAAAAATGCACAAAATAATAGTTCAAACTAGCTTAAAAAAACCCGAAAACTAAAAAACAGAACAGAGGAGCAGATACCATAAGATTGCTCCTCTCTCTGCTCCTATTCCTTCAAAACTGCATTGACTTTGCAGTTTTGTCGTAAATATTTTAATGCCACTTTTGAATGAAATGACTGAGCAATCTAGAGTCATTTGAGCTCATTCTGGCATGGGGTTGGTAAAGGTGCCCCTGATCCACCGTTACGCAATTTGGTGAGGAAAATTCCGAAAACATTATAAAAATGTATGGAAAGAGTTCAGGGCCGGACAAATTACGGGCCGCAGTTTGCCCACGTCTGTACCAGGTTCTAGTAAATGCCAACAAAAAGAAGACTTACTAAATACACTATAATTATCAATATGTTTACGGTACTTTGTTCAATGCGTCTAATTTTGTTGAGAAATGTGCTGCACTTAAGTCAATGAGTTTCCCTTTGAAAAGGATTGCTTTGGCAGCCGGTGGAGGGGAGGGAGCCCAACATTTTTACTACTTGCAGCTACTGATGTAAGAGGCTCTTACATCAATAGCTGCAAGGTGGGGCTGTTGCTTATGGTGTTGTTGGATATCTCCTTTGTAAACATATTTTCCCCCAGATTTCTTTTTAGTTATGCCTGTTTGCTTTAAGTGTTTTCCACTCCCTTGAATTCTTGCCTCTTCCAATTTGCTGCCACCATTTGTGCCTTGTAAACCTAATTGAAGTGTCCCGTCCCCCCCGTCCCCCCCCCCCCCCCTCCATCTCAATCTCTGTTCTGGGTTAATTGGACAGATTGTGTTAGTCACGTTGAATGCGTTGGGACTATTTGTGTCCTTCCACAAGTGCCGCATTCATGGAAACAGGCTGCTGACGTCTGTGGCATGACTTTCATGTCTATTCTAAACCTGATCTACCCGGGATACATCTGGGGAAGGGAGCGCTCTGGTCAAAACATCCTTTCACCCGGGTCACAAGATGAGCGAGCACGAGGAGACAGCGACTACTGCAGTTCAGTCGGGGTGGAGGAAAATAAGCCTTATCAAGTCCAAATGCGATAAACATGGATCTCCAATGTCTTCATGTCTTTGTATAGGCTATAGTTCCCAACAGGTACTATATATTCAACACAGCCATGTGAACA
This sequence comes from Proterorhinus semilunaris, assembly GCA_021464625.1. Classification (NCBI taxonomy): domain Eukaryota; kingdom Metazoa; phylum Chordata; class Actinopteri; order Gobiiformes; family Gobiidae; genus Proterorhinus; species Proterorhinus semilunaris. The sequence continues at coordinate 27,070,539 of CM038356.1, read as the reverse complement.
AACTCGGGTATTAGTGTTTTTACACTTTTACAGTTGGAAGAAGTGCTTTCCCGACCCAGTTGAGAACCACGTGCTACAGCATATACAATTCTGGATTACTTGCCTCTGGTGAAAACATTGTTCATAATGTTTTATAGATAAATGCTAACGGCTATAAGAAAAATGCATTGACAGGCTAACAAACATACAGTGAAAACCGTATGTTTACATACACTTAATAAAAAGAAAAATGTTCTCACTGTCTGACATGAAACCAGAATTAACTTTTTCTTCTTTTTTTTAGGTCAAATAGAATAAAAAACATTCTATTTGTCAAATTCCAGAAAAATGAGAGATATAATTTTCTACACAATATTTAATAGAAATGCCTTTAAATTGAATATTTTGGGTCAAACCTTTTGAATTTTCTCCCACAAGCTTTTCAGAATAGTTGGCAGGAATTTTGGTCCATTCCTCCAAACAGAATTGCGTAACTGAGCCACATTTGTAGGCCACCTTGCGTGCCCATGCCTTTTCAGCAGTGGTAGAAAGTAACAAAGTTACAAGTACAAGTAAAAAGTACAAATTATAGGTACTTTTACTAAATTTTATGATGAATACTTTTTACTTTTACTACACTACATTTTAGAGCCTATATCTGTACTTTCTACTCCACTACATTTTTAAATTGGGTTAAGTATTTTATTATTAAAGTGACCTTCATCTTTACAATTAACTGGTTTAGTCCCGGTTTAGACTTGGTTTAGTGGTTTACTCCTTTAGACCTTGTTTAGTCCTGGTTTAGACCTGACCTAGTTTAGTCCTGGTTTAGACTTGGTTTAGTGGTTTACTCCTTTAGACCTTGTTTAGTCCTGGTTTAGACCTGACCTAGTTTAGTCCCGGTTTAGACTTGGTTTAGTGGTTTACTCCTTTAGACCTTGATTAGTCCTGGTTTAGACCTTGTTTAGTCCTGGTTTAGACCTGGCCTAGTTTAGTCCTGGTTTAGACTTGGTTTAGTGGTTTACTCCTTTAGACCTTGTTTAGTCCTGGTTTAGACCTGACCTAGTTTAGTCCTGGTTTAGACCCGGTTTCCTTACTGTTTTTGACCTGGTTTGATTCAAATGATTTTGAAAAATCCTGCACATTAAACTCTTAAATACTTTTACTTTTTACTTATAAAGTACATTTTACAATGCATACTTTTGTACTTTTACTTAAGTAAACATTTGATCAGATACGTTTACTTTTAACGTAATCTTTGGTCCCGTATCTGCACATTTACTTAAGTAAGAATATCGAGTTTTTAGATCAGGACTTTGTGATGACCACTTCAAAACATTGACTTTGTTTTCCTTAAGCCACTTTGTAACCAGTTTGACAGTTTGCTTTGGGTCATTTTCCATTTGGAAGACCCATCTGTGCCCAAGCTTTAACTTCCTGGCTGTTGTCTTGAGATGTTGCTCCGATATTTCCACATAGTGTTCTTTCTTCATGATGTCATCTATTTTGTGAAGTGCACCAGTCCCTCCTGCAGCAAAACAACCCCACAGCATGATTTACTGTTTATACTTCTTGTCCCCACAAAGTCCTCGGTAATCATTGTACATACGATACCACTGTTTAATAGTTTTTTCCCCCTCACATTTCCGGCCTATTCGCACACCCTGAGTGTTTCTAAGAGCTGAATGTAAGCACATTTCTCCATTGTGAGATCAATAAAGGCTATCTTATCTTATCTTAATTATGTTTTTTTGGTGGCCATCTTGAATCTAACCCATAACATGGTAATGTTGGCTAAAAATTACATCACATTTCTTGACTACTAAACTTCTGGACTGAACAAGAAAAAATGGGTGGTGGTGGAACCATTGTTCATTATAGCAACACCCACACTTTTAAAGCTGGTTTCTTATTCTATTTATGTAATAAAAATAAATAAATACAAAAAATAAAAACCAAAAGTGTAGTGTGTCCCTGCCCCTCTGCTGTGGGGCCCCAGTCCCTCTTCTGCCTGTGCAAACTCTGCTCCTGTTTCGACTCCAGTCCCATCTGTGAGCTGCAGCTTGGCACTGAATGGAGTGGACGCATATTTCAGACAAGTCAAAACCTTTGCCAGGACTTCAGGCCTTCCTCTTTAGTTGCTTAAAGGGACTAGATGCAAGTTGGTCATTTTAATTTTAACTCCGCAGCAGTATAATTTAATCTAACCATAAAGCATATGAGGCAGATTGGGGTCAAATATTAGTGTCAGAAAACACATGGAACACATATTGATTGGCGTTTACTGGTGTACTTTAAAACCATTCAGACTTAGACATAGACGTAGACAAATTTTATTGAATTAGCGTCGTCACAGTAGCTCCAGAATAGTAATCTTACTATTAGGAGCCCTTCCTTGAGAAAGAGTTCCCCACCTCATGACATCAGCGGGTGGAGGCCAGTGTTTTTGCGCACTTATACACTGTAGTACTCAACCATGCACGAAAGAAGCAAAATAGGCAACAAAGTATTAGTATAACATGGATAAAGGGAAGAGAAAATCCGTTTGGCAGAATAGAAAACGTACAAAACACAAACAAACCGAGACAATTGGCAGTTACATTCATTTCAATAGGAACCCATCAACAAGCTTCATACTGTTGTTGTGCCCCTGGGCAAGACACTTCCCCACATTGGCAAAAAAAATACAAAAAACACACATTATTTTGATAATTGGGGGGTTGTTCATATTGCTGTCCTTAGGCACGCAGAGCAGTACATTCCTTCATTCAAGGGGTCAGATACAATCCAGAATTAATTTCACAAGTCGACTTTTTCTCTGTCAGTATATTTGAGTTAATGTGGCTACATTTTGGACGTGGCAGTGAGAAAGCTTCTGCAGGAACAGGGCGTGGTGTTTTTTAAAGGAGCTATCGCTTGAGTAAACGGTCTTGTGTGCACAGCCGGGACAACTCCTCTTTTTCCAACACTGGCTCAATTGAAGCAACACATGGATAGGGGTTAGTTAGCTCCCAGGTAACACTATACAATTCTTATAGGAGCATATAAAGCAGGGGGTGGGCGAGTTAGCTATGTGTGGGCCCGGCCGAACTTCCCAGTAGAGGTCTCAGGGTTGTACATGATACATGGAATATAAGTGGCAACAAATCAAATTTAAAGTGATAGTCTGTAAGTTTTATTTTTTGTTTACAAATTTAATAGATGGCCACATGTGCCTTTTCTGATCACAGCAACTAAATCCCCGGGCTGTCACTTTGACCAATGAGGGGGGGGGGGGGGGTTGCCTGATTGTTTATTTTTGATATCTCTCTCTCTCACTCTTTCCTCATTTCACAATCTTACAGACTATCCACTTTAATGCTTTTTAATGTCTTTTCAATCCCCAAATACTTAAAAAGGGAAGGAAAGCGAGGAACGAGGGGGCATTTGATATTCAAAATCAAATAGGATATAATGGGCAACTTCTTGGATTATAGTTTTTTTGTATTTTCAACAAACTTAAGCAGTCAAAATAGTTGATCAATGTCATACTTTCAAAGACATTTTCCAAGATGTAATGCCAGTTTAATGCCCTGCGTTAAAACTGATATATGAGATAGCAGGGGTATTAGGGGAAGTTATTACTGACAGTATTAACTGTCAGTTTTTGTAGTACTTCACCAGGTATTTTAATCTTTGATGCATGTAATAATATTTCTCTAAATCCTTTTAGGGTTCAGAGGTTCTATGCTAGAGCAGCAGCAACAAGCCGTGACCCATATAAGCATTTAATCTGTCTTATATATTGTAAAATGCTATATCTTCCTGTTCAGTCAAACATTCATCAAGCCAAAAGATGAAATTGTGAACAAAAGAAGTTATTTTAACAGACTCCGCTAATGTTTTTGTATTTTTTTCTTGGATAAATATGGAAAGCAATTTGAGAACCACTGGGCTAGATGGCCGTATTATGCCCCCGGGCCCGACGTTGCCTACCCCGGTTCGGAAGCAAAAATGTCCACACTTTTCTTAACCTTAAATATGTTCTTTCCAAATAGACCTTAAAAAGATTGTGGATAATATTGGAGGGTTTTTGGAGGAAGGGAACTTTTTTTTTTGTCAGAAGCTTTCACCTGTTTAAATGTGTCTCAGTTTTGCTCAAATGTCACGTCCTTTTGACACAGAGAAATATCAGCTTTAAGGCAGTTGAAGAGAGACTCAAATATGTACAAAATACTTTTCTACCTTCGTTCATTAGATGTCACAATAAAACCCAAACATAAGGAGCTTAACTGTGCTCATAAAGACATCATACACTGCTTGACCAAAAAAAAAAAGTCTAACCAACTATTATGATCTGGGGTTGCCGCAGTTGTGCCCAGATAATGTTATTCCATCAATGGATTTCTTCTTCCTTGATGGGGATGATGACGGGCGACGAGTCCAGAGTCCAGATCTTAACCCCATTAGGAATCTTTGGGATGTGCTTGGAGAAGGCTTTTTGCGCAGTGGTCACACTCTCCCATCGCCAATACAAGATCCTGGTGAAAAACGTTACGCAAAACACTGGATCTTTGGACATTGCAGGAGCTTATTGAAACAATGTCACAGCGAATGTGTGCTGGGATCAAAGCCAAAGACGGTCCAACCAAATATAAGACCTTTTTTTTCTTGTGGCGACTTTTTCTTTGGTCAGGCAGTGTAAAAGCAAGTACACAATATTATTCCATTTGAAATAGAGAAAAATGTCTATGCACGCGAGCACCACGTCACTTCCGAGCCGATCCCCAGGAGGCGCTGCTCTTCCTGTCATGTTATTTCCCTATGAGTTACAGTAGCAGTGTCTTGTCCAAAAGAATAAAGCTCAAGATGACATGGCAGGCAGTGAGTTACTGACGGGCAATCACTAGTGTAGTGTTTAGTGTTGAATGAACTGCCGCTAAAATAATGAGGGTCTTTAGTATAAACACTTAATTGTTTCATTTTTCTGTTGTTGCTTTTTGATACTAGCCGTTAGCTCATCAGAGATATTAAGTCCTATCTCAAAAAAACACAGACGTTTCCTGCAGTCAAGTATTTACATCCATCCGCTTTAATGCGTAGCCAGTAACTAATCATCTGTATCTCACTGCCGGTGATGTTTTCTCGAACTCTTCAATAATTTGTGTAAGATATCGATTCGCTAATCCTTATTGGGAAAATAGCGAGAGGGGAAGGACCGCGGGGTCCGGAAATCGCAAATCAGAAGGCATGTGTCGCTCGCGTGCATAGAGCCTACACTTTATCTGCAAAGTGAGAACAGGAAACATTACCGCCTAACATTCTAATCCAAACTGCAATAATAACACTTCAAAAACATTCACAAGTAATAAGTAGCGGTTTCATACATTCATATGTACTGGTATAGGCCGACAGCAAGTATAAGGTGTCTTTAAAGGAGGCTACAAACACTGAGAGTAAGTACGTTATATACTTATGGGTAAACAGTACACAAAATAGGTAAGTATTCGTATTATTGCTACAGCGTCAAAGACCTATAGTCGCTATACTAGTTATAACTGAGTTTTATATGAGGTGTAGGAGTTTATGTGCTTACTTAATGTATTATTAATTACTACATGTTTGAAAATACAATAAAACATTTGGGGGGGAAAGTGTGAATAAAAATGAACGCGTGTTTCATAGATCAACTATGGTTTTGATCACCTTCATAAAATATCTTGGACATAGAAAATGTGCGGCTATTATTTTTGGATTAGTGGTAATAGGTAGAGAGAGCATTGGGTTGCAGCTGCCGGAGAAGAGCCGGAGGAAGACCTTGTAAGCAAATCTTGCAAAAGAGAAATGAAAGGGCTCAGGCAGACTTACTCAAAATGACACCTTTCCCTGACAACAGGCTATGTAAACTTTGTTAGCAAGACAACGTGACTGAAGCTTAAAAACTATTATAGTTTTATTTCCTCAGTTGATAAGACACTATACCTTAATGGATGCCTGTAAGCCATCAAAAATTCAATATGGGTTTATTAAATCATAATGTTTTGTACCTAACCCCAGGAATAAAAAAACTCTTTGGGATCAGCTTAATTCGAAATGTGAGGAGTTCATACTGGGTGATGAAATGTGTTAGAAAACATCCAGAGAATATGATGATAATAATAACATTATTATTGGGTCTGGTGTTTTTATGTTTTCAAAAATTAGACATTTTACGGGCAAAAATATAAAATCAATAAAAAAAATCACATTGACAATTTTAGGTCCAAGTCATTCATACCAATTTTGGACGCTTTCATCACCAAGGGCGAGTGGCAAGTTTGAGGCCATCGATGTCCCTTTTATAATGTTATACATTATGTGCTGTGAGCCTGTGAATGACTGAAATGTGTTAAAAAGTGCAAAAGTACGCCCAGTGCTCTGACAAAGAGAGTGGAGTTTTGGGAACAGTGTGCCAACCATGAATAGGGGCCAAGATTTTGACAAAAGTTCCTGTTTTTGAGAAATGAGTCCAATCAGTTGGCGGCTTAGAGCAGTCAATGGAATTTGGTGTCTCATCAACTGAGAAAAACTGTTATTAAGAGACCTTTAGCCATAGACAAAGAGTAATACTGTACATTATTAGAAAGCAAATTTTACCAGAACGATAGCAAGAATAGTACAATCAAATAAAAAGATAGTTGGTTTACAAATTTCAGTTTTTTTGTGTGATGGCTTTGACACCGACATTCTCAAATGAATAAAGCACAAATAAATGAAACTTGCAACATATTCCAAACGTGCTGACATGTTTTCGGACTTGAACGAAGCGCAAGTAGTGCCCACAGCACATGACAAGTTTCAGAAAATGTGCCAAAGCAATCGTTTAGGAAAAACTGTATTTAACCAACGGCTTTCTACGTTCTACTGTAAATAAAACAGCCCCCCCTGCTGGTGACACTTGGAGTCATCACATAAAGCCCTGTAGAGACAGCAGAGGGGAGAGAACTGGATTCACTCGCAACACGTCCAAGTGACAGAGCCGTTTCTCCGTAAAGACAAAGTGGGTACATGCAGGGGGCCCCACATTCACAAGGGGGCCCCACATCCACACCCATCCAGTTAAATCCCGAGGTGATGTTGTTGTTTTTTGCTTTTGTAGTTAAGTAATGGCATGTTCAGCGATTGTAAAATAATACATAATCTAATAACAAATTTGATACTTTTTTTTACCCATTTAGAAATGTTTACTTTTACATAAATTGAAATTTAAGATGTATCTGACAGGGGTTATTGATGTTATTTTTGTTTTTGCATTTTTACCTGACACTGCAGTACAAGTCTGTTGCATTTTGAATTTGGAAAGAAAAGATGTACAACTTCCTGCTGGGTCATAATAGGGCTGGGCCAAAAGTACAAAAGTGTGGAAAGTAAAAGAGAGTGTGATATTGTAAAAGCAATTCCACATGCGCTAAACCATAGGCTACGACCCTATAAACACTGGCGAACATTGATCCTCATTGTGTTTTCTAAATTAGAAACCTATTTATTTATGCTATAGTCTACTTTTTAAAAACATCGCGGTTGTAATCTTGCGCATAATCTTGTGCGTAATGATGCGCCTGGTATACCTTTTGCTAAGAAAAGAGCAATTTAGGCTCTCGTTTGTAACCAACTCTCTACAGAACAATTATACAGTATCGCATATGTTCTCTATTTTAGGCTGTGCTCTGTGTCATGTCTGATATGTTTATTCTTTCACTTTACCCGACCTGGGGAACACAGGGTTGCCCCCCGTTTCCTAGCCATAGTTTGGCTAATGTTAGCCTATAGACCATTTGAGCCATATGATTTGAGCTAGTTTCCTCTAAAATGGCGGATTTCCATGGTAACATGGAATTTATTCACCTCTGGATCCTAAACTCGGAGTAATTAGTTGGGTCCGCACACACTACACGATTGTTATGCCCGATTTTGATACAATTCTCAGTCGCGGCAGCAGTCAGACGCAACTGGACTACAGTCGCAGGAAATCAAACATGATTTTTAAGCCCGATTTTGGACGCACAGGAGAAACGTGGGTGATTTTACCGTCCCCAAAGTGAACACACAGAATGCAGCGGCCAATGACGGAGTGAAATAAAGACATAAAAACACCGCCGCGCCTCCTTTTTCATTTCTCCATGAAAACAGCGGCACAAACAGCTCATTTCATGGCCACAGCCCCACACGAAACAGCACAAGTTTATATCACCAGACGTTCACGAGAATCACCTTTTCAAGCTACATTTCAACCGCGGACAGAGTTTAGCGGCATTTACTGAGTTTGGAGACGGACTGTTCAGCTTCACCTCGCCGCTAGCGGCTCGCTTCTCTCCGCTTTCTCTTCCGCCTCCTCCATCTTGGAGCGGAGGCCCGTCTCCTTTTCTTATTAAATCCACTGAAATACGTCCCTCTTCTTTGTGTCACCGACTTTTATCTCCATTTGACAGAACTAAAGCCAAGTTGAAGGCGTCGTAGCAGTAGGAGCCTTGCACTGCGGTGTTGTGACACTGTTTACACCGCTGACCAAACTGGGACACGCACATGTTTTCCGACGCTCACAAACACGGTCTATCTTTGCGGATTTGGGGTCCGTTTTTAAAGCTGGAGGAGAAATGAAGCGGTAGAGAGGACACACGTGCTGTGTTATCAAACATCAGCTGTTTGTCAGAATCGTGTAGTGTGTTCGCTCTTACAATTCTCAGTCGTTATGTGTGAACCCCCAGACGTTCAATAATCACACTGAATCCAGTCGTGCAGTGTGGACACCCCATTCTATATAAAATCGTTTAAGACTAGAAAAATCGTCTAGTGTGTGCGGACTTTAACCATAGGAAATATCATTCTTTCTGGGAGTTCTATAGAGTTCAGGATTGGGATGTCATATCGCTAAGCCTCATTGATTTGCAGCAATAATAAACTCATGGAGATTTTAAAAGGTAAAATACTGGAGTTACATGAAAACATTTGGACAGGTCAGTGAGTTACTTGTTTTTACCATCAGTGACTCAGCAGTTTATGACTTTTTAATTCCTCTTTTTTACATTGTTTTTAGCTAATGTTAGTCTATGGAATATGTTTGCTAGCACCCATAAACATGTCGGATATCCATGGTAACGGTGAACACATAACATCGCATCCTGAACTCTATTGACACAATTCCAAACTCTCAGCAAGTTATAGTCCGTATTTCAACTCAAGTGCCTACAAGTGACAGTCTACGCTGGGACAGTGAGTGAGTGCACCGTTCTTTCCCCTCTGCATTAACAGTAGTATAATTTACACACAAGTCAACGAAAGCGCCCCCAATACAAGAAACCCCCGTCAAAGTGCTATTGAGTCCGTACAAAGAGCCAACAGATGGTGCTGGCAGGAGAGGGCTAATCCAAAAAGGCTTTGTTTGCGTACGGTCGCCGTGGAAACCCCTTTAAAAAAGGTAAGCCCTGTGAGCGTCCCGAGCGGAAGTATAAACCCTGGACGTTTTCAGACAGTAGAATGTGCAGATGTCCTTCTCTCAGGTGGAGCAGGGGACAGTATTCCAGTGCACCAAAAGAAAAATCCACAAATGTATTCCCTGATTATTTTAAATTACTGGAAAAGTAAAGAGCCATCATCCGAGCAGACTTTGAAATCTCAATGAATTCAACAAAAAGGAAATCAGTCTGCCATAGCTCGGTTTGAATCATTTCAAGGTGGGGAAAACTGGGGCCAAGTGAACCAGTCAAGAAATGTGACATTCTCTTCGGTCAGTGCAATTAATCACATTTCGAATCGAGTCATGAAAACAACGGTGTATTGAAAGATGTACTCAATAGGCTTGGGGACCTACGCTCAGTAGGCATCATTAAGATTGAAGGCATGTAGTTAGCACTTTTTCCAACTTATTTTAATAGCGCTGTATCCAAGGAGCACCAAACTTGAGCCCTATGATGTAATGACGTATCTATAGAAAGTCAGTCACAGCGGCTAATATGGGACTAGCTCACGGCTAGCTTAACTGTGGAGCATTGTGCTTCAGTGACCAGAGCTATTTTATGTAAACTTCACCAACTGACCACTCTAAAAGATGTTTAGCCTTTGCCTGACATCAACAGAGAAGTTGGCGTAATTTTTTTTATCTAGATAGCGTCCTCCATGTTCGATACTATGTAACCGCTAGCTCTTGTAGCTCATGCTAATCCTTCTGAAGTCCTAGTCGGCAATTAAACACACATTTTAAATCAATTTCTGTACGGTCTTTTAGAAGTGACCTTGTCTGATTTCCCATTTTCTAAAGAAAAATCAAAAACGCTGCTGGTACAGTGTTTCCCCCTCCCTAGGGTGACCAGATTTTCCAACTAAAAAACTGGGACAATATTCGGGAATAGGCCGCAGGGGTTCCAAATCTAAACTGTCTTTACCCACGATGAACGGTTAAACTGACGACGACTTATGACATGCACCAATCCGCATCCTGAATTGAGATTTTGAATTGGTACACTTGGTAATTGAAACTCCCATGGGCCAAAGGCGTTAATTTCCATGTGAAGTATGCTATTTCGGGGACTACATTGGCCAAAACCGGGACAACTGGGACAGTTTACGAGTAAAACTGGGACAAATCAATGATTTTGGAGAAATCTATTGGGACATGGGACAAAGGACTAAAAACTGGGACTGTCCCGGGTAAACTGGGACATCTGGTCACCCTACCCCTCCCCCTTCATTTTGTGGAAAAATAGCCCCTAACCCTTCTCCCGAACAACTACCGTTGTACCATGCGACAGTAGTTTTGTCTGATTGGTGACTCGTCATAAGTCCCATCTCCGTTTGAAACCGCTTCCCCCAGCTACGTGTCCAGACTACTCTCCCATTTAGAATAAATAGAGGAGAGTAGTATGGCTGGCCAGGCTATACAAAACCATCACCAATAGCCATAACCCAACAATACTGGAAATGGATACATCAGTGCTGCATCATCACCTATCGCTCTCCGCCTGGCCGCTCGCTGGGATCGCATGACCCCGTATGCAGCCGAAGCGCCCCCTGGCTGTGAAGCGTGCTCAGGGTCCGGTACTCCAGGGGCATGGTGTGGGGGCTGGACGTGTAGCGGTAGGTCAGCTGGTCGTAGTAGTGGTACTTGACCGTAGCTCCGTGGGCATCCCTCGGGAAAGGCCAGAAGCCGTACAGGTGCAGCTGGGAGCAGAAGCGCGTGGCCAGGGTGTACATGAGCAGACCGGTGCTGGGGCGCTTTATGGGGACATGCTTCGTCAGCCAGTACCTACGAAGGAAAAAGTTGACATGGGTCAAAAATGAAAGATTTGCTGTTGTAGAATTTAGATCATTCACAGAGAGGTTGGTTGTTGGTTTATATTGTAATTATTGCTACAGCTTTTATAATATCCCCTAAGTTTATGCAGCATATGATGTACTTTTCTAGATTGCCTACATGCTACTTCCATTGTTCAATCAACACACGCTAATCTTCTACTACTATTGCCTAATGCTGAGCACGTTCAACCAGGTTGAATATTTACTGATTAGAAGTCACAAAGGACATGATACACGGCCACCAGGGGGAGCTAATGATCCAATTGACAGTGGAGTGATCTTTCTCTCCAAAATACATCTCATTATTGTCAGTGGAAGGTAGAATGGACTAATGTGTTAGACTGGCTTGGAATATTTTATGCCCAGAATGAGAAAAGATTAGAAAATTTGTATGTGTTCTGCCAACCATTTTTGTCATCAGTAAAACCAATATTTCAACATATTTACCCCAAATGTTTAGGAAATAATAATAATAATAATAAAAAGAAACACTTCAAACTGATCCATTTAAAACAGGGATTACCTGAACCAAATGTCATGCCTCGTATCATAAACAATTTGTGAGCAAATTACTTTTATGGATATAAAAGGAAAAAATTGCCTTGGCTCTAAAGAAATTGGTATGAATTGTTGTATATCTCCCACCTCTAATCTGGAGAGAACATTGTTACATAACCAGAGCACACTGAACAAGAGCCAGTGTGAGACAGGCTTTGTGCTCGCTGCACATTAGAACACAGCTGCGCTGTCCTCGGTAAAACTTATCTAACTCTCCCATTTTGGTGGATTTTCAAAAGCTCATTTAGCACTTCTCATTTCATTCTTCTCTCACACGATCATGGACTCCCGTACGAGTGTAAAATGTGAACGCTGAACTGACTACGGAATGAATAACTATTACATTTCATTAAACTATCAAAAGAAAAAATGAAAGTACTTATTTTTCAAACTCACTCAGCCCTCATGCATATGATAAAAGGCAGCTTATAGACAGGATGTCAGGTGGAGGCTTGCTTTTTCCTTTCTGCCTGATGATGAGCACTCATTCTGGGGTAAAAATAGCCCACTGCAGCAGAGGACACTGACAGCCCTCCGCGTGCTAGCATAAGATTATATTCAGGCCGTTTCCAACCACTTCAGAGCTCATCTATCCAATTTATTTACAACCACTTACAACCAGTGGTAACAAATAAATAAGTAAGAATAAAGCTTTTTTATGGATCGTGAGCTCACAGGCTAGTCTTTGTTAGCATTACTGTGAGTGACCTGAAAGTTGTGAAAGACATCCCAGTGAAGAATTGGGATGTTACAAATGCGTTAGGAACGTTTGGAATCAGTTTGTATCACAATTTAGAGTTTAAACTTTAAACTTTGGCTCATTCTCTCATTGTCGCAAAACAAAAAAAGTTATTTCCAAATCCATAGAACTTGTATTAACCCAAAAGTGATTAACCTGGAGAGAGAGACGCTCAGTTAAAGGTCCTATATTATTGCTCGTTCTGGGACATCTGGGAGTTGGTACTTTACGCATAAATCAGTATTGGATGTACCCCCTGACGGCATGCAGCAGTCGCAGTGAGGGCACGGCGGTCCGCAGCTCCATGCCCTGGTCTTGGATGAGCTGCAGGGCCCACTCCACGCGGCCCTCGCCCCCTTTGGCCATGAAGGCGGGGATCCACAGCACGCTGCCCCCCAGTGCCTTCAGCCTCTGGGCAAAGCGCAGCTGCCACTCCTCCGTCTGCAGGTCTCCAAAGGCCCGCTGCACCACCGATGGGTTCATGGTCACCAGGTCTGTCCTGGAGCCCACGTCCTCCGAGAACTCCTCCACAGGGGCCAGATTACACCTGGGCAAAGAGAGGACAGGAGTTCAGCAGTTACAGGGCCAAAACACAGAGTAGTCATCCTTATTTGGCGACAGGTTCGGTGCATTTTCGGTGGCCACTGACGAGGCACCAAGAGCCCCACGCCCACACCTGCAGCACAGTGGAGGCGTCACAAGAGGCACTACAGGAAACAAAATAAAAAACTGACAAACGAGGAGGTATCCGGGCGAGACTCACCGGGCAACACATGCCTTCTATTGTTCTGGCTAATGGACGTTCACTGGAGAATAAAACAGATTAACTACTAAACTCTTAGTAGGAAGAGGAAGGAGGCGGTGGAGCTGACCAGTGCAGGACACCACGCTCTTGCAGCAGGGACAAACCCAGGAGGTGCTCCACCATTTCAGAGGATCAGAGGAGACTGAAGGCAGCCAGCCAGGTTTCCTCTACCTCTACCTTGATTTTCAGTTCATAATCCATAGGCAACAACAACACCCTCTTGGTTTAACTATTGCAATTTGTCACCTGTGCATGAGACAAATTGAAGCCTATAAAAGCCTTTCATTCAGTGAAGGAGAACTCCCTCACAAGGAGCATGGACATTAAATCACAGCTCAACAGCATCATCAGCAGCAGAGACAGACTCAAGTGCAGTGATGACGAGGGGCACTGATGGATCAAGTGGCAACAATAGGCTGCGTTCACAATCTAGAATTTGATGATGTCGTAATTTCAGATGGAGGAAAGGGGCCAATAAAACTATATGGGAGTGACCCAGTTTTTAATACGAATCTTCAAAAATAATATTGGAAAATCATTATTTGGTAGAGAAAGGACCCACAAACAGGTCATTTTGATCTTGTGGCTGAAAGTCCTTTCTACAAGCACCTGTATCAAATGTGCTTACAGAGGAGATGTTGAACTTAGTGACAGTTTTGGTTTCATGTGGATCAGCCCAGTAATGACAGATATTAACCATCAACCAAAACCAAAGAAAACTGCTGCATGAGCATGTCTTTTCCAGTCAAAATAAATAAAGTCATTCTGTCCTGATTGTATGTGCAGCGAGCACATAATTTGCAATAAAATAAAGTTAAAAACAATAACTACTTTTATTAAAATTATTTGTATGATCAATTTTCATAATGCAAAATAAAAACAGTTTGCAGGAATAAATAGGACGTTAGAGCAGTGCAATAACCTTTTTTTTTTTTCTGTTTTCAATTAGCCATGATTATTACAACCAATGTTTACAAAATTATGCAGAATAATCAAGAAAAAACATGATCAAAATTAGATCTCCAGTGTCAGGGGTGTCCACATTTTTTTAACCGGGGCCCACATATTGACATGAATACAGCATGGGGGCCAGAGATCCGTGATCAGTACATTCAAACATTAAGCTGTGTGTTAAAGGGAGGTTTAAACCTGCCCCACACCTTTATTTAGGCTTGGAACCATAATGCCAGCTCTGTCTCAAAATAAATGCTATTTTCGAGGTTTCAATTGTGTGGCATTATGAAGATTGCAGCAAAAAGTGCCATCAGTGGTGATGTGTGCCAATAAAACAAGAAGCCTGAGGGCCACTTGTTTACATAAGTGAGCGTTTTGCACATATTTTGCCCAGTTCTTTTTTTTACAAGAATGTATTCCTCATATTGTGAATATCTAGTTCAAACATCTGTTGTTGTTTTTTACCTGAGCACAGACCTGTGACTGATCTCAAGTCGAGCTGGTCCACTCGGTGTAAATTCCTTTTGACTACGTCGGACTTTGGCTATGCCCAGCGTGAGGCCCAGTAACCTGACGACTAAGGAGCGCTCGTCCCGGTTACCTGATGACAAACGGGTGCCTGTCGATCTCCTCTCCACACCGGCTGTTGAGCAGGATGCCCGAATTGCCCACGATGGCGCAGCTGCGGTGGAACTGGCTCTTGAGCGGGGGCGCAGAGGGGAGAAGCCTGTAGAGGGTCTCTGTGATGTGGGTGCTGCTGTGGCGGTCCAGCACATAGTGGACGGTGTCCCCGGGTCGGACCGCGCCCCGCAGGATCGACAGGTCCCGCAGGGGGTCCAGGAAACGCAGGATGTCCTTTCTGTAAAGTACCCACATTCAAATGAACTAAATGTTAAACAGAAGTATTTCACGCCGTTATATGCCTAATTAAGGATACTGGGTTTGTGGATGTTTGGGGAGTTAAACCGTTGAAATATTGCTAATAAAAAGAGCTGAAAGTCAATAATAGGAACATTTGAATAGAGGCAAGGTGCGCACCGAAGGGAAACTTATAACAAGGTGTGAGCATATTAAAATCTGCCCATGTAACGATTTAAGATGCTTCCAGGGACTCCCCGGAGCGAGTCTGAAGTTCTGACCTGATGAGGTTGGCCAGGGTGAGGTTAAAGGTCCAGTTCCCCGTCTGGCTGAAGTGCTCACTGAGTCCTTTAGAACTGTTGACCTCTGTCCCTGAAGGAAGTCTCGGGGTCGGGGCAACGCGCGCAGGGGCTTGTCTGATGAGGCAATAAACAAATCTCAATCAGCAGATCGCACGGACTGCATAAAACACTGCATTTTTAAACTTGTATTAGTACACGTTTCCCACCCAGTCCTCTTACGGGTCAGCTCAATCTTTATTTCCGACTCCATGATAACATAAAACCGACAAACAAGAAACGATCAGATATAGCGAAGAGTGGGAAGTCTGAAGAAACAGAGGACGCTGATGTCCTCAGACAGCTCATAGTCCCACTCAGAGCAGTGGGCTCCATCACACGGGGAGCCGCAGACGGAAATGTGAACGTGCCTCTGAGAAAGACAACCTTTGGGCAGACAGCCTATACTGTCCCGGGAGCTAAACAGTGGAACTCCTCGTCTCCTGAGCTGAAACAGCACCAAGGTCCTATGGAGGACCGTGGCTGCCAAAACAATAAATACATATATAAATAAATAAATCAAATAAATCAAATTTTAAATAAAATTTGCGAAGAAATGCATGCATTTATTGTAATAAATGCATTTATTTATTTATATATTTATTTTTGTTTTGATTTATATAATTATTTATATATTTATTTATTTTGTATTTATTTATTTATTTCTGTATTCTCTCTAAGCTTTCTCCATGCACACAGATTGATTTCAAATGCCTTGTCCAGCATAGACACTGCCAAACATGAGCTCTGCTTCAGTGACAGTGGCACAGAGCGGCTCATCTTGTGACTGGAGGATCGGCGGTTCGAATCCTGCAGGGGCACACTGTCGTTGTGTCCTTGGGCAAGACACTTCACCCTCCTTGCCCCCAGTGTCTGCGTACACTGGTGTGTGAATGGGTGAGTGGATACTTGCTGGAAAACGCTTTGAGTGCCTAATGTAGGTGGAAAAGCGCTAGACTAAAGCAGAGTTCATGTTTGGCTATGTCTATGCTGGAGGTGAGACTCAAACCCCTGACCTTCTGACCATGAGACGACCAGCTCTACCAACTGCGCCACTGACGCCTTTCTACACTCAAAGTGCTTTCCATCAAGGATTCACACGCTCATTCAATAACCAGTGTACGCAGACACTGGGTGCAAGGCAGGTGAAGTGTCTTGCCCAAGGACACGACGACAGTGTGCCCCTGCAGTCACAAGATGACCCGCTCTGTGCCACTGTCAATAGACTGAAGCAGCGCTCGGGTTTGGCCGTGTCTATGCTGGACAAGGCATGTGTGCATGGAGAACGATTACAGCAGCGGCATCCAGACCCACCCCATGATTTGCATACATTAAGAGAAATACAGAAATAAATAAATACAAAAATAAATAAATAAATGCATAAATACAGAAATACAAAAATACAAAAATAAATAAATAAATAAATAAATATATAAATAAATAAATAAATGCACTTATTACAATGTGTTTCTTTGAAAATGTGATCTTTATTTTATTGACATATTTATTTATATATTTATGTATTGTTTTGGCAGCCACGGTCCTCCATAAAGGTCTGAAGTAAAGTCCAAAAAGGCACTGACAAAACTGAAACTGAAAAACTAACATTTCATTGTGAAACAGGGCTGGCATTGAAGTTCCAGGCCTAAATAAAAGGTGTGGGGAATGGCGTAAACTGCTCTTAAATACACACATTTAAATACGGTTTAACTGTATTGACCACCGATCTGTGGAGCTACACGCTGTATACAGTACATGTAAATATGCAACAAATTGATATAGTGATCACCAAGGCTTGTATTAGCTTAGCCAAACTAGGCAATTATTAGTTAACAAAGTCTAACTCCGCAGCTATTCAACTTATTGCTCAATCCACAACTTATTAGTCCAAGAATTCCCTGACTACCACTGCGTAAATGTCATCATAAAAAGCATCATTCTCAAATTCCAGCTCCCGAGTTCTTTACCTGTGTGGCTTGGGGGTGAGGCTCTTCTGGGCATGTCCGGTGCTTCTGGAAACAGATTCACATGGAGTTAGACTGAAAGGCGATCCTGACTTCAAACAGCGCCCGGTGGTTCAGTGGAGCGTTCATCTCCGCGTCTGCTGAGGGGCCATCAGCTCATGTAACCAGGGGAAACGGAGCCGTAATGGGGACCATTAGACTGAAGAGGAGACGCGAGGGCACTCTCACAGTCTGATCAGTGCGAGAGGCAGTGGACGTTTATTGAAATAAATATGGCAGATTTGGGGGTAATGTTTGGAGGATGCACTTAGTGGTTTAAAAAAACGGGGGGGGGGGGGGGGGGGGGGGGGGGGGGGAACACTTGGTTTGCCATAAGCCGCATATGAGCGCACAGCTTTTGGGACTCTTCCTTTGAATATCATGGAAATGGATACGTTTCGCTCTCTGCACATTGGTGTATTGAACCTGCCGCTGACTTCATGTGTTTTGGGGTGGATTTCACACTGTAAGCCGTTTCTTCAGCAATTCAATTCAAATAAATATGCGTGCATTACGGCTCATGGGGCGTCACAGCGGTTTGCCTTGGGTCCTGAAATTCATACAATTAACCCTTCCTGTGCGTTTTTATAACCACGGTAATCTTGATATGATAGTCGATTAATCGATTAGTTTAGCTTTTGGTAAGGCCGAACTGGAGAAAATGTGTTTGGTTATGTCCACAGTTTGAGCTTCTGAACTCTAGGAGGCGATACAGAGTTCCACTGGCTAAATATATATATTTTTTTCTACCTTTCTTTTTCTACTGGGCATGTTTGTATTGACCCTAGTCTTGTGTTTTTTAATGTGTTGGTCTACCTCGGTAGACAATACAAATCTATTCTATTCTACTCTAAGGCGGGGGATAAGAGGAACTTGCTGAACACTAGCACTAATAAGGACCTGTTTGGCGAGCAGTGTTCATTTTGACGACACATTTTAAATTCTGTCCAAAAAATGGTTTACTTTTAGTCTAGTTCTCATCTAGTTTGAGTTGACAAACATTTTGACCAAATATAAAGTGGCCATCCTCATTTCATTTCTTAGAATGTGCAAACATTTGATCAAACGGAGAAAAGAGAATTGGACAAAACGTGCACATTTTAAGCAAAAAAAAAAAATGTGGTAAAGTTCAGCCCAAACTGCAGTGTTAGAGCAGTGGTTCTCAACAGGAGGATTGGGACCCAAAAGTGGAGCCGTTTTCAGTGGGTCGCCAGAAAACATTTAATTTAATATTTATGTGAAGCAAAAGTCTAGAATCACTACTCGAGTCTGTTCAAATGGTCTTATTTCATAATTTCAGCCTTTTTGGCTTATTTAACGCTTATTCAACAAAGATTTTTGAGGAAAAGACACTATTTTACGTTATATACCAGCTGAGAATTGCCCCACTGAGAATCTCTGGGATGTGCAGGAGAAGACTTTGCACAGTGGTCACTCTCTCCCATCATCAAGGCAAGATCTTGGTGATCAATGGAAGCAACACTGGATCTTTTGACATTGCAGAAGCTCATTGAAACAACGCCATGAAGTGAATGCGCGCTGTGATCAAAGCTAAGGAAGGCTGTCTAACCCGAATATCAGAGCGCTTTTTTTGCGGCGACCTTTTTTTGGTCCGGCAGCGTATTTAGATCTCTGCTTCATGGAGCTGCTGAATTGGAATGATCTGAGGCTCTTTAAAGCTGTGTCACTGGACGTTCAGATGTTTTTACTTTTAGATAGGATAATATTAGCCAACACGGGCCGATGTTGTTGGGGAAAAGACAGGTAGAGACTCCCTTTATGTTACGTTCCAAACTGGTTTTAGCCGTAGGATGTGTTCTGCTTTCTGAATGGATAAAAAAACAAATGTAAACATAAGACTCCGCTGCTGGAGTTGGGTGTTCATTCGTGGGTGTCCGTGTTGCCTCTCCCTCCTCCCCCGCTCTGGTATAATGTATGGCGTATCACGTTGCTGCTGTAATGAGATGAACCGCCTGGCCCTCGGAGACTCGGGCAGCTCCGTCTCAACAGCTGCCACTGCTGCACTCACGGCCCTTGATCACATTCTCACCCAGTCCTTCTATAGTCCTGGTTTAGCTCTAGATTAGCACTTGATTTAATCCTGAATAACACTTGGTTTTGATCCTGGATTACACCCGGTTTAGTATCGGACTGGGTACCTTTCGATTTTCTTTTGATACCATATTACAACACCTACCTAGCTTACGATCCCGGTACCAGAACGATACATTTCCTGGTGATACTTTAGTGTACTACATGATTATTGTGTATAGTTTGACTCATAAACCTGAAAAATAATATCATTACCTCCATTTTATTATTTTTTTCTTTCTTATGGTTTGGTTTAGTGTAAACAAAAAAAAGTCTTATTTAGGCTATTTAGACTGGGGCTGCACACTATATCGCTAAAAATATCGTATCGCGATATTAGGTGATGCAATATCCGTATTGCAAGAAGCCGCGATATATCATGACATCACGAAAGCCTTCATCGGACTGAGATCAACCCGATCAACTAAGAAATGTGTAAAAGTTCAGTTTTCGTTAAACATTTACCAACTTAGTTTTGGCCCTGATGTAATCTTTCTTTAACCTCTTAACCCCCACCTGAACCGAGCACATTTTTCTCCAGTTTGGCTTTATCCAATTCTAAAGCATCAAAACAGTGACAAAAATGCAAACAAATAATAATAATGCAACGAAAACACACAAAAAAAAACTGAGTCTTAGCTTTCAAATGAGGCAATAATTACTCTGTTGCTCCCCAGTCGAGGAGCTTTTAGATTTGGGTAAAGCCGAACTGGAGAAAATGCGCTCGGGTTGAGGCACGATCTGTTGAAAAACTAGTTGCTTACCATTTGTGTTGAATTAGAATGGAACATATCGAAATACTGCAATGATGTCGTTATCGCGATATTGCGCCACCGAAACGCACATAGCAAGTTACTTCAATATAGTTCAGCCCTAATTTATACATAAAAAAGAAAGAAAAAAGATGCTTGCTGAAGCTCTGGTTTAGTGTAGTTTCTGGACACATTTCAGTCATTGCACCCGCTTTGCAAAATACCCTGCTCGCTGCGTAAAAAGGCCACACTCGTGTACGGGCTGCTAATTAACTCTTCCCCAACTCTGTTGTGTTTACATCCCGGCCCTGCGGCGGCATGGACACAATGGTCATTATCAAAAACCCCAGACACACACACACGGATAGCCTAATAACTACTGACTCACGTGGGCTCTCGTTCCACTTGTGCGATATCATCCACGATCAGGAGCACCACAAGCAGCGCGACGAGGGCGAAGAGGAGCGCGCGAGGCACCGGCGGCATGGTGGACCGGGGGGGGGGGGGAGATGGATTTGGATATGGGACACCACACCAACTGCTGCCTGGCTCCCTGCGTCCGCTACGCCCAGCAGCAGCAGCAGCTCCTGTCCCGGGCAAGCTCACGGTCCCAGTGAACAGCAGCCTCTTCTCTTCTTCTCTGGGTACCTACATGTCCTCCCCCTGTTGTCTGCGGTAAAGGTAAATTAAGATCTCACCTCACCGCCACATCGAAGTCCAGTCCTGGTGAACATCCTTTCTTTGTCCCCCCCCCCCCTCCTCATTCACTCACTCACTTACTCCCTCAGACGGGCCGCTCTCCTTTTGTCCGTCTATGCGCCGCCTCCAGTCTCCTCTCCTGCAGCAGCAGCAGCAGCAGCTTGTATCCCTACTATATTCCCCGGTTCAACTTTGAGCGCGTGCCTGTGAAATATGGCGCACACGCACGCAGTCTTAAAGGCGCAGACACACTGACCTCCTTCGTCTACCCCCCTCCCCGTCCTCCCTCCTCCTCCTCCTCCTCCTCCAAGTCAAACTCGCATGAGTCATGGACTAGAATACTCAAGTTTCAATCTCTCAGGCAGTGGGCGCGTGGGAAATAATGTTCTATCTATCTATCTTTCTATCTATCTCCTATATTGCAATACATCTCTGCTTTGATACGTGTATCGTACTGCAAACTTATTGCAATACTTTTGATACCCAACCCCGTTTCCAGGAGAAAAAACTAATGTTTTTTTTTTTACTTAAATATAGTTTTGTTAAGATCAGAATTGGTGCTGATTGGTTTTTAACAAAAGAGCCAGACTTCTAAAATGCATCTGCTGGTAACACTTTGGTTATGGTTTGATCATTATCTGAAAGGTTTATATCTAATACATACATTTTGGAAACTCAACTAAGCGTGTTCTTACTTAATTTGGTATTTAATATGTTTGTTATAATGAAACATCATTAATTAAATACTTTGTGCATTGGATTATATTGTATCGCGATATGTAACGCGTATCGGGCCCTCAGTATCGTGATACATATTGGATCGCGACAAAAGTGTACTGTCCCAGCCCTATTTATCCATCTAATCTAATCTAATACATTTTTTCCTGGCCCTTAGCAAAATATAGGTTTGGCGTCTCAAAGATAATTGCAGATAGAGGGTGGATTAGGCTTACTGTCGTAGGCCCCCCAGGCCCCCCTCTCTAGCTGCGCCCCTGGCTCTGCGGGTGAGTCGGATGGAGTAAATGTTCCAAATGGAGAAGAGAAGGACGCCGATGGTCTTCTCAGCGGCTCTGACCCCATAAAACCTTTGAAAACCCGTGTCTTTAGATCATTCCTGCCCCAGTCCAAGCATTTCAGCTCATGTGTCTAGATCAATAGGGGTCGGGTTTACTTCTGGACACTTCAAGTTGAGGGCTGCTGCTGAAAATGGCAGCACTGAGAGATAATGGATTCCTGGTGGCTCTTTTTTCCTTAAGTCTTTACTTTGAGTCTTTTCCTCCTCACTTCTTGGGACCTTGTTAGCAATTGGGGGAAAAAACATTTGATGGTTCTGTGCCCTGTCCCAATATATGTATAATATATGTATTTTTATGTCGATTCTATGACCAACTTTTAACAATTTGGGACTTTTCAGATTTTTCTTTTCCTTCCCATTTTGTGTGAGGGAAAATAGCTGAATAATAATTCTGCTCCCGATTCAGAGCGTGGACCTGCTTTGGCCACATTTCCTCTCAGTACAAAAGCATCACCATCACCTGGGACACTTCAATCCAAAAGCCTAAAAAAGGAATAGTAAAAAGACCCCCATCTTACGTAACAATTGCGCACACAGTGTAGATTAAAAAGTTAAAACACGAGCTACTTTACAAACCACACAAAGACTGGAGTTCTTTTCTGCAAAATAATTTATTCCCAGATTAAAATAAAGCATATGTTTTCATACAAAAAGAGTAAGAAAGGGACCAGGTCTGAGCTGCAGGTGGCTTTGGTGCAGGGTCATTGAACTAACCGTAAATATTTAAACCGTTTCCATGACAGCCCGGGACAGTCTCCCTCACATGTGACATCGACCGACACAACGGACGGGAATACTGAGTGTGACAAACAGCCCAACATTTCCTTATTCATAGTTTTCAGGTAACGCCTTTGGAAGGGTAAAGCTCACTCGGAGGAACTAGTTATACACCAGTCAACCTTCAACATAATACGGCAAAATCTGAAATACAAATAGTACTTTTAACTTCCTCACAGCGTTCTGGACACAGAGGGAGATGGAATTTCCGACATGGACTTTAAAAAAAGACTGGATTTATAATAGTCTTTTTTTTGCCTGAAAGGTGAAGTAGCGATAAACAAGTCAAGCTGAAGGTAACCAGAAAACATTACAGATTTTTCCGTGTAACGCCTTATTTAATAAGTGGTTTACCCTCGGGAGGCAACAGACCAATAAGGCGAGGCACTGCAGGGGAATGGGGGTAAAAAATAAATAAATAGATGCAAAGTTAAAACTTTTGCTGTCGACTGTTGACGCAAGTATGAGGAAAAAAAAACTGTGTGGAAGCTCATCTTTAATTATACAAAAATCAGGAATTGTATGTGTAAAAATGGCTAAATGACCTGTATTAAAAAAAAAAAAAAATGGATAGAGCCAGGTTTGAATGTATGTTTTTTATTTTGTTGACATTTTAGTTACAAAGATTTGCTCAGAGGGTATTTTGGTTTTCTTGTTTAGATTCATTGTACAGAATAATCCTTCTGAAGAAAGATTCTGTAGGTGCTACTTATGTGGAGATGCTGTCGCAACAATGTGAGAAAACTGCATTTTGGAGAAACGTTGAATGAATGCCTTAATTAATGAAGCTTATCCAAAGATGAAGTCATTTATCCGTTTCCAGGTGAAAGATCGGGGCCCAAAACCTGAAATATAAAAAAAATTCTAAAAAGTGTTGCCTGCAGTGTCTCCCCTTACAATTATACATTGTCTACATTCTGTCGGGTTGTGTCCAGTTCAAAAACTCCTGCAACGCATCGTGGTCTATTCATTACCATCGATGATCCCCGCTTTTAAAAAGGTGCATGGTGGGTCATTTTGAGTCCACGATTCGGACGCCACTGTGTGAGGAAGAGTGTGTACATTCGGACACAGCTCACAAAGACGTGAAACGCTGGGAAAACGTTTCGTCTTTGGTAAAGAATTTGCGATCATGCACTTTCCCCTCCTTCTGGTCACGTCCCTTCCAAATGTCGTCCATCGAAAACTATGAATCTGTTCATCCTTTCGAAAAATGTAATAATAATCTTTTAGGTGCTTCCTAGAATCTCATAAACAGAAAAATAGTCTTTTCTTCTCCGATAAAACACGTACAATAGAACATTCTCAAACTATCCCTTATTATTATCGTTAAGACATATTAGGCTGGGTTTATGTTTGTGAACCTGCATTCCGACGAGACGGTACACAGAAATATGGACGTATCCCCATTAGGAGACAAAAAATATATATGTCTTCTAAGTATCAAAAACAGTGTCTATAGATCCAGCAAAAAAAAAAAGACAGTGCATAAAGTTGTATTACTAATATCTCTGGCAGTTTAGTTATAACTATAGGCCACTAGAAACACCACGAGTCTGCCGCCGACCTCGGCAGAGCTTCAGCTATCAGTCTCTGTAAACACTTGGCATCTCTGTAACGAGTACACGCACATACAAAACACTTTCAACGGGTTGGGTTCACGCCACTGCTTGACATTCGGAAGGAAGTAGAGCCCATAATGTCGGTTCATATGAAAGTGGGTAACATACAGTATCTTACGGGGTCTTTGTGACACAAGATGCAAGTTTGGCAGGTTCCGCTCGCTCAGAGAAGTCCCCTCAATTTGGTTTTAATCAAATTAAAGTGCTAGTCTGTAAGTTTGCAAAGTGAGGAACGATAGAGTGAAATTTTACAGTAAACAATCAAATTCCTCCCCTCTTTAACCGGAAAGCCCTTCTTCGTTTGCAAAATGAGGAGAGCAGGAACCGAATTTTCAGAGCTCCTCCCCCTCCCTACTGATTGGACCTGACAGGCTGGTTCACAGGAAAAGCTCGTCTCATTGGTCAGAGGGGGAGGATACGAGACTTGAGATCCGGGGGCCTTTACACAAAAATAAATATATATATATATTATTACTTACTTTACATCAAAATGCAAGACCAGGTGGTCAATTTTGCACATTTTATAACATTTGTAATACATTTAAGCTTCCAGACTATCACTTTAAAGTAAGCAATTTTTTTAAACTTTTGACAGAAATGATAAGCAGACAAAATTGCGCAGGTTTCCTCCGGGTAGTCCAGTTTCCCCTACCGCTAAAAACATATACAATAGGCCAGAATGAATGACAGCTTGCGTGTGAGTGGTGGTTGTCGTTGGCTCGCTTCCGTCAGTTTAAAAGCGCAAGACAAGAGTAAGCCATTGTTATTATTATCAAAGCAAAAATCTATTTTTTGCCTCTAAAATGTTGAATGTCGTGAATTAAATAGAACTTGTAATTGACTTAAAATGACACTGAAAAAATATACTTTTCTAATCAAAAGGTCTGACATCTGTCGCATTTATGTTGAATTTTTCTGGATGACTAAGGGGCTTTTAAATAACAGTCCGAGGCAAACGTTAATGCCAAAACTGGTCACCCTCTTGTATCACAAAAATGAACTTCTATTCCCAACTACAAAGTTCAACAAACTGAGGCGAAATTCTTCTCTCACAATTGCGTCAAAAATGTGTGACATTATGCAAAAAAAAAAGAAAAAAAGAATGCTTGTTGTCAGTAGGAAGAACTTGAAGCTATGCGTTTAATATGGCAGCATTATGGCCCCAATTTCCTTAAATCTATTAAATCAGGGGGAAATGTTTTCAGATTTCCTCCTGTGAAGATGACCTCTTCCGCCTGTGCTCCGCCGGGACATGAACCCAAGCTTTAGACGCGACGTGGTGCTACAGAGGATATGGCAACTAGTAGTTTCAAGTCCGTCGGCTAGTTTCTCCGCTACCAGCAGTTAAAGCGCTACATGGACCCTTAGGCGGGACCGGGAGCAGAGCAGGGCGGCTTCCCACTGCGAGGCGGCTGAGATGAGGGGACAGAACATTAGAGGAACATAGTGGGTAAAACAACAATGCTTTTTTTTTTCTCCTTTTTTTTTTTTTTTTTTTAAACCAAGCATTATATAGTGGTTTTAGAAAATGGTTTGGCCACGGAAGCTTTGGCATTTCAAGTTCTGTAACGTCTTCGTATAGAAAAAAGAAGCACTGCAAGTGCTAAAAAAAAAACAATGCGAGCCTTCATTTATAGCCAACAGCGGGCTAACGAATCGATGGCACCGTGATAAATGCTGTTTAAGTGCAGAATGGGTGGGCACTTGCGTGTTCGATCTATTACGCAACAAAAATCCAGGGAGTTTATGGAGTAGGAAAAACTACCAAAGTAAACAGAATGACTTTGGAGTAATCTGTGTAACTGAAGGTAAATTCTTCTAAAGGTATGTTTTAGATGATGTTATGTCATGTGTCAAAATTTGTAATTTTGCATAATATGTCCACTTTATACTATATATAATTTTGAAAAAACATTCTAATCTTGGAGTAAGAGCCCGAAAAATGAGCTGAATAAGTAACAATCCTTCAAACAAAGTAATGGACTTTTCGCACAGTGTGCAGCCCATTTGAATGCCCTCTTCAGTGGAAAGCCCCACAGTCAACTCCTGGACCCGAACAGGCCTATAATAGATTGCCTTTATAAAAAAAACAACAACAAAAAACAGTTCATCCTTTCAGTAAAAGAACCAAGTCTTATAATAAATATTCCAATAGAATACAAACAGTCCCGGCCGGCTTATAGCACCGACTCCATGTTATCGCAGTACTCGTGTTCCTCCAGGCTGTAGATGAACTTTGTCCGGTCCACGAGGCCCGGGCCCTCCCCCTGCGCCGGGTAGAACTGGGTGGGGCTGAGGTGGCCTTCCTGCCCGTGGATGTACTTTTTGTAGTTCTTGCGCAGGCAGTACCAGGTGCAGGCGTACAGCAGGAAGGCCAGCCCCTTGAGCGAGATGGCCAGGCTGATGTACAGGTGGCGGTAGGTCACGTTGTCGTAGAGGAGGCAGGCGCCGCGCTCGCCGCACTCCGTGCTCCAGAACAGGCAGGTGGAGTCGATCCCGGCGCCAAAAATCAGCGGAGGAGGGATGAAGCCTGCGGATGGCACAGACACGTGTCAAATCGGCTACTGAAGCTGCTTTTCAGGTAACTGGTATCTTTCCCACTTGAAAATTACGACTTACGACCTACGACCTGAGAGCATTCTAGTTGTCTAGTCTAAAGTCGTCTGTAAACAAAACGGCTAATGCTACAACAATTAGCTAATAAGATGCTAACGTTATATATATGAATGTTTTTCCTCTCTAGATATATAATTCAAAACATGCTCCATAATGTTATATTGAAGGCTGTGATCCAAAGTAACGTTCAGTTCACATCACGGGTGCAGTGGTTTGTTATAGTTTTTTTTTTATCATTAACTGCACTTCTCCACTGGGGACCGCCATTGCCGTCTTCATCTCATTATCTGAACATACCGGTCACGTTTTGGATTTGAAAATAAGGGATAGTTTCTGGCACCCACTGCCAGAAACTATCGGCTCGGCCCATCACCACAACCAAGCTCCAAGATGGGGTCAAATACGGTAAAACTGGACACTTGACAGCTATGCAACCTTGCGGCAACTGCCAACCAGGCCACTGCATTTCTAGTGGCAGAATTCAGTTTGGAGAGGCAGCGGAATCTTTTAGTATTGTTATTTTTCTTATAATACTAATACGGGAGGATAGCGGGAAAGAGGGGTAAAATACGGTCGTTTCCCGGCCAAAACAGCACACTTGACAGCTATGTAAAAATATCGTATCTATTTTTATCTTAACTCTGTGTTATATGTTTTATGTCGCACATTTGTACTGAGAAAAAATCCTAGTTTGTGAACCTGTTCTCAAACCATAGCAATAAAACCTATTCTGATTCTGATTCTGAACTCGGAGCAGTCTGGACATCTCCGAAAAAATATTTATTGCTATTATTAGAAATGTTTTATTAAAAAAAAAAAATTGTATACAAGTCATGTTAATGTCTTATGTCTAACAGATTTGGATGCCATCATGTATAACAGGGATGAAATGTATAATCTTATTATAATTAATAATTATTCAAATTTTTTTTCTTCAATTATTTATACTTATTTATAAATAATTGCGACTGTTTTACAAAAATCAACAAAAGAACCATTTCCACAAACAAGCTTTCACTGACCTGTCTTAATCTTTCCCATTATTGTTTTACTATTGTGTTTGCTGTTTGTTGTTTAATTTGATTATATTTCATTCAATTATTTATTTTTCTAAATACTGTTGTTATGGACTGTTTTTTTTCTTTAACAGCGTGAAGCGTATTGTGAGCTAACCAACAAATAAACTGCTAACCCGCTTACCTTATTATTTTTTTTAACCATTAAATTCAAAGACAAATGAGGAAATAAAGCAATTGTGAAACAAGTAGGGCTGTCAAAATTAATTAGAGATTAATTAAATTAATGGCATCATATGTTTTGACCAAACACATTTCTGTATCTGAGCACACACATGACCTGAAAGACAAAGCACTTGTATCAACTACATATTGTAAGCCAGGAGTCTCCAATCTTTTCACACGATGAGGTACATTTATGAAACAAAAGCGACAAAGAGCAACTTATGCATTAATGTTGTCCTTATACTCTACTTTCTGTCCAAAATGTTCAGCACCAAAGAAAATGTATCTAAAATATGACTTTTCATGCCTTTGGCTGAAGAGATCCCGGTTATAAACTGTTGGGCTTTTCCCATAATTATAAAACTGTGAATATTTGTTTAATGAAATGTGCAATCAATAATCAAATGCTTTAAGTGTAAGTGTTTCTGTTGGACAAGTATTACAAATTAATTATTAGAGAAAAATTACCCGCAATTAATCAAATTTCGTAAGTGTGATTAATAGCGATAAAAAAAATATATATATTCGATTGACAGCCCTAAAAACAAGTAAAAAAAATAATTCAATATTAGAACTGCAAAAATGGACCTAAATAAGGAAAATCATGGTTAAAACTGATCTTCTGTGCATCTTTAAGTCACCGTGCATTTTGTGTGTGAATTTCTGCCATAATTTTAACCAAGAACAGCCAAGTTCTTGAATGGGCAGCTACGCATGTAATGTCACGAAAAGATCCGATATAGGTCGCGAACATAACATAAACACAGCAGTGCACCACATAAAGAACAATAGCACATGATTCTCACCCAGCAGTCGCAGCAGGAGGAAGAGGACTCCCAGCGCGTAGGACTTGATTTCAGGGCTCACCGTCCTGGACAGGCACAGAGACAAAGGATTTAGATAGTGCGGTCAAAAACGGCAGATCTGTACGGGGATGATGTAGTTGTATATACTTCAGCGCGCTCGGCAGAACAACTCCAAATTGCTTTAGATTTGGGCAAAGCCAAACGGGAGAAGATGTGCTCGGTTCAGGTGGGGGTTAAGAGGTGAAAGCACATATACACGTTTTGCCATTTGCCCCAGTGGGAACGGTAGGTGACGAACTGTTAAGTGCTGTCGTCTCGGAGACAGTGTGAGTGACGCACCTGATGAGGATGATGACGGAGGGCGTCTGGGCCATGGCGCCCACCAGGCTGCACACACAGATGACACACAGGAAGATGAGGAAGGCCTCCTGACAGCCGGGCGCGGGGCATTTCCCGGACACCACCGTGGCCGCCTCGGGGAGGTGAGAGACACAGCTGCAGCCGCTCACGTTCTGCGGAGAGACATTTGATCAGTTATACCTATGCAAGTAACTTTATTGGATTCCAGACTGCTGCTACTGCTCCGGTAGCGCACTGTTATTCTTGGTATATGTGCATCTTTTATTAGGTTGAATTTGTCAATAGTCTTAAGCGGTGTCTAAATGTCCACACTAATCCCTGTATAGTGCTATATATTGTGGTCACAGCATTTTGTAGCGGTGTCTGAAGGTCCAGAGAGAAGTGGCTTGGTTGTTTCAGCTCAAATAAATGATACAAATGTAAAAAAAAAAAGTTATGCTTTTTACTGCCATTTTAACACCTAAACACTACATCTTTAAAGCCACAAATCACACAAATGTTGGCATATTTCATTTCGTATAATTTGAAAACATTCGGAGAATGTTCATATTCAAAGCCAAATGGGAAACGTTTGTGCAAAGGGTTTCAGTCAAAACTGCAGCGGAATTTGTTCTGGTTTTAGACCAGAGCTTTTGACGCATGTATGCAGTGAAATAGTTGAGCAATGTCACTGAGCGGGTTCTGTCTTTAAGGAAAACATATTTTTAAGAAATGTTGTTCTAATGCCAGTCTGAATCTGATTTAATACCTTTTAATGACTTTTAAGGCCTTCATTTTGACATAATTCATTGAATGACCTTTAATGCCCCGCGGAAACCCTGATTATTGTTCTATTTTCTGGTTCTCCATGACAAATATTTAAGTATAGGTATCAAAAAAAAGTATTGTTCAGGTATCGATATCGATAAAAAAGGGTACTATATTGTAAGGCGTATATGAGCACTTCGACGTCCGCGCAGTAATGTCTCACTTTACTGCACAATAAAGGTATTATTACGCCTAACAATATAGTACCCCTTTCTATCTGCTTAGAAAATCGACATGTTTATTTGTGTAACTAGACTTGGATCATGTAACGTTTCACATGACGTAACTGTATTTAAATAGTAATAAATACCTCACCCCGGTTTGGGGCTATACCTTTGCTGGGAGAGGCTAAATGCTGAAAACATTTGCATGACTGAGCGCACGCACAAAGACCAAACAGCTACGCATCAGCTCGTCTAAGCTAAGGTAAGAACATATCTCAGTACGGTGGCATATTCCTTTAAACTGGTGAATAATGTTGTGTGTTACAAGAAAATGGTTCCACTTATATTAAAAATATTATGTGATGAAGTTAATATTAAGAAGCCTTACTCACTAAAGCACTGCCAGCTGAAGGGGGATAAATAGTACCAGATAGCATTAGTGGTGAGATAATGTAACTGCAGCGCTGACCTTGCTGAATGGCACACTATGCCCCTGACTTTAACCCTGCTCTCCTGCACCTCACCCCCCTCCGCCCCAGCCCTGGAGCTCGTGTGCGGCGGTACCTGTTTGCCGTGCACCTGTCCCGGGTCCCCTACGGCCGAGGTGCACCCGGCGAAGCAGGACGACAGGTAGGTGACCCCGTTGGACCCACACACCGGGCTGATGGACGAGATGAAGCAGCTGCAGTGAGACATGCAGGGGGCGTCGGGCCTCTCCCCGACCCGCAACGTCCTGCAATCACAACAGACCATGAACACTTGCAAAAGAATCACATTTACATTGCGCTTTAACAACAAGGAACCGGTCACCACTTCACAAAGTCGAAACAAAAGAAAGAAAGTCAGTTTATCAGACAATGAGCCCGATAAAATCACATCCAGGGTTTGGTTGATAATAATGTAGGCCGCGCCTGGTTTGAAATTGGGACAGGTCTCCATGGAAACTCTCGGTCCTGGGGCAGATCCCTGTTAGAGAGTCGGGGGAACAGGCGATGACATTTACTACAAATGTAGGCCACTGTTCCCTGCTCCAGATGCACAAGAGGCTGAAGAGTGACACCCAACATAGTGAAGTCATTCAATAGTGTCGACACAGCCCCAAGCCCACACTGCATTTTTAGTATTTATCAGTATTGGAAGTGGTACGTTTGCATTCTTAGCAGGTTTGAAAGGGGGAAGAATTGAGGCGGTGGGCAGCTGAGAATTATATTGTGGGAACTATGGTAACCGTCAAAATGCATTTCTTTTTAACTCTGTTTATTGTTAATATCTCTTTTATTACTTTGACATTCCACATGAAACAAAAACAGTCATGAAGTTCAACATCTTCTCAGATAGGTGTCCAGAAGGGTTGACAATATGTATAAAAACATGTGCAAAATGTTGACCAAGAGAAAGAACTTTTAGCCATAAAAATAATACGTCAGGTTTGTGAATCCAACCACTTTCAAATAATGGTCATGTGTAATATTAATCCGTTTTCTTTTTTGAGATTTCTTTCCAAATCTAATTCTCTTCCATAGAGCTGTATTGACCCCTGCCCTCCAACTGAGATCATGACATCATCAAAGTCCAAAACGTGAATGCAACTGATTTGGGACAGGTACAGAGGAGTCTGCAACACAAAGTGTGGGGCTCATTCTGCTTACTGATCAATTACATGAATAATAATTACATCCATATTGCAATTATTACAGTGATAGCAATACTTAAAGTGAACATATCCGGGGACACGGAGGCTCATATATATATATATATATATATATATATATATATATATATATATATATATATATATATATATATATATATATATATATATATATATGACCCCAAACTGGAGGAGTGGCTACAGCAGATCCCAGGAACTACATCAGAAACCTCGGTCCAGAAAAGTGCAGTTCTAGGAACTGCAAAGATACTGCACAGGACCCTCAAGCTCCCAGGCCTCTGGTAGAGGACCCGAGCGTGGAAGAAAAAGAGATCGCCCGCGGAAGGTGAGGAAGAGTTTATATATATATATTTTTTTTTTACAAAAAGTCCAACGTACCCTTTTATGAAAAATATATAAAGGGTACATAGTATAGGCATGTTACATCACATTTTAAAGCGTGAAATGCTGTATAACTGCAGCAAATATTCATTGATAACATTCCACTATATCTAGCTTCTAAAGCGTAATCCAAGTAAACTCTATATGAGATGTGAAAATATTTTAATTCAATTTCTTGTTGGCTTATGGAGCTCAACACTCCCACCCATGTCCAAGCCAAGGAAGTAAAAATCCCGTACATTTTTAACAGGCTTTTAAAAAAAAAAAGAAATCAAAAATACTAAAGGCTTGAAGGAAGTTAACTGATGTGATAACCAGAAGACATAAAACACAGCATTTTTATTTGAAGATTTATCCAAAACCCTATAAAGTGAAAGGTTACTAAATAATTCAAGTGTTTGGTAAGTGGTTTCCTTTATAACCACTTACCAAACAGCTCAGCCACTGTGGTGCCTATGAACTGAAATTGAAAAGTCTATGCAAATTATGAATGGGATTTTTACTTCTGGTGTTGAGCTTCTATGTCTAAGTGAGCCTTCCCCAGTGTCTAAACCTGCAGAGTGGCCCTTACTCGTTGCCGTAGGGAATGGTGACCCCAGCCACAGGCCCCGTGTCGCAGCCCAGGAAGAGGAAGGACACGTAGCAGGCGGAGGACAGCAGGTTGACCAGCA
This sequence comes from Proterorhinus semilunaris, assembly GCA_021464625.1. Classification (NCBI taxonomy): domain Eukaryota; kingdom Metazoa; phylum Chordata; class Actinopteri; order Gobiiformes; family Gobiidae; genus Proterorhinus; species Proterorhinus semilunaris. Next base: position 27,037,264 of record CM038356.1, on the reverse strand, counting down.
TCGCCATCCTCACCGCCCCGAGAGCGGACAGGTCCAGCTTCTTCACCAGCAGGCCGCCCATGAAGATGCCCAGGCACGCGCAGGGGATGGCCGTCATACCTGAGGGGCACCAACAGGTCAGCAATGCCACTCGCTAACCGTTTATCACCCGCTAAATCAAGTCAAGGCTACACATCAATTATCCCCTTTAAACTTCACATCTTTGCCACAAAATGATTAAGTTGTTGGTTCAAAAGTTTCTTTACTTTATTGGCATGTTCTTACGTTACTGGCTTATGACGTTACGAGCCGATATGTGTTCCAACATTTATTTAATTTGAATTTATTGCTAGAATGGCTCATTACATTACATATTCATTCTGTTTACTGCATTTATTTTATTTAGATTATTTCTTTATGCGACTAAAATCTAATCGATCCACTCATCTCCGCTTTGTCTCCCGCTCTAGGAGCTCTTAGCTACAGAGACACAAAGCAACAAAGACCTCCAGAACAATTTTAAATACGCCACAAGAGGAGTCCTTTCAAGCCCAGATGGAGAGAATCCCCTCCCTACTGAACACACTTGCTGCAAATGAGCTTTGGCACACATGTGTCATGTGACACATACCGAGCAGCTGAGTGGCCGAGGTGGTGGTGAGGTTGAACTGCTGCTCCAGGTATTTCCCCAGGAAGGCGGCGAACCCTGCGACCACAGCGATCTCCGAGCAGGCGGCCAGGATGATGCAGCTGAACACCGGGTTAGACAGGAGCTGTTTGGTCACGCCTGGGATCACTGAGGGGCAGACACATGTGTGAAGGCTAAACATTTTATTAGTGATTACTAAAACGAATCAAAATGGATGCAATTTTTTTTATTTTTTTATTTACAGTTAACTTGTTATATGTCATTTTTGTAGATCAAATCATTGTCTACTCAATGATACATTAGGAATTATCCTTAGTATTTTATCTAACTTGTTTGTTGCTAGCTTGTTGGGGCCGAGGTCTCACCCCTGAGTTGCTGACAGCAGGTGGCACTGCTGTCGGGCTCCAGACCAGGCAGGGCTCCATTGGGCTTGGGGCTCTGGTAGTCACCAGCAGGGGGCAGCATGACCTGCTGTGTGTCCAGGTCCTCCCTCTCGCACTGGGGCAGAGACTGGGGAAAGCCAAACATGGGCAGAGCTGAGCAGAACAGTAAGGCACCACAGAGGAGGAAACCTGCCCACCACGCGCCGATCCAGCCGGGGTCTTCCGGACTGATGCCCAGCTTAGCTGAGGGCACAAGGGGAAACAGTCAGTGAACACATACTACAGTACACTTAAAGAACAAGGGGAAACAGTGAACACAGACTACAGTACACTTAAAGAACAAGGGGAAACAGTCAGTGAACACATACTACACATACTACAGTACACTTAAAGAACAAGGGGAAACAGTGAACACAGACTACAGTACACTTAAAGAACAAGGGGAAACAGTCAGTGAACACATACTACACATACTACAGTACACTTAAAGAACAAGGGGAAACAGTCAGTGAACACATACTACACATACTACAGTACACTTAAAGAACAAGGGGAAACAGTCAGTGAACACATACTACAGTACACTTAAAGAACAAGGGGAAACCGTCAGAGAACACATACTACAGTACACTTAAAGAACAAGGGGAAACGGTCAGTGAACACATACTACAGTACACTTAAAGAACACGGGGAAACAGTCAGTGAACACATACTACAGTACACTTAAAGAACAAGGGGAAACGGTCAGTGAACACATACTACAGTACACTTAAAGAACAAGGGGAAACCGTCAGAGAACACATACTACAGTACACTTAAAGAACAAGGGGAAACGGTCAGTGAACACATACTACAGTACACTTAAAGAACACGGGGAAACGGTCAGTGAACACATACTACAGTACACTTAAAGAACAAGGGGAAACCGTCAGAGAACACATACTACAGTACACTTAAAGAACAAGGGGAAACAGTCAGTGAACACATACTACAGTACACTTAAAGAACAAGGGGAAACAGTTATTGTCAGTGGTGGAGAGAGTACTTTATTTGTTATTTAAAGTGTCCCATTAAAAGTTGCACTTGACTTTAAGTAGTAACAATTTTTACTTTCAAATGCAAAAAAAATAAAATAAAATAAAAAAGAAGAATTAAAGGTGTAGAGGAGGATGTTCTTTTTCCGGGTGGATCATCAAGACTATTGGTCCTCCTGATTGTCAATCATTCTGGTGATATGTTTACGTAAGGACGTCGTACGTGCTCGTTCCTGGGTAGTTTTCGTTTTTTTGCGCATGCGCACTTTCAGGTGTATATGTTGAGCTTCGCCTTCAGCTTTTCACTGTAGCTCGCAGTTCTCACCGGGTGCTTTGAAAATGGCAGAGAGTCGCAAGAGAAAAAGTGTCTTCGAGGTTTATGAGAAGAAGAGAAAGGCTTCAGAAGAGAGAAACAAGACCAGAGTGTTTTTGGGAGATTCTTTCACACGATGGCGTGCGCTGAAAGCACACGTTGGGCTTCCCACTGACGCTTCAGTCGCGAAGTTTCTACTCGACAGGTAAAGTTTGGCATTCTATTTGGAGAAATCCATTTAAAATCACTTCTAGTAAAAGTGTACATTGTAACTGTATATTGTAACTTTCTAGGGTAGATTAGTTTATTTAGTTTGTAATTTGCATCGTCAGTAGTTATTACGATGGCCACAGGTCTGCTAACATTTCCTAATCTTCACCGCAGCCCCCAAACAAAGGCATGTCAAGATTTTTAAATGTACTAGCAGTCATTTTTGCGATGAAAGTTCTTAAACATAAAAATGGATGAGATGAGATCTATCTGAGTGACCGTCTTTATCATCGCGTACCCGCCGCCCCTCCTCCCTCATGGCTCGGAGCCTTTGCTAACAAACAAACAAACAGAGTAGCAGCTCGTGTAGAACACCCGCTCCTGCATCCATTTACTAAGTAATGTCGTTTAAAAGCGGGCCAATCACTAACTGGAAACGAACTCAGAAGAGGATCGTTGTGGTATGCTTTGGATTATGATTTGAGAATAATCGACCGAGTAGTTATTAGGAGAGAAGTTTATCCTAATGTAGGCTCTGATTAGCGAAGCCTTGGCACAGGTCACGCGCCGCGCAGACACGGGAAAGCTCTCCATTTGTCTAAAGTAGCCTTATGACAAATGGTAAAAGACATCACGCTGAAATGATCTAAAATCTTGTGTGTTCATTTTGGATAATCCCAATGGTCACCATAGTATAAATTAGACAAAAGCAACAAGCTACTTCTCCATTGTTCTTGAAGTCTCAATCAATCTATCATTATAAGTAAATAAAACATGGAAGGGCATTTGATATTTTGTATTGCATGACGCTGCTAGCCAAATTTGGATGCCCTTCCATACAATCTACTGTGATGCATATATGTGCACTAAAATATAAAAGATGTGTTATGCTTGTACTTTGGTAGAACAAACAACTAATGTGTATAATTCTATATTTGTTACAGCTATGATAAAATTACATCCACTCCACTGACACACACTCAATGGGCCAGACCCCGGCCTCCAGCTGTGTCCACAATTCAGGAGTCACTGTCTGATCGGTAAGTTATTGTCATATTTATCATCAAGCTACATATTTCTTAGTAGAAATTATTCCTTGTTTTTGTGGCTGGATTAGCAACATTATCTATATTCTGTATTTGTGTAATTTACAGAGAAGGTGATTTCTCTGTGAAGGGAGTTGAGAAAATGGCCAGCAGTAGTAGCAGTGAGGAAGAAAGAAGAACTATTCCACAAGAGGAAGCAGGGTAATTATAATTCAACATCTCTGTGCAGATGTTATTTTGAATGTTATTTATTTTTGCTTTATATTTGGTAATTTACTGAATATATTTTCTAGGGCCTCAACTAGTGTAAATATAGTTGACATTGAAGAAGATTCCTTCAACAATCTACACAATTCAATGTAAGTATTACTGTTTTTTGGGTTTATTTGGGATGGTACTGAAGGGGGCACTAAAATTACTTTATTCAAAAGGATTGACTGGGATGACGACACATGGGATGAAACTTGGACTCCGGATACAGAGACACAATCACAGTCATCCTCAGAAGATGAGACAGAGGAGGTAGATTTCTCAGAAGATGAGACCAGTGAAACCCCAGCTGATGTGGATGAAGAATACGACCTGGGTCCTCATATTTGCATAAGGTATTATTATTATTTTATCATTTTGTAATGGAAAATATGTTGATGCGATTTTCATTGGGGTAAACCTTATTGTTGCATTTCCAAAAGAACGTCTTCCTGCAATCAATCTCTGAAAGCAATAAAGATGAAAAAAACTGCTACTAGAGCTATCACCTGTACGTAAAACCCTTTGTAGGTGTTTGAAAGGTCTGTCTGACATTCCGGGCGGTGTCTCCAACACATGTAAATGAAATGTCTCTGTCTCCAGCATCCTATTGACTTGTAATAGTTGTTAATTAGCACAGGAGTGGCTGGCAGAAGCTTTTGTTCTTTGGGTGATGTGTGACACATCTTTTTCTTTACATTTGCAGGTCTGGTGTTGCTCTCCCAAATGGACTGTCGTTAGAGGATTATCCTGTGATTGGCCTTGATCAGACTGTGCACGATGACCCGGAAGGTAATGAAGATGAAAGCCAGGAAGTTGCCACTCCACCAGACGCACCAATGGTCCTCACAGAGGAAGACGTAATCGGCAGGCCCGCATCCATAGTCTATCATGACATTATAAAGCAGTTGCTGGACTTCCTTATTCTTCCAATTGAAAAATGCACAGTGAAGAATTCAATCACAAAGGCACCCTGTAATGCAGCTAAGCCATTTGAGGTTTCTGTAAAATCAAGGTGCTCTGCAGTCATTGCGGAATGGGTGAGTATCACATGTTTACATTTAAATCTCAAAATCATTTCAGTAGTGGCATTTTCTGCAGTGGCGCTCAACTCTTGCACTCTTACAGATATGTCCAAATGGTCACACTGTTTGGAAGTGGAGTTCACAGCGATATTTCAAATATGGAATGCTCGCTGGCGATTTTATGTTGGGTGCAAATATCCTCCTGTCTGGTAACAACTTCCGGAAAATAGCTCTGCTCTTCAAGTTTATGAACTTGGGGATGATCGACCCAACAACATTCTACAAAATCCAAACCAAATTTTGTCTGTCGAACATTGAAGATTTTTGGAAGAGGGAGAGTAGCAATGTCATCAGCCAGTTGAGTTCAAAGGACTCTGTTGTGCTCCTTGGTTAGTATATAACATCTCTGCAACTTGCAATATTATCTGTCGTTATTGTTTTATACATTAACAAAACATTGAACCCATTTATATTTGTCATTATAAGGTGATGCTAGGATGGACAGTCCTGGGTTCTGTGCCGAATTCTGCACATACACCACCATGGAGAACGACACAAAAAGTATTGTGTCGATTGTCAATATGGACAAACGACAGGTCGGAGGGAACTCTGTAGCTATGGAGAAGGCGACATTCATCGAGACCTTAGACACACTCCGTCCAAAGTTGGGGAATGTGAAGGAATTTTGCACTGATGCTAATATTCAAATATCAGCACTTTTTAGTACGTGGCTTTATGCAATATTAGTTACATATAGACAGATTTGATGTTCAATTAATAATAATACTGCTTTGATGTTTGACAGACAATGGCCAATACAAAGACTGTGGTGTGAAACACAGTTTGGATATCTGGCACGGTGCAAAGAACCTAAGTAAAAAGATTCTGGCTGTATGTTTACTGTTATTGAGACCTTTTTTTGTTTTTTTGGCAAGGAACCAGTTAATCTAATTCAATAAATTTGTTTTTTAGGCTGGACATGAGAAGGACTGTGCACTACTTCTGAGTTGGAACAGAGACATTTGCAATCATTTTTGGTACAGCTGTAAGGAAGCAGAGACCTTTGAAGCTTTCAACGTAAGTTTTTATTTACTGTATATATTTCTACACAATTAGAGTATACTAATATATAAAGGGTGTTTGTCAAATGTTTTTTTTTTTTTAATAGTACGCATAATTTACTGAGTGAAAACATTTGATTACAGGATCTTTGGACAGGAGTTCTGCATCATGTAACTGGCAAACATGAGTGGTACTTTGGGGCCTGTCGACATGGTCCTTTTGGAGGAAGACCGGAATAAAGAATGGATTCCAAAGGGCTCTGCAGCACATGGAAGACTCCAAAAGATCGTTTACGATGCACGCTGGTTGAAAAATATACCCAAGTATCTCTCTTTCAGGTAGACATTTTTGTAGTGCAATTGCATTCCAAACCACCAATTTGCTTTATCAAAATTTGGAAAATGCCAGGTTCACACATTGTCTTATTTGCTTCTTTATTTTTGTTTTATAGATCAACCTCAGACCTGGAGTCCTTCCATAACCACATACTTATGTACGCCTCAAAGCGCTTCTGCTTCAAACCACCAGTGTACTATGCTCGGACCCTGTTGGCAGGGCTGGATTATAACTACCACCTAAACCGAGGAGCACGAACAAATGCAGATGGCTCATATCAGTAAGTTATCACTGATCTATAATCCATAATTTATACTATACACGCAATGGCAATATTGACATGTTTTTGTTTACTCCTCCAAGGTATGGCAGAATTTTTAACAAAAGATCAAAGATGTGGCGGCTGTACACCATCAAGAACCCAAAAACCTACAAGTACATTACAGATCTACAGAGTGTTATTCTCCATTCAAGACTGTCGGCTCCTAGGGGGATGGCAGGAAAGCAGCCTCTTGCACTTCATGATCCACGAAGGCTGGGGCTGTTGTCCGGTGGCCCTGCCCCAACAGTACAAGAATTGAAGGAAAAGAAAGCCCGCAGAGGGCTAGGTGAGTTGTATTCGAGTCAAGTGCCTTATTTTGTTGAATTCAATCCTCTACAGCAGGGGTAGGCAAGTTTGTCATTGAGGGACAATTTTCTTCATTGCCCAAATGCCAAGGGCCGAAAATTACAATTCTCGTCCAAAATAAAGCACAAATATTAGCTTTGTACATCATTTATGATCTAAAGGAGTGCTTTGGAAGGAAATGTGAAAATATTGACAGTATTTTCAACATTTTTGAGTGCTTTATCAGGTATTTGGTCTCCTATTTATTGAATAATATTTCTTCATAATGATCTTGGGGGCCACATGTTTTATGCAGGAGGGCCAGATTTGACTCCCTTGGCCTGATGTTGCCTACCCCTGCTCTACAGTGTATGCTGCTGTTGCATAGGATAAAGTCCTGATATGTAAACTTATTTTATTTATATTTTTTTTTAAAGGTCAACCATCTCACACATGACCTGTAGATGTGGTGCTTCAAAAGGAGTGACGTACGTGTGCTTCATTTCCCCTGTACATAATGCGCAAATCAATAATTTTTATGGTGAATGTATGTCATGTATAAAAGAACAGCATATAATTTTATACATTTGAGCAAATAAAAGACAAAATCTGCATATGGCTATCTCAAATTGCGTTGATATTTGTATATGTAAGTTCTAAACCGTTATCACATACAGCACATGTTTATGATAAAGAATGGGCCGGTTTACCATTAGATTATACAGAAAATTCTCCACAATGACCACAAGACTACAAGCTGTCATTGATGCTAAGGGGGAAATACACATTATTAGGAACAGGGGTGTGTAAACTTTTGAAAAGGGTCATTTTATTTAAAAAGAGCAAACACTGTTTCACCATAAGTGGCTTCACACAACCACTGAGTGGGAAAAAAAAAGTAAAAACATTCTGCCAGGATATGTAAACTTTGGAGCACAACTGTACAAGCCTACATACATTGTCCTTTGTGAACTTTTTAAAGCCACGTACAAATATTTTAGAGAAGTATGGGAAACTCGATGGAAGTACATGGACAAAGATATGCTTTGTAAGAAACTTTATCAACATCAATCAAAATAGTACATGTAACAAAAAGTTAGCATAAAATACACACATGTATTGATCCAGCTTATTTTATGGTGCAAGTTTACCTGATGAGGTATCTTGGAATAAAGCACAAAGAATTACGTTGAGTACACAAGGTTTACACTCTGGCCGGAATAAAGCCTACATAATTACCATTAGAATCCGGGAAACGATCTCTAATTTTCCACACACAACATGACGCTATAACAATTCTAACTCCTGGTCCCAGAACACCATATTGCCAGACAATAAAGTTCCTATATGCAGCATAGCGGAACTGTCTGTGACTTTCTCCTGTCTCCTGGATGTCCACCTCTGCCCTAAGGTCATTCCAGATTCGCCTGGCCAGTCTCAGCACACCTTCCTCCAAGATGTACAGCTCCATGTGTGGCAACAGTGACGTGCAGTTTTGTGGTTGTTGTTGACAGCATTTCTGTTCCAGCAGTGTTGGCATATTTCTGCAGTTTCCACAGACACACCAGTTGGGTGCCTGTGGATTAGGAGGGCCTGGTGGAGGGGGATCAGGGGTGAGACTCATGAGGTCAAAGATGAGACTCGGTTCACGACTGAGGCATCTTTGTAGAAGTTGTTGACACTCCTCTAATGTCAGTCTCTTTATCCTAGCCTGTTAAAACAAAATCACACTTAAAAAATGTTCTATTTAGCCCTTTGACACACAGCTTTCTAAACCATTGAACAGGCGAAATGTGAACACATTTTCTAATAAAAGGGAAAAGTGCAGTACATTCACTCCAGTTTTGAGTGTATTCACTGTTCACTGTCTGCCTCGCAATGTAGGAGGGAGCATTACAATAACAAAAGGAAAGATCACGTCTCACACTGTCTGTCTGACACCCTGGACCAGTAATATTACAATAACAATAGTAATGCTTTGTACTGATAAGAGTTTGTAAGTTAGCCTGTGACGTATTTTGCGACAAAAAAATGACAAGTTAGCGGTTATATGTGTACACATACCTCCTCAGTTGCAATCCTCTGTTTATGAAGTTCTTCAACCCTTTTGAAGTCCTCCCGTGACAGGTCAGCTAGCAGACGGCCACGGGCTCTAGCCCGACCCTTGCCTCCCCTTCTCTCTCCTTGCTCTTGGCTGGTGCTGGCTCTTGGAGGTCTTGTGCTCTGAGCTCGTCTCCCGCGGCCTCTAGGCGCACCCCCCCTCCTGGATCTTGGTCGGGATGCACAGGGAACGGGCTCGTAGTCCATATCTGATCCCACAAGACTGTCCTCTTGAAAGCTCTAAACGGACATAAATGAAATAAAACAATTTAGATGCTAAATGATAGCTTGTTTATGCTCGTAACGCTACATAGACACGAAACATTTTGTATTCACAATCCCTGATTACGATTGGCTTTATACATATTCTTTAAAACAAATTTTGATGGTTGTAATAGATTTTCACTTACCGGTGGGGAGTCTGACATTGTGGAAAAAGTGCAAATCTTCTTGGAAAGTGAGCTTGTGTGAGCGATGCCGACAGTGACTTGTAAACAGAGCGTGCACGAGGAGAACTGGGCTCGTGCATGTCTCTCGCACACGTTTTAGAAGGCGTTCCCTCTCGGGAGCAGGTAGAGCGTTGCGCATGTGCATTTTTTTCAAAATGTGGAGAGGGCGGTTCTTTCCTAAAATTCGGGAAAATCCTCCTGTATACCTTTAAGGGTTTGTTTTAGGGCTGGACGACATGGGTGAAAAAAAAACAATCAAGATTCTTTTTTCTTATATTAATCAATCTCGATTTTCAATGTAATTGTATTATTTCATACTAAAAGTGAATAAATGTAGCTGATTTGTGGACTTACTGTAGACAGACCTTTCACACAAACAAAAACCTCCTCCAGTTTCCTTGAACACACACAAATCTTCCATTGTCTCTTTCAAAAACTATAGCTGCCGTTTCTGCTAAAGAATTGTCTGCAACCCTGACGATTATCGAGTCCCATGACGTTTACTGATGATTATTGTACACGTTTTTTATGGCAGGGAAAACACGGAGGAATCCTACGCAGACAGAGAGGGGATGAAGGAAAGGAAAAAAGGGGGCACTAACTTGTGTCAATGAAGATGGCGTCCACGTAGAACTTAGTGCAGACCGAGCCCAGGATGAAGCCGCAGGCTGGGCCGAACACCAGCGTGGAGAACAGGATCCCTGCGACACACATAAGAGAATAATCAACGCCATGTTTCAGAAAAAACACACAAAAACACGTGTGAGTGAGATGTTCCGCTCAGCGCCACAGTGGATCCGGCAGCTCTCATTTTTAAACCGCACTGTGGTGAAGCCTGTGTTAATAGGTGTTATGTTTCCATAGTAACCCAGTGTTGTCTGTGCTAGGCAACACCGTCACCACACTGTCACCGTTTGCCCACCGAAAGTATAGTTTGGTAAAGATTTTTTTTTTCCATCTTGTACTGAAACTCAAGCACCGGCACAAAACGCGTTCATCGAGGCAGCGTTTTTTATTTTGGCGACACAGAAAAATCCTAATCCGATATTCTTTCCGATACGGTTCAGCTTTATTCCGAACCGCTCTAAACATCTCTGCTCCGGGCCCTCGCTGCGCTCACTCGCACAAGACAAACTCGTGTGTTCGCGTTGCCGTTGGGCCCGGCCAGCCGTTCTCTCTGAGGGAAATGTCACAGTCATAAAATTACACGCGCCCATAGGCGCCGTAAAGGGGTGGAAGGTTAGGACGATTCTAAGGGCCCAGGCTGATGAAGGGCCCAGAAGAGCAGACCCTCTTTTTCTTTTCATATTTCTTTTCTCTTTTTTATACATACGTGTAATGTGCTAGGGCCCCTCATACACTTAATGTGTATTTTGTCCGTTTTGACCATAGATTTAATATTTAACAAACAAATAATGTATTTACTGTTTAAGTCACACCCCTCCCCTTCACAATGGTTCATTCCACCTGCGCTGTCCGAGCTACGCTCGCTAGCCTAGCGTCTCTTGCTTTGTTATGATGCAGTGCAGATAGTGACACACGCAGGCATGTCACATCAAAAGTCAGGGCATCAAAAACGGAAAGAAAAGAAGGAAAGAGAAGACTGAGAACGCCGAAGTCGACAGTATGTCATACAGTTTTTCAAAAAGAAAGGTAGCTTGCCCTACTCCTGTATTTCCAAAACTTTCACTTACTTATTTTTGTTGCTACATGACCTGCTTTTATCTAGCTAGCTTAGTCAAATAATTACTGAATTATGATTTACATCCAACAATAATAACATCTCTGCTGTCTCCGGGTTATCATGTCTCGTAGACACAGATTCAGCGGCCGCTGCACACCCACGTCTCCCTTCCCCCGCGCCCCCCGTCCCCGTCTCAGCCAAACAAGGTGAGCCTGAGCGCAAAACTTCACGAAGATTGAAAGCTCTAAGCACGTCTTATCTACTGTGTTCTCCACATGATGATAACTTTACTAAACAAAAAGTAATCTACACGCTTCAAAAATTACAAAAAACAGTTTGCCGTGTGTTCTGTGAAGTGAGGGCCAGTTACGTGATGATCAAATCCATTCTGTATGCCAGCCACTGATTTCAATATACAACACTGATCTGACTTGTGAATTTGAAGATGAAGTCAGACACCTCAACTCTGTATATAGGGCCACTTTCCCAGGGTGTCTGTCACCAATTGATCTGCTCAACAGCATTTACAAGATGCAGCTGCAGAGTATTTTTGGGCAGGTCTGCATAGTTTTGCGAATATTTTGCACATTGCCTGTGACCGTTGCTGGTGGCGAGAGAGCATTCAGTAAGCTGAAACTGATTAAAAATTATCTTAGGTCTGCTATGTTGCAGGACAGACTTTGTCACCTTGCCATACTATCCATTGACAGCAAACTGGCAAGAAAGCTGAACTTTGATGATTTGATACATGATTTTGCCAGCAGAAAGGCACGCCGCTGGGCCATTATAAAGTGATGTTGAACATAACTTTGTTATACCTGGATAACAAACAGTTTATGTCTGGTTCAGTACTTGTTTAGTCCTGGACTGGTTTAGGCCTGGCATTACTCCTGGTGTGTCTTGATTTTGAGCCCTTTTGGCCTAGTTTTAGTCTTGGACTGATTTAATTATGGGTTAGTTGTAGCTGATGTTTCCTGATTGAGCAGTTGGACCCAGTTAAAGCTTGTTCACGTAAAGTATATGTCAATATGTGTACATTATGTTCTGTTGTGTTTGCAATTGCAATTGAGATAATAAATATTCTCCTTTTATGTAAACCAGTACATATTTCCATAGCTTTTTCTTGTTTTTGTAGGCTTTTACTCATCAGACATTTTAACTATGCAATGTGCTAAGTATCTTTTTTAAAGTATACAGGGGATGTTTATTGGGTTACATTTTATCTGTAAAAAATGTAGGGGGCCCAGAAATTTTTGTTTCCATAGGGCCCAGAATTTCTGGCGGCACCCCTGCACGCGCCCACTCTGGACTCGGCCTCGGATGTTTACAGGGATGGATTTTGTCATCTACGAAAAACATCAGACAACGTTACGGTACGGTTATACAAGGGGTTTGTGTTAAAAAGTCTGACTTGACTAAAAACAAAAGACATTACATTACATTTATAAAAATATCGGACATGACGCATGCTGATGTCGAACACGTGGCGTCCATCTTGTGACTGGCCAGCGAGGCTAACCCCTATCGCAACAAATGCGAAACCAGGAGCTACATTTTCATTGATCCAACGGCAGAATGTGAGATAAACTCATTGTTTGTGATTGTTTTTTTTTTACTTCTAAGTCTCGTATCTCAGTCAGGATCAGGTCATTCCTTGGATTTGTCTCGTTTTTGAGTCGTATCGTTAGCCGTATTAGAATTGTTTTCTCCGTTCATTCCCAGGGTTAAGTGGTTAGCGTTCCACTGGTTAGCGTTCATTGCATAATTGTCCCATGTTCAATAAATATGGGCCATGTTGTGTTAAAAAGTACAGAGAGGCTGATTTAAAGTAGGAAACAAATGTTATATTCGATATAAATAGAAGTTAATGATTTGTGTTTCTAGTGTTTGAGGAAAATCCATGAACAAACTGGAGCTAAAGTCTATGCATCTGAAATACTGTAAAATGTGAAAAACGTTTGTGCCAGATATGACATGGTCAGTCACAATGATCAAAGAGTCATGATATAACTAGAAATAGATAAAAACAGTATCAAGGAAACAAGTGTTTCCCCCCCATTTGATTACATTGCCCTAGGTTAGAAGGGCAAGTCACAAGATGGCTGCCAAATTTGCCATTCGTTCCAATGTATTACTATGGCCATGTCCTCTCTAGAATTGTATTTACGAGCTTTGATTATGAAGTCAATGGCCGGTATGTTGTAGCGCTTCCAAGTACAATGTGCCTCAAGGTTCGATTTTAGGCCCAGTGCTTTTTAACCTGTATATGCTCCCTCTTGGTGATGTCATCAGGAGACATGGAGTCAACTTTCATAGTTACGCTGACGATACACAGTTGTACATCTCCATGTCTCCTGAGGACACCAGGCCAATGGATGCACTTTTTAACTGCATTTTAGATATCAAATCCTGGATGGCAGAAAACTTTCTCCAGCTTAACCAGGACAAAACTGAAGTTTTAGTCATCGGTCCTCAGGCCCAGAGAGAGAAACTTTTACCCAAACTACAGTCATTGTCTTTTAATCCTTCCTCACAGGTGAAGAACCTGGGTGTGATTTTTGACTCTGAGCTGACTTTAATTCCACACATTAAGAATATCACAAAGATAGGTTTTTACCATCTAAAGAACATAGCCAGAGTCCGCCCCATTCTCTCTCGGGCCAACACGGAGACGCTAATGCATGCTTTTATCACCAGTCGTATCGACTACTGTAATGCCCTGCTTTCTGGTCTTCCCAAAAAGAGTATCTCAGGTTTACAACTTTTACAAAATTCAGCAGCTCGTGTCCTGACGAAGACCAGGAGGCGGGACCACATTACACCGGTTTTAGAGTCACTGCATTGGCTCCCCGTGTGTTTCAGGATCCATTTTAAAGTTCTTTTAATGGTTTTTAAATGTCTTAATGGTCTTGGTCCTTCTTATCTTTCAGAATTGATTTTACCATATGAGCCTTCGCGGTCCCTTCGCTCCTCTGGCAGGGGTCTCCTAGTTATTCCTAAAGTCAACAGAAAGACTCACGGCGAGGCGTCTTTCCAATACTATGGCCCTCGCCTCTGGAACGACCTGCCAGAGGAGCTCAGGACCGCAGAGAACGTTCATGTTTTTAAGAGCAGGCTCAAGACCCACCTTTTTAGTTTAGCTTTTAATTAATATTTACTTATATTAACCTTATTTACCGGTTTTAGTTCTATTATTTCTTTATTTTCCCTCTTTTATCCTGTGCTATTTCACGCACAGTTTTAGCTGTTTTTAATGTATCTCTTATTAAATATTTATTTATTTATTTTTATTTATTTTATTCATTTATTTTTTATGTTCTCCTAGTGGTTCCTCTGAGGGAGCCCTCTGCCCCGGGAGTGCTGGTTGGCTGTGGCCGTGCGGGCGCTCTCCTGGGGGTGCCTGGATGGAGGTAGGACGTCTCTCCTACACCTACTCCGGGCCCCCTGGGTTGGCGCTCTGTGGCTGTGGGCGATGGGCTGCTCCTGGTGCAGACGGCTCCTTGGATGATGTTTCCTCTTTCGGTCCATCTGTACCCAGCCTTACGTACTCAACTCTATGTCCATTTTTATTTAAGACTTTTAACTGCTGGGCTGTCTGTACGTCTGTGTGTCTGTGTGTGCGGGTGGTGGGTGGTGGGGTTGTAGTTATTTATGTATATTTACTGGTGGGGACGATTTTTATTATTTTTAATGATTTTTAAGCACTGTAAAGCACTTTGTGTTACATTTTGTATGAAAAGCGCTCTATAAATAAAGTTTGATTTGATTTGATTTGAATGCTGCCCTCTAGTGCCTGGGCTGATTTCTTGACCACATTTGCATATTTGCAAAATAAATATCACAAAATACGCTTGTAGCCGCTATGCCTCTGCGGCCTGGTGCTGTTTGCCGAGACTAAGCTGAAGGGGACACTTCTGTAAGATCACAATGTTACTTTAGCTGCGCTTTACAAAGACTTTATACACAAAATGTGAAGTCCGAGGCAGGAACATATTGCGGCAGACGATATTGAGCACCACTGAAACTACGGTGAGTAAAAAAATAAAAAATAAATCTCGGTAATCCCTTATTCTAAACATTCATATCACCATATCCTCAATGACACACAAGTCGAGCCCACAAATATATTGTTTATCTGTTGTATTAACAATCATGACAGTGTTTCCCTATAAAGGAGAAGACTATGGCCCAGTCACACAACAGCACTGTACAAAGCCAAAGGGGCAGGTTAACATCAGCAAAAAGAGAGTAATAACACTTAACATCCAATAACTACTATAACCAGTGCTCAAACTGGGTGTATTACAGCACTATCGACTTATTAACATTTGCTAAAAGGTTTTAGGCATTTTAAGGCAGACAATTCACGCTGCTGAATGCAGAGGACACGCCGACCTTGCGTTGTCAAGATGACCAGGTTTTGCAATTACCAGATTATTATCAGGTGCAACCCGGCCCCGGATAAAGAGGAAGAAAATGGATGGATGGATGGAATTATCAGGTGCAGCTGCACTTGTTGTGTCAGGGTAAAAAAAAAAAAAATGAAGTGAAACCATACGAACACATGAGAGTTGTTCAGGAACTCTTCTAATTATAGTGAATTTATGAGACACAGAGGGGTAAAAACCTGAAGATTTTTTCATTGTGAATACATCCCTAAACACCGATTCTGCTTCTTTGTTGATCAAAAATGCAGATTAGAGTTCACTCCCGAGATAGTCAGGTAAAGCCGCGAGCTTCCCTTCGAACTGGACGGACGCTTCGGCTTCTTCACTACAAACCGCTAATCCACTTGGAAATCTCAAAGCAGAAGCAGCTCCTTTCGCTCCCACCACCACAAACTCTCCGGATCAGAGAAAGTGCGTTAATGGAAAGTGTCACCAGCGCCCACCCAAACCCTCCAGATCGCTGTAGAGAATTAGCTCCCCGCCGGTCTTCCTCAGGGTGATAATCTAATCCAGCTCAAAAGGGAAGTAGTAATCCACAGCAGGGCTAACCGTTCGCGGGCCAAACACTTCCACAGCGCTGACATGGAGAGGTCAAGAGTCTGTCGGCAGCAGCGCTGGCTTTGTTTTACATTTTCACCCTTTTGAACACACAAAGTCAAATCGTTTAAGCTTTTAACCACGTTATAATGTTAAATACCCATTCAAAATGCAATGTTTTGTTTCGCTATTCCAGCATAATCAGCGCATATTCTCTCGTCCACGATCAAAACGCCAGCCCGCACTCCGAAATCCACCGCCTGTCGCCACATAAAATGGTCACATACTCTAATATTTGGTTGGAGTACCTTTAGCTTTGAATAACCAGGTCATTCAGGATGTTCAGGTAATCAGCTGAGTTAGTTTTATTTGGGTGAAAAGTATGCACACATTACTTACATTCTATGAAATATCCTTCATAAACCAATACAAACTGACCGAACAGGCTAAAGCTAATATTAGCTTATATTGCTTACCCTCAGGCACGGAGTTTCATCTTTTTATTACTCCAACATTAAAACTAACATGTGGGGATAAAGGGGAGTAAACTAGCTAAAAATCTGGACATTGACCACTGCGACGTCTATAGTTTCACTTCCTTATTGGACACTGACAAGAAGTGACATAGATACAGGCAAACAATTTTAAACTGTTGCCGTGCCAACCATGTTATAGATACAGACTGCATGGCGTCATACAAGGGGAAGTGGCCTCACCGAGAAAGAAGGAAGTATCTTTTGGGAAACACAATCTTTCACTCTTTTTAGCCGTTTTCTGGCGGAATATAAACTTATCACACACACAAAAGTCAAGCCGAAATCGGGCCCATTTGGAAGTTTTTTCACAGCCGATTGTTCAGTAGAAGCGAAAAAACGGCAGTCATACTTGCGTTAGCATGTAGCACGTTATATCTGTCATTATGGGCTGTTGAACCACTTTGCTCCTCTGCATGCCTTTGTATCTTTATTGGGTAGAAATCTATATTCATAATTCAGCATTAGTTAAAGTAGTTTTGGACTCATTATAGAACGTTTCGATTTTTCTCCTCTTTGTTTCCCCCCCTCAACTGCTTCAACCATGACCACAAATGGGCGATTCCGTCTGTATCTGTGTCAATGAGAAATGCTATGGAACTTTACCTCGATCTATGCCACTTCCTGTCAGTGTCAAAGTTTCAAATAAAAATAACTTTTCTGCCCAACATTTCTTCATGTTATCCATCTAAATCATATTTTTCCAAAGCGTTAAAACCTGTCACATGCACTTTAATGCCCTATAAAGATCTGAAAAGATGACATAAAAACGTTGAAAATCCTCAAGCGCATGAAGGCTTTTAACATCCCTAACCGATTGCACAATCTACAGGAAGTCCACCTGTTCTAAAGCTAACACAAACCAGTTTCTGTTAAGTCTTTGTGGCTTTGCTTCCAGCTCCTCTTATTCTCACCCTGTTCTCTCTTTCTCTCTGTCCCACTCGCCACATCTTTTGTAGCAGAGTCTCATGGTATCCGGAGGAAATGGATCCATATCTCAAACTTCTGTCTGTACACTCTGAGGTTTGGTGACATTTGGTCGGCTCTGAGGTGTGAACAAACTCTCTCACATTTATAAACCATTACAATGAGTCAAGCGAGGAGACGATGGAAACGGACATTTCGGGACATTCTAGAATATCGTGCCATCATTTCAGTTCGGTCTCAATAAGAGAGACACAGTTTTGTAAATAATTCACAAACCTGTCACATTCATCTTATGGCTGAAAGTTCGTTTATGTGACCAACATCAAGTGAATCATTTTGAATAGTGTCTCCACTTTTTGGACA
Source organism: Proterorhinus semilunaris (assembly GCA_021464625.1). Taxonomy (NCBI): domain Eukaryota; kingdom Metazoa; phylum Chordata; class Actinopteri; order Gobiiformes; family Gobiidae; genus Proterorhinus; species Proterorhinus semilunaris. Next base: position 27,019,330 of record CM038356.1, on the reverse strand, counting down.
CCTTTATGAGACAGTAATCTAACATTAGTTTATACAGTATGTGCTGAGGGAGAAGTCGTTAAACTTGTGTTTTTTCTTTCCTTTTTGTTTCATGTGGATAGGTCTATAAACCAAGTTCAAAATTCAGTATTTGGACGGTAACAATAGAATTCTGAGCTTATTTTTTTTGTTTATAATGTTGTGATGTAGGGCTGGGCAATTCATACAATTTTAACGAAATCGCAATTTTAATAAAGGTCGATCTCAATCGCTTGGCGCAATAACATCATCAGCTTTTTACCATCTGAAAAACATTGCTAAGATCAGAGGAATAGTGTCAGAACCAGACTTGGAGACACTCATCCATGCATTTGTCTCCAGCAGGTTAGACTACTGTAACGGCTGCTCACTGGCCTTTCTAAACGAGCTGTTAGAGCTGCAGAACATCCAGAACGCTGCTGCTCGAGTCCTGACAAGAACCAGGAAATACGACCATATTAGTCCAGTGCTCCGGTCCCTGCACTGGCTTCCTGTCACTCAGAGAATAGAATTTAAAACAGCTCTGCTTGTGTACAAGTCTTTTCATGGTTTAGCACCAAAGTACATCTGTGACATGTTAGAGCCGTATGAACCATCTCGGACCCTGAGAACTTCAGGGAGGGGTCTCCTGGTGGTTCCCAGAGTCAATAATAAACACGGTGAGGCTGCGTTTCAGTTTCATGCAGCTAAAATCTGGAACAGTCTTCATGAGGATGTGACACAGGCCTCAACTCTGACAATGTTCAAATCCAGGCTGAAAACAGCTCTTTTTACCCGAGCATATGAAAACTGAAAGTATTTTATCTGCACTCTTGCCTTTTACTGTAATTGATGAATTTTTATGAAGATGTTTTAATGATTGATTTTAACTGTTTTCTTGTAATTTTATGCAACTGTGAAGCACTTTGAATTGCCTTGTGTATGAATTGTGCTCTACAAATAAACTTGCCTTGCCATTGAGTTGCCTTGTGTACGAAATGCGCCGTATAAATAAAGTTGCTTTGCCAGTCCTGTCGCATTCTAAAAAAAAAAAAAAGATTTTTTTTTTTATAACTGGTGCTGTGATGCTGCATTTAAGTGTAACATCAGCTACAAACTCGTCTAATGGTAAAAAACAGAAACACACGAGCGGCCATCAGAGGACCAGGACGCACACTAGGGCTGAACGATATGCACAACATTTCATATTTTGATATTTATGCCAGATATATCGATACGATATAACTACGGGATGAAAAGTTTACCTTCGAAGAGGAAAACTATAGCTGTATTTGGACCTTGTGGACTTGTTTTTGAGGCTGCAGCCGTGGATTAGCTGGACTTCTTTAAGTACGTTGTAAGCTGTTAGCGTATGGTTTGTGTTCTGAGTTTAGTGTTCCTGATGTGTGTGTTGTGTGGTGCAGGGCAGGTGAGGTGACATGGGGATGTTGTACTGTGAGGCTAGAAGTGTGTGTGGAGTTTGTTTTTCCTGTTGAGTTAGCTCCAGTTTTCAGTTTGGCCACAGCATCTGTTTACTTGCTAGTCCAGGAAAGATCGCAGATATTGTTTTTATCAATGAAAACAAAGAAAGATATTGAATCAAAAATCGAGATAGATCAATATGGGGAAAATAATCGTGACTTTTCCAAAATCGCCGAGCCCTATTGTGATGTCATGTAACCGCAACCAACCAGGGCTGCACAATATATCACCAAAAAAATATCACAATTACATGATGCAATATCCGTATTGCAAGAGGCCACAATATATCACAAAATCCCTGAAGTGAAGCGATAGACACATTTTTTACAAACTCATTCTAGGCCTAGAACCAAAAGTGCATGGAACTTTACAAGTGTTTCCAATGACCTCATGCATAGCTAAGGCCGCCATGTTGAAGACTGAATCAATTGTGCTTTACTACAACATGGAACAAAATCCCTACTCAGGATCAAAAGAAGGACAATAGATCATAATCATTGCTCAAGAATAGAAGTGTCATATAATCTGGCCTCAACAATAAATAGGCCTCCATCTGCTATGAACCCTCTTAAAAAAATCTCCAGCTTTCTTTTGGAGAGGTTTGTACGACCTGTAGCTAATGTCCACAAATGTTTCCCAGGGCCAGTGGCGCCTCCAGAAATTGTTCATAGGATGGGGTCACTTAAAATCTTGGGGTGGCAAACCAAAACTATCAGCCATAATTTCACAATTGTATTTACTGTTGTAGTAAACTGGCCTGTAGAAAAGAGCGGCTTGCCTGGCTGGCTGTGAATTTGGGCTGAAAATATTCATAACTGATACTACAGTACTACAATTAACACTGGCCAGTGGGGTGGCCAATGGGGTGGCCAGGAGTCGGCCAGGCTTGAATAGACACATCAAATAATAACAACTATGTAGAGGTGGGCAGAGCTCCAAAAAAATATCTATATTTTTATGTGGCCATTTCAACACATTACCTTCCCAGCACAACTTTAAAAAAAAAAAAAGACTACAATGAAAGTAAACAAGGAGATTCATGACTAAACTAATTGTTTGCACATTTGAATTTACCATAATGTGTTTGGGTTTTAGGCTGTTACCAAAAACATATGTACATCTCTGTCAGACGGAAAACATCCGTGATTTTGCGATATGCTGTTGCCTCTAGGTTGGTGGATATTGGCCCTTCAGTGGCTCTCGTTTCCTGCCGTTCAAACTTCAGCCCGTTACGTAATGGCAGTGCGAGTAGAGCGCGCGGTGCCAGGTCTCTTCAGACTAAAGGTACAGCAGATTAAGGCTGTGATCCAGAGGAAGTCTTAGTGGCAGGTCTTAGCCCCACTCTGAACTTGGCTCCTGTCGACGCGCCAAACCACACACGGAAACCAGCCGCTCCGGGACGGACATTGTTCCTTTGTCTGGATAAAGCCACATCGAGAAGGGATTTCAGATTAGCATCGGTTCGGGCTGGCCCTGAATGCCCCTATTGTTGTTTCAGCATTACGATATTATTCCAGTGCATCGGTCACTTACGAACTTAAGCCATCTATACTGTAAACTATGGTCTTTGAGTCGTATGCAGGGGGGTCTGTGGGGTCTTTGTTCTTGCCAATTTAATGTTTTCGTACATTGCAATGTTTGATGCTTGGTCGTGTCTTTGTGGACTAAAAAGCACCTACGATCGTGACTGTATTGCTGATCCGGGTTGGAGAATTGAAAGTAAACAAAACACTCTCAGAAAAGTTCATCGGATGTGATCTGCTCTGAAGCTCAACAATAGCCACAAGCGGCATGACAGGAAACGGAGGAAAGAAATTGGTGCCAGAGTAGCAGCTGATCAACACAAGCCGTCTACCCCTAGTGTTGTTGAGGCCAATCGAACGCTCTCCTCAGTGGGAGGTTGTTGTGGGGCAAATTTTATGTCGTTCAAAAGTGGAGGTTGTCGGTCGGACGGTGAGACGAAGATCAAAAATAGAACTGTTGTGCGACCAAAGAGCTCGGGCAGATATCAGGCAGTGTCTGATATTCTGGAAAGAGAATCGCAGAGTGGGTCGTCCTCTCTTCCTGCAGACATGATCTCTGTCAGGGCTGTCCTGGTCATCAACATTTACAGTGTTCTTCATTGATTTGACATTTCCTAACATTTGTCACCCAACCTTTGAGTTCTTAAAGTGGCACTTAAGAAACTCCACCCGCATTTGCAGTTTGCATTGTGGGTTAATACTGAAAACCTACATTTGCACTTTACTGGTTTGCTCTTTTAGTAAGACAGAAGATTTGTTTACCTGCTTTACTAGTTTCGATCGCTTCCTGTGATCTTCCTCAGAAGCGTAAACAGGTGGTGGAGGCGTCATACTGTCTTTTACAAAGTACACTTGCGCTTCCTTCCTTCGCCGGGCGTGATCGGGGAATGATCCGCCTATAAAATCAGCGTCATGACGTCGAGCTCTACTTTTACAGAGACTTCCATCGAAAGAAAATCCAAATCCATCTTTTTAGTCATGAGGGGGCAGTATACACACAGTTTTAGATGGTTTAGGACTATACAAGCGCAAAATACACGAGTTTGCAATGGCAAAAAATTAAGCAAGGGCATTTCTTTAAAAATATAATTTACACATTTTACCAGTTGTGAATTTTTCCATGTTTGATAAGTCTCATCTTGTCTTACAAAATACAACCCCAGCTCTGCCAGAGTTAAAAGCAACAGTGCCCAGGCATGAACGGGACCACATTTGACTTTTCTGTGAAAAATATATGCTGCACTATTCAGAGTCTGAAACTCACTACAACATACCTTAGATGATTCAATCTTCAGTTATTCAATTTGTTTAAGAACCAACCTAAATGATTATAAAAATCCCAAATCTTTTAATACTAAATGACGTTTTAGACAGAGGTAACTTAAGCAATCTTCTTCTGAATGTCCACTTTACTGTGATTCGTTAAATTCTGGCTGTCACTCTCGGAGATTGACCAATAGCGACAGACTAAGTGGGCGGAGAAAAGTGACGGGGCTTCACCCGAGACCTTAATGATGCCACTGTCCCCACCTTTAATGAGAGAATGAAAACGTTTGAAGAAAAGGTCCAAATGCTCTCTTTTGGAAAGAGCTGTTCCGTGTACCCGTTCAATTATTAAGTTTGTGACGAGCAGCTGCCACTTCACATACGTCCACGGGAGACAAAAGAAAAGAAAAGTCACTTAAGAGGAGCAGGACCCTCTGACGTCTTTAGCCTCAGACTCCCTGTGCTTATGTAAGAACACGCACCACACGGTTCCTCCTGAACAAAGACAATACAGTGACCGTTTCAGCCTGAGGACACAATAAGTGAAAGGAAATCTCATCCTATACAGTAATAGATAATAATGCAGGGACGGCCACGGCCACGTTTGAAACTGTTGTAGTTGTTATGAGACAATTAGCGAGTAGATAATAATCTTCACATTGTAGGTTACAAGATGCTGAAACGGCTAAAACCCGCAGGCCGAGCGGTGACCAGACTTCAGGAGGTCCCGTGAATATGCAGGTCACCGACGCCACCACTGGCTTAGGCCTTTCTTAGTCTTAATCTTTAGCCCACTTAACCTCGTGTCAAAAAGCTATTCCAGGAAACGGACCGAGCCCTCATTAACCTCGATGCCACATTAGCCTCCTGTTCCTCGGCAAAAGTATGCGTTTAATTGTAATCCGCAAGAAAATAAAAAGAGTGAATGTACTTTTCACTGGCATCAGGTCAAAGAAAGAACATTAGAGTGAATGTGCCAAATGTGGGACAATCAAAGACGAGCGTGTTATGACCTACATTAAATATCCTTTTTTTTAGCCGAAAGCTGCTGGCATGTATGACACACTTGGAGTGCAAAAGTAGATCAGACCGGCACCGGCCCTGGTTTTGGTTTAATATTACTCCAAGCAACGGTTGCTCGGTCAAATTACCGCGGACGAATTCACAACAGAGGCCCGTGACTGTCACGAGAACAAAATTTGAATTTCGATATATATTGAGCCACGAAGATATTGCCCTAGAAAGGAACTCTAAGCACTTTTCAAACAAAGCTTTACTGTCATTTGCATGCTTTAATCTTAAAATACCCGACTATAGGCATGAAACACAATGAAACACAACCTACTTAGGGTATCATATGTAGAATTACATTAGACAAATGTGACAAAAAATGCAAATAAATGTGCAGACGTTAAAAAAAAAAGTTGATATAGTAATTATCGTGACAGCCCTACGGCAACATGACGGGGACAAACTTTCTTCCTCGTCGCGAGTCATTTGGATTCGACACAGCACTTTGGAACCTCTAAAAGAATTGACTAAAAGTAATATGTTCTCAATGGAAATACTATAAAGGTTAAGTATAGACTCTATTTAAAGGTCCTATATCATGCAAAATCGACTTTTTGGAGCTTTTAACCACGTTGTTCTGCTATTTCCTTATCACAAACACCCCCAGAGTGTTTTTTGACTTCATTCACACAGTTCTCAGCAATCCTCCTGAAACCTGCTCTTTACTTTCCATCACAGTGGTCTCTAGGATGCTCCAGGATCAATTGTTTGGAAGGTGTTTACTGCTATTAAACAATTGATCCTGGAGCATCCTAGAGACCACTGTGATGGAAAGTAAAGGCGCCATGCTGACCACTCATACAGCTGCTGGGTCACTACAAGGTCAAATACACACAAATATCAACTTTATTTTTTTACATAAAACGTTGCACAATGCATCTTTAATGAAGAAATGTTGGGCAGAAAAAATATTGTAATTAGAATTATATGCTTCTGACAGGAAGTGATATAGATAGAGGTAGTCATATTTGCATATGCCCTTTAAGCACAGTACTTAAGTAAACGTACAGAGTTACAGCATTGATATTTCACGCGTTATAAGTTAAACGTTGCTTGTGTGGAGCGCCCTCCACTGGCAGCATAAGTCACCATTTTTAGCCAACAACATGCTGACAAACCGGCACTATAATGAACACACTTTGAGAACAGAACAGCAATGTCTTATGAACTTTGAAAATGCAAAAGACACACATGCGCGCTATTATGTGACACAAACCAGAAAAAATACATCTAAGCATAGAAGAAGAAACTACCAAAGTAAAGAGGATATTTCAACAAGGGAGCAGCGTTATAACATGTTTAAAGCTCACATTATTGCAGAGAGCACACCTGGCAGAAATGAGTGCCCTCCACGAGAGTGGAGAGTGCCGTCTCTCATAGTTTAGCCTAATGAGAGCTTGAGCGCTGGAGCCTCCGGTTCTTTTACAGACCGCCTTTATGCGCTCCAGTGTCACACAGCAGTCGGGGCCTGGCTCCTGGGCTCTGCTGCGAGCCACTTCACACAGGCTTCCTCCGGCCCAGACACTGCTCCCATTGTCGGGGCATGCAAGGGCGGACATTGCCTCTTTACTGGAGAGGGCCACAGCTGCTCCTTTCAACGAGGAATACAAGGAGAGGAGGCACGAGAGGAGGCGAGGCGACAAGGAGAGGAGACAAGGAGAGGACGTGGTATTCCAACATACGATATTAACCTTACGAACAACTTCAAACACTGAATGGTTGGCCAAAGTGCTGCACATACAACATACATCTCAAAACCGGTAATCAAACAAAAGAACAGGATGAATGAAATAAAAATGGACAATTGACTCTTTTGGAAATTTTGTTGTAACATTGTTCTCTTTCCTGGAATAGTATTTTACATCATGTTGTTTAGAATATCCCGTTTTGTCGTTTCATCCTCTACTGGAGAAGTGCCCAAACTTTTTGTGTCTGAGGGCCAAAATGAAAAAGTGCTTGTGGGTTACGGGCCAAACACGGCGATGTCAAGCGTGAAACACATACAACTACATATAATGATATTTACTTTATTTAATTTTTTGGTATACATTTGCATTTGATTCCATCTACGCAAATAATATGCTACATTAAAACAAATGTTAACTATGGCAAAATCCTAGTTTTAGTTGAACAAAATCAACAATTCTATTGGTATTAACCAGATGCGGTGCAAAAGCAGGTCACTCTCTGGCGGGCCAAGGGAATTATTCCGCTGGGCCATATTTGGCCCGCGGGCCCCACTTTGAACACAACAAAATCAGAGAAATGTAGATTGGAGCGCTTCTGCAGAAGCGCGGGGTGCCCAGTCTTTCACTACTTACCAACTTTTCCTTACATAGACTTCTTAGTTTTAATAAATAGAGTAAAAATAGACCAAACTCACTGTTTCCCGTGCTTATTTTATGATGTGTCAACTCGCAATCTGTAGTTTTTCAGGAAATAGCCACATCAGTGCAGAGAACTCTCATCTTTCCCGGTTTTCCTTGCACTCTTGCAATAACATAATAACAATTTAGTAGAATCTATTCTATACCGACTCCAAACTTAATTCCTAGCCCGAGTTATTGAGCTTTGAACAGTAAAAAATAAGTCAAAATTTGAATTTTTGCAGATGATTTCACTTACAACTTATTCAAGATTATTCAAAAGAGATACCCTAAATCCCCTCCTCAAAATCGTTTTTAACTTTAAAATGAACAAAATTAAACCGTAAATTTAAAGCGGACTTGATTCATTATTAAGAATTTGTTGCCAAAAATATCGGCAATTAGGGCAATTTTTATGCAAAACGCCTCCTTATATGAAAACATAAAATGACAGAAAACTTGGAATACATTTCCCCTCTCATTATGATCAGCGGAAGTTTGACATCTCGAAAGACTTTTTTTTTTCAAATTCATCTGCAGCGTCTTGCCGTGAAACGCAAGATAACAAGGCGGAGAAATCACGGCGTAAAAGCCAGCGAGGGTTTAGGACTGGGCCCGCCTCATTTCTAAAAGGCAACAGCAGCTGGTGACAGCCTCTTCAGCCACGGACTAATGATCAGAAGCAAGGTGCCAACAAAGTCATCTATACTCCGAGGACAGAGGCGGAGAGAGGAGGGAGTGGAGTGGGGGGTTTTGTTCAAAAGGAGACTAATTGTTGGACAGGATGGAAGTTTAAACAGGGCAGATGTGACGGAGCAATGAGTCATTTAGATAAATGGAAGAAATTACGCTCACTGACTTAATAAAAATGGACACAATCCAACGCATCTGCAATCTGAAGACGCAGACTTCATCCCGAGCTCCTGGCAGTGACACGCGGAGCTTTTGGGACCACAGGAATCATCCTATTGTCCACGAATACAAACGGCATTAGCACTTGGTCTCCGACGCCGGGGCACCAAATGAAGGTCGAGCCATCTGCCTGGAAACAACCCACCAGGCGATCTGATTGGAAGGTTGTTTTTTTCTATCCCGCCGCTGCCCTACGCCTGTGTGATTGGCAGCATGCGTTGTAGGTTACACCAGGGCACATCACATTCTCTGAAGCCGTAACATTACTCTTTAGAAACATGACGGTGATGCCAGGTTCAGGCATCGCTCCAGACTCAAACCGTCCCATCTAGTGAGCAGCGGGCGAAACAGGAAGGAGGGGTAACTACACTCGAACCAAGAAGAAGTCTCTACCGCACGTTTCTTAAGGTCAGACACTGCAGGTGAATAGGGGGAAACAAATAGAGGTATTAGAATTTTGCGGTTCAAAAGGTCAATAAATCAGGCAAGGAGTTAGATATTAACAATTTATCCAGGACATTCAGAGGTACTTCAGAGCTTGTTTGACAGACAAAAATCAGCAGATTCCAAAACAAAAAAAGGGTTAGTTTATTTTCCTTATCGTTCCGAAATTATACGCACAAGTCTGCAATGAAAAAATGTTTTAAATACAGTGGGAGGAAAAAGTGACTACGCCGTGTGGAATTTCTCACATTTCTGCCAAAACTGGTCATAAAATGTGGTCTGATCTTTATTAAAATCACAAGAATGATTAAACGGTCTCTGCCTAAACTAATACCACCCAAACGTTTACACTTTATCATGTTTTTATTGGCCACAACATGTAAACATTCACAGGAGAGCATGGAATAAGTAAGTACACCCCCTGAATCTCGCTGAACTGCAGCAGTTTTGTAAAGAGGAACGGTCCAAGGTTCATCCTGATCATTGTGAGCGTCTAATCTGCAACTACAGGAAAGCAGGTATTGCTGCAAAAGAAGGGTCAGCCAGCTATTTAATACAGGGGTTCACTTACTTATTCCTGTTGTGAATAACTCAGGTTTTTCAGCAAAATATCGTGATAAACTTGTGAATTAATGTTTCCATTGATGATAGCACGTTTTCCAGGCCCTGAGGCAACAAAACAGCCCCACACCATGATTCTCCTGCTCCAGACTTCACAGTGAGGATAGGGTTTTGATGTTGGTTTGTTGCTCCATTTTTCCTCCACACATGACGTTGTGTTTTCCTCCCAAACTATTCAACTTTGGTTTGCGAAAGAGCTCTTGGATTCTCCAGAGCACGACTGGAAAAATATACTGTGGACCGTAGGACTCAAAGTAGAATAGTTATCCTCACTGTGAAGTATGGAGCAGGAGAATCATGGTGTGGGGATGTTTTGTTGCCTCAGGGCCTGGACAACGTGCTATCATCATTGGGAAAAAATATTCAGAAGTTTATCATAATATTTTGCAGAAAAACCTGAGACATAAAAAGATTATCAAATGTAAACGTTTGGGTGGTATTAGTTTAAACTTGTGACCGATTTTCACCGAGATGTTTCTCTGCTCCCCTAAGGCCTATTGTGCAAAGAAAGTCTATCACTTTCGGTTCCTGAGATATTGGCATGTTATCGTCCATTATTGTAAAATGCCCAAATATTGTCCCAATTTATTGGTCAGGCCCTAATATTTGGATTACAGAGTCATCTCGGTCGCCTTTCGCACTACATGTTGATAAAAATGTGTGAATGGATACGTGTGGGAAACACCCACATCAGGAAATCCCCAGCTTGGTAGCATCATCATATAATAAGCATTGTACAGGGTAGCTTTCATCTTTTTTTTCTTTTTTTTTTTACTCTGACATTAAAACTAAGATGTTAAATGAGAAAACATACACAAAATCTCAATATTTACCACTGCGTGAAAAAAACAACAATGCTGTTTTCACCTGCCGTGTCTCCCCTTAAAGTTCAATCACTCCCCAGCCTTATTTTAACTACTTTATTACGTAATTGTAGAATCTGAGGAGCACCAGGCCACACAAGTTGTTGAGGACAGGACAGACCGAGGGTAAAACAGTTCATTCATTATTCATGCATCTTATTAGCACTACTGATTAGCAGCAGCATGCTGTGAAACAATTGGGTACAAGATAATCCCCCCATGGGTTCCCTGTCCCCCCCCTCCCTGAGCGTCAGGCATGTTGGGGCTCTCACCCTCAAGAGCACAAGCCTCTGTACAGTGTCCCGTAAGGCTCAAAGCCACTCGCAACAAAGGCCTGCACTCCTTTTGAGCAAAACTGGACTCACCACATCAAGATACAACAAACTGCAGTGGCCGGGCAGAGCGCAGCTTATGGCCGCGTAAAAACCCGTTTTGAGCCTAATCCTTGGAGAAGACATTAACGCGTGCCGACCTAAGTAGCTTATATAAACAGCCTCCGCAGCAACCGTAAACAGTCACAGCAGCTCCGGCCTCCTATATCCATGTCACTGTCACTGAGGCGCCTGCTGTTAGTCTCCTGTAGGTGAGGGACATCAGCGCCTCAGACGGCCCATTTTGATTTCACTTTTATCAATTTGGGCCGACTCGTTTCTTATCTCACTAACGACTTCTGCCAGTTTGGGAAAGTGCACCACTCCCTCCCCTCCACGGCACAGCGCTGAGGGCGTTTCTCCTGTAAACACACTTCATCCTCTCGGCGCGCTTATTGCCCATCGCCCGTGGGACCGCGAGATCAGCCCTACCCCCACGGTTTAGGGGCCCTCCCATTACATAGTTGTGAAGCTATAAATACTCCAGTCAAGTGTAAACATGCTCCCTGCACCACTGCCGACAGACTCCCACAACTGCGGCTCACGTAAAGTATGGGACCATAGTTTGAAGCTTCTGTAGATATTGTTGTCTGTGTAAGTTCTCAGTCGTACAGGAGTTGTCCATCTTCAATGAAGGTACTTGATTCATCTTCTGTACTCAGTAGTTGAAGTCTTCGAACGTTTCGCCTCTCATCCAAAAGGCTTCGTCAGCGACAAAAGTTCCACTCAGGCCGCAGCTGAAGATATAGACCAACAGGGAGGCCAACCCCAACTCCTCCCCGTTGGTCTATATCTTCAGCTTCATGATTGAGTTAAACACGTTTCACTGCTTTCAGCAGAGTGATCTGGCAACGTTTATGCTGCGTTTACACATAAGCACGATGCGTTACGAATGCCACAAATGCACATTCGTGGCCAAGGATCACGAATTTGATGATTCGGGGTCGAGGTTTCACGCGCCGCCACTAACTGTTGCGACCTGTTACTACGCGTTACGATTAATGGCACGAATTATTACGCACGGTCACGAATATGCGTCCCGCGCTGCTGCGTGGTGTTGCGCGCTGCTGCGTGGTGATGCGCGCTGCCACGGGCTGTTACGGGTCACTAGGAATATTCGCGTTCTGTCCGAAATCTGTCAAGAATTGGGCGAATGTGGAGTGATCTTCTTCCACCGGGTTGGAGGCGGAGCAGAGGCCGTGCTCTCCCCTGAGTCATTGGGCTCGTCTGGCTCCAACTCCCGAACATCAGGTACGACCCAGGAGGAAGAAACACTATCAGCACCTCGAGGAGCGGCAGTGGCTCGGGGTGCTGAAAGTGTTTCTTCAGGTGCTGTCCGTGACTTGGAGCGCGGATTGGCCGACTTTGTGACACTTTTCCTTGACATAGCTACTGCAGGTACCAACATTTACTTTGGGCGTAGCGTGGGTTTCTGTCAATTTTGAGCGTGAAAACAGTGATTCTGCTCCACGAATGCTCCACGAATGCTCTACGAATGATCTACGAATGCTCTCACGCTGAATTACGAAGCGCCACTACTCCTCACGAAAGGACACGCTCCGTTGCGAACTCCACGAACAGAGGGTGATTCGTGACATTCGTGGAAGATTTTTTGACAGACAAAAACTTTCTCCACGAACGTCACGAATGTCACGAACTGTTGCGTTCTGTTAAGAATCCCATTGAGATGCGTTAAGTCACGTCACGAACGTCACGAATGACGGAAAAATGACATTCGTAACGCATCGTGCTTATGTGTAAACGCAGCATTACAAGTTTAGCCTCCACAAGTCTAGGGCTGTAACAACTAATCGACAACGAATCGATTATTGAAATAGCTGTCAACCATTTCAGTAAATTGTATTTTTGATGAAACGTAAGGTTTGTTTTGTCCTCATCTTTGTCCCCAGATATGACGGTAACATAAATCAGATCTTAGTTTTATAATAACGTAAGCACAGTTTCAGTTATGTTGATACTATAGTGATTCTGAATAGACACCAAGATATTTGTTCTCTTTTTATTCTGAATAAAATATTTTAGAACCACTCCAGGCGGACACCGTTACATGAAGAGTATTTAAGAGGGAATTGACTGCTCTTAAAATGGCCATCTTACTGTATGCGTAATATGGCTTGATTGGTGTAGGACATGGCAGCATCGACTTACTACGTTTTCAAACTTAAAATAATCTCTGTGTACAACCCATTCCGTTATTGAGATGGAAAACTGTAAAGTGCTTTGAGTGCCTTCTGTACTGTAGGTGGAAATGTGCTATACAAGTTGTGACCATTTACCAATATGGTCTGTGACCATTTAGTTTAGACTGTGCCAAGTTTAGCAGGGAAACCCATTCCGTGGTTGAGATGGGGCGAGGTGAGACACTTAATTGGTAAGAACTGTCTTGGTCTTCATCTATTAACAAAATCCAGGAAATACAGATCGCAGTAAAGAAGAAATGACCCAAGTGCATGGAATTCAATCTCAAACTGGGTAAATGAAACAAAATACGTCCCGAGAGGTATGTTTTTTGGCAAAGGAGAAAGGTTACAGCAAATATTAAAAGCTAAAGAAATGTGATTTTGCACGTTGCAATGCAATGCTAGTGCTTGACGAGGGAACACATTTGGTTAAGAGCTCAAGTCAATTTAACAGAATACTTTGAAAATATGTATTGCATAATTGGCCATAGCACTTGAAACTCCTGCTTTAAAAGCACGTTTTGTACCCAACCATACATTATCTTAAACATGTTACACAACACGCATCTCCATATGCCCATATTAGTGACAGCATGTATAAAAATCTATGACTCTTATGACTTGATTACAGTCATCTTGGCCATATCTTGCTCTTAAAGTACTTAGCCTGTGCACGGCGTGCTTCTGGTTGTTTGACAAGAATCCGAGACCGGCTGAGTGTGAGAACCTGTACAGTGCCGTATGAATCTGCTGCCAGGGTCCTCCGGGAGAGGCCAGAATTAGCCGCGTGATGCTCTGAGGTCAGGAAGCAGTGGGAATGGACATCCAGCTGACGTAACCTGCCCGTTTTGTATGTTTGCTTTGGCCAGGCCACGTCTCCAGGCCTGGGAATCAAAAGGGGCGCCGGTGACGTTACGGGAACGCATGGAAAGTTATCGCATGGAATGAAATGAATATGAAATGCGCAATTGTTGGATTCAGTTGCGTTGTTCGCCGGACAGTAGGGATGCGCAATTTAGACAAAAAGCGAAGTGATTTTTCGGACACATAATAATCTACTTTCAAAAATATTTGGTTTCATGTGGACAGCCCCCTTGTCTGGAGGAGTTCGGCTTCCACCTTTCCCTCCTAAGCCCTGGAACATGTGACTTGACATAATTTGGCCCTATTGGAAGAAGAGATTTGTCCGTCTAAGTACGGAAATGTCGATTTAGTTGTGCATTCTTGTTAAACAGTGTAAAAATGTTAAGGACAAATTCGAGTCAGCTCAAAGCATGACTTTTTGGGTAGTTACCAGTGGAGACGTGCGGAACAGGGACTGATATTTAGACAGTGCCCGTCCTCTTCAACCTTGTGCACACAGAACAGGCTTTGACAATGGCAGTGGGCGTGAAAAAGGAAGAGAACAATGGCGCTGACTAAAACAGGCTGTACAGTATTCACAGCAAGATGCCATTCTGATCGGTCTAAACCTCGACAAGAATGACTTGATTGAGATGTCGAACGAGTTCCCCGACTGTGGTTTGTATACCAGTAGGTAGACTATTGACACAAAATATTGCATACATTTTGCTTCCAAATTATTAAGCCGTGTTCCAGGAAACCTCCGACTAGGGAAAATACCTCGGAACGCCGCTCGAGTGATTACGAGGTGTAAAGAGATTGTCAGAGTCGTCCAAGATGCCATTAAAACTTGCTGGTTTGTTGGACATGTCATTACTCATACAGTGCCAAACACAGGGCAACTTTTCTTCAGATTCTGGATTCAATTTGGAGCAGAATATACAAGTTGTGTCAATTGTGACGCGCTTAGGCATGCACCAGGAGTGTCTACTTTGTGTTTGTTTACATACTACGGAGCGTGCTCAGTCACCGCGTGGCACCAGGAAAGAGATCATGTGTCGCCATAGATTTGGTTAAATATAGCACTGAACTCCAAAGAGTGTGTTTTAGATTTTGTCTGGACGTAAAGTATATTTAAAAATAAAAATTGCATGCACTTACAATAAAGCATAAAGCTTGTATTTCTATGTGGACGTTTTCTCAGGTCGGTGTGGTATGCGCTCCAGACCCGCTCGGCATTCCAGGGCCACTCTGTCATTCCGTCTGCCTTAGCCCCCCTTCGTTCTGCCCTGGTCGTCTCCTAGCACTGCCCATCTGAGAGTGACCCAGTTTGGGCACCAGTCAGACCTCACTCCTGGGGAGAGCCATCTCTCTGACCCTGCCCAACCCAAACGGAAATAAAACCCGACCACCCACATTACCAGTGCGAGCCGATCACAACTCGCACACCTCGGGAGCCAACTGGCCACCACAGCAATAGGGTCACGCCTCGCCTGAGGTAGAGAGAAGGCACTGTTCATATCAAAAGGAGCTGTCGAGGACGCGCTAAACACAGCGCTTGTCAAGACATAAAGTACAAGACTTTACTTGAACCACACCATGCACAACTCTTTCTGTCAAACTGGACAGGAGCTTGGGACTAAAGAAGCCCATTCAGGTGCAAACCACGTTAAGGTGCTCTATTTTCGGGGAATCAGGAAATCAGCATGCCAATGATAAATTTAGCCTATTAAACTGGAGGTTCAAAACGGATTACTTTGAGTGAGGTTTATGGCTGTTTTAATTCACATATTAGGTGGTATCGGCAGCAGAGCCCAAGTACCAGTATCAGAATTAGAGGTCGACCAATTTATCGGGCCGATATTTGGCTATTTTACAATATCGGCTATCGGCCAATATCAAGCTGCTAAGACCAGAAACGAAAGTGATTAGAGACTTCCCCTTTTTTCCCGAAGCTTACTCGGCCTCAGGGGAACCGAGAAACATTGCGGTGAAAATCGGTCGCAAATTTGTACACCTATTTTATATATTTGATGTTGCAGACTTTTGGTTATAATTGGTTATAATTGGTTAACCTGTTTGACCTCATCTGGACACCTACAATCAATTTGCCAACATGGTATGGGAACAAAGTCTCACTACTAAGCAGCCATTTTTTTTTTTTTTGCTTTCTAAGCCCTGTGAACTGGGCCATCATGAATGTGTCACCTGCACACACACACTCAAAAACACTCACACAGATCATTCCTGTTTAGCAAGTGTTTAAACCACAGCGCACTCATTTGTCACTTGAGCCGTCTCGGTCTGTGTAATTCAAATACGAGGTTGAGGAGAGGCCAGGCGAGGGGTGTGTTCACTCTGCCCGTGCCTCTGGTTGATATTTTGCGCGTGGATGGGAAGTTTAGTCTGCTTTGTAGATGATAATGAACTTATTGATCTGGTAGCTCTGTAATAATGGGCACGCGTCTGTTTGAGACCTGATGCTTTCCATGTTTAGACCTAAGGTTATAGTCCTGTTCCAGCAGGTGTTTAAACCGCAGCGCACCCTGTCATTTAAGCCGTCTCCGCCCGTGACGCCTGAGCTATTCAAATCAGAGGTTGAGGACTGTGCAGGTGAGGGGGCTATGCTGGTTTAGACCTGTTCAGATTCCATTTAAAGCAAGCCATGCAATACTCCATCATTATGAGGACGTTGTGGTTGTTGTTAGCTAAGGACTTGACAGTGAAAGGCATATTTTTTTTGCAAACATTTTCCCACATAAAGCTAAAGGACGTGTTTGAAGGAGGCTCTCAGCGCTTTATAAAAGGCCAGCCGAACATTTTTAAAGTAAAAGTAACTTGGTATGCTCAAAGCTTCTCATGAACACAAGTTTGTGTGAAAAGGGCATTCCTCCTTTAGGAACCTCCAGAGAACCTCCAACCAAACTGGTTTAAACTATTGGATCTGGCAACAATAAGAGCTAATTCACTAATGGAGCCAATTCAGACACATCATATTTATGAAATGAACAAAGTAGAAAATGCTCTACATACCCACACTTTAAATAACAAAGATTACATGGAAATTTCTGAATGATCTTTTTAGGTAATTAGCTAGTTTTTAGCACATTTGCAAACAGAATTCCACATGCACCTCCTTTTACTCATGAATTTAACACTATGGAAATGTGCACTAAAGCTAATTGTTCATAAAAATTGTGCTGAGACAGAAATTGCCTCCAAAACTCCAACACTGGTATAAATATAAAAAACATCTCATCGGTGACACTGTAAGCGAAGCAAAAGATTCCATTGCAAACGCCCACGCTGTACAACGGCCGCGTCCTTGTGCCCAGGCGGGATAACAAATGGAAACCTATAGCAACATTTGCACAGAGCAAATCAGCACTTGCGAGTGTGCATCTGCCGGCGTGCGTTCATGAATAACCCCCACGCGCATCGGCGGGAATGTCAGGAAACGCCGCGGGATCGCACAGACCGCTCATTCATGCGGGGGGCACATGACCAGTGGGCAACGAGGGGATTAGAACCATCAGCTGAGCCTCTCAATGCGGCACTGTTCACTGGCCCTGCCTCTTATCGGAGCAGCGCACAGCCAGACCGCTGCCACACTCCGGGGCACGGGTACACGGCAGGCGGCTCACGGGCCAAAACTGCAAGGATCCGGGGCTTTTCATTTCTTAGTGTCAAAACGTAAGCGACTAAGGTTTTCAAAGGTGTTATGCTAAATCGACTTTTTAGGATATTCCCTCCTCATTCAATCTACGAGCTGTGTTTTCGCGCATATTTGAGTAATCTTTGACTCTTTGGTTGGAACACTGCATCATTAAGGCGCTGCAGCTTTGAGTTCAATATTAAACACACGAGCCACAGTCCAAACACCACATCAGTGCAGCCCTTGTAAGGAAAGCTGAGTGTGCGCATGCTGCTTGGAAGTACAGTATATTCAAAGATCTGGATAAGCTACGTCCCCCTGAGACGTGCTGCCGCTTTGATTAGTGGCCGCTACGTGGTACTGCAGCAGAAAAACTCCACAAAGGATTTTTGTCATCGTGGACTCCAAAAATTGTTGGGTCTTCTAGGCTTGGCATGTTGACATGTCGAAGAAATAATAATAATAGGGCTAGAAAATGCACTTAACTGAAATCAAAGCTGTAATTGAAATATCCAATCTCCAATGGATTGCCTGCTAATCCTGTAGTTTAGAACTCAACAGATATTTTGCTAACTAGGTAACTAGGTTGTAAATATTCCACAAACATGACCTATCCCCTTATTGGGAGTACTGAAAACTGCAATATTGATTTATGCACGGTTACAAAAAGATTATACATGATGCAAAAGTTGTAGGCTATATTCATGTGAGCGTCACATGACTTCTGACTGGATCCTCGGGAGGCGCTGCTCATCCTGTCTCTGTTATTTCCCTATGAGTTAGTAGCAGCGTCTGGTCTATAAACAGCTCAAGATTACATGGCAGGCAGTGAGTTACTGGTGGATAGTCACTAGCACCAGGTTAGAAACATCGCATCAGGAGCAAAGAATTCAGAGGAGGAAACTTCCGTGCTCTTCACGGTAGGGTTTTATGTCTTTAAGCTAACGGCTAACTCTAACTAAAAATTAAAATAGACCCATGATTTTGAAAGAGCCGTTCAAAAAAAATAATCGGCCTGTCTTGTGTATAAATAATTTCTAGTTGTGTAATGTTTGTGGTGTTGTTTTCTGATACTAGCCGTTAGCTCTGAGATAAGAGGTCCGACCTCTATAAACAGATGTTTCCTGCGTCAAGAATTTACAACCAACATAATGTTTCTAACAAGTAGCCAGTGGCTTCTCATCATCATTGTCAGTGATGTTTTCTTGAACTATTCGTTGATTTGTGCAAGACTTGGCTAATCCTTAATGGGAAAATAGCGAGAGAGGAAAGAGAGCGGTATCCGGAAATCGCACTTGGAAGTCGCGTGTCATTTGTGTGCATAGAACCTATTGAGACAATTATCCAATTAGATCCAATCAGAAGGCAAAATGAGCCCCGCACTTTGAGTTGTAATTGTAGTACCTCTTGTCAACCACTAAGAGTGTAAGCTACATACACTACTTATACCTGTGTGCTAGTTGAAATAAAACAAACTCTACATCAGTATCCCAATGTAGAAGCTATAAACAACTATAAGAACTTCCAGTGGGCAAAGCTTTGTCGTGTTTTCGTGGGGAACGGAAAATGTTTTCTCAGGTGGAGCAGGCGGAAGCGTCATCAGCCTCATTCTGGTATGGCTGCTATTGCGAGCCTCTAATGTACCGCGTCTGTCCTGCAGCTGTAATGTTGTGGAATGTGCAGACGGAGCAGCGGCTGCTCCTTCCACTCAGCACCTCGCCTTTCAGACTGCGCACAACTGGATTCAAATCAGAGCAGAAACATGCAAGAAAGAAAAAAAAACAACTAGAAATTTTTAAAAAGTTGAAATTCGCTTCACAAGAGATATTTCCAGGGAGATTTAACATTTAAATGAGTAAAGAGGCTTCAGGATTAAACTAATTCCATTTGAGATATGCACAATAGAGGTACACTTTACAACGTACTAAACATTACTGGTGGTAATTGGTGAGAGTCAGCGCTAGAATCAAACTGCCGTCGTTTGGATTTTTGAGGGACAACGCTCGCAACACAAAGATGCTTTCACCCACAGGACAGGACATTCAAATACGTATAAACAAAAGAGAGGCAAACATTTCAGTCACCCTGGATGCCCCAGGACGAGAGAGGCACAATGTTTCCTATATAAAGGGTATGCATGCACACACATTTTTTTTATTCTGAATAGCGCCTTCAACATTCCGTACTGATCGGCATATCAAATGACAACAATGCCGATTTGCCACTCATAGATGGAATGCTCTCTGTCTGCCATGCTGTTGCCATGTTATCCATAATTCAGCTGTTTGCCTACCATTCACGGGAACTTTCAGCAAAAATGTCCGAAGTAACAACAATAGCAATTAGTTGTATATAATAAGATTCCCTTACATTTAGAAATGTGATGACAAAAATACTTAGTCTATGTTCTGCACCGGTTTTCCGATGTTTCTCTGTGCTGCAGATTTAATGCCCAGAGGAGCTCAGCCGGACCGCGCGAACATTAGCAGATCGTTCTGTTCTGCACTAAAACGTCCACTCAGCTCCACTCTGCACCTGGGCAGAAGAAGCAGGCCCTTAACACCGTACCGCTGAACATGTCCTGGGAAACAAGATACGTCCACGTTGCTGTAGAATTAAAACTACGAGAACTGACGGCACAAATAAGCAATTTTAAATGGGTCGCACAGAAATGAAAATATTAAGGTGCAATCTTGGCTAAAGAAAGTTCATACGACTGCTAAAAGATGGAAAGTGATTTCAAGCACTGTTGAGTTAACAATATATTGTTTTACAGAGCTCCACTATATATTTGCCACCAACAGTATTAACTTGGGAACACATGACTTTAAACTTAGATAAACATTAGGCATCACTAATAATAACATGCAACTTCTTAAATTAGGTCACTGTCTGCAGTGTGCGCATTTCATCTAGTTCCGAAAGTAAAATTGTCATTCAACTTTCACATCGACTTTAAAAAAAAAAAAAAAAAAAGCAAGTCTGAGCATGTATACTCTGCAGTGTGCATGTTACTGTATAGTCTAAGCATGTATACTCTGCAGTATGCATGTTCCTATATAGTCTAAGCATGTATACTCTGCAGTATGCATGTTACTGTATAGTCTAAGCATGTATACTCTGCAGTATGCATGTTCCTATATAGTCTAAGGATGTATACTCTGCAGTGTGCATGTTCCTATATAGTCTAAGCATGTATACTCTGCAGTATGCATGTTCCTATATAGTCTAAGCATGTATACTCTGCAGTATGCATGTTACTGTATAGTCTAAGCATGTATACTCTGCAGTGTGCATGTTCCTGTATAGTCTAAGCATGTATACTCTGCAGTGTGCATGTTACTGTATAGTCCAAGCATGTATACTCTGCAGTGTGCATGTTACTGTATAGTCCAAGCATGTATACTCTGCAGTGTGCATGTTACTGTATAGTCCAAGCATGTATACTCTGCAGTGTGCATGTTACTGTATAGTCCAAGCATGTATACTCTGCAGTGTGCGTACCTATATAGAGCGAAGAGTCCTTCTTGCGCACGTGGTCGTCGATGTAGGACACTCCCAGTGGCTGCACGGGCGTGGCGCCGATGCCCAGCAGCACCTGCGCTCCGATGAGCAGCAGGTACATCATGTTGGTGTTGGCCTTGTTCTGGCATATACTGTCCTCGGTGTCCTGCGCCTGTTGGTTCGAGTTGTTGGCGCACACCTCACGCCCCACGTCAGTCCTCCACACCTTGCCCATCTCATACTGGCTGGTCAGGAACTCCGGGAGGGCCGAGAGCAGGGCCCCCAGCGCCATGACGATGCCCCCGCAGCCGATGAGCCGGGGCCGGTGCGCCCGGGCCCCAAAGTAGCTCACAAAAAGGATGAGCGCCAGGTTCCCGATCTCAAAGCTGCTGGCGATCACCCCCACGTCAGCGCTCTGGAGGTTAAAGCGCCGCTCCAGAGTGGTCAGCACGCTCACCTGCGGGACAGAAGATCGGTCAGGGTCATAGGTCAGGGGCATATTGCCAACAATGAAAAGTAAAATAACAGAACTGATTGGCAGCATGAGACTAGTCAACCCGGTGCAAATGATGATTAATGATTATGAATTATCAGACTGATTCCGGTTAAGTGTCTGATCTTTGAACATACACCACAACACTTCCTGGTTGAAACCAAGTGTGAATGTCTGTTTGACACACCCTCACCAAACGCTTTAGTGCTGTAGGAGATGTATTTTTGTGAGGTACAAATGAATTAATGCAAAATGCAATGCAATTACATGTCAAATAACTGTGTTTAATACTCAAACATGACTTGGCTTAAAAAAAAAAAAAGTATTGGGAGCGTCCAGTGTAGTTTTTCTCTTCATCCAAGTTTATTTCCATTGTAATGAATGGTAGTACAGATTTTCTTTTAAGCCCTACTTTATGTTACATTGTGTATGTCACACATATCTCATTTCCTTTTTGAAAACAATGATCTCCGCTTTGGTCACGCCTATACAGAAATAAATCAGTCAAGTGGTTCCTTATTGGGATATTATCAGCAATGAACACAGCAGCCTTCCAAAATTTCAGATCTATGTACATGCTAATGGTATGCTCAGATCCCCCTTCAAGGATTTTTATCTGTAAAAACAGTTCCATTACAAAAATCATAATCATCATTTTCTCAGACGAGGATGAGCCCTGGCATTGCGCCCCCAGCGCGTGGCTCTTGGGGTTCTGTACATGTCCACGGTCCGCACACAGTGTTATCGTAGCTCTGTGATGTTCCCCCGTCGCATCACATGTAAACTGTCACGCTGCCATTTCCGGATCGGCCCCAAACTGTCCTGGAAAAAGCTTCTGATAGAGCTCCAAAAGCCGAGCTCCAACACTAACATCCGCTGACTCTCTCCAAACGGAATGAAGGCGCAACGTGGACTTTCCCCATTGTGCGTAGACGCAGATGTGGCGGACAGGAGGCCGTCTTAGCTCCATGTGTCCACCTCATGGTACGATATTTATGGCGATATTCAAGCAGAAATATTGAAAAACTGATGGCGATGGTCACGTGACTAATGCTTCCGCTAATAATAATAATAATAATAATCATGCATTGGTTTTATGTAGCGCTTTCCTGGACACACAAAGGCCTGTAATTTTCATCATAGGTATACCTCAACTATGAGAGACAAAATGAGAAGAAAAAAAATCCAGAAAATCACATTGTCTGATATTTTATGAATTTATTTGCAAATAATGGTAGAAAATAAGTATTTGGTCAATAACAAAAGTTAATCTCAATACTTTGTCATATACCCTTTGTTGGCAATGACAGAGGTCAAACGTTTTCTGTAAGTCTTCACATGGTTTTCACACACTGTTGCTGGCATTTTGGCCCATTCCTCCATACAGATCTCCTCTAGAGCAGTGATGTTTTGGGGCAGGTGCTGAGCAACACGGATTTTCAACTCCCTCCAAAGATTTTCCTATGGGGTTGAGATCTGGAGGCTGGCTAGTCTAGGCTTGAAATGCTTCTTACGGAGCCACTCCTTCGTTCCCCGGGCGGTGTGTTTGGGATCATCGTCATGCTGAAAGACCCAGCCACGTTTAATTTTCAATGCCCTTGCTGATGGAAGGAGGTTTTCGCTCAAAATCTCACTCTTTCCTTTACATGGATCAGTCGTCCTGGTACCTTTGCAGAAAAACAGCCCCAAACCACCCCCTTGCTTCACAGTAGGTATGGTGTTCTTTTTGGATGCAACTCAGCATTCTTTCTCCTCCAAACACGACGAGTTGAGTTTTTACCAAAAAGTTCCATTTTGGTTTCATCTGACTATATGACATTCTCCCAGTCCTCTTCTGGATCATCCAGATGCTCTCTAACAAACTTCAGACGGGCCGGGACATGTATTGGCTTAAGCAGGGGGACACGTCTGGCACTGCAGGATTTGAGTCCCTGGCGGTGTAGTGTGTTACTGACGGTAGCCTTTGTTACTTTGGTCCCAGCTCTCTGCAGGGCAGTCACTAGGTCCCCCCGTGTGGTTCTGGGATTTTTGCTCACCGTTCTTGTGATCATTTTGACCCTTTCGACAGCTCTCTGGTCTTGACCATAGTGGAGTTTGGAGTGTGACTGTTTGAGGTTGTGGACAGGTGTCTTTTATGCAAGTTCAAACAGGGGCCATTAATATAGGTAACGAGTGGAGGACAGAGGAGCCTCTTAAAGAAGAAGTTACAGGTCTGTGAGAGCCAGAAATCTTGCTTGTTTGTAGGTGAGCAAATACTTATTTTCCACCAAAATTTGCAAATGAATTCATAAAAATAAAAAAATCAGACAATGTAATTGTTTTTCTCATTTTGTCTCTCATAGTTGAGGTATACCTATGATGAAAATTACAGGCCTTTCTCATCTTTTTAAGTGGGAGAACTTGCACAATTGTTGGCTGACTGAATACTCCCCCCCCCCCCCCCCCCACTGTATCTAGTGGTGAGCTACTGTTATAGCCACAGCTAGACTGATGGAAGTGAGGCAACCAGTCTGTGTCATCGGCCCCTCAGACCACTCACTACCTAGCCTTCCTGATGTTCCCAAACGGTCTCACATCCAAGCACTAACCAGGCCCTTCCCTGCTTAGCGTCCGAGATCTGACGGGATCGTGCAGAGCAAAGAAGGCATGGCCTTAAACACGGAGACCCTCTCAAGACACTGCATAAATAAGAACCATGTACGTAGTCAGGAAGACACTTAAATTGGTGCGGAACAACGCAGTAGTCATTTGTGCAACCCCTAGTGTTAAGAATAGAAGTGGGACTTTGCAGAATGTTGGAAAAAATGACTGGCACCATTATCCTAAAACTTTGTATTCAAGTTTTCTTCTACAGATGGTGGAGACCGGTCCTTTGCAGCCTGTTCCTGAACTTGTGGTTGGAACACTTGAGAGTGTGACTCATGTTCTCGGGCAGCGTGCTCCTCCACTCTGAGCTCACCGGGCAATCTGACTGGCTCTGGACCGCCCCGCGCTCCTACATATATCACCATTTTCTTACAAGCCAGGCTTCGTTTGTATTGCCTCACAGCGTTAAGTAGCAAGTAGTGAAGGGCAATACCACCTTTTTATTTTTTTAATTGTCCATACCGATACTGGTCATACGAGTAAATGCATTTCAATCAATATTGGGTATAGATATATTGATACTATGATATCGATCCGCCCATTCCTAGTAGCCAGTATTAATTGTGTCGTCTACAAATGTTTAACAGAATCTAAAACTATAAAGTCATTAATGAAGAACAAAACTATGATTAAATCTCTCGATAAGTTAGTTGACAAACACAACTACAGACCATGTTTTGCAAGTCATGTCTTTCTTTGCGTTGTTCTGTAAAAATGCATTGACGTTTGTGCACGATAATTGACTTCCCTGGGGCTTTCCGTCATCGATCCATCTTTGAGAAAGTGGGACTCTCTCCATTACACATACACCTGAATGCCACACAGGCTGAACATTATCTGCCTGCTATACTATCCTGTCCCCTATACAAGTACACTGAAGTTACGAGCATTTGGTACCAGCCACTCTGCACACAGGACCGTGAACCCAACGGCGCTGTTGCTGAAGCTGTCGCCTGGCAACCAGACAAACACATTTCGGGAGTCACGTGACCGGAGCGAAGCAGTGGCTGATTCTCACATTTCTGCACAACACTCTGGGCACCTATTTCAATCATTCATTTAATGCAGAATGTCACTAGTTGCATACAAGGTAATTATCAAGCTACAACATTTCAACACGTTATTTTCCATTCATTTTAAACACAAATCGTAAGCACTTTGTTTTTCTTTTGTGTCAATCCAGACATGAAAAAAAACAACAACTGGAGAATGATAACCCCAATGCTAACGTTAGCTTCATGCTACATGCTCAACGACAATCTCCGAATGCCAGTTTTTCTCATCTACGGGACAGTCTGCTTAATTTTCTGATGCGAGAATGAGACAAAACAGTTATGAGGACCCAAATTATGACTCAACTTGGTGTGTGCTAAATATGCTTACGGCCGCTAAAGAAGGTCCAAAAAGAGTGAACATTTCACAATGTAATATTCCATGAATGCAACCTACTCTGTCAGTCTATTCCAGAGCCACCAGGGACAGTTTTCTCAAGTGTCGAATATCATCAATAGTAAACACAATACGCTCTTCTCTTAAGTCCAAAGCTACTGTGTTGGCGTGAGGGAGCAGGCTGCAGTTTCCATGACCTTTATCACTCAACAGCTCGGCTCATTTGCAAAAACGGAGTTAAAAGTTAAGCGCACTGAAGCCACTGAAGGTCTGCTCAGAACGGTCAGGCTTTACCCAAATAAGAAATTACATATAAAACATTAACCACTTGTCCAGCTAAAGTCTAAGCAGACAGTGGCAGGCGATGGATAAGTGACGCCAAAATGCAAAACAGTGATACGACTGAGGAAGCATATTCTGAGCACAAAACGAAATTTTCCAACTAGCAAAGAAGGCAGTTAAATCATTCCTTTAAAGCAGGGGGGTCAAAAGTGCGGCCAGGGGGCCAAATGCGGCCCTCAGACCAATATTTGGTGGCCCTCAGCCTTCTTGCGGAATTGGTACACGTAATCAGAGATGGTCTTTTTATTAGAAATGTAATAATTCTACACAATTTTAACCTAACAAATAACATTTTATTGTGAGACAGAGTTAGCATGAAGTCTCGAGAAAAACGTAAAAAGTTTTTTTTCTGAAAATTAGTGATTTTCACTTTTTTGCAGAATCGTTCAGTTGAAGTCATGAAGAAGCCTCTCCATGTTTAAGCTACCAGTATTAGTATATTTAAACGCGTAAACTTTTAGGTTCAAACCGAGTAGTTTGGAGTGGCTTTCAGAGCGTGTAGTAGGGGCGTGACTTTGTCTGTGTGTATTTACATACTGGGGCGTGTTCCCGTGGGGGCGTGTGCGGCTTCATGACTGTAACGCTTCCCCTGTGTCTCACGTAGTGTTACCACCTGTCCCGGTTTTACCTGATTGTCCTTCTTTTTAATAGTCTGTCCCGGGGAAGTAAAATATTCTCCCGGGACACTACTACAGCGCAGTCCTCCGCCGCCTGTCTCTCTTCTCCGCTGATCGCCCCACACACACACAGAGCAGCTCGCTCCCTGCTCTGATTGGCCAGAGCTCAAAGAACGCGAGGCTGACATTGGCTCCTCGAGCGCACGTCCCCGCCTCCTCCCCTCGCTCTTTGGCACGTGTGTCTGTGTCTATGGCTCAGAGAGACTCTGTTTGTTTTTACTGCGGGATAGAGAGACTACTATCAACAACGCGAGGAGACTGTCTTATAAACACTAGGACACATATGCGTCAGTAATCAGGCACAGAACATATATGGAGGTGTTTACAGGAGCTAGCTCTCCCCACGTGGGTAACATTAGCATCTCAATGTAACAACGCGTTTTCACCTCATTCATACAGATGAATATTTTTGTCAGGTCAGGTCCTAGAAAGACACTTGCCTCCAGCTCAGTGTAGTTCTGCCTCTGAAGGTAAGGCTTTGCTGACCTGTCATTATCTTCACAGAGGAAGGTCTTTTTTACCGATTCAGTGCCGCCTGTCCACATCAGTATCTTCCTAAATAGACCTACCAAGTACAGAAAACTTGAGACAGTTTGTCTTTGACTTATATTATTCTTAACTGAGGGATAGTGGTTGTTGAAATGTAGCTTGGTAAATAGCATGAGATATCTAAACATGTCTGAGTGATTGGCTTTATTGATTGATATATTCTTTTTATTTTCCATAGTTCATTTGCTTATTATTTATCATTAGCAAAAAATGACAATGACAAAAAAATCTATTCTGATTCTGATTCATACTGTATATAATATATCACTGTTTTTGATAAAAGTTACAGATGTTACACAACACATTCTCAAGCCAGTGACAGTTTATCAACATTAAAACATTAAAAAGAACAATAACAATCTTCTGCTGTGAGGTGAGATCAATAAATGAAACTAAAAATAAAACAGATACACATAATGAAACTGATAAACAAGGGTTTGTTGTGGAAGCAATAACCTTTGTGCTCCCTCTCTGTGCTTTAGTGCTTTGAGGGAGAGTTTGACAGGGGGTGTGGCTTATGCAAATGAGATGTAAATGAGCCCTATTGTCACTCCCAACAGCAGAGAGGCGAGAATGGCCCAAAACGTACATACATATTACATAAAAAAAAACATGTATACAAATTAATATTGTACCGAGGATGGTAATGACAACAGTGAAGTAGCAAGTTCACTGAATATAATATGTATATTAATTCATTACGCTTGGTATGATTGATAATGGAATTGCAATAGGATAAATGTAATAAGCGGATTCGGCATTTCACCGAGCGCAAAGCATGCTGGTCCAGGTTAAAGGTCAGGACTACCCAGATCGTATCCCAAACTGTGTACATGACTGAGTGTGACACAGATATTGAATATTTTGAGTGTTGAAAATCGATGTTTTAAGAGAATTTTGAAAGAAACGGACACACAGTGTTACTGGGGAGAGAAAAAAAGAACTTGTGGCCCTTGCTAAACCAATAAATACATAAAAAGAACAGTTGTTTGTATTCTCGAAGACGGCGTGTACGTCACAGTCAGTGATTACTATGACAACGGACAGCACCATTTTAGCATGTTTCCCGTTGTCTGACATAACAATGGATAAATCAAGAATTACCCAACATTTGGCATGGAAAACAACATGACAAATGGCCGAAATCAGGTATGACATTGTGCAGTCTGACATAGCAACACGTAGCAACCAGTTAAGCGTGGTTTTGGCACAACAGAAAGCAACAGCCGCAGCAGCGTCACTTGTAACTTCATGTTTTGAGAGGAATTTCCATTTAAGCAGCGATAAACACGAGAGAAATGACAGTATTACCTCCTTAGCGACAGGGACAGATCAGATCCACATCATGACACAGTTTTCCTTCAGCCACAAGCTAAACTTTTCTAAACACACTGTGCTCTGACAAAGCAAAAGCACTTCACATGTCAAAGAGCTGTACGAGCACCCACTATTTCACTAATAAATTACCGAAACTTTACCAAAAATGTCTAATACAGAGTGATCACTCACTCTTCTACAAACAAATCTTTGATTTTCTCCTCCGGTGCAGCTGGAGTAAACTTAATAACAGTACTTGAGCTCAGGCTCAGCCGCACTGCAATGGAGAATGAATGTGAACCTGGCATATCGCTGTAAAACCACTTTAAGCGCCATAGTCACTATGTTCCACTATGATAGTATGGTTTTAATTGCTTTGTTGGCACCGTGGGTAGGACTTTGACCGGAACATTACCACACATGCGTACTGATTATGCTGATTTGGCTTATTCATTAATGCACATTTATTTTGTTTCTGTGTGTCTGAGGAAAACTGAACACGTAAACTTCTAACCCCCGGCTCACATCAACTACAGTCCGGGTTCGGTCCTGATCCGGTCCGGGTTTTCCCCAAACTACCACTCACAGTGAGTCCGGCTGACACTGTGGCCGGCTCCGGCGCCAGATACGACCTTTGCGAGTACAGAAGTGCACGTGAGTTTCCCTCTTGGTGCGAGGTCACGTCATAAATAGCCCCATATATATATATATATATATATATATATATATATATATATAGGTAGTTTTTGTATAAACAAAAGCCGTATTTGCCAACAACTCTCCCCAGTGAAGTGGATGTTTTGCAACACACTAATGCCCCCGTGTCACTGGTAATGGAGAAATGTTTACATTTCCGACGTTACACGAGTGTACAGGCGGTGAACGAGACTAGATAAGTAGTAAGCGGACAGATTTTATTTTGAAATACACCAGATCTGCCTTTCTTACGAGACCTGACTTCCTGTTTGGCTCGTGTTTTTCTTTCTTGTCAGCTTGATCCATTGGGGCTCCGGTCTCTGGCAAAAATAGACTTCTTGCGGATTCTTTCCGTTGCCGCCGGATGGCCTCGGTAGCCGGAGCCGGACTTCGCGGAGCGGTGTGAGTGTGCTACATTGGTTTTAATGACTTTCTAAGATTGCAGGCGCCGTACCGGACCGTAACCGGATTTAATGTGAGCCGGGGATTCATGAATGCGACTAATTATGGATTCATAACTTTATTCATTATTGTTATTAATTAGTATTACTCATTATGGGGAATGTATTTAGTAAATGAGTTCCAGTCATGTAATTTTCCTTAATGTAGATGCCATCTTGACATTCCTACTGAGAACAGATTGTGCATATAAAACATTGTTGGTGTAGTTTCTTTTTTTCCTTCTTCTTTTTATTTTATTTTACTATTGTGAAATGTAAATGTTTATTATATTGATTTTGGGCGCTCATAAGCTCTTGCTTCAGCCCGCTCCTTTTGAGCAGAATGTATACTGCTCAAATAAACAAATACACCAAGTATTACCAATCCATTTCAAGTCGCGAAACATCAAATACAGGTCAGAAATGAAATAAAGAAAGCATTTCCTACATGGACTGTTAGTGTTTGGTGCGGAGCTCAGCGGCGCCAGGTCAGTCTGACATCAGCTCTGGCCGGTGTCATGATCTCTGGGCCTCTCGCCGCCACAGTCCCTCAAGTGGCTTCATCCTCCAGTGGGTCATTGCACTTTTAAGGCGGGGTTTGTGTAGAGAACATAAACATTTAAAAGCACACAAAAAGCGATCAGATTTTTGACCTAAAACATACAGTATATCGACCCAACAGTCAGGTGCTGCTCAGGTTCAGATTAGTGTCTACATCCAGAAGCACTGTCCTGTTTACTCCTCAAATACTACAGCGATGAACATATTTGAACAGCGGATTTGAGGGGGAAAAGAGCTGAAAATGTCAATAATTACTCAGTCGACAACTACTCAAACAACTTCATCATGTATGTTAAATAAGGATAATACACAAGTCTCAGATCTTAAGCAGAGCTTCCCCACACACATAATCCTACAGATGTACATGTCCAGAAAAATACGATAATTGGAATATGGAGTTTGATGTGTTTACACGCACTTCGGAAATCTAGCAACTCTACATTTTACAGTATGGAGTGGATTTTTTTTTTCATATTGCAGATCTGCCGGCTCGCCCCTTCCCGTCACCACAATGTGAAACTGATTGAAAGTGATTGGACCGACAATGTTCGGAAGTCAAAGAGTGCCCCGTTCTCCACAGAGCTCGGGATGCAAAGATTTCCAGAAAATAAAGATTTTGCTACATTGCCTACATCCCCTTATATAACCATTTTGCGTTTAAAATAACCTATATTTGAGCAGCATCAGCTTCCTGGTTGTAAGCTACGCAGCGGCGGCGTGATCTGCTAAGTTACCGGATCTACAGTAGTTTGTTTACCTGCGGCCGGCATTACTACACGTGGAATTCACAAAGGAGCTTTTTACAAATCAGATATGGCAACGTTTGGAGGACTACGCTATGATTTGAAGAGGTTTTAATGCAGGCTACTAGTTACCATAGACATGCGCTAGCCTAGCACTAACCTAGCGCCACTAAACTCTTCAAATATACGGGACTGCATGAAATAAAAAAATATATCTCCAGAAATCAACAACACTCTGGATAACTAGGAAATGAGGCCCCATGTCAGAAATCCTGAAATATGCCTTTAAGTGATTTTGCAATATATTGTGGCGATATTGTGTGAAGATATTTTTTTGTGATACACTATGCAGCCCTACTTGCCCTTTGTATTTTCCTGTTTAACATTGTTTACACAATCTCTGATTACAGTGCACTGGATATCAGTATCAGATAATGGCCATCAGATTATGCGGTTTACCTCCAGAGAGCAGATAGTGATTCCATTTTAGTGTGCATGTAACCATCCTATATTAGCCACGCTCTGATTTTCCACACCCAACACATTCTGCTTGTGTTGCCAAACTTATATCACCAAGTACGGTCCAATAAAGCTGATGAAACGATGGCAATATTTATAGTACTTATGTTTTTCACATGCACACTTACAATGTGTATAGTTTCCTGGACGTGAACTTCTGCTTCGAGCTCCAATTCTCGAAGCTTGAGCCAAATTTCCCTTTCATATGTTTTCCATGACATCAGCGCTCGCTCGGGACCAAACGCCCCGGCCTGGTGTGACGCGGGTAAAACAGGCAGACAGTGGCATGGCCCTCTGTGCTCCGGTCGTCTGTGCTCAGGCTGATGTTCCGCAGACCCACGCTCTGACAGAGATGTTCCAGACCTAATAAGGACAAGGCATTTCCCCCAGTGGCGCGCTCTGGGATGGAGCCTATTCTGTGGGCTCCACATTCGTCCCATATCAATTCAATATCGCACATTTGAAGGGCCACAAGTTTTTCTTTGCATTACGTCTGTAAACACACGAGGAGCCTCGGCATTACGTCATCGTATGGAAAAGAGGGACTTTGTTGGTAAGGATTTCAGATTGGCCTGGAGCAGTGGGAAGTTGGAGCAGAATACACAAGGTTTCCTTTTAAGCTATTCGCAAGCTAGCAAATCTGTGGCGCGGCGATGAACAGACGTTGAGCGCACTCCGAGATGTATGGATTTTTGGAAAGGACGCTTCCAGGTTCTATCTTAGGAGTATTACTGATTAGAATGCAAGGCTTCCAACGCAGCGTACTATATGCTGTCGGAGAAGGAACAGCCTCAGTAAACCCTACACGTGCGCGTTATATACGGTTAAAAGCTCAAAAAAGTTAATTTTCCATGACGTAGCCCATCTGCTGCTCTCGGACATTGTGTACTGTGAACAGATATTTTCCGAAACCGTTTTCAAATTTAAACAAACTCATCAAATCGTGTCAAAATAAGACACAAATGAATAGTAAATCAGGACTAAAACAAGGCCGGAAATTGAACAAAATTAGGAAAATTATGACTAAGCTTTGCACAATGATAAGTCACAAATTTTATTTTAAGTTGTGTTAGCGAAGGAAAAAACAAAAAAGCAATATTAGTCAGATGGACAATAAGTTGGTGACATGCTACAGAGAGTGTGAATGGGTCAGTGGTTCCTTGATGTGAAGCGCTTTGTTTGCCTAATGAGGGTAGAAAAGCGCTATAAATGTAACCATTTACCATTTATGTGACCATACATGCACTGCCTGACCCCCCCAAACAAAATCGCCACAAAAATATTCTATTATTTGGTTGGACTGCATGGTGGTGCAGCGGTTAGCGCTCTTGCCTCACAGCAAGAAGGTCAAGAGTTCGATTCCCACCTGGATGGGGCCTTTCTGTGTGGAGTTTGCATGTTCTCCCCGTGTCTGCGTACGTTTCCTCAGGGTACTCCGGTTTCCCCTACCACAAAAAACATGTACGTTAGGGTGTATGTGAGAGAGAGTGGTTGGTGGTGGCATCCTCACTTTGTCAGTCTAGGGCAGCTTAGCTACTAAGGTAGCTTACCACCACCAAGTAAATTGTCCCATGTAAAGCGCTTTGCGACTATGTCTGTGAAAGGAGCTATACAAATCGAGTTCTTTCCTCTCCTTCCTTAGCTTTGCATTGTTTCAATAAGTTTCTACAATGCACAAAGCCTTGGCCAGCACATCCCAAAGATTCTCAACTCTTTGACAATGTGAGCCCGATGAACCCTGGCATTTTCATCTTGGAATATGCCCGTGCCATCAGGGATTCTTTGGGCACATAGTGTTCCTGAACCGAGACCTGACCAACTGCAGCAGCCCCAGATCAGAACAGTCAAATACGTTTTTTTTGGCCAAGCAGTGTATATTGTGCTGCACTACTTGCAAAATCCAAAATGGTAAGGAGATCTTTATTTTTCCAAACACTGCTCACCCTCGGATTGGAGTGAACACCCTATGGCCCTCGGCGGAGCGGACAATGGCGGGGCTGTTGTAGGGCCACTCCTGTCCTGTCTGTGAGCTCACACACACAGAGAGGCTGTTTGTGTCTGCCGGGCCCTGCACTCATGTGCTCAGCTGCACATGGCGTTAAGTCAATGTTGAAACAATACCAGCCTGCAGCCTGTTTAACTGTTGGAAGTGTAATTTAAGGAGCCTAAATCAAGCTCATAACCATGTTTAACCAGCCATTCCACGTCTTTAATCAAGGTCCTTCAACCACGCGAGGCCAGTTTCCTGTGATGAATTTGAAAAAGTTTGAGGATTTTGGATGGAAAAAATATAATTAATTGAATGTGAATGGTACAAAGGTAATGTTTGAACGATTTATGTGTAAAATGGTCAAAATTGCAGATATTTTGAGGTGCAAAATCAGATTTGTAGAAAGAGCCAGGGTTAAATCTGTGTTGGTTTTTCTTGCCGTATTTGATGCTACATTTATAACAGAAGGGATTTTAGATTTAGTCAATGGGCAAAAAAATAGTTACAGAAAAAAAAAAGTACACTGCCTACAACTTATGATCTGGGGTTGCTGCAGGTTCAGCAACACTATGCGCACAAAGAATGAGATCAGTTGACAACCTGAACATCCTGAATGTCTGGGTTGTTTCCTTCATGGATGTCTTCTTCCCAGATAGCACGGGCATATTCCAAGATTACAATGCCAGGGTTCATCAAGGAGCATGAGATCCCATGTTTTTTTCTTAACCCCATTGAAAATCTTTGGGATGTGCTGGAGAACGCTTAGCACAGTGGTCACACTCTCCCATCGTCAACACAAGACCTTGGGGAAAAATCAATGCGACACTGGATCTGTTGACATCCAAGCTCATTGAAACAAGGCCACAGTGATTGCGTGCTTTAATCAAAGCTAAAGGCGCAACAAACAAATATTAGTGTGAGCTTTTTTGTGGCCACATTTTTCTTACTGTGTTTAATTTAAAGGTGCATTATGCAACTTTTTTTAATGCAAAAAACGAAAGTTTATATTTGTGCGTATTTGACCTTGTAGTGACCCAGCGGCTGTATGAGTGTTCAGCATGGTGCCTTTACTTTCCATCACATTGGTCTTTACAACGCTCCAGGATCAATTGTTTTGTAGGTTTTCAGGTGAGAGGCTCCGTCAGCAGTGAGAACCTTCCAAACAATTGGTCCTGCAGCGTCCTAGAGACCACTGTGATGGTAATACTCCACAGCACCGTGCTGACCTGTCGTAACACCGCTGGGTCACTACAAGGTATAATATGCACAAATATCAACTTATCACTTAAAAATAGTTACATAATGCACCTTAAATGTATTCACATAAAACATAAGGCATATAGCAAAACTGCAACTATTTTTAAGTGCAAAATCAGATTTGTAGAATGAGCTAGGTTTAAATCTAAGTAAGTAAGTAAGTAAGTGCTTTATTGTCATTGTACAACGAAATAGTGTTCAGGTGTTAGTCCTGAGCTGCTGCGGCTGAGCCGCGCTGCCACTGTGTGTCGACCTGACCTGCATGACCTTGGAGGTCGGGGAAACTGTAGCACTCGGAAGAAACCTGGCTGGCTGCCCTCAGTCTCCTCTGATCCTCCTGGGTTTGTCCCCGTTTCAGAGCGTGATGTCCTGCACTGGTCAGCTCCACCTCCTCCTTCCTCCCTCTGCTTCACCATCTCTCTGGTCCTTTTTTGTTTACTGTAGATCCTCTTGTGACGCCTCGACTGTGCTGCAGCTGTGTAGGCTCTTGGTGTCTCTTCAGTGTCTCAGAAGAAGACATTTGTAGGTCTCCAAATGGGGTTAGCTGATAGGCTAGCATTTGGTTTACCTTTAAAAAGCTGCTTTCTTCAGGACCATTTTAGACTCTATGGGTCTATTTGTTGGCATATTTGAGGCAAACATTACAGAAGGGATTTTGTAAAAAAGCCTCAGACCAAGCCCTCCAGATCTGACAGATCTTGTGATTGGTTAATGTACCGACACAACTACAAAAAAAAAAAGTTTCACCACGAGGCGGTCGGGTATGCTACACATTTCCTGGATGCTACGTGACAAAGGCAGAGGCACGTGTGTGTGTGTGTGTACGGGAGCACAGAGGCAGATGTGTGCGTCTTTTAATCTTTTTCCTCACATTGTTGCCGCGTTGCCATCCCTTTTTTGTTGCCTTTTCATCACATATTTTTGTCACTTTTCTGTTGCTCTTTTATGGCTTTTTTTTAAATCACTTTTTCATCTACTTTGTTTCTCACGTATGCGTCTCTCCTTTGTTGCATTTTCATCCTAGTTTTCGTCTCACTTTTGTCACTTTCAGATTTGGGTAAAGATAAACTGGAGAACATGTGCTCGGTGCAGGTGGAGGTTAAGAGGTTAAAGTAACAAGTGCAATTTCCCATATAAAATATTTATCTATATTTATGATCTATGTCTTTGCTTCGTGAGCACATATTTAGATACAAATCCAGCCCAAAACCAAGTCATTAAAAAAAAAAGAAAATAATACAACGGTGAATTACTGGGTCTGTTTAAAGAGCCACAGCTTTGGGTTGCACTTATCATGTATTTAGTATTAGTCAAGAATAATATGGCGCTGATGAAACCTCCAACAACATGAAGGGAGGGGGGGGGGGGGGGGGGGGGGAGCGCTTGGCCTCCAGTGACATTTGGAATTAAATCTGCTAATTGCATCCGGCGCTGTTCAGACAGAACGCTGACATTATTACAGGCAAAGCTCCCGGGACGAACAATGATCTCCTGTAATTCACTGATAAATTGGATAAAAAGCCAGAAGCCGGGAACTAAACATGGGCTCAAAGTCGCCGCGAGTCGTGTCCCTCAACCCCCCCGCGTCACTGGCTGCAAATGAGGATGCAAATACCACGCACGGCGACGAGCGGCGATTACTCCGCAATGAGAGACGGGCAGTACAATGTCCATGAGCTCTGACGGGGAGTAAAACTTCAGAAAGCCGCTGCACACAAGCACCGCTCGGAGACTCAGGCCATTTTTGATGAAAAAACAGCAACAAAAATCAAACAAGAAAGCCACGAAAAGTGACAAAAAGTCGATGAAAGAGTGACCAAAAACCCCTGACAAAAACACATAAATATAAAAATAAAAAAAACAACACAAAAGTTAGGATCAGTTTTGATGGTCTTCAATGGTCTTCAAATGAGGCGTGTCGGCCCATAGGCTGTAAGCTCCAGTCGAGAAGATTTTAGATTTGGGTAAAGCTGAACTGCGCTTGCTCGGTAAGAGGTTAAGAAGAGTGGAAGAGCTGGCATTGTTGGTGATAATCTTAGGTTCTAATGTTGTAATCATTACCGTAATTCATTGATTTGCAAAGCCCTACAAACAAGGGAATGCAACAGTTCAGTCCATTACGGATTGAAGAGTGCGTTACATGGTTATTAGGGCTGGGCCGATACTAACAAAAAATATCATCTCCATATTTTTGAGGAATAACTAGATATTTTTGCAAGCCATCAGAAATGTGTTACAAACATCTGAATTTACATTGCTTTGTCGCACAAGAAGATCGAAGAGAACGGTCCTGAACAGACCAGAAAAAGACAAAAAAATAAATACATCTCTCAATTGTCTTTATTTTCACCATCGATTCACAATGTTTTCCTCAATTTCTTTCCTATTTTATTTTAGTTTTTAAAAAGGCAGCGCCCGAGGACAGAGGGACAGGCGATTGCCAAAAATGTGCTTCAAACATCTTAATTTACATCTTGGGACAGAAAAAGACAATTGTCCTGAAGAGACAGCAAAAGGGCATTATTTACCATTTTCTCCACGTTATCCCATTTTTTTGGGTTACAATTTCCCACCCATTTTCTTTCATCTTCCCTCACACCTTTTTCCACATTTCTTGACATTGCAAATAAACTCAATGTAATTTTGCATATCTTCCAAACAACAATCTTGATATCATCTTGTAGACGATATATTGCACACGTACGATAGTTATTCGCCTACGTTGAATGTATGATTAAGATCTTAAAATCATAATTTGAGAGTGAGAGTGAGTGGTTGGTGGTGGCCGAATGGCGCAGATTAGAAGCATCTACCCCAGAGCAGTTGTGGCTACGAGTTTACCGCGATGGAGTACCCCAGATTTAACTTGCCTGGCCTGCCAGACACTCCACCTTTCTGTTCAAAAGAAGAACCGTCTGAGCGGCGGCTCGCTGCCAATCATTTCACGATTTTACCCACATCGGTCCAAGAGACGGAACCCGTCACCTGTCACCACCACGCTCTCTTCCAAAACATTAAAGATGGCGGCCGATACACTGTTTCTTCCGCACTTTCGTCTGTTTTAAATCATTTGGAAAATATGAAATCCCTAAAAACCGGAACAAGAAACAGCGTTCGAAGCGTTTCTTGTAAAAAACAAAAAAAGTGGCAAAAATTTGAACTGGGGAGAATGCGCTTGGTTAGGGCGGGTGCTCAGAGGTTATGCACAATTTTTTTCGTCATCAAAATGTCTCAAAATGGGACTACATTAGAGAGAGAAAAAAAAACGAAATCATGACTTTTTTAGCCAAAAATGTGTCAATCTCATTCAGATGGAGATTTGGCGATGTACTGCGGCTTCTCGTGATACGATTACAGCACCGGATAGTAACAAATGCGATATTTTGTGCCGCCGTGTCAGTATCGCCTCACGTCGCCCCGTTAATCTCCATCCTAAACTGCCCTGGAGTTAATGGGTCTACGAGTAACACTGGTTACCCTCGGACCTGCAACGTCTGGGTTTTAAATCTGCAGGTGAGCTCAAAGCGAACAGGCGGCAGCGCGTAGCTATAGGAGCCATAATAACCCCCCTCTGAGCCGTGACGTCAGACCAAAATAACAGGTTACACTCACCGAGAACGTGTCGACGAGCTGTGCCTGGACCAGCCTGCAGACTTTAAACACTGAGGGGCGGCGGGTATTTCTAGTCCTGGGTTAATCCTGGTTAATAGCATGGTTTAGAGTTTGTTTAGTCTGATTCCTCTGGGTTAACCCTTATTCTGACTTTAGTCCTGGATTATCTGAACCAGCGACTCTCAAACTACGGAACAAAGCGCTAGGATTAGTTGATCTTTTCCTGGTTCTTAGAAGTCTTTTGTAGACCCAGTTTCAGTCCGTTAGATACGTTTTGTTTCGGGGTTTTTTTTTATGCCACGAATGCAATAATCAGTTCATTTCAAAAGATGAACTGACGCACAGTCCGTGCGACAGAAGCATGCAGCTCCAGCCAAAACTGTAGCTCAACTTTTTTCCCCCCACATAAAAAGTCGCACCTTTAATGCGACTCTGACTCAATCCCCAAATCCAGTTGACACCCCTCTACCCACAGCGGACATTCCCCCATGCGTGTGTACGTACCAGGTATGCCCCAACGGTGCCCTGTGCCAGCATGAGCGCGCATTCCGAAATCAGGAAGATCTTGATATTTGAGAAACACGAGGACTTTTTGCGCAGTCCGTCTCCCTGTAAAGTCTCCGCCGGGCTACCGGACTCCGAGCCCGGCTGCTGCTGCTGCTGCTGCTTCTTCACCTGCATCCTCCTCCCCGAAACCCCCTCCAGAGGTCCACCACCACCACAGTTTCACTACGAGCAGAAGAAGCTCCCCTCCCCTGCTCAAGCACGAAACGACCCCGCAGGCAACAGCGCGCTCTCAGCCGGACATTCGTGCCACGTTTCACCCCACGCTGCTGCCGCTGCTGCTGGTTTGCTTCTTCTTCAATCCTTCTTCCACTGGTTCGTGTCTCTTGCCGCTGAGCTAACACATCCCAAACTCAGAGCTCCTTCGTCTTCTTCAAACGTGCCTCTCTCCGCGCGAACAACAACTCCCCGGAGGCGTCTCCAAAAGCGCCAGAGCGAAGCCGCGGCCGCAGTAGAGTGCGCGCTCAGCCGTCATGTTTCTCCCCGTCCTCCGTGTGTTTTTCAGGCGAGCTGGAGCGGCGTCTGCGGTGGTGCGGGTCTGCAGCTCAGTTTGTTTCGGAGTGCCATGCCGCTGCCTGACTGGGTTGATGACGGCACACGCGCTGCTGTTGGCTGAGACTGAACGAATGACTGGCTGCTGCCGCTGCCCCGTGTGTCACTACTGTACACCCCGCCTCCTGCGCTGACGTAGCAGGCTACACCGGCCCTAGAGGCGCTGCGGGGTAAAATCGGAAGACTGTACTTTATTATTATTATTTTTTTTCAAAACATGGGATTCATTCATTCATCTTTTTTATTTGCGCAGTCAGAAGTAAAGAGCTTTAACACGCCCTTCCAAATGGACATAATGGTAACTGACTGTAAACTTCCACTTTCATATTATGAAAGTTTATGAGTTTTGTTGGTCATAGCTTTAAGCTCTCCAGTCAAAAAGCTTTTAGTTTTGGGTAAAGCTAAAGTGGAGAAAATGCGCTCCGTTTGGTGGGTCAAAACAATGTTCCCAAACAGAGCGTTGCTTCTGTAAAAAAAAGATCTGCGCTCTATAAGGTCTGTGATTGAAATAAACACCTCTTCACGCCTGAAAAAAAAAAAAATCAGCTGTGAAAATCGTGGAAGTAAACAACAACAGCGATCCTCTCTATGGGGCATAGGTATCTCTCTACGTACTTAGTGCTATTGTTAGCTTTGTCCGTCAACTAAATCACTGGCAAATTTGGCTATCACAGTTTCCATCTAGGTTTTTGAACACTCATAACATTGTGTGTGTGGGCAAGTCACAAACAGGTCATAAAGAGAAAGATTGGCTGGCGTGTCACTCTTTGATGTGGGATGTGAACGCAACGCTTTCTTGAACTCAAAGATGCAAAACATTTCCTATACACACAATTTTCTCCAATATTGTTCACAAATCTGCCTAAAGCAGTGTTAGAGAGCACTTCTCCTTTATCGAGAGAATCCGTTCCCCCTCACAGGTGTGGCGTATCAGGATTAGACCCCGTGAATATTGCACGAATAATATAGACCGCGTGAATATTGCACGAATATTGTGTCCTTTTATTGTAGACAGCCTTAGGCTGTCTACAATAAAAGGACACTCTGAAAGGTTCAGTTTTGCTTTATTGGATGAGTCTGGGGTCTCAGAAAACCCGTCAGTATCTGGTATTAGCACCATTTCCCTTTTCGCAGTGGAACACATCTCCTTCATATAGAGTGGTTCAGGTTGTTGATTGTGGCCCGTGGAATGTTGGTCCACTCCTGGATATTGGCAGGAACCAGAACACGCTGTCGTATAGATGGATAACTTTCTAGGGAAATGCCCCTGAGACATTGTGAGGAATGACAAAGTATGACCACATGTCCCTTAATTACTTTATTTTCCCATGGAGGGACTCTAAAACGGCGCAGAAAAAACAACAACCTTCCGAACAAATTCCAAGGTTGGCGGGGGTCCTCCCATCAACCCAAATGGGAAATCCTGAAGAACAGACCAACCTGAAGATCGTGGGGAGTGCCCCTCACACGACGTCCCAGTCACAATCAAGGACATATTTCTGAATCCAGTGTCTTTACATAATTGAGTCTCTTGTTGTGTGTTCTTTTGCATGCGATGTCTCTTTAAAATAAACAAATAATACCCAAATAATAACATGGTAATTATAAAGGCGCACAGCATCACCAGACAAAATAGTTACTAAGAAACTCGACAGAGCCCCACTGTAGGAGGTTTTTGGAGTTCAGTGATTGTGTTATGGAGCGGAGACATGTAAGTTTGATCATTTGGGTGATCCGACGCACCCCTGGCAACACGCCTCTGCATGAAATATGTGCAGAACTTCAGGAGAGTCGGCTGGTGTTGACAGTGCAGGGAGGAGAGTGTCTGGGCCGCTGGCTCAGACTGTGACGCAACACCACATAATGGCTGTGTGGATCAACTCTGTGGTGTGGGTAACCTCGCTCTCTGGAGTAGCTTTGCCCGACTCGAGCCCGAATCTACAGGGCTGAGTTGCAGCCTCATTTTGAACGGTTCGCCCCCTTCGTTTTGGCCAGAGATCAAATCTAATTTTACAAAGTTATGTTTTTTTTTGTTTTTATTCTTGTTTGTATAAACATCTATCAGCTACAGACGGCAACCTAGGGGGCGTGGCCTGTCTTTGTATCTTTTTAGGTAGAAAACTATATTCATAGTTCAGCATGTGTTAAAGTAGTTTTGGAGTAATTATAGAAAGTTTAGATTTTTCTCCTCTTTGTTTTACCCCCTCAACTGCTTCTAACATGACCTATAAGGGCGATTCCAGAAATGCCGTTCAGTACAAGGGAAAAACCGGCACTCGAAGCTAGCCATTAGCATGTAGCATAAGGCTAACGTTAAAATTATGGTTAGTATTCCCTGTAATTATGGGCTGTTGAACCACTTTGCCCCTGTCCATGTCTCTGTATCTTAATTTGGTAGAAAATACATAAATAAATCAACAATTAAAGTAGTTGAGGAATAAAAGAGTAGTTCAGATTCGAATGTGACCATTTGCGGGTGTTCCTGCTGGTGCTATAGCTTGTGTTTCTCTGTAAAGAAAAACTAGCCGTTGCTCTGAATGAGAACAGGCCAGTTTCACAGCAGCTCGTTGCGGTTTCAGATATTAGCTCATCCTAAATGCAAACATCTGCTTTTTAACCGTCTCCTTTTGATTTAGCCCAGCCCCATGAACAAAGTCCACAGGCCCTGTCCCCGCGCCACACAGCATCTCTGCCTATCTATACCTGCACATGAAAAAGTATCACGCAGACTGAGGTGAGTTTAACTCATTTACACTGTGTCTGTCAGCACTTAGAGCGTGTGGTCGGTGATTCACTCGGTATTAACACGAGATGGGCTTTTCTGGGTGGAGATTCTAAATACCAGAGTTGTTGAGGACTGGCTGGCAGGGTGTCATGGGTAAACAGCACACTCTGGAAACCCGACTATTACCCATTTAGGCTACAGTTACATGGCCAGTAGAAGAAGATGACTGGAGCGATCAGATAATAATCACATGTGTGTACATCAGTGCTGTCAATCAGATTAATCACACTTTTGAAATCTGACCAATCACAATGAATCACTATGTAATTCATATACTGGACAAACAAAAACGGTAGCACAGCGGTTAGTGCTCATGCTTCACAGCTAGAAGGTCCAGGGTTCGATTCCCACCCGGACAGGACCTTTCTGCGTGAATTTGCATGTTCTTCCCGTTTCTGCATAGGTTTCCTCTGGATGCTCCGGGTTCCCCTACCACTTAAAACATGTGCAATAGGTGAATCCCCCAGCCAGGTGTTTCTGACCACCAGCCTGGCTCCACATCTGGTCTCCAGGTGCAGCACTGCTGCTGCCCACTGCCCCCTATGGGTGTCCGGTGGGATGGATCAAATGCAGAGGACAAAGTTCATTGTATAATGACCAATAAAGCACCTTTACTATTCATAATGAATAGAGGGGATGCACAATATAAATCTAAACAGAAATAGAACCTGATGTTGCGGTGATGTAACGCTAACTGCTGTTGCTATGTGCATGGCCAACATATAATACATTTGTAAAATGGGACATCACACACGCAATAATAAGCGACTTCCAGGTCCTGTTATCACTTAACAAACATAAGCTGTAAGAACATTTGCTTACGTTTCATAGGTTGCGTTCACGTGACATCACAACATTCAACACCTTGCCCCAAGTGTCTGCGTACACCGGTGTATGAATGGGTGAGTGGATCCTTGATGGAAAGCACTTTGAGTGTAGAAAGGCGTCAGTGGCGCAGTTGGTAGAGCTGGTAGTCTCATGATCGAAGGTCAGGGGTTTGAATCTCGCCTCCCGCATAGACATAGCCAAACATGAACTCTGTTTTAGTCTAGCTCTTTTCCACCTACATTAGGCACTCAAAGCGTTTTCCAGCAAGTATCATTCATACACCAGTGTACGCAGACACTGGGGGCAAGGCAAGTGAAGTGTCTTGCCCAAGGACACAACAACAGTGTGCCACTGCAGGATTCGAACCACCTATCCTCCAGTCACAAGATGACCCGCTCTGTGCCACTGTCAATAGAAGCAGAGCTCATGTGTAATTTATTGGTTTATTTGGTCGGGACAGTGCATGTTAATGGGTCTCATGCATGTAAACAAGCCACACCGGATTGTAGCCTTGGGCTAATTTGCATCCGTTGTCCCCCATACGCACTCTAAAACACACTCTCATCCTGGCCTATTGTACATGTTTTAGTGGTAGGGGAAACCAGAGTACCCAGAGGAAACCTACGCAGACACGGGGAGAACATGCAAAATACACGCAGAAAGGCCCCGTCCAGGTGGGAATCGAACCCGGACCTTCTAGCTGTGAAGCACGAGCGCTAACCGCTGTGCTACCGTGCCGCCCACGGCTGTGTCTATGCTGGACGAGGCATCTGAAATCAATCTGTGTGCATGGAGAAAGATTAACCAATCACCTTACAGCAGCGGCATCCAGACCCACCCCATGATTTGCAGAAATACAGAAATAAATACAGAAATAAATAAATAAACACAAGAATAAATGCATAAATAAATAAATAAATACACAAATTC
This sequence comes from Proterorhinus semilunaris, assembly GCA_021464625.1. NCBI lineage: Eukaryota > Metazoa > Chordata > Actinopteri > Gobiiformes > Gobiidae > Proterorhinus > Proterorhinus semilunaris. The sequence continues at coordinate 26,975,321 of CM038356.1, read as the reverse complement.
ATTAAATAAATACTAAAATAAATACAAAACCAAGCCTTTCTAAAATAAAATTTTCAAGGGAGTCCCGGTCTCAGAACGGATATCAGATACTTCCTTTTAGTGGTAGGGTAAACCTACTTAGAAAGAGGAAATACATGCAAACTTCACATAGAAAACCTGGAGACCTGCCGCACCAGGAGGAGCTGACTGATGATGACTGCATTGTCCATATTTCTATTAGAAAGTCAAAGGGAAGGGCGCCCTGTTGCCTGAATTCACCTGTGCACAATCGGTCTCTAATCGGACATGAATAGGACGCACATGAGTCATTTTAAATGATAATATGTTTACATGCCACTTCAATCATTGGAAAAACTCCAGATAACAGTCATAAAAAATAAATAAAAAAAACAACAGTGTGGTTTCTGCAGCCCCACCAGCACCCATGGGACCACAGAGCTGGCACCCATTGTCCTGCAGCTGCCAGTGTTTACAGAAGAGGAACAGGGTGTTGTCCAACTGCCCCTCGTCCAGCCTTGTGCAGCCCCGGTCCGCTCCACTGAAGGAGGGGACAGCTGAAGCCGAGACGTCCAGGGAGACTGAGGAATACACACACGCACGCTCAACGTTTCCTGTTTGGATTCCGAGGAAACACCTTCACAATGTGGACTTTTAAGAGGGCGTGTGGATGCCTTATGTAATGCACGGGAGATGGGCAACATATACACAACATGGAACTTCAAAACACTCACTAACATGACAAGAGCTAATGTCAGCATATGGAGCTACATAGAACATTGAACATCATAACAACATCTTTGACGACATCCAAGCTAGTCTGGTGCTTTATACATTTGCCGAAAGGTCCATGAACTTCACGCAATATGAAAGTGAAACTGTAAAAATAAATTGGATTAACATGCACCTGCAGTAGGCGCGGTGAGGACCAAGGGGATGTTCCAGTGGAATTCCCCCGTGTGAGGTAAACAGTGTCAGGTGTCAGGTGTCCCCCCCCCACCACTGGTCCAAAACAGGACCAGTGCCTGTTCCGTTTAAGCCAAGGTAAGACTCGTTTACCATCCTTCTTGTCATTTGCCAAGAGTTTCTTGAGCCGTCGTTGCTGGACATCGCAGCAGAGCCTTGAGATTTCAGCAGCGGACGGTTTTGTTTCGCCACTGCACTGATAGCACACGGGACGTCGCGGCTGAAGAATCATGGCTTATATGTTAGCTCGATGAAGAAGGGCCACAGGGGGAGCTGCACATGTCCGGTTAAATCTGGGACTCGGCCGTGAGGGTTAAGTTTGAGTGGTCACAAGTCGTAAGAATGAGGAAGTTGTAACTTTCAGAATCTAAATCAGATGTGTCAGATGCACAGAACGCTGGTGTACTCGGTTTAAGGTAGCTCACTTATTTTTATCTATTTATCTTCGATTTTATATAAGGCCGGTACTTTAGTCTCGACAGTTGCAGTGTCCCATGTGTTGCACGTTAATGTACGTAGTCCTCCGCTGTACCAATTTTGCCTCGATCTGGAGGATATCGTGCTGGTCTTGCACGAACAAGCGTCCCCAACATTCTTCTCCCCCATTATAACATGTATTAAACTCTACTTCTTGACTCAAACAGTAACTCTGAGGACTGGGCTTTTTTACTACATCTAAAGTACATGCAGCGAAATCTAAATGTAGTTCCTCTCAAGCCTTTTATATTAATACCAATACAAATCAAACAAATAAATATCTATGGATATCCCAAACAAATTAAGTTAAAAAGTATTTTGTGAAAAGTGACAAAATAAAAATATATAATTGGGCGTAATTGTATCAATCCTGCAAGCTCTCTGATCTCTGGTTACATATTTGAAGTACAACACTATAACATAGTTAAGATCTCAGTTAAAGTCAAAGTATTAGACCGTTCAAACCAAATACCTACAGATAAAGGATGTTCAGACATATTGGAGTCTCTTAAGTTGACCTGATCTGCACAGTCCTAATGAAATACAGTTGCTATTCGCAATCTATGAATAGTTTTATTTGGTTGTTCCTCTGTTAGGTCTACTGACGGAGAATCTGCGTCACTTTGCTCCAAAAGCGTAAATAGTTATTGCCAAGTACATTATTGCAAATGTCAGGTCTGTCAGGAAGTTCCCCACATGAAGCAACCACCTCTCTGAAAACCACAACGTTTTTTCACATTTCACACATTTCCAACTGTCAAAGAGCTCCTCTCTCTGTACTGTTCCTCAGTCACATGTTACAAGCTAACCAAACCTGCGTTTCCTTCCAGTCCAACCTGGGGACACATCAATTCTGTAGCAGCCCGAGGACCCACAGCACAGTTTTGAGGGTCCCCTGAAATGATCTGATTAACAAACAAACAAACAAACCTTTACCTGTGTTACAGTGTTGGTGGCTGGAGTCGTGTTTAGTTTTATTCATACTTTTGAGTAAGTCTGCGTATTCTGTCTCCTTCTCAAGAGCTTGGACCACTCTGTCATACTCCATACTCCATCTAGACAATCGCAGCATAAAAAGGGAACAAAAGATTACAGACAGCATTTGATTACCCACGGCCAAGAACTTCCTCCTACAAAAAGAACCTGGTCTGACCTTTTTCGTAAAGATACACTGTGTTGATTTAACACTCAAAGATGTTATCCAGGTGGACGCCTAGATATTTGTTTATGTGCACATACAGTGGGAGGAAAATGTATGTGAATTTCTCCCATTTCTGCCTAAATTGGTCATAAAATGCGGTCTGATCTTCATCAAAATCACAAGAATGATTAAACAGTGTCTACTTTAACGAATACCACCCAAACAATTACATGTTTTCATATGTTTATGGCCATTACATGTAAACATTCTTAGGAAAGCATGGAATAAGTAAGTACACCGCCTGAATCTCGCTGAACTGCAGCAGTTTTGTAAAGAGGAATGGTCCAAGATTCATCCTGACCGTTGTGAGCGTCTAATCTGCAACGACAGAAAAGCAGTTATTGCTGAAAAAGAAGCAATAACAGCCAGCTATTTAATACAGGGGTTCACTTACTTATTCCACGCTGTTGTTAATATCTCAGGTGTTTCTGCAAAGTATCTTGATAAATGTATGAATTCATTTTTCGTTTGATGATGAAAAAAAAGTTGTCCAGGCCCTGAGGCAACAAAACATCCCCACACCATGATTCTCCTGCTCCATATTTCACCGTGGGGAGAGGGTTTTGATGTTGGTGCTGTTCCATTTTTCCTCCACACATGATGTTGTGTGTTTCTCCCAAACTATTCAACTTTCATCAGTCCACTGAATATTTTGTCAGTAGTGCTGAGGAGCATCCAAGAGCTCTTTCGCAAACCAATGTTGAATAGTTTGGGAGGAAAACACAACGTCATGTGTGGAGGAAAAATGGAACAGAACATCAACGCCATCTATCCTCACTGTGAAGTCTGGGGCAGGAGAATCATAGCGTGGGTCTGTTTTGTTGCCTTAGGATCTGGACAACGTGCTATCATCAATAAAAAATAAAAAATATAAAGTTTATCAAGATATTTATATATAAACATGTATATTAATTTGATGGTTGTTGGTGGATGCTGGGTGGGTAAATGAAGCCATTTCTGTTTTCCTTTTGTGATTCTGCATTTTGTTGTTTCGGTATCTTGGTTGCATGTTGTATTTGTATTTTAACGGTGGGCCCTTGTTCATAAGCATTGCTCTTCTGGGGATTCCCCTTTTACAAAACTGACTTCAATATCAACAAAACTGAATGATATAAATGGTCAAGTTTTTTTAAATAAATAAATTACAAAGCACATGGCTTCTACAGATGATTAATGATCCTAGACACACCTCAGAATCCACAATGGACGAAGGTTTTGCCGTGGCCTTCACAGTCTCCTGAATGTCTGGAAGACTTTTGTAAGAAAGAAAAAGCAAACATCCCTCAGACTTGAACTGAGAACTGAAAGACTCTCGGCTGTATAGAAACGTGTTTAAAGCTGTGATAGACACCTGAGGGGTTACAAGGTATTACCTCTGCAGGTGCTCAACCTTTTGCTGAACCAGATTTTATCTGACGGTATAGGAATGTCTACATGCCTCTTGAAGGTTATTTCATCTTCCGCTTGCTTAACTGTTCACACTGATTGAAATGTTGATCTGGAGTGCCTAAACTTCCGCGCCCCACTGTATATGTATTTTTGACTATCGTCTTTTAGCGCCGCGGATTTTAGAGCAACGCCATCGTGAGTCACAGCGCGTTCTTTGTATGTGGTAGAAATGACAATTAAGTTCAAGTTCACGTCTCCGCCCATGAGCTTGTTTGCTTTAGACGGAGCCCGACACACAAAGCACGCGTGAAAGCTGTGCGCCCGTAGCAAATAACAAGCAGGCTGTAGTTTCGTCTCAGGGTCCTTTGTTGTCATCGCGTCCCGTCTAAATTTATCCCGCGCCTGTCTGTGCTCCGTTTGTAAACCGCCACACTCGGGGGTATTTATAAACCTACTCTCGCTCCCACGGCGCGCTGGGAGGGGCCCGTCTGCAGCTCTAGGCGGAACACAGCGCACCAACAAACATCGGTGCACGTAGGACCAGTGCCTCGACTCTCATTCTGTTCATTTTGGGGCGCCGGTCAACCATCAGGAACAAAAAAAATACGCCGCAGCAACAAATTCATTTTAATATTTTCAATATTTCCTATTAAATAATTTATTTTGTGCCTTATTTTGTATTGTTTGTTTTCTCTTTGCTTAGTTATGTCTGTATGTGGGTTTTTTTGTTCTTTCTTGCCTCGCTGTGTCTCCTTGTATATGTTCATACACTGTAAATATGTTCACATGGTGTAAGCAGAACAAAAAAATTACTACAAATTAAATTAATTAATTAAGAGTCGATCAAAACACTGGGTAACCCCTTAACCCGCCTTAACCGAGCACAGTTTCTCCCGTTTTACCCAAATCTAAAAGCTTCTCGACGTTTGACAGCTAAGACCGAAGCTCTTTCCTTGTTTTTGTTGCGTCTTCATCACGTTTTTCGCGTTTTGTCACATTTGCGTGGCTTTATTAGTTACATTACCTTAAAAAATGAAACGAAACACGAAAACTTGGAAAAACTGTAAACTCCCAGGTCAAAAAGCTTTAAGATTTGGGTAAAGCCGAACTGGAGAACATTTTCTTAGTTACGGTGGGGGGTTATTGATTGTAATTTGTATCTAAGGAATTGGCCTAATAACAATCATTATTTAAAGGTATACTCCGTAACATTTTGGACTATCCTGCTGCTCTCAATACAAAACATGCTTCTAATGACCAGCTTGACACAGAAAATGCTATTTCTGCAGTGGGTAATCAAAGAAAGGATTTGGATGAGGCCCCGACATCTCAACATCTCCATGGAGATGAGCTGGAGACGTACCCTCTCCCGGTAAAGTTTAAAGTCATGTCTGAGGAGAGCTGAGCTGCTCACAGCAAAGGCGCATGTTTGTTTGTACATTTATGAGGTATTTTTCAGTGATGATCAAATCTGTCATAAAATAAATGCTTGTATTTCAATTGTATTTATTGGGTAAAATTCTATGCCGTGTGGCTTTAAGAAGCTTTAAGTGTTCAGAGGCACATGTTTTGATCAGAAATCATTCAAATGTATTGCACATTTGGTTTTTACTCTTTAAAAGGTGGTCACTAATGGGGTAAATTTCCTTAAGTACAGTACTCAAGTAGAGTTTTTGACGATCTGTACTTTGACGAACTTGAGTAATGTTTTTGTTGAGAACTTGCTACTTTTACTCCACAACATCAGAAATATAAATATCATACTTTCGACTCCACTAAATTTCTATAAACGTTACAAAGTTGTTCAATTTAAATATATTGCACACTCCAGGACAGTAGGTGGCGCTGTACAGATGTACTGTCAAATGCCACTGACTCACAATAAGGAAGGGGGTTTGTCCCTGTTGTGTTTTGAAGCCAACACCTAAATTCCAAATACTTTGTCTGCTGTTCTTGCGTTCGTTCACTGTCTACTTTTGTGAAACTGGATGAAAAAGAAGGGTTATGAGATCTGATTCAAACTGTTCACGTCAACGGTAGTCGTTCAAAATCCGATACAGTCGCAATATGGGTTTCGTGTTGCCTAATATTGAGATAAGGATACATTTGCGATATACGGTGCATCCCCAGCCAGAAACGCCACGTCACTGGGAGACAGTCGTGGTGGCGTTCCTGTACAGTCCCGCCCTGCCCCGCCCCGCCCCGCCCTGCAGGTGGACAGGACAATGGAGCTGAATGCAGACAGACCAATCCAGCCAACATGCTCGCGTCAGCTGAGATAGGGCAGAGCATAAACAGTTTACAGGGCTGCGTATTGTGTACAAAAGCTGCTACGGTTGAACACACGGCTCGAGTGCTCACAGATTCCTTGGATAAGCCATTTGGACAACAGAGCAGCCAACCACCTCTGCAAAGCAAACACTCTCTGGATGTCATATTCAAATGAGCTGAACGCTGACAGACCGGTCCAACAGCTGATCATGGGAAAAACGCAAACATGTGAGAAGAGGCGGAGAGATGAGCCAAGAACTGGATATTGTTTAAATAGTCACACAAATACATTTTTTACATTCTACTTTTACATTGTTCAGAAATGATTAAATGTGGGCCGACATCATGTCTGTCAAGATTATGTCAAGGTATAAAAGAATAATATTGATGGTGTGTAATTCATAGTTTATACAATAAACTGTGTCATTACTTTATTGAATTAGCTTCAATGAGAAATTGTAACTTGTTCTCTCAGAACGCCTTGTTTTTTCACACTCCACATCTCCACTTAAGCTCTTAACCCCCAGTGCATTTTCTCTAGTTTGGCTTCACCTAAATCTAAAAGCTTCTTGAAAATAGTGTCAAAATGGTGACAGAAATGAGACGAAAACGAGGACGAAAATGCAACAAAAGAGCGACAAAAACATGGAAAAAAAGCAATGAAAAAGTTACAAAAATGTGGCAAAAAAAGTGACAAAAACGCCACAAAAGAGAAACAAAAAAACAATGAAAAGAAATTTCAGTCTAGCAGTGTTGCCGAGTCTCGAGTGACTCGAGCCACTGTGAGAGGTGATTGTGAATTGGCATTTAGACGGACCACCTCCGAAAGCACTCTCTACCTTTAACCCTGTAAAGCCCAAACCATTAAATAATTGACAGAAAATTCCAATTCTTTGAAACTGGAGCCTTTATTGGTCCTTCTGAACAAATAAAAAAAAAAAAATTCAAATATCAATTTCCATATAGGAGTTTTAATTTGTATCATATTTGATACAACGGGTCACAATGCTCAAAATTGTTGTTTTTTTCTTGAACAAAAAATACACAAACAAATCCAACAAAAACAATGCAGCAATGGAACTGGCAGGGTGGAAGTCTGGAAGACATAACATTTCAGTTATTTTTACTCATTTTGCGGTTCACAACCTTTTTATTTTGAGTTATGGTAGGCTTGAAAACAGTTTCTGTCCTTGTTCAGACAAAGATGCACTCTGCATTTCTCACAGTACACATGGGCAAAGTGGCCTACGCAGTGCTTGCATCTCTGTCGGGTTTCCCATGTTGGGAAATGATAAAGGCCATCCTTTCTCACATCAGAAAGCCTGGGCTGCAGTTTCTCCATGTCTCTTCTGTAGCGGATCCATGCATTGATTACTGCCACTGTAACGGTGTGCCACCAAATGTAGATGTACCATCTTCGTGATCTAAAGTTGAACTTGTACAGTGCAGATAGCATATCAAGAAGGTCAACCCCTCCCATGAACCTGTTGTATGTGTCAACAATGGCTGGTCTGGGAACCATTATGTAGGTTTTGGCTTTCCGATCCCAACGTTTCACATTGCCCAGTGGTTCAACACCAACAAAAGAAGAGAGCAGGTTCACAGCTTTGTTGTCATACCAGCACAATGATGTTGTCTTCCTGATTTACTCTGAAATCCAGAGACCCCCTTCCCTTTGTCTTCAGTTCTTTCTCATCTATCAGTCTGCAGTTCTTCACCCTGTTCATTCGGACTGTCCCTATGTAGTAGATTCCTCTTTGTTTCAAATGCTCCACCAATGGTACTGATGTTTCTTCTGCAATTTCCTGTAGCATTTCCTCAGTCACAAAATCTTTGAAATACATATATGGTGTCCAGTCAAGCCTCTCTTCAGAGTCTTCCTCAACACATTCCACAAACTCAACAGACGGAGGTTCAAACTGTCGTCTTCTCCACTGATACTCCTTCTTTTTCACTTTGCCCCTTGCCAATTGCTTTGGTGTTGTGTCCTCTTCTGGGACTTCTGGGACTTCATCATCATTTTCCTCTTCCTCATCATCACTACTATCTGGGTTTTCCCCAGTCCCTGCAGTTGGAGTCCATTCCTCATCCTCATCTTCCCCGACCTGCTCCATGTCACATGATTTCCCATCCATAATCATCTTTAGAACATCTTCAACACTGAATTTTTTTGCCATCTAAAACACACATGCACACAAAAAACTGATTGTGTATTTTTTCTTTGAATTGGTCAGTTTTTAGTGAAAATCAGTAAGCAAAACGAAGTTGCTATCAATCATACCATTGCAACACCAAACTAGTCATCAATCATCATGATACAACAAGTTGCATATCTGATTTTTTGCTCTGAATGTACCAAATAATGTAATTTAAACATTTAATTAGTTTACTTGAAAAATAAAAAGACAGTATGTTGCTTGATATTATTTATAATGCATGAAATACAATAAAATTACAATTGACTGATTTAGAGTTACATGACCTTATACACCCGCTGTATCAAATTTGATACGTCATTTTTAACACGGTTTTACCAAAACATAGATTATGAAATATTAAGTAATTTCACATTGCACCAACCCAGTAACTGTTCCTATTGACGTTTCACACAAAAAAAAAAAAAATCTTACCTTAACTTTTCCAAAATTGGCAAAGTTCTTCTTGAAAAATCACACCTGTCCACTTCCTGATTAATAGCAGTCTTGTAGAATGGCGGGAAAGGCCTCTAGTGAGCAGATTACTGCCCTCTGGTGGATTATCGTTGTAATGCATGTATATAATTGTATACATCGGGTTTTTCAAGAAAAAAATTGTCACAATGCTCATGTAGAAGGCTCAAAAACTCGTGTATCATCTATGATACGTTTGGCGTTATAGGGTTAAGAGTAATTACGGATTGTGTAATAAGAGTTGGTGCAATATCAGGACAGTCAGGGCATGTGCAATATTGGGGTTTGGTCAATACAGTCGATGTGTTTCCGTTAGGGTTTTCTATATTGTCCACTCTTGTTGTTATTGTTTGTTCTAACATGATGTGATCACTGTTCTCGTCCTCGTCTCTCGTGATTGACAGACGGCCTCAACCAATTAGAGCAACGCTAGATACGTTTCAGTAACAAGCAGCAGAAAGCCTTTCCAAAAACGTGTTTTTTTACGAGGAACGCTTCGAACACTGTTTCTTGCTCCGGTTTTAGGGATTTAATATTTTCCAAATGATTTAAAACAGACGAAAGTGCAGAAGAAAACAGTGCATCGGCCGCCATCTTTAATGTTTTGGAAGAGAGCATGGTGGTGACAGGTGACGGGTTCCGTCTCTTGGTGCCTGATTGGACCGATGTGGGTAAAATCGTGAAATGATTGAAATGATTGGCTGCGAGCAGCCGCCCAGACGGTTCTTCTTTTGAACAGAAAGGAGGAGTGTCTGGCAGGCCAGGCAATCGTCTCTCTGCATGTAGTGTATGTTTTTACTAATGTGTGTAACACCAACCTGCCAGTGGGTCTGCAGATGGAAATTAGCCTAAGGCTATAATCTGAATCTTGAAAAAAGACCTTTGGACAGTTGGCCTTTACTGTCCAGGGCGCTAAACTCTGGAACTCGTTGTCTCTTGAGCTGAAACAGGACTTAGATCTGGGGGCTTTTAAAAATGAATTAAAGTGTATTTTAAAAAGAGATCAAGTGTGCAATCATTTTTAGTTTGCAGTGAAATGCACTTCCTTTGGGTCATGTCAAAATTAATTCATGTTACTGTAAATGTATTTTCTGTATTTCTGTGTGCATTTGAAAAGCCCTTCTATAGGGACGGACATTGCAAATTAGCCTTGGCTATAAATGTTGTAGTGTGGTACATGTTTATTGTTCACACATGTCCCTATCAAATAAATAAATAAATAAATCTGGCATATTTACATTTGTGAAGTTTTGTAGGTCTTAGCTTTCAAATGAGACGTTACACTGGCGTATAGGCTATACAGTAAGCTTTAAGGCTTTGTGTAAAGCTGAACTGGAGAAAATGCACAGGTTGGGGTTAAGAGGTTAAATGGCACTTGCTCTTTACACTAATTCTAGTGTAATTCACTAAAGAAGAAAAAGGTGTTCATATTTAATTTCATCGTTATCAGAAATCAGTTTGTTTAAAAGACTAAGTAAACTAAACTAAACTAAAGTAAATGTCTTCCGAAACCCCTTTGTATAAACTATCAACAAAATAAACAAATACATTTGAACCTATAACTCCATCCATAAATGTGATTATATCATTACAATACCACCCGTCTTTCTGTACTAAATACTTTGGCACCTCTTCGAACTACTCAACGGCAATTAAAGCGAAATAATATTCACTGGCTCAATATCCACTCTATCCAAATCCCCACCCTTCAATATTTGCATTGACGACTGCCTGGTTCCCGTCTCTCCCTAAGTTAAAAGCTTGGGAGTCATACTGGACTCTACGCTTTCATTCTCCTCCTACATAAACAACATTATCCGCAGAGCCTTCTTCCACCTACGCAACATCTTCCGACTCCGCCCGTCTCTCACACAACACTCCACCCAAGTACTTGTTCATGCCCTTGTCGCTTTACGCCTGGATTACTGCGACGCACTCCTCTCTGGTCTCCAAAACTCATACAACGACTCCAAAATGTCCATAACGCTGCAGCAAGAATAATCACATGAACCAAATCCATAGAGCACATCACACCGATCCTCATCCAACTTCACTGGCTCCCCGTAACCCACAGAATCCAGTACAAACTCCACCTACTCACATTTAAGAAACTCCATAATCTCCATACCTGTCTGATCTGCTTCACCCCAACACTCCGTCCCGTTCCCTCCACTCATCCTCTGCTGGTCTCCTCTCCATCCCCACAGTACGAATGGTCACTATGGGGACCAGAGCATTCAGCTTCTCTGCCCCAAAGCTCTGGAACACTTTACCTCAGCCCCTCCGTCAACTGGACTCTTTAGTTACTTTTAAAACTCAACTCAAGACCTTCCTTTTCAAATCTGCACATGCACTGTGATTTTATTAGTGATTTATTGTATTATATTGTAAAAATAAAAACGTAACATAATACAAATAAAAACGTAACATAATATTTGCTATTTGTACTTTCTTGGCCTACAGCAAACGTTTAAATTTTATATCCATCCATCCATCCATCTTCTTCCACTTGTCCGTTGCCGGGTCGTGGGGGCTGTTGGAGCTGCCCAAGTCACATTGCACCAGCCCCTATGGCTCCTCCTGCAGGTGGTGGGTCCACAGAATGACGGCCTCATGGTTCTAACCGGGCCTGTTGGTCTCTCATAAGGGGCTTCTGAACCGCTCTTTGTCTGACCCGTCACCTAAGACCTGTTTGCCATGGGAGACCCTACCAGGGGCACGAAGCCCTCCGACAACAGAGCCCCCAGGATCATTCAGGCGCTCCAACCGCCCCTGACGCTGCAGCTGACCTCAGACACGAGGGCCGGTGAGAATACTTGGGATTGTTTTCACGCCGCCGAGCTGATAAAACAAAGTCTGCACATGAGAAAGGGCTCCCCGCAGAGAGAGTCGGCGAGTCTGCCTTCCAGGTATCACAAAAATGTACCATACCAAATGCTGGGAACCATACGTTTACAGCGTGCCGCAGGACAATTAACAAGTGAACAATGGGATCCCTCACGGCGCTCTGGAGAACAATGACACGGGACAGATCCGCATCCAGATTCCAGTCACGAGGAGTCTGGAGCATAGGGAGAGATCTGCAAACACGCAAACACAAAAACGTGAAAAATACAGTCACGCAACATGCCGTCAATTAAGGCGAGACACTGCAGGTGGATATGGGGAAAAAGGTGCAAAGATGAGATCGTTTGGAGTCTGTAGGAGCTAATGGAGTGGAAATGTTATTTTTGTAACGATTGCACATCATGCTCCTGTATATTTCTCCCATCTTTGTTTTACCCATCTTTCATTGACCGTATTTTGATTACAGCGTCAATCGCGGTCTTGCTACACATGTATACCAAACCGGTCAATATTTGTGAATGAATAGGCGAGGGAAAGGCGATAGGGCAGCAATTTCCTACTGCAATAGGTTCTGTGTGTAGCGTCAACAGCAAGGATAAAAGAACGTCGACGACGTTTAGTAGACGACAAACCAGAAGGTCCATGTCGATGAGAGTCTGTTTTATTTCCTCCTCCATTTTCAGAACTTGAGGATCTGTCGTATACTGGACATTCGACTGAACACGCTGTGGCTCGGGCAAATCCTGTACTGATAAACTGGGAGACACATCTACGAGTTTGGCATTTCTCCTTAACGTGAGCGGTTTCGCCGTAGGGTTAACTACCTTGACAGGAACCCAACCATCATGGTAGAGAGTGGTGATGACCCTCCTCACTAAAATCTGTGCTGGTCTTGTTTTGGACTGAGTGGGTTCAATGAGGACTGAACCTTGAGGCCATACACTAAGACGGAGAGGTCGTACAGAGCAGTTGGCGTTACCAATTGACCTCCGCAGCCCACGAAGACGAGTCATCGTCTAGCGGTGCAGGGCTCGTCTGCGGTCACGTCGCACTTGTTCACCGTAACTTTCTGTACTTCACTGGACTTTTTCAAACTGTTTTCTAAATGGTACTCGTCCAGTACCTCCTGGACATCAGCGAACTCGCTGCGGAGCGACGCGAAGACGGCGGATAATGGCGAAAAAAATATATTTATAGAAAATGAGGTAAGATTTTATATTTTGGCCCCCGGGACGCATATTGAGTAGGCCCGACCTAGAATTGTTATTGCATTGATTTATCTCACAGGCAGAATTTTGTATGTGCGTGAAAATGACAGAGTTGCAATCATGAACTTGTTTTTTCCTTTTCTTTTTTTGCCACGCGAAGGTGGGGGAACACCTTCGCGTGACCGTTCCCGCCCACTTTAACCCCTGAGCAAGACAAAGTGAACTCTCCATAGGACAGGAAACAGCGGTTACCCGATAGGAAGTTAGAATCAACATCCCGAGCCTAAACTGACCCGGATCCCAGCTCAATCTGGAGATCTGGATTCAGCAGACTACACACCATCCAGGGCTGTGCGCGCATGGGCTTCAGGAACATGAGCCGTGGTCATGTGGCCTGGCAGCGCAGTGCGCACTTGGAGCACGCACGGCAGGTAAATATAGTGCTGCTGGAGTCTGATTTCTTACTCTGATTATTTGTTTCAGATAGACTCCAAGAGGGCCGCTTCTGGGCTTCAAAAAGGGGCAGTGTGTGTCTGTGTGTGTGTGTGTGTGTAAATGGGTTGGAGTGAGTGGTTCCTTTATGTGAAACATTTTTAAACTGCAAAACTGTCCAGAAACATTGCAGTAAAATCTATATAGACCCAAGCATATGGCGTCTCTAAACTGTACAGTGATGAATTATGAATTTTCCTTTTGCGTGGATTAAGTGGATGCAACTCACGAGAAATCTGAAATGAAGCATATTGTACGAAGTGAACCTATAAGCTGCGCCATGCTAACAGTGAGGAACACAGTTGGATAATGCTGCAATTGTACGGGGGCTGAATCACGGATGTTAGCGAAAAGTCTCTGTTAGATGGTCTGGGGCACCACATGGCCATGGAAATTAGATAACCGGGGTGATTAGATAACCCAATCATCAGGTCTGATGCGTTCAAATGCATTAAGAATCCTGACGATACTATTTTGTGGAATTGCAAAACATATCCATAGAAACAGAGACATTTTACGTCATGTAAAAGCTGTTTATGTTTACATATTTGTTTTGGCACTCAGGACAAACATGTAATCGGAAAGCAGCCGAGTCCTACGGCTAAAACCTGAACAAAGGGACTCTGTTTCCAGTCAAGTCCAAATTAGTGCTAGTGCAGCCTCCAGAAGTGACTGAACTCTGGATTCGTTCAAAAGAGGAATAGCACGCGAAAGTTGTAATGTGTCTCATATGCAGCTTCAGGGAACCAGAGTTGTACTGCCTTTTGTTACGCCACTGACCATCATAAAGGGCCTATATCTGATTAACATTTTGTTCTAAGTAGGGGACGAAATGAGTTGTATCCTCCTTCACAGCATATTGTAAAGTCAGACATTTGCACAAAACTGTGCATCTAATTATTGTACTTATATCAGTTTCATGAGCTCGCAGGCTAGTGTTCGTTAGCATTTTTGTGACCGTGTTTATAAACTCATCCCTGTGAAGGGTTGAGATGTTAGAAATGTGTTAGGAAAGTTTAGAGTTGTTTTGGACCACAGTAACATATGCAGCATTGCTTTATTGTTCAACAAATTACAGATTATTAATATACGTTTCAATATTTATCGTTAGTACATTTATTTGCATGTTTTCTCCATTTTCCTAATGTAATGCTGTACCTAAAATAAGTTGTGCCTTACTGTATGTCATGTTCATCGTGGGATATCTTAAGATTAAGTACTTTTCAAACAGAGCTGAAAGGAATAGGCCACCGTATTTACATACTGAGATATTTTCTTACCTTAGCTTTGACGAGTTGATGTGCACCTGTCTGGTCTTTGTGCGTGCGCTCAGTCACGCAAATGTGGTTAGCATTTAGCTATAGGTATCCAGCAAAGGTATAGTGCCAAGCTACCAAGCTGTTCCACATTTCCCCTATTTAAATACAGTTACGTGAGCCTTTACACGATCCAAGTCTAGTTACACAAAATTAAACATGTCGATTTTCTAAGTGGATAAAAAGGGGCACTATATTGTGAGGCGTAATAACACCTGGAGTACTTTGACAATATTACTACGCGGACGTCGAAGTACTCCAGGTGTTATTACGCCTCACAATATAGTGCCCCCTTTTTATCCGCTTAGAAAATCGACATGTTTAATTTTGTCTAACTAGACTTGGATCGTGTAAAGGCTCACATTGTGGTGTACATGTTGGGGGGGGGGGTCTCTTGTGGTTTGGGGGCATGTCTGGGCCCTGGCTCTTGTGTTCGTCCTGCGCTACGGCCATTTTTCTGTTGGCTCGAAAGAAATAAAGTTGACTCACTTGCAGCTCGCTTGTGTCCTCGTCTTTCTCGGCACATTGGTGACCCCGACGTGATCCAATGTGGCGAGAAAGACGAGGACACAAGCTGGGTGAGAGAGCACTCCCAAACATGTACACCACAACGTAACTGTATTTAAATAGGGAAAACGTGGAACAGCTTGGTAGCTTCTATTTTCACCCCAGTTTGGAGCTATACCTTTGCTGGGAGAGGCTAAATGCTAACACTATTAGCGTGACTGAGTGCACACACACAACAGCCAGACAGGTACACATCAACTTGTCTAAGCTAAGGTAAGAACATATCTCAGTATGTAAAAAGGTGGCCTATTCCTTTAACTAAAAATTTGAGTTAGTTTCTGTGGCATTAGCCTATAAGGTTATCAATAATATCGTTTATCGTGATTTCTTACCTCAATATATCAAACTTAAGATGTTATCGTGACAGGCCTAGGAACAATAGTGTATAATTTACCCACTCTTTCTTTCATTGTCACTTTTTCGTCGTATTTTTTTGTTGCGCTGTCGTCACTTTTCTGTCGCCTCCGTGGTTATGTTTTTATTACTTTTTTGTTGCTTTTTCCCCACTTTTTTGTTGCCCGTTTTGTTGCATTTCTGCCGCTTTTTTCGAGAAGCTTTTTGAGTGAAGTCAAACGGGAGAAAACGTGCTCAGTTAGGCGGGGGTTAAGAGGTTAAGTATCTTAATATTTTAACCTCTTCATTCTGTCTTTAACCTTTGTATTTTTGCTGTTTGTCTTCTCTTTTTCCTCATTATTCGTATCACACGCTGTTTACATGCCACTTGAATGAACTCCATATTGTAATTGTTGTTTGTCATTTGAGTCAATCTAAATAAAAAGTATATAACAAAGACTGAAACTGACTACCATTGTGGGTGGTTTGGTCGACAAATATGAATATGAATTATTTCTGCTACACAAGGAACATGCCACACGCCGTGCCCTTTGAACATTTGCCACACTTTGAGTGACAGGATGCACCGGATTTAGTCAGTTGTCCGTTTAGGTGATTGAATCTTACACGGGAGCATAAAGTGCTGGAGCCCCCTCTCGCCCTGGGAAAGGAGGCTCGGCCTGAGAGAGCACCCGAGGGAGCACTTCGGTCCACTTAATCCTGTTTACTTACATCAAATATTCACGCAGAACTTTCCCAACCAAAGCTCCCACCGACAGGCCTACCACAGCGTGTGACAACTGCACGGCTGCTGCACAACTGGCGGAGCCGCATCGGGAATATTAGCTATCTGCTGCCCTCTGCTGGCAATAGTGGACGTCTGCAAATGGAGTTACACTGGTGAGAATGAAACAATATGAAAAATAAACAGAAATACAAAGGCCAACATTACTTAATATATTACCTAAACCTCATGTTGCCAGATTTGAAATGATTTATTTTTTAATCATCCAATAAAAAACTATTTTAATACGGACAGTCCAACTAATATTTGCATGAATCACCAGAGTTAATGTTTTTGTGTGTGTGTGTGTTTTTTTTTAAATGGAAAATGTACTAAAATAGGGCCAACTGCACTGCTGAAAAACAGGAAAAGAAAGGGAAGGGAGAGAGTTAAGCTTCCTGACAACCATGGCAGATGTTTCTGTTTACGTTTTCTTCCTCGGGTCATTTTACGTCACATGCAGAACAGTTCTTCACAAGGAGTCACAATCAAATCCCAGAGATGTTATACTGACCCAAACAAGTTGACTTTTATCCCGCCGAAGCCGTCCATCAGTCTCTTGGACGTGGCCCAGGGACTCCCACGGTTCTGAAGGCTTTGTAGTTGAGACCAAAGGGGGAAATGTCCTGAATGGCAGGATGTGGTGCTGGCACCGTACCACATAGTGATGCGGCTGGTCATTACTTACTGTACTTTCACTAAAAAGGCACAAACTCAATAAACAGTGTGACTTCTGCTGCACAGGTTTATTGTAGCTACTTTTAAGAACCTTGAACAGAGTAGACAAAGAAGCGTCATTCAGCGGGAGCAGTCAAGACACTCATTACAAGATTCATTTCTTTGAACTTGAGGTGTACTTAGGTCTGGGTGCCGGGACAAGGAAACATTGGTAGATCGGGGCCATTTGTGACCTCGTTTCCTTATTCCTATCATAAATAGTTATTAACCGACAAACATGGACAGTGACTTGTCACGATGCTTGGGGTTGGTTGTCACTATTGTTTTGAACAGAGTTTTTTTGATGAATCTTTGTAACTTTGTTGCTTCTTGAGATAAAAGGACAAAATACGTTTTAAAATAGTCACAACGCTATTCCAGATGTGTTCATAACTCTCATTAGTTGATATTATTGCTAAATGCTCTATAATGAATGACACAAACATTCATAAAACACATTCTATAAAAGCTAAAGTAAGGCGGCACGGTAGCACAGTGGTTAGAGCTCGTGCTTCACAGCTAGAAGGTCCGGGTTCGATTCCCTCCTGGCCAGGGCCTTTCTGTGTGGAGTTTACATGTTCTCCCCGTGTCTGCGTAGGTTTCCTCCAGGTACTCCGGTTTCCCCTACCACTAAAAACATGTACAATAGGTCAGGATGAATGAGAGTGTGTTAGAGAGTGCGCATGGGGGGCGATGGATGGAAATTAGCCCAAGGCTTCAATCCGGTGTGGCTTGTTCATTAACTTGCACTGTCCCCACCAAATAAAAACATAAAATAAAATTTAAGTAAAATAAAGTGATCACAAAAACATATTAGACACAATAGAAGAGAATTCCCACCATTTACAGTGGTATGCAAACGTTTGGGCACCCCTGTAAATGTTTATGATATTCTTTTATAAATCATTGGTTGTTGTCTGGGTACGAAATTTCGGTTAAATATATCATATAGGGGACAAACAGTGATATTTGAGAAGTGAAATAAAGTTTATATGATTTATAGAAAGTGTGGAATCATTATTTAAACAAAATTAGGCATGTGCATAAATTTAGGCACTTAATATTTTGCGCATCCTCCTTTTGTGGAAATAACAGCCTCTAAACGCTTTCTAGAGCTTCCAATTAGAGTCTGTTCCAAAATACCTTCCGCCAGAATCCATTCGCTTCTCCGGTTCATTTAGGTTTGATGGTTTCCGAGCATGGACAGCCCGCTTTAAATCACACCACAAATGTTCAATAATATTCAGGTCTGGGGACTGAGATGGCCATTCCAGAGCGTTGTACTTGTTCCTCTGCATGTCACGGTTGGGTGGTGGAGTGAGGAAAAAATAAAACCCAAAATGCAGGACTGCAACAAAACTGGTGATGTTTAATAAGTGACGAAAACCAAAATAACAAAACCCGGAGACACAAAACTCAAACAAACCAGGGCTGACGTAGACAATGACATGACATGGGGAAACGGGGCACAGGTGAAACACATCAGGGCGGGGCAGGCAAGTAACCAGGGAAGCAAAGCAAAATCCCACAGACCAAAAAAAACATGTCAAAATAAAACACCAAGGACAGATAAACACAACGCAAACCAAAACTAAAGGCCGAATCGTGACACTGCATGAACGCCTCAGTAGATTTTGAGCGGTGTTTAGGGTCGGCGCAACTTCAACTATGTCACTGATTCCTGGACATTGTGCTCCAGAATCTGCTGATATTGAGTGGAATCCATGCGACCCTCAACTTGTAACAAGTTCCCAGTCCCTGCACTGGCCACACAGCCCCACAGCACGATGGAACCGCCACCAAATTTGACTGTAGGTAGCAAGTGTTTTTCTTGGAATGCTGTGTTTTTTCCCCCGCCATGCATGACAGCTCTTGCTTTGCCCAAATACCTCTATTCTAGTTTCATCAGTCCACAGCACCTTATTCCAATATGAAGCTGGCTTGTCCAAAAGTGCTTTAGCATACCTCAAGCGACACCGTTTGTGGCGTCTACAGAGAAAAGGCTTTTTCCGCATTACTCGTCCATACAGCATCTCCTAAAGTGCACTGAATAGTTGAACGATGCACAATGACACCATCTGCAGAAGGACGATGTTGTAGGTCTTTGGAGCTGGTCTGTGGGTTGACTGTCACTGTTCTCACCATCTGCTTATCTGAGATTTGTTTTGGTCTGCCACTTCGGGCCTTAACTAGAACTGTGCCTCTGGTCTTCCAACTCCTCACAATGTTCCTCACAGTTGAAACTGAGAGCTTCAATCTCTGAGACAGCTTTCTGTATCCTTCCCCTAAACCATGATGTCGAACAATCATTGTTCTCAGGTCATCTGAGAGTTGTTTTGAGGCTCCCATATTGCCTCTCTTCAGAGAAGATGCAAAGAGGAGAAACACTTATTTTTAGCCTTCTTAAATCATCTGTGTATAGAGGTCAAGGGTCACTGAGGTTACCAAACCGATTTTGAGTTCTAATAATTAGTGCTAAAGGTATAGAAATCAATACAATGACAAGGGTGCCTAACTGTATGCACATGCCTAATTTTGTTTAAATAATTCTTGCACACTTTCCATAAATCATATAAACGTATTTAACTTTCATAGTGTCTTTTGTTAATGGGACTAACAAAAGGAAAGCTCTCACTTCGAAACTACATACCCCAGACATTACATGTTGGAAAAAGGCATAAAAACAATTCAAATGCGTCCTCTCCTCATGTCTTCAGTCCAGATGAGAAAATGATTATTGGAAGAGAAGAATACCACTACACATATTTTATATCAATATCAGCATACAGCGGCCATACGGGCTATAAAAAGCAATTTGACATTTAACCGCGTGTGACAAATAGCTCCAGTCTCCCCTAGAATTAAGGGCCCCATTTGCTGTCGCATCATATGAGACAACACACTACAGCCTTAGTCCACTTTTACGTGCAAACATTCCGTACAGATGTTGCACAAATATTGCTAATTTGGAACGGTTCTTTTGTTCTATGAAAGCCACAGCATTTATTTTTTTATTATTGTTGGCAAGGCTGACAGCTTTTATGTATGCCCTGGCCAGGCCGAAAGCTCTGATGCCAGATCCATGTGATGAATGATGCCAGGGACATGTGCAAAAATACCAAGTATGAACAACATCCAAGAGCAGGTTGACGGCAAATACACGGTCTGTCCAGTCACACGGACGCACATTCAGAACATGCCACCACCTCCACTGACTGCTGCCTTCAACAGTAAAAATAACATTCAGGAGCATTCCAAAATAATAAAGCAATGGAGGCTTTAAAAATGGTTGAGTTCAAGGAGTGGGGCGCAGGTCTAAATGGGGTCATTTAGCAAGTATCAGCGACTGCTTTTCATCTGAAAAACGGCCCATTCTCATAGGAGTAGAGTTTGTTTTTGCACAAGAGTAAAAGAACACTTGCCTGAAATGGAGGCCAACCAACAATGGCCAAATGATCCTTTACAGGAAATGGTCAAAAGGGCTCCATTTCCTGTAAAGGATCAATAATGTATCTATTTATTGATACATTATTTCAGGACATAGGTTTAGGATTGAGTTTAATCCAAAACCTTTTCACCGCATTGTGAATGGCTGATCCCATCAGGTCTCAGAAGCTAAGGGCCTGGTTTTAGTACCTGCACAGGAGATTGCTGGGGAATAGAAGCGTGAAAAGCTCATAGGGACCTTACGGTTCACCTCAACAAGTCAAGATCAGGACCCAGAAGCCATAATTTGAGGAATTCGGAATGAGCCTATGGATAATGTTATGGCACACGACGAGTGGAACCCAAGAAGTGACGCTAGACCCAGTTCCAGGAAAAATAGAAAACTTTATTTCACAGGTGTAGAGGTGAGTGAGCTGGCAGATGATGAGGAGCAGCAGGGCAGGCGAAATCCAAGAACTAAAAAACACGTAACGGGTAAGTACTTTAGCAGATCAAAACCAAACTTAAGACTAGTCTTGCAGAAGGTCTCCATAAAGACTGAAGAACAATCTGGCACCGTGTGGCTGGAGAGCTGGATTCAAATAGGTATGGACTCCGCCCATACCAGCCCAGGAGGGGGCAGGGAAAGAGGAGAGCCAGGACACCGCACAGGGCGTGACAGATAAGCCCCATCTCTTGTGTGAAGCGTTCTTTGAGTGACTTGTGTATGAAAAGTACTAAACACATAAGGTTCCCTTCTTTAAAATAATTAAAAGTAAAGGCCCAAATAATTACTAAAGTAAGAGTAAACAAATTGAGAAAATGTTACTTGGTTAAGGTATACAACTACCAAGTAACTAAGCATACAATTATGATTTGTCACTTAAAGCCTACTCGTCCTCACTTTTTTACCATGTTTTTGTTGTTTTTTGTCACGTTTTTGTTGTTTTTTGTCATGTTTTTGTTGCTTTTTTGTTATATTTCTGTCACGTTTTTTTCCCGCTTTTTTATCACGTTTTTGTTGGGTTTTTTTGTCATGTTTTTGTCGCGTTTTCTCATTTGTTTGTCACGATTTTTGGCGATTTTTTTTTTGGTTGCGTTTTTGATACGCATTTCTTTTTCATAACTTTTTTGTTGCTCCGTCTTCGTTTACATTTCCTTTTCTGCGCTACTTTGACACTTTTTGCAGGAAACTTTTAGTTTTGGGTAATACCTGCATAATAACTGGAGAAAATGGGCTTGGTTCAATTTACCCCAGACCTGTTTCAACTTCACCGCTCCTGGGTTAAAATTAACCACTTTTTTATTTTTTTGAAGACCAACATCTTTAAAACTATCAATTCCAGACAACTTTTGAAGATGCAAACAAATAGAAAACATCCCAAAAATAAATACAGCTTTGTGTACATTACACTGTTTTTTACACAATAACTAAAACAAAAACTTACCCCACACATGCACCCGCATCCGTTTATTAGCAAACACATCCCGATGACTGTCTGCTAACAACAACCGCAATCTCCCAATTGCACCTGTGGTTTCCGATTCAGAGTTGATTTCCTCCTTCCTTGCCCTCCGGACCGGATTCCGAGCTGCTGGTTCCAAAGGTTTGGAAATGTCTGGCCTCTCTCCAAATAACTGCTCCCAATCGCTTCCTAAAAAGATCCGCATGGCCTATGTGCGTCAGGCAGAGGGCGCCATGTGCCCCCTGAAGGCAACCCCCATTCACACGCAACCCCAATTCACCGCTACAAATGAACAAGCCTTACCGGTTCATCGGCATGTGTGGAACAAAATCGGGAAATGCGTGTCATGATTATGTTTGCAGTAAACGGAGACACGTACTGAATACGTCCGCACAAACTAATCATCGGTTAGTATATCCCCACCATCAGTATTCCGAGTGCGTCATGAACACAATCATAGCAAAGGGATATTGTGTGAACTTGAATGGTGATTACTGAAAGGGCTGGGCGCATTATTGAACCGATGGAAAACCTAATGCAGAAAGACGTGCGTTCGGAATAGGAAGCAAAACTTTCAAGTAAGACACAAAGGCACCGAGTTGGATTTTGAAAACTTAACGATGTGCAGAGGTGGTTTGAGCCGATACGATTTAATTTACAAAGAACACACAATGAAGTAAGAGAATGAATTGAACCTGAAGGTGTTTGTGTACGCCCACAGTCGAGCTGTTTTACCATCGTATATAGACAGACAAGTAAAAGACCTTTAGCTTTGTCGGTTTAGTGTCCCAAGATAACTTTTGGTCTTTTCAGATTTTTCTTTTGCTGGTAGCTGGTAAAGATTTTATGTAATGCGATTGCCAAGGTGACTAAATGTGCCAATTATCAGGAGCACACAGACAGCTGAATCATTGTGTCCATGGTCATAATAGGTCTTATTGTGATGTCAATAGGGCCGTCTTTGCCTGTTTGTTTGTTATTGACTGTGCCGTCTCCATTGTGTGCCTATGTGTGGGCATGGAAAGGTGTACAAGTCTCCTGCAGTGTGCTAAAAAGCACTACAAATGTCAAAAGTATGTCATTTTAACTCCTTTTCAGCCCCACACATTATATCCACAAGTATTGGCAGTTAGTGACAATGCTACTGTAACAAAAATCAGCTCATTAAGCCAAGCCAGTACTAGTAACTCAGAACTAAACCAAGACTAGACCGTGGCTCTTCTAGCCTGGTTTTACCATACCCTCGTTCTCATTTGGTTTCGTACAGAGGGTCTGGATCTTCACAATTGAGCTCCGTTATCAGGTGGGAGGGGTGAACTCCTTTGAAACGATTGGATCTGATTTTCGCTAGCGTTTGGTCGTGAAGTATGTCATGTGCCCGAGTGAAGCATTTGTCACATTGCAAGATGTGGGGATTGTAAAATCGTGAGCGGCGCTCGTCTCCACTCTGCAATACTTCATAGAGAGAATCATAGCTACGACAAAAGTTTGGTCGTAGCAGTTTCAGGCTGTCAACGGCGAGTGTTTAGCTGAGGCGAGTGTCGCAGGCTAGCAGGGTTTATTTCCATGGAAAGGTGCAGCGAAAGTCCTGTAAAATGTGGAGTCGGACCCGCTCATGACTGGTCTCTGTTGCTTATGACTCCGTGGTGATCCTATTTGCAGCGAGAGGATGACTCACTCTGTGTTCCATAATATCAGACACAACGGTACAACGGTTTTATTTTAAATCTTTGTCCCTGTCTCCCTGTACTGCCTACGGCCTGCAATTTTGAGCTACGACCGAAGATTTTTCCCACGACGAGATACATACTGAGATACAGAAAAGACTGCAGCCATTTCTGCTCGTCAGCCTTCAATGAACAGTTTAGGAGAGACCAGATAGACGGGTTAAGCACAACTGCAAGGCTTATCAGCTAACCCATTTAGCCATGGGGCCAGGACCGGGGTGTCGCCCCCCCCGAGCCTCGTGCCTCCGTTCCCCTGTGTGTCTTCCCGTTCACTCCTTTAATACGCTTGGGTCCAATGAAGCGCAGGTGTGCTGATTTTGGCACAGGTGTCCGATTGGGGCATCGGTTCAGTTAAAGTGGGAGGTTAAAATTAAAAACGTGCACCACAGCAAACTTGATACAAATTAAATTACAAAACGCACACAAAAATAAAGCAAACCATCCCACTGCTGTCCATGACACTAGCAAGAAAGATTATTACACACATCTGCTTGAAAGCAGTACAAACAAGATTACAGAAATATGGAAAGTATTAAATAGTCTAATTAAAAAAAGACTAACCATAAACTGCCCTATAGATTACATTATCCATAATGATGATGAAAAAATAGAAGATATGAGTGAAGTTATCGAGCAGTAAAGGACCCAATCTTGCAGAGAAAATCATCTCATCATCTTAGCAATGTGATCGTATGCATATGGACATTATTGTAGTCATTAGGGATGGGAATTGATTTTATTGATATCAATGCCATCAATAATTTTACCTATCGATTCGATTCTTTATCGATTCTCTCATCGATACCTGACTTGTCTGTGTGCTGGGGAAAAGCAAGGAATGAATGTGCTTTTGATAAACTCTATCAAAAAAGACACATTGTTAGTTTTCCCAAGAATATATTCATTAAATTCAGCAACTTTCCAAATATACTGTGGTTCCTGCTGGCACTCAGCCTGCCTGGCATCCTCAAATATAATGGTAACATTTGTACTTTTCAACAAGTGTCTGTAACTTGTAACAGACTGATGCTGTTTTGTAACGCCGGAGTCTGCTGAGGTGCCCTCAGACCGGGGACAGACAGTCTCGGACCCGCGCTCAGAGCACAGCGGCACGGGGAGACAGTAATGCACATACATTCTAATACACATGAGAATCTCATACACACCTATTGTGTGTCTCTGTGTGAGTTTGCCTTACGTCTTCTCTCTTCCCCTATCATGCTCTGTACACGCCAGTCCCGTTCATTTTTGGACGGAATTAAAGTCCGCGGGGAAAAGAAAACACTACGAACGTGCACCACATCACAAGAGAAAAGAAGCAAGCCGAAAAATGACACAGAGGGCTGAAGGAGCACAGAACAGGCTGGCGCTGTACGCAGTCAGGCCCGGGGCTGAGAGAGGGCCGGGAGGACGGAGCGTCAGCTAGGGAGGCACTGACTACATTTATGGAGTAGTTTAAGTTTGTAGAGATCTTGATTTTGTGTAAATAGCAGGTTCATTCCTCGTGACTACATGACTGTCTCCCATGCTAACGCACCACGTTAGCTTACAACAAAAACAAACTTTCACTCACCCGTCTGAAGTAACCGTTGCCTTCTGCTCAGCAAACTCGTGGAAAATCCATTTTCCAGCGTAAGTAGCGGCGGCCTCCGTGAGACACAGGGGAAGTGTTACAGTCATGAAGCCGCACACGCCCCCACGGCGTGCGCTATCTCTCTGACAAAACAAGACTTTTTCAACCTGAAAACTGATCAACAATAGGCGTGTGTATAAAACTGCCTTTTTTTGCGTGGCATTTGTTTGCTAAAGCATGTGTCGACTACGCAAACCAAAGCAGCTGTGTGGCTGTGCCTCCTGCTCCTCCGCGGTGTTTACCCCAGTATGTAAAAACACACAGACAAAGTCACGCCCCTACGGCACGCTCCGAAATCAACCCCAAACTAGTCGGTTTGAACCTAAAAATGTACGCTTTTAAATATGCCAATACTGGTAGCTTAAACATGGAGAGGCTTCTTCGTTACTTCAACTGAACGATTCTGCAAAAAAGGGCAAATAACCAATAAAAAAAACATTGTTTACGTCCCCAGAAACCAGGGCGGGTCACACATGTCCTAACAGTACGATGATTAAGCTTAATCTTTCATGAAATATCAAAGGTTTTTATACCTAGTCCAAGGCATTCAACTATTTAATGCTTTTCATCAGCAAAGAGATTCTTTTTTTCTTTCCCTTATTGCTTGAAAATGTCGTTTTTCTATTAACTGGGCTCACCTGACAACTAATCTTCCCTGGGGGTCTGAGATTGATGTCAGTGATGCAAAGAGCCCTGAGACAATACCATCCATGAGTTTCATTTAACTGTTTTTTTGTTTTGGTTTTACCTTTTTGACACTGAAATACAATTTGCATAATACTTCTTAATGCCGTGTATATCTGAACTAATATACAGAGTTAATGACTGCCCAATGGAAATGGAAAGAGGGAACCACTTTGCTTTGTGCAACACACTTTTCCTGGGTGTACTGGGCTTTTCCCACTTCCATGGCCCTCCATCTCTGCTGCTGAGTTCACTCTAATAAACGGGAATATCCATAAAAAGTTATTGTGCCTTTATATTTTTCAATGCAGATATGTTGACATGTCCACATAGTCAGTTTTTCAGTACAGCTTTTTTTTTCCCCCCTTCAAACAATGTTGTCTGCTGTGGAAAACAGCCACTCAGCTGAAATGAAAGTGCTTGGAATCTTAAGTTAAGACTCTGCTAACTTTGACAGATATTTCCACTCATTAGCCGTTCAACAAAGTTAAAGATCTGCTCCATTTGGGATTCCGTTTTGGGATTCTGTATCAACATATAAAAACCTCCTGTCTTACTTTTCTCCATTCTTTGCTCTCAACTGAGCAGGGAATAGGGAAACGGGAGATTGTTTGGATCTTGTTTGATACTAGAGGGCTGCAGTTGTTCCATTTATATTTCTTTCATTTGCAATTTAAAACTGTCCCCAGAAGACAGGAACTGAACTATTGAAATGAGTTAGATAAGTCATAACTAAACTCCAGCTTCATTAATTGATATTCAAGAAGTCTTTTTGACCACTGAACGCAGCCTCAGGCTATGAGATTATTCATTAAGACTCAGTGTCCATGGGCCGAAGGGGGATTCGCTTTCAGCCAGGGAATGATGTGCATTGATCTTCCCTAATTAAACATCAAAACCGCTATGTCGGGGTATTACAAAGCATTAGGAGTCATTAAATTACTTTAAATGCCAATATAAAACATTCAATTAGATTCCAAATAGCATTAAATCGAAACCTCTTTGAAAATAATGACGTTGCCCGACTTGTTTTGTTCATCAAAGACACAATTATGTTCGAAAAACATTTTGAACTGCAGGTTTGGCGGAAATTCTTAAAAGCTGCCTGTTGTATCCGATTTACTTTCGGATATCTGGATTTCCTGTAACATAGTTATTTTATTTTCTCTTTATACTTTTTTGAATGGATAAACAAACAGCATCTGTGTCAGAGAAATGCTTCGTTAGCATGATGTTACTACTACAGCTTAAATGCAGATGTTTTGGGTTGTATTTAGTCTTCATTGCGCTGGTTAAATACTTTCAAAACACCAGCATGTGGATTCGCACGGGATTAGAATCACCTGAGGACCTCGGAGTTTGCAGACTTGCCCAAGTTAAAATGCGACTAGGGGCTTAGTTTGAGGGGTTATTTTTCCTGAAGGAAGAACTTATATTGGGCAGCGTTTGGCACCGTGGGGAGAGTCAAACACTCGGAAGAGAGTGAAGGAAACCTGTTCATTCTAAGAAGGAGGATATGACAGGTGACCCTCACACTTCTACGTGTCACTAAAAGCTTTGGGCAAGAGAGGAGACTGAGCAGAACGACCCCTCTGCCCCTGCAAAGACAGGGGAATGGCACTACAAAGGCACACTCTGGAAAACTGAAGTGTACAACAGAGAGGCGCTTAAGGCGAGAAACAGGTCATGACACCAACTCCAGGACATGGACATGAAATGGACGCCTAACAAGGAACGTAAATTGAAACAATTGTGTCTCCAGTAAAACTTCACAATTTAGCTCAGACTAACCTTTCCCTTCTGGGGATCTTTTTTTTCTACATACAGGTTAAACTTTGGCCAATCCCAGGAGAAGCATCACACAATCAAATTGGTACAGGAAGTGAACTTCGAAGACCTCTGTCTTTTCAAAACAAGTTTGTGCAGATGGCTTTGTTTCCAATTCTTCAACTAAACTTTAATGAGGACAGTTTCTATCCATCCTCCTCTGGATTACAGGCAGAGCACCAAGAATTAAAATAGCTTTTTCTTTAACTAAAAGGTTGGATAGAGTGAAGCGTCAGTTACCCTTGAATTTTAGGTACAGTGCTGAGTAATGTCCATTTGTTTTCTCTGTATGTGAACCTCATCAGTCATCAACGGCATTTCAGGAAACCCCAACTGACTAGGAGAGGATTGTTTCAGTCATTTGTGCTTCATGAAAGTCTTGCTGAATAGGAGAGGATGATTTTGCGGCATTAACCTCAGAGGTACAGTAAAGAATGCTTCGGTAGCAGAGTGGAGCGGGCAGGGAGGGCAAAGCCCAATTACTTTGCTTCTCACTACCAACAAAACCGTTAAGTATGAATATTATTTTGAACCTACAGTAAAAGGACACACACTCGGTAAAATTGGCAGGACAAAGGCACTAATTTACAAAAAAATATGAAATGTATTAATAATTACATAAATTGACACCATAGTTTTAAGTTTGTTCCATAAGTTAAGGTTTCAGTTCATCGATGAGTTTCAGGTTTCCATCCAGTTTGTTCATCATACACTTGGCCTACGTACATTCTCGGGTAAGGGTCCATTGTTTGGCATGTTGTCCACAGGTTCAACAGCACATCCTGACCAGCCTACAAAGAAGGGGAGCCGTGTGTACATCTAATTAATTGCTGGCTTGACGTCCCCGAAACGAAGATAACAACTCACAACTTCACAAACGTTCATGCTGTGCCCTGCTACGGCGTCAGCGTGTGACGTCAGGTGTGTAAACCTTGTATTTTTTAGAGCACACACACAATCTGATTGGTTCAATGTAAGGGAGATTTAGGCTACACCCACCACACTTCCACTGCATCACTCTGCCCCAGATGGGACTCAACCCCGTTATCCATGGCTTGGCATAGCTTGTGAAATGTTTGTACAAGTCTCAAGGGTTCGAATTGCTGTGCAGTTGTTCAAAAGTTGGAAATAGTCAATCATTCGGCTGTCTTGAAATGTTGGTAAAGTGTTTTTCCAGCTATCAGTGCCAAACTTTCTGTGTGCTGTGCAATGGGGTCTGAGATTCCCCGCTGCTCCATAAGATCTACAGAAATAACACCGTCTACAAACTCAATAAACTGCTTAGTGTTTTTCGGCACATCAATAACAAGAAATTGACCTTTGGCGCAGTGGAGCATTTGAAAAGACTGCTTCAGTGGTAACGTGGTGCGTGGGCCCATAGACGGGTGGACCCTTGTCATCCACTTCAACATAGACACCCCTACATTGTTTACCTTTTTATAGAAGAAATTCTGCGCTGGTGTCAAGTGTCTCTTCTCCAGGGAGATGGTGTGGGAAATATATTTTGGGTCTGCAGGTATGATAGGAATAGCCTCGTGGTTCTCAAACTGTTGACACAAAGTACCACTTGGGGGATGGCTCTCCGAGTAATGAAACCAGGAATACCGCTTCATAACCTGGGCTGAACCAGGTTAAAACTGGGACGAACCCATGGCTCTATAAGATGGGGGGGGGGGGGGGGGGGGGGGCAGTCTGACCCCTCTTCCACCTCTGAGATCATATTCGGTCAGGAAGCAGAAGCCTGAGCCGTACTATAACAAATGCTGGGAAATCACTCGGAAAGCGTCAAACCCGGTGATCAGAGCGTGTTGGGCGCTTTGGCTGGTGAGTACTGCACAAGACAGCCGTGTTCACTTACCTATTCAGTATAAGACTTAAAATAGTTGTTTATAGGCCACCAGTGCGTGCATGTGGCGCGGTTTGAAAGGGATCTCGCCCCCGCCTTCTTAAGGCTGTGCACAGCTCGCCGTCAAAGCTCCGCTAGGCAATCTGAATGTCTATGTGTTGTGTCAACTTGAGATCTGTATTTATAGCTTGCACATAAATGATGTGTGTTTGGTGGCACCCCTGTCAATCAAGGAATTTGGCAGCCCAAGACCACTTCTCTCCACCTTTCCCCGTTCTTCCTGGTTGTATATGTCTCCACATACGGAGCCTCAATGGATGGCCAGTTTGAACTCCTTGTGGGGACACTGCTCCGCTCTGGTTAGCCTATAACCATAGCGACGGATCATGTGACGTTACGGACAGTGCTGCTGCTGCTGGTCAACGTATTCCTGACTGTAATTTTATTTCAACAACTGTGTGAGTGAGTGAGTGAACGAGTCTTGAAGTTATCTTTTTACATCAATGTAAATCCTGATGCTCAAATAATATAATTATAAATGCCAATATACAGTATTTTTTATATCTAAGCCTCTTGTCCACAGTGTGTAAAACAAAGGTGTGACAGTCTTATCTGGGGGGCTAAATAATGATCTTTTTCCAACAACTAAAGTTGGGTGGCGTTATGGCAGGAGGTTCAGAACTTATCATTTAAATTAATATTAAATGTTCCCTTCTATTCCACAGCACTTGGTTACATTTACAAAGACGTGTAGTCTGGGATCCAGCGTAATCTCCGCAAAGAAAATGAACAGAAATGCATGGTCCATCCAACATGGTGGTTTACTCAAGCGCAAATATAGGAAAAAATAATCAAAATGAATTGCACTGAATATTGAAAAACCTTCATATCAAAGCCAACAACTTTTTTTGTTGAATCACTTTTGCTGTGATAAATCTAATCGAACTTTTGGATCTCTGCTTTTGGTTTCACTGCTCACCCCTGGGTACGGACCTGTGTTGAAATCAGGTCCTAGTCCCTTAACTTGGTGGCGTTGTCGGCTTTTAAAACCAATTTAATTTAGTACGCCATCGGCTACACATACAGTCATTTACTTAAAGGGCCTGTACCTGTTGTTACAAACAATGAAAGAGGAAGCCACTGGATAAAATCGTTCGTTGTGACTAAACTCATTCTTAAATTTTAACACATTCGTTGCATCCGAATTCTTCACAGGGACGCGTTTAAAGGCACATTTCACAACTTGCAGGGTCACTTTCACAGAAATGCTCAAATTAACCTGCAAGTTCATAACATGTATCCACATGCTTTTTAATATACAGATTATTATTATTACAAATTTCGTCTATTACAAGACAAAAGGATCAGGTAGTAATAGATGGGTTTCTGTTTCTCAAATGATCCATGATCCTCCGCGGCGAGCCACCATAATGTGTGTCAATCATATACATATAATGTATATGATTGCGTCTACTCTTGGCGTATTGTAGTGTGTTTTTGCACTGACAAGGAGCCATGTGATCGATGGGTTGGCTAACATAATCTTGGACAGCACAAATGTATTAAATAGATAATAATAGTTTTATGGTGGGTCAAAACAATGTTCACAAACAGAGCCTTGCCTCTGTAAAAAGATCTGCTCAGTAAAAGATATGTGATTTAAATAAACAGCTCTTCACGCCTGGAAATACAGTGCCTTGCGAAAGTATTCGGCCCCCTTGAACGTTTCGACCTTTTGCCACATTTCAGGCTTCAAACATAAAGATATAAAACTGTAATTGTTTGTGAAGAACCAACAACAAGTGGGACACAATCATGAAGTGAAACGATTTTTTTTTGATATTTCAAACATTTTTAACAAATAAACAACTGAAAAATTGGGCGTGCAAAAAAATTATTCAGCCCCTTTACTTTCAGTGCAGCAAACTCTCTCCAGAAGTTCAGTGAGGATCTCTGAATGATCCAATGTTGACCTAAATGACTAATAAAGATAAATAGAATCCACCTGTGTGTAAACAAGTCTCCGTATAAATGCACCTGCTCTGGTGATAAAAGCATGCATTAGCGTCTCCGTGTTGGCTTGAGAGAGAGAATGGGGCGGACTCTGGCTATGTTCTTTAGATGGTAAAAACCTATCTTTGTGATATTCTTAATGTGTGGAATTAAAGTCAGCTCAGAGTCAAAAATCACACCCAGGTTCTTCACCTGTGCGGAAGGATTAAAAGACAATGACTGTAGTTTGGGTAAAAGTTTCTCTCTCTGGGCCTTAGGACCGATGACTAAAACCTCAGTTTTGTCCTGGTTAAGCTGGAGAAATGTTTCTGCCATCCAGGATTTAATATCTAAAATGTAGTTAAAAAGTGCATCCATTGGCCTGGTGTCATCAGGAGACATGGAGATGTACAACTGTGTATCATCAGCGTAACTATGAAAGTTGACTCCATGTCTCCTAATGACATCAGCAAGAGGGAGCATATACAGGTTAAAAAGCACTGGCCCTAAAATCGAACCCTGGGGCACACCACATGTAATTTTATGGACCTTAGAGAAACAGGTATCCACACTCACCATGAATGTCCTGTCTGTGAGGTAGGATGTAAACCATTTGTGGACAGCACCAGAGAGGCCGATGTGTTTTAAACGAGTGAAAAAATAGTGTGGTCGACTGTATCGAAGGCAGACCTTCTGTGAGTCATAATTTAATCTAAGATCATTCAAGATCTTTAAAAGGGCCGTCTCGATGCTGTGGTTTACCCTAAAGCCAGACTGGAATTTCTCAAGGACATTATATGCATTAATAAAATCAATAAGTTGGATAAATACAAGTTTTTCTAAGATTTTGCTTAAAAATGGTAAGCAAAATGACTTAATACTTTGTGGAACCCCCTTTTGCTGCAATAACAGCAGCAAGTCTTTTGGGGTATGACTACAAGGTTTGCACATCTAGAGACTGACATTTTAGCCCATTCCTCTTTACAAAACAACTCAAGCTCTGTAAAATAAGAAGGAGAGCTTTTGTAAACAGCAGTTTTCAGGTCTTTCCACAGATTTTCAATGGGATTTAGATCAGGACTTTGACTTTAGCTTTGTGTTTAGAGTCATTGTCCTGCTGGAAGGTGAATCTCCCCCCCCCAGCCTCAATTCTCTTGCTGACTCCAGCAGGTTTTCCTCCAAAATGTCCCTGTATTTGGCTCCATCCATCTTCCCAACTATTCTTACAATCTTCCCAGTCTCCACTGAGGAAAAGCAGCCCCATAGCCTGATGCTCCCCCCACCATATTTGACACTGGGGGTGGTGCACTCAAGACAATGAGCAGTGTTAGGTTTGCTCCATACATAACGTTTTGCATTTGGGCCAAAAAAATAAATTGTTGTCTCATCTGACCAACGCACCTTCTTCCACATGGTAGCTGTGTCCTCCATATGACTTCTAGCAAACTTCAAATGGGATTTCTTATGGCCTCCTTTCAATAATGGCTTTCTTCTTGCCACTCATCCATGAAGGCCAGATTTGTGTGGAATACGACTTATAGTTGTCCCATGTGCAGATTCCCCCAGCTCAGCGGCAGTACGTCGCAGCTCCTCCAGAGTTATCTTGGGGCACTTGGTTGCATTTCTGACCAGTGCTCTCCTTGTTCGTGTCTTGGTAAGTTCGCAGTGGTGCTATACTCTTTCCATTTCCGAATGATGGATTGAACAGTGCTCCGTGAGATGTTCAAATCTTGGGAAATCTTTATATAACTTAACGCTGCTTTAAACGTCTCCACAGCTTTATCCCTGACCTCTCTGGTGAGCTCCTTGGCCTTCATGATGTTTATAGCGACCAATACACTCTGACCATAGCTCTGAGGCCCTCATAGAACAGCTGGAATTATACTGAGAGTAGATTGCACACATGGCCTCTATTTAGTGGTTAGGGCAAGGTGTGAACATCCTGCAGTCATTAGGAATGTTACAAAGGCAATTTAATGCTCTCTAAAAATACTGTATGAATACCCACTTTTCCCTTTTCTATTTTTTGAAAAATAACAATCACGTATCATTTTACTTTCACTTCACAGTTGTCTGTTACTTGTGTGTGAACTTTCAGTAAAAAATTCAAAATACAATCTTTATGTTTATGGTTGTAAACATGACAAAATGTGCAAAAGTTCAAGGTGTATTAGTACTTTCGAGAGGCACTGAATATTATGTCTCTTGTACAAAAGCCTTTCAGTCTCGGTTCCTTGGTGAGAAATCACTTGTTTGGATATAAAAATATTTTCTCTTTGTTGTGTCAGGATCAGCACAATCTGTACTGCCCCACACAACACAGGTGTGAACCATTGCTTCAAGATATTATCAATGATCCGTAACACAAACTATTGGACGCTCGACACGCAAGATGGCGCCGTATAGAGTTGTGCGGAAAATGAGATGTCGTCGCAAATCTATCTTTCTATGTGCCTTTAAAATTTAATTTTTTTGTATGTCTTTTTTTCGCCAGTGTTCATTCAGTTTTTTTTTTTCTTCTTACAAAGTAGTAGAGAGTGAGTTTAATTTACAGGCAGTATCTTCTGAGCGCCAATGCATGTAGTGGTAATATTGTGTCACTTGGCCTTTTTGTCACATTGCTTTTAGCAGCTCATCTGTATTCATGGCTTATATACATCCTGAGAACGATATGGTAAACATTATGAGGCCTGTTTCTGCGGTAACGCTGTGTTTCTGTCACACCTTGCCGCCATTCGAGTGGCTGTTGTTTTGGTTCTTCTGACTTGGTTCAGGTCATGTATTTCATGTCACATGGTTCTGTGGACCCAGGGTTCACACAGTAGGGGTCGGGACCCCAAGGGGTGTCGCGAGGGTCTCAAGATATTTTCAAAACATATAAAAACAATTCTGATGTTTTGCTGCTTGAAATGATGAATGAACTTTACAAATATTTATTTTATTGTTTTTACAGTAGGCATAGGCGCCGATTTATGTTGTTCCCAGTGGGTTAGGTGGAAAGAGAATATATTTCAAATTGTTTCAGCTGAAAAAAGAAATATTGGCTAGAATAAATGATGATATGGATCATGAATCTTGGGGGCAGATTGTTAAGTCATAGACTAATTTAAAATGCAAATGAGATATATACAAAGGGCTTTTTTTCCCTTCTGTTTTTTGGATTCATTCTTATTGTATATCTCATGTACAGGCAAGTGGTTTGTTTTTAAATATGTTATGGCCCCACAAAGTATGTAAAGTTAAAAGTAATATACTGTTCAAGTGTTTATGTTAAAAGTTGTAAAATCAAAGAAAAACTTAGTTTAGTTTAGTTTATTTGTTTATTTGAGCAGTATACATTCTGCTCAAAAGTGGGCTGAAGCAAAAAGCTTAGGAGCGCCCCCACCCCCGAGTGCAATAAATAAAAAAAGTAAATTTCACACAATGGTACCGGAGGAACAAAACATCAAAGAGACCTCATGCAAAGAGAATTTGAAAGATTTCAAGCAGCTACATTCGCACAGACCAACATACAAACTTACAAAAAAATATATGAACTGTTTATATAATTAATTGAAACAAAGCACAACTACAACAACGATCTCGTTTCATGTACGATGTCTAGCACAAAGCAAGTAAAAAAATGTGATCCTTAAAGGAATAGGCCACCGTTTTTACATACTGACATATGTTCTTACCTTACCTTAGACTAGTTGATATGTACCTGTCTGGTCTTTGTCCGTGCGCTCTGTCATGCAAACGGAGCACAAACGCAGCCTCTTCCACATACTGTATAGTTCCAAATCAGCTCCCGTTAGAAGCTACCAAACTCTTCCACGTTGTCCCTATTTAAATACAGTTACGTGACGTGTTACACTACAAAGTATAGTAACACAGAAATGTAACATGTCGATTTTCTCAGCGGATAAAAAGGGGTACTATATTGTGAGGCGTAATAATACGAGGAGCACTACGTCCGCGCACTAACACCTAAAGACTTCTCCCCCGCTCACTTCCGTCAATAGAAGCAGCGTGACTTGTAGTGAGCGGGAGAAAAGTCTTTAGGTGTTAGTGCGCGGACGTAGTGCTCCTCGTATTATTACGCCTCACAATATAGTACCCCTTTTTATCCGCTGAGAAAATCGACATGTTACATTTCTGTGTTACTATACTTTGTAGTGTAACACGTCACGTAACTGTATTTAAATAGGGACAACGTGGAAGAGTTTGGTAGCTTCTAACGGGAGCTGATTTGGAACTATACAGTATGTGGAGGAGGCTGCGTTTGTGCTCCGTTTGCATGACAGAGCGCACGGACAAAGACCAGACAGGTACATATCAACTAGTCTAAGGTAAGGTAAGAACATATGTCAGTATGTAAAAACGGTGGCCTATTCCTTTAATATATTTCTTTCAGATTTTTACCCGTGATTACCGAGAGTTACTTTTATGTTATAAAGGTACATTAATAGATATTATACTCCGAGATCTTGATACTTCCCAGTATAATTTTAATTTGGGTTTAATTATCATCATCATTATCATTATTATTATTATTATTATATATTTATTTAATTGAGTTATATCTGAAGTATGATGTATCCTTGCATAGTGTGGTGCATTAAAAAGCCAGAGTGTAGAGCGGGCCAGTTGAAGAGGGCAGTAACTCCCCATCAACAAACCCCCACACAGCTGCCCTAACAGCTGATTTTGTAGATGATGTTCCTATGCTGAGTGGTGCATAAACAGACAAGGTTTAGAGCCCGTTGGGAGGATCCATAACCCTAATTCTCCATTTGTAAATTTGAGCAATAGAATGACAACCGTTCCAAGCAGCAACACTCTTCCTTGATTATAGAGGAAAAAATACACATAATTGATCCCACTGCTCCCCCTAGTGGCAACGCATTTCTTCTTGTCTGACTTTCAGAAGTCTTTTGTTTGTATTTATATTTGAACAGGTTGATGTTTGGACATCGTTTCAATTCCATCTCCAATTTATTCCACAATTGTTCACCATTAACTGTTGGACTAAAACTTTTCAAAGTTGTGCTATGTTTCTGAATCCTAAAGTTTAATTCATCACGTAATTCATAACAACCAGTACGTTCTTGGAACCTTCTTTGTATTTGGTTTGGTAACAATTTATAGCTTGCTTTGTATAACATCTGTTCAGTTTGGAACTCAACAATGTCACAAAACTTTATGATCTTTGAATTTAAAAATAATGAGTTTGTGTGGTCCAAAAACCCAACTTTATGAATTACTCGGATAGCTCTTTTTTGCAACAATACTATTGGTTTAAAGGTGTTTTTATAAGTACTACCCCAAACCACAGTACAATAATATAAGTAGGGCAAAATCAGAGAACAGTATAAGGTATGTAGAGCTTTGATGTTTAAAATGTGCTTTGCTTTTGCAATTACTGAAATGCTTCTAGAAGTTGGCCGGTGTGCCGTCTCCTTGGACTGGCAGTGCCCTGTCGGCTGTCCCCGAAGGAGATTGGAGTAACGTGAAGGAAGATTAAATCTGAGCCCACCATTCAGGTTCATGGAGGGATTTTCTTACTTGACAAAAATTGCTTTTTTTACTCCTCGTTCAAACCAACGTTCTTCTTTGGCTAAAATGTTGACCTCTCCGTCCTCAAAGGAGTGGTTGGAGGCGTTGAGGTGGAGGTACACAGCCGACTGGGGGCCGCTTGTGCTTTCTCTTTGGTGTTGATGAAGTCTCTTCTGTAGAACTTGTTTAGTTTCTCCAATATAATGTTCTGTGCATTCTTCTTCTTTGCACTGAATAGAATAAACCACATTGCTTAGTTTGTGGCTTGGACTTTTGTCTTTGGGATGAACACATTTTTGAGTCCTGTGCTCTCTGAAGTTTCTCTGAGACCCCGGCTACATACGGCACTGCAACTCCCTTTCTTCTGGGCTCTGTGGTCTGTCTGTCTGTCTTGTTCTTTGGGTCCTCTTCCCCCTTGTGCTTTAGTGAAAGACCAGTTAGAATAGCTGCTGTCTGAGAGGGCTCTCTGGACATGTTGCTCCTCTTTGGTCTTCCCCTCTGCACTGGTAGGCAACTATTTAGCTCTATGTCTGAGCATCATGATGACCCCTTGTTTGTGCTGGAGTGGATGGTTTGAGTCAAACATCAAATACTGGTCAGTATGAGTGGCCTTCCTGTAAACCTCTGTCTGAAGTTGTCCGTTTTCCCCTATGATAACTTTACAATTTAAAAAGGCAAGTTCTTTCTCTTTGGTGTCCTCCCGAGTACATGTAATGCTGGGGTCCAAAGCATTGATGTGATCTGTAAAAGGTGCCACCTACTTTGCTTTCATTTTGATCCACGTGTCATCTACATATCCGAGCCAGTGACTGGGTTTGTTTCCTGGGTATGAGACCAAGGAATGTCTCTCCATTTCCACCATGTAGAGGTTAGCCACTATGGGTGAAATTGGAGAGCCCATTGCACGGCCGTGAATCTGTCTGTAGAAGTTACCCCTGAACTGGAAATATGTTGTGTTGAGGCAAATCTCCAGTAGTTGGCAAATGTGGTCAGGAGTGAGCTGGGTCCTATCAGCTAGAGTGCTGTCCTCAGTCAGTCTCTTCCTCACCGCTGTGACTGCTGCTGAGGTTGGGACAGATGTAAACAGTGCTGTCACATCGTAAGACACCATGGTTTCATCTGTTTCCAGCTGCAGGTGTTTGATCTTCTCCACAAACTCCTTGGTGTTTTCCATATGGTGTTCTGTGTTGCCGACCAAAGGGGATAAGATGAACTTGAGGTGTTTTGCCAACCCCAAATCCTCCTCGTGGTCTTTATCTAAGCTGCGGGCTGAGCGGGACTATAGTCCGCCAACAAAGCCTTTTGGATGAGAGGCGAAACGTTTGAGACTTCAACTACTGAGTACAGAAGATGACTCAAGTACCTTCATTGAAGATGGACAACTCCTGTACGACTGAGAGCTTACACAGACATAGAGACTGCAGTTACGCATAAGACCTGAGGTGGCAGTAGTGAGCATAACATGACCAACTTGCATCTAGTCTCTTTAAGAAAGGGAATGTGTGAGAACCTAAGGACTATTTGGCAAAAAGATCTTGGGATGCACCATAAGAAAAAATTAATGGGATAAAATATTGTTAAATTCTTGTAAATATCTGAATATTCTAACGCATACTGTCGGTGGCATGTAACGCCCTCTAAACTTCAAAGAATGGGAACTATGGTACTGGAA
Organism: Proterorhinus semilunaris; assembly: GCA_021464625.1. Lineage (NCBI taxonomy): Eukaryota > Metazoa > Chordata > Actinopteri > Gobiiformes > Gobiidae > Proterorhinus > Proterorhinus semilunaris. Next base: position 26,936,276 of record CM038356.1, on the reverse strand, counting down.
CGTTTATGCATGCTGTCTGGGAATGCAATAGGATTCATAGCATTCTCCCCCACAGTAAAAGGTGGAAAGAGAATGTATGTTTGAAAAACATAAATTCTTGAATAAATATTGATATGGATTCTTTTAATGAATGCTGGAGGCAGATTGTTCAGTCATACACTAATTCAAGCAAGATGATGTTATTATGTTTTGATGTTATTATCTGGGGCTTTGTAGCAGACAACAACGAGTTCTCGGGCTTTCATCCCCACTGACCTAAAAGATAGAAGGAATGAAATAAGGGAGGGAGGGGCACGTAAACGGGAACATCGAGGAGAGAATAAGGAGAAGACCGGAAGGTATTTATAGGACGGAGACCGGAAAGAGCATACGTGAGGTGTAAGAGCAAAATTATCTACATTTAAAACAGCAAATGAGATCAAGACAAAGTGCAATTTTCTTCTTCTGTTAAATATGTTTCGGGCCCACAAAGAAGTGATGTGACGTTCATGGCCGAGCGGCTCTTTTGAATCGCTCTTTAAAGGAATAGGCCGCCGTTTTTCCATACTGAGTTATGTTCTTACCCGAGCTTACACGACAGAAACGCTGACAAAATGCGACCACGCAACAAAAAAGTTTCAATCAGTTTTGTAGGTTTTAGCTTTCAGATGAGGCTGGCTTATAGGCTGTAAGCTCTAAAGGCAGGAAGCTTTCAGATTTGGGTAAAGCTGAACTGGAGAGAATGTCCTCAGTTAAGGCGGGGGTTAAAGAGGTTAAAAAGTGTGCCTTTTATCGATCGTGTCTAAGATATTGTGAGTTATCTGGCTGGTGTTATTTACATTTTATATTGAAAGGAGCGTCTTTTGAACGGCTCTTTGAAATGAACAGATCTCAAAGACTCGACTCCCAGTAAACAGCCATAAATCCCATCGCTACCACAAAGTATGTAAAGTCTTTGTGGTATGTTAAAGCAGTGCTAAGTAACTTGTTTACCTTAATAAATCCTTCTCGTAGTCCCTCTGGGACAAGTGTCAATGGGGTTATTGGGGGGTCTTTCATCTCCCCCTGGTGTCTCTGGCCAGAAACCATAATTGCAACTTTCCTGCCTCCGGGTCGGAGCCACCAATACACACTAATGGAATCACAAAGAAGAAGCTAACAGGCTAACGGGCAAAGCTAACTGCGGGCTAGCCCCACTTAAACAGTATTTACAACCAAGTTTGAGTAAAAAATAATATCTCCATTGTGTAACTGGATGTACAATATCCCTCTTTCCCTTTGTCTTTTCTGTCAGCGTATTTACTCTCACGGACAATTAATGAGTAAAAAAAAAACGCAACATGCTACGACACCTGCAGTGGCACGTATGGCCTCTTGGGGCATGAGTTACTTAGTACTGCTTTAAAAGTTGTAAAATCAAATAAAAACTTGAATTATAAAAAGAAATCTAACAGTTCACCATGGTGTGGGAACAAATCATTGTATACCCATAGTTTAAATAAATGCAGTTTAAGCGCAAAACGTCTCTTAATGTGTCCAGAAACAAGAAACATTTTACAAACTGAATCATTTTTGCAGTCCTATCTCTGCTCTTTACTTTTTGTGGCTGATGTTGAGCAGAGCCGCGGCTGAAAGCTTCTATGTTGTTCTGTGGAGATGACTTGGACCTCTCCCCCGTGTGTGTGTCTGTTTATCTCAGGCATGCTCATTATCTGGGCTCCTGTTGGGACCTCAGAGCGATTGTGCTGTTGTTTTGGCCGAGGCATTGTGACTCGTAAGACTAGACGCCAGGACAGAACAGTGTGTTCCCTCAGGCTGCCATACTAACTCAAACTGTATCGCTGCCTCCTCCCGGGTCTAATGGACTGACCGATCGACCGGAGGAGATGTCTACCTTGGCGTGGACGGCAAGAGATTCTGTGAAAGAGGGATTTATTGGTAAAGGTTGGATAATGATGTGCTTGAATAATCTTCTTAAGGCAGAACTACAGAATTCATGCCCCTAGAGGCCATAGGCGCCACTGCAGGTGTCGTAGCATGTTGCGTTTCTTTTTTAATACTCATTAAATGTCCGTGAGGGGAAATACGCTGACAGAAAAGACAAAGGCAGAGAGGGATATTGTACATCCAATTCCACAATGGAGATATTTTTTTCACTCAAACTTTGCTGTAAATACTGTTTAAGTGGGGCTAGCTTTGCCCGTTAGCCTGTTAGCTTCTTCTTCGTGATTCCATTAGTGTGTATTGCGCCTCTGACCCAGTGCAGTTGCAAGGGTGGTTTTCTGGCCAGAGACACCGGGGGAAGATGAAAGACCCCCCCAATCATCCCATTAACACTAGTATTACCCCCAGAGGGACTACGGAAAGGATTTATTGAGGTAAACAAGTTACTTAGTACTGCTTTAAAAGCATTATAGCTAATTTGTTTTTTTGTATTGTAAACTTATTTTTGCCCCATTGAGTATATTCTAAAAGTCATTAATGAAAAAAAATAGATTGATGCTGTGACAGTAAGATGGTAGGTAGCTGGGTTGGTAAGGTCCTTCCACATTCCAACATGAGGTTGCGGAATTTGGGGAATATCAAATCTATATTGTCACATGCATTGTGCGTGAAATAATTTAGTTATGAATACGCTGAACACAATCTGCCAATAATAATAATAATGCATTAGTCCTATATAGCGCTTTTCCAGACGCTCAAAGTCACTTTTACAATTTGGTGCATTATTCCTTCACTCCATACTCGGTGATGATAAGCGAGGCAACCAGTCTGCGCACATCAGCCACCACCACCAACCACTCACACACACACTACATTTGCCAGGCTTCCTGGTGTTCCCAAACGGTCTTCCATCCAAGTCCTGTCAGGCCCTTCCCTGCTTAGCTTCCGAGGTCTGACGGGATCGGGCATAGCAAAGGCGGTATGGCCAATAGATAAAGTAAAAAAGGGGGAAACTCTTAATTAATTTGTTCCAATTTTATGTTCAGTTTGGCTTTAGGGTGTACTCTGCCCGGGGCCCAGGCACTCAATTATTCTCAAAGCAGAAGTAGCCCTATGCTTTCATTTTCTGTCATTTTGTATGGTCAGCTTAAAGTTGAATTTAAAGTCATAGTCTGTAAGTTTAAATGTTTTGTAAACGTAGTAGATTGCGCATAATTGACCGCTGCTGGTTTTCAGCTGCGATTTCGGCCAAAGTCATTTGATTGGATTGGATGATCTCAAGGTTCGACCTTGATCAAGGTTTGACAGAAGCTCTGAAAGTAAGGGTGGAGCCAACCCCATTCAGACATTTGAAAATCCTGTAGCTGACAAAAAGCCAGTGCAGAGAGGCCAAGGCAGCAGTTGAGCAAACGCACCGCAGCGTTTTGAACTAACTGCAATCAACGGACAGAGGTCTTATCAAGCCCACAGTACATCGAGTTACATAGCTCTAAGCAAGTGGCTTGGCCGCTGCAAGTTGCCTTAAGCAGAATTTGTATAAATGTACCCCTTGAGGCATTAATTTATACTCCGAGTATCCCCTAACTCGAGGATCCTGCCAAAGCTTTAACAAAGAGAGCAAGTAAACATAGATTATTCAGTTTTTAGTAAATTAGTGTTATGTTGAAAGTGTTGCTGAAATACTTAGTCAAACCTTTTACTTTGAAACATCATCAAAACTAGCTTTTCTTTAAAATAAAAAATACATTAAAAAAATTATCTGAGATCAGTTCAAGTACCCTCTGTCCGTGCCAAGTGCTCAACTACCCCAGGGATCCCTGTACCCCTGGTTGGGAAACACTGATGCAAGCGACGCATAATAAAGGCGTGAATGACACGCTCCAGGTCAGCGTGAGAAAAATAGGGCTTTACTTTGCTGAGAAAACGCAGCTTAAAAAAAATAAATAAATAAAAACTACTTTTCCAGGGCACATTCGAGAGTAAAGATTTCAGGTTCCTCTCCAACCATACCTGAATCTATTGCCTGTGACCAAGGGCGATTGCCATGACGACGCCCTGACCTGTGATGGCCTTGACTGGTCTTCATGTTTAGAAGGTGTTTGTCGCCTGTATCCTGCCTGTGGTGTTGCGTTGCAGCCTGTCACTGGAACAACACTGATAACTGCCTGTTTGCTCTGGGCTCATTAAATCAGCACTGCCAGGGCCTATGGGCAGGATCATTTTTATGTGAACCTTGGCTTACCATATGAATTTGGAAGACGCTCATTGTAATTCAAATTCGGAAAATCGCATGAGCTGAATTTGAATTCACTGAGCGTTCCAGAGGAATCCTCCAGGTACATACAGTATATATGTGCTTTGAATGGCAGGATTAACAACAAACAAACAACAACCCAAATACATATATGTGCCCTCTAGCTGCTGGGGGTTAGGTAAGACACCAATATGCGATGATAGTTATCATTTGTAACACATTTGGTAACCACACAGATTGTTGCCATATGCTCCCTGACATCACACACTCCTGTACCAATGTGTAGCCCGTGGTAACGCAGGACAGTCGAAATGGTGGGCGCCATACTGACGTTATGCTGATTGCTTTCACATGGGCTGTGTGCGAATGTTCACATTATCCCCTACGGTGCACTACATAGTGGTCACGCCATTAGACTATTGACAATAATGCAGTCAGAGGGAAACAGACAACATTAACTGGTCACAAACCACTTAAATATAAAACATACGCTGAAGAGGTGCTAGTGCAAAAAGACATTAATCCAAGCCTTATCTGACAGATGCGTATACATACAGTATTAAAGGGGTGTATTATGCAAAAAAGAGTTTTTAGAGCGTTACAATGTTGTTATCATCAAAAACAGACTTGACTAGCGCACCTTTGAGTAATCTCTAAATCTTCCCCAGAGGCTTCTTTCAGCACTGGGGTAACAACTTCCAAAAAGCTCCCCCTGAGGTTCAACGTATCCAGGAAAAATGCTTTCCTGTAAAAACACTCACCATTTCATTTCATTAAGATTTATTTTGTGTCATGTGCACCACAGAAAATAAAACACATGTTTAAAAGGGAGCAGGGTGAAGTCTAAACGCATGAGGCCCTGTCCCTGTGTTACTTCACCATTGTAAATTACTCATGGCTTTCTTCAATTGTCCTAATTACATCGTAAACACTTACACATCGTAATTTCCGGGCTTTAAGCTGCTACTTTTTCTCACCCTTTGAACCTTGTGACTTATACAAGAGTGCACCTAATTTATCGATGTTTATGGTCATACTGAATATTGTGTCATGTGTCACTCTACCGCTGTCTTCCTCCACCTCTGTCTGCGGTGTTTACTGCTCACCGGAGTGGGGCAGGATGATGCCCTCCTGCGCTAAATGTGTTTATTTCTCTTTCTCCTCTAAGCTCGGGTCCTCTACCAGAAGCCTGGCAGCTTGAGGGTTCTGCGCAGTATCTTTGCAGTTCCTAGAACTGCACTTTTCTGGACCGAGATGTCTGATGTATTTCCTGGGATCTGCTGTAGCCCCTCCTCCAGTTTGGGGGTCACTACCCCGAGTGCCCCAATGACCACGGGAACCAATGATGCCTTCACTCTCCAGGCCCTCTCTAGCTCTTCTCTGAGCCCCTGGTATTTCTCTAGTTTCTCGTGTTCCTTTTTCCTGATGTTGAAGTCGCTTGGTATTGCTATGTCGACCACCACGGCTTTCCTCTGCTCTGTGTCCACCACCACAATGTCCGGTTGGTTCGCCTTTACCATTCTGTCTGTATCTGGAAGTCCCACAGGATCTTGGCTCGGTAATTCTCTACCACCTTTTGGAGGTGTTTCCCACTTTGACCTTGGGGTTTCCAGCCCATACTCTGCACAGATGTTCCTGTACACTATGCCAGCCACTTGGTTATGGCGCTCCATGTAAGCTTTCCCTGCAGCATCTTACACCCTGCAGTTATGTGCTGGATTGTCTCATTGGCCTCTTTGCACAGTCTACACCTGGGGTCTTGTTTGGTGTGATAGATCTGGGCCTCTATTGCTCTGGTGCTCAAGGCCTGTGCAGTCATGATGAGTGCCTCTGTGCTCTCCTTCAGGCCAGCTCTGTCAAGTCATTGGTAGGATTTCTTAATATCTGCCACTTCAGTTATGTTTCGGTGGTACATCCCTTGTAGGGTCTTGTCCGCCCATGACGGGACCTCCAGCGCCTCATCTTCTGTTCCCCATTGTCTGAGACATTCACTGAGCACGTCATCTGTTGGAGCCTTGTCCTTGATGTACTTATGGATCTTGTAATGTTTCATCCTGGATAGTGGCTCTCACACTCACTAGTCCTCGGCCTCCTTCCTTACGGCTAGCCTACAGTCTCAGGGTGCTGGATTTGGGGTGGAACCCTCCATGCATGGTTAGGAGCTTTCGTATCTTAACATCTGTGGTCTGTATCTCATCCTTTGGCCAGCTTATTATTCCTGCAGGGTATCTGATTACTGGCAGGGCGTAGCTGTTTATTGCCCGGGATTTGTTCTTGCCATTGAGCTGCTTCTTAGGACCTGCCTTACTCGATGGAGGTATTTGGCCGTAGCCACTTTCCTTGTTACCTCTTTGAGGTTGCCATTTGCTTGTGGGATTCCGAGGTACTTGTAACTGTCCTCAATGTCTGCTATTGTTCCTTGTGGGAGTGAGACCCCTTCTGTGTGGACTACTTTCCCTCTCTTAGTCACCATCCGACCACACTTCTCTAGTCCAAATGACATCCCAATGTCTGCACTGTATATGCGGGTGGTATGGATCAGTGAGTCGATGTCTTGCTCTTTCTTAGCGTTCAGCTTGATGTCATCAATGTAGAAGAGGTGACTGATGGTGGCCCCGTTCCTGAGTCGGTAACCATAGCCAGTCTTGATTATTTGGCTGAGGGGGTTCAGACCTATGCAGAACAGCAGTGGGGACAGGGCGTCTCCTTGGTATATGTCACATTTGATGGAGACTTGTGCAAGTGACTTGCCATTGGCTTCAAGCGTGGTTTTCCACAACCTCATCGAGTGTGCAATGAAGGCTCTTAGAGTCCTGTTGATGTTCTATAGCTCCAAGCATTCAATGATCCAAGTATGTGGCATTGAGTCGTAGGCTTTCTTGTAATCAATCCAGGCAGTGCTCAGGTTAGTGTGTCAGGTTGTATATATATATGTTATGGCGGGTATTATGCGCTCAATAGTCCGCCGGAATATATGGTAATTACAGTATATTGATTGATGACGCTATAAACTTCTAGTGTCCTGAGCAGAACTTCTTCTATTCTTTTAAGTATAACTCAAAAATACTATTTTCATATGTTAATTTGAAATATTAATGCTGCTACTTTCTTTAATAGTTTCAGGAAATGTATTCCCCAACTTTACCCCACTAAGCAATACATTGAGGCTCTTCTTAGTGGTTCTCATACATTGCAGGCATGGCAGTTAGCGCTCTCGCTTCACAGCTAGAAGGTCCAGGGTTCAATTCCCACCTGGACGGGGCCTTTCTGTGTGGAGTTTGCATGTTCAATCAATCAATCAATCTTTATTTATAGAGTGCTTTTTATACACAGGTGCATCACAAAGTGCTTGACATTTAAAAAGACATTAAAAACATTCTCGCCCGTCAATCCCTCCCACCCTCTACACCCCCTGCCCTTTACTTTACACTCAAACTCACACTCACACACAGAATCAAAATCAAGTACATACGGCTGGGTACAGATGACCAAGGTGAGGAAGGAGTCGTCCTCCCCGGGAGCAGCAGACCAGCCGCGATTGCCCGGGCACTGACACAAGGGACCCCATAGGAGGCGCGGCAGAGACACCACACCTCCACCTGGCCACCCACAGGACAAAAATACTAGAAATAAATATCAATAAATATCAAGTTATCAAGGTTAATAAATAGATACATAAATGAATGGGACTACAATAAATAAACAGATATCAGCTAAAAGCTAAGCTAAAAAGGTGCCTGCTGTTAAATACATGAACGTTCTCTGTGGTCCTGAGCTCCTCCGGCAGGTCGTTCCAGAGGCGAGGGCCATAATATTGGAAAGACGCCTCACCATGAGTTCTTCTCCCTGTGTCTGCGTAGGTTTCCTCCGGGTACTCGGGTTTCCCCTTCCACAAAAAATATGTACAATAGGCCAGGATTAATGATGTGTGTGAGTGAATGCACGGTGGTGTTCAGAGGGACCGTTGGTGCAGATATGCGCAGTCGTGACAGAGCTTTTGTCAGTCTCCCCCAGGGGAAGCTGAAGCCACTAATGTAGCTTAGCATCGCCGAGTGTGGAGTGAATATAAAATGCTCTCATACTTTGTGACTAAGGCGCTATATAAATAAAGATCTTCTTCTTCTTCTGCATTTTAAAGTTTTGTTTCCTGCTGAGGTTATATCTCACTTCCCCTTCCCTTTCGGAAAATATTTTTTGTAAATGTGCCGGAAATCATTTTTGTTTCTCTTTGTACAATATTTGCACCATAGGATTGTATCAAATCTTCAAATTTTTACATTTTTGTATGTAGGAAAAATATTTGTATGGTCTCAATACCCTTTATTTCTGCAAAATTGTTATTGGCTGAAAATGTGTTTTACAGGTGTTCACTATAGCTTCACATGGACAATCTGTCACTGCATCGAACAGATCAGTTTGTGGATGCAAAACAACTTTCTCCAACTAAACTCAGACAAAACTGAGATAATTGTTTTTGGCCCACAGACACAATCAGTCACCTTGAGTCTCTCTCTTTAAAACCAAAAATCAGGTTAGAAATCTAGGGGTAATCATGAACCTGAACTTAAACCACATTAAAGCAATAACATCATCAGCTTTTTACCATCTGAAAAACATCGCTAAGATCAGAGGAATAGTGTCAAAACCAGACTTGGAGAGACTCATCCATGCATTTGTCTCCAGCAGGTTAGACTACTGTAACGGCTGCTCACTGGCCTTTCTAAACGAGCTGTTAGAGCTGCAGTACATCCAGAACGCTGCTGCTCGTGTCCTGACAAGAACCAGGAAATACGACCATATTAGTCCAGTGCTCCGGTCCCTGCACTGGCTTCCTGTCACTCAGAGAATAGTGTACAAGTCTTTTCATGGTTTAGCACCAAAGTACATCTCTGACATGTTAGAGCCGTATGAACCATCTCGGGCCCTGAGAACTTCAGGGACGGGTCTCCTGGTGGTTCCCAGAGTCAATAATAAACACGGTGAGGCTGCGTTTCAGTTTCATGCAGCTAAAATCTGGAACAGTCTTCATGAGGATGTGAGACAGGCCTCAACTCTGACAATGTTCAAATCCAGGCTGAAAACAGCTCTTTTTACCCGAGCATATGAAAACTGAAAGTATTGTATCTGCTCTCTTGCCTTTTACTGTAATTGATTCATTTTTATGTTGATGTTTTATTGATTTTATCTGTTTTCTTGTCATTTTATGCAACTGTGAAGCACTTTGAATTGCCTTGTGTATGAATTGTGCTCTACAAATAAACAAAAGCAAGAGGAAGTTGGGTGCGAAGGGCTCGTTGAATAACCAGGAAGTGAAACTACTGGATATTTTTGTTTTTGCCGTTTTCCATCAATATAACAACCATCTAACATCTCTAACGTCTCTATCGCAGAAATCTATTATTACCGGAGCTTAGAGAAAGTAGTGAGCTGCTTGACGGATTCGCCAACATTATCAGGGCACTATATAACCTGCTAGTCGACTAGCCGTGTAGCAACAATGGACTAATAACTGTTACCAAAAAACCTAATTAGTGTGTTGGTCAGGATTAGTATGTGCACATAGGCTTTCAGACACTTGCACACTCTTGTTCAGTTACAAGAACACTAATTAAATGACAATATGTTTGGCCTTTAAGCCTATGACAGCTGTTAATAATTCGTTGGTTTGTTATTTGTTATTAGTTTCCAGATGTGGCTGTATTTTGTATTACGTATACCCTGAGGTGGTAGTAATTCCTGTAATCCCAACTGACAGTAAAGAGTGGGGAAATCCCCCTTCACGTGGGATTATGGGACTATAAGATAAGGTCAGGGTAACTGGGTGGAACGCTCCCTTTCCTTTCCTCGCGTTTAACTGTTTATTGTACAGGCCGTCAGATGCGTTGTGTTGTTGTTTTCCTCTGAGATTGGAAAGATTGCCAAAAGGCCTTTTCACACCAGCCCGGTCGAGCAGGTTTTTGTTGACAGCGGGACAAGCGTCAGAGGTGCGAAAAACACCATTGGACGTATAAGAGTGGGTCGGTAGCGCTCGGTGGTCGCACGCTCCATTCACCAGTCACGAGTCCACAGCCACAAACTATCACTTCTCTCGTCTTTTTTATTACAGAGCCCCTGCAAGTGACGGGAGCGAGGGGAAAAAATGGGGTGATTAAGTCATGCCCCCAACCCCCTGAGGTCTGGGGCACGAGATTGCTAAATTGGATGCACGAGATCCTTCGCGTCAGTATTTCTTTAATGTCGTGCCGAGACATTGGGTTCGTTTGAAATGAAGTAGTGCGTCTCGTCTGGATTGTGGGCGAGACCAGGCGGTTTGCTGCTGAGGGCAGAAAATGGCGCCTGGAATCAAGTCAGTCACATCGCTGCCCAAGAACGGAGGATCACGCAACACCCCGACTCGCGTCTGTTGAAAGGTTTAGGAGCAGGAACTATTTTTCAAAGGTTTGTGAACACCTCCCTGTTCCTCCCACACACCAAAGACATCAGACGTCAGAGCAAAGGGTAGACGGCTCCTCTTGCTGTTTACAGTTCGGGATTAAAGTGGATAATAAGCCTCTGCTCAAACAACGCACTTCGGTGTTGGAAAAAAATATGAAGCGCGTCAGCAGATCAAAAGCAGATCGCTGCGATGAGGAAAGTGGAGTGCGGAAGCCGTCTCGGATAAAAAACAGTATTCAGACTCAATCCCCCTCCTCTGTCACTCAGCATTTCATTTCCAGTCACCCTTTTGGCCGCTTGTCCCAGGTGCTGCCGCCGCCTTGCTCTGACAAGAAACCGGGTGTCACGTTTCTCACAGGACCCCACAACAGAACACAGCAGGGAAGTGAAATGTGATTCATTACACAAGAGGTAAGTCTGAAGCTTTAGGAGAGCAGGCACGTAGGTAAGTATTTTGCAGGCAGGCAGGCAGGTAAGTAAGTAAGCTGGCAGTTTGACAGGGAGGGAGAGGACCGGACCAAGGAGCAGATAGGTAGGGATGGCCGTCTTGAACCAGCGAATCGGGACAGTTTCAAAGACCCAAAACAATGCGTGTCGTTCTTTCTTTTTCTTCATGTCCACCAACAACCCGTGCTGAGGTAACAACGAACCGTGATTGAAGAGCCAGGCTTATACTATACAGCTGTCCCATCTGCCGTACGAGGTCCCGGCCACGTCCACATCACGCCCAGGTAAGGGGGAGCCAAACTGCACAAAACACGGGCCTGGACCAAGAGTATAAATGAACGACCCGAGGGGCATGTAAGACCAAACAGGTCGGCTGCCACTGGACTATAGCTCATGGCCCCCGAGTCAATAAATGTGTCAAAACATGTTGTAGTGAGGTGGGGTAGGTGTCCCTGCATTTGGACAATTAAATGTAGGGGGCGCGCTATAAAAAGGGCCTTTTCAGTCTCACCTGCCCTCTCACCTCTCTGACGTCACACCTGCTGCGGGACACAGCGGGGCTGGCGGCTAGTCTGGTTGTTCGTTGTGTCGGGAGCGTCAAGCCGGCAACGTAGGCTTAAGGCCAACAACTTTTGAACTACTTCCATGCCTCGTTGACAGCGCCGATGCCGGTCCGAGTGGTGCCGTATAGCTGGATGCGGTCCGGGGTCTGCGGGCTCGTAGGGTGTCGCGCTGTCTTTCGTCAACTGCACCATCATGCCTCCCCTGTTGTCACCTGTGCGTCCACTGTCTGTTAAGATGTCTGTCTTGTTGCGCTAAATGCGCTTCTCCTCCTGTACATGTGCGCTGGACTTTACTTTTAACGAAAGAAGTAAAAAACATGATTTTACCCAATGGGGAATCTAACTTATATAATAAAATCAAGACATATTTTGTAAATCATTTGCCTCTGCCCGGTCCTTTTTAACGAACCTGTGTGCCTTAAGTTGGAACCTTAAGTTTTCCCAGTTATACTGGGTGGCGTTGTGGCAACCTTATTTATTTTAAGCCAACTATTTCGCATCACCCCCCACTCTGCTACATTTGGCGATCGTTGGCAGGAGAAAATGACTATGGGCATTGGCATATTGATTATTTTAATAACGTGAGGTATTGTGTCTATATAAAAATGTGACAGCCTGCTTACCTACAGTACTCATTCTGCTAACGTTACTAGAGAAAAGACTGACATGCGTAGCCTGGTCGTGTGTGTGGTGTATAATTGGTGTGCATTTATTTGCTGTGTTTTTATTTGTGTTTGCACACGTTTGTTTTCATTTATCAGACCAAGGGAAAGGGATGTCTGTAAATTGATCTGTAACGTAAAGCTTAAAGAAAAAGGATACTGTAGTGAAAGGTTTGGTTTTTGCAATACCTCATGTCAATGTGAAGTTCTATGTAAGCGTGATCAAGGATCATCGCGGAATGTATGTTTTGCTTCATGAACTGTTTTACTGTACTACAAGGGAATCGCGCTAAGTGGGAACGTCGGCACACCTGTTGGAAGCTGGGTCTAATCAAGTAGGCCGAAGTGGAGTGTAGCTGCGATCGGTCATCTTTTTAAAGGGGAGGTATGGTGGAGCGTGATGTGGCGTTCGAGAGGAGACAGCACCAATGCACTTTGACTGGACACTTTGGTCGGTAGTGCCGGTCATTGTTGCCAGTTTTTTTAATCTGTGGTCCAGGTCGGGGTGCTGCAGCGGCCATTGAGTCAGTGGTGTCGAGCTTCGTAAAATCCCTAGGGAGTGGAGAGTTTAAAGACGCCCTTCCGCCTGTGTAACGTGTCTGTATGTCGTTCGTGTGTTAATCGTCGGGACGACGATTCAAATGGGAGGGAAGAATGTAGTGAGGTGGGGTAGGTGTCCCTGCATTTGGACAATTAAATGTAGGGGGCGCGCTATAAAAAGGGCCTTTTCAGTCTCACCTGCCCTCTCACCTCTCTGACGTCACACCTGCTGCGGGACACAGCGGGGCTGGCGGCTAGTCTGGTTGTTCGTTGTGTCGGGAGCGTCAAGCCGGCAACGTAGGCTTAAGGCCAACAACTTTTGAACTACTTCCATGCCTCGTTGACAGCGCCGATGCCGGTCCGAGTGGTGCCGTATAGCTGGATGCGGTCCGGGGTCTGCGGGCTCGTAGGGTGTCGCGCTGTCTTTCGTCAACTGCACCATCATGCCTCCCCTGTTGTCACCTGTGCGTCCACTGTCTGTTAAGATGTCTGTCTTGTTGCGCTAAATGCGCTTCTCCTCCTGTACATGTGCGCTGGACTTTACTTTTAACGAAAGAAGTAAAAAACATGATTTTACCCAATGGGGAATCTAACTTATATAATAAAATCAAGACATATTTTGTAAATCATTTGCCTCTGCCCGGTCCTTTTTAACGAACCTGTGTGCCTTAAGTTGGAACCTTAAGTTTTCCCAGTTATACTGGGTGGCGTTGTGGCAACCTTATTTATTTTAAGCCAACTATTTCGCATCACCCCCCACTCTGCTACATTGTGAATGAATCTGAGAAGTTCCGTACCTCGGCCGCAGGTTCCGCACTCCCGAGTTTTCTTTTCACACGGGGCGCTTGTGAAAAGAGCTCTCTCTCACTCACCAAAGGAAAAACGTATGTATTGATATGCAAATCCTGACCTGGAGGGATGCACATGAATATGCAATAAAACCCAGAAAGGCAATGAAAACATTTCCGATCCATTTCTGTTTCATTAAAACAAGGAGCTCGGAGAATGATAAATGAATGCAGTAGATTCGTTCATGGTACATTTTGAACCTCAGTTTGATTAAAATGGCAAACTCTGTAACCTCTCAGCCCCGCCCCGGTCAGCTTCAGCGTTTGATTGGCAAAGGCGGACACTTAGAGATGCAATATTAATGTGTCTCATATCCTCTTGCAGTGTCAGGTGTGATAGAGGTCCCCTGCTATGCCGTACGCAGACTTTCAAATTACCTTTGCACACCTTTGGGTATCTTTTAAACATCTTTATTGAGAAGGCCGATACATTAGTGACATCAGGGAGACATGTCGGAGCTGAAGTGCGCTGTGGCCGCAGGGGCTGAGCAGAAAAACTCTATTTATGGTGGGCACCAACTATTTCACTGTTACATCTGAACTCAGTTAATGTAATTCTACAAAAGATTTGGGTGTTGTTTCCTTTTTTGTGGGGATGGGGGGTGCCATCCAATCATTTCTGCTTAGGGCAACAAAATGGCTTGCGGCGGCCCTGTTTGGTGTTAATAAACGTTGTTTTGACTTGATCCTACTTGTCTATTCCACACGAAACAAAACTGGCACAAAGTGCACTTCTCTGTCAACCAATGTGAACTAAATGCACATTATTTTACTACAAACGTGACTAAAATCAATTGAAAGGACTTTCCACCACAAGGTTAATATGGAAAGTGTGGAGCCCTAATCCTTCACAAATAATGATCAAACGGTTAAACATTTGTCGATTTTCAGTTCAGAGATTTCTCCCACTGAGTTGTTGTCTGAGCTAATGACGTCATCCATTTCCAGAAAGTGACTGCAAGCCCGTTAGAGAAATGACTTTCTGTTTATTGTTTCCTCATGTCACGATATTTTGTTCCAAATGTTTAAATCCCGCAGGTTCATAAGAGTTTTTCAGTCCCGGCACAAAACTTGGTCAAGTCAGGACAAAAGTTTACAATATTGTAATGGGCTGAGGTTAACTCTGATACATAAAATGTAGTTGAAAAGCCAACCATTATTATAACTATAATAGAGCCTTTGGAAAATGCTGCTCATTGTGAATGTTTAGCTATTCTTAAACATAAGTTTCTAACCAACATTTGTCACTTGTATGGTAAAGTGATCGATGTGGCCAAACAATAGGCTTATACTGAACATTCACAAATAAAAGAGTAACAATAAAAAAGCAGCAGTTTTTCTACGGCACACTCAAACACGCTCTCCATTGCATTATTTACTCCCTCCATATGTCGCCCCGATAAGAGGACCGTTGGGGCCGGAGCCTATCGGTCTGCTTATTGGTATTCCCTGCGTCTGATCTGTTTATCCCCACCACCCACCCAGAGGGTACACGAGGTCACACCATTCTGTGTGATGTGCTTCCTCGCTCTCCAGCTGTGTGTGTGGCTCTGACAGACGCAGAGGCAGTGTAAACTCTCAAGACATTTGGGCCAGATCTTGTGCTGGCGCACGGAGGGGTGCAGGCTCCTGGCGAATTATTGTCCGAGTGGCGGAGCTGTGAGAGGGCGTCACAAGAGGAGGTGACTGGTCTGATGGGAGCACCGCTGACACTCTTTTCCTCAGTCACATTGTAAATCATTTACATCTTCCTTAAGCCTTAGGCTCTGACAGGTCAAACTAAGAACATTATTTACACCATTGTGAGCTAAACAATGTTCATGTCAGAAACAAAGAGCTACAGTCGTCCGCTGTGGCGCGGATCGTCCCGCCTGGCTGTAAACGCGAAACAAAACAAATGCATATGTTCACCCCCACCCCCCCACAACCCCTCCCCCGGCCGGTCGATCTGTTTGGAGGAAAAAAGGTGTCTCCACTCCAGTACTTCCCACTTAAATGTGCAAAGTCTGGAGTGGTAAGATCACAAAGTGATACTAAGTCAAAATGTTACGCTCTAGTCTGCGCTTTGAGACACAAGATTGGCCCGCAACGTTTTTACTCAGAAGCCAAGGCTTAAGAAAGCAAAACTACATCCTTGCCATCCCTGTTCTGAAATGACTTCACAGCGCTGTCCAAGCCACAAGCTCTTGTCTTATAATAATAATAATAATAATAATAATAATAATAATAATAATAATAATTTTTATTGCCATTGTTTGAGAACAGGCTCACAAACTAGGAGCAACATAAAACATCTAACACAGAATGTAGATACAAATAAGCTGTAAAACTTTAAACTATAGACTACAGGGTTAAAGCCCGGCTAACGCCAGACTGCTGTGTGCACTGGAATCCTTTCGAACTTCACAACAGCCTGAGGACCATGGCCGAAATCTTCGCATGGATTTGGGGACCAATCACAGAACGAGGAGAGATGACAAAACGATGAGGCGCTATTCGACATACGGAAGCTTGTAGTTTGTTTATGGATTAAAAAAAAAGTGTATTTATGGATCCAACACGACGCCATCTTACGATCAAGCTTTAGACCGTGTTCTAAATAGTTTAGCTTGAACGTTTACAGCAGGTACGTCATACGTCATCTGATACAATGATACGATTGGCTCTGGTCAGGTTCGCCCACAATGGCGGCGCGCTCAGTCGCACATATATTTTTTATGTGTATATATATATATAATTTTTATTGTATTTATTTATCTATTTTTTAGTTATTTTATGTATTTATTTATTTATTTATTATGTTCTCCTAGTGGTTCCTCTGAGGGAGCCCTCTGCCCCAGGAGTGCTGGTTGGCTGTGGCCGTGCAGGCGCTCTCCTGGGGGTGCCTGGATGGAAGTAGGACGTCTCTCCTGCACCTCCTCCGGGCCCCCTGAGTTGGCGCTCTGTGGCTGTGGCCGATGGGCTGCTCCTGGTGCAGACGCTCCTTGGATGGTGTTTCCTCTTTCTGTCTATCTGTACCCAGCCTTACATACTCAACTCTATGTCAATTTTTATTTAAGACTTTTAACTGCTGGCTGTCTGTACGTATATGTGTCTGTGTGTCTGTGTGTCTGTGTGTGCCGGTGGGGTTGTAGTTGTTTATGTATATTTACTGGTGGGGACGATTTGAATGATTTTTAAGCACTGTAAAGCACTTTGTGTTACATTTTGTATGAAAAGCGCTTTATAAATAAAGTTTGATTTGATTTGAGGACTAACCCAACACCTGAAGGTCATTTTGTTGTACAACTGTACAAGTAAAGGACTTAACTCAACATAACTTATAACGTATCAATTGGTGTTTCTGATAAGGACCCAAGGAGTCACGACAGTCCAATAAAACACACTTCAGCCGGTGGAGCTGCCTTTAAAATAACAAACGGGTACAGGTGCATTATGGACCTTTTTATGTTAAAATCAAGCCTTTTAATTAGTGCACAGGTGACCTTTTTGTGACCTCATGGCTCGCACCGTGTCTTAACTTTCCATCACGGAGGCCTCACCGATCGAAAGTAAAGGCGCCATGCTGAACACTCGTACAGGGTCACAAAAGGGACAATTCAAGCACTTTGTTTGCATAAAATGTTCCATAGTGCACCTAGCAGCTTTTCATTCAGCCTTCTGCAGGCTACACGTTGCTGCAGATATATCAGCGGTGATCCATATGTGAAACCTTTTCCATTTTCCCCCGTCCATTTTCTGCTGAGGTGTTGAAGTCGAATCCGAGACAGCCCGGGGCGTAGAGATGTTCTGAAGCAGCACACTTTGATCTCTAAGCGGCTTTTTTTCATGATATTCATTATAGCGTCCTCAAAGACGTCTAAATGTACGCTTCCTGTTGCAGCGCAGTGGCTTATTATGTTGCTTTTAAAGAATAGCAGTGAACATGTCTCTCATGTTAAAGTGAAGTATCACAGCAGATGTGAAAGGATGATCACTGGTTTCCCACGCGATGATAGAAGCTGGATTTGTGCAAAAAACGATGCCATTTTCTGTGATTTGGTGGGGTTTTGAAGCGGCAGAAGAGGTTTTGAACCCCTTTCTGTCCCGGGTTGTACATTATATTATATATGTATTTAATGACTCATCAGTGTATACTATGCCTTCATGGTCGTTTACATTTGACAGCATGTAGTGTGTTTACTGCACTCGGATAAAAACTGTTCTTAAATCTGTTTGTCTTATTTGATCTACCTGCACTTTCGACCTGAAGGGAATGAAAAGAGGGGGTGACCTGGGTGCGAGGTGTCTCAAAGTAGCGTGAGTTGTGCAGCTCTTCCAGAGAGAGGAGAGGGCAGTGATCTTCTGAAGTGCTTTCCTCAGACTCTCAGGAAGAGCAGTTGCTGCTGGGCCTTTTTCAGAAGCTCAGAGGTGTCATCGCTCCAACTCAGGTCCTCCTCAATATGGACTCCAAGGAACCCGAGGTCCGTTATCGCGACATCATGGCGATGCGTAAACAAGCATTCTTTTATTACATTCATTATGTCTTTTCAAAATGGTCTAAAAGTTTGTTCAGGATGATTTTTCAAAAAAAGAAAAAACTCCAGATAGGAATGTCTGTTAGTAAAAATTCCCCGTCCCCTGCAGTCTACAAGAGCCCTATGTATCAACCAGCAGTTGAGGAGTTCCAGGTCTTGGTCCGAGTCCGAGCTACTCCGCCACCTTACGGGTCTGCGCCTTGTCCTCGTGGCCCATGCTTGACTTGAGGGGGTGTGTTTGCGTAGGCCAAACGCAAACACACACGCTGCTCCAGGTATTACGAGGACTTCCCTTTACTTACCTCATGGAGAGCGTTACATTCAGCCACGTATCCACGCCGACTCCTTTCCCTTTGCTCATACGCAATGTTGATACATTAAGGCGTTTCAAAAATATGAATCAGACTTGTGTACATCACTATTAATGTATGTTTCTGCTGCTCTGTGCTACCCGTCTGCTGCCAGTGTAATGCTGTCTGTGTGTAATTGTGCTGAGTTTTGTATTATGGTTGTGTGTGAGATCATCCTTTTTCCGATTTTCCTATTTTAGGTTGGCTTGTACACACAGGTGTACAGTAAATAGTCACTTGATCAAAGTCTGAACCAAACGCAGACAGTCCCCAGGCAGTTAGGATCAATTCAAACACAAGCTGAACCAAATTTCAAATTCGTATAATGAAAAAGCACTTTCAGCACCATGGACAGCTCTGATGGTCAATTCCACAGAAATCACAGAAACGGCGTTAGCTTCATATCTGAGCCTGCTCCTACGAACGTGTGCTTCTTACTTCTGGCCCAGACCCGCTTGATTTGAGTGTTCTATCCCACATTCACATGAATGGTGAAGCCAGGCGCTATACTAAAACATTGCGAGGCGTGACACAAGTATAAGATATTTAAGGGCATTTTTTGTCACTTTTTTTGCTGCTCTCTCGTGACTGTCTATGACTTTTTGTTGCTTTTTCATCACCCTTTAGTCACGTATTTGTCACTCTTTTTTGTTGTGTTATTGTTGCTTTTGCAGCACGTCTTTGTCGCTCTGTTGCTGCGTTTTTGAGCACATTTTGGAAGTGTTTTTGTTGTGTTCTCGTCTTTTTTTTTATTTGAACTTTTTTGTCGTTTTTTCATCACTCTTTAGGCATCTCGGTCTATTGTAACTTTTTTGCTTTTAGATTTGGGTGAAGCCAAACTGGAGAAAATGTGCTCGGTCATGTGGGGGTTAAGAGGTCAAAGGTGCATTATGCAACTTTTCATGTGAAAAAAAAAAGTGGATATTTGCGCTATTTGTCCTTGTAGTGACCCAGCGGCGGTATGAGTGGTCAGCATGGTGCCTTTACTTTCCATTGCAGTGGTCTCTACGATGCTTCAGGATCAATAGTGTTGTAGATTTTCTGGTGAGTCAGAAGTGAAAACCTTCAAAACAATTGATCCTGTAGCGTCATAGAGACCACTGCAAAGGAATGGAAAAATGTCCCATATTTTCAAATCTGAAACTTGACAGGTATACAAATATGTCTTGACCAAACACACTCCTGTATCTGAGTGCACATACAGTGTGTCCTGAAAGATAAAGTATTAACTACATGTTGTAAGCCAGGGGTCTCCAACCTTTTTACACGATGAGGTACTTACAGAGAGGCTTGTCTAATTATGCTTTTCCAACAAAAATCTATGTAATATTGTCCTTGTGCTCTACTTGTACTATGTACATAAAAGTTTGCAGATTCTGTTCAAAATGTTCCCAAAGAGCGTATCTAAAATATGACTTATCAAGTGCATATAGAAATGTTGAAAGCCTTGGGCGAGTGACCGAGAAAGGGCTGGAGAGATCCCCATAGAATTATGAAACTGTGAATATTTGATAGGCTATATTTAAAAAGTGGGCAAATGGCCTACATTTGAGTGTTTTGTGTCAACTTTTGGTCACATAGAAAGTTACATAATGCACCTTTATTGATTTCTAACTGGGCTTTGACCTCACCCATATGTGGTCGATGGGATGACAGCTGAGAACATTGGGATCTGATGCGGTATGAATGTATGTGTTGTTTTCCCACCACAAATGGGCACTAAAAGCCATTTTTCATCAAGGACACTCACCCACCTATAAACACACACACACTCACACACGCACACACACACACACACACACACACACACACTGGAGGCAGGGCGGGGTTAGTCCAAGGACACGGCGGCCGAACGCGCAGCCATCTGACTAAGAACAAATTGACTGAATTACTGTAACAGAATGTAATACGCTTTGACAAAGTTTTCACATGTCTCGCTGCACTTTTTAGATAAAAAGTCAAGAAAGGCCATGCAGCCTATATATTTATTTTTGCCTGAAACGAGACAGTATTCCCTTAACAAAATAAAAAAGTGCTTGATTGCAAAAAGCCAGTTAGCATTATGTTCTTGTTTTAGCCTCTGCCACTGGGACCGTGTCATTACATTACATGAACACAATGCCATTTAAGAGCCGTGCTTTACCCTTAAGTGTTGACTAAACAGGGGATCAAGGGTTAATGGCAAAGACACAGGTACGGTACGATATGACAGGGTGACACGGGTCAGTGATGAAATTACACCAGCAGGAGTGAAGAGGTACTTAGTGACACTATAGGGTATGACATGTGATTGGTGTGGCTGTGGTTTTTCCATTGTTAGAGACAGGTTTATATTTAGGGCTTGGTACCGATACCGGTACCAATACCTTTTTCCGATACCTAGACTGAAATATTTGTTGTCTAGAACCAGAAAATTCGATAAGAAAAAATAATAGATTTATAAAGCTTTTGTGTTGGTTCTAATTGTAATACAATATTGTTAATATGATGAAAGCGGCGTCCATTTGATTTATTTTTAGTCCATTTTGCCTTGCGCAGATAGAATTTGCCCCTCATGATTATAGCCTGTAACAAAAGGGAGAAATCTTTTGGAATCGAGGGGTTATTGAGAGAATGACTCTTCCCTGGTTTGAAGTCCAATAGGGCGTTTCTATGGGTCAATGCGAGGGCTGAATGTGATTCCTTATGACATTTGTCGCTCATTACATCTATTTCTCCACCAAATAATTAGTTTCCTATTGTATGTGTTTGAGAATTGAAGTGACCTTTTGCAAAATCCCGCTCGCAAACAGCCATTGTCCAACCATACCTCATAGCAACTGCTGCTACCAGACATCCTCCACATCTACTGCCATAGAACGCATTAAAGTCTGCCGTGTTTTTCCCCTTTCAGAGCCTAAGAAGAAGAAAAAAACAGTCGGAGTTTACCATCTGACTTGTCATTTGCCGAGAGTCTCATGAGCTGTCGTTGCTGGACATCGTCACAAAAAGCTGTTTCTGCCGCTGGAATAACAGGCCACGCTAAAGGAGGAGTTTAGTTGCTTTTGTATTACTGCCACGAGCAGTTTTGTTTTGCCATTTCACTGATAACATACGTAGCTCAACAAGACGCATGGGAGACCGAGCCACTGCAGTCAATAGCCCAGGTTAAAGCAAGCTGTAGCTAACTTATCAATAACACCCATATTTTATCAATACTTGACTAACATGAAGAAAACCTGCTCGGTGGTGCAAGAGCAGGACTCGTCCATACAACTGCGCCGGTTGCATTTGAGGTACTAGCTCTTTTTAATTCAGTAGAGACTGGCGCTTTATACTCGATTGTTGCAGTTTCCCCTTTGTTGCATATTTTAAATATATTCCTCCACTGGAGATCACAACCCATTTTGCCTCAATCTGGAGGATATCACGCTGATATTGCTCCAAAAAGAGTCATTGACTAACATAACCCTGTTATGACATGTGTTAAACCTGCTTTCATGAAGGGGATTGCTGTGTCGTCACGTCCAAGGCTCTGGTGAGCAACACAAATGTATTAAATAGATAATAAAATGTCTATGGTGGGTCAAAACATTGTTCACAACCGAAGTATTGCTTCTGTATAAAGATCTGCTCTGTAAAAGATTTAACCTGCTCTTCATATCAGCTGTTTGCCCACTATTCACCGAAACATCCGGTCAAAATCACGGAAATAAAAAAACGCAATCCTCCCTATTCCATGTTGCCCATGTGGCATGGCTATTTGCGCCGCCTTTGAAACAGCAAGCTAGAAACGAGCTCCACACCTTGATTTAATGCCATCCTCATTGAAAGAATCTGTGCTTTTCTTTCAAAAATAATGACATTTTAAGTGACCCCAAACCTTTGAGCGGTAGTGTATATATATATATTTATATATATATATATATATATATATATATATATATATATATACATATATATATAGAGAGATAGATAGATAGATAGATAGATAGATAGATATTGTGTATTACATGTTAGTAATCATTCAATCCTCCTATTTCATTGAATGTTTGATTTCCCTTTCAGTAAGCCCCGAGCCGTTAAACATGTTATTATTGGATTAAAAACCTAGGCGATAGTTTATGTTCAGATCATATGGCTCCCCATTATTAAAAACAACATAACTTGCATGCTAATGCTAATTGCATTTTTTCTGTCCTGTTGATTGATTAGTAAGTAAGTAAGTAAAGTTTATTTATAAAGCGCTTTTCACAGATAAAATCCCAAAGTGCTGTACAGTGTAAGAGCAAAAAACCATAAAACATGTGAGGACATGTGTAAAATCAAAGTGACACAAGTGAAAACCCATCAACCAAAAGCTTTTTTGAATAAACATGTCTTCAGGTCCTTTTTAAAAGAGTCCACAGAGCCGGACAGACGCAGAAACAGGAGCAAGACGTTTCACAGTCTGGGAGCAGCGGACTGAAAAGACAGGTCCCCTCGGGTTTTATAACGAGTCTTAGGGACAACAAGCAGGTTCTGCCCAGAGGACCGAAGGGTGCGGCCAGAGGAATATGGGCACAAAAGGTCCAGGATGTACTGTGGGGCCTGCCGTTTAAGGCTCTGAAAGTCAGCACTAGAATCTTAAAATCAATCCTGAATTTTACAGGAAGCCAATGGAGAGCAGACAAGACTGGGCTGATATGAGACCTTCGAGGGAGACCTGTTAAAAGTCTAGCAGCAGAATTTTGAACAATTTGCAGTTTGTTCAAAACAGACTTATTCAAACAGGTAAAAACAGAGTTACAATAATCCAGTCTTGTTGAAATGAAAGCATGAATAATAATTTCCAGATCCTTCCTTGACAATATTGTGCGAATTTTAGAGATGGTAATAAAGACAATTTTGGACGAGCTGTTTAGAGTGTGTCTCCAAAGACATGGCCTGGTCAAACACAACCCCCAGGTTTCTGAGGCTGGGTTTGACAGAGGAGCCCAGAGAGCCAAGGTGCTGTTTGATCAGGGGGATCTTGTGGTCTGGAGCAATGATCAGTGTTTCGGTCTTGTCTGAATTGATCTGCAAATAGTTAGTGGCCAGCCAGTCTTTGATCGAGGACACGCACTCTAAGAACAGAGACAAACGATGGAGCTCAGCATCATTAAAAGAACAATACAACTGGATATCATCAGCATAGAAATTATACAATACATCCTTAAAGCAGCCGATAATTTGACCAAGTGCACTGAAAGAACGGGAGAGGTGGGGTTGTTCAATTTACACATTTTAAGCTGGTTTAAATAACATGAACAATTTCTGTTTCTCTTCAAAACATAAGCAAATCTTGAAGATCACACTTAATTTTTAGCGTTGTTACATCAACATATCTAAATCATGTTGATGCCAAATGAAAATGTAACATTTTGTCCTTGCCCCTGAATTTGTGACGCGTGAAACCCCGTGCATCGAGAAGCATTCCTCGTGGGGATTTTAGTCCGCCATTTTACAACCGATGCTACATGAACCTGCATCATGAGGACACCCGCATAAGGTAAATTCAATTTTCTCTTACACATTAACGATAGGAAGTGGTAGACATCGCCTCAACATTGTTGTTTTCACGGAGCAGAGCTTTTTAATCTGCTATTATTATCAAGCAACTGCAAGCTCCATCCACCCGCTGCCCTCGGCGGTGGGGCGGAGGTGCCCGTGGTTGCTAATGCTAATGCTGCCCTCCTCTCGCTTCCTTTGGGTGCACGGATCGCCTCGGTGCGTCGCGAACGGGTTCGGGTCCGATTGGAAGGGTTTTGGAGAAACATCATCATATCTTTTTCCAGTAAAAATAAGAGTTTTTGCTCCTTTTGTTTTTTTTTCTAGGCGGAATTTCATTTTTTCAACAATACACCACTGCTAGTCTTGCCCCCAATGTGTTTCTTCCTAATTTTCACATCCAGATATTCCCAAGACCCAACAGCATAACTGAGTAAAATGAGGATTTTAAATCTTGTACAACTTGTTAAATTATCAAATAGTACAGGGGTTCCCAAACTATGGTACGGGTACGCGGGACGACCCCGGGGGTACGCAAAGAAATGTTGGAGAAAAATAAATGTTTATCACAATCTGATCGATATTGACCCGTTAAAACCACCGCACGGGAAACGTGCTTATACAGGCGAAAGAGTCTTATAATTCAGACGTGGATGAGTTTGTTCTGGAACTAAATGTGTCCACTCCAGAACCGAACCTCAAGAGCCGCTTTGCACCGGAGTGCGTAAAACTCCGCGCGCGCGGAGGCCGGGAGCGCGGCTGATGCGTCAGCCCACGCTACAACAGCAGCGCCTTTAACGTGAA
Source organism: Proterorhinus semilunaris (assembly GCA_021464625.1). Taxonomy (NCBI): domain Eukaryota; kingdom Metazoa; phylum Chordata; class Actinopteri; order Gobiiformes; family Gobiidae; genus Proterorhinus; species Proterorhinus semilunaris. Next base: position 26,911,425 of record CM038356.1, on the reverse strand, counting down.
CTGTGCCAGAGTTTGATCGAGCAGCAATTTCTGTCATATCTGTCATAAAGAGAGAGGAGCCTGTGCGCGTGCCATCAGACTGACGGAGACTTCGACTTGCAAGAGGAGTTTTCCTCTCATTCTGATCCGAGGAGCGAGGGGAGAAGCGTCTGGGCTGACCCCTCCTCTGCCGCTAAACCCGTGGCTTTGTATCTGACACGTTTACATTTACGAGCTGATGTTTGGTGGCACGTACAAAGATGGTTATGTCCTGCGTAAACATTATCTTCGCTTTAACAAAAGCTTAAACCAGCGCATTGGAGTCTGTCCCGGTGGTGACAGTACGACTGAAGGAGACGCAGAGGGGGCGGGGCCAGAGCGCGGAGTCTGATGTTCAGAATGAGCTGGTCACTGGGACAAAGCAAAACACTCAGCGTTACCCATTCTCACTAACAGCCTCGTTTCCAAAATAATAAACTGCCATTTTCATAAATATTTTTGTATTTACATTATTCTTAATCGCCCAGACGAGGCTAAAAAAAAGTGGAATGTGGAAAAATTGCTTGAGTTCACTGTAATAATGGAGGAAATAAACATAATATTACATGTGATATTCCCAGTGTTTTCAATCGCGTCAAAGTAGGGGGTACGTGACTCTTCACCTAAAGCTTCCGGGGGTACACGGCTCCAAAAAGTTTGGGAACCACTGAAATAGTATGAACATGCTATTTTCAGGGAAATAGCCCCTTGAGTGCAAGAGGTTTACATTACCATTACATTAAAAACATTACGATTCTGTTGACCCATACCTTAAACATTTATCTGTGAGCCAACTAACACATGGTTAAGAATCATATTTGTTCTGAGTTTTCATGTAAATTCTTAATTGCTGTTTTTTTGTGTTCTCCAGATTGCTGCCTTTCCTGCCAGTGCAAGGGTTTTTTCAAAGACTCAGTAGTAGGGGTGAGTAGTGTATTCTACACGTTTTACGCAAACTTCACAAAATACACTCATGTACCCATGACTTGACACTCACCCAAACACTGACACACACACTGATTACATTCAATCAATTTTTTTATATTTGTCTCTCTTTTTTCTTTCTTTTGTTTCTTATGCAGTATGTGGCAGTGTAAAGCTTGTTCTGAACCAATGGTTCAGGACTTCAAGACCAGATGGCCAGCATTCTTTCACATGAGTGAGGTTTGTGATACTTTGGCATGTTTTTTATTTTTTTCAAATTATAAACGATACATGTACCTAATATGGTTTTGTTCCCTTGACTTTGCATTGACATTTTTTGCAGTTTTGAGTATTAATGCTTTATCTGTGTGCTTACAGATAAATGCCGAATTTTAAGAGGATAACTACCATGCTGCTCCAGTCCAGATTTCTCTCCCAGCTGGATATTCATACAGTCAAAATGATCAAGTTATTCGGGAAACGAGGAGGAGTGATTGGAGCCAAAATGAAGCACATCCTGGAAGAGATCAAGAGGGCAAGTGTTGATTGTACTTTATTATGCCCTACTAGGGAAATGTGTGTCTGTTTTGAGGAGCATTCATTATGTCATTAATACAAACGCCTTAAATTAGACATTAAAAAAATTCACTAATTCCAAACCTCTCATAATTTATTTGCAGTTTAAAGTTCCACATACCAATCTTGTATGTTAAGGGAGCCAGTGTACGTTTTTTTTCAGTCTGACATTACCAAAAAATAATAATAATAATGCCCGAAAATCAATCTTGCTACCAACTATTCAGACACGTGAGCAGACTTTGAAAACCAAAGTCAGAAATTTTGTATTTATTTATGATTTGTGTTGCAGTTAGTAGTTCACTCTAGTTGTAGGGATCAATGAGATCAAATGTTTTTCTACAAAAAATAATATGCGTTCAAAAAAATAATACATTTTCTGCTGTGGGAAATTTCGACCTTGTAACCCCTCACAATGAGGATTACACTGATCTTTAATGTCCAAAATCATAACTACCTCAATAAGTTCTTCAACTTTCAGCAATACCCAAGCAAAATTTGTATTTTAAAATGAAATATACCAGATCTTGAATAGGTTTGATCCTTGGCGAGTCAAATAAATTGGAAAATTTGCGCAAGTCCCAAATCAGTTAATAAAGTAACTCTCTTTCCAGACAGAGGACATTGACATTCTCAGAAAACTCATCCTAAAGGGACTGTGCATATATCTCCAGGAGGACCCAGCACACCTGTTCAGAGAATATGAGGTGAGTCCAACTGATGTATTGTTGAGTTGACCGTTTAATCCCAGCTGTCGCAGTAAGAACAACCACAGGATGCACTTCGAGAACATCAACACTTATTGTCTCCCGTCCTTCTCCTCGTGTTGCTGTATTTTCTAAAGAGGGCTGTGATGGCTTTCTGGCTTTTTTGTGGACATGGTAATGAGTGTGATGATCTAACATCATTCCTTCCCCCTCCCCTCATGTTAACTGTCTGGTTCCTCCTCCACAGCAGAGCAGTTTCTCTCCTACCACTGTTATGAACTTGAGAGCTGTTTGGCTCCCTGAAAACGTCCTTAAGTCATCTTGATGTTCTTGCAAGGTTTTCTCCACAGTGGGCCCCAGTCTCCTCACTATCATTAACGCTACTCTGCATTCAGGAGTGTTTCTGTCCTATTTTAAGCAGGCAGCTGCCCAGCCGTTCCTAAAGAAACCGAAACTAGACCACACATTAATGCTAAACTACAGGCCCATCTCCAAGACCTCATTTGAATCCAAGATCCTGGAGAAATTAGTCGCCTATTTTTTAATATTATATATTATTATTATAATATTATTCTTTAACTACAAACTGAACATAATCAGACTCTAGGGCTGTGGGTAAGAAAAAGTGCGAGACAACTCCTGCATCGTGCATGGTGATGCCTTCAATGGCCATTCATCAACGTGGGAAAAAAAGCATATCAGCCTGAGCAACCTTAGCACTGTAAGACATGAAAATGAACTTCATTAAAGAACTCTGATAAAATTTAAAATAACAATTTGGTGACACTTAAAATTAAATCAATTAAAATAGGTCTTATCTTAGAGTAGTTTGTATTTAGACATGAATTTGTACTATTTTCTGATATGTATTTAAGTTCCTTTGAGATGAAGAACATCTTGAATAAGAAATGTTGTTTTGTTTTGTTTTTCTATGGATTTCTTTTGCATCACAACTGTTACTTTGCCTAATTTAAGTAAAAGTAAATTCTTTTACCTTAATTTTTCAAACCAAAAGTCACATTCCTGGGCTAGTAGTTGAAGTAGTGGGGCCAGTTCATTTGATTCGCTGGCAAAAAGACCTCAATCAATCCCTGACATTCACACTGTCTTTTAATTCTGCTTGATTTTTCACTAAAAATGCATCCGGTTAATGCTTTTAAATGCCAAATATTGAAAATGTTCAATATTTTCCTAGAGGGGTTGTAAACTTCTCACCTTTTTCACCCCTGACCCGTTTTAATGCCTGAGTTTTGTTAAGGGTCTGGGGGACTATTTATTCTCACATGTTCTACATTTAACTTTTTATTGCATTTTTATTATAACATGTTAATTTATACTTTTAAAGTGTTTTGAAGCACTCTGTGCTCTTGTGCTGTGAATAGCACTATACAGTATACATGATTAAGTGTTTAAAGAAAGCTATGAAAGCTTTCTGCCTCCCCTTCAGGTGGTGATTGGTAATATTTTGTTTCTATAAAACTGTGTTCCGTAGAAAGAAGACCATGCTGCATCCAGGAGGCCATCGAGGACACCACAGTGGGAATTTTCCTCATCAGGGAAAGTGGCGGTGATGGGGAAGAGGACATCCTCGTTGTCCTTGAAGGCCAGGCCGTGGTGGTTGACCTACCAAGTGTGGGGGTGGCGGTTGCCATGCTGTTTGGCCTTATTTACAACTTAAACCTGGACTACCCTCCTCATCTCAGATACACCTTTGAGGTAATACAGAAAGTTTTAATGGAGTTGGAAGGCAAAGTGCTGTCAAAAAGGGCTCAGGCCTTGAAGATCCGACTCTTTGAGTAAAGATGGAACCTTAACCTCTACCCGGACCGGATTGGCTTTACCCAAATCTAAAAGCTTATGGAAAATGAGTCATCAAAAATTGTTTAAAAAAACGCAGCAAAAAAGTGCCAAAAAGAGACCACAAAATGCCACAAACAGCAACAGAAAAGTGACAAAAGAACAACAAAAATGTTACAAAAAAGCGATTGAAGTGCAACACAAAAGTGGAAAAAACAAGTAAATTTTCAAAAACTCAACCAATAATGTGAGATTAACTAAAGAAAAGAATGACAAAAATGTAACAATTAAAAGTGACAAAAACTGAACACAAGAGACAAAAACCCAAATTAGGTGTAAAATAATGTGGAAAAAGTGATGGTAACAACACAAGAAAAAAGATGAGTTCAGATCCATTTTGTAGGTCTTAGCTTTTTAATGAGGCGTTACATTGGCTTTAGGTTGCAACTTTTAGATTTGGGTAAAGCTGAACTGGAGAAAATGCACTCGTTTAAGGTGGGAAGTAAGGGGTTAAAAATGTTTTCTGTTCGACTCGAACCATTTACCATTCCTGTTCGACTCGATGATATTCATATTCATAGTTCACCTATTTTCCATATTGTTCTTACCTTAGCTTTCATGGCTTCATCGTGTTATTGCAGATTTTTTTATTTTATTGTTCCGCAGTCTGTTTTTGTTGTCATTGTTCAGATAATTGTTGTGTAAAAGTATATTCATGTTTAATTAATAAAAGGGTTGAGCCTTAAATTTGTGTTCAGTGTCCTGTGTTTGAATTGTAATAATGCATGTGATTCTTGCAAATAAATATTGGCAGAATATGCTTTTTTAGACATTAAAATTATCAGCAATTGTATTTATATTATGCACTTTCAATCTAGTAAAATTATCTATATTTCAATGAAATAATTGTGCTGCTAAAACATGATTTTATTGATGGTTCAATGTGAACAAATTGTGGAAAATTGCATGATAAAGTCACGTTTGTCTAATGTAAAATTCTTAGGTGTAGTGAACAGGAGATATTCATTACAATGTAACGTGATTTTTTTATGTGCAATATTCATGTTGACATAACATGATTTCATTATATGCAACCGATGTCCATACTTTTTTTATGTTAATCCAACAGATTTTTTCTTTCAGTGTGGCAAAATGTACAGTAAAAACAAAACAGGGCCTAAAACTGATCCTTGAGCCACTCCGCAAGACAAATTGGTCGCATCTGACTGTACATTGTTTACAGCAACATTAAAGGTTCTGCCTTGAATATAGGAAGAGAACCACTGGAGGACAGATCCAGATAGTCCCATCTCGTTATGAAGCCGGTTGATCAGTATACTGTGATCCACAGTGTCAAAAGCAGAGGTCAAGTCGAGAAGTACGAGTACAGTGTAGCGGCCAGAGTCCACTGCCATCATCACCTCACCAGAGACTCTGATAAGAGCTGTTTCAGTGGAGTGTAATTTTCGAAAACCTGACTGAAAAGTATCAAACAAGTGGTGCTGTTCCATAAAGGAGGTCAGCTGGCACGCGACGACTTTTTCCAACATTTTTGAAATAAATAAAAGTTTTGATATGGGCCTGTAGTTTTTAGGTTCTAAAGGGTCAAGACTGGGCTTCTTTACCACAGCGTGTTTGAAGCAGCTGGGGAGGTAGCCAGATGCAAGCGACAGGTTAATAATTTTTCCCACACAGGGGCCGACAGTATCGAACATTTTCAACAACAGAGGTGTTGGGACGATGTCAGTGGGGCTTGAAGACGGTTTCATGTTTCCTATTAAGGTCTTCACATCCTGTGGGCTGACAGGAGTGAAGGACGACCAAGACGACACCGGAGAGAAATCAATAGAACAAGCGCTAACGAGGGGAGGTTTAACACTTGCCCTAATGTCTCGTACTTTGTTCACAAAAAAACGACAAAAAGTTGTTGCAGTCCTCATGTGTGTACACAGGCACAAGAGGAGCCAAATCGCAATCGCAACCCTATCGATTTTGAAGAGAGGATTAATAGGATTAATAGACCTAATAAGTAGTATATCCAGCCTCGGGTGGTTTGTCTTCGATAGGAGGACATACAGAGGAGTAGTGGTGGTGGTGGTAGTTAGCGGGGGTGGGGGTGTTGGGCTGCGCGCTCTCTCACGCTCGCTCTTTCTGCCGCCTGTCACTGATTCACTGGTGAAGAGGAGAGAGGCGCTTCCTTCCTGGGACTGCGCTTGCCTAACGGAGCGGACACCGATGGCATGTACGCGCTGTCACCGGGGACAATAATCACCGGTAAGTCCGCGCTCCAGCTCATTACACCGGGGATTCACACGCTGGAGCGGAGGCGATGAACACTTGTAGAGCCCTAATTGAAACCGCACGCCTGTAATGCGCGCCGCACTGTGGTGAAGTCTCTCCTCTTTTTTTTCCCGTCTTTTGTATTCTTATTTTGTGAAGAGACTACAGTTTGTAGTTTGTTCATTGTAGATTATGTAGAGTGAGTTTTATTTTTTTTTGCTATATGTTAATGTACGGGTTGTGCCTTTTCAGCGAGTCTGCATTGCGTTACAGGTGGAACTTAATTGGTTTCATTGTTTCTGTGTTCAGGTGAAAGAAAGTCTGTAAAAAGTTGCATGCCGTTTTTAATAAAAGCAATCGAGTGCCATTATAGCGAGAATGCCAATAATTACGCGCAAAACTCCATGGAAAGCCTACTTCAGTCCCCTAAACCCGTCTCTTCTCCGTTTTGAAGGCGCAAATGGCACATCGAGCGTCGCCTCTCCAGTGAGACCCGCTCGACTCGACCCCGACATGTTCCACCAGCTCACAGACTCGTTGGCGAACGGGAGCAGCAACGGCTGCTTGGGGCTCGAGACCTTGGAGTGCGCCAACAGGACGGCGCTGTCCGGAGACGCGCTGCAGCTGCCCACGTTCTCCGCCGCGGCCAAAGCGCGGGTCATCATCACCTTTGCTCTGTGCGCCGTATCCGCGGTCTGCAACCTGCTGGTGCTGTGGGCGGCCAACAGCGGGAGCAAGCCCAAGTCCCACGTGCGGATCCTGATCATGAACCTGACCGTGGCGGACCTGCTGGTGACGTTCATCGTGATGCCGGTGGACGCGGCGTGGAACATCACGGTGCAGTGGCAGGCCGGCGACTTCGCGTGCAAGCTGCTGATGTTCCTGAAGCTGGTGGCCATGTACTCGTGCGCCTTCGTCACCGTGGTCATCAGCCTGGACCGGCAGTCGGCCATCCTCAACCCCCTGGGCATCGGCGAGGCCAAGCGGAGGAGCAAGATCATGCTGGCCGTGGCGTGGACGATGAGCGTGGTGCTGTCGCTGCCGCAGGTGAGGCGCCCGCTCTCCTCTCCGGTGACGCGCGGGTTTTACGCACACGCGGGAGCTGCACTGTGGCAGAGGGGACTCATGCTTAAAAGAGGGAAGGTGCGCTTGTTTTGTGTGTGTGCGTGCGTGCGTGTGTGTGTGTGTGTGTGTGCGTGTGTGTGTGTGTGTGTGCGTGCGTGCGTGTGCGTGTGTGTGTGCGTGTGTGTGTGTGTGTGTGTGTGTGTGTGTGTGTGTGTGTGTGTGTGTGTTTGTGTGCGGCAGTGCTGATGAGAGAGGAGTTTGATTGGGAGTAATTAGATCCGCGGAGACTTGTTGAGAACGTCAACCGAATATATCTTGTCACATACTGAAGTGATGCTCGGCAATGACGCCAACTTTTTTTTAGAGAACATATATCTTTTCTTCCTATATTCCAGGGCTCTTTGTACAGTGTTTTGCAAAAGAAAGAAAAGAAAACAGTTCAAATTAGTGGGAGGAGCGCATGAGGCATTGATTGGTGAGTGTGTTTTAACCGTCTTTAGTGTATCTCAAGAAACTAAAACATTATTTTTTCCCCATTTTTCCTAATAAATGATTAATTCCAATGCCGAAACCCGCTATAAAAACAACACTGACACAGTCAATGTCCTTGCTGATGTATGGCTCCTAAAGGATGTGCTGTTGATGAGCAACGGACTCTTCCAAAAGTCTCCTCTAAAAAATAAACACACTGATTAAACCCCAACACTCAAAAAACGTAGGTGTCATTGCCGAGCACCACTTCAATATCGAGGCACAGCTATATATGACAAGATATAATTCCGCTGACGTTCTCTACAAGTCTCCGCGGATCCATTTTTTGTTTTCATAATGCACCTATAAAGCCACAGCACGTATTATTGAAAAATACAGTCCCTAAAAATGAATGTAGAAACAAATACTCTGTCTGTAACGTTACTGGCAGTGGGACGTCCAGATGTCTCCATGGAGATGTTGACAAAAAAATATATATATAAAAAAATCCATGAAAAACACTTTGAGCTCTCAGCTAAGATAAGATAAGATAAGCTCGATGGCCCAAAGCTATCATAATTGCGTTTTGGTTTTAGATATAATAAGATATTTCATAAACTGCTCTCCCCTGATCCATTTGGACACTTGTGAAATATGTCAACATTGGTATCGGTGACTTCACCTCCTGTGCTGAGTCAAGATGTGGACGGTTTGCCTTGTCGGTTTGAGTACAGGAGGCCGTCTCCTGAACCCCAGCAGTAATAGGCGCGTGAGTCACCAGTTTTGCAAACCTGCTCAGCACTTGCTCCTCGCTCTCGTTCAGAGTTTCTTTTTCCCACCGCTGAGCAATTAATCAGGGCTCCAGAGTGAGATTCATCGGTTCCCTCCGTAATTCATGAACGTTACTAAGTATTTTCCCCCTGGCCGCGCCGGTGCGATCAGTCAGATCGTCTGATATAGAGCTAAGATGTTCTCAGAGGCAGTCACTTTTTGTGTTTGAAGCAGCTGTATACGTTTGGAGTAGTTTTATGCTACTTTTTGTTTTTTGTCTAAATCTGAATTTACAGTGGGCTAATACTAGAGCAAAAGGATTGGTTACGCTTTCCACTGTGAGTAAATCCGTCTGCGACAAAAGCTTCATGTTGGAATTGATGGAAAGGCTTATTTTTGTTCAATAATTGTTGAATTGAATTGAATGAACCTCTTAACCCCCACCTGAACCGAGCGCATTTTCTCCAGTTCGGCCGACCTTACCCACATCTAAACGTTTCTTGACTGGAGAGCTATAGGCCAGTGTAACATCTCATTTGAAAGCTAAGACCAACAAAACGGTTCTAAACTGATCTTTTTCCTTGCGTTGTTGCCGCGTTGTCGTCATAATGTTTTCACTATTTTGATGCTTTTTTTCAAGAAGCTTTTAGATTTGGGTAACAACAAACCGGAGGGAGTGTGCTCGCTTCAGGTGTGGGTTAAAGTGGCCGTGTTCCTCTTTTTGCAGGTATTTGGTAATAAACATGTCTTTGTTGGTCAGAAAATTTAAATGTCCAGCAGTCTCACTTCCTGGTTTTCATGCGATCTCCCAGCAAGCCCCTCCCACCCCCCCCCTCTCTCTTCTTCTCCCTGCCCTTGCGGTTTCAGTTAGACGGAAATCCCCTAAACTTCCAAATACACCGCTCCGGCTCCGCTGAGTGGGGTGCCAATTCGATTCCAAGGCTGGCTTGTGCCTCGCAGCTACAGGGGTGGGCAAGTTTGCTTTGTGGAGGGCCGACTTTCCCCATCAAAAGACCACGGGATTGGAGAAGTAGGTTTTGCTTCTCCAAACCTCAGTGTTGTAAATCATATCCTCAAATAAACATTGAAACCCAACACCTTTGATTTTGCTCTCATTTTTCATGGGGTGTACTCAAGGACATAAAACCTTTACTATATACACAATTGAACCATCTCTCAAGTATTGTTCACAAATCTGTCTAAATCTGTGTTAGTGAGCACTTCTCCGTTGTCAGAGAATCCATCTCACCTCTCAAGAGTGGCTTATCCAGATGCTGATTAGACCGCATGAATATTTCACAGGTGAACCCTAAGCCCTGTCCTATTCTGACGGGATTAGCTTTGCCTATAGGGACCACATGCAATTTGTAATAATCGTGGGGGAATGTCTGTGACGATGATCCCGTGCGAACCGGCCATGTCAGTCATTTGTAAAGTAAAAATAGCTATGTCAGATGCAAATAATGATCCACGTCATGCATTGCACTGTGAGGTAAAAAAATGTATATAAATATTGTGTGTCTGTTTGTAACTTACTGTCGCTGCTTACGGTTGAACACATTTCACGGAAAATTGTTCATTGTTAAAGACTGAAAAAAACGCAACATGCTACGACACCTGCAGTGGCGCTTATGGCCTCTAGGGGCATGAATTACATAGTTCTGCTTTAACGCAATTGAATGGTAATTTTATCAATTTAATCATTCTCTCGACAAAGGAAGACGTGCTCACTAACACAGGCTTCGACAGATTTGTGGAAACAAATTGGGAGAAATTGGTCTATTGTGCTAATACAAAAAGTTATTTGAGTTGACCCCATGAAAAATGAGAGCAGAAACAAAACAACAACACTCACATTTGTGTTGTGTGTATGACCGCCACCTAACATGGGTTAACATTTGGTAGCACGAGATAAAGAAGCCAACAGCATTTTCAACCTTTTTAGGGTGCTCTACCATTTGCTCTCTGATGTGTGTGACAACATCACTCAAAATCGTCCTGAGGCCAGAGTTTCTGTGCTAGAGAGACAGATTCACCGCCCCCCGTAACCAACCGCCCAGCTTTCTGTAAGACGAGGCTGGGACGAGCTGTAAATCTAAATGAGTCTCGATTAGTCCCCCATGTGTGCCCTTCATGGCAGACACAAACACAATCACGGCTGGACTGGTGTTTGTCCACTGTGCCTCTCGCTCCCATTGATTTCCCATATAGCGCCGCACTATTGCTCTCTTGATCTGATGTCCTTATGCCTCTCCTTGTCTTTGAAAGAAAAGCGCTGTCATGTGAGCTGCTGTGTTTTCTTACGGTGGAGGAAAAAAAACAGTGACAAAAGGATGCAGCTTGTGTCAAAGCCGATGCGCAGCGCTTATACCCCCTGATGAATTAAATGAAAAGAGCAGGATACAGAATATTCTGACTGAGGGTGTATCCCCGTGTGCTCTCTCTGTTATCAGCTCTTCTGGAGGTTACTTAACAATCTAAAGCCATTCTTCTTTCCCAGCAGTAGTGTGGTAATGTGTGAGGGACTGTTGCCTGGCCTCCAATATATAAAGTCAACCAAACGGTAGCACGATAAAGATCTCTGGTAGCTGTGTAAATCTTCCTTACATTGAAATAACAACAACATATTTCTATAATAAGCAACATTTCAACCTAAAATGTATGGTTACAGTGTCGCAAAAGACGCAAGAAGTGGTTTAAAGTCAAATCAACAGGTTAGTCGTGTCGCGTATGCGCCAGATTCGTTTTCCAGATGTTAAGAAACCAAACACATACATAAAGTCACATGGCAGAGCGCACTGAATGAACGAGCCCAGGTCAGTGCGTGTGGGACTCATAAAACAATTGGCCGTTTTTAACCACAAGACCGCAAGTAATCCGAGGAATCCACCGTAACCATCGGAAAAATAACTTTACTGTAATATTTTTATATTTAATATTGGGGGTTTTCTTTCCTCGTGATGACCACGAGGTTGTAAGTACAACCCTGATTTTCATTTCATATTTTTTTAATTTTTTTATTTAATTCAAAAAGTAACATCATGCAATCACCACAAGACCGCCAAGCCAACACAGCATTAATGAAACGGAGCAGAAGAGAAGAACAAGTCTTATAATAGCTGCCCCTTTTGTTACTTCACACTTTACATGCTGTAAAGATATATATATATATATACATATAGTTACAGTTTTACACATATTTACAGTATTTTCTGATGTTTTTTGTATTCTATATGTAATTATTTACAATATATAATATAAAATACCGAACTGTCATATTCTTAAATGTTTACAAATGGTCAAAAAAGAAACAAACCATGTTTCGCCTCTCATCCAAAAGGCTTCGTCAGTGACGAAAGCCCCACTCAGCCCAACGGGGAGGAGTTACGGTTGGCCTCCCCGTTGAACCCAGGACACCACGCTCTGAAACAGGGACAAACCCGGGAGGCGCAGCACCATTTCAGAGGATCAGAGGAGACAGAGGGCAGCCAGCCAGGTTTCATCAGAGTGCTACAGTTTCCCCGACCTCCAAGGTCATGCGGGTCAGGTTGACACACAGTAGCAGCGCGGCTCAGCCGCAGCAGCTCAGGACTAACACCTGAACACTATTTCGTTGTGCACTTGTACAATGACAATAAAGCACTTACTTACTTACTTACTTTAAATTCCATACCTTCTATTTTTATTGATACATCAATTGTTTTTCTTTTGTCATTGAATATTATAAAGTAGTTTTTTTTTAAATATTGGTTAAACCAATGTTTTATTTTTTGGAGTTCTTCATTGACTACTTCTGTTATCTCCTGTATATCTTTCCCTGAGTAAAATAATGTTGTATGCTCGGCAAATAAAATACTTAAAATAGTTTATCTGATGCTTTTACAAAGTCATTCATGTATAATATGAACAATAATGGCCCAAGTATCGAGTCTTGAGGAAATCCCCAGTTGATGTCACTTAGGTTTGATGCTGTGTCATTTATTTGAACATAATTTGTTTTCTATTTTCTAAATAGCGTGATATCTATTTATGAGCGATACCTCTAATTCCATATTTTTCTCGTAGTCTTGAGTGATTAATTACATCAAATGCCTTTTGTAGGTCAATGAAAATACCTAGACATCCATCCATCTTCTTCCACTTTTCTGTTGCCGGGTCGTGGGGGCAGCCGTTGGAGCTGCCCAAATCACATTGCACCAGCCCCTATGGCTCCTCCTGCAGGTGGTGGGTCCACAGAAGGACGGCCTCACGGTTCTAACCGGGCCTGTTGGTCTCTCATAAGGGGCTTCTGAACCGCTCTTTGTCTGACCCGTCACCCAGGACCTGTTTGCCATGGGAGACCCTACCAGGTGCACGAAGCCCCCGACAACAGAGCTCCAGGATCATTCGGGTGCTCAAATACATAGACGTTAGTTTTTTATTGTTTATTTATCTTATGAATTTGTGCATTCTTGCTGCAAACACTTTTTCTAAAAAAAAATTAATTGTGGCAATAAAGACACTGGTCTGTAATTTGAAAAATCATGCTTGGCTCAATTTTTGTAAATAGGTACAATTTGATATTTTTTCATTTTCTCAGGAAAAGTTCCCGTTGTTAATGACAGATTACAGATATAAGTGAATGGTTCAATTTCCATCCGGGAACCGCCACCTTAACGTGGTGGAGGGGTTTGAGCACTCAAATGATCCTGGGAGCTAAGTTGTCGGGGGCTTCGTGCCCCTTGTAGGGTCTCTCATGGCAAACAGGCCCTAGGTGACGGGTCAGACAAAGAGCAGTTCAGAAGCCCCTTATGAAAGACCAACAGGCCGGGTTAGAATCGTGAGGCCGTCCTCCCGTGGACCCATCACCTGCAGGAGGAGTCATAGGGGTTGGTGCAATGTGATTTGGGAACCTCCAACAGCTGCCCCCACGACCCGGCAACGGACAAGTGGAAGAAGATGGATGGATGGTTCAATAATAGATTCAATTATGTTTTTTATGATCATCATGTCTAAACCTTCACAGTCAGTTGATCTCTTGTTTCCACCATTTATTTTTTATTTTTCTTATTTCATCTATTTCCACATTGTCAATGAATATACTGTTTACATTATCTGTGATTGTATCTTCTGTGTTATATATTATTTGTGGTGTTTTTTCTGCAATTGTAGATCCTACATTTGCAAAATATTTACAGAACTCATTTGTAATTTTATTCTCCTCAGATATTTCTATATTTTCTTTAACAAAATAATTTGGGTATGCACTTTTGATTTTTCCACTATAATATTCCTTTTTTCTTTCCCTGATGATCCACAGTAATTTATTTGTATACTTCTTGTATCAATTTTCTACTTCTTTTAGAAAACAGCGGTAGAGGTTCTCTTTACACACATTTTTAATCCCTTTTGTGATCCATGGTTTATCTTCCTTTCTATTGTTGTAATATGATTTTACAGTTTTTGTTATATAACTTTTTAACTATTTCTATGAAAGAACGATATGCTTCGTTGACATCACTTACATAAACTGCTTCCCACTTTTTTTTTCAAAGTCTTCATTTAGTGCCTCTAGGGCTTTTAATTATCTGACCCCCCCCCCCCGCCCCCCCTCCCCGCACACAATGTTGATATTACCACGTTATTCATTATTATAATAGAGATCTAATTTGTTTCATTTGTGCATTTGCAGCTGTAATATCCTGTTAAATGCTAATAGGATACAATAGAAATGATTGGACTGAATGTGACCCATGCGCCTCATGTAAAAGCATCATCAGTGTCTGTCTTAATGAACGCCGATGATTTGAACAGTCGAACAGTCACTGCTGCCACATTTTGGGGCATAATAGTCCATTAATGCAATGGCACCAAACAATATTGGAAAATTGGGCTTTAACCTCACAATATTTTCATGAGTCAAATAAATAAATTTTTTGTTGTTCATTTTGGTGAAAATATTGAACCAAACAGATGTAATTTCCTGTAATCTGATGTATTTTAGATGAACTAACACAGTTAAACATTATATATGTATATATCTGCCCCTGCAGTAGTGCCAGCTCCAGCGGTTTGTCCTCCACACTGACACTGACACAGCACTCCTGGCTTCATGTTTAGTGTATATAATGATTCTGTATTTCAGGTTAAATCACCTGAAATACAAAGAGAAATGTGTTTTGCGAGTTGCCGCTACACACTATCATATTGAATGCGCTATCAGTTCATCAGCTGTATAAATCTGAGGATATGGATTATTCAAAATTATTATTATGGATTATTGAAAAGAAAAGAAAAACTGTCCAAAAGCGTGGGGTGTGGAGGGGATCTTCATAGCATCTACATGGTCGTCCTACAATCATTATTTAGTTGGTATGTGCAGTTGAAGACCAGCACCAAAGGTTAAACACCAGGGAGAGACGATGAGACGATGGAGCAGGTCTGACAGGCGACAGTGCTGCGAGGAGAGGAGGGGGCGGAGCTCAGCTGTCATCATTGGTAAAACATACATCACCTCTCTTTTTCTTGTTTCAGTAAATAAGCATATTTTATTAAATAAACGATGAAAATTACAATAGGTTATAGAATTTGTAAATAATACAATAGGCTATAGAATTAGATGATCTTTATTTTTTTAATTTTTTTTTTTGTGGCCTGACATTTTTAGGATAATATGAAATAGCCTCGCCCGTGGACATAACCACTGGCAACTAAGCTAATGATAGCAAAACTCGCTAATGGCCACAAATAGTTGAAGTACAGTTGAATAGTTGACCATCACTGCTTGCGTGTTAAAAACATGACGTGGGATGTAAATACTTGACGAGAGGAAATGCGGGTGTTCATGAAAGAGGAGATTTTTTATTTTATTTTTATCTCACAACAACACAAAATGACACAACCTAAAAGTATTCATACTAAAGACAGGCTAATTATTTTTTGAGCAGGCTGGTACAAAATCTTGGTACTATTTTAGATTTTATCTCATGTTAGCAGTTAGCTTCAAGAAAGAAAGAAAAACAACTACAATTTTAAACTACTTTTAATATGAAGCTAGTGGCTGTCCATCAGTTACTTTCCGCCAGAGCTATTTATAGATTTGGACAAAACACAGCTAGTAACTTATGGGGAAATACTTTGTTGGTTAGAAAACACCGTATCAATCTAAAATGGCTCATTCCAAGTTTCCCTCTGCCTTTCTTCCTGGTTTGTGCCCCTTAAAGGGATATTTCGGGATTTTTGACATAGGCCCTCATTTCCTAGTTATCCACAGTGTTGTTGATGTCTGGAGATATTTTTTTTAATTCATGCAGTTCTTATATTTGAAGAGCTTAGTGGCACTAGGCTAATGCTAGGTATCATATGCATATGGTATCAGCAATCTTGCATTAAAAACAGTCTGACCCACTCCACAGTGCACCTGAGGTAAATCACAACGCCAGACTACCCATATAAATGTCTGTGTCGATAGAATAAGTTTTGAAATATAACTGACCTTGTATCACATGAATTACCGCATTTTGAGGGACTATTTTCGTTAGCATTAGCTTACAGCCACGAAGCTGATGCTGCTCAAATATAAGTTATTTTAAATGCAAAAGGGCGCCAGACTGTTTTTAATGCAGGCTAGCTGTTACCGTAGAAATGCTTTAGCCTTGCCCTAGCCTAGCGCAACTAGACTCTTCAAATATAAGAACTGCATGAATTTAGAAAAAAAAAATATCTCCAGACAACAACACTCTGGATAACTAGGAAATGAGGCCTTATGTCAAAAATCCCGAAATATCCCATTAATCCCTCCTCCTTTCCCTCCCAAACAAAATGCATGTTCTTTCTTAGTTTATTTGAACAGTTTACATTTCTAAACTTCAGAGTTCAGCGTTCTGACCGCCTGGTGTATGAAACTGTGATTCAGTGAACTGTCTCCTCCCTGAAGGCATTACCTTGAAGAGACTGTGTGATGGGTGTAGGGTCCCTGGTGTTTCTGACGGCTTTGCGGGTGAGACGGGTGGAGTAGATGTCCTTAATGGGTGGGTGAGTCTGGTCAGCGCAGACCTCACTGTGTGTTAATGCGTTCTCCCTGAAGATGAACCAAAGGACAGGAATTTGGTGGAATATTTGACCGGATCATTTTTTATTTTTGAGATGAAGCTGTAGCTGTGGAAGGTGTGTGGCTGCATATCGTTATTGTGGATCATGTTTGAGTCATTAAAGTCAGTGGCAGCTGCAGGAGTGTGTTTGTAGGCCAATACTATATGGGGAAAGAGTTTTTATGAAACAGCTGTTGGTGATGTCACTTCCCCTGCTGTTTCCGCCGCCGGGTGAGGACGGTCAGATTGTGAAACCGCAGCTGAAGCTCTAGTTCGTAACTGCAGAGGGATATAACAGTTGACCTTATCACGTCACATGGGGACAGGAGCTAGGATCAGGACATAGGAACTATTATTAGAGGAACTCGGAAGCAGCCTAAGGTTCTGAGGAAGTCACATGGCTTCCTCCTCCATGCAAAATGCAAGTGCACGTCAGTATCCATGTCTGTCAGCCTCGCTGTGTTTGGTAAAAGGAGGCAAAGTAATCACAAGCCAATGGATTGTATCATTTTAGTCGCCGCCCTTTGATGTGTGAAATGTCACCTTTGGTATCGCCTGTATATAATGACTCAGCTGAGAACAATGACGTGAGGTTAATTAAAAGATGATTGTCGAAGCAGCTTTTTCTTTGTGTTCTTTCGAAGAGAGAACTCTGCTTTTATTAAAGGTTACTTACTGAGCGTGATTCTGGCTTTAATACACCCGTGGTATTTCACTTTCCATATAAAGCGGGTATTTGGTAATGTCAAACACATCTTGATTGCCATCTTAGAAATGTTGGATAGAAAACCCTGCACTTAAAAAAAGACAGGCAACAGGCGGTGGTGCATTTAGTCTCAATGGCTCACTCCCGACACTCTTAACCAATACAATCCCATGCATTTTCAGTTTACAGCTGTTTACTCAGAGCTGGATTATACACTGTTTAGCTTGTATCGCTATCCTTTATTGGTTCGGTGTGTCAAAAGCGTTTGAGTGGCTCGATGTGAATCCAGTGAGCTTTGGTTTGAGCGGTGTGTCGCCGAAGAGGGCAACGCAAAACGAGGCAGCGGTGGCACGTTTGTGAAATCCGGTTTGTCTCCGAAGGTCATGGTTGGAGGTGGAGTAAAGGAAGTAAAACCCAAAATGCGGGATGGCAACAAAACTGGTGATGTCTAATAAATTAGCATTACACAAGGGAAGCAAATCAAAAGCACAAGGACAGAACACACATAAAACACAGGACTAGACCAAAGACGACGCACAAAAACAGGGGAACAAAAGATGAATCATGACACCGAATCTGCCGTATGGATGCGCTCTGCACTTTTACATCCTCAAGTAGGACCGTTGAAGCGCACTGTCTATATCTTTCCGTTTTGATTCTTGCATGTTCATGTGAAACAGATGGCCTTCGCAAACTTGTGGAACACAAACTACTGCAAAAGCACAGTCGGCTCTGATTAAACGAATTTAAAAAGATCTTCTACAAATCCACCCCGGCTGTGTTTTGTACCCGACTCAGGCATTTTGACAATTTTCCCTTGGATGCGGATTTTTGAACAAAACAAATGAAGTGTGCTTTTTTTTTTTAGGCGCGTTGAGTTGCCTTGTGCACGAAATGCGCGGTATAAATAAAGTTGCCTTGCCTTGCCTTTTGATCTGGAAAGGGGAAGATTGCGAACTTGTAGAGTAATCACCAACGATGAAAGCATGTAGGTAGTGGTCACTATAATTACTATATAGATTTATTGTTCAATAAATAACAGATAATTACATTATATTTAATGTTTATTGCCGCTTGCGTGATATTCTAAGATATGTTATATATCATATACCAATGATTTACTTTATGCTTTAGAGTTGACAGTATAGTATCACTAGTCAATAATATTGTATATTGCGATATTTTCCTGCCGTAATATATAGACAGACAGACATAAAAACAATATGATGTTTCACACGTACCCAACAATTTAGTGCAATGTAAAATCAATTTACAAAAGTGAATTAGTCCATAGACAACAGGATTTCAGTCTTAACTGCTGTAGGCTGTCAGTCTTTATCGCAGAAATAATGTTTTTCCTGAGTTTAGCGAACTTTTAGCAGACGTAGTGCACTTATTCTGCTGGCGCTTCGGACACCGGGCTGACCTACTTTCTGCACGTCTTTGAGCTAACGCTGGAGTGATTTTTTTTTTATATGATAGTTTTAATTTTAATTTAAATGTCAAATAAAACGCCTGTAAAAGTGCCAAAACTGTCATTCTGTTTCATAAAATAAACATTTGTAACAATAAATACATTCAGAAAAAAAAAAGAGGAACGCAGCTCGGAGAAAGTAGTGGGCTTCTGTCCGAATAGCCAACAGAATCAGTGGACTATATAGTCTACTATATAGTGCGGGCCTATGTTGTGAATGAGGGGTTAGGGACTAGGGTGGCCATTCGGACACAGCCTCTGTTTCTCTTCAGCTGTACAGCTACTGAACCAGGACAGCATCCCATACGTCAGCATACTGTCCCGCTGTAGAACAGGTTCAACGCTGGGATGGGGAGGTCCAGCTTCTTCAGTTACAGAGAAAGTGAAGACCTTGTTGTGCCTTCTTAATGATAGCTGTGGTGTTGTCTCATGGTGGTCAGATTGTCTGACAGATGTATCCCCAGGAACTTGGCGCCCTCGACCCTCTCCAGCTCACAGTTGTGTGGACGATATTTTCCGGACTTTCTGAAGTCGACGATCGTCTCCTTTGTTTTGGTGGTGTTGAGGGCCAGATTGTGCTTTGTGCACCAGGCTATGAGCACCTCCACCTCTTTCCTTCAAGCCGACTCATCGTTGCTCGTAATGAGGCCGACAACTGTGGTGTCATCTGCAAACTTAAGTAAGTAAGTGCTTTATTGTCATTGTACAAGCGTACAAGGAAAGAGTGTTCAGGTGTTAGTCCTAAGCCTCTGCGGCTGAGCCGCCACTGTGTCAACCTGACCAGCATGACCTTGAGGTCGGGGAAACTGTAGCACTCGGAAGAAACCTGGCTGGCTGCCCTCTGTCTCCTCTGATCCTCTGAAATAGTGCCGCGCCTCCTGGGTTTGTCCTTGTTTCAGAGCGTGGTGTCCTGCACTGGTCAGCTCCACCTCCTCCTTCCTCTTCCTCCCTCCGCTTCACAACAGAGGCAGTTTTTTTTTTGTCAAAACTATTGTTAGTTGACCATACTTAAGTTCACATTTCGTTTGAAGACTTCCAGTCAGTCCTTTGTAAAGCCTTAGTGCATGTTTTTTATTACATACACTATGTCTCCTTCTGACAGTTTTATTGTGGTGGTTACTGGAGAAGTGAATCCCATATGTGTGCCAGAGTAAAGGAGCCCTCATCTCTGTTGATGGATCTTATTCCTCGCTTCCCAAGCTCAATTGCCTCCCGCATTGTATTGTTGCTCTTCTGTCCCCATGATCTTTACCTGTCCCAG
The DNA here is from genome assembly GCA_021464625.1 of Proterorhinus semilunaris. NCBI lineage: Eukaryota > Metazoa > Chordata > Actinopteri > Gobiiformes > Gobiidae > Proterorhinus > Proterorhinus semilunaris. The sequence goes on along the minus strand of CM038356.1, from coordinate 26,891,306 downwards.
TCCATTACATGATTAAAAATGTTTTGTTATACCTAGTGTCTTTCTAGAAGAACTCTATAAACATGATTATCCACAAGGCCTTTTGTTTTTATTATATCAAGGGAAGCAAGAAAAAAGGCAAGTGGCAGCAGCATCACAGGCATCTAGGCGCCACAAGCCTGAGCGGAGCACTTGCATGGCTCGGGGCTTTGACAGCGAGGTCCGAGTCATTGCAACCAATCCACCCAGCAGACTGAACATTAAGAGAACTATAAGTACCAACTTCAATTACTGAATGCAGAGCGACGGGGAGCAAAACGCACCAACACGGAGGGGCCGGGTGTACGAGAAGTCAGAGGTTAAGCAATCCACAGGAAATGCTGTTCATGAGGCGGCCGGCCGCCCAGCAAGTGATACTGCCGCACCTGTTTGGATGAAAGCCATATAGGTTAGCCAAGGGGTCAGGCCTCTTGTGCAAATGCGGCTCCACTAGATGATTTTGATTGAGCACAACACACCTGTTATAACACTCGGCAAACACAGAAAGTATTGTCCTTTTAAATGTGTTTTGGGCGGATACACCCACTCTTGTTTAGAATGTATGAGGAAAAACACTAGAATTTGGGCCTCCACGGGAAGGTTTGGCCCCGTCAATTGACTGGGAACCAAATTGCTCTGCGACTGAGAAAACTAGCCTAATCCCGCTATAGATTGCTGTCATTTTCCTTAGGCAGCCAACAACAACAGCAGTGACGTGAATGCCAAGTCCATCCACACAACACATCCAACCAACCTCTACTCCCAGACCAGCCGTGTGTGCTTCACAACAAAAAACGTTTGTCTCCGCTCACCTGGTTTCTTTTGTCGGAGTGGAAGTTTGGACAAAGCGTGACCTGAAAGTTCCGCAGACGTACATTTCACGCCCCGCACCTTTGATCGCCAGCGCTTGAGGTTTAAAGCGAGCGTGACTCGCGGTTCTGGGGAAGAGTGACGTTAGCTCGGAGCTTTTTGCGTCTCGAGTGGATCTGACAAAAGCCTCCCTGCGCAAAGTGGCTTCAAAAATCTTTGCTGTGTGAAAGGAGACAAAAGCCAAATCCGTGGAAATCCCGGAAGTCACCGACGAAGGCAGAGAGTTATACGTTTTGTTCAGTGGTTAAAGTGGACTTTGGGAGAAGAGTAACATTATGTCCATAACAGAAGGTGTTTTAATAACTTTTTAGATGTGCTCTCGTTCGAGATACTCCCTGAACATGATGGCATTTTGAATGAAACGGACGTCATTTAGAGCAATCTGGTGTATGTTGTGTGGCCATTTCCAGTTCAAACAGCCTTCTAAAACCCAGAACACAGTGTAATTATGATTACTTTTCTCTAAAAAAACAAACTTGCTATTATGGCAGCAGAGGGCCCCGGTGTCAGCTCAGCCCCTTATCCCGCTCAGTGTGGGAGCTGCCGCCTCACGCTGAGCTGCGGAGAGGTCACAAGCAACACAGGCAACACTAAAGACAAAACTGACCTTGTTGTTTTCGTTTTTATAATTGGCTGAGTCAGAGGAAATATTGTGTTAAACAAAGGCCGACATGGTGACGCATATTTGCACTGTGTGGTTGCTCTGTGCTTTGCTATAATTAAATGCACCCGTAATTTCTGAGGGTAAAAAGTGGCTAAAAGTATGAGAAGACCGCTCTATGTTTATCGATGGATGAGGACTTGATTTGGGGATAAACGCTGTTACTGGTTGGGGCACATTCAACCTGCGGCGTCTTCCCTCACTGTGCAGACGGGGACTGCTGTTGTCGTTTCCATCTGATTCCTCCAGTGTCCCTCTGGTGAGTAGAATTCTGTCCAGCGCAGCTACGGCAAATTAATTAAGCTCCGTGCGCTCTTCTTCTTCTTCTTCTCTGTTTGTTTGGTGCATTGCGCTCCACTGTGTGCGACAAGGCGTTTCTTGACCAACTCCGTGTGCTGTCTACCAGAGTGTGGGGCTGAATGCGCTGGATTATTCAATTTGTTTCTCGCTATTCATGCAGCGTGGGTGGAAGGCGAATGCTCCCTGCCTCGTGTTTGCATTACAGTGCTGATACAGTCAATGAGATATACATATATACATATATACACACACACTAGTTTATTATATCCTGGTCACTCACTGGAGACAATGGAAACAAAAATAATCTAATTTCAAAACGTCCATAAGAGTATTATAACTGCAATATCCTTGAAATTTTCTTATTTTCAAAACTACTGCTTTACATAGCAAACACTTCATGGTCTCGGCATCATAATATTCTTCTGAACTGGACTCTGAACTTTTTACAGGCTAACTGTCTGATGACAGTCTGATGACAGTCTGATGCCATCTACAAAGAACATCATGATTTATAGATCTGTCTGAGAATTCTTCTACTTTTAGCTTCACAGTCTTTCCCCTGCCCCCACTCTCTAAATACATTAAATGTAAACTCCAGAAGAGAGGTTGAGATTCCACACAGAGGGGCAACATTTGGACAAATGGGGCCTTTCCACTGGCAGTGTCAGGGTTCTGTTTTTGTGTAGCTTCCCCCTGAGTTGTGTTTTGGGTTTCCTGTGGTTTATTTTGATATGTCTGCCCCTGTCTTGCTTCCCCTGTGTTTATTGCCTGCCCCGCCCTAATGTGTGTCACCTGTGTCCCGTTTCCTTGTGTATTTATACCCCTGTGTTCTCCCCTGTCTTTGTCGGTACATTGTTCCTGTTCATGCTTAGTGTGTGTCTTGTCTAGCGCTTCCGGTCTGGCCTGCAAGGTTAGTGACTGTATTCTGTTCTTGGATGTGTCCATTCAATTTAAGTTTGCCTCACTTTGGGCTGTCTGCACATTGGGTCTTTGTCTGCCTGCACACCAATCTGTGACAGGCAGACCCTACCTAGCCTGGCACGAACCAGGCTGATCCTCCATGTTAACAGATACATGGGGGTACAGTCTGGTATTGTGCAATTTCAATCTCGTTGACTCCGGCAAAATCAAGCAGGGCCAATCATAGCACAGGAGGCAGGATTTTACGGTGCGCCATCTTCCGCTCCAAGATTTCGAATCAAACACCAGTGCTCCTCCGGCCGTAACCAAAACGTTGAAGATGGCGGCCGCGACACAACGATCTTTTACCAGTGCCCTTTCTTCTGTTTTATATGAGTTGGACTTGCCCTTAAAGCCACAGCAAGAAGCTGCTCTGAGACCATTCCCCGAAACATTTACTCGACTGCACGTGTGGACGACAAACAATCATGGCGGAGGACGTACCGTGACTAATGTGACTTGAACAGACTGCTGGGTTCTGATTGACAGCCCTCACTATTAACATGCAGGTCATACGGATTTAATATTTCACAACATCATACCACTGTTGAAACAGGTTATATTGCCGATATTAGCATTTAGCCGCTGTTAGCGCAACTTTAGCTGGTGCTAGCATTAACATGTTGCTTACCTTCATAGTTGTCTTTTATCGACTTCTTTGCTCTAGTATTTGCCTTGGCACCTCTGAATAATTCCATAAACCCAACCAAAAGGCAGCATTTGTCCACATTGTTCTCATCGTGGCTCACAAACCTTTTCAGGCCGTTCTGTTGTTGCTTCAGTAATGTGCGCATCTGTGGGAGCCCGACCCAGAACAACTGCGGGCCTTGTGTAGTGGAAATCCTTGCGTGTAATGGTTAAGAGTATTGAGTAGACAAGTGTGGTATGTGGAACCACGGCTATACTGTACGAGGTGGTCAGTTTTGGAAATAAATATAAGAGAACCTCCGACTGACCTCTTTAAAAAAAAAAGTTTTGTGAAAGCAAATTACTTGAATTCATATGCCCTTTGTAAAAGTTTTTCCAGCATACTCTGCAAATGACTGCAGTGCTAGACGAAGCGCTAGATGTTAATTATGCATTAAAGGTCTCTTTCTTCTCTGTGGGATATAATTGCATAAATGTGGGCTCTTAGGGTGACGTTAAGGAGAAGGGGCATATGAGTGTGCTGTGTTCATTAGTCTGTTCAAATAGTGCCAACTGACCCAACTAAAGACGGACATGAGCATATTGTCTTAAAAGGATCTGGCACACAAAGGTTCCTTAGACGTCATTTGTACATTGTAGTTCAAGCGTGTGGTCAGGCACAAGATCTGCTTTATGGCTTCTGATAATAGGAGGTGGAGCACTAGTAGCCGGGGGAGCACATGCTGCATATGCAGGGAAAAACACTCCACACGAGCCTCAGGACTCCGCTCTCCGCCAAACAAAATCCAAGAAGAACCAAAACCAACACAGTCTCACTCCGAAAGCGTCATAAATTGACGAACGGTCTTATGCGTAATATAGAGACGCTAAAGGTCCCGTTTGCGTATCCATTGACGCAATGGGTTTGTAATATATTTCAATGAGAGTCCAGGCACGGCTCATTTGACGATGTCGGACAACTCATAGTATAGAACAAATTCTGCCCGGTTTAGCCAACTATAAAACAAACAAAAATGCAAAAGCGCATTCAGCAAACGCGCAGAACTACAGTATTCACGTCTATTTGCCTGAATCTGAGGCCAAACTGTTGTTCATCAAAGCCAAAAAATGATGGATCCAGGACAAACCATGATCAGCTGTTCTGATTGACACCCGGGTCAACCAGTGACACACGTTCAAAACTGTGACGTCACTAAGAAGGCGGTCAATCTAAATTTTTTATTGTAAAGTATTAGTATTAGCCTTATTTACGTCATTAAGCAGAAGAATCTGAAAGCACATTTAAGGTTTGGATTGGAGGCCTTTTTTATTTTATTTTAATATTTTTTTCAGCAATTAAAGACGGTTTACTTCGCACATCTCTTGTATGAAACAGGTGCGTAAGAGAATGCATAGAAGCCAAACGTAGAACAGGAAAAAACCTCTGGCACACTGTATACTTGCAACACCAATGTTCCTTTATTTGTTCCGGCCAGTGGCCTTCGTCAGGCAAAATGTTTTTTTATAAATCGGAAGCCATCCTTAAATAGGGCGTGGCCTGCTGCATCATAGGATGATGTCATAATGGCCTATGGCAAAACGTAGGCAGCATATGTATACAACATACATCCAAACACAAAAAAACAAAGCCAGGATATAGTGAATATACATATGTACAATAAAAACATTTAGTGGCACATGAATTACCTATCAATCAATCAAACTTTATTTATAAAGCGAAAGGTATCACAAAGTACTTTACAGATTACAACATTTAAAATATGCCCCGCATCATACATCTATATATATATATATATATATATATATATATATATATATATATATATATATATATATATATATATCCATCCATCCATTTTCTTCCACTTGTCCGTTGCCGGGTCGAGAGGGCAGCTGTTGGAGCTGCACCAGCCCCTATAGCGCCCCCTGCAGGTGGTGGGTCCACAGAAGGACGGCCTCATGGTTCTAACCGGGCCTGTTGGTCTCTCATAAGGGGCTTCTGAACCACTCTTTGTCTGACCGGTCACCTAGGACCTGTTTGCCATGGGAGACCCTACCAGGGGAACGACAACAGAGCTCCAGGATCATTCAGGCTCAAACCCCTCCACCACGTTAAGGTGGCGGTTCAAGGAGGGGTTGTGTATATATATATATATATATATATATATATATATATATATATATATATACACACACATACATGCATATACACACACACACACACATATACATATATATATACATACATACATACATACATACATACATACATACATACATACATACATACATACATGTACACATACACATGGGAAATGGATATTTAACCTCCTGAGACCCTGCGGCCTCATACGAGGACGTTACATTTCTGCCTCTTGACATAATGATAGTCAAATTTGTAAAGCTTTGACCTGTTGGCCACATTCAGGGACACTGCCCACACCATCTTGAAGTGATATCACAACATTACACCAATGTCAGTGAGAAAGAAAATGGCGGGAATATCAGCAAAACACTTCTACACCAGTTCCCGAAAGAAAAATGACCCAGGTAAAAATCTATCAAACTTTTATGAATGAAACAAATGTATTTATGTACAATACTGTCTCTTTAATCATATAGGGATTAAAATTTGACATATTTTAGTATAAGTAGCACTCTAGGACATCAGTAAATGTGGAGCACTCGTTTGAGGACATTGGGACTATATACTCTTATTTATTCTTCCATGTGGTTAGCTAAACGTGGGAATATTTAGAAGGATTTATAGTTGTAAATAGTTATTTTAAGTGGCCCATTTGCATTGTCATGTTTTGTAAGTGGTATATTAGCATAGTAATACATTATATAGCTAGTGTGCTATATAGCTAGCCTATTTAGCTCTGCTCATATGATAGCCAGCTAACAGCTAACGTCAGCTAATAGGGGCTGGGATGGAAAAATGATAGTAATACCTAAATGATCAGATAACTTTATGTGTTTATACTATTAGTGTAACATAAAGTCTGTCATATACCCAAGGTTATTTAGTGTAGAAACGTCCAGTGATCCTTTTTAAATGTTTATCCAAGAGTCTACCAATAGATATAATTGATCATTGATCTGTAACTTAATGATAATAACATGTCACTTTATTGATCTTAGAATAGAGAAAAGAGTCAATTCAATATTTCATTCGAGAAAACCACTTTTAAGAAAACCTCTGGGTGTCGGTAAATATCGGATATTGGCAGATACTCAAACCCCAGTATCGGTATTGGTAGCAAAAAAGCTAGATGGGTGGTCTCTAATTCTTTCACATTATCGTTACAGGTAAACTTTCATTGTCAAGAGCAGAACGATTGCTCATGGCAATTGCAGATAACTCTGAGGTGGAGGACCTCTCAGATGGGGAAGATAATGATCCTGCTCTGAACGAAGTTATTCCACAAAATTTTGACCTCATGGATTCATCAGAAGATTCCGGTGAAGAATACACACCACCTGATGCAGCTGAAGATAGTGATTCTGAGAATGAAAGTCAGCCAAATCATCTACAAGTGCACAAACGTGGACGTAAACGACAGCATGTTCAGAATGAGCTGGATGAGGAAGAACAGCGTCACGGAGACTCCAGACCAGAACCCAGGGATGCTGGACGTGGAGAACGCTGGAGGTCAGCTCTTTTTAGCCCAAACTTAGTGGAGTTTCAGGATGAAGGTGATGGACTGAAAGATGAGCGATCAGATTGGCAGCCACTGGATTATGTGGAGCAGTACATTGACTCAGACCTGATGAGACTCATTGCTGACTGCACAAATGCCATGTCACTGGGTAATGGTGGGAGATCTCTCAAAACCTCTGCTGATGAGATGTATCACTTTTTTGGAGCAGCAATGTTGATGTCTTGCATGCCTTATCCACAGATAAGGATGTTTTGGTCCAATGCCCTAAAGATCCCCGCCATTAGTGACACAATGTCCCGTGATCGCTTCTTCAAACTGAGGAGCCATCTGAAGGTAGTCATTGACTATGATGTCTCAGAAGACAAAAGGGAAACCGACAAATTCTGGAAGGTGAGGCCTTTTATGGACCGTATACTTACTGGCTGCCGCCTTCAGGCTCGTTCAGAATGCGTTTCAATAGACGAGCAGATGATCCCGTTTACAGGGGCCTGTCCATTCCGACAATATGTGCCACTAAAGCCAAATCCAGTGGGAATGAAGAACTTTGTGGTAGCATCTGTGGATGGACTCGTGCTTGACTTTGAAGTCTATCAAGGTTCAAAAACCCTGGCGTTGAAGGTTCAGGACTCAGATGGATTGGGCCTAGGAACACTAGTCATCAAACGTCTGTCTGAAACACTCACTGCTGGCACACAAGTGTGTTGTGATCGCTTCTTTACCACCATACAAGCAGTTGATCACATGCTGAAGGATAATGTATATCTTACTGGTACAGTGATGAAGGGCCGAGTCAAACAAGCAGTGGACAAGTTACCTGATGACAAAACCCTCAAACAGCGAGGAAGAGGTACCTTCTCCACAGTCACCAGGGCAGATGAGAAACTATGCGTGGTCAAATGGTACGACAATAAGCCAGTTTTGATGCTCTCCACTGTTCACTCAGAGCAGCCAGAAGATACTTGCCAGCGATGGTCCAAGAAGGAAAAGAAGTATGTGACCGTGACAAGACCAAGCATCGTGCGCGAGTACAACTCAAAGATGGGAGGTGTTGACATGTCAGATAGGATGATGAGCTACTACCAAATGTCTGTGCGGACGAAGAAGTGGACAATTCGCATGCTGATGCACTTCACAGATCTTGCCCTTGTCAACAGCTGGCTGCTGTATCGCAGAGATAACCAGGAAAATGGCACCCCAAGAAAAGCTGTCATGAAGTTTCTTGAGTTTTGAATGGTGGTGGCTCAGGTATTCCTCAGCAAGCGTGATGTTCTTCATGAAGGTGCTCATGTCACAGAAGAAGAGAATGAGAATGGACACCTTACACCACCAGGCAAAAAATCTCGTGTTGCTCCAATCCCCCATATCTCTGTCCGTTCCAGTGCTGCTCATCTCCCGGAGATGGTGGCCTTGAAAAATCCCATGCGTTGCAGAGCAGAAGGCTGCACTGGGAAATCCCGTGTGCGCTGCATGACATGCAATGTGCATCTGTGCTTGCAAAGTGAACGCAACTGCTTTACAGCATTTCACACTGGCCAGTAGGGGCTGACAGGCTGAAAAGATAGAGGGAGCTAGTTAGAAAAACAAGCCACAGTTCAAAGGCTGCTCTGATGAATTCAACTGTTTTTGGACTATTTCTGTTACAGGTTACAGTTTGCACTTTGACTTTTGTATTAGCCATGTTTTAGGCTATTAAATAACAGCTGTTTACATTTTATTTAGGCTATACACTCTGATGTTTACACTTTCAAATAAACTGAGAAAATGAACTTTTTTGACCAATGGAGTCTCTTTGTGTCATACAGTAAGATAGACCCACTGTACTCATATGAGGACATTCATTTTTGAGAGAACTACTAAATGTATTACTCTGAAATTTTGAATTATGACTTATTAGGACCTTCTGGCCCTAACAGCAAACAATGTTTCATAAAAGTTATGACAGACCCACTGTCCTCACATGAGGACATCCTTTTCTGTAAAAACTACTTCCTGTACAAAAACACATTTTGGTTATTATACTTATGAGGTCCTACTTATCCCAAATAGCAAGAACAATTATAAAATGCACACCAGACAAACTCTCGGGTCTCAGGAGGCAGCTCAAAAATAGAAAAGATCTAAATATATGCAAATCAACATGTACACCAAGGAAGTTAACACAGCCTATAAACATAACATGGCATTGGAACCTCTGTAGAAAAACATTCAAAACAAGCTCATAATTTAATCCCTTGGGTGCAAGGGTCTGTAAAGTTTCAATCCAGTGGCTTCTCTTTTCAATGTAATAACTTGCGCACCACGTATGTGGTCTATTTATTGCCTTGCCCTTATGGTTTGGCATATGTGGGAAAAAACATGAGAAAATTAAAACAAAGAATAAGCATAAGAGCTCAATACAGAGATGACATAGAATATCCAGTAGCCCATTTCAATGATGAACATCATGATGTCAGTGCACAACGTTTTTGCGGCATTGAAGAAGTCTCTCCTCATAGAGAAAGAGACCATGAAAAAACTTTTGAAGAAAAGAGAAGCCTACTGGATTGAAACTTTACAGACCCTTGCACCCAAGGGATTAAATGATGAGCCTGTTTTGAATGTTTTTCTACAGAGGTTCCAATGCCATGTTATGTTTATAGGCTGTTAACTTCCTTGGTGCACATGTTGATTTGCATATATTTAGGCAGATTTTATCTATTTTTGAGCTGTCTTATATATCCATTTCCCATATGTATTTCGTGTGCCACTAAATGTTTTTATTGTATATATATGTATATTTTATTCACTATATCCTGGCTTTGGTTTTTGTGTTTGGATGTTTGTTGTATACATATGCTGCCTACGTTTTGCCAAAGGCCATTATGAGTAAAATCACAGCTCATTATTACTATGCATTTGTTGAAAAAATATTTGAGCATTATTCTTTGTACTATGCTCTATTTATTAATTATGAACTACTTAAGGACCTCTTAGCCCTGGTATTTTTGTAGTAGAACTTTATGGAAATCTTTATGGCGATGTCTTCCTGAGTGAGGGTTAGCATTTTGAGTGCAGAAGAGGACGGCACGCAGAATTACTGAATCCTACATGAGTGAAACAAAACATGGTACATGTTTTGGATGAGGTTATAACGATATAATATGGTAAAAGCTTAAAAGTTTTGGCCCTGAATAATGTGATATTCTGTATGCCTATATAAGATAGTCAAGCTCACCATCCTCCTCCCACTATCTGCCAAAGTCTTTCTTGTGGATTTTGTGCAAAATGTTCTTTCATGTCACTGAGCTCGCTTCCCTCCTTCATGCTGGATGTGTTTCATGGTGGATGCGCGCCTGATATCTTCTGCAGTCCATTTCCCCGGGGGTCTTATGTCCTTGTGCCCAACACATAAAAAGAAGACCTCCATCCACATCATGTCTGGCCATCATATACTGATGTTTTAAACAAATCAATTATGCCCCAGCGCAACAGCACAGGTCTCCATTTAATCATAGAGCATGAAAGGTGACCAGATGGCTCTGTTAAGCAAATATGGTTCCTTTCAAGGACACAGCTGTGGCTATGACCACAAAGACGGGGAAAGTATACAGACATTTAGGTAGACGTTACCAAACTTTAGGACCCGTTTTCTCAAAATAGAGTTGTCTTTATGACTGGTGCACTGGGCAATATATATTGTTTGTCTCAAAAGATTTTTAGATGTCACATTGCATGACGTGGGGATTGTAAAATTGTGAACTGCTCTCGTCTCCACTGTGCGATGGTTCAAAGAGACGATTGTCTCATACCAGTTTCAGGCGTCAGAGCTGAGGCAAGTGCAAAGAAAGTGCAGGGAATGTCAAGTAAAATGCAGAGTCGTATCGGCTCATCCCCAGCTTCTGTTGTTCATGACTCTGGCGCGGAGGGTGTGTTGACGGGACAGAAAAAAACAGAAATCCTGTTTGCAGCAAGAGGAGGCTCACTTTGCGACTAACATTCCAAAATATCAGACACTGCCTGATGTCGGTCACAGCTGGTCTTTGGTCGTACGCCAGTTCTATTTTAAATCTTTGTCCCTGTCTCACTGTACGACCTACGACCTCTGATTATGAGCTACGACCCACGATTTTCCGCACGATGAATGATCGCTCAATAAAATGGGAGCTCCTCCGTTAGAAACCAAAATGCCCTGAATCAGCTGGTCAAGTAAAGTCATCGACCAGCCTCAGACCCGTTTGGACCCTCTGTACAATAAACAGTTAGAGAGGATGACGTCTCATGATCGGAAGGTTGGGGGTTCGAATCCCGCCTCCTGAAGGCTCACACTGTAGTTGTATCCTTGGGCAAGACACTTCACCCAGCTTGCTTCCAGTGTCTGCATACATTGGTGTATGAATGAGAGTGTGAATGGGTGAGTGGATCCTTGCAATACCTGCTTTTCTGTAGTTGCAGATTAGATACTCACAACGATCAGGATGAACCTTGGACCGTTCGTCTTTACAAAACTGCTGCAGTTCAGCGAGATTCAAGTGGTGTACTTACTTATTCCACGCCTCTCCTGTGAATGTTTACGTGTTATGGCCAATAAAAATATGATCGAATGTAAATGTTTGGGTGGTATTAGTTCAGGCAGACAAGTTTAATCATTCCTGTGATTTTGATGAAGATCAGACCACATTTAGTGACCAATTTTGGCAGAAATGTGAGAAATTCCAGACTTCTCGACACTGTATTTATATCTGTAATTTACAGCAAAATTGATATAATTACATTAGTCAGGTTACCTCACAATCAACTAGTAGTGCGTTAGACCACTCATCAATAATAAACATCTAAAACACTCAAACCACTTAAACTAAAATGTTCTTCTCCATTGGCCAAAGATATCCCCCCCAGATTGTGGAGTGGGTGTTGACAAAGGCGTTAACGACTGTTCAATGGAATCGGTTTTGACACCGTTGTCTTGGTGACTTTATGCCATTATCAACACCGGTGTGTCACTGAGCATCTGTGTTGACGTTTATAGCCATTAATTGCTGATCGACTCTTTTTCCAATGCTGAAGAATATGTTAAACAGATCGATCAGAAGCCCAAACCGCGTAAACAACAGGGTCAGTTGTGAGTCTGTTGTGGGCTGGTTGCAGTTCGACCGTGGTTTGGTCACGGGTTGCTTGCCCTGTCGGATGTGGATAAACGGAGAGGCGCTGAGAGGTCATCTTGTCTTCCACGCTTTAAAATGGCTGTTCTGCCTCGTTCCCCTGTATGGAGGACCGTGGCTGCCAAAACAATATATATATATATATATATATATATATATATATATATATAAATAAAATAAAGATCAAATTTGCAAAGGAATGCATGTATTTATTGTAATAAGTGCATTTATTTCTGTATATATTTATTTCTGTATTTATTTATATATTTATTTTAGTTTTTATGTATTTATTTCTGTATTTATTCATTTATTTATGTATTTCTCTTAATGTATGCAAATCATGGGGTGGGTCTGGATGCCGCTGCTGTAAGGTGATTGGTTAATCGTTCTCCATGCACACATGCCTTGTCCAGCCTAGACACTGCCAAACATGAGCTCTGCAGTGGCACAGAGCGGCTCATGTTGTGACTGGAGGATCTGCAGTTCGAATCCTGCAGGGGCACACTGTCGTTGTGTCCTTGGGCCAGACACTTTGCACTTTGAGTGTAGAAAGGCGTCAGGGGCGCAGTTGGTAGAGCTGATAGTCTCATGATCGGAAGGTCAGGGGTTTGAATCACGCCTCCAGCATAGACATAGCCAAACATGAACTCTGCTTTGGTCTAGCGCTTTTCAACCTACATTAGGCACTCAAAGCGTTTTCCAGCAAGTATCCACTCATTCACACGCTCATTCAGACACCAGTGTACGACAAAATACATAAATGCAATTATTACAATAAATGCATGCATTTCTTTGCAAATTCGATCTTTATTATTATTATTTTTTTATATATTTATTTATTGTTTTGGCAGCCGCGGTCCTCCATAACCCTGCTCCCTTACAACTGATCCTCCACAGCTCAGAGCCGAGACATTGCATGTGTTACATCACACGGGTCACTGCAGATTTGCATATAGAGCAAGCTGGGGGGAGATAATGAAAATGAATTCTTTTTTTATCTAAAGCGTCAGATTAACTGAGAATATTTGTTTATTATTTGAAAAACATGAACAAAATACACCCATCAATGTACACTCCATTGACGCACAGGGGCAAACTGTCCAGGATGCTTATGCTACTCATAGTAATCACAAGGTGATAACCAATTAAAATAAAAAATGAATGTACATATAACCATTCATATAAATAACTTAAATACACTAAAACACTACAACAAACAAACAAATAAGAAAATTAAAACAAAATGAAACACATTGCACACATTTATTTTACTGCAGTATTTTGTTTAAGGTACATTATGTAACTTTTGATCCAGAAAAGAGATATTAATATTGGCACCTTTACTTTCCATCATGATGGCCTTTATTGAGGCTGCAGAAAACCTACCAGAAGAAACCCTAAAAACAATTAATCCTGGAGCGCCATAGATGCTGCCATAATTATTTGTATAGGCCTAGCGCTTTTCTCACGAGCCAAGTCTCCCAAAGCCAAAGAGATTTGTACTTCATTCACACGGTAGTGGTAAGTTACGTATGTGGCAACAGTTTTCCCAAGGGTAGACTGACAGAAGCGCATCTGCACACATCTGCGGACCCTCTGATCACCACCATTCATTCACACGCACACACACACACAACGTCCTCAAACAACGTCATAAAAACATATTGAGCAGTGGTTTCTTTGCTAAATAGAGTTTTTTTTTTTAAAGCATCAAAGCCATTACGTTAATTTTTCACTGTGCTTTAATATGTTGAATGTGAATAAAACATTGAGCCTCATGTAGCACCAGCTACAGGCGATGCATTTGAACCCTGCACCCTCTCCAGGGAATGTTAGCTGCGCTGTGACGTACATGAGATTTCATGTTGAGACATCGACGCTCCAGAGCCAAGGCTTCTCTGGCCTGTCACTCACGTCCCATAATAGAATATCCTATCTGTGAGAACAAATGGGGCTGTGTGTGTCAGGAAGCCATCAAAGTGAGTTGAGCCGACTAAAATGGTTGTCAAGGTAGAACAGAGGCATGCTGGGAGTTTTAGAGGCTTTGGACCAGCCCACATTCTGCCAGACAGCATAACAAACTGATTGATTGATTCATTGAAACAGAAAGCCGGTGGCATAGCTCACTTGGAAAATCTCTGAACTATTGAATGCACAGCGACACAAAATCAGGGGCTTGTTAACACATCCAGCAGTCGGCGGAACACGTTATACAAATGGTTCGCTAAATGCCTTTCTTATTTTCAGCTTGACTTGACACCACCTGGCCTTTTTCTGTCCATTGTGTTCCACACATGTGCTGTTGGTTTGGAGCTGCCCCTATTGCTAAATGCTTAATGTTGCAGGTCTGCGATGCTAAAGTTTAACGCACTTCTCACTGCCACAACAAGTATGTAAATCAATGTCCTTTCTCCTGACGTCTTTTAGCGCTCTTTTAAACTCCATAATGACGAGTATCCTAATGTCATAATGATGTTCTATAATCCACTGGAGTTTGCAAGTGGCCTTATGTCAGCCAAATATGATCCAGATTGGATAGAGTGCATGCCTGCGAGGTGTTGTCCAAGGTACAGGAAAAAAACAGGTTTTTTGTGGGGGCGCTATGTGAAAACCGTAAACGTTATCAAAAAAAGCTGGCTTGGGCTTGTACAGTGCCTTGCGAAAGTATTCGGCCCCCTTGAACCTTTCGACCTTTTGCCACATTTTAGGCTTCAAACATAAAGATATAAAACGAAATGTATTGGATATTTCAAACATTTTTAACAAATAAAAAACTGAAAAATTGGGCGTGCAAAGGTCAGTTCCCACTACCGCGTTTCCCGACGCTCGGTACAGTGCTTCCTCTTTCAGTGATGTGTTCATTAGGATGTGTCTTCAGAAAGAGGTTCACTCTGACCATGTCTCAATGAGCTCCAATGTTTTGATTTCTGCAGAAATATACAGCGCTTTCAAATTACGTTATTTTGACAGGCCTGTCCCTGGCTCCGACAAGTGGCCACTCGTCTTTTTCCCCCGCGCTGAACTACCCGGTGAAGCGCACAGGCTATTAGTTTCGACTGCCCTTCAGCTCTGCTTGATCCATTCTACTGTAAATGAGTTTGGCTGGAGGCTGACACACCTGCGGACCCCTGCACGACCTGTCAGGCCCTCAGAAAAGTGTGAGATGTGATGCTTCTAATGCCGTCCCACTCACTGGCTCTCCGGGGACGACCAGGCATGATACACAGACCAAAATCAATATGCCTGTTCATGCCGGTATTGACTGGAGAATGTGTGCTTGACCTTGGCCTGTCTGTTGGATAAAGTTGTTCAAATGTACCCATTGAAATGCTTTAGGAAATGAACTGCAAACGCACACGCTGATAGAGAAGTGAGAGGCATCTTCCCCGTGGGACCATGCTGTCTGCAGGCGCACTATGTACTTAAGGTATACAGGCAGCGTCGGAAGTGTTTGAAAGGTGGGGGAGACACATTTAAACCAAACAACTGTGGAGCCGCTGTTCTCCTGTCCAGCCCTGGCTTTATGACTCTTTGTAAAAAAAAAAACTCAGTGAATGAAGCTCTTATGAGACGGCGCGCTCGTGTTTGCATCCACATTTATTCAGATTCAACCACACCCGTTAACTCCTGCCATCGCAAAGAAACATCTCAACGCTTGTATCTTCACATTTCCCACAAACGCAGAGAAAATTGAGTCAAGGGGTAAAGGAAGCAAACATTTATCCGTCAAATGAATATTTCAGATGTTATTTGGTTAAGTTAGACTCCAGACAGCGAGGTTTAACGGGCGTATTGACCGGTTGAACACTCGTGCTAGCCCGGTGCAGTTTCCCCAAACTCACGCTACATCAGTTTCATCACTCGCTTTACAAACACATCCAAAACTGATGTTCCTCACCTTAAAGTTACTGGTCAGGCCCTTTGTACCGATGAAGACACGCTGTCCACCTGCCGAGGACCGCGAAAAGTCCTGCTCCTCCATGTGAGAATCCGTAAAAAACTCCGAAAACACGATGCACGAGTGTCCTTGTGCTTCGGTTGGTCAAATCTGTCCGTCCGTCCAACAATAATCCTCCAGTATTCTCACTTTAGCCGTTTTTCAGCGGTTTACAGAGCCATGTGTACATTTCAGCCGCTCTGAGGTGATGGTGGCAGAGCTGCATAAACACAACTACGCAAAGCGGAGCAGATGCGCCGCAGAGCGACGCGATACTGGCGCGGATAATGCCAATAAATATTGTTTTTTATGGAAAATAAGGCGCGGGTCATATTTAATTGTTTGCCCTCGGGGAGCCTATTGAAAAGGTCCAGTCTAAACTACTAAATGTAAAGTCAATGAAAATTCACATTGTGAAAGTGGAGGGGACCAAACAACCATGTTGTGCGATGTGTCTTTTATATGTGCTTAGTTTAGGACAGCTTACGCCCACGAATGAGACCTGCAAAGCGGAGGGGTGTGTCGGAGTCTGAGTGTGAGAGTATGACCGGAGGGTAGGATACGGCGACCGGTGCAGGGAGCAAGTTGAATGGCCTTGTATATGAGTGCAGCCAACAAAATAAAGTACAAAACTCTTCGGCAAGACGGCCGCCGTGTTTTGTTTGCCACCACGACACGTAACAGCGTAGAAGTTGAGGGAGTTAACCCCGGGAGGAGAAGTACCGGCCACGGAGAAGACAGATCTCCCCTGTGTCTCCCAACCACGGTTAGGGGACAAAAGCAGGAAAGGTTAACAACCACTTTTCAAAAGTGGGGGGGACACGTCCACCTCACAGTGAATGGTTCCGACGCCCATGCTACCAACAGGCTGGAGCGGACTTAAGTGAATGAATATTCAAACCCGACGCGAACAGCTCACGTTCTGTCCCCACTTCGAGCAAGTGCGAACGCCATCTGGACCGCGGCTGAGCACAGCGGCTGATCTCCTCAGTCTCAGCCGCTAAATATGGCGTCAGTTAACTATCTTTAAGTTGAGGGCGCAAATACAACATCAACGCGCGCAGAACACAGGGATCGATAAGCTAAGCTAAACGCAGCATAAAAACATAACTCAGCATGTAAAAACGGTGGCCTATTCCTTTAAGGACTCACTGACAAATATGAGCCTTCTACTGCACTGCTTACCTATAGCTATGCCTCTGCTGGTGTCACTGGTGTGGTTAGTGTTTACTTACACTTAAACAAACCTCAGTGATTCACAAGGGTAATTGTATTGTCACAGCAGCTCAGTGATGTACTTAAAACAATCTTGAAGCCAAGTAACCAAGAACAGTGGCAAAGCAATTGAGAAGAACAGGAATATAAAGAGTAATATTTGAAAGCCTCTGTGATGTGACCTCCGCAGATGCTGATCTTCCGCGCCGTGACCATCACCGTGCCCGAGAGCTTCACCCAGTGCACCACCCATGGCAGCTTCACGCAGAGGTGGCAAGAGACTGTCTACAACCTGTTCACCTTCGCCTGCCTGTTCCTGCTGCCCCTCATCATCATGATCTGCTGCTACACACGCATCCTCGTACAGATCTCCGGCCGCAGTAAGCACACTCTTACCTTTTTGCATTTGATTTACCACTGTTCCATCCCACTCTGAACAGGTTCCAGAACAGACTGAGGCCGGAGCTGTTACTAGCTTGAATGGAGCCCTATGCAAGACGCTCTGTATTAGTCAGATTGAAAAAAGTAGAGCCCAAGTATCTGGGGTCAACAAATTGGAAAAGAAATGTGGTAAAAGCAGTTCTTGGGTAAAGCTAAACTCCATCTATTTATATTTTCTTCCCACTTTTTTGGGGGGACAGCCGTGCATTCATGGAACTCTCATACTTCTCTCACACCAGACACTTCCTCCAGCTCCTTTCAGAATCCCCTGGTATTCCTGGGTCCGACAGGCAAATCCCTAGCATGTTCCAGATCCTCCCCAGAGGCCTCTACGACTGACACAGATGACCATGGACAGAGAGTTACCTCAGCTTGGTTTCTCTTGACATGGAGTAGACTCCCACCTTTGTCCTGGGACCTCAGTTCTGGTGGGGGCTTACCGTATGCTCACCCTGCTTATAGTTAGAAACAAGAGGTGCATGAGACATAAACATTGGGTCCATAGTGCTGGTAGTGGAGAGCAGGGGCGAATCACAGTGCGGTTCTTTGCATGATTTGGTACATATTTCCCATAAACTGTAACAGTCTTTCGGAATCTTGACAGTCTTTCAAAATCCAAGCGTAGTCCTACAGACCCTGTTCCCCATCACTACACACAAAAATAATAGTGGAATTAATAGACAAATCAAATGCTGTCCCAGTCAGAGCAGAACAGCAGTCAGTTTATTTCATATACATTGATTTCAATCTTGGTGAGGAGTAAAACCATTAAATCTAATACAGTTATTGAAAAGAAAAGAAAAAGGCCAGGGATAAAGTTATAGTTTATTGTGATTAAATATAATGATCGTGTTACGGGCCCCAAGCTGTGGGGTTGCCGTAGCAGTAATAGTAATCTGTAAGATAGGAAAAGAAGACAGGAGGCAGTGAGTTAGCGGTTGACGCAGCCTCGCTTCATAGTATGTTTAATACAAAAATCTAATACATTTACATATTCAGTCTGTGTCAGATCAACAAACATTTTGGACTGTCAGACAACACACATGACCAAACAAAAATAAGTAAACATCAATACCTTTTCTTATACTTGTAGCTTTCTACATTGTACACAAGCCAATACTTGACTAACAATTGAAATCGTGTTCCTACTACGGCTTGACCTGCTTATTAATCCTTTTATTTATACACAAAGCTGAACACTAGAAAAATGTTTATACTGTCTCAAAAATCTTAAACACCCGTTTTAAACCGAAACCATTTAGCAAAACTTTCATTTGGGATAATGCACTTTTGTGAGTTCAAGTCAAGAGCGGGGGCGCCGCCATTACCAGACCTCGTGCCCACGCGTATAGCACGACTGAATACATTAATTACATCATCTTATCTTGTTACAAACCGCTCGAAAATTGGCCATCTCTAACCACATCATACCTTATATGTATGTGTTATTTAGCATGTGCTTAGAACCTTATTACCTGTAAGATAGGAAAAGAAGACAGGAGGCAGTGAGTTAGCGGTTGACGCAGCCTCGCTTCATAGTATGAAGGGAAGTTGCCAACGTGTTGGCAAGAAGGCCCCGCCAGGCGGACCCACAGCCTGCTCACAACAATGCCCCCTTGTGGCGCACCCCATAATTGCGATCCCATAATAAGTCGTTCCCAGGTTTCTCCATTAAACATAAATAGCATGACTCTCAATATTAAATAACATAAAATATGTGACTATACATTTTGTGTATGTCACAATCGCATTATATTTAATCACAATAAGCTAACACCCCTGGCTCTTGCAAATGGTCGGTGCCTTTGTGGCTCTTCAAGGTTGAACATTTCGGCTCTTGGTCTCTGACTAGTTAGCCACCCCCCTGGCCTAGAGTTTGAAGCTGCAGCCATGTACATGAACACTGTTTCCTGCTCCTCACTTCTTTCACCCTGAGCTGCACAATCTAATGGAGCCAATGAGACAAAAAGGTTTATGATCTTATTCTCAGAAGGTTCTGAACACTAATGCAACCTCTTTTCTGTGCCGCAGTGCTGTCCCGGGACGTGCACCTGCGCCGCTCCCATAACAATATCCCCCGGGCGCGCATGAGGACGCTGAAGATGAGCATCGTCATCGTCAGCTCCTTCATCGTGTGCTGGACGCCCTACTACCTGCTGGGCCTGTGGTACTGGCTCTTCCCGGAGGACATGGAGGAGACGGTGTCGCACTCGCTCACCCACATGCTCTTCATCTTCGGCCTATTCAACGCCTGCCTGGACCCCATCACCTACGGCCTGTTCACCGTGCGCCTCCGCCAGGGCCTCCGCCAGGGCCTCCTCGGCCGCTGCTGCTGCTGCCCCCGAGTGCGCTTCCGCGGCGACCACGACAACCACACCTGCCTCATGCACCTGAGCCGGCTGTCCTCGCTGAAGAAGACCTCGCCCGGACGTAATGAAGCGGAGGAGAGGAGCGTGAGCCTGAGGACACAGCACTCGGACGCAGAGGACAGGAGCCCGAAGAGCCCCCACAGGACTGTCACGCCCGTCCTGCCCCAGAGCCAGATATGAAGGCGGGGAAGGTCGCCATGGAAAAGATTAACAAAAGGGAGATACACATTCCGGTTGTGATTTCCAAATGTGAAGTCCGATCCAATATTCTGGAATTTTTGGAGTCAAGAATGTCCAGTTGTTTTGACTGATGGTACTTCATGTTTGAAAGGAACAGTTATTTGAATCATTTGCTCAACCTAGCTTGCCATTAGATTTTCTCATTGCAGTCAGGTCTGAGAAAGTCTAATATTGCTCCATTAAGCTTCGATTTCGTCCGCCACATTCTTAATGAGAATAGAAAAGAAAAGAAAAATCAAGATGGAAGCAAGAAGATGGAAGCCGCATCAGGTCAATCTTTAATTACAGTGCTCAGACCTCAGATATTTGCTCCAAAACTATTTTCTCGGAAAAATGACACTGGACTATGATAATATAGCAATGTGTATAACAAAATGTAAAATCGAATAGTTTCAATTTAATGACACTTCTTGACAGTTTCTTGAATGAGTAATTCACTTTCCATTGGGAGGAGGCAGACCGAGGACACGCACTTTGTGGCTTTTTGTCTGGCTTTTACTTACTTGCTTACTTCGATCGAGAAGTCTGGGCATCTCTGCTCAGATTGCTGCCTCCGTGTTCCCTCCCCGGATAAAGCAGAAGAAAATGGATGGATGGATGGCTGGCCGCAAATTTAAGTGTATTTGGTGTGTAGGGCGTGTGAAGTGAGTTCTTTATTTAGGCTTGGAACCTTAAAACCAACTCTTTCCCACAATAAAATGTTTAGTTTAGAATTGTATATAATATAATATAAGTCCTGTTGTAAAAAGTACGATCTGTGGCGATGCGTCAGTTTAACAAGAAGCCTGAGGGCCACCCAAAATTGGTCTGATGGCCGCATTTGGCCCCCTGGCCCCACTTTGGGCACCCCTGCTCTGACCATAATACAGTTTAATGGCTGACCTGGCTGGGCATTTTGGCCGTTGTCCTTAGTACATGTGACGGGGCATTGACATTGCTTCTCCAAAAGTACGGAATCATGAACTATCCCTTTAAATATCAAATAGTCTTATACACATGATGATTCCTCATACAACTTTGTGCACCCCGGCTATGTTAAGACGTGGCACTGTTGTTTATGGACAGACAGATAAAGCATAAACTTAGGAACATAAAATGCCCATTTTGAGTTGGTATGATGAAATCCAAACAAAATGCAAATGCCTATAACAATTGGCTTATACTTACATTTTTTGGAGTCTCTAGATTTTTCTTTTTCTTTCAACTTATATGACATAATTGGTTCCATTACGCATATCATCTTGAGTGCAGTGCTTTGAGTCTCACACCTCAATGTTCACTTTTTCTTTTTTGGCATTCCTTACTTTCACATATCTCCACATTTAAAAGACGTTTTTCCAAAGTCAAAGTTGGTAAAAAAACGTATTTCCTGCTTGTGTGCAGTGTGCTCACAGCCACCACCGTCACCAACTGAGACTCTGTGCCATTAGTCTGACGTGTCATTATTCTGAAAATGTACCATTGAGCAGAGGTGCCATTAGTCCAACCCAGTTGTGTTGTGGATTAGAGAGGCATAAACAACCACTGGCCCTAACCTTAAGGTCAGTGGACTCTTGCCTGAACCAAATTTTATTTTTCAACCCCTACTCAATGGGACATTTTTGGAATAATGAGACGTCAGACTAATGGGCCGACTCCCTGAGACTCTTATTATTCCAGTTATAAAATACAATTACCTTAAAATGAAAATCTCCTCCTGAGAGATTTGACCGAATACCACAGATGTCAATAAAATCCGAAGCTTACGTAACACTACAGCAGCTAGTGCGAGTTCAAGGCACCCTGACTAACACAGCAGCATAACAACAAGGGTAACTAAAATACCCCCCGGTGCTACGAATTGACAAATGAAAGTTTGAGGTTACGGTGTAACTCTAGCTATATTTGTGAAAACAATAATACCTTTTTGGGGCTAGGACGTGCAGAAAAGGCTTTTGCAAAGGCCTCTGTCATATGCTCGCGGTACTAAAATTGCAATACAAATACAATGCCTGGCCAAAACCAAAAAGTTGTCACAGAGTCTTTGGAATGTGCTGGAGAAGGCTTTGCACAGTGATCACGCTCTCTCATCGTCAAGATCAAAATCTTGGTAAAAAATGAATGCAACGCTGGATCTTTTGACATAAAGCTACAGAAGCTTATTGTAGCAACGCCACAGCAAATGTGTGCTGTAAATCAAAGCTACAACCAAATATTGGCAAGAGTCTTGATAATTAAGAATAACTCAAGTAGAAGCAAAAAAAGTAACCCATTTTAAAGAGATAGTCTGGAAGTCTTAGGGCCAGATCTTGTGCCTGGCACACAGGGTGAGATTTCCCGAGTGCCGGAAACGCGCCTCCGACCACATGTGAGAGGGCGTTGCAAGAGGACATTCATTTCCTCGTTTCCATCGCGCTGCCTTGTGTTCTTCCTTAAGCATTACAGGCTCTCACAGGTTAAACTAACAACTTTATTAACCCATCGTGAGCTAAACAATGTTCATGTCTTGAGAGAGAAAGAGCTACAGCCGTCCACTGTGGCCCGGATCGGCCCTCGCTTGGCTGTAAACGCGAAACAAAACAAAATTGTTCACTCCCCCTCTCCCTCCCCTTCACGGCCACGGAGTCGATCTGGTTGGAGCCACGATCTTTGAGTAGTCACTGAGTAGTCCTCCTGAGGTCTTACATATCCAAGAACGCTTTGAGACAACTGTGCGGCAAAGAGGAGCTAGAGGAAGGGGAGGGACTTATTTGAGCTCACTTAGAGGATCAGGAAGTGAAATTACTGGATATTTTGTTTCAGATTTTTCTAACAAACAAAGTGTAAGTAAGACAGTGATAAAGATGTGTTTTTGATTTTGATGGATAACAGTGAAGCAGAAAATAAATGAAGAAAGTTATTTTCGACGTCAAAGTAAAGTCAAAGTGTTCCTAAGGTGTTATTACGCCTCACAATAGTTCCCCTTTTATCCGCTTAGAAAATTGACATGTTTAATTTTGTGTGACTAGACTTGGATCGTGTAACTGCTCACGTAATCGTATTTAAATAGGGAAAACGTGGAAGAGCTTGGTTGCTTCTAACTTCACTCCCTTTTGGCCATAGAGGAGAAGACGGGAGGCTAAATGCTAACAACATGTTGGATGTTTTTTGCGTGACTGAGCGCACGCGTAAAGACCAGACAGTTACGCATCAACTCGTCTAAGCTCAGGTAAGAACATATCAGTAGCTGAAAAACGGCGGCCTGTTCCTTTAAGAAAAGCAATTTTGCAACAGTGCACGCGTCAACTTTAGTACAAAGGACTTGAACTCTGAATATCTTGCTTTGAACAAATAGATGTACAGACCTGATGTTATTCTGGTTCTTTCAATGACCCATTTTTGCGTATGTTTATCATTATAAGCAAAACACTACAAGGGAGACTTTTCCCCCCCCCCCCCGATTGCACTGTGGGTGCAGTATATACTGTAAGATGTTTTATTTGGTCGACCGCACATGCCTTCTCACAGCTCCCTGAATGTAGTATCTGTCTAGTGTTGTTTTGAGGGCCAGCTGGTTTCTGTGAAAAGTTTATCCTCCATTTTTCCTGCGCTCCGTTGGTGGTGTTGGTATTTTTGTCACGCAACTGTCTGCTTTTGTGTTACAAATGTGTATAGAAAACTGTGCTGGGCATATTTATGTATTGTGTTTTTAAATATTGTAATACGTGGATGTGTATTTGATTGAAGTTATCCCTCAAATGTGACTTTCTTTGTTTCTACCTGTTAAAAATGATCGTTGAATTAATGTTTCTTGGTTTTTGTAACAGTGGGATGTGGTTTGTGTCATATTAAGCTGCATTTTGTGACAAACACACTCATCGCATTTTGTAATAGATTTGATTACAAAGCACTATTGAGCAGTTTGTGCTGCCTTTGTAAATACTTCATTCACCATTTATGAAACATTTGCACAGTTTTTAAACAGATACAATAGAACTAATCCCTGTGGTTAATCAAATCAAATCAAATTTTATTTATAAAGCGCTTTTCATACCGAAAGGTATCACAAAGTGTTTTACAGATAACAAACAAACAAACACGTGCTTGCGCACGCAAACAAAAGCACAAAATATATCATTAGGACTAAATAAATAGATGTCAGTTAAAAGCTAAGCTAAAAAGGTGGGTCTTGAGCCTGCTCTTAAAAACATGAACGTTCTCTGTGGTCCTGAGCTCCTCCGGCAGGTCGTTCCAGAGGCGAGGGCCATAATATTGGAAAGACTCCTCGCCGTGAGTCTTTCTGTTGACTTTAGGAATAACTAGGAGACCCCTGCCGGAGGAGCGAAGGGGCCGTGAAGGTTCATAAGGAAAAAGCAGTTCTGAGAGATGAGAAGGACCAAGACCATTAAGACATTTAAAAACCATTAAAAGAACTTTAAAATAGATCCTGAAACCTGAACCAATGCAGCGTCTCTAAAACCGGTTTAATGTGGTTCCGCCTCCTGGTCTTCATCAGGACACGAGCTGCTGAATTTTGTAAAAGTTGTAAACCTGAGATACTCTTTTTGGGAAGACCAGAAAACAGGGCATTACAGTAGTCAATACGACTGGTGATAAAAGCATGCATGAGCGTCTCCGTGTTGGCCCGAGAGAGAATGGGGCGGACTCTGGCTATGTTCTTTAGATGGTAAAAACCTATTTTTCTGATATTCTTAATGTGTGAAATTAAAGTCAGCTCGGAGTCAAAAATCACACCCAGCTTCTTCACCTGTGAGAAAAGTTTGAGAAAGTTTTTTGCCATCCAGGATTTGATATCTAAAATGCAGTTAAAAAGTGCATCCATTGGCCTGGTGTCATCAGGAGACATGGGGGCGACGGTGGCGCAGATGGTAGAGCGGGTCGTCTCATGATCGGAAGGTCAGGGGTTCGAATCCCGCCTCCTGAAGGTGCAAGCTGTCGTTGTGTCTTCACCCACCTTGCCTCCAGTGTCTGCGTACATTGGTGTATGAATGGGTGAGAGGTTCCTTGCTGTAAAGCGCTTTGAGTGCCTAATGTAGGTGGAAAAGCGCTATATAAGTTGAGACCATTTACCATTTACCATGGAGATGTACAACTGTGTATCATCAGCGTAACTATGAAAGTTGACTCCATGTCTCCTGATGACATCGCCAAGAGGGAGCATATACAGGTTAAAAAGCACAAAATCGAACCCTGGGGCACACCACATGTAATTTTATGGACCTTAGAGGAGCAAGTATCCACACTTACCATGAATGTCCTGTCTGTGAGGTAGGCATTCCATGACTGGATTTATAAGGGGAATGGAAACGAAAAGGCCGACAGGGCGAGGAAGTCAGACCGTCCGGACAAAGTCAGCGGTAAGAAGTCAGTAACTTAAGCGATTCTGTTGTCGCGTTATAAAATGGTCTTAAAATGGTCTTAAAATGAACTCTATTACTCAGACTAAGTCATGGTGTGAGCTGAGTTAAGGGAGACAGAAGGGTGAGGAGGAGAGAGAAGGGTGAGGAGGACAGTTGCCTGGGTTCTGGACACAGTACCTCTGTGGGAGGAGCACGGGAACATGGACAGCCCAGTGGATTATTGTTATTTAAGATATTCTAGATATGGACTAAGCAATAACTTGGACAAACTAGATGTTTTAAGTGTAGGCTAGCACCTTTGCATTATTTATTTGTATTTGTGCTAATCATAAGTGCAGAGCCTTGTGATAGACTTTAGAGGACGATGTAGGACAATCTAGTTTATTATTAGGTCCACATCATTGTAATTTTTTTTAAGTTCCTGTTTTAATTATTGCTCTGTTAGTGGTACTAGTTACAGAAGAAAAAAAATCTTTTTTCTTCTTCTTGGGGGTTGCCCTTTTATCTTGGTTGAGCACCTGCCCCTCAAAATGTCTGTGCACGCCACTGACCCTAAACGTAAAGATTTTATTTAAAATTTTTTACTGAAAGTTCACACACAAGTAACAGACAACTGTGAAGTGAAAACAAAATGATTCTGTTATTTTCAAAAAATAGAAAAGTGAAAAGTGGGTTGTGCATAAGTATTCATACAGCATTTTCAGAGAGCATTAAATTGCCTTTATAACATTCCTAATGACTGCAGAATGTTCACACCTTGCCCTAACCATTAAATAGAGGCCATCTGTGTGTAATCTACTCTCAGTGTAATTCCAGCTGTTCTGTGAGGGCCTCAGAGCTATGGTCAGAGTGTATCGGTCACTAAACAACATCATGAAGGCCAAGGAGCTCACCAGAGAGGTCAGGGATAAAGCTGTGGAGAAGTTTACAGCAGCGTTAAGTTATACAAAGATTTCCCAAGATTTGAACATCTCACGGAGCACTGTTCAATCCATCATTCGGAAATGGAAAGAGTATAGCACCACATCGAACTTACCAAGACACGGGCGTCCACCTAAACTAACAGACCGAACAAGGAGAGCACTGGTAAGAAATGCAACCAAGTGCCCCAAGATAACTCTGGAGGAGCTGCGACGTACTGCCGCTGAGCTGGGGGAATCTGTACATGGGACAACTATAAGTCGTACTCTACACAAATCTGGCCTTCATGGACGAGTGGCAAGAAGAAAGCCATTATTGAAAGGAGGCCATAAGAAATCCCATTTGAAGTTTGCTAGAAGTCATATGGAGGACACAGCTACCATGTGGAAGAAGGTGCTTTGGTCAGATGAGACAAAAATTGAACTTTTTGGCCCAAATGCAAAACGTTATGTATGGAGCAAACCTAACACTGCTCATCGTCCTGAGTGAACCATCCCCAGTGTCAAATATGGTGGGGGGAGCATCATGCTATGGGCTGCTTTTCCTCAGCGGGGACTGGGAAGATTGTAAGAATAGTTGGGAAGATGGACGGAGCCAAATACAGAGACAATTTGGAGGAAAACCTGCTGGAGTCAGCAAGAGAATTGAGGCTGGGGTGGAGATTCACCTTCCAGCAGGACAATGATCCTAAACACAAAGCTAAATCTACAATGGAATGGTTTAAAAACAAACATATTGTGTTAGAATAGCCCAGTCAAAGTCCTGACCTAAATCCCATTGAAAATCTGTGGAAAGACCTGAAAACTGCTGTTCACAAACGCTCTCCTTCTAATCTGACAGAGCTTGAGTTGTTTTGTAAAGAGGAATGGGCTAAAATGTCAGTCTCTACATGTGCAAACCTTGTAGAGTCATACCCCAAAAGACTTGCTGCTGTTAAGTCATGCTGTATGAATACTTGTGCACGCCCGACTTTTCACTTTTCTATTTTTTGTAAAATAACAGAATCATGTATCATTTTGCCTTCACTTCACAGTTATCTGTTACTTGTGTGTGAACTTTCAGTAAAACATTAAAAATAAAATCTTTACGTTTAGGGTCGTAAATATGACAAAATGTGCAACAGGAAGCCAGTGGAGAGACTTTAGCACAGGTGTAATGTGTTCTCTTTGTCCACGTTAACAATCTTGCAGCTGCATTTTGAACTAACTGCAAACTTCTCAGGGAACTTTTAGGACACGCTGCTAGCAGGCCATTACAGTAGTCCAGCCTTGATGAAACAAATGAATAAGTTCTTGAATAAGTTATTCAAGCTCCGTGCTTAAAGAAGCATGAATACGTTCTTCTGCATCACTCTTGGGTAAGAGGTTTCGTATTGTAGCAATGTTACAAAAGTGAAAAACTCTGTTTTTACAGGCCTGGCTTAAATGTTACTGTAGAGCTCGACATTACGCTAACATTATACAGAGAGATCTGCTCAGATAGAGGCGCTCTCAGTTTTTGAGTTTGCTTTTTCAATTAGTCTCTCTCTGCAGGCCTCAGGCACAAATGGAAGTAGCATGGAGGTGTCAGTTTTACATTCAGATTAGCGCAATGGGTGACAGAGTTCCCACAGGAAGAAAATGATAATGCCCTTTCCAACTTACCACTGCTTAAGATCAAGACTGTGCTATACTGGGGCAAAGCAACAATGACAATGATTGAACCCATTGTGCGGGGAACGTGCTCAAAAGAAAGGGTGATTCACTCCATTTTATGTTGTTAAATTGTAGTCATTTTATGTATTATGTGACAATGTTTCCATTCTGTCTAGAGCACTGTGATTGTGACTCCCCAGACAAAATTCTCAGCAAATTTGAAGGATGTTCTTGAATTCAAAAAAAAAAAGTGGTATAATTAATTGCACAGGCCTGAGATGCAGGATTACTCAAACATGCATGAAAGAAATAAACTACAACTCCAGATGACATTATTATTAGGCTACTAAAGATTAAAAAAAGTTGGTCTAACATAATTTGGACCCTTTTACCAGTTCTCTCACAGCTGCGTTTGTGTTCTATGAATCGCTGAGCAAAGGGTTAGAGGGTTAAATCAGATATTCGTTTTATCAGTATATTATAACTCATGTGCAATCATATTTTTATAGAAATAAAGTACATTTATTTGGAGTTAATAGAAGCACTCATTCAACTATAAGTGATGGAAATTCCATCTTCTCTTATATAGCCTAGTGTATGTCTCAGACTTATGCATTTCTTCTCTGTCTTCAAAGAACCTTGGGATTGAATCCTTCTTTCACTTACCACTCGATGATAATAAGATACCATGGTACCACAGATACCATAGGCCCTTTTCCATGCACTGCTATTTCCCCTTGGAGCGGAACAAGAGCATGTACGTACTTTCACATCTCGCACAATTACTCCTATTTTAAAACAAAAGTGTTGTTTTTCACATCTTACAGATTGTTTTCAATGACCTCTCAGTGATTATCCAACTGAAACTTGCTGTACTATATATATATAATATTATTTTTTTAATCCATATTTAATTTGCAAGAGATACTGAATGAATTCCTCATAGGCTTTTAATAAGATAAGATAAGGTAAAAATCCCTTACCACAATAATTAAAATTGATTTTCTCTCAAACCCTTGGCGCAAAAGGGGCGTAGAGAGCAGGTGTAGAGTTCAGAGTCTTTGAGGGGCTGTAGTGGACCTGAGACTGCTGCCTCCGTGACCCGGCCAAGGATAAAGCAGAAGAAAATTAAATGAATTAATAAAGTATCTATCTATTGAGAAGACTGGCCCAGCCCACTTTGGCAGGTCTCTTTGGACTGCCAATGTGGGCTGAGTGTTCATTTCCACGTTACCACCCTGGTGAGGCAACGGCGGTGAGCATTGCGCTGCTGTTGCACTCTCTTCACATGAGACAGGTATAAAAATGTACTATTCTGTAAGACCTCTCTTTAAATAAAAGACTGTTAGACGTGCGCTTCACCAGCGCCAGGAGCCACAGTCTGCTTCACCTAGCACCATAGCTCTGAGCGTATACGCTCCACATCGCTGTAACCCGTCACACGGCACAGCTCTCCGCTGGGACATTGATTACGAGTATGTGTCATCTCTTTGTGGGTGGATAAAGGAGGTGACAATGCTAATTCAATCAAAGTAGCTCACACGGTGCAGTGGTTTATTGGAAAGGTTTATTACACAGAAAGTAATTAGGAAAGGCATCAATTCATTCACATGAGTTCACTCTGCACAAATATATATCCAGCAGCATAAGCAGCTGAAAGAAGACTGAAATAACAAGAACCCAATATCTCTGAATATATTTGTAGAGCTCTGAAAACACTTTTACAAGGTCCTATTTCTCTCCGCCAATACTAAGAATGACGCACATGTCCCTCAAAGTGTGTTTATGGTTTACTGTTACATGTGAATGTAGCATTCATTGTGTTACTATTTAGTGAGCAGGTGTGTAAAGATAAAGGAGGACATTTTTAGGTTAATTAGCTGGGCTTTTTAACCCTAAATACTAAATGTCTTGCCCCTCGGAGGCTACGACGCAGCAGCTGGACCATACAGAGCTCCTCTGTGATGTGCACCCTTTGATCCCCAACAACCGTCTGAATGGTTTGACTGTCGATTTGGCAGGAGATGGAGCTGTCTCTCGGCCTCTGTGTATTACTCACATAAGCAGCCATGTTTGTTTTGATAACAGCTGACCTTTTCTCTAATCTCTGATCCTAATCATTTTCCCCCAAGCCTTTGGAACGTCTCTTTCAAAAGGTAAGAAAGGTAAGAATACATTTTTTTTTAAATGAGTGGTGCAGAGTTGTTTTGATCGTGATTTCAGTGTTGTAGGTTTATTCAATGGTTATTCAATAATAATTTGTGATTAAAAAACTAATATTGAACTCATCTCTTAAGGACTTTGCAGCCAAGTTTTATGATCGTTGGGGACTTAAATGCCAGATTTTAGTATTATAAATATTCTTATATTAAAGTCACAGTTTGTATCATCTATAAAACAGAGCTGCCTCGGAGTCCACACAACTCTGACAAAGCAGAGCCTTGAACGAGGCTCAGAGGAACAGAACAGAGCAGATGACGCTCGGTTTATTTAATTCATTGAGCTTTGGCCACCGGTTCAACTGCTATTCCGTGCAGGAATGAAAGCCGGTGCAGTGATGTTGGACTTCAGCAACTGCATTTGATCTGATAGACCACACAATACTGCTTCGAAAATTAGAAAGTTATGGCTTTTTACCTTCAGCCTTGTCATGGATGAGCAGCCACTAATCTGACAGGAAGCAGTGCGTGTTCTTTAATGGTCAATACTCCTCTACCAAAGCAGTCCACTGTGGAGTTCCCCAGGGCAGCTGCCTTGGCCCTTTGTTGTACTCTGTATTTACTAATGATTTACCTTTTATTTTGGAAAACTCAACTGTGGTCATGTATGCAGATGACTCCACTCTGTACTGTTCAGCAAAAACACCTGATGATGTTTCAAATCATGATTTACAAAATATTAATTGATCTTTCGCAAAACCACGCCCCAAAACGGTAATTGTCCAATCAGACATCCTAGCAACCGTTACTATGAAGCCAGGTCCGTCATGCCGCAGACCTCCAATCCAAAACAATGGGACATACCAGCAATGAGCACTGAGCAGATGCTAACCACCAAAAACCCTACCAGACAAAGAAGAAGAAGCAACCGGAGCACTGCCTACAATGGATCAAACAATGTGGACGGTCTACGCCCAGCTAAATGTCTCCAAAATAAACAAGCATACGTCTGCTGAAAGGTAAGGCTTGGGCCTGTTCACTAGGCTAACACCTTAGCATGCTAACATCTAGCTACTGACAGTCACATAACGTTACACAAACTGGAGCTGTAACTTTAACTGCAAGGGTGAACCTTTACAGGCCTTACAGTCTCACTTGGTTATGTCTCCCTTTATGATAAAAGTACTGTGTATTTTGTCACGGTCCTAATAAACTGGCTGTAGCTGATTGTCATTGTGGCACCTGTAGGTGTAGCTAGCGTTAGCTAACTTTAGCGCACCGGAGAAATGCACTGGAGGAATGTTCCTATTTTTAGAAATACTAAAAAAATAAGAGGGTGCTTATCGGGCAGTGCAAGAGCACGACTGGTCCACAAGGCTGTGCTGTTGCATTTAAGAAAGAGATCAGAAGGTTTATCTGATATTTCTGGAGACTTATCTGTAGCTTTAGTGCCAATAGGTGTCCTTTATCCTTTGTTGGATAGTTTAATATCTTGAATATCTCCCTCCACTGCATACTGTGACCCCTTTTTCCTCGATCTGGAGGATATCACGGCGGTATTGCTCCAAAAAAGGTCACTGACATGCATGGCAATCTGTTGCGCTGCCCGTGTTTTACCATTTGTTTGTCGGGCCTAGTAACAGTAACTAAGGGGGGTGGGGCTTGGCGAAAGATCAATTGGGTGAAAGATCAAATCCAATCAAATCAAACTTTATTTATAAAGCGCTTTTCATACCGAAAGGTATCACACAGGTGCATGCGCACACAAAATATATCATTAGGACTAAATAAATAGATGTCAGTTAAAAGCTAAGCTAAAAAGGTGGGTCTTGAGCCTGCTCTTAAAAACATGAATGTTCTCTGTGGTCCTGAGCTCCTCCTCAGGTCGTTCCAGAGGCGAGGGCCATAATATTGGAAAGACTCCTCGCCGTGAGTCTTTCTGTTGACTTTAGGAATAACTAAGAGACCGCTGCCCGGAGGAGCGAAGGGACTGTGAAGGTTCATAAGGTAAAAGCAGTTCTGAAAGATAAGAAGGACCAAGACCATTAAGACATTTAAAAACCATTAAAAAAACTTTAAAATCGATCACAAACTGGATTTAAACATAACAAAATCAACATCCATCATTTTTGGCACAAGATCAAAACTGTTAAATGAAACCTCACTGAAATTGTTAGTTGATGGGCTTGAACTGAAACAGGTGAAGCAAACCAAGTTATTGGGTGTCATCTTGGATTGTCACCTTTCTTGGTCTGCTCACATCAATGAAATCCTAGCCAAGATGGGAAAAGGTATTGCAATATCCAGGAAATGTATGGCATACATACCCATGTCTATTGCTAAACAGGTTGTACAGTCTCTTGTTCTGTGTCATTTGGAATACTGTCCAGTCATTTGGTCATCTGCTTCACATTTTTTTTTACAAACTTCTAGTCTCACAAAACAGGGACTGCCTGATTTATTGATTCCTACAGGACCAATGTGGCACTAATACATTCACGCCTGACTTGGCTTACAGTTAACAACAACATTAAACTAAGACTAATTTTACTAATGTGGAATTCAATATTTAAAAAAACAGCCACAGTTCTTTTCTGAGCAGCTGGTGTTTGTAGAAAGCAGCCACGGATATGCCACTAGGCGAGCACTGGGTGGTGACTTAAAACTTCCTCATCCCAAAACAAATCCTCTGAAGTCCACAGTGCTTTATAGAGCAATATTTAAGTGGTATCAGCTCTCAGTCAGCACACCCAGAGTAATTGTAGTCTTTTGAAGGACCCCAGGAAGACTAGCTGCCATTAAACGGGCGGCTAATGGGGATCCTAATAAAACAATAAAAACATGAACGTGCACGCACGGGGAAAAGAATCAATGTATATGCAGCATTAATCTGTCAGCTAAAAACATATCGCCAAATAAGGATCCATTAGCAGAGAAATGTGACTTGGATGGATGGAGGAATTATCACAGGTCGGTGCTCGCTGTAAAGTCAGACCGATCGTTAGGGGATCGTTAGGCAGAAGGTGCTTGCCTGACCTGTGGGCTCATTAGGACAACAGTACCACTCGTCCTGAGCGGGAACACTGCCGAAGCCTATCTGATGTGGGGGAGGGTGGGTCAGAGGTGGTCTGGCAGACTGGACCACAGAGGGGTTCCAAAAAACACATTTCAATCCCAGCCCCGGCAGATAAACGTGTGGCCCTTTTCCTTTCAAAATCCTGGGAGGTTGGGCAGTAGAGCGGACTGTGACTGATAACATGCTGTGGCGCGTGTGGAGGCAATACACAGATGACAGAATCTGGCGCGTTAGATTAAAGAGCTCCGTGCGGTGCAACGGATTGTAAGCTGTGAAAAATAAATACTTGCTAAGAGGCAAACCTGGACTGTCACTTATTCTGTAGGAGAAAGAACACACCGCTTGTATTTATTTATTGAGGGATGGGGCTTATGGTCTGAACACTTTTTGAGTCAAAACGGCAACAAACGCCTCTGCTTGTGCATGTTTTTTTTTAGCATTTTGACCGTTTTAACTTGAGAAATTTCCCAAAATTCACAAGCTTAATTTCCCATCGCAAGTTTCCAAAAAAAATCCGGAAATATATTGGGAATTTTACGCACCCTTTGCAACCCTAAGTGATGTGACGATCTTGACCTCATTGGCTCTTATGCTGCGTTTACACATAAGCACTATGCGTTACGAATGTCATTTTTCCGTCATTCGTGACGTTCGTGACGTGACTTAACGCATCTCAATGGGATTCTTAACAGAACGCATCAGTTCGTGACATTCGTGACGTTCGTGGAGAAAGTTTTTTGTCTGTCAAAAAATCTTCCACGAATGTCACGAATCACCCTCTGTTCGTGGAGTTCGCAGCGGAGCGTGTCCTTTCGTGAGGAGTAGTGGCGCTTCGTAATTCAGCGTGAGAGCATTCGTAGAGCATTCGTAGCAGAATCACTGTTTTCACGCTCAAAATTGACAGAAACACACGCTACGCCGAAAGTAAATGTTCGTACCTGCAGTAGCTATGCCAAGGAAAAGTGTCACAAAGTTGGCCAATGCGCGCTCCAAGTCACGGACAGCACCTGGCGCTGCCGGTCCTCGGGGTGCTCCGACCTTTCGTACCTGATGTTCGGGAGTTGGAGCCAGACGAGCCCAATGACTCAGGGGAAAGCACGGCCTCTGCTCCGCCTCCAACCCGGCGGAAGAAGATCACTCCACTTTGACAGATTTCGGACAGAACGCGAATATTCCTAGTGACCCGTAACAGCCCGTGCCAGCGCGCAACACCACGCAGCAGCGCGGGACGCATATTCGTGACCGTGCGTAATAATTCGTGCCATTAATCGTAACGCGTAGTAACAGGTCGCAACAGTTTGTGGCGGCGCGTGAAACCTCGACCTCGAATCATCAAATCCCACTCACATTCGTGATCCTTGGCCACGAATGTGGATTTGTGGCATTCGTAACGCATCGTGCTTATGTGTAAACGCAGCATTAGGTGTGAACGGTTCAAAACCAGATCTCATTCGTAAAAAGATCCATTTCTCTTTTCATTTTATTTTACAAAAGTGACAGATCTAACAATCTAACAGAATAAACAGTACAGCAACAAAGTACACAAGACGACTGAAGGCTTTTTCCAGTTAAATATACTTGCAATAGAAGTTGTGTATGTTAAAAAATGTCCTCATTTTATAGACATTTTTATGTCATAGAAGTTTGAAAGTTGAGGGGAAATCGTTTTGTTTAGAGTTGGCTTCAAAAGTGCAAGGCAACTTTATTTCAAAAGTGCAAGGCAACTCAATGCGCCTTACAAAAAAAGAAAATGTGAGAAATTACAATCAGGTTAAGTTAGGGAAAAGTCACAGGTTTAAAATACAATGGGAGTAAAAATATGGGGAAATCAAGGAGACGAAGTCAGTTTAAAAAGGAATTAAACAA
Organism: Proterorhinus semilunaris; assembly: GCA_021464625.1. Lineage (NCBI taxonomy): Eukaryota > Metazoa > Chordata > Actinopteri > Gobiiformes > Gobiidae > Proterorhinus > Proterorhinus semilunaris. The sequence continues at coordinate 26,855,849 of CM038356.1, read as the reverse complement.
TGTATAACTGGCCAGGTAAAAGGTCAAGATAAAACATTAAAAAGACTGAAGAATAGGGAAGGAAAAAGGACTAATATGAGGGTTAAAGGGCTAAAAGTGTAAAGGAAGCTAAAGGAGGGCTTGCAAAAAGGTGCTGCGGCGGAAGTCACGGGGCCAACCTCGGGGCACGTTTCCCGAAGAGTCCTGGTTGCTCATCCCGCCATGCCTGTCCGGGTGGCTGTCGTCCGCCCTCGACGCCCGCGTACGTCCCCGGATCACGAACCCGTCCTCCTGCCCTCCGACACTGCCCGTCCTCCTGTTCACAGCAACACCCGTCTCCTGGGGCTGCAGCTCGTTTCTTCTCCCCATAAAATATGACAGGTTTAAAATGCAATGGGAGCCTAAGTGGTGGTGCAATCAAGGACACACAATAATAAAAGGATTAAATAAGTATTTGTGTGTGCCATATATTGTTTGTGGGTACCTGAATATGTACCACTAGATGGCCCCCGGGGTGACGGGATTTGGGACCACAGGATTTGCGTACCTATGAGATTTAAATGGCCGTAGGTATTTTGTTAGAGGGTTGTTGGAGAGGCGAGAGCAAATGGTATTTGACCGTGCAATGTATGCCGGAATTTTGTACATTTCACATGTGAAATATTATGAGCTCAAATACGTCATCGATTTTCTTTATGTTTTGATTACAACTGGTTATGAACACTTTAAGTTTAATATATATATAAGTTTCAACTTTGAACGAACGGACCAGTGGATTAAGGACACGCGTCAGCCAAGCTGCAAACCACCCCAACCAAGAAGGTCAGTGGAACACTCTGTTGGACCTAACAGTATTTATTTAGTGGCCAGCTAAAAGGACATTAAAAAGGAGGTTAAAATACTAAAAGACGTTTTAAAATGGAGGGGCGTGCAATAAAGTGCGGTGGTCGATGTCCTTAGGACGGGGGTCCGGCCGGCTCCGGGAGGCTAGCAGAGGTTCTGGTGTCCACCTCGGGGAGAGTATGCCCGGAGAGCCTGCCACCGCCGCTCAAAATCGCCGCTCCTGTCCGGGGGACATCCCTGGCTTGACGCCGCTCCCTCGCCCCATTTCACGTCCCGACCTGGTGTCTCGTACGGCGCCCTCCTCCCGTCCGCTGTCGCTGCTCCTGCTGCTGAAAGTAACTTCATGCCATTGGGAGATTTTTCCTTTTACTTCACTCACTTGATCCTACACTTTTTACAATGTATAACTTTGTTTCCCTGCTCCCCCTTTTCTAAGGGTAGGGGGAAACACTGACGCTCGATTCCCTATTGGAGCCTCAGGACACTGTGCACTTTTTGGGGTCATTTACCAAGTATTTCTGTGTGATCAGATGTTCGAAAAGAGCACTGTAAGTGCTGAGGAAGGTTCACATCCGCAAAATCGCAGTATAGTGAATAGGGCTTAATTCAATTCCATTGGACCCGATAATGACATCATGACTTATATTAATACATGAGGGAGTACGAGAAGGATTTATCAATGTAAACTAGTTACTTAGTTCTTCTTTCGAGGCCCTGTACCTGATTTTTTTGCTTTTAGTTTACAAAGAGAGAAAATAAATCAACATGTTAGTTGTGTCCATCCATCCATTTTCTTCCGCTTTATCCGGGCGCCGGGTCATGGAGGCAGCATGAACAGAGATGCCCAGACTTCCTGATCCACGCACACCTCCTCCAGCTGTTCTGGGGGGGCCGCGAGGCGACACCAGGCCAGCTCAGAGACATAGTCCCAATAGGACATGCCTGAAACACCTCCCGAGGGAGGCAACCAGGAGGCACCTTCTTCTCCGAGCTCCTCCCGGGTAACTGAGCTCGAATGGTGTGCCTAGCCAGCTGATAAGTTGTGTCCTAACTTTCCTAACACATTTCCAACTTCTGAATTAGTTCATAGCACTTTTTACGACTTATAGGGTCACTTTCCAGGCTCACTGCTACAGAAATGTTAACAAACTAACAAGTTTGTGAAACTGATACAAAATCTTTTATTATAGTTTGTTTATTTTTTATTTTTTACTGTTTATACTTTAAACCGTTTTTTGTAGTAATTGTATACAAGATACTGTATGCAGTATGTGGGAAAGGTACAAGTGCAGTGGAGATGCTTTCTTTGCGATGGTAGGAGTTAACGGGTAAAAGAGTGGCTGAAGCTGAATACATGAGCACGCCATCTCTTCAGAACACTTAATGCACTGAGTTTTATCATAAAGCGTCAGGTCTAGATATGAGAACAGCAGCTCTGTCCGCTCAGCTGTGAGAATTGAGCAGAGTCTCATGAAAAGCACTGGTCTTAGTTCAGTTGGTCCTTATTCTGTATTAGGCCTTTGGTCTGGTTTAGATGTGGTTTAGTCCTGCTTAATTTGCTGCTGCTTTGGTGGTTTTTAAAAATGAGCTGAAATGAATGTTGGAATATGAATAAAACTTTTAGAGGCCTCTTTCTATGTGAGCAATGATGATGATAATGAAATTCTCATTTATTTATCACAAAAATACGAATTACATCTGTGAGCAGACTTGTAAGCCGTCATTCTACATAGCGTGACCCGACCACGCACGCCACGATCCACGTGCACGTATCGACACTACCCCACACACCTTTCTGTTTCCACCACACACACACCCGCATGTTGTGAGTGGCGCCGCACAGATCGCCATTAAAAGTTTTGTAAGCCGCGATGAGAACAAATGTGGACAAATGCTGCCTTTCTGGTGGGAGTTATGGAATCATTCAGAGGTGCCAAGCTGTATTAAAACACCAGCTAAAGCTGCGCTAACAGCAGCTAAATGCTAATATCTGCAAAATCCCCTTTTAGCACCGCGGTATGATGTTGTGAAATATTAAATCCATATGACCTGTGTGTTAATAGTGAAGGCTGTCCACTCTCTCGTTGCCAATCAGAGGCCAGGAGTCACATCACATCAGACACGGGTTAGTGCGCTTTGGCCACAACCAGAGGTCGGTACCTGGTCAGACAGGTTTCGCACTGGCCTTTGTTATGGAAAAGCTCGACAATGCGGGTGAAAGAGCCATTCGGCTGACACGGGCCTGCATTTGTAAAGACACTATAGTGTCATGACTCTCAAGTCAGACTCAGAGATGACTGACTGACTCACACATGGGCGTCGGAACCATTCATTGTGAGGGGGACGTGTCCCCCCACTTTTGAAAAGTGGTTGTTTGGTCCCCCCCACTTCCACAACGTGAATTTTCATTGACTTTACATTTACTAGTTTAGACTGGACCTTTTCAATAGGCTTCTCGAGGCCAAACAATTAAATTTACATTACATTTTACATTTAAAAAAATATTTATTGGCATTATCCGCGCCAGTCTCGCGTCGCTCCGCGGCGCATACGCTCCGCTTTGCGTAGCTGTGTTTATGTAGGTCTTATGTCATCCCCTCAGAGCGGCTGAAATGTAAACGTGTCTCTGTAAACGTTGAAAAACGGCTAAAGTGAGAATACTGAGGATTATCGTTGGACGGACAGATTTGACCAAACCGAAGCACAAGGACACTCGTGCATCGTGTCTTTGGAGTTTCTCACGGATCATCACATGGAGGAGCAGGACTTTTTGCGGTCCTCGGCAGGTGGACAGCGTGTCTTCATCGGTACAAAGGGCCTGACCAGTAACTTTAAGGTGAGGAACATCAGTTTTGGACGTGTTTGTAAAGCGAGTGATGAAACTGATGTAGCGTGAGTTTGGGGAAACTGCCCCGGGCTAGCACGAGTGTTCAACCGGTCAATACGCGCGTTAAACCTCACTGTCTGGAGTCTAACTTAACCAAATAATATCTGAATTATTCATTTGACCGATAAATGTTTGCTTCCTTTACCCCTTGACTCAATTTTATCTGTGTTTGTGGGAAATGTGAAGATACAAGCGTTGAGATGTTTCTTTGCGATGGCTAAATGTGATACAAACACAAGCGCGCCGTCTCATAAGAGCTTCATTCACTGAGTTTTTTCACAAAGCGTCATAAAGCCAGGGCTGGACAGGAGAACAGCAGCTCCACAGGTGTTTGGTTATCCACCCTATATGTCCACCCAGCTGCCAGGAGGAGGCGCTGCTGAGCTGATCGAGTCTCTTGAAGTAACGCTCGATTTGGATGTAGTCCCGCTAAAGCAATAACATTGCTCTGTGTCCTGACCTTGTCCCACTGTAGTTCTTAATGTTAAGAAGTCGACCCCCCCCCATTTTTGAAATGTGTCCCCCCCACTTTCCAAACGCTTCCGACGCCGCTGGACTCACACCTTGATGGTGACCAGGCCAGTGGGCCAGCTGCAACGTAACACACTGTAAATTCCAACTCATTGCGCTTTTTTGGAATAAGTTGTAAACCCGATGCATAATTATTAAGCCCAATGTTAAGCAATGATTACTAGTAATGGTAGTATGACTAAGAGGGATTTCACAAGTATTCATTACTTATGATACAAGTTTTGATTACTACTCAAGTACAGGCAACTGGGAATTCTTAGTACTGAATATTTTTGTTACTTAAATATAGTCTTAACCTGTACTGTTAGTCATAGTAATGGTTACTGGAATATTCCTGTTCCCTTTATGGTTTATTTGTTATTCCCATAAATTAAGTTTTACAAATTTAGTCCAAGATATAAATGTTGTAAAAAAGTATAGTTATAAAGTCAATTAAACATTGAACAGTGTAAAACATTTACATTTTTAGGTGCAATTAATGATAGAACATCTCCATTTCTCCAGTTATAGTTTGAATCAGTCCAAACAGGTGGATTAGTCTGTACTGAGCCGATGAAGCTGAGGAGTTTAAGTGCCTCAGAAGGTTCCACATAGACTCTGTACTCTGTATGCAGCAAGGGGGATCTTTGTAAATCGCACTCCTGAAAGTCTTCATTAGCGTGGTCAGATTTCTGTAAGACAGATATATAAAGAACAAAAATATTTTGGACACACAAAACCATTTGCAAATTCACATTCAACTTAAGGCCAATTTGTCTGAATGTAACGATAAGTGCCGCTTACCTTCGGCCTGGATGCTTAATTGGTCTCAAAGTTTTCACAGCAGTTCAGATTTCTGTAAAACAAAAATTACAATTAGTAAGCACACTATAGCCAAATCCACACAAAACAAAGATTATGGATGTCCTCAGAATTTTATGACCAGTAGGATAAACTACATCATATAAAAATCAGGACTAATAGTTCAGGACTAAACAGTTCTGTACTAATACTAAAGTCCAAACCATAGGTTAATATTTTTGATGCAAACGTTTGAGTCCTGTCTCGCTTCAGTGTGTGCATCTCCAGTCTCATCAGGTCTTTCCACAGCAGGACTCCTCAGTCTGACAATAAACACACACAAACCATTTAGAAGATTATTTTACTAAAGGACATGTTGTTTACAAAAATCTGATCAGTGCAGTCTTACCTTGAGCCTTGATGCTGAGTCAGTCACTGTCTGGGGAAAACAGAAAAACTTTAATTATTACCAGTAGTCTTAGATATACATTCATTTAATGTTGTCGTTAATTGGTTAGTGCAAACTGAAAAATTAAATATGCTAATTTGTGAGCGTGCTGCACCTGCACATTTGACATGATGAGTATTACTGTAATAGGGCCATAAAGCTAATATGTAAATGCTGCACAGTTGGCAATGTGTCTTCATGAAGCGGCCAACGGTAGTCTATGTGCATCACGCTGGGAATATAGAGACAAAAACACACTGCTGTGCCATTATACACTGTACGCCTTAGACATAAAATGCAAGGCAATTTTTTTTTCATAAGAATTGGCCTCCCATTTTTCACTGCCCATCTCCCGGTCTGGACGACTGTATTCAAGTCTATTCTTGAGCCAAAATGATCTTGAACTTTGCAAGCTTCCAAGTGCCTTCCAAAGCATTCTGTTGATAATCATAATGATCTTCACAGTAGGTGCCACAAATTGACCATGAAAAAGTTCACTTTTCGTAGACGCTTTTTCTCACTTGGGGTCCTTACAATGGTTCAGAGTATTATACCATTGTGCGGTCATCAAATTAAATAACACGCGTTATACGGTAGAGCAAGAATGTTGTGTGGAAATCGTAACAGTGTATCAAACTTTTAAAGCAATCACAAATTTATCCAAAGACACACTTGCCTTAAAGGTGTGAGAGAGGATTCTGCTCAGTTTGTAGTTTGGAGATGGGCCCTGGTAATAGAGTTGTTATACCCTCTTGCTGTGTATGGAGGATTCGCGTGTCACACAGACTACACATGGCAGTTACGTGTGATTTATTCCTTCCAGACAGCATGTTTTAGATTTTGAGAAATGTTATATTTTGGCTTGTGAAATTAAAATGTCTTTGGATATTTGTCTCCTTACTCTGTATATTCAATCACAAGGGAGTTTATAATTTACTAAATGTCATATCAGAATATTTGAATGAAAATATTTACTAATGGTGAACGTTTAATCGGAAGCAGAATGAGAAAATGTTACCATCGTCATTTAAAAAACTAGAAATTTAGCTCCAACATGCAACAAGCTAGAAAGTAGAAAAAGACCAAATTTATAATGAAAAATAAGGTGTGATGCAGATTATATTGTAAGACCTCAGAAATAATGTATTTTAATACTTTATCTTGGTAATGAATATGTAAGCATACATTATGTATACAAACTGGAAATTATTGAGTTTCTCAAATAAATCTAAATTAAATAATTTGACCAAGCTGTACAGCTACAATTTACATATTTAGGAGTCGGGTGGTAGCCGCTGATTTTAATGTCTTCTGTCGGTTTCCCTGTTTGAAAGAAGAAGAAAAGTTCAGGAACACATAGGATTATGTTTATTTTAATACATTATCACACACTTGCAGTTACATAGTGCAGGGGTATACAACTTTGATGAGGGGCAACACGTCACCCAAATTGAGCTGGGGACCACACAAAAAGTTACCTGTAATGGAAATATTTTACGTTGAAAAATACCTGTATGTTCTATATGGTTAGATCTACGTGAGAAAGACTGAGAACAAAACTTTGGTTAGGTGTCTAGACGAGCCAGATCTCTTCGCAATACAATACATTTCAGAACAGCTTGAAGTGGCCTCAATCAGGTCTTGATCAGCGAGAGCCAATGATTGTTGATTAAATAATAGGCAGGGGTGTGAGTAATGGCAGTGAGTCACAATGTTGGCTCTGCGAAAAGTAGCCTCTATGCCGAAACTGAGAGGTCATCTGTCTGAGATGGCCTCCCCAGGCTGCCAGCTTGCCTAATAGCCTTTCCCTGTACTTCCAACAAACCAGACATTTCATAAAAATCTTCAGTTGAGCAGTCATTTCTTCTACAAAGTCTTTATTCTGCCCAAGTTTCTCCCTCACTGACGTAGCCGTTTTGATATATATATATATATATATATTTGAATGTCACTTTTGAATGAATTACAGATGGAGACTTTTTCACCCAATCTGGATGGTTATGGTGCCTCTGATATACGCAATTAGCAAGAAAGACTTTATCAGAAAAAACTATGGAAAGATTTTAGAGGTCCCAACAAAATTACCTGGGGGGCCAGATCCAGCCATCGGCCCCTTGTTAGCCCACCTGTCATAGTGTCTACCCCCTTTAAAGAAATATAATGAATACATACGACTTGTATGCAGACCACAAACTTACTCAGCCCTCTGCTGGCTTGTTGCTCCTCTAGTTTTCTATAGTTGGTGTTGGCCCACCAGCTAGAGTCGCAAGCTTACGAGGGTCATCAGGTCTGAACGGATGGCTTTTCACCTTCCCTCCCTTTGATGCAATGCTTGTGTGAAGGATGATCGTGTAACGCCCAGAGTTCTGTCTGACCAACCAGTGGAGTGTGGACAGAAATGCAGAGCCAGGTTCTGGTATTAAAAGATTCAGTTTTATTACAAGAGGCTTAAAAATATTAAAAGCAAATTAAAATGGGGGTTTATCCAGAAGTGCAGGTGTGCCGTTTTGTCAGGCAAGGGGGGGGGGAAGTCAGTGGAGGAGTTCGGGTCAATTCAGTCCGATACCGACAAGGCCGTACAGCGCTGACGCAATGCGGAGCTTGGGCTGTGGTTCTTTATCCGACTTGGAATTTTGACTGAGACCCACACGATTTCTCCTCCCAGGGCCACGCCCGTAGATCCCCTTCCAGCACACCTGAACAGGAATAGACCAGAGACAGAGCATTTGTAAAATGGAGACCACATTTGTTTTAAGCCAAGTATGGTAAATGGTTAAAGTGTAAAACAGTTTTATGAAAGTAGGCTATGCGTTACCTGAACAGGAATAGACCAGAGACACAGTGGCATGTGTCTGCTGCTTAAATAGAGTGTGTTTCCTAGAGCTGATTCCCTGCACCTGTGTCACCACACCCACAAAGGGGTGGGGGATACAGCTCTACCAGGTTACAATTGCCTGCAGGTCTGGTATGTACTTGTACTCCTTTGGGACTTTATAACAGTACAGTCGCCACATCTTTGTTCTCTTGCTGTATATTTGTCCTTTTCTGGAGTGGGAGGAGAGGAGAGGGAGGGTGATTAAAAGCACAAATAGCCTAGTGCGCTATAAGCAGTGTTGGGGAGAATACTTCACAACATCAAAGCCCGCTAAAGCAGAGGTTACCCGCGTCTCATGTAAAATTAAATCAACTGACCAGCAGGTGCACGGATCTTGAACACACAGCCAATTTTACACGTTCTATCCCCCCTACGTTTAATACAATAATACGGCAGAAGTAGGGATAGGGTAAAAGAGACAGACGGGGACAAGAACAAAATCCCCCCCATCCCCCCCAGAAAATCGCACCCTGACCACTAGCCTGATCAAAGTACAGAGTACCCATCGCTCAGGCGGAGTTCCTCACTCCGCCGCTGCTGGCGTTTCGCGTTGTGGTGCTCTTTCCCGGGTCGTTCCTTGCGCCTCCTCCTCTGCTGTGCTCTTGCCCTGCCGTTCATCCCCGTTGCCAGCCGCTTGCTGTTCCAGCCTCGCCCGCGTTTTCTTCAATTGCGTCCGTGGCTCCATCCGTCCGTTTTGCCCCGCGCTGCGGCCACGGCTGCCGTGAGCCTGACACTCCGGTCCCCAGGTCACCCGAACACGTCTCCTCTCTCTCCCCCCCCGTGACTGCAGCGGGCCATGCGGCCGCATGGGTCTTCTCCCGAGCAATCCAACTCTCTGTACGCTTCCTCTTGCCAGCTGGTTCTCCTCTTTTTATATCCCAATGTGCTCCATGGGCACAGGTGTCCTGATTACGTCCCGCTCTGGATTGGGTCAGATCTTCCCAGCATGATTGGGGTCTCTGGCAGCCTGCTCAAGAGGCGTGCAAAACATGCAGACATTAAAACATATTAAAAGCATGCAAATGAAATAAAACAGAACAAATCTCTAAAATCAAAATAAAACCATCTCTACAGTTGCACCCTGTCACATTCTTCCCTGATGGCATGAGCATATTCCAAGATGACAATGTTTGGATTCATCAGGCTCACGTTGTAAAAAAGCGGTTAAGGGCGCATAAGACATCATTTTCACACATGGATCGGCCACCATAGAATCCAGATCTCAACTCCACTGAGAATCTTTGGGATGTGCTGGGGAAGGCTTTGCACTTTTTTTCACCCCTGATGTGACTGTTTTCTTTTGGTCAGGCAGTGTAAACACGTGCACTGCGGACAAAGGTGTTTTTTTTTCCACAAATGTCTGCTTTGGCAACACTGGATCTTTTGACATGCCTTGAAGCCTATTGAAACAATGTCACAGCGGGTGCATGCTGTAAGCTCAAGGCTGAAGCTCCAAATAAATATTAGAGCGTGTGACTCTTTTTTTAATGTGGAGATGTTTTTTTGGGTCAGGCAGTCATTTTGAGATGATGAAACCTAGTTTGAGGGAGCTGTTCTGCAAATGTTTCGGTTTTGAGAAATGTGTCAGAGTGACCGAGAAAAACTGTAACTTATAGTATTTAACATTTCGAGCATCGCCAGGCCAAGAGAATCGATCTATTCATCCTGATTGAAGGACTTTACTTCACCTTGTTTACTTCGGTCTCTGCCATGTCGAATGAGCCTATATGTGCCATAATAAACTGCCTTGTTTAAAGCCTATACAACCACATGTACTAATTGGGGATGGCAGTAGCCCCTCATCGTACTTGTGTGTCTGTGGTTGGTTAGATAACGGTCAAATCGCACTGTGAAGGTGACCCAACTATTCTTTTTTACTAATGTAGACAGAGGAAAACAGAGGCTGTGTCTGAATGTGTTTTATTGATAATCACGTCTCGAGACCCCGCAGAACATTAACATTGAATAGAAAAAAAACACACACACAAATGCCTGCAGCACTTTGCCTTCAAAAGGAGAGCAGCCCTCATCTTCCGTGCGTGATTGGCCTCAGTGATATAGTCCGGGAGGAAATAGGCTGTTAAGTGTGTGCGCCCTCAGCCTGTGGAGTGGGGTGGATGGCTTGCCGGGTCAGTGCACGAGTGTGAGAGCGTGAGGATCTGTCTGACATGTAGCTCAATCTCAGGGCGCGGGATCAGGTACCGCCACTGCATACGATAATTGCTTACATGCTCGTAATTAATTAAGTGCCGAAGGGTGCTTCAATTGGAACACGTCATTGCACAAGAACATTGCAACATGTTATAAATAAGGAGAGCACGCACGTCGGTGGGGAGGCTGTAGAAACGCATGAGGCTCAGTTCGTGAGGGTAAAAAAACGTGGACCAGTGGCCATTTGTGACCCCTGCAGCAAGGCCTCAGTGTGAGTGACCCCATCATCCTGGTGGTGGATGGGAAGGCCCGTAGAATGCTCTTGAGTGATGCAGGATTTTGGGCTAAGTGACCCGCACAGAGGACACTGGGGTTGGAACAGACTGAGGCTGTGGCAGGACATTTGCAGCAGCAGTCTGATTTAGACTTGTGCCACCTCAATTAAATAGTGTAATTTATAAAATACGTATACTTGCTGCTCTTGATGCAATATTGTGCTTCTTAATCTTTCTCATTAACTTTTTGCATTTTGGTTAAAAAGCACGCTAGATCGTGGATGTTTGGTGAAATTATCAGCATTTAAATTGCCGTCACTGTTGCTAAGAACTTCACTATTTCCCCAGTTAGCCTTCTTGTAGCCGCTAAGCTACTAATGCGTCGTCCCTTTACCAAAATGGTCTTACCTCGCTCCCGTCTTTCCAGGGAGCGTGCACTTGGCATGCTGACAGCAGGAATGTCAACCAGATCTGTTGCTCGTGCATTGAATGTTCATTTCTCCACCATAAGCCGTCTCTCCAAAGGCGTTTCAGAGAATATGACAGTACATCCAACCGGCCTCACAACCGCAGACCACGTGTAACCACACCAGCCCAGGACCTCCACATCCAGCAGGTTCACCTCCAAGATCGTCTGAGACCAGCCACTCAGACAGCTGCTGAAACAATTGGTTTGCATAACCAAACAATTTCTGCACAAACTGTCAGAAACCGTCTCAGGGAAGCTCATGCATGCTCGTCGTCCTCATCGGGGTCTTGACCTGACTTCAGCTCGTCGCCGTAACAGACTTGAGTGGGCAAATGCTCACATTCAATGGCGTCTGGCACGTTGGAGAGGTGTTCTCTTCACGGATGAATCTCGGTTTACATTGTTCAGGGCAGATGGCAGACAGCGTGTGTGGCGTCGTGTTGGTGAGCGCTTTGCTGATGTCAATGTTGTGGATGGAGTGGCCCATGGTGGTGGTGGGGTTATGGTATGGGCAGGCATCTGTTATGGATGAAGAACACAGGTGCATTTTATTGATGGCATTTTGAATGCACAGAGATACCGTGATGAGATCCTGAGGCCCATTGTTGTGCCATACATCCATGAACATCACCTCATGTTTCAGCAAGATAATGCACGGCCCCATGTTGCAAGGATCTGTACACAATTCTTGGCAGCTGAAAATGTCCCAGTTCTTACATGGCCAGCATACTCACCGGAGAGGAGTGGACCAACATTCCACAGGCCACAATTGACAATCTGATAAACTCTATGCGAAGAAAATGTGTTGCACTGCATGAGGCAAATGGTGGTCACACCAGATACTGACTGGTTCTGAGTCCCCAGACCCCCAATAAAGCAAAAAACAGCACATTTCAGGGTGACCTTTTATTGTGGGCAGTATAAGGTACACCTGTGCACTAATCATGATATCAGATCAGCATCTTGATGTGGCACACCTGTGAGGTGAGGTGGGATGGATTATCTCAGCAAAGCAGAAGTGCTCACTATCACACATTTAGACTGATTTGTGAACAATGTTTGAGAGAAATGGTAATATTGTGTATCTGGAATGAATTTTAGATCTTTAAGTCCATCTCATGAAAAATGGGAGCAGAAACAAAGGTGTAGCGTTTATATTTTTGTGGAGTATTTTTTGTGAGTCTAAAATGGTCCTGAAGAAAGTAGCTTTTTAAAGGTAAACAAAATGCTCAGCTAAACTCATTTGAGACCTACAAATTTCTTCTTCTGAGACGCTGAAGAGGCACCAAGAGTCTCCACAGCTGCAGCTCAGTGGAGGCGTCACAAGAGGAGCTACAGGAAACAAAAAAGGACAAACAAGAGATGGTGAAAGACTGTTGTGAAGTGGAAGGAGCGGCGGGAGGAAGAGGAAGGAGGAGGTGGAGCTGACCAGTGCAGGACACCACGCTCTGAAACAGGAAAGAACCCAGGAGGCGCTGCACCATTTCAGAGGATCAGAGGAGACAGAGGGCAGCCAGCCAGGTTTCTTCCGAGTGCTACAGTTTCCCCGACCTCCAAGGTCATGCGGGTCAGGTTGACACACAGTGGCAGCGCGGCTCAGCCGCAGCAGCTCAGGACTAACACCTGAACACTATTTCGTTGTACGCTTGTACAATGACAATAAAGCACTTACTTACTTACTTAGGGCTCATAGGCCCAAAACCACTCCTCGCTTTTTTCCTACACGCACTAATGCTAAGGAAAGGGCTATACGAAACCGACCGGGCAGCGAGGAGAAGTGGATGATTAGCTCCTTCATAGTGAGTCAGCATCGATGGAGACCATTGAAGTATATTGAATGGAAGAGGCATGATGTCTCAGCTCCTATCTCTTTCAATAGTTGTGCTCAATAGCGCATGACTCCTGTTTCGTCCGCCATTAAGGCCCATGGTACCCGTATGACGCGTCATCTGTATCTAGGCTCAAGAGCGTGTACGCGCACAGCTGTCGAGGAAGCCCCCTCAGAGCCGAGCCGACGCCATTAAGCCGTATCAAATCTCTTAATATCATCGTTCTTTAAATACAAAATGAATGTTTAAGGCCATTTCAGGCGAATAAGCTACTATGTTAAGATGACCTGGGGGGTCAGTTTGTCAGTGCGGGGCCAAATAAGCTAAGTTTCTCCGATCTTGTACCGGAGCTTACAGCGGCCCTTCGAACGCACGTAGCCGCGCTACTGTACTCACGCTCGGCCACTTTTCCGAGAAGTTCCGTTTGTTTGTTTGCTAATATAAACTCACTACTAGAATTGTTTGGCTGAATACAAAGAAGGAGCACTACAAAGGTGTTCTATAAGTTAATGTAAGTAGCCATGTTCATAAGTTAAGAAGTGAAAAATTGAGTTACAAGTGCGTTTGTCAACATGAACAATTATTCTGTTGTCAGCCATGTATATTGTGCCGTTTCTGTTTCTGATCAAACTTTACTAAAGGTTATGATTCACGAACTGTCCATCATAAAGAGGTCACCTTACCTTACGCTTAAAACCGATTTATTTTGTCCTTTTCATTACGCTGCTTTCCGTCAAACATTTAAGCTATTTTCAAAAGCGTGCAGCCTAATCAGGAAACTATCACGTCTTCATTCGTTTATTGTTGTTGTTGTTCATGTTAGCTATAAGCCTAATTTTTAACATTAAAACGCACGCCCGCCATGTGTAGGTTCGCAATACATTTTAGTACTGAGTAAAGAAAAACATTTACTTGAGGTGCTTCTTAGCGTTTATCTTAGTACAGTCCCGTAGATTCCCGTTCATTATTTGTTTGAATCAATGGTTTGGCTCTCAGACCCGCAGAGATCACACGGAGAAAACCTGTGCTCGTTCATGAGTCATGGCGCACGCGCACGTCCACAGGCCTGGTGACGTCACACCATTGGAAAACTTTAAAAAATATATTTTGGAAAAAAAAAAGTATATGTCCTAAAAATAGTAATTTTTAAGAAATATATTAGCCTTAGTCTGAAACTCTAGATGCCCTGTGGACCATTTTACAGGCCGCTCCTTTTACATGAGTGTCTATGACAAAAAGTGCTTTTTGGGCTTTGGGGCTGCAATACCACGGCCTGCCACTAGCACGTACTGAAATTGGGTGAAAAGGGGCGTATCCCCCCTTTGATGGAGACTCACAGGTGTGTGTTACACTGAGAGTAGCCCAAAGAGCAACACACACCAAACTACTTCAGTTCCATGTTCATTTCGAATAGTCAGAGGTTGAATTTGAACAATTTTACAGTCATATATTTGTTAATACTTTTGGAACTGCCATGTCTCTGCAGATGCAATCCTAACCCTAATACCATTTAATAATGTTAGGGTGAGGGTCAAGAAAGCAGCAACGAGACCTGATATGTTATTGTCAGTGGAATAAAACAAAAGTTCGGTTCGGCTTGGGCTACGAGTTCGGGGCTTCCTGCTCGAGGTAGGTCGTTTGTTGTTCCGCCTTGTCTTTCTGGCCCTGGGCCGAGGCTGATCCAAATCCCGCCCCTCTCTAGATCCTGAGCCACACCTCATGTTTGGGCTGTTCTTGGACTTTCTCCTTGTACTTTTTTGTGGAGACCAAGCTTTGGAGGCGGATTTTGTCCAGGACTGGATCTTACTTCTATGTCTGCGCCCCTGACATAGGCACTGCACTGGATCTAATTCACCACAGCCTCGTCACCGCAGGAGAAACAAAGACATTTGTTTTTGTTGGATGTAACTGTACAGGTGTGGAGTGTCTACAGCAGGGTGGGCAATTAATTTTCATAAGGGGCCACATGAGAAGCCTGAATTGAGTCCGAGGGCCGCACCAACAATGACTCGAACTTATTCTGCTCAACTTTATCCGATTGGACATTACACTAAATTGTGTATTTCGAATAGCTGATACCTACTGTTATTATAGGACTATTATTTTTAGCCATATCAAGCCAAGCATGTGTGAACATCATTATTTAAGTTCAACTTCTTATCCTCGTGAACTTTCACCATTGCACTGAAAGCACCTCTGTGTTTGAATGAAATGAAGAAATGCACTGTAGCAGGGGTCTCCAAGTAAATTGCCCTGAAATTGTTTTAATTGGGAAAATACTATTGAGGAAACCTTTTTCCAATAAATGAATAATAATGAGCCTGACAGGAGTGTAGCCAATGTGTTGTTCATATCCTGATCTCTCATTATGTCAGTGCCCTCTGCTGGACACGTGTGAAATTCATTATTTTTATTTTTATTTAAGCATCCCCCTAGTGGCTGGAGTGAGCATTCTGGTCATGTCTTCAACCATAACTCCACAAAGGAATGGGCTAGAGACTTACATTTCTGAGTATGTAAAAAAAAAAAGTATTCCCTACAATTCGTGGGCCGGATTGAATCATCTCGCGGGCTGGATGTGGCCCGCGGGCCGTATTTTGCCCAAGTCTGGTCTACAGCCTTCAGTTTACGGTAAGTGACGGGGACACACATCACCCTGTTTGGATGCGCACACACGCATGGCAGTCAGATCCGTTTCATTTCACATGGATTTTACTTGGACTTTTTTTATTTATTTTTTACCTAAACACAGGGAGCTGTCGATCGTTTAACAGCTCAAGCTAAGCAGCTTACGCAGCAACGATTTATTATATTCAAGTAGCTTCATGAAAAACGAAAATATGCAACACATGCTTAAAACAGCTGTTTAAAACCGGTTTAACAGCTGTTCGTCAAAAAACAGAAGGTGAGTGCATCTGCAGGTCCAAAGGTATATGGCGCGGGTGCTCTTCGAAGATCAGGTATAAGACTATATAAAACAGAAGAGCAAAAAAGGGGATCTGAGGCACTCCGACTGCAATATAAAAGTCCTTTATTTAAATGGACATGCCAACGCGTTTCGACCTAACAGTGGTCTTCTTCAGGGCATATAGTTAAAAACTGCAACAGGTGGCCTTAAATACTAATCAGTGCAAAAATCACATGACCATCCAAAAAGAAAAAGAAAAGAAAAGACTGAAAGGAAAAAATGTGAACAAATACAGGAAAAAATGTGAACAAATACACAACCATATTAAGTGATAATGACAAAATATGAAAAAATGAAAAAAATAAAATAAAATATTGGAAAAAAATAGCGAACATTTTTTTAAGGCTACAAATACTACTATGTGAGGAAAAAATGTTATTTATAAATACAAGGATAGTAATATTTATAAAGATATAAAGGCTGACTAAAAATATCACATGGGACAACAGATAGGCATTTAGAGGAATACAGAAAAATCGATGTCTTCATTCAGGCCAGGGAAGTTAGTGGCTTTCAGAGTCTTGAAGAAAACCTCTTTTCTTTGTCCTTGTGGTTGTCCTCGGTTACCTTGTACACAATAAAATATGATTAACACATATTTACCATTACCACCGTTGGACAATGCGCATTCACACTGGAAGGGGGATTAGAAAATTAGTCGTCAACACTGCCCTATCAGCCTAATAAACACACCAGGATAAAGAGGAATATGAAACCAGGAACTTAAAGTCACAAGGATTTTATTCACAGGTCACCTCACACAGACGCGTCTGTTCCCCAGGTCCCTAACACTCAATCTGTCAGCACCCCACACGGAGAAGACTGAACTCTCTGGGGACACAGACTTCTTCACACCACACCCTCAAATTATAATATTCATGAGCCTATACTAAGCGCATCCGTTTCCCATCGTACGAGTCTGGCACTTTCCACTTATCGGCCCATGTCTGCCAGCCGGCCTTGGTTGGGCCCATGTTATCTCTTTGTTTACGTGTGCATGGGGTCTGTTTTCGGAGCCCGTCTGCACATCGGCTCTGTGTTTTTCCACTCCACTGTAACAGAAAACTGAGGCTGCACAATGTAAAAACAACACTTCTATTGCTAAATTGCTCTCTAAGCAAGACATCATTGATTAGAAACAATCATTCTTTTCATCCCCCTTCTGGCCTCGAAGAGGCCATTTCCTTGTTTCTAATTAATGAAGGTACAGCCGTCGTCAAAACATAGTTGTCCCCCGCCCAATGTATAGTGCCACCACCAGGTGTCGAGTTTGGCCTGGGCATACTCGACCACATCCTCCAGCCCTGTGAAATCATCACTGTCCTCCCATGTATAATCACCACTCACGAATCGTTCCATCCGGAACCGGTATCTCCCAGGACTGGGTTCAATGATACATTTCACTTCCTCAGTTCCATAGGCTCCATCTCGAATTAATAGGAAAATAAACATTCCTGCAAAATATAAGCACAGCGAAGCAAATCACAACATAACACTCATCATATGGTTCTTAAAGTTATTCTGAGCCACGTGTGTCCTCCCATTCATATCCCAGAGCCTTAAATACCCTGAGTTGATACAGGCTCGGCTCACCCCCTTCAGGCAGGGACCTGTCCCCGGCCTCTGGGTCCTCCGGGGGCAGGGTCACAGCTGCATACAATCCCCCCGAAGTCCCCAGAGCCCCGGAGACCATGCTGCGGACGAGAGGGAGAACACAACAGAACAACACACAACACATCAACAGTATTACACCAATTAATATACCCACCTTTTGAAGGACATGGATCCAGGAACCGGAATTTAGCCAATTGAGCCAAGTCCATTGTGGACCTTGGTTTTCTTGGGACTTTAGGAAACCCCTTAACTCCCTTACCTTATCCCTTATTGCTGTCCAATTCCCAGAGTCATCTGGGATGTATGTACAACAGTGGTCAATGCCCACTGCCGCACACATACCCCCTCGTTCTGCATATACGGCATCCAAGGCTACCCTGTTTTGCATGGCCACCGCCGCTACGGCCTTTAGCTCTGGGCTCCTCTCCATTTGGTCCACGACCTCGCCAATGACCTCAGTGATATCCTCCAGAGCCCACCAAACCTCGTTTAACCGCTTCTGGGTGGCCGCGGTACCAATCATAGGAATAAGAGTACCCAACATCCCCCGCGCATCCCCGTACAAGGGCGTTCGGCCATTGTTATTTGAGAACGGGACGTACGCTTGGCCAAGGGTCCGGCCTCCCACCTTTAGGGCGGCCCGTTTTCTCATGGCGTGCTTATGTAGGTTATGGTGTCTATATTCTTGTACGGCTTCTTGCATTAGTGTATCTGACACCACAATGGATGAGGGCTTCAAACGAGCCAGGGTGCAGGTCCCACACCAACCACTCGGCAGGGACAAATAACTATTACCGCCACATAGCCAGACGTGTCCGACCGGACACGTCTCGTTGGGACTGGTATTAACGCGGAGTAGCCGAGGGGAGTCACTCCCACCACCCTAGCCCACGTGGTTTGGTTTAACTGCCATGCTTGCCCGAAAAATGAACAATTACTACATTCTATCTCGGTTTTGTTTACGAGGTCACTGTGGAATTTTTCTACCCTCTCGGCCCAAGTTTGGTTTTTTACAGAAAACCCATCCCCCAGGTAATCTAAGCACGATGTTTTACCCAAGTGCCGGTCCCCCTGCATGCATTCCCGCTTAAACCCAAGAGGCGCCACTAGCTCCTTCCTAAAATGTGCCACGCCCGCAAACCGTATCCCCTCCCTTACGGTGTTATTGGTTTCGGTCGTCCACCTCCCTGGCCTCACCCACTGTGAGGGACTAGCATACTCCTCGTATGGCTCGCACCCCGGTAGGACCCCCTTCCCTTTACCCCAATGGTGGAGGAGCCACAATAGACAAACCGAGGCCCTACTCGAAATCGGGACTGGGACCGTGGACGGCACGTCTGCAGCATGATGGGGCCTGAAAGAGCACACCCAACAGGGCGGGGTTGAGTTGGTAACCCTGGCCGTGTGCTTAGCTAGTTTTACCCATTTATTCTCGTCGGGCGTGTGCTTAGCTAGTTTTACCCATTGATTCTCGTCGGGACCCAGGCCTTCTACATTCAGAGACCGTCGCTTCCTAGATCCATCGCCTTCTGTGGGAACAGACATGTTAGATACATCAAAAAACCTTGGCTTCAACAAAACTTTCTCATTCTTTCGGTTCTCCCATGTTTTCTTTGCCCTTTCTGTACATCGAGTAATCCATTCCCGGGTGTGTTGGTCTGACACTGGACCTCTCATTTTTACCGCCAATGTTCCTTTTTGACTACAATAGATTACCAAGTTTCCGCCTGGTTTTGTGCCTCTTTGACGACACACTCTCAGGTATTCCGCCTTTAGCTGGGGAAAGGGATGTCCCCTTACTAGCCCCTCACAACTGTTTTGGTCATCCACCCTTATCATAATTGGTATCATTGTCATACTTAAGGCCAGTATCAGCCCCCACACCCAGTATGGACACCGTAAGGGGCCCGTACGCCACATTTCATCTTTAAGTTGCCGCATTCTCTTTCTGATTGCGGAGTCTTTGTGATCTCCTGGGTGGGGGTGGGAGTTGTCCCCCTCCCCCTTCAGTGGGGCCATTGGTCCCACTAACATTCCCAATACCTTCAGGGTCGGTCCACCTTAGCCCCGTGGAGTTTGAGCAGGGTTTAAGATGAGTCCAGTGGTACCAGTTATCCCGACCGTCCACTTTCACAGCTGTGGCAGTCCTTTGAGTCACCGTGAAAGGTCCAAGATACCGTGGTTTGTGCCAGGCCGTACGAGCGTGGTTCCTGACGTATACCTGCTCAGGCAGGTGCGCTGTATGATCAGAAACAACAACCTCGTTATGTACAAGTGGGGTCAGTTCCCTGAGCACTGACTGTAGAGCCTCAAAGTACGGCCTGAACTGGAAGATGGTCGCAACCTCCGGTAATGGGGCGGAGTTAGCCCCCGGCAACGCCCCGGGCATAGCCCTGCCAAACATCAATTCGAACGGGGTGAAACCCGTGTTAGTATGCACCGAGGAGCGCAGGTGGAACAGAGCAGCCGGGAGAGCCGACAACCAAGTGCTTTTAGGGGTGTCCTGTAACATTTTTGCCAACACCGTCTTGAGGGTGCGGTTCATGCGCTCCACTTTACCATTCCCCTGGGGATAGTACACACACGAGAATGATTTGTTTATTCCCAGCAGGGAACACAGATTTTTCACGTCCGTTGCCGTGAAATGAGTGCCCGAGTCACTATGTAGTTCAGAAGGGACACCAAAAAGTGGGATCCATTCCTTCAAAAGCACTGCCATAACCTCAGCCGAACTTTCCCTTTTGCAAGGGTAGAAAGCCGGCCATCCAGAGAACGTATCCACAATTCCCAAAAGGAAGCGCTTGCCCTTCACGGGTACAAGCATGTCGGTAAAGTCAATCTGAATCACATCCCCGGGGAAACGTCCAGTTTTGACAAGACCCGCCCCACCCCTGTGATGCGGGTGCGGGTTAAACCTGCCACAGCCAACACAAGCCTGTACAAAGGTTTTACACAACAAAAAAGGAGTCCGATGATAGTAATACTGTTCCAACAAACGGGTCATGGCCCGCGGACCCTGGTGATGAACTCCATGTATCTCCGTCAGAACTTGTTCCTCCATACAAGAGGTCAAGAAAGTCAACCCCGTGGGCCCCCGATAGACCCCGTCCCCATGGGGTTGGGCCTTCGGGTGCCGTGTCCAGAAGTCAGAGTCATACTTACTATGTGCTTTCTGACAGTCTACTACACTCAGCAGACCCTGGAAGGAGGAAGTGTCCCCGTACACGGGTTTCCAATAGGTGTCCAGATGTAATTCCAACTCATGTCGTCGCCCTGGGGGCAAAGACGAGGCCAGGAGCGACACACGATCCCACACGTCTAGTGGCATCCCTAACTGACCGTTTCCAGCGTGGGCAACAAGCCGTCCACCCACACTCGCCACCGTAACCCCCACATCCGATATGTGAGTGACCGAGTCTAGAATAGGGAGCTGTATTTGTTGTATCATGGCCCAAGCACGTTCCTGTGGGACATTGTTCTCTAAGGGATACCTACCCGCTGTTTTGGCCGCCAAATCTGCGGCTCTATTTCCAATGGCCGTCATGGAGCCCGCCTTCGAGTGGCCCGGCACCTTAACTACGGCCAAAGTGCGTGGCAGTAGCAACAAATGTGCGACTTCCTCACAAAGTTCTTTATGGGCTACCGGAGTGCCCTTAGCAGTCAAGAAGCCAGTCTTCACCCACCCTGCTAAGTCTCTAAGGACTACACCACAAACATAGGCTGAGTCCGTGTAGATGGTAACCTCCTGATCCTGTGATATTTCCAGGGCCAATTTCAGAGCCATAAGTTCTGCATACTGCGCCGAGGAACCCCCTTCCGGGCCCCACTGCGCCACCACGTGGGTGCGATCGGGAGGGAGAAGCTCCACTACCGCCGCCCCCGCGGACAAAGAGCCATCAGGAAGTCTGTGACAATGTCCATCCGTGAACAATGACCTGGAGTGTGGGAGAGGTTTGTCGGACAATCCAGCCCGGATTTCCGATTGCCTCTGAGAAAAGTTTTGGCAACAATGAGGTAGTCCAGGCAGCCCCATGCCTGTGGAAACCGTTGGTGCATCGTCAGCTGCGAAAGTCAGGTTTGGGGCCGTTAATTCATTCGCCAGCTTAAGCTGTCTTTGCGGAGTCAGGGCAAAGGTCTTGGACTGGACATAGGCCACCACTGAATGGGTGGTATAAACCACCAACGGATGACCCATGACCACATGCGCCACTTTCCTCAACAGGGAAGCCAAAGTGTCAGCATACAAAGCGCAATCCGTCGATTTTTTCGCCACGGGATCCAGCAAGGTAGAAGCATAAAGAATCACATTGCGTCTCCCCGTGGAGCCCTTCTGCCATAACACTGCATGTCCAGAGCATGAGGTGATGGTTGTGTCAAGGTGAAAAGGTATGTGATAGTTAGGTATCGCCAAGTCAGCACAGGAGGCCAAAGCCTTTTTCAAATCAGTGAAGGCCCTATCCGCCTCTTCCGTCCAGACCAAACTGGCCTGCAAGTCTCGGACACCCGCGGCCTTGATGACGTCCCTCAGGGGTGCTGTCAGGCCCGTATAATCAGGAACATGGTGGCGTGAGTAATTGGCCAACCCCAGGAAGGAGAGCAGCGAGCGGACCATCTCTGGCCGATCCGCACTTAAGATCGATTGTTTCTGGGAGGCGCTTGGGGCAAGACTGTCTGCGCCAATCACTTTCCCTAAGAAAGAAACCTGCGGGCGACAGCACTGAAGTTTAGATCTTGAGACCTTAAAACCCCACAGGTGTAAGCGACTCAGCACTGCTGCAGTCATGTCCAAACAATCGCGAGCCGTAACTCCTCCGATACAAATATCGTCCACGTATTGTAGGACAACGGAACCAGGTAACACTGTGGTGGGTGCTAAACAATTCTTCAGTACCTGGTTGAAGATTCCCGGTGAGTTCCTGTGACCCTGGGGAATTACTTTATATTGCAGTTTTACGCCTCCATGGGTGAAGGCAAATTGATACCTACTCTCAGGAGCCAGTGGAATGGTGAAGAAGGCATGCTTTAAGTCAATTACCGAGAAATAACCCATGTCTGGAGAAAGCACTGACAGACATTTGTGTGGGTCTGGGACTGGCAAAAGTGGTGTGGTGGTTACCTCATTCACTTTACGCAAATCGTGTGCCGGTCGGACGGTGCCATCGGGTTTGGGAACCGGGTTTAGCGGAGTGTTCCAAGGAGAGTCTGATAGTTCCAGAACTCCTGCTTTCCATAAGTCTGTTAACGCCGTTTCAATACCCTCCCGCTGTTCTTTGGTCCTAAAGTGACGTTGAGGAACATACACGCGAGATCCTGGGATTACATCCAGTTTGACAGGATCGATTTTAGTACAGTAACCAATGTCCGCCGGACCCCTTGACCACAAGTCCTCCGGGAACTGGGCCAGCATGGCCGCTGCTCCTTCATGATCCGTCAATTCACGGCCATGAGAGCGAGAAACAATCTCTTCTTCTGCTACTGAGGTATCTGATGAGCACCCTATATTAATTTTATAGGCTTGGGTGCTCGGGCTATACTGTATATCACCCATGGCAGTACATTCCCAATCCAACGCTTTGTTCAGCACATGTGTTAAGGGTCCCAATTCTCGAGCCTCATGTCCTGGTCCCAGGAACAATGAGACATGTGGGGCCGTTAAGGTGTCACGTTTATAAAATGGCATGATTTCCTCTGGGAGAGTCACTGGGGCAACCACACCTGATTCATGTACATAGAGGTGTGAGGAAGTGTGTGAATAGGTGTTACCTCTAACCTCACAATCGAATGCCAATTGGTATTGAGCGTCCGAGTTGCGATCGTCAAATAGGGTGCAGTGTAGGGGATCCTTTGGAGGGGCATAGGGGTGGAGCAGGCTGAACCATGGTTTCCATTCAAGCATCTTCGCATATAGTCCTTCCAACTCCAGAGTCCCAGGTTCCAGTCGTAGCCAATAGATAGAAACACCATTCATCACGTCTTCTTCTCGAAATACATACTGTCCATATGTCCTGGTAGGTGTACAGGCCACACAATGTCCATTCGGCCAGGTGATATACATAGCGTCCGGTGAGCAGTTGATCACTGCCCCTGTGGCCTGCAAGATGTCTCGCCCCAATAAGTTCACTGGTGTCTGTGGTGAATATATCAGGGAGGATTTAAATGTCTGTCCGGCAAGTTTCAAAGTCAATTCTTTTGTCATGCGTAGAGGGGTCGCTTGTCCCGTGAGTCCCGAGAGACAGATGCTCCTTGTGCTTAACATTCCAGGCGTAGCTCTCCTAGTCGTGGAGTGCGTCGCCCCTGTGTCCACCAACATCATCAACTTCTCCCCACCCACCTCTACCGTGACAAATGGTTCCGGGGTGGGGCCAGGACTCACCGGGCAACCCTAGTGTTCATACGTGTATCCGTCGGGCAGGCCCCCGTGTGTGTCGTACACCGGGTAGTTGCCTCCCCAACCTCTTGCTCCGCCCCCTCGCCAAGGCGGTGGCGCTTGTTGTCCGGGTAGGAAGCTCCCTCCGCGGATAGACCTCGGCTGCAGAGCACCTCGGCCCCCACGACCCCTTGGCGCGAGGGCTCGTGTTGGGGGCTCTGGACAATCCTGTAACCAGTGACCCTGGTCTCCACAGTTGAAACAGCCTGCGTCAGGGCAATCCAGTATGTAGTGGTCCGGTGACCCACAGGAAAAACATCCCGTCGGTGCTTGAGCTGCGGCTCCCCGTCCCCCAAAACCCGCTCCTCCAGATCCCCTTCCCCTACGTCCCTTGAAACCACCCCTTCTCCCTGTTGGTTGTCCCCCCATCCCATGGACATGTATGTGCATTTGAGAGGTCGGGCCGGACGGCTGTTGATGGGACGCGTATAAGACGCTTGCTGGTGAGTCGGGCGATCGTGTAGGTGTAAATATGGGAGTGGTTGCCACCATCTGAGTCTTCCCGTCTTTCTTGGCTACGGTCATTCGTTGCCGCGCCTGAGTCAGTTGAGTTTTCAGGAGTTCCTCCTGCATGGTTTCAATGTTTTGCAGTTTGTCTTGACACTGCTTGTTAAAGATGTCAGCGTGGTGTTTGAAATGTGTCCGGAACAACGTGGAGTCTGCGGTTAATCCCGGCACATTTTTCAAATTTGTTTTGACCGGTTCGGGCAGAACGTCCAGCACGTTCTGCAAGAACAAGCAGGAAGTCTGAGGCTCCCTATATGGGTGCACATGCATAGAGGAGATGTACAGTTGGATACATTTATCCATAAATTGGGAGGGGCAAGTACCTGCCATAAACGTTGGAAACGAAGGAGGTTGTGGGCAAGGGGGTGGGTACATTAGGTTCACTTGATTGATAAACGCTTCCGAATACTGATCAAACGGTTCATACATTGGGGCCACATGCAAGCCCGTAGACCTCAGGATATGAGTCACTGAGTGTGGGGGGGCACAGGCCGAAACCAGGCCTCTTATATCCCCCACCGCCAGTTGTGCGTTCGCGCACTGCAGTTGCAAAGTGCGGAACCAGTTCTTTCCCCCATTCTGTAAGGGGGGTAAAATGTCTTTTAAATGTTGTAACTCAACACTAGTCAGGGGTTTGTATGTCGTTGGGGCGAGCCCCCCATCTACCAGAGGAGGCCCCGTAGGTATCAGTGGGTAGTTTGCGGCCCCTCCCCTCTGTCCCACGGGGAGCTTTCGTGCCTCCTCTGCTTTTTGTTTCGCCGCCTCTGTCACTGCTCGTAACTCCCCTTTGGCCACCTTACGTCTGGCCTCCCACTCTTCCACTGACTCCTCCTCCTTTTTATTTATTTTGGTCAGTGCCTGTGTCATAACATGTTTCTGTTTGTATAGCCCCAGGAGTTCATCCTGGACTTTGTATGCTTCGGCAGTATCCAGTGTCTCCTCATCTTCGTCACTGTCATATGTCCATTTAAGTGAGCTGGGGTTCGCTGGTGTAGGTTTTGGCTTCGCCCCTGGTAATGGGGGTGCTGGCGCAGGTTGTTCCGCCATTTTGGTAGTCAGCTCCTCGAATTTGGCGGTCAATTCGGCCATTGCTGCGCCTCTTTCATCGGCATGTTCCTGCAGCTTCCCTAGCACTTCTGCTCTTACCTGGTCCGCCTCCGCTTGGCTTCGTTGCACAGCTGTCGTTGTTTGTTTTCTTACCTCCGCCACTGCGTCTCGAACCGTTGTGGCCTGTTCCCTAGTAACGTCGAGGATCTGTTGTCCCCATACATTACCTCCGAAATCCCTCAATGTTGGTCCTACCGGTTCGAACTTCTTCTTCAGTATGTCCATTACTGCTTTTGATTCCTTGTCTGATAAGGGATGTGAGCCTTTAATGTCCACATCCACAACACCTTGCACTGTTAGCTGTGGATATGTCCCCAAGGGGGCTGGGGCATATGAAGGAGGGGCCGTCGGGGCCAAGGCGGGAGCTCCTCCTCCTCTCGGGAGGGGCCTCTGAATCCCGCCCCCTGCAGTTGGGGAAAAAATCTTCTGGTTTTGTATCCACTGTGCTGTGGCCAGAGCCAGGACTGGTCCAATGTGTTTCCTCATTCTTTGATACTTACCGATCGTGAGCTCCCGGAGTTTCCTCTCACTCTTCGAGAGCCCCCCCCCCCTTCTTTGACATTCTCTCATCCTGCTGTTCCCTCGCGCATAGCTCCATGGCGGCAGTCAAAACACTGCAGAAGAATTCCAGTGTGTGTGGGGCCGTGGGGTCCGTCTTCTGTTCTCTGAAACCTTGTGCACATGCCTCGACCGCCTTATCCGTCTCTTTCCGCGTCGTCGTTTTCACGAGAGGCGACTCCCTTCTTACCGCCGTCACCCATCCTCTGCAATCCATCATTTCCAGCATTCTGTCCCACAAGTTATACACCAAGCAAAGCAAACACAGAATGGAAACAACGATCTTCTTGTTGCATCCAAAACCAAAGCCAACTCTCTTAGTTCAAAGCGTGATGTGATATGTATCTCAAAGTTCAGTATCTGATTCTGTAGTTTTCACAGTTAGATTAGAAGCGAACCCGACAACCTCCATACAACAACAGTGTCACGGGTGAGAAAGATTATGCCTGCTCACTCTCTCACTACAAAATCCGCTAATCTCCACAACAACCGATTTCTCTCAATGCTATTCAGACAAAATCCGCAGCTGTAACACACGTTTGACCACCCGCAATAGACGATTCTAATCAGGCTTAAACAACCCGTGTGCCCACGGCGGCTTTCACTCCTCTGACTGTTTCAACAACAAACCATATGGCCCATTCAACATTCAGCACACAGTCCAAATCAAAGACAACACGAAACAACAGCCACACACATTTTGGGTACCCGACTATGACTCCAACAACATAACCGAACATTAATGCGCCTAATTTTCAATGTTTTCACCCCTAATTCCCCCGTTTTCGCAGACCTCCTCTCCACGAGAGGAGGGGATCCTCGATCCAGGGACTCAAACCCTTTAGGAACCTCGTTCCAGTATACTTTAGGATCCTCGATCCTATTTCAGACAGCCCCTCGGACTGTCAACGGCCGTGTCTCAACTCTTATCTCCAGCCCGCGCGTCCGCGGTGCTGGTCGGACGTACTACGTGCTTATCAGCTTTTACAGGGATATCCCCAACGCGTAGTCCTGTAGATAAACTCTCGCTTCTGTAGTTATACTCCCAATTTCTTAACTTCTATTTTGGTTCGGTATTTGGTTCGGTATCTTAGTTATGACGTGTTTTCCCTTCTTACTTCCAAACATCAATGCAGATTTAAACCATCCAACACTTAGCTTCGTTGACTATACTTCTAACTAAAATTTAGACAAAAATAGCCAATAGACGTACTTTGACACTCGTTAAAAATAGTAGTCAAAAGCAGTCTTACCTTATTCTAGAGTGGACGCGTCCATGAAGCCGTGGTTGAATGGTTTTTGGAAGATAAGACACCTGGCATGTCTAGCGCGATGATTTATGGGACCGGACCTCCGCCGACGTCCGTAGTTGACGACTCCAATCCCCCCTTCAGCACTTTCGGGGTCACCAAATGAAGAAAACCTCTTTTCTTTGTCCTTGTGGTTGTCCTCGGTTACCTTGTACACAATAAAATATGATTAACACATATTTACCATTACCACCGTTGGACAATGCGCATTCACACTGGAAGGGGGATTAGAAAATTAGTCGTCAACACTGCCCTATCAGCCTAATAAACACACCAGGATAAAGAGGAATATGAAACCAGGAACTTAAAGTCACAAGGATTTTATTCACAGGTCACCTCACACAGACGCGTCTGTTCCCCAGGTCCCTAACACTCAATCTGTCAGCACCCCACACGGAGAAGACTGAACTCTCTGGGGACACAGACTTCTTCACACCACACCCTCAAATTATAATATTCATGAGCCTATACTAAGCGCATCCGTTTCCCATCGTACGAGTCTGGCACTTTCCACTTATCGGCCCATGTCTGCCAGCCGGCCTTGGTTGGGCCCATGTTATCTCTTTGTTTACGTGTGCATGGGGTCTGTTTTCGGAGCCCGTCTGCACATCGGCTCTGTGTTTTTCCACTCCACTGTAACAGAAAACTGAGGCTGCACAATGTAAAAACAACACTTCTATTGCTAAATTGCTCTCTAAGCAAGACATCATTGATTAGAAACAATCATTCTTTTCAGTCTCAATCCAAAAGGTCTCCCTTTGAGCGAGAATCTTGACTCTATTACCCCCTCTTGAGGATACAGGAATCGTATCAATCACCATGACTTTCAAAAGGTTGGGTTTGCATAGAGTGGATGTTTTGAAGTGTTGAGCAATCGGGTAGTAAGGGTTTTAAGTCCGAATGGCGTACTTATGTTCTGAAAATCGATCACGGAGTCTCCTCTTAGTAAGGCCCACATAAAAACAACCACAACAGCAATCAATACGATAAATCACATGGGTAGTGTTACAGTTTGCAAAAGACCGACAGTAAAAAGTTTTTAAGCCCTGTGAGTCTTTGAAAGATTTGTTTTTATTGATATGGGTACAGTAGTTGCAGGACCCGCATTGATACGTACCGACCGGTTTTGGAAAAAATGTCATTCTTTTTCGAGCTGGTAGGTAGTTCCTTACAAGTTTATCTCTCAGTGTGGGCGCTCTCCTGATGGCAAACAAAGGAGGCTCAGCAAAAGAAGGCGACAGAGCAGGATCACTTTGGAGGATGCCCCAGTTCTTTTTAATTATGTTTTTAATGCTGTTAGTGAGGTGGCATCATCGGTGGCATCATCGTGTTGTGATGCGGGGTTTTCCTTCGACGGTAGAGTGAGTCGCAATGCATTGTGGTGATTGTGGTCCTTATTAACCCGTGGCTGGTAGGACGGACACGTGGGGGCCGCGCGGAGTGCTCTGGGTAATAAAAGAAAACATGGCGTCCTATGGAGCTTCTTTTTCATTGATATATCATCTAAATGGCAGTGACAGGATACCAGATAGACTCTATCCGACTTGATCACTGGCAGAGAATGTAAGTGGTTTGTCACACTTCCGTAGACTGCGCGATGTGTCTGGAAAACATTATATTCCACAGCCCCGCATACCCCGGAAGTGTTTGCCATTGCGGTTTATTATATAGATTACTGCCTGCATCATTTATTTGCTTTGCTTGTTATTTGCATTATTAATTGTTTTATTATAATTACTTACTCTATTGCAATACATATCACATCAGCCCATGAGTATCGTGATACTCGGATCGGGACGAAAGTGTATCGTTCCAGCCCTATAAATTATCATGAGAGGCCTAATGTAAACAATTTCAAGATTGTGAAAACTTACATTAAATCACCCCTACATGTGCAGCAATTGATTCCATTTTTGGTACAGATTCTAACAATACTAATTGGAGGTAACAAGGCAAAAAGCAATCTAGCAAACATTTGGTGAAAGTTACTGTTGCGAACCACCCTACAGTATTGTGCAGTTCATACTCTTTGAACAGTTGCAGAAAATGCACTTTTCACTTAAGTGTCTAGTGTGGACTGGGCCTTTTAGACACCATGAATCTGAAGTTTATTCCAGATTTCTACTAAACCCATGGGAACTGATAATATTCCAATCAAGTGTGTTCTGAATAGGTCCTGGAACCTCCTTTGGAATTGAGTTATCAGCCACACTTTCCAATTCAGGCCCGCTTTGATATGCACATATTTGACCTCAGTGGCTGTCTCCTCCTCTGCGCGCCCGCAATGACATGCTGTTGTTGAGCCTGTTGAGGTGGAAAAGCTCCTCCGCTCTGCTCTTATCACGGCCGCTTGAGCTGTATTTGAATGCCACACGCTGCATTTGAGATTACCAATTTTCAGGTTGGTCTCATGTGTAAACTTTCGCCAGGAGACCTCGAAATGGATAGCAATAACAGAAACAATTTATTGTTTCTCCGTAGATTTCTATGGGAAATTGTAACTTCATGGGGCATTTTGTCAAAATGTTTACTCACATTATATATAATTCTAAGCCCGATTAACGGAACATCCCAAAAAAGTTGTTGAAAGTTCAACTTTATGCCTAAAACTGTCAGTGAGGCGCCATCTACAGGCGATCGGTCTTTACTGCATTTGATTTTTGGATTTGGCGCCAGTATTTGCGCAGGCATGAAGCCTGACGTCAGCAGTGAAGCCTGACGTCCGATGCCCTGCCGCTCTGGGCTATAAAAGCGGCGCAGTCTCGCTCACGCCCCCGTAGCGAGTTGGAGAAGGAATAGCGAGAGTATTTTCATCGATTGTCAGGTTGGCGATTAGTTATAGCATTTAGGTAGATTTTTTTAGCATAGCTTTTTGTATTATAGATAAGTGTGTAGTGTTATAGCGTTGTTGAATATTGTAGTTTTAGTCATTAGTTCCTTTTAGATTAGTTCGCTGAATTTAGTTTAGGATATTTGTTAGTATTGGTTTTAGAGTTCAATATTGTGTGTGTAATTTTAGTGTATATTGTTTATTGCACTACTGTGTTAGGATGGGGAGGAAGTGTAGCGTAGTAGGGTGCCATAGATCTGTAGGTTTGCACAATATTATATATTGCACTTGTTTTGTGCACTTTGTTCCCCAGTGGAACATGTTGCTAAACAAGTTAGCTCGTTGGAACTCCATGGACTTTGTTTACGAGTAGCGCTACAGGTGCAGCGTCAAAGTCAGATGACTCAGGCCTGTCAATCACAGACCCAGAGATAATTTATGAGTTTAAATTAATTTAAACTCATAACAAAATCCCACGCACATGCTCATTTCCACTGCGAAGATGTGTCGTAAATATGAAGTGTCGCTGTGCTCTCTTTGCCCTGCTTATATAACCCTATATCGAGCTTGGATGCACTTGGATTCTGTCTTTTGTTCACGAAGAGTTACAGTACCTTCGGAAGATAATTGCACAGCTCGGTTCCAAGGCCAATTATTAAAATGCTTATTACACTTCGCTTGATTTGTGAGACGTTAAATGACTGCTCCAAGTGACTACATTAATCATTGGTTTGCTCGGAGAGATGGCAGGGGTCCTGATACAGTGAGGAGTCTGGTTGTGGTAACCTCTGCTCTCCCCTGAGGGCTGCATGACCGTAATTGAGTCAGACCCCTCCGTTCTGCTTGTGATAACAATCGACAATTTTAGACCTTTTTTTTTGGTTTGTTCATGGCGCCGGAAGGTCATCATTGATTCACTGGCAAAGCAAAAATTGTAAGACGTGAGCTTAAACAGAAAACGCCAATTAACTCAACAGCAGAACACACATAACGAGGAAGGAGCCTGTTTTTGTCACCAAAGTGTGCTAAAGTTCTGAATGAAATATTCCTGAGTCCCTGGGCCAGATGCTCGAGCCTCGTGAGTAAGGTAGACAAAGGTCGGTCCTTTGACATAATCAACACAATAATGAAGCCGTTTGCTGGCTGTCTCAAGGTTGTTGGCTTGTCCAGAACATTGTGTTAATATTATTTTTGAGCGGCTTCACTGCTGCAATAAAGAATAAAAGCGTTCAACCAGGCACTAATAACCACTATACCTTCAGTTAAACGGAGTGATTAAGAAAAGAGAAATGTAACGTTTATATTGAGCTTTATAGATTATCGACAAGCTACCCAAGGTAGTCATTATAGATTCTGCTCAGCGGAATTATGGACACAGGCTTTGTCTTCATATAACAGAAGTAATCAGAAATCGATGCCATGGTGTGCTACCACGCCACGCTGTATGAGTCGTTTGTGTCGATAGGCTAAGATAAGCGTCACGTAACTCAATTGCTGTTTCTCAATCGCTAGGATCCTCGGCGTCTCGACCACTTCAGACGAAAACCACAATTCACTTGGACCACTTGCACCCTCACAGCTCAACTCCTTTACCAAGGATGCACCTGTGGATCCTCTGCTGCCTCAGAGAGCTGAATATTACCCATAATACTGCAATGTCTGGTTTTGTTTGTCCCAAACTTTATTTAGTAAAACCACCTAAATATGATACATACTAAAATAATAAAACATATTATTTGTTTTGTGTAAAAAAATAAATAAACTCAACAGTTGAAGTGTTGTAAGCAAGTAAATATGTAAAAATTAGGTTTTATATAAAGTTAATGTAACATAAGCAATTGTAGGCGATTAGTGATAAATTGGACCTGCTAAACATACCGGTGGCACAGTGGTTAGCGCTTGTGCTTCACAGCTAGAAGTTCCAGAGTTCGATTCCCACCTGGACGGAGCCTTTCTATGAGGAGTTCTCCCCATGTCTGCGTAGGTTTCCTCCGGGTATTCCGGTTTCCCCTACTACTAAAAAATGTACAATAGGTGACCCTCTGGGGCCAGAACTCCTCTATAATAGAGATTCTTAATCTCAATGGAACTTTCCTGGTTAAATAAAGGTCAAATAAAAAGTAATATTACAACTGAATTCCTTGCAAATCCTTGCAGAATTTATTCAGGCCAACATGTTCAAACAGTATGACATCCAACCAAAACCAGTTTAGAAACAGCATTTATTCATAAAACAGATATTTTTTAATCATATGATTTTACACTGGACATTACGCAGCCACTCACTCCGAAGGCCGTTCCAATTGAGCTCAAATGCGGCAGTAAGAGACACTCGGCTCAGTTTTGGAGGAGCCCAGCACCGGGAACGTCAACGAAGTGGACAAGTAACAGAGGACGGATCCTAGCAATTAAGAAACAGCCCATATGGATCCTTCTGTAATCACGTGTCTGTCCCTGGTGATTCTGACGGCTTTGCGGGTGAGACGGGTGGAGTACATGTCCTTAATGGAGGGGAGAGGAGCTCCACAGATCTTCTCCGCTCCTCTCACGATGCGCTGGAGGCTCCTTCGGCAGGAGGCAGTGCTGGCGCCGTACCACACAGTGATGGAGCTGGTCAGGATGCTCTCTATAGTCCCTCTGTAGAAGAGCCACACAGTGATGGAGCTGGTCAGGATGCTCTCTATAGTCCCTCTGTAGAAGGACCACACAGTGATGGAGCTGGTGAGGATGCTCTCTATAGTCCCTCTGTAGAAGAGCCACACAGTGATGGAGCTGGTCAGGATGCTCTCTATAGTCCCTCTGTAGAAGAACCACACAGTGATGGAGCTGGTCAGGATGCTCTCTATAGTCCCTCTGTAGAAGTTGCACATAACAGAGGCTGGGACTCTAGCTCTTCTCAACTTGCGGAGAAAGTAGAGACGCTGATTACTTTACTTGACCAGAGATGTAGTGTGCATGGTCCAGGAAAGGTTCTCTGTGATGTGCACACCCAGGAACTTAGTGCTGGTCACCCTCTCCACTGCAGCACCATTGATTGTTAGAGGAGCATGCTGGACCCGTGCTCTTCGAAAGTCCACAACAATCTCTTTTGTCTTCTCCACATTTAGAGAGAGATTGTTGTGTGCACCACATGGCCAGACTGCTCACCTCACTCCTGTAGTTTGCCTCGTCTCTGTTGTTGATGAGACCCACCACTGTTGTGTCGTCTGCAAACTTGAAGAGGTTTGAGTCGTACTTTGGAGCGCAGTCATGGGTCAGCAGAGTGAACAGGAGGGGGCTCAGCACACAGCCTTGGGGAGCTCCCGTGTTCAGTGTGATGGTTATAACTATCATAGCCACTTTAGCATAGTGACCCCTGGTGGTCCCTTACCGGCGATTAGGAGCTATGTGCCATCCCATAAGCCACTGGTGCACATTTAATAATAATAAAATAATAATCAAAAAAAGATTCTGCACAAACTTTATAAAAGTGACAAAATACATGTTAGAGTCATCCCAGCACAGTCACGTGTCAGTGTTTTAAAGAGCAGCCTCAGTAAATGGCCTAATGAATAA
Source organism: Proterorhinus semilunaris (assembly GCA_021464625.1). NCBI lineage: Eukaryota > Metazoa > Chordata > Actinopteri > Gobiiformes > Gobiidae > Proterorhinus > Proterorhinus semilunaris. The sequence continues at coordinate 26,821,906 of CM038356.1, read as the reverse complement.
CTTGCATACTGTAGCTTTATGAAACAGCTGTTGAGATAAATTAATGCTAAATGGAAATGTGATAGCTCATTTGGATTTTTCTTTTTTCTCTTTATTTTGAGACTATGTTGTTGCATACGCAATACAGTAGGTGGCGGCATGCGCTTTCGTTTGGCCTGCAGCGCACCAATCACCTTAAAGAAGAACAGCTGTTGGTGATGTCACTTCCCTTTCCCCTGGGTAAGGACGGTCGAATAGGGTAAATAGCTCTGAAGCTCTAGTTGACTAACTGCATAGAGATCTAACAGTTGACCCCCATAAAAGGTTAAGGATTAGTTGCTAGTGTTAGTACTTAGAGCAGGGGTGCTCAATACGTCGATCGCGATCTACCAGTCGATCGCAAAGGTAGTATTGGTAGATCGCATTACATTAAAAAAAATGTACGCCAGCCTATCATCCTGTCTTTTGATTGATAAACACAGTGGCGGGCCGTGGGGTTTCAGTCAGGGCCTTCAATAGCAACCTGGGTTCACGCAGTCAAACGCATATAAACTGATCGACAAAAAAACTGGATAAAACTGCCTGTTTGCGTGGCATTTGTTCGCTAAAGGATTTGTCAATAATGCAAACACAGCGGTGCCTCCGCCCCCAAACAAAAACACCTTCGGGAACACTCGTGCTAGCATACGGAAACACACGACACATGACAGACGGAGACGAGCGCGTTATAACGTGGAAACAGGCGGATGTTTTTAGGAGATGTTTTGTTGACACCAGAGATGAACTCAAACGCAAATCAACCGTAATAAAAGATACTAAACTTAAAGTTTTGTGGTATTTGACATACCTTTTTTTATAGCGCTCGTAGTCTCGTACCTGTTGCCTGCCCGAGTCCCAGCGCAGCTGACGCGGGGAAACCCTTCTCCTGTCCGGGGCGAAGCGTCTACGTCCCGCTGTCGTTCCCGCTGCTTTGCTCTCGAAGCTCTTCATCATGAAGGTGGTCTATGATCAGCTCAAATCGCATCTTAACTTAAACGACATTTTTGAAAAATTCCAGTCTGGTTTTAAGTCTTTACACAGCACAGAAACTGCATTGCTAAAAATATTTAACGATCTCCTTTTAATTTCTGACTCTGGAAACCCATCTGTGCTAGTGCTTTTGGATCTGACGGCTGCGTTCGACACTGTCGACCACTCGATTCTCCTTTCCCGCCTCGAGTCATGTGCAGGAATTAAAGGCACAGCGCTCAATTGGTTTCGATCGTATTTGACTGACCGGTCATTCTCTGTTAACTTGGGATCTTTTAAATCAAATAAAGCTTCTCTTGACAGCGGTGTGCCCCAAGGCTCTGTCCTAGGACCAGTCTTGTTCTCACTGTACATGTTGCCACTCGGCTCCATTTAAAAAAAAACATAATATATCATTCCACTGCTTTGCTGATGATGTTCAGGTTTATCTTCCGCTTAATGTTAAATCGAACTCATTTCAAGACCTGCAGAATTGTCTTAACGATGTAAAAGATTGGATGTCTCTCAACTTTTTAAATTTAAATGATAAAAAAACAGAAATTGTAATATTTGGCCAGTTCGACCAGCCTGTTTCCACTGGTGCATGTAGCCACCTATCGTCTTTCTGTCGTCCATTTGCAAAGAGTCTTGGTGTTTATATTGATGGTGCATTTAAAATGGACAAACAAATAAGCTCAGTGGTCAAAACCAGCTTTTTCCAGCTGAGGCTTTTGGGGAAGGTCAAACCATACTTGCCACCAAGCCAACTTGAAAGAGTGGTCCATGCGCTTATAACGTCACGGCTGGACTATTGCAACTCATTATACTATGGCCTTGACCAATTGTCCATCCATAGACTGCAGTTGGTCCAGAACGCGGCGGCTCGTCTGCTCACAGTGACCAGACGACGGGAGCACATTATCCCTGTGCTTTCCTCCCTCCACTGGCTTCCTGTGACTTTTAGAATCCAGTTTAAAATCTTACTGTTTGTTTTTAAATCTCTCCATGATCTGGCACCTTCTTATTTAAGTGACTTATTGAATCGGTATACTCCGGGCAGAACACTGAGGTCTTCTGACCAGTTGCTCTTAGACTGCCCACGGTCCAACCAGAAAACCAGAGGTGATCGAGCCTTTGCTGTTGCCGGTCCTAAACTCTGGAACTCTCTGCCCTTGGAAATCAGGGCGGCCTCCTCTATCGTCAATTTTAAGTCGCTGTTGAAAACGCATCTCTTTGCACTGGCATTTTAATTCAAGCTGAGCTAGACATTTTGATTAAACTGCTATACAAATAAACCTTGACCTTGACCTTGATGAAGGGCCGCAAAATATCCGTGATCAGTAAATCCACTTCATTTTGCCTCTTTCGGACGTTTCCAAGAGGAATATCTGTTTATCCAGTTCTCTTCGAAGTGGCTGGAACGTCTTGCCCATGCGCAGCTACATTAGCGGTTTCCCCAGGCGAACAAACCGTAGGGGGCGCTGCTGAGCTGCTGAAGGCCTGGGGGGCGGACTGTCAATGTATATCGAATTCTGATTGGCTGATAATTCTGTCAGTCACGCTGGCTGTCAACCACGTGTGTGGCCTGACAACACAGGGCCTGCAGAATCTGTTCTGAAGGCCCTGAGGAGGAGCTATTTACTTGTAGATATAAAGAATCCTCAATATATTTAGAAATAAAAAAAAATCTTTTTTCATTTTTTTAGTAGGTAGATCATTTTGACTTGATCATTTTATAAGTAGCTCGCATGCTGAAAAAGTGTGAGCACCCCTGACTTAGAGGCTATAATTTGATGGTTTCGGACGCAGCCAGAGGTTTTCAGTGCCACCTGCAGCACCAGCTGGAACTAATAATGTTAATTGCACCTCCATATACGGTGGTCTCTGGCTCCATCTTGTGGACACACTCCATAACAGCAAAGATTAGGATAACTAATCTAGTTGTATTTACGAAGATTGATAATTAATATATTGGTGTATATTTTACCAATTGCTGTGTACAGCTCTTAATGTTTACTGTACCAGGGCCGACCACGCCACACTAGGAATTTCGCCTGGAGAATACGGTTACAGCACACAGGCTCGCTTTTACTGAGAGGCAGAATTTGACCATTTTTAGTTGTAGTAGAAAAGTTAAGATTTAGCTTTACTAAAAAAGGGAGCAGCGTGGCTGGAGAGGGAACAACCGTGGGTGGAACGACCTAAACTAATATCAAAGCACAACAAAAGACCAGGGGGATCCATCGACTTTATAGCGACTGTCCGCGTTGCCGTGCAGCTGTATCTGTGTCTAATAGATGGAGTCAGAGACCGCCATATATTATTGCAACAATCATTCAGTTTCACCTGCAACACTAGCACCAGTTGGAACTAATGATGGTGATTGCACCGTCCGTAGTTGGATTTGAGTCAAACCGTTCTCTTTGGCGTACCGCTTCATGATCTCAATGGCACAGTGGGTAAAGCACCCGACTACTCAAAGGTCCAGGGTTAAAACCTAGCTTGTACCTTCAAAAATGTAATTAACACTTCGATGATGATCGCCAAAGGTCGGGAGAATACTCTGCACATTAAGGAAGAAATCCAACTATGATCAACATTTTTTTTTCCATGGACTTAAATAGACGTTTACCTGAAGGTCAATCAGTTCTTCATGCACTGCACTGGCTCCCCATTCTGTCCCGTGCACTCAACACTGTCTGCACGGTGCGGTCCCCACTTGCCTCACCGAACTACTCAGGACAGTTACCTCAGCAGGACCCACTCTCAGGCCATCCAGCCCAGGACAAGACGCCAATTTGGACCACCTCGGGGTCCCCCAGACAGTGGATGGTTTTAAAATGGGACTAAAAACTCACCTGTTCTAAATAACATACGGATGATTGCTTTCTGATATTGTGTGTGTTATTGTTTGTCCTGTTTTGATGTGCCTTGTGGATTTATATTCTTTATCATGTGTAGCTTTGAAGTCTGTTACAAATGTAGTGTTACCGATAAAATGTATTAGCTCAAGAGGTAAAAAGTACTGTATGATAAAACTACCCAGAGAAATATAGCTACTTCAAAATGTTACTCAAGTACAGGTAATAACGTAACTGACAAAGCATAATCCCAAAATCGTAGTTAATTCTGAAGTTATTTGTCCAGTAATTGCAGTCATATGCAATGGCTTCAATTACTGCAGAATCTCTAGCATAAAAATAAGTCAGCATGACAGGCCTAGAGTCGTCCAGTTTGACGCCAGCTCTTGGCAGTGCATGGTCTTCTTGTGTCCTTGGGCAAAACACTTTCAGGTGGCTGCGTACATACGTAGATGTACAGCTCAGTGGGAAATCTGCTTCCATAATCCTTTCCTGAGGAACAAGTGAGTGATTTTTAGGATGAAAGAAAGTGTACTCATTGTCTCAGACGGTATGGACAGCACAGCAGGGTGCACCCCTCTGTTCAAATGAGAATTAGAACCTAGTGTGCAATGAGATTTGGATTGAAGCAAAGAAGTGCATTTCGTCCCCTCAGATTTTCAATGTGGTACAAGTAACACCCCGTACACAGCACACACAGGTAATAGCCCAGTTTTAATTATTTAAATTATTAGGAAGAGAGTGAAAGGTAGTACAGGCTGAAGTCAACAGAACTCTGAATCCACCAACAGCCGCACCAACACCGAGTTGTTTGCGCCTCCTACAGGATTTAATACTGCAATACAGTAATGTAGTGTCTATGGCTATACACACAGAAGCATGTTCCAGGAGAAACTATGTAAACAGAGTAATGTCAGTCGAGAGGGCAACGCTCACAAATCATTCTCAAACATTATATAAAACAACACATCCTTCATGGAGTTGGAACTTTAGTGCAAACTGAAGCCAAAAACAAATGTCTTCCTATGTGTTATGCACAAGATCAGCACACAAACGTTTAGCAACACATTCTGGTGAAATTAAATAGGAAAAATCAGTAGTGGGTTTTCTCCAGCTAAAAATCCTTCAAAATAAAACAACTTCAACTGAACAAGCATCGAGTCACCCGAAGTCTGCAGTCCGTGTCATCTGTTCAATAAGCTCATGAGCTGCTTCAACAATATTAAAAGACACTTGAGACATAAAACAAGGAGATGCATCCACACAGGCCAGGATGAGCTTCAGTACTTCTGAAATGCAAAGTGCACCATGGCAACCAAAAGAAGTCTTTTGATCAGAGATGGATAGGCTGATGGAGTGTGCATTTCCTGTGAGCACGCAGACAGAGAGGACTTATGAACACACCCAGTCAAGGTCTGTTTGATTGTGTTATTTGCACAATACCCCTCAATGATCAAAGAAGCAAACAGCTTCTGTGTCCTATGAAATGAAGCTTCATATAGTGTAGTGGTTAGTCCAACTGCCCAGGGGCAGTGCAGACTTCAGGACTCAGCCCTCCATGCCAAAGTCATCTGTGAACTTCTTGACTTTGAACAGGTCTTCAGTGTTGACTGTGGGACGGGTGGTGGACAGGGAGCGCAGCATGTCCGACTGAAAGCACAACAAACAGTACATCACTAAATAACTATGTCACAAGGAGAACAGGGAAAGCAAAAGGACCATTCCCAATGTTTCTGCTGTAACTTAATTCATTGTCTCTAATAAATCAAATGTTCAGGAAAACAAAGATCCAGGAGATCTACAATAGATACGAGTGTGCACATGTATCCATAGGGTCAAATGTGGGTAGAACTACCAGATTGTGCTTTCATCATTTCATTCAGTTTCCACAACAAACATTTAGGTAGTGTCTATCACTTATCTGTAGGACTATCTGATAAATATGAACAATAAACTACACAAAAATAACACATGATAAAAGTAAAATAAATTACAAGAACAAACTACAACCTCCAATTCTGATAAAAAAAACATTATATTTTAGAACAAGGGTTCCCAAAGTCGATGTCAGGACCTCCCTGGGGGTCACAGGTCACTGAGATAGGTGTCCCAGGAGGTTTTACAAATGAAATTCGTGAACAGTGACACAGAATTTTCTTGCAGCGGATCAGGTTCATTTGATATTTTTTAAATATTATTTACTTCTGTTATTCAACTTAAAATGTGAAACTAATATATGATATAGACTCATGCAAAGTGATATGTCAAGCCTTTATTTGTTGATTATGGTTTACAGTCCATTTTCAGAAGATATTCTAATTTTATGAGATTTTTAATTTGGGTTTTTTACAAGCTGAGCCATAATAATCCAAATAACAAATAAAGGGCTATACCCATCTCACTTTGCATGTAATGGCCCTCATTTATCAAACTTGAGTACGGTGAAATCAGAGCGTATGTGGGGTGTACAAAAAAATCACCGCCTGTTTTGGCATTTATCAATCTGAGCGCACCGTACGCCAGATCCTACACCAAGTCAGGAGGTGGTGCACATGATACCAATTTACCAATTTAACTAAACACTAAACAGCGCAGGAAAACAGTTAACAGCATGTACTCTAGACTCTAGAACCTGGACGGCAGCCACAGAGACGCTTATGGTGTTTTTTGTATTTATGTTTCGTTTTTTGTTTTTAACAAAATACCGCTGCTGCGCAAACTTTGTGTGGATTCCCCGCCTCACACCCGTGGCCGCTGCCGTGTACCGGGACTCACCTGGGTCTGCGCGAGGCCATGCTCCCTGTTCTGGTTGGTTTGAGCGCGGAGTCTGTGGACCGTATTCCGTGCTCCCGAGTATCCCGGGCGTCAGCAGATTTCCGCTGGTTCAGATCATGGTCCAGAGTCTGCTCTGACTGCAGCGTAATAGCCACGCTTTTTTTATTTTTTATGTGGTCTAATTTTATACAATTTTTTATATAGGCTATTTAGGCCTACTGCTTATTTAGTAAAGGTCAATTATTTACTTTTTCCCTTCTTTTTTTAATTTAAATGTGATCTTGGATTGGCTATAAGGTTAACGTGGGTTACAGACAGATTTTTTTAATCTTCCTCATGCTCAAAAATATCATATTTGTTATATTATTTATCATTTCCTGGTTGGAGAAATGTTCTTTTTTGCCGTGTTTTGTGCGTGCGTGCCGTAAAACCCATGGGTGAGGCCTCCACATACGTGAATATTTTTGGGCATTTCATTCAAATGACGCTAGGATTTCTCCGTGGCATTTACCATCAGCTGCGCTTGCGTACGATAAGATCTGAGCGGAAAGCGCAGGTTCATAAATGTCACGCGCACTCCGGCGTATATCGCAAATACACCTACACCATTTTTTTACGCAATGTTGATAAATGAGGGCCAATGAGTCTATCATGTATTAGTTTCACAGTTTAAGTTGAATAACAGAAGTGAATGCACCGTTTCATGATATTCTAATTGTATGACGAGCACCTGTACATATGAGTAGGGGTTCATTAAAATAACTACCACACTATGTTATATATTGTGCTGCCTCAAATGATTACAGTTACTTCATACAGTGGGTCCTGGGAGGTTTGCATGGTTATTTTGGAGGTCTCTACCAGAAAAGTTTGGGAACCCCATCTTAGGACCTTCACACAAACTCCGACTGGTCACACCCAAAATCTTTCCTGAGCTCGTACCATGCAGACGATAGGCTCTAGTAGCTTGTCACTAGGCACATCCATCCAGGTCATCTCTATGGCAGCAGGGTCGCCAGGGGAACACGGGGTTAGGAGGTCATCCACCATGATCTGGCTGTTGCCTCGAGATGGTCCACATACCTACAATGCGACAATCAGCCCATGTTTGTTTGAGAGCTTCCATTTTCAGTCCATATGTGCACTCGGACAGACTCACCTTCTTGAAGTGCGTGGCCGACTGCACTTTGCGAACAGGCTGCATGAGTGCGTCCCGTACGATGATGCTAATGTCGGCGCCCGAGTAGCCATTGGTCTTATGGGCGAGCTGCCGCAGATCGGCTTCGCTCAGGCTGTGAGGTGTGTTTCCCAAGTGCAGGCGGAACATGTGTGTGCGGGCTGGCTCCTCGGGAAGCGGGATGTAGATCCTCTTCTCAAACCTGCGCAACATGTCACACAGGTCCATAAAGCACTTAAAAGAACAACATTGACATGGAAACACACAAAAGCACGGAGAACGATTGTAAAGCTGATGAGGGGACAACCATACCTGATTTGTTTGTTTTTTCCTACTTAAAACAAACAAAAGTAAGGCAAGGCAAGTTTATTTGTAGAGCTTCAGAGTTGCATAAAATTACAAGAAAACAGATCAAATCAATCATTAAAACATCAACATAAAAATTAATCAATTACAGTAAAAGGCAAGAGTGCAGATAAAATACTTTCAGTTTTTATATGCTCGGGTAAAAAGAGCTGTTTTCAGCCTGGATTTGAACATTGTCAGAGTTGAGGCCTGTCTCACATCCTCATGAAGACTGTTCCAGATTTTAGCTGCATGAAACTGAAACGCAGCCTCACCGTGTTTATTATTAACTATGGGAACCACCAGGAGACCCGTCCCTGAAGTTCTCAGGGCCCGAGATGGTTCATACGGCTCTAACATGTCAGAGATGTACTTTGGTGCTAAACCATGAAAAAACTAATAGTAATGGGTACAGCTCCTTTCAATCAAACACCTGACGCACTCAATGCAAACCAAAAAGGATAACTCACGTGTACATGTCCATTTAAATCTTTAGCAATAAAAAAAAAGAAAAGAGTGAAGCTCTGACCTTCGGCGGATAGCAGCGTCCAGCACCCAGGGGATGTTGGTGGCTCCAAGCACCAGGATTCCGTCGTTGTTGTTCCCCACACCTGTAAGAGCTCAGCTTAGTGTCTGCGCACATGTACTACAAAGACAGTGATTTTCAAACTTAGTCCTGTCAAGTAACACCTAAGAAAGTATTTGGCATTTAGGCCCTGTCCATACGAAGTCAAGCTGAGGACTAGGGCTGAACGATTAATTGCATTTGCAATTTTATCGCGATATTACACCACGCGATTTCGTAATCGCAGGGCACGCGATTTGGGAAGTAAATGGAGCAGCGAGATATGGCAGCAAAGTCCGCTCCGTCGCGTGCTTTTGTTTACGTCTCAGTCTAGTTAAGGTGCGCGGTAGATTGTGGATGTACAGTGAAAATATCAGCGTTTATCATGCAGCCACCGCGAAAGGAATATTGCTTTTCTCCGTTAGCATTGCGTTAGCCACAGCGCTAATCACGCCATTCCCTCGCTGCTACTACACGCTCTGATGACACAGAAACTCCCTCACCTCTGGATTCACACGCCTCTGCCTCCACAGACATATATAGGGGAGTCTGTGCTGATTGTAAAAAGTAAAGAGTCGTTTGTGGCTCAGTTTAGGGGGCTTATGTTTGGGAATGTTGTGGATAAAGAACTTATCTCAAAAGCATAATGACGTTTCATGACCATTAAGTATCCGCGGAGGCGATGTGCCATGTGCCTTTATTTACCTTTGCGTCTACCGCATATCCGCTCCGTAGGTCGTACAGACGCAAGATGTAAACACTAAACTGCTGTATGAAAAGGGTTGGTAACTAGGAGTCCGTGTCATGTCTTATTTTGCTGAGGAAATGTGCTGTTTAAGCTGAAATGTCACTAAATGGCTGCGAGTCAAAGAGACGTGTCTGTGTCTGGCCTCATGTCGCCGTCTCCTTGTGTCAGTGTTCTTTTCTTTCTTCATATTGTCCAAAGTTACATCCCAAAACCAAAATGCTGCTCTTAATTCCACTGTGTTTTGGCGTGTGCTCCATCTGGCCTCTCCGTGTCCATCAATAACGCGCATCTGACGCAACTACGAGTTGCAGCTCAGACTGGGATTTGATTGGCCGAAATAATAAAGTACTATTTAATAAATTAAATAGCTTATTTTGTATTAATTGGGAGTTTGATTTCCTAAAACTTTTCCAACTAGTTAAAGCAGACGTTTGTTCTTACTTTCCTGCACTTTAGTATGGGTGATGTTACTGACTGGATCAGTGAGTTATTTTTTTTTAATATCTATATAATTTAGCATTTATTTATAGACTGTACTGTTAAGTTCAGACAGTTTAAGAAGTGCAGTCCACATTTTGAATAGGTCAAGCAACAATTTTGTTGCAACTTTCACTTCAAATATAGTTTATTATGAAACAGGCTGATTTATTGCTTGTGTTAGGTGAAAAATACATGAGAAGAGGACCTTGCAACAATAATCGCATATTTAATCGCAATCGCAATATTGAAGAAAAAAAATCGCAATTAGATTATTTCTCAAAATCGTTCAGCCCTACTGAGGACCAAACGCAAAGATATTTTATCAATCTAGTGTATCGTCCATACGAGTCCGGCGTTTTGGGGGTCTGTAAACGAACATTTTCCAAACTAACGCCGTTTACGTGGCGCCGTTGTTACGACGTCTCCGCAACTTTTACTAAAACGATGACGTCACAGCCCCAGAGTGGAGTCTGTTATCCATAATCTACTGACCTTACAATGAGTTTTACTCATGGATCTATGATGGTTTTACTCCGCTCCTCTTTGCTCCACTGTAATCCGCAAGCCACAGGTGACAAGTAGAAAAACAGTCTGTGCTTTTGGACTGACAGTCAAAGTCCGGTCACTGACAGGTTTTTCTGCTTTAGTCCCGTTACGTCTGAAGAATAAACTCGCCTCCTCGTCTCTTCTGTAAATCGTAAATCCTTGAATCCGTTTCATTTTCACTGTTTACATTCCACAAAAGTTTACTGCGCATGCGCCCTCTACATCTTGTTCTATTATCTGTGTTAGTGTCACAGCGCCACACACAGGCCTGGCAGGTGAATCACGCAGTTTTCACAGACATGAGTCGACCCATGTGGACGCACACATTTATTAAGCTGACTTCATGCTTACAAATAAAGTTTCTGAAAATATAAGCGTTTTGTCTTCGTGTGGATATAGCCTTAGAGTGCTACTAATTTTAAACAGGGCCCCATACTACTAAGACAGATTGGGGACAGACACACACACACCAGACTTGAGGAGACCCTCAGGCCTAACAGAACTTCCCTGGTGAAGGTGCTCACCCTGCATTTGCACAAGGAACTCCGTCTTGATGCGGCGTGCGGCCTCACTCTCGTTCTCATTCCTGGAGCCGCACAGGGAGTCCACCTCGTCGATGAATATGATGGACGGCTTGTGCTGGCGCGCCAAGTCGAACAGGTTCTTCACCAGCCTAGGACATACACACGCGACAGGAGGTCAGCAGCCAGAGTCGTTCATATTTGTAAATAGATATAGACATTAACTGAGCAGGAGCTCAGGGCGAGACTTACTTCTCGCTCTCACCGAGCCACTTGGACATAAGGTCTGAGGAGGACACAGAAAAGAAGGTGGAGTTGTTGGCTTCGGTTGCCACTGCCTTTGCGAGGTATGACTTTCCTGTCCCTGGTGGGCCGAAGAGCAGGATGCCCCTCCACGGTGTCCGTTTCCCTAAAGCGTATTTAGAAATTGAAAGCCATTCGGGTGAACATATTTTCCAAATAAAGCTGGCAACAGTTGTACCTGTGAATAGATGAGGGAATTTGATTGGCAGGATAACAGCCTCCTTCAAAGCCTCTTTGGCTCCCTCTAGTCCGGCCACATCACTCCACCGCACATTAGGCTTCTCCATCACAATGGCCCCTAGTCAAAGACACACATTTGGGTTCTCCATTACAATAGGGCCCCACAACAAGGTTTAAAAATATTGCAGCACTGAAAAATAACTTGCATAAAGAAATGTTAAGACAAACGATAACAATTAATAATCTTTAAATATATTATTTTTTATCATATGACGGTGTGATCATATTGCAATAAGAATCAGAACAGTTGGAGAATAGTGTATAGAGTAAAGTGGCAATGGCATACAAGCGTTTAGAGCTCAGAGGAAGGACAGCCTATAAAGGATTATTTAAAACATACAATATTTAGAATTTGACCTTTGTTTAAACAGGAATGCCTCACCGAGATTTCACAGTCTAATTTTCATGGGAGCCCTGGCCCCAGAGGTGACCCTATATATTTATGAAGGCAGAGGAAACCGAAACACCCTGAGGAACCCTATACATGCGTGGAGAACATACAAAGAAATCGAATCCGGGTGAAGGTAACATAACTCCAAGTGTGTTTAAGACCAGTCTTCATGGGGATCATTCACCTGTAAATCTCTAACATTTTATATAGGGCTACAGTTGGATTAATCCTATCAAACAGTCACAACACAGTTCAGAAATCTTGTCGCTCACCCATCAGCTGCTCCTGGAGTTTCTTCTTCTCCGGGTTTTCTCCTTCACTGTCGCTGTCACTCCTAGCACCGCAGCAGAACACAGGATCAGTACAGAACAGAAGAGCAGGGCTGCTACTACAGACAGTACTGCAACATTATTGCCCTACTACAATCACAATTAGGGAAATCTGACACACCAGAAGACATTTAGCACACAAAAAGAAGCCTTTTGCTTCGGCCCACTCCTAACTGCTCAAATAAACAAATAAACTAAAGAAAGAAGCGATTTCAAACTTACTGATATTTATGAGAAAAAAGAATGAAGAAATCCGACATATGAACACCACTTACTTGTCATTGCTCTGAGCTTCCTTCACTGGCTTCTTGCCCTGTTTGTCTTTGTTCTTCAGGTATTCTTTCAGCTTTTCCGCTCGGTCCAGGTACTGCACGCACTTGGCCCGAATGCTCTCCTTTGCCTTGTCACTGTGGGCCTCATCTGAAGAAAAAGCACATTTTAGCCAGTCAGTTACGCAACATACAACCTCACCCGGTAATTTGCCTGCATTCCTGTACAAAAAATGGGATCGAAACAACATCATCCTAACAATGGGGGATTATTTATTCCTTTATGTGTTATAGTTGGCCGACAGCTTCCTAAACCTTTTATTTTACGCATATATTTAATCACTGGTAAGGTTGTGGTCACCCATCTTCCTCTCCTCTGTGTGAAAGAAGCTGGTTTTCAATCTGTTTCAGAATTGCAAAGATTTTGTCTCTCACCACAAGAGTCTTCGTCAGCAACCACCATCTCTAAGCAGCTGGCTGGGCTCTCAACACCTTTCTATCACCATGTCATTGGCACCTTACAGATTACTAATTGAAAATGTTCTTCTCCAATACAAATGAACGCTTACACAAACATGCCAACTGCGTTGTCCTGGTTCTGAAGTGCATGAGTGAATGAGGACACCTGGCAGTTTTGTGGGAACTATGTGTGACAGGGGCAAAGTAGACAACAACAACAAGGCTCGAAATTGCGACCATTTTATCGCCTTTGCGATCTAAAATTAGAATTACTCGCATGTTTGCGACTGCAAGCAAATGCTCCGGTCCACCTGAAAAGGAAGCGGTCTCGTGCTACATTAAAAAAAGGCCTCATTGTTTTCACAAACGCTGCCCGTCAGCAACAGCAAACTTTCTGCTCTAATATAGTTCGAGAGCATATCGTAAACTACGATCTGTCCTCTCTTTAGGCTCAGCGCCGCCGTCATTCCTCGAAGTCACACACGCTGGGCCGACCTGCATCAGCCCAGTCCGTGTTCTCCAAGTCTCTAAGCGTAAGTGCTTGTGTGACGCTTTCATTCATCTGCCCATTTTCATTGAATGAGCCAATGTATTCACACAACTGTAGTCTCCTTATGATTAAACGAGGAATATATATCATTCATAAACTCATTGGGACAGGGGGCTATCTCTAAAATGACGCTCGAAACTTCAATCCAATCATCGCCGCGCTTGCAAAATACAAAACCTAAAGTCACAAAACGCAATGTTTAACACGTCTTCCAAGCCCTGGGAATTGCATACAGTTTGCCACGTGTAGCGCGATCTATGGAGCTGTCCCCACAGCACAGAGCGAGGAGAGTGAAGGTGCAGAGTGAGAAGACGTCATGCAATGAGTGTGGTGAAGCAGGGGCGGAGCAGAGAAAGTCGAAGGTTGGGAGGCACAAAATCTGATGTCCCATTTACGATGTTAAAATATAGCCAATTGAATTTTGTAGCTTGCCGAATCATTGCAAACAGCTAAAATAATACATCTAAAATGCAACAGAATGCTGGTAGTGGCATGTAGGGGTGTCACGATTTCAATTTTTTGAGTCACGATTATTGTGAAACAAAAAATTGCGATTTTACGATTATTCACCGAATGAAAGGAAAGAACTGATATTTTTAGTTTTTGTCTTTAAAAAGCTTTTTACTACTTGTAAACAGTCACTGTTTCTAAAAATGAAAAATGCTTCAAGATTGTTTTGCATTAAAATAAATAGGCCTACATTGAATAATACAAAACAATGTCAACTTTACTTCTTTATAATGACCATAATTATCATAATTGTTTTACTATATATTATTAGGCCACAAGCTAGGCTAGGTTTTATGCTCTCAAAAGTTAAGCTGTTGCTTAATTATTTTGATGAACAGAGAATTAAACGTGTTTACTAAGTGACTAAGGAGACTCTTTTGAACAGCTGATTTCCACATGTGCGCGGTTTCACTTTCCTTTCTATCGCGCTGAAGCAGAGCGGAGCGTTAGCTTTTTGTTTACATCATGAGCCGGTTGTGGCGGATATTTCCGAAAATGTGGACAACTTTTTTGGGAAGTATGCAGTTCGTTACCTTGACCTGGACATTCACAGCGAAGGATTATCTCCAAGATGTTCGACGTAGCCGATATCAGCGCCTTTTGCTGCAACTTTCTGACGACAGGGTTTACATAACGGACGTCCATCGAAAACAACAACGCCTTGGTCAAGTTTTGGATCCTAAAGACGTCCCACTCTGCTGACTTTAATCGTTTTTTGGGTGGATACAACACTGGAGGAGAGCGTCCTTCTGCCTCGCTCAACTACCGGTGAGTTTACGCGCAGCGGCTCGTGCGTCCGCGTGAAAAATATCTGCGGTAAACCGTGGCTTCTGAAATTCTTACGGATAACCTACCGCGTCCTTTTATAATCGCGGTAATCGTAAAACCGGTTAATCTTGACATCCCTAGTGGCGTGTGTTATGTTTTAATTCCCTTCTTCTCTGTTAAAAGCTTCCATGCACTACAGAGAAAAGAAGTTAATTTCGAGACTTGAACAACTACAAAAAATGGCATGTTTCTCGTTCAAACCCCTCACATTTGATGGCATGTAGAAAGTATTCCACAGCGTGCTGATACAAGCGCAGGGCCTCTTCATAGTTCTTGGCTTTGTCTTCCTCGGTCGCTTTGGTCACAAGATCAATTGCTTTCTGTAACACATCAAGGTAAAGAGGGGAAGTCAACATGGGACAACAACACTCAACCCCCACCTGAACCAAGCACATTTTCTCCTGTTTGGCTTTACCCAAATCCAAAAGCTTCTTGAAAAAAAGCGTCAAAAGAGCAACAAAATGAGACGAAAACAAGGATGAAAATGCAACAAAGGAGCGAGAAATACGGGACAAATAGGCGGTGAAAATGTGATGAAAATGTGACAAAAACACAACAAAAAAGCCACTACAGAAAAGTGAGAAAAAATGCAACAGAAAAGCCACAAAAAAGAACAAAAAAAAGAACAAAAAAGTGGCAAAAAAATAACAAAAATGTGTGACTAAAATGCAACTAAAAAGCCACAAAAGAGCAACAGAAGAGTGACAAAAAGTGATAGAAAATGTGGCAAAACAGGATGAAATCGCAATGAAAACAAAAGTCTAAAAAGTGACAACAACGTGGGAACAACACAAGGAAAATTATTCATTTAGATGAGTTTTGTAGGTCTTAGCTTTCAAAGGAGGCGTTACTCTGGCCTATACAGGCTGTCACCTTTTAGATTTGGGTAAAGCTGAACTGGAGAAAATGCACTTGCTGAAGAGGTTAATCATACACAACAATTATTCACTGTATGTGCCATTCTAAGCTTCTATATTGACACATTAGGTTTAATCCTGAACGATTATAACAACAAATATGACTGCACAGACGCACAGGGACATAGCCCATCTCTGAGCAGCAGCAGAACCGTTACTTTCTGCACTGCGCCTGTGTAGCCTGTCCGGAGATACGCACATCTTACATGAAACAACCGTGCTTTATTAAACAATAATGACCGTGCGTTACTTGCATAAGAAATAGGCTTCTTTTGACTTTGCTCTGTTTTAGCTTTAGCGCTTAGCTCAAAGGGGGCTGCAGCTCGTTAGCCTTCTACCGTAGTAGTCAATGGCCCGCTGTTAGCCTGCTGCTAACCGAGAGCTACATTCACCTGTAATGTTGACGTTGTCATTTCATCTCACGCGGCTGCTCTCGTCGCATATGTGGCTGGAGTGCGGGTTAAATACGCTCCGGGCTTCCCTGGCTGTCCGCTGCACTTGTGGACATGACACATACAGGTTATAGCTCAAAGATAGCCTCGGCCCACCGCAGTCAAACACACACACAACTTCCGGTACGCACTGCCACAACATCCGGTCTCCTGTCACAACAAGACACAGCTGATTTGTTGATTGTGTTTAACAGCACAGCTTACCTCAAATACCCTATCCTAGCCTGGATAAATCCAGACTCACCGCTGTACCAGCGAGGGGAATCATTCCGGTCCCAACAGGCTAACATTTTCCCCTACCTCTAAAAACATGCTGGTTAGGTTGACGTTATTATAATAGATCCATGAGGTTGACCCACAGTGGAGGCGTGGCTTAGTCGCAGCAGCTTAGGACTAACACCTGAACACAATTTTGTTGTACGGATGTACAATGAATGGAAATAGGAAACACACAGAAGGCTCGTAACATGTGACTTTAGTGGTTTTAATGATATTTACATGAGGTTATAAACATTGCATACTCGTCAAGGTAAAAAGGTCTGAAATACTTGCATAATACTACAGCAGCAAAATAGGCAATGTAGTTTGAGTGATTGTGTCACGCACAAGCTGCCACCAGGATTTTCTTTTGGTTTCTAATTTGCATAGAGAGGCTACTTTATAGAAAATACATTTTACAGTGGGTACAGTCCACATTCCCAGGTTAGTGCATCATGGACAGTCTGAGACATGTGAAAAGTGCAGTGGAGTCGGCCAAAGCCTAACAGTCCACTTAACCTAGCCTGTTATGTTCATAAAATGTGCTATTATAATATAAAGTGGACCCCAGGAGTGGAGAGTTTCGGCGCAAAGCTAATGAGAGCTATATTTACTGCCAATATATCACAATAACATATTTATACAATGCATTAAATCAAAACCCTACAGTAACTAAACAAGGGATTCAGCCAGTGGCAAAATGGGCTCAGATTTGTATACTGGGAGATACAATCAGTTAATACATTTGGAATGGGCCCCGTGTAGCTTGTTTTCAATACACTGACGAATGTGATTGTATCCGGAAATAATCCATGTATCTGTAAAAGTGTGACGAGATGAACAGTACAGCGGTTTAAAAACAGTGGTCACAAAGAGCTGCCAAGGAGACAGCCGCGTCATATCACCGCCAGCAAAGCGTACAATGATTCTGCACATGCTGGATACCGTTTACATGCGTTAAAACGAGATAAAAACAAACAAAACACAAAAAGGATTAATACTATTGCTTGTACATAATAAAAGCGGCGATCCTACGTTTGAGAATTGGACAGATTGCAAGACTGTCTGACTAAATGTGTCAAGGCACTATTGGCATCCTGAATTACACTGTGCTTAATCTCTACAAGCGTTCAACTGCAGAAACATGAGGCTCCCTACAGTGCAAGGCTCTGACGGAGTAACAGTGCGGGTCCCTCTGGGCGGCTGTAGGCGGAGGGGAGGTCTGCGCAGGAATAGCAGACAGCCCCAGGGCATGTCCGGGTATTTTTCACAGGGGTGGCCCGGGGTGGTTGGGGCACCTGGGTTATCCTTGGGTGTCTTTAAGGCGTTAAGGTTCACCTTAAGGTTCCAGAAGTAAATTTTCCATTCCCATAGACTTAAAATATATAATAATCACAATTACATTAAGAGTTCAAAAGAATTATGGATTTGCCCAAAGCTATAAACCGAAAATGTATAAAAATAATTTCTCTGCATTTATTCAGCATTTTATTTCTTTAAAAATAATTATGGTATGGTCAGTAGTTACCACATAGCCCAGGGGTGTCCAGAGTGAGTTTATTGTTGAAATGGCATACATCGCCAGAGATAGTGATGTTTACTGCAAAGTGTACAAGTCCACCCAATTAGAACCTTCAGAAAACTAACATTTAGTCGTGAGAAGGAGCTGGCATAGAAACTGGCATCACCCATATAGGGTCATGTTTGAAGCAGTTGAGGGCGAAAACCAAGCGGAGAAAAATCTAAACGTTCTATAATTACTCCAAAACTACTACAGCAAATGCTGAATTATGAATATAGTTTTCTACCTAATAAAGATACAAAGACACTGAGAGGAGCAAAGTGGTTCAAGAGCCCATAATTACAAAAATAACGGAGAATGTTAGCATCATGCTACATAATAAACATTTAGGGAACGGATTAACCTCTTATGTGGACCCTGCTGAATGTTTGACTCCACTGACCACGGATCCCTGACATAGCCGATTAGTCTTCATTGTGCCTTTAAACCAGTGACGGCCCTCATAACAATTTTTGGTGGTCCTCAAGCTTCTTGTTGATGAGACGGTACTTTTTTTCATTACAGACAATTTAATTATTCTGCACAATTATAGCCTCAAAAACAAAATAAAAATATTCTGCATTAAGCTTCCAAGTCTAAAAAAAGGTGTGGGACACACCTCTTTCAAATCCACCCAGTTGAATGTTTTACTGCATTGACTACCAGTTTGTGGCCCTCAACGCCGTATAAACTTCAATATGCTGTCCTTGATAAAGAAGGTTTGGACACCCCCGCTTTAGACGCATAATGATTTAAGTTTTTGAAACGTCTTTGGGAATTTTGAATGGGACATTGATTTCCCAAACCCTGACGTGGGTGTTACTGTTGAGATCCTTTATGTTGGTTATGGGACAAATGAAGCAGCGCTACGAGGCAGGTCTTGAGTGTGCGTGTCGAATTTGATCTGAAGTCTCGATGTAGTCATGTGACCCGAGAGTCGATTCGCGTAAATTAACAATTATGTGACGGTTGTACAATTCTCATAACCTACAGGCTGTATCACAACGTGGGCGACTGTAAAGAACATTCTAAAAGCTTACTGTGTATTAACTGTCATACATTCAAATCAACAGCAGGCCAGTATTTAGCCTCAACGAACTCAGTGTGACCCGGTCCATGTAAACATACTAACTGTGGAGATGCTCGCCTCCACCCACAGCTGCACCCAGGGATATAACAGGCAGTGGCCCTTTTGCGCAGTATGCAACACCGACCGAGCAGTGCGCAGCCAGTTTCCGAGGCTTATTTACATCCCACGGCTCTCTTATTACATGGAATGTGTTAAAGGCAATGTATCTGGCTTAGCTTCCCCCCAACCCAACTCGTTTTCTTCATCTTTGCAGGTACAAAAGCTTGAGGAGAAGATACAGGCACATGTTTTCTTTTTTTCCAAACATTCGACTGCCCAGCGTGTAGGTTGTGTAGGTTTTAGCAGCTCTAACTCAGGCTATAGTTGGAGCAGCAGAAGGACGCGAGGAACGCTCTGGCAGACGCAGGAGAAGCGCGGCCAGCGCGTCAGGTGAGCAGGCCCATGCGGCTGAGCTTGGCGGACAGGAACGAGTGCAGCACGAACACCACGGGCTTGGGGCCAGAGTGAAGGTCCAATACCTGCAGGAGAAGCACATCAGAGTTCACAGTCATAGCAACACAAAGCGCAATGGACCGCATTGACAATCCGTCCCAGCACTTTGTTGGTAAGAAAATGCTATATTGATCTAAAAAACAGCTGAAACAAAATGTCCATTATTTTCACTTCCTGTTTTATTTTCACGCCATCTCACCGTAAGAGTCTTGTGTCAGTGGAGGCAGCCATAGAAATCATAGAAATGCCTTTAGCTCTCTGAGTCTGTTCCTACAAGGGAAGCCCGGTGCAATCCTAACATATGGGGAGGTTTGTTTTGTCCTTTACATGGCATTTATATAATTTCTGTGGTTTCTTTTTCATTAACGTCTAATGATGTGTATCCGACCTCACAAAAAGTAGAAACTTAACTGAATTGGAGTTGGCATTTAGCTCAAAGAACAGTTTTAGACGCTAATTTGTATCGAAAGTAAAATCTCAAAAGGTCTGTGCATTCCTTAATGGTTTCCAACAAGCCTTTTATCCCACTTATATGTGGTTGATGGGTTGACAACAGCTGAAAACATCTGGATCGTTCATAATTTGCGATGAGCACTGAGCAGAATAACAGACTCTGAAAAGTCTCCCTGATAACCCAAATTGCCAACTGTCCGCATACGTTACGATCGAACGCCGCTTGTCCTTTTTATTCCTATGGAGGCAGCTGTGACAGAACTCAATAGACAAATAAATAATTTAAACTAGTAGATGAACATTTGTTTTGCCCCGATATAATGTAAAAGCAGTGGGTGGAACAAAAAAAACTGCGTCATGTTCATCTATAAAGTATTTTCATAAATTTGGGACCGAGTAGCTAGTTGTTGTCACCCCTGTGGAGAATTGAGATGAAGATTCGAATACATTAGGAGTGTAAGAAATATGTGTTCCCACAAAACAAAACAAAAAATATCAAGCATACGGCCTTTAAGCCTATTTGACATAGTACCTTTTCTTTTATCCAAAAAGTTTACATTTCTTTGCATCAATCCTATTCTACCACTGACAAACATCTGCTCCTCACCAGCTCTCCTTCAGGGCCCCCGAAGTCCAGGTACAGGTTCCGTACTCCATCGTCAGCAGACATCTTGAGTTTCTCAAAGGGGTATCTGAAGAGCACAGCGCCCCCCGAGGCCTCGGCTGGATCTCGCATCACTGTGAATCCGTTCTCGTAGTGCAGGGTAAGCCGCACCTCCTGCCTGTTTAGTGTGCAGCCTGCCACACAGCACAAAGGCCCGATAAGACACAGCAGCTAGTGGTTAGGCATCGGCGTACAGGCAGTGACAGACAAACGCTTTCTCCATAGCTATGACTCCTACAGGTTCACACACACGCGCCCGGACTGACCTATAGACACCTCTTTGATGAGCTCGGCTGCAGCGTGCACCCCCTGCACTAGAGCTCGCGTCCAGGACGACAAGTCCCAGTGAGTCTCCACCCTGAAGACGTGCGCGTCTACGCCCCGCGCTGTGCCGGTGCGCGTGGCAAACAGCAGCTCCGAGCCGTGGGAGGGGGAGCCGCGCCCGCTGCCCGAATGCACCAGCCTGTAACATAAGTCACTCATTGATTTAGGTTTATCAGATTTATTAGTTTGGCACATAATAACAAACAATGCATTACAACAATACAATACAATAGTGCAGGCGGAGGCAGAAACCCAAATGGGCTCTACACCTACATCAATAGATATCAATATTGCAGGGTCTAGAAAACTTAGCCTAGGAAGAATTACCATACCACAAGAAAAAAGACTGTATGTATGATGTTTTCCAAACAAAACAAAAAAAATACTAATTCACATGCATTTCTCAGAGATGTGGAGCTTGAACTGGTACAAGAGTTCAAATACCTTGGAGTAGTTCTTGACTCTACTCTCACGTTCAAAAGTCACGTCACAAAAATTTGTAAAACTATTAAATTCAGTCTTCATAACTTCAGATATATTTGCTATGGTGTTCTCGCACATCGAATATTGTTTTACAAACTGGTCTCTTAAAATGAAACCACTTTTAGACAAATAGAATCCTTATATAAAAAAGCTATAAAAGTTTTTTCATACCACCACTGCCACATTCTTGAGACGTTCAACTTTCTAAACTGCAAACATTTTAAATACTTTAAATTTGCCTGTATTACTCAAAAAATACTCAATGGACTTGCACCACCGCTATTAAGGGAATTCGTAAAATTGAAATCCTCTTCTGGCAGAACCACTCGGCCTATGGTTAGAGGAGACTGAAGTTTCCTTCAGACAGACCACCTTTGGCCAGACTGTTCTTTCAGTCAGAGGCTGTAACATCTGGAACAGCATCCCTCTCACTATAAGAGAATGCCCCACATTTAACACATTTAGGACTCAATTAAAAAACTGGTTGAAATCCAATCAACGATGTGCTCATTAGACCCTGTACAGATCTCCTGCAGGACTGAGCCAAGTGTCAGGATCCTCTGCACAGGTGTTTCTTTGTAAATAATAATTGTACATATTTATCCTCATAATGTCTGTTTGAACTGTATGACCTGCCCTTGCACCAACATCTCGATTCTATTGTGCAAGTCACAGAACGAAAGTTCAGATGTTATTAATGTATGAATTGAACATCTGTTTTTTTCACACAAAAAATGTTTTAAATAAAAATAGCCTATAAAATAAAATAGGTCAATCTTTTTTTGAGGGCAGCATTTATATATAAAGAGGGAACAAAATAAAGGGCTCAGTAAGTTAAGATAAACTTTTTAAACATCATCTTGAGAATACCCGTTTTTTATTAATTTAATAGCTTATCTGAATTTGAACTATATTGATTATGCGATATGGTCTAATTCCATATCTCATTTTAAAATATATCGATATATCTTAAATATCGACATATCGCCCAGCCCTACTCTGTATTTCTGTAAATCTTTACTTTGGCGTGCTTGTAATGATGGGCGTCTGCATTAGTTTTAAAGTAAAACGCCAACGTTTTGCGGTTTACAAATTTGATTTAAACATTAAATATTAAGAAGATCAAAGTTTGACAAATACATTTTCAGGTATTGTTCGCTGCTTTTGAGTAAATGTTTGCTCAAGGTAAATGTGTGTGTAATTTCCAAACGGTTTAATGTTCCAATAGCAAAAACTAGTCTTGAAAGATTAATAATATTAGCACAACTTGGATAAAGCACAATTTACTGTACATATAGCCCTAACCCAATTATTGACAGCAAAAAAAAAGATTAAAGTAAATTTAAAAAATCTGTTAAAACTGCAAACAAAGTATGCAGTGTTACCTGGTGGCCAGCAGAGGGTGCGTGAGCAGAGGCAGGGCCCAGGCCTCTCTGGTCCAGGGCACAGACTTGAACAGTAACACATCCTTCTCAGTCATCGCCATGACGACAGGGCGGAGCTGCTGTCGGCCGCCTCCCAGCTGCACCTGCACACAGCAGCCATGAACAGGGCGCCCACCTTACAATGCCTCAGTCTTACACTGGGCTTTTCTGGATGCAAAATTGCTATACCTGCTCAGACAGCCAGCCCATGTGCTTGAGGTGGGGGTGCGCAGAGGTGGAGCTGGCCCCCAGGTACGCGTTGATGTGGGAGAGTGTGTGGGGCAGCAGGGCGGCCGTGTTGGTGTGGATGGCTGTGAACCAGGAGTTGGCGCTGGAGGCATCTTTGCTGCGCAGCACCACCATGTGCTGCCCGTCAGGCGAGTGCAGCTCCAACAGCCTGGAACGCAGGAGCAGTAGTGTGTTCACACAAGCTCACCTCAAACAGACACGACTTCATCAATCGGACTTTATGGGATGTTGTGAACCACTGTTATAGCGCTCGCGATCATGCTGTCAAAACTCATACAATCTCTGGGATCTGTTAATAATAAATCAATAGTAATTCTAAAGTTATCATTCACATAAAATACTTTGGCCACTACAATGTCATCGATGCAAACAGAGTTGTTCCATCGCCCTTTTCTTAATTGTTTTTTTAGAAAATAGTCAATAGACAGTGATTTCCAGATCCCTCTTATGACACATTAGACAACATTTTTGTTAAAACATAGTTAACACGATTATATTTAAGATTTTGCTTAATATTTTACCCAGCTTTATTTAGTTTGACCATTTTTGTGATGTTTACAGTTCCACTCCCTTATTGGACACTGACACGAAGTGACAGAGGCAAACCATTATGAACTGTTGCCGTGCCGACCATGTTGAGTCAATGGAAAATGAGTTAAACTGCTGTGGAACTTTACCTTTAACTATGTCACTACCCGTCAGTAGCTTAAAAATTCAAAAATACATTTTGTTCCCAACATTTCTTCATTCAAAATTGCTGCTTCACTGAAATAAATGTATAATTTTTACTTACAACAGATGTTATCCATCTGAATAAGTCATATTTTCCAAAGCATTAAAACCTGTCATATGCACTCAAAGGCGAGGTGCAGCTGGTGAAGACAGATTTTTCACGCAGTGGTCAAAGTTTTTTTTTACCTAGTTTTCTCAATTGACATCTTAGTTTGAATGTGCTTTAATAAGTGCGGTAATAACATAAATAAAACATTGCGACGCAGCGTTCGGTTTCCCGCGCTTATTCATTCAAAAGTATTGACATATTATTCACGTGTACTGCGAAAGGACACTATGACGACGCTGTAATCCAAATATGGTCATTTCCTGTCTGTAACGTTACAAAACTTTATCAGGCTCCATTTCTCAAAATGAGGTTTTCCTTACACTCTTGCAACAATATCTCCACTTTAGCATCTCCAACAGACTCCAAACTCTTCGGTCTCTATCCATTATTTTGCGAGAGGTTACAGACCTGTTCTCCAGGTCGGGCATCGTCAGGTTTCTGCAGATGAAGCACATCTTGAGGCTGATGACCTTCCTGTCGCGGTCCCTGTCCCTGGAGCCGTGGGCTGGAGGAGACTCCTCGCTGCTGCAGCCCCCCCACGGCAGGTCCGCCAACAGGGAGGGCTTCTTAAAGAGGGGGGACACCTCACGGATGTACTTCACTGGACACACAAACAAATGCATTAGCCTTAAACCTGCTGTCAGAGCTTCAAAATGTAAAGCAAGCAAAAGAAAATGGGTTAGCGCTATTTTTCTGGGCAACTTGTGTACGTACACATGTGGCTTTGTGAGACAGGGACATTTTAAGTGACTTTTCCAAAGCTCTATTTAGGGCGAGGTGTGAGCAGAGAGCGGCTGAAATCTGGGTCTGCTCCGTGAGTCCTGTTCCACACCATTAAACACAGCACTTGAATCGATGTGCGCCGTTTCCAGCGCTTCAGGCCCTCGCCATGGTTTCCACCTCGTCATCCTCTCAAAAACTCTACAGCTACAGGAGAGCTCGGCCAGAACAGCAGGTGGTACACATCAATTGTTTTAGCTCAGGAAAAACTCTACAGCACCAACATCAGCTGGTTACATATTTGTTGACTTGCCCCTAAATCTATTACATTCATATTCCTTATGCTACAGGATCAACAAAATCTTTAACAAAGATAAACATCTCCTGCAGGAGTAGAAACACATGACAGTTACTCGACAGCAGCAGGAAGAATCCTATAATAAAATCCTATAAAAAAAACACCTATATAATAAACTCATGATTTTATTATGAACCAAACAGCTGAAATGGCTCATGGTTTGTCATTGAAATTGAAGCCCAAGAAGAATGTGGGACCCTGAAATAGATTTAAAAAATTGTCCTGAATAAACATAAATAATGCAATACATTTGAACTAAATAAATGACATTAATTAATGTAGATTAAAACGGACTTTACTTTTACATAAACCGCACACTAGTGAGGCGCGGTGCTGCAGTGGTTAGGACTTGTGCTTCACAGTAACAAGGCACCGAGCATGGTCCCCAGGCTGGACGAGGCCTTAGGTGTGGAGTTTAACTGCGTAACATTGTGGATTATACTGTTGCCTGCAATTCAAAACAGGCTCCAAATGACCAGCCAGACACCAACAATATTATGTTTGGGTCATCAAAGAA
Organism: Proterorhinus semilunaris; assembly: GCA_021464625.1. Classification (NCBI taxonomy): domain Eukaryota; kingdom Metazoa; phylum Chordata; class Actinopteri; order Gobiiformes; family Gobiidae; genus Proterorhinus; species Proterorhinus semilunaris. Next base: position 26,796,219 of record CM038356.1, on the reverse strand, counting down.
TTAATTTGGATAAGGACTTAACCCGTTTAAAATATTTAACTGCCTTTAGTCAACATCACCATGGAGACGAGCAGGAGACGTCCCACTCCCAGTTACAGTGGTGAAACACTCACAGCAAACACACATTTGTTTGGTCATTTTTAAGGGATATTTCTATTATAAAAATACAAATATTTCTATTATAAAATATTGTATTGTTTTTATTGGGGGAAATGTTACGCGGTGTGGCTTTACCCTCAGGTTCCATTGAGAGCCCAACAGCATCGGTCAATATTTAAACAGAACACATTAAATGTCCCGTTGTTCATTGATTTTGTATTGACTGAAGCGTTTTAGGGCAAAAGTGGCTCAAATGGGGACAATTGGAAACTGAGCAAGCGGTTACGCTGACGCCTGGGAGTAAGTGTTGAAAAACATGCTGAACAAAACAGCATTAAGTTATTCCAGGACTCAAACTAAGACACAGCAATTCGTCTACCGAGGAACTAACACAAGTGTGTGGACATGCTGTGCCTCATTTGAAAGCTCGGACCCTCAGAATTCTGTCACTTTACCAGCCCCTGAGCTTTACCTAACAGAGGATGCACTGGCACCAACTTGGACTTCACTGGGAACAGAACAGGCACTGTGGTTTTAGGTTTACAACAAACTCATTTGGACAAACCCCTGTGGGGCTCATTCTGTCTGATTGGAAAACTGTCTTAAGAATTTAAAAAAATAAAAACAAATGGAAAAACTAAATAGTGTAAATGTAATTAACTTTTACATGATGCTAATTATTCTGTAGTTATGAAATCATTGACATCACTGCAGATGTAGATTTCAAAAAGTTACTTCATATCTGGTGACACAAATGAGACAAGATTATGAAATGATACACATAAATTACTTGGCAGTGGACAGTGAAGAGGCCCGCTCGAGGGGCCACATGCAGGGGCCCGTGCATACCCTACGTGTGTGTGTAGCTCCTTTCTGGACTCCACTGTTGGATCACAGACTGGGATCAGGCCTGTACAAATCCCCGCTCTTGCCTGGACTCACTCACCTTCGAGCGTCACCTCTTTTCCCGCTTTCTTGAGCGCCTGCACCGCCAGGTCGTGCGTGGCTTCGCGGAGGTCGTTGCCGTTGACAGACAGAATCGCGTCGCCCACGCGCAGAGCCCTGCTCTGATCTGCTGCCAGCCCCGGGAAGATCTTAGAGATGAGGATGGGCATCCGGTTTTCGCGGCCGCCCTTGATGCTGATGCCGAGCCCTCCAGACTCCTGTTTGACCACCCTCACCCTGCGCACAGCCTCCGAGCAGCCGTCTGAGCCCAGGCTGGAGCCGGGGCTGCCATATCCTGAAACGGGACTGCCGTATCCCGAAACGGGACTGAAGTCTGTGTTGACGCCGTTGCTCTGGTACTTCCCGGGACTGTTGGGTCCCCGGCTGACCCCTCGCCCACTGTGGTTCGGGCTTTGGCCGGAGTTTCCTGGGCTGGCACCGGGCTCATTTCCGTTTGACAATCCGTTGCGTGGGCCCGGAGATGCGTTGCTGTAGTCCCAGGGGTCGCTGGCCTCCGCTTCGGCCGTTAACGTCAAAGTTTCTCTCGTAAGTTCGGCGGCCACTCGGATCCAGCGGTCACGGAGGAGCAGATCGAGCTGGCCGTGTTTTTCCGCTCGAGTCCACACTGCCATCCCCGGGGCGAGGCGGGCCGTGCTGCTACTTCCAACTCATCACAACTCCGGAGCTCGGTGCGCTCCTTCGATCGGTTTTGTTTCGGGACAGCGGCGGCGGGACACACCCACGGGCCGCGGGACGGAGCGGGGCAGGCCCACACGCAGGAGCAGCCTTTACCCCGAGTCCGTTAGGGGGCTTTGAAACTTCACTGACTACTTCCACCGACTGTCGCCATCAGAACACTACACTTCCGCCATGACCCTTCACAATAAAGTGAAGCCCAACTTTAAAGTCAACTTTACACCTGACCGAGTGACCCCAACTGGGACGTCCCGCTGTCAGTGAATAGGCTGCATAAGCGTTTCAGGCAGCGCACAGACTTTGCTTTCACTGTGAATAGAAGTAAAATGAACTTGGATTGATCTGTATTCTACGTAGGCGGATGGCAAGATTAGGCATGTTAAGTCAATTATTTGGCTGCTGGAAAACATTGTAGACATTTTAAAAAAGGCTATGGGTTACTGTGGATTTGAACAGATGTCTGTGGCCTCAGACGGTTTGGTCTCAAAGCTCACACCAGGGCTCTGATGAGGCTGGTACAGGGTCAGTCTGCTCAGAGAGAATTCCACTGTGTGTCCAATTAGAGAGGCCTCTGCAGCACCCTCTTTCATTCATTGTCTGTCTATTCACAACTTTAATTTAAATGCCAATTAGGATATTGGCTAACATTTGCATGCCCTGTGATAAAGTGACGAAAGCAACAACTTCTGTTGGGAAATTCAATATTCTAACTGTAAGTGCAATATAAAAAGCCCAATAATGTCTACGGATCAGCTGAAATGTGCATCATCAAACTTCATATTGACGCCACAACGCAGTAAAAGACCAACCTTCAAGTTTGAACATGGGACACAGCTTACCAAGGTCCTGTTCTTTTCAGGTGGATGAGGAGCGGAGGAGTAGTTCTCCGTGGGAAAACCATCCCTCTCCACTGTGGAGATGAAACAAATTAAGGAGTTGAAGCTTTAGGAGGAACGTTCAAAATGTCTGAAACTGTTTTGATCATAGACGTAATAGGTTTGATGCAACTGCAAACAAAACACTGAAGAAGTAGCGGTCAAAGTATTGTCATCACTGATTTCATGGTAAAAGCACAGGTCCCCCAAATCAAAAGTGCCTCAGACAACTTAAGTAGCTTGAGTATAAAAGGTACTAATTGTTTTAAGTGCTTACAATAATAACTTGGTGGCTTCAAAAACATGAGGATCGGGCCCAAGTTAATCACACTAACCCTAACACTTTCTTGTGGAGTCAATGGTACTCTGCCATATATTGTTCTGAAAAGTGTGGCATAAATAAAAATACTGATGTGGCCAACTTTATAAGCCTTTACAAGGTTGTAGTGAAGTGGAAAGTATTACGTTCAACAAAAAGCCTTGCCTTCTCAAAAAAAAAAAGTGCATATCCTCAAAAACACTACTTATGTGTGATTGTGAAATCATCTGGAAATCCAGTATTCAATTTGTGAACTCAGTTAAACCAAGCGGATAAATTCACTGTCGAGACCGACCAGAGCACAAATGGTCCGAGCAGCACCACTGTCGCAGCCTTCATTAAAAAATCATTTATTACTCAAGCTTGTACATTTACAATAGTGATTCTCGAAGTATACATTCATGACAAAACAAGGCAACTGCAGATAGCTCGCACGCTAGCATTACATGTGGATCTGTGCTACAAAGCTTTACCCCCGTCGAAAAGTCAAAGTGCCCACCGGTGTCCTGTAGTGGGATTGAGGGTGCGGAAGTGCTCAAACTAAGTCTTTGAAAGTGTCCTTTAAGTGTGGCTCTTGCCTTTGTGGTGAATTGGAGAAGGTTCTTTGGATAACTGTCCGTGCCACCCATAAACTCGAGTCCTTGGGTCCTTAGGACGGGGGGAGGCTGGAGGGGGCAAAGGGGAAAGGTGACTGAGGAGGCTTCCTGTCACGCGATTGTTTAACGCTCTGGTCAACTGGAGGATGGATCCCACGGTAGGGCGTGTCTGACGGAAGGTGGAGGTGGTGGAGGATTCGGGGGAAAGCTGTGTAGGGGTCTATGGCAGGATCGTTGAAAGGGGTCTGAGGGGAAGACCGTGAAGGAGTCAAGGGGAAGGTGTGGAGGGGTTTGGGCCGTGTAGTGGTTCCCAACCTGGTGTTGATTATTGACAAACTGATTAACTCAAAATATAAGTTAAAACTACCAAATTCATTGCCTTTTTTTTTGGGGGGGGGGGGGTATAACGATTAAGGGACAGGATCATGGAGGGTTCTTAGGAGAGAGAAGAAGAATTAGAGGGGTTTAGGGGTCTAAGGAGATGATGGTGGTGGGGACTGATGTGGAGGGGCCTGTGGAAGGACGGTGGATGGAGTCAGGGGTTCTATGGGACGGCTGGTGGGGGCCCCCTGGCAGGACAAGCAGCAGTTTTCAGGTCTCTCTTGGGCGTGTTGAGGATGTCCAGGCTCCGGCGGCTGGACGAGATGACGTCGGCGACAAACTTGGTGCAGTCGGAGCAGACGTCGCGCAGGCTGCAGCCGTGTGCGTACAGATGAGGGAACTCCTCCTCCACGGCCCGGCGACTCAGGCGATGCACACACCTGGGTGGACCGCGTCAGAGAGAAAACGGTAAACAGAAGTGGTGCCGTTACATTGGCTCAAGTACACGCGCTCGACTAACTTTTTATTGTAACTGAACTTTGTAAGAGCAGTGTAAAGAGTAAAACTATAATGAAGTATCTGGAGTAAGAAAAAAAATCTGTACATTGTTCTTCAGAATTTATTTCAGCCTTTTTTATTATGGCATTTACATTAATGTGTATATTATAATAATAATAATGTCATTTTCAGACTTGAATAAAACTCAAGTAGCATTTTTTCTCCACCCAAGGAAGATGACACGCTGAATGAACGCATTAGCTGCTTTTAGAGAGATCTGCTGACCGAGTCTTACATAATGACTGCTATAAGCTCTATTTAACCACAGCGGCGCTGAGCAGGAGAGCAAATTGGATTTAGCAGTTGAGGAGACTGCATGAAACGACGCCGTCGCTTATAAAAGGAGGTCGACTGAGGCGTGGTTTATCACAAGCAGCAGTCGCTAGAAGCCTGCCTCCCATTCATTTCCTCATTCACATCGCGCAGCCTTGTGTTCTTCCTTAAGCATTATCTTATTAGCTCTCACGGGTCAAACTAAAAACAGTTTGACCCGTGAGAAAAACAGTTTGACCCGCTGTGGCGCCGATCGGCACTTGCTACTAAGCGCAAAATGTTACGCTATAGTCCGTGTTTGAGACATCGATGAACTGCAACTAAAACGACCTCTGACCCTGTGGGGCAGACGCGCAGACTTACTTGAACACTTGGCTCCGGTGCGCGGGGCCTTTGGGAACCACATGGAATCCCACAGCGTACACCGGGATGTGAGCCAGCTTTTTGGAGGGGATCTTTATCTGCACAAGTCAAAGCACAGAATGTAGACAAACCTAACTCAATACAGCAGCTATGTACACTATCGCAGTTGGGTCACAGTGATGTGGCGGTGCTTGGAGGCCGGCTCACGGGGATATCAATTTGTGCATCTGTGGTTATTCAGCAAGACTTGAAGGTTTATAGATTATGCATATTTACATGGAGACGCAGCGTGAGCAGCTCTTACCTTCACACTGCAGGAGGTGCACACAGACCTGCAGGGACACAAAGGTCACACGTTACAGTGAGATCAAGTTTTGGACAAACTATCTGTTATGCATTACTTGACTACAAAGCTAAGTGAGCATAAAGTAGGAGTAAAGATACTTCAAAATACTATTTAAATACATAAAGACACTGATAAAACTACCTCAGGAAGCAGGGCTGCAGACAACATTTTAGGTTGGTTGCACTGTTTTACATTTAGATGGACTGGGAAATATCTCGAAAAATATTTTTGAAAAACTTAGAATACAGTAATGTGCGATAACCAAACATTATACATGATAGTTAATATCATTCAAGACTTAAAGTGCATATGACACATTTTTAACATAGTTAACACAATTATATTTAAGATTTTGCAAAGATTGTATCCAGCTTTCTTTAGTTTGGCCCTTTTTGTAATGTTTATAGTATAAATAAATCATATTTTCAAAAGCATTAAAACCTGTCATATGCACTTTAACGTGTGGGAATGAACATCAGAGATGGCTCTGAAAATGCAGTTTGTTGAAATGTTGCAAAATGTTTGCACTTTATATAAACTGCTGTGCTAAAAGTCACCATCTGCTTTCCAAGGTGCATTATGTAACCTTTATGTGAAAAAAAAAAGGGTTCGGTTAGGAGGAGTCTATTGGAGAGACCAACCATGAGGCCGTCCTTCTGTGGACCTACCACCTGCAGGAGGAGCCATAGGGGCTGGTGCAATGTGATTTGGGCAGCTCCAACAGCTGCCCCCACGACCCGGCAACGGAAAAGTGGAAGAAGATGGATGGAGGGTTCTGTTCTGTGACGGACCCTCTCACTAATATACCTACAAAACAATTGATCTTGGAGTTGCAGAGGCCTTTTTTTTTGTGCACTTAAAAAATATGGGTTCAACTTAATATCAAAACTGGTGGGTCTTTTCCATCATTAATAGTTGATTTTTTTAATAATAATAATAATAATAATATTTAAATAAACTAAGGTTATCAATACACACATCAGTAAAACGTGGAAAAAATGCCAACCATAGTGTATTTCGATAACAAATGTAGTAAAAGAGCAAGACTGCAAATCGTTTACATAGAAGTTGAGGTATGTTGTGGTATGTTGGAGAGCCACGAAGCTGTTCATCTTTGTGTCTGCGGAACAGTTATTTAAAATGTAACGCTGCTCCATATCCATTAAAGTGTTGGTGTGAGTGCAGCGGAGTGGTTGTACCGTTTGCAGAACAGGCAGGACGAGGGCCACGAGAGCAGAGGGAAGCGCACCCTGCAGCAGCAGCACACCTGCACCAGAGACACAGTCAGACACCGGGACTGGACAATACCACAGAGTCCAAACACTTCTCTAATGTACGACACACCAAATCAGACCTCAAAGAGTGCGGTCCAGTGGCCGAGTTAGCCCCGGGTTTAACTTTGGAGCCGTGAGCGTGTTCAGGAGGTAAAGGGGTTACTGAAATGTAATTACTTTTTGATCAACAGTTGGTCAAAACTAGGGTTAAAATATATTTGTTTGCCAAACGCGCACTGCCGCACGCATTCCTATGTTACTACAATTCCCCATTAGAGACAGAGACAGAGACAGAGAGGGTCATTACTTTGCCCTTCTTCAAGTTGTTGTACAGCTCCTTGCTCTGAAGGAACTTCTCCATTTCCGCCTTCACCAGGACACGGCGCACGTTGATGACCTCATCGACGGTCAGGGCCAGACTCTCCACAGGGTGACTGAACTCGTCCTGGACACATGATACATTAGAGCTCTACACCTCACTATACAGTAAACATTATGGTATAACAAAAAGGTAATTACATGGTAACAGGACAGATCCCCAATTTATTCCATGGTTACAGATTTAATCCCAAACTTCGCTCGTACAAATATATTTAGACATTTCTTTGTATAATAATAAAATGCATCTTGAGTAAGTCCATCCTATTAACCATGTTATTACTTCCCTTTAAAGAAAAGGTGAGAACAAAAACGTCTTGATTCATTGGCAATATTATTTTCACGTTTAAGTCCAAACCAAATTCAAGATACATTCTCTCAATTCAAGCATTTTGAATCCAATTTAAGTGATTTTTTTTCCCCACGGAAGGAAGTGTCCTCACCATCCACAGGTGCGTGTCTGCAGCAGCGGCGTCTGCGCCCTCTTGCAGCGCGCTCAGGGGTGGAGGGGCAGGAGGTGTGGCCCAGGTCTGTCCGGGGAACGAGGCTGAGAAATGTTTGTAAACAAGGAAGTTAAAAAAAATTAAATAAAAATAAAGGAAGTTTGTTTTTATGACGCCGTCTGAAGAGCTTAGACAAATGTGAACAATCTGTTGTTTTGCCACAAAATCTTAAGGCTACAAGGAGTCATTAGCACCGGGGCTCGGATTTTGAATTGTAGGAAAATTCAGGACAAGTCAACACAAATGTGCAACGCCGGTTTCAATGAACATTTGGAACGGGATAAAAATACTTTCAAGAGAAGAAGACTCAACATGTACTTATTCTGTAATGAATTGTGTAATGAAGACCGTCAATATCATAAAAAAATGTGAGGACGGTGAAGAAGATTTGTCGCAGCTTCTAAGTTGACCAGGTACATTTGTGGAAAGTAACAGAACAGGATAACTCACCTCATGTTCATCACGTATCAACGGTTTTTGTAATCATTAAAATCATTGCCGTATATTACATTTTAACAGCTCTTCAGATTAAACGAGCGTCAGATGCTTTCTAAATGCTTTTCAAATAACAAATATAAAGTTTTTATTCTGAGGAGTGCCTACTTGGAAACGGCTGTTGCTAACAAGCTACCTTTGTTTCACTACACAAAATACCTCATCACAAAAACAGGTGAAGCGTTTGGTTTGGAATAACCGAGTCTTTGCTTCAGTTTTTTTCTGTGTTGTATTTGCTGAAGCGCAAGTTCTCCCTTTCTCTCCACTCAGTGCAAAGCGGTGCCTAGCTGCTCCTTTACTAAAGCGTTCTCACAGACCCCACTACAGAAGTCGCCTCATCAGCAGTTTGGACGTCCTTCTGGGAGAGCGTCATTCACTTAGGGTAGAAGAAACCCCCCAAACTGCCTTGTCCCAGACGGTGAGGACATGTGCCACTGTCCTGCTAATGACGGATGGAGGTTTGGCTTGAATCGATGACAAACATTTCGAGTAAATAACACCCATGTGCACATATCCTACCATCACTTTTGCAAATAGGCGTCAAAGTTTTGCTGAAATGTTTGGAGGCAAAGCCCGTTCCTCCTGAAGTGACTGCTGGGAACGCAACAGTGTGTGTGGATACAGCGCGATCCCCGAGGGGAACCTTCACTTACCCCTGTGCTGTGGCGGGGGCCTCTGGGCAGGCAGCGTCCTGACCCGCAGTGGGACGCTGCTCTCCGCTCGGAGCAAAGCCACGTCCTGCTCGGAGAAGGAGCGGTCCCGTTTGAGGGGAACGGGAGAGCTCTCGGTTCTGTGCAGCTCCGACCCGTCCGTGCAATCCTCGTCCTGCAAGACACACATGCGCTCGAGTTTCACCGAATGTGAACAAGCCATTCCTCATTTGAAAGCCAAGAGCCTCCAGAATTCAGACAGAGTATTGAGAAATGGAGTCGCACTAATTAGGACTTGTAGAGCTTACAGAGAAAAACAGCTTCATTTTTAGCTTATGTCACACTGACAAATAAAGTCGTAATGAACTGCTGATACTGATTTGTGGACTTTGAAAATGTTGAGTGCAGTTCCAGGTTTTTTCATTATGCAATAAAATGCAGATTCTTTATAATGAAGAATAAACCAATTTAGTAAATAAAAACTACAAATATAACATGGTTAAAAGTACAAAGAAAAAAAGTCAGGGAATCCACCAGCTCGGAGTCCATACCTCTGAGCTGTTCATCTCCTCCATCTCGGCCAGGGTGGGGGCCTTAAGCAACACCCGGGGTCGGGACACGGACAGGTCCGTGCAGGAGGACGACTTGGGCTGACAGGAGCAGGGCTGGGCCAGGCAGGGCAGGGAGCCGAACGCTGCGCACACAAGTGTAAACAACTGACCACGGCAACCTTAAGCAAGTGTATGTAGAATGTTGTTTACAAATAATTGTTGTTAAAGATTTGATGTAAACATTGATCAAGGAAACTATACACATGGAGAGGACGACATTTGGGGGGGGGGGGTCCTTGGGGGTGGGGCACAGAGACGGCGGATACTCACGTCTGGTCGATGGAAGGGTGGGGCGCAGCTTCCGCTCCTGCTTGATCAGAGCCAGGACCTGCTCATGGAGGGTCGGCTGCTGCAGAGGCGGAGGGGGCAGGGCACGCTCGGACACCTGAGGTCAGCGGAGCACAGCGGTCAGTCCCAATGCCCCAACAGTGGCCCGACATCGCTCCCCCTCAACACTGCCCTCTGTGCTCCTTCCACCCCCTTTCCAAGTCTCATCACTCTGCTACAGCGCATCTAAATGATGCATGGACTTTCTTTGCAGGCTTTAGAAATGACGTTGAACCGGTGTCCAAAAGTCAGTGAATGAAATACACCGAGCGCCTGTTCTCCTCGAGGCCCTTCTGCCTGTGCCTCCTCCACCCACTGTTCGCAGCAGAGCAGTCACAGAAATGATACATCTTCAAAATTAACATAGAGGTGTCCAAACGTTTGCTCATTGATTGGTGCCTATTGCAGTGAAACAAATCCCCCCGGTGAATTTGAGAGGTTTAAACCCTGCCCCATGTCTTTATTTAGGCTTGGAACCGTGAGGCCAGCTCTGTCTCACAATAAAATGTTGTGACAGGTTTGCGTTTTTCGTTCCGAATGGATTGCCAGTTGTCGAATCCCAAAGACTCATGTTTAAAAAAAAAAAAAAAAAAAAAAAAGCTGAAACGCGGTTTTGAACCAGTAGGAGGTGCAATCCGCTTGCAGTATTCAACCATGATGATGAATGGCAAACTACTAAAGCGGCGTACACACACAAGCAGAGCAACAGAAATCCCTTTGTCACAAAAAGCAATCCTACCCCGGCCCCATCTGCTCTGGGAATCCCCCCTGCTTATTTGTGCCTGTGGGAGGCGGCATCAAAGAGGATTTAGCTCCTGCGAGAGAGCACACGTCTCGGGAATTGGCAACATTTGGACCCAACTAGTTTGTGTCACACAGCATTGGCAGGGCCAGTGACTCACAGGTTTGAGCGGCGGCCTGGACCTGATGAAGTCCAGGATGAGCTCATGCGCGGTCCTCTTGACACGTGTGGGAATGGTCCCGTCCACCTGCACACATTTCAGTCTTTACAATGTGCTCTAGGAACAGGGATTTAATATAGAGTGAGTGAATGTGTGTGAGATCACCATGACTTTGCGCAGCTGGAACTTGCGTGTGCGGATGTCCTGTAGGAGCATCTCGAAGGGCGTCAAGCTGAACTCGGAGGGAAGCGGGTGGAAGGGCGTCTCCTGGACCTGCTTCAGCTTCACGCCCTGCCTCAGGTCCTTCATCAGCTGCACCCACAGACGAGCCTAAAGCACACAAAATACCTCAGCATTTTCTACCGGACCCATCAGCCTGCTTCATAAGGTTTTTTTTTTTTTTTGTGTTTAGTATATTTATTTCTCCAGTTGTGGGGTCAGGTCCACCCCTCTCTCACCCAATCACAGTGCTTGAGGGCATCCAGCTCTGCAGTGTCCGCCTCGCTCTCCTCCGTAGTCATCTTCTTCAGTGTCTACAACAGACCGCAGTGGTCATCAGCACAGCCATTATGAGACAAAGGAGAGCACTTGTTGGTATCATAGAACAAAGGCTCACAGTCAGCTTTGAACAAGGACTGTATCACTCAGTGGGATTTATCGGTGCTAGTCACAGGACGTAATGTATACAATTTATTTTTTTTACTTATACAGTTTCAATAGGATTTAGGTCAGGACTTTGACTGGGCCATTCTAACACATTAATATGTTTGTTTTTAAACCATCCATTGTAGATGTAGCTTTGTGTTTAGGGTCATTGTCCTGCTGGAAGGTGAATCTCCGCCCCAGCCTCAATTCTCTTGCTGACTCCAGCAGGTTTTCCTCCTAAATGTCTCTGTATTTGGCTCCATCCATCTTCCCAACTATTCTTACAATCTTCCCAGTCCCCGCTGAGGAAAAGCAGCCCATAGCATGATGCCCCCCCACCACTGGGGATGGTGCACTCACGACGATGAGCAGTGTTAGGTTTGCTCCATACATAACGTTTTGTCTTTGGGCGCAAAAGTTTTGTCCCATCGCACCAAAGCACCTTCATCCACATGGGAGCCGTGTCCTCCATATGACTTCTAGCAAACTTCAAACGGGATTTCTTATGGCCTCCTTTCAATAATGGCTTTCTTCTTGCCACTCGTCCATGAAGGCCAGATTTGTGTAGAGTTCGACTTATAGTTGTCCCATGTACAGATTCCCCCAGCTCAGCGGCAGTACGTCGCAGCTCCTCCAGAGTTATCTTGGGGCACTTGGTTACATTTCTTTTCAGTGCTCTCCTTGTTCGGTCTGTTAGTTTAGGTGGACGGCCGTGTCTTGGTAAATTCGCAGTGGTGCTATACTATTTCCATTTCTGAATGATGGATTGAACAGTGCTCCGTGAGATGTTTAAATCTTGTGTAAACCTTTGTATAACTTAACGCTGCTTTAAACTTCTCCACAGCTTTATCCCTGACCTCTCTGGTGAGCTCCTTGGCCTTCATGATGTTGTTTAGTGACCAATACACTCTGACCATAGCTCTGAGGCCCTCACAGAACAGCTGGAATTATACTGAGACTAGATTACACACAGGAGGCCTCTATTTAGTGGTTAGGGCAAGGTGTGAACATTCTGCAGTCATTAGGAATGTTATAAAGGCAATTTAATGCACTCCGAAAATGCTGTATGAATACTTATGCACACCCCACTTTTCACTTTTCTATTTTTTGAAAAATAACAGAATCATGTATCATTTTTCTTTCGCTTCACATGTGTCTGTTACTTGTGTATGAACTTTCAGTAAAATATTTTTACAAAAATAAAAATAATCTAAATAAAATCTTTATGTTTATGGTTGTAAACATGACAAAATGTGCCAAAGTTTAAGGCGTACTAGTACTTTCGCAAGGCACTGTAAATGATTGACGAGTGTCATATGGATTACAGGCCAACAATGTGCGGATTTGGGCTGACTAAGCAGAAAATGTCAACCCCCTCTCCCCTAGACCACTTCTTGTTTACAAAATTGCTGTGTGACATAAGAATAAAACAAAAACTATAGTACATGCATTATAACAGTTGCACTGTGCTGCATTCAACAAAATAAAAGTATATATTTAGCTGTAAAAAAAAGGTCAATCATTTGTTGTAATGGGGCATTTTATCTGTGGTGGTACAGTCAGAGCCAACGTCATTGCTGAGAGACGCACACAAAAAAGGTATTTATAACATCTACATAATCCTATAGAAAACAATTGTTTTCAAAGCGAAGCACTCCCAATCACTGTATTTTGAAGTAGGAATGTGACTTCCAGCATGTTTTTTTGATGGAATCAGCCGACACCAGGAACAACAGGTTAGGCGGCACCGTAGCACAGCAGTTGGAGCTCGTGCTTCACAGCTCAGTGTTTAAGAGTGCGCATGGGGGACTACGGATGGAAATTAGCCCATGGCTACAATCTGGTGCGGCTTGTTTACATGCATGAGACCCATGTATGTTCATTAACATGCACTGTCCCGACCAAATAAACCAATAAATAAAACAGAGTTTAAACAGGCAGCTGCTGGTCAATTGTAATGTTTTTTTTATGCCAAAACACAATGCCACATGGGAAAAGTATTTCATTTCTCATGATTTGCCAACATCCAATCAAACTGAGGAATTAGGGAAATGCTGACATTCAAGTTCAGAAAAAACTGCATGAGACTAGAAACATTTGATTTACAAAAGCAACAAAGGCTTTTTAAACGTAATCGTCAAAAGTAACTTTGAATTTGTTGGTCAGCTGTTTATAATAAACAGTGTGTGTATATATATATATATATATATATATACACATACATACATGTGATCACCCATTTGCACTTCCAATGAGCACCTGATGGGTAATGAGATTTTTCACTTGAGAATCCATGAAGCACTGTCCTTTTCGCTTTTCATTTCAACATTTCATTTAATACCACTTTTAGTCCAATTGAATACTTTTTAATTACATTTAAGGCTCTTAATTGAATGACTTGTAATGTTTTTTTTAATGCCCCGCGGAAATCCTGTATGACATCAACACCAGGTCTGAGTGCTGACCTGTTTGGCATCGCGGATCTTCATGAGGAAGGTCTGCAGCTCCAGAGTCTCCAGGAAGAGTGCACGGCACACGGCCTGGTAGTGCTCCGAGGCCAAGCTGGGGTCAGCCAGGCGACACAAACACAACCCCATCACCTGGGCGAGGGAGCCCACCTCCTCCTGCTCCTCTTCCTCTGGCCCGCCATAGCCTTCGTCGGATGCCCCACTGCCGCCGCTGCCGTCCACCTCGACCACTGGCCCAGCCATGTGCTCGATGAGCTGCTCCAGCTGCGGGCTCAGCTCCCTCTCCTCACTGGCATCCAGACCCCAGTCCAGAGCTCGGTAGATGGCCACGCCCAGAGACCGCACCACCTGAGTACAACGCCGCTGCTTCAAACTTTGTGCTTTTCATAATCTTAGAATAAATTACAAAACAAAAGCTATGTACAGATCCTCACCCAGTCATATTTCCCCAAAGAAAAAGAAAAACAAAGATTTACAAAAAAACAATCCAATGAGCAAATGGATAAACGTCCCAGCAGGGCATCCTCCGTTTATATATAAACGCAAAAAGAGAGCTCGAGTTATTGCTACATGGTTTAGTGCTACAAAAGACTGACTAGTGCGATTGCTTTAACGCAGCTGGTGAAAAGTCGGAGCAGAGAAGATTAGAGAGGACTGAACAGACCGGTGAAGTGCCAAAGTGCAGTCTGAAAACATGCGGAGAGACGAGAAGAGTGTGCTCACCTGCCGCTCAGCCGCCGCGGAGCTGCCAGGAGCTTCATGGTCGGCTGCAGACAGAACAGGCAGGAGTTAAGAGTGTGGTCACCTTTAGACAATCTCTGACTCTGAAGCACATTTAGTGGGGGGCACTTATCAAGACAGGTGGTACATAGCGGAGTGCAACCTGAAAAATTAAATATGTGCCATTTTGTGGGCATGTTGCACCTAATTCACCATTTGAAATTACTTTTATTACAATACAAGGGACCCAAATTATTAGAGATTATTGGCAAAGAACACAACACGAAAGTCTCAAGACAGGTTGTGGCAACTTCAAATCGCATTTAAAATCCAGCGCTTTGGTTGGAGTTACCTTGCAAGGCTTGTTATGTTGTCTATTTGAATTTTTTTTTGTAACCAGAGCGATCATGGAACAACTGAACCACCCGGGGGTACCCATTTTATTCTGAAAAGCACTATGGAGGAAGACGAGTCTTTGTAAGAGGCATGTCACATTTTGCCTGGTGCAGTCAGGATAAAGTGCTGAAGTGTCTGGGCTCAGATGTCACTGATGACTCTCAGGGGGGGATGAACTCCCCCTCCATCAGCCCAGGAACAAAACCACCTCCATCATCCCAGGAACAAACCACCTCCACACAGTTTGGATCTTTTGCTAAAAGCTGTGCATCCTGAATAATTGGGGTTGATTTAGTCCATTTTCATGTGGTTTGGTCGACTGTACTGAACTAAAACAAGGACGACAATAAAGAGAGGTCAGCAGGAAGAGACTGCGCTCTCCCATGGCGAGCCAGCGGAGCCACAGACTAGTTGGACCGGTTCATATAAAAGGCCTGTAACTGAACCACAGAACAGAACCTTATCAGGACCTGAGGGCACACTCAAGCATAACTCTCCACAAAGAAAAACACCACAAGAGCTGTTTAGAGAGTAGACAAACAGGCAAAAAACTCTGCTGTGCCAACCTAAGTGCACTCGCTTCAGGAGTCAGTGTTCCACATAACCCGAGTTACTCAATGTTCGCTCCAGTCTCCATTCCAGACGACAGTAAGTGACACGTAATTCAAGGACAAGGTCTATTTACTAATCCTGCCCTTCTTTGTCGTGCTCTGCCAGGTCCGTTTATAGCTCAACACACACACAGCTCACTTTATTGTGGCATAATTTAACCACATCCTTTTATCTGACTTGGACATTGATAAAAAAGGCCGTAATAAAAGTGAAGGAATTTGTAAACCACCTATGTGTATAGGAGTTCAGATTGTGAAGCCTGGCCCCTGTGAACAGTCAAAGTAAACAGGTAGCCCATAGGCCTGTAGTCACTGAAGTCTTGACTAAAAAGAGTGACCCTGTTATGATGCAGCAGTGTGCTCGGTGTTTACGCTGCAGTCTCTTTGAACTGGAGAGTAGAATTATGTTGGGCACAATGATATATCTATGGGTGATCAATAGGTCTGATGGATGTAAACATCAGAGAGGCTCTTTACTCCAGACTACATCTGCAGTCCAGTGCAAAGTGCTCCCTCTGAGCCCTGGCCTCTCCTACTGGTTATGTCATTCTACATGGGCCAGTACTCAGCACTATGTCCTGCTGTTTTAGTTGTTGGGTCCTACATCAGGTAGGCTACTTAAGTTCTGTGATTCACTTTGAGATTTCTCCTCCGCTCACCGACAGTGATCGATTACCTAAACTGGTTGGTAAAGTTTGTAAACTCGGTTCCTCGGGGAAAGCCTACCGCTGAGATGATGCGGTCGTAGCGTCACTCTGCCGTCCCGGTGCAGTAGGATGGAGGACAGTTGGATGACCGGGCCGAGCGGGCGGGGCGGTCGGAGCCCGCTGCAGCACTGGAAGCACACGGCCCATGCCTGCTCCTCGTTGATGGGCTGCTCATAGGACTTCAGCACCTCCTCCAGCGACAGCTCCCGGAGCTCGCTGCGGTCCGCGGGGGTGCGGGACTTCTCTCCGCCCGCGCCTGTGCTGCTGGATCGAGCCATGGCTCTGGGCCCATGTCTCACTCCATCAGCACCAGTCCACAGTGCTGCCGAGTCCCGCTGTCGCCGTGCGACTGCCGCAGCTGCCGCTAGTTACCATCAGCGTCTCAGGCTCATCCAAAGACTTCCGGGGACTTTTCAAAACAAAACTTTACTGAATTATAGCCTAAAAAGAGTTCAAAAGCACCACTACCAGAAAGGTTACTTTCACAATCGACGTTAGCGCCCCACTCCACATGTTTCCAAAGAAAAGAGCAGTCACAGGTTGGACCTGTTTGGTCCAAATCCTCCAGGTGCATCTGAGCTGCCCCTCTGTCAGAGCGGGATAGTGCACACCTGGATATGACTGCATTGACTGGCTGCAGCCGGAGGCTTGTGTTTAACGTTGAGGGGAAATTGACCAAACGCAGTTGGCCACGTGGGTCTGTTGCAGAATCTACCTGTGCTCTGAAATATGGACGTGCATGATGCGTCTCTTTAATAAATTCGTAAATTAATACATTGTTTGTTTGGTCCATTTGATTCCTTTCTTTTCCTTATTTTCTTTTTAAAAATATAGGTCTATTATTTTTGGTTAGCCTACATCCCATTTCAATGGCCCATATCATCTTTTAATTACTCTTCATAAGCACTTTTGGAACTTTCATGATTTGTAATTATAACCCCCAAAAAGTGTTTGTGAAAACCAGCTAACTCATTTCT
The DNA here is from genome assembly GCA_021464625.1 of Proterorhinus semilunaris. Taxonomy (NCBI): domain Eukaryota; kingdom Metazoa; phylum Chordata; class Actinopteri; order Gobiiformes; family Gobiidae; genus Proterorhinus; species Proterorhinus semilunaris. The sequence goes on along the minus strand of CM038356.1, from coordinate 26,779,164 downwards.
GGGCATACACAACATCTAGAAATGAAGAGGTCTATGTTCACATCAAGTTAAATACGAATACTAAAATGGTTGTCAGGTGGTGGAGACAGATTGAAGATGCAGGATTACTCAAGACAAACACAAAAATCATCACGGTGTCATGTCCGCAGGCGTCCGCCAGGGGGGCCTGTTGTCTCATTTCCTTTTTTGGAACCTGAATGAACAACGTGCATGCGCGTCTTCCTCTGGTTTGACATGCAGAAGATGACCTCAGACGGACCGAACTCCTAGTCTGACGCCGCGGTTTGGACACTGTGGGTGAGTGGGTCACAAGCCGTCAATCAGTGCTCGACATCCCATTTAGTTTTTTAAATTAAAGGCTCTAAACCTGATTTTTTTGGATTTTATTTTATTTTTTATTACAAACAACACATGTGGGAGCGTGTACATTTTACATTAATTATTGTTATTGTGCATTTCTAACATCCCAACTCTTTGCAAGAATGCATTTCTAAGCACGTCTCATAATACTGTCATCATGGTAGTTCACCATCAATGAAAAAGGCCTTTATAAATGGATGCACACCACACAAATGTCTTTCTTTTACCCCACAAATGTCTGCTTTTACAATATGCTGAAAAGAAAACAACTTGAAACTTGAAACTTGAAACTGGAAATAAAATCAGCTTTATTTATGTGTCACTAAAAGGTTGTACTACATTTTCTCAACTAATGGGGACTAAGGGGAAATCTAAGTTTCTGTGTTCTGGTGCATTTCAGGCTTTATATTTCATGCAGCAAAACTTAATAAGGACTTAATAAGGTAATTCAGAGATCGTGTGCAAATCATCACTGGATGTTTTTTTTTTTTCAGTTGGATCAGCTCAATATTGCATTTTCTAACCAACCAAGTGTAAGACAGTGACAAAGATGTGTTTGGAAAGCATAATACCCCCTTTAACGCTGTGGATCAGAGCTGAGATTGCCATGGCAACCAAGTTTCTTATGTGTGTGTTGTAGTTCTGTGCTTATCATGTAGCTTGTTAATCATGGAACTATGCCTACATCCATGTGATAATGCTATCTTGTGTTTCCTGGAAGACTTCATAAGATAAATTCATTTTGGGTGAGATAATAACAATGCCGTAAGATTCATTTGTGCATTGTACATAATAGGTGACTAATATCTGGGACATCACATTGTATGATGAGTTCTCTGTATGTTCCGGGTGATGATGCTGATTGATAGTGCATGCTATTCGTGTGTCATTTTGGTGATGAGTGACCCAGGTTGAGTTGCTGCCTGTTATAAAAGTAGGATATAATGTTAAAGCGGTGTAGCACATGAGTAAACAAGACACGGATTTTTTATTTTTTTTTTACTTTATTTTCACGATGTGTCAACACAAATCGTATTGAAAATTAGCTTTGGAGCTAACACTGGCACATTTACAGTGATCTTAATTCATGTGCATTGTCCCGGTTTAAATAAACTAAACTAAACTAATAATTACGGCAGTTTTTATTTTCTTCTAAAATAACGAGCCAATGAGAATTTCACTTTTGAACATACAACGTTATGAAGATGATAAAAAATGCAATATGATTTCACAATAATTACATGATCATTACAAATAAATATAATAATGGAGACTTATACAGGCAAAAAAAGAAGAAAGGAAATTTGCCTGTGCACATTTTACAGAAAGTCTGTTGAAAAAAAAAAAAAAAAATTATATTCTACATACAAGAACAAGCTATTCTTTGTCTGAAATTGAAAAAGGCACTGTTATCCCGGCCCAAGTAAAGACAGCACTATGTGAAATAAGATCTGTTTGGGGATTAAAACATCAAATGGAATGGTTTAACAGCTCTTTAAGTGCAATGATAAGTACCCAAGTACAGACAAGTACAGTACTCACAAAACTTTTTATTATTATTATTTGAGTCATCTGAGTCATGAGTCATTAAAATAGGTATTATATGAAAATAGGCTTCCTAAATTGGACTATGATATATATTTTTAAATCTCTGCACAAGTGTTAGCACCTGCAACCATGGGACTCAGATGGTTGTACATCTTATATCATAAATGCTCTCTTTTAAGTCTGTACTCTGCGATGAAATGCAGTAGAAAGGTCCAGGCTCTTCTCTTCTCTGACACTGCCTGTGGCCTGAGAGAGTCTGGTACCACGGATTTCACTTCACTTAGTCATTAGAGGTATCAGCTGTTTTCACATTTTCCCTGTCAAAAACTATGACAGAGGCTTATGTCCCTTCATACGCCCGGTGTTTGGATTTCAGCGCGCTGCTCTTCCACAGTTTGACCGCTCAGTTTTCTTTTTTCATTCAGCACGTCACATTATCAGAATAAGGCTGATCACAGATATACTCAAACTGAAAACCGTTTTCAAACTACTAATTTATAAAGGGACTGAAAAAGACATAAATATATTTGATCCAATACCAAAAATGAAAAAAGTATATCATATCAAGCTAGTATAATCGGCCAATTAATTATAATAGCTTTTTTAATTCATTATTTAGAACATTGCCTAAAAAAGTAATACATAAATACTATATAATTTATATTAATATAAAAAGGAATAATAATAATAATGATAATAATAATAATAATAATAGGAAGAAGAAGGAATGTTCATGTTTTGCAATCTGATTGGCCGGACTGCTAGCAGATCGATCAGTGTGATTGGATAGTTTTTTCCTGAGGCAATTTGATGTCAAAGACAGATTTGATCAAATACCGGCAGAGGTGGTATAGTAGCCAATATATTTACTCAAGTAAGAGTAACATTACTTTTAAATAATTTTCAAATACAAGTAAAAAGTAGTGACCCAAACAATTACTCAAGTAAAAGTTAAAAAAAAAAAGTATTTGAATACTGTGAGTAACTGTTTGAGTGTTAAAGTCCAATTTATTTACTATGATGCCATAAATGGTGTGAACCAAAACATAAAATCCTGTGGAAATTGTGATATTTACAAAGAAAATTCCAAGAAAATGGCAGAACATACAGAAAAAACAAATAATTCTTAAGAACAAGGAGCTTAAATATTTACTCAACGTGGAAAAAGTAACATTACTTTTACTCAAGTAAGAAACAGATACTTCATTAGAATTTGACTCAAGTAAAGATAAAAAGTATCGTATGATAAAACTGTAATTTCTTCAAAAAGTTAGTCAAGCACATTAAAGATAAAAATAGAATATTCTTAACAAATTATTGGATATACGTAGTTGTTGGAAAGTAATTGTTTTCTTGTATGTTCGTGTTCACTCACTGTCAGATCTGGATACTTCTGCATTGTGAATCTGTGATCTACTAGTCAGCCTTATTCTGATGAAGTAACGTGCTGAATAAAAAATAAAACTGAGCGGTCAAACTGTGGAAGAGCGAGGGCACAGCGGGCTGAAAGCAGCGCGCTGAAATCCAAACACCGTATGAAGGGACATGAGCCTCTGTCATAGTGTTTGCGCTCACTTTTAGTGCACGCGCCCTCGATCCCTGTGTACCGCGCGCGTTGATGTTGTATTTGCGCCCTCAACTTAAAGTCGTTATCTGACGCCATATTTCTGTTCGCGAAACGAGGAGCCAAATACGGTTTTAAGGCGCTTTCTTTGGCGGTTCGGTTTTGTCTGGTAACCAGCTGAACCGATAGGGCTCGCGCGGCGCCAGCAGGTCGATGTCCAGTTTCTTCTGCTCTTTGTCGCTGTTAACAGTCCGGTATCCCAGCATGGACATGGCGCCTCGGCACACGTCCTGCACGCGCCGCACCTTACTGTGTGGCAGCATGGTGCGCCACGCCTGGGACACGTCCACGGCGTTTCGAGAGGTGATTTTGAAAGCCTCCTTTTTGGTGCCTTTGCCTTTGCCGTGGGTGACTTGGTAAATCCAGTCCTGCAGAGCTGTGGTCATTTCCAGGCCCACAAACTCATAGATGGAGCTGATCTCCTCCAGAGGGTTTCGGGCCAGGTCCTCGTACCGCACCAGTTTGTAGCGGCCCTCTAAGTAGGGCGGGGGTGTGTGGAGGGCCCTCTCATTGATGCGTATGTGACTGTGGCAGATCTCCTGCATTACGTGGTACTGCACATCAGCCGCAGACACGTTCCTCTGCTCCAGCACCATGGCACTGTCGCTGGTGAAGGACTTGGAGGACTCCTCTCTGGAGCGCAGCACGGCCCGCGGGTCTCTCACCAGGTGCACGATGCGCAGGTCCAGCTCTGGGTCCTGCAGGAGAGGGTACAGAGACTCCAGCTCAAAGAAGCGCACCTCCTTCAGCACCACGTGGCTGTAGGTGCGGCAGGCGCGCTCCGCTCCAGCCAGGCCGCGGACCGAGCACCTCAGACCACAGGCTGTTTGGTTACTGAAGTGTCCCCGCGGGGTGAGGGCACAGGCCGGGGGCGAGCACAGCGCCCGGCTGTGGCTCCACATGAACAGGTTGGACACGTTGTGCTGCGGGGGCATGTAGGCCTCCATGGTGGAGAAGTCACAGTGGTAGGTGCTGCGGAGAAGGTCCCTGACAGCCATCCTGAGGGCCCGGGCCCCTGGGCGCTGCAGCGTGGTCCACACGTGCCACGCCGGCTCCATCAGGTAGAAGACCGACGGGTGCTGGCTGAACACCTGCCCCAGGAAGGACGAGCCGGAGCGCCACGACGACAGCAGCAGCACGTGCACTTTCCCGGGGGCGGGGGCCGGACCGCAGGGGCTGAGCTGCACATACCAGCGACAGACCAGCACCACCGCTGCCCCCTGCAGGATGACCAGGAAGACCATGGTGCTGAGGGTGACTCTGCAGCGAGGCATGTCTGCGCCGTCACAGCTCCGTGCCTGGGCAGACAGACCAGTGTGGCCATGAGTAAGGGACCACAGAACACGAGAGAGATGAGGAAACACTTACGAAGGGTCAGATGGAGCTGAGGACGAGCCGAGGCGTCAGCTGTCCAAACACAGGCTTCATCTTCTGAGCAACATGTGAGCGGCACCTGCGGAGAAGTAACACCAACATCACTGCGTATTCTAAATTAAGATGTTTCTCGTGTCTTTACAAGATACAGCATCTGAGCCAGAGTAGGCTTTACCCTTCTACAGAGACCATCGCACGCTCTTTGGATGTCAAGCTTGATGATGCTGAACTCTCCAATTATGATTCTCCACATTTATATCTAGAAGAATATAGAATAATTGACCTGAATTCTGAATTATCATAAATCCTTCAAATTGGAAGTCAACGTCATTACAGTATGGGTCTGTTTACACTGTTCCACTGTTTTAAAGGCTCACTATTGGCACCAGCACTGCCTGTTTAACCAACCCATTCCTTTAAAAAAAAAAAGTCTGACTTTGACCTTCACTGTAAACTGGATTACCGCGAGATCTGGATCAATCTGGCTCATTACATTAGATATTTCACACCAAAATTCAACTATAGTAACTGAGATGTTTTAACTGCGTCCCATGCCTTTTTTTTTTAGACTTGGAGGCTTAATAAAAAATAAAATAAAATAAAAATGTTTTTGAGGCGAACAAATTTTCAACAAAACGTCCTATCATCTCTGTTGACATGTGCCAATTCAATAAGAAGATTGAGGGCCACCAAAAATTGGTCCGAGGGCCACATTTGGCCCCCGGGCCGCAGTTTGGCCTCCACTGTCCTCAACTCTTGTCTTGTGCATTATGTTGGTGGGGACGCTGTCTGCACGTTTTTGCTTACATGAAAAACAATAACCTAAATGAACTAGTATTGAGACGGCAAAGTGTGGTCTTGCCGAGGGGAAAGAAAACCTCTCATGGGAATCACAATTTTCCCCCCTTTTTAGACGTTTTCTGGTGGACTATAAACATATTTATTACACACAAAAAAGTCAAGTCAAAATCGGGACCATATGGATGTTTTTTTTGTTTTGTTTTTACAGAAAATTGTTCAGTAGAAGTGAAAAATGGCACTCCTTGCTAGGTTAGCATATGCAGCATGAAGCTAACGTAGCTTCCTGGTTTGCTTTGTCTGTATTTATGGGCTTTTAAACCATTTTGCTCCGCTCTATTTCTTTGTATTTATGTTTAAGAAATGGTGCAGAAATGGGAGAAGGAAATGACTGGAAAATTAGATTTTTTTTGAGCTGTTACAAGTATTGCAAATGTTGTCAATAGCGATCATGTAGTCTAATGTAGCGAAGGACCCATTGTCCCGCGCGTCCCGTCTCCAGCTGCTCCAGGACAGTCTCATTCAGGGCACAACAACAATGGGACATGCTATAACTGTTCAGTTCCTATGACGGGATGCAGACACTACATCAGCAGTTTGCACTAAACCTGTCTTGAGCCATGCTTTCTTCCATATTCCCCAAGTACAGGGGACGCAATATGGGAAAAGGTTAGTCGGCTATGGAGTAACGTGTTTTGTATTTCCTCGCCCGGAGCCAGTTTTAGGCAGAGTGAAGGAGCGGCACAGCTTTGGCGATGTCTGGTGTGTCTGACCGTCATATTGCACAAAGTGGAATTTCCATGGGGCAGTCAGACAGGTGTGTGCCAATGGAACAATGAAGGATGTATGTGAGGGATGTCATGTCAGCTACACAACATGACTGTTTACACCTTAGTTCTTAACTTCTCACACCAAGTATCACCTTGTAAAATATTTGACCTGAATCAAGGTCAAAACAGGAGCAGGCTATACTAACTCTAAAATAATTCATAAAAATTAAGGAGAAACTTAAAAATGGGTCAGTTGTCTAATTTTCACATTAAGGCCTTTAATTATAGCACTGAGTCACTGTCTCTCGATAGATTAATGTGGGAAATTCTAACTCGATGTCTCAACATTTTGGGAATGACAACAGCACCAACAGACATCATATTTTCCTGTCTCATTATCAGTATTTTAAAGTACGGTTCTTCATTCTTTTCTTTTTTTTTATTCCAGAAGGTTATTCAATGTCAAACTTTGACTGTAAAAACAGCCTTAACCTTAAAAAACAACAAAACAAAACAAACCCATAGATTCAAACACGGTTCTAGTTCATGGGCCAACAATTTACACATGACAGGCTTAATTGTTTTAAAGCCCCTGTACTTGATTTTTAGTGGAACAAAATTAGGTCTGATAATTGTGGGGCAAAAATACTTCTAATTATCAAGCATTTATATGAATTTCATGAACTTGACACTGCCACATGTGCTTATAAACTCATCCCTGTTGAGTTTGGACCAGGGCTAACAATTAAATGTATTTGCTCCCTCTTTCATTGTTTGTAAGTAAAAAAAAAAAAAAATCTGCAGGAATGGTTTCAATTTTGTTTTGTTTTGCCATTTGCAGTTACAGAGTCTTGTCTTAACCACTAAAGCATAAATGAAATTATCTGATTAAAATGAATAAAGTCTAAACTCGCAGATGACCGCGAGCACCATCTGAAGAAGCCTGGGTCATAATAGAAGTAATTTAAGACCTAAGTTACAACACAGCTGACTGCCCAGGACCGAGCAAACCCCAGGGGGAGGTGCTCAGGTGCAATTGTGGAGTAACTGGGATTAAATTATGTCCTAACTATCCAACACACCCACGCTTCAGTCACGCTACACCGGCCTGTATCTACAACAGCATCTACATGACCTGCACTGTGTTTCCTGTGCCGATAGTCCTAGAGGTCCTTGATTTGAAGATACGATAGAACTTTACAGACCTCACATCCACTTGTACCTGGAGTAGTGTTTTTGTGTGCAATCCAATTTACTTTAGTTGATTCTTCTTCTACAGAAAACGCTCCAATCTGTATCTTATGGACTTTGTGGTTTAATACATGAAATCCGGCGGCGTTTTTTTGCATTTTAAAGTCCGCTCTGGAGCAGTTCTGCACTCAAAGTTGTTGTCACCAAACTCAAACTTCAAACTCAATTTTGATACTAAAAAATTACTCTTTACCTGACTCGAATCTCGATTCCATGCAGGGTTTAGTTTACAGAATGCCTGTACTTTCTTTGTTGTACCTGTACAGTTTCTGCAGCTCACTGCCATTTTTCCAGGCTGTACTTGATTTCTTTTAATTTTTGTTGTTGCAACTAATGGAATTCAGTCTATTGTGAAAGCAGACAGTTGTGCGGAAAAAAAAATCTTTGTGCGCAGTGCATTTATTTATACATCCTACAGATGTATAATGGAGTTCTCAGTGGAGTTGAGATCTGGATTCTGTGGTGGCCGATCCAAGTGTGAAAATCATGTCTCACATTGTGAACCCTTCTTTCACAATGTGAGCCCCATGAATCCTGGCATTGTCATCTTGAAATTATGCCCGTGCCATCGGGGAAGAAGAAATCCATTGATGGAATAACCTGGTTGGTCATTCAGGATGTCCAGGTAGTGAGCTGATCTCATTCTTTGGACCTGGACCTGACCAACTGCAACAACCCCAGACCAGAGCGGTCAGGCAGGAGTATAAAGCCTTTTATTGTGAAGGATCATGCACTGTAACAGTCCAGCTCAATCCATTATTCAGATTTTGTCGCCACAATTATAGTAATTTTTAACGTTTAATCAATAATCCAAATCAGGGCTGCTCAATTATTCAATTAGTTGCGTTTGTATGATTGCAATTAGAAAAACTGTAAGGACCGCAATTATTTTTCACATACAATACCCCTTGCAAACAACAAGATATCCTGTCTCAATCGGGTCGTTATAAAACCAGCTAACCCAGTAGTTTAGGAGTTCATGTTCCAGTCTTTTGTCAAACGTTCCTGCTCTGGAGCGTGTAAATGTGATTGCATCAAGCATAATTGAGGCTTAAAAACATTCTTCATTGTCCCTCAGCATTGACATTCTTCACTTTAAAATGTTAAAATGTTATGGTCTGATTGATTGAGCCGGTCAGGGTTTCTGAATTGGCCAGGAGCGCTCTCTGCAGGCGGTAGGGCGAATGACGCAGCATCATTCGGTGAAAACAAGCTTTCACTTTCAGTTAACAGCACGCTAGCAAGTCGATGACGCCGCGATGAACACACTATGAGCACAGAACTCCTCGGAACGGGACCGTTGATGGACTTGGGGCTTTCAAAATGTGGAAGACGGTTTCATGTTCCCTCTCAAACGCAAACCAAGTCCAGGTAATACGGAAAAGGGAGCTTCAGCAGTATAAGAAACAGTCAAAATGAAGAGGATTGCTCAAAAATGTGTGACTGGAGTAAACTGCACAACAGTGTAAAATGGAGCACACAACGTACATTTTTCATAATGCATCCTTCAATAAATAGATTGCATATCTAATCACAACTGTAATACTCAAATAGATGCTTTCAGAGGGTTTGTGAGACTCGGGGTAATCGTTCAACTGCCTTCTCTCAATGTGAATGCGAATGGCAAACAAATACTGTTTGTCTGTTGGTTTGGCTAATTTGCTATTCCAAACCAGCCAGCCACTCGCTCTAATCCAGCTGGTAAAGGCAAGGCAAGGCAACTTTATTTATACCACGCATTTCGTACACAAGGCAACTCAATGCGCGTAAATACTACAGAGGACCTGGACATTTGGGTTGGACGTTGTGGCAATAAATCAAACCAATGAAAAGATCTGTTATTTCAGAGTGTTGTGATGTGGGTTTTTGGTTGTTGGTTTTGGTTTGGTTCTCCCCTGTCCTGGTCTGTGTCTCTGTCTTGTGTTTATTTTGATGTGTCCTGGTCTGTGTCTGTGTCGTCCAGCTTTCCCTTCCTCCTGTTGATTACCTGCCCCGCCTTGATGTGTTTCACCTGTGCCCTGTTTCCCTGTGTATTTATACCCCTGTGTTTTCCCTTGTCCTTGTCGGATCATTGTTGTATGTCGTTTGTCGTCGTTGTCTTGCTTGGTCTGTTCTGTTCTGTTCTGTTCCACGGAGTTCTGCGTGTCTGTAAGTTGAATCCTGTGTTGTTTTACTTGGTCTTACCATTAAATTTAAGTTTTGTTTGGAGCTGCTGTGCATTTTGGGTCATCATTCCCCCGCATCCATAACACAGAGAGCTTTTGAATGTTGTATGTATTTTTTGCTTCTTTTTTTTTTTTTTTTAAGTTATCCCTTAAGTTTTTTTCCTATATGAATTTTCAGATGGTGTCTTAAAGTTCATCATTCTAACAATGAAGAAGTCTTCTGAACGCCGCAATGCCCATAATGTACAGGACTAATCCTATTTGATAAGACACAACCAGAGGCAGTTGGCACAACAGGCCAGACATGAACAGGACCAAAAGTGACAAAGTAAACCAAGACATGGAACTAAGCCAGGAGGACCCAACCTGCCTTAAACAAGACTAGCCGTGACCAACAGGGGAGCTCAAATAGCGACGACAGTTCATGGTATTAATTCTAGGCTAATTGTTTGACTACACACTAACAGTTTGCTCAACTGTCTAATTAGAGTGTCTACTTAGAGACGCTCTACTTCAAAGGTTGTTTACCCACAGTTGAGAGTAGCTGGGATTAGAGGGGAGGAGAACCCCAACTCCTCCCTGTTGGTCTATATCTTCAGCTGCGGAGTCCGCTGACGAAGCCTATTGGATGAGAGGCAAAACGTTCGAAGACTTCAAGTACTGAGTACAGAAGATGACTCAAGTACCTTCATTGAAGAGTTTGCTCAACTGTTTAACAGTATAATGCTGTTAGTATGCATTACAGCAGACTACTGTAATTCACTATGATTCTGAGAAACGATTAACTGGTAAAGTAAAAATTGGTCTTTAAAATTAGATTAATGAGAGGTAAGTAAGTTACTGTAATTTGCTTTAGAATAGAATAGAATAGAACTTTATTGTCTGTTCCAAAGAGCAGAAATTTGTCTTACAGCACAGCACAAATCAATCAAAAAAACACACACAAACATCGTTACAAAATATCACATAAAAAGATCAACATAAAGTACAGTGCTACCGGAGTTTATTTAGTGCAGCGACTGCAAATGGGATGAATGATTTCTTGTAGCTATTTCTACGGGCCAATGGGGTTCTATATCTTCTGCCTGATGGCAGCAGGGAGAAGGAGTGATGCAAAGGGTGTGTGGCGTCTTTAGTGATGAGAGTGGCTTTCCTCCGCACCGATCGCCTGTACAGTTCGCAGAGTGGGGTCTGAGGGGTTTGAGTGATCTTACTGCCGTGGTTTACTATTCTATTGAGTTTTGTTTTGTGTTTGACGGTGAGAAAGTTGAACCAGGAGGAGATGTTGTATGTAAGGATGGATTCAATTAGTGAAATGTACACCAAAGATAAAATGTCTTTGTTAATATTAAAAGATCTCAACTTCCTAAGGAGGTGGAGGCGCTGATGTGCCTTTTTAAAAACAGAGTCTGCATGATGCCCAAAGGACAGTTTTCTGTCTATTTCTATTCCTAAATATTTAAAACAGTCCACCTGCTCCACCCGCTGTCCATGGATGAGAAGGGGCTGGAAAAAATCCACTGAGCCCACCTTCCCTGTGGCTCCACAGCACACCTCCTTTGTTTTAGATATTATTGATATTGAGCTCTGCTTAAATCCACAGACCAAAGTGTGGACTTCCTGCTGGTATTGTGCCAGGGCCTGTGTGTCTTTGAGGTGTGCCTCCAAAGCCATGTCGTCCGCATACTTTAGGAGAGTCATTCCTTCTGTGTGGCAGCAGATGCTGTTAGTGTACACAGAGAAAAGAACGGGTGACAACACACAGCCCTGGGGGAGTCCAGTCTTCAAAATAATTTGGCAGGACTTAACACCATTGAAGAGTACATGCTGTGGTCTGTTACTTAAAAACTCCTTGATCCATAAAATCAGTTTTGGGTGAACCTGCATTGATGAGAGACATTTACAGTAGTGATCTTGTCAGCTAATAAACTGTAAGACATTAGGATATCGCTACTGTAAAAAGACTTAACAGTGTTATCAATATACAACACTTGCCTACTGGCATTGGCATTACAGTTACTTACAGGACACTATAGGGTTACCGTAATACCTATAAAACCTTTATAATGTACCGAGTGAAATAATTTATTTTTAAGGACAGTGTTTCTCAAACCATGGTTTCGGGTGGCATTTAACATTCTGCAATTCTTTTTAGGCACACATTTATTTAGGTTGATGTCTTCTTTTTGGCTTAGTCCTTGTTAAGTACTAGGCCTATATCAGCCATGCCTGCTTCAATTTAGACCTAATTCAGTCCAAGTTTTTAGTTCTATTTTAGACAGGTCCTAGCCTACTTGGAGACCAATTTATTTTATTTTATATGCCATGTGGTACGTTGAGAACCACTGTTGAATTTCCTCAAGTCTAGTCTGGAAACTGTGACAACGTTAGGACTGGGCTAAAACAGCCAATGAGCAAATAAATAACAAGCTCAGAGCCAAAAGCCCCGAAGACAGAGTGCATTAAAACAAGACTGAACAGACTAAACCGGGAACAGAACCAGAACGTGGTGCGGCTCAGTCACAAAGCACACAGAGTACCGGGACAGCGCAGATCCTCGCCCCTCTCCCCGTTCCCTAGGAAACGGACTACTCCGAGAAAACTGCCCCAAAACTTAGGAACTCTCTGTCCGGTCAAATCAAGCCCTTACCGTGTCTCTCGACTCGGACCCCGGTGCGTAAAGAGAAGCCTCCGTGTTTCTCCCCTGGGACAACAGCGCGTAAAGAGCGTCTGCTTTTCGACCTATCGCTGCAGCTGCTGTGCGTCGTTTGGTTTAAGACGTGGCCAGCGGAGTGCGCAGCGGGCTGTGGGCCGGGCGTAAGGGGGAGTAGGGTGGGCCTGGGCTGCAGGACAGATAACATGTGCTGAATCATGTGGGGCAGAGCCCAGCCTGCATGCGTCCTGTTACCTCAACACAATGCGCTCTTGTGCGCCACGGAGGCCGATGAATCCACTATCTGTGACAGTCTGAGAGCCGAGTCTGTTTTGAAATGTGCCAATGCAGCGCCAAGTTACATTAGGCCAACATGGGCAGGAATTAAGCTGCCTAAGGTTTTGCTGTTCTTTTTTGTAATGGTTCCCTTATCTTCCATGACTTTGGCTAAATGTACTAACTATAGGTTAGTAAAGGGGTCTCCAAAATGTTGGAGACCGGCGAGACCCTGTCCCATGTGGCCCTTGGACTGGCAGTATAAGGTTAGACATGTACCATAATTCCAGGTGTAGGACCACTTTGGGACCCCAGTGGATAGAAATGACAGACATATTTTGAAACTGACCATTGTGTGCCTATAACAAATATATGTAATAGTCTTAAATAGGCCTGATGTAATATCCTTTTTCGTAAATTGAATTATAGGGTGGATAGAGCCAAGTTCAAATGTATTGCTTGATTTTGTTGTCTCTTATCTTATGTGGCACTGCTTACTCTTGAGCTTTGTGAGAAAACAGAAGAAAAGCTAGAAAACAAAATGCTCTGAGGTTGTCACGCGGAGCTGGAATGTTCCCTGTCTGCCCTCAAACTCGAGAGACAGGACAGGAAATTAAACCCAGGACATTTGATTCGTTCCATCCCAACCCCACCCTCTTTACAGTCTCCTCTCTGCCCTCTCCCCGCTCCCCTATGCTTTAACATGTTCTGTGTGCCTGGCCTGCAGGTGCAGCACTGAGTCAGCAGCATTTTGCCATATGAGGCCGTTATTGCTTCTGCGCTGCTCTTTATCTACCTTTAGGTAGAAGAAGTTCACACCACTGTGCTTGGTGTGAACAGTCTTTCATCACAGGGGAGTGAACAGTCTTGAGCTGGGTGCGAATGGTCTTCCACTAAATGGGAGTGAACAGTCTTGTGGTGGGTGTGAAGGGTCTTCCACCAAAGGGGAGTAACAGTCTTTTGCTGGGTGTGAGTGATCTTCTACCTAACTGAAGTGAACAGTCATGTGCTGGCTGTGAAGGGCCTTCCACCAAATGGGAGTGAACAGCCCTTTGGGTGTGAGGCCTTCACAAGAAGTTGTGTTCATCTAGAATTACATTTTGACAAGAGCGAGAACAAGTTTCTGTAGATGGCCGCGAAATGTCCTCAACCAACCCAGTTCTGACAACCATAGTATGAAAATCTCCATTGCAATGGATAATCACTGGAGACCTATATGGAGGAATGTGCATGTTTGGGTTGATAGGGGGAAACCCAAATCTCCACACAGAAAGGCCTCATTGGAAGAATGAACAGTTGAGGCGAGAGCCCTTAATAATACTGTAGGTCTTCCTTTTTTACCCATTGTTCTGTCTATTCTCCTGAGTGTGAGTTGTTTAAAGTTGAGCTTCAGGAAGCAGCCGGTTCCTGTCAGAGCGTGCCTCGTCATCCCACTGAGGAGGGGCCACGGGGGGAGCAGGGTGGGGGTATAAGTAGAAGGTCCCAGGCGCTGGGTTGAGACAGGATCAAATATCCACACAAAGGTGTTGGGCTGTTCCCCACGTTCTCCTACACCTCTCCTACAATACAACTAAACATCATTGGACAGTGCGATCTGGTGACTAATGCCGCCCTATACTATTATATTATAAATACACTATATACTATAAAAATATATTTACTCAAGTCAGTAAAGAGTGAAACATTTTCTTGAGTAAAGTCATATTTCTCTTTTTAGCATAGTTTTAATCGAGTAAAAAGACCGTGCTGTGTACATATACTGTATTTATTCATTTATTTTACTTACAAATAAACATGCCTTTCGGAGGGGATTTTAAGATTCAAATGGAACTCCTGTTAATCTCTATAGAATTAAATGTCAACAAAGCAGATGACAGACAACTTAAAAGATACAAAAGATTTATTAGAAAAAAAAAAATCTTCTACATAGAGCTCCAGGGGGCCAGTTTCACCTCAGTGCAGTTTGTGGTGGGGTCCCAGTCCTGGGACAGTGGTCAGGAGCTGCCTCTCAAACACAAATGTCTGGATGCGCTGGAACACCCAGAGGAACACCAGCAGGACGCTCACATACTGGATCCAGGCAAACTTGATGGTCTCCCAGAAGCCGGGTCGATATGTGAGCACCTGTGTTAAGGCCAACAACAACAAAACAATAGACAACCAGTTCCCATTTATTTCTGAATTTTGAGCTCAATAGTCTACTGAGAAAGGAGATTATTATGAGTGACAATGAGGCATGAGAGAGAGTAAAACTGTAACTGTATGCAGGAGGCTGTGCATTGTTCCTGACAACAAAGGCTCAATAAACCAAAGAAAAGCCAAAGTTACAATAACATCAAAGTAAGGAAGAGTACGTCCCTTCACACTGCAGTTACACTTCCCCATTACTGTAAGCGTTATATCCAGTGTACTAGAAAAACAATTACAACGTAAAACCCCACTTTAAACTATCTGCAGTACAGATGAAGATTAGAATATCGTGAAAAAGTTAATTTATGTCTGTAATACAACTTAAAATGTGAAACTAATATGATATAGACTCATGACATGCAAAGTGACATATGTCAAGCCTTTGTTTTAATTTTGATGATTTTGGCTTACAGCTTTCAAAAACCCCAAATTCAAAATTTCAGAAGATTCGAATATTACATTAAATCGCTAAAAATAAAAAATGTAAACAGAGAAATATCGGCCCTCTGAAAACTATATGCATATGTACTTAGTACTTGGTTTGGGCCTTTTACTTGAATTACTGCCTTAATGCGGTTGCGTGGCATGGATGCTCTCAGCCTGTGGCACTGCTGAGTTGTTATGGAAGACCAGGATGCTTCAACCAGAGGAATCTGAAGCCCATATCCTGGATCCGTGTGTGTGTGGTGGATTCGATGCATTGACTCCAGCCTCAGTCCACTCCTTGTGAAGGTCCCCCACACTTTTGAATGGCCTTTTCCTGACAATCCTCTCCAGACTGTGGACATCCCTGCGGCTTCTTCCATACGTTCTATTAATGTGCTTTGATACAGCACTTTGAGAACATCCAACTTCTTTTGCGATTACCTTTTGAGGCTTTAGTCAATGATGGTTTTCTGCACAAGTGTCAGGTCAACAGTCTTCCCCATGATGATGAATTCTACTGAACCACTGAGAGACCATTTAAAGTCTTGGGAACCCTTTGCAGGTGTTTGGATTCATTAGCTGATAAAAAGGTGACACTTTGAGCCGACAATATAGTCCTTTTTCACAATATTCTAATCTTCTGAGATTTTGAATTTGGGGTTTTTATAAGCCATAAGCCAAAATCATGATGCAAAGTGAGATATATCGAGCCTTTATTTGTTATAATTTTTATAATTATGGCTCTCAGCTTGTAAAAACCCTATATAAAATATATATATTTTGAAAATGGACTGTAAATCATAACCATCAAAATTAAAACAAAGGCTTGAGATATGTCACTTTGCATGTCATGAGTCTATATCATATATTAGTTTCACATTTTAAGTTGTATTACAGAAATAAATGAACTTTTTCACAATATTCAAATTTTCCGAGTTTCGCCTGTATGTGTACCAAGTTGTGAGTGAGAGTAAGAAATTCCGTCGTATTTCCCTGACAGTTGTGGGCTGGGAGTTTTTGCGCTTGTATTGAAGGATATGTGATGATCTCCAGCGGGTAGCGGATCTCAGCATTTAGTTCAAAGGGGGCTGTGGAGGCCCGTCCTGGTGTCCACACAGGCATGGGGTTGGACAACACCGTGGTTACTACAGAGGCCAGACGGGAGACGAGCACAGAGAAGGATTATGAATGTTTTCTTACAATGGGGCTCAGTCTGAACCAGTATATTGTCTCTTCATTTGCACTTACGGTTCCTCTCCTGGTACTTTCGGATGATGTTCTCCAGCTCGTAGGCACTGGCAAACGGACTGGAGCTGTCAATCACCGACACCTGCAAGCACAGGGGCACAGGACACCAAGCACACTAGTGATAAAGGGCAGGGAGTTCAGCTTCCCGATGGCCCTGTGTACGAAACTGTTCTTAAGGCGACTCGACCTGGCCCGTAGATTCCGCAGTCTCCTCCCAGAAGGCATTACTCTGAAGAGACTGTGTGATGGGTGCGTAGGCTATCACTGTGTGATAGAGTCCCATCTTCTTCCTCGATTATGCATTATTTTTTATATTTGTGGTGTATACAGTCATTATATAGTTGAGTAGTAACAGCTTATTGTGGAAAACACCAGTTTACTGTTTAAGTGGAGTTATCTCAACTGTAATTGCCATATTTATCTGTTTCAAAATAATTAAGACGAATCAATATGGAGGGGCACTATTACTAATTACTGCGCACTATTACTAATGCACTCGATCGTGTAATCAAAGCAATGAGGTCAAAGTCCTACCGTAGCCATAGAACATATATCAATTAACTAATTATATCCTCATATATATATATATATATATGATATTATTTATATCCTATATAAATAAAGGTTTTTCTTCTTCTTCTGGAAGCCCCAAGGAAGTGGAGGCAGGCTCAGCAAATTCATTGCTCTAATGGACTTTCCATTTAAACTTTTTTAATATATTATTGAACACAGGCTTGTCATTCTGACCGCCACGTGTTTGTCTTATCACGCACAACACCGTCCTATATTTTCTTTTCGCAATTTACATTTTTGCCCTATTCTAGCTACAGGCAAACTGTTAGCATGAATGAGCTTTCGTTAGCCCGTGCTGAACGCTATGGGCCTCCCGCATGCCTCCAGTAGTCCATCTCTATTTCACAGTCTATGATGTTAACTGGATTGAAAGGCAGAATTATGGGAGCATGTTCTCACATTGTAGACATTGTAGAGGCCGCGGTGAGGCAGGGGGACCTTCTGCTGCAGGCGCAGGTCTCCACTGAAGAAGAGTCGGGCCCCGGGGACCGCAGACGAGAAGTGCACATAGGCCAGACTCTGCATGGCCACAGTGGACATGCGCTGAAGACACACAGCACGATTAGGCCATGATTGGAGAGGTGTGTTTATGCGATGCGCGTGTGTAATGGGTACATACAAAGAGCTGGTAGCTGAAGGTGAGCAGTAGCTGCAGGTTGTAGAGCTTCTCCTCAGGCTTCAGGGGCAGGCTCATCTGCAGCAACAGCCGCTCACACTTTCCGTCCTGGTTTTCATCCTCCTCTCTCACCTGCAACATGAACCCATAACAATTACAGAACGAATGAGCCGGAAGCATGCGACTCTACAGTATATGGAACAATTTGGGTGACCATCTATTCAAAGACTTTGTCCACCAGTGGAGGCGCTACAAAAAGAGCCGTATGCAAAAGCTAACGTGTGTCAAACTGCCCCGCTGTACTGCGTAATCTCATGTACAGGTGCAGGCTTACGAACTTGGTGAACAGTATCATCCCTGCATTGACCAACCCTGGACTAAGCTCAGTCCGATATTCTTCTAGTATATGGACTCACTGGCTTCTGAGCCTAGATAAATGTGTTTATTTTATGTGTGTCTTTTCTTTTAATATGGACCATCATTCTAGTGATAAAGTCTAAATAAATAAAGTCAATAATATAATTATCATCAGTTGTTGGTGTGTCATTGCTGTTTCTGATGCCCAAGTTATATGCGTTTTGAGGCTAAAACAGCAAATGATGTGTTTTACATGTCCCACTCTTTGTGAGAGCACTCTATTCTTGGGACTGTGTCCATACTCACAGACACGGCTGGGACCCGCAGGTGTCCTCCCTGCAGGTGATTGAAGTGAGGGAATGTGCTCCAAGCCACGTAGTCTCCCTGAGGACTGGTGCTGGCGATCACCATCACCTCGTACAGGAAGCGCACCACCGGCTGCTCCTCGTAGGTGCTCGTCTTCACCCAGAAACCTGCGGCCACAGTGCCATTGGGCATGCTTTGACACAGGCACTCATCCTGAAGTTGCTTTAGCGCTTACCTTGGCTCCTGTAGGCTACGAGCAGAGGAGGGATGTACGTCAGGCACACGACCACCACAATAAACAGCGTGGCTTTGGTGCACACGCTGCTTCTGTACCGAATCAAAGCTGGATGAGAATAAACTTCGTAAAAAGCCATTATGGTTGTTAGTGCAGTACTCCCAGTTAGTTGGGAGCCATTGCTAAAATGCTAATGGATGGCAAACTAAGCCTGCTAAACTAAAAGGATATCAAACTGTACGACAAACTATACGACTAAAGAGCAGCCCGGCCCCTCCGTTTGCAAATGCGCACTTTTCAACGACATAAATCCAGTGTAAGAGTGAAAACATCACTGGTGGCGCGAGGCTAGAGCCACTTCAGTCCTGAGCGCGCCATGTTGGAGCTCAGCGTCTCTTCGTTACCATGGCTGCTGTCAGGCGCATGCGCTGTCATTCAAATATTTGACTTCGGAATGACACATTAGACATTTTTTGTGTGTGCAAAAACATAGTTAACGCAATTAAATTTAAGATTGTACTTAACATTGTACCGTTTTCCTAACTAATTTTAAACTGTTGCCGTGCCGACCAAGTCAATGGGAAATTAGTTAAACGGCTGTGGAACTTTACCTCTATCTACATCACTTCCTTGCAGCTTGACAATAGGTAGCGTTCACGATTTAGAATTCCATTTCAGTTGGAGGGCAGGTGTCAATACAAGTCTATAGGAGAGAAACAGTTTTTGAAAGAAATTTCCAAAAAGAAGATGTCCAAATGTTTTCTCTGATCATCATG
Source organism: Proterorhinus semilunaris (assembly GCA_021464625.1). Taxonomy (NCBI): domain Eukaryota; kingdom Metazoa; phylum Chordata; class Actinopteri; order Gobiiformes; family Gobiidae; genus Proterorhinus; species Proterorhinus semilunaris. The sequence goes on along the minus strand of CM038356.1, from coordinate 26,759,618 downwards.
TGACAGTGATTGGATTCACAAACCTGACATGTGAATTTTATGGCTGAAAGTCCTTTCTACTGGCCAACATCAAGCACATGTTTTTGAATAATGTCTCCACTTTTGGACGCCTTTGTGAAGAAATAATTAGACATAAGTTCATATGTGCTGGAAGATATGACTTTGAACTTTGTGTCAGTTTTTGTTTCATGTGAATTGGCCCAGGAATTAAAGAGAAATTGGCAATGATTTAAGACTATAAATCTGCATTTTGAGCGTTACTATGGTTACGGCCGTGGAATTTTCAGTTGCCCTCCACCTCAATGTTAAACTATAGGCTCTTTAGAATGTTGTGATGTCACGTGAACGCCACCTATTCAAATGAAAACTTTTCTGCCCAACATTCAAATTGCTGCTTCACTGAAATAAAAATGATAATTATGCAACTGATGAACTTGCAACAGATGTTATCCATCTAAATAAGTCATATTTTCAAAAGCATTAAAACCTGTCATATGCACTTTAACACCAAGCCTAGATCAAGATCAAATGACAACATCTGGCCTAAAATAAACGTAAAATGGGCTGCATCATGTATAAACTGTATCCTAACAGAAAACAAATGAAATGCTACACATTACTAAAGCATAGGCAAAATTAGGTTATTTCCAATTAAAATGAATAGCCTACAATTGCAGATGGTTATGGGTGCCACCTGAAGTAGCCGACATGAACCACACAGATTGATAACCTCTGATCTGGGCTATAGGCAACTTGCTGTAAGTAAAGTGTGAGCTCGGACATACCATAGGGTGACCAGAAGTCCCAGTTTACCTGGGACAGTCCCAGTTTTGAATCCTCTGTCCCATGTCCCCACACATTCCTCCAAAACCATTAATTTGTCCCAGTTTTACACAGGGTCTGTCCCAGGTGTCCCAGTTTTTGGCCAATATGATCCACAAAATAACAAACTTCATTTCTTTGGGTCATGCAAATGTCCATTACTAAGTAGAAACCAATAAAAAATATCAAGTCTATCATGTTAATGCTGATTGGTGCCTGGTGTAAGATAGTAACAAGCATTTATTTACCAGTCAATAAATAAAAACTGTCAATAAATGGCTCTCTGGTTGACCGTGCAACTAAGTCCCGGCACCTCAGCTAACAAAAGAACAATCGGCAGGTAATTAGTGATTATCCATGAATAGGACAGATAATGGGCAGTGATCATCTATGAATAGGACAGGACTGAACGATACTGAGGTGAGCAGATCGTTAGAGACGCTCTACTTCAAAGGTGTTTACCCACAGGTGAGAGTAGCTGTGATTAGAGAGGAGGAGCCGGGCCTACCCTAACACCTCCCCGTTGGTCTATATCTTCAGCTGCGGGCTGAATAGGACTTTTGTCGCTGACAAAGCCTTTTGGATGAGAGGCGAAACGTTCGAAGACTTCAACTACTGAGTACAGAAGATGAATCAAGTACCTTCATTGAGGATAAGTCCTAAATAGTGTCCCAGTTTTTTAGTCAGAAAATCTGGTCACCCTACCATATCATCACATTCATAGTTTATTGGCATAGCCTTGGCGTATGCACCAGACTTTCCTCTCCGGTTTTCATTCTTCTCCTGTTGTAATTAAAGGCCCTGTACCCGATTATTATGCATTATTATTTGCAAACAACGAAAGCGGGAGCGAGTTAGGAATGGACACAACAATTTAACTATCTCCCAAATTCTTCACATAGACGAGTTCATAAGCACTTCTCAGGGTCACTGTCACAGGTGTAAAGGACTAGCTGGCAGGACCTCAAGTCATGGTTACGCGTCACTGACCCTCAGAAATTCACGAGTTGGAGTCCCAATCCATACATGACACACAATCCACGTCACCCACGGAGAAAGGCAGATCCAGGTGCACACTCAGCTCCAGGATGTGAGGATATGTGGCCTGTAATGAATCAGAATCTTCCCGACAAGCCCCTCCCTGGGCCCATAGCCCAAGACGGAACTTACATATAATTTGAATGACCGATGACCTGACAAGCGGTACTGTATACAAACTGTATGGTTATCCACTAGTAGTTCCACAGAGTTGTGTTCACGAACTCTGCAAGTTTCAGTAAATTTGTGAGAAAAATTATCCAGTCAGTGACCTCACTCGTGTAGTAACTTGCAACGTATTGTTGAAAATAGTTAGAAGGAAAGATGTCCACCATCATCTGTAAACATTTGAAAGTACTTTACAGAAGTCAGCACTCCCCATCTGATACATCAGGGCATTCACAACCTCAACATTATTACCATAACAAGTTAATGTTTAGCTCCAGGTGACAGGCGTATAACACAAGATATGGAATACATATGTCAATCAATTGAATTTAGTTGAACGAAGCAAAGTTGCTAAGTTTATGCCAGGCCTGTTTTAGAAGGTTTATCACTGATGAGATGTTTTTTTCAAGGGCAGCAAATGATAAAATATCAAAGGGCAAGTGCACATTTCATTCTCAATCTAAAATAGATATGTCCAAAAAAGATGGATAAACGGACTGATTGATTGAATGAATGAATATGTGTACATGTTGTTTTTACTAGTACACTAGTAACAAAAACAAAACTTTTTGCCTCTATATTGTTTTTTTTATTTTATAAAAGTTTGTACTCAGCATAACCCAGTAAAATGCAGTTAAAACAATTGGCATCATGTGCAACAGCATCAGGTCATGTGCTTGGCCTGTTTGTGCCTGGACGTCCATCACAGACATTGGCCTGTTGCAGAGAAGAGCAGGAGGCTGCGGTCACTGCGGGGCCACAGGGGGAAGGCCTGGCTGCGCAGAAGGGCCCATGCCTGCTGGTACTGCGCAGACGCCGCCTTGTAGTCCCAGTACGTTCGCAGCTCCGACGCCCTGCAACAAAAACGGTGAACTATAGACTTTTTGTTGTTGTTAACAATATGTATACACATTTGTGAAGACACACAGCCAGTCAAGGATTCAAAGCTATAAAACCTTTGCATATGAACAACCACTTATGGAGATACCATTATGTTACAGGGAAGTCCAAACTCAAAAATAGTGAGGCATAAGAGACATTAACACTTCGACTACAAAGTTGAAATGTTAATGTTTAATCCGTTGTCAAGAAGCGTTGCAGTAAATTTGTTATTGGAAATGAGTGTTAAAGGATAACATTAAATTGCTATTTATCATACTGGGTCAAGCTGTAAAGTTGTACTTTCCATGGGTCAAGCTGTACAGTCGTACTATCTCTGTCATAGCCTTGACTGTGGAGCTCAGGCGTCCACTCTCAGCCACTGAATGTTTTGCTTGCATATCAGTATGACGCTCTGAGAAGGTTTTTATCCCTCTTCTGTGGAAGCATAGACAGACTTGAATGGTAGGACTAGCACAATGTCTCGAGTTCATGTCTCCGGGTCCTGTAACGATGGTAAATAAACTTCTCCTGTATAAGACATCCTGACTGCTGCCTATTCTTCATCAATCCTCTCGAACGTCATTGTTATTTCTCCAACAATGATGATGTCATAAACCATTGAATGCAAAACAGAGAGGGAAAAAAAGGGCAGGGAGAGGAGTGGTGTTGTTACCTGAGGGAAAGGGGTAGTTCTGCAGGTGGAGTGGCTGCAACGACTGACAAGAAGGACTCAAAGAGGTTCCGTTTACACAGCAGAGACCTGCACACAGCACTCACGTCAGGTATTCAATGAAGAGGCCTGTCCGAGTGCACACGGGGCACTCACGTCCGCGTACTCACTACACTACAGCCTGCTGACCTGGCCTTAGCAGTTCCTAGAGCTTTCTTGGTGACTCCATGCTTGTAGCCATTAGCAGTGACATCGAGTGGCTGCTCTGGCACTTTGCACCAGCTGATGGCTAGCTCACACGAAGAGCATGCATATGGAAATACACAAGAAGACCAAACATTGTTATTAAGAGTTCAAATCAGATCAAATGGAGAATAGAAGTCAGAGTACCTGCACCACAGGGCGACACCCGGCCATGCCGAGCCTGGTGACGCAGCTCTGTCTGGGCCTGGCTGAAGGGAAACTCCAGACTGGACCGAAGCAACAGTGGTGATGTCACAGAGTACCCAGCAGGAAGACCTGACACATGGGAACAACTGACAGAAGAAAAGACCTCAGTGGAGAATTTCCCTCCCTCACAACAGCTTTTTAGAAAACCAGCTGCTTACATTTAGGGAAGTTTTAGTCTTTGTAAAATAAAATTATGTACAGTTCATGAGACTAAATCTAGAATTTATTTCATCATCTTTACATTATACCGCATTACTTACCGTAAAAATATGGCTCTCTGCAGCGCCTCCTGACTATATGGACACTTCCCCACCACAACAGTGGTGAAGTAGACGGCCCCCTGCAGGTAATGGGACAGAAGAGCACCCTGAAAGCCCAGAACACCCCAGCGGGCCAGCTTGTCACTGCAGGACAGGGACAGGGTGCGGTCCCCGCGGCCCGGTTTCAGTCGGAGGTGCCCTGTGCAGTGGTATCCCGCACCAGGCAAAAGAGGGTCACCGGGCCCTCCTGGTACACACTTAGCCCCTGTCCTGTGCACATCAACCGCATCCCCCTGCTCAAGCTCGGCTTCTGTCCTCTGAGGGTCTAATGCACCCCCTTGTGCACTCTCAGCCTCTGTCCTGTGGGGGTCTAATGCACCCCCTTGTAGAGTCTCAGCCTCTGTCCTGTGGGGGTCTAATGCACCCCCTTGTACACTCTCAGCCTGTGTCCTGTGGGGGTCTAATGCACCCCCTTGTGCACTCTCAGCCTCTGTCCTGTGGGGGTCTAATGCACCCCCTTGAACACTCTCAGCCTCTGTCATGTGGGGGTCTAATGCACCCCCTTGTACAGTCTCAGCGTGGGGGTGAGGGTCCGTGCGGGGCAGCTTGGTGCTGGGGCTCTCGGTTTCCTCAGATGCCTTCCTCTTCATTGAGCCACTGACAGCAGGACAAGGAAGCAGTTGATTCTGAACCATGGGAACAATCGACGCATCACCGCCTGGTATGAACAAACATAATGAAGATTCGAATTTGTATGTGTCCAAATGTTTGTCAGACGTGAACGATTAAAAAACAGTTAGTGACTACATTATATTAAAATGCAACATACCAACAGATTTCATTGTGCTTTTGTAATAAATGTCTCCTGTAGACTTCCATTAAAATTCCCATGACATCCTTGATCTCCCCTCTCACAAGCATCCCAAAACAAGACCATCCAACCAACCCATGTCAAGTGCCCCCCCAATAGAAAAGGTCCCACCGGGACCAAACTCACAGGGCGTGTGGCTAGTGAACAGCACAAAGGACACTTGCGGCTGGAGCCTAAAGCGCGCCTCCTGGGCTCCTGGGACCCGCTCCCACACTGTGCTGCCTCGGCCAGAGAGGGCCTGCCGCAGCTCCTCCGTCAGGTACCTGCCACACAACACGGTCAGCAATATTGTCAATTCTATCCGACGTACAGCACATACAGAGAATCAGATGTGTTACTCTCAAACCTTTGGTGAAAAAGAAATGGGTTACAGTATATGCAGACCTACATACAGTGCCTTGCGAAAGTACTAATACACCTTGAACTTTTGCACATTTTGTCATGTTTACAACCCTAAACGTATAGATTTTATTTTGAATGTTTTACTGAAAGTTCACACACACGTAACAGACAACTGTTATTTTGCATAAAATAGAAAAGTGGGGCGTGCATAAGTATTCATACAGCATTTTCTGAGTGCATTAAATTGCCTTTATAACATTCCTAATGACTGTTATAAACCATTAAATAGAGGCCAGCTGTGCGTAATCTACTCTCAGTATAATTACAGCTGTTCTGTGAGGGCCTCAGAGCTATGGTCAGAGTGTATTGGTCACTTAACAACATCATGAAGGCCAAGGAGCTCACCAGAGAGGTCAGGGATAAAGCTGTGGAGACGTTTAAAGCAGCGTTAAGTTATACAAAGATTTCCCAAGATTTTTACATCTCACGGAGCACTGTTCAATCCATCATTCAGAAATGGAAAGAGTATAGCACCACTGCAAACTTACCAAGACACGGGCGTCCACCTAAACTAACAGACCGAACAAGGAGAGCACTGGTAAGAAATGCAACCAAGTGCCCCAAGATAACTCTGCAGGAGCTGCAACGTACTGCCGCTGAGCTGGGGGAATCTGTACATGGGACAACTATAAGTCATACTCTACTCAAATCTGGCCTTCATGGACGAGTGGCAAGAAGAAAGCCATTATTGAAAGGAGGCCATAAGAAATCCCGTTTGAAGTTTGCTAGAAGTCATATGGAGGACACAGCTACCATGTGGAAGAAGGTGCTTTGGTCAGATGAGACAAAAATTGAACATTTTGGCCCAAATGCAAAACACAAACCTAACACTGCTCATCGTCCTGAGTGCACCATCCCCAGTGTCAAATATGGTGGGGGGAGCATCAGGCTATGGGGCTGCTTTTCCTCAGCGGGGACTGGGAAGATTGTAAGAATAGTTGGGAAGATGGATGAAGCCATTTTGGAGAAAACTGATCAGAGATGCTGCCAAGAGGCCCATGATCACTCTGGATGAACTGCAGAAATGTACAGCTGAGGTGGGAGACTCTGTCCATAGGACAACAATCAGTCGTATACTGCAAAACTCTGGCCTTTATGGAAGAGTGGCAAGAAGAAAGCCATTTCTTAAAGATATCCATAACAAGCCACCTGGGAGACACACCAAACATGTGGAAGAAGGTGCTCTGGTCAGATGAAACCAAAATCGAACTTTTTGGCAACAATGCAAAACGTTATGTTTGGCGTAAAAGCAACACCGCTCATCACCCTGAACACACTGTCAAACATGGTGGTGGCAGCATCATGGTTTGGGCTTTTCTTCAGCAGGGACAGGGAAGATGGTTAAAATTGATGGGAAGATGGATGGAGCCAAATACAGGACCATTCTGGAAGAAAACCTGATGGAGTCTACAAAAGACCTGAGACCGGGACGGAGATTTGTCTTCCAACAAGACAATGATCCAAAACATAAAGCAAAATCTACAATAGAGTGGTTCACAAATAAACATATCCAGGTGTTAGAATGGCCAAGTCAAAGTCCAGACCTGAATCCAATCGAGAATCTGTGGAAAGAACTGAAAACTGCTGTTCACAAACGCTGTCCATCCAACTTCACTGAGCTCCAGCTGTTTTGCAAGGAGGAATGGGCAAATATTTCAGTCTCTCAATGTGCAAAACTGATAGTCATACCTCAAGCGACTTACAGGAGTAATCACAGCAAAAGGTGGCGCTACAAAGTATTAACTTAAGGGGGCTGAACAATTTTGCACGCCCAATTTTTCAGTTGTTTATTTGTTAAAAAATGTTTGAAATATCCAATAAATTTCGTTTCACTTCATGATTGTGTCCCACTTGTTGTTGGTTCTTCACAAAACATTACAGTTTTATATCTTTATGTTTGAAGCCTGAAATGTGGGAAAAGGTCGAAAAGTTCAAGGGGGCCGAATACTTTCGCACGGCACTGTATCTTCAACTGCGGGCTGAGTGGGACTTTTGTCGCTGACGAAGCCTTTTGGATGAGAGGCGAAACGTTCGAAGACTTCAACCACTGAGTACAGAAGATGAATCAAGTACCTTCATTGAAAAGGGACAACTCCTGTACGACTGAGAACTTTAGGAGGTTTGTTTACATAATTCAATTCCACTGTTGCCACCAGAGGGCACAATCCCTGCATTTAACACATGCAGATCCGCAAAAAATTATTTCAACTGACTGAATGAAGTCAGAAAGCAGAGGTTTGCAGCTCTGCTTGGAGTCTGGATTTGTGTGTGTGTGTGTGTAATTTCTCTGGATTTGTGTCAAACACCTGATACATCCTCTTCTAGCGAGGACTTCTGCGTGGCTGTCATTGAGCACCTCACCTGAAATGAGAAAACAACCAAGATGGGTGATACGTGGAAGGATGTGTGGATGTAATGGACGGGACATACCTGTGGGGCTCATGGAGGCCTGTCCGATGCATTTGGAGCCGGTGCCCAGAGAAACTACCTCCTTCACCACTGAAAATGTGAATTCGGGGGGTGTGGGGTGGAGAAGCAGAAGTTAAGCTACACCTTTGTCGCGATACAATACAAATTAGAGCTGGACAATATATCGCAAAAAATATCGTATCGCTTCATCTAACTGAGATTGACCATTTTCCAAACTCAAACCCAAAAACCAAAATTAATTGAACTTACTTAATGTGTAAACGTTGGTAAACATGTACTAACTTAGTTACATTTTTGTCTTGGTCCTAATGTAGTCTTTTGACACAATTTGCTGAAAAACTAGATACTTACGTGTTTGTGTTGTGTTTGTGGTGTGAATGGAACATATTGTGTTGAAATGGTTTAGTGAAGTATCGCTTTCGCAATAATGCACAGCTGCATATCAAGTTACTTCAATATTGTTCAGCCCTAATACAAATGACAATCAAGAAGGCTTGATATATAATAGTGCAATACAATGCACTAAGTATTATGTCATGTATACTGCAGTACTTTACTCAGGATTAGTTATATTAGAAACTCGCCTTAAGTGGTTAAGGTGAGTTTGCAAAAGCTACTAATTGAATATAATAGGTATGCTGCAATCCCGAGATCACGGCCACCATGTTGTTCCATATTCACCTGTGCCCAGTCAGGTATGATGGGGTTTGGGGTCATCATGAATTATCTCACCGTGTGTATTCATTTTTGGACATTTACCCATGATTCCTTAGCATGACGTAGACGAAACTCCCTCTATTTCCGCCTCGTTTATGATTCATTTCGTTCCATGCTGAATTTCGTTTGATACCCCAGCTTTCAAAAGTTCTGTCAACTTTGGCACCCCAAAAAACACAGACCAGACGAATAGGATTTCATCAAGAGGAGGTAGGATGGTAAAACATTTCGACTAGATACTGGTGAAATGTCATTGCAATCTGACGCCGAGAAGTGTTCTTTTTTTGTTGGTGCTGTCGACTCTGTTGTTTACATGGTCGAGCGTCGAAGTGGTTGTAAAATCACCAGATAGGGGCTCCAAATCCGCTCGCTAAAACAATCCTATCGTCACCATATTCAAAAATAGTAATGATGATTAAAAAAAATAAAATTATAAATAATATAAATAATAATAATAGTTGTAATAATAATAGATTTAATTTTCCTATGTTTTCCCATTAAAGTGAATTGCCACTATTGGGCCCAATTAGACGATACAATAAGTGAGTTTATCACAAAGGGATGAGCTTGGTATTATCGGAAAGGTCTTTTCAAGCCCTTTCAGATATTTCAGATGTTGGTCCTGTTCATATCCATTGACTTTGGGAAATTTTGCAGCATACCTAAATAGAAAGCAATCCGACATTGAGCAAAACATTTTGAAAAGTCAGGCATTTTAAACCAATCAACTCCAAAACATGTATAAGCAATACCAAAAACATTTACTTTTCTTTTTTTTAGAACCGAGTTGGGTATTAAACGTATCGCAATACATCTGGTTTCGATACAATACGCCTATCACAACAAAGACGTATTGCAAGATGATATTTTGTCCCAGCCCGATTGGTATATTTTAACTCAGATTGAAGAAATGTCTGCATAACTTTAACTCCTTTTGAGCAAGACACTTCCCGACTTTGTTTACTGTGAGCAAACCATAGGTCTTTCTGATGTTTCCCTACGGACCCCTTCACTCTGGCAGATCAATAACTTTCTGTGTAAGTCTGTGATGGCAGTATTTTTTTACAGTAGTACCTGAGTCTGTGTGAGCAGACCGCGTCACCTGGACCACAGCGGCCAGCAGGGTCCACTCTCTGCCCGCCTCAGGCTTCCCTGTGCGGGGCAGCTCCTGGAAGCGCTCGTAACACAGGGAGGCAATTTCATCAGCTTCCATTCAGTCCACAATCTTCCGCACAGGACCATCTGACGAGCATACTCAGCACCGAGCCGCGGAAGGTTATACACACGCGCGTTGGGTTTACAATCACCGCGAGTAGAGGAACCACGTGCGGCGTCTCCGGGTGTTTTCACAATAAAAGCTGAAGATTCCAAATAATTCATAGACAACAAAATGAGGACAAAGTACTTCTAAGCAGACTAAGCATATATTAAAAATCCCTAAAAAAAAAAAAAAAAAAAAAATCCTGTAAAAAGGGCTCGCACTCACCCCTCAGTTTGATGAAAACGCGTTTCCTGCTATGGGCCACTAGAGGTCCTCAGTTCCTCGTCCAGTTTGATGGATTGAGCAGACTCACACTTGTGTCTTGGGAGTGGGATTTCCTGCATCCTGGTGTATTTTAGATAATACTATTTTCCGCATGTTCTATTGCCTTTTAAAATAATGTGTAAGGGAGAACAATTGTTTTTATGGACCCCTCTTCATATTGCGTAGTGTCATGTGAGTTGAGGGCAGTCAGTGCACATGCAGGCAGGGGCGTAGCACCAAATTATGGGCCTTGGGTACAATCTATCTTGTTGGATTTGTGCTGGGAATTATACATTATACATTTGTGACTTTAAAATAGGCATTAAAATGCTATTTTATAAAAAATAATGATACTATAGGTTGTCTCTGTGGCCCACAGGCATGAACAATATAGCCAAGGGCTTCATCCTGATTTAGTCTCTAACCATATTTGAAGCAATTACCTTTAAGTGTATTGTCAGTAAATTCTTGTTCTAAAATGTTACCCTGGAATAGGCTAAATGGCACGTGCTCTCCACCTTTTCACTACAACCCCGTTGACTCCAAAGCTGCGTATTTATAGCCAAGTCTCCAAATGCGTTCGGCCAATTAGAATAACTCGGCGAAAATAGCGTGAGCAACCTGTGGCCTTTGTCACTGTATTGGCCTGGTGGCAGTCAATAACAATAAATATAAGGAAAGAGAAATGTTAGAGGTAAAACACCAGGAGAGAAGGAGCGGTCTCTGGCTCTTTCTCTGCACCATCCACTTCTCAGCGTAGGCAGAGGCAGGGGACTCGCCTCACTGCATGTTTAACTGTCATTTATGACCAGAGAGTTGCATCTAAGGCCCGTTAGAACAGGCAAGTGTTGAATAAAAGCACACAAGAGCGTGGCAAGACTAATGTTTCTCTTTCCTAGCTCTGTGTCATTGCATTGCAGAGCCCACCACATTGAAATCACTGTTGAGTTGAAGCACGCGTGGCTGAACGCCGGTGTGTGGCTGAACCATTTGGCACATTTTTAAAGAGGTGTCATAAGTTTTGTAATGTTGCATGCAAACATAATAAAAGATAAAAATGAAACAATGAAGAGAGGTCAATAAAACGTGCAGTGTGACAAAGCCACAGTCAGTCAAAACTAAAGATTAAAAAAAATAAAAAACATAGCCAGAGACCAAGAGTCAAGATCGAAACATTTAATTCAGCTATTTACAGGACATAATGCATAATTTCACAATAAACATAAAAATAAAACTCTAATCAGGTGACAGCAGTGGAGTCACTGTGGCACACAATTTAAAATGATGATACTGTATTAAGATATGTTTACTCCAGTTACTGGAGTGTTGCTGAGGCATTTTGCATCTTGGCTTTAAAAATGCAATCTTTTGCTCTTTGTAGTAGGTGAAAATCAAAGCCTGCTGAATGGACAGGGAAGGCGAATCATTCAGCCATTCAGGTGAGCACTTGGAAGCCACGGCTGGGCTTGTACAAGACAAATAAAAATCTGGCTGTGCAGCAGCTCACTCCTGCCCAAAGCCCTCCGTCTCCTCAATGGCAAAGTGCAGCTTCTCCCTCAGCTGCTCCAGGCTCTTGTAGGGCGGCAGGTCCAGCCGGTTGAAGCTGGAGGGACACACACATAACACACCTCAGCTTAAAAAAAAATATATATATTCAAAGTCAGAATGTGGGGCAAAAATAGACAGGCGTGTTTTCAAGCAGTGTAGCTGGTATTCATCTGTATGTGTGAATATTTCCACCCATTTGAAAAATATGAAACAAACCGAACTTTATCACATAAAGGATTTGAAATTGTAGAACTTTTCTGTGAACAAGCCAAGTGTGAAGCTCACCATGTGTGGCTTCGTGGAAGCCAAGTCTCCTTCCCCACTTTGTCGATGCAGAACTTCTGAGGACCATTGCTTCCTGCAGGAGATAACAGAGCGCTCATATCCCAGTCTTATCCTGGTGTTAGTCTGGTGTATGAATGTGCCATACCTATGAGCTCTGGGAAGCCTCCCACAGGCAGCCGGCATGTTCCCGTCACAAACTGAAGGAGACGGATCCTCTTCTCATTGTCCATGTCCTTCACCACCTTTGGAGATACACAGTCAGACAGGTTGACTCATTACGAGACAGGGCCTCAGGGGCTGTGCACCTACCTGCCAGAACCAGTGGATCTGTTTGCTGTTCTTGGTATAATGTCGGTAGATAGTGTTCTTCTGCCAGTCTACCAGATCAATCTCCTGCATCCCACACAGCATCAGCTGCACAAAAAACGACACCCTGAGAGTCTGCACTAGGAAGGTGAAGATTCACTCCACACCTGCCTACAATACGTGATAACCTTCTTACCTCCAGCTCCTTTTCATCAAAGTAGCGAAGCCACTCAAGTGGGACCACTTCATTGAATCCATCTAGAAAGGCTTTGGTCTGCTCCTCAACTCCCCGAGTAAACCTCCAGTCAGTCAGCAGTCTGATGAACACAGAGGAACGCACGAGGGTTAGAGTCAGACAACAGTTTTCACAGGATCAAATCGGGACACCTGCTTCAGCTCACCCAATGTACTCTTCTTTGTTGTCCTCCGTGACCAGCACGTTTTCCCCGTCGGCCTTCAGCTGGTGCGTGGACACTTTACCCAGGATCTCCATGTCCTGTGCAAAGTACAGCTCCACTCCGCACTCCTCCAGGTTGTTCTCCCTGAGACGCAGCATCAGCCATCATCAACAACAGCTACTACTTAACATCTACCATCCATTAAGAGCAGGCTACTTTAAGCGGACGGGATTGTGCTTTTTGTATGGACTTGGATCACTATCTTAAACTGTGTAGTATCAAAAATGCTACAATGGTCTAAGTCTCAGAGTGTCACTACGTGTTGCTTTATAGTAGTGAAGCTTCAGCCATTGTTTTTTCTTGTGATGGATGGATAAGCTTTGCAAACGAGCGGAAGGTAAGAAAAGTTCTTTCTATTTACGTAGGGCCAAGGGGAGGAGCTCAGGGTAGACAGGAGGAGAATTTGATCAGCTCAGCACCAAGACAAGTCATCAGGGAAAATTCAAAGATAACCCGAACATATTCGAATGCCTCAAAACATTGTAACATGCTGAAAGGTCTATCTTGCAGAATACTCCTCAAACAACATTTGCGTACACAGACAAAACAACCACAATCGGCACTTACTTGACCCACATGATGGAGTTATAAAACTCAGGGTCGATGGACTCCAGGTCTTTAAGTGTGGGCTTCTTGTCCAGCATTCGTTTGTAGAAAGGCAGGGTGAAGCCAGTGTCGATGAACTTGCCGTGGTACAGGGCCTAAAAGGGACCGGCACATGTTTATTAGGAACAGAAAGGTACATTGGGCTGGTCCTTGGACTTTATAGAGTATTCGATATCAACAAATCATAGATAGACAGATACATTATTGTTCATCATAAAACCCAAAGCCATCAAAATAATTCAAGTAGCTGCCTAGTCTGCAAGACACAATTTCAAACTTTACAGAACCAAGTGTACAACAAAATAAGGCACCATTTAAGTGCAGTGTAATCATAATAAGTTGAAGCTTTCACTGCAGTGACCACCGATCTGTGGCCCACCGCCCCTCATATGCTTCTGTGACACCACTGACTTAGTTGGACTGGTCTAAAGACGGACAGGCTACAAACATCTGCTTCACAAACATTGGCTGGCTCCTTTTGTTGTTGCTGGTTTAGTGTGCTTACTGCTTGCAGTTTGGGGACAGATGCACATCCTACATCACATTCATAAAGGTCACACTAAGGGCTTTTGGTTCACTGAGCAGACAAACTATACAAATCAGCTGTGCAGAACAGAAGGATCAGAATGAGCACTTGGGCGTATCATCTGGGCGGCACGGTAGCACAGCGGTTAGCGCTCGTGCTTCACAGCTAGAAGGTCCGGGTTCGATTCCCACCTGGACGGGGCCTTTCCGTGTGGAGTTTGCATGTTCTCCCCGTGTCTCCGGGTACTCCGGTTTCCCCTACCACTAAAAACATGTACAATAGGCCTAGGGACTGCAGGTGGAAATTAGCACAAGTGCTATAACCTGGTACAATGCATCTCTCCTTTCTGAGGCTAATGTATATTGTACACTGTCCCTGGTCAAATAAATAAATAAATAAATAAATATGGACAGGCCTCTTTTGTGCATTTTTTTTTTACTTTATGTGCATTATGCCTTCATATGTCACCCATACCTATAAAGTTACAAATGTCTGAACTGCCCAATTTGTGGCCTCTGAACAATGCTTGTTTAGTTTAGGCAGGTACTAGCAAGTTAAAATGAATTAATTTCTAACGCCATTTTAATGCCTCAAAATACAATCTTTTAGTGGCACAAATCTATGCATTTATTAAAATGTGTAAACTATTCTCTTAAGAGGAATGAGAGGAAATTTGAAATCTGACTATCATATCATTTTTGAATTATAAATGTAAACATTTTTCATGAAATTTATATTCAGCGTCTGTTGTAATCAAATTGAGTGCTTTTATGACGACATTTAAGGCCTTCGTGTTGGTACTGCTCATTTAATGCTTTTAACAGATAAATATAAACAATTGCGTGTTGAGGTGAGCGCTCACCATGGCGATGAAGCGGCCGATGAAGCGGAAGTAGGTGAGGTGGTCCGGGTTGATGGAGGAGGCGGGGTTAATCTGCAGGCAGTAGTTGTTCTTGCCCGCGTACTCGAACAGGCAGTACATGGGGTTGAGCACCTCGTGGGACAGCAGAAAGAACCACTCCCTGCAGAGATCACACACGGTCACTACCACGGGAGTGCAGCCGCCTAACACGTATGTTACGGTCAAAGGAGAAAAACTTTTTCTATGGATTGTTGTGGCTATACTTAAAAAAAAGAAAAGAAAAAAAAATTATTAGCTTTTTCCATTTCTCTGGCAAATTAGGAGCAAGGGCTTTCGCATGACGTCAAAGACATATTTGAGTTAATAACAAATTAACATTACAACAAAAGGTTATCAATTATTTAAAGTAATACTGTAAGTTCAAACTATTTACATATTGAATAGATTGTGTATTATTGACCTCCTTGCTCTGCAATTCAATGTAAAATAAGTAATATTGAACACTTATTTTTTCTAAAGCCCCTCCCTTTGCTGCTCTCAGACACTAATCACATGCTCCGGTGCCATCACTTTGACCAATGAGACAAGCTTCCTTGTGAACCGGCCCGTCAGGTCCAATCAGGAGGAAAAAGGAGGGAGCTTAATCGTTTACATTATAAAAAAAAAAAAAAAAAGTCCCCCTCTGTGTTTACCAGTGTCTCGCCTTAAAAATGGGCAATTATACAATATTGTGAAGCCAAGACACTCTTGTAGCATCAAATTTCTCTATTTACATGTTCTACCTGCCATTATTTGAGGAGGGCAGTTAATTTAAAATATAAAGTCATTATATGCTGGGGGTAAATTTATTCCAATGTGTTGAAACATTTTAAATCAAGTAGCCCGTTCAAATAATAATTGTTTGTAGAAAATGTAAATCAACAATTTTGATGCAGGAAAAGGGTGTGACTTTTCCTTTCCTTCATAAGTTTCTGTTCCCTTGACACCAAAGCTTCCCGAGCACTTTGTAACACACAACATTGCTTACTCGTCCCCAGAAAACAGAACAATGAGAACACAGAAAAGATGAATAGATAGGATTTTCATGGTGTGAAGATGTGTGGATAATAAATACCTCAATAATTGACAGATTCTTTTAATGGGACAGTGGTGAGTGGACAGATACCGGAGGGGTGCTGCTGAGGACCATGGGAGACAGACTTGACAGAGCAGAACAGTGACTGAAAAACCCACCACCGCTGCCAGCACCATGGACACAGGGGACGCGGACACCCCCGGCATCCTGTCCGTGGTTCTACCCTGTGGTAGAACAGCATGAGGTCACCTACCATAGGGTAAAACCACTGACGAGACACCAGGGACAGACAAACAATGGTAAACCAAAGACACATGAGGACACGGAAACAGGAAGCAGCCCACCACAGCACATTAAGGACAGACAGCAGCCCCCTTTCACACGCGCACGCTCACCTGGCTATCCCGCCATAGTCCAGCCCCTCCTCCCCTCGCATTATGATGTACAGTCTGCGCCGGAGGTCGTACGGCTTCACGTTCATGATCTGCCACAGACACAGCCACACATAAACCACAAAGTTAAAGTGCATACGACACATTAGACAAAATGTTTGCTAAAACATAGGTTAACACAATTATATTTAAGATTTTTCTAAAATTTTAGCTTTTTTTAGTTTGATCATTTTTGAGATGTTTATAAGTTTCACTTCCTGATTGGCCACCGACAGGAAGTGACATAGATGAAGGCAAACAATTCTAAACGGTTGCCGTGCAACAATGTTAAGTTAATGGATGGTCTGGATGCAGCTGATGGAGGGGCACATGATCAGTGGAGCTCCACTTTTCCACTGGAAATGACGTCACCTCTGCAGGACAACGCTTGGTTAAACTAATCCAAACTAAAGCTAAACATAATTTACGGATAGTGGAGTGTACGAAAGGCATTTCATTGAGATTAATTCAAATAAATGTTGCGGGAAAAATAGCGGAGCCACGTAATTTCCTGTGGAGGACTGGAGCTCCACTGATCACGTGACTCTCCAACGGCTGCGTTTGGCCCCTTTTGAGTCAATGGGAAATGAGTGAGTTAAACTATGGACCTTTACCTTTATCTATGTCACTTCCTGTCAGGAGCTTAAAAACTCAAATAAAAATATGTTTTCGGCACAACATTTCTTCATTAAAATTGCTGCTTTACTGAAATAAAATAATAATTATGCCACTGATGAACTTGCAACTGATGTTATGCGTCTAAATAAGTCATATTTTCAATAGCATTAAAAACCTGTCACATGCACTTTAAAAGGGACTGGATGCAAGTTGTAATTTTTATACTCACTACTGCCACCTCAGGTCTAACACGCAACTGCAGCTTCTATATTAAACTCGTGCATGACGGCACTTCGGACCCAAACTTTTTGAGCGCAGGATTTTAGAGGCAGTTGTGGTGAATCGGTCTGGGCTCATTCTACACATTAGGACATTGCTGGAACATGTAGGGGGAGGAAAATACGTAAGGAATAATGCACAACGAGGTGCCCATTATCAGAAATAACTGGACGATGCGGAGGCGTGAAGCGTCCAAGGATGGTCGCTTCCGCGGAGTCCAGTTATTCTGATAATGGACACCTCGGAGTGCATCATCCCACTTATACCATGGTCCACCAGCTAACTGAAACTGTTCATTGGGCCCGTTTGCTTATTTAAGTCCTGGGCAGGAGTTATTTCACTTTTTAATCAGTTTTACCTGAAACTAGTTTCAGCTCAATTGTTTACCGTTACTATGGGAACAGCTGCCGTTGAGTGATATAGAACGTGATTTAACGGCTTCTGGGCTGGGTGTACATGATCACTTTTTAACGGACACCTTCCAGAATCGAGTATTCACACAGACCATGGTATAATAAATTTTAACATTTTTAAACTCCGTATAGTCCCTTTAAGTCTTTTTTAAGGCTAGGGCTTCAATATTGCGATATTTTACTGCTAAAACATAGTGGACATATCCTACACAGGCTAAAAACATTATTTTGGACACTGGTATTGTAGATTTAAAAAATTGGAATAATGTCTATGTAAAGAAAGACAGTAAGGAGTCAGGATTTCAAATAGAGAACAGTCAATACAAGCTTTCACTTTTGGCTAACGGCATGCAAGCAAATCAATGGCGCTGTGGTGAAGACACTTCGAGCGCCGAACAGGTTTGTATTTGATCTATGAGGAAATACAGATTGGAGCGCTGCAGCACTAAAAGAATTAACGTGCAAAGTTAAGACATTAAAGTTGCATGAAGTCACGATAAATACTACTCCAGGTACGCCTTTGACAAAGCGGCATAAAAACATGGTTGAAAGCTCAAGAAAGTACATTTTTCAGGATATGTTGGAACTTAATAATGCACTTTTTAAAGTTCAAACAATACGGATATTGTGTCACATAATACTACGATATTGATAATTTGGCAATATGTTGTGCAGCTCCATTTCCTGCTCCCACCTGCTGAAAGGAATCCTCAAACAGCGTCTGCCTGGACACAGAGATCTTCACGTGGCTCGGCAATGCGTTGGACTGGACACATACAAGAACACAAACAGTCACCTTAAACATCCCGGTTAAACATGTGCACACTGATTACTAGTTTTGAATAGTTTAGTTTGAGGTTGAAATGGGGAGGACTCCCTGGCATGCTGTTTGAATCATCATTGCGTGACATGATACGTACATGACATAGGAAGCGAAACTGGTGATATTTCCATCGGAAGCTTCGGTCGTACGCCCGCGGGGAGTCGCCTTGACGTGACCTGCACAAACACAAATGTAAATTAACAATCCAACAATTTCCTGTTACTGTTCAGGATATGCAATAAAAAAAAAAATCATCACACTGTCTAGTATGTCTCAGTGATGACAGACTGACCCCACTAATGTCTGAATACCTGTGGGCCCCCCCATACTTCTGCCTGGATGACCCTCTCACACTTTCCCTCACTATCCTAAAGCACCAGCAAGGACCGGACGTTAGCTCCACAGTCTTTAGCCCTGGCCGATCTATGGCCTGTCTATCCAAGGAAGCTGGATCTGTCCTTCAATGTGGTTCTCCTTGAGGTTTCTCTTTTCAGTTGCTGCCAAATCAGCAATATTTGGAAAGCCCTGTGAGGCCCTTGATTGCACTCCGTGGTGGCCAATCTATGTAAGAGAATGATGTCTCATGCTTCATGCTCTCTGACCCACTCTTTGACAATTAATTGTGTCCACATTCTAGAATTCAATTGTGCCATAATCTCAGATGGAGAGCAGGGGCCAATACAACTCCATGGGAGAAAATTGACAAATGTTGCACCGGATCATTATTTAGTAGTGATTGGATTCATAAACCCGCTGTATTATTTTTATGGCTGAAAGTCATTTCTACTGACCAATATCCGGCACATGTTTTTGAATACGGTCTCCAATTTTGGACATCTTTCAGAGAAAATAATTGGACGTTAGCTTATACGTGCTGGCAGAAAAGACATTGAACTTGACACAGGTTTTGGCCAATATCTCTGCCATTACTGGTACGATCCACATGAAACAAAAACTAAGACATCTGCATCTCAAAAACCTGCATTTTGACAGTTACCATAGCTACCACCACGGAAATCTTACCTGCCTGCCGGCTCAATTTTAAACTATAGACTCTTTAAAATGTTGTGATGTCAAATGAATGCAGCCTATTTGAGCCTAATGAATCCTGGCATTGTCATCTTAAAATATGCCATCATGGGGGAAAATCCATAGATGGAATAAGGCCCTTCTGTATATTCAGGTGTAAAGGGGGGCAGGCAGTGTATAAGAGCAGTGAGTGAGAGAGTTTTGAGATTTGGAAATATTAAAACAAAGTGTGTTTTTGAAGAATTACCCAGACTCAAAGCCAGGCCTGGGGTCTTTAAAAGTGGTGGTGCGGGAGTTATGGTCCACAAAGTAGCGGACTCCCTCAGGAGTGTACTTCATCTCCCAGCCGGGTGGCAGGGGATGCTCCTTGACCAACCTGAAACACAGGTTGGCCGCAAGGTTATTTCTTTATAAGACCAATGTGCTTTTTTATCTAATAAACCTTTCAACTTATATAGCGCACACACACCCACACAGACACAGACACAGACAAGCAAAATAATTCTTTGACTGCCAATAAGTGGGGCTGAAGACCAATTGGAACAGAAAGTGATTTGCGGTTCATATGTGTGTGGAGGGAGTGTGAGGCCTGGACACAGAAGGCTCTGTCTTCCATACTCCACAACCTGGAGTGAGGAAAATTTTTTAGTAAATGTATTTTGTCAGGTGAGTGAAAGGGAGAACTCCTCACCTGTCTAGATGAATCTATAATATTAGCCCTGTAGATATTTATAAGAAAATTATTCTACTTGTCAGATTCTTTATTTATGTTAATCTGTCTCATGCCGCACTTAGTTTAACCTATCCTGCAGATTGCAACGTAGATTCTACCTTACAGAAGCATTCACACCCGCCTTCCACACTAACAGGAGTGAAGCGGCTCACCCTTGGGTCCGGGGGTCGTCCCACTGCGTGGTGCGCGTGTTGTGGTTGACAAAGTACATTCTGCCATTGTCCTGGCGCTTTTCTGAAAATAAAATATCAACAACCAGAGTTTTTCTTTAGAGCAGTGACCAATTATTTCAAATTTCTTCCATGACAACAGCCCTAACTTTCCCCATTCATAAGAAACTAGCTGACTGCATGCATGTTTTAAAAGGAGGTTATTATAAAAAAGTACATGTAAATCTTGAAAACTTCCAACGTTAAAACGACAGGACATACATTTAAAAGAGACAATGTTTCCAGTCGTTTAACATTAAAAGTTTGAATTAACCATCTGGATGACTGAGAATCTTCATAGCTTTGTGGTAAGCATCTTGCCAGCCAACTTAATGCAGTATTAAGCCAGTATTTTGGAAGGAATCGGCGCCCCCTTCCCTCTGCCGCTCTGACATCTTTTTCTCATTAGCAGCTGTGTGCTGAGGGCTCAGAAACAGTAGTGCTCACATTGCAGCCCAGTGGCTGGTTCTCCTCCCCCATCCCAGTATCCGGCCTGAAATCTATTGGCCTCCTCATCTTAAACATGGGCCCTCCATTCATAGAGAGATGGACAAGCCCCTTTGCACAACCAGTGATGCATGTTTATAGCAGAGATACATCATCATCCTGAAAAAAGCATCACAGCTCTAAAGCCTGATCAAATCTGGACAAAAGCTGCTGAGGAACAGTTACCAAAGCATGTGAGGATTTAATATGATACAATACAATATCAAACTGGAGATATTAAAGTGTTCCGTAGCTGTTCAAGTAAAAGCACACAGTGATCAGAACATTTTGAAAATGTGTAAAGTTTGAAATATCCTGCTCTTCGTGGTCTAATCTTC
This sequence comes from Proterorhinus semilunaris, assembly GCA_021464625.1. Lineage (NCBI taxonomy): Eukaryota > Metazoa > Chordata > Actinopteri > Gobiiformes > Gobiidae > Proterorhinus > Proterorhinus semilunaris. The sequence continues at coordinate 26,738,358 of CM038356.1, read as the reverse complement.
ATCAAAGCTGGCTGAACAAATGGCACTTACCCCATCCTGGAGGAAGCGAGCCCAGAGGGTCATTTTCCACAGGCGCTCCAGAGGGCTGCTGGAAGAACACAGACAAGTCCAGTTAGCGCAGCTCTTCTGTCTGCTGTGAGTGCACGGCATCCAAAGAGAAGCCCACCTCGGGGCCGTTTCAGTGGCAGTGAGAAGTGAGTGCAGGACCTTCTCCTGAGCAGCGGCGGCGGGCAACTGAAGCGAGCTTCCCCACAACGCTTGTATGCCTTCCAAAAACAGCACACTGGCAGGAGGAGTATAAAACAACAGCGCTGTCCCAATGAGCTCAGTGGCTGGACCCAGACCCCACCCCCAGCCCCCCCACACCCCCTCGCACTGGCAGCCGCTGCTTCAAGCGCCGCTGTGAAAGTAGGCAGGGAGGTGTGATGTCTGAGCGAACTGAGGGAACATTCATGCGGCTCACAGACTGGACACCCCCATGCCCCCCGCCCACACCTACTGGCCCCCGCCCCTGCCCAGACAAAAGGCACCTTTATTCACCCTCTGCCTGGAAATTACTACCAGTTTACTGAGCCTGCGCTGGTCGGTACACACAGGGGAAAAGTGTGGAAAGTTTATGGACAGCACACAGTGGTCCAGTGTGCAGTGTCCCGCGCTGGAATATACAAACACACATGCAGACATTGAGTGGAAAGCACAGTGAAAAGAGGCTTGTTGGCAGTTCCAAGTTTTCAAAAACAAACCGGGGGCAGCGATCTCAAAGTTTGTGTTATTACTTGAACACACTCATGTGTGTTCCAAACCCTGAATATGGTTGTTCATTGCAGGAAAAAAGGCAACAGATCACACATGACCGTGACCTGTGTGTTGGCCAAATCAACAATTGATGCAAATGGCTGTGACAGGTTTATACAGTCCCCAGTCATGCAACAAGTTCAGAAAGAGGAGTTTTCTGCAGGTAGTGTCCCGAATAAGAACAGTCACTGCGATCGTGTAGAAAGGCGCTCGGTCATGGAAAGTGTGAGGAGCAATAGCGTGAGTGGCAGCAGGGTTAAGGCGCCCCACCCATACTCCTTCTCTGTGACTAAAAAAGGCAAACGGAGAATATAATGATATAAAGACATGATGACTTCATCCTGGCCAGAACTTTGGAGCTTTGTGCTGCCTCTGGAGAAATCTTGGGCAAAGGGAGGAGAAGGCGCGGGGCTGGGAAAACAAGGCAGGCCGAGGCGGAGTGGGAACGCAGTCAGTGTGTTGGCACATAGCTGCAAAATGAAGGTTAGGTGCTATTGATCTACACGGAATATTCCACAAAGCCGGGCTGTTTTTTCTTTTCTTTTTGGAAGTCATGCCCCACTGCAGGTGTAAAACCAACAGAAATTAGCGGCATTGTGGTTATTGTTCAATTGTTCGAGTAAAAAATGGACAATGGCAACAACAACAAAAAGAATGAAAAAAAAAAGTCAACTTTGATCAATCTCAATTATCGCCATGTGTGTGTGATCCAGTGTTGCATTCACTTTTCACCAAGAGCTTGTATTGATGTTGGGAGAGTGTGACCACTGCACAAAGCAATCTTCCAGCACATCCCAAAGATTCTTAAAGTGGTTAAGATCATAGCATTGTCATCTTGGAATATGCTCGTACCATCAGGGAAGAAGAAGTCCATTGATGGAATAACCTTTTCATTTAGGATGTTCTGGTCTCCCGCTGATCAGAACAGTTACTTAGAACCAGGTAGACACTTATTTTTGTTTAGGCAGTGTAGTAACAACCTATTTCCATCCATTTTTAATCTCACCCAGCCCTAAGAAATATAGCTAGGTGATGAGATATTGATTATGTGGCCTATATCAAGATGAAATCACGGCTAAACAGAGTAAAAACAGTCTAAAATAGATCTGAATTCTGGGTATAAACTATAAAAACACTATTCTATTCTATGCTATATGGATTACTACAGCATAGAATTATCTCTAATCAAAATGAATAAAATCACAGACAACTGAGTATCACCTGAAGAAACCCATTGTTCCGCAGTTTGAGAACCACTGCAACAGGATAAACTGTAAATAATAGCCTGGTCAGTACAGCCTATAGGCCAGTGTAACGCCTCATTTGAAAGCCAAGACCTACAAACTAATTTAAACGGCTCTCTTTACTTGTGTTTTTGCCGCGTTGTACTCACATATTTTACATTTCTTTTCATTGCTTTTTTTGTCATCTTGTTGCCACTTTTCTGTTACTCTTTTGTGGCGTTTTTTGTTGCTTTTTCATCCCATTTTCATCACTTTTCTGTTGCTCTTTGGTCACGTTTTTGTCACTTTTTGTTTGTTTCAATTTTTTCCAAGAAGCTTTTAGATTTGGGCAAAGCCAAACTGGAGAAAATGTGCTCGGTTCAGGTGGGGGCTAAGAGGTTACCTAGTGTAAAGGACACTACAGCCAATGATGTGGACATGAGTGGCAGATTGAGCGCCAGGGACTAGAATGAAACAGTGCCTTTAAGTCCCGCTGACATCCCACAAGAAAAAAAGTCAACCTAAAATACAGTTACTGCTTGTGTTTGGCGAACGCAACACAATACACCAACTAACAAAATTCAGCACCCAACATGGCTCATGTCCTGAATGCAAGTGGACGACCAACACACAAATCTGGGATGTAGAAAGTTGGAACAAAGCCACCGTTCTGTGGTGAAGCCTGCTCTGTTTCTTGTGCTTCAACAGAGGACAGTGCTTGCCGATCTGAAAGGCGAGCCCAGAGTAACTGCGTGTAAACATGAGTGGAGGTGACATATGGGAGCGTTCTGTTCACTACACAGGCCTAATTCAGCCCTGCAGATCTGAGCAGCGCCTGTTCAGGCCAGGGACACATCGGCACCGCGACTCGGCCCCCGACGAGCCAAACGACCAGACGCTGCTGTAGGCGAGGCTCCGCACAGTTAATGTGCTAATAATCTCTCCTCAATTAGCTCCGCTTTTCCAGCAACAAGCTACAAAGGTTGGACTCGATATTATACGTGGCTTTAAAAATCTGAAACTAACGTGTGTGTGTGGGAATGCCTCTTGTCCCCACTCTATTTCAGGTGGTCCCTTAACCTCCTTCACTTGTCATGTGCAGCGCGGAAAAATGTCACACCTGGCCTCAACTTTACAGGCCTGTGAGCGAGGCCTGTGCACGCATCCACACGGCTGCACAATGGACAGAAGTGTAACACAAAGGCCTGGTGGGATGTTTAATAGAACCACGGAGGCCCTCACAGCAACATTCCAAAAACATTAGACTCTTTTCAGAACATAGAAAGAAGGACTATAGATACAGACGGCATCGCGTCATACAGGGGGGTGTGGGGAAGGAAGTATGTTTTGGGAAACATAATTTTTTACTCTTTTTAGCCATTTTCTGGCAGAATATAGACTTATTTATCACACACAAATAAAGTCAAGTCTAATTAGAGACTAACTAAGGCCTAGTCCACATGTAGCAGGGGATTTATAAATCCGCCCTCCGCCTAAAAAAAAACTTGAGTCCACACAGCCTCTTTTTTTTTTTAAACGGGCATCCACACTTAACCGCGCATATGCGTTGTCAAGTACATTAATTGTTCAAATCTCTCCACAAGTTTCTGCACAGCACATTCATTATTTTCTATGCAGTTGTATAAACTGTATTCCCAAATGCACCGTTATAGCTTTACAGACCTGCCAAACAATTGCGAGGGCACATAGGCTATACCTTGACAAACAAACGCATTTCTTCCGTCAGATTTACAGTACAACGTGCAAACAACTTTCTTGAACAGACTGAGCAGTGATCGCATGACCTGGCACATAATGACTCCGACAACGGCAGCAGCGAGGACAGTAGCATTCGTTTCACCGTTTCCTCCGGGAGGACGACTTCATCCTTCATCAGAAACCCTCCTATCTGGTGTAAAATAGTTGTTTCATCTGTGCGCGGTAAGGGGGGGGGGGGGGCGTAACACCTGTCTGAACCAAACCCGCTGTTACCGTCTTTGAGGAACATGTCGGATGTGGGACGGTTATTTTCCGTAAAATAACTAACTGTAAAGTGCTCCTTCGTCTGCGCGCTTCAACGTGAAGCAGAACTTGAGCTTTAGCAAAAAACATCTGTACAATCGTTAAAGCCAACACAGTTTTGAGGCATCCATGCTGTTTCTGATGTACCCACAGGTCGCGCGTGTGACGTCAGAGCAGCACGCTGGCAGTGACGTACGGCCGAATACTCCGGTTATTTATGTCCACACTCAAACGCATAACCGGAGAATTCCCAAATCTTCACTTTGGCCTGAGTTTTCAGAAACCTTCTACGTGTAGACGGGGCCTAAGACTTCAGTAGAAGCGAAAATGACGGGGGAACCTGACCAAATTCTGTTAATTAAAGCAGTACTAAGTAACTTGTTTACCTTAATAAACCCTTTCCGTACTCCCTCTGAGGGTAATACAAGTGTTAATGGAATGATTGGGGGGCCTTTCATCTCCCCCTGGTGTCTCTGGCCAGAAAACCACAATTGCAACTTCGCTGCCACCGGGTCGGAGTCAACAATACAAACTAATGGAATCACGAAGAAGCCGCCAAGAGGCTAACGGGCAAAGCTAACTGCGGGCTAGCCCCACTTAAACAGTATTTATAGCCAAGTTTGAGTGAAAAAAAATATCTCTTGTGTAATTGGATGTACAATATCGCTCTCTCCCTTTGTCTTTTCTGTCAGCGTAGTATTTACTTTCACGGACAATTAATAAGTAAAAAAATCGCAACATGCTATGACACCTGCAGTGGCACTAGGGGCATGAGTTACTTAGTACTGCTTTAAGAGAAAAAAATACCAATTAGCATATTTACTTTTCTCTTTCCCTCTCTCACTTTCTCCCTTTTTAAAATAAATGCTTCTAATTTCTTTAAAAGCAATTCCACATGCGCTAAACCGTAGGCTAAAACCCTATAAACACTAGCGGACATCGAGTATAATTGCCTAAACACAGAGCCGAAAATAGAGAACATATTATGTTTTTAAGTAAAAAACTATATTCATAATTCAGCATTTGTTAATGTAGTTTTGGAGTAATTATGTGTTCAGATTTGTCTCCTCTTGGTTTTCCCTCAACTGCTTCCAACATGACCATATATGGAAGTTTCCCGAGATGCCGTCTGTATCTATGATGTTTGTTTTTTAATTCTCTGAGGTACCTGATAGAGAAAGCGTTGGCTGAAGTGCTGCATGGCCCCCTGCAGCTGGCTGCGCTGGCTCTGCCACTGCTGGTAGCTCCGCACAGACTCGGCCGTGGGCCTCTGCCATGTGGTGGTCCTCGTGTTGTGGTCCACATAGTAAAAGCGTCCCCTTTGGTCCACTCGCTTCTCCCAACTGTTGGCACAGAGGACGCATAAAGGGGTTTTCCGTATGACACAGTTCAACCCCACATGGTTCAGGACGCAGTATACGGCTCCACTCTACTAGCTACAATAAAGCTAGGTAAGTGTGTGGGCCGCTGGGTGAACAATGTGGACAAATGCCGCCTTTTGATGGAGTTTATGATATTGAGAAGTGCCAAAACCAAAAACTCGAGGAAAGAAGCATCAAATTTGCAAACTTAGAGGGGAGGAAATTATTTGTACAGCACCTCTCATACATACAATACATATCAAAGATCAACATTTATCATCTGCACATTTATTTCCATTCCCCCATTATTTCCATTTTTCTAATGTAAGACTGTTTATTTTCGTTTTGTTTTCTATGTTTATTGAGGGATGTTTTTTTAGTGCTTTTAAAAAAAGGCTTAACTGACTCAATTTTAACCTCTTAACCCCCACCTGAACGGTGCACATTTTCTCTAGTTTGGTTTTATCCAAATCTAAAAGCTTCTTGAACAAAGTGTCAAAATAGCAATGACAACGAGGATGAAAAAAGGACCTGACAATCAAATGAGGCCAATGTTACGCTATAGGTTGGCAGTTTGTGAAAAATCACCTCTTGCGACACTATCAAGTTGTGAAATATTAACCTCTACGGTATTCCTGTAAATAAGGGACCATGTGGCCTCGCCAAGGGGGAAGGAAGTATGGAAACACAATTTTTCCCTCTTTTTAGCCATTTTCTGGCAGAATATAAAACTTATTATCACATACAAATAAAAGTCAAGTCTAAATCGGGTCCATGTGGATGTTTTTTTCCCAGCAGATCGTTCAGTAGAAGCGACAAAATGGCAGACGTAAGCATGTAGCATGATGCTAACACGAATCATCATGTTAGTATTCTCCATTATTTTTATAATTATGGGCTGTTGAACCATTTTGCTCCTTTCCATGTCTGTATCTTTATTGGGTAGAAAACTATATTCACAATTCAGCATTTTTTAAAGTAGTTTTTTGAGTAATTATACAAAGTTTTTATTTTTGTTTTTTTGTTTTCCCACTAAACTGCTTCAAACATGACCATATATGGGCGATTTCAGAGATGCCGTCTGTATCTATCGATCGGGGAGAAGACGGTTCCAAAATGTTCCCTGTTTGGCCCTGGCCCAACATGCCAACACCAAGCAGAAATGCAACACAAAAAAAGGGCTAATGGTGCCGGATAATTTAAATCCTGTTACAATGATACACGGATTATTACAGACCTGGGCTTAAATGAACCAGGCTCGACTTGCGCTCAGGGCACAGTTTCTTATCACAAAGGACAAGCAAACGTTTTCTTAAACCGGCTGCCTGTTGCATGACTCACTGTGCTCTGTATACTTCCTCCCACACAACCCAGTCTGACTGATAAAGCAAGTGTCCCCATACAGTATAGGTCTATACTGGGATGCGGAACATTCCCACTGCAAAAACAGGCAGCTGTATTTTCAGAACGTAGGCGCAGTTAATGAAATACCAATTCTCCAAATCTAATGCATCAAACTCCAGGCACGTGTTTAATCGAAGGCCAGCAGGTTGACCGTCAAACTGCTCTCACAAAGTTAAATGAGCTGTTGATTTTGTAGAGTATTTGTCTGGGGAGAAAAAAAAAAACTAGAAACACTTGGCTTTGATTATTCCTGGGTTAACAACTCCACTGTGCGTTGTGCACGGGCTGCACGCTGGTGCCGGACTCTCTGAGGGCGAGCAGTGATGAAGTGAAAAGCACTTTTGTTCTGCGGTGGAAAACTCTGGGAGGAGACGAGCAGAACCACCTTGTCCTCAAACACAACCTCTCCATTCACCCGTCACAAAAAAAAAAAAGATTTCAACATTTGCAGTCAGAGCGGTGACGCGAAGGTGAATGGGATAGTAGCAAAACAGACCCGGGGGGAAGTGGAAGTAGGGCTGGGTACTGATCTTTTTTTAAAACAATATCAATACAATAGAACAGACTCTCGCAGTTGGGGTATTAGGCCTATAGGCATTTAATGGGGCAGCAGCAAGTAGTAGGCGCACCGAGTTGCCTAGTGTAGAAAATGTGTGGTATAAATATAGTTGCCTTGCCTTGCCGAGTACTACTGTTAATAGTGGAGATATGAATACAGCAACACAAAGGCAAATTTATTATGTAATAGATATTGGAATTAGGAAAGAAAAATATTACTTGAACACCCCTCCACACAAGTTCAAGTTGGTTAAGTCCAGTGTAGTGGCTCCACTCAACAGAAGAGTGGCTGTGCGACTCATTCATGCAGCCACTCCAGTGGAGTGGACTGATTCAGATTCAGATTCAGAAAACTTTATTGATCCCTTAAGGGCAATTGATTTGCTGCAACCTTCGACAGATGTTTGTACAAACACATCACAACACTTGCTGTGTGTCACTTCCAACAATACAGACAATAGAAGATAATTAAAAGAAAAGGACACATTTAAAAAAGGTCGACTTAGTAAACACACTCCCTTCAGAATTCAACAGTTCAGTGACAGAGGGGACAAAAGAGTTGGCAAAACGACGTCCAGAAGGCATGAGCGAAAACTCAGGACAGAGCATGGAGAGGCTGACCCAAGATACATTTAGCTTTCTTTAGCGCCTGCTCCTCCCAAAGAGACTGTAGGTCTCTTTGTTTAACACCAATAATTTTAGAGCAGATTTTAATAATGTTTTGTAGTTTGTTTTTATCTTTCACAGACAAACCCTTGAACCAGCAAACAAATGAAAATGTTAATAGGCTCTCTATGAAACAGCAGTAAAAGTTGCAGAGAATCCTTTTATTTACATTGAAAGAGTTCAACTTCCTTAGAAGACAGATTCTCTGCTGACCGCGTTTAAAAACGGAGTCTGTATTTGCGTCAAACCGCAACTTGTTCTCCACCACTTCCACTGGTTACCGGGATAGTGGTACTTTAACGATACTTGGTTTGTGGTACCAATACCTGAAGGATATCTTTTCGTTACCTATAGTAAATATTTGTCATTTAGATCCAATACAATATTGGCTATCGTCCAATCTAGCGCTGTTTTTTGGAAAGAGCCAAGTCAGGGCTTTAAAACGAGTCCTCCCACAACTCCCCAGGCCTCAGGGGAACAATGAAAATTGGTCAGCTACAAGTTTGTTAAACACAAGTTTTACTAAACCTCAGTGAATATGGACATGCAGCATGGAACCTGGAGAATTCAAACACTGACTAAATTTCAACCTCCGCAATTGTTTTTGGATCGCTGCACAAAAGTATGCTAATGCTGATAGCAGCATGCTAATGATAACGGCAGCATGCTAACGGCAACTAATCAAAGCTGGGACAGAAATTATTGAATCACCTAGAGAGAATGAAATAAAATCAGGATTATTTACAGGATTGTAGACCAGACATCCCTCTCCGCCACCTTAATGTGGTGGAGGGGTTTGACCACCCGAATGATCCTGGGAGCTCTGTTGTCGGGGGGCTTCATGCCCCTGGTAGGGTCTCCCATGGCAAACAGGTCCTAGGTGATGGGTCAGACAAAGAGCGGTTCAGAAGCCCCTTATGAGAGACCAACAGGCCCGGTTAGAATCGTGAGTGTGGACCCCCCAATTGCAGGAGGAGCCATAGGGGCTGGGGCAATGTGATTTCCCACGACCCGGCAACGGACAAGTGGAAGAAAATGAATGGATGGATAGATCAGACATTTGGAAAAATCGGCCAAATATATTGGTTGAAAATATCGGCATAGACCAATAAAAATCCCCAAAAATTGGCATCGGCCTTAGAAAAACCCATATCAGTCAACCTCTAGTTGAGAAATGTTGAGTTATGTTGTGGTCCAAGTTTGGAGGCACTGGAGGTTGTGGTGTCCAAGAAAAAATATATTTTTTAAGGAATTGTAGATTAATGCCAGTTTGAATTCAATTTCATGCGTTTTAATTACTTTTAAGGCCTTCATTTGGATATAATTCATTTCATGACTTTTGACGCATTGCAAACCCTGTATTTCTTTTTAATTTGTGTTAGACGTTTACCCACAGGTACAAGCTAAACTCTTCCCAGTGGTCTATATCTAGTCTGTGGGCTGAGCTTAAACCTTGTGTCGCTGACGAAGCCTTTTGGATGAGAGGCGAAACGTTCTACATTTCAACTACAGAGTACAGAAGATGACTCAAGAACCTTCATTGAAGATTTTAAATCCAAACTCATTCCTGACCTCGCGCCCTCAAAACTTCATGTATGAAGTTATGGTGAAGGTGTGTGTGGGTAGCGGCACATACCCAGGGGGCAGTGGTCTCTCCCAGGTGGTGGTCTTGGTGTTGTGGTCCACATAATACACTCTGCCATGAGGAAGGACTCTCTGCTCCCAGCTGGAGACACATTGGAGAAACATTGATTTTCAACGATTACAAAGCTACTACTGTACGTATATGACTGCGCCGCCGTACCCAGCTGGGAGCATGTCCACGTTGGATTCTGTAGTGGTGCCTGCAGTGCTGTCGGGTGGGGCTGAGGTCTGTGGGTGGTCGCCACATGATGGTGGAGGTGGGTTGGGCTCCCCACTACCGCTCACCGCGGAACAGCACGTCAGCTCCACTTTATCTACGACAAGAGGACAAATCCTTTAGAATGTGCACAAACACGATAGAGAACAGGGCAAAAACTTGTATTTTTCTTCGCCCTCATTTGACCTTCAAATGCTTTATTATGTGTCCATGTAAACATCGTATTTGACACCCGCACCAGATCAGGACAATCAGGGAAATCAGCAAGGTGAGAGCAGGTTTGTTAAAATAGAGGAGCCAATTTCAGGTTTCGTCCCACTTAGGGGAGCATAAAAAGTCCAGCCTGAAGCCGGAAATTTGTTGCACTGAGGTATATTGTCCTCAATACTAAAACAACCCAGTACAGATGATTCTCTATGTGTAACGTAAACGCTTGACTTGTTGTGATTTGTTGAAATGTAGAGAAACGTGTCGAGTGTCGTGAGCGCAGAGCTGCACCTGTGCTGCCTCCCGGGCTGTGGGCGGTCTTGGACGGGCTCTGCAGGGACAGGCCTGGCGCTTCTGCATTGTCACCGTTCATCGCAGACACCCCTCTGCAGCTCGGAGAGGAGCCCTGGGACACCCCAGCACACAGGCGCTCACTCCTGTCAACACAATGCAAAGCCAAATCCATAAATCATCGCAGTCTTGGCCGTTTTCAAATAAACCATTCAAATTGTAGTTTAGCTTTGATTGTCATTGTATTGTGGTTATTCCCCATGTAAAGCGTCTTTGAGTGTCCAAAAAAGCGCTATACAAGTTTGATGTATTATTTATTATTATGCAAGTTGGTCATTTTATGCTCTCTACTGCCACCTCAGATCTCATGCGTAACTGCAGTCTCTATATTAAGCAGGTGCATGACGGCACTTCGGACCCAAAGAAACAACTTTTTGAGTGACAGTGCAGGATTTTAGAGGCAGTTGTGGTGAACAGGTCAGGGCTCATTCTACACATTAGGACATGGCTGGAACCTGTAGAGGGATGAAAAACTAACCACACATAAATGTATACAAATTTAACATTTCTTCCTCATACATGCTCCAGCAATGCCCTGGTAAGTAGAATGAGCCCTGGCCTTTTCACCTTGATTGCCTCTATATCCCTGTAAAGTCACTTAAATAGTCTATGTTCAGGACGAACAAGCAAACAGCGTAATGCGTAATGACGTCATGCGCATTCACGCTCAGCTGTAGCGTTAGCTGTAGCGTTAGCTGTAGCGTTAGCTGTAGCGTTAGCTGTAGCGTTAGCTGTAGCGTTAGCTGTAGCGTTAGCTGTAGCGTTAGCTGTAGCGTTAGCTGTAGCGTTAGCTGTAGCTCCTCTATACTGACGCTGCGGAGCGAGTGGTCACTTCGGAAGGATGGATTTAGCGGAGAATAAGAGGAGACCGGCTTCAAGCACCATCGAAACTCCAGCCCAGACCCCAACTAACGAAAAGAAACAAAGAGTGTATTCGAGTGTGACAAAAAAGGCGAAAGTCGAGTCTGATTAGCGTAGGCCGAGAACCAGAGTAAACATCGGAAAATGTTGAGCGAATCTGCAGCTTATTTTTGCTTGAAAGGTAAGAAATTATGACTAAATATGTGGGGGAAAAGTGTTGTTGATGCTTCAAAACAACGGTGTCCGACTGTCCGTGCATGTTGTACAAACTTCACTGAAACAAGCCATAAAATAATCATATCTGGAAGTTACCAAAATAGTTGATCTAATAGTTTTATATCTACAAAGAAGTTGTGTAGTATTAGTAGCAGACTAGTAGTGTCAGTAATAACAGTAATTGTACCTACAAAACATTTGAGTAGTAACGGTGGTAATGGTGCTGTATTTACAATGGCAAAAATAATGCTGCTGCTGTTAGTTTTTCTTGGCCGTAAAATAAGGATAACAAAAAGTGAACATGTGGCGTTTACAATATAGTTTAAGAGTTAGCTATGCTAACTTTCTGCCCAGGGAATTTAACAGAGACGATTTAGGCTTTTCCTAGCAGCATTTCTACCAGTGGAATTATTTTATTATTACAATTAGGCCTGCGTTTATGCATACAAAGTATACGAGTTTTTTTCTCTCCTTCAAACGTCAATTATTCGTTTATCTGCATTACTTGGCTTCTTCACTCGATTCACTTTGCTGCATTTGCTCAAGTATCGCATCTTATACACTCAAACTGATTTGGTCTAAATATCTTACAAAACAGTAACGTTTCTTACCTCAGTTGAAGTCATGCCTGCAAATCTGTAAATTGACCAGGACGGGACTGTTATTTCTGGTGCTCGTAAAGCATCGAGGCTGCAGTTACGCGTTTGGCCTGAGGGGGCAATTGCGAGCACAAAACTGTCAAACTCCACATAGCCCCTTTAATGTATACATTTATTATTTTTTGCATGTTTTTGGTTGATGAGGGAGACCAGAGCACCCGGAGGAAACCCATCCACACGAGGAGATGAACATCACACAGAAAGACCTGCACAGTCCGGGAATCAAACCCCTGACCGTCGTGCTGTGAGGCACCAGTGCTAACCACTCTGCATTGTGGCTGAACTCGTGACAGGGACTCCACCAAAGATAAATTTAGACAATAAGATTATTATAGGAGTCTAAACTATCCTCAATAGAACTAGCGTAGCCACGTAGTGCCATGAGTCAACTGCACAGCCCAGGTTGGAGATGGCCTGCTGACCTGCTGTTAGACGGCACAGAGGGACTTTCCTCACTCCGAGTCCTGCTCAGGTCACCTCTGTCTGCCAATGACTCTGCAAAAAAGAAAACAAGTTACTGATACTTTACTCAATTTTCTTTGGCTTCCTTCTTCAAGTTATTTCCTTCATAGAAGATATTCTATTGTTATTAACAGATTGCACATTTACCTTGTTGTTATTGGATTGCATATTTTCTAACTAAAGGTGTGCTTGAGAGCTGCGGTAACAAGTACATTTCTACAATGTGAGACTAATAAGGTATAATCTAACCATTCCCTATTTAAAACACCGCATTTAAAACATGATTTTAATTAATTGTTAAACTAACGTTTTTAGGGATTAACCAAGTTTTGACTGATCCTGAAAACACGATACAATAATACATTTCACATTTCTCACAAACATGCCAGTGTTTGGTGTGGACGGTTCTCTGCTTTGGCTACTGTTTAGCTCCTGTGGTCAATAGGAGGATTTGTTGGGGAGTGAGTGAGTAGCGGGAGCATGTGTCGGAGAAGCTGCCAGGGGAAATTAGTCATTGGCCCAAACCAACAGCTACAAACATCTCCATAAATGTAAAACACATGGGCGCACGCCGGCCGCGGTATCAATGAGCCATGTGTGAGTAAGCACCACTCACGGTCGTCTCCTCCAAAAATACTTATGATGGACGACTTTCTTTTATTATACGTCAACGTTGGCCACTAAACGGGATAAGTAATGAACAAACATGCTTACTGGCATTTATCAAATACATAGACTGGTCGAGCATTTACACAGTTGTGATTTTGGGCCCATTCTCTCACACAACTCATGGTTTGTGGGCCTCTTCCTTCCATTGATTTTCAATTGTATTCAGGGAATGGTCGAATGAGCCATTCTAGACACTTGATCGGACCAAAGCCACACCGGGGGATTCCACATGTTTGCTCAGCTCCTGTCCGCTGCAGACTGGTCCCAAAGGAGTACAAAACCAATGCACAAGAAAGGAGTTTGTGAAATAAAACTGTTTGTAAAATAGAGATTGCTCTTTTCTCCTGCATGCAAGAGACGGAGGAATTTTCACTAAAATAAAGTCCTTGCAGGGGGTATTTACTTGAAAGATTAAGATACTGGTAGCGCTCTCTTTCCTGTTCGGTGCGATCTAAACTGTGAAGCTTGTACCGGTTTCTGACGGAGCAGAAAATGGACTCGATATGTATTCTTTGGTCGGAGAAGAACAGAGGAGAGGATGTGAAATCGTTCGCATGAACTAAAACAGAAAGCTATTTAAGAACTGGAGGATGTGAAATCCGGGGGCTGGGAGGTCCAGATGCAGTTCATGGGCCCATGGTACAGAGCATAGGAGGGGATGTGTGGAACCATTTGTACAAACAACATGGTTCAATGTTCTTCTCTGAACGGTCAATAGTCTTCAGTCTAGTCAAAATGTGCGGTAACTCACAAAGAGCTATTTCAGACCATTTCAAACCAAATAAAAATCTCAAAGAGCCGCAATAGTTTTAACGTTCAAACAAACTGATTAATATTATTGTTGATCTGTTTAGAAATATGTAAATTCACAATAATTATTAAAATTATTCATTATGTGTTTTCTTAAGTAATAAAATGCAACTTCCAGCATTCTGTTGCACTTTAGATGTCATATTTTTAGCTGCTTGCACTGATACAGCAATTTACAAAACTCATAGATTCTTACACTGTTAATGGGACCCCAGGTTTTGTGCCTCCCAACTCCGACTTTCTCTGCTCCACCCCTGCTCCGCCCCTGCTTCACCGCATTCATTACATGTTGTCTCCTCAGTCTGCCACATAGATATAATTAATACACAAGAGATTGCCGGTTAACCATTCAGCCCCATTCATAGTAATGATCCCGAGTGGTCTGTGAAATCAACATGGCACAGTCTCCTCCTACTAAGCCCGTTCCTTAAAAAGGGAAAAAAGGCGGGAAGCAGCTACGAGCCTCCAATGTCAGCTCCCCGCCATGAGGACCGTAGAGAAGCGCTACATCGCCCATTGGTTTGCACATTCACTCTCCTCTGCAGGGACAGCTCTACAGATCACACGCCAAGTGGCAAACTCCTTTGCAGGACATTTGAAGACGTGCTTTACATTGCGTTTGTGAGTTTACGTTTTGTATTTTGCGAGAGCAACGAGCAAGGTGGCAAGTGTGTTGGATTGAAGTATGCACTGCTTCTCTTCCTGATCGATTCGAGCGTCATTTGAGAGATGCCTCCAGTCCCAAGGTTTATGAATGATACAGTATATATTCCCTGTTTACTCAAGAGACTGAAGAGACTAAAGTTGCGTAAATACATTGGCTCATTCAGTGAAAGCGGGGTGATGAAAGAGAGCGGTGCACAAGCACATTATACGCAGAGAACACAGACTGGACTGATGCAGGTCGGCCCAGCGCCTCCGACTGGGAAGAATGACAGCGGCACTGAACCAAAAGAGAGGACAGACCGTAGTTTACGTAGCCTTGTTTTACTGTGTCAATGTTCTTTTTGTTTTTATCTGATTTTATTCACCTGTTGTAGCCCTTTGAGGTTTCTTTGAAATGTAAAGTGCAATATAAATAAAATGTATTATTATTATTATTATTATTATTACTATATTTCACAACAGACAATTTTACAATTTCTTTTTATTGTGCCAGCTCCCAGTTTGGGCATATGCACCAGTGGGACAAAGAGCCTTCTTGTAGTATTTACATTTCTGCTAATCGGAGGTGGCACACAAAGCAATGCTGACCCATTGTTGGTATAGCATCCTTCAGATCAGGCAAGTCAAAGAGCAAGAGCGAACATAAGGTGCACCTCTGTCTCAGGGGGGGGGGGGGGCGCACAAACGAGGAGCACAGTCACCGAGTGCAGGCTCCTGTTTATTCAGACCTGCACACTGCGGCCCTCTGTGCAACTTAATGAAAACCAGCTTTGTTTCTCTGCCGCAGCAAGAAACATATGTACTACCCCCAGTGCCATTAAGTGTGTTCCCTTTGAAAAAAATAAAAAAATATGTTCTTCCATGGCAAAGACAGTGAAATGTGATGGCAGCATCTCAAAAGTTCAGGACTTTTCATTGTCTTGGTCAAGTCTGAGAGAACATGACATGTTTAGTAACCCTAAAACATCATCGGGCTGGTAAAGTATGACTCCCTCTGGTTCTATTCAAAATGGGGTCAAATAGTCAGCAGAGGGCAGCAGTGTTGTGCACTTTTGCTGTAAGATTGTCCCCGATATGCTTGTAAACATACAGAACAAGGTGAATTTGTACTTCGATGAGTATAAGAGTGTTTTTGTTAAACATACATAAAATATAAAGCACCATAATCATAATAATAATAATAATAATAATCTGGCAGATCTCAGGGATGGTAAGAGGAAACGTGCCAAAGATCCAAAGGTATGACTTGATGGTTCAGTGCTTTTTCTAAAATATTAGCTATTTTAAAAGCACTGAGAGAGGTCAGTATTGGTGAACTGTGTTGGTGTCTTGAGGTAAACTTAAATGTTGTGCATAGCTGTAGGAGGACGGACTCACTGTCTGCTGCGGGGCTGCTGCTCGGCAGGGAGCCCAGATCCACCACCAGGCCGTCCAGACAAACGGTGAGCTCGCCTCCGCTCACAACTGCACCTTTGTTCTCCGTCTGCAGCGCTAGACTCAGCTGGGTGTTCTCCACTGGAGAAGAGTCGCACACACGGACACAAAAGTGGACAGAAATGTATATTAGTAAACCAGAGGGATAGAGTCACACATACTGTATATATCCACTGGTCTGCAGTTTATGTTTTTTTTTTTTTTAGTTTTGTAGTCTTTGAGAGTGTTTCATTGTAGACAAGGGCTGTCAAAATGTCATCTGTTCTGCGTAGTTTTTAGTGTCGAGGACGTTTCTCCTCACTCAAGACAAGAGGCTTCAAGAGTACTATCTAGAGAGCAGGTTTACCTTGTTATTAGTGCAACCCATCTTTATTCTACTGCTGATTTGAGGTGAGAGTCGAAACTACAACAACCCAGTACAGATGACCGTGTGAGAACCTTTGTATACGATTGTGTGACAATGACGTGGTTGTTGATTGTCACTAGGGCCCGACCGATTAATTAGCCGGCCGATAAATTTGTCTTTCAATAATAAAATCAGCCCTAAGCCACTCATACAGCGCCCCCTGCAGTCACAGTTCAACACTGACACGTTAATTGCCTGGCCAGCCAAACGACATGCTTTTTCAAAGACATGTAGTCTGGGAGCGCACGTGATGTCAGCGATTTCCCGGTGGCTGTGATTGACAGATGGGATCAACCCATTAGAGAAACACTGGATATGACGCAGGAGCAATCGGCAGGAAGCCTTTTAGAAAAACTTATTTTTTTCACGAAGAATGCGGTTTCTTGCTCCGGTTTTATGGATTTTATATTTTACAAATTATGAATAGACAACCGAGCAGAATAAAACAGTGTATCGGTCGCCTTTAATGTTTTGGATATTTAATCTTTTGGAAGAGTACGGCGACAACTCCCACATCTCGGTCCGTGAGTGGTCCAATACTAGTAAAATAGTTAAATGATTGGCAGCGAGCAGCTGCCCAGACGGTCTGGCTGGCCAGGCAAATGTGTTAAGAAGCAGCATACACAGGATTATAGAGGAAACATTTTTAAAAGTTAAAAAAATATCAGCAGTGCGTATCGGCATTGGCCAATCAAAATCCCCAATAACCGGCAATCAGCCTTAAAAAAAACCCACATCTGTCGACCTTTATTAGATATATTTCTATGAATGAAACCTTTAATATAATAATACATGTTTAACTATAGGCTATTTGAGAAATATTTTTTTTTTTTACAAATTACTTATTTTATATCGGCTATCGGCCAGGTCAACCCCTTCATATCGATATTGGTAACAGATCCCTAAAGTCCATATCGGTCGGGCCTTAATTGTCACTATGACAGAGAATATATCAGAAGACACAGTACTCTTGCCGTGGTGTGTTCGCAGTGTGTCCAGCAGGTCGATGGTGGCACTGCCCAGCAGCTCCTTTCTCAGGGTGTGGCAGCTCCACAACTTTAGCTCCAGTCGACTCTGGGGGGTCACATTCCTGTGCGTAAACAACAACAACAACATCAGAATCTGTAAGCAGCGCATGCAGTGTGTCCTCGAGTGTGCGCCGCTCAACTGGTCTCGTCTGGTTTTGGTCTTTTTCGATTGGATCAATGCAAAGAGAGAGGAAAGGCAATCTGACGTATTTTGCTGCAATCTTTCGATTACAATCCCAATTTCCGAGCATTATGATAAGCTAAAAGGCTACACTGCACTACTGAGGGACACAAAACCACCACAGGGGAAATCGTTTTCACACATTTGCTTTGTCGTCAGAAGTTTGAACAGCCCTTGTGTGTAGTAGTAGTGTGTTCCTCACAGCATGAGGTCCTCGTTCCACTGCAGCTCCACATGGCCGCTACGTTTGCCGGTTTTCTTGGTCTCTGTGCTCAGGCCGTCTGCGGTCACCTCCACAAAGGTGCTGAGGCGGGAGTGGCGCTGGGGCAGCTTCGGGGACTGGGGTTTCGCTGACACCACTGTGAACAACACACACGCAGTTTGTCAGCCAATTTTGTGAAGCACACTTGTGGCGCACACAAGCAACTCTCTCCCTTGCTGATGGGAGGATGTGACCAACCCTGGATTCTGTCTCGGCGTCTTGCTGGAACATACCTGTGAGGATGAGCGGGGACTTCTCGGGGGCGTGAGTAGCGGCCATGACATCACCGCGCTGAAACACATCAACAATGCCATGAGTGAGCACCTACTGAGCACAGTTACCTAAAAACATACATCATATTTATTAAATACACAAATTAAAGACAATATTGACCTAGAAAGAACTATTCAATTGAGATGGATCATGAATTCAGATGGATCATGAAATACTCAGCTCCTCCTCCACTCTCTAGCTCTGGTTTCATTTTGTTGTTCTTGTTTTAATGTGTCCTTGAGTGTTCTGAAAGGTGCTTTTAAGCACTTGCTAAATGTATCTTGGATCTGTCCTGTTCATGCTCTGTCCTCCGAGTTTTCGCTCATGCCTTCGGGGCGTTTTTTTTATGGACCTTTTCGGAAAACTAATCGTTTCTCGAACTCTTTTGTCCCCTCTGTCACTGAACTGTTGAATTCTGAAGGGAGTGTGTTTATTAAGTAACACTGACCTTTTGAAATGTGCCCTATTTTTATTGGTATGGATTATTGCTCTCGAGCGTCAGCTCTTGTCTGTTGGGAGTGACGGTTTGTGCAATGTTCTGTTATGAGGTTTGCTATAAATCAATTGCCCTTTGGCAAAGTTTTCTAAATCTGAATCTAAAACGAGGGGAAAGGTGACGTACCTATTATACTACTAGTATCTATTATATCCTTCTAACAAACAGTACAACTGTAAAATGTAGTAGTAATGTAGATGGCGGTGCTAGCCATTACTTATCAAAATCTTATTTAGCAACTGTTAAAAGGTGCTATACCTATCTGTGATAGTGGAATTTATTTGTTAATACGGTATAATTTGTTCATACAATGCAGATGTTTGAGGAAGAAAGACCACTGTACACTGTTCATCTAATTATAAAAGCATGTTTTATAGATTGTGAACTTGCAAACCTGTTATTGCCATTATTGCAGTAAAACTCATTTGCACCTTGAATCTGACAAAACATGCTTAAAAACTAATCCAGGTGAAGAATTGGATGTAAGAAATGTGTTAGTTTGTATCAAATCTAATCTATTATTGCTTAGAAACAAAAGTTGAGCAGGAGTCGGTAGAGTCAAAAGTAAACAATGAAAACAGTGAGGATGATTTTTGCCATCACATTTCAGAGTGGCGAGAGTTAGTTGCAACTTATGCTTATGTTCACATCTTGCTTATGCTTACATCTATTGTGCAATATGTAATTAATGTTAATTGCTGCAAAAAAAAACTTGACATCTTGCTTATATTTACACCTTGTTTATGTTTACATCCATTGTGCAATATGTGATTAATGATTGTGATGGTTGCAAAAACGTGATGCCTCACTCTCACGTGACAAAATAATCAATCACTGTACATAATACAGGTGTAGCCACTGTTTCTTCTTATTACATGCACATGTGGTTCAAGTAGTTAAATAACCTCTTTGGGAGCTCATACACTATGCAGCGTCACCTTCATTATTGCTTATAAACAAAACCGCCTTTGCTATTCCCAATCCCGTCAGATCTTGGAAGCTAAGCAGGGAAGGGCCTGGTCGGTACTTGGATGAGAGACCGTTTGGTAACACCAGGAAGCCTAGCGAATGTAGTGTGTGAGGGAGTGGTTGGTGGTCGTCAGAGGGGCCGATGGCACGGACTGGTAGCCTCGCTTCCATCAGTCTACCCCAGGGCAGCTGTGGCTACAATAGTAGCTTACCACCACAGAGTATGGAGTGAATGAATAATGACGACAGTGATGCGCTTTGAGAGACTTGGTAATGCAGGCTTGTAAAGCGCAATACAAGTGTAAGGCTTTATTATTATTATTATTATTAAAACAAATACGGTATAGGGCTATTCATTAACACTGGAATTGACTTCTTTTGTATTTATTTTTTTTTACTTAAAGCCACACCACATATAAAATTGAAATATAAGCATTTATTTTATGAGATATTTTCATCATCGAAAATAACCTCATAAATTTACAAACAAACATGAGCCTTTGTTGTGAGCAGTTCACCTCTCCTAAGACCTGACTGTAACTTTACCGGGAGAGGGTACGTCTCCAGCTCGTCTCCATGGAGATGGAGTAGGTTCTCATCCAAATCCATTCTTCGATTACCCACTGCAGTATTAGCATTTTCTGTGTCGAGCTGCTCATTAAGAGCATGTTTTGTACTGATTGCAACAGTATCGTCCAAAATCTTACGCAGTGTGCCTTTAATTTGTTTACAATTTGATCTGGAGGGAGTTTTTCTTAAGCCTAGAAAGTGATAGGCCGTGGTTTTCACACAGTATACACAACAGCTTAAAACAGATGAGGTCACAGCATGGCAACAGAAGCCAAGTGAGTGTCAACACTGGGTTATGAAATGTATTAACGTTATGTTTTGACATGAGGTCCAGAACGTTCACGTTTCTGACTAGAATGCAAATGCCATCCTCCGTCATCTGCTCCTTCACACAGCCAAGGGGGTGTCTCAGGAGAAGAAGACATAAACCTGCCCCTGTTACTGTAGATATTTGCACTCGAAGCAAACGAAGTGTGAGGAAAAATCACGGTGACAACACGGACAGGCAATCCGGCGTGACATTATTCAACAATCCGCATTGGCGTCACGTCTAGATCACCGGATTTGTGCGCGTTTGGTCCGTTTTGTTTTGTCTCTTCTGCAATGCTACCAGTTAGCTCTGAGGCTCAACGGAGGAGATTTGTCGGTGGAAAAAATGCGCACCGTGGTGATCTGAGGGCAAACACACACACTGGAGAGTTCGTGCGGATGAACAGAGCACGGAGAGGCTCACACACATCACACAAAAGACACGGGACACACGACATACACATACCTTTACCAGCTGTTTCTCTCCCGTCGCTACTCAACTTCCACTTCCGCCTCTGTCCAAATATCACGTGACCACTTCAGCGTTTTAACCAGCAAAGGATTGTGGGTACATTTTTTTAAGCCTCGTTAAAAACATAAGCTGCTATAATAAGGTTAGGGTAGAAAGTATGGAGGATTGAAAGTGCCACAATTAAATAAATAAATGCACCATTAAATAATTAAATAAATGTGTCATTAATTAAATAAATGTGTCATTAATTAATTAAATTACCAATGATTCTGTGTAAAAAAATATATATAATTATTTATCTATTTAATTAATTATTTCATGGTCCTGTGTTGCAGTGTTTCATGAATTAATTTTATCTGTCAAACTCGCCCATCAAAAGTTGTGGGCGGGCTAAAGCCTGGTTAACTCAAATCTAGTCTAATCCATTGCTTTGGCCTGAAGTGTTTTTTGGAAACATGGCGGCTTGAGGTTTCAAGGGAGTTGGTGCGAGATATTTTAGACCTTGCTGAGTATGTGGAAGCAGGACCTGCAGACCCCGAGCATATACAGAATAAAGCGGAGGAATTTATTGAAGTTCTTGGAGTTATTTCCGCACTTTCTGACCAAGGCATTGACCGTAGAGTGACCGAAATTTTAGAAGAAGTACTCAACAGGGGTGCTAGTTGGAATGTGCCGTTGCCTCAATGCCCCGGTCGCAATGTACCGCATCCATTGGTTTTACCGCCACCTACCGGGCGGATGAGTGCTCTTTACGATTATTGAGAAACAGCAGATATTAATTTAAAAAAAGTTATTTCTTGACATCCCTTGATGGAGTGATTGAGGCTTGTGTTTAGTTGTTTTTGCTTGAGTATTCAAACCTACATAAGGGAGAATAGCGCCACCCAGCGTATCGGAGTATGTTCACGTCTGCATCAATCCATTATTCTGGAATTGATTTGCCTTGACTCGATGAGCAGGATGACCAATCAGGTGTTAGGACCCACCCCTCAAACTTTGATGGGCGAGTTTGACAGATAAAATTAATTCATGAAACACTGCAACACAGGACCATGAAATAATTAATTAAATAGATAAATAATTATATATATATTTTTACACAGAATCATTGGTAATTTAATTAATTAATGACACATTTAATTAATTAATGACACATTTATTTAATTATTTAATGGTGCATTTATTTATTTAATTCCATATTTAATTAATTAATGAAACATTTAATTAATTAATGACACATGTATTTAATTATTTAATGGTGTATTTATTTATTTAATTGTGGCACTTTCAATCCTCCATAAGAAAGAGCTCTGCATTTGACTCTTCCTTCAAACTGTGCGGGACTGCTGCCTTTGCCCAGAACTTAAACAGTGTCCGCACCCTCTGGCGGTCAGGTGTAGGACGTGCTAAAACACTTGCGTTTGGTTTAAGTGTTTTTTCTAATCATACATTTGCATGCTGGCATAATTTCTGAGGTGGGAAGTAGTAAACCAATGTGGCAATTTTATTACAAAAATAAAATAAATAAAGTTTAATTGAAATTTGTCCACACCAAATAATTTCGACGAGTCAAATATTTTGCCATAATTTTAGTCAAAGTAATATTTTTTGCCGACTAAAACATCATAAGACTAAATAAGTCTTATTTAGTGGAAATAAGACTCTTGTCTTATGCCAGTGGAAATGTGAAATCATCCAAATTTCCACTGACAGCTTGAAAGAGCCTCAAATCATTAAAATTCTCTGCCAAAGGTAAATCTCTGTGCTTTGTTCATGTGGGAGAAGCTTTATGAAGCAGATAAACTTGATTAAATATGATAATAAATATATATAAATATATATATATAAACGCAAAGTCGGCAAAAATGGTCTTAAATTTCGTCAACCAAATGAAAACATTTTTTATTTTGTTTTACTAAATCTTGATTACAATGAAATTACATTTTCATCAAAAGACTAAAACAAAATTAAAATATGTTGTCAAAATTAACACACCACTACGCCCAGATGATGATAAAATCAGGACTAAACCAGGTCTAAAATATATCCACAACGGATTACAGTATGCTGTCAGGCTAAAGGGTAAAATGTGGCCCTTCCAGCATAAAACCTCTGCCTTCCCCAAGAAGTCACTTTTAAGTTGCATCAATGAACAAATCCCTCTTAAAGTCAATTCATTTAGAACAGTGATCTCCAACCTGTAGCTCGGGAGCTACCAGTAGCTCTCCAGCCCCAGCTCACCAAACATTTTTGCGTTCAAGCAGCTCGCCAGGTTAAAAAACGTTTGGAGACCCCTGCTTTAATGTTTCTTAGAAAACCTATCCCAAAAACCCTGTTGTCACATATGACATACAACACTTTCAGAATTCAGAGAAAGTGGTACTTTACACTGGGCAACGAGTGACAGGTTCGGCCCTTGTTGTTTTGATAAGTGAGAAAATCGGGCCCCCACATAGCAAACAGCTAATGTTCAAACAATCTGGCTGACAGATGGGCAGGCTCTTAAGCAAACCCTTACATGAAATGCCAACAAGTGCACTGCTATTTACTTTTAAAAATACAAGGCCACAACCTCTTCAAAATATTTATTTAAAAAAAATTATTATTACAAAAGACAAAGAAATGAAATGAGATGCCAGGAGCTCAGTTGATGGTGAGGACATCGCTCTGGATCTCGTGGCTCAGCTGAGTTTGCAGATCACTCAGTTTCTTCTTCAAGACAGACAGCGCGGACATGACGATCGTCTCGGGCCGCAATGAGCCACAGGACTCCACATTATAGAAAAACCTGAAAAAAGTACCAATTGGATGGAGGGATTGAGAGTTTGGCGACATTGAGTAAATCTCAAAATAGAAACATGTAAAGTTGAACTAGCTGACAGTTTGGATATTAATATGGGTTGCAATGATGCTATTTTTAAGTACTTGATGTATCATTTCATTTGGACAACAGGAGCCTACAGGTTGTTGAATCGTATTATTATTTGCCACAAATTTGCCAGATTTTTTTTACATTTGAATAGAAACACCACCCGGTATAAACCAAAAACAGGATAAAAAAAAAATAAAAAAAAGCATTTTGAATCTTTGGCAACAAGTTCTACAAACAAAAGGAATAAAACCTGCTTCACCTTTCAGGTTTTCCATTTGGATCATAAGGGGCTTGAACCTCGTCCTCTTCTATTTCAGAGTATTCACTCTTGGGCCTGGATAGAAAACATCCAGAAAACAGAAACAAAATAAATTTTCAATACAGGAGTGGGCAGTACTGAGAAAAGAAGAATGTAATTATTTTTTGTAATCTTCACATTGTGATTATTAAGGGTTAATTAATACTTGTTCAAACCATCAGTGGGAATTGCTTACAAACATTGAGTTTTATCATACAAAATGACAGAGTTAGAAACATCCATACCATTCCTCTGGCCGGGGGAAGACCGTGTGCCTGAGAGCGTTGTCTGGATCGTACTCGAAGGACACTCCTGCTGTGGGGTTCCATTTGGCGTGCTCTTTACCAAACCCTTTCTTGGCATACGCCCTGAGCCGCAGTTCCTGCCCTTTGCGGAGCTTCACCACCAAAATGTCTAACCGAAACACAACACGCTTTAGTGTCAGAAAACAGACTTTGCCAAATGCATGTAGCAACGACAAGTAATGAAAACTGCTTGTGTCGCTTTTACGAGAAATGGCAATTTTATCACACCATGAATGTTTTACTCAGTCCTGAGTAATTAATGCTCTGTGTAAAACTAGGGACAAATTGTTATCCATTTTTTGTAAATAACAGGAATGACAATTTATGTTTTGTCTGTCAAACGTAATCAATAATAAGATGCATGATGAATCAAATGGAAATCCATTCTGCACATCAGTGCTTTTACTTCTACTTGAGTAATACTTTCGACATTAACTTTATTACTCACTAGCCACGGTGGCTATTTAGTTGGAATAAACAAAACAAAAATCTCGTAATCTTTTGTACACTGAAAAACATATACAAATGCAGAACAGAAGAAATGTGGCCCTATCTCGAATGTTGATATATAGTATCCATCAAACATATTTGGCCAAAGTAGCTAGTGGGAACGTGTTACTAAATGCCAAAGCAGAAAGCGACCTGCATTTGGCTAGTTGTATGTTTTAATGTCAAACCCTCTTCGCACTGCTAGTCAATGAAGTTGAAGAATTTTACCATCTTGTTCAACGTAATCGTTGGGGTCATTTTCTCGACTCCTGGAGGTCACCTGAGAGAGTCAACACACAAACGTCAGGCGCTTAGTAGAGATGTCCAAATTAATCCATCTCTTTGTTTTGAGATGTCCGATTATTATAAACAATATTGAAATTAACATAGGAGTTTTATGTTAGTCAAAACGCTATTCATTCAGTCAGTAACTTTGTTGTTGCACTCACCGGGATGACTCGTGGGTTGTTGGACAGAAGGTCTCGTGAGGTGACGTGCCGAGTCTGGTCCTCTGTGCAGCGGACGTCTAGTGTGAGCTCCACTGAACATTCAGGGCAGAAGTCTTCACAAGTGCAGTCCTGTGGCACACACACACAAAATTAGTTTTCATCGTGCATATTGCCAGAATTTCATTTCACATTAAGTTAATTTGGCCAATTTGGTCTTATGATCTGACCCACTCTAGACAAGCCTTTAGAAATACGCCACCCAGTCCCAGCCCAGATAAGTAAAATTTAAGGAAACACATTTTCAGTCTTGGAATGCTTGATACTTGCCCTGGAATACTGCATTTTATCCACAATGTCATCACTGGTTAGAGGGATAAGACCTGCGTGCAAACAGAAGATACACTTGTTTAATCACTTGATGAGGTCCCTCTCAACACTGTCATTCCTTTGATACTCACCGATTCTGTGAGCAATGAACTCGTCATGAAGGACTGAAGAATTCGCATCGATCTGGATCCAGTCAATGGCTTAAAATGTAAAAAATGTATAATCAATAGTCTATAGTCTGAACTGCATAAAAAATAATTAATCAAATGATCAGGCGCCAGTGAATTACCTATAGTAGGGACTTCAGCCATAAAAACACGACGGATAGAGTTTGCTACCCTGCAAAAGATCAAAACATGGTTACGTGCGGCAACCAACTGTATTAAAGATCCAGCAGTCTGCAACTTTTAATCTGGTAACGTGGTAAAATTGTTGCATCTTGCATGATAAAGGATGCAGGCAGGTTCCGTCTCCTGCGGCTGTTGTTTACACTAACCTCGGAACACATCGAGCTTGTATGTACTTGCGCCAAATCGGTGTACTTACGCCAAATCGGTGTTCTCAATGACAAACTTGACATTTTCGTCTGTCAGTTCCGTAATTTTGACAGTCGGTTGGTTAGCATACGGCATGGTTACAGGAGACGGGCTGCTGAATGAACGCTTTCTGGGTGTTTAGCGTGGAAATGATTGTTTAGACCAGCGCGGAACCGCTTCCGTGTTTCTCACCGCAGCGCATTTGCTCGTGCTTGTGATTGGCTGTAGCAGAGGGAGAAGGGGCAATCTAGGGTTTGTGATTGGCTGTGTCGCCAGAAGAAGGCGGGCATCTGGGTTCTCATCCGGGTTACGACTGGCTTATTTACAAAACGAAAACCACTTAATTAAATGGGCTAAAATGTCGTGTATAGTTTATTTTTATATTTGCTCTAGTATTTTTGTACAAATAAATACAATAAAATCACAACCAAAACAGGTAACTAATGCACGTTTATTCATAAGGAGTTACTTTGAATATTTTATATTTACAGGTATTTCCAACATCCACCAGGTGTCACAGTAGACAGTTTAATAACAGTGACAGGTTTATAACAAGTTACATGTTCTCAGTCAGAATAGAGTGATAGGAGATGTCTGTTCAGCTTAGCCTCATCTTCTCTGGTTTATCCCAGTCAGGTTTTTCAACTGTCACGGACAAAACAAACAGTACTTAGTTTCAATATGTCATACAATGATGTGCACAGAATAATTGAGAAATAAAATGTTATTTATTCAACAAGGCTATCTTACTGTTACAGCAGCTCCCATAAGCCCTTGAACAACTGCTTCACCTGTCGACTGCACCTTTACAAAATGATAAACAGCAGTTATATTTGTTCACAATTGCCCTTTTTAATCAGTACTATAGAACATCTGAGTAAGTTTAATACATTAGCCTCTTCATTTAGAAAAAACAAAACAAAATTAAGGGTGTTTACCTGCTTGGCTGTGCCGGCCATGTTGACTACATCTTGGATACGATTGTCAAGGAAGTTCCAGGTATCCTGAAAATCCGGAGAGCCGTCCTGTACCATGACCAGCTCAGTGGTGTTGTAAATGCCAGTTAGTGCAGCCCTTTTTGTGTACCAATTCATCTGCAGAAAAAGGACAACAATGGCTTGATTAGTCTACACTTGTTCAGACAGACCGTGTCAAAAAGACATCGCACATCAATAGGCCCTGGTGACATTTCACAACTTAATTTTTAGTAGTGATAATGAAAGTTGTAACATTTATTTTGCTGTCTGAACACCCAAAAGATAAAAACAAATATTTGTGTGACAGGCGGGATGAAAAGGCTGGGACACTCACATCTGTAGAGCGGTCACCTGCGTAATACCAGATATCATCCACCAGGGTGGAGAGGTGCTTCAGGCCCTCAGGGATGTTGTGAGGCAGCAGCAACAAACTCATAGCCTGAACACAAGAGAAGCAACCTCTTTTAAATACAACCCTTACACAAAGTATGAAGGACGGCATGTATCATATCAGAAATGAAACAGTGATCTTCATCTTCATTTAACAGTGAGCAAAATAAACCCTTAAAAGTGGGAAGGGTTGCTAATGGGAAGCAGTGATTATAACCATGTGTGAACTCCATAAAGCTACAGTTGTGCCAATAGGTTTACACACCCTGGTGGATTTTTTTGGCCATTTCTCAAAGAATATGAATGAAAACACATTCACTTTTCATCATATGAAATGTATGGTGCACTTACCATACCTACTGTGAAATATGGAGGTGGTTCGCTGATACCACTGGCTCCAGCAGAAAAAAGTGAAGGCCCCGTTAGTGGCCATCTTCTCCTGACCTCAATATCATTGAACCACTGTGGGGAGAGCTCAAACGCGCTGTTCATGCAAGACAGCCCAGCAATTTACAGGAACTACAGGCTTTTTGCCAAGAAGAACGGGCCGCTTTACCATTAGATTATATACAGAACCTTCTGTCATTGATGCTTAAGGGAGAAATACACATTATTAGGAACTGGGGTGTGTAAACTTTTCAACAGGGTCATTTTGGCTTTTTATTTTGTTATGGTGATTTGATATTACACACATTTTTTTCTCAATAAATGGCTTCACAACATCACTGACCATGAGTGAAAAAAAAAAAGTCTTGAAACATCCATCAAGCCACACGCCAAGTCTTGTGATAAAGATACCAGTGCCAGTCAGAGTCTCAGTTCAAGGATAAATGCTCCTTTCTTTGAGCCACAATATTAAGTGAATTATTTTCCATAAACAATGATTCCATCATTTGAAGATCATGTGAGGACAATGTATAACCCTGCAGTCCAACAGAGTGGACTACAAACCTTAATGCATTGTTTTTGTTTGTTTTTTATTATTATTTTTATTATACTTATTTTATAATAAACGTAACAGTATTGGCACAACTGTATCTTCCTAACCCTGTGCATATATGAGATGTTCCACCTATAAACTGCAGCACAGGCTGTGTGATCAGTAATACTCATAATCATGTCAAGTGTGCTGATGATTTGGTCATTCTCTCTTCAAGCTGCACTGCTTTTAACACCAGCTGAATGTACTGTATGCTGTCCATTCAAGTATGATGTGAGATCACTGTAGCAGCAGGGCTTTTATTGATGCAAATGTGACCTCATGACTCTCAACTTTTCCCCAGCTCAAAACTAAGGTAATTAGTGAAACTGTTTTAGTGTACAACAGCAAGAAGAGCTCAAAATAGAAGCAAAATGTCCTCAACTCAATCAATTAAGTCTAGATAACTTTGAACTTTACAATGATGGAAACGTCTGGGATGACTGAGAGCATAGACAAACATATGATGTGAAATAAAACACAAACGAGTGTTGCACTAATCTGTCAGACTAAAGAGGTCGAAGAGCTCAGTCCAAACTAGGAAAAGCATTCAATGATCTGTGTGAATACCAGAAGTTGATGTTGCAACAAATCTGCACAGTGTACCTGGGGCCATGTCTCAATGTAAGGTGCATACATCCTTAGTCTGGTCTCCACAGCATCTCTCAAGAAGTCTGCCGTTTTCTTTGGTCTGAAACACAACGTATATATTGTATTGTGTGTTGAACCAGTAGTGGAAGAAACTGTCAAAAGTACAAAGTTATTTATACAGTTTTGGGAAAGCACAGAAACTTAATTTTAAATTATAAAGTTAAAGTACCTATAATTTATACTCAAGTACAGAAAACCTTTTTTTGTACCCCGTCACTGATCCACCACCGTGTTTATACATATTATGCATATAGTTAAGCCTAGTTAAGATCATCTGGTGGAGGGCTTTCACTTCCTACAGTAAATGTTCATAGTAATAACCCCACATAGAGTTTAAAACAAGGATGTACAGTAAATATAGAGGGCTCACTCTGCCTGACCCAGCTGGACTTGCTTAAGTTCTTCAGACAGAATCTCTATCAGCTGGGAGTTGCAGTGGCTGATGAAGTGAAGTACTAGGTCTCCAGCGCTGTTGAACATGCCTGTGGATGCGGAGGACAGGCCCAGACTCTGCAACCAGCAGGAAACAAAACACAGAGTCGCACTCGAGTCGCATGTCGATATCTGTCCATGCAAATCATTGTAATACAGACTTCTGCCCCTGCTGCAATGGCCTCCAAGGACCAGCCGTGCACAGGCACAAACTCCAGCGCCGCAGTGAGGATTCGGGCCTGCAGCTGCTCCTCTGTCTCATACTCCTCGTCCTGTTCTCCACTCTGATCCTGGAAACTGGACACATACACTGTCAGCGCACTCTGCACAGCTTAAAATTAGTTTAGTTGCTGATTAATTAACAATTCATTTATTTGATTAGTTGACCAATAAAACCATTATTTTTATCTTGCACTTTCTAGTTTATTTACATTAAAGTACACTTAGTTTTATTTATGACTCTGCTGATCATTTTAATAGTTGACTAAACAAAATTGTTCTGATTCGTCGTTGCAGCGCTACATGGATGCACCAGGTCTTGCTCTACCTGCTCCTGGGTCTGGTGCCCTCTTCCGTGGTTGGTTCTGAGATGGCGTCTGGTGGAGCCTGGTGGAATTCCTGATGCACCTCGTGGGGGGCACTGGATGCTTTGTCAGTTTTGGAATCATCCTGCAATCTCAGGGCAGTGCAGTGGAAAGATCGCTTTAACTCGCACAGAGGAGCAAAAACTGTGGATCGAACAAGACAGAGTGTAGATGTTAAAAACCAAGAGAAGCTTAGAGTGAAAACAAACAATTAGCGCAATGTAGTTATAGAGAAGTGAGTTTGTTTTGGGGGGAACACAATCTCTTTTCTCTCCATTTCTGGAGGTAAATAATCTGTGATATATTTTTAGGGCCCATAAATTTGCGGCATGGTAGCGCCGCGGTTAGTGCTCTCGCTTCACAGCTAGAAGGTCCGGGTTCGATTCCCACCTGGACGGGGCCTTTCTGTGTGGAGTTTGCATGTTCTCCCCGTGTCTGCGTAGGTTTCCTCCGGGTACTCCGGTTTCCCCTACCACCAAAAACATGTACAATAGGCCAGGATGAATGGTGTGTGTGAATGTATGGTGGTGGTCAGAGGGACCGTTGGCGCAGACGTGTGTAGTTGCGACGCGCTTCTCTCAGTCTCCCCCAGGGGAAACTGAAGCTACTAACATAGCTTACCACCACCGAGTGTGGAGTGAATGCAATTGCTCTCATGTAAAGCGCTTTGTGACCATGTCTGTGAAAGGCGCTATATAAATAAAGATCTTCTTCTTCTACTTTCAATATCCAATATCGAAAGTGATAAACACTTAAAATGAGCCCTCCCACAACTTCCTCGGCCTTTGTGTATAACTTCAGAACCATAAGAGATAGAGACTTACCATTTTTTGTTGCAGTTCTATATATTTCTATGGTTGAAACCTTTACTACATCAATAAATGTTTAGCTATAGGCTATTTGAGAGCTAAAAAAAACAAACATCAAATTAAATCACTTAAAATATATATATATATATATATATATATATATATTGCAGGCCAGGCCAATACCCTTAATATCGGTATCAGTATCGGACCCCTAAAATCCATATCTGTCGGGCCCTATATATTTTGGCAGATCCAGCAAATGTAGTAAGGAATATGTATGTTCCAGTAATTGTTTAAATCTGCTGCATTACAATGCCCACGATTACAGAATTACAAATGAAGCACTGTGTGAAGCTACATTGTGTAAAATAGCCCATGTAGGCTATGTGTATTTGTTGTGTCAGTGACAAATACATGTATAGCCTACTACCACCATCAGTGTACAGATGATATTTAACTACTCCAAACTATGTCCCAACAGATATCATAATAACAAAGTAATTTAAAGCAACACTTACATAACTAATAGCCGAGAGACCATGTCCAAATTAGTGCCATAACAGGCTACGTTCTGGACAATTATTCATGGTCTTGTACACAGGCAAAGCAGAAACAGATGCATGGAATGGTCCTCCACCAGTCATTTCCAAACTAGCGGTGTTGTAATAACAAAGCAGCTCGCACCATATAATATTTTGCCCTTCATAATCACCTTCTGCAGTCAGTGCGACACTGGAGTTAACGTGTGTGAGTAGTGCACATGCCGGGTCAGTAGTGTTAGTGCGTGTCTACACAAGTTATGTTTCTATACCGACAGTGTTGTGTTTTTACCTGTGGGCAGCCTCCGCAGTGCCCTAACAGCTCCGTGTCCTGCTCTCACAGCTCGGACCAGCGCCGCCATGACAGCTGCTCTGATGCTGCTGCCTCACTTCCGCCTGTGAGTGTGCCAAAACAAAGAAACCTACAGATATACTGGTACTTTGCAGACGTCTTCACTCGACGCACTTTCGATATAATTTTGACACACTCCTAACCAGTAGCCTGTCGTGCTCTCCTCGTCACATAATCCGTTTCACTTAAAATATCTTCACTTTTATTTTGATAATCTCCACCGGAATCTGCGATTTGACTTTTCACCGAGCATTGTTGACAGACGAAGACAAGATTCGAGGACCCGGAGAGGAACACAACACGGGACGATGGACACTTCTAAAGGTACATCCAGAGTCTACACAACACCTTATTTAAATACGTAGCGAACCATGAAGTATAAAGTTTAATGACGTGCAATGGCGTCAAAGAGAAGTATTAAACCTACTGGTGTGAGTGTCGTTGGTCTGGCTGATACCGGGTCATTTGCGTCATGTTCTTAGAAATGAGCTGACCCTGCGCAGTTTCAATTGTGCCAAGTCATTTACCAACATTCTACATTCTGGATTTAACAAAAGGGTCCATAGCCAGGGTGATCAAACCAGGGACCGACGTGAACACTTGACAATTACACATCATTCTGACTTTGAGATGACTCTTGAATTTCTCCTGTTTTCAGTGTACAGCTAAATATACCATTCTTACAGGTCTTAAGATTCCTGTTCACATATACAATTCTGGGCTTGCTCTCATAATGGACCACCTAAAGTATACAGGAACCTGTATACTTTTCACAATTTCACACACAATAGGATCACAGATTGTAATGTAAACGTTACACTGTGGGGGTGAAAAAAGGACTCCCAAAAAAGCATTAAGCCTCACAGATAGGGGTCCGTCAAGTAGTGTTAAATAAAAGGAAATTGTAAAATGAATATAACATACTTCATTTTATCTATATTGCAGTTGGCAGTGTTTTTCTGGGGCTTTTTTGTGACCATGTCTGTGAAAGGCACTATATAAATAAAGATCTTCTTCTTTTCTTACACTGTTCAAAATTGCCTTGGCTGATATAACTGGACATTTGTGTAAGAATGGATGTTCGATCCTGACCTGTGGAGCCCTAATGTTGTCTTTTCCCTGTAGTCAGTGTTGCAGATGTGGGCCTTAAAGCCGGCGACCGGGTGCTGCTGGTTTGGACGCAGCCTTTAAACCCAGAGGCCCTGAAGGCGATGGCAGCAGAAGCGCAGGACGCTGTCGGTGCACAGGGAAATGTCTCTGTGGAAAATGCAGAGAGACTCGTGTTGTGTGAGTTTAGTGAATTGTGCTCCGTCTGACATAGTTCATATTTTGACTCTTTTTTTTTCCTTACCCAAATGTAGCCTCTCATTCAGCATCATCCTTTGACTGGGTCCTGTCTTGTTTACTGGCGGATGGCTCTCACACACACAATACTGCGAACCTCTCAGAGCTGGCCCGAGTGCTTAAGCCCGGGGGAAAGCTGTTTCTAGAGGAGCCTGCTACAAGTAAAACCTTTTAAAAACTTCTGAATCTGTGTGGCCTGCATGCATCTCCTGGCTTGTTGTGCTTTACCGGGTCTGTTTTTTAGGTACAGATGGGGAGAGTGTGCGGACTGTGGAGAAGCTGATGGCAGCTCTTAAACTGGCCGGCTTCATTTCAGTAACAGAGGTCAGTGTTGGACATTTGGACTGACTGGACAATGTGACAATGAACATCGGATTGTGAGCTTATTCATGGGACAATCTGCTCAGTTTGAGAGACGTAACTAATCACAGTGTAATGTGAACTTTCAGATGCCACACATGTGCCTCTTAAATATAATATAAAGAAAACAATAAGATGTAGGCTCTAAGAAAATGGTGGTACTTTCTTTTTTCTGTCAAGATACAATGCATTAATACATCCTAATGTTGCAGGTGAGTCCAGCAGCTCAGAGAAGGATGCGCCTGTCAGCCTCCAAACCCAACTTTGAGGTGGGCTCTTCAAGCCAGATTAAACTATCGTTTGGAAAAACAACACAGAAGCCTGGTATGTTTGGCAGCAGCTGCTGTAAACCCTTGTCCTTTGTCTCGTTGTGGATTAAACATGTTTTTCTGCAGCTCTGGACCCCAACGCTGCGAAGATGTGGACACTTTCCGCCATTGACATGGATGATGATGATGTGGTGAGATTATAACTGAATTAGTCAATCTTTAATCAGAATTTCAAATGAACGAGTTTTATATCTCAGATTCATTTTGGCAAATAACAGCTGCAAATAAGAAAGTCAATGATCTTGCTTTTCGTAATTTATTTACTGGAGTCTCAAATCTTTACCACACCCTTTACTAAATGTTTTGTTTACACTTGTTGTATTTGACAAATGCGAAAGAGTTTGGTGAACACCTAAGTGGGACCAATAAACAAACGTAAGATGTTTTAGAAGCATACGGCTGTATACTGAGATTAACATCAAGTGTACATGAATGCGTTAACGTGACTCTTTGCCGTGTACAGGATCTCCTAGACTCCGATGCCTTGCTGGATGAAGACGACTTGAAAAAGCCAGAGCCAACATCACTGAAAGCAGCAACCTGTGGTGAAGGAGCTGCCAAGAAGAAGAAGGCTTGCAAGAACTGGTATTTGCCACATCCCTATCGCTGCATTGCAGTTGTCCGTGAATTCTTTTATTGGGCAGACTGTAGATATTAGACATGATATTGCAGGAAAAGCAGTAAAGTAGGATGTAGCGATAAAGATCAAGTTCTCATTTAAGACTACATATAGATATAGATCATTTGCAAAACTCGGGTCAGGGCTTCAAACTTGTCACCTTTCGGCGAAAATGGCAATTTTGATCTTGGAAAAAGGTCATCCACGTGAATTGTGCAGATCTGTAATAAAAATATTTAGAGGGGGTCAGGCAACTCAGTGCTGGGCCCACGTTAACTGGTGAGTAAATGATGACTATTGACGACTCCAAAGGGGCCATTTCAGCGCCACAACAGCCCTGCTCCAGCTCCAGGGCAGTGGTCGCAGACTGTGGCTACGTAGTCTGACTGCACCTCCGAGCCATATCCTCAAATATTATACATATTACCCCAATACCCCTCATGTACCATAATATTTAGCAGAAAGCCTGCTTTTCTTTATAAATAATCATTACTCAAATTAAAGAACAGCTCACAGAAGTACTATTTATTGTACAATTTATTCAAAAGTTCTATCAATCAGCATAAATGTTACTATTTCTCCACCTCTTCTCAGTGAAATGGAGCCTGTGATGCTCAGAAACATCATTAGAGGTAAAATAGTAAGATGTTTACTGAGTGACTAGGGCTGGGCAATTAATAGAATTTTAATCTAATAGTGATTTTAATAAAGGTCGATTACA
This sequence comes from Proterorhinus semilunaris, assembly GCA_021464625.1. Classification (NCBI taxonomy): domain Eukaryota; kingdom Metazoa; phylum Chordata; class Actinopteri; order Gobiiformes; family Gobiidae; genus Proterorhinus; species Proterorhinus semilunaris. The sequence goes on along the minus strand of CM038356.1, from coordinate 26,702,805 downwards.
ATAATCGCGTGGGGCGTTTTAATCGAGGAGAATTGGCCAGTCCTGTCGCATTCTGGAAAATAATATGGACGATGCAATGCTGCAGCGCCTGCCAGGTCAATCCCAGCAGGGGTACTTGGCTGAAACAAACAGGAAGCACAAGAGCATGGCACATGCGGCAGCAGCATGAGAGGACCTGGTGATTTTACGTGTAAAATCAGCTACAAAGTTGCGCTAACTTGTCTAATGGGCAATACAGAAACAGGACGCAGGCATCGGGATTGAAAACTATCGATCGCTATTTGGACCATGTGGATTTGTTGTGAGGCTTTTTTACTAATAAATGCGCGGTTTACTCATTTCTTTATGTATTAAGTTGGCCTTTTTGAGGCTCCGCACACAAACATGCGCTCATTGTCTGCTCCTGACATTCTTCAAACATTTCAGTTTATTGCGTCTCCTTTGCAGATGTTTGTGTGTTGCTTAGCCAGATGAAGGGGTGATGCTGTTCTGTGACACTAGAAGTGTGGAGTTTGTTTTTGCTGCTGAGTTAGCTGCAGTTTTCAGTTTGGCCGCTGCATCTGTTTACATGCTCATCCAGGAAAGACCACATTTATTGTTTTTTTTAAACAAAAAAATCAAATCAAAAATCGAGATCGATCAATATGGGGAAATTCTTTTTTTTCTATAATCGCTCAGCCCTATGAGTCACATTGTGTGAATTATTTCAAATGTAAACCAATACTTTTCCCGTTTTTAAAGTGGTTAAATCTTACGACAATGTTTTTCACCTTCTGAATTGCACTAGAAATCAGGAAAATTAGGATGATCAAATAACATTTATTTATATACCACATTTAAAAACAACTCTTGTTGACCAAAGTGCTTCACAAAAAGGTCTACTGTACAAAATATTTTGGCAATGATAATGTGCTAAACGGTGTTAAAAGCTCTGGAGTAGTGATAAGCTTTACATTTCTTGGGGGGGCCCCAAACCTTACCCTAACCCCCCACTTTAATGTATCTGACATTGTCAAATCTGTCAGACACACAATTCTGGAGAAGCACATTATAGACATTGTATCCTCAGTAGTACTCTATAGAGCGTGCATGTGAGCGTACACTGGAGTGCACTTGCACCTGCGGGTGTCTTGCTGGTAGACTGTCACCTTTTTCAACATGCTCAAGTTTGCAGGCCTGAAAAATATACACCCTCTTCTGGTTGAGGGTTTGTGATCATGGGTCGTAGTGAAAGCTGGGCAGGAAAGGCAGAGAGTTCAGCTTACCTGCCTCTTGGATGAAGAGGTTCTCTGTTTTGTGGATTGTAGAAAGCAGAATGTAGAAACAGAAGCCCCTTATGAGAGACCAACAGGCCCGGTTAGAACCATGAGGCCGTCCTTCTGTGGACCCACCACCTGCAGGAGGAGCCATAAGGGGGTGGTGCAGTGTGATTTGGGCAGCTCCAACAGCTGCCCCCACGACCCGGCAACGGAAAAGTGGAAGAAAATGGATGGAGAATGTAGAAACAATAAATATGTGAATTTTTTGCATTTGTGGCAAGATATAAACATTATTTGACTTGCCGCTTTAATATACCGCGCAATAAGAGTCATAATACCAGGTAATAATTTCAAACTGTGATATTTGGACTATGTTATATATTCCTACTTCAAACTGACAAAATACTGCATTGTTTGTTAGCACATGTGGACTGGCAGAGGAGCTGGACCAGGAGAGCAAGGGACAACAGAAAAATAATCTACCAAAGTCTGCCTGTGGGAGTGTGAGTACACGAGCTTCAATGGCCAGGCCCATGAACGTTCTTACTCCTAATTCTCACACAAGTTAACATTTACAAGGAAACGTTATTGCGACATACAATATTTATATGCTCTCATTATAGTGTTACCTTGGAGACGCCTTCCGCTGTGCTAGCTGCCCGTATATGGGGATGCCCGCGTTCAAACCAGGAGAGAAGATCCTGCTGGACAGCCGCACTCTCACGGACACAGCTTGAAGAGTTACTGCCTGCATTCCATTTTTTTTACATCTGAAAGACACTGGTTTTGTAAAATATTTACCGCCATAATGTTAATTAAAGTAACAGAAATTTGTATGTTTGTGTTGTTCAAATGGTTGCTCAAAAATGACAATGCATAGTGTTAGAGAATTATCAATGGTGTTCGAGAGGATAGATGAAGAAAAGGCAGCAGTCAGGATGTCTTATGCAGGAGAAGTTTATTTACCATCGGTGTGGTACCCGGAGACATGAACTCGAGACATTCGCTAGTCTTACCATTTAAGTCCGTCTATGCTTCCACAGTAGAGGGATAAATACCCTCTCAGAGCGTCATACTGATACGCAAGCAAAACATTCAGTGGCTGAGAGTGGGTGCCTGAGCACCACAGTCAAGGCTATTTACAGCTTGACCCAATATGATGAATAGCGATGTAATGTTATCCTCTTAACACAAGTGATTCTGCTGCACTTTGTTCCTCAATTCTTTTAGGCATAATCAATTGGAATTTTGGTCCCAAACTATATAAATGGAAAGATAACCACCATATGTTTTGAATCCTATTCCACTTAATGATAGAGCCTTACAAAATCCCCCAAATTCTTCAATTAATGTTCCCCTGGCTTATACAGTGGGAACCAGATGTTTACATACACCTTTTAAAAAGACACATTTTCTCAGTGTCTGACATGAAACCAGAATTAATTTTTACTTTTTTAGATCAATTAGAATTAAAAAAAAAAATTTCTATTTGCTAAATTCCAGAATTCTAATTTAATTCTAATTCCAAGTTTACATACATTTCATTAATATTGGGTAGCATTGCTATTAAACTGTATAACTTGAGTCAAACATTTTGGATTTCCTTTGGTCCATTTCTCCAGAACTGGTGTAACAGAGCCACATTTGTAGGCCACGTTGCACATGCCTTTTCAGCTCTGCCCATACATTGGATTGAAATCAGGACTTTGTGATGACCACACATCAGCAGGTCGTCTCATGATTTGAAGGTTGGGGGTTTAAAGCCCACCTCCTGAAGATGCGCACTGTCGTTGAATCCTTGGGCAAGACACCTCACCCTCCTTGCCTCCAGTGTCTGTGTACATTGGTGTATGAGAGGGTGAATGGGTGAGAGGTTCCTTGCTGTAAAGCGCTTTGAGTGCCTGATGTAGGTGGAAAAGCGCTATATAAGTTCTGACTATTTACAAGTTTCGCTATTCATGTAAGCAGCTGTGCAGGCAGGAATCGAACCCTCAGTACACACTGAAACGTACAAGTTTTATTTTAATTAACTTGATGGATTTTGCTCAGAATAGAGTACAACTGTCCCGACTCCGGCCATGCCAGTGCAGGAAGTAAAAATTGCTTTAAAAAAACACCATAAGCTTTTGGAAAAAACATGAAGAGCTTTAGAGAAATTAGAATGGTTACACGTACATTCTTAATTCGTTTCAGTTCATACATATTCTGGTCCTCCCTCGAACTCGGATTTTAAACTGCACTCGAAACTAAATATTTATTTTTAAGAATAAATCATAACTGTGCAAAGTGCGCAAACGGTTAAAGTACACTTTAACCACAACAGCTCATGGACCTCCATAGAGAAGATCAAATCAGCCAATTGTCTCTTTCTTATCTCCACTATACTTTGGCATAATTTCACAAAAATATACTGTTCAATCAATACATACGTTTTAACGTTACAGATTTTTATTTTCACTAGCCCCACTTTGAGAACCCTTGTGTCAAAGGATGTTACTGAACCCCATTTCAGCATTGCAGCCTGCATGATGCATCACGGGGATAAAATCATGAAGTCAGTCAGCCATCTTTGGGCCCGCCGCAAAAGAAACTACAAATATCAGTAACCTCATTTGATTTATTTGTTTAAAAAGGTCACACAATACAGTAATATAGTCTATTATACTTTAGATGAAAAGATGTGGTCCCATGAAACCTGCCGGCTAAAAAGGGGGCGACCGGGCGCTGAAGTCCATGCGGATGTCTCCTGCGCTGGGCTCAAAGGTGAAAGTGTAGGACACCTGTGCGCCTTCGTCCGCTGCGGTGTCACACGGAGAGCTGAGGAAGAACACGGCCTGCTTCTGGTGGGGGCTCCACTCACACTTGCCCTGCAACACACAATCGATCAATCGTCCAATGGGCTTTTTCGTTCATGTCATGAGTCGAGGATTGACGTGTTCGGATGTCAGCTGCTAATAATGGATCCACATCAAAATAAAATATGGAATAAAGTCAATTTTACCGCGATCAGTTCTTGCATGTAAAAACAAAGGCCAGAATTGTCTTCAACTCAAGTAAACGGTGCTTTAGACAGTGCGGGAACATGCTAGCCTGTACAAGCAAGCTCCTCCTGGAATGTCAGATAAAAAGTAAAAAATAAATAAAATGCCTGAACAGTATGCAGTACCTGTTCACTAATGGGTCCAACCAAACCGGCGCTAACGGTAATGTCGTCAGTTAAATGGTATTCCATCCACATCGCGACACCGTGGCACCGGCCGCTCCTGCAACACAAGCCAACAAAGGTCAAACACGACTGCATTTCTTTAAACTTGGACCGAGGGCACCAGTGAGAGTGAAACTGTAAAATAGTGATAAGCACTGGCTTTACTGCATGCCAACAGATACATTGGCACAGTGAGCACAAGTGGGCAGTGTCGAGTGGTGCGCAGTAGGTGATTTTCACATTTTCTGTAGTCAATTCCAAATTTTCCCAACATGTTCACCTGTGCATACAATTTACAGTACTGCCTCTGGATCATCATCATCAGGGGTCCCTCCTGATGATGTGATGGTATTAAGTAGACAAGTAGAACCTTGGACAAACCCACTTGGGACATGTGACCAATGCTATAAGCTTATAGCTATACAGAGACAGCAATTTGGAGTTTGCCAGAGGGAGGCCTAGAGCCGGAATGCGTTGGCAATGATTTGATCTGATCTAGCTTCGGAAGGAACCAGCTACTAGATGGTTCGATTATCTTTCGCCCCTATTAATGAAAGGCTTTTTATTATTTATTCACTTTTGGAGCGCTTCAGTTTTAGATTTTTTGCTGAAACTTGCACTACAAAAAGGTAAATATCAAGCATTGGCTTAGATGACTTGAATTGAGGAAATGTATCTTGTTTTGAGCAATTTTCACTCATTTAGACTTTTTTTCCTGATCTGACCAAGATTACTACCTCAGGTCTAAGGTCATTTAGCTTGAAATAATAAAGTAAAACTGCCAATGGGATAAGACCAATTTTCTTACCACACTGGCAAAGAAAATTACATGAAATAAAGACGAAATGTATTGAAACAAATCAGTTACCTCTCAGAACAAGTGAAGTAATCTAAACGCCTAACGAAATAGGAAATAGAAACATTTGAAATAATCTAGTTAATTACTTTGTGCAGTTCACTGAAGAGCACCCAAAAGGACATGGTTTTACACAACTTTTTACGTACGAGTAGCACTCCAGCCATAAAAAAAAAAAATTCCTTTGGCGTTCAATCCTTAACGCTGCTACGACCAGGAGGGACACCAAATATTTATAGGACACAGAAAAAAGATAAGCGTTCAACATACACAGTACATACATTTTTATTTCAACTTGTTTCTTCTTTCACTGTTCTGCTTTGTATTTTTTTTATTGGAAGGAACAAAAAGGAACGAACCCTCACCGCCCCCTGCTCAAAGATATAACAGAAAGATAGGCCTGGTGAGTCAAGCGGTTTCTGCTTGGTCAACCCTACACAGTCAAAAAGAAAACAGGCAAACAAAAGCACATAAAAAAACTTGACAAACTCCAGGAACCACAGATTGCAGTGCTTTAGAAGTAGAAGAAGAAACCACCGAACTAAAAAAAATCACTCAAAACTTGCTTGAAAGAAGTAAAATTTAACAAGAATGTTTTTTTTTATTTCATTAAAAGAGCTTCTGAATGGCTTTGCTTTACCTGAGGAGAGGCAGGGAGCCCCGACTGGTGATGGGCTCATGTGGAACACACTGTGTGAAGTCGAAGCTCATAACGGCAGCGCTGGCGGTCAGAGCGCGGCATGGGTACTCCCAAAGAGCGTGGGGCTCGGCCTCGTGAGACTCGCGGAAATCCAGTGACCTCTGAGCAGAGAGATCCCAGCTCTAATAAGGTTTATGTGGCATATCACAGACATTAACATTTCACAGACCCCATAAGTTTAATACAAGGTGGAGGGCAGGCAAGACTGACCAACACTGCAGGGAAAAGTCACTTCTTTTTTTTTTAAATATTACAATTCAGCCAGTTTGTAAACTTTCATCTGGAAAACCAAATCAAAGTGCACTGCTTTATGGAGCTGCTACATCATGTATAAAGCATTAACATCATTTGATAGGGGACTATTTCTTCCAGTGTCATTGAAAGTGTAGATGCTTTTAGTCCCTTATTTTAATATTTGTCATCATGAACTACTTTTTATTTAGTCAAAAAAATAAAAATAAATTACGTTTCACCAAACTATACATTATTTTTAATGTTCTGATGAGAATATAACATTATACTATGGTTAACCTAGATACCTGACTAAAATGAAAGTGTACACCTGGATTTAACTAACTGCTCCGATCTGGGGTCGCTGCAGTTGCTCAGGTCAAGGTTCAGTAACACTATGCACCCAAAGATTAAGATCACCTGAACATCCTGAATGACCAGGTAATTCCATCAATGAATTTCTTCTTCCCTGATGGCACAAGTATATTCCTAGATAACAATTCCAGGATTTATTGGGCTTACGTTGGGAAAGGTTGCTGGTCTTTATGGCCAGTACGCCATTTTCGTATCCGTCCCGTCCGTGTCAGTAATGACTTTGTGTGTGTCTAGGGACCACTTGAGTTGTAGGCGGCTGGCCTTGGTGGCCAGTACGCCATTTTGGATGTGTATCTTCTTGGAATGTTCACTATATGTGACGTGGGATCGAGAGACACTCGTTTAGTGAGTCATGACTCTGTTTAGGCCTAATTTTGTTGATACCCTTCTGTTTTAGTTTAGGTTCAGTTTTGTTAACCTTTGTAAATATTGTAAATAGTAGGGGTGTAACGATTCATCTATTTTATCGATGTATCGATATGTTATGTCTTCGATCCGCTACATCGATCGGTGCTCGGCTAGTTTGCATCGATCCTGGCCACACATCAATGTACATTGCTTTTAATTAATTATTTAATTTTTTTGTTAAAATTAACAAGTCTGTCGTAGCATTTCAGGCTACAGATGAGCTGGTGGCGCTCGCTACGTTTATGAGAGAAACTCGTCGGAAGTCAAATTCAGTCTGTTAATAGCTGGGTATTGTTGCTTTTGGCTCTGGCGATGCGCTGCTAGTGTTGTATTTTGTTGGCGATGCTGTTAACAGAGGTTGTAGCGAGAGGATGAGGCGCTCTGAGTCCAAAATATAGACCCTACAGTGTCTGTGTGTGAGACCTAACGGTCAAACTCGTGCAGTGTACACCCAGGTAACTTTGTTAGGTAACTTGTAATGTGAGAGCGGCCCTTTATTTTTCCTGTCCCACTCACTGAAAAGCTGTATAACCTGTATAACCTGTATTTGTGGGCTTCACTCAAGAAGATGTAAAGCCAAAAGAGGAGAGGTCTTAAGGTTAAAGGTATCCCACCACCACTGGCTCCAACTAAAAATAAACTGGAGAAAAGATTAGGCTTTAACTAAAAATATATGCAGCTCTTTATCTTAGCTGTTTATTGCACTTTTGTGAGTGTATTTTGTCCACTGTTTGATTCAACAATCAGCCAATCTGAAGTGAATAAAAAAAAAAAAATCCGGTGCAAATGCCTTCTTTTGTATTTATGTTCAGTTACTTGTAATAATTATTGCTTGATTTGCTGAAAATCCATGGGTAAAAGTATAGAATATCGTATCGGTCCCAAAAAAAGTATATAGGTTTACATCGAATCGTTTGTCCTCAAATCGATACGTATCGGTCAAAAAACGTATCATTAGACCCCTAGTAAATAGCCTTTGTTTATTTTTGTTACCCCTTTGTTAAATTTACCCTTTACATCCCGTTTATTAAATTACAACTTTATTCACCCATTTTTACATCTTGGTTTTTGTAGCAACTTTTAATCTAGCTGAGCCGGGTTATATCAGCGACACTGGATCTTTTGAACTAAGTTTTAGTAAAAAAAAGGTAAAATATTATTTGAGTCGAGATTTAATCAATAATTGTCTTAAATTATTGATTAAACTTTTTTAGTTGACTAAATCTTAGATCAACTTTGCATTTATAATGTTTCTTATAATCATATTTAATTATGGTCCTTTCCCTCTTGGAGCTCCTAACACATGAACAGAGCTGTTCCTGTGGCAGTGGATTTAAATTATATGAGGCTCTTTTAAACCGTCAGTGGAAGTTTGGATGATTTTAGTCTCTTCTTTTTAGTCTCATCTTATTGGCCAGGCAGTGTATTTTTCAGAATAGTAAATCTCCCGTAGACCCCTGCCCTCCACCTGAAATCATGACTCAAATACTAAAATGTGCACATCACATGCACCATCCGAGTGTGGCAGTCACCTGGATCATCTCATCCATGGCTGTAACATCGAAGCCTTCACATGTCCCGCATGGCGCTCTAATCCTCCACAGATTCTGAAGAGCAACCGTACTTTCACATTAACAAGAATTTACAACTAAGATACTCTGGTCACTCAGCGTTCCAGAGTATCTTACCTCGAACTCCACAGCCACCATGTGCAGTTTGGCCGCCTGGGGCAGAACGACGGCATCGGCGCTGAGGCGGGACGCCAGCGCAGTGCGGCAGTACCAGAAGTACAGCGAGTGCCAGGGCAGAAGACCGCTGCTGAAGTACGGCTCCCCCATCAGGACGGAGATCTGGAAGTCACACAATGCTACTGTTTTGGCCTTTGTGTCCCTACTTGTAAACCTTTCTGAGTGCATTCTTGTGATACCTGGAGGTCCTGCAGGTCAGTGCTGCTCAGGCGCTCAGGCCTTCCCTCCAAAAGCTCCACACTTCCTTGTAGCTGATTGGCTTCTAGCACCTGTCGACGTTTACAATATCAAATAGGGAAACAAATCACAGGACGTCTCCCAATGTAGGTGCAGTGGTTTTCAAAGCTTTCACACTCAGTTCCACCAAAGAAAATATTTGTCTTGTCTGAAATTAGGGATGCACCGATTGGTTAGAAATAGACTAATTTACAATTATTTGAGTAAAAGTTTCCAAAACTGTCCAAATGGTGCTCACTGCCTTTGTTGTATGGTTACTTGGCCTCATTTTGCAGTAGCCTTACTTCTCCAACCTCTCAATTTTTCCTTCTAAACTCTTGCAGACCCATCACTGTGGTACAATTGAGACAACATTTAGCACTGGTTGAGACTCTAATTTAGGGAACATAGTCTGGTAATCAGGGTTCGAAATTAACACCCGCCAACCCGCCAAATGCGGTTTAAAAATCATTTTGGCGGGTACTGATAAAAACCTACCAGCCAGTTTGGCCGGTGATGCATGAGCTAGTGATGGGTCGGTCGCGAATGAGTCGGTACAAAGAGCCGGCTCTTTTAAGTGAAAGATGAGAGCCGAGCCTCACCCGCGAGCCGTTTTATTTATTTATTTATTTTTTGCATGTTGCATGTTTATCAAGCTCACCGTGCCCCGCTTTCTGCTACATTCAAGAAAAATAGAAAGGCAAAAGAGTAAACGAGTAAAGAGAATGGGATCGGGGAGAGAGGGAGAAAGGAGAACTCTGCAGGCGCAGCCCGTCCGCGAGGAATGAACCTGCTATTTACACAAAATCAAGATCTCTATAAACTTAAACTACACCATAAATGTATTCAGCGCATCCATAGCTTTCAGTCACTTCTTATTTGAGAGAGATCCGCTTCATATTTTCGGTTTTATGATTAGATAAAGTAACGCTGGGTTTGTGGAGTGAAAACAATGCGATGACGCGCGGAGCGGCCTTTTCCTCTCATGTGTATGAGCGCATTACAAACGTACAGGAGTCCTGGCTTAAGTAATAACTTCAGTTATGTCTGGAGTCTGTAACTCTCTCTCAGCGTGAGGCTCCAGCAGCTCACGGAGGCGGAGCTGAGGCCGTAGAGGGACTGAGGAGAAGCTATGGGAGAAGCATTTTGACTGTAAATAAAAGAGTATATAATTGAAACTAATGGCAGCTTTAAAAGTGTATGTTGCTATAATAAACAATGGCTCTACCACCTCAAAAAATTTACTTTGATTCCTGAAGACAACACAGACCACTATAAGCCAATATCACATTATTATAGCAACTAATAAAATTAATTCCTCTTTTCTTTTTAATTTCTTTCTTGATTATAGTTGTTTTGTCCAAATCTCTCCTAAAGTGTATATATTAAAAAAACATAAAGAGCCATTTGGGTGCCAAAAGAGTCGGCTCTTTTTGGTGAGCCGATCCAAATGATCCGGTTCACCAAAAATAGCTGAAAATCCCATCACTAGCATGAGCCAATCATGCAAATCATGTCAGAGACGCTCTGGGTGGTTTGTCCCCTCTGTCCTACATTTCCCATGAACACTACACTACTGGTGACGTTTTAGATACCTATTATCACATTTTCATCTAGTGGCATTCATAATCTCTTATTTTCACAACGTAAACATTTGTCTAATGGAAATTCTGATTGGCTGGTAACTTCAGAAAGTTACCAGCCACTTTGGCTGGTGATCAAAAAAGTTAATTTCGAACCCTGCTGGTAATGAAGTCAGGTCTATGGGGAATATTGTATTTTCCACACTTAAGAAGGACTATAGTAAAAGAGGAAAAAACAGCAATAATTAATATTAGCTCAAAATTTAACAGACTAGAAATGCAGAGAAACCTGAGCACCACCTGAAGCAGTCCTCATCCTTGATTTGAGAGTCTAATTTGTCCATAATCTAATCTGTCCATGGGGCAAGATATTTACACTTAAATTATGATTTTACATCAGAGGTCACCAACCTTTTTTCAGCCGAGGGCATTAAGTTGTTCGAGAGCTACCAGTTAAAAACAAATCCTAAAGACTTTAATGTACACTGTTTACTTATAGGATATTGACCCCATATTATATCAAAATAGCTTTATTTTAAACTCGTACTGAGTCACAAGAACAGAAATAACAGTATTTTTAAGAATCAGGTTTAAGAAAATTTAAGTGTTTTACACCTATGAAAGTCTCAAGGGCTACTTGGCATGCCCCAAAGGGCACCAAGTTGGTGACCCCTGTTTTACATCTACTTTCGAGTGTAGTGATTTATTTTATCTTAATTTATGTGAAAATATCTTGCCCCATGGATAGATTTCTTGAAATTAGACTCTCAAATCAAGGACAAAAGTACTTATTTCATGAAAATGTCACCGATTTTAAGATTACTTTTTGCAGTGCAGGCCAATCTCAGAGCGGGACGGCATGAAAACGAGACCTCAGATTATTTTTTTTAGCGATAGTCACCAACATGAACCTGCACTGATGGTTTGGCTGTGAGCATCTGCAAAGAACTGAAGTCGACCAATATATTTACACAGCGGTATTTCAGCAATGTCACATCATATAAATTAAAGCCAATGTCAGCTTAGGTTGGACCTGCAGTCTGGCTATGAACACAAGATGGCGCTGCACATCACCAGTTCCTGAATAAGGTTAATAAGTAATAGTAGGACTAACCTGCTGAATGACCTGCTTGGCCATTTTGATACTTTCTACGCTGAACACCTGGAAGGATAAAGAGTTGTTTATTTGTATGTACAGGTCCTGGTAAAAAAAAGATCATTTATATAAACACCTTCTTGGCACCGAGGAGATGAGCAAACAGTGGGAGAAAACTGCCATCGCTGACACTGAGACACACACTGTCCTCTCTGACCACCTGCACAAACAAACGTTATGCCACGATAAGCACATCTTACAGAAGCAGGCTTTTAATGAAGTGTGTCAGGTAGATGTTTTTAATATCTTGTAGATCCAAATTGTTCATATATAACTGTTGCTGGTACCTTGCGGAGTGCGCAGACATAATTCTCCGTGCGTCTCTTGTCATTAAGTTCACCAAAACGAGGACGATTCCAGACCAAGTGTGCCAGACAGGTGCAGCAGGGCCGAGGCACCGGGGCGACAGGGTCTGAGCTGCTTTGCCTGGAAAAAGGACACACCCAAACATATATATCAGCTTTCATCTCTTCGTCTTCAGAGCTAGGTGGTTATAGCAGTGGAATTTCAGAAAAATAATTTTGAAAGATGTTTTGTTCCATTTAAAACAAATTTTAATCACAATAAGAATCCGTTTTATTGCCACTATTAGAAAAAGGGGTCACAAAGTAGGAATTTTCTTATGTGTAACAGTGCAGCATGAAACATAAAGGTAAAACAGTTTCATAATTATTGAGGGTAAGCACATTTTTCATCTAAATAGAAATTGGCAAATTGAGTGGAGAATATCATTGCAGACATGTCACTCATTTTGCAGTGATGGAACGCTACATGTTATTGCTAAGCTATGACATCACACGCACAACCCCTATGAAATTCTAAGGGCTTGCAAATTAAGGGGGGGAAAAGAGATGGAACTAGGTTAAAATATAGTAATGTAAAAAAGATTCAAATTAAATATACAAAATGCACATGTACTTTCTTGAGGTTTAAACCATGTTTAATCTATCTTTAAGCTCCATAAGCATGACATGTCCATTTTAAAATGTGGTTGGTGCAATGGCAGTCTAAGGCCCGAGAACCTGGTGTGACCCACCCTAGCATGCTGTACCACAGGCAGTAGTAGTCATGGCAGACCATCAGAGAAAGCTCTTCTCCTTCTCTCACTGCTCTCTGCTCGGACAGGAAGTAGACGCTCTGCATCCAGTGATCCCTCCACTGAAACACACACACAGGCTGGTCAGGTCCAGGCCCCGCCCCCTGCTGAGACCTGCATGTGTCATACTCACAGGAGCAGCGCTGGGATCCGCATACGTCCAGCTGGGAGCCATGCTGCACACTATGCTCCCACTTGGATCCATGTCCAGGTCCCACCAGGACAAAACGACCTGTGCCTGGCCACTGCACTGAGCCACGAAGCTGGAGCTGTAGGTCTGAGGAGCGCTGCTCACAGGCTTACTGAAGTCCACACTGCCAAAGCAAGTACAGTCAGTCAGCGCACATCCAAAAGCATTACATAAGTCACTAGTGCTTTAGCTGATAAATGGGTGTTTGGCCAGTTAAGAGTGAGATCTGTAAACCTGAACATTGTGAGAGGGCTGCTCAGAGAGGTAAAGCTGCGGGGGGGCACTTGGCTGAGCTGGATGTCACACACTGCATGAGACCCAGCGCACTGGGCCAGGGACGAGTAGGGCAACAGCTGGGACGGCCCAACAGTCTGCGGCTGGAGGTGGGCCCAGCTCCAGAGAGTCTCTGACTGCACCAGCTGAGCATACACTGTGGCCTTGTGGGGCACAGCCTCACAGTCTGCCTGCAACAAAACACAGCACATCTGAGGAAAGGGAATCAGCATCAGCATTATAAATAACAAAGATGGTGAATGAATGATCAGGAATGAATGAATAATCAGGAATGATGATGATAACAGGTTTTGATGCCTGTGAGGTCCAAGGACTAAATAAATTAAGTAATTTGCTTTTAACTCAAATAACTGCTAAAGATTGTATGGAATAAATCAACATTATTGCTCTGTTTTGTGGTTCTAGATGACAAGTATTTTAGCATAGGTATTGAAAGAAAGTATCTTTCCGGTATCGGTATTGTAAACCAAGTACCATTAACCTCTTAACCAAATCTAAAAGCTTCTTGAAAAAAAAAAAGAAAAGCGGCGAAAACGAGATGTAAACGTGGATGAAAACACACAAAAAAGCGACAAAAAAAGTTACAAAAACGATATGGAGAAAAGAAATAAAAGTTCAAAAACACAACCATAAAGTGACACAAACGTGTCAAAAAAGCGATGAAAAAGTGTCAAAAAATACGACAAAAAAGTGGTGACAACATGGCAACAATGCAAGGCAAAATCTTACCTCAGTTTTATAGGTCTTAGCTTTCATATGAGGCGTTACACTGGCCTATACGCTGTAAGCTCTGAGTCAAGAAGCTTTTAGATTTGGGTAAAGCCGAACAGAAGAAAATGCGCTCAGTTAAGAGGTTAAAGTATTGGTGCCAGAAAACATTTTAAAAAAAAGTACCCAACCCTCGAAAAATATGTCTAATTATTTCCAAAAGAAAATCAAAACATTAATAATCTGATGAAAAACCCGAGTATGTGCCATTTTGAAAACTTTCAAATCTGATCTCAATCCAAGCACTTCCAGACCTGGACAAGGTTTTGGTGAGCGTGCTCATAGCTGGGCAGGGCCCCTTCTCCGATCAGCTCAGTGTCGAAAAGCTCAGTGATTAGGACATTGGCTCTGGTCCGCATGTCTCCATCTGAAACACATTCAGGCTGTTAGGTACGCACCTGCACGACGACCAAGGAGGCCCTGGCTTAAAAATAATACCTGGGCCCACTGTGACTTCTGTGGAATGTTTGTTGATGATCTTGATTTTGTCCGAGAATCCGTTCTTCTCCACGATGCAACGCGCCGCTTCTGACGTAGGCTTGAAAACCTGCCCAACGGAGATGTCCCTATGTTAAAAATGACTATTCATTCATTAGGATGCTGTTATAGATACAAACGGTGTCCCTGGCTGGGTACCTCCACGGCATAGCAGTAGTCAGCTCCTGCAGTCACCGCCATCATAGACAGCAGTCCCGTTCCGGTCCCAATGTCAAGCACAATGACTTCTTCACCGCGCGCCTTCACCCGCCCCACGGCCTCCCTGATGCCCGCGTAGTACTTCTTATTCTGCAGCACAACACACAATGATGAGGAAAGCATTACGACCATGGCAGCATTAAATATGGGTTAATACAGCAGACAAAGTGATGACTTTTCATATCAGGTAGATCGTAGTATCACGCCAAGTAGTCCGCACATTCAGTGAAATCAATAATAGAGTTAGTCGAACGTATTCAGACAACAGAACGTGCGGTTACCATCAGGATGTTGATCATACATATGTGGTCATTCTTCCTCTTACCCTGTCATGGTCATGCAGCATATCAGCATAAGATGACCTGAAAAAGGGGAGAGAGAAAAAAAAAAAAAACATTTCATCAACATCATGTCAAAGGCTGAGTATAGTCTCACAATAATGAGTGTATTCCAGGTATAGGACCAGTGAGTATTAAAGGTGCACTACGCAACTTTGTATGTAAAAAAAAAAGTTTAAAATCAATACGTCTTGGACCTTTCAGTGACCCAGTGGCTTTTTGGGTGGTTAGCATAGCGACTTTACTTCAGAACGCGCCAGGATCAATTGTTTTTTTTAGGTTTTCTCTGCTGATTGAACCTACCAGAAAAAAACACTGAAATAAAATTGTTCCTGAAGCATCATAGGAGCCACCGGGATGGAAAGTAAAGCTAGCCACCCAAGCATTCGCTGGGTCACTGAAGGGTCAAATGCACAATAATATGAACTTTTTCATTTTGCACAAAAAGTTGCATAGTGCACCTTTAACAAGCCGATCCTAATGCAAGCAGTGAGAATGAACCAGGTTGCATTTACGTGACAACGCAACGTTCTATCGTTAAAACTAAGATAGTAGGTCGCTAAGAATTCTATGCACAACATCTGTATATTGTGTAGTCAATATACAGATGTTGTGGCTTGGTTTAGGGCCAATATCCCTGTAATTGCAGGGTCTTTCCACATAAAACAAAACTGGCACAGAGTCTGATGTCTCCTCTGTCAACACACATTAAAGTTTAATGTTAGTCAGTAGTAGAAAGGACTTTTAGCCAAAATAATAATACATCAGATTTGGACTTAATCCCTCAGAAATAAGGACTATTAGATTAACCTCTTAATCCCTGCTTTAACCAAGTGCATTTTCTCCAGTTCAGATTTACCCAAATCTAAAAGGTTACAGTGTAAAGGCCAGCGTAACGCCTCATTTGAAAGCCAAGACCTACACAACTTATTTAAACAAATCTTGTTCCTCGCATTGTGGCTGACTTGTAGTCACTTTTTCAACACTTTTTTGTTGCATTTTAATCACTTTTTGTCTCTATTTTGCCACTATTTCGACACTTTTTTCAAGACGCTTTTAGATTCGGTTCAGGTGGAGGTTAAGAGGTTAAGATGCCGTCTGATCTGAGGATTTCTGATGCAAATACATAGTTTTGATTCTAAACAGAACCCTCAACATTCCTGTGGCAAAATCAAACAATAACAGTGTTGACTTTGCACCATATGGGCAGTGTTGCCATGCTTTGACATCACATAAATCCTCTCTTATTTCACTATGTTATGATATACATAACATAGCATAATATTGTATGTCAATGCAGCACCTAATTAGAATTGAATCACTCTAACAGTAGATCTGTGTTTGCCAATCATTTAAAACATTATTGCACAGACATTTTAAAACCGTATCTATCAGAAGCAGAGCACGGATACCTGGCTATCTCCTGGTGGAAATCATACTCTTCGCTTTCTTCCTCCCAGGCCACACCTTCTGTAGCGGGGTAAGGTTGACCACAAAACGTCTTCATTTTATGTTTCAGTCATTTACAAAGGATAAAATCCCGCTCTGTACCAGTGGATGCAGCACTTCTCACACTGCCAGCATTACTTGATGGAGGCCGCCATATTTACTCTTCTTCTCTCCTCCGGCTTTCTTCTTCTTTGGGTCATTTCCGGCAGACTCAGTGACTCGTGGCACATTGCTGCCTCCATAGGTGAAATCCGACAACGCCACAAGATTACAGTGAGTCTATGAGGGCAAACAAATATTTGGGGGAAAAAAAAATGCCAACATTAAACGGTTTTAAAATGAATTTAGAATAGTATTATCCTCCTTGAATCTTGTAAACAAATTAATTTGTTATGGTGCTGAAATGTTTTGGACCCTGTAACACATTTTATTTATTTGACAACAATGCATTATTTTATTTTATTTATATTTTTCACTGTCAAACCTGTTCTGCTGTTTGTAATAAACTTGTAATGAGATGAGAAAGATCTGTAATGTTTATAATTACGTACATTTCAACTGTGAGAGACAGAATGTGGGGGGAAAAAACAAAATCCAAAAAAAACACATTGTATGATTTTTAAACTATTTATTTATTGAATGCAGAAAATAAGTATTTGGTCAAGACCAGATCCGTGTATAAAGTTTAATTCATTTTTCGTTTCCACGTTTCAGAATGAAAGTGTTGGTACATATTTCCTTTTATTGATTTTCAAATTTAAATCCAAAACAATTAAACGAAAAGCAAAACGTTTCTTATTTTTTGGTAATGAAACGAAATCAGTCAAAATGGCTTGAATTTGGATTCTTGTATATGATGCATACAACGAAAAATGTACAAAAATCCAAATTCAAGCCATTTTGACTGATTTCGTTTCATTACCAAAAATGAGAAACGTTTTGTTTTGGTTTAATTGTTTTGGATTTTAATTTGAAAATCAGTAAAGGGAAATCTGCACGAACACCTTCATTCTGAAACGTGGAAACAAACAAAGAATTATACTTTATACACGGACCAAATATCCTTTAGATTTAGTTTTCTGTGGTCATTGGAGCACTCGAGGCAGAAAAGTGTAGTTCCAGGAACAGCAAAGATACTGCTCAGAATCAAGCAGAATCAAGCTCCCATGCTTCTGAGGACTCGAGCTTGATATGAGGCTACTAATACAGACCTACTCTATAATTTCTCTATTTCTCTGTAACTTGTACAAGCCAAAGACAGGAGAATGGGGCTATTTAGTTACGGTGATCATTTCCATTGTATTAGCCGTTCATTGTTGAATTGGAAGCATTTTTGGCCAAAGATAGGTTATGTATGATGATAATAGTAAGGATGAGTACAGAAAAACAGAGAAACACAGTAGCGATGACGTTCAGCCTCCGAGCAGTCGAGCCGTAACTGCGGGCACCTTCTATGTCCCCCACCATCTTACTGTCCCGTGCCTGAAAAAAAAAGACACGAAATAAAAACTTGTGTAGGGTGGGAAAAATAATTGAAAGGAGTGACATAAGGTACAATAGCGCTTCCTTGCTCTCAAACATGCTCTGTGCCTGCCCCTCCTCAGACTTGACTAGTTCCTTTGTTGGGAGCGAAACATCACCAGTTCAATAATTTTCTAGTTTGCATTGTCTACAGGTTGCCAAACTTGAGGTATATATATATACTGCAACTGCAACTTTATTTATAACGCACTTTAAAACAACAAGGTTGACCAAAGTGCTACAAAATGCAAATACCTTAAAATATATAAAACATATAGTAAAAATTACACTAAAAGCTAATTTTAAAATGTCAACTTCTTAGGGTGTACCAAACGCCAACTTAAAAAGCCACGTTTTAAGAAAAGATTTAAAAACAGATACAGAATGTGCCTGTCTTATAGATAAAGGCAACTCATTCCATAACTTTGGTGCTGCCACAGCAAAAGCCCGGTCCCCTCTGAGCTTCCGATTTGTCCTTGGGACGCTGAGGAGGAGCTGGTCATCAGACCGAAGAGACCGAGAAGGAGAGTAGGGTTTGAGGAGCTCAGAGAGGTACAAAGGGACAGCGCCAAGCATTTAAAAACAAATGAAAGCAACTTAAAATGGATCCTAAAATGCACAGGCAGCCAGTGAAGAGAAGACAACATTGGGGTGATGTGTTCAAATTTCCGTGTGCCAGTTAAAAGACGTGTAGCTGCATTTTGAACTAGCTGCAGACGTGAAATACCGGACTGACTCACCCCAAAATAAAGTGCATTACAGTAATCCAGCCGGGTAGTAATGAAGGCATGGATTACAGTTTCAAAGTGCTCACGTGACAGAAAGTGCTTTACTTTGGCCAACTGCCTCAGATGGAAGAAACTAGACCTTACAACTGAGCGAACTTGGCCGTCAAGCTTAAATACAGGATCCA
The DNA here is from genome assembly GCA_021464625.1 of Proterorhinus semilunaris. Lineage (NCBI taxonomy): Eukaryota > Metazoa > Chordata > Actinopteri > Gobiiformes > Gobiidae > Proterorhinus > Proterorhinus semilunaris. Next base: position 26,683,803 of record CM038356.1, on the reverse strand, counting down.
TTTTAAAACCCAAGTTCACAATCCCTGGTTTACAGTACATATCAAGGTCGCGCAGTTGTACAGAACTGAATACATATATTTGGCTCAAGCGCTTTCTTTTGAAAACCCAGTGCAAAACTGTAGTTTTAAGAGCATGTTTAGTTTTACAACCATTTAATTGCACTTGTAACATAGCAATGTATCATCAAAAATGTAAATAGACTTAACTTATAAAGCACTTTTCTACCTTTATCAGGCCCAAAGCGCTTTACAGTAAGGACCCAGTCACCCATTCACTCACCAGTGAACGCAGACACTGGAGGCAAGTAGGGTGAAGTGTCTTGCCCAAGGATATGACAGTGTGCATTTGTGGGAGCTGGGATTCTAACCCACGACCTTCTGATCACAAGACAACCCGCTCTACCAGCTGCACCACTGTCACTTATGTTCTGCAGTGTGGCTTTATGCACTTAGTCAGTAATAAGAATATAGACAATCTTCTCATACACTATTAAGCTTTGTAATGCTAACAATTTGCTCCATAAAATGAGTCCTGATTTATGTTTTTTTATATACAGCGGAAGCCATATGTTTAAATACACTTCATAAAAAGATACATTTGCATTTTTTGTGTTTCATGTCAGACAGTGAGAAAAAAAAATGCAAATGTGTATTTGTATGAAGTGTATTGCAAACATATGGTTCCCGCTGTATATAAATGTTGAACTGTTAACACACTGACCTTGACGGAGTGTATCACGGCAGCCAGTCCCAGGAAGGGGTTAGAGTAGATGAGGCTAACGAGCGACCAAATGATGTAGTCTTTTGGCATCTCCTGGTTGACATCCAGCCGGCTGTATTTGAACTGTCCCGAGTTGGGACTGGACATGCTATTCTCATCCATCGAGACACTAGTAGTATCTACAGCTTCTGCCGCTGTGTGAGAGAGCGCACACAAAGTGTTGCAAATAAGTATGTGTCCCACACAGACCTGTTTCGGTTCACTCCCAAAGAGGTTTGTGTCTTGTGACAATTTCACAATAGAACATGATGACTAAATGCAGGGACGTTGACGTGACAAAATTCTTAGGCGTACATTTAGTCAGGGCTGTTGACTAAATGTATGCGGAAGAATATGTCTTCAGTCACTGCAGACAAGGCTCATTTTCTTCCAATGTTTAGATGATAATATTTCCATTTTAATGTCCAGTTTTCTCATGCGTATAAACAAATGAAAAGCCTAATCTTCACAACAAGCTTGGCACACCTGCATTTGAGGATTTTTTCCATTCTCCTCTGCAGATCCCCTCAAGCTCTGTCAGGTTAGATGGGGAGTGTCGCTGCTCAGCTATTTTCAGGTCTTTCCACGGATGTTCGGGTTCAAGTCTGTCTGGGCCACTCAAGGACATTCACAGACTTGTTCCGAAACTTCAGGGTTTTTTTTTTTAACATTTCCCTCAAATCTTTTGCTCAGTATACAAACCTTCCTCCACAGACAGTTCCTTTGACTTCAGGGCTTGGTTTCTGCTCTGACATGCACTGTTTTACCTAACTTGACAGCAAGCTGAATTCTCGTGGTATTTGTGAGTTTGCAAACACACAAGGGTCCACCCTGAACTGCTCCCGCCTTCACTGTGCAAACGCTCAGCTGTGGGACCTTAAATAGAGAGGCATGTGCCTTTCCAAATCAAGTGCGGACAATTGATTTACCACAGGTGGACAGAAAAATTTGAGATTTTTTAAAATTTTAAATCGACCTAAAAAAGTAAAAGGTCATTGATTTTGTTTTCATGTCAGACAGTGAGAAAAAAACTGCATGTGTCTTTTTATATAGTGTATGTAAATATCTGGGCAGCGGTTAGGGCTTGTCCTTCACAGCTAGAAGGTCCCGGGTTTGATTCCCACCTGGACGGGGCCTTTCTGTGTGGAGTTTGCATGTTCTCCCTGTGTCTGCGTAGGTTTCCTCCGGGTACTCCGGTTTCCCCTTCCACTAAAAACATGTACAATAGGTCAGGACGAATGAGAGTGCGAGTGTGACAGCGGATGCAAATTTGTCCAAGGCAACAATCTGGCACGGCGTGTTTACATGCATGAGTCCCATGTATGTTAATTTCCGATCAAATAAATATTTCGTCATTTGTTTTACTTGCTACTGCCTCAGGTCTTATGCGCAACTCCAGTCTCTATGTTACGCTCATGCATGACGATGGAGATAGTTGGTATTTCAGCCCGGAATGGTGCAGGCTTTTAGCGGCAGCTGTTAATAGGTCTGGGGTCATTCTACACATCAGGACATTGCTGGAGCAGGTAGGGGGGTGGAAAATACAAAGTTAACATTTTTCCCTTTAAAGGCAGGCATTCCCAAAGTCCAGGGGCATCGCAGCGCACATATAGATTGGAAAAGTTATTTAAAAGGAACTAGATGCAAGTTGGTCATTTGTATACTCACTACTGCTACCTCAGGGCTTATGTGTAACTGCAGCTTCTATATTAAGCTCATGCACGATGCGCTTTGGATCTGAATTAACACTTTTTTGAGTGACAGTGCAGGATTATAGAGGCAGTTGTGGAGAATAGGTCTGGGCTCATTCTACACATTAGGACATGGCTGGTTTAAACTCCGTATAGTCCCTTTAACAGCTAAAACTACATTAAAAGCAATTTTTAGCAACGACTGTAGGTTTAATACTGGTATAAAGAAGTATAATGTAGCAAAGAAATGTACATTTCCATTTGTTAAAAGTATTTTTTCTTCAATGTACTTGTTTTGTTAAAAATCTTTGTGGGGTCCCACTGTATATGCAGTGACACAAAACTTTTCTAACTTAAATGTATAATCTGGAAAAGAAAAAGTCTACTTTGCCTACTACCAGATTTTTATTTTCTTAAGAGAAACAAGAAAATGGCGCAAAGCTGATAATTAGACAGCTTTTAATATAGGCACACACTTCATCAGTACAAAACATTGGTTACACTCTGATCAAAAGTCTATTAGACTGACATCTTATGGTTTGCATTTATAAAAAGGAAGTGAAACTGATTTCTGCATTTGAAACAGTAGGAGATATGAAAGTGATTTCTTTCCGCCACACAATTTTGCAATGTCTTTCCTGATATACACGAAGATTGTGGTTATACATTTTAGCAACTTGGAAGCAATGAAAGTAAAGTAGTCATTTGAATAAATTAAATCTTCCGTTTATGGCTAGTGATGAAATGATTCGAGACATGTAGTTCAAGTAGATACTAGTAAAAGGAATAGATTTATATAAGGCATAACATTACATCTACCTGTTCAACGGACTGTCTCAGGACAGATCTTAGTCACAATTGGTTAAATTTGGTCAAATTCTCATTAACTTTTTAAAAAGGAACAGGCCATCGGTTTTCCATACTGAGATATGTTCTTACCCGAGCTTAGATGAGTTGTTGCGTACCTGTCTGGTCTTTGTGCGTGCGCTCAGTGACGCAAAAAGACCAAAGATGTTGTTAGCATTTTGCCTCTCCCAGTATATTCCTATGGCTCGGGGTGAAGTTGGAAGCGACCGCGCTCTTCCACAGGCACGCACAAAGACCAGAGAGGTGCGTATCAACTCGTCTAAGCTCAGGTAAGAACATATCACTATGAAAAAATGGTGGCCTGTTCCTTCAAGCTTTTAAGACGAAGACTTAAAGTGAGACACTGCAGGTGAATTGGGCAAAACAATTACACTTGAGATATCAATTTGAAACTTTTTCTGTAGATTTCTGAAAATATGATAAATAAAATGTACTGCAAGTTCTCCATCCTATTTGCCTATATTCTAAATCTAAATAACAAATAGAGCCACATTTAGATTTAGTTTTATTTTTGCTGATATATTAGCTAAAGATTTTTTTCCCAGAGATAATTTTGTATCTCTAGTTTTTGAATAAGCCATGTATAAGCGAAAAAATCTGTAAAAATCTAAATTTACTCTTGCTTTTTTTTTTAAGGCTCATTAAATAATGCTAGGAATTAGATATTAAAAATCCCTCTGATAGAAACCTTCCAAATATTGTTCAGTCCAAGATTAGAAAGTTTAGACTCTGTAGGAGCTGCTAATAGAGATGTTGCTGCAAGAGTGGATTGAAAACAAAAATGTTAAGGGAGAAAACTCGCTAAAATCTCACCACCACTGATGTTTTTATCAGCTGTGTCTCACCATAAATTATGCCTTGTGTGACTAAATGCTTTGTTGTAGTAGTTCACCAATCTTGTTTCATCTGCGTTTAATGGGACGGTTGCATCACAGCAGCAGCAGGATAAGTAGTGGTTGCGGTCAGATATTTTTTATCTTAATTCTGTGTTATATGTTCTATGTCGCACGTTTGCGCAGAGACAAATTCCTAGTTTGTGAACCCTGTTCTGAAACAATGGCAATAAACCTATTCTGATTCGGATGTTAAGGGCATTTGCTTTTTTTTGTTTGTGAATATAGAAAACTTCACATCTTTGAAGAGGCAGCGAGGGCTCCTGGACGGCTGTACACGTGTACAGTGTTGCTCTGTGGAACAAAAGAAAGAGAATATTAAATACCATATAGTACATTGGGGATTAGCTGCAAACTGGAGGCTGGAAAGAGGATTAAAAAAGGGACTATACATAGTTAAAAAAATTTAAAATTATGTATTCTCCTCCCCCTACATGTTCCAGCCATGTCCTAATGTGTGAGGATGAGACCAGACCCATTTACCACAACTGCCTCTAAAATCACTCAATAAGTTATGCCGTCATGCACGAGCTTATATAGAGACTGCAGTTACGCATAAGACCTGAGGTGGCAGTAGTGAGCATAAAATGACCAACTTGCATCTAGTCTCTTTAACCCCCAGGGCTCCCTTTAAATAATAAAATAAAATCACACTTAACTCCCCAAGGCCCAAAACGTGGCCTCTACTTTCAACAGCCATAAAATCACTGTACTTTCATATTTTTTCATACTTTAAAAAGCAAAACCTTTGCTTGACAACATGCATACCAAATATTTGTAATTTTTAAATGATTTTTAACCCTTTATTGGCCAAAATGCACACACACAAAAAAAAGTCCACTGTTGTGCTGTGTGTAATGCATAAATAATTGCATAACTTCTATACAAATATACCAAATTGAACGAGGTGTTTATTTTTATTAGGCCTTGGGATGGGTCAAAGTTTACAGGTTTTTTGTTTTTCTGTAGTGACAGATTTTCATATAAAAAAACAAACAAAACAAAAACACTGGTCTGATCTAAAAGATAACTTTTGCAAGTTAACACACAAAGACCAAATTAGGTTTTTTGGATAGTGCCCAGTGCACTGTGTAGTGGCTCTACAGAAACATTTAACAAACTGTTAAAAACAAGGTTACTACCAATGTATGACCAACCCTTAGGGCAAATGAACAAATGAAGCACATTCAATTTGGATCACATTTACAAAAGTTATACACGTATTATTGACTCTGCAAGAGCAACAATGAGGAGTTAAGAATGCATTTTGACTCAGAGTTAAACATATGACAGATATTTGGTACGTATGTGTCAAGCAGACACAGATCTATGAGTCGGAGTTTTTAAAAGTATGAAAAAATATGAAATTGTGATTTTATGGCTGTTGAAAGTAGGCGCCACGTTTTGGTTCTTGGGGTGCTAAGTGTGATTTTTTTTTAATGAAAATCTGTCACTACAGAAAAACAAAAAACCTGTAAAAAATAATTTGACCATTATACTTTGACCCATCCCAAGGTCTAATAAAATAAAAACACCTCATTCAATTTGGAATGCATTGAATTTTTTTTTCCTGTTTAGTTATCGCAAATACTTGCATGACAGTGAACTTTTTCACATTTTGGCAAATAAAGGGTTAAAAAAATCATAAAAACTTTACAAATATTTGGTATGTGTATATATCAAGCAAAAGTAGTTCTATGATTTTGAGCTTTTAAAGTAGGACAAAAAATATGAACGTACATTTTATGGATGTTGAAAGTAGAGGCCACGTTTTGGGCCTTAGGGTGTTAAGTGAGATCGTTTTCAGCCCCAGCTCTGGGAAGTAGTGGGGTTCTGTCTGAATAGCCAACAATCAGTGGACTATATAGTCTACTATATAGTGGGGGCCTATGTAGTGAATGAGGGGTTAGGGACTAGGGTGGACATTCGGACACAGCCGAAGTGACAAAGAAGTAGGCAAACAATTTTAAACTGTTCCCATGCCGACCATGTTAAGTCAATGGGAAATTAGTCAAACTTGCTATAGAAACAGACGGCATCGAGTCATACAAGGAGGTGGAAGTGTATTTCAGGAAACACCACTTTTCCCTTTTTAGTTGTTTTCATCCAGAATATAAACTTAATTATCACACACAAATAAAGTCAAGTCTTAATCGGCTCTATATGCATGTTTTCTTTTTACAGCAAATTGTTCAGTAGAAACAAAACAGCAGTCGTAGCCAACATTAGCATGTAGCATGAGGTTAGCATTCTGTTATTTTATGTATTTATGGACTGTTGAACAACTTTGCTTCTTTCCATGTCTTTGTATATTATTGGGCAGAACACTAGATTCATAATTCAGCATTTGTTAAAGTAGCTTTGGAGTAATTATAGAAAGTTTAGAAGTTTCTCCTCTTTGTTTTACCCCCTCAACTGCTTTAAACATGACAATATATGGGCTATTCCAGAGTTACCGTCTGTACCAATGGAGTGTTACCTTCTTCTCTGTCACTTCCTGTCAGTAGTTAAAAAATCTAATCTTTTCTGCCTAACATTTCTTCATAATAATTGCTGCTTCACTGAAATAAAATGATAATTATGCAATTGATGAACTTGCAACTGATGTTATCCTTCCAAATAAGTCATATTTTCAAAAGCATTAAAACACTTAAACATACACTTTAAGATACCGTATAAACTCACTGTAAAACGTAGAGTAACAACAACAGCAGAAATGAAAACGCAATTCAAACTTACTCAACTTATCAAGATCAGAATGACGCGTAGTATTACTGTATTTTACTTTTATACTGTAAACCTGAGCCCACCTTTTTGGCCTCCTGGCTGAGCTTGTTCATGACGGACTGGACTTTGTTGGCGTAGTCGGGATGGATAGCTCTGAGATTCTCCAGCTAAAAAAGAAAAATACAACATTGCCTTTGTATTATCAAAATGTAAACAATGGCGTAAACAAAATTATAGTGACTGTAGTGAGTTGTGAAATACTGTAGAATAGTAAATCTTCCAAGACTAGCAATGGACAAAACACTTTATATTTATTCTATGTGGTATAAATATAGCTAAAATGTGCACCTAAAATCTGGAACAGTCTTCATGAGGATGTGAGACAGGCCTCAACTCTGACAATGTTCAAATCCAGGCTGAAAACAGCTCTTTTTACCCGTGCATATGAAAACTGAAAGTATTTTATCTGCACTCTTGCCTTTTACTGTAATTGATAATTTTTTATGTTGATGTTTTATCTGTTTTCTTGTAATTTTATGCAACTGTGAAGCACTTTGAATTGCCTTGTGTATGAATTGTGCTCTACAAATAAACTTGCCTTGCCCATTTTGTGCGGGAAAATGAGGGTCGAAATACTTGAATCAAACATGAACCATGCCAACAATGCATAGGGGGTCAAAAACAAGCTTAAGTGTTACTTTCATTGCATGTATAAACTATGTAAACTACTGTATGTATGAAAGAACAGGTGCTTTTTACAATTCAACAAAGCATAAGCAGAAGCGGGTAGAGTAGCCAAAATATTTACTCAAATAAGAGTAACTTACTTTACTTGTACATAAGTAATATTATCTTAAATAGTAGTGGCCCAAATATTTACTTAAAAAGGTATAGGCCACCGTTTTTACATACTGAGATATGTTCTTACCTTAAATGAGTTGATGCGTACCTGTCTGGTCCTTGTGCGTGCCCTCCGTCATGCAAATGTTAGCATTTAGCCTTAGAAAATCGACACGTTTAATTTTGTTTTACTAGACTTGGATCGTGTAAAGGCTCACAAAACTATTTAAATAGGGAAAACGTGGAACAGCTTGATAGCTTTTAACTTCACCCCAGTTTGGAGCTATACCTTTGCTGGGAGAGGCTAAATGCTAATTTAACATTTGCGCAACTGAGTGGACGCACAAAGACCAGACAGGTGCTCATCAACTCGTCTAAGCTCAGGTAAGAACATTATCTCAGTATGTAAAAACGGTGGCCTGTTCCTTTAAGAGTAAACTTCGAGAACATTTTACCTGAGTATTGTGAGTACTGAGTAACTGAATGTAAACGTATGATTCGTGTTTCAGTAGTGACATAAATGAGAAACAAAACAAATAATATTTTTCATATAAAATATTAGCAACAAATTATAAAGAAACCCAACACAAAATACAACTTACATATTATACAAAATATTTTTCCCTTATTTACTCAATGGCACATGTTACCTTCTTTTTTCTTCCACTTTATTTTTAAATTACTCAAGTAGAAGTAAAAAGTACTGAATGAAAAAAATTAAATTAAAATTACTTAAAAAAAAGTACAATTACTCAAAGTTGCTTAGGTACATGTACTTGATGAAAATGTAACTGAGCACGGGTAATATAAGATCAGTCATTAGGTGCCAGAAGAGTAAATAAAAAAACAAAAAATAAAGACAAAAACAGCTGATTAATTATGACAACAAATGAAATGTTTTGAATGCAACAGTTTTTATGGCTTAAGGGTTGCTGCATGGGGAAATTGTCCAGCAATGAAGTTCAACCTCTGTGCAAAAATAAAAAGAGGGATTCTGGTTCCTAAATTGACCCTTATGCATGTGACTTTTGCCAGTAAACTATATCAATTTGGGCGAAAATTAGGCAATGGTAAGTCGGAGTGAATCAGCATAGGAAACATTTGCAGAAAACAGGAACCGCCCCTTTCCCGTTATCTTTTTTGAACACTTCTCATTCCAACTACTGACCCAACTCCTCTGACCTCCTGCATGTGTTACTGTCAGATTAACTGCACTTCATCCCTCATACGCCGAGGTGATTTACCCAAAACCATAAGTGCGTCAATGTACGCCATGATAAGAAGTGACCGAATAGTGCCGTCAGTGAGGAAGGAGGTAGGGAAAGGAAAGCCTGTATGCGCCTTATCTTAGCTCCTTTAGCATAGGGACCTCTGGAGGTTCCTCACCAGCAATTAGGGGCAATGTGCCATCCCACAAGCCAACGCGCTGTCCCCCCTCGAATGAAAATTGCTCTGCTCAAATCACTTATGATCAACAGCCACGCTTTTATTCCAATAAAATAATCTGCACAAGCCAAACTTTACATAAAAGGTGACAAAATCAATGCTGGAGTCACCACCGCCCAGTGCACATCTCACCGTTTTAAAGATTATTGAAAGTAAATGGCCTAAATGAAGGCGGTTTGGCTACTTTTGCTTCCATTTAGAATCGCTTAAAAGGCACATGGCTAATTTGCATATACTACTGGAGAAACAGACCTCGCTGTGCGTTAAAGCGGCAGTTTCTCTCTGAATATGAATCAAAACACAGGAATTGGTGGAACATTTGACCACAACATTTTTATTTCTGTGAGTGAGAGATGTAGTTTGAGGACAAGTCTGAAACTGCTTTTTCATCATCAACCGTTTTCTGTGTAGCTTCACATCGTTACGGTGGTTCATGTTTGAAACTTTCAGAGCCAGCACAGATGTAGCTACAGTCTGTGGGGTTTATTATTGAACACAGCAGGAGTTTGGCTTGAAGTCACTCAGATTAGGATGGCACGTTTAAAATATCTTTTAAGTCAGTGACTGCAGGTCAGAATAGGAGTGTATTTTGTAGTCTGGTTTGTATGGGTGAAGTAGTTTTTATGAAACGGCGGTCGGTGACGTAACTTGATTTCAATAGTAAGTAAGTGCTTTATTGTCATTGTACAAGTGTACAACGAAATAGTGTTCAGGTGTTAGTCCTGAGCTGCTGCGGCTGAGCCGCGCTGCCACTGTGCGTCAACCTGACCCGCATGACCTTGGAGGTCGGGGAAACTGTAGCACTTGGAAGAAACCTGGCTGGCTGCCCTCTGTCTCCTCTGATCCTCTGAAATGTTGCCGCTCCTCCTGGGTTTGTCCCTGTTTCAGAGTGTGCACTGCACTGGTCAGCTCCACCTCCTCCTTCCTCTTCCTCCTTCCGCTTCACAACAGTCTTTCACCATCTCTTGTTTGTCCTTTTTTTTTTCCTGTAGTACCTCTTGTGACGCCTCCTCTGTGCTGCAGCTGCGGGGGCTCTTAGAAGACATTTGTAGGTCTCAAAACGGTTTAGCTGATAAGCTAGCATTTTGTTTATCTTTAAAAAGCTGCCTTCTTCAGGACCATTTTAGACTCTCAAAGTAAACAACTCCACCAAACCTCCACAAAAACACTGCAAAGACGTACAAAAGTATCCAGAAAAACAATGTGGAACACAGAAACCACAAATGCAGTTCGCAGAAAAAGGCAAAAAAACTCTGCACAAGGAGAGCGAGGTCGCTTCCTGTTTTCACGTCGCCATGACAGTAGACATTGTCCTGGAGTTTGTTGGGTCAGGGCTGGCCCCTTGGCATTAGGCTACTCAGGCAACCACCTAGGGCGCCATTCTCCTGGTGGGAGCACAAAAACGAGCTTTGATTTATTTATTTTTTACCCAATGGAGGTCCCTGCCCCCACCATCCTTGAGTTTCGTAGATAACTTTGGAAGTTATATCTTTTTTTCCCCATATGTATTGGAAACTCGATGCCCAACCTCTCCTCGGGCAACAAATTGGCTGCGGCTGGCCCACACAGACGCATATCAGTCATAATTTTACACATCATCCTCCTCAGCCCCTGCACCTGTTCCCTTCAAATACAAAACAATGTAGAAATGGAAGAGTGAAGAACTATGGAAATTTAGACCTACAATGAAAAAAAAAAAAAAAGGAATTCAAGCCAGGGTTAATATGAATTAATTGATTGACTATAAATCACTCCAAGGCCATAACCCATAACTCATTTATGGGTTATCCCCTCTGGGTTTCCGCCTCAATCTGTGACATAATAGCAATGTCGATGAATCCAAAGAAACAAAACAAATGTGAGTGATGCGTTTGCGTACCACTCGGTTCTGGATGAAAACCTGCGCATCCTTCAGGGCTCCTGCCATGTTCTGGCAAAGTCTCTGTCTCTCCTCTTCGTTCAGCACCTTAGTGAAGAAAGTGCGCACCTGCAAAGACATAAACATAATTGTAGTTTCAAATTTCTTTGTGCATGAAGTGCAACGGCTTCACTGCTGTGCTATGCTCGTGTTAATTGCATGTTGCACCCTCTGTAAAACATCCTCCAGCCCGGGACTACAGATGGAAAAGCCATACTGGCCAACTTGATCATGTGGACTTTGATGGACTCATATTGATGATTATTTTCACTGTTCTGCAACTAAAAAATAAACATCAACTTTCTTGGTTAACGCAGTTGACAGCGATAAACATATTGAGGACAGAATAGGTGCAGTGATAGAATGGGCTTTAGAAATGTGGAGGGCAGTTTCGTTTTACATTATACTGTATTGGTAGAAGAAGCGAACATCCAAAGTGGACAAGGATGACTCAAAACTGCGTAAACGAAAGTAAATTTTTGACTAGAGAACTACGTCATAAAAGTTTTCAAAAGTCAGTTTTGCATGATTCGTCTTTGCCAATAAATAATTTAAAACAACAATGAAACTTGTTGGTGCCAATGGAGATACAAAGTAGGTCAACAACAACAGTGGATGAGTCTCCACTGGATCTCAGCCAAAGGAATAAATAAAACTACAAAAATCACTAATGGCAACATCAGGCCCCCCCACCCCATCATAGCTGCTCAGGCCCCCAAAGCACTTTGAGTCTCTGGAACACTCTGGAATTCAAACCTTTAAATTAACATTGTAAAGAAGTTTTCCTTCAGGCCAACGTGGGGAGGTTTGGCCCTTCATCTTTTGACCGAGCAAACATTCCAACACGTGACCAATGCGAGGTCTCCTACTCCCTCCAACTCCTCAGTGTATTTGCAATACATACATCACCTCCTTTCCTCATGACGAAGAGAAGAGAAGCCTGATTTCTGTATGCACCTGGGTGACGTTGTCCTCGTCAGCGCTGTTGTATCGAGCCACATCTGGCGACACCTGGAACTTGGACTCGACAAAGCGCGGCTGGGTCTCTGGGGCACTGAAGCTGTTGGGAAAGTAGTTCGGAGCCCCACCTGCAAGACGAAAGGAGGTAGTACAGGTAAGAAGAGGAGTAATAGTTTTGTAGGTCGATATGGCAAGTAAGAAAGATGAGAATATGAGGATCCATTGTCGTGACTTGCCTTGGTTGTCGTACATGCACATGGGCCCGTCCCGTTGGTAGTTGGCCACTCGGGCCCTATAGGGGCAGTTGACGGGCAGTTGGAGGTAGTTCGCTCCTAGCCTGTGGCGATGAGTGTCTGGATACGAGAAGAGACGTCCCTGCAGAAAAACAAGACAGAGGTTAGGTGAACAGGGAGGGTTAATGTCTGTCTTAAATGCAAAACCGTAGACCAGAAAAACAGACTAATGACTTTAACATTATCAAAAGTAAATGATATTAAAAACACAATATACTCAAACTAGATAATCTTCCGTTATCTAACTTTTTGGTTACTTTTGTACCTGCAGCATCTTGTCGGGGCTAGGCTCAATCCCAGGCGGCATGTTGCTCGGGTCGTAGGCACTCTGCTCGACTTCAGCGAAATAATTGGTCGGGTTTCTGTTCAGCACGATCTTCCCCACAGGGATCAGCGGGTAGTCCTTATGAGACCACACCTAACAGAGGAGACACAAACGGGCACTCGATAGAACGTAGAAAACAATCTGTCCCTATTTTACATGTTAGTCTCCTCTAACTCACCTTTGTGATATCGAAGGGGTTGAAAGGGTACTTCTCGGCCTGGTCGAAGGTCATGACCTGGATGTAGAAAGTCCAAGAGGGGAAGTTTCCGTCGGCGATGGCGTTGTACAGGTCTGCGATTGCGTAGTCTGGGTTAGAGGCAGCCAAACGTCCCGCCTCCTCCAACGAGAGGTTCTTTATGCCTTGGTCAGTCTGAACACAGAAATATGAAACGTTATTAATCTCCTCTAAAGGGAGGATGGAATGATTGTGCCAAACATGTCGTATCGCAATATATTAAAAGTTGAGGTGTCCATGATTCATCCGTTTATCAATTAATTGAGTAAAAGAAAAACTATCTCAATAATCGTCATAGGATTTTATAATCAGGTGAGATTTTTGAGTGTTAAATGAAACTGGAGGAAAGTGTTTGTTATTGTTTGAGCTGAGGTTTAAATAGAAGGTGTGTCTATGTTCATGAATCAGCCACATGTATTGTTAAACACAATTTTTATGGCTGGATGACATAAAAAAACAAAAAAAAACAACAAACAAACTGAACGTCCATCTAACTTCACCACACAGGCGCACACCGACATAATGACCCTCACTCATGTCACCTACTGGGTTTAGTAATTTTGGTCATAAAAACAGAAACTTTACTCGTAAAAACAGGATTTATTTTGCTCGTAAAAACAGGATTAATTTTTGTTGTTAAAATAGAAATGACTTTTGTCGAAAAAACAGGATTTTTTTGCTCATAAAAACAGAATTTTGTCTCGTAAAAACAGGATTTATTTTACACACAAAAACAGAACTTTTCTCGTAAAAACAAACTTTTCTCATAAAAACAGAAACTATCCTCGTGAAAACAGAAACTATTTTTTTTTCAAATGAATGCAATACGTTGCCGTAGAAATGTAACCACATTAAGATCAAATAAACATAAAATTAAGTTCCCTAAAATATACAAATCTATAATTTGTCTTGAGTTAATCACTCGACTTTTGATTAAGCTTCATTGTTATTTCTGGTAAAAGCTCTTATTTATATTTGGGTTGAAGTGGGGGCATTAAAAGTAATAAGTAAGTCAAAGAATGACTGCACAACTATATTATGTTCCAAGTTGATTATTTAGATTTATGCCCCATATTATACCTTTATTTACTACCACTTGTTTGCACATTACCTTGTTTTTGGTGATTGTACATTTTTCCTGTGCATTTGCAAATAAAAAAAAATGTAAGTCTTAAATGTCATTTAAAAGCATTCAATTAGATTCCAACTGGAGTCGAACCTAATTTCTTGCAATATAATGACAGTGCTCAACTCTTTACCTTAGAAGTTCATTTAAAAAAAAAAAATCCTCTGTTTAATGGAATCGGAAGAAATTAAATTTGCACAGATTTTTTGTGTTTGACGGATGAACCCATCAAAAGAAATTGAAACAGACTGTGCATCACAAAGTAAAAATCTGACATCAGGAATAGAACCTTCAGAATTCAGGCATCACACAGTGTGTTTACTTGTTTGTGTCTAGGCTATCTTGTACAAAATGTTATCAAAGTGTTAAAAGGGTGATATTATGGCTAGATCGGACTGACCTTGAAGTGGAATTTGCAGTAGACAGGCTCTCCTGCAGCGTTCACCAGTTTGAATGTGTGGGAGCCGTATCCGTTCATGTGGCGATGTCCATCTGGGATTCCACGATCACTGAAGACGAAGCTGATCTGCCAGGAGCGCACAGGAGAGAAGACATGATCAGTAAGGTAGAAAAAGGTTAAGCAAACTTTACAAAGGTTAAGCATAAACAAACAGTAGGTTCAGGATGTTTTCACCAACCTGTATTTTACAGGTACATAATATAGTGGAAATAATTGATAGAGGTCTGGGTTTACCTGGTGCAGAGTCTCTGGCCTCAGGCTAATGAAGTCCCAGAACATGTCGGGGTCCCTCATGTGGGTTTGAGGGTTCCTCTTCTGAGAGTGAATGAATGAGGGGAACTGCAACAAGAAAAAGACATTGCATAAATAAAGATCAGGAAATAACACTTCAAAATAAGATTATTGTATAGAATAAACGATGATGACACTTTTGCAGTATCTTTTGAGGGGCCCAAACCACACTTTGCAGTTCACTATTTTGTTGTTGAAGTGCAGAGAGTAACCTTTGGCAACTTTCAGAGAGGACGAAACATTCTTCACAAAAAACAGCAAACGACCCCAAAACGTGTTTGTTTTGCACTTCAGGGCCATAGTAGTTTACAACGTGAACCAGTAATGGCGCCTCCTCACCAGCAGGGCGTCACGGATGAAGAAGATAGGGGTGTTGTTTCCAGTCAGGTCCCAGTTGCCCTCCTCGGTGTAAAACTTCACAGCGAAGCCTCGGGGGTCTCTCACTGTGTCCGCTGATCCGGACTCCCCGGCTGAAATAACAATGGAGGACGTGTTAAAAGTTTAGATATTCCAATAATAATAATAATAATAATAATAATAATAATAACAACAACAATAATAACAATAACAACAACAACGACGACGAGTACGCCATACAACAGAAACATTTAATATGCTAAATTTCAAACAAAATACAATCCTTCCTCCATAACTTTCATCTCATAATGCAGTTTAATAAAGAGAAAGTAAATTTGAATCGTACCCACGGTGGAGAAGCGGACGGAAATCGGTGTCGTTTTACCCACATGTTCAAACACCTTGGCCTTACAGAAGCGAGTGATGTCATGAGTCACCTCAAAGTAGCCAAAAGCACCTGGACAAAAGAAAAACATTTTCAACATTTTAAAGCAGTCCCAAGTCTGGATCACTAACTTGGACCGCAGAAAGGTGGTCCCTCCCTGTTCAATCTGCTGATAATTGTCCTAATTTTATCTCGGTGTATCAGTTACCTGCTCCCTTGGCGTGCACCACTCTCTCTGGGATCCTCTCACGGTCGAAGTGGGCCATCTCATCGGTGAAGACCACATCCTGAACGAGCAGCGGCCCACGGGGTCCAGCCGTCAGCAAGTTCAGCTTGTCTCCGATGGGCTGTCCACCGCCGGTGGTCAGAGTGTCAGGCCTCTGTATTACAACAAAGCAGGACATTGAAAAGCCGCAATTTAGACCGATCATTTTATAATTCAGAGGGTTGGATATCTGTTTTGTATTACTTTTACTGTTGGCAGAGGATAAATAAAAAGAAAAAAGGTAATAACTAACATGTATTATTGTTTTGTTGTTTAAATGTTAATGGTTCATTTTGATTTTCAAAAGCATTTGCCATATGAGGATACATTAATATGTATGTGTACTTGTAAGGTTTTTTGTTGCCTTTCCCGGAACAGATGGCTGTTGACACGGTGGATAATCATTGTGCAATTATATTTTGCAAAGCTGAATTTTGGTGATAACCGGTTTCTGGTGTGTGTTCACAATGTCTGCTTTGCATTACACTTGCTTACATATAACAAAGTGGCTTTAAAATCGTGTTAAACTCCTTTTGTCAAGATCACAGCCGAGCCACACTTAAGAGCATAAACCCATATGGAATAGAACAACTACATAGCAGGTGTCCAAACTAGTGCAAATCCATTGGGAAACGTGCATGTTGTGATTGGCCCAAGCCACTTCAGTTTGAGCATTTGCATGCCATCCAGCATGACAAAACAGACACTAAATTGCTATAACATTTCAATAAAACGGCTTTATTGAAGTCTTCACTACAAAAGGTGATATAGGCCATATTTACCTTTGATCACGCGGTTATGCAACAAACAAGGAGCGAAGTCCAAGTCAGGACCATCGTCTTTGGACAATGACCCACTTATTTGGACTGGACTTGTCTAGTCTTGACCGCTGAATAAGACAGTTTTGCGATGTTATATAGCTTAGCATTAGCTCCAAATTGCATGATTACAATGCAATAATGTCATAATCATGATGCTAGTTTAGCTTGGGGTTAGCATAAAGTACATTTAGCAAAAACTCTGAATTCAATTTAGTGTGTGCATGTAATGAAGAACGCGCAAATACAACAGAGAACCCGGGCAGTTTTGCTTTTTTTATTTTGGCGTGGTTTCGGGTGTAAAATAGCTTTTGTTTTGACGCAACAGTAGCATTTCTTGCAGCTCACGTCCTTACTCGACCCTCACCCGTATCTACCCCGTTTATCTCCGCTGCGCAACATTACGCTCTAAGTTTAATTTGTACACACACCTGGTTGGCCCGAGCCTCTTTCCACAGTTTCATCTGGTCAGTGGCTTTGGCCCTGCTACCGGCCATAGTTTCTTCAGCGCCGAAAGACGACCACGAAGGGAGTAAAGTGTTATGTTGTTTGTCCGTTTGAGAAAACGGGGAGAAATTGTTCCTGGACTTTAGACGCCAAAGTCCCGCCTCCTCTGCGCGCCCCTCGGCTCTGATTGGCTGACAGGAGGTGACTGACCCAGACTTGGTTGCTGCCCTTTCTATTAATCTTACATATCCATCAAATGTTATGCATTGCATAAAAAAATGTATTCTCCTGTGACAACTTAACTTTCATACTTTCATCCATCCATCCATCCATCCATTTTCTTCCACTTGTCCGTTGCCAGGTCGCGATTTTTTTTCCTAGGATGGGAAAGGCCACATTTAATAACAACCCTAGTTTAAACTGATCCAAAGTACCCGTAGACCTAAACCCAACCCTAACCTTAAAAACACAAAAAATTACTGGAAAAAGCCCTTTCCCATTCTAGGATTTTTTTTTTTTAGCTGCCGGGTCACATTGCACCAGCCCCTATGGCTCCTCCTGCAGGTAGTGAGTCCACAGAAGGAACTTCACTTTCAGTTTATATAAAATGGATTATCAGTGCATTGTGTTGTGCATGGAACTTTTATCTTACTATTTTAAGATATTTAAAGGTGCAAGTTTTTTATGTGAAAAACAAAAACAAACAAAAATTTGATATTTGTGCATAAGTGACCTTTTTGTGACCCAATGGCCGTATGAGTGGTCAGCATGGCGTCTATACTTTCCATCACACTGGCCTCTATGATGCCCCAGGATTCATTGCTTTTAGAGTTTCTTGCAGATGACGGACCCTCTTACCATAAAACCTACAAAACAATTGATCCAGGAAAAAAACAAAAAAAACAAATCCAGGAGAGTTGTAGAGGCCACCGTGATGGAAATTATAGGCGCCATGCAAACCACTCATTTTCTTTTTGAACATTTACTGTGTGAATATGACACTATTGCCTCATGCCTTGTTTTTATTTGTATTCCTAGTTTTTGTCATCTGTTTTATGTCGTGAAGCACTTTGGGCAGCCATGGTTGTTGTAAATGTGCTATAGAAATAAAGTTGACCTTGACCTTGATACAGAACCACAGGCTCATGTCCCCTTCAGTCATAGAAAATTATCATATGTATTTTTTTATATTTAACATATAATAAATAGACTATACATAACCGCATAGTGCCCCACAATGTAGTATGTGATGTTGGGGAATATGTTCGGTATGGCTTTTCATAATTTTACAGAAATATTGTGTGTCCAAATCATACAAGTTTGGCCTATGAACGCCTGAAGTCATGGACCTATACACATTACAGCAATGACAACCTGATTACTTTACATGGTCCATTCTTAAATATTTTTTATACAGCCTTTGTTAGCCACTCGTGCAAGTAGCTGACCCTGTATCACCCTTCTAATGCCCATACTTGCTTGCTAAGAAATCAATGGCATAATCACCAGTGTTTGAACTTTTTATTTCAAACTGCATTCACACAATACACAGTTTTCTGGGGGCACATTCACAACAAATGCTAAATAGCGTCATGCATGGTCGGATGGCGACTGCAGCTTTGTTGAACCAAACGCCAAAAAAAATACGCTGATTGTAAATGAAAATATTGCTTCATCATTTGGCACGGTACAGGAAACACAGACTTCTAAAATTCTTGTATTTTTCAAACTCATGTCATGTCAAACTGATGGATGCGATCAAACTTGACTGAAGTTGAGGAAGTGTTACTGCTAACAAAGTCACACAACAGTTACATAAGGCTGATGCAGTTAGTAGATACTGTACATAAATAACATTCAAATTGAACTAAACCGCACCATGGCACAACAGTGACGAGAACAGCAGTGACAAAAAAAAAAGTCACCCTGATTTTGAGAATGTTATAAGTCTCTCAGCGTTTCTCAAAATGTGGTGCAGTTTCCAACAGTGGTACAAGGTTTAAACCAAGTTTGATGTGTTTTTTTTTACTGGCAGATTATATATCTTAAAATTAAAATTAAATACCAGATATACTATCTTTTAAAAATATCAAATGAGTAAATAAATAAAATAACTTTAGTGCAAATAAATCAATATATTTGTGTGAGCTCTCGGAAGTTTTCCATCGTTGTCAAAGTAGTCATCACTACTGCATTGTTTTGGTGTTGAGGACATTGCGCCTCTCATCTTAAAATGTCACCAAAAAATGATCAAACTTAAAAAACAAGTGTGCTGCTAAAAGATTACTAGTTGTCGACGAAGACAAACAGCATATTTGTTGTTTTTACTGGAAGGCAGGGGACGAATATGAATAACGTGGGCTAAATCCTTAATTCTAATCCACACTTTTTCCCAACCCTAATGAGACAGGACACCCTCCACTTGACCTGACATTGACTTGTGTTTTAGTAATAAAAAAGAAATAAAATAAATCCAACTCTCAGGAGGTTTGCAGAAAGTGTGCAGTCGGAAAAAAAAGTATGAAAAAAAAAAGGTCTTATTTAAAAGAAAAAGGTTTGCAAGTCGCGTTTTAGTAGTTTAAAAAACAAATCAATTGATGTGAGTAAATGGATACCTTTTTTTTTTAATATGACCTTTATTTAACCAGGAAAGTCCCACTGAGATTAAGAATCTCTTTTACAAGGGAGTCCTGGACCCAGAGGGGCACCTATTGTACATATTTTTAGGGGTAGTGGAAACCTACGGAGACATGGGGAGACCATGCAAACTGCCCGTTCAGGTGGGAATCGAACCTGGGACCTTCTAGCTGTGAGGCACGAGCACTAAACGCTGCACCATCGTACCGCCCTGGGTGAATACATGCACTGCCTGACAAAAAAAGGTCTCCACCTGGATTTAACAAACTGTTATGGTCTGGAGTTGCTGCAGTTGGGCCGGTCTCGGTTCAGCAACACTATGCGCCCAAAGAATGACGACCGGAACATCCTGAATAACCAGGTTATTCCATCAGTGGATTTCTTCTTTCCAAGATGCCAATGCCTGGATTCATCGAGTTAACATAGTGAAAGAGTGGTTCAGGGAGCGTGAGACATAATTTTTACACATGGATCGGCCACCACAGAGTCCAGATCTTAAACCCATTAAGATACTTTGGATTGTGCTGGAGAAGGCTTTGCTCAGCGGTCACACTCTCCCAGCATCAATACAAGATTTGGTGAAAAATGAATGCAACGCTGGATCTTTTGACATTGCAGAAGCTTATTGAAACAACACCACAGCAAACGTAGAATGAAAGCTAAAAAAGGCACTAGAATCAAATTTTAGAGCGTATGAGTTTTTTTTTTGTGCCGACTTAATTTTTGGTCAGGCAGTATACTGTATATACAATTGATGGAGGTATGAGTCCTTAATTTAACACCTAACAAAAGTATTCTTAGAAATCTCCTTGTTAAACAACCTCGACTTCCCCTGCCATCCTGTAAAAAGTGAGTTTGCCGGCGAACGTACTCAACACTAACGAGACCACAGATCACGGCTTGAGATACTTGATACTTACTCTACGATCAAAACAATATAAATAATCAGTAAACCACTGAAATTGGGCTGAACTAAGAAAAGAACACTTGGTTTCCAGTCCCACAAAGAAAAATCCTGTGTATCACGTGCCGCCTGCGCGTTACCACCGGGCAGGCGGGCCATTCTACAACACAGTCTTTTCTTCGAGTGGATTCAAGCCTCACAAAAATAACAAAGTGACAAGTGAAAACGAAGATCCATTCAAAGTGTCAATGTGTTTGCGGTAACATATGAAGACGTTAGTACAGTTCACATCACGTGTTAAAATCCCAGAGGTGTTTTGATATTACTTTGTTGATCGGTATTTATTGTGTGAGTAGAAATGCGCTGGCGATGGATGGAGCAAGAATTAGAAGAAACAGTGATCAATATTTACATGCGTTGTTGTTGTTTTCATCAAAGCCAACTCGTATTGCGCCTGTTATGCTCAAAGAGTGGCAATTTCCAATGCTTTTAAATGTAAAGATGGGTTCAAGTTCAAGCCAAGCATTAGAAGAGGTGTACCTAATAACGTGGCAAGTGAGTATTATGTTAATTCGGCCAACCCTGTAACAACAGCTGCTACAAATTACAATTTTTCACCTGATAAAGAGTAACCTGGATGTGTTTCTCGAAGGCCCACAAAAACGCTACCATAAAACGGGAACCGAAGCCTCTATTATTTACCCATCCCGCCGCATAAACGTATCACACGAGCAAATCCCATCGAACGAACTGAAAACCTGACTGAAAAAACGGACACGAAATCTATCGGGGAGGCGGAGGAGGCTGAAGGCTGGATTAGAAAAAACGCACGGGTTTGTTTCCTGAAAATACTATCGCGCCCAAGTCAGTGGATCAACTTGAGGTTTGAACTCATTCTCAGTCTGGAAAAATCTTACATTTTCTTTTTTTTTTTTTTTCTAGAAATTGCTGTTAGATGTGCGACGTCTGTTATATAAATATGTCTAAACGTTAGGCTTACCGGGTTGTACACATAACAGAAGACCATTTTGACATGACATTTACAGTGCGTGCATAATTATTACGCCTGTGAGGTTTTTGACCATATTGTTATTTTATTTTCACATATTCACACTCCAAACTGGGTAAAACTGAAAAGCTGTTGGACTGAAGTGTCCCGGGTGACGGCCTGCATCCGTGTATTGAGAGGAAGTGTGGCCAAAGCAGGTCAATGCCCCGACTCAGGTACAAAATTATTATGCTGTTTCTTTCTTTCACACAAAATGTTAAGGCAAAGACATACGTAAAAAAAAAAACTGTTGAAAGCTTGTCCAAGGGATGCACCCCTCTTGAAAAAAATAAAAAATAAAATTGACATGGGACCACAGAACCAATGATCAACAAGGTCACAAGAGGCAAGTTTACAAAAAAAAAAAAAACATCACAAAGTAACTGTCAAAGACTGGAGTAAAATCAAAGGTTGACTCACTAGAAATCTCTTATATACCAGCGCTGTCATTTTCAGCAGCTGTGACCGACCGACACCGAAGTGTCCAGAAATACAAGGTGTTCAGTGCTCAGAGACATTGCCAATATGACTAAAGTGGGAATCCGACCAATATTGAACAACATACAAAAGCTGAAATGTTTAGATTGGGTCAGGAATGATCTAAAAACAGATTTTTCAAAGAGACGCTTCGATTTCGCAGCTTTTCAGTTTTATGTCGCGTTGAGTTTGTTAAAAAAAACAAAAAACGAACTTGCGTAATAATTATGCACGCACTGTGGTTGTTTTTCTGACTTGTTTATTACTTAAATAATTGCAGCCTTAGCAATTTGAACATTGGATACTGTATGATGTTGAAATAAATCATCCTATCCTGTGGGATGTGCCGAGTCCACCGCTAATAATGGCACCCTTGGTAAGGAAGAGCAAAACAAATAAATTAGAGCAAAAAAAATTAAAAAGAGTCAAAAATGGAAAACTTTCTGGTGCAAAGTAATAACATTTCTCAGTAAAGACTTTCTAACATCAGGACAATAAATACCAAGCATTAGTGAACTTGGTCAGTCAGTAATCTCCAAAACAAAGTATTAACTTTATAGGATCAGGGCTCCAGACTTGCATTTTGACTTGGTTTCACTGTTGCACCTAAGCGTTTCCTATAGATGCATCAAAAAAAGGTGCTTCTTAAGCCCACAAAAGCATCCGGAAGAAAATAGGCTTTATCCTTTTTTGTGTGTGTTATCCTCTCATAGATACACAATGAATATATTTTAGCAACTGCACTTAGCCCTCCACAGGTCGTACCACACTGGTTTCAGTCTGGAGCCCTGTGGGTGCAAGTATTAGAGGAGGGCAGTGTGGATAGGCAGTGTCATTGACCGAGAAATACACTATTGTCTTCAGTTTTCATGGATATCATTGACAGGTAAAATATGGTACTGCTTCACGAATACTGGCTCCACTGTGTCTGTTTGAGGTTGATAATTATTTAGTGGTAAAACGTTTCCAGCTCTGAGATCAATCATAACTGCACTGGGCCTCATTCATGAAAGATTTGTAAGTGGCACTTCAAAATCGGACTAACAATTCTCCCGCAGCTTCTTTAAGTGGTTCTAACAAATCTTTTCTGACAAACACATTCATAAATAAGACCCAACGTTTTTCTAGCTCTGACATAAAAATAAATACAAAAGAGTGTTCAGGTAAAATAAATAAGTTGTCTCAAACCAAATGGGGTCAAATGCCAAGTCTAGGTCCTGCGTAGCGGGTGCCACATGGACACGGGCTTCCTCAGCGTGGCTAGCATCTGGTTCCAGTGGGTGATACCGATGCCGCTCGCCTCTGGACCGATGATCACATGACCACAGTTCTCGCCCCGCCCGTCGTCCGTCGCCTCAGCAACAGTTACCCTTAACGACAGCTCCTAAAACAAAATACAACAGGTTATGTCTGGCTCATAGACCATGAAAAACATGGAGCATTGCTATTAGCTGCAGGAACCTTCATAGGAAATAGAGGCAGGCTCCAGAAGTTCCTTGTAATGGACTTTCCATCTAAACTTTGCCGCCCCTCTGTAAGTCATTATTGAACACCAACATGTGATTCTTACCTCTACGTGTTTTTTTCCTTTTGGCATTTTTTGTTTTGTGTATTCTGAAAATAGGAGCTGGCTCCAAAACCCCACCCAAATTGCTAGCATGACTGAGCTTCAGTTGGTATGCACTCACGCTATGGAGGAAGCCATCCTCACTTAGTCCATCGCCATTGTACAGTCTATGGTCTGGCATTACTTAGTCCATTCGTGGCACATCATTAATTTGAATAATATACTTTAGTTTTACTATTTGAAAAAATGTTTAGTGGTATGATTAGGGTTACCAGATGTTCCAGTTTACTCGGGGCAGTCCCAGTTTTGAAGGTCCCACGTCCCATTGGATTTCTCCAAAACCACTGATTTGTGCCAGTTTTGTACAAGCTCTGTCCCCGTTTTTTTTTTTTTTTATACCAGTGTCGTGCCAGAAAAAAGCATTTATTTGCCGTTTGTGATCAATGTTGACCATTTAAATTTTGATTGACTTTTACAAACAATGTTACCATTCAAACCTGGGAGAAATAGTCACTTTTCAGCTCCCACCACATATTCCCATTGTGGCCTGATATTTAATGTTGTAAATCTGGTGTGATACATAAAGGTCAATACAATTTCTATTGCAATACTGTAATTATTCAATAATTCAATTATTCAATTATTCAGTTTGTCCAGAATTAAATGAACAAACAAACCAAAAAGTTGAATTTCCAAAAGATATAAATCCAGTGTTTATCAGTCTGATATTGACCTTATTGGGACCTTCTGGCTGTGAGGCGAGAGTGACAACACTCAGCCACCAGTAGGCAAGTGATCAGGACAACGTTCCCTCTGCCTTTCTAATCTGTCTCTCTGGTTACACAAGCTGTTTCTGCTGCTTTGTGGGCATGAGTCAGCAGTTCCCTGCATGGATTTATTCTGGAGTTTATGTAGCGTATTACAGTTATAGTCCTGTAGATAAAATCACAATCATTATTTGTATGTTTTGGTAAATTAAACACGCCTTTTTACAGTTTTATATTTCAATGTGAGAAAATAGCAGCAATGCAACCAATGAATGAAAGTTATCGAAGAGGACATGAGAAGATGGTTCAATATTTGTTTAGCTGTTGCACCCGTTCCATATTTACTTTCCGATCAATAAAGCTGTTCAGAAATTTAACTTTACAATAGGACAACTGTATTTTATGTGTAATTACTGTCATTTATTGCGACTGAGTAAGGAAATATTCGCACTATAGAAGCAGCTTTGCCTCTGTGATCTAACTCTGGACAGTCCCCAGTGAATCATAAAAGCTATAACACAAAAGGGTAGTGTGTGGGTCAGTAGTGCGCCACCTGGAGGACGATGGAGGGCACAGAGAAGATCATGGCTTCGTTAAAAATGGGGTTCGTGTCGTCCCTCTTTGTCGATGTCTTCTTTTTGCTGATTTTCCTCCCGTCCTGAAGCAGATACACTTTCACAAATGGATCTGAAAGAAAATGTGACAATTTCAATACAAGATGTCAGGGGCATGGGTTTGGCACCAACGCCTAATTTTCAGCAACACTGTGGAACATTCCAAGTCGAGTCCAAGCTGTGTCACCTGAGCAGCTAAACCTCATGAACCTAAAGCTTATAGGTCTACAAATTTGCCAATAACACTTAACATTTGTTTTTTTACTTTTTAAAGCAAGTGAATATGGGGAAAAATATACATTAAAAGGGACTATACAGAGTATTTTTTTTTTTATTATATATTTTCCTCCCCCTACATGTTCCAGCCATGTCCTAATGTGTCAAATGAGCCCAGACCTATTGACCAGAACTGCCTCTAAAATCGTACACAGTCACTCAAAAAGTTGTTAATTCGGGTCTG
This sequence comes from Proterorhinus semilunaris, assembly GCA_021464625.1. Classification (NCBI taxonomy): domain Eukaryota; kingdom Metazoa; phylum Chordata; class Actinopteri; order Gobiiformes; family Gobiidae; genus Proterorhinus; species Proterorhinus semilunaris. The sequence continues at coordinate 26,658,225 of CM038356.1, read as the reverse complement.
AAGTGCCTTCATACATGAGCCTAATAGAGACTGCAGTTACGTGTAAGACCTGAGATGGCAGTAGTGAGTATAACATGACCAACTTACATCTAGTTCCTTTAAGAATATGAATTTTATACCCTTTTATACCCAACAAAGAGCCAGCATTAATTTTACGGTTGCATTTGTTGTTAACATTGAGGCGCATTGAGTTGCCTTGTGTACGAAATGCACGGTATAAATAAAGTTGCCTTGCCTTGCCTTAACATTAATTCCAAAGATTTTTTTTCTGAGCGGATCTTAAATATTTTGTTTAGTTTCAAAAACAATATATTTTAAAACACCTGTGGGGAAAAAAAACATTTACGCTTTCAATGTTTTGTTGGTTCAAAGTTCAAAGCATTACGCAGGCTAGGAATTTGATTAATATATATATTGGATAATTTTGTGTTTACTGGTGCTACTTGTGGAGATATCACACATTTTTCTTTCTTATTAAAAAACAGCATGAAAATCTCTGCATTAAAGCTTTTACAGTAACAGATGCACAGACCCACACACGCTGTTAGTGGAGCATGTCCATTATATTACAATGGCATCAATTAAAGGAATGATTACAAACACACAATTAGCTTCGTCCATGCTGTTTAACCTTTAGGATCTAATGTTACTGTCGTACTTACGAGCAAATCAGACTCCATTATTGAGTCAATTAGGTCATGCATGTGTTTACAAGGAAGATCGACTCTATGTGGAGAAAATTCATGTTTAATTCAATGGAGTAAGAGTAAAACAGCAAAAAAGTACAATCAACTGCTGTGTTATAGCCATGTTGACAGTTACGTTTAGCTTCATGGTCAAGTCTATCTTATGTAAAGCACAGAGAAATCAAAATTGTGTTACTCTCAAATTATTGGTGTAGAAAACAACAGTTGGTGAGGGTTATTAAGTGTTTCAGAAACTATCTTTCAGAGAGAACCCAGAGTGTGATCATTGAAGGTGTGAAGTCGGACTTTACAAACATCAACAAAGGAGTCCCACAAGGATCTATTTAGGCACCTGTCCTTTTTACAATTTTTATATACAACCTGGGTAGTCATTTGGACATCACAGGAACTTTCTGAGTGTGTTCCAAGGATCATTGAACTGATTGTAAATTGTTTTTATTGTTTCTTATTTGATTTGTTACTTGAGTTATACGTGTCACCGGTGCCTCTTGACCAGGTCTCCCTGCTTATAAACACATCCTTGTGGAGAATGGATGTTAGAAAATGAGTTTGGAAAGTTTGGAAAGTTACCTCCATTGTAAATAAGGCCAGACCTACATAAGGGAGATTGTGACTATAACCTAAAATAATACAAGCCTTAACAGGGCTTTAAAGGAAGGGTATGTAAGATTTATTTTCTAAATGTTTACTAAACTCTTAAACTTTATTTGCCTCCCCAGATAAACTACCAACCGTGGATAAAATATTAGACCTTCAAATCTGAGCAAAGCAAGTGGCCAGGATCTTCATTTGATATTCCCAGTGAAGTCAGTAGCTAAAACCAAACTCCGTACCCGCTGTGGTTTTGCCGTTGGTCCAGACGAGGTTTTTGCACTTGGCGACGACCACTGTGAGGCGCTCTGCTGTCGGGAGGTAACTGAGTGAGAGCAGGATCTCCCCCACTGCGTCTACAGCCTGCACAGAGAGCAAAGGAATTCATTTTTAAATGTCGGAGACAGAGATACTGTCTGGATAATGTAAATGCACCAAAAACGGCATTTAAAGTGCATGCAAGGGAATGTCCAGAATCCGTTTGATAATATGATTTGCTGCACTACCAAGCTACAAATACAATGCATGTATGATTCAGTTGTTCGAATAGACTGAGTGATCTTGCCCAAAGCTGCCACCAGAGGGCCTCAGAAACCACAAATACTGTGCGTCAAATAACATAGTATTTGGTATCAGGCATGAATTCCATGTAAATGTAACTTATTTCTTCTTGTTGACGTCTTACTGGCGAAGCCATGTTTTAGAATGATGATATAGGTCTGAGAGTTAAAGATCTACAGAATTACATCATAATTTTGACAGAGAGATTACACGTCCAATAGGCAGAAATAATATTGTGAAAATCTTCTTCCTTTGGTCATTGCGTTGCGATTGTATACGTTCGTTCCTGAACATGCTTTTTGCTTTCATACCACTACTGTCCATGACTGCGAACGTCCGATGAACCACTTTCTAACATTTTATCTATCCATCTTTAATTTCGTAAACAGCACAACAATTGATTTAATTACTTTTTGCTAAACTCTGACTAAACAAAGACTTGCCTGGACTAAAACAAGTTCTAAAGCAGGACTGACCTTGTTGACGTCCTGTAGGTAGAGCCATGCGTTGAAAGGTCTTATGGTGAGGTCCAGGTCTGACAATTTGAGGTCAGCGACTCCTGCGCTGATGTTCCTCTCGTCCCCATCGATCCCGAACGCGGCGAATCGAAGGCTGAACTCGTCGAGCGTGGACAGGTCCAGAGGCACGGAGAAACGCTCGTCGAAGATCACCGTGAAAGCGTTGGTCTGCACCTGCAAGAAGAGTCAGTCAGTCAATCAATCCGTTTGTTTTAGTGGAACCAATATCACAACTGCAGTCGTCTCACGCAGCTTCACAAACACTGAAGATCTGATCAAAGAGAGGAGCAGTTTGAAAATAAACAATGACAGGGTGAATGATGAGATGGATTATTGTCCCAGGTGTCCCCTGTCCTTTTACCTTCTTCTTAGGTATCCATGATTTGGAATGGAATGAGCATGTTTGTTCATTTTAGTGCAAGTGTTAAAACGTTGAAACACTATGAATGAAAAAAAAAAAAACTATTATTAGAATGCCTCATTTTGTACACTAATCAGAAATATAAATGCAACACTTTTGTTTTTGCTCCCATTTTTGCTTGAGCAGAACTCAAAGACAAAAAAAATTCTATAAACAAAATAGACCAATTTCTCTCACATGTTGTTCAAAAAACGTTCTATATCTGTGTTAGTGAGCACGACCCCTATATCAAGGGAATCCACCTCACGTCACATGTGTGGCTTACCAAGGTCTGATTAGACCACATGAATATTACACAGGTGTGCCTGAGGCTGTCTACAAAAAAAGTCCACTCTGAAATGTTCCGGTTTGTTTTATTGGGGATCAGAAAACCAGTCAGCAGCATGTGTGATCACCAGTGCAACATTTTTTGTGAACAATAGTAGAAAGAAAAGGGTCTGTTGTGTAGCTATATAGAAAATTATGCATGTCGGAGTTCAGTGCATTTATATTTTTGTTCAGTGTAGTAGTTTTTCTAAAAGTCCCAAAACACCAAAGGAATCCCAACAATGCAGCCTTTTGCTACATCAATGACGGTGTTTGCTGTTAGTTGCCTTGGACTGCTTTTTACTTCTAATTGAATAAATGATATTTTTTAAGTAATAGTCCTCTTACTTGATTTTACCATTTGGTTTCTCACTCTGCTCAACATGAGTAAAGCTAGTGACTTCAGAGGAATCGAAATCTAATTAATTTAAATGTAAATTCGTATTCCTTAATTTATCTTTAGATTTTTTTTTCCCCTGGTCTATTATTTTTAATAATGTTTTCTCTGGAAATATCAGAATTCTTCTTTTAAAGTACCTTTTTAAATATTATATCTGTAAATATTTTGTATACTGTACTTCTGGTCCCATCAATTTGATCCCTATAGTTTATATAAAACCTGGCATTAACTGCCATTATCCATAAGGATTTATGTGCAAAAGTACCTGTAACTGCCAATTAAGAATTTGTAAGCCTAGTTCTACAGAGATTTACTGTCACCGCAAGAGCAGGGGAATAAAACATCTGAAGACAAGGCCTCCCTGAGAGAAACTCAGCTGACAAGTGGAACTCAACAGAAGGATGTCGTGAGCTGTAACATCTGCTGCTGCGTTAATCCTGCCCCGTCCGCTCCTCGCAGAAACCCAATACGTCTTTCTTCTTCCTCAAGTGACTCTGCTGTGAGGGGCGCATTCTCCCTCGCTCCATCTCTGTCTCTTTGTGCGTCATTCATTTTGAAAATAAACATTTGCGACTTTGTGCCTCGCAAAAAAGACTTTCAAAACACTTTTCTCCCCCCTTGACTATGACTCAGAGTTGGATTAAAAATATGGAGAGAGAAGTGGGAGAGAGGCTGCAAACGAACTGTGTGGTTTAGACAAGACTGACTCATAGTGTGAAAATATCTACAAAATGACGACGTCCATAAAGGGATGGTTGATACTCATTAAATCTTGCCAATAATATGCTTTTTTAAAGTTTGAACTGGGTTTCATTTAGGTTGATTGAGTTTCTTTTTTTTACACCTATACTAACATGTATCTGCATGACAGTCGATATTTACAGTTGTGCTGCATATTTCACAGTAGGTATGGTGCATTTTTCACCAGAGGCCATCATAGACCTTTCATCATAGGCCTTGTTGACAACAAAAAAGTGCACCATACCTACTGTGAAATATGGAGCTGGTTCGCTGATGGCACTGGCTCCAGCAGAATAAAGTGAAGGTTCAGTTAGTGGCCATCTCAACCTCCCAACCTCAAAATCTTCGAACCACTGTGGGGAGAGCTCAAACGTGCAGTTCATGCAAGACAGCCCAGGAACATATAGGAACTGGAGGCTTTTTGCCAAGAAGAACGGGCCATTTTACTATCAGAAAAAATAAAGAACCTCATCCACAACTACCACAAAAACCTCTAAGTTGTCATTGATGTTAAAGGGGGCAATACACAGTATTAAAACTGGGGTATTTAAACTTTTGATCGGGGTCCTTTTGGTACTTTTTTCATTATGATTTAAACATAGCAAACTCAGTTGTTTCACCATAAATGGCTTCACACAACCACTAACTATGAGTGAAGGGTATGTAAACTTTGAGCACAACTATAGGCTGCATACCGGTAATTTAATGTTGCATGTCTTCAAAACAAAATGTAATTATCTTGAAGATAGGATATGTTGCCTCCTCTATGAGGGACAAAGTGCTTTTATATTTTTGTAAAAAATAAACAAGCATGCACGTTTTCAGCTTACACTATTTTCAATTACGTTAGCTACATCCAGCCTTCAGAGGTGTATAGATGCGGGAGAAATGTTAATGTTATCAATGTCCAATAAGAATTGTTGGAAGAAACTCAGACTAGTCCTAAATATAACCTTTTTAAGAATTCTCAAATATCCAAAGAACTCTACACTGTAGTCTCCCTGGTGGGACTAAACATTATTGGTCCTGTGAAGAAGAGAAACATCGTCTGTAAACGTTCAGCCTACTCCTTTTGGGCATTGTTGTGTTTTCTTACGTTTTTTCTTTATCCGTGGTTTGCTTGAAAAAACTCAATTACTAAATAAACACTAAATTGTTGTTATTTTTTTTTTAATTTCCAATTGAATGGACTTTGTTTATACACAATAAAAAAGTTTTAAAGTACAGTACTTAGTCCGAAGCGCTGGGGCAGGAAGGAAATAGCCAAAATGCTATTAGCCTGAATCTAATGTGGCCTTTAGCCAGTAGAGTGAATAGAATAAATAGAACAGCAAAAGTGTTATAAAACAGACTCCAGGCAGAGACACAGGTATGTTTGCTAGCGTCAGACTGTTCATTTTTTGTTGATCAATTTGGTTGTATTGTAGTAAGCAAAAAAACAGAAGAAAACACACGCTACAACCATGGATCTATTATAACACAACCCTGAGCTGTTTGAGGATTATTAGCTGCTAAATGGTTGTGTTTTTTGGACACTGGCAACGCTCATAGAAAATTGATCAGATAGAAAATGTCCGTGGGCTGTTTGGCCTTGCCCGCGGTGCGCTCTTCAGCTCCTGCAGAGACGGTGGCCAAGGCGTTGTGTTGCTGTGACACTGAGCACAGACTAAAACAGCTTTCAGCGGGGGTTTCCAGGCAACTACACATGGACAGGGGCTAATAATAGCGCCCAAGCTACTCTAAGTGTATTTACATTTTAGAGTGGCTAATATACTATATAGTTCTTATCTACCTGTGCAGATGTTTAGATAGAGTCATGTTTTGTTTTGTTATGGACTTGTTATAGTGTTACTCATCCTATTTTGACTTTTTTGTTTGTACAATACCTGTCCAATAACATTTTATTTTATGCTTTTTGGTAACAAATTCAAACACAACTTTATCAGTATCTTAGTCTTTGTTGGTGAGAACATTCTACATTGAACAATTTTCCTTCCCGGTTGTAGTGTATGAATGTGTATGCTAAATATGCTATACATCAGAAGGTAGAACATGACCCGTGATATGCCGAAAAGTACCTCTGTGGCTAAATAGTATGGAGGAGTTATTTGACGCAAAAATAAAGTAGTCACAACGCATTACCAGCCCAGACCTCACAAATAAAACATGGCATGACAAGGAACACTGACAGATGCATTGTGGGTAAAGTAAACCCAAAAAAGCAATAAAACAAGAGAGGAAGAGACAGAGACTGGGAGAGTGAGGGAGGGGAGGAAAAAAAAAATTTAAGGTGGAGAAAGCGAGAGGGGGGGGGGGGGGAGAGAGAGAGAGAGAGAGAACAAAAACATGATAAAAATACTACACAAAAACTACAAAACTACGACAAAAAACAGACAAAAACATGTCAACAAGTAAGTTACCATCAGTTTTGTAGGTCTTAGCTTTCAAATGAGGCGTTTCCCTGTTGCTTCTAGATTTGGGTAAAGCCAAACTGGAGAAAATGTGCTCGGTAAAGGTGGGGTATAAGAGGTCCTGTCTCAAGTAGGTAGGTAATTTATTGTCCTGATGAGGAAATTAATCTGCAGTAAGTGAAAACATACACAGAAACAACATTCTTCCGCACAAATTTAGGCATTGTCAAATAAATGTATAAAACCAGAAAAGGGCAAAAAACAAAAATACTACATCCATACCTTCGACCCATAGACTGTAAGAGAAGAGAAAGAGATGGAGAGAAAGCGAGGGGGAGAGAGGGAAAGTGAAAAAGTGAGAGGGGCAAAGAGAGAAGGGGGAGGGAGGGAGAGAAGTAGAGATAGCAAGAAAGGGGGAGAGAGAAGTGCTTGTCTGAGCATGAGCTGATGTCAGCATTTAGTTTGGTCCACAGCCCAATATTAAGTGGTCACTGAAGACTGGAGCATTATTACAATACCAAACACATTACCTACAGCGCTTATTATCTAAAAATACAAAAAACAATTAATAAATATTAGTACCATGAAAAATAGCAGTAATACACATAACGTTTGCCAATCCAAACATTGCATTCGACAGTTTGGGTATAAAATGATCCTACAAATGCACTGGGACTAAAACAGCCTCGAGGCTTTTTCCACCAACACGATATAATATTTGAGAATAACACCACTGGATATAGAGGATCAAAAGACTTCATAGGAGCTTCTCTCTCCCTTGTCTAATATAACTTTTAAAGCAAGCAACTATTCCGGTCCAAATAAATAAATAACAGAGTGAATCTAGACCAGACCAAAAACCTTCCAGCCAAATAACACTTTCAAAATTGCATCAAAGTGTAAACCAATCCACAAGATGTAGAACAGACACAGAGAGTAAAAAACAACAACGACCTTAATTCAAATGCTTTCAGCGTGATAATAAGGAATACAATGAGAGTTGAAAAATCCTTCCCGAACCTGCCGCTTATTGAATCTCCTGGCAATTTTATAGGAACAGAAGGTGCGTGGCAGGTGCAGCAGATTGGCTCAGTTCTCCTTCTCAATCCGAGTCGAACTTAAATCATGCAACATAATGGAGATTTAAACACTATAATGAAAGATCTTTAGAAGCCATTCAGACATTTAGCCAGGGACTCCCCACTTTATCTGAGTGCAATTACGTCACGTGAAAGAAATGAGCATGCCATCCATACCATTATTACTGTTTGGACTAGTCCTCCCTGGTCCTTTCACTGAGGGCGACATGATATATTTTTGCCATGGCGTAGGGAAGACTTAGTGTCCCATAATAAAAAATAAAAAAATAAGAATTAGTTATAGTTATCAATATTCATGTGTAGGCAATGTTCAAACTCACAACTCAAAGTATATAAAGTATAAAGTTTAGCACAGCAATATTGAAGATTGATTTGACTTTCTTGTTGTGTTGGTCGTGCTTGCTTATGGTCTTCCGCTAAAACAATCCTGTGAGACGCATGCGTGTTTCCATGTCTCCCACGCATTTTAAAACCAGTGACTTTTATTTCCTCTCATGTTTGTGTTCATATTTCAGTCAGAACGTCACGCATAATCGTTATTTTAACCCTATGAGGTCCCCACCATTTACCACATGGCCGACCTTTGCACATTACTGAATGAAAAGTGATGGAGACTTACGGTCTTTTGTGCCAGAAATGATATGGATTTCATGCCCCCACGTGGGCAACAACAGTGAGACCTGGACAGGGGTGATTGGAAGGAATGGCTTCCCCGAACTGAACCCAAGTGGTGTTCTGTTATTGCACTTTTGTGCAAGTCACAGTTTGAACACCATGTCACAAGGGTGTCCATAAGTGTACTTGGGACCGAGACACCCTAGGCCAGAGGTCGATGATCGACTTTGTAGTTGTGTCATCTGACCTCCGGCCTCGGGGCAAGAGAGGGGCTGAGCTGGTGGTGATCTGGATCCGCTGGCAGGGGAGGAAGCAAGTCAGCAAGTTCGTACCTGTGGCTGTAGGGTTGCTGGTGCCTGTCGCAGCGGCAATCCCTGAACCCGTTGGTGGCGCCTGGAAGTAAGGGATGTCGACAGGCTGAAGGAAGAGGCCTACTTGTTCTTGTTGGCTTGTAGGACTCTAGAGGCAGCTGAGAGGTACCGCAGCTCGTACCCAGTGACAGCGGGACTGAAGGCTGTGCAGAATCTACTTAGAGCAGGCGAATCCGAATATACAGGGGCTGGGGCATTACAGGGGAACCACTAACAGAAACTAACAAAAATTAAAATATTATTTTTATATTTATATTTCAGACTGCAGGGAAAGGAGCTGCATGTTTAAAAGACTCTGTTTCTATTTTTTTTAAGTAGGCCCCCCGGGCCCCCTTCCTTAAAATGCCGTCCCAGTAATTTTGTACATAGACTGGAGCATTTCAAATAGCTATATTTTAAATTTTGTAGCGATTTGAATATTAATTAGACTTGAAATCCAAATCCATTAGATTTTGAAAAGTTTGATTTTAGCCTACATTTTCAAAATCGCTAAATCTTGAGAAGCCAGATTAAACACATTTTCAAAAGAAGAATTAGGCTTAACGCTGACGTTTGCGACTTGAGGTGACTTGCTGGCTAAAGAATGACTTGACCCCATGACCAATTGACTTACTTGGGACTTGGACCTTCACGACTTAGACTTGACTCGCACTTGCATTTAGTGACTTACTCCCACCTCTGCTATCTGGACACTAGACCCGTTTTACATTCTATGGTTATTTCATGCATTCATTATAAAAAATGTATATTTCACACAACTTTCAACTTTTTGACTTAAAATTGCCCATGTTAAGCTAAACTGACCGTTTTGTGTTTTAAACTTTTAACCATTTTATAATGTTGCTTCCTCATCAAAAATAGACCTTTACTAATAGGTTCACCGGTGATGTCTGGACCCTTTATTGTGGGATGGCCATCTGTGTCCACGAGGAGGCAGTATTTAAGTCATCCTTGGACTACTGCCCTCGTATTAGGAGTGTGACAATATATCGATTTATCGACAATATATCGCGATATTTTGTGGGACGATACTATACCGATACTTTTTATTCCAATATCAAGACTTTTGATGACATCATGCATATTAATTAGTAACGTCATGCATATTAATGAGGCAGCAGTGCTCCACGGTTTTCAGTCAATAGAAGCCAATAATGATCAAGAATTCAGTCAGGACAGTAGGGGGCAGCACTACAGTTTTAAGCCCTTGGACCAAACACTGTCACACAGATATATTACTTTTAATTATAGTTTTTATAATTATAAATAAGATTAATTTGGGGTTGATTTATTCCTTTTTAAATAGGACTGTGGTTTCTTGTTTATTTAAATGTAAATGAAGTCACTGACAGATCTATAGACCCATTTTCAGTGTGTAAGTCAGGGATCATTTATAAAAGTGGTACAAAGCACATGAAAATAAATGTAAATGATGAATAATATGTAGTATGTTAAAATAAAGGTTAAAAGTAGCATGTATTTTTTTTTTAATCGTGATGTATCGTAGATTATTTTTGTGCAATATATCGATTATCACAGTATCGGCGTGTCGTGGGATTATCGTTGTCGTAAACCATGTATCGCGTATGGTATCGAATGGTGAGGTACCCAGAGGTTCCCACCCCTACCTCCTATACATCATATTTATCACACAGAGAAGTTCATTTGTTGCTCCCTGCGCCATTTGCTGCACAGAACTGGGGGAAAGGCTTTTGTGTTTGCTCTTTCTACACTCTCAACAGTTTATTGTGGTATTCACATTTCCTAACATTTCCAACATTATGTTGCACCTGTGTTCAGCTAAACAGACCGTTTTGAGCTTTTAACCATGTTATAATCTTACGTCCTCATCCAAAACAGACCTTTACTAGAAGGTCAAGAATGTCTGCACCTTCTGGACACGAGACCATCACCATCTCCAGTGGCGGAGCATCGTCTTAACGTGAGATCTCTTCACTGTGAGTATGGAAGAGATGCCAAAAATGTCCTTCTCAAGTGGAATGGCCTTGAGACGATGAGACATGGACACTTTATTTACACTGTCCATCTATAATTTAACAAATACAGTGGTTCGTCAATTTATTGCATTCAGAATAAATAAATATAACATTTACCCAAACACGCTGCATTATTTTTATTAGGACCAGTGAACCACTCTGATCCAATCTCCCCTTTGTAAACAGAAAACCTAATCCCATCTAATCCCAGATGAAGCCGTAGCACAGAGGCCCCCTGGGGACTCACTCGGGGAAATGAAAGTACACGGCTGTCAGACGTGGCTTGTCAGCTCTTTGACCCGCTGCAGGGGTGGCTGTCTGAGGGCCAACCTTCAGTCTTAAACACAGTTTGAAGCGAATCCAAATGTCCCTCTGAGCGACAGGACTTGAAGCGAGCGCACTCCAGTCTATGAAAGAGCTGCTTCCATCATCAGGAGAACAGCACAGACGACATGATTTAACTGCTAATTAACGATGGCCCATAAGGTTCCCCCCCTTCTCCCTATGCTTATAAACGCTCTGGTTCGTTAGCAGTCCACGAGCACGTTTGTTATAAAGTCAGACGCCAGAGACCTGTTTTTCTCAGCCTTTGTGTGAAACTGCAATATCTCTATTCTTCGCCTTGATTTCAGTCCTATTTTGCTTCTTTTAGACGTGAGCAAAAACTAGCACAGTGTTCTTTCAGTGTCTTCTCTCTCAGCACTGTTAAGGGATAACATTAAATAGCTATTTATCAAGCTGTACAGTCGTACTATCTCTGTCAAAGCCTTGACTGTGGTGCTCAGACGCCACTGTATGTTTTGCTTGCGTATCAGTATGACGCTCTTAGACGGTATTTATCCCTCTTCTGTGGAAGCATAGACAGACTTGAATTCATGTCTCCGGGTCCCGTAACGATGGTAAATAAACTTCTCCTGTATAAGACATCCTGACTGCTACCTATTTTTCATCAATCCTCTCGAGCACCATTGTTATTTCTCTAACAAGCACAAATGACAAAGGGGAATAGGCGATTGTTCACGCAGTGGTCAATCGCCTTTTTGCTAGTTTTCTCCCTATAAGACCAAACTCACCATTTGCGATGGTTATTTTTTGACGTTTTGTCGAGTAGAGCTTGTAGAGTAGAGTTTTCCAGGAAATAGCTACAACAGCGCGGTGAACATTCATTCATGAATATTGACATGTTTGGCAATCCACGTGTAGCACAAAAGGAGACCAGGAGAACACTATTATCCAAATATGGTCATTTCCTTTCTGGGAGACACCCGTGGTCGCCATAGCCGTGACTAAAGACGGGAGAAATATACAGGCCTATGCACAGACTCCACTTTAGTAGCTCCTACAGACTCCAAACATTCTAGCCTTGTGCTTACAACACAATATTTTGAAGTTTTTTTTTTGTATAATAGCCTGATTTATTGGCTTTGAATAACAAACTGTTTTCCAAAAAGGTGCCAAAAAGTGTCAATAGGGTTTCCATTACAAGTAGTTGCAACACTACAAGGTGGGAACACTGTGGACTAAACTCCACTTTGCGATGAAGTTTGTGAAAATATTCAGAAGTGCCAAGTCAAAGATGAGTAGAAAGAAGTCGCTACAGTCAGCAAACTGTGAACAATGTTGTTAAACAGGCTTCTGCCCTCTAAAAGGTTGTGAATGCAACCTATCGACGGGAACGGTGGGAGAAATCTGCTCTTACCCTGGTGACCCCCACGTTGAGCTCCTCGGGGCCCAGTGACACTCGGATGAAGCAGCCGGGGAAGTCTCCCTCCTCCCGCTCCAGGAGGTCTTTGCCCTGGTGCAGCATGATGTGCAGGAAGCCCACGCCTTGGCCCGTCTGTCTGCACGGCTCGTACTCCAGCGTTACCTAAACCAATCCAACAATTAGGGGCCATTTACTAAGCTTTTGCTTATGTGTAAAACGAGTAGCACATGCTAAAATGGATAAGCAGCACAGTCATTTATGCACATTTATCTCACGCAGAATTCTCTCATTCACAGATCAGATTTAGGACCGTAATACTTTAATACACACAACTTCAAATGGCAAATTTGGTGCAACATGCCCACAAATAGCAGTATGCTATTTCCGTGCTTGCACTTGTTGTTTAGCACTTGTTTTAAGAAATGTGTCCCTAAGTGTATTTATATAGTGTTTTGCAATTGCACAAAGAAGACCCCCGTTACATCTGATAAGAAAAATACAAGCAGAACTATACGCTACAGGAAAATGAGACAGATCCAGAATGTTTGATGATAACGTGTAAACAAAACAGGTTCCTTAGGGCAACAGATTTCAACTTTTCTTTTGTTGTGACAAACGTAGGACATTTTCACACAGACCAAAACTCACAAAAGTTAGGTCGACCTAAAGTGGGTACAAAAACATATTTCGAGAGCTCTTCCGTAAGTATAAAATACCCCCCAGTTTTTTGTCAGTATTTTTAAACATTTAATTAAAAATTAAAATACGCAACAAGTTTTACTGTATAAGTTAATTGAAAATATATTTTGGTCCAAAACATATTCAGCTGTGGTTTTGGCTGATTTTTCCCCCCCCCAGTGGCATTAAAATAGGGAATTTGGGCATTAAAAACTGCATTAAAATTAAATGACCCAAAAGAGGAATCAAGACCATTAAAATAATTGAATAAATGACTAACATACTGGTTTGCATGTGGGCCTCACTAACCTCCAGCTGCCCCACGGTGAAGTCGTGTCCGAAGTTGTGTGCGATGGAGGAGATGGAGCTGAGGGAGTCTGTGGAGATGGAGCGGTTGAGCTGGTTGAGGCCGGAGGGGTCCATCAGCTCCAAGTGCCCCAGTTCCCTGAAGCTGTCCGGGATGTCGCCCAGAGCCAGGCTGGGCTTCCTGCTCGAGGTTGTGGAGGTCCGCCGGTGGTTATTGGCTGCCACTCTCTATATGATGAGAAACATCAATGATTCATTACTGACTGCGACTGACGTCAGATGAGAAGACGTTCAAAATCTTGCTATTGCAGAAGAGGTGAAGCAGTCATGAATTAGTTAAGAGGAAGCATAGATGTAGTCAGACACACATAGACATGCAGCTTTGCAATTATGCTATGTGAAATATGATCCGATGTCCATAGAAGTGTATATTTTAGTACAAGCAATAAAAACAAAATTATTTATATGCGTAGTTACTTAAAGGTGCACTTTGCAATATTTTATGTAAAAAAACTAACATGTATTTGACCTTTCCATGACCCAGCGGATGCTTGGGTGGTTAGCATAGCATCTTTACTTACCATCCCGATGGCCTGAACGCTCCAGAATCAATTGTTTTTCAGGTTTTCACTGCTAATTGAACCGTATCCATGGTTACGTATACATCCAGTCCGAAAACATACCAGGAAACCTGAAATAAAATTGACCCTGAACCATCATAAGAGCCACCAGGATGTAAAGTAAAGGCGCCAAGCTAACCACCCATACAGCCACTGGGTCACTGAAAGATCAAGTACGCACTAATATAAAAAAAAATATTTTCTCAAAAAGTTGCATAATGAACCTTTAAAGAGGGGTATAATGCTTTTTGCAGGTATTTGGAGGTAAGGTCAAAACACATCTTTTTCACTATCTTGGTTAGAAAATGCAATATTGATCTAAAACAGCTAAAACTAAAAATGCAGTAGTTTCACCTCCTGATTCTCCCCAAAAAAGGAAAGAAAGAGGCTGCAGCTAAGGTGAGTGTTTTTACTTTGCGGTGAGAAGATTAAGCTTAGCAAGAGATGGAGAGGTGAGGAAAGTATTTCCTGGATACGTATGGACCTCAGGAGGAGCTTCTTGGGAGCTGTCGCTGCGCTACTAAGAAGAGCCACTGATGAGGATAGAAAGATTAGTCAAAGATGCGCAAATGGGTCAAAACACAACTCCAGGTCTGTTTTTGATGAGAGAACACCATAAAAAAAATAAAATTGCATAATATTACCCTCTTTAGAGGGTAGAGTATGCAAGATTTTTTTGCAATCATTTGACCCAAAAAAGCCTCTTTGTGCATATCTGAGGCAACACATATTAATATCAAATACTAATTTTACGGATAGTAATGACAATGTAAAAGTTGTTATGTTTACATATGTCATTTTGATTCTCAAGAGAAATATGTGATCCAAAAACGGATTAAAACACACATTTAGGATTTCCAGATACTATTGCTATAAAGGCAGTGATGACTGAAAACTGGACAGGTCTGTGCACACAAAAAGTCCATTTGTAAATAGATGTGTCTTTGTAATGAAAGGTGAGTGTAACTTTTGTTTAAACCTTTGAACTAACGAAGCACAAACAGCAGAATGAAAGCGCTGCACCTTTTGCCGGACTTCGGAGAAGGAGGTGCCATATTTCTCCTGCAGATAGCGGTAGTCGAAGTTGGGGAACGGTGACGGAGCGGGGAAGGTCCCAGACTTCCAGAGTTTCCAGATGTTGAGTCCAGCTACTCCCAGCAGCACCAGGAAGCCCACCAGGTAGATGCCCACCTCCCAGCCCGGCGGGTTACGCACCACTGTCGCACACATACACACAAATATATTTCATGAATAAATAACCTACATTTATCCATACAGTCTCTAGTGGTCCCTTCCCAAGACTTTCCAAGATGACGTTTCTGTGGCGTGGAGAGCCTCCCACTTTTCAATACCATAGAATTTTAATAACACCAGTCAGATAACTCACAATGTCTAAGACGTAATCGATAAAAGGCACTTTTTTGATTGAAATAATCTAAAATTACAATAATTTTTAAATGCATTTACTGTAGCTTTCACTTTCACTTTAGTGCAAAAAGCTGCTTCATTGTTGGGCTGATTCTTATGATCGTTCGGGGGAGTTTTGGGTAAAATTGACTGATTAAAAAATAAGATCTGGCTCTTTTCACAATTGAGATCCGGTTTGACCTATTTATAAAGGTCATAAACGTGACATCACTAGCCCTTAGGTTACTGGCCATTAGAGGTTTCACGATTTCAATTATTTGTGTCACGATTATTGTGAGATCGACCTGTTGCTGCGCCCGGTGGCACATCAGGCCCCAAGGCCTGTTAAATACTTTACTGGAACTTCACTTTGACTGGAATGTAAAATAACCTCTGAGCTTGCCTGGCCTGCCAAACGACATGCATTTCATAGATATTTCAAAGACATATAGTCTCAATGTCAACCATTTCCCGGTGGGCGTGATTGACAGACGGCATCAACCAATTAGAGCAACGCTAGATACGTTGCAGTGACAAGCGGCAGAAAGCCTTTCCAAAACGTGTTTTTTACGAGGAACGCTGTTTCTTGTTCTGGTTTTAGGGATTTCATATTTTCCAAATGAACTAAAACAGACAAAAGAGCAGAAGAAAACAATGCATCAGCCGCGATCTTTAATGTTTTTGAAGAGTGCGTGGTGGTGACAGGTGACGGCTTCCGTCGCTTGGTGTGTGATTGGACCGATGTGGGTAAAATTGTGAAATGATTGAAATGATTGGCGGCGATCAGCCGCCCAGACGGTTCTTCTTTTGAACAGAAAGGAGAAGTGTCTGGCAGGCCAGGCAACCTCTGAGCTATGACACGTCCAGATTGTGTTTCGTTTATTTTAGACACACTTTTTGGGTTCGAAACCAATGTAATCCAAATTTTCAAATTTTTCAATTTCAAAGTATTGTTTAGGTCTGAATGCGAAAAATTTGGCAGACATACCCCTCACTGTTGGGCGGTGCATATTTGTGCGCTTAAGAGAAACACACATGGTTGTAACTAATCTCAACGCTTCTACAAAATCTATACTTATAATTAATTCAGAGTGTTTCCCTCTGGACGTCTTAACTATGCAGACACTGTGGTCAATAAACACTATTATAATTTGAACTCCTTCCTGACATGTTAGAAGTGCCAGAGGTCATAGCACGTTTGGATTTAAATGAGATTTTTTACAAGCTCCTACAGAAGCAACACAGTTTGAGCGCTCCTCATTTATCACTGACACCGAGGAACCGTCCGCACTCATAAAGTTATGCCATAAAGCAGATAATAGCAGGGATTTGTCTTGCTGTAAGTAAACTATGCAAATGTTCAGGGCCCGGGAGGAGGATCACGGAGGCGGAAATAGGTTAATGTTTTGGAAAATGCTTGTCTAGATCAAAGTATTTCCCTGTTTTTGTCTTGCTTTGTTTGTTTGTAAAGCAATTTATTAAATGACCAGAACTTGCCTGTGAAAGAGGTGTTGAATCTCAGAGACTTTCCTGGTCAAGTAAATAAGGTCAAAACTTTGCACCAAGTCGTGCCAAAGACAGAACCGGCTCTGGATAAATAAAAGCTACAGTAAAAATCCGCAAAAGAAGTGAAGCAGTGGGGGACAAAGTGCGAGAAAGTGATGTGGATTTAACAGCGGTATGTGGCATGTTGTATTTTAGACACAATGAGGCCACGCTGAAGTGACTTTGAAAAGACGAATTGCTTCATCGCAGACTGTGACAGGTTTATCACAGTTTTATAATGCAAACGATAAGGCAATTATGGACCTGCTTCAGTGGCTTTGTGGTTTTCCTGGGGGCCCTCGCAGCAGACAGTGCTGACAACACGGGCACTAAAAACGTCTGTGTCTCGCAACGGGGCAGGGGTCTAGAATTATAGTGCTTGGACTGAAGCGGCAAGGGCTTCGATGAGCTCTACCAGCACGTGTTTACTGCAGGAATCCAAAAACGCTGCCAATCATCAGGGTCTGAAGGGAAGAAGAGAGTATCTCACCGCTCAGATGGTATCCCGATATATCCTCACTGCTGGGAGAGGACATGGTGCAGCAGCCAGCCTGGAAGACAAACCGAAATGACATTCAGTTACTATATCTGAATATATTTTTCCAAACGTTTTTTTGGGAGGGCGAATAGCAATGGCTGCCAGTTAATGCAAATACATGTTTTAGTGGTTTCCCACACCAACAAAATCATGTGAAATTTGATGGCACAGGTGGATCCTTGTTAGAGTCAATCAATTGAGTACAGTAGTTAAGACTGTCATAATGAAATCCCCTTGGAATTGGTTTATGTCTTTATGTGTGGCACAGAGATGTATCAGGATGTACATTAGGGAAACAGCTCAATCCATGAAGAAGAGCATCTCCCAAAATCTGTGACGGCCCGCTCTTTTGAGCACAGAGATGCCTGCCTGCTGGAAAAAGATCAGTGGTGGTTTGAGAGAGGGGTAAAGGAGGCCATTTATTAGAGATTGATTTTTCCGGCCATCAAGTGACAAGGAGGACTCCGGCTCCAGCTGTTGAACACCTGGGACAGAGCCGTCCAAAGAATGGCATGGCTTGGGTCCAGGTCATGTCCGGCCGGGGGCCCCACCAGTGATGTCGATGTCATATGATGCCACTGGAAATTCACCATCACTTTATCACTTTATACACCTACACATCTGTAAATACAATCCCGCTATATGTCAATTGTTGTTGTCTTATCATATTTTACTTTTTATTTTTATCTTATTTATTTTAATATTATTTATGCATGCCCCTATAGCGTTGTAGTTTAAAGTTTTATAGCTTATTTTTTATCTAAATTCTGTGTTATATATTTTATGTTGCACATCTGCACTGAGAAAAATTCCTAGTTTGTGAACCTGTTCTCAAACAATGGTAATAAAAACGATTCTGATTCTGGATGACTGAGAATTAATTCACCTTAGAATTCATAAATGTATACTAAGGCAGCTAACTTGTTAAGAGTTCACATTCTACCGGAAACAGCCTGGCCTGCCAACACTAGTAGGGCTGGGTACCTACATTTTCTTTGATACCGGTACTTTAATGATACTTGGTTTTGATATCTGATCGATACGGTTTTCAATACCTATACTAAAGCATTTGTCATCTAGAACCGTAGAACACAACAGCAGACATTTATTCCATCAATTTATATAATTTATTTGAGGGAAACAACCAAGTCACTTTCTTTAGTGCTGTCCCTGATGTCAACAGGCATTAAAACTTGGTCTCTAAAGAAAATATATATATTTTTTGATTATTATCTCCGATATCATACTCCGAATGTTTAGCGGTACCTGGTCCCATGGCAAGACATTTCACCTTGACGACTTCAGTAATGGCACATGAAGGGCAAAAGTGCCATGTGACTAAATCAAAATGATGAAATTTACACAATACGTACTCTAGTTTTACTGACATCTTATCACTGGCTTATGACAACCTTTGTTGCTTCCGATTCGCCCCTGCTCCCTGAAAACTGCACAGTATCAGATTATAAAAGAGTTGAGCAGTGACTCATTCTTGCTCCTGGACCCCTCCTCCTCCACAGCCGCCTTCGTGTGTTGGAATCTCCTAATTTTTCACCAGAGCATTACACTAATGATATAGAGGCAAGAGAGAGAAAGAGAGTGAGGGGGATTAGCTATAGGCTTCAATTCTGCTGAGGGCTTTGCAGACCACAGCCATGCCGGCCAATTAAAGTGGCTGACGCAGTGCAGGGCGAACTGACAGCTGCTGATGTGCCGGCGGGAAAAAAACATGGGGATTCTCCGGGAGTGTGGAACAATGAGGATATGAGAGTACTTAAAGTTGAATGATTGTTCTGAAGTGTTGGTAACCTTTCATCTCTGGCGCCTTCATCCCGATGTCACACAGGCATCAAGACTAGGCTCATCTGCCTCTCCCTCTTCTCCTTCTCCCTCAAAAAAGCCATGTTACAGCCAAAACACGTGTCACAAATGCTTTTTTTTCCGTTTTTGTTTCCTATGTTTTTGAAAATAGATGCCTTTTCAACCCATTTGAAAAAATAATAAAATAGCTTTACATTAAAGCAGTGCTAAGTAACTTGTTTACCTTAATAAATCCATTTCGTAGTTCCTCTGGGGGTAATACAAGTGTTAATGGGATGATTGGGGGGTCTTTCATCTCCCCCTGGTGCCTCTGGCCAGAAAACCACATTTGCAACTTATATACACTAATAGAACCACGACGAAGAAGCTAACAGGCTAACGAGCAACGCTAACTGCGGGCTAGCGCCACTACAGCCAAGTTTGAGTGATTTTTTTTATTTCCATTGTGTAATTGAATGTACAACATCCCTCTCTCCCTTTGTCTTTTCTGTCAGCATAGTATTCACTCTCACGGACAAGTAAAATAACGCAACATGCTATGACACCTGCAGTTGCGCTTATGGCCTCTAGGGGCAAGAGTTACTTAGTACTGCTTTAAATTGTCCGGTGTCAATTATATTGCTGAATATATCCAGGTGAGGAGAGCAGTTATGCAGGGTCGCGGGAATAGCGGAATAGCGGAATTTTGGAGGAACAATGTTCGAGTAGGTAATTGATTATGCAAACAAGTACATGGCTCTAAACATACCTCCATGTACAGTATGTTTTTGATAAAGAAACAACACTGTAAAGCGGTAGAAAGCTAAAAAAATAATAATCTGCGGATAAAAATGAATGATTGAAGGTTCTAATGACCTAAGGCAGAACCAGCCAGACGAGCTGTATTATGTCATGGTTTATGTAACATCCCACGGGAAATCTCTTGTCAGAGATTGTGAAAGAATTGCAACCGGGAGCGTGACCAGTTGGGGAAGCGGACACAAGAGAGGAATTTGAGGAGCGCAGTCACACACTCTCAACAACTCATATATGTATACTGTATGTTAAAATTGAAACATGTCTGAGTGCTCGGCTTTATTTGTCATTGTACAACTGTAAAACTAAATTGCGTTCAGGTGTTGCGTTAGTCCTGAGCCGCTGTGACAACCTGACAAGCATGTTTTTGGAGGAAACCGGACCACCCAGAGGAAACCCGGCTGGCTGCCTTATGTCCTCCTCTGAAACGGTGCTCCACCTCCTCTGTTTATCCCTGTTTCAGAGCGTGGTGTTCTGCACTGGTCAGCTCCTTCTCCGTCCTTCTTCTCCTGTCCAGCTCCCTCTGCTCCACAAAAGTATTTCACCATCTTCTGGCAAGAACATAGCAGACCATCTTATTCTTCAGTGAACGAACATTAGCCAGAGCAATAGTCGGGATAGAAGGCTTGTGTGGCTTAGCTGCAGGTCTTGCCCGGATACCTCGTTTGTCCCTTCATGTTTCCTGTAATACCACTTGACGCGTCCACTGTGCTGCAGGTGTGGGAGGCTCTTGGTGCCTCTTCAGTGTTTTACAAATGTCACAAATGTCTTGTAAGCAAGCTATTTGTTTACTTAAAGTATTAACTCACTGCAATAAAAATCCACAGAACCTCACGAAAACACAGCAAAAATATACTAAAGTATCCAGTAAAACAATGTAGAACACAGAAACTATGAATGCAGTTTATAGAAAAAGGCAAATACGATCACTGTAACAAGAAAGAGGGAAGTTGCAACTTTTTACATGTCAAAAAAAGAGCACAGTAACACCATGGTAGTATAAAAAAAATTGCATTCTAACTGGGATAACGAGGGATAATGCCTTTTGCATCCCTGTTTCCATATCATTATCAACATAAAGCCTTATTTTCTGAAAATGTATGAATTTCTAAATGGAATGGAGGGTTAGGATGATTCACATTACCAGCGTTTAAACCCTCTTCTTTTTACATAGCATACAAGCACAGAATAGTGATTAAAAACCAGCCCAGCTGTCAGATTTTCTTATAGGGCTGATGGCTCATTAGCACATGAAGCTGAAGAACATTTTTCTCATTTCGTGTCATCGTCGAGGCAGATATCTTTCATCTGATAACACCCCTCATAAGGTTTGTCATCCTCCACCGCACGCTGTCTACAGGCCGCTTTAATTACGAAGTTATGGATGAAATTAATATCTTGTCAGTGAACCGAGAGGCAATGAGTGTTTAGTGGTGTTTGGATAATGCAGTTTATTTGCCCAAGTGAAGTGTAATGTTGCACTCCAATTTTGTAGGATTACAGCACTTAAAACAAAACAAACAGTGTGCCATTCTTCTGCAAGTGCCTTTACTATTGGAAGTTTGGGACAGGCATCATCTGTATGTAAATGTGAAACAAAGACGTGTTATTTTTTGTTTTTGTAAAAGTGATCTCATATTTTACACTGCATTCAAGAATACAGTTGTGTCTTCATTATAACTGGGTATTGATGTAACTTGCAGCCTGCACAGCATTCAGGACACATTCAATCAGCTCCATCAACACTGCAGTTTCAATTCACACGTACATCTCACACAGATCTGGGCAAAAGGGAAAGATTTCTCATTGTGTGTGTGTGTGTGTGTGGGCTGCCGTGAGACGGTCGGCAACTGAACGATCTGCTGAACAATTAACTACTACAGGAATGACATGTATTTCGAATGTTTGTAGGAGTCTAGACCCTATAGAAATAGTCAGAGGGGGAAGTGGGTAAAGAACACTTTCACACCATTACTTCATCACTACTTTAACAAATGCTAAATTGTGAAATACTTTTCTACTAACTGACAAAAACACAAACGCCGCATAATGCATATCGTATTTTTCTGCCAAAACAAAGAGATGCATAGCAGGATATAGGGTCATTTGAGGTATTGAGGCTCCCCCTGCCAGCTCCGGTGTTTAAAACATGCCGCGAAATGCCAGACCAATTAATCCTAGTGCAACTGCCCCCTTTTTTTTGCACTTTTGGCAATATACGCATGGAAGACTGAACTGTTGAGCAAGAAGGAGTTGGACATTTGGCCTCTCGTTCGCAAGAACTGATCAATCAACTCCGCTTTTCATCTCAGCCAATGGCTCATAATCAAATAAACTGGCTCGATGGTGCACTCCCGAGAAAGCAGCAGTCTCCTGTCCCTGTCCACTCCACTTTCGACTCTGACGCCCCGCTTCATTTGGCGCAAGTGAAAGCGACACAAAAAACGCCACGCATCGAGCAGAAGGGCTTCCTGTTTCCACCACACACACACCCGCATTTGTTGTGGGTGGAGCTAGGCCTGCCACGATATATCGTCCTAAACAAATATCGCGATAAACGATAATATTGAGTATAATGCAAATACTGTAGGCAATAAAAAGAAAACTGTAAGCAACTATTTAATTGAAGTGCATTGAACTTCTGACATTCAATATTAACACCTTATACCAAACAAAGTGCAAACTAGAAGGGTCGACATATTCTAGGACAGTGTTTTTCAACCTCTTTTGGGCCAAGGTACACTTTTTTCATTGGAAAAATCCCGAGGCACACCACCAGCTGAACATTAAAAAACATTTAACTCTGTAGCCTATATTCACAATATAAAGTGGTTCTCATCAAAGTGTCTTGAATAGGAACAAAGTATAGTCTCGCTGGCCACAATGCCTCCGTCACTGCCAACTGTCACATCCACGAATACCTTATTCTCTTATCTCAAAGAAATTAGCTACCTCCAGCCACTTACTGATATGGAAGAGTTTTACATGGTTACTCTGCCGATCACTAGACAGCACAGAGACTCCACCACGGTACATTATTTGCGGATAATAATTTGTTTTCAAAAAATATATTTTAGACCCACTAGGTGAAATTGGATAATTTCCCAAGGCACACCAGACAATATCTCATGGCACACTAGTGTGCCACGGCACAGTGGTTGAAAAACGCTGTTCTAGGACACTGTATCCATTTGTGCTTCTCAAGCTTTTAACATAACTCTCACCAGGTTCTGTGTTTGAACTAGGCCTGTCACAACATTTACAACAAATAGTCAATATACAGTATCATCTTTAAAAATATCCCAATAACAATAATATTGATATTTCATCTGCATTATTCTGGTTAAATATTTCCTCACAAAAAACTCACTTCTGTGACTTCTTCTATATTAAATGTATGGATTCAGATAATACTGTATTACTGCAAAAGTAGAGTAGCCATATGTTGTGTTCTTTTTCCTTTTCTTTTAAAATATAACCTCCTGTACACACGGCTGTCGGAGTGAAGCAGCTTTTTTGGAAACTTGTTGACTGTTTGTCAAACCGCTGCAGCATTTCTCTGTAACATAGTCCTAAGCACTGAGTAATGTTCTCAGGACCATCGCGCTTGTATTTGAACAGTGGCTAAAGCGCTCGGGTTCCTCTCCTAACAGTAGCGCTGATTAGCTTTGATGCACTGACTGGGCGGTGGTTTTGTTTCACTGAGGTTTTCATAAAGTGGAGAACAGCGGCTCAGGTGCTTGAATAGCCCTATATATTCCCCCCCCCACCTTCGAAATGCTTCTGACGCCAATGAGCGGTAAATCGCAAAACCGCGGGAATTTGTTGATTACCGCCCACGGTAAGAAAAAATTCAAACCGGCGCAGCCCTAACGCTGGCGTTTGATCGAGGAAGGACAGGAGGTAAATGAAATCTCAGGCCGCTCTTTGGAAGCGATGAGCGCTGATGTAATACGATCCCAGCGGAGCGGGATTCTAACACTTAGGCGTCTGGACGGTGAATTTATACAGATGTACAAGCAGCCAGCACATAGGGAAAATGTAATAAAAAAACTCGATGGTGCGTTTTTTTTTTTTTTTTTACTCAACTGGCTCCGAACACGATTTCTGAGGTAATTACAAAAGTTGCTGAGCGTGTTATTTTAACCTCTTAGGCTTCAAGGGATTTTTATATATGTCATTGATTTTTCATCTCCGCAGTAATACACACACACGCCATCGTGTGTGTGTGTGTGTGGCCAGTCCCACCCTCTCTTTCTCTCTTTCACTGTAGGATGAAAAGCGCCTTGTATTAGACTAATATAACTCTGGGAGGGCTTTAGCTACTGCAAAGGCCAGGCTTCAGTCTTTTAAAAGGGGAAAGTCGGTCCAAAAGAGCCCGTGATTTGAAGCCAAGACGCAACTTTATTGATTAACGGTTGAGTTACGGCACTGCCCTCAGACCGAAACACTGTTTTCACACTTTAACTCTGTACAACTGATTTATTAAGGAGACTAGTGTAAGAGAAACGGAGCTAAGTTAAGACCAAGAGGTAAGAAAGAAGTTGTTACGATTGAGGTGGAGATAAGACCCAAGTGCAAACAGCCAAACACAGGATGAAAATAAATGTAATGGACAAGTCCAAGAACTGACAAATCAGTAAAAAAAACAAGGCAACAACTACAGGGGGAAAGCAGAACAGGACACACACAGGGCACAAACAGAAACAATGAACCGACAAGGGAAAACACAGGGGTCTAAATACACAAGGAACAGGTGAAACACATTAGGGCGGAGCAGGTAATCCACACAAGGGAAGCAAAGCAAAACAAAACCACAAGGACAGAACAGACGTGACAAAATAAAGCAAGACTAGACACAGAACCAAACCAAAACAGGGGGCAGAACACAAATCATGACAGAACTGGTTTGTTTTCAACATTGAATAAATCCGTCTGTGTTGAGTACAGTACTGTATATTGTTGGGGGGCACATAGGTCTATAGGGTGTGACACATTAAGGATACACATTGAGTTTAGTATGAATGATTTGATGATGAAAATGTTACGTAATCGACAAGAAACATCTTATGGACATGACCTGATGAGCACTGGTGCTATAGGAAGCTATGAACAAAAGAAAAGCCAAATTCACCTTTGTAAACTTCCGACAAACATCTAAGCTGATGTCCCTCAGATTCAATCCAGGGTCATGTGCTCAGTCAGCGAGGCAGTGAAGAACCTGAGAGTTGTTTTTAACCGTGAACTGAAGTCCGACTAACAAATAAATGCCTCTTTCGAAGCCAGCTTTTTCCAGCTGCGCCTTTGACTAAGGTGACACCCTTTCTCTCACGCCACGACCTCGAGAAGGCGACTCGTGCTTTTATCAGTTCTCGGTTGGAGGATAGTAACGCTCTGAATTCTTGCCTCCAGCCGTTATAATTAGTGCAGAACGTAGAAGCCCGTCTTCAAACCATTTCTTCCAGACACGGCTTCATCACTCCCATCCTCTCCTCTCTTCATTGGCCCCCTGTCCGTTTTAGTATTGATTTCAAAACTGTAATGCTTGTTTTTTATAGTGTTTTTATAGTGATTCACAGCCTCGCTGAGATTTTAACGATACATCACCCCCAACAGAGCTCTCAAGGTCCTTGGATCAAATGGTTCTGGACGTACCTAGGTCTCGGTAGGCCTGTCACGATAACACATTTTTAATTCGATATATTGAGGCAGGAAAGTATTGCGATAAACAATATTATTGACTCCAACGATACTGGATACTGTCAACTCTCAGGCATAAAAATGACAGTAAACCTTTGTTCTAAAAGTGCATCATCACATCCTAAAATACCACACGAGCTGCAATAAACATGAAATGTATTAAAATTCAATTTGCTCCAGTGAAAATCTAAGCTTTACAAAGGAAGAATGAGGGGAAATGCTAATAAATGTACAGACGATAAATATCGAGCCCAAAAATGTATCGTTTATCTGGTTTTTTATTTAACGATAAGTCGATATAGTATTTATCATGACAGCCCTAGGTCTCGGTACAAAAAGTAGGGCGATCGTTTGGATTCGTTCCTTTACTGTGGAACAGCCTGGCCCACAGATCGTGTGTTCTCACTGACATGTTCCTTTTTAACTCCAGGTGCAAGAGTCATCTCTTCAAACTGGCTTTGAACACCAAGGGCTCCCTGTTTTTTGTTAGGTTGTAGTCATTTTGTGTTTTTTAATTGTTTCGTCTATCTGTGAAGCACTTTGGTCTCCCTTAGTGTGGTTGGGAAGTGCAATATGAATCAACTTTGATCGATTGATCAACAGATAATTTAAAGACAACCATTAGCATTGCCACTAGGTCTAAAACAGTACTTACCAAATTGGGTTCATGAGGACAAGAACTAGGGATGCGCTTATCATATTCCTGTGGCTGATTCTAAAAAACACTAGTTTATAACTATATAGCCTACTGTATGTCCTGCTCCATAGTGCATGAATGAGATAAACACAAATGAAACTGCAGTATTAAAAAATGTACAGACAAAGAAAAGACCATTAGTTTTATGGCCGTGAATGGCCTGTTTATGGCCGTATTATAGGGGAAATAAGACCCAATGGGAGTTGACTAATCAAGTTTGTTGTGGGCGCCCAAGCTAACTATGATGTTAGCAAAGAAAAAAACATCCCTTTGTGTAGAATACAACTAGGTACTTTGGGAGTGAATCTAACTCATTCTCTAATTGTAATTATGTAAATTGAATCGGTACATTGATTTGCCAAGGGGGCCGGCCCTAAACAACATTGACTTTCCCATATAACTTCCTCCACAGAGAACTGAGCATTCTGAAGCTTTTATGTGCTTTTGACTCTCTTAAATATTTGTGGTACAGCTTTCTTTGAGCGTTCCATTAACAAAATTCACATTCATTAGTATGTCTATTTACCTTTTTAAAGCGCGGTACCACCGTTGCAATGTTGTTCCCTCACCTCCATCATGGACAACACCTCCCACCCACTGCACGGGACTGTAGGGGAACTGAGCAGCTCTTTCAGTGGAAGACTCAGTGCAAGAAGGAGCGATACCGCAAGGCCTTCATCCCCACCGCTGTCGGACGGTACCACAAGACTGTAAAGTAACATGTGCAATAACCCCCCTTTGCAAAACTATGTGCAATATTCTCTGTATAAGTGCCACTTATTGACAACCTACACTCGGACTGTAGACTGTGCTCTGCCAATGCTGACCTTGATATTCTACTTTTTTTATAGTTATGTTATTATCGTTTATATTTCTGCCCCTTAAGATTTTTGCTTTTACTCATTGTATTGTACTATATTGGCCTTGCAATATAGTAGTAGCCTATAGTTCCCCTTTTATCCGCTTAGAAAATCGACATGTTTAATTTTGTGTGACTTGGATCGTGTAAAGGCTCATGTAACCGTATTTAAATAGGGAAAACATGGAAGAGCTTGGTTGCTTCTAACTTCACCTCTGTTTGGCCACATAGTGACACGACCACCTCAAGACCCTGCGGACTGCACTTTGGTAGCTGAGGACCCTGACTCCTGTTCCTGCTCCTGTCCAGAGCCACCACTGGGCACTTACCTCCGTCCGGGGTGGCTATCCCCTCCTTCCCGCCCTGAGCCACTGCCAGACTCTGACCTCTGTTCGAGGTGGGCCCCTTCTGTTCCGGAGCCAACGCTGGACACTATTCTCCATCCAGGGTGGGCTCCCCTTGTCCTGGGGCCACCATCGAACTGGGACCTCGGTCTGGGGTGGGCTCCTCTTGTTCGTGTCCCTGGGCCACTGCGGGACATTATTCTCTGTCCTGGGTGGGCCCTTCCTGCTCTGATCCCTCATAACCCAGGGTTGTCTCAGCTACCTCCAGTTCCTGCCTGTCACCTGAGCACTTCCCAGCCGCCACTCGTCACCCAGACCCGCCTGACTTGACTCTGCTGTTCCTGAGCCCCCTGGATATCCACCATCACTCTCCTGGCCCTCCCGGTTCTGACTCTGTTCCCCCCTCCGGACCCCCTCCACCCTCCCGGGGCTGTTTACATCGTGGGACGTCTGGGAGCCGTCCCTTGGTGGGGGGGTACTGTCACGATTCGGTCTTTTGTTGCCCTGTTTTGGTTTGCTTTTGTGTTTATCTGTCCTTGGTGTTTTATTTTGAAATGTCTTTTTGGTCTGTGATTTTGCTTTGCTTCCCTTGTGTTGATTGCCTGCCCCGCCCTGATGTGTTTCACCTATGTCCTGTTTCCTCATGTATTTATACCCCTGTGTTTCCCTTGTCCTTTGTCGTGTCATTGTGTACGTCAGCCCCGGTTTGTGTCTCTGGATTTTGTAATTTTTGTTTTTGTCTATTAAACATCACCAGTTTCGTTGCAGTCCTGCATTTTGGGTTTTATTTTTCCTCACGCCACCTCCAACCATGACACATAGAGGAGGAGAGGCTGAATGCTAACGCCGTCTGTGCTCTGTTTACGTGACTGAGGGCACACGTAAAGACCAGGCAGCTACATATCAACTTGTCTAAGCTAAGATAAGAACATATCTCAGTATTGGCCTATTCCTTTAAGTAGTGGTATGTTATCCCTTATTTTCAAATCCCAAACTGTTAAATTAGGTATGCGCTGTTGCTATGTTATGACATCACACACATTATAGCATTTTCTAAGCAACAAAATGTAGAAGATAGTGAATGATAAAGTTGTGTTAGAAATGATCACCAAATGAAATACCTGAGAAAAAACATTGGCCGCCTCAAACAGTGGATGCTGCATGACATTTAAGTTGGTGTTTAAGACTAGTGAAGAGTGAAGGCCTTTTGAGTGCCGACATGATCAAAATGGGGTATCAAAAACAAGTGGTGGAAACAACAGACTTACCCAAATATCCATGAACAAAAGTCCAACTTTTGATGAAGAAACAACATTATTTTATGCTTTAAGTCAGTGAGGAGGATGTCCCCTTGAATAAAACTACTACAAACCTCAATAAACCTGTCTCATTTCAGCAGATTTGCTACTTTATCCCTCTGTGTGCCTCTGGAGCCGAGTGCCCTGACCGACATTAAACCCGTGTGCACATAACTTCATCTATTGTAGAATTAAACAGAAGCAAAGGCCATTGGGATAATGACAACGGAGCCTTTAGAGCCACAAGCCACGAGCGATCGGATTTCTTAATGTAATGCCCTGGCAGTTCGTAAACTCTGGAACATGTTGTACTGATGGTACTTAGGTGTCTTCTAGGGAGGTCTATTGCAATTTTAAGGCTCATTTATGCTCCCCATTTGCTATTTTTTCCAGTTCCAATTACCCAAAGGACTGTCGCTGCATTTCCACACATTTCTAATGTCATGCCTGTGTTATAGAAAGTCACCAACAAAGGGCGAAGGAAGTCTGTTCGAGAATTTACTAAAACAGAAGAACGGCTATGATTAAAAACAAATATGGAATATTTTGTTCAATTTCATCTATGCTTTAGAAATAAAAACTGGGGTTTTGCAGCATTACAAATTATAAACTTTCATCTCAATTTTCCGAACATAGCATGTATGATGTACACTGATTCTTCAGTTTACTAGTAAGGTGAGTAAAGTAAAATAAAAAAACATTCTGTAGGCTTTGACCTCATCTAAATATGTGTGATGCTTGATGATAGCTAAATGCTAACGGCTATGGGAAGAAAAAGAAGAAGATCTTTATTTATATAGCGCCTTTCACAGACATGGTCACAAAGCGCTTTACATGAGAGCATTTTACATTCACTCCATACTCAGTGGTGGTAAACTACGTTAGTAGCTTCAGTTTCCCCTGGGGGAGACTGACAGAAGCGAGTCGCGACTACACACATCTGCGCCAACGGTCCCTCTGACCAACACCATACACCATTCATCCTGGCCTATTGTACATGTTTTTTCGTGGTAGGGGAAACCGGAGTACCCGGAGGAAACCTACGCAGACACGGGGAGAACATGCAAACTCCACACAGAAAGGCCCCGTCCAGGTGGGAATTGAACCCGGGACCTTCTAGCGGTGAAGCGAGAGCACTAACCGCTGCGCTACCGTGCTGCTATGGGATGTATGGGAACAATACATTGAACAGGCTAACAAACTGAAAATTTTTTCGAAGAAGCCAGCTTATTAACGGTTGTTGCTAGATCGTCGGCTTGGGAGGGACGGTCTGCTGTGATTTTGTAGAGTTATTTGTCTAAAAATACAAATAACCCTAATCCTAACCTCAAGGTTAACCATATCCCTGGCACAAAAAAATAATGATTACACACATTTCTAAGAGTGTTATGTCAATTTCGTATAAAGAGGATGATCAAAACAGATGAGAACATGGATTCACTTACGCAAGATTGCAATCTTGCAATCTTTTCATTTCACATGGATCTTCATCCCAATTAACTTCAGTTTGTTAATAAAACATGTTTGTTTTTTTGTATTCAGTCTTTCTTTGTACAACTGGTCAACTGTGTCAAATTTAGACTATGTCGAAACAGTACAAAAAGATGTAATAATATAAACATGAAACATACTCATTTCTACTATGAAAAACAAACAAGTGAAAAATGGGTACAGACGTGCACGTGTTACTCACTTTGCACATAAGCAAACGCTGAGTAAATGACCCCCAAAATGGTTACGTTAGCTTTAGTATGGCATGGCACTTTAATGCAGCACTTATATGGTTTGAGTGGATGTGTGCGCTGTAGTGTGCAAGTGGTGTGTCGGTGTATGTGGTAGAAGATGTATGTTAAGGATTTATTTGTTTGTTTGTTTTGTCTTCCATGTCTTGGTTTCATGCCTGTACCGCTGTATCTGTTTTTGTGCTTTGCTTTTTTTTTTTTTTGGAGACTTTTGAGGACCCTCTTGAAAACGAGATGATGCATCTCCTCTTAAATGAATAAATAAATAAAAAAATATGAGCAGACTATGCACAGGTGCGTGTGTGTGTATCGAGCGGGGTAAGCCTGTATGACACACAGAGAGAACCGAGACGCTGGTGTAAAACAAATGGCTGGGATGATCGCGAATGCGGCTGAAGAGATTGAATTTTGAGCAGGTCGTATTTCAGAGCGCGACGAGAAGGGAGGTGATGCTCTAGTGGCATAAGCTCTCACACAAAACCGCCAGCAGCATTACGACACATTTCCATTATGTGCCGTGGAACGACCGGGGTTAGTGCGGGTCACTGTCTATCGGCAGAAGAACACTGCTCGGGAAAATGAGGCTGTACAACTCGCATTACTCAACTTCTTATGTATGGCTAACCACTGAACGTTAAAGGGCACATACTGTATGCAAAATCTGTGTTTTAGAACTTTTCGCCACGCTTTATTCCCTCATGAAAAACATACCTGGAATACAATCATTGCTACATTTCTTCTTCTGCAGCTGAAGTGTTTCAGTTTGTATTGTAAGTCCATACTCGATCACTGGATGCATTCTGAGCAGTTCGGAACTCAAAAATATGTTTATCGTGGTTAGAGAGGCACCGATCCAGCTTTTTTACTTCCGATACCAATAATGATACCGGGGGTTTGAGTATCTGCCGATATCCGATATTAACCGATACTAAGAGACTTTCCTAAAAGTGGCTTTCTCTGAGTGAAAAAGTGAATGCTCCTCAGTCTTATCTCTTGTGAGATCAATAAAGTCGTATCTTTTTCTTGTCATGATGTTACAGATCAATTACCAATTAAATCTACTAATAAACTAATGGAGAAACATTTAACAAGGATCACTGGATTTTCAACACTATCCTTGGGACGGGTTATTAATGTTAATAACTCACATAAAGTGATCTGACAACTTGTGCATTACAGATATCTTATATCAGTCATTCTTTAACAGCATTTCATAAACTGGCCACACAACTGGCCACTCCAGCAGTGGTCGGTTTTATTTTAATAGGCTACTTTAGGTATTTCTATAGTTTCTTCCCAGTCTTGATTAATTGCCATGGCATTTTTCGACGTGATAAAAATATTTAGTCGGTGAAAGTTGTGTTTTTAAAGCGGTGAGAGCCAAAACTCGTATCGGTTTATCGGTATCTGTATTTTTTCCAGTATCAGGTCCGATATCAGTAGCCAGTAACGGATTGGTGCCTCCCTAATCATGGTGCTATGGCCATTGATTATAACATGGATTTGTTAGCATGCTGTTGACTAAAAATGGAGGCTCCATACAATGTTTTCAGCATGTTTAATTCACCTTGCTGTCAATGGAGGGTGTCCAAGCAAACTTTTGAGACACAGAAGAAGAAGAAGAATAG
Source organism: Proterorhinus semilunaris (assembly GCA_021464625.1). NCBI lineage: Eukaryota > Metazoa > Chordata > Actinopteri > Gobiiformes > Gobiidae > Proterorhinus > Proterorhinus semilunaris. The sequence continues at coordinate 26,625,803 of CM038356.1, read as the reverse complement.
CTTTATTTGTAGCGCGCCTTTCACAGGCACGGTTCATCCTTGGTGACGTATGTAGCTTCAGTTTCCCCTGGGGAAACATCTGAGCCAACTCTGACCACCACCATTCATACACAGACATCGTTCCGGAGGAAACCTGCACAGACACGGGGAGAACATGCAAACTCCACACAGACTTCTTGCTGTGAAGCACGAGGGCTAACCGCTGCGCTACCGTGCCGCCCGAGCAACACAGCACCTCTAATAAAGTCTCTTTTACATATACGGAGATTATTTTAAGTTCAAGTTAATCTTGCAGTTGGTCCTGCAATTGGGGCCTTTCTGTGTGGAATCTGTATGTATCTCCCCATGACTGAGGGTTCCCAAGTTTCCTCTACCACTAAAACAAGGATGATACATTTTAAAAACAATGCTGTACTCCAATCCATAATTTAGGAATAGATGAATAACAAATGTAGTAAATATGTTTTTGTTTATTTTATGGAGAAACAAACCTCTGACCTGACTATCACTAAAATGCGCTCTTTAGAGGACCTCTGCTGGGAACTCAACAAGACAATGAGACACTGGAAGCCCCACACACTAATAAAAAGGCAAGCTTCTCGGATCATCAATGCTACTTTACTTTCATAAATTCAACAGCAGCGAAGCTTCAAAAGGAGCAGAAAAGCCTATAGTAATCATATTAATAATCCAAATGAGAGGAATACCACGGCAACTTCAATGACAGCGACGAGACGCGGCTTTCAACACACAACCCCAGGAGACGTATGAATCAGCCAAACCAAACAGAAGGGAAATGGGCTAAAAATAGAATAGGTGTTTTAGTAACACATTTGTCTCTTGAAAATGCGTGGGAAATAAAAAAGCACTACAGGGGATATATTTACAGAATTACAAATGGTCAAAAATGGCTCAAACTATACAGGCAAAAAAAACATGCATGTATGAGAAGGACGGTGTGCCCAGTAGTGACCTTCTCCTCCAGAAAAAAAACGATACTAAGATACTAATCGCTAGTAGACATAGTATCTAAACTAGATGCTCATTGCAGCAGGTATCAATGCTTTGTTGTCATGAATATATCAGCTCGTTTCAACAAAAAATGCAAGCAAAACATAGCCCTAATTAAAAAAGACCTTTCAGAATACTTGTAGTTGATCTTTATATGAAGAAACTTATTTTTTTTGTCTGCTGAAAATCACATGATACTTTTTAAACAATTAGAGTGTGGAGATGTAAGAGAGACATAAGCTTCTGCAATGTCACAAGATCCAGTGTTGCACTCGTCGACCACCACTATCTTGTATTGATGATGGGAGAATGTGACCGCGGCGCAATGCCTTCTCCAGCACATCCCAACGATTCTCAATGGGGCACAGATCTGGACTCTGCGGCGGCCCATCCATCTCATGCCCCCTGAACCTATATCTCTCAAACTCCCGATAATTCCTTGGCATTGTCATCTTGGAATATGCCCGTGCCATCAGGGAAGAAGAAATCCATCGATGGAGTAAGCTGCTCATTCATGCTGATCACACTCTTTGGGGCACATAGTTGAACCTAGACCTGACTCACTGCAGCGACCCCAGGACAGGACTTTGAACTCAATCTTGATCAGAAAACATCCATCAATCTCACACTTCTCCAAAATCCTGTCATCTTGATACGAGTCTACAGTAAATGTTTACTCAGTGGGACTCAACGTATTTTAGTCAACACGCTCGGGTAGAGAGCTTGTGCCGTTTGCCCCTCAAAGTGTTCCAGCCACAAACATGCTCCTCGCGGCGCAGGGAATCAATAGTCAGAGCGAGAGATAGTATACGAAAGTCTATCCATTCCCTCCACAGTTAAAGCCTTATTATCGCCACCAACTTATCAATAGAATAAGAGCGAAAGAGGCGAGAAATAAATCATCGTATGAAGTCTCTATCAGCATGTTGTAGGTACATTTCAGACTAAGTCCCTGTGAATGGAAGGGCTAACCCATGAAGACTGGAGCTATTGTTGAGACAAAAGGGCTACAAAGACTGAATGGTTAAAGGGCAGAGGCTGCGTGATTTTGGATCATTACAGCCTGACAAATATAGTGATTCAATTAGCTTTATTGCCAGTTGAGCGTGTAGAACAATCGTGATTGTGTTACTCTCGAGCCCTCGGGGCAAAAAGACAACACTCTTACTATACACAGAAATATCCAATTAGATTAGATTATTCCTACTTAAAACTGATTGAACAGTCCATTTGAAATGTTCGGAGCCTTGCAACCAAATATAAAAACAACCAAGCTGGACTTAAAGACGTAGACCGCCTGCGTTTCAGAGGTTTGTACGTCATAATATCAGTTCTCCTGTCTCTGATTTCATGTTTCAATACGATTTGAAAAGCGAAGTTGATATTTTGTTGTAAAAACTTTGCATTCAAGAGTGTTTTGGCCTTATGTTGAACCCCAGACACTACTACTAATAATACATTTGAGTTTAGCTGATCATTTTCCGAATAATTGGCGGCACCCTCAAAAGAAGGGGTCCTGTGAGTATACAAGAAAGACTCAAGGGGTAACGCAAGACAACACAGGTTGGGAATCACCGTTTTATTTATATTATTGGATATTGTATATTTTGGATTGAGAATAAGCAGACAAGCTATGAACCAAACAAGGCCAATAAGTCAATCCAGTAAGAACGGACAAAGCCAGGAATGCACCAGGTCAAGGACTAAAGTAGGACAAAATCCGATCCAAGCCCAAACCAAACCCAACGCACGACTGAACCACGCTCTCTGCACGGGAGATCTCTGTCACAGCCCTATAGTGTGTGTGTGTGCGTCTTTTTCCTAATGCTTGTTGCAGGTGGTCGGTCGGTGAGCGTGCAAACCGCCTGAGTGTGCATTTCTTACCGGGACTTTTCTTTTGGTGCAGTAGGGACGGAGGAGGAGGAGGGTACGCAGAGCAGAGCAGACCAACTCCACTCGTCCCCCTCTTCTTCTTCTTCTTCTTTTTTCTTCTTCAGGCTCCTCTCTCCATCCAAAAACACACACGCATACACTGGGGGGGGGGGGGGGGGGGGCTGTCCCAGTTCGAGCTCTCTGTCCCTTATCCTGCTCCTCTTCCTCAGCGCATCGGGCAGCTTTGGCAAGGGGGTAAACTCAATGGAGGAAAAGCTGCTGCTGCTGCTGCCTCTTCTTCTTACGCCCGTCGCCTCGTCCTCTCGCTGGCGCCGATGCTGCTGCTGTTGCTGCTTCTTCTGGCTGGAGTCAGGGAAAGCGCTGCCAGTGACATTTCTCGGCGACTGCTGCAGGGAAACAAAAACAAAGTCAATCCCCCCCCTGCAGTGTAATTTTTTTTTTAGAACTTCTACGATGTGCAAACTACAGAACGAGGACTCACGCAAAAGCGCCAAAGCACCCCCTCAGACAAGACAATCCACCGGCTGATCCTGCTCAGATCAGCCGCACTGGAGACGGTCTGCGCGGGGGGGACTCACACACATACGGACGCACGGCGGCGAGGCTTACGCAACACTGTGCACTGGGAGGAAGAGAGAGAGAGAGAGAGAGGGAGGGAGCTTCATAAACTGCCTCTCTTCAATAATAAGTAGATAAGTGGAGCTCCACCGGTGGGACGGGGTTCAGTGGGTCGCCTGTGCCGAAAAATTGTGATTTGCCGTCATGGGAACGCGTCGGGAGGTCCCAGTGCCATTTTACCGTCATATAGATAAAACGTGACATAGTATTTGTCTGCATATTGAAATAAATGGTTCAATAGGCAATAAGAAATAGAGTGATACGAAAAAAAAAGAACAAAACAAAAATAGGCATTTCCCTGCATAAACTCCAACCTAATTTTGAGACTTAAAGTGTACGTTGCACAAAGACCCAACTTTCGCTAGAGCATAATAAATACAATTATAATTCGGATTTCCAAACCTTGTTCCGCTCACAAAGTTTTCCTGGTTTGCAAGCAGCGAGCAAATTCCAAGGTCATCCGTTCTTTTTACAATGTCTCCCTCTTGTGGCGCACCCTTGGTACTGCTACAGCCCGAGTTTGAACTGTTGGCAAGGTGGCCTTTTCCGAGAAAACTTTTAAATCGACAGTCATTGAGACCTTGTTAACTACTTTCATTCTCACCCATACATTTAGTAAACAAAACAAAAACAATTCTGGAATATATGTCTACCATCGACGTTTTCAAAAGCACATAACACATATGCGTTAAAGTTGATATGTGTGCGTATTTGACCGTATAGTGACTCAGCGGCTGCACGAGTAGTCAGCATGGTGACGCTTCACGATCAATTGTTTGCTGACAGACCTTCTCACCATAAAACCAGCAAAACAATTGATCCTGGAGCGTCCTAGAGACCAGTGTGATCAAAAGTAAAGGTGCCATGCGGACCACTCAAACAGACTGCTGGGTCGACTACAAGATCTACTAATCAAATTTAGTAGATTGCATATAAATGACTGCTCGGGGCCTGCACTTTGTCATAACGTAAGCAGATTGTCCGCGCTGATCTGAACACACACCAATCAGAGCTTGACGGTTGACTTTTTAAAATTCTGCATATCTCTCTCCTCATTTTGCAAAGTGGCAATCAGGATGGGACTTGATTGTTTACTTTATGAAATCAATCCGTCTCTCTCCTGATTCTGCAATCTTACGGACTATGTAAACTCGTATCGTAATTATTGTTTATGCATGCCCTTATAGCCTTATAGTTTAACGTTCGTAGCTTATTTTTTTTTTTAAATCTTAATTCTGTGTTATATGTTCTATGTCGCACGTTTGCACCAAGACAAATTCCTAGTTTGTAAACCTTGTTCACAAACCTTGGCAATAAACCTATTCTGATTCTGATTCTTTATTTCCCCACAGTATTTTAACCATAGGCTACATGACTGAGCAAAACTAGAAATGCGTTGTCTGAGATGGGTAGAATTAGCCGAACCATCGCAATTTTTTCCCAGTAGAGTCCCGGTCAATATTTTGTGATAGAAAAAAACTCGTACAACTAACTACTCATTGCAAACATTATCTGAAGCAACAAATAATTCAACCACAAGTGCAAGGATGTATTTCTAAAAACATACATTTATTGTTGACATTTGCTGGTTAATTGCAACAATAAACACTGTACACAAGGTCAAACCTTTAGGAAAGCTCTTGTTCGTCTGCCTCAGTGGCATTTCAACATCGATTCATTTGCGAGTCCTTACAGATGCTGTCGAAACGGCGCCCTCTTCAGGCCTTCATTGAAAGTGGTTCAACCTACCCAAACATTTACATTAGGGGTTAAAATACTGTACAATGTTCATTTATATTAACTCCCCTACTGTCACCGAGTAGCATTTCTTTCAGCAAAAACAAGCAATAAAAACGAAAACTATTTATTTCACACAGAGGTGCTCCACTTGACAAAATAAGTGAGATTATACACAATAGATAGAAACGCTATGTGCGAGACGTTATCCTACAGGTACAAAGGACGGCCGCCGGTGCTGTCCACACACATTCCTCAATCAGAAAACCTACAGCAACAAACGCACACATTGTTTTTTGTGCTTTTTCCACGCCATGGACCATTATTGGCTTGAAATGGTACTGATCCCAGAGAGAAAAGTCAAAACATGGCACCTCATTTGCACTTTATGTATGATTGAGAAGCTAAAAGTTGATTAAATAATAAACTGTTACATTGTGGTGGAGTGTGGATGGTTTGGTCTAGTACAGTGGTTCTCAACAGCTGAGACACGCCTTCAACGTATTACGAGTCGTAACTCAGAGATAAAATATACATTTTGTAGCCATTACTGTTGAAAAATCTTTTTTTGCTCAGAATTTGACATAAAAATAGAGCACTTCTGCACAAAGATCTGTTGACTCAAGCATTGATCATAAAAAACGATTGCAAAAACGATACATATTATCCCAATACAGAGCTCCTGATACAATACACATCACAGTTCAAGTGTATCGCGATAGTGTCCATAATACAAGATATATTCAGAATTCAGAAGAAAAAAGTATCTTATAGGTACATAAAAAGGAAGTTTTATTATGCTGAATGAGCTCAGCGTGCAATTTAAGCCTTTTACATTCTGAATAAAGACTATAGTTTTATAGTATATATAAAATATATAAATATATAGTATTGCCATATTAGGTGATGCAATAACCGTACTGCAAGAAACCGAAATATATATCGCAACATCACTAACGTCTTCATCTGAGACATTTTTTGCCAAACTCAGCCAAAAAATGCACTGAAATTATAAATGTGTAAAAGTTTTTGTTAATGTTGTTAATCATTTCCCAATTTAATGAAATGTTAGTCTTGTTGTGGTCCTGACAATCTGTTTAATAAAAATGGAACATATCGTGTTGAAACGGTTTATTGAAATATCGTTATCGCGATATTGCACGGCCTTATCGCATATAGCGAGTTACTTATAAATATCGTGCAGCCCAACTGCGCATCACGATACAGGTGCCTCGATACGATACACGTATTGTCATGTACTCCATCACGATACATTGCCGATATGATCTACTGAGCGCAGCCCTATCGCAAACTATTAACAGTGATTTTGCAAAGCCCTAGGACCCACTTTTGGGCGCTGACCCCCCAGTTGAGAACCACTGATCTAGTAATAACAAACTCATGAGAAAATGTGGTAACAAAAAGAAAAACTACATAAAAACTAAACAGATAAATAAATCCAACACTGTCGAAGGAGATTGTAGTGTCAAAACAAACTTTATGAACTGTTACTCTATCTTTGAAGTATTTCACTCATGTAAAGTGACATCATGGAACAGAGAATGCGTTTTAAATGAATGAGAATGGACTCTGGTGAGTGGTCCGTTAGAAGATGTAGCGAATGTGAATACGTCCATCAACGTCCAGGCAAATGTTTAACAATCATCACGCATCATAATAATTCACAGACTCCTTCTTAGTCTCTAGAGTGAATGTGCAAATCTTGTCCAACGCCAAACCAGCTTGACCAAAATAAAAAAAATAAAAAAGTAAAAGGTTGTTTGCAGTCCTTGAAACACTGACATCTCCCACAAAAGGAAAACGACACGTTCGATGTTTGTCATTTTGCAGAAATTGGTTTGAAAAGAAACAGTTTATGTGCCACAAAGATCTGCGTATATTTGTTCATAGTCTTCTGTCACATCAACTATCAAATGGCTTACACACAATTTAAAAAAAGCTAAAAACAACTTCTGGGACAAATCTCTCTCTCTCTCTTTTTAAAGAAGAATTAGAAACTGTAACAGATTCCCTCCACAATATTACTTGTTGTAAAATCTGTTCCACTGCTCTAAATCTTTGGTTTCGTAACAAGGGCCTGTATTCTTTATGAAAATGCACGGTAATCTCTTCTGTCTGCTTTGTTCAATTCCCTTCATATGAAATATTTCCCTTCATTTATTTGTTTTATTGTTAATGAGTTTTTGAAGAAGATTTGATTATTTGTTTACAATAACAAACGCCACAAATACTAAAGTGTCAATAAAACAGACTTCACTTCTTAGATAATAACAAGTGATGCCTTGTTATAATTTGATAAAAAGTTTGAAAATGGACAACCCAGAACAAAAAAAACTAAAACAAAGATCTGTGACGGATGCAGTCAGAGCAGTGACAGTCAGAGCTGGGACGGGGTCAGGTGGAGGTGAGTACTGCTGTGGGTCGGGTGTGTGGGGCCACTCTGAGCCTGGCTCTGGCTCTGGCTCTGTCCCAGATTATGGTTATGATTGTGGGCGCCCCCCTGTGGCTGCTGCAGGATGTGCACCACACGGCTAAGGGACTCCGTGGAGGCGAAGGCCAGGTACTGACAGCAGAGCCAGTCCTCCAGGCTCACCCCACAGCCAGAGTCCATGGAGCGCTCAGCGAACTTGATCATCATCAGAGTCCTCTTCAGGTCCAGCCAGTTCTGCAGCGTGGCCTCGCGATGAGACGCTCCTGACGGGGACCCCGTGCTACTGCAGCCCAGGGCTGTGAACAGGTCCTCCCTGGGCCCCCACAGCAGGCACTGCAGGCAGGCGCGGGCCTCCGTCATGCGGATCCTCTCTGAGGGATTCACTGTGAGGAGCAGGCGGGCTAGCTGCTGCAGGCCCTGGGAGTACAGCGAGCGCACCGGCAGAGCGGGAAGGTCGGCCCATGTGTACTCCCTCTCCTTCAGCTCAGGGTGCTCCTCAAACGGGTTGGGCCGGTGCAGCATCTCATAGATCAAGATCCCGGTCTGAAACTCATCACACTTTCGGTACTGAGTGGCTGTGATGATTTCGGGAGCCAAACGGGACTGGTCCCGCAGAGTGCCAGGGTCTACCATCAGAGAGGACTTCTGTTTGGCCTGAGAGAAGTTACTGATGATGAGGCGGGCGGGGCAAGTGGCATTAGAGGCTGCGCTGGCAGCACTCGCCAGGTTAGCCATAGAGCCGCTGTTGTTGGCCATAGAGGCGCTGCTGTTGTTGTTCTGTTCTGGGGCGTCCTGAGCGCTGGGGGGCGCACAATGCACCAGCAGCAGGTTCTCCAGGCGCAGGTCACAATGCGTCACATGGAAGGGCTTCATGTGCTCCAGTCCTGAGCACAGCTGCAGCATGAGGAGGCAAACCTGTCGCTCATACAGCTCTGGATTCAGAGTGTGACGAGACACGCCATCTCGCACAAAGTCTGCCACCGTCTGAAAGGGCACCTCCCGAGTGATCACCACCACACGACTCTTCAAAGACCCACAGCTCAGCCCTGTTGCCGACGGGGCTTTCTCCAGCTTATCGTTCTCTTTAGAGTCTTTGGTTTGAGCTTCGTCACTTTCTTTGTCTCTCAGCTCCTCTTCCTCCTCCTCCTCCTCCCAGGGCAGCAGGCGTCCCGGGACATCAGCCAGGAAGTGTCCACAGTCCTGCTGGATGTTGAAGTGTACAGGCAGACTCTGTCTCACGGCCAGGCTGTGGAAGAACTGCTGCTGCGTCTCCTTCACTTTACTCCTGCAAATCTGGACAAACACAGAGAGCACGGTCAGATCAGTCACTCGCCATGTGGTATTTAACACAGGCGATGAGATTTCTTTTGGCAATGCCACAGACGAAAAGCAGCAGTCATATTTAGTCATTAAAAGGAAAGATTATTGGCATGAGCTTCCACGACAACACCAACGCATATCGTTCTACTTTGCACAAACTAGTTGATGATTTATCTGGAGTGCTTTGTCCTTGTTGACTTTGACCTTGGTGGTCTGCGGCCTGATTTATGCAGGATTTACGAGACGCACACAGAGCTCCGCTGCCTCACCTTCCACACTGGCTGTGTCATTCTCCAGGAATGCGCGCACTCCGTTTTAACATGTTAGCTCTGAGGGTACAGGCTGTATTATTGTTCTGACTCTTAACACCTCGGGACTTAACGCACGACTTCTTCAGTCTTTGAAGCTCCAGGCTTTAAAAAGAAAAAAAGGAAAAAAAAAAGTTCTATTGATAGTTACATTTTGGCACTTTTTCTATGTTGCACAACAGATCTACTTCTACAACACCAAGATGCCTTGATTAATTGTTCGAATCATCTATGGACCTCACGCTGCTTGAAAATAGTACAAGTACAAATAAATACATTTAAAAATACATGTACTACTTTCACTTTGTTGCTTCCCAGCACTGACAAGTCTTCTCTACATCTTCCACATACTCTGGTTTAAGCTCTCTGTGCATTTTGAACTCCTCTGTCCACATTACAATTACATGATGTAGCGACTAATTTCCCGCCGGTTCAGCAACATCCGTACAGTCGTCGCAGGAGCCCATTAGCATGAGGAGTGGAGGAAAAGTCTTAATTGGCTGGCTTCTTCTCTCCTGCCACCATCCGCGTTTGCCTCATTTATAAAAGCGCCACAGAAAATACAGGGACGCCTCTAGAGCGAGGACACCGCTTTGAAGTGCGGCAGAGAAGCAGAGAGAAGCACAGTTAATAATGCCCCCCCTTCATCTTTCGGTTCATGTTTTGATTTTACAAAAGTTTGCCAGGAAGCTACAATTCGGGCGTCGCTGGTGCTTCCCCTCTGTCCTGCGAGGAGGTAAACATCCGCACCAAACACATAGGACACACGGAGAAGTGTACACTAACGCAAGCAGACACAGGTCACAGCCCCGAGGCTCACGGTCTAGAGTGCTCATTTAGCAGCTAAGGGGATTGGGCAACTTTAGGAATCGCCGAAAAACAACTTTGTTTTCGCTCCCTTCAATGGGTATGAAGTGGGTTGACAACAGAATAAGCAACAGGCTGGTATGGCGCGTTTGCATCAATAAAGATGTGGTGGGAACTGAATTGTCCTGTTGGATGTGCCTCATTACCAGATCTTGGTCAGGAGTGCTACGAAGCTGGAGGATGGGTCACTTGCACATGATCTGTATGCGTTTTTGCTGTGCTGTTGTTGTCCCATAACTATGACCCCTTTACTTCAGACAACGACTGCAGTTATTAGGTCACTTACTATTAAGCAAGTTTATACTTCTACCTCTGCATACGCTACTTTTCCAACTTCACAAGTACCAACTAAGAGGCTTTAAGGACAGACAGTTGCAGGTTTGGGGCAGATTGATCTTTAGACGCATACGCTTTTACTTGGAAACAATTAAATAGAGCGAACTACACAGTACAGTACACAGAACTTTCCTTCATAGATTTAGATGATAAATTGTAACTTCATAGGCCATTTATCGAAATGCAGTTTTTCCCAGATTGTAGGATCTTTTTCCCAGAAGGATTTGTTGATATCTAATTCTTACCCTGATATATTGAGCTTTTATCATGGGACAAAAGGCAAAAAGTATTTTTTATAACAGAATTTTGAGTAATACGTTAACTAGTTTATGCAAATACCAAATAGACAAACATTAAAAAAAGTATGAAATTCTGTACACACCATGCCCTATCCACGGAACCAATTTTGTCCCACAAATGATAAAAAAAACTCACTTAAAATGTACTTTCCACTGGGCTCACCTTGATGGCATAGTTGACGGACGGGTCCTTGGCGTAGGACGCGGTGTAGTAGACAGCGTCACCCGCCTCGCAGCAGGGCTTCCCAGCCACCAGCCTGAAATGGGACCAGCTGTCTGTCCCGAACCTCAAGTGATCCTTTTGTCCCGCCATGAACCGGTCTTCGCACTTCGTCGACAACTTCCTCAACGTGTCCATGTGGAGGCCCCTTATCCTCCCAACCACCTCATCCCAGCTGTCCAGCCCCTTGTAGAGTGCAGGTTTTGGGGCTTGCTGATGCTTCGCTGCCCCGCCACTTCCACCTCCGCCACTTCCACTTCCGCCTCCGCCTCGATTGGCTGTCCTAGCCGGTCCAGCGAGACACTCCGTACTCAAATACCCCTTTCTTTCTCTCGGCGTGGAACTTTGAGCCAACAGGCATGACATACTATTAGCGGGACGGCTTTTGTGATTCCGTTCCAGCGAGTCCCCGCTTTCGTGATCGTGCAGGCGGTGCGGCTCGGAGCTAAGCGACGAACTCTGGCTGGCCGTTTCCCAGGTCGAGTCCAGGTCGTACAAAGGGTTGGCCACGCTCAGGTTGGTCCCCCCAGGCTTGGCTTCACCCTTCGGTTTCGGGACTAGCTGCGGGTCTTTGTTGGTCCCTAAACTAGGTTCCGTGCAAGATCGCGGGACGTTTTTCTTGGGCAGAGGCGGGGGGGTGTCTCTCTGAGGCGGGTCGTCCAAATCGAGGGAGGCCAGGGTGTCGTTGGACGATTTCATGTTGCGAGGCTGCTTCATAGGGATCATGTTGGCGCGGGATTGACCTAGAAAACAGGTGAGAGACACGGGTTTATTGAGATGCGTCGTCAAAGGGAGAGGTGTGCGGTGACCTCCTTCCTGAGAGGTGCATGCTGTTCCCTTCATGAGCTTCATTAAATGAGTGCGGGCAATTTGCATAATACTGTACCGCTGATAGCGACAAACCAAACTGTGGGATTACTGCGTGGGAGAGAGCCGTGTTTGGAACTTGAAGACATTGAGCTGTATCAAAGCTATACAGTTTGGGAAAATTCAAGGTTACCATAGAGATCTGCCATGTTTGTGGGTGTTAGCAAACTTTTTGCATTGACTAGCATTAGCTAAAAAGTATAAAAAGTGGAGAAAAAAAGCCATGGAACAACTCCGTTAGCCGCTGAGGCACTACTGGTAAATACATCTAACTCAATGTAGAGTCAAAGTGTTTTAATGTGAACAATAACTCTAGTATTTTACCTTTTAAAATTTCCATTTGTTTATTATTGCTGCTAATCCTATGAAGCTTAGCGATATGACATCAACGTCCTGAACTCTATCAAAGCTATAGCATCTTTGTGGAAAAAGAACGACTCTTTCACCTATTAATCCCCAACTACTTTAACAAATGCTGAAATGTGTATGTATTTTCAACCAAATAAAAGATATAGAAGTAGTTTAACGGGCCAAATTTGTACATATAACAGTGAATGCTAACGTTAGCTAACCGCTACCTGTTGCCCATTGGAACACTTCTATGCTCCCATTTTAAGATGCCAAATCTGAGTAGAGCACCTGCTGCCCGTTTTTACCCGTTTGGACCCACCCTCATCCTGTCGTGTGCCGCATCTATTATTTCTGCAAACTGCAGTTTTGTCTAAACCTAATTTAAGAGAGAAAACCAGAGCCCAGAAAAGCTAGCCCAGAAAAAAACAGGACAATGTCCTGTTTTAAACATAATCTTGTCAAACTAAATAAAAGAGGCCCAAAACTAGTCATGTTGCAAAGTTGACAAGTATTATTGAGTACATTATCCTTATTAATAAATAATCCTACAACTATGCCAGGCTAAAACTTTTTGATGGCTAAACTTTTTCCCAATGATTTTATGCATACTTTTTTTTATGATATCAACCCAAGAGTTCCTGAGAAGACGGATATATTTCATTTTGAATACTTAGGCACTTTCTGTCCCAGTGCTGCTAAAGAGATACTCCTAACTCCCCTTTGGCCTCCCCGACTCGCGCAGCCACTCTAGGAGTCAGGAAATGGAACGGGGAAGTGTCTCGGGAGGGAGCAGTCAAGTTGATCCCAGTGGTTTAAAGAGGCAAACTTGAGAAGTGACCTTCTTTCAGACCGAGGGAGCTGGAGGGCGAAAGGTTGATTGGACTTTTATTGTTCTCTGGAGAGCAGCTGAGGAAAAGATAATGGAGGGAGAAGGATTTGTGTCTGACTTTAGAAAAGAGGAGAATGTACCAGACACAGCGTCTGGCGTGTTAACACTTCGGAAGTTTTTCCAAACTGTGAACTGAATCTTTATTTAAAACCTAAATTGTTAATCATATTGCAATTCAAAATGTATTATATGTAAATGTATTAGATATTTTATTTTCCAAAATTCTTACAGCCATTTTAGTGACAGTTATTTGTATGTGTGTGACGTGTTAATATTTAAGATTATAACCCATGCAGCTAATTTCCTTCTCTAGTCCCTTTGGCAATGATACAGAAACATATTACATGTCAACCTCACCAAAACAGATTTGAAAAAATAAATGGCTGCATGAGGAGCCTCTGATATTGAGGTTTAAAAGCTTCATTTGCAAACTGAGTGTCATTTCGAGATCATGGCAACATCTTTGGCCTGAGGGCTCTGCTGAATGATCTCAATGATGCTGAATGATCTCAATGATGCTGAATCGCTGGAAAAGGACAGTTGCCCAAATGCACTTTTCCTGAAAGGTATCAAAGCAGTCCCCTCTTGAGGCTGCTCTAGTTATCTGATTTCTTTAGAGAACGTAGAGTTCATGGAAAGTTTTAGAAACCAAAGAAGTGAAGATGGTATGCTAAGTATTCTGATGATGGGCTTTTTATCCAATACTGTGGTTGCTTTTGTATATCATTTCCTTCTCCACCAATTTTAGCACAGATTTTATTTGTCCAGGTTAGAAATGGGAAAGTGACTAAAATAACTTAATTCAAAAGTAAATTGCATTAAGTGTCACACCCCAAACCAAATAAGAATCAGTTACTGTAACAGTTTGGTGAAGTAGTTCTCGCAAGGTATCGTTGCATCAAACATCATCGTAAGGTTATGTCAAAAATAAAGTTTCGTCGTTGTTACCAAAGGCCCTCGGAAAATGATCCTGCAACCCTCTTTTGGGTCCCGACACGCCAGCTGGTAAATTAAAAAAAAACTAAACTCTCCTTGTCTTCCACCATATGTCTGTGAATTAGGAACTCTCCACTCGCACGTGCCATAATCCCCGAGAGGGAAATCCTTGGAGAGACGGCAGCAGTCGGGATGAAGTCCGCCTAATCCTCTGGAACCAATATCTTTAATGTGCTCTTAGACCGGTCTAATCCAAGACACAACAGTCCACTTGAGATCTGGACTAGCCGTGTTACATAAGACCCCGACACCGACTCAGAGGGACATTTTTAACTTCAGGAGGAGGAAAATGAGCCAAAGATAAGCGTGTTCCAATATTTTCATAGATTAAAACTATGTCTGTGGAGTCTTTTATTTCAGTTCTCAGTGATTTTATTCATTTATTTTCTTACATGGTTTATTGTTTTTAGTTTTTAGAGCATTCTAGTAAATTCATAGTATGAGGCTGCAAGCTGAAGGCTCAGGACGAATGATCTATGAATTGCGTTGTACAATTGTATAATGACAATTATAATAAAGTTATGAATTCATTCATTGCGATTGAAAATGGAATGGTAGTAACTAGCAAATCACAAAGCTAATAATTGCACATTTAGGACTTAATACAAACTGTTAAATATTCTGTCGCTTTGTGGTCTTGTATAAACCTGATGTAGTTTGTATATTTATCTCACTGGCCTCTCAAAACAAGCTGCAAAACTTAGAAAACAAGGCTGCTAGAGTCATGACCAGAATCATATTAGTCCAGTGCTCATATGAACCACCTCGGGCTCTGAGAACCTCAGGAAGCGGGCTCCTGGTGGTTCCAATCAGAGTTGAAGCCAGTTTCGCGTCTTTGGGGATAATGTTTCAGATTTTTGCTGCATAAAACTTGAACACAGCCTCACCGTGTATAGTCCTGGCTCTAGGAACCACCAGGGGCCCGAGGTGGTTCATGTGGCTCCAGCATGCCAGCTTTATATTTTGGTGCTTGACCATGAAGAGACTTGCACACTCTGATTTAGAAACCTGTTTGAAATTAATGCTTAGAACAAATCGGAGACTAGATTACCTAATATTCACAAATCACCACCACGAGAAGGGCGGTGAAGAAAAAACTTGTTGCCATGGAGACATTTAAAAGAGGAAAACGGGGAATTGCATTGAGGATCAAGTGATAGATGAGGGCTGGGCAATGGAATTCATAGAAACACAGTCACCAAATATAAATAGGAAAACAGAAGTAAAAAAAAAACTACACAGAGAGAATAGAGAACAGACGACGACAACATACCCTCGGTCTTCTATTCTTTTTGGTAAAAGTAAATGATCGAAAGCGTTCCTGTCCTTAAAATAGTGTCCATTTGGTCCCCTGAAGAACCCAGAATGAAGCACTCTACCTCCCACTGCCCAATGTGCCTCAAACCAGCCTGTGCCTCAGCCGTATATGAAGCAGAGCGAGGGAAGTGAGAGAGAGAGAGAGCGAGAGAGAGCGAGAGAGAGAGAGAGTCAAATCCTGAGTATTACAACACAGAAGACAAGAGAGTTCAGATCATTTTGTCGATTGCAGGGGACTTTATGCTACAGAAATAAGTGCACGTTTGTATAAGTTCTCAAGTCGGCCAGGAAATTTCCATGGTAGTAGACAGTTTATATCCACACGGAGATATCCCCCATATTAGACGGAGCCAGCACAACAACGTCCACATGGATTGACTCACATTTGTAAAAACACCGCGATACATCTGCCAGGCCTGTGTGAGGCGCTGTGGCGCTACCAAAGACAATAGAGCAAGACTGTAGATGGCGCATGTGCAGGAAACATCTAAATGATAACTTCGCTGTAAATATGAAACTTCTTCCCAGTCAATTAGGAGAATTTATTCTTCAGAGCTCACAGGACTTAAAGCAGAAATACCGCCAGTGTCCAAACTTTCACCGCGAGTCCAAAAGCACGGACTGAATGGAGGCCAAGTCTGCGGTGTTTTTCTCCTCGTCACCTGTGGCTCGCGGTGGAGCAGAGTAGAACTCATTATAAAGGTCAGTAGATTTGGGATAACAACTGGCTCTGTGATGTCATCGTTTTAGTCAAAGTTGCCGAGACGCCGTAACAACAGAGCCACGTAAACGGCGGTTTCGTATGGACGACACGCTGGATTTGATAAAATGTTTTTATTGCATTTAGTAAAGCAAGGCAAGGCATGTATATTTATGTTGCTCATTTCATACACGAGGCAACTCTATGCGCCTCCTGAGTTACTGAGCTTGACTTAGTGTGAACAGTCGGCCATTGTAGCACACAGAGTCCAGCCGACAATATTAATGAACAACCTTTTGAATGTTTTTTGAATCTTTCGAATCTCTGCCATCAACGGCGCTTTCACCACACTGCTTTTGCTTGTTTGTACCGATCTGTACATTGGTAGCTTTTGTGCGCAGAGCCCTTAAAGCGTTTGAAAACACTATATTGCATCCGTCACATCACAAAGACTGGATAAGCTAGGCCTTATAGGAGACACTGATGACTTCAGATGACATTCAAAAGCACTTTCCCCAAGATGACTTGATCAGGGAATCCACCCAAAAAGACTTTGGAACTGGCGCAGACACAATAGAAAGTCAGGAAAGTTACCAAAAATTGCTATTTTTTTACTCATATTGTGCATCTGTACTGTTGATAATAGCTGCACTACCCTTTTCCTCCTGTTTTCAAGCTGTTAAAGTCTGAGGTAGTTGAGACTAATCTGTTAGCTGCTACTCCAACTCATTTCTAGCTCAAACAAAAAAAAAAAACCCACACATTACGATTCTGGACATAAATTAGATGTGTATTTTAGGCAAGTTTATCTTACCTAATTTTTATGGTGCAAAATAAAAATTAAAAATACCTACTTTATGAATGTACCGTCGCAATAGCAGCTATTCTATTTCTGAAACTAACCATAGATACACATGCCAAATATACCTTCAGCATTTGGACTTATTTTATATTTTGGTCCAAAGAACTGTCCAATTCAACCAGCGCTAATATTCCATTAGTAAAAACGAACTGAGATCGCAGTGTGGGAGTGAGTCTCCCACTACCCACAGTTTTTGGATATTTCTGTCCTGATAATGTTGATCTTCTCGAGTGATTAATCTAACTACATTATACTCTGTACTCTGCACATAGCACAGCACTGTGCATCCTGTATTTGACCACAATGTTGTTAAAAAATTTGAGATATCAATTTGAAACTTTTGCTATACATTAACTGAAATAAATGTGATAAAGTATTGCAAGGATTATGTCATTTATGTTTTTTATGTTATTTATTTAATCAAGCTGGGGATTAAATATAAAAAAATCCCTCAAAAAAAGTCAAAGTTTGGAGCAGTGGTCCCCAACCTTTTCCCTGCTAGTGTCCGGAAGTGTGTCCCAGTGCTGCTAAAGAGAGCACAAAGTGTGGCCCTTCGATGGCAGGGCACTACAGCGGGACCATGGCACACTCGCTCTTCTCTCAGGACTGTTCCATCCACAGTGGGATAAAAACAGCTCTCTGTGCTGTGAGAGTGTTAAAGGAAAACTGTTCTCATACTCGAGAAAAGCGACTTATTCCAGTGGGAATCTTGCATTAATCACATAGAAACTCTAAACAGTTGATTTTTCAATACCCCTCCCTTCTTTAAAGGTGCATCTTACCGAGGTTGCTGTAGGTGGCGCTGCACTGGCTGGAGGCGGGGGAGTGGGAGAGGTTGGACCGCTCCTCCTCGCGTTCTCCCAGGCTGGCACTGCCCTCGCTCACCGCGGCCGAACCCAGGACCCGGTTCACGAGGTCCTCACCCAAAACCAGACCCAGGTCCACCTTAGAGGGCAGCGGCGTGATCCCGGGGTAGTCCACATCGCGGGGCCGGCCCACGCTCAGGGGGACGCCACTGTGGAGGGGACAAGGACAATGACTGACCCAATAAAACAGCATTACATAAATATGAGAAGTGTAAAAATGGCCATGTAATGGATAGGGCCAGATCATGTTTTTATCTTGTTGGCATAGTTACAAAGATTTGCTCAGAGGGATTTTGGATATGAGCTAGTAGTTATTAGTGAAGAACATCTGTAAACACATTTTTTTTTTAAATCACCTTGTTTTGAAAGCGTCAAAAGTAAATCAGACTTAGACATTGGACAATCCCTTTGAAGAAACTTTTAAAGTATTGCCAAGCACAAGACCGGAAAATTTGGCATCTCTAGGCGCTACTCATGTGGAGACAATGTGAGAAAAACACCCTTGAAATGACCAATGTAAATCTAAGAAGAAGTTTTGCCTGCAGCGCCTCCCCTTTAGAAAATAAAATGATGTCTTGACCAAACGTTACAAATAAAGCGTAATGTGTTCGATACAGGTTCAGTGCAGGGTCAAACAAAGGACAAAATACTAAATGGCTTTAAAGCAACATTATAAGAATACGAAAACAAACCATTTCCCGGAACATCAACGGACTATCCTATTTTCTAACCATCTGCCACTATGCGTCCCGTCAGCAGCCATGTTTTTACGACTTATTTATGACAGAATCGAGCTTCCTGTCAGTCCCATAACTCCACATTGATGGACTGTAATGAAACAATTACACATTTTACGACTTGTAACATTTCATGCCTCTGGTGGAACCGCTTTGGTGTCATATGGAGATGAGCAGACTGTTATATAACCACGTGAAGTCCCACCGTCGCTGCGCGTTTACTCCACTGGCGAAAAGACTGTATCAACACCAGTCTTTTCTGACTGTTCCACTCATTATCACATGAGGGAGAGGAGGAAGGGGAGTGTCAGGCTGAAAACTAGGCCGACTTAAGGAGCTGAAAGAGCGGCGGAAATGGAAGCAGCACATGCATGTATACAGTATGTCAAACAGAGGTAAAAATACAACTCAAAAGGTGAGGGAGAACTGTTTGCGCTCCTAATATACAAGCTTTCATTTGGGAACAAATGATGACTTTATTTTCTTTATTTTGGCAATAAGGTGCTTAATTATTAGTCACCAGTCGTTGCAAACTCACTTCAAAGCCCATTTTGTCAAAATGGGCTTTGAGCAGCTTAAGAAACCAAGTAAATTTTTCCATAATGTACATTATGTTTCATACAATATGAACATGGGATACATAATAGGGCCCAACCCATTTGGATCTTTGGGGTCCGATACCGATTGTGAAGGGGGTTGGCATGGATGTATAGGCCGATATTTTAAGTAATTTAATTTGATGTACACATTTCATTTCTCAAACAGACTACAGTTAAACTTAGTGAACGGTTCAAACATTGAAATGTATAGAAATATATATAATACTGCCGAGGTCAACTGATGTGGGTATTTTTAAAAGGACAGTGAATAGAATAGAATAGAATAGAACTTTATTGTCTGTTCCAAAGAGCAGAAATTTGTCTTACAGCACAGCACAAATCAATCAAAAAAACACACATGCTGATATGCATCACTGATATTCTTGGCTACATTTTTAAAAAATGCTTCAGAGGGAGCTTGTTTGAAAGACAAAAATCAGCCGATTCTAAAACAAAAAAACAGTAAGTCTCTAACTCATATGCTTTCGAAATTATAAGCAAAAGTCTACAACATAAAATATATAAAATAGGTGTAACAAACTTGTGATTGATTTTCACCGCGATGTCTCTCCGCTCCCCTGAGGCTCATTTTAAAGCGCTGACCGAGCTCTTTCCAACGCAAAAAGTGGAAAAGTCAATAGCCGATATTGAAAATACCCAAATATCGGGCGATATATGCGCTGGCCGATATATCAGTCGGGCCCTAATACATGATCAAACTTATTTTTATGCTTGAGTGGGAGTGTTTTTTTTTTCTATTAAAAACAATTTAATATATCAACAAAGAAAACCCACACATTTGAACTTGGCTCTAGCCATTTTATACCTTGGATTGGACCTAAATTTGAGTAAATCTGGAAACCAAAAGTAAAGGTTTCTTCACATTACAGGTCATGGTTTATAAAAGGGTTAGTCTCCTTTTCTGTAGTTTCTTTACTTTGGGCAGGGCGAGTCTGTGTTTTTGTTTGTATTGCAGTGATTCAAAGGTGACTTCCTGTTTGTAGCAATGTACTTTTGTATGACGGACCGATTTATGCCGTCACGTTATAATGACTAAAAGTACTCAAACAAAGCAGGTCATGACGTTCTCGAGACTGATGTCACAGTATGGTGCTTTATCCTTATTTTCATTATAAATCTAACTCATTGGGTGAGTCACAGAAACACCTCGACAGAAATCCCTCAAAATGCATATTCCCGCCGCACAGACGCACTGCTCATGCCGGTCGAGGGGACGTTGCGGAGTTCTGCTTGATTTCCGCTAAGTAAAGAGTGATCGGTGGTGAAAGTTGGAAATCACAACTGTAACATGCTATGGAGGGGAAGATAAGATATGACAGAGCGTTACGAAGACAATGTAGCTTTTCACACCATGGACATTCTCTTATCTCTTTGACCCATTTAGCATTTGTTTACTTTACTCTTGAAGCTAGTTTGCGCTACAAGACTATTTTGCATTTGTTTTCCAGAGAAGTGGTTCCGAGTCATTCAACCAAAAAATGTAAATAGCCTATGAAGCTAAACTAAAACCGTGTTATAACGCTCAACTGAAAGAATTGACAACATTTGTAGATCACCTTTGCGTCGAGGATCACGAGGCGCCACACTAAACAGACAGCTGCAAGCGAAAAGCCGTAAATGTTCGGCATTTCATCCGTTCCAAATACTACTACTATGTCCTCATATAAAAAAATAAATAATTATCAGCCTACACACATGCCATTAAACTAGTCCAAACATATTGCTTTTACTCAAGTCTACGTTAACCAGTTTATCAATTACATTTATTTATGATCATAATCAGCATCAACAAAGAATCCAAGGCACCCACCTGCGGCTAAACCATCCCCACAGTTTGGACAAAATGCCCTGCTGTACTTTAAGCGCCCGTCTCATGAACCTAATCTGTGGCTGGACTGTCCTCACTCGTTCAGCACGGGAAAAATCTACTAAGGCGTGACGCTTAGCAGACACGATGTAGGCGCAAGTCACTTCACTTTTTTTATGTCTGTGCGCGTTTCTTTTCTTACCTCCCATAACGTGAAGTGAGCAAATTCACACGCACTAATGGGAAGGTCCTTCTCATCCTAATCGCTGTGAGTTGCGGATTTCTTTGTGTTTATTCGGATTGAAATCTATGAAACATCTTTTGTTTGTGTGTGTATTGAATACATTGATTTTATTTTATTTAGCATGATCTTCTGTCAAACGTTTTCAGCGAACAATTGAGTTCGACGGGCTGTGCTTTCCTTCACCCTCCAGCCGGCGACTCAGTTCAGGAGCACGGTGCATAAGAAGCAGATGCGAGCCCTCTGCTGGTGTTTGATATAATTACATAATATAACCAACACTGGCGTAAGTAGGGGTATTTTCTAAACACATACTTTATTTTAGGTTAAAACTACAAAAAACGACAGAAGCAGAGTAATTGTGAAGCCCAAACAAACTGTAATAAAGGACATAGAAAATGAACAACTAAACAAATTGTTTCTGCAAAATGTCCCCATCCAGAGTCGCCCAGAAACCCACCGACCACGACGTCTCACTCATCACCCAGCCACTCTCCTCTCACTTCACTTAATAAATTCCTCGGTGGCTGCTGCGTGTTTTGGGGTCAGGACTTGACTTGTTCAGACAAACTCAGAACTGCCTCGGTGCTTTAGCAAAAATCCTCCACCACTTTCCCATCTCCCTGAAATAATGACTAATCTGAAAAAAAAAACAAGCCCTTAAGCCGCAAAAACCTACCGACCAAGTCAGCACTGCTTCATACAATGCGCTACCATCAAAAAAGTACTTCGAATCATGACTTACCCGCTGTATTGGCTGACACAGCTCCCCATTAGAAAAGCTTCAAACCCGAGATCATATTCTTTTTTTTTTTCCACTCAATTCCTTGTATAAATGTCAAATTAAGGGATTTCTTCGCTGTATCTTTGCGGTTGCTGCCTCCAAAGTCGGATCTTTGAAAGCCTTCACCTGTGTGTAAGGTAGTGTCTCGGACGGACAGCGCACGCCCACTCTTGGCCAATCAGACAGCCCCCGCAAAGTTAACCCTTCGCTCACCATTCCAGGTTATAGGTTCGTATTGAGTAATAAGGGGAAATGCATTCAAAATGGGAAGTAATTTAACAATAGCTTGCAAAACTGGAACATGAGCCATTGGTCATGAAAGGCTGACCTGAACTTAAAGCAGTACTAAGTAACTTATTTACCTTAATAAATCCTTTTCGGAGGTAATACACGTGTTAATGGGATGATTGGGGGGTCTTTCATCTCCCCCTGGCGTCTCTGGCCAGAAAACCACAATTGCAACTTTCCTGCCTCCAGGCCAATTACGAAGAAGAAGCTAACAGGCTAACGGGCCAAGCTAACTGTGGGCTAGCCCCACTTGAACAGTATTTACAGCCAAGTTTGAGTAAAAAAAAGTATCTCCATTGTGTAATTGGATGTACAATATCCCTCTCTCCCTTTGTCTTTTCTGTCAGCGTAGTATTTACTCACACGAACAATTATAAGTAGAAAAACGCAACATGCTACGACACCTGCAGTGGCGCTTATGGCCTCTAGGGGCACGAGTTACTTAGTTCTGCTTTAATTCTCACTTTTTTTCCCCCGTATTTGGAAGAAGTGGGTTATTTTAACTTGATGTGAAGTAGACGTAGATTTAGTATTGAAATTACACTTTTTCAAATTTCATGGCATCAATTTAAGATTTAGTTCAGAGTTCAGTTTGGACAACTCACGGAAAAACAAACAAAATAGAGTAAACTATGAATTTTTTGGCTATACTGACTGTGTTAACATGTGCTCAAGTATCTTGGTTATTAGTCTTATCCTCGTTATACCAATATTCCAACATTGCTACACTTTAGCAATTTTACTAAGGGATGGCCTTCGCTAACATTTCTCTAAGCAGAGATAGAAGAACTGTCTAAGGAAGCTCTGAGACTGTAGAGCCGAAACAGCCACAGCGACAGACGTGAGAATTGGCAAAATAATGTAGTGCAAGTTTATGCAGAGTCCCAAAGTGACAGTTTAGACTAAGAGCAGCGCTTACAGATACTGCAGCTTTAGCGGAGATAAACATTGATGGTTTACTGCAATGTTTTGTGTATTTTCACTAAATGCACAGTTTTAAAAGTGTGTGCTCCCGCCACATCTGTTGTGAAAGTTCACATCAGCAGGTGTGAAAAACCAGGATATGGCATTTACATGGAACAGTCTCCTGGAAACAGAAGGAATATATCCCAGTGAGCGTATCCTGGTTTCTAATAACCTGGATACTATTATCAGGGAAGCTAAAATCAGGTTTCTGCATTTACACGGACATAGACAAAACCAGGATACTTAAAATCCCAGTTAAGAACCTGGAGGTCCTTCTTTTTCTTGACATAAAAGTAAACAGTGCTTCAGACAGAGCACAGACATGAACCTATGGCACTTCCTAGTGGTTTGACCTCCATTAATGTCAAGTCATGAAAACCATCGAGTGATATATTTAAACTTTGATTATTTTAAAAAAATATATAAAAAATACAAATAAAAGAGTAATATCACTACAAAAATCCTTTATGTCCAGCGGTTTGTCAAGCAAAGTACACTTGGCAAGAAAGGAAACCATTTAACTTTAATATTTTGTCGACATTCTTCACTGAAAAGTAAACGCCAACTATACGACCTGCAGTTACTGATTTACTACTTCAAAGTAAACAGCAGTTGAAAGGGTGAGAAATGTGAAAAGGTGGGGCAGGGGTTGGTATTGTTAGCATGTGTAATTATGCAGCGGTACAAAGTAACTACTATGTATTCCTTTACCCGCCCAAAAGTTGATGTAAACTTCAGAATTGATACAGTAATTTATTCTAAATAATGTCTAATAAGAAAACAGCAGTTATTGAATTGGCCACCCACTTCAGGAGGAAGTGGGAACGACATGACAATAGATCAGTGGAAAGAAGCTTTTCATTTCTGCATATGATAAGCTAGCAAATCCCCATGGCGCTGTGATGAACACACTTTGAGGCCAGAACTGCTCAGCATGGGTCCTGTGATGGATTATGGGCTTTAAAAATGTGTTAAAAATGACAGTTTCATTATCTGTTTTGGTCATAGCAAAATTCAGGAAATACACATCAGAGCCATGCAGCAGTCCAAGAAGAATTAACCAAAGTGAACAAAATGACTCTAAACCATGCGATTGAAGTAAAATACTACTCCAGGGATGTTTTAGATGAGGGAACAATGTTAGTTTGACTTTTTAAAAGCATAAAAGAGATGTTTTTGCAAGATGTCTTCTTCAAAAATGTTTTCACAAATGCATTTTTTGTTTTATCCAAGTAAAAACCGAAATGGTCCTAAGCCCACGCAGCATAGCAGTTTTACAACAGTAGAACAGTAGCAAAACTAGTAAAACAAGTAAACAGGAGATGTGAAAAGTTATGGAAGCAGTAGCAATAGTAGTAGTGCGAACAGTTTTTTCTGCAATAAAACGAATACACAAAATAACATGCTCAATATTTGCTGCAGCGTTTACTTACTTGTAATAATTTGTTTGCATAACACGTACCGTACCCCCAGCAAAACACAAATCTGAATTACTGTAGCGTGTGTAATTATTGCACCTCAGATGTTCATATCCACAAATCAAATAAATTCTGCTTTAACTGATCTGCAGGGCAAACGTTTTAGCGGTGCATTACCGCGCTTGCTACTTTAAAAAGCAAAACATGCAAATTTATGTGAAACCTGAGAACAAAGGAAGACCAACAAACGCTTGATGTGATTTTCTTTCTTTTTTTTTTTAAATAAGAGGACTCAACAGAAAGTCGACAGAATGAGGCCGAGTTTTGACAGTGTCGAGTAATGAAATATTTACAGGTTCCCCAAGCTCAAGGTTCAAAGGAGGAGGGAAGCAATCAGGCCCGGATTTCATTGGAAGAGATACAGGAAAGTCAGGCACCTTGAAAAGAAGCTACAACTTTGAGATGAGGTTCCAAAAATACAGTATCCGAGTTAAAGGAGGGGAGGGGATAAAGGACAAATGTTTGTCGGATACCAATAATGATGTGGGAAAATAAAATACATGAACTTTTTTTATATCAGACTTCAATATAGTAACATAGAACTATATAGAAGGATATGAACACTTTTAAAAACCCACTGGACGTTCACATACCTGGCTGTTTCTCCCCTGGTGGTCGATGGAGATGGCGTTCTCCTTGGACTCACAGATTGCAGGTTTTCTTCTGGATTTAGCAGCGCCGTCTCTCTTAACTCCTCTATCCTCAACTCGCCCTCTCCCGGCCCACTCTCTGGTTTGTAAGTGAAGATTATGGTCGGTTTCTGATTTGGATCTTCCGGCTTGGCCTCTGCAAACCACTGATGCTGCTGCACTGGCGGCGCTGGCAGCATGTGTATAACCGTCCCGTCAAGTCCAACCAACTTCCCTTTCTCCTTCTCCGTCTTGTCTTTCTGATCGTCGTCATCTTTTCGCCGCTTGAAGAAACTCCTAAAAGATATCCATCGCTTTGGTTTGGAGCTCTCCGGATTGCCCCGTCTCCCCTCTCCGTCACCGTCATTCGGTCGTGCAGGGGACATTATGCCTGAACTCCTGGTCCAATTGGCGAAATGTCTTTGAAGTATATTGGTAGCATGATAGGGCGACGATGTTGATCTAGGAGGCGGGAACGGTGCACTCTGCTCCGATTTTGGACTGGATAATGAAACTGCTGCTGAAGCGCTTTGAGATTTCAATAAAACTTTGGTTGGTGTATCCTTTTTGGACTTTGTAAATCCAACATCAGCTGAAGAAAATAGAGATTTTGGCCTGACTAGTGTCTCTTTGATCGCATCAGGTGGAAGAGAATACAACTCATCTATACTTTTGTCCTGGGACGTTGGGGTATCCGGGGGAGTTTGCGGTGGCTGGATTGACGTTACAATTTGTGAAAGCACTGCGCTGGCCTCCTCTCTGTGGCTTCCTATAGTCCGAGAAGTCAAACTAAAATCATTGTCATCTTTCTTGCAATCTCCGGCCGCCCTAGAAGACAAACTAGTACTAGGGCTATTCTTAACCATGGCTGAACTTGCTGGCGAACTCGTCAAAGAAAGGGGTTGTAGGCCACCGGATCGAGAGGTAGTGCTAGACACTGGGCTTGAATCTACATTGGGCCTAGCTTGTAAATTTGACGCTTTTGTGACTAATTCTGTTTGCAATTTCTTGTCCTCAAATGATGCCCTTTCTGATGTGCCTCTCCCAGATATAGTTTTATCTGTGGAAGAAGACTGGACACTCTCCGATGACCCAATTTCTTCATAAGTGTGACTAGCCACCCTGCTCCCAGCACCTTTAGGTGGGGGAAGCGCACCACCCACCCCTAAAAAACTCTTGTACACCTCCAAGTTGTCATACGCGCACGGATTGATCACTATAGGAACTTTAACGGCATTCTTGCAGCTTCGCGCATAAGCGGGCTCATCGCGAATAATAATTGGGAAAGGGGGCATCCCTGCATTGTTAAAACTATTAAACTTGATTTCGGATAAGTTTGGTGATTTGACCGGTGCAGTGCGAGACGACGACAGCCCTGCTATCGGAGAGGTAGGGGCAGATTTGTGACTGTAATGTTGAGTAGTGATAGAAGACCCAGGAGCCTTCCCATTCCCGAAATCAACTTTGGCGATTTTCTGCCTCGGACTCGTGCTTGACGTCCACACTTCTTGGTAGCGTATGTTGCCAGTCTTTTTCCGGGAGGCAGGGATTGGCGCAACAGTTATGGGCGATTTTGGAGAAATGGCGAACGACAGAGATGTTGGAGATAGTGGTTGGCCTGAGGGAGTCTTGGGGCTGGTAGGACTTGAGAAATTCAGAGACTTTGGTGTTGAATTGCTAACTTCATCTTTGCTCGCCATGGATGCGGACACGTCAACAACGGTGTAAGGCTTGCATATTAGTGACTTTTCTAGATTGACAACTCGATACGGTTTCGCCTGCTCCTCTGTGGGGCTAAAGCTAATTGTAACAGGTTGGCCAGGGACGGCTTGGGGCATGGGCGCTCTCTCTTTACCTTCTTGATCCTCTAACCTGATCGCCAAAACCGCCTTATGCGTTTCAGTAACTTTGACCGGGCTTTTCGGAGACGTGCACTGGACCTTTGGAGATGCGGGCGACTGTAAACCATTGTTCATCGGGAAGGGGGCGCTGCTGCTACTGCTGGACGTTGTTCGTGAATCTTCCGGTTGGGAGGAAGATGACTCGGAAGAGGTTGTGGGCTCAGAGTTGGATGAAAACCCACTTCCTTGCAAATCGTGAGGTCCGTAAGGCATAAGACCTCCATTTGAGTCCATGGACGGGTAACCGTTCAAGATTTCATCGTAGCTATCGTCATAATCAACTGCACAGATTCTTTGGAGTGACCTATTCCGTAGCGGGACAGTATTCCACTTTTTTCCCGCCGCGAAGGGTACCGGGGACAGCGTAGCCGCTCGGAAATTTGCGAAACGCGGCTGACCCCTCATTCGAATTTCCATCGCTAACAGCTCTTCATCGCTCTCATCCCAGCTTTCGTGTTCGTCATCTCTTTCCGTATCGTCGTCTTCATCATCTTCGTCATCCTCACTGGAGAACTCTGGGTAACAGAACCGCCCTCCCTCTGTGCTAATGATTTTAGCACCGTCACTTAGCGAGACCCGTTTCTGAGACGAACTTGGACCGCCGCTTCCACCGCCATCTCCTCCGCTCATGTTACTCCCCATCGCTAGACAACGTGCAGCCGGTAGCCCCCTCTCCAGTGATTTTCGATACGAGGAGCTTATTCGCCCCCAAAACAAGTCTTTAGATCCGGAAAGCGGGGGCAAACTCGGACCGGGGCCCAAACCGGCGATTTCCTTTAAAACATCCGTCAATCCACTGCTATTGTTATTCCCACTCGGCGTCCGTGGGCTCAGCGGTCCGTAACCTTCTATCTCCTGACTTCCTCCTTCCCCCTCATTGTTGTTGTTGCTCAGAGATACAAGTCGCTTCTGATTGAGTCCGTTGTGGTTCCAGACGGTAAAAGCCGAAGTTTTGCCCGGCTCGAGTTGGGCGTTTGTGGGCGAAAGTATTGCGTTCCCGTCTGAATCGAGAACAGATGACGGAGATGATGGAGAGGATGGAGACGTCGGTGAGGAGGGAAGCATCATCGTGGGCTTCACAGCGATGGTCGGCTTCTTGGCCACGGGAGGTCGAAAATGTCCTGACCTGGAGGGGAGCGGAAATGATACAAGTTTGTATGAAACATGACACTTTTTAAAATAACATTAAAATGTAGATTACAATTTAATACAATCTGTGAAATAGAGATGGAGACAACAATTGCTTTTTGCAGGGATTATCTCAAAAACATCATCAGTATCTTAAACTTTGTTGATAGGAAAAAGCAATATTGATCTAAAACCTCTTACCTCCCGCTAAAACCGAGTGCATTGTCTCCAGTTCGACTTTACCTAAATCTGAGAGCTTCTCGACTGGAGAGCTTCAGTGTAATGCCTAATTTGAAAGAAAACTGACTGCAACATTTTGGTCGCGTTGTTTTGTCAAATTTTAGAACAGTTTTTGTCGTGTTTTCGTCTCTTTTTATGTCGCTTTTATGTTGTGTTTTTGTAGTTTTTTTGTCGCTCTTTTTGATGTGTTATTGTTGCTTTTCTGGCACATTTTTTGTCGCTCTTTTGTTGCTGCTTTGTGGTGTTTTTGTCACTTTTTTGTGGCCTTTTTTCATTGCTATTTTCGTCACGTTTTTGTCACTTTTTTGTGGCCTTTTTTTCATTGCTATTTTCGTCACGTTTTTGTCACTTTTCTATTTTGTTATTGTTGCTTTTCCAGCATGTTTTTGTCGGGTTTTTTTTTATCACTTTTTTGTTGCAATGTCGTCACGTTTTTGTCACTCTTTTGTGGCTTTTTGGTCACATTGTAGTTGCGTTTTTATTCTCAATTTCGTCGCTGTGTTGATGTTTTTTTTTAAGAAGCTTTTAGATTTGGGTAATGCCAAACTGGAGAAAATATGCAATATATATATTCAATATATTCAAGAGATGTCTATGCAAATTTTAATCCAGAACCAAGCCAGATTTAAACTGTGAAGCCGAAACCACATATTTAACTTGGACTTAGTGTTTACTAACATACCAAGCGGCAACTGACCTGGTTGGTCTCTGCTGCGTGCTCACTCTGGCGCCGCCCGGTGGTTGACTGTGCTGGTGTGCGCCTGAGGTACGCGGCTCCTGGACAGGCCTGGCCCCTCCTCCTCCTCCGCTCCCTGTCAGGCAGTGCAGACTCTTGGGTTTGAAGCAGTTCTTGCACTCGCCCGGTTTCCACACGTGCTCAGTGAAGGCGCTGCAGGCGGACATGGCTGCTGCTCGGGAGGGGGTGAGGGGGTCGGGGTCAGTGCACCGGGAACCCCTCCATCAACCCACAGGAAGCGCTGACCGACTGCGGCAGGGCTTCGGGCGGGACTACAGGGGCACACTGGACCTAAGGGAAGAGAAGAGAATAAATGTTAGTATGATGGCACTTTGTTAAAACTAATCTTGGACCCGAGTTTTGTACCTAACCCTGCAAAGCCGCAGTCACATTGCACGTCCAGGAACCGAGACAGAACACGGACCAAGACTGAACCATTATTGAACAAGGACTAAACTTGGGCTTCAGTGTGTGAGAGCAAAGAAGAGAAGCAGAGGCACAAAACAGCCGCAACAGCCATGTGTGAAATAAATAAGCATAGCAACTAAATGTAATTTTTACAAACCGCTGTTTATTGTTGAAGTGATAGTCTGCAAGATGGCAAAAATCAAGTTTCCCCCTCTCCCTTCATAGTTGGACCTAAAAGCCACCCATCCATCCATCCATCCATCCATTTTCTCCCACTTGTCCGTTGCCGGGTCGTGGGGGCAGCTGTTAGAGCTGCCCAAGTCACATTGCACCAGCCCCTATGGCTCCTCCTGCAGGTGGTGGGTCCACAGGGGGCTAAAAGCCACCCCACTTTGCAAAATGAGGAAAGAGAGTGAAATTTCGACAGTAAACAATCAAGGAAAACTCGTCGCAAAATGATGGCATCAGTGATTCTGTGTCCGAGATCAGCAAAGGGATTTTAGAAAAAAAATCTAATAATTTTAGATTAATTAAGCCAAATTGCAGGCCCAGGCGCTAACCGCTGCGCTACCGTGCCACCCAGCCGCTCTAAGCGTTCACAGCTAGAAGGTCCAGGGTTCGATTCCCACCTGGACGGGGTCTTTCTGTGTGGAGTTTGCATGTTCTCCCCGTGTCTGCTCCCCCAGGGGAAACTGAAGCTACAAACGTAAAACGTAGCTTACCACCACCGAGTATGGAGTGAATGTAAAGCGCTTTGTGACCATGTCTGTGAAAGGTGCTATATAAATAAAGATCTTCTTCTTCAATCATCTATCTTATTGTATCTATCGTAATCTCTTAAATTGGTAACATATTTAAACTTTTTATGCAAAAAAAAAATTGGTTGATATTAGTGCGAGCGTCTGTATGGGTGGTTAGCTTGGCACCTTTACTTTCCATCCCATCCTCCTGTACCAATTGTTAGTGTTTCTGGTAGGCTTTTACTGCTGATGGATCGGTCTCCATGGTTACGTATACATTCCATTCAGAAAACCTAGCAGAAACATAATTTAAAAAATGTAATAA
Source organism: Proterorhinus semilunaris (assembly GCA_021464625.1). NCBI lineage: Eukaryota > Metazoa > Chordata > Actinopteri > Gobiiformes > Gobiidae > Proterorhinus > Proterorhinus semilunaris. Next base: position 26,594,866 of record CM038356.1, on the reverse strand, counting down.
AATTGCTCGTGGAGCGTCATAGAGGTCGCCGGGATGAAAAGTAAAGGTGCCAAGCTAACCACCCATGATGTTCAACCCCCCTCAAGCAAACTATATCAAAGTATAGTGCACCTTTAATAGCTATACCACTGGTTCTCAAACTTTCTCACCAAGTGTCACCTAATAAAATATTTGACCTTTGAGGGTATATTAAAATCAAATCAGGTCTACACTGGATCAAAAAATAGATCTTAACTTTAATAAATTAAACCATGTCTAAGCCACTTAACTTTAACACATTACTACCGCATGGATGAAAATAAACTGCAGATGACCCCTAGCAACACCTAATAAAGCCCTAGTACCACAGTATGAGAACCACTCTATACAAAAAAAGTGTCTCACCTCTAAGTTACATCTTGCAAATTGCAGAAAAAGTAACACTTTCAGTATAAAGCCACACTTGTGCCGCTTCTCTTGCAGTGAACAGTAAATACAGTGCCAGACGCGTCCAGTAGGGGGCAAACTTTGTCTTTTCGTCTACCTGCAAGTCTTCTGAGCCTGTCCAATACCTTCGATAGAGACTTCATTACTGGCTTTTTACAATAACCAACCGCACACGTTTCGGATATCAACAGGAATCTGAGCTCTGTTGTTTGGACCTGCCCAGTGAGAGACGACGCCGCAGCAATTAAAAGCGTTTTCTCCCAGAGGACAAAAACACCTTCAAGTCAATTAACAGACAGTGAATCCAGAGGAGCAAAGGGACACTTAGGATAAAACAATAAACACCTGCAGAACAAAAGAGAGGCAGACGACGTGGTGGACAGGAGAGGAGAAAATGTCTCTGATGGGTTTTAGGAGAAAAATATAACGCCAAGAATATTAATTGTAAAACATTAACGTGGCAAAGTAACGCTACAGTTCCACAGCTCTACGACTGCCTACGCTTCACTTTTATCTAGACGATGTATTTTTTCCCCCCAAACTCATATTTGAGCTGAGGACTTACGGTATTTGGAGAGCTGAGAAATGATTTTGTCAGAAGGTCTCGGGGCTGTAATAAGGAAGGATGTGTTCAGCAAAACGCCCAGAGGATGAGCCATTTTCAGACACAATAAAAAGGAGAGGTGGAAATGTGAAGTTTGTGATGAGGTTTATACAGCTCCACGGCAGCACCGCATCCGCACAGGAAATAGGACTGTAAATCAAGCAGCGTTATTCAAAATTACAGTCGACACAAACGTATCCAAAGAGTTGGGGGGAAAAAAGTATTCAGAGTATTGAGACTAGAAATTATAGTGGGACAAGAATCATGAATTGCCAATACAAAAATAGTCATATACAAGTAGACCTATTGTTATCTCAATGGATCAGTCATTGGCAAAATCTGTTTAAGCTTTTATATGAAAAGAGTGAGGAAATATGCACTCCCTGGATGGAATAACCAGGTCACTCAGGATGTTGAGGACGTCAGCTGATCTCATTCTTTGGGCGCATAGTGTTGCTGAACCGAGACCTGACCAACTGCAGCAACCCCAGATCAGAACAGTTAAATCCAGGTGGCTACTTTTATGACCAAGCATACATACACAATGCCATTTAAAACGATGACTAATTATGTAATAGTTCAGTTTTGTTATAGATAAATATCTCCAATATCTCCAAAGCCACTTCAAATCTACTACTACTTTAAATGTTTTATTATTAAAGTGATAGTCTGAAAGTCTGTTCAAATGTTTATAAAATGTGCAATATGGACCACCCGGTCTTGCATTTGGATGTAAAGTAAGTAATAATATATTGTATATTTTGTAAAGTCCCTCCTTCCCAGATCTTGGCAACTAATCAGAGTCTAGTATCCTCCCGCGTTGACCAATGAGATGAGCCTTTCCAGTGAACCAACCTGTCAGGTCCAATCAGGAGGTGATCGTTTACTTGGGAAAATTCTTTTTCTGTTCTCCTCATTTTGCAAACTACACAGTTGCTTTCTGGTTAAAGGATTGGATGGTTTACTTTCAAATTTCACTCTCTCCTCACTTTGCAAACTTACAGATTATCACTTTAAGCAAGCAAAAGCAATACAACGATGCAACAGCATAGGAATAGTTAATCAAGAGACAAAAATTGCAGTGAAATCACAAAAGAATAAAAATAGCAAATAAGAGTAATTGAAATCAACATTAAACCACTCAAAATGCCTGCAAAGCTTGCATTTTCTTTAATTTACTGGGTTAGCCACTGCGGCTTAAATGTTTTTTTTTTTTTACTTCCCGTGAATGCAAGCAAAGCAACATCTTCATTCACACATAGACACCGTCAGAGCTGTCCAAAAAGCTTTGAGGAGGAGAATAGCTGAAATAGTTTTGAAACAAAAGCAGTATTTCCCTGTGTACAATTATGATCATTATGTCCCGACTGTGACAGGACAGAATTTAGGACTTTGTTTTGGTGGCAGATGTTCGGCAGCTGTTGCACATGTGCTCAGCTAGAAAAGGAGGTCACGGCAGAAATAAACACAAATTACTTTCCTCACACGCGGAGGGAGACGGGGGAGGCAGAGGCGACGATATACTGCATTAAATATTTATAAGTTTTCTTAACTCAAGGCAAACGACAGTCTACAAAATACAAGGTCAATGCTGTTGAAACTGAGAAAGGATAAAAGGTTCTCAGGCTGTCATATTTACTCGGCTGTTTTAGCATCGAGGACGTTTCCCTTCTCACCTCAAGAGCCTTTGTCAGCAGCTAATGATCTTTTAGCAGCAGGCTGTATTAATCGGATCTTTGAGGGGCTTACGTTGTTATTGGTTATCCTCTATTGCAGTATTGTGGGTCTTTGTTTTTCTCGTCACGGTGAGGCTTAGCTACTCTATGCTGACCCATGTAGTAGTAGTGGTAGTGGTAGTGGTAGTAGTAGTAGTATATTCCACAGGAGCGGCAGATTTTTGAAAATAAAATCGAGCCATCACACTTTAACTTTTTACAAACTCATAAGTAGGTTTGCCATTTATCCTACTACATAACCTTTGTGAAAACCCCCCCAAAAGAACATCTTCACTCATCAACTAAATTATCCCACTCACTCTACTCCTTTAATGTTTTGTATTTATTGCAGTCAACATAACACCTCCCAACAAGCACAGACTCCATGACAAGACTGCACAATTTTCTCATTCGACGATACCGCTCCGAGACACCAACAGTCCTGTCTGTTTGGGATGCTGTGGGATTTTTAGTTCGCTCTAAGCCCAAGGCACATCAAATCAATCTCATCATATGAGAATTTGACTAAGCTTCTCCCCAGTACTTTCCCCCAATCTAATAAGCTTGTGATTATGTGCGCAACAATTCAAAACTTTTTACATAACACCTCTGAAAAAATATACAGTATATGCGATCGGCTAATCTACTTTTATTAGGCCTATAGCTAAAAGTAGATTACTTTCATTATGGCTCAAATTAGGACAGCACTATTTGACCGGAAGACTGATATCCTATAACTGTCTTGAATATTGCAATAACAATATATAGCAATATTTTACTCATTAAATAGGCTTTGTGTACAAAATGTTGGCTAATTTCCTGTTGGCCGGTCTCATGTAAAAACTACTTCCTGTCCACATCTTAAGTAAATAAATAACATGGCCAAATGAAAATACATTTTAAACTGAGTGAGCGCGTTTCATAAACATTGATTCAGTTGCGCTTTGTTAGCATCAAATTAATTAGCTGCTTTTATTCTCCCGTTTAAATATCGATTTCAGCGCAACACGGCTAATTCTCCATAGGAATAAATAAAGGACAGGAAAAGATACCATTCGAAGTTGTCTCATTCCATTTTCAGCCATAAGCCATGCTCCCACATTTTCATTGGACGACACTCCAAATGGAGCTTTATTTAATTAATATTTCAGTTTTGCAAATGTTTAGGGTGAGGTTATGGTTAGGAAAAATTCTTTGGTTAAGTTTAGAACAATGTAGGAGGCTGGATCATGGTGGAACTGGGTTGGAAGATAGAAAGATGCTTTGTATCAGTTAATATTGGTAACTTCCTTTGGAATTTGTTCCTGACCCGAGCATTTTTAATTCAAAATTAGGGACAAAACTAAAATGGAACTAAATCCGGAAACCCATACATTTTGCATAAGTTTTAGTCATAAGTTAACATTTATTTTTGTTTTAGGCTATGTGTGAAAAGACATATGGCAATATTTTGTGCAAAACTGTGGAGCAAAATACTTGAAAGATTGCTTGTTCTGGTCTCAAAGTCAAATTTACATATTATTGTAACGACATCTTTTAAATTGTGATGCAGCCCAACTGCAACTATTAGTTTCAGACTTTCTCAAAATGGCCTTGGCTTTACCTAAATTTACTTAATCAAGTAGCCTACGGTACCTTATACTCTCCATTTACAGCATGCTTATAATCATTTTTAATTTTGTAATTCTCACAGAAACAAAACATCTCTCAAAACATAGCTGATTTATCATCAGTGGAGCCCACACCGCACTTTGAGAATCTCTGGGAAAAACATTCCCACTCACACAGCCGCCCGCAGCCAAATAACACACACTTCTATTCCTGCATTAGTTTTGTTACATAACAGATAGCGCACGGGCCCGGAGATGAGAGGTGTTGGTTCCCATTTAACATGTTCGGTGTCATCGCGGTAATATTCAGAGCATCAGCGGAGGCATGTGCTCACTATGAGGCTATTTTTTCGAAACAGCATCACATCAGATAATAACGAGTTGTACCATGTTACCAAGAGCGTTAGGAATTATCCAATAGCAAAGGCTGCAGTTATTTAAATGTCCCGTCTCCATGTATCTGAGGCCTCGACAAAGATGCGCTGAAATGTATGTGATCCTTTAGGAGAAGTAAGAAAGAAAGTCCTCGTCTTTGCCTCAGTTTGACTTTTTGTTGTTTCAAATCTCTTCAACTTTAACTCTTTGGAGAAACAAGTCTTCATCTTCCTTCTCGCTACACAAAGGACAACGGTTTCAAACGACTTCTCTGGGAATTTTAAGAGGAGGTTATATAGTGGGAACGAAGAAACTTTTCCTCAAGTTTCTATTTAAGGTGATACATAGCAGGTGAATACGGAAACATTTAGAGATATCAATTTGAAACGTTTCCTGTGGACTACTCACTAAATATGAGTAAAATGTACTGGACGTTTTCTTTCATACATTTTTTATAAGGCCTTTCATATGTTAAAAGTGCCAAAATCTGAAAAATGAGACAGTTCAAAATGTATGCATTTGTTTTGTTGACATATTACATACAGATAAGATTTTTGTTATTACTGGGGGGAAATAACAAAAATATCAACATTTTGCTTCGTTTTTTTAATTCAAAGAAATCAGGGTAGGATAAACCCTACTTCAAAATCTCGTTACAAAGCGGTACATTTTGTCCCCGGAAATGCTGGTTTAAGTGTTATGTCGTTACCGCAATGAGAAGAAAAGGTTGTGGAAAATTACCGTATTTTCCAGACTATAAGTCGCACTTTTTTCCCTTAGTTTGGCTGGGGGTGCGACTTATACTCAGATGCAACTTATATATAAAAATATATAATTTCACATGTTTGTTATTGTCACACTGTCAGCCGCTAGAGGGCGCTCTAGGCTTGTGTACCAGTATCTGCTACTCCTGTACCTCTGAAGATATAAAAATCGGTGATTGAGCAGCAGAAAAAAAGTTTGGAGTGACCGAGAAACTTGTGACGGAGTGGTTACTCTTACTGCAATGAAGAAAACAAAAAAAGCTCATCGTGGGCGAAAAGCTGATGGCAAACGAGAGCTTGAACAACGTGATGCCGGGAGAGGCTTGTAAACGGTGCAGTTACGCCTCCATGCCCAGGTAGTTGCGACTTCATTTAAAAAAAAAAAAAGAAGTTTTGCCAGCAACTTCTCCTCTTGATTAATTCCTATTCCTGTATCCCTATGCTTACCGCTGCCGAGGCTTTTTCGGACAGGAACAAACAATCTTTAAAGCAGTACCAAGTAACTCGTGCACCCTAGAGGCCATAAACGCCACTGAAGGTGTCGTAGAATGTTGCGTAGTAAATACTACGCTGACAGAAAAGACAAAGGGAGAGAGGGATATTGTACAGTCAATTACACAATGGAGATCATTTTTTTCACTCAAACGTGGCTGTAAATACTGTTGAAGTTTGCCCATTAGCCTGTTAGCTTCATCTTTGTGATTCCATTAGTGTGTATTGCTCCTCCGACCAGGTGCAGGCAAAGCTGCATTTGTGGTTTTCTGGCCAGAGGCACCAGGGGGAGATGAAAGACCCCTCCAATCATCCCATAAACACTTGTATACCCACAGAGAGACCACGAAAATGATTCATTAAGGTAAACAAGTTACTTAGTACTGCTTTAACTCACTACAGGTCCCATATTATAAGACATGATTCATATGTAATTTTTTATGAGTTACATAAAAAACGTATAGGACCAACATTCATACTCAACGCAGAGCAGTTTCGAAGGGAACAGTGCATTTTTGGGAGATATTTTGGAGCGCAGAGAGCGGCCCAGTGGAGGCACAGAGTTGGCCCTGGATCAGTGGCTGTAGTGGCTCCGTATCTGAGCCTGTTTTGATGGCAGGCAACTCTGGTTACGAGCCAATGGAGATAAAACACGGCACCTGTTCAACACCAAACCCACGGGTCTGCGGTACCTACACCGTCAGAAAAAAGGGAACGGCGTCTATTCAATTTTGTACTCAGATGTGCAATTTAAAAAAACATACCCTTTAGGTTGTACTTTGATATACTAATGTGTACTTCTTTAGAGATGAACAGATGCTAAAACATTTACAACAGAAAGGGACACACGCACACCACACACATGGACGAAGTTTGAACTCGCACGATCAGTCCCGGTGTGGCAGGACATGGTTCGTCTTCACATGTATCAATGTTGAATGCGGGAACTTTGCTTTCAGATATAAACAACTTCATGAAGAAAAAAAAAATCCAAGCGTCATCAAAACGTTTGACTAATATCCCCCAGAGAAAAACGGCAATCAAAACTGCATGGGAATCTTGTTCTCAAAACATTCTTCAAATACTTCACATCAAGAGTCACATAGCCTATACCGTTGAAATACAAAAAGCCAAATAAAGATAAGGTTTTGAAACTTTCATACAGTGTGACGCAAAGTCAAATGTATCCTAGCATGATTGTCTATTGGAAAAATGGAAAAATCATAGCATAAAACGTAATTCACCCACAGACTTTTTTCTATTAATAATGTATTAAATATATCTTTCATTAACTTTCAGGGATAGAAGCATTCACCGACCACACCCTTAGAATGCAAAATTGACGTTTGGCCACAAGACAGGGCAACCACCGCGCTTTGTGACCGACATACGACAGTCAGCAGAGGAATAATAATCACAATTTCTACCCTCCATCTGTCTCTACTGACTGGCGCCACACCACAGACTGGGGCCTCTCGCGCTGTTCATTCGGCTGGCACAGGCCCATCCCGGCCGGGCCATAATGTGGACAGACCCAGAGGAGATGGGATTTTCTGCCTCTTTATGACAGAGGGCTCCAGCGATAAGGACGGCTGCGGCATCGGGGACAGACACACAGGAAATGGAGATCCATGGTGAGAGGTGGGCCCGATCGGTCTGTTCCACCGCATTTGCTCAGCCCAGTCCGACTGAAGGAACCTGCTCTCAGCGTGTGAGGGCAACCCTTGGAAAAGACGAAAAATCGAGCGTCAGCCCATCTCCGCCAAAAAGTCCTTTTAAGACACGAGAGGGCACATCCACCAAGGAGCAATCAAGCCGCAACAAAAAAAGGTTCCTCATAGTCAATTACACAGGGAACATTTCATGGGCGAAACAAAGAATGGACTCAATTAAATTGCAACAAATTCTGGAAGCGAACGTAACAAGTCTGTGAAAAGGCTACAGCTAAACATCATTGACAATATGTGTATAAACCTCGAAAGAGTATCTCAGAAATCGCCCCAATATGGAAGACTAATGTAAGGAGGGAAGGACAAAAATCCTCCCCAAACTAGAATTGGAAGACCTTTTTAACATTACTTTGTTGTTGAATTGTAATTGGAATACCTCATCTGTAACAGCCTTTTGGAGATCATTTCATCTTGCCCTTGCTTCATTGTTCACATCAACATACATTTTGACTAGGGGTGCCGACACTTTTGAATGCCAATGTTATTCACATGTGCTTTCCTTTTTTTTGAAAACCATTACACTGACAAAATGAACACTGGTTACCAAGTTAATCTCTTTCCAAACTGTCTCCATTCTTTTGCACCATGGGATTAATATTCCTATTCACTCCCAAAACGTAATCCAAGGGGGATGTGAATGAGCAAAATAAGCTCCTGCAAAATTTCCAATTCATCTCGTCAACTCCAGTATGCAGTATGACTCGGCAAACATGATCCTCTGCCCAAAACTGTGACTAAAATTGTCGAGTAACTCTCTCCATATGCCAACCCTGCGTCTTTTTTTTTAGCCGTAAACTCATTCATGGCTGATTTGACTCACAATCCCCTCAATTTCTACCAATTTTAAGCTCTAGTCCACAAGGGCCTCCTGCCAGAACGATCTCACTTCACGCCACTCCAGTTTTGAGCGGCTTTGGTTGAAGTGTGACACTCATTAGCGGCTCAATTCAAGTCGTGTTTGGAACCAAATAAAACTTATGAAGACGGCATGAAATACAAGCTCTGGGTAACGAGCCCCAGTGGACTGAAAACGACTGAACGAAGTTTAGAAATAATGATCTGCTAAAAATGATGAGTCAGAGTCAGAGTGTGGTTCTCTGGCAAGGATAAGGTTTGGGTTAGTGTTAGAGACAAAGTCAAACCAGTTTAGGACTGGTTTGACTTTGTCTCTTCAGACGTAATCCTTGTTAAAATCTTAGAGCAGGAGTTCTCAAATATTTTGGGACCAAAATAGCCAAAGTATAATGCTTAATGAGACAATGCTACATAAGTTGAGTAACTTATTATGAACAGTGTTGGGAACGTTACTTTAAAAAAGTAATTAGTTATAGTTACTCACTACTTGTTCCAAAAAGTAACTGAGTTAGTAACTGAATTACTCTATAATGAAAGTAACTCATTACCAGGGAAAGTAACTATTTGCGTTACTGTTTAAAAAAAAAAGGCTTTATATCCAACGATTTTTTTTTAAAGTTTTCAATAGTCAGTTGAACTGAGTAGAACAGGCAGGTGTTTGTATTTATGTACTATCATGTAAAAGATGTTCATAGTAACTGAATGGGGGGTAGAAAGCCTCTGTGACTGAATGGTATTGACCAGTATTTGTGCTGCTGTTGTATTAATGTAGGAATACGGCCGTATTCAAAGAGAATGAGGAGGAACAGGAGTAAAAGAAACATGTGCTAACGCAGCCAACGATCAGGGCAGACTTTACACAAAGGCCTTGTGCATAAAGTCTCTCTGTTCATTCATCAGGCAAAACGTAAAACAATCAGCAAATATAAGGTTAATGTCCTAACAGAAAGTTATCGGCCTGCTGTCTCTCTGGAGTGGAGAGAGCCGAGAGAGCAAGAGGGAGAGGGGGAAAGACGCGTCTCCACCGATTCTGCATCTTTTCGTTAAAAAATAAGTTCAACACAACAGATCAATGATCATCAACTCGATTCTCCCCGCGGCCGCACCGTGCTGTGGCGATGACGAGCCGCGGGTCGGGGACACATGTAGTTTTTGGAGCAGAGAGCACGAGCTCTGCGCACACAGGCAACGTGAGTCTCCGTGAGACTCCGCCCACCCTCTCCGCAGATCTCCCCATGCTGACACCGCGGCGCTCATTCAGTCCAATTGTAACGAGCCACTTTGTTGACCCAGTAACGATAACGGCGTTGTAACGACGGGGAGAGTAATGAATTAGATTACTCCGTTACTGAAAAAATAACGCCGTTACCTAACGCCGTTATTTTAAACGGCGTTATTCCAAACACTGATTATGAATTATGAAGTCTGATTTATGTTGGAACCGCCACCTTAACGTGGTGGAGGGGTTTGAGCGCCCGGATGATCCTGGGGGCTCTGTTGTCGGGGGGCTTCGTGCCCCTGGTAGGGTCTCCCATGGCAAACAGGTCCTAGGTGACGGGTCAGACAAAGAGCGGTTCAGAAGCCCCTTATGGAGACCAACAGGCCCGGTTAGAACCATGAGGCCGTCCTTCTGTGGACCCACCACCTGCAGGAGGAGCCATAGGGGCTGGTGCAATGTGATTTGGGCAGATCGAACAGCTGCCCCCACGACCCGGCAACGGACAAGTGGGAGAAGATGGATGGATGTTTCAAAAGTGACAATTAAGTAAAAACACCTGAACACAATTTTGTTGTACAGTTGTACAATGACAAATAAAGTACTTACTAAATGGTCTCAATTATAAGCACTTAAAGCGCTTTACAAGGAACCACTCACCCATTCACACTTTTCATACACCAGTGTCAGACACTGGAGACAAGGCGGGTGAAGTGTCTCCGCCACGGACACAGCGGGCTGTGGAGCTGCGATTCAAACAGTCAAACTTTTGGGTTCTATTATCTGCGCCACTGTCGCCCAAATGTTGCCACGTAAAGATTTACTCACATTGGGAAGAGTAATATGCTTTTTTTGCACTTTGAGCCTTATGACATTTTAATCAACAGAACAAGGACAGGACTCTTGATCATCCACTCCTCATCAAAGTGGCGGAACGATTAATTCTGGTGTCTAAAACTAGCCGTAAAACCCCATTTAAGGGATAATCACCGCGAGATTGAGTGAAAATAAGGAAGTGATACTACAGTATATTTTGTTTCACCTGTTTTAGATCAATACTGCATTTTATAACCAACAAAGTGTAGAAATGATTTCCACCGGCCCCAAAAAAACATTGCTACTCGGACCATGTATAGCTTGATTAATGAAGATCTTAAAACATGACTGTAGCTCATATTAGAAATGACAGCTTAATTTAAAAATGTATGGAAGCTGATTGGTGGCAGAAGCACTTCCCCACGCTGCAATATAAAGACTAACCTCTAGATTAGTGATCGCCCTCTAAAATTGTATCAAACTGCTCCGAGGCATTCCTGCAATGTTATGGAGGCAGCAAATTCAAAACATATCTTTCCTCCGCAGCTGTTGCAAGATCTTGTGAGAAAAACTAAACGGGCAGGACTCCGAGGCCCAGCTAAATAAAACAACAGTCTGACAGAGAGGAGTGTACAATTAGGGTCAAAACCACCCGATGAGTGATGGGAAAGGGAGAAAGTAACATGTAATTTGGCAGACAACTTTCACAATACAAACAAGGGACTGCGCTAACGGCTCTCAGACCACCAGCACTGAAATGGAACAGCCGGAGGGAGCAGACACAGACATCAATTTGTAAATGTACGGGTTAGGTGGTTAATGTGTTGCCCTGATCATAACCACAGCGTATCTGTTTGCATCTTAATATGAAGAAAGCGAGAAATCGAGAAACCTTCCTTAGCTGCAGAATGGACATAATGGTTTGATTGTGGACTGGCCTTTACCGTTCTGTAGGGCCTAATACATATTGATGAAACTTGAGTGCGACTGAAGAGGAGCAATAAGTGGCTCAATGGCGCGCTTCCTGTGAGGGCTTTATGGCACCGAACAACCTTTTGAAAAAGTTAAGGGCGCTGCCGACAAGGAGGCATGTGGGAATGCTTTACATCAGGTGGAGACACGTTTTTAATATTCATTTTTGATGTCAATTTAGTGACACAATCACTCTCGCTGCTCCCCGTCACATGGTTTCTGTCAAAAGAAGTACTGTCTTCCAAACGTGCAGAGATACAGTATATTGTGCATAATTGATGCTTAAAGCAGTACTTTTAAGTTTATTTATTTATGTATTGGTTTATTTTGTCAGGACAGTCTCATGCATGTAAACAAGCCACACCGGATTGTAGCCTTGGGCTAATTTGCATCTGTCGTCCTCCATGCGCACTAAGTAACTTGTTTACCTTAATAAATCCTTTTCGTAGTCCCTCTGGGGGTAATACAAGTGTTTATGGGATGATTGGGGGTCTTTCATCTCTGTAAAAGTATTTACAGCCAAGTTTGAGTGAAAAAAAAATATTTCCATTGTGTAATTGGATTGGATGACCTGAAAGGTCAAATATGTATTTATCATATCAATTTTTATTTAAATTAAAAAAGTCAGCAGTGAAAATGACACATTCTAAACGAGAAGAAACAAGCTTTCACTTTAAGCTGACAAATCTACAGCGCCATGACGAACTGCTGAACAGAGTTGCTCAGAATAGGTCTAGTGATGGATTGCAGGCTGTTATAATGCGGCGGGAAAATATAGAGTAGAGCACTTCAATAGTAAAAGTTACAATCAACGTGAACAGAATTGCTCTAAACTGTGTGAGTGAAGTAAAATACAACTCCAGGTATGATTTGATGAGGGAACAATGTTATAGCAAGGTCAAAAGCACAAAAAAAGGAACAGGGCATTTCTATGTTTCAACATGTACTTGACCCAAACGTAAACAACTGTGCAAACCGAAGCTGCTGCTGAAAGACAAATTACCTCACAATATACCATTGGCATCTTTCTCAAACTTCAAAATGCCACCGAAACTGTGGACCCCTTTGACAAAACTCTTGGTATGGGATGGCTATGAAGTCAGAGGAAGTGAAATCTGACCAACAGTAAACAGGGAATAGGCGCAGGACATGCTAAAGCACAGTCTTTCTCTCTCGTGTCCAGTCAAAGACATGGGAGAGCGGTTTCCGTCTGGTCTGGGAAAAGCCCATTCAGTTCTCTGGGGATTGGCGGCCGAGTGCGGACAGACAGCAGTGAATGGGCACAGCGTGGGTGGGACGTAATGACACTCAAATATAAACACTGCCGTTACAGGAGGCAGGCATTTACAGTGCAGATACGCGTCTCTCTTGAACAGGGTTGCACGACTTTGCTTTGGAGAGTTATGACTTTGACCGGACAACTCATATCTCTAACTGGGACTATTGCAAAACCGTTCTGATTCCCCTTCTCTTTTTTATTAATTATTAAAAAACTAAAAGTTATATAAAAGGCAAAGCTATTCTCATCTGTTCCCAAATCCAATCTCTTCAGTCAATAATTCAATATTCTGATTATGTAAGGACAGATTGAGTTCACAGTGGGAACAGTGCCGGGAAACTTCAGCACGACTTTTAGAAACTCCCATTCATTTTTTAGTGGAACTGATGGTCTTTGTAAAGCAAAACTGGAACATTCTTATTCTCCCGATAGAGATTTTAATTGAATTGTTAAAGACACCTGGCTGTGGAGCAGATAAAAAGCAGCAGGAAAACTGATTTTGGAGCATAAATCCTGTGGTGAATATAATAACAATTACATTATTTTTGAATATGTAATGTTACAATACCAAAACATCATACTCAACTTTGATACAAACGTAAAACTGCACACCTTAATACCGATTTCAATACCACGGTGTCATCAATCAGTCAAAGCCTAATCTTAGGTTATTCTGCAATTTTTTTACCATTCTTAAATATTCATAAAAGCTTTAATTTAGAATACACAGCACAGTGTTGATACCTTTAATATATTTATAGGTTTCTTTGGCATTGATGAGTATCGATATGTAAGGGATAATGACGAGATGTCCAGTATCAGAAATAACTGGACAAGGGGGAGGCATGAATGATGTCTGATAATATCAATGGAGCCAGAGGTTTGTTTTAATGAGGAGCAAGGAGGGAAGGGGGTCTTAAAGGGACAGTCATATTGGAAGACAAGAAACGGAACATCTGTATAAGCAGTTTTACATCATATTTTCTAACAAAGAATATGTGAGAAATGGTTGAATCATTACCGAATACTGTTGAAAGAATAAAAGGATATCCTTGCTCTAAGGGTAACAAGATCTAAATTAAATCAGTAAAAATGTGGGAATCGCTCCGTGACCACACTACAGCACTCTCAAACAAGTCCCACTTTTTTTCCCACAGATAATTTCCGTTATCATTTCTGGGAGGATTGATAGTACATCACGTTTACAGCAATCGCAGTGAAACAGAGCAGATTTTCTCCTCTGCTCCCTTTGGGCTTGGTTGGATTGCACAATAAGCAGACTGGCTTATTTCACTAATGGCCCGTTCGACGCTTCGTCCGCGCTGAGGGCTGAACGCGGTGTGTGGAGAAGCTAATCCGCACGCCTTCCTCCAGTTTGGAAAGCAATCGCGGCGGCCTTTCGGTGTGAAATTAGGATTTAGAAAGCAAAATATGGCGAGCGACGTGCCAACACGACGGGGATTAAAGGAAACGTATGGGCCCAGCCTGGGAAATGAGCGAAGATATAGAGGCCAATAACCGCTGTTTCCAGAATAAGCCTCAATACAAATCCATCAAACAGTTTTCTATTTATTGCCGCAATACCACAGATGAAAAAATAAAGTACATACCATATTCCAGACATCCCACTTACCGGTGGCTTAGAATTATTTTTTGTCATTAGCAACCTTCTTTCATTTATTTATATCAGAGACAATGGAATCCACAAACTCTTTGGATGACAGAGAGGTTAAAGTAAATCTCAATTTGAAAAGTAGCAATTAGTCAATCACAAAACCTAACTGCAATTATTTTACATTATCTACAATATCCTTTGCCTCCAAGTTGCGCCATTCTGTTATCAACAAGCATCAATTAAAGGGGCGTGTTGTCCAAAGATGTAACACTTGCCTACTCGCGGCACAACTACCATGCGCGAATTCAGACAAATCAGTGAGCTCTGCGCAAGATGGATTTTTGTAAGTCTGCGAACTCTCAAATCTTGCGGCATTCCAGCTTGCGACACAAGGGAAGTAAAAAGGCTGGTCTAGTCGGGATTTTTAATTAGCACCCTCTGCAGGAAGTAATGAGAATGACAAGATATACAACTATACAACAAGCACACTTTGAGGACAGAACTGGTCAGGTAATGGATTAAGCCTGTGTTGTGTTTTTGCTCTCTCAATTAGAGGTTGACCGAAATGTTTTATTTGTATTTTTAAGGCTGATGCCGATTTTTGAGGATTTTTATTGGCCGATGTCGATATGCTCGGCCGATATTTAGTACTGTTGGTTTTTAAATCACTGAATGGCCTGGCTCCTGCAGAGTCCTGCAGTCATGTGACCAACAGCTTCTAACCAGTCCCCGCTCTAATAAAAAAAAAAAACGAGGTGACAGGGCATTTGCGGTCGGTGGACCCAAACTTTGAAACAAGCTCCGTTTGAGCATTCAATCAGCCTTATCCATTGAGAGCTTTAAGTCACTCTTAAAAACAAGCCGTTGGCTTTCAACACGAGCCGGGTTGAACATTCCACGTTGTTGCTTATTTGTACCTTGTATATTTATTTAGTTGTCTCTTGTTGAACCATGTACAGCACTTTGGGCAGTGTCAACTGTATTTTAAATGTGCTGTATATATAAACATTGACCTTGACCATATGAACTGAGGTTTAGCGAAACTTGGGATTCGTTTTAAAGCCCCGACTTAGCTCTTTCCAATGCAAAGTCTCAATCACTTTTGGTCCCAAAGATATCGGCTTTATCTGCGCTATATCAGCCGATAGCCGATATTGTATATCAGTCGGCCAATATATCGGTCGACCTCTACTTTCAATATTCTTATACTTTACTGGGAGAAACCGTCTTCATTGTACCTTTATCTGCACAAACCCATCAGCCAGAAATCTCTTAACAGTACAATGATCACTCTTAATCTTTCATAAAATATTGAAGGTTTTCATACCTCGTCGGAGGCATTTAACCATTTCATGCTTTTCATCAGCAGATCCTTTTTCTTTCCCTTATTGCTTGAAAATGGTGGTCTGCTTAATGATGTGGAATGTTCTTTTCAGTGTTTTTTACCTTAACTGGGTTTACCTGACAACTAATCATCCCAGGCGTCTGAGATATATATATATTTTTTTTTTCTATTGGTTTATTTGTTCAGGACAATGCATGTTAATGAACATACATGGGTCTCATGCATGTAAACAAGCCACACCGGATTGTAACTTTGGGACTTGAACACTAAAAGAACACTAAAAGAATTGGCTCTGGCCCCAAAATGATCTCATCTGTATTATTAAGTTCCCTACAATGGTCCTTCAATTCCTGAAGTGTTTGTGCAGCCGCTGCTCTTCCTCCTCTCTCCTGATCATGTGAGTCAGAGTGTAAAGTCTCTCTTTACCGGTCTCATTGAAACATGAAGACAAAAATAAGATCTCGCTTGTTACACCCTGCCAGGAACAAGTTCACTGCTTACAACGAGATTTTTTGTTTTTTTACTTTGGGGCGTGGACAGAAAATGTCAAAAGTATTCCCAATGAAAAATATCAAAAAGTAGGCTAGGTCTTATGATAATCACTTTGTTCATATTGAGAATATAAAGGAAAACGAATGTGTGCATAAAAGTGTTCAGATTGAGCTGGATTACAGAGGAGGGATAATGGACAGTGAGTGTATAGGCGTACATGGAAACAGGAGGCCTAGAGGTAAACCAAAAGAGGACATTACGTGGTGTTAGAGAAAAGAATGCATAGGACAAAAAGGAACCGTTTGTGGGATGCGCTCCTTCTTAGAGGGTTTTATAAAAAGCACAAGAGCTTAACTCGGGTTGCCTGAAGCTGCATGAAGACACAAGCACAACTTTCGCTGCATATGGACATGCTAGTCCTCTTTCTAAAAAACATCCAGAATTTAGTCAGCTTTAACAACTGGACTAGCACTAATTAGGACTTGGTTGGGCACCGGAGCTTGGATTGTGGGAGAGAGAGAGAGGGTCTTAATGTTAATTTACAACATGAACTTAAAAGAAGTGTGGAGCTCATTCTGCTTCTCATCATCTAAAAATGCTTTTTGGAATTGTAAACAAGTCAGATTTACAGTTAACAGTAAAACCAATATTAATTTGGTCATGTTTATTAACAGTAAGTACAAATAAAGCGTACATCCTCTAAAACCTTTTATTCCTAAATCTTTACATCTTTACTTTGTTATGACAATATCTCGTATGTATATTTTCTGTTCTGAATGCATACCCTTTTCATTTATCCACACATTTGTGTATCAAGTGCTATAACAACTGTATATCGCCACTGTAAGTTTAATTTTGATCTTCTCTTGTATACTCAAGATCGGAACTATCTCAACATACAGAGAACAATGCAAGTTGGTGAAGATGTTGGTTCTTTAATGTCAACAGGCAAAGCAAAGAAATGTGATCAACCAGGTTTACAGGATCTTTAACTGCCCCCCACAGGGATAATTGTCTTCTGCATTCGATTGGTGTTGGGAAAATAACTCCACAATGGTCAGAAAATACTGAAAGTTTCTCATCACCTCTCCCCAAAAGTAACTGTGTTAATGGGGACAAAGTCATTACAAAGTTACAACCAAATCTGCACAAAATCACTCTTTGCTGCTTGTTAAAGTAAACATAAGCCCGTGTTGGCCACATACTCACCGGAGCCGTTTACTTTCAGTCTATGACCAACCAGAGCAACTGTACAGCAACACAAGGCAAACGTTACACTGCAGTAAAACAACTGACACGACACGACTAATGTCAGCGCTTGTAAACAGCGATGGGTAAAGCGCAAAGTAAATAAACGCCCACGACCCAACAGGAGTTTGACACCCGGGGCGACGGTGGCGCAGATGGTAGAGCGGGTCGGCTCATGATCGGAAGGTCGGGGGTTCGAATCCCGCCTCCTGAAGGTGCACATTGTCGTTGTGTCCTTGGGCAAGACACTTCACCCTCCTTGCCTCCAGTGTCTGCGTACACTGGTGTATGAATGAGAGTGTGAATGGGCCCCCTATGAGAGACCAACAGGCCCGTTTGGAACCGTTTGGAACCATGAGGCCGTCCTCCCGTGGACCCACCACCTGCAGGAGGAGCCATAGGGGCATGGTGCTATGTGACTTGGGCAGCTCCAACAGCTGCCCCCACGACCCGGCAACGGACAAGTGGGAGAAAATGGATGGATGGATGGATATCGCCCAGTCCTAGTTGGTCCCCTGCAAAGTCAGTCACTCGCATCATCATTACTGCTCTTTCTCAAAACATTGAACTAATTCAGCACGAATCAGCAGCTCTTTGGAAAAAGACGGGAGCTGAATCTGACAGACGCTGCTTTTCCCTGAGCCCGTTACCTCTGTCACTTAGACATTTGATAAAAAATTAACGGTGTGACACAGGAGACAATACTGAAATGTTGACTTTCGGACTAAAGGTTAAGTTTGACATGGACTGAACATCTGGAAGTAGAGAGTGAGAGCATGTGGCGAAACGGGGAACAGTCTATCGGGACACACCGCAGACATGGCTCCATCTGCTCCAGGCACATGCCCTGCCGATCATTAGCAACGCAACAAGAGCATGACAGTGAGAGGCACATCGTCAACAGAGGCAAGCATGAGTAAGCACGGAGATTTAAAAAAAAGCTACGGTCTTACCCCTCCTGGAACCGCCGCCTTAACGTGGTGGAGGGGTTTGAGCACCCGAATGATCCTGGGGGCTCTGTTGTCGGGGCTTCGTGCCCCTGGTTGGGTCTCCCATGGGAAACAGGTCCTAGGTGACGGGTCAGACAAAGATCGGTTCAGAAGCCGGGCCTGTTGGTCTGTCTTATGGAAAGACCAACAGGCCCGGTTAGAACCATGAGGCCGTCCTTCTGTGGACCCACCACCTGCAGGAGGAGCCATAGGGGCTGGTGCAATGTGATTTAGAGCAACTCCAACAGCTGCCCCCACGACCCGGCAACGGACAAGTGGAAGAAAATGGATAGATGGATGAATGGATGGCTACAGTCAAGGTTGATTCATTTCTTACTGCAATTTTAAATGATTTACAGGAGGCGTGTGACCAGAGCATATGACAGAAACGTGCCGGAAAAGCAATAACACAATAAAAAGCAACAACAACGCGACTAAAAAGCGATGAAAAAGCAAGAAAACGTGGTCAAAAATCAGACAGAAACGTGACATAAACACAGCGACAACTCGTCAGAAAAGTTCCCGTCGGCTTTGTAGTTCTTAGCTTTCAAATGAAGCATTACCGTGGCCTATAGGCTGTAAAGTCCAGTCGAGAAGCCTTTAGATATGGGTAAAGCCAAACTGGAGAAAATACACTTGGTTAAGGTGGGGGTTAAGAGGTTAAATACATCTGACTTGATTTATTCCATGTTTAGACCGATGTTAGTCATGGTTTGGTCCCAGGTTAAGCCTACAGTTCAGCTGGTAGTTTTGTTGTGTCTTATCAACTTCAAGGTTGTTGTTGTTGTTGTTGGCGAGAGTACATTCCTTTAGTTGTTAACATGCATTTTTACATAAATAGTAACACACCACCAAGAAGAAAAAATACCATGCAGTACTTATTTTTGTCTTATAGGTGATCCCTGGTGTGAAATAATTCACTTCTAAAAAGCTTACAATCACACTCGTATAGTCACAGAGTCTATACTCACACACTCACACAATTAACGTAAAACACTCAAGAGGGTGCCACAGCTCAAAGATGAAAGACAATGGCAAAAGTGCATGAAAGACACACTCTAGACAAGCAAGTTGCAGAGCTGACAAACTCTTATTGACAGTTTACTTTCCACCATCAGTCACTGCCAATAGCAATCAATAGAGAGAACTTGTGCAAAAGAATTGACAAGTTTGCTTTCCCTAAACCCGCCCTGTGTCTCACGAAGTCGTGAATATGATCCTTCTTTGCCGGGATTTGTTGCACAAAGCCAGCGACAACATTAGCATTTTAAACAGCTGCAGCCGAACGCAACATAATGAAGATTAAGCCAACGTGGGGGGCTAAACACAACACGAATCTGGGGTCCGCCGGGAGAAACTAGACACTTGGCATCAGCTTCTACTAAAGTCACTGAAATGTGCACTGCCAATTCAAGATGATGACAAACAAAGTCATGGAGAGCTGGGGGGAAACGGGGAGAAATGAATTAAACAGTGTGGCGTGGGTGATCCGTTTAAATGCGGAGAGAAAGATGCTCTTGTTAGCTTATGCTAAGAAGACCTCGATACATTTGAAATCACTGTTAGCCACAATGCAGTGGTAATTTTGTCAACACACTTTAGCTTCGCCTTTTGACGAAAATGTAATTTAGCTTTATTCAAGTTTAGTTCATTTTTTTTGTTTTAGTCGAGAAAAATGTCATGTAAATTTAGTCGACTAAATCAAAGCTATACTTCATTTCACCTTACATTTATTTGATCTTAATCCAACATAATTAATCAAGTTAGAACGTTCTCCCATATGAACAAAGCACAGTGGTTTTCAATAATATGGGACTCTTCCAATATACTATAGGTCTATGTAGTTTTGTATGAAGTTAAGTAAAGTTATACGTTATTAATCTCCGGATGCATTCTGCATTTGCATTTGATTCATCCTCAATGCCACTGGGGCGACGTGTAGGAGCAGTGAGCTGCCAGCTCACTAGCCCAAGCCACTGTATGATTTTTAGTGGTAGGGGAAACCGGAGCAGGTGGGAATCGAACCCGGAACCTTCTTGCTGAGCGGCACGAGCGCTAACCACTGCAAGTGCCACCATAACCACTGCAAGTGCCGCCATAATTTTCATATAGGTTTTATTAGCAGACAAAATATCTGTTTTATCATCACTTATATTGAGTTTTAATCAGCAAAATTATTACTGTGAAAATTCCTTACAAAAAATGTGTTGGTTGATGAAATCAACACTGCCACAATGTACCACAAACACATAATGTAGCCATTGGCCTCTTTAAAGCCACACTGCGGAACATTCTGGGTCACATGTTGCTACACCACAAAAACAACTAAACTGTTTACCGACCCGCGATTACCAAAGGGCAGAGTTTGGATGAGGACGGGTCAGGTCTGAGGAGGGACCAAGCCCGCTCAAAGCAAAAACAAATGGTCTTTGCTTGCGTGTAGAAAAAAGGTATTTTCCACCAATAAAAGCACAAAGAAATCAATGCGTGTACTTTATTCCATTGATTGAGTCAGGACAGTGTGGCTTTAAATAAGGATTAATCGGCTTCTGACAGCAATCCTTCACAATTATGTATGTGCAAGGTTTGTTACAACACCAACCATGAAACAAAAACAAAGTGGCTATAAGGTATGACAGCTAAGGCCATCTCTCCCATAACATCTTACTGCAATCTTACTTACAATCTGAGTAAAAAAAACAAACAAAAGACTCATGCTTTGCGATGCTTATTTTATGAGGTTCTGTCTGCTAGCGAGCCGTATATATCCAGGAATGAACTAAAACAGCATGGCGCACCGCCCAGTTTCCCACGCATATTCATTCACAAACATTGACATGTTTGGTAATGCGACAGAGATGACGCTGTAATCTTAAATATGAATAAAAATATTTCTGGGAGACAGCCGCAGCCATAGCCATGAGATGGGAAAAATATACAGACATATACAAAGACGTTACAAAACTTTACGACGCGTTTTGTTTGGCCACTCTTGAGACAACATTTCCACTTTAGTAGCTCCTACAGACTTAGCATTAGCTCCTACAGACTTAGCATTAGCTCCTACAGACTTAGCATTAGCTCCTACAGACTTAGCATTATTGAGCTATGAACCGCAAAACACAAGGCAAAATTAGAATTTTACAGACTTGTTCCAATTATAAAGCTTATTCATAAACTAAATAATACCTCCAAAATCCCCTATGGCTAATATAGTATCAACAAAAATAAAAGCATACATTTAAACTTGGCGCTATGTACCTCATCATGTACCAGGCAAAACTGGGACTAAAGTGGGACTACACCAGGACTAATGGACCCTGGAGATATTTTATCCTCACACGAGACAACTGCGAAGGCTCCGGGCAGAGCCTGGCCTCCGTTGCTGCTCATATCAATAATAATAACCCGCTTCAGAGTTAGTCTGAACCGGACCGAGACCCACGTTTTCAGCCGGGCCAGGAGTTGCTTAACTTTGGCTCGGATCAGAGTCCGTTTGCGCGTTCACAATACCTCACACGAACGGGACTATCTGAGCCAACGGGCCGGGATTCGGATCAAGAGGGGGTTGTGAACGTGACCTTAGATTTCGCCACTAAAATTTGTAATTTCAGCCATTTTCATTTTGGTAAGAAAACGAAAAAAAAAAAAAATACAGCCTTACAGCAAAAGTTTCAAATGGATATCTCTAAATGTGTTTGTTTTCCTATTTACCTGCAGTGTCTCGCCTAAAGAAGTCTATCAACTTTCTTTAAACATAACATTACAAAACATCGATAGAAAACAACACGAGGAAGCTGACTCACAGTACTTCTGGATCAGGCAGAATTATCCATCTGGGCCTGGTTGGTGAAGCACAGCGGACTCCTTACACCGACCTGAGGAAATGGAAGAGAAAAACAACAACAAAAAACTGAGTCGATTTGTTAAGAAGCAGAAGCACTTCGAGTGTACAACACGGACAGAAGTGGGACAACAAGAAGAGTGTGCTGTTGGATCCGCCCGCGGCTGCCGCAGTTATTTTCTAAAAGGAAGCTATTGTTCAGTAAAGCACTTTAAAATGCTAATATGATGTAGTGCTGCGTTTGGGAGAGTTGCTCGTCAAGTCGTTTATGAGGTCAGAAACATATTTAGTGCAAAAAAACAACCAAATATCTCATCGGTGCAATCAGTGTGTCAGAATGTGTGAATAGTTATAAAAGTTAATATTGGGGTCGGCAGAGGTGCATTTGTCTGGGAATCGGAGGCTTAACTGCGTATAGATATGTTGCACAGTGGAAAAATAGTGCCACCATAAAAGTAAAACAAATTCCAGACAAAAACTAGCCCAAACCGATGCTGCTAATCCTTAGGTTTCCGCCGTCTTAAAACACCATGATCCAAAACTGTGTAGTTAGTGTGGATTGTAGAGTAGCAGTTTTAAATCCTGCAGGTGCACACTGTCGTTGTGTCCTCGGGCAAGGCACCTCACCCACCTTGCCTCCAGTGTCTGCGTGCACCAGTGTATGAATGAGAGTGTGACTGGGTGAGTGGTAGAAAAGCGCGATATAAATGTGACCACAGAAGACACCGAAATGCTTTTAGCTTTCTGAGCCTGTTCCACTTTGTTAGCCGTCGAATCCCGGACCCGATTCAAATTCAAAACGTGTTCTATCCACATTCCGATGAATACAGAAGACAGGCGCAAAACTAACGTATGGGGAGGTCTGTTTTGTCCTTCTCATGGCATTTATATAAGTTATGCGGTTTCTTTTTCATTAACGTCTAATAAGATGGTGTATCCGACCTCACAAAAAGCTAAACACTTTTAATCGCTAATTTGTATCTAAAGTAAAATCTCAAAAGGTCTGTACGTTCATTAATGATTTCTAACTAGGCCTCGACCTCAATTAAAAGGGGTTGTCATACAATTAGAATATCATGAAAAAGTGCATTTATTCTGTAATTCAACTTAAAGTGTGAAACTGATATATGATATAGACTCATTACATACAAAGTGACATATGTCAAGCCTTTATTTGTTATAATTTTGATGATTATGGCTTACAGTCCATTTTCAAAATATTCTAATTTGATGAGATGTTTAATTTGGGGTTAGGACTAAAATCACAAGTGATATTTAGTCTGGGGACCACCAATTAATTTTCTGGTAGGAGAGGTGTGGTTTTCGATTGTCCATAGCCGTTCATTGGGTGCTACGAATGTCTATCATGCGTCTGCACGTAGCCATAGCCAATCGTATCATCGTATCCGATGACGTATGACGTACCCGCTGTAAACGTTCGAGCGAAACTATTAAGAACATGGTCTAAAGCTTGATCAAAAGATGGCGTTGGATCTGCTGCCGTCATTGGAAATTGCTGTTGGATCCGTAAACAATGTACAAGCTTACGTATGTCGAATAGCGCGTCATCGTTTTGTCGTCCCTTCTCGTTCTGTGATTGTTCCCTAAATCCATGCAAACATTTCGGCCATGGTCCCAGGACTGTTGGGAATTTCGAAATGATTTGAGCGCACACAGCAGTCTGGCGTTAGCCAGGCTAGTATCATTTATGACCATTTAAACTGAAATGTTACAAAAAGTAATCCAAAGACACCTCCTAGCCAAACCATCCTTACCCAGACAAAATATCGAATATTTAGGTAGTCCCGTAACACGAGTTCCTCCGCCACAGCAATTCAAATTTCTAAACAAATAAAGTCCTCAAAATGGCATCCATAACAAAACGTCAAGCGACTGAAATCCACTTATATCAAGATTCCTCAGTATCCTCATCTTCTCTCACATGCAACCACGGGGAATAACGGCTTCATTATCATTTCGCCATGAGAAAGTGTTGCGTAAGAAGAACCTTCCCCCACTTTAGAGACCGGCACGCTCAAAACCAGGTCTGTAGAGTTCTTTGATGAAACATCTTCGAGAGGGACAAAAATAGCTCCAACTCACTCTTACCTTTGAAAAATGGTCTGTTAAAAGCCCACGAGGCACAGAGTAAACATTGGTACATGCTTGAAAAGTTTGAGCAACGCAAGTTTCACAAGAGGAAATAGTTGGATATATCGCTCGTACCATTAACTAGGGAGCATTATGTAACCTATTTATGGTTTCAATGTTCTGTAACTTTGACTAGAGCTGGAAATGAATGGTTTTAATCAAGATTAGGTTAGCACCAGAAGCAAAAAGCAGTGGGTAATTTAGACCAACAATAATACAGAGAATGTGGAAATGAAATAAGCTACACCCAGAAGATAATTGCAGTGCAGCATTTTCCCCAAAAGTACCTGTAATAAATACCTTCAGTCGTTATACAAACAAGCAAGGTGAAATTATATAGTCCACATTTTATTCCCCCCTTGAATTTGAATAACTGTATACAATATACTGTGGAACCAGTTGCCTTTAGAAGTCACATACTTTTTCTCATTCGTTCTGATTAACATGCGTTTCAGATTTCCTACATCGTTTGTATTAGATTTTATTTCTTAGATGTGTCTGTTTTTTTATAATGGATGTATTTTGTGTTTTATGTCATCACCGTTTTCCTGTTCATCCCTTGTTTTATGGCTTGTGTACGGCAACGGTAAAGTTCCTACAGTGCTTTATGAACAAATTTGGTATGCTAGATTGAATACCGTTATACCGTTATCCATTAACAAAGTTACTGTGTTAATAATACAGCTTCAGGATGATTCTTGATGACGATGGCGTACAACTCCTACTGCTACTGCCGTTACTGCTACCATGTCTACTACTACTACTTCTACAACTACTAGTACTGACACTACAACATTTACTACTGCTGCTACCATGATTACAACTACACCACTATGAATACAACTACTACTACTGAGACTGCTACTATTTATACAAGGACCACCAATGGTTTCAGGCCCCTAAACTGACCGCGAGATGACCTGGGAACCCATAACTTTTATTCAGTGCATCAACCTGTTTCTCTAACTCTTGTTAACAATGAAATCTGTGATGCGTGTAGAAAACCAAAACTTTGTTATTATTACTTTTATTATTTATTCAAGTATCAACAACTATGTCAAACGCCAAATGAAAGATGCAAAGGTTTCACTCCCCGAAACATTGGCGTCGTTCTGAATTTGAGTGCAACAGAACAGAAACTGAAGCCACCAAATAATAGAATACATTTTGCATATTGTGACACTGAGACGATACATATCTTTGCCCAACCTTCATCTCCGTCATTAGGTCCCTTGTAAACAACAGCTGGTTCGTCTGCTATACAGTGCCTGCGCATTCCCTTCTATTAGACTCACAATGCTGGCCTCCGATTGGAAGTTTCCCCACAGAGCCGCAGGTGAGTCCTCAGACCATAATAACAGTTTGAATTTCGTACCTGGCAAACGCAGCCTTTTAATTGAATGTCTGCGGCTGTGTCAAAGCATGACTGACTGTATATGTAATGCAATACGCTGAATGGCTGCTGGCTACAGGGCTGGTGCGTGAAATCCAATACGAGTTCATAAGGACCGAGGTTAGGCAGCGATTTGCTTATGACACGGGAATGAAAGACGAGAGGAAAGCCTGCTAGCAGTAGAACACGCGTTTAGAAGTATGTTTCACCATTTAAAACTAAATAATCTGCGATAAAATTAAAGATGACTTCTTGAATTTAGCTTCCAATTATGCAATAAATGATTCTCCTCCGGGCAGTAGGTGGTCAATCTCAACCATAAGCTTCATTGCTATTCAATTTCACATGGTCTGACTACGAGCATTTTAGAGCCACCAAATCTCCTGGGGTGCTTTGGGACAGAAGGAGAAAGAACAGCGCACCCACCACAGGGGCAGAAATTATGGAGAGGACGCCACAGCTAGACAGGCACTAACTTCTGACACCTGATACCAACCGAGTCAACACGGCGGGATCTCTTTAAAAGGTGCATTATGGAACTTTTCATGCGAAAAAAAACAAAATTGATATTAGTGCGTATTTGACCTTTCAGTGACCCAGTGGCTGTATGCATAGTTAGCATGGTGCCTTTACTAGCCATCATGTTGGCCTCTTTAACGTTCCCAGTAGGTTTTCTGGCTGGATGGAATGTCAGCGTAACCATGGAGATGGTTCCATCTGCAGAGAAAACCCTTACCAGAAAACCTAAAGACAAATGATCCTCGAGCGTCCCAGAGGTCAGCGTCATGGAAAGTAAAGGCACCAATGCTAACCAACCATACAGCTGTGGAGTCACTGAAAGGTCAAATATGCACAAATATAAACTTTTTTTTTCTGCAAACAAAGTTACATAATGCAGCTTTAAATGTTGGCATAAAGCTAAACAACATATTTGTTGTTTATGTAGGGAAACTGGTTCGCAGTGAGTGAAACAGTGAGTGGTTGTTGCAAATATAATGACATATCAGGGGATTTTCCATTGATAAATTGAAGATTTATCAATGGAACCTTGTTTCCTGTTGCCACGTCACCTTTGCGAGACTCGTGTTTGTTTCGCTGGAAGTCTCTTGGAATTTCAGTAACATTTTAAGAGTTGGTGAAATCAATCATTATGGCTAGCCGCACCGAGCAAGAGCTTCACCGTCTAAGACTGGACATAAAGCGATTGACGGAGGATATTAAAAAGAAAGAAGCGCTTGTTTCCGACCTCATGGAAATATCCCATAGACAATCACTCCATATTTCCTCTCTGACTGCTGCCCTCCAAGAGACAGTGCTCGGAGACCCGGTTACCTGTCCCTCACCCTCTAGCTCAACTCCCCACCCGCAAACCGTGCACAGAACAAAAACACTTGGATCTACCTGTTTGAGCCTCACGAACCGCTTCTCTGTATTGGCGGAGGACTCACCTACTCCAGCTGTTCCGGCAACGGCGCTCCCCAATCTGGACCCGGCGATGGATTTCCCGGCTCTCCAAGGGGGTGGCGCGGATCCCCGCTCGGCCCAGCCTCACAAACAGGGGGAAAAAACATCGGCCAGGCGTAATATCCTAAAAGAGGCGGTCCGGAGACGATCCAGTGGATCCTCGGGTATGGCTCCGGTCTTGTCGCTGTCCCCGACGCTGCACGCGCCCTCGCAGCTGCTGACGATGTCGCGGTCTCATCAAGCCGCGACACCGCCGGTGGCCCCCCCGCGGTCAGCTCTCGCGTCACGGCCACAACATTCCGCGTCGCGAGAGGTATCCCCGCGGTCCTCTCCGGCGGAGCCACGGACACAACAACCCGCGGTGCAGCCGGTGATCCCGGACGAGGGCGCGCAACAACAGCAGCCAGGATCCACTCCTGTCGGGGCGGGACTTGAACCCATCGGTCAGCCCGCGGCCCTGGTCTCTCCTCCGTCCTCTCCACATGGTGATGTTTCCGAGTCCGCCCACCAGCCAAAGCCACTATTCCCCACCACAACACTCATAATAGGAGACTCCATTATCAGAAACGTCCGTTTTTATAACGCCGCAACCCACTGCTTCCCAGGTGCTACAGTTTCCAGGATAACACAAAAACTCCCAGGCATTTTTCAGTCCATGCCCCCATCCGTCCATAGAGTGATCGTCCACGTGGGTACAAATGACGTATCGAAAAGACAATCGGAGCGTACAAAACTGGATTTTAAAGAACTCCTCAGCGTTCTGAGACCATGGATTTTTAAAGGTGTGTCTGTGTTCATCTCGGGCCCCCTCCCCACGCTGAATCGTGGCGATGAACATTTTAGCAGGACCTTCCATCTGAACTGCTGGCTTAAATCCGTATGTAGACCTCTAACCTCTTTTATTGACAATTTTAGCCTTTTTATGGACCGACCCTCTCATTTCCGAGTCGACGGCTTACATCTGAACTTGAGGGGCAGCCGTCTGCTCACAAAGAACATGACCCTGGCAGTCCACTCCGCACCTGCGCGTGATTGACGGTTTGCCTCCAGTCAATCACGCGCAGGTGCGGCCTCCGCCAACACTCCCCCTCCTATCGTTTCCACGCCCCCCTCACAAACCATCCCTGTCATCACTAGCAGAGAGCGGACACAACACAACCCTCCATGGAATTATCCCGTTAATATGGACAGGAATTATCCTGTCCATATTAACGTTTTAAAACCCCTCCCCAAAGCCCCCCCACAGTCCACAGCTAATCCATCTCAAACCACAATAAACATGGCTCTTTTAAATGTCCGCTCTCTGCAGAACAAGTCTTTTATTGTGAATGACCTGATTTTAGATAATAATCTTGATTGTTTGTTTTTAACTGAAACCTGGCTGGGTACAGATGCGACCGCGGTTCTTGCTGAGGCCTCCCCACCTAATTTTAGCAGCACCTTTTCAATAAGGAATGGGAAAAGGGGAGGTGGCACTGCTTCCATATGTACAAACACTATTGCCACCAAACCTATTTTATTTGATCCATTCCCCACTTTTGAGCACCATGCAGTTGTTTTTAGTAATCCCCCCATTTTATGTGTCACTATTTACAGACCCCCCAAAAAATGCCCTCTTTTTGTTAAGGAATTTTCTGAGTTTTTATCACTTTTACATAGCTCTTTTAATATGATTCTTTTAACTGGTGATTTTAATCTACACATAGATAATCTTTTAGACCCTGTTGCTAGGGATTTTTTAAATGTTCTTAATTATATGGATTTTACCCAACACGTCACACAGCCAACTCACGACAGAGGACACAGTCTGGACCTGGTCATCACGTATGGCCTGTCCACAGCTGTGTCTTCTGTCATTGACTTGGCTGTTTCTGACCATTACTGTGTGTTTTTTGATATCACCAGTTTTACCCAGCGGGAGACCTCGGTAAGAGCTGTGAGGAAACGTCATCTCACCCCTGAAGTGGCTGCAAATTTTATTGATGTTTTAGAGAAATATTCTCCTATTGTTCTACCTGCCCCCTGTGATTTTATTTTTGAAAATTTTAATAGCAAACTCAAGTCAGCGCTTGATTCTATCGCTCCTTTAAAATCCAAGAAACTCCCTACAAAACCAATTACTCCATGGAGGAATGAGGAAATTAAACAACTCAAAAGACAATGCAGGGTGGCAGAGAGAAAATGGAGAAAAAACAAAATTACCATAAACTACCAAATCTTCCGTGAACAACAATCAACCTACAATAACACAGTAAGAAACACAAGAAACAACTACTTCTCAAAAATTATCAACAATAATAAAAACAATCCCAAGGTACTCTTCTCTACAATAGAACATCTAATCAATCCTGATTTTAACAAGACCAATTTTACTCCAAGTGACTCCCTTTGCGAGGCGTTTGCAGACCACTTCAGGGGAAAGATAGACACTATCAGATGTAATATTTTATCTACTCAAAGTAACACGGTTTTAAATACATCTGGTTGTCTACTTGTTCCAGAGGAAACACTGCACAGTTTTGTCCAGGTTAATGCTGAGATGCTTGATAAAGTTTTCTCCTCAGTGAGGCCCACCACATGTCCTTTAGACCCGGTCCCAACCCCGTTTTTTAAAACTTTCTATGGATCTCTTAGAGACGAGCTTTTACACATGATGAATTGCTCCCTTCAGACGGGGGTCTTCCCTGCTGCCTTTAAGGGGGCGGTGGTGAGGCCTCTGCTGAAGAAGAGCAATTTGGACCGTAATGATTTTAACAACTTTAGACCGGTATCCAACTTACCATTTTTAAGCAAAATCTTAGAAAAACTTGTTTTTACCCAACTTAGCGACTTTATAAATGCACATGACGTCCTTGAGAAATTTCAGTCTGGCTTTAGGGTAAACCACAGCACCGAGACAGCCCTTTTAAAGATTTTAAACGATCTTAGATTAAATTATGATTCCAAAAGGTTGACAGTGTTGGTTCTACTGGATCTGAGCGCTGCCTTTGATACAGTCGACCATACTATTCTTTTAACTCGTTTAAAACACATCGGCCTCTCTGGTGCTGTCCACAAATGGTTTACATCCTACCTCACAGACAGGACATTCATGGTAAGTGTGGATACCTGCTCCTCCAAGGTCCATAATATTACATGTGGTGTGCCTCAAGGTTCGATTTTAGGCCCAGTGCTTTTTAACCTGTATATGCTCCCTCTTGGTGATGTCATCAGGAGACATGGAGTCAACTTTCATAGTTACGCTGACGATACACAGTTGTACATCTCCATGTCTCCTGAGGACACCAGGCCAATGGATGCACTTTTTAACTGCATTTTAGATATCAAATCCTGGATGGCAGAAAACTTTCTCCAGCTTAACCAGGACAAAACTGAAGTTTTAGTCATCGGTCCTCAGGCCCAGAGAGAGAAACTTTTACCCAAACTACAGTCATTGTCTTTTAATCCTTCCTCACAGGTGAAGAACCTGGGTGTGATTTTTGACTCTGAGCTGACTTTAATTCCACACATTAAGAATATCACAAAGATAGGTTTTTACCATCTAAAGAACATAGCCAGAGTCCGCCCCATTCTCTCTCGGGCCAACACGGAGACGCTAATGCATGCTTTTATCACCAGTCGTATCGACTACTGTAATGCCCTGCTTTCTGGTCTTCCCAAAAAGAGTTTCTCAGGTTTACAACTTTTACAAAATTCAGCAGCTCGTGTCCTGACGAAGACCAGGAGGCGGGACCACATTACACCGGTTTTAGAGTCACTGCATTGGCTCCCCGTGTGTTTCAGGATCCATTTTAAAGTTCTTTTAATGGTTTTTAAATGTCTTAATGGTCTTGGTCCTTCTTATCTTTCAGAATTGATTTTACCATATGAGCCTTCGCGGTCCCTTCGCTCCTCTGGCAGGGGTCTCCTAGTTATTCCTAAAGTCAACAGAAAGACTCACGGCGAGGCGTCTTTCCAATACTATGGCCCTCGCCTCTGGAACGACCTGCCAGAGGAGCTCAGGACCGCAGAGAACGTTCATGTTTTTAAGAGCAGGCTCAAGACCCACCTTTTTAGTTTAGCTTTTAATTAATATTTACTTATATTAACCTTATTTACCGGTTTTAGTTCTATTATTTCTTTATTTTCCCTCTTTTATCCTGTGCTATTTCACGCACAGTTTTAGCTGTTTTTAATGTATCTCTTATTAAATATTTATTTATTTATTTTTATTTATTTTATTCATTTATTTTTTATGTTCTCCTAGTGGTTCCTCTGAGGGAGCCCTCTGCCCCGGGAGTGCTGGTTGGCTGTGGCCGTGCGGGCGCTCTCCTGGGGGTGCCTGGATGGAGGTAGGACGTCTCTCCTACACCTACTCCGGGCCCCCTGGGTTGGCGCTCTGTGGCTGTGGGCGATGGGCTGCTCCTGGTGCAGACGGCTCCTTGGATGATGTTTCCTCTTTCGGTCCATCTGTACCCAGCCTTACGTACTCAACTCTATGTCCATTTTTATTTAAGACTTTTAACTGCTGGGCTGTCTGTACGTCTGTGTGTCTGTGTGTGCGGGTGGTGGGTGGTGGGGTTGTAGTTATTTATGTATATTTACTGGTGGGGACGATTTTTATTATTTTTAATGATTTTTAAGCACTGTAAAGCACTTTGTGTTACATTTTGTATGAAAAGCGCTCTATAAATAAAGTTTGATTTGATTTGATTTGAAGATCACTGAACTTTTCAACTTTATAGCCTTGGCTACATGTCATGGTGGTCATCATTATATGAGATACATTTCATGAACAAAAACGCAAACTTTGAGACCTTCAACAGTGGTCAAAGCATCTGTCTCAGCCTCGACTAATATTAGCAATGCTGCTAACTGTACTATTATGTGCGGTGATCAGTAGTTTTACTTTGCAGAGTGTAAAACTAACAAAGCCAATTAATTGGTTAAGAGCTTTCAAATGAGATAAGGCATGTCCACAAAATTATGGTTATGGTTATGTTTTTAAAATGGCGAGATATCGGGTCAGTGTGGGATATTTGGAATTGACAGCCAATCCAGTATTTGATCTCATCCCGCACAAAATCCCAAATCTTCAGTGACTCCTTAACGCTCCATGTTTGTCCCCCGTCATGAGTAACAAACATGCCTTTCAAAAACAAAGCCACCACAACCTTGAGGCTTAGAAACTTATGCAACGACAATTACGTCATCCACTCCGATATCTTTTCTGGTCTATTATTTTGTCTTATTTCCTGCATTTTTCAAAAAAAAAATATAAGTAACGCGTGTAGACCTCATTACCCGCGGCTCTAGCCCGATGTTTGCGTTAAGTATAGCATATGATACGGCTTCAGTTTAAAGTCTGTGGTTGTCGGCTCACAGTCACCCAAGAAGCATTTTACAAAACAACAGCTTAAATGCATGACCGCATACAAATCAGCACTTAACCCGGGGCTCTGGAGGGAGAGGCTGACTATAGCCGACACCTCCGCTGATTACAATGGAGTCTAAGAGCGCCTCATTGTCATATCACCATGCCATCCAGATGATTGGTGCAATGTTGTCCCCGTCTCCATGACAACAGACGCCCTTTTTTTGTATTTTTTTTTTTTACTTTTCTTTTTTACTCTTTGTAACTTTTTATGCTGTGAAAATAAGTTGATATTTGTGTGTATTTGACCTTGTAATGACCCAGCTGTGTGGTCAGCATGGCGCCTTTACTTTCGATTATGGTGGTCTCTACAACGCTCCGGGATGGGTCCCGTCAGTAGTAAAAACCTTTCAAACAGGCCACTGGGATGGAAAGTAAAGGTGCACATACAGCCGCTTGGTCACTACAAGGTCAAATGTGATCAAGTCAAAACTACAAATCTGTTTATGAGTGGTATGAAAAATCCCTTTGCCGTTTCAAAAAACACACAAAAAAGCCACAAAAATTACCTACAAATTCAGTACCCGTATGGCAACACGTCGGGAACAAACCTTTTCCTTGTCATGGGACAGTGGTATTGACAGTAGATTTGCACATCGCCACCTACTGTTCTGGAGTGTGTATTGAAAGGCTTTTACGTCAAACAAAACACATGGACATTTTTACTTTTTACGTTGAGGAGTAGAAAGTAGTACATTCTCAACAAAAAAAATACTACTCAAGTATATATAGGCAGTAATTACATACACGTTACAAATAAGTTAGAAACAAACATTTATTGTTGAGCCTACAGACCTAAGTTTCGACCCGAATGTCCCAGAGTATAGTTTTACATTTGCGGGGGGGATTTGACACCGAGAATGTAATCTATATTCCTATACACTGTAATAGGACAGCAGCATTCGACTCAGCACATTATTTCTCCCTTCCTTAAACTTCATGCCACATAGAACGGTCTCCAGGTGCAATTGGATTTTCAGCAGGGATAAGGAGGTCTGGCCTTATAAGCGGGCAGAGGCAGTGAGTCAGCCAAGTCTGAGCTGTGGACAAAGAGGATATGTGAAATTGTTCCAGCGCACATTGGGTTGTGGGTTGCACAGTGCGACAGAGTCTGACATGACAGGAACATATGGTGAGTTTAAGGGGACAACTCAAGTAAGATGTGACAGCATGAAGTGTGCGGGTTCAGAAATCGTTCAATCAATCAAGCACTGAACTCAAAGTGTGTTCATTAAGGCGCCGTTGATTTGTCAGCATCTCGTTACTGTACATGGGCATGATTTGAAGATAACGTAAAATGTTTTCACTTATAAATAAATACATAAATATATATCTCTTGGCCATTTTAAGAAAACATGAAATGACAGAAAACTTGCAATATAATATTTCCTTATATTTACAGTATCAGTAATCTACAGCAAACGTTTCAACTTGATATCTCTAAATGTCCCCTATTTACCCGCAGTGTCTTGCCGTAAGGTGAACTTTAGGAATAATTGATCATTTTTATCCTTCCGTGGACCCACCACCTGCAGAAGGAGCCATAGGGGACTGGTGCAATGTGATTTGGGCAGCTCCAACAGCTGCCCCCACGACCCGGAAACGGACAAGTGGGAGAAAATGGATGGATGGATGGATGATCATTTTTATCTGATCAATTGATCTGATGGATGCAGTGCCGGCCACCCATATCCAGATATTTAGCAAGAAACTCGGTCAGGGGTAGGAGTTTTGTATGGGTTTGGTCGATGAGGGAAACCGCAGAGGCTGAAGGAAGCCCACACAGACATGGGACCAACTCCACACAGAAAGGACAAGCTACAACCATGAGGAATTCAAAAACAGCAACATCCGTGTCACGTATCCACAAAAGCAACACGCACATTGAAACAAGCACTCGCATCAAAACCATAAATGATTTTAGACTCATAAGCGCGCAATTTCCCTCCCTGCAGTTCAAAGTTACACAGACATCTTGTGAGCTGAAAATGTGCTGAATCTGGAGAGGATTATCCAGTGTACTAAACAATACTGCGGTTATAAATAGCCTCCGAAAAACCACACATGGAGCTAAATGAGACCCACAGTAACCAATATATGAGTGAAGGATTACTGCCTGATTCACTTCTCTATACCTCTGTGGCTATCCCACGCTTCATACACGAGAAAAATCCCTCACTTTCACTTTGCAAAGCGCTGTATAAATGCAAATGCAACACAAAGCTGCAGACATGGCCCTTACCACCAAAAGTAGATAAACAACCCATTCTTAAACATATTTTCAAGTTTTCTGTAAACTGAGGGGTCTGCATGTAATAATGGAGTCTTCTATCACAATGCTGCAGGAAGAGTCTTTAATAAAAAAAAATTAAAAAAAAGATTTCGCGTGTGGGTTTATTCATACGCGTGTGGGTTTATTCATATTGGGAAGTAATACACTGTGGTTAAAATTGGGAATTCATTAATCTTTGTTACAGTGAAGTTGAATCCAATACATTTTTCATTCACTATACTCTGTGGTGGTAAGCCATAGGGCTGCACGATTTTGTCAAAAAACCTAATTGCGATTTTTTTTCGGACTAATATTGCGATTCAATTAGCGATTTTTATATTTGATCCATTTAAATGCATTAATTACTAAAATGACGAGTGGAGGAAGTCATGTTACTTTTAAACTGTCAAACAATACATTCTTTCTCAAATTGCCCCACATTAGAACCATACACAACAATCTACGTTCAGAAATATTTGTTTTTATGCGGAGAGTGCACTCTTCTGGAGTTCAGCTTCCACCTTTCCTCGACATTCAGAGTACCACTAAGGGACAGCCACGTGACTAAAAATAAGTCCAGGATGGAATCACATAGCGTCTATATAAACACTTTAGAATCTGCTTCATGGAAGCTCAGACCTTTAATCTGTTGCAGCTGAACCTGGAATTGCAGGGCTCCACAATTCTGATAGGTGAACATCTATCACTCAGACAAAAAAATTAAAGAAAAAAAACTCAGCCTCTTGAGGTGAGGTTATTGAAGTAGTCAAAACCTCGATTGTGATCAGATAGATAAACACTGCAGCCCTAGTAAGCCACCACTGAAGCCACAGCAGCCCTGTGGACTGACAGAAGCTAGACTGACAATCTGTGGCATGTGACCCCAGAGCCACCACCAAAACATATACATCAGTCGGAGCTGGACACAAGCCTCTGAAATGAATGAACTCTCTAACCCAGTGGTTCTCATTCACTTGGGCTACTTCAGGTGAGGATATGGGCAGTTTTAATTATTTTAGTTACAAAATAATTATTTAGTTTGAGATCATGCAATTTATGCTTTAGTACAGGGGTGGCCAACTGGTCAGAGGCCAAGAGCCAAAATGTTCAACCTTGATCCTGTGAAGAGCCACAAAGGCACCGACCATTCGCGAAATCCGAGTGCGGTAGTTTAATGTGATTAAATGTAGTTAAACTGTTATATTTAATCATAATAAACAATAACTTTATGCCTGGCCTTTTTCTTTTCTTTTCAATAATTGTGGTAGTTTTACTCTTCACCAAGATTGAAATAAATGTATATTAAATAAACTGAAATTTTCTGCTATTCTGTTCTGACTGGGACAACATTTGATCTATTTATTAACAATATTATTATTTCGAATAGTTTTTGTTGTTGCTTGTTTCGTTTTTTTCAATGCTGGTGTATATTTGTGTGTGGGGCCCTGCCCACTGAGCCCCTTCCTCTGATTCGCCCCTGGCCTGTGTGCTCAGTGCCTGCAGCCTGGTCCTGACTGGACTGTGCAGAGAGAGACTGTGCAGAGAGAGAAGTTCATAAGCTTTAATCAGGAGCCTCTGGAGGACGTCTGAGATTATGTTGTATGTGTTACAGTTACAACATGTGAAAGAAAAGTCAATGACTTTGCGTATTTCCGCGTTACGATGTCGCGCTTCGCATCCTATGCTTCATTAGAGCTCCGCTTTTTTCCATTTACTAATTTTGATCTTTTTCTGTGAATATGAGGCCAACTTTCATCAAATAAAGAGTAGGCTAATCAGCAACTTGAAAAGCACGGAAGCTGATCCCAGTGCCACGATCTGCCTGACTGTTGTTTAACCTACATCGCGCTTTGAGTAAAGCTGCTGCACGAGCACCTTTTACACGCCGCCTCGAAAAGGAGAGAGACAGACTTTCATTCATGTGTGTAGAGATGGGAAACAGGGCCTGTAGGACTATGGTTGGATTGTTGGTCAAGATTCTTAAAGACTGTTACAGTTTATGGGCAACATGTATCAATTCTTTTCAAAGAGCCGCATTGTATTAAACATATCCAATCATGCAAAGAGCCGCACTCTGATTGGCCAAGGGCCGCATGCGGCTCACGAGCCGCGGGTTGGCCACCCTTGCTTTAGTAGTTCATCAAAGTTGGCTGTTTTTCTGGTTTACACCCAGTTTAGACACCGTTTCATCAGATAGACCTGTCGCACCGTGCTGCCTAATTGTATATGCGCGTCACAATTGTTTCACATCTGTCATATTGCATCATGGTCACAAACATCAGCTTCCTCTCTGAAGTCAGTACCCTCTGTGTATAAGCAGGCAGTTCAGATACTGGACAAGAAAACTATGAGATGGCATCACTGTCATATACAAAAGCACAAACTTTTTAACTATGAAAATCTTGTAAATGTTACCATTTTAAACTGTTTTCTCGTCACATGGTGAGACCTCAAGCTTCTCCTTCAAGGGGGCTGGACGGTGGAATTGTCTCTCCACTCGACTAAAACTGAGACATCTTCATTAAAGAGCTCAAACAGTGGTCCAGAATTGTTGTTAATGTTGAACATTATGTGTGCTTTAACACTTGACAAAGCAATGCCTTTGGGTCGTCCGACGTTATTGTTATGTACATTAAAAAAAAGTTTAATTTAGAACTATTTGACCTTTTTAGGGCTAATAGCATCTGGAAGGTTAAAACATTTTATGAGGTGGGACTACTTAGTGTGAGAACCACAACTAAGCAATGCCAGTCATATTACACAACAGATTAAAGTTCATATCAAACCACTTGATAAACAGTATTTCCTTGTGAAAAGAGCAAAGTATGTTTCTAAAGTCTGAATATTTAAAGCCCTATAAAGTCTTCTTAAGAGGCACATTATTTTGAATGGAGGTCATACTGCACTTGACCATTGCATCACTAATAAGCTCATGCCTCAGGTATGTGTTTGTCATTTTCCCCACTCCAAGTGCACAAAGGCACAACAAGGTTCAACAGCAACAAAAAAAGTATGACATATAGAATGGAAACATAGTGAAAGGGGCAAAGTTTTGACTTAAGATCAGACACTACTGCCATGTGGAGTTAGTTTCATCTGTCATAACTCTCTCCAGATGCCCTGCTTTGGTGAAGTCTGCTTTATCGATGCCCTCATTATCAGTGACGTGCACCTCTCCTCCTCTGCCAAAAGAGCTTTCTCTGTGAATTAAATTCAACACAGGAGATGACTGACACCGTTTTGAGTTGCTCCAAATGTCCTTGTGGCCAATTCCTCCTAATTGACTTGAGCTTTTTACTCTCAAAGTCTCAAAGTAAGCCCAAAATCCAAACACTAAATGATTTCGGAAAGAGAACTAAGTGGCTCTAAATCAGGTCCATACAGCAAAAAGAGCGAGAGGATCGCCACCAGAAGAGCTGCCCATATCCACAGGTGCAGATGATCCAAGTATAGCAATGTCTGAAGTAGAGAAATGTGAACTTACAAATCAGAGGCGTGTATTTCCAACGGCAGGCCAGGCAGAGGAGCGGAGAGGGCCGACGCGTGTTGTTGGAGAGGAAGTCAGAGTATGAATGAGAGCAGCGAAAGGCGGGAGGAGAGAGACGAGTCAGGGGCACGTGAGGAGGAAGAGGAGGAGGAGGAAGAGAGAGGGGCCAAAACACAGAAAATCCAATGCGATTTGTTCTCTATTTCTGTATTTGTGTGGAGCGTCCTTGTCTGGGAACAGAAAGCAAGCCACCATTTTTTTTAGCCAAGGGCAGGCTAACAAGTTGGAGTAGGTATTTCATTTATTGTTGACTAGATATTGAACAATATAGTATTTTGTTATAAAGTGATAACTGATAACTTATCACTTTACTTTATACTCATACACATCTGTAAATATAATCCCACTGTTGTTCTAAGTCAATTGTCGTCGTCTTACCATATTTTACTTTTAACTTTTTATTTTGTATCGTATTTATTAATAAGCATGCCCCCTAAAGCCTTATAGTTTAAAGTTTTATAGCTTATTTTTATCTAAATTCTGTGTTATATGTTTTATGTTGCACGTCCGCATCAAGAAAAAATCCTAGTTTGTGAACCTGTTCTCACACAATGGCAATAAAACCTATTCTGATTCTGACTTTATTTTATTGCACATCACATGTTCAATGTCATTAGCAACTTCTCATAAATCAAACTTGTCAATTCTAGCGCAGCAGTTCCTATCCCCTTTAAACATCTCCGCAATTAGCTTCCCTCCAGTGACCGGAACGCATTAGCATTAGCATTATTGGAGAAGAAATTTGAGAAGGAAACTAAAAGCAGGCATCTCTTGGGTTTGCGAATTCCCCGAGCAGCCGATCCGTTTCACGGAGCTCTTAGTGATACAACAGTCTGGAGGGTCACAGCAGATGTCTATAGGCTTCACAAGTGCATCCGGTGTCGGTAAATTTACTGCCAACACTTGCGCTGGTTAAAGAGATTACAGTCTAGACAACAGAGTACCTTGCTCCCTAAAGAATAGTTATTAGAACCAGAGGGAGATGTGTGCAGTCCATGGTTATAGGCTACCTTTAGCAGACAAAATGCAGTATGAATGAAACAGCAAAATGGACATCAAAATTAACTGACCCATTATAGCAAAACCACAAAGATTTCTCCAGGAGGCCCCATGAAGACCTTGGACATGCTAGAAGGGCTACATCTGGCCTGTGAACACGATTTCAAGAAAGTGGAAGAAGACAGATGGACCTGGAAGCTAACAGGGCTTTTATTTACTTGTTTATTTGGCAGCACAGCGCATGTTAATGAACATACATGACTCATACTTGTAAATATCCATCTGTTGTCCCACACTCACAAACACGCTCTCATTGATCCTGACATGTTTTTTAGAGATAGGGACAACACCTGGTGGAAACCTACGCGCAGGCACTGAGAGGACATGCAACCTCTACACATTCATCCCCAACGTTCTTAACACATCTCTAGCATCCAAATTGAAAAACATGAGTCATAAATTTGAAAGCGTAATACTGTCACTTTAAAACCTTTGAAAGAACTCCTATATTTTTTTTTTTTTACTTTACAACACTCACCCTAAAAGACTAATGATGTGGTGCTGTGCCTTTGCCAGACTCTCCGCCCACGTTACTCACTCCACACTTGTGGAACATTTGCTAACAGGAGGTGGGTGTGTGAATGACTTCTTTACAACCAAAACAAACTCGAGGCAGATTGCGGATGCTTTGTAGGGCTATTCTAGACCATGACCTGAAGAATCAATACATTTTTTTTTACACGAAACTAAAATAACTTAAATTACACACTGAAGAAAAAGATTGAATGAATATACTAAATTTATTCAACTTTGTGATAATCAACACGGCAAAAATAGACCTATGATGCGTCCACACCAAGCGCTGCCGACGCCTCCAAAGAGTCAGGTTTACATTTAAAATACATGGAGGGGAGTGTCCTGTGCGGCGCGTTTTGAAGATATTCGCACGTGGGGAGCCTTCGACGCGTCTCCAGGGCGTCCAGCGCGACCGACGCTAGAGTTGGGAAATGTTGAACTTGTTGGAGAAATTCGCGAGCGTCGACCAATCAGGAACTTTCTCCAACAGTGACGTACGTTGTAGCTGAGCGGCCATCGGGGCAGAAGCTATGCCCGCAGATGTAAACAGCATAGCTCACACTGACCCCATGAAAACAAGTATTATGCACTTATAACGTCAATAAAGCCCTTAACTACAAAGAACAGCCTTTATGATGGTCACACACTGAGCTGGGCTTGACACATTTGTGGTTTATTGAAAACCTTTTTTTTATCAACGATGAGCTGTAGGCGATCGCAACAAGCTAACCGGGCTAACCTAGCCTATAGCCACTTGCCACCAATGTCCCTTCAACCGTATGGACTGGATATGAGCTTAAATACTGGGGAGATCCTGCGTAGACCATGGGGGTATAGTTAAAGATCTATAGGACATGATAGGAGCAAAGAGGGAGACTAGTTAGCCTCCAAACAACTGTAGTTTTCAGGCAAGAGCTGCTTCCAAGTAGCCTGGTGAGACCAGAATGATTCCCCTCTGTATTTTTTTATCCAGCGGGGGATCAGTCTGGTCACCCCGTCCTCGTTCGCGGCTTCCGCAAAATCAATCCGTTCACGTGCAATCAGATTCGTTTAATGGCCGTGACGTGTTGTTAGCGAGAAACGTCACTCACGGGACGCGGAAGTCTCCTCAATAACAATCTACGAACGATGCACGAAAGAGAGAAAGCGTGTCTCCAGTCGGCGGTAAATGACCAAAAAACACATCGACAGTAGGTGAGTTTCGTTATTCATAATCCTGCGCAAATATTAACGCAAAACCGCTAATAACACCACATCAACAGCAGACGCCCGCCCTTCGCTGATTGGTTTACTCCGCTTCCTGTTTGCTTGCGTATCTACCGCTGTGGGAAATGGATTCGACGCAGGGGTGACCAGACTCACCGGCTGGTACAGCGGTGAGTCTGGATTTTTCCAGGCTAGCTTCCAAGATGGCTACGAACGCACTCTGAGCTGACGCGCGGCCAGGGCATCTTGACGCTCGGTGACATTTGTGACAAGCGTCTGACTTCAGTAAGCACAAGCGTTTTTGATGCGATAACATACTGTGTCTTTTATTGTGTAAAAGGATACCCGGAAGCAGAGAGTTACCATAAGTTATTACTTGACCAAGTAATTCACCGAAGTTGGACAAGTCTTATATTTTCAAAGACATGGATAAACAGCGCATTTGTGAACACGGCCCGGGATTTAAATTAAACAAATGAGAAGGACACGCTCGCTCCTTCACACATGCGCCGCCAGGTGAATAAATAAACACACTGCGATCTGCGCAGAGCAGCTGCGTTACGGGGGAAAGACACGGACTTAAACACAGCTGAAATAGAGACAGAACGCTGGATTTAAAAGCTCCAGATTGAGGAGCCTGGTCTTGTATGCGACTGTAGGAGCGGCTCGCTGCCAAACGCTCGCATAAGCGTCCGACATTGCGTAGCAGTAGGTGCGCGGTTTGGGTTTACGTCACTGATGGTGAAAAGAGTCAACTGTGCAGAAGTGCTTAGAACCGTGATAAAACGATCCCACAAAAATTACAGATCTTCAGCTCTGGAGATCGTAAGACGGTCTAATATCGTCATATAGTCCAGCCCTACCTCCTGCTGCTCAAATTCACCCTTGAAAAAGTACCTCCTCAGTCACAGATCAGGAACATTTCTATGCAACAATGCTGAATCTGATCCTTTTGATAGACGCGCATCAACAAAGGCTGAGTGCGTTATGATAACCCATCTCCCCGGAGCGGCTCATATCGCTGCCCGTGTTTCACTGCATTCTTATGGAGATTCACCCACAACCCTCCGAGTCGGCCAACTCTTTATTCTCTCATCTATCAACTAAAAAGACAGTTGCCATCTCAATATTTCCACACAGTGCCCAAGGCCCTCATGAGATTAGAGACGAGTGGCCGAGTAACGGATAGGATAGATAACGCGTGTTCCCGTCATCTATAGATGTGCGTCGTGTAACCAACAGACAAATACATGGGGGGGAAAGACGTTGATTGCAATGTTTGAGACAGATTTGTGGGCTTTACAGCTGGTTACTTGCTGCTGCATGCATCAACAATATGAAACGTACTAGCCATGGAACTATAAAACGGCAAAAAAAGAGAGGTTTGTTCTTTTCTTGGGAAAATTGTGAAAACTGGTTAAGAATTGAAGATGCTTCTCTTCTAATCCAACAGGCAATTCAAGCTTCAGCTTAAGTCTCTTGGATGTTCTCTTCTGAACAACCCACTCCAGAAAAAATCTTATAATGAACATTGGCAGAGAGCTGTAATGGTTGGAGATAAAAAAAATAATGGTTTTGCATGGTCATGTATTGCAGATTTTCCCTTGGTTCATTGTGTAACAAACGCAGCCGCTCATACACAGCATTCCAAATGATTATGCAAATGACAGTTAGCATAATGTTCAAGCCCTTACCGGTTAGAGGATCATTTGAATGTGGTTGAAAAAACCTCCCAATGATAACAGTATGTTTTTCAAAAATAAATATAGTAAAAAACTGTTCCAAATGATTATGCAACTCATAGTTTCAATACATTTTAAAGCTTGTAATTAACTGAAAATGGTCATTTGTTGAATTTGTAGCATTGGGAGGTCATATTTACTGAAATCAAAAGCTTTTCAAACAAAAACATCCTAACAGGTCAAGTTATATTTTAACATAGGAGCTCTTCTTTGATAGCAACTTCAGAATTCTTAAATCCATTAAACTTGCGAGTTTTTGGAGAGTTTCTGCTTGGATTTCTTTACAGGGTGTCAAATCTCAACAGTACGATGCTTAATCTTTTGTCAAATATCGAAGGTTTTCATACCAAATGAAATACCGAATTCATACTATTTCATGCTTTCCCTTCTTGCTTGAAAATGTGGAACGTCCTTCTCCACGAGTTTTTCCCTTAACTGGATTAACCTGACAACTAATATCACAGGTGTCTGAGATTGATGTCAGTGATTCAAAAGAACCCTGAGACACAATAGAATCCATGAGTTTTTACCTTTATTGCACTGAAATACAATTTGCATAATCATTTGGATTACAAGCAGTGTATTAGCTGCTTGTATCTGTGCGTGTGGGCATACATGAGCAACCGTGCCTCGCCCTGGCCCACCTCCTCCCAGCGCGCTGGCCTTTCCGCACGTGGGCACGGTTTGGATAGACCGGTGTGAGAGCGCTCTTAAAGGAGACTGAGCGAAGGGAATGCAGCAAGCACTCGGATCTGCTTGTAGTACAAACCTCCGCTGACCCACTTTCTTTCCCTAAGCGACGCACTCAGGCTACTGGCGAAAGCACTAGCGCAAAGTTGGGTTTGCGCAAGATCGAAGACTCGCTTCGACCAAAACTGTCCTTGCGCCCGGCAGAAGATCGGGGCCGATGTGTCTTCACCGGGATTTAAAGTGTGCACTGTGAATTAAATCTGTATGTTTTTTCCCCCCAAAATTGTGCAACACTAACGTCTTCAGTCACTCGTCTCAACTATGAAATCTTTGTCAAATTCTATTTATTTTGCCAAGTCAACTCAAAGCTTATTTTGGTCCCATTTCAGTCATAATTAATATGTATAACTATGGCTCTCCTCCATTTTCTCCACAGTATCACTCCCATGGCACATCACCACAGTAGCACATTGTCACTGCCTCCTTTCTCTCTCCTTGGCTTACATAACACTGGACAGGATCAAAGACTCTGAATGGGGCTCTGTGCTGGGGCGGTGCTGCTTGGGGAACTGAGTGAAGAATACTGATAAAGCCAAAGCACGGCATTGTTTCTGTGACTTTACGGTAATCGATTTTTTTTTAAATACATTGACTTTTTGATGGTCTACCAATGCAAATTATATGATGTATATTTTTAGACTTTGATCATCGAAGCTGCTCTCTACCCGAGAGGACAATGAATGTGCTGGGAAATGAATTATACACATTTTATACACACCATGACAAAATGGATATGTGCCTCGCTC
Organism: Proterorhinus semilunaris; assembly: GCA_021464625.1. NCBI lineage: Eukaryota > Metazoa > Chordata > Actinopteri > Gobiiformes > Gobiidae > Proterorhinus > Proterorhinus semilunaris. The sequence goes on along the minus strand of CM038356.1, from coordinate 26,550,220 downwards.
ACAACCAACGACTCTTTCACTATATCCGTAAATCAACTTTTTTGTAGCTCTGACCTATGCACTAGTCACCTGTTTACATGCCCAAACCATCTTAAAAAGGGCTTATATTATTATGCAAAATCAGGTTATGGACATATCATTGGGCTTAAAAAACAAACGTAATTTATTTTGTTGCATTTTTACAATTTGAAATAATGTGTGTGTGCTAGAGTTGGTGAGGACCTTGCCTGGAACTCTTCCCATAGGCATTTAAAACTAACTAACGCAACTTTCAGTTTTGATTTACAGCATGGCGTGATAAGCACAGCACCATCCCAATTTTATTGGTGGGGAGTTTTAGACTTTAAAAAGGCTCAGGAAGTACAGATCAAAATGTGAAAACCATAAAAATGAAGAAACAGCTCAATTAAACAGGGTTACCAGAGGATTACTCAAAATTGTGTGAGTGAAGTAAAACACTCCACCCAGTAACATTTCAAAAGGAGGAACAATGTTACCACATAAACACAAAGCCGTTTTCAGGCCTCCTTTATTGTCGCATTTTCCCCGATTTCCCACATGCACTAAAACGCCTGCCCAGCCTCCGGATCCTGGAGTAGCTGCTGCAGGCGTCTCTTGGAAGACAGATGTAGATGCAACATCACGATCCAAAGAGATTGTAAAGAGTGAGCGAACGTATTTGAAATGGTTAGTTGTTGTAGTAGTCCAAGGGTTTCATGACTCATTTCTAACATTCCAATTCATCACAGGAATCAAATCAAACTTTATTTATAAAGCGCTTTTCATACCAAAAGGTATCACAAAGTGCTTTACAGATAACACGCACGCGCACACAAAAAATAGATGTCAGTTAAAAGCTAAGCTAAAAAGGTGGGTCTTGAGCCTGCTCTTAAAAACATGAACTGTCCCGAGTTCCTCTGGCAGGTCGTTCCAGAGGCAGGGGCCATAAATGAGTGTACAAGTACGATTCACAACTTCTCATTAAGCAATACAGGCATGGTAATGTGAAACACAGCAACAACAACAATCAGCCGTTTGTTCGAGGTCAATAAAAAGGCTGACAATTACACTGCCTGACAAAAAATTTAAAAAAGTGTAGACCTAGATCCAACAAACTTGATGATCTGGTAGGGCTGGGCGATATGGCCTAAAATCTATATCATGATATGAAAAAATAAATATCACGATAACGATATATTTGACGATATAATTGACAATGGACGAATTGCTTCAAAATCCCAGCCTTACGCCTATTGGGAAGATTAATTCAGTGATATTTTATTCTTTTTTTTTTTTTCTCGGCATAATTGTCTCGCAAATATGATCTACTCAAGCAGTTTACATCCTTCATTTCATTTTACTTTTTCAGCACGTGTGTCCGTGTTCTACAGTCACAGTGTATGCTGCTCTGATGGAGCGTAACATAAATTATATTGTGTCCACAACGATATAAAAAATTACAACAATATCAAAACATTATATCGCGATACGATATGGCCCAACCCTATGATCTGGGGTTTCTGCAGTTGCTCAGGTCTAGGTTCAGCAACACTATGTGCCCAAAGAATGAAATCAGCTGAAAATCCTATTCCATTGATCATTTTCTTCGGGGGTATTCCAAGATGACGAAGCCAGGATTCATGGCGCTCACATTGTAAAGCTCATGGTGGAAAATGAATGCAACACTGGATGAAATACTAGAGTGTGTGAACAAAGTGAAAGTTGACATTGAACCAAGACTATACAATGGGCACATCCCTTACACTTTTCCGAATACATCCCCCCGATAATAATAATACAATACATTTAAAACAAAGACATTATCCCTCGGGAAATAACAGGGTGAGCGATCAAACCCCATCATCTCCAACTTAATCCTCAATTATATGTGATTTTTCCCTGCAGACAAGCTCGCATGAATATTTCACACCGCCACTTAGCGCCATAATCCCTAAAATGAGATAAGGACAGACTGCTGTGAGGCCAGTATAACAGAGTGCCGCTCCAACACATGTATCTTCCCGGGCTTACGGGGTGAAGAGCATTAAATATTGAAGGAGGAGGGGTGGGGGGTTGTTGATAGCCCGACCCCGTTGCGGAACATAAAATAGCGCGAGTGATGAAATGGTCAAATATAAATCTGTGGCAGTAAAACACAAGGTCCCAGGCTTAAGTATTCCCACGCGTGCGGGGCCACGTTGACACGAGGAGACCCGAGTTTGGCCGCGACGTGGGAGAGAGGAAGAGTTCAAGGCTCGGACAAACGGGAGGTCAGGCGGGAGACCAGAGTGGTTTGTGGTTTATTTAGTTCCTTTGGTTTTGTAGGGTACCATTGCCCCACTGCTTGGGATCATACAGAGGAATATGGAAAGCTGAAACTAGTGCTTCCCCGCTGTAAGTAAGTCCACATTAATGTGCAGTAAGTATCAGTTATACGGGGGTGAAAGATCAGGAGATTGATATTGGCAAAACAATAAAATATTTCATTTGCTTGACTTGCTGACAAAGCTTTCTATAAAACTGTTCAACGGCCACAAATGAAATACTTTTATTTTCACGCAAACAAAAAGCTCTCTCGACACCAGAGAGAAAAGTGTAAAATATAAGCAGTTTCTTCAGCGAGAGCACATTGGTTAAGTGGTTTTGCATTCCAGCCTCTTAACAAAGTTGGCCATTCATTAGTGAATCCCCCTTCACATGCGCTTTGGAGTTGACATGTTTTTAGGGGGTCTGAACTACATGGGAAAATAGGTTTTACACTAAACCACATGAAGACGATGTGTTCTGTTGAGTGTAAAGAACTGCAATGTTTGCGAAATGCGTTCTCGGCCCGGGTTTAGTCAAATTGCGTATGCGCACACAAACGAAGAGCGACCGAAAGGTGGGGCAAACAAACCCAACAGGCAGGAGCGTGCAACTGCGCTTCAGTACGTCCTTTTGTTTGAATGCATATTAAGTAGCCATGTGCTCTGAGCGCGTACTTAGTCAGGCCTGGGGTGAGGCGGAAAAGGGCATTTGCAAAAAGACTTTAAACAAAACTCATCAGCTGGAGTGTCATTCAGTTTGTTTTCCACGGGGGTCAAACGCCCTTATTGGATCGTCTTTCTCGACGCTGGCGTATTTTGGGGAGAAAGTGATCCGACGTCCGAAGACAACGAGTTCCCGAACAGAATTAGATGAGGGGAACATGGGAGGGGGTGAGGAGATGACAAGAAACACTGCACAGTTTTAGAAAAATACCCATTTGCGATATTTCCGACAAGCCTTCCGAGGACGATTAGATTTGAGATTTACGTAGGCTACCAAAAATTACCATCAATTCTGTTCACTCAAGACAAACCTGCCACCATTTATAAACAGCGTCATCCCCTCCGATGGAACATTTACATCCTACATCAATTCAGTACCAGGAACGCACTTTCCACAGCGTGATCTTTTGAAAATCTACTTGTTGTTAGAACGAGTTCCAATTCAATCCCCATTGGAAATGAATTGGAGTTTTGAAGTACTGGCTCTTGTACTTCAGGGTAGCGGAAACAACGTAGCCATTTTGTGCAACAAACCAATTGCCACCATGAAAGTAATTAGATTGCAGCCACTTCTCCAAGCCAACTACCTTACGTCTTACAACACTAGTCCCGTCAGCTGCTTTTAAGATTTAAATCCCATGCATGGCTATCCATCTGCAGCGATACAGCTTAGTAAACCGAAACGTGTGAAGAGTCTGATATGTTATTATGCCTCTCTCTCCAAATCCTAATTAAAAGTCAAGGCCGTGGCGAGAAAGGCCTCCTTATGACAGACTCCTGACGAGGGGCCAGAGAGAGAGATCACCGAGAGCCGCTGCTGATGCATAGAAATGAAGAGATTAAAACCAGCAGTGAGTGGATCTCTACTGCATTTACAGCCTGGGACCACTACGCCTATTTATAGACGTCAGGACCAAATGAGCCCCTTTGAAGTGTGATTCTGCTTGAGGCGTAGGAAATAATGAAGGAAGACTGCGAGAGCAACGGCCAGGGCTCAAAAAACAGAAGGACGGCAACAATAAACGGAGGAGGAACGGCCAATCAAAGGCAATAGAAGGGTTTATGATTACAAGAAAGGGAGAGGGAAAAAAAACATTGGTGTTATTCCCCAAGATCGATGACTTACAAGCGAGGCTGCAAATTAGGATATTGTTTGTTCTTCGCTAAGGATTTTGTGTTTTCCAAATCTCATAGAATATTCTTCTCTTGAGAAATAAGGCTAAACTTTTAAAATCCAACTTGCCAATGCTAATGCTCCAGAAACTCACCTAGCTTGAAGGAAGGCCAGTTCTATAGCTTCTCTAATCAGCACAATCGTTTTCAGTCGTACCACACAAGTGTTTTCTAAATCATCAATTAGCCTTCAACGTGATTGGCTAACGCAATGTACCATTAGAACACTCGAGGCTCTGTACACCTATGTAGGTATTCCATTAATAATCACCAGTCTCAAGCTAGAATAGTCATTTATCACAATAACAATGTCTTGACTGTATTTCTGATTAATTTAACATTATCCTCATTGAAAGAGACAGTGCTCATCTTTAATGAGTTCATTTTAAGCGAGCCCAAACTTTTGAACTGCAACGTAAGCGCAGCCGTTGCGATTTGTTAGTTGTGACCATTCATAGTGCGGCTTCAATCTGACTGCAGTTATTTGTTCAGCCCAACCAAACGGCATCTAAAGCCGGGCGCACTGGGAGACGGCGACAAAGATTTAAAGTAGAACCGCCGTACGACCAAAGACGAGCTGCAACAAAAGCCTCAGCCATCCTCCCTCTGCTGCGATGTTTCTCTGTCAAGTGTCTTGTCCACAAAATACAGCATCAGCGCACCGCTAGTCCCGGGCAGTAGAGCCCACGCGTCAACGGGACTGCATTTCACTTTCTCTGCTCTTTTTGCTCGCATGCAGAACTCACCTCGGCTAAACACGCGGCGTTCTGTGGCCTGAAACTCCCTCCGACAAACTTTGGTCATAGCTACAATTCTCTCTGTGAACCATCGCACCAATCACGAGTGCAACACGGTCCACGTCTTGCAATGAGGCATCTGAAAATCTTATTGGAGGAGAAAAGTGTGCAGTGTACACCGCACTTAAGGCTGAAAGAATAAATGGTTGACGAAACAGAGTCAGGGGGTTGCAGGTTCAATCACAAGTTTAACCAAGTCAGCATGTACTAAAATAGTCATTACTAAGACAACATCTCATACGTCAAGTGTCTTGCTCACGGACACAATGGCAGTAGACTCATTTTACCGTGGCTCCTCTCCTCTTCCTCCCCTGATCTAGAAGATATAAGGCTCTTTCCACATGCAGGTGCGTGTCAGCCGAATGGCTCTTTCACCCGCTTTGTCGAGGGCAGTCGCAACATGTCTACGGCCCAAGACCAAAAGGCACAGAATCTGACATCCCTTCTTGTACGGCGGCGCGCTGTAATCGGATCTACGCAGAATCTGGCTCACGCCCTCCTTCTCAGTGGCGTGCCAGTCCAGTCCGACAGAAGCATTCGAGCCTCGCATTCCTGTAACAGCTGAGAGCGTGAGAGACAAGCGGCAACAGGACGCAGCCAAACCCCAGATCCACCGTGAGGACCGAGCACGATCACATGTCAAACCCACTGACAGGAGAGGATCAACACGACGCAGCGCTGGATCACACTGAACTATGGAAAAAAAGAAATGAAAAGGTCATTTAGGGAAACTACGGTTTTCTATATTTCTGCCGCCTTTAGCCGCGGATAATAGCCACAGCTGTCTCCAGGAAAGGACACAGCTTCATCTCTGCCACCATTCTCACTACACGTAGATACCAATCATGTCAGTATTTGTGAATGAATACGCGTGGGAAACTGGCCAGTGTCATCATAAAATAAGGGTTACAGGGTTTGTTCCTTTTACATTAAAACTAAGATGTTAAGGGAGAAAACTATAGCCAAAATCTCAACATTGCATGAAAAATCCTGCTTTATACATTTGCTATAAAAAAGTCATGCTAAAAGTTTGTGGTACCATTCGTTCAAAAGAAATGGCTGCAAACTATTGAAAAGTCTACCGGAGTTTCCCAAGGACAGCTTGTGCACTGGTAAACTGTTCATCCAAGCAGTTCAAATCCTCTCCAACCTTCCGTCTTTTTTCTTATCTGCAAAGCCATTGTGGAGAAGTTATCTTTATCATTTTTCATCCCTGCCCTACTTTCCATCCCAAATCATTCCCACCTTCCCCCCATCTCTCTGCCAGGCGCTCCAAAATTCTCTTTTCATTTGGTCCGTTTGGCGTCTGAAGACAGATTTGGCTCAGTGCGGGCCTTCTGGCAGGAAGTAACTTGCACGGTTTCCAAAGCAAAAAAAGAAAGTTTGTAAAAAAAATAGGACAATGGCAGAAAACCGGAGCGTACATTGATAAAGTTAAACTATGACAAGCCAGAGTTGCTTGTTTTTCTTAAGGAAGAATATGGTGACTTTGTTTCATCAGTAATAATGAATTGACACAATCCTTTAGTGCAATAGCAGATCACTGGTTCATAGGAAATCAGAGGAATATCGGCAAAAATTGTGTCGATACCGATGTGACAACGGGTTAAATACCTTGTAAAATCACCCCCGTATTTTCCTTTTTGTCCAGTGGGGTGTGTTCTGAGGTCTAAAAAAGATGAACCGGAGCTCTGTGTGGATGCTTTATCGTCGTCATTATTCTGTGTACTTACTAACAGGGGATCATGTGATCGTCTCACGTGACGCCCACTTGTTATTTAACATACCTGTTGTCTTTTTTTTTTTATTACTTGCCCTAATGAAGACTGTGCCAGATTGAAACGCGTAGGCGTCCCTCGCTCAATAAAAGGACTTTTATTGACACATTCATTTTAAAACCCACTGATTCTCTTTTAAGTGATTTGTGGGGACCGCACCAATGAGACGAGATGAAAAAGCTTAGAGCCATGAGCCGCTTGGGTTAAAAGCTGAAGTGGACATTATAAAACAAATTTTAATAAATTAGCATAATAACATTGTGATAAGTTTTCTATGTTTGAAACCTCGCTATTGTAATAAACTAGTTTAACTGGGGTGTTTGGGAGATTATATAGGTATACACAGTGATTTAAATCAGTAACCATATCGACCTGCACAGACGCTATTGGCCTTTCCAACCATATTGAAAAATCCATATCGGTCGAACCCTATGCTAAAACGAGTTTATTGATTTACTGTCAGAATATAGAACATTCTTTGCCAAGAAATAGGACGTGACAATTTTGGAAAATATAAAATTGTGCTTTTCCTGGCAAGCAGAGCAACCGTGATTGTGCTTAAATTGACAATTTACTGCACGCATTTTACACTAATCCAGGAGCATTGAAAAGTGAAAAAATACATTTAGGAAGTTTGTTGAGGTCTGAGGGGTTAGCAGGTTTTATCCTAACACACCCCACAGATGAACGCAAACACTGTAATCTTTGATCCAACAGTAAATAAGCTCTTGAAGAAACGTCACACACATTTATCCAAACCATTGTTTTTGAACTCGCTGGCGTGCACATTTCCACCCTAAACGGAATCCCATCGAGCGGTCGCTGTACAAACATATAGGTTAAACCGTACCGTGTCGTGAAGTTCAGAGATAAAAGTTGTGACAGATGTCTGAGGTCTGGGCAGAGGAAAGCGTTTAGGCCGACCTTCACATTCCCAGGACTGGCATGTAAACACAGCTGAAACAACACCAGCAGCGGATCAGGCGGAAGGACATGAGACTGGACCATTGGCACCTCTGGACAGTGAACATATACGCAGGTACATTTATTTTCTTTAAACAAAATGTTCTCTAATCTTACTCTAATCAGTGCCACTCAACGGTAAGTCAGAGACAGGTTAAATACTACATTGTGCAGAGAGCAAATCGTATCCATGTATATGATAATTACATCACATCGCCAAAAGAAGAGTCCCAAAAGAACCAGGTGCAGCTTTCGTTTGTTATGTCTCAGTAAAAACTAAAGCGAGCACATGGATAAGTTAATTTGTTTAGGTCACACTTTGCTTTCTTTAGATATGGCTAATAATAATAATATAGCCGTCCAGGGATTAGAAATGTGTGGCAATTAAGAATGTAAAAACTTGCCATCACTGTTGCTATCGCTGCCACTGTGTGTCAACCTGACCCGCATGACCTTGGAGGTCGGGGAAACTGTAGCACTTGGACGAAACCTGGCTGGCTGCCCTCTGTCTCCTCTGATCCTCTGAAACGGTGCACCGCCTCCTGGGTTTGTCCCCGTTTCAGAGCGTGGTGTCCTGCACTGGTCAGCTCCACCTCCTCCTTTCTCTTCCTCCCTCCGCTCCTTCCGCTCCACAAGTCTTTCACCATCTCCTCGTTTGTCCCTTACTTGTCTCCTGTAGTACCTCTTGTGACGCCTCCACTGTGTTGCAGCTGTGGGGGCTCTTGGTGCCTCTTCAGTGTCTCAGAAGAAGACATTTGTAGGTCTCAAATGGGTTTAGCTGAAAAGCTAGCATTTTGTTTACCTTTAAAAAGCTGCTTTCTTCAGGACCATTTTGGACTCTCAAAGTAAACAAATCCACCAAAACTCGGCAAAGGCATACAAAAGTATCCAGAAAAACAAAGTGGAACACAGAAACAAACAAATGCAGGTCGCAGAAAAAGGTGAAAAATGTAGTTGTACCAGGAGGGAGGGAGGTTTCACATTACCATATAGGAGCTAATGTAACAGGAAAAAATGTGCCTGAGTAAATGAGTTCATGGAGGGGGTGAATCATGACCAGGGATCAAACACAGGACCTTCTTCTATTATAAAAGGGAAAACGTGCAAGCCATCTGAAAAGAAGAAAAAAAGAAAACTTGCTGAAATTATCATCTGTGCTAAATTAACTTGGAGTAATCTCTCAGACTCCAACAAGCCTAATCCTTTTCTTCATGGCAGTTTGATAAATGATGCGCCGGGGACATTCAGTCGTTTGTTCATCTTACGTTTCCCTCACCTCTGATAGGGACCCGGGTGAATCATGGATTCTGACTGGTTTAGATAAAGAACTGCCAGTGCTGATCATCACAGAGACAGCTAAAGGTTGGGGAGGGCTAAGTATGACAGATTATGGGCTTTTTATAGCGCCTTAAACTTAAAGGAGAAATAAGGGACGACAGACAGAATAATTATATTAAGGAAGAAAGGAAAATCTGTACACAAGTCTTACTACGGTTACTTTTACAGCGTTATTATTGTGGTTGAAAACACCTTTCCAGTGTGAACTTGGTAAATGAAGGACGAAGTGTCTGGACCAACATTTATAATAATAAGGCCTTACACTTGTATTGCGCTTTACAAGTCTGTATTACCAAGTTTTTCTCAAAGCACTACACTGTCATCATTATTCATTCACTCCATACTCGGTGGTGGTAAGCTACTGTTGTAGCCACAGCTGCCCTGGGGTAGACTGACAGAAGAGAGGCATCCAATCTGCGCCATCGGCCCCTCCGACCACCACCAACCACTCACTCACATCATTCATCCCGGCCTATTGTACATGTTTTTTGGTGGTAGGGGAAACCGGAGTACCCGGAGGAAACCTACACAGACACGGGGAGAACATGGATACTCCACACAGAAAGGCCCCGTCCAGGTGGGAATCGAACCTGGGACCTTCTAGCTGTGAAGCCAGAGCACTAACCGCTGTGCTACCGTGCCGCCACGGAACTACAAAGTACATAAAATTTAAAAGTTAAAGATAACTTTCTTTCCTTCACTGCTCTAATTCATGTTCACTCTTCCTCCTCGACACAGGGGTCCGTGCCTAAACCCCGACGCAGGCTGAACCAACAGTGAAACAATAGGAGTCCAGACACAAGGGCCTGGGCTCAGATCAAGTTGAAAGTTTGTGGGCAATAAATCTGAACCCGAATCAAGTAACATGATCTATATTCAAAGGTTTGAGACTTCCAACAGCTTTAGAGTCATGTGATGTGGTTTGGACAAGAACGCAAAGACTGGAGTGGGTATTTAATGGTTGAATTCCAGCTTGATCAGTGCAAATAAGACTCTCAAGGAAGTATAAAGGTGTAGATGAAAAAGACGTCTTTGTAAAGAATAGATAAAGCGTGTAGTCTAGCTGGCCAGGTTACCTCAGCATGGATTTGATGTTTTATCATTTGATTGAATGTAAAGAAAAGACATTTGTTGAGTAAAGAGTGCTCGGAGTTTCTTGGAACACCCTATAATCAATGGCATTGCAATAGTTTGAATGCAGAACGCCTCAGAATTGGTCAGGGGACCGTTTATGGGCTTTGAAAAGGCATAAGACATTTCTGTGTTCTATATTAATTTCAGGCAACAAAACCCAGTGCTTCAAGCAATAGATGAAGATATGAGCAAACAAGGTTTATTTTTCCCGTTTCCCGTTGTCGAGCTGAAAAAGGGGCTAGTTAAGTTTTAATTAATAGCGATCCAAACTCATTCTTAACTTTATTAATTCTTTCCCATCATCCCGATTTCTTGTAGTGAAGGGTTTATAATCATCTTTCACAACATTCAGGTAGCAAAGAGTCATAATGTCAGCAAACACTGCATACTACAAAGAGGAACAATCAATAACACTCTACAAAGAATATAAAATTGATTGGTTTGAGGAAAAAAAAAATCAGGTACAGCCTTTATCGATCTTAAAAGATGCTAAGAAGCTAAAACGGCTCAATGCTAACGTTTTGGAGCATTCACAATATCAACAGAAAATGTCAGAGCAAAACTGACTTCATTTCTGTGACAAATTTTCCCCACCCCATACTTCTAAACAAACTTCCCCAAATTAATAGATGCTCCACAGACCAGCGGATTACGATACTTTGTTATGTGGTTATCATAAACTAGCGGGAATCCCATCTAGTCTTACACAGTCGCCACAACAACCAAACGTTTGGCTGGAAAGAATGCGCTTGTACTTCAAAGCGGCCTGGGTTTCAAAGGCAGAGCGTGGTCCTCCTCGCTGATACATGGCGTTACGTCCGTGGGAAAGCATGCTCGTATCTCCAGACCGGGGGTAAAAAGCCGTGGAGCATCGCGGAGGAGCAGTGACCTCTTTCCATGCAAAACGCACATTCCTGCCATAGCTAAGTGGAACCAGCACCGGCACATGCGGTGAGAGCAGGCCGCCCACACGGGACAGGGGTCAGAGCTCATCGAAATGTAAGATCGCTCCCCAACCACAGTAGTGAGGGTATTGGGCAAAATAATGTTATATATTTGCAACCAAGATACTTACTGATAGACTTGTTAGACTTGTATTTCAAGCCTTTTAAAGCCACACTGACACAGGTAAGATACAGTGTATTGCCCAAGGAAATAACAATATCCACTGGCCATTGCAGGGTTCAAACTGCCAGAAACCCCCCTTCCTGAAAGCATAGGTTTAGTTGTAATTGCCACTAATTTGTAATTGCCACTAATAACTCAGCAAATTCTTGAAATTGTTGCTAAAGCCTTGCCATCTGTTTGGCTGTGTGAGAAGATGGTGTGAAGGAATGGGCAATACCGTTGATTTCAGTTTTGATCTGACACCATAAAAAAAAACGTACAGCAAGTAACATTGATCCAATGTCAATAACAATGCATTGTTACATTTAAAATTCAACGGAAATTGGAGGAAAAAAGCCAGACCATAACTTCTCACTCCGCTCACCTGCTTGAAGTGAAAGGGAGCAAGACACAAACAAAACACTGATCGTTTAAAATGAGCAGAAAAAATAACAAAAATGTGACGCAATGTGATTAAAAAAAATAGTATATAGAGTATAAAGCATTATGGGTATTACGGAAAACAGACTTTTCTTTTGAGCTTTTTACCATGTTACAATGTTGTTTCTCTCAACAAAAACATACCTGGAGCCATGTTTTTCATGTCACTCGCGCATTTTTGAGTAATCTTTGGATCAGTCCCAGTGGCTGTTCTAAGCAGCATGGCGACAGCTCTGAAAAAGCTCCTCCTGGGGCCCAACGGCAATGCTTTTCACACCTCTCGCTAAGCTTAAGCCTTTTATTGCAAAGTTAAAACACTCGCCATAGCTTTACTTTACATAGCCACTCGGGAGTCAACGGTGGGAGGGGCTTATGGGGAGATCGCATGGAAAATCAACATGGCTTTTTCCTCACCAACAAAGTGTAAGATAGTGATAAAGTATACATTATTACCAAATACTTGCGAAAAGCATAACCCTCTCTTAAGCACATAATGTGTGGGGCATTACAAAGAAACTGTACATAGCATCCAGTAGTGTCAGCGTTGAGAGCGTGGCTCTGAGCTCCAGTGATGTGAATTCCAACAGCTGCACATTTCCACAATCCACTTAACCCCCCCAGCCTTTAGGGAGAGTCCAGGATTTAGACCCACTATCAGCCACTGTGACGGGAAAACAGGCTTCACACACCCAATGGTTCTCTTTGACCTTGTCCGTATTGACGAATTGTGAGGACACGCATGGCGTTCCCCACTTTTACAAACTTGGATTTTTTATACATTTTTCCTATTGGCGGAATTGATTTAGCCCCATTAGCGACAGCCGGGTCGTAACCACAAGCTCGAGCGCGGTTTAGTCCTAGTTTAGGTTTTGATTTGAACTCTGCTTAAACCTGATTGAGGATGCATCCTGTACCGTTTGGCCTGGGCTCTTCTGGTAACGCTGTGGTAACTCTAGAGGTAAAAAGCAAAGAGCGGCACTTCCTGATCCATTTATCAAGGACAATGGCGGCCGCGGTCAATAGGCCCACAGTCACTTAAAGCTCTTCCTGAGCGGACAGTGGGCAATCTTGATGGATCTATGAACTCCATACGTCGGGCCTGTCAATAGGAGCAGACTGTAGTGCAGACGTGGCTAAGTGGGAGTAAGACATCTCTAAACAAACCAGTTCATGAGGGCAGGCGTTTTTCTAATGAACGTCTATAGTTTTCTAACTGATAAGATTTTTGTCAGACACTAGGGTTAGGAATTCTTAACCTTTGCTTCAGCTGCTATCTGTATACCTTGCGCAGAAATGTCACTGGCCAGCGGATCAGCGTGTCTTTCTTCTAAGGGTGGTCCGAAAGATGGGATACCACAGGATGCATGAAATTCCATGAAAATCATGCAATAAATTAAACAAAGGTGAAACCGGACAAGCCTTTCTATATAAGAAAGAAGCAGCATCAAACTGAATGCGAGAAGGAAACAACAGGAAGACGCACAAGAACAAAAAATAGAACAGGCAGAACAGGAGTCGGCCATTTTGAATTCCTGTAAAATAAACAATCATGCAATGGATTGGGATGAGGCACGAGTCATTGGATCTGAACCAACACAAATTCAACCACTGGATAAAAGAAGCCATTGAAATGAGGAAACGGAGCAACGGCAATATCAATCGTGACGAAAGAGGTGTTTCTCCTGTCCCACACAACCTTCTCCAGGGGTGTGGCCAGTCGGATGGACCTGTTAGGACCGTCAGACTGGCCACGCGTTGAAAAACAGCTGATAAGTGACACATCACCGGTGAGACTTCTGAGGACATAACAAGTAGATGAATGAACATTACAAAACCTATAGTTTCAATAGGTTGCATTCACGTTGTAGAATGTGATGTCATGTTGTCAGATGGAGGGCAGGTGTTTGTACAAGTCTATGGGAGAGGAAATCTCCAAAAAGAAAATTGAGAAATGATGGTAGGGTATTTGTAGGGATTGGAATCACCCGCCGTATTATATGTATGGTAGAAAGGCCTTTCTACTGGCAAACAGAGTGATGTCACCACTTTTTAACACCTTTCAGAAACATAATTGAACATTGGTTTAAAATACGTGCTGACAAAGACAAAAGAACTGTGAGACTGTAGAAACAACAAAATGACTGCTTATCCCAATGTATTCCCAAAAAAACGTGTGCAGGTATTCTTGGGTACGGGATCCAAGTCTCAAAAAAGCAAACCCAGGCACTTAAAACAAATATGCACAGCCAGAGGAAGTACTTAAAAGGCCTTTATTTAGATGGCCAAGCAAACATGTTTCGACCACCAGGTCTTCATCAGAGCTTAAAAGGTGAAACTCGAAAAATTAGAATTTAATTCAATTTAAAATGTGAAACTAATAAATGATATAGACTCATGACATACCTCACAAAGGCTTGACATACCTCACATATGTCAAGCCTTTGTTATAATTTTGATGATTATGGCTTACAGCTTGTAAAAACCCCAAATTAAAAATCTCAAAAGATTAGAATATTACATGAAATAAATAAAACAATGACAGTTTTTTGCTTCCTGTGGATTCTCCCACTAGTAGCAGAGATATTAGCCAGGAAATAAGACAAAAATGTGCAGTTTGACAGTTACCACCATGGAATTTTTAGTGGCCCACCACCTCAATCTAAACTATAGGCTTTAGATGAATGTTGTGATGTCATGTGAACGCAACCTATTTCATGGAATGGCTTAAGAGTTGTAGAAATACATAATGAAAAATCTAAAACAAGAAAATTGATTAATTTCAAAAAATCTATTAAATAATTGTCAAGTAAATATAGTAATAAACATATCCAGCGCTACTCTGGCCGACGTTTCAGGAATCAAATTCTCTTCTTCATGAGGTCAAAGATGCTCAAGGTGTTCAGTGTTTTCCAGCTGCCATTATTCTCTTTTGAACAATAATTCTCCAACTTGTTTCCTCTCAGATGAGCAAATGCAACAGCTTTGTCTTGAGCCCTGAACACTGCAGGGTGGGAGAAGGTTTGTGTCTGTGTCCCCCCCCCCCCATCCCAGTGGCAGACTAAATGCTGATTCACTGATAGTGCGGTTGTTTATTAGAACATGTTCCGCACGACTCAAGAATGTGGCGTTGACATCTTGTCTTCATTTCCTGTGGGGACGGTAATTAGTAGTTTGGATTTCCCACTGTGGTAAACACACTGAAGGAGATAGTGGCATCGGCGATGTTCAGTCTAGAGCGAGCACAGTATCAACAGTAGAAACATATCACCCCTGAAATAGTCAGGCATCAGTGGTCATTTTGTTGCCTAAAATATTTCACTGCAAAAAATAATGAACTGGATTAGTTAAAACGTCTCAAATTGAGCATAATAATTTAAATCTGAGTTGTTGTGACTAGTTAAAATATAGCTGGGGGTTTGACCAAGATTATCTAACTTGTTCTGAGATGTTTCTGACACGTTTCAAAACATTTTGTCTTTATTTTCAGATTAATTTATTTGCCAATAGGTTAAGCAAATAGCTCTTATCCCATTGGCAGTTTTACTTTCTTATTTCAAGCAAGATTACCTTAGAACTAGTCTGAAATGTCTAGATAAGTGAAAACCACTCAAAACAAGATAAATCTTTTTAATTCAAGTCATTTAAACCCATGTTTGATAATCACTTTTTGTAGTGTAGTCACAGCAGTTTTTTGCTGACTACATTTAGCCTGCAATTAATTCATAACTGCTAATGATATTATGTCTAAAATCTCCTGATGTTTTTGTTGACTATATAAGACAAAAAAATTAAAAGAAGGGTCTAACCCAGGGGTCTCCAACAGGCGGCCTGCGGGCCAAAACCAGCCCGCGAGATGATTCAAGCCGGCCCCTGACTTGTAGAGCACATATTCCTGAGTCAAAAAAAATAAGTCTCTAGCCCATTACGGTACGGAATTATGATCTTTTAAACAAATAACCAGAATGCTCACTCCAGCCACTAGGGGGCAGCTTGAATAAAGAAAGGAAATCATTCCACACGTGTCCAGCAGAGGGCACTGACATAAGAGATCAGGATATAAACAGCACATTATAATCACAAGGTTAATGGACAGTCTGCCCCAGGGCGGCTGTGGCTACAATAGTAGCTTACCACCACCAAGTGCTGAGTGAATGAATAATGACTACAGTGTAGCAGAAACTCATGACACAGGCTTGTTTAGTGCAATACCAGTGCAAGCTGAGGTTACAGTCCTGTCAGGCTCATTAGTATTCATTTATGGAAAAAGTTTCCTCAGTATATTCCCAATCAAAACATATTTTACTGGAGCTTTTGTTTATGGCAATACACTCCTGATATATTTTGGCCCCCAGCGAGGAGATCCCTGGTCCAACCCATCAATAGTTAAATAATATAAGGCTATTTCACACCAACGCCCCAGGAACAAGTCTGTTCTTTGTGGGAGAAGCTCCATGAAGCAGATAATATGATTACAATAACATGGATGTAAAGTTGACTAAATTAATTTTAGATTTAGTCACATACATTTACATGCAATTTCTGTCGACTGAAATTCGACTCAAACGAAAAAGAACTGTTAGACTATATTTGACTAAAACTACAATCACATCTTTGTCAAAAGACTGACAAAAACTATTTAGTAATATAAATCTGAAAGTTTGGCTGTAGATCTATATAAATACGAGGGAAAAAAGTTTTCCGTGTGTGTTATTTTCAGATTTTCAGTGACAAAATCTAAATAATAGATAGAGCTAGATTTGAATTCATGGTTTTATTTTGGTTACAAAGATTTTCAGATTTTGGATAGATTTAATTTTTGAATACACTATAAATGAAAAAATCGGCAAAAATTGAAATTTTGCGGTTCAAAAGCTCTATAAATCAGACAGGAATATAGACATAAAAAATATCTCTGAAAAAAACTTGAAAATGGTGTTATTTACAAAACTGGACAGTCTATAGGAGCTTCTAAAGTGGAGATGTTGTTACAAGAGAGTCCTAAAGTTCTGCAACGTCTGCACATACACCGTCTTCAGCTGCTGCTGTCCATGACCATATTTTGATGCTGTAGTTTCTTCTTGAGTATTTCCGGCTTGCTAGCAGACAAAATGTAAAAAAAAAAAAAAAAAAAAAATTGCAAAGGGGGTTTTTTGTCTTTTTTTACTGACATAAAATGTTAAAGTGAGAAAACCAGCAAAAAGTCTCAACATTATTGAATAATCAATGTTTTCACGCGTCTCAAGCGGCCCTACCCGAAACGAGAATTTTCCTTTATTCAACTGGATATTCATGAATAAAACGTTCTTTGACAGAGTGTCTCAAGATGTCGCCAACACCTCAGATTTACTTGGAGGTTAAAAGAACGGGGTTACATTTATTTTCCTACAATCACGTGTGGAGTTGAGGCTCCACTCGAGTGTTGTAACCAAACTTTCGCTGACAGTGGCACCATGGAGAGAGAGGCAGAGAGGGAGAGAGTATCAAAAGCAAATCAAATGTGTCAGCAGAGCACCGAGAGAACTGGATTGTGAATGCAAAACGAAACAGTACAGACAACTACAGTCGCTTTGACAACTGTGTTCAGGCAGCAACAAGACAAGCGAAAAAATAAATTTTAAAAAACACGTCTAAATATAGGGATAGCGATACAGCGACGCGGCTGAGCTTTGTTATGTTGGAAAACATTAAATCATGGCTGATGTCAGCAGCTCTGAAACTTATCACACCGAGTAGTACATGAGAAAATAATATCAGAAGGAAACCACACTATAAGACTATTGAGCTATTGTTAAGCCATTCCTTAACAAAGACGGTGCTTGGACTATCCTGTGGCCAGTGTTTTCGTCCCAAATGTCACATCCAGCTTGCATAGTTTCAGTGTTATTTCAGTCAGAAGGAGGTACACTGTAATGACTCACCTGTCAGACAATGCAGGCTCTTACTGTCCGGGCGATACACGGTCTTGCAAATGTCCAACCCCGAGGTTGGATCCAATCGCTCTGAGGAGAAAAGATTAAAAAAAAGGATTGGTTACGTAAAGTAGGGCAATAAATAATGTGGAATTACAGCTTCCTCATTGATTTGAGTGATCCGTACTAATGAAGAAAGGGAAGGGCATCCGACAGAAAAACCAAAGCAACATGCGATTGAGGCTCAGTGGTCAGAGGTCCAAGGTCAGTGGGTCAATATTGGGCCCCGACTGGTCCGTACGATCATTGCTTCCTAGGAATAAAGCATGTAAGCGAGTGAAGCATTGGTGGTGGTCCGAGGAGCCGATGGCACAAATTGGCAGCCTCTCTTCCATCAGTCTGCCCAGGGCAGGTGTGGTGACAATAACATGCCACCATCAAGTGTGGAGAGCGAATGAATAATGAACATGTAGCCCGTTTAATCCCTCAAACTCAAACATTGCTCTGTACAAATAGTTGTTTTGCAGTCCACATAAACTAAATAGTATGGTCTGAAATTCTGTCCCCTGGATTTTTAAAAGAAACTATTATGTTTTTAGTATTTTCCAACTGTTAGTAGGATTTGGCCCCTGAGCCTGATGTTGTCTACCACTGCCATACAATGTTAAGATGAAGACAAAAACACATCATGCAAACAAGTGATAGTCCAGAGGTTCCCAAACTTTGCATGCCGCAAACCCAAAATCACTCAAACAACAACTCAGGACCCCTTATGTGCTGGTGGAGGATTCACGTATTGTACATGTTTTTAGTGGTAGGGGAAACCGGAGTACCCTGAGGAAACCTACGCAGACACGGGGAGAACATGCAAACTCCACACAGAAAGGCCCCGTCCAGGGGGGAATCGACCCCGGGACCTACTAGCAGTGAAGCACGCTAGTGCCCATGGTAGTTTGATACAGTTTTCAATCAAAAATACACCAAATTCAATGTCAGAAATGTAAAAGATAAAGATATCGTCTCAAAATCCTTTTGCGACGCCCTCTTCAATGACCCTTGCTCTACCACTCAATACATTATATTTTTGTATTAATTACAACCTCCATTACTCTGAGTGTAGGGGGTAATGGCAACACACACACAAAAAGCTATATATTCCATTTTCCAGCGACTTCACCCCTGTCTTGATAAATAACCCTCAAGCTCAGACTGGCAGCTCTCCGATTTCCAGAAGGCCGCACTACGGCTGCCCCCATGATGTACTCGTCAACATAAAACAACCAATTACCATGCGCCGCACTAACCCACTGGCCTAATAATCAGAAATAAATGAAACATCACGGACACGGGTCTCTCGGCCCGACAAGATCCCAGTCAAAATGGCAATTTTTCTCTGTAACTGTGAACCATTTCAAACGCGTCACAATAACAAGCTCGTCCCTGATCTCATTAAACTGTATGACTCAGTAGAAATTAAGCGGCACCACTCCCCTTGGCCAGTAGTCTATCCCGCAGGCATTGCATTTCAATTTGTCCCGCTTTGAACCGCAAGCCACGAAATGCAACGTCAGGCATCATTAACATAGCACACAATAAGTCTAAACCATTAGAGTCAAAGTTTTTAGACCGTTAGTAATGCAAGGATCACGTTTTTATTGTTTTGAGAGCTCGCTTTAAATGAGTGGAACATGCTTTTTACCAGTACTTGATTTCATTACTTGCTGGTCAAATATTACAAGTAAAATTTGCTCTGTCAAATAATTACTTAAGCAAAACTACAGAAGTATTCAAAGTACAAATCCATGTAATTGTTTTGAAAGCCAACGTTGCAACTTAAAAAACACCACAAAAAAAAGTGTGCCCGGAATCGCCTCCCATACGGCAGCACGACGGGGAAAAATCTCCTTCTTTGTTGTGAGTCAGCGACATTGGCAGAACATCTCGACAGTGCCACCTACTGTCCATAGCATTATGCATTGCATTGTGCATTATTGGGCTTTTAAATTGGAATAACCAACTCTACATTTTACTTAAGAGCCTTTATAGAAATGTAGTGAAGTAGAAAGTGTTATATTTATCTTTCAAATGTTGCAGAGTAAAAGTAACAAGATCTCATTAAAAAAAAAAAGTAAAGTACAGATCTGCAAAAAGTGCAGTACTTAAGTATTTACACCTCATTAATGACCACCAATTCCAAAATACGAAATATAAAGGGGTTTGAGGTCTACAACTCAAATATAAAAATGAATTTCAACTTAGAACAAACATATTTTGCAGTTTTACCCTTTGACAGTATATGCAATATAATAATAATGCATTTTCTCACAAAGTTCTGAAGTTTGAGGCCATGATCAATAGGTCCGACAATCTAATTTTTTATTTATACAATAAGTAAATACAATACTTGGAGTGTGTTCATCCTCTAATCCAGACATTATTTAAATTAGACGCAAGATATCAATGCTTGTTTTAGGCCTCATTAATGCAAGGTATGTTTGCTTCAACATCTTCCACAGTTGACTAAAGCTTGTGTGGGGAAAGAGGTTTGCATGTTTGAGTTGCCGCGTGGGTGTGAGAGCTGTACATGTGGCCACTTTTGGACTGATAAGCTTCCTCTAAACCTATAAACAATGTAAGATGACAGATGGCGGCAGAGGGAAATACTGGAACATTCAGACCTTGGGAATGCTGCGGTCTGCGATTAAACCATTAGTATTAAGAGACCAGAAGAACATATGAAGACCATAAATACAATTGAAATGGGGAAACGTGAAGGGGCAGGCGATTGTCCCATGGGTTTTTTCTTATTTTTTTGCTGAGAGGTTTGGTTTGACCACTTCCTTCCTCTGGCTCCAAATGACACTGCAGTATGTGGTGCTGGCAGATGGTTAAACAGATCCATGTGCAACAGCTAAACCCATTTCAGTACAGTATACCCAAAAATGGGTATACTGTACTTCACAGGCATAAAGTTTCAAAGTCTGTCAAAGGTCAAATCAGACAGCATGTGTCTCCTGCTGTTTCAAAAACGTACCTTTATGCAAGAGTTCAGGACGTAAAGAAAAAAAAGGAGACACATTTGGCTGACGGCTAACACACTGCTGACAAAGGCCACGGCCTCACGCAATGTTGTTACATGATGAACTGTCCAATGTTGTTAAATGGTGAACTGTCCAATGTTGTTAAATGGTGAACTGTCCAATGTTGTTACATGATGAACTGTCCAATGTTGTTACATGATGAACTGTCCAATGTTGTTACATGATGAACTGTCCAATGTTGTTACATGATGAACTGTCCAATGTTGTTACATGATGAACTGTCCAATGTTGTTACATGATGAACTGTCCAATGTTGTTACATGATGAACTGTCCAATGTTGTTACATGATGAACTGTCCTAGCGTGCATGATTTGTTTTGTGAGGAACCTACTGCTACCAGTTTCCACTGACCCAGGACTTTTTTTTTTTATCTTCCTGCTTCAAAAAAAGTTGTTATGGACAATACACGCTGAGAGGAGCCATAGTCCCAGCCTCTGTTATGAGCAACTTCTACAGAGGGACTATAGAGAGCGTTGACTTCTTGAATGAATAGCGGTATCAAAGTAAATCTAAATAAATTGCCAATAGAGCATATTCTCTGACATGGAGGTATTTATTATTACATCTTTGAAGTGTGTACTTGGACTAATGAGTCAGTCAGTCTTGAATCCAACCTTATGCACTGGTGACTGGGCAATGCTGAATAAGAGAGAAAGATATAAATAGATGTTTAAGGCTTCTTACGTTATGGATATAGCATCACATTATATTGCAGGAGGGGGATGGCGATACATTATGAAGCCCCACTTGAGAAGCCATGGTTTACCGCTGAAATCTCTCGCACCGACGTACTGGCCGCTGCACGGCATGAGCAGCGCAATCTCACCGACAGTTGAGCAGGGCAGAAGGACGTTGCATCCACCCAAAGAGCGACTGAAGTCAGCAGTGTGGGACCTTTGGGTATCCAAAAGATGACCGTGGTGTTGTTGTGGCTGATGACCATTCTACATGCAAAGCCTCCTTGAGGCGGAAAGTTACATCTTTGAGAAAATCCTTCACTGTGTATGTCCAAGTCAAGGTAACGAATTGCATAATTCCCAATAAAGTTGTGCAAGTGTTCGGAAATAGCTGCCACAACTGGCTCAGAATGCAAACAAAAAGCTAGTGTCGTCTGTTTCATGTCATAAACAGAAAGGAAAGTGAAAGCGCACACATGTGATAGTCAGCTGTTCAAGCGAGTCCTGTTACTGCACTTTAGAAACACGTTTCCACGGTCTGTTCATCAAAACTGATCAAGCAGGGCAGCACAAGTTTTGTTTTTGAACAAAAAGCCCAGCCTAGATTGTGGCCTAATAATAAAATAATAATGATTATTATAATTATGATAATTCTAAAGAAGTTAATTATTTTTACGTTTTGTATTATTTCATGTATTTCTTTCATGTAAAAGGAGTCTTAAAGCCTTTTTTATTTTTAGAAACCGTGAATCTTTACAAGTTCAAGTAAAATACAATAACCAGTATATCAGTTGTTTCCTTTTATTTGGTCAATAATCGCAAATAAAAGTAAAATCACCTCCTTTGGTCCATGCGCTTAAGCATTTTCCTCGAAACAGAACAGGCGCTCACACGGGTCTCCGGTATAAATCTAAACCAACACACAGCAGCCTCTGGGGTGTTCATTGTAAATGAATTGTATCACCACTCGAGTACCTCAGGCCAAATGCATGCTGGGTATGCGGTGACACAGGCCTGAGCGGGCGGTATCTGCGTCCTGGCCGAGCGCTGCATTCGCCATGATGTCAGACAAAAGCATCTCTGATATTTAAGAGACCTGGAGCGCATGTAAACAACGCGGGGGCTATTTATAAGAAGGTTTGTACAAGTGGATCGAGAGGCACGCAAGTGGTTAAAGTGGTTGTAAATGCCACAAGTGGTCTGTTGAAGAAAGTTCTGCATGTTCGCACTAGCTATATCGTTTAGATTAGAGATATCGAAGAAGAGTGGGTGTATCTTGGCAAAGTTACAATAGGAAAAGCTTGAAAATCGGCGTCACCGTGGCGCAGTGGTTCGCACTCCAATCTCACAAAAAGAAGGTCCTCGGTTTAAATCCCGGAGCACAATGTTCTTTCTGCGTGGACTTGGCATGTTCTCCACATGTTCTGAGGAGGTTTCTCCCCTACCAATAAAAACATGTACAATAGCGTCCTCTCTGAAGCCAACACTGCCCTAATAAAAGACATTCTGAAACTCGGCAAGAATTGCAAAGGTCAGTTACATCGTCAACGTTCCGCATTGAGCGTGAACAACACATTTGAGAGCAGACACTCCTTTAGCTCCTGTTGCCGTGCCTTGACATCATCTGCATACCCTCTTTTATAGAGCCCGACCAATATACAAGTAGAAAGATAACATCCAATAGAAAGAATGATGAACCGATTGCATGATTTGTAAGCCGTGACTAACTGCAACAGATGACGGGTCTACATTCTGTTGGCGACGCTTCGTCCACACAGCTCCCGAAACAGACGACCTTTCAATTAACACGTCTCCGGGACAGAGGAAGTCTCCAGATTGTAATGTCAGGGGGAAGCCACCGGGAGCAATGCTCAGCGGGACACTGCCGCGAAGAGAGGGTCACTGCCAACTTTGGTTTCCCCACAAACAAGGAACAGTTGGTTGAGTTTCCCCAAAGTGTTGGAATAGTTGAGAAGATTCCACCACTTCATGCATACTAAATAAGGTCCGACTTCCTTTTCTTCAAATATTACTCCATGAACTCGACTTAAGCCATGTCAAAAGTAGTTTTTCGTGTTGCAGCATCGCTTAAGACATTAGGTTCACTGTTCACTGAGAAATGCCCATACTGTGGTTTCTTGTTTCTTGATAACTATGAGCATTCTCTGAGGTGTGAGTGTGCACAAGGCAAACAGAGAACCTGGGAAATCTTAAACCCAGGGAATGAAAGAAACCGGTTGGTCATAGGTGGGTGTTAAGCCGAGTGAAAAGAGCAAGTATTAGGTGTCAACCCGGAAACTCCACTAACCAAGACTTTGAAATGTGCACTATAGAGCAACGCACAAAAAAATATACAAGACGCCGGCATTACAAACCCAAGAATTCACTATGTAAATGGGGGAAATGTGAAACGTCAGCCTTCACGTGTTCACAGACAAGTGAGCAAAGACGGTAGTAAAAAGTGTTTTCTTGTTTTGTTTTAACATTTAGACATTCTGACTAAATTCCAGTACAATCCTTCAAGAATTGTAAGTGCATGTCCAACATAATGTCAGGAGGGTGGTTGTCCGTGGGTCACTGTTGGAGAATTGCAGTTTTACTGGCAAAAATCTATACATTGATTAGTTTTACTGGCTCAAATACCTAACTGTTCTGATCTGGGGGTCGCTGCAGTTGGTCAGGTCTAGGTTCAGCAACACTATGATTCCAAAGAAAAGGTTATTTCATTCATTCTTCTTCCCTGATGGCACAGCATATTCTGAGATGACAATGCCAGGAGCGGTTCAGGGAGCGGGAGACATCGTATTCACACATGGATTGGCCACCACAGAGTCCAGATCTTAACCCCGATTGAGGTTCAGCAGTGGTGACATCAACTAACAAAAAGCTGAAGACCAAATATTAGAGCGTGTGAAATGTTCTTGTGGTGACTTTTTTCATGACTGGTTGCGCATTTGGATTATTTAACTTGGCAAGACGTTTGACTCGTTTCAAAACATTGCTTTTTATTTCAAGTCGACTTCGTTGCCAATAAGGTCGGGAAAATTACACTTTTGAACACAGAGTTTGGCAGAGAGTTTTAAAGCGAGATCATCTTTGAATCAGTCAAAAATGTCAATACGCAAACTAAGCAATCTAGATCAGATCAGAAAGTAAGTCTAAACTAGTCACAACTACTCAAAACAAGATGAATATTCTGAAGTCATTTAAATCTATGGTTGATTTTTACTTTTTATAGTGTTGCTAAAGTTGAGGCATACAAAGCCAATTTGGTTCTTGGGGCCCGAAAATCTCCAAAGCCACAGCGCCAAGTTACCTGCCAACAACCCAACAAACACGATCAATAGTTATTTTAAAGTGAAGAGAATTACACCAATTGCGTGGCAAGACAAGAAAACGAACAAAGATTTCAGCGGAGTTTTTCGACAACAAAGCTGCCACTCGTGATACAATGAGCACTTTGCCATTATGTAATCAACATGCAATCATATCTCATAACGGCGCACGATGACGAAGTAGAATCATTTTCGCAGCAAGGAGAAAAACAGTGTCTGTAAGTGATGCTGTCATATTGTCAAAGATTGATCACCATAATCTCCAGACCTAGATCCCGTTATGAGCGCCGTCTTTCATTCCATCTGCTGACGCATCACGAAAAAAAAAAAAAAGACGCAACTTTATTTTGATCACGTGCGGGTGCAGGTGCCTCGCTAAATTCAGCACGGGGGGGGGGGGGTGCGTGTGCGTGTGAGAAATGAGCACGCCAGAGCAAATAGACTTTGCATATGCATTCTTGAAAACGAGCGCTTCCTTTAGGCCAAGTGAACGCTGCATAAAAGAGGCTGAGAGCGCACCTCCCCCAAATAATAATCAAGGGAAATGTGCAATGGTTCTCTTTGATCTCGCAAGATGCTGGCCCAGTATTTTAAATCACTTTCGGACTTTCCAGGTAATAAAAAAAAAAATGAATACAAGTCATAGGGCCTTGGAGTTGCTAATCCTTCCATGCATCAATATTCTATTATACTGTATCTGTCTTTAAGGATTACTGTATATATTAAACATTACTGTATAGATTGTGAATAATTGTGGCCTACAAAGCCGCATTCGGGTTCCTTAGCATTGATTTTTCGGTAATTCTTTTTTTCTTACATTTACTGACTTAAAATAATCTAGCCATGGTTAATTAACTTTAAAATGACAGGACAGGTTCACTGGAAAAAGAATAATCCTAAAGAAGAAATGTCATAAATCTACTCTGATTAAGAGATTAAATCTAAAATTTGAGTAGATTTGGTCGGGTCTTAGATAAGATTATTTTTGGAACAAGCACATTTTTTTAAAGATTATTTTGTATCATTTCAAGTGAATTTGTCTGATTTCTAGTAGGATTTATGCTTTTTCCATTGGCATTAGTATTTGAATCTTCTATTCGTTCAAATCGAATCAAATTCAACATACAAGCAATTTTTCCAGGGCTCTACTACACAACTAAATCCAGGAAACGCAGGTGAGAATACTTCACTGGTACAAAAAGAAACAATCCAAGCACTGATGACTCGAACCCGTAACAATGAAGCAAAATAACTACAGTTGTGCATGTTATGTCCCCTATAGCTGAACCTTGTTGCGCCGAGATGTTTCCAGTGCAGCTACCATTGGCTCATCCCCGCGAAACCACTGTTCCTGTCACTCAAACCTTCCTCCTCCGTGCGGTGCCCCATCGTTGGCCTAGATCAGATGGCCCTGCGCCAATATCTGGGCAGGACTCCTGCCAGACATCGCAATCGCCAGCCGCACAAGGAAACCCCACCCCCCCACAAAACTCGAGCAACAAACTTAAAAAAAAGCTCCACCTTCTCAAATTAGGCTTTCCATACCTTCTTTTCAACATGTCCGCTTAACGCCATTCTCCGACGGGACTGTCATCCCTGCTCGCCCCGTGTGGGTTCAGGATTTAGCCCTAGCCTCAATGTGGAGCCAAAACTTGAGAGCCTGGATCTTTGGTGGGGGTGGGGGTGGGGGTGGGATGGGGAGCGCTTGTTTGCTTTGCCCATTTGAAATCATATCATGTCACTCACAACATGACAAGCACTTACACAGCGTTACGCGGATACAGCCGGGCTAATTTTACTGATGGGATCACAGCCGCCGTTAGAAAGGGCTTGGAAGGAGTGCGCTAGTTGTTTTTATTACAAAAATGTCAGACAATTATCCGGATTTGTTTTAGCTAATTAACAATAGTAACGTATATAAAACATATTTTACAAAGTCGTAAAGTGGACCCATCATGCAGAATTGGGGATAACCCCACTGCTTTTGGGCCAGGACATTTTACATATTATAAGGAAGAGCTTAGCAATTTGGGAAAGGCTGTTTTATGTCTTAGAGTTAAAAGCATGTTAATAAATCAATGACGCCAAGATAGAACACAGTTTGAGTACCGAATGGCCCCGATGATGGTTTATGGATGAGAAAAGCGAAGGACACTTAAGATTGTATCCGTTGTGCAACAAAATGCAGGAAATACAGATCGTAGCACTTCTGCAGTAGAAGAATAATGATTACTCAAAACTGTGGGAATGAAGCTCAATGCTAACCAGATATTGTTTTGACGAGGGAACATTGTAACATAGTTAAAAGCTAAACATAAAGGGGGATATTTTGCATATGACGCGACTCCATAAAAAGTAAAAGCAAGTAATAAATTGGGTTTAAGATTTGTTGAGATATTGGTTAAGTAGGCTGCGTTTTTCAGCCTTGTATAGTTGCCCAAAGTAAATCTCCCAATGCATGACCTACTACCCAAAAGTGGTACAAACTCAATCAAACTCAAGTTTGAGCCAGAAAATACTGAATATTTTGAGTGTTGGAAGTTAAGAAAGTTAAGAAACTGGAAGTACATTAAAGTCATGTTTAACAACGGGAGATTTGCCAGGGGAACTGAAAAAAATTGAGGAAAGGCAAAGCCCCTTCCGCAGCAGGAAAAACACCTTATTCTAGCAGAGTACATATCGCAGAACTGTGATATGTACTGAGAGCACAGCCTGTAGCCAGGGAGGAAGGAAGCTTGTTATCGGAATCACAACTATTCACTCTTTTTAGACATTTTCTGGCGAACTATAAGCATATAGTATATAGCATAAGCACACAAATAAAGTTGAGTTAAAATCAGGTCCTTGTGAATGTTTTGTCTCATTCTGTTAGACAGCTGCAGTACATCCAAAATGCTGTGGCTCAAGTTCTGACCAGATCCAGGAAATACAACCACATTAGTCCAGTGCTCCGGTCTCTGCACTGGCTTCCTGTTGCTCAGAGAATAGAGTTTAAAACAGCCCTGCTTGTGTACAAGTCTCTTCATGGTCGGGCACCAAAGTACATCTCTGACATGTTAGAGCCGTATGAACCATCTCGGGCCTTGAGATCCTCAGGGAGGGGTCTCTTGGTGATTCCCAGAGTCAGGACTAAACACGGTGAGGCTGCGTTTCAATTTCATGCAGCAAAAGTCTGGAACAGCCTCAGTGAGGACATGAGACAGGCCTCAACCCTGAATATTTTTAAGTCCAGGCTGAAAGGACACCTTTTTACTGTTGCCTATGGTGATTGATTATTTTTTTATTTAACGAATTTTAGTATGTACGCATGCGTGCATGTGCACGTATATATATATATATATATATACACATACATACATACATACATACATACATACATGTATATATAATATATACGTGTATATGTATGTGTGTGTTTGTGTGTATGTATATATTTTATCAATTAATTTGTTGATTTTTGATTGTGTTTTTAATGCTTTTTATTGTGTTTTTAAATGTTTTTTTTGTGTTTGGTGTTGCTGTGAGGCACATCGAGTTGTCATGTACATGAAATGTGCCATACAAATAAACTTGCCTTGCCTTCTGGTAGAACATTTAGCTGATCGTCTAACTGAAGTGAAAAATCGGCACTCGAAGATGTTAGCATGAAGCCAACATTAGCATAACAATTAGCATTCTTTGTCATTTATGTTGTAATGGGTTGCTGAACCACTTTCCTCCTCTCCATGACTCTTGATTTGGTAGAAAATACATCCATAATTCAGCATGTGTTCAAATATTGGAGGAGTAGTTGGTCAAAGAACTCTTTCCCCCCTTTGTTTTCCCTCGCTGGAAGCTTCAAACGTTGTGGGCGTTTCCAGAGATGCCGTTCGTATCAAGCCAAACCCCTACGGACTCGAACTCTTATCAATCATGTTCAGTCAGTCAGTCAAAAGAGTGTCTCGCTCTTGACACAATGACAGAACGCAAAGCCACTGGGGCCCGACTCGCTAACCTTCAGCTCAGTGAGCGACGGTCGTCAATTCAGAAGCAACCCAAATGTATGCAAACAAGCGTCCGATCAAGTGGCGCACAAAATGACAGGCACTTACACACTGACGGCGGATCACACGGATACAGCGGGGTCTAAATTTACTAATGCGATCACAGCTCGGACGGGGACGCGTGCTAAGAAAGACGAGCGGGCGGGGGGGGGGGGGGGGGGGGGGGGGGGGGGGCTGGGAGGGGGACACATAAACAGTACCAGAGAATTTAAAAAGCCATTTGAGACCTGAGCTGGCGTGTTTGAAAATAATGTGCCTTGGAACATTCAATTCTGAACTGATCATTTGAGTGGAATGGTCGCGCGGTGTCAGGCCAGGTCAGTCTGTGTTTACAAGTGATGCATGCTCCTCCTAATGACGCGAAAGGGTAGGGAGCTTCTTCAGTTATGCTTCATGCTACATTAGGCTTCTGTTCTGCCCGCAGAAGTAAACAAGAGTCATTTAAGGCCGCCATCTTCACTGCTCATGCTCATTACAAATTGAACATATGGGGAATGATTGACAGTAAGAAAATCTTAATGTTTAATCAGCTGAATAATCGTTATCTAGGGCTGCACATGTTTAGGTGTATAAAGTATAATGTTTACCATATACATACTTTTTGCATTTGAAATTACTTCAGAAGCACGATATTTGAGAGAAGACTGAAATATGTTTGACTTGTATGTGTGTGAGGGTGGATGAATGAATGAGTGCATGATGTCACAATGTATTCTAAATTAACTGTGTTGAAAGGCCCTGCCAGGACAGGATTTGAGAACTATAAACGCAAGAGGTCACTTTAGCTTTAATTACAGCACGCATTCGCTGTGGCATCATTTCGATAAGCTTCTGCAATGTCAAAAGAGCCAGTGTGGCATTAATTGTTCACTGAGATCTTGTATTGAAGATACAGTGTAGCCACTGTGAAAAGCCTTCTCCAGCACATCCCAAAGATTCTCAGTGGGCTCAGGATCTGGACTCTGTGGTGGCCGATTCCACGTGGGGAAGTTTTTTGGTCAGGCCGTGCAGGTCTGATTGCATTGCTAAATTGCAAGTGGTAAATAAAAATCTTAAGGATAAACCACGGAGTTAGTGGAGAAAGTTTGTTTTCAAAGGACCCTGTATTGCCAAAATATTTGCAGTCTTTAAACTGCGACCATTAGAATGTCAATTTCAGCCTGTACTTGCGCGACCGAACATAATACAATGACTACAAATAAAGTGAAATTGTAAATGCCAGTCAGATGGAAGACCTGAGTGACCTTGCAGTATATTGTGGACCCTGAATATTGCACCACCTCATCGTCTTTGATCAACCACATCAGAAGGACGGTTGACATGACATCGCTTTGTTCACATCATTGGATGGATGGAGCTCGATGGGAAAAAGTCCGGAATTTCATGAACGGACGCACAGATAAGCTACATTTCACATTCGGGAGGAAACCAGTGAGTCACGGTGACCTAGTTTACAAGGCAAAATGGAGGAGAGTCTCAAACATGTGCCGAGTCAGGAGAAACAATGATTAAGACTGGAAACACCACACCCACCATTCGCCTCAACTGCATCTTAGAGGGATCCCATCTCCAGTGAGCAGCGAGAGGACGTGAATGTAGGCATGAAAAACCTTCGATAAATAATTACATTTTTTAAAACGGCAACACATTTCATTTTTGCTGATGAAAGCTATGGATGGTAACTCTACAACAGTCAAGCAAAACCTTACGACCAAGTGCCAAACATACAAGATACATACATACCTACCTTTTTAAACTATTAAAAAGACGAATGTGTCAAGAAAAAAACACAACTTGAGACTAGTTGATTGGAAGTGTAGTGATACAAAACACCAGCAGAGGGTGCAGCATTAAACACAGATGGATATTGTGCTGTCACACCTCGTGCCCTTGTAAGTTTTCTCTGGATGCTACGGTTTCCTCTACAACCACAACAGTGCAGGAGGAATGATGTCTGTTGGTGTGTGTGTGTGCATGGTGGTTGGAGGGTCTGTTGGTGCAGATGTGTGTGAAGCGCTTTGGGTGGCTTGTGCCATGTAAAAAGCGCTATACAAATAAGATTCCATTCAGTTTCAAGGAAGAAACAGATTGTCAAAGGAACATGTTGTACAGCGTGTGAATGAAGAAAAACTTAAACAAAAATGAAATGAATCAATGAATGAAAGAAGAAAACCATGGAAGAGGATATAACGTTAAAACTGCAACATTCTGAATCTTTTCTATATTAATTTAGGCTACTTTTAGACATCTGTTGGAGTGGATCGCACATGCCTTCTCGCCACAGTTTAAGTTTGCCACTGTTCCAGCCATTGGCCACTTTTTAAAGATACGGAACACTGCAGACCAGTACCACCACACAAGGGCTGCAGTTTGAAGATGCTATGACCGCACTGGTGAGCCCTAGCGATTTGTCCTCGTCAGACTCACTCAAATCTTCACCTCAATGTTGTATCGCCTACAAAACAAACCATGATGAAAAAATGCAATCTAGCTTTTCCACTTCACCTACCAACAATTGAAATATAATTTGTTTACTAATTTCTGTATTTAATCCAATAGAAATCCAAGCACAAAAAGCCTAGCAAGCCATGGTTCATTTTGCCAACCATTTGCGATTTCCAAAGACCTATGAGGTAGCTCGGACCCCCCGGGGTAAACAACAACAGCGGCGTGGTATGTCCAACAGACTTCAACATGACACTATGGAGCTATTTCGGGACACAGGGTGAGACTAGGGGAGTTAGAGAGGTCAAAACATGGCCAAAAGCACCCGCCGCACAGCACTTTCACACATCCGAGAGGGCCAGGAGCATTCTGACCTCATCGGCAGCAACAGCCAATCGCGGCGAAGAGACGGTAACTCAAACAAATAGCTGGGAAGGTACCTCACACTGCACTGGAGGAGGTTACAGCCTTATATGGACCTGAAAACGGTATTGGCAAAGTGCAAAATGTCTTGTTTTGATCAGATGGCCACGAGACACTCTTCACTACTTTGTATACAAGGACAATTATGTATCGATTTGTTTTCCAGACAGTGAAGTTCCGAAATCTATTTAGAAAACAAACAAAAAATCAAGTTTTCAATGATGACCAGTCAATTGACTAACTAGATCCAACTAGACAGTGTAGGAATTAACATTATTATAACATGGATGGCGGAATGGGTACAGGGCTTTTAAATGACTTGCCTGAAAGCATTGGGTTGGCAGCTCACTTCCAGTTTGGAACCAGTGCATCCTTCCTCGCTCGACATCACCTGGGGTCACGGAGTCCATATGAGGCCCGAGGGTCGAGGGCGTGAGTGTTTGCACTGAAGCAATTTGTTTAGCTCTGAAACACCGGCGCAGTCAATTCAATGATCCGTACACAAGGGCCAGCATTAGGTCATTCAACACTACAGGCACTGAAGGAAGTGCCGTCATGTCATCAGCTGGTATGATAAGAGTTATGACATGACTAGCCATAAAAACATTATGCTCGTCATTTTGGTGGCCTAGGCAGAAATGTCCTGGAATCAGAACCACATGGGGTCTACGCTTAAACAAAGGAAACAATATTATATATATTTTTTTTTTTTCAGATTTCAAAAAAGTTATTGATAAGTGAATATCTGTAATATTCAAATTTCACCTGTTTTTTGACAGTGCAAAGCCGTGTTGGGAATAACGCCGTCTGCCACAAGTAACTCCAAAGAAGCACCTCGCATCGTCACATGCTTACACGCCTCTTGCAAAGATACAGATAATTTCACTACTTATTAGTTAGTTTTCCCTTTGTTATTCAGGTTTATATGTGTGTGCCTTAGATTTACACTACAATACAAAAGTGTGGCATTTTATTTTATTTTTTTTCAGAATTTAGTAATAGCTATATTTTATATTTCCAAGCATATGGGCAGTTGCTATCTGTTCACTTAAAATAAATGCTAAATGCTGTACTGTTTCTATTTTTCATTCAGTTACTATGAACATCTTTGATACGATAGTACAGAATATAAAAATATATGCATAATTACTTTGCATAGTAACTAATTACTTTTACAGCATAGTAACTGAGTTACTAACTCAATTACTTTTTGTGAGAGGTAATTTGTAATGGTTACCAATTACTTTTTTAAAGTAAAATGCCCAACACTGGGGAAAAGCTCACTGAACCTAGCCTAGGAATTAGATACCAAAAATCACAGAGAAACAAATATATAAATGACTGTACGTCTGGACTGGAACGTTTAGAGTCTGTAGGAGCTACTGAAATGGAGATGTTTCTCTAAACTTCATTTAGAGAAAACGGGTCCTAAAGTTTTGTACCATCATAGCTGTCTCTCAAAAAGGAAATTACCATATTTGGATTACAGCGGCATCGCGGTCGCCTTTCGTGCTACAAGCGGATACGAAAAGACAAGAGACCGCCGCACTGTTGTAGTTATTTCCTGGAAATCTCTGGCTTGCTAGCGAACAAAACCTTTGGTCTACTTTTTACTTTTAAATTAAGACGTCAAGGGAGAAAACTAGCAAAACAAATCTCACCAATGACCACTGCACGGACAATCGGCGTTTTCACCTGCCATGTCTCGCCTTATGCTACTCTAGCCTGAGATTTCGTAATCAACAAAATTACTTCTTCAAAAGGCAATGGTGACTAATTATCCTACAGCCGAGATAGTGACAAGTGAAAAGACACTACTGGTACCATCGTCTTGATAGTTGTTGTAGTATTTTTCCCTGTCCACAGCCTCCATTATGTTGTACAGCTGTAGCTCTGCTGCCATAAATCACTATAGGCCCATTAAGTCTCAAATACGCTGAAAAGCTGAACTCTGCTTGGCTTGTGCAGGGGAGACGCACTTTAAATCACACGCTTCAGTGAAAGGGACAAAGTTCAACGATATTTGGCTTTGGTCCCGAGCTCATTAAGGCCAGTGTCACAGTTAAAAGCCGTGTATTTGGATATGCATGCCAAAGAGCAGGGGAACAGGCTGGATGTAAGAGATTACATGCAAGAGAAGAGGGGAAAGTAACCGGACTCCTGTACTAAAGACAAGGATTTTCTTTAAGGCATACCGCAAGAGGAGAGGTCACAAAAGTTTTTGTTACGATAGGTGGTCAAGAGGCAAAGTAGTAAAGCATCAGAAGCAATGATAATTTTGACTTAGCATCAGTACTTGTTGTGGGGTATACAGTCAGGGTTTCTTTAGCAGCAAGTCGATTTTAATGCCATTCTAATGCTACAAACGCAAATACATCCGAGCATATTTCAAGTCACAATCTGGTCGCCACATGGATGTAACGAACTGTTCTGATCTGAGCTCACTGTAGTTGGTCAGGTCTAGATTCAGCAAAGTTTTGTGCCCAAAGAATGAGATCAGCTGACGACCTCAACCTCCTGAATGGCCAGAAGGATGGCCACATGAAAGGATTTCTTCTTCCCTGATGACCAGGGCATATTCCAAGATGACAGCATGACCGAGCTTGAGACAACATTTTCACACATGGATTGGCCACCACAGAGCCCAGATCTTAAACCCACTGGGCGTCTTTGGGATGTGCTGGATCAATCAATGAAAGATCTTGGTGAAAAATGAATGCAACAGATCTTTTGACATTACATAATTGAAACAATGCCATAGCAAATGTGCGCTGTAATCAGAGCTAAAGGCACTCCAACCAAACACGAGAGAGTGTGGGGACTTTCTTTTTGGTCAGGCAGCTTAGTTAGTTAGTTATTTATTTAAAAGGACAACGGACAGGTACATGTAGATATTCATGGCACTACTTCGTAAAGTCAGATTTTTAGCCAACAGGACTTCTTCCAGTCTGAGAACTGCTCACGTTAAAGCTACAAGTTGTAGGTCCAAATCCTGGCCACAGAGCCCAGTACGTGTTTTGATATATCCGGATTACCTCCGTGGCTCCATTACAGAGTCATTACTAAGAAGGCCAGCTAACCCTATTACTCTCACATCGCTAAGGTCAAACGTGCTGACTAAGAGCTTATCAGTGCGGCATGTTTCGGCTAATCTGCCGTGTTTACAATGTCCCCGGTTCCTCAAGAGGTCAAAGTGAAACTATCAACCACAGTTTGAAAGGTATCGGATCGGCTCAAGGACCTCTGCAGCTGCAGCGGCCGACTCCCACTGGCCATGAACACAAAACGGCTCCTGTAGATGATTCGGTGCCTTTGTCTACGTCTCATTTTTGTCTCAATTTTGACGCTTTTTTTTCAAGGAGCTTTTAGATTTGGGTAATGCCTGGATACCTGGATAATAACTGGAGGAAATGTGCTCTGTTAAGGTGGAGGTTAAGAGGTTAAACATACATCTATTGCACCAAACAAACCATGGTTACAGATCACAGGCTTAAACATTGACTCCAAGGAGCTGCCATCCACTATAATGATGATTAGAGGTCGACCAATTTATGGGCCGGCTGATATTTGGGTATTTCACAATATCGGCCGATATAATGCTGATTAAAAGGCCAGTATCTCCGGAACCAAGAGTGATAGAGACTTCCCGTTTGCATTGGCAAGAGCTCAGTCAGAGCCTTAATATTGAGTCCTTCCACAACTTTCTCTCAGAGGAGCAGGGTAACATGGGTCACAAGCTTGTACACCTCAGGGGCTCTGAATGTATTTTTTATGTTTTATGTTGCAGACTTTTGTTTATAATTTCAGCACCATAAGAGATGGAGACTCACCGTTTTTTGTTTTGGAATCTGCTGAAATTTGTCTTTTATAAACGAGCTCCCACTGAAGTACCTACTAAACATGAATGTCCTGAATAAATCGGGCCCTAAGCCCCTAATAAAGCGCCCCCTGCTGTCAAAGTTCAACACCGACACATTTTACAGTTTAGAAGCATCTTACACAGGATTATAGACATATCGGTCGACGTCTAAGGATGATCAAGAAAAACGATATGCAAGGTGTAATATCGAAACATTAGACAGACCATTTACAAAGACACTGCTGGTATTTCTCATTTCCTCATTGGGTTCTGCGTGTAAAATAGTTTTAAGGCAGAGTAATTGGATTCATACTGAATATTTCCATTTCATGAAGTCACTCTTAAAAGGTGACTGAGTGCCAGGGCCCAGAGCAGATACATCTGTGGATCACATGACGGCGTGCTGAAGCCGTTATCACTAATTAACTGAGTCACACTCCGTTAGACAGATGCCAGAAATGACTGTCTGCGCAGCAACACTGCTGGCACTTCGCCAATCAAACAACGGTGCAACTTCGACTTTAACTCCCAACCCAGGCTGAAGTACTATTTACATGAAATTGTGTGATTCATGTGATTATGTTTCAGCGGTACGTAATCATCATGACTAGGTCCTTATTTAAAAGTCATTGCTTATTGTGCCACGGCATTAGTCACATATTACACACATCAAACAAAGAACTGTTGTGATAAGAGTTGTATTCATCTGGGTTTTTTTTCATACAGTGGGATGAAAATGTATGTGAACACTTTGGAATTTCTCACATTTTTGCCTAAATTGGTCATAAATGTTACATGTTATCATATTTTTAAAGGCCATAACATGTAAACATTCACAGGACAGGGAGGAAAAAGTAAATGAACCCAGGAATCTCGCTGAACTGCTACAGTTTTGTAAAGAGGAATGATGGTCCAAGATTCATCCTGATCATTGAGAGCTTCTAATCTGCAACAACAGGAAAGCAGTTATTGCTGCAAAAGAAGGATCAGCCGGGCGACGACAGTTCCAACAGTGAAGGTAGGGCTGCAAGATATGAGAAAAAAAACGTCTGCCATGTTGCGATAATATTGCAATATTAAAAATATCAGATTAATTAGGTCCTCTTTAATTTGAATGCATTTGATCAGTTGTAGGCGAGTGGATGGGTTTGGTCACTGTACTTTTTGAGTTGGTAATTGGTAGTATTGCCCAATTCTCCATATGTGGTAACCTTATAGGAGTAATGCGTCATAGTTTCAAGAATTCACTTCAAAACACAGACTTCAGAGCAGGTGCAATGACTTTTGAAGACATCTAAAAAGGTGCTCTGGGCGGTCATGCTGCCAAAATAAATTATATCAGAACTTTGGACCCAAGTCAAACTCCTGTCCTACTTCTTCTTGATCGTGGAGTGAAGGTTTTTTTTTTTGGCTGCATTAGTTTGCTGCCAAGAGACACTTTACATAATATTTCTTTGGAATCTGTGACCTTTGGCAGTCTCAATAACACAGAGAAGGAAAAACATGTTTTGTTGGGATTTGGGACATAACAGGTTTTCCATTAATTCTTTATCTTTTAAAAAATATTTCCTTAAATCTTTTTCCAGGCTCTCGCCATTAAATCCTTGTATTGCTTTTAAACAAATCACCCAGGCTTGTCGCAATGTAATTATAGCCTGCTTTTTTAATAACGGATTTTATTTAATGGGCATTTGACAAACTCTATAGTTACTCATAGTGGCGGTATTATGCTTGTTAAAAGGAGTATTTGGAGATCATTTGAATGGCTCAAAACACAACAAGTACACTGCCCGACTACAAAAATAGGTCAGATGCTCTGATATTTGGTTGTAGTGCCTTTAGCTTTAATTACAGCACACATTTGATGTGGCGTTGTTTCAATGAGTTTCTGCAATGTCAAAACATCCAGTGTTGCATTATAGACCCTCAATGGGACTCTCTGTGAAAATGATGTCACATGCTCTCTGAACCACTTTATATATGGCACAGGCCCTAAAAACTGTTCTGGTAGGCATTTAGGGTTTCTGGTAGGTGTTTTAGGGTTTCTAGTTGTTTTTTGAGAGGTTCTGGTAGGTTTTATCAGTGCTTCTGAGTTTAATTTCACTGCTGATGGATATGTCTCCGTGGTTACCTACATTCCATCCCAAAAACCTACCGCACATGCACCGGGTCAGCCACGTTGGAGCCACATCTCGTATTATTTATGTCGGAGCACGTCTCTGCGGCTCCGTTTACCCTGGGCCTGGATAGCGATATTAGCCATGACAGCTCCTCCAACTTCATCTGATGAAAGGCATATTTGAGCTGGTTGTAACAAGACAATCTCCCGCCGATCTAAAATGAATAAATGCCTAGGTTTATTTTTGGAATGTGGCGTTTGTTATGCTTCTGAAGTAGATTATCAAATGCTTGCCTCGTACTTTCACTTCAAAAAACACGGAGGTTTAAGCCAGAAGCACAAACTTTATTCAAATTGGGTATTTACATATTAACTGCACAAAGGCTTAGGTAAAACATGTACGGCCCACTTTGTCATCTTTGGCATCTGCCAGTCTGTCTTTCAAAAACTAATGCTGGACTAAAAAATAATTTCTATACATTTCCGCAGCTTGACATCAGTAGGTTTGGGTACCATTCAATCTGATTTTTACTTGCCATGGTTTATTGTCCAGAACCATTTTCAGTGGCCAGTTTTGTTGGGATTACTCTATAAAAAATTAATCCAAATTCGGATTAATTCTTGTAAAAGAAATCTGGTAACTTCTTTGATTACTTTATGTAAAAAAAGTAAGCCAGGATCTTTAGGTCTGTCACACTTAGTTTAATACGTCCTGTTTCACACAAAGCCGACAATGGGCCACAACATTCTTTGCGTTAGACGAGATAAACCCAAAATAATGTCCATTTCCCCCAACCTTGGACATTTTTCGGTTGTTTTCTGGCATTGTATAAGGCGTTTTCAGCTGTCAAAATATTTACAATAGACACTTGGCACAATCCGATACGTATCGCAATACTCAGGGGCCGATCTGATTAATATTGCGATACAGCAAGTGTAAGATTGAAAAGTGCATTAACACAAAATGTAACAACGTGCTGTGTAACTGTGCATGATAAAACAATTATTGAAAGTATTGCGATACTTGATAAAGTATTGATACTTGATATTGCAGCAGAAGGTATTGCAATACAATACATTATTTTGTCCCAACCCTAAAAAGTCTATATTTACTTGATAAAGTAATTAGTATCGAATGACCAGTTTTGCAATTGAAATCGCGTTACATTAACTAAAACTAATTAAGTAATCTAATTACAGTAGCGGTTTCCTTTAGAAATCCACTACTGGCAACACTTGTGGCTATGCTGCATTAATCATTATCCAAATATAGAACCATAAAACCGAATGATACAAGGGTTCCCAAACTCATCCCGCCCCGACCCCCAAAACCATCATGCAAGCAATATCAAGCAGCCAAATAAATCTGTTTTAATCACTTGGATCTCTTTGCGATTTAAACTTTATTCACAAATATATGCTGCTTCCAATTAAGATTTTTTTAAATTAAAAATAGTGGGATCGTGGGACCTCCACGCAGTGCCTCACAACCCTCCGCTGGGTCTTGACCCCCACTGCTGTAAAAGTCAACTTCCTTGAGTATACCAGGGTTTTATTTGAACAGTGGGGCAACCAACCTACTTCAGTTTAGCATCAACATTTGGTATCCAAGTTTTTGGTACAATTTTCTTAACACAATGAACGGAGCTTTTTGACAACAATAAAACTGAATTACAATCATACCCTGTGACCATATGGCAGTTTGAACAAAAGTGAAGGAAAAGTATCCCCCTTATTCCTGAGGCGGCTCATGTAGAAATGAGGATGGGGGGAATTCCCGGTGTGATGTCGCTCTGAGCCATTGGTTTACATTGGTTTCCAGGGCAAGTTTTTGTTTCACATAGCGGTTTATTTCCACATTTTAAGATGATTTTCCAAACGATCAGCCTCCGTAACATTTGAAAAGATGTCCTCGTGCAGATCTGGAACACGCTTCGCTGTTCGCGGTTGAATAAAAAAAAAACTGAGAAAGTGACACTTGTGGCTCTGGAACATGCTAAAACTGGCCTTAAACTGACATGTTTGAGGCGATTTTGAACATGCTACATGCTACTGACGCACATACATTTACGAAGAAAGCCTTAGCCCACGGAGGTAAACAAACACTGAACACACGACTGACTGACCTGCTCACACTGTACGAGTGAGATGAACCGAGCCCCATGAGGCCACGCAAGCTGAACTGGGTCTGAATACGTTCCATTTTAAATTTCTTAGTTATGCGAAGAGCATTCCAACTTTTTACTAGTCATTTTTTTGTGCAAAACCTTTGACCTACTTAAACTACAGACATGACATTTTTCCAGGTGAAGCAGTGCATGTAACGAGGCTTCGTAAACAGGCTTTAGTTAGTTTAATCTGAAAATGTGAAGATCTCCACGGATATTTGACCAATTAACACAAAACAAAAGGTTTTTATGCTGACAATCCACTCTCTAAGCCTAAAGTACATCTGAGTAATGTCTTTGTGAAAGATCGCAGAATTGGAAGATATCCACAGAGGTTAAGTGGAGACAACTTGGCCAACACGTCCACGGGTTAGAAAACTCTTCGACGGAGCGATTTTCAGTCATAAGTTTATTATGAGCAGCTGATCACAGCTCGTAGTTTGGATTCGAGTGAACGGTCTCCATGCACACAAAGAGCGGCCCTGGTCATACCGGAAATCCCCCCCATCTTTCACGCAAAGGCTCATGGGGCGTAGGAATAAGGTGAATACAATCACAAAATCAAAAGTGACTTTGGAGAATGCAGAATCAGATTATTATTATTCTTTCCACGTCTAAAACATATTGTTTCTGTTTCTAGTCACAAAAATGCCGGTTCTATTCACGAGTCAGGAATCTGAGGAAGCGTCCAGCAAATATTTGTCTCGCATCGTCCCGGAAAGACATCCGCACATGGTCTTATCACCGACCCATCTCAAAACTCACCCCTCCCATCTGAACAAAATGTGCCTCAAACGTGCTCCTCATTCTCTATAAACAGAAAGTAAGAATGTCCGAGTCGCCTTGGTTTGTTGACATTGTCAGTTCCCCACTGCTAAATCAAGGGACAAAAAGGGCGAGTGAAAACCCCAAAAGCTACTAAATAGATGTTGATTGATTCACTGAACTCAACCCATACAAATTGCTAAACATGTGAATACGTAGATTTTGCTTGTAATAGAAAGAAGTACTCACATATTTCAATGTTTTTTTGTTGCTTTAAACCACGTTATAATGTTGTTCCTTTGTCAAAGACATACCGGAAGTAGTATTTCACTTAATAAATACACTTTTGAGTAATCTGCAAAGCTACTTAATTTAGCTGTTTCTTCGTCTACTGTTCCAGCACTTTTTCTGTACTTTCTGGATACAAATTGTGTCATTGTTAAAACCTAAAACTATCCTCCACATTTTTAAAGCCTATAATCCAACATTACATTGATTCTGAGTAGGCCTGCCGCGATAATTACTATATCGAGTTATCGCTCGATAAGTAAAATGAAGGATGATAACATGTTTAGTCTCGATAAATGCACGTGCTGCGTGTGCTTAAAATAAATACAGAAACATGAACGCCATCACAACGCTGAGTGAGCGGAGCGTCCATCCAACCCGTGTCCCTGTGCTTAAAGACAGCATTGAGCACATCAGACGTAAACCCGCAGGTATCCAGATCATTTATAGATCAGCGCTGCTTTTGGAGAGAGACGGGGTGTAAACAAAGTGCCGCTACTACGGAGCTGCTGATTCCGACACTTTCTGTGAACTTTATCGCGGAGCAAGAGGGACTCGTGAGAAAACATTTGGAGTTCTAGCCAAAATAACTCATCAGGGAGAAATTAACAACATCAATGCAACTGCAGGTTTGTCCATGAGAACGAAACAAAACCACCGCCCAGTCTGTGTATCAAAGCTAATCAGTGCTACTGTTAGCGAGAGGAACCCGAGCGCGTTAGCCACTGTCCAAATACAAGCGCGATGGTCCTGAGAACATTACTCAGTGCTTAGGTCTACATGTTACAGAGAAATGCTGCAGCGGTTTGACAAACAGTCAACAAGTTTCCCAAAAAAGCTGCTTCACTCCGACGGCCGTGTGTACAGGAGGTTATATTTTAAAAGGAAAGGAAAAAAGAACACAACATATGGCTACTCTACTTTAGCAGTAATACAGTATTATCTGAATCCATACATTTAATATATTGTTTTTGTGAGGAAATATTTAACCAGAATAATGCAGATGAAATATCAATATTGTTATTGGGATATTTTTAAAGATGATACTGTATATTGACTATTTGTTGGAAATGTTGTGACAGGCCTAGTTCAAACACAGAACCTGGTGAGAGTGTAAGTTATGTTAAAGGTTGAGAAGCACAGATGGATACACTGTCCTAGAATATGTCGACCCTTCTAGTTTGCGCTTTGTTTGGTATAAGGTGTTAATATTGAATGTCAGAAGTTCAATACATTTCAATTAAATAGTTGCTTACAGTTTTCTTTTTATTGCCTACAGTATTTGCATTATACTCAATATTATCGTTTATCGCGATATTTTCTGAGACGATATATCGTCCTCAAAAAAACACTTATCATGGCAGGCCTAGTTCTGAGACTTTCTGCTCAAAGTGTGTTTAGCATGCCGCACTGAAAGTGTAAACCACGCTGTAAATCGAAACAGAAAGGTATTTTTTGAATAGGTTATTCCTACAGCTGCCTGTAGGAGGAGCCCCAGTCAGTCACCAGCTCGAGCGCCTGTATTTCATTGTTACGATTTCATTCTTAATTACCATTTAAAGCCACAGTGGATAGAATTTTACCCAATAAATAAAATTGAAATACAAGCATTTATTTTATGACAGATATTTTCATAATTTAAAAATACCTCATAAAATGTACAAACAAACATGTGGTTTTTGCTGTGAGCGGCTCAGCTCTCCTAAGACCGGACTGTAACTTTACTGAGGGTGGGTACTTTGCGAGCTCGCCTCCATGGAGATGTTGACTAAAAAACGGAGGATTTGATATTTCAATAAGTTAGGTCCTCATCCAATTCCATTCTTTGATTACCCACTGCAGTAACAGCATTTTCTGTGTTGAGCTGCTCATTAGGAGCATGTTTTGTACTGATGGCAACAGCATTGTCCAAAATGTTATGCAGTGTGCCTTTAATTTCAAATTATAAAATGTCATCAGTGCTGAGGCACCAAAATAACGCGTTTATTTTTAAGCTCCATATGCAGGATTTGTTCACAGAAAATGTCCAAAGCGGAGATAAATACTCCATGGGGGGGAAAAAGTCTGCTATATTTGTATTTGACATTTTAGGGGTTGCCATAGCAAATCTTCTGCCTCCTTTTGAATAATACTGCAATTGGATTAGTGATTTCCAAACACAAGAATCACATGCAGTTCAGAACATATCTGCAGAGGTCTAAACTATTGGTTCAGCAGGTTTTAGCTACACAAGACCCCATGGAGACTGGATATGTTGTTTGGAGAGGATACATGACCTATAAGATCAGCGCGAATATTCAAGATTTCCCATAAGTTTCTCCTATAATATAACTAATGTAATTGGAAAAGTAAGGATACAATATTTTCATGCCTTGGTGAAAACTTAAACTGATTTATTATAACCACAAATCAGCCTTTTTTAAACATCTGCGCTGAGACGTCTGTTATCTCTGCCGTCTACTCTGTCTGTGGGGAGGCATTTAGCACAGTCTGAACCTCATTTATTGGGTTTTCATCTTTTTATTTCGCCAGGCAGCACGAGAACACAATCATTAAACATTTAAAAA
Organism: Proterorhinus semilunaris; assembly: GCA_021464625.1. NCBI lineage: Eukaryota > Metazoa > Chordata > Actinopteri > Gobiiformes > Gobiidae > Proterorhinus > Proterorhinus semilunaris. The sequence goes on along the minus strand of CM038356.1, from coordinate 26,506,760 downwards.
AATAATAAATCACAGAGCTGCAGAGTGAACTGTTTACGTTGAATATTTCATCCCACTCACTCCTGATTTGACAAGAAAAGTCAGCTTTTCTGAGAATCCTCTTCTGTAAGTGACACTACACGGCAAACGGAATATCAACTGCCTCATTAGGAATAAAATATTTAGAAACAAAAGTCAAACTAAAAGATTTCCAAGCTCAGCAAACTTGTATTTGTCTGAATTCAGTTCACATTTTAAAAGCATTCTTTTTGTTTGCCTTTAGATTCCTATACAGCGGTCCCTAAGCAACAAATTGATGGCTTTCCCGTGATCCCATCTGCAATCTCCATTGTTTTTCAGACTTATTTGGTGTCTCTAAATGAACAGATGATAGACTCCTGTAATTTATACGTTGTGTTCACGTGACATCACAGCATTCTAAAGCGCCTATAGCCTTTAATTGTTTGTAAACATTCCGGGCTTAGCTGGAGGCAGGAAGTTAGATTCCTATCCATTTCCATTGCAGCTGTTGTCAAAGTAACAATAAACAAATGTCTGTTTTTGGAAATATCAGATAAATCTTATTTTATCGTCTCAAATGTCATTCCTCTTGTTCTTGCAGCTTAAGCCACATCAGGACCACATTTTTGTTGTTGTAGTCTTAAGCTTAAAATCGCTAGTTTTAGTTTAATCTTATTTCTCTTGATCACTTCCTGCCTCCAGCTGATGTCACTGATGATGTCAGCAGTTAAAGGGTCGGCATCTCTGGAATCGCCCATATATGGTCATGTTTGAAAACAGTTAAGGGAGAAAACAATTTGGAGAAACGTTTTGACATTATTTACTACTACTTTAAAAGGGACACTGCGTAACATTTTGGACTATGCTGTTGCCATAAACACAAAACATGCTCCCAACAACCAGCTCAACACAGAATGCTATTTCTGCCGTGGGTAATCAAAGAAGGGATTTGGATGAGTACCTAGATTCAAATCTCAAATTCTGCCGATTTAAGTCGACATCACCACGGAGACGAGCTAGGGACGGACCCACTCCCGGTAAAGTTACAGTCATGTCTTTGGAGAGCTAAGCCGCTCACAGCAAAGGCTCATGTTTCTATGTACATTTATGAGGTATTTTTCAATTATGAAAAATATCTGTCATAAAATAAATACTTGTATTTCAATTTATCTAATGGGTAAAATTCTGCAAGGTGTGGCTTTAACAAATGCTGAATTATTGATCTAGTTTTCTACTAAACAAAGATACAAAGACATAGGGAGTAGTGGTTCAACAGCCCATGCTAGCGCTAGCTAGTGCTAGCTACGACTACCGTTTATTCACGTCTACTGAACAATCTGCTCTGAAAAAGGTCTACATGGATCCGCTTTAGACTTGACTTTATTTGTATGTGATAAATAAGTTTATATTTCAACAGAAAATGGCTAAAAAGAGTGAAAAATTGTGTTTCCCAAAAGATTCTGTTTTCTCCCTCGGCGAGGCCACGCCCCCTTCTATGACGCAATGCCGTCTGCATCTATAGTTTAAAATTGAGTGCTGCTGAAAATTCCATGGTGGTAACTATAGTAACTGTCGAACTGCAAATGTTTTTCTTTTCATTTCTAGCTAATATCTTTGACGTTACTGGAATAATCTGCATAAAACAAAAATAGTCTCAAAGTTCATTGTCTTTTCTTTCAGGACGTATAAACTAAGGCCCATTACTTTCTCTAAAAAGTGTCCAAAAGTGGTGACAATATTCAAACCTACGAGCGTGATGTTGGACGGTAGAAAGGACATTCAGCTGAAATAATACAGCAGGTTTGTGAATCCAGTCACTGCCAAATACTGATGAGGAACAATTTTCTTTTTGAAGATTTCTTTAAAAAACGAATTTCTCTCCCTTAGAGTTGTACTGGCTGCTGCCCTCCATCTGAGAATATGACATCATCACATTCTAGAACATAGGGTTAGGGCAAAGAACTGTTATGATCAGAGGCAGAACAAAACCGCATCGACCCGGCATTGACATAAGAGTATATGAAGTAATAGTCTCAATCAGCCTTCACAAATAACTAACCGCTCACTTTTTAGCGGCGCTCTTCCAAAACATTGACATGACCTTGAGGAGCGCTCGGCGTGAACACATCGCAGACTAAACATTACAGTTTATCGTGAAAACAGGAAACTGAACAAGCAAAGGCAAATCACCCTGGTGCAGGCAGTTGGAATCTCATTTGAAGGTATTGCAGTTGTGTCCCAAAACCCTCACACAGGCCCACAGTCACACCACAGTTCAGTTACAAGAGGGAGGGCATCTGGCAACAAAGCAAACGACAACCAGTCAACCCACCATGCCACCCATGGCGCATACTCGATTTGATCAACCCATTACAGTCCCAGTTCACAACCAAAACATCTCCACTTTATCAGCCTTTTTTTTCAAACAACTTTGTGCATTAAACTGCATTGGAAAAAGAAAAAAAAAAATCAAACATACAGTTTCAACTTTACAGATTTCTGGCTTCAAACGATATTGGAACTATTTAAAGACAGCAAAAAAGAGACAACAGGTTATTGAACAATACTTATTTAACAATACTTAGTTTACAATATCGATGTCTGAACGATAATTTCCCTCCGATACCTATACTAAGATATTTGTCATCTAGAACCAGAATAGAGAACAATAAAGTTTGGATGAGCTGCAAATTTACAATATTAGGTTCATCTCCAATGTCAAGAAATGTGTGAAAAATGAGGGTTCCTTTGTGGAAAAATTCGTGAAAATTGGGAGAAATTGTGGCAAAAACATGGAAATAAAAGTAATAAATAATGAGCAAAAATAAGGGGAGAAAAATTGGAACGTCACTAGAGCTAGAAAACCTTTCTTCACTGGTGTATGATGAATTGCTGGGTTGCAGGTGACATCACAGCGTTCTAAAAGGCCAATACTATTATATGGAGGAATTGTTTTTGTTTTTTTCCTAGGACATTTTTGGTCTTGTACAGAGAGATCATGGACCCAGTGACTGATACTAAATTATCATTTTTGAAATTCATACATTTTCTTTTGAGCTATGACTTGTGAAAGTGTAATGCTGTTAATAGGAAAAAACTGGCTCCTGCCCCCCCGCTGGGTCCGGTGACATCATCACATTCTAGAACCTGCAACCCAGCAATAACTTAAACGGAATCAATTTGATAGAACCTTAAAAGTAGCATTATGCAACTTTTTATGTGAAAAAAAAAGTTGATATTTGTGTGTATTTGACCGTAGTGACACAGCGGCTATACGAGTGGTCAGCACGAGGCCTTTACCTTCCATCACAGTGGTCTCTAGGACGCTCCACGGTCAATTGTTTGGAAGGTTTTCTCTGCTGACGGAGCCTCTCACCACCACAAAGTTGCACAATGCACCTTTAAAGTCATTATTACAAGAAGCACATATTTGTGTTAGGCACTTCCATGGGGCGTGCTGTTAAAGCGGAGGTACCCGATTTTATGGTAGAATACATTCATTTTTGCCACCTCAGAGTAGGGGTGGGCCATATCGTATCGCATATCGTTATTGCAATACAATTATTTGATATCGTTGTAATGTTTTTTATCGTTGTGGACACGATACAATTCATGTTACGCTCAGCTCTATCAGAGCAGCATAAACACTGACTGTAGAACACGGGGACAGGTGCTTAAAAAGTCAAATGGGATTAAGGATGCGTGAGTAGATCATATTTGTGAGGAAATTAGTATGCCATTAAAAAAAAAAAGAAGAAGAAATTAAAGCCGCAAGCGGCATCGAGAGGCCCTCGCGGGTCTCGTTGGCCGGTTGACGCCGGTTGACGCACGCCGCCGCAATAACTGGGAGGCGCTGCCGCGCCCTACGTGGTTATAATGTCGCTGCCACCCTGGGTCGAGATTATAAAAGAGCAAAGGCGAGAAATGGCGCCTTCGGCGCTGATTACTCGATTTTTCCCAAAATGGCCGACCACCTGTTGGTCTCCTAGCAACCATGTAATGGAGGCCTCCCTTAGTGCCTCCATTGCCGCGCCATAACCCTACCGAGGGCGCCAACGTGGCCACACTACATTTTATTGCCCTGATGTGCCATTAATCTTTGTGAGTAAACATCAAAACGAGATTTTTCGCGTCTTCATGTGAATGATGGCTCCAACCTGCAGAGGGCGCTAGCGCGCCCCAAATCTTTTTTAGTTCACAAGCAGCATCGGACGGCCCTGACGGGTCGTGCTTCAATGACTACTGTCCACAAGCTCCTGACAGAGGGCGCTAACGCACTGTAATCGGGTATAATGTGAGATATGCGGGTCAGTCCCATTGGAATAACATGGCGAGCCTCGGTCGTCTCCATGGCAACACCGTACAAAATACGGTATGGGTCTCATTGGCTTTTTGGATCGGGATGCCATCAGCTATTACTGTGCCGAATTTTATCCATTTCCGAGAAACTAATTTTTTTTCCATAATGCATTTTTTCTTTTCAGCCTAGAGGGGGCGCTATCGCGCCAAATCTCACTTTTTCACATTTGTTGTGTCCGGGGGTCAAAGGCCAATAAAATGTATATTTCCGATTTTTAATCGGAGTTCGTTTGTGCAAATGGGAGCATTTTGTTGTTTTCGGAAAGTCGCAAAATTCTTCGTAAAGATTGCGGCTTCGCCGCAAACAAACCGTAAAACTTAGCCAAAAAATTTGGATAACTTTTGATGCCCCACATCTCGAGATGAGCTGGAGCGATTTTGGGCTCATTTGGTGAAACGCCCTAGGAGGAGTTCGTTAAAATGCATTGTCAGCGAAAACGCTGACTCAGCATTTTCCGGACTTCCTGTCAAAATGGCGGACTTCCGGTTTGTCAGGGGGCGTGGCCACAATAATGTTTTTTGGTTGTCGTCACGTGACAAATGTCTCTACCGAATCTCGTCGCTCTATGACAACGTTTATGTTGGCCCCCTCCCCATAGGCGCAATGTATTTTCACTTTTGTAGGTGGCGCTGTCGCGCCATTTTTTATTTCCCCAAAACGAAACACACATTTTAATTAATTTTTCACCGGACCTGAATTTTGGGCAAAGTTTGGTGAGTTTTTGACTATGTTCAGGGGGTCAAATTCCTGCTCAAAGAGCAGAAGAAAGAAGAAGAAGAAGAAGAATAAAGAAGAATAATAATATTTCTTGCAAAAACAATATAGTCGCTTTCGCGACTACAACATATTATGCATTTTTTTAAAGCTTTCGACTTCCCCGACGCACCGGTGGGGCTCGGAGGTGAATGACGAGCGCTTCGCGCTCGTCATCCACCTCCGTATGACAGTTGGCCATATACCCCCATTCATTTTGCTGCAATTATAAGTATAAGGGCCCACACCAGAGGTGTGGGCAGTCACTGTTTTACACGGTGAGTTTACGTTTGACATGGGGACAGCGCTTCGCGCTGTTTTCGTGCGCTCCGCGCACCTCGGTACAGTGCGCTGCGCGCACTGCGTTGCGATTACAATAGGCCCTTGCTACGGCAGGCCGCTCGGGCCTAAATATCCCTGAAGTACAATTTGTCCATTGTCAATGATATCGTCAAATACATCGTTATCGTGATAATTTATTTTTTATATCGTGATATATATTTTAGGCCATATCGCCCTGCCCTACCTCAGAGTATGTTGTAAACACAGCAAAACACAGACGTCTTCACCTAAAGTTTTATTGAGCAATGGATGATAGAAATGAAATCTAAATTAGTCAATGCTGTATATGGGTGTGAAATGTGCATGTAATGACATTCTTTGAACAATTTGAACACACAGGAGGGATTGTGAGAGCTAGAAACGAGTTTGGGCCAAAACAAAAAAATGTCACTGTTTGAACAGGAAAAAAACCAGGCTTTAAGATACTTACAGTAAAAAAAAAACATCAACAAAGCGATTACAGCTAGTTTACCGTTTACTCGTGTTCTGCGCACAAGCAAGTTGAACACGGCAATAAAAGGACAACGTAGCAGCATCTCCGTGCGTAAAGTGAACGCCTACGTGCTTGGCAGAAGTCCGCTGAAGCATTTTTGGTTGTCTTCTGTGTCAGCACGCTGAGTTGCCTCGCCACTTGTTCTTGCAGAAGGAGAAGACCCCTGCTGGTGGTCGCCTTGTCTTTGGGAGCGGAGGCTAACTAACAGCGCCTCCCCCCCCCAAAAAAACTAAATGTAAACAGTGCGCAGTGTCGCCTTTTTTTTTTTTTTTTTTTTTAACAAGCGAAAGCAAGTTTTAAATCCAACTCTCGGGCGATCACAGGAAATCATCTGACGTCCGCGTGTTTTTAAGCCTCCTTTAAGTCATGACAGACAGTCGCGGAGCTACGTTGCAGGAGAGGTCAGCTATTTCTCCGTGGAGCCTGGCATCGGCGACAACTTCACGGTCTCCACGCATCTTTGTAAGACAGCGTAACGCAAAAAAAAAACAACAACTAAAAATCAGTTCGTATTTGGCGAGTTTTACGCACAGACGCAAAGAGACACGCCACGCTTTCCCCAAGTAGAACTAACTGGAAGTTGGCAGTGGAGAAGGGGGGGGGGGGGGGGGGGGGGGGGGGGAGTGAGGAGACTTGTGGCTATGTAGGACACACTTTCAATTCGGGAGAGTCGGACCCCGTGGCGAACTTTTACGTACCTTTCTTTCTTCTGGCGTTCGCGCGTCGTCTCTCGGTCGCTAGTCCGCTCGGCAGCTTTCAAACCACGTACTCCGGAGCAGGAAGATCTACAATTCCAACGGTGCGTAGCTGGAGTGTTGGAGTGACAGTGATTTTTCCTGCTCCGCTCCTTTCGGCGTGTCTTCAGTCACAGGCAGCCGCTGTAGTTTTTTTTTTTTTTTTTTTCTTCCTTCCCCAGCCTGCCGCGGGAGCGCGCGCAATGGGATTCTGGGCTGGACAAGGGCGGCGGGAGCGCGCACTCCACACACGGTCACCAAAAACCGAATCATCATATTGTATTATTATCATTATTACCACCGGGATAAAACAAAGGCAGGTTAATATGTTGCAGAGAGAAACAGACAAAGGATAGGACATAAAAGGTTAATGTGCAATCCAACAAGAGACTGTAGAAGTAACGATGACATTAAGAGGAAAGTAAAGCATACAATAACTAACTATTAAACAAATGCAAGAAACAGTGGAGACAAACAGGCAGACTGTGCTCACATTCACAATTACCGTGAGACGTGTAAATAATCCATCCATCCATCTTCTTCCACTTGTCCGCTGCCGGGTCGTGGGGGCAGCTGTTGGAGCTGCACCAGCCCCTATGGCTCCTCCTGCAGGTGGTGGGTCCATGGAAGGACGGCCTCATGGTTCTAACCGGGCCTGTTGGTCTCTCATAAGGGGCTTCTGAACCGCTCTTTGTCTGACCCGTCACCTAGGACCTGTTTGCCATGGGAGACCCTACCAGGGGCACGAAGCCCCCGACAACAGCTCCAGGATCATTCAGGCTCAAACCCCTCCCCCACGTTAAGGTGGCGGTTCGAGGAGGGGAAGTGATAAATAATGGCTGGTGTAAAAGTATAATGGTATAAAATGATAATAAGCAACTTATAATAGTATAAAATAAGTCGTTTACCCAAGTCTAAAAAGCTTCTCGACTAGAGAGCAACAGTGGAATGCCTCATTTGAAAGCTAAGACCTAAGTAGTACATTTCTCCATTGTGAGATCAATAAAGGCTATCTTAAAAGTGCTCTGAACTTTGTCGTCACGTTGTCGCCGCGATTTCGCCACATTTTTCATACATTTTTGTTGTGTTTTCGTCACTTTTTTGATGCTTTGCCGGAACATTCGCTTTTTTTATGCTCTTTTTTTTCTTTTTTAAGTTTTTAGATTTGGGTATTGCCAAACTGGAGAAAATGTAAACAGTTAAGACGGGGGTTAAGAGGTTGAAACCACATCGCTTAACATTTCACCCAATCAATAGAACAAAACACAAGACATTTATTTTATTACAGATATTTGTTGAAATACGACTGACTGCAACTTTATAGGGAGCGGGGACATTTCCAGCTCGTCTCCACCCCCTGGAACAAACTTATGATTTGGGGTTGCTGCAGTTGGTCAGGCCCAGGTTCAGCAACACCATGAGCCCAAAGAATGACATCAGCTGAGAACCTGAACATCTTCAATGACCATGTTATTCCATCAGTGGCTTTCTTCTTCCCAGATGGCATGGGCCTTTTCCCAAGATGACAACGCCTGGATTCATTGGGCTCACATTATAAAAGAGTGGTTCAGGGAGCGTGACACATCATTTTCACAATTGGATTAGCCACCAAAGAGTCCCCATTGAGAATCTTGGGATGTGGTGGAGAAGGTGTTTCAGAGGTCACACTCTCCCATCATCCATACAAGAAACATTTATGCAACACTGGAACGTGTTGATGTTGCAGAAATGTATTGAAACCATGTCACTGCGAATGCGTGCTGTATTGGTGACATTTGTCTGGTCAGGCAGTGTAGTTTAGGTCCTCATCCAAATCCATTCTTTGATTTTTTTCTGTGTCTAGCAGGTTATTAGTGTCATATTTTGTATTGCCGGGAACGGTGAAATCCAAAATGTTACGCGGCCTGCTTTCAAATCGCAGTTTCCCAGTCAGAGCTGAGGAGGCTCCTTAGATGAGGCAAAATGTGTTCAAGTCGCAACAATCTAGCCCGGATTACTTCATTTGTGAAAACTAATTTACCATTAAATTAAAGGAAAGGTGTGTAGCACACACTCTACGGGGTTGCCTTTACCTGCATCATCTTCAGAATTCAAGCACTGAGCTCGGATTGAACACATTTACCTCATAACCAACAAACCTTCAAAGGCTGAGCAAAGTCCTGTGTCGTGACTTGTGGTTTCTCATAAGGAATTCCCCGGGTCCTCTCCATTTGCCCATCGGAAATAAGATTACACGAGCCATATACACTCTCTTCTGCCTTTTTCCGGTTGGTTACCAGTTTGTTCATAGCTAAACGGATCCTAAGAAAAGATACAGAAACAACGGAAAATCTTTATTTCATTAGAGAACATTAGAGAACATTCTGACACGATCGTAAGGTTATAAAAAGTAAATAAACGGGAAGTAATTTGCTGAGGGACACAATGCCGGCTGAGCAAAGTTACATCGGCTGACTAGATAATCAAAATAATGTGCATATTTATTACATTAGGGCACACTGCCCTCTTTAGAACACTTTATCACTGAGTCCTTTTAGAGATAAGGTTGTGTCACAGATGGCCTAAATGCTTTGAGTTCTGATAACACCCACCAAGGTTACTTCATGGGGCAGGGTATTGTAAAAAAAGTTTTTTTTTTGGCATATTATAGTGTTACCCAATCAGGGGCACGAGGACCCCTGGGGCTAGGTGGGTGTTTAGCAGGGGGTACTTGGAATTATTTTAATTTAAAGGGACTATACGAAGTTTAAAAATGTAAAAAGTAAGTATTCTCCTCCCCCTACATGTTCCGGCCATGTCCTAATGTGTAGAATGAGCCCAGACCTATTGACCACAACTGCCTCGAAATCCTGCAACTGTCCCTCAAAAAGGTGTTAATTCGGGTCCGAATTACCATCATGCATGAGCTTAATATAGAGACTGCAGTCTCTGCAGTTTTGTAAAAAAAAAAATATATATATATATCAGTGTGCCTTTCAGTGACCCAGTGGATGCTTAGATGGTTACCATTGTTTTATGGTTTTTGGTAGGTTTTTCCTGCTGATTGAACCATATCCTTTGTTCACATACATTCCATTGCTATCAGAAACCCCCCCAAAAACCGCATCATTGGAGCCACCAGGATGGAAAGTGCAAGCTAACCCATACAGCTACTGTGTCACTGAAAGTTCAAAAAGGCACGAATATTTAGTATGAATTTTGAAAGGATTGTATCTTTATTTTGAATACAACACTGATAAATACTAAATAATGTGAGTTTAGTCGATCACTTTGTTGAAATGTACTCCGAGTGTCAATGAACAGCTCAAGGGGTACATTACACAGGTTGGGAACCACTGTATTGTGATCCGATATTGTAATACCGATTGTCAATATAGCATCACAACCACTGCTATGCTATACCTTTATCGCCAAAAAAAAGTAGTGTTTCAATGTCATGTTAGTATGAAAGATCATAAAGACCGTACTGAGCTGCAAAATGCATAACCCTACCATGCTATTACCATGCTATTACCATGCTATTACCATGCTATTACCATGCTATTACCATGCTATTACCATGCGTTCAAAAGACATAGAGCTATACTTTGGAATCACACCTGGCTTTATTGCGAATGGGCAGGGGATATAGTGCAAAGTTTGGCATGAATGACTCACATGCCTTCACATTTTTTCCAACATTCCTGACATACCTTCTTCCGGTCAAAAAACGAGGATTTTCCAGCTCTCTTGAAAAGCGAGCAAGAGGAGGGGACAGAGAGGAAGATCATGACTCCAGTTTTCCAACGATGATTTCTCCCCTGTTCCAGCTGAATAAATACACGATGTCATTGGGTTTGTTGTAAGGGTCTGGCAGAATACAAAAAATGCAGTAAGTTTAAATGTTTTACAAATTTGTTAGAATGCTTATAATTGACCGCCTGGGCTTGTAATTTGACGTAACGTAATATTGAATAATAATTGTTACCTGATTTCAGCCTCTAATCGGAATCCCCGGGCTACCACTTTGATCAATGAGACGAGCTTTCTTGTGAACCGGCCTGTCAGGTCCAATCAGGAGGGGAGGGGGAGGAGCTTGGTCATTTACATTTGAAGGTTTGTTCTGGCTCTCCTCATTTTGCAAACAAAGAGTGACTTTCTGGTCCAATCAGGAGGCGAGGAACTTGATTGTTTAGTTTCAAATGTCCCTGTCTTCTCACTTTGCAATCTTACATACTACCACTTTAATTCACTTTAATTGTTTTTGTTTGTTTACTGTACTTTACTGTACTGTTTACTGTACCAAGTTGTCACAACTTTACATGAAACGCACTTAGTACATTGAGATATTTTAAGCTACATGTGTCTACTTCACTGAACCACATCTCTAAAATGTACCTTTGAACTCCGAGCTGTATCCTGGAGGGCCATGCTCCTCTCCCTGGAGAGTTTGGATATACGGTTTTTCACTTAAGGATATTTCAAAATGCCAGATGCCTAGAACCTGAACAATGCACCTCCACTGACCCACGCCTGAGGAATGCCACTTTAAACCACCTAACAAACAAACTGTACTTGTCAGACACATATGCCTGGGCTATGGACAGGATTGGGACAAATTGCAAAGTTAACTGTGAAGAAAATATCTTCACAAAACCTGGACACAATGCTTTGCAGAAATTCAAATATTATTTGAAATAATAATTATTCAAATAATATTATTTGAAATCCAAATATTATTTGAATTTCTGCAAAGCATTGTGTCCAGGTTTTTCAATACAATGTCAGCATTTGTATTCTTTAGGGGCAGAATGATTCAGGTTTCCCAGAAGGCCCTGAGTCATGAAGCTTTTATGGACAGAATGAGTCGGAGGTTTATGTGTGTGTTGGTTTCACTGTGTTACGTCTTTCCCCCCAGGTTCTGTCTGCAGAAAAAGCTTTCATTTCTCTTTTGTTTACAGGTTTGTTCCCAAACTTCCCGGGTACATTAATATAGTGTTTCTGAGCAAAGACGGATGGCACTTGTGCAAGTCAGACTCCTCTCATGGAAGGTTTAAAAACCCTTCACATCAAAACCAAGACCATTGACAAAGCTTTTTAGACGGGAGGCAAAACATCCAACTCTTGGAACTTCAGTGTGAAGATGACGGCTTAGGAACCTTCGTTTGCAACCATTCACTGAGCATTATCTACGTGAGGTCCACACCAGCACCAAGTAGGCATTAATGGGGTGGAGGTGCTGGGATTGTGAAAGTGAGTGAAACTATGTTTTTGGTTTTCGCCATTTGATCATAAGAATGTTTGATCATGTCAAAAACCAAAAACAACTTTTACAGAATGTATAATGTTCTGGTATCGGAATAAATGAACGTCACATAGGCAATCAGTCAAATCAATGTTGGATTTGGACATGTTTACCCTGTCTCCTTCATTTTAGGGAAAAGACACACACATCCCCAGGCTCTAAGGCACACTGTCTTAGAGCCTGGGGATGTGTGTGACTTGTCTGGATTCAGTGCAGTGAAAAAAGACAGGATCGACCCGCACAACTGACATGATCCTCAATACTTTTGCTCTCACAAGCACTATATTTGTAATGTTGTTTTATCTTTCTGTGAAGCTATATAAATAAACGTTGATTGATTGATTGAAGCAGTAAGGTTGATGTTTAATGAAGAGCTGTAGTCTGAAACATTACAGCCAGTGAGAGCAATACACAAAATTGGGGAGCACTTGCGCGGATACATTTTTCACTGCTTTATGTCTTTGGAAATAGTCATGTTTCTGAAATATTCAAAAATGGCCTTCAAATGGACTTCAATCCGCAAAACATTTAGGTAATTATACTTTACTTTACAGTACTTGATGCAGCTAAATTTGTGTTTCTGTTCTCTTTGTATCAAAATATATATTTTTTGACACAAACAGTCCAGGGTCAGTCCCATAGTTTCTCAAGTAGCCTCTCCTCAAAGTAGCTCACGGAGAAAAGGGTAGGAGACCCCTGGTGTGACTTTGCAACATCCATTCATTTTTTTGAGCTTTTAGTCAAACTATTTTCTCTGTGAAACACAAATAAACATTGATTAACATACAGGTTTTTATTCAAAATAATTTAAATGAACAAAAGCAGGGCACAAGCCATTTGTTGATTGCACGCTTGTCCTATATCGAGAAAAGGACAATATGGCCGATACACGTTCCCACTAACAAGGTTAAAACTGACTGGGCCAATCATTTGAATCGATTTGAACACAGAAAAGGCATTACAGAGATCAATCATTATTGCATTGCTTGAAAAATGGACTAAACAGTTAATAATCTGACCTACTTGTGCACAGCTCCAGTCTCTGTCCTCCCTGTGAGCGCGAACAAAAGATGGTTGTTTGGCAGAGACAGAGATGTTGTTCTCTTTCACAAACATGGGCAAAGAAGGCTGGAGAAAAGTTCTTACAGTAACAGACTTTGTGTCTGCACGCTCAAAAACAAACTCAGCAACGTTTTTCAGATTTTTTCACCTTAAACATACAGTCAATAAAGCCATTAAAAGCGGGACACTTATGTTGGTCTTTTTAATATAATGCAATGGTGACAAACTTTTTGGGTCGTGGGCCAAAATTCCGCAGCCAGGGCGTGTCGCAGGCTGAATATATCGCAAACGTCCAAAGATTCATTTAAGAACATTTCGAATATATAATAAAATAGTAATTTAGGGACACTGTGTTGTGCTGTTTTGCAAAACAAACAAATATGTGTGTTGTTGATTCAATGAAGATACTGTACATGTCTATATGATTTGCCTTTTCAACTTGCCTTCTTGGGGGTGATTGGTTTCTAACCAATGATTAATATCATTTACAAATTGAGAATTGCCTCGGGGCCGGATAAAAAATTTCCACAGGGCCGGATGTGGCCCAGTGGCCAAATGTTTCGCATCTCTGATTTAATGTTACCAGTGAAATCAAGGAGATTTAAGTCTCTTTTACAAAAGAACAAGGTTAGCGCTTGCTATATCGATATACAGGTGCTCATCATATAATTAGAATATCATGAAAAAGTAAATGTATTTCTGTAATTCAACTTAAAACATGAAACTAATATATGATATAGATTACATTCAGTGACATATGTCAAGCCTTTGTTATAATTTGATGATTACGGCTTACAGTCCCATTTTCCAAATATTCTAATTTTATGAGATTTTTAATTTGGGGTTTTTACAAGCTGATCCATAATCATCAAAATTATAACAAATAAAGGCTCTACATATCTCACTTTGCATGTAATGTGTCTATCATGTATTAGTTTCACAGTTTAGGTTGAATAACAGAAGAGAATGCACGTTTTCATGATCTTCTAATTATATGACGAGCACCTGTATGAACAGTGCATTTTTTGAAGTGTTTGAACAAAACAATCTCATTTCATTTAAAATGTGAAAAATTTAAATTTGCGTAAAAATAATGTTGTAGCTATCCGTTTGTGTAAGTTGTTGTAGAGGTTTTCTTTTCTTCATTAATTTATTCAAGAGCTAAAACCTTGCCCCACGGACAGATTTATTGGAAGTTACTCAAATCAAGGACAACTTGAACTCTTTCAAGATTACTTTTTGCAGTGTGAAATCCATTTCTTGCAATATATTGCTCACACAAATTTATGGGGGAAAATATAAGGACTACTGTGTGGTGTGTGCAGTGATTATGAGCGATTCTTAACCAGGAAGTGGCACCGTGGCCTGACAGAGGCAAATATTGCAAACATTACCAGGTCATTGCTGTCAGATAGCTGTGAAACACGCTTATAAACTCAGTGGTTGGTACGTGGCCTTAAGGTAGTATTTTTAGTAGATATTTTTCCAATCTTGCGTTAAAAAATCACTTCACTGCTTTTTACTTCTACTTACTGCTACTGGGAGGACAATATTTCAGAAAACTTCCACAGAGTTTTGGCAACATCTGGTGGGGGAATGTGTGTATATTCTTGCCAATTCCTAAGACATATCTATGTAGTTTTCACAACAAACGTATCGCCAGAAAACCTTGAAAGACGATAAATAAAAGACAATTTCAAACTGAAAAACGATGGTGCAAACTTGTTTATTTAACACAGAAACTTCCTCACAGAGACTGAGGGACAAATTGTCAAACATTTTGACACGTTGTAACAGTTCAGATAACTTTACGAAGGCATTTGTAACACGTCGACTGCAACAAATCCATAAAGTCACCTCTCTGCATTTTAGCACTCAAGCACAACGACAGCAAACAGCGTAAAAAAAACGGTACAAAATAAATAAGATAATGCAAAGTCACCTTCATCTACGTAAAACATACAGAACAATAAAAGACAAGCTTGACTGAGATGACAAGTGTGGATTTTAGTGTGGGACAAATCAACACGGGGCCAATGTTGTAAATGGTAAATCATGTTGTTAGTGTTGAATTATCTGAAAAAAAAAAAAGGAAAGACATCATAAATATTGAAAGAAATTAAAACTTGACCGAAGCATTGATCAAAACAAACATAAATGGAATAAACCGCAGCACTTGGGAAAACCTATGCCAATACTGATTACGCCATTATTCTGCATTTTGAGGTTCAATTTTACAGTTTCAAACTAGAATTAGTTTATCAAAATGTACCGATACTTTTCACACTGGACGTCTCCATGAGTGGGCTTACCTGTCCAAGCGGGTGACCACGTCTCGGACTGTGTTGATGAGATTCTCGTGGTCCTGTGGACTGCTCATGATGATGCTGTGCAATTTCTTCATGTACGAGTCGATGGTTTCAACAGTCGGGGTCTCTCCACTTCCTACAAGACAGAGCATTACCTATTTTTCTATTTTACTGAAAATAGGCTCTGTGGACAGGATGCTTTTGGCCAAGTTCCTGTTGGCTACAGTATGGTAACGACTACTTCCTGTAAGGGCTGAACGATATGGACAAAATTTCATATTTCGATATTCCTGCCAGATATAATAATAATAATAATAGATCAAACTTGTATAGCGTTTTTTTGGACACTCAAAGACGCTTTACATGGGGAATAAAACGATACGATATAACTATGGGTTTGGTAAAAACAGCCTTTTTAAGGCTAAACATCATAATACAAAAGAGTGCAGTTTTATATATAAGAATCTAGATCATTTATATCTTGCTTTTTCGATTTTAATATCTTCAATGTTCATATCTCGATATGAGTCCTACTTCCTGTCCACATTGTGGCTGTGAATGAAAAATAAAATAAGGCTTCAACAGAAGAAAACTTAAATAAACGTCAAGCCGAGTGTTTCATAACAATGGGTTCATATGGCGCTGCTATTTTAAGATTTGTTAGCGCTCGAGTAACGTTAGCCTTTAGCTTCAGCAGCAGCTGCAACAACAGCTACATCCGCAAAGCAGGCGAGGAATCAGTGGGTTTTAATGGGGGGTGAACTGCAGTTTTGATTTTTGTTGCGACGGTGATCTTTGTAAAGCCGGGGGTGCACATTGCGCGATTTTAGCAGTTTGCGACAAATAATCACTTGTCGTGGGAAAAATCTTAGGCCGTAGCTCAAAATCAGGGATAAAGATTGAAAATAGAACCGTCGTACGACCAAAGACGAGCTGTGGCCGGCATCAGGCAGTGTCTGA
The DNA here is from genome assembly GCA_021464625.1 of Proterorhinus semilunaris. Classification (NCBI taxonomy): domain Eukaryota; kingdom Metazoa; phylum Chordata; class Actinopteri; order Gobiiformes; family Gobiidae; genus Proterorhinus; species Proterorhinus semilunaris. Next base: position 26,490,463 of record CM038356.1, on the reverse strand, counting down.
TATTTTGGAACGCCAGTCAGTGAGCCAACTCTGTGACTAGGACCTCTGTCAGTGTCCCGTCAACACCGCCAGAGTCATAAGCAACAGAAGCCAGGCATGAGCGGGTCCCACTTTTTAAGGTATGTTCCCTGCACTTTTTTGCGAAAATAAGCCCCGCTAGCATGTGGCACTTGCCTCAGCTAAAGACAAGCTGTCTGAGGCCTGAAACTGCTACGGGAAAACTTTGGTTGTAGCTACGAATTGTCTCTTTGGACCATAGCGCAGTTGAGACGAGAGCAGCTCACGATTTTACAATCCCCATGTTGTGCATGATCACAACCCCACAGTGATCTGATAAACCACTTTAGCAGCCGTGTTTGGACAGTGTATGTGGGCAATATTACGTAGTTCCACATTAAGTAAAGCAAAGTGAGACTTTTTAATCATAACTATAGCCTTTTCTAACTAACAAAATGTGAGATGCAAGTGCTCAAGATGTGTTTAAATGCTCATCAAAAACCTGGAATAAAGCATTATTTAACCTCCCCATTTTACGAGTTTGACAAGTAAAGTCACAAAAGCATTGATTGACGCTGACCTGGCAGTGGCACAGAGGAGAAGCTGGACGCCAGCGCTTGCCTCAGTGTCTCCAGATGCTGCTGTAGGAGGCCGTTTCTCCCTCTCTCCTGCATCACGTCTCCCTCCAGCCGCTCCACAGCGCCCCTCATGCTCTCCACGTGCTTCTGCAGCGCTGCGTTTCGCTCCTCGTACTCCATATTGGTCTTACGCAACTGCCTCAGCTCGGCCTCCCGGGCTATACATGGGGAGAAAAAAAAAAGGCATGTTTCAACTATTTTGGGAAAAGCAAAGTGGCGTCAAACAGATTCCCCCCAAAGTGTGTTCAAGAGCTCTTGAACAAATGGAGGTTTAAAAATAATGGCACTCCTTACCTTTGCTGTGGTTGAGGAACTCCTCCGTAAAGATGGGGATGTCAAACACAGTCCTGTCCTTACATTCTTCCTTCTGGTGAAATAAAAAAGCAATATGTAGAAATGATGACCTCATACAAAAAACAAGGTGGTACTTGGGTTTCAGGGTCATTTACAATGTTAGACTTTCTTCCTTTTAAGGCGAAGTAAGGTGGAAGGTGAAAACAGATTTTTCACACAGTGGTCAATGTTGAGATTTTTAGCCAGATTTCTCACTTAACATCCTAGTTTTAATGTCAAAGTTAAAAGTAAAAAAAAAAAACGAAACTCACACCCTCTGCTATGCTTAATTTATGATGTTTTTTCCGCTAGAGATTTCCGGGAAATAATTAAAACCTCACGGTGCGCCAGCCGGTTTCCCACACGTATTTATTCACAAATATCCTCGTCTAGCGTGAAAGGCGACCGAGATGACACTGTAATTGAAATATTGTCATTTCCTTTCTAGGAGACCGCCATGGCCATAACTGTGGCTAAAGACGGGAACAATATACAGGTGCCTGCATTGACATAAGGATACTTTAGGACCCGTTTTCTCAAAATAATTGGCTTATAGTCCGGAGCGACTAATGTGTTTTTTTGTTTTTCCTTTTTTTTTATCCAAATATATAATTTCACATGCCAGTAGAGGGCACTGCAGGCTAATCGAGCAGCAGAAAGAAAGTTTGGAGTGAGTGAGAAGCGGGTTACTACAATGAAGTAAACAAAAAAAAACTAATCACGGGCTAAAAGCTCGATGGCCACAGCTAGAGGAACGAGTTTACAAATGGGTGCTTAAACAACGTGTGTCCAGGGGTCCTCTGTGTCAAAGCGATTGTTCAGAAGTGACACAGAGGATGAAGATTTCAGTGGATTTAGTGATTTGGAGTGAGATCGAGAGTTTTGTATGTTATTTATGCTATAGTTATCTGATCTGTTAATGTGACGTTAAGATACCAGACACCTATTTAGTTCGTTGTTTATGCTTCATGTAGCTAACCATCAATGTGTTACGTTAGCATACTGTACGCCAATTCAGTCGGTTGTTTTTTTTCCATCAGGCAATGTTTGGCTAGTGCGTCTTATACTCCGGAGCGACATATAGTCCGGAAAATACGGTAGCAAAAAACAAAGCAAAAAATGTGAATTTTTATAGATTTTTTCCACTTATAAAACAGCTTATTTAAAAACTATGAAAAATTCTTTTTTAATTCCCTTTGGAAAAATCTTATATTTCAACAAAATAAAGTAATACAATGAAATCTTGCTCTATCCATTATTTAGATTTTGTTGTTGAAAATATAAGCAATTCTGGCCGTTTTTTTAATATGAAAACATAACATGATAGAAAACTACATCCGTTTCTCATATTTACATCATATCTCTAAATTCTTTGTTTTCCCCATTTCTCTACAGTCTCTCCTTTTATCATATTCTTTAGTTGCATTTAAAGCAGTACTAAGTAACTCATGCCCCTAGAGGCCATAAGCGCCACTGCAGGCGCCGTAGCATGTTGCGTTTTTTTACTCATTAATTGTCCGTGCGAGTAAATACTACACTGACAGAAAAGACGAGGGGAGCGATCCAATTACACAATTGATCAACTTTTTTTGACTCAAACTTGGCTGTAAATACTGTTGAAGTAGCTTTGCCCGTTAACTGCTTCTTCGTGATTCCATTAGTGTGTATTGGTGACTCAGACCCGGAGGCAGTCAAGTTGCAAATGTGGTTTTCTGGCCAGAGACACTGTGGAGAGATGAAAGACCCCCCTCCAATCATCCCATTAACACTTGTATTACCCCCAGAGGGACTACGGAAAGGATTTATTAAGGTAAACAAGTTACTTAGTACTGCTTTAGGTGTTTTTTCTTCTGGTTTAGACATGGATTACACCCAGTTAGGAAACAAAGTCAATGTTTGACCTTTTTACATTGGTATGGAAAGGAGCAAAGAGGTTCAACAGCCCATAAATTAGATGGATAATTACCGCAAAGATTGGAATAAACCCTCTGCCTCTGCTTTTCCACGCTCTGTACATGCTACATTAACCACGTCGCACAAACTGGCATCACACCGCTGATTTCATATCTTTCTGGACCCACAGTTGCCAACTTCTGCTGTTCTCGGCCTAATGTTTGTTGGTGCTCTACTCCTCATTTAGCCAGGCTTAGGCCCGGCACCGAACCAGCAAACCAACGTGTGCTCCCCTGTGGCTTTACTCAAATATTGTGCCGCGCCGCCTGACTGACAGCGAGCCCCGGCTGTTCATCTTGCTCCCTCGTCGTGGGCGGGTAATGGATTTTACGCCTGGCCACGGGGGAAATCCAGATGAAGTTTTTAAAAAATTAGGAGGCAGGGGGTAATTTCATCATCTGCCCGGCCGAGATATCAAAGAAGGCAACGCGATGGCTCACAATGTATTTGCTGTAAAAAATGGTTAGGACAACAGCGCCTGGCTTGTATATTGCCTCCCGCGAGGAACGCATCATCCGTTCTCATTTCTTGTCATAATAACGTTCGGGGAAGAAGGATCATTTGGCGCGGTGTCTTAAAGGGGGAAAACATTGGCACTTTCAGCAGGAAGAAAGTCAACTGGAACTTTTTGATCGCAAACTTACGAGGAGACTGAACCAAACAGAAATATTTATGACCCTAAACCGGATATCTTTTTTTATATTAGTAGAACAAAATTTAATCTGTTCACCTTCAGTCTATTATAAACTCAGTAATGTGTAGAAAATAACACGGTGCATCTAGTTATAAAGCATTCTTATAAATTCTGCTAACTTGCAGGCAAGTCATTTCTGTGACAGTGACCCAGAGAAGCGAGTGACCTTGCAAATTGTGAAAAGTGCTTATAAAGTCATCCTTGCAAAGAATTTAGCAGCCATGCGTTAGGAAAAAAACTATGTAATGTACTTGGCTCCCACTTTCATTTATGCAGGCAGCAGAAAGTCCAATTTAATGGTTTTAATGCCATTTTAATATCCAAATACAATATATTGTAACGCCATAAATGCAAAAATATCTGCAAACCTTCCATCACACAGAGGAATGAGGGAAATTTTGACACAACGGGAAACTTCCTTTCCCCGAAAACTGCAGCTAAATTTGTTTTTGTCCAGATAAATGGGTCATGCCACCTTCACGTAGGGCTGAGCGATTTAGGAAAACAAATAAGCACGATTATTTTCCCCATATTGATTGATAGCGAATTTCAATTTGATTTTTTCATAATCAAATACAACTTGCTGATTCATAAAATTAGATCAAGTCTCATTTAACGGACAAAAGTCTTCCATTGTCTCGTCCAAACTCCCAAACTAGGTACTGTCTGTTCCAAAGAAATGGCTGTAAACCTGTCGATTATAAAGTCCTGTGATGATTATTGAGATTGAGCCAAAGTAGAGATTCCGATTAAATTTCGATTAATTGCCCAGTCCTACCTTCACGTCAGACCTTGGAAGCTAAGCAGGGAGGGCCTGGTCAATACTTGGATGGGAGACTGTTTGGGAACACCGGGCCTGGGTGAATGTAATGTGTGAGTGAGTGGTTGGTGGTGGTCGGAGGGGCCGATGGCGCAGACTGGTTGCCTCGCTTCCATCAGTCCACCCCAGGGCAGCTGTGGCTACAATAGTAGCTTACCACCATCGAGTATGGAGTGAATGAATAAAGCGTCTTTGAGAGTCCAGAAAAGCGCTATATAAAACTGATTCATCATTGTTTTTTTGTTTTTTTTACTTATGCAGTAAAAATAGTCAATTATTTACCAACAAAAATGATTTAATGCTTGGATGCAATTTCAATGAGGATAATTGTGTTATCTTAAGTTCAGGAGCATGACCACACCTCATGTACACCCTTTCTGGTTTCTGTCCGATAAATCCTTCAAGATCTTGCTTCTCAGCGTTCCCCTTTACGAGCCCCTCCCTACCACCCATATTTCACTACTTTTTCATTCTTTCTGAAAGCCTGAGAGCTCGTCGTCTCCTCGGAAGCCCCAAAACGGCCACCGTCACAACGTTCAACCTCAATCGTCATCTTTGCTTCATTTTGAGGTTGTGGTCCTTGTGACTGAATGCATTTGAACACCAACTTTGGTACTAGACACGAAAACCAGAAGAAGTACAAACCTCGTGAAGAGCCTCGTTAGCTGCCTGGTGTCCGACCTCTGGAAGAAAGATGTGATTTGATGTTATTGCCCATTAATAGCTTTGCACAATATGACAAGATCTTTCGTTTGCGATAGTCTCACCTCCCCTGTGTCGCTTGCCCTTCTGCTTCTCTTGGACTTTTCTGGTGAAATGTTTGTAGGCTTCAGTCTTCTGGTACTTCTCCAGCTCCCGCATGTAACGCTCTTTGTCCTTCTCGGCCTCATCCAGGTACCGCTGTCAAAAGACAACACACATCGACATGTTACACTGTGCATCGCACCTCTGCTCTTAATTCAAGAGGGTGACACTGTTCGGTCCCACGGGATTCACCTCCACCCACACATCTCTCATTGATATTTTCATCACATTTACTTGTTGAAAACGGTGAAATACACTCTGTTTGAAATAGAGTAATTAAGTTGATGGAACGTCTTTCCAAAGGCTATAATCACACTTTATTCCCATGATCCTCTCACACATCACATACTGTATCGTAAGTTGTCCAACACACATGCCACAACAATCAAACCCATTAAATCATTATATAAACAAGCTCTTAAAACATTGGATGAAAAAAAAAAAACTACAGATATCACCATTGTCAGAAATATAAGCAATTAAGTTGGGACAATCTTATAAAATTCAAAAACATCTGTTTAATGTACAGAATCAAAACGGGCTCTGCTCCCCCTTCACTGAGCGAGTTTGTAAACTTCAGATCGAGTGCAGCCAGAGTAACTCGAGGGGCTGTGAGGGAAAACTGCATCCTCCCCCTCAGAAAAACTGCATTCGGGCAGGCCGTTTTTCCTTATAAAGCCTCCCAACAGTGGAACACAGTGCCTGAATCCATTCGCGAGTCTCCCTCATTCGACTCATTTAAAAAGAATGCCAAAAAGTGGCTCGTGGAGACACAGACTTGTGAGCTCTAGTTATGTTGAAAATGTATGCTTTGCTCATTGTATGTACTGAGTATGTATGCAACTATATTGTGTTTAGTGAATTGTTGTGTGATTTTAATTCTGTCTTTATTTTATGCTGGCCTTGACATCTGCCAAAGGGACCACTGATGAAACTGAGCTTTTTCTGCTAACTCAGGCACATTTACTTTATATAATGTTGATTACTGTGCACTGTCCCTTTTCAAATAAATAAAAAAATAATGTTTTTTTTAAATATAAAAAAAAAAAATGTAATACCAAATGACTTGAGATATTAAATGACTAAGTATTTTCACACATACTAATTTCAGGCATATTTGGAGTTTAAAAATGTTTTCACAATCGTAAAGGCAGATTGTTCATCATCCCAATATTCATTAAAACATTTATTTCTTATAAATTCTTACATTTATTTGTAAGAATAGCCCAATAGCCTGAGCTGCTGGTGGTACTTGGGCTTCGTCAGGTGGTACTCAGACTCATCTTCAATTTCAAACTCTAGCTGAACGTAATTTAAATTATGCTTTATTAATGCTAGAAGGTCCCGGGTTCGATTCCCACCTGGACGGGGCCTTTCTATGTGGAGTTTGCATGTTCTCCCCGTGTCTGCGTAGGTTTCCTCCGGGTACTCCGGTTTCCCCTACCACTATAAACATGCACAACAGGTTCCCCTCTGGGGCCAGGACTCCTCTGAAAAGAGATTCTTAATCTCAGTGGGACTTTGCTGGTTAAATAAAGGTTTAAAAAAAAAGATGCCATTTAGCGTCATTCTGGTTTAGATACAGTTTAAACCCAATTTAGACATAATTTAGTTCTAGAAGAGGAATCAGGTGCTCTTCAAGCTCGTTCTTAATAATGAGGCACTCTGAATTTGCAGATTCACTTTTATTTACAGCGTGACGTTTCAACTCAAAGGAGTCTTCATCAGGGTAAGTCCATACGTAAAACTGTACGCGATGTGAGTCGAGTACAGTTTAGGCACAAGTCAGGAATGGTAAAGCTAAGGAAAGCGGTTTGTTGTCTTATTATGGGTTTTAAAAGTATGTTAATTACTTTGATTCGGATCTGAATGATTTGTAAATTGACCAAACTGACAATTAAGAGAAAAAATAAAAGGTTATCCGAGCAATAATGGTAATATTTCCTGCCACGTTGCATACATAACACTACAGCAAAACACCCCTCTCTTTAATCATACCGACCTGCTTCTCGTCTGGCGGCAGCTTGCTCCACTCGTTGCCTAACATCCGAGTGATCTCTGGGAAGGGCACGTCAGGCCGCTCGGCCCGAAGCTGCTCGCGCCTGTCGTTCATGAAGCGCACGTATCCGGTCAGAGGGGCTTTGGGTGCATTGCTGTCCTTCATCGGCTTCTTCCTCTTTCTCCCCTTGGTCCAGCTGCCACGCCGGGGCTTCTGAAAAATGCAAGTGTTTTGACATTTTATGAAATCGCTCTCCACTGCCGGGACACACTTGTGAAGAGCAAAGAAGCGGAAAAAAGTGAAAAATGTGTCATCTGATATTTTTGTCTTCATGTCTCTTTTTTTACCTCGTCTCCATTTCTCTGGGAGTTGTTATCGGCATTGGCCCCGGGAGAAGCAGTCTGCTCATCCATGACACCAAACTGTAGCAAAGAAAAAGAGGTCATATCGGATTAGTATGCTGAAGTGAATACAACGCTGTTATATAATTAAGAAAATGTGCAAGAATGAAGAAGATTTGAAAATACAGGTCTGGTTTATGTGGACATGATGGTGAAAGAGACACTCCAGCCCATTTATTATATGTATTATTGGGTTACCTCACAATAGGAGTGGGCAAGTTAGGCAACACTTACACATACCTTTGGACCGTCTCAATAAATAATATTTCAAGCAAGCAGTGGACTTTACCAAAATGCACGTCACTCTACCATTGTTTGTTTTCTAAATAAGAACACAGCAGTAAGTATGTCAATTATGTTTTACCGGTAGTTTGTGCAACTTTTTACTCATCATTAACAATATACTTGATAGTAAAGCAGTACCAAGTACCTCATGCCCCTAGAGGCCATAAGCTCCACTGCAGGTGTCGTAGCATATTGCGTTTTTTTACTCATTAATTGTCCGTGAGAGTAAATACTACGCTGACAAGACAAAGGGAGAGACAATGGAAATATTTTTTTTCACTCCAACTTGGCTGTAAATACTGTTTAAGTGGCGCTATCCATGCAGTTAGCTTTGCCCGTTAGCCTGTTAGCTTCTTCTTCGTGATTCCATTAGTGTGTATTGGCGCTCTGACCCGGTGGCAGGGAAAGTTGCCATTGTGGATTTCTGGCCAGAGACACCAGGGGGGATCATAGACCCCCCAATCATCCCATCAACACTTGTATTACCCCCAGAGGGACTACGGACTAAGGATTTATTAAGGTAAACAAGTTACTTAGTTAGTACTGCTTTAAAGACCCTATACCTGATTTTTTTCATAACATACAATGAAAGAGGAAACCACTAAATTAAAATGTTATTTGTGGTCCAAACTCATTCCTAACTTTCCAAACATAGGCCTCCCAATTCTTTTCAGCGATGCGTTTATGTACACGTTTCACAACTTGAAGGGTCACTTTCACAGAAAAGCTAGGAAATTAGCCTGCACGTCCAAGAAATTGATAGAAATGCTTTAAAGTTTATAATTAGTTGCACAGTGGTTGTTTTTTTCAAAAAATAATAATATTTGCAATGTACTCCATTACCTGAAAAAAAATCAGGTATAGAGCCTTTAAAGTAATTGTACATATTCCATACAACAATTGTGATATAATAAACGATAATTATGCTCTGGCCACCTCTAGTTAAAACATTTAAATCTAGTTCCTTAATAAAGTGGGGTAAAATAGTTAAACAAGTGTTAATATCAACTACTTTCGTAACTAATTTTTCAGTCTGAACAATGGAGAGCAAGCTTTCCCTGACCTCTTTTGTTTTTTGCGGGAGCACCTCCCAGATTTGGCCGGTCATGTTTCCTCTGATAGAAACGCCACAGTTGTTATAAATCATGATTAGCCAAGTAAATGACAGTCACAAATGTCAACGCAGCATTCAACAGACTGTAACAAAGCTACTGCGGCTCCATGGGTGAGCTATACTTTCGTAGACAAAACAAACAGTGGATGATAAACATAGCAAGATTAATGTTATGTAAGGAGTTAGAACCCTTAACCTTTTGAAACAATGAGTTTGTGTATCCAGGAAGAGATTTTAAGAACAAGAAGAGATGGCTATAACCATGAACCAACTAGGGTTGTCACGGTAAACGGTGTAGCGGTAAACCCCGGTAAAAATGTTGCAGGTAAAAATTACCTAATCTTGTTTTTGAAAAACTATATTATCTCGGTGGATTACCGCGCCCGCGGTGTCGGCAAAGTGAGCCTCACCGGCCGCCGTCTCCTCTGTTGAAGTTGCCGCGCAGGCGCACTCCGTAGCACAACCAAAACATAACTTTCTCGAAGCTGGAATCATGTTCGAGACGGCAGCGCTCAGGACATCCATCTAGGCCTGCCACGATAAGTGTTTTTTTGAGGACGATATATCGTCTCAGAAAATATCGCGATAAACGATAATATTGAGTATAATGCAAATACTGTAGGCAATAAAAAGAAAACTGTAAGCAACTATTTAATTGAAATGTATTGAACTTCTGACATTCAATATTAACACCTTATACCAAACAAAGCGCAAACTAGAAGGGTCGACATATTCTAGGACACTGTATCCATCTGTGCTTCTCAACCTTTTAACATAACTTACACTCTCACCAGGTTCTGTGTTTGAACTAGGCCTGTCACAACATTTACAACAAATAGTCAATATACAGTATCATCTTTAAAAATATCCCAATAACAATATTGATATTTCATCTGCATTATTCTGGTTAAATATTTCCTCACAAAAACAATATATTAAATGTATGGATTCAGATCATACTGTATTACTGCTAAAGTAGAGTAGCCATGTTGTGTTCTTTTTCCTTTTCTTTTAAAATATAACCTCCTGTACACACGGCCGTCGGAGTGAAGCAGCTTTTTTGGGAAACTTGTTGACTGTTTGTCAAACCGCTGCAGCATTTCTCTGTAACATAGACCTAAGCACTGAGTAATGTTCTTAGGACCATCGCGCTTGTATTTGGACAGTGGCTAAAGCGCTCGGGTTCCTCTCGCTAACAGTAGCACTGATTAGCTTTGATACACCGACTGGGCGGTGGTTTTGTTTCGTTCTCATGGACATACCTGCAGTTGCATTGATGTTGTTAATTTCTCCCTGATGAGTTATTTTGGCTAGAACTCCAAATGTTTTCTCACGAGTCCCTCTTGCTTCGCGATAAAGTTCACAGAAAGTGTCGGAATCAGCAGCTCCGTAGTAGCAGCACTTTGTTTACACCCCGCCTCTCTCCAAAAGCAGCGCTGATCTATGATCTGGATACATGCAGGGATACGTCTGATGTGCTCAATGCTGTCTTTATGTACAGGGAGACGGGTTGGATGGACGCTCCGCTCACTCAGCGTTGTGATAGCGTTCATGTTTCTGTAGTTATTTTAAGCACACGCAGCACGTGCATTTATCGAGACTATAAATGTTATCGTCCTTCATTTTACTTATCGAGCGATAACTCGATATAGTAATTATCGCGGCAGGCCTACATCCATCAGCCTTCAAACAGGACCAAGTCTGAAGTCTGGGCATATTTTGGGTATTTTAAAAAAAGCCAAAGGACAGCTGATAGAAGACAGTTTTCCGTTTGCGGAACGTGCAGGAAAAAAAGTGTCTCTAAAGGCAGCGATACTTCGAACCTCATGACTCGCCTGCGTGACCGTCACCACAACTATAGCCAATACAAGTAAGTTAACGTTGGCGTTTTAGCTGAAATGCTGATGTGGGGACTTTGGGTTGAGGGAGAAGGTAACGAGTCGCCCCATAGTCCAGCTACAGCGCCACCGCCAGCATATAAGCTGTGTCCGGATACCTCTGGCACAAATGCGTTACAGGGCTGCTGGAGGGCAGATTAAAGTTGGTCGCCAATGCAATAGATTCACTCTCGCCGCATTATTATGAATTTAACAATGATTACTGTCTGATGGCATTTTCCCAAATCTGCAGAGCGAAAGCAAACTGGAAGGACTCCAACTGAGAACAATATTCCCGATATAGAGGGTTTATCTAGTTAAAAATATTCTAACACGGTTCTGGAGCAATAAATAGTACATGTAACACCCTCCAAACGATCACCAATTCATAGTTATAGTTCCTTTACTTTGATGTGATGTGACTTGGCTTTGTCTTTATTTTTTAAATATAACAAACACTGTTACACTTTTTTAAAACTATTTCAGTTTGTGTAGGGCTATCAATGCTTTCTGAACTTATTAACACACATTAAAAAAAATACCGCGATAATACCGAAAACCGTGATAATTTTGGTCACAATAACCGTGAGGTAAAATGTTCATACCGTGACACCCCTAGAACCAACATTGATAGTGTAATTATTTCACTGCTACTGATTCAATTGATATTTCATGTTTTCATAACAATCTGTCACTAACTTTTCGCCTCAATGTACAGAGTTTAATTTCATGATTTGGACACACAATGCTTTGTATGTCCAAATAATTTCCTTCAATAAATTTGGGCATACAGTAGTTTGTGCGATACTGGCAGAGGTTGACCCACGTGAGCATTGTGTTACTGCGCCCTCTACAGGATAACAAGCAAATACGACAAGAATCTAATCATCATTTTTGTATAGTTTTCAATATTATGGCATAAGATTTAGAATAAAATATTGATCATGCAGGTTTGAATGCAGGAGAGAATAATTACAACAGTGTAAACATGACAAAATCGAGCAAATGAAGAAAGAAACTGCCAACAATGAATGTATATAAATGCATTTTGTTTGGTAAAAAAAATATATATTATTATTATATTCTGCATCCAGCCACGCATCAGAAGACACAAATCAGATCATAAGAGGAGTCGTAAAAATCCGTGTCGTTTCTGCTAAAAAAAAATTCAACAAATAAATAAAAGATGCCTGTTGGTTGGATTATCATCTTGCCAGCTGCAAGATGCTAATCCAAGGCTAGCTGGTTGCTTGTATTGTAGCATTACACCAAATTAAGCAAAACGCTAAAATAACACAAAGCCGTTCAAATATGAGCCTTTGCGAAATGACATTACGATCAGTGAAATAACCGCCGGTCTGGAGCCTCACCTATGGGACTCGTGAATGCTAACGTAGGTTAATGCTAACTATGGGTCAAGCTAATTTTGTTAACACAATGATGGCGTTCAGGGCAGGAAACCCCGATTTCGGCGAAATCATGAGACTTTAAATGGCGTTAGCTATGGCACCCGTGTCATTTTGTGTTTGATGTAATGTGAAAAGCCCGAATGTCAGAAAACGTAACGTTACCTTTGATGGTGAGAGCGGTACTTCTCTTCCCAATCAAAACAATGCAACTGGCTTCCTCACTGTAGCGATGTACCAAATCGCTTCTAAACGACAAGAAACAACCCCTTGGTCGTATTTATTATCTTTTTGATGTAACGTGCTTATCTATTGTCCGACTATCTTGTAAAATCAACATCTATGCAGCTGATTTGACAATTTTCTTTTCTTTTTTACTGAGACTGGCTTCTTCGTGTAAATGTAAGTGCTGCTGTCAAACATGATTTAGGTTAGAGCGCCTCCTACTGTTTCAGGTAATTACTTGTACGGTACCACATAAAATAAATAAATATATTAAATCGGCTATATTATTATTATTATTATTATTCGTAGTAGTAATAGTAGTAGTAGTAGTAGTAGTAGTAGTAGTAGTAGTAGTAGTACTAGTAGTTAGTAGTAGTAGAGGAGTAGTCAACCCCACCTCCACGTGGTGAACTATGGACATTATTCAGCTGAACCTTGTAGTGACAGAATGCTTCGTACATGAGTTTGCGTATGGTAACAAACGGGGCTCTAGCTGTGAGTAGCCAGCTATGAGTAAAAAGTAATGAGCCAAACAATTACTCAAGTAAAAGTAAAAAAAAATAAAAATACTCTGAGGAAATGTTACTTGAGTACATTGAGTAACTGAGTAACTGAGCGAAAAAGTCTGATTTATTTTCAAAGACACCATAAATTGTGTGAAACAAAACATAAAATAATGTGGGAATCGTGATTTTCCAAAGAAAATGGCAGCAAATACAGAAAAACTAAATAATTCTAAAGAACAAGGTGCACAAGACAAACTACATCTATTTTATCAATCAGAATTAAGCATTTGCCGCTTGAATATTTATCATAATTTATCCCTCAAGTAGAAGTAAAAAGTACCGTATGATAAAACTACTCTAAATCTTCAAAAAATTATTCAAGTATATGTACATAAGTAAATGTAACTGAGTACAACCCGTCTCTGGTAGTAATAGTAGTATCATCCAGGATTTTATTATAATAGAAGCCAAAAGGCAAGAAACAGGAAGGTGAACAACGAAAGCAGTGGATGGAGCAAATCGAAGAAGACGCTAAAGGCCAAAATGTATTGGTGAAACATCTGCAGAATATGACAAAGGCCCATTGGGTCACGTTTCTTAAAACACTGTAGGGATATTCCTAGCCCACCGCAAAGAGCCCCATAGTTTTTTTTTTTTTAGCAGGCGAAGCATTTATAACGCCCTCCTGCAGCATGAGCACTAAGCACTGTACCACCATGCCGCCTTGTTCAGGTCACTCCCCTCATTGTGATGTGCCTGGAAGCAAATCTGTGGCCCAACATCTCAACAGGCCCAGGTCAGTAAGGCGGGATTCTCTGGCAAAGTAGCAGTAGTAGTAGTAGTAGTAGTAAACAAACTATGAATATGTATGAATGTAACACAGTGCATTCAAGTGAGAATTTAGTTTTAGTTTATTAATTTATTTGAGCAGTTAAAATTCTGCTCGAGGTGTGGTCCAAGGGTCTGCAGGAATTTGAAGGTGACACACATCTGGAGGTTCTGGGTTGAAACCCTTTTGTGTAATGTAATGTGATGTGTAATGTAATGTGATTGGATGTGTGCGTTGCAGAGAGTAGCTTTTGACTCATCTGAACCGTATATGAATCACATTGCTAACCTCTGTGTAACAGCACGAGTAGTAAGAATAGCAGCAGCGTGATGAGACGGCGGCAGAAACAGAGCAGATCACAAGTCAGGGCCCATGCAGCGCCGGGCTCACTGAAGCTGGAGCTGGAATTGAAAGGTAGATTGCAATCGCAGCGCCGCAATTATCCCGCGTTAATCCCAGCCAACTCTCACACGCTCATTACACACACGGGCCGGGGACACGCAGGTGCCACCGGGAGAGAGGAGAATCAACAGACAGAGCAAAACCAAAACTGATATTCACTACCTTTTTTGCCAAAACAATTATAATTTTGCTAAGTAATAATGCATTTATTTGGTGTCTCATTTGACAAATGTACAAATGGCTCAAATGGAACTCGCGTTTCATCCATTTCTAAGAACATAACAGATGTTCCTTTCTTGTTTTCCACGAATGTATGACTTGTGAAGCTGCAGTGAATAGTGTTGATCAGGTTGCGTGGACAGCTCATGCTTTGCCTCCGGGAAATTAAGCCTGTTGCTCTAATTGACAAAGTCAGTCCAAATTTTCGTCCTCTGACAGCTCATTTCAATCACAGCTACCTTCATCATGCTTTTATCGCATTCACCATCATTCACAGCAAACACAATGAGAGGAAACATGGAGCTGAATCGAGTCAGCTCTGCTTTGGAAAGTGTTCCCGATCGCAGCAAGATTATAACACTATAGTGAATGCAGTCTGCTATTGATTAGCTTCTATAGACAATTTTGATCATGATGTTGTGCTTGTTTAAGATGTTGTTTCTGATGCAAAGACCCTCAAATCCTAACATGAATTTGGATCAGTCCAGCGTATACCAGTCTGCATCGTGGAGGCTCTAATTACATCCTTTTCTTCAGAAAACCTGAAGAAATGCATTAAAACACGAATGAAAGGCAATCCATGCACCTTACCATGACGATCTTGCTACTGGTACAGAATATTAATGATGTCTTTGCAAAGTAATGTACTGTAGCCATGTACGAGTCATGTGACTGAGTCTTTCGTTGTGATCGGATTGGCAGCCTCACTTTCTTCAGTCTACCACAGGACAGTTGTGACTACATACGCAGTAGCTTACCAAACGCTGTATCTGCTTGAATCGATCGATGCTCCCCAGTCCAAAACACAGCCTCCAAAAATGCATCACGTAATGAAAAATAATTCATGACAGGTATCTATTCTATGATCATGATCTTAAAGTTCATGTTAAGTTTTCAATGAGGATCCCAGAGCGAAGACAGGTAAAGTTCAACAGTTTATTTAAAAAAAAAATAACAGGCTGAGGCGACGGGGGGCTGGCTGGGAACAGACGGAACCAAGACGAAGCAGTGGCATTAGAGGATATCCCGAGCACAGGAGGAAACAGGTAAGTATCACAAAAATCTAGGTCAAGAAAAGCTTAAGCTCTACCGTGACGGGATTTTCTGTCTGAATGGAGAGAACTGAGTCGAGCTTTTGGATTCAGACTCATCATGATCATGACCAGGTGTGCTTTGTTGCTGCAGGTCCCAGCCGCGCCCCCGTCAACCACCAGCTCTGCACAGAAACAGAACACAATGGGGAGGGGGAACAGAACACTAACCCTAACAGGCTTACACTTGGATTGTGCTTTACAACCTTGACTTATCAAAGCACTACACTGCAGTCACAATTCATCCCCTCCACACTCAGTAATGGTAAGATACTATTGTTCATGGCAGCAGTCTCCAGGAAAATGCCGCAGTGTTGTCCTCTCTAGTTAGGTCGACCTAAAGGGGCTCTCGACCTGAGAGCAGCACTTTTGGGTCAGTGTAAATCCAACCGTAGCACTTTATGTCGGTCTAAACAGCCTGGTGCGATGTCTGGTGCAGGTGCGTGTGTGCGTGTCGGCACATTGAAAGATCGATGCCCGTAGTCATGGGAATAAGTCCAGCGAACAGCTGATCGTTGTTACGTGGCTGATGGTGCGATGTCTGGTGCAGGTGCGTGTGAAGTCAGACTGAACTAACTTTGAAGTAAATCCAGTTAGAACTAGGGCTGGGCAATATATCGATATTTAAGATATATCAATATATTTTTAGATGAGATATGGAATTTGACCATATCACATATAATTCAAATTCAGATAAGCTATTAAGTTAACAAAAAGAAACAGGTAATTTCAAACTGATGTTTAAAATAGTTTATCTTAAACTGAGCACTTTATTTTGTTACACAGTGTTATACAGTGTTGATGTTTACATTTTAGAGTGAGTTTTCAATAAAACTACACATATTTGGCTTTGACTTTGACTTAAAATTTCATTTCACAGCTCTCACTTTGCAGAAAAAATATCGGGATGTATATCATATCGATATTCAACCTAAATATATCGGGATATGACTTTTAGTCCATTTTGCCCAGCCCTAGTTGGAACTAGGGCTGCCTCGGCTCGGCCCACAAGGCTCTCCAACATGTGTGAAAACGGCCTTAATCTTCCATCCATCCAATTTCTTCCACTTTTCCGTTGCCGGGTCGTGGGGGCAGCTTTTGGAGCTGCCTGAATCACATTGCACCGGCCCCCTACGGCTCCTCCTGCAGGTGGTGGGTCCACGGAAGGACGGCCTCATGATTCAAACCGAGCCTGTTGGTCTCTCATAAGGGACTTCTGAACCGCTCTTTGTCTGACCCGTCACCTAGGACCTGTTTGCCATGGGAGACCCAACCAGGGGCACAAAGCCCCCGACAACAGAGCCCCCAGGATCATTCGGGCGCTAAAAACCCCTCGTCCTTGTTTCTACTTCCTGGGTGGTTATGGCTTTTTAATGCAACCCTGGTGCTTTCTAGAGTAAAAGTAAGTCATTGCAAATTATTTACAAGCCTTATTTGACTAAAAATATGGGAAGCTTCACAACATAATATAATGACATCGTGAGTTTAGCCAATCAGAGTTCAGATTGGGCCGTCGGTGTGGTCTCCTCCTCACATGAGGGAGAGCGGCTGAGAACTGCCTCCCGCTGAGACATAAAACTACCTCCCCCCAGAGTTTTCAGTGAGGCTGGGTGTCAGACAATACGATGTGCGTTGTTGTGTATAAAAGACACGTGCGGTCGATACCAACATACCACTGTTTTGTCAAAGTGCAAACTGCACCTTAGACTGGCAGAAATGAGGCAGGCAACCCATGCTGACCCTGACCATCCTTTCACTCACACACGAGAGGGTGATGTGCTTTGTCCAATGATAAGGGGACAGTCTGCACCTGTGGGAGCTGGGATTTGAACCACCAACCATGTGACAACTCTCCCATCTGTCCAATGTCAAGGTGTATATACTGTAAATGCATTTCAGTATGCCTATACACTCGCATAGGCATACCGCATGCAAAAAGGTATGATAGAAGAACTTACGAGGACATCATCTAAAGTCAGAATGGAGACAATTTATTTTACTCGGCCACAGGAACAAAGTTTATGTGCCAATATGCAAACATGTCCGAAGATACACCAATGATCTGCTATTTTATAGTGGCACAACATCCTTAGGTTTTACAGTCGACAGAGATCGACTGTGTTCAGGGTGTGCACATGTCACAGGTTCGAGTCCGATTGGAGGATCTTATGGGTGTGGTGTAGCCAATAAAACAAATGCAGTTTAAAAGGATAAAATACAATTTAATATAAAATGTTAAAAAGGGGACAAACTACCATAAAAACAACCTTAAAAAAGCCTGTATGGGTCCGGGGCGACCAAGGGGCGAAGCGGGACAGCTCACGGGGCCACTCCGGGTCTCTCACGTGGCGTAGTTCTCCTCCGGTGCCGCTGCGCTCAGGTCCCCCGCCACCCACGCAGACCAGGACAACGGGACGTCCAACCCCGGTGCCGTAGGCCATCCTGCCAGGTCGCGCCGGTCCTCGTCTCCCCTGTGTGTGGCGCACCCCGCAGTCGGCAACTCCTCCTCCACGAACCTCTCTCTTCTCTTGCCCCGTGCCTGCCGAGGCCCCTCGGTCGCCCGGTCTCCTTCCTGGTGCATCAGTCTCTCGTACCATCCCAGCCGGTGTCCTTGTCTATTGTCGCAGGGGCAGGCCAGGCCAGGCCAGGCCAGGCCAGGCAGGCAGGCAGGCCGGCCGTCCGTCCGTCCGTCCCTGCCTGCCTGCCTGCCTGCCTGCCTGCCTGCCTGCCTGCCTGCCTGCCTGCCTGCCTGCCTGCCTGCCTGCCTGCCTGCCTGCCTGCCTGCCTGCCTGCCTGCCTGCCTGCCTGCCTGCCTGCCTGCCTGCCTGCCTGCCTGCCTGCCTGCCTGCCTGCCTGCCTGCCTGCCTGCCTGCCTGCCTGCCTGCCTGCCTGCCTGCCTGCCTGCCTGCCTGCCTGCCTGCCTGCCTGCCTGCCTGCCTGCCTGCCTGCCTGCCTGCCTGCCTGCCTGCCTGCCTGCCTGCCTGCCTGCCTGCCTGCCTGCCTGCCTGCCTGCCTGCCTGCCTGCCTGCCTGCCTGCCTGCCTGCCTGCCTGCCTGCCTGCCTGCCTGCCTGCCTGCCTGCCTGCCTGCCTGCCTGCCTGCCTGCCTGCCTGCCTGCCTGCCTGCCTGCCTGCCTGCCTGCCTGCCTGCCTGCCTGCCTGCCTGCCTGCCTGCCTGCCTGCCTGCCTGCCTGCCTGCCTGCCTGCCTGCCTGCCTGCCTGCCTGCCTGCCTGCCTGCCTGCCTGCCTGCCTGCCTGCCTGCCTGCCTGCCTGCCTGCCTGCCTGCCTGCCTGCCTGCCTGCCTGCCTGCCTGCCTGCCTGCCTGCCTGCCTGCCTGCCTGCCTGCCTGCCTGCCTGCCTGCCTGCCTGCCTGCCTGCCTGCCTGCCTGCCTGCCTGCCTGCCTGCCTGCCTGCCTGCCTGCCTGCCTGCCTGCCTGCCTGCCTGCCTGCCTGCCTGCCTGCCTGCCTGCCTGCCTGCCTGCCTGCCTGCCTGCCTGCCTGCCTGCCTGCCTGCCTGCCTGCCTGCCTGCCTGCCTGCCTGCCTGCCTGCCTGCCTGCCTGCCTGCCTGCCTGCCTGCCTGCCTGCCTGCCTGCCTGCCTGCCTGCCTGCCTGCCTGCCTGCCTGCCTGCCTGCCTGCCTGCCTGCCTGCCTGCCTGCCTGCCTGCCTGCCTGCCTGCCTGCCTGCCTGCCTGCCTGCCTGCCTGCCTGCCTGCCTGCCTGCCTGCCTGCCTGCCTGCCTGCCTGCCTGCCTGCCTGCCTGCCTGCCTGCCTGCCTGCCTGCCTGCCTGCCTGCCTGCCTGCCTGCCTGCCTGCCTGCCTGCCTGCCTGCCTGCCTGCCTGCCTGCCTGCCTGCCTGCCTGCCTGCCTGCCTGCCTGCCTGCCTGCCTGCCTGCCTGCCTGCCTGCCTGCCTGCCTGCCTGCCTGCCTGCCTGCCTGCCTGCCTGCCTGCCTGCCTGCCTGCCTGCCTGCCTGCCTGCCTGCCTGCCTGCCTGCCTGCCTGCCTGCCTGCCTGCCTGCCTGCCTGCCTGCCTGCCTGCCTGCCTGCCTGCCTGCCTGCCTGCCTGCCTGCCTGCCTGCCTGCCTGCCTGCCTGCCTGCCTGCCTGCCTGCCTGCCTGCCTGCCTGCCTGCCTGCCTGCCTGCCTGCCTGCCTGCCTGCCTGCCTGCCTGCCTGCCTGCCTGCCTGCCTGCCTGCCTGCCTGCCTGCCTGCCTGCCTGCCTGCCTGCCTGCCTGCCTGCCTGCCTGCCTGCCTGCCTGCCTGCCTGCCTGCCTGCCTGCCTGCCTGCCTGCCTGCCTGCCTGCCTGCCTGCCTGCCTGCCTGCCTGCCTGCCTGCCTGCCTGCCTGCCTGCCTGCCTGCCTGCCTGCCTGCCTGCCTGCCTGCCTGCCTGCCTGCCTGCCTGCCTGCCTGCCTGCCTGCCTGCCTGCCTGCCTGCCTGCCTGCCTGCCTGCCTGCCTGCCTGCCTGCCTGCCTGCCTGCCTGCCTGCCTGCCTGCCTGCCTGCCTGCCTGCCTGCCTGCCTGCCTGCCTGCCTGCCTGCCTGCCTGCCTGCCTGCCTGCCTGCCTGCCTGCCTGCCTGCCTGCCTGCCTGCCTGCCTGCCTGCCTGCCTGCCTGCCTGCCTGCCTGCCTGCCTGCCTGCCTGCCTGCCTGCCTGCCTGCCTGCCTGCCTGCCTGCCTGCCTGCCTGCCTGCCTGCCTGCCTGCCTGCCTGCCTGCCTGCCTGCCTGCCTGCCTGCCTGCCTGCCTGCCTGCCTGCCTGCCTGCCTGCCTGCCTGCCTGCCTGCCTGCCTGCCTGCCTGCCTGCCTGCCTGCCTGCCTGCCTGCCTGCCTGCCTGCCTGCCTGCCTGCCTGCCTGCCTGCCTGCCTGCCTGCCTGCCTGCCTGCCTGCCTGCCTGCCTGCCTGCCTGCCTGCCTGCCTGCCTGCCTGCCTGCCTGCCTGCCTGCCTGCCTGCCTGCCTGCCTGCCTGCCTGCCTGCCTGCCTGCCTGCCTGCCTGCCTGCCTGCCTGCCTGCCTGCCTGCCTGCCTGCCTGCCTGCCTGCCTGCCTGCCTGCCTGCCTGCCTGCCTGCCTGCCTGCCTGCCTGCCTGCCTGCCTGCCTGCCTGCCTGCCTGCCTGCCTGCCTGCCTGCCTGCCTGCCTGCCTGCCTGCCTGCCTGCCTGCCTGCCTGCCTGCCTGCCTGCCTGCCTGCCTGCCTGCCTGCCTGCCTGCCTGCCTGCCTGCCTGCCTGCCTGCCTGCCTGCCTGCCTGCCTGCCTGCCTGCCTGCCTGCCTGCCTGCCTGCCTGCCTGCCTGCCTGCCTGCCTGCCTGCCTGCCTGCCTGCCTGCCTGCCTGCCTGCCTGCCTGCCTGCCTGCCTGCCTGCCTGCCTGCCTGCCTGCCTGCCTGCCTGCCTGCCTGCCTGCCTGCCTGCCTGCCTGCCTGCCTGCCTGCCTGCCTGCCTGCCTGCCTGCCTGCCTGCCTGCCTGCCTGCCTGCCTGCCTGCCTGCCTGCCTGCCTGCCTGCCTGCCTGCCTGCCTGCCTGCCTGCCTGCCTGCCTGCCTGCCTGCCTGCCTGCCTGCCTGCCTGCCTGCCTGCCTGCCTGCCTGCCTGCCTGCCTGCCTGCCTGCCTGCCTGCCTGCCTGCCTGCCTGCCTGCCTGCCTGCCTGCCTGCCTGCCTGCCTGCCTGCCTGCCTGCCTGCCTGCCTGCCTGCCTGCCTGCCTGCCTGCCTGCCTGCCTGCCTGCCTGCCTGCCTGCCTGCCTGCCTGCCTGCCTGCCTGCCTGCCTGCCTGCCTGCCTGCCTGCCTGCCTGCCTGCCTGCCTGCCTGCCTGCCTGCCTGCCTGCCTGCCTGCCTGCCTGCCTGCCTGCCTGCCTGCCTGCCTGCCTGCCTGCCTGCCTGCCTGCCTGCCTGCCTGCCTGCCTGCCTGCCTGCCTGCCTGCCTGCCTGCCTGCCTGCCTGCCTGCCTGCCTGCCTGCCTGCCTGCCTGCCTGCCTGCCTGCCTGCCTGCCTGCCTGCCTGCCTGCCTGCCTGCCTGCCTGCCTGCCTGCCTGCCTGCCTGCCTGCCTGCCTGCCTGCCTGCCTGCCTGCCTGCCTGCCTGCCTGCCTGCCTGCCTGCCTGCCTGCCTGCCTGCCTGCCTGCCTGCCTGCCTGCCTGCCTGCCTGCCTGCCTGCCTGCCTGCCTGCCTGCCTGCCTGCCTGCCTGCCTGCCTGCCTGCCTGCCTGCCTGCCTGCCTGCCTGCCTGCCTGCCTGCCTGCCTGCCTGCCTGCCTGCCTGCCTGCCTGCCTGCCTGCCTGCCTGCCTGCCTGCCTGCCTGCCTGCCTGCCTGCCTGCCTGCCTGCCTGCCTGCCTGCCTGCCTGCCTGCCTGCCTGCCTGCCTGCCTGCCTGCCTGCCTGCCTGCCTGCCTGCCTGCCTGCCTGCCTGCCTGCCTGCCTGCCTGCCTGCCTGCCTGCCTGCCTGCCTGCCTGCCTGCCTGCCTGCCTGCCTGCCTGCCTGCCTGCCTGCCTGCCTGCCTGCCTGCCTGCCTGCCTGCCTGCCTGCCTGCCTGCCTGCCTGCCTGCCTGCCTGCCTGCCTGCCTGCCTGCCTGCCTGCCTGCCTGCCTGCCTGCCTGCCTGCCTGCCTGCCTGCCTGCCTGCCTGCCTGCCTGCCTGCCTGCCTGCCTGCCTGCCTGCCTGCCTGCCT
The DNA here is from genome assembly GCA_021464625.1 of Proterorhinus semilunaris. Classification (NCBI taxonomy): domain Eukaryota; kingdom Metazoa; phylum Chordata; class Actinopteri; order Gobiiformes; family Gobiidae; genus Proterorhinus; species Proterorhinus semilunaris. The sequence continues at coordinate 26,468,215 of CM038356.1, read as the reverse complement.
GCCTGCCTGCCTGCCTGCCTGCCTGCCTGCCTGCCTGCCTGCCTGCCTGCCTGCCTGCCTGCCTGCCTGCCTGCTTGTTTTCTCTTCTGTCTGTCCTTTTTCCCCCCTTCTGTCTCCAACCGCTTCTGCTTTTATGTCCTTTCTCCCAGGTGTGCCCACTTGAGGCAATCAAGAAGGGGCGGGGCAACGAGCTTAGTATAAAACATGCATAAAATCAAACATAAAACCATGCAGATAAAAACACACTAAAACCAAGTTAAAACCAGTCCACTCGTGCCCGTGTCACACACATTTACATTCGAGTAATTTTTGAGGAGAAAATGACAAAAAGAGTTTATTATATGAACTCTCACATAAAACCACGGTTAATTGAGAAAATCATACACACATACACAGTGTCCCACATATGCCAATTAGCCATTAGCTGCTCACCCCAACAACTCAAATGAGGGGGAAAAAAGTCAAGCTAATCACACTTTCAGACATCTTTAATATACAGTCATCCTTGAAAGCACGTTCCTTGAAAACCTTGAAATACAATCAGGAAATGCATAAAAGACGCAAATAATGAATTACAATCTGAGAAGTTTTTACATCTACAACGCAGATATAAAGTGAGAGTGTCTCCACGATGACCTCAGCCTAACCCATATGCGCATTGACATTCAGTGATGAAACGTGGAAAGGCAGACATTTTACTGATGTAATGAAAAGTAATAAGGAAATCCCCCACTGAGAAAAGGTTGATTTAAAAAAAAGCCTGGTATTCTGTTAAATGAAGTGGGGGGAGAATTTATAAAGACGAAAATGTTGAATGTAACTCTCATCTTTTTGTTCAATTGAACAAAAGTACAATCAGATATTGTCATACAAAGTAAAGACTTTTATATTTTTTATACATTTGTATTTTATTTAGAAAAAAATATGGTTAACTATAAGTTGTCTGAAGGAACTCAAGGCTTTTTGGTAAATCATGAATTTGTTGACGTCGTTCAGTGGTCGGAGTGAAACACATGGCTAAGTGAGATCAGGTCTAGAGCTTCTGTTTCTTTGGTGGGTTTCCCAGGTCCTCCGCCCCAGTAAGCACCAGAGGAGAGGAGTTTGTACCTACGTAGTTAAATCCGGGACAGCAGAAAGGCAGGAGTTTCTGAGTGAAGCAGCAGTTGGTGAAAGAGTGGACAAGATCTGCAGTGTCCACGTCATAAAAGGAAACCAACCCTTTGTCATAGTCCACATACACCCCCACCTTCTGAGGAGCAGACCTGAGGGCAAGACAATCACCGGTACAAGAATAGTACTTACTGCCCTCTCTCAGGGCAATGGTCCAGTATCCACTGTTTGGGTGCAGACTTACAGACCCATTTCTGTTCACTGACTCCAGGGCCACTCCTATGTCCCACTCCGACTTCCCTCTGACCTGAAGCTCAAAGTAAAACCTCTGTTTAGAAAAGCTTTGTTTCCCCAGGACTCCAGGAGAATCAGTGAACCTGAGTGGAGAGTCTGGGAGCTTCTGCGTCTCATCTGTGTGATGAACCTGTTTCAGATCAGCAGACAGAGCGAGGCTTGGATGAGCCGTGGCTGGGTCCAGAGTGATGTCCACTTTAAACTCTTGCACTTTCTCCAGGTCATGTTTGTTCATTTCTGCATTCATGCGTTCTTTCAGTTCAGAAAGAGCTTGAGTCACACTGACTTTGCATGTCTCTGGCTTTATTTTCACGCTGCTCCAGTCCTTCAGACCAGCAGGGAGCGTAAGCCCAGTGCAGCGGTGTAGTAAGTGGAAATGGTCTTCGGAGTGTTGGAGCTGATCCACCTCGCTGTTTGTCTTCTCCAGCTCACAGATCTCCTGTTTCAGCTGCCGGACCAGGTCTTTCGCCTTTTTCTGGGTTTGTTTCTTCTTTTCTTGGACTCTGTCTAAAAACTGGTCAAGGCTGTTCTGCACACACAGCGTAAGAGCCGAGAAAACCTTCAGCCCTGTGGACGTTTCTCTGTCGGCAACTGTCTGAGCGAGCTCAAGATCACGCTGTATCCTCTGGATCGTCTGCCTCCTCTGCTTCACCATGCGCTGGCACTTGGTTTGGGTGTCATTCAGACTGGACTTTCTGTGCTCCCACTCTTCCTTCAGAGAAACAACCTCATGCTTCTTATGAAACAACACAAAACATACATCACAGATATAGCTCTGGTCAGTGCGACAAAAACGCTTTATTGGACGTCTGTCTATGGGGCATATTCTTTCCTTCAGATTGTGCACTGGCCCTATCAGGTCGTGGGTCTTCAGCCGGGGCAACGTCAGATGAGCCTCAAAATGATTCTGACAGTAGGACGCTTCACAGTCCAAGCAGGACTTCACGGCCTTCAGCCTTGGCTCTGGACATACATCACAAGAGACGTCCCCTGCTCCAGCCCGGGCCTTGTAGGAGCTTCTGATTTTAGCCACCATCTCCGATATTAAAGTGTTGGTCTTCAAACTAGGCCGTGAGTAGAAGCACTCCTTGCAGAGTGGACACTCATGAGGGTAGTTGATGTCCCAGTTGACAGTGATGCAGGTTTTGCAGAAGTTGTGTCCACAGGGAGTGGTGACTGGTTTGTTGAACAGATCCAGACAGATGGAGCAGCGGAACTCGTCCTCTGATCCAACAGCTGCGGCCATCACTGATTCCTGAAACATAACTACATGTTATCAGGGGACTAAAAAGAGAAGTTTTCCAACACACATCATTTCACATACAAACATACTGTAAACTTACAGGTCAGGGCAGACTGACCTGTAAAAAAAAGAAAAAAATGTGGGGTTTCCCAAATACACCCAAAAATAGAAAAGAATACACACAAACAACACAAACCAGTAAATCTAATAGGATCACGTAAACAAATAAAAAAAATAATAATAAAATAAAAAAACTTCTTAAATGGTGATTTAAATGAAAGAATAGCTATAAATATGAAATTCTGACCAATAACAAGTGCAGAATCAGTCTAAAAGAGATTTGACTCTGGACCTTTTCCACGCCAAAATGAAAACATTTGTTTGCGCATCATTTGTACACACAAAGTAAGCATTTGTGCACAGTCAAGTCTTTATACAATCAATCAATGATCAAAAGCATCACTCAAATGGGCACAAATGATCCACAAACAAAACATAAGTAATAATGAATAAATACAAATTTTTAAAATGTTGGCAATAGACATACAATATCCCAGGCCAACCATATGCATAAAACTAAAAGTATGACTAATTCAGTTTCTGTCAAACAAAAGTATTTTACATGATCACTCATGCAGGCTCATACTGTAGCTCCAGTATGCTGAGCTATAGTAATACTAGCAATAACACTATAACAATAATAAGATGACACTGTGTCTTCACTCAAGTTGTTTACACAGCTGTGTCGCAGTCTGCCACTTTCACAATAAAGCTGCTGGAACTAGGCTTTTATTTTGTAAGCGCAAGAGAAAATGGTTAGTGGAAACTTGAACAGCCGGTGAGTTTCGGTTTTGTTTCTCTGAATTATGAAAGACAGGGCTGAATACTAACACTAGCCAACAAAATGAACAGATTTGAGTAGATTTCTGTTTTAGATTGTAAACCACCTCTGAGACTTTGGCACCACTTAGATCTGTTTTTGTATTGAATAATGAAATTAAACATGATACACCAATTCCACCCATATACACCAATGTTTCTCGTATTTTATAACCTTATCTACATCAAAACACACCATAAGAGAGTGCATACTCACCAGACAAGAGAAGAAAATGAAGGATCAGCACCATAAATAAAACGGAAGGCAACTGGATCGACTCGACACGACTCGACACACTGTGCCCTGCCCAGAAACCAGCTGACGTGCTCTTTGCGTTTCATGCAAAAGAGTGACGCAATCATTACAGGTGGAGGGAGTGGCAACTGGCAGAGCTCACTGAACTAAGGGAAGAGGTGAGGGATGTAGCTGTGCTCTGTGCAATTGTGTTCTAATGATATAAAAAGCAAAACGCAGTTAAAGAAAATGAATGAAAATGTTCAAACTGATGGATGTTTTGACACTGAGTAATGCAATACAAAGGAGTAAGCACCAGTTTCAGGAAAAGGTCATGTAAAACTGTTTCTGCAGGCAGGGGCATGCAGACCTCATTTGGTGGGAATTTAGTGATTTAGACCGGCCCATTTCTCTGTGGAATAATGGCTCAGTTATGGTGTACTGGCTTCATAAACCACGGACAGCTGGTTTAAATACCATATTGACATTTTTTTGAACTATTTTTCTTTTCACATGGGCCGCTGCGCACACACTCTGAGCCTGATGCAACTCCACAGTCAGCACCAAGTTATGTAGATAAAAACATACAGTATAATATTTGTCCACTTTTTCTTCCTTTCACCTGCCTTTTCCCCTTCCCTTCTGTAGGCTACTCATGCGGACACTTCTCTGTCTCCGTTGGATTGAACCGCATCAACTTGAACCAAAGCGGAGGGGTGTTCCAGTCAAACACCCATAAACACCCCTCTGAGTTAGTTCAAGGTCAAAGGATATCTCCCACGCCACAAGAATGAAAAGTTCGATGCCAAAATTATTCCTGATTTTGATACATCAGTCATTATTTGATAGATTTACGTGACAATTACCCTTGTGTATATCTGGAACAGCTGCATCCCACTTAAAGCCTTTAGGCCTGGAATAGTACAACTGTGAGTCTGTTATTCATTATTTTATTTTGACGGCCAGTTGCCTGAACTGCAGCATTCATCATGATGTCACACCTTAAAGTGCAACTGAAGACCAAACCGACTTTTTTTTCTGCCCATGAACCGTATATCTAATGATTTTAGAGTATAATCTGCTGTTCCCCGCTTTTTTTTTTGTGTTATTTCAGTGTAAAAGAGTATATTTTCTACTTATTTAGTCCCAAACCATCTAAAACCTAGCCTGGGAAACCCATGCTGCTGTGTGCGCTCGAATCATTTCCAATTGCTCTGTAGCCTGAAAACCATGGCCGAAATCTTCGCATGGATTTGGGGACCAATCACAGAATGAGGAGGGACGATGACACGATGACGCGCTATTACAGAAGGTTGTAGTTTGTTTAGGAATAAAACAAATACATAAATATTTACGGATCCAACATGACAGCAGCAGACGTAACACCCTCTTTCGATCAAGCTTTAGACCGTGTTCTAAATAGTTTAGCTCAAAAGTTTACAGCGGGTACATCACACGTCATCTGATACGATTGGCTATGGCTACGTGCAGACGCACATGATAGACGTTCGTAGCGCCCAATAAACAGATAAGGACAATCGCAAACCACACTTCTCCTACCAGAAAATTGGTGGTCCCCAGACTAAATATCATTCGTGATTTTAGTCTGACGTCAGCCAGGCTAAGAACGAGGAGGGACAGCAATGCAATGACGCGCTGTTCGACGCACGGACGCTTGTAGTTTGTTCAACATGTCAAAAGCAGACGCGAAGCCATCTTTCGATCAAGCTTTGTTTTATTAAATAGTTTAGTTAATAGTTTATTTTAACAGAAGAACAGCGTTTGGCTGACTTAGGTCATCGAGTACAATTGGGTGCCATGCCCTTGGTCCGACCGCCCATTAGTCCAACGCCTCATTATTCCGAAAATTACCATTAAGCAGAGGTACCATTAGTCCAAAAAGTTTGACCCAGTTGTGTTGTGGATTAGGGATTAGCCCTAACCTTAAGGTCAGTGGACTCTTGCCTGAACCTTATTTTCGGAAGGACAGTCTCAGTTTTACATATACATTTTCGGAACAATGAGACGTCGGACTAATGGGCCGACCCCTACAATTGATACGATTGGCTATGGCTACTGCAGACGCATACGACAGACATTCGTAGCGCCCAATAAACAGCTATGGACAATTGCAAGCCACACCTCTCCTACGAGAAAATGAGTAAGTGGTTCCCAGACTAAATATCACTTGTGCTATTTGGCCAGGCTTTCTAAAACCGGGTGTATACTGCAAATGTGTGCAGTGTTTGGCCACTCTAAAGATTACATTTTCTTATCATAAGAAATTGAACAGAATTCCCACACATTTTTTTATCTGATCACTTGTTTTTTTACATTACTAGAAGTGACCTGGCCCTCAAACTCAAAATATACCATTTCAAAAGCAACCTTAACCTTCAGAAGTACTTGCCCAATTTTTCCGATTATGTCACTCTTGGATAGCTCAGCCCAAACAGCCGTCGCTCCTGTATATATCCGCTGTTGCTTATGTACACTGTTACTGCCCGTCTCCCCGTGGCGCTTTGACGGTGATGGACAGGCGGCTACGGTAACACCTCTGCGTTACATGCGAGCTGCCACTCCTGACCTGCGGGGGAATAGGGACATATAGAGCGTCCCTGTAGGCTCGGACAGTCGACGGCGCAATCGCAGCAGAAACATGTCAAAAGTGTGTGTGATGTGGCACAAACCAGCGTGTCGTACAGTGCCGGTCCATTTGCAGAACACGACTATCAACTTCCAGCTAAAACATCGACTCAATCAATCGATATGTTTTGCTTTTAAGGATACAAGCTGCGGAGAGGAACAGGCTGCGGAAAGTGGTGGCGTGCCATCCTCACAAAACACGCCACAAAAATGGTGTCACGGACGAGTGATTGAGTAAATGAAGAGAAGAAATATGCCTGAGTAGAAACGTTCCTTTCAAAAGAGGGGGTGAAGTGAAGTGGCTTATTCGTCATCATCATACAACAGGCTGTGTTCACATCCTAGGGTGTGATGGTGTCATAATGTCAGGCGGGGTGCAGGGGCCAATACAACTCTATAGTAGAGAAACAGATTTGGAAATAAATCTCCAAACAGAAAATAAAGAAATGGTCAACCGGATTAGTGGGGGTTTAGGTCTCAAATCCTGCCATAGTCATTGGACACCAGTGTGAGAAAATCCTTAAACTTTAAGTCATTTGTTCAGATAATGAAGATGTTGGACTTTGTGACAGTTTTGGTTTTATGTGGATCGGTCCAGGAATTACAAATATATTAGTCCAAGCCCACAATTCTGAATTTTTTACCATTTGAAAATGACACATTGATCTCAAGCAGCGTATTCAGAACCTCTCATTTAGCCATTCTTCCTGATAAAAAAAAAGTGCCCCAAGCCCCAAGCCACTCCACTTAACAACAAACATCCCGAGCTACTAATTACCAACATTAAAAGGATGGTTGTCCAATATCTGTTCCAACCACAGCAATATGCATTATTGTTGTTATGCAAAAAAAGCAATATTATTTCCATCACTTGAACTCTCATCCGTTCTTTGTACATCACCCAGAACTTTATTTCTGCAGCGGAAAAGCTGCTCCAGACCAAATGAGGTTAGACATTTAGCTCGCAACAATCTCGGAAAACAACATTTAGCAGCAAACTTTCTGCAGCACAACAGCAGCGCCCCGGGAGTCTCACCAAATGTGGATACAATGTGTTAAAGGGAAAACGTAATGATTTCTACTTTGAGGTTTTAAAACTAATTAGGCTTGAAAATATGTAATTTTGAACAACAAACAAATCCATGGAGAGTAACCTGCAGCCAGTCGAAATGGAGTGTAGATTTGAGAGCATCCCACTGGCAACGCTTTTATTCAGCCTCTCAGACTAATTACTGCAAATGTTTGCTCTGAACTTTGGGAACTTCTGCAACTTGTGGATATCCAGGAGGGAGGGAGGCAATAGTACCGACTGGTTTCATTCATTTACCTCATGCAGAGAGATGTCTTTGCATACATTAGACTGTATTTTGCAAATGACTGGAGTCAACTTTATATTTATTTTTTCATACTGTACTTACAGTATATTCTTCAGGCACTTCGGACATTTCTGAGGCTTTGTCAAAGTTTCCCTTGACCTTGCTTCTACAGCAGCATGTGTTGCAAATCATTCATTCCCTATCAACACAAACCACAGCTCCATGTATGCAACTTCTGATGGGCTTTTATCAGAAGGGCCTGGAGCGTGTTATTTTGTAAGTATTATGATTTTGCCTTTTGGACTGTTGTCCCTCGTGAAAGAGATGACGCTTCTCAAAATCATCAGCTATTTTAGCATGTTCCCAGGGTTGTTCCAATAATGTTCCTATGGTTTCGGCTTTCATGCCAATATCACAGATTTTCCTGGTATCAGTATCGGTGAGTACCTAAACCTATCCAATATCAAATTGTGTGTTTTGGGCTATGCAGACTATAAAACCCCTAATAATCACATATGTGTTTTTGTTTCCCCTACGAAGAATCAAGCAGCATCAGCCATAGTACACAGACTTTGTTTAAAATGTACACTGAGCCATGTGTTTTTGGTTTTGGCATATTTGCACAGGATTTGTTATTGTTTTTATTCACTTGCTGTGGTATTGGACTGGTACTCAGTATCAGCGACTATACTCTGAACCCAAGTATCGGTATTGGATCGGAAAAACTGGTATCGGAACAACACTAGTTGCTACTGCAGCCGTCTATTATACAATTTTGTTCAAGGAAGACACAATGGTACCCTGGCAACAGGTAGTGCACCCAGGGAAACCAACATAAATGACCTTTAAATGAGCCTGATTTGCTTGAAACTTTATTGCCATGCTGTAAAAAAAGATGTGAGATTATAGCCACTTGCAGAATGGCTATAGTCTCTGCCCGGACATGACACTTTCATTGATATGGGCTAAAAAAACGTCCAACATCGAGCTCTCTCCTCCCAAACAACATAAACAAAAATGTCCAGCTTGCTCCTCCAAAGAGACAAGCTTCATTTCCTCCTGTTTCGCTCACGCACATTCCAAATGCACGACTCTGGCCAGCGGCAGAGCCTGAAAGGAACCACTTCAATAAGTCCCCTTGACGCAGCGAGGTGAAGAAAAAAGGAGGGGGAAAAAAATCAAATGTGCACAAAAAGTAGCGGTTTTCAAAGAAGTCCAAGGCCAGGTGCTGTGTGTTCTTGGTCTTTCACTTTCTGCTTTTAAGAGAGGACATTTTGCACATTCATTTCCCAGCCTCTAATGAAAGTAATTAACCATGCCTTTGAGACATGGTTATTTAATTTCGTTTAATCATCTTTCTGTGTTTCTTTCCTTTGGGCGAAGTCCACATGAGACAATGAGTAGTCAAAAGGCAGTACACTTGTTGCATGAGTGCCAAAGTGACTCCAAATCTTTTTTTAATTAGTCGTGACAGCTTGCGTTATTTGTGTATATTCTGCAAATAATGCTAATTGTATGTTTATTGCAATACAAGCTTCTTATGTCCGAAACATCATAGGACCAAGTACTGAGCCCTGTGGATATCCAAATTGAAATGCCATAACCATGTTTAAAAACACTTTTTGATGGTTTGTTTTTTTCTCTAATTTGATCATATCGACACTAATTCAAAGGAGACAAATAACTCTAAACAGTTACAAACATGTCTGACCATGCTCAAACTTTGGGGTACGTGGAGAAGTAGTGAAGCGGAGGGCGACAGGAACAAAACGAGGTGCCCTTTACAAAGTAAGTCTCGGTGATCCATCAGACGCCATGCTTTATTATCGGAGAGGTCCGGCCTGAAAGAGACCGCTTTATCTGGGTTTCCTGTTCTTGTTAGGAGCACGCACAGAAGAGGGACACTAAATGGCCTCGTTCCATTGCGCAGCACTGCAATGTGAGAATAACGCTGCACTGAATCTTGATCTGGATTTGAGTCAGTTAGTGTTTTTGTACGGTGATTTAAAAACATCTATATCCTATGTAGAGTAATACAATTCCACTTAAATGTACAATCTGGATCCCTCCTGGAGCCAGGCCTCCCATTGAAAAAGAGATTCTGAATTTCAGTGGGACTTTCTTAAAGGTCAAATAATCAAAACAGACTAACAGGCTAACGGGCAAAGCTAACTGTGGGCTAGCGCCACTTAAACAGTATTTACAGCCACGTTTAAGTGAAAAAAAGTGTTTCCATTGTGTAATTTGATGTACAATATCTCCCTTTGTCTTTTCTGTCAGCGAAGTATTTACTCTCACTGATAATTAATAAGTAAAAAAACACAACATGCTACAACACCTGCAGTGGAGCTTATGGCATCTAGGGTGCACGAGTTACTTAGTCCTGCTTTAACATTGCATTTAGTCATAAATGATGCACAGCACTGGTATTTGTGGACGGTAGTGCTTTACTTTGGGCTACAATTGGGAGGTCCGGCCCTTGGTATTTTGACGACAAAGATCAATCTAAGATTTTTCCTTGTGTCCTTTTTTGTTGTATTTTTGCAGCTTTTTGTCGCTTGTTTCGTTGCGTTCCTGTTGCTTTTTCATCACTTTTTTGTCGCCTGTTTCTTGCGTTGTCGCTTTATTGATGTTTTATCATCACTTGTTTTGTTGCGGTTTTTTTTGCTCTTTTGATGCTCTTTTGGCTGCGTTTTCATCCTCATTTACGTCTCGTTCTCGTCGCTATTTTGACGCTTTTTTCAAAAGGCTTTTTTTATGTGGTTAAAGCCAAAATGGAGTAAATATGCTTGGCTACGGCAGGGGTTAAGAGGTTAATTGTAGCTACTAAGAAATATTCACATAAAGTTACAGCTTCTGTTTGTAAAGTAAAAGTAAGAAGTCGATGTAACTCATGTTCAGTCGATATTTTTCTCCAAGGCCCTGGCACTGCGCAGCGAGGTCATCGTCCTCTGTCCCGCTCCCTGGCCCGCGCCGTGTGTGGGCCTGCCAACTTTTCGGAGAGGTACAAGTGACTACGGGCACACAGGCTCATCCGGGGAGGCTCAATGCTCACTATAGGAAACCTTTTGGCCAGCTGTACCGCATTATCCTCTTCCCAGATGCTATCCGGATCGCAGCTATTTTAAACCGGTGCTCAGCACAATGGCACTGCACAGCGCTCGATGGCAGTGGACCAGATTTCTTACATGTGGGTAGTAATCCCTGCTGGAAACCGGGCAGCTTCAGTGGAGGTCATTTAAGGTAGCTCTTGAGTGAAGTGTCCTGTTAGCGCTACAGTATACAGGATATCATGATTATAGGACATAACGTGCAAAATAAACTGTTTTCTTTCGATTTTAACAATGACATGAGATAATGTTTCTTGTTCATGCAGGTTTGAGTTTCTTCCGCCGCTACATTAAGCGATGTCTGATTTGTATTTCCATTGATTTTGTTCTGTTATAAGAGAGAATCCAAAGTTGTTGGCTTGTGAAATAATCCATTTGAGATTTTAAGCTAGTTTTCTCCCTTGATGTCTTAGTTTGAATGTCAGAATAAAAAAATAAAAAACAATGCTTATTTTATTATGTCTTGTCCGTTAGCGAGCCGGAGATCCCCAGGAACTAACCACGACAGTCCTTTGCATGTTCTATACGTTTTTTTTTTCAACATCTACTATCTAGCCTGATTTATTGAGCTTTGAACAGCAAAAGCTAAGGCTGCACAATATATCACTACAAAAAATATCATATCGTGATATTTAGTTGACGCAATATCCGTATCGCAAGAAGCCTCAATATATCGCAACGTCACTAAAGCCTTCATCTGACTGAGACTGACACATTTATTGCGAATTCAGCCAAAAACAAACAATGAACAGAACTTATAAATGTGTAAAAGTTCAGGTTTGGTTAAACATTCAAAAATTTCATTCAATTTTACCCTTGTTTTGATCCTGATTGTGTATTTGTGTTTTTCTGCGATTTGTGTTTAAATAGAATGCAACATATTTTTTTGATAGGGTTTGGTCAAATATTGCAATAATATCGTTATCGCAATATTGCACCGCTGTATCGCAAGTCACTTCAATATCGTGCAGCAAAAACCAAGGCAAATGTTGTATTTTTTATATTATTTTTTATAATAATGATTTTGCTCTCCTAAATACATTCATAAATGTTTTTGATTTTGTCATTGAAAATATTGACAATTTAAGTTGGCCATTTAAAATGATTGTCTTGTTCTCCTCTGTGCCATTGCCTGAAATAAGTGATTAAATGGAAGAAAAAAATAAAAACGTGCAAACCTTGAAACCTTGTTCATTCAAAGATGCTGCGCTACGGCCACCAGAGGGCAGTGGTGTATGTCTTTCTTCGTTTGTGACGGCGCTGCACACACAGCACAGTGAAAGGCATTGCAGGGGTTTGCGTTCCAGTACATGACAGGTGGAACGAATAATGCCCCGAAAAGCGGACGGAACAAAGTGCTACAGAGGCATCAAATTAGTCCATCTCCAAAAGACGAGGGCCTTCAATTATCACAGCCGGAGCGCGCGGTGATGGAGCGCGAGGCGAAGGGGAGCTGAACTTTTCACGGAGACACGGGCGCAGCGTGAGGGTCATTAAAAACCGCGACTGACAAGTGACTGGACGGAGAGTGCTGAAGGGGAGTGGAGGGAAGACGCCGGGGGGAGCCTTTAGGACGAGACGAGGCGAGACTTCTGAGAGACAGCAGAGGGGTGTGGACGGAATTTCAGACAGAATGGCATGACTGAGAAAAGTAGCTGGTTTGATCTTTTCTAATTCTAATCATAAAACAATCACCCGCTCTAATATTTGGTCGGACCGCCTTTAACTCTGATTACAGTTATACTTCTGCAATATCCGAAGAGCCAGAAGCGTTGCTTGAACTTCATTTCTCACCAAGATCTTGTATTGATGTTGGGAGAGTGTGACCACGGCGCCAAGCCTTCTCCGGCACATCCCAAACCTTCACAATGGGGTTAAGAGGTAGAGTCGCCCAAAATATTTACTCAAGTAAGAGTAATGTTACTCTGAAAATGTTTTACTCAAGTACAAGTAAAAAGTATAGTGACATAGTATAGTGAAAAAAAATAACTTGAAGGAAATGTTACTAGAGGTTTTTTTTTATATTCATGTATTTCAATTATCAGATTCTCGCATCTGACAATAAAGTATCTATCTAGGCAAGGCAAGGCAACTTTATTTATACCGCGCATTTCGTACTCAAGGCAACTCAATGCGCCTTTCTATCTATCTATCTATCTATCTATCTATCTATCTATCTATCTATCTATCTATCTATCTATCTATCTATCTATCTATCTATCTATCTATCTATCTATCTATCTATCTATCTCTAATGTGTCAGTTAAATTAGGAGAAACAACTCATGTAATAATGTAATAAAGTATCTATCTATCTAGGCAAGGCAAGGAAAGCTAAACGCCCAGAAGACAGTGGAGATGATGATGGACTTTAGGAAAGACACAGCCCCACCATCCCCCCTCGCCCTGGCAGACTCTCCCACCCCCATCTCCATCGCGGACTCCTTCCGTTTCCTGGGCACCACCATCACCCAGGACCTCAAATGGGAGCCAACCATCTGCTCCCTCATCAAGAAGGCCCAGCAGAGGATGTATGTATGTGTGTGTGTATATATATATATATATATATATATTACAACATATATAAATGTTGTAATCTGTAAAGCACTTTGTAATACGGTATGAAAAGCGCTTTATAAATAAAGTTTGATTGATTGATTGAGGTTCTTCCTATGGCAGCTGAAGAAACTTAAGCTGCCAACAAAGATGCTGGTGCAGTTCTACACGGCCATCATCGAGTCCATCCTCACCTCCTCCATCACCGTGTGGTTCCCCGGCGCTACAGAACGGGACAAGCACCGACTGCAGCGCATTGTGCGTGCTGCAGAGAAGGTGATTGGCTGTGAGCTCCCATCTCTCCAGGACCTGTTCACCTCCAGGACCCGGAGGCGTGTGGGTCGGACCACAGCTGACCCCTCTCACCCCGGACATAGACTATTCACCCCCTCCCCTCAGGCAGGAGGCTACGGTCTATCCAGACCCATACCTCCCGCCACTTGAACAGTTTTTTCCCCTCCGCCATCAGACTCATGAACAATAACAAGTCCCAATAACTTAGTCACAGACTCATGGATGTATCTGCTCTGTTGCAGTGTGTGGTGTGTCCACACTTAGACCTGCTGCTGTCACTTATCACTTTATATCACTTTATCACTTTACTTTATACTCATACACTCCGGTAAATATAATCCCACTGTTGTTCTATGTCAATTGTTGTCGTTTTACCATATTTTACTTTTTATTTTGTATCTTATTTATAAAACCTTATAGTTTAAATTTTATAGCTTAACTAATCTAAATTCTGTGTTATATGTTTTATGTTGCACGTCCGCATCAAGAAAAATTCCTAGTTTGTGAACCTGTTCTCAAACAATAAAACCTATTCTGATTCAGATTTATTTATACCGCGCATTTCGTACACAAGGCAACTCGATATACAGTTCTAAAACAGGTTATTTGATATAATTAATGGGTCAATTAAAGTTATATTACTTTAACTGGTTAATTAAACAACGCTAATGTGAAATTAAATACATAAACACAATTCTAAATAATACTTAAATGACAAACAGAACCTAAACCAGAATGATATGGCTGTTGTGGACTGTTTTGGCTCAGAACAAAGACCTAAATCGTCCTTTTGTGTTGATAATTGCTGCCTTCTTTTTACATATGCAAATTAGTATCGATACTTTTTGCCCAATATCGATAGTCGTTTGGCTATATGTAAGGGATAATACCCTCCGAGGTGTCACGGTGTTCTTGACTCCGCGTCGTGCATTAAAACTGTATAATGCACAGCTCCTCGTTGTTTAATCATTACAAATAAGATGAGTTTCTTCAAAAAGTTACTCACGTATAGCCTACTTATACTTCGTAAATCTAGTAAATTTAACCGCTACCCGTCTCTGTAGACGGCATGTTTGGAATTGCCCATATACTGTATGTACTGGTCATGTTCGAAGCAGCCAACAGTGGAAAACAGATATGTCACTTTTTAAATCCAGATTAAAGACTTGTCTTTTCAAACTGGCTTTTAATAATTAGAACGCACTGAATTATGTCTAGGGTGCAATCATTTTGTGAAGCACTTTGGTCTTCCTTGTGGCGTTGTAAAGTGCTCTAAATACATTTTGATTGATTGATTAAAGTTACTTCTATTGTGAAATGTACGTGTTTGTAACACAAATAATCAATTTAATTGCAAATGTGTTACGTGTAAATGGGAAAATCACAGTACTAGTAGTGAGTGCATGTCGGCCATCTTGAATAACAATGTTTCAGGTGGCTAACGGGCTTTCCTGAAAGAAGGAGTGTACATCCATGCCGAAGTTACCTGAGAACCTCGGAGTTTGCTGAATTACCCTCAGTTGAAATTATGGGAATTTTTACTCATATAAATTACCAACATGGCAGGCATGGAAACAGTCATTTTCAGTAGTCAATCACTTCAGTCAAATCAGTAATTTTTACTTTTTACCTCACGTCCCCAGGTCAGTTTAATCCCATGTGAATAGGGCTGAGGAGTTTCTCTGATTGGTCCTTTTAAAAAGAAAATCATTGTAGATGTAGAAAAATCTGAAAATTTGACTTAAATTTGAAAGTGTAATTTCTTCTGGAAAGGAACAATGATTATAAAAAAAAAGTAGAAACACCTGTAAGGATTGCCTGCAGCTGTAGCACGGTCTGCCACGCGCAGGGGCCACGGTAACACACAGCTCTGCAGGTCTCCTAACTGTAATGATATGGAGACACATGGCTTGTGTGTGTGTGGGCGTTTGTTTACTGTCTCTTTACACGGGGCCCTATCATCTGCATGGCAGGGGTTACCAAGCCGACTCTCGCCTCAAAGAGCGCTGGTTCAAACTGCACTGAGCGGAAGGCAAATCATCGAGTTCCCCTCTGACACCGCGCCCCCGACAGCAGCAGACAAGATAATAGAAACCACACCGTACAGACGTGTGCTCAGTTTTACAAACAAGATTTTATTTGTGTGCAGAATCAAAACAAACATTTGACAGCATGACGGGGAAGGGTTTGGCTTTGTTGCCTCACAAAAGTGGAGTCTTACCTAAAACCAAATAAATAAAGGCATTTACACCTGACATGTATACTGTTGGCGAACAGGCTATTCTGGGAAAGTTATTCGAATTCCCCCCTGGCTGCAGTGTAGTTATCCTACACACATTACCATTAGCATCACACTGTGAGACCTGTATGAGCACAAGTGCATGCAGTTGTAGACGGATACGGTTAGGCATTCTTTGTTCCCGTTTGCATTCATCCCATTCTTCAAAGCCACAAGGAACCATTTCCACCTTCAGCGATCATGTTCAGGAGCACCCCAATTCTATTTCATTCATCCTTTATTTGTAGGTTTGTCCCTTGAGCGTCAATGTCTCATATGCAAGTGAGACCTGTTTCGAACTCATCAATAACAAACAGTACAAATATAAATAATACTAATAGAAAAGTTTCACAACACAACATGGCCTGGTGTGTCAGGAACAGGCCACCGTTTTTGCATACTGAGATATGTTCTTACCTGAGCTTAGATGAGTTGATGCGTACCTGTCTGGTCTTTGTGCGTGCGCTTATTCTTGCAAAAAGACCAAAGATGTTGTTAGCATTTAGCTTCTCCCAGCATATTCCTATGGACCCAAACGGGGTGATGCTAGAAGCGATCAAGCTCTTCCACGTTTTCGAGTAGTTACACTATCCAAGTATAGTTACACTTCGACATCCGTGCAGTCATTTTATCTTCAGAATGGACGTAATCTGCTCCTAAGGTGTTATTACGCCTTACAATATAGTTCCCCTTTTTATCCGCTCAGAATTGACATGTTTAATTTTGTGTAACTTACTTGGATCGTGTAACTACTCACGTAACTATATTTAAATTAGGGAAAATGTGGAAGATCTTGGTCACGTCTAACTTCACCCCGTTTGGGACCATAGGAATATGCTGGGAGAGGCTAAATTCTAACAACATCTTTGGTCTTTTTGCGTGACTGAGCGCACACGCACAAAGACCAGACAGGTACGCATCAACTTGTCTAAGCTCAGGTAAGAACATAACTCAGTATGGAAAAACGGTAGCCTGTTCAACAATCAACAATAAGTTCCTCAACACTTTGATGTTTCTTAATGGTGCGTCCACACCAAGCACCAAGTGTCAGGTTTACATTTAAAATACATGGAGGACACGTCCCCACGCCTCCAGGGCGTCCAGCGCGGCCGACGCTAGAGTTGGGAAATGTTGAACTTGTTGGAGAAATTCGCGAGCGTCGACCAATCAGGAGCTTTCTCCAACTGTGACGTACGTTGTAGCTGAGCGGCCATCGGGGCAGAAGCTATGCCGGCCCGCAGATGTAAACAAGTCATGGAGGATTAGCTTCATTGCGAACAGGAGCTACAGCAGCTCTGGGACTTTTACCAAGACATGCATCAGTGTTTCAGTTACCTAAATACCCAGGATTCAAAGCGGCGACAAGAAAACCTATTTAAGTGGCTGGATCTGCGCTGGGAATGTGTTTGGTGCACAGAGCAATCCCAAAGCTGCTACAAGCCAATCGATGTGAAAACGTGAAATATGCACAAATAAAGTTTATTAAGCCCCATCTACATAAAGCAACCGTGTAACAATGATCACACACTGAGCCAGGCTTGTTGATTTTTAAGTGTATTGCTCACATTTGATCTAAAACGGGCTGTCGTCGATTTGTTTCCTCTCCGAGCTAGCTGCGCATAGAAATAATAATTTCTATGCTAGCCACTTAGCAGCAAACAGATAGCTCACATTGACCCCATGAAAACAAGTATTATGCACTAATAACGTCAATAAAATGTCTCAGATGCGGGAGTTGCTAGATCAACAAAAAGACTTTTACAAAACATTGCTTGAACAGCAAGAAAGAAGCTTTAAATCATGTCTTAAGGTATTTGTTGACTCTTCTAAAAAGAGAATAGATGAGCTGTTAAAGCAAATGTATCACTTCAAGCTGAGTCTCGAATTGACTCCAAAGGATGTTGATGATTTTAAAGTTTCATGTTCTGCTTTGACAAAGAATTGCAATGAATTCAGGTAAGACCTGGACGCTATCTGCAAAAGTCTAGCATACTCTGACAAGACAGTTTCTAGAAGGCCACTCTAAACAAAACGACATTTTGATTGATGGCATCAAAGAGTCTGGAAAGGAAAGTGTGTCAGAATGTGAAGACAAAATTAAGAAGCTTTTTACGGAGAAACTCCAACTGGATCACTCCAAAATCGAATTGGACCGGGTGCATATAGCTGGAAAGGCTGGTAACTCGGACAAACCACGCTCTATTGTGGTGAGATTTCTGCGGTTGAAGGATAAACTTGCTGTCCTGGATCAGGCCAAGAGGCTGAAAGGTACTGGGGTCTTCATCAATTAGGATTTTCCTGAAGCCGTCCGGCAGAAAAGGAAAGAACTTCCTCCAGCTATGAAAGCAGCACAGGAAAGAGGTGATGTAGCATACTTAAAGTATGACAAACTTATTATTCACCCACCTCGAATGCCCCTCAAGCAACTAAACCAAGTGCTTAATATTTAGAAGGGTTATCTTTCAGAGAATAATGTATACCATTGTTCTCTTAAAACTCTGGTAGTAGTATTTCTTCTTTGATGGCAAGTACCTCAGCTTTCACGGAGACCCACGGGATTTGGACACAGTGGACTCCTACAGCTTTGACATTGATCCTGATGTGCATTATTACTCTACATTAAATGCCTCAACTTTCAATGAAACCTTTGCAAATATTATAGTATGGAAAGTTTTAATGAATTTCTTGTAAATGTCAATTCTGATGCATTTTCAACTTTTCATCTAAACATACAATGTTTACCTAGGCAAGGCAAGGCAACTTTATTTATACCGCACATTTCGTACACAAGGCAACTCAATGCGCCTAAAAAATATGATGAATTCACACATTCTCTAAACTCTCTCAAACATAATTTTTTTCTGTTATTGCCATTACAGAGACATGGCTTCCTAAAGATTCAAGTGATTATTTTAAGTTGCCAAATTATCAGTACTGTCATTATGTTACAGAGACGTTCTCTCTAACATAATGACAGGACTGATAATTTGAGAGAACAGTGTAGGAGGTGGTGTCTCTCTCTTTATTTAGAAACATTATATATACAGTGCCTTGCGAAAGTACTAATACACCTTGATCTTGCCATTGCTAGGACACTAAAGGAGACAGAGGCCTCAGGACGAAGGCTGTGATGGCTCTGGGTGTAAAGTAACAACGACAAGTATGATGGCTCCAGGTGGAGAATGGATTTGTAAATGAACAAATACCAGATACCATATCTGCGCATGTGTAATGACGGCCATTTACCAGCGAGTGCAGGATGCAGTGGTGATTTGATTTTTTACTGTCTGTGATCAATCTGAGGAGCGCTCCATGATCCACAGCCAAAGAGCTGACAGTCATTCATGTTTCTAAAAACGCTCATGAAGGTGGCAGACACCAACTGTTCTCTGGCATATGAGAAACACAATTTATGTTGATCGAAGAAACCAAGTTTGAGCTGTTAGAGGATTAGGCTGTAGTGCATGTTTTAGCTTGAGGGGAAACCGGAGCACCCATACACAGAAAATACATGCACACATTTTCAATAACAACATTATATTGTTTGAGTCCGTCTTTATATCAAAACACTTACTCACAGAGCTTTGTTCATTCAAAAATGGACCATACGTGTATTTCACATTATTATAAGTTTTGTTTCTCTTATGTCACAACTGAAACATAAATCAGACTTTTACGCTCAACATTGTCTCAACAGAAGAATAACTTTATTTATATAGCGCCTTTCACAGACATAGTCACAAAGCGCTTTACATGAGACGTTGACTGTTACGTTACCCCTTGTGCTGCATGAGGCTGCAACAGCTCCACTAAAGTGTGTTGATATTGCCATAGACTATATAAACATGAAAAGATAATGCACATTGTTGAATCAGGACTGACGTGGTCTCTGTGCCCAAACCTATAACACTATGCGTCATGATGAGACACAACCCCACCGCTCTCCACAACTGAACCACCCAAGAAAGAAAGAACACATCTATAAACGCCTTCATGCAGTTCCTTTCAAACCCCAACAGATCTCTGCCTCCTCTCTCAACGTGCCGCGGCGGACCAATGCGGAGGGCTCTAATTAAGGGTCGTTTCCCAGGGGACCAGTACTTTATTTGGTCTGTTCATTGTGAAGGTAAAGGCTGCTTTCTCTCTCTCACACACCCTCTCCCGCTCTTCCTCCCTCTTGTCTCTCTCTCCGCCTCAGGCCAATGTGCCTGCCCTACTTCAGTTCACAAGGTGCTCTCTGGTGAGAAAGACCTGGCAATCCCTAAAGACAAACCGGTTTGGGCAGGGGGAAAATAGCTCTTTTTCATCTAACACAGGAAACGCTTCCATGTGGTCTTATGTTATAGGGCGGCAAGGAACTGTGACGCCCACAGTGTCCAACATCAAAATGAAACATTATTTGAAAGGATTTTTGCCAATATTGAATGTTCTGCTTGAATAAAACAACAGGAATCCTATAATATGCAACATCCTATAACAATATCCTAAAATCCTATAATATAAGGTCTGTTCCCAATTGTTTGTCTTTAGAAAGTGGAGGAGGGCCGATAAGAATCCATACAGTAGTAGAACATTTAGGAAAGGTCCAATTCAGGCACTGAACCCACAACCTCATAGTTGGACAGGTTGCGTTCACAACACTGGCCGAATTGTTTTACACACCATGGCTGCATGAAACCAATTTATTTGTCAGAGTTCTCCCGAGTAATATCCAAGCAATCCTATCCTCTTCTCTGCCCATTCTTCTAGACACAAAGCTAATATGCGGCTGGCGCTAACGGGGTCATTTACATAAACCCGCGTATAGGGCTATTGTGATAATAACAGGCTTCTTGTGATCTCGCGTTTCAGTGAACAAAAAAAAAAAAACAGCCCATCCATTCAAATAGATATGTCAGCCCAAAGCATTAGCCGGTCCCGTAATTGGCCACAGAGGTCACCCTGTCGGAGCGGAATAGGCGGGAGAAATGCGACGCTAGAATTCGTCGCGCTCATTCCGCCTTCCCCTCCCGTGACCCGGGCAAACAGAAATGATTGCGAATGTGCCACGGAGCCCGCCCCGGTGCCATCGGAACGACGAGCACGCGGGGGCAAGGGGTAGAGATTGAGGATTTCGGTATAGTGGGCATTAATATGACTCATGTCGCTGTTGGGAAGTGCGGCCATATCTTTTTTTGCTAATGCGTTTACGGTCGCAGTCTAAAGGTGAAAGGATGTGCTTAAGAGGGGCCAAGGCAATACGAGCCAGCGGTGAGGTAAAATGTATCGGAGGGAAGTGTGATGTATCACACTGTGGCGTCACTTCAAACTGGAATATGTTTATGTTAGCTCTCAGAGTCAGGACTGCCATAGGTCCACCTATCTCTTGTTTACACTTGTTTAGTGCCAATTGTACTCAATAATATAACAATTAATCTGACCTGAGGGCTGTTTCATGAAACTCGCTCAGTAAAGCTAGGCTTAGACTCCCCATCCTGACACAAGTCAAGCTGTGATTACTGGATTTCACCAAAATGTCACTAATTCAAGACAGGTTCACCTAGCATGCACAACCCCTGTTGATTGACAGGCAGACATTTAATAATAATAATAATAATAATATTTAAGAAAAAGATTCTGCACAAGCCAAACTTTATAAAAGTGACAAAATACATGTTAGAGTCATCACACATATGTATATTTTATTCACTATATCCTGGCTTTGTTTTTTGTGTTTGGATGTTTGTTGTATACATATGCTGCCTACGTTTTGACTTAGGCCATTATGACATCATCCTGTGATGCAGCAGGCCACGCCCTATTTAAGAATGGCTTCTCATTCATAAAAAACATTTTGCCTGACGAAGGCCACTGGCCGGGACAAATAAAGGAACACTGGTGTTGCAGGTATACAGTGTGCCAGAGGTTTTTTCCTGTTTTACATTTGGCTTCTATGCATTCTCTTACGCACCTGTTTCATACAAGAGATGTGCGAAGTAAACCATCTTTAATTGCTGAAAAAATAATTAAAATAAAATAAAAAAGGCCTCCAATCCAAACCTTAAATGTGCTTTCAGATTCTTCTGCTTAATGACGTAAAGAAGGCTAATACTAATATTTTACAATAAAAAATATAGATTGACCGCCTTCTTAGTGACGTCACAGTTTTGAACGCGTGTCACTGGTTGACACAGGTGTCAATCAGAACACCTGATCATTGTATATTGGCACCTAGTGAAACATATGATCAATAAATGCTTATCTTTGAACCTTAAATGGCTGACCAAGGCAAACATAAGGACATTTATATCATCGTGGACGCTTGGCATCACTTTCACCCAAAGGACCTTTGCAGAGGAAGTGTGAATCGGCGTTACGATCCTCCATGGGACTCCAGCGGGCCGCAGCTCAAAGCTAGCCCGAAGAGAACGCACCTTGGCCGGCTGGTACAAGCCCGGCGACGACCCGGCAATATACTGGAGTACTCGTGCCACGAAGACAGCAGAAGGTAGGGAAAAGTACTACGTACTGCTGTAATGCAATGCCATATTGTAAAGGTTCCTGAAGAAGTTTTTGTGATTGGGTTGGGTCCGGCTTGTTTTGTCCTGGATCCATAATTTTTTGGCTTTGATGAACAACAGTTTGGCCTCAGATTCAGGCAAATAGACGTGAATACTGTAGTTCTGCGCGTTTGCTGAATGCGCTTTTGCATTTTTGTTTGTTTTATAGTTGGCTAAACCGGGCAGAATTTGTTCTATACTATGAGTTGTCCGATATCGTCAAATGAGCCGCGCCTGGACTCTCATTGAAATACATTACAAACCCATTGCGTCAATGGATACGCAAACGGGACCTTTTGCGTTCTATATTACGCATAAGGCGAGTGACCGTTCGTCAATTTATGACGCTTTGGTAGTGAGACTGTGTTGCCTGCTCACGGCGCCTGTATTTATGTTTAATAGAGTATTACATCAAACTCTCCTCATACATACATGCAATTGATCTGTAAGGGCATGTATTATTGATAGCCCCCAGTGAAGGCCACAGCCCCCATTGTTTGCTGACATAAGTGGACTTTTCAATAGAGGTACGGCCCTCGTGTTTGTAGAGGCGGTTTGCCCATTGAGACTCTGGGGATTGGTAATGTCCAGGGGCAATACAGTGCCTCTCGAAAGTACTAATACACCTTGAACTTTTGCACATTTTGTCATGTTTACAACCATAAGATTATATTTTTAATGTTTTACTGAAAGTTCATCAAGTAACAGACAACTGTGAAGTGAAAGCAAAATGATACATGATTCTGTTATTTTTCAAAAAATAGAAAACCAAAAAGTGGGGCGTGCATAAGTATTCATGACTTAATACTTTGTGGAACCCCCTTTTTCTGCAATAACAGCAGCAAGTCTTTTGGGGTTTGACTCTACAAGGTTTGCACATCTAGAGACTGACATTTTAGCCCATTCCTCTTTACAAAACAACTCAAGCTCTGTCAAATTAGAAGGAGAGCGTTTGTGAACAGCAGTTTTCAGGCCTTTCCACAGATTTTCAATAGGATTTAGGTCAGGACTTTGACTGGGCCATTCTAACACATTAATATGTTTGTTTTTAAACCATTCCATTGTAGATTTAGCTTTGTGTTTAGGGTCATTGTCCTGCTGGAAGGGGAGTCTCCGCCCCATCCTAAATTCTCTCTTCTGACCAAAGCACCTTCTTCCACGTGGTAGCTGTGTCCTCCATATGACTTCTAGCAAACTTAAAACGATATTTCTTATGGCCTCCTTTCAATAATGACTTTCTTCTTGCCACTCGTCCATGAAGGCCAGATTTGAGTAGAGCACGACTTATAGTTGTCCCATGTACAGATTCCCCCAGCTCAGCGGCAGTACGTCGCAGCTCCTCCAGAGTTATCTTGGGGCACTTGGTTGCATTTCTGACCAATGCTCTCCTTGTTCGGTCTGTTAGTTTAGGTGGACGGCCGTGTCTTGGTAAGTTTGCAGTGGTGCTATACTCTTTCCATTTCCGAATGATGGATTGAACAGAGCTCCGTGAGATGTTCAAATCTTGGGAAATCTTTGTATAACTTAACGCTGCTTTAAACTTCTCCACAGCTTTATCCCTGACCTCTCTGGTGAGCTCCTTGGCCTTCATGATTTTGCTTAGTGACCAATACACTCTGACCATAGCTCTGAGGCCCTCACAGAACAGCTGGAATTATACTGAGAGTAGATTACACACAGATGGCCTCTATTTAATGGTTAGGGCAAGGTGTGAACATTCTGGCGCATTGAGTTGCCTTGTGTGTGAAATGCGTTATAAGTTGCCTTGCCTTTCCTTCTGCAGTCATTAGGAATGTTATAAAGGCAATTTAATGCACTCATAAAAATGCTGTATGAATACTTGTGCACGCCCCACTTTTCTATTTAAAAAAATAAAATCTTTATGTTTATGGTTGTAAACATGACAACATGTCCAAAAGTTCAAGGTGTATTATTACTTTCGAGAGGCACTGTAAATGGCTACAAATGTACACATATATAAACTCGCTTGGTGTGGCTGTGTAAAAGGAATGGTATTTTATTTAAGGCAAGGCCCGGCAGGTGAAAACATTGATATTTCATGCAGCGGTCAATGTTGAGATTTCTTGAAAGTTTCCTCCCTTAACATCTTCGTCGGACGGAACTTAACCTTTGCCTATTTAAAAAAGAAAAAAAAATTCCTCTATCAAGCCGACTATTTCCCGGGAAATACCTAAAACATTTCAGCGCACAGGCCGGGTTCCCATGCGTATTCATTCACCAATATGTGGTATCCACGTGAAGCGTAAAAGACGACTGAGATGACGCTGTAATCCAAATATGGTCTTTTCCTTTCGGAGAAACAGCAGCAGCTCAAGACGAGAGAAGTATACAGGCACATGCGTAAATGTTGCAAAACTTTGAGACCTGTTTTCTCAAAATGAGGTTTTCCTTGAAACTCAGAAAATGAAAATATCGTGAAAATGTATTTATTTATTTCAGGAATTCAACTTAAAATGTGAAACTAATATATGTATATATATCAAGCCTTTTTTTATTATCGTTTTGGTGATTTTGGCTTACAGCTTGTAAAAAATTCAAAATCTCAGAAGATTAGAATATTGTGAAAAGGAACTATGTTGTAGGCTCAAAGTGTCACCTCAAAACAGCTGCAAAGGGTCCCTGAGGCTTCAAATGTAATTTCTACTTTTATGGGTCTAAACCATAGAAAAACCGCCAGTCAAGCACTTGATTATCTTATTTGGCCTTTTCCATGTCAATTGAATTATAAATAAGAGCTTTAAAAACATAATAATAAACCTTGTCCTGGAAAAATACAATCAGAATAACCTTGTGGTGCTCATTTTGAAATGAAATGGTTTCACCTCTAATCTCTAATACTTCAAAATAGAGACATCTATTTATATTTTTATCTCTCGGCCTCGGTTGGATGATTATTACCCACTCATCATGTTGTTAGGCTCCAAACAACTGGACCCACGGTCTGAATTAACAAGGAAAATCTGTGTGTCCCTGTGATGCACCTAAGTGCAATTACTTTTGAATTTGGACAGGCCCTCTCACTGCTCTGAAAACATGCGGCATCATTTTGAATTTTGTGGAAGCATTGAATCATTATGGCCTCAATCTTTCTGCAACCTTTCCTAAAAAAAAAATCTCTCTCTTGGTACAGCGGCATTTTTTGCCTTTTTCTGCCAACTGCATTTGTAGTTTCCGTGTGTTCCACATTGTTTTACAAGATACTTTTGTGTGTCTTTGCCGTGTTTTTGTGAGGTTCAGTGGATTTTTCACTGCAGAGAGTGGCGAACTAGCCCTGCAGGACCGAACTTTTTTTAAAGTAAACTAGAAGTTCTAGAAGATGGTGAAAGACTGTTGTGGAGCGGAGGGAGGAGGAAGGAGGAATGAGGTGGAGGAGCTCACCAGTGCAGGACACCATGCTCTGAAACAGAGTGAGGCGGTGCACCGTTTATCGAAGCGCGCTGCCACTGTGGGTCAACCTGATCAGCATGTTTTTGGAGGTCGGGGAAACCATGGCACCCGGAGGAAATCTGGCTGGCTGCCTTCAGTCTCCTCTGAAACGGTGCAGTGCAGATGCGACCCCCTGGGTTTGTCCCTGTTTCAGAGCGTGGTGTCCTGCACTGGTCAGCTCCACCTCCTCCTTCCTCTTCCCAGACCCATTTAATCATTAATTAGGCCCAACGCTGAGCATGTTCATTCAGTCTGAATATTTACAGATTAAAGTCACAAAGGGCATAATACATGGCCAGCAAGGGGAGCCATTTCCCCAATAATGAGCCCTGATAGATATTGGTAGCAATCAATAAACTAGCTCATATTTTTTCCATGCAAAATAAAATAGCTCCCCATCATCTTCTGACAGTGAATTGATGTGTACGTAACAGACAACGGCCATTTTCCTGAGGTTCAGACCACTGGTTTGGAAAATGTCATCCCCAGAACGAGAAATGATCCCCGTTCTCCCATGCAGACTAAAAAACTATAAACTAAAAACATGTACAATAGGCCAGGGTGAATGTGAGTGCGTTAGAGAGTGCGCAATAGGGGACGACAGATGGAAATTAGCCCAAGGCTACAATCGGGTGTGGCTTGTTCATTGACTAGCGCTGTCCCTACTAAATAAACCAATAAATAAAACTAATATAATCTTTAGGTCTTGTTTCCATCCAAAGGGGGTGCAGACTAGGGCTGCATGTTTTCAAGTTTTTAATTAACCGTTAACCAAGGCCCTTAGCGGTTAATACTCGGTTAAACATTAGTGTGCGCACTGTTGCCGTTCAGTTTGGTTTGAGTTCAGTTACTGCTATGTTAAGTTGGGCCCACATTTTTGTTATAGTTTGCCTTATTTTTGTGAGCCTTTGTTAATTCATTTTGGAGATTATTAAATGTAATTTGATGTAATTTTCCAATTTTTTAACACCTTTGTCCCTGCCTTTTATTTGGTCCATAACATGCATTAAATGTATGTATGTGCCCATCGCTCCTGATCCTTCGCTCGGCTCCGTCTTATCCCGGGCACATCTGTTTAAGATCGCGGCGGATTAAACGTTTGCACATGAATATCTGACAAGCTCACACCTTTCCCATTCTGACTTTTCTTTACACCGCGCGATTTCCATCCTTCACAAGTGGCCGGTCTCATCATCCCGACATCTCCCCTGACGCCGGATAATGCTCCTCCCGCCGGGATTAGCTTGATGTGAATTTAGATGATTTCAGATAGGGCCATGCGCAATGTAAAACCCACGACGTGTCAGAGAATGCTTTCAGTATATCTCGGATGGTGCATTTGATACGGAAATACATTTTGTTTCCACCTAAATTGCAATGTCAATGCCAACAACATCTGAAGAGCAGATCATCTGTGTTGAAATTGGAAAGGCGTTGGCTCTGAAAGACTATTGGTGTTTAAAATGCACATGGCAAGATTATTTTAGTCTTTGAACTATTACCTAGGTTGATGGGATCTTGTGGTAAATCTTACTTCAGTGAAGTGGAACATTTCCTCCGTTTTAACCTGAAAAGACTCACAGGAACAAATGCAGCTTTAGAAGAGTTTTATTGGACGTGAATCATGTTTGGCGTTCAGACCCAGGCAGGAGACAGCGACTCAACAGTATGAAATACATGAGTGTGATGAATGAATGTAGGAGAGTCTCAAACACATCTTCTGTTGGGTAGAAAATTAATTAATATTGCTCTGAAACTGTTAAAACTAAATATCCAGTCGTTTTCAGTCCCGATTTTTTTCATACAGTAGCTTCCTAGCTCGATTACGGCACCCTTTTATGCCAAGGTCTCCCATAAGGACACATTTCTTCCCCCAACCCAGCGTTACTGACACCCGGTGAAGTGGCGAGACAGTTTTTCCTCAGTTTGTTCCACAGCGTACTTGGTGGTTTCTTATTTTCACTTGATTCATTTTTAATCCAGCGGCTCTCAAATAGGAAGTCGGGGTAACCGCACTGTACCACAGTTCAATTATGCATGTGCTGCCGAAATGCGGATTTAATGAATACCTTTAAAAGTCCAAATATTTCCTTGTTCCAAAGATAAATTCTCTCCACGGCGCCGGGAATGTCCTTGAATTTCGAAAAAGCTTTAAAAACAAAAATCAATACAATAATCTGGCAAAATTGAGAGGCTATCATGAAGATTGTGGGCCTCCCACACACAAAACGATCTAGGAGAAATACGTGTTTAAAGTCAACAATCCATGTGTGATTGCAACACAACAGGGGGTGCAGAGAGCGACATCGCGCAAAATTTGGGGGACTTTGAGTGTCAGCGGGGGACAGCCACGGAGCAGAAAGGAATAGTGCGCTTAGACCGACTTTTTTTAAAACTATTTTAGCACTTGATCTCCTGGTCAATTCGAAATCCTGACAGCCCAGTTAGTCGCTTCGTCCACTCAGTTATGCATACATCCACTTAAAGCTACTTTAAGTGATCCCGTTTTGGCGGTCCGGCAACGTTGCGTTCCCACATTGCAACGTGCCACACTCGCAAACAGCAGCGGACTTTGTGCCGCAGAAGGAGACCGGCGCCGCACCTCCCTCACCCTCATCTGTCAAGTCAAAAGACTTGATTTTAGCCATACTCAAGGTTTCAGGTTTGTTGTATCCTTGAAAACATGCTTGATTTTTGCACATTGCTGATGGCCATTTTAAACATGAAGAAAATATGGCCCTGTTAGTGAGTGGTTCTGCATAAATGTTTTTGGTGAGGTTGAACAAATTTGTAATATGACACTCGAGGGTATTTGAGCCTTAAATATTTCTTACGATGACATACTGGTGAACTAGATTTTCAGCACTTGTCCTCTAAAAGTCATAGAAAAGTTCACTTGAAAGTGGGTCACAACAAAATAATCCATTGGGACGCTTAATCAGAGCGGTACCATTCTTTGCAATGAAGGATTTTCTGTTTGTCAATTAGCAACACGGAAAAAAATAAGCTCTGCGTTTGAGTTCAAGTGATACAGGCCTACCTGGCTCTGGAAGCGAATTGTTCATAAATCTGTCTGCTACAACAACTTATAAGAAGCCAATAAAGGGGCAACTTTTATATGAGTCTGTGCAAGGTGCTCATAATTCGTGTAATGATCTAAACACTTGAGATCTTTGTCAACGGGTACAGTTTTAAGTGCATTAGAAAAATGAGATCCTTGTTTACTGCGGCAGCCCTTGAGACCATTGTCATAAACTGCAGCTCTCTTAATGCTTTAATAGCATTTTAAAAGCCATACATCTCGTGCACAGTAATGTATGAGCTACTATAGATAACGAACACCATGCTGTTAATGCAGGGATATTAAATCGCAGTCTATCTCTAGTGTCCGGTCATGATTTATGGCCTGACGTTGGCCGATTCTGTTCCTAAAACATGTCCATCTCTATAATGGAGGGGGACATTTATAAGAAATGTCCAGAACCTGGTCAGGTGACTATAACCAGAAGGCAAGATATACTTTCCCGTTTTCTGGTTAATTCCGGTATTTGGTAATGATCTCAAAAACATCTTTATCACTGTCTTACACTTTGTTGGTTAGAAAATGCAATATTGGTGATCTCAAACAGCAAACACTTTTTGATCTTCAAGTGATCTTACCCTAAGTCCCCCCACCTCCTCCTGCTCCCCTTTGCAGTGCAGGTGCGATTGTTTTTACTTTGCGATTTAAAGGAGTAAGCTTAGCAAGAATTTAAGCATTTTGGGAGCTGCAAAGAGTTACGTAACGATACACTACAGAGCATTTTATTTAAAGCCATACTGTGTAACATTGCACCTAGTAAATATAAGACAAGTTATTAATTTGTCATGCTGACCACTTTGCTGAGAGCGGGACAACACCGGCTTGTCTCCATGGAGATGTTCATGATATGATATTTTGATTAGATTTGTTGCGATTTGTAGCACTGTAGGGACATGCTGAGTGAAAAAGTAATCTGATTACAGATTCCTACGTTACTTTACGGATTACTTGATTTGAAAAGTAACTAAGTTAGATTACAAGTTACATTAATCAGCTGCAGACGTCACCAACTCTGCCTCAAGATGCAAATGACCGCTGGTTTTGCCAACACTCGCGTTATTGGAAGTGGATTTTGACAGAAAGGTTAACAAAGCTGCCATAGATTTGGAATAGTGACGTATTATCTCTCTCCTCCTCTATTGTAATGAAGACGACTCATGACAGAAACGTTGACTTGTCGCATATACAGTATTACATCACTCAACGAGACGCAAGAAAAAATATCTTGTTACTGGCATCACTGGTTCAGAGCATATTTGGTTGTTTGTGACGCAACAAAATATGGCCAGGAATGTTCCGCAGTGTGGTTTTAAAATAAAATGGATGAAATTGATTTTTAATGTGTAGTTCCGCTGAGAAAATATCATTAATCATAAAGTCGTAATCAATAATCTCTCATTCCTTGCCTGGGGTCTTCATGCCTCACAATGGAATACCATTCCCCCTTTTTTTTTTTTTTTTTTTTGCGATAGGACATAAAAATATGAGCCGCCGCCCCTCTCGCCCCCTGGTGGTCTGACCCTGAACTTGACCCGCCTGTGGAGATGGACCTCCCCGTAAGGACCTCGCTGCCTCTGTCCCCGCTGCACGTCACTCCCAGTCAATTAAAACGGCACTGAAGGCTGCTCCGCGGAGACTGAGGGCACGAGTGACAGCCGGGGCAAAGGAGGCCAAATTCAGAGGGAGCAAGGAGGGAGGGAACGAGGGAGGGGAATAAACCCAGGACAGAAGGAGGTATAGGGCTGGAGATTGTGTCATTGAAAAGTAGTCTGGGAAATATTCATTGACATTAAAGGTATATGGAAACTACACATTTTTTTGGTCAAAAAATAGGTTTGTTCAACCTAAATTCAAAAGCTCGCTTATGTAATGATGTCAATTTTACATTTACTTCTGGAGCGTCATTCGAAGCAACAGTCGTCAAGTACATTTTTAGCTTCCCGCCTCGTATTGGAACAGGAACACTAGCCTCTCAGTTGCCTCCCCATCACTGGCGTCTTTGAGCCCGGTCTGACCAGCTGCTGTGTCCCAGGACGAGAGGGGAGGAGGAGGCAGCGCTGGCACACATCCCTTCCTGCCTCATTTTGCCTGCCTCTCCTCCTCTGCCGCCCCCTCGTTCCTCTCGCCGACACTTCTCTCTCCTCCTCCCAGAAGCTCGATAATCAGCGGTGCTCCCAGCCGAATACACAGAGCTTTGTGCTCCCTGGATTCGCTCGATTGCAGTGCAGTGGGAGGCCGGGGGATGTTTTCGAAGGGACTCTCTTCCCGTCTGCTTCTGAAATGTCGAGCTGATGGCGGAATATTAGGCCAGTGATTATCCCCGTACAAGAACACATGTCTGGCTGCCTTTTCCGTTTTGCAATTACATCTGCCTGTAGTAAGATGGTATGAGTGACCCAGTTGGGCATCGGAAACTCGATGCCCAACTGGGTGGACTTAAAAAAAAAATGCTTCTAATCAGAAACATAGTCAAGCCGCTAGTGCATCTTTTTTATTAATCTTCGGATCTTCTCCAGTGACTCACAGCGGTAGCTCCCGAAACCTCCTCCTTTTCCTGACAAACGCTCCCCATGAGGTCCTACCAATGGGCGAGGATAGCACTGTTTACTGACTGTCATGGTTATGATTAAGGTAACTCTATTGCCCCTATAGGGAAATTTGTCTTCTGCATTTGACCCATCCTCCGATGCCGCTGGGGCAATGTGAAATGTGAATTTGAAAACCAATGGGGACTTTATCCATGTCAAAAATAACTGTAAAGTCCGGTTCCAAAGAAGGTTAACGTTTCTAAAGCTAGATATTCCTCCTGCGAAACTTTATTTTCGGGCTTCGATTGACAGGCCCTGGAGAACTGTGGGGGATTGTTGTTTCCTGCCTTTTTAGTTTTTTCCTCTGTACCTCTAAACTTTAGTGGTTCGAGTCCCCGATAAGACAATGTAGCGACTAAACCGCTGGCTGCACAAAAATGTATAAGTTATGAACATATTTTTACAGACTTCGTAGAATAAAATTCAGAAAAGCTACTTGTTGCCGTATAGATTGCGACACGTAAGTCCATAATCCTATCAAAACGGCATTATCATACTGATTATGTGGAAATGTCAGCGTCTCTCAAAATGTGCTTCCCTGTCTGTTTTCTCTCCCCTAATCTTTGGGCGCGAACACTCTGCTGCACATGAAATAAACATGAATCAAGGCTTTCCAAAGAGCGTTATTGGGCACAGATTTGGAGCCACCTGCGGAGTGGAAAATGTCAAGAACAGAGCACCTCAGAAAGATGCATAAATTCAGGGCAGCAGCCGAAACATTTTATCAAACGCCTGACTCCTGGAGGTTTGACCTTGTGTCGGCGCTCTGCTGGTAGTCGACAATGCAGTGGTGCTATGGTATGTCGTTTTCGAAGCGTACAAACAGCACTAAAAATAAGCTGTCATTTTAAAAGGATCAGTGACGTTCATGTTGGAATAAAAATACACTGAACCGTGAAAAGATGTACTTACTTACTTAGTGTACTAAATAGACCCCTAGACTTTCATCAGCAAATGCCTAGACTAGATCGGGGGCCAAACAGTGGTGTATGAATGAAAGTGTGAATGGGTGGGGGTGTTAAATGTGACCATTTAGGTCTATTTCAACAAAGACTGTTACCCATCTAAAAGTGTTCTTAGTCCGGATGGAGCCATGTCGAAAAAAAAAAAAAAGTTGCCACTTTCTGAACAGTTAGTTAAAGGTGTAGAGGAGGATGTTCTTTTTCCGGGTGGATCATCAAGACTATTGGTCCTCCTGATTGTCAATCATTCTGGTGATATGTTTACGTAAGGACGTCGTACGTGCTCGTTCCTGGGTAGTTTTCGTTTTTTTGCGCATGCGCACTTTCAGGTGTATATGTTGAGCTTCGCCTTCAGCTTTTCACTGTAGCTCGCAGTTCTCACCGGGTGCTTTGAAAATGGCAGAGAGTCGCAAGAGAAAAAGTGTCTTCGAGGTTTATGAGAAGAAGAGAAAGGCTTCAGAAGAGAGAAACAAGACCAGAGTGTTTTTGGGAGATTCTTTCACACGATGGCGTGCGCTGAAAGCACACGTTGGGCTTCCCACTGACGCTTCAGTCGCGAAGTTTCTACTCGACAGGTAAAGTTTGGCATTCTATTTGGAGAAATCCATTTAAAATCACTTCTAGTAAAAGTGTACATTGTAACTGTATATTGTAACTTTCTAGGGTAGATTAGTTTATTTAGTTTGTAATTTGCATCGTCAGTAGTTATTACGATGGCCACAGGTCTGCTAACATTTCCTAATCTTCACCGCAGCCCCCAAACAAAGGCATGTCAAGATTTTTAAATGTACTAGCAGTCATTTTTGCGATGAAAGTTCTTAAACATAAAAATGGATGAGATGAGATCTATCTGAGTGACCGTCTTTATCATCGCGTACCCGCCGCCCCTCCTCCCTCATGGCTCGGAGCCTTTGCTAACAAACAAACAAACAAACAGAGTAGCAGCTCGTGTAGAACACCCGCTCCTGCATCCATTTACTAAGTAATGTCGTTTAAAAGCGGGCCAATCACTAACTGGAAACGAACTCAGAAGAGGATCGTTGTGGTATGCTTTGGATTATGATTTGAGAATAATCGACCGAGTAGTTATTAGGAGAGAAGTTTATCCTAATGTAGGCTCTGATTAGCGAAGCCTTGGCACAGGTCACGCGCCGCGCAGACACGGGAAAGCTCTCCATTTGTCTAAAGTAGCCTTATGACAAATGGTAAAAGACATCACGCTGAAATGATCTAAAATCTTGTGTGATGTTTGACAGACAATGGCCAATACAAAGACTGTGGTGTGAAACACAGTTTGGATATCTGGCACGGTGCAAAGAACCTAAGTAAAAAGATTCTGGCTGTATGTTTACTGTTATTGAGACCTTTTTTTGTTTTTTTGGCAAGGAACCAGTTAATCTAATTCAATAAATTTGTTTTTTAGGCTGGACATGAGAAGGACTGTGCACTACTTCTGAGTTGGAACAGAGACATTTGCAATCATTTTTGGTACAGCTGTAAGGAAGCAGAGACCTTTGAAGCTTTCAACGTAAGTTTTTATTTACTGTATATATTTCTACACAATTAGAGTATACTAATATATAAAGGGTGTTTGTCAAATGTTTTTTTTTTTTTAATAGTACGCATAATTTACTGAGTGAAAACATTTGATTACAGGATCTTTGGACAGGAGTTCTGCATCATGTAACTGGCAAACATGAGTGGTACTTTGGGGCCTGTCGACATGGTCCTTTGGAGGAAGACCGGAATAAAGAATGGATTCCAAAGGGCTCTGCAGCACATGGAAGACTCCAAAAGATCGTTTACGATGCACGCTGGTTGAAAAATATACCCAAGTATCTCTCTTTCAGGTAGACATTTTTGTAGTGCAATTGCATTCCAAACCACCAATTTGCTTTATCAAAATTTGGAAAATGCCAGGTTCACACATTGTCTTATTTGCTTCTTTATTTTTGTTTTATAGATCAACCTCAGACCTGGAGTCCTTCCATAACCACATACTTATGTACGCCTCAAAGCGCTTCTGCTTCAAACCACCAGTGTACTATGCTCGGACCCTGTTGGCAGGGCTGGATTATAACTACCACCTAAACCGAGGAGCACGAACAAATGCAGATGGCTCATATCAGTAAGTTATCACTGATCTATAATCCATAATTTATACTATACACGCAATGGCAATATTGACATGTTTTTGTTTACTCCTCCAAGGTATGGCAGAATTTTTAACAAAAGATCAAAGATGTGGCGGCTGTACACCATCAAGAACCCAAAAACCTACAAGTACATTACAGATCTACAGAGTGTTATTCTCCATTCAAGACTGTCGGCTCCTAGGGGGATGGCAGGAAAGCAGCCTCTTGCACTTCATGATCCACGAAGGCTGGGGCTGTTGTCCGGTGGCCCTGCCCCAACAGTACAAGAATTGAAGGAAAAGAAAGCCCGCAGAGGGCTAGGTGAGTTGTATTCGAGTCAAGTGCCTTATTTTGTTGAATTCAATCCTCTACAGCAGGGGTAGGCAAGTTTGTCATTGAGGGACAATTTTCTTCATTGCCCAAATGCCAAGGGCCGAAAATTACAATTCTCGTCCAAAATAAAGCACAAATATTAGCTTTGTACATCATTTATGATCTAAAGGAGTGCTTTGGAAGGAAATGTGAAAATATTGACAGTATTTTCAACATTTTTGAGTGCTTTATCAGGTATTTGGTCTCCTATTTATTGAATAATATTTCTTCATAATGATCTTGGGGGCCACATGTTTTATGCAGGAGGGCCAGATTTGACTCCCTTGGCCTGATGTTGCCTACCCCTGCTCTACAGTGTATGCTGCTGTTGCATAGGATAAAGTCCTGATATGTAAACTTATTTTATTTATATTTTTTTTTAAAGGTCAACCATCTCACACATGACCTGTAGATGTGGTGCTTCAAAAGGAGTGACGTACGTGTGCTTCATTTCCCCTGTACATAATGCGCAAATCAATAATTTTTATGGTGAATGTATGTCATGTATAAAAGAACAGCATATAATTTTATACATTTGAGCAAATAAAAGACAAAATCTGCATATGGCTATCTCAAATTGCGTTGATATTTGTATATGTAAGTTCTAAACCGTTATCACATACAGCACATGTTTATGATAAAGAATGGGCCGGTTTACCATTAGATTATACAGAAAATTCTCCACAATGACCACAAGACTACAAGCTGTCATTGATGCTAAGGGGGAAATACACATTATTAGGAACAGGGGTGTGTAAACTTTTGAAAAGGGTCATTTTATTTAAAAAGAGCAAACACTGTTTCACCATAAGTGGCTTCACACAACCACTGAGTGGGAAAAAAAAAGTAAAAACATTCTGCCAGGATATGTAAACTTTGGAGCACAACTGTACAAGCCTACATACATTGTCCTTTGTGAACTTTTTAAAGCCACGTACAAATATTTTAGAGAAGTATGGGAAACTCGATGGAAGTACATGGACAAAGATATGCTTTGTAAGAAACTTTATCAACATCAATCAAAATAGTACATGTAACAAAAAGTTAGCATAAAATACACACATGTATTGATCCAGCTTATTTTATGGTGCAAGTTTACCTGATGAGGTATCTTGGAATAAAGCACAAAGAATTACGTTGAGTACACAAGGTTTACACTCTGGCCGGAATAAAGCCTACATAATTACCATTAGAATCCGGGAAACGATCTCTAATTTTCCACACACAACATGACGCTATAACAATTCTAACTCCTGGTCCCAGAACACCATATTGCCAGACAATAAAGTTCCTATATGCAGCATAGCGGAACTGTCTGTGACTTTCTCCTGTCTCCTGGATGTCCACCTCTGCCCTAAGGTCATTCCAGATTCGCCTGGCCAGTCTCAGCACACCTTCCTCCAAGATGTACAGCTCCATGTGTGGCAACAGTGACGTGCAGTTTTGTGGTTGTTGTTGACAGCATTTCTGTTCCAGCAGTGTTGGCATATTTCTGCAGGTTCCACAGACACACCAGTTGGGTGCCTGTGGATTAGGAGGGCCTGGTGGAGGGGGATCAGGGGTGAGACTCATGAGGTCAAAGATGAGACTCGGTTCACGACTGAGGCATCTTTGTAGAAGTTGTTGACACTCCTCTAATGTCAGTCTCTTTATCCTAGCCTGTTAAAACAAAATCACACTTAAAAAATGTTCTATTTAGCCCTTTGACACACAGCTTTCTAAACCATTGAACAGGCGAAATGTGAACACATTTTCTAATAAAAGGGAAAAGTGCAGTACATTCACTCCAGTTTTGAGTGTATTCACTGTTCACTGTCTGCCTCGCAATGTAGGAGGGAGCATTACAATAACAAAAGGAAAGATCACGTCTCACACTGTCTGTCTGACACCCTGGACCAGTAATATTACAATAACAATAGTAATGCTTTGTACTGATAAGAGTTTGTAAGTTAGCCTGTGACGTATTTTGCGACAAAAAAATGACAAGTTAGCGGTTATATGTGTACACATACCTCCTCAGTTGCAATCCTCTGTTTATGAAGTTCTTCAACCCTTTTGAAGTCCTCCCGTGACAGGTCAGCTAGCAGACGGCCACGGGCTCTAGCCCGACCCTTGCCTCCCCTTCTCTCTCCTTGCTCTTGGCTGGTGCTGGCTCTTGGAGGTCTTGTGCTCTGAGCTCGTCTCCCGCGGCCTCTAGGCGCACCCCCCCTCCTGGATCTTGGTCGGGATGCACAGGGAACGGGCTCGTAGTCCATATCTGATCCCACAAGACTGTCCTCTTGAAAGCTCTAAACGGACATAAATGAAATAAAACAATTTAGATGCTAAATGATAGCTTGTTTATGCTCGTAACGCTACATAGACACGAAACATTTTGTATTCACAATCCCTGATTACGATTGGCTTTATACATATTCTTTAAAACAAATTTTGATGGTTGTAATAGATTTTCACTTACCGGTGGGGAGTCTGACATTGTGGAAAAAGTGCAAATCTTCTTGGAAAGTGAGCTTGTGTGAGCGATGCCGACAGTGACTTGTAAACAGAGCGTGCACGAGGAGAACTGGGCTCGTGCATGTCTCTCGCACACGTTTTAGAAGGCGTTCCCTCTCGGGAGCAGGTAGAGCGTT
Organism: Proterorhinus semilunaris; assembly: GCA_021464625.1. Lineage (NCBI taxonomy): Eukaryota > Metazoa > Chordata > Actinopteri > Gobiiformes > Gobiidae > Proterorhinus > Proterorhinus semilunaris. The sequence goes on along the minus strand of CM038356.1, from coordinate 26,430,500 downwards.
GCGCATGTGCATTTTTTTCAAAATGTGGAGAGGGCGGTTCTTTCCTAAAATTCGGGAAAATCCTCCTGTATACCTTTAAATAAGAAAACAACCATTATTATCAGGGGTCTGACTATGAGCTGCCTTTTTTTTCCCAGGGTGGCCTCGGGTTGGCGTAAACAATTTTGTTAGAGTTTGGTGATAAGTCAAATTCCAATTATTGTCCCGAATATATTGGTAGTTCGTCCCAAACCACAAGGTCCTGGGCCTCATTTAGGCCACATTTGGCGCTTGTACCTCAAAGATATGGCCAAGAATGACCTCTGTTTGCTCCTCCAAAGACATATTCATTGCTTTATAGACTTGTTTGGAATTATTTAGGATTTCTATTACAATTAAAGTTTCACAGGTAAGATCCCAACATGTATAAACAAACCAGATATTTTTTGGGGTATTCTAATTGTACAAATACTCCGAGGAACATGTGCCTCTGCTATCGTTACTATGGTTCCGGCTGTTTTTTATAGGAGAAAAAGGTCACCGAATGCTGTCCTCTGGTTGGATGACGTGGGAACAATGTGTCTTGTCTGGTCTGATCAGTTTTTTTTTTTTCCCCTTGCAACACAAACGCAGCACTTGTTAACTTCTTACCCCCCGCCTGAACCGGGTGCATTTTCTCCAGTTCAACTAAAAGCGTCAAAATAGCGACAAAAACGAGACGTAAATGAGGATGAAAACGTAACCAAAAATAGTATCAAAAGAGCGACAACAACGCAGCAAAACAGGCGACAAAAAAGTGATGAAAAAGGAACAAAAAAGTGTCAACAACACAAAAATAAAAGTTAGATCAGCTCAGATTAGCTTTGGGGCATTTAATATTATTATTTTATGCAGAATATAATCAAAACTAAACTTATTGTTTAGTTTCATTAATATAAAAAATAAAGAAGCATGGAATGAATTTATGATTTTGGAAAATCTTTTTTCTGACTAAATGAAAGTAAAGATAGTCATTATACATATTTTTCTTTTGCATCACTGATTAGTGTTTTGTACCAACAGAACAAAGGCAGGAGGCGTTTCCTGTTTGATTTCATGTACAGTATTAGTCCCAGACCTGCTATGGTTCCATATGAGCCTCAGAGCCACAGGTTTAAACCTGTATAAACCGTCAGACAAATGATCTGGTCAGAAATAATGTGCAGCTTACATGTTTAGATGAGAGTCCTGGAGCTGGGGCATAACTGTCCGAGTCAGCGAGGGTTGTCCCAAAGTGTGACATAAACAAGCAGACGAGCTAGTTAGCATCGTAATGCTACCTCCAGTAGACGTGACTTCTGACTGAAGAAAGTTGTCTGAAGTCCATTAGTTTGACTAAATCCTTTCACCTCCTCTCAGGCAACAACACGAAGCTTCTTCGGTCTCTCAAATGAGAAGTTTTTCCTCCGATCGTCAGTGAGCTCAGAGCTGCTCCTGACAACAAGCTACTCGCGTTTGTTTACAGTAGACGCTTCCTCGTCTTTCACCTGTTAATCTCCGATGGGCGCTGAGGCCAAGCACCCATCGGAGAATTATTATTGCGCGTCTCTGATTGGTTGAATTAATGATATGTAGTGACGTTTTTATACCATATTAGAGCGCCATTGGTTAGATAGTGAGGGCGCTGTTCCTCGCCGCCCCAAGCATAAAACGACACATTTATGATGCTATTGCAGCACACGATGAAGCTGGCAGACAAAATGACCGCTCTCCCGCCCTGTATAAAACAGAAGACAGTCATGATTTTGCCAAACTTAAAACTTTTTCTTTTTTTTATTTGCAAAAAATGATAGGAGGGGCGGCTCCCCACGGCCCATAATGGACCGGCCGCCACTGGATAAAGCTGAACTGGAGAAAAAGTGCTCGGTTAAGGCGGGAGGTAACCAAATGTGAACATTTTCCAACAACACCAAAAAACCATATAACCACCATAGGATTGACTCAAACCAGGCCACATTAACCAATAGGTCCATCACCGAATTTGCCCCGCAGACCTTTGATAATATGATAATAACAGGTACATTTGAAACTACAGCACACAGAGTACAGTGAGTGATGTTGACATTTCGGCTGCATATTTCCTTCCGCTGATTTCCCGGGGATGTTGACAAGAAGAAAAGGTTGAGACGGTCTAATACCTTCAGGAGTCCACATTGCGTCAGTGAACCGAGCCGGTGAATGTGTCCGGGCTCAGTGTTCTGTTCTGTCTGTCTGCGCGGCGCCCCATGGGGAGCAGGCGCGGCGCTATACGGCCCTCTCCATCAGCGCCGCACAAACCTTCCGGGACGGGCCCGCCTTTAGCCGCCGATGTCCGCGCCGCACACTCCACAAACGCGTCCACCTCTGTGTCACCTACAGCGCCAGTCTTTCCGCATCACACTCACACATTTCCAATTACCGAGCTGCTATAGCGCGCGCCCATCCGAGACAATAGCTCGCCGAAAAAACCTGATTACCTGTTCCCATGGAGCAGCCGGGACAACAGATGAAGTCTGGACTCAGAACAGAGGGGGACCGGGAGGGGGAGTCAGGAGACTGCATTGTTTAATAAGATGGCTGCGTATTAGTCTGGGAAACCAAAATAGAATCCACATTTTCTATTATTATTATTATTATGACCATAATTTGTTATTGGCTTATATCAGTCGGGACTCTTTCATCTAGGGCTGGGGATAGTTTCATTTTCTTCAGTGCCAGTATTTAAATAAGCTTTGGTTTGACCTGAACAATATCTTTTTTTATAACCTTTCTGAAAACGTACAATTGTTTATTTTTGAGCAAAACCAGGAGATTTTATTCAATATTTGTGCTAAGCCTGTCACGTGTCTTCTAATAACATTGTCTCAGGACCCACAAGCCCCTCTGTCACCTCACAATGACACCAATAATAAACTCCTGAGTCAGTCGCTACAGAATTTTGCCTGTAATTTTTGTGATTGTTGCGTCAAAATGACTGATTTTGCGAGACATTGTTCCAAAAGTTGGGATGAAAAGATATATATATATATATATATATAAACGTTCTTTGAATTTTACATGCACTTTTACCAAGGCTTATGGGACGTTAGGAAAAGAAGCAAAAAGTAGTATTTGTTTCCCCCAAATTACAGAGTTTATGTTTGTATAGAAACACTAATTTAATTTATAAATATGGAAAAAGGCCTATGAGTTGAATTGTTCAGTCAATAGGACAATAGACCAGAGGTTCTGCTGGATTTTCTTTTTTTTAGACACTTTGGCTTGACTGAATTGTAAACTGTGGGCCATTCACAAGAATTATCGGACATTAAAAAATATAATGAATGTTATCTCGTATGATCAGTAAGAGTGCTGGCATGCAGGTGTCACGTGGACGTACCCAACTCATCTGCACAATAAGGCAAGGCAAGTTTATTTGTAGAGCACAATTCATACACAAGGCAATTCAAAGTGCTTCACAGTTGCATAAAATTACAAGAAAACAGATCAAATCAATCATTAAAACATCAACATAAACATTAATCAATTACAGTAACAGGCAAGAGTGCAGATAAAATACTTTATCTGCACACTCAGACAGGTGGTAAACTTTATCGCTGTCCATATCCAGCTCTGTCCTCGGTGTCAGAAGCACGTCGCGGGTTGGGCACCTAATGTGGCTTCAGGTGCAAAATAAAAGTGATTAATTTTCTCATTGCTGAAATATTATGGAAGGACAGAGCGACTCAAGGGAATTCATCAAAAGCCGTGAACGATTCACCATGCGCACAGCTGCCACACTGACTTTGAACACACTGGGAAACTCCCGGGGCGAGTCTGCACAGACAAGCCGTCCTGAGAGATGTTCTTACCTGAGCTTAGACGAGTTGTGGGGGAACCTGTCTGGTCTTAACACGTGCGCTCAGTCACACAAAAAGACTTAAGATGTTGTTAGCATTTAGCCTCTATGGGGTCAAAGGGGGTGAAGGTAGAAGCCACCAAGCTCTTCCACATTTTCCCTATTTAAATACGGTTACGTGAGTAGTTGCACAATCCAAGTACAGTTACACAAACATGTCCATTTTCTAGTTCGATTAGATTCATTAGGTCTTCTAAGAATTATTCAAGCTTTCTTTCTTATAGACAGACCAAGTGTTGGTTTTCGTACCTGACGGTTTCGGCTACAACTGTGGCCTTCCTCAGAGGTTGTCACGTGGTGTTACTGTGACGTGTCTGGTCAGCTGATTTATACGGGTTTTGGCACCGTCTTCCTGCTTGTGGTAGCAGGCCGACAGCGCCATCTGCAGTCCGACTTCTTCAGAACTGTGTCCCAGGTGTGGGAAAGTTGGTACGCCCCCTCGACCCGGTTCACAGTCTGGGGGGCGCGTTTCCGGATCTATATCATATCAGACCACTGCAAGAGGGAGAGCCATCTTATGGATTGGGACAATGCCCATGTTATCGGCACCGAGAGCAACAAACACCACCGCTGGATCAGAGAAGCCATCGAGATCCGGAAACGCGCCCCCCAGACTGTGAACCGGGTCGAGGGGGCGTACCAACTTTCCCACACCTGGGACACAGTTCTGAAGAAGTCGGACTGCAGATGGCGCTGTCGGCCTGCTACCACAAGCAGGAAGACGGTGCCAAAACCCGTATAAATCAGCTGACCAGACACGTCACAGTAACACCACGTGACAACCTCTGAGGAAGGCCACAGTTGTAGCCGAAACCGTCAGGTACGAAAACCAACACTTGGTCTGTCTATAAGAAAGAAAGCTTGAATGTCCATTTTCTAAGTGGATAAAAAGGGGAACTATATTGGAAGGCGTAATAACACTTTAAGAGCACCTCGGCGTCCGCTCACAATATCTTTACTCCTATAGCATTCTCTATGCGGACATACACGTAAAGACCAGACAGGTACACATCAATTCGTCAAAGCTCAGGTAAGAACAGATCTCAGTATGCAAAAAAAAACGGTGGCCTATTCCTTTAACCCGGCCACTCCCAAACCTTTGATCAAAATATTAAGCCTTTTTTTAAATAATTAGGCCTGTCTCAAAAACACTGTTATGTCAGTCAGTGACTTAGGTGAAATATTGCATTTGGCCGATTCTCCTTTTTTATTCCCGAGTTCTTCTTGTCGGTCAATTTGGCCATTGGAAAGTCTATGTACCAGACATTTCAAACCACCCAAAAGCCGACTAACAGAAACCCTGCACTAGACATCAGTGTCTGTTTCATTAAAGGGACACTGCGTAACATTATGGACTATACTGTAGCCATCAGTAAAAAACATGCTCCTAAAGATCAGCTCGACACATTACTACGGTGGGTAATCAAAGAATGGCTTTGGACGAGAACATCACCTTTTTAAATCTAAAATTCTGCTGACTTTAGTCACATCTCCATGGAGATGAGCTGGTAAAGTTACAGTCATGTCTTAGGAGAGTCGCTTACAGCAAAAGCACATGTTTGTTTGTACATTTAGGAGGTATTTTTCAATGATGAATAAATATCTGTCGTTAAAAAAAAAAAAAAAGTTATTGGGTAAAATTCTACGCGGTCTGGCTTTAAAGTGATACTCTGTGATATTGCAAAATGATGAGAGAAAGATACATTTAAAAAAATAAATGATCAAGCCACCTCCCCAAATTCTATTGAATATCTTAATGTTACAAACTATCCTGCTCAAATGAATATGAGGTGTAGATACAACTGTGAGTATCAATGAGTACACATTATTGACAACCTGAACAGCACGCATGTATGCTTTGAGATCGGCCATCTTTTTGAAGCCAGCCATCATCAGAACATGTTGAAATCTTATCATCCATCATTCCTCTACATTTATATTGGCGCTGGTGATCGCACTCAGGTTTTCGCCAAGACGCTTTACCCTCTCCAGTCAGTTAGCATGCCAGTCCGGGGTTTACGGTGCCCATTGCACGCCCCGTGTTAACGGCGTGAATGATAAGTAGTTGGGGAACATGTGCAAAGGGGGGAGCGGAGCGAGGGGCTGTCTGTGTTTCGAGGTCGGCTGACGTTGGGGTGCTTCCCCTGCGTGGGCGCTTTCATCTCCACCTGCAGCTGAGGCACATCGGCAAATATAGACACACCCGACCGCTCGGGCTTCACACACAACCGTTTGTGTCGTTGAAGCAGAGTTTAACCCGTACCATTTACAAAACACAACCCAGTCGCAGATGAGATGAAAATAGCACACAAATTGGTCCATTTTCCATACAAAATTTGACTGTGGAATGGAATACATTTTTCTTTTTGTTACGCTCTTGAACATGTCAAAGATCAGTCACAATTTTCATTTTTATGTAAAAAACAGGTTTTGATTTTTTTCCCTCCTCACTGTAGCAGCTGTAAATGTCCCATTGGCTTCTATTATTGTTATTGTTAGCATTTGCCTTGGTTAATTGTTTGGTCTGGCTTTCCTGTTTTTGTTCTTTAAAAAACAAACAAACCAAAAACAGTTTCTGCTTGAGTTGTTCCTTGAGCTTAAAGGCCCTATACCTGCTTTTTTTAAATTATTTATTTTGTATTAAATTACAATTAAATTGTTCATTGTGGTCCAAACTCATTCCTAACTTTCCAAACACATTTGTTGCATCCCAATTCTTCACAAGTAGGAGTTTATAGGCACATTTCACAACTTCCAGGGTCACTTTTCATGGTCAGTTTCACTGAAATGCTAGAAAACTCGCCTGCAAGAATTCGATGCAAATGCTTTTTTATAACTAGCTGTAGAGTAATATTATTGATTATTCCTACAAGTGTATGAACAAGAGGGAAGGAGGAAGAAGAAAAAGGAAGGAAGAAGAAGTAAAAGAAAGAAGAGGGAAGTAGAGGGAAGAAGAAGGAACAAGACAGAAGGAAAGAGAAGACATAAAAGGAAGAAGAAGGAAAAAGTGGTAAGAATATGGAAGAAGACGGAAGAAGAGGAAGAAGACATCAAAGGAAGAAGAGGGGAGAAGAGGGAAGAAGAAGAAGAAGAAGTAAAAGAAAGAAGAGGGAAGAACTGGGAAGAAGACGGAAGAAGGACAAAGACGGAAGAAGAGGGAAGAAGAAGAAGGAAGAAGAAGGAAGAAGAAGATGATGAAAGAACGGTGACGCAGAGCGGGTTGTCTTGTGATCGGAAGGTCGTGGGTTCGAATCCCGCCTCCTGCAAATGCACACTGTCATTGTGTCCTTGGGCAAGACACTTCACCCTACTTGCCTCCAGTGTCTGCATACATTGGTGTGTGAATGGGTGACTAAAGCGCTTTGGGCCTGATGATAAAGGTAGAAAAGCGCTTTATAAGTTGAGGCCATTTACATACTGTATTTTTCGCACCACCTGCTTATAAGGCGCATTATCAATGGTAAGGTTTATTTTCATAAATAAGGCGCACCGGAATACAAGGCACATTAATTAATGCTGGTTTACCTGTAAACAAAGGCACGGTGCAGCAGCCAGAAATTCATACATAGGGCACACCGGGATGTTAGGGCTTTTATGTGCGCCTTATAGTGCGAAAAATACAGTACTTTACAAACACACACGTCAGTTTTCAAAACAAAATGTTTAGCAAAAGCTGCTCCAAAGGTACGTCCTCTCACCAATTGCAATCTGGCACCAGTACTTTAACAATACTTGGTTTTCGATACCAATGCCTGAACGATACTTATTTGTCATCTGGAAAAAGAAAACTGATCTGCAAATTTACAATATAGGAGTCATCTCCCATGTCAAAAATTGTGTGCAAAATGGGGAGAAATTGTGACAAAAATAAGGAGTCGAAACATAGGAAAATATTAGACATAAACAATTAGCAAAAAGAGGGAAAGAAATTGGGAAAAGGACAAAAAAATGTTAACCAACAGTATCAAAACTCTTTCATTTTTTTCAATACCTGTGAAACCTAAACTTATTTTCCCATGCCAAACTGGGATCGTTTAACGGTACCCAGCCCTACACCTGACCATAACCCAAGCTCAAGATCTGGAGGTGGGTCCGCGGGTGCTGCACGGCGGTCGCCTTGAGGCACCGGTCGAAGAGTGGGTCAAATGCAGATTTCCTTTACGGGGGAAAATAAACCCTATGAACATAAACACAAGGGAACGATACCGTTCTTCTCCCTCATAATGTTTAGTAAGACTGCACACTGTTTATTTCATTAGTGGCACTAAAGTGTAGGTGGGGAGCATGCTTGCTGCACACTGTGTGACCGAGCTGTGACAGGAGACAGAAGGTGCCCCAGCTCTGCTCTCACTCCGAATGTGTGAAAGCCGCGCTCTTTGTGGGTGTGAGGTTAAGAGCGGGTGCCTCTGTACCTAGCTGTCAACCTGGAGACGAAACACTCAGCCACGCATGTGTGGAGAGCAGGAGGCGCCGTTAGCTGCTTATACAGTTTTGTATTTATTTATTTACAAGGGACAATGTATTTACAAAAAAGTACTTAAAATGCAGTATTATAGCTGAAGATAATTTCCATCCTCTGTCCCCAACCGGACCAGGCCCAGCGTCACACCACACACTCAGCAAAGCGTCAATCAGTCGTCATCTATCTCTTCTGCACACCATTCCCATACCCACACACTCTCCACCCACACCCGCCCGCCATTCCCATACCCACACACTCTCCACCCGCACCCGCCCGCCATTCCCATACCCACACACTCTCCACCCGCACCCCCCCGCCATTCCCATACACTCTCCACCCGCACCCGCCCGCCATTCCCATACCCACACACTCTCCACCCGCCCGCATTCCCATACCCACACACTCTCGACCCGCACCCGCCCGCCATTCCCATACCCACACACTCTCCACCCGCACCCGCCCGCCATTCGCATACCCACACACTCACCACCCGCACCCGCCCGCCATTCCCATACCCACACACTCTCCACCCGCCCGCCATTCCCATACCCACACACTCTCCACCCGCACCCGCCCGCCATTCTCATACCCACACACTCACCACCCGCACCCGCCCGCCATTCCCATACCCACACACTCTCCACCCGCCCGCCATTCCCATACCCACACACTCTCGACCCGCACCCGCCCGCCATTCCCATACCCACACACTCTCCACCCGCACCCGCCCGCCATTCTCATACCCACACACTCACCACCCGCACCCGCCCGCCATTCCCATACCCACACACTCTCCACCCGCCCGCCATTCCCATACCCACACACTCTCCACCCGCACCCGCCCGCCATTCTCATACCCACACACTCACCACCCGCACCCGCCCGCCCGCCATTCCCATACCCACACACTCTCCACCCGCACCCGCCCGCATTCCCATACCCACACACTCTCCACTCGCACCCGCCCACCATTCCCATACCCACACACTCCCCACCCGCCCGCCATTCCCATACCCACACACTCACCACCCGCACCCGCCCGCCATTCCCATACCCACACACTCACCACCCGCACCCGCCCGCCATTCCCATACCCACACACTCTCCACCCGCCCGCCATTCCCATACCCACACACTCTCCACCCGCACCCGCCCGCCATTCTCATACCCACACACTCACCACCCGCACCCGCCCGCCATTCCCATACCCACACACTCTCCACCCGCACCCGCCCGCATTCCCATACCCACACTCTCCACTCGCACCCGCCCACCATTCCCATACCCACACACTCACCACCCGCACCCGCCCGCCATTCCCATACCCACACACTCACCACCCGCCCGCCATTCCCATACCCACACACTCACCACCCGCCCGCCATTCCCATACCCACACACTCTCCACCCGCCCGCCATTCCCATACCCACACACTCTCCACCCGCCCGCCATTCTCATACCCACACACTCACCACCCGCACCCGCCCGCCATTCCCATACCCACACACTCTCCACCCGCACCCGCCCGCATTCCCATACCCACACACTCTCCACCCGCATTCCCATACCCACACACTCACCACCCGCACCCGCCCGCCATTCCCATACCCACACACTCACCACCCGCACCCGCCCGCCATTCCCATACCCACACACTCTCCACCCGCACCCGCCCGCCATTCCCATACCCACACACTCTCCACCCGCACCCGCCCGCCATTCCCATACCCACACACTCTCCACCCGCACCCGCCCGCCATTCTCATACCCACACACTCACCACCCGCACCCGCCCGCCATTCCCATACCCACACACTCTCCACCCGCACCCGCCCGCCATTCTCATACCCACACACTCACCACCCGCACCCGCCCGCCATTCCCATACCCACACACTCTCCACCCGCACCCGCCCGCATTCCCATACCCACACACTCACCACCCGCACCCGCCCGCCATTCCCATACCCACACACTCTCCACCCGCACCCGCCCGCCATTCCCATACCCACACACTCTCCACCCGCACCCGCCCGCCATTCCCATACCCACACACTCTTGTTGATCTGTTCTGATTCTTTTTAATACATTCTTGTCACAGGGTGGGGCTAGTCCTTTGAAGATTTTATACACAAAAATAGAGTCAGACTTTTTCAATAATAGTATGTCTTTGGTTTTCTATCCAAGATCTTGAGCGCTTGCTTGTATGTCGTCTCGATAGGTTTCAGAGGGGTCTTACTCGCGAGCACCCAACTCGTCATGCAGTACATCATGTGTGAAACAATCATTGCATTGAAATAAAGCTTAGCTGATTAAAAAATTTCATAAATCAGTTAAATTTCATTTTATTCACAGTTTTTGTTTTACTTGTTGTTTAAATGAAAGTTTTGCGTCCACAATTACACCTGACTATTTAAATTCATGAACTGATTCAATTTGGGATACCTGTATCAATACAGGAGGATTTGTATCTTCAGCAGAAGCAATTTAAAAAAAACAACAACATGCTGACCGTTGTTGACGCGTTGAGTACAAGTTGCGACTTTTGCAGCGACTCTGAAACCTTACGCAGTATGGCTGCACATGAAACATCCTGTTAGTGTGAGGTCACGTGCGTCAGGAAATTAAATCGTGTGTCATCTGTGTACTATTCAGGGAATTTACTGTTAAGTGGTCACCAGCCACTGTAGCTAGTGATTTTCTAAAGTTACTCACCACCAACTAATTTCACCTGCCAAAACTAAGGCGTTATCCACACAAAGACAAACTCTTATCATTTCAGAAACTTTCTCTTTAAAAACTGAGCCAGCTCAGTAAATGTGTGAGTCCACATGGATCGACCCACGTCTATGAAAACACCGTGAATCATCTGCCTGGCCTGTGTGAGGCGCTGAAAATAGAACTAAACTATAGATAGTGCATGTGCTGTAAACTTTCTGGAATCAAAACAATAACAGCATGTGACATATGACACTCTTCCATGGATGTACATTCTATGGAAGAGACGAAGAGGTGGATTTCATCTTCCCACGTAACGGCACTAAAGCAGAAAAACTGTCAGCGACCGGACTTTTACTGTCAGTCCGAAAACACAAATTGAATGGAGGCTAACGGCCGTATTTTTCTCCGTGTCACCTGTGGCTGAGGAGTTGTGCAGGAAAAGTCATTATACTGACTAAAGTCAGTATGGATACACGACACAACAATGACGTCATTGTTTTAGGAATAGTTGTCGTGAAGATGGAGCCACATACACGGCGGTTAGAGATCTTTCCACTTTGGAACCTAGTTTGGAGAATGTTCGTTTACAGACCCCCAAATGCCGGTTTTGTGTGGATGATACGCAGGATTTATCGAATATTTTTGCGTTTAGTCCTGAGTTTGACTTTGTGTGGACAGGGCCTAAAACTGGCTCACCTGACCACGGATTCAAAATGTAATATTGACATCAATTAACATACAAAACACGATAAAAATCAAGCAATGGAGTACTGCTTTTTATTAGCTAAATTAATTGTTTGGCAGACTGTAGGAGAGCAATAATATGAGTATTGACAATTCTAATGACTAAGACCAGTGCATCAGGTCTGCAGCTTTCTCCAGACCGGTACCGAAGTGTCGGAGGTGAATATCTAACCTCCAACAAAAACCACTTGTCTCACCCTTGTCTCCTGTGAGCTGCTCCTCTTCATCGCGGCCTCTCTTTCTCTTCGCTAAGAGGTCGTTTATTAACAGCACCCTGTCTGCACTTTCATTCATCCCTGACATGCTGTCTATACGCACATCACCTACTGAAATGAAACACTTTGTCCGGAGAAAAGAGAAAGACACTGTTGCGTTGCTGTCACTCGCTCAGCCTGAGTAGTGTGCCACAGAGAGTGTGCGTACACGTGACAGAGTCAGACGGATTCAGACGGCAGAACCCAGTCCTATAACGGGGCAGCCTGAGCTCGGGCAGAGAATCTAAACTCCACAGGGGAGTTGTCGTGTTGTAGGTCAATACAGTGATGTAGTAAAGAACGACTTTAATGGACTGAAGGTGACATTAACACATCTCATTGGATAAAGCCGCGTTCAATCAACCAGACGCAGCGAAAACCACTAATACAACGTTAGATTTGACTGTTGAATGGCTGAACTTTGGAGTCATTTAGGAAGTGTGTTTTATTGCAGACATGTTTGCCATCCCTATCACTGCTGTTTATTTTAAACTGGACTTTGCTTGGACAGAGTCTGGACCATTTTGTCACCCTGAACAACAGGGGCTTGTCCGAACTTTCAGCCCAAGAAGCAAGCTCAACACCTGGGGCTCTCCCACTCCAAAACACCGGCCGGTCTCTGGATGGAGTAAGCAGCTTTGAAAACCGACAGACTTAATTTGACGACACCGCAGTCAGGCGTTGTTGTCCATGTGCACTGTGAGACACAGGCTAGTTTTACTGTGTAGGCGGTGTACTAGTGAAATGTAAAGCTTGGTGCTGTCGGGGCTGCCTTCTTCAGGGCAGGAGGGGGAAGGGAAAGGCCACCTTGGTTTCTTTTATATCAGTGTGTAATTGTGTATGAGTGCATGGCATGGCCTGCCACCCAGTAATAATGATAATTTCACAGTATGGCTAGTTGGGAAAGCTATATAGTTCACAGTATATGCCATTAGTTAAAATTAGGTCATCTCCTGACACCCACCTCAGTGTCCCGTGACCTACTTTAAGGACCCCTGTTGATAGAAGACTAATACATGAACTATATTAAATACAAGAATCACAGTAATTTCAGAACATAACCTTTAGAGACAAAATGTTTAGCTGTAATTGCAGTTTTTGCGATTTGATATTTGCAAGTATAAGCTGGGATATGAATTCCTTTAGCTTCATTGTCATTTCGACCACATGCAAAGCACATACAGAGAAGCAAGTGCTTATTAAGATGCACAAGGCTGGATGTGGTCAATCTAAATAGGAGAGCGAAGGGGAAGCGCTTGTTGTAATCTGCACTGTTCGTAGCACACCACGCCTCAACCGACCCCTATTTTGTCTAAGTGACCCCCTCAGGCTACCGGCGCAAGCGATGGTGCACCATTGATTGTACGCAAGATTACAACTTTGTCTTGAGCAATGCTGTTGTTGCGCCAGGAAGAAGATCAGGCCATTTGTTAACTATTGTTAATGCATTCATTTTGGGTTAGTGTTATATAGTTAACACTATATAGGTTGGAGCACTAATGACCGAAAGAAAGGTTGTGGATAAAAGCGGCCGAAATGAGCTGAGATTGGGTGTGTGACCCTGGGCCGGCTAAAGCGGAAGAAAGTGGATGGATGGATAGGTTTAATCAGGTTAGGTTGAATCAGATTTTCTATAGTAAAAAGAACAAATAAACCATTTGAAATAAATAAACCATTTGAAATAAATCTGTACATGAAAATATGGTCATTTTGTGTCCATGTTTACAAGATACAGTAGCTTTCTGCATTTGACCGAACCTTCAATGCCGCCTCGAACGCAGAGCATATTTTCCAGACCTTGAACCAGGGTCTTGGTTCGAAGTGAAAGGTGTGCTAATGTTTTAGATTGACGGAGAAGCCAAAGCAACTGGTAAACAGATTTATCAAACCAGTCATGGTCATTGATCCTTGTCATAAAATAAATATGAATGGAAAGAATGAATACAGCTAGAAAGGTAGAAAACAGTTGCTACGTCTTTTTGGTTATTTTTATTGCCTTTATTTTCTGTCCTTTCACTTGAAGCCTGAGGAGTTCAGGGTAATAGAGTCAGGTCAAAGCGTGGGGCTGTAGGGTAAATCTCCTCATTTCTCAGCTCAGCTCCATATCAAGCATGAATCCCGAGGGCACAAAGCCAAAGCGCTGTCTTCGAACATTAGTAAAACTGTGGTTGTGAGTTTGATGGTTTCATTGGACGATTTACAACTTTTAATACATAATGAAATATACATTTAAAAAAAGAAATAAAACATAAATAGATATGTTGTTGTGATCCTCCGCGAGGAGGAGACTTATTAGTATGTAGTGAGTGTAATTGACATTGTAAACCAGTCAAAAAAAAAAAAAAAAAAAAAAGAGTCTAAATGGCCACTTGGCCTGACCACTTTAGTTAAACGATGACAAATGAGCCTGCAGTGGGGACTAGGTTGGAATCGGCTTGCCCGTAGTACCCGTGCCGACCCCTAGAGGCTGCTGTGGCTGTTTGGTAGTCGTCCTCACTCTCCCCCCTTGTTTTCTCCCCTCCTCTCTGCCGTAAACACAGGGAGCACACGTGGCTGCAGCAGGCACAGGTGAGGCATTAATATCTCATGACTGAGATGGGGCCGCTCTGCGCCGACATGTAAAAAGCAGCGTCTGTCTGCAGTCAGCTGTTGGGATGTCGACCAAAAACTAGCAGAGAGGCTTTTTAAGAGCGCCCTTTTCAACCACATCAAAACCAGTGGAACAAGACGTTATACCCACAGCCCCACGCTGCGGGCGGGTGTTCGACTTAACGGTAAGTCAGACTGGGGTAGGACCGCTCACTAGGCTGTATTTTCAATAATTATTTTTGAAAGGGCATAGTACTAAATGTAAAATCTACTTTTTTGAACTTTTGACAAATGTAAAATCTACTCCAACTTTTGACCATGTTATCACGTTAAAAACATACCTGCAGTGGTTTTTAGTAGGACCAGGTATTGCCAACAACTTCACAATACGATACGTATCTAGATATAAAGTTCACACTTTAATACATATCACGATACAGAGTTCACACTAGGGATGTCAAGATTAACCGGTTTTACGATTACCACGATTATAAAAGGACGCGGTAGGTTATCCGTAAGAATTTCAGAAGCCACGGTTTACCGCAGATATTTTTCACGCTGACGCACGAGCCGCTGCACGCCTCAAACAGCGTAAACTCACCGGTAGTTGAGCAAGGCAGAAGGACGCTCTCCTCCAGTGTTGTATCCACCCAAAAACGATTGAAGTCAGCAGAGTGGGACCTCTTTAGGATCCAAAAGATGACCAAGGCGTTGTTGTCGACGGACGTCCGTTATGCAAACCCTGTGGTCAGAAAGTTGCAGCAAAAGGCGCTGATATCGGCTACGTCGAATATAAACAACATCTTGGAGATAATCCTTCGCTGTGAATGTCCAGGTCAAGGTAACGAACTGCATACTTCCCAAAAAAGTTGCCACAACTGGCTCAGGATGTAAACACAAAGCTAACGCGCTCCACTCTGCTTCAGCGCGATAGAAAGGAAAGTGAAACCGCACACATGTGGAAATCAGCTGTTCAAAAGAGTCTCCTTAGTCACTTAGTAAACACGTTTCATTCTCTGTTCATCAAAATAATTAAGCAACAGCTTAACTTTTGAGAACATAAAACCTAGCCTAGCTTGTGGCCTAATAATATATAGTAAAATAATGATGATAATTTTGGTCATTATAAAGAAGTAAAGTTGACATTGTTTTGTATTATTCAATGTAGGCCTATTTGTTTTAATGCAAAACAATCTTGAAGCATTTTTCATTTTTAGAAACAGTGAATGTTTACAAGTATTAAAAAGCTTTTTAAAGAAAAAAACTAAAAATATCAGTTCTTTCCTTTCACTATTTATTTATTTACGTATTTACTTACGACTGTACCTATTTTTGGCTTTGATTACTGTGCTGAACTTTGTACACAAGTAGAACTGTGTGGAACTCAGATGCTCAAATAAAAAAGATGAAATGAATTGATAATAATCGTAAAATCGCAATTTTTTGTTTCACAATAATCGTGACTCAAAAAATTGAAACCCCTAGTTCACACTATAATATGTATCACAATGCAGAGATCACGATACAATACATATCACGATACGGAGTTCAAGGTACGTTATGTATCGCGATTCAAGTGTATTAAGATAATACAAGATATATTCCGAAATTTAAGGAAAAAGGATCTTTATAGGTGCATAAAATGTAGGTTTTTATTATGCTGAATAAGCTCAGCGTGCAATTTAAGCCTTTCATTGTGAATGTTGTGATACATTCTGAATAAAGACTAGGGTTTGACAAACATATTTGCGTATAACGATGCAGGTGCCTCGATACGATACACGTACTGTCACGTACTCTGTAATAAATTACCAATATAATATACAGTATCAAGCAAAATCATGCATGTTTCAGTAATCTTGCAATGCCCGATAAAAAGCAAAATTTGCCACAAAAATAAAGTCACGTGCTCTGATATTTGGTTGTAGCGCCTTTAACTATGATCACACATTCGCTGTGCCATTGTCTCAATAAGATTCTGCAATGTCAAAAGATCCTGTGTTGATGATTTTTTGATTGATGATTCCTGTGTTGATGATTTTTCAACATCTTGTATTGATAATGGGAGTTTGACCACTGCACAAAGCCTTCCCCAGCACATCCCAAAGACTCTCGATGGAGTGTTAAGATCTGGACTCTGTGGAGGCCTTTTACTCATGGACCTTTCAGAAGCAGTCACTTTCTCTGGCATGTTGACGCTTTCTACTGACCTAATTTGCTTCATGCCAATTCAATAAAATATAAGTAAAAGTGAATGCACGCTACAATCGGACGAAAACTCATAATTTCCATGTTTCCATCCAACAGGATTTTCATCAGGAGGATTTTGCTTTTAACAGTGTAGCAGTGGTCACGGCTCGGACCTGTAAAAGCGAGTCCAGCACCACTGTTTTAAGCCCAAAGCATCTTGCACTGTGTGGGAATCGCATCGAACACATTACCATCGCCATTTCTCCGCGGCCCTCTGCATCCTGCCTCCGGAGATAACAGGAAGAAGAGAACAAGACTGAAGAGACTGGCTGCATCCTCCGCGCCGCTTCGATGACCGTGACTTTAGCGTAAAAGCTGCACGCAAATTGGCCGCGCCGAGATCAAAACGGGATGAGGCAATGTCAATTTGCTCACGTTGATTTGGAATTCGCTAAAGCAAAGGCACGTCAGCCACTGTATGTGATCTGTATGCAGTGGTATAGCAAGGGTACCAAGGGGCCCTAAGCAAGAATGTCGGTAGGGGGCCCTATGGTGGCCGCCCTGTGTACTGCGCACTGGGAGAGGATGTCTCGTGGGCAGGAGTGGTTCACCTGACAACTCCCATAATGCAGTTCTCTGCATAAGTTTCCCTCAGAACAGAAGGCTGAGGTTCTTTAGGTCGTAATGAGTGTCACAATAAACTGGTTTCACTATTAGAAATATAATCTGGTGGAGACAGGAGTAAAAAGTCTATCCACTGCTCATTAGAAGTTAACATTATAAGGAACCATGACTCACTAAAGCAGCAGGATGGAGATAAACAGCGCCACAGCGTATTGCTGGAGACATGGTGTAATTGCAGTTTCAAAGTCATAGGAAGACTGTGTATATCAAGCGTTTGATGCAAGTTTATAAAGAAAATTGGTCAGTTCATGGGGGCCCTTGCCTGTTGGGGGCCCCAGGCAGCTGCCTGCCTTGCCTAATGGCAAGCTACGTCTCTGTCTGTATGCCAGATCTCCAACCATAGCCCAAGGGCTAACAGTACCTCACACACCATTTCCAAGTACAAAGACTTTCTTCATGTCTGTATCATAGACTTATATTAGTAGACTGTCATTGCTCACTCCTTCCCATTCACATCAATTACTCCATTTGAGAGAGAATCCATGACGGCTGCTCAGTCTGCTTCTGCAAGAGCAAGGACAAAAAAGCAAACAAAACATTTTTTGTCAGAGTTGTCATGGGAACCAGCTCTATTTTTAGAAAGCATAAAAGTCTTTGGAGCCAGGCTTTTAAGTTGCGTTTAAAACGTGTAAAGTCCCATTGGTAACCATGCATTATTGACATTTCTGGTGTCACCCCTAGCCAGTTGGGGGTGGTATCGCAGCAATATCAACCCCCCATCATGAGGACCAACGAGAAGGGCTTTCCCTTCCCCTTGGTCTGCATATGTACTAGAGTGCGGATTGGGACGTTTTTTTTCTCTCCGAGTCCGGCCCTCGTCCGACAGAGCAGTGATCGAATGCGAACCAAGCCCGATAGGTATTAGGATATTTATGTCCGAGTTCGACCGAGACCGACACAATTACAATCAGGGATGGGGGGAGGGGCGGCTTGGGAACCCGCTGTTATCTCCAAGCCCAGGTGAAGTCAATACTTGTCTAAACTCCACTCAGTCTGTGCACTTTGGATAAGCCGTTAAAAGCACACACCACATTAACCTGCTTAAAAGAGCCACGTTTGCTCTCTCTCTTACAACACAGACGTGCGTGTTTTATTTTATGTTTTGATAAATGGATAAATCTAGTGTTTAAAGCGCTGCACGGGTTTGAGAAAAGCCTTTAGCGTTAGCGCGGAGCGCTTCCTCCCTAAAGTCGGAAGGAGGCTGGTCACTTCCCCGGAGCAGGGCCTGAGTTCAGGGTCTTGCTGAGCTTGGTTTCTCTTGTGCGTAAAAACAGTGAGCCGCTAAAGCCCCCAGCCATGTGTGGACATCGTGCACCCAGTTTATTTATGTTGTTCCCACAAAAAAGTTGCATCAAGTGAAACAGGCCCATTTTAATTTGACCTCAGTTTCAGATGTCTTAATGCGCCGGTGTGTCCGTGTCCAACCCGAGGCCAGACATAAGTTCTAAGTACGTGTTCGAGTCCGACCGAGCCCGTCGGGTTCAGACGGGTCCCGTTGGACTTCGGTCGGGTTGCAGCACTCTAATATACGTATGGTTAATAAAACTTGTTAGTTACAATTTGTTTTTTTAGACAACATTTACATAAGTAAAGTGTAAAGGGGAAACGAAAGTCATTTTTTGAAATGGGGTTAATTGGAAATTGTAAAATCAAAGGACATTCTTTCAAAATTCATTTTTCTTTCGTTGCAGCGACAACATCTTCACATAAGTAGAACCTAAAAACACAAAGCCAGGTTCTAAATTGCAAGTACCACTTAAAATGAGCACATGCCATTTTACTGCATTGCACCTGATGTATCAGTAGAAATTGCTAAAATGATGAGGGACGTAAAAGAGTTTGCGCTGTGGCCTTTTATCCCCTTTTTGCACCACTTTGCTAAATATTTAATAGCGACTGCAAGCCGAAAAATAAAATAAACAGTTTTAGTGGCGGTGTTGCACCTCATTTAATATTTGAAATGATGTGTATTACTGTAGAGTTCAGGATCGTGGTGTCGTATCACTAAGCATCATGGGATTTGCAGCAATAATAAAATTATGGAGATTTTCAAAGGTAAAATACTTATTACTGTGAGTTACATGTATTTACCAGCAGTGACTCATCAGAGTTGTTCCATGGCTTTAAAACTCCACTTTTTAGACTGTTTTTGTTTTTCTATTGTTAGTCTACGGACAATGTTTGCTAGTTCCTACAGACATGGCGGACCTCCATGGTAAATGTGGATTTTCACGAACTCTATAATGGCCACAAATCTGATATGAAAATAAATGACTGTGCTGCATCTCCACTTTTTCCATGTTTATTGTTATGTGAAAACATTGAATAAAATATATATATAACAAATTTAACTTTTTTTCTCTCCTAATGTCAGTAATCCTTAGCAAAAGTGTCACATTGATGTCCCAGGAACTGCCGTGTCTCATCTCAGGAGTTTTACAGCGGACTACAATATGGCACCAACCTCTGGGAAAGTACTCTTCCCACGCAAAGACTGCAGAGCATTCCTCAATTCTCTGTTCTAAATAAACGCCACGGGAAAAAGTGTAGTTTGCTGCAGTTTCGCAAAACAGCTAGACACACAGAACGGCATAATATTGATCTAGCAGTTAGAGATAACGGTGTGTTCTGACTGTGTGGCGCCCTCACAGGTACGCCCAGCATCCCTGGATCCCTTTTTACCTCCAAAGTGCTCTGGAGATGTAGCTTATATAACCCAAGAAATTGGATTTGACGGGAACGCGCCAACATCTATGTATTTCTGTGACACCTGTGGAAGGCATTATCACATAAACAGTGTCCAAAACAGCTCAGGAACACTGTGTCTGGCGCAGTGAGGCATTGTGTAGATGTTCTGACAAAGGATTTTGTTCACAGCCGCACAGAAACGGTGAGGGCAAGGCTATTTAATGGCCTTGTCCTCACCGTGTCCTCACACTCCCGGAAGAGGTACGAACGCGAAGCTCCTATACAGCATCACACCTTATTCACGCTTTTACACAGGGACGGCCCTGACCTGTTTGGCCCCTAGCGCCCAAGAGCGTTCATTAGATATGCATGAATGTAGCTTTGTATTAGATACATTGGGCAGTTTTGAGCTACATTCTGACTTAGTTTAGTTTAGTTTATTAATTTATTTCAACAGTGACAATGTGCAAACACTAATTAAAGATGCTTTGCACCAGATTTAGCTTGAGCTAGTTTCCATCTGTAACGACTAAACGTCCTAATCATTTGAAGCATTAATGAAGGCTGTTGTATCATATCAACAGGGTTTATACAGTGCCTCGCGAAAGTACTAATACACCTTGAACCTTTGCACATTTTGTCATGTTTACAACCCTAAACGTAAAGATTGTATTTTGAATTTTTTATTGAAAGTTCACACACAAGTAACAGACAACTGTGAAGTGAAAGCAAAAGATACATGATACATTTTACAAAAGATAGAAAAGTGAAAAGTGGGGTGTGCATAAGTATTCATACAGCATTTTCTAAGGTAAATTGCCTTTATAACATTCCTAATGACTGCAGAATGTTCACATCTTGCCCTAACCATTAAATAAAGGCCTCCTGTGTGTGATCTACTCTCAGTATAATTCCAGCTGTTCTGTGAGGGCCTCAGAGCTATGGTCAGAGTGTATTGGTCACTAAGCAACATCATGAAGGCCAAGGAGCTCACCAGAGAGGTCAGGGCTAAAGCTGTGGAGACGTTTAAAGCAGCGTTAAGTTATACAAAGATTTCCCAAGATTTGAACATCTCACGGAGCATTGTTCAATCCATCATTCGGAAATGGAAAGAGTATAGCACCACTGCGAACTTACCAAGACACGGCCGTCCACCTAAACTAACAGACCGAACAAGGAGAGCACTGGGCAGAAATGCAACCAAGTGCCCCAAGATAACTCTGGAGGAGCTGCGACGTACTGCCGCTGAGCTGGGGGAATCTGTACATGGGACAACTATAAGTCGCACTCTACTCAAATCTGGCCTTCATGGACGAGTGGCAAGAAGAAAGCCATTATTGAAAGGAGGCCATAAGAAATCCCGTTTAAAGTTTGCTAGAAGTCATATGGAGGACACAGCTACCATGTGGGAGAAGGTGCTTTGGTCAGATGAAGTATGAATACAACATGAATTGAAAAATAACAGAATCATGTATCATTTTGTTTTCACTTCACACTTGTTTAAATTTAAAATAAAATCTTTATGTGTAAACATGACAAAATGTGCATAAGTTCAAGGTGTATTAGTACTTTCGCAAAGCACTGTAGGTTGAATGTTCATTTCAGAGGATCAAGAGATTTCTCTAAATACAACCCTCCGTTGACAAAAGGCAGGGTTTGTTTTGCCTGGAAAAATCCAGACTCAATCGCTAGTACTTGGTGGGTCGGCATCAACTACATTTCCAGAGTGGAACATAATACGCAAACAGGACGCGGAGTAAACCAATCAGCGAAGGGCAATCAGTGCCGTTATCAGCATTAATATTCAAACAAGATTATTGATCATAAAACGTTCCTACTGCTGATGTATTTTGGGTAATTTACCGCTGATTAGAAAAAAGCTCTCTCTCTCCCATGCGCCGCCCGTAGATTGTTACTGAGGGGACTTAACGCTGTTAGGCAAAGGACTGTAGGGTATGGACCAGTTCTAGATTCGAAAGGAGTGGTGTGTAATTAAAAATGAGAGCCAAAGTCAATAACTTTAAATAGAAAAGCCGGCAATTTACTTAACATATAGAACAATAGACAATAAAAGGACAGACACACATACAAACGTTAATACTGGCACTTCTGTTAGTTACCTGTTACACCTTTATATTATTTTAAACCTTGGGTTGAATTAAATAAAAATATATGTTTGCCTTATTTCAATACATTTTGTTTTATGACCGGTCATTTAGTTACTTTTAAGTATTTTGAATTTAAACCTATTCTTAAATTACATTAATTTAAGTTTAATCTTGCTTTCAAACAACATTTGCCACTTTAAAAATGACACCATAGGTACCCTTTAAAGAAATAAATAAAACAATTATCAAAAGGATCCAGTGAACAATTTGGCTTGCAAAGCAATAACAAAAAGAAAATGCCTCCTAACTGTCCAAAACTGGGCAAACCTTTAATTGTCAGTATGTTCTGAGTTCAACATATGCGCCTTTTTAACGTGCGCTCAAATCCGTCGGAAAAACTCAACAACCTGGCCGTTATCTGGTCCCTGCTGTCTCAGGCAAAAGCACAACTGCCTCGTTTAACCGCAGCGACAAACACGAGACTCCTCCCTTTATCCATTTATGCAATCACTATTTATATATTTATTGTCATAGTTTTTAACTGTTTTTAGCAAATATTTTATTAGGTTATTTATTGTCAGGTTTTGTCCAGTTACACCAGTGTTTATTTGTAACGGCGGTTACAAGTGCCACTAACCAGATTCATCAAGAATATAGTTTGATGAAGATGACTGAACTAGAAGTATCTCAATGGAAATCTCTGCGCAGAAAACATTAAAGCGTGACGTAAGCAGTTGTGAAAGGGTTAGGGTAACCCTAACCCTAACCATGAACAGTACCAAAGTTAAGACAAGGCACTACAAATTTTGTCCCTGAGGAGAATAACAATGCCTTAATAGGTTGGTAGGAGTAAAGTAGCCAGATACGATTGGAGAGAGGTGACCTGCTTTGGCTCTCTACGCCTTATCCAACCATTCCACAACAATTCCACACCTCGGGAGTGTATCAATGTAGCATCCACACTGTCAGATTCGCTGCCACCATTTTGAATGAGATTTTCCCCTCTCCCATTATCCAAACAGAAGGCATATGTAGCATGGAAAATGTCCTGCTTGGTTCAGGTAGCTCACGCTCTTATCGTCTGGTACAGGTTCAGTCAAATACGACACAGCCTGCAGAGGGACACGCATTTGAGGTTCTAAGTTGGTGGATAAGTAAATGTTTTTTAACAGCAGACAACATTTCATTTCAGCTCGGGAGGTTCGGGTTTTGGACTGGCCCACATTAAGCGTGACAGCACAATGAATTGACAGTGCCACAGTCCTGGAGAATCGCCGAACTGCGTAACAATCGATGAGAGCTCGGCGCAGTGCGTGGGCACATTTTCTTTTCGTATCACGGTGCTGCCACGCTAAACAGGGCCGTCCGACACATCCAGACGTCAGTGTTTGGAATACCTCATCTGTTCAGCTTTGAGCATGGTTTGCTAATGCCTTTCTTTTTCTTAACCTGACTTTTTATCCCCACTATGACATTTTCTATCCACATTTTTCTTTTCACTCACGTGCTAGCTAGTTTGAAGAGCATACTGCTGCTGCTATGTTGGACTCAACCAACTTGAGCTAGTGCAAAGTAAGGCAAGGCAAGGCAAGGCAAGGCAACTTTATTTATACCGCGCATTTCGTACACAAGGCAACTCAATGTACAAAGTACAGCATGTACAACAAGACATCCATCCATTTTCTTCCACTTGTCCGTTGCCGGGTCATGGGGGCAGCTGTTGGAGCTGCCCAAATCACATAGCACCAGCCCCTATGGCTCCTCCTGCAGGTGGTGGGTCCACAGAGGGACGTACAACAAGACATCTCATCCATAAACTACTAAAATCTCTCCCTTCACACTCACACAGATCTCAGGGTAAAATCATGTCCCTGTGAACATAATTGCCTCCTAGTGTTCACAAGTTTGCTGACCAAGAAGCCATTCTTGTCTCTTAAATGAGACATAGGTGGTACATTCGATAACAGTCATTGCTTTCTTATTAGAAAGCACATTTTGAGCGAACACAAACTTTTGAAACTGCACTTCACAGTCCCCCCTGACTGTGCAGCGAGTGCTCTTCTCAGTGTTTTTTTTAATGAATTCATTCAGAGGCGGTGGAGCCAGGCCGTTCAAAACTCTGTACACAAGGCAACCATGTTCGAAATGTAAAATATAGATATTTGTCTATTAAACGCATTATGAAAAGATGTTAGAAAGTTGTCTACAAACCGCTGAACTACTGCTGCTTTGTATCTACTTTGACCGAAAAACATATAAAGGTTTCTCATCTCGGGAACTTGGAAATCATTGGGATTTACCATAATTTCGAGACAGCGTGAAGACAGTTTAATAGTCTTAATTTGTTATCTTACTTCCACGCGCTGCAGTCACTTGTTTGTTTATTGGTTTATTTGGTCGGGACAGTGCATGTTAATGAACATACATGGGTCTCATGCATGTAAACAAGCCACACCGGATTGTAGCCTTGGGCTAATTTCCATCCGTCATCCCCCTTGCGCACTCTCAAACATCCTGGCCTATTGTACATGTTTTTAGTGGTAGGGGAAACCGGAGTACCCGAAGGAAACCTACACAGACACGGGGAGAACATGCAAACTCCTCACAGAAAGGCCCCGTCCAGGTGGCAAATCGAACCCAGGACCTTCTAGCTGTGAAGCACGAGCTCTAACCGCTGTACTACCGTGCCGTATGTGTGGGCTGCATTTCTCTGGCGTTCATTGGTCAGCTGCTACAGAGCACTGATGTTCGTGCAGTGAGTAGTGACGGACAAACTGAAGCCTCGCTCTATACTTCCATCTGCTGCTGATTTGAATGTATTGCAATTAATAAAGTAAGTTTATTTTACTTTTTTCCAGTGCCTAACTTGACATATAATATGTGTACATGTTTTGAGTTGTAAGAGCAACGTTTTAGGTTTCTTGCAAAAACCCATTGATGCATTATTTACATAAACAGAGGCTCCAGTCACATGACCTACTGGTTCATCCGGCACGCCCACTTTAGCTCGACACACACTTCAAAGCCTCGCTTCGTTTTGCCCATCACTAGCATTGAGAGATTTTGCAGCTCCTTGACACCTCTCTAAATGGATATTAAACTTTGCAACAGACGTTGGACAAAGGTTGGACCCTCTTTCTGTGGATCTATTTTTTGGAGGAAACCAGTGCAGACGCTAACTAGGTATGTGGACAAAATGTTCAAACTCAATAAAAAGGCAAATGAAAGACGTAGCAACCCCCTATAGTATTCAATAAAACGCGGGTGTATACGTTCAGTATGCATCTATCTTTTGTCCCACCCATTCCATTGAAACAAATGGAGATCAGTGTGACCTAAAAAGAGAAATTACCAGAACTTTTTAAATATTCAAGATTCTTTCATACAAATTTTAGTAAAGATTGATTTAACATATTTCCATTGGTGGTACGTGTTAAAACATCATTTTATATTTTATATTTTCAGTTGTGTCAGTGGAGAGAGTAAACAAAACTAACGGTAGTGGACAGAAAGTGGGGAAAAACAAACAACAAAAGTGGAGCTGAGTAACTGAATGCTGTTGACCTAAGGTTTATCTCTTCCACACGTGCATTGCAGGAGTAACAAAAACAATGGGGGAGTTTGAAAGTTCACAAAACTTTGAGAAGCAGACAACAACAAGACACTCTAAATGTCCACCTCCTTCTCCACAGTGTCCACAGTATTTGAAAGGTGTTTATTCAACTCTTGCGTATTGAAGTTAAAAATACATTTTTGAATTCGCTACTGCGGTAGTAAATGAAGACCGATTCTCTCAAATTCTACACGAGCCTGAAGACAGTTATCCTGACTACGTGACATGTGACTTACTGTGGGAATGGCCAGCTAATTTCAGCCAAACAGGCCATTTGCTGTCCCGCTCTAAAAATGATCAGGGACGCAAATGGCAACTCCATTTTAGAAATCTCCACATACCTACGCTAACGGTGCAGTTTACCAACTTTGACTGTGGAATACTGACGAGAACGCAGTAAGTGCCTGATTTCATTGATTAAGCAGCTGTTTAACTCTGTGCTGAAATGGTGTTGTTGTGATCGCGCTCAGTTGTGCAAAATGTGAGCTTACCTCTGCCAGCGCGCTCTACGCTGGATCTATCACTTACCGCAGCCTGGGTCGTCTTCAAGAGAACCCAAAACCAAACCGGAAATTTGCATTGTCCCTTTTGTGTGATACATGTTGGCACTGTGGTTCATCGGGCTCGCGTTGTGAAAGAGTGGTTCAGGCCGTGTTGTTTCATACGTTTTTTTTTCCTTCTGTTGAATTCATAAAAACAACAACCACACCAGCAGTAATACAGTGAACCTACACTAGCACGGGGACAATTGGATCTCTATTTGTGTAAAGCATTGACCTAATAGTGCAACGGGTAACATTATCTCCCCAATGGCCCATAAGTTAATTTCATCCCGCTTTTGGTCAAACCAGGACAAAACCTGACGCTGTACCTGCACTGAAGGCCGCCTCTCCCTATTACTTCAAAGAATCTCTCCGAATGACCGCGTGTATGTTTTGAAGAAGCACTGGACTTATTGTTACACGCACGGGCAGAGAGGGGGGGGGGGGGGGGGCTAAAAGCAGGCCGTTATCGAGCCGCCTGACTTCAAGGAGCAGAGAGGTGGATGTACAGTGAGAGTGAAGAGAGCGTTAGGTTTCATCACTGGACCAGCCTCTGTGCCATTCATCATACACAACAGGCTCCTGCTTCTATCAATGTACTCTCGATAGCACAGAGAAGAAATGAGCTCGCTATGAAGGCTGCACCAAGCAACAACCCAACAGAGATGGTGAAATAATTGGAATTCTCAGACTATTTTTTTTTTAAAGCAGATCCCCTCCCCGGTGCAGCAGATTTATCCAGGCTTTGGACTGACGTTTACTGCTTTGGCTTGTCTCCACCTTTCCTATTAAAACTACTCAATGAATTGATAACTTCATGGTATGTTGTATGTTACATGTTTGTGTAAGCTCTCAGTTTTCCCTAATAGAAAAGGTTTTTAAGCTGTCCTGTGGCAAGTTTTCAGTGATCCTCTGAAAAGGTGCACCGCCTCCTGGGTTTGTCCCTGTTTCACAGCGTGGTGTCCGGCACTGGTCAGCTCCTCCACCCCCTCCTTCCTCTTCCTCCTGTGCAGCTCCCTCCTCTCGCTCCTTCTCATCTTCATCTTTGTCCTCCTCCTTCTCCCGTGGCTCTGGCCATTCTTCACCTGAGGGTCACCAGTGAAACTCAGCAGCGCAGACCAATATAATCCACCTTATTCTCCAGTGAACATGCATTAGAACAATAGTAGTGGGGTTAGAATACTTAGCTGCGAGTCTTGCCCGGATACCTCCTCGTTTACCCCTTTTTTGTTTCCTGTAGCACCTCCACTGTGCTGCAGGCTCTTAGTGCCTCTTCAGTGTTTGTAATTTGTAGGTCTCAAGTAGGGCTGGGCAACTAATCGAAATTTAATCTAAATCGACCAGCCCTAGTCTCAAGTATAAAAGCCGATCATGGAAAATAATTGGCAACAGGTATCGGTTCCAAAATGTCCAATACTGAACTTAAACTGAAGTAAAATATTCAAACCAAGGAGAACAAAACACATTTCATTTCACTCCCAGTCAGTCACTGGCATTAGAAACATGGCCTTTAGCATACAAACTTTAACTTGGAGACACATATTTTTTTTTAGGTATTATAGTCTGTCACCGTTCCTCCACAGATTTGTGTCGGGAAATTACACTTTAAGGGACATTTTCTCAAAATGTATTTTCTCACATTGTAGCAGCATCTACTGACAGCAGATTTACAAGTCTTCTACTTAACAAAGACTTTTTGTATGAAAGCAATGAATGTAGGAAAACTTGCAGTAAAAATTACTTTTCACTGCAAAAAAGTAAACAGCAAAAGTTTCAAATGAATATCTCTAAATGTATATGTCGTCCCTTTTCACCTGCTGTGTTTTGCCTTAAACATAAAGAAAATGTTCAGACCAGGAAAAGTGACAATTTTTCTGCGGTCCTCTTTATTTTCCCCGATCAGTTCTAACACTGCCTTCCCTTTCTGTCCGGAGGAGCTGTCCGTGGTGCTGACCTCGTCCTCCGCTGCTGCCTTTGTCCGGCCACGTTTCCTTTGGCCCTTGTGGGGTCGCGGGGTCAGAACAATAGAACAGGCCCCAAAGGTACATGTTGTGCTGCTGTTTAACAACAATGTCAAGACACCCACCGAGGTAATGGGGAAACAGTAGAGGCCCTGTAACAGCCCCTCGCGCCACATCAGCGCCCTGCCTCGAGCTGCACAGGCGAAGGCCGGGATCTGTGGTTTCTTTTAGAGCTCTGTACTTGATAATGGTGGGAGTTTGTCACAGGATATCCTACCTTGTGTCCTTCACACAAAGTAAATAAGCTTTTCTTCTACTATTGAGCAACTTCGGTTTGTTTTACATTATGTTACAAAGCAACTAGAACCAGGCCACTTTGTCCATCAAAGGATGTGGCCTTAGCTTATAAGTTAGTTGAATTTAATTTTTTGTCACTTGATTTTACATTTTTTTTTATGTATAGAAGTAGGATAGCATTATGCGTTTTGCAAGAATTTGGGAATAAAATCAAACGTCTTGGTCACTAGTTTACACTTTGTTGGTTAGAATTGTTATTATTGCTATATTGATCTGGAATGGCTTATGCAAACTTTCCCAAACATTTGTTTGCAGCTAAAATATGATATACAGTAGCAAACAACCTGTGACTGCCCTGACGAAGACTCAGTAGTGAGTCGAAACGCGTTGGCGTTGAATACATTTCACTAGTAGCTGATTTTGTTTGCCTCGGATCTCATTTTCTTTCTCTATGATTTACAGTAGATTGATTTGTATCAAATGTCCAACATTCATTTGCACCAGAAAGTCAACACTGCACTGTTTCTCTGGGCAGCCTGAAAACAGCCTTGTGTCCGTGTAGTAACTGATTTTCGCTTGATGTCTGAAATTCTATGTAAACTAACAGAAGGGGCGGGAACACTTCATGGCGCCACCATGAATTGTGCCGCTATGCTGGGTGCACACTGCGCGATTTTGGCCATTTGCGATGAACTCACCGTGGCGGAATATCTTGGGTCATAGCTCAAAATCGCAGGTCGTACAGTGAGACAGGGACAAAGATGTAAAATAGTTGTACAACCGTCGTACGACCAAAGACGAGCTGTGACTGACATCAGGCAGAGTCTGAGATTTTGGAAGTGTCCCATCAACCCCACATGCCACCAGAGTCATAAGCAACAGAGGCCAGGCATGAGTGGGTCCGCGTTTGACAAGACTTTTCCTGCACTTTTTCATGGAAATAAACACAGCATGTGGCATTTGACTTAGCTCCCACGTGGTGTGCCCCAGGGTTCGATTTTAGGCCCAGTGCTTTTTAACCTGTATATGCTCCCTCTTGGTGATGTCATCAGGAAACATGGAGTCAACTTTCACAGTTACGCTGATGATACACACGTTTCCTGATGACAAAAGGCCACTTCTTTCAGACTGAAAAGGGTGAGGGAATGTTTTGAACTCTGTAAAGCACTGCTAGCCTGTTGCTCTGGTAAAGACACATTCCCTTTTTGCGTGGTGTATTGTTGTGAATGACAAATGTGTTCAATAGAGCGAGAAAGATGTATGTAAGAGTATGTTTTTCAGAACTTTGAGCAAACCATTTACTGTGTGAATTTTGTTTGTGAGAAAAGAGTTTGTGGCTTGGTGAATGCTGTTTTATAAAAACACAAGGACAAAACAAACACAAATACAATGATCCCTGACAGTGATGTGTTGCTGTGGTTTGGCCTTGGCTCAGTTTGTCCCGTACACAGGAAATGAGTCACGTTGCCTGAGTGGAGCAGTAATGTGTTTCTAATGACCATCCAAAATGAGAAATCCGCTCGTATTAGGCCCAAGTAATTAATAACACAGGAGAAAACACGCTCACAAAGAGCTCCTCGACAGCATACGGGCAGCTCAACAAACTAAGTCAAAAACATGGACTTGGTCTAAACTATGGCTATTATGATGTTTAAGGTGGATTATTATTCTTACTGGCAAACCAAGTAAAGTTGAACGATTCTGCATTTTAGTCGTAAATTTTAACACAAGTATCATCTTTCAAGTTTCTACGAACAATAATATAAGAAGTGGAAAGACTATTCCATAACCAAGTATAAAAAGCACCAATCTAAAACGGCTACAAACCTCTCCTTGGCTTATGTATTTTGGCTGGAGCATGGATCCTTATGTGTCCCCCTCTTTTGGCTGCACTACGTTTGTTTGTCGACATTTTGTTACACAATGGTTCTTTTATGTTTTGCTCGGCTTCAGAGTAATTCATGCATTTAGTCTAAAATCATGCTCTTTCAACAATTTTTATTCTTTTTTTCTGAACAGTTTTAAGGTTTTCTACTTGCTTAAAATGCTTTTTTTCCCTCACATTGGCCCTCATTTATCAACATTGCGTAAAAAAATTGTGTACGCGTAAGTGTATTTCCGATATACGCCAGAGGGCGCGTGACATTTATGAATCTGTGCTTTCAGCTCAGATCTTATCGTACGCAAGCGCAGCTAATGGTAAATGCCACGGAGAAATCCTAGCGTCATTTGAACGCCCAAAAATATTCACGTATGAGGAGGCCTCACCCACGGGTTTTACGGCACGCACGCACACAACACGCAAAAAAGAACATTTCTCCAACCAGGAAATGATAAATAGTTGTTTATATGATATTAAAAAATCTGTCAGTAACCCACATTAACCGTATAGCCAATCCAAGATCACATTTACTAATAAAAAAAGAGGGGAAAAAAGAAATAGGCTAATAATAATAAAGTGACCTTTATTAAATAAGCTGTAGGCCTAAATAGCCTGTATAAAAAAGGGTATAAAATTAGACCACATAAAAAAAAAAAGCGTGGATACAACGCTGCAGTCAGAGCCGACTCTGGACCATGATCTGAACAGCAAAAAGCAGCTGTCAGCTCAACGGACTCGATCCACGCTAGAGCCGTGGGCAGAACTACGCGTCTTTCGGCCTGAGCAGAGCTTTCCTCCAGGAAGAAACGGGTGCGCGGAGAGCTGACAGCCGACCGGAACCTAACGAACCCGTCCGGACCGAAGACAGCCCTACGAGACGTGTTTCGATCATTCCCCTGACGAGAGGAGAGCGCGCGTCAGCAGACCCTGTGCACGTCGCTCAAACCCGGACTTTACGAACCCGTCCAGACCGAAGGATTTGTTTGACGCCCGGGATACTTGCGAGCACGGAATACGGTCCGCGTATTGGCCTATGTGCCTCGCGCAGACCCAGGTGAGTCCCGGTGTCCCGGTACACGGCAGCGGCCGTGGGTGTGAGGCGGGGAATCCACACAAAGTTTGCGCATGCAGCGGTATTTTGTTAAAAACAAAAAACGAAACATAAATACAAAAAACACCACTCTGTGGCTGTCCAGGTTCTAGAGTCTCTGGTCCGGACTGAGCCTCTGGGCTCGGACCGTGTCGGTGCAGCTCAAGTCCATAAACATTAACGCCGTAGCATTATTTCATGTTTAAATCACTAATGAGGATAATATGCGATGTGGCAATGCGATTCATGCTGTTAAAAACTGTTTTCCTGCGCTGTTTAGTTAAAATTGGTGTACCATGTGCACCACCTCCTGACTTGGTGTAGGATTGATAAATGCCAAAACAGGCGGTGATTTTTTGTGCCAAAACAGGCGGTGATTTCACCGTACGCAAGTTTGATAAACGAGGGCCATCTTGATTTAAAATGGCACCTAGTGACACGAATGTTTCCAGTTTCACACTCTCAATATTTGGAAGTTTTATCTAGAAGGATTAGTTGATATCCTGTTCATGTTCTGATATTGAGTTATGAATCTCGAGAATAAGGAAAAAAGTTATTTCCCTCCCCCCAGTAATAACTAGTCTATTCAAAAACTAATTAAAAATCCACTATGTATACATTTTTGTCCACAAAAATCAATCCATAATTTTACTGACACAATTCACAACTCCAAACTTCCAAATGAAAATATTAACCTCTTAACCGAATACATTTTCTCCAGTCTAGCTTTCCCCAAATCTAAAAGGTTACCACCCATGGTCTGTGGTTTAATAAAGGAAACTAACTAAATAACTGGGGCGACGGTGGCGCAGATGGTAGAGCGGGTCGTCTCATGATCGGAAGGTCGGGGGTTCGAATCCCGCCTCCTGAAGGCGCATGCTGGTGTATGAATGAGAGAGTGAATGGGCCCCCTATGAGAGACCAACAGGCCCGTTTGGAACCATGAGGCCGTCTTTCCGTGGACCCACCACCTGCAGGAGGAGCCATAGGGACTGGTGCCATGTGATTTGGGCAGCTCCAACAGCTGCCCCCACGACCCGGCAACGGACAAGTGGGAGAAGATGGATGGAACTAAATAACTAACTTCTCCACATTAAAAGTTTTTCCAAAAATTGAAAAACGTCAAGCTCCGATCTTGATTAACATCACAACATTAGGTTAGGCATCTAAAATATTCCCTGGGAATAATGTCTGTGTTTACTGTTTAAAATAAAATAAAAAAAACACAACTCAAATGCTCTCAACATCCACAAATCAATATTATTTGTGCTTACAACATAAAAATATACGACCTCCCGCCACGGGAGAAACTGCTGCGCACAGAGAAGCCGGGTTTGACGGGACACCAATCATTAAGTTTAGCCACAGACGTAGCCACAGAGCCTTTCCCCCTGCAGAGAAATATCGGACTCGCATTACAATTCTTCAAACACAAATTGATGAATAGCAGCTGCCTTCTTCTTTGACTTTTCAAAGCCTCGGTCATTAAGTTCATCTTCGGCTTGTGTTTTGAAGAGAAGTGTTTTGGAATATAATCTTTTGAACAAAAAAAAGGCATCCATTTTGAATACCAAAGTAGAATTATGCAGTACTACAACATGTAACAATATCTCTACTCAGGATATTGGAAGGACTTGGTTCTTTTGTATCACGCGAGAAGAGTTATTTGGATATAGCCAAAGCATACACTGGAGATAGAAGTTGTCTCATAGAAAAGGCTTTTATTGCCGTTGTTCCTAGTTACAAAATTACAGAGCAGTATACCCAGCTGGTGACTTCAGAGAAAGAGAAGAAGTGAAGTCCAGACCTCCGTCCACCGTTCTCTTTTATCCTAGTCTTGCACTTCTCTACGCAGAGAGGGTGACTGCCTAACCACATGTGACAGAGGTCAGAGCTGAGCAGTTACTGTAGTATTTCCTCAGTGTTCATAGATGTGAGCCACATGTGTGTTTATCGTGTTGAAGCCATTGGCAGTTGATTGTCAGTTGACTGTCAATGGTTGGCAGTTGCTAACCGGTAGCATGCTAACTTCTTGAGCAGATTAAACACGGACTCAGACTGAGACTCGGGTGACATGACAAACTGTAGAAATCACAGAG
Source organism: Proterorhinus semilunaris (assembly GCA_021464625.1). NCBI lineage: Eukaryota > Metazoa > Chordata > Actinopteri > Gobiiformes > Gobiidae > Proterorhinus > Proterorhinus semilunaris. Next base: position 26,396,681 of record CM038356.1, on the reverse strand, counting down.
AAAGGTTTTCTGTTTCCTCTTTGATGGGTTCATTCATGTCCCAATTCAAACCTTAGCCCTAGATTTGAGCCCTTCCCCTAGCACGTTCCCGCGGAGGGGTAGGGTGCCCCAATACTTCTGCTCAGGAGCAGACTTGCGGCCAAGGCAGTATAAAGATGTGGTTACCGGTGGAAGCGACAAATACAAATGTAAGAATATATACACAAATTAGGGCTGGGCGATATATCGATATTTAAGATATATCGATATATTTTAAAAAGAGATATGGAATTAGACCATATCGTATATATCGATATAGTCCAAATTTGCGCTGTAATACTTGCTTCAGGCAACCCGCTGAACGGAGCTCTGCACTGCTCCCAGCGCCCCGGCCCCGCCCCTCGTCGAGGGGAGAGGGGAGAGAGGGGAGAAGGGGGGGGGGCATCCGGCACTCTTCAACAAACATGAAGAAAGCAACAACGTCTGTGAAGCGTGCGGAGGAGAGCCCCTTGGTTGGTAAAGCAAAAACCAGTGGCTCAATCATTTGGAGATGGTTTGGACAGAAGTGAATGTAGCGGCGAGATATGGTGGCGACGTGCGCATGTGCTTTTGTTTACGTGCGCTGCGCCATGTGCTTTTGTTTACTTCTCAGTCTAATTAAGGTTTGCGGTAGATCGTGGATGTACTGTGAAAATATCAGCGTTTGTAATGCTGCCACCGCGAAGAAAAATTGCAATATTAAAACACTCCTATTTGGCAGTGACTTTGACTTAACATTTCATTTCACAGCTCTCACTATGTGGAAAAAATATCGGGATATATATCATATATCGATATTCATCCTAAATATATCGGGATATGACTTTTGGTCCATATCGCCCAGCCCTAACACAAATAAGCCTGTAAAAATTCTGAAATGTGTTGGAATGTGTTAGTTAGATGTTTATGCAATGGACTTTGACGTTATAGTTTGAAAGTTGCTGTTTGACGACGTTTGTAAAAATGCTTCGCGAGAGTCTGTGTGTCCCGGTGTACATGCGGATGTTTCGTGCTTATCCAGGTTCTCAGTCTACTGACTCTGATTCAAGCTTTCAGTAAACAAAATGGCCTCAAGCTGAACCCTTTCTCCCGTGGTGATCGAGGACTGAAGTGTTGCTTGTTTACGCTCTGCTTATGTGACACAGATGATTATTGTTTGCTCTATTGAAAACAGTAATGCAACAGTAATGCATCATGTTTAATCGTTTAACAATAGAATGGATGCAAACTATACAATCTGACTGTGTAGGCCCGTCTTGTGTTTAGACACAATGGTAGTTGGCAGCTAAGTTGAGTTCATTCACACATGAATGAAAATAGTATTTCTTGTTATCGTAGTTTTTATATAGACTGGGGTGAAATCAGACACGTCGATGTTGCACGTGACGTAAGGAACACGTTTTCTGCGTCATTTGCATGCTAGTGTTGTCCCATTTCTTAGGGGAAATTCTTCACTTGCACTTCCCTCATGGAGGGGACTCAACTGTAGAGGGAACTCATAGCGAGTGTTCTCAGAGCAAGTGAGAGAAATGGGACTGGGCATTAGTCTGAGGAGTGGAGCAGACCTTTCCTAAATCCTGCTGTAACTCGACAGACAGCGCTGCTACGTCTGTGCCACATTTATATCACAGTAACGTGCGTCTCTGGGGCCATGTTTTTATTGTTGCCTTCTTGAGCAATGATTACGAGTAAATAAAAATAATCATCCTGAGTAGAGATATTGTTACACGTTGTACTGCATAATTCGACTTCGGTATTCAAATTTGCCGCTGGAACGATGCATGATGTCATTGGAAACGCATGTATGAGTCAAAAGAACAAGAGGAACAGAGAACACTTGACTGAAGATGTTTTTTATACATTTTGAAGGTGCTAAAGAAGATGCGATGTGAATTGATATTTATACGTTTCTCACTGAGCAGATGAGACGTCAATGGTCCTGTCAAGTGATAATCAGAAACCCGAAAGAACATGAAATCAAATTGATCCTGAGGCATCATAGGGATGGAAAGCAAAGTCGCTAAGCTAACCACCAATACAGCCACTGGGTCACTGAAAGCACGAATATCAACTTTTTTTTATTACATAAAAAGTTGCTTCGTGGATTGCAGAGTAAGGAGAGATTGAGACAAACAAACAAAGTTCCTTCACCTCACTCCTGATAGGTGATGGGTTGTGTTCACGTTTTGGAACAGGGAGGGACTACGGAATCCACGGGCCAGCTCCGGTCAGCTGAAGAACAGTAACATACACAAGGCCATCGGGAAGCTGAACTTACGTTCCCTTTTAAGTGCACATGTTCATTGGGAAAGAAATGAGGAACTATTTAATAAAAAAAAGACAACAAACGATCCATCTCTTTTCGTCTTGGACCAGGGGGCGGGATTTTAATATTTGGGGCTAATAACAATTCTGTTTTGCGTCAGTATACTGTATAATCTTTTAACCTTTTTATGATGGTGTTCAAGAGGTGTATACTGTACCTGCTAAAAGCCTTCGACCAACAGCACGATGAGCCCACAGTTCACCCACAGTGTCAGCCTGTAGTCGGTGCGGTTTGTCTCTGTCTTTGTCTGGACACCTGACAGTAATGTGCTCTGTGATGCGTCTCATTCAGCGCTGGCTCACTGACCACACGCCTGTTTCTTCTTCATGCCTCTCCACATGTGTTTGCCTTGGGGTCCGCCGTGAGCGCCTTTACAGACGTCGCTGACCGCTGACAGCTGCTGCCCACACTGATGTCCCCTCATGACACATGTAACCACGGCAACCTGCGCACGACGCGTACAAGCACAATGGAGGTCATTGCACCGGTCATGCACCGCCATTACTGCTAGATTTGAGTGTATTTTACGTGTTCCTTTTTGTTTGGCCACATTTCTTTTTAAGGATATTTTTGGCAACTAATTGTCTCTATTGTCACAACAAAAGAGATTACCGTAAATTCCAAGCTATTGAGCGCACCTGAATATAAGCCGCACAAATATAATTTATAAAGAAAAAAAAAAGTACATAATACAGGCCGCACTGGTCTTCCTGTCCACGCTGTTCCAAGCACAGTCGTGCGCCATCAAATACAGTATTTCAGAGAATAGCGGCCTACAGGTATATTTACATTTAGAAACATGTGTTAACAACTTGAACGTTTATAAATGTCATTATATTATTCTTTAAACCCGCGTGTTCAGTCAAACTAAAGTTTATCATCTTTATTGCGAAATGGGCCGGTGCATTAGATTTTATTTTTTTATTTTCTGCACAGCCCGTGCTTTCTGGAATGGAATCATCCAATGGCCCATCACAGGCGCATCAGTGGTACATGTGCCGCACGCATGATCAGCCCCCTCCCCTCTGCCCCTTCCATTACCCCCCCCCCAAAATGGGCCGGCCCTGCCTATTTATTTTTTTATTTTCTGCGCACCCCGTGCCTTGGATTGATCTACCATCGGCCCATCACAGACTGCTGTCCGGGGATGAGTAATGGAATGGTATTTTTAGTCCGGCCCTATTTTGGACCCGGGTGTATTGTTATTGATAACAAGTCACAACACAATATTCAGTATGAATAAATTAGGCGCACCGTTGTATAAGCCGAAAGGTTCAAAGCCTTATAGTCCGGAAATTACGGTAGTTTTAGTATTTTGCTACTGTCTTGTGCCGATTCCCCAGTTCTGTGATTGAATTATAGCGGTACCGGAGAAGTACCAGACTGTCTAAGGTCGCATTCACACCTGAGACTCGGTTTTCGACTGGGGACCAAAATTGCAACATTGTTAAATTTTTTTAACGGGCGTGGTTCGCGTTCACACCTCTTACTTTGTCTGTCGAAACATCATTTCAGACGGAGACGTCCTCTGCACGCCTGTGGTGGCACTGATGAGATGTAATGAAACACAGTGAACAAGAAACACGAGCGTTTAAACTCCACTTCCTCTTCCGCCTCTTGTTTACAAAATGGAGCCCTATCAGATTGTGACTGTGTTGGTTTTTTTCTTCCTGCACTTTGTAACACCTGGCAGATATACATGGTGCCGCGATGGGCTCATCATGAGCAGCATAACCGAGATATTTTGTTTATTCACATGAGACAACTGTGAAGGCGACGTGCTCGGGCAGAGACAACTGTCCGAGGGATAAAGACCATAAAGGATCTAATCAGGGCTCGACATTCACAGTTTTGCTCACGGGCCTCTGTTGCTTATTTCAAAAGTTTCTACCTTTATATTTACAAGTCATGGCTACGTTTTGATGTACATTTTGTATTCATTATAGAGGGTATGCACATCCCTTTTCATTCTGAGTGTCAAATCAAACAATATCAATGCAGACTTGATCCTGGCTCTGTTCCAATGCCGTGATGAAATAACATCAGCACACGCCTTTATCATTCCATTTTTGCTTTTTTTAAGATTGTCTCCGCTCTCTTGTGTGGTCGTGCTACTCGTTTGTTTTGCTTGTAGCATAGGGGTGTTTCTCCACTCAAGGGGCCTGCATGAGGATGAACATTTTTGGGCAGTGTTTCCTCGATAGCACAGCCCTCCCCACCTGCAAAATCATCATCAAAGCCTTTTGTTATGCGGCGCTAATGAGTGCTAATCACAGATTGTTAAGACTAGCCGCCGTATCAAGACAGAATACAAAATAACAAAATGCAAGAGCAGGTGGTCGATTTTGCGCATTTTATAAAATGTGTAATACATTTGGACTTCAAGGTTCTGCACGTTTTGGTGGTTCGCTGGAGAATGGGTAACCACGGACTTTTGGACGTGCATGAGTCACGTAACCATCATCTTCTGATATTCCATTTTAAATTAAATTAAGCTGAATGTAACCTTGACTCACCCGTACTGATATCAAGCCATCATTTCCGACGTTCATTTCATTTTCTCTCCATTAATGCCTCGAGACCCATTCCTTACTTATGAAGCCATTCAAATGAAACACCCCTGGAAGTCGTGTGATAAGGGACTAAAGAGGCTTTTGTGTCCTGGAGCAAAAATAAAAAAGTACAGGGAGAGAAAGGTGACTCTTAGCAGGTCTGAGGCGAAACGGACTTACAACCTCGGCGAAGAGCGGAGCAAGGGCAAAAGCGGCAAAAATCCTATTTCCGCCTCTTCTCCGCCGCTCCTTACGTGGACTGAGCGGGCGCCATGACGGGGCTGGATAAATGGAAGGACATCAGAGAGGGAGAGAGGGGGGGAGGATTATCCAGCTTCGGGATTTGGATTGAGGCCTTTGAGGAATACTGAAGTTGGGACGCAGGCTGAGAAGCTCTCACCTGTGAGTGAGAGCGTGGCAGGTCGGGATAAAGAGGAGAGAGGAGAGCTAATTCTATAAGCACTCATGAATCGAGAGGAAGTGGAATAACGTCCACCTCACTGAATTGAATTTGTACAATTCTAGTAGTTTTGTTGTCTCTTCAAATGTTAATAGACACATCAAATAATAGTTGTGTTGAAAACGTGCACTTGTTTAATTGAATCACAAACATGAATACATACGCTCACAAGTAGTAAATAGTTAAGTAGGTACAAGTAAGTATGCAATTACGCAACAACAAGTAATTAAGTAAATACCAGTAAGTACGTTTCTTGTTTGGACGCCCCAATGTGACGCTTTTTGAGTTGCCCTGATGTTCCATTATTATACCAGTAGGAGCACACGCTGCATAGAACTCTAAGTTTAGGCATAGACATACTAATAATAGTCTCCTCACTTCTCCCCGTTTGCCATAATAACTACGATCGAGGGGAAATCCTGGCAGATTTACAGACTCCTCCTGTCCCGCTGTGACGGAGCATGTTCCTAAAAAGGGCATAAGGGCGGGATCTTCATTGTAGACTCAGCTCTCACCGGGCGTGTAGTTTGGTCGTGGCCGCGCCCGCGCTATTAGCTCTAATGCTAATGGTTTGTCAAAGTCCGGCCCTCATTAGTGTATGTTTGTACAAATGTTTGTACAAAAACCCGCCTGGTTACTTTAATTGTAACTAACCCAGCGTTATCACAGGAGCAATATCTAGCTGTAGACAGTTCCAAAAAATTAGAAACCAGGCTAAAGTTGTTTTAGAATGTGTCTAAAGTGCAATGCTATCGAATGGAAAATTAGCTTGTTTTGCCGCCGACATAATATGTCGAGGTACTGCAGCAATGTCGGCCCTTAGCGTTGTGGTCATAAAGCAGACCAAGAGCGGGCATTGGGTTAAGATGTACTTTATTTAGGGAAATTCTCTGCATTTGACCCATCCTTCGATGCAGCTGGGGTGCCCTGTAAGGAGAAGTGAGCGACCGCAGAGCAGCGTTCAGTAACCAATATTCAGATGTGGAGCCAGGCTCATGGTCAGAATGACTGGCTGGAGGATTCACCTATTGTCCACTTGCCTGGAAACCAGACTCACCGCCGTAGCAGCGAGTGAGACTGGTGACGGCAGCATCAACATTCCCTACAGTGGTGCATACGTAGGCAAACAGGAAACGGAGTAAACCAATCAGCGACGGGCGGCGTCTGCTGTTGATGCGACTATAATTTCAAAACTCACTGACTGTCGTTGTGTTTTTGGTAATTTACTGCCAATTGGAGACAATTTTTCTCTCTCATGCACTGTTCGTAGATTGTTATTGAGGGGACTTCCGGGTCCCGTGAGTGACGCTGCCCATGAACAACACATGACCGCGAATAAACAAATCTGATTGCACGGGCTCATTTGAATTTTGCTGATGCCACCGACAGGGGCGGAGGTTCCAGACTGTTATCCCTCTGTGCAAAAAAATATAGAGGGGTATCATTGTTGTCTCACCAGGCCAATTGTCCACGCTTTTGGTTTTTGCCAGTTTGAAACCCATCAACCAGATGTCACCCATCCAGATACGGGGAGAGAAACTCCACACAGAAAGAACCCGCAGACCGGGAATCGCACCCAGGACTTTCTTACTGACCTCTACACATCTCCCTACACAGCATGCAAATTCAACCCTTTTACTGAAAAACAGGATCAAAATCAGCTATTCTTTAAAAGACTTATTGAAATTCTCCCCAGTTTCCCCTTTTAGGTAAGAGGCACTCGGGCTCCCAGGGGTCCCAATACTACACTGGCCGAGAGAACGTCAGATAAAGTGATCTTTTTCATAATGATAATGAGATGCAGTCCACTGCTAACTACTCGGATACACAGACTGTAGCAGTCAGCTAGTCCTGAGTCATTACTGATGTGCATTACAGCTGCCCAAGGGAGGCTGAATAAATGAGGGTATTTTAATCACAAATGAAAGCTTGGCGAGGACATTCCTGAAATTAATGAAAACGTATTTCCATTTCTTGGCCATGTGGAACAGAAACTCCCTTCTGGGCTTCTGTAGGTGACTTTGTACTGTAGACTTGGGAGGAACATGTGCAAACTGTAATGTAATGACAAGAGGCCAAGCAGCTGCTTCGACACCAGAGCTGGAGGACACACTCAATATTAGTACTCGAGTAAAGTACAGTTGCTTTGAAGGTCATACTTCATTTCGGTCTTTAAGCCCTTAAAATGGTAAACGGTCACATTTATACAGCACCTTTCTACCTGCTTTAGGCGCCCAAAGCAGACACTGGAGGCAAGGTGGGTGAAGTGTCTTGCCCAAGGACACAACGACAGTGTGCACCAGCGGGATTTGAACCGCCGAACACAATACGACCCGCTCTCTCTGCGCCACCGTCGCCCTTAGCCTTGATCTTTTTGTATAGTATAGCTTATACAAACACTACTGCTCAAAAGTTTGGGGTCAATTAAAATGTCCTTATTTTTGAAAGAAAAGCAGTGTTTTTCAATGAGGATAACATGAAATTCATCAGAAATTGTTCAGAGGCGCATCGCTCCAGTGTCCTAATGGTACATTGTGTTCGCTAATCGTGTTAAAGGGTAATTGATGATTATAAAACCCTCGTAATGTACATACATACGTGCATCCATCTAAAATACATATGTTTGATGACGTAAAAATGCACTTACACTAAAGGACAACAGAGGGCAGACTTCCTGCAAAAATAACAAAGTTCTGGCAAACATGCTATTTAGTGCAAGGGAGAAAGTTTGGTGACGGTAAATCCAAATGGAGCACCATGGAAATCTCCCTGGGACGTACAAACGGAACGTGGCCTAGCATTTGTGCGGGACGCAGGATTACAATGTGCAAATGAAACAAAACAGCACTGCAGGCGTGGCATTTTTTTGATGAGGGTTTAACAGAATAACATATTGGCACCCACATTTTTCAATAGGTTATTCCTACAGCTGCCAGCAGACTTTCAAAGTCTTCACCAGCTCTTGCGCTTCTAGTTCATTGTTGGTATTAAAACGCCTTTGAAATCCCACTTGTTTTACTATGTCATGTACACATGTTAGCCTTAACAGCATAATAGCAGCCGTTACTTGTGCTCAATTAGACATTTTGTCCATTCATTAGCATTCCCAGGCTAATACGCGCAATTAGCCGCACTTCAACAGTTTTAGCATCGCCGTGTGCCTGGCAGTAGCAATTAAAGCGTCGTCCTCAGCATTTGTGCGAACACAGTGGTCTCAGCAGGCACTGAAAACCATGAACCTGTGAGATTGCTTTGTTTACATGAGAAAATCCAGCCCTCGTGAAAGAAGCCACATAAGAAACAGGGCCTCCTAAAGAAGCAAAGAAAAAAATGCGCAGCACAGCCACAGCACGTCACTCTTGATGTATTTATTATTGTATGTTCATGTTGGCTAAAGAGTAAGCTTCTCATCAGCTGAACGCTAGCAAAAAGCTGAATCCAACTATGGATATGAAATAAAGCAGCATAAACAAGGCTTTGCAGAGATGTCATCTTTCCTTTTACTCCTTTTTTTCTATACAAAGGCGTGTGTCCAAATGCTCCCAACTTATTACCAGAGTGAATAATTTACTAAGTGTGAATAACAGCTAGGTTTTAGCTGCATGGGCATGTGCTCAATGTGTGCAACGCAATGGCAGAAAAGTATTACAGGCCTTTGAAACATAAAGAAACTCAGTTTATCACGTCAAGGCGAGAACCTGCAGGTGAATAGGATTTATTTTTTTAAATAGTAAGTAAGTAAGTAAAGTTTATTTATAAAGCGCTTTTCACAGATAAAATCACAAAGTGCTGTACAGTGTAAGAGCAAAATAGGCCTAAATAAATACAATTTGGAGATCTCAGTTGGAAACATTTGCTGTAAATAACTAGTTCAGTCATCTTATGGTAAACAACATTTTATGCACAAAAATTTCAACATTTCATATGGCCTAAAATCTCTATCGCGATATAAGAACAGACATATCACGATAACAATATATTTGACAATATAATTGACGGACAAACTACTTCAAAATTCCAACCTCACGCCAATTGGGAAGATGGATGCAAAGTAACGGCATACTAATTCAGAGCATTTATCTTTGACTTTAGTGCAAAAAGCTTTCACTTGTGCGGCCGGCTCCATTGTTGGGCTTATTCTTGTGTTCGTTCGGGGGAGTCCTATGTAAAATTGGCTGAAAAAATAAAATAAAGATTTGTCTGTTTTCACAATTGAGATCCTGTTCGATCCGTTCACCTCAAAGAGCCGCCCGGTCATGAACGTCACATGACTCGCTGCCCTTCTCCGCTGCCTGTTTGCTTGCGTATGTTCCACTCTTTATATGTAGTTGATGCCACGGTCGCCAGACTCGATCGCCATTATAGCGGTGGTTTCCAGGCAACTTCTTTGCTCCTGCGGTCACCCACAAAGTGAACAACCATATTTCGATTACAGCTCCATGTCGGTCGCCTTTCATGCGACACGTGGATACCAAACATGTCAATATTTGCCAATGAATCAGAAATTGTCAATTTAGTATAGGAAAATCATGAAATGACACCCATTTTTAGTTCAATTTTTTTTATCAATTCCCTTGACTGCGGGCTCATGATCGAGTCACTATGAAATGATTCCCTTCTATTTTACACATTACAAATCAACCTTTCCTCCAAGATAGCTGGGAAAACAAACCGTACAAATGACAGTGCACCCAGGCAATTAGTCGTGTGTGATTCCTAAATTGTGGTCCCGCTGGCAGCTTGTCCAAATAATAACACGGCCGAATGTTGGAGGGAAAATTGCGACTATAGAGACAAACAGGCGGCAGAAAGGAGTGCGGGTGGAGGGCTAATTAGCGGGAAATATATGGTTATTTCATGGCATTGTTTAAACATTTATGTTCTCCGAGTCGTGCCGTCGGCCAGGGAACAAGTATGAGCTACATTATGTAAGAGATTCTATAAACGAGTCCTGCAGCAAGTTTTCTGCACCGCGGCATTGAGGATGGGAATGAAGGTAAAGATGGATGGATATAGGGGCGTTTCTGAATGAATGATAAGGGAAAAGGCATGCATGTTCAAGCAGTTGCGCTGAAGGTGTTGCCAAAAATGTTTCTTCAGTGTAAAGCGTGTGAGCACAGATGATTTATTTCATCGATTAGAATTTGACATTTTACGAAGTTGCTGCGTGTTAAGGAATTTCCCTGTTTAGCTTTCGAAAATTCCCCAACACTGTGATCATTATCCGTCATTCTTTTGGTTCATCTGTCAAACGCACCCATCAAACTCAGTGAGCCTCTGGAGGAATCCCCCTCTTGAATGATTGATTTTCTACTGACCTGAAATTGTGGACCCTCTTCAAAACCGGATGATTGATATAAAGGGGCCATTCCCCGTGACAAAGAAAGATCGCAATAGTTCGTTTCGTGACGTTACGATCACAAGTATTAGTGCAAAATAAAGCAAACTCTGCTTTTCACAAACCCGCGCCTTTTCCAGTAATACGCAACTACTCCTTAACTCTGCAACCAACGTTTCTGCTGTGAAATCTGTTTGACTTTTATTAGTGGTGGAACTTCCTTGGGGTAAATGATTCAGACTGAAGCAGGGGCTCAGCGGGTGCCGCCTCTCACTCGTCCTGGTCTCACTTTACAGTGAGCACCGCCCTGTGATCCTTCCGCCTTCTGTCCGAGTCTCGTGTGTCTCTGCTAACTGGACCTTTACTTTGCGATTTGCTTTTATCTGACAGATGAATGCTGTGTGTGCATTTACATTGCTTCTTTTCCCCTGTGTGATCTGGTGGCGTTTGTGTGAGGTGCTTCTTTTATGACATTCATTATGGCTTCTTGTTCCAAATAAACACATTTTTAGACTATTATTCTATTGCTGTGTGCCTGCGTCGCAAGTGCATGCGGCGCCTCCGGTTATTAGACAGCTCCCCCTCGGTCACCAAACTCTCCATGAACCTAAAGGGAGCTGGCTCCAACTAAGCGGCGGCATTTGAATTGTAGATACATGAGAAAGCAAGTCGGTATGAATTATTTATGTCATCACACAGCATTATAATTAAATGCATTAACACAAAATAGCCCCGGTTAATTATTCACATGTTTTTTTATTATTATTATTATTTTATTTTTTTGTGAAGGGAATGTTGCCATGTAGTTTGTCGAAAACCGAAAGATTGCATGCATAACAGAGCAGAGGCATTTCCATAATGGGGACGGTATTGACAAAGGGGGGAGAGGACGCAGGAGGTGAAGAATAAACTTTTGGTGGAAAGTTAAAGGAAGGGTAAGTGGTTATTAAAAAGGAACTAAAAGTATAAACAGAACCTGGGTTACGATTAAGTGAACATATCATTCATAACTTAAATCCAGAAAATACAAATGGGAGGGTTTAATGTCAGAGTTTAAAACAAAGAAACTGAACTCTTCACGATGCAGATTTGTTGACGTTTTGTCTGCATGGGAGCCGGAGATTTCCAGGAAATAACAACAACAGCCTTTTCCCCACACGTATTCTTTTACAAATATTAAAATATTTTGTATCCATGTGTACTGCGAAAGGAGACCGTGATTTCCTTTCTGGCAGAAATATACAACTCGCATGTGCAGACGTTACTCAAAATGAGGTTTTCCCAACTCTCTTGCAAACACATCTTCACTTTAGCAGCTCCTACAGACTCCGAACTTTCAAGTCTTGGACTTGACAATTATGTCTAATGTATAATTCCTGGCCTGAGCAGCAGATTTGTACAGATTTTTTTTGTGGTTTCTTTCATTTTGACCTGCTTATTTAAAACCTAAACCAGATATCCAAAATTGCCTCTGAAAATATAAGTTAATATATCAACACAATAAAACCATACATTTAAACATGGTCGATCCATTATTCAAATGTAGTCAATTTCTTGCTCATATCTATGCCAATAATCTACAGCAAACATTTCAAATGACATAAAGAAGGGCAGCACGGTAGCGCAGCGGTTAGCACTCTCGGGTCCTGAGTTCGATTCCCACCTGGACGGGGTCTTTCTGTGTGGAGTTTGCATGTTCTCTCCGTGTCTGTGTAAGTTTCCTCCGGGTACTCCGGTTTCCTCTACCACTAAAAACATGTACAATAGGCCAGGATGAATGATGTGCGTGTGTGTGTGTGTATGATGGTGGTAAGAGGGACTTGTGCAAAGGTGTGCAGTCGTGACAGCGCTTCTGTCAGCCCCCCCCCCCCCAGGGGAAACTGAAGCTACAATGGTAGTTTACCACCACCGAGTATGGAGTGAATGTAAAATTGTCTCATGTAAAGCGCTTTGTGACCATGTCTGTGAAAGGCGCTATATACATAAAGTTCTTCGTCTTCTTCTGCAGCGTCTCACCTTAAATGTACTCAAGTAAATGAGTAAAGTAAGTCCGGACTTAACAATGTCTACCTTCACACGGTTTGCAACTGCTTTTGGGTAAAGGATTGGTGCCACTCGTCTCATATCTCGCATTGTTGCTGAAGTTTGTCATTATCATATTTTTGAAAACTATTGTCATTATTAAGATTCTAGAGTGGAAAACATGTTTGCATAATCGCAGTTTGCAAAGTTGCATTATGGACATTTTTTTTCTGGCAGCAAAATACAATATTCTTAAAAGAAAAAAACGTCGGGTTCACCGGGCTGGGTAACTGTGAGTTCATTGAAAACTGTTCACAATGCAACCAAAGGTCACACGGACAAACACAAAGCTCAGGCTCTTCATGGAGGTTACAGGACCGACCGAAAACAGGCGATCCAATTAGTCTCCTCATGGGCTTCCACTTTTTGTCCTCCTGGAGACCTATTTCTAAGATTGTTATGAACTTCATGCAACATTTACATAAAAGCTTGAAAGAATTGCACGGTGAGGAACTGGCTCCGTGTTTACATTCAGCCGACTGTATTTATCTTTAACCATAATGTCTTTGTGGACACACTCAACTGGTAACGGTATCAGATTCTGATATATATTCATTTATCCACTTATTTCCCCACTTACTGTCTTAATTTAAGGTGGGATGTAACATATGAGACAAGAGACACCAATCATTTACTCAAGAGCATCTGCAAACCGTAAAGATAGACATTGTTAACTGAAGTTATACTTTATTATGTGGCATTGGGGTTTCCACACTTCCCTCACAGCATCTTGGACCTCAGGCCGGTTGAGGTGTTTGCTGCCTCGAGCAAAGTCCCTGCAGCAAAATTGAGATCAATCTGAGGGGCTTGTACCTGACAATCCGTTCCAGGGATCAACCAGCATTTGGGTGATCTGAGCTCGTCCACTAAATACAATAAATATAATTCGAGCATCGTGCAAAACAGCTGACAAGCAGTTTGTTTTGTTTTTGTTTTGTTTTTGTTTTTATCAGCTGAGAAAAATCTCTCACAACAGTTGTGTCCAGAAAAAGAGCTTGAAATGATTTGCCACTCTTTGTGTCTTCTCGTTTATACCACTGTAACAGAAGGGCTCATACTGCCTAACTCTGATTCTAATAGCCCTTCATTGGCTCCTGGTCACTTTTTGTTTCAATCTTAAGATCCTGGTGCTGGCCCTGGCTCCCTCCTGTTTCAAAGGTTTGTTTACACCCCTATACCTTCTTCCACTTTCCTTTCATTCGCTTGATTCTGTTCATGCTTTTATCTCCAGGAGATTAAAGTTTAATTTATGACCATGTGTTGCAACCCGGCTCTGCTAGGTTATGGGTAATAACAAAAACCCAGATGGAATATGGATAAACACAGTTGTAATTTAATGAAAAGAATGTAAAGGGTAAATTTAACAAAGGGTAACAAAAAAAGTGTACAAAATCAAATCCACAAAAACTAAGGAGTGTCTCCAAAGCTAGTCACAGTAGTCCTAATAAAAAAAAAAACTGTGACAAACAAAGGGAGACACAATCTAACTGGACTGAAAACGATTGTCCCTGGACACACAAAGTCATAACTGACACAAAGAGACACACAATGGCATCCTGGCTACGATGATGATTCAAAGCGTGGCCTTTTATTCACCTTAGTCCGCCATGCCCACTTTTGCCTCTTTTTGCCACGGATCGGCACTTCCTTTGCATTGACAAAATGTTCGCCGCTAAAATCTGATGTTTAGTAGATTTGATTTGTGTAAAATGTCAACACACAACAAGTCAACGCTGCGTGGCCCAAAAAAACGGCTTTGTATTCATGTAGTAACTGGGTTTATCCAGACCTCTCCAGCCCCTGTGTGTACTAATAGGAGTGAAGGGGCGGGCACAACTCATGGCGACGCCCACACAAACCCCCGGAATAAGGTGAACTGGGGCCGGGTGTTCGGATGCACCAATCAAGACCAGAGACAAACAGCCAACCAGAACAGAGCTGGAAACCAGTCCTCCAATCCCAGGCCAGAGCTCACACTGCCAGGTTTCCATGGGGGGAAATTAGACACGCAAACAAAACGTAATACAAAAGGGAGGGAGACTGGAACACCATGGTTTGTGACTGTGACTGTACTTATTTTGTCAAACTTCTCTTGTCTGTTCCCTCCTTAGGACACGACCCCCTTAGAAAAGAGGTTAGAAAGTCTCAGTGCAACTTTCCAAGTCAAAAAGTCACGAAGCCTTTTGGAGTTTCAACCTACCTTTTTTAAGATCGGTATAAAACTCATCTGCAATACAGTGAGCTCATTAATCATTACATACATGTTTTATGCACGGCTTCCTCTCACCAGACAGACACTCTCGGCTAACTTCCCCCAGCAGAGATGATCCAGACGTTTCAAGTGTTGCAACATGCCGTCGAATCGCTCCGTCCACATTACCATCCTCATATTAGACCTGTCCAGAACAGACTGTGCATGACGAATGGCCCCGTCTCCTGCGGTTCCTCCCCCCACGCGCGGGATTCCGCTTTTAATGAATGGACAATAAAATCAATTGCGTCGATCCAATCATTCAATCTACTGCTTCATTACGGATAATTTAATGTCTCAGCTCGAAGTAGTTCGGTTTATGGTGGAGCCGGACTAATTAAGTCTATGTTAATGCAACGGCTCGGCTCGCATGAAGACGTGTGAAACGGCTGTAATCTTATGTTCCCATCACACTCTTTTCCATTTTCGAGAAATGATTTATAACAGATCATGAAATGTCCAACGGAGATGATAATATGCGATGTTACGCGTTGATCCACAGTGCACTATTCTACGGGAAGAGAAAGGCGCGTGATAAGAAAGCCGACAAGTGTTTTGGGTCAACACCTCTTCCACCACTTATCCCTTCACTCCTCCAGACTCTAATATTAAACCGACCCGGGTTTTTATACTCCCCCTGGTACCTGCATTACATATTAGACTCACGTAATAGCTTGACATTCTGTATTAAAAGCAGAGCGGGTGTCCGAGCCATTACTGCCAAGATGTACAATAGGTGACAGTGATCAAGGGTGTTCATGTTTTCCAGCCTATTTCCAATCTTGACAACATAAGCTTCAAATTACAGCTTTGAGTTTAGTATGACAGTGATGGTTTTACTCAAATCCTTTTTGAATCAATATATATAATACACAGTGGGAGGAAAATGTATGTGAACCCTTTGTAATTTTAGCCACTTCTGCCTAAATTGCTCATAAAATGTGGTTTGATCTTCATCAAAATCCTAACAATTAATAAACAGTGTCTGCCTAAACTAATACCACCCAAACCTTTACATTTTATCATATTTTTAATGGCCATAATGTGAAAAAAAACATTCACAGGACAGGGAGGAAAAAGTAAGTGAACCCAGAAATCTCGCTGAACTGCAGCAGTTTTGTAAAGAGGAATGGTCCAAGACTCATCCTGATCGTTGTGAGTATCTAATCTGCTACTACCATACAGCAGTTATTGCTGCAAAAGAAGAATCAGCAGCTATTTAATGCAGGGGTTCACTCACTTATTCCATGCTGTTGGGAATGTCTCAGGTTTTTCTGCAAAATAGCCCCACACCATGATTCTCCCTACACCACACTTCACAGCGGGGATAGAGTTTTGATGTGGATGTGCTGATCCATTTTTCCTCCACACATGATGTTGTGTGTTCCTCCCAAACTATTCAACTTAGGTTTGCGAAAGAGCTCTTGGATGCTCCACAGCACTACTTGCAAAATATACTGTGGACTGATTAACCCAAAGTTTAATGTTTGTGTCTGACATTATTACCAAATAATGCAAAAAAGCTTAATCCCCCCTCTCTTTAAATTACACACCTCATCCACTGGAGAAGATTGAAAAGATTACGATTCTGATTCTGATTACAATTTCGAAGTGGACTTTGCATTATAGCCCAGTTTGAATAATTGTTTGCTGTATTGATGTGGTGCTTCTAATCCTCTATCAACACCGCCATGAAAGATCTTCTGGCCTTGACTCTGCCAGGTCTCTGCACATGAACGAGACTTGTCTACTTCACACATTGTAGTTTTTTTAATAAGTAAGTTAATTATTTTAAACAAAGGGTTCTTTCATTTAAATATGTTTCCTCTAATCTGTTAATATTCATATACGTATGATGTTGCAAATGTTTGTCATCCAAAAGTTACTTTTAAAAACACATAGTATTTGACCTTTTTAACCAGGAAACTCCCACTAAATATTTCCAGGGGGAGTCCTGGTCCTGCATGTTTTGTGTGGTAGGGCAAACTTAACACAGAAAGGTCCCACTTAACCTGGGATTAAACCTGGTACTCTCTTGCTGTAAGGAAAGCGCTCTAACCTCAGCCCACTACGCTTTGACTCTGAATTTGACTCTCAATTTCTTCACATCAACTTTTTTTTTAAATTCTTTTCAGGTGTTCAACCGAATATATACATTTTTGAATCCTCATTCTGCGCCGAATGGTAACTTGGAATACTTGCATGGTGTGCAAAGGCGCCGGCACATACTGACTTCAGGAAGCTTTGGCCACGTGTGCGCAACATTACAAGTATCAGACTAATGTTGTGGCTGTAAAATCCACAACATTATTTCCTCTAAGCCTCTTACGGATGAGCAGCTGCACACGCTCAGTGGAGTGAGGAGAGGCTAATGCGTATTACAAGCAAAACCCACTTCAGCATGCTTTTACTTGAACTATTTTCAAACTCTACTCCTGTCGATAAAGGTGCAGTGGGAAGGAACTTTGAGGATGAGAGATGAAACAACAACTTAGTACAGATGACTACATTTTTGATAGTCAATATTATCTTATATATTGCAGTGGCTGGAATAGGGGAGAAAATATTTGGAAAGGACTATGAAGAAACGTAACAACATGATGACTACTTTTCGGAAAGCCCGTTTATTTGGGCTTGATAAAGTAATATCTCTTTACTGGTGCAGGGTTTAACCCCGCATTTAGGGGTGGGCCATATCGTATCCAAACTCACCGGGAGGTAAAGGGACTTTGAAATGAGATCCAAAATATATACGACCATCAGTCAATAAGTAAAGTAAAAAAAGACTTGCCCAACGACACAGTGGCACACACTCATTACTGCAAGTACAACTTTACCTACATGACACATTTCTTCTTCAGTGTACATTTAATAATTCTAAATTATAATGGGTTTATGTAAAATTCGACTCCAGTGTGATTCAAATGTGTATGGGAATGTTCGATTTCTTATGCCACATGCAAAGCGGTAGAATTTTGCTAACTGTTACCGGGCAACCATACTGTACCAATGTAGCCTGGAAAAATCCAGACTCACCGCTGTACCAGCCGGTGAGTCTGGTCACCGTTGCGTCGAATCCATTTCCCACAGCGGTAGATACGCAAGCAAACAGGAAGGGGAGTAAACCAATCAGCGAAGGGCGGGCGTCTGCCGTTGATGTGGTGTTTTTAGCGGTTTTGCGTTAATATTTGCGCAGGATTATGAATAACGAAACTCACCTACTGTCGATGTGTTTTTTGGTCATTTACCGCCGACTGGAGACACGCTTTCTCTCTTTCGTGCATCGTTCGTAGATTGTTATTGAGGGGACTTCCGCGTCCCGTGAGTGACGTTGCTCGCTAACAACACGTCACGACAAATAAACGATTCAGATTGGACGTGAACGGATTAATTTTGCGGAAGGCGCGAGCGTTGACAGGGTGACCAGACTGATCCCCCGCTGGATAAAAAAATACAGAGGGGAATCATTCTGGTCTCACCAGGCTAGTACCAATGAGCCAAGAGCCAAAATTATTTTCCGGACAATAAGTCACACTTTTTTTCACAGTTTGGCTGGGGGTGTAACTTAAACTCAGGTGTGACTTGTATATCAAAATATACAATTTCACATGTTTGTTACTTTCACGCTGCTCGAGGGAATTCTAGACTTGTGTACCAGCTCAGACTGAACTCAAATGCCCCCAAATAGAAAAGCATATTCTGCAGATTACAAGTAAGCAGTGAAATATGCGGCCGAAAATGGTAATCGAGCAGCAGAAAGAAAGTTTAGAGTGAGTGAGATAATTGTGTGGTTACTCTGACTGCAATGAAGAAAACAAAAAAAGCTAATCGCAGGCTAAAGGCGAGATGGCCACAGCTAGAGGAACGAGTTTGCAAATGGGTGGTTGAACAACATGCTGCCGGGAGAGGCTTGTCAACGGTGCACCACGTTTTCTGTCTGGTGGGACTTATACTCCGGAGCGGCTTATATGTTTTTTTAATGTTTTAATTTAGCATTTTTTGGCTCGTGCGATTTATACTCCGGAGCGGCTTATAGTCCAGAAAATACGGTAGTTGTTCATACATACGATTAGAAGTCTTTTTATTTGTATTAAACGTTTGTACTATGCAAAAAGAAAGATTCTATGGAACTGATCCTATGTAATTAATTATTGAGAGCTTAAACATTTAGTTTTTTAACATTAATTTGCTACTTCTGTGGTGTAAAAACTATGATTCTCCTATCAAACTCACTAACGATTAGTATAGCAAGAAGGCCTGTCATATGTACGGTGTTCATTTTAGGACATCCTCAGACTCAGGTGTCAGATCCTGAAAAACATGCGTCATCCTCAGACGAAACTCCCTCAGCGTCAGAAAAACCTCTGTCATCCTCAGCCAAAACTGCGTCAAACCAAACGGCCTCAGAAAAACCTCTGTCATCCTCAGCCAAAACTGCGTCAAACCAAACGGCCTCAGAAAAACCTCTGTCATCCTCAGCCAAAACTGCGTCAAACCAAACGGCCTCAGAAAAACCTCTGTCATCCTCAGCCAAAACTGCGTCAAACCAAACGGCCTCAGAAAAACCTCTGTCATCCTCAGACAAAACTGCGTCAAACCAAACGGCCTCAGAAAAGTCAGAGTCAGGTCTCGGAAAAAACATAGTCAGGAAAACCGCTGTCAGAAAAAGTGGAGTCAGACGAAAAAGTCTCAAATTAAAAGTTAGCAGAATTAACTGAAAAATATCACGCGCCACGGACGAAGCTTTCTACCTTTACTTGTAATTTCTACATCTAAACAAGCGCCAAATATAACATGCCAGCGACAGAATAAATACATTAAGAATATTATTAAACTCACCGTTCTGTATCCGTTGTCGTCTTCTTCTTTCCCCGTGTAATCACAGTAGGCTAGTCGCATTCTGATGACGTATCCTGCCGTCTTTTTGGTGAACCGGATCATTTGGATCGGCTCACTAAAATACATAATACAGTTTAAATTTAGGAGAGGTTTTGATTCATGGCTTGCTAACTGAGCTTTTCGACTACTCCCTGCACAAAACAACTATAATCAAGAAAGAAATTGCTATACTCCATTGCTATAATAATGTGATATTGGCTTATAGTGGTGTTGTTTTGTCTTCAGGAATCAAAGTTGACTTTTCCAGCCATTGTTTTTTATAGCAACACACACACACTTTTAAGACTGGCACATACGTATATGTACTCTTTTTTTTATTTACAGTCAAAATCCTTAGCATTTCTCCCATAGCTTCTGCCCAGTCCCTCTGCCTGTAGCTCCGCCCCTGGTCCTGCTCAGTCTGGAGCTGCTGGAGCCTCGCGCTGAGAGAGGAATACAGACTCCGGACATCACTGAAGTCCAGACTTTAACCTGGACTCCTGTTGTACTTCTGCTTTAGTTGCTTTTGCAATGGGCTCATACACCTGTGGAAAATGTCGACATTACGTATCGCCGCTCCGCGCGTGATCGCATTGTTTATTTTTCACTCCACAAACCCAGCGTGACTTTATCTAACCATAAAACCAAAGATATGAGGCGGATCTTTCTCAAATAAGAAGTGGCTAAAAGCTAGAGATGTACGGACTACATTTATGGATTAGTTTAAGTTTGTAGAGATCTAGATTTTGTAAACAGCAGGTTCGTTCCTCGCGGACGGGCTGCAGCTGCAAATGTTTTACCTCCTTTCTCCCTCTGTCCCTGAACCCATTCTCTTACATATTACGATTCGGAAGCTAACTTCAGCTTCGTCCGTGGCGCGTGATATTTTTCAGTTAATTCTGATAACTTTTAATTTGAGACTTTTTCGTCTGACTCCACTTTTTCTGACAGCGGTTTTCCTGACTATGTTTTTTCCGAGACCTGACTCTGACTTTTCTGAGGCCGTTTGGTTTGACGCAGTTTTGTCTGAGGATGACAGAGGTTTTTCTGAGGCCGTTTGGTTTGACGCAGTTTTGGCTGAGGATGACAGAGGTTTTTCTGAGGCCGTTTGGTTTGACGCAGTTTTGGCTGAGGATGACAGAGGTTTTTCTGAGGCCGTTTGGTTTGACGCAGTTTTGGCTGAGGATGACAGAGGTTTTTCTGACGCTGAGGGAGTTTCGTCTGAGGATGACGCATGTTTTTCAGGATCTGACACCTGAGTCTGAGGATGTCCTAAAATGAACACCGTACATATGCACTTTCAATACTTTCAATTTAAGAGGCAGTGTAATAATAAAGTGCAATAATAAACCAACCAAACAATACTTTCACAGAGCTGTATTGCAGTACTGTACTTGATCCGTCATTTCCAAATAAAACAGACCGGAATATCTCTGAGCGCAGCGTGCGCTTTGACACCAGGCGTATTTTTCAAAAGGAACTTTTCATAAGGCCGTCGCTCAATCTTTTATCAGAGCGAATGTGTAAGTCTCTTCCTCCACTCCGAGAACTCCCCCGCTGAGGTGTCCCGCCTCCACACACCTGCCACAGAGCGCTCCTTCACACGCTATAGGCACGGGAACAAGGAAACAGACAGTAAAGGATAATGCGGTCCACACAGATGGATCAATAGCTTCAAGTAGCAACACAAATATGTAAATAAGGTATGAATAAATCAATAAAACCACGTCCAAGTATAAAAACAAACATGCAAACGACAACTCCGGACCCACAGAACCATTTGAGTATGGTGAAGTTATTCCTCAAAATGTGGCCTTGGACCTCACAGACCATTGTGCTGCTGAACGGCTGGTCGGTGGGCAGATGGGACGGACTCATGGTGCGTGGAGCAGTGAGTAACTTGGGAAACAAGGAGGAGGGACCTAAAGCTTAAAGAAAACACTCGGTCATAGCAGCATGTACTGTGGAAGTGAGTCAGAAATGTAACTTTTTACAAAACATTTCCTCGCCCAGGATAGTCTGTGTGGGCCTACTTTACACAGACTATTCGTATTTAGAAATTATTGAGTTATTTATAAATACTGTATAACCCACCTCCAGATTTTGGTTTGGAGAAACTGAAGGATTTTCTTACTTAACTTGTTTGAGTGTCATGGGGTGCAAACTCTGAACGCAAAAGCCCCACGTGGTTAAGGAATCAGGCCCTGGACCTTCTTGTTTTGTGGCTAAGATAAAGGTAACTTCAGAAAAAAAACGGTCTTCACCTGTAATTAGCACAGTCTGAGTTTGTTCCAAAAAGTGCTTCGAAAAAAAAGAGCAAAACAGTTTCACATTTAAGTCGTTGTAAAATGAAACAAACCAAAGCCTATTCTGAGCACCAGTCGCAGCTCTGGAGAAAAGAAGTTCCACAGCGCCCTGGAAAATAGAGACGCAACACTTTTGTTTTGGCTCCCATTTTTCATGCGCTGAACTCAAAGACATGAATCATTGTCTATATATGCAATAGACCTATTTCTATCAAATTGTGTTCACAAATCTGTCTAAATCTGTGTTATGGCTGGTGTACACTGTGCAACTTGTTTTGTCTTATAAGGAAACAAACCCAGCCACTGGTTCAGATATGTAGATGACACGTGGGTCAAAATTAAGCAGAAGGAAGTGGCACCTTTTACAGATCACATCAATGCTTTGGACCCCAGCATTAAATTTACTCGGGAGGACGCCAAAGAGAAAGAACTTTCCTTTTTAGATTGTAAAGTTATCATAGGGGAAAACGGACAACTTCAGACAGAGGTTTACAGGAAGGCAACTCATACTGACCCGTATTTGATGTTTGACTCAAACCATCCACTCCAGCACAAACTAGGGGTCATCATGACGCTCAGACATAGAGCTAAAGAGGTGCCTACCAGTGCAGAAGGAAAGACCAAAGAGGAAAAACATGTCCAGAGAGCCCTGTCAGACTGTGGCTATCCGAACTGGTCTTTCACTAAAGCACAAAGGGCAAGAAGACCCAAAGAACAAGACAGACAGACTACAGAGCCCAGAAGAAAGGGAGTATCATGCTATGGGGCTGCTTTTCCTCAGCGGGGACTGGGAAGAATAGTTGGGAAGATGGATGAAAGCAAATACAGAGACATTTTGGAGGAAAACCTGCTGGAGTCAGCAGGAGAATTGAGGCTGGGGCGGAGATTCACCTTCCAGCAGGACAATGACCCTAAACACAAAGCTAAATCTACAATGGAATGGTTTAAAAACAAACATATTAATGTGTTAGAATGGCCCAGTCAAAGTCCTGACCTAAATCTCATTGAAAATCTGTGGAAAGACCTGAAAACTGCTGTTCACAAACGCTCTCCTTCTAATTTGACAGAGCTTGAGTTGTTTTGTAAAGAGGAATGGGCTAAAATGTCAGTCTCTAGATGTGCAAACCTGTAGTCATACCCCAGAAGACTTGCTGCTGTTATTGCAGCAAAAGGGGGTTCC
Organism: Proterorhinus semilunaris; assembly: GCA_021464625.1. Classification (NCBI taxonomy): domain Eukaryota; kingdom Metazoa; phylum Chordata; class Actinopteri; order Gobiiformes; family Gobiidae; genus Proterorhinus; species Proterorhinus semilunaris. The sequence goes on along the minus strand of CM038356.1, from coordinate 26,373,290 downwards.
ACCAAGTGTATTAAGTCATGCTGTATGAATACTTATGCGCGCCCCACTTTTCGGTTTTCTATTTTTTGAAAAATAACAGAATCATGTATCATTTTGCTTTCACTTCACAGTTGTCTGTTACTTGTGTGTGAACTTTCAGTAAAATATTCAAAATAAAATCGTTACGTTTACGGTTGTAAACATGACAAAATGTGCAAAAGTTCCAGGTGTATTTGTAATTTTGAGAGGCATTGTATGGGAGAGTATAGTACTTCTATGTTAGAGAGTTTAGTATTGTATGTGAGAGAGTAAGATTTTTCCCATGACTGATCGTTTGTCGCAGACGGCCAGCAAAGATACACATATCTTGCTGTAAAAATAAAAACGTCCTGATGGGATGATCGAAAAGACTACTACACTATTGTGTACAGCAAATGTTAAACTCTTAAAGGCAATGTTTTTCGCCCCTTTTACTTTATTTATTTCACCATATACACTGTGGCACTATATTTACTGTTTAGTGTATTGTTTACAAGTTCCATGAATGATCAGGACTTCCTGAAACACTTTAAAGCTGAATAGCTGTAAATGCACTTTGCTCCAATCTGTTTGTTAAAACAGGTTAACAACAATACTGTAAATATATTTGTTGTTGAGCGCATGCCTCTATTATTTATTCAATCATTTTGTTACAAAAGGGTTCTTGAATTGAAATGTTTTTTTATTTTTATTAAATGTGATCAATTACAAATAATTTATTACAGACCCTGTAATTAACTCGATTCCTACCACTAATTTGTATATAATGGTGTCATAAAGTATTACATAAATCCTTTTTACTGAAGGTTTAGGATGGAATTTACTTCAGGTGTTTCACAATTAATCTAAATTTGATCTTAATATTGCCGAATTGTTTCATCTTATTGTCCTCTATCTGAAGCAGAAAGTTGCAGAATCACTTCACAGTACAAAGTAATAGTAGCTAGATTGGTTATTCAACTCTATCTTCAAACTTTCAACCTTCTACATTCTTAGAAATGATCACAAAAGCGTACACCAAGACTTCTAGTTCTGTGCACGACTTCTCAAAATCCTTTGATACGCTCGATAATCAAATGGCAGAATACAACTGTGCCTCCCTCCAAATGACTCGCTCCGAAAAAATAAAAAAACTCCTTTCTACCTCCGAGCCCGACTTTCAAAGGGAAAATCTTTGAAGCGCACAGTCTGTACGGTCCCACGATCGCGCGGCCGCTGGAGGTTTGTGCAGTGAGTGAACTCTGCGTGACTTTGGATGGTGCGTGCGCTACTTTGGCAGAAATCACGGTGGACAGGTTCTGTGCCGAAGGAGAGGTGAGGGGTGCAGTGTTCTTAGGGGGCTATGGCTCGGGGAAAAAATTGAAGCAATTGATGGAGGAGAAAGAGCACAAAGACGAAAATCAATATTTGCAGCCCTGGACGGGTATTCCCCCGGCCCCCTGAAGCAGGTTGTCTGAGAGAGTTTGGATGCTGCTCCTTCCCTGTTGTGCTCTTCTCTAGAAGCACTTTATCTCATGCCAGAATCCCTTTTTTCCATCTTGGCCTCTTTTTTGGGGAGACTTTAGAAACGGGTGAAATGATAAAAATGATGAATAGGCAGCAGTCATGAGAAGAAATTGTAATATTTTGTAGACAATGGATACTTAGCTGGAAGCAGCTTTTCATTTTTTTTACTCTATTGTCCCGTAACTTGCTCCGAATTTGTCATTTCTTATCACGTGATTCTTATCACTCAACCAGTGTTAATTTCGTCGACTAAAATATTTAGTCTTAATTTTAGTCAAAGTGATTTTTTTAACGACTAAACTTATTGACAGTCTGAAAGAGCCTCATATCATGTAAATTCTCTGCCAAAGGAACAGCTCTGAGCTTTGTTCATGAGGGAGCAGCTCCATGAAGCAGAGGACCTTGATTAAATATGATTATAATGAATATTATTAATACAAAGTCGATTAAATTTGTCCTAAATTTTGTCGACTAAATTGAATTGCAATTTTAGTCGACTAAATCTCGACTAAAATTGAAAATATTTTTTTGACTAAAACTCGACTAAAATTGAATTACATTTTCGTCAAAAGACTAAGACTAAAACTAAATTAAAATATGTTGTCAAAATTAACACTGCACTCAACACAGTAAGGCCCCCTGCTGACCAGAGACTGAACCCGGGACCTTCTAGCCGTGAAGCACAGGCGCTAACTGCTGCGCCACCATGCCACAGGGTATTATTCAATATACTTTTTGATTTTAGAAAACCCACATTTTAATATAATGTCGCTCTGTAAATCAAATATTTTTTTTTTGCTTGCACTGATTGGTCAGTGCGAGATAGTTTGCTCAGTGATTGTGTATAGTTGGTTTGTCTGAAAATACAAATAACCGTTCCCTATCTGTTTCTAACTCTAATTTGTGTCCTGAAATCTTACGTTTTCACAGCAGATCAAATCATAGCGTATGCATTAATGTGGCCGGGCAGTAATGTGAATGGTACTGTGATACCAACTGATGAATTAGGAGCGAGTTACGGCACAATTTGATAAATGTCTTCTATTGCGACAAAATAATGTTGAAATGTTTGATACTATTTCAAGAAGATCATGACTAAAGTCAAACTTTTGCAATCAAGTTACGTTAAGTGAAAATGTGTAAATCCCAGTCAGTATCTCTGGGATTTTGCGATATATCGTGGCTTCTTGAGTCATCTGATATTGCGTTAATACAATTTTTGCAATATATTGTGCAGCTATACACTGAAGACCTTAGCTGCGCAGACACAGGCGTTTATGGATGTTGAAAAGTGTTGGGTTTACAGCTTCTCTCGCTTTGACACATTTTTCAAAAGCGAAACATCTACAAAATAGCTCACAGAAATTCCTAAACAAGGTTTCATCTTCTCAAAACCAGATATGATCGCAGCAAAATGAAGTGTTACATCCAAAATGCTGGAATCATTCTTCAAAAGACAGTCTTTGCATCACTACCCACAGTCATCTGATTTCTCATACTCATTCATTCTCTCGACACAACAGATAAAAACAGCTCTCAGTGACAGCAGCGAACACTGGTTTAGCTCAGTGAGCATTTGGATTCACACTTTACTTAGGAGATGGAAACTGTCACCTTTCTTCCATTCCATCATAACGCCCCTAACACTCTCCTACTGTGGGACTATATTGGAACACAGAGGCATGAGACACTACTTAGTTTACTGTATGTGATGTATTGATTACAGATGAGATAAGAACTTCATCAGTCCATTAGGTACTTCACTTGTGGAGCAGCATTAATTTTAACATTGCACAAAAAATAAAAGAAACAATGAACAGTCAGTCATACACACAGCAAACAGCAGGGTGCATAATTAATTACTGCTTAATAAGTCCCTTATTTGTCATTGTACAAGCGTACAACGAAACAGTGTTTGAGTGTTCTGAGTCCTGAGCCGTGCTGCCGCTGTGGGTCAACCTGACAAGCATGTTTTTGGAGGTCGGGGAAACCGTAGCACCCAGAGGAAACCTGGCTGGGTGCCTTCAGTGCTCCTCTGATCCTCTGAAACGCCTCCTGGGGTTGTCCCTGTTTCAGAGCGTGGTGTCTTGTACTGGTTAGCTCCTGCACCTCCTCCTTCCTCTTCCTCCTGCGCAGCTCCCTCCGCACCACAACAGTCTTTCACCATCTTCTGGGAAGAGCTTAGCAATTAATCTGTTTTATTCTCCAGTGAACGTCCATTAGCCAGAACAATAGATGTGTGGCTTAGCTGTGAGCCTCGCCCGGATACCCCCTCGTTTGTCTCTTTTTTGTTTCCTGTAGCTCCTCGTGTGAAGCCTCCACTGTGCTGCAAGTGTGTGGGGGCTCTTGGTGCCTCTTCAGCATTTTCAGAAGAAGAAATGTGTAGGTCACAAATGGGTTTAGCTGATAAGCTGCTGTTTGTTTACTTTAAAAAAGCTGCTTTCTTCAGGACCATTATGGACTCTTTGCAGTAAAACAAATTACAAATCCACCGATTCCCACAAAAAACACAGCACAAATGCACAAGAGTATCCAGTAAAACAATGTGGAACACAGAAACCACAAATGCAGTTCGCAGAAAAAGGCAAAAAATGCAACTGTACCGAGAGAAAGTTCAGTAGCATGTTGGCTTAGTAAGGCAAATATCTAAGAACAATAAAACCAATAAAAGTAATTTTTTTGTAGAAAAAAAAAAACTGGTCGGGAGACGGGCACTTAAAGGGCACAGGGAAAAAGGGGCAGGTGCTTGAGCACCACCTGGGCTCTATCAGTGCACGTGCCTGCCTATGGTCATGACATTTGGGTAATGACCGAAAAGACAACATCGCGAATACAAGCGGCCGAAATGAGTTTCCGGGAAGTCTGGGCATCTCTGCTGAGACTGCTGCCCCTGCGACCCGGCCCGGATAAAGCGGAAGAAAATGGATGGATTCCTGTTCCTGTCCAGTTCTTTTACTGCTCAGCCTAATGAGTGGGCTGCGGTGAATGGCGCTGAGGTATCCAAACCAAACTGTAATAATAAACGTTACGACTGACTGAATGAAACATTTATTGAAGGACGTGAGCACTGACTGAAGGACTTGAAGCTAAAGTCGTTTCTGACACTTTGAAGAAATTGTTCTCTGTTGGGTTGAAATGTAAATACGCACAAATATCAACTTTTTATTTCACATACAAAAGTTGAATAATGCACCTTTAAAGAGTTTCATGGCACAGATTGGTCGCCTCTCTTCCATCTTGCTATGCCAAGGCAGCTGTAGCTACATTTGTAAATACCGCAAGAAATTGAGCAAACGCCAGACTATATAACACTCATGTTTTTGCAACTGGTTCAAGAAAATGGTAAAAACAAATTGCAAGTATACTCACCTTCATTTCTATTTTCAAGACAAAAATGAATGTTCAAGTGGTGTTGTTCATGCTTTATTAGACGGGGCAGCACAGGGTGAAAGGGACATTCAGCAAATTGTCGGAGCGTGTGTCCAGCCTTAATTAATGCTATATTTCCCATCTTTTCCGGCTTGTAGCTTTATTTCTCTGTTGCAAGAACCCCTCATTTCACAATTGAGCTTGTTACCATCCAGTCTGGAGCAGAGGAGTGCACATGCCCGCCTTGACCTTTCCCTATGTACCTCATTAGCAGCAGTGTGTGTATGTTGAGTTCGGCCAGTCCGGGATTATTGATGCATCGGTGTCCACATTCACAAACGCCGTTACCTAGAGCTGATAAATGACGGTTAGCTTGACCACCCAAACACCCACTCCCTCTTTCCTTCTCTCCCAGGATCCCTCGCTGCCGCGTGCCTCTGGCTTTTCCAGCGCCATATCGATGCGTATTGAGACCCAACCGCCGCTGTTCTTCGCGCCCTTTGACCGCGCTCGACCGATCCACCTAGGAGCGAAACAGGGATGCGCGTGGGAGGTATGCGGCCCGCACCGGCGGACTCACCTTTCCTTGTCCTTTAAAACTGGTCCATGAATGGATTTTATTCAAGAATGCAAATCTTTTGGACAAACTTTCAGCATTTGGTATTTGTCAAGTGTATAGCGCTGGTAAACAAAGTAATTTTTCGAGCAAATGGGGTCATTTGCAGCAAACCAATATGTGCAAAAGAACGACAACTCGAAGAGAGCTGCTGCATCTCTTAATGGTGTGTTCTTACCTCAAAGGAACAGGCCATCATTTTTTCCATACTGAGACATGTTCTTACCCGAGCTTAGACGAGTTGATGCGGACCTGTTCTTTACGCGTGCGCTCAGTCACGCATAAACACCGAAGATGTAGTTAGCATTGCGCCTCTCCTCCTCTCCTCTATGGGGCCAAACGGGGTGAAGTTAGAAGCGACCGAGCTCTTCCACGTTTTCCCTATTTAAATACGGTTACGTGAGCAGTTACACGATCCAAGTCTAGTCACACAAAATGAAACACGTCGATTTTCTAAGCGGATAAAAAGGGGAACTATATTGTAAGGCGTAATAAGACCGTAGGAGCACTTCGACGTCCGCGCAGTAAAGTGAAGATATTACCCCTTATAGTACCCCTTTTTATCCACTTAGAAGATCGTCATGAATAAAATCGTCACACAACATAACAGTTATTTTGTGTAACTTACTTTGATCGTGTAAGTACTCACATAACCGTATTTAAAGAGGAAAAACGTGGAAGAGCTTGGTCACTTCTAACTTCACCCCCATTTGGCTCCATAGGAATATGCTGGGAGAGGCTAAATGCTAACAACATCTTTGGTCTTTTCGCATGACTGAGGTTCACGCACAAAGACCAGACAGGTCCGCATCAACTCGTCCAAGCTCCGGTGAGAACATAACTCAGTATGGAAAAGTGGTGGCCTGTTCCTTTAAGCAATACCTTAAAGCCACCATTGAACCTATAGGGCTGGACGATATGGCAAAAAAAAAAAAGAATCACAATTTTCTATCTCATACTGATCAATTTCAATTTGACTTGATCTTTTATAATAAAATAGCTGCTGTTTCTGCCCAAGAAATGGCTGCAAACCTGACAACTATAAAGACCCATGACGATTATTGAGACTGACCAAAGTAAAGATTGCAATATGGATTACATTTCGATTAATTGCCCCATCCCTAATTGAATTTAATTATAGTCTAATACAAGCATTTTTTTTCAATATTCATGTTTTTTATTGGGTGATGATGAATATCTCCAAACATGTGCCTCTCTTCAGATCTGATTTGTAATTTTGCTTACGGCGGAACATCACCAACTTGTCTCCAAGATATTGCGATTGAGATGTTGCGGCTTTGGTTTAAGTACAAGTGTTAAGTAAAAGACATTAGGCTTCTACATGAGGTCTTTTTCCATGTCGCTGTTAAGCTGAGCATTAGGGGCGTGCATGGTATCTGTGTATGTATGTAACTGCCAAAGCCTTTGAAGACATTTTGGCTGGATGGTTGGAGGGGCTCCCATATTGCTCCCTTACTTTGGCCATCTGAGACGAAAGATCGCTCGTCATGGGGTCAAAATGTGCACTGCCAGACAAAAAAAAAAAGTTGCTCATACTCTCACATTTGGACGCATTCGGTGTTGCAGTCATTTTACACCAAGATCTTGTATAGACGATGGGAGAGTGTGACCACTGCGCAAAGCCTTCTCCAGCACATCCCAAAGATCCTCATTGGGGTTAAGACCTGGACTCTGGTGTCTCATGCTCCCTGAACCGATCTTTCACAATGTGAGCCCGGTGAATCCTGGCATGGTCATTTTGGAGTATGCCTGCGCCATCAGGGAAGAAGAAATGCATTGATGGGCACATTGTGTTACTGAACATAGACCTGCTGACCAACAGCCGCAACACCAGATCAAAACGGTTACATCTAGGTGGCAACTTTTTTAGGTAGTGCATGTTGTAGCTCATATAACCAAACCTTTGACCATTTTTCCATGAGTAAGAGTGTTACCGACAATAGCACAAGGTCAGGATCGCACAGAAACACACCGCAAACGTCCAAAACCCTTCACTACTCTGCCTAACCTTTCGGATCAACTCCATATATAAACTATAAGCTGAAATAAATCTCCTGTTGTCTCGAACATGCCATCCCCCCGTCAGAGAAACCTGGCGAGACGGCACATAGCAGCACATTCGTCACGGGTCCCTGCCTCGCCCTCGATGAGGCAATCAGTCAAGATGTCAGCGCGAGCATGTGTCAAAGCGCTGGCAGTGATGGAGGCCAGGGGCCGAGGCAGAATGGGGGCGGATTCTGGTGGATTTTATTTTTTTTCTTTGGCAGGAAGAATCCTCAGTGGCAGGTCTCAGCAGCGCAAGCCAAAAAAGCCAAAAGACTTCTTGGATTGTAATGACTCCAGGTAAAAGAGGAGACGGCCATTCGGGATGCGTGCAATAGTAGATGCAAACGGTGAAAGACAATGCAAGGCTTTCCCAGTATTGTTTCTCAGTTGTTTCTCAGTCGTTCCTACTAAAGTTCATACAATTATTTGTCCATTATTCTATTTTAACATCTTATTTGCATATTCATTAGACAGACACCTTGTAACGTGTACCACTGTGAAGCACTTTGACATTGGCCCTCATTTATCAACATTGCGGAAAAAAATGGTGTAGGTGTATTTGCGATATACGCCAGAGGGCGCGTGACATTTATGAACCTGTGCTTTCCGCTCAGATCTTATCGTACGCAAGCGCAGCTGATGGTAAATGCCACGGAGAAATCTTAGCGTCATTTGAATGAAACGCCCAAAAATATTCACGTATGAGGAGGCCTCACCCATGGGTTTTACGGCAGGCACAAAACACGGCAAAAAAGAACATTTCTCCAACCAGGAAATGGTAAATAGTTGTTTTCAACATAACGCATTTGATATTTTTGAGCATGAGGAAGATTTAAAAATCTGTCAGTAACCCGCGTTAACCTTGTAGCCAATCCAAGATCACATTTACTAAATGGGGGGAAAAAAGAAATAGGCTAATAATTAAAAGTGACAAAAAATAGCCTGTATAAAAAAAGGGTATAAAATTAGACCACATAAAAAAAAAAAGCGTGGATATAACGCTGCAGTACAGACTCTGAACCATGATCTGAACCAGCGAACAGCAGCCGTCAGCTCCGCGGACTCGGCGTTAGAGCCGGGGGCAGGACCAGGGTTGCCAGATGTACGATAACTATCGTATTTGTACGATCATTTTGACCCCTGTACGATGTACGATCAATAATTCAAATAGCCCTAAATGTACGATAATTTCAGAGCGCCAGATAAAGTCTGGTTAAATGCACTGTCCCCTCTCAGCAGTGCTTCGCTTTCGCTCTGATCTGGAGTCAGACTTAGCCTCCGTATTCACGAAGGCATAATATCTGCTGTAAGGAGGAGAGACTGTCCCTGGATCAGTTTTACAGTTCCACTATTGCATTATCCTTCTGCCCTGACGCATCCTCTTTGGTTAGCAGGTCGTGTGTGTGCGTAATGTAATAAATGGGACAGTGCGTGGGGCCGTGTTGTAGTTAAGGGTGATGATGAGATGAGCAATATTTTGCGCGGGTGCTACAGCGATATTGGCATATTTATAGTGTACGATAGTGTGTGCTGAAAAACGATAGTTTTGGAAGCTTTGTACGATATAATGGTTTTCAGAATCTGGCAACCCTGGGCAGGACTAAATGTCTTTCGGCCTCAGTAGAGCTTTTCTCCGGGAGGAAACAGGTGCGCGGAGAGCTGACAGCCAACCGGAACCGGACCGAAGACAGCCCTACGAGACGTGTTTCGATCATTCCCTTGACGAGAGGAGAGCGCGCGTCAGCAGACCTGTGCTCCGCTCAAACCCGGACTTTACGAACCCGTCCGGACCGACAAAAGCTGTGGAGCTGTCGAAGGATTTGTTTCACGCCCGGGCTTATCGCGAGCACGGAATACGGTCCACAGACTCAACGCTCAAACCAACCAGAACACAGAGCATGGCCTCGCGCAGACCCAGGTGAGTCCCGGTGTCCCGGTACACGGCAGCGGCCACGGGTGTCAGGCGGGGAATCCACACAAAGTTTGTGCAGCAGCTGTATTTTGTTAAAAACAAAAAACACCATAAGCGTCTCTGTGGCTGCAGTCCAGGTTCTAGTGTCTATGGTCCGGGCTGAGCCTCTGCGCTCGGACCCGTATGATTCAGAGCAACATTAAACCAAGTCTGTCCATAAACATTAACGCTGTAGCCTTGTTTCAGGTTTAAATCACCAATGAGGATGCGATGTGACAATGCGATTCATGCTGTTAAAAACTTTTTTCCTGCGCTGTTTAGTGTTTAGTTAAATTGGTGTATCATGTGCACCACCTCCTGATTTGGCGTAGGATCTGAGTGCACCGTACGCCAGGTGTACGTGCACTCAGATTGATAAATGCCAAAACAGGCGGTGATTTTTCATATACCCCACATAGGCTCTGATTTCACCGTACGCAAGTTTGATAAATGAGGGCCACTCAGCAGAGCCGTGGGAAGACATTTTAGTTGGGGGGTGCTGAGGAAAAAAATTTACCCCAAAAACGCTTTTTCTGTGCACATTTCCTATTTATTGATATTGCCTGCAGTTCGCAAACTATCCACCAGGGGGTGCTGCAGCGCCCTCAGCACCCTGGGTTTGTGAAAAGCACTATACAAATAAAGTTTACTTCCTTCCTTACTTTTATAGTTGTATTGTTCTACTTAATTTGGATGTATCTTCTTCTGCTGCTGAAGCGCTTCGATTTTGTTTGGTAATAGACCGATCTTGGAAGTGTTTCCACATTGGTTCGTATGACCTCGGGACTAGGGCTGGGCCATATCGTATCGCATATCGTTATCGTGATATAATGTTTTGATATCGTTGTAATTTTTTATATCGTTGTGGACACAATATAATTTATGTTGCGCTCCAATCAGAGCAGCATAAACGGTGACTGTAGAACACGGGGACACGTGCTGAAAAAGTAAAATGAAATGAAGGATGTAAACTGCTTGAGTAGATCATATTTGGAAGACAATTATGCCGTAAAAAAAATTAAATAATAAAATATCACTGAATGAATCTACCCAATAGGCGTAAGGCTGTGATTTTGAAGTAAATCGTCCATTGTCAATTATATCGTCAAATATATCGTTATCGTGATATTTATTTTTTCATATCATGATATAGATTTTAGGCCATATCGCCCAGCCGAGTCGGGACCCACCATAATGACAGGATGACATTTTTTTTTTTTGCAGTTTAAATCTATTTAAGTACTGTCTGTGTAAGCTCTCAGTCGTACAGGAGTTGTCTATGTTTGATGAATTAATCTTCTCTGCAGTGTAAATTTACTATTGAAGTAGTGTATTTTCCTACAAATTATAAGGATTACATAGATAAATATTGTTGTGCCCATTAAAAATGGTCTCTTGACCCACTTTTGGGTCCTTACCCTTCAGTTGGGAACCATAAACCATACCACCTTTGCTCTGTCTGATCCCATCAGATCTTGGAAGCTGAGCAGGGTGGTCCTGGTTTGTACTTGCATGGGAGACCGCTGGGGAACACCAGGAACCCTGGCTGTAGTGTGTAAGTGAGTGTTTCATGGATGGCGTAGATTGGAAGCCTCGCTTCTGTCACTCTACCCCAGGGCAGCTGTGGCAACAATAGTAGCTTATCATCATCCCTCCAGGATTTTGCGGGCATTTTTTGTGATTGTTGCAGGTTAAAATGCCTGGTTTCGCGTGCCATATTTTTTCTGCTTAAAATATATATTTTTTAAATCAAAATCAAACTTCATTTTTTTGCATTCTACATCAGTTTTAACCAAAGAGACGGACACAGCGGCACACGCTGTAAAGTCAGACCCAGAGCATAAGACGAGGGCAGGGGGCAGATGCAAAAGTCCTCGCTGAGCCCTGCCTCTGTCTCAATGACTTAAACCCACGGGGGCGCTGGACACCACTTCCTATGCACAAACATAACAAGTAAACTAACTCACTCAGGAATAGTTCCAAAGGAAATTGCGGATTATTGGAATAGTTGTGGGAAAGTTGCGGGCTTTTGGAGAAATTGCAATGCCGCACTGATTTTGCTGAGTTTACTTGATTTTGGGGAAATAGTTGCGATTGCAACATCGCAAAATCCAGGAGGGTTTTATTATTATAGAATCAAATAGGACCAGTTCTGATCTTAATCTGTCTTTGCCAGTACGCCATTAGCTAAAATAAAAGCTTGTATTTTCTATTCTAGACAGTCAATCCAACTCTCCTGACATGTTGTTTTCATACACAAATAATTTTACATTAGTAATACATTAAAGGTGAGGATCACCAAACAGGTTTATATGTGCATTAAACCAGATGCAATTCCAGACACCATCGGTATCATTTGTACTGGCTTAGGACTTGCACAGGGGCAAACACTTGTGGCTACAGTTTCACTTACTCCCCCAGACAATTGTAACCTTGCTTCATCGTGTCTGAGAGCATGTTAGTATTACTTGACTGTGAGAATATGTCTTGCACATAAGGATAATTGCCGATACCGTAATGCAAATCGAAACGCCACTTCCAGGCTCTGTCAGAGACTAACACAATCTCAATTTGCTGCATGACTCATCCGAGCGTTTTTTTTTGTGCGACCAAACATTTATTACAAAACAAGCAATTACATCTCAGACTAAACGCTGCTTAACAACGGTTATCGGATTGTTTCAGCACACTTGAATGCCTCCTCTGTCTGTTCCCCCATCGCTGTGGGCTAGTACTGCTTCCACAATTACCCTCACAGCCAAGCCTCTCGTCGGAGTGAAACGGAGATGTGGGGGACTTTCTACTCGCCGGGGGCTATTGACTCAGCCAATAAGCGGGGGCCTGCATCCACCAGAGGAGACGCGCTGTGTTTTGGCTCTGGCTGTTGGAACTGGAGCAGCTGATGAACAAATATTGATTATTGCCACATAATTGAACATTTATCACTGTCGTATCCCATTTGAAAAGCATATACCTAATAATAGTTTTCTAATGGAGTAAAATTTGTTTTGTCAAATATGAAGTAGATATCTATGAAAAAATGACTTTTGTGGTGTGCATCTACTTATTAAACTTCAATACCTAAACATTCAATGATGGATGGATCAATAACCTTTGTACGTGAGGAGTTTAGTGTCTGTAGGTGCTGCTAAGAGTTGCAAGAGTGTAATACCCTACACTTACCTACGCCCTACATTGCTTTAAAGTGTCTGGGGATTCCCCGCAGACTTTCGCTGTCGGTATCTGCCACAAAGTAAAGAACCACATTTGGATTTCACAGCTTTGCAAATGAGACTGAGCATGTTATACAAGAATACCACGCTTTGTGAATGGATACGTTAAAGCAGTACTAAGTAACGTGTTTACCTTAATAAATCCTTTCCGTAGTCCCTCTGGGGGTAATACAAGTGTTAATGGGATGATTGGAGGGTCTTTCATCTCCCCCTGGTGTCTCTGGCCAGAAAACCATGCTTGCAACTTGACTGCCACAGGGTCCGAGTCACCAATACACACTAATAGAATCACGAAGAAGAAGCGAACGGGCTAACGGTCAAAGCTAACTGCGGGCTAGCGCCACTTTAAAGAGTATTTACAGCCAAGTTTGAGTGAAAACAATCATTTCCATTGTATAACTGGATGTATTTACTCTCCAAGACATTTAATAAGTTAAGTTTCGCTTATGGCCTCTAGGGGCAAGAGTTACTTAGTACTGCTTTAAAGCTGCTATAAGCAAATCCATTTGCCGGCTCGGAATGGTTGGATTCCCACATTGCATTGCTAAATGCGCCCCCTTCGAATGCACGCCCCCTTTTTCTTTTCTTTTTTTGAAGAACGATACATGTTTATTTAGGAAAGTGAAATCGTTGAACCTTTTTGTGGCCTCATGAAACTTTTACAGTCGCCTCGTTTTAAAGCCCCACTGCGTTTCCTTAACTATCTTTGTTTTAACTCCAACATTTAGCAACAGTTTGACAAATGTTGGAACAGTTTTGAACATTGTGAAACTGTTTGTAAGATGTCCTCCAACATGGCTGTGGAGCTCCGAGGTCTTTCCCGCCACCGAGACAACGCTGCAATCCAAACACGGCCAGGACTGTCCGCTTTATATGAAAACAAGGAATGACAGGAAACTTGCGATACATTTTTCCTCATGTTTAGCAAAAGTTTGACATTTCCTGTTTCACTGCAGCGTCTCAACTAAAGTGGGATAAAAACATCAGCAAATGATTGGGTCAAATGTTCCACAGTGTGGCTTTAAGTTGTAAAGTGAATTGTAGAAACAGAAATCAACAGAAAAAAACGTAAAACCTTTGTGAAAAAAAAAACAACAACTTATTTCCCAGTTACATCCATCTCAGAAGTGGTGTACTGTGGTGACCGCCGTGATGTCATCGGCCGGTCTGTCCAATCCCGTCGCTGCCTCAGTCTGTGACATCACCGCGGCGACGGGCAGATCCCGGTTTCCTGAGCTCCTCAGTCGGTGCAGAGAGATCAGGATCAGAGTGGACATCACGTATGGACACAGCACCAGCAGGTGACAGAGCACAGCCACAGCCAGGGGGCGCTGTGGGGCTGGGGGTGGGGTCTGTGCAGCAGGGGGCGTGGTCTCAGGCGCAGGGGGCAGGTTTGTGTCTCCGGGGCGTGGTCTCGAAGGTCTGCCGCTGACGGTGATGTTGCGTCCGCCTGCGCTCCGTCCGTCTGTGGACTCGCCCCAGTACCATCCGCTGTCCATAGGGTCGATGTATCTGAAGGAGCAGGTGTCCCGCTGCAGCTGACCCCAGCCCTGACCCCAGCCCTCCTCACGGTCCAGTCCGGGTTTTCACACTCCTGCTCCACAGAGTCCCAGCGCCAGAACTCGGACCGGTCTGGACTCACATTTTTTACTTCATCATCTTTTCTTCACAAAACTCCACTTTGCCCTGTGATAAGCCGTGGGTGATGGTACTTCACGGAGTACTTTTATCACTCTGGACTTCAGTAATGATGTGGTTATTCACATTCACGTCTCTAAGTCGGGCAGGAGCAGAGGGTTGTATAACGAAGCTGGTTGAACTTGACTTAGATTAGTTCCTCTGATCCGAGTCAACAAACCTGGACATGGAGTTTTTGGATCAGTGGGTTTAGTTAACCCTTCAGTGGGTTTAGTTAACCCTTTAGTCGGTTTCGTTAACCCTGGGTTATTCTGAGGATTTATGTGGAGTTCATGTGAAACGGGAGGAGTCAGCGCCAAGCGGCCAATCACAGCAGAGACGCAGTTCCTCTGAAATTCACAATCCATCACTGAACTCATGACGGATTATATTTTACAGCACAACTCTGTGCGGCCAACTTTACTGGCATAAGGTTTTGTTTGGGAAAAATTGGGAGCTTTTAAAATTGGTAAGAAAGTGTAGCAGTGATCTGGTTAAATCTACACGGAAATCTGAAGAAAAGGTTACTTTGGACATAACTATCATAGTGAATGTACATTCTCAGCCATGAATGTTATATAGAACTCCAATCACAGCGTCTGAGTGATATTTGTACCACGTTTAGGAGGTCTCAGGCGACAGGCAGAGCCGTGTCTCTCATTAGAACTCCATCATAGAGCATGCTCTTTACACTTGATTTTTATGTTTTATTTTAAATTCCAATAGTATTCCTTTTTTGCTCATACTAAAATGCACTCTGATCATTAATTACAAATGCATTTTACATGTTTTACTTTTTATGTTTGCAATGATATATTGTAAAATATATATGTATATATATTAATTTCAGGCCTTTGACTTCTGTCAATTGTATTTTTTCTGACCTTTTAATTTAAAGTTTGAGAACCCTTGGCTTAGAGCCTCTACTCACTATCCCGATGGCCTGTAAGACCCTTCAGGATCAGTTGTTTTTAGGATTTCTGATTTAGGTTTTCACTACTGATTGAACCGTGTTCATGGTTACGCATACATTTCATTTTGAAAAAGAATGAAACATGAATCACTTTTACTCAAACAAATACTCACAGTAGCATTTTCTTGAAGTACTCTTTTTTTTTTTTTTTTAAACTTTTACTTAATTCTTTGGGCAGCCACTTTTTACTTGTGCTTGAGTAAAATTATTTCAAAGTAACATTACCCTGACTCTGCCAGCTCTGGTTGAAGTTTGTCCCGTCTTTATAAACACAATCATCAGAGTGTTCTGGCTCTAAGACATGGATAGAAACAGATATATTTGATCTGAAATGGCCTCACCTCGGCTGTGGGTCCACAACAGCGCCACCATCAGGACCAAAGCCCGCACACTCTTCATCAGGTCTGTGATTCAGGACTAAGACAGTTCTGACGGAGCTGGGTCTGGGTCCGGTCTGTCCGTCCTGTGGCGTTCACTGACTTTGAGCAGTTTCCTGTTTTTCAGACCCAGGACGCTGTGGTTAAAGCTGACACCTGAACACACCAGCGCTTTTACTGAGAAGCGCCTCAGGAAACGACGAGCTCGGGTTTTGTCAGAACAAAACTTTCTCAAAACATTTCACTCCAGTCACCACTTTGTATTTAAGGCCAGACGCTGCAGGTGAACGTGTAAAACATGTTTAGATATCAATGTGAAACTCCTGCTGTAGATCATGGACATAAATATGACTTTAATGACATTTTCCCTTTTTAAGATTTGCTCAGAGGGATTTTTTATCTAGTTGTTGAATAAGCTAGTTATAATCCCTTTGTTTGTTTTTTGGTTCAAAGCTCAGTTGGTCCGTCAGGAATCAGATCTGTTAAAATCCTTGCGTGTAAAAATCTTCCAAATGTAGTTGAGTGGGAGCCTGTAAAGTGTGGAGACTGTAGGAGCGACTAAAGTGGAGATGTTGTTAAAGAGTGGAATGAAAATGTCCCAAAGTGGAATTCATGTCTATCTTGATACTTTTGTTAACTTTGCTACATATCCGATTCATTCTTCTGATAAATGTGTTGTGCACGCGAGAGTAATGAGAGATTTCCATTTCCCTTTGAATGCGTCATCAGTCAGCGTGTGGAGGGGGTGAGGGGTTTGGGTGGCCAGGTGCAAAGCAGGGTTCATTGCTGACACAACGATAATAGATTATAGTGGTGGCTTTAAGGGAGATAGAGGAATATGGTAAACCTTTGGATTTCCTGACAAATTCCAAAGCTGCAAGTTGACAACAAATAAAAAAAATAAAAATAAAATAATTAAAATGGTGAGGCTTGTTTTTTGTTTACCTTGACATTAAAACTAAGATGTTAAGGGAAAAACATGGGGAACAGGGTGTTTTCATTGGGGACAGGTGCTGGGACTTAGGTCGCAAGTATTTAGATCAGAGAAGAGTTCGTTTTGGTTCACTAGAATCAGAATCAGAGCTGGTTTTTGCACACGTCTGTTGTCTGACAACCCAAAGTGAATGGGAACTCTGAGTACTGACTCCAGTAATGCCAGTTCAACTTGATGGGCCCTGCTCTTGTGACAACCCTCTGTACTTTTGAAATTGGGTGCAGGCTGATGGAAGCAAGGCGGCCTATTTGAGTGTACTGTACGGACCCCCTTACATATCGAGACCCCCTCACATATCACTCAGAAGACTTTTTAAATTACACCAAGAAACAATTTCAGTCACTTTCCTATTTGATGTGAAGAACTCCTCTGTGACCCGGTCCCCCCACCTACCTGTGTATCTTGAGAGATTTCCACTAGTTCATTGTGTCCCATACAGAAGTGTCCATTCATGTGTCTGCTTTGATCCTGGCGGGGGCCGGATAAAGACGGCCGCAGGTGCACTGTGTCCTCCGCTTCCGAGTCACCTCTCGCCCCTCGCCAAACATCACCTGAATCCCCGCACTCCGCTCTAATAGAGTCCAAGGTTGGGAGAGATGAGATGCCAAAAAAACTGCAGTTGGGAAATACATAATACAAAACCCTCAATGTTCAATGACTGTCAAAGCAAATGATAACAAATCGTATTCAGTCTTCTTTCGTTAATTGCCCCCTCAAGCTCTCATTCCTGCTAATTTTCGAATGTTTGTATTTTGCCCATTTATTATCTCTACAGTTATAATTTATTAGTATTATAATAGTCACAGTGAGTATACTGTATATCCATATTACATCTGCTATACGTTCATTATTATAATTTGTTTCATTCACCATACTGGAATTTTTCTTGTATTGACCCTCAGTGTTGTCACCAAATTCCCCTGCTAAAAAATTAGCATCCTAATGGAAATTTTATTTAGTCCTTCCCCTCACCATCTCCTGTGTCTTTTAATGCACCACAATAGACTGGTAATATTATTCAGAATTGTTATTATTTTTTCTTCTCCATAAATACACACACAGGGCAGTTGGACGTGAGGGGGAGGTCACCCTCGGGACAACATCTCCGCCCCGGGGTGCACTTTTTTTTTCTGGTGTCCACCTTTTAATGCACCTTAGTCCATCAGGGAAACACAAGGACGAAAAAAAACAAGAACGTGATTATCTTATCATAAAATGATATAATAATAATAGTAATAATAATATTACTATTATTATTATTAATATTATTATTATTATTATAGTTAGTGATATTTAATAAAGATAACAATAATAACTTTAAAAAAACTAGGGGCAGAAATGGTGAGGAGAAGGTACAATAAGAAAGTCGATTCCTTGTTTACATTTAGGGTGGGGACAGCAATGAGGCTTAATATAAAGAAAGTAATTAGCCTTATGAACGTGTAACATGCCACTAAAACTGAAAACATGTTCTTCAAAAACGTACTCAAGTAAATGTAACTTAAAAAGCTGATCCAGTACTACCCACCTCTCACAGAGTCATTGCTTCCCTCCAGCTGGTGTCTCCACTCACCAGATGGCTCTGCTACACAGAAAAAAATACAAGAAAAAAATTAAATAAAATCTTTTTGCCTTTTTCCTCTCATCGTGACAGGCTCTGAGGCCAAAGCTCTAGTCTTTATGATTATGGAGGTGGTAACAGTGGTTAGTGCTGTCACAGCAGAGCGAGGATCCTGCCTTGGCGTAGATTTGTTTTTTTGGCCATCGGTTCGACTGTGGATTTAAAGCCCGATGATTTAGAAGCGGCCTACATGCTGCTTTTTGGCATTTGCTCGGCTATTCATGAATTATTCATGTTTACTTTTGCTTTGATACATATCTGGGAGTTTATAATAGCCTACTGAAATAACGCTATAACATAATTCACTTGCTACTATAAAATTTGCATAATTGTGGCTTATTGGGCATTTGTGCTGTGATTTATATACTGTTATTACTTGAAATACTTTCTACGTTTAAAAAGCAGACTTTTGTCGGGCTATACGAGTTTAGATGGAGTTGGGAGGGAATTAAAGAGCAGGTATTCTGCTTTTTGCAGGTATTTGATAATAAAGTTATGTTACACTTTGTTGGTTAGAAAATGCTATAATGATTGAACTAGCTACCATAAGCCCCTCGCACTCCTTGCTCCTCTTGCTCCCCTTCACTGTGCAGCTGTTTTAACAACGAGAGAAAAGAGAAGCTACGGTGAGTGGTTTTACTTTGCAATGCCTTTCCTGGATATGTACGACCTCAGGAAGATCTTTTTGAAAGATTCAAAGATTACCCAAAGCTGCGCAAGTGGGTCGAAACACAGCTCCAGGTCTGCTTTTGATGAGAGAAGAACATTGCAACACAGTAAAAAGCTCTAAAGAGTCTCCCCCCCCCATCGCACTGTGATAAAGACAGTGTGGGTGAAGTGATGGTTTATGCGCTTAAACAATTGGGACACTTTTGGACTGTAACTATGATGGAACATAATCTTTGAACTGCAGATTAGAGACTTTCTGTAGTTAAAGAACTTCACAATGGCGTGAATAAAGCGGCATACTACTACAGGTGATTTTAAACAGTTATATTCAGCTGTGTATATATATAACAACAGAAAGTATGTTTTAACTGGTCTCTTTCCATTAATGTAATGTTTTTTATTGATTTAATATTCCCTCTAGGAATATGCCTTTAACACATCCTTCCAGTTCTCTAAAGCACATTTCTTTGAGTACGGACTGTGCTCCACAAATAAACTTGCTCTGCCTCGCCTCTAAACATTGATATGGTAGCACTTGTCGCAGTAGCTTCACAGCATGATCTATCTTCTAAAAGGTCAGCGTAGTATCATCATCATCGGAGTTACTAGTTTACCTCGGTGCACCAGACACATAGAGAGATACAGCTCTAATCAAAGGCAACATCTGACGGCGAGGAGCTGATGGTGCCAAAGCCCGGTATGTTACACTGCCTGGACATGCATCCGAATGACCTTTTCTCACTGTAAAACCAGCGGCGGCAAAATGTCACAGGCCTAATCTCAGTCAGCACAGTGCGTCAGGGCTGCCCCACGTCCTCGAGATTAATTATGCTGTGTCCTTTACCGGTAATGCACTGTAATTATGACATAGGGTTTTGCATGGATTTACTGTGTACTGCATAATGTAGGAGAGTGCAGAACACCAACAAAACTGTTTCCTGTTTTGTTATCAGTTAAAATGGACCTCAGTGAATTTCAGCATGGTCCTGTGATAGGATGCCACCTCCTAAATATTCCAAAGTCAACGCTCTGAGATATTGCAACAAAGCTGAAGCGATTGAGAACAACATCAATTTAGCCAGGAAGTGATAGACCACCTACAATGAGGGCGTGGGGTGAGCGGATGCTGAGCCGCATAGTGCAAAGAGGTCACCAAGTTTAGGCGGGGTCAATTGCAGACCTTTAAACGTCATGTGGATTCAAGAACAGTGCATGGAGAGCTTCATGGAATGGGTTTTCACGGCCGAGCAGCCGTACATCTCCAAGTGCAATGCAAAGCATCGGCTGCAGTGGGGTAAAAGCACAATGCCACTGGACTCTGGATCAGTGGAGACATGTTCTTTGGAGTGACGAATCACACTCCTCCATCTGGCAATCTGCTGGACCAGTATGGGTTTGGCGGTTGCCCAGAGAACTGTACTTGTCCTACTGCATGGTGCCCAGTATACACTTGAGTGTAGGGGGAATTATGGTGTGGGACTTTGAATGCTTCAGCACCAAGAGATTTTGGACAATTCTATGCTCCCAACTTTGTGGGAATAGTTCAGCAATGGTGCCTTCCTGTTCCAACATGAAAGCACACTAGTGCACAAAGCGAGGTCCATAGACCTGGATGAAAGAGTTTGGTGTGAATGATCTTGATTGGCCTGCACTGAGTACTGACCTCAACCCCATAGAACACCTCGGGGAGGAATTAGAGCGGAGACTGAGTCAGGCCTTCTCACCCAACATCAGCGTGTGACCTGACAAACGCACTTCTGAAAGAATGGTCCAAACCTTGTGGAAAGCCTTCCCAAAAGAGTTTAGGCTGTCATAGCTGCAAATAATGGTGGACCAGCATCATGTTAAAACCATATGGAGTAAGTATGGGATGTCACTAAAAGTTTATTTGTGAGTCAAGGCAGGTGTCTGAATCCTTTTAGCAATATCGTGTGAAAACCCAGAATGAATTGCGAATGTTTGTGTCAGGAAGGGCATCAGCCTTAACTATTTAGAACTCTGCTAAATGTGATGTTCTTGAAACTTAATTTTTTTGTGTATATATTTTTGTGTAAATTGTTTTTGACATTTCTTTCGATTTGCACCAAGGGTTTGATCAGTGTCTATGTTTCATCTGGATGAACTGACAATTAACTATCTACCCTTAAGGCAGGAAGACTCAATCATCCCTAAAACCCCCAAAACAGAACAAAGAAACGTATCAAAATCAGATTTGCTTCAAAATTCGATCTGCACATGCTCTGATGCTGTCAGGCTGGCGCCGTGTTACGACGGAAAAATGCAGAGACAGTACTTTGCTCAATGTACATTCTGAAATCTATTAACAATGAAAAGGATATCAAACTCTTCACCTGACAGAGAATGTAATGTATACAGATTTTACAACAGTGAAAATAAACACGACACCCACAATCAACCACTCTGTCAAGATCATCAGACATAAACAATCCTATTCGACCACAAAGAATGAGCAAGAGTGTCATCTTATGTGCCAAAAGTGCCAATGTTTCCCCCTCTCTCATGCAAGAACTCCACAAAATATCCATGGGCCCGAGTTTTTGAAGGATGTCTAACGGCAAAGGGAGCACTCAGGGGGACAGTCAAAGGCACTTGGATGAAATACACATAATACTTTGCTGGCGTGCTGTTTTGTGATTCCCAGGTCACCCACAGTGAAAAGATGTTAGCAGGCCTCTGGAGCTCCGCATGAGCTTATTGTCCAGGATTTATAGTTTACTGCAAGTCTGTCGGGACAGGCTAAAGGAGAAGATAGTATGGGATAGTAGGGAAACAAGGGTCGATGCTACTTTGTAGATTTGACCAGACCAGTATTGACAATCGGTCGTAAAGATGATCCTAAGTTGGAGGTGTACAGTGAAAATGATCCAGTCGGTGGTGTTAAGCCCAATGCACACCGAAATGCTTTGACCACCGTGAACTTTCGCTAGAGGGACGAGAGACGCTAAAGAGGAACCATCGTCAGGGCCCATCCATCAGGGGAAGCATGTTAAAGTGTGTGTTGAAATCCCACATACGCTGCATTCGGGTGTGTGCGTTGGCCTTTAGCCTGACCCCCCCCCCCAAAAAAGTCACTACATGGATCATGAAACATTTTCATTTTTCATACATGGATTTGTCACGGCAGAGTCTAGGTCTTAACCCCAGATCTTTTGACATTGCAGAAGCCTATTGAAACAATGCCACAGCGATTGCGTACAATGCTTAAGGTAGTCCAACCAAGTATTAGAGCGTGTGACCTTTTTTAAGTGCTTGGATCCTCAGTATGCCAGCACAAAACAAAAATCGCTAGTTTGAAAATGGCAAAAACGGTAACAATGAATTGGGGGGTATTAACTGATTGACTGCCAGCCATTTTCAAATCAGAGAGCTCACCACTGCCAGAGATTGAGGATTTTGGCCTGTTTTTTCAAGACGCACAGAACATTGAGTTCTAGGTCTATGTTAACACCAATCCCACCAAAAGAAAGATTAGACTCTCTTCTTTCATCTAAAAGAAAGTTTGTTTGAACCGCTTTCCATTCTTTAGTAATCGTCCGTAGAAGATTGGTGAAGTCACCCAAAATGCTGGTTTCTGACCAGAAAATAATTGTTTTTTTGTAATCAAGCAGAACAGTTACTTTGACGCTAATATTTTTTTGTTCTCTCCTGTGAAAAAAAAAAACGGCTTCTCTCTCAATTGCGCTGTGATGAAAGGCGCCGCCAGACGCTATGTCCGGATGCGGGCTCGGGGTTAGCATTTTTAGCATGCTCGTCACCATGATCCTTTACGTTTCGCTATTCTCTCTGGATCTTCTCCTACTCTGGTTGCCATACTAGTCCTTCCCTCGTCTGAGATCACGGTATATCAAAACAAGTAGCCGCGGTTACTACTACTTGCATTACAGAGAGTGTAATGTTTTTTTTTTGTGTAAAACAGAAATTAAGTAGTAAATTAATGAATGCCGAATAAAAACTGAAAACTAAAACAAGAGCAGGCTGGTGTGACCAATAAGGACAACTGATATGCAAAAGCATAGCGGCTACTCCTACTCCGTCTCCCTTGGTCCCAGGTCCTGGAGCTCTCTGGAACCGCACCTGGGCAAAAGGTAAGGGGAGCCAGCACACACGTCCACCACACCAGATTGTAAAGGCCCAAGGCCACTCAGTGCAGTGCAGTTCTGCGTCTTAGCGGTACTCACTGACAGGGAGAGCTCCTCGCTCTCCCACTGTTTGATCCGTCCTCTCAGCTTTCCCCGAACCGCACTGCGTCCCCTGCTGCTCTCTGGTCGCTTAGCGATCTCCGGACGGGCGAGGCAGGGTCTGGTTGTCCAGCTGGCTGGGTGGGTTTCGTGTGCGCCGTCGTTCTCCTGCTCCTCCGTCTCTCACAGTTCCCCTCTTTCTGCTCTTCCAGTTTGACTGCGTCGACTCCTTTTATCCTGTGTCCTTTCCCACAGAACAGGTGTGGTGATTGCAGGCAGGTGTGGTGATTGCAGGCAGGTGGGCGGAGGTTTCCACGGTAGCAACCGAGGGGGCGTAGCTCAAAACATGCATAAAGAAAACACTGCAAACCAAACAATAGCAAATGCCCTCCTCTGACCGGATTACAAGAGCATTTATTATTTGATGATTTTTGATGAACCTTTTTAACAGTGTTCACATGTTTACGGTCTTCTTTGATTTTATAGAGAGCTCTACATTTACCAGTATTCCACCAATCGTAAAAATGGAAAATATAATTCTTTTATGCTGTAGAGATTTGCACACTCAGGTGTTTGCCTTTTATATCACACAATTGCATCTCCTCCTGATTCGATGTTTACGAGTTTGCACCATCTCCCCATCAGCATTTTCTACAGACCCCTTCCATCAAACACAGTATTTTTCAAAGGGAAAGCGTGATGAAAACCCGGTAATTGAGTTTTCGCTGAAGCTCAAGGCAGTGTGACACGGCCCTGTTCAGTCATTTTGATCATTTGGTTTTCTAAAGGGAAAATGGAGGACGCTGGTGAAATGACACGCTTTTAACATGGCTCTATCTTTCATCAGCAAGCAGGGGCTTCAGTAATGTTTTGATTGGAGATGAAGAGCAGTATTACAGGTTATCAGATACCCCGGATAAAGCACTTTGTATAAATACAGAGCCCAAATAATCATAGTCATAAAAGTGAGAGTAATGGGCTTTGAGAGCTAGTCATCATCATTTTTTATACAACTTTTTTAGATTTTCATTGTTGTGTTTGAGGGTTTCACCATGGTCCATTCGATACAGTTTATTCCATTTTATGTAGAACTTAAAACAACTCATCAGGTCAAAATAAGTTTTACAAAAACAGAAGAAAATTGAAATAAACATCAGTGTGTTTCATAAAAGATATTTGAGATGGTAGAGCTATTTTAACATGTGTCATCAAATTGATATTAGCCTTTAGCTTCATTGGTAAAAGAGCTAGCCCTACAGTTATAAACACAGAATACTCCTTCATTGAAGTATTTCCAATCCTGTGCAAAGTTTTGAATGTGTTGTAAGAAATCATCCAACAGCTGTTTTCTGCAACACACTGAGTATTTATTTATTTCAACTAGATATGGCTAACTTTCCATTGGAATAGAACACAGACAGGAAATGGTCGTTAGCATCATGTTATAACATTCAATGCACAGAACCTATTCTCTGTCATCACTCTATTACAGGTCCAATAGAACTCAAGCCCTATTTACAGAGCTTTATGCACTTATTTTTCTACACATCTGACTGCACAGAAACATTTACTCTGGATTTTATTTACTAATGTTTCAATCAATGATCGTGTTCTTATTTTACCAGGAG
Source organism: Proterorhinus semilunaris (assembly GCA_021464625.1). Taxonomy (NCBI): domain Eukaryota; kingdom Metazoa; phylum Chordata; class Actinopteri; order Gobiiformes; family Gobiidae; genus Proterorhinus; species Proterorhinus semilunaris. The sequence continues at coordinate 26,348,392 of CM038356.1, read as the reverse complement.
ATTAAGATGCTGATTTTACTGTGTTTGTCAATGGAACCTTTTACAATTTTGACCAGGAAGTAGCTCGTGAGTCATGTGTGATGTCACACTAACAACCCAATTGCAACAGAACAGATTTACAAGGATATAGTCCTTTATTGTCAATATGAATACTGACAGTCTATTTATACAGAGGAAAATTTAAAAATGTCTTGTCTAAAATCCGGTGTATGAATCTTCTAAACTGTAAAATGTGTCGGTATTGATCTGTGACAGCCGGGAGCGCTTTATTAGGGACATAGGGCTGATATATTCAGGCCATTCATGTTTAGTAGATACTTCAGAGGGAGCTCATGTGAAAGACAAAACATTAGCTGATTCCAAAACAACAATGCAGTCTCTATCTCTTATGGTATCAAAATTATTAACAGAAGTCTTCAACATAAAATATATTAAATACGATTAGAGGTGCATAAACTTGTGACCGATTTTCACAGCGATGTTTCTCAGCTCCTATGAGGCCTAGGAAGTTGTGGAAGGGCTCATTTCAAGGCTGTGACTGAGCTCTTTCCATCACTTTTATCATTTCGATTCCGGAGATATCAGCATTTTATCAGCTTGATATTGGCCGATAGCCGATATTGTAAAGTACCCATGTCTCGGCCCGATATATCGGCCGACCTCTACTAAGTAGCATCTTCCATATCCTAGGAATTAGAAATGCACCTCCATCCAAATCATACAGTGCCCAAGGTCTACTTGGAACTGATCTGTGCGCCCATAATTCCGCACACTCACCCCGAGGTGAGGTCCTGCATAAGTGAAAAAAGAAAACGTTTTAGAAGTGTTCTGGTGAATGCAACAAGGTCCAATCAAAAGTTTAGCTTTGTAACCATGTTGGTGTGTTCCCTTTGCTTTGGGACCAAGGTGAACTACTGTGTGAATAAAACTCGCCAATTATTTTTTAATTCAAAAGCCCCAAGCAAAACCTGTGCCCAACTACCAGGGCTATTAGAAATCCTGTAAAATCCGGCACCATTACAATCCAAAAAAAATTCATACTAAATTTATAAATGGAAACTTCTTAGAAATTCCATTATTATAATGTGAAATAAAATAATGACTCTTTCAAGACACATCCGGCAACACAACACAAAGTATAATTCTAAAGCCTTTACTAAAAAAGTTCTGATGTACTTGAAAAAAAAAAAAAGGGTTTCTGTTTACCAAATACTCTTTATCCAAATATGGGATGTTTGCCATCTCGGTTATTTTCTTCAATGAGTTTGTGTGAACCATAGTAAACAGCCTTGACCAAAACATGCAGCTCCCAATGGGAAATTCATCCAATTCACTTCTTCCAGTTTAGTATCTGGGCCCTCGGGGAAAGTCAACTCCCGAGAATATCGGCTTCATGGAGATGATTCGAGCACTTTTCTTCATTCATATCACTTCTGTACCAATGTATGCATCAATGCTGCAAGTGCAAGACAGGTTAGGACTATATTCAAGATTGGAAAGAGAGATGGGGATTGACCATGCTCTAGAGATACCAGCTAACATTCAGAGAGCAAAGTATTTTTCCAAGGTTTCTTATAACTAGCCTAGCTTTCGCAGAAGCTTCAACAACAGCAGGTGGCAGCATGTTCAAAATCTAAACAACACAGATCTACAAAGGACAGTTAAAGACTCACTTGAGTAAATGTGACCGGGTGGAGATTTCAACCTTAGCACAAATACATATTTCATCCACGAAAGACCACAGGTTCTCTCCCTGAAAAGGAAGACAATTGGTTCCTTGAGTTCTGTCATTTATTACAATAAATCATCCTCATCCTCTGCGTACAGACCGGTGGGGAGCCACAGTACCGCCATCGAGCATTGTGCCTGAAGCGGACCCCAGAGCCAGACCATTTAGATTCATACAGTAGGTTACATTACAGAAAGAGTTTGTTTTTACCTGTTCAAGGGAGCTTTTTATATAGCGCTTCAGCTGGCAGGCCCCCACTGTTACACAAAATTAGCAGGCCGTCTACAGTGGCATATACTTCTAAAGAAACACAATAGATGACACTTAAGTCTGTCTACTGTGAGCCGTGAAAGACAGTACAAAATCCAGCTCTTTTCTGTTCCTTCAGATGTATATTTTTTTTTTACTGCACCAAACAACACTGCAGAACCAAGAGTCGTCCAAGAGGGATCTCACCAAAGACTGAACCCTTCAAGATTCTTCTAGATTTATTACATGGTAAAATAAAAACAACAAAAGTGAATTTAGCATAAATGATGGTGTGCCTGTGGTCAAATGTACCAAGACGGTATCTTACATTAATGCAAATGATTAGCGACTTTGATTCTCTTCTCCTAATGACGTGAGAAACCTCTTGTGTGAAGGGCATGGATTTCTCCTCCACATTACACATTATACAGCGTAATAGCTTTTACAACAGCCCCAGTCTATGCAGTCCCCTGTATGGTCTTATGGTGCTCAAAGCTCTAATTGTGGTCATTACTATAACCATTTCCCCATTTTTTGGCCTGAGAATTGGGACCATTAGGTTTTATGACTAAAATATGTCTGCGGACACTGGTATTGATGTGCCGTTGTATGTGAGAACGCAGTCTTTCAAACAATATCCCTGGTGGGGGACATTACCTCCTGTGTGCTCTGTTCTATTTTAGTAACCAGAGTTATTTGTATACTTTGAGCTACACATTAACGCCCTGCTGTGAGTTTGTCTGCGCCCAAGAGACCGGAGAGTCCCAGAAGAGACCGGGAACATGCAAAAGGACAAGGTGAATTAGAAATGAGGAGGCGGGGAAGAGCTGATTTGGGACTGAAGCCAGAGTAATGCATTTGGATGAGTACATTTTTGAATAGAACCCTCAAAGTTACAAACAAAAATAATAGTGAAGTAGTATATTTAATAGTATATTAGTACATGTGCATGAGTAGCATGTGTAAAAGTGAGTAAGCAGCAGCACGATTTTGACAAAAACCCTAATTGCTATTTTTATGACAGCGATTGCAATTCGATTTGCAATTTTAATATTATATGCAGCATATGTTTTATTTATCATATTGAGTTTTCACTTTTTGAGCTGCATATACTTCTAAAATTGCTGTTAAACCGCTATTAATTTGATAAAGGTTAATCGTGCAGCCCTAAGGCAGCAGTCATTACAGCATGTTTTATACACGCAACATACTCTTTTTTTACATGTCAGATTTGGGGCCCTAATTCTGTACGGGATGCTTCAAATGGTAAATTAGAGGCAATAATAACTTGATTGGGGCCATGTTACGGCCCCAGGCCTTCAGTCTCCTTCCTTTCTGTATTACCGTAAATTTCGGACAATTAAGCGCACCTTACTAAAAGCTGCGGCAGCTAAATTTGCAGCCTTGTACACAAACAGGCCACACTCAAATATAAGCCGCTGGTTTTCATAGTGCATAATTATTTCTATGCTAGTCGCTTAGCAGCAAACGGCTAACTCGCATTGACCCCATGAAAACAAGTATTATGCACTAATAACGTTAATAAAGCCGGCAACTACATAAAGCTGCCTTTAAGATTATCACACACTGAGCTGGACTTGACGCATTTGTGGTTTATTGCACACTTTTAATCAACAATGAGCTTTAGGCGATTGTAACAAGCTAACCGGGCTAACCTAGCCTGGCCACTTGCCACCAGCACAAATGTCCAGCGTATGGGCTGGATATAGGCTTAAATACTGGGGAGATCCTGGTGTAGATCCATAGGACATGACGGGCGCAAAGAGGGCTAGACTAGTTAGCCTCCAAACAACTGTAGTTTTCAGGCAAGAGCTGCTTCCAAGATGGCTACGAACGCACTCTGAGCTGACGCGCGGCCAGACCGTCTTGATGCTCGGAGACATTTGTGACAAGCGTCCAACTAGGGGCTTTTGGGCGTGATTTTGAAGCCAGAGAAGCGTGCGGTCTGAACGCAGCATTACTCTAGCCGAGCTGAGTCGTAACAGGCCAGATTCTGGGAAATTGTTTGCAAGAGAAAGTGCTTTTATGTTAATTGAAATGGTTTTTTTTTTGCCATAATACTCATATTTCATCATACACTCCCTGACAACAAAAAAAAGTTCATAAAAAATGTATAAAATGTTCATCACAATCTTGTGTTCATGATGAGAGAGTGTAATAAGTTACAGTTATTGCATCAAGAATAAATCCATTGACGGAATAACTGGGTCGTTTAAGATGTTCAGGTAATCAGCTGATTCTTCGTTGGGCAGTGTATTTTAGACGTGCCACTGCTTCTTCTGTGTGTTTTTCCCTTTACTCATTCTAAGACTTAACCCCTTGAACAAAGTCATAATGAAAAGATGAAACACTGCAACACTCCTACGACTTTATAACACTAAATGACCGAATCCAGCATGGCGCTGAGCGAGAGGCAAAGGAGACTGGGGGGGGGGGGGGGGGTGTTAGCGCCACGGGACGGTGGCTGTATTTCAGGACCACTGCCTTTGCGCCTTTGTGCCATTCGAATCACCACAGGTTCCTCTCGCCCAGGGCCCTGCTTTATAAAAAGCTCCCAACAGCTGCTGGATGTCACGCGTTACTGCCGTGCAATTGGATTAATACAATGACTGTCCATTTTGTAAATTCTTTTTTTCATTCCACTCGCCATCAGGCAGCCTCCGGAGAGACCTGCTCAGGGAGGTCATCCACCACCTGTCTCCTCGTGTTGCATTGTTACGGGGCATTAGCTGATGTGGGTACACCCATGGCGCAGTGCATACAGAGCAGATGCACGGTCGAGGAAAGCGGGGATGTTACGTAATCCCTGATTCTCCACATGAATGATTAAAGCATGAATGTTAAACAATGACTGGTGCGAATCAGCGTGACGTGGCATCCATTATGTCAATTCTGTCTAGGATGTTTTGTGACTATTTCAGAAACATTACCCATACAGTATTTGTGCTCCAATTTTGAGGGAAACAAGCTCAGATAAAACACCGTAATTATGACCGTAATGTTAATTTGACCGTAATGTTAATTTATTAGGGGTGGCTGTCTTGAACCAGGCCATTTAGCACGGTTTCGAAGCCCGAAAGCACATGTGTTTCAAAACACTGCTCCGAAACACGATTCAAAACATGGATGCCACGTGACTCAGGCTGAATGATGTTTCAAAACTCTTCACTGGTCTGTGTGGAACCTTGGTCAAACCACAGGGCATTGCACACCCTTCTCCATGTCTCTGTAGCGTTTCAGTGGACTGTATGAATGTGTCCAGTTACCTTAGGTAAAAGAGCTGCTGCGCTTGTAAAGAATCTTTTCCATTGTCCAACATCTGTATCCCACTGGTCAGGGTAGGAGGCTCGTGCAGCCTGTTTTTCTCTCTCCACACCTACCGGATACTCCAATTCATCACCGCTTCAAAACTCACAATTTTGCTGGACAAGTGGGCTTTTATCGTTACCCTCAAATACAACAACTGGACTATGAACATTTTGCGGCGCATACATTTTTGAGTCGAACAAATGCCACTCTAAATACTTTTGGGTTATTTGTTTGTTTTATTTAATAAAACTCAAGGTACCATCACTTAAACTTACCTGGTATTTCCATTCCTCCGTCCTCCAGTAGCCATTCCCGGTCTTCTGACTTTGATTTTACTAATTTCTTCTCACCTCTTTAGTAACTCCATAATTAGGTAAGAACACAGTACCTGTTACATCTATGTTTAAATTTTTTGCTTTTGTCCGTCCATCCATCCATTTTCTTCCACTTTTCCGTTGCCGGGTCGTGGGGGCAGCTTTAGGAGCTGCCCAAATCACATAGCACCGGCCCCCTATGGCTCCCTCTGCAGGTGGTGGGTCCACAGAAGGACGGCCTCACGATTCAAAACGGGCCTGTTGGCCTCTCATAGGGGGCTTCTGAACCGCCCTTTGTCTGACCCGTCACCCAGGACCTGTTTGCCCTGGGAGACCCTACCAGGGGCACGAAGCCCCCGACAACAGAGCTCCCAGGATCATTCGGGTGCTCAAACCCCTCCATCACGTTAAGGTGGCGGTTCCAGAAGGGGTTTTGCTTTTGTCCTTGAAGCAATTACCCATTCAGACATCCCACACTTTTGGTGGGCAAGTAATCTCCAAAATCCCAGCTCCTGTTCCCAACCAAGTACTTTTTTAATCTGTTAATACAGATGCCGCTGTTTTGCCCACCATAACATTAACTCTACGAGTTTTGTCCGACTTCGCTCACTCCGTGCTGTTGGTGTGAGCCACTGTGGTTCGTGCTGCAGAGAGAACTATCCATTGGACTTCGCAATAGCGCGCCCAGTGCTGCTGCCGCTGTGGACCCAGCGTAACACTGAGTTTCCCCATCTGCTCTGTGCATGGCAGCGCTACTCTAACCATCTGAATCTGATCTCTGGTCGTTTAAGCATTTGTGGAGTGTCTAAGAACATGTTTCTTCACATGCGTAAAATGTTTCCTCCCAATAAACTAACCGGTGTCTGTGCCCTAGGAACTTTTGGCCCGTCCCAGAGGTGGTGGTGGATTCCGTTGGTGGTGGTCCCCTTAGTTGGTTTGAGGTGCACTTTGGTGTGTTTTGTTTTGTGTGTGTCTTTTCGGTAAGGTTTCTTTTGTTGTCCCCATACCTCTGGCCAAGCCTCAGCTCTCTGGCGTGCAGTTCCACTTTGAATGTTTAGACCCCTTACAATTGTATTGATATAAATTCCTACTAACATGAAATATATTTTTCTATTAACTCAAAACCCCAAATAAATCTTGTTAACTGATTGTGACTGTCTCTGCCTCATCAGTAATCCCGAACCTGTGGGCCTTTTTATACATATGGTAAAAAGGTGTTTTCCCAGTCATACTGGGTGGCGTTGTGGCAACCTTTCGTTCTAAAACAAACCCCGCTCTGCTACAAATGGAAACCAGAAGCTAAATCCATCTTAAATAAAAAAATGAGTACGAGCTGTTTTTGGATGGGAGTGCATATTAATTAACACGAGTCCTCAAGGTCCATATGTAAATACAGTATGCCAGAGTTAGCCACAATGGCTCATTTTTATCTGTAGTCCCAGGGCAGGTTTCTGTTCTCAGACAGGAAAGGCCACAGAACAACAAACACAATAGACATGAACAAAAGACAATAGACATGACATAGTTAGTAAAAATAAGACGCACAACAATAATGGTAAACAGACATTATAAACAGGGCGACACAGACAAATAAAATAAAATAAAAACCTACATGCTCACACTGTGACTGTAGGTTTGATTGTCCAGGAGCCAGAGTTTTACTGATCTAGTGAAGGTTCTCAGTGTTGGGATGTTCCTGATGTTCGTTGGAACAGTGTTCCAGGTGTGAGCAGCCCTTACTGAAAAGCTCAACTGTCCAAAAGATGTTTTCCTGAAAGGAACAGCACAATCTCCTCTGCTTTGGGCTTGTGTGCCTACACCGTCTTTTAGGTGGATGAATTCCTGCAGAGGGGGCGGAGCCAGACCATGCAGTATTCATCCATCCGTGCACGCTCCGGGAGAGTGACGAGGGCAGTAGCAGGTCCCCTTACTGATGACATGATGCTCTTCTCTGCATAAGTTTGATATATTGGCAGATGTAATGTGGAGGAGCCATGAGCAAAAAGAATGTCCACTGCTCATTAGAAGTAAAAATGAGTGAACCATGACTCAATAAAGGAGAGGAGAGGTATAAATAGCGGCAGATAGCGCTAGCTGCAAGATGCTGTAACTGCGGAACCACTCTCATTAAGAGCACAGTATCAAATTAGTTTCCCAATTGCCAGGATCCTTCCTCCGTAGTCCACTTCGTCGTGCAATGTTGCACCCGCTGTTTTGGCCAGGTCCTCCGGCTTTCTCCTGACCAGACAAGAGTCCTCCTCTAGCTTGACCCGAGGGCCACAGGCTGGAGACGACCACTTGGCAAACCCCGCACCCAATGACTCGACGTCATTGCCTGCGACCTCCTAACAACATGGAGTTGCTGTGGAGGATGCAGAGCAGCTGGTACGCCTCTGTGCTTTATCAGTGCTTACTGTGCTGTAATGAAGCTTGGAGCCAGCATCACAGCCAAAACTTTCTGGGATTCTTAGGCATTTTCTCACGACCAAAATGAGTATGAAGTTGTAAGGAACTTTGACTGGTAAGGAATCTGATACTAATGTGGTATTGTTTCATGGCAATTGGCAAATATGAGAAGTGTATTATTGCCATCAGGGTTATACTATTTATCCTCTAGCATATGACTGATGACTCCGATTGCAAGTTCGCGAAGGCCTAGTTGGAAGTTTACACTTTTGGTTGCCTGAAGGCCCAATTCCAAACTGCAATTTTTCATGTTGTCAGAGGAACTCGTATACAACACACTTCCCCCCCCTCCATCTTCATAGAAAGGTCATAGAAATAAAACATCTTATGACTGACAGTTTTTAATATCCGACTATTGTCAAATATAATTTAAGGAGGCAGCGTGTCAGCGAATCCAATTTCACTGCTCAAAATCTGGTCCAAAACAACAAAAAGCCACGGCGCATCTCTCAAAAGCACACAGGATTTGGCGGCATCTCTTCCACTGGCAGTACATTTTGCATATTAAGGCTTTAGTCACTCACAATCAACCTATTCTGCTGTGTGGGAGACACAAAACACCAGAGAGATTGAAATATATTTAAGTCTTATTCACTACACGGTTAAAAACTGTTCCAGTGTACAGTAATATGATGTGACATGGGACCAAATTTAGATTGGGAAATTTCCATGGAAAAGGGATTACTTTAAAATGGGGAAATTGAGCGTGTAGCATCCAAGATGTCAAACTACATTTCGTTCTAATATTGTAAGCAAAATAACCTGATTTCATGTTTTTGGAAAACCCTGTTTTCTGTCGTTTTCAAAACATGAAAGTTGGAAGTAGCTGAGCATGAACACTTAAAAGCGGCCAAAGTTAACAAAAAACTCAAGTCATATTACTGCTGCTCAGGACATTGTGGTTGAGTGTTTGCTGTTAATGTTTGCTGTTAATAATAATGTTACACAGTAATACATGTAAATTAATATTTTTTGTGTCCGAAGATCTGTGGTAAAAGCATCAGTAATTTGATTTACATTATAAATAAATTAGGCCAACAAACAATCAATGGTTTAAACCATGTTTTAACATTGTTCCCTCATTAAAGACATACCTGGAGTAGTATTTCACATCATTCACGCAGTTTGGAGAAATCCTCGGACACAGCTGTTAAATGTAGCTGTTTCTTTTTCTACGGTGTCAGTGCCTTGTTCTGTATTTCCTGGTTACAGAATTGTTCAAACCCAAAAACTGTCCTCCACATTTTAAAGCCAATAATCCAACAACATCAATTTTGAGCCGCTCTGTGCTCGAAGTTTGTTTATCACGCACTGCTGGAGCTGCTAACCACCATATGTCCAACATGGAAGTTATTTTTTAAGAAAATTATTCTTGCAGCTGCCAACAGGAGGAGCCCCAGTCAGGATTTTCACCAGCTCTGTCGCCTGCATTTCATTGTTAGCATTATAATTCTTACGGAGACCTATAAAGCGGAGGCTCCCAAAATAATGTTTTTAACCTGTTAACCCCCACCTGAACCGAGCATGTTTTCTCCAGTTTGGCACTTTACCCAGAGAATGTTCATGTTTTTAAGAGCAGGCTCAAGACCTACCTTTTTAGCTCAGCTTTTAACTATGGGACGGGCGAGAATGTTTTTAATGTCTTTTTAAATGTAAAGCTGTTAGGGAAAATCCCCTACTTCAACACAACTGATCTGGAGACGTCCTGTTAGTTCTGCCACAGAATAATAACAGGTCAAAAACAACACAAGTTCACACAAGAGTTCCTACTTACAAGGGGAAGAGAACATAGTCTTAACCAAACCACTCCGTTCAGTCTCTTCCCACATCTCTTTCTCTCCCCTGGCTTTTTATTGAGAACCCACACGCCGACACCGCCTTACACCACGACACAGAAAGTAATAATTAACATCCTCCTTTCCTGTGACCAGGAAAGAATGGTCAAAGATCATACGATTCTCTTCTTCTATATTTCGAAGGGAAGTTCTTTATTGATCTCACAAACAAGAATTTACATCTTCATTACTTTCCTTTGTTCCTGCTTTAACAAAAGGTCACATTCCCCCAAAAGGTCCCAGGTGGTCAGGAAATGACATTAGCACATGGTTAGAGACAACAGTTCAAAGCACATCAGTATTCAAGTCATGTTTTTCAAAGAATTTCACAGATACATTTTACAACAGTAACCAACAGTAATCAAATGCAACACATAAGATAACTCTATCTATAAAATTCTTTCACAAAAGCACTTGTGTTTGAAAAGCGCTTTATAAATAAAGATTTTTGATTGACTGAAATCTAAAAGCTTTTTGAATAAAAGCATCAAAATAGCAACAAAAATGAGACAAAAACAAGGATGAAAACCCCAAAACAAAGTAATGCGAGCGCCAAAAAAACACGAACTCAAAATGGCTACAAACCGTGACAAAAAAAGCATTAAAAAAAGAAAAAGCATCAGGAAAGCAACAAATTGATGAAAAAGCAACACAACATAAAAAAAGTAACCACAATAGCTGAAATGGGGAAAATGTGCTCAGGCGGGGTTTAAGTCTATTTCCAAGCACCATATGTCCACTTTAAGGAAGGAACAAGTGGCGATACATGGAATTACAATGAATTTCTTTTGGTGAAGGAGAAATCTTGCAGTAATATCTATCACATATTGTACAGCCATATTGTCGGTTTTTTTTCAATACCGTGCAGCGCGATTACAAACGTCCCTCAAAAAGCCGCAGGAATCGAGTCCAGGACCTTGCTGTGAGGAATAAAGTGCGCGTCTGGGGATTTCCCTGCAGCTCACAGACCACAATAAAACCTGATGGAACAGATGAACCCCTCCGTGGTGCTCCTCTGACGGCTGGTCGTCCTGTTCAAGGCCCCATTACTGACGTTATAATCAAGTCATATCAAATCAACGACTTCTGCACAGCGTCTACGGGGCTCTCATTTACTGCTGCCATGGGCTTTTAATGAGGCGGCCATTGTCGTGAAAGGAAGGAGTGCAATGTGATTTTAATAGGCTGTCTATGGTCCAGTGACTCGGGGGAAAACACAAGGAGAATTCGGTGTCATTCTGGGGAAGGTTTTTATAGGGTAAAGTGCGTAAAGCTCAAGCAGGTTTGTAAATACAGTTGTGGCCAAAGAAAATGAAAAAAGAAAATTTGACTTTAATGTTATTAGCATGGCAGCTTGGTCAACAATATGTTTTAGTCTGCACTTTATACTCTATTTTCACAGACCCATTTAAAAACATAATTGTGATATTTTTTTAGTTCAATAGGTTCCTTTTGTTCTTCAATTGGAAGTGGTTTGGAATTGTCGGTGCACACCCGTGCCTGGTCAACCCTGTTGGGCGAGCGTCTCCACTGCTGAGGCCAGGACCAAACCAGTCTGACCAGGCACAACCTTTGTGACTGGCCTCTGGCCATGGCAAAAGCGCTGAGCCGAGGGTGCCATGCCATTGGTCCGACAACCCATTAGTCCAACAACCAATTAGTCCGACGTCTCATTATTTTGAAAATGTCTCATTGAGTAGGGGTTGAAAAATAAAATTAAGGTCCACTGATGGTTCTATATGGCTCTCTAATCCACAACACCACTGGGTTAGAGATGTCGGACTAATGGCCCCTCTGCTCAATGGGACATTGTCAGAATAATGAGACGTCGGACTAATGGGCTGTCGGACCAATGGCATGGCACCCTTCCAAGGGGCTGATTATCTTATGTGCTTTGACCTTCACCTCAACCCATATCTTCTTTAAATACAGTATTTAAGGTAAATGCTCTTTACACCTGTACAATAACCTAATATGACTGACTTAACTTTCATATTAGGATACAATGCAAAGATTGTAGATTGATTAGCCTTTTAAAATGAAGGCTTTTTAGAAGATGTAAATAGAGTTTTTTTGACGAAGAGTGTTTGTTTATTGCCAGAGCAGTTGTGAAAGTCGTCATTCATTGTAAATAAGCTGTTTTGGAATTCATTAACCTTTGTCAACATTGTCGCAGGTTAAAATGGGAGATTTCTAGTGCTGAGAGCTACACCAACTCGTGCTGTGGACTCGCAAGGTACACGCCTGGGTATAAGGTCTCGATCGAAATGAGGAACAATGAGGACCAAAGGAAAAGAGGAGACGCGGCAGGCTGCTTGGGAATTCGCCTCTGTATCGTGTTACATTATTTCGAAGTCTCTAGGCCTTTAAGCTCGGTACCTGAGGCGCTGCAATTATAGGTACTGTAAAGATGCAAGGTCACAGCTGTGAGCAGGGGAGTAGGCAAAGACAAATGGAAAATCTTAGTCTCCAGAAGTTTAAGACAAATATAGTCTCATAAAGGCGATTAAAAGTGTCGCACAGGAAATATGCTGACTAGATTGGATTTAAAAAGTTGTAAAACATGCTTGTAAATCGATCCACTGCACCCATCAGGATGTTCGGAATTTGGTAGGAATGAGCTTGGACGCCAACCATCTTCACAAATGTAAGTGAAAATGATCGGGATTTTGATGAGGATAGACTGGTAAAATGTAAACATAATACCTTTATTCGATGGCAGCCGGAGAGACACCACATAAGAGCAGAGATAGAGGAGGACCTGGCATTATTTCTGAGTTCACAGTGAGAAAAGCGAAGCGTCACTCCTTTTGAAAGACCCAGATCTGTCGAGGTGGTCTTTGGCCGCACTTGTGTCAAATATAAGTGGTTGGGCGGGCGCACTTTGTGACAACGGGGAATCTGTGCTGAGGGCTTCAATGCCAACAGACGATGTACTGAACGTGAAGTTAAAGTGGGGAATTGCCGACGCCCTAGATGGATACAATTAAAAGATCCTGAGAGCCGTTTGGGACGTTTCCCTCTCACAGCGGTCAATTCACTAATGAAACTTTCAATAGAGTGTCATTCTGGTGATTGGACAGCAGTTAAATACGTCCCTGTGTCAATATTATGGTAGCAGAGCGTTTGCCTTTTTGTGCTACGTTATGCAATTTTTTCAAATGAAAAGTATGGATCCGGCCATTAGCGTGATGCATTTCACTTGCCTAACGATTTCTGCCAAATGGCAATTGATCGCAGTAATTAAAGAGTATCCACCCTTCGATACAGTCAGCCCAGGGGGTATCATTAGCGTCCCTTCGTCTGTGTCATTTTTACAACTTTTACAATGCAGAGTAGCCAAATGTTTGTATAAGTAAATGGTTTAATTGTTATTATACAATTGTACAGTCATAGATCATGTGTTGGGTTAGTCCTGAGCCGCTGTGACTCTGCCCGCCACCACTAAGGGCCAATCTAATCAGCATGTTTTTGGAGGTTTGGGAAGCCGGAGCACCTGGAGGAAACCTGGCTGGGTGCCTAAGTGCTCCTCTGAAACGGTACACTAGCTCCTGGGTTTGTCCCAGTTTCAGAGCATGGCATCCCGCACTGGTCTCTTCCTCTGGCGCAGCTCCCTCTGCTCCTTCTCATCTTCATCTTTGTCCTTCTCCCTGGCTGACGCCATTTTTCACCTGATGGTCCCTTGTGAAACGCCACCTTTCAGTTGAGCCAGGATTGAGTGAATAAAAACACCATCTTCTGGAAACAGGGTAGCAGACCTATATATTGAGTTGCCTTGTGTACGAAATGTGCGGTATAAATAAAGTTGCCTTGCCTTGCCTATAATCCAGTTTATTCTCCAGTGAATGAACGTTAGTCAGAACAATAGTAGAGATTGAAGGCTTGTGTGGCTTAGCGAGTCTTGTCTGGATACCTCCTCGTCTGTCCCTTTTTTGTTTCCTGTAGCGCATTTTGGGACGCCTCCACTGTGCTGCAGGTGTGAGGTGCTCATGGTGCCTCTTTAAGGCCTATTCATACTCCACTTTGTTCTTGTTCTTGAGGCAAAAAGAACGAGAACAAAGTTCGTCTGGGCTCTGAGATTTCATACTCCACAAGACGTGCTGCTGCCGAACGTCCCCTTTTTCAGCAGCCAAAACAATCAAGGAATTACAGAAATAAAACAAGCCATTTGATTTCAAACTATTATAAAATGTATCAGTCAGTGAGTCAGTATTGCAACCATTTTGAAGATTGACTTCATGTTTAGCACACATCGCCCGCTGGTATATTACATTAGAAAACTTTAATGTTAAAAGCTTACCTCCGTTTCACTCGGTAAAATCATGTTGTTTGACATTTGTGTAGGCTCTCAGTACAGGCGTTGTCATCCAAGAACCTTCATTGAACATGTTGGTTGCCGTTTCCCGGTGTTTGATGAAGGGGTCTGCTTGGTATCCCTCTGTCCACGAGCCTGACCACTTTTTTTAAATCACTCACTTCCTTCACGCAGATGGCGCCAGGCTCTAATGCTTTCCTCTTCGTCCTTGCCCAAAACGTCTGTGTGTTTCTCGCCAGGAATTGTTTGCCATTTGTGTGTCCTTCTAATCCTTCAGTGAAGTGTTTTACTGCCGTGAGTGGTGCCTCAAAACTATCTACGTTTTCCGCACCGGTGTTAGGAAGTAAACATTGGATTCTCACTTCCTGGTTCCGCCAAATTGACCCCGCCCACTAAACATCCAGCCAATCACAGCGAGAGTTCTCGCGGCCCTGCCGAACAAAGTTCTGCTGAACCGAAGAGTCAGCAAGAGCTGCCGAACAAGAGCTCTTGTGGAGTATGAATAGGCCTTTAGTGTTTCAGAAGAAGAAATCTGTGCTTTGTTGTTTCTTCAAGCATTACTTACAGATGAAACTCGGAAAATTAGAATATCGTTCAAGAGTTCATTTATTTCTGTTTTTCAACTGGGGAAGGATGAAGCGTGAGGTTGACAGACGAATTGGTGCAGCGATGCCGTTATTGTGCCGGACTGTTGCGGTGAGCAAGGAGTGAAGCTTAAAAAGCAAAGCTTGTATCAAGTGGTCAATCTGCATTCCTTCTTTTACCTATGGCCAAAAGGCGTGGCCGATGTCCGAAAAGAAGAGCTCTCAGATTGCCTTGGAGTCCCTGTTTGAGTTGGTGTCTGGGAACAATTGGAAGTCAAATTTGCTGCAAACAGGCTACAGTTTGTCTGGGTGCCATGGTGCCTGATAGTCTGACAGCGAGGTTAAACGTGTATTGAAGTAATAAGTATGAGCTAATTTGCAACTGTGACAGGTCAGCGGCAGTGCATGCGGGTTTTCAAAACCTGTTCCATTAATTTATCATTTGTTTTCAAAATAAGGTTTTTTGAATTTCGCCATTGCCCATCTGTGGAGAGGAGATAGAGACAGACAACAACAGGGAACAGCACCGAGCCACAGGGGGAGATCCGTCTTTCTTGCAGATAACAGCAACATAATACTGATCATTATCATCCACATCACGTAGATTTAATAAATGTAGGAACTATGTAAATGTATCAATACAAGTTAAAACAGTGCAGCAGTGGTAGCCTGATAAGAAGCCAAAAAACATGAATTTAATCGGACGTGACAGAAATTACAATAATGAATGCATCAGTGAACATCACCATATTAAAATATCTCTGTATTGTGCTTTTTACCATGTTATTATGTTCTCTCATCAAAAACGTACCTGGAGCTCCGTGTCATTAGCGCACATTTGAGTAACCTCAAAGGAACGGCAAGAGGAGTCAGGTGGGAGGCGCTTTTGGCGAGATTTACGCGAAAATATATTGGAGATATTTGTCAGCTGTTTTAGATCAACATTGCATTTTCTAACCCACACAGTGTAATATAGTGATAAAGATGAGTTTGAGATTATTTCCAAATAACTGCAAAAATAATCCCTACATGGGGCACTGAACATTTTGACCACCGCTGTTCTAGATTCTCCCATCAATCCACAAAAATCAGAATCGGAATGGGTTTTCTCGCCATTGTCAGTGGATGGCACATTCACAAACTTTGTTTCCTGTTATGATAGTTGAGACATTAATAACGTTACACACACTGCAATTCGGGCGTTCTGCTCTCCCAAAATTTCATCCGAGGGGCGGGGGAGCAACTGTATTTCGCGTTGCATTATGGGTAACTCTTGCCTTCGCAACTTCCGGTTCTCTCTGCCCGGCGCATTTTTCTGAACATGGTTGAGTGTTTTCGTTATTTTCCGTTGAATCTGGTTTTATCATGGGCTTCAAGTGTTCCGCCGCTCATTGTAGATCTAACAGTAATAAGAAACTGAGTCGATATCCGTGGATGTCATGCGTGCGGTGGGTCAAGTGGCCGAAAAACCCCAGAGACATCAGCAGGTGGAAGCGCCTCGTGAGGAGGGGTGGAAGGGACTCTACTGGCTACGTAGATGTTTTTAATGTTAACAGATTAACCCGCTTGTGTTCAAGACATTTTGATCAGGAGTCCATTAGAGCTGATAAAACGTCAACCTCTGATCCAAAATATTTTGCTTGGAATAATTGGGGTCAGCCCTTAAATCCAAGAAGCAGCAGAAGGACATATGCAATGATGGATGAGAATGACCGTGATGAGCCAGACTATGATTTTCCATCTAACGAGCCGGAGACTGTGGAAAGCAGTGATGATCTACCTGAAGTTGGGGCTGAAATTGTTAATCCTGAACCAAGTCAAAGGGAAGATTATGTAGGAAGTAAGTGTCTAAAGTCTAACTATTACTATCTAAATATTCATTATTTGATGTATTATGCTGTTATAGTGTAGGAGATGCATTCAAGTTATCAGATGCTAACCTTATAGGGAGCATCGCTGTTATTGTTTATTTCCGCGATTTTCACCGGATGTTTTGGTGACTGGTGGGCAAACAGCTGATTTTTCCGAGCTTGAAGAGCTGTTAATTTAAATCACAGATCTTTTACAGCACGGATCTTTTCACAAATGCAATGCTCTGTTTGTGAACGATGTTTTGACCCACCATAGAACTATTAATATCTATTAATACATTTGCGTTGCTCACCAGTGCCTCGGACGTGACGACAGGGCGACCCCCCTCATAGCCAGCAAGCTTACACAATCAAATTGGTTAAAAAAAAACGAAAACAAATCTAGAGCATAAAAAAATATAAACGCTATACCGACTTTAGAATAAATTATGTCAAGATGTTCATCCTTGATATGTATGCTTTATACAACATTTTCCATTCAGACACATAGTGATATTAGTTGTTTACAACTTGCAGTAAAGAAAATACATGTACTAATACTTAAATCACTTTGACATGTTAAACATTTACCTGTTGTTTTCACATTACCATTCAAGGACAGGTTAATTTATTTGATCATCATGAGAAATATTGTAATGTTCTTTTTTGTACATGCGAAATATCTTGATCTAATATATATTTTTAAATATTTTATTTCAGAGTTGAATGAGCTCAAGAATACCCATGAAATCTGTCAACCTGCTGATCATGATTACCTTCAGACATCTGCTCCAACACTTGTAAATAGTTCCACACAAACGAGCCTGACATCAGACGACATTGAAGATCTACTGGCTAAGGCATCGATTCAGAAGGCAGAACCAACTGCCACACCAGGAAAAGATTTTGTTGAGATGGTCACAGACACTGATGAAAGAGTAAATTTTTACACTGGTCTTGAATCATCTGACTTGTTGAATGGTAAGTATAATAATGAAAGAAAGAAAATCATGTATCTGTAAATATTGTATTAAAAAATTAGTGTACACAGTGTATGTAATACACTGAACATTGGTCCAAATATCTTTCAATCATGTTCTAATCTGCTCCCCACAAGAAAAGGAGAATAATAAAATGGCTTAAAATCTGACAATAATTTGTTCTTGTGTTTTATATGTCAAAGCACATTATTTCATAAAGTGTACTTTTTTCCAAACAGGGGTTTTCAAATCAGTCAGTGAAGGTGCCAAGAATATGAAGTACTGGAGAAATACCAGCAGTAGTGCAGAAAGGAAATGGGAAGGAGGAACAAGGCCTGGCAGAAAAAGGAAGATGTCAACATTCTTTGAGTTGATTATGACTCTTGTTAGGCTCAGGTTGAACTTACCTCTTCTGTTACTGGCTGACTTGTTTCATGTTAGCACTTCTAAAGTATCAGAAATCACCACAACATGGATTTGCTACTTACATCAAACTCTGGTACCTGCTCTTCTGACTTGGCCATCTCAAGCCCAAGTTAGAGCCAGATTGCCTAAGGAGTTCCGTAAATATTTCCCCCAAACTAGAGCTGTAATTGACTGTACAGAATTTTATGTTGACAAACCTGCTAATAAGACTGAACAATATCAAACATATTCAAGCTATAAAAGTCACAATACTTACAAATGCTTGGTGGCAGTAAATCCCAATGGAGCTTTTACTTTTGTAAGTGACTTATGGAGTGGCAATGTGTCTGACAAATTCATTACAGAAAAAAGTGGGTTTCTTGATCTTATAGAGAAAGGTGACCATATTATGGCTGACAGAGGATTCAAGATTGAGGAGTTACTTTTGCAAAGTGAAGCTGTGTTGATTGCTCCACCCTTTACTAGACAGTGGTCTGCAGGCAAAGGCAAGAAGAAAAGGCTAAATGTTAAGGAGATTCACAAGACCAGGATGATAGCAAGGCTTCGTATTCATGTGGAAAGGGCCATACAGGTAAATGACAGTTGAGTGCAGATTTGACATGTACAGTCAATTTTAAAAATTGAGTAATAACAATAATGGTATAGAGGTTATGCATGTACGATGTCAAAGCATAGAATAGTAACAGCATGGCAAATCATTTTCTGTCATGGCAACGGCATAGCAACAGTGAGAAGTCAACAATTTGATTTTGATTTGACACGGAAACTGGAAAATTAAGGGTTCAATTTATAACTAACGTCACATGTCTGCATACCCTCTATAAAATAAAAAGTACATATGTAAAGATGTTATCATCGATGTATATTGTTTTGCTATTTTTAGAGAATGAAGACCTGGCGAATGCTGAAGCATCAGATGCCTTCATCACTTCAGAATACGTCTACAATGATAGTTAAGGTCATTGCAGCACTATGCAATTTGAAAGGTCCACTATTTTATGGTGAAGGTGAAACTCGGCTTCGCAATTGTCCCAAAAATAAGAGAAAGGCAATGAAAAAGAAGTAGTTGCTCACATGAAGCCTAATGACTATATAAATATCTTGGGTGCTTAGTTGTAAAAATTTATTCGCATTGTAGTCTGTGAATTTGTAATGTTCTTTATCAAAAATGTGATTCCCCGAATACTTTGTTCAATCTAAAAAAAAAAACAGTTAAGTTTGTTATTATATATTTCTGTAAAATGAAATTTGTTGATGGTTATATGCTCTATATCTAGGAAGTAAGAAAATGAGAAGATAAACTATTGGACAGGTATGTTTATACATAGTATTTTTTTGAAGAACAAATAAAATGTTAAACAAGCTTCATGTGCATTAGGAAATCACAATATGTGCTGTCAATATTTACATTTTTGTCCGTAACAGACTGCAACAAAATTAAATTTTAAACATGTAAAAGTTGATTTGCAATTGATCTTAATGCTTTCATGAAAAAAGTGCCTTTTTATATCAACACATTCAACAAATACTCCAATATACAGTACTTTCCCTAGTCTAGAATTACCACTTCAGTTATCTAAAAGTTGGGGTACAATGTAATTTTTAAAAATGGAAGTACTTCTACTTTTCAACATCTCCCAACAGTCCACATCAAATTCAACAGGAAGCACGGAAATACCTTCAAGTGTATGGAAGACAAAATCACATGCTTTGTAACCTGCAACACCCATCTGAAACTGAATTTGCAGGAACCAGCTAGATTCTCTCTTTAACTTAAGGCTACCATCAATAAGTTCTAAGTGATAGTTTCGGTCTTCCTTTGGAATGTCATGTGCAGTCATATTTTGGAACTTGTACGTGCTCTTAATCTCAAGCAGTCTTGGGGGATGGCAGCTGCATGTCACCACTCCATCTGGGGAAGCTCCAAGGAAGGGTACTTCAGGTGATACAAATAAACCACTGTCTTCGACAACTAAGTTTTTATGATGTTGTTTTTCTTGCTTTAAGTACTGTACGCGGGCCACATTTTCATATGCCTTGCCATGTTCTATAAAAGGAAAATATTTTATTAATAATACTATATACAATAAGTTTATATTATTTAGGTAAATGTATTTGTCTGACAAAATGGTATGCTTCTCACCTACAGCAGGACTTGTAAATGGTGCCACCCTTCCTAAGATTTTCTGAATGAGTGTGATGCTACTTTTGAAAGACCTGACCTCTCCAGCAATACTAGCTGTAATGCGGCCTATCCTGGCTTCATTCCATTCAGAGTGTCCTTGAGATAAATTCTGTAATTTAAAAATAATATATCTTTGAAATTTAAACTGAATTTTTATTCCCCTCCCCCTATTTAATCAATACTAAATTATTCAAAATATGAACACCATACCTGTAAATGTTTTCGATGTGTCGGTGTAATGACCTCCCTCAAGTATTCAATAAAGTCTGTTCTGGTTGGCTGCTCTTTGTACATTTTCATGATTTCAGGAATGGTAGGTATTTTCATGTTTGTTGGAGGGTCATCCACCAGTGTCAGTACCAGGGCATCTGTTTGGAATACAACTTCCAATATTAGTTCTATATTACAGTGAACATGTAAAGTTACTTGTAGGAACTGTATGATCAATGCACAGTTTTAGTGCTGTGCGTGAATGTAAAATAAAATAAAAAAGTGCACATTTACATTTTGTCTCATAATTATAGTTAATTTATACCTTTCTTTTTGACTCGGCAAAGATCATACAGTTCAGTACTGATTCTGGTAATATCTTCATCTGTGATGTTCTTCGCTGGCTGAAACTGTTGTGGGAGTGGTCTTGATTTTCTGTCTAGTGACTTATCTTGTCTCAAGTCTAGGTCAATTACTCTGACAGGGTTGGATTCCTTCCTTGGCTTGTTCCATGTCATAGGTATGTCAGTACACACCTCAGGATTCCTGTCTCGTTTTTGCTGGCAAAAGTCACTGATGGTGAATAAGAGACAGACCACATGTTTACACGACCCATCATCTCTGAAAAGAAAAACAATCATTTTAAGATAAATGTTATAGTATAATTATGATCTGTGTATACCATATGCGTATGCTACTGAGCTACAGGGGAGGCAGACATGTGACTTTCATTCTAAATGGAATCCATAATTTTCCATCGCAGACTTTTCACTGGTTTCTCTCTGTTGCTATTCCGTTACCATAATGGAATGCCATCTACCATGCGCTGATGTTATGACATCACATGCATAATCTATAAATCGGGCGATATGAAAACTTACGCAGCAACACACTGGCATCCTCCAGAAATGACTTTGGCTTCTGTTGACAACAAAACCCATGTAGCATATCTACTGTCAGTCTGTCGCTGCTCCGGTCGCACACTCCCTTCAACTTTTACATGGTGTGTGTGTCCAGTTATGGTCCCAAGCCTCATCTTCTCCACATGCACATCTTTGAACATCATGAATCCATCATCTTTTTCGAAATTGTTCACTCTCTCCCATCCCCATTTACACTGATGCATCAGATATGCAAATACATTCCCGTCTCTAACTAGTGGCATATCGCGCAAATCATCCGTCCAATTCACATTCTTCCCTCTCAGCTGAACTTCATTCACAATGTTACCATCGGTCACTCGCACACACAGACGTTTTCGTTCGCTCTGCTCGCTGTCATCTTCTTCTAAATCTTCATAAACACCATCCGCTCGTTGAACTAGCAACAACAATTCCTCCTTTCGTTTTCCCACACTGCAAATACCCTTTCTCTTCAACCTTCCACGCAATTCAGGCACTGTCAATCGCTTGTTGTTTTCGTAAGCCATATTCGCCATTGTATGAAATCACCCGGAAGTGAACTGGGCAACACACCGTGTCATTTTTTGGTCACAGCGCCGCCCAGTGGATGAAATTTTGGGAGAGCAGAACGCCCGAATTGCCCACTTCCTAAATATGTCCCAGGTCAATGTTGAGTCGGGTTGTGCATGCGCTAATACGGAAAAGAGACTGGAAGTTGGGACAAGAACATTAAGTATTTCTCAGCATTTTTAGACGCTTTAAACACCTTGTGACCGACAAATGCTATTTTAGTCCTATTGAAGTCTAAAGGTTTGAAGGCCTCATTTGCACCCGGAGCGCATGGCTACTTAATATGCTGAAACAAAAAGACGTACTAGTTCAGCACTCCCGATTGTAGAGGTTGGACTAGACTATAGTTCTGACTCTATTCTAAAGGCTATAATTTATGGCACTGCAAAGGGGCTGTGACAATATATCGGATTGCAATAGTTTTTGCTACAATATCAAGTATCGACACTTTGTTTTCCAGTAACAATTACATGCACTTTGTTACATTTTGTGTTCATGCACTTTTCAGGCTGAACACTTCAATAAATGTCAAATGGCATTTGGTTTTATAAACTCTGGACAGATGACTGTTTTCTTTTTGCACATTTTAAGGTAAACATAATTACTTACTGTGTCGCAAATACGTATCTGATCGGCCCCTGAGTATCGTGATGCGTATCGTGTTGTATCGTATTTCCTTGCAGATGCAAAGCCTCCACAGTGAGTGCATAAGCTGCTGTGGATGTAAGCGTTAGCGAGTGCGTTGCGAGTTGCCTATTTATTTAGTGTGAGTGTCAGAGTGATCCTTAAGCTCGAGCTCAATTTTTCTCTTTTCCACTCACACTTTCTTTGCGATGTTTTTTGACTGTGACTCCCCTGTATCGCCAATATTGCTGTAGTTCTGGCCCATTTACATTGATGTTACTGTCCCAGCTTCCGGTCTCTCTCCCAGATGTGCGCATTGCACAGCTCGCTGTGTAGTTGATGGGTCACACTTGCCTTTCAGCAGCAGTCTCAGATGACATCATACTACAGAACTATACTTTTTTGACAGTTAAAATCACAGCTATCAGAGCAGGTTCTAGGATTTATGTCTGAAAGACCTGTCTGTCACTGCGGCACTGACACTTTTTCTTTAAGTGAAGTTTTCCTATGATTCAGTCTGTCTTCACCACCTGAAGTAAAATACCAGTCATCTTCAGCACTTTGACTTCCATGTTCTTAAAATTTTGGAACCTCTAGCCTTTGCTAAAAATGGCCATTGATGATATAAGTGGGGAAAATTCTCCACATGAAAATCTTTTTAATCAACAGAGCCCAAAAGCTATAGATATAGACGGCGTCTCGTCATAGAAGGGGGCGTGGCTTCGCCGAGGAGAAAAACAAAAATGTTCACTGTTTTTTTGCCATTTTCTGGCGAACTATAAACTTATTTATCACATACAAATAAAGTCAAGTCTAAATCGGGTCCACATGGATGTTTATTCACAGCAGATTGTTCAGTAGAAACGAAAAAACAGCATTTGCTCTGACCCATGTGACAACCCTGAAAAAGGTATCATAAATTTAACCAGGCTAGTTTTTGTTCTGTAAAAAAAAACGTTTGAGCCTGATTCTTTGATTGACAGGCCCTGGAGCACTGTGGCGGATTGTAGCCGGACTGCCCGCCCTTTTGTCCGTTTTTGGAACATGCTCTGTAGGAGGAGGAGGCTGAGCAGCCATCATGGATTTTCTCTCGAATGGAGTAATTCATGTAAATAGGCAGGAGTGAGCACAGGTATCAATATACAATCTCGTCGTTGTTACATGTCAATTGTTGTCGTCTTCATCATATTTTACTTTTATCATTAATTTATTTTAATCTTCTACATGCATGCCCTTATAGTTTTAAAGTTTTTATAGCTTATATATTTTATCTAATTTCATATATTTTATGTTGCACGATTGTACCGAGAAAAATTCCTAGTTTGTGAACCTGTTCCAAACAATGGCAATAAACACTATTATGATTCTGATTCTAATTCTGCAGTCACGACTACTTGGCTTTTCTTTTCAGTAATTTAACTTTAATTAAGACTGCTACTGAAGCCGCTTGACACTATGTCGCCCCCTAGAGGACCCGCTTTGCGCCTATGCAGTCGAAATGCGGTTATTGACTGCTGGTAAGGCGCCAGTGCTGCTGCCAAATTCATAGGGCTTAATACATAGATTAAAAATCCTCCAAGGCACGGCGCTTTCACTAACTCGCAGCACGCAATTAGCGGAGAATAACAATGCCATGTGGCGTGTAATTAGCAACGGGGATCAACCTCCTCCCCACTTATTACGCTCTCTGACCTCCGCGGCAGCCAGGAATGTCAATTTAGTTGCAGGAAAATAGGCAAAAAGCTGTCAACTCGATGGCTGTGTAGGCTTCAAGAGCAACCTGACCTCAAAATGCCCATTTTATAATGTGCCAGCCAGAAATGTTACCCAAGTTTCCCAATTAGAATCGGATTGAATTGTTGCGAAGCACAAATCAGGAAATAATCATTTAAATAATAATATAAATAATATAGATGATTATAAAACATAACAATACCAAATTACTGTAGGGTAAAAGGAATATTGAAGTTATTATTTGTACAACTATTGATGTTGGTATTGCTGGGTTACAGGTGACATCACAGCATTCCAAAGGCCAATACTATTATATGGAGCAAACATTATTTTGTTTTTGAGGACATTTTTGGTCTTGAACAGAGAGATCATGGACCCAGTGACTGATATTATCATTTTTGTAATCCCTACTCTTTCTTTTGAGCTACGACTTGTGAAAGTGTAATGTTGTTAATAGGAAAAGCTGGGTCCTGCCCCCCACTGGGTCCGGTGACATCATCACATTCTAGAACCTGCAACCCAGCAATACTGTGTACAGCCTGCTGCATAACCAGCGAAAAAGTTGCACAAGCAAAGGTCACTGACAAGTCATGGTCACAGTGGGTTTAGCTGCCAATAGTAGTTTAAAAGCGTTAACCGTCTTTTCTGTGAATTGTCTAAAGCAACAGATCACTTCCATGGCCTCCTTTTCACATTCGATAAAGAAATTAAACAAATAAAATGTTTTTCTCATATGTAAATTCAGAGGTCTCAGACGATCTTTCCTCATGCATTTCACTGGACAATTTTATCCCCAAAAAATGGGCGGTAACCTTTTTGCGCTACTGATGTGACGTAGACGTTGCTCTCGTCTATGGTCATATTTGAAGCAGCCAAAGGGGAAATAAAAGAAGAAAAAAAAACTGAACTTTCTCTCATTTCTCCACCATTACTTTAACAAATGCTGAATTATGAATATATTTTTCTACTAAATAAAGAGACAGAGACATGGAGTGGAGCTAAATGGCTCAACAGCCCTTAGATACTTATAAAACAGACAATGCTAACCAGGAAGCTAGCTAAGTTAGGGTAAGATTCATTCTACATTAGCTAACAAGTGCGTTTTTGTTTTGTTTCTACTGAACACTTTGCTGTGCAAAAAAAAAACATCTATATGGACCCAATTTTGGCTTGACTTTATTGGTGTGTGATAGATATATAGTCCGCTAGAAAACGGTTGCAAATTGTGACTCTCATGAGAGGTTTTTCTACCCCCTCGGCTAGGCCCCTTGCATGAACCTTGCATGCCGTCTGTATTCACCTTATTCCGGAAGTTCGCGTGGGCGCCGCCATGAATTGTGCCCGCTCCTTTTCTCCTATCAGTTAACATAGGACTGGAGAAGTCCAGATAAAATCAGTTACTACACGAAAACAAAGACGATTTTTGGGCGCGCAGAGAAACGGTTGACTTGATTGTTGACTTGATGGTGCAAATGAACATTGGACATTTTACACAAATCGATCGACTAACAGATTTGAGCGGTGAACGGTTTTCCTTCGTTCTCAGTTTAAATGAACGGGCTTCGCACTCGACCGGAAAGTGTCAGGACAACGGAAATGCCGAGACAAAGCAAAAAGAGGCAAAAGTGGGCGGGGCGGAATAAGGTGAATAGAGTTCGGGAAATTCCACAGTTACCATGGAGATCCACCTTCTTTGCAGCTGTTACCATACATTTCCATGGACTAACATAAGCTCAAAACAGTATAAAAAGTGGAGAAAAGAGCCATGGAACAACGCTAGCTGCTGAGTTACTGCTGGTAAATACATCTACACACTGTGATGTCCAAGTGTTTTAATGTAAACAATAACTCGAGTATTTTAACTTTTAAAATGTCTATTAGTTTACAATTGCTGCTCATCCCATAATGCTCAGCGATTTGACATCACATTCCTGAACTCTATACATACGGCATCTCTCGAATTGCCCAAATTTATGTTTGAAGCAGTCAGAGGAGAAAAGAGGAAAAAATCTAAATTTTCTCCAATTACTCCACTACCTAAACAAATACTGAATTATGAATATAGTTTTCTTCTAAATAAAGATGCATGGGGAGGAGCAAAGTGGTTCAACACCCCATTAATACTTAAAAAACTGACAATGCTAACGCAGTGCTCCATGTTAGCATCATGCTACATACTAACGCTAGCTACAACTGCCGGTTTTTCACTTCTACTGAACGATCTGCTGTAAAAAAAAAAAAAAAAAAAAATACTTGCTTATAGACCCATGGTAGACTTGACTTTATTTGTGTGTGATAAACAACTTTATAGTCCGCCAGAAAATGGCTAAAAAGAGTAAAACTTGTGTTTCTCAAAGCATTACTTACTTAATAGCCAGGGTGACAAGTCCTTTCGTTTAGCTGGTGGTTTTGGATATGCAGTGCTCCCATTATAGTCACAGTTTGCCTGTAACTTAGAGGGTCAAATAAGCCCAGACAAAAAAGTGATAGTCTTCAAGCTTCAGAAACACAACTTTGTCTTCTACTTTGAAGAAAAGAGTTGAACCATTGGTCCAGGTGTCTCTGGTCACACAACGGACGCGTTCGACCTGTGCTGCTCCTGGCCTTTATCCTCGTTTATTCAGTCTCTGAGTGGATAACCTGTACACATACAAAAGCAAGGAGAATTACAACATAAACTTGGAATGCAAGAAAAACATTGTTTTTGTAGAATACTTTACAAATAGACTATATAGACTACTACAGTATATAAGCCATAGTCTTATTCATTCACTTTGTTAAATCTCTTTAGGATTGTCCACAACTTTTAGCAACATTAACACAGTAAAAGTGGTAGAGTGACCAGAGCCGCCGCCAGAGGCGACTGTGTGGTTCCTTATAGACGCACAGCGTTTAGTCGACAGGTGCTATCAGTGAAAGGGACCATGGTCTGGAACAGCATCCCAGCAGACATTAGAAACTGTACCACTTTCATAGTATTTAAAACTAAACTTAAAGGTTGGCTGAAGGGGAAACAGACATGTGACCACTGACTTTTATCTTTGTTTTATGTCTCAAGTTTAATTGTGTGATGATCTTATGTCTTTAATGTTGTATACTGGTCTTTGTATTTTTTCTTGATCTGCCAGGGACTACAGATGGAAAGTAGCCATTGGCTAATTCTGGCATATTTACATTTATATGTTCATTAATATGCATTGTCCCTTTAAATAAAGTAAAAAAAAAAAAAAAAAAAAACATGTGAAAAAACGGAGCAATGTGAAGATCAACGTCAATTTCAACCTAATAACCAATACTTCAATATAATAAGGTAGTGGGGGACTTTTTCTTGAAGTAAATAAAGGTCAGTAATTTAATAAACAACATTACACATTTGTTTGTATGGACAGATAAAATAGGGAAATAAAACAAATAGGCTATTAGCAATTGTACATCATCTTGGATTATGGCACTGAGATAGTTGTAATTACCAAGGTTTTTGGGATAAATTACAAGGATATAAGTAACTTTAGTACCTTCGATAGGCTGTGTTGGAGTCCGTGGAATTGTTGAACGACTTGTTTTGAGCCAAAAGAAAGTGTACTTCGTCTCCCCCTGCGATTAGCCCCGTTAGCTCCGCTGTTAGCTGAGCTAGCTCTTCATGACTTCCGATGACAAAAAAACATACAAAAAACACATTTATGCAAAAAATAGAAACCTAAAGAATTACACAGGAATCGCACGGGACTGCACGTGGCTTAGTTTACAGTTAATCCACTCTGGCTCCAGCAAACAAGCAAGAATCTTCACAAAAATGCTCGTTTTGTGCCGTGGCCAAGGAAGATGGCGCCGGAGACCCAAAATGCATTGCGCCGTGACGTTGGTTCCAAAGCCCTATTCACTATGGGACTACAAGGCTCTTTTACATTTTCTCTGGATTTTCATGCTTTTCTGGCATTAATTATCAATTTATTTATTTTTTCATACACAATGACGGCTAATTTACATCTATAAAAATATCTTCATTTTACCTGGAGAAATGGTGAGCTATATTGTTCGAAATAGGTGTAAAACCGTTTGCAGCATTTTATCTGTAGTTATTTCAGTAGGAGATTCAGATAAAGTTGATTTTTTTTTCTGCGTTTTTCTATGGAACTCTCAACAGTTTGGACCCGGAAGTAGCTTAGTATTGTGTGTAATGCCACAAATACCTCCTGTTCAAAACATTTGTTAATACGGCTTGAAAAAGTAAAAAAAAAAAAAAAGATAAAGTCAGCCACTATTCTCTGGCTCGTGTTTGTTTGAGGCGTTAGTCTAATGAAGGCCTTTAATTGCCTCTTTCCTTATTGTTTGCTCTTCAGTTAAATCCACTTAAGTTAATCCTAAAGAAACTCGGCCATATTTCCCCAGGCACAAGGCAGCTGCTGTGGCTATACGGCTTTTCTTCTCTTTGGAGAAGAAAGAAGAACGGTGTTTAGTTTAGACACTACCACTTCAAAACGAAAAATATTTGCCATTTTAGGAACTGCCATATGAGCTTCTTTTTGCATAATAAGAAATATGTGATATATAACTGAATTGAATGCCATTATGAAACACAGTTCATCTTCCCATTAGACGACAAAGTCAGTCCTGACAACAGATAGATGCCTTTATTCTATGTTCTCATGTCTCTGTGAATAGAGGAGCGTAATATTGAATACCTTATGTCACTTTGGAGTTTAATTAAAAACCTAATGCCCTACACTGTGCTTTGTTCTACACTGCACCTGGGACACACACATTGCTCATAATCAAAGTCTTCTGACAGAGCTGCCAGATTAAAAAAAGTCTGTGTTGAATTTGTGGCTAGTCTGATGAAGGGCTAGACCCTACTACTTTGGTGTGAGCAATAAAACTGGTGAGCATTTTTCAGTTGTGCGGATCTTTTTTTCCACTTTCCATTGTACTTTTTGGATCCAGCACACTGGTTTAGTATGTCGGATGTGCGTGTCTTTCCTCCTCAATTGAATTTGTGACTCACCTTCGCAAAGGGCACAGTGCAGACAGTGGAGGGCGAGCAGAGCCATCCTGGACAGGATTAGTCTGATGGAAAGGTGCTGGAGGTCCCCTACTGTCCTCGGATACCTACTCAGCACTTACACCCACGGTTTAATAATAATAATAATAATAATAATAATAATAATAATAATAATAATAATAATAATAATTAAAGCCGCTCGCGGCGATAAAGGCCCTCGCCCCTTGTGACCGCCCCCCCTTGCCACCGCCCCCCCCTTGCGACCGCCCCCCCTTGCGAATGCGACCGCCCCCCCTTGCGAATGCCCCCACTTGTGACCGCCCCCCGCCCGCTCTCGCCCAAACCTGCTCTGGCCTCGGCCTTACACCCAACCCGGTCTGTTTTGCTCCTTAACGCGGCCCACTTTCGCCTGATCCTTCGTCACACCCCGGCCTCACTCTTGCCCCAGGTGCTGCAGGACTGAATCACCCACTCAAATCTGTGGGCACGCACGCGAAATTGCATTGATTAAAAACCTTTGAGCGCTGTGCTTGTGCACTATGAGATTGTGATTATGCTTATAGTGCAGCGGCCATGTGAAAAGAAAAAGCATTGGAAATGTGTCTAAGCCATGTTTGAACTGGCAACCTTTTGCACCAGAGACCAGCACACTATCACTGAGCTATACCTCTGTAACACTGATGGCCTGATGTGGACTACTTGTCTCTAAATGTCCTCACTGGAGGAGAGACGTAATTTAAGGTCATTTTTCCCCCCCTCCATTTTCCTTATTGTTTTCGACATTTCTGCCCAGTTTTGCGTAAATTGTTTCCCTACTGTCCCCCATTTCTTCTATGCATATACTATGTAGCCTTTCCTTCATACACAATCATTGTTATCCCTCCTCCCCAATGAAATGCTGAGGAAAAACATGTTTATGTAGGCCAAATCATAGGCGCCGATCCCGTGGGTGCTGCGGGGCTGGAGCACCCTCTCAAATCTTTGGGCAACCAGGCGAATTTGCCCTGATTACAAAATGATTCATTAAATAATGCCTAACCTGTAAAGCCGGAAAAAGCTGTGTTGCTTATAAAATTGATATACATGCGTTTGAGACTGTTTGTTCTGCTCGTTTAGCTCCATAGTTAGAGCGCATGGCTCATGTGGCCGGGGTTCCAGCCATGAAAGTGCTGGTTCGATCTCGACCTTGCCTTTTTTTTTGCACTAGGTAGATCTATCAAAAAATTATAAAAAAAAACATTAGAAAAATGTCTGAGTCATATTTGAAGTGGTAACCTCCTGAACCAGAGACCGGTAAACAATAACCCCATACAGAAGTACACCTGATGTGGGCTACTTTTCTCTAAATCCCTGAGTTTGATTTATGTTCCTCCCAGTAGATTCCCAGTCCAAACTACAAAAGTAAAAAAAAAAAAAGGAAGCCATAGTTGAGCTTGAACTGGCAACCTCATGATTGGTATCCCAGTGCTCTACCTATGGAGCTAGCCAATGCAGGAACCTGCGTGTGCATCTAAAGGTATATCAATCTTATGAAACATCCTGCATTCTTACATTTACAGAAAACAGTAAGTAAAGAGGAAAAAGGGAGTGAAACGTAGAAAAGTGGACAATTAAATAATTGTGTCTACATAACTTGGTGCTCATTCTGGAGTTGTATCTGACTCAGAGTGCAGCAGCCCATGCGAAAAGAGAAAGCATTAGAAAAGTTCCCAAGCTGTGTTTGAACTGGCAACCTACTGCACCAAAGACCAGCACTCTATCACTGAGCTATAACTCTGTGTCACAATGGGACGAATATGGGCTAATATTCTCTAAATTAGGTCCTTGGACGCCACTGGAGGGGAAAGGTAATTTCCGGTCAAGCTCCCCCCTCTCCATTTTCTCATTTCATGTTTCATTTTTGTTCTTTCCTGTAGGTGGCCAGTAAAAAATCAAATAAAAACATAAATACAAATAAAAAGTAAAAGAAGGTCACGGTTGGAATTGATCCAGCAACCTTTACCCATGGAGCTAAGGTTTTAATGAGGGTGGGACCATAGGTGCCGATTCATGTTCTTCCCAGTAGTTGCCGAGTCAAAAAAAATAAAAATAAAAAAGAGTCAAGGTGAGAATTGATCCAGCAATCCCATGGTTGGGAACCTATCACTCTACCCATGTAGCTACACAAGCAGATTTATTTTGCAGCCGAAATGTGAAATATCTTGTGAAACGGCATGTGGTACAACGTGTGGGTCATTGCCCCGTTTTTAATGAAGGTGGGAGCATAGTGGCCGATTCAGGTTCTTCCCAGTAGGTACTGCTTAAAAAAAAAAAAAAGTCATGGTGGGGATTGAACCGGCAATATAACGGTGGGAACCCTGCACTCTACCAATGGAGCTACACAGGCTTACACAACAACACAGCGATTTATACATAAATCTTACGAAAGTTTTGCACAAGTCGAAATAGCAGTTCAGACAGTATTTATTGAAACATTTTTAATTAGGGCTAATTCCCCGGGCGGCCAACGATCTGAAAAGGTGCTCCAGCCCCGCAGAACTCTGGATAGATGAAGGAATACTTTGGTGAGAGCCACATAGTACGAGGAACATGCAGAGACGGACAGGAAACAGTCTATCTGAACTTCCTATGACTGTAAAGTCCAAAAAAGCTCAATTTGGAGGCAAAAACGCCCAAATTAAAGCTTCTTTCTGTCACAGAGGGGTAGTATATCTACGTATGAGTCTAAAAGTGTTGCTTTTGTGAATAAACGGGGTATTTGGGAAAATTGACGGTTTTCATGAGAAACTCTGACAGTGGCAACTCTGACAGAGGCTACTATGCTGCCAGAAGAAGAACTCTGGCTATTTCCACGGAGAATGGGCGGGCCACTTTTGGCGGGCCACTTACAAGCCACTTAAAAGACATCTTAAAGGCCAGCAGGTGGCGCTATACTGCCACTTTGAACAGGCTGTATAAGTGGAGTGGTTGCCTTGACCCCCACATGTTATACATTTTCGGAAAGCTCTGACTAAGGCGGACGCGATCCCTATGACGGGGAAGGCCTGTGTGATTATTTTCACAACTCCATACCATCCGGATTTTTTGAATGGAATTTTTCAAGAAAAAAACTTGAAGGGGGCGCCAGTGGGTCATTTTTGGCCATAGTGGCTGCGTTTGCACATGGTTAGGTCCAGCTCGAGAAGGTGCACGTGCGCCGTATTGGGGCCGTTGCAATCCGACAAAGTCTGTGAAAGATATGAGACTTTGAATTTGGTTGAAAATGGCCTCTGAGTTGCGGCCTTGTCATGACCACGCCCAATAATATTTCCAAAATTGAAATGAGGATTTGGAAAGCCACATGGGTCTGGGACATTTTGGCCAAAAATTGAAGCTTTTGATTGAAAACTCGGGGATCAGGGGTCACAAGTTCAACAGGTACGATTTTGACGGTGCGAGGTTTGGGCCAAGATGGCCGACTTCCTGTAGAGTTTAGGCCGGGCTCATAATATATTTTTTTACATGTCCTGATGTGGTCTATGTCCCTGGCCAGTGTCACCTTTGTACGATGACATTTTTTGCCACCGGGCTCTCATTGACTCAATGTAAACTGCCTGTTTGAGGGGGCGCCACTGAGCCATCTTTTATTATTTTCTCTTGCGAACGCCACCCAAAATTAGACCTCCCGGAGCACTAATTCCTGATACCTGTTACTTGTGTATCGGTCCACGTTTGCTATTTGAATTCTTGCGTTTTCCCTTTTTTTTACGATTTTAATTAGTCCCTCGCCGGGCACTTCGTGTCCGTTGCTCGGGCCTAATAATAATAATAATAATAATAATGCATTGGTATTATATAGCTCCACACACCAAATACTCAACTTTATCTGAATCTCCTGCTGAAATAATAGGCCAACAACTGTTTTACACCAAATTGGGATAACATAGCTCACCATTTCTCCAGGCAAAATGAAGATATTTGTGTATTTAAAATAAGTCCTTCATTGTATAGAAAAAATAATTTGATAATTAATGTCAGAAAAGACTAATCCAGACTAAATGTAATATTTCTTTGCGATCAGATGTTTAAAAAGAGCCATTATATGTGAATATGGCTAAGCAATATTTCGATCTTTACTTTTACTCAGTTTGACCTCTTTCATGTAGTTTCCACCTCCACATGACAGCTTCCACTCAGATATGGTAAAGAAGACACTGTGGGACAGATCTCGTGCCTGGCGCACAAGGTGCGCAGTCCCCTGCAAGAGGAGGTGACTGCTCTGATGGGAGCACCGCTGACACTCCTTTCCGCATTTACATCGCGCTGCCTTGTGTTCTTCCTTAAGCCTTAGGCTCTCACAGGTCAAACTAAAAACAATGCTCATGTCTCAAGCGAGAAAGAGCTGCAGCCGTCCGCTTTGGTGCGGACCGGCCCGCGCTTGGCGTAAACGCGAAACAAAACAAATGTACATGTTCATCCCCCACTCCCCCACAACCCCTCTCCCTCCCCTTCCCGGGCCGCGGAGTTGATCTGGTTGAAGAAAAAAACGTGTCTCCACCCCAGTACTTCCTACTTAAATGCGCTAAGTCTGGAGTGGCCAGATTACAAAGAGCACTCCTAAAATGTTGCGCTACAGCCCAAGTTTTGACACACAAGATCCGGCCCTGTATGTGCAGTCTATTCTGTAACCGGAGCTGCTGCTGTGAATCATTCACAAAACCGGAATAAGAACTTCATAAGAAGCCATGGTCATAAGTGCACTCTGTACAGTCAACCAATATAGACCTGTCACTTCACTTGATCTACCGACAAAAGATAAGTGTATGCAAAGAATGGGACACTCAGAAGTGCTATTGTTGGCAGACGTAGCAAAAAATGTGGTCGAGCTGTGGTTGGTCATTATCAAAAGTTGATGTCAAATGTGATAAACGTACCCACTTCTAGCATCCTGCTTTGTTTGTTTTTTTTGGATCTGTAATAGAGGTAGACCGACCTTATATTATTAGACTCAGCTCATTGTTAGCTTTGTAAAATGCAGCTTGCTGTTGTGTGAAAGTTTTTGGCACTTTTGACACGCGAAAGTAAGAAAAGGTTTGTGTTGTGACATTTGGAAGGGTGTATAATGGCCTGTGTGAGTTGTGATGCACTGTTCTGAAATTGGTCTGACGATGCGTTTTGCCAGGTTTTCATGATTACTTAGAGGACTGACGTTTGTTACCGTTGAGCATCTGTCATCAAGGAGAAAATCAGGGAGTGAATACTGTAACTATTTGATTTGTAAGTCAATAAACAATCCCCTGACCAGCGTCTTCCTATGTCCCCCACCGTTCAAAACAAATCTTTGGAATAATCCAGTCTTGCCACAGAAATTAGGAACTTTCTTTAAAACAATTGAACCTCCACGGGTACCGATCTAACAAGGTCCTGAATTTGTTCAGCCGCGACTGCGTAATGACCAATAAACCCAAATGACCAGAACCAGCCACCCAAAGCTCTCTTTCTCTTTCCTCGCTCTGAAAAATCCGTCTGCTCTGAAAAAAAAAAAAAAAAACAACTCCTCAGACACCGATGTACCAAAGTTAGAGGAACTTTCCGCCATTAGCGCCGTTGCAGAGAGTGTCCGATTTTATGCGCAGAGACGAGAGAGGCTCAGTGGAGAAGGTCAGCAATATTTTTCACAGAATTAGCCCCACTTCCTTGGAAGATGTCGGCACTTAAGATGTACTCAAATGTACAAAAGACGGACCGCCAAAGAAAGTGGTAGCAGAAGAGACAAAGAAGGCTTCATAACAGTAACCTTTTATGTTATTTTACTTGAGAAGTGACTGAACCAGCAGAAAAGAAACTTAGCCATATTTTTCTCTTTATTACATTATGCCATTGGTGTCCATGCTCCAACTGCTCATATTGCACTGCAGTATCTTTATCCCACGTCCTTGTGTTTCCAGGTCATTCTAACTTGCATAACTGGTGGGTGGTCAGCATGTCGCCTTTACTTTCTATCACGGTGGCCTCTTTGACGTTCCAGGACCAATTGTTTTTTTTAGCGTTTTCTGAAAGTTTTTATTGCGGATGGAGGTGAGCAAAGATGCCATGCTAACCACCCATACACCCACTGGGTCACTGAAAGGTCAGGATTCAGCATCCATTTATTATTTTGTCTCCCGGGGGAGAAATTTGACTTGGAGGAGAGCCGGTCGCTAACATAAAACACACAAAGGCATAAACACATTATAAAAAAACAGAAGATTATAGAACCAAATAAAAATCGATCGACCTCCACTCATGAATCTGGATGATGTCATTAAAGTACAGCAATTTCTTTATTTCCGATACAGCATTTTTCACCATAAAACTGTAAGCCTATTGTGCCAGCTTTTTGTTCATCAGCCCCACTTCTAGCAACTGTATTTGAAAGTTTCCGTGTTATAGGCAAAATAACATGGCTACTTTTATCCTTTAAGATGTCGTAGTATTTTTGCGCAGTGTACCCCTCGGTTGTGAGATAGCAGAACAGTTAGCACCCAGTTACTGCGAACTGTGCAACCGCACAGGGCCTCGCGCCACTAGAGGGCCTCGCAATCCTGCTGTTTTTTGTTTTGTTTTTTCTCATTGTGCAGAAAGCATAGCTTAAAATAATTCACGAGCTAAATCACCCCACTCATTTCGCC
Source organism: Proterorhinus semilunaris (assembly GCA_021464625.1). Taxonomy (NCBI): domain Eukaryota; kingdom Metazoa; phylum Chordata; class Actinopteri; order Gobiiformes; family Gobiidae; genus Proterorhinus; species Proterorhinus semilunaris. Next base: position 26,312,440 of record CM038356.1, on the reverse strand, counting down.
TGTATTTACTGTATATAGAGCCTACAAAAACATTCACAAGAGCTTACCATTGATACTAGCCCGAGCCCCGCCATGAGATACCTGCTCCTAGCCCAGCGCGCTGTGAGTGTGTGTGTGTGTGTATGTATGTATGTATGTGTGTGTGTGTGTGTGTATGTATATGTATGTGTGTATGTATGTATGTGTGTGTGTGTGTGCGCGCTCCGATGCTGCACTGGAGACAGACGCGAAGACATGGGGCTGAGCAACATCGATTTAAAACGTCTTTTTACCAATATATGTATGTCCGCATTTGAGCTATGGTAATAAGATCGTGCTATCAAAGCATTACTCCGACCTCCGTTTTTTTTAACACATTTAAAAAGTGTAAAAGAGAAACACTACGAAGTTACAGAGGTGAACCGGAAGTACAGCACCGTGGCCAGGCAACGTTCGACAGGTCAACATGGGGACTCTGGGGAAGGTTTTGATTCATGCTTTTGCTGCAAAGTTTAGACGGAGGAGGTTGTTTCAGAGCGAACGCATTAAAGTAGAAAGGAAACCGCTGTTTTTATGAGAACAGCAGAATCCCACAGACCTGACGCTGATGTTGTTTGTCGTAGTGTGCACCGTGCGGTAAGAAATAGCTTTTCTTGCTAACGCAAAGCTCATAAACAAACCTGAGAGTTAGCGCTCGCGTCACGGATGAATACAAGGCTTGTTGTCATCATTCAGCGTTCATTATTCATCCATCATTTTCGCAAGAAAATTTGAATTACTGACATTGCTGATCCCGTGCGAATGCACATAAAAAATACCTGATGTCCTAGGGTAATTTCAGTTTTACCGATGGCCCCAGGTAATTCTAATCCCGCGCAAATAGGGCTCTGGTCTGGGGGGAATGAAGTCTAGTGGAACCTCTGGTAATGAATGACAAGTGTCAGAGCAGGGCCTCGCATTTCAAGTTCGCACAGGGCCTCGCACCCGCCCTGCCACGGTCCTGCTTGTGAGTTTGACATTTGTGGGTTGTATCCAAAATCACTACTTACTTCTGTAAGATTGTTTTTAATGAAATAACTGAGCTACTGTGATAAAGTAATTTCCACTTATGGATCAATAAGACTCAAAAGTTTAATAAAAGGGTTGAAAAAGTGAATCACTCCTACGAGCTCGGTTCATTGGCAGCGTTAGTCCATAATCCAAGTATACAAATCCTCAATCTTGCCTGTTCTGATGTTCAGCCAGGATATATATATAATATATATATTTACATGGAGAAACTCCAGAATGGGCTCCTCACTATGCCCTATTCTACATGACAGCCTGTATTACCTGGCAGCTCCTCTCTGATGGTGATGACTTCCTTGTCTGCGGATTCATTTGGAGCGCTGCAGGCCTGGCTTTGTGAGAGCTGTCTGTCAAACTTCCAGAAGCCAATTTAATTTACTCCGAAGTTGAACCTGAGTGAAAAATGCTTTATTACTCTGAATCGAAAAGGGAAGTCATTGCCCCGCGGCTAACACAGGAATGAGAAATGGACAAGAAAATCGTCAGGCGAAAGGCCCATTCACCCGGGCCCTAAAGTGACGACTGACGTGGTGAGCGCTCCGGAGAATTAATTAGTTTCATCAGCTCTTAAAGAATTCTATGAGTAATGGCTGATTCACAATGGACATTTTAGAGGTTTACAACAAGATGGAGAAAGAAAACAAGCGACGTGCTTGCGAGGAATTGGGCCTATTGATGGAAAATTTTCAGTTCATAGTAGTTTAGTTTGGCATGGTATTGCTTAACCCACTTTATTATCATTTAGCAATTTTTCCCTCTACACTTGACTCATCCCTCAGTTGTTTAAGGGCAACATGACACCTGCAACATCCTTTTTTTTGGATACCACACTGGGGAATGTAAAATAGTGAGCTAAAACTTGTCTCTGCTGTCACCGCTCCACTGTTTTCATAAGATAAATTGTGACAAACCAAAGTCCGTTGGAACAAGTTTCATGGTCTAGACAGTTTGTGTTTCGTTGAAGGTAGTGGCGTTTATTTCCAAAGAAAAGGGGTAGAATAGATGGTAGTTGCAGTGAGAGGATGGCTCACTCTGTGATCAGCATTCCACAATATCAGACTATCTGTCACAGCTCGGTTTTGGTCCGACAACGGCTCCATTTTGATTTTTGGTTGTACAACTATTGTAATTTTATGCCTTGTTCACACATAATTCAAATCAGTTCAAATCTCTTCACACCGGTCTGCCAAGCACATTCAGTTTTTGGCAGTTGTATGAACCGGGGTCTCAAGTGCACTGTTATAGCGTTACATACCTGCCTAACGTCTGTGTAAGTTCTCAGTCGTACAGGAGTGGTCCATCTTCAGTGAAGGTACTTGATTCATCTTCTGTACTCAGTAGTTGAAGTCTTCGAACGTTTCGCCTCTCATCCAAAAGGCTTCGTCAGCGACAAAGGTCCCACTATGGACGCAGCTGAATATATAGACCAACGGGGAGGAGTTGGGGTTGGCCCGGCTCCTCCTCTCTAATCACAGCTACTCTCACCTGTGGGTAAACACCTTTGAAGTAGAGAGTCTCTAACGATCTGCTCACCTCAGTATCGGTCAGTCCTGTCCTATTCATAGATGATCACTACCCAGTATCTGTCCTATTCATGGCTCGAAGACTTCAACTGCTGAGTACAGAAGATTAATCAAGTACCTTCATTGAAGAAATACCTGCCTAACGATTCTTGAAGCAACTTGCCTTGAAAAAACAAATGCATTTGCCGTTTTTCGTAATCTTCCATCAGATAAATACTACAGTGAACAACGACGGGAGCGAGGACCGTGACATTCGAACATTTTCACACTATTGCTCTGGGGACGACGATTTCCTTTTCAAAGTTCGCCCACCAGCTGGCAGTCCGGTTTGACCCAGAACCGCTTCGGCGAGGAACATGTGTTGGATATGGAATGGTTATTTGGCAGAAAATAGCCAATGTTAAAGTGCTCCTTTGCCTGTGCTCTTCAACGTGAAGCGGTACTTGAGCTTGTAAACTTGTTGGCCACCGAAACCTCCAGCTATTTATGTCCACACTCAATCTCATAACCAGAGTTTTCCAAAATCTTCACTTTGGCCAGAGGTTTTAGAAACCTTAGTTTTAACGACATAAATCTGCGGTTCGGTATGGATGATAGGCCAAATCATAGGGAAATACAGTATCTTTGATTTGTTGGATACCCTGCTACGTGTGCACAAGGCCATAAACTTTTATTTTTAATCCTTGTCTCATGGACAGCTACACGCTGCATTTTTTAGCTAGGACATAAAACCTTCCCCAAAGTCGTACAATACATCTGACTTTAGTCTGCTCCATGTTGTAATCCTTAAGTTCCACCACATAAAAAAAAAAACATATTCTCAGCCTACCTATGAGATTTTGGCCTCTTTTTTTGATCTGGATAGTTTTTCTTTTATTATCTTTATTGGCTTCCAAATGGCTTTTCTTTTTTTTTTTACCTATACAGTTTATTTCTTATTCATGACTTGTTAAATTAACCAATCAACTTCTCCCTGCACAACACAACAACTATAGACAAGCAAAGATATTAAGATTTCCTTTTTTTATTGGTGCCATCACATGGCTTATAGTGGTCTATGTATCTGTTTCTTGTTTTATGGTGTTAAACCTGACTTTGGTCAGGGATGGAACAATCGTTTATTACAACACCCAAACTTTAAAGCTGGTATTACTTTTACTATTTTATCTATGTACCTGCCCAGACAGAGGGTGAAACCAAGATGTAAAAAACTGACAATTCAAGCACACCACTAACGGTTTGATAACCACAAATCAAGGACCTATAAGATTTAAGGAATCTGCCGGGGCCACAGATTAATATCGACTCCTTCTCCGTCAGAGATTTTGAAACCAGCCCAATTGAACATGACCATAGTCCTTAGACAAAGCCTGGCCTTAGCCTTCCGTAAACTCCGGTCAATTACAATTTCCCTACATGTACGTCTGGGCCTGATCTCAGTGGCCATTCAGCGAGCCGGGGAGGCGGGCCATTTGCGCCGCATTTGCTGGTTGTAGTTTGGCAATGGCGGCAGATATGAAAGTAATGGAAGCTCCTCAATCCGTTCTGGCTCGGCTCCCAAATATCCAGAAATTATAACTGAAGCCTTGGAATGCGCAAGGAATGCTCCCAAGAGTTATGATAGCTGCTTCACTCAACACAAGCGCATTACGTCACGACCAAACGCTAGCGAAAATCAGATCCAATCGTTTCAAAGGAGTTCCCCCCTCCCACCTGTTAATGGAGCTCAATTGTGAAGATCCTGACCCTTGTACGAAACGAAATGAGTACGAGGGTATGGTAAAACAAGGCTACCTTAGACATAACCAGGGTGTATCTGCTATACACATTTCCTTTCGTCCTGTGACCATCTCTTAGTTTTGTTAACGTTCACTGGTGGACCAGGATCAGCAGAGGCCACAGGAATGCAAAGCGTGACACCACGAAGCCTTACCTAAGCTCAAACTCCCCCGAGACTGAACTCTTAATGAACTCGATGCAAATGGTGTCATAATGTTCCTGACTTCAGATTGCATCAAAGCCTCAGTCATTTTAGATGAAGTGTAATTGGCAGAGAAAAGGGGACAGGAAAAAAAAAAAAAGGATCGTCATTGTTGCATGTCCTATCATCTTTTATCAAACAACCCCGTGGTTATACATATTCATGCCGTCAGACGAGCTTTGTACATTGTAAATACGAAATTATGCAGCGAGGGGATGGGTGTGGATGTCAAAGTGAAGCAGTGTTGAAAGGCAGGGCAAAAAGGGGATATGTTTGTGAGAGAGGCTGTATTTGAACCTACTTTATTCGGTATGTTTGGAGTCTGATATTACATATTTTATAATGGGTCCTTTGGTAATGCAAACAGGGGATGGAAGAACTTAACGTAAAACGTTGCTTCAAGGCTAAAAGAAGATGACTAATCTCTTGTAAGAGAACATTTGAAGAACAAGTTCATAAAGCAAGTACATGCACTGGATCATCTTTTATTCAGAGCTATTTCAAAGTTTTCATTGAGGATGATATAAATGCATGCATTTATATCATCAATTAATCTGAACATATCTGCAACTCTATTTTAGTAGGTACTGCAGTCTTATTAAGATGGTCGACCTAAAGTATGCCAATAGTCTGAGAGACTAAGGATCAATCAATTATAAAGCATCTGTATTAATGTCATGAACTTAAAGGCATATTTTCTAGCATTGCTGTGAAAGTTATGTTATGAAATGCGTCTACAAACTCTTCCCTGTGAAGAATTGGGACTTTACAAATGTGTTAGGAACGTTGGGAATGAGCTTGGACCACAACTAAGCATTTGATTTGGTAGCTTCAGGTCAGGTATAGTGCCTTCGAGGATTTTTGGCCTATTGTCGAGCCGTAAAAGGTCACTCAAAGTAGCCTGTTTTGTTGAGTGTCCAGTGTTATGGGGTAATCCTATCATTGGCATGCTTCTCCTGGACCAAGTTTAGTTTGACAGAAAGAGTTGTCTATGATGTGGTAAAATAAAAGCCTTTCTGTTCTATGTTTCCTAATAAAGTGTCCATAAGGTTCCGCGTATGTACATGTACAGAATATTAACACAATTTTTCTGGTATTTCAGACGCATGCAGTGCTGAAGTGGTACCTACGGCCTTTATTCTAGGTTCTGTTCATTGTTGTCAAAACCTGCACAGAGCAGATGTAGCACACTGCTGTGAAGGACAAATGTGTTCAAAAGAGCAGTTCTGTGCCCATTCCTCTGACAACGAGAGAGTAGAGTTTTGGGAACGGTGCACAATCCATGAATTGTGTTCAAGGTTTTAACAAAATAGACAAAATTACTTTGAGAAATGAGTTCAAGCTGGGTGGCGTGGTGTAGCAAATACACAATGATAGACATACAGTGAGTTATTGGCACTACTGGTATATAAGAGAAAAGAACGTAAAAAAAAAAAAAACATCTTTTACACTTAAAGGTGCATTATGCAACTATTTACGCAGAAAAAAAAGTTTATATTTGTGCGTATTTGGCCTTGTGGTGACCCCGTGGCTGTATGAGTGGTCAGCTCATACTTTCCATCACTGTCTCTACAAGATCAAATACACACAAATATCAACTTTTTTTTTCCACATAAAAAATTGCATAATGCACCTTTAACTTTTAAAAATTATATATTAGGGCCGGGACTCGATTAAAAAAATTAATCTAATTAATTACAGGCTTTGTAATTAATTAATCGAAATTAATCGCATATAAATATTTGACCTGAGAACAGTGAGAAGTAAGTTTTTTCAGATGGATTTTTAGTATACCATAGAATAATGACAGAATACATGAGCTTAAGCAACAAAATATTGTTTATTGTTGCTTTAGAGGCCATAACAGACTTTGTTGATTTAGCAACAGCTGGTTTAAAGGCACGTAAACTATTAGCGCGAGGTCGCAGCTGAAGCGCGCGCCCGTGCAGGCACACTACGCAACCCGAAAACAAACGTAATGGAAAACTCTCACCGGTCCTGTTGAGCAGTATCCAGAAACTCCAAGTCTTTCAGAGTCGTGTCCCCGCTTCAAACCCGGGCTTTAGTCCATGTGAGGAATAGTCCGTGTCGTGTGATTGGAGCGAGGGCGCGCGCACGCATGCGTGAAGAAATACAATGAGCGCGCCTGCCTCAGCTGGAGGGCCATCAGCTGGGCACGTAAATAACAACACAAAGTACACACCGGATTGCGTTTACAATCAAAATAATGTTAAACATAAATTATATGTTGACTGTGCTACAAGTTGGTGCTCCAGTATTATCGGTCCGCCTAAACTCATCCAGTGAGAAACGTTCCGCGTTGTAAAAACATTGTGCGATTAAAATGCGTCAAAAAAATTTTACGCGTTATTTTTGTGTAATTAATTAATCTAAATTAACGCGTTAAAGTCCCGGCCCTATTATATATATATATATATATTTTTTTTTTTTAATGCTCTGCTCGCTTCCCAACAACTAATTGGAAAACGATGTATGCGCCACATTCCTCACACCAGTTGACTCATAGCTTTCTGTCCTCTTTTGATCAAGACTGTTAGCTTTTTTGAAGAATATGTTTGCAGCGATTCTAAGTTTATAGCACAACAAAGCATTTTTCACGGCAATCTTTTCACATATTTACTAAGGGATGCCAATATTTCCCATCATTTGAGTAAAACTGCAAATGACTCCATGATACTGTACATGAATGCAGTTTATAGGGCTGTTTGTTCCATGCCCGGTTCTTCAATTAGCGATACTCGCTCCCATCTAACGTCGCCGTCCGTGTACATAAAAGGACAAATTGCATGTTTACCCCCCTATAAATTGCGTTGGCCGCTGAATGACAGTAGTGCACATATCTCTATACAAACAGCCCCAGGCCATCAGGCTTCTCCGCCGCCTGCCTCTATATTTATCTGCACTATTTACGGCCTTCCTTCGGCTGTCTCTCTATTTTAAATGCGCCTCTCGCTATACAAGCCAGTCTGTTACGGCGGTGACGCGGCTGACAGAAGAGCTGATGCAGGGGGTTGTTTGCTCCACTCTGAGGATGAGGAGGCGAGGAAGGGGGGGGGGGGGGGGGGCAAGGGACCATATATCCATGACTTTGTAGAAATACTGTAGTACTGTAATTTTTCTGAAAAGCATCGCTATTGCGGTCAGATTTGCCTTTCAGGAGCATTATTACTCTGAAATATGATCTGTCAAAAATAAGGCGGGGGTCACATGCATTTTAGGACAAGAAGATTAGACTTTATTTTTTTTCTCTGAGAATCTTATATTGACAATAACTGTGGCACATTTAAATTCAGTCAAATACAGCAAAATGTGGATGCAGTTTGGGGGGGGGAAAGGACTAAACATATAAGATTATTCTGTACTAACTGAAAACTGCCTTTCGCATTAAACAAAACAAATGATTGTCATAATATTATAATTGGGTACGTTTTCAATTTACCCCTGAACCCAAAATAGACATTAGATGGCACTCTTCACATAAGCTACTGGCAATAAACCGAAAGGATAACACAGTGCAAATAACAGTAAGTTTACATGCACTCAAATATTCAGATAATGAATGGTGATTTTCAATTTCCTGGTTTTGTCCGGTTCCTGTAAACCCAGAATCCTGTTTTTGTGCAAACCTTTGAAACAGATACAGCACTTTTAAATACCTGCGCAATACCTACCATATACCTGCGCTTTTAAAACATTGTATCTTCAACAAAACATCAAAGTAACTTTAAAAAACAAATACTTTTTTTGCTTAGTGGTATTTCCGGTGGGATCGATCAACGTTCCTACCGTCACATTTGGTCATGAGATTTGGGTGATGACCGAAAGGATAAGATCGCGAGTACAAGCAGCTGAAATGAGTTTCCTTCGCAGGGTGGCTGGGCGCACCCTTCGAGATAGGGTGAGGATCTTAGTTACCCGGGAGGAGCTCGGAGTAGAGTCGCTGCTCCTTCCCATCGAAGGGAGCCAGCTGAGGTGGCTAGGGCATCTGTTCCGAATGCCTCCTGGTCGCCTCCCGCGGGAGGTGTTCCAGGCATGTCCCACTGGGAGGAGGCCTCGTGGAAGGCCCAGGACACGCTGGAGGGACTATGTCTCCGAGCTGTCCTGGTGTCGCCTCGGGGTCCCCCCAGAACAGCTGGAGGAGGTCTGCGTGGATCGGGAAGTCTGGACATCTCTGCGGAAACTGCTGCCTCCGCGACCCGGCCCCGGATAAAGCGGAAAAACATGGATGGATGGATGGATGGTATCTCCGGTGGAAGTCAATGCTGCTCTCAGATCAAACCAATAATTTTATTTATTTTTTTATTCTCACATGTGTCGCTGAAGCTGGGAAAGAACTCCACTGTTGCAAGTGCTTCCTTGGATAGATCTTGTCCCTGTGCTAGGAAAATGTTCGAAAAAGACATTCGTTAGCATCATTGTTAAAGTATTTAGCTCCTTACCGTGTTTGACATTAGCTCCGCCCCTCACTGGAGCCTAAATATCCAGGATACTGTAGTTGCTCATATAAACAGGGATATGAGTGTCCTGGTTTCCCGGACGTATGTAAAGATGATATCCAGAATATTGTCATAACCAGGATATGCCTAATAACCAGTTTACTCAAGCGCATGTAAACACAGTCATGTAATATCAATCTGGAATGACTCCCATGAAAATGTTGACATTGTGGCCTAACACATTCTGTTGTATTGTGACTGTTATGGCGCAGCCATATTCCACTGTTGAAATTATGCTGAACCAGCTGACTGTTGTCCTTTTGTATTTTGAATTTGAATGTATGCATGTTTTAAATATTGCTATTGTATGAACAATGGGACAATAAAGTTTATCTTATCTTAAAATTGTATTTGTTTAGTATCATACCTTTTTGTTGGCGTTGCCAATAATTAGGCCCGAGCAACGGACACGAAGTGCCCGGCGAGGGACTAATTAAAATCGTAAAAAAAAAGGGAAAACGCAAGAATTCAAATAGCAAACGTGGACCGATACACAAGTAACAGGTATCAGAAATTAGTGCTCCGGGAGGTCTAATTTTGGGTGGCGTTGGCAAGAGAAAATAATCAAAGATGGCTCAGTGGCGCCCCCTCAAACAGGCAGTTTACATTGAGTCAATGAGAGCCCGGTGGCAAAAAATGTCATGGTACAAAGGTGACACTGGCCAGGGTCATAGACCACGTCAGGACATGTCAAAAAATATATTATGAGCCCGGCCTAAACTCTACAGGAAGTCGGCCATCTTGGCCCAAACCTCGAACCTTCAAAATCGTACCTGTTGAACTTGTGACCCCTGATCCCCGAGTTTTCAATCAAAAGCTTCAATTTTTGGCCAAAATGTCCCAGACCCATGTGGCTTTCCAAATCCTCATTTCAATTTTGGAAATATTATCGGGCGTGGTCATGACAAGGCCGCAACTCAAAGGCCATTTTCAACAAAATTCAAAGTCTCATATCTTTCACAGACTTTGTGGGATTGCAACGGACCCAATACGGCGCACGTGCACATTCTCGAGCTGGACCTAACCATGTGCAAACGCAGCCACTATCGCCAAAAATGACCCACTGGCGCCCCCTTCAAGGTTTTTTCTTGAAAAATTCCAATCAAAAAATCGGGATGGTATGGAGTTGTGAAAATAATCACACAGGCCTTCCCCGTCATAGGGATCGCGCCCGCCTTAGTGTGAGCTTTCCGAAAATGTATAACATGTGGGGGTACAAGTAATCAGTCCACTTATACAGCCTGTTCAAGTGTGAGAACAGCGCCACCTGCAGGCTTAAGCTGGCTTTTAAGTGGCTTGTAAGTGGCCCGCCCATCCTCCGTGGAAATAGCCAGAGTTGTTCTTCTGGGAGCATGTTGGCCTCTGTCAGAGTTGCCACTGTCATAGTTTCTCATGAAAATCGTCAATTTTCCCAAATACCCCCTTTATTCACAAAAGCCACAGTTTTAGACTCGTACGTAGATATACTACCCCTCTGTGACAGAAAGAAGCTTTAATTTGGACGCGTTTGCCTCCAAATTGAGCTTTTTTGGACTTTACAGTCATAGGAAGTTCACTTAGACTGTTTCCTGTCCGTCTCTGCGTGTTCCTCGTACTATGTGGCTCTCACCAAAGTATTCCATCATCTTTTAAGAGTTCTGCTGTGCTTGTGTGTAAGCCTGTGTAGCTCCATTGGTAGAGTGCAGGGTTTGCACTGTCATATTGCCGGTTCAATCCCCACCATGACTTTTTTTTTTTTTTTTTTTTTTTTACGCAGTACCTACTGGGAAGAACCTGAATTGGCGACTACGCTCCCACCCTCATTAAAAACGGGACAATGACCCACACGTTGTACCACATGCCGTTTCATAAGATATTTCACATTTCGGCTGCAAAATAAATCTGCTTGTGTAGCTACATGGGTAGAGTGATTCCCAACCATGGGATTGCTGGATCAATTCTCACCTTGACTCTTTTTTATTTTTATTTATTTTTTACTCGGCAACTACTGGGAAGAACATGAATCGGCGCCTATGGTCCCACCCTCATTAAAAACTGCGAAAATAACCCCTCTCAACAAAATATTGTTTCACCTATCAAGTACACTGAATGTCCGAGGCATCCTCTCAAATATTTGTCCCCCAGGCAAGTTTGCTCTAATTATAAAATGATTCAAATCATCTTGGCTCTCCGTTTTCTGCATATACGTGAGCCTGGTGATCTTTATAATAGTAATCCAAGGTCTTTTCATGTGTACCCGCCTTAGCTCCATGGGTAGAGTTCTGGACTCAAAATCACAAGGTTGCCGGATCAATTCCAACCTTGACCTTTTTTTACTTTTTATTTGTATTCATGTTTTTATTTGATTCTTTACTGGCAATCTACAGGAAAGAACATAAATGAAACATGAAATGAGAAAATGGAGGGGGGTGGGGAGCTTGACCGGAAATGACCTCTCTCCTCCAGTGGCGTGCTAGGACCTAATTTAGAGAATATTAGCCTATATTCGTCCCATTGTGACATAGATAGCTCAGTGATAGAGTGCTGGTCTTTGGTGCGGTAGGTTGCCAGTTCAAACACAGCTTGGACACTTTTCTAATGCTTTCTCTTTTCACATGGGCTGCTGCACTCTGAGCCTGATACAACTCAAGAATGAGCACCAAGTTATGTAGACACAATTATTTAATTGTCCACTTTTCTACGTTTCACTCCCTTTTTCCTCTTTACTCACTGCTTTCTGTAAATATAAGAGTGCACGATGTTTCATAACATTGATATACGTTTAGTTTGTGCAGTTTCCTACAGCTTGGCTAGCTCTATAGGTAGAGCACTGGGATACCAATCATGAGGTTGCCAGTTCAAGCTCAACCATGGCTTCCTTTTTTTTTTTTTTTACTTTTGTAGTTTGGACTGGGCATCTACAGGGAGGAACATACATCAAACTCAGGGATTTAGAGAAAAGTAGCCCACATCAGGTGTACTTCTGTATGGGGTTATTGTTTACCGGTCTCTGGTTCAGGAGGTTACCACTTCAAATATGACTTGGACATTTTTCTAATGTTTTTTCTTTATTTTTTGATAGATTTACCTAAATCACAATCTCATAGTGCGCAAGCACAACGCTTCCGCTCAAAAGTCAATTGGGATACATGTGCTGTCTCTCACTAGTCCCAATGTATACAGATGGTCTTACTACAGGTTTGGCAATATTTACTGAATAATTTTTTAATCAAGGCAATTTCGCGTGCCCACAGATTTGAGTGGGTGATCCAGTCCTGCAGCACCTGGGGCAAGAGTGAGGCCGGGGTGTGACGAAGGATCAGGCGAAAGTGGGCCGCGTTAAGGAGCAAAACAGACCGGGTTGGGTGTAAGGCCGAGGCCAGAGCAGGTTTGGGCGAGAGCGGACGGGGGCGGTCACATTCGCAAGGGGGGGGCGGTCGCAAGGGGGGGCGTTCGCAAGGGGGGGCGGTGGCAAGGGAGGGCGGTCGCATTCGCAAGGGGGGGGCGGTGGCAAGGGGGGGCGGTGGCAAGGTGGGGCGGTCGCAAGGGGGGGGCGGTCGCAAGGGGGGGGCGGTCGCAAGGGGCGAGGGCCTTTATCGCCGCGAGCGGCTTTAATTGCCCTTGTTTTTGGCAATTGTAAAAACAAAAAAGGCCAGTTCTGCCACATGATTGGCTTGAACCACAAGTAGTGCGAACTCAAACAATTAGCAGGGACTAGACTAGATGGATTCCCCAGAGTTTAGGAAATGCGTCTGAACGTGAAAGTTTGTTAGGGCTTAATACAACAACTCTAAACTGCTTATATTTGTATAATGTAAAATAAGTTTATTCTTATACACTATTAAGGCGAAGCACTGCAGGTGAATAGTAAGTCAGCGTGAATAATAACTTGGTGATATAAATTTAAAACTTCTGCAGTAGATTACTGACAAATATGAGAATTTTTTTTTTTCAAGTATTACAAGATTTCTGTAATTTTATGTTTTCAATTTGACCTATATGTTCAGCGACACAATCTAAATCATGGATAGACCCAGGTTTACAGTTGTTGTATTGTTTGCATATTAGTTACTGAGGTTTCAGAGGGGATTTTGGGTATCTTTGGATATCTAAAAATTGCCTTGTTTTGTTTGGGTTCAAAGCTGAATAAATCAGGCTAGAAATTAGATTTTAAAAGCCCCTCTGGAAAGACCTCCAAAATATTGCAAAGCCCAAGAAACTAAACTGGTGAGGTCGTTGCATGAGTGAAGCAAAAACCTAATTTTGAGAACCTGTGCACGTGCACAAGAACAGTTCCCCCGGTGACACCCAGAAAGAAAAATACCATATTTGGGTTATAGCATCATCTCGGGGACCGTTCCCAAGACACATGGATGTAAAATCTGTCAATATTTGTGAATGAATATGCGAGGGAAAGCCGACTTTGCGAAGCGATCTTGAAGCTACTTCTGGGATATCTCTGCCTCGCTAGCACAAAAAAAAAAGAAGGTCATAGAATAAGCATCACACGGGGTTTGTCATTTTTATACTCTGGCATGAAAACTAAGATAAGAGAAAAATCTCAAAATTGATCTCGCCTTAATGTTCCTTACAACTCTATTTACAAGTGTGTCTTTTCTAATACAATACACTGGTTTACAGTTATTCCATGTCATTTCTAGTGCCCTGTTATGTTCACAAAACATTAAGTCATATGACTTGATGCACTGCTTCAAAGTTACAGTAAAGCATTTTAAAACACACACTTTCGACAGTCCCTTCTTCATCCTCACAGATCACAGGCACTCCTGTCCTTTGGGACAGTAGACGGGGGTTGAGTCCTGTCCGCCTGCCCCCCCCTTTCCCTCCCACACCCTGGCCTCCCCTCACCCTCAGGCCAGACTGTGACACCGACTGCCTCCTGTGGGACACTTTTCAGCCGAGCACAGGAATACCCCAGACACTGAAAAGGATGTTCGCGCACTCGAGCATTGCCCACAAGCTTGTGAGGCGTGAGGGAAAGCTCTGTTCCATCAATACAGTCAGAGTCACTACTTAAAGCTATACTTTCTCTGTTAACGGTAACCCGCGCGGGCACCGTGTCATAAGTTTTAGGAAGCTTTTAACAAAAAAAATTGATTTCTTATGACGTGATCTTCGTGGTAACATATAGGACAAAATTAGCGGGGAAAAGGAGCGTCCTTGTGGGACTCCTCCTGGCAGATGCGTTTTGAATAAAATATGTTGAAAGTAAATACATTAAGGCTTTTAGAACTAAGCAGCAGACCTTTATTACCCGGCTATTGTATATGCATGGCGTTCGTAGTATCGAGATGTCCCAAAGGGTGCGATTAAAAATTGTTATTTTAAAATGTCACTTAAAAGAATGACGAAGCCATTCATAATGTAACCTCGTAATCTGCATATTTTAAGGGTACGGCTGTGTGTGTGTGTGTCATAAATAAATGCATGCGTGAACACGAAACGTGCTAAATATGGTTTATATAAAGAGACACGGGTGATGGAAGGAGCGGAGCCTGACAGGAACACAACTCCCATTCAGTTTTAAACATGTGAGAGGCTTTAGACAGCACAGGTGACTGAAAGGTCATTCTTAAGAGGGAAAAAATGAATGGCACCAATATTCAGTATTCTTTTACTCCTCAAATGGAAACATGTAATGAATGAATTACCAAACAAATTAATAAATAGGCGTACATGAAACGGTTATTCAATGATAAATTATGCGCACGTGTACAATTGTTGTCCGCAGTGTTAGGGAGAATACTTTGAAATTGTATTTAGTTACAGAATACTGTGAATACTTGCCTTAAAATAAATACTGTAACGCATTCTATCACTTTGTCCAATAGTCCTTAGTATTGTATTGTGAAGACTTATATTGAAGACATATTCCAAATCATTATTTTATTTTAGGAGGAAAAGCAGGTCTTTTTAATAATGTGCAATATGAAGCTTAAATGTAATGATTGAGTACTGCGATGTGTTCCTGAATACTCAAAATGAGTACACATGTATTCCGTACACTGGTTGTACGTACAGTATATTTGCAACATGTCATCATATTTTCCTCCATGAATATAAATCACTTTTAGCGGACCATTTTCTCTTTGGTTAAATCGCACCTCGTTTTGGCCAATCATGACCCAGTCACAAAATGTCACTGAACAATAAAGTCTTTGAAAATGCTTTTAGTGTTTGTTAGTATATGGCAACGTAATTTGAGCTTTTCCGACAACACCGCGTACAATGCTGTAGTACTGATTTGTGTGCTTTTTACTTAAATTTACTTTTTTTCAGAAACGTCCTACTTATGTGTGTGATGGTGAATAACTCTTCAAATGTGCTTTTTAGATGTTAATTAATGCCATGCACTCCAGGAAAACAAGTTTATTGATTTCCCAGTAAATAAGATTCAAATGAGAGCAGGCGTTTGGACATAAATCATACCATTTCTAATTCATTCTTCTGGCAGCTCTGGGTGCAAACAGCAGAGCCAGATGTTGGTAATTTAAATGCTGTAGATATTGCGTGTCAACGTGTCAGCAGATGGTAGAGTGGGTCGTCTCATGATCGGAAGGTCAGGGGTTCGAATCCTGCCTCCTGAAGGTGCACGCTGTCGTTGTGTCCTTGGGCAAGACACTTCACCCACCTTGCCTCCAGTGTCTGCGTACATTGGCGTATGAATGGGTGAGAGGTTCCTTGCTGTAAAGTGCTTTGAGGGCCTAATGTAGGTGGAAAAGCGCTATATAAGTTGAGACCATTTACCATTTTACTTTATTGTTGTGTATGCAAGACACAATAATAAAAAACGATTCATTCATACATCTATTTTTTTATATTTGTAAGCAATGGGATTTTGACTCCCTGACCGCATCGTATTAGTATTTATAAATGTATTGTACGGCAGTACTAATATAGCATGTATCCTGCTTTTAAAGGATTAAGTGTAACTGCATGTCTTTTGAATGTTTAAGGGGCCCCAGTGACAAAGTTTATTTTTTAGAAGATACTGTATATGGTTTTAAAAACAATGTGAGCACATTAAGTCGAGCAATACTGTAGTTATGAGCATTGTTGTAGTGTATGGACCTGGGGCTTCCTGACTTTATGGTGTTATCAGCTTGTCCTTGCAAAACTTACTAATACTCACAAAAGCCTTCATTTAAGAGCCTCAGGTGGCAAGCATCCAGTGTTGGGCAAGTTACTTTATAATTGTAATATATTCTATATGAGTAGTTACAGTTTTAAAAGTGTAATATGTTTATTACATATTACTGTTTTAAAAAAAGTAGTTGAGTGGTTTTGACGACGTTAGCTACACGCAACTGCAGATCTTATACACCAGTGTCCAACTTGATTTTGTGCTGCATTTTATTTGGGGGGAGTTTGACATGTCTTTGTTCATACATTTAAATGCACTAGTAACTCGAGTTACTTGAATTGAAATGTCTAATATATTATCGTATTTTGTTCAAGTAATATGTTACTGTTCCTTAGTTACTGAAAAAAAGTAATATCGTAATCTGGTTAGTTTTGGAATACGTTACCCCGAACACTGTAACCCACTTTGACAATCGACAAGTGAGTCGCACAACACAATGACTTATAGGTTCTTAGTAAAAAAAAAATTCCGACTAAGGAGAAAGTTGGTTCTTGAACCGGTCAGACATGGGTAGTATATTTACTGTGACGAAACAGTACTGGTACTTATATAGCGCTTTTCCACCTATATTAGTCACTCAAAGCGCTTTACAGCAAGGAACCTCTCACCCATTCATACACCAATGTACGCAGACACTGGAGGCAAGGTGGGTGAAGTGTCTTGCCCAAGGACACAACGACAGCGTGCACCTTCAGGAGGCGGGATTCAAACCCCCGACCTTCCGATCATGAGACGACCCGCTCTACCATCTGCGCCACCGTCCTCTTATTATTTGGATTACTTTATGAGTGTACAAGTGGCAAAAGCTTTAAACATTGTAAAGTTTCTTGCACCATTCTTTAAAGATTCAGTAATACTATTTATTGTGTACTATTTTCACATTTTGTTTTGTCAAATTTCTTCACTACTCAAACATTTTCAACCCCTTATATTGAATTGTTGAACCTCTCCTTGTGAATGTTTAAGTAATGCTACGTTTACTTGAGTGGTTTATTTGACCCCCTCCTGGAACAGCCACCTTAATGTGGTGGAGGGGTTTGAGCGCCCGAATGATCCTGGGGGCTCTGTTGTCGGGGGCTTCGTGTCCCTGGTAGGGTCTCCCATGGCAAACAGGTCCTAGTTGACGGGTCAGACAAAGAGCGGTTCAGAAGCCCCTTATGAGAGACCAACAGGCCCGGTTAGAACCATGAGGCCGTCCTTCTGTGGACCCACCACCTGCAGGGGGAGCCAGAGGGGCTGGTGCAATGTGATTTGGGCAGATCGAACAGCTGCCCCCACGACCCGGCAACGGACAAGTGGAAGAAGATGGATGGATGGATGGATGGGTTTATTTGACTGCACCACCCGCCTCTGCTGCATACCAAAAGTGCACTCCTCCATGTGAGTGCCTGGGACAGAGAATGGTACTTTGATGCAACATGTACGAGTGCCTTCTGGGGCTACAAAACATCAATAACTGTCGTTTTTATTTAAGGTCCTATATTACGCTTTATATGCCTTGCCTCGATCATTTGTAGAATAACAAAATGGCGTATGTGTCTAAACAATATGCTTACATTTAACGACATGATCAAATGCAGTTATACTTTAGGCCAGCAGAGTGCGCACAGGATGGCAGGGCAGAACGAGCCAAACGAATGAATTGCATGAGGTGGGCTTTGAAACTAAATCAACACGAAGCCAAAAGCAAATAAAAACAGCCCTCATCAAATGCTGCGTAATCTTAAGAAACATGCGGGCGCCCTGACTCAGCACACGAGGCGGATCAGTCAGAACATCACGCTGCCTGTGTGTTTTGTGAAAAGGGCTCTGGGCGCTCACGACTTAACTCTCCGCCGAGGACACAGCTATCGCTCCAACTTTTATCTTGCACGCCTTTGTTCCTGCTCTGATGCTGGAGAGGCTTGTAAGTCGACCAGCTACTTCTAAACGGCTCCCTTAGAAGTGCGCACAATAAAAACAAGTGCAAATAAAAATATGATGGAGAAACCAAACCAATAAATATACAAAGCTGATTATTAAGAGTTTTAGAGTAACATTTATATTCCGCTTTACTAGGTTCTGAAATCAATCTCAGACGCCTGTGATGATTAGTTGTCAGGTAAGTCCAGTTAAGGGAAAAACTACTGAAAAAGGACGTTCCACATTATTAAGCAGACCACCATTTTCAATCAATTATGGGAAAGAAAAAGCATCTCTCTGCTGAGGAAAAGCGTGAAATGCCTTGGACTAGGGATGAAAACCTTCGAAATGTCATGAAAGATTAAGCGGAATCATCGTACTGTTAAGAGATTTGTGGCTGATTCAGAGCACACACATGTTTGTGCGGAAAAAGGCACAATGAGGACGGTTTCTGCCAGACAAATACATCAGATTAAGAGAACAGCTGCTACAAAGCAGCAAACAGGTATATCAGATGGATGGAGTAGTGGATGGTTGGTAAATGGCCACCATGTCCCAACAAGGCTGTGATGTCAGTAAGGAGGGGGTGGAGTCATGTTTTGGCCTGGAATCATGGGGGGAGAGCTGAGAGCTGGTTGGCCTCTTTAAGCTCCCTGAAGGTGTGAAAATGACCTATGAAAAATATGTGGAATTTCTGACTGACCACTTTCTTCCATGGTAGAAAAGGAAGAGCCGTGCTTTCCCAAACAAAATCATATCTGATTGATGCAGGATACCTGTCATGGCCCTTCTGGGATGGGGCTCGGTGTTTCCACTCCCCTCTCCCCGTGTGTGTGTGTTTGTGTGGGCGGAGATTAGCTGGGAGGAGCTGCGGCTGATGGTGCACACCTGGAGTCCATCACCTCGTCCTGCTATGAAAAGCCCTGTACTCCAGCCAGTCGTCGCGAGATTCTTAGTCTACCAGACGGTGAATCTCGGCTCCTGAAAAGTATTTTGATATTCGACCAGTACTCACCTTGAGTAATCCTTGTTCCTGTTTTTCGTGCCTGGCCTGCTCCGCTCCACTCCTGGGTTCTGGAATTGTTTTTGTTGGACAATAAACTGCACTAACCTTACCACTGTCGTGCGTCACTTTTTGGGTCAGAACCTTTGAGCCCTGACAATACCTCTGCATCATTGGCTGCTATGGGCATACAAGGAGAGAAACTCATGATGTGGACCCCATCCTACCCTGACCTCAACCCTATGGAGATGCTTTGGAGCCTGAAGCAAAACATCTATGAGGGTGGGAGGCAGTTTTCATCCAAACAATGGCTCTGGGAGGCTATTCTGACACCCTGCAAAGAAACCCAAGCAGAAACTCTCCAAAAACTCACAAGTTTAATAGATGCAAGTATTTTGTAGCTGCTATCAAATAAAGGTCCTATGTAAATGTAACTTGACCTTGCTTTCAGTAAATATGACCTCCTAATGCAGCAAATTCACCAAATGACCATTATCAGTTCTTTACAACCTATAAAATGTATTGAAACGTTGCTGTGCATAATCATTTGGAACGGTACATTTTAATTTGTTTATTATATTTATTTTAAAAAGTTTTTTTCATTCACATTGAAATGATCCCCTAACAGTTAAAGGCTTAAAAATTACGTTGAATGTCTTTGAGTTGACAATTTAGAAAATCTGAGAAAACTATCATTTGCATAATCATTTGGAACATACTTTATAGGAGCTACAGTAGGTCATCTTTCACTCACTCCACTGTCATAGCTGCCCCAGTACTGACTGATGAAAACAGCCTCTTATGCCAATCACTCACTTGCACACTCCATTCACATTGGCAGCGTGAGTGAAGTGTCTTGGTCAAGGGCACAATGAAATATGAACCGTTACACTGGCCTGTAGGCTGTGATCTTATGGATTTGGGTAAAGCTGAACTGGAGAAAATTGCACTTGGTTAAGGTGGGGTTAAGAGGTTAAAAGGACAGAAAGAAAGATTAATAAAACCCCAAACCACTCAAACTTTCTCTCTGATACTGGCCCTTCATCTTCAATGATTATATCGAGTTGTAGAGCGGTGTTGAGTAATGGAATTTGTTATTTCTTCAGACACGCTGTAGTTTTGAATGGAAAATTAGTAGGTTCATACCACTGCTTCAGTCTAAAGCCCTGACCAATTATGAGGTTTGCACCAGGATGAGCATCTCGGGCCAAACATTCCCACTTACAAAAAAAAGGTCACCAGCCAGTCTGATAACTCCCCCCCCCCCCCCCCCCCCCCCCTGTTGCCAGAAGACAAAGCAGTAAGACTTCTCTTTTCCTCCATGGGTCTGAATCCTTCTCCCCTATCTCTTTTTTATTTTGAAGGGATCATTTGAAATTGAGATGTGAGCGAATCAGGTCGAGTTGAGGTGAGGGTGACTGACAGTGTCCTGAGTCGGGGCGTCTCTATCGGTGGCTGCAGTGACAGACGGAGACGGCATAAGCCTCCCGTATGAATTATTCTGTTTTCTCAATGCGACTGAGGCCGCACTACACGGCTGCAAGTACAATACAGCATACGACACAATCATGCAAGTAAATGAGATCGATTCAATTAGTAGTCTTTACTCAAGTACACTTTTGCAGGATTTGTACAGGAGACACTTTTTTTCACGTTTTAAAACTTTTAGTTGCTTTTTTTTTTGCCGTTTTTGTCGCTTTTTTGTCCTGTTTTTAATGCGGGTTTTTTTTGCGTTTTCATCCTTGTTTCTGTTGTCATTTTGATAACAGATTTGGGCACTTTTTATGTCAAGTAAACTGTATTGTGTGTCGACGCCCCATTAGCGATGCCTGAAATGCGTCCCCTCTCTGCAAAGGCAACAGAACAAATTGAGCGGTGTTATTTCCAATGTAAGGCGTTCATTTGCTCTTGATCCCTCGGAGACGGGCTGTTTACAAACTTCAAACACGCCTACGCGTCCCGAAGGATTATCCCACTTGGCTTTCCATCCACACGCGCATGTTAGGAGAACAAAAGAGAGGCTAAAGAAGTACTAAGACTGGACTGAACCAGGTCAAAGTCAGGCCTATACACCCCGGTAATATTATTTCAAAACAAAACCAAATATCACGAGGCCTGGAATTGATTTATTCAATGCCAAGAACTGAATGCATAACCAAATTTATGATCGAACTAATCCAGTATCGGTTTGATTGATTGATTGATTGATTGATTGAAGACGAAAAAGACATAACAAGACTAAACTAACACTAACTTGATGACTAAACTAGGTCTAACTCGGGGCTAAAACAGGATTAACTCGGATAAATATAGTATTAGATCTGAAGCTAGAACTAAACTACATTTAAACCAATGGGATGGGTTGATTTGGTGGATGTGGTGCACACACACAAATGGATGAAGAGGATCTATTGATGTATTTGTGATGAGCCCTATGCTGTGTGTTGCATTAAAAAAACAAGGTTTGAGTGGGCAGCTGTCGAAAGATGTTTGACCTCTCACAGCTGCCCGGCACCTGCTTACCCTACATTAGTGATTGACAGAGTTATGCCCTTTTTACATCATCCATTTGTTCTGGTAATTATTAAACAATTATCCTGCCGAAAACGCCAAATGTTGTGACATTTCTAACTTTAAACTATTGTAACTATTATCAAGAGAGTTGAAGTCTGAATCAAGTGTGGCCATTTTTCCAGCATGCGCACACAGTCTGCCCAGGACCTAGGTTTTTACAAGGTTTGAGTATTTACAGTAAACCAAAAGGAGAAATGCGTGGTCCCATATAGTGATTTCCATATAACCGTCCGTCACGTAGATATCAGAGAACGGCATCAAGGACTATAGTCCATCGGTTTAGGTGAGTGGCATCTGGCAGCCACAAAAACACGTCGTACATGAGCAAAACATACAGGTAGTGTCTGTGAAAATGTGTGACAAAGGTTACAACAACAGCGCCAGCATCAAGGATTACAACTACACAGTCCTCCCAACTTCCCTTCTTCCGAACACTGGATTTACAAAAGGCAATTAAAGCAACAGCAACCTCACAAGACAATATCCACATAAACTCA
Source organism: Proterorhinus semilunaris (assembly GCA_021464625.1). NCBI lineage: Eukaryota > Metazoa > Chordata > Actinopteri > Gobiiformes > Gobiidae > Proterorhinus > Proterorhinus semilunaris. The sequence goes on along the minus strand of CM038356.1, from coordinate 26,290,252 downwards.
AGATGGACAATGCAATGCAAACAATCAATCAAACAAACACCTGTTACACTATGACCAAACAAAACCTAAGCTAACAATGACTATGACAACGATCTAAGTGAAGCTGAAAGGGTACAACGAGTTTGGTTGTAGAACAAATCTGTAGATCAAATGGAGAGTGAGTCATGAGCCAACCTGAGCCACATGTTTTGGAGATAGACAAACCAGAAAGGAGCCAGCTGAGGTGGCTAGGGCATCTGTTCCGGATGCCTCCTGGTCGCCTCCCTCGGGAGGTGTTCCAGGCATGTCCTATTGCGAGGAGGCCTCGTGGAAGGCCCAGGACACGCTGGTGGGACTATGTCTCCGAGCTGGCCTGGTGTCACCTCGGGGGTCCCCCTAGAACAGCTGGACGAGGTGTGCGTGGATCGGGAAGTCTGGGCATCTCTGCTGAGACTGCTGCCCCCACGACCCAGCCCCGGATAAAGCGGAAGAAAATGGATGGATGGACAAACCACTAGAGGAAATCTACACAGACACGGAGGATAGAGAAAGGCAGTGCCCAGTGCAGATGGTGTCTTGGCGTGAGGAAAAAGTCTTAACCAATGCTCCACCGTGGTGCCCAGGAGCGGACTGAAGGAAGTCAACACTAAGAATAGTCAAGGACACCTTCACGATTTAACCAAATCCAAGCACAGAATATGGAACTATGCGCAAACCAAGACTTTGAAACTAGAAACGGGCAGTAGCATTAGACGTTAATGCCCCATCAGTAATACCAATCCCACAGTTTGACAACCATTAGACATTTAAATATCACCACAGGTCTTTTCACCAAAGGATCAGCGGTGTGGGTAACTTTGATCTGTTTGCCCCCGTCTTCTCCCTTCTGTATATCAGGAAGTGAGAGCGCGAGAGACTCCGTTTCAGCTTGGACTGCACATTGGGAGGCTTATCCCTGAACTGCGCAGATAGCGAGGCGACCGGGGCATCATCACTCTTTCATGTGCTGGGGCGTGTGTCGGGTTTGGAAGTGTCAAAGAGGATGTTCGCATCAATAATTAAAAAGCTCCAGCTCAGAAAGTCAAAACATCTCCGGTTAGCATTACCTCTCAATGTACCCAGCAGTTTTGTCCCGGCGTTAGCGGGGCGTGTTCCAATTAGGCTCGCAAAAAGGGTCGGAAGATTCCAGTGAGAAATTTCATGGGGATTTTAGCTTGGAAAGTTTAGAGAATTGTCACAAATTAAAAAGCCTTAATCGAGCACATTTTCCCCAGTTCAGTTTCACCCAAATCTAAAAGCTTCCCGACTGGAGTTCACGTGACGACAAACTGCTTTTTTTTGTTGCTTTTTCATCACTTCTTCGTCGTCCTCGTTTACGTCTCGGTTTTGTTGGTATTTTGACACTTTTTTTCAAGAAGCTTTGAGATTTGGGTAAAGTCAAACTGGAGAAAAATGTGTTCGGTTAAGGAGGGGGTAAAGAGATTAAATAAACATGATATTTTTTTATTTATTTGCCGAATAAACAATTTGTGAACTATTAGCCACCCATTAATTATGTTTTTGAACAATAAACATGCATTTGAGTGATGTCACACCCCTGACCCATATCGCCATGTCAAAACGTAACACAACTTTCCTAAATCTGCATTCTGCCCAATGCGCTTTCTATTGAGTGATGGGACAAACGACACAGTTTTATTATAATGATTTAGTTTTTAGTTTGTGATTGGTTAAAGTCACCAGTTTCTAACGCAGATCATGACTAATGCTGACCAATAGGAATGAGGAGTGGGCGGGGCCTTGTCTGACACAGAGCTGCATTAAACAGAACAGGCCTAAATGACTTTTAAAATAATCATAGTCAGAATAGGTTTTATTGCCATTGTTGGTAAACAGGATCACAAATTAGGAATTTCCTTTGGTCTAGGCGTGACACATTTAACATAAAACTTTGTAGAGAAAAAATATATATAAATACTTTAAAAATCTAAAATTATAAGGGCCTGCATAAAAATAGATTAAGGTAAAATATGATAACATAACAATAGTATTGTAATAATGCGCACGCTTGAGGAATAGGAGGCCTATTTGATTAGGGATTGCGACATTGTGAAAGATTTTGACTTGTAATGACTTCCGAGTGCTATCGGTAGCTTACTGATGAAGGCAAGGTGCATGAGCGTTTATTTTCCACAATGTCATGCTTTGGCTACTTGTTGTCATCTTTGACAGTTGGTGTCACATCATATGATAATATTGTGAGGGCAAAGCATACACACCCTGGGGTGCCCTCCTGGGGAAAGCATCAACAGCCTAAGACGCATCACAAACGCCAAATAAATAAATGGTACGGTATTTAATCCCAACAGTTGGCCAGTTGACTTTAAATTCTGTTGCCGGTTTGTTTTTTCCTATGATATTGCACATTATGAGTGGATCCAGATGTTCTTTGTTGTTGTCAGCTCATCATCCACCTGTATATTATGTTAGAGCCTGTTAAAAAACAATTTGTGAATGTTCAGTCCTCCAAGCTACATGCCACTAAATCATACAAGGTAAGCTTTCCTGTTTTTGTGGCCACTAAATCTCCTCTTATAACATGTTACCGTTGGAGAAGCCACACGCAGTGGCGGCTGGTGATGTAAACTCTAGGTGGGGCTGTTGTTGCAATGCACACATGTCGGGTACTTGTTTTACTCTCAGATCTACAGTTACTGCTGCCTGTCAGAGTAAAAAGAAGCATCTAACCACATAACATCAAATACAGCTCTCATTCAGACAGAGCATCGGACGTAGCCCTACAGACACACGAAGGCAAACGTTTTCTCTAAACGGCAGTCAAACCGCTACATAACGTCATTGAAACAGCGGACTAACAAGGCATTTACCCTGAGTAGAAAAATTATGAGTACATACACGAGTCATTTATGTCCTGCTAGATGTTAACAGCGCTGTACACAGGCAGAACCGTTTCATCTTGTGTCTCCAGCGAAAAGTCCCACTGCAAAGAGTGGTCCAAAAATATCATTTGCTAGTTTCTCTCAATATTGTGAGGAGCCGCATGCGAGTGAATCTGACCAATGAGGAGCCTCTATGTGACTTCAGCGTGCCTTGCAAACTAGTTCCAAAAATGTTGATCAGATGCATAAAACTACAATGATTGTACACATGAAAGACATTAGACGATTAGTTATGATACAAAATAAACTATAAAAAAAATGACAAATATAATTATTTTTCACAAAAATGACAGCCCACCTAGGCCAGCCGTCCCCGACCACATGAATCATTGACATGTCATAAAATCAACTTAAAAAGAAAGAAACCACACATAATGACACTCCAGAAAGTGTGAAACAAACACTATAACGGGAGGCTTAAGACGACTTAAGATGAGATAAAACATGTCAAGCAAAGATTTCTACCTTGCCAAAAGAAAACAAAACTTGTAAGCACTTAAGAAGAGATGATCCCCAGGGCATGAACGAAGGGATCTCTCCATGTTTGTTCAAATCCTAAACCTATATAAAAACACTCAAGATCCGGAGGCGGGTCCCTGGGTGTTCCAGTGCAATTCCTGTGAAGTGTTCCCGTTCCGCACTCTGTCAAAGCGACTCCTCTTTATTTTTATTGTGCAGTAACTCCGAAAACAGGTGACACATGAGTGAAGTCATGGCTGCTCTGCATTTAGTAGTGATGACCTTTTGTGTCGCACATTACACGTACATTCTGTTTGACCAAAAGGTTAGGAGTGGTTACATTCACTGACATTAAAACTTTGCAGAGTCAACAAGTACGCCTCATCCTATACATGTAAATGGAACGGTGACCTTTTGGAGAGCTGAGCTTTTCTATTGAGATGAATACCCACATGCCCAGAACTTAAAGGGTATGAAATTGTGCGTGCGTCCTCCGGCGTTATCTACTGTTTGATCTCTGCTGTTTTTGAACTTTAACGCGGACCTCTGCAAAGTCGACACTTCTGAGCTTTTAACCATTCCCTTGTCGTAAAATACATCGCTCACACAGGTTCAAGTCATTTGGTCTACTTTTGGACATGTATTTCCTGGATTTTTTTTCACTTCCTGATCCCACTGAAGACACTCGAATCCCGCTCTCTTCTCGCTCCACTTTGCTGTGCAGCTGTTTCAATAAAGAAAAAAGAGTAACATGATGAATGCTCTAAAAAGACGATTTTGCATTTTTGTCTTATTCTATTGAAAATGTAAATGTTTGTTAAGGATAAGGTGCTTTATTTGTCATTATACAACAACTGTACAACAAAATTTGTCCTCGGCATTTGACCCATCCTTCGATGTCGTTGGAACGACCTGTAAGGGGCAAAGGGCGTATCACACCGGGTCCCATCTCCAGATGTGGAGCCAGAAGGGCCCCGTCCAGGTGGGAATTGAAATCGGGACCTTTTAGCTGTGAAGCACGAGAGCTACGGCTTTCTCACAACAATATGATTGATTTCTTAACATGTTGTTACCATAAAAACGAAGGAAATGTGCATAATACTTACTGACAGTCAAAACAACAGAGCCTGTGGCGATAAAGTATCCTTTCCAAATGACTTCAAGTTTAAATTTGTTTTAAAATGAAAGAGGTGCCTAAAAGCAGGTTTAAAAACTATGCTTATGTTCGTTTCGTTATGTTCCACTTTAAATTGTGCATGCTTTTTTTGTAGACCGACAAACCTACGGAATAATAATCTGCAAAACACATACATACTCTTGACTGTGTTGGAGTGAGTACATTCATCACCATTTATATTCCAACTCCTATTGAGCCTAAAACGACGGCCAGTTTGTCCAGATGGCACTTAAATGGACCGAAAGGGCTTTTTCATCCACAAGCAGTCATCTATAAACGTAAAAACAAAATATCCATCTCCAAATGTTGAAATAATTGAAAGCTATGGAGCCGTTCTGGATGGTAGATTCATAATGAAAAGAGAAGGGGGGGGGGGGGGGGGGCAGTCTGTTTTTGTACAGATTTGTGTGGTAGTTGCAGAAAACGTCCTCTTTGACATGTGTAGATCTGGACAGAGGGGTTTAAATGAGAAATACACAACAGCTGCTCGATATCTGCTGAATGAGAGTAATTGGGAACAATCAAGAGCCCCCTTTAGAAGTGTTCGCTCTGTAAGGGTTGCAATCTGTTTGATGGATTATCATGTTTAGACATCATGATGGCTCAACGGTTAGTGCTCGAAGTTCCCGGGTTCCATCACAGGATAGGTTTTGTCCGGGTGTTGCGGTTCCCCCCCCTACTAAAAACATTTACAATAGGATGTTTGAGAGTGTGAGCGTGGGACAACGGATGGAAATTAGCCCATTGCTACAATCCGGTGTGGCGTGCGAGACGTTTCCGTGACATCCCTGCGATGCCTCCGATACCTGTCGGATACCGAGCCGAGTCGTGTGGTGTCTCTTTGAGATCTTCTCAAATCCAACCGGTCTCGGAGACATCGCAGGGATGTCACAGAAACGACTCGCAGGTTGGCGACCAGAGACCGTGCTGAAATTGAACATGTTCATTTCACTGACACTACTTGGGGACTAACTTTATCTCCAGGGGATGTCTCTAGAACATCTCCATGACCAGCGGCAACTCGAGTCTCCAACTAGTCTCCAGGCCGGTGAGATGGACCCTGGACCCTGCACTGTCCCAATCCAATAAATAAAAATAGAGATTTTAGCTTCACTGACCGTTTTAAATACACATATTTCTCTTTCTCATTTGGCTGAGATGCAGTTGACGACGGTGGACAATAAAACATAAATTGTTATAGTTTTAGTCACATGATGCTAACACTACAACTTGTTTGCATTATCTATCTTTTATCTGTCCTGCATAGAAGCAATCCAGACCACAGAAGTGCACTTAGATTGCAGAACGAGCAGAACAAAGTTGACAGAGTGGACAAACTGTGACTTGCGATTCCCTGACAAACAGCCAGGCCTGTATCAGCCAGTGTTCACAGCGGGGAGCCTTTTTCAGCCAGAGAAGAGATAATGGCAAACAGTGCAAATGGCCCAGTGAGGAAGCGGCGGAGCACTGCCAGTCAAACTCCGGCCGGCCCTTCAGAAAAACCTCCCAACTCTCCCAGTTAGCCAGAAGCAAAGTAATAATCAGACAATCAGAAAAAAAGGTTTGATGCAAAATCAACGCGCAAACCATTCCATTATTACACCTTTATCTTTTTTGGTCATGTCTCCTATACGGTGTCTCTTTCCATCAAACTCTACCCGCGCCCTGAAGCATGACAGAAGTAGAGCCAGAGGTTGGGGGAGCGTTTCCCCATCACACGAGCTGTCAGCTGGGTTCAAACGGGGTTACAGACAGAGTCGAGCCTCACCTTGACGTTGGTGCTGGAAGATCTTCAGTCCTCAGCTCAGCTTTTCACTCAGCTCCGTGGCTCCCTGTCTGCTGGAGTGACAGCGGAGAGGCCCCGGCGTACACCCCGCCCATGTCAAGTTTGTGCTGTCGGTGTTTGCGATGCCTCTCACATTACCAAGTGAAGGATGGACAGTGCCAACACAACAAACTCCTGACAGTTCAGAGAGAATGTTTGTTTAGGGGCTCAGTTCTCGTTTGTAGTAGTAGTAAAAAATTTCTGGACTGGGTGGATTATATTGAGAGTGTTTCACTTCTATCTGAAGAAACTTCTTCTCCCGCTTGTACTCAAATGTAAGACTGATTAAAAAGATCAACTAAAGACTTGAGGGCTGCTCTTGAGAGGAGATCTAGGGCCAGTTATGCATTACCGCACAGTTTCACAAAATCTTAACTTTTAAGTGACTCCGAAATTACATTCCCTGTTTACTTTTTATCTGGCGATAAACTCGATGTCATTGATGAGCGTAAATACTGAAGACTGTCTGATCACAAATATTTACAGTGTCGAATGCTTAATTCATAGGCCAACATGCTGAAACGCAGGTTTGAAATGTGCTCAACACCGGTGAAGATTCGACTCTTTAAAACTGAGCACACTACACAATTTTTTTGCTTGGTTTTGCTATAATCAATTTCAGTCGCAGTGAGTTTTCAGAGTCATGACTAGTTGAAGGCAGTCACAGAGAATCCTGTCTCATAGTGCGGAGGGTCAACGACTGGACCCGCGTTCAAATGTAATCAGAGACTCGACTAAACTCCAGTCGCAGTAAATCAAGAAAGCAGCGGCCAATAACGGAGCGGAATATACAACAAATAATACAACAAAACAACTCATTAATGGCCACAGCGGGCCCCACGCGGACCACGCCAAACGGCACAACATTACATCACCAAAAGTTCACAAGGACAGCTTTTTCCAGTCACATTTCAACCGCAAACCATACTGAAGCGCTACATACTGTGTTCGGACAATTTAGCTACTTCTCTCTGCTCTCTCCACCGTCACGGGGCAGATGGCCATCTACTTTTCTTATTAAATCCACTGAATCGTGTCACCTACTTTTCATTTCCATTTGCGAGAACTATAAGCACGCTCAAGAAGACTCGTACCTGTGTCACTGAACCACCATTTTAAACACGTGGACACCATGGACACGCATGGTGCTTTCAGTCCGTCTTTTGTGTGAACCTGTACGTCTGCTTCGTTAGCCACTCTGTTTACCTAGACCAGGCATGTCCAAAGTGCGACCCGGGAGCCAAATGCGGCCCTCAGACCAATTTTTGGTTGCCCTCAGGCTTCTTTATAACACATCACGAGAGATGGTACTTTTTACTGCAATCTTAGTAAAAGTAACATTTAATTTGAGACAGAGCTAGCATTATGGTTTCCACGGTTTAAACCTCTCTTGAATGTTTGAATGCACTGACCACTGATCTGTGACCCATGCTGTCAATATGCGGCCCTTGGTGAAAAAAGTTTGGACACCCCTGACCTAGACCATTACAATTCCAGTATATAGACTCACTGGCTTTGAGTCTTTACAGGACACCGCTGTTTTCTTTCATGTATTTTAATGTCCGAAATTAAAGGAACAGGTCACGGTTTTTCCATACTGAGATAGGTTCTTACCTTAGCTTAGACGCGTTGATGCGTACCTGGTCTTTACTCGTGTGAAATGATCCCAGTATAGTTACACGAAATTAAACATGTCAATTTTCTAAGCGGATAAAAAGGGGTACTATATTGTAAGGCGTAATTACAACTTAGGAGCACTTCGACGTCCGCGCAGTAAAGTGAAGATATTACAGCGTGGACGTCTTGGATCGTGTAACTACTCGCGTAACCGTATTTAAATAGGGAAAACGTGGAAGAGCTTGGTCACTTCTAACTTCACCCCCGTTTGGCCCCATAGAGGAGAGGAGGAGAAGCTAAACGCTTACAACATCTTTGGTCTTTTTGCGCGACTGGGTGGCCGCACAAAGCTCAGTCTAAGCTCAGGTGAGAAGATATCTCAGTATGGAAAAATGGTGTCCTGTTCCTTTAAGTATTAATGAGATAAGCTTTTAAAACTATGCCATTGTGCAAGGTCAAGGCCCAAAAAATATTGATGATTTCCTAAAACTGATGCCAAGGCTACACCACACTGACGCAAAGAAAAGTCAGTAGATGATGAACTGTTGAAAGAATACTATTGTACGTATAAGTGTATATTGTTTTTCCAGAAGATTGATAATGGCCCTATCACAGCTCAGGAGAGGAACTCGTTTTAGGCTGGAGTGATGGTTGACTTTCATTTTTGCTAAACGGTGCTGCTTTTATCTGCCGCTTCTGTCTGGGAGCCCAAATATACACTTAAATCTGTCAGCAGCGCCAACCCGGAAGCAAAAAGTGTGTAAAACTAGACAATACACCAAAAATACAATTTTCTTTTCCATCATGGCATTTTGCACAATGTGATTCCATGGAAATGTGATTGGTGTTAGCAATGCATTCCCCATTACCGCAAAATAAAGACTTATTCCTGTTTATTTCTCCGCCATATGTTCCATTGTTTCCATACAATATCATCCGTTTGGGTTTGACCATGAACGCTTGCCATGCTCCTAGCTTCATCCCTCTCAGTGTCGAGGCATTAGCCAGATGTCGACCCCCGTAATGACATCATGCGTTTGTGTATAGGCCACCTGATGACGCCAACGCTCCGTAACATCTGGAAGCGCCGAACGACCGCTCGGCAGGGCACTCCGTCCTTGCTGCAGCTGGGGGAGAGGTATGGGAGAGTGTATAGGGGTAGTTCTCTGGAGAAACGGGAAGCATTTATGGCGCTGGTCTACATGGGGGAGATGACTTTGAACCGGGAAATGATCCTGTTCCTGAGATCATATAGGGATATAGTAAGAGCATGTGTGGGCTCCAAGGATAAGCTACACCCCCATGCTATAAATAGGTGTTTTCTGGCCCATTTGCAAACATATAAAACAACAACTCTCGTGTAATGGGAAGGACCATTTCAAATAAGTGCGTATAGATTATGGCCACCATTTTTAAACCAGCGTCATGTCAGGGGAATGGGGTCTCTGGCTCTGTGTGTACAAGCGCTCCCATTCTCGTTTGCTCCTCCTCGCTCCTCTGGTCCCGTGTGGCGCTGCTTTCTGCTCTAGCCTCAGGTATGTCCATGTTGTCCATATTAAGAAAATACAGTTCCCGAATACCGTTTCAAAACCTTTTTCTGCCGCTGTCAGGCCGTCAGCACTTTGACACTTTTCCTTGGCATACCTAGCTACTGCAGGTACCAACATTAACTTTTCGGCGTAGCGTGGGTTTCTATCAATTTTGAGCGTGAAAACAGTGATTCTGCTCTACGAATGCTCTCACGCTGAATTACGAAGCGCCACTACTCCTCACGAAAGGACACGCTCCGTTGCGAACTCCACGAACAGAGGGTGATTCGTGACATTCGTGGAAGATTTTTTGACAGACAAAAAACTTTCTCCACGAACGTCACGAATGCCACGAACTGATGCGTCGAAGAATCCCATTGAGATGCGTTAAGTCACGTCACGAACGTCACGAATGACGGAAAAATGCCATTCGTAATGCATCGTGCTTATGCGTAAACACAGCATTAGTTATCGAAAGCGGAGTCGAAGGATGGGTCAAAATGCAGAGGACAAATTCCGTTGTACAGTTGTTGTATAATGACAAATACATAAAGCACCTTAACCTTAAAGTTGCCACCAGAGTGCGCTGGAGGTACCAAATTTACCAAAACGGGAAGAAGAAAGGCAGGGACCAGATAATATGGCCGAAGTTTCTGAAGAATAGAAGAAAAGATTACATAAAGTGATGGTTTGTTTGCAACTTGTTCCCTTTTTAGAAGTTTAGTTTTGTCCTGCTTCACTTGTTCAGCTGTGTGCTGTAGCATCCACAGCAGCTGGGTCATGTGCTGCTCCGTTGTTATGACTCCCAGAGGCTCAGGGTAAACGGAGCGACTGACGGGGCAGACAGACAGGTTCACGTACATCATGGACAGAAAGCTCCATGCGTATCCATAAGCGTTTAAAATGTGAAGCATAAATGAGCCTTAACGGTCTCAGCAGCCGGACCAGTAGGAAGGGTTCAACTTGTGCCACCCATGACATTTTTTTTTCAACCTATAAAAAAAATTAATAATAATAATGTTTTGTGAGTTTCAGTATTAACAGGCCCGTTTGCTCTACCCTAAAAGTATTCTGTCCAGCCGGCGGCTTGTTATTTTTCTGTTCAAAGGCAGGAGCGTCTGGAACTCTGCTAACAGCCAATCATGTCTTGAAACGTTTTTTATCGGATCACAGGTCACGTTGTCACTCCAGGACAACAAAATTGAGTAAAACACTTTCTTAAATGTAACATTACTTAACAAGAATGTACTGCATAATGCTTTTCCATGTGGTCAACTCGGAGGGTGAGGGGCAATGACCAATCTTCTTCACTGTCTTTGTGTTTTGACGGTGTTAAACGCTCTCGGTTATTACTCTCTGAAGTAGATGTTGATGCTTTATCTTCTTTTAACGTTATTTGCATATTTGTGTTGACCTATTCCAAATTCTCCTACAATTCAAAATCCGAGCGACTCCTTGTATCCTTAAGTTTTTGTGACAAAAACAACATAGATGGCTAACATTGTCTCCACTCTACTTGCTGACGCCATCGAAAAACCCCTAACTTCCTTGTTAATAAAATATGCAACATGCTGCTTGTTTCTGGCTTTTCCCTGGTCGGTTCATATGTTTGTTATCGGGAACTCAAAGAAATCACGCCCGGTCCCAGACTGCACATCTTTGTGACGAATAGGAAACGCGTGTAACTCCCTAACGGCTAAGACAGATGAAACTAGACATGAAAATAGCCAAATTACAAGCCATCAAGCTGATGCGTTTGTGGTCTGTTTGAATAAATAAGAAATCTCACGACCTTGTTATTGAAATTAAAATGATCAAGTTCAACTACTGATATAACATGTCTTTTTTGATTTACAGGACACTTTAGCAGTATAAAAAAAAAATGTAAATCTGTTTATTACGTTGTTATGGTAACAGACATCTCTTGAGACAGAGTGACGTTAATCTGAAGGCATCAATCAAAACAAGCACATTCAGGCAGAGCACACATTAGTCAGACACTTTTCATATGAGACTTACAGCCTCAGGAGAACTATTTATATCTTCCTGCTTTGTGATCTTCCGTGAAGAATATTTTGTATATGAGACACGTACGTCATGATCTGCTAATAACTCCGACCTCGTCTGGGCCTAAGGGCATGTACGTGTGATCTATTTGTATTTTTACTTCAGGTTGAAAACTTTAACTCTTTAAAAAATGTGAAACTTTTATTTTTACTCATGTTACTTCCCTTAGCAGAGGTGGTTCTAATGTTATTCCTTTATTAATTTTGTGCTTTGTGTATTTGGAAAAAAAAAAAAAAGAAGGAAAAAAAAGTAGTGTTTTATATTAAGTTTTATTTTTTCAAAGGAACACAACATTAAACATACACCTTTCACTATTTATAATGGAAATAATAATAATAAATAAAAAGATGAACAAATAAATAGAAGTCAAGCCGCTTTTTCGAGCTGCATCCTGATTGTTGTATTATTTTAACATGAATAAGATTAACATCAACCAGAATACCTATATTTATGAACATAGACGTCTACTCTGGTGAAGTATTTACATCCAGTTTTTTTAATGTAAGTGATGTATGCCAATTGCATAATGTTTAAATATACACTGCATTCCAAATTATTATGCAAATGCTATTTCAGTGATCATTCATGAACATTCAATTAACAGTTTAGAGGAGGCTGGATAGAAGGTTTATGCACAACTACAAGCCTCTGGAGGGTCCTACACCCTGATGTTCGGGAGACTCCAGAGGCACCAGCAGCTTCAAATACCTGTTTGCCGCTTTGTTGCAGCCGTTCTCTCAATCTAATGTATTTGTCTGGCAGAAACTGTCCTCATTGTGCCTTTATCTGCACAAACATATGTGTGCTCTGAATCAGCCACACATCTCTTAACAGTACGATGATTACGCTTAATCTTTCATGAAATATCGAAGGTTTTCATACCTAGTCCAAGGCATTCAACTATTTCACGCTTTTCATCAGCAAAGAGATCCTTTTTGTTTCCCATATTGCTTGAAAATGGTGGTCTGCTTAATAATGTGGAACGTCTTTTTTCACTAGTTTTTCCCATAAAGCAGTACTAAGTAACTTGTTTACCTTAATAAATTCTTTCCCTAGTCCCTCTGGGGGTAATACAAGTGTTAATGGAATGATTGGAGGGTCTTTCATCTGGCCAGAAAACCACATTTGCAACTTGACTGCCACCAGACCGGAGCCACCAATACACACTAATGGAATCACGAATGAGAAGCTAACGGGCAAAGCTAACTGCGGGCTAACACCACTTTAAACAGTATTTACAGCCAAGTTTGAGTGAAAAATTATATCCATTGTGTAATTGGATGTACAACATCCCTCTCTCCCTTTGTCTTTTCTGTCAGCGTAGTATTTACTCTCACGGACAATTAATACATTAAAAAAATCGCAACTTGCTACGACACCTGCAGTTGCGCTTATGGCCTCTAGGGGCAAAAGTTACTTAGTACTCCTTTAACTGGGCTTGCCTGACAACTAATTATCACAGGCGTCTGAGATGGAAATCAGTGATTCAAAGAGCCCTGAGACACAATACCTTCCATGACCTTCATTGCATTTTTTATTTGCATAATCATTTGGAATGCAGTGTATATGACAAACTCCTCATGGGAAATGGTATCGAGCACAGGACTGTTTTTGCAACCAGAATCACGTTGCCTTGCCAAGAGCCTGTTTCGGTCTGTAACAAACTTTAAAACACTAAACGATAAAACAAATCACCAACACTGAGTCACTGCGATTTGAAATCTCACCAAAGAGATCTACTTTACTGTCATAGCTCTTAGTTGGAGCCATTTGTCACTATTACGGTGTCATCTTGCAAAACATTTCCGAGTGTTGTTTTGATAATAAATGACAGTAAATGTTTTTTAAATGCTTTTACTCAGAACTGTCACGAACTGAACTACAGAAGTGACGTATTTCAAACATTAGACTCATTTCACTGAAGAGTTCTTCCAAAGCATTGTATACACGTCGTATGACTGACAGGGCTGTTATTTTGTGGACTTGACTCTTCTCAAACAAATGTTTTGTCTCAAAGGCGATAGCTATTCACAGAATGGCAATATTGTTAATTGTTGTGTCACCTTTTAAACAAAAATAAATCCTATAACCACTCACTGCAGAACATTTCAGGTCATTGTGACATCACATCGCAAGCCCAACCAACAACAGCAACTAACAGTGTGTCGAAAACAGTGTTTCAACTGTTGCTCAACTACCCGTGTGTTTATCCAACAATAATGTATCCTGACCATGGGATCATTTTAAATAATGTACATCTTTCAGCTATATCTCACACAAAAGCACACACTTTATTAAGCAATGAAACCACTTAAAGGAACAGGCCACCATCACGCAAAACGACCACAGGTACGTGTCAACTGGTCTAAGCTCAGGTAAGAACATATCTCAGTCTGGAAAAACGGTGGCCTATTCCTTTAAATATGATACTTATGTCTGTACTCAATGAAAAAAAATATATTTATGTTCAATTCTACGTTTGTACCAGACATAAACTAGACGATAGAAGTGGTGTAAGTAAAATGTAGGATGTAAAAATGAGGTTTGATTAAAGCTAATCTTAATAAAAGGCCTAAAAGTTAGGCCTATATGTATAGAGAATTTAGGTTTGTTAAATCTGCATTGAATTCCTTGCAAATCCTTGCAGAAATGTTATTATTTTATTCAGGCCAAAATGTTCGAACAGTAAGACATCCAACCAAAATCTGTTCATAAACAGCTTTTATATAGATAGATTGATATCTTATCAAACGATTTGACATGTGACCTGACGCAGCCCTCGCTCCGGAGGCTGTTCCAAATGAGCTCAGATGCAGCGGTAAGAGGACACTCGGTTCTGCTTTGGAGGAGCCAACTCGCGAGAAAGTAAACAAAGTGGTCTATGGAGCAAGGATCCTGGCAATTGAGAAACTGATTCAAAACTATAGCTGCTGACTGTATTGACAAGACATTCTTTGTAGAGAGGGCAACTTGATCACCGAAATGAACATGAGAAGTTCCACAAAGGGTGAGTGTTTTCGGCTCTTGCGAAGGAGACAGACTGAATATGTAATGAACCACAACACAACATCTGGTCTGCTATTAGCAAACACATCGTAACATACAAGACGAGTGTAAATGCTAATGTGGCTAATGTTTGGATCCCCTCTGTGACCCGGTGCAGCGTGCTTTTTAGCCTAGTATGTCATTTTAACTTGTCGGGCCAGCCTCCCTCCTCTATGGACCATCTCCTGCTGCACTCCCATGGATTGTCCCCCAATGAGGGTATTGGACAGCGAATGTCACAATGTCACTCGGACAGTCGGCGGTCCTGTGGAAAAAATTACATTACAAATTGTAATAAATCGAACAAATTGAAAACTGTGTTGTCTATGTCCTATAGAGTTCTTGAACCAGTGCGACCTTTTGTGTGTGGAGTTGCCTTTACCGTCAAACAAGGGTGGTGTGAGAGGTCCCGGGTTCATATCCCGGACAAGCCCCCACCAATTGTTACAACCCAGCTCTGCTAGGGTGGAGGGAAGAAACACACACACAAAAAAACATGATGTGAAAGGTTAAATACAGCTGTAATTTAATAATAGGTGCGAAACAAACAATTTCAAGCAAAGTGGGGTAAAGAGGCGAACAAAAAGGCTATTTACAAATGTACAAGTTCAAACAAAACCAATAAACAAAGGTTGCAAACAAAATCAAGGTACACCAAAGTAAAGAAGTGTATTAATGAAATTAGGCCCATTAAATATAAACAAAGTCATGACTAACAGAACGAGTGTCACTTAATACCAAGTCATTTGAAAGCGAACGGCCCAAAAAGCGACACAGACAAATGGCATACGGGCCACAAAGGCCAGCAGCCCCATATTCGCAGACTGGTGTGTCCTTAAATTGGTGTGGCCATTCACTAAGCTGCCGCACCAATCGTGAGGCAGAAAACCACCAGGACCAATCCTACTGCAGGGCTTGAGGCCATCCACCAATCGAAGACGAAGGCTCACTCAGTCAGAGGATCCGTATTTAAAGAATCAGATTTAAGGCACACTTAAAACTAATATACAAAATAAATGGAGCTTGAAGTCCTGGGGCCGTAGCAGGTGGCATTGTTAATGACCTACTTATCTTTATGGGTTAAAGAACTATATTAGCCTTGTGAATTCTACTACGCTTTTTTGTCCCATTTAGCATTATGACGCACACTCCAGAGCAGTAGGTGGCGATGTGCAGATGTGCCTCTGACTGAGGATAAGGAAGAAAGTGTGTCTCCATTGTATAGGACCACATTAGACATACATGTCTTACACTTCATGCGTTATTCTCAATTACTATTTATATATATTGTATATTTGTACATGTATACATTTCACAGATGGTGAACTAGGGCGTGACCGTCATGCTTTTGATGCTCGAGCAAGTTTTACTTTTAGCTGGTCAGTAGTATTTGTACTAATGAAATCAAGTACTTTGACCACTACTGCTCCTAACATGGACAAAAGCTCACCGCAACAGTTCGGAGTAACTTTTCTCTTTAACAATTAGCCGCGAAGAGCCTTCTCCGTGTTGCACCGACGGCCTTGTTAAACCCCACATACAACCCAGACCCACCTGAAGGCTGCAAGTGCTTTCTTTGTGCTGATTGCTGATTATGTCCTGATTAACTGGATCTGCGGGAGGCTGTGTCTGCGCCTCGCTCTGCTGTGTCAGTTAGCACTCCGAGCCATTTTTAGTGGGTGCCATAGGGGCAATTAGCAGATGTGATGCCCCAGGGTGCCTCTTGTTGCTAGATTCCTCGGTTTCTCTTCATCAAAGGAGCAACCCGGAGCGGTACTGTGAAAAAGAAAGCGAACCGTTTTTTTTTTTTTTTTTTTTTAAATGGACAAAAAGTGACCGCCCTTGGAGAATGTGGGCAAGGTTCACCGAAGCACTGACTGCAGACTGGCGAATAAACAGCATTTTGTCACTTGTTATGCTGTGCCCAATCGGACTGGACAAAATCATGCAACTTGGAATACCCTCAAGTAATAATAATAATACAATATTTTTTTATGTAAGATTGTCCGTCGCTTAGAAATGTCCAAAGTCAGATTGGCCAGAATAGGGTGTTTGCCCGCGACGTCACTTTTCCGAAGTCAGACATGAGGGCGATACTCACCAATGTACTCGCCTATCAAAACAAACAGCACCGCGAAGTTTGAAACAGCAAAATTGTTAATTATTATTGTGTTCTTGGCTGTCACAATACATCACACAGAGAAACTACTTTGCAGTACTACATTTTACACAGTTGTGCAGAATAAGGGAGAGCAGACAGAACAATTATCTAAATAAAGGAGACGATAGATTGCAAGCCTCAATCAGAATTTGGACGGGAAAAACATCCGAATTTGCGCAGCTCATTTTGATTTTACATTTAATGAACAGGGTTAAGCCTATGTGTAAAAAAGTGTATTTAACATTTAGTCTTTCGTTGTACAACTGGTCAACTGTGTGAGAAGTTTGGGGGTCCGATCTCGAGGGTTTATCGCAAAATCTTGCGTTTTTGTCCAAAATGTATAATCCGTCGCGTTAATTGGCATGAGCGATCTCTCTAGCGTGGCGGCACATCCAGGTCTGAAACAGATTTGTGACGTCCGTGAAAACACCCTATATACCCTTCAGTTTCCCCAGTGTGTGACAGATGTAATGTGTCGGAGGGTCCGCAGTCTCATGCTTCTCGGGCCGGTTATTTCACTGACAGGCTTCTGGTCTATAATATAATAAAGGCGTATATCTTGCCTGAGCCTGGACTTGTCATCTTTTGGCTGCTGACAAACAATGAGGACATTTCCTGCCCCAATGCGGCAACCACTGGAACAGGGACTGACAGTCGCCAAAAGGCTGACGTTGAAGTCTCCCACTAGTAGAACTCCGCACTGGTCAAATGGACACTTTTGTTTCAACACTTGGGATCCATTCTTTGCTTGTATTGTTATGGCTTAAGGTTCCTTAAAACAACAACAATCAGCATCATGTGTTGTTACATACATGTTTGTTTGTTTGTATATTTTATTGTCCCCGTAGGGAAATTTGTCCTCTGCATTTAACCCATCCTTCGATGCCGCATCACAGGGCCACAGTTTCTATGTGGAGTTTGCGTGTTTTCTACACGTTTGTGTCAATTTCGGTGACCCCAACCTTTCGAATGGTAGTGTATGTGTCTGTGGACAATGTTATTTTTGCTCTGGCTTATCAAAGCTAATGTATTTAACTTAATGTCATGGCAGCACTATCTTCATTGAACTGTAAAACTCTGTATCTATGAGCACGTCCACCTGGGCGTGACTTACTGTACTGTTCTGACCTGGGGTTGCTGCAGCTGGTCTAGGTTCAGCAACACTATGTGACCAAAGAATCGAAATCAGATGACGACCTGAACATCATGAATGACCAGGTTACTCCATCAATGGATTTTCTTCTTCTCTGATGGCCCTGGCATATTTCAAGATGACAATAACAGGATTCATCTGGCTCACAGTGTGAAAGAGTGGTTCTCGGAGCATGAGATGGATTGGCCACCACAGAGTCCAGATCCCATTGAGAGTCTGTGGGATGAGCTTTGCGTAGTGATCACACTCTCCCATTATCAGCGCAGAGCAGCAAACACTCTGCTCAAAAGGAGTGGGCCGAAGCAAGAGCTTATAAGCGCCCACCCCCAAAATCCAAACAATTAAAATCATAATTTCACAAGAACATAGTGGAACAACAAAGGAACAAAATAGCAACAAGGAAACGACAGCAAAACAAAATAGACCCTACATCCGACCCTACCCCAAAACGGAGCAATACCGATTACGCAACAACTAATTACGAAACAACTATGATAATGATACATACTTACAAACTATTTACAAAGAACTATAACTTACAAAACACTGTTTGAAGTGTTCGTACATCAACAGAAAAGAAGCACAATTACAATAAGGGTCTAGTTTCAAGTACAAAGTCTAGTACAATGCAAGTAACGATCATTACCTTTCTTTCAGACGGTTACCATGCCATTGTTAGCATTACCAAAAGTCCGTAGTGTTATGTTAAAAAGACAGATTAATATACATATTATACTCCGTGAATATTATTATGTGCATTTATTATGTAAGCCCTTCACAGTGCGTTAAAAAGCCATGTGTAGAGCCGGCCAGTTGTTGAGGGCAGTAGCTCCTCATCAGCGAGCAGTGCTGGATCTTTTGACATTGCAGGAGCATTTGACCTATTTTCGTGGCTACTTTTTTGGGGGTCAGGCAGTGTAGGCATGTGGAGACTCTGCAGTGATAAAAAACAATATCAGAATAATTAGTCTTTTCTCTGTAAGTTAAATACAAAAGCGTTGCTATCTCTTTGATGCCCTCACTTAGTCTTTAGAGTGGAAGGAGAACTATAGGCAGAACAGAGGAACAAAATCCAAAGCCCTAGCCTTGACTTTCATGTCCTCCCTCAAAGACAGCTTCTAAACCAGTGGTGTTTTTGATTTTGACATCAAGTGTTGTGTCTAAATCCATTTTTTCCAGGAGATTAGCGCCAAGGTGAAAACAAACTTCGCTCTCCATATTCATGCGGCGTGATGGATTTACCGCCTCACACCTGGTGGCCTGGCTGCTCCTTCACAATGATGAACAGCTGACACGCTACCACCCTGAGTGACACTTGACTCGGAGATTAGGCCCAGCGCACAGTTTGCTTCTCCGCTGCTGGAGAGGCCGCTACACCATCCGGGCCGCGGGACCCCTGGGACGACCCCCCCTCCCCGACGCGTCCACCGCTCAAAAGAAAATGGCAAATTATGGATCGGTGGCGCGTCGGGGCGGGCGAGCGAGCGCGGCGCCTTAAATTTTAATGAAGTGCTATTCCTAGAGGCTTTTGCTTTGCTGTTTGATGCCTAACAATTGGGACGTGACTAAACATTTACCGTTGCTCCGGCTTAGCTCGTTGGCGTTCTCAGGGGTCGCAGTGAGCTGTATTACAAAATGTCCAAAAGCCGAGGGCACGACCTTTTAGAATGGTGCTCTTGTTATACCCTCCAGACGCAAATACATAATTTGAAGATTTTGTAGGAGGTCACTTAGTGTTGGCAAGAAACTGTTTAGCTATAAACTGCTCGAGTTCATTTGCAAAAAAAAGAAAAAGAATAACAATGTGCTTTTAGGAATGTTCCTTTTGTTACAGTGCTCTACGGGAATTCAGTGGAAACTATTGTTAAAGGTGCAATAATGTGCTTTAATAAGGCTTTTTGAACACGTTAGCTTTGTTATTATGAAGTAGAGCAGTGCAGGGACACCTGGGGATACTTGGAATTATGTAAAGGTTGAAATTAACACTATTCAAAAATGGTTTCGAATGGAAAACCTTTCTGAATTATATGTTGTAGTAATACGAATAAACGAGTGTTTCAGCTTATTATTTATAAAAAGTAGATTTAATATATCACGTTCCAAATATTCAACAACACACTCAAGGTAGGGGGGTGTTTGGGGTACACATGAAAGGTCCAAGTGGTCAGTAATACAAGAAATGGTTGGAAACCACTGAAGTAGAACTTGGAATAACCTGTGTCTAGAGAATATCCCGAGGACTTTGTCGATATATTGTGTAACTGCATTTAATACCGTCCAGAGAGCTCACAACCTGCTCCTGCTGCTACAATGATTAATGACATTATTCAAATTGGAATACGAACAATGATGGAAATGTACAAACATTCTCATCTAGCACAGAGAAGATATAACAATTAGCCCTCAACAGAAATCCAGATGAAAATAAGTGTTTAGGTCACCAGGCTAGCTCTTCATGTTTTCCTACGTTGACAAAGGTTCACCTGTCAGCGGTCACTTATGTTTTTGTATGTACTTTTATTACAACCGCATAAGCATTCCGTTGACCCTGTTGTAATCTCTAGTGAAAATGCTCTATAAATACCGAGAAACCACTTGATGCAGTAGAGTCTTTGATTTTCTTGTTTTGCATTTTGAGGCGAAAACATCAAAGTGATGCCAGCGCGCTCCACCAGTTTCGCCGCGACTCTGCGCTTCATCTTGGGGCAAAAAGATAATGGATATCCTAAACAGCCATGACAGAGCGCGCCGCTCTTTGTCATAGCGTGAATAATGCACCAGTGTTCGGTCCGTCAGCTGTGGAGGAGCTAAATGGTGCTGCAAGTCTACCATTGATCATGAAAGCAGACTGACAGATCTGTCTCTGAGACTGCATTCACTACCGTCGACTTAAGATCCTGTTCGGCAGCGGTGGCGGTAGAAGAAGCAACTGTACTTCAACTCAAGTTAAGGACATTTGTTCACGCTGATAAGAATACTCGGCAAATGTCCTAGATTTTAGGTTGACACTTGCCTTTGAAAGCATAGTTACACGGAAGTTAACAGGTGGAATTTCTATATAACCAGATGGTTGATAATAACATGGTTGATAACAGTATTGGAGATCAAAGTATTGTTGTAGCTTTTGGTTGTAGTGCTGGTACATTAAGAGATGCCAAATGCGGCCCTCAGACTTGGTTGGCTTTCAATCTTCTTGGTGTGTGGATAACTTTCTGGAGGTGGTACTTTTTGCAGTAAGTTGTATAATTCTACACGATTGTCATATATTGGTGTGAGACAGAGCTGTATTAAGGTTCCAACGCTAAAGGTGTCATGTCTTGGTTGAAACCTATTTCACTGCCTGCCCTGCCCTATAGACTTCAATATGCGGCCATCCATCCATTCATCCATTTTCTTCCACTTTTCCGCCGGGTCGCGGAGGCAGCAGCAGTCTCAGCAGAGATGCCCAGAATTCCTGATCCACGCACACCTCCTCCAACGGTTCTGGGGGAACCCTGAGGCGACACCAGCCCAGCTCAGAGTCATAGTCCCTCCATTGCGTCCTGGGTATTTCGCGGGGCCTCCTCCCAACAAGACATGCCTGGAATTGGCAATATGCAGCGCTCGATGAAAAAAGTTTGGACAAACCTGCAGTAAGTGGTAAGCAGCAGTGGAAGTCACAGTACAGTAAATACTCTCAAGTTATGCCCAAAGCGCGTGACATCAAGTAACCGGTCAGTCACCCATTCAATCTCTCATACACCAGTGTATGCAGCACGGTGGGTGAAGTGTCTTGCCCAAGGACGCAACGACAGTGGGCGCCTGCGGGAGCTGGGATTCAAAATGTCATGGACTACCGCCTAACACAGGTAATGGAGGCAGGATTCTCTCGCAAACATTGGCCGGCCAGAGTCAACTGCACTGAACAGGTTTTTTTCCCTCACTGGGACACTATCGGTCTGAGATCCAAAAATAAAGCTGTGGTAGTAACACCAGCAGTAGCAGTAGCGGTAACCTTACTTCAAATTGATAATGGGGGTAAAGTATAAGCATAGCTAGCATTTGAGTCCCAACCAAGTCATTAGCAACACCCCTAAAATATGCATTCACCTGGTACATGCCTTTGTGATAGGAGCTATTGTTATCAGAGAATTGCACATGCGAGGGGCTGCGGCGGCGTGCCATATTCATGAGCGGATTTAATGGACTAGAGAAAAATCCATTGCTTCATAAAGACTTTCCAGGCCTAAGGATATCATGGATCTGAGAGTAGGCAGGTAAACGCCGCGCAGAGGCCGATGGCTCCATTTACAGACAAAAGAATTTTAATTAAAGTGAGTCAATGGACCTTTGTGAGGGAAAACAAAACAAGGTTATGGCTAAAATGCTAAATATAATTTATGGACCTCCTTGTCGCAATTGAAAACAATGTGGGGAAAATGACATGAAGAAGAACATTTACTAGTTTTATGTGTTCCAGAGAATACCCTTGATTAATGATTGCAGATAAAAGTCACATTAAACATGCGCATGAAAAGCAATACCTATTTTCCCACTTCTCAAGTCTTTCACATAAATGATGTGGCAGAACTTTTTAACCTATGTCACCCTGCTCTTACATTCCTCATCTTGGAAAATGCCCGTGCCATCAAGGAAGAAGAAATCCAATGATGGAATAACCTGGTCATTCAGGATGTTCAGCTGATCTCATTTTTTTGGGCACATAGTGTTGCTGAACCTAGGCCCAATTAACTACAACTTTTTGTTTTGGTCAGCTAGTGTCCTTACCATGGGAATACATTGAGTTGAATTGAAGTAATAATACTTAAAACCTATGCACTTTACCAATCGACTTGTAATTTCATTTTCACATACAGAGAAGAAGTGTGTCATTCGAGTCACGTTACAGGTTTTCCACATTTAATGATTGATGATGAGTTAGTATCTTCCAAATAAATCAAACATGAAAGTGATCAAGAAATTCTGGTAAAATAATTGATCTGTGGTGAAGGTTCTCTTCTGTATTGACATTTTTGAGTTTTTTTACCACGTTACAAAATTGCTCTCTGATCAAATGGATGGAGCTGTGTTTTGAGCTACTCGCACATATTTGACAAATCTTTAGATCTTCACCAGTTGCTATTCTTCGCATAGCAGTGATAGCTCCCAAAAAGCTCTTTCTGGCTCTTTCTTCGTATCCAGGAAACATGCAGTAGTTTCACTGAGCTACATGTGCCGAGCGATGTATCTTTTGTCTTTTTTTAATTGAAACGGCTGTGCAGCGAAGGGGAGCAAAAGGAGGGGGGTGTGGGAGGGGCTTATGATAGCTCACTTGGAGGATCAGGAAGTGATACTAATGGGTATTTTGGTTCAGCTGTTTTACATACATGTTGCAGTTTTAAACAAAGTGTAAGATACCAAATTGTAAATGCGACTTTGAGCGTTATATAAGACTAATGCATTATTATTATACTGATCAATAGCAAATACAAGCAAAAAGCCAACCTCTTTAAAGGGTTTATTTGCCCCTACAAATAAATGTATTTAAATAAATGTAATAGATGCATTTCTTACGAATAGGGACATAGTCTAAAGTCAGAGACTGTAACCATTTTAAACTACACATGACCCCACATGTAAAAATAAACTGCATTCATCGTCCTCCTTTGGGTTCCTTCTACTCTCCTGTATTGTTTCCCTTGGTCGTACTGATGCGTGCACTATATGCACTATATGTAATTATATACAGTACTTGTAGCTGCAAACAGGGAGTGTCTCCGTTCCTTAGCTGTCCCTCTCGTGCTGGCTCTTGATCATAAAGAGTGGCTCCAATGAACAACGCAGCACAAGAGCCTTATTTATATTGTGTATTTGAATTTCAAAGGAGCCTCACCCAT
This sequence comes from Proterorhinus semilunaris, assembly GCA_021464625.1. Lineage (NCBI taxonomy): Eukaryota > Metazoa > Chordata > Actinopteri > Gobiiformes > Gobiidae > Proterorhinus > Proterorhinus semilunaris. The sequence continues at coordinate 26,266,404 of CM038356.1, read as the reverse complement.
GGTGTTAAGATGATAATTTAGAGACAGCTTGTAAAGATGATGCCGATTGTGCTGCTTTAGTACGAGATGGGGACTTTCCGACAGTGTTGGCCGTGGTGTTGTGTCATTTTCCTGCAAATTTGGTTTTGCAGGAAAATGACATTGGTTGGGACGTTTTTGTTGTTGTTTTGTTTGCTGTGGTTTTATTTGGAAGCCCAAGATACCGTTAGACCTAAAAGCAGGGCATGCAACGTCCACCTTTTTCTGGTCCAGTTTTACTAAACTTATTTGCGCCCTCACCACACAAGAGGTATGTGTCGTGTAGAAAAACTGCAGCTGACTTAAGCCAATACTAACAATGAGGTTCATTTTTTCATGGCATTTTACACCACTTTATTCCACAATTATACATTCGACATTTCCCTTTCACTCAGGTGTCACTTAGGTCTACTGCTGATGCTGCCCTGGGGCATGACTAGTGTCTGCCATCTCTGTCATCAACCTGTCAAGTCAAAACAAACGCTACGCTTTTGAAAGACAAAATGAAGTGTCAAAAGCATTCCAAAACGGCTATGTTCATTATTATTATTTTTTCAATATCAAATAAGAGGAGAGAATGCACTCTGGCTTTGTGTTTTTTGTGACTGTGATGGTGAACCAAAGACACATTTCCACCGAGGTGGAGAATAAAGTTAATCTAATCTAATCTAAAGCATAACTGGACATATGCCTTTTGTCATGCCTTGTTGCCTTGTTGTATCTCAGCCAACAAGGGATGGGCCAAGATCTCATGCCACGAGATCTCGCAAGATCAAATGCCGCAAGATTTTTCGCCCATGAGTAGATGAATATTGTGGAGTTTTCCTTTTATCTTAATGCGCTGCATCCATTATATGGATTGTAGAGGGCTTGAAAGTACCTAAAGGAATAATTAGTTAACCCCCACGAACCGAGCACATTTTCTACAGTTTGGCTTTACCCGATCTAAAAGCTTCTTGACAAAAAAAAGCCAGAAAAGAGTAACAAAAATGCAACAAAAAAGTGAAAAACATTTGATGAAAATCCAATAAAAAAAAGCCATGGAAAAAATGTCACAACGCGGCAACAAGGAACGCAAAGAACATGATCCATTTAGATGAGTTTTGTTGGTCTTAGCTTTCAAATGCAGCGTTACACTGGCCTATAGGCTGTGACCTTATGGATTTGGGTAAAGCTGAACTGAAGAAAATGCACTCAGTTAAGGCAGGGGCTAAGAGGTTAATAGTTACCCACCAACATAATATATTGGTTTGCTCTTTTAAATAGATTTTCATTACAGTTAAACATTTTAACTGTAATGAAAATCTAGTGTTCAGTAACAGGAAATATTTCATCAAAATTTCGTTTCATTCTCGTCAATCCAATCTCATGTCTTGTGGGATTTGTATCTCAGCCAACCCCTAGTGCTTACATGTTTTGGCAATTGCTCCATGAGGCTGGCAACTTAATGTTTAACTATGGTTAGCAAATCAAAGCTGGCTAAGCAACAACTCTTTCCTGTTTTGGCACTTCCTTGAAGATAAAATACAGTGCATCGCTTGTTTAGAAATGTTGTGAAAGCATCTAATGGTAAATGGTCTCAACTTATATAGCGCTTTTCCACCTACATTAGGCACTCAAAGCGCTTTACAGTAAGGAACCTCTCACCCATTCATACACCAATGTACGCAGACACTGGAGGCAAGGAGGGTGAAGTGTCTTGCCCAAGGACACAACGACAGCATGCACCTTCAGGAGGCGGGATTCGAACCCTCGACCTTTCGATTATGAGACGACCCGGTCTACCATCTGCGCCACCGTCACCCCGCCCCGATCTAACATGAGTTAAATCCATTACATTGCCTTATGAGTCATTGAAATATATATAAATGGCGATAAGCAGGAAGTAGTTCTTGCTCTGCTGTAATTGGCATGAATGTAGCCCCACAGCGCCTCCTGTCGGTCATTTACATAGCGGCCTGGAGTTTCTCCAAAACTCCACATAATTTTGTGTATCATTTTCAATAACGCAGATTCTTGCCATATATATATCGATGACTTTGTGCATTATAATATATCCTCGTACTAGCCTGATAAACCACACCCACTTCTTTTCTGTGCGAAAGAAGGCGGGTCTGGACATAGTTGTAAACAAATTGCTGATGTCGGCTAAGGCCTAATCAATCACAACCGTCACAGAGAATTGACAAGGTTACGTCACTTGCTGGACCACTATGTTTTTAGTTTAATTAACATTAACATTAGCCAAAACTAATCATGGATGAAGTAGTCAAGGATTTAGCCTCCGCGTTCTCGTGAGTTTATAATCAGTTCATATTTTCTGAGTTGGACTACAGCTGTCGTCACGTCCGCTAATTGCTAATGGATTTATTTCACTGACAATCTGTGCGCGTTAGGCCCGCCCGTTCAAACTGCTCCAGTTGCTCCGTGACCAGACTAACTTCCCTGCGTGGAATGGACAGGGAATAGTATGGCAGAGCCTGGCTATCCTCATGCTTCTTGTACCCAATACTTTCCCACAAAGACATCATCTTAATGCAGTAGTCCCTGTAGTATTACTCATACTATCACTGATCAACACTGACTTAGCAAAGACAATCTCACCTGCACAACATATTAATCAACAAAGCTCCCCTTTCGCCTTAGCCTGGTCTGAGGTGATTCAAAAGAATGGTGTTTCGGCTGCGGGTCATCCTACAAGGCCGCTCATAAATCTGCCAGCGTTACCTCTCCGATGGCTCCGGCTTGATATCTTCCATTACCGCTCAATGACCTGCAGCCAGTCCAGGGGAACGCGGTTTCTCTCACCTCCATAAGCCTGCACATGTTAGCCAGGAGACAGGACGCGCCCCTGATGGTTTGTTATTGTAAACTGAATTACACGGGTTCAAGCGGTGAACTAACGGGGTTGTTTTTCCAAGTTGTGAGTGGTTTATGAAGCTAATCTATCACCGACACAAGGGCCATCTGGGGATACTTTGACCCAAGGGGACAGTGGGGGAATAGGAGAAGTGAGGGAGAAAGGAAGAAGAAAGAACACACCTGAAGCCATGTGATATTTCCTACTGCGATTAACGCCCAGTGACAAATGGAAGAGAGGAGGCGAAAGTGGTCAGAGCTTTTACCTTATAATAATTAAGCCTTCTTCTTTAAGTTATTTGTCAGATATGGTTGGATTTATTTGATTTAAAGCCGTGTGGCTTCTTCATGGACGGACTGCTAACCCAGATTCCCACAAGATGTAAAAGTGATATTTTGTGTGTTTGTAAAGTTGGGAATGAGTTCGGACCATAAAATTCACCCACTCTCTCTCTCTCTCTTTAACATTTCCTGAGACTGATTCAGATGTTTGCAGAAGTTGCCTTGTGACTGCGTGAAGTCGACCCATTTGCCATGTGTCACTGCTCACTCCTAGATGGATATTTTATTGATCCTTTACAGGAAATTGCGCTGGAGCCCAGATAATCGTGACCCAAAATGTCATCATCCCATCCCTAGTTGGCGCAGTGTAGTTAAACTTGCTGAACCCACTCTGATCGAGGCTCTCCTTTCAAACTGAAACAATAGACCCCAAATCTGTGCTCCAAAGTCCACTGCGCTATAATGTAAACACTTTTATAGCACACTCACTTGAATATACGGCCACTCGACACAAGCCGAGCAGCCGGAGAGCCAAAGAGAGGCAGCGAGTGTGTGCCCTAGGAGGCAATTCACACCAGCACTGATAGCTGTTAAGACCCATATGTGCAGTACTTCAAATGGGCTCCCCGACCGCTCCGGGATGTGAACAGGGCAATGGAGCAGCCCATGCTATTCACTGTGGGAGGCTCACCTCGGGCCATCGCTCTGTGAAGCTCGAGAACATCCTTCAAATAAACCCCATTGATTTCTCCTCCATTCTGTTGGCGTGTGGTGTTTTTTTGTTGTTTTTGTTTTAAAGTGTATACCTCCAACGAAACAACCACAAGCACTTTCCTTTTGCGCCACGAAGTAGACGCTTCCCACCCCAGCCAATGATTCAGGAAAATCAATTAACATGTTTGAGACTTGGCTCCGGAATCAGGTCTCGCAAGGGTATCGGGAAAACTATAGGATGAACCGTGGAGGAACAGAGTGGAGTGATAAGGGACGGGAATGGAATCTTATTTGTAAAGCGCTTTTCATATGACACAAGTCACACCCAAAGCGCTTCACACATGAAAGGGAGGGGGGTTCATTCACTCCATGTTGATGGTGGTAAGCTGCATTTGTAGCCACAGTTTCCCCTGGGGTAGACTGACAGAAGCGAGGCTGCACACATCTGCGCCAACGGTCCGTCCATCTCGCACTTTTTCTAAGTGCGAGATATATCAAGTAGGAGTGAATGTATAGCCCGTGCTATATACAGTGCCTTGCGAAAGTACTAATACACCTTGAACTTTTGCACATTTTGTCCTGTTTACAACCATAAACAAAGATTTTATTTAGAATTTTTTATTGAACGTTTACACACAAGTAACAAACAACTGTGAAGTGAAAGCAAAATGATACATGATTCTGTAATTTTTCCAAAAATAGAAAACCGAAAAGTCGGGCGTGCATAAGTATTCATACTTAATACTTTGTGGAACCCCCTACGTTCCCACCCTTACCTATGGTCATGAGATTTGGGTAATGACCGAAAGGACAAGATCGCGAATACAAGCGGCCGAAATGAGTTTCCTTCGCAGGGTGGCTGGGCGCACCCTCCGAGATCGGGTGAGGAGCTCAGTTACCCGGGAGGAGCTCGGACTCGAGCCGCTACTCCTCCACGTCGAAAGGAGCCAGCTGAGGTGGCTAGGGCATCTGTTCCGGATGCCTCCTGTCCCACTGGGAGGAGGCCTCGTGGAAGGCCCAGGACACGCTGGTGGGACTATGTCTCCGAGCTGGCCTGGTGTCGTCTCGGGGTCCCCCCAGAACAGCTGGAGGAGGTGTGCGTGGATCGGGAAGTCTGGGCATCTCTGCTGAGACTGCTGCCCCCGCGACCCGGCCCCGGATAAAGCGGAAGAAAATGGATGGATGGATGGAACCCCCTTTTTCTGCAATAACAGCAGCAACTCTTCTGGGGTATGACGCTACAAGGTTTGCACATCTACAGACTGACATTTTAGTCCATTCCTCTTTACAAAACAACTCAAGCTCTGTCAAATTAGAAGGAGAGCGTTTGTGAACAGCAGTTTTCAGGTCTTTCCACAGATTTTAATAGGATTTAGGTCAGGACTTTGACTGGGCCATTCTAAGGTTTTCCTCCAAAATGTCTCTGTATTTGGCTCCATCCATCCACTATTCTTACAATCTTCCCAGTTCCCGCGGAGGAAAAGCAGCCCCATAGCATGATGCTCCCCCCCCATATTTGACACTGGGGATGGTGCACTCAGGACGATGAGCAGTGTTAGGTTTGCGCCATACATAACGTTTTGCATTTGGGCCAAAAAGTAAAATTTTTGTCTCATCTGACCAAAGCACCTTCTTCCACATGGTAGCTGTGTCCTCCATATGACTTCTAGCAAACTTCAAACAGAATTTCTTATGGCCTCCTTTCAATAATGGCTTTCTTCTTGCCACTCGTCCATGAAGGCCAGATTTGAGTAGAGTACGACTTATAGTTGTCCCATGTACAGATTCCCCCAGCTCAGCGGCAGTACGTCGCAGCTCCTCCAGAGTTATCTTAGGGCACTTGGTTGCATTTCGCCCAGTGCTCTGCTTGTTCGGTCTGTTAGTTTAGGTGGACGCCCGTGTCTTGGTAAGTTCGCAGTGGTGCTATACTCTTTCCATTTCCGAATGATGGATTGAACAGTGCTTCGTGAGATGTAAAAATCTTGGGAAATCTTTGTATAACTTAACGCTGCTTTAAACTTCTCCACAACTTTAGTTTAGTTTAGTTTGTTTATTTAAGCAGTACACATAGTGCTCAAAAGGAGTGGACTGAAGCAAAAGCTTATCCCTGACCTCTCTGGTGAGCTCCTTGGCCTCCATGATGTCGTTTAGTGGCCAATACACTCTGACCATAGCTCTGAGGCCCTCACAGTAATCCTTTTTAATTATTTATGACCCTGATCTTGGACTTGCATGCCCATCTGAACTGTACCCAAGCCCTAGAGCTTGTTTTCACATTCCCCAACCATAAACTCAGGTGGAGGTCAGGGAGGTCATGGGACTTCCATGGGAGTTAAACCCTTTTTTGGAAGAGTCCTCAAAACAAAATCTCCAAATGTGCTCATTACTTGTGTGGGGTTAAATGCACAAACTCGCAATCTTTTGACTGAAAGGCCTTTTACTGACTAACATTACACCCATGCTTGTGAATATAGACACCACTTTTGGACACTTTCACGAGGAAATAACTTGACGTTTGTGTTGACAGAGTAGATGTTGACCTTAACTTAACTTAACTTTTTTTTCCTCATACCCAATCATTAGATATGAAGGCCATAAACCAGGTTGAATATAGGTTCATTTCATCTAAAGATAAAAACGATGTGCATCTTGTTTTTCCTGACAGATCTCCTGCTTCCCCTTGTGTTTGCTTGTATGCGCAGTCTTGTTCGCCCTTCTTTGCAACAGATAACCCAAACTATTGTTAGTCCACAACTTGAAGGTTCACGCACGGGTCTCAATACAATACCGGATCACATCACTTTATGCCTCCGGTTTTATTTTTCTCTACCTCCCATCGCTTAACACACTTTGCGCTTGATCTCGTCAAAGGTACGTCGAAAGATTGTTTTCAGCGAATATCCCTGGAAATAGCTTGAAACACTTTAGACATGAACTGAATTGCTTTCGTAACCTTTTTGAAATAGCGGTTTCTTCTTGCAGTTGTTGGATTGGATTTTGGGTTATATAAGGTCAAGGGCTTTATACTGCAAAAATAACGTCTGTAGAAAGAATATGCTCAAAAATGAATGGAGTGCAGGTACTGATGAGCTGTGCATACATCGCAATGAAACCAAAATTGCATCTGAGTACCAAGGTGTGAAAAAGAACCTATATATACTACAGAAAAGACTGAGAAATAATCAACTCTTCAAATCACAGGTGAAAGATGTTAATAAGTTCTGAATGAAAGGGTTCGGTCTTGCATATTCGAGTGACACATTACACATTTGCCTCTGATTGGTTCCAAGAAGGGTCAGAAAGGCTCCTGGTCTTGAACAAAAGTACAAGTGACAGTACAAGATATTCCCGCGTTTTGGCCCGATTTCCCACCATGTGTGGTGTGCCCCGAGAGCAAACGAGCCTGTTGACTGTGACATGTAACGGTACGCCAGAAAGCCATGTTTGTTTACTCTAAAGCCACGTTTGATCTCGAGGGGTTTTGTGAGATTTCCCGTCTGACCTGGGAATGTTCGTGAATGAAATTGGTTTGTGTGTGATGTGTTGATTCTGCTGTGTGGCTGCACCACACACTGCACAGCCAAAACTGTTATACCGGTGATTTTTCTATTTTATTTTTATCGCCATGTGTGGGGTGTCTCAGGGTTGGGAAATCTGCCAACTATTTTTAAATCTTCCCGTGTGAACCAGGCTTTACTTATATTGATAACCAGTCCATATCTCATTCTTGTGGGTTAGTAGGGGAGCACATGCTGGTGTTTTGGCAGCATTGTGTTTGCCCTGCAGTCATTACTGGCGCGAGATCGAGATGGACTGTGTTTAACCCACAGTGGGAGAAATAGTTTGTCCTACAAGCGCTTAATAAGATGCGTGATGTTAAAGCAGTACTAAGTAACTGTTGCCCCTAGAGGCCATAAGTGCAACTGCAGGTGTTGTAGCAAGTTACGATTTTTTAACTTATTAAATGTCTTGAGTAAATACTACGCTGACAGAAAAGGCGAAGGGAGAGAGGGATGCTGTACATCCAGATACAATGGAAATATTTTTTTTCACTCAAACTTTGCTGTAAATACTGTTTAAAGTGGCACTAGCCCGCGGTTAGCTTTGCCCGTTAGCCTGTTAGCTTCTTCTTCGTGATTCTATTAGTGTGTATTGGTTGCTCCAACCCGGTGGCAGTCAAGTTGCAAGCATGGTTTTCTGGCCAGAGACACCAGGGGGAGATGAAAGACCCCCCAATCATCCCATTAACACTTGTATTACCCCTAGAGGGACTACGAAAATTATGTATTTAGGTAAACACTTTACTTTGTACTGCTTTAAATGTAAAACACCAAACACACCGGCCACATTTTACGCACGCTTATGACCCTTTTCCGCGTTTTGACATAGATTCCATTGAAGATGAATTGGGGCGGCCACACAGGGGCAACGCACAAGACGCATTCCTCAAAATGGAACCAATCCTATTTTTCCACGTGTGTTAGGCGTTGTGCGACAAGCGCTCGTCGTCTGCGTCGTTTGTAGCATACCTCGCCCCAGCCGACCTCTTTTTGTCTCTAAGCGACGCCCTCCGGCTACCGGCGAAAGCACTGGCGCACCCTTGTTTGAACGCCAGATTCTTTACTTCGCCTTGAGCAATGCTGTTGTTGCGCCAGGTGGAAGATTGGCCCGTTTTGTCAGTTCGGCGGACCCTCGTCTTTCCCACGCGTATTCATTCACAAATACATGACATGTTTGGTATCCACATGGAACACCGAAGAAGATGATGACCGAGATGACGCTGCCATCCGTTCATTTCCTTTCTGGGAGATGGCTCTGGCGAAAGACGGGAGAGAAATATACGGACACATGTGCAAAACGTTCCAAAACTTTAGGAACCGTTTCTGAAGTTGTCTTTAAACTCTTGCAACAACATCTCTACAGGTTTTTTTCACACAGATTTGGACAATACTGGCCATTTCTCGTCTACTTCACCAACTCAACCCAGATAATGGATAATCCCTGGATGACTGCGAGCCTTCACTAACATCTCAATTAGATTTTTTTGTTTTGTTTTTGTTTTTTTAATCTTGCAGCCCTTTACAGCCTACTGTGGCTACTACTCCCATCCCCCCCCCCACCCCTGTACTCCCAAAAATCTTTAAGAAAACATCACGAGAAGAAAATAACAGTTATCTGACACGTCTACTTTCAGAGCTTTGAAGAGGACTGGCATCCAATTTACAAAACGCGTTAACTCAGTAAGTCTCTTTTATTCTCCCCAAACCCCGCCGTTTTCTGTATTGAACCAGTTCTGAGTGATTTGGCACCTCTGTGTGACGATGCTTTTAGCGCGCCGTAATCGGCTGCCATCTTAGACGTATTTTCAATAACATCCCTGCGTGGCATTCATCTCCGCCATTAGGACACAAGAAAGGCGCCAAGAACGGACAAGAAATAGCTTTCCACTGTGTTTGTAATACAAGTTCATTTTAAGCCTCGGAGACGTCTCACCGAGTGGGATTGTTTGGTGTTTTTTCCCAATTAGAGAAGTCTAGATATAATGAGATCGCGAGACGCCCTTAAACATTCAATCAAGGGTCATTTGGAAGAGCTTAGATTGTTTGAAAGCCAAGCAGAGTAGCGCTCTAATGAATTGGTTTGTAATATTCTCCATTACTTTTACGTTTCAATGGTTTTAAAGCACTTTTATTTTACAGTCTAATTTAATCGATTTTATGTCAAAACAAAAGTCACAAAAGTAGCACAATCTGGACCATCCTACAGGCCATCGGAAAGGTAAGTAAATGCACTAACAGATACAGTCGGCATCGCGTCATACAAGGGGGCGTGACCTCACCGAGGGGGTATGTTTTGGGAAACAAATGTTTTCACTCTTTTTAGTCATTTTTTTCTGCCAGACTGTAGAAATGTTTGTGTGACAGGGGATTCACAGTCTAAACGTAAAATGGATGATTTTGGGTGCTGTGTGACCATACTCTGTAATGCAGGCATTACCTTGATTTTATAATAAATAAAAAGGTTAATCGCAACACATATGCTAACTCTAACACAGCTAGTGCTGACATTCACAGCAGCGCACACACTCACTGAGGAGGGTCTGCTTCTATTAAACTTAACTCTGGGTGAATCAGGAGCACTGAAGTATGTCCTTTTGTATTTTGCATTTAAGTAGCCATGTGAGCTCCAGGTGTCTTTCAGCCTTTCAAATTAATACAATGGAACTGGGAAGGCCTTTCATTCGCTGCTAAAGCTCAGCACACACTACACGATATTTCTAGTCTTAAACGATTTTATATAGAATTGGGGGTCCACACTAAACGACTGGATTTAGTGCGATTATTGAACGTCTGGGGGTTCACACATAACGACTGAGAATCGTAAGAGCGAACACACTACACGATTCTGACAAACAGCTGATGTTTGATAACACAGTACGTCTGTCCTCTCTACCGCTTCATTTCTCCTCCAGCTTTAAAAACGGACCCCAAATCCGCAAAGAAAGGCCGTGTTTGTGAGCGTCGGAAAACATGTGCGTGTCCCAGTTTGGTCAGTGGTGTAAACAGTGTCACAACATCGCAGTGCAAGGCTCCTACTGCTACGAAGCCTTCAACTTGGCTTTAGTTCTGTCAAATGGAGATAAAAGTTGGCGACACGAAGAAGCGGGACGTATTTCAGTGGATTTAATAAGAAAAGGAGACGGGCCTCCGCTCCGAGATGGAGGAGGCGGAAGAGAAAGCGGAGAGAGGCGAGCCACTAGCGGCGAGGTGAAGCTGAACAGTCCGTCTCCAAACTCAGTAAGTGCCGCTAAACTCTGTTCGCAGTTGAAATGTAGCTTGAAAAGGTGATTCTCGTGAACGTTTGGTGATATAAAGTTGTGCTGTTTGTGCTGCTGTTTTCACTGAGAAATTAAAAAGAAGGCGCATCTGTGTTTTTCCATCTTTATTTCATGCCATTGGCCGCTGCTTTCTGTGTGTTCACTTCGGGGACAGTAAACTCACCCACGTTTCTCCTGTGCGTCCAAAATCGGGCTTACAAATCTAACATGTTTGATTTCCTGCGACTGTAGTCCCGTTGCGTCTGACAGCTGCCCACACACGATTCGAACGCGAGTCCAGTCGCGACACGACTCTCTGCGACTGCTTCAACTAGACATGGGAAGACTCGGCGCGACTGAGAATTGTATCAAAATCGGGCATAACAATCGTGTAGTGTGTGCGGACCTTTAAATAGCATGTGTCTTTCACAGTGAGAGCTCCCGGGGCTGTGGTGTTTAAAATGGTGGACAATACCAGCTGGCTAACTTTCTCTCTTCTCTGCGCATTCTCTACTCGACTCAACATTGACCAAGCATGTATTTTGAAAGTGACAAATTGGCTTGGAATTTGTCGGCTTACAAAGTGGAAGTCAGCATTAATATTCATTTTATTTTGGATTCTAACCTACGCTAGAAATGAGCCTACCTGTCCCTTCCTCTGTGCCTCTTGGTAACTGCGTTCACAGTCAATATGCAAATTATATTTTTCTCAGATTTTCTAAATTGTCAACTCAAATGACAGGCAGCATAATTTTCAAGTCAGTAAATATAGGTGGTCATATTTACTGAAATCAAAAGCATTTTAAATCAAAAACATCTTAACAGGTCAAGTTACATTTTAACATAGGACCTTTATTTGATAGCAGCTTCAACATTTTTAAATCCATTAAACTTGTGAGTTTTTGGAGAGTTTCTGCTTGGATTTCTTTGCAGGATGTCAGAATAGCCTCCCAGAGCTGCTGTTTGGATGTGAACTGCCTCCCACCCTCATAGATGTTTTGCTTGAGGCTCCAAAGGTTCTGAATAGGGTTGAGGTCAGGGGAGGATGGGGTCCACATCATGAGTTGCTCTCCTTGTATGCCCATAGCGGCCAATGATGCAGAGGTATTCTTTACAGCATGACATGGTGCATCTTCATGCATGAAAATGATTTTGTTAGGGAAAGCCCAGCTCTTCTTTTTGTACCATGGAAGAAAGTGGTCAGTCAGAAACTCCACATATTTTTCAGAGGTCATTTTCACACCTTCAGGGAGCGTGTTTCAACAGTACACCGGCCCTCCTTGCATCAAAAGTTTGCCCATTCTTGCTTTACGCAGCTACTTGTAATTAAAAAAAATTACAGGCACATGTATTGTGGGTGGTCCCACGGGGGAAACAAGACGGAAGGAAAAATAAAATAGATCAGCAGTGACTATGGGTGTTCTGCCCAAGGACACAATATTCCTCACACTGAGGTACCGACCGGCACAGGTCTTTGTGACTAGGATGGCGAGATACACTATTTCACATTATTTACACTGTCCACACCCGCTCATAAATTGAACCCGTGATGCTGTGGTTGATAAACAGTCCACGCATAGAATCTATGAATCGACCCCGTTTCTCTCTATACATAAATATAGGTGGCTCCTCCACTCCTACGCTCCCTCAGCACGTCCCGTGCAGCAGTGCTCCATACGTGCCCACTGCCTCTCTGCTTTCCATCCCTCTCCCCCCCTGTCATATATGTGCTGCTAGGGGGGAGTATGATATGCAGCGTGCCTTGCAGATTTGTGGAGGGACAGGGTCGTTGTATTATTTCTCCTTTCGCATGAGTTATGAGTGGGGTCACATATGGCTGGTTTCACAGTGCGTGCAGAGGACGGGCATAGGACTGGTGGATATATGGACTGATGACTGGTGGATATGTTGTTTCACTTTGTGAAATGCGAATGCACAAAAGTAACATTGTGCTCGAGGTGTCCGTGTTGCGTCATCAAGGGGAATATGTTCACGTGACACAGGCCTCAATACAAAATAAAGTCATTTTAATGCTGGATTGTCCAATTTTTTCCGTTACTTTTTTAATGCCGCAAAAAGGCCTATGTAAATGCAGCAATTTGTGGAAGTGGTTTACTTTTATGGCAGTCCAGTCTGCTTTGCTTCGCCCGAAACTTGAACTCTATGAATTCACATGAACAATCAGGATGTTAAAGAAAATTGGGGCAGGAGAACAGTTTACACTGGACGACCACCTCTTGATGTATTGACTCTGCATGGCCTGCAAATGTTATTGACATGTCTCAGGATGACACCAACTAGGATATCCACCACCAGGAGTATTGAGGAAACTCACTGTGTTGGTGCCCGTGCTTCACAGCTAGAAGGTCTCGGGTTCGATTCCCACCTGGGCCTTTCTATGTGGAGTTTGCATGTTCTCCCGTGTCTGCGTAGGTTTCCTCCGGGTACTCCAGTTTCCCCTCCAACGAAAAACATGTACCAGGATGAATGAGGGTGTGTTTGAGAGCGCGAGTGTGGGGAAAAGGATGTAAAGTAGCCCATGGCTACAATCCGGGGTGGGGTGTTTACATGCATGAGACACATGTTTGTTCAATTACACGCACTGTCCCGACCAAATAAAAACCAATACATAAATACTGACTTTGGAGACTTGGATGCCTCTTCTGTTGCTTGTATTTGACTTTACATGGACTATTTTCTGCAACCATACTAAAATCAGTGGCACACTCACTCACGCACTCGCTCTTTCTTTCAATCAGAGGAGCAGAGGATTGTAATCTGGAGATTAGGCACTGAGGCACTGGAGATGAAAAAATACAGGGAAATTGTTCAATAGATGCATCCATCCATTTTCTTCTTCAGAACAGCCATGAGATCGACCCTCCACTGTGTTCTGGGTTTTTCCTAGAGTCTCATCTCCTTGGGACGTGCCCAAAACACCTCCCCGGGAAGCAGCAGAAAAATAAATCCAGGACGCTTCAACTGGCTCCATGTGAAGAAAACTAATTTTGACAGTTGTATCTGGGATCCTATTCTTTCAGGCTTGACCCAAAGCTTATGACCAAAAAGGGAGTGTAAGATCGAGAGCTTTGCAGTCGATAAGACTCTATTATGACCATTTTTCCCATGGAAATAGGCATCCATGATACAGCTTAAACTTTCCCTTTCCCAGTGCATGCATCTGGGTCACTTGGGAGCAGAAATGATCAGAAAGTATTTGGTGAAGTGGAATAGACCATTTACTTTTATTTTAATTCTGAATGTTATTGAAATCCAAAATTTGACTTATTGTTTTGTTTTTGGTAATCATGAGAAGTAAATTTAAAGTAGTAATCCTAAAGTTAGAATATTTAAAGCATGGTTGTAGATGTGAACTGCTTTCATATCTGCAGCCATGAACATGTTCCTATGTTCTAATTCTGAGCTTGGTCGCATATGGCCGGTTCCACAGGCAAGTGCAAAGTCCCCTCCCTAGAGCCGTTAGCATGTGTGTGCGTGTAGTGTACCAAAGTCTAGCATATGGACCGATGACTGGTGGCTATGCTGGCCTCCCTGCGTCACATATGCGTGCTCTCTCAACCTTAAAGCAGGCTTAATATGACCCCTTTATGGGCTTCAGAGATGGACGCGTGCCTTTGATTCACTCGTGTTCAGGGACGTGTCTTTTAAAAAACGCTAGGGCACTTCTGGCTGATGGGGGGGACACGTGATGAATGGTGACCTCCGCTCAAGGCGTGTGGCTGTATGTGCTGCTCACAAACACATTTGTGTGACCTCTAACCCGCACATTTCGTTCATAATGTGCGCACATCATGGCCTTATATCTTATGGCACCGGTCAAGTGGAGAGCAGGGCAGTGCTGTTGAAACAAATGAAGCTTCACGGAGAAGTCGGATTACGGAGTTTTAAAGATTAAAATTAGTTTATATCTAAACTCATTTCTTGCTATAGGTCACAACAACTGGGATAGGGAGATGTTGTGTTTTGTTTGTTTGTTTATTTGAGCAATTTACAAACATAGATTGCATGGTTGCATCATTGCTCAGTAATAAATAAGCAGTTCAATTACAAGGCATGCACTGTAGCTCCAGACAAGTTCTTTAGCTGGTGCAGCTACAGGACACATGTTATGTTGTGCTCTAAATAAACGGTTTGTAATTGAGTAGTTTCAGGGGACACGTTTGGACTGATGTGATGGATTGGGGGAACAGGCCAAAACAGTTTCAGAAAAAAACACTCTCATTAAACACCATTATATCATCTCAAATCTTTACTGGATCCCCCAAAACAGTCCTTGGATCCCTTACACTTAAAAAATAGAAAGATGGGGGAATGAGTCACCCCAAACAGGGGGTCACATTAAGCACTGACTTTGGTCACCAGGAGTTGTTTTTAAATCTGCTATATAAATAAATTTGATTTGAGTGGTTGGTGGCGGTCAGAAAGGTCGCTTATGCAGACTGGCGGCGCCATGTTATTAGTACGACGCCCCATTAGTCCGAAATCTCTCTAACCCAGTTGTGTTGCGGATTAGAGAGCCATATACAACCATTGGCCCTAACCTTATGGTCTTAAAACCATTGAAAGGTGAACCGTATAGCGAGGGACCACTGTATAGTAAAACAATAATTTCTCGACTAAAATATTACAAATCCTCCACTCTGCTTCGGTAAACTGACCACCTGTGGACCTAGTGTATTTACATTTAGCAGCATAATCTCAGTTCCGAAACAGGTAGACGCGTTAAACCCATGTCACAGTGTAGACACATGTTAATGAGGGTTTTTCTTTTTTACCAACAAAAGTAGTGTATTAGTAGAAATCAGGGCTGGGACAAAATATCGGATCGCAATACTTTGCAATAACAAGTATCGATACCTTATCAAGTATCACGATACTTTCAATACTTGTGTTTGGAGGCATTTTTTATCCTGCAGCCTTTTGTTTTCCAGTAAGTTACACAGCACTCTGTTACATTTTGTGTTTGGTTCATAGACTTTGAACACATGACTTTTTTTGCACATTTTAAGTTAAAAATATTCATTACCAATCATAATTACTGTATCGAAATATGATATGTATCGGAAAGGCCCCTGAGTATCGTGATACATATCGGATTGTGACAAAAGTGGATCGTCCCAGCCCTGTTAGAAATGAACTGAATGTCTACAGATTTTCATTTATTTTTTGTCATCTCATTCGTCTTATCACTTTTTATTTTTTTTAATTTCAAACAGTGATTCAAGCAGAGTAACCCCAGTGCAAAATCCAGCCCCCGGAATGAGACGTTCTCAGATATTAACAGACACACATATTTATGCATAACTTTCATCAGAGTTGCATGAGCGCGATATTAGATTTGATCAGAATCTCTGATGCCATCCACGGGAGCCCTGATAAATCTGTCTGTGGAGCTTCAGAAGTCGTTTGCATCTGGCGCAAAGTCTGGCAAACAGAAATGACACAGTGTTCGCCTCACCGAGGAGAGCCTTAATCAAATATACTCAATTGAATTTAGACAGACAGAAATCCATTCGAAACTGCTCTTGCATTTCACAACATTGCAAAAAAAACAAGACATTTGCTTGGATGTTTTCGGGCACCAATTTGGGATGGCATTTCCAAATCTATTTTTTTGTTTTATGTCAACTGATGATGATAAATGGTTTTAAGCCACAGTTCAAGTTCTAATTTAATGTATTAATAAAATAAAAGCTTAGATGGTTACGGGTGTTGGTAATTTGATGACTAAAAATGAAGTGAAACCAGACTTTGCCACCCAGATTGATTTTGCTTTTAAGTGGACATGTCATGCATATGGAGCTTAAAAGAGACTTAAAAAACATTATTTTTGGGGCCTCACCTTTGATAGTTTATGTTTCATAATTAGAAAATATGTGTCTGTAAGAATTGAATGGTAACAATGAAATGCAGGCAAAAGAGTTGGTGACAATCTTGACCTGGGCTCCTCCTGCTGGCAGCTGTAGGAGTTATATTCTTTAAAAAAATAACTTCCAGTTTGGATACGGCGTGGTTAGCAGCTCCCGCAAACCCTTCGAGCACATCGCGCTTAGAATCGATAATGTTGGATTATGGGCTTTAAAAATGTGGAGGATAGTTTTTTGGGTTTGAACAATGACGCGAGTGTAATCAGGAAGTGCAGAACGAGGCGCTGACACCGTAGAAGAAGAAACGGCTACATTTAACAGATGTTCGAAAAGAGCCTGAAAATCAGCAAAATCCCATTATTGTGAATAGGGCTTAAGTAAAGTTTCAGTAGAGTGATGGCTTCAGCGCTTAAAAGCAGGATTGGTTTAGTGCCAATGGAAAACAGGCTGCAGTGAGTTAGCCCAAGGAACGAGTAGAAACTTGGTTTTGAAGTAGCCACAAACATTTTCACCCTCAAATTCACCCTCAGTTTACCCTGAAACGGCCCCATTTTCCTGTTTTCATTTTGTCTTACTGCAAGCTAGTTCCTTTATTAATTCTGCTCTTTGTTCTGAACTGGAGTGGGACAGTCCACGCATATAGCCCAGTCCCGCTGAAGACTGTGGGATCTGCTCCCAATTGCTGTTGCTACATTTGTGCGTGTCAATTAACTCCAAAGAAAGAAAAATCTAAAAGAACATAACTTGTTTACATCCCCTGAACACGGCTTCGCCCTGAGCATGTGACTGAGTAAAAAGTCATCTTTAATTCAGCGTTTACAGCAGACACATTTTACCACCTTTATTTGTAATCCCGGGAGTCAGAGAGATTCACGTCCCGGTCTAACGCCGCCGCCAAAAAAAAAAACGCATTGACAATGAACACAAAGCCCGCCGCGGTAATGTGCCGTCTGCGTGGCAAATGCGCGCAATGGCTGGCTGTTCCCCGTGGCGTCCCGCGGCGGCTCGCACGGAAGTGAAGAAGGGGTGTGTAGGGGGCAAAGCAAATGGAGTATGTAAAGAAAGTAATGGCACAGAAGAGGGGTCCGCGGGAATGCGAGAGAAAGAGAGATGTCACCATATGCACGCCGTAGGCACTCAGCGGGTTTGTGTTCAGACCGTGCACGACAGTTGCATCTTACAGTAGACGAGACCCGAAAAATGGATTGTGCTTCAACTTCAAATCAAATCACACCCCTTTAGTTTTGCCACGCATTCTACCTTTAATGTCTCGCATAACCCTTGGACATTTCATTGATACCCAAGGGACCCCCTATATCGAGAGTGTTGCTAATTATGTGGAAAGAGATCAACTTAAACCCGTATTTGTTAGTGAAATGACACGGTGTTGTGTTCAAAATTAAAAAAAATTTCTCCCAAACTCATACCTTTTTACAGCAAAGCCTGTTTTTAGTTTAATTTGAAAATAATACCCACATTCAGTCAGTTTTGCGAACCCTCAAGGCTCTCAAGACTGATATACTGTACATAAGGGACAAAAGGGATATAACTATTTATTGGTACTGTTTTGAACGATGTAATTCTTTGAATGTCAAAACCTCTGCCCATGGTACAATTAAAATAATAAACGTAAAACATGTAAGTTAACCTCTAAACGTGTTAAGTATGTTCTGTTCAAATGGATAAATGGGAGGTCAAACATCTTTCGACAGCTGCCCACTCGAACCTTGTTTTTTTTTTTTAATGCAACACACAGTATAGGGCTAATCACAAATAAATCAATAGATCCTCTTCATCTTTTTGTGTGTGTGCTGTGAGTGTGCCTGTGTGTGTCCATGCATGCTTGCCTGTATGTATATGTGGGTGTGCGTTGTGTAGTTTGATGGCCTCGTCGTTGTTTCCGTCACCGCTGTTGTCCCCATTACATCACTGTTGTTTTAGCAAAATTATTAATAATTGAACAAATATATATAGAAAAAGAAAAGTTGATAACATCTGGTTTGGGCTATTGTTATTTTTTGCCATCTAATTTGTAAAGTTTTTTTTTAAGAATGGGGTAGGAGTTTATAAGATTTTTTCTTCATCCTACTCCTGTTCTTCTTTTCATGGAATGTATTATTGTTGTGTTTGTTGGATTATTGTACTAATTTTATATTGCATTACCATGAAAAAAGAATAAATGAAATGAAATGAAATATACTATGTTAATATTGACCAGGTACATCATTGCTCCCATTGTCCCTAACTTCATGTAATTTGATAGTTGTGAGTAGTTATTTTGAAATGTTAGATTTGCACACATATCACACAAAGGCGATAAGGAAAAATGTGGAAAAAGTAAAAAGAAATGTATGTAAAAGAAATGTATTGAAACGGGTACAGGCAATGTACCTGTCAGGTTCCATAATTGCGTATTATGGCTGATGGACATTCTTATTTTTTTGGCAGCTCAGCATTGGTATTTCCCGTCACACAACATGCAATGATGTCTAAATTATAGGGAAGGCTGAGAACGGGTTTTGATCAGGATTTCAGGAGCGCCCTCTCCAGGCACCAGTGGGAATGCTCATAAAAAATCTAAAAAATCAAACAGAAAATCAAAGGTTTCATTTCTGATAATGGCATGCTAACCGGTCAATGGCGCCGTGATGAACACACTTTGAGCGCAGAACTGCTCGCAAAGACGTGCTTGGGTAATCAGGAGAGTCAGGACGTTTCCCTGTGGGCCGCAGAAAGAAAACAAATCTATTAATAATAACAGTTGTACTATTACAGGCCCAATGGATTTAACTGGAATGCAGCAGGACTGCATTCCTGGGCTGCTGTTTTAGACAAAAATAAAGTTACACAAAGTATTTTTTTTTTCATGTAAATCAATAAAAAAAATGTCGGAGGTGTTGAAATCAGAAAGAACTTTGACATTGCGCTTTGCATTCAGTGCGCTAGTTAGTTTAAATTGGCGCAGTCCAGCGTAGATGACACAAGTCTCTGAGTGAGTAAAAAAATGGACAGAAAAAAGGCCGTAGTGACCAATTTATAAAAAGTGCATAAATAATATTTTAATTTGCATAACTCATCTTTTATAGTAATAAAACTCTCGAGCCGAAATGATGTCCCACCATGTCCCTCGTAGCAGGTCCTGTGGTGATTTGTGGGCTTAGAAAACATGAAGGACAGCTTAGAGCTCCATCTATAATGCAATAAAATGATAGAAGTATGAAACAACGTATGTTATTCTGACGAAGAAGAAAACATCTCATAAAAGCCTTCTTTCCCTGCCTTTTTAAGATCTCCTCTCTCTTGTTCTCCTCGTTCGCCGTTTGTTGCAGTTATCTGAGATCAAAAGCCACTTTGTCGGTCCCTGACTGAGGTGGGGGGTCAGCAGCAGATGTCTACAAAGAACGGTTTGTAGCTACGGTGGCTCTGTCCAAATGCAGGCGTCCCAAACAACATGGCTGTCCCGTTCACTGTGGCGGCGCTCAAAGCCTAGGTTTGGCCAGAGGACAGGGAGCTTCTGTCTCTGACCACACAGATGGCTACACAGGACTCCACTGTGCTCTGTGGACGGAGCCGGACTCATTAGCTGCTGCTCAATCCAACGGTGAAGTAAACCACATTCAGAAACTTGTTTAGGTTTGAAGGCTTAATTTGTGTGATTTACTCATTTTGGCACGTGCACCACTGGATTTTTATTATGTTACCTACTTGCCTTGTCATTTTTTGGAAGGTTAGAGGTATAATGGAGGGTTTTTCTGAGCCGCTGTGGCGCAAAATAAGATGAATGAATAATTGAGGAAGTGGTGGAATTCCCACCATTAAATGTTTTTTTTTTTTGTGTGCACAGGGGCAAAGGGGTAAGAGCAAAGAGACATGCATTGAATTGATTGCATTCACGTTCTACAACTTGATGTCGTCATAATTTCAGATGGAGGGCAGGGACCAATAAAACTCTATGGCAGAGACATCTTCAAAAGGAAAATTGATAAATGTTGAAATTCATCCATATTTGGACGCGATTGAATTCACAAACCTGCCACATTCATCTTAAAGGCCCTATACCAGATTTTTTTCATTTCAAAAAATGAAAAAGAAAGCCACTAAATTGAAATGTTGGTGGGGGTACCAACTTATCCCTAATATTCCTCACATATTTGTAGCATCCCAATTCTTAATAGGGACATGTTTGTCGGCACATTTCACAACTTGCAGGGTCACATTTCAGGGTCACTTTTACAAGAATCCAAGAAAATTAGCCTCCAAGTTCATGAAATTGATACAAAAGCTTTATAATTGAATCTAAAGTGTTTTCCCCCCAAATATATGAGTTTACAAGATACTTAAGGCAGACAAAACAAACTTCAGTCCATAACTATAAAAAAAAAAATTCAGGTATAGCGCCTTTAAACATCACGCATATGTTTTTACCTTTATGAGAAAATAATAGTTTATACGTGCTGACAGAAAATACTTTGAACATTGTCACCGTTTTTGTTTCATGTGGATTGTCCAAGTAAAGACAGAGATAGTAGCCAAAAAACTAAATTACAAAAATCTACATTTTGATTACCATAGTTGCTATCGTGTAATTCCTACCTGCCTTCCATCTTAATTATGAACTAAAGGCCCGTTAGAATGTTGGGTTTGTTACTAGCCGCTGCATTTTGCGCGGCGATCAAAAATACAGTAGTGGAGGTTAAAACTAACTGAGCGATTGAATTTTCCAGATTCTGCACTTCAAAATGACATTCAACAGGTCCATATTGACGGAGGTTTAATGAAACTTGTGTTTATCAAACTTGAAGCTAACCAATTTTAATTGCGATGTTTCTCACCTCCCCTGAGGCCTAGGGAGTTGTGGGAGGACTTGTTTCAAAGCCTTGCCTTTGCTGTTTCCAATGTAAAAAAAACTGGAAGTTTCTATCATTTTTGGTCCTGGAAATATCGGCCTGATATATCGGCCTCTAGCTCGTATGTACCATTGTTATGCTGCGGATGATTGGACGATTACCATTTTGGGGCGGGGTTTTTCGAAAGGTCAATTAACAAAGTTTCAAGCGGGAAGAAGCTTTTTGGGTAAGAGGCAAACAGTTACCATCCCGTCAGATCTTGGAAGCTAAGCAGGAAGGACCTGGTCAGTACTTGGATGGGAGACTGTTTGGTAACATCAGGAAGCCTGGGGTGAATGTGGTGTGTGAGTGAGTGGTTGGTGGTGCTCGGAGAGGGCGATAGCACAGACTGGTTGCCTCGCTTCTGTCAGTCTACCCCAGGGTAGCTGTGGCTACAACAGTAGGTTACCACCACCGAGAGTGAATGAATAATGACGACAGTGTAGTGCTGAGAGAAACTTTATAATACAGGCTTGTAAAGCGCATTACAAGTGTAAGGCATTATTATTATTAATATTATTATTATCTCAAACTGATCTTTTGACATCCCTGAAAACCTGTACTAAGATGTAGTTCCAACTTTGTGAGAGCAACTTCTAAACAAACCAACTTTTCCTGCTACCGTACACACCCCTCACTTAGGTACTTACAGGCCAACAAGCCATTAATGATCAGGATGGCTCTCATAAGTCTGTAACAAGGTCTTATACTGTACGCAGCAACAGTAATGCACAGTACGTCATGGCCGCTCTCTCCTCCCTGCTTTCATAGATTTCCCATCAGGCTGCAGACACCAAGCACTTACATCCAGGGTCTCAACAATACGGTGAAGAGAGGAGTCTTTAGTTCTGTCCCTCAAGTGAATACAGAGCATGTGTGGAAACGGCGCACCAAAAGCAAAGCCTTGTACACAGTTTGTGAGGAAATGGTGAAACAATAGCGAGAGAGAACATGATTATATATATATTTTTAAAAATCCTATAGTCATCTTGTTCAAGTTGTATGTTACGGGAGAGGTAGTGTTACAAACTAATTGCAGTTTATCAAACCAACCAACACATGCATGTCTTTGGATGCATGGATGGTTTTAAGAAGTTGTGAATTTCATACACTGTCTGACCACACACTTTAATATTTTGTTCTACCGCAGCTGTGGCCATGTTTCAGTAAGCTTCTGCAATGTCTAAAGATTTATTTCCATCCAGTGTCGCCTTAATTTCTCAACAAGATATCGCATTGGTGATAAGAGAAGCGTGACCAAAACATCCCAACGATCGTCAGCGTGGTTAAGACCTGGATTCTGCGGTGACCAATAAATATGTGTCGGGACGTTTTAACAGCAAAATAAAGAGAGTTCTTGGCTGCATGTGGACAACACAAGCGTTTGCCTTATGCACACATAATGAGACAAGCTGTGTCCAGAATCTGCTTTTAATAAGAAGAAATCCATGGATGGAATAATCTGGTCATTCAGGATGTTCAGGTAGTCAGCTGAACTCATTCTTTGAGCACATATGCTGTTTTTCCACGTAGTGCGCTTCTACCCAGCACTGTTTGGTGGCAGTACGCAGCGGGGTCGGCCCATTAGTCCGACGTCTCATTAGTCCAAAAATGTCCCATTGAGTAGGGTTTTGGCAATAGTCCACTGACCTTAAGGTAAGGGCCAGTGGTTGTATATGGCTCTCTAATCCACAACACAACTGGGTTAGAGAGATTTCGGACTAATGGCACCTCTGCTCAATGGTACATTTTCAGACTAATGAGACGTCGGACTAATGAGACATCGGACTAATGGCATGGCACCGGACGCAGCAGGGGGTGGTTTCACACGTGTAGTATTTCCCCATTGCAAAAGGAAGAACAGAACTGTGATGAGACATTTTGACCGCGGCAATGAGAAATATGTGGACAAATACTGTGTGTTGGAGGGGTTTATGGAATTATTCAGAGGTGCAAAGGCAAAAACTAGAGGAAAAAAGAAGCGGCTGAACCAAATTTAGTTGGAGCATTACAGCAGTACAAAGTATGTTGTGAAAGTGTATACATAAATAAACCAAGTCACCTTTTTCAACAGCGGTATCATGTTGTGAAATATTAAATCCCGTATGACCTGCCTGTTTTCGTGAGGGCTGTCCTCTCTCCTCTGGCCACTTGACTACACAGGTGGACCTGGCACTGACCGGGCACTGAGCTGGCACTGGGCTGGGTAGGACTTGCCAGTGGAAAAGGCCTAATAGTGTTGCTGAACGTAGACCTGACCGACTGCGGATCATAACGGTTAGTTTAATCCAAATGATGACATTTTTTTTGTCAGGCAGTGTATGTACATACAGTCAAAGAAAATATCTGGATATCCATCCATCCATCCATTTTCTTACACTTGTCCGTTGCCGGGTCGTAGGGGCAGCTGTTGGAGCTGCCCAAATCACATTGCACCAGCCCCTATGGCTCCTCCTGCAGGTCGTGGGTCCACAGAGGGACGGCCTCATGGTTCTAACCGGGCCTGTTGGTCTCTCATAAGGGGCTTCTGAACCGCTCTTTGTCTGACCCGTCACCTAGGACCTGCCATGGGAGACCCTACCAGGGGCGCCAAGCCCCCGACAACAGGGCTCCCAGGATCATTCGGGCGCTCAAACCCCTCCCCCACGTTAAAGTGGCGGTTCCAGGAGGGATATATTTACTCATTATTACTGTTAACCAGCAAAATGAACACAAAAATATCCCCTCTTTTGTTTTTTGCCATTCAGACTATTGTTCAAGCTGCCGTAATTCTCCCGCAATCTCGCACCTTCAAACCCCCTTTTCTCATTTCCTGTTGATAGATTACCGCTGTACACGCGTGTGTCAACCCGTGATATGGCAAGCGGAATTATAAGCTCACAGCAGCGGTGGCTCAGCTGTCATTCACCCGACTGGGAGACAATAGACGGATGATGAACGAAGAAGACGGATGGCGGCGCGTCTCCTCCGACAAATGAATTCCAAGGACGCCCCTCGCCATTTCAATGAGCTTTTCCCCGCGACTTGTCTCCGCATAAATCACGTTAACCTTCTCGTTTTCAACTTCATCCATTTTTTAAGGGCGCTCTCCCCCCTTTCGCCGATGCATCAAAGGAGATCTGATTGCGAAGATTGCATTAAAATCCAGACGGGAGAATACTGTGTCACTTTTTTTCCCCCCCTTTCTTCCCTTCCCTTCCCACGAATGCCAACCCCGCTGCCTGTCATAACTCATGGGCTGTCACGGCGGAGATTCAGGATGCATGCAAATGATGGGGAGCAAGTTGAAGACAGAGAAGGGGGAAGAGGATTTCAGTCGCTTTTATGAGACCTTGAATGGGTACGGACCGACAGGAACCCCCACGTGTTGGAATGCGGGGCGAGATGATGATTTTGAGAATGCGTGAGCACTGTAAACCCGAACGGGCCAGGTGTTATCTCATCTGTTTGCCCATTCCGTCACCGTGCATCATGTTCAAAGGGGGGTTTACTGTGCAAAATCAGTTTGTTGAAGCTTTTTGCCAATACGAGCCATCGCTGCTGCTGTTTACTTACGCCATTTTCGCCGGACGTTTTGGGCGAAAGGTTGGCAAAAGCTGATGCATCCAGGCCTCTAACGCCGTTTTCTGCAATTACCAATTTGTTGCAGCGCAAGGGAAGCACGGCCCTGTTTGTGGACATTGTTTTTTGCCTATCTTAGAACTACTATTATTCATTTAAAGAGCACCTAAAGACCAAACTTTCATGTGCAGTTTGAAATTGCTCAGATTGCCGTGTGTTCATGAAGTGAAGTTACACACCTGAAGAAAATCTAAATTCCATATACTTGTTTTAGCCTATATAAGTGGGACTCTACAATCACCAGATATACAGTTTATCAGAAGAAAAAAAGCTTTTGTTAGGCCTTTAGTTGCTCTTTAAGACATGACATTGAGTACCACAGTCCCAGTAAACATTGCTGTTCCGATAGACTTTCATTATTTTTCTTAGTTAAAAACACTTCAACATATACTCTCTATCGTTCCTACTCTTAGTTTATTGTCTCAGAGAAGCTTCTGCAATGTCAAAAGATCCAGCATTGCACAACAGTGACTGTGTTCCAGGCAGATCCAACCCCTCCCTGTACCTGGCAAACCATCTACCCCTGCAAAGTATTTCAGATTTTCGAATTATGACTAAAAATAATCAATAATCCCCCCCTTTGAGCGGAATTCATATCAGTATCAAAAGAGAAACTATCTTCAATTTAAAAAAAAGAAAAAACATTCTGTGCATTACAGATAAGCCGTTTTGACACGAGCTGGGTCATATTTAATGACAGCGTGCACTCTTTTAATAGGAGCCTTTTAGAGTATGTGTACAATGTTACGCCATCACAAACGTTATGTTTATTCTCTCCCTCTAGGCCTGTTTACATAATCATCCTATTCATTCTATATTTTGCCTATAGACAGTCGGCAGAAATGACTTAATAGCGTCTAAGTCTGGCTCAAATGTATAACGTGATGTATTCGTATGCATATTTTATTAGTCGTTTCCAGTCACGGGGGAAAGAAAGAAGCCATTATTTAATATGTGAGACTTTGCATAATGCTATTATTGTTGATGCTGACGATTTATCTGCCTTCTGTGACAACTATTATGCATCTCTTATACAGCACTTCAGAATTAGGCACATTTATTTCCTCTTCCTGCCAAAACTGCCCTGGGACTAGCTGGCTGAACAACCTGTTCTCTTCACACCGAGACTCAATCTTTAAGTTATACAAAATGTGAAAGTTAATGTCATTAAAATACATATTTGTTTTACCTGATATCTTAGTATTCTTTGGAAATATTACTTTATGATTCATAATAGCGTGTTTTGTAGATAAACACAAAGTAGATCAGACTTTGAACCGGTACTCAAAACACATGTAGTATATCCACCAAGTACTGTTCTACTCTTCCTTTACCTGCACTTGATCAATATTGTTCTAAATACAATGTTACTCTAACTATGTTAAAATTAAGCCTAGGTGAAAATTCAACCCGGAAGGCTAATTTCAGCGTCACCTACAACGATCGCGTCCACTGCAGTGGACACATGATATCTTAAAAATAAAAACTTATTTTTCCAAACATTGATTTTCAGTCTTCTACTTACCTTACAAAGATTGGGGGATTTGAGAAAAAAGTGATTGGACAACTTTTTTTTTCATGTTTGTGCCATTGAAAAAAGGTGTGTCAACGGAATCATTTTGCTGTAGGTTTTCTTGACGTAAACTATAGTGTTCTGTGTATAAAGAGTATTATTTTATTACTTTTTTTCCTTTTTGGGTCACAGCTTAATGATACGTTGAAGGTGGGCATAGGCGACTATGGCAGTGGTCACTTAGCTTAGCTCTAAGTTTGGACAATAGTGAATAACGCAATGTAAAGTGACCTTAGGCCTGATCTTGTGACTCAAAGCGCAGACTATAGCGTAACATTTTGCGCTGAGTAGGAGCGCACTTTGTGATCTGCCACTCCAGGCTTAGTGCAATGAAATGGGAAGTACTGGGGTGGAGACACCTTTTTCCTCCAACCAGATCGACTCAGCGGCCGGGATGGGGGAGGGAGAGGGTTGTGGGGAGTGAACATGTGCATTTGTTTTGTTTCGTGTTTACGCTAAGCACGGGCCGGTCCGCAACACAGCGGACGGCTGTAGCTCTTTCTCACTCGGGACATGAACATGGTTTAGCTCACGATGGGGTTAATAAAGTTTTTAGTTTGACCTGTGAGAGCCTAAGGCTTAAGGGAGAACACAAGGTCAGCGGTGCAGTCACCTCCTCTTGTGACGCCCTCTTGAAAGTGGCGAAGGCGAATAGCGCATCTGCCACTCGGACAATCTCAGTGCGCTAGAGGATTGTGCACCTCGTGCGCCAGGCACAAGATCTGGCCTCTTGACTTGATCCAATAAAGCCTTTGTTTGTTTGTTTTTCAGCTCTGAAATGGTCCACTTTCTCGTGGTTGTTTTCTTTGTTCACTGGAGACTAGGTCAAGGTTGATGTGTATCAATACTCACTGACCTGATGTGATCCCCGGTCGTCCCTGTGGAAGGGTCTAACTACTCCCGTGGTGGAGTGGAGTGAGAGCGAATGAGAGTAACAGCAGTGAACGCCTCATTCAGACCCGTTGGGACGCTCATTATCTCTGATTCACAACAACACAACAACAAAGCACTACGACATAGAACTGGGTGGACATTACAACTTAAAACACTGATTAACAATAATAATGCTGGTTACGGCCCCACTACAGACTGTGTATTTACAAAATAATTGCAGTTGGCTCCAGTAACGGCCTTAATCTCGATAGAGGATCGTCCAGTGTCTTGACGGACCGTGTCGGCTCAGTGGGTCTTCCAGTTGGCTTTTTTGTTCCATAATCCTAAGTTATCTTTTAAGATATTCAAACCGACTGTCTTACCTCAGCCTCAGCAGCGATGGCGCGCACTACAACAGGCCCTGCTTATGCTGCTCAACACGCGTGCTCGACCACGTTCAAAACCAGAAGGTTTTTTGCCTTTTCCATCAGGACGTCATGACCGCGTGAATACCTGACAGAAAATGACACTGAATCTAAATCTGGTAACATGGTTGTAAACCTTGGATTGCGTGGATACACCATTTTCGCTGCCAGTATTTGACTTAAAGTTTGACATTGATTCTTCTTTCTTTAATTTTATGTTTGCCTTTAGCTTCAAGACAAACCTAGCCCACCTTTTAAACATAAACACTATATGTATGCAATATTTAAACATCCTACATCAGGTCTATAACATGCTGTCAGTGGTCCTCTACAAGGGACTGGCTGACTCTTAACTAATCCCTTAAGAAAAAACTGTGAAGGGAGCGGAAAGTACTGGTTCACTTGAAATACCGTAGCCATGACATGTATTGAGGCGATTAACCTTTTAATTGGTAATTGTTTATGTGCCACGCAATACAGCATTTATTTCTATTTTAATGGAAGACATACAGTAATTCATAAAGAAGATCTTAAAAAGAACTTAAACAAGTACAGATGGTATAAACAAGATGTCAGGTAGGATTACAATGGCTTCCTGTCCATTTGTGCAGCCCCTCTCTCTCTCTCTAAATTGTCTTCCATTTCTCTCTCTCTCTCTCTCTCTCTCTCTCTCTCTCTCTCTGTGGGGCCGGCAGAGTATTGGATAGCCTGTCCGCATCTATTGGCACCTACAATTTCCTCACTTCATCCTGACCACAGATCCAGCGCCTTTGAACCACCTGCAAACTACCGCTGTCACAATATCCGACTGCCTTTTCACACGCTCTGGCCAGTGCTTTTCAGACTTTCTACAAAGACAAACATGTACAAAGGCTAAACAGATCTTCAAAATTATCGATTACCGCTCCGTGTGATATGTTTTTATCAGTGGCAAACCAGCTTTTGCCTGTTTTGGTTTCACAGATTCACATAGTTTTAGTTTTACTTTATGGATGGAATGCCCCTTGAGATGTGCCATCTCGTTCTGGAGGGGGTTTTATGTATTTTGCGTGACTGAAACAAAATATAAATTGAACTGTGTGCAGAAGCCAATAGCCTTGTTGATCATGTTAATTCAATCAGACATGTGCTAATACGTTTAGTACTTAACACAATGTTTTTTAGCCTGTTCGCAGTCTGCCATGCACGCCCCATGGGTCTCTCGATTAAATCTTACCCAGAAAGCACGCAGTCACTTACTTACACTTGGTTGCACTTACCCTGAGTGGCACCAGGCCGGGCCCAAGTCTTTAAGGCAGAACACTTATGACACTTCTCCACCTACCCTACTCTAAACTATTCTACTTTACCTGTGTTTGAAGTGTTTCCATCAGCCCACTTTACTGTTACCTGGTACGTTTTTTTTAGCACCTGCTTGGTATATGCAGGATGGCAGGGGAAGTGATGACTGGTTAGGGAAGCGATGACAACACAGCTTCTGATTTGCAAGCTAGTCAAGATAAACTGATCCAAACTAACCCTAACCTCAAGGATAGTGATGTCTATTGTAAGGCGTCTAATTGAGATTCACTGAATTGAGACAGTCGGTTGCTTGGCCCTGGTTCTAACCAGGCAAGGCAAGGCAACTTTATTTATACCACTCAATGTGCCTTGTGCACGTACCAGGCCAAGCAGGAACTGTTTCCATGAATACAGCCAAACGCAAAGCCATATTCACCAGTACACCATCACAACCTGGCTCTGTCGAGTGCAGACGAGTCTTCTGACTGCATGGCTTTTGTGCTTTTTTTTCCGCCTCTGCCAGTGACTTTGTCTGATTTTTTTTTCTCTCTTGGACCCCCTGCTTGCAAGGACCAATGCCATGCAAATAACTGCACACACATCGCTTTCCTAACCACAGCCAAATCCTTCTGCGTTCATGACCGTTTCTCAACTCCCCCGCTCCCCAATATACAGGCGGGCGCCCCTCCCCTACCCAAGAAAGAATTCCATGTTTTTTATGTATGCACTTTGCCTTTGTTGTTCTGACATTTTTTGTTTTGGCCCAAACTTCTTTCTAGCTCTCACAATCCCTCCCGTGTAATGGAATTGTTCAAAGAATGTAATTATATGCACATTTCACACCCATATACAGCATTGGGTGGTGACAAAAAGAAGCAGGGGCGGCCACCCCCAAGATTAAATGCCACTAATTTAGATTAGTCTTCTATCATCCATTGCTCTTTAAAACTTTAGGTGAAGACAATACAACAAGGTCTGCGTTTTGCTGTGTTTACATCATACTCTGAGGTGGCAGAAAATATGTATTTTATAACACCAAAAAAATCTGCTTTAACTTTAACCTGATTGTAATTTTGTATTATCATCTTTTGTAAGGCGCATTGAGTACAAAATGTGTGATATAAATAAAGTTGCCTTGCCAAATCATAGCAGATTCTACACAGAAATGGAAACGCTATATAAATTAGGGCTCGAGACATTATTTTCACACGTGGATTGGCCAGATCTAAACCCCATTGAGAATTTCCGGGATGTGCTGGAGAAGTCTTGGCGCAGTGGCCACTCTCTCCCATAATCTTGGTAGAAAATGAACGCGACACTGGATCTGTTGACATAGCAGAAGCTTATTGAAACAACGCTACTGTGACTAACGTGCTGTAACCCCTGGGCCTCTCCTTAGACATGGCTCTGGGCTGTTTGTGACATGATGATAAAGACCGGTATCATGGTGATTAGAGATAAGCTTTTGTGTAGCCCCGTTTACCAAGAGCCTGCCTCCCCTCTTCGGTCCATTACGGTGCCATCAGCGTTCGTCCGGTGCGGCTGATTGTCTTCATTCGCCCCGTAGCCCACATGAGATCTGGCTGCCTCCCGCTGATTGATGCGAGACAGTTTGATGGCGCAACGGGAAAACTCAGCACCCTTGCGGTTCTTACTTAATCTACTCAAACGCTAATGCCTGACCGATCGATGGCATAGTATATTTACCCCTGCCCCGTTCTGCTGATTTGGCAATCGCTTGAAACATCCAGGGCCTTCGCGTGTGTCCCTCACTAAGGGTTGCATGCAGGGGGTGGAGAAGGCGTATTAAGGCAAGACACTGGTGAATATGGGGGGGATGGGGGGGGATACAATTAGTGGTTGAAATTTGACATTTTTGCTGTAGATTACTGTCATAATTATGAGGGGGAAAAGATGTATTGCAAGATGTTTGTCATTTTACAGCACGGGTAGGCAACGTCAGGCCCAGAGGCAAAAATCTGGCCCCCGAGATGATTTTTAACAATTCCATTAAAATTTTCGGGAGGACAGATGAACATGGAGATTTGGAGAAAGTGAGGCTTAATTTGCCAATATTTTCAGTGACAAAATCTGAATAAACCAGGATTGAAGTAATGGTTTTATTTTAAGTACTAATTACAAATATTTTTTCAGAGAGGATTTTGGATGTCTTGTTTAGATTTTGAATAAGACGAGAAAATAATCCGTTATAATACAAATTTTATCTTGTTTTTTGTGGTTCGAAGCTCAATGAATCAGGCTAGGACGTAGTTTTCAACCTAGATAGACTCACAGCGATTAGAAAGATGTATTGACTTAAATATTTTGGCGACCAGACCCTGGCAGTACACATCGATATACGGATTATAGTTAGTATGGATGGGTAGGTTAGAGTTAGGGATGTCTTCCCCCGGAGCCTGGACATTGGTGGTGGCATGAGAGACCGGTGAAGGATGCAGCAGGGTGAAGCCATGGACAGAAGAGGCGGTGAAGGGGTGGAGGCGGGTCGCAGCACAGCTAGGAAGCTGATGAGCCATGAGGCTGGAGGCTTAAACGCGGGACCGAGGGCAATGATTGGCTGCGACGATGGTGTGATGGTCTGCACTGATGGGCTGAGGTGGAGGTGTGACCCTCGCAGACACGATCATTGGCTGGAGGTAGGTGATGCTGAAATTAGGTTGAATTTGCGCCTAGGCTTAATATATAAAAAAGAATATAGTTAAGTACAAGACTGGAAAGTTTGGAGTCTATATTATCTACTAAAGTAGAGATGTTGTTGCAAGAGTGTAAAGAAAATTTATATTTTGAGAAAATGTGTCCTAAAGTTTTGTAACGTCTGCACATTTCTCCTCGCTCCTAGGAAGGAATGACCATATTGGCATTATCTTGGTCACCTTTTGTGCCATATGTGGATATCATACCAAGTAATAAATTAAGTACTTATACTGCAAATGGTGAGTTTGGCAATTTCTTTTATTCTGACAATAAAACTAAGACGTTAAAGGTGCATTATACAACTTTCTATGTGGAAAACTGTCTATTTGTGTGTATTTACCCTTGTAGGGACCCTTCCAAACAATTGAACCTGAGGCATCCTAGAGACCACTATGATGGAAAGTAAAAGCAGCATGCTGACTACTCATCCAGCTGCTGGGTCACTACAAGGTGAAATACGCACACATATGTTTTACACATCAAAGTTGCATAATGCACCTTTAAGGGAGAAAACTACAGCTAAAATGTGTAAAATGCTGTGTTTTGCCTTAAAGGTCCGACATTGTTGCAAATTGTTTGTTTATATATTTCTGTCATTCAAAACATGCACTGTTTTGGATCAAACCAGTGCTTCACCTTGAAAGTAAACTTCGTAAAACCTCAGGAAATCAGTGCACCAATTAAATATGCAGTACTATTACAGTTATTAAAAATCTGAATCTTTCTCCGGTGATTTACTTTATTTCTGTCTAAATGAGGTTCAACTCTGCGTCTCCCCTGCACCCCGCACACCCACATTCATCATGGACCGCTCTTTCCTCTCAATTACTCTAAAATGTTATCAATTATCTGAAGCATGAACTCGAGTCGCATTTAATATTCTCTGCTGCAGATGTCTGACTGAAGTGTAACCGCGAGGAAACTATTGCCGCCGGAGATGAAAGAGGCAAAGTTGCACATGGCTGAGGTCAAATTACTTTTTTGGGGCGTTTTTTATCTTTACCCCCCCTTTCCGACTCAAGAACGAAATATTAAGCTTTTTTTTTTGGGAGGGAAAGAAACTTGTGGCCTAGTCGTAAAAAGACTAAAGTGCATGACAACAAAATGAACGAATAAAAGAAACAAAAATCCATTCCGATTATGCCCCGAACAAAAAGGCTCTCTGGGAAACTTTCTCTTAAACCCTCCTTCTGTTGTTTATAATTTTGTTTCAGGGGAGAGCTCTTAAAACAGATGGAGCTTGGCGTATCCCGTGGCCAATGACCCAGACAGAAATCCATGGCGCTGAGGCGAGGACCGGTGCTATTGGAAAGATGTCACAGTGGACCGAAACAGTGTTCCCTGGAGGCGCCGCGGTGCGGTGGCTTCATTAAAACTTATCATTTATGTGTCGGGCCGGTGCATTCTGACGCGGACGACAGAGCGACCGCGGGGTGAAGGAAAGAGGACGTGCCTGTCCCCAGGGTGGACGCGGCATTCGGCACTCAGAAAGGCGGCTACAGGGAGAGATGGAAGCAGACAAGGGGGGGCGAGGCTTATAGCTGCACAATCAGCCATGACATAGACAAGTGCTCACCCCATCACATTTTGTCTATAGACCAGTGGTTCTCAATTGGTGGGTTGGGACTTAAAGGTCCTATATCATGCAAAATCGACTTTTTTGAGCTTTTAACCATGTTGTTATGCTATTTCCTTATCAAAAACACCCCCAGAGTGGTGTTTGGCTTCATTCACGCAGTTCTCAGTAATCCTCCTGAATCCTGCGCTCTGAGCAGCTGCTCCGCCCTCTCCTGGTAAACGACTGACATGTTCAGTTGTGTCGTCACAGCGGAACGGAAGTGCTCGACGTCTGTAATCTAATGCCTTACGCCATGATTTTCATTTGTAAAACTGCTTTTTTCATTATTTCTGTCGTAAGAAAAAATAAATGAAAAAAAAAAAAAGAGGAAGTGCCTGACGCTGCGCTGCCCTTGTACCGAAAACAAACGCTCCCCCTGAGCGTCCGAACGGTCTGAACAGATGGTCATGTCATGTTGCACCGAAAGTTGTGAAGAGGGAGCTTTTTCTAACCTACTCTGGAGTCTGGACACCTGTTCTTTTTTCTTCTTCTTACCTCACGATAATGTCACGGAGAAAAACGTGTTTGGCTGCGAGGACAGGACTTTATTCAACCTTCCTAAAGAAGAGGCCATAGAAGTTGGACTTTCCCTCCGGGATTCAGCGACTATCAGCCACAATAGTGTTTGTCTGTGCCTGTCGCTGATGGATGCTTATGAACCTTGGCCAGAATCAAAGTGGATTAACTTTTATAACCAGCGCAAGTCCCATACTGGAAACATCAGAGTGGTGAGTCGATCAAAATGCATGTTAGCGTGTGTGTTAGCGTGTGTGTGTTAGCCATTTAGCCATGAAGCTGTGTTGCACATGTTAACTCCTTATAACGGCATCATGAAGTAACTTCACTTTTTGCTGTGATATATATATTTCTACTACTGCTAAAGTTGTATGAGCGGAGAGAGGGGGCGGAGTTAACTGAATCCAAGCGTTTTGTCTTCCGGGTTGGAAAAATACCTCCAGAAAATACTTATATTTATCACAAAAATTAGTGCTCCGTAGTGGTAGAGGTACAATATATCATATAAATGCCTATACTTTAATTTGGAATGGCTAAAATAGCATGATACAGGTCCTTTAAGTGTTGTAACTGCAGCTTGTGAGCCTGTATTGGTTTGTTGGCCTCAATATCTGTGCTTAGACCAACAGAAGTCTATGAGGACATTAGGCAATTCTGTTTTGATGTTGGGTCAAGGTGCTAAATGTTTGTTTTATTACAATAAGTGGACATCTTCAATGAAGGTACTTGATTCATCTTCTGTACTCAGTAGTTGAAGTCTTCGAACGTTTCGCCTCTCATCCAAAAGGCTTCGTCAGCGACAAAAGTCCCACTCTGGCCGCAGCTGAGACCAACGGGGAGGAGTTAGGGGTAGGCCCGGCTCCTCCTCTCTAATCACAGCTACTCTCACCCGTGGGTAAACACCTCTGAAGTAGAGCGTCTCTAACGATCTGCTCACCTCAGCCATGCTTTGACATATTAAGTTCCGGTGATGGTACGTTCCCCAGGGACACAACCACTGAGAGTGAGTCATTAAAATAAATGGCTGTGTGGGGTCAGCATAAAGCGCGACACGTTGTAATTAAAAACTCGATGGACTTTCACATTTCATATTATAGGGCCAAGGACAGATGTTCCTCTGTGGATGGGTTTACTGCACATGATTTAGTCCTGTGCTTACAAACACTCATGGGATCGTTAAGGTTGACTCCTTTTTTATTTTTTAATAATGGGATAATATTTCTATCAAAATTGTATCTTTCTAAATGGTTGGATGTTATGCACTGTGCGAATAGGTGTTTGTCACCCAGTGAACATAAAACACAATCATATATTTGAGTATAGGTCTTTTTTGTTTTTGGAAAATCTAAATAAATACATCTTTAATTTTTTTCTGGGAGTAGGACATCACTAGCTTGACTCTATGGAGAGGTTGCTGCTTTGGCCAGAATACAGGAAGCGAAAAAAAGGTTTAAATATGTTAGGTCCTCTTCCAAATGCTCTATTTTGATATTCCATTGGGGAAAAAAATTGCTTTGCCTTGTCAAGTAGCAACAGGGAACCTGAAATGTTCCGCTCTGTGGGTTTAAGGTAGACATTTGATCTTAAAGCAGTATTTAGTAACTCGTGCACCCTAGAGGCCATAAGCGCCACTGCAGATGTCGTAGCATGTTGCGTTTTTTACATATAATTGTCCATGAGAGTATACTATGTTGACAGAAAAGACAAAGGGAGAGAGGGATATTGTACATTCAATTACACAATGGAAATGAAAAAAAAAATCACTCAAACTTGGCTGTAAATACTGTTTAAGTGGCGCTATCCCGCAGTTAGCTTTGCCCGTTAGCCTGTTAGCTTCTTCTTCGAGATTCCATTAGTGTGTATTGCTGCTCCGACCCAGTGGCAGTTAAGTTGGAATTGTGGTTTTCTGGCCAGAGACACCAGGGGGACCCCCCAATCATCCCATTAACACTTGTATTACCCCCAGAGGGACTACGGAAAGGATTTATTAAGGTGCTTTAAAAACAGACTTAATACATTATGGGTACCTAGGCATTGATATTTTACATTGATACATTTTCATATTCGGGTTAGACAGTGGCTCTTAAACACAGGGGCCAGTGCTGGTGAGGATCTTGCCTGGAGCTCCCCCCACAGGCAGCAGGGAGAAAACAAACTTCCACTTTGATTGAACAGCGTGCATAGCAACATATTCAAAGCGCAGAATGGATCCAAAGATTGATTATAGGCTGTTTTGGGGGAGAGTTTTTTGCTTTCTGTATGATGCAATATAAACCAGGAAGTAAACACTGGGGCGCATCAACAGTAGAAGAAGAAACCCTATTGCAGCCCTATGAGGCAACTCCTGTTGTGATATTGGGCTAACCCTAACCCTATGATTGATTGATTGATTGATTGAAACCAGGAAGACAGAACCGTTTTAAAAAGAGCAAGTGTGCAATCATTTTTAGATTGCATCTACCGTAATATCTGGACTATATGTCGCAACTTTTTTCCCACACTTTGAACCTTGTGGCTTTTACAACAGTGTGGCTATTGATAGATTTTTATGGTCATACTGAGTATTGTGTTATGTGTCACCCTATCGTTGTCTTCCTCCACCTCTGTCCACCGGGGCATGGACAGCAGGATGCCCTCCCGCGCCATAGCTAAAGTGGCTTCAGGTTAAATGCGTTTAATTCTCTCACCGCTGAAATATTATGGAGGGTCCAACGTAGCACGGGTATCAAAAGCCGGCCACGACCGGTCATCACGGATCCAGCTCAGAGCAGCTTTGAACCCTGGGAAACTCCCGAGCTCCCGAGGCTGTGTG
This sequence comes from Proterorhinus semilunaris, assembly GCA_021464625.1. NCBI lineage: Eukaryota > Metazoa > Chordata > Actinopteri > Gobiiformes > Gobiidae > Proterorhinus > Proterorhinus semilunaris. The sequence goes on along the minus strand of CM038356.1, from coordinate 26,229,506 downwards.
CGCTGATCACGGCCACACTCCTGATGAGTTGCTGTGCAGGCAGCGCTTTGGTTTAAATGGAGTCACGCAGGTTTAAAGAATAATATAATCAAAGTTCTTAACACATTTCAATTTTTCTCTTGGAAAATTTGACTGCACACAAAGAGAAATGTCCATTATTTCCAGTGCGCTGATGGCGCTTCAAATGAGCTTGGAACAGCGTGGACAGCTGCGGCTTATAGACCAGTGCGGCCTATATGTGGTGCAGCTCATATTCAGGTGCACTTGATAGTCCGGAATTTATGGTCTTTGTGTAATGTCAGAATGACTGTTTCTGTAAATGTACTTTCTGTGTATTGTATTTTAAAAGGCCTTCTAGGGATGGACATTGCAAATTAGCCTTGGCTATAAATGTTGTAGTGCAATATTGATTGTTGACACTTGTCCCTATCAAATAAATAAACCACGGTGATAAGATTTCACAAAACTGCATGAATGAAGTAAAATACTATTCCAGGTATATTTTTGATAAATGATCAACGTCACAATATGGTAGGGTAAAAATGCTACCCCCTGGTGCTCCGTGCACTGCGTGTGTGGGTGAATACTGTCCGCACAGGTGGAGCACAACACCTGCTCGTGGTCTGCAAGTGGGGCTTATGTTACACCGGGAACATTGTGAAATGAAAATGTAAATCAAACACCCCCATAGTTGGGAAATAACAAATTTACGTCATTTATATGTGATATTGAAAAAATTTACACAATTCCTAAGTTGGGGTTAATTGCCCAACCCCCTAATTTCTTGTTTAGCGCCCTGAACCATTCTAATGAGAACACGGGATGTTTTAAGTGGCTGCGTTAATGTTGAAGTAATTGTAATGATAAATACAAGTTTAGATGAGGCGCTCCTAATGGTTGATGTGACTAATTGCCATTAAATGAGTTTTGCCATGCCATTGTGAGTCACTTGTTCTTGAAAATTGCACTGCTTATTACTATAAAAAAAACAATTAGCAAAAATTGTCATCACATTAACCTTTTAGGAAAAAAACAAGTGCCACATTAACGATTGGACTTTGAAATGCACTAAAAGAGCTAAAAAGTAATAATTCCTCAGACAGTTGCAATTATTGACTTTACCCATCACAGTGACACACACTTTCTTTCGAGACCAGGTCCAGGTCCACAACCATCACTGTGACGGCGTTGACCCCTTATTCCCTCCATTTTGACAGCCCTTCAAACCGAACCCCCGTCATTCCGACAACCCTCCACTGCCACGTACCCCCAATCCGACAAATGGCAACGTGCACAGTGACATTTCGGATCAGTCGCCATCATTGTTCTCATGGCACAAAGTCCGAACCATGACTTTTTCACATTATGTTTGTATATTTTTTTCCTATTTTGATCAATCTCTTTCTTGGAGCAGTAAATTCACTGCTTCACTTCCTGTTTCCTGTCTGTGATCCTGGGGCCCGGAAGACTTTGGAAATCTTTATCTGGATCAGGATCCAGCGAAGTTTTGAAATACTGGGATAGATAATTCTAATCCACAGATAAGGAAAGAGGGATTATGACATCCGCATTCCTTTGATATGGATTTAAAAGTTTGAAATGCTGGGCCCTGAGCTTCTACCCACAGCTGCAGGTGATGATACGCAAACCACACCTGTGTCAATCTTGAATTTCCAATGACGATTGATGATTGGGTGTTTGTTGAAAAGCTTTGATCAAACCTAAAGACCATTGCTTGTCAACATAAGGATAAAGCTTTTGTTTATTCGGTTTTCCTAAAATGCTGGACGCATTTGTGACGTCCACTATGTATGGTCACATAGTTTTATTTTTATTATAATACTTGAATAAATTAGAGTAAGGTTTGGTATTTGAAAAAAATAAGGTAGTATCGACGTCTACCGCTAGAGGGCAGCGCTGGTTGTGAGACGGTTTTAGAGCATTCACTCCTGCTTCTCGTCAGTCGGCACGCAGAGAGCCACGACGCAACACTGACATTTGACTCCGTCTCTTATGTATTTTCAGAAAAGCCCCCAATCCCTCCCCACTTAAATATTATAAACTGTCAGTGGTGATCGTACCGGCCAATACCTGCTACACATTCAATTGCAAATGTTTGCCTCGTGTTTCCTCGATAGCAAAAGGGCTTGTCCACCACTTTCAGCCCAGTGAGGCAAAAGCAACACCTGGGCTCACATTCAAACATCGACCAACACCGTGTCAGGAGTCATGCGGCTTTGAGAACTTAAATAATTAAAGGGCACGCCACTGGAACTCAAATTGAGCTCTTACGGAGCAAAGAATGAATGAAATGCTGGAACATGCTGATGAAGATGTGTTGTTTACGGCTGTTCTCTGCTGATAGTGTCATGTTTCTGGCTGTTCTCTTCTGATAGTGTCATGTTTCTAACTGTTCTCTGCTGATAGTGTCATGTTTCTAACTGTTCTCTGCTGATAGTGTCATGTTTCTGGCTGTTCTCTGCTGATAGTGTCATATTTCTGGCTGTTTTCTGCTGATGGTGTCATGTTTCTAACTGTTCTCTGCTGATAGTGTCATGTTTCTGGCTGTTCTCTGCTGATAGTGTCATGTTTCTGGCTGTTCTCTTCTGATAGTGTCATGTTTCTGGCTGTTCTCTTCTGATAGTGTCATGTTTCTGGCTGTTCTCTTCTGATAGTGTCATGTTTCTGGCTGTTCTCTGCTGATAGTGTCATGTTTCTGGCTGTTCTCTTCTGATAGTGTCATGTTTCTGGCTGTTCTCTGCTGATAGTGTCATGTTTACGGCTGTTCTCTGCTGATAGCGTCATGTTTCTAACTGTTCTCTGCTGATAGTGTCATGTTTCTGGGTGTTCTCTGCTGATGGTGTCATGTTTCTAACTGTTCTCTGCTGATAGATTTTCGATTTTTAAACACCTTGAAGGTGCAGCTTGGACACATCTTCAGTGAAGGACCCAGGGTCATAGGGTGTTTCGGGTCTTTGATCTTCAGACACCCTCACCTGGGCGAACCAACCGGGGTTGATCAGGCCCAAGCAGCGCGCTACTCCATGCGTCCCTCCTCTTGATCCACAATCACCTAGAGGCTTTTTCAGCGGCCTCACTGATGTTTCCAGTGGCTTTTCTCTGATGCAATCCTTGGATACCAAGGAGCCTGAATGTCCGATGCACAGTTTGACTTAGAAAGCCCCTGCAGCCCACTTCTATTGGCTCACAGCGGGCCCGCCATCCACTTCCTCTGCATGCCTACCTGCATGTACCTCCCCTCTCCTAGCGCTTTAGGGCAGCAGCTCAGGATGTGCTCTAGGGAACCATGAGCCGGGCACAGTGGGCATGTTGGTGTTTCTGCCAAGCCCCAGGTATGAAGGTTAGATGGACTTGATAGGACATTATACACCGACTGGATCAGAAACTTAAGTCTTGCAGGTTCAGACTTCCAAAGTTCTGTCCAGGTGATCTGCAGCTTGTTGTAGTGCCCATACAGGGCAATGCTGTTCAGGTTTTTCGGTAGACCCAGCCATCTGCACAGGTATTGACTGACATTGCGTTCAAAGCCCTCCACAATGGTCACTGGGACTTCATAAATCAGTAGTGGCCACAGAAGTCTTGGCAGAATGGCATGCTGGTATATCCATGCCTTGAACTTCCCCGGGAGCCCAGACTTGTCCACTGCTGATAGCCATGTCTTCAGCTCCATGTGGGCTGCCTCCACCGCTGCCTTGTCCTTCAGGGTGCTGTCGAAGACCTTCCCTAGGCTCTTCACGGGCTTCTCCGACACTGTTGGAATGGGGACTCCGTCCACGGAAAAGCGGTGTTTGTCCTCCACTCTCCCCTTTCTCAGGACAAGAGACTTGGCTGGCTTGAACATCATTCTTGCCCATGCCGTGATCCTTTCCAGACTGCGGAGGAGCCACCGGCACCCCGTCACTGATGTTGCTGTGACAGTCAGGTCGTCCATGTAGGCCTGGATTAGCGGTTGGCGAATGCTGTATCTGGACAGGGGGCCCCTGCATTCCAACTCTGCAGCCTTGACCAGCATGTTCATCGCTAGAGCAAACAATACCACTGATATGGTGCAGCCAGTGATAATGCCCTTCTCTAGGCGGTGCCATGCAGATGTTGTTGTTCCCGAGGTGAATCTCAGGCTGAAACTACTGTAGTAGTCCTTTATGAGTTCAGTGATCTTCTCAGGAACGTGGTGTATTGTCAGAGCTGTTGTCACAAGCTTGTGTGGAATGGATCCGTAAGCATTGGCCAGGTCAAGCAAGAGGTCTGCCAGGTCGTCTCGGTTTTCTCTCGCCTCCCGGATCAACTGGGTAATCACCCCTGTGTGCTCCAAACAACCTGGCATGCCTGGGACTCCGCCCTTCTGCACCGAGGTGTCAGTGTAGGAATTCTTCAGGAGATACTCAGATAACCGGTTGACAAGAATCTTAAAAAAGATTTTACCTTCCACACTGAGCAGGGAGATGGTGCGGAACTGCATGATGTCACTCACGTTCTCGTCCTTCGGTATCCAAACACCCTCTGCGTGACGCCATTGCTGAGCCACCTTCCCCCACCGCCATACTACCCGGATGAGTCTCCATAGCCTCTCCAGGAGTCTCGGGCAATGTTTATAGACTTTGTATGGCACTCCACTTGGGCCTGGGGCTGCGCTGGTACGTGCAGCTCGTACGATGAGAGTGTCATGTTTATGACTGTTCTCTGCTCAGAGTGTCATGTTTATGACTGTTCTCTGCTGAGAGTGTCATGTGTATGACTGTTCTCTGATGAGAGTGTCATGTTTATGACTGTTCTCTGCTGAGAGTGTCATGTTTACAGGATACTATCAGCAGAGAACGCAGACTGTTCTCTGATGAGAGTGTCATGTTGATGACTGTTCTCTGCTCAGAGTATCATGTTTACAGGATACTATCAGCAGAGAACGCAGACTGTTCTCTGCTGAGAGTGTCATGTTTATGACTGTTCTCTGCTGAGAGTGTCATGTTTCTAACTGTTCTCTGCTCAGAGTGTCATGTTTACAGGACACTATCAGCAGAGAACGCAGACTGTTCTCTGCTGAGAGTGTCATGTTTCTAACTGTTCTCTGCTCAGAGTGTCATGTTTACAGGACACTATCAGCAGAGAACGCAGACTGTTCTCTGCTGAGAGTGGCATGTTTATGACTGTTCTCTGCTGATAGTGTCATGTCTACGGCTGTTATGGCTGTTTTTTGCCTTTAGAATTGCCCTTGTGCCTTATTGTAGTTGGCATAGTGAATTGAAATGTTCACAGCTAGCTGTGCGAAGTCCACAACAATCTCAAAAGTACTAGCTTATTTTATTGTCATTTCCGTTTCATAAACCAGGCTCAAGCGGAGTGTGGCTCAGTAACGATGGAACTTCTCTGCAAAGAAATAGTATTTCCTCACTTACTCTATGGTGTATCATGTTGGTCACAAGCCAACAAATCCACAATAAAACCTTCATAAGCAAGCTTAGGATTCTAGACAGGAAATCACATCAGTATCATCACTGTAAAATAATAACCAAATAGAAAATGCACAACTTTGAATATAAAATTAAGTATTGTTCGTATTTTACATTAGGACTATTGTTATTTTTTTATGTCAGGCCCCAAATCAGATTTATAAATGTCTAACAAGTGAAGCACTTTAACATCTTGGCCAGACTGGCGCCTATCAAAGTGTCTCTTTGCTTTGTGACCGTAAAACACCTGTGTATGGCGAGCTTCCAGTAGCGTTATAAAGTTTGAACATAACACAGATCTGCACAGGCTGTTTAAAGCTCACCAATTTATTAGCATCACGGTGATGCTTCATCATTATAAAGTTTGCCCATTCACTTTTCATTCCTCTCCTTGCATCTCACACGCAGTTGGAGGCGCTCCTTTATGCTTCCTTGTATTATAGGGAGAGATCTCAGGTGGGAGTTTCCTCTCCATAGTGTTGCATTGGCGCGTGATCGTGAAAGCGGTGAAACGGGCTGAGCTTGAAGCTGTGTTTACGCTCAGTCAAGAGAGAAGTCGTTTTAGACAGGGGTGTCTCTGGGACTGCACTTAGTGTCTCAGTGGTTTGCATTTAATAGCTGTTGCCAAGTAAAAAGACACATTTAGGATTAATTTGTTAATTAACATGTCTGCAAAATTGTGGCACTGCTAAAGTCTAATTTCTGTTTGCATTTACGTTTTACTGGCTATGGCTTGACATCTGAAGAAGAAACTACAATGTTTCTCATTTATTTTGTGGTGATGGTGTAAAAAAACCAAATATGACAATCCTGTTTTCACAATGTGCTTTTCCCTCCAAAACGATGACAATATTTCCTGTCCTCACCCTTATATGCCCTCCAGACGCCACCATCTCTTTGAAAACTTTCTGCGTGTTTTGTTTTGACACTTACCTCAGTCCGCAGGGGTGGCTCGGCGTTTCAGCATGGCTACCTTCCATTTACCAAGATTGCTGTTCATTCGTTCAGCCTACCACTTCACTCCGAGGATCTGACAGGTCAAATGCGTCGCCGTTCCCCCCCCCCCCCCCCCCCCCCGCAGTATACAAACCTCAGGGTGACCTTCTCCATCCAGCTGGCCTTTTAAGGGAACATTTAATCAATAGCCGCGCCGTGTTGAGTTTTGGATTCAACACGGGCCTGGGCAGAGGAAACACAGCAGTCAGTGTAATCTTCTGTCCACCCTCGTGCTTGCGACGGTGGCTTGCTATAGCCCGGTTGTCACTCGGAGCCGCGCAAAGAGAGTCAACGTCAATAATAAAGGGATGGGGGAATTTAAGAGATCAGATGTGAAGAGTTTGAATGTTGTAACTGCAACATTTCCGTATACATTTGACATTTTGAAGGAAACTTGAACATTTTTTCTATAGCTTATTAATATCAAACGATGGTTGCCGATCTCATTCTATGTACCAACAGAGTGAGATCAGCGGAGTCCCTGAACATCCAGAATGACTGCCAGGTTATTCCATTCATGGATTTCTTTGTCCCTGATGGCACGGGCATATTCCGAGATGACCATGCCAGGATTCACCAGACAAACATTGTGAAGGAGTGGTCCAGGGAGCATGAGACATCCTTTTCACATTATGGACTGGCCACCACAGAGTCCAGATCTTAACCCCATTGAGAATCTTTAGGAGCTAAAGCTTAAAGTAGTTCCAACAAAATATTAGAGCGTGTGACCTTTTTTTTTGTGCTGACATTTTGTTGTTGTCTGGCAGTAGAGCTTGGAAGTAGAGAACTGCGCGGGACTGTTTTTTTCATCCCGCTCCTGCCCACTCCCGGTGAATTTCAGCCCGCAACCGCAACATGTGTATGTCCACTCCTGCCCGAATCCCGCCGCTGTGTCCGAATGGCCTCACTATTCATATGCAATACAGTGCGAGAGTCGGTGGAGAACGCCTGACAGCAACTGGTCTTTGAACTATACCACACAACTGAATAAAAACAGCAGTTTCAATCGCGTGTTGCATATTTCTCATGAATAAACGACTTGAATATAAACGGTCACGGTGAAAGGATGCTAAAATTAGCTGCTTACCTTAACCTCCAGCTGTTAAATGATCGATAGCTTCCTCTCTCGGTCTGAAAAAAAAGACAATAATCATCATCAAATCCATGTGAAATAGAACGTATCTGACTCATATTTATCCATTAATAGTCCGCTGTCTCTTGAGTTTGGTTGGTCTTTATCACAGAAATACATTATTCCCGGAGTTTAGCGAACTTTAGCAGATGTTGTCAATCTTCCTGCAGTGTGCGGACACCGGGCAGCTGACCTACTGACGTCACGTAGCGGGGAGAAAGTAGTGACTTCTGTTCTGTCCGAAACACAAACAGAATAAGTGCCCTTATAGTCAGTGTGGGCCTAAGTACTGAATGAGCGGTTCATTCACTACCCACTGCGGGACACTGCGGGCTTACCTGTCCCGCAGGTTTTTTTTTACCTCCCACCCGCAGCTAATTTGAAACCGCCCATTCCCGCGAGATTTGCGTCCCAGTCCCAATGCAGACCTCTACTTGGAAGTGAAAGATTAAAGGTGCTTGTTGTTAGGTTCGTAAGTGTTGCTAATAGATTAAACAAACGTGTTAATACGGAGTTACTTTAGGGAACATGGGCACATAAACCCGTTGTGCCTTCTGATCGGCTGCCAGGTGCTTTGCGGGGCTCTACAGCACATTTTTGTGAAGCCCTCTCTGGGGATTCTGTGCCCGCAGACCCATCTGGGCAGGCTATGAAACTGGGACACCCAAGGGGATCGCCAACTGCGCAAGGAAATAGGCAAAATCAAGGAATTAAAATGATTGTGACTGAGGAGCCGAAACCAAACCATGAACCGACAAAGTTCCAAGGATCTCCAAACATTTTCCACTCCCAATTGCTTAATTTTCTCACACATGACTCATGGACCCTTTAAAACCCCAATGCATTGTTGTAGTAATGGCATTGAACCATGTTTCTATATTCTGGTACACCCAACCCAGAATATTAGCCTTATGTTGGTATTGCCAGGAGACTTTTGAGCAAAAAGACTAGAAAATGGAAGCGAAAAAGGAAAAAAGTAGAATATAGATTTATAGCCTATATAGCAGGGGTGCCCAAACTTTTTGTCTCTGAAGGCCAACATGAAAAAGGGCCTGTGTGTCGCGGGTCAAACACGGCGATGTCAAGCGTGAAACACATATAACTGCAAATAATAATAGTTTGTTTTATTTTTCGTACCTTTGTTGATGTCAACAACCTTTGCAATAAAAGTTGGAAAACTGGGAAAGTTGATGCTACGACGCTCTGTGATAAACACCAAGACACCACAACAGTGTTTCCTTAACTTTGCGAAAGGAGTGAAACAGCGCCCCCAATTTGACGCTGGTGGCCAGAAAGTGTACTGCATCCATATTTACCATTGAGAATGAATGGGAGAGAGTTGGTATTAACCATATGTGGCGCACAACTAGATCACTCTCTGGCGGGCCAATGGAATTGTTCCGGCGGGCTAAATTTGGCCCCACTTTGGGCACCCCTGCTATATAGAGAACGAATATAGTAACAATCCTTGCTTCGACAGTGCATGACCTTCCCATGTCTGCAAATCTCCTGAGGTCGAATCCTTACTGTTCAAGCTCTTTGACCTCCCAGCGCAGCAGCTCCAGTGTAACATGCACAATGATACCTGATATATGTTTTAGAATGCATTCTACACTGGTAGCATTGATTGTCTCGGGTCAATAAGTGAAAACTATACCGCCGTTCTTCGTATACGTAGATCGATGCAAACTCAGATATGTAACCACTTTAGCTACGAATCAATGCCATCTTATTAGGAAACCCATCAATGTCACCTTTGCATACTCCCAACATGCTGGCTCGAAATTTGTATAACCGGTATCGGCTTGCCATATAGGGATTCCTATGCTGTTGTAAAATTTATATTTCTTACACTGCAAAAAGTAATGAACTAGATTAGTATAAATGTTTCAATTTGAGCATATTAATCAAAATTTGAGTTGTTTTGACTAGGTAAGATGTATTTGGCCATTTGACCTGGATTATTTCACTTGTTTTGAGATGTTTCTGACTCGTTTCAATACATTTTGTCTCTATTTCAAGTAATTTTCTTTGCCAATGGGGCAAGAAAATCGGTCTTATCTCATTGGCAATTTTACTTTCTTATTTAGAGCGAGATTTAACTTAGAACCAGTCTGAAATGTCCTCAAACTAGCAAAGTAAACTTGGTCAGACCAGGAACCAAGTGTAAATGAGTGAAAACCGCTCAAAACTAGATACATTTCCTCAATTCAAGACATTTAAGCCAAATGCTTGATATTTACTTTTTGCAGTGTAGGATGCATCTTCATAGATCCAACGTGAACAAGGCATGCTTCCTGTCAGTTTTCATTTCAAAGCTGCTCCGAAGACGTGAATGAAAGTTGAAGTGGACCTCAATTACTGTCGTCTTACACTGGAGGACTCAATCACTCGCTCTCACTTAGGCCAGCGTCTTTATTAGAAGGTGCATTTAGTGTAAAATCAACACAAAAACAAAAGCTGAAGGCGACCGCCCCATATTTTTCATACAAAAAAGTATACGAAAATAATCAAGAATGAACAAGACAGTTAGTCTTGCATTATAGCACACTTTTGTCCAACGCTAGCTTGGAAAAACCATACCAACTTTAAAAACTTTACAGCTTGGCCAAAGTGCCAAACACAAAATACATAATATATAGGCAAAAATAAATCAATAATACATAAGATAAAACATTTTCAAAGGCAAGTTAAAAATTATGTGTTTTAAAAAGTGAAAAAAGGCAGCGACTGAGCCAGTGCAATCTCGATAGGCAACTGATTCCAAAGGTGTGGGGCCGCAATGAAAAAGGCATGGTCCCCACGAAGTTTACGCTGTATCTTGGGGATCATGAGCTGCAGCTGATCTGCCAACCTGAGGGCACCAGAGGGAGCATCGAGTCTGAGAGGCAGAAGGGGGCAGGCTGTTTTTAAATATTTTAAAATCAACTCAAAACTCAAAACCCACCGACGCTCCAGTTCAAAGTCGAGCTGCAGAATTTGGGACAAGCCGCAGCCAAGAAAATGTATGTTGGCTCACCCCAAGTGCATTGCAATAATCCAGCTGGGTTGTCACAAAAGCATGCGTGACAGTCTCAAAGTGCTGCTGCATTAAAATGGGTTTAATTTTTACAACTTTAGAAATGTGCTGGTCAAATTTTAAGTGATGGGTGTCGTGGCCAGAGCTACTAGGGCTAAAAACAATATCACCTTCTCCTGGTTTAGATTCAAAAAGTTCAAAGACATCCAGAATTTTAAATCGTTCAAACATTCCAAGAGAGTGGAAACAGCTTATGGGTCATGCTTTTTCAGTGGGGGGAAATAGAAATCTAGATTGGTGCAATGTATTTGGTTCGAACTGATTCACTTTCGCTGTCCGACAAAAGTTGCAAAGCCGCCGATTTTGCGTAAGTGGCATTTTGTGTGAAAATGAGTTCTATATATCAAATTAAAGGTCTTGATGAGCTCTATCAAGTTGTGCCAAAAAGACGTATCAGAAATCAACCTGTATTGAATAAAGCAACAAAAACAACACAGACCTAACACAAAAGTTTGAGTATTGTTTGGAGCCAGAGGGGCATATGTCCACTTACGGCCTTCTGGCTCTGAACAATACAAGAGCCTACAGTAGTTTTAAGAGCCAGAAGGGCGTAAGTGGGTGGTTTCCCTAAGCAGAAATTGGCTGCACACATGGAACTGTCTGAGGCTGAAGTTGTTTATGAATATTATGGAGCAAACAGATGAATCTTGTGAAGAAGTGAAAGATGAGATGTTTTTGTATGCTGCTCCTCACTTGAGTGTTGGAGGTAAGACACATGCATTGATAGTCAGAGTGACTAGCAAGACATTAAGAGAAATTAACTGTTAAACTGTTTGAAAATGAAATACATTAATGTGAACTCATGAATAAATGAAAGTTATGAAGTTAGAGTATTTTTAACCAATGTTTTGACCAATAATTTCTGCATTGATCAGCAGATATATTATATTCTATTTTCCTTTAGAAGAAATGGAAATGTTTGGTGCCAAAAAGGCGTATTTAACTTTTTTGCCATATTTTCAAGATTTTGAAAAGTTTTTGAATATGTTCATCGTGTTAATATGCCATAATATGTTCACTTAAGTACTTACTCATACAAGTATGCATGTGGTTGCAATGTTGTGGTTGAAGGTTGATAAATACAGTTGATTGAAATGTGTCAAATTTTGGGTTTGGCTCCCCTGTAAAGTTTGACAAATGCCACTTGCGCCCCTCTGGCTCCAAGCCCTAGTAGTTACTATCCCAGCTAAATACTGAGAGAACTGGTTGTGACAATAAAAACAAAACAAAAAACATTGCCTTTGCTGAAGTTGAAACACCGGTTCGTACCAAACAATCTTTGGCTCCAGCTCCTCCCTGGGGGCTGTGGAGTGTCGTGACTTTTCAGAAAGGAGGAGACGCTGAGATGTGATCAAATGCTTGAGGAGACAGTCCACCTGCTGAAGAGGCTACAGAGAGCTGCCTCTTCGGTTCAGTGTCTGCACCACTGGGACGAACAGCCTGTACTCGTCTTCGGCTTGTGACTCCACTGTTGGGATGTCTCAGGCCACCGCGAGGCCTGTTTTGTTGTAGTGAGGGAAAGGAAGAGGTGATGTCAGAATGAAAAGTTGGAAAGGCAGTAACGTAAAAAAAATATTGGGATGGCGATGATGACCTTTAAAATCAATCAGCAGGCAGATCAAACCTATACGACTGAAACAAAGCACAGCTGTTATTTTGAAAAACAGGACAATGCAAAATAAGTATGGTGAGGCAGACCAGATTAATATTAATTTTGTGACACATGTGCCAAATTTCTCAGTAATGGTCGATGGGTCCTACCCTTTTAAGAATGTTTTACCTTTTCATCCTTAAAACGTTTGATACGGTAAAACGCACTACTTATTATCCTCCCGTCCTCATTGGTGATTTCCACCGAGTTTCATAACGCTGTCACATAGTCTGTACATTTTGTGTCATGGTCTTTCAAATGTCATGGTCCTGTGAACAAACTGGGGCAAGTTTTGAATTGAATTAAATTGGATATTTTATTTCGAGCCATATAAACACAACTATACAGACAGTGTTTGAATGAAAGATTATAATAGAATAGTCCTAACTCCATTAGAACTTAAAATAATAGTTTACAAACAAGGAATCACAAATGATTATTATTAGGGGCCTGACATGTTCTTCTTTTCAGTATCGGTTTTGTTGGAAACTCTCTTGGAAAGTGAGACACACATTGAATTTTTTGGGCTTAATTTGCTTTTCTAACATACATGGTCCTAGGCAACGTTCTTGTCAAATTTTGTAATTTTATGAAGTGAATGATTTGGCAAATAATGAGTTTTATCTGTTCCACTGACATACATAATTGTGAAAAAAAAAAGCATAATTGTTTTGCAGCCAAGACTAATGGCTGGTGTACAATGTGCAATGTTTTTGTCTTTTTAGTTGCCACATTGCAAAAATTGTGAGCCTGCACTGTGCGATAGTTTCATTGACTGGTGACATCATGGTAACGCAGAAGGACACGCCCACAAACAGCTGTTTTGCTCCCAATTTGCAATATAGCTGAGACAGTTCGGCTGAATCAACTGGGACATGCTCGTCTACCTTCAACCGAACACATGGCTTTTCTGTGAGCGTCGGCGTCCATTTTGCTGAATCGATGTCAAGGTAATGGCGCATTGGAGTGGTGGGCACTGAAGAGACAATCGGATATGTTGTTTGAGACGGAATATAAGCTTTGTTGAGTGTAGGTAGGTGACGTGGGGGCCCACATTGTCAACGCAGCTGACGATCCAGCTGTGTCACCAGATAAATTAACACCAGACGATCTAAAACAACGGGACACTGACAGAGATCCTATTTGCAGTGAGAGGATGGCTCACTCCGAGATTAGCCTTCCAAAATATCAGACCTTCGATTTTCAGTCACCCACCGCAACATTCACTCGGGAGGAGCTTTTTTGTCAGCTGGACTGGGTCTTTTGTGTCGAGTATGTCTTGCCTCACTTCTCAAAGGCAGGCCCCTGGGTATAGGCGTCCCAGGCGGCTGCCTTAAGGTGCCATCTGCTGGAGGGGGCGCCGAATTGCGTTTACATAATTTTTTTAACCCAATCTACAACATCGCAGATTTTTCTTACATAACTTTGGAACAGAAAGTGATCGAGGCTGTCTTTTGTGTTGGGGAAAAAAAGTTCAGTCTTGCCAAGGGCACCAAATTGGCTCGGTGCTCGGAGGCATATTTTCTGGAAAAAGCAGGTAAAAATCCCAGTCAAGTTGATGCTTTGAAAACATTTAATGAAGAACTCCAGGACGACTGAGTGTTTTCACTTACATAAGCATAGCACGATATATGAGCTCATTTACCATGCGATACCTATGATTGTCCAGATGTACGCCTGGAGTATTAAATGTCTGACACCCTTATTTATGCAATGTGGCTAACTGCTAATCTACAACACATTTACACCTCCACGCCTTAAGGAAGAGGGAGAGGAGTGAGCTAATCTTAAACCTGGATTTGCGGGACCCAAGACTCCACTACAGGTTTATGCACATCCTTAATCAACCAAAGCCTCTCGTGCGCTCTCCCTCCCTCTCTCTCTCCTCGCTCTTTGGCGTCTGTGTTCGTGTGAATGCGTTCTTTAGCCCTACGCTCCAGGGAACGGCCCGTGGAAACCTGTTGGTCCTTTCTAATGTAATTAAGTCAGGCTGGACTCTGATGACCTCCGGCATGGCTGTAAAATCCAACCGAGACGCCGTGCCGCTTAATGAGAAACAGGCAGCGGAATGACGGAGGCTGATTCATTCGTAAAATAATTCTACGGGAGTAGATGAAACAGCGCAGTAGGAATTGTATAAATATAGTGTGCTCCTGTTTTGTGCTTCAATCTTGACTAAAAACTCTTTATTTATGTACTTGCATTTTTGTAGAGATATGGTTTACACCTTGTTTGATCATAAAATTGAACAATTTAGGTCTGTTTGAGTCCTGATTTGATCTTGCCGTAGACGTGTGGTACTTGGGAGGTCAAATCATTTATTAAGTTGATGTGGAAAAGGTTTGAGCAACACCGCAATCGGCAATCAAACCTAAGCCTAAATTGGATCTAATAATATTTTCGTACCCTTGTATAGCACCCGACGAGATACCCCTAAGCACAAAGGCTGGGACAGTATTCACCTTATTCAGGAACTCCCAGGAAGTTTATATCACGATGCAGCTTTGCCGTGACAGGCGTATCGTATCAGACCCCACATATTGCAATACCTTTAATGACATACAAAGTGACAAGGCTGCTTCCCATACGTTATAGTCAGACCTGTGGCCTTCCTCAGAGCTGTCACTTGGTGGGTACTGTGGAATGTCTGGTCAGCTGATTGAAACAGTTTTTGGCGCTGCTTTCCTGCTTGTAGTAGCAGGCTGACAGAACTGTGTCCCAGGTGTGAGAAAGTTGGTACGCCCCCTCGTCTCGAATCACAGTCTGGGGAGCGCGCCTCCGGATCTCGATGGCTTCGCTGATCCGACAGTGGTATTTGTTGCTCTTCGTGCCGATGACATGAGCATTGTCCATTTCTCACACAGGAGACACAGTTCTGAATAAGTCGGACTGTAGGTGGCGCTGTCAGCCTGTTACTACGAGCAGGAGGACAGAGCCAAAAACTGTTTAAATCAGCTGACCAGACACGTCACAGCAACAAGTGACACCTATGAGGAGGCATCATTACTAAAAGATCCAATGAACCTAATTGGACGAATGAGGCTGCTGTGCTCCATGGCCAATAATGGATAAGAATTCAGTCAGAGCAGAATTCCTGTCTGCTATTGACAAAAATTCAGTCCTGCTTAAAAAGTAAATTAATGTATGATATTACCAAGCCATACCTTAATACCTTTGAACTTGTGTAACCCGCATATAGTGTAGCCTTTTATTTTTGCGGGGCCACTTCCTGCAACACCCCAAACTCCCAACTTCCTCAAAGTTATGGGTCACGGGGGTTCACTTCCTCCGTCTCCACTGTGGCTGTGGCATGGTCTGTTCGGCGTTCCAAAACAAACGAAACAAATCGATACAACCATAGGGTGTCAAGCTATGAATCTTCGGTAAGTTTTTGCCATCCGCTACTCAACTAAAATATGTCAGGTTCTGCCGTGTGATTGCTCACTGAAGCGTTACTTTGACTAGTTGCTGCCGCTTCCCAACCAGAGCCCCTGTCTGATTCCGCTCTGTTTAGATGTCGGGCCGCGCCTGGAGACTCCGTGTTTAGACATTCTAAACTCCAAAGGTAATCGTCTTACCTGTTCTATTGTAAAAGCCGAATTGTAGCCACCAATTTAAATTGTTAGCATGTCGGCTAATTTAGACAATTGTTTCTGTTCTGTGCGTGTTTTGTCACTTTCGTGACTACTGCTGAAATGGTTCACACGTTTTGGTGGCCATTGATTTTAACGTAGCTACTTTATTTTTTGATATGCCTCTGCATTCAGCGTGTATGTTTATGCATACATTGATTTATTTTATTCATACGGTTACTTTAGAAACCAGGTTACTTAATTTGTGTTTTTGGCCTTTTTAGGTCAGGTTTTTGTATTGGACCAACCAATAGCTTTCCTTCACTCAAGGATTATTGAACTCTCGATCGTCCCAACTCAAGGACTTCCCACGAGATGGCGAGCCCCAGAACCTCGGACCTATACGTGGTAGGATAAGCAAAACACACATTCATCACGCCTAAACTTTCCCCGACTTGGATTATTGTTGCCCAACCCGGGATTAATTGACATCCCACTGAACTCTTTCGACCGTGGGACACATTGTGTCGGGGTTTTGTGTTGTGTTGTATGTGTTATTGATGTGTGTATGTGTTATGTTTGTCAAGTAGTGAATACACACTCAAACTGTACTCTATGGCTCCGGTATATTCATTCACAACCCAGGCTCCGTGACGAACCATCTTCTGTGCATCTCAACATCCGCAGCCAACCGCCTAGCCTGTATGTGTTACACTTGGATAATAAACTGTCAATGACAAAATACTTCTGTCGGATTAAAGGTTGGTTAATTACTCTTGGCAATTGTACTGGGGCTTTCTTTTTTTAATCAAGTAAGGCAATTTCTTAGAATTTACTTACTGTAACGCAATATGAATCATAACCGCCCTTATTTATTGTAATACATGCTGTATACTGACAAAAAGTGTATCGTCTCAGTCCTACTAACCTTTATATAATGTTATTCCGTAATGTTATTCTATAGATATTGTTGCTTTTACTGACAAAAGGTGGATTTTGGCCGTGATATTCAATTTATTATATTTGATATTGCTCTCTATTTGTAGTAATTGCAGGCATTGTAGCAGTACTTCTTATAAGTGCTTCTGTAGTGCTGTCCATCCCCCGCCTCCTACAGCTCTGCATGACTTTATTCTCTTGGTCTTTCTAAAACAAGATGCACTTGGGATTATTATTCTATGTGTTATTCTTGAGGAATAGCCAGGGGCAACAGATCATTTCACTCTTCCAAACATTAACCACCAGAGACTGTGTACGTGAAGGCAACTTATCGATACGTCTTTAAAAAGCCTCAGCAGTCAGCACAAAAACCTGGGATGAACCCCTCTGGGTGAGGTAATGTATACACTACACTAAACCTCGCTATACATTTAAAGAAAATGTCAATAAACTGAATCATAATATCCCCCGGACCTTGATTTGTTGTGACTTATAAAATGGATTTGTTGTGGAGGATCCATTATTTTGTTGGATGAAGGAGTCGGGACACTAAAGTAGCTTGTTGAGGACTTTTGCAAAGAATATACAGTTGACAAAAATGGTTGGATCGTTTAAATTTATAGAGGTACTTGTTTGCATACAATATAAAACGCATTGGACAGAGGACACAGC
Organism: Proterorhinus semilunaris; assembly: GCA_021464625.1. Taxonomy (NCBI): domain Eukaryota; kingdom Metazoa; phylum Chordata; class Actinopteri; order Gobiiformes; family Gobiidae; genus Proterorhinus; species Proterorhinus semilunaris. Next base: position 26,212,000 of record CM038356.1, on the reverse strand, counting down.
CTTGTGGAGGACCTGTGTTACTCTGTTTGAGGGCACAGAGCTGTGACTTTTACTTACTGAGAACTATTGGTTAAAAACAAGTAAAACCATTGCCCAATAATTGTTTTACAGCATGATGTACACATTTGTATACACACACAAAAATAAACATGTAAATCAGATTTTACCCCTCAAAATATAAGGAAATGTCCTTGTCCTTTTTATACAAAAACATTGAAACATTTCATAGACGGATGTCAAAGTAATATCTGTATTAGTCACTTTAGAAGATTTAGATCAATCATCATTTCATATTTTTCTTCTGTCCATAATCCTGTCCCTTGTCGACCATGTGAATTCACGGTCCACTGGTGGATGCCTCTGTGAACAACTCTGACCTGCCGGGCTCATGGACATCTGCGGCCCCTCTCCTCACCTCCTCTACCCCCTTCAGCAGGAAAACCCCAGCTGCCGTGTTGGCTCCTGCGCGAGGAGTATTTCAAATAGCTAATCTTTCACTGTGTGTGGCCAGCCCCGTGTCCTTTGGCAGGTTTAGCAATTGAGGCTGTGCGAAAGACAGACTATGGGCAAAGTTTTGGGACCACCTGTGTTACGATGGTGGTTGTGAGAACGGTCACTTCCAATGGAAATCTTCCAATTCAGTTTCAGTTTAAAATTAATTTGAATTTTAAATAAAAATAAATGTATTTAAAAATATGTGTTTTTTTTATTGAATTGTTTTACTCATAGCCTATACTCTTACACCACAGTGGGACAAGTTTCGGCACTTCAAATCAAAATTTGTATTAATGTGAACAATGATGCAAGGGGAAGATGAAATAAGCTCTAAAAACATGTTATTATCCCAGAAAGTATTCTTTGGCTCCAAACAGACATTGCGCACCATGACAAACATTTTGTTCTTTGAGGCATTTTCTACATGCATCACAATTGACTCATCTGCTTTTGTTGTGATTATGCCAACATCCGCTTATTCTGAATTTGCTGTCCTATTTTACTGTACTCTTGTCTTTTCTTCCTTTATTTTGGTCAGGTGATTGTCAATGACCGGGTCAAATGCAGCGATCAGCTCAACTTCCTTTAAGAAGTTGCCATTATCTGGCTTATAAAGGCGCTTTGAGCCTCTAAAAGACAAATTCCTCAATGGCAGTGATAGTATGACAGCTAACAGTCGTATGATCACATCTCTCCACCTTTTCTTTTCCATTTATAATATTGTCAGCTTTTGTTGGTCAACATCCATGTTTTTCCTCAACCGCATGTCCAGCCCTTTCCATTTAACCGTATGATCAGAGTTGCTTTCGTGACTTTTTAATCTGTTGTTTATGTCGGACCAATCTGTGAAATCCTCAGAAGCAATTTTTTATTGACTTTGGGCCAAAAGGTTTACGTGCAAAACAGACTGCATTCCTCTGCAAAGAATACACAAGCCAGGTACTCGGAAACGTTTGCCCCATTTTGTAGTGTTTTAAAAAGAAAAGGCTGGTGTGAAATGCCCTTCCATCCTTTTCCCTGGGCAAATTTAAATCTGGGTGCACTTTAAAATGACCTCTACGCACATGTCCACTCGTTCTGCATCTGCAATATGCGACGGCCAATGAGCAGGGTCAGGTGAAAAGAGCATTATGGCTCTTTTTATTGCCATGAACAGGTTCACAACTAGGAATTGTTTGTGGTTCAATTGTGCAACATGAAACGTAACACATAACTTATGAATAATAAGCTATAAGATGGGTCTGTGGTAGCTGTGTGCTCTTGGTCGATTTTACCCCAAGTCCTTGTAGCTTTTTGGTCTGGATCTGGTTCATGGTCAAACTCTACTGACTAGTGGTTCTCTTGGTGGCTGCAGGACTGAGCAGCTCTTTATCTTCTTGGCCCTTAACATATTTCAACATTGATCCTGTAAAGTTGTAGATATAACAACTTGGAAATAAATTGTTGTAGCAAAGCACAAGAACGAAAAACCCGAAACAAGCCTCACGGCCACAGCAAAAGCTCCAGACTACACCTCTTGAGGTCAAAGTGAGTTGAGGATAATTACCCATTTGTAGAAGCCAATTGCTTTTTAACTCCAACTTTTTCACTCACGGTGTTACGTTTTCCTCCACAATTTGTTGGAATCTGATTGGATCCATTCTTCCTTATACCCATGAAATGTTGCCGGTGCCACTGGCTGCATACAAGCTTAACAGTCTTCTTTTCCAAACGGACCTTTACTCATTCCAAACAAGAACATATCTCGGCCTCCTAAAAACGCCCGCACATTTCCTGTCTATTTTGCACACCCCGAGTCATCTTCATTGCCGTATGTATGAAGTGAATGTCTCCATTGTGAGATCAATAAAGGATTATCTTGTCTTAAAGCTTTGATACTTGCCATGTTGGGGCGCTGCTCCCCTTGCGTAATTGTTCACATTAATAGAAATGTTAATGCAGGGTGCTCTATTCCTTCATATTCACTGGTTCTTTGAGCCCTGATTGAAGACATGAACTGTCCACTTCACAGCAGGGACGCTGCAACTATCTGTTAATCTGTATCACGTAGAGCGAGGCAGCACAGCTCGGGGAAGTCACAGGGCTGAACCGTAATGATTTGGAGCTTCGCTGGGGTTGCATGTAAACGACCCCTGCGGTATCGAACGCCACAGACATCTCACCCCCGCTGCTCGCCACTGTCCCCTTTGTCATTCGTGTTATTATTTCATTACATCATATGCCATTGGAGCCCCTGCATCCATGGCTTTAAATGATATACCCCACATGACACGGCGCAGCGCCCTGCAGGGTGAATCGGACGACCTACGGCGATAATGGCATTTGTACGATTAACCACTGATGTAAATCTGCAATAAAACATGTTCCATTATAGGTAAACCCACAGAGAGAAATTAGCTATCTGTAAAAGTGATCAAATGCGAATCCCTATAAGAGTATTATGTCAGTGAGATCAATCAATAGGTTCAATAAGGTATTGTGTAGGCATTATTTTTGAGTGCATTGATGAGCGTATTCTTGGGACACACGCTGATAGAAGCAATCTGTGTGATTGTGTAAGATCCTGCTTCCAATCACTCACACAATAATGCCACATTATATAATGGCACCAGGAAAAGCACCCGTCGCCCACTGATCACCATCTTAAGGCGAGAAACTGCAGGTGAATAGGTTCAATAGGTATCAATTGCCTATATTTTCAGTGACAAAATAGAGAGATAGTTTACCTTTATGGTTCTATTGTGTTGAAATATTAGAAAAAAAATTTTCAAAGGAGATTTTGAATAAGGCGAAAATTACTGAGGGAAAATGAACCCTGTAAAAATTCAAAATTCACCTTTGCGGTTAAAAGATCAATAAATCAGACTAGTAATTATACATCAGAAAATCACTCTGAAGAAAAAATTTCGTTAGGTCCAAGGGTGGAAGTTTGGTGTCTTTTGCTACTAAAGTGGAGATATTGTTGCAGAGTGTAAAACCTCATTTTGAGAAAAATGGGTTTTCAAGTTTTGTAATGGAAGCAGCATATTTCTCCCATCTTTAGCTGCCGCTGATTAGAGTAATCTACGTCGCCTTTGGCCCTACCAAATATGTCCATATTTCTGTGGGAATCTGGACGGTGCGCCGCAATATTTTAGTTATTTCAGGGAAATCACCAGCTTGATAGCAGACAAAACTTCATTTAAAAAAAAAAAAAAAAAAACATCACAAAGGGTGAGTTTTGTCTTTATTTTACTTTGATGTTAAAATTAAGATGTTAAGGGAGAAAAACTCACAAAAAATTAACACAAAATTGATGTTTTCACCTGCCTTGCCTTTCCTTCATAGTTTTCCTTGGCCGATCTTCTGTTCAGCATGTGCACTGCCCCAAAGCCCCTCTTTCCCTCGCTCCCTTTCAAAACAAACCTCAGGGTGTTGTCAGAAGGGATGAGGGAACAACACTGCAACATGGTCAAAAGCCTCGACTCTGCTTTAGGCCCAAAGTTGCCGATACAACAACCTCTTGCGAACTGAAAGAAAAAAATGCACTAGGGTTCACAAATTAATGAATGTGATTTGAAGCATTGTCCCCTGGTACAGTTTTGAATCTCAATGGTACCAACCCAGAGGCACTTTTGTTATCTGCTCTGCACAGCCTTCACTGGTCGTCCACGGTAACCAGGCATTTCCCCCGCCCTCATCGCTGCTGCATACTCGGAACTCCCAGTGGCTGTGCTGCCCAGGCAGCTCTTGGCATGCAGGCTCAGCCTCCCCAGCGTGCAAGCACAGCAGTGGAAGGCACACCAATCTTTGTTTCACCAGTCCTGACAGGTTTCTCCATATTTCAGCTGAAATGTTATGGCGGGGCTTCACAAGATATCACCACGTTATTGTTTTATCAATGTTAGGCCATGCAATGTTTATTTGCTACAATATATCGGCAAATCTCTGAGGTATTTTGTCTGAAATACAACCTACAGCAAAATACATGAGTTTAAAATGTATAAATGTTCAGTTTAAGTCATAATTTAAGTTCATTTTAGCCTTGTTCAAATCCTGATCATTCTCATTTTCAATTCAACTTTATTTGTATAGCACATTTAAAGGTCCTATATAATGCAAAATACACTTTTTGGAGCCTTTAACCATGTTGTAATGCTATTTCCTAATCAAAAACATCCCCAGAGTGTTTTTTGAAGAAGAAGCTAAAGAAGAGCTACAGCTAAAGCTAAAGAAGAGTCCACTCGCCAGAAGTTGGAATTTCTCTCCGGGATTCAGCGACTATCAAATATCATGTGTGTGTCACTTCACCGATGGATCCTTGATGAACCTTGGCCAGAATCAAAGTGGATTAACCAGCGCGAGTCCCACAATAAAAACACCCGATGGAGAGGCCAGAGGCAGAGTCAATCAAAACGCCTGTTAGCGTGTGTGTTAGCCATTTATAAGCTGTGTTGTATATGTCAACTTCTTATATCTGCATTGTAAAATGACTTCACCTATTGCTGCAATATTTATATTTCTACTAGATGAGCGGAGGTAACTGAATTAAAGCGTTGTGTCTTCCGGGTTGGAGAAATACCCCCAGAAAATACTTACTCCATAATGGTAGAGGTACAATATATCATACTACATGCCTATAGTTTATTTTTGAATGGCTAAAATAGCATGATACAGATCCTTTAAAACAACTGCAGGCGACCAAAGTGCGTCACAGTAACAACATGTTGCATAGAAATAAAATACAAGTAAACAATAACATGCCAATAAGAAACACTCCGCTAGCTCGTGTTGAAGGCCAGGGGGAAGAGGTGTGTTTTCAGTCTCGACTTGAACTGTTCCACAGACTGAGAGGACCTGACAGACAAAGGAAGACCACAGAGAAGGCTCTATCACCTCTCGTTTTAGCCTCCTTTTAGGAACCTCCAACAGGAGCTGGTCAGCTGGTCCGATACCTGCAGCTGACCTGAGGACACTGGATTTTATGCCAGCATTGTAGTATCTTACTTTGTGAAATATGTTATGCATTTATTGAAAGAAAGGCCTTTTTTAAGGTAATGTACCCTCTCTGTGAGTCTCTGTGGTGAAAATGAGTATCAAATGCTCAGAAAATTACAATGAATTACAATCGCCATTTTTCAGTGCAGCTTTTGGAAAAGTGGCCTTCGAAATCAGTCATTTTAGTCCTCAACAAGCACGAAAATAGCCCGCACAATCCTTGAAGGACTGATTGCCCCCTGAAACCTGCTGCTAAGTGTGCGCATACATACACCCCTGTGAAGAACTGGGATCAGGGCCGTAGCCAGGATTGTAAAACTAGTGAGGTCCGGGTAATTATTTTAACTGGGGGGGGGGGGGGGGGGGGCTTACCATCACCGAGTATGGAGTGAATGAATAATGCACAAAATTGTAAAGCGACTTTGAGCGTCTGAAAAAGCGTTATATAAGACTGATGCATTATTCTTATGTTCCTGTATATTACAGCTTTACTAACTAACAAACAGCACTTCAGTTTTGTTTGGTCAAACAACAAACCGTAGCAAAACTTAACACAACTCACAAAACAGCTTCATCAACCCTCACCTGTTAAGCTAAACAATACACTTTAGCTTTAATATAAAGCTTTTTTTAAACAACTATTTATTTCAAAACCAACAATAAAATTCTTGTCTGCCCTGGACTGATTGACGCTGGGACTACACCAGGACTATTAAGGACTGGACCTGGACTGAATGAGACTAGACGGGATTATGTTCCAAACCAGTGTGACTGAGATCAACCCAGGTGTCAAAGCCGGAACAAAGCAAACTTTGAAGAAGAAACTTTAGCGAGACGGGACCTGCACGTTCTCCCTATCTTCTTCGCGATTCTCTCTCGCTTGAGGCGGGGCATCTGCATCTCTTTTCCCCGTGACCCTGAAGACCAACTTGCTTTGCTTGAACCTCTTCATCTGTTTCTCTGTTTGTTTCAGTGAGGAGGAAATGTTAGGACCAGATAGTGTCACAATAAATAGCCTAGGCCAGTGGTTCCCAAACCGTGGAGCCGTGTACCCCCTGAAGCACACTCTACTTTGACGCTATGACTATCAATATCAATATCAATATCAGTTTCATCCATTATTACTGTGAACTCGGCAGGTTTTCCGCATTTAAACCATGTTTGCTCATATGGGTGATAGACTATTAATATGTTGTTCTAAATAAATACAAACATATTAAGTGAAAATGTCGTTTTTTATTATTTAGAAATCGAGGCTGTTGGTGTGAACGGGTAGGGCTGAGTGTTTTACTTTGTCCCAGTGACCAGCTCATTCTGAACATCAGGCTCTGGTTTAGACTCCGTCAAACCACCGGTACAAATGTGAACGCGCTGGTTTACGCTCTCATTAAAGCGAAGATAATTTATATGCAGGACATTACAATCTTTGCACGTGCAGCGGCCGCCGCCCACCGACTCGTAAATGAAATGTGTGTGTCAGATAAAGTCACGGGTCGAGCGGCAGAGGAGGCCAATGACACTCCTTCTTCTCTCGCTCCTTGGATCAGAATGAAAGTGAAAACCGTTGTAAATCGAAGTCTCCAATCAGTGAGACGGCGTGCGCACTGGCTCCTCTCTCGTAATGACAGAGAGTAAAGAAATTGCGACTCGATCACATTTTTGGCGCTGTGCATGCTGAGCGGGGGCGGACGCTCTCGGCCTCCGCAAAGTTTTACACTCGGGTACAGAGCGGCTCTTGAGGTCCGCTTTTAGAGTGGACACCTTTAGATCCAGAACACGCTCTTCCGCCTGTGCTCACAACATTCATTTGCGCAGTAAAGGATTCAGTGTGTTAAAAAAAAATAAAGAGTGCAAACATTCCTCAATGGTAGATACGGCCATGATTGGGATGTTAGAAATGTGTAGGGAAAGTTAGGAATGAGAGTGGGCCACTAATAATTCAAAATGTTGTGCTCCCTGTTTTATGTTCTTCATGTCAAACTCAAGAACATATATGTGTGTTGCTATCTTAGTAAAAAAAATGCATTACAGGTCCAAATTCTACATAATCTATTTGAATTAACAAACAGTCCATCTTTGCCACTGAAAACGTCCATGTTATCCACTTCCATCTTCAAGTTTGGATGCCTTTTAAAGAATCCTATAGTCAAAAGAAACATTGTGTGTGACACTGCAGTCAAGTGAGGACACTGTTCTTCTCGGTCCGGTCACTCCTCACTTCAAAGCCTCTGGCAAAAAAAAGTCAAGGTGGCTGTCAAGTTATCCTAATAAAATATGGAGATTACGGAAAATAATTTTTTCTTTCCCCTCGAACAAGGTCAAACTCGCCACATTCGCGCCCACCACTGCAGGAAATGATTGGCTTTTAGAGTTTTCATCTTTTTAGTAAACAAAGGACTGAATTTTAAAATGGGTTAAAGCCAAGACTGTGGAACACTTCTCCCCCGTGATATAGATTAAAATGTCACGTCTGATTTGATCGGTTTGAATGCCACGAAACGACATGTCTTTACTATAAGCGAGCGTTCTCCTCTCCTCAGACCGGCCGCCGCTTGACTGGAAGCGAGGACATCGCCAGCTCGTCTCCATGGAGATGTTTGCCATTTTGCTTGGACCACGGGGAGCCAAACATGAGCTTTACATCATAAAGTCCTCGTTTTTGAAATTCCACTGCAAAAGTAGCATCGCAATCGCCTGTCTTGTGACGTAGCAAAACTGGGGCTACCGTTTTTCCATCCTGAGATATGTTCTTACCTGACGAGTTGGTGCGTACCTGTCTGGTCTTTGTGCGTGCGCTCAGTCACGCACAAAGACCAAAGATGTTGTTAGCATTTGGCCTCTCCCAGCATATTCCTGTGGCTCCAACCGGTCAGTCAGGCAGATCGTGGCACTGGGATCAGCTTCTGTGCGTTTTCTGATTAGCCTAGTCTTTATTTGATAAAAGTTGGCCACATATTCACAGAAAATGGAAAAAAGCCGAGCTCTAATGAAGCATATGATGCGAAGCGCGACATCGTAACTCGGAAATACACAAAGTCATTGAATTTTTTTTTCAGACGTGCTGTAACAAATGCAACATAAAACAGAATCTCAGACGTCCTCCAGAGGCTTCTGATTGAAAGTTTATGGACTTTGTGCAGCCTAGAGTGTGTTCTCTGCACAGTCCAGTCAGGACCAGGCTGCTGGCACTGAGCGCACAGGCCAGGGGCGACTCAGAGGAGGGGGCTCAGTGGGCAGGGCCCCTCACACCAATACTCGCCGGCATTCCCAGTCAGAACAGAACAGCACAAAATGTATTTCAATCTTGGTGAGGAGTAAAACCATTCAATCTAATACAATTATTGAAAAGAAAAGAAAAAGGCCAGGCATAAAGTTATAGTTTATTGTGATTAAATATAACGGTCACATTACATTTAATCACATTAAACTACCGCCCCTCGATCTTGCGAATGGTCGGTGCCTTCGTGGCTCTTCACAGGATCAAGGTTGATCATTTCGGCTCTTGGTCTATGACTAGTTGGCCACCCCTGCTCTACTGGATTTGTTCATGGAATTTTTCTGTCGGGGTTATTAAAAAGTGTGCCCAGGCAAAATAGTGGAGAGCATGCAAATCCTGGGACCATCGACCCCGTGTCAGGATTTGAACATCGGCCAATTTCCTGTGCACATCATAGGTTCCTGTTTATTTTATTCCTATTGAAGTCCTAATTTAGTCACCTGGCTAAAAAGTCACCAAAAAAAAACAGGTTTCAATAAGCTCCTGCAGCGTCGACAGATCCAGTGTTGCATTCACTTTTCACCCAGATCTTGCACTGACGATGGGGAAAGAAACCAGGTATAAAAAGTGACATTGAATGTTTCCATGGCATTAAGGGGAGACCCAGACATGTCAGGCTTTGGGCCAAATTGGTCTCTGAACCTACAGCTTTCACCTGGAAACAAAAATATACCTAATAATCACAATAACATATTTAAATATTGCACTGATTCAATGTTTCTCCATACATTTCAATAGGAAATTGTAATTTCAAGGGCCATTTTTGCAATGCATTTTTCACACCTTTTGCCGACAACTTTTCCAGCCTTGGACTGAACTATATTTTGAAGAATATTTTTAGAGGGATTTTTTAAATATCTCATTCCTAGCCTGATTTCTTGAGTTTTGAATGTCAAAACCGATTGTTCCACTAAAAAACTGCTTATTTTAAAACTAAACAAGATATCTAAAATCCCCTCAGAAGAAGAAGCCTTCGTAACAAATATGTCAATGAAATAAAGAAACTGAATATATAAAATGACTGAAAACTTGCCATATATTTTTTTTTCATATTTATATCGAAAATCCACAGCAAACGTTTCAAATTGATATATTTAAATAAAATTTAAAAAATCCTTATTCACCAGCAGTGTCTCTCCTGAAAGTGACAAAAAAAAATCCAGGCGAGAGTAATTATTACAAAATACCCTCGAGATTCCAGAGAGTTTCAAAAGTGGGGATAATAAAGCGTTTCGAGCACACAGGAAGTTAGCCACAACATTGCCTGCACAGACCTAATGGGTACAAAATGCAAAGTCCCCAAAATGGCGCACATAACTGGAAAAAGTCACGTATCCATTTTTCTAATGCAACTTTAAGGTAATAACCAACTTCCAGCAATGCAAAAAAGAAATCTGTGATGTGGAAAAAAACTAACTGAAAACCAAGCATGAAATAGTACACAGGGCACTTTCTGTCCCACAGTTTCAGAGCCACCGTATGTGTATGTAACGGATTTGCACCACTGGTAGTAGTAGCTCTGCTTCCTAATGAATCTCTGTCACATTAAATACAGTACAATGGGAGACGGAGCGGCCGGACACCAGCTAAGACTGATGTCTGTGTAATTAGGCCAAGTCTGAGCTCCGCGCAACATATTTATCTTCATAATCCGCCGCTCTCCATGTGAAGTACGTTTTGATAATAATGTCACCCGTCCAATAATAATGACATATAGGAGGATTTGAAGAATGGAGACGGCTGGGTTTTAACTTTAAACTGCCAATAAATCCAACATAAGAATGGAAAATCCCACGTTTAATTCCTTTTTCTATTCGGTTTCATGAGCCTCCCCGATGTGAAAGTATAAAGCTCTTTTTCCTCCTTTAGTACGAACTATCTAAGTATTAATATTCAAGCTAAAGGAATGAATGATACAAATCTCTCAGCGATGTTCACTTGGCACCTAATAACAGACTATACACTCCTGCATTGATTTGCGAGAGGTGAATTAGAGTTTCCCCTATAGATGCATGTCTCTTGGTGGGAGGATGACAGATCAATATATCGGCACAGGATTACCTGGCTTTAAACACAACTCTATTGGATGTGTGTTCGCCACCTTTTTCAACATGGTCTATTGGGTTTCTTCCATTAAAACTGGATTAGCAGTACATTCGTTGAAAAAGGCAGAGGCGGTTTTTCGAAGTGGCTACGAACATTGCGTCCAAAGCAGATGGTGGAGCAGTTAAGGCGAGACACGGTAGGTGAAAGCATCGATTTTTCTTGTCATTGTTGAGACTTGGAGCTAGTTAGCGTCTTAAATTTAATGTCAAGACGAAACGTACCATTTACGGTCGCAGGCGCCGATTAATGTTTTTCCCAGCGGGTGCCCAGTCAGGGAAAAATAAAAAAGATGATATCTCTAAATAATATATGTCCCCTATTCACCTGCAGTGTCTCGCCTTAAATCAATTTCCCCCATGTTGTCATAATGGCACGTTCCATTTGTATCACTCATTGGCTTCTTTTCATCCTTTATTTTCTTCCTGTATTTTCTTGATAGACCAGCCTTTAACTTTAAAAAGTTTGACGTGCATTCACTGCGGCATTGTTTCTATAAGCCTCTGCATTACGATCTGGAAAACCTCCAAAAAGGCAAGCTACTCCTGCCCCAACAGGTTGGACTGACATTAACTTGTGTTATTCCCACTGGGGTTGCATGTAGACGATTGAAAAGTGCAGACCTAATGAGCCAAACCACGTCCTAATTGACCTCCTGCCTGTAAAACCGATCCAAAACATAATTAACTTTCATTTCAGGGGCCGCGTTAATCCACTTTTCTAAAGCAACTGTTTAGTAACAAAGTGAGCACCATCCAAAGACATGCGCCACAGTTTGAGAAACAGCGGTCGATCGTTGAACACTCTTTTCAGCCGTCACCCTCCCTGTGGTGAGATGTATAATCCCATGTGTCCTGTAGGTGTGGATTTAACATGTTTATGCGGGCGCGGTGAGTCACAGCCCTCTGTCAGGGACCTGTAGCTATCTCCAGAGAGTGTGAGAAGATCTCTGAGCAGGATCAACGTACACAAAGCACCGGGTCCAGACAACATACCAGGTCGTGTACTGAAAGGTTGCGCTGATGAACTCACTGAGGTCTTCACAGACATTTTTAACACATCTCTGCAGCAAGCTGTGGTCCCAACGTGCCTCAAAGCAACCACCATCATTCTGGTGCCAAAGAAGTCACCGCCCTCCTGCTTTAATGACTACCGCCCAGTAGCACTCACTCCAATTCTTATGAAGTGCTTCGAGCTGCTCGTCATGGAACACATCAAGTCTGTTCTCCCTCCCACCCTGGACCCATACCAGTTTGCTTACCGGTCCACTCGCTCAACTGAAGATGCCATCTCCACTGCGCTTCATTCAGCCCTCACTCACCTTGAAACAAAGGTCTCTTACGTTAGAATGCTGTTTTTAGACTTTAGCTCAACGTTCAACACTATAATCCCTCAGCAGCTAATACACAAACTGCTCCACCTGGGGATCAACACATCATTGTGCAACTGGCTGCTGGACTTTCTGACGGGGAGACCACAGGCTGTACGTGTCGGCGGAAAGTCCTCCAGAACCATCACACTGAACACGGGAGGTCCCCAAGGCTGTGTGCTGAGCCCCCTCCTGTTCACTCTGCTGACCCATGACTGCGCTCCAAAGTACGACTCAAACCTCTTCATCAACAGTGGTGGGTCTCATCAACAACAGAGTTACATAACAAAATGTGAAAAAAGCGAAGGGGCGTGAATGCTTTTTGTGGATGAACTGTAAGCATCAAACACTTCCTTCATCATCCCAAACAGATGCCCGGGCCATCTCAACTAACTATCCTCGACATGGAGGAGCAACAGCTCTACTTTGAGCTATCCCCCAGGTGACCAAGTGAGTGGGAAGAAACTCATTACAGCCGCCTGTAATGGGAATCTCATCCTTTCGATAATGTCCCTACAGTTCATGACCAAATGTAGGAAGTAGGAAAGTAGCTCAACCAGTAAACTGACAGCCTCTTGCTTTCAGCTCAGTTCCTTCTTCAGCACAACAATCGAATATAACGGCGTCACTGCCGATCTACCTGTCAATCTCAGGCTTCATCCTGCCCTCACTCTCGAACGAGACCCGGAGATGCTTGAACTCCTCCACTTGAGACTAGTAGGAGGTATTTACAGTACATAAAACCACAGAACTGTCATCACACCTTCAAACCATGAGCAGCCGGGCCAATAACGGAGAATATAATGATCTTTCGCAGCATAGCATGTTATACACAGAGTAAAGGATATGTTATCTATGTTTGTAAAGGCTTAAAAATAGCTGTGAAGATGAACTTGCGACAAACTTTTTATATTGATTTATTTAGAGAAGCCATTCTGACAATTTTGAACAAAATCAAAATTATTTAAAATTGCGGAACTGGTGTATACCCTTTTAAATACATGTATGTTAATAAAACATTAATACGAGGTTACAACTGCTCAACCAGTTAATTTTTAGTGCAAGTGGAAGAAACGCCATAAACAAGGTAAGTTTAGTTCCTTTTTTACTCTAAAACTAAGTTATTAATGGCTAAAACTAGCACAACAAAAAATGTTTGACCACTGCGTAAAAAAAATATATGTTTTTACCTGCCATGTCTAGTCTTAAGGATCTTTGCCTACCATGGATAACTCCAGTACAACTGAGCGCTTACACAAACATATTTACCGTAACATGTTGACTTTAGCCCATACTTTTCTATGGGCTAAAAATCAAGGTGAAAGGTGAAATATCTGTACTATACCACATCACTCATAGGGCTGATTCACCCTGACATTAAAAACATTTCCATAGTGCCGGGGCTTAACACAGTTAGCTGTCTGCCTCGCTCTGACAGATGCGTAGTGACAGTAGGGAATGCCTCTGTAATTTGCTGCTGATTTAATTCAATGGGACGTAGCCTTGTGGCCACCCTGCAGCGCGCCTTTGGCAACATACATCAATGAAAAGGTCTCATAACTTCACATCACTGCACGAATAATTCACTTTTCCTGACTTTCCTACAGCTTAAGCCACTCAAATCGATAGGCCGCATGCATTTAATGTCCAGGTTTGCACAGTGAGGTCGACGTGATTACAGAAATAACATATGGCCTTGGAAGAATATTGGAGAGTGCAGGAAAGCTAGACTTGGGTCAATGCTTTGAGTTCTTTCCCGTGTGGAAATTGCATATATTGTCCTGCATTTACTCTCCCTCTACCAGTGCATAAACCTAAGACTAGAGAAAAGGTAATTAAGGAAACAAAGACTCACTGGTTGGAGCTGGGATCAAACCGCCAACCTTTAGGGGCAAGCCAATGAGTTCTGCCGATGAGTCACTGTGCCCCCAAGCTTACAGTCCCCCCTATAGTGGAGCAAATGTGGTCTTCGGTTACATTGAGATCAGTACTCCTTGTGGAAGGTTGCTAAAGTTTGTAATTGTAGGCCCTGTACCCAATAGCCAGCTTTACAGTTGACGTCACAAAGCTAGACAAGCAAATGCGCGCGTGCTGACATACATTCAGCAGCAGTGCTTCTTCCTCTTCGTCCTCCTCCTCCAGCTTAATGGCGGACTGCTAGCCAAAGCTAAGGCACATGCTGCCACCTACTGCAAGACTGACAATCAAAGCGACTCAGGCCATAGACACCCATGCAAAATGAGTGCATGATGCTTTGCGCGCTGTGGTCCAGGGTTGTGCGCGGTCCCAAAGCATTGTATCTGCTTTACACTGGTTGACCCTGGTCTGGCCAGTGGAAACACTTGACTACACGGGTAGACCTGGCACTGAGCTGGGCAGGAAGTGCCAGTGTTAAAGGGGTATTAGGGACATCAGGAATTAAGGTAAACACACTTGGTGTTTTCTCCGTCTAGTGTTCAGTGTTGGTGGTAACGCGCTACTTAGTAACGCGAGCACTCAGATTACGTTTTCAGAGTAACAAATTAGTTTTGCATTTGCAGTTAATCTAGTATTAGTTTATTTTTCAATCAGTAACGTCGTTAGTTTGGGTTCTGATCTCTCCCTCATCTTATTCCTTCCCTTGCTGCAGTGCTGCTCAGTCTGAAAGGGAAAGGACATTACATGGCTGGTGCTAAAGAGGAAACCCACGATGGAGCTCGCGCTCCCAAACAACAACGCTTAGCTTTTGACAGTGTCCTTCTAATGTAATCAACAAGCCCGTAGCTGGTTATGTGGTTTAGGAAAGCTGTACAATTAATCAAAATCAATTGGGTATGTTGTGTGTTTGTTATTACCAATTCAATGCACTTTGTAAAGCGTATTTTTGCAAGAGTGCTCTTTAATTGGGCTGTTTGCGGGGGGTAGGGTTTTGTGGCGGCTCAGTTTGTGAAATGGAGCATTCCTCATCGGACAAAAACGATCGACAAATGAAGGCGCAGTATATGTTATTGGTAACGGATGAGTACTATAACGCTTTACTTTCATAATAGGCAAGTTTTGTAGAGCACAATTCAAAGAGCACAATTCATACACGAGGCAATACTTTCATAATAAAGTAGCGCAGCAACGTAACAAGCTACTTTTCTAGAAAAGAAACGACCTAACGAGTTACTTTTAAAAGTAACGTTACCCAACACTGCTAGTGATGTCAAAACTGTTAAAGAACTGTTAAAATTATTCAGTTTGAAAGAATAAAATAATCTTTTGGGAAGCTAAACACAACTCAAAATATTGCAGATAACTACGTTTGGTTAAGTGTGGTTAAATTGACTTTAGTAGGGTGTTATAAATGGATTATGGCAAGGGCACCACTTTGTACACGTTTGTAATAACAAAGCTAAGAATACCAGTAAACACATTCAGTGAAGCCAACAACAGTAACACTATGCTCCGGTTGACCTGCATGATCACCTCTCCTTCCATGTGTTTTCTCCACCATGACGGAAACTGACCCTGATCCTCGTCAACAAAATGACAACAGTCAACTGCGCGCGATTCTGCGTGTCATTGGCATCCTCCCACTCTTTTAGCTTCTCGTACGTCAAACGGCCTCTGCTCTGCACCCGTGTCAGCCCCGCTAATGCTTAAGCAGCCTGCGTCATTTACCAACACGAATTGATCACCCTATGCCGTACCAAGAAACAAAAAAAAAAAAAATACATGCCACCAGCACAGCCAGGAAAGAAGGTAAGACATCACAGGCACATGTTTGCAGATCATCACCATCAACGCAAGATGTAACGCAAGGCTGAATGCCACACGTTAGGTTTAGCATGTTGGATACAAAGGCACTAATGGTTTGGCAAGCAATGGGAGTTCAGCGAAAGGGTTCTATGCAAGATGCAGCTATGTTAATGGGACTGAACATGACAGGAAGCAAGGAAAGGCACGTTTATTTGTAGAGCGCAATACACAAGGCAATTCAAAGTGCTATACAGCTGAATAAAATCACAAGAAGGCAGATCAAATCAATCCATAAAACATCCATATAATCACTATTTAAAAGCTGGAGACCGATCCCTGTTCTCAGAGCCCGAGATGGTTTATTTGGTTCTCACATGTCAAAGATGTACTTTGGTGCTAGACCTAGAAGAGTTTTAAAGTCTATTCCTTGAGTAGACATTACAAGACTGAATTTAGTTAGATATTATAGAAAGACGAGAGGTTCGCACGTAATGAGTGAGAATCGTAAGAGCGACCAGGCTACACAAGTCTATCGAACAGATGAAGCCACGCTGCTGCATGTACTGTGGTCTGAAGGGGGTATTTTCTGTGTTTTGTTATAGAAATCTGGACCATTAACTGTCTATTCCTCTTATCATGACAATCTGCTTCATGGACATTTGACCATTACATACAGTGACCTATATTCAGTGAGCATTACAGCATTTGTTCCTTCTAGATAACCAGTTATTTAATCTGTGGAGATGTCCATGGCCTCTATGCATCTGCTGTATCTGTGCATTTCAGCGTCGCATCTTGACTTTGACCTGTTAGATCATTGGTCCACTCTGATCGTTTAATCTTATACAGTCTGTATGTGTAAATACGGTGTCCTGGCTCTGGACAGACAGAGCATCTTTGTACAACCTGTGCAAAATGTCTCTCCATATGCATAATTATGTCAAATAAACCTACACGCTTAATCCAAGACAACTTCTCTCCAGTTTTTATTCTACTTTGACCAAACCAAATTTTTTCCCGTAACAGTTTATTCCGCTCTGTTGTTGGATGTTGACGCTGTGTGTTTACTTTCAGGTCGGTAGATCACGAACTAAAAATGATGGCTATATCGTTTAGTGTGTTCTGAGACACTATTCTGAATTATTGGAATTTTTCAGATGGTAAAAAGCTGTTGATGACAGCTTTTTTGTAGCTTTGATGTAGCTCAGATCTGAGTCCATGAATATTCCTCGATTTTTCCCTGTTTTTTTATGTTTTAGCGAGAGAGACTCAAGGTGACCGGCCCACAGAAACAGAGAAAGTGTTATCAAAGAGGTTAACCTGAGGTAGTTGTTTTGCATCCACACACTGGATGCAGTGACAGATTTGTTGTTGCTATTTTGGAGGTTCAGAATCAGAATCAGAATAGGTTTTATTGCCATTGTTATGAAGAGGTTCACACCGAGGAATTTTACTCGGTGCGTTTGCGCACATGCGCCAAACGCACCAGGGCTGCCGTTACATGGCGCCCCTTTTGTTGCTGAAAGTAGAAATCACAATAAAGCAAAGCACATACATAAGACAGTTATACACAAGATTATGATAATACACATTACGGGCGGAAAACCCGCTGGAACTTTTTCATTGGTACATAAGGGAGGGGGGGGGGGGGGGGGGTAAAGATACAGTGAGAGAGTGTGAGGCGGACAGAGGGAGGGGGTAGGTCAGGGCAGGTCAAGTATTGTGTTTTGTCGGAGGCTCCTGGCCTTGGAGTGTTGTGTATGTCTTATCGCCGTAGCGTGTCCTTGTGGGGGAAGTTTACATTGCACAGGAGAACGGCACAGCTGCGCTCTGGAGTCCTTGGAGAAAACATTCTTAAACTTATTAATTGTTGTCCGCTTTAATTTAAAATTTAAAAAATCACTGTGCTTTCGCTTTTCGCTGGTTCCTAACTTATTCAGACATTTGCAGCAGGCAGCGGCCTTAGTCCATCAACAGTTCTGCACAGCCCAGAGATCTGTCCCGTGACCTCACGAAACATTTCTCCAGACTGAGCCAAGGTGTAATCCATCTTCCTTATACCTTCCTCGTACCGAGTAGAAAGGACTTTAAAGAGTTCCTCACTTTTCGCTACATTCCGTTGTAAATCCATCAGGTGCTCGCTGACTTTTCCGAAGAGCTCTTTGATTTCCACGGACAGCAGCGGGGTCTCCTTTTTTGCTGCCAGTTTCCCAACTTTGCGATAGACCAGGGCAACTCCTACACTTGTAAGAAGGTACCCGGCTATCATAAGCCCAAAAAGATAAATATCTTCGATGTCTTCCACAGATAGCACTGCCAAGCATATCACTTTCCACTTATTCCAAGAGTCAAGCGAGTAGCCCGCAGGAAAAGTTCCATCTGGACATTGCTGATCCCCAACAGCACCGCTTCTTTGAGAAAATATCTTGTCAATTGCAGAGAGAGACCAGCTGATCCATTCCATGGTTGTCCGGTTTAAGATCCCAGCGACCAAGCTGCACAATTCTATCGAACAGATGAAGCCACGCTGCTGCAAGTACTGTGGTCTGAAGGGGGTATTTTCTGTGTTTTGTTATAGAAATCTGGACCATTAACTGTCTATTCCTCTTATCATGACAATCTGCTTCATGGACATTTGACCATTACATACAGTGACCTATATTCAGTGAGCATTACAACATTTGTTCCAGTTAGATACCAGTTATCTAATCTGTGGAGATGTCCTAGTCCATGGCGTCTATGCATCTGCTGTATCTGTGCATTTCAGCGTCGCATCTTGACGACTTAAGACTACTTTGACCTGTTAGATCATTGGTCCACTCTGATCGTTTAATCTTATACAGTCTGTATGTGTAAATGCTGTGTCCTGGCTCTGGACAGACAGAGCATCTTTGTACAACCTGTGCAAAATGTCTCTCCATGTGCATAATTATGTCAAATAAACCTACACGCTTAATCCAAGACAACTTCTCTCCAGTTTTTATTCTACTTGGACCAAGAACTGCTGCTAGTTTGAGCAGCAGTTCCAGTTTCCCCATGCAATGCAGACTTTTCTGCAAGTCTCCCTCTTTGGCACTCAAAACGCCTGCCCACACTCCAAATCTTTGAAGCTCGAGTATCTTCATCAACTAGCTCTGATCCAGTTTGTGTTTATCAAATTCTCTTCCTTGCTCAGATTAGCATGTTTGCTGGTAGCTTATAAATTTCATTTGTGTACTAATGCTCTAGTCATCTGGTCATTAGAAGAAGTGCGCCATACTTGCGATTTGTAAAACCACCTAACTACATTTGTATAATGAGGATTTCCCATGATGTGGATGATTCGTTTTAAGTTTTACTACAAAATTTACTACAATGATGCAGAGGTATTCTTTACAGTATGACATGGTGCGGTGTCATGCATGAAGATGATTTTGTTTGAGAAAGTACTTCTCTTTTTGTACCATGGAAGAAAATGGTCAGTCAGAAACTCCAAATATTTTTCAGAGGTCATTATCACACCTTCAGGGAGCCTAAAGGGGCCGACCAGCTCTCTCCTCATGATTCCAGGCCAAAACATGACTCCGCCCCCTCCTTGCTGATGTCACAGTCTTGTTGGGACATGGTGGCCATTCACCAACCATCCACTACTCCATCTGACCATCCAGGGTTACACGGCACTCATCAGTGAACAAGACTGCTTGAAAATTAGTCTTCATGTATTTCTGGGCCCACTGCAGCCGTTTCTGCTCGTGAGCATTCAATTAATCCCCACCCTTTTTTCGAATTTAAATATGTTCCAGCAACGTAACATTAAATGTCATGTTATGTATGTATGTGAATATTTACATGATCCGAATATATTGTATATTGTCCAATTGTCTAGACTGTACTTAATCATGCACATTTGCATGAATTTGTCTTGCATTAATAACTCGAAATAAATTCAATCAATCAAAATGAAAAAGCATTAAATTCAACTTGCTTCAACCTGTATAAACCCTGATTTTCAACAGAAACAGGCCGCACGCCTAATTAATACCTACATATAGCACATTTTCACTGGAATTAAGTGTATTTCTTTTGCAGTCCGTCCGACTAAACAATCAGGATGTACAGGAGCGATTGTAAGCTCTAGAAATATGAGTGGAAGTTAAAAGATTTGATCAACTACCAGATAATTTGGTCAGTGCAGCTTATTAAACTTCTCCAGACTTTTAAATGAAAGTCAATGTCTTTAGTTCTGACACTAAAAGAAGCAGCTGCCTGGAGATCTCAAGGCACTTATGATTTAAGATGACACGACGGAAGGGGGAAAAAAACAAAACAAAAAGACAGTGCTGACTTTGCTGGATGTCAGAGGAAATAAGTAGCTGCTGGAGTTTAGTTTGCTAAGCAACATGTAGATACTCTTCCAATGGTAAAATGCTATGAGCAGCACCAACCGCCTGCTGGGAGTTTCTAAATGATTAAAGTGGTCTTTAATCCCCTGGGATAACATACACCCTCCTGTCAGTATTTTAGTCAGTAAAGTTAAGAGTTTTGTCAAAACTTTTAAGAGCTGTGAATTATGTTGGGAAAGATCATTCCTGGGATTTCCCCAACACTGCTCACCTGACCTCCCTTTTCTGCTTTGGTTGGCCTCTCCTCTCCCATTCCTGTCTTTATTCTCGGGACACGCGGAGTTGCGGAAATCTCTGGATTAAAAAAAAGCAGCGGGTGGTGCAGTCGGCCTATCGCCATAAAAGCAGCTGAATAAGGTCCCTCTTTGAAGCTTAAGACTTGACATATTTATTTATATTCCTCACTCGAAGGAACCTCAAACTTCCATTAAACCATTAGTTCTGAATGAGAGCCAGTGTCACTTTCAAACGGTCGACTGGCAGCACTTTCTCGATTTCTCAGCTCCACAAGAAGTAAACAAAAGAATGAAAGAAAGGGTCACGCTATAATATTTTGTTGGACCGCCTTCAGCTCCGAGTACAGCCCGCATTCGCTGCGGCATTGTTTGGATAAGCATCTGCAATGTCACAAGATGACGCGTACATTTTTCACTGTAATCCTGTATTGATGATGGGAGACTCAGACAGCTGCACAAAGCCCTCTCCGGCACATCCAAAAGATTCTTAAAGGGGTGAAGGTCAGGATTCTACGTGAAACATTGATTACCATTGCCTCCACCATGTTAAGACTCGCATTCAAATTGCGTGATATGGGCGGCAGAAAGACGTGACAAAACCTCCATCGCAGAAAATCGAACATGTTTTGAATTTTAAGTGCAATTTTAGACGCACAGGGAAAGTGTGGGTGATTTTACCGTCCCAAAAGTGCACACACAGAGTCTAGCGGCCAATAACGGAGCTGAATACACACAGTGAAATCAAAAGGGATGTAGCTATAGTATTTTTCTATCATAACACCACAGCGACCATGCCAAACAGCACATTTCTAAAAAAATATTCACAAGAACAACTTTTTCCAGCTACAGTTCAACTGTAAACAGTTACGCGGTACTCACTGTGCGTTTGGACAAATCAGCTAGCTACATCTCTCCGCTAGCATCTTTCTGCTAGCTTCTCTCTACTAGCATCTCTCCGCTAGCATCTCTCTGCTGGCTTTTCTTCACTAGCTTCTCTCCGCTAGCATCTCTGTGCTAGCATCTCTCTGCTAGCTTTTCTTCACTAGCTTCTCTCCGCTAGCATCTCTCCGCCGTTTCCTCCGTCACAGGGCTGATGTCTGTCCACCTTCTTTTCTTATCTCCCTCCCTTTGCAGCCATAAGAAACGGCGCTGTAGGTGGGGCACGGTGCCCAGATGGAACCTACGCTGCGGGCTACTCCCTTGACTCTTGGAAGAAGTGGAAAGTGGTGTGCTTAGCTGTGCTATCTGTGGAAGACATCGAAGATATTTATCTTTTTGGGCTTATGATAGCAGGGTACCTTCTTACAAGCGTAGGAGTTGCCCTGGTTTATCGCAAAGTCAGCAAACTGGCAGCAAAAAGGGAGAACCCGCTGCTATGGCGATTAGACATACACAACACTCCAAGGCCAGAAGCCTCCTACATAACACAATACATGACCTGCCTTAACCTACCCCCTCCCTCTGTCCGCCGCACTCACTGACTGTATCTCTACCCACCTCCCCTCCCTTTTGAACCTGTTCATGACGATGGCAATAAAATCTATTCTGATTTTGATTCTGATAGCGAGACAGCTGCGCTAAACATGCCTTATTTTGTAAGTGCCCAGGAAAGACACTGTTGAACATTAAAAACTTGCTTGTTCTACTCAGAGACCCCAAGCTGCTGTCGCTAACGCACTGTAAAACTAGATGAAATGTCCTCCTTGCACTGTACAGACAAACGAGTCACACACACATTTCTTCATTCACCAATACCCATAACTAAGGGTTTCGAAAGGGGTCTATTTTTTCCACAACATGGCGGGCCTGAGTCAGTCTTGACCCACTGGGCACAAGCAGAGTGCGACAACGAGGAGAAATCAGGCTGAGGCCTTGGTTCATTATTTTACAGCACTAAGTTTTCATTTAGGCCCCACAGCTACAGCCAAATGGAAACGAGCCCGTGAATAACAAAACACTCTTATGAAACTTAATCCTTAAATTAATAATTGTCAGAGAAAATTGGAAATAAGTTTAGTAGAAATGTAGAATAATAAAAAATATAAATCTAAGGCTATTATTTAATGATTTGTTACTGGTACAGTGAAGAGTACAATTAAAGTACCGGATTGATAAGGCGTATCGATAAAAGTAGTAGTATCAATTAATCCTTACCGATGGCCATCCCCACTGAAAATAGATAAATATGGCAAAGAAATTGTGTAGTATGTTCTCGGCTTTGGATTTTAATTCAGTATTTTAGCTGCACATTCATTCCACACATTGCAACGTGGCAGGGGCACCTTCTCATACAATCTGTTCTCTTGAATGGGCGAAGTACCGCATTGCCAACCCCTCGTCGGGTGCATTAGCATTAGCAAAGGGAAACTGGTAATTTGATTTGGCCCATGCAAATTGAGTGTTTTCAGTCAGTCACTCAGGCGGCGGAATAATTTAGAAGAAACCTTGACAATCCAGGAACGAGGCCGTGCTTTTTTTTATCATCACATAAAGTAAAACAGGGAAATGACTTTAATGACTTTATGGGCAAATCGATTTTGAAAGGGCCAGTGCGAGAGGCGTACAGTTGGGAGGCTGTGCCAAAGTCATTTCAAAGCCGTGTAAGAATAGTTTTTGTTTATGTATTTATTTATTTGACTGGGACACTGTGCATTAATACAACATATCTAGAAAGGCACCTGAATTAGCCAAAATGTTATTTTTCATCTGTAGGACAGATGAAAAAGTAAATAGTCTCTCTAAAGACAATAAACAATATACAAAGCAAGTGCGATAAAATGCAAGGTAAGACACAATGACTACAATAAAGGCACATGGATACAAATCTAAAATCAGTGCAAACGGTAACAGAGTCATGTTATTCCAGCATATATTCAGAACAAAAACAGAGACAAGAGTAGCTGCAGGCAGGGGGCACTGTTAATGTTAACATGTCTTCTTCAGGTGTTTTTTTTTTTAAACATTATTTACGTGGACAACTCTCTGATGTTTTCAGGGATGTTGTCCCAGTCTTTGGCCACTGTTACAGAAAAGACGCTCTGACTTTTTCTCCGGGGAACTATGCAGTCTCCTCGAGTTGCATCTCTGGTCACCCTCTGTGAGAATGTCCACAGAGGTTTGAATATATTAAATAAGATATTGGCCTTGCCTATTCCCATCTTAAAAGTTTGTGCTTTTGTAGGATGATGATTTTTTGTCCAGTATTTTTATTATCTTTTAAGGGTTTTAGTCTAATTTTGTTTGCCCAAGACCAAGTTGTTAAACAGTAGGTTATGTGAGATAAGACCATGGAATGCATATTTGCTGCCGGCAGAGATAGTTGTGACTCGATGAAACTGAAGTTTGAGGTATTTCATGTAATTTAATTACAGACTTTGTAATAATAATAAAAAATTAAAAAAGTCTTCTGAAACACCGAAGAGGCACCAAGAGCTCCCTACACCTACAGCACAGTGGAGGCATCACAAGAGATACAACAGGAAACAATAGCATCAGGAGTGGCCTCACAGTGCTGCACCAAAAATTAAAACAACAAAACAATGTTATGTCCAGGCAATGTCCAAATAAGCAGTCAGCAGCAGATGGTGACGAGCCTCAGGGTCGTCCCCCGTCCTTACAGACTCTCCTACACGATGAGGAAAAACACACAAAAAACACTGGGAGAAAAGGGAAACATCAGGGAGAACCACAGAAGGGAAGATCCACTCCGATGGACGGACAGGCTGTAGGCCTAGGGCTGATGGGAGTCAGCAGACAGGCCAAGACCGCAGAAGAACGTTCAGTCCTTGTTGGCGCTTCAGTTTTAGGTTTTCAGCCCCTGTTGGATTGGGGTTCCTCTGCGGATAGGGCTAAAGTCTGCGATACTAACGACCAACCATTTGAAACAGAAGATGGGAACACAGTGTGAAAATGGATGAACAGACTAAAAAAATATTGTATCATAATTAAAAGACAAAGTATGCAGTTAGAAGATTAGCGTGAACCTGGCCCCCCATCATACTCAAAATTTTATAAAAAATATGCCAATCGTTTGTGCTACGTTTGTGCTGTTTTGTGCTGTAAACATTTTTGTTTGTGCTGTTATCGTTTTTGAGATATTAATGATTGTTTTTTGCATGCAGTGTGTGTTGTCGTGCACTCCCGACACGCGCTTCAGATGAGGACGAGCATGGACGCCTGAAGGCTCTAAAGTTTGTAATAGTTTAAAAACCGAACCAGCACAAACGGAAATCTTTACAGCACAAAACAGCACATATGTAGAGGAAGCGGTTGACACCATTTTTACCCGTTTTGGAGCTTTATAACGAGCAGGGTGACCTTAGATCTGACCAATAAAACAATCATTAATATCTCAAAAACGATAACGGCACAAACAAAAATTTTTACAGCACAAAACAGCACAAACGTAGCACAAACGATTGACATATTTTTTATAAAATTTTGAGTATGATGGGGGGCCAGGTTCACGTTAATAGTTAGAAGAGCTCGAGGATAGGCCTGTACCATACCTCCCACAGCAGTGTTCCTCCTTAGGCAGCTTTGCTTTAGGCTGTGGTTTAGAGCTTTACCTATCTGAGCTGACCATAAGCTGAGTGGAAGAGGTACGCTTTAAGCAGGACTGATTTCACCCTTCTGTAACTTGGGCCAAAGACTGGGAAGCAAGAAGCAAAATATACAGTAGCAGAATACATTATTTCCATGCGTTGCATTTAGCATAACATACTATAACATATTCCCCTCCTGGAATTGCCACCTTAACGTGGTGGAGGGGTTTGAGCACCTGAATGATCCTGGAGCTCTATTGTCGGGGGCTTCGTGCCCCTGGTAGGGTCTCCCATGGCAAACAGGTCCTAGGTGACGGGTCAGACAAAAAGCGGTTCAGAAGCCCCTTATGAGAGACCAACAGGCCCGGTTAGAACCATGAGGCCGCCTGCAGGAGGAGCCATAGGGGCTGATGCTATGTGATGTGAAAAATACATTTTGTAAACGCATTCATGAACATGTAAATGATTTACAAATGATTGGAATGTCACTAGAGTACACCCAAAGTGACGGCAAAATGCTGATAAATTAACAACGATGTGGGCGATACCATGCAGTATCCAATGTAATTCAGCCTTAGATTTCGCTACGCAGTAAATGATACGTGAACAAAAACTTGCTAGACATTTTTTTTTTCTCTTTTCAGACAACTGCAATACCGTGTCACACTGACCCGGCAACAGTGACATAACGGCTCAAGAAAAACTTGGTTAAATTTGAGCCTGAGAAATAACACCCCATTAGTCTCTGGCATATAGTAATACTGAGCTATAACTTGCAAGGACCAAATCCTTTAAGGTGTGTTTTGACATTTATCAAAAGCCCATATCGCAATAAGTGCAAAATTGTGATATTGCACTAAACAATAAGGCATTAGTTTGTGCATACGTGCTCCATTGTTGTCAGTCAGTAGTTTCCAAAAGTGTACTACAATTCTTCAGTGACCGGAGAGGGCAGCCCTGCATTTGTTCTGACTCTCAAACTCAATGGCACACATCTAAATGGCATTCCCTATAACAACGTTTTTGGTAATGTAGTATTTTTCCCCAAAGCGCTTATCTAACTGCATTCTCAACCAAATAAAAAAGATCCGGACTCAAATGTATTTGACACAAAGCCCCGCCCAATACAACCAGAGCCGTTGGGAGCTGTGCTGAGAGACAAGATTTCCCCTCAAAAACGTTTCTTCTGTGCTTATTTCCTTTTTAATGATATTGTGCAAACTATCCACCAGGAGATGCCGCAGCACCCTTAGCACCCTTAACGAAATGTGTTATACAGTTGTGCACACCTTTGCATTTGACCCATCCCTCGACCCGTAAGCAGCAGTGGGCAGCGGCAGTGCTGCGCCTGGGGACACATCTCCAGATGTGGAGACAGGCTAATGGTCTGAATCACCTGGCTGGACGATTCACCTATTGCACATGTTTTTTAGCGGTAGTGGAAACCGAAGTACTCGGAGGAAACCTACGCAGGCGGGGAGAACATGCAAACTCCACACAGAAAGGCCCCGTCCAGGTGAGAATCAAACCCGAGACCGTCTAGCTGTGAAGCACGAGCGCTAACCGCTGCGCTACCGTACCACTCTCTGTTCTATCGCTGTTAACTATTGTCTTTTTGCATCAATGGATTGAGAAACGCAACATTTCGATCCTCTGTCAAACTGACAATAAAACTGACAGAAGTGAATTGAATCGTCTGACATCGCTTTTATCTGTAGAGGAGCTGCCATATTTCTCTTTCATCCCAACACCAGGAACCAGTCTACAAAGGTTCCTAATTCTCACGCAACTTGCAATTAGCTATTTATGTTGCATCAGGATCCTGTTCAAAACGGTGGAAAAGCCTGTTATGTTTACTGCTTTCTTCAAAGAAAAAAGAGGAACAAAATAAATAGTTTTGCTTTTGACACATTCTATCTTGTAAGTCGTTGGCAATGGGTTCAAAGTGACCAAATAGACAAATATGAATGTTGCATTGTTTTACAAGCAACATGTTACAGCAACATGGTAATAATACACAGGAAACCTTGATTCTTTTAATGTTTAGTTTATTTGAGCTGTTTACATTCATTTAGTTACAGATGTCATATCATTACACAGTAATGGAAGCTCAAAAGGAGTATGCTGAAGCCGAAGCTTATGTGCGCCTACCCCTATATTCATATGGTGTAGCACTCTCAATGCTTGTGCATTTCACATTTGTATTCCCATTGGGAACTCAACCAATAACTATAACAATTCACATTACATTGACAAGTTACCATAAGCATATGCAAAATCCAAGTATATCATTTTCATAACCAGGCACACACAACCATGAGCGTGTACCTGAGTATGAGTTACATTTTCCTATGATATTTTCAACAATGCAGTCAATCAGTAATACAGACCTTACACATTGCAGCATTTCACATGTAAGAGCATGTTGCTACAGTGCCTTGCGAAAGTATTCGGCCCCTTGAACTTTTCGACCTTTTGCCACAT
This sequence comes from Proterorhinus semilunaris, assembly GCA_021464625.1. Taxonomy (NCBI): domain Eukaryota; kingdom Metazoa; phylum Chordata; class Actinopteri; order Gobiiformes; family Gobiidae; genus Proterorhinus; species Proterorhinus semilunaris. The sequence goes on along the minus strand of CM038356.1, from coordinate 26,184,410 downwards.
TTCAGGCTTCAAACATAAATATATAAAACTATAATTTTTTGTGAAGAACCAACAACAAGTGGGACACAATCATGAAGTGAAACGAAATTTATTGGATATTTCAAAAAATTGTAACAAATAAAGAACTGAAAAATTGGGCGTGCAAAATTATTCAGCCCCTTTACTTTCAGTGCAGCAAACTCTCTCCAGAAGTTCAGTGAGGATCTCTGAATGATCCAACGTTGACCTAAATGACTAATGATGATAAATAGAATCCACCTGTGTGTGAACAAGTCTCTGTATAAATGCACCTGCTCTGTGATAGTCTCAGAGGTCAGTTTAAAGCGCAGAGAGCATCATGAAGAACAAGGAACACACCAGGCAGGTCCGAGATACTGTTGTGGAGAAGTTTAAAGCCGGATTTGGATACAAAAAGATTTCCCAAGCTTTAAACATCCCAAGGAGCACTGTGCAAGCGATAATATTGAAAAGGAAGGAGTATCAGACCACTGCAAATCTACAAAGACCCGGCCGTCCCTCTAAACTTTCAGCTCATACAAGGAGAAAACTGATCAGAGATGCTGCCAAGAGGCCCATGATCACTCTGGATGAACTGCAGAAATGTACAGCTGAGGTGGGAGACTCTGTCCATAGGACAACAATCAGTCGTATACTGCACAACTCTGGCCTTTATGGAAGAGTAGCAAGAAGAAAGCCATTTCTTAAAGATATCCATATAAAATGTTGTTTAAAGTTTGCCACAAGCCACCTGGGAGACACACCATAAAGATATGGTGTGTCTCCCAGAGATATGGTGTGTGAAGAAGGTGCTCTGGTGTGAAGAAGGTGCTCTGGTCAGATGAAACCAAAATCAAACTTTTTGGCAACAATGCAAAACGTTATGTTTGGCGTAAAAGCAACACAGCTCATCACCCTGAACACACCATCCCCACTGTCAAACATGGTGGTGGCAGCATCATGGTTTGGGCCTGCTTTTCTTCAGCAGGGACAGGGAAGATGGTTAAAATTGATGGGAAGATGGATGGAGCCAAATACAGGACCATTCTGGAAGAAAACCTGATGGAGTCTGCAAAAGACCTGAGACTGGGACGGAGATTTGTCTTCCAAGACAATGATCCAAAACATAAAGCAAAATCTACAATAGAGTGGTTCACAAATAAACATATCCAGTTGTTAGAATGGCCAAGTCAAAGTCCAGACCTGAATCCAATCGAGAATCTGTGGAAAGAACTGAAAACTGCTGTTCACAAACGCTGTCCATCCAACTTCACTGAGCTCGAGCGGTTTTGCAAGGAGGAATGGGCAAATATTTCAGTCTCTCAATGTGCAAAACTGATAGAGACAAACCCCAAGGACTTACAGCAGTAATTGCAGCAAAAGGTGGCGCTACAAAGTATTAACTTAAAGGGGCTGAATAATTATAAAATATTTTTTTTTATTTGTTAAACATGTTTGAAATATCCAATAAATTTCGTTTCACTTCATGATTGTGTCCCACTTGTTGTTGGTTCTTCACAAAAAATACAGTTTTATATCTTTGCCTGAAATGTGGCAAAAGGTCGAAAAGTTCAAGGGGTCGAATACTTTCGCAAGGCACTGTACATTCCACATCAAATGTCTATTGATGTACAAATTACAGTACATTATTTGAGTTATACATCTATAGTACAACCAGCATGACTACATCTATATTAAGAAGTTCTTCTCACTTCTATAGTATAGTTTACTTGTATTGTTTTCTCTTTGACAATGATCAAACATAAGTTAATTACCTTTTAAGTATTTTGATCTTCAGTTGACCATGACCAAAGTAAATTACACATTATTTTATTCATAAATGTTGCCTAATTGCTGTAACTTGCAGTGAACATGTGTGAAAAGAAATGTCTATATAATATATAAACCATAAGTTACTCTGTCTTTACAACAACAACAAAAAGACCTCAGGCTTTGCGTCTTTGCTAATCTCTTTACACTTCCTTTCTGTTTCCAAAATTGAGCCACAAGCCACGTCCCCGCAAAATCTCCCTGGACGAGACTCAAAAGGTTTAGGGACAGGGTTTATGGTTGATGTTAGGACAAAGTAGGGGACGGGATTAGGGCAAAACTGGGTTGGAAGTAAGAAAGACACAACACTGACAGCATGTTGGCTTTCCTCGGCATTACGCGAACAACAACAGAGCAAAGAAAGCCAAAATTCAAACATTGTTGAACGATTAGCCGCACTAATATCTTTCATATCTCTTCTGCCTCATCACAATCGCACAACTTTAATTTGCTTGCCTTTTCTTTGTTTACATGCATGGGTTGGTACACCAAGAATCTGTTTGAAAACTGTAACACATAGATGAATTTAAAGGGGGACTATTGGTTGCGGTTGAGATTCAGCAATCCAGCATAATGTCACGTTATCGAGGATTTCCTTCACATTCTGACCTATCCCCTGCTTTAAATAACCTCAGTGCCGCCCCCTTCTCACAGGCCATGTCCAGCACTAATCTAGCGACCCCTACATTACTTAAACAGCTGAACATTCGTATGCTAATGCTGCAGCCATGTGCGCGCTGAACGGAAATCATTGTGCTTAATAGCGCAATTAATCAAATTTCCCCTGATGGTCCCAGGGGCCCCATCCAATGCTCTGTGGGGGGCCGCAGAAGGACACTCGCTCAGCGGATTCAGTCTGTGATTCCTCTCCATCGACCTTCATGTACAATTGGATTCATAATGCTGCTAGTGAGCTATGAGTGCCGCGGCGAATGTTTGCACCATCTGCACATATGAGTGTCGGAATTGGAAAGAACATTTCCAAATGGATGTGTAAAATTGGTTCAGAAACAATATGCACAATAGGTTACTGCTACAGGCATTCCACACCAAAATGCTCAAGATGTTTAGGAAGGGTTCCCAGGCCAAAAGCTGGAGACATGTGTCCTATCCTTCTCCTGTTTGTTGGGGTATTATATTTGATTTTTGCTTTGTTTCCATAGCAGTGACCATGATACAGCAGTATTACATCTATGGCTGCACCGTGAGAAAACCAGCCGTGGGAGTGGGGGTAACGGGAGCCGCGGTCACTTGGGGTAGAGTGACACTTCCCTAGCGTCACACACATCACACTCTATTAGCACTAATGAAGCTCCAAACATCCCAGGCTCCAAATCACTGGGCAGGTTGTAGTTCTGTGAGCTGTTCTATCGTATCTGACTTGTAACTGAATAAAAGCAGGTTTAATGCTGCGTTCCAGGCAACTGGTAACTGGTATTTTTCCCACTTGAAAATGACGACTTACGAGCTCAGAGCGTTCCAGCTGAATAAACTCGTATGTAAACAAAACGGCGAATGCTACAACAGTTAGCTAATAGGATGCTAATGTTACATGAATGTTTCTCCACAAACATAATTCAAAACATGCTAAATAACAATCTTCACTGGTGCAGTGGTTTTGTTAAACTTTTATCATTAGCTGCGCTCCTCCACTGGAGGCCGCCATTACTGTCTTCATCTCGGATCTGAGCTCGGAGCTCTCTGGGGGTCTCCGATTTTACAAGTTGTAATTACCAGTTCGAGCAGCGTTCCAAGAATTTTTTCCAAGTAGCAGGTTACCAGTTGCCTGGCTGAATATCAAGACACACGAGGAGTATTTTCAGCCATTTCCATTATTCTGAGGATGTTTTACTCTTTATAGTATGAGCCCATTTTAAAATAATAGCAGGCCATACTCTCGTAGCTTCTGTTCCATTTAAAATATTTTCATTCGGCAGTGAGTACAGAAGAAATATCTTGGATAAGATACAAAGCCTGTAACACACCTGACTATATAGGATGATGCGCCGTTGACTCATTCTAATCACGTAGCCTATAGAGCTGTTAAGGGTGACATCCCACATGACGACCAAGGTGCAAAAACAGCAGCTTTATCAATCTGCTGAAATAACTGTTTTGCATAAGCCTTTATTGTGTACGGAATAAAATATTTGGATAAATTAAGTCAGAAAGGCATTGCTAAGTATATGTAATACTTCTGTTCAATCAGATGTTTAATAGGAGCATTGTTCAAAGCTCTGGGACAGGTTAAAATCAGAAAAACAATATTAAGACGAGACGTCAGGTGAAAACATTTTTGGCTAATTTCTTTTATATCCACATTGTACTTCGAAGGGGGCCTGATATGACGCTTTAATCCAACTATGGTAATTTCCTTTTGTGGAAGAAACCGGCCCTAAAATACAAAACTTTAGGGCCGGTTTTCTCAAAATGAGGTTTGTGTTTGACTCATGCAAGAACAACTCCACATGCTCCCACAGACTCCAGTCTTCAGATTTTATTCACATATATTAGCTTATTCAAAAACGAAACAAGATATCCAAAATCCCCTATGAAAAAAATAGTTACTAATCTGTCAACAAAATAAAACCACACATTTAAGTCTGGATCTGTCCATTATTTAGAGTTTGTTTGTGAAAAAGAGCTGATTTTGGTAAATGTTATGCATAAAATGTCTTATGTTTTATATGAAAACATAAAATGCCATATTTTTTTTCTTCATATTTAAATCAGTAATGTTTAGCAAAAGTTTCAAATTGAAAGTGTCTCGCCTCAAATAGGGTGCAAGTTCCATTGGATCCAGAAGTAGAGCAATGGCATCGTCACTTAAAAAACTTCATACGATCTTCTTTAAAGATGCACTATGCAAACTTTTATGTGGAAAAAAAAGTTGCTATTTGTGTGTATTTGACCTTGCAGTGACCCGGTGGCTGTATGAGTGGTCAGCATGGCACCTTTACTTTCCATCACAGTGCTCTCTAGGACGCTCCGGTATCAATTGTTTGGTAGGTTTTCCCACCCGCTTACCAGAAAACCTACCAAACAATTGATCCTCAAACGTTTTAGAGACCACTGTCATGGAAAGTAAAGACGCCATGCTGACCACTCGTACAGCCGCTGGGTCACTGCAAGATCAAATACAAATAAATATAAACTTTTTTACCACATAAAAAGTTGCATAATGCACCTTTAAGGTCGTTCACCACCTTGCTATGCAATCGTGATAGAGCAAACACCCACATTCCGAGACAACTGAGAGCCTACACAAACCTGCAGTACATTATGAACACGTTTTTTGCCATCTAGTAAATGTATTTAAGTGTAAGTACAGATAACAAACAAAACAATTTCTGCGGCTGCTGTTAAAGTCGCTCCGGAGGCATCGTGAACCCCCATCCGCCTGCTGCTAATGGATTGTCACATGAAAAACACACACAGAGCCATCACATCTTTTATTAGTGCCGTTCTTTTTTTTCTCCCTTCTTGTTGTTTCTTCTTCTTTCTCTCTCCGCTGGGAGAAATGTTGTTTTGCTGTCAAACCATCCCTTGCTCTCTCCTTCCCGCCCCCCGATACTCACTCCGACAGCTCCCAATTAAACAGCAGCCAATGACACATATCAAAATAATGCACGCCGGAGGACGGGGTGAAATCGAGAAAGTCACGGCTAAATCTTAAAAAAAAAATCATAATCTGTGATGTGGGCAGAGGATGACATTGACGACAGTTGCCAGAAAATGAAAGTCGTGTTGATAATATAATAGTAAGTAAGTATGTGCTTTATTGTCATTGTACAAGCGTACAACGAAATAGTGTTCAGGTGTTAGTCCTGAGCTGCTGTGGCTGAGCCGCGCTGCCACTGTGTGTCAACCTGACCCGCATGACCTTGGAGGTCGGGGATACTGTAGCACTCGGAAGAAACCTGTCTGGCTGCCCTCTGTCTCCTCTGATCTTCTGAAATAGTGCCGCGCCTCCTGGGTTTGTCCCTGTCTCAGAGCGTGGTGTCCTGCACTGGTCAGCTCCACCTCCTCCTTCCTCTTCCTCCCTCTGCTCCACAACAGTCTTTCACCATCTCTCGTTTGTCCCTTCCTTGTTTCCTGTAGCTCCTCTTGTGACGCCTCGACTGTGCTGCAGCTGTGGGAACTCTTGGTGCCTCTTCAGTGTCTCAGAAAAAGAAATGTGTAGGGCTGTTAAAGTGTTAAAGTTGAAGCTTGAACTCACGACTAATCGACAAAAAATAATTAATTAGCGCATTAATCATAAAGTAATCACAAATTATTTGCATCATATATGTTTTGACCAAGCACACCCCAGTTTCTGAGCACAGACATTACCTAAAATACAATTGACCTTTCGCCAAGCCCCGCCCCCCATAGTTACTGTTACTATGCCCGACAAACAAATGGTAAATCACAGGTAGCGCAACAGATTGCCATGCATGTCAGTGACCTTTTTTGGAGCAATACCGCCGTGATATCCTCCAGATCGAGGCAAAAGGGGTCACAGTATGCAGTGGAGGGAGATATTCAAGATATTAAACTATCCAACGAAGGATAAAGGACACCTATCAATCAATCAATCAATGGTTTTGTATAGCCCAATATCACAACAGGAGTTGCCTCATAGGGCTGTAACAAACATTAAGGCAATAAAACAGAACAGTAAATAAGACAATGTAAAGTTCCGGTGAATCAAATATCCAGGCAAACATAATGTCCAAATAAGCGTCAGCAGTGGGTGGCGACGAGCAGCTCGGGTGTCCCCTGTCCTTAGACTCTCCAGCCCGGCAAGGAAAAACTCAAAAACCCAGTGGGAGAAACGAGAAACCTTGAGGAGAACCACAGAAGGAGAGATCCACTCCTATGGACGGACAGGCTATAGAGACCCAGGGCCGAAGGAGTCCCTCAGCAGACGGGCCAAGATCACAGACCGTCCAGTCCTTGTTGTCAGTAGGCAGGGTTCCTCCGTTCAGCCGGGTTCCTCCGTTCAAGGGTTCCTCCGTTCAGCCGGGTCCCTCCGTTCGATCTAGACAGGCACTCCCAAGGGGGAGTGGGACAGGAGACACCATGTGAATAGTAATGAACAGATGAAATAAATATTGTATCATAGTAAGACAAAGTTTGCAGTAAGAAGAAGAAGAGGATAGCGCTCAGTGTACCATACTTCCCACAGCAGAGTTTCTCCTAAGGCAGCTTTACTTCAGGCTGTGGGTTAGAGCTTTACCTAACTGACCTGATCATAAGCTAATTCGAAGAGGTACGTTTTGAGCCTAGTCTTAAATGTAGGGACTGTGTCTGCTTCTTTAACGTGAGCTGGGAGTTTATTCCATAAAACCGAAGCTTGGTAGCTAAAGGCTCTTCCTCCTACAGTGATTTTGGAGACCCGAGGAATCACTAGTAGCCCTGAGTTTTGAGAGCGGAGTGCTCTGGTTGGCCGATATGGAACGATAACGTCTTGGAGATAAAGCGGAGCCAAACCCTTTATGGCTTTAAATATGAGGAGCAGGATTTTAAATTTGATTCCAAACTCAACAGGAAGCCAATGGAGAGACTTTAGCACAGGTGTAATGTGTTCTCTTCTCTTTGTACGCGTTAACAATCTTGCAGCTGCATTTTGAACTAGTTGAAAACTTTTTAGGGAACTTTTAGGACACGCTGCTAGCAGGCAGTTGCAGTAGTCCAGCCTTGAGGAAACAAATGCATGAATACGTTTTTCTGCATCACTCTTAGGTAGAATGTTTCGTATTTTAGCAATGTTGCGCAGGTGAAAGAACGCAATTTTACAAGCCTGGTTTATATGCGTTTTAAAAGAGAGGTCCTGGTCAAACAGAACTCCAAGGTTTTTTACTTTAGAGCTCGTTGATACGCTAACATTATCCAGGGAGTGTCAGAGTACACTTCAGGCTGTCTCAAATTTCCTTCCCCTCCTCCTTGCCTTATTTGGATTCTGGGTGGTTGTGGTCGTGGCTCCTCCTCCTGTTCCTGGGCTGGCTCACACACCTGTCCTCAATCTTCCAATCTGCTGAGTATGAAGGACTGGCTTCCCCTCTGCACCTCTGCCAGATCGTCAGTCTTCCAACGCGGTGATCATTTCACAGACTCAGCCTTGGTTTTGTTTTGTGGATTTTTTGCTTTACTTACGTTATTCTGTTTTTGCTCCAGCTCCTGCGTCTCACTCAACTCCAGCCTCTGTCCTGCCACTCCCAGCCCAGCCAATACTAAGAAGGAGAACCCTGGATCTGCACAACCTCCAAACCCCTCCTGCACATTTTTGTAATACCAAAGGAAATAAATACTTATTGTTTTTCCGGCCATTGTGTTTGCATTTTGGGTCCTTATTTTTGGTTGAGCCGTGACAGTACGATCTGGCCAACATGGACCCAGCAAACCCGGATTCTGTTCTCCATGCCATTTCCAGCCACGGGAACCTCCTTGGACAGCACCATCATTCTCTCAATCAGTTAGTAGGAGGTCAACAGGCATTAGCCACCCAGGTAACCCAGATTGGGCAGCTTGTTGAAGATATTGCTAAGCATTTATCCTCGCCCCCAGTTGCCACATCTGCTGAGCTAGCCTCTGATGCCAACCATACTGCTTTTGCGGCTGATGAGTCTCCAGTTCCGACTCCTGAGTCCTATAATGGAGATTTGGGAAAATGTAAAGGGTTTTTGCTTCAGTGCCGTCTGGTGTTTGATCGTCAACGCAGGGTTTTTTCTTCTGACTGTGCAAAAGTATCGTACATGACTGGGCTATTAAGAGGGAGAGCTCTTGATTGGGCCGAGGCCTTCCTAACCAGGGAAGAGGGAAGTTCACCAACCTTTGCTAATTTTGTGAATGAATTCAAGAAGGTATTCTCCCACCCAAATGTTTCTGCAGATGCTGCTAAGAGACTACTTAATCTCCGTCAGGGCCAACGAAGTGTTGCAGATTACTCTGTTGAATTCAGGATTTTGGCTGCTGAATCAGGCTGGGATGACAAAGCCTTAATGGGGGTGTTTTTGAATGGCCTTTCTGATTCTATGAAGGATGAGTTGGCTGTGCGGGATGAATGCACTACCCTGGACACTTTAATCTCTTTGTGTATTCGCTTGGACAATCGAGTAAGAGAGAGGAGACGGGAGAGAGACTCCAGGACCCAACGTCGGCCCCCAGGGTTTGGGCAGTCACATGTCTCACTTTTTGACGGTGTCTCTCCACCTTTGCATTCTACTGTAACGTCCATGCAGGAGGAACCCATGCAATTGGGCCGTACCCGTTTGAATGCAGCTGAACGTCAGAGGAGAATTGCTGCAGGAGAATGCATTTATTGTGGGGAGTTGGGACATTTCCTGCAAAATTGCCCTGTTCGCCCAAAAGGTCCAGCTCATCAGTAGGAGTGGGAGTACTGGTGAGCAAGGTTCCTGAATCTGAAAAGGAAATCCCACGACTCTTGGTTCCGGCATTTCTCAACTACCAGCAACAGTCCCTTCCACTACAAGCATTGATAGATTCAGGAGCTGAGCAGAGCTTTCTCGACTCCAGTCTGATCCATCAAGCTGGAATTGCCACTGAACTACTTCCGCAAGTGACCCGGGTGAGTGCCCTTAATGGTAAATTTTTGGCCTATGTTAGTCATCAAACTGAACCCATAGATCTTGTTCTCTCTGGCAATCATCATGAATCTATACGTTTTTTTGTGTTTGATTCTCCTCAATGTCCACTAGTTTTGGGTTTTCCGTGGCTTAAGAAGCATAACCCTGTTATCGATTGGTCCTCTAACAAACTAGTAAATTGGAGTACGTTTTGCCATGCTGCTTGTCTTCGTTCTGCCATGCCACCTGCAGAGGGAGCCAGAGCGTTGAAGTCTAAACCTCCTGATTTGTCTATTTCCCACAGAGGCATTGGAGGTTTCTGTGCCATCAGTTCAGTCCCACCTCAGGAAGTGTCGCAAGGTCTGGTTGGACACACGGAAAGCCCTTCGCCGCACTGCTGTCCAGAATAAGTTCTATGCTGACCGCCATCGATCTTCCGCTCCGTCCTATGTTCCAGGTCAGTCCGTTTGGCTTTCTACGAAGAATATTTCTTTGAAGACTGAATCCAAGAAACTGTCTCCCAGATTTATTGGCCCTTTCAAGATCTCAAGGGTTATCAATCCTGTGGTGGTTCAACTGGAACTACCCCGTTCCCTTCGTATCCATCCTTCTTTCCATGTGTCCCAAGTCAAGCCGGTTTCTTCTAGTAGTCTCTCCCCTCCGACCGTACCCCCTCCACCCGCCCGGCTTATCGATGGTCATCCTGCTTTTACTGTTCGGCGGATTCTGGATGTTCGTCGCCGGGGGCGGGGCCTACAATACCTGGTGGACTGGGAAGGGTATGGTCCTGAGGAGCGCTCCTGGGTCTCCCGATCGCTTATTTTGGACCCGGATTTGATCAGGGCTTTTCATGTAGCCCATTTGGACCGGCCTGGTGGCTCGCCTGGAGGCGGCCATTAGGGGGGGGGTACTGTCAGAGTACACTTCAGGCTGTCTCAAATTTCCTTCCCCTCCTCCTTGCCTTATTTGGATTCTGGGTGGTTGTGGTCGTGGCTCCTCCTCCTGTTCCTGGGCTGGCTCACACACCTGTCCTCAATCTTCCAATCTGCTGAGTATGAAGGACTGGCTTCCCCTCTGCACCTCTGCCAGATCGTCAGTCTTCCAACGCGGTGATCATTTCACAGACTCAGCCTTGGTTTTGTTTTGTGGATTTTTTTGCTTTACTTACGTTATTCTGTTTTTGCTCCAGCTCCTGCGTCTCACTCAACTCCAGCCTCTGTCCTGCCACTCCCAGCCCAGCCAATACTAAGAAGGAGAACCCTGGATCTGCACAACCTCCAAACCCCTCCTGCACATTTTTGTAATACCAAAGGAAATAAATACTTATTGTTTTTCCGGCCATTGTGTTTGCATTTTGGGTCCTTATTTTTGGTTGAGCCGTGACAGGGAGATGATCTGCTGAGATAAAGACTCTCTCAGTTTTTGAGGACCTAAAATAATAACCTCGGTTTTATCAGGGTTAAGGAGAAGGTAATTTACAGTCATCCAGGTCTTGATGGCTTTTACGCAGGAACTAAGCACATCTAATTTATCTGTCTGACCTGGTTTTATTGATAAGTACAGCTGTGTGTCATCCACGTAACAGTGAAAATTTATATTATGATTTCGGATTATGTTACCTAATGGAAGCATGTACAATATAAATAAAATTGGCCCGAGCACTGAACCCTGTGGCACCCCATAACACACTTTAGAACACGGTGAAGACTTTAGGTTTACATTAACAAATTGGTGCCTATCAGATAAGTAAGATTTAAACCAAGAGAGGGCTGTTCCCCTGAGGCCTACGTCAGTTTCTAACCTCTGCAGGAGAGTATTGTGGTACTATTGGTACTAAAGCTACAGACAAGTCTCCAAAAATATCAGAAACCTTCTGATCTCTTTCTTAAATGCAACAGCACAGCCTTGTGGACCAGTCGTGCTCTTGCACTGCCCGGTAAGCACCCTCTTACTTTTTTTTGTATTTCTAAAAATAGGAAAATGTCTCCGTGCATTTCTCTGGTGTGCAAAAGTTAGCTAACGCTAGCTAAACCTACAGGTGCCACAATGACAATCAGCTACAGCCAGTTATCAGGACCGAAACAAAATACACAGTACTTTTATCACAAAGGGAGACAAAAACACGTGAGACTGTAAGGCCTGTAAAGGTTCACCGCCGCAGTTAAAGTTACAGCTCCAGTTTGTGTAACGTTATGTGACTGTCAGTAACTAGATGTTAGCAAGGTGCCAGGCCCTAGCCTTACCTTACAGCAGACGTATGCTTGTTTATTTTGGAGACATTTAGCTGGGCGTAGACCGTCCACATTGTATGATCCATTGTAGGCAGAGCTCCGGTTGTGTTTTCGCTTTGGGAAGGGAAATAACTGGACTCCCACTGACACACTCTTATGGTACCTAGTGTCTGATTTACATCCTCCATAGGCAGATCGCTTCACTATTTTGCTTCTTCTTCTTTGTCTGGTTGGGTTTTTGGTGGTTAGCAGTAAAAAAAAAAGTGCATCTAAAGTTTATTGCTGGTATGTCCCATTGATTTGCATTGGTGATCTGCGCATGACGGACCTGGCTTCATAGTAACGGTTGCTGGGATGTCTGATTGGACAGTTACCGTTTGCGAAAGGTCAATTGTATTAAAGGAAGGTTTTTACATACTGAGATATGTTCTTACCTTAGCTTAGACGAGTTGATGTGTACCTGTCTGGTCTTTGTGCGTGCGCTCAGTCACACAAATGTTGTTAGCATTTTGCCTCTCCCAGCATAGGCATAGCTCCAAACTGTGGTGAAGTTAGAAGCTACCAAGCTGTTCCACGTTTTCCCTATCTCAGTATGTAAAAATGGTGGTCTATTCCTTTAACTACATATTGTAAACCAGGGTTACCAGGTTAAAGAAATGTGAACAAATGCTTTAAATTTGAGTGTTTCCGGACTATAAGCCCGCACTTTGAACCCTGCAGCTTATACCACGATGTGGCTAACTTTACGGTCATACTGAATACTGTGTGTCATGTCATTACTAACAGTGCACCTGGGTCCAAAAACACTATGTTGTGCGATGGATCGCAGTTCCTTTCAGACGTATCCCACTCATCTGTCTCTCTCTGTTTATAACAATAAATTTATCTGTAGGCACCTCTTGGAATATTTGACGACGTACAAAGAGAAAAACCCTGTACCCAGTGGTGTGCCGTCAGGGCCAGCAGGGCCTTCTCTGCTGGCCCTGGCCAAATGAAGAAAAATAAGTGTAAAATATCTTGATAGTATATTTAATTTCTAATTTATTTATATAATGTACAGTTGAGTCGCTTATATTGGTTTTGTTGATGTGTAACTGTAATTTCCTACTCAAAAAGTGCCTTAAACGCCTCTGGCGAGCTGCTCTTCCTCAGGGCCTTCAGAACAGATTCTGCTGGCCCTGTGTTGTCAGGCCGCACACGATTGACAGCCAGCGTGACTGACAGAATTATCAGCCAATCAGAATTCGATGTACATTGACAGTCCGCCCCCAGGGCCTTCAGCAGCTCAGCAGCGCCCCCTACGGTTTGTTCGCCTAGGAAAACCGCTAATGTAGCCATGCATGGGCAGGACGATCCAGCCAATCCGAAGAGAACCGGATAAACAGATATTCCTCTTGGAAACGTCCAAACGAGGCAAAATGAAGCAGCGGGAACGACAGCGGGACGTAGACGCTTGGCTCCCCGGACAGGAGAAGGGTTTCCCCGCGTCAGCTGCGCTGTGACTCGGGCAGGCAACAGGTACGAGACTACGAGCGCTATAAAAAAGGTATGTCAAATACCACAAAACTTCAAGTTTAGTATCTTTTATTACGGTTGATTTGCGTTTGAGTTCATCTCTGGTGTCTCGCTCTGTCAACAAAACATCTCCTAAAAACATCCGCCTGTTTCCACGTTATAACGCGCTCGTCTCCGTCTGTCATGTGTCGTGTGTTTCCGTATGCTAGCCCGAGTGTTCCCGAAGGCGTTTGTTTTTGTTTGGGGGCGGAGGCACCGCTGTGTTTGCATTGTTGACAAATCCTTTAGTGAACAAATGCCACGCAAACAGGCAGTTTTATCCATACGCCTGTTGTCGATCAGTTTATATGTTGTGTTTGACTACGTGAATCAGGGTTGCTATTGAAGGCCCTGACTAAAACCCCACGGCCCGCCACTGCCTGTACCTATTTTCCAGTGCGCTGATGGCGCTTGTAACAGTGTGTGGACACAGTTGTGGCTTATAGACCAGTGCGGCCTATACTGAATTGGCTCCCCGTGTGTTTCAGGATTGTCATATTTGCCTTGTAACCATGGAAACGTCTTGTAACTGATAACATGTCCATGGTTAAGAGGAAAATATGACTTATTTTTGTCATTGCAGGTCTTGGTTTAAGAACAAAGTTCTTGCGTCTTATGAAGTATGAATGAGCCTTTAATAATAATAATAATAATGCATCAGTTTTATATAGCGCTTCTCTGGACACTCAAAGACGCTTTACATTGCACTATTCATTCACTCCATACCACCATTGGTGGTGGTAAGCTACTATTGTAGCCACAGCTGCCCTGGGGTAGACTGACGGAAGCGAGGCAGCCAATCTGCGCCATCGGCCCCTCCGACCACCACCAACCACTCACTCACATCATTCATCCCGGCCTATTGTACATGTTTTTGGTGGTAGGGGAAACCTGAGTACCCGGAGGAAACCTACGCAGACACAGGGAGAACATGCAAACTCCACACAGAAAGGCCCCGTCCAGGTGGGAATCGACCCCGGACCTTCTAGCTGTGAAGCACAAGCGCTAACCGCTGTACTACCGTGCCGCCTTTAAGATTGAAAAGTGCATTAACACAAAATGTAACAAAGTAATGTGCAATTGTTACTGGAAAACAAAATGAGTGCATGATAAAAATGCCTCAACACAAGTATTGTAACTATTGCGTTATTTAATAATGTATCAATACTTTGTGTTGCAACACAAAGTATTGCGATCCAAATCCAATCTGAATTTTTTTCCCAGCCCTTCTAAAAAATGTTTTAAAAACGACGCCCCCTTGTATGACGTTATTATTTCGATGTATAAATACATCGAATTAGTGATTGTGTGATTAATCCATTTATTTTATTTTTTTTATCGATTGACAGAACTATAATATAATGATGGCTTTACAGGAGTGAGGCAGGTGTTTAGGGATACGGAAAGTCCTCTTGCTTGCTCCTTGGGTCCTTCTGGCGCTCGGTTATCGTAATCAGAATCAATCACCAATTTCCATGACATCAAAACAAACGCAATTACATTTTAACCCAGGTGCTTTTTGCATTAAGGCGATTAGTTCCAAATAAAAGGCAAAGTGCTTGTGTAAACTGCCAGTCTAATTAACAAGAGAGCCATATGGTTAACGGTTCAAAGTTTATAATTGGGCGTAATTGCATTGCAGAAAACTCACTTTGCATTGAACCAAACACGCACAAATAATAAAGACAAGAAAAGGCCAGCGCTGTAAACCTGATTGCTCTCGCCTTTTCCTTTAGCGGTTTACGGATATTGTGGTTTCATAGGGTACACTCTATATTCAAAACAGCAGCGGGGACTTGGTTACGATTACTCACTTTAAATTCATTTTGTGGGAGCACAGTGGCTGAACACGGTGAGCACAAAGAGGATAATGGCTGTGTTGCAGATTGGGTTGAAGCGGCAACATTAGATTAAATCGGAATTATAAATGTATGGTTGCAATCAGCAAAGACTGCATTTTTTAGATATTATAGTGTATATTAATCTCTTAACCCCCAAATCTGCATTTGTTTTGTATTTGTTCGAAACATATGTAACAGCCAAACACATAAAGTTTTCCTTTCCTTTTCCCGCTTGTGTGTCTCTATGACCCTCCTCCTCTTGCGCCCCATTCAAAACAAACACTACCTCTCCGGCTATGTGGCTGTCATGCTGTCGGACATCAGAGCTAGCGTCAAAGCTACAGCCTTGTTGTAGCAAAGCTCCGGTGGATTATTATTATTATTATTTTTTTCTCATTTGAAATCTCTGTTGTCCTGATTACAAGTTCCACTTTCCTCCATCACAGAGCCAGACTTTTCTGTGAAGTGGGAGGCGGTAATAATTCAGCTCCAGTTTGAATAATGCATTTTGTAATCAGAAGTGGAACATGAGTGCTGCCGGGACATATTGTATATATAATTTGGAGAGATGGGATTTGCCTACAGCGGTCCCATATACTTCAGCGGCCTTGGTGCAATGGTGCTGCAGTGCCACTCGGCTGCAAACGCAACATATATCTCGTACATTTTCAAAGTGAAGTTTCCTTTGGCTTCTTTACATATGGACATGGTCCCTTCTGCATGTTTTCGTGATATATTTGGGTAAAAAGGATGCAGGGCACTACAAGGCAAGGCATATTTATTTGTAGAGCGCAATTCAAAGTGCTTCACAGTTGCATAAAATTACAAGAATGCAGATAAAATCAATCCAAAAAACATAAAAAATAATAATTACAGTAAAAAGCAAGAGTGCAGATAAAATACTTTCAGTTGTCATATGTGTGGGTAAAAATAACTGTTTTCAGCCTGGATTTGAACATTGTCAGAGTTGAGGCCTGTCTCACATCCTCATGAAGACTGTTCCAGATTTTAGCTGCATGAAACTGAAACGCAGCCTCACCGTGTTTATTATTGACTCTGGGAACCACCAGGAGACCCCTCCCTGAAGTTCTCAGGGCCCGAGATGGTTCATATGGCTCTAACATAGCTGCTGCGATGTGAGTAAGTCAGTGCAGAGATGTTACTGCAGTTTACAAATGCCGACAATCAGTGACATTATCCCGGATATGACCTGACATCATTGTGAGTCTGCTGCTTAATGATGTCTGATCAGTTGTTTTACTGCAGTGCGTTTTTGTAGCGTTGGCGTCCATGTTTGCTGTGTTGTGTCAGCGGCTGAGCTCTGGTTGGTCATGGACTGAAAGCAAACGCTGGCATTGTGGTGCGACCTGACCAGGAGGTCGGGGAAACCGCAGCACTCAAAGGAAACCTGGCTGGCTGCCTTCAGTGCTCCTCTGATCCTCTGAAACGGTGCAGCACCTCCTGGGTTTGTTCCTGTTTCAGAGCGTGGTGTCCTGCACTGGTCGGCTCCTTCCTCTTCATCCTGCACAGCTCCCTCCGCTGCACAATAGTCTTTCACCATCTTCTGGGAAGAGCTTAGCAGTTTATCTGTTTTATTCTCCAGTGAACGTCCATTAGCGAGAACAATAGACTGGCTTAGCTGTGAGTCTCGCCCGGATACCTCCTTGTTTGTCCCTTTTTTGTTTCCTGTAGCTCCTCTTGTGAAGCTTCCACTGAGCTGCAGGTGTAGGTGGCTCTTGGTGCCTCTTCAGTGTCTCAGAAGAAGAAATGTGTAGGTCTCAAATGGGTTTAGCTGATAGGCTAGCTTTTTGTTTACTTGTAAAAAGCTGCTTTCTTCAGGACCATTATGGACTCTTTGCAGCAAAAAAAATCCACCGAACCACACAAAAACACGGCAAAGATGCACAAAAGTATCCAGTAAAACAATGTGGAGCACAGAAACCACATATGCAGCTCGCAGAAAAAGGCAAACAATTCAGCTGTAGCAAGAGAGAGCGAGGTTGCTGCCTGAAAAAAGAACACCAGTGTACGCAGACACTGGGGGAAAGGAGGGTGTCTTGCCCAAGGACACAATGACAGTGGGCACCTGCGGGATTCGAACCGCCGAGCCTCCGATCACAAGACGACCCGCTGTACTGTCTGCACCACTGTGTGTGGCTAAAACAGGCTTAGGTTTACCCCGACACACCGAATGAACGCTTTTTCTTGCATAATTGGTTTGAAACTCAATACTTAGTTACTTTGTCCAGTAACTTTCATCATGCTGTAAATCAGTTACCAACTTACTTTTTGGAGTGACTGTATCCAGTTACTTTACTTCAGTAATCTTCCCAACACTGGTTAATGGTGCATGTCTGTTGGGGGTATCCCAGTAACACATTGCATTCAAAAAGGATTGAGTGGTAAGGCAATCTGTAGCTTAATGGTAGTCGTATCTCGCGTCAAATCTACACCCCTGTTTCCACTTATAGACCTGTTCTCATAAATATTTGTAAAAACCACAGGGAGCTCCGTGCACGCTCATATTCTTCATGTTCCGGGCCCTGACAGCTGACTTGACAGAAAAACTAATCACAGCTCACAGCAACAACCAGCACTGTTTCTGCCATGAATATTTATGGCACCTCCCGGACCAAAAGGTGCTCATTACAATATTGTAGAGAAGCCGGCTGTATTCCCACTGTGTAGCTCCTGGTCACAAATCCGCGAGCTAAAACGCGTTGGAGATGTTTTGGACCAAAAAGGTGGGTTACCGTAATCTACCTATGGCCACAGAGCCATCCATCACCCAGCAACAACGGCAGCAGCCGTATCGATTTTGAAAGTGCGCCTTCACAGTGTAATGCTTTTAACTTAATGTTTTACTGATTTTTGGTGAAAGGGACCCGAGCGCAGAGAGAAACAGAATAATAATATTGTGCTATTTCATATAAAGGGGTATTGACAAGCAGATACGGGAGATATAAGGCGCTGCGTTACTTGTTTATCACATTTTGAGGCAAAGTCGTGAAACCAACCTGCAACTGTTTTATGCAGATAACAAAACGTGTATCTTTGTCAATGGTTCTTTGAGTACCAACTCATCACATGGAAGTTGGGCAGGGGTTCCCTAGCTCAATGGTTCCCAGATGTTTTTGTTTTGAGGACCCCTTTGACCTTTTTTTTACACCACTCCACATTCCCCCTGCCTTGAGGGTATTGCCAATTATTTTGAAAGTGATCTAAATTTAAAACCCAATTTATTTGTAAAAATGTGCTCAACATTAAAACGGGTTTAAAATAGGGCTGTCAAATGAATGCTGTTTAAAATCTCCATTGGTTATTGCTGTGGATCCCATGATGAATGGGGATTATGATTACTGCACTTGATCGTGAACTTTGTTGTTCATCTCCTCTCTGTTGCTCAAGTGTTAATTATTACCCCCTTGACGGATTGAGGATACTGTAGAATTATGTACTATGGTCAGAAAAAATATGGTACCGTGTGATAAATCTACTTAAATAATTACAATCTCTTAGAAAAGTTGCTGAAGTACTTGTACTTGAGTAAATGTAACTGAGTACTACCTGCCATGGATGGATGGATGGTGGAAGATTAATGTATGATTTATGTATATTCTTTGTATGAATGTATGTATGAATTTATGTAAGATTTATGTATGATCTATGCCTTTTATGTCTTGTATGTCCTATTGTGTTTAATAAAAATAAATAAATAATATAAAGCTTTAACTCACGATGAATCGAAAAAATAATTAATCGTGATTAATCGCTTCATGTTTTACGCTCCTGTATCTGAGCCACACATAACCTGAAAGACAAAGCTCTTGTATTAATTACATAGTTAATATTATTGTAAGCCACGGGTCTCCAACTTTTTTACATGATGAGCTACCTCTATGTGATAAACGCGACAGAGAGCTGCTTATGGGCTTGTCTACTGATGTTTAATTTTGTCCTTATACTCCACCCTATGTACCTACACGTTTGCAGATTCTGTTCAAAAATGTTCAGCATCAAAGAAAAATGTATCTAAAATGATAATGTTGAGTGAGAGCTACTGGTTGGAGATACCAAGCTGTTGGGCTTTTCCCATACTGTGAATATTATGTGAACACATGCTTTACATGTGAGTGTTTTACGTCGACCAAGTATTGATAATTAATATAATTATCAGAGAAAAAATAGATTAATGGAATTTCACTAGCGTGATTATTTGCAATAAAAAAAATGAATCGATTGACAGCACTAGTGTGAAATCACTCTGAAGAAAAAAAAAAATCCCAAGAAACCTCGGACATCCTCCATTTCCAATCAAAGCAAAGTTTTCAGGGGTAATGGAGCAAAAAACACACTATCCATGATTACCAGCTATGTTACTTTCACATGAGTTTGACATGGATACTACTGGCAATACTAGTTAGTTACTGTTGTTATATGCTGATTTGTTCAAAGTTAAAAAGTGGTGTCATCATAAGGAGACGTTAAAATAGCAAAGACCCTAGCACTAGATTTGAGCCCTTCCCCTAGATTTTGCGCGTGCCCGCGGAGGGGTAGGGTGTCCCAATACTTTAGGGAGCAAGAGGAAGTGGCTATCTCCCCTTGAAAAGGCCCCTCCGCAGCGAGTCAGGTCAGGAGCTGACTTGCGGCCGAGGGAGTATAAACATGGCGGCTACCGGGGAAGCGACAACTACAAATGTAAGAATATATACGAAAATAAGCCTGTCAAAATTCTGAAATGTGTTGGAATATCTTAGTTAGATGTATATGCAATGGACCTCTAAGTTATAGTTTGAAAGTAGCTATTTGACGACGTTCGTAAAAATGCCGAGTGCTTTGCCAGAGTCTGCCCGTCAATGGACACTCACGTCCGGGTGTGTGTCCCGGTGCGCCCCGGTGTACATGTGGATCTTTCGCGCTTATTCAGGTTCTCAATCTACTGACTCTGATTCAAGCTTTCAGTAAATAAAATGGTCTCAAGCTGAACCCTTTCTCCTGTGAGGACTGTTGCTTGTTTACATTCTACTTATGTGACATAGATGATTATTGATTGAAAACAGTAATGCATCATGTTCAATTGTTTAATAGACTGGATGTAAACTATACGGTCTGAATGTGTAGGTCGTCTTGTGTTTAGACACAATGGTAGCTGGCAGCTAAGTTGAGCCAAGTGCCAAAATTAAACAAACAACATACCTGAAACATCCCGACCGTCACAAACACACGGCGAACGCGGCTACTGTTTCATATAGTTCCTCTCCGTTGATTTATCAAACGTAGATAAATCAACATGGCACACACAAGAGGCAGGAGCTACGTATTTCTTGTTATTGTTTATGTGTATAAACTGTGTATTACCGCTGTCTACTAGACGGGGGTGAAATCAGACACGTCGATGTTGCGTGTGACATAAGGAACACGTTCTCTGCCCCAATTTGCATACTAGTGTTGTCCCATTTCTTAGGGGAGAATCTTCACTTGCACTTCCCTCACTGAGGGGACTCTAATGTGGAGGGAACTCATAGCGAGTGTTCTCAGACCAAGTGAGAGAAATGGGATTGGGCCTTAGTGTATGGAGCTTCCATGGACACTGCCTTGAGTAAAAGGGCAATTTTTCAGAGTGATTTTGCATATTGTTGTTCCTTCCTGAAATGAGCCTGTTACCGCCTCCTCCCACTGTGTAAAAAGTCCACGTGTCGCCACTTGAACGCTTCTCCCATCACACGTATGTCCTCGACATTTGTCATGCACAAAACACCGATGGAGGATGTGCTTTGTATGTATGCATCAAAGTGAGTCACGTGAGCTGAATCTATTGTCCTTGCTAACAACATCTCCTCTCCGATACTGCTGTCCTATTAGCTCATGTGATGACAAGAGCAGCTCGTGTTATCTGCACTGAGGGCGGACCGGGGTTTTCCATTGCATTGATAAACATGAGATCATTTAAAACAGGCAGGGGACGATACGGTGTAGTGACAGCTGGACATGGATGTGATTAATGCGTGCGATGTGTGTACGCTTAAGGTGGGGAGAGAGAACACTTATGCCTACTTTGAAATTCAAATGTGCGATTGCTGCCCATGTGAAAAGAAAACTGTTTAGTGCGGTGGATGTCAAACTTTTCACATCAAGTGCCATCTTGTAAAACGTTTTGCTTTACCAGCCCACTATTCCCCGACACCTTTGTTCCCCCGTACTGCGATTCCCAGACACAGGAGGAACTTTTATATCTCAATGTGCCAGTGTACTTTTCGCCTCGTTTTTAGGGCTAGGGGTTGGGATTAAGAATGGGGTCGAGATTGGAGGCTTGATGTCCAACCTGTCCAATCAGTGGAAGAGGATGGGGTGAACATTGGCTAGATTCAGGTTAGGGTTAGGAGAGGGGGGCGGGTTCCTCGAGACATAGGTAACTATGATCTAAAACAGATCAAAAACGGATTAAATTAAATCAAAATCGTTTTTTGTTTGTTTGATAGGGACAATAGACACTGATGAATAACTGCTGAAACAACAGAAAAATGGTTGACGTACTTTTCTACCTTGGTGGGACACTCGCCAAATTATTACTGCAAGGCTAATGTGTAGTATAGTAGTAGTATTAAATCAGTGCTGAAAGGATGAGATGGGGTTTTAAGATGGGTAATGATGGGCACCCCCATTTGATCATTTTCTCCAAAGTAGTAGAGATTTTAAATACATTTGGTTGGAATGGATTGATTGAATTAAGGACAATCAGCTCTGTGCAGTCCCTGAGTACTCCAATTTTCTCAATCAACCCAAAATAGGCTAATCCTTCTGCTAGGTACTCCTGCCTAACCAAGATATGAAACTGGATAATGGATTTCAGGTTCTCATATGGTGCCACGTATATGTCTGTGGCCCAAACTAAATATAGTCATTCAGTTGCTACTTCTGGCCATTTCTTTCTTGCTAATATCCTATTATTGGCACTAAAGTGTAGCGGAAATTCAGTACATTTTGCTCTGAGCTCATATTAAATTTAATCCAGTAGAGAGAATTGCATGACCTTTGATGCTTGAGCTTTTAAGTCGTACCTTACTTAAACCTGACATATGTTCCAGCTAATTATAAATGAATATGAGCCATAAAATCTGCACTTTCTTTTAATAACATTAATATCAGCAGCTTTAGGGGATTTGTGAGCTGTCAGTCAGTGATGTCTGTGCCCTCACCTTTGCTCGCAAAGGCAGGTACAAAACATCTCGAGTCTCCTCTTTCCTGTGTCAAAGGCAATAACAACAAACTGTAAATTTCCAACAGAAATGCTGCTGCTTGACAGTAGGTCTTATCTCAAACATCATATTGACAGGCCCAGCCTGAAATGTTATCTATTTCCTCCTGGAGCACAGCTGCAGATTTGGTGTGGGCCAAAATCACAGCATCATCCGCTCACATTTATGTCGCAAAATCAGGACCAACAGCCACAAGATCAGCTCTATAAACACTGAACAAGAGGGGCCCCAAAACGGTGGCTTGTGGTACACCCACAGAACTGTCTTTAAAAGAGGACATAGTGCTCTTGATTCTTGTGCAGCGAAATCCTATAGAGCTTGTGTCGGTGATAGAGAGAGAATTATATAAACTAAAGAATTGGTTTGATTTGAATAAATTGTCACTAAATGTAGATAAAACAAAATTTATGGTATTTAGTAATAAAGAGATAAATAATTAGATCAGGATCACTATTAATAAAAATGAAATAGAGTAAATCATATAAAATTTCTTGGAGTGATTATTTATTGTAAAATGTCATGGAAACCACATTTTAAACGTGCAAAAGAAAGTATCAAAAACGATTGCAATTTTGTATAAGTTGCAATATATTTTGAACAACAATGCATTATGTCTGTGTAAGTTCTCAGTCGTACAGGAGTTGTCCATCTTCAATGAAGGTACTTGATTCTTCAAACGTTTCACCTCTCATCCAAAAAGCTTCGTCAGCGACAAAAGTCCCACTCAGCCCGCGTCTCTTTTTCAGTTCAAAAATATTTATAAGAGAATAATGATGGAAAAAATATTGAACAGAATGAAAATGTATTATATAGTCTTGCTTCTGGTGTGAACAATGGTCCATTAATGTGTTAATTTCGTGAACAGATGTTGCCATTAATGTGCAGCATTTATGATTTAAAAATGAAGGGCAGGCACAATAAGCTTTAGCTTCTGCCTGCGCCTGGTCATTTATTGTGTTTCATGTTTTGAATGATTTGTTTGAATGATCTGCAAATGACCAAACTGAAATAAATGAATGAAAATGTGTTAAAATATTGTGAAAATTTGGAATATGTTTTGGTTTGCCATGTCGAATACTTGAATCGGAAGAGATTGAAGTGTACAAACCATAATTTAAACGTTGATAGCCTTATTTTCCTTTTGGACAGATACATAGTCACTTATCGAGGAATTTACAGTTGAGTGTAAACAACTGATTACTATTTATAGTGAAGAGATTTCTACATAAAAAAAAAAAATCATCTTAGCAGCTCATTCGGTAAATAATATCATAATAAACAATCTAAACAATCAATCAATTACAGAAACATGATCTTCATCAGATTATCCAATTAGAAAGCTGGAGAAACCTCACACTTCGGGTTGCCGATCGTATGGAAAAACCGGTATGCACTGCAGTAAAAGTCTCTCCTCAAAGAAACGTGTCTCATCAAAAAACAGAAATCGCTGCGTCTGCCCCTAATCAAGTTCCAATTAGAGCTAGTGCAGGCCTCGGTTACTCACAGCTAATTGACCATATTCTGGAGGTTCAGAGATTCCAAACCGAGTGTCCTCATTATGCAGCTGAGGCTACTCAGGTTGAGTTCTTGTGATTATAATGCCTTTTTAAACCACTAAGAGCAACCTAAACTGCCAATTATTAAGATCCCTTTCTCTTTCTCTAATGGCGTGCAGATGGGGGTACACCATGGTGTGTGTGTGAAAATATGAAAAAGCGAATAATGAAACCAAAAGAAATATTAAAATGACTCGTATAATTTTACTTCAACACATGTAATAGCATATTTAGTATGGCTGGGATAATGTATGTGTGCACGTGTGTGTCAACAGAAACTTAAAAAAAAATAAAAATAAATGCCTGACCCTTTCTGTCTTCATTTCTAAAAAAGCCTACAACTTTTCTAAATTAGAACATTTTTGTGTAATTCCTCATTTCGGGATAAAATAAGAGCATTTCCTGTGATATACAGTGTAAAATATATATATATATAATAATTTCTATGTAACTTGATGTGTGAATAAACACATTGTACTCATAACTAGTGCTGTCAATTCAGTTGACAATTTCCATGGTTCTAAAATCTGACGGTTTGTTAATCATAACAATTTTAGGACCCACGATGAACCATAGCACTTGGTATTTATACCAAACGATGCCACTCACCGGTAAAGGCAGAAGAGGTCCCAGGTGCAGCTGACTTTGTTAAGTCGCGGTAAAAACAAAAGTGAAACACTGCAAGCACATGGAAATTAATTATAGGGATTTCATGGCACAACGGTTCAGAGAGGAACATGTTATTATAGAATATCTTTTAAAGAGATTCACACCGATTTGCTCGCTTTAGATATGTATTCTGTTGCCTATTTTACTATTTTCAAATAATTATGTAAGGGTAAAAGCGGAAAGATAAAAGATTAGTTAGGGGGAACGTTCAATAGGTTTTCAAGTAAAACAATTTTGGAAAGACACGCACATCCACAGTTCTCAACCAGTGTGCTGGATCCAAAAAACAATGCAGTGGAGAAAATGGAAAGGGGATCCACACAACTGTATATACTCACCACATTGTATTGCTCACACCGGCAGAATCAGAATAGTTTGTATTCCCATTGTTTGAGAACAGGTTCACAAACTAGGAATTGTTCTTGGTGCACATGTGCAACATAAAACATATAACACAGAATTTAGATAAAAATAAGCTATAAAACTTTAAACTAATAGGGCTTGCAATTTAGCTTAAAGCCTCAAAGACATGGGCTGGTCCTGATTCCCTGCACTGGGCCACCACACTGAAAAAAAACATTCTGTACACGCCCCTGCCAGGGACATCACGGGGGACTCTGGTACTCTTAGCGCTCCAGTCTCCGCAGTCCCACGTCGTGTTGAAGTGGAGCCAGGGGCCAGTCAGCTGCGGCCTGTTTTATAATGACCTACTTTACAACCAGGACAGGAGTCTTTAAACCTGCAGTTACACACACACACACACACGTTCATCTGATCTTCACTCCGGCTTCCATTTCTGTCTTTGCATTATGTGGTAGAGTGGACAAAATATCTACTCAAGTATTACGCA
This sequence comes from Proterorhinus semilunaris, assembly GCA_021464625.1. NCBI lineage: Eukaryota > Metazoa > Chordata > Actinopteri > Gobiiformes > Gobiidae > Proterorhinus > Proterorhinus semilunaris. The sequence continues at coordinate 26,159,058 of CM038356.1, read as the reverse complement.
AAATCAAACAATTTGAGCTTATAAACTGAGAATATTGTCTTTTATCCACACTCTATAGAGCCATCAAAACTCACCTGTTCAGACTCATTCTGTTGCTCCTGTTTTCTAATGTGTCCATTGTACAGTGTGCTTGGATGTTTTGAAACGCTCTTTTAAATAAAATGTATTATTATTATTATTTGGTTGTTTCTTCTTTTACTGCAGAAAGTGTCCTCAGCATTTTTAAGTCTATAAACCTTTGGCGAACCCATTCAGAGCCGTTCCACAATCAACTGCTTTTATTACTGTGATTCGTTTGCATGCGTTTGCTAAAAATGAAGGCTTGTATATTGTTTTAGCACGTTTGCAAAAACAAAAAGTAGTCGGGTACTTGGCGATGCAAGGATGAAAAATGAGCATGGATAGCAGCAAACGAGTGGAGGGCCACAAGTGAGCAATGAACTGCTAACAATAACAGCGGTGGAAAAATATCTTAGACTGTTTTGTTTTGCCACCTGTTTTGGATATTATGTAAGAAATACAAAACCTAAAATGAACACACAGGTGTTCCAAATCACGGGCTGGATAAGAAGTGTGCTTTAAAAATTAATTCTTTCTGCTCATTCTGCTTTCCCCCCCCCCCCCCTTTTGAAAAATCACCATGATGCTAAATCCTTTATATGGAAAACATCATACATATTAAAACTATTATATTATGCATCTTTTTTTTATGTTTTGACCATTTTCATAACATTACCTCATCCAAAACATACTTGGAGACTTCATCATTCCTTATTCTGTCAAAATTAGTATTGTCTTTTCACACAGCTTCGGTTCACATAATATGTCTCATATTAGATAGCTTTGGCAGCTAAGAATGAAAGCTTGCATTTTCTTTCAAGACAGTTCCTCCTGTGGCCTGCAGAGTGCGATCCAAATGAAACATTGAGATGGTGAGTTACAATTAGGCCTAATATTTCAAATATATCTGCTTTAAAAAGACTGAGTGATAGCATTTTACTTTATAGGCATGTCTAACGTTATTGTGGATCTAAGCATAACGCAGTGAAACATCAGCAGGGAGCTGGGACGTACATCTCCTAGCATATCGTCATGTCAGGCATTAAAGCCATGCCCTGGCCTTTTGTTGACCTAACAAGAGTCACGCACTCAGGTCTGTCTCTGCATTGACCACAGTGGACATTAATCACAGGCTGTTCATGTGGGAAGATCAACTGAATAGCTTTATGTAGACATATGAAGTATCTGTGACAGTTTTTTGTTCATAAAAGTACAGACATTTTGTTTCCTAGAGCCATGTCTCAAGAGAAAACACACACACTTGGTTCCATTTTTATAATCATGGAATAAGGTCTTTAGCAATACTATTTGTTCAATTAAACTTGTAAACGCTTAATAAAGAAATATATCATTCAGCATAAGCCAAAGCTAAGTTCATAGCTTTATCCGGAGTCATCTTTTCCAGATGGAACATTATTTTATGATCGATGTTCAAGCTGTATCCAAGAACGTAACGTGTGAAACTGTGACAATAAACTGATCTGAATTGGATTTGGTCCTTCGATGACCGGTCGATCGACATTCTTTCCTCTCACGTGAGATTTGGGTCAAGTACATCCATGACAACAAAAAGTTGCACTATGTTTAGTTTTCCTCCAACACTGCCTGACCAAAATGTAAGTGGCCAAAACGTTTTTCGCTTTGATTACGGCACACATCGGCTGTGGCATTGCTCCAATACGCTTCATTCAGAATCAGTTTAACCAATCCAATCTATGATTCTAAGGTATAAGAGAAGCGGTTATCGGACTTTTTCCATATTTTGAGCGCCAGACGTGTGAGAAAACGCCAATCAGAAATGGGACATAACCTGACAGCTGACAGCTCATTTATCCTCGCTAAACACTCTCCCTGCTTGAATACGACACATTGCGGAACATTTCCCCAATTTGAATGTATTGTTCTACTGGGGGACTTCAACGCCCACGTGGGTAACGACAGTGAGACCTGGGTGGGGGTGATGGGGAAGAACGGCCTCCCCGATCGGAACCCGAGTGGTGTTCTGTTATTGGACTTCTGTGCTAGTTACGGTTTGTCCATAACGAACACCATGTTCGAGCACAAGGATGTCCATAAGTGCACGTGGCACCAGGACACCCTAGGCAGGAGGTCGATGATCGACTTTGTAGTTGTGTCATCCGATCTCTGGCCGCGTGTCTCGGACACTCGGGTGAAGAGAGGGGCTGAGCTGTCAACCGATCACCACCTGGTGGTGAGCTGGATCCGCTGGCAGGGGAAGAAGCCGGTCAGGCCTGGCAGGCCCAAACGTGTTGTGAGGGTCTGTTGGGAACGTCTGGTGGATCCCTCTGTCAGTAGGGTCTTCAACTCCCACCTCCGGAAGAGCTTCAACCAGATTCCGAGGGAGGTAGGGGACATGGAGTCCGAGTGGACCATGTTCTCCTCCTCCATTGTCGATGCGGCTGCTCGTAGTTGTGGCCGTAAGGTCTCTGGTGCCTGTCGCGGCGGCAATCCCCGAACCCGGTGGTGGCGCCCGGAGGTAAGGGATGCCGTCAAGCTGAAGAAGGAGTCCTATCTGGCCTTGTTGGCTTGTGGGACTCCGGAGGCAGCTGAGAGGTACCGGCAGGCCAAGTGTGCTGCAGCTCGTGCAGTCGCAGAGGCAAAAACTCGGGTTTGGGAGGAGTTTGGAGAAGCCATGGAGGAGGACTATCGGTCGGCCTCGAAGAGATTCTGGCAAACCATCCGGCGCCTCAGGAAGGGGAAGCAGTGCTCCACCAACACTGTTTACAGTGTGGGTGGGGGGCTGCTGACCTCGACTGGGGATGTGGTCGGGCGGTGGAAGGAGTACTTCGAGGATCTCCTCAATCCCACCGTTACGTCTTCCGATGAGGAAGCAGAGGCTGGGGACTCGGAGGGGGGCTCGTCCATCACCCAGGCTGAAGTCACCGAGGTGGTTAGAAAGCTCCTCGGTGGCAAGGCCCCAGGGGTGGATGAGATTCGTCCTGAGTACCTTAAGTCTCTGGATGTTGTAGGGCTGTCTTGGCTGACACGTCTCTGCAACATCGCGTGGCGGTCGGGGACAGTGCCTCTGGATTGGCAGACCGGGGTGGTGGTCCCTCTCTTCAAGAAGGGGGATCGGAGGGTGTGCTCCAATTACAGAGGGATCACACTCCTCAGCCTCCCTGGTAAGGTCTATTCCAGGGTGCTGGAGAGGAGGATTCGGCCGATGGTCGAACCTCGGATCCAGGAGGAACAATGCGGTTTTCGTCCCGGTCGTGGAACACTGGACCAGCTCTATACCCTTCATCGGGTGCTCGAGGGTTTGTGGGAGTTCGCCCAACCAGTCCACATGTGTTTTGTGGATCTGGAGAAAGCGTTCGACCGTGTCCCTCGTGGTGCCCTGTGGGGGGTGCTCCGGGAGTATGGGGTCCGGGGCCCTCTACTAAGGGCTGTCCGTTCCCTGTATGACTGCAGCAGGAGCTTGGTTCGCATTGCCGGCAGTAAGTCAGACCTGTTCCCGGTGCGTGTTGGTCTCCGGCAGGGCTGCCCTTTGTCACCGGTTCTGTTCATTACCTATATGGACAGAATTTCTAGGCGCAGCCAGGGGCCGGAGGGTGTCCGGTTTGGGAACCTCAGAATATCATCTCTGCTCTTTGCAGACGATGTTGTTCTGTTGGCTTCATCAAATCAGGACCTCCAGCGCGCACTGGGGCGGTTTGCAGCCGAGTGTGAAGCGGGCGGGATGAGGATCAGCACCTCCAAATCTGAGGCCATGGTTCTCCACCGGAAAAAGGTGGTTCTCCCGCTTCAGGTCGGTGGGGAGTCCTTGCCCCAAGTGGAGGAGTTCAAGTATCTCGGGGTCATGTTCACGAGTGAGGGACGGATGGAGCGTGAGATCGGTAGACGGATCGGTGCGGCGTCAGCAGTGATGCGGTCGCTGTATCGGACCGTTGTGGTGAAGAGGGAGCTGAGTCAGGGGGCGAAGCTCTCGATTTACCGATCGATCTACGTTCCCACCCTCACCTATGGTCATGAGATTTGGGTAATGACCGAAAGGACAAGATCGCGAATACAAGCGGCCGAAATGAGTTTCCTCCGCAGGGTGGCTGGGCGCACCCTCCGAGATCGGGTGAGGAGCTCAGTTACCCGGGAGGAGCTCGGACTCGAGCCGCTACTCCTCCACGTCGAAAGGAGCCAGCTGAGGTGGCTAGGGCATCTGTTCCGGATGCCTCCTGGTCGCCTCCCTCGGGAGGTGTTCCAGGCATGTCCCACTGGGAAGAGGCCTCGTGGAAGGCCCAGGACACGCTGGTGGGACTATGTCTCCGAGCTGGCCTGGTGTCGTCTCGGGGTCCCCCCAGAACAGCTGGAGGAGGTGTGCGTGGATCGGGAAGTCTGGGCATCTCTGCTGAGCCTGCTGCCCCCGCGACCCGGCCTCGGATAAAGCGGAAGAAAATGGATGGATGGATGGATGAATGTAAGAGATTATTTGCCCACGTAAAATTCAGCCCCACTAAACTTTCTCCGTGGCGCTTTTTACATAACTCATCCGCATCCTGTCTCGTCTGAAGTGTTTGTCATTCTCCCCCCCTTCGACGCCGCCACGGCCGTGTAGAAACCAGACACGCGCAGCAACAACAATTGATGAAAAATTAAAGAGCGCGAGTGCTAAAAATAGCCGCGGCTCCTTGTGAGATTGCCAGGCCGTACGTGTTGATGCGCCGCGTGTCTGAGCACTTATGTCCCGGGGATCGCGGGCGGCTAACGCGAGACATTCCCACCGGTGCATAAAAGACAGAGGGGCCGTTCGCACATCACCTCACAACACTCTCCGTTGACGTCCAGGACAATATGTGGCTCCGCTTGTGCCTGAGAAGTTTTCCATTTATTCTGCTTCAGAGATTCACGAGTGCAAAGGGAAGAGAAAGGGGAACGGCACGGAAGGAGAGTGTTTAACTTTCACACAAAAAAAAAGAAAAAAAGATGGGGCCTGGTTTAATGAGATTAAAAATGTAATGTACCGGGGAAGAGGATTGCTTAGCTGATGGCTATTCAATTACCGAAATAAGTAATTTCCATATGCCTTAATGCAAGCAGGTCAGTGACGGTTGATGTGTTTTCATAAGTTTTAAGTCGGATGGTTGTTTTTCCACAGTGGAGCTAGTTGAAGTGTACCAGGTGCTAGCTCTAGGTCTGGACAATATGGCAAAAACCCAAACTAGGTGCTGTTATGGCCAAAGAATTGGCTGTAAGCTTGACAATTATCCATTTTTATGACGATTATCGGGATTGGCCAAAGATTGATTAATCTCACAGCGCTAGCAAGCACCAAACCAGATTGATATTACAGTGCCAGTAGCATTAGCTCTGATTCCAGTCTGGGATTGCTCTGGTTTACTTGGTTTGGGGAAAGGACGGACTTTTAGAGGAGCATTTTCTGCTGATTGATACTTGCAATCTTTGTTTTAGCCAATCACAACCAAGTCTCAAAACGACAAACTGTAAAATCTCTTCAATATTTAGTTTTGAAAAATGTGAAGTGTGTTTTTCTGCAGTTCTGTCAATTAGTGTCAGTAAAAGTGTTTCTTGTTGTTTGCAAAAGTCAAACCAGCTTTCTCACAAATGGGCCACACGCTTGGCCCATTTGGGCTGAATAACGTTTGATTCGCTTTTTAAACAGATCGGTGGGAGCAGCATGAGATGGATTCTTGTGTGTTCATGGACTCACAAATACAGAGAGAATTCAGCTTGCAGGAAATGTTATTATTGCACTCCAATGGAATACAGTTATCTGTCACTGCATTCACTGGATTCAGTTGTTTCTACATGGCTGCCAAATTTGGTTTAGTCTTATATAGCGCTTTCTCAGACACTCAAAGTCACTCTACAATTTTGTGCATTATTCATCCATACTCGGTGATGGTAAGCTACGTATGTAGCCACAGCTGCCCTGGGGTAGACTGACAGAAGCGAGACAACCAGTCTGTGCCATCGGCCCCTCCGACCACTACCAGCCACTCACTCAGTGCATTCACTCAGGCTTCCTGGTTTTCCCAAATGGTCTCCCATCCAAGTACCAACCAGGCCCCTCCCTGCTTACCTTCCAAGGTCTGACGGGATCGGGCAGAGCAAAGGCGGTGTGGCCATATTTAGGTAAACTGAGGCGTTGTTATACTGTGTGTCATATGTGCCATTTGCACTGCTCTATAGCACTATGTGGTGTGTCCACACTTATCTGGTGCGATCACTTAATGCACCTTCACATCTGCAATACATTCACACTGTTGTTCTGTGGCAAACTATTATTATTTTTTTTATCGTATTTTATTTTTAATCTACTTCATAAATTCCCTCATAGTTTTATAGTTTATTTATCTCAACCAAGTTTTATTTTATGCTTTTTGTTTCATGTTGCACGATTGCGCTGAAGAAAATTCCTAGTTTGTGAACCTGTTCACTGGCAATGGCAACAAAACCAATTCTGATTCTGATTACATGTGTTTTCCGTTAAAACAAATTTTAAATCAGATTTGAAATTAAGTTTATTTCCCTGTTTTGGCAAAAAAGCAGTATTGCAAAATGATTACACATATCCGTTTGATGAAAACACAAATGATCCCTTTTTCAATACAGAACAGAACTAAGGTGATCTTCATTGAAGATACTTTGCCAATCTTCAACAGTCTTTTTTCATCAGGGCATATTTTTATAGTCATGTAGAATTAAGGTGATATTTGAACCACTAACCTTCTGTCGGACCGTTTTGACATCTTGAGCTGGTTCGCTTGGCTTTCACAAGAAAAAGGTGCACGTTTTGTCCTTGGAAATATCCTCTACGTCCATTTCACACTTTGTTACGTGCCCTGACCTTACTGTTCTATTCAAATCGAACCTGTTTCCTGCGTTATATTCACTTTGTACTTTCCACAGCTCAGCATCTATTGTTCCCATTATCGCGCTGTGCTTCCTGTGCATCAAATCAATCTGCCGTTTCCTTCGACACACGCCCCCGTTTTGAACTGGAAGTCTTTAAAAGTAACACACACAGAACCGGCCCACCGGTGTCACGTCTTCGGGAGCCTCTCTGCTGTTTGTATCCTGCTCCTAATGTACGGCTGTATCAAATGAACCGGCGCGCCATTAGAGAGAGAGAGAGAGCGGGGCCATCACAAAAGCACTGAAATGAAAACAATCCCACAGCTTTGGAGGAAGGAAATGTAATCAATTTGAAATGGGTCGAATGGATTTTATTGAAAGATTTGGGCGACTGCTGCTGCTGCTATTCCCCGGATCAGTTTACGGTCATTTTAAAGAGGGCATTATCATGCAAAGGTTACTACAGTGGGGGGGGGGGGGGGGGGGGGGTGCTCCAGCCCAGCAGCACCCACAGGATCGGCGCCTATGAGCCTTTTTAATTTGGTTGTTTCGGGATTTCGTTAGGAAAGGAATTGGTGGAAGATGGAAGTATCGTCTGCATTTAAGAACAACTCTAACCCATCATTAGACGAGAAATTCTGCGCTTTAAGTGTGTTCATCACAGCGCCATTGCTTTGTTAGTCTGCCATTGGATAAAAGTGGAAACTTGTACGTATGGTTTTACAAATAATTGACATAATTATTCCAACTGTTACTGCAGTTGGTAAAGGGGGTGGTATTGCAGCAATGTCAGCTCCCCGCCATGAGGACCAAAGAGAAGGGCGTCCCTCACCCCTTGCATGTGCGGAAGCTAGAAATGCATTTTGGCAACTGCGGAGTAATTCAGGAAGTGCAGCTTCAGCTTCATTTTATGTTATACATAATTCATAGAAGTGCAAAATTGTTACTCAAATTTATTTTAATCAAAAATGTGCTAGATTCACCATCAAGTTGGAATTTCTTCAAAAGCCTCTGCAGATCTCAAGTTATTAAGTGAACGCACACGGACAGCTGTGAAAAACGTCATTTAAACATGTCAAAACTGACATGAAATACAGCTGCCTGTTTGGTGGAAAGAACTTATGTCAATATATAATATATAGTATTTACTGTAACATATAGCACATCAAAATAACTTTCCACTGTCCTGAATTTCCAGAAATCGGGTCTTCTTTGAAGTTAATTATTTAGCATAATTCCATCCATCCATTTTCTTCCACTTGTCCGTTGCCGGGTCGTGGGGGCAGCTGTTGGATCTGCCCAAGTCACATGGCACCAGCCCCTATGGCTCCTCCTGCAGGTGGAGGGTCCACAGAAGGACAACAGAGCTCCCAGGATCATTTGGGCGCTCAAACCCTTCCCCCACGCTAAGGTGGCGGTTCCAGGAGGGGTATTTAGCACAATATTTCAACTTAAAAAAAAACGTTTGCTTAACTTCTGCAACAAACTATACCGTACATAATCCTTCAGTGAACCTTTTTTGAAGTCTTTCTTTTCCTCCGGTGACATGCTACATAACGACCCTGGCACTCGTCCCCAATCTAACATCAATCTAACACACTATAATACTTGAATTATAGTGTGTTATAATTCAAGTATTTGTTGAATGAGCTTCAACACTTACAAAATGGAGACCATAAAAGCCAGCGCACACATTAAGATTGTTCAGTGGCTACGGAATGAGAAACATACCTCCGTGTTGTCCTCTGCCCGTCATGTAATGTTGTTATGAGCACTGATAGTTTCCTTAAACCCATTGAGACAGATCGCTCTTCACTCCCCAATGTATTCATAAAATGTGCCACTCGTATTTTCTGCATGTACCACTTCATGGCACGGAGTTATGAGCAGCGCATCGCCTGTGACCGGCCGACTTCATCAATAATCACAACGAAAACACTCAATAATAAAATGACGTGGTTTTCTGGTGTCAGCCTGACTGGCGGCTCGTCCCGGAGCGACCCGTGGCTGGTGAGTAACGTGCGTGAAGTGCGTTTAGAGCGGTGACAGATTGCGTTACAGAGGTCAAATGTTAATCCCGCTCTCTTACAAACGCTACATGAATGCAATTTCCAAACGGCCTACAGGCAATGAAGCCGGGCTCTGAAGCCGATGGGATTAGACGTCGTCCACGCAAAGGGAGATCTGGGTCTTCTATGCGGTGAGTAATGAGAGCGGAACACATGACTTAGCAAAGTTGTTGTGCAAAGCCATTGGAGCCAACGTTCACCCACAAGGCACAACCTCAAATTAAAATAACTTCATTGAACAAGCGAGACGATGAAGGCGAATAATGTGATGTTACCGTTTTGGGGCTTCGTAGGGGACTAAGACGAGCTCTCGGGCTTTCATCCCCACTGACCTAGAAGATGGAAGGAATGGAAAGTAGTGAAATAAGGGTGGGAGGGAAGAGACCGAGCGAGAAGATCGTTCATAAGATGAACTTTGTTGGCTGTGGGATTGTGAGGTATGAACAGAAACAGTTTGAGTGAGGGGGAAGAGTATTTGGGACACTAGTCCAAACAACATGTCAGTGTTTTCCCAACCAGGGGTCGGGGGGCTGAGTAATCTATCTTTAGTTGCTCATTTTGGTTGGGGGTTGGTCAGGATCCTCGAGTTAGGAGGTACTCAGAATATGAATAAAAGCCTCAAGGGGCCTTCAGCTGCATGGACTCCAATGGACCAGTTTGTGTGTTAAATAATTCAATAACTGTGTGACAAAGTGAGTTTGTCCCAGTATGTATTTTGGACACTTTGTTTCATTTGCCACATCATTTGTTTAAGTTAATGATTACACTTCACATTGTCCGTTTTAAAACTTGGTTTATTTGTATACAAACTTACCTGTACGTGGCTGAAACAAAGTAGAGGCGTGGTCCTTGTCGGCCATTTTAAAATCTCAGTATAAAAAGATAAAGATTTTATCCAAGATATGGATAAAAAGGTATAAAAAGAGGAAGCCATTTTTGTTCATGCATGTGACATGTGTCATGGAGAAGTTTCTTCTGTAAAGAATACATATTGCCTGGTAAGAGTTATGTTTGGCTGCTCATTTTGACCACTCTCGAGCTCAGCTTCCCCACAAACTGACCCAAAACATAGCGAACAGGCTAAAGCCCAAACTAGTACAAACCAAGCTGGAAATACTTTTATGCGATAAATCATTCAGCCTTTACAGAAAACGTGCAGTCTTCTGGAGCTGATCGATTCTGAAATCTTAGCGGCACCTTTCTGATTGTATTATTGTCCGATAACGTCAACACCAGGCTCGAGCTGCACATCAGGATGGCGTCTCCTTCCCTCAGAACCGCATAATGACACTCGATATTCTCTATTTTCCTGTTGTTTTTCCTTTTCATTTCATTTCACCGTGACCACGAAGACGCCATTCCTCACCCACATCTGCTCTTCATTATGTTGTTGTTTATTCAGCACATCTCGCTCCGGGCCTCCGCACACAAATGTACCCACCAAACAATAAACCTATTAAGAGCCTCAATACGAGCAGCGGTGTTACAAGCACCGTGAGGAGAAGATCCCATTAATATTATTACATATTTGGAAACGGAGCCGCCGTATATATCCCCCGTGTTGTATCAAATTCATGAGGAAGGATGACTTTACTTTTGTATTCGAACTTGGAAGCGCTCACTCCAGGCAATATCTTGTGTTCTCACGGAGACTTGTAATCTCCTCACGGGAAGGAGAGCGGCTGTAAAGGCAAGGCGCCCGGAGCTAAATCTTAAATATGAGGCTTCAGAACACTCTCTTCAACGCGGCGCGAGTACAATGGCAGCGAGCATGGTGCTAATTCGAGTCATTAAGTGTGTCTCAAATGATGGGGGATCGTCCAGGGATCGTCGCCTTGCTGCGTGGAGCTGCAGATTCATTGAGGCCAATTCATCACCGCGTAGCATGTAGTCTAGCTTTACTGGTTGTGCCTGGAGCCTGTCTCCTGATAATGAACCTCCTGTCGGAATAAAAAAAAAAAAAGTTTGGATAAGTTCTAAAGGGTAAAAGACACTAATAATGGGAGTGTGCCGCCTCCAGGTTTTGGCTTTTTTTTTTTTAACACTCGTCTCAGCGAAAATGGCACTCCCGGTATAGTTTTACACATTTATTCGACATTTGTATCCTGTCAGAATATGCTTGCAATAAAGCAATTTTACAATGGGTCGTAGAAAGGATATGGATGGATGGCCAGATATAAACCCAGATGTTTTATTTTCATGTTAACGCGTCCCAATGTAACCATGGGCTAAATTGCCTCCATTGTTGGTTGTTCTGAGCTCGGGACAGACATGAGTGATGGAACATTTTCTTATAAAGCAATAATTTTAATGCTAATGATTTGTCAAGTTATATCTATAATTCTATAGGTGGCGAAGCTCCCATCTGGCTGTTAGACAATAGTAAGCAGGTATCTAACTCCATCTATATTTTGTCCTCTGTCATACATATGAAGATAATGCTCCCAGTTGAAGGTCTTAAAGGAACAGGCCACTGTTTTTACATACTGAGATATGTTCTTACCTGAGCTTAGACGAGTTGATGCGTACCTGTCTGGTCTTTGTGCGTGTGCTCAGTCACGCACATGTTGTTAGCATTTAGCCTCTCCCAGCAAAGGTGTAGCTCCAAACTGGGGTGAAGTTAGAAGCTACCAAGCTGTTCCACGGTTTCCCTTTTTAAATACAGGTACGTGAGCCTTTACACGATCCAAGTCTAGTTACACAAAATTAAACGTGACGATACAAAGCGGATACAAAGGGGTACTATATTGTGAGGCGTAATAACACCTGGAGTACTTCGACCTACTACTGCGTGGACGTTGAACAACATTTGCGTGACTGAACGCACGCACAAAGACCAGACAGGTGCACAGCAACTCGTCTAAGCTCAGGTAAGAACATATCTCAAAATGAAAAAAAAACAAACGCTGGCCTGTTCCTTTAACAACTTAGTTAAGACCAAACTCACTCTTGGCTTATTCTATTATTTTTTCTCCAGTCACCCGCCATTGTTTTTCAGGAAATCAGTGCAGCATCGCGGCGGACCCTCTTAATCACAAATATTGACATATTTGAAAGGCAACAGAGATGAGGCTGCAACCATAATATGGTCATTTCCTTTCTGGGAGACAGCGGCGGAATAAAAAAGACAACGATATGGGTGCATGAGCAGACTGTACAACACTTTTAAAGGACTTGTTTTTCGCGAAGTGAGATTTTTTTTCCATTCACTCGTGCAACAACATCTCCACTTTCTTGTAATTATAAAGATTAATAAAGTGTTATGAGCTAGTCTGATTCATGAGCTTTGAACCTCGTAAAACAAGGTTAACCAGACTCGTAGTGAGCTGGAGAAAAGGCAGAGTGTGCTTTTCACTAATGACTGTGTATGTATAACTGTGAGCTTCTTCTATTCCTAAACAAATGTCTACCTTGGGAGAAACTAAGATATCCAAAATCTTTGTAACTAATATATCAACCAAACAAAACCATAAATTCAAACCCAGTGCAATCCATTACATTTTGTCGCAGCAGACAGGCAATTGTAGCCTTTTTCATTTGTAAAGTAGCTTTTTCTTATCTCAGTAATCTACAGTTTCCAATTTATACCTCTACATGATTTTTTTTTTTTTTTTTCCCTATTCACTTGCAATGTCTCGCCTTACATGTTTTATATGAATATTTATTAAAATTAAGCTTTGTTATTTAATTATAAAGTAGTGCTTCATTGTATTTTAGGCTGCTGGCCCACATAGTGTCTGCTGAGAAAGTGTTTGTCCCTGAAGCAAATGTATAATTAATGGTTCCGAAACGTGTATTTGCATTGTATTGTAGGCTGACATCGACATAAGAAAGAATGCTTTCCTTCACGTGTCGAACGACTGTCGAACGTTTAGTGTCGTTTTCTGTGTGTGTGTGTGTGTGCGCGTGTTTTTATGTCATCGCCATCATATTTCCATACAACCTTCAGAAATCACTTTTTATGACTGCAAACAATAACGGACAAAGCACAGACGCCGGCTACGAGCGATATCCGTGATCCATGAAACATAAAGCTCATGAAATGCTTATTTATGATTGCATTGTTCGGTCTCCCCATTGTGATGTTTACCGTCCCACTTCCATCCGACCGCCGCTTGATTGAATTACCGCGCTCAGCCGTCTGAATAAAAGATGAAGAAATAAATGTGATAATGTTTTTCCGTCCTTGCAATTGTTCCTGAAATATTGTCATTCTTCTGTGTAAACACCCGGGTTTCGTTTTGCCATAAATTGTGTAGGTTTTGAGGCTACGCAACGCTGCCATTGTAGCGTCGTCCTAATTTCGCATTGCTTAGATGGTCGTTGATTTTTGAGATGCAAACACAGAGCTGAACCTCCATGATTTTGAAATGTGTATACATATTGAAGGCTTTCTAGCATGGTATTATGTTGTTTCTTTGTCAAAAACGTACTTGGAGTTTAGTGGTGGGACGTTTACGATCAAGCCGGCTAGATCCTTCCGAGTGAAGAGCCATTTCCCGCAGACGATAGCCCAATCTTCAGTTGCTCGACTGCAATTTGACGAAGAAATCTTCACAAAAAGAGCGGAATGTTGTAAGGACGGGTTAGAGACCAGTCAGATGGGCTCTGAAGACGGTAGGGCTGGGTACCGTTGAACGATACCCAGGTATTTAGGTTCTACCGGTATTGAAAAAATGAGAGTATTTTAGAATAGGTATCGGAGATAGTATTGTTAAGGTCTCTATATCGAAAACCAAGTATTGTTAATGTACTGGTATCGGGGGAAACCTTTTTTTGCGGTAGCCAGTGCTAGAAGACGGCGAGCCAATGTGAATAGTGCTAGCAGTTAAAGATAAAGGGGGCACAACATTTTCAAAATAATCCCTTAAAAAGGCCCATGTTGAATGGGATCGACGGGCCAAGGGGAAACTCTGAATAAGCCAAAAATCAATTGAAGATTTAAGATGCACATCCACCTGGCTAGACTTCTCACTGAGATGACATGGCATTAAAGCCAACCTTTGTCTCGAAACTTTGAAGCCAGCGAAGGCAGGTTGTGCTGATGCTGGTGATGTAACCCGCGGCCCTCGGTTTCACCATAGCAACTCCAGGGAGCCGTTTGGGGAGAACCGATCAGGCTTTATCAAAAAGAACAAGCATGGTAAAGGGGCAGAATTTCCAAAGCCTTTCCCGACGCCTTAAAAGTTACATTTTGCGATCTTGAAAAGAGTTTAACGAATGCTTTTCTCCAGTGAAACGTGGGATATTATGGGTTGCCTTCCCCTTTGACTACATTCCGGGATATATCCACCTAAAGCTTGGTGTGCGCTCCGTGATTTTGGCTGTCAGAGATGAAAGTTAACTCTTATGCCGTAGCTCAAAAACACAGGTCGTATGTCTTATAGTGAGACGGGGACACTTTTTTCTTTTTAAATGGAAGCTTTGTAAGACCAAAGCCGAGCTGCGACAAATATCAGGCAGTGTGATATTTTTGGAATTATGGTCGTTTTGTGAGCCATCCTCGTACTGCAGCTATGATCTCTGTCTTTTGTCTGAGCCAAATCTGACAGTGCCAGGGCTTGAAAAGACCTTTTTTAACTTTCTCTGCATTTTTTGGGGGGGGAAAAATCATATGGAATTATCACTCTTCACTTGTGTAAAACTATGAAGAATGCATTGCCTGAACAAAACAAAAAAAAGTCGCCTCCGGGATTGAGCTTAGTGTTTTGATCTGGGATTGCTGCAGTTGGTCAGGTCTAGGTCCAGCAACACTGTGTGACCAGGTTATTCATCTTCCCTGAAGGCACGGGCATATTCCAAGATGACCAGATCTTAACCCCGTTGAGAATCTTTGTGATGTGCTGGAGAAGGCTTTGCACAATTTCTCGGTGAGAAATGAATGCCACACTGGATCTTTTGACATTGCAGAAGTTTATAGAAACAGTGCCACAGCAAACGCATGCTGTAATCGAAGCTAGAAGTTCCAACAAAATACCACAGAAATATTAGTGCTTTATATTTTTTAGTCAGGCTGTCCTCAGGTAAATTCATCCATCCACCAACCACTTATCTGTTGCCATGTCTCGGGGACGGCAGTCCAATCCACCCAGGTCACACTCCATGGGCCTCTCCTGACTCCAATTTGGCTTGAACTTAAAAGGAACAGGCCACCTTTTTTTCATACTGAGATTACTTCTTATCTGAGCGACGAGTTGGTGTGTACCCGTCTGGTCTTTACGCGTGCGCTCAGCCTCTCCTCATGGACCCAAACAGGGGGTGAAGTTGGAAGCGACCAAGCTCTTCCACGTTTCCCCTATTTAAATACGGTTACGTGAGCGATCCAAGTATAGTCACACAAAATTAAACATGTCGATTTTCTAAGCGGATAAAAAGGAGAACTATATTGAAAGGCGTAATAATACCTTAGGAGCACTTCGACGTCTGCGCAAAAAGTGAACCATATTTAAATACAGAAAACGTGGAAAAGCTTGGTCGCTTCTAACTTCACCCCCGTGACTGAGCGCACACGTAAAGACCACACAGGTACGCAACAACTCGTCTAAGCTAAGATCAGAACATATCTCAGTATGCAAAAATGGTGGCCTGTAATTGTATTAATTTCCATTTGAAACCTCTAGTTTCCAACACAAAAGGCGACAAGTCTCCATCACTTTCTGTTCCAAAGTGATGTCCGAAAATCGGCAATGTTGTAGATGGTGGGAGCATGGACCTTATGGGGTTCAAAAATTAAAGCGCAATTTGGCGCAAACCTCCAACAGATGGCGCCCTAAGCGGCCCCCTGGGTCACCTAGGCCCAAGGCCGGCCCTGGATCCGGTGATTCCCGTGGCATTGCCGATCTGGGCAACATAACCGGCCTTACTGGGCTCTCATCATAAAGGATTTCTGATGAGAGCTCCTATCCTTGTAGCTCCTACAGGATAATTCTGGGACCCTTCAAACTAATGACATGAAAACCTGTCATACGCATTGATTATTCTTTTGTGATAATGACATTAGTCCAGTGTAGTAGTAGCAGCAAGAGTTGTTTTACTACAGCATAAGTAGGAGGTAGCAACAACTGTAGTAGTAAGTACAAAATAGATCTAAATTTAGTCCACAGAAATATATGCAGTCATTTTGTTTATTTGTGATTTGTAAATTCCCCCGGTATGTATGTATGATGAAAGTGCCTAGACTTTTAATATCATAAGTCTTGAAGTGAGTCTGCTGAAATCCGGTTTATTTTGGTGGCGGCCGACTGCATTAAAATGCCAGTTTGGTGCTTGACTCGTGGAGGTAATTTGCATGGCGTAGAGTGAAGAGGCGCTTACTGAAGGATGGAGTCTGTGAAGTCTGCCGAGCTGCTTGGGAAACCACGCATGCTGCTGCGCCCAGTGGGAAGCTAATGACCAAAATACACCGCCTCTGTACGCAATGAGGATCTCCGGCCACACTCCTGAGAGGCTGAGGGGATTTTCTGCTGTGATTAGAGCTCACAGTAAGTACACACGGAATTTGGAATAGGGGAAAGGTGAGGCTCGACGCCGGAATGTGCAATGCATTATACGTTATGTATCTAGTTTCAAATGATGTGGAGGCTCGGAGACGCAGACGGGTCTCAAATGATAGCGTGGAGGTACAAGACTCCCCCACATTCACTACATAGCAGATTGATTTTATGTCAAGTTTCTTTTACATGACTGGAATGGAATCTTTTTTTTTTCATCCCAATCCACAAGAAAAAGTATATTCAGAAAATAAAGATTGAAAGATTTCAAACTCTGCAGGAAGTTCTTTATGTTTACTAGAAACTCAGGGGCTTTTCCACTGCTCGGTTTTCTGTCTGGTGGAGATTTACAACAAATAATAATTTTCACTCGGTTAGTGAACATTATCATCAAACTATTTTATTCTCCAATCAGAAATGACCCTCAGGCTGGGAAGGAATGTTTCCTAAGTTAAGTGTGTAGACTGGAGTTTATACCATCCTATTGTGTGTTGCGTTGGAATCGTTTGTGAGTTTTTTCTTCTCCAATTCCTTTTTCTACACATTGGCTTTCATGTCCCATTTTGAGTGAGTAATGTAACGCCCGGCTCACACTGAATCCGATCCGGGTTCGGTCCGGTTTTGGTCCTGATCCAGTCCGGTTTCCCCCCAAACTACCACTTACATTGAGTCCGGCTGACACTGTGGCTCCGCCAGCTCCGGCGCACGTGAGTTTCCCTCTTGGTGCGAGGTCACGTCATAAGTCGCCCCATATATAGGTAGTTTTTGTAACAAAAGCCGTATTTGCCAGTACAACGACTCTCCCCAGTGAAGTGGATGCTTTAAACTAATGCCCCTGTGTCACTGGTAATTTACAGGTGGTAAACGAGAGCAAATAAGTAGTAAGCGGACAGACTTTATTTTGAAATACACCAGATCTTCCTCTCTCACGAGACCTGACTTCCTGTTTGGCGCGTGTTTTTCTGTCAGCTTGATCCGTTGGGGCTCCGGTATCCGGCAAAAATAGACTTCTTGCAGATTCTTTCCGTTGCCGCCGGAAGGCCGCCGGACTTCGTGGAGCGGTGCGAGTGTGCTACATTGGTTTTAATTACTTTCTAAGTTTGCGGATGCCGTACCGGACCTTAACCGGATTCAGTGTGAGCTGGGGGTAAGTACTGCGTCTACAGAGAGATAAGGTCCAGGTAAATCAGGAGATAATGGGGTTCTTACACATGCGAAAAAACCCAAGACCCAATATTATTATTGATTAACAAATAATCGTGATTTCAAATATATTATTTTTAATGCAAACGCTCCGCATTCTTAAATAAAGTTAAACAGATACTCCCTTTCCATTTCCAAAATGTAACAATTTGAAGCTGAAGTTGGATCTGTCATTGCAACTAAGACCACCATTCATCATTGGATGTTGTGAATCTGTGATCTTTACAATATTTCCACAATGAAACATGGAGTATGTACATGCATAACAAAAGTGGTTATGTTGTAGTGTGTTTAGATCTCTCTGCTGCGAGTCCGCACCCCATTAATTTTTCAGGAACCACATAAGTCTATGCCTGACACCGAAGTATTTTTAATGTAATGTCTTTTATATCGAGCTCAAGAAGACTGATATGGAGCATTAGATATTCCGACAGGTGACAAATTATTGAGGGGAACAACATTGTGAACCACTTGATATTCGGTGCTACCATGTGCTGCCTAACTCACCTCCACTCAGGGCTGTTTTGACAGTTCTAGTGCCAAATATAGGTACAGCAGTAACAAATCTTTCTCCAATAATATAAAAGGGTTTAGGTATATTTCAATGGTGTATTTGATCGAAAGAAACAGCTGTCAGTTGTTTAAAAAAAAGAAAAAAAGAAGCTTGTTCAATAACTTTCTTCTCCCTTTGACAAAACCAGCAGATTCCCAACCAGGTATATTTAAGCTACGGTGTGTAGACTTATGTTTTATGTTTACATTCGTTGCTATAAGATCTATTGCTTGAAACAAAATGATCCAATCACTATGTGCAAATCCATCCCTCTGTCTTCTGTTTACGGTATGAAGAACGGCAGTAAGATCAACAATCGTAGACACGCAGACATTGGGCCGGATCTTGTCCGAGAGGCGGATGCGCTATTCGCCGCCGCCACCTGTGAGAGGGCGTCACCAGAGGAGGCGACTGCTCTGATGGGAGCGCCGCTGACATTCAGTTCCTCGTTTACATCGCGCTGCCTTGTGCTCTCCCTTAAGCGTTAGGCTCTCACAGGTCAAACTAAACACTTTATTAACCCCATCCTGAGCTAAACCATGTTCATGTCGTGAGAGGGAAAGAGCTACAGCCGCCCGCTGTGGCGCGGACCGGTCTTTCCATATGGGGGAGGAGACTGCACAGTTTCAAACCGCTGTTTTATGCACCAAGAGTTTCAGAGTAACCCAATTTTGATTCTATGTATGATCTTATGCAGTATGTCATGTTTACTTCTTTTTTTTAACTTCTTGTAAGTTGTGCTGTTACCCTAAATCTATTCTGATTTCCATTTGCTGTGTATTATAACAATAGGATTTACACATGCATTATTTCGGTCCGTGGTTGTTGTGCAGAGGAGTCACTTTGGGGATTTTGTGAATGAATGGAGAGGTTTAATGTGCTTTAGGCTGAGTTGACTGCCCCATTGTTAGCTGTCCCAGGAGACACTCCCGGGTCAGGAGTTTGCTGCTAGCTGAGATTTGGATCATAATACACAGGCAAAAAGTTTCAATAGACAAGCAAAATCCTGTCCAATGGACTCCAAAGGCAAACGTTTAAACACTTTGTTTTTCAATGATCTAGATGTTTTTTTACTCCAATTCCTAGGGTTGCCACAGTAATTAGTCACCACAATTTCCTCAAACAACCTAACTTTTTCCAATCAGCTGTACAATGGCTTTGAAGATTGTAACCGGCCTGTTACTGGGCATTGGGGTCATAGAAGTCACAGAAATGCTTATAGCTATCTGAGCCTGTTTCTGCAAATGCGCACACTTTGTTAGCCGTCGAATCCCGGACCCGTTTTAAATTGAAGATTTCATCCCCCAAATGAATTCATGGCATTTATATAATTTGTGTTTTCTTTTTTATCATTAACATATTATAAGATTATGTTTAGTGATCATTGGATGTATATCTGACCCACAAAAAGCAGAAACTTTACCAAATTTGAGTTAGCATGTAGTTTTGTTAAATCTCAAAAGGTCTGTTCAGCCTTTTTTTTTATTTCTAGAACGCATCAGTTTTTAAACTGCAACGCAAGCAATTTCAGATGGTAAATTTGGTGCAATATGCCCTCATATCGCTATAGTAGGCTACTTTATAGCCACAGTATAGCGCTCACTATTTAACACCCTTGTAACCCAGTGATAAAAATATTGTTAAAAAGACGTGATAAAAGCATTTTTGTTTGACACACCGAGCAGGAAATTGCGCTATAGTATAAAATCATCATTAGCCAATAATGGTAAATTAACTTTACTACCTTCATCAGACCCAAAGCGCTTTACAGTAAGGAATCAGTCACCCATTCACACTCCAATGTACTGGAGGCAAGTGTAGCGTCTTGCCCAAGGACACGACAACAGTGTGCATTTGCGGGAGCTGGGATTCGAACCCTTGACCTTCCGATCACGAGACGACTCACCACCTGCGCCACCGTCACCCCAATAAGGTCAAGTCTCCTCTCTTGACCTCTACATGCCCTGAACATGCTCATCAAACATGCCAGACACCGTGTACCTGCTCCGGGGAAGCTAACGTGGCAGTAGCAGCCTTTTTGGTGGAAATACACAGTGATTGATACTGAGAGTTTAAAGGCTGTGAATCCACGCGAGCTGGGAAACCCCGTGTCCAACGTTTTTTGGAGGAGTTTTTTATTGGATTGAAGAAAAATCGGAATCTCCAGGTCTGGATGGCGAGCCGAAGCCCGAACCCGAACTAGCTGGTATTTGTGGCCTGACTGGTTACAATTAAAATTAACATTGAAAGACTTTAACAAACATTGAAAGACTCAAATGAACATTGAAAGACTCAAATGAACATTGAAAGACTTTAACAAACATTGAAAGACTTTAACAAACATTGAAAGACTCTAACAAACATTGAAAGACTCAAATGAACATTGAAAGACTTTAACAAACATTGAAAGACTCAAATGAACATTGAGTCTTTCAATGTTTGTTTGAGTCTTTCGAACGAACATTAAAAAAAGACGTTGGTATTATTACGCTTAGGAAATCCACATTGTTTATTTTTGTGTAACTAAACTTGGATCGCGTGACACTTCATGTAACCATATTTAAATGGGTAAAACGTGGAAGAGCTTGGTCGCTTCTATCTTCACCTCGCTTGGAGCTATAGAGGAGGGGCTAAATGCTAACGCCGTCTGTGCTGTGTTTACTGACTGAAGAGCAGACGGGTACAAATGAACTCGTCTAAGCTAAGATAAGAACATATCTCAGTGTAAAAACGGTGGCCTATTCCTTTAAGGCAATGCTTCAATCTGAAGTAACTCGTAGGATCCTGGGCTATGGCCTAAATCGTAGGTGCCCAATCACAGCAGCTCCATTCATCCGTGCGACAACTTGTTGCCTGATTGGTTCGATGCTTCTCTATCCTATTTTTGAAGAGGGCTCTGCACGTCTAAGCAGGCCACAGGTGTACAGGAGCAGCGGGGAAAAAAGGATGTGTGGGAGCTTTTTGTATTTTCTCTGACTATTTTTCTCACATTAACCACTTTGTCATTATCACCAGCGAAGGTTTTCCAAAGACGTCTTTTTGGACCTGCCACAAATCTTGGTTTCTTGGTGCCTGGGCTGTTCTTTTAAGATAAAAGAAAGATAAATAATGTCTCAAACTTGTAGCTGCCTGACTGAACACGGCGACTTCCTGCAGCAGCTGGGTTTGTTGAATACTTAATCGTCGATCCTCGGCTCAACTCTGCACAACCTTTGGCTGTTGTCATTCCCTTCATCTCTGACGTCTTTTGTGCCTTCTTAAAAATAAAGGCACAGTGAATATTTCACCGTGTGCTCGGAGACTTCTGCAAACACGGCTGCGAGGTTTGGGGGTTCACCGACTAGGATTGAAAATAAAATGTTGAGCTCTTAACCATCTATTGAAGCACTTCACCATCACCATCTTCCTAACTGAAAACACCAGCCGACGTTCCAACATACGTCACACGCAGACGTCCTCTGAGCTTCATAATCCAAGACCAAACTTCTTCTTGCCTTTGCCTCTCCTTTACTTGACCTTACACGCTGCTTCGTTGACGAGCAATTTCCTGATTAACTATTGGCTGTAATTCATCACGCTTAATTCTTGTCTTTTCCTTTTAGTCAATAGAAAAAATAATTTGGGTCGCAGTGAACCTTTGAGATGCGTGACGGGTTGACGAAAATGATGTCTCGTATTGTGCGAGGGTCATCGACTCGCGTGGGGGCTACGGTGGCGCAGATGGTAGAGCGGGTCGTCTCATGATCGGAAGGTCGAGGGTTCGAATCCCGCCTCCTGAAGGTGCACGCTGTCGTTGTGTCCTTGGGCAAGACACTTCACCCACCTTGCCTCCAGTGTCTGCGTACATTGGTGTATGAATGGGTGAGAGGTTCCTTGCTGTAAAGCGCTTTGAGTGCCTAATGTAGGTGGAAAAGCGCTATATAAGTTGAGACCATTTACCATTTTACCAGATGTCAATCAAACACGTTTGCCAATTTTGGAGAAGCGTTGGCCGTAAATCCTACTCTGGTGACTGAAGCATCATCCACATTTCTAGCGCGGAAAATACACAAGCAAAACAGGAAGCGGAGTAACCAATCGGCAAAGGGCAAACGTGGTCATTTACCCTCCGATCTCCCGTGTTCAAACCAGCACGCCATTCCCATACCCACACACCCGCAACTTATTATTATATTTTTTATAATTACAAAAGGGTTCAAACCTGTCATGCGCACATTGAATGTCATTAAAATGCTCTTACATTGATTCCAACTGGCATTAAATCTAAATTTCTTTGGAAATAGTCACATAGAATATGGTCCAAAACAAATACGTTTGTTTTTTGCTCCAAAGTTTTCCGGGTTTTTTATAAAAAAAAATTCAAAAATGCTTTTAAATATGCAAAATGTCCTTCATTCCTCTAAAAAACAAACAAAACTTACTGCAATCTGTACAAATCCTTAACTATGATTATCAGTTTGCGCTGAAATTATCCCATGAAACAAGCGATGGCTAATTGGGGTAAAAAAAAAAAAAAAACATATTCCCTTTAAGCACATGCTGTATCACATTGCCTAGTGTAACCCTTAAGGCAGGTAAACATCCCATAACCAGGGTGTCTCCTCCTAATAAGATTAACAGTTTTTATTTTTTTTAGGCGTGAGCCATAAGCCGCGCAGTGACTCAGCAGTGAGCACAATGCTGAAGGCTTGGAGGGGACTCCTGCCATAATTAATGTGATTCGTTACACCTGCCTGCGCGGTCTGGTTGGAGGGCGGTGGGAGGTGTTAAAGGTTTGGGACGTGGGAGGTATTGGGTGGGTGAGGGAGGGGGCGAGACGGGCTGCTGCGGCCGGTGGCTCTGCTCTGAGCTGTGGGCACAGAATGAGTGATCATGGCCAGGTGTGGCTCCAAAGCGACACACACACACACACACACACACACACACACACACACACACACACACACTGTACAGAGGGCTGGATGCTGTGGCGCTGTCCTTGGTGCTGAAGCAACTTCTGCTTTGTCCAGTACAACAAGCTGGTTATTAAAGCTGTTGACTGTCTATGGACAGTCTATAGAGTTTTAATTAAGGTGAATGCATGAGTTTATTCTGTTCTCGGATTCTCTCCACATAAGCATACTGAAGCCAATCCCCAATACGGTACCGCTTTATGTTAAGGGCTCTTTGTTACGGATCAATCAGATATAAATAAGTTTTAATAATTAATAATATTAATAAGTCATGAATAATATGCTTGTAAATATATTAAAAATCTGCTTAATATTCTATTAAATATAGCAGGCCAGACAATATGCTTGTAAAGATATTAAAGGTGCACTATGCAACTTATTTATGTAAAAAAAAAAAAGGAAATAAAGATATTTATTTATTTTATTTATTGGTTTATTTGGTCGGGACAGTGCATGTTAATGAACATACATGGCCTATTGTACATGTTTTTAGTGGTAGGGGAAACCTACGCAGACACGGGGAGAACATGCAAACTCCACACTGAAAGGCCTCGTCCAGGTGGGAATCGAACCCCAGACCTTCTAGCTGTGAAGCACGAGCGCTAACCGCTGTACTACTGTGCTGCCCTAGGGTACTCGGCTTATTTGACCTTTCACTGACCCAACGGCTGTAGGACCGCTTAGTTTTGCCCCTTTACTTTTCACCCTGGTTGCACCCATGATGCTGCAGGATACATTTTACTTCAGGGTTTCTGGTAGGTTTCGTTACTAGCGCTGTATGCTAATGTCAAACTAAACTTGAAAATACAGTCTTCGAAAAGAAATATCTAATGCACAGTGGGTATGTACACGATGACCCAATGTTCTGCAATGAGTAGCAATTGATTTGACTCAAGAACATAATTTCTCGTGTCAAATGCATACCCTCTCCATGTTTGTATGTTTGAAATTCAGTTGTGGACAATGTGCAGAAGAGGGGGTTCTTACATCCACCGAGAGTAAATAGCATAGACTTAAAAATTGAATCCCGATCATGCAAGCCATCATAAACTTGAATGGGCATTTATCAGTTTCCCCCTAGTCCAACTGCTGCTTTAGTATTTGGTGAATTATGTACATAATTCAGCACTGGCCATAGATCTTTGAAGGCTCCTCGCTGAATTTCAATTCGAAAGAGTGCCCACAATACCTATAACTAAATCATGTTGATGCATTTGGGAATGGACTAACAGCGTAACTGCCAACAACAAAGGAATTTATAAAACATCTCCCTCCCGCATTAGTATTATTGAAATGTGAGATATAGGCTGTGGCCCAGGGGGTGCAGAGAGATTCATGGTCATAAACACGGCACCGAGGGTCCTCTACGGACACCTTCACTTACCACTCATTCACACCTAATCCGTCTGCCACATACAGAGTTTATACAGAGTCTGACATGCTTTTAATACCTCAAGTAATAAGAGAGGCTTTAAAGGCGAGACGCTGCAGGTGAATAGGACGGAAACAAATGTTCAAAAGATATCAATATGAAGCTTTTTCCTGGAGATAAATGAGATAAATATGTATTGCATGTTTTCTTTCATTTTATGTTTCAATTTAATATCTGCCTGATTTATTGCACGTTTTTTTTAAATGCCAAAATTGCCTATATTTCCAGGGACAACATTTTTGTACTTGTTGAAATATATGTATATGTGTGTGTGCGTCTGCGTGTGTGTGTGTAATAAGTTATTCATAAATGAACAAATAAATTGGCTAAAATTAACATTTCGCCGTGCATTTTGTGGTTCAAAGTGCAATAAATCAGGCATATATTAAATTGGATACTAAGATAATATAGGATAAGCGGTGGAATCCACTTGTTACATCAGTTTTCCAGAACACTGAGGGGCAAAATAGACAGGAGATGTGCAAACAAATAAATAGTAAATAGAGGTATCTTATATATGATGAATAATGAAAACACTTTAATACATTTTATTTGTATAGCGCTTTTCAAGACACTCAAAAGACACAGAATTACAGTTATAAAATCACACATAAAAACAGCACACACAAAGGGCAATTACTGGACATTAAAAGCCTTGGGGTGGGTTTTGAGTTCTTTCTTGAAGGTGGGGAGGTCGGAAGAGGCACGGAGCGGTTTGGGCAGTGAGTTTCAGAGTGTGGGGACAGCGATGGAGAAGGCTCTGTCTCCCCAGGTTCTGCGCTTGGTCTTACAGGGGAGGGACACAGTGCACCGCGGTACAACAATCTGACAATACCCACCGCACTAAAGTGACGGTGCAAGGTTTAGTCTATATTTCTTAATATTTAAGCTCCGAGGCACGTGTCATGAGCTCCCAAACAGAGGCATGTGCATCATCATCACTTACTGCTTAACTGCAGACACTCCACACCAGCTAAGTTACATCCCCCAAAAGGACAGGAAGGTTTCTCCCTAATGACTAGGCTAAATGATAAAGATCCAGTGCGCCAAAACAAATGCTTAAGATCTTGGTTATAATCCGCCTCAAAAGCTTTGTTTCCAAAAATGTCCAAGCGTAACGTTGTCCAGGAACAGCCCAAACATGAGCCTCAAAACAAACGCTAAGCTCTGTCTGTGTTTTAGCTGCCGTGAAAGCAAAACTTACATTGCAATTGCCTTACTTTGCATTGTAAAGCGCTTTGGGCCTGATAAAGGTACAACGCGCTTTATAAATTGAGTCCATTTACCATTGAGATTATAAATACTGCCTAATGATAAACATTTTATTTCAAAACATTTTTTTTTCTATAGCACTTGCACCATGATGCACCAAACCGTGGGTCCTGCACGGTGAACCGAACTGAACCGTTACACCCCTAGCAAATAGCATAAATATTAGAAAAATGTAAAATATCAAAGTGTCAACATTGGCTGTGCAGGTTTAGAGTCATAGTGCAGGCGATAGACAAAGTGATGATTATACAGAGGTTATTGCAAAGAAATGCAAAGAACATCAACGATATATTGGATAGGACTTTGGAAAGGTTCCCGGGCACTGTACTGCTATTGATAAAAAGGTAAACTTTAAGCGATTATCGGTGGGCTGTTTTACCCGGTCCTCAGCAGAGACGTGTTAAATCTCCGCGGGAGTGGGTGGCTGGTCGCGCTGTGAGAACCAACCGGGACTATACCGGACGTATATAATGCATCGGAACAGCCCCTGGCATGTAAAACAGATGCTTTACAGGAGGTATTTTCAGCTCGGAGCAAAGGTAGCAGATGTGCAAGCCTGTGATGTGGGAAACATAATGCATGCGGAAGAAAAATGTGTGGTGTCTGGGGCTGTATGTTGGGGTAGATGGTTATTTCCAGTATACATTCTCTCCGGCGCAGATGTCCATTATACTGACTATAAGTGCATACATAAAGATAAAGCAAGATGGAAGGTCACAGTCAATATCGGTGTAGAAGAGTTTGGATGTTTTTGTGATTGAGAGAACGACGGATAATGATGGATTCCTGCGCCAATCTGTCCATTCGCACCGACATTTTGTCCGCCCAGAGCGTGTGGAAGTCAACGGACGCCCTCTTGTGGTAACCTTCGATAACGCATTGATCTGCTTGCGGACGAAATGGTAACGTAAATGAGCCTAAAGGAAAAAAAAACATAATTGACCTATCGCGAAACCCCGCCCCAACACAGTAATTGTCCAATCATACATCCTAGCAACCGTTACTATGAAGCCTGGTCCGTCCAATGCAAAACAATCGGACATACCAGCAATGAGTATGTCCTTCTCTAAGGTAAGGCTAAGGCCTAGCCATTAGGCTAACACCATAGCATGCTAACATCTAGCTACTGACAGGCACGTAACGTTACACAAACTGGCACTGGAGCTGTAACTTTAACTGCGGCGTGTGACGTTTTACAAGCCTACAGTCTCACTTTTTTTTGTCTCCCTTTATAAAATAAGTACTGGGAATGTTGTCTCAGTCCTGATAACTGGCTGCAGCCTATTATCATTGTGGCACCTGTAGGTTTAGCTAGCGTTAGCTAACTGTAGTGGACCGGACCGGAGCAATGCTTTTATTTTTAGCAATAGTAAAAAAGTAAAAGGGTGCTTACCGGGCAGTGCAAGAGCACGATTGGTTCACAAAGCTGTGCTGTTGCATTTGAGGAAGAGATGAGGTTTCTCTGCTTTTGTCCTTTATCATTCGTTGATTTATGTCGAATATATCTGCTGCATATGGCAACCCCTTTTGCCTCGATCTGGAGTGTACCGTGCATTTATTGCTCTGATTAGCGTCAGTAACTAAGTGGGCGGGGCTTTTGCGAAAGGTCAATTGGTAGATAGTATTTTGTATTTGTGTACTTTATTGTTCCCATAAGTAACAGTGTCCTCTGCATTCGATACTTCCTTGAACCAATGCCATGAGCCTGAAATGTGGTCAGAATCACATACAGGAGCTACTTTGAAGAATTAAAACAGCCACACGCTACTTCTGCCTAAATGCTACTTGGGACTTACATCGCCTGATAAAAAAAAAAAAAGTCACCACCTGGACTTGACTAACTGTTCTGTTCTGACTGGGGCTGCAGCAGTTGATCTGACCAAAGAATAAGATCAGCCGACTACCCGGACATAGATACAAGGGGGTGTGGCCTAGCCGAGGGAGAAGAAAGCCTCTGTTGGGGATCACAATTATTCACTGTCTTTAGCCATTTTCCGTCGGTCTCTAAACACATTCATCGCACACAAATGGAGTCGAGCCAAAATCGAGTTGATACATATTTTTTTTTCAAAGCAAATTGTTCAGTAGAAGTAAAAAAAAAAAAAAAGCACTTGTTGCAATTGCCTCCTGGTTATATTGTCATAAAAAAAAAAAAAAAGGATTTATGGGCTGTTGAACCACTTTGCTCCTCTACATGGGTCTGTGTCTTTATTTAGTTCAGCATTTGGTAAAGTCATGGCGGAGAAATGGAAGAAAGTTTTTTTTGCTCAGGTTGTGTATAGGACTGTTTGCAGATTTTGTCCAGTGTTGACTTTAAGGCTTAGCCCTGGCACAAGGGAGGGCATCTCAATGATCCGTTGTATGAGAAATAAAAAAGAATAATGCAACAACGTATCAAGTTTCAAACGAATTTGCAGCACTTTTCGGAAAAACAATCTATTCTTGGTATCGGATAAAAATCCATGTTTTTATAGATGAGTGTGATTGCACATTGGCAGTCTGGCTGCGGCTTTGATGAAGTGGTAAAAAAAAACAGAAAAAAAACGAATTTCTCCACGCTCTCTCTCCCTTTTGTTGCCGCCGCGGAGAACAGCTCATGGGTGACTCACGGGGATAAATGACACATCGTCACGGCGATGCTGAGCAAACGCCCGCCGGCCAATCGCTGATACACTCTCCCCCCCCCCCCCCCGACGAGGCACGCTTCTTCACTTTCAGCTCCGAAATGACTTACACTCGGGCAATTTTAAGATGCTCTACTCGTTGATACGCATTTGCCTCTCGCGCATTTCTTTCCTGATCCTTTGGTGGTAAACAACAGTCTGAATCGATACATTATTCAATAAAACACATTTACTTGCACGCGCTACATATCTTGAGCTATCGGTTCAATAAAAATGATGTCGAAAATTAAATGAGGATGGTCCTTCATACACAGAAGAGTGTGCGGCAGATATATTGCGGCGGGGGCAATTTGCATACAGCAGATCAGTGATATTTTTGCCGGGGGGCACTTTGCGGTCGCCATCGTAAAGTGGACCTGCTAATAAGTTTGTTCTGTTCAGTTTGGGGTAGTGCCTTAATGACTCAAGAGACAGTTTTACAAACCAAATCTTGAATTTCAATAAGTCTAGATGCACTGTGCCAAGTGGGATCTGATTTGGATGAAACACCAGGGACTAGTTCATGAGATTAGTCAAAACGGATTCTGGTTTTCAATCCCAAATGGCCGACTCAGTTTTTGGATTGTCCTGATGTCCCCTTTCACTACGCCCCAAAAACGCGTGTCCCGATTTGAATAGGGGTCAACTTTGAGGGGGCGCTGTCGAGCCATTTTTGTTTTATTTTTTTTTATTAATTAATTTATTTTTTTGAGCAGTTTACATTTTAACAACATTCACATTTACATCATTCTATTATGGAGCTCCAAAAAAAGAAAAGGAGTAGGCTGAAGCCAGAAGCTTATATATACGCCTACCCCGTCATCAATATAATATACATTTACATTTCCCGGTGATACTGCACAATCCGTCTGTATCCAAAATAATAATTCCGAAAAAACAAAACAAAACAAACAAACAAACAAAACTCGGCGGGTAACACTCAATTAAATTTACTCAGGTACATGAACTTGAGTAACTTATAGAAGTAACTGTACGTCTTAGAGTATTGTATCCATACAGTACTTTAACATTTTTACTGTACTCTTCCATCCATCCATTTAGTTTTGGACGTGGCCAATTCGTCCATTTTCACGCCACCCGAATGACTCCGTCAAAATTGCGGTTGTTGACGGAGGTAAAAAAAAAAGAAAAGAAAAAAGAAACAATGGTCCCTCGCCGGGGACTGCGTCCGGCTCGGGCCTAATGATGTTTCAGATCCTTGTAGCGTGTCGACGTCTTCCCCGCCTCCGGCATTGCATTCCAAGCGCGTTCCCCTTCCATTCCGCCAAACCCGCGATTCCCATGGCAACGAGGCCGCCGCATCTCCTCCTATAGGTCCCCCGAGTAGACGGCAGTGATTGAATGAATCAGTCGGTGTACGCCTCGCCCGCGGGGAGAGTAACTCGCCCAATAGGAGCTGGTTTACCACCGATACATCCCGTCACTTAAACCACGACTGAATGTGGTTAGCCTGTAACATATCCACCCACGGCATCGGCGCCTTCGTCCAGATCCAATGCATTTTCTCCGGGAGCTTCAGACATACATTTAATGGCATCGTGCTCACCTTCGACTAGGAGCGATTGTGATGTGGACATGGGGACAGGAGGATCTTAACAATAAACAAGACATGCCTTTCTAGAAATGGTTATTCTGAGTAATACAATGTTCCTATTCTCATGTATGAGCAGTACATTGCAAGACAATCATTCCGCGATATAGACAATATGGTTTTTCCATTTTATTTGCGCCCACCATGACCTTGGATGGTAGGACACTTTCCCTGAGCTCTTTGGAAATGGCTTCTTTTTTTTCTTTTCTTTTCTTTCTTTTTTTCTTTTTTTTTTTTTAAGGAGTCTGACATTCTCCTCACCTTTGCAAAGCGCCGCTCTGATCTCCCCTTGTTATCCCGGCGCAGAGCGACTATCCGGACGGCGCGGCAACTCGATTGGCCGCGCTGATTATCCTTTGGCACGGAGGCATCGCACGTCTCTGCCGCGCGCCGAGCCCCGAACCTCCCCTGCCCCCCCCCCCCCCCCGCCCCCCGACGCCGCTTAGCACCGGCGTGATGAGGGGAGCGAGGAGATCCGGCCTGGTTTATTCATGTCCCGCCAATCGAAGGAGAATCGTCGGAGGGCAAGAGGCCAGTCTTTGTTTTGGCACGAGTCATGCTTTAAATATCTCAGACATCCCAAGGCCCTTCATCTCGGCTCTGAAAATGCTCTTTTACATTGGAATTCCATGTTGTGTACCTTTTTATAGCAGTGAATTCCCAACCTCGAGGTCGGGATCCCAAAAGGTTGTGAATGATAATGAAGGGATGCCATTTTATCTACTTGTATTTTCTTATTGTTCTAGAACAGAGGGCTGCAACAAATGACCGGCTTTCCCATCTCACTCCTCCTCCACACGCTGCCCTTGTGATGCATTCAAAGAGAGAAGGGAAATATCCATAATCTTGTGTGCAACACATTTATCAGCAGAATAAATAGATATGTCGCAAAGTAAACATGTTTTTGGCATTTAGAACATAATACTTCCATTTAGGATTAAATATACAGTGCAGAGCTTTTATTTCCCGTAACCACTGAATGCCTCATACACTTCCCAGTGTGTGCTTTATAAAATAAAAAATAGAGAAACGCCTTACTAGAACGCCCTGTAGATATTGGATTGTTAGTTTAGTTTTAGTTTATTTGTTTATTTGAGCAGTATACATTCTGCTCAAAAGGAGTGGGCTGAAGCAAAAAGCTTATGAGCGCCCACCCCCAAGTGCAATAAATAAAAAAAGTACATTTCACACAATGGAAGGAACAAAACATCAAAAAGAGCTCGTCCAAAGAGAATTTGATACATTTCAGCAGCAGACCAACTTACAAACTTACACAAAAATATTAGACAAACTAACATTTCACAAGGATTTCAGCTGCATCAAAGCAGGCCGCTCGAATGTTTGTCAGTTCACGATCTTTAGTAAACTTCTGTCATAATACTAAACTCTGACTATGTGTTAGACGCATTTGTGTTTACACGGTGTGGGGAGGGTGAGGGTGAGAAGTGTGTTGGGGGTGAGACAGAGGAAGTCCGGAGCTTGTCTCTGCCTCTACGGGAGACATTAGCTTGCTGTTTCGAAGGTGGCGCATCTAGCAATGCAATGTGGGAATGCAACCATCCCGGGCCTGAAAAGGGGAATAGCTGAGGGTGGCTTTAAATGAATTGAGATTAAGGAATTCTTTGTAATATTTTCTTTCTTAATTTTGATCATCGGGAATAATCGTTTCCTTGCAATAACCGTGTCTCAAAACATTTGAATCAAAGAAGAGAACAACGTGGGGAACTAATGACTGATAATAATGACAAAAATAATGACTGAACTAAAAAAGTACTTCAGTCCTGAGTTCATGGAAGGTCAACCACCAGAAAAAAATGAATGAAATGAAGAGCATAACGTAAGAGGCATCAGCTAATATTTTCTAGGGACAGGTTTTTTTTCTTCCACCTCTGACCGCAGATACAAAAGGGCGATTACACATATCATTAGACGGCTCGATAACAACCGGGTCCCCGCGCTGGAGCCTGTTTGTTGGGTAAAGGTCACCGGTGTATGGCTGGCGGGACCATCATGGCGTTTGCGAGCTGAAGCGATCGATGTGAACCCTCTGCTGCACTTCTCATATGGGACTGCCATTTCTGAACGCACATTCAGTGGAGCCAGCTGGAGCCCACACTTTGGTAATCATTTGTGCTGTCAAAAATATCATGTTATTAGTGCATTAATGCAAATACATTTTAATGGTAGCATTGTGTTTTTATTGCGAGATTAAAGTTCTTTGTGACTTAGGGTTTTTTATAAGCAGTGGCCAAGTGATGCGCCTGTCCGCTTTTTTTCTGACCCAACCCAACCTGAAAAAATGTGTCTCAATTTGCCAACACATTAAAAAGACGCCGCGTGAGCTGCTCAGCTGCTGTCACTCAAACGAGAGCGTGTCACGTGACCGCGACTTTACGGGAGAAATGGCGCTTGATGCTTTGTTTCCTACTGCACCGCTGAGGACACCTCGTCAGGATGAATGATAGTGTGTTCGAGAGTGTGCATGGGGACAAAAATTAGCCCATGGCTACAATCCGGTGTGGCTTGTTTACATGCATGAAACCCATGTATGATCATTAACATGCTCTGTCCCGAGCAAATAAACCAATAAATAAATAAACCTTTGAAAACGCTTATGGACTTATCAGGAAACGAGGAGCAGAATCCTGAGGCTTTACTTTTACCATGTCACGAACAACTCTTTTTGTCAAACAAATGGAAGTTATATATAATAGAAACTCAGAAAATGAAAAGTGTATTTATTTCTGTAATACAACTTAAAATGTGAAACTAATATAATGATATAGACTCATGCAAAGTGACATATCATGTCAAGGCTTTGGTTGTTTTAATTTGGAGGATTTTCTACAATCTTACAGCTTGTAGAAAATCCCCAAATCTTCCCCTTCCCCCCCAATCTGAGGCTTAGCCCTTCCCCTCCGTTTTGCGCGTTCACAAGAGATGAAGGGGTGTCCTAATTCTATCTTGCGGCGAGGGGTAGGGGTGAAGGAGAGGGCCACATAACCCTCAAAGCGAGGGTTTTTCAGATGCACACTTCAGACGAAGGGGTAGGAGGAGTTTGACAAAACACGGAAATAAGCTGCGAAAGGAATTCACGAACATCATCAATAAGCACTCTTACAACATTTATAAAGTTGCAGAACGCTTCGTTTGTGACTTTATTCGTGTTGTGCAACAATTAGATCCTGGTCTTCCATAACACCTCAGCAGCGCCACAGGCTGAGAGCATCCATGCCACGC
The DNA here is from genome assembly GCA_021464625.1 of Proterorhinus semilunaris. Lineage (NCBI taxonomy): Eukaryota > Metazoa > Chordata > Actinopteri > Gobiiformes > Gobiidae > Proterorhinus > Proterorhinus semilunaris. Next base: position 26,125,681 of record CM038356.1, on the reverse strand, counting down.
AGCCGCATTAAGGCAGTAATTCAAGTAAAAGGCCCAAACCAAGTACTAAGTACATGCATGATTATAGTTTTCAGAGGCACCACATTTCTCTGTTTAAACTATATATATTTTTTTTATTGATTTCTTGTAATATTCTAATCTTCTGAGATTTTGAATTTTCAAAATCATCAAAATTAAAACAAAGGCTTGACATATGTCACTTTGCATGTCATGAGTCTATATTCGTTTCACATTTTAAGTTGTATGAAATAAATAAATGAACTTTTTCACTATATACTTATTTTCCGAGTTGCCCTGTATACTGGAGCTACGAAGCTGCTCTCCTCAGGTCTGTGGAGGCTGTCGCCTTGTTATTGTAGCCGGGCCTTGCTTCTTGCTGCTGCATTATTTTCATGACATGTGACTGTCGGTTATGTGCTTGGGCACTGCCGTTGTGCCGCATTTGGAGCAGAAGAACTCTCGGGCTACAGCTAAACTCGAGAAAACAAAACATGCTCATGATACGTTTACCCCATTCATTCATTCAACAAAACACAGCCGACTTCGGGGGGGGGGGTCATTTATCAACACATGAGCTATGCTGGGAAATTGCATACAGCTATTTGTGAACGTGTTCCACCAAATCTATCATTTGAGATTGCACATTATTACAGTATTAAGACCCCAAATCTAAAATGTAAATGAGAGAATGCTGCGTGAGTGAAAAATGCGTAAATGACTCATTTACACATGCTGATCCCATTTTGCATGTGCTACTTGTTTTGCACATGAGCAAACGCTTGGTAAATGACCCCTTCAGAGTGGTATTTATAGATAAGAATGCACTTTATGTTGCAAGCCAACAATATCAAGAAAAACTAATAAATATGTGCACTTTCTAACCCGACCCGCCAGCAGCCGAAGTTTGCCGTATATATTAGAGGTAATTTGAGTAGAATTTGTACGAAACTAAGAAGTCTATCGACTTTTCCAAGAGACAAATTGCTCAACATGTTTGTGGAACTAACCTTTCTTAATACCACCTTAAAAATACAGACTGTCCATGTCCAATTAGGCGTGACATTTTAAGTGTGTCTTCTCACAAACAGCAGAAGTCTGCCCCATTGAACGCCGTCGTCCACGAAATACGCCCACAGCCCGATCACAGCTGTGCACTTTCAATAATTAGATTTCACTTGTGTAATTGCCGCCGTTAAGGTCAGTCGAATCACTTGTGGAATAGTATGTGATTAATGTCCAATTGAAGTCAAAGAAAAAGTAATCATAAGTAACAATGCCTCGCTTCTCCAGTAGAACCTTGCACTTCTGATAAATAAGACATCATTTTAAATGGAGGACAAACATGGCAACCTGGCATTGACAAAGAAAGCAGAGGTCACCCAATCAAACACAGTTCATATACAGAGAAATATGAATAGGAAAGACAAAAACAATTTATATATCAATCGGATATGCCGTAGATTAGTGACCAACAAACAGGATTGCAAGATTTCATATTTTCACATGGAAAAGGAGCATTTTAAAAAGTGACAAAACTGCCTATATTTTGGGGAATAACATAAGATTTAAGGACAGCCCCAGGTTTAATATTAGTTTACCACTTAACTGCCACCCTAGGGTTAGAGCTAGGGTTAAGGATTAGGGTTAACAATTATTTACATCCAAGTCTCAAAGCGTATTGACTGGGGAGCTTACAGTCTATATGCCAGTGTGATACCTAATTTGAAAGCCAAGACCTTCTAGTTTCTAAAAATATGTGTGAGATCTGTGTGAGTGAAACACAACTTACGTTACATTTGCCGTTCTTAACCCTAATTATATCCTGATTAAGGTTAACTAACCCTAACTCTAGCCCCCTGATCAGGGCAGACAGCAGTTAAGGGGTTAAAACGGGTTAAAACATGCACTGCCTGAGCAAAGAAAGAACGTCATGAAAAATAAAGGTCACACTCTTATATTACGTTGGACCACTGTTAGCTTTGACTCCAGCACGCATTCGCCGTGGCATGGGGTTTTGTGACCACTGCGCAAAGCCTTCTCCAGCACATCCCAAACATTCCCAATGGGGTTAATACGATCTGGACTCTGTCGTGACCAATCTACGTGTGAACATTATGTCTCACGCTCCCCGAACCACTCTTTCACAATGTGAGCCCGGTGAATCCTGGCATTGTCATCTTGGAATATGCCTGCGCCATCAGGGAAAAAGAAATCCATTGATGGAATAACCCGGACCTAACCGACTGCAGTGACCCCACACCAGAACAGTTGGTTAAATGCAGGTGGCCACTTTATTTCTGATCAGGCAGTGTATGTTTGTCGACTAAAACTAGACTAGAACTAGACTAAAGCAAACAATGTATTTCACTAAAACTGATCGCCAACCGAGTCCAATGCGCTGAGAGCGACTCTTATCCATTTTCATGAGAATTACATAATGTTGACAATGGAAGAGTCCCAAAAGCAGATCTCATTCTTTGGGCCCAGACTGCAGGCTGCTGATTGGCAAATGGGAGAGTGAACAGCCCTCACTAAAACAGGCAGGTGATATGGATTTAATACTTCACAACGTCATACCGCTGTTCTAAAAGGGGATTTTATCAGGTGTTGATAGAACAATTGACCCAAAATGTGAACATTTCCCGTCTTAACATGATCGTTCACAAAATAAATAGCTGTCGATGTTCTTACTTCCTTTTGATCTGTCTTCCAAACATAATGCGTTTTCATGAGGGAATGTTTTCACGCCTGCTTATTTGTTCTGGTTAAACTCGCCATCTCGCTGATAATGTATTTCTGTTTATCTTTTTTAATTTTACATTGACTGCCCAAGAAACCAATTAAAATGCCGTCTTATTTTTGCCCTAATGTGCCGGACATAAAAATGACTAAATTACGCACAAGGGTGTGGTATCTAAATACGATTGTGTAGCTTAATGGTGCAGATGAAGACGTATGGGCCACGCAAAACTGGACGATAGCTTTTCTTCTCGTTGTCATAATGAAAGTGTAGCTGTAGGAATTGTTTTGAGCCAGATCTGTACTGTTAATGTTGTTGTGAATTGTGATCAGATGCAAACTCGGGCACAAATCATAATTGGCTTTATACGTAATCCTTTGTGATCCCTTTCATTACCATTTGGCGTGCCTCACAGCTAATCGCCCAAGTCATGTTGGGCCAAATAGAGATTTTTCTTTCATTCTACTCTCCAAACACTACTGCGTCTGAATGAACCACCGTCCTCAGCCAGTTAGAAGGCCAGGTAGAACTTAGAAAAGCCCTTTCTGTCCAAGTTATCTATGACCTGTCCCTGTTCTGGGCTTTCATGTTGTCCGCAAAAATTCCCACTGCTGCCTTCAGAGGGTGCTCCAGGCCAGTTTGAATAGCTGACCAGCCCGGACTCTCACTCCAGTTTTTTGATTACGTACGTAGGATGGAAAGTTTAAGCCTTAATTATGTATGATATGTCCACTTAAAAATATGACGGATGCAACAGGATGCAAAGACATTTTTGAGGACAAAAAGTTTAACAAAATCTATTTTGATCCAAAGAGCCAAGAGTATTATTTAGCTTGTTATATTTCACGCTGATTGGGGAAAGAGAAGGGCATTGAGAAAACGCAAACTCTACAAAGAATAGCTCCACAAGGTGAACTAACCAACACATTACGGGAATAACTAACACTAAAGAAAGACCAAAAAATAAGTAAAGGCCTCGGTACATTTTTTTGGATAACAAACTGAACTACACTTTTCTCATTGAACGTACAAGAGCCAGTTTGATATTACAGTGCTGATAACAATCTGGGACTGCTCCGGCTTGAATTGTTCCGGGAGATGATGCACTTTTGGAGCAGAGTTTGCCGCCGATTGGATCAAGCACACTGCAAATCCACCAAATGGCCTATTTAGTTTTGAGAAATGTTAAGTGTGTTTGTAAAGTATAAGTATATCCTCCTGCAAATGTGTCCTCTGTAGAGGAAATTTACTACTGAATTATCTACTTTTGACATCAACAGAGAACATTTGGAGCTTTTCAACGATACCAAATCTGAAGGGATGGGGCTTTGGTAACTTCATTTATTTCAACAAGGAAAATGGCTGCCATCAATACACATACATTTTATGGGAAGAAGAAAATCCTAAAGTTGAGAACATTTTGGATTGACTTTACACAAGTCTCCTAACACATTAATACATAGTATGGCTTATGTTTAACTCTATTTTTTGCAAAGTATTCAAGTGTTTAAAAATGTCCTCTGTCGTGGCCATTTGTAGTTAAATCATCCGTTTTGATGAAGACGGATGAAGACGACGACACTCCCCCATGTCCAAATGCCAAATGAAGCTCTGAGACACGATGTCCATCCATCTTCCACGGTGGACCAAACATGCATCATTGTGTCGCAGATCAAGATGCAAGAGCAAAACCTGTGCACAAAGTCCAAAGCATTACTCTGTGTTTCCAAGAAGAGGAATTACCTTTTGAAGTCTTATTCCAACAAAGCGAAGCAAAAGTGATGAGAGTATAACTTTCAGGGTTCATTTTGTCAGACACTAGGATTAGAGATGTTGAAATCTTTACCTTTACGTGTTTCAGCCGCCATCTGCAAGCCGTCATCAGAAGTAATGAACAGTTTTATGGATGTTAAACTCGTTCTTATGTTGACCTTTTGGTATTTTCATTGAGACTAACTTTGCCATCAAGGTTCACTTTCACACGTATGGCCTTCCAATGTCCACTGTAGTGGACACATGTTATCATAAAAATCCAAACTTTATTTCCCAATTTATCTTTTTAGATCCTCCTGACTGAATGCATATGGACCTATTTTATATCTCATATTTGGCTGCCTTTAGTTAGCATCTCCATAGAGACGAGCTGGAGACGTCCCACTCCCAGTAAAGTTACACTTAGGTTTAGAAATGAAAGCAATTTCTTGTATGAGCTTTATGTGTGTTTAAATTGCCAATAAATCTGACAGAACCGAAGTTCTGGTTTCAAATCCCCAGCACAAACAAAAGCCTCTTTCATTTCACTCGGTGGGAATGTCGGTCTGTGAGCTGCGATTTGTGTGGGTTCGAATCACATCTTTCTCCTCTCTTGAGCGGATCCCCCCTCCGCCGTTCCGCTCTGTCAATACTTTACATGAAATGCGCAGGTACGACGCCTGGATCGATGCCTCTGCCCTCCCCGCGGCTCATTGGGTTTCCAGCGCCTCTTCCTCTGCGCCGCCCTGAAGGATTTGGGCGGGACTGGGATGTGCGCTCGTTCACAGCGAGAATGAGGCTTTATGGTGCTAATGCTGAACTCGCGATGGCCCCCACAAACAGATAGTTTCAGTGATGTGTTCTGACAGTGTAAGACCTTCAGAGAGGAGAGCTCTGTGTTTCCAGCGGGGTGAAACTGGGAGAAGCTTTTTTTGTTTTATTCTGCCCCCACTAGTGTGTTTTTGAATTGCATTGTAGTAGCAGTAGCAAGGGTGGTCAAAGAACTGGATTTGAGTAAAAGTACAGAAACCACCGGTCAAATATTTAAAAAAAAAAGTTGCTTGGATACTGAGTAAAAGTACTGAAGTATTTGCACTCTTAAATCTTAAATAATTCACATCTGTTGTGAATAACTGGCTTCAAAAAATGCAACACAAGTGGAAACAAACCTTGTTCCTTGTCGTAAGTTATTTGCAATTACATCTGCACAAGTATATTTATTTTATTTTTTTACTTTGAAATCTAAATAGAGTATAATGGATTATGTTAATTTTGCATAGTGGATAAAAGTAATACTAGCCACTCCGAGAACACTTGTTTCAGCCGCGCTCTCCTTTCGCACTCTGCGGTGGAGCCGGTGTGAAGGCGACCGACTTCGAGCCGAATACTCGTACTTTCATTTTTTTTGCACAAAGAAACATAACAAACTTATTTTTTATCAATATTATTACTTTGAGGCAAAATGGATCAACTTTATACAGTGGGTTGCATAAGTTTCCCTTTTAACCTTTTCGACATTTTGCCACACTATGGACCATAAACAAATATACATATTTAAATAAACTCAAATATATTTAATATTTAATGTTATGTGAAAGACACGCACTAAGTGACAAACAATCATGAAGTGAAATTCATGCATGATTTTGAACTTTTTTGTATTAATCTTTTAGTGCATCCAATTGCCTTCAGAAGTAGCATGATGATTTCTGAATGATCACATGTTGACCTAATGACTAAATAGTGTCTACCTGCGTGTAATCTAATGTCAGTTCAAATCCAGCTGCTCTGTGATGGTCTCAGAGGTCTGTTCAGAGACTATTGGGGAGCAGACAGCATCATGAAGTCCAAGAACACACCAGACAGGTCCGGGATAAAGTTATTGAGAAGTATAAAGCTGGGTTAGGTTATAAAACAGATTTCCAAAGTACAGTTAAATACACCATCCAGAAATGGAAAGAGTGTGGCATCACTGCAAACCTGATGACCCTGGATGAACTGCAGAGAGCTACAGCTCAGGTGGGGGAAACTGTACACAGGACAACTATTAGTTGTACACTGCACAAATCTGGCCTTTATGGAAGAGTGGCTAGAAGAAGCCATTAAAAACACAAGAAGTCCTGTTTGCTGTTTGTCAGCCACATGTGGGATACATCAAACATGTGGTAGGTGCTTTGGTCAGATGGGTGTGCTTTTCTTCAGCAGGGACAGGGAAGAGGGTTCGAGTTGATGGGAAGATGGATGGAGCCAACTACAGGGCGGAAACCTGTTGGGGTCTGGAAAAGACTTGGAAACTGGGGCGGAGGTTCTTCTTCCAGCAAGACAATGACCCTAAACATAAAGCCAGGGCAACAATGGAATGGTTGACAACAAAAGATATTGATGTGTTAGAATGGCCAAGTCAAAGTCCAGACCTAAATCCAATCGAGAATCTGTGGAAAGATCTGAAAACTGCGGTTCACAAGCGCTCTCCATCTAATCTAACTGAGCTTGAGCTGCTTTGCAAAGAAGAATGGGTAAAAAATTCCAGTCTCAAGATGTGCAGGACTGGTAGAGACATAGAGACAAGTGTAGATACTTGTGCAAAGCCCACATTACAATTGTCTTTATATATATAAAAAAAAAAACATTCAAAATCATGTATACATTTAATTCCACTTCACTATTGTGTGTCACTTAGTGTGTGTCTTTTACATAAAATTTCAACTGAATATATTTATGTTTGTGGTCCATAGCATGGCAAAATGTGGAAAAGTTAAATGGGTTCTAAGTGTCATGATTTTTCAGTCCGTCAGTACAGACAGTGCAGTCCGGGAATAAAGTAAAATGATCGGAACTTGGTGTATGGACAAAGACTGGCATTGCATAAAGTGTTGTCTTCACGAGAGAACTCCAGAATCCGATGCCACTTGCTCTACCGCCCCCTTTGTTCGTAAAAAGATACGGCCACGGCAACAAAAAACGAACACCGGTCCACATGGTGCAACATCTGCTCTGCCTTCCAGGAGCAGCTACAAAAGGTTATGAGCTCAGATGTGGAAAGGCACAACTCAAAGGTCAGCAATTGAAAGGCGACGCGTCTTTTAATCTACACCCGTCTTACAGTTGTGTCCTGCATTTCGAGTTTGCCTTCAGTGCATTCGGGCTTGGTCTCGTCACAAACGGCATTCTTGGTCTCTCCCTCTTTCTTCCTCTTTCTTCCAGCACATTAAATTCAGCTCACTATCCGGAGCATTATTTGTCAGCCCCGGTGGCGTCCATCTTGTGGCCACAAAAAGCCAAATAGCCCCAGCCGGGTGACAGGACAGATGTTTAGTGTAACAACTAGTCACCGCGAGGAGAGCTGGCTGTTTGCCCTCTGTACGCGCACAGGCACTTTTCAAATACAACCGCTGTTTACCTCAGGCTCAACCTTTGATAGGCCGCTTACCAATTCAATATGGCGTCCGCTCGGGATGGTTGATGTAATGTGGGGGGGGGGTTGTAGTTTTCTTTTTTCTTTTGACTAGGAGAATATCATCAGTTAGCGTAAAAATAGGACCAAGGCATTATCTTTGTACATGACGTTTTAGATAGACATTTTACAGTTACAACATTTAAAAAAAAACAGATGTAATATTCAATGTTCTCTCAAAGAATACAGGAAAATCTGTGCCTGTGGCTGCGATAAAAAAAACAAAAAAAAACACACAATTACTTTTTCTCATGTCCAAATCAAACTTCCAATCAACCATTTAAACATTACAGGCAAAAAATGTGACAACAAATATTTCAACAAAGCTTTCAAAGGATATATCTGCATGATTGTGATAGGAAAAAAACAACTTAAAATATTAGATAATCCAACAATTTCAGAAAAAAATATTTATAAAATGGCCAATCGCAGCGAAGGTAAAATAAATGCCATTTAAAATTCTTAATATCTACTAGCATCTAACTATCAGAAGGCTGAACTCTACGGAAACACAACTCCAACGCACTTCTGACTTATCTGCCGCTTGATGAAAAAAGGAGTTTGAACACAGATGGTAAAAAAAAAAAAACAGACCTCGGCCTTTTTCCTTGGTAACTCTTGCAGTTCATTCTGTATTACTTAACATTCACTTAAATTATACCGTCTATTACACTGCAAAGACCAAAAGGATTAGCAAAAATGTTTTTTTGATGGCTACCCTCAAGGCTCTGTTTAAAATTTTAGCATAACCTGGTTACATAAGTGGCCGTAAAACCCTGGTGAATAATGGCCAAAGTCAAACACAGAAGGAAGGGAATAAAAAGGGTGAAATTGATGTACTTCATAAAGTATCCCATCCAATAGCTATTCAAATCATTTTTATATTTGCCTTTATGAATATTTCAGTTTAACAGTGAACGTTTTTTTAAACACTGTTATGAATCCCAGGCTTTATTGTTTTGTCCTTATCTGTTTCACTGTATATAAACCACGGGTATGTCTTTTTATAACATGAACGTTGACATACCTCAAACATTAAAAGGGCCTATTCTAGGTGAGATACTTTTCTGAGCTTTTTACCACATTCTAATGTTATAGCTGGCAACGTCCCATGGATCCATCAGTCTCAATAGCTGACGCAGTTTTTTGGGGGCAAACAGAAGCTCCGTACATTGGAATGAATGAGGAAAGATCGTCTGAAAACCTTTAATTTACACATGAAAAAACGTTTTCTTTGTTTCAGATCATTCACAGAGAAAACGGTGAATGTTTTAAAGCTGAGCTGCTAAACCCACTGTGATCATGACTTGTCTGTGACATTTGCCTGTGGAACTTTTTCGCTGGATGCTTTATAATGTCACTACAACAGCTTCAGCCTTTAGTCTGTTGCTTTTATATTATCATTAAATTAAAATCATACAGCCTACGATGTAATTTTATAGCTTATGAGAGCAAATGGTATGGTTCGTTCAGCAGTTAACCTACTAACTGCTAATGCTAACGTTAATGTGCGTTTTAAAACCGAGAGAATCATTAATTAGACCTAATGCTGAACCGGTTGGATGAGTTTGAATAATTACCGATTAAAGACGTTACACAAAGTGCATATTACACGGCCACAATGTGGAGCTGTTTCCTCAGTAATGAGCTCTGACATGGCCATAACAGATCCCACAAAAATAAAAAAATCTTCCAATCGTCTTCTGACAGTGACTTGATGTGTCTGTAATCAAGAACGGACATTGTCCTGTAGTTTCGGATCACTGGTTTGGAATATTTTATCTTCCGAACGAGAAATAGTCCCTTTTTCACATACACACTAATGCAATTTTTAACTCCCGATTCCCTCAAAAGGGGGCGTTGTCCAGTAAAAGTTCCCGGATGTTGCTCCCATCTATTCAAGTGCGTGCATACTGACTGAAATTCAGGTGACGTACTATCATACACAATTTTGTCGTCGCTTAGCGTAGCCGCTTGATCTTGTAATGATGTGCCGTCCCCGTGGCTTGGATTTTCGCCCACGTTTTGGGTGGGCGAAACGTTCAGCTAGGGCCTTTCGTTTACATTGCCGTTGCTTCCTAGATACGTAACTCCACATCTGAGAGAGCGCTGCTGGTATCGGCTCATCGTTTCCCACTGCCAAAGTGAGAAGAAATATACCTTTTATATACCTATCTGCTCCATACTTTAAAAGTCTGCTTGTCCACATAAATATTCCCACCGCTTTGCCTTGTCCAGCTTTGGAAATGGGATAGAAAAATTAATCCTCCAGCAAATTGTCTGGGTATTGAGAGTCCGATTCGCGCAAGCCCCAACAGCAATGCTTAGTTCCTTGGCATTTGAACATGTTTTGTTGCAGAAAACATTGGAACACTGACTATCGAAGCAACCATAGCCACCCATGCAAAATGAGCGCTTGTTTGGCTCACTCTACACCCCATGATGCTTCGAAGCGTTATTACGATCCACTTTTAGCTAATGTAAAAGATGCTATTATCTAGTGGTATTCATGTTATGGGTTGATGGGGACATCAGATCAGAGGGCCTGAAGGAAAACTAGACACCCAGGCAAGGGGGAAACACCACGCAGAACGTCCCTACTTTGGACGGGAATCTAATCAGGGACCTTTTTATTGCAAGACAAGAGTGCTTAGCCATCTAGTCGCTAAAACCAATGCTAAGGTGTACTTAAATAAACTAATTTGGGGACCTAAGGTTAGGTAGTGATATTTTGTTTTCTTGTTGCACCATGCTTTATATTGTTTAAGAATGTACAGATTTCTGGTGCTCCCCTGATGCTTCATTACGGCCCGATTCCACATTCTCCGTGTTCGCCTCGATCCGCAGCAAATACGTTACCGTTTTAATTATTGAGAAATGTTCCACAACGTCTCTCTGAAACAAAACAAAACAGAAAACAAAATACGGCTCGTCAAGAGTCCGGTCGGCTCGAGCTCTACAGTTCAGATCGCACCACACAGGGAAGAGACCGCCAACAATTTATTCAGGATTATCAAAGTAAATACCGGCAGCCCGGCGGAGAGGCGCCAGACGGAGTGAAGCGGCGGTAGTGGGCGTTGACGTCGCGGTCATTCGGAGGCGAGCGAGCAGGCAGGGGATGTGGAATCTGGGCGTTTGTGGAATGTTATTTCATCTGGTGGTACCGTTCGAAACAGGCGTGTCATCTTCAAAGACAAAGAAATGCAGTAGGAGAGCTGTGATTGGCTTCGTGTTACTGCCTGGCCAGCAAATCGGCTGGATATTACAACTTACTGTGTTTTTGAGTTATTAAACTCTCTGAATGTGTGTCTCGCTAATTTTGCCGCACGAGCTGCACACTGTTTAATCAACTTGTCAGAAGAATAATACAGTACAAACTTCTCTGTGACATAAACAGAAATAAAATGCAGACGGGCCTCTCTGAGAATACGATTCACTCACCAGAGACAACCACCACACAGTGTACCGAGGTATTTTGTTCACAATGCACTACTAAACGTGCGCTTCAAACAGTATGTGCAGGTTGCTTCAGTGTAGATGTTGTTCTTAGCAGGTGAGACGGGGCAGATGAGAGGAGACCTAAGCAGACAAACTGTTGCCCTGCCCTCCCAAACAGTGACAAAGCGTCAGGTTCCTTCAAAGTGTGGATTGAAGCTTAAAAGTAAATGGACCATATTTCAATCACCAAATAAAATGTCCTTATATCCAATATTTAAAAGAACAGACCACCGTTTTTTCCATACTGAGAAATGTTCTTACATGAGCATATACGAGTTGATACGCACCTGTCCTATAGCCCCGTTTCGAGCTATAGGAATATGCTGGGAGAGGCCAAATGCTAACAACATCTTTGGTCTTTTTGTGTGACTGAGCACACGCACGCACCAAGACCAGACAGGTACGCATCAACTCGTCTAAGCTCAGGTATGAACATATCTCAGTATGTAAAAACGGTGGCCTGTTCCTTTAAAGGTGCATTATATAACTTTTGTATGTGGAAAAAAGTGGATACTGGTGTGTATTTGACGATGTATGGACTCAGCCATTGTGTGGACGGTTAGCACTCCGTCTTTATTGTCCGTTATAGTCAGAATCAGAATCAGAATTCGTTTTATTGCCAAGGTTTGTGAACAAGGTTTACAAACTAGGAATTTTACTTGGTGCAAACGTGCGACATAAAACATATAACACAGAATTAAGATAAAATATAAGCTAAGAACGTTAAACTATAAGGCTATAAGGGCATGCATAAAATAAAAAATATTAAATAAATAAGATAAAATAAAGTGACATATGTTAAGACAACAACAATTTGACAATGAACAACAGCGGGGTTGTATATACAGATGTTTTGGCATTTAAAGTGGTATTAAGTGTTTAAAGTGATAAAGTGATAGCAGCGGGTCTAAGTGTGGACACACCGCACAGTGCAAGTGCAGATACATCCATGAGTCTGTGACTGAGCTACAGAGACTTGTTTTTGTTCATGAGTCTGATGGCGGAGGGGAAAAAACTGTTCAAGTGGCGGGATCTATGGGTCTGGATAGACAGTAGCCTCCTGCCTGAGGGGAGAGGGGTGAATAGTCCGTGACCAGGGTGAGAAGGGTCAGCTGTGATCCGACCGACACGCCTCCGGGTCCTGGAGGTGAACAGGTCCTGGAGAGATGGGAGCTCACAGCCAATCACCTTCTCTGCAGCACGCACAATGCGCTGCAGACGGTGCTTGTCCCGTTCTGTAGCGCCGGGAAACCACACGGTGATGGAGGAGGTGAGGATGGACTCGATGATGGCCGTGTAGAACTGCACCAGCATCTTGGTTGGCAGCTTGAGTTTCCTCAGCTGCCGCAGGAAGAACATCCTCTGCTGGGCCTTCTTGATGAGGGAGCTGATGGTTGGCTCCCATTTGAGGTCCTGGGTGATGGTGGTGCCCAGGAAACGGAAGGAGTCCACGATGGAAATGGGGGTGGAAGAGTCTGTCAGGGCAAGGGGGGACGGTGGGGCTGTGTCTTTCCTAAAGTCCACGATCATCTCCACTGTCTTCTGGGCGTTCAGCTCCAGGTTGTTGTGGCTGCACCAGGACGCCAGCCGTTCCACCTCTCTCCTGTAGGCGGACTCATCACCGTCCGAGATGAGCCCGATGAGGGTGGTGTCGTCCGCAAACTTGATCAGTTTAACGGTCTGGTGGCTGGAGGTGCAGCAGTTTGTATACAGGGAGAAGAGCCAGGGGGAAAGTACACAGCCCTGAGGAGTTCCAGTATTTGTAGTCCGAGTGTCCGAGACGATCTTCCCCAGCCGCACGTGCTGTCTCCGGTCCGTCAGGAAGTCGGTGATCCACCTGCAGAGGAAGTCGGGCACGCTGAGCTGGTAGAGCTTGTCTCGTAGCAGTTCAGTGAGGATGGCAGAGCTGAAGTCCACAAACAGGATCCTGGCGTAGGTTCCTGGGGAGTCCAGATGCTCCAGGGTGAAGTGGAGGGCCAGATTGACTGCGTCGTCCACAGACCTGTTGGCTCTGTAGGCGAACTGCAGCGGGTCCAGGAGGGGGGCGGTGATGTCCTTGAGGTGAGGCAGGACCAAGCGCTCAAAAGTCTTCATGACCACAGACGTCAGTGCCACCGGCCTGTAGTCATTAAGTCCTGTGATCCGTGGTTTCTTAGGGACAGGGACGATGGTAGATGATTTGAAGCAGGACGGCACGCGGCATGACTCCAGGGAGGTGTTGAAAATGTCTGTGAAGACGGGAGCCAGCTGATCCGCGCAGTGTCTCAGGGTGGAGGGGGAGACACCATCCGGCCCAGGGGCCTTTCGCGGGTTCAGCTTCAGGAATTGCCGACGCACTTCCTCTTCTTGGATGGAGAGAGCAGGGGGGGGGAGGGTTTGTGGAGACCTTTGATGAAGTGCTGGGGTCGTTGATGGTAGAGGTGATGATGGGGGGAGCAGGGGCAGCTGGAGTGTCTAGAGAGGTGTCAAAGGCTGATGGGCGTTCGTGGCGGCAGTAATGTGTATTCAGACTCTGGGCAAGGCACAGGTCGTTCAGAGCCCTGGGGGCCTTGGGCTTGTAATTGGTGATCGCCCTAAGACCCCGCCACACTGCTCCAGAGTCATTGGAGGAGAACTGATGTTGGAGACGGGCAGAGTATGCAGCTTTAGCTTTCTCCACCTCCCTGCTAAAGCTGTACCTTGCCTCCCTGAAATGGTCTCTGTCGCCATTTTTGTGGGCCGTCTCTTTCTCCTTTCGTAGGTGTCGGAGTTTGGGGGTGAACCAGGGTTTATCATTATTAAAACAAACCCTAGTGCGCGTTGGTATGATGCGCTCCTCATTGAACTGGATGTATGAGGTCACAGTGTCCGTATATTCATCCAGGTTGTTGCCAGCCTTTAACGCTTCCCAGTCTGTAGTCTCCAAACATGAGCGCAGCTCCTCCACAGCGGTAAACCTCTTTATTGTGCTCACTACAGGTTTAGCGAGTTTCAGTCTTTGTCTGTATGAGGGGATTAAGTGGACCATCACGTGATCTGAAAGTCCGAGTGCAGCGCGGGGGACAGCGTGGTATGCGTTGCGTATTGTAGTGTAACAGTGATCCAGCGTGTTCTCCTCTCTGGTGGGGCATTTAATAAACTGTCTGTATTTGGGTAATTCCTGGCTCAGGTTCCCCTTGTTAAAGTCACCAAGCACAATAACAAGAGAGTCCGGGAAGGTCCGCTCCGTGTGTAGTATCTGCTCCGCGAGCGCGCGCTGAGCTTCGAGAATGTCCGTGCCCGGCGGTAGATACGCAGCCACCAGAATGAATGAAACTATTTCCCGCGGTGAATAAAAAGGCTTACAGTTAATGATGAGATATTCCAGAGCAGGAGAGCAGTGTTGGGAGATCGCTGTAGTATCAGTACACCAGCTGCTGTTGATGTAGAAACAAACTCCACCGCCTTTTGTTTTCCCGGAGAGCCTCGGGTCCCGATCCGCGCGGAGAAGCTGAAAGCCCTCCAGGTGAACCGCGCTGTCCGGGACCTTCGCGCTCAGCCATGTCTCCGTGAAACAGAGAACGCAGGACGAGGAGAGGTCCTTGTTTCTTCTCATCAGCAGCGCTAGTTCGTCCATCTTGTTGAGAAGTGAGCGAGCGTTCGTGAGGAATACGCCAGGTAAAGGCGTGCGTGCACCGCGCCTGCGAAGGCGAACAAGGGCCCCCGCACGCTTTCCCCTCCGGCGGCGTCTCACTCGTTTGGTCAAAAAGTGGACCAAATCCGCGGCTGTTGCCAAAAAAACTGGCAGTAGGTCCGTAGAGGTAATTGACCTGATGTTCAGAAGCTCTTCACGGGTGTAAGAGCACGCGGACACACAGTAAACGCACAATAACAGAGACA
This sequence comes from Proterorhinus semilunaris, assembly GCA_021464625.1. NCBI lineage: Eukaryota > Metazoa > Chordata > Actinopteri > Gobiiformes > Gobiidae > Proterorhinus > Proterorhinus semilunaris. The sequence continues at coordinate 26,110,379 of CM038356.1, read as the reverse complement.
ACAGAGCGCACGAAAGCACCATGGCTGCCTTCCTCGGCGCCATCTTGTATACATACATACATACATACATACATACATCTTTTGGCCTCTAGGACACTCCAGGATACTCTGTTTTTCAGGTTTTCTGGATGGAACGTATGCGTAACCATGGAGATGGTTCCACCAGCAGTGAAAACCTACCAGAAACCCTAATGGTGCCTACACGCCTAAACGCACGGATGCTTCTATTTGGACGCTTGCAATCAGACACTCGCACGTGTTCACCCCAGGCTGCTCCACTGCTGTTTCCTGATTCTTCGCTTGTACTTTGGTGACGAGTGGAATCGTTTTACCAGCCTACATTTTTCTGACACTTGAGGCAAATCTCATCACTTTAATTAGGCCCGAGCGGCCTGCCGTAGCAAGGGCCTATTGTATTCGCAACGCAGTGCGCATGCTACTTCTGAAGGCAATTGGATGCACTAAAAGATTAATACAAAAAAGTTCAAAATCATGCATGAATTTCACTTCATGATTGTTTGTCACTTAGTGCGTGTCTTTCACATAACATTAAATATTAAATATATTTGAGTTTATGGTGTGGGCCCTTATACTTATAATTGCTGCAAAATGAATGGGGGTATATGGCCAACTGTCATACGGAGGTGGATGACGAGCGCTTCGCGCTCGTCATCCACCTCCGAGCCCCACGGGTGCGTGGGGGAAGTCGAAAGCTTTAAAAAAATGCATAATATGTTGTAGTCGCGAAAGCGACTATATTGTTTTTGCAGGAAATATTATTATTAGGCCCGAGCGGCCTGCCGTAGCAAGGGCCTATTGTAATCGCAACGCAGTGCGCGCAGCGCACTGAACCGAGGTGCGCGGAGCGCACGAAAACAGCGCGAAGCGCTGTCCCCATGTCAAACGTGAACTCACCGTGTAAAACAGTGACTGCCCACACCTCTGGTGTGGGCCCTTATACTTATAATTGCTGCAAAATGAATGGGGGTATATGGCCAACTGTCATACGGAGGTGGATGACGAGCGCGAAGCGCTCGTCATTCACCTCCGAGCCCCACGGGTGTGTGGGGGAAGTCAAAAGCTTTCCAAAAATGTATAATATGTTGTAGTCGCGAAAGCGACTATATTGTTTTTGCAGGAAATATTATTATTATTAGGCCCGAGCGGCCTGCCGTAGCAAGGGCCTATTGTAATCGCAACGCAGTGCGCGCAGCGCACTGAACCTAGGTGCGCGGAGCGCACGAAAACAGCGCGAAGCGCTGTCCCCATGTCAACCGTAAACTCACCGTGTAACACAGTGACTGCCCACACCTCTGGTGTGGGCCCTTATACTTATAATTGCAGCAAAATGAATGGGGGTATATGGCCAACTGTCATACGGAGGTGGATGACGAGCGCGAAGCGCTCGTCATTCACCTCCGAGCCCCACCGGTGCGTGGGGGAAGTCGAAAGCTTTCCAAAAATGTATAATATGTTGTAGTCGCGAAAGCGACTATATTGTTTTTGCAGGAAATATTATTATTCTTTCTTTCTTCTTCTTTCTTTCTTCTGCTCTTTGAGCAGGAATTTGACCTCCTGAACATAGTCAAAAACTCACCAAACTTTGCCCAAAATTCAGATCTGGTGAAAAATTAATTAAAATGTGTGTTTCGTTTTGGGGAGATAAAAAATGGCGCGACAGCGCCACCTACAAAAGTGAAAATACATTGCGCCTATGGGGAGGGGGCCAACATAAACTTTGTCGCAGAGCGACGGGATTCGGTACAGACATTCGTCCTGTGAGGACAAACAAAATATATTATTGTGGCCACGCCCCCAGACAAACCGGAAGTCCGCCATTTTGACAGGAAGTCGGGAAAATGCTGAGTCAGCGTTTTCGCTGACGTCGCATTTTAACGAACTCCTCCTAGGGCGTTTCACCAAATGAGCCCAAAATCGCTCCACTTCATCTCGAGATGTGGGGCATCAAAAGTTATCCAAATTTTTTGGCTAAGTTTTACGGTTTGTTTGCGGCGAAGCCGCAATCTTTATGAAGAATTTTGCGACTTACCGAAAACAACAAAATGCTCCCATTCACACAAACGAACTCCGATTAAAAATCGGAAATATACATTTTATTGATCGTTCGCCCCCGGACACAACAAATGTGAAAAAGTGAAATTTGGCGCGATAGCGCCCCCTCTAGGCCGAGAACAAAAAATGCATTATGGGAAAAAAATTAGTTTCTCGGAAATTGATAAAATTCGGCACAATAATAGCTGATGGCATCCCGGTCAAAAAAGCCAATGAGACCCATACCATATTTTCTACGGTGTTGCCATAGAGACGACCGAGGCTCGCCATGTTATTCCAATGGGACTGACCCGCATATCACACATTATACACGATTACAGTGCGTTAGCGCCCTCTGTGAGGAGCTTGTGAACAGTAGTCATTGATGTACGGCCCGTCAGGGCCGTCCAATGCTGCTTGTGTAATAAAAAAGATTTGGGGCGCGCTAGCGCCCTCTCCAGGTTGGAGCCATCATTCACATGGAGACGTGAAAAATCTCGTTTTGATGTTTACTCACAAAGATTAATGGCACATCAGGCCAATAAAATGTAGTGTGGCCACGTTGGCGCCCTCGGTAGGGTTATGGCGCGGCAATGGAGGCACTAAGGGAGGTCTCCATTACATGGTTGCTAGGCGACCAACAGGTGGTCGGCCATTTTGGGAAAAATAGAGTAATCAGCGCCGAAGGCGCCATTTCTTGCATTTTTGCTCTTTTATAAACTCTACCGAGGGGGGCAGCGACATTATAACCACGTAGGGCGCGGCAGCGCCTCCCGGTTATTGCGGCGGCGTGCGGCAACCGGCGTCAACCGGCCACCGCGTCCCGCGAGGGCCTCTCGATGCCGCTTGCGGCTTTAATTGATAATTGATCCTGGAGCGTTCTAGAGGCCATCCTCATGGGAAATAAAGGTGCCATGCAAATGAATGCATATATATCAACTTTTTTATTCCGGATAAAAAGTTACATAATGCACCTTTAACAAACTAAACTCAACATAAAGAAACACTGACTCAAACACAATGCACCCCTTTCACTATTGCAGCTGTGAATCCACTCAATCTATTCATACCCCTAATGCTATTTATAGATACAAACAAGGATTTAAGAGAGATTATGATCTCGCTGCAGCCATTTGGGGAGGCCTCACTGTTAATCCCCCATTTAAAAAGTCCTCACTATCTTGTGCACACACTCGTACATTCTATGCACAGGTTTAGCAGAGCCATTACCTCACATCTCTGTCCGCTAATGTTGACAGATGCCTCAGTCGTGATGAAAGGCTTTGTTTATGGTGCCTGTTGTAGTGGATGCCTCGGTGACGTATTACTCTGTGTTGTTTTGTCTCCTACACCTGTGTAAAGAAATGCACTGAACTATTAAGTCATTAGAGTGAGTTATGCGGCGCAAGAAGTACGGCATTGGGGTTTTGTCCGTGTTGGTATCCTCGTATGCCCCCCTCAGCGGTCGGGTTTTGAGATACAGTCAAGTTTTAGATTGAAGACCCAAATGTTGAACACATCTGTGTCTCCAGAAAACTTAATCAAGCGTTGGACTTACCCATTTGACGTGATGTAAAAGTTGTTGCTTACGTTATTGCATTGGTTCCTAAAGGGGGGACATTATGCTCAGGAGGGAGCTTTTTTTTTTCTTACAACGTTCTTCCCTCATCATTAACTTGCAGAATTGTGTTTTGAGCAAAGACATATTATTAGTAAACCGACATTCTTACCTTCTCCCTATTTACATTAACAATACCAGTTGTTGAATCCATCATGGCAGCTCAGTCTCCTAAAGAGGGCAAAAAAGGCAGAGCACCCTCAAGCCTCCACAGTTCTCCTGGGCCTGTCAATCAAAAGAAAAGAAAACCCTCACATTTAAAAAAACAAACAAAAAAACACTGGGGATAAAAGCCAGCGTAGTTGAAAATACCCCTCAGAGTTGTCACAGAAGAGATGTCTATTCGTAGACAAGCATGCAATGCTTTAGTTTAGAGCCTGACTTTTAAGCCGTTTTTGGGAGTAGTAAAGTCCATAATTGTAGCGCGTGTTTTGGAGTCGCTCCTAGCCACTAGGGGGTGGTATTGCAGCATTATCAGCACCATGACACGAGGCCCAAAGAGAAGTGCTATCCTCGTCCATTGGTTTTGAGCCATTCATCCATTTTTTGAGTAATCTGTGAAACTTCTGTGGCATGTCGGCCCAAGTCTACAGAACCAGAGAGGCATGAGGTTTGTTTTGATGGAGTAGGAGGGGCTTAATCATGCAATCAAGGAACATGTGACTAAGCAGTTGTAGGTCCTTATAGACTTTTCTAGCCAAGGCAGTGTTGTAGTAACAGAAGTGACAGGAGACAGTGATTAAAGATGTGTTTGAAATCATGATGGACTGCCATCGATGAGAATTACCGTCACACCAAGAAAAGTCAGTGAAATTGGGCAGAGAAATGCCTGAAAACAATTCAAAGTAAAAGGCAAAACTTAAAATAAAATAAAAAAGTTTGTTGTTTTACAGTTGTCAAATGTATTTCACACTTAAATGTATGAAGTGGGAAGTCACAAGTCATTTTGGGATGTTTTGAATACTTCAAAACGTTGAAATGTTGCCTAAAAGAACTGTTTTACAAAAGTGTGATTCTCTCCACTTTTTGTAAAAAAAGCACTGTAGTTGTTCATTTGCCAATTAAAAAAATTACCAATAAACCTGTAATATACAAATTTGTATATTTTATGTATATTATATACTTGAAATAAATCCATCCAACCATCAATCAATCAATCAGATCTTTTTTTTGGTACTTAGTTTGTAGTTATCAGAGAAGTACAACATTATCTGTGGGTTAGTGAAGATTAATGGACATGATCATACATTCTGGAATGCTGGGGGTGGCTTCTGGGGAAAGATCTGGCAGGCAAAGAGTTGAGACAATCATCAAATCAGAGAAGAGGGAATCCCAAACTTTGGGTTGTCAGGTCCTTTAGCTTAAATGTGTTAATACAATTAACATAAACATATCCCGGAGAGTCTGATTCTAGCATTTATTGTGTTGGATGTATTATTTGCATTATTCAGAAAGACGACTGTAGACCGGTCATACTAATTTTGTATATTTACGGCGTTCTTAACCTTCCTGGCATTTCAACACCATAGGGTCCAACCTTACTGACCTACAAAGAATGTACAAAATACAGACTATGAAACTTCCCCTCCGCCTCGTGGGCTTATGCCTTATTTTTAACACCTATAGAATGACTTTTCCCTCTGAGACTAATATATGCATAGAGAGCAGAAAATTCCCAACTGCTTTACACTGTATGCATTAAGTTTATATGAAAACCAGAGACGCTAGTTCTTCCAAGTTGCGCCTCTCTGCGCCGAGTCATGTTTATTAAGTCTCGGAGCGCGCCAGTGATTTATTAAATGGTGAAATATTAAAATTCAGGCATTCCTGCGCTCCATCCTCTCCAGCGGAGGTTGCTCTTAAAGTGATTTCACGCTCGGTGGCTATCTGTGTGGGAAATAATGTGTGGCGTTATTATTATTAAGAGGGGGAGAAGGGGGTGGAGTGAGAGGCACTGACAGAAGTGCCTTTAAAGGAGCAGAGTTCAAAGTCTATCTCTTAACCGATCCAAAATGGCTTAAATGTATCACTTTCTGAGTAGACTAGTGAAAACAATCATTGACAATGGCACATATAGACCCTGTGTGAAGTTGATTGTGATTTACAGGTTATATCTATCCCAAAGATTTGGATGAGTGCTTGAGCCCCACAACACCCACGGGATCGGCGCCTATTCCCTGAAGTACTGTATGGCCAGTGGAGGGTATTTTAACATAAAAACATGTATGCATTCCCCTATCATTCTGGTGACTTCTCACTGCTCGTGATAATTCGTAACGTTGTTGAATAAATAGCCGCCGCACAATGGAACTTGTCACTTATATGTACTCAAATAGGCGGCACGGTGGCGCAGTGGTTAGCGCTCGTGCTTCGCAGGTCCGAGTTCGATTCCCACCTGGACGAGGCCTTTATGTATGGAGTTTGCATGGTCTCCCCGTGTCTGCGTAGGTTTCCTCGAGGTACTCCGGTTTCCCCTACAACTAAAAACATGTGCAATAGGTGTTTCCTCCAGCCAGGTGTTTCTGACCACCGGGAGATGGGTCCCCAGCCGCGGCACTGCCCACTGCTCCCTACGCGTCGTCCAGTGGCGTCGAGGGATGGGTCAAATGCAGAGGACAAATTGCGTAATACAGTTGGCCATACCGCCTTTGCAATGCTCAATCCCGTCAGACCTCAGAAGCTAAGCAGGGCCTGGTCGGTACTTGGATGAAAGACCGTTTGGGAACACCAGAAAGCCTGGAGAATGTAGTGAGTGAGGGAGTGGTTGGTGGTGGTCACTGATGTGCGCAGACTGGTTGCCTCGCTACCATCACCGAGTAGCTATGGAGTGAGTGAATAATGCACAAAATTGTAAAGCGACTGAGCATCTGGAAAAGTGCTATATAAGACTAATGCATTATTAATATTAGTTGATGTATAATGACAAATAAAGCACCTTTTATCTTTTACCTTTATACTGTAAAGGTGATCTAATCATTTTCTACATTTGTCAAATTCACCTTTTGGATATATCTGACTCCTCTCCTCCATACATAATCACACTGCAGAATCTGAAACCAACCAATAGGCCTTCTCAGCGCATAATGGCATGTGAACGCAGCATTTTATGTACGAAATAACAGTGATTTCCTCCATAAGCATTTCCTGGTGTTGCTGAATCACTCCCCTATCTCCTTCTCGCCGCGTTTACATTCCGCGGCACTCACTGATAGCCGCCCACAGGCCCTCAGCCTCTGCCTGGCGCGGACTATCAGGGGCACTTTGGATCAGCGGGAGGTACTGGCTCTGAAGTGCTGTGTTCCTCCGGAGGTTACAAACACTCGGCCTCCCGTCGACAGATCAATGGGGCTGTCAGAGCAAATGCACTGCAGCCTTCAGCCACCGTGTGTGTGTGTGTGTGTGTGTGTGTGTGTGTGTGTGTGTGCGCGTGCGTGTATGTGTGTGTAAGACTATATATCCTCAGTGTGGAAAGTTTGGAAGTCTGGTGTCAAGTTGTTGGCCATGGAGGTGACGCTGCCTTCCAAATCGACAGGTGAAACTCAGAAAATTCATAAAAAAGTTCATTTATTTCTGAAATCCAGTTTAAAATGTGAAACTAATGTATGATATAGACTCATGGTATGCAGACGGTGGCGCAGATGGTAGAGCCGGTCGTCTCATGATCAGAAGGTCGGGGGTTCGAATCTCGCCTCCTGAAGGTGCATGCTGTCGTTGTGTCCTTGGGCAAGACACTTCCCCCACCTTGCCTCCAGTGTCTGTGTATGAATGGGTGAGAGGTTCCTAGCTGTAAAGCGCTTTGAGTGCCTAATGTAGGTGGAAAAGCACTATATAAGTTTAGACCATTTACCATGAAAATTTCAGAAAATTTGAATATTACATGAAATCAATGAAACAATGATTTTAAACAAATAAATGTGGGTGCTCTGAAAACTCTAATCATGCATATGTACTTAGTACTTGGTTTGGGTGTTTTACTTGAATTACTGCCTAAATGCGGTTGCGTGGCATGGATGCTCTCAGCCTGTGGCACTGCTGAGGTGTTTTGGAAGACCAGGATGCTTCAACCAGAGGAATATGACAACTGAAGCCCATGTCCAGGATCTGTCTGTGTGTGGTGGCTCTTGATGCACTGACTCCAGCCTCAGTCCACTCCTTGTGAAGGTCCCCCACACTTTTGAATGGCCTTTTCCTGACAATCCGCTCCAGACTGCGCTCATTGTGCATTGTGCCCGCCCCTTTAGACGGTGTAGGCTAGCTCCACATCAAGAAGTGGTGTTTATCACGTATCATAATGTGGGACAAGTGCATGTAACTTACTCCTTTTGGCGCAATACCAGCGCAATAATATGCAGATGGCGGCAAAATAGGTCAATGTGCAGTGGAAGAATATATTTCTAATATGCAACACTTTGCTATTGCGGCCAAAGCACCAGTGTGCATTAGGAAATCGGAAAATATCCCCGGAGCTTCCATAAATGCAATCGGCACCATCGTGTGGATTAGTCACTTGGTAAGTTGATCTCCTAGTTAGTCCAGTATTGATAAAAATATGGTCAGTCTGGGGTCTGCCACTGTTGATCCATCCATCCATCCATCCATCTTCTTCCACATGTCCGTTGCCGGGTCGTGGAAATCACATTGCACTTATGGTTCCTCCTGCGCGAAAGGACGGCCTCACGGTTCTAACCGGGCCTGTTGGTCTCTCCTAAGGGGCTTCTGAACCGCTCTTTGTCTGACCCGTCACCTAGGACCTGTTTGCCATGAGAGACCCTACCAGGGGAACGAAGCCTCCGACATTCGGGTGCTCAAACCCCTCCACCGCGTTAAGTTGGTGGTTACCTGATTGTAATTTCGCATTTTTTCTTTTGTAAGGCGCATTGAGTTGCCTTGTGTACGAAATGCGCGGTATAAATAAAGTTGCCTTGCCTTGCCTTGCCTTACAGAAGGGGTGCCACTGTTGACATAAAAGTAATTGCTCTGCAGCTTAGACAAAATATATTTAAGCCGCGATGTCCAGTGACAATAACAAATCCACCCGAGGCTGAAATACCCCTGCTTAGAGCAACTAAGCACTTCAGCTCATGAAACTCTTGGCAAACAACAAGATGGATGGTAAACATATATTAGGTGGGCTCTAGTTAGCAGCTGGCATTTATTTGGCCCGTTTATCGGCTTTCAACGGCGAGAAACAGCGTTAGTGAATGACTGTTTTGGGGCGGGGTTTTGCGAATAGTCAATTGTCCTAAACTGGAGTGAGTCAAAATAGCATGGTCCAGATGACAGCCTTTGGAAGAAAAATCTTTCCCCATTTTGGGCTGACAACCGTCTATGTGTACAGATTATTTTGTCTGTTTTGCTTGGGTTTGACATGGACAAGTGCTGTGGCTTGGCTTAGTTTGTTCTCTAATACAATTAATACAAATACCCTTGCAATGTAAAATATCCGCTATTTTAGACTTTGTGTCCAAGACCCTTTGGCATAACGTGAAAATGAAAACTACTATCAACTTCAACAAGTGTCACTTACTTTCGGGTACCCCCTTCTTCTGCTTTGCACCCAACCGAGAGGAATACCTCACTGAAATCACCATCAAAACACGACCTATAGCCTGATGTGAATAGCAATTTTCTGTAAAAAAAAAAAAGGTATTCATCAGCTACAATTCCCTGATTGCTGTGTTTCAGGCGTAGTGAAAAGGGTGTTTACCAAGAGTACAGTACGAGATGCAAATTCTACTTTATACTCCCTTTATTGGATACTACTGTTTATAGGAAACTGTGTCCTGTGCTTTAGTTATAGGCTTCATGGCCGAATCTTGAGGAAGCAACATTCAAAATACTGGCTCATTTTTGTAAGAAGCCAGCCAGGAAACCCTATGTAGTCTGAGAACTAATTTGCTCTGAAATCCGTATTTTGATTAAGGTGACTAATGCAAACAGTAGGGTTTATTTCAACCTTTGAAATGTGCGTGTGTGTAAATACAACTTTTTGCCGCAATTAAGGAAAAGAGGCTACAACTGTCTCACCAAATAATTTTCAGTGCAAAACCCATTCTAGTGTGGTTTCTGCTCTGCCCGTGCGCTGTTTTCTCGAGTTTGTTCAGTTGCATTTGTGCAAAATTTCATATAAAAGTAGAGAGAAAAGCTCTGCATATCTAGTTTAATGGGCGATACAGGAGCACAGGGAGGAAACCTTGTCTGTCTGTCAGCATTTAACAAAAACATATTACAGAGACTTTCAATTCGCCATCGGTACAGAGTTGTTTTTTTTATATACAGATGACAAATTGAAGGGGAACTCCTGTACAACGAATTGAAATTATGCTCATGCAGCCTGCAGTCAAACAGCAACAAAACATCATGAACGGCCCTAGAACATGGCAGATATAGTCGGATTACTGGCACCAACTTTTTAGGAGGCAGCGAACATCATCAGTTTCCCAATAGGGCTGGTTTTACGATGGCAGCGGATCAGATTTCACAGTGCGAGTTCGTTGGACTCGCCTGGCTCGGAACTGCACTGAACTCGCAGTTCGCCACTCCCTCTGTGAAGCCTTTCGTAACACGGATATCGGCTTAGTTTCAGCATCAGTGGGAAGATAGAATATATACATATGTCGTACACCTCTCTATTGGCACGTCATATTGATATCTGTCTGCAGAAGATGAATTACACTTGGGATAAAATAAAGTTTACAAATACCTGACACTGAACCAGGTCTAAGACGAGGTCACGTCAAATCAAGACTTGGGATATATCCACACGAAGAGCAAATGGGTAAAGTTTCTCTATAAACACGGAGCCAGCTCAGTAAATGTGTGCATCCACATGAAGCATGTGTGTAAAACTGCTGCGATTCTTCTGCCACGCCTGCGTGTGGCGCTGTGACGCTACCACAGATAATAGAACAAGATGTAGAGGGCGCATCAGCAATACACTTTTGTGGAATGTGAACAAGTAAACACTGTGAAAATTAAACGGATTCATGAATTTGTGATCTACAGAAGAGGTGAGGAGATGAGTTTATTCTTCAGACTGTAAAAAAACGATGACTGTAAATGGCATTTTGAGTTCCTGGTTTGGAAAGTGTTTGTTTACAGACCCCAAAAATGCCAGAACAATTGTAATATTTTATGTTCCTGTCATTCTAACCTATATGCATGTGTTATTCTTGTAGAAAGAGGTGTCATTGCTGTTGGCCTGTTATTTGGTCTGTTTGCAGTTTATGAGTTTGGAACGCATGAGCGAGTCCTGAAGTATTTGATAGACCTTTGAGTTGACCTGTACTGGTAAACTGCACAAATGAACTAACAAGCTTAGTCAGATTTACCTGTTGAATCTATTTATCCTCAATGCTTATCTAGATTATTGTTTTCAACACATTCAGTAGAAAACTGTATGTGTTATCTTTCATATTCTTTGAAAAATAGCCAAATAATAACATATTCTGCCAGGGTAGGTGAACCTTTGCGCACAACTGTATGTGGACTTTTTTTCTTTTGATGCTTCTTATGGAAACACATGAATTTTAAGCAGGTGAACTCCAGACACAACAAACATCTGTCAAACTGAATATATTAACAGTCGAGCTTTCTCAAACACCAGACTCGCTCTGCAGATCCAAAGGTGTAGTGCGTGACTCTGGCCTAATGTCGGTTCTGTTGTGTGCAGAGGTTTTTGTGCACAACACGGGGATAAAAACATAGGAGCACCTCTCACGCCCTCCAATCTGCAGCTGATGGCACACCGAGTGCTTTTTAATCGAGGGCTTTGGAGCTGTGAATTAGTGCGTGCGAGGAGTGGAGGTAGTAGTAATCCTGAGCCGTCCTCCCACGCACCGCTGCACACTGTCTCAGGTCTGCAGCTTGTTAGCTCCGCACCGCGCTCTTTCTGTATACTGCCCAGGCTTTTTTCTGCGCTTGTGGTAATGGCCTCTGTTCTTTGTCATTTGTCTGCAAGCTACAATCTAACTGGCCAGTATGTACAGCGTTAAATAATAATGGAATCTACAATTTGGAAGTAGAAAGTGCCTTTCTGTAAGAATCCACCAGGCTCTGTGCAAGGAATGTTGCAGCACGATGCTAACTAAGTAAACAACCATATCCTGTTCTACTTCCTCTGAGGAGTTAGCAGTGTCCCACTAAACTATGTACATGTAAATGATAAGTGCCGTAAATGTAGTGATACGGGTGTCGCTCCCTCTCCCCGGAGTGCTTACTTCTATGGACATTGTGCTCAGCGCTGCAGTGAGAGACACTTTTTATTTGCCTTGGTATTTCAGTTGGACTATTGGGGGGTCAACGTAAGAGGGACGGTTTTGTGATGTTCCTCTTTTTTAATCCAGCTCAATTACGAAAACAATACAGACTTAATAAGTAAATAAAATAACATTTTTATAATTTACTGTCTAGGTCCCTATCCGTTAACGAACCTGTGTGACTTAAATATGGGGATTAGTTAATTCTTGGGTTCCCTTGGCCCACAAAATCAAGGGTGGCGTTGTAACAACAATTTAAGGGTCTACACTGTGAACCCTTTAAGTAAAAGGCCCCTTGCTGCCGCTCCTCATGCCACATAAAGACATGTAGAGAGCAGACTTCAGTGTTCATAAATGTAGGTGTTTTAGTCTCGAAGCTAACGGCTAATGTGAAGTTGAAACATAATCAGTGTTGAAAGTTCCACAATTTGAAGTAAATTTTTGAAAAAAAAAAACTGTTCACCGACTCTTTTTACTCTTTTTATATTTAAAGCAGACCTAAGTAAGAGAGAGAAGGACATTGTACATGTACACACAACCCAATTTTACAATGGAGATGTTTATTTCCGCTCAAACTTGGCTGTAAACACTGCTAAAGTGGCGCTAGCCCACAGTTAGCTTTTGCAGTTAGCCTGTTAGCTTCTTCTGATCATAATAAACCAAATAACAACGTTTTGCAAAATGTTCATCAACAAACCGAAAGCTGTGGACAGAATACAGTCAGGACTTACCTGTACCATGTCATAAACCTCGGAAATGTGAGCCAAAAGGGATTTTGTAGACATTTGAGAACAGCGAGGGTGATGTTTTCCATTAGTATGTGTTGGGCCTGCCTGGTCGGAGGCAGGTAAAGTTGCAAGTGTGGTTTTCTGGCCAGAGAAACCACACCGGGGGAGATGAAAGACAATCATCCTATTAACACTTATATCACCCTCAGAGGGACTACGAAAAGGATTTCTTAAGGTAAAAAAGTTACTTAGTTCTGCTAAGTTCACGCTAAAATGTGGACAGGAAATAGTAACAACAGAAATAAAAAGGAGAAGCAGCATTCCATCCCAATGTAGGCGGACCGTTAGCAAGCTGGCTAGTCCGGGAAACGTTTCAGTTTGTTGCCTGTTCAATGTACTTTTCCTATAGCCGTTAGCATTAGCCATCAAACATTTCATATTATGAACAATCGAGATATTTTCAGCGGTTGTCAACCCTTCAACCACATTTAGGTGAGGTCAAAACCTAGTAAGAAATCATTCATGAATGTACAGATATTTTCATTACCTTTGAGAAGTATTAGCATGTAGTTGCCTCTGAGCGTCAGTCTATCCTAGGGCAGCTGTGGCATGAGTATTGAGTGAATTCATAATTTTAAGCTTCTCCTTTTATGGGGTTGAATGCACATCCAGTGGCCACTTAACCTCCTCTTATCCTATTTATTGGTTTAATTGACAGGGACCAGTAATAGCTGCAGAGCTAATTTTCAACTCTTGTCACTGGGCAAGGTATATAGTGCCAAAACAATTATTGCTCTTTACTAATCTTTCATAATGCCATCACTTTTGAGCTGAACCTTTTCCCCTTTTGCAGAAATAGTGCAACGCCAAATGGATCATCGAGCCAAAAAAATGTTGTTTTATTACGTGGAGCTAGAAGTATTTCCCACAGTGAACTGTTGACAGTTCAAGGTACTGTACTTGCAGCAGATGCATTTCTTAGAGGATAAACAGAGCTGGTGTAGGTGGATTCAGCCTTACCTCTAAACGCTGCCCACATGAGCAGGTAAATATGCAAAAATATTCAGTGTTTTTCTCCAAATCCTATCTATTCCATGCAAATTGGATTGAGCACAAATGAATCACCAAAGAAATGCACAATGCTAAAAAAGTGACGGAACTTGATAGTTGTACCACACATTTTATGCATTACATTTATTTATTGGTTGCACTGTTACACATATGACCTGCACTTAAAAGCATATTGTTTACAGCTTGCCTCGATGAGCCAACTAAATAGCCAGTGTACAAGACATCACAGAACAAATACACAATTAATTGCAATCAAATCTAACTTGTGATTTGTAGGGCTGGGACAAAGTATCAGATTGGACTTGGATCGCATTACTTTGTGCTGCAATACCAAGTATCGATACTTTATCAAGTATCGCAATACTTTCAATACTTATGTTTGGAGGCATTTTTTGTTTTGTTTTCCAGGAACAGTTTCACAGCACTGTTACATTTTGTGTTAATGCACTTTTTAATCTAAACACATCAAAGTGACTTTTAACACATTTCGAGGTAAACATCTCACTTTTTATAATTACTTACTGTATCGCAATACGTATCGGATCGGCCCGTGAGTATTGTGATATGTATCGGATCGTGACACAAGTGGATTGTCCCAGTCCTAGTGATTTGAAATATTGCAAATAGCAAATCACAAAGACTGCAATTATTTAGGCGATACATACTAACAATGTAAATTAGACCTCTACAAACATACTGTATTCTTTGATTAGCAGTATGTATTTTAATGTTCACCATCGATGTTGTCGTTTTTTTTACCTACCATTAAACATTATGTTTCAATTCCAAGGTTTACATGGAACTTGTAATAAAGTGATCAAAGCATTTTGCCGTGTTTTGAAGCATTTGGTATTTTCTTCCTTTCAAAAACATTTGTGCTATGTTCAGTCATCCCTTTATTTCCAATTAGAGATCGATATTTGGGTATTTTTACAATATCAGCTATCTGCCGATCTAACGCCAATAAAAGGCTGATATCTCTGGAACCAAAAGTGACAGTCACACGTTTGTACACCTCAGTTTTGGAATCTGCTGATCTCTGTCTTTCAAAGGAGCTCTCTCTGAGGTACCTACTAAACTTAAATGTCCTGAATAAATCATCCCTATGCAGCTAATGAAGCACACCCTGTATATTACATATTACAGTTTAGAGGCATCATATACAGGATTATAGAGGAGACATTTGGAAAAATCGGGCTAAAACATCAGACGTGCATATCGGCCAATCCCCCAAAAATCAGCATTGGCCCAAGAAAAACCCATATCGGTCGACCTCTATTTCCAATATCCAAAAGGCCAAAATGAATGGGAAATGTACTTCCAGAACCCTCCAGTAGGTGGGACTGTTGAAATTCCCACTGATATTTCAGATTTTTTTTTTTAAATGAGAAGTCTTGTTCCCAGATAGGAGAAACCCAGAGGAAACACTGGGAGAACAAACAAACTCCATATGCCTCAGCTGGCCCAGGAATCACACCCAGGACCTACTTACTGTGAGCCGATAGCACCAACTACAATTGTGGTTACAGGCTGTATCTTTTTCTGCCCCTCCAAGTGGAAGAGTTAGTTTGTTATTCATGCTCGAATATCTCTCCGTATAATTGTTCCTTGCAAACCTGATACTGCAGGCGATATGACTCCTCCTTTATCTCTCATAAGTTATTGATGGTAAACACACACGAGGTCTCACTTTGAGGTGGCAGTCACACATGAAATGACTGCCTCGGGCTAAAACGAGAAAATGACAGTCATTTCACATGAGAGCAGAGGTTAGACAAACACATGCCATTGATTTTGACAAACCAACTGCTTTGAGGGTGACAATAACAATAGATCTTTTTAAACATTCAGTGGAGGGGGCACATGCTCCGATGCTATACTATGATCTCCCAGTGAACACGAGTATCACCTGGAATTTATCACCTGCTTTAAAGTAGATGTTAAATAGTGCACATTATAGGTATTACAGAATGTATGTGACATTAACAATTAACACAAAAAAGGTTTAATATGTCTTATAAACTTTGTAAACTGAAGATCACATTGGATTAATCAATTGGTCGGATAAAAAACATACCCTACACAGCAAATTCAACTTGGTCAAATCAACTCCCTGTGAGTTAATTTCAACACTTTTCTGGGGTTTATATGCGACAACACCAGAAAGTGTTAAAGTCACTCATTTGCCAGAGTTAGACATTAACACCCAAACATGAGTAAGTTTTACACTTTATGGGAGTGAAATTTTTACTTTTTGCAGAGTGAATTTTAACTCTAGCTAATAGTTAAACAACTCATTAAAGTGTTAAATTCTGTAAACTGTAAAAATGAAGCCACTTTCATTCAACCTTTTTATTTTTAGATTCGAATTCTCAAATTAAAATAAACACTAAACATTTAAAAACAATAAACAACATTTTAAACAAACCATCATTATTTGCCATTATCAAAAGTTCAAAATACAGTTCAATCTTTGTAAATTTGTAGATTTTGAGGTACATTGTCTTCAATAAAAGATAGTTTTATGTGATTGTCCCCCTCTCAAACAGTCCATGGGACATTCCCTGTCCATAAGTCCAGTCTTTAAATGCAGTTTAAACCTGTAGTTGCAGCCTGTAGTCTGTGCAGCTCAGTGAGGCCTGCTCCGTCACAGTGAACAAGCAGATTTTCTTCTCTGGGCCACATGTGCAGCGCAGGTAGTTCTTTCCTTGAAGCATCGCTGTGACATGTTTCCTATAGAAGGGGAGAAACAAAATTAGCATAAGCATTCATGATATATTTGCATTACTGTTCAGGGCTGCACTCTTTAATTCACACGTACAAATTAACCATTTGAAATTGCCTGTATTACAGTTTTAGGGCCCCAAACCTGATAATGTAAATGAAAGAATGCTGTGTGACAAAAAAATGTGTAAATCATCCAGCTGCTCGTCCACTTTTGCAGGTGCAAATGCTCGGTAAATGGTTTCCAAAATATTATTCTAAAAATAAAGCTAAAATATGAAAGTTTGAGAGTATTTTAGTCTGTTTCGTTAACGCCTTTAAGGTGAGCGGTACTCAGGGCACCAATGTGATGAGGTGTAGGCCAAATAGTGTTGGACACCACTGAGTTGGTGAACAGAAACAAAGTCATTATTTGCAGTACCTGTAATTGTAGATCTTTTCCTGATGAAGACAGATGAATCAGTCGTGGTGGATGAGGGGCAGGGGTCTGGCAATAAAACTGTGCTGCATTTAACAACCAAGCTCTGCAAACACAAGGCAAAACAAGTAGTTAACAATTTTGATATACTGTAATTCTTTTACACAACCACAATCCAATACATTTTTGAGACAATATAAAGATTGTGTTACCTCTTAATAGCAGTCATCACAGCGGTTTCTGACTTCAGTCGTCTCTGCATCAGTCCCAGTCCCAGTTCATCTGTGGGCAGTTGCCATGTTAGCATAACTATTAAAGCATACAGATATGTAGCTTCATCAATATAGCACCAACAAAACATGGTATAAATAGATGTCAAGCCCTGATCAAACTGTGTATAGTAAATGTATCATTACTCTGTATTGTGAAATTATTCCCTAGTTAGCTGCCATACCTTTAATTTAATCAAAGAGCCCATTGTTTTCCACACTTACTTTTACCTCTTTACAAAATAAACTGTTCAATATGTCCTAAAAGTGATGGTACAGTAAATAAAACATCTAAATGACAGTTTTAACAGAATAAGGCCTGGGTCAGGACAAAAATATGTGGATATCTTAAATGGCTAATGCACTTTGGACTTGCTCACTATCATGTACAGTCAATTAAAATGTAATTCTAAATCCACCATGTATTTTTAGAAGTAAATGTAGTTTGCCAAAAATTGACAAATGTATTGCCTTGATATACAACATTGTGCAGGCATTAGCTTAAACTCATGAAAGATTTTAAGCTCTCATTCAAACTTTGAAGTAACCTGAACAGATATTTAAAAGAAGCATTTTGTACACATGTATATTTTTTTTATTTCAGTATGGCATGCTAAACAGGAACAGACCGACTACATTCTCAGAAAGCTAGCATCAAAGTTAACCAGTAAAGGTAACTGGAAAACCTTCAAAAATATGTTCTTATACAAAAAAATATCGTATAAATTGATGGTCAGAAAGATTAGAATTCACTTACCAAACAAATAAGGTATAAATCCTCTTGAAATCTCCAACAGCAGAGCACCACAGTCAGCACGTTCAGTTCAAATCCTCATGCAAATGAGCTGATGAGGGGTGGGGACAGGCTTTTAACTCATACGGAGTTACCAGGGCTCATAGAGTTTGGAGTGAAAGCTCACAGAGTTAAATCTGGCTGACTCTAACTCAGACTGAGTTGTGTTTAACGCTCTTCTCTTTGACTCTCAAATTCAACTCAACTCCAGAACAAATGGGAGTGAAAAACAGTCAATAATAACTCATATCAGTGTCAAATAACTCATATCAGTGTAAAACTCTTTAAAACCTGCTCAACACCCAGAATTTAACTCATCTGAATTTGCTGTGTACTGTTATTTTTATTGAGGGATTAGGGATTTCTGTATTAACCTATTAAGGACCACCTATTTTGATGTACTCTCGCCTGTCTAAATTACCTCTCCATATTAAAATTACAATCAAAAACAACATACTTTGTCCAGATTGCTTATGTGAACCATCATTGGAATCAGAACAAAAAATAGCTTCTATGTTACGTTAGAAGGACATTGTCCATGCATTTGTCTCCAGCAGGTTAGACTACTGTAACGGCTGCTCACTGGCCTTTCTAAACGAGCTGTTAGAGCTGCAGTACATCCAGAACGCTGCTGCTCGAGTCCTGACAAGAACCAGGAAATTTGACCATATTAGTCCAGTGCTCCGGTCTCTGCACTGGCTTCCTGTCACTCAGAGAATAGAATTTAAAACAGCTCTGCTCGTGTACAAGTCTTTTCATGGCTTATCACCAAAGTATATCTCTGACATGTCAGAGCCGTATGAACCATCTCGGGCCCTGAGAACTTCAGGGAGGGGTCTCCTGGTGGTTCCCAGAGTCAATAATAAACACGGTAAGGCTGCGTTTCAGTTTCACAGCTAAACTCTGGAATAGTCTTCATGAGGATGTGAGAGAGGCTGAAAACAGCTCTTTTTACCCGTGCATATGAAAACTGAAAGTATTTTATCTGCACTCTTGCCTTTTACAATTGCCTTGTGTATGAATTGTGCTCTACAAATAAACTTGCCTTGCCGTGTGACAAAAACATGTAAAAAGGTTCTGCAGTTCTAAAATGAACAAAAAAATATAGCTTTTTAATATATCGGAAATTATACAAAAAATGAAATGTCTTTCCTGAAAATATACTTCATAGCACACACTCCAGACTGAGTACAGTTGTAACCTTACTGGTACTCGCAGTGTGTTTCAGAAGTCTAGGTCCAAATATGTTGGATGTGTAAACGTTTCAATTTTTTGGTGCTATATCTTATTAGCATTGTGCACAAACCTCTCCAAAGTGCCAAATGTTATAATGGCAAAAATATTTGTACAAATGTGTCAAACAAACAAACAAACATATTTATTCCCCCCCATATTTACCTATGTGCACAAAAGGTGCGTCAGTCATACCCTTCCCCCGTAGCAAAATGGCTGCCTTTTTTATTACGAAAAGGGCCCTTTACACATCTTCATTCACTGTTGATATGGACTATGCCATATTGTTGGACAATGAAGACAATGGACTTCTACTCTCTCTCTTCTACTGTCAACTATGAAATCAATGGCCCTGTGGACTTTCCAGCAAGTTTGTGACTAAATGCTAATGTGGCTAACATGTGCTTCTGGCATGTACTGAGCACTTCCAGCACAAATATCAATGGATTTCTTTGGGAAATGGCTCATTTTGAACAGAATAGTCATTAGGAAAATGGGGAAATGGAATTGTCTAAACGTTTGTTCACAACAAGATTTTCTCATTTATGGAGTAATTTTATTTTTGACCGTGAAAATTGATATCTTGAACCACATTTTCCCAAAAGAGTTATTTTGTTGAAATTTGTGTTTGAATTATATTTTACTTGATTATTTTGGACAAAAAAAAATACAGTCAGCCTACGATTGGACCACAATTAATGTAATATGGATAAGAAATGCTTAATTTTAATGCTCGATTTGCATATTTTATTTGTCTGTCCTTATTTAAAGTTTTGATTTATGTGATGGTGTTTCATGACTGGAATAGATGTTTTGGGGAGAAGGGCCTGTTTAAAAAATCTGTGCCACATGTCTATATTGGTCGAAATATAATTTTCCTAAATACCGTATGTAAGTAAATGGAACTGGCTTCAGTCCCTGATCAGGGACAACGGTCCTGAACAGGTTTCATATTGACAAATGTTAGTTTGGAATTTGGTTATTGTGCACCACAAAATTTAAATTGGAGTTGAGCTTTCTCACCTTGGGTTAAAAGTTAGAAGGATAGATAATATTATTCTAGACATGTCGAAAGAGCAATAACAATTCCTATTCTACTGCAAGATGTTTTTTGATTTTCTGTCACTATAATATATAATAAAACAAGGTAAATTGTACATATCAGTACATATCTTTTAAACCCCATTAGGCACATACAGTGGGTAATCACAGATAATTCGTTCCTCTTTTGAATAGTCTCTTTGCGGTACAAAATGGTGCTTCACAGCTGTCAGGACTGAACTGTCCCGCTGGCTTTGACACCTCCACAGTGGCACCTTCACCTCAGAGGTTCAGAGTGTGAGTTCTGATCAACACTTGTCAGAGCTAAAGCAGGCAGGAGCTCAGCCTTCATGTATTCTATTCATAAACTTACCAAAGAATGAGATCGTGTCAAGTTTTGGCTAGTTTTTGGATGATTCGAATGTCCTTACTCCAACAGTTCCAATGGGGCGACACGACAGCAATGCAACCTCGGATCACGGACGGGAACAGAACAAGTTTCACAAATCTCCTTGTGACAGATGCTGCAGTGCGGGCTTGTGCTTTGAATGTCCAGGATTACTGACATGCGGGAAAAAAAAAATTGGAATAATCACCACTCCAGATAGGATTTTGATGAGGATATAACATTACAAATAAATGCTCTAAAACCTAGACATTACATGACAGGGACCATTGTACCTGTATATGTCCTTTTTAATTAATTGAACCAATGACAACCTTTGGTACTGATCACAATGGTGTTTCTACATAAATCATAATTGTTTAAATAATCAAAAGCAAATAAGATGTGTCTTTACTTGCCACTGAATTACAAAGTGCTTTTCTTTAAAAAATAAAAAAAGAGCAATTTTGATTTTACACGCACAATATGGAAAAAGTAAACTGCTGATTACGGAAGGATCCGGCCCTTGTTTTTTTTTGCGGCTCATTTTATCTTGAATATAATTACAGCGGATTGACTCAACATAATGGCTCATAATTGAAGTCCGAGGGAGAGGAGACAGCAGATGTTGTCTTCAGACAGCAGCCCCACCAGAGGCCTGTAAGCATATGAATCATCAGCACCACTTAACCAAGTTGTGTGGTGGAAAAACTTTCAACGAGTGTCTCCAGACTGAAGTTATTTCACCCGGGTAATGGGAGCCTTTGTAGCAATATGATGAAGTAGACGGTGTTATTTTTATCTTTCAAAGTGTAATATGTGTATATAAAATATGCAAACAACTAAAGTACAGAAGCTCGGTAAGAAAATGCAATATTGAGCTATAACAAATTATCCAGTGCATTCACTTCCTGATATTCACACAACATTCCCATTAGCCCCTCCCACCCTTCAATCCCCTCCCCTTGCTCCCCTTTGCTGGGCAGCTGTTTCTGTAAAGAGTTTAAAGACAAAAGTCAGTGCGGCTCGTGTGGCTGTAGTGAAGCTATGGCGACTGTTTTCACTTTGCAATGAGAGGATTAAGCTTAGCAAGAGATGGAGAGGTGAGAAAAACATTTCCTAGATACGAAGGCCCCCGGAGGAGCTTTCTGGGAGATGACGCTGCAGTGCTAAGAATAGCCGCTGGTGAAGATCCAAAGATCACTCAAAATTGCGCCAGTGGCTCGAAACACAAACATACCCAGAGTTGCGTTTCGACCCAGTAGCGCATCTTTGAGTGATCTTTGCATCTTCTCCATTGGCTGTTCTTAGCATCTCTGTGACCGCTCCCAAAAAAGCTGCTGAGGTCCAGGAGATCCTTTTCTCACCGCTCCATCTCTTGCTAAGCTTAATCCTTTTATCGCAAAGTTAAATCACTCACACTATAGTTGCACAGCGAAGGGCTAGTGAAACGACTGGATATTTGATTTCTGCTGTTTTAGATCAATATTGCATTTTCAAACCAACAAAGTGTAACATAGTGATACAGATGCGTTTGACATTATTACCAAACACCTGCAAACGTGCAACACTCCCCTTTTGATAAATGAATGCATAAATAATGAAACTACTGATTGCTTCCCTTATCCTTTGATCCTCGAGCATAATCACACTAGATTGGCAGATTACAAAGGTTTTATAATTGAAGATTGAGAGGCTGCTCCTATATCGGGAGTCGCCAGATGTTGCCTTCTCTTCCTGAATGCCACTCGGACAACATTTCCCAGGAGGAGTCTCGAGGCTCCGACGCTAAGGTGAACTTAAGGAGTTGGGCGCAGCTGGGCCCCGAAACCCATTCTTTCTACTTTATGCTCTCTAAACATTAGCATTATCTGCAGGCCAGCGATTGTGGAGGCATCTTCACATGCAAATTGCAGGATGTCCAGAGAAAGGCCTAATTTTCTTGTGGCGGTGGTGTCTGCTGAGGCGAGGAGGACTGGAGTCTTTCTTTGGAGAGGGCCCTGTGGAGCGGAACACACGGGGGATAGTGACTCCAGTGCAACACAGCTGCACAAATTTGAGGGGAACACATACCGTAGTTGGACAGCACCTAGCTCTTATGCTTGAATGGAGAAATCCAAAATTGCAGAAGCTTTCCTGTCTCGAGAAAGTAAAACATAAGATTGAAATTGAATGATTGCGCGACGATCCACTTATTGCATAGTTTAATGTGTCTCAAAGATAATGTAAAGGGTATATGCTCGCAACAATGTGCGTTAGCTTGGGCAAAAACAACCAGACAATGGTCAATCGGTTGCGTGACTGGAGCACAGACATCCGTTCTTTTTGAAATTGTGAAACAAAAACATGTGCACGCTCTGCATTTAGCCCATTTTAATCGAGCGCAAACGCGGACGAATCTTGATCAGTTTAACTTGTTTTTGTTTCTACGGTGACCTACCCCGCTTCCCTTCGTCTGAGAAAGATTTACTTGCAGACAAATCAATTCGAATCGGGATGTGGGAACTAGACATGAATCAGTCTTTCGGTAAAACAGTTTTTACTCAACTTCATAGTGAAACATGAGAGACACATTATACCACAGCTTTAAAGTGACGAAATCATGACAAACTAGAGGCTCTCAATCTTACATTTTTTCTATTTATATATATCCCTCTCTCTCTCGGTACAGCTGCATTTATTTTATATTTCTGCAAACTGCATTTGTGGAGTACTGGATGCTTTTGTACGTCTTTGCCATATTTTTGTAGGTTCGGTGGATTTTCTTTTTACTAATCCATAATGGTCCTAAAGAAAGCAGCACGATTCTGTCAAACATCTGATGTTTTATAACTGTCCTCTCTACAGCTTAATTTCTCCTCCAGCATCAAAAACTGACTCCAGATCAGAAAATATATAGGCCTCTGTTTGTGAACGTGGGGAACATGTGCGTCTCCCGATTGGTCAACAGTGTCATGTGATCGCTGTCACAACAACGGCGTTCAATGCTGCTGCAGGCCACTGTTACTACGAGCCTTAACCTGGCTATAGTTCTGTCAAAATGGAGACAACACGAAGATGTGGGACGTATTTCTTTGGATTTAATAAGAAAAGGAGACGGACCTTAGCCCCGAGGCGGAGGAGAGCGGACAGAAGCTATTGGAGAAAAGTAGCTGGAAAGTCCATCTCCAAACTCAATAAGTGCCGCGGTTAAACTCTGTTCGCGGTTGAAATGTAGCTGGAAAAGGTGGTTCTCGTGAACGTTTGGTGATATAAAGTTGTGCTGTTTCGTGTGGGGCTCACTGTGGCCATGAATTTAGTTGTTTGTGCCGCTGTTTTGACAGAGAAATGAAAAGGGAGGCGCTGCAGTGTTTTTCTGTCTTTATTTCACTCTGTCATCGGCCACTGCTTTCTGTGTGTTCGCCTTGGGGGACGGTAAAATCACCCACGTTTCTCCTGCACGTCCAAAATCGGGCTTAAAAATCAAACAGGATTGATTCCCTACGACTGGAGTCTAGTCGCTTCTTTCTGCTGTCCACACTACACGATTCGAACACCAGTCCAGTCGTGACCCCGGCACACTACGAGACACGACTGACAATTAGAGCAAAATCGGGCATAAAAGTCGTGTACTGTTTGCTGGCCTTAAAGCACTTACTTACTGGTCTCTCACATCGATTCGTATGCAATGGTCAATGCAGAGATTTTTGCCAGTGGCATCTTAGTTTTAAAAGTAGACAAAACTTACCCTTTGCAATGGCTATTTGCTTACGTTTTTGTCCACTAGCGAGCCAAAGATAGATACAGACGGCATGTTTGGAGGAGTCAGAGAAAAAACTCCCATTTCTTCACCATTATTTTAACAAACGTTGAATTATGCATATATTAAGCAGACATGGAGAGGAGCAAAATGGTTCAACAGCCCATGAATACTTAAAAAACGGACAATGCTAACCAGGAAGCTAGTGAAGCTAATGTTCGCGTCATGCTTCTTTAGCTAACGAGTGCTGTTTTCCGCTTTCACTGAACAATCTGCTGTGAAATAATATCCATATGGACCCGATTTTGGCTTGACTTAATTGGTGTGTGATAAATATGTTTATAGTCTGCTAGAAAATTTGTAAAAATTGTGAAAAACTGTGATTCTCAATACCACAATATCCACAATGTTGGATACTGTGTTTTATGTTTTACAGATTTTAAAATAAATTGCTTAATAAAAAACTAAAAATATTTTTCAAAATCCTTCTAAAAAAGCTTTATAACAAATATTTCAACAAAATAAAACCATACATTTAAGTCTGACATTTAAACTCTCGTATCTTTGATCAGTAATATACAGCAAATGTTTCAAATGGATATCTCTAAAATTAATTTAAATAATAAGGACACATAAAACATTCGATAATTCCCAAAGATACTTTGTCTGAAGACGCTGTAACGTTGGATGTTGCATTGATGTAACTGCATGGATTTTAAAATGCTTCCCCTATGTTTCAACATTACATTGAAATCACAAACGCCTAAACTTTCATAGTGCAAACTTCTTCAAAAAAATCTATATTCTCTGGGTGCACTGGGTTTATTGCGGTTTTGGATGGTGCATTTGAGTTTACAATCTAATAATGCTTCTTTCTCTGTACGACATAAATTTTATTGATTGAATTTGGCCCATTTAAAATCCGAGGGGATTTGTAAATGGATGATAGCGCTGTCCAAAATCTGATGTAGATCCAGCGCACACTATTCATCCCTGCACTTTCAAAGCCTATTCAGTCTCTCCAAAAAAAGGCTCCATATTTTCTGAAAACCTCATCCATCTTGGGTTTCTTCCATTCACGCGGCCACCTACGCACACTCCTGATACGCCTGCGATTTATCTTTCTTTATGTTGGTGCTAAACTTAAGACAGAACACAAAGGCCCGCGGTAGGGATGACTGCAGCGAAAAGGGTGTTTTGTCCTGTGAATGATCAGGAGGAAATCTAAGCAGTCATTCGGAATAAATTTAAAATATGCTTTTAGATAAAATGTACGACTTTAAAAGGGAAGGGCAAGGGGATTTTGTATCGCATTTCTCACCTTTGTCATAAAACACTTCACAATGTCGGCAAATCCGCACCATCCCACCACCAGACACTTGCATTGCGTTCACATATAGTGGGTGAAGTGCTTAAAGCCACATTGCTGAACAATCCAAACTACGACCAGACATTTTTTTTAACCTTCATCCTACCGAGTTGAGTAAAAACGGACCCCCGTTGTGCATTTTTGGCCATATCTCAGAGGTACTTGAATGGATCAATCAAATTTTTCACAAACTTGTCAGGCTATATTTATTTATGTATTTATTTTATGAAATCTACAGTATCTAAATGTTTTCCACTTCACAGACTGTTTGAAAACCATTTCAGTTGACAACCTTGAGAAGCTCATTGAGAAAATGCCATGAATAAAGGGTGGCCATTTTGACGGTTTTAAAATGTTAAACATATTTTGGTAACACTTTATAATAACATGAGTTCATGCATGATTTTGATGAAATTATGCATGAATTAATGCATGACTTCATGATACAGTCATGAAGTCATGCATTACTAAATCAGCCAGGATGAATGGGAGTGTGTTTGAGAGTGCGCATGGGGGACGATGGACGCAAAATTAGCCCAAGGCTACAATCCGGTGTGGCTTGTTTACATGCATGAGACCCATGTATGTTCATTAACATGCACTGTCCCGACCAAAAATAAAACCAAAATGACAGGAATAAACATGATTACATGTTGATTCATGGATGACTTCATCCCTGAATTAAACGTCTAACTACTGTCATGAATGTACATGAAAATCTTAATAATTCATCATGATCATGAGGATCACCATGAATCCACTAAAAACGGCAATGAAATTAAAATTAAATGATCAACCAATCATGATCATGAAGATAATGAATGAACATCATGACTCATACGGCAGAAATCTACTTGCAAATGATGGACAAGAACACAAAGTTTAACTTTATAGGATAACATGTATGGCAATCATGAACGTATCATTTGCTAAGCCTTAATACGCCCATCACACAGTCTCTTCAAGGTAATGCCTTAAAAACAGTTTCATACACAAGGCCATCGGGAAGCTGAACTCCCTGCCCTCCCTCCCACCCCTCTTACCCCAACCCCCGCTCCACAATCAAGGATGAGAGAAATACACTTTCTAACCATGTGAATGGTTTGACAAATAAAATATCTTGTATCTTGTAATACATCATGATTTCATTATGATTATGTCCTCTTAACTAAAGTAGTGCATTATCCTAAACCTGTTAACCTGTTAAAGACCAGCTCTGGAGGTCTTATTTGGTTATGCTATACTTGCAATAATTAGTAATCAAAGTTTTAAATTGTTTTTTCCATATAAATTCCAACTGAGGAAACAATCCAGAAATCATTGCTTCTTCTTTAGGACTAAGATGGTTTAAGATGGTTA
Source organism: Proterorhinus semilunaris (assembly GCA_021464625.1). Lineage (NCBI taxonomy): Eukaryota > Metazoa > Chordata > Actinopteri > Gobiiformes > Gobiidae > Proterorhinus > Proterorhinus semilunaris. The sequence goes on along the minus strand of CM038356.1, from coordinate 26,083,322 downwards.
AAAAGTTTAAGATAATGCACCACTTGCAGGACATGCCATAATGAAATCATGATGTATTAATGTAGTATCCAATGTAGCAAGTTCATGATTGCCGTAAATTGTATTCTATAAAGTTTGTGTCCTTTTCCTTCATTTGCAAATAGATTTCCGCCATATGAGTCATGCATGATCCTCATATTCATGATTGGTTGATCATTTTACTACTGTTTAAGTGAATTTATGGTATTCTTATGTGATCCTCAGATCATGATGAATTATTAAGATTTTCATGTACATTCATGACAGTAGTTAGACATTTAATTCAGGGATGAAGTCATCCTTGAACCAACATGTAATCATGTTTATTCCTGAGAAGTCATGATTTAGTAATGCATGAATGTATCATGAAATCATGCATTAATTAATGTACTATTATTATAAAGTGTTACCATATTTTGAGTTATTTAACCCTTTATTGTTTCCTACATATGAATGTGTTCATGCATAGTTTAACATAAATAGTGATGAAAATAATGAAAAGCCATACATTACATGTACGATACATTAAAAGTGTTTCCAAACTTTGAACCGGTACTGTATACATTTTTTGTATCAATTTGTTGAGGTGTTCTCTTCTAAAACGTCCACACATAAAAATAACACATTTGACGTGAGGGGCATGTGTGCGTGTCATTTTGAAGTGTGTCCCGGTTCAGTGAGGCCCACACAAGCACACTGAACCTTTTAGAAAACAAAGTAATGGTGAAAATCCCACAAAACAAAGAGTCTGGACTGAACTAGGATCATGTCTGAAGTAAACTAGGCCCTGCTGGGAAGTCTTGTACACAAGAACCAGACTGGCCACAAGAGCCAGAGGCAACAGCCACCTGCTGGATTGTTCGACTGATTCTGCACTTGATACTGGTCATAAATCAAACTTGAAGCTATACTTTTATTACAATCATTATTAGAGACCTAATCCAGTAATAAAAAGTATACGTTTTTGAGGTTTTGGAAGATTTATTCGGATTTGTCTATTATTCAAAATTATTAAAACGAAAGCTTTCGCTTCTCACAGTCAAATCAAGAAAGCAGCTGGCAGTGTCTCCCTCCTAAGGGCAAGTATGAAAGATGCTAACCTGCTCACGATTAAATTACGGTATATTTCCACCTAAAAACCCCCACTGTTAATAAACGTAATGCTTGAATTTTGGTCTATTTATCTTGTCACGCTGTCTGGCGTTAGCTCTGCAAAAGGAATTATACAATCAGATTTGGCGCCTTACAGTAGACGGTATTATCGCCTCATCATTGACTTTTGCGTTGCACTGATATTGAAAAGCCCCGGGGATGTAAAAAAAACATGCTGACTTACCAAAAGCCAAACCTGATTAGAATTGTGTTGCTATTCATGGTCTGTATTTTGCATACGCCAAGACCAGATCCTATCTCGGAGACTTTCTCACCTTCACCTGCAAAGCTCCATTTCCGGATCCTGAAAAATAAGAATTACCATGTGGTATATTTTCATGCTTTATTTGGACTTTTCATACATAGCTTGGAAAGGTTGACAATCCTATTTGGATACTATAATCTTGGCCTAATATCTGCTGATTTACTGGAAAATACATGGTGTAGTGCCTTGGCTCTTTTCTACTTTTGTTTCAACTTATATTAACTACTCTTGTAAGAACATAATTTAAGATACACATTAGCCTAAATAGTGGATTATTTTTTACAACATTCAATCCATAATCCATATGTGTATAACTACTGCTATACTAATAATCTTGCGCAGATACCAGTGTGCCCTATAGAAAATACGCAGCCCTCTTTAAGCAGCTTCGACAAGCACCTGCCACAAGATAATGAATAAACAAGCAATTAGCACGCTGTTAGCTTAGCGATCAATAGAAGCTAGGCTAATTTCCGGGTAAACAAGGCTGTGCCCGTCGCCTCAGTAATGCAGGATTCTGGGAATGTTTGCTCAACCACCAGGCTTTTCATATAGAGCGGTTGAGCTATGAACATTTCGCCAGCACTCTATTGAACTATCACTGACATGACATTGCCCGTTCTTGAGAACACTGCCTATGGCTCTTTAATTACTGACTTTAACAAGCACTTTAATTGTCAATTTATATTATAACATGAAAACATGAAAATGCCGTTAATTTGTGTGCCTAATATTGAAACTTGAGTCGCTTTGACCAATCATGGAGATATTTGGTACCAATAGGTTTCTACTGAGGGAAAATCTATTGGGCGGGTGGGAGGATGAATTCTCCTTTGTTTGTAAATGCACAAACTCCAGGAATATTCAGCTTGCAGGCAGTGTAATTCCTTGTTGCGAGTCCAAGTACTGACATGTCTGCACACCGCCACCTACGGTTCTGGAGTGTGCGTTACGAGTTTTGTAAATGGGACAAAACATGCTACCAATTTTATACTTTTTACTTTTGAGCTTTTATAGAAATTACATGTAGAAAGTATAGCATTTATCTTTCAAATGCTGTTGAGTAAAAGTTCTAAATACTACACAAGCAAAATACCGATCCTCAAAAACTCTGCTTAGCCGTGTAAGTAACAGAATTCTAATTATACCAACTAGGACTATTCACTTCGTGTCTGCTTTTTCATAAAAACCAAGGGTGATAATGCCGCTCTTATCACCAATGCGTCCTTCCGAGGCAGTGCTGCACGACGGTCCCTCTTCTTTCCCATTATACCGCGTTTAGCAGCGTATTATTGCAGAGGTCCTATTGGTTGAACGAGCATAATTGATGAGGGGGAACGCGGCATTTTGTTATTTGGCCCCCGAGTTCAGAGCAAACGCATTTACCTTGCGCAGATTAGTTTCGAATTAAACTTATATAACGGAGGGTCTAAGCAATCAGCCCCTTCCCAGCAGCTCCCGCGACTCATTTCTTTTGAGCAAGTTTAATTATCTATAATGGCGGCGTCAGGGTGCGCCGATCTGCTGAAAAAACAAGGTCCATTCTTCATAAATTCATTACCCAATCAAGCTCGGGAGGAGAAAAGGAGCCGCAACCCGAGGCCAATTTATGTCTTTTGTCATTTTACAAATGGCTCAGAATGGAAATTAGCAATTGAGTCGTGCAACGTTTAATTGTGATTAGGTAACCAGTAATAGTTGTTTGGTAAGTTTACGGGGTAAAATGTCAACCTGACCGGCATGGGAAATAGGAACGTTTCAGGAAAAATAAATCTTATAGAGAAATAAAATTTAAGGCAGTAAAATGGTGCGCATAAATCTCCAACCTCCCGGACCCCAGTTTCCAGGTAATATGCCCACAATTTTGTAGTCCAAATGTAATAGGTAATGTTCTCATCCAGAGATTTTTATTAGTATACCTTAAACCTTTGCATTTTACAGACATTTGGAAATAAATCTTGGTATACATTGTGGGTATACGAAGGCAGCGGGGCAAATGTGCTTACTTTGTCAGATATCATTTGCATTGTTTGACGTACAGTTTCATGCACGATGCTCTCTATGCGTGTCCTGTCAACACTGATTGGGTTATGGTTGAATGAAAATGTCTTTCCAGCGCTCGCATCTTTAAATCGGATCTGATACTTTGTCCAGGCTTCTTAAAGTCTGTCAGGCATGTTAGTGTTGACATTTTTATGGCATACCTTTTAATTATTGCTTAGCATGAGATGAAAAAAACAAACATTGAAAGGTTAGCTGTAGGTTTAGCTCACTCAGATTGCCCCTCGACTTTCCAAAACTGCGCGCCGCAATATATTTTGCCATGACTCCGCCAAGGGCCCGACGTGTCAAATTTACAGATGTACATTCTCTTTGTGCACCAAACGATTGAGTTTACGATTAAGCAAATTCACGCGATAAGTGTCTAGAACGTTTTTTGTAAACAAAAGCCATATTTGCCGGTACAACGACTCCTGTGAAGTGGATGCTCTGCAACACACTTTAGACCCCGTGTCACCGGCAATTATGTAATGTTTACATTTCCAACAATACGCTAGTATACAGGTGATACCAGATACATTGTGAGCAGATTTTATTTTTTTTCCCGTCAGCTTGATCAGGCAGTGCTCCGGCCTCCGGCGAAAATATACTCCTTGCGGATTTTTTCCGTGGTAGCCGGACGGCCTCAGTAACCGGACCGGGACCTCACGGAGCAATGTGAGATGTGAGAAAATGATTTGAATGACTTTTGAATTTTTGCGGAGGCCATACCTGACCGGATTTAATGTGAGCCCGGCGTAAGATTGACTCCTATTTAAATACCCGCCGAGTCAGGATGGAGCTCCAAACTTATCCAGCACATTTTCCAGAAAAAAGGCAAACTGCAAAACAAAACAAAACAAATCGCACGTGCTACAGTTGCTTGATAGCACTGAGACAGAGCTACATGTTCAAATTATAAATATCAAATGACACATTTACAATATTCAAAACATATACCTTTTTTTATACATAAATAAAAACATACAGACTGTAGACACAAAAACGGGAGAGCGGATTGTAGTGGATAAACTTGAGACACATGTGCTTATGATGAACTAAAAGAAGATGGCCGACTTCCTATCATAGGTTCCTGTCTAAAACTGGCCTTCAAAAAATAAAAGTCGAAAAGAACTAAGTGCAAACCAATGCAAAACGATTTCATATGACAATTTTACATAGACTCATAATTGCTTGGTAAAATTTATACTTTATCCTCTCATTTTGGCTCACCAACTTTGGCCCAAGGTATGGAAACCGTGACATCGAGACAGACGACCATTCATTGTCTGTGTGTGAATTTGCATTGGGTTCTACTTGGATATCCATTCCTGTCATCTGCTAAGGGTCATCATGGCTTTAGAAAGAGTGCGATGTGCCAAACGTGAGAGAGGATGGCACAGACGGGATTACCATATAGCATGTCATGCAGATTACCTTTAAATTATGCACACATGCCTCCACCTATTCTGTCCTGCGATTGGCTCAGAATGGTGTTTGTGGGAGGAGCCTATGGTGCTGCCCCTTGGGTAGGGGTAATGTTACTCCAGAGAGCTGTGTAGCGGCATGAGACGGGAAAAACTATCCAGTAAAAGTTCCCTTTGTAATTAATTGGGCGGCTGTCATTTGGCTAATTATTTGCGGTGGATTAGTGGCTCTACCCGATCAGTCCAGTTTGTGGTGGGTGTAAAGTTTCCTTGAATGTGCGCCCTCCATTGATTATTAAGAGCGCAGTAATATTTGATGGGCTGTCTGTCTGGACTGTTTTTAGATCCACAAACTCGGCTTTCAGGTTTACAGCACATGCAGGCCTGGAGAGCTGGAGAGTGTGATGTCGATTGCAACCAAAAGGAAAACAAAACCGAAGGTGCTAACTACAGACATTTCCGTTCACGCAAAAGCATTTTGACTGTTAGGCTCAAAATATCCAAATTCCCACTGGCCACTTTCCATCAGGGAACCGTGTAGTAAACCAGACCCTTAAAAAAATTAATCTTGAACTATAATGAGCATGTGCACAAAGTCTGTGACTGAACCCAAACTGGATGTAAACTGTTATCGTGACGCAGGCCCGTGAATCCAAACTGTGTATTTTGTATATCTTCTTTACGAACAAGCCCCTACTCGTAGCTTTCTCCAGTACCAAGAGTGCTTGCCCTTTGTGTAAGCTGTTTCCCGTCGGTCTTCCTACAATCTCTTCGTCGTCAAAGGACAACACACTCGAGCCTCCATACGCTTTCATTACATGCTTTCTGCGCTCATACCACACATCAAACTTATTTATTTAGTACACGTTTTGGGAGATCCAGACTTGTATTCCTTTTTCACCAAGGTCTTGTGATGATGATGGGAGAGTGTGACCACTGGGCAATACCCTCTCCAGCACATCCCAACGATTCTCAATGGGGTTAAGATCTGGCCTCTGTGGCGGCCAACACCTGTGTGAAAATTATGTCTCATGCTCCCTGAACCACTCTTGCACAATGTGAGCCCCATGAATCCTGGCATTGTCATCTTGGAATATGCCATCATATTCATCAGGGAGGGAGAAAACCTGGTCATTCAGGATGTTCAGTTCATCAGCTGATCTCACATAGTGTTGCTGAACTTAGACCTGACCATCTGCAGCCACCTCAGATCTTAACAGTTGGTGAAATCCAGGTGGACACTTTTTTGAGGAGGTCAGGCAGTGTACGTATTTGTACTTTTCATTAAAAAAAAGACAATAATTTTGACAGCTCTTTACATTGTGTATGTTGTTGAAAAGTTAAACAACTACAGTATATAAATTACACTGTTTCACTTTTTCTGCCGCATCAATAAATCATTATCAGTGTACATTTTTAATAGAAAAGTGTTACTGTTTATCGGCGGAGTCCTGAGAAAAAGAATATATTCCTAAGGCTTATTTTCCATGACTTTTTTAAATAGCTTTATACACTGTAGCTCTGAACCCGGATGTTGGTCACATCATGGTTTAATCTGTTTCATAGAGTGAAATTTGTTTTTTCCCCTTGCAGTGTTACTGTATTGTGAACCTGAAAGTAGCTCTTATGCACTGTTACGCTGGGTGGCCGAGTGTGCCTGTTTTGCCATATTGTTTACATTAGCCAAGTTAGCGTATGTTAATAGCTGATTTTATTCTTTTATTCAGTGCATGACTTCCTGTTTGGTGTGTGTGAGTCCCTGGGCTTGATCAGAAATAGACTTCTTGCGGATTCTTTCTATTAGACTATATGGCCTCGGTAACCGGAGCTGCACTGCACGGGGCCAGCGTTCGCCACCAACACTGATTTCAGTGACTTTGGATTCCTCGCAGAGGCAGCATTCTGTGTGAGCCTTGGGTTAGTGCTGTCACAGGCTTTCTGTTTGTAGCATAATTACTGGCATTGCCTTTTTCATGGTTTTGAAACGGGGAAAAAATACCCACATTGTATTCTTTACGTAAATACAAGAGAAGGAACTCTAATGATATTTACAAACCACTGCTTTCTCTTTTCCACTTTGCAGACAGTGTCCCGAGTTTGGACGTTCTTTTCTAACTTATTTCACTGCCACCTCCTGTAATCCGGTGGGTTTGGTGATCTGCATATCTCCAGGCGTCATTAGTTTGTTGTTGGTCATGCAGTCAGAGGTCTCTCTGACAGAGCTCATTAAGAGAAGAACAACAGCCTGTCTCTCCCCGTGTCGACGCCCGCTGCACCGAGCGCGCTCTGTCGCCATGGAAACAAGACACTAACTTGGCAGAAGGCTCCGGTGAGACGCAGGCAGGAGAAATTCACAGTTTGAGAGGCTTTAGCACTTCTAGAAAAAGCTGCTGAAATTGATAGTTGATGTTGGGAACCTCGTGTGTTAGTGCAGTGATCGGGTAGACGTCGTGACTTTTCTCTGCAATGCAGAGAACATTCTGCATGTTGAAATGAATGATCAGGAAATAAACTGTTCAGAGCTCAATCATGTTCCAAATAGTGACGTGATAATTCATGACCCACCGGCTCTTTTGAACGGCTCTTTAAGGTGAATGGTTCGAACTGGATCTTAATTGTGAAAAGAGGCAGATCTTTTTGTGTGTGTCAGTTTTACCCAAAACTCCCCCGAACAAACACAAGAATCAGCCCAACAACGGAGCTTTTTGCACCAAAGTCAAAGCTAAATGTTCTAAAAATGATTTGACAGTTGCAGCCACTTTTGATTAGTTGTGGCCTTGATTAGATTTTGTCCACAAACACTTTTTTCCAAAGCGTGAATATCGGTCCCATTGCAATTTTAGAGTAAATACCAGAAACTTTTATCGTCTTTTATCGATCACGTTTTTTTATCTATGTTTCACTGAGTGCGCTTACAAGGGCCCGGTGAGTCCGAAGAGCTCTTGTTTCTGGAGTCAAGAGGAAACTGAGTTTTATATTTTAACCATAAAACTACTAAAAGTAGGGAATATTTAAGATGGAAAGAAGTATCATAATGTGGATTTATGCAAAACTGTCGGCGACCGTTTCAAGGCGGCTGGTTTTCCTCCGGACGCAGAGAGGAGTCGACCACGACCGAGACGGACTCAGTTTTTCCTCCACTAACTATCAGTGAACTCCATCAGCTCCACTCTCTCACACCAGCCCCGGCTTTGAACCTTCTCCCAGAGCTCCCTGGTCCACTCTGTGATAAAGACAGACCCAGGACGGGTAAAGGTCAGGAATTATCCACAATCTGCCGTCACTGTCGTAGCTCCGGATGTAGAGGACGAGCAAAACATTGAGCCCAAAGTGGGCATTCAAAAAAACAAGCCCCGCAATTAGCCACGCATTTATGCGTTTAATATTTTCACCGTATTGTGCTCAAAAATGTAATGTATGCACCTGCGCGGATAGACCTTAAATCCGAAAAGCCGGGTTTCCTTATTTGATCATGTAAACAAGGAATTTGAGTTTCCCGATTTCTCAGTGTCATATAAACACCATATCCCAAAAACTTCTATAACCGGATATAGCTAATAACCGGGAATTTTGAGCCCTTGTAAACGCACTCACTGACAGCGGGTGTACATGGGCCTGCAGATCATTCTATCAAACAGATTAGCGTGTGGAAACAAAACAACTTCCTCTAAAACTGAGATACTTGTCTTTGGCCCACAAAAACACACAGGGGTCGTCATTGGTCATCTTGAAGCTCTTTCACTAGAATCTAAAAATCAAGTTAGAAATCTTGGGGTAATCATGGACTCAGACCTGAATTTTAACAATCATATTAAGTCAATTACATCAGCGGCCTATTACTATCTAAAACACATTGCTAAAATGAACAACACATAGTGTCTAAACCGGACTTAGAGAGATAAATTCATGCGTTTGTCTCCAGTCGGTTAGACTATTGTAACGGCCTGCTCACTGGCCTCTCATAACGAGCTGTTAGAGCTGCAGAACATCCAAAATGCTGCTGCCCGAGTCCTGACAAGAACCAGGAAATACGACGATATCAGTCCAGTGCTCTGATCTCTGCACTGGCTTCCTGTCGCTCAGAGAATAGACTTTAAAACAGCTCTGCTTGTTACAAGTCTTTTCATGGTCGGGCACCAAAGTATATAGACATGTATGAACCATCTCGGGCCCTGAGATCCTCAGGGAGGGGTCTCCTGGTGGTTCCTACAGTCACAACGAAACACGGTGAGGCTGCGTTTCAGTTTCATGCAGCAAAGGTGTGGAACAGCCTCTGTGAGGACATGATACAGGCCTCAACCCTGACTATGTCAGGGTTGAGGTCCAGGCTGAAAGCACACTTATTTACTGCTGCCTATGGTAACTGATTGTATTTCAACTATTTTTTATATATAATTTGAATACATAAAAATTGTATGTATGTTTTTTATATATGTTTATGAGTTGAATCAATTGATTTGTTTTATTGTGTTTGTGTGCTTTCGGTGTGGCACATCGAGTTGCCTTGTGCGTGAAATGTGCTGTGTAAATAAGTTTGCCTCATTTGGCCGGGTTATCCAAATGTTCATGTTAAAAGAGTCTTTTGAACGGCTCTTTGAAATGAACGGATCCCAAAGACTCCCAGTAAAGAACCATAAATACGATCAGTTATTCCAAATGATCCACACACACAGGGCTACTTTTGCAGTGGGCATTTGGAAGAGGTGATGTACATTACCCTGATGTTTAAAGCCACACCGCATCAAATAATGCACATTATTATTATTATTTGTTTATTTGTAATGGACATAACAACTGCATTACATACATTGTTTTTAGTGTTATAGCAAAACTGCTAATTTGCAACACTTGTCCATAGGAGGCTACACATTTCACAAAACACAATGCAATACAGTACACATTACAATATTTAAAAAGGTAAACAATACACATCATCAGTATACATTTCATACAGCATTACCATGTGAGCAGCTTTGACTTGACTTCAGCCATTGTTTTAGACCTCTGTAAAAACTGTTCATGTCAGTCTGCAGTTTTAAATCAGTGGGCAGTCTGGATCCATTAAAAGAGAAACTGGACTGTCCACAAGATTTTGTAAACTTTGGAAGAACACAGTCCCCACTGACTGAGGCTCTGGTGGGGGGTCTGCGGGAGTCCTGACGCCGAACGATGAGAGCGGAAAACAGCGGCGACACGTGACTGTTCAGACATTTAAAGACCAATTTCAGGATACTAAAATGTATGACGTTTTCGAAAGTAAAAAGATTATGTCTATGAACGATGCCAAATACCTTGACTGCCCGCTTGAGTGTGGATGAGGAGGTTTGTGACCACGATGTGACGCAGTAGGACAGATGTGAAAAAAATCATTGCATGCATGTACTATAACAGGGCGGCCCGATGGCACAGATCCCTCCTGTTAAAACGAAAACAGTTCAAGTTGGATTTGACCTTTTTACACACATTTTTGACTTGACTTTGAAATTTAAGGTTGTGATCAAGAATAATTCCAAGATATTTAGTCTCTTTTATTTCTTGTATGATGTCATTGTTTATGCTTACTTCAAAGGTGCTGTTAGAAGGTCTTGTTTTAATTGAGAAGCAGACGGCACTGGTTTTCTTCACGTTTAAGGTTAGGTACGACGCAAGAGGGAACTGTGAAAAAGCGACATGCTATGCCAAACATAAAGTTAATAAACTCAGTGAACGGACTTGCGCTCTACCGGGAGTGTCGATATACTGGAAGTGCCGATCCACAGACTCCATCCATGAGTAGTCACAGACTCATGGATGTATCTGCACTTGCACTGTGCGGTGTGTCCACACTTAGACCCGCTGCTGTCACTTTGTAACACTTAATACCACTTTATATGCCAACACATCTGTATATACAATCCCGCTGTTGTTCGTTGTTCATTGTCAAATTGTTGTTGTCTTACCATATGTCACTTTATTTTATCTTATTTATTTAATATTTTTTATTTTATGCATGCCCTTATAGCCTTATAGTTTAACGTTCTTAGCTTATTTTTTATCTTAATTCTGTGTTATATGTTCTATGTCGCACGTTTGCACCAAGTAAAATTCCTAGTTTGTAAACCTTGTTCACAAACCTTGGCAATAAACGAATTCTGATTCTGATTCAGAATAAGGTAAATAATTACAATATACTGTAATAGGAGAGATGACCAAGTGACAGTGAACAAATATCTAGAACAGACAGTATTTCAACATCAATCAATTATAACATTATTTTCTTATGATTTATAATCGTTTTCAAGTTGTATCTTCTTGAACATCTTTAACACCCACTATGTTGAATTTAATCTCTTGTTGTACCCTACTTTGTCAGATGACTACTTCTTATACGTGCCCTAAACACATTTCCCTTTGTCTTGAACACAGATCATTGCAACGTGAAAATGTTTTACACAAGCCAGAGTACTTAAGCGGTGCACTACTTCTGAATAAAATCGACAGAGTAGAAGCGCTTAAGTGGCACATTTTGCTCTGGCACCTTTACACCCGTCTTCTTCCTCGCACAGTTTTGCATATGTTGTTTACTCCTCGCATCTGTTCCTTTGCCCAATTCAAATGCGGCAATATTACCCAGCACATATTTGCCTAAACTGCACCGGCAATTGTCTTTCGCTCCATCTCAATCTGCCGCCGAGCATCAGAAGTGCCAGGCTGTGGTGGAACAAACAAGGCGGAATAGTTTTAAAGAGCCCGCAGCGTTGTGGGGGAGATCACAAAGGCGCGATCTCATTAATGTGTCAGGAAACGGGTTTTCAGGTGCCGTCACCCCCGGAGCGCGGGGGCCTGCGCAGCGCGAGGTGTCACCGATTTGTCAAAACAAAGAGTGTTCTGCACAGGTTTTACAGCGGTATTGTGGATGGATGGAAACTTCCTTGAAGCGAATTATTTGTGGAAGACTGTGCGAGATAAATACTTGGAAAAGATCCTCGGCCTCTGGATAGATATTACTCAAATACATCTACCCTGTATGGCTCCCGTTGAAATTGCTCGGAAACAGGGTGGACTTTTAAAGGGCTATTTGCTGCTGATTGGATCAAGCGCACCTCGCTTTAGCCAATCACAATGCAAGAAGCTCCCGTACATTGGAATGAATGACGAAAGAACGTCTGAGAACTTTTAATTTACAACGTTTTACTTGTTTTATTTATTTACTGAATGGAAGCCATGGAAGTGACCTGTTGCTTCAGATAATTCACAGAGAAGAAGGTTAAAATGTTTAATGACGCAGCTTAACTTTAACAGCTAAACCCACTGTTATCGTGACTTGTCAGTGACATTTGCTTGTGTAACTTTTTCGCTAGATGCTTTATAATGATACTACAGCTTTTAGTCTGTCCCTTTTATATTACCATTAAATCCAAATCAGCTTACGATGTAGTTTTGTAGTTTATGAGAGAAAATTGTACATGGTTCATTCAGCAGGTAACCTACTAGCTGCTAATGCTAACGTTAATGTGCGTTTTAAAACCGAAAGAATCATTTATTAGGCCTAACGCTGAACATGTTTGATAAGTTTGAATATTTACCGATTAGAGATGTTACAAAGTGCATAATACACGGCCACAATGTGGATCTGTTTCCTCAGTACTGAGCCCTTGGCAAATGCTAGCGATCGATAAACTCGCTCATATAAGTTTACACAAAAAATAAAAAATCTTCCAATCGTCTTCTGACAGTGAGTTGATGTGTCAAGAATGGCCATTTTCCTGAGGTTCTGATCACTGGTTTGGAATATCTTATCCCCAGAATCAGATCATTTTTAACTCTCGATTCTCCCAAACGGGGGCGTTGCTCAGTAAAAGTTCCCGGATGTTGCTCCCATCTATAGCGCCAACGCAACTAAATATTGAGATCACGCCCATACCTCATGCTTATAATCGTCACCGTGTTGATAAAAATGCTTGGAGATGTACTAGAGCCCGCTTTCTCACAACAACGGGTTCAATGCACGGAATGTTTTTGGCAACTTCCTGTTGGCCGGTGCATGTTAACCATGCAATAACCATCACCCAGGCCATATGGTGAGAGTCGTTTCGCGCAACGCAAAGGCGGTATCATACACTGCAAGCACTTACATTAACTTCATCTTTTGCCTTTAATGTGGTCATTGGAACTCATTCCAGACACTTGCGGCCTTAGGCTTTTGTTTTCGGAAACTGAAAATCTCCTGCAAGGACACTAAAATGCCACTTAAAAGTTGTTCATCATAGTCAATATGTTTTGTAAAAAGCCATGTAAAAATAGGCCACTTAAAGGTCCCTACTCTAGAGTTGGAAATTCCGTTGGTGAATCCCTTAGTGACAGTGATGGTGCCTAAAAATAAGTGTACTGCAGGTTATTAAAGATGTCGGCCTGAAACCTCCTGCTTCATACTCTTAACCAAGATCTCAGCTCAAGATGTGAACATGGGTTGAACAAAAATCAACATACAAATACTTTTCAGTTTGAATAAAAATATAACACTGTTTGCCTTGTGCAAGACGCTTACCCAGTCTTTATTGAATCGTCTGCCTTAAAAGTGGAGGACTACAATCACAGATATTATCCTGGAGCACACGCTCTCTCCTTCGCCCCGCTCGACCCTGTCACTTTTAGCTTTTGCCCATTAATCATGGCTGCCTCTGCGGTACATGGGATCACATGATTGCAGTCGCCGGCGGTCCACGCGTCCTGCCTTGACTTCCTGAGGATGTATTTACAACCAACGCAAACCTACATTCAAGGGCAGGGGGCGCTGTTCCGTGAGGAAGGCGAATCCAAGCACAGCTTGTTTGAGTGTGGATTTTAAAGTTTTAATGTGTTGTTTTTGGGGCATTCTGCTCATTTGGTACGCCTCTACATGATCTGGGAGGGAACAGTTCTTCATTTGGCCATAATTTGGCTTTTGATCGCGGCTCTATGGCACCAGCACCCGCCAACCCAGGGAAGCTCATCTACTTCCGGGACCTCCTGTTGCAGCTCCGTGGCTAGGCATCAAAGCCAGAGGAGATGCTCCTCCGAAGCTTACCCCCAGAGTTACATCGCGGACAAAGGCGAAAGCGGATAAGAAGGAAGAGGGGTTCCAGAGGAGGAATACGCAACAGGTTAAAGAGAAGGGCGTGCCGGCTACCTTTACAGGCTATCACCTTGTCAAACGTACGATCGCTCCAGAATAAGACAGACACACTTTCAGCACTAATAAAGTCCGATCCGGATTACCAACGGACCAGTCTCTTTTGTTTCACAGGGACCTGGCTGACAAGAGACGTGGTCTTTAAGTTGGATGGATATAACATCATCCGCTTTGACAGAGACACTGTCAAAACACGGAAGACGATCGGGGGCGGGGTCTGCATGGCTGTAAACAAATCATGGGCTACGAACTATACGGTGAGGGAGACGGAGTGTTGCAAACATTACGAACTGATGACGGTGTCTTTCAGGCCACATTATTTGCCAAGAGAATTTACACAAATAACACTCATTTTAGTGTATGTTCCTGGTCCAGACTTCAACCTAGCTTCAGAGCGCATAATGGAGAGCTACAACAGTGCTGTCACTCAAACAGGGGAGCAGCCAGTCTTCATACTAGGCGATTTTAACAGGTGTGATATCTCCACACATTTCCAGTCTTGAACAATATGCGACTACAGCAACAAGGGGACAGAAATAACTGGACTTGTGTTTTGGTAATATTTCTGGAGCATATGTCTCAAAGCCACGCCCTCCGCTTGGACTGTCAGACCACACTGTGATCTTATTGTTACCAAAATAGGTCACGGTTGAAAACAGAGGGGCTTGTCACAAAAAAAAACATCAGGGTATGGAACGAGGAGACGTCGGAGATTTTAAATGGCTGTTTTGAGCTGACAAATTGGGACTTGATTTTCAATGACTGTGGGAATTATCCTGATATACTTTCTGATGTCCTTACCTTATACATCATGTTATGTGAGGAAAGTGTCACCCCTACAAAACAAGTAACCATATACCCTAACAATAATAGGTGGGTTCCTAAGTGGGAAGAAAAGAGCGTTTCTCCAGGGTGACAAAGATAGGGTAAGAGAACTACAGAAACAATTCAGGAGGCAGGCTACACAGGCTAGATTAAGAACAAAGACGTGGTGGAGAGGAAATTACAATCTTCACTCATTACAATGACATCAGCACAACATCAACATGGGGCCTGGACACCCACAGCCCACCCCCTCTCCACCCCACCATCAACGAACAGGTGGTGACCGCCATGCTGCGCAGAGTGAATCGCAACAAGGCGGCGGGCCCGGACAGACTTGGGGGCCAGGTGCTCAAAGAGTGCTCCACTCAGCTCATTGGAGTGTTCACCAGGCTGGTCCAGTTCCTCTTGGACTCCAGCACAGTCCCAGTACAGTGGAAGGAATCAACCATCATCCCCCTTCCCAAAAAGACCAGACCCAAGGACTTGCAGGACTATAGGCCAATAGCACTGACCTCAGTCCTTTGCAAGTGCATGGAGAGGGTTGGGGCTGACCAACTGATGTCTGAACTGTCAAGTTAGATCCGCTCCAGTTCGCATACAGAGCTAAGCAACAGGATTCCACACATCCCCACACAACAATTTTATACATGGATTTTCATCAGCTTTTAGGACTGTAAACAATAACATATTGGTACAATGTCTTTCATCAATGCAGGTTCACCCAAAACAGATTTTATGGATCAGAGACTTTTTAAGTAACGGACCACAGCATGTGCTCTTCAACGGTGTTAAGTCCTGCCAAATTGTTTTGAAGACTGGACTTCCCCAGGGCTGTGTGCTGTCACCCGTTCTTTTCTCTGTGTGCACATGTGGTTGTCATGGCGACGTGAAAACAGGAAGCGACCTCGCTCACTGCTTGTGCAGCTGAGTTTTTTGCCTCTCTCTGCAAAATGCATTTGTGGTTTATGTGTTCCACATTGTTTTTCTGGATACTTTTTTACGTCTTTGCCGTGTTTTTGTGGAGGTTTGGTGGATTTGTTTACTTTGAGAGTCTAAAATGGTCCTGAAGAAAGCAGCTTTTTAAAGGTAATCAAAATGCTAGCTTATCAGCTAAACCCATTTGAGACCTACAAATTTCTTCTTCTGAGACACTGAAGAGGAACCAAGAGCCCCCACAGCTGCAGCACAGACGAGGCGTCACAAGAGGAGCTACAGGAAACAAAAAAGGACAAATGAGAGATGGTGAAAGACTTGTGAAGCGGAGGGAGCGGAGGGAGGAAGAGGAAGGAGGACGTGGAGCTGACCAGTGCAGGACACCACGCTCTGAAACAGGGACAAACCCAGGAGGCGCAGCACCATTTCAGAGGATCAGAGGAGACAGAGGACAGTCAGCCATGTTTCTTCTGAGTGCTACAGTTTCCCCGACCTCCAAGGTCATGCGGGTCAGGTTGACACAGTGGCAGCGCGGCTCAGCCGCAGCAGCTCAGGACTAACACCTGAACACTATTTCGTTGTACGCTTGTACAATGACAATAAAGCACTTACTTACTTACTTACTTAACAACATCTGCTGCCACACAGAAGGAATGACTCTCTTAAAGTATGCGGATGACATGACTTTGGTGGCACACCTCTAAGACGCACAGACCCTGGCACAATACCAGCAGGAAGTCCACACTTTGGTGTGTGGATTTATGCAGAGCTCACTGGAGCTCAATATCTCCAAAACAAAGGAGGTTTGCTGTGGAGCCACAGGGAAGGAGGGCTCAGTGGCCAGCAGGTGGAGAAGGTGGACTGTTTTAAATATTTGGGGACAGGAATAGACAGAAAACTGTCCTTTGGGCATCATGCAGACTCTGTTTTTAAAAAGACACAGCAGTGCTTCCACCTCCTCAGAAAGTTGAGATCTTTTAATATTAAAAATACATTGTATCTTTGGTGTACACTTTACTTATTGAATCCATCCTCACATACAACATCTCTTCCTGGTTCAACTTTCTCACAGTCAAACACAAAACAAAACTCAATAGAATAGTAAACCAAGCCAGTAAGATCAACCAATCCCCTCAGACCCCACTCTGCGAACTGTACAGGCGATTGGTGCGGAGGAAAGCTACTGTCATCACTGAAGACGCCACAAACCCTTTGCATCACTCCTTCTCCAGAAGATACAGAAACCCATTGGCCCATAGAAACAGCCACAAGAAATCATTCTTTCCATCTGCAGTCGCTGCACTAAGTAACACCCGGTATTACTGTACTTTATGTTGATATTTTTTCATGTGATATTTTGTAATGATGTGTGTGTTTTTACTGACTGATTTGAGCCATGCTGAAAGACACATTTCTGCTCTTTAGAACATACAATAATATTATGTTCTATTCAAACCACTCTTTTTAGAGGTTTACAAGTTAGCTAAGTTTTGCTTATGCAGAAAACTGACTGGAAAAGATGCAACAGTGGACTCGATGGTGCAACATGATGGACGGCAAAAGCAAATAATTGCTTTCAAATGAGGACAGAACATTTAATTGGATATTTGCAGTTGCACCAGTATGATAAAAGCTTGACCAACCAGCCACTTAGCAAGTTCTTCAAATGTAGAATTCCTCTCGGATACCCATGTATCGTTCAGAGAAATCTGTTCTCACCTCTGAACACATTCGCAATCATTCTATTTACCATCTTACAAATGTCTGGGGAAGTGGTTTAGCACCCGATCTGCAACAATCTGCAAGAAAATGTGCTTCTTTTCATCAGCTTAAATTGGAGTGAGCAAAGGTCCGTTTGGAAAAGAAAGGGCACAAGATTTCAGGTCAAGGAACATCCTGAAGCCTTCAGGATGTTCTGCATCCTCCAAAACATCCTGAAGGACAGCTCCTCTCCTCTGCATGCCTGTATTACTCAGGCCCCCTCCACTGGATACGAGCTCCAAAGTCGATTTGGAAGATCAACACAAAAAAAGCGTAATGTTTTTTTATTCATCGAGCTTTTAGATTGTTTTGTAAATCTTTTTCTAATGTTGGTTTTACATTGTGATTGACACGTTTCAGCTCAAACATATTTTCTTTCCTGCCGTGTCAATCTTTATCTGTCATAATATAACAGCCGATGTCTCTGTTAAGCCTGTTATTTCTTTCTTACAACAGCAATAATGAAAAAGCTGCTTTATAAATTAAAATCAGGCCGTAAGGCATTACATTACAGACGTTGAGCACTTCCTGGTTTACACTATGACGTAAAATACGTCAGATTGTCTCAAGTCAGTCGTTTACCAGGAGAGGGCGGAGCAGCTGCTCAGAGGGCAGGATTCAGGAGGATTGCTAAGAACTGCGTGAATGAAGCCACAAACCACTCTGGGGTTGTTTTTGATAAGGAAATAGCATTACAACATGGTTAAAACCTCTAAAAAGTGAATTTTGCATGATATCGGACCTTTAAAGCTGTGATACTTGCCATCTTGATAGGCTACGGGGTACTAACTCTGCAGATGCTTAAACTTGCTCTGGCTTTTCTTTCCTTCCCGTTTAATACAGATCCTTGAACCCCCATTAGTATTTAAATGATGTTAAAGCCTGGTTGAAAGTCATTGCTCAGTGCACAGGCCTATTAACTTTTTATTCTAGTATAAGTATAACAGTTAGCATGTAAAAGTGAATTACCTCCCTACAATCTAAATATTTCAGTAATAGAATATTGATAAAACAAGAAAGTAAAAAGTATTTTAGCTACAATTTGAATTCTGAGTTATTAATTATAAAATACCCAATAAACCAGTTTTTTGTTGTCAAAAAACACGACAAAAATGTGTCACTTTTTTGTAGTTTTTTTGTCATTATTTTGTTGCTTTTTTCGCCACCTTTTTGTTGTGTTTTTTGTTGTGTTTTCCCTTCTTGAAAGCTAAGACCATGTAGTTTCTGAAAATACGTGCAAGATCTGTTCGAGTAAAACGTGCAGGTGGTGGACGGCAGGGAACTGGTTAAAACAGGTGGTACAGCAAATTGTCCGAGAACACTTCCTCGCATTCATAAACACACACATAGTCTGTATCTGTACAGGTCAATAGGTCTCTGGTCTAAACAAAAAGCACTATTCTGTGTTCTCCATGTACTTTCTGCTCACTGCGTGTGTGCGGGAAAATCACAGAGGAAAACAACCGCAGCCATCCCACACATTTCATCAGTGGCACTATGTTATAGCTCAGATAACAAAACGCGAGCGTGTATCTTTGCTCAGTGGACTGTAAAAAACCCTGCACATGTATCCTGCCGCATGTCACAAGCTATCATCGCAAAGGGCATGAAATATTATGTTAAAAAAATAATAAGAACATACCACGTAAGCGAGCTTGGTCGACCTCCATGTTGCTCTGAGACAAAATTCAATTATTGTGGAAAGATAAGAGGGAAGAGGTTGGTATTTTGCTGAAAGGGAGCTGATAAATGCACTGTTTTTCACATTCGTATGAACCAACCTGCCTGACTTAGCAAACTGGAGAAAAAGTGCTTGGTTCAGGTTTAAAGTTTTTTTGTTAATTGATGCTTTTGACACACTCTTGCCTAACCTTGAAAGGTCTCTACTGTCCTCACGGTCCAACAGTGGCATCAGGGCCGTTTTTTTTATTACAACAATGCAATATTGAATATTTCAAAACTAAAGTGAACTTTGATGCTGAACAAAGGCTGTGTCCTTCCATATTCTACCATACAGTGCACTGTCTTGCAGTTCCAATACTGACTTTTCAGAGACATTGTTCAAAAAGACCTTATTATTGATGTCGCTGAGCATGCCAGATGTTAGCATGTCAAACTAAGATAAGATAAGATTGACCTGGAGAACACAGGGAATTCTGTTGTTGTTTCCTGCTATTATCACTAGTTCTTTAGTTTTCCCATGTGTTTTAACCAGTGCTGGGGTGTAACTAAATACATGTTTTTAGAATACGTATTTAGAATACTCATTTTGAGTTACTGTACAGGTGGAACTCGGAAAATTAGAATATCGTGAAAAAAGTTCATTTATTTCTGTAATTCAACTGAAAATGTAAAACTAATATATGACATAGACTTGGCATGCAAAGTGACATAATGTCAAGCCTTTGTTTGTGTTTAAATGTTAATGATTATGGAAAGTGGTTGCCACTGTACTAGAGCTTTAAAGTCTATGGCCTAACGGGTGAAAAAATGGGCCCAACATATCGACTGATCTCTAATATACAGTCAGATCCATAAATACTGGGACGTTGACACATGGATTTGAAATAAAACACAAAATATGTAGTTTATGCTGCGTTTACACATAAGCACGATGCGTTACGAATGCCACAAATGCACATTCGTGGCCAAGGATCACGAATTTGATGATTCGGGGTCGAGGTTTCACGCGCCGCCACTAACTGTTGCGACTTGTTACTACGCGTTACGATTAATGGCACGAATTATTACACACGGTCACGAATATGCGTCCCGCGCTCCTGCGTGGTGTTGCGCGCTGCCCCGGGCTGTTACGGGTCACTAGGAATATTCGCGTTCTGTCCGAAATCTGTCAAGAATTGGGCGAAAGTGGAGTGATCTTCTTCCACCGGGTTGGAGGCGGAGCAGAGGCCGTGCTCTCCCCTGAGTCATTGGGCTCGTCTGGCTCCAACTCCCGAACATCAGGTACGACCGCAGGAGGAAGAAACACTTTCAGCACCCCGAGGAGCGGCAGTGGCTCGGGGTGCTGAAAGTGTTTCTTCAGGTGCTGTCCGTGGCTTGGAGCGCGGATTGGCCGACTTTGTGACACTTTTCCTTGGCGTAGCTACTGCAGGTACCAACATTTACTTTGCGCGTAGCGTGTGTTTCTGTCAATTTTGAGCGTAAAAACAGTGATTCTGCTACGAATGCTCTACGAATGCTCTACGAATGCTCTACGAATGCTCTCACGCTGAATTACGAAGCGCCACTACTCCTCACGGAAGGACACGCTCCGCTGCGAACTCCACGAACAGAGGGTGATTCGTGACATTCGTGGAAGATTTTTTGACAGACAAAAACTTTCTCCACGAACGTCACGAATGTCACGAACTGATGCGTTCTGTTAAGAATCCCATTGAGATGCGTTAAGTCACGTCACGAACGTCACGAATGACGGAAAAATGCCATTCGTAACGCATCGTGCTTATGTGTAAACGCAGCTTAAACTGCAGACTTTCAGCTTTAATTTGAGGCTATTTACATCCAAATCAAATGTAAACGATGTAGAAATCACAAGCGTTTGTATGTGAGCCTCCCACCTTTCAAGGGACCATAAGTAATGGGACAAAGCAACAATTATGAATCCAACTTTTTTATTTTTAACATTTGGTTGCAAATCCTGTGCATTCAATTACAGCCTGAAGTCTAGAAGGGATAGACGTCACCAGACACTGGGTTTCATCCCTGAGGATGCTCTCCCAGGCCTCTACTGCAAATGTCTTCAGTCCCTGCTTGTTCTTGGAGCATTTTCCCTTCAATTTGGTCTATAGCAAGTGAAAAGCTGCTCAGTTGGATTCATGTCAGGTGACTGACTAGGCCACTGAATAACATTCCACTTGTGTTGCCTTAAAACGTTCTTTGGTGGCTTTGACAGTAGCTTTGGGTCATTGTCCATCTGCTCTGTGAAGCGGTGTCCAAGCATTTGGCTGAATATGAGCCCATAATATTGCCTGAAACACTTCAAAATGCATCCTGCTGCTTTTGTCAACAGTCACATCATCAATAAATACAAGGGAACCAGTTCCATTGGCCCATACAAGCCCATGCCCTGATGCTGCACCACCATGTTTCACTGATGAGGTAGTACGTTTTGAATCATGAGCATATCTTTTATTTCTCCATACTTTTCTCTTCCCATCACTTTGGTACAAGTTTATCTTTGTCTCATCTGTCATCAGATGTTGTTTCAGAACTGTATAGGCTTTTTTAGATGTTTTTTGGCAAACTCTAATCAGCCTCCTGTTTTTGAGGCTCACCAGTGGTTTACATCGTGTGGTTAATCGTCTGTATTCCCTCTGGTGAAGTCTTCTCTTGACTGTTGACCTTGACACACATACTTTGACACCCACCTCCTGGAGAGTGTTTTGGATCTGACCTATTGTTGTGAAGGGGTTTTCTTCACCAGGGAAAGAATTCTTCGGTCACCCACCACATTTGTTATCCATGGTCTTCCAGGTCTTTTGGTGTTGTTGAGCTCACCGGTGTGTTCTTTCATTTGAATAATGTTCCAAACTGTTGATTTAGCCACGCCTAATATGTTTGCTATCTCTTTGATGGGTTAGTTTTGATTTTTCAGCCTAATAATGGCTTGCTTCACTGATAGTGATAGCTCTTTGGCTCTCATATTGAAAATAATAGCAACAATATCCAAAATACAAATATCACACTTGAAATGAACTCTGGGCATCTCACCTGTTCCTTATAAATGGGATCATGAGTGAAAAGCAAACACCAGGCCATGGAACAGCTGAGCAGCCTCTTGTCCCATTACTTACTGTATGGTCCCTTGAAAAGTGGGAGGCTCACATGAAACGCTTGTAATTCCTACACAGTTCATCCGATTTGGATGTAAATACTCTCAAATCAACGCTGAAAGCCTCCAGTTTAAGCACATCTTTGGTGTTTCATTTATAATCCAGTGTGGTGGTTTATAGAGCCAAAAACATAAGAATTGAGTCAATGTCCCAACCTGACCTGACTGTACATTCAATTAAAAATACCTTGGAAGGAATCCACTGACTTATACAGTTAGTCACTTGAGAAAAGCAGAGATGAGACACCGTTGAGAGGTTACACAACAGCTTGGGAATCTCAAACCCTCATCTGCAGCATGTAAAAGCAATTCTGGATTTTCTCACCTTCACCTTCTCTTTGCTATGTTCCCCCCCCCCAGAATAATTGAAAGTTGAGCAAACCGGTCCAATTATGCCCAAGAGAATACGATGGATTCTGGGGTAGTCAGGGGAAAAAATGAGCTGGACCAAAACAGATATTATCTCAAGTGCTGTGTCCCGCTGCTGTGCCATTGTAGTGTCTCTGATCCCCAGGGCTTTACACAGAAAAAGCAATCGCAGAGGCATTCAGCTGCGTTTCTGACGTCTGCACTACTGTACTCCCCGGGATATAGGCCTCACAGGACGACTGATCACTGCAACTGTTGTGCTCATATCAGTCACTCTGATGCCTTATCCATTATAAATCACTCTTTTAAAGTTTTGTTTTTGAGGCGGTTTTCAGCAAGTCTTACGTGGCAGCTCAAGGTTTTGTATGTACGGGTAAAAAAAGAGAAAAGAATCAGAGCCTCTTCGGTCTTCAGTCCTGCCATCAGGGAGAAGAGTGTGTGCGGAGTCTCGAGCCAATGCAGGTCTAACTGGCTGACATGGCAATGGCACAATGGCAGTTTAACTTCAGCCTAAACCCATTGGTCACACATCAAGAGTAGGGATGTTTGCTTAATGACGAAATACATTAACAGAGAGTGCTTTGTATTTTGTGAGTCTAATATTTGCGGGACCGAATAAACTACTACTACTACTACTACTACTACTACATAATTTTGACTTCTGTACGTGCATTATATGTGGACGAATGGACAATAAACCTAACTGAACTGTTGCGTAATCTTAGACTGTAATTATTTGGCTGGGCTTTTGGAGCCAGCGCCATTAATAAGAAACGGGCGACACATGAAATCTGCATGGCTTTGTAAAGGTTCCTCCTGCAGATGAAAAGGCTACAGTAAAAAAAAATTAACCAGGAAATTGTGAATACGTTTGGACCGCAACTAACTATATTCAATTTCTGTTGATATTTCATTGTTTGTAAACAAAACCAGGTACAGGGGCCTTTAAAAAACTAATTTAAACACCAAAAACAGCCTAATTTTTGGAAACCCATTTATCCAGGGACCTTTGAAAAGATGAAAAAGGCATCATCACAGTCGCTCTCGTGTTCGTCCTAATCGAAGTAACCTCAGTAGTGGGAGCAGCGATTTTCAAAGTAATAGTACTTTACTGTAGCTATTCCCGCCGTGGGAAATGAGTCGCAATTTTTTATAATGAATCTATTGGGACTGCGCGAGTGCTCTAAAGCAAACTCAATCCACTAATTACAGAGTGTCAGATACAAGTTGATTTTAAACGTGCCTCGGCTCTATTGAGAACAGCATGTAATTAACGTCGGCGTGGAGTCCTTTTCATATCTATCGAATTTGCAGCGGCGGCACAGGGAACGCGGCGCACAGTCACAGCCATATGCTTTTTTTTCTTTTTCTTTCTTTCATACGCTATTTTATTTTGGCTACGTCTGTTGGAACACACTCCATTCAGAAAGCAGCACTATAATTTGCCACAGCTGTGTTCTGGAAATGGCTTATTTTGCAGCAGGCACGTCGCACATACAAGGGTTTGTGCTGGTTTGATTGGGCGCTGTGGAACACAGTTTGAGCAGAGAACGGGGCAGAACGGGCCGGAACAGGTCCGACGATTGGGGACGCTTTCGAAAAATTCAGCAGGACACTTCCCGGTTGTGGCTCATATGCAAGAAATTCCAGGAAAATAAGCCATTTTTTTTTTCCTGATAAATGTCACTTTTAAGATTTTAAGGCGAGACACTGCAGGTGAATAGAGGACAACAAATAATAATTTAGTCAGATATCAATTAGAAACTTTTGCCTAACGTTACTAATGAGGGAAAAATGTATTGCAAGATTTCTGTCGTTTTCATCGGAAACAAATAAATAATAATATGCATAAAATCGGGAAAATGTTTCCATATTTTCAGTGACAAAGTTGAAACAATGGATAGACCCAGGTTTACGTTTGTATTTATTTTATTGTTATAATAGTATGAAGTTTTATTCAGAAGGGATTTTATGGGTAATGTGTGCAGTATATTAGAGTCTGTAGGAGTAAGCGGAGATGTTGTTGTGAGAGAGGAAGGTTGTGTAGCCTAGGCAATTGCACCTGTATATTTCTCCCATCTTTGGAGAACCTTTTGCAGCACATGTGAATACAAAATATGTTTTACTTCCTGGAAATCTCAAGTTCCCTAGCATAGAAAAATAAAATGAGTGAAAAGGGATAGTTTTGTCGTTTTTACTCTTAACATTAAAACTTTAGAACTTAAAGGTGCATTATGCAACTTTTTATTTAAACAAAGAAAAAGTTGACATTTATACCTATTTGACCTTTCAGTGACCCAGTGGATGCTTGGGTGGTTAGCATAGCTAATTACCTGTGAGGCTCCAGGATCATTTTATGATGAATACTTTTACTTCACTCCATTTTAGAGCCTGCATCTGTACTTTCTAGTCCACTAGATTTAAATTGGGTTAAAAGTAAAAGTATTTTATATTCAAAGTGACCTCTCTACAATGAACTGGTTTAGTCCCAGTTTAGACTTGGTTTAGAGGTTTACTCCTTAAGGCCTTGTTTAGATCTGGTTTAGACCTGACCTAGTTTAGTCAGGGTTTAGACCCAGTTTACTTCCGGTTTTTGACCTGGTTTAGTGGTTTACTTGTTTAGACCTGGTTTGATTCAAATGATTTTGAAAAATCCTGCACATTAAACTCTTAAATACTTTTACGTTTTACTTATAAAGTACATTGTACAGTGCATACTTTTGTACTTTTACTTAAGTAAACATTTTATCAGATACTTTTACTTAAGTAAATTTTTGGTCCTGTATCTGCACTTTTACTCAAGTAAGAATATCGAGTACTTCTTCCACCACTGCATGGGAGCCACTGGGTTTTGAAAGCGAAGGTGCTAAGCTAACCACCATTTCTTTTGTAAAGTCCCTCCCTCCTGGATCTCAGCAACTAATCAGAGTCTAGTGTCCTCCCGCGTTGACCAATGGGACGAGCTTTTCCTGTGAACCAGCCTGTTCCTTCTCTCTTCCTTTCTGGCTAAATGGGAGGGATTGTTTACTTTCAAATTTCACTTATCTCTCCTCACTGGCTCACTTTGTAAATTTACAGACTATCACTTTAACCTGGAGTTGTGTTTGGTATGTCTGAGTAATCCTGTCTATTCAGCCTGTCTTCAGCTCAAGAGCCACAAAAAACACAGTTTCACCAAATGACGTTACGAGGTAGTGCTCTCCTATATACTGTACAATATGCCAATATCTTATATTGTGTCATTTACTTACATATAGATTCTTTACACATTCTCAGTCTTCTATCTCATTGTAATTGTGAAGCCTTTGAAATTACATGATGCAAATGATACTCAGGAAATAACATTTATTTTAAAAGAATTCCTAAAATACCTTCCACTTCTGACAAGCTCCTGATAATCTTAGCACTCAACTGTTGCTTTGCGCGGAGAGTGTTCCTTTAAAAGTTTTAACACAAACTCAGTGAACCAGACAAAACAAATGTAACAGTAGCCTCATTGTCTGCCCTTTGCTCAGGGCTCTCAGGTGTGAAATGCTAGCACGAACCTCTTCAGTATAATGTTACCGTTGCAGTGATGCTCTTAAATTACGGTTTTCTTCTTCACGGACAGGACGCCTCACAAACTGGGCCTCATTGCTTTTGTTCTGTCACCAATGATTAACGTCATACGGTGTTTTTGGTGCAAATTAGCACTTTTGACACATCCAAAAGGACAATTACATCTGCTTCACTGTCACATGCATCAAACACTCGAGGTGTGGGGAAAGCAAACGTTGTTTGATGAGAGCCTTTATTCCCTAAACACGCTGCCCATGTGCGTGTTGTTGTGCACCCCCTCGAGGATTATGCTAGGGTGGCCACACCGGCTCTGTAAGCTGCACTGCTTTGGGTTGATCTGTGTTTCTCCACGGAAAAGCCATTCAAAAGTCCAAAGCGAGCCTTTATCCACTTAAAACAGATTTACAATGGCGATAGGCCATCTCAATATAGGCTTGTATTTACTGTCTGTGCAGGCTAGGCACCGCAAGCGCAGGGTTTTCAAAGTGCAGGTCCAACGAGCTGGAAATTCTTTAAACAAAACGACACACCAGGGTTGTATTACGCTGAAGGTGATTGCACAGTTGCAAGAATACATGCTTTTGAAATGGAAAGTGTGCTTTTATAGTGGCCCTACTGTTTCATTTTTGAGTTCTAAAATATGAATATTGTAGGTAAAGATATGTTTCGTGAATATATTTTGTGACCTCCCGACCACAAACAGTTGAGGGATCGCGGCAAGGTGAGAAGTTAGTGCTCTGTTTTTGATTCCCAGTCTATTTGGCCTTTTCACGAAGTCGGAATGTCCTACGTATTCATGAGCAAGATCACCCACTGCTCCTGACAGGTTGGCAAGAGGCTCTGCTGAAGGATGGGTCAAATGCTGAGGACAAAATACCGTTTGCTCCGGCATTGCATCATTAGTTCTGTCTCTGTCCTTGGGCAAAAGTGTTGCAGCAGCACCTTATAAACAGTGAGGGTGATTTGTGAGTGAATAAGCACAACATGGTAAAGCAAATTTAAAGCTGTACTGCATAACATTTCACAGTTTTCCACAACTCTCTCGGTCACTTTTGACAGCTCCATTAAGTTCGACAAGCAGGTAAGTGCAGTGGTGAAGGCGAGCTTCCTCCAGCTCAGACTCCTGGCTAAAGTCAAGCCCTTCCTGTCTCATGCTGATTTGGAAAGTGCCATCCACGCCTTCATCAGCTCGAAACTGGATTATTGCAACGCCCTTTACATTGGCATGAACCCGTCTCTCCTCTGTAGGCTGCAGCTGGTGCAAAATGCTGCACTCCAAAGCATGCTCATATTACCTCCGTTTTACAGAATCTTCACTGGCTCCCGAGCCAGTTCAGGGTCCAATTCAAGGTCCTCCTGTTTGCTTTCAAAGCCATCAACGGCCTGGGTCCAGTTTACCAGTCAGGTCCCTGCGCTCTTCTGAGTTTACATTGCTGATGGTCCCCAGGTCGCACTACAAGAAGTGGGGCAATCGAGCATTTTCAGTCTTCGCTCCTAAGCTCTGGAATGCTCTTCCATCTAAATTGCGTTCTATCACTGAACTATGTCTTTAAATCAGAGCTAAAGACTTATTCAGACAGGCATTTGACACCTAATCCTGCCATCTGTCTTTTCTTAGTCTGTGTTGTTTTTATTCTCTGTAAAGCACCTTGTGCACCTTTTGGATGTTGTTAAGGCGCTATATAAATATAGAATATATATATAAATATAGACTATAGTCACATATTATAGGGGTTATGCAAACTCCAACAATGCAACAGAAGCAACAGTTGCTTTGACACACATACATCGGTGATGTTTAGGGTTCTTTTTAGAAGGACACAAACACATGTGTATCCCCCTATAGATGCAGACTTCATATGTGGGGGCATGGCCTAGCCAAGGGGGGAATTTATGAACATTTTGTCACACACAAATAAAGTCACGTCAAAATTGGGGTCATATGGATGTTTTGACACAACAAATTGTCCAAGAGAAGTGAAAAAATGGCACTCGAAGCTAGGGTTAGCATGTAGCATGAAGCTAGCGACAGAAATTATGGTTAGTGTTCTCCGTTATTTATGTATGTATAGGCTATTGGACCACTTCGCTCCTCTCCTTGTCTCTGTATCTTTATTTAGTAGAAAACATACTCATATTTCCATCCATCCATTCATCAATCTTCTTCCACTTGTCCGTTGCCGGGTCGTGGGGGCAGCTGTTGGATCTGCCCAAATCACATTGCACCAGCCCCTATGGCTCCTCCTGCAGGCGGTGGGTCCACAGAAGGACGGCCGCATGGTTCTAACCGGGCCTGTTGGTCTCTCATAAGGGGCTTCTGACCCGCTCTGACCCGTCACCTAGGACCTGTTTGCCATGGGAGACCCTACCAGGGGCACAAAGCCCCCGACAACAGAGCCCCCAGGATCATTCGGGTGCTCAAACCCCTCCACCACGTTAAGGTGCCGGTTTTAGGAGGGTACTCATATTTCAACATTAAAGTAGCCTGGTGGAGTAATAGGTAAAAGTGAAGCTTTTTCCTATTACTTTTCCACTTCTGGCAGCTTCGAACATGACCATTTCTGGGCGACTCCACAGATGCCGTCTTTATCTATTGGTTAACTTATACATTTATATGTTATGTATACATGTACATGTATACATAATATATACATAACTATATATGTTATGTATAGTCCTCTAAATGCTTTACTGTGAGTGTCTAGCTGATCTTTGTTATGCATCATCATTTTTGGAACAGTCAAGTTGCTCAACACAACATGCTACAACCTCAGAAGATTCCACCCTTTTCCAATTATCCATGCCTTGGACAGACACAATAATGCCCCTCCTTTGTCTTTTGGAAGTCCACATCTATCCCCACCTACGGCACAACACATTCACAACATCTAAAACTAGGCCCGTCAAACCAAATCACATAAATCACAGCAGTTAAATGGGTGAGGAAGTAAATAACCATTCTAGTTTACCCATAACAAAAGCGTGCGCCACATTCAAATCCCCGGTGTGCGCCCTGAATATGCCACAGCGACATAATTGAGAATCGGTTGTTCACCTTGAAGCCTGTGTGCTCTTGTCATTGGATGATTTGGCTGCAGCGACGGGCCTCAAGGACAGCGAGCTCTGCAGATGTGTGATGCGGTGGAGTGGGGGAGACGGGTGCCGGGGCCAGACAGACGATCAGATGGGAGCAGCGCGGACACAGCGTTCATTTGTCAGCATTGTTCCCAGATACACAGCCAGTTTCATTTTTCATTATTTCTTTTTCGCTCCGGCAGCGGGGAAGGTGGCTGTGTTTTGGGGACGGGATGGCTAGTTTTTCAGCCTCTTATCTGCCTCCTATCTTGGTTCATCTTATTGTAGCCTGGACAGACCGCAGCAGACGCTCGAGTGTTGGTTTGGAAACACTATACAAAGGGCTATGTGGAGACAGGTTATGACAACATTTGTTACAGCAATGATTTATTACTGGAAGCGCAATGTGCCAACGATGAGGTGGTAAATCAAATCAAATCCAACCCAACATTCCAACAGCAGGTACCACACAGGGCTGCACGAATATTACTGATTTACAAATAGGAACTGTTTTGAAACCAGCAATGACACTGACATTAAACTGTCAAACAGAGAAACGTGTGTAAAATCTGAATGAACAGTCAGAAATAGATGGATAGCTCTGTCCATCCTCCTTCATTAGACCTTCCTTCACAGCATAACTCAAAACCCCATTAGGAAAAAAGAGAAACCTTGAGGTGTACCACATTTAGTAGAGCTCCTCTCCCATGGATGATCAGGCTATGGATCAAGGCTGAAGGAAGTCCCTTTGCAGATACTGTTAGATAGGGCTGAAGACTGGAGCTAACATCTAGTAGCCTGGTGAGACGTGAATGATATCCCTCTGTATTTTTTTATACAGAGGGATATCAGTCTGGGACCCACGCCCTTGGTTGACTCCCCCTATGTAGGACTGTGGAAATGGGGTTGATGCTACGGTCACCAGACTCAATGGTACAGTGTGAGTCTGGTGTCCAGGCAAAACATCTAGTCCTTGCTGGAGCCTTTGGCCAGCAGGAGAAGAGAAAGGGACTCATCCATGCAGAAGGGTTTGGAGATCCATAGGTAGCTCAGACATTGGTAGGTAGGAAATATTGTAATGTAGTAATATTTAAATACACTCAGTCCTCTCCTCAATGCTTAATTATGAAAACCCATGGCAAATAACTATGCTCTATCCCATGGCATTGCCTCTCATGTCTGCGGAAGCCTGAAGAGACACTCGTCCTCTCTCTAATCAGAAATCATTTGGTCATCGGAGAAGGTGGAAATGGCTTTGAATCAATGCAGTTATTATTAATTCATTGCACGATATTGATCTGTTATTGACAACAGTACCACCAGCAGTCTATTTCAGGTGAGAGTTAACTCAAAATCAGATATCCCTCAGTCGTCGGCAAAGGTCGACAGGGCACTTTTGTGACTGAGTGTACAATGACACAACAAAGGAGAGTTCTCTTTCATTGGAAGACACAGGGAGATGGCACTGGCTTGAACAAGTAAAGTAAAGTCATGAAATAGTGAGTGCGGATGTCCAGAATGTGTAATGGTAACTGGTACACACTAGGTTTTTTTTTGCTGCTGCCATCTTGAGAATCTCATCTGATCTTGGAAGCAGGGTTAGGTCTGGTTCGTTCCAGGATGGGAGACTACGTGGCTCAGAGGTAAGAGCATCTCATCCATGGATCGAAAGCATCAGTGGTTTAGTTCCAACTCCAATTGGTCTGAATGATCGTTGTGTCCTACTTGGCAAGACACTTCGTCAACCTTGCAGTCTTCGCTCACCACCAAATTCATATTGCCATGTAAAGGCACATTGTATGTTGAAAGGCGTTGATAGTCTGTAAGATTGCACAGTGAGGAGCGTGAGAGTGAAATTGAGTGAAGCCCCTCCTAGTTTACAAACTTTCAAAAAATAAACGATCAAGCTTCCTCCCCCTCCCGTTCTGATTGGACCTGACAGACCAATGAGACGAAATCTCGTCTCATTGGTCAAAGTGATGGCACCGGGGAGTCTGATTAGTTGCTGAAATCAGCAAAGGAAGGGACTTTAAAAAATATATTTCCCTTGTTGTCACATTTCAGACCCATGCGGTTAATTATACGCAATTTGTAAAACATTTAAACTTACACACTATCACTTTATGTGTAAAACATTGTTACTGTGCTTTGTCAATAATGCTCTATTATTGACAAAGCAAACTTAAGACGATGTTAATGCGCTGATTTTCAATTGGGATTTTTATATCTCTCAAATTGCTCTCGGAAAAAAAGTGACTAACCCCAGGCCCACATTGAATCCTACACAGTTGCAGCCTCCGCAAAAAAATCAAAACTCTTAAGCGTCAATGCTGACGGCTCACATTAGCTCTGTGCAGTGCAGGCGCTATGGAAAGGATCCGCAAGGAGTTTATTACTCGAAATGGGGGTCAGGCACCAGCAAGGGAAGGAAACCCAGTGAATTTCAGAATTAAATCAGCTTCAAACCCGCGTAATGTAAACAATGCGGCAAAACAGAGACACTCGGCCACTGAGGAGCCGTCAGAGGATCATGGCGGATATTTGTGCTCTCGGACAATAAGTTTCACCCTCGAAGATGGCAACTATCGCTGGACTTGGATCATGTGGATCTCCACTAACGAGAAGTCAGCGGAGATTCCATTAGAATTACAGTCTTTTGTATTTTTTGCTTTTCTGCTGGTGTTATTCATCCAGGACACAGCCTTTTTCAGTCCCGCCATCAGAGAGAAGAATGCAGTGTCCACATGCCAGGTCCAACCCGCTGGAGGACTAAGTGAGAAGCCAAACAAAAATGAGCTACTATGCTGACATGATCCAAAGCTAAAATAAATCACGTACAGAGAATTAGAAAGAAAGAAAAGGAACTCTAGATTTTCCAGGAAGATTGCTTGATGGATGCTGCACGTTGGCTGTTTTCAAATTGGGATCTTATGACTCTTTCATGGGGCTCCTGAATAAATAAAGAGGGAGATTGAGTCGCCTGCTCACAAACAGGCAGTGGCATATGTCCCAGGCACAAACGGCCCTCCACTGAGCGCCTTTTGGACACTATCCTGGCACTGTTTAGAATGATCCACGTTGGCCAATATGGTTTATAATGGAGCAGAGTGTTGCATGCAGCACTAGTCTGATTGCTTTCTTTAAAATGTTGTTTATTCCACACGCTGTCAGACGAAGTAAAGAAATGAAAAGGATTAAAAAGAAAATATGAACCAAGTAGAGCGTGGGGAGAAAATGGGCGGGGATGTGTGCTGTGAAGTGTCTGATCAGAGATGAGCCAGAATTCTCAAAACAATCAATGGTGAATCCAAAGTTACAGACATTTTGGGGTGAATTAGAAACTCCCCACGGATGCTTTTGGGGTCAAAAAACGAGCATGAAATGTCCAGGTAGATGATGACATCTGGTCACCTTAAAGTGGCCGGTTCACAGGAAAGCTCGTCTCATTGGTCGATTTAACAACGGCTCACAATCCACAAATTATTTGTGACTATTTGTGACTATTGCGTCCCGACCCAAGAGTTTAGATTTTTTAAGCCAATATCCAAAACAACTAAACAGCTAGCTAATCAGCTAAACCCATTTGAGACATACAAATGTCTTCTTCTGAGACACTGAGGAGGCACCAAGAGGCACCACGCTTGCAAGACAGTGGAGGCATCAAAAGAGTAGCTACAGGAAACAGGGAAGGGACAAACGAGGAGAAGATGGTGAAATACTGTTGTGGAGCGAAGGGAGCTGCACAGTAGGAAGAGGGAGGAGAAGGTGGGGTGCCGCGCTCTGGGGCAGGGATGGCCCAGGAGATGGGGCGCCATTTCGGGAGATTGGAGGAGTACTGGGAGCGGCCAGCCAGGTTTCCACCGGGTGCTACAGTTTCAAGGGCATGCTGGTGATCGAGGATATACAAGGCATGTGCCTGTAAACAGCCTCGAACAGTTTCAAAGTCTTGCTGCTGCCTGTATGCTAACCTAATGCTGCATGAGATGACACTGGAAACTTCCCGCTTCCCAACCAGCCAGTCTACAACTGCTGTCGGCATGCGATTGTTCTGGGCATGCTTCCCCAGAACCGAAGCAATACTACAAGGCATAGCAAATTTGATCAGGGGACTAATTCAATAATTGTTTGGAATGTATGGTAGCTAGTCTTTACTTGCTCTCGTAGAGCTGTGGTTCCCAAAGTGGGGGCTGGGATCCCCTGGGGGGTCGCTGGAAACAGGATGATTTTGAGACAATATCTTTTACTTTTCTGACATTGAATTTGATGTATTTTTGATTGATAACAGCATATTTTAGTAAAACTAAGCCACATATCAAAATACAGTATCTTAAACATCATTAAACCAGATATTAAATGTTTTCCACCTCAAATTATTATGAATGTTGATCACATTTTACAGAACAGGGTTCTGAGTTGTTGGTTGAGTGATTTTGTGGATCGTGGCCTGAACATGTATGGAACCCCTGTTGTAGAGCGCTGCTCACAGCCAGGACCAGAACAGGGAAGTGCAAGCGGCTACAGAACGAGCAGTGAGAAACGAGGGGGTTTTATAGTCAACGGACGGACAATCGGGGTCGGCCCATTCGTCCGACGCCCCATTAGTCCGATGTCTCATTAGTCCGAAAATGTCCCATTGAGTAGGGGTTGAAAAAGAAAATTAGGTTTAGACAAGAGTCCACTGACCTTAAGGTTACAGCCAGTGGTTGCATATGGCTCTCTAATCCTCAACACAACTGAGTTAGAGAGATTTCGGACTAATGGCACTTCTGCTCATTGGTACATTTTCGGACTAATGAGACGTCGGACTAATGGCATGGCACCGGACAATCCTCCTAAAACCTGTCAGTTATATACTTTGTCAACTTTGGAGGCAAAATGTTCACTTCTTGTCTGTTTATCCATCAACTAACCAATGCAACAATAACAGTAACACTTGCCTTTACGACACTTAATCTATGTCATCCTTTTAGAAAAGTATACAAGTGATGCAGAAGGGATTGTGGCTTGCTTTAGACTTTTTTGGAGGTGTTTATTGACGATGCAGAACTGTGTGAGAAACTTCAAAGCCACAACTAAGTGTCCTCCTGGGAAAGACACCAGACTTAAACCCCGCACCGACCTCCTTCAAAGTCCCAGCCACCGCTCATCTTAAAGCCCCGTATGAAATAAACATGCATCTTGGAAATATTAGCACACATGAGCATGAAAAGCAGTCGTGGGAGATCGCTGCTCCACACAAACCGTATGCTAATTACTGTATGTATTTGTGGAAGTGCACTGGGAATTCAACGCCTCTTTATTGCTTTAGTTATTTTTTTTTTATTTTTCCTGAAAAGTTAATGAGGCATATTTTCAGCCCAGTACCAGTGTGTAAACTCCAGTCTATTCAAGTTGAGGAATATTTGATAAATAAATAACAGTTTGAAGCATAAGATAGAAGATGGTTTCAAGAGCGCGCAGTAAACAAACCTCGGCTGGTTTCAATGGGGGTATTATTTAGTCATTGAAATTTTGTCTATATCATATATTTATGTCATGGGATATTTTGTTAAATCGTGTTTTAATTGCTTGTCGGTTTATCTGAATAATAAATGGATTTTCATTCAGTAGTTTGTTTGCCAGGTAATGGCTAAACAAACTTTGCAACTTCACATGTATATTGTAAATGCAACAACTTTTGAAAAAATTTAAACAAAACAAAAACCAGACCACTTGCTGTTAGAGGGACATTTACCAAGCATTTGCCCATGTGCAAAATGAGTATAGCACAAGCTACCTTGTGGACAGAATTGCTTCTCGGTGAAAGCTGCAGGGATGTGGAACTCGTTGACATTAACTGTTTGAGGGAGTAGCACCGTGCCACAGTTTAAACTTAACCTGAAGTGGTTGAAAGACGGTCAAATTTGTGATCATTAGCAAAAAACTGTTTGATCGGGATATTGTTAAAAATATAAGAAGGTCCTTTATCTGTATTTTATATATTTAATATTCTCACTTAAGAGTGAGCATGCTGATTGGCCACTGTATAAACCTGATGTCACTTTGCCTCTGCCCAGGGACAACAGATGAACATTAGCTTGTAGCTACCTTTGGTCTGTGCAACACATTGTGCAATGTCCCTGTCAAATAAAATAAAGCAAAAGTGGATCAGCAGCAGAGATATTTGTTGCGCAATCTTTACTTGCAAAAGCATTCTCTGGTTTACATATCAGATTTGGTGGCCCTAACACTGTAATATGCAGTTTAAAAGTGCGCGCTCTGTCAGATGCTTTGTTTATACTGAATCATAGCAAAGGAGTAGTACTTAAGCTAATCGCTGGGGACACAACTGCGCACAGCTCAACCGGATGGGAGGTTTAGAGCAGGAAAAAGGCAAACGGTAGGTTTACGAGACTGTATTGTTTACAATGATGCATGCGCTAATGATCGCAAATGTGTCTAACTAATATGCGCCATCTTGTTTTCACACCTCATTCATATAAAAAAGTGACCCCGATAAACGTGAACACAGCCATTATCATCACTGTAGTAGGCCTACATGGCAAAAGAAAGGCAATGTTTATGTGCAGTGTTAGGGAGTAACATGTATTTAGAATATACATATTTAGAAAACTAATTTTGAGTAACTGTATTCTGGTAAATGTACTCTCTCATTTGAGGGTATTTAGAATACAGTTAATTTAGAGCTGTTCTTGAAATGTTTGGTTTAACTCAGCACGTGAGTGAAGCGACTCACAACAAAGGCCACACTCTAGATCTAGTTATTACAAAAGGTGTTAATATATCAAATGTGAATGTTGTTGATGTTGCTTTGTCTGATCCTTTTTGTGTCTTCTTTGACCTGTCTGTTACACCCAAACCAGAGGCTGGGCCTGGAGTTATTCAAAGAAGACACATAAATGATACAACAAGGACACAGTTTATGGAAATGATCAGATTTGAAAATCCTCCATGGTCTAATGTTGATAATCTGTTGGACTCTTACACATCAAGCGTCTTAAATGTTTTGGATACTATTGCTCCTGTCAAGGTTAAAATGGTTAACAATAGACAAAGGGCACCTTGGAGAAGTGAAGATTCGGTCAGGGCACAGAAAAGGGAGTGCCGAAAAGCCGAACGGAAATGGCGCAAGTCAAAGCTCCAGGTTCATTTTGAGATATACAAAGAAGTGCTTTGTGAGTTCAACCAGATCTTGCGTGGAGAAAGGGAGAAGTACTTCTCTAAAATCATCGCAAACTGCAGAAACAATTCTCGCGTTCTGTTTTCCACAGTGAACAGATTAACTAACCCTCCAGTTTCACTGCCCTTAGAACTAATCTCTACATCTAAGTGCAATGAGTTTGCAATATTTTTTTATGACAAAGTCCAAGGCATTAAAAATGCCATAACTTCAACAACACAAATAGCAACCCTGCCACCAGATAAACACCTTGAGCTGACACATTTCACACCTGTTACTGACAAAACAATGGAAGAGGTTATCTCCGGTCTGAGTTCATGCACATGCTGCCTTGATGAATTACCCACTAGATTTCTGAAGTCTGTGCTGACCAGCTTGTTACCACAACTTGTTCAGTTAGTCAACATTTCATTTGAGACTGGAGCATTTCCAAAGGCTCTGAAAACCGCAGTCATTAAGCCTCTTCTAAAGAAGAGCAGCCTTGATCCCAAGATACTGAACAACTACCGGCCCATATCAAACCTACCATTCTTAGGAAAAGTCCTGGAGAAAGTAATATATCAACAGCTCACTTACTTTCTCCTATCTAACAATGTGTTTGATACTTTCCAATCAGGTTTTAGGCCCCACCACAGCACTGAGACAGCTCTGATCAAGGTGACAAATGATATCCGTATGAACACCAACGCAGGTAAGGTCTCAGTTTTAGTTCTGCTGGACCTGAGCGCTGCCTTTGACACAGTGGACCACGGGATCTTACTTCACAGGTTAGAAAACTGGGTGGGAATCTCTGGTACTGCGCTAAACTGGTTCAAGTCCTATCTGGAGGATAGGACGTATTTTGTCGAAATTGGCAACTGTGTCTCAGACAAAATTTCCATGACCTGTGGAGTCCCCCAGGGGTCAATCTTGGGACCCCTCTTATTCAACTTGTACATGCTTCCATTGGGTCAGCTAATAAACAGCAACAATGTGTCGTACCATAACTACGCAGATGACACTCAGATCTACGTGTCACTGACGGCAGGTGAACAGGGGCCTGTAGATACACTCTGTCACTGCATCGAACAGATCAGTTTGTGGATGCAAAACAACTTTCTCCAACTAAACTCAGACAAAACTGAGATAATTGTTTTTGGCCCACAGACACAAAGACAAAGTGTTATCAGTCACCTTGAGTCTCTCTCTCTAAAACCAAAAAATCAGGTTAGAAATCTAGGGGTAATCATGGACTCAGACCTGAACTTAAACAGCCACATTAAAGCAATAACATCATCAGCTTTTTACCATCTGAAAAACATTAAGATCAGAGGAATAGTGTCAAAACCAGACTTGGAGACACTCATCCATGCATTTGTCTCCAGCAGGTTAGACTACTGTAACGGCTGCTCACTGGCCTTTCTAAACGAGCTGTTAGACAGCTGCAGAACATCCAGAACGCTGCTGCTCGAGTCCTGACAAGAACCAGGAAATATGACCATATTAGTCCAGTGCTCCGGTCTCTGCACTGGCTTCCTGTCACTCAGAGAATAGAATTTAAAACAGCTCTGCTTGTGTACAAGTCTTTTCATGGTTTAGCACCAAAGTACATCTCTGACATGTTAGAGCCGTATGAACCATCTCGGGCCCTGAGAACTTCAGGGAGGGGTCTCCTGGTGGTTCCCAGAGTCAGGACTAAACACGGTGAGGCTGCGTTTCAGTTTCATGCAGCTAAAATCTGGAACAGTCTTCATGAGGATGTGAGACAGGCCTCAACTCTGACAATGTTCAAATCCAGGCTGAAAACAGCTCTTTTTACCCGAGCATATGAAAACTGAATGCATTTTATCTGCACTCTTGCCTTTTACTGTCATTGATACATTTTTATGTTGGATGTTTTAATGATTGATTTGATCTGTTTTCTTGTAATTTTATGCAACTGTGAAGCACTTTGAATTGCCTTGTGTATGAATTGTGCTCTACAAATAAACTTGCCTTGCCTTGCCTTGCCTTGCCTTTCCTAGTATCAAAGGGATACTAGTTCAGTTTCATATTTATACGTATTCATAGCTCTATGTTATTTGGGGATCTGGGCATTTGCAGATTGTTTTTATAAGTTCTGAATTAGAGGCAAATAAGTTCATAACAGGCAGTGTAGCAAGTGTAGCTGCATGTTTGTAATCACACGCTGCTTTTGTGAATGAGTATTATGCAAATGAACGTGAATGTATTCTAAGTATTCAGAATTCAGTTATCCGATTGGACAAAGTAACGGAATACGCTACTAAATAAATTTTAAGGCAAGTATTCAGTATTCTGTAGCTAATACAATTTCAAAGTATTCTCACCAACACTGTTTACGTGTGTAGCTTTTAGCCTATGTTATCTTTAACTATGTTATCGCGAGCAAAGTGAAAGTTATAAATCTGGCGTCAGGACAAAGACATTTTTTCAACACAGCGACAATCCATCAGAAAAAGATTCCTGTTAATCCTGACTCGAAATAACGTCCATTGTGGTTTAGTTCGGTTTGTTTACAGCAGCAGCTTGTGGTTCTGAATCTCTGACTGCCCCGCTGTCCGCTCCACTTTGTTTAAACTGAATAAGAACTTTCTTTTTGAGACATTTTCTTGTGAATCTATGTTGGAGTTTCTTTATTTTTAGGAGCCACTGTTTATTTCAGATAATTTGAATAAACTGTTGCTCCGGCCAGAGCAGTAGCAGCCCGCCTACACTGCTGCATGCATTCAACTGCGCTATAACATCAAGGCGCACTAAATAATTCACAGATTTTTTTCTTCTTCCCCATATTGGACCAATACCGATATTAGGAAAGAAATCTAATATTGGCAGATTATATCGGCTGCACAGATATAATCTGCCATAAAATATTTTCTTGTCAATACTTCAGTTAATGTGTTGTGTAAAACAAACGGGTGGCGCCATATTGTTTTGGTCTCAGCTCTTCATCTCCTGTTTAGGTACATTTTCCAGCGCCCCCTGGTGGTAACCTTCGATAACACATGCTGGACATAATAAACGTGCAGAAGCAGAAGTGCAGTGACTACGCTTGGAACGCACAGATCTATTTACGTACGACTCACTTTGCTGTATACAGGTGAAACTCGAAAAATTTGAATATTGTGAAAAGATTCATTTATTTCTGTAATACAATTTAAAATGTCTGGAGAGGATTGTCAGGAAAAGACCATTCAAAAGTGTGTAGGACCTTCACAAGGAGTAGATTGAGGCTGGAGTCAGTGCATCAAAAGCCACCACACACAGACAGACCCTGGACATGGGCTTCAAATGTCATATTCCTCTGGTTGAAGCATCCTGGTCTCCCAAAACACCTCAGCTCATAATTTTCCAAATTAAAGCAAATAAACCTTGACATTAGTTCAGTTTGCATGTCATGAGTCTATATCATATATTAAGTTTTTCACTAAATTCAAAATTCAAAGTCCAGAACAGTTTCTCTCAAGTAACTCGAAGTCTTCTGATTGTACTAAAGCACTTTTACCAGTCAAGACTATAAACGTATGTATTTCTGTAGAATATGAAACGCTTAGTCTGGGACCTTTCGCTCGGAGTTCCAAGGTTGCAAGTGTGAGAAAAGCATGGTCTGCGTATCTTAAAGCAACTCGCATGAGAAAAATGAGAAGAAATATATATTGCTCAGAGGAGTGCGAAACAGCCTGTGCTTCTGCGGAATCAAAAGTCGACGGATTAAACGCTGTTCATCAGAGGTGAGAGAAGTTGAAGAGTTCACTCTGAAAGATACGGGGTTACGTAAGAGGAAATGTCTCCCGTTAATGTGCTGTAAATGAATATTAGTCTGAATATTGCCTTGTCAATCCACTGCCTCAAATGTAAAATGTCCTTGTAATGCACAACCCCGTGATGAAATAGCAAATTATTATTGTTTACGCTTGTGTTCTCTGTCAAACAAATCCTCTTTAAGCTCATTGTGTCTGCCTAGCATCACAATACCAATGGCAGGAGCAACCTCCACTGCAACCTGACGAAATCTTTCCCCGTGCAGTTTCCTTCTCCCGTGGACTGCCGCTGGTGAGCCCGGCTGCCACTTAGCGGAACATCCTTCAGCTGGACGTGTTGTAACAAAACAAAGTGTCATGTCCGCTCTTCTGTCAGCGCTGAGCCAGAGATGTCCTGACATGTTCCGGATTTCAGACCGGGCTTTGATATGAGCTTCCCCACAATCACAGCCGACACCTCCGCTGGGCCGGCTGGTGCGTCCATTCGCTTCTCCGTCTCGCGGAAGAGCATTTCAGTTCGTCGGCACAGGTTTGACGGTAAAATGTCCCCCTGAGGACAATTAAGAATATTCAAACTGGGAGTTTCACACGGGAGTTCCCATCGTCCTTTCTCTTCACACTGGATGGAGGCAATCTACGGATAAGGGAAAGGCGAGGGATGTCAGAGCATAGCAACCGAAACGTTTACAGTTACACTGAATAGGTAGCCAAACATAATTAGTTCATTATAAAACTCTAGATAGGACTTGAAGATCAAACGTTGGAGCTGGGAAACCATTTTATCCTAGTTTTTCTTTTACATTACGTTCAATGAGAATTTTTTTATTAGGCAATGGCCATATTTGGTTGTATTTATTTAGTTTCATTTTAGAGTTGTGAACTTGTATTTGGGTTCATCTGGGATCATTATTTTTTATTGTTTAGCTTTTTCAGTCAACTGTTGGGAAAAATCCTTGAAAATTATAATACT
Source organism: Proterorhinus semilunaris (assembly GCA_021464625.1). Lineage (NCBI taxonomy): Eukaryota > Metazoa > Chordata > Actinopteri > Gobiiformes > Gobiidae > Proterorhinus > Proterorhinus semilunaris. The sequence goes on along the minus strand of CM038356.1, from coordinate 26,041,988 downwards.
CCTCCTAATAGAATAAAAAGATAAACAGATAAAATCCCTTTGTAGAGTGTGTTACTTCGATAGTAATTCACAATATATTGCCATATTTTTCAGATGTAATAAGTAGTATTACTCCTAGGATTATGCTCCGGCAACTCTGAAACGCATGATGGGACAAAATATCGGATCGGACTTGGATCGCAAAACTTTGTGATGCAATACCAAGTATCGATACGTTATCAAGTATCGCAATACTTTCAATACTTGTGTTTGGAGGCATTTTTATCACACACTCCTTTGTTTTCCAGTGACAGTTACAGCCCTTTGTTCATTCATTTCATTTATTTATTTATTCATGTGAGCAAAAAAAAAAGTATTTCTTAAAAGCATTTTTTACAGAGGACAAACAAAAACAAGACGTTGTTACATTTTGTGTAAATGCAGTTTTCAATCTTAACACTTCAGTAAACGTCAAATGGCATCTGGTTTATACATTTTGGACACATGTAGTTTGTATGTACTGTATAGTTTTCGTGATGTTGTCCGTCAGTCGCTTTGTTTATCCAGCGTCATAGCAACAGAGTAGTACAGGAGCTAACGCTACTGCACTCAGCTCACAACAGGTGACCAAAACTAAACTTCTAAAAAGGGATTTGAACCAAGTGCAAACTAAGCACCTCTGTGTTGCCTCACTTTCTTGACTACACTTCAGTTAATGTGGTATTAAAAAATAACATCACGGGTGGCGCCGCATTGCTTTGGTCCCGGCTCCTCATCTCCTGTTTGGGTTAATTTTCCGGCGCCCTCTGGTGGTAACTTTTTGAACACACGCTGGACTTTATGAACATGTAGAAGGTAAGGAAAGTAACTACGCTTGGAACGCACAGATCTATTTACATACAAAATGAGAGCATAAATGAAGCTTTAACCCCAACGCTGGTTAAGTCACCAGTAATATAGACTTCTGGGATAATCCGCAGTGTGGCTTTAACCACATTCAAAACACACCACCAACTTGAATTCATTAATTTACTCACCGGCATAATTTATCATAGACTTTCTTGTCAGTATCCTGGCAAATGTAATTAAAGCCCTATTGTAGCCTTCACTGTACTTCCCTCATTTGGAATCACTATATATTACTCTCACACCTCCTCGCGCATGCGACACTCCGATAATAAGACGGTGGTATCACTTCTAAGACAAATCTCCTTTTGATATTTGATAAGGTTTAATTAGAATGATTGGGATGTGGGCCCCGGTGCATGGCATTCCCATTACACTGACAGACAGCCTTTGATTAATGCTCGGCCCGCCTAGGTTTGCAGCTAAATTAATTAAACTCACTGCGGAAGGTGTCCGCGGTGACTGAGAGACCACACCGTGTGCTGCACAGTGATGAATGAAGCGGCTCTCTTACGGGCTTGTTGAAATATCAGGACTGACATGTTGGTAGTTTGTAGGATCTTTGCGTGTATGGCTCCATAATAGAAAGAAATGCAGCTTTTAATGTAAATGTGGCTGATTTACAAGAGGGAAGGATTAGGTGTCTCAAGTCCAAACGGTGGCAACTCAATCGTCAGTAGTGACCATTCTGGAGAAGTGGGCAACCAAGCAGTCTTCTCTTCTGTTCTGAAGGTCAGTGTATGGAATTGGGGGAGATGTTCGAGGCCCCTATATGTTCAAAACTTGGATTTGGCTATGCTGTGTGGAGAAAGGGATGCACGTTTTCTTTTTTTTCTGCCGCCCTTTACGATTGATAATTGGTTAACCGTTTTATCCCAGCACCGAAACTGTTGCCTTTGCTAAAGTGTACTATCACCTAAGTCCACTATCACTCCACATTTCACTCCCGGAGGGCTCCAATGCTGTCAGCAACAGTCCGATGCAGAGTCCAGCTGATGTTGGCATTTGCCCTGTTCCTCTCCAAACACCACACAGGCAAAACCCTAACTTGAGTCACTTTTCTGCCGTCAGTTCACGGGCGACTTGGATTGAGGACATAAAGTGATTACATGAGCGTAACTACGACGAATCTGCTCATTTCTTCATTGGCTTTATGTTTTTGCACACACACACACACAGGCACGCACGCTCCTCATGTCTAAGGGTGGATTAACTATACTAGCCCTGTATGTGTCTCCAAACTGCATACATCTTGTGAAAAGGCGAAAACACCGTGATGTAGAAGAGTAGGCTTGTGGATATGTGCATCAGAAGTCCACACAGCAGAGTTGACACATGCACCTCGCAGTTACCCGGGAAAAGGGCTCTAAACCATGAACCATGAACATCCCTAGTGTGGAGATTTCATATTCTCCCTGTTTCTGCCACTTTTACCCCTCACCTAAAAGCACAGATTTCTCACGGTTTTAAGAACAGTACTGTTTCACAATTTTAACTTTAGCTTTTAATGAATTGTTATTTATAAAATCGTAATAAAAAACAACAACCTTGAAACGGTGTTTCTCAACCTGGGTGTTAGGACTGCCATAGGGAAGCAGGATCGTTTCAGGGCCTCACCAGATCATCGATTCTCAACAAGTGTCCTTGCTGTATATAAAAATAAACGGCTCTTATCCTCTCTACACTCCTATCCTCGAGAAGGTGTAGAAGGTGAACTAGAATAGCAAACAGCCTTAGTTTAGTTTATTGGTTTAGCTAACGAGCGCTAACTGCTGTACTACCATGCCGCCCATTTCGAGGGTGTGCACATGATGTCATAATATTCTGCAGTGAGCGGTAAAATTGGAATTAAAATGCTCTGTTCTATATCGAATAGGCCTGCCACGATCATTTTTTTTAGGACGATATATCATCTCTGAAAATATTGCGATAAACGATAATATTGAGTATAATGCAAATACTGGCGGCAATAAAAAGAAAACTGTAAGCAACTATTTTAATTGAAATGTATTGAGCTTCTGATAATATTGACACCTTGTACCAAACAAAGTGCAAACTAGAAGGGTCGACATATTCTCGGACACTGTATCCATCTGTGCTTCTCAATCTTTTAACATAACTTACACTCTCACCAGGTTCTGTGTTTGAACTAGGCCTGTCACGACAACTTTTTCTTTTTTTTTTCCAAATAGTCAATATACAGTATCTTAACAACAACAATAATATTGATATTTCATCTGCATTATTCTGGTTAAATATTTTCTAACAAAAACTCACTTAACTGTGTTAAATAAAATCTGGTTAGAATAAAATGTATGGATTCAGATAATACTGTATTACTGCAAAAGTAGAGTAGCCATATGTTGTGTTCTTTTTCCTTTTCTTTCAAAATACAACCTCCTGTACACACGGCTGTCGGAGTGAAGCAGCTTTTTTTGGGAAACTTGTTGACCGTTTGTCAAACCGCTGCAGCGTTTCTCTGTAACATAGTCCTAAGCTCTGAGTAATGTTCTCTGGACTCTCGCGCTTGTATTTGAACAGTGGCTAAAGCGCTCGGGTTCCTCTCGCTAACAGTAGCTCTGATTAGCTTTGATACACCGACTGGGCGGTGGTTGTTTCGTCCTTACGTTGGACACACCTGCAGTTGCATTAATGTTGTTATTCTCCGTGATGAGTTCTTTTGGCTGGAATTCCAAATGTTTTCACACGAGTCCCTCTTGCTCCGCGATAAGTTCACAGAAAGTGTCGGAATCAGCAGCTCCGTAGCAGCGCGGCACTTTGTTTACACCCCGTCTCTCTCCAAAAGCAGCTGATCTATAAATGATCTGGATACATGCGGGTTTATGGCTGATGTGCTCAATGCTGTCTTTAAGCACAGGGAGACGGGTTGGATGGACGCTCCGCTCACTCAGCGTTGTGATGGCGTTCATGTTTCTGTAGTTATTTTAAGCACACGCAGCACGTGCATTTATCGAGACTATAAATGTTATCATCCTTCATTTTACTTATCGAGCGATAACTCGATATAGTAATTATTGTGGCAGGCCTAATATCGAACTCCATTGTGCCTGAGGGTGATTGCCCAGTTCAATACTTATGCATGGAATAATTTAGCTTTTTCACCTCGTTGCCATACTTGTACGTACCACAGGCTTTATCCCATTGTCAAACTAAGAAATAACTGGAAAACTCATAAAAACCTACCATTAACCTTAACTGAAAGGCCACACATGGTAAGGAAATAGGCCAGCGCATCAAATCTCATCTCCTTTTCAAATGTCAAATAGCTGAACACCAATCCCAAGTGCAAACATGTCCGTACTGTACCTGCCGTCTCTCATAGAGCTTGATTTGCTGTGAAAGTGAGATGAAATGACCAGGGATAGACCCGAGGACAGCCCAGACTGTCGCGCACACATTACGCTGCAGGGCGCTCTGTCGAGGTCCTCTTTATTCCACTCCGGTTTCCAGGGGTCCCTGGGGAAGTCTGACATTCCTTTTATCCCGGAAGCTGTATCAAAGCTGGCACATTTATTATCATCAGCCATTAAGAAAAAATAAAAGCAGACAAGGCGGGAGCGGAGGAGCGGCGCTATTCTGGTGGAAAAGAGCCCGAGGGGGTTATGGATAGACAGGTATTGTTTTAGGGGCGCAGGCACAGTATTAGAGGGGTGCTTAAGATTCCAGGTCAGGAGCGAGGCTGATGGATGTGACACGGTGCAAGATGTCACCCTCTCCTCCGCTGAGCAGGAAAATACCGGCATGCCGCAGGGCTTTATAACCACTTCTGGACGTGCACATTTAGGCAAGCTGTGCGCGAAGACACTTCTGAACGCATTAGCTTTAATAGGGAGTTTTTGTTGTTGTTAAAGAGCATTTTAAAGACCTGCTGTAAGGTAGACTGTTAAATGTAAATTGCACATTGTGGATGAGTGTGAACAGTTATCAGTACGAAAATATGTTTTATTCAGCTTTTGTTTCAAAGACTGCCTTACCAACACGGAAAAAACGTTGTTCAGCTGGATTTACGTAAAATGTTCTGCTCTGGGGTCGCTGCAGTTCGTTCAGGTCCAGGTCCAACACTATGTGCCCAAAGGATGTGATCAGCGACTTAATGAGCTCATAGATACAGACGGCATCGTGTCATACAAGGGGGCGTGGCCTAGCAAAGGGGGCAGAACACCTCTCATGAGGGTCACGATTATTCAAAATGTTTAGCCGTTTTCTTATTAACATATTTATCACACATCAATAAAGTCAAGTCAAAATCAGGTCCATATGGACGTTTTATCACAGAAGAGGACAAATTGTGTTGTACATGACAAAAGATCCTTAACCTTAAGATCTTGGTGAACAATAAATGCAACACTGGAGCTTTTGACATCGCAGAAGCTTATTGAATGAGTGCCACAGACTACACTATTTAAACGTGCAATTTCTGAACTTTTTATGTAAAACAACCCAACAACAAACAAATGTGATATTGGAGCATAGTTCACCTTGTTGTGACCAAGCGGCTGTATGAGTGGGTCGCATGGCTTTGTCATATTCACCGCAAAAGAACCAAAGCTTTGAATGATATTATTGTCTCTGTTTGTTTGTGCTTTAAATACAGCATTTCAAACTTGAGCGCACGTCTCTCAATGATGACATCGCTCGGGATGAGTGGCTCAAATCACGTGATTTTTGGATCTTTTTTAATTAAAATAATCTTTAAAAAAATCTGTAAAATTTTGCCTTGTTTTTCTCTCTCTCTCTCATGCTTACGGCCTTTCAATCAAAGTCCTGCCCTCATTAGTCTCCGAGATTTCGAAAATGTACCTTACGAAAACCCGCCTGATCCCTGCACTGCAGCAATGTCGGCCCCTAGCGTCGTGGTTGTAAAGCAGTGCAACCGGCGGCCATTGGCATAAACACACTTGCACTTTTTTTAAGAACCATTGTGATTTTTAACCTTATTTAGCCCTGGAAACTCCTGAGATTTAAGAATCGTTGCGGTGTCCTGCCAGTGGTAGAGGAAACCAGAGTACTTTGAGGTTACCTACACTAGCACAAAGACACAGATTTTTCAACCATGGAGGAGTGCTTTGAAATGGACAAATTCACCGTCAGAGAGTTCAGGTATGAACTAAATTTTCTTTAACACGATGGTTGTACTCCTGTCAATCATATCTTGTGTTATGTTTCACTTTGATAATATATAAAATTGACAAAGTATTTGGTAACTCAGCTGCCGTTTTTTTTCCTGTAATAATGAATCAATTACTGCTGCAATATCAAGCCGAAGCTAAAATATCCAATTTGGAATAGTCGCTTTCTTTCCACCCAGAGAATTGCAAACCCTTGCTTTATTTGACGCATTATCTCTGTTTCATTTGTTCAAATGTGCACAATGCATTACTAATAATATCCCTTTGCTTTCATATTGTCTCTGATCCCTCGCTAATGGTGGTTAATTAATGTTTAAAAGCCACAAACAGAGGAGCCGAGTAACCAATTCCCTGTAAACAAGTCATTAGTACTGGAGCATATGATGTTCAATTACCTCACGGACCGCATTACTATTTAATGAGGGTTTCAGCCGAGTCAAACAGAAAAATGGGCGTTTTGTCAGCCGAATGTTCATTTCAAGTGTAGTTTGGTTGTCCTTTACCATTCCAGTAGGTTGCATTCGCATGACATCACAGCATTCTGAGCAGCCTGCGATTTCAGATGGAGTTGGTGCAGTTAAGAATTCTATTGCGGTAACTATGGCAGCCGTCAAAACGCTGAATTTTCTACTTGGGTTTGTAGTTAATATCGCTGTAATGGCTGGACCTATCCTCATGAAACAAAGACTGTGACAAAGTTCGACATCTTTTCTCTCGGCACATATGAAATTAGGTTAAATTACTGTCTCATAAAGATATCCAAAATTGGTGTGTGGTCATAAAGATGTGCTTGATGTATTGCTGGGTACCGTATTATTTTTGACCCTCCGATACCAGTACTTTAACGATACTCGATTTACGATACCAATATCTGAACAATATAGGTATTCATATGTTTGGTTCCTGAATGAGAGTGTGAATGGGTGAGTGGTTCGTTGATGGAAAAGTGTTCTGCATTCCTTGTGAAGTGCTAAACAAGTGCTATTTTAGTTTAGACCATTGACCTTATGATGTACCTTCATTGAGGTTTTAATCATCTTAAGATGTTGCTCTTATCTTCATCAAAAACAAACTTGGAGGAGAGTGTTTTGTTTCGAGAGTTTTTAGGTCGAGAGAAAAAAAGTTTTTAGGTCGAGAGAAAAAAAGTTTTTAGGTCGAGAGAAAAAAACTTTCACCAAACTTGTTCTGATCTTGTCTGTGGCCAAACTCTCATGTCACCACAGCATTTTATAACATCAAAACTTCTCGGGGTAGTTTTTATTATTTTAAGTTATAGTACAGGAAGATGAAGGGTAAGGGATCCGATTAACTATAAATATAGGACCTTTAGACATGCGTATAACTTGCTACACTTTCTTTCTTTAGCATATGTTTCTATCTTGCCTTTCAAATGGTGTGTTCAGAGAAGTCATGCTATGTTTCGTGATGCCTGTTATTCCACCTGGTTAAATCAAGATAACACAATCATGTGTTTAAAAAAGTCCATAGATTGTTTAATACAACATACCATATTCTCAACAATTTAACATCAACAAAATTCTTGTTAATTAAAAAAAAACAAAAGGAAAAGAATCTGCATATTATTATTGCACAGAACAATTCAAATGTATTTTCCATAGATTTCTTTTTAATATATTTTCTTGTAAAAAGTTGGCTTGGACTACATGGTTGGTATAGTCCAAAGGGTCAGAAATAAAAAATAAAGGTTTGAAGAAAACATAAATCCAGAGTTCACTTTGGGGCCGTACAGTAGCCACACTCGAACATATAGAGAGCATTCATATTCAGCAAGAGGGACAACCACGAGCCAAATCATTATCACCCTCAAATCCACCTAATTCCACCCTGTATATGTGTGTGTTTTTTTTCTCCCCTCTCCTCTTTTTTTGAATGCAAAAACGGGATAACGCCATCTGCGCAGCTCCAAAATCATCTGCGTATTCAGTCCGCACCTCCAGCCCATTACTGTGGCGCTGTCTGTAATGTCATCCATCATAAATAATTTAGCCTTTAAGCCCCGCACAAGATTGCCAAGACCAGCTGTCCAAGGCGTGTTGAAGGCTGGGCATATCTTGTACGCTATATGCAGGCCCAACATACTGGGTGGCAGTCCATTATTTTCCTTCCTTGTCAAAACAGCACATTTCTCGCTGAAACTCAGGGGAGGAAAACAAATAAAAAAATAAAAAAACGATCCTGGAAGGTTGAGCGAATAAATCCATGTTTTGTTTTGTTTTGTTGAAGGGGGAGGGGGCATCCACGTAAATAAGGCAATCGTTTCACTTAACAAAACATGTTCTATAGCATGGGGAGCATGTTTGGTGTGATAACTATGACCCACTTTCACCATCGTTACAACATAACGTTACATCATTTAAACAAAACGCTTTTCATTGGAATAACCTTGAACAGTGTCAGCTTATCCGTGTCAACACATCTGGTTTGGAAAATGCACAACGCTAGCTTATATAAACAAAAAACCTTACATTCAAATCACTTGTTTTGACAGTTTTAGCTTGTACACTCCTGGGTCTATAGGGGGAAGATGTATGCGTGAAACAGACACGGCTATCTTATACGGGGGGCTATGCATAAAACATTAGAGCACCTTTCCAGGGAAATCATTAGGGAGTCACATGTAAACCTTCCTAAACATTTAACAATATATCGGTTTCCTATGGTTGGAGGCAGTCATTAACGGTACATCCTTTCCATTGTCGAACCCTTTGTGCGAAACCATTATAACTATTGACTAATCACTGGGGCTTGTTCTTTGCGGTTAAACGACATTACAAGTGCAGAACAGTCGTCACTGAACAAAAAGAAAAAAGAAAAAAACACAACAAAGGCTCTCTGTCTCTGTGCACTGATGTGTTTGGATAATTGTGTGCTTCAAAAGGGGTCAACATGTATCAATGTGCTCATCAGCCCATACAAAGCTTGTTTAGAACTCGACATCTAACCTCAGGGAAGTGAAGTGAAATGAAAATACAGACGGAAACAGCCAATTTGTGTACCCCCTCGCATTTATCTGCTCCAAATGTTTTCCGTTTTCCGGTATTTTCAATTTGAACACATTATAATGCCACCGCCGCAGAGTGGACGTAATCACTTGCTGTGGTAAACACGTGTGCGCCCCGCAACGTTTGATGCACTGCCGGTCCCTCTTGCTTAAGAAATCCAAAGTCCTCTCTATTGTGATTTAGTCAGGAGGGAGAAGAAAGTACTCTTTTATGTTAACAGACCAGAATCCACAGGTTGGTAAGAGAAAAAGATAGTCTCCCTTTCTCTTGTTTTTTTTCCTATAAGACAAGTCCCGTTACGATTATATTCCACGTTTAGATCATTTTCATGTTGAACTTGCGGGGAGCATCCACCGTGGTGCTGCTCATGCCAGCGTCCGATTTCCGCGGCACATACTCGATTTCGATATTGTGCTTGGTGTTGCCTTTGCCCCTGCTCCACAGAAACAGCAGCACCAGGCAAAACAAGACGACGCCAAGGAAGGAAATGAACCCCATGGTAGTTGCGATGATCAACGTCTTTATGTCAAAGGGGAAGGGGACATTTTGTCGGGTTTCGTTAGCACCGGTGTCGGCTGGTTGGTTGGAGATAAAGGCAAAGGTTTTGTTGGGTTGGTGCGGCCAGTCGGGGGAGTAGCTGTGGATGTGCAAGTGGGCGAGGGATGTGTCGTTCCCACCCGCGTTGCTAGCTATGCACACATACGTGCCGTTGTCCTGGATTTGAGCGTAGCGCACCTCAAGTGTGCCGTCTGGCAACACGGAAAGCCGTCCGATAGTTTTGGTAGTGATGAACTTTTTCTGAGGAGACAGCCACATGATCACCGGGGCGGGGTCTCCGTCAGCCTGGCAGGAAAAGTGGACAATGGCCCCCTCGTCGACAAATTTCTGTTGCGCTTTGCGATCCCGAATCCTGGACTTGCGGCACGTGAAGTAATTGGGCTGCAGGACGTCTGGGAAGTCCTTGAACTCTTTGCCTTGGACAAATTCTGGGGAGGCGCATGTGGGCTGCTGCCGGTTAAAGTTGAGCCTCCACCGTCTGCGAAAAACCCACAGCAGTCGGCAATCGCAGGCCAACGGGTTGTCGTACAAGGCTAAGGTCTCCAGGTTGCCGACGGAATGGAAAGCTGCCTCCTCTAAAGTGCTCAGCGAATTACCGGAGACGTTTAGAATCTTCAGGTAGTTCAGCCCCTTGAATGAATAGGGCTCAATCATGGCCAGTCTGCCCCCGACCAAATGTAACTCCTGCAAGCGAAGAAGATCATGGAGTTTATTCCCTTCAATGGTGTGGATCGGGTTGTAGGAAAGGTTGAGGAATCGCAAGTACACCAAGTGGCGCAGCGCCACGTAGGGAATCGTCGTCAGGTTGGCATTTGCGATGGTCAAAGAAGTAAGATTTAATCCGTACAAACAATTTGGAGTCATCGTATCCAAATAGGGCCAGTTTGCTATTTCCAAAACCTTCAGTCGGTAGAGCCGTTTGAAGGAATAATCCCGAATTATGTTGATATTGAGGTGACGCAAGCGTAGGGTTATCAAACTGTGAAGGTGCGTAAACGCCTCGGTTGGGACAGACGAGAGGTTGCATTTCTCAAGACTTAGGTGCTCCAAGCTGCTCAGGCCATGGAAAGCCCGGTGAGAGATAAACACCAGGTCATTGTCGCCAACCTCTAAGGAGCGAAGGTTGTATAAATCCTGAAACATGTAGTCCAACAGGATTACAATCTTATTCTCGCTTATGTCCAGTTGGGTAAGGTTACTTAGGCCAGTGAACACGCCCAGCTGAATGAGCTTCAGCTTGTTGCTGCGAAGCCCCAATGTCCGCAAGCCGTACAAATTGTTAAAAGCCCCCGGTTCGATGGTGGAGATGGTATTCTCACTCAACTCCAGGTGCTCAAGGGTGGCAAAGTTGGCAAATTCGTCCGGGTTGAGGGTTCGGATCCGGTTCTTGCTCAGATCCAGGTGCTTGGTTTCTGAAGGGATGCCCTCTGGGACTGTCATGAGCTTTTTGCGATGGCACATCACGGAGCGCTCCGGCACATTGCACTCGCAGCGGGACGGGCAGCCGGTGGAGGAGCCGGGAGTCAGGACGGAGCCTAAGATCAGGATCAGGATGGGCTGCCAGCAAGCCACCAGGTAGCTGTGCCCAGTCGCTTCCCTGGCTGCCATCTTATCGGTTACCTGCGGGGACACAGACAGAAGGAAACACATTAGTACATAATGAATTTGAACCTTCAATTTTCCAACTTGATTTATAGAGCACTACAGGACACACACTGATTTACTAGGAAACTTGGCCAATATTTTCTTGCAAATATGGAAAACGAGCTACAAAATGCATTATTATTTTTATTCCAAGTTACCACACTACTTCAAGCAAACAAGCAAAGGCACATCCACCAACTTAAGGTCAACTCTCTGACAACTATAAACACCAGAGAAACAATGAGTTTCAAGAAAGGAATTATGAATAGGTCTGTGTAGTGTTCAGAGGGAGCTCTTTACAGGGCCTTAGCGCAGCCAGAGAGTAGGCATGATCACCTCTCATCTTTCCTTTAGTGTGGGGAAGCTTGATTTCTCAGCCTACAAGCAAGAGGGACAAGATAACACATTTTAAAGTCAAGAGATTGGAGAATAGGTATTTGGTGGGAGTCAATAATTTAAACCAATTGGAGCTTTTACTTAATTTACTCTATGCTTGGTCCAGCTAACATAAAATTATTGTAATCTAAGGGTTTTAAAAATGTTAGTGCGATAAGTTCAAAATAGTGTAGAATAGACCAGAAACAACCAGAAACAGCCACCCTACAAAGAAATTGCCATCCATCTTCATGCCTAGATTTGTGACAACATATGACTCCTACACTCTAAAATTTCCATTTCAAAACCTAAGATGTTATTAAAGATTAAATAAAATAACCCTTAAAGTGCATATGACTGGTTTTAATGCTTTTGTAAATATGAGACATGCAATCAGCTGTAAGTAATAATTACAGTTACATTTCAGCAAAGCAGCCATTTAATGAACAAAATTTGGGAAGAAAAGTGTTTCTTAGTAAAATTTTAAAGTTAAAGTTAGTGGCATAGGTAGAGGAACGTTCCAGAGAATTCTGACTCAGTCATTTCTCATTGATATGACATCGTTGGCATAGCAACAGTTTAATATTGTTTACCTCTATCTATGTCACTTCCTGTCAGTATCCAATAAGAAAGTGGAACTGTAAACATCCCTTTTTTAATTTTTTATCTTAAGTATAATGGTGTTAACTACAGGTATGTTTTACCAGAAAATCTGTCATATGTGGCATATGAACTTTAATACAAAATGCACAATAAAAAGACAGTCACCCATTTAGTTTTGCTGGGTGTATGCACTTGATATTTACTCAAAATTGTTTTTTTCTTCATATAATAGGTAAACTATAGAAAACTACACAGACGTAAAGTATTATATAGACTCTCAATTCAAACACAAATGGAAATGAAGTCCAAATGAACATCACTGGCACAATTTCTGAACCACGGTGACATTCGAAATTCCCATTATTCTCTTAAATATAGTCATGTCATATGCTGCTCAATAGGTTCACGTGCCGCTGCGATCTCATTCAAAACTGCTTCATGGCCACTTTCACGGGAGCCGGCCACTTCTACAGTCACAAGTGCGAAAAAAAAAAAAAGATGCTCTGACACCATTACCGAACGAACGGCAAGTATACGAATCCCCTTGCAATATTCATGGCGCCCATGCGAGATGAATCGAGGTGGGAGGTTACGGGGAATAAGGTGCGCGCTTGCATAATTGAGAGTGCTGACAGTTTTGAATTTTGTATTGTTCACTTTTCCGCGCAGGGATTTCAAACGCAGCTCGTGTAGGTTTAATGTGGTAAAGGGCCCATCATTTGTCATGGGAGAATTCAAATCGGCTGTATACGGTAATTCAGCTAATCTACATGCATCCTGCTTTGCGAACCGCATTGTGCGCTCCGTTGGATCTCCCATACCACCCGCTTTGCAGAGGATCAATGGAGTCAATGCCATCGCCCTCATAGGGGGCAAAATGGCGGCGGTTTGTATCAGGAATTATGGGGGTTTTCCCCGCATTAATCCAATTCAAGCTGTGCCGCAGTCACTTACACTCATCGGAACGTGACTGCGTGTGAACGGGGAGGGAGGCGGAATTCATTTAGGAGTTCAATTACATATAATTATAGGTTCTCTAAAATGAATCCACTTCTGGGAAAACTGTGAAAGAATTAACATACATTTTGAGGCAGGATGATGAATAAAGCTGCATTGTAAATTGTAGTGACAGTAGTAAAAAAATTTTTTACCAAAGGGGTTCTGTCACTAAACCCAGACTCTTTGTGTTTGTCTCCAGCGGCTCAGACCAGGGGTTCCCAAACAACTCAGAACCACCTTCTGTAAAATGTAATTTGCATTTATAATAATTTAAGGTACACAAACATTGAAAATCTGGCTTCATTATGTTAATTTGGATACTTCAATGTGATATTTGGCTTAATTTAACTAAAGAATGCTGTTTTCAATCAAAATCCATCCAATTCAATGTCAGAAATGGAAAAAATATGGACTCTATATCAACTTGTGATCTCCACTTCCATGTCCCGCGACCCCCACTTTTGGAACCATTGGCTTAGAGTCTAGACTACTGTAAGACGGAACACTGCAGCTGACGAGAAACAGTAATATGACCAAATTAGTCCAGTGCTCAAGTCTCTGCACTGGCTTACTGCTGCTCAGAGAACATACTTTGACAATGTCCAAATCCAGGCTGAAACCTGTTCTGTTTAGATGTGCAATGGGCAACTTAAAGCAGTGCTTCTCCACTGGTGTGGCGCAGGGACCAGACTATGACTTTGGGAAGCCAAACTATAACCCACATGAGAATCTATCCAACCCATGAAACACTTTTCAGTCTAAATCTGTTATATATAGTGTAAAATACTCAGCTATCCAACAGATTATTGCTGATTTTTTAGAATTAAAGAAACTGAAAAAAGGTTCCACGACCCACCAGTTGAGATCCAGTGCACCCCTTACTTATTTACTTTCTATTTAATTTAAGAGTGATTAAGCTTGATGTTGATTTAATTTGCCTTACAAGTGGAAGTAATGGCCATAGCCATATCAGCAGTGGTCATCGACTTGCTATAACTTTACACAACATTTTGGCATGACATTGCTTTTACTTAAATACAAAATATATACTTCTATTCCACACCTCATCGATGATAAAAAAAAAAGAAAAGAAAAACTTTCGGATTCAAAAAGCACTATAAAACAGTGCTTGCACTGTTTGCAACCTCTCCATCTCTTTCCTTAAAACTGCCTTCGCCGAAACCCATTCCCTTTTCCACCGTATTAAAATTATTGATGTGCACCTGCTATGCACCGAGACCCCAATGTCTTCACCAGCGCTCGATATTTCTCCCCACTCTTTGAATTATCAGCTTTGGTTTGAAAGTAACATGGCGGGGGGCCTCGCCGCACGATCACGGGGATGCAATCAAAGGAAGACGGAGACCGGCTCGATATTCGCGCTCTGGCTTTGCACAATCCTTCACGATGAACTGTAGAGTGTACCGTAGCAGGCCGATTATTAAAGGGCCTCGCTACACCAAAACAAACCACATTTAATTCCTGTACCATCTGTTAGCAAGCTTCCAGCCCTCCAATAATGAAGCAATTACCCATTAATTTTATCATTACGGATTTTCATTTATATGCAAAGAGGCGTAATGGCAGCCGGGCAGGAGTGTGCTGCGCAAAACATGTGATCCTCGCCCGTGCCGCCATTTGCATACTTGAATCTGAATATTTAAATGCACAAGGTGTTCGCTCGGAAGGAACCAATAAACTAATGATGAGTTATGAATTATTTACCGTAACCACGAGCACCTTATTTGCACCGTTTGTGTGCACTTTTTTTAAAAATACGCTGCTTACCGCTAATCGAATGGGCAAGAAACAAACCGGGGAAGTTCTTCACAGCAAATGAACAAATACACAAATTAGTCTGAACATAATGACGATGTGGCTAATATCGCCGTAGCTGCAGGCCATCGCATCAAAGGACCTGGTTGTTTTGTTTGCAAAGAGTGGAACAGGCAGCGTCACGATTTTTAAACAGTTGATTTTCTGCCAACGAAATCCTAAAGCATGTCTACCTTACCAATTCTTCAAAGGATTGGGTTCAACATTCCCAACTTTTAGGCAGCGATACTGTCACAGGACTGTACACGACAACTAGCCTAATAGTTTGTAATTGCAAAACGATTGCCCCTTGGACTACTTTAGACGCATACTGAACATTGTAATGCTGGAGATTTCCTGAGACCTCAGTAACCGCTCTGGTTCCGGGCATAAAATTAAAAACTAAACTAAATATTGTGCCTTTAAATGCACGATGGAGGCTATTCAGTGATACTACACTATCACAACTGACCCTTGAACAATTATTTTTCCATTAAATACTTTTATAACTTTCCAGTCTCTGAAGTTTCAAATAAATGATCTATTTAAAGGCATGGTCTGTAATGTAACTAATATTAAATGATTTAAATATACCATTTCTTAAGTCCCTCCCTCAGCTGATCTCAGCAACAAATCGGAATCCCTTGTGCCATAACTTTGACCAATGAGGCAGGCTTTCCTGGGAACCGACCCGCGCGGGAGTGGGGAATGGGGACTTACTTTTGAAATTTGTCTCTCTCTCCTCATTATGCAAACTTACAGACTGTCACTTTAAGTGTTACATGGTCATGGGAAAATGAATGAGATTTTTAGCTGTGGAACAAGAGCAGGTTTCGGGTTGCCACTGTTGAATGTAGTACTTATTGTTATCCACGGTTTGCAGCCTCTAGAATAGTGGATACAAATGAGAACTTTCTGTCTAATAGATCAAAATGTACCATAATGTTATTACTTTTACAACTCACTCATCCACTTTCTGCGTTATGCAACATGTCTGGTCCATAACTGTCACCGCTGAAGAAACGGCGTGATGTTTCGTCCTAGATTCAAAATGGCTTCAACCGCTAAATCATTCTCTGTCTGTCACACCAATCGGGGGGAAGAAAACGAATCATCCAAGAAAACTGACGAAGATTGAGGCGGAGGACGGATCTGAGAAATGGTGTTTATATCCCAGACAGGGTCAAAGTTCAGTGAGGATTTTTGACGGCAGCATCGGAAGAAAGTGGAACCGATTGATTTTGATAGAAGATCGGCGCTGATGAGATTGGCTGGATCTCGCTGTCTTCCTTTCCAACGTCATGACAATTTAAGCATATCACTTTGACAGAATGGAATACAATTTGGCCGCGTTACGCCCCGACCGTTTTCGATGCAAGACGCCGTCGTAAAGAAGTAGCCGATTACGAGATACAGAATATGAAAAGTCACATGGAGGAAAACAAGATAATGTGTTAAAGCGAGACACTGCAGTGAATCAGGGGGGAAGAAATAGACTTGAATTTGAAACTTTTGCTGTCGATTACTGACATAAATGCGAGGGGGGAAAACGGAAGTGCAGGTTTTATGTTTTCATTTAAAAAATAAGACGGTTTAGCCAGGTACACATTTTGTTACAAATATTTGTTTTTCTTGAAATCCTTTTGGATATCTTGAGCTATTAAATGAGCTAGTTACATTCTCCCTCGTTATTTTGGAGTAAAAAATTCATTAAACCAGGCTAGGAATTTGAAAAAAAAAAGTACAAAATCCCTCCGGAAAAAAAACTAAATGAAAAAAGACAAAATATTCTTATGTACAAGCCTGGAAAAAGTGTAAGGAAAACCTGATTTGGAGCAAATGGGACCGGACGTTTTGTAGCGAATGCGCGTGTGTATATCGGTGCCTTTTTGTCTTTGCATCTGCCGTCTCGCAGAAAGGAAATGAACCATATTTGGAATACAGCGTCATACAAGGGGGCGTGGCCTTGCCGAGGGGGAAGAAAAACCTCTCAGTGGGATTCTCAATGTTTAGCCGTTTTCTTAACAGATGTATCACACACCAACAAAGTCAAACTAAGAACAGATCCATGTGGATGTTTTTTCATGGCACGCGTTAGCATGGAGCTAGCGTAGCTTCCTGGTTAGCATTGACCATTTTTTGTAACTTTTTATGGGGTTGTTGAACCACTTTGCGCCATCTCTATGTGTCTGTATCTTTATCTGGTATAAAAACATATATTATGGCTGCTTTGAACATGACCATATATGGGCATTTGCAAAGATGTACCAAACATTTCAGAACAAAAACGCGCGGGAAAGACGCCATGTTTTCCTGAAAACTTACAGCTTGCTAGTCGACTACACCATAACATAAGCCTTTGTAAAGGGTGAGTTTTTATTTTTTTTTCCTATGGCATTAACACCAAGGTGTCAAGAAAACTATAGCTGCAAAACTGTCGCCTTAAGAACAGAGAACAGAACGCTCTTCCAATCCACGGTGAGTCGAAAATCTATTATCGACTCGCGTGCTTCAATCTGCTCACATTTGCGAAGACAAAATGTGCGCTCCTATAAGTCATCCGTGGATAAACGGTCTCCAACCGCTCATTTGTTTAATGTCCTGGTACTATCATCGCTTTGCAGGCTTTAATGTGCTTCTTCAGCGGAATCCACCGTGCACTCTCGCTCGCCAAAGAAGACTTTCTCCGTTAATTGTGGTCAAGCGAGAGGGCGTTTCCTCTTTCCAAAGACTAAACGTGCGAGATAATGGGGCTCGGTAACGGGACAGGATCGCGGTAGTACCTCTGGTCGCCGGTGAACGGGGAGATTAATGGCTCAGTGTCAGCCTCAACTGGAAGACTTAAGAATGTAGCTTCATATCAGGAAGTGGACGGCAACTTTTGCTCTCGATCACTGTCGAAGGGCCTGCTCCTCATCAGCGGATTTATGGCCATAATTAAATGTACGACGAACAGAGATCCCCAGGAGGAGCTCTGAGCGTATAAGAAAGGAAGAGAAGAAAAGAAAAAAGGCCTAACTCGTTTGGGATGAGGTGAAAGGTTACGTCAAGTGGGTTGGTGATAAGGCTGCAGCGTTTTTGAGTGGACATATCATGCATTACTTTGGATAGCTCATCATTGATATTTTGTAATTTGAAATGATACAATATAACCCTGCACCACAAAAAGTGATCTGCAAATAAGTGGAAGAAGGACAAATTCACAGAGCGGAACGTGCTTCATTAGTAATAGAAGAAGAAGCAACCAAAGGGAACAGGATTACTCAAAGCTACATGCTCCCGGTATGTTTTTGACCAGGGAACATAGTGGTTAAAACCAAAAAAAATATATATATAATATGATTAATTTAGCACGATTTGTGACATTTCAATTTGTGAAAAAAAAAAAAAAAAAAACGGATTATTTTCTGCATATATATGTAATTCCTGCTAAACTATGGTCCGAAGCATTTCCAAAGCTTTCCTCATCATTACTAGTGCTCAGCTTTATTCTTCAGTCAATGAATATGTTGACTGAATATCTCCAAACCGTTTCCCAAACATAACCATTTCTGACTTATGCAAATTGGTCATTTTTATATTCACTACTGCCACCTCAGGTCTAATGCGTAACTGCAGTCTCTATATTAAACTCATGGCAATTCGGACCCGAATTAAAGACCGTTTTGAGCGACAGTGCAGGATTTTAGAGGCAGTTGTTCTGAACAGGTCTGGGCTCATTCTACACATTAGGACATGGCTGGAACGTGTAGGGGAGGAAAATACTTAATTTTAACATTTTTAAACTCTGTATAGTCCATTTAAGATCTGCGTAGATGCTTGTACATGTTAACAATGGTCAGTGAATTGTGTAAATGTCCTGTACATGATGAATGAAGTGTTAAACAATACATTGCTACGTGCTTGATAATGTATAGTGACTGATTTCATTACAAAATGCATTGAGAGAGTTCAGTTCAAAATGCGGTTTGAACAGTTACAATGCGGCTTTACACACCTTCACTCAGAACAGCACCCGGACATTAGCTGCCCGCTCCTACGGCCGCTGTCAGTCACCGTTAGGTCATCCACAGTAAAAACGGTAATTAAACGTGTCTATGGTTAAGACCGTCACTTTAAGCCTGAGTTTCCCTGTCAGAGCGCATTAGTGTGAGCCCCTCGATAAATGCCAGTCTTAAATACCTGTAATCTGTAGGCTGACCCTCTCTCAGGGTGTTCAACGCATATAACGCCGTTTCTAATTCATCTTTATACTGAAGGGAGCAGCGAGTGGACGGTGTGATTAAATATAAAATAAATGAATCAAAGCGTTTTAGAATATGCCAAAAAGAGTATATAAGCTTCCTTAGTTTATATCAGGGCTGGGTCAAAATATCGTTTTTCAATATATCGCGATACAAAGATACCAAGTATTGAATCAACGTATCAACACTTTCAATACTTTTATGAAGTATGTTAAAAGGATACATTGAAGTTATAAGGATGAACTATTAGCTTTTGTTTGAACTTAAGCTACAGTACTTGTAATAGGCCTCTGTTTATGTGCAAATATGTTTGGAGGATATATTTTTTCATCTCGCTCTACTTAATTTTTTCAGGAAAAGTTACAAAGCAGGGCTTCAGGTCGTACTAAACCAGTTTGGTAACACTTTATAATGACTACACCTTATTTAATAAATGATTATGAACACTTAATTGTTCATTCATTAGTTTTAATTCATAATTTATTAAGGCTAAATAAGGTGTGGTTATTGTAAAGTGTTGACTACATTTCTAAAACAAGATTCAAATGGAATTAAAGGTTGGAAATCCTGACTTAAACTGAACTTTTAGCATTAGTATCAGGCTGTATTTGCAAAAAATAAATAAAATAAATGTAAATCTGAGTCAGATGGAAGACCTCGGTGATTTTGTGTCACCTAATAATGCGATAACAATAATTTCCCGACATATTGTGATTACCATGTTGAGTAGATTGTAGATTTAGGTCGCGCTCCCTCCACTGTCTTATTTCCCGATTCCCTCAAAAGGCCCCACTTTGGCTGAACCCATCCAAACCAAGGATCGTCTGCCCTTTTGCTCTCAAGAGTCCGATTACTTTCACTGCGCCACAATGTAGCCCAGCTGAATTTCCAACAGAAAGGTCACCCCCCTCCTTGTCATGGCGAGCCGTAAGCCGTGCGGGTGGGATCCCTGGTCCTAAGCCCGGTCTACAGAATGGCAGGGGTTTTAAAGTAAGCCGGCCCTCGACAGATGGACAGCGGAGGCCTTAATCCCGGCGGGCGGTTGGATCTGTAGGTGCTGCGTGTAGGTGCACGGAGTCTAAACGGGGGAGGCCAGATGCGTGTCCTTATAACGCGCCGAAAGAGGAAAACCTGTCTTATCTTTGGCTGCTAAAACGGGTTACTGCCTGCAGGTGTCCCGACAGTTGGGGGTCATAAACAATATGACAACAGCAGAGAGACTGTGTGAAAGACGATGTCGAGATGAAGTCAAATGAAAACCCCCACTTTTTGTACAATTTTTTTTGTTGTTGTTGTGGAAAACGGCATATACAATGTGAAATTACAGTGGCGAGAGGCAATAACTTTTTTTTTTTTTGAACACCGCAAACATCAAGAAGCAGGTGACATCTTCTTGAAATGAGTCCATTTGTCTTTTTGCCAACAACAATCTTATTTCAAGTGAATCAGATTTTGTTTGGGTCTCATTTCGAATGCGATGTGATCTTTTTTTCTTTTCTTTTAGAGCCTTGCATGGTCAGGCTCCCAAATATGTGTCAGGCCTGCTGTTCCCCGTACTCCTCCGGTCGCACCCGCCTTAAAACCAGAGGAGACTCGCCCTTTGAAGCCGCTGATCCTAAACTCTGGAATGACATCCCTCTGTCGCAGATTCTTTTAAAAAGCAGCTGAAGACAGTTCAGGCGAGCTGTTAGTCGACAGTGGCTTACGATTGTTTCTCTTTTAATTTGTGTAATACTTAGTTGCTTTTGATTCGCTGTTTCATTTTGAAGTACTTTGTGATTATATCTGCAAAAGGTGCTATAAAAATGTTTATTCACATTCTCCTCCTTCTCATTTTTCTTCTCATCCTCCTTCTTCTTCTCATTGTCATTTTTTTCTCCTTCTCATTATTTTTTTCTCATTCTCCTCCTCCTTCTCATTCTTCTTCTCCTTTCATTATTTTTTCTCATTCTCCTTCTCATTCTTCTTCTCATTCTCATTCTTCTTCTCATTCTCCTTCTCATTTTTCTTCTCATTCTCATTCTCCTTCTCATTCCCCTTGTCATTCTTCTTCTCATTCTCCTTCTCATTCTTATTCTCATTCTTCTTCAGGTGAGTTATTTCTCGATTAACAGTGCTGTGGCCATAAAAAAAAAGTTTAGGAACCTTGACCTGCCATCTGTACTGGTTTGTTTCAGTGTTGAGGATAATGATGTCTCTCGCCTCAACTGTCTCCGTGAGCAACTGCACAAAACCTTAAATCTTTGTGCCAACCTTTTTACCCTCATAGTCCACATACACGTTTATTTTTAAGCATTTTTGGACTGAACATTTGATCACGCTCTTTCCGTCAATTAGCTACTGTATCTATCTCAGGCAGCAACCGGGCAATTTACTCGACATCTTCTCCAGCCAGCCGGTCTCCATGTCATTTGTGCTCCAATACGGACACGCCGGCGTCACTTTTGGATATGTTTCTCTTTTCTCTTTTTTTCCCCCTAGATGATGACTGACAGTACGCGTCTCCACAGACAGAGTCAAAAAACAAACTTGTCACAGCACCCGGAATGCAACAGGAGCATAATGGTTTGCATAAAATGTGTGGGAAGTGGGTTGCGTCGCGCTCCTCTCGGTTGCTGCCTTTTCGAGGATCGGGTTGTCATACTGATGGCTGGACACGTTGATTGAATGCTCTGCGTAGCCTCGCTAGTGAGCCTGCGATGGCTTTCGTGAATTAGCGCCTTTTAGTCAATGATTAGCCTGCAATACACAACACAAGCATTGTTATTGTGAAACAGTTTTTGCCGACACAAGGACATTAGCTGATATTGGATAACTTATCCCTATACACGAATGACAATCCATTTCTAGTGGAGGTCACAGGGTTCCACAACACGGCACTGTAGATATACTGTAACGGAAACAACACTCTCCCGTCTCTCTCTCTCAGCCTTCAGGGTAAAAGGAAATAGGCGCTGTGCCACATGTCTCCGCTTCACAAATGCACTTCAGTTGTTATATTAAATACATTATGGTGAGAGCCTGTGTTGTTCACACGCTGCTTTAGCGCTCCTCTCTAATGCGTTCAAATGGATAGCAGCAGCAAGGCTATCAAGACAATTACACTGCATGCCCCCCCCCCCCCAAAAAAAGAGAAAAAGTTGCATCCTGGAGTTAACTAAACTAAAAGGGAAGAGCTGCCAATGGAATAGTTAAGAGTCGCCATAACGAAAAAAGGTTTTTACCTTTGATCACAGCATTCACAATAGCATTGTTTCAACAAGCTTCTGCAATGTCAAAAGAGCCAGTGTCGCATTGATTTTTCACCAAGATCTTGTATTGATGATGGGAAAATGGGACCACTGCGGAAAGCCTTCTCCAGCACATTCTCAATGGGATTAAGATTTGACCAAATCATGTGTGAAAACGATGCCTCAAGCTCCCTGAAACTAGGGCTGTCACGACTAAATTGACATTGTTCATTCAATAAATGACAGATAAACACATTTGTTTTGCCCAAAATGTATTGTCCGTACATTTATTTGCAGTTTATGTCATTTTTTTTTTTAATGAAATGGTTTATTTTTCACCTTAAATAAATGGTATTTCATGTTTATAGTGAGACTATACTTTTTTTAAAACACAGTTTTGCTGTAAGTTTTAGGCTTTGGGGTTAGTTTCTATGGCATGTCTTTAACAATCTGAGTATATATACAGATACATCATATATCTGTCATGTTCGAAGCAGCGGGCGGGGGGAAACAAAGAAGGGGAAAAAAACGAAACTTTCTGATTGGACCAGCAATGCACTCTTAGTTTACAAAATGAGGAGAGCAAGAAGACAAAATAACTCCATTACTTTAACAAACGCTGAATTGTGAATATATTATTCTACTAAATAAAGATACAGAGACATGGCGAGCAGAACAATGGTTCAAAAGCCCATAAGCACTTTAAAAAAACGACAATGCCAACCAGGAAGCCAACGTTCGCTTCATTCTACCTATGCTAACATTAGCCGTTTGTTCGCTTCCAATGGATAATTTGCCGTAAAAAAAAAAACATCCGTATGGACAAGAGTTTGGCTTGACTTTATTGGTGTGTGATACGTTAGGTCATCCCCATACTGATACTAATATGTTAATAGTCCACCAGAAAGTGGCTAGAAAGAGGGAAAAATTGTGATTCCCGTGAGAGGTGTTCTTCCCCCTGGGGCTCGAAATGAGAAAAAGAGGTTCAGGGAGTGTGACACATCATTTTCACATATGGAAAGGCGACCACGGAATCCAGTCCACGTTGAGAATCTTTGAGAAGACTTGGCAGAGCGGTCCCACCCACCAAATAAATAAGAAAGACGCCTTATGCCTTATGCGCATCGAGTTGCCTTGTGTACGAAATGCGTGGCATAAATAAAGTTGCCTTGCCTTATGCCGTTCTCCCTCCTCAACTCCCAAGACGCTCAAAATCTTCACACTCCTATTAATAACTCGATATCAGTCGCTCTTGGCACGCCTCAAAGAGAATTGTTCCCGTTAATTATTTTCAGCCCAAAAGCGTTGGCACCTTCAGATGTCGCGGTTAGCACAGTCAGGACTATACACACACACACACACACACACACACACACTACTGCTGCTGCTGCGGCGGCGCACGAGGCAAACGGAGCTAAACAGACAGATAAACAGGTTGTCTGCTGCAGCTTTGATGAGCTTCGGGAAAAAAAAACAGAAACAAAAAAACAGGCACTTACGTAAGCACTGGTCTCATTTACACCCGAGCGGGGGGAGATGTTTTTATAGAGCGCGCTGCCAGAAATCGTCAACAACCCATCGCCTATTCCTTCACAAACTGAGCCGCCACAAAGGGCTTGTGTTACTAAATGTTGTCACAATACATTTCAACGAACAGGTTAATGGTCAGAAATATGTACCGAAGGATTGAATGTGATGTCATTTCCACTGGTATTGCTATTTCTACTATTTGTTTCGACTCTAAACCACTATACATAGCTTTTAGCCTTCTATTCTTAGCCATAGTAGATGAATGGACTCGACTCAAACCGAAGCGGTGGGGCTCTACGGCGGGACAGCTTAAATCCATGACCACGATCGAGCAGAAGAGTGTGAAGAAACGACTCAAACAAGCCAGTCCAGTTGAGCATTTTTACCCAGAATTGTAAAATGGAAAGCACGCATGAACAATCCTCCGACAAAAATATACTGGCCAGGGGTGAGCAACGTCAGGCAAGATGATCAATTCAGAGCTTGAATACCATAAAGTGTTCTACAAAATTCGGGCAATTTCATGGCATAACACCCCGCTTGGTCATATTTGATTTGTGGAAAGTGATGCTTTGGGCTACAACTGCCCCCCCCCCCCCCCCCCCCCCCCCCCCCCCCACACACACACACTGTTTGATCTATAATGCAGTATCAAAATGCAGTATTTCCTTACAGCTTTCTGGTCATTCAATTAAACACTGATCACCGTTTCTTTTCTAACAATGGCCCACCGAAAACGATCCTGCAACCTGCTTTTGAGTCCAGTCCAGAGCCACCGTTCTAATTAATCATTAGTAGGGATGTAACGATTCACTCAAGCCCCGATCCGATTCGATTTCCGATTTGAAGTTCCCGATTTCGATTTTTCCCGATTTTTTTTAAACCTTTTTTTTTTTTTTTGAAAAGAATGACTCCTTCATACCAATGTTTCTTTTGTTTTAACAACTGTATTTTTGTCCTTGTAACAAATTGCAACTGTCTCAGTAAGAGAACTTTACATTACAAAAAAATACAAGACATGAAAATGAACTATAATCATTTTGACAGAGTGCTTGTATTTTTTTTTTTTTTTTTTTTTGCAGTTTGAACATAATACTACCATTTAGAACTAATTTTACAGTGCAGTTTTTTCACCCTCGAACGCCTCACTGCCTCCGGGGCAGCCTTTGTAAACATAAGGAGGAAAAAGACAGTTTACGATCTTTGGTAAACTTCTGTCAAAAGGCTAAACTCTGCGTTAGCCGCTAACGCTAATCTCGTAGCTGCTAACTTTAGCTGCGCCTGTTGCTTCGATGCCTGCACGTGTATGTGTTTACATGGTGTGGCGTGTGTTGGGGGTGAGGCGGGGGGAGGTGTGGAGCTTGTCTTAGAAACAACGAGCTATGTTCGGGTCTATTTCGGTCGCGCAAAATGGAGTAGCTGAGGGTGGCTTTAAAATCGATAATTTTATTTTTTTTACATCGATTCACATTTTACGCATATTAAATCGATTTTAAATCGATTTAATATGCGTAATGATTACATCCCTAATCATTAGTCCACATGTGGGAAGATGAACATAGCATGGATCGAAAAACCACTGACTAGACCAACCAATGTGAGGTAAATATGAGAAACAAGTGCAGGAACTGGAAGATGTCTTAATGAATTTAGCAGGAACACAATCGAAAGGCCTACATCTTCAACCAAACGTTGACGTGCTGGACCCCATTGTCAGTTTAAACGCCCTATTTTGCTCCAAATTAATCTTTCATGCGTTGAGTGACTGCGAGGCACAGAATTAGGCCCCCGCCCCCTCTCTGCGCTGCAGTAGCCTAAAAGTATTGTCACGTCCAATTTAGAGCGTATGCAGTCCTGGAGAAGTGCTGTGAGGCCAAATCTGCTATCTGCGGGGTGTTGCGGCTTCCAAACGGCGGGCTGAGGAAGTGCGCTTAGTTCGTTAAGGAAAGGGGGAAGGGGGAAGGGGGGGGGGGAAGACATATTTGCCTCATTACGGGAAATGTGTGGGATGCGATTTCCCTAAAGATGAATAGAGTGACTTTGACAGTTGTTTTGAGTGGGAGTAGACCTCGGGCTGGTTTAAACAGGGTGCGTATGGTGCAGCCACTGTGTCAACGTCAATGTGTTTTGAAACAGTCAAGGCGAGGCCAAGTGTGTGAAATCGAATCAAAGTTTTGCCCTTGTCAGTGACATATCTGGAGTACTATATTTCACTTCTTTCGCGCAAGTTTCATTTGGGTGTTTCTTCAACAGCGACAGAAAACGATTGGATTTTCCGAATTTTGCTGAGTAATAAGACAGAAGTATTCCCTGTCTTTCTGAAAACTATAACATATGCAATCTCCAATGGGGGAAAAACCGCCCATTCCTTTAAATAGGGACAAGTTGTCTGGTCCCCTACTGCTCCACAGCTGCTTTAACCTTTGCCTTGACCGAGCACGTTTCTCCAGTTCGGCTTTACCCAAATCTAAAAGCGTCCTGACTGGAGCTGACAGCCTCTATAGGTCAGAGTAACGCCTCATTTGCAAGACCAACGAATCTGATCGTAACTCTTTTGTTACGTCGTCACATTTTCGGGGCGTCATTTTTTTTTTCTCTTTATTCGTTGTTTTTGTAATTATTTGTCGCTTTCATCATTGATTTTTTTTTCCTCCCCCCTGCTTATTTGTCGCTGTTTTGTGGCTTTTTTGGGTAAGAGGCTAACAAATGCAAAAGTTCAATACTATGCATATTGGACTAAATAAAGACACAGAAATCCACGATATGCTACAAAACCGAACACCATGTTCTCAAGCGTTTCACACCGAGCACGACATCGTGAAAACAAGTTGTTTGAAGGAACAGGCCACCGTTTCTCCATACTGAGATGTGTTCTTACCTGAGGTGGCCTGTCCCTTTAAGAGCTGGCATTTTACACGATGACAAATTGCAGGCTATCTTTCACTCACGATTTGACAACCCTTTCCAATTCTAGTATGTCAAGCACTACCAAATATAGTGAGGAAAAAATAAGAGTTCATTTATATTTCACTCGTCCCGGTGAGCGTATGACGGACCACAATGGCCTGCTATTGTGTAATTGTGACCATCTAGAAGCTCGCTCTCTCTCTCTCTCTGTAAATGTTCTCATTGGTTTAGCCTGTCCCTCCGGTGTCCCTCCAGCTCGGCGTTTAGAGGGAAATCAGCGCTAATTAGTTGATGGAAAGGCGACCCCGGGACGGAAAATGCCTCTGTAATGCTCTGAGCTCCCTCACCAGAGGATACAGTAGCCGCTGCAGCAGGAGCCTATAGAGGAAACCCGGTATAAGAGGCTTTCCATGCTTCCTGTTTTATTTAAAATGGCTTACTCTGCCGCAGTGTTTGCTCACAATACAGCTGTCCGGTCAGGGCGGTCTTGTGGATGTCATGCTGTATTACAATGCAAAGCTTTAGGATAAAAAAAGAAAAGAGAGGAAAAAAAAAAAAAAAAAAAATATGGAAAGTCATTGTGCTTTTGGGCATATCCAAATCAGTTTTTTGTTTTTTTTTACTCTTTTTGCATTCAAATTTGAGTGTGTGTGTGCGTGTGGAAGAAGGGCTGCTATGTTTGTATATCATGTGCTGCAATAACCACATAAATAAGATACAAGCCACTATTTCTACCCAACGGCATGCTAACAAATCAATGGCGACGTAAAGTTGGAGCCCAATATATTTCAATCCATCTATTCACTTCACCGGTCGTGGCGCATGCTGTATTGTGTAAGATTGTGTGAGTTAAAGCCGTCGTGAGTGGTTAGGTATAATGGCAGGCATGTCCCAGGGGTAGGGTGGCACACGTAACAACGAATACAGGGACTGTCATGGACCGTCAGCGCTGCACGAACAGTAAATTGTGACTTGCGATGGGATTTTATAGCTGTTGCAGTGAGATGATCAATTTACGTTTACAAAGATTTTATTACACAGTGGACATTTCAAACACATCCAGGATCATTAGCATTTGAGAGACGGCGTCTGAATCGTGAACTGATGGTGTGGTCCCATTTTCTACGACTGCAGTGTGGCGGGCAAAACAATAAATAATGGGCTGTCATGAAAAGCGCCGCATCAATTATTAAGGATTAGTATGCCTTGTGATAGGAAGGCTCAGACTCACTGAAAATGTTTCTCAAACTGTGGTTTACAGTGTTTTCTTTTTTTTCTTTTTTTTTTTCTTTTATAGATTTATTGTTTTGTTTATTCTGTGTTGTGTTAAAACGTTGTTACAACATGAGGTCTGAAGGGTGTGACGTGGATTAACCCAGTGGCTCCCCTGGGGGTTGCGGGACACTGAAGTGGGGGTCGCAAGATGATTTTCAGACAATATTTTTAATTTAACCTCTTTACCCTCTCCTTTACCGAGCGCATTTTCTCCAGTTCGGCTTTACCCGCCTCTGAAAGCTTCTTGACTTCCAGGAGCGTACAGCCTACAGGCCAGTGTTACGCCTCATTTGAAAGCTAAGCCCTACAAAGCTGATCTTTTTCCTTGTGTTGTTGCCATGTTGTCGTCACTTTTTCCATCGCTTCTTTGCCACTTTTGTGTTGCATTTTCGGCTTTTTTTTTCCGGCTTTTTTTTGTGTCCATTTCTGTCACCTGTTTTGTTGCACTTTCATTGCTTCTTTGACACGTTTTTTCTTCTTGTTTTTTGTCACTATTTTGATGCTTTTTTTCAAGAACCTTATAGATTTGAGTAATGCTGAACTGGAGACGATGTGCTCGATTCAGGTGGGGGTTATGAGGTCAAAACTATTTATTTGAGTGACTTTAGGCCAAATATCACAATACAGTATCCAAACTAACATCTTTAAGCAAGATCCTAAATGTTTTGCTCCTTAAATTATTATACAAGAAGGTTGTTCGTTGATTGATTTTGGGGGTCGCAGCCGGAAAAGTTTGGGAACCCCTGGTTTCATCAATCAGAGAAACGCAGCGTCTGTCCAACATGGCGGCTTACCGTGTGCGAAAACATGAGATTTAACAAGAAATGCTACACTGAAAATTGCTATCTTCTGCTGGTGAGCTGATAAGCTATTAAAATGACATGCGAGAGAAGTTATGAAGTTCGTTCTCAATGATACACGATTTCAGCATTTAAAGGTGCATTATGCAACTTTTTATGTGGAAAAATAAGATGAGTGGTCAGCATGGCGCCTTTACTTTCCATCACAGTGGACACTCCAGGATCAATCATTTGGAAGGTTTTCTCTGCTGACGGACACTCTCACCAGAAAACCTTCAAAACAAGTGATCCTGGAGTGTTGTAGAGACCACCGTGATCGAAAGTAAAGGCGCCATGCTGACCACTCATGCAGCCGCTGGGCCACCACAAGGTCTAATACGCACAAATATCAACTTTTTTTTCCCCGCATAAAAAGTTGCATAATGCTCCTTTAAGTGCCACGTTACAAATTTGCATCCGTAAAGCATAATAACTGGCTAAAATCAAATCCCCAGACATTCCTTAAAACAGATTGCATTACAGAAAGAATGGATAGATGGATATACAAAATAAATAGGATCTGATATTTTGTTTAGTGGGTCAGATTAGTCAAAACAAAAACAAAAAAAAGCGAGACCATTCATATCCCGGTTCCCAATTCACTCCTAACAAAACTTACCCCCCCCCCCCCCCCCAAACCCCCACCCTGTTTGAATTTAACAGACTATTAACCATCGCACATCCCCGGGCGTCGTCACTATTTTAATTTACTCCAAAAATACGCCACCCATTCGTATGCAGAGGCCGCCCATCGCCAGGGAACACAGTAGCAACAACAACAACAGGCCTCTTTTCCATCTCCTAAGGCCATCGCCATCTCTTCACATTGTACGTCTACCGCTGTACGTCTCGCCTCCCATCACACCTTCTCCATGAATCAAAGACAAAAAAAAAAACAAAGAAAAAAAACAAACAAAGATAATAAGAAAGCGTACGGCTCAGTATAGCCTCCGGCGCCGGGTCATTTCCCACATTTTTCAGAGCGGCACAGTTCTCTCAAACGTGTGCGTGTCTGTGGTTTGCAGAGCGCTCGTGAAGGTGAACTGTAGCGCGGAAGGAGGACGGGACTTTTTAATGTGACGAAAGAACGGACGCTGCAAGGTGACACGTAGCTTTCATCTGTTTCTATGCTTGTTTTGGGGGGAAATTCACTGATGTAGCATCAAGGGGTTTAAAAAAAAGTTATCGTCTCGACTGGGTTTTTTGGAGCTGGGAACAGTTCTTCTCTCATGCCAAAGGGTACCAAAAAAGTTCATTCCGATGGCTACTCTTCCGTGCTATTCCGTCTCCCGTTCTCCTTTCACGTGCCGCACACCTCTCCTCTGTTTAGCCATTCAAGGATTCCTCTCCTTCAATAGGCTCTGACGGAAACAGCTTGATCAAAAACTGCGGTGCACTATGGAAACGGCACAGGGAGGCACGTTCTCTCCATGTCCCTGTGCCGTAAACCAACAATCTGACTTCCTTTTGGAGGGTATCGATGCATCGTAGGCCCGTAGTTTAAAGCTGGGGTAGGTGATTTCATAGTTGCCAAATTGTGGGAGAAGCCTGATCCGTGCTTCACAAAGGAACAAAGGTGGACATGAAGATGAGCTTTATTCCACATCTGAGGAACGTAGGGCTGGGGGATGTGGCCAAAAAATAAAATCTCGATTTTTGTACTCAGACGATTACGATTTTAATCGATTTTATTGGGAATAAACTTAAGTAAAAAATAATACTTCCCGCACACAGCCAGCCTTAGTTTATTAGGGTTAGCTCAACGTTTCAGTCCTGAGACCTTCATCAGGCAAATTGGAAGTAAACTTAAAAAGGTCTCCTGATCTTTCATATGGAAAACAAATGATGCCCAGAGACCTCCATGTTCATATCTAGCTTTCAAATATAGCCCACAATTTAAATATTCCTTGTCTGCTCTCAAAAGTAAAACTCCTTAATAAGCCACGGAGTTTTCAAAAGTGCTTTAGTTTTATCCTTATGCCTCTGCATTGATTGACATCTGTCTCCATGGAGACTCAAATGGAAAGGGGCGGAGCTACATGGTGCCACTGCTGCTGTGTCTCCGCCATGAGTGGGAGCAGGGCAGAGGACCGGGGTGAAACTGTGTTTTGGCGAAGAAAACTTCATCACGCACAACAAAAACACAACACACGGCCTTTGTAAAGCAGCAGAGATCGTCAGAAAGTGGCTGGATTCTCCACTACCGTCATTTCTGAAAACAGTCGCTACGGAGCGTCTGAAACACTGCTAAATTGGCAACATGGCGGACATGGAACGGCGGACACGATTTTTTTCACATCGTCTGTTTTTAAAAGCATGAATTAATCGAATTAATTCAATTTATCGCCCAGCCCTAGAGGCTATGACGTTTGGCATGAGTGGATCTCCAGGTGAAAAGAGCAAGTCACAAACTTCTGTGAGTCCAAAGCTCTCGCATTCAAGTACGTGTGAGGTAACGCCGGCAATTTCAAATGGTAAATCAAGTGCAACATGTCCATTGAATTGCATCTTATTTTTCAGTTTGCGTTCGCTAATTTGCAACTGTTCACACTCCACGTGAACCACATGCAAACTTTTAAGCTCGCCGGAATGAATGACAGGAACACCAAAACGTGTTGAACCAAACGTGTCTTTCCGAAACGACACGCCCTTTGTAAAACCATTGAAGAACATTGTGGGAGCACGCTCGTCATCGTTCAGGAATCGATGAAGACGGCAATCCGGGTATTTATGATGCAGCCCCTTAGTAACGAAGTCAATTAAGATTTAAGATTCAAGATTCAAGATTAATTCATTCGTCCCGAGGGAAATTTGTTTTGAACGCACAGGCTGCCCACACATACATAAATCAAACAAAAACAAATACAATGCCATTACGACAGGAATAAACATTCAAGACAGAACAAAACACAATCACCGCTCTGCTTTTTGGCCTGAGTTCAGGAGACCCACCGAAATGGGGAGGAAGGAGTTCTTGTACCTCCTTTTGTTTTTGATAGGGACTCTATAGCGCCGTCCAGATGGGAGCAGCTCATTCTGGGAGTGCAGGAAATGGGATGGATCTGAAGTAATTGTCCTTGCTTGTTTGATGACGACCTCCTTTAATTTGTGCTGTAACGATGGATAGTCTGCCATGTTAACGTCAGTGAAATTGTTCGAGCAATTCCTTTGGTTGTCTATGCAGCAAACATGCCAAACGGGTGTTGTTTAAATGTTTTTTTTTTTCACATATGGTCTGGAATGGTGAAGCCAGTGCCTACTATGGCGTGGTAAGAATGTTTGTTTCATGGCATTTATATCATTTCTGAGGTTTCTCCATAATAAACAGATGATTAGATGATGTTTAGTGGCTGTTAGTTGTGTGCCTGATCCACAATAAGCAGAACAAAATGAATATGTTTTAACATTTGGATCGGAAGCCACTTTTATATGTTCATTTTCTATTATTAACTATTTCATGAATGACATCTAACCAGGCTTTGACATCATCTAAATGAGGTCGATGGGTTGACAACCGCTGAAAACATCTGGATTGTTCATCATTTGCGATTTTTGAGGCTAAATGCTAACGGACATAGGAAAATAAATTGACCAAAATACAGAATTCTCAAAGTTTCCCAGAATAGCCGGCCTGCTAACTGTTTAGATAGTAGTAGTATTTTTAGTTGTACAAAGTGTTAAATGCTCCCAAGACTCAAATTGGAGTCTGTTCTTCTTTCACCTTGTTCCGTCTAGTCACGAGGTTCATGACGCTGGGCCGTCTTCATCAATCGGGA
Organism: Proterorhinus semilunaris; assembly: GCA_021464625.1. Lineage (NCBI taxonomy): Eukaryota > Metazoa > Chordata > Actinopteri > Gobiiformes > Gobiidae > Proterorhinus > Proterorhinus semilunaris. The sequence continues at coordinate 26,009,135 of CM038356.1, read as the reverse complement.
AAGAGTGAAGCGAGCTCTAGAGTGCCAGAGGAGAACTCCAACCCCAAAACCCCATGTTTATGGTCACCGTTGTATAAGAACAGGGCACATACTGACTAGGGCTGAAAGATATATCGTTATCGTATCAATATCGAGATATGAACATTCAAGATATCAATATCGCAAAAGAAAAATATATCGTTATCGTATTGATATCGAGATTTTGAATATTCAAAAGACATAAACGATATAGATTTTCATCAATAAAACTGCACTCTTTTGTATTATGATTTTATTTTTCTGAAAAATACTTTACGTAACCCATAGTTATATTGTATCGTATCAATATCGAGATATCTGGCATTAATATCGTCCATATTGTTCAGCCCTAATACCTTGGCTGATAAACGTCCTCCAATGAGAGAGACAGAACCCCTAACCACCATACTGTCTTAGTTACTGTAGGCAAAGCGAATGCCTGAGTTGGCTCATTACATGGCCTAAAAACTGCCCGTATAGATTATTCATCCGCTATAGGCCCGTGTGTGTTGACTGCGTGACTCACCAGCTGCTCATTAGAATTCACGTTTTCGCTTTCGCTAATACGGTCTTTAACATGTCTTTTCTCTCCCCATCTCTCATTCTCGCTCACCCATTGTACATTGACCGGAGCAAGCTTTCCCATTGACCCCAGCGCTGGGATAGGAGAGCTTAATCCCGTCCCTTAGAGAGATCGGCTGGAGAGATGAAGGAATAATTACCCAGATAAAAATGCACATAATGACACCAGTGAGACGGGCTGGGAATGTGGAATAAGCTGGGGGGATAAAAAGCTACAAGCTAAAGACGTCGGAGTGCGTCGGGGTGTCATGGAAATGAGATAGAAAATAAGGACATTCGGTTCACTGCAGTCATTCATTAAAAAATTCAAAATCACATGAAGAACAGTGTCTTGTTCACTGAATGCACTTTTTGTTTGTTATTATTGTTCCTTAATATTAGCTGCTCTTTAAATGGACATTGATTTGTGTCAATAACTGTCGTTTGTTTTATTTCTTCCTCAGTTTTTTCTGGCCAGAAAATAACGCTAATTTTGGCCAAATTCATTTTTTTTTTCTTCAATAATAGGGACTATAGAATTATAGGGAGACTGCCAACGTCTCCGCAACTCTCTCTGGTGAGATAAGCCCTTTACCAGGGAACATTTCTTTCCATTATCTTCTGGAAAAAAAGTGATATTAGCTGTTTAGGTTTATCTAATGGTAGGGAAGGGAAGGGAAACTTATTTGTATAGCGCTTTTCATATGACACAAGTCACACCCAAAGCGCTTCACACATGAAAGGGAGGGGGGTTCATTCACTCCATGCTGATGGAATGGTAATTTGACAATAATTCACAGGGAAAATACAATATTGTGCATTATAAAAGGACAAATGTAATTTTATTATGGGTTGCAGCTTGTCATCATAGCCTGATGGAGGGTCCCGACGCCATGTCACTGAGAACCACTGTTATAGACCCTACAATCCCTGTAGTTTAGACCAGAGGTCCCCAAACGTTTCGGGCTGCGACCTACATATTCACCACAACAAAAATTCGAGACCCACGATTGTAATTTTTTTTAAAATATAATTTATATTAACGTCAGATGTCAAACGTTTAACATCCAGTTTATCGATGTTTGTTTCATAGCATTTTAAAGAGTCTTGGAATCATCTCGTGACCCCCACATCAGTGTCATATTTGGAATCAGTGAGTCTCCCAAAAAGAGCCTGCCTGCACACATACTACACCACTCTCCGCAGACTGACAACCGCTTTCTACGCCATCCACCTGCTCCAAATTCCCTCATAAGAAGCTTAACAGTGAAAAGCGCTGACCTTCAAACAATAAAAGATTACGAGGAGGAAAACAACACCAGCGCTTTGAAGCGCTTAAGCAATGGCACTCCAGGGACGCCGAGGAAATTAAAAGCAGAATTACTTGTCTAAGCTCTCCTTGTGCACTTTTATATTTTGTGCCTATCTCCAGCTCCCCATTGTATCGGCGGAGGTCATAAAGATAGGGGGAGAAAGAAAAAAAAGGAAAAGAAATCAAACATCCCATGTCGAGTCTAATCCTGGGAGCGCCGTGGGGACCCAATCTCACTTTTTAGAAAGGCAATCTAGGTATTTCACGTGCTCCTCGTAGATCAATGACAAGGTGACTCCGTGCGGTGAGAGCAGATGGCTGGATGGCTTCGGAGAGACAAGGCGAATTCTCCAGTCAATGCGCCGTCCCGCACGCAAAGGCAGAGAGCAGAGAGAGAATGGTGTCAAGCGTTGGCACGTGTTAAAGCGATCAGAGGAAGCGCGGGCGATGAGGGTATAGGCGGGAAAAAAAGGTCAAAAGGAACAAATGTCTGGTCACATGTAATCATATGAAAGGCGTTTATAGCAAGTCTATCATCAGGGACAGATCTGTGGTCGCTTATTTTAGGATTGACTTATTCATCGCAATCAAGGTTGAACGGTTGCAATTACCACATCGCGAGGAATATACAAATATTTAGGTTTGGTAAAATAACCTTTGCAATCAACAAAATAGCTTATATCCCTGGGGTTTTAATATATATATATATATATATATATATATATATATATATATATATATATATATATCCCGAACAGGGAGCGAGTCACATACAAATTCCACACACAGAGGCGCCACACGTGCTCAGGAACCAGGGACAGCATTAAGTGACTTGGTTGTTTCACCTCAAATATATGGCCTAGATATAGACGGAAACGCGTCATACAAGGGGGCGTGGCCTAGCCCAAGGGATAGAGACCTCTCATGAGAATCACAATTTTTCACAATTTTTTGCCGTTTTATGGCGGACTATGAACACATTTATCACACACCAATAAAGTCAAGCCAAAATCGGATCCATATGTTTTTTGACAGCAAATTGTTCAGTCGAAGCGGAAAACGTCACTCGTTAGCTTAAGTATTTATGGGCTGTTCAAGCTCTTTGCTCCTCTCCATGTCTCTGGCTCTTTGTTTAGTAGAAAAATATATTCATGATTCAGCATTTGTTAAAGTAATGGTGGAGAACTGGGAGAAAGTTTTTTTTTTTTCTCTGACTGCTTCAAACATGATCATAAATGTTTTTCTCGGCTACGCCTTGTTAAAGTGTAATGCTGTTAATAGGAAAAACTGGCTCCTGCCCCCCCCCCCTGGGTCCGGTGACATCATCACATTCTAGAACCTGCAACCCAGCAATAAGAACCGCTTACATCCTTCCAAAACAGATAGGACAAATGGAAAATGTCATGAACAATAAAACAGCTACATCATGCAAAAATTGACCTTTTTTACATTTTTAACCATGTTATAACTGACCTAGAGTAGTACTTTACTTTACACACTTTTGGTGTTTCTTCTGCTATTGCAGAGGCGCTTCCATTTCCTGGATTTTGTTGCGCAATAGATAGAATCATTAACTGTCCTTCCAAAGCCCATAAACCCTCACTGGAGCAGTTTTGCATTCAAACTGCACTCATCACCCCGCCATCAATTTGTCAGCATGCCGCCAAATAAAATGGAGGCTTGTATATTGTGTGGAGCAAGATGAATTCCAACTGCTGCCAGCCGAGGGTTGTCAATCCAAAGTTTGAGTCAAATTATGTAATGTGGAAAATGCATGTTTTGGTGTCCAAAAGCAGGTTTTTATAAAGCTAACTTGAAAACGTGAATGGCCAGATAATCAAAGCAGCGTTTTAGTCAGCATTTCCTCTACAAAAGTAAAACAAGCTCAAATTCAGCAACTTTCAGTCACAGCAAATTGGCAGTGGTATTCATTTTATTATTTTATTTTTATATATTTTTTTCAGTTAAAAAACTAGGATCTTCCCCAGTCCACTTTTGTTCATGCTGGATCTTTTCTTTTAAACCTCACAGCTCCTTCATTTGTATCATCTTCACCAGTATGAATCCCTAATGAGATTTTGAGCACATCTTGCAACAAAGCAAGCCCGGTTCAGTCGATCTATGCTGTCACTCAACTTTAATTAACGTGACTTTTCAACAAGCTACACTAAGCTTTTAGAACCATTCCAGTCTCCTGAAAGCGCGCTAACAGGCAGGCTACCTTCGCCGGTGGGTAAGTACTTCAATTATTGTGATGCCATGTTGACTGTGTGGTGCAACCTGTGTTTGGCGTGTATTGAGTGGTGAAAAATAGCTGTACTGGAATATATTTTTTGCGCCGTTACAAAACCACGGCCTAGTTTTACAGGCTTCAGATTGATTTGTTTTTATTTATAGAGCTAGCCCAGAACATGTCATTTATAACTCTGCGCCTGTCTGTGGTGTTACTAGCGTGTTACTACTTCTTCTTACTACTATGGAATGTGATATTAAGAAAAATGTTTTTTCTATTTTGGCATCTGTTGCTATATATATATATATATATATATATATATATATATATATATGTGTGTGTGTATGTAAGATATATTTTGCAATAATTCTTAATATTGGATATCATTTTCTTTTGTAATCCTTGGTCAGTCTCCCTGGTCCTGATAGTAGTAAAAGAAGTCAATCAATCAATGGTTTTGTATAGCCCAATATCACAACAGGAGTTGCCTCATAGGGCTGCACCGAACATTAAGGCAATAAAACAGAGCAGTAAATAAGACAATGTAAAGTTCCGGCGAATCTAATATCCAGGCAAACATAAAGTCCAAATAAGCGTCAGCAGTGGGTGGCGACGAGCGGCGCGGGTGTCCCCTCTCCATAGACTCTCCAGCACGGCAAGGACAAACTCAAAAACTTACTCAAAAAGTAATTAGCTTTAACCTTAATAGGAATCAGTAGTAAAAGTGACATAAATAAATACATTGATTCAAATGTAACTGAAATGCTTTATAACTAATAATAATAATATGACATAAATATGTAAATTCTCAGTCATCTCCAGGCGGTTAACACATCCTTGTAAAAATTAAAACATTGCACTCCCCATCGTAGGGAGCTTCCTCATGGCGGATTTTAGTGACTGCTATTCCCTCCAGTTACAGATGTCGGACCGGGCCTGAAGCCAAACCGGCAAAACTACATCTCTTGAGTGTGGCGGTCACCAACACCTGCCACACAGAAGCTCCTGTGATCGGGGATTGCAATGTATCTTTTCTGAATAAACTCATATGCTCATAAGCTAATAAGATGCTAACGTTAAATAAATGTCTCTTCACACCAGATATAAATCAAAACATGTCAAATTATTATGTTGAATAGTTATTATTGACGGCTTGACCAAAAGCAAAGGGTTCACATAACTGATGCAGTGGTTTTGTGGTTGTTTTATTATTAGGTACACTTCTCTTCTCGGGGGCCGCCATTGTCATCTTCATCTTGTATCCGAGTTTGGACCACGACTCTTGTATTCCTGGCAGCGGGTAACTGGTACTTTTCCCATTTACGACAGCTGAATAAACTCATATGTAAACAAAATGGCTAATGCTAGGACAGTTAGCTAATAAGATGCAAACATTATAAGAAGGCTGTGACCAAAAGTAAAGGTTCTGTTCACTAGTGCAGTGGTTTAATCATCAGCTGCGCCTCTCCACTGGGGTCTGCCATTGTCATAGTCAACTTGTATCTGAACTCGGAGCGCTCTGATCATCTCAGAGTTTACATGTTGTAATGGCCTGTTCGACAACGTTCCTAGTCGAGGTGTTAAATGTAACAGCACATTTGTGTTTGCATCAGCACATTCATTAACCTAAAAAACAGCTTTATATAACACATTTGAGCTATTGTAGCCAATATTCACTTACTCCATAGACATCTACTACATTCACACTGGCCAAGGACACGACTACAAACGACAAACACTTTGAACCAACTGAGACACTTTCACCCCTCCCGGAACCGCCACCTTAACGTGGTGGAGGGGTTTGAGCACTCGAATGATCCTAGGAGCTAAGTTGTCGGGGCCTCGCGCCACTGGTAGGGTCTCCCATGGCAAACAGGTCCTAGGTGACGGGTCAGACAAAGAGCGGTTCAGAAGCCCCTTATGAGAGACCAACAGGCCCTATTAATCGTGAGGCATTAATCGTGAGGCAGGTGGTGGGTCCTGCAGGAAGAGCCATAGGGGCTGGGGCCATGTGATTTGGGCAGCTCCAACAGCTGCCCCCACGCCCCGGCAACGGACAAGTGGAAGAAGATGGATGGATGGATGGATTGAGACACTTTCACCCCATCACATCAACACTGCTAGGCACTTTATTCATCGCGACACACAGCCCACGACAAAATAAAACCTTTTGAAGCATATTTCTATAGGTCACAGAGTACACAAGTCCGATCTGCATCCCATCTGCATGCCATATACGCTCCACATAGATTACATAGCTCCCAGACATTGAAAGTGCATTAAACACGGCAAAAATGCACCGGCTAATGAGGCTTGATATTCGAATACGCCGACATAAACGCAGAAGACAACGCGCATTTTCCTCAGCTCCCTTAGTCATTATTTCCAACATGGCAGCTTCTCGGAGGAAAGCAACGGGACTGAATTATTCATCGGCCACATTTGCATATTCAGCACTCGAGGTTCGGGGGAAGGCTTTTATTATGAAAGGCTGGAATAGTTCTTCTTCTTAAGGTCATGCGGGTGTCTTCGCCAGTGCACGTTTCCCATTGGGTTTTCTCCATCGCCGCGCTGTCCGTACGTGGTGGGAATCGTGGGCAACGGCAATTCCAGACAGTGAAGAAGAAGCTAAACTTGAACTAAACCAGAATTTGATAAGTCCACTAAAGAAAAAAAGTACTGTCAGTGTCTAGAGATTATTACAAGCACATTGATATCGCAGGCATTTTTGAATATCAGCGTATTAGTTGATCTTGTGACGTATAGCAACATTCAAATTGTCTCTAAATGAAACAAAATCAGTACACGAACTCCCGAAAGAACCAACACTATCTTTTATAGCTTCACAATGTATTGCCAAATTCTCGTTACCACAATATTAGGTGACGCAATATCAATATCACAACAAGCCCTAATGAATCATTACTGAGGTCTTCATTCATTTTTTCCAATTTGCAACAACAACAAAAAAGTATGTTTGCTTTTTTGTTGAAATATACTGTATGTACTGTGTTGAAATATTTCATTAAAATATCGCAATAATAATCAATATTCAAGACAGTCTAATACAGTAGCTTACATCTGACAACCCTCCTGTCACCTCCGAATGAATGATTCAAGCTCTGCGCCCTCTAAAGTTAACCCATCCTCGCACAGTTTTGAAGGGGAGGGCCCTGCTAAATAAGCCAGAAGAGCGGGATAGGGTTAAAATCGCCTCACTCGGCTGCCCCCGGCTCCGATGATTCCCACCGGTTTCGGACTACTTTGCACTTCTGTGGCAGCCCGTCACTCGCCGGCGTCCAACGGGGTCAAATGCCATTTCATTCTCTCGCCTTTGATCGCCCGCCCGGCTGTTTCATCAATCTCGCGCCTCGGTCTCGCTCGCTCGCGCCGGCTCGCTCTCTCCACCCACACTCTCTCTTTTCTCTAGCCCGCCGCCTCCCGATAGCACATCAGTACGGTTCACGCCGAATGCCTCTCATTCCCGTGACATTCAGACAAGAGCGTCGAACTGAGAACATGTGAGGAGATGAACTGTACAAGTGTCAATTTTCACCCAAAACATTAGACCCAAACTCGTCGTTTTAGCCTTGAGGGATGTTTACCTTATTATTGGTAACGCCTATATATTTATTTTAAAAAGCCGCTCTCAACAATAGCTTCTAATGTATAGTAAGTGAACAAGTCAAGTAGCTTTTTAGAATAACAATAGGCGGTACTAATAACAAGATAAACCCCTCGCTACTAGGTCTGCCACTAAAAGATCATACTTGCTGATGAAGCCTCTTGTGGTGAGAGGTGAAACCATAGAAAAAATAAGTAGCGTTCGATCCTAATGTATGTGGACAGTTAGCAAGCCAGCTAAAGTTTGCAGAGTACGTTAGCCTACTCAGTGTATTAGCATTAGCCATCAAACATCGCAAATTATGAACAATCCAGATGTTTTCAGCTGTTGCCAACCCATCGACCACATTTAGGTGATGTCAAAGCCCAGTTGGAAATCACTAATGAATAGAAATACCTTTTAAGATTTTTACTTTAGATAAGAATTAGCGTATAATAGTGGCCACTGAGCCAAATCCCATTCAGTTGAGTTTGTGCTTTGTGTGAGGTCGGATAGGCATACAATGGCCACTAAACATTATCTTATAGTATTATGCCATGAAACGGGCATGTCATATCTCGCCATACTTTAATATAGGTCCAGGCTTCAACATCCATTTGTATGGGGATAGAAGGGTCGATTCAAACAGGTCTCGGAAGCTGTTGCTAACAGATATACACATTTGTGTGGAAAAGTCTCAGATAGCTAAAGGCATTTCTATGATTTCCACGTGTGAAACGTCCTCGACACTAAAAGCAACTCAGTAGGCAAGGCAAGGCAAGGCAACTTTATTTATACCGCGCATTTCGTACACAAGGCAACTCGATGCGCCTTTCTAATCAGACACAGTACAGAAGATGGCTAAATAACTTTTGACCATGGTGGAAAATTATGTTAATAAAAATGATGTTGTTGGACAGAAGCTAAATCAAAATGGCTCAGTAGCTTGAAAATGTGCAAAAGTTCAGTAACAGAATTGCTAAATGATTTTGTAAAATACTGTAATAATACAGTTATCATAGCATTGAAAAAATATTAAATGTTTTCCCTCATATCCCGCAGCCCTATTTGCATATGTAGCAGTGCAGACCACTCCACCAGCTCAATATCACAAACACATGATTAAACGCCAAAAGCAATGCTGAAGCTGTGTTTTGATGCATTTTTTCCCCCCATCTTTATTGTAGCTTCTCCACCAATCCGGAAACCATAATTACTATTGTCCCGCTCGGATCCCCAGAAATTCACAATCAAAGTGTCAATAAATGTGCAGCGAATGGTGATTAGAATGGCGTGTTGAAATGATAATACGTGGCATCTGTCGCAGTGAAAGCTTCCATTCAGCCCTGTTTTTGTTGCAATTACGCCGAAAGGGCCTCTCCAGCCCACAGTAGGTCTTTGTAAGAGGGGAGAAGATACCATCCTCTGCCCCACCTCCCCATCGTAAGGACTGTTGAATGCACTTTGCGGATCGGGAGTCAGCTGACGTCATTGTTTGGGTGCTACAGTATAGCACTCCACGCGCTCTCCAGGCTCTATCTGATGGACGACTCAGTGCTTGGGAGGCATTTGTGAAAGACTCTTGTTGGTACATTCAGCCACTGGGGTTACGTTTCTTCCATTCTTAAAGTTATACAGGAAATGTATATGAACTGTCCAAATTTTCCACTTAAAATGTATTCTCATTATATTGCAAAAAACTTTGAGTTACATTTGTGTTTATTGGAGGGAAGGAACGAGCCCACGTGCATGATTTTGAGAAAAAGCTAATTGCAATTTTTCGGATAAATATTACATTTTGATTATGCATCAAATATAAAAATTGCAAAACTGTTAAAATGATGAGTGAAGTCATGTTGCTTTTAGACATTACTCAAACAACATGTTGCCCCACATTAAAACAATGCACAATAATCTACTTTCAAAAATGTTTCCCCGACATTCAGAGTACCTCTGGGGGACAGCCATGTGACTAAAATAAGTCTGGGAGCGTCTATCTAAACACTTTACAATCTGCTTTATGGAAACTCAGACCTTTTGCTGCTGAACCTGAGATCGCAATTCTGATCGGTGAACATCGGTCACTCCGAAAAACGAAAAAACCCTCAGCCTCTTGAGGTTAGGTTATTGCAGTATTCAAAATCTCGATTGCAATTCAATATCAATCAGCGTTGCAGCACTAGACTGTGTGTGGGACAGCGGTGTGTGCAGAGACTCGCCTTCTTTACACAATGGTAATAACCGGTAAAACATTTGGCCTTTTTTAACCACAAAACTGACAAAAATCAATTGTTTCTTTTCTGATGATAGTGATTATCATCAGAAAAATAACTTGTTTTTATAGAGTTTATTGTATTCATTCAGTTTATATTAATATTGGGATGACTAATGATGCAGTGCCTTATCTGCATCTCCTGACTGTACGTCACTGTACACCAGTATTAATAAATGGTACAGGCACAGCAAAATGTGGACCCAGATCACAATGATCAGGCTCAACATTGTGTCACATTGTATTAACCATAGTTGCGTGCAGAAAAGGCCACTGCCCTTTACTATTTTAAAGCCTGTTGAGTGATCAAGACGGTCTTGGATGTTAATCAACCCATCGATCACATTAATATGACGTTAGAGCCTGGTTAAAATCATGACTGAATGTAAAAACCTTTTGAGGTTGTTCTTTGGAGGATATTTAGCGTGTAAGGTGGCATCCAAGATAAACGCTGTAATCATATTCCAGCGTTTGTTGAGGTCGGATTCACACATAGCTGTCATTTTAACTCCTCTTAATGTGTTTATTGGGACAAAAACTTTCAATGGCTCAATTACCTAACTAGCTAGCTATAGCCGCAGCTAGCCCAGACCGTTTCCCCTTTTGTCTCTAAGGTGACGATTTCTCAACCCCCCCCCCAATGGTGCTTCTTGGCACTCAAAAAATCCCATCAGAACATAGCGCTTCACAAGTGCGGGCGGGTTATTTTATGATATTTGGATTAAAGTGTCTTCCCTCCACTCCAAACATGTTAGTGTCTTTTAGCTCCATTATCCGTCCTTTTCATCCACTGACAGCACGTTTCCATTCATCATCACATTGGAGACAACGGGCTTTGAGGTCTAAAGCAGCCAGGAGCTCTTAGGGCTCCTAAAAGCTCACTTTCAATATCTCTTTTGAGCTTGGGTGGGTGGGGGGGGGGGGGGGGGGGGGTTGTTTAACTTCTCTGAAAGCCCACCTCCACTCTCCACTCTCCTCTCTGTGCCACTCACGGGGAGATGAAAAGGATTGACAGGCGTGGGTTCGCTTTAAAGGGGGGAAAAATGGCGGCTAAAGAAATCTGTCGATTCAGGAAAGCAAAAAAAAGAAAAGAAAAAGCAACAAAAAAAAAGCAGAGAGGAAACAAGAGGTCAGATTTCAGCCCATCGACCTGACCGTGAGGCGAGGGGAGATGGACTTGTGCTAGACATGAATAAGCGACAATAGACCCGCGCAGCTCCGAGGGAAGTGGATTCGGATGGCGAATATAGATCCCAAAATAACAATGCAACAGAAAGGCTGCGGCATCGATCACGGTAATGAAAGTCTGTGCATTCATTTCAGTTTGTCAAACTCCTGTTACCTTTAGGGTTAGCATGGTGCAGTGGTCCCCAAACTTTAGTTTTCTATTTTGTGTCATTTGTACCTGTTAGGCCTTTCGTTCATACTCCACCAATTCAAGAGTTGTACTTGGAAAGTGGTCAACTAAATCTCTTCGTTCGCAGAGGTGGAGGAGGAGAAACTCACTGTGCTCGAAAAGGGTGAGTATTTTTGTTTTCTATTACTCCACCACATTTGAAAGATGGATGTAATACTTTCTATTCCACAAAATTAGGCCAAAACACTCAAAATAAAGTTGGCTGTATGTATTTTTGTGTTCCATTTGAAATCCTTAATACACACTCCAGAACAGTAGGTGGCAGTGTGCAGCAATGTCTCTTGGTCACAACAATGGACAAATGTTTGTCCCTGTGTGGCGACATGATGAATTATTATCCTTAAAACATATTTAAGCTTGCATTAAAAACGTGTGTGTGGTGTTGGCCTGTAGAAAGGACTTTCAGCCGTCAGAACAATGTGACAGGTTTGTGAATCCAATCACTATGAAATAATGATTAGGGAAAACATTTGGACATTTTCCTTTTGGAAATTTCTTTCAAACTGTTTCTCTCCCATAGAGTTGTATTGGCACCTGCTCCAACTGAAATAGAATTCTAGAACATGAACAGAACCTACTGGTAAAATAAAATACATACATTGTGTTGAAAAATTGTATTTAGTTGTGTATTGTGTGAAAAAACTGTATTTAGTTGTGTATTGTGTGGAAAAAGTGTATTTGTGTATGTTGGATAAATATTTCTATTCTCTATATTTTGCTTTGTCTTAGACGTTATAATCTGCTGACTGGAAAAGATGTTATTAATGTTTGTGCTTTGAGTTACAGATTCTTTGCTTTATAAAACTGAATGAATCTTATCTGCCTGGGTTACTCCCTTTGCCTGGGTTTCTGGGAGAGCTGCACTGTGTGACCGACTGTCTCAAGGATGAAAATAATGAGAATATTGTACACTTTCTTACGGCTCTGGGATGCCCCCCCCCCCCCCCCCCCCTCAGACTAGAGTCGTGCAATGTGTTAGGGGCGTGGTTTACTAATAAAGGAAGAAGATTCACTCAGAGAGCCCAGAGGAATGCGGAGAGATTGTCTCAGCTCCTTTTTTTGGATCTGGGTCCTTATCTCTGTTTTGTCTCTCCTTCGAAGTAAAATGGTAGTCTGTCTTGTCTCGCTTTCTTTAATTAATTATTGTTTATGTTGGTTTACCAGCCCCAACAGTGTATTGTGTGAAAAAAAAATGTATTTAGTTGTGTATTGTGTGAAAAAAGTGTATTTAGTATTGTGTTAAAATATAAAGCAAACACACTTTGAAATTCAAACATTTTACTGCAAATTATATTTTAAAAATAATATTGAATACTGTTCAGCTTTGCCTTCTTTTTCGATCAGAAATATTTCCAAGTACCCCCTGCTACCTCCTACCCCCTAATCGGGAAACACTGCAATACTGGACCGTAAACTTCCACGTCAAAGAAAATATATAATCAATGCCTTGGCAGAGGCCTAAACTAAACCGCTAATTAGCAGATTCCATGAACTCCTTTCATTCTCCGGCGCCTTCCGTCTTTCGTGCAGAATAACTGCTCGTAAGTCACAGTCACACAGAGCAGCCATTTTACCCGCCTCTCCATGCCGCATGCCTGTCTTCACGGCTTGGATCTAATTTGTGGCTCGGTAGCAGCTTTGCCGCCGAGACATATGTGCCATTCATATGATTATCGAAAAGATGGATGTCTTAAATTTAATTCTGCCCGGCAACAGAGACGCACGCCATTGATTAGGGCCCATGCGGCGAATACAAATGCGCTCCACGGAGGCTTGGAGAAAAAGGGAAATAGAGTCTCGGCACAAGCACAATAACCCGTAATACATACTGGACCTTTTCACTACTCACCCCGGAGGCAACAATGGAGGTTTTAATGACGCAGGTGAAGAGCCGGGTTGAGTTAATGAGCCGCGGCGATGTAAATGAGCGGGTGGTGCGGGGGTTAAATCGATAATGTAGCGGGAAAATAAAAAAGAAAGATAAAATACTCAATATAGAATGCTTGCAACTTCAGAAATGTTCATAAAATTGCAAAAGTCATGTAATTTCGATTAAGTCGTGATTCCTGAATAATGTGGGCTTCTCTATCCTCCAATAGGCATAATTAAGGGTTAAAGGCTCAGTACCCGATTTGCTTTGTTTACCAACAATGGAAGTGTGACTAAAGTTTAAACTGGTATCTGTGGTCCAAACTCTCATTTCCAACGCTCCAATTCTTCACACGGATGAGTTTATGAGGGTGATTCACAAATGCTGTCGTGCTAATGCTAACAACGATTAGCCCAGTTCGTTCGTGACTGATAAAAGTGCTTTGGGTGCACACTGTACACATTGGTCTTTTTCCCCCTGACAAAAGTGTAAGGAGGTGATAACGAGGGCCAGACTGATATGAAGGGGGTTGGCATGGTCGGTAACCAATTGTATAGGTCGAAATTTTAAGTAATTGAATTTGATGTTATCTTTCATTAATCTCTCAAATGGCCCACAGTTAAACATTTATTGTCATAGGTTTAAATCATAGAAATATATAGAACCATATCTAATAGAGGTCAACCGATATGGGACGTGCCAATGTATGATGCTTCTAAATGTGTCAGTGTTGAACTGTGACAGCAGGGGGTGCTGTATGAGGGGCATAGGGCTGATTTATTCAGGACATTCCTGTTACTTCAGAGGGAGACAAAAGTTAGCGGATTCCAAAGCAAAAAACGGTCTACAACATAAAACATATGAAACAGATGTACAAACTTCTCTTGTGGGCTCATTTTAAAGCTCTGACTGAGCTTTTTCCCATGCAACAGGCAGAGATATCAGCCAATAGCCAATATTGTCAATTATTTATTTTTTTTGTGAAAATGTAAATGTAATAATGGAAATATTGTAAATAATAACGCACTGTAAATAATAGCTCAAATAAATCAAATCAAATTAAATACCCAAATATCGCTCGTTAGGAAACAAATGCCACGCAAAAAAGGCAGTTTTATACATACGCCTGTTGTTGATAAGTGTTTCAGGCTGAGAAAGTCTTGTTTTGACTGAGAAATAGCGCACGCCGTGGGGCCGTGTGCGGCTTCATGACTATGCAACGCTTCCCCGTGTGTGGCTCTCAGAGGCCGCCGCTACTTACGCTGGAAAACTACTGCATAATATTACTGAGCGAGGATTTACCACGAGTTTGCTGAGCAGAAGGCGCGCAAAGGTTACTTCAGACGGGTGAGTGAAAGTTTGTCTTTTTATCGCTGGTGGCCGCTGTGCCAGTGGTTGTTTGATGAGGCTATTGTGCTGTTGTTGGCTAACATGGTGCGTTAGCTAACGTGGTGTGTTAGCTAACGTGGTGTGTTAGCATGGGAGACAGTCATGTAGTTCACGAGGAATGAACCTGCTATTTACACAAAATCAAGATCTCTACAAACTTAAACTACTCTATAAATGTAGTAAGGGCACCCCTAGCTTTCAGCCACGTCATATTTGAGAGAGATCCGCTCTTTTATGGTCAGATACAGTTACGCTGGGTTTGTGCAGTGAAACGTTCACACGCGGCGATACGTCGCAATGTCGGCCTTTTCCTCTCGTGTATGAGATTACAAAAGTAGTACAGGAGTCTTTTCTAAAGTTATAACTTCAGAGGCGGAGCTTACAAAGGCAGGCAGCACTGTTACGGATAATATTTATTTATTTATTTATATATTACCTGTATGCAAACCTTTTTTTTTTCTTTGATGGCACATTTTTCTTCCTTTTTGCCTTTTCTCCCCCCTGTGCTTTACAGCTTTACGGGGAGCGGGTGTGCCTTATCTAAATGAGATGTAAATGAGCTCTATTGTCACTCGAGCAGCAGAGACGTGAGAACTGCCCAAATCTTTGGAGAGCTTTTCCTGCCCTTTGGCCTTTTTGGAATTGTTGACTTCAAATCTCCGCTACGTCTCCAAATATGATCAGATTTCCATGTGTTACACGTCATTGGAAAGCTTGGAGACTACACTCTCGTAATGTATGCCCATCTCAAAATGCCCCAAAACAGAGTTGTGTCCCTGGTTTCCGTGATGGGTCACAAATTACTACGGGGCCTTTAAATACATGTCATTCATTGTCATGTTCATATTCATACTTGTACATTTAACAGAGCTTGGAGTCCTGAAGGAATTGTACAGTCACAAATAATAATTCATTCAAACATCCCTCAATCTCTTCCAGCTGAATTCAGACCAAAACCCCCCCATTGGAACGTATGAGCTGTATCCCAAATGAACATAACAGACCGTCTTGAAAAGCGTTTTCAATTCCGGCTAATAAACACGTCAGTGTTTACAGGGAACCCGGTGAGCGTAAAAATCCTCTTCAACCGCGTCGGGATGAAGTTAATAGGCATTTTATTCACGAGGTATTTCTTTAAAAAAAGCACAATGCGCCTTTTCTCTTCTTTGTTGCCTCTAACCGTCACACAGGGAGAAAGATTCACCTCTCTCTCTCTCAAATACATTTTCCACGTTATTACCGGGCAGATTAGCATGTGCTTTTTTGTCTGTTATTAATGGTGTGAAGGCGGCCGGACCCTACAGGCGAATATAAAACGCGTGGCCTTTTCAACAGGGCTCTTATGAGACTCCATTGTACGCTGACATATCTCTTATACACCACTCATTCCAAACCGCCTGTATCTTGCTTTCTTCTTCCTTCTCAGTATTTTAGATCGGCTGTTTTCTGCCTAAAAGCGTCGTCAGCTCTACTGGCATTTTCACTCTTTGTTTTGCTTCACGTGTGATTAAATTGGGGCCCGAATGAGTGAAGTAGCTCTAAAATGGTGGCTTGTGACCCACTTAAAACAATTGCGGTGTTATTTATTTATTTTTGCCCTAATCCTGGTTTAATTCTTCATTTTCTCTATTTTGGTTCTGTTAATGTGCTAGCTCGCTGCTCTCCCTCCCTCAGCCGATCGGGCTTTCAGTCCTCAATGACCCCCGTCCCTTTTGTCCACCTGCATTAGCATAATTACAGATTTTCGACAACACGTTGTTTTTTTAGTGTTTTTTTTTAGGAGAAATGGAAGGCAGATCTCATCTTTGTTCGTGACGGCAAAGAGAAGAGAGCATTTTAAAAACACTGTCACCTTTTGCACATTACACATTCAAGGTAATGGTTATCTCTCAAACCAAAATAGCAGAGTTTGTAGCCGTTGGGCGGTTCTATAGATACTGCCTCATTTTATTTTTTTATATAATTAGCAACAAAGATTTTTTTTCAGAAGCGATTAAAGTGATGGTCTGGAAGTCTAAATGTTTTACACATTTTATCAAACGCGCAAAATCCACCACCTGGTCTTGCATTTTGATGTAAAGTAAAGTTAGTAATATATCATTTTTTGCCAAGTCCCTCCATCCCGGATCTCAGCAACTAATCAGAGTCTAGTATCCTCCCGCGTCGACCAATGAGACGAGCTTTTCCTCTGTACCAGCCTGCCAGGTCCAATCAGGAGGGAGGGGGCAGGAGCTTGATCGTTTACTTCTGAAGATTACGTTCCTGCTCTCCTCACTTTGCAAACTGAGAAGAGCTTTCTGGTTGAAGAGGAGAGGAATGTGATTGTTCACTTTAAAATTTCACTCTATCTCTCCTCACTTTGCAAACTTACGGACTATCACTTTAAGACACCGTGTTTAACTTTTGAATGCGTTATTTATCAGTGAAGAAATCTGCAAACAAAATTGCCTAATTTCTGGCTGTCCAAAGGTCAATACATCAGGCTGGGAATTAGATATTGGAAAATTCCTCTGGAAAATCCTTCAAACTAATTGTAAAGTACAAGATTGGAAAGTGTGAAGTCTGTAGGAGCCACTAAAGCGGAGATGTTGTTGCAAGAGTGTAAAGAAAACCTTATTTTGAGAAAACGGGTCCCACAGTTTAGTAACGTACGCATGCGCCTTTTATATTTCTCGTGCCTTTTTGCCGTCATTAAACCTGAGATGTTAAGGGAGAAAACTATAGCAAACGCCTCAACATTGACCAATTGAAAAATCAATGTTTTCACCCGCCTTTATCCAACTTGAATCAGGAAACCAAATGGTTGGCCTTCGCACTAGCCGCTTTATGTCCATAGTGGCTGCGGTCGGTTATGTAAATGCGCTGCCAAAAGGCCAAAAGGTCGGGGCATGTCACGGTCAGCCCCCGCGCCACTCGAGACTCCGGAAAGCTGATACGCGCAGAAACACTGTCACTACCTCTCACAGTCTGACGTTTTCCTTCGCACAGACTGTGAAGACAAAGCAGGGCGGTGTTATTTTTAGGGCCATTTTAACAGGACAAGAGAGACGGTGCGCTCAAAGGAACAGCGCTCGGAAAACTGTAAAGCAGCCCCAAGACACAGAACGATGCGGGCCTCTTGGATCTCCTCCAGGACTGCGGGTACCTGGGACAGCTCTCAATTAGGTCACGTAGGATTGGTGACGGATCGCCTTCGAAGATGCGCGCCAAACATCAAAGTGGGACTGAAACTGCAGCGATTCACGCTCTCACTGGGTACAGGTCAGGAAGCCCAAACATGAGGCATCGCCGTACCAATAGTTAGCTGGTAGTTGTGACAAACAACTACCAGTGGTCTACGATGTGTAATAATGAGTAAATTGTTATATTTTTGAAAGTAAATCCCATTAAAACATATAAAAATAAATCATCATGAAGAATTAATTTGAAAAAAACAAAAAACTAACACAAAATACATCTATTTTACGTGCTAAAATTAAGATTTGTCGCTTAAACTCTCAATTTCAAGAGTTACTATTAATATATTAATTTTGTGACTCAAGTAAGGGTACAGATACTTCATTTGAATGGTACGAAAGTAGAATTAAATAGTACTGTATGAAAAAAACTTTCAAAAAGTTCCTTAAAGGTGCACTATGCAAAAAAAAGTTCATATTTGTGTGTACTTGGCCTTTCAGAAACCCTGCAGCTGTATGTATGGTTAGCTTAGCGCCTTTACTTTCCATCCTATTGGCCTCTATGATGCTTCAGGGTCAATTTTATTTCAGCATTTTAGGATTCTTGGTAGGTTTTTCGGAATGAAATGTAACCATGAATATGGTTCAACCAGCAGTGAAAACCTAAAAAAACAATTGATCCTTGAGGGTCCTACAGGCCATCGGGATGGTAAGTAACGGCACTATGCTAACCACCCAAGCTTCCTCTGGGTCACTGAAAGGTCAAACACATATTAATATAAGTTGCATAATGCACCTTGTAACAACCCTCTGGGATTGCCCCATGTATGGAGCAATACTCACTCTCTCGGCCCCCACCGGCCGCTCCATTCCGACCATACGCCCCCGGGCCTTTGGAAACACATCCCATTTGTCCACCGTTCGTGCAGCCGGTCGAGCTGTTTGCCTTACTGGTTCTTTAAAAATGTCAGTCTGCGAAAGGCAGCAGGAAGAGCAGCAGTGCGTAGTAGCCGCGTGGGAGAGCACGCTCATTGAAGACTGGAATTAGAGGCGTCAACTCCGCCGGTAGCCGTGTATCCTATTAAACCGCTGGTTGTCGAAAATAGGACTTTTTAGCCCTGTTCGAAGAATCCGTAAAACACGGAAGTCCAACAGCTGGTGCGTCCCGCATGTCGCTGACGTCATCACGTCACGCGTCATTGGACTACCTCCCCCGTGAGTTTTCTTAGATTTGTATTTTGCCCCATTGTGAAAATGCTCTGTATTTTGATGTAAAAATGTAATTGTTCCTATTTAGACCATACCACTGCGCCTGAGTGACCTGACTGGCACACACGCGCCCAGACAGTGGCAGTGAGTTTGTGTTTGTGTATTGATGCTGGTTAAATTTATTGATTGCTCATGCATTGTATGAAAATATTTGTGATCCCTCTGTTAGAGTGGGGGTTTGTGTGGAGCTGCATTCCCCGAACCTTTTTCGGAGCTGGACTATGTTACTTCGTTTGTAAAAGACATTTCATGGACAATTTGTATGCGGGTTATTTTGGGGAGTTTTGTGGGTTTTTTTTTTCTGTTAATCTAAAACAAAAATATACTGAAAGCATTCAACTGGTGTTCCTTGCCTTGTGTCATTCAGAAAAGGGTGTATGCCAAGTAGTGTATGTCCTTGTGTGTGTATTGGCCTAAGATATTCAACCTAAACACGAATACAGTATCCTATGTTCCAGGAGGGAGACCTGGATGGCACCCCGGAAAGAGAACCAAAATTAATACAAATATTATAGGGCCAGTCCGTCACAACCTTTAACGACACGTACTTGAGTAAATTTAACTGAGTACTACACACATCTGTTATGTACACAAAGCAATGCTTGAAACTCTTTTATTTTATTTGTACTTGATTGAAACGTATTCTTTTCCCTTTCAGAAATTCAAAACACTGAAAAACATCATGAAAACAACATAATTGGTGACCGGCCCTATAGCCTGTGTGTGTGTCATCCCAGCGTTCCATAGCCTTCACGGTCCCAGTACTGGGAGCAAATAAACACCTTGTCAGCTTTACACCCTGAGCGAGTGTCTAGGGGGGACGTGCACGCGGCACGTCATCCGAAACGCCATTATTGGGGGTCACTTAGGTCATTTAGCGCGGCGTGTGGAGGCAAGCCCGCTGCCGTCAGTCATCATGCAATAACATCCACGCCATTATCGCTGTCACGCTCTGCTCAAGTCTCCCAGACCTGACGAGGATATCCATGGCAAAGTTTGGATAACTAGACACTGGGATGTGTTTTAGTGTTTCATGAGAGTCAAATAAGGGGAAATCATTTCCCACCAAGGACCAAACTGAAATAATTTGAAAGTCAAGTAAGTATGATATTAAGCAGACTATTAAGTAGCCTAAAATGAGCCGAGGAGTAACACAGATAACATTTAAGCTTTTTACAATATTAGAACTGCCCACAAAAAAAAAAAAATCTAAATTCCTCACAAACAAACAAATTTAAAAAAGTCAATCCGACTACAGACACCATTTTATATAAAATTGACCTTCCAAGTACCACCAGGACAGATCAGGATTAAACCGCCTCCAGAAATATTCCAAAACAGATCTAAGTTGTACAGAAGTCTAAACTGGGAGTAAATCATGTATAAATCTTGAGAAAAAAAAAAATCTTCAAAGGTCCATACCTGAATTGTTTATTTTTTGTAAATATATATACTGTATGTATAAGTGGGACCACATTTGTTTTGTATCCCTTCAATATATATTGTAACTCTGTCATTTGTACAAACAATGCAGTGCCTCTAATTATAAACCATTCTAATCAGTTTCGTGAACGTGTTGGCTAGTTGCTAGGATTCCTGTGACAGTAACCCAGAGCAGTGACTTGCAGGTATAAACTCATCCCTGTGGAGAATTCAGAAGCTATATGTGTTAGGAGGAGGGTTAAGAATGAGTTTGGACACCATAAAAAGGAATAATTTTCACCGCTTTCAGTCTTTGTACACAAACAAATACTCAACATTACTAAAGAAGAACATTTAATTATCCCTAATTAAAAGGAATAAAGTCTATTGGAACAAAATGTAACAGTAGCCAGCCCTAGACATTTATATTTGACACTCAATCTGGGAGTGTGGTTCACTATCTTTGGACTATATAGCCCGCGACAAAAAAACACAATTTAACTAACTGACACACTAGTTTAAACATCCAATGTAAATTCCACGAGTACCCGCTTATGAAAGATGTGGCCTCCCAAGCATCACCTTATACAGTGTTTGACCTTCCAAGTACCACCAGCCCCAGTGATCAATATCAAATCCGGACAAAAACCAAGTGCGGGGAAAAAAGGTCAAAAACGGACATTAACTGGGATAATTTAGTCCAATCCCGACAAACACCTCATTGAAAAGCCGTAAATCATAAAGGAATCTCCGATTGAAACGGATCATGTCTGTCTCCTACTGCACGTGACGCGGAGTACCACCTGACAAAACCCAAGCACCACCGGGACCATGTGCCGCAGCTTGAGAACACCAACGCCTTTTGCAGTGTCACCCACACTCCGCGGCCCATGCTGTTTATGACACATTTCCATGACCAAATATTCAAATCTCACTCCTCTGCCTCCCTCCGTTCTGCTGCTGCCTCTGCGATCGAATTACAAACATGCAAAGACGCAGGCCATCGGAGCATAATGCCCTCATGAAAAGCGTGATTCTCCCCGTGACATCCGATCGCCCCGCAATATCTCTCTCTCTCTCTTCCACTATAGCCGCTATGCGAAACGGGGCCCCGCGCTTATTGCGGACATTGATCACCATGTTGTAATTCGATAGAAAATGTCAAAAAAAAAGCTGGGAGCGAGCGGGAGAGGAAGGGGGTACGCACTACAAGGTGCACCGAGGGGAACTCGGCCAAGGTCAGGCAATATCTGGACAAATCTGGTCATGTGTGACTGAATAAACAACACTGCCTTAAAATGTCACCCAAGGAAGAATCGTATTCAGTGACAGAGGATGGCAGTGCAACCCAATCTTGATTTATTTTATGGTAAATAAAGATACAAAATGAAAACATGTTGGTGTTACATGTAGTTGTTGAAGCATTCGTTTGTTATTTAACCCAAGGTTTATTTAGAAACATCTATCTCGTGAAACATAGGAAATCCATATTATTCTTTAGACGTAGCTCCAGGGATAGCCGCCAGTTCCTTTTTCCTTTGCACACTCGCCGTTTAGGAAAATCATTTTTTAAACCAGTATCGGTGAATGTCTCATAATGTCACATCGGGTTGACCGGGCGAGGCCATACTAAAGGTCGTCATTGCTAATTTGACATCATGTTACCAAATGATGACAGCCGTTTTCCCGCTTTGTGCACGAAATGTTCCATAGCAACAAGATGCTAACTTCCTTGGCTAATGGCTGTTTCCTGTCTGTATTTTATTCCTATGGAGAGTTAGCCTTATGTTGTTCAAATAAATACATATTTAAACAGTATGTGGCATAAAACAGGCAGCGGTCAGATAATGACATACAACAAGTTAAAAACTTCACTCAGGATATTAATACTTAGCCTTTAGCTTTAAGGCTAAAACACTAACGTTAATTGAACTCTTAACAAACAGTAAAATAGCACCACCATCTGCACATATTTTATCATGAAACACACTTTAAGTTTTATTCCTTTTTTTAAAATCTTTTTTTAATATCAATTTGCGTGAAAATTATGACAGGAAATAGTCCGCACCCTACGCTGGCAAACAGGAAGTTATCCAAAACCAATTCATGCACAGAGCCTGTTAGGTGTTTCCCTCTATGACTCTGTCGCTCCATGCTGCCAAAGTTTGCCCAGAGAAATGGCATCGCTGGCGACAGGGGCGACAAATCCAGTCGTACAGTCTCCAAAAAAAGAGCAGACTGTGCAAAGCAGTTTAGCTCAACAGCCACGTGCGCGTTCTTTCTTAGCTTCAGTTCAACTTCGCTCTTAATTATTCAAACGGTACCATTAAAAAAAAAAAGACTATCTTTGCTCGGAAGCCCTTCGTTTCAAAGCAGAGTCGTGCCCTCTCCCTGCCCCCTCCTAATCCCCTGTGTTAAGTGAATCTCTTGCACAGACTCTCCAAAAGATAAAGCGGAATTTGAAATCGCGGTTCAGATCTCAAAGCGCCCCCCCCCCCCCCTCCCCCCCGTGTGCCACGCCCTCTCCCCTCTCAAAAACCCAAAAATAAATCTCCCATCGAATCAGCTATCTGTCATATAAGATGGCTTGTCCAGATAAGGCTCCTCTCTTTCTCTCTCTCTCTCTCTCTATATATATATATATATATATATACCCATACTCCTGCTCACTCGGTACTGCGGGAGTTTGTGTCTGCCCCGCTCCCCGTGGCTATTTATAACCAATAGAGCTAGCATTTAATGAATATCCGCGGGCAAAAGCAAAGGCAGCCGGCTTGTGATACTCCGGGCGGTGAGCTGCTGCTGCTGCTGCTGCTTCCATGGACAGTATGAGAGAGGGGAGCGAAGGGCAGGGCTAGACCAATAAACGGAGCGAGAGACGGGTGATGTCGAGGCCCCTTGGCGGTATAAACGAAAATATATACAGGCTACAAGACCGAGACGGGGCGATCGATCCGCGATTTTGAGAGGCGGAAGCAGAGCAGTGTAAAACTGGCCATCCCTTTGCTGACACAAATGGGTTCTCGTGTCGGATTGGGGGTTCAGGTCTTCTCTCAAAAGTCAGCGGGCGTAGTGTATGCCTGCAGTGCCATCTTGCAACGACCCTGGTTCGGTTCATGGGTTCGTAGACTGTTTCACGGAAGTCAAGATCTTCTACTCTGTCGGCACTCTTTCAATTGTTTGGACTTAAAGGTAGTGCATATGGCAGGCACACTTGCTGACTGGAAATGGCACTGCAAAGTAATGAGACGGTGAGCTGAGTTGTCATATAGTTGTCGATGCATTGCCTGTTGGTTTCAGCTGTAGGATCTGGCATCCCGAAGCGACGCGGATACTCCCGCCAGACCCGACCTATACTCTGTTCATCTTCGCCTAAAATCGTGTCCCTCAGATCACGTTAAATTGTCTTCATTCGTGGACCTGGTGTTGTTTTTACCCGAGGCCCAGAGAGGGGAGGGGTGCGCTGACGAAGCTCGGTCACTGCTCCAAACCCTTTTAAAGAACTCGCTGCGAGGGCTCACCAGTGTGGTGTGTTCCTATTGCGGGTCCACTGTAAACATCTCAGCTTCGCCCACTTCCCCGCGGTGAATGTTCTTGGACCGAACGGGCACTTGTGAGAACGCACGGCCTCGCTGTTCGCCGCGGCTTTGGCTTTGACTTCGGGCCTGGCCTGCCTTCAGATCTGGTTCACCAGACCCGACTTAATCCCGGTTTAATCCTCCTGCAGTCTGGATTTACTAATGGATTAACACCTGGCTCTGTTTTAGTTACATTTAAGAGGAGCGTTTACTGCTCAGCCACCAAGATATGTAGAGCTATGGCCGTCTCGATAGATACCTGGTACACGCGCTCAAATGGAAGCCCTGTACAGCGTCCTCTCAATGCTTCAAACACATTGCAGCAATGAAGCAAAAAAAAAAAAAGAAAAGAAAAAGGGCTCGTGTTGCCCATTTAACAGATAGCCATCTTTTTTGCAGATGCAAGACATGGCAAATGGGGAGGATCACGACTGCCTTGCACAGAATGTGAAACGTTGCAACAGCGGAGCAGCCCATAGTGGGGAGAAGATTGAGATAACATATACCCCCACCCCCCTGCAGCTCTCTCAACACATTCACGGGACAATTAAATTTGACTAATGGCTCTAAAACCCCCTTTACCGGTCCGACCAGACGCCATGCACGCGCGCACGCAGAGGGTAAAACGGCTCGGAAAGGCGATTAAGGCTGTCAAAATGATAACACATCTCTGAAATTAATTGGGTTTTTTTTTTTTACCTGCAGAGGACGCGCCTCTCCACACGCGCGCGCGCGCAAACACACACACACACATTCACATACAGATAAATCCTTGTTTGCGTCCCTGTCCCGCTGAGCCGCAACTCGACGGAAGATTTCTTGCGTAAAGACACCGCCAGAACTCACATTGCGCATATACACGGTGCGCTATGGCTAAAGTAAAGTCAGTAGGTAAAAGGTGTAGCCTAGTCTACGCGACCACGTCGATGTTAAAGCGAGAAATCAAAGTGAGACCTAGCAGAAATATATATATATTTTTAAAGTGGAGCCACTAAACCAGACACTCACCTGCTGTAGCGCTCACTGCTTCCAAGCATCCTTTCGCATTTCTCCGCGCGACGGCAACTCCCAACCAGCCACCGACGAGCACTTGAAGCCTCTCAAGTCCCTCTCCTTCAACGGTTCGCCTTCTCAAAAAAAAAATCAAATTACAAAAAGCCCCAAAAGGTAGAAGAAAAGGACCATCAAGGCGAAGAAACAAAATCCCCAATTAGTTTCTGGACACCCGCAGACATTTGAGAGAGGGAGGGAGGGGGAGACGGCAACGGATGGATGGGTATAATAAAGAAGCGTCGCATGCATCCGTTTAAAAACATCGAAAGGAAACGCAAACAGCGGGGCAAAGATATAGAGTCCCACGTACGCGCGCGTTCCCAGAGGCGAGGCACGAAAGGCGCAACTGTTCTGGCTTCTCCTCCAAAGATGCGGGGTCTCTTCGCGGTCTCGCTGCCAGCCTGCCTCTGTCGTCAGGCGCAGAAGCGAAGCGCGCAGCAGCAGCAGCAGCAGTAGCAGGCAAGCCAAGGCGAGCGAGCGCGAGGGGCGGAGGGAGAGGAGAGGAGAGAGGAGAGGAGAGAGATGATGATCACACTCTGTCCGCTGTCCTGCACTCACATGCACGCGCGGACCTGTCACTCAGCGACGCACACACACACCCACACGCACGAGTCGCGATCACCAACAACGCGGGCCACTTCTGCCCCCCTTTTCCTTTCTTTTCTTTATTATTATTATTTTATTTTATTTTCACGTGCGCCGTGTCAATGTCCAGCTTATTGCGCACAAGCAAAGCGCCCCTCCGTGCGCACGTGAAGACGCAAATAAGCGCGTTACTTCGGTGAGATGTGACGAAGAAGTGAATTAGATTCGAGTGTTTGAGAGAAGAAAAACAAAGGGCAGTGCGAGGGGCGATGGTGAGGAACGGCGGTTGTTTCGAGCGTGCCCGCCTGATGGCACTGTCAGCCTCATTTACAGCCGAGGAGGAGGAGGAGGAGGAGGGGGATTCTGCAGACCGGAGCGGCTGCAGATCCACGACAGCGGGTTCGTCACAGCCGATTCACGAGTGGTTCATCTGTTGTCTTTATTTAGCTTAGAGAGAGAGAGAGCAATGAAAGATCCCGTTGCAACTGAATCCAAGTGCAAAAAAAATCTCACTGCATTTCATGGTTATCGATATGCACGGACGTTACTCGAATTCGCAATACATTCTTATTGTGAACAAACGTTACTGGTAGAACATTTGAAACCACGCTGAGAAACATTTCGTCCAGTAATTTGAATGAAATACTTGCACTTCCAGCTCACCCCCGCTTTTGCTTTGACGGTTAGGAAGGAGGAATAGAGAAAGGAGCCTCAATGCTTCCTATCATATCTCCTTTAGCAGAGCGACCTCGGGTAGAGTCACCACGGCACAGTCACATGTCACGGTTTTAAAGAGCCGCCTCAAAAAATGGCCCACATGAAGGCATTCTGTGCTTATGTTTTCATTTAGTAGAAACCTAAGCCACATGGCTGATTTGCAAGCATTGGGCAGACAAGTAGCAGACCTGAGTGTGTGTTAATGTGGCATCTTTCTCTGACATGAACCAAAGGAAAGGATTAGGTGGAATATTTGACCAGAGCATTATTTATTTCTGTGATGAAGCTGTAGGTGTGGAAGGTGTACACTGTGTTCCAAATGATTATGCAAATTGAATTTCAGTGTCATAAAGGTAAAAAAAATTAAATAAAAACATTTAAAAAGTTTGTCAATGAAACTCATGGATGGTAATTGTGTCTCAGGGCTCTTTGAAACCCTGACAGACGCTGACAGTTCAGGGAAAAACTACCTAAAAAGGACCTTCCACATTATTAAGCAGACCACCATTTTCAAGCAATATGATGATGAAAAGCGTGAAATAGTTGAATGGACTAGGTATGAAAACCTTCGATATTTCATGAACTATTAAGTGTAATCATCGTACTGTTAAGAGATGTGTGGCTGATTCAGAGCACACACATGGGTTTGTGCAGATAAAGGCACAATGAGGACGGTTTCTGCCAGACAAATACATCAGATTAAGAGAACAGCTGCTACAAAGCTGCAAACAGGTATTTGAAGCTGCTGGTGCCTCTGGAGTCTCCTGAACATCAAGGTGTAGGACCCTCCAGAGGCTTGTAGTTGTGCATAAACCTTCTATCCGGCCTCTCCTAAACTGTTCATTGAAGCTGACGAGCAGAAACGGCTGCAGTGGCTCAGAAATACATGAAGACTCATTTTCAAACAGTCTTGTTCACTGATGAGTGCCGTGTAACCCTGGATGGTCAGATGGATGGAGTAGTGGATGGTTGGTGAATGGCCACCATGTCCCAACAAGGCTGTGACATCAGCAAGGAAGGGGCTCCCTGAAGGTGTGAAAATGACCGGTTCGCCTTCTCAAAAATCAAATTACAAAAAGCACCAAAAGGTAGAAGAAAAGCACCATGGAGGCAAAGATACAAACTCCCCAATTAGTTTTAGCGTCACATATGTCCATGAAAACACCGAAAGGAAACGCACACAGCGGGGCAAAGATATAGAGTCCCGCGTACACATTCAAATGATCAGTGAAAGACTTGACAATGAAGCTGACTGACAATTTAGAAAATCTGAGAAAATGTTTATTTGCATAATCATTTGGAATGCACTGTATTTGAAAGAGCTTTTTATCATCGTCTGTTTTCACATCGTTATTGTGGTTGTTTGAGTCATTAAAGTCAGTGGCTGCAGTAGGAGGGTTTTTTTTGTAGTCCAATACTATATGGTGATATAGTTTTATGAAACAGCTGTTGGTGATGTCACTTGTTTCCACCGCTGGGCGAGGACGGTCGGATTGTTTCTAACTGCACATGGATCTAACGGTTGACCTTATCATGGATAGGAGCTAGGATCAGGGCATAGGAACTATCATTTGAGGAATTCAGAAGCAGCCAAAGACCTCTTATAATTTTTTTTTTTGCTTTATCTTACAAACAGCCGACACGCTGTGGTGAACCTGCAGCGGCTCCGGTCTGCGGGTTTTTATTGAATATCGAGTCAAAGGAAGGCGCAGAGCCGGGTGCTGTGTGTGTGCGTGTGTGCACGCGCTCGACGTGTGGTCTGTCTTTCTATCTATCTGATGCACGGCCACATCTCGAGTGATTTCTGGAAGAAAAAATAATAATAAAAAGGCGAGAGCTGAAGGGCGGCGGATGGAGGGGCCCTCGCTCAAATCACTCAGATCGCAAAAAAAACACGGGTGAATATTTCATGAGCACTCTTTAGGGCGAAGCCCCGTGTTCCTCTTTCATCATCTCGATTTGGGAATCCGAACTGACAGCTTTTGTTTTGAAACTGGCGACGCATATGGAGAACAGACAAGGGCATGATGTACAGTAAGCGCCACTTTTTTTTTTTTTTTATCTCAGGAGTAGTACACCACAGAGTTTAAATCTATACACTCCACATGCAAGGGTGACATCTCAGCTATATTTGAACTGAATCATCCATTTGGTCTTCACCGCGTCTACAGTGTTTGCACATTAAGTATTAATAAGCCTTAGTAATCTTTTTAGGGTTAGTGTAAGGGTTAAGTTTAGGGTAGGCTGTGAATAAGCATATCAATCATGGCCTATTGGCATGGCCATGATTGATATGGCCATGCCAATATCAATATATATATTGATAGCAATATATTTAGCGATATATCAGCCTATATTGTTATATAGGCTGATAGAACAATCAGCCTGTTCATTTCTTTATAAGCATGTTATTAATGGCCTACTAGTATGTCAACAGATACAAGTATAATAAGCCGCTCAGATAATACTTTACAAGCATATTATTAATGGCCTATTGATTACTAATGCTTATTAATACCTTATTAACACTTAACCAGCACACCTTATTTTAAATCGTCACCAAAACAATTGGCACTGGAGCGTCCTGGAGGCCATGTTAACCACCCATACAGCTACTGGGTCACTGAAATACGCTTTAATATGAACTTTTTTCCCATTAAAAAGTTGCGTAATCCACCATTAAGCAATATTTTTTATGAATGCTATATATTCAAGATAAGTGAATGTGCACTTTGTAAACATTGGATAGACCAAAACACCTCCAAACAGTGCCTTCCATTCACCATTTTGCCAGAGGACTATATGCACATGTGCAGCAGACAATCTTTAAACCGTTAGCTCCTGCTCACTCGGCTCGCTTTTACACGCTTTTCACTGTATAATAATAATAATAATAATAATAATAATAATAATACATAATAATAATAATAAATGATGATAATAATAATAATAATAAATGATAATAATAATAATAATAATAATGCATCGGTTTTATATAGCGCTTTTCTGGACACTCAAAGACGCTTTCCTTTGCACTATTCATTCTATCCATTCACTCCAGACCTGTCCTGAATGCTTGTGTAATCACTGCCCACAGAGAGCATTGATCAGCGCAGGTTACAGCGGCACAGGCTCATTGTGCGCCGGTTGAAATTAAGTCCAGACTGCGGAGCGGCGGTTCCTCTGCCATTAGCCCCGCACACTCTACTCCTACGATTGCGTGGACATACATGCACGGCTCGAGGCAATGGCCGCGGTGCGCTGTAACCGGAGTGTGGACGAAGCATCGGATTTTCTGGAGAGGAGAGCGGACGGGTCATGCCGGTCACCGCACGTAATTAGCTTGTGTGGTTTCCCTGAGGCCGCAAGATCAGCACTGCAACACGCAAGGCTTACGACTTAGAGCTGGGTACCGTTACATGTTTTCCCCCTCAGAGACATCGCGCAACTGTTTTCACTGCATACTTTCTTCAGAAACCCATAAACGATGGTCTAAAACAAATTCCGTTGCAGTTAAAAAAAAACGAAAAACCAAGGCCTTCTTCAGGGGGGTTTTTGACCCCCCTGAAGAAGGCCTTGAGGCTGAAACGCGTTGGGGCTATGTTTGTCCATTTAGACATGCCATAAAAATAAAGGCATTTTAACTTTATCAGAGAGTGCCTTGGTTTTTCTGTTTTTTGAACTACTTTCCCTGCTCCAAAGAGCACCTCTGTTTTTTTATTACTGTGGATGTCCAGGAAGCGCTTTTCCCTTCTTCTTTTTGAAATCCCGTTGCAGTTTTGACTGAACTTTGACACAATCGTTTGCGCTAAAGTGTCCTGTTGTGTCCAGTTTGTCCTTGAATATCGACATTTCCCCCCATTGCCCTGTTTGACTGAATGTTTTCCAATAATACAACATTGCCAAGATTTGGGGGATTTGTGGCATTAAAAATAAAGTATAAAATGTCAAGAGTAAAAAAAAAAAAAGATTTCTTTTACATTTGTGTGGGCTGTGGACAGGTCGCCAACATTTTTGTTTTTACCCGGCGACCTGTGCTCGTAGAAAATGCAGTTCGCTGGAGTTTTAGAAGATCGTGTCCAACAGGTTCAGATCAAAAAGAAAATGCATCGAAAATGTGACGTCAACGTCAAGCGTATGTGGAAATGTATACAGTGTTTGGCGAGTGACCTACAAAGGGCTGGAGAGCTACTGCTTGGGGATCCCTGTTCTACATACAGCGGATCAAACTAGATCATAAAAAGACTCGAGCAAACAAAAGCCATTAACTAAACACGGAGCCCATGAACAGACTTTCTGCTGCATTATGTCGTACATGTAACAGAACGCCGCGTTAATGTGCAGGTATTCTTTTGGCACATTACACAGACTCCGAGGACCCGGCGCTCTGTAATAACCTCCGCTCATCGAGCCAAATGCTATAATTTAGCAGGAAATCCAACCGAGTGCTTTGCAGTAAATGCATTTGATTGAATTTATGTTGCAGTAAATGCATAAGTGCTTTAATTTCAATTAGCTTGTTGGAAATTGCTACGTGCCCCTTACAAGATAATTACATATATTATAGTTTGTTTACCCGGTGAAGGCACTCTATTGATTCTATTAGAGCTAAATGTTAGTCTTATCTTGTCACATATTAATATCGCCGCCAGAATACGCATGGAGGCTAATATCCGCTCTGCAATGCAGTCGATCAGCCTCAAAGTTGCCTGGATGAGCACTAGCGATGTCTTTTTGATCAAAATATGAAGGGGTAATGCACATATTTGTCTTAAAAGGAAAGGATTTCTCATTGAAGACCAGTTTTCACATATTTTACCTCTAGTATGTTGGTAATTCCCACTTTCAAAAATGTAAATTACCATGATGCTACTAAACCCTTCTTAGAATTAATTTGAGGAAATACAAGTTCCCCTTTGGCTAAGTTTTATTCTACCTTCTTGGTGTGACAGCATGTACCAGTGAACTCATTTTGGGGGGCTTAACTTGGCCTCTTTTCTATACATAAGACATAAGACGTGCACATTCGTTAGCATTTGAGGCAAAATACGTCCGAATATACAGTAGCTGTTACCACACACATGTACGACCTGTTTACTGTATATTTGTCAATCACCATTTTGAGGATTAGCTGTTTTCACACTGACAAGGATCACTGGCAAACTGGCTGGTGATTGATACAGCGGGGCGTGGGTGTATTGCGTGTGATTGTGTCCCATGAGTTATGAGTTATCAACTTTTTGGGGGGGAGGCTGGGCCACCTATATAACAATCACTTGTGTTTGTGACCTTCAGTGAATACTTTGATCTCTGAGATTAAGAGAGTAAAAACAGGCTCACAAGACAATCCAGACCCTGAGCTTTAACTAATGGAGGCTGCACTAGCACTAATTCAGACTTGCTTGAGAATGGGCGCTGGAATTTGTAAAGTTTATTGAAAACTGGTTTGAGCCATAGGATGTGACACCCCAAAGTGTGGGGTTCGTTTAGCCTGTGAATGTGAACAGATACAACGTTTACATAATGTAAAATGTTTTTGCAATTGTGAGTAAATCTTTTTTTTAATTTTTTTTTTTAATAACTGTCTGCATCTTACCTAAGACTGTGGGATTAATGAAGCCATAGCCTATTGAAAAGGCTTACACCCTACTTTTAATGCTACTGGTAATATACAATACTGTCTAAAAAGGTGACATGATCATAACATCATAACTCGTGCCCTTATCATTTCCTCCGCACTTGTTTCTCTTAGTTATTTCCATTTCTAGGTCACACCGGAGAAGTTTCCGGGACAGCGTGCGAGTCTGCTGTCTTCACGTGCACCCTGTTAGGAGGTGCTCGGAGCACTCAGCCATTCCCCAACATGTGAATGTCATCAGCGGCACTTCACACATGGCCCGGGCACCCTCGTACCGCTACCGGATATTTCCCCCATGCGTGTCGGAGCGAGGCAGGACAGCAAACTTCCTCCGCCTTAAGGGGCTAAACCGGCTTCTCCTTTCCAGATCACTTCACTGCGGCGCCGCGGAGGTACAACTCGACTGCAACTTTCCTCTAAAAGTCAGTCATTTTATGTGGCGTTCCCCCCCCCCCCCCCCCCCCCCCATGGGCATTAACTAAGGCAGCTCAAGAAACATAGTATTTTAATCTCGGGGCTAGCTGCGATTTCAGACTTTATTTGTTTTATTTAGAGATCATTTACTCTTTTTTTTTCATCATTTAGGTCTT
This sequence comes from Proterorhinus semilunaris, assembly GCA_021464625.1. NCBI lineage: Eukaryota > Metazoa > Chordata > Actinopteri > Gobiiformes > Gobiidae > Proterorhinus > Proterorhinus semilunaris. Next base: position 25,976,431 of record CM038356.1, on the reverse strand, counting down.
TTTTATGTATTTGTTGGCTCTGTCTAGTCCTGATTTGATCATGATCTAGGTTGTACTGAAGGTAAAATATTTGAAGAGGTAGTAGTTGATGAGAAAACATTCGCTCACATTAGTCTGGCCGATGCACTTCCTGGTCTACAACACACACCGCATGCCACTGGCGTCACATCTTCTCTCTGATTGGTTAATAGGCTTGTCAATCACGGCCATCGGGAATTCGAAGAAATCACCCCCCCTGATCCCAGGCTAGATGAGCTAGATTTGACCCTTTATAAGATGTATTTGTTGTCTTGAGGCTAAATGCTAACCACAGTAGCATGCTAACGTCTTGAGCAGCTTAAACACGGACTCGAACTGAGGCTCTGATGAACTGACAAAGACAAACTGCAAAAGTGACAGAAAGAGAAAGGTTTTCTGTTCCCTCCATGGACGCTAGAATTAATAATGGGAGCGAGGTTCCCCATTATTTATAATTGGGTGAAAATAAAAAATAGTAGAAGGGTAACATTTTCTCAGTCACGCAAAAACATGTTATTAGCATTTCGCCTCTCCTCCTCCCCTCATGGACCCAAACGGGGGTGAAGGTAGAAGCGACCAAGCTCTTCCACGTTTTCCCCATTTCAGTGCGGTTGCCTGAGAACTTCCAAGTCCGCGCACTAAAGCCGCAGCGCTCCTAAGGTGTTATTACGCCTTACAATATAGCGCCCCTCTTTATCCGCTTAGGATATTGACACGTTTAATTGTGTGTGACTAGTCTTGGATCGTGTAACCGCTAACCGTATTTCAAAAGGGAACAGGTGCACATCAACTCGTCTAAGCTCAGGTAAGAACATATCTCAGTATGGGAAAATGGCGGCCTATTCCTTTAGGACAAAAAGAATGACAGGTTTTTGTTCAATGATGATTTTAAAGAGGGGCAAAACAGTTTCAGGAGTCAGAAACTTCCCGAGCCAGCCTCCATTTCCCTATGATTACAGGAAGACGTCGGCCACAGTAAGTCCTTTCTTAATGTTAGAGTCCACGGTTACCTCTTCGATGTGTTCATTTAGTCTGAGGATCGAGGCAGATCGTTGGTCAATCCCGCTGTAGCTAGACTGACTGCCTTGCCTCGAAACATGACCTCATGCTGGTTTGTTTCCATAAACATAGGGCTCACTCGTGCCGTCTTTGTTCCTCTTTTGTTCTTGACAAATGATTACGATCACATACGAAATGCTACGGTCAATCAGTTGTCCTTCACTTCCATCCCTGGGTGTTGTTACATGTTTGAGAGCAGCGTAATTCCACTTGGGTCTTCGAAATGGCGGCCATAGCGATGCGTGACGTCATAGTAAACGCATGTATGAACACTGAACGATCACTGATTTCGCTAGGCCCATTAAAAAGGCACATTCTATTGTAATCCACACCGAGTTTGAAGTAAAGTACACGAGCGCCGTAAAGCGTTCCCCACTAGGATCCTAAAGAGGGGGAAATATTTTCTCCAACAAATCGGTGTAAGACATTTATTAGTTTCCCTGTACCGCTTTAGGTGAAGCACGAATCCAAAGGCATCAACGCTGTTTGGGGTTTTTTGAGGCCTGTTCAATAATTGCGAGGCTAAAAGAGAGGCAGATCAGACATGGGGAAAATTGACTCTGGCGTGGCTCTCCTGACGAAATACAGTTCATGCCCCGCTCCGGTCCGGCTACCCTCCCCCTTCCCGTCCCTTTTTCCCCAAGATCTCCTAAGCAACATCAACGGTAACAATGGATACCTAGTGCCCCACCAAAGCCTTTCAAAGCATCCCATCAATAATTAATTTGCTCTGTTGTTCCTCTAAGGCTCACACAGGCAGGCACACAGGCGTTTGTTCGATGGCTCGCACAGATGGGCCAAGATCGGGAAGCTAAGGTACTCTGGCTCTATTCACCGATACTGGAAAGAAGTGTGTTTTAATGTAAGCAAGGACAAAACACGAGGCGAGTCGAAGTAATGCGGGTTCTTTTAAAGTGATAATCTGAAAGTTTGCAAAGTGAGGCAAGATAGAGGGAAATTTGAAAGCAAACAATCAAATTCATCCCCTCGTTAACAAGATCAAGCTCCTCCCCCTCCTTCCTCATTGGACCTGGAAAAGCTCCTCTCATTGGTCCACACGGGAGGATACTAGACTCTGATTAGTTACTGAGATGTGGGAAGGAGGTACTTTCCAAATAAATAAATATATATCTATATTAGTGTATATATTAATAATACCAACATGTTTAATACATTTAGACTTCCAGAGTATCACTTTAAAGCAAATGTGGATTAGGATTACAGTGGTGTAATCCAGGGCTATGGTCAAGATTAACATTGGTAGATAGGTTTAAATAGATGAATGGATTTAGGACAGATGGACAGATATATAGATAGATAGTCTTTCTGGCTTTCTATCTATCTATCTATGTATCTATCTATGTATCTATCCATCCATCCATCCATCCGGACTGTGATAATATATTTTTATGCAAAACATCACAATACGTCATTTTTAAAGCCGCATTATGCAACTTTTTCTGTGAAGATTAAAGTGTGTATTTGACCTTTCCGTGACCCAGTGGAGGCTTGGGTGTAGGACACTCCAGGATCGAGTGTTTTTTTTAGGTTTTCACTGCTGATATTCCGAAAACAGAACAGAAACCCCAAAAATCCTGAAATAAAATCGATCCTGAAGCCTCATTGGAGCCACTGGGATTGGAAGCCAACCACCTATACAGCTGCTGGGTCACTGAAAGGTCAAATACGCACTAATCTTTATTTATTTAGCGACATGTGCACCCGGAGCACTGATGTTCCTGCAGTAAGAGTTTTTGCAGCTCGTCCGTACTTCTCTAAATGGACATCATACGTTGCAACAGGCGTGGAAAACGTCGGACTTGCTTTCTGTGGATTAAACCTTTGGAGTGTCAGACGCTAAAGCGGCAGCTCCACAGCTCTGACTGAAGAGTATTCTGCCGAGAGCGCAGTATGTGCCTGATTGAATCAACGTTACGCAGTGGTTTGGCTCCGCGCTGAGATGTTGGCGTCCTGCTAGTGACATTTTCTGCTTCGAGTTGTGTTGAAACTCTCCCTGTGCAGACATGCCTGAGTGCTCACAGTTGTGTGCCTCACAGCGTCTCAAATCTCCCATTCCTCAGGCCTGGCTTCATAGTCCTCACATTCATACTATAAGAAAGTATCAGAAGGTATGGTACGTATCATTGCAGTGGCCCAAGGAACAAAACAGCCGGAGCATTGACTGCGTCACATCCCTGTTTCTCTGATCGGTTCCCTCTGGTGTCAATCTCTCTGTCTATCTTTGAAACAGTCACTGATATCAGGAAAATAATGAGTCATGACCAGACAGTAAGCAGGTACATGATGGATTACCCCCAGCCAATAAAATAAAACAGCCCACACTGCTCTATTAGATGTATTTTTTTTTATGATTTGAACCTTTAATATAATATTAAGTGTTTACCTATAGACTATTTGAAAGATTAAACGTTTTTTTTAAATTAAATTACTTTTAAAATATTGGCAAATATATTGGCTATCGACCATGCCAACCCCCATCATACTCGATCTCGGACAACAAAAATCCATATCGGTCGGGCCCCACTTGTTTGTTGGCGCCTCTTTTGCGTTTTTTGTTTCTTTTTTTGTCACTTTTTTGTTCCTTTTTTGCCACGTTTTTGACGGTTATGACGCAGGTTTGACGCTTTTTTTTGTCACACTTTTGTCGCTTCTTTTTTGGTTTTGTTGCATTTTTTTTATCCTTGTTTGGGTCACTCTTTTTAAACAATTTTTTTGGTCACTTTTTTCTCACCTTTTTTTTTTCTGACATGTTTTTGACAATTTTGTCGCTTTTTCAGTTTTTGCTGTTGTGTTTTTGTTGCATTTTCATCCCTCCACCACACAAAGCCGCTGCCCTAACACAGTTTGCATTGGTGATGAGATCGGGGCGATCAATAAGACGACTTGTCACTCTCCTTCAGTCTCATTGCCGCTTAGGTATTAATACATTTCATCGCCTCATAAAAACACGGCCACGCGATATGCAGAGCTTCATTTGGGAGGGAAAGCCGGCAGATGCTCGAAACGTGTCCGTGAGAAGAGAAGAGCCCTCGTCTCAGAAGTAATTCATTCGTCCTGCATTGCTAAATTGAATCCTGCGGTTGAGGAAAAGGAAAGCGTCTGCCCCCACTGCAGGTGACACATGGGATGCACCAGTTCCAACCATGTCGCTGCCCAAGTTTACCAGCGAAAGCCATGTCGTGAGAACTTCAGCCTCGCAAGGCAGACGCAGCAATGAACTACTTGTTAAACTGACTTATTTTCATAGGCGCCGGTCTTGACAAAATTATAAACATGTATACAAATAATTCCCATGAACAATAAGATGTGTGGGAGGTAATCCAAGAGCCAGAAATTAGTGGGGGAGGCAGCGGCATAGTTTACGCCCATCTACCTTCAACCTTCACAACTTGAAAACGAGACAAAATGAAGATGAACGCTTTAGTCAATTGCCCAGTTTTTTTTTTTTTTTATAACATAAAACCACAAAAGCACTAAATCATAGGAACAATATATTAATGAAAAATAACTTGAGGGAGACTGAAGGAGTTGGTCGTCTGTTTGTCGCGGAGTAACTTCTTGCTACAGGTGCACGTCCACCTCCAGCTGTCTCGAAAACACTGACTGGCTCCCACGTGCGTCCAGCACATAAGCAAAGATCTGCTGCTGAAGCGTTCACCTCCTTCCGCCCCGCCCACTTTTGCCTCTTTTTGCTTTGGATCGGCACTTCCTTTGTATTGACACTAAGCGGAGAACGAGGGGAAATGTTTGCCACTAAAATCTGATGTTTTTTAACCTATGTTTTTTTCGCTGCGCGGCTTAAAAACGGCTTTGTGTTCGCGTAGAACTGATTTTCTCTTGACTTCTCCAGCACTATGTAAAATATTGGTCTGCTTTCACATGAGCTGGCAACTAGTCGCTCCAAGAGCCACACCATCAGCCAGGTGACAAGGATCAGCTGTTCGCTGAACTTATTCCCATAAAAACTGACATCAAGCGATCAGAGCCCTGTCAATGCGGCGACACGCTCCCCTGATGTCACACCGTGGTCATTTCTCTCTCTCTCTCGTGGTTAAATACAGTGAGGCTGATGTGTTGCTTCAGCTTACTCCTTTTGAGCTTTTCGGTGTACCTTGTTTAATCATTGTAAATGGCGTAAATTATTCCTGTTTTCTCTATTTAGCTCAAATAAACAAAACGAGGAGAAATGCACTTACAGTAAATCGCCACACGGAGAAAAGGGCTTTACTGCGGCAGAGTGTCTCACTGATATACAGAGTAAAATACCAATCGTCCAATCCTGCAGTGCGTGCTCTATACATTAAGTCCTTTCTTTGCTCAAAAGAATCCGCTCCGCTCCGAAGTGCGACAGAAGCCACTTTGCCTTATATACGGGGAGCGACCGAAATTGCTGTGTTCGGATTCGCACCAACTCAAAACCTCCGACCTTTAGGTCCACCTCACCAGAGCCATTGTGAAAACTGTCTCACAAATACTGAATACCAATCACTGATCTCCGAAAGTCAACACTGTGCTCTGACTGTGCACAGGAATCAGATTTACAACTCTTGGATTCAAGGATAAGACACATGTGAGCAGCTTTGCATTTTCAGGACCACGGACAGCGACAGTCACCACTCACTTTTAGGTCGTGGATTTGGTAAAGCTCTAGAGTTTAGCTACTGTCTAATCAAAGAAAGCATTTTATTTTATTTTATTTTATATGTTTAGGAGTAACCATTGCCAACCAGTCGCCAATCACAAAAAAATAAATAAATTTAAAAAAACACAGCGATAATAAAGTATTGAGCACAACCAAAAGAAGCCAGTGTACTAACAGCAGCCCCGATCCCACAGCATGAGACCCATTGATTTACAACAGACTTATTTTCTCCACTTTGAACCATCTGCAGTTTTCCCATTTGTACAATACTCTACACACTCTGTGGCAGACGTTTCTTGCTGTTTCTGATCTCATTCGAGCACCACGGACAGCGCCAGTCTCCAGTCACATAGGCCTAGGATGGTAATTTTTTTTTTTTTAAAGAATTAAAAAAAAATCACAATATCATGGATGGTGAAATTTGGTGGAAAGTACAAGTAAAAAGTACAAATTGGTACTTTAATTTACTTTATGATGAATACTTTTTACTTTTACTTTTACTTACTTTCACTACATTTTAGAGCCTGTATCTGTACTTTCTACTCCAATACATTTTTAAAATGGGTTAAAAGTAAAAGCATTTTATTTTCAAAAGTGACCTTTGCAGGATGAACTGGTTTAGTCCCAGTTTAAACATGGTTTAGTGGTTTACTCCTTTAGGCCTTGTTTAGATCTGGTTTAGACCTGCCCTAGTTTAGTCTGGGTTTTGACCTGGTTTACTTCCTGTTTTTGACCTGAGTTTGTGGTTTAGTCGTTTAGTCCTGGTTTGACCAAATAAAATAAAATCCTGCACATTAAACTCTTAAAGTATATTTTACAATGCATACTTGTATACTTTTACTTAAATAAAAATTGTATCAGGTACTTTTACTTAAGTACATTTTCGGTCCTCTATCTGCATTTTTACTTAAATAAGAATATTGAGTACTTCCTCCACCACCATAAAGACTGAAGCAGAAATGCCCTTTCTCTAAAGCAACAACCGTAAAAGAGCACAAAACAAAGAGTCCCTCCGAGATCTCGCAGACGTTTGTTTTTATTATCGTGGGCTAAAATGTTCAACAGAACTGTGACTCCTAAAGTTTGCGCAGCAAAATAAGCACCAGTGGCATGGGCCCGGGAACAAGAATATGTGGGTAAAAACGTCAGATGAAAATGTTTCTTTCTAAGGGGACGTTATGTTACAGCTTTAAAAATCAACCTGCAAAGAGACTCTCAGTGTGAATTAGCTGAAAGACGCTGTAATCCAGCATCTTTGTTGACTTGTAACGGCTTCTACAGACTCAATAACACACTATGTTACTGTTCTTTGAAATGTTGATCCTCTATTGTATGTGTTCTATTGTTTGTTTTTTACTGTATCCCCGAGGCACTTCGAGTTGTACCGCATGAATGGTCCTCAATAAATAAACCGGCGCATTGTGGCAGACGCTCTTTCTACTAGCACCACGGACAGCGCCGGTCACCAGCCGCTCTCCCCTCAAAGCGGCCGCGCAACACAATGGTCAATCTCTCTTTCCCTCTGCCTTAAAAAAAAAAAAAAAAAAACTAACCACAACCACGGGGCGCAAGACAGGCCCCGCAGCGGCGCCGATGTCATGTTCCCTTTTTTTTTTCAATTTTTCAAAGCGGCGCACAAGGCCAAACACCGGCGAGCCAAATTATTCGCCGCACTCTGCTATTTACCAGCAGCCGACCGCAGGAATTCCTCAACGAAATAATAAAGAAAGAGAAGGGGAACAGAATCAACTCGTCTTGTGCAACGTGTGTCAATATTTCAAGAATGCCTTGGAAGGGATGGTGCGGATGAAAGGCGCTCGGTGTGCGCCCGCTGTATACGTTTCCACAGCGTGAAAAAAACACAAACAGACAAAAGGGGATGTATGTTTCGGAAGATCCTGCGCGTTGTTGCTTTGACAAAATCGACGTGTCGCTTCTGGCGTTTTTAGTGGCAGCAGACGGAGGGCATGAGGAGAGTTCCGCTGCTCCTGTCAGCCAATGGTGGAGGAAGCCGCCTCTCAGTCAGTTGGACCTGGCCCAGGCTTCTCCTTTCGAGCAGGACAGAGGAGGTTGTAACATCACCCCTGGCCGTCTCCTGAGAACAGCTTAATACATCATCACAACTGTTACTTTGCTCACTCAGGTCCAGCAGGTTATAGAAATCATTGCCATTTGAATATTGTCACCACTTTTGGACGCCTTTGTGAGGTAATAATTAGACCTTATTTGTGCTGGGAGGGATGACTTTGAACTGTGTGACTTACAGAGAAATGACAAGAAATAGACTAGAAATCTGCATTTTGACAGTTACCATGGAATCTTTTGCTGCCCCACCTCAGTTTTAAACTATAGGCTCTTGAATGTTGTGATGTCAAGTGAACGCAACCTACTGAGCATTGTATCCCCATACCAAAGCCACTGGCTACGTGAAAGTGTGGCGAGGTAAGGCATTTAAATCATTTCTGTGGTTTCTCCATCATTAACAAATAAGAAGAGGAGGAGGATCACTGGTTGTGATTCCGACCCCACAAAAAGCAGAAACTTGAATGTGATTTAGCATTTAGCCTAGAGGACAATTGTATACGCTAATCCTTATCTAAAGTAAATTCTCAAAAGGTCGGCTCATTTATTAGTGATGTCATCACCTTAATGAGGTTGATGGGTTGACACCAGCTGAAAACATCTGGATCCTTCAGTGTTTGTGATGTTTGATAGCTGACGCTAACTGCTATAAGGATAAACAGGCTAACAAACAGGCTGGAAAGTTAGCCGTCTTGCTAACTGCCCACATACGTTAGGCCACTTTTTTTTAATGCTATTTTGGGGCAAATGCTCAGAGTCGGGGCGCTTTTTTGTATTTTTATTTTTTGTGCAGAACAGAGATACATTCCAAAAACATGGCGAATAAGACGCGCTCAAACACGATGCTGGGTGCTGTTTAAAAAAGTCAGCCATCTTGAAACTCTATCTACTTTGTGTTTCCTATGCATCCGAGCGTCTCTCGCACATACACTGTGGAAGCCGTGCCTCTGTGAGACCAATCAATGGTCCACAGCGCTATCCCTCGAGCCCCATCGAGCTGTGACTTCTTTAAAGCAGGTCTTTCGTCAGCCTCTTGCAGCACGGCGATTCTTCTTCCCTCGTCACACAACATACGCACAACTGCACACAAACTTTAATATGCTGTACTGACACAATTATACGTGTATAGCATAATTGATGTTTAAAAACAAATGTGTGTACCACAGCAAGGATAATTTACATTTTTAAGTGAACACAACCTGTGCTTATTTTGACTTCCTTACCATATGCATTGAAGTACACTCAAATAGTAGATGGGATTTTTTTTCTTATGCCTCTTTAGAACTTACAGGGAGTATCATGCAACAGTGATTTTCTGTGTCTTGTTTTTTAAAATAACTTTTTACCCTCATACAGTGTTGTTCTCTCATCAGAAACACACCTGGAGCTGTGTTTTGACCCACTTGCGCCCCTTTGAGTCATTTTTTAATCTTCTCCATTGGCTACTCGTATCCAGGAATTGCTATCCCCACGTCTCCATCTCTTGCAAAGCTTAACTCTTTCAATCGCAACGCACCATCCCTTGCCATATCTTCACTACAGCGACATGGGCTGCCATGTCATTTGGGTCGATGGGTGGGAGGGGCTTGTGGGGAGATCGCGATAAAATAAGGAAGTGACACTACTCCTACTATTTTGTTTCAGCTCTTTTAAATGAATATTGCAATTTGTGTAAGATAGTTATAAAGATGTATTTAAGATCCTTATCAAATACCTTTTTCTTCTTCTTCCCCTCCTCCTCCTCCTATTTCATCGTCTTCCACTCTTCTCCTCCTTTTTTTCTTTCTATTTTTCTTTTCCACCATTCTGTCTGTCTTTCTTTCTTCTACTCCTTCCGTCTTCTTCTTCTTGGGCACATCATTTAAAATTATGATTAATTATGCCCGCAGCAACAATCCCATTGAATTATTTATTATGTCAAATGTGCTTTAATGTTCAACGTGTTCTCAAAATATATATGCATTTCTTTCCATATTTATGCACAAAATGCCATTATTCAATATGTGGAATTTTAGAAAAATTGCAGTAATTTTTTTCTCCAATTTAATATTAAAAGTATTGTAATTTAAACTCTTAAAAAAAAGAAAAGTATTGCAGTGCCTTGTCAGCATCCCCCAAAACCACAATAGGAAGCGCCGTTTCATATCACTAACCCACCCTTTCCAAATATGCAATTAAGTTTTTCTTTTTTCCTTCTTCCCGAGCAGCAATTTTTTATCACCGCCTGCCAAGCCCTCTTCATATCATCAATGCGCAAACAGACAGACGAGTTAATAGCGCCGTGTTTTGTCTGCCGAACATCTCCGGCGCCGCTCCGTCTAAACATCACAGACACGGAGGAAAAGTGGGTCTGCCTGGCGCGTCGCAAAAAACAAGTTCATGTCACAGGGGGCTAAGCGCTAACAGACGCGGCTTTTTAGCTCGATAAGACAACGCCTGAACAGGAGCGCCACGCTAAAGATAATCCAACGTCACCACACGTTGTAGCGTTTGTAAAAGAGCAACGGTGATCCCAGGATGTCCCAGGATGTGTATTATGCACGGAGCTAACTTTATTCTGCGTGTGTTTTAAAGGATTCGAGGAAATAAGTTTGACAGTGCTTTAAGTTTCCATGTAAAGGTCAGGGCGCGTGCAAAACATGTAGATGATTCCAGTTTCTGCGTCTGTACTATGAACAGTAATAATGAATTCAGCCTATAGAGAGGGCGTTAAAGTGATAGTCTGTGAGTTTAGATGTTTTACAAATTCAATACGTTTACGTATAATGGAGCGCCTGTGCCTGCAATTTCACGTGACGTAAAGAAATGGACTGTATATTTTTTTCTAAAGCCCCTCCCTGTGCTGATCTCAGCCACTAATCAGAATCCCCGGTGCCATCACTTTGACCAATGAGACGGGTTTTCCTGTGAACCGGCCTGTCAGGACCTATCAGGAAAGGGGAAGAGGGACGGAGCGGGGGGGGGGGCTTGATGGTTTAGTTTCCCTCTCCTCACCCCCGCCTTCACCGAGTGCGTTTTCTCCAGTTCAGCTTTACCCAAATGTAAAAGGTTACAGCCTGTAGGCCAGTGTGACGCCTTCTTCGAAAGACCTACAAAACTCATTTAAACTGATCTTTTTTTCTCGTGTTTCCTCATGTTATTGACACTTTTCTCCTTTGCCTTTTTTTGTTTGTTTTCATCACATTTTCTTCACATTTTTGTCACTTCTTTGCCATCACGAGAGAATCGGATATGTAGTTTCGGTCTTTCTCCTACGTCTCAAGTGTTCTTTTTTGCTGGTCTACTCCCACTTAGGTCCTTTTAAGACCCTGTTTAGTTCGGACTGGATCTTGATCTAGCCCTGGCGGTACTTGGACGTTATTGCTTAGTTTGAAAAGTATGAGAGACATTTTTGCTTTATGGGTATTTGGTCTAAGAATAACGCCGCCTCTGCATTTGTCGATTGTACGCTAGAACACACACTTTCCTTAAAGAATAACAAATAACAAGAAGACACTTGTCACTACGCGACGTGGGCGGAGATTAAGAAGCCAATATGATATTTCAATACAATAAAGAAAAGCATTCACTCTTGGTAAAAGCAGAGACGGTGAACGAGTTTTCACCAGTTTCTCCCTGGTCAGATTAGCTTTAATGACAGTAAAAAAACTCCACCTTCACGATGTTTATTCTATGACTTTTTGTCCGATATATAGATCCCTTCACATACTCGTTCACAAATATTGACATGTTTGGTATCTATGTTTGGTATATGTCTCTGTAATCCAAATATTGGTCATTTCCTTACCGAGAGAAAGCCGTGGCCATAGTAACGGCTAAAGATGGGAGCAATATACAGGCGCATGCACAGATGGTATACACATTTAGAGCCCTTTCTCTAAAAATGAGGCTTTCTTTACACTCTTGAAACAGTTTTTTAAGTTTGTTTCAGAGGGATTTTTTAATATCTAAATCCTAGTCTGATTTACTGAGCTTTGAACAGCAATTAAATGTTCTTTTCCACTTATGAATAGCTTATTCAAACAAGATGACCAAACTCCCCTCTGAAGACATATTTGTATCTAATATATAAAACCATACATTTAAACCTGGCTCTATTAATTGTTTCGATTTCGCCGCTGAAATTTGTTAGCAGAGTCACTTTCACAGCGTTACACAACGTCTTTACTCTTTTGCGATCACCCACGTCCACGGGCGCGCCGGATTTATTTACACCTGTTGCTCATCCGCAGTCAGTCAGTGACGAGATCCGTGTTTCCGGGACAATCAACTCGTAAACAAAAACTATACCAAAACACATTATACATGTGTTTCAAATGACATCACGCATAGTTCCGGCCACCATTTTGAATACTGAAGTAGAATTATGCAGTACTACAACATGTAACAACATCTCTACTCAGGATGAAAATGAAAGATAACTGATTGACAGTGGCATTGTAATGTACTTGTAATCATTGCTAAAGAAGATAACAGTAAAAACACGGCCCCCAGAGCGCACGTTTATATGATATAACCCGCAAATATGGCACAGACGCTCTGTCTGTCGAGCTACAACAGGATTTACTGAAGATCTGCTTCACTCCTCAGACTAAATTACCACATCAAAGAGGAAACAGAAAACCTGCCTCTGGAATGTTTACAGTTTGTCATGTCAACAGAGTCTCCTCAGTGTTTAAGTTGCTAAAGATATTAGCATGCTACCGGTTAGCAACGGTCAATCAACTGTCAATGGCTTCAACACGATAAACACATGTGACTCACATAATATATGAACACTGAGGAAATACTACAGTAACAGCGCTGACCTCTGTCACATGTTGTATCCAAGGCTAGATGTTTGGAGTCGGGTTCGGGGCTTTCTCTTGGAGAGGTCAGAGCTGAGCTGTTGAAGCTAAATGCTAACTGGTAGCATGCTAATGGTTTGAGCAGCTTAAACACTAACTCACTGTTTTTTTCACGTAAACGTGCGTCTCTGGGGCTGAGTTTTTACTGTTATCTTCTTGAGCAATGATTACGAGTACATAACAATGCCACTGTCGATCAGTTCTCTTTCATTTATATCCTGAGTAGAGATATTGTCATAGTACTGCAGAATTCAACTTCGGTATTCAAAATGGCCGCAATAACAACAGAGGTCACATGACTGAAAGGCATGTATAGCATATAGTAAATCATAACAAAATGAGAGCATATCTCAATAAAATTATTATGCCATTTTTATGAACCAAATACCTTTTCTTAAAACAAAAAATGAAAACAGAAAACGACAGAAAACAAGTGATGTTTTTTTCCCCTCATATTGATATCAGTAATCTACAGCAAGCTTCAAATTGATATCTCTAAATAAAAAAATAAAAAACATATCTGCCCTGGGGCTGACAGAGTGCCAAATCTGCGCCGATAAAACATTTTGTGTCCCCCTCCTCCCGTTCAAAATCACTTCCAATCTCCCACAAGCGCTCCCACAGTCACCCCTACACTCTATATTTTCTCACTTCTCTCTGGCCCGTATGAATCCCCAGCCGTGCGGGAAACGTAGGGGGGGGGGGGGGGGGGGGGGGGACGCTTGTATTGTTTGTGGAGGTTAGAGGCTAAATGACTTTCAATGAGCTTTCAAACCGCACCGAGTCACGAGTAAAGTCCTGTTATAGCGGCTTATACGGGCCGCATCCAGATCCACCAGAAAGGGAAATGGACTTAGTCTTACTGACATGTGCTTTCATCCCCGCACATGTATTACCTACACAATGGGGAAATCCCCTAATGCCATTATCTATACGGTAAAGGATATGCTTTGGGGGATTACGGGGTTACGCCAGCGGTCACTTTGGTATTGGAGCATAAGCTGTTTTGCAGAGGACACACTGCTGTAATGGTTTCAAGGCTGGGCCGGGAGACAAAAGGGAGAACACGATTCAACGAGGAGTGTCACTTATGCGGAATGATGTTGGTGTTTACATGCAAGTCGTGCAAGAGGAGTTCAAATGGGAGTGCGTTGGGTCATTTGCAAAGGCTTATTGTCGTAGCTACACTGTCATTTTCAAGCAGAACTCGAGCTCGCGTGGCGATTTTTGTTCTTGTCTTTGTCATGGAACCGTACTAGCGGTAAATTGCACGGCTGCTGGGATTTTGGACATGTTTGATATTTGTCACAACTTGTCAGAGCACTGCAGAAGCCGGCTGGAAGCAGATCATACATGGAAATATAAAGCAACAAGTGAAAAGACTCTAAATGGATAGGATCTATGCGGATTAGCTCATTTTAGCTTGTTACTAACTGGGTATGGGGTTTTATGTCTGGGTGTACTGTAAATACACTTCATAAATAATAATAATATAGGAACTATCTTACAGCACACCCATGTTCAAAACAGTGTAGTGTATCCTTAAAGACAGGGGTGTCGTACTTGTTTGGGCCGTGGGCCGAAATTCAGCCCCGAAGGCGGCTCATGGGCTGCATAGATTACAAAGGACTGTGGCCTATTAAATGACAACGGCTTACACTTATTGCGCTTTATCAGCCTGTGTCACACGTTTCTCAAAGTGCTACATATAGTCCTTATTCATTCCCTCCACACTCGCCCTGGGGCAGACTGACCATTTACCACATGGCTATAATGTGTTGTTTATATCCTGATCTCTTATTATGTCAGTGCCCTCTGCTGGACATGTATGAATTCGTTCCTTTTTAAAAAAAATTAATCTGCCCTCTAGTGGCTGCAGTGAGCATTCTGGCTATTTCTTTAAAAATCCACAACTCCACACAGGAATGGACTAGACACTTACTTGTTTTTTGTTTTTGTTTTTTTTGACATACTCAGAAATCCATGCTCTACAAGGGGCCACATTAAATCATCTCATGTGGCCCGCGAGATTATGTGCTTTATGAGATAGTGAGCACTCAATCGTGCAAGAGGAGACTGGTCAAATGGTAATTGGTGGTTTGTGTGTGGGTTAAAGTGGTCAACATGCCAAACATCAAATGTTAAAATAGTAAGGAAGGTGAGAGCTTCTGTGGGTAAGGAATTGTAAGTCCAAAACCGGGTGCTCTTCAGTATCGAGTGGAGTTTATCCATAAACCCTGACAAAAAAGGAAAAAAAAAAAAACACATATGCCGATGTGTTTTGGTCTCGTGGCGTCCTCCTCCAGGGCATTTCACTATATACCAAGATTCATTAGACAGTTATTTATTCATTATTCACTTGGTGACCATAACACCTGGTCAATTCCCAATCTCCTCAGATCTCAGAAGCTTAAGCTGAGTCGGGCCTGGTCAGTACCTGGATGGGAGTCCGTGAGGGGATAGCCTGGATGAGTTGGTTGGTTGTGGTCGGGGGGTCTGATAGCGCAGATGTGTGCAGCTGCGCTTCAGTCAGTCTAGCCCACGGTTGGTCTACACCGGTGGTGCACAGCCGATTTCAGTAAAAATATGTAGAATATAATAATTTCTTGATGCCCCATGTGCATTTATTTTTATATTTTTTTGCTTTATTTGAAGGAGGAGGAAGATTTGAAGCTTTAATCTTAGTTTTGTAAAAGACTCGACTTTGAAGAAATCACTTTTCTCCACTTAGGTACGTTTTGTGGGCTGGACGGTTTCACCTTAGAGAGACATAGAAGCAGGGTTGCAGCCGTATCTCTTTGCTCGCTGGCAGTGTGTATGCTCGTCTGTAATGGTGCTCGGCTCTGGGACACACATGGGGGTATTTCATGGCCTTAATGTGGCTGTAGCTTATAGTATGGAGTGAGTACGGACTCTCTGCAGTAAAAAAAAGAATCGGCTGAACCTCACAAAAACGCAGCAAAAATGTACAAAAGCATCCAGCAAAACAACGTGGACCACAGAAACTACATCGAAGAAGAAGACGATGGAAATGTGGATCCCTGTGTGGGCAGTAATTTGCCTACAGTCATTTGCCCCCCCAAAAAAATGCACAACCCAAAGGGGGAGACGTTTTTCGCCTGATGTTCATTTGCCTCCACTCGGTTCAGCGCCGAATAAAAGAAGTCGAGAAACAAAGCTCCGTTTTTTTTGCTTTGTTTTTCTTCCCCGTTCGCACAAAGCGCTCTAAGCACGCGATCATTGCCATTAAATTAAAAACAGTTAGCGGCTTATCTCGGTGCGTCTTGGCAAAGTCACTTCCACCCCAGAACAAAACACAATCGGAGTGAATACAGGGCTTAATCTGCCTCTGACACCTAAATGAGACGCCGTAATCCTCTGTGGGTTTAGCATATCAGTAATTTCACTTTATTTTACTTTACATAATTCTGCATTGGAGCACGGCGGCGTCCTTCAACTTGACACGCAGCAAAGGACAAACACATCTTATCTATTTACTATAGCAGACTGAGAGGAAATGTGCCATATTGTGTCCAGCGCATGTACTGTATTTAGTCGTTGTAATACACACTGCATGCCAGAAGTTCGGAATTAGCTTTATATGGCTGCCAATCAATGACCTCATGACCTTTAAGGGGGGTGTGATGCAAAATCGTCTATTCAGAGCGTTTTACCAACCTTGTCACGACAGGGAGACTGAAATGAGCACTCGTAAAATATATACTTACTTTACTGAGTAGATGTCATCTTCTATAATTACTTTTGAAGGTATTTCTTTGTCCTGTCGGTTCACATTTGTCTCAACATGGGACTGAAACGACTGGATATTCAGCTGTTTTAGGTCAATATTACATTTGCCACACAACAAAGTGTGCGATCTGCCAGCACCGCACTGCGCTCTACAATGAAGCACATGGACGCCGTCACTCCGTCAGACCACCCGGCGGCCCGCGGCCCACTCTGCCGTCTCCAGGCGCCGCTGAACGTGAGGCGCGACTGTTGTTAGACAGATTAGCGTTCCCTTGTGCGAGGACACTGACAGCTCTGTTTTGTCTGCGGCGTCTCTCCTATAGAATTACACACAGGCAGGAGAGACGGTGACTGAGTAATCCATCGAGTGCATTATGGGGACTTTCTTTTGTTTTTCTTTGTTTGAATACAGTTTGAATGAGTGAATTAATTAAGTGGATTTCAACGGATATTTCTCCAAATCTTCTGAATATTTACAGCGGTCTCGCTCTCCCCGTGGCCTGTTCAAAAGGCATAATAATATTTTATATGTGTGTGGAAAATCTATTTGATTTAATCTAATGTTCCAACAAGTTATACATGTACAGTTACTTGCTGAATATAATCTAAAAAATGTGCTCCCAAACTGCACAATTATAGCCAAACTCCTGTGTGCGCTCGAATAATTTTGAACTTCACAGCAGCCTGGGGACCATGGCTGAAATATTTACATGGATTTAGGGACCAATCACAGAACGAGGAGTGACGGTAAGACGATGACATACGGAAGCTTGTAGTTTGTTTACGGATGAAAAAAAAAACTTTATTTGCGGATCCAATATGACAGCAGCAGACGCGACACCATCTTTTGATCAAGCTTTAGACCGTGTTCTAAATAGTTTTGCTCGAAAGTTTACAGCGGGTACATCATACGTCATCTGATACCATGATACCATTGGCTATGGCTACATGCAGACGCATGATAGACATTCAGCCCAATGAACGGCTATGGACAATCGTAAACCACACTTCTCCTACTAGAAAATGAATTGGTGGTCCCCAGACTAAATATCACTTGTGAATCGCGATTACCTGGTTACCATCAAAACTGTCTGTATTTGTAAAGCACCTGTTGCCACGTTCATGTGGTCTTCTGGGACTGTGGGAAAGGCACGCGAACACTCGTTTGGAACTTAGGTCACGAGCTTCCCAACTTCCATATCTGACTGCAGAAATGATCTGTTTTTTTTAATCATTTTTTACTCAAAAAAAGTATATTCATGTGCTATTTTTCAAAACTCACAAACTACCGTTTAGCTTTTGAGATGCTAACAACAGAGCGCAACTCAGTGATGACATCAAAATGACACGACATGAACACAAACCACCTGGGGGCAATGACATCACAAGTGACCCAGCTCACATGAATGCAGCATTGACAAATAACTGTTCACAAATAGTGCAGACTGGTAAGAGATAAAGGTAAACATCTGCCCCTGGAGCCCTGTTCTTTAAATCTGCCATTTCAGGGGGCACTAGCAATCCACGCTAACATTGGCAAGCAAAGAGCTGTGGAACAACTCTTTTCCTCCAGTGTCCAGATGCATTTTTATGTGAACAACAACAATTAGCATTGTAAGCTTTAAAACCTCCCAGAAGCGTTTTTGACGACACAATCCCGTACTCCACCCAGGCGCATGACGCATTAGCTACTTTACCCGCCAACATTCAAATTCTCCCCGCTTCACCGGCGCGCGTACGGCGAACCAAACACAGCCCGTCATAGTTTTGCGGAACCGGTTCCATTTTGGGGGGCGATCGGGCTGAAAATGCGTCACGGCGAAAAGGCCACATGGCGGCTCGCGCGTGCGTCCCGCTATCCGGCCCTAACAGACTCTCCGCCGGAGCAAGATGAACGTTAACAGCGGACCTTGAGAATAAATGATGTCAGATAACGGAGGAGCAGAGGGCTGTGCTGCAGAAGTAAGCAAACTTTGGGCTTTATCCTTTTGCATAAAGATTTCATGTAGCCGTGAGACAAGTGTGACTGATGTCCCTCTCCATAGCCCAGCTATTACTACAGCCCCGAGACCTGGCAGTTATTCAGCTCATGGCCTCTGAGACAATGGCCTGCTTTTGTTTTTTTATATTCCCCCCCCCCCATCTTCAGGGCGCTATCCATCGTCCGGCCTGTACTCGGCTGTCATCGCGGCACACAGACAATGGCTCCCCGACATGAGAGCGTATATAAAAGATCACTTGTGCATGAAGATATAAAGTACTGTGTGCCTTTGTGGTTGTGCACAAACATAGATCACGGTGCAGTAGAGGTGGAGAGGGGAAACACAGGCCCAAACTGCCCTTAACAATAGGTATTGTTACTGCAGAAGAGTACTCGAGTAATAACGAGGGTTTTTGTCGGTAAAAACACGACTAACAACTTTGCTTGGAGTGGGATATCACAGGTTCAACTAAATTAGATATGGCATGGTTTGTCGTGAATTGCAGCGTCTGATTGTTTTAGTTTTTTTTATTCTTGTGAAGTTTTCGGGCTGTTTTGCTGCATCTTGCATCGGACTGGAAAGAAGAGTTTTCCTAGAAAAAAAATACAAACACATTTTTTAAAGGTGCATTATGCAACTTTTTGGGCCAAAACATTTTTTTTATATTTGTGAGTATTTGACCTTGCAGTGGCCCAGCGGCTGTGTGGGTGGTCAGCATGGCGCCTTTACTTTCCATCACAGTGGTCTCTAGGTAGCCTGGTGAGCCTGTTTTTTATACAGAGGGGGATCAGTCTGGACAGCCCGCCCCCGTCGGCGGTATCCGCAAAATCAAACCGATCCCGTGCAATCAGATTCGTTTATTTGCGTCACGTGTTGTTCACTCACGGGACGCGGAAGTTCCCGCAATAACAATCTACGAACGGCTCACGAGAGAGAGTGAAAGAGCGTTTCTCCAGTCGACGGTAAATGACCAAAAGCACATGGACCGTAGGTGAGTTTCGTGATTCATAATCCTGCGCAGGATTACCTGTACTGGTACAGCGGTGAGTCTGGTTCCCAGGCGAGTCTCTTTGACGCTCCAGGATCAATTGTTTGGTAGGTTTTCTGGTGAGGGGCTCCGTTAGCAGTGAAAACCTTCCAAACAATTGACCCTGGAACGTCAAAGTGACCACTGTGACGGAAAGTAAGGACACCATGCTGACCACCCACACAGCCGCTGGGCCACTACAAGCTCAAATACACAACATTTTGTTTTTCATGTTTTTTTGTTTTTTTCATGTAAAAAGTTGCATAATGCACCTTTAACCTCATAACCTTAACCGAGCAATCTTACTCAAACCTAAACGCTTCTTCAATAAAGTGTCAAAATCCAGGATGAAAATGCACCCAAAAAATGTGTAATAATTTGGGGGAACATTGGGGGTAAATAAGGAAAATATTAGTAATAAAATGTGGCAAAAATGAGGGGTAAAAATTGGTAAAACAACTGGGCCACCAGTTTCAGGAGAGGCAATCCCGCACACAGTCAAGTTGCGTGCTTGTTCTCTCATAAGCAACACCAGTGAATTGAATGCTTATATTTTTTTTGTAATCAAATTCTCTTTGTGAAATGTTACCAGTTGTGGCTTTAAAATGCAAACTAATCCTTTCAAAGTAAAAGCCAATTGCCACGCTTTACCTCCGCGCCCTGCCCGAGCCGTGGGGAGGTAAAATAATCGCCTTTCGCCGTGCATTTTTTGTGTGATTACTTCTCAACTCCTGGCCCTTTCCCAGCACACGCGCACACGCACGCACACACACACACACACACACACGCACACACACACACACATAGCGCAGATTTCAATCAGTCTATATCTGCTGCCACCGTTGCTTTAGCAAATTGTTGGCCCCTAAATCCACGTCGATCCGTTGAGTGATTGCCCGCTGCTAAAGCTCTAATCCCATTTACTCTTTCAGCGTTTGAATGACTGAAACTGAGCGCACTTTAAACTTTCCTCTTTTTGTGTCAACAATCGCAGAGCTGATCAGGGGCAGGGAGAGCAGCAGCCAAAAAAAAATAAAAAAAATAAACTGCACTGTGTAACTGAATACACAGAGGTGAGGTGAGGGGTGCTCCACTAGTAATGCATACACGTTTTCAAAGTGAATTGAGTGAGAAGAATTTAGAGATGCGTCCAGGAAGCAACTCAGACATGACAACCTGAACCCGGACGACCCGAACATCCCGAATGACCAGGCTATTCCATCATTGGATTCCTTTTTCCCTGATGGCACGGACATCTTCCAAAAGATGACAAAATACTCGGGTTCATTGGGCATTTTCTGTCATTTTCTGATGCGAGTCAGCATCGACACAACAGGCTCAACAGGTTCACCAAACCACTTTTCAGTTCCACGTTGATTTAGGAGCACCCACGTGTTTCATTTGAACAACTGCCGTCATACAGACATTTGTTAATGAAAATCAAAAAAAAATTTCTATCTTTAGATCTAAGTTTTGATGCTGTCGGTTCAGGGACAGGATTAAATATAAAGTGACTTGATTATCATGACTTGTCTATGATTTAAGTGTAGGTATCGGGGAAAAAGTTGAACAAGTTGAGGTATCGATGTCGAAAAACAAGTATCGTTGATGTGCTGGTATCGATTTTTTTTTTTTACCGGTACCCAATCCTACTGAGGACTGAGTGGAAGGGAGAAGGGAACGGTTTCGGAAAGACCTGCCCCAAGAAAAACACGAAAAACGTAAATGCATTAACTGAAGCATAGCGTCCAGAATTGCAGTCTGAGAAACACCGATGCAGACCGATAGAAGCCAACCTAAAGCTGCGAAGGCCGGCAGGAATAAAAACAAATCATACAGTATGCTATTTGAAGGTGAAACGTCTTGGGCAAATGGACATGAAATAACCGCACCATTGAAACAGTCCATTTGAAAAGCTGGTGGGGGGGGGGGGGGGGAGGGGCACTTTTGCTGATGCCACACACATGAAACTGCTTATAGAGGCCAATTGCTCGCTCTCATTTTCCAGTCCCTGCCCATTTAATCATATTGACGCTTTTAGGATTGAAAAAAAAATAAAAGAAATAAGGCAGGAGTCATGGAAATATCACGGCGACATGTATGCGGAGTAGATTGGTTCGAAACGCCTAAAACGCCGGCAGGGTTTCTCGATATGGCACAACGTGATGCTGTCGGCAGCACAAGCACATGGGGCGGCTGGACTGGGGGGGGGGGGGAAATACGAGGCCGGTGGATGTGGCTCAAGTCCATTTTGTAATTAAGGCAACTTTGCCTGGGTGCCCAAACATTTGATTGGGTGTTCGGGCCACGGGATCGATGTCTCCGCTACTATGAGCTTTTAGTGGAATATACCCAACAGCGACTCATTGGTTGCAGGCACAAGTTCATAGTTTTTGCCCTCAATGTTGGGACACAAAAGAGATAACCTCTGTGCCATTGTGCACCTCCAGATCCCATGATCTGTTTTTAAAGATTTACAATGACTCACCCATTGAGACTGAAATGCCAACGTCAACATCTGCAATTGCTCTGTACTGGTTTTGGTACTAACTTTGGAAAAAATAAGCCCTATAGATGACATTTCATTTTAGCTCCGGGGTCAAAGGCGCTAAGTCGGTTCAATAAAGCGACTCGCCGTCTCTCTGAATGGCCAAAGTTTGGATAGACTGCCGTGAGCTGTAACTCATCATCATTATGTCTCTAATTATGGCTCAGTCCTTGCCTGGAGATCTGTTCTTGAAGTGTGTTTAACATCATATTTCTTAAAATCCATAATGCTTTAACGGTTTGTCTGGATTCGCATATGGAGGTTTCATTATTGAAATTGGTAAGTACTCTCTTGGAATCAATATGTTCTCATTAAGACTAAAAATAATCTATCATTCCAGGAAAGTGTTATTGTTATGAGTATTTTTCCGACTGGCGGCGAATTGGGAGCGTAGTACTTTTAGTTCTGTGCTGTAAAGAGTTGATTCCATTGCAAGAGCTGCATTTCCATTAGGGGCACATGTTTTCTAAATTTTCTGTAACTGTTAGTTGGAGCCCTCAGCGGTTAATACAGTTTTTTTCTTTAATTGATAAGCCACTTTCCTCAACATTATTAGAACCAAATGTACACAGTGCTGCGGTTTTTTTGTTGTTGTTTTTTTATTAACGTGCTTCCACATGAAAATGCTATTGCAAATAAAGATACCCCTGGGTCACTACAAGGTCAAAAATACACAAATATAAACTTTTTTTCCGCATAAAAAGTTGCATAATGCACCTTTAATATTAGGTAATAAAAATGAAATGCGATTGTAAAAAGGTAAAATGTATGTATATATAATATACATGCATACATTTTATCTTTTTACAATCGCATTTCATTCATGATGTAAATACATACGTGCAGTCCTGTAATACAGTGCTAAACAGTATGACACACATGTAAATATACATGTTAACAAGTGGAAAATCTATGGAAAATGTAGCCAGTATTATACTGACACAAACTCTGTGCTAATGTTTATAATATATATATTTTTAATGCAAAACTTCATTTTCTACAATGCCACTTGTTCCAATGTGTTACTATGGCGATGTTCTATCTAGAGTTTAGATCTTTGGAGTAGAGTGGAACTGTCTGAGCACTCACACACAGCTGCACGGGACGACCCATTGGCCACACCTGTGTCCGTCTGGAAGTTCCTCCAGTCAAAGATGGCTGAAATGTTTTTGATTCAACACCTTGCCCAGTGATAGTGCTTCGAAACATAAGGATAAAGTCTTTTTATTTTCTTTCTCAAATGCGGATATGTTTGCCACCCCTTCCTTCAAGAACATTTTAAAGCTTTGTTTTGAACGGCCTGACCCTGGAGCTCGTGGAGGACGGAGTTTTGTCCTATACTTTCAGCTCGCAAAGTAGTGAAACACCCGGGGCTCACGGAGGCCGACCAGCAGAGTGTCCGGAGTCAAGCGGTTTTGAGAACTGAAGGACTTTCATTTAGAGGACGCAGCGCTGGGACACGGGCGGACCTCCTGCAGAGTCCAGGAGGAGCCCAGCACAGAAGGAATAAACTTCAATGGAATTTCTCGGATGAAGACGTCAGCGGTGAGTGACAGCGTTAACACTGCCCCTGGGGGGAAAAGTTCTTTGTGTTTTGAGTATCTTGTGTTTGTCCACGCAGAGCTACCATAGTTCTGTAGCGCTCCTAACAGTCTCACAAAAATATCTGTCTTTTTACTATTCTGCCTTTACTGGAGTGTATTGATAAAGACGGCACAACGTCATGAACCACGTGACAATCTGGTAGACGCTGTTAGAAAGGCAGTACCACATTGGCTATAATGCAGATTTGAGGCTTCTTAGATTTTACACTTTATAAAACTAAACACAGAAAGGACCGATGTCGTACTACCTCCGGAAACCGTTATTAGGCCGGCTACTCTATGAAACATTGAGAACTCTGTATTTTGGTCAGTTTATTTTTCCTATGTCCGTTACCATTTAGCCTCAAACATAGAAAATTATGAACAATCCAGATGTTTTTAGCTGTTGCCAACCCATAGATGAAGTCAAAGCCTAATTATAAGTCATTAATGAAATAGTCATTAATAAAAAATAAAAAATAAAGGCTTCTGATCCAAACATGAAAAAAAAATTCTGCTAATTTTGGGTCACGTTCACATCAGATGGAAAAACATCATCTAATAATTGGTTTATTATGAAGAAACTTATAACAGAAATGCTATAAATGCCATGAAATGGACAATCTTACCTTGCCATAAGGCATTGGCTTCACCATTCCAGACCATGAGAGGAGAAAAAGCTCGATTTTACTGGTCTGTGAAGCCATTTATATCATAAATGCGCATTTGTAGGAACACGCTCAGAAACTACCACATTTTATGTGATTTATTTATTTATTTTATTTTGTGTGCAAACTCACAGTTTCATGCGTTTGCTGCATTAATGGAACAGCTTCTACGATGCCAATATGGCAGACATCGTAACTAGGGGGATATGTCATAAATACCCGGATTGCCGTCGTCATCAATGGACTAGCTTTGCAGATAGTGAACAGTCAACCCAGTAAAATAATGCTGTTTTGGTATATTATACCAAAACTGTTTTGGTATATTATACCAAAACAGCAAGACGCCTCCAGGTCCTTTTATTGGAGACTGCTGGCTTTCTGCAAAGCTAATCCACACTAGTAAAGGCAGAATAGTTCTATATTGTAAGGCATGTGTTCATGTGTGCTCTGATGGCGCTGTGGTGTTGATCCGCTGATGCTTGTGTTGTGGGTAAAATGTTTTGCGGGCAGTGAAGCGTTGGCTGTAGTTGAACAAGCGTGATTCACTCGGCAAAATATTTGCTTGGTGTAACGTGTCCTGCCTTCAGTGCGTGTCCACAAGTGGCACAGGGCGGGAGGGGCAGGGAAAGGCAGATCAGGGTATTCTCACGGACGGACTGACGTCAAAGTGACGCTGTTTTCTTAGCGACGACAGATGCCATGTCACCTGAAGGGGCAAACGCAAACTAATCATCAACATCTCTGAAATTATTGGTGCAAATGTCCTCAAATTGCAGGCAAACCAAGACCGAACTACCATGAACTGCTACTAGTTGGCTACTACGATCGCTGGCTACTTAAATGACTATATACTGTATTCAAGTCTTTTGACATCTTTTGGCTCTGTCACATCGGGTGAAACCGATTCATTTTCTTTTCTAAAGCGTTCATTTGCGGTTAAAAATGGGGTATATGTTCCTGACATGTTCAAGAGAACATTAGAAATGTTGTGTCGATAATCAATGAAGGTTCTCGAGTTTTCTTCTGTACTCTATAGTTGAGTGGTCGAACGTTTCGCCTCTTCATCCAAAAGGCTTTGTCAGCGCACGAAGGTTCCAGCTCGGCTCAGATAAAGACCACGGGGAGGAGTTTAGCTTGGCTCAGTCCCTCCCCTCTATTAATGCCTACTCTCACCTGTAGGTAAACATCTTTGTAGTTCTAAGTCCTAACGACCTAACCCACACCTCAGTTTCAGTCTGAACGCCCCTAATCTCAGCTGATCACTGCGAGGACTTGGAACCGGTGCACATTTACTTTGCGTCTTTTCGGTGTTCCTTGTTCCAAACACACTATCACCACTGCCGACTGTTTTACTGAATGTCACATTCGGCATAATTACTGGTCTAGACGTCTGACGGTGTTGCAAACATAGCGAGTGGAGAAGTTAACTGCTGCTTGGCGCTGCTGTTGCGCGGGCGAGTCGAATTACGCCTGGGTGGTTGTTTTGCAGTAGTGAACTTCTGTGTTGTTGTTTTTTTTTTCAATTTTTGATTTATTCTCCTCTTGCTGCTCCGCAAAGGGGCGAGCTGTGCTACAAAGCCGG
Organism: Proterorhinus semilunaris; assembly: GCA_021464625.1. Taxonomy (NCBI): domain Eukaryota; kingdom Metazoa; phylum Chordata; class Actinopteri; order Gobiiformes; family Gobiidae; genus Proterorhinus; species Proterorhinus semilunaris. The sequence goes on along the minus strand of CM038356.1, from coordinate 25,950,622 downwards.
AGGTCGGGGGAAGTTGGAGGAGAATAACGTATGATTGGGCATTTCCAATAATGAATGTGGAAGAATCAAAGATTACTCAGACGCCTGAAAACGCAGTTGTTATCGACGGTCAGTTTCTTTTCTAAAGCTGACAAATGGGCATACAATAAAAAGACATTCACTCAACACAATGGTAATGTAAACCCCCCCCCCCCCCTCCCAATTTGTGGAATGGGTGGCGAGGAGGTTTCCATAGCCCTGCTGCATCAACACTAAATGCCTTTTCAACAGAATTCTATAAACCTGGAGTCATAAAACGCCGGCAAGTCTCTCTTTTTTTTTTTTTTTTTTTTTTTTTACTTGCAGCTGAAAATCTGTCAAAAGTGTTTTGATACAACCCAGCCGGCAGACAGCGATCACGTAACAGTCTTCGCAAAAAAAAAAAAAAAAAAAGAGAAGGCAATTACTCACCTCCAAAAACCTCTTCGACGAAAGGCAGCTGAAGGGGGGGGGGGGGGCAGAGAGAAAAACACATGCAAAGTACAAAAATCAAGAGCGTATTACTTACAAAAGACAGCGAGCCGTCGGCAACCGCAAAGCCCTCCGTCAAATGAGCTGACACTTGTACCTAATTCACTTTTATATTGCAGCGGTGAGACGTACGGTGAGACTATTGATACGGCATTACGGCATTACTGCAATGTCACACGTCACAGTTTTTCTAAGGAGTTCAGTTTCCTCAAGTTTGTATGGGTCAGGTAGAAAAGTCTAGATATAAAAATAATAAATAAAAAATAATAATGTATGGGTACCTCAGCATTCACGTTCTTCATATAAACTTGAATGTACCTTTTTGCTTTGTTAACATTATTGCCCGGGGACTACAGAACAAAAAACAAAAAAACAAAGAGCATTAACTTCGACATAAAAAAGCAAGCTCATCATTTAACTTAACCTCTTAACCCCCGCCTTAACCGAGCACATTTTCCCCAGTTCGGCTTTACCCAAATCTAAAAGCTCATTGACTGGAGCTTACAGCGAATAGGCCAGTGTAACACCTCGTTTGAAAGCTAAGACCTGCAAAACTGATCTAAGATTGTTCCTCGTTGCAGCGTTGTTGTCACTTTTTTGATGGGTTTCTTTTCACGTTTTTTGTTTGTTCTTTTTGTTGTGTTTTTGTAGCACTTTTTTTAGCTAACGGGATACTAGCAATTCATGGCCCTGTGATTTTTTTTCCCCTAACCTCCAGTATCCATCAATCAATCAATCAATCAATCAAAATGTATTTGTATAGCACTTTACAATGACAACAATTAAAAACAATTAAAAACACAAAATTAGTTCTTCAATCTGGACTTAAAAAGTATGGACATAGAAATAACATTGGACGAAGCAGATGTTTGACGTGTTATATTGTGCTAGTTTCCAACACCTGTCCATAGGGGGCTTTTAGCTCACTAAAAAAAAAAATATATATATATATATATATATATATAAATAACAGCAACAATAACTGATTGTAACCACTGTTTGATCAGTCTGCAGTTCTAGTCCAGTGGGGAGAGAGTTCCACAGTGTAACCCCCTTGATGAACTCGGGCACTTTCTCAAAACTGCGTGAATGAAGCAAGATACTCCTCCAGATACGTTTCCTTCAAAACCTTTATTATGATTGAAATATATGCTGTGTGGCAGGAGAAGTAACCATTTGCCCTTGATTGAGTTCTCCACAAAATCACTCTTGTAGATTCTGGCTTGAGAGCAGATCTTGGCTGCCAAAGCCTATCGACTATTTCTCTGGCCGGGCCTTTGGGGTTACGCGTTATATAGGCAGGACACATTTATGTAGGCAAGCACATGGCCGAGACCAATTTTCAGACCGCTCTTATGGACAGAATCTCATTATACCATTGCAGCCCTGAGGCAATTTGGTAAGGGGAAAGTCTACATTGCGCAACAGACCGGGACAAGCACCGACTGCAGCGCATTGTGCGTGCTGCTGAGAAGGTGATTGGCTGTGAGCTCCCATCTCTCCAGGACCTGTTCACCTCCAGGACCCGGAGGCGTGTGGGTCGGACCACAGCTGACCCCTCTCACCCTGGTCACGGACTATTCACCCCTCTCCCCTCAGGCAGGAGGCTACGGTCTATACAGACCCATACCTCCCGCCACTTGAACAGTTTTTTCCCCCTCCGCCATCAGACTCATGAACAAAAACATGTCTCTGTAGCTTAGTTACGAACTCACGGATGTATCTACACTTGCACTGTGCGGTGTGTCCACACTTGGACCCGCTGCTGTCACTACTTTATATCACTTAACATGCGGCACAGTAGCACAGCGGTTAGTGCGCGTGCTTCACAGCTAGATGGTCTGGGTTCGATTCCCACCAAGGCCGGGACCTTTCTGTGTGGAGTTTGCATGTTCTCCCCGTGTCTGTGTAGGTTTCCCCTACCGCTAAAAATATGTACAATAGGCCAGGATGAATGAGTGTGTTTGAGAGTCTGCATGGTGGACGACGGATGCAAATTAGCCCAAGGCTATAATCCGGTGTGTGGCTTGTTTACATGCATGAGACCCATGTATGTTCATTAACATGTACTGTCCCGACCAAATAAACCAATAAATTAAATATCACTTCATATGCCAAGAAACTGAGATGGTTTAATTTCATCGAATGAAAACACACATTTCCTAAACGCCTCACTTTTCCTGCATATTTGATGTAAGAACCTGGAAGTTGTTGTCAAAAATCGCGCACACAAAGCAGCAAAACACTAAACCCTATCCAAGCCATCGCCTTTTCACATAAAAGTGGTGTGCTTCTGTAACGCTTTTGCATCATGTTGTGAATGGTGTGTTCCAAAGCACGAGAATGGTCTTAGAGAACTGTGTGCAAACCATGTGCTGTGACAACCATTGCACTGCCCTAGATGTTATTTCCAACATAAGATATTATTGAAAAGACAAAACGACTCAGATGTAGGCCGCTAAACAGAAAGCCAGGGAGACGGAGCCAGATGAAATGCATAACAAGTCTTTGTCAATTTCTTATGCCATTACAATACATTTCTTCTACTTTGCATTCACCTTACGGCATTCCTCCGCGCATTTGTTATGAAAACTCCCTTGTGACGGATCGGAAGTGTAGTCTCTGAAACATCTGGGAACGCAGCGTACATTCTGTAAACCAATTTACATTTACATTTGACATTTGGCTGTAGCATTGTGTTTACTGTAGCGGGCGGCGAGGTAAGTGCACAATCTCCCTACGAGTACAGTAGTGTCCTGTGCCGTGACGGCTGAGGTCTTTAAAAGTAATGAGTTTCGGATATTAAAGGTTTTTCCTTTTTTCCTTATGTGGGAGGACTTCGGCGCACGTCAAAACACTGCCTCCGTCAAAAGGTCTATTAATAAACCCGTGTGACGTAGGAGGATTCTGCGAAGGAAGCGTTCGCATATGGGGCAATCACAAGCCCAATGGAGGATTTGCTTTTAGATGTGGGTGAACTTTGGGGTCAAGAGTGCAATTCATATAGGATGAGTTACTCATTTCAAACTTGTCAGCAAACTGGTGTGACTTCGAGACCCGCCTTCAACATATCATAGCAAGCCGTGAGCCAAATAAAAGATAATCATTTCAAATATTTTGTCATTTGATCCTTTTGACTGCATGAAATGTCAAAACACAGTGTAGGCTCGATTTTTGTCTTTCTAAACGCAGACTAGACTTTGGTGCAGGGTGCGCTCTATGCAGTCTTCAGCTTCAGAACTGAAGTGGGTCGGCTGTGAGCAGGACAAACACGCTTTTCCTCCGACGGGCCTGTACCAGACTTGAATATATTCCATGGACTGAGGTGTGGGGTGAAGGGCTAATGTTAAAAAAGTAAACAAGTTTAGTGTTTGTCTAGTGAGAGCTTAAAAAGGATGTAGCCTAAAGTCTGATGAAGTACATGAGCAATGAGCAGGGTTTATACAGGTTGCAACAAGTCAAATTGAATACTTTTCAATGCCATTTTAATGCCCAAATAATTTTTTTTTTTTAATGCCACAAATGCAAATAAATCTGTGCATATTTGATTTCTTAAAGGAACAGGCCACGGTTTTTCCATACTGAGATATGTTCTTACCTGAGCTTAGACGAGTTGATGCGTACCTGTCTGGTCTTTGTGCGTGTGGAAAAGAGAGCGGTCGCTTCCAACTTCACCCCGTTTGGAGCCATAGGAATATGCTGGGAGAGGCAAAATGCTAACAGTATCTTTGGTCTTTTTGAGTGACTGAGCGCACGCACAAAGACCAGACAGGTACGCATCAACTCGTCTAAGCTCAGGTAAGAACATATCTCAGTATGGGAAAACCGTGGCCTGTTCCTTTTTTAAGATTTGCAAACATTCAATCAAACAGAAATTAGGGCAAATTTTAATAATCAAAAGCAAATGAGACACGAGGGGAAACATTTTAGCAAAGAAATGCCAGGTTGAGCGCGTTTAAGGCCATCATTTTGGTATTTTTTGACAAACTTGTGCAATCGAAATAGTTGGATAATTCAATGCTTTTTAATTAAGGCCTTAATTTTGGCACACCCTGATGAGGTCGTAGAGCAATATAAATGTTCAAGGAGGAGTGCTCTTGCATCAGTCGACGTCTTTTTTCTTTTCTTTTTCTGAGCAACACCCTGTAGCCACTGGACGATGCCCGCGTCGTCAGGGCCAACGCTGCTGTTGCACTAGGTGGAAGATCGGGCCCCAAGTCTTCAAAGTTTGGTTAATTCAGGCATTGATTGTAAGACTGTTATTGAGTGTGGCAGATACAATTTGACATAATTATTAACAAATAATGGTCAAACTGTAGAGATGACCATAAAACAAAGTATCTCAGTATATGTCTGTGTAAGTTCTCAGTCGTACAGGAGTTGTCCATCTTCAATGAAGGTACTTGATTCATCTTCTATACAGAAGATGGAAATGCCTGTAGCTGTATCCTGTCTTTTCTTCAGTAGCCTCATGAAAAGCAGACAGAAATCAATAACCACTATTTCTTCAATCATTTACAACAAACCACTGGGTAGAACATCACACCCTCCATTATATGATATTTTATTCATTCCACCCAGCTTGCAAAGTATGAAACTAGGTCTCCCTGAAAAGCGCAATTTCATAATGACTTTCTGCACAGCACCCTGAAGACAATCTGGGAAGTCCTGACTCAGCACAGGGCACATAACGTCTCCCCTTTCTCTTTCTCTAAAAGGAACTACAGCGTATATTCGGGAGGATAATTATGAAAAATGGAACGCGTAGCGGCCGAAGCTTGTTACTGATTGACAAAGCGGCGGTCAAGGCCTTTCCATCTGAACAGCTCTGACCTTTTAATTACATAGTCTCATAATGGTGATGAATGCTAAAGCAGCAAGTGTTTACCAGGCCAAAACGGGGCGTCAATGAGCCATACTGTATATATGGCCTTGTGTCCTTCACAAAAATATTATGAATAGATGCAGACCGCAATGGAGACAATAACTACTCTTTCACTGATTACTCCACCACAACTACCAAATGTTGAATTATAGATGTATTGTCTACCAAATGAAGATACAGACACAGAGGAGGAAAAAAGTGGTTCAACAGCACAAATGTGTAAATGTAACTGAGAATGCTAACCATACTGCTCACGTTAGCTTCATGCTACATGCGAACACTAGCTTCGAGTGCTGTTTTTTTTTTTCTCTTCTACTGGACAATTTGCTGTGTCAAGACTTCCATATGGATCTGATTTTGACTTGACTTTATTGGTGTGAGCTGTATATGTTTATAGTCTACGAGAAAATGTCTAAAAAGAGTCTGTACCTATAATCAACAAATCTTCAAAATATTAAGTTCAAGACTGGACAATTTGATACATTTTGGTTGCTTAGGTGCTACTTCCAGTGAGGAGGTTGTCCCTAGGGTATAAATAAATGCATTTTGAGAAAGGTCTTTCAAGTTACAAGAGAAAAGGCAACATATTGTTTACTTAACTCTGTTGTCAGGGGCAAACGGGTATAGTTCATGGGTCAGAACCCCCTTTTAAGAGATCAACAGGCCCGGTCCTTCCGTGGACCCACCACCTTCAGGAGGGGTGGATGGATGGATAGATGTTTACTTAAGATTGGACTAATATTCGTTTTTCCTGCAGTTTCCTCTTAAGTATAGCTATCACTAGTCACACACATTTAGCTTACAGGGATGAATTTGGACACCACACCTCACTCCGCCCTTTCTCCCTGACAGAGTCTGGAGAGAGTCTTGGCAGGAGTCTCGGCATTAAAGGTGAGATCGGCCACAGCAAGTGTCCCACTGACACCAGAGCCAATAAACACACACGGCTCGCGGCTGGAGACGTGCCAGTACCACGGGGGAGCGTCGGGATTAAAAGGTCTGCACAGGACAAGCATACTGGCTCACGGGGAGAGTGTCTGCGGCTATGTGCACGCCATCAAGAACAGGTGATTGAGTTGGGAACTGGTGTGGAGTGGAGTAACTCACTGGCGCTGGATATTTCCTCAGGTTCAATGGGTTGCATTCATGTGACTCCATAATATCCTACACAATTACTTTGAGGCCAGCATTCTGTAGGAGAATTTGCCTCGTACTCTCAAAATGCAAATGATTCGACCCTTAGCGCACAATATTATTTTGACTGTTTCAACAGGAAGTGAACAGGGGGAAATCATTGAGTTGTGTAAACCAGACTAACGACTAATCCCCTTTACCCTTATCGTAAAAGCCATCATATACTCTTTGCGGACTGTGTAAGACTGTTGTGTGTTGACTCGGCAACAATGATGCGGACAGTGCCTGTACAACGGGATTCCCAGAGTTGGACACTGCGCCCTTTCTCACAATCGCTCGAGTCTGGTCCAACGGACAACTTTACCCATCTTATATCCTGCCTCTGTTACGTCTCCAATCCAATTTGTGAACGTCTGTCATAACAATAGAATTACAATCAAAGAAACCTAAAAAAAAGAGCGAGCTAAAGTCGGAACTTTCTTCATGGCCACTCCGCATTTAAGGTGCTTGGGAATGACATGTTGCAGCTCGGTTCGTATTTGATTGAGGGCAATTGGGGAACACAGAACCCCTCCCCAAATGAGCTCGGAGCAGGGCATGGTTCGGATGGACAAGTGTGCTCCCAAAAATCATTGCGGCAGACGTCCAGAAAAGATATGGGGGCTGGCATTGGCCACATTATTACGCCTTCTACCGTTAGGCAAAAAAAAACTATGTGTTTTCAAAGCCCCTGGGATTCATGGGTAATAGAGTATACAATCAAGCCCCCCAATCCCAGCAAAGTATCTCCTTTTTTAATGATTATATTTTGCAAAAGATTTAGAGTCTTTAATTCGTCGTCTTCTTCTTCCCCAATGTCCAGCTCTCCGGACCATTAGACCAGCTCTGGCTCGAACTCTGCGCTGACACACATCATTGACACCGCCCCCAACAGGCCCATTGAAGAACTCATCCTTTATACCCGGCGAAAACGACACTCGACAAATCGCCGCTCAATAGGGAGTGAACGACTCCTTCGCAATCAATGCTGTTCGGGTCTGGCACCACGCATTACTTACTGCCACTTGCCACCCCAGCGGGTTGTTTGTCAGCGGCACATGTAATCTTTGAGTGGGCCACATTTGAAAATAGGGCTGCAGGTGCACAGCCGCGAGGGACTCTACGCTTATTATTGCTATTCAGGAGAGAGGAGTAAATAACGCGCAAGCGTATTGTGTACGTGAGTTGGTAGAAACAATATTGAAAGCACGACAATAGTTATTGCCTGGCCATGTCTGGGGAACATAAGGGACTTTTTTTTTACTTGCATTTAGCGATACTGTTCAAAATCATCGTTCAAAACAGTGACCAAAGTGAAAGTAAAATGCAGCTGCAGTTACAACCATGTTCTCTCTGATATAAATCCATATTCACAGCAGATATGAGGGAATTAACGCATTATTTGAAGCACCTTTTCCCTATAAGACAAAACTGTTTCGGACTTTGCGCAGCTTATGCGCTAGTGGTTGAGAGTGCTGCACATGAAGCAATGTTCATGTGTTTGAGTAGTGGCAGTTTCCTCCTGCTCTTCTCTTCTCTGTCCTGTTGTCAATAATATTTTTCCTAGCATAGTTGGTACTTCAACCCTTCACAAGTAATGAGAGTGAAATACATCAACCAATCAGCTTGACCCTGCCCTAGCCACTAACCTTAAGGATAGTGGGCGTGTAATACCTGTCTGGTTGGATGATGAATGTACACTGCGTACCAACTATCCTGGGAAAAAATAGTATCGCGTCCTGTTGAATAAAGCCTGTGCCCCCCCAAAAAATCAATTAAAACTTTTGTCAAAACACTGTTTCTGTTTCAATCTTTGTACAATTATCATAATATAGATTTTGAAGAGAACAGCCGATCCCACTCGGATCACCCACAGCAGCTGTTGGGAAATTCTCATTCAGCACGACGCCTCTCCTAAATATTTACTGTTCTATTACACTTTATTGGCTAAACACAGGTCATTGAGGAGACTACGCGGCCTGGTTTACTGCCAAGATACGTGTAGCTCTTTATAGCGAGCATGATAGAGAATCGACTATACAACACCCCGCCACTGAACAGACATAAATGTGATGTATGCTGCTGCCATGGACTGTCGCTGAGGCCTTTAAGGCATGCTGCCTCCATACTGGACTGATTACATGATCAAAACAATAACCTTCCATTATGTACTTTTGATTTTTAACAATTCCGTCAGACATAAGCGAAGGGATGACGCCAAAAGTGTATAATAAAAGCAGATGTTTGGTTTTTGTTTACATTGCCAGAACAGTATTGCTCCCTGAAAGTCGGGAAATGATCTGAAGTGGCCCAGGATTTATACAGGTAGCAGCGAGTAAAATTTCATGATTTCTATTGCCATTTAAATCCCCAAATACTATATTTTTTAATGCCACAAACTCAAAAAATCTGCGCATTTCTTGAGTCGACGTCGTTTCTCCGTGTTGCTAGCGCTTGCATCAACATTTCTTTTGTAGCACCTTACTTGATTCCATTTGGCTACACTGTCGTAAGACTCCAGAAATGGTATCTGTGTCCTCCTAATAAAGGAGTGTGATATCTTTGAGGTCTTTTTGTGAATTTTAAAATGTCTTGGCTCATCAATGCAGATGTGGTTCCGCCGCTGCAGGATAATTGGTGGCATGACGCAGCATGGCCTCTGCTCTGTTGTTCCAAGAGCCAAAGGCATCTACCCTCGTATCCCGTGGCAACTGGTCATTTCACAATCTCAGATCAATATTTAATTAGTAAACAAGGCCTGTAATTTTATATTTTTATCACTTTAATGAGCTGCTGTTTCCACCTCATTGCCAAAACATACCGCAAGAAAGAAGAGGCTCATGTTTGCATCACAGCAACTTTTCAAATTGTATGATATACGGCTTATTCAAAGTTTTCCTCTGGCCTATCTTCTGAATCAACATGTGCCTTTTATAAATTGTGTTGCTGCGGGTTAATTCAGGTGCACTCAATAGTCTGGTATTTACGGTACTACAAAAAGACATTTACCGAATCTCAACAGACAAAGCTTTACTTGAAAGAACTGAAAAGTCGAGCATCGTCTCAATAAGATCCCAACACCTTCACTGTGAGCAAACGGCGTAAAACATATTTTTTTTAATATGTTATTGTATGTGTTTTTGTTTATTTTCAATGGGAGATTTATGTCGGCCACTGGGGATGAAAAAGCAATCTACCTCTGTGTTCCTGCCTCACGCCGTTCTTGACCTTGAGGAGTGATGCCTCACTGATCATTGTCACTTGTATTCCCAGCTGCCTTACTAAAGCTTAGGAAATTAGACTTCCACGCTGCACAGCAATGGGTAACGCACGCTTTGTTATCCGCAGCCGTAGGAGCACCACTGAGAGAAGTCATCTCTGTGCATAAGACGTGGGTCTTTACAATGGAGGGGGAAAGATATGTAACATGCAGCAAGAGCGATTTTAAAACCACCCTACACTATGTCCTATGTTCATTTGCACTTGTTGATGCAAATGAACATAGGACATTTTACACAAATCAATCTACTAAACATCAGATTTTAGCTCCGAACATTTTCCTCTCCCCTTAATGAACTGGACACCGGAAGTGTCACTACTATGGAAGTGCGAATCCGTGACAAGAAGAGACAAAAGTGAGCGGAATACGGTGAATACTGCCGTCTAACTCAATACTGTTTTTAGCTAATGTGCTAACACCCACAAAATCGGCGGATCTCCATGGTAACAGTGAATTTTCCCGAACTCCATAATGCCCCGTTCGGATGTATCCATGTAAAATGAGAAGACAAAGCTATGTGAAATGAGCTTGATTGAAAAATATTGTCTAAATATATTTATCTCACGGAAAAAAACGGTATAATTGTTCATGTAGGGTGTATTGTCTATTCTCGCTCCAATATTGAAATGTTGTAAATATTTTCTTTCCCGTCACTGAATTGTTTTAAATACATTTGGTAAAAAAATGACTTGGCCAAAGTGAGACCCACTCATATAAACATCACTCTTATTATTTAAGGCAATTTGTGTCGCACAAACCTGATCTCAAATTCAAAACACTCAAGTGAAATCAAAGCATCACCGGAGCTGTTATGTGGGCCAGAAGCTAACCCACTTCCCACATCAAATGATAGTAGTCTTTGAAAACTATTCAGTCAATGATCAAGTCAAGCGCTCATATGGCACATTGACAGTGGCTTAGTTGTGAGAGCAGTCATAACGTAAGATGTGCGCTCCCTTCGTCTGCATCGTTTCTACATATGTCTTTGTTTCTCTTTACGAGTATGCTTTACAAATCAATGACGAGAGTTTCTCAAGTTACTATCTACAGCGAGAAAGGGCGCTTTTAAGATGATTGATTTTTTTTTCCTTTTTAAAAACCGTTCCAACAACTGTATAGAGAAACTACAAGGTCTCTCAATCCATCAAAACAAACTTCGTTTTTTCTGGCCTTTACTTTTCCATGCAACGATGAGAGAACTTCCATAAACTGGCCCAGAGTGTAAAGGAGCTAACCTGCACCTTAGGCCCATAGCTGCAAGGAATGGCTGCTGATGACAAACAGCTCCAACAGTGCGGCTTCACATCTGTGCTGTGTTTATTGAAAACTGACAAACAGATTGCGCATGTTAAGTATTAGTAATTACTTTTCCATTGTAAGATTAATTCATTCATCTTTGCCTTTCTTCGGATTCATTAACACATTGCCTTTTGTTTTCGTGTTGGTTTTATACAAGGATTTGCGTAAAACATATGTTTGTCACTTCATAAGTGTGTACAGGTCTATAATTGTTTTTCTTAATAATGAGAAATAAACGAGGGCTTTTAATCGAACGCATTATAATATTTACAGACATGAATGGCATTTGCAAAGGCACATACTGTATAATCCATTCCTATGACCTCCACATGCAGTCTTTAGCATCAGCTCCCCCTACAAGTGAACTCTCTCGTGGATTAGACCAACAATTGTTCACTTTGTGACTGCTAGCCATTATGGTGGACTACGCAGAAAAAAATAAAATAAAGGTAGGGTGGGTGTGTTATAAACATTCAATAACTAACAAATAGTTGTAGAAATTGAGTTGAGATGTAATCTGTAAAGTTTAATTGTTGGGGCCATCGATTTACCATTTACCTAATCCAACTAGGTTATGCTCATATGCCCATATTAACTATGGTAACTGTCAAAATGCTGATTTCTAGTCTGAGTTTATTGCTAATTTCTTTGTAATTCCTGGGCCAATTCACATGAAACAAAAACTGTCACACATTTTGAGGTCCAGCTCGTACAGTATGAACTACGGTCTAATTTCCTCATAAAGGTGTCCTAAAGTGCAGACAATATTTAAAAACATGTGCCTGATGTTGGTCTGTAGAAAGGACTTTCAGCCATAAGATTAATATGGCAGGTTTGTGAATCAAATCACTATGAAATAATGATCAGGGAAAACATTTTCTTTTTGGACATTTTATTTCAAAAACTGTTTCTCTCCCATTGTCATATTGGCACCCGTTCCAATTCTTGAACATGAACGCAACCTATTTACAAATTTTCCTGGCCCTTTTTTGAGAAATATGAAAACACCTGACTCAATTATGCAATATAATTATTTCTCTGTTCATCTCAGGATATTTTGTACAAAACTGCATTACAAAATGTGTGCGTACAATCTCATCAGGTCTTCAGTGGGAGCAGGTCCGACAAAACAGGTTTTGGGTCCTGTCACCAAACAGGGTTGAGTGGGGAAAAAAGCTTATAATATACTGAGCTCAACTCTTACTAAAATATTTTTTTACATCTTTCCCATGTACTGTAAAGTAACATCAATATTCTCAGCTATTTCCAACTTAAACAGCTTGAAAACGGGAGCAAACGAGCATTGCAGATTTAAGATCATCCACTGCATAATTGTCAAGGGGAAAAAAGCCCACAGAACTCCATGTTTTGAGAGGCCAGATCCTATGGCTGAAACCAGTTGGTAAGTAATCCACATTTCTAAACGGATGAACTAGCAGATGATTTCACCTCAGTCTATCCCGTGGGAGTGATAAAGGGGACTCACCCAATGCATTAGATCAAAGTGACAAAGGCCTACGTCCACTATACCGCCGCAGCTACCAAGGTCTCCCTGACCTTGGGCAAAACAGTAAAATCCCCCAGAATCAATAATGGTAAATCAAAGCCAGATAAGAACATCCGGGACGAGACAAAATGAAATTGAAGATAATAAAATGAGAGGGTATAAGAGCGAGGATGGAGAGAGATGTTCAGTAGAGGGTGAAGCCTGGAAGACACGGGATTACAATCAATTAAATTATACTTGTGATATGGCGGCAGGCAGGACACCAGTTTCTTAAAGTGAAGAATATTTCCTCCAATCAGCCACTATGTTGAATCATGAGAATAGTTGTTATTGTCTGCTACAAGGTCCATATTTGAATATTATTATTATTATTATTATTATTGAACTATCTTCATCAGCGCCCGGATTCCAGCGCTTCTTCCAACATACAGTATACACTGACGATAAGTGTGCGCATCAGATCCACTTTGTAGGTTTGAGAGTGTTGTCGACGGGTGCTCTTTAAGGATGGAGCCGGAGCAATACTAAAAGCAGAGAAGAGTGACTTGCTGTGTAATTGTGTTCATGTAGTCAAATAATAGTATCCGAAGCACTTCCGTGTACACAAATGTTAAAGTCCTTTATTTGATCATCTGGACGGCCAACGCATAAAGACACCAACGTGTCTTTGTCAATGTTTTGCCTTGACAAAGACACGTTGGTGTCAAGATCCCATGCACAGACGAGAGTCTTGACAAAAAGACTCTGATCAAAACACTCCCTTGAAATTGGCGCTAGAACAGGTCTACGTTAGGTTTTGGGTTATATACTTGTGTGTGTATATATATATATATATATAAAATTATAGGCCGTCCAACTTGATTTTTTGATTTGTAGTGCAGCGGTTGGTAGAGTAGCCAAAATATTTACTCAAGTAAGAGTATTGTTACTTTGAAATAATTGTACTCCAAGAGTAAAAAATACCTGGAGAAAATGTTGCTTTATTGAAAGTACTGAGTGACTGTTTGATCGTAAAAGTCTGATTCAGGATTCATAAATTACGAGACACAAAACATGAAATGACATTTTAATAATTTTGAAGAAAATGCCTTAAAAACACAAAAATAAATCATCATGAAGAATTAAACAAAACAAGAAATACATATTTTTTACACAAATGTGTCACTTAAAGGTCCTATATCATGCAAAATCGACTTTTTGGAGCTTTTAACCATGTTGTTATGCTATTTCCTTATCAAAAACACCCCCAGAGTGGTTTCTGGATTCATTCACGCAGTTCTCAGTAATCCTCCTGAATCCTGCTCTCTGAGCAGCTGATCCGCCCTCTCCTGGTAAACGACTGGCATGTTCAGTTGTGTCGTCACAGCGGAACGGAAGTGCTACACGTCTGTAATCTAATGCCTTACGGCCTGATTTTCATTTGTAAAATTGCTTTTTTCATTATTTCTGTCGTAAGAAAAAATCAATAAAAAAAAAAAATGAAAAAAAAAAAAAAAAAAAAAAAGAGTAAGTGCCTGACGCTGCGCTGCCCCTGTACCGAAAACAAACGCTCCCGCTGAGCGTCCGAACGGTCTGAACAGATGGTCATGTCATGTTGCACCGAAAGTTGTGAAGAGGGAGCTTTTTCTAACCTACTCTGGAGTCTGGACACCTGTTCTTTTTTCTTACCCAACGATAATGTCACGGAGAAAACCGCGTTTGGCTGCGAGGACTGGACTTTATTCAACCTTCCCAAAGAAGAGGCATAGAAGTTGGAATTTCCCTCCGGGATTCAGCGACTATCAGCCACAATAGTGTTTGTCTGTGCCTGTACTGATGGATGCTTGATGAACCTTGGCCAGAATCAAAGTGGATTAACTTTTATAACCAACGCAAATCCCATAATGGAAACATCAGAGTGGTGAGTCGATCAAAATGCATGTTAGCGTGTGTGTTAGCCATTTAGCCATGAAGCTGTGTTGCACATGTTAACTACTTATAACTGCATCGTGAAGTAACTTCACTTTTTGCTGTGATATATATATTTCTACTACTGCTAAAGTTGTATGAGCGGCGAGAGGGGGCGGAGTTAACTGAATCCAAGCGTTTTGTCTTCCGGGTTGGAAAAATACCTCCAGAAAATACTTATATTTATCACAAAAATTAGTGCTCCGTAGTGGTAGAGGTACAATATATCATATAAATGCCTATACTTTACTTTGGAATGGCTTAAAATAGCATGATACAGGTCCTTTAAATATACACAGTGGCACAAGTTACTTTTACTCAAGTAAGAGTACAGATACTTTTTAATATTACTCAAGTAGAAGTGAATAGTACTGCATGAAAAACTATTGGCAAAAGTACAATTACTTAAAGTTACTCAAGTACATGCACTTGAGTAAAGGTAACTGAGTACTACCCACCTCTGTTGTAGTGCCACGTTCAAACCAGTAACAGCCCCCCGCTACAAACCTACTTTTAAACTCCTCACTCCAGCTCTCTATTCCCACAGTCCGATCTTCCACCATCTGCCAATAGAAATAATTAAATCCTCGTCGGCCATATTTATTTTTTGGTTCACGGCTAGTCTATCTGCGCTCACAGCCGTAGCCAAAGATGGAGCGGCCGATTTTTGCTCACTCTGCCGATATCCACCAGACTCCCGCCGCGAGGCCCCCCCCCCCCTTCATCTGCTCTTTGTCTTGTGCGTCGGCCCGGCCAGCCATTTCTCCTCCGTTAAACACATCAATATTATATGAAGAATACGCTCCTCGCTATTACAGCTAACCTTGGGGGCCGGGGCTGCGCGTGGGCATAATCTTAGGTACGGAGCCCTGTGCAAACACCCTCAGCCAATGACCTTCACGCGCAGATGCTTCACAATCATTTTAAAAGCAGTAACGGCGTGTGAGTCCGATAAGCCCTTACAGGAGCACCAGGACCCCTCTCATCCTTGAGCCGACTATGGGCGTGAATAATTTCGACAAAAGCTGAAATCACAATATGTCTGAGACCAGAGTAGCCGCCGGCGCGCCATGACCTCTGAACCGCACACGGTCTCTGAAGCATGGGCGGACGCAAACATGGCCTTTTAGAGAGCACTCACCATTATAGTTTCAATATGTGAAGTGGTCAGCCATGTAACAGCATGCAGGTCATTGGGCAGTATACTGGCAACATACGGGTTATGCAATCTCCTAAAGCAAGGGTCAAAACACTACGATAAATTATGAGTGCATGTGCAATATAGAAGGATGTATAATAAGATTGCTTTGACATGATATCACAACATTCTAAACAGCCTTTAGTTTAATTATGATACTACGGTAACTTTTTTTTGTCTTGATTCTTGGCTAATACTATATCTCTGTCAATGTCGAGTCCACATGGAACAAAAAACGGACACAAAGTTCAGTGTCTGCACGTATAAGGCCCAATTAATTTCTCATAAAGGTATCCAAAAGTGGAGACAATATTCAAAATGACGCGCTTGATGTTGGTCAGCTGAAAGGACTCTCAGGCAAAAGATGAATGTGGCAGGTTTGTGAATCCAGTCCAGATAAAACATTTGGACATTTTTGCTTCCCAAACTTTTTACTCTACCATAGAATTGTATTGGTCCCTGCCCCCCATCTGAGATTATGACATTATCCAATTCTAGAATGTGACTGCAACCTACAGTTTTGGTCAAAATAATAGTGGTGTGTTTAAAAACATTAAGCACAAACTCTTCATAATAGATTTATTTCGATGCATTGGAAGCATTGCCCATGGTTTTCTAAATCAAAACATGAAGAGAAATGTATAATTTCTTCAAGTACTTTGTAGAACATTTAAAAAAAATAACATTGGGCTGTTAAAAAAAAAATAGTGTCTGCATTTGTCTTGACAAGCTCAATATGTACTACATAAAAAAGAAACTCCCCATAGGATTTAACTTTCCTGTGAATCAATAAACTGATATTTAGTTGTACGACCACAGTTTATTAGAACAGCTTCACATCAGTGTTGCATAGAGTCAACCAACAGCTGTCCCAGCCCAAGATGCTTTGACAACATTCCACAATTCCTTGGTTTTGTATCAGAAACTGCATTTTTTTATGTCACCCCGCACGTTTTCTAAGGGATTAAGGTCCGGGAATTGAGCAGGCCACTCCATAAAATAAATGTTCTTGGTCTGGAACAAAGATTTAGCTTACTGGTGTGTTTGGGGTCGTTGTCTTGTTGAAACACCCATTTCAAGAGCATTTCCTCTTCAGCATATGGCAACATGACCTCTTCAAGTATTTTGATATATCCAAACTGACCCATGATCCCTGGTATTCGATAAATAGGCCCCACACCATAGTTAGAGAAACATGCCCATATCATGATGCTTGCCCCACTATGCTTCACTGTCTTCAGACTGGACTATGGCTTGAATTCAGAGTTTGGGGGTCGTCTGACAAACTGTCAATCTTACTTTCATCAGTCCACAAAATGTTTCTCCATTTCTCTTTCGGCCGGATGATGTGTTCTTTTGAAAATTGTATCCTCTTCAGCACATGTCATTTTTTTGTAACAGTGGGACTTTGCGGGGGCTTCTTGCAAGTAGATTAGCTTCACACAGGCGTCTTCTAACTGTCACAGTCCTCACAGGTAACATTTCAGAATCCGAATCAGAATAGGTTTTATTGCCATTGTTTCAGAACAGGGTTCACAAACTAGGAATTTTTCTCGGTGCAAACGTGTGACGTAAAACATATAACACAGAATTAAGATAAAAAAATAAGCTAAAGAACTTTAAACTATATGGCTATAGGGGCATGCATAAAAAATATTCAATAAAGATCATTTTAGCTATTTTAATCCCTCCAATCAACCTTGTAACAAAAGAACACAGTACTTCTGAACAATGTCTTGAACGACTCATTTTTCTTCAGGATTTCAAAGTGAAATGCATGTATAACTCGTGCTGACTTCCTAAAATAAGGCCCACCTGATGTTTTTCTAAAGAATGATTGACTCACAATTGAACTCCCCACTGCTATTATTTTGAACGCACCCCTTTCAATTGAATATTCAACTACACAGAAGTAAGAGCATGCATACCATGAATGCTGGGTGTGTTTCTAAGAATCTACTGCACCTACTGGTAAATTGTCGGCCATGTAGTTATGATTTATAGCAAAAACTGAATGATATGGTTAGTCATGTTGGACTGCTATTATTTTGAACACTACTGTATATGATCAATAGGTTGGGTTCACATTTGATGATGTCATAGTTTCTGTTTGAGGTCAGGGAGCAAAACAACTCTATGGTAGAAAAAAAATTGAAAGACACATGAAATTGATAATTATTTGGTAGTTACTGGATTCACAAACCGGTCACATTGATCTTCCGGCTGAAAGTCCTTTCATCTGACCAAGATCACGCAAATGTTTTTGAATACTGTCACCACTTTAGGACACCATGTTGAGAAACTAATGTGACCTTAGTTTATGTGCTGACAAAGAAAACACTAGTTTCACGTGGATTGCTGCAGTGAGGGTGGCAATACTGGCCAAAAACCAAGACAAAAAAATGCCTCCGCCATGCTCTGACACCAGCTAGAGTTAGTGAGGACTTGTCCACACCAGTGATTCACAGATATGCCTATGATAAAACCAAGTATTCAGAGCCATAACTTGAACATTTGATGTACACTTTTTACTACAAATACATCAACCATTTTAACAAAACTTTGGCTATAACATTACAAAGCGTGTGCAATACCAGAAAGGTGCCCATAAACTCATTATGGTCCCCGCTCAGGAGGCATCTTATTATGTCTGTTTCAAACTTCGGCATCTGGTGTATAGATGAGTTATTGTGCCACTTAGACTGGAGGAACATCTCCATTATGCCTGAAGTCCCGTACTGTATGTGCTCATGAATATATAGGGTGCAAAGACAATAGCCGGAGCACTCCTGCACCACAAAGCCTCCACTCTCAAATCCGCGTGATGGAGAGCGGCCGCCTCCTCTGCAGGACTGACCTTGAATTCATGTTGTGCACTTAGCAGCACGGATTAGAAGAAATCTTCCTCCAACATACGTTTTGCTCCGAGAGATCTGCGTCCCAGCTTAACTTCAGCGAAATGCAAAGCAAGGCGGGCTCGGAAGCGCAATATGTGGCTATTGACAAGAATAGCGGAAGAAAATATTGTTCAAGAGGGTGAATCGTCTCTTATCTTATTCTGTTTTTGTGTTGAAAGTAGGTCGAGCTGAAAGGCAAAGATACGGCGCAAGAAGAAAAGACTTCCAAAAGTCAAGCTAAACTCTGAAACGACGTGACAGAAGATAATCTGAGTGAGATGCAAATGGGTAGCTTGACTAAATATATCTGCTTTATGAGTGACCATCGATTCACTTATTGCAGAGGAAAATATAGCATTTTTGACATACAAAATACCTTTCGCAACACATTCTGAAACATTACGTGCTGAAATTGTTGGTGCTGACATTGGACAAGTGCTGAAGCATCCTTGAGCTGTCAAATGCGGTGATATGGAGAAATAACTCTGTGTGGGTGATCATTGACCACCTTGACTTTTGAACTCTGAACTGTGGACAGCAATAGATCCATCCGCCATTATCTAACAAACAAAATAGGACATAATGTGACCCACTGTAGAATCCAGGGACACAACCCTGTGTTGGGGCATTTTGAGAAGGACATGGCTTGAGAAAGAGTAGTCTGCAAGCTTTCCAATGATGTGTAACACATGGAAATCTGATAATACTTGGAGAAGATGTGGCAAACTGAAGTTAACAACTCCAAAAAGCCCGAAAGGTGCAATTCTCACCCCCCTCTGCTGCTCGAGTGACAATAGAGCTCACATATCATCTCATTTAGATAAGCCAAACCTGCTCCATACTGTAACGCTGTAAAGCATAGGGGGTCAAAAGGCAAAAAGCAAGAAAAATGCACACACCGCTTACGACCAAAAACAAAACGCAAACAAATCCAATCCACTGAACACACCACGTTAGTTTACAGCACAACAACGGCCTCATCAAAAAGCAAACAGACAGGATGGCACAGCGGCCACCAGTGAAAATAAACAAACTTTCACTCGACCGTCTGAAGTAACCTCTGTGTGCCTTCTGCTCAGCAAACTCATTCACTATTGTGGTAAATCAATTTTCCTCGCTCAGTTATTTTCAATGTAGAGTTTGGCAAAGTATGTAAATAGACAAAGTCACGCCCCCACAGCATGCTCCGAAATCTCCCAAATCAAGCCTGTTTTAACCTAAAAGTTTACGCATTTAAATATACCATAAATGCTAGCTTAAAAATGTCGAGGCTTCTTCATGGCTTCAATTGAACGATTCTGCAAAAAAGCAAAAATCACAACGACAACAAAAATAAATGGCTTGTTTCTCCATTTGCGAGAAAGTGAGTCTGCCGGCTTGTGTCCCTGGAAACCACGGCGGGTCACATATGTTTACTACTTTGCTTCTTGGTTCTTTGAACCAAACACACAACTTAGTAGCTTCATGTGTTTTGTTGAAGACAATTGAACAAACAGAATAAAAGCAGCTTAGTGCTTCATGGACACTTAACTACAGGTTTTAGGCAGAAGTCAAGAGGGTATTTGTACAACTAAGGTTTTACTGTAGTTTCCAGTAAAACCTTTAAATATCTACCAACATAATGTGCCGAATGTGTTCAAAAGTCACTACCAATTGTTTACCCAAGTCATGCTTGGGTAAATCTCTCGCACTTGGCAAAGGGTGGACAGGAACTGGTGACCACACCGGAACATCTTTTCATTCTGAGATTCTTTAGGACACGCTTGAAACTACACACTCTAAGGCTTTGTCATCGTGTGTGAAACTTGCTTCCTTCTCGGTTAGAACCCAATCCACAAAAACAACCCCGCAGTGCCGTAGAAATACAGTGCGGCTCCTTTGTGCGAGCACATCTCTCCGATTTGAACGATGTAGCTGAATAAACAGCCGTGGCGGTGCTCTGCGTTAAAGGCCTTGGGCAGTGCCATGAATGAAACATGCCTATTCATTCCCAAGGTTATGTTTTGTAAGTGTTTGTAAGAGTGTGCAAAGGCCCAGGCCCTGCTGTCTTTGGTAGCACGCTACATGTATCGCAGATACTCGAAAGGAACGCAAAAGCATGCCCACTGCCTCTCTAAAATAAAATACAGTTTAGGGGTGAGGGTTTGACGAGTACGGGAACCTTGTACCAGCACTTTCAGACAGAGAGCATACAGGGTTCCGACGTTACTTGAATACAGGTTTTAAAGGAGGCTATAAAGGCCAGAGAAATATGTACCGTATTGATGCAGCACACGAGGTTTTTAGAATGACTTTACTTTTCTTTCTGACAAACGTCTTCAAAGACCTGTACACACTGTCTGTATGACCTGGGAAATAATAAAAACATTGTAATGACGTGTAAAGTTATAAAATGTTGCTTTAGTGTTTGAGATAATAGAAATAGAGCGGAAAGAAGAGGCAGCGTAGTTCTAGCATGACTTTTGAAATTGTTAATGACAGACTTAGGTCTTCATCGTTCACTTGTTTGAGGAGTAAACTTGGATGGAATGTGCAGTTGTTCAAAGATTGTTCAACTTGGATGCTGAATAGTATTGACATTGAGCCCACTTATACACAATATTTAATCGTGTGACCATTTTGTCTGGTCATAGCCAGCATTCCTATACCAGTACTTCATTTCATTGCAGAAACAGCATAGGAGCATTGAATGTTCCACATAAGAATATTTATCTTAACCCGTAAAACACCTTTTTTGTAGCTTGAATCATTTGTATAATGTAAAATAATTCACTTCCACTTCCATAAATGTTGATTTAATGTATGAATAAGCTGTTAAAAGCTGAAATCATCAGGTCAGGTCTGCTTTCTATCATTTTCAGTTGAGAAGGCAAGGCAAGTTTATTTGTAGAGCACAATTCATACACAAGGCAAATCAAAGTGCTTCAAAGTTGCATAAAAAACAGATCAAATCAATCAAAAACAACATAAAAATGTATCAATTGCAGTAAAAGGCAAGAGTGCAGATAAAATACTTTCAGTTTTCATATGCTCGGGTAAAAAGAGCTGTTTTCAGCCTGGATTTGAACATTGTCAGAGTTGAGGCCTGTCTCACATCCTCATGAAGACTGTTCCAGATTTTAGCTGCATGAAACTGAAACGCAGCCTCACCGTGTTTAGTCCTGACTCTGGGAACCACCAGGGGACCCCTCCCTGAAGTTCTCAGGGCCCGAGATGGTTCATACGGCTCTAACATGTCAGAGATGTACTTTGCTGCTAAACCATGAAACGACTTGTACACAAGCAGAGCTGTTTTAAATTCTATTCTCTGAGTGACAGGAAGCCAGTGCAGAGACCGGAGCACTGGACTAATATGGACGTATGTCCTGGTTCTTGTCAGGACACGAGCAGCAGCGTTCTGGATGTTCTGCAGCTCTAACAGCTCGTTTAGAAAGGCCAGTGAGCAGCCGTTACAGTCGTCTAACCTGCTGGAGACAAATGCATGGATGAGTGTCTCCAAGTCTGGTTTTGAGAAAGGTTGAAAGATTACAGTATTTCCACACACGCACACACACCAGGGATTGCTAAAACGTAATCACATTACTGTATCTAGTAACTTTGGGCCTGGAGTTTATATTGTTGGTATATCTCTTTCTAAAGCCGTTTCCACAGAGTAAGTTCAAGATTTGAACATAATCTTTTTCTGACAAGTTTTAAAATGTAAAGATCTGACAACGGCACGATAGCATCTTTATTTTTTGAAGAATTACGCTCTGCCCTGAAGCACAGGAATCCAATTATCTTGTAACAAAAATAAACAAGCTGTTTCTCCAAAGATTCTTTGTGGAGAAATTGATGACGATCTTACACATGTACTCTGCCTAATGATGTGTGTACCCTGTATCTTGCAGTGAAGCTTCTGCTTTTTAACTCAAAAACCAGGACATGGATTTCTTTATTTTGTTGTATATTCTTTTTAGAATAAATATGCACTTGGAAAAAACTGAAGCTTGAAACAGATACCCAAGGAGCTGGTCGTCCACTGCATTCATCTCTGACTGCTGTGTAATTCGACGAGTTTTGCGAATGTTTTACTCAGCACGATGGCTGAGTGGTTAGTGCTCTTGCCACACAACGAAAATATTCCTGAACGGAGTGGGTCTTTCTGTATGGAGTTTGAATGGGTTAACGTATGCCTCTATGATGCCGTAAATATCACATGGAACAAGCTTGAATGACTGCATTGCATGGACATTTTTTAAAAGTTTGATCAAGAACAAAGTGTCCAACTGTTCTGATCTGGGGTTGCGGCAGATGGTCAGGTCTATGTTCAGCTGCCTACCTGAACATCATGAATGACCAGGTTATTCCTTAAATGGATTTCTTCCTGCCTGATGGTACAGGCATATTCCATGATAACAGTAATAACGACTTACACTTGTATTGCGCTTTTCAAGCCTGTATTAGACAGTTTCTCAAAGCGCCACCCTGTAGTCATTACTCATTCTCTCCATCCTCTGTGGTGGTAAGCTACTAATGCAGCCACAGCTGCCCTGAGATAGACTGTGGCCTATTGCACATGTTTTTAGTGGTAGAACCTGGACCTTCTAGCTATGAAGCACGAGCACTAACCACTGTGCTACCGTGCCGATGCCAGGATTCATTGTGTGAGGTTCAGAGAGCATATGAGACATAATTTTCACACAGGGAATCTTTGATGTGCTGGAGAAGGCTTTTCAGTGGTCTCACACTTCCATCATCAATACAAGGAAAAAATGTGGATGGAAATACATTTTTAACATTGCAGAAGTTTGTCATCAATGCTAAAGGTAGTTTAACCAAATATTGGGGACTACCTTTTTTTTTTAAGGTGCCGACTTTGATTTGGTCAGGCAATGTATAAAGGAGCAACCACATGTTCATAAATGCCTGAAAATGACAGCAGTTGGCCCAGTAGAGGAAACATCACGTAAACGCGGTTCAGATCTGGACTCGGCTTTGTGTAAACTTGCTTACTTTGGCAACAACTTTATTCAAGGCCATGAATCCTCTCATCCGTTCTGTGCTCAAAGTGTCTTCATCAAAGTGTCATCGATTTGCTAGCATGCTTTTATGCTGAAAGTGTCGGTTTGTATTCACGGTTGTATCACTCAATTCCTTCTGCTACCAGCAAAGGCTACATCAGGCCAATTTAAAACCTTGGCCAGCCAGACTCTCACTCCTTTACCGTCTTTTCCACACTGTCATGATCTCAAATTCAACAGCATACCCATCAATGCAGTACGCTGAAGAATGTTCTTTTAGACTTGACTCCGAAAAACAAACTTCCGTATTGTCGAAATAGGTTTATCCACATCCTCTGTGCCCCCCCTGAGACGAAGCCGTCACATTCAAACCACTGCTTTTAGCTGGTGCCGCCGTAAGCATCTATGTTCCCCGTTGGCACCTTGTGTTTTGAAAATACAATAAAAGCGCTCCCCCGGCTGCGCTCGTACGTCTCCAGCCATGCGGAAGGCCTTCTGTCACTTTTACTGCGCACCGGCTTCCCCTCAGCGCGCCGCCGATGAGTGATCGAGCTAAGTGCACCCGGATAACTACGGGCGGCGATGATAAAAATGTGAAAACACACATCCTACACCGGAAATTGGCCGTTTTAGAGCAATTGACAGAGAGTAGGTGAAGTGATGGCAGTTCTCCGGTAATGCAGCTGTATTGGATAGTCGACGCTCATGGGAGACGGCTATGGTCTACTAGATGTATTACTGAGGGACACTTACCTAGGACCAGACTCCCCCCACCCCCTCCACACACACACACACACACACGCATTTAGACGTTTCTTTCTATTTGTCAGCGAAACAAGGTCAAACTTGAGTAGATAAGCCGGTCATGGACGAAAAGCGTTTCAGTCCAAATCGCGGCAGTCAGAACGGCACTTATGGACTTGCAACAACACCGAACACCATGACAAGATTTATGTTGTGTCCTTGTGTGTCATTGGAAGTGTGATAAAACATTATTCCGAGTTGTGAGTGAGGTTTGCAAAGGTGAACGGGTAAATTGCTCCAAGTGAAAGAGGAATGTGAGTGAGATTAGTTGTCCCCTCCCGTCTGTCTTCATCTTTTACCGTCAACCTCACGTGACTGAATATATTCTTGGAAGTGGCCTGCTTCAAGTTTCCCTCGACTCCAGCCGTCCACAACCACAAGAGCGCTGAGCGAGATCTATGGAGCCGTCTCCCGCAGCGCAGAGTGAGGAGATGATGAAGTGCGGTGAAGCAGGGGTGGAGAAAGTCGGGGGTTGGGGGCGATTGGGAGGCACAAAATCTGGTTTCCCATTTATAATGTTAAAATTTAGCCTAATGAGTTTGTAGATTGCTGAATCATTGCAAACAGCTAAAATAATGCATATAAAGTGCAACAGAAGGCTGGAAGTGGCATGTGATGTGTTTAAATTCCCTTCATCCCATAAGCTTCCCTGTTGTTTTTTTTTGGTTGCGCTCCTAAATGTTTGACTGTGCTCCTAAATTTCAGAATTGGGGGCACAAGCGCTACCAAGAACAAAGTTAATTTCGAGCCCTGCCTTGACCATGGTGTACCATAATCCTCCTCGTTGACCCAGGATTCAATATTGTCTAAATATGCTTTGCCCACGCTGTCCTTACCGTCTCCTCCTGCCGCCGCTCAGTCATCCGATAGCACGTGTGAAAGTGGGCCGCATTGATTGATGGAGCCGATAATAATGCATACCGCGTTATAACCACATGCTAGAGGTCAGGCTTTTACCCTTTGCCATGATGCGCCCGCTATCAAGATCCTGCATACCGTCCGCCGCTAATCTGACATGAGTAATGGCAATCAAGATGGCCTACATTCATCAGAATACAGATGGCCTCTAATAGATTGAGTGTCCGATGTATCATGTTAAATAAACCGCAGTGACGAGGGAAGAGCGAGCAAGTGGGGGCGCAATGGCTCCAGGGCCGATGATGCGATACGGGCTGTCACACGCTGAAACCAAATGAGATTTTTCTCCTGGTTAATTCAGGTGTGCTACCCCTGTAGCACGGAACAGTCTCTGCAAGCTACTTTTATGAGATAAAGCGGTGGCGAGTAGTGCTTTGAGGATACTTGTAACTGTGGGACTTGGAAAGAGTGCATCCTTGACAAAGTTAGAAGCTCAAAGTGTGAAAATTGGGGGCTTATTTACTATTATTGTAACTAGGTTTTCTTGTAAGCTAAAGATAATTAGGCCATGCATCTTGAAATGATACTGGGTTGATGTTTAGCGATGTATACCTTTCATACAATTTACCAGTTGATCTACGCTCCTACCCTCACCTATCGTCACCAGATCTGGGTAATGACCGAAAGGACAAGATTGCGGATACAGGCGGCCGAAATTAGTTTTCTTCGCAGGGTGGCTGGGCTTCGAGATCGGGTGAGGAGCTCAGTTACCTGCGAGGAGCTCGGAGTAGAATCGCTGCTCCTTCACGAAAGGAGCCTGGTCATGTGGTTCGGGCATCTTTTTCGGATGGCTCAAGGTCGCCTCCCTCGGGAAGTGCTCCAGGCATCTCCTATTGGGTGGAGGTTTCGTGGAAGACCCAGGACACGCTGGTGCAACTTTGTCTCCATGCTGGCCTGGTGTCGCCTTGGGGTCCCCCCAGAACAGCTGGAGAAGTTGTGCGTGGATCAGGAATTCCGCTCAAACTGCTGCCTCCACGACCCGGCCCCCGGATAAAGCGGAAGAAAATGGATGGATGGATCAAATCTGTGCCATAGACAAACTATCTTAATGGTGCCAGAAATTAAAACATGCTCATTGTGCACATCATAACGCCGATAAAAGTGACCTGGGAGATGATGAATGGTCATTACATTGCCTCTCTTCTGAATTGCCTGTTTGCTGGACTTCTGTTTGCTGTTGTCAATAAATCTGGCTCTCGACCGGATTGCTGCTGTGTCTCTCGGTTTGACTTTTCAACTTCCACATAAGACAGACAAGAAATTAAGCCCCTCCGCCTTTCAGACTCATGAACAATAACAAGTCTCTGTAGCTTAGTTACAGACTCATGGATGTTTCTGCACTTGCACTGTGTGGTGTGTCTACACTTAGACCCGCTGCTATCACTTTATAACACTTAATATCACTTTATATGCCAACACATCTGTAAATACAATCCCATTGTTTAATGTCATTGTTTTTGTCTTACCACACGTCACTTTTCTTTTATCTTATTTAATATTTTTTATGCATGCCCTTATAGCCTTATAGTTTAAAGTTCTTTAGCTTATTTTTATCTTAACTCTGTGTTATATGTTTCATGTCGCACGTTTGCACCGAGAAAAAATCCTAGTTTGTGAACTTGTTCTGAAACAATGGCAATAAAACCTATTCTGATTTAGCCGTCAAACATCCCAAATTATGAACCATCAAGATGTGTTCACCTGCTGTCAACTCGTCGACCATTCAGGTGTATCAAAGCCTAGTTAGAAATCGCTAAGAAATGTGCAGACCTTTAGAGATATGAATTTGAGACTTTAGATAGAAATTATGCTAGAAAAATGGCCTCTAGCTAGATGCTAAATTGGTTACATTTCTGCTTTTTGTGGAGTTTGATACATGTCCAACGGCTACTAAAACTCAACTATTATGTTAATTATAGTGAAACACAAAAATTATTTAAATTCCATGAAACAGACCTGTCATACCGTGCCATACTTTAATATCGGGACTGGCTTCACCATTCAGCTGGATAGATGGGCCTTTATTGATCTCACGATGGAGAAATTCACTTCAAGAAACACTCAGGGGGTGCAAATAGACAGAAAATGCGCAATCAAAAAAAATGATAGTGTGCAGACAATATAAATGGTAAATAGATGTATCTTGTATACAATGAATAAAAAGCTTTAAGGGGCAAAAAGTATAAACAATACAAATTAGAACAGAATAATTTAAAATGTATAAATAAAACGCTCAATGTGATCCGCTTGCTAACAGAAGCACGCATTTGTAAGGAACAGGTTCAGGTAAACAATGCCGTTCTTGTGATCCATAGACTAACATTAGCTAAAACCCATACACAAAGTGGAGAAGGAGCGCCATGGAACAACTTTGTGAGCTGCCGAGTCACTACTGGTAAAAACAACTCCAGTATTTTACCTTTTTTAAAATCTCTCCCAAAATCCAAATAATGCTTTTGCGATATGACATTATTCCATTGGGCTTTTTTCACAAATACAAATCACCCAAAACGTGATGGTTCCCAATGTACAGGTTGGAGACCCCGGGATTCAGGACTAAACCCAGTGAACAATGTGATTGAACGAAGACGCATTCAGATTAGATTAAATTGCAATGGTGTTCTAGATTTATCCCCAGATCCATCAGAATACAAATGGCTTCTAATAGTCAGAGCGTGTGATGTATTGTTATAAATTACAATGACACGGGGTAGAGAGAAGAGCGCGTGGCAGCCTGCATAGAAGTGGGTGTAATGACTGCGCCACTGGAAATGATACGTCTTGTGTGGTGTCGTGTTGTTACTGGGCGAATGGTTACCAAAATTAGATTTCCGCACAGACCCGAATAGTTCAAATTGCAACGGCCTATTTCCCCCCCCCCCCCCCCCCCCATTGACCAAGCTTGGTGGTATTTCTATGGGTTAATTATGCAAAACGAATAAGCCCTATTAAGTGACTTTTATAGCCCTGTGAAAAATAAGTTGACTAATTTCAGCGTTTAAGTAATGTCAGTAAACAAAATGCGTGACTACAATTCAGAGCCTTATTGACAGGACTTTGCACTATGATATTAAAAGTTTATCCGCCAGAATCTTAGAAGTAGTTTGTCTTAAAGGCCCTATAGTAGCTTTCTTTAAAAGACAAACAATGAAAGAGGGTACAAGTCAACTAATTGGTCACGTTTATCTCATGTCTGGAGATGCAAATAGAAACATTGACTAAAAACAAATCCTACATGCCCGACCATTAAACCAAAGGTAAACAAGGCCAGAGCCCACTGCTTCACACATCAGGGAGCTAAGCCAGGGCCACAACAATAGCACTGCCAACAACAGTGCTCGTGGTGAGTGAGTCAGCGAGTAGTGGTGTTAAAACGCCCGAGAGCCATCCAGATCCGTGTGAAAAGTTCAGCCAGCCTAAAAGAAGGCCCTGTGGCGCGGCGTAGTGATGTTAATTGATGTTAACTCGCAGAGGAAGAGGCCCAGAGATGAGCTGAAGAGCGGCTCGGAGTGCATGGACCCTTTTTGAGTGGTGCGCGTGTTGATTCAACCCCCTTCTCATTCCCATGTGTAATAAACTCGGGACGGGCTCAACACTGTGCCTCTTTTAAGGCCAATAGTGTTTGTAATGAGGAGGGTGCTGCTTTAGTTTCACTGGCATTTCAATCTTTGGCCAAAGTTTTGCACACTTATACAGAGTAATATGCCCAAAATATGTACTTGTGTACTGTATTTGCATACGTAAAAGTAGTGTTACTGAAATCACATTCCTCAGGTACAAGTAGAAAGTACAAAGAGTACTTTGATGGCCGACATTTCTTATACTTCACCGGACAAAATATGTTAACATCACTGACCCTGGGAAGAACATCCTCAGATTTGTCTTTCTTATTTTCTTTTTTTTTTTAACATCGGCAATTAAAAGATGTCCAGCTGCATCAGACATGGTCACAAAGCGCTTTACATGAGAGAATTTTACCTTCACTCCGCACTCGATGGTGATAAGTTACTTGTGTAGCTTCAGTTTCTCCTGGGGGGAGACTGACAGAAGCGCTGTCGTGACTGAACACATCTGCACCAACAGTCCCTCTCACCACACGCATCATTCACCCGAGTAGACTATAGGGTGTTTGCCCGTGACGTCACTTTTCCGAAGTCGGACATGAGGGCAATACTCACCAATGTACTCGCCTATCAAAACAAACAGCACCGCGAAGGTTGAAACAGCAAAATGGTTAATTATTGTCGTGTTCTTGGCTGTCACAATACATCAGACGGAGAAACTACTTTGCAGTACTACCATTTACCCAGAGTTGTGCAGAATAAAGGAGAGCAGACAGAACAATTATCTAAATAAAGGAGACGATACGATTGCAAGCCTCAATCAGAATTTGGACGGGAAAAATCTGGAGAACATCCGAATTTGCGCAGCTCATTTTGTATGTGTAAAAAAGTGTATTTAACATTTTCTATTAGCAAGGTTGATTCCAACATGACCTCGCTCTAGTTAGAAATGGGAAATATACCAAAACCAAATATTACACACATTTCTAAGAGTGCAATGTCAACTTCGTATAAAGAGCATGATATAAAATATTGATGAGAAAATTGATTCACTTACGCAAGATTGCGAGCTCGCCACTAAACAAACTGGGAGTCGCTTTCATTTCATATGGAACTGCATCCAATTAACTTAAGTTTGTAACTAAAACGTTTCTTGTTTTGCATTCAGTCTTTCGTTGTACAACTGGTCAACTGTGTGAGAAGTTTTGGGATCCGATCTCGAGGGTTTATCATGAAACTTTGCGTTTTTGGTCCAAAATGTATAATCCGTCACGTTAATTGGCATGAGCGATCTCTCCAGCATGGCGGCACATCCGGGTCTGAACCAGATTTGTGACGTCTGTGAAAACACCCTATAGTAGTGGTCCATCTATCTCTATTTGTCTGTCTAGAGTAGACACTGACCAATTATATTAAATTCTCCATTCGAGTTTCCTAACATATGTCTCACATCCAGATTCCTCAGAAGGATGTTTGTAAGCACTAAGTGCTGTACTGGCACATAATGCATCAAGCACCTGAAAATCGACTTCAAGAATCAATAAAAAAACACACGATGCAATAGCAGATGAAAACAACAACGATGGGTGCTGCCCCTTTTAAAGACACTAGATACAAGTTGGTCTTGTTATGCTCACTACTGCTACCTCAGGTCTTATGCGTAACTGCAGTCTCTATATTAAGCTCGTGCATGACGGCACTTCGGACCCAAAGTAACAACTTTTTGAGCGACAGTGCAGGATTTTAGAGGCAGTTGTGGTGAACAGGTCTGGGCTCATTCTACACATTAGGACATGGCTGGAACGTGTAGGGGGAGGAAAATACTTGGTTTTAACATGTCTGTGTAAGCTCTCAGTCGTACAGGAGTTGTCCATCTTCAATTAAGGTATTTAAGTCATCTTCTTTCAATCGACTACGGAGTACAGAAGATGACCTTAATTGAACCCTTAGTTTTAACATTTTTAAACTCTGTATAGTCCCTTTTAAGCTCCAAAAAGAAGTTTCTCCTAGACACTACTGTTTTAAGCTCATTTATCTATAGTCTATAGTTCTTAAGGGGAAAGGTCAGAGGGTCATAGTTCAATATGTAGAGACAGGAAATGCAAACCCAGTATGCCGCCTCTGTGCAAAGACTGTATTGCTTTTTTTTAATACCAAACATAAAACGTAATATAGTATCAAGCAGTAAATACTCACAGGCTGTAGTCGCTGGGCCTCCTGCTGCTGCTGCTGATTCGGGAAGGCTGGCCGCTCCGGTAAAGCTTTACTGCTCACGGCGAGAGAGAGTGCAGGGCTGAGGCGGACACTGTCTCCTTGTAATCCACATCCCCACGCGGCGCTGCGCTTTCAGACGACCAGCCACCTGCAAGAGTGAGCACACGACACACTTTAGGGCTTTTGAATAAGACCGCGGCGCCGACAACGTAAACACAAGGCTCGGGTGCATTATAAAGTGGTTGGAGTAGGGCCATTTCTGTTTTGGATCTGAGCAGCAGTGGAGCCAAGGCAAAGTAATGTGTATCTAAAGCCACACTGTGGAACATTACAGTAAAATGTGTTTTGTTTTTTTTCCTAGAAGGATTTGTTTGAATCTGATTTCTAGACTTATTCATTCAACTTTTAACCTCCAAAACAGAGTGGAATTTGACTGTTTACATCTTTTTTTTACCTCAGGAATGACTAGTTTAAAGAAAGATACCCACAATTCCATCGGAAAATAAACCGATAACCAAATAAGCCCTATAGCAACATGCTAACTTCCCCTCTGAAGTTAGCATGTTGCTACAGGGTACCGACCGTTTCCTGTATTTGCTTTATTCCAAAGGAGAGTTAGCCGTGTGTCGCTGAAATGAATTTATCGTTAAACAGAAAACATGCAGCTGTTGGATAATATTTTGCGTTTATTAGGAGTGCACTTTGTGATCTTGCCACTTCAGACTTGGCACATTTAAGTGGGAAGTACTGGGGTGGAGACACG
The DNA here is from genome assembly GCA_021464625.1 of Proterorhinus semilunaris. Lineage (NCBI taxonomy): Eukaryota > Metazoa > Chordata > Actinopteri > Gobiiformes > Gobiidae > Proterorhinus > Proterorhinus semilunaris. The sequence continues at coordinate 25,918,661 of CM038356.1, read as the reverse complement.
CTTTTTCCTCCAAACTCGCGACTCCGTGGCCGGGAAGGGGAGGGAGAGGGTTGTGGGGGAGTGCACACGTTCACCGTGTGCATTTGTTTTGTTTCGCGTTTACAGCCAAGCGCGGGCCGGTCCGCGCCACAGCGGACGGCTGCAGCTCTTTCTCTCTCTCACATGAACATTGTTTAACTCACGATGGGTGAATAAAGTTTTTAGTTTGACCTGTGAGAGCCTATCATGCTTAAGGAAGAGCACAAGGTGCTCCCATCAGAGCAGTCGCCTCCTCTCGCGACCCCCTCTCACAAGTGGTGAAGACACAAAGCGCAGAGCTCCGCCACTCGGAAAATCTAAATTCGCTAGAAGCCTGAACGTTAATTTAACGCTAGTGAACGTTAAAATGGCTTCACCATCTGAAGTAACTTTTATGAAATACACTCGGCTTGTCGTTTAGTACGTTTTCTTCTGTTTTTTGAATAATGTATATATTTTTTTTTAAATGTGGACAAGAAATAGTCCTTACTCTGCACTGGCTAACAGGAAGTTAGCCAAAAACATACTGTGCACAGAGCCTATACGCAAGTAAATGGATATAAAATTGATCCTGAAGCATCATAGGATCGAAAGCGAAGGCCCTAAGCTAACCACCAATACAGCCCTTGGGGTCACTGAAAGGTCAAATACGCACTAATATCAACTTTTTCATACATAAAAAAATGCCATAGTGCACCTTTTTAAATGTTTTACTTCCAACACATTTTGTCCTTACATTTATGTAAAAAGTCTGAAAAAAAAAATTCAAAGGGATATCTCTAAATGTGTTTTTTCTCCCCCCTAATTGGGTTTGAACGAGACATTCGCTCTTCTCAGGCGCTGACTCATAACACCAGTCGCGGCCTTCTCTTCATCACAGCCGCATTTGTGCTAACATTTGATCGGTCATATTGGGACGGCTTCTAACGACGCGCACCGAGGTCTGAAATCAGAAAGATGTAAGATCCTTTGATTCCTTGGCTACGGAAAGTAGGCCCCGGGATCTGAGGCGAAGTGCGCATCTGTGCTGGCTGTCGTTTCCGGGAATGGCGGGTTGGCGCAAATAGAGACACCTTGTTTATCAGATGCAAGATGTTCTCACCCTTTGTCTCATCCATCTCTCCAGGAGCAGAACAATTAATCCCCGAGCGTGATATTTGGTCTCCGATTATTTGGAAACGTCTGCGCTCCGGCTTAAATGTCACATTGCTCAAGACACGGTTCAGAGGCAAGATGCAAAGACGATGCATTCATGTTTAAGAAATAATTACGATTACCATGTGAACAGTTGCCCACCCATGGCAGACGCCTGTTCCAGAGAGAAGTGGGTGGACTCGATACTCCAAACTTTGAGTTCGATTTGAATCTGTTCCAAGGCTGGTATCAACGACTCAGGTACCAGAAATGTCAGTCTCTGCCATTCGTTGTTTTTCTTGCGGGACTTCATTAATTCATTTTTGGGAATTTACGAAAACCATATGGGTTATTTAGACATCCTCTTTATCCCATCGAAGCAGCAGAACTCAAAACCCTGATCGGGATCTGCCATTGTCAGGCTACTGTGGAGCAATCGCAAGTAGAACTAAATATATGACATATTTAAAGGTGTTTAAGGCTCATTCTGTTGGAAGCTTAAAATAAAACTGCATGATACAAGACAATCTTCAATGAAGGTACAAGACAATGAAGATAATATTTTGAAAAAAGAGCACTCAGAACACGGAAAATGGATAAAGATTTGAATCTTGATATGCCTTTGTCTTTTTTTTTTCATTTTCATGGCTTTGCAATGCGATTCAAACCCAACCCTGTCCATTTACAGTATGCCACCTCCTTGACTTTGTTCAAAGCAAACCTTTTCTTCTATGTTACATCTGTATCGATAAAGCTGTGAAGTGCTGATGAAGGGGCTCTGACCAGTATAGATGCCCTTTGTAAACCTTTTGGAACAACTTGTTCTTGGGAAAAGTGCCTGTTTGAGAGATCTGTGTTTCCGCTTAGTTCTTCTGGGCTTCATCTCTTCCGGTGTTGCCACAGCAAGCAATCTGCCCCCTACAGAGCAGTGATTCACATAATGGTCTGGATGGCCTCCTGGACACAACTCTCTTCTTTTAGAACAAACACGAGGAGCCCCCTGGCTAGGGACACTGGGACGCTATTGACAAAAAGATACATTGTTGTTGATTTTAGCTTTGGCTAAACTGTCATAAGCTCGCTTTCATTGTGGACTCAATAAAGTGAAGCACCATCTTTTCTTGCCTGGCAACATTTTGAAGCAACTAAGCAACACTTATTGAAGGAATTAACTTTGTATGTGTAATGAAAAGTGAGTGTAGTGGACAGGACTTGGGAAACGCGCGTGAACTGCACAATGGATTTCTTCTTCTCTGATTGCACTGGCATATTCCAAGATGACAATGACAGGTTACTATTATTATTATGACTATTATGTCATTTTCACACACGGACTGGCCACAACAGTCCATGTTCTCGTTGAGAATCTTTGTGATGTGCTGGAGAAGGCTTTACCCAGTGGTCACAGTCTCCCATTATCGACACAAGGGGTGAAAAAATAATGCAACACTGGATCTTTTGACATTGCAGAAGCTTATTGAAACAATGCCACAGCAAATGCATGCTGTAATCTAGGGGATTTTTTCTTTAAAAAGCTTTTTAATACTTGAACTAGTAAACATTCACTGTTTCTAAAAATGAAAAATGCATTAAAATAAATAGGCCTACATTGAATAATACAAAACAATGTCAACTTTACTTCTTTATAATGACCAAAATTATCATAATTATTTTACTATATATTATTAGGCCACAGGCTAGGTTTTATGTTCTCAAAAGTTAAGCTGCTGCTTAATTATTTGTCAGATGTTTTGATGAACAGAGAATGAAACGTGTTTACAAAGTGACTAAGGAGACTCTTTTGAACAGCTGATTACCACATGTGCGGTTTCACTTTCATTTCTGTCACGCCGAAGCAGAGCTGAGCGCGTTAGCTTTTGGTTTACATCCTGAGTCAGTTGTGGCGGCTATTTCCGAACATTTGGACAACTTATTTTGGAATTATGCAGTTCGTTACCTTGACCTGGACATTCACAGCAAAGGATTATCTCCAAGATGTTGTTTATATTCGACGTAGCCGATATCAGCGCCTTTTGCTGCAACTTTCTGACGACAGGGTTTGCATAACGGATGTCCATCGACAACAACAAGGCCTTGGTCAGAGGTCCCACTCTGCTGACTTCAATCGTTTTTTCAATCGTGAACAATCAATGCTTGTAGTTTATTATATGTGAGTAAAACACTAAGAAATTGTACACCAGTGGTAGACTACATTTCCTTCGTTTTAAGTTTTCCTAATCAACACATTAGAATAGCTTAATTGCTGTCAAGACATGGCTGAATGGGTAACGAAGGGCAGTGCAAAGGTCATTTTCGAGGATCTTTAGAAAGAAGTTCTGTATGCTAATAGGATTTGCCAAGAGTCTTATTTTTCAGATGAAAATACTGCCTTTCAGTGCCGTGCCCTTAATAATTCAGACGTCAGATTGTCACTCAAACAGCATTTTAACAACAGCAAACGCACATTCACAAGGAACCAGGTGGAATTTTTTTTATTTTTTTTCTGTTCACAGCCGTCAACTTGGGCAGGCGACCGTTTTCCTTGTCACTCCATCACGCAGGCTAAATGGCACAATGGCTAATGCCGCTGCCACCGTTTATGCATGCAAAGTAGTTCCCACAGATGAGATTTAAGCGCTTTGTGCACGCTGCAGGCGGACGTGGCCCAGATCTTGTTTTGGCCTGGAAACAGATTACAGTATTAGCCTGGCCCTGAAGTGCGGCTGCAAACAAATTGATAACCTAAAGTCAACTATGACCGCTGCGATGTCGGGAATATGGAGGGAAAATTGGTTTGTAATGGATTGACGTGGAGTTCAGCGAAAGAGCGATCGGTGATGAGTTCAATCAAGGTTCAGAGGAAACGGCTGAAAAGTTGAAGAGGTTGTCGTTATCCGTCCAAATGGTGGTTCTCTAACTTTGAAGGCTGTGACCCCAAAAATGACCATCCCAACAAATCGGGACTCCACTAAAATCTGGTTTGATAATGTTTACTTCATTCATTCACCTCAGTCACAAACGTGTCTTTTTTGGGAACCACCGAATTAGATTACAAATGATGCGTCTGAGTAACTGCCCATGTCAGATGTATTGAAAGGAAAGTTGGAGGGCGTATTGAGAAGCTTTGGACACAAATGAAGTATTGTGAAAATAATTATGGTAAGGCTGGACAGTCTAGAGCAGTCGTAGGCCGCGCCAGCCCTGGGTCCAAATATGGCCCTCCAGCAGGTAACCCGGCACACAACGAAGGGTTAAACTAGTTGTAAAATTCTTTAAAAAAATAAATTAAAAAAATACTAACTAACAAAACTATTTTGACAAGGGACAAAATGGCATGCGACCAAGTAAACGTGCCTACCCCGAGATTTATGAATGTAGTAAAAGAAAGAGGACTTTAAGTTATTTGGTAAATAATAATGCCTTACACTTGTATTGCGCTTTACAAGCCTGTATTACCAAGTTTCTCAAAGCGCTACACTGTCGTCATTATTCATTCACTCCATACTCTGTGGTGGTAAGCTACTGTTGTAGCCACAGCTGCCCTGGGGTAGACTGACGGAAGCGAGGCAACCAGTCGGCCCCTCCGACCACCACCAACCACTCACTCACTCACTACATTCGCTAGGCTTCCTGGGGTTACCAAACGGTCTCCCTGCTTAGGTCTGACGGGGTTGGGCAGAGCAAAAGGCGGTATGGCCATACCATTTTCCCCCAATCCGATCAAGTCCCTGGGTTTGAAACAACGTAATAGAAATTACATCACTGTTGTTTTAGCCAAATTATTAATAATTGAACAAATGTATATAGAAAAAGAAAAAAAGAAAATCGTTAAAATCGAAAGTTGATAACGTCTGGGCTATTGTTGTTTTTTGGCATCGGTGAGGCCATCTCATTTGTAAAGTTTTTTTTTTTTTTTAGAATGGGGTAGGAGCTAAAGATTTTTTCTTCATCCTACTCCTGTTCTTCTTTTCATGGAATGTATTATTGATGTGTTTGTGGATTATTGTACTACTTTTATTTTGCATTACCATGAAAAAAGAATAAATAAAATGAAATGGGAACAAGAAGAACTGTGAAAATGTATTGATTGTGCCAAAAAGCGTGTTCCACTCTAAACACTTTGAGTAGGAATCAAAGAGTATGCGAGTTATTTGTGTCTCTACTGTATTTAAGAGAAAAATACAGTGTGGAATTTGATTGCTGGACTGTATTGGGTACTCACTGAAACCAGAATAATACGTAATCTCAGCCTGAAATCCAATGCCAGTAACAACCCTAGTCGGTGTAGTGGATGTATGCTGTAGCAGAGTTATCCCTTCACGCGCTTGTGGTCACGATGGGCACTTTAGCTACAGTATCTCCCACCTCCTTATTAGAATGCATCTGCAATATGAACATTTAATCAGTAAATTCAAGCTAGTTAAGGCGCCCCAGGAGACTATACGGTAACTAAAGTGTGAATAGTGTTCAGGTTGGCTGAGGAAGCCTGTTCCTCTGGGATGAAAACCCAATCACCCTTGTGAAGTAAAGGATATAGGGAATGAATTAATAAAATGCATCTTTATGGAGGAACATTTCTTTTTCTACACCACAGTGGGATAGAAATATAAAGATATTAGAAAAGCTTGTAAAATAAAAGTGGGGTTCATTGATTTTGGGGAAATTGTTATTGTATGCCTTTTTCAACCCATTGTGAAAGGATATGTTGGTATATCTTGGTACACTCTGCACCACTCGCATGAGTGCCAGCGCTGGAGCTGCCACGAGCTTTGACAGAAGTGCACCTCACGTAACCCCGCATCAGCTCCCTGTCTGACCTACATGCAGGAACCCCACTCCTTTTTAAAAAGCGACAGCAACAAAAGCACTCAAAATGATGTCTTTATTCTGCTGGCATACTGGCGAAGAGGAGGAGGAGGGGAGAGGAAGGAGAGGAGATGAGTCACACATAAACACCATCTGTAATGCATTTAACATTTAAACTGTTAAAATGGAGGACTGGGAGACAAACGGAATGGGGAAGCAAGAGCTAGATTGAAGGAGGGAATGAGGCTTAAGAGCTTATTCGAATGGAAAGAATGCATAATATGGTAAAACGGCACGTTGAGTAAATGTTCAGGGCCTATGGGAACTCACCGATCATGATTGAGTCGTCGACGGGGAGCGGGAACACGCAGGCCGTCAGTGCTAGCGTGCTGTGAGGTTTACAGCTGCTGAGACGCAGTGATGTAGTCTGCAAACAAGTCTTTATCCAGTGGCATAAAAATCCCCAGTTTGCGAGATGGAAGCACACGATAGCAGACCAAGTTGAGATGAGATAAATAAACGGAGGGACCCGGCTGAACGGAGGGACCCGGCTGAACGGAGGAACCCGGCTGAACGGAGGAACCCTGCCTACTGACAACAAGGACTGGACGGTCTGTGATCTTGGCCCGTCTACTGAGGGACTCCTTCGGCCCTGGGTCTCTATAGCCTGTCCGTCCATGGGAGTGGATCTCTCCTTCTGTGGTTCTCCTCAAGGTTTCTCGTTTCTCCCACTGGGTTTTTGAGTTTTTCCTTGCCGGGCTGGAGAGTCTAAGGACAGGGGACACCCGAGCTGCTCGTCGCCACCCACTGCTGACGCTTATTTGGACATTATGTTTGCCTGGATATTTGATTCACCGGAACTTTACATTGTCTTATTTACTGTTCTGTTTTATTGCCTTAATGTTTGTTACAGCCCTATGAGGCAACTCCTGTTGTGATATTGGGCTATACAAAACCATTGATTGATTGATTGATTGAGATAAATGACTTAAAATTGCTGGAATAACGTTTTTTTTTCTTTCATGTTGAATTTGAGTCGGTATGAGGTTAAGATGAAACGTGCTAAAGCCAATGGAATAAGCAGAAATCCCACACAATGTGCTTGTTCCATTGGCAATAAGAGGTTTTATCTTTTCTAAGACCTGATCAAATCTACTCAAACTTTAAATTAAACCTCTGAATTCAATTTAACCGCCTAATTAGATGTAGGCCATGTCTTCCTTAAAGTAATCGTCTGGAAGTGTTGTCAAATGTGCAAAATCGACCACCTGGTCTTGCATTTTGATGTAAATTAATACTACAGGTATATGTTGTTTTTTTCCAGTGCTATCTATCTACTTTGAATTATTTGTGCACTGAAAGATACTAAGACACCAACAGCAAGTCAACCATACCGCCTTTGCTCTGCCCAATCCCGTCAGACCGTGGAAGCTAAGTAGGGAAGGGCCTGGTCAGTACTTGGATGGGAGACCGTTTGGTAACACCAGGAAGCCTAGCGAATGTAGTGAGTGGTTGGTGGTGGTCGAAGGGGCCGATGGCGCAGACTGGTTGCCTCGCTTCTGTAAGTCTACCCCAGGGCAGCTGTGGCTACAATAGTAGCTTACCGCCACCAAGTATGGAGGGAATGAATAGTGCCATGTAAAGTATTTTTGAGTGTCCAGAAAAGCACTATTTTGGGGCGACGAGAGCGGGTTGTCTAATGATCAGAAGGTCTGGGGTTCGAATCTCGCCTCCTGAAGGTGCACACTGTCGTTGTGTCCTTGGGCAAGACACTTCACCCACCTTGCCTCCAGTGTCTGCGTACATTGGTGTATGAATGGGTGAGAGGTTCCTTGCTGTAAAGCGCTTTGAGTGCCTAATGTAGGTGGAAAAGCGCTATACAAGTTGAGACCATTTACTATTTAAAACCGATGCATTAAATTATTATTATTATTATTAAACACCACAATAATAATGGGAGGATATTATGTATGTGCATTTGGCTACTAAAAGACTGGCTGACCAAAAAAAAGATTAAAGTCACCACCTGGATTTAACTAACTACTGAACATCCTGTAAGACCAGGTTATTCCATCAATGGATTTCTTCTTCCCTGATGGTATTCCATGATGGCAATCCCAGGATTCATCATGCTCACATTGTGAAAGAGTGATTCAGGGAGCATTAGAGAACATTTTCACACATGGATCGGCCATCGCAGAGTCCAGATCTTAACCCCATTGAGAATCATTGGGATGTGCTGGAGAAGGCTTTGCGCAGTGGTCACACTCTTCCATCATCAATGCAAGATCTTGACGAAAAATGAATTGCAACACTGGATCTTTTGCGTTTCGCTGAAGCCTTTTTGTGTGCGTGTAGTAACTTTTTTTTTTTGTGGTCAGGATATTAGAGTTGTCCCTCAGCTATTTTCTCAAACTGTTCCAATGTTTTGGCTATATTCATCTACATTGCTTGCTATGCTAATTCATACTACAAGAAGTCTAGAGTGCTTTCAGAAGAAAATAAAACACACAATCAGGTATGGTTTAACTTAACAACTCGTCTTAGAGTACACAACCCACCGATGGCTTGGGGCTTTCTTCCCCACGGCATCGGTGACGAGATTAGGCTATCTCTCTGCGCACACATGACTGGCTCTTTGGGGGGGCTCCCTTCCTCTCACCATCCGCCCGCCACTCTCCCTTCCTCCTATTTTTCATTATTTTTTTTTTGAGTCCCAAAGGCAGCAGGCAGTATTTCTATTTCCGGCAGGATTAGATGAGAGCGCGGGCCATCTGACAAGTCATGAGGATCACCCCTCCCTCCCCCCTCCCCCCTGGGCACCACACGGGCGAAAAGTCAAAACCAGGCTACAGTGACTAAGAGGGATCTTGCTGAGTTTACCTCGCTGTGGCGTGCACGCTGGGTAACGCGCTACCAGACAACTCATCCTCTTTCAACACCGAGAGAACGGAATAAAAACATGGTGGGTAGCAGTTTGTACCGCACAGTCGTATGGTGATAGAGTTTGGGATCGTGGCATCAAAATCGCCAAGTATTCGGAGATGAGGGCTACATTAAGTCATGAGAATTTACAATGTAAAATACTGGCTTTGTTTGCGTGACAGCGTTTGGACACTTCAGTGTGTTTTGAAGGGCAGTAATTACCAATAGTGAATCTGCTCGTAAGCGTTGAGCGATATGACGATTAGAACTGAAGTGTGATCCCCGTGACGTTCTGCCAGTTTGGAGGGACCAGCCTCGATGGAATCCATTTGGTCTATACTAATATTTATTGACCTCGTCAGCCACTCGAGGTGCAGACACAACTCGGTCACACTGGATGATCACATTGTACAGTCAATCTTTATGGATGCTATGTTGAGTGTTCAAATGTCTCGAGGCCTTTATTTGTCGGTAACAGACTTCTTCCATTTAAGACAGCCCGACCGTCTCCCGCTTATGTACATCTACAACTCCACAGACATCTTTTTAGTTGTTCCCTAACGGGCCATTGTGCCTCAGGGATGTTTGTTTAATGCAACTCTATGCCCAAACACAAACGCCTCCTATTGTCACTGTCTGCATGCTTTATACGGGCAGAAGCAAGTCGAATGTAATGCTTTTTAATGCCATATTTTAATGCCCACATTTTGCAAACATTTCATGAAACGGAGGAAAGAAAATTGGACGGACACCTTTTTAGAGCAAAAACAAATGTGGTCAATTTCAGCTGAATATGTTTTGGACCATAATTTTGGTATTCGATGAACTTGACATTTAAGGGCTTGATTTTGGCACAATTCACTTAATGACTTTGAATGCCCTGCGGGATCCCTGACTGATTAAACCAATCACAGTGTTGAAGTGTGAACTTTTTTTTTCCATCTCAAATATACTAAGGGGGTCATTTCCTACGCGTGTGACCTGGGCTCTAAGAAAAATGAACTACTCGCAATATCGCCCACCCCATTTGCTTGCCCCGCTTAAATGGTAAATGGACTCGGGTGGGATTCGAAGCCCCAACCTTCCGATCATGAGACGAACCCGCTCTACCAACTGCACTTAAATTGGAGATTTCCATGGCGACAAATCAGTTTATACAACTCAATCCAAAACTCAATACCCCAGATAATCTTGAATTACCATGTCCTTCTTACTTTTTCCTACTTACTAATTACTGTGCTATGTAATGTAAAGTGCGTCCACAGTCCCTTCGTCCACGCACACAAAATCCACGACCAATAGCAACTTCAATTGGGTCAATCTCAAGCTTTTTGCCAACAGTATAACATGCCTATAACCGAAAGAGCCTTTGACCTTCCATGCACGGATCCCATGACAACAGATTTTATAACTCCTCATTGACACTCGTATGGGTTATGTGACTGTTGCACATCATCTGCATACATTCCTTTCATATCAAGACATCAGCATGTGGTTGGAAGGACTAGGACTTGGTAATATCAAGTGGTACTGCTGGTACAACAAAGCAATTATTGTGCAAAGAACTGTCACTAATATATAAAAGTCATGCGCGGAGATTAGCTTGAACAAAACAAATCAAAAAACACTTTTTTATTTTTTATAAAGAAATGAGCCATGACAGAAATCCAAAACAAATTTTGTGTAATTGCCCCACACTTTGAAGTGGATTTTCTCACATTGCATCAGTATTGGTATCACAACACGTTTGCTCCCGACATTTACTAGAACTTTCCTCTCTTTCTTTAAACTCTGCTGGCGTTCCCAGCAGACGCTTGAACTTAAGATTCGGGTCAGACTTGGAGTCTTGTTCAGAGACAACAGGGACACTCCCCGCCGTCGGCGCATTTGACCCACACAGCTGAGGGTGCCAAGGTTACCCCAGGGTCGACTGCAAGTAAAAGCGGCACGCTTTCAAGAGCCTTTGGACTTTTCCTAACCTCCACTTGTGTCAGAAATTGAAAGAAGAGTGGAGATGATGGCGAAAACGGTCCCAATTACACTAAAGTAGAGGAGATGGGGGTCATGCAGAGCCTGGGTCAGACTGGCCTGACGAAGTGGGCGAGTTTTGAAATGGTCCATTGTTAGTCATGAGGAAGATGGAAATCAGAGAAAGAATTAAACATATCAAATCCATCTCAGTATTTTTCTCCTTCTATATGGACGCTAATCATGTTTGCACACCTTTTTTCTTTTCACTGACTAATTTTAGATGGGCTTGTAGTTCATGTTTATGTTCCATCTCTATTGTGAATGACTGAACTAGTCTCATCTCAAAAGCAAAGTTGGGCGTCGAGTGGAGCTGAATGGAGTTGCAAACCTTTTCTACTTACAGCTATTAGGGTTAGGCTCAAGCCATGGAACAGCCATTTTGGATGGCATCGGCCAGCAGAGCGGAGACAAATGTGGACAAGCTACGTCGTTTTTGCCACAGAAACTTAAGGATATAATGAGTCTGTAAACAGAAAAAGAACGGCCCAAAATGCAGACTGCAACACAACTGATTTAATGGAGATAATGGGAAAGTCCAAACAAGAAACTGACAAAACAAAATAAAAGCAGGAGCAACTGAAAAACCAAACTCGGAGACGGGGCTTTGACATGAAGACAATGAACTGACAAAGAACAAGGGGAAACACTTTAGGGAGGGGCAGGCAACATCAAGGACACAAGAAAACAAACTAAAACAGGGCATTGAATTGTTTGTGTGAAATGCTTTTGCTAAAAAAAAAAAAATCAATCGAGGAGAGAAATGAGGACGGGAGAGGCCTCTCCTTTGTACGCATAAGCAGCTGAGATCAGCGGCTCTGTGTCTTGGTGAGATGGTGCCTTCAGCAGATTTCTACAGTTGTTTAAACCTCAAATACCCTGGTTCTACAGTGAAATAGCCGATACGCGAGTCTGACGCCCGTCCTCTATCAGCAGCTCTACTGAAACACACAGGAGAACGAAGTGAAAGCTAATGTCAGGTGTCTGTCTCCGCTTCATTCTGGCTTTTTCCAAGATAATTAAGACGAGGAGCCAGGGTTTCCGTTAGCCAGCTGTAGCCGGCTTTTGGCCGGTTTGAAAAGCAAATTGCCGGTAAAAATATACTTTTTTTTTTTTTTCCATCGGCCAAAAAAAAAAAAGTCTAGCGAAGCCTCTGCGAGGAGCTCCACGTAACGTGAACAGAGTCATCACTACACCGTGCAGTGCAAAAGTCGAATAAATGAAGCGGCCTGAGAGGACGTCACTCGGAACCACGCAGGCAGCGCATTTCACAATAAAGCACATGGCTCGTGTTTACGTTACGGCGAAAAAGAGACAAGCGTCACACAGAGATGTCTGACCGGGAAGACATTTGAGAACAGGGACGACGATGAAAGAAGAAAATGCACATACATGCACTGTTGACGTTACTTCTATGTATAAATAGTAGTTGCAGCACTTTTTCTGCTAACTGCATTTGTGGTTTTTGTGTTTCACATTGTTTTTCTGGATACTTTTGTACGTCTTTGCCGTGTTTTTGTGGAGGTTTGATGGATTTGTTTGAGAGTCCAAAATGGTCCTGAAAAGCAGCTTTTTAAAGGTAAACAAAATGCTAGCTTTTCAGCTAAACCCATTTGAGACCTACAAATTTCTTCTTCTGAGACACTGAAGCGGCACCAAGAGCCCCTACACTTGCTGCACAGTCGAGGCGTCACAAGAGGAGCTACAGGGAAAAAAGTAAGGGACAGACGAGGAGATGGAGAAAAACTGTTGTGGAGCGGAGGGAGCTGCAGGAGGAGCTGACCAGTGCAGGACACCACGCTCTGAAACGGGGAGTTTGCACCGTTTCAGAGGATCAGAGGAGACAGAGGGCAGCCAGCCAGGTTTCTTCCGAGTGCTACAGTTTCCCCGACCTCCAAGGTCATGCGGGTCAGGTCGACACAGTGGCAGCGCAGCTCAGCCGCAGCAGCTCAGGACTAACACCTGAACACTATTGCGTTGTATGTTTGTACAATGACAATAAAGCACTTACTTACTTACTTTTAGTCGACTAATCGCTGTTCAGAGCATGTTTTTGGTCGACCAAGAAAAGCCCTAGTCGACACAAATGCGCAACCGCTGTTTCATCGTCCTCCCACAAAAATACCTTAACACTTTAATAAGATTTATTTATTTTAAAAGTGTGGTTAATTACTGTCTTCCTTGTGACAACGTGGTCTGTGATTGGATTTAGCAGAGTTGATCAGAAACAAAAAGCAGGAGTTTCGGGTTGGCAAGTCTATGTTAGTCAGTATAGCAGACTAAGGTGCAATAAGCTCGGGTGCCTGGTGTGTGTGTGAGTTAGTAGTTAGTGAGACCACCCCCCTGAGAGGAGTGGTTCCATACACAAGATTTGCATGAGATTAGAATTGGCTATAGGGACCTCGGTAAAACTGAAATGGCCCCGGGACGTCAGAAGTTTTAATTGGTATTCAACATTTTAACCGACTATTTCTTTCAGAAACGATGACCAGATCAATAACACTAAATGATGACACGTTATGCATCTGCTCTTATAAAACAGTAATTTGAATCCGTTCACTCTAACGCTGCCTCATCCATCTAAACTTTGCACCAGAAGCATCCAAACTTCCCCAAAAGAGCCTCCACGTTGCTTGCTTTGTCTAATGTTGCCACGGGAAAATAGATTTCCCTGTGCTACGAGGAGATCAGGTTTGAGCACAGTTCCTTTTAGAGACAACGGTCAGCGTCTGCATCGCTGAAGTGTGTTGTGAAATTAGCTCACCGCATCTCATTTCAATCCGTCCAAACTTCGAGGCGCTTATGTAACGACATTGGTGCAATCCAAACGGGAGTCGACTCCCCACAAGGAACAGCGCAAACCCTTTTCACGGCAGATGTAATTAGATCCGGTTCACGAGCCACGGGGCCGCCTTCCTTAATCTCCTCCAATTCATCTCCACCTCTCCGTTTAAAAGGACAAGGCAATCAGGGTATTAATGAGTAAAGTTCGGGTGACTGTCAGCTGTATTGTCAGGGAGGACGGGGATGCTGCGGGACATTTAAGGGTTGTTTTTTTTAAGTGGGCCAGGTGAGTGCGTCCGCAGCGCAGTGGAGGCGCACTAATTAACAGGCAAGGCATTGATCACCAACTCGTTCGAGGGGGGGGGGTAAATAGTGTTTTTCTATTGGAGTGAGAGCTGAAATTCTAGGAGTGATGCCAGTGTATGTTTCGACCTATTGCATCTTCTCTCACTGCAACAAAAAAAAGGGCAGATTAGGGGAAAAACTTCACTGTGATACAAGCGCCAGACATACTTTTCGTTTTTGCCGTATAACATGTTTGAGAAGGTACAGACAGTGGACCCCAATAATAATTATTTGTGGGTCCTAGCCTTTCAAAAGAAAATATATAGGCAAAATGTATATCAAATTTCACTCTTCTATCCAGCATTACATAAATTCAAACTGGCATGGACCATCTCGGGCCCTGAGAACTTCAGGGAGGGGTCTCCTGGTGGTTCCCAGAGTCAATAACAAACACGGTGAGGCTGCGTTTCAGTTTCATGCAGCTAAAATCTGGAAGTCTTCATGAGGATGTGAGACAGGCCTCAACTCTGACAATGTTCAAATCCAGGCTGAAAACAGCTCTTTTTACCAGAGCATATGAAAACTGAAAGTATTTTATCTGCACTCTTGCCTTTTACTGTCATTTATTAACTTTATGTTGATGTTTTATTGATTGATTTGATCTGTTTTCTTGTAATTTTATGCAACTGTGAAGCACTTTGAATTGCCTTGTGTATGAATTGTGCTCTACAAATAAACTTGCCTTAAATCTAGATGTACTGGACAATTATGACATTGCGCATTTCATTGTATAAGTTAAAGCAGAACTAACTTTTTTACTCATGAATTGTCTGTGAGTAAATAGATGCTGTACATTGTGCCACAACCCAATTACACAATGGAGATATTTTTTTTTCACTCAAACTTGGTAACCAGTTTAGTGGTTTAGTCCTGGCTCAGACCACGGCGGTGTACAAACATGGTCCACAGAGACTCCAGGCTCTCCATCTGGGACCTTGACAACATCAAGTTGTACAACGTGAAAACAAGCCATTAGCGTACATTTGCCCACCACTGTTCCTCGATTGTGCCGTGCCAGATTCATGCCCCGCAGCGACCATAGTGCAAAAACCCCCAGCTGTCCCTGAACGCGTCGCCGTATGCTTTGTGTTAATTTCAACTTTGAGAGATGTGCGGCGACTCCCCAATTGCCCCCTTCCTTTCCAATGTCTCGGTAATCTGTCAAACGATCCTTACACAATCAGGTTAATGCTACGCTATCATTAAGACACATTTTCGAAAATGACGTTTTAAATGAATCCATTAATCACTGCGTGTCTCCAAATACAGCTGGGGCCAGCGCCGTAATGTCCTGCCCGAGTGCCGTTAGCCGTCTTCTCCGGAGAACGAGCAAAATGAAAGCCAATAAAGAGAGAATTAAAAAAAACTATTATGAACCATTGCATGAAATGGTTTTCTTAAAGTGCCACTATCTTTCCAACCTTCGTAATTGCTGTTTATTTAATTCTCCCCTAACGTGTGCAGAAAGAATTGTAAAATCTTTGAAGACTAATGCCGGTTGAATTATGCTAATTGTCAAGGCCATAATAACAGCTAGCCACGCTTATTTTGTTTTTCTCCAAAGAGCAGAGACAGAAGTAAACACTTTTAATAAGATAGCTCTTTGCTCAATTAAATCCGGACCTGCCTGTGTGCATATTAAATCTTTGTCAAGAACATAACGTTTTCCAGGTGGAGCAGCGGGGTGACTCAATGGGTATAGGGCTCATAATGAGTACACTCAAAACAATGATTCATTGGACTAACTCAATTTAATTGTGGGCAGATGTTTCAACCAAAACATACAGTTCACTCCAACGCAAATAAAGTACTTCTGTACATGTTCATTTATTTAGTTCGACCAAGTTCTTTTTCTCATTAGTTGAACTAAAATTAAAGGCTTTCATCAAAAGAGATTTAAATGAGTTGGGTCAAGCCGTTTTTAATAGAGAGCTAAAGTTAAATGCTTGTATGTACAGAAATATAAATGAGTTTGGTCAAACCATTGTTTAAGCTTAAAACTAAACTTATTGCAATAACTTGCATGTATTAATATTAATTGTGGTTGTTCAACTCAAAAGTTGTTCGTTATAAAATATACACATTGAATCCAAACCACTATATTTCTTTTAAAATATTTTTTTTTTCCAAAACCTATTCAACACTTTACCCTGAATGGGTTACAAACAAGTTACTCCAACAAGGTACTTCAAACCTATAACAAAATACATAAAAGGTACTGCTTTGAACGGTTGCAAATCACAATTACTCTGTGTAGGCTCTCAGTCGTCCATCTTACACAAAGGTTCTTAAGTTTTCTTCTGTACCCTGTAGAATGTTTGACACTTCAACTACAGAGTATAGAAGATAACTTAAGAACGTTTATTCAAGATACAATATCATTTGCAAACAAAATGTGTCACCATGACCATTGGATATTATGTATACAATCTTATAGTATATAGCACATTTCTCCAAAAATGTACTTTGTATAGGAGGTCATATTTCATTCACCTCTGAAGTTTTACTGCTTTTGAAATGAACAAATTCCTCATTTCCAAAATACATGTTTTGTCACTTTACGCAACAAGAGTGAACAGCCAGAGGTTGGGACAGACGGCTGTCGACCATCATTGTAACATTGTATACAACTGTATAAATATTTGCATGACAGTCACATAGATGGTACGGCCTTACAACATGACCCAATATTATAAATTAAGATGCTTTTAGACTGTGTCATGCAAATATTTCTACTGTTCTGGCTTATTTACTCCTTCTGTGGACTCACCACCTGCAGGAGGAGCCATAGACCCGGCCACAGACAAGTGGAAGAAAATGGATGGATGGCTTATTTACGATGGTCGTATATGTAAAGTGACCTAAACACGTATTTCGAAGAAGCGAAATTATTTTAAAACATCAAATTGAAATCACAAAAGATTGCTTTGTACATTTTGCAAGCACATTTATCCAGTTTGGCTTTACCCAAATCTAAAACCTTCTTGAAAAAATGCGTCAATATAGCAACAAAAACGAGGATGAAAATGTGGCAAAAAGGCAATACATGACCGACAAAAATGTAACGTAAAAAAGCAACAATAATACGCCAGAAAAGTGCCAAAATTGTGGCGAAACCACGTTCGAAAAGACTATGGAAAAAGCAACACAAACACAAAGGTTTTGCGCTCAGTTAAGGTGGGGTAAGAAGTCAATCAGTGTAAACATTCACATTTTCAAAAGGCCAGTAATGTGTTCAATCATTCCATGTAATAACTTTAAGATACCTTCTAATTGGAGCTTAAACAAAACACAAAGGAAAAGAAACGGTTCACTGGTACATTTGCATTTTCAGCCGCTGAATCTTGGTGTTCAGTCTGTGCCCATTCAGGAGCGCGATAACTTTTTAAAAGTTCAGGTCCAGGGCATAGATTAAGCTGAACAAGACGACGAAATGCCCTGATCACATTTGGAACCTGAATGATCACCATGAAACTTTCAATGATGATCCAGACGTCTTCAACAAATCAATGTTGGGCCCTCCTGAACAAGAAGATGCCCGTCACAGTCGGCTCAACATTGCTGCCAGCATCCGCCACCTCATCGACCTGAAATAAAACAAAACTATCATGAAATGTATTCCACCAAGGACACCGAGCCTTCACCAGGGAAGTCTCACATATCCCAGGAATGGGTGGACCAAAAAACAAGTTTCCATCTTCATTATTTTATTTTTTTAGAATTTTTTTTTTCCAAAATTCCTTATTTTCCAGTAATTTGAGCATTTTTATAAGGTCCTCTCATGATGCTTTACTTTCATTTTGTTAGACATGACACAGTTAAATATAAAAGAACACGACTCAAATGTGTCGTGTATTGA
The DNA here is from genome assembly GCA_021464625.1 of Proterorhinus semilunaris. Lineage (NCBI taxonomy): Eukaryota > Metazoa > Chordata > Actinopteri > Gobiiformes > Gobiidae > Proterorhinus > Proterorhinus semilunaris. Next base: position 25,900,762 of record CM038356.1, on the reverse strand, counting down.
TATATTTTGATGACAAGTACTTTTTATCGGGTATTATCTCAGGTAAAAATCACCCAGTGTTAGTGATGGTGTTTTGAATTTGAGCGATAGTGTTCTAGGGTTAAACCGCATATTCATTTAGACTCGCCACTGTCGCTGTGGGATAAAACTGCACCTTTTGCTTTAGCTCGATCCGCACCCGCTGTCTCACGGCCAGCTGCCGCTCACTGGGGCAGCGGCTCAACAGGAGGCATGAGACTGTTATCATGCACTCTGTTTGTGTCCTTCACAAAGCACATGGACCAAAGATGAGAGCGAGTCAGTCCCCTCCCCTCAGCGTTGCCATGGAGACGTATTGCCACCAAATGAATAGCTGCACCATTGTCACTAAATAAAGTTCGGGGTTACAATAGACCTTACATTACCTTTTAAGATGATCAAATATAATGTCTTATTTCTGCGTCTGATATTATTCATTCAACAATATGCTCCAATGCAACAATATTGATGCTTTGTACATTCTTATTGGATGTAACATTGTTTAAATACATGGCACGTATAGGTTTTGTCCTCACCTTTGAGCTAATTATTTGCAATTAATTATTGCCAAATACTGTAGTTTGTTTATTGTTTCATCAATGTAAAGAGATGCAAAATGTTGCATCTCCAGTTACCTCTTGGACCAAATATATCTGGGAACACAGGGTAACAGTGTTGAGTGTGCAGTTGAACACCAACCCCATAATCCCTGAACAGTGAGATGGGTTCCTCGTTCAGGTAGACGATCAGGCTTTTCAGACTGCACTCCTGCAAATATACAATCATATATTCATATATAAAGTGTGAGAAAATCAGGCTGCATTAAAGCTACTCTAAGCAATCCCGTTTTGCCGGTCCGGCACCGATGCATTACCAATAAGCGCCTCTAGATGCGCCACATTGCAAACAGCAGGAGACCAGTGCCGCACCTTGCACCTCTCTCACCCGTTTATTATAATAGAGCCATGCCCTCACCGATCGAGCCGCTCCAAAAATAACCGGCCCGTCTTTGGTATAAATACTTTTTGTATTTCAAAAGTCCTGCCTCAAAAATCACAGTCAAGAATTTACATCCAACACAATGTTTTTAACACGTAGTGAGTCACTTCGGATCAGTATCTCACTGTCAGTGACGTTGACCTATTTTTTTTTTTTTTTAGACAAGCCTCATAGGGAAATAACTGAGACAGGATACGCAAGCACCGACTTGGGATCCATTCAGAAGTCGCGTGTCATTTGCGTGCATAGAGCCCATTAGTGTATGAAGGAGATACATTAATGCAAACAGAACACTGAAGCTAAGCAGTTTTTTGGACCATAATGTTATGACCAGATACAGATTGCAAAATTTGAGTACATGACTTAAAACAACTTTAAAGCAATGTTGACGTCTCTTGGAATTGAAATGAATGCCTTAATGGCACAATTCATATGACTAAATGCATTAATTTTGAAAGGCAGCATGAAAGTTAAGTTGAGATCGAAACCAAGTAAACTATGACCAAACATTTACAGCAGCGTAAGTGGTAGCAATGTCTTGACGTACCTTTGAAGAGAGATCTTTCCTGAAATGAGCTCCATACCACCACAGCAGAAGACGAAGAGGGCTATAGTCACAAACCAAAACCAGAAATGTGTTTTAGCTCATACAGCACAAGTTGCATTTAATTTAATACGTAGTTAAACATTAAAGTCAATAGTATTTGGGCAGAATAATATGTAATTGCTTAATTATAATAACTAGACAATATAAGTCTTATACGTACAGTAAATCATTTTGCTACGTTGAAATGTGCATGGATAACCACCACAGTGAAGTCACACACAAGGCTACAGTGCACCACATTGTTTGGCATTGTTTAAATAATGTAACACAATTTAGTTTGTGAAGACTTGCTGAGCATGGCAGCGTCTCTGATCAGCAGAAACCAGTAAACAGTAGCATATCTGCGAGTCTCATGTCAGCAGGGGAACCCTATCCCCCCTCGCTGACCACTGTTCACCCTCACACGTTCGTTTCACCCTCCGACACACAGTTTAGCGATCGTTGGTAATAATGGGTTGAGAACCTTGTGCGTCAATGCGAGTGCATCGTCAGAGCCTCAGCCTACTCGACCGTGTAGGCTGTAGTGACGATCTGCACTTCCAAATGTGTCAGAAATCTGGCCCTCTTCACTGTGCAAGCAAAATGCGCTCAATTTGAATTTAGGAACGAAACGGCCAGACTTCTGCCATAAGCAGCTAAAGCCAAACGTGGGATATATGCAATATATCTTCAACAATTTGACCTCACGGTCTTTACTTACAATGAATAGTTTGCAATGACTTACCAAAAGCCTGGACAAATTAGCTTGCCTTGCAATTGAGATGCAATTTGTGTCTGAGAATACCACCAGCGGATCATTACTAGCCTAAATCTAGTAACACAACGCGTAGGCTATGACTTTTTGTAATGCTACTGCGAAATACATTTGCATAAGTTCGCAAAAGTGTAAAACTTACCATTTAGATGTGTGTCTGGCCCATGCAAGCTCCCAGCATGTTCAAGATGGCGGATGTCAAAATGATCTCAGTCAAGTGAAAAGTCAAGAAAAGTCGCCCAAACTTGTTAAATTTGGGTTTGGGCATATCCATATAAAAACAGTTAGGTTGGATTCATTTAACATATTTAGGTTTTGATCAAAAGTATTTTATATTTGTTTTGCAAAACATATATTGTGTTTTGTTTGAATGAAATGAAAAAAAAAAAGTAGAAATCATATTTGGTTAGCGACAAAAATATATTTTTTCATTAGGTGAATTAATTATGAATGTGTTCGCACTGAAGACGGGCTCATTTAATGAAAATAATTTAGGTTACAGGGAATACATTTTTTTGGATGCTGTTAAAACAAATCTATATTCATCAGGCAAATACAATATACAGTAAATGTGTCATCTCAAAGATCGGATTGACAAACAATTTTATTTAGGTTATGGTTATACTTGATATAGTACCATCAAGCAAATTGATACAGAATGTGTTACTCTAAAGAGTGGCCTGAGTCAGTTTTTTGATATGTGGTAACTCATAGTTTTAGAGTTTAATTCAGTGACAATTTTGTGATGAGAAGTTGGGTCAAAGTGGCATAAGGAGAGAATATGGATAATTACTTATTTCCAAAGATCGAAAACAGACTCGTTCATGGCCCTAATGTACAGGATGGGCTTGACTGGTGCTGGGATTGTGAAAGAGTTCCTTTATTTGTTTCAGCCTTCGAAACTCTACTATTTTGAACATCTTTGTCTCATCTCGGGGAACACAGATTATGCCAGTTCATTAAATATTTACTGTGGGGTAAAAAACCTTTCACGGGAATCACATTTTTTCACAACTTTTAGACCTTTTCTAATGGTCGTTTATGGATGTTTGTTTCACAGCAAATAGTTCAGTAGAAGTGATAAAACGGCATTCGTAGCTAACGTTAGCATAATGGTATGAACCTAACGTTAGCTTCCTGGTTAGAATTGTCCATTTTTTTAATTGTATTTATGGGCTCCTCTCCTTGTCTGTATCTGTATTTAGTAGAAAACATATTCACAATTCAGCGTTTGTTAAAAATATGGTGGTGTAATGGGAGAACTTTTTTTTTCTTTTTTTTTCCGCCCTGTGGCTGCTTTGGACATGACCATATCTCAGAAACATTAAACTGTCACGTAGTTTAACGTCTTCTCTCTCAGCACAACTAAGGTGACTGGCTCACACTGGTGTTGAGAAGTAGTGACGATATTCAAAACGATGTGCTTGATGTTGGTCAGAAGAAAGAAATGTGAGAAGTTTGTGAATCCAATCACTTGGAAACAATGATCAGGGAAAACGTTTGGACTTTTTTTATTTTTTATTTTTTTATTTCAAAAATGTGGACTCTCGTAGTCAATGGGAGCCTATACAATGGGAGTTGTGTCGGCCCCCGCATGCTCTCCAACTGAAATTCATGTCATTAACGAAACGTTAACGAAACCTATAGTTGACATAAAAAAAACTAAAACGATCCATCCATCTTGTGTACACGTTTCCATTCAGTAACCTCCAAAGAAAAATCACTCCCTTTCCCCCCTCTAATATTCATATTTATCGACGGGTGCCTGTAAACAATTTGAGCCGCACTGTCCTTGACTAAGTGAAAAGCTTGCCTGTGAAGGGAAATGATCATTTATCCATTAAAGGCAGATTCATATTTATGTGCGGGGTGTTTTCTTGTGATGAGGCTCTTGACGGCACTAGCATGCGCCCCTCCTGTCGACCTGTTGGCCCTCAGCCTCCTCCTGAATATGGATGATCCACACGCAGTGGGGAAAAGCACTCATTACAGCTGCTGCACTGCCTGTACGTCCACCAGTGCACAGACCGGAATCCCAACCTGGCAACCCTCCAGAGCGCTCCTACACTTAAGGATCCCAACCTCAAAACCTGGCAAACTTCCAGACTGTAGAGCACTCTCTTTCTCTTTTTTGTGCGTGTCTGGGTTAGTTTTAGAAAACACTTCACAAAATAGGACCGTATTTATAGCAACATTTGTCAGGCAGAGGGTCAGCTCTTTGGACTGAAATCTGTTTTGTTCTAATGTATACACGTCTTTATAAATTAATAAGATATCATGATTAATCTGCCATCAACTGACTTGTTGTACAAATGTCATGCTGGTTTAAAGGAACAGGCCACCGTTATTCCACACTGAGATATGTTCTTACCTGAGCTTAGACGAGTTGATGCCCGTGGAAGAGCGTGGTCGCTTCCAACTTCACCCCCGTTTGGAGCTATAGGAATATGCTGGGAGAGGCCATATGCTAACAACATCTTTGGTCTTTTTGTGTGACTGAGCACACTCTCACGCATCAACTTGTCTAAGCTCAGGTAAGAACATTATCTCGGTGTGGAAAAACGGTGGCCTGTCCCTTTAACAAAGAGGGTCTGAAATGGATGCTTATTGGACTAAATGATGTCTGGACGTGTGACGTACCAGCTGTAAACTTTCAAGCTAAACTATTTGGAACACGGTCTAAAGCTTGATCGAAAGATGGCGTTGTCTCTGCTGCTGTCATGTTGGACCCGTAAATAAATGTGTGTTTATTTTTTGTATCCGTAAACAAACTACAAGCTTCCGTATGTCCGTATAGCTCCTCGTTCTGTGATTGATCCCCAAATCCACGCGAACATTTCGGCCATGGTCCCCAGGCTGCCGTGCAGTTCGAAATTATTTGAGCCCGCACAGCAGCCTGGGTATTCCCAGACAACCACAAACCTGCCATATCATTATTTTTGGCAGAAGGCCTTTCAACTGACCTGAACATCAAGCCTGGATAATGTTGCAGTGCCAGTGACATTAGCACGGATATCAATCTGAGAATAAAGCAGCATACTTGTTGTTAATTAGTATTTACTCCAAACCACTTTTGGTTTGCACTCAGATTGGGGGAGCGGCACAAGATAGATTATGTTGCGTGAATTCACAAATACCTGTGAATTCACAAATACCTGTGAATTCACAAATACCTGTAAATTCAGCTTGCCGGTAAGGTCACTACATTTGGACATCATTATTGGAAAACAAAAAGTCTATGGTTTTGTATCCCTCGATATTGCAACAGGAGTTGCCTCAACAAGGCTCTACAAACATTAAAGTAATGAAACATTTTCACTTTAGTAGACAATCTGCTTGGTAAAAACCTTCATAATGACCAAATTGTGACTTGATGGTGAATGTGACCTTTTGGGTGAGCTAAATGTACTTATGGTCCAAACATAAAAAAATAAGGATTTCCATAACGTATTTCCTTCCCCCCAGGCCACACCCTGTAGTACGACACATTGCCCTCTGTATCAATAGCCCCAGTTTAGTCGTCAAAGCAAGTTGAAACAATACATCACCATAGTTACCACCATATATTTTCATAGCTGCCCACAACCACAATCTTAAACTAGGCTGTTTAGTATGTTGTGATGTCAAGTGAACACAACCTACAGTATTATGTCAGTTCTGACATATCCATGTTTATGCTCTTGCCTGATTTATTGTTTAAAATGCAGCGCAACGATGGTTAACCCACATAGTTGTCAGTTACAGCCAAGCGTACTCTTCGGTGATCCACAATCCACTTTGAATTGAGAATTTGAAGTGTTTATAATAATAGGGTGGGCTGATTATAGTCTATATACAAAGAGCCTCCAGAATAAAACTCCTAAAGTTTTTCATCATTTTTGCTTCGAGAGTTCTAAAGAGTTAGAATGCCACGCGGTCTTAGCCCAGGTGTAACCAGACATCAGCAAAGTGGCAAGGCTTCAAATATAATGTCAAATTACATATTTTAACACAAATGCATGTCCTGGGTGGCAAGTCATCTCATTCACAACTTGCTCCCGGGAATAGCGGAAGTCACTTAGGAGGGAATCCTGAAGCAGCAGATGGTGTGGAAATTATTTTTGGTGAAGGAAACCACTTGGGAATTAGTGCGTGACTAACAAAAAGTGCTGCCAAACGCACTGGGTTTAATTCATAACTGAGATAAAGGCAACGTGTGGGCCTGTTTGGCAGATGAGAGGCTGATGAATAATGTAAGGTTCCGATTTCAGAAGGGCTCCCAAAGTTCACTACTGCTTACGGCTGAAGTTGCTCAGAAAGAAAAAATGTAAAGGAAAATATAAAACTGACTTTACGAACGAATCAACTTTTAGACGTTGGCGTAATTTGAATGTTAAGAAACAAGAATGAAGAAAGGTTGTAAGGACCGTGTAGGCGATATTGATATTGTTTTGAAGATGGTTTGACGGAGGAAACGGAAATGGGCTTGCTTTTTAGGCACCTCTATATTGATTTCATGTTTGTAATTTGTCAAAGACTCTTGAGTAAGTATGGTTCTAATAAGCATTTAGTATCTCTGAAACATTGACAGAAATGGGTATAACCATGTTAAAGAAAACTAAATACTAGTCACCGTTTTTGGCCGACTGCATGCTAGCAAATCAATGGGGTCGTAATGAATGCAGTTTGAGAGTAGAAAGAGAGAGTTAGGTTATGGTTTGTGAACTTAAAAAAAACGTGGAGGAAACTTCTGCTGTCAATTCTATTACGATAAAAACATCCAGGAAATCGGAGAGCACTTTTGTAATATACGAAGTACACAGGATTTCTCAAACCTGCATGAATAAAGCAATGATAACAAAATGACACAATTTTCAAGCCTTACTAACAGATACCAACATTTTTTGCGGAAGAGTTATTCATTACTGTTTGTCAATGATTGATTTGGTATATAATTGGTTTTTCTTTTTTTTTTCAAGCCGTCACTCCAAAGTTTCATATTTCAAGTGCGATACTGACCTTACAATCTCCGTGAAGTGGTCATTCTGGGACCCTCCACCTCTAGACACCCCTTCCATCTCCCCTCTCCTTCGCTTATCTATGATGTGGTGCTGATGAACTCCTGAAGGACCGTCCCGTATGGATCACTGACACCGGGATGGGGCGCAGTCCTTTTTGCTCCCCTCAGATAAGAGCTGTCTGTCAGGGTGATGGACGCGTCAAAGAAGGCCTGCCTCCACTGCTATTGTGGCCGACCACATAGACTCCCATTTACTTTTTGTCGGCTTGGTTTTCAACAGAGGTACGACGAGCGGCCTGGCTTTGTCCGCGGGTATAAAGAGCTGTTTGGTGACTTTGCGCTGGCGGAAATAAAAAGGAAGAATGTAAAACCCGCATTCATGCGTTAGTGTTCTGAACGTAGATAAATGGGATTGCATCTGTGGGCTTTAGGTGGTGTTTTAAACAAAACGAAGCACAAAAACACTTTATTGGATATAATGCAATATAAAGAGAAAGGATTATGTGAGTGCTGTTGTGCAATCATACTGTAGCAATGAGGAATGAGTGTATAGTGCTCTCGTTGGATTATAGCATTTTCTAACTCTCTAGATTACAACAGGGATGAGGAACAGGATTTGTGGTCATGGGCCGAAATTCAGCTACCACAGTGGGTCAAAGGCCACATAAAACAAACAGAATATTTTAAAATAGTGCTGATTAGGTCAAAAGCCCGACAGGACTGTAGCCTAATAAATAATAATACCTTACACTTGTATTGCGTTTTACAAGTCACAAGTTTCTCAAAGTGCTATATTGTAGTCCTTATTCATTCACTCCACACTTGGTGTTGGTAGGTTACTTTTGTAGTCACAGCCGCCCCTGGGGCAGACTGACCATTTACCACGTGGGTATAATGTGTTGTTTATATCCCAATCTCTTATGTCAGTTCCCTCTGCAGGACACGTGTGAAATTCTTTTTTTTAACTGCCCCCTAGTGGCTGGAGTGAGCATTATGGTTATTTCTTTAAAAAAAAAAGAATCATAATTCCACATAGAAATGGGCTAGAGAGTTACTTTATTTTTTTGACATGCTCAGAAATCTATGCTCTAAAAATCTTTATACTCTCTTGCCAACATTTCTCCACTTTACTAGCTCCTACAGACTGCAAACTTTCCAGTCTTGTACTTAATACTTTGATTTTTTTTTTTTTAGGTACTTTTTAATCTCTAATCCCTGCATGATTTGTTGAGGTTTGAACTGCTAAAAAGAAAGCACATTTCTACATTTCCCCTCCCACTTTTAACAAACTTATTTTTAAAAACTAAGCAAGATCCAAACTTCCCTCTGGAAAAAGAAACATCGTTCTAATATATTGGCAAAATAAAACTGTAGGCATTTTTATATTAGTAATCTGCAGCACAGTGTCACATACATTCTAAATATACCCCCTAAATGTCCCTTTCATAACAATAAATGCCATAACATATAACTTGACATAAGTACTTTAAACAGCCTGGAAACAGCATGACGAGTGATTTCGTAAAACATTCAGATATATTTAGAAATCATAATTGATAATGGGTTATGCTTTTATTTTTGTCTTGCTCTCACCGCCGACGACACTTCCCCGAGGTTACTTTTTAATAGCCAGGGTTTTCTGAAAGTCCTTCTGAATCCCCCCCCCCCTCCACAAAAGACATTTGGCGCTAATTGGCATTTGCAGATCTGTTGGCACGGGCAGATGGCGAGTATAAAAGCTGGCAGTGGTACAGCCGCGACAGACGACAATCCGAGTATTTTTAGACATGGCCGGAGTCGTCAGTATTAGTCGTCCTCACGTGGGACTGCATTCGCCTGACGTCTGGACCGGCGTTTAATATGATGACGTATTAGTAATCACGAATCCTACAATAGATTTGATTGACATCACTTGAAGGTCAGTCACCGTGGTGATGCGGCGTAACCACACGACTGTTAACAACTATGATTTGGATTATATAATGACAAACAACCAAGCGGCAATCAAAGTAGAATTTCAAATGATTTAGCTTCTGTTTTGATGCTGTTGCCAGGCTGCGACATCATCTGCATAACTTCTTCAACCGCAATTTTGTCGGCATACAAGTGATCTTTCGCTGTCCCGCGTTATCTCTACCCTGTTGGGGCTTTGAGAGCCAACTTAAAACCTACTAGTTTGTCAGTGCATTCCAACTACAATAGATTTCGGTTTGGTCATTGGGTGGGTTCAATCACCGGGCCTTGGGGTAGGGCTTTTCTCGGTGGAGTTTGCACTTTCTCCCCATGTCTGCGAATGCCAGCTTTTGCTCCAGTTTCCCATACCATTCTCTGGGAATAGATTAGGGGTCTCCAGTAGGCGGCATAGACATTATACCGTCATTCCTCACCCCTTCCATTTTACATCAACACCATTCAAGAGAATCCATCATGACAGGTCAGAGTCCTCCTATAGAGCGGCAACAAGCAGCCTCAGTTCCTGTCAAACAAAGCCAAAATCTAAAACGTTAGAATCGAATACAACAAAACCTGGTTCCCAAACAATTTCCCATCCAAGTAACAGCCAGGCCCTTGCTGCTTAGCTTCCGATATCTGATGGGATCGGCCAGAGCAAAGGCGGTAGGGCCGTAGCTTTAGAGGGAGAACACTTTATGTCATTTATATGTATTGTACATTTTGTCAACCATAACTAAAAAATAATTACTTCTGCAACCTAGCCTGAAACAAAAAGTACTTTCTGTCCACATCTGGCCAAATCTGAATTACTCTCAATCCATAGCACTTTCATAGGACACCTTTCCTGAAACAGTTCTTTAGATACTTGCTAAAATATAATATAGAACGTAATGCTCCAAATGATTATCCAATATCCGCAGTCTGACTATGATGATTCCCTCAGTCCACATAACTGCTTCCTGTCAACAGCATATGCCATCCGTACCCTATTAGAATTGTTAGAAAACCAACTGTTCCTGCACTCGGCAAGAACCAGAAAACAAAAGCAGGACAAATTTTGCGATAACCCACTTCAAGGTGAACTCTGGATGTGAGGACTCGATGTAAGCGTCTCGTTATTTACAGTTGAGTCAAATCACCTCAGGGGGGCCCTCGGCTCAGGATATTTTTAAGTTTGGCAAAGATTGAGTGAAATACAGCCTGAAGTTACAGTAAAAGATGATCATCATCATCTAGTTCCAAATATGGGAGAGTACGCGGCAGTATTTTAAGTAGCTTGCAACAAGGTGTGGTTTAGCAGAAGTTCCAGTTGTTGGGGTGGAAATAAAGCTAGGTGAGGGAACAACATTGCAACCTCCTCAAGAGCTTAAAAGTTGATTTTGCATAATTTATTTTGTTGTGATCCAATTTGATGAAGTAAATTATTTTTCATCGTTTCACCCCTTTGTCTATTGCCTTGAAATGCACCCCCTAGCTAAGGCTGAAACTTTTAATAAAACCCTGTTGATGCGAATAGTATATTATTTATACTGTAAGCCTAGTAAAATTAAAGTATCAAATGCAAGACGAGGTACATATCCACTCCTGGCACCTTGCCCAGACGGTGTGTGCATATTAAAATCCAATATGAGCCGTCTAACAAGTCGCAGACAAACATTAGACATCCCATAATGCTTAGTGCCATTTCCTGCCGTCTCATCGGGCAACAGCATATTTCCCCGAAGCCAAAATCTCATATCCTTCTCCTCATGCGCCTCCGTTATGATCAAACCTTAAAAAAAAAGAAAAAAGAAAAATGCATCACCGAAAACTGTAATGGAAATGTATTTTGTTGCTCGGTGTCGCCGTGTTGCGGGAAGCTGAAAAGTTAATTAAACAAATTGGTGCTAATAGCACTTTTGGCTGCACCAAAGTAGGGCATGATTTTAACAAATGTAATCTCATCTAATATTAATGGCCCATAAAAATGATCTCTGTTATATGCATAATGGATGAAATCATCCACTTTGGGAATTTTACCGGTTGATTTGTTCAATCTTGACATCGTGACACGGTAGGAATACGGATGATGCTATGACCCAGAATATGGTCTTTTTCAGCCCAGCACAATAAAGGCGATTTAGAAAATGTGTTTTTTTTTGTGTGTGTGTGTGTGTGTTTCTCTTCAGGTTTGTATGTTGTTTTGAGCCTTGTCTTGGTTTGGAGTGCACATTTTAAGTCTGAGTGAAAGTGCAGAAATGAAGGTGAATCCAAAATCGTGTTGATGCATGTTTTTTCTCAGAGAAGAAGTTCTCTCTTTCGTTTCTTTTTTTTTTTTTTTGTCTTTTTACCAAATATCACGTACCAACCTTGAACTTGCGCTGGTAGATCGCGCGATTCATCCCCAGCCCCGCGTGGAGCCGACTCCTGCAAACACTCGACTCGCCGCACGCGCCGTCTCTCTCGCAAATCTCAAATTATATCAATCTTCAGGCGCCGCACAAAAGCCCTCCGCCGCGCTAATCTTCACCTTCCATTCAGCTCCAATTTGTGAGACATAAACAGTGTCGAGCGAGCGAGCGCGCTGCCTCTTCCCATCTCGGAGCAAAACGCAGCAGATGCCCATGTAAGATTATCATGAATACAGATAGCAACAAACTCTATCAAAATGGTAATTCTCCTCCAAAAAAAAGAAAAAAAGACTGGCGTGGTGGAGTTTTAATTAGCATTTAGCCTTTTTCACCGGTACTTTTGACTGAGTTAAAACATATTTTACAAGTACGGCTTAAGTTAAATATTATGCTTTCATGTACTGCACTGGAAGGCGTTTGTTCACCTTTGCCGGAGTCTGCCTGTCACACGGCTTTGTGACTTGCTCTTCACGTAAATACTTTCAACCAATGCTCCTTAGTGGTGGCACAGTGGTTGGGTGTTTATACCTCACTACAAGAATGTCCCATATTAAAGAGGGTTTGTTGACTGTTTATAAGGAATTAAATAAGCACTAGTCTTCAGGCCATGGACAATGCTTGTAAAGATATTCATCAGCTGCTTTACTGTATTAGCACCTACCATGCTGGACGGGGCCTTTCTGTGTGCATGTTCTCCCCGTGTCTGCGCACGTTTCCTCCGGGTACTCCGGGTTCCCCTACCACTAAAAACATGTGCAATAGGTGACTCCGCCAGCCAGGTGATTCTGGCCATCAGCCCGACGACACATCTGGGGAGATGGGTCCCCGGGCGCGGTACTGCCCTCGCTTCTTACGGGTCTCCCCAGCAGCATCGAAGAATGGGGACAAGGACTGGACAAGAAGAAATGAAGCTCCAACAAGGACTGGATGTTCTGCAGTCTTGGCCCGTCTGCTGAGGGACTGACATCGGCCCTGGGCCTACAGCCTGGGGGGTGTCATTAGGCCGAAAATGTACCATTGAGCAGAGGTGCCATTAGTCCGACATCTCTAACCCAGTTGTGTTGTGGATTAGAGAGCCATATACAACCACTGGCCCTAACCTTAAGGTCAGTGGACTCTTGCCTGAACCTAATTTTATTAGTCTAAGGACCGGGGACACCCACAAAGCTCGTGGACAATAAAGTATACCTTAACTGTAACGGATTACTAACGCTTATCAATACTTTATTTGTATTTGTACATTGGGTATATTAAGGGGTGCTTGTTGAGTAATAGTGGCTTTTTTAATTGATTTTTTTGGAAGGGGGTCAGTTTATGACATTGACTTTTCAGGCCGTGACCCCTCAACCAACAACTCGGGACCCCATTCTGTATAATGTAATTAGCATTTATAATAATGAATGATGCAAAACTTTTATTGATTATTTATTATTTATTGATCTTAGTTTGGATATGGTATATTGATGTATGGCTTGATTTCACTGAAATATGCTGTTTTTAATCAATAATACATCAAATTCAGCATCAAATTAATTGTGCGACCCCCACTTCAGTGTCCCGCAAACCACCAAGGGGCAATCTGCCATAACCCAGTGGCTCTGGGAGCCACTGGGTTATGGCAATAACTTGGTAAAAGCAAGATTGATATATTGCAAATCACATTACAGTTTCAAAATGTACAAAAGCTCCATTTTCTTTGTTTAGTTAAAACTGTGTTGGTAAGAAAATACGGCGTATTAGAAAAATACTATGGCCTCATCTCCTGAGTCATTCCTTCCTCCTTAAGCCCCTCCCCCATCTCCCCTTCTGCATATAGCTGCTGTCAATAAAAAAATGAATAAATAAACACATAAAAAAGAGGTCAGGCGGTAAAGAGAATGCTTGGTGCTTTGCCCGAAGTAAAAACACATTTATTCTTGTGGAGACAAGTGAATCTTGAGCTGCAGTAAAGTCATTCTGACCAGAAACATGAGAATACATCTGAATACACCATGCGGCGCATTTAGTTTCTTCTGTACAACAAGAGCACAATACTTAAAACATATAAGTTTTGCCTAATGTCTATATCCGCAACCCTTCAACCCCTTTCATGCAGCACTGTTTGGTCTAAACATAATTTACAAAAAGAATAATAAATCCTGCAAGAAGCTTCAGAGTTGATATGGCGCGTGTGCTCTAATAGCAAACTCCAGAAGCTAAACAGATTTTCTAAATGATTGAAGATGAAGAGGAAAAACAATAACTGCTGCTGAACAAAGGGCTAAAAGTGCATGTTTTTTCAGGGGAAATAAGAATGAATAATGGATGTGACAGCAGCCAGACATCACAACTAGCTACAGGCTCAGGCAGACCCCAGACCGGAGCTGAAGGAGTGTTTGGCTGAACCTGTGCACATGAATATTTAGACCATTAGGAGGGCAAGTCGCGTTCATCGCAAAATGCTTGCTCACGCGTGCCTAATGCCGACGGAGTAAGCGGGATTCATATTCAGCTGCGCATTTTGTTTGTAAAGTCGTATTTTTAGAATTCTGTTGTTTTTCACTTGCAATAAGCAGCAGTGTTGAAATAAATTTAAAACATAATAAATAAATAGATGTACTCACAGAGAGCTATTGGTTTTAGCATTGAGCACGAGGCTATCGTATAAATTAAGCTTGCACCCACACTGAAACTAAACTTCTCCTAAAATGTGGATGAGGTCGACGGTGTAAGAAATATGATTAATTAAGCTCACGGGCTTTGGAGGGAACTCGCATCATCTTAGTCTGATTGAAAGTGTTTGTGTTTGGGTATCTCGCAGTGCTAAGCAAAAAACAAACCGAAGAGGATCGTAAATAATGCCTAAACAAGTGGATCTCCTTTACTAGACCTTGGGTAACTTACTGCTGAAGGTCAAGAGTTGTTCAGATAAGCTCCAGCAGCATGCACAATCTCTTTGAATTAGAAAGTAACATCCATAGAGTATGAAGTTTGGCATGATGCTGCTTTCAATAAACATATTCATAACTTTTGAAGTACGTATCAAAAAAAGGGAGTCACACGGGTATGTAAACCAAGCCACTGATTCATCTCTGTTAGTTTGTGATGCGACATGCGCCCGCTCCTGCTTTTGGGAAGGTCACTGAGACAATTAATGCCCTCATCCAACACGACACTGCGTTAAATGATGGGGACATTTCTTTGTGCTTTTATCTCTTATTACGTTTTATCGAATGTGGCCAAGCTTCTTTTGAACTGGCAGCCGCATGCGTCATTTTCTATGGTCAAGTTGATAAGCAATTTGATGATGCCTGAAATTTGGAAATTGAGACTTGGAGACTGAGCATAAAATCCAAGCCATTGTAATAACGTAGTAAAATGCACCATAACTTTGGAGATAAAATGGTTTGGGAAAATGTGACTTTTTGAGGCTTATCATGAAAGTGACAGTGGCAATACTTGTGAACATGGCAGATGAAGTCATAAGCATTTCAAAATTGGGCTTGACATTGATATTTTTTATTAAATTCTTGGTACTAGCAACACTTAATTTAGTTTTAATGTGTTCGAAAGTGGTCTTTGCACAAATAGTAACATTGAATTTCTAACATTCAATCCCAAACCGAGTGAGTGTAGAGCGGACTACAGAGTGGACGCCTTCACTTAGGGATTTGGACATTCCCTGCAATAGTCGTGCTGGGTTGGAGTTGGCTCGTGGCACGCAGCTGCCTTGCATTATCAGAAATGAAAAGTGATTGTCATGAAAATGGTGTAATGTTTTCATGCACCTGAAGAAGCTCTGAAACAGGGCACCAGCTGATGAAATGCAACGCCCAAGCCTCATCCTGACTGCTCATCCTAACCCTAAAAAGATAAGACGTTTTCTTTTCTTTTTTCATTTAGCCCAATTTGACACAGGTGGGTAGAGTATAGCCAAAATATTTGTACCATTACTTTAAAATAGGTTTACTCAAGTTGTAAGTAAAGAGCAGTGATTCAAATAAAATAGTACTTGTTCAAATTACTACTGTATTTTTATTTTATTTTTTATGAAGTAGTATTTGTATGCTGACAGACAAAACAAAAGTGTTGTAACAGGGAATGTTGTAATTGTACTGATGGTCAGTGTTACAGAGCTACAATAATCAAAGCTGGTGTGTTCAGTGTTATATTGATCAAAGCTGGTGTGTGTTTAGTGTTATATTGATAAAAGCTGGTGTGTTTAGTGTTATATTGATCAAAGCTGGTGTGTGTTTAGTGTTATATTGATAAAAGCTGGTGTGTTTAGTGTTATATTGATCAAAGCTGGTGTGTTCAGTGTTATATTGATCAAAGCTGGTGTGTTTGGTGTTATATTGATCAAAGCTGGTGTGTTTGGTGTTATATTGATCAAAGCTGGTGTGTTTAGTGTTATATTGATAAAAGCTGGTGTGTTTAGTGTTATATTGATCAAAGCCGGTGTGTTCACAGCTACAATAATCAAAGCTGGTGTGTTTAGTATAAACTGTTCTGTACATGAATACTGTCATCTACAATACTGTCTGCCATCACAGAAAATAGTTTACTCTCTCCTTATAACTATACTTGTTTGATTTGCAGAAGTATTTCTGTGTTGTGCTTTAATATCTATGAATGGCATATCTCTAATCATATACTTCAATCTGTCAAAATGTTGTGAATACACA
Organism: Proterorhinus semilunaris; assembly: GCA_021464625.1. NCBI lineage: Eukaryota > Metazoa > Chordata > Actinopteri > Gobiiformes > Gobiidae > Proterorhinus > Proterorhinus semilunaris. The sequence goes on along the minus strand of CM038356.1, from coordinate 25,884,378 downwards.
AAATCAGACCCATAGGTATACGATATTCTTTGTCAGGCTTCTCAGTCCCCCATGTAAATAATTGCTACAGCTAAGAATAGATGGGATCATGGTACAACAGACGTCACAAGCAACAGACCCGGTGACATCACATCTCCATCAGGAAACAGTGCCAGCCTTTATTTTTAATGGGCACAGTCGAGCAAGGGCAATATCATGAGACAGCGATTCTCCTTGTCTTACTTTTTTTTCTTTTCTAAATTTGGCCCCACAAAGCTGCTACGGGAGCAGTTCAAAAGAGGTAAATGGTGTTCTAGTCGAGTACGGAAATGAAGTCCACGTCTCGCGCCCTCAAATGTTGTGCAATGGCCGTCTTTGCTACATGGCGCAAGCCCGTTAGCACATGTGTTTGGAGCACGGTGCTCCCCGGGGTTGTCGCTGTAAACAAGGACATTTTAATGTATACATACTTTTTAATGTATTTTTTTAATGTAATTGTATCGTATTTTTAATGCTTTTTATTGCATTTTTATTGTGTTTGAGTGTCTGGTGCTGCTGTGAGGCACATTGAGTTGTACATGTACATGAAATGTGCCATATAAATACACTTGCCTTGTCTAAGCTGGTGTGTTCAGTGTCATAATGATCAAAGCTGGTGTGTTTAGTGTCATAATGATCAAAGCTGGTGTGTTTAGTGTCATAATGATCAAAGCTGGTGTGTTTAGTGATAATCAAAGCTGGTGTGTTGAGTGTTGATCAAAGCTGGTGTGTTCAGTGTTGATCAAAGCTGGTGTGTTTAGTGTTGATCAAAGCTGGTGTGTTTAGTGTTGATCAAAGCTGGTGTGTTTAGTGTTAATCAAAGCTGGTGTGTTTAGTGTTAATCAAAGCTGGTGTGTTTAGTGTTAATCAAAGCTGGTGTGTTTAGTGTTAATCAAAGCTGGTGTGTTTAGTGTTGATCAAAGCTGGTGTGTTCAGTGTTAATCAAAGCTGGTGTGTTTAGTGTTGATCAAAGCTGGTGTGTTTAGTGTTGATCAAAGCTGGTGTGTTTAGTGTTGATCAAAGCTGGTGTGTTTAGTGTTGATCAAAGCTGGTGTGTTCAGTGTTGATCAAAGCTGGTGTGTTCAGTGTTGATCAAAGCTGGTGTGTTTAGTGTTGATCAAAGCTGGTGTGTTCAGTGTTGATCAAAGCTGGTGTGTTCAGTGTTATATTGATCAAAGCTGGTGTGTTCAGTGTTATATTGATCAAAGCTGGTGTGTTCAGAGCTATATTGATCAAAGCTGGTGTGTTCAGAGCTATATTGATCAAAGCTGGTGTGTTTAGTGTTATATTGATCAAAGCTGGTGTGTTCAGTGTTAAATTGATCAAAGCTGGTATGTTTAGTATAAACTGTTCTGTACATGAATACTGTCATCTACAATACTGTCTGCCATCACAGAAAATAGTTTACTCTCTCCTTATAACTATACTTGTTTCATTTGCAGAAGTATTTCTGTGTTGTGCTTTAATATCTATGAATGGCATATCTCTAATCATATACTTCAATCTGTCAATGTTCTTAATACAACAGAATACACAAAATCAGACCCATAGTTGTAAGATATTCTTTGTCAGGCTTCTCAGTCCCCCATGTAAATAATTGCTACAGCTAAGAATAGATGGGATCATGGTACAACAGACGTCACAAGCAACAGACCCGGTGACATCACATCTCCATCAGGAAACAGTGCCAGCCTTTATTTTTAATGGGCACAGTCGAGCAAGGGCAATATCATGAGACAGCGATTCTCCTTGTCTTACTTTTTTTTTTATTTTATTTGGCCCCACAAAGCTGCTACGGGAGCAGTTCAAAAGAGGTAAATGGTGTTCTAGTCGAGTACGGAAATGAAGTCCACGTCTCGCGCCCTCAAATGTTGTGCAATGGCCGTCTTTGCTACATGGCGCAAGCCCGTTAGCACATGTGTTTGGAGCACGGTGCTCCCTGGGGTTGTCGCTGTAAACAAGGATATGCTCTTAGCTGGAGACTGCCAAAAAAAAAAAAAAGGATGAAAGAGCTGAAAGTGTTGTTGTTGTCGGGCTATTGCATATTAATATTCACATCTTATGGGTCGGTTCCATAGTTGCATCATGAGGCACATTGGGTCTGAAATATGAATAATTTGGCCTTACAACTTCATTGTACTAATGTTTCTGTGCCGTTGGGAATTTCATTCATTAATTTCACTCGTGAAAAAAAATGGTACTAACATGCTGCATATTAATGGGTTTTTATGTATTTATTTATTTGTCTTTCTAGTGATAACACATTCTAAACATTCTAATCAGCAATCACATTAGCATGTACACCACAAGGATGCTTCAAATAATAATGGTCTAGCTTGACTTGACTGTACTTTTCCTATATTCCACCTGGATACTCTCCTGATCAAACTGTTAAGACCCATTTTGCATGGTTGGCTCTTGAGAAGGTTCTAAGTCGAGCTTCAAAATGCAAAAACAAGAGATGGATCCTTATGTTTTTTGACCCTAGTGGCCCAAAGTATCTATCTATCTAAATGGCACTCCTCCTGACCTTGGATTGTTGTCGGATTTCGTCAAACCAGTTGTTTCCAATTTGGGTTATGGAGTGGATCCGGAACTAAAATCTAAGAAGCAAATTAGCGCAGTTGTTAAATCCATTTTTTTTCCACTTGATGAAACTGGCTTAAATGTTGCCAGTGTTCTTAAGACAGCAACGGCCAATTTGGATTACTGTAATGCCCTTTATGCCGGTGTGATCCCGTGTGCGCTCTCCCGACTGCAGCTCATTCAAAAGCGCTGTAGCTCGGCTTTTAACAGGGACACGGAAGCATGGACATGTATCTCACCGGTTTTAGCTCTGCTCCAGTGGCTCCCTGTCAAATTTAGAGTTGCCCCCTCCTGATTCACCCTTACCCCCGGCTCACACTGAATCCGGTTAAGGTCCGGTACGGCGTCCGCAAACTTAGAAAGTCATTAAAACCAATGTAGCACACTCGCACTGCTCCGCGAAGTCCGGCTACCGAGGCCATCCGGTGGCCTTGCGGCGGCAACGGAAAGAATCCGCAAGAAGTCTATCTTTGCCGGATACCGGAGCCCCAACGGATCAAGCTGACAGAAAAACACCAGCCAAACAGGAAGTCAGGTCTCGTGAGAGAGGAAGATCCGGTGTATTTCAAAATAAAGTCTGTCCGCTTACTACTTATTTGGTCTCGTTTACCACCTGTAAATGACCAGTGACACAGGGGCATTAGTGTGTTGCAAAGCATCCACTTCACTGGGGAGAGTCGTTGTTCTGGCAAATACGGCTTTTGTTACAAAAACTACCGATATATGGGGCGACTTATGACGTGACCTCGCACCAAGAGGGAAACTCGCGTGCGCTTCTGTTCTCGCGGTGGCCGTTTCTGTGCCTGGCGCAGCATCTGGCGCCGGAGCTGGCGGAGCCACAGTGTCAGCCGGACTCGATGCGAGTAGTAGTTTGGGGGGAAACCGGACTGGATCAGGACCGAGACCGGACCGGACCCGGACCGGATTCAGTGTGAGCCGGGGGTTACGCTCCCTCTCGCGCTCTCAGGTCAGCAGATCAGCTGCAACGGGTTGTCCCGAAAACCAAACTTGGGGGAGATCGAGCCTTCTCTGTTGTTGGCCCGCGGCTGTGGAACCGGCTGCCATCGGAGATTAGACAGGCCCAGTCTCTACCTGTTTTTAAATCTCTCCGAAAAACGCAACTCTCTTTTCGCAGGCGTTTCACACAGAATGATGTGCATTATCACTGTTGTGAGAAACACGTTTTTTTTTTAAACTTGTTTTACTGTAAATTGTATATGTTTTGTGGACAACACTTTGGCAAACGGTACAGTTTTTAAAGTGCTTCATAAACAAAGTTGGTATGGTATTATTTTCCACTAAAAGAAGAAGCATGAAATTACTCACCTTTTGCTACTTTACTACTAACTTGTCAATTTCTTCAATATGAGTCACTGGTTGCGCGGCCCTTCCAAATATTTCGTTACTTTATTTTCACCTGCACAATGATAAAGTGAAAGTGTTTTGAAAGCTCCCCCACGTCAGCGCCTCCTCAGACCTGTTCTAAAGAGGATGGGCTGCAGTGGGTCTTGTGGTATTTTACTAGGTCTGTTTGAAGCAGCTGATGCAACGGCCTCTGTGTGTGATGTCACTCATGTTAACTATCGGCTTTCATCTTTCAGGGCGCGTCGCCGAAGCCCTTACGATTAGCTTCGGTTCTTATTCTTCACCATCCCGGCTCTGATTTAGGTCTTTGTCTGTAACGCCCTAATTTCAACACATTCATCTGAGTCAGTATGAACAGTAGATGATAAAGTTTGCTTGCTAACTCAGAATATGTTTTCTGACTTTCTTCTTTTCTTCTTTCTACATAATATTTGGTAATAATTTCAATCACTATCTTACATTTTGTTGATTCAAAAATGCTACATTATATTGATTACAACGGCTTATTCAATCACCTCTGTCTCGTCAACACCCTTCTCCCTTGCTAACAAACTCCAATGCCTTTGGCAGTGAAGATTCAGACACAACCGAATGGGGCACCGCCATCTTGTGGTCAGGGCCAAACTGCAGGTCTGCCTTGAGCTGACATTGGTAGTAATTTATCACATTGATGTAGCGTGTGACGTTTAGACGCTCTCATTGCTTGACAATAATTGAAATCCCTGCTCACAGGAAACTGCTACCGCCTACCGTAAATACCTCTGCCACCAAAGTGGGCGTGGCAGAAGAATGGATTAGACCATTAGTAAACGAGAACACTGTAGTGGCCCACTGCTCCTGACCGGTTGTCCCAGCACCAATGAAAGATGGGTCAAATGTGGATGTCAAATGTCCATAGACATAAAGTAAGCCTTTCGGAATAACAATTGCAGATGGGCTCTAAACAGATTCGAATTGTTAAGTTGGAGAAGCCATGCTCCATTAAACACCCCTATCCCCAGTTTGAGAAGCACTGCTCTGGGCCTGTATTTGAAAGAAAACTAATTTGGCCAATCATTGTTGAATCCTGCGGCGACATGAGCCTGAACCTGTTCGATCCCATCCATTACCAGCGCAGAGGCATCACCCGTTGACTTTCAATGGGCAGCACCAAAGCCACGTCAGCCTGAATTCTCCCAGCTGTCTGTCTGCGGCCGACAATCAAAGAGCGGCTCTATAGGCTCTGACACTCACTCACCCGGCACTCGGTCTCCCGCACAGAGCAAAAGTCTTTCTGAGGTTTTCGGAGAGGGAAGCACTCCTGGCACACCAAGGAGAAATTCAACTATTTTAAGAATTTACATACTTCAAACATACATTTATCAAATGAAGGTCTGTTTCTTATTACATTTAATATGCACGTTTTTGCATTTTATGTATGCAAGTCAAATAATGGAAAACCGAGTCCCCCCCTGCACTGCTTTTTAATAACACTATTGTAAATCATATAGACCTAAAAGGGTCCTCAGGTGCTCTCCAAGGGCATCTTTAAAGGAAGGGACTATTTTTGGAACACTTCAACCAGCGTTTAGATGCTGCTGAGTGTAATTATTTCTCAAAATCCCCTTGGGGGCCTGACCAAAAATGATTAAATCAAAGCCACAGCGAATGGCCGCTGTAATCAAAGCTAAAGGCGGTCCAACAGAACATTGGAGCATATGACCTTTTTTCTTGTGGTGACTATTTTTGGGTCAGCCAGTATATGAGAGCTCAGTTTGGCCCCAGTGTCTGACGTTGCCAACAACAATATTACATTATGTCAGTGCAATATTTGCGTATATTAATATCAAAGTATGCCAACTTAAATCTCAGTAAGCTCTTTGGTCTATTTCTATAGAGGCAAACGTTTCCGAAAAGTAGTCAACATGATGAGGTTGATTTTGAGATAAAAATTCTACTTAATCCTTATCAAGATCCTGAATCAAGATCTTGGCAACCTCCATGCTAAACCATCCCGGTGGCGTCTTGCTGTGGTTCCTTCACAGCAATCACAGCAGTCACGCTTCTGTCAGTCTCCCCCAGTGGAAACTTGTGTCTCGTGACAAGCGTGATACAAATAATCTTCCATTTCATCCCTGCAAACCTACCCATACATTGTATGTAAATAGACTCATAACACACAGAGCACTTTTTTTGTTGTTCAGTTCATTAATTACGTCCCCAGTTATTCATTAACACCAAGTCTATTGAAGCCTCGTACTTCCATCATCAAAGAGCCGTAAATGCTGTAAAAGGCGAGAACTCAAAGTGCTCAGGCTTCTCTCTTCCTTTGTAAGTGTATTCAAGGCTTTGGTGCACTGGGCTTTTATCTGTAGGACAAACAACAAGTGAATGAAGCCTGTTCTAACCGGCAGTGGTGGGTATTTTACATAGATAACAGTTCTTTCGGACGCTCAGAAGAGACAGATGCTGAGTTTAGGACAAGAAGAACACATTGGTCTAGAACACTGTGGCTTTGGATTGTTTTTTTTTTGTGTTTTTTTTATGAATGTGTAAAATCAAAGCTGAACATTTTGAAAAAAAACCATGCCCTGGCATTATTATTTTTTTCCTGACCTGATTTGTGAGTTTGTTGGGGGCGGGACATTGTTGTGTCAGATCGCCTGCCGCCCCCGCCCCTCTCTGCAAGACCCAGGCGGAACTGATTTCTAATCAATTGCACGCGCCCGGAATTAGTAAAGGGACGGACACTTCTTCTTCACTGTGGAGCACTGAGGCAACCAACAAACTCTCAAAGCTGTGCCGAACCAAGTACCTACAAACAAAGCGCTGGACGGACCAGCCGGTTTTTCACTGTCAAGTGCTTTTCTAGTTTGCTGTGCTGAGCACGCACTTGAAAGGGGGAGAGTACCACCACTGAACATAGAACAGGATTTCACTCAAAAATGAGAGATATCATCCGCTCGTTTCCATGGAGATTTGGTTTCATTTACATGTATCCAAACAAAAGCTGTCGTTGGTTTACATGCTTTATTTTGGTCACCGATTGAAACGTTGAAAGCATTGTTACTGTCCTGCTGTCCTCGAGAAACTTTATGTACTCTTGATGCTCCATGGCAGTGCTCAGCACCATCAGCTCATCAGCGAATGTGTTGTCAATTCCACGGTCAGCGAGGAAGTCCATTAGGTGGTCATAAAGAGCCCAGTCCAGAATTGAGAATTAGCTCAGGTATTGCATGTGCCTCCGTCTATCAGCGTTTTTCATCAGTTTATTTGTAACCTTGCAACATGTGACCTGGAATGTTCCGCAGCGAGGCTTTAAAGTAACAAGTCAGGAATGTACTTTTCTATCACATATGCTCTCATATATATATATATATATATATATATATATATATATATATATATATATATATATATATATATATATATATATATATACACAAACTTCTCCAGCCCCTTTAAAAAAACCTGCCTGTTTATTTCTTGATTTATCTTTGTCAGCGCTGTCCTCACACTAGTTAGCCGCTGTTGGGAGCGCCCCGCACATTTATCAGACACTTTTCATGCTTTGTGGGGATGTTGCAGTGGCTTTTCTTAAGGCACAGTATCACTTCAAGGGTTTGCACAACAGAGTGACACGAGTGTTTTACTCAGATCTTTACTGTTGTCGACAATGACGAGTCACCGCGAGGGGAGGGCTGCTGAATAAGGCAAAGCAAAACACTTCTAGGCAATAACAAATGTTAACAGTGGTTATATGAGGTAAACTCATAGACTGTATAAATAATAGACAGCTCCTCCTCACTCCTCACCGTTTACCAAAATGACCACGTTCGTGGGGGAAATCATGGCGGATTTACAGGCTCCTCCTCTCCAGCTCTGACGAAGCATGTTCCTAAAAAGGGATAAGGGAGGGATCTTGACTGTAGACCCGGCCCTCGTGGGGCGTGTAATGGGCGTGTATTTCTGTTGTAATCACGCCCATGGCCAGGCAGCAACGTAAACGGCCTGTCAATCAAAGTCAGGCCCTCATTAATTATGCAAGATTTCTAAAATTCTTATCTACGATAAAAACCCTGGTGCTTCATATTGTTTTTAACCCAGCGTAATCACAGGAGGATTATCTAGCTCTAGCCACTTCTAAACCATTAAGCACCAGGCAATAACATTGTTTTTAACGTGTCTAAAGTCCAATGCATTGCAATGGGGGCATAGCGGTCATATGGAGGTACTACAGCAAAAGTGGAGCAATGGCGGCCTCCAGTGTCGTAGTCAAAAAGCAGAGCAGTCAGCGGCCATTGGGTAAACTAGGGACAGTGTGAATATGAATAATTGAGTCTTCTCTTTCAAGACTGCTCTTTCACAGTAAGGACAGCCTTTTGTGTCGCAGTAAATATTGGATATTAGGCATTAGTTATGCACATTTTGGCTTCTTTTTTTCCCATCCTGCCCTACCCAACCTAATGAAAATTTAACCCAATTCACCCCACCCTTAAAAATAGGTCTCAATTTGAGCCACGCTGCATCTGGCTGTCATTCAAAAGCATTGGAGTTTAATGTGGACAAATGGTGCTTTTGTTCACATCTAATAAGCTGCTGAGGACATGTTTAAAACCAAGTGGGCTTTACTTTTACCACATCATCAATTTCTGATAAATATATTTGAGTTTAAATGTGCATGTTTTTATGTGCATCTCTGGAATCGCACATATATGGTCATGTTTGAAGCAGTTAAGGGGGAAAACAAAAGTAAAAAAATCTAAACTTTCTCTAATTATTCAAAAACTACTTTAACAAATGCTGAATTATGAATATAGTTTTCTACTAAATAGATACAAAAACATGGATAGGTGTAATGTTTTACTGAACAATCTGCTGGGAAAAAATATCCATATGGACCCGTTTTAGACATAACTTTATTTATGTGTGATCAATAAGTTCATATTCCACCAGAAAATGTCTTAAAAGAGCGAACAAATTGTGTTTCCCAAAAGATTCTCTTTTCTCCCTCGGCGAAGCCACGCCCCCTTCTATGACGAGATGCCATCTGTATCTATAAAATTGATCGTGAATCCGGGATGGAAAGCAAAGGCGCCATGCTAACCACCCCTAGAGCCGCTGGGTCACTGAAAGGTCAAATACACACCAATATGATTTTTTTTACATACAAAGTTTCATAGTGCACCTTTAGGCGGCACGGTAGCACAGCGGTTAGAGCTCGTGCTTCACAGATAGAAGGTCCGGGTTCGATTCCCACCTGGACGGGCCTTTCTGTGTGGAGTTTGCATGTTCTCCCCGTGTCTGCGTAGGTTTCCTCCGGGTACTCTGGTTTCCCCTACCACTAAAAACATGTACAATAGGCCCAGGGACTGCAGGTGGAAATTAGCACAAGTGCTATAACCTGGTACAATGCATCTCTCCTTTCTGAGGCTAATGTATATTGTACACTGTCCCTGTTCAAATAAATAAATAAATAAAATTAAGGCATCATTATGAAGAAACGTTATTGTGTCTGTCAAAGGGAAGATACTTTGTCCAAAAGAAAACCCAGCATAAATCCAAAATGAGCTTTCTTCGCAGGGTGGCTGGACACACCCTTCGAGATTGGGTGAGGAGCTCGGAGGAGAGTCACTGCTCCTTCGCGTCGAAAGGAGCCAGCTGAGGTGGCTAGGGCATCTGTTCCGGATGCCTCCTGGTCGCCTCCCTCGGGTGCTCCAGACATGTCCTACTGGGAGGAGGCCTCGTGGCCCACACACTGGTGGGACTATGTCTCCGAGCTGGCCTGGTGTCGCCTCGGGGTCCCCCCAGAACAGCTGGAGGAGGTGTGCGTGGATCGGGAAGTCTGGGCATCTCTGCTGAGACTGCTGCCCCCGCGTCCCGGCCCCGGATAAAGCGGAAGAAAATGGATGGATGGATAAATCCTTTGTTCCCATCTTAATATGTGACGAGTTCTAATATTGATCATGCATCAGACACTAAAAGCATATCAGCTTTACGTGCGTGTTCCCCAAGCTGAACTGAAGTGGCTTTTTGTAAATGACATTATTACTCCATGTCCTCGGTGGTATGATAACCTCGAACGGCACACTATTTTTACATTGTAATTGAGGTGATGGATGTTCAACCCAATCTCCATACAAACATACCAATCATTTTCTCCAAATAAATATGACCCTAATACATCTAGTGTTGCCGGGATATTTCAATTATAGTCTGTATAAACTGGAACAAAACATAGCTTCGTGAATTCAGGTCATGCAAATACATTTTGATTTGTCAAAAAAAAAAAAAAATAATAATCTCCCCAAAGAGAGACGCGACTTTTTTCTCCCCCTGCGCTTGTCTGGCAGTGGGCCTTTGCATACAATAGATCTAGAGTCACGGGGAGGCAAATAAACCCCGCTGCTCAAGCTCATCTTTTAGCCCCCGTTATCTGTGAGAGGGCGTCCAATTGCGGCACTAAATCTGGCGTAGCCTTCGGCGCGGGCCCGTCGCTGCGCGTCAACAGAGTGACGCGAGCGCCGAGGTTTTAATTTTTTCCTTCTACTCATTTTCTTTATCCCCGGCGTCGTATTGATTTCACGGAGCCGCGGCGAGTGATCGTGAATTACAGCGGTAAGTGCTGGGTCAACATTTTCCCCGACACCCCAAACGCATCCCGGGTTTGAAGCGGCCAATGAACTTTAAGCTCAGAATGTCAAGGTGAGGCGGCGCGCTGATATTAATGCCCCGGTTTGATGAAGCTCTATTGATCTTTGCCACTGGCTAACCTGGAGCAGTCGCATTAGCGGCGCAGCACTTCCTCTAATGTAGTTAGGACACGCAGTAACATCTGTTCAGCCTGGCTATGCCTTGGTGAGACTGGCAGAACCAGTTAGCTGCTTTTTTATTTTTATTTTAACAGCACATTTTTTGATCCTTTTCACATACTATAATTTTTTTCTGTTTTGAACTTCAATGTGGCTCAATTGTCAACGCATTTATAGTTTATTTATGATGATATTGATTGATTTTGATATTTGCTCATGCTCTAATTGTAATCGATAAAGATTGTGTTAAATTAGCTTAAAACATTCAGGGGCTGAAGCATGTATGGCATGGCTGATGAAGTGTCGTGAATGAATACAGTTACAGCATAGGGATTGAACCGCCAGCCTTTGGGTTAGCGGGTGAACGGGAAATGCATTTTGCAAAGTGTGAAAAGTGTCTCTTCAATGAACCATCACATCCCGACTACAGACTTGGAACGGTTTCATCCCATTCCGAGCGTTTCGTCTCTATCGCCGACCCACTTTCACTTTGACATTTCTCCCGAAATTAGAATATGGTAATACAAGTCTTTTAATCATTACCAGCAATAAATGAGTCTATATTGAGTCATTTCAATTATAAAGATGTCATCCCTTAAAGAGACCGCAGCATGGTAGTACAGTTTAATTGAAACGAATAGTCTTTTATGAGTATGGGTCATAACTGTTATTATGAGGAATTTTTTAACTTATTTTAAGGCGAGATATGAAAACATAGATTTTTAGCTATAGTCCCCCACCCCCCACCCCATCAACATCTTTATTTTAGTGTCAGAATTCAAATAAAATAAAAAGACCAAACTCACCCTATTCCGATTGCATTTATTTTATTACGTTTGTTGAGTATCACTTGTCATTGTTGAGATTTCCAGGTAGCCAATCCTTTGCTTTTTCCCACGCATATTTAGTCTCCTTTCTGAGGTTAATGTATATTGACACCCTGTTCAAATATATAAATAAATAAACTAACACATATTGTCTCGTTTGGTATCCACGTGTAGCATGAAAGGCGACCGAGATGACACTATAATCCAAATATGGTCATTTCCTTTCTGGTAGATAACGACTGCAAAAATAAAAACCGACTCCAAACTTTCCAGTCTTATACTTAATATTTTGAAGGTTTTTTTCTTTTTTTTTTTCCTTGTCACTTTTAACTGGATTACCAGATATCCAAAATAGTCACACACACACACACACAAAAAGACTGAAAATCTAGACAGTTTTGGCCATTTGTATGTATGAAATGTGCCAAAATAACAGAAAACTTCAAATTTTCGTTTGGGCTCAACATTAGAATTGATTGTGTTGTAGGTTTTTAGTATGCATTTATTCAAGAATGTCCCACTGGGGAACATGATCACTTATTCCAGAGAGTTTTGTGTTACTGTGGCTCACATTGTATGGGTATACATTTATTTCAACCAATCATGCATTATGCTGCGTTTACACATAAGCACGATGCGTTACGAATGTCATTTTTCCGTCATTCGTGACGTTCGTGACGTGACTTAACGCATCTCAATGGGATTCTTAACAGAACGCATCAGCTCGTGACATTCGTGACGTTCGTGGAGAAAGTTTTTGTCTGTCAAAAAATCTTCCACGAATGTCACGAATCACCCTCTGTTCGTGGAGTTCGCAACGGAGCGTGTCCCTTCGTGAGGAGTAGTGGCGCTTCGTAATTCAGCGTGAGAGCATTCGTGGAGCATTCGTAGAGCAGAATCACTGTTTTCACGCTCAAAATTGACAGAAACCCACGCTACGCGCAAAGTAAATGTTCGTACCTGCAGTAGCTATGCCAAGGAAAAGTGTCACAAAGTCGGCCAATCCGCGCTCCAAGCCACGGACAGAACCTGCCGCTGCCGCTCCGCGGGGTGCTGAAAGTGTTTCTTCCTCCTGCGGTCGTACCTGATGTTCGGGAGTTGGAGCCAGACGAGCCCAATGACTCAGGGGAGAGCACGGCCTCTGCTCCGCCTCCAACCCGGCGGAAGAAGATCACTCCACTTTCGCACAATTCTTGACAGATTTCGGACAGAACGCGAATATTCCCAGTGACCCGTAACAGCCCGTGGCAGCGCGCAACACCACGCAGCAGCGCGGGACGCATATTCGTGACCGTGCGTAATAATTCGTGCCATTAATCGTAACGCGTAGTAACAGGTCGCAACAGTTAGTGGCGGCGCGTGAAACCTCTACTCCGAATCATCCAATTCCACTCACATTCGTGATCCTTGGCCACGAATGTGCATTTGTGGCATTCGTAACGCATCGTGCTTATATGTAAACGCAGCATTACGAAGTTGTTGTATATACAGTATGTTTGCGCAATAAGACGGAACTTTTATGAATATACAGTATCACCCCATAATAATAATGTTTTTGACTGATTTTTATTTCCGGATCTGGGTCACTTTATGAATGCAAAATGTGCGCCACACTGTAATTATAACCGCGGGGCACAGTCATTTTGATTTGGGAAGCAAAAAAAGAAAAGTGTTTTTAAACATCCGCTCGTCATCGTTCTAAATGGGTTCCTTCTTATTTGTGCAGAATGTGACAAAAGCGCCAACAAAAGCTTGAGCCGTTCGGTCCCGTAGTGGAGAGATAATGGCTAATATCATAAGCTGGTGATATGGCAGGGCCGGGACGCTTCCTGCTCACAGCACTCAGCCCATTATGACTTAAAACATCGTTAGACGGAAGCGAGCGAAAGCAACAGAGAGAAAAAAAGAGCCAATTTTTAATTTTTTTTTATTTAATTTTTTTAACAGTTGATGGTTCTGGTTGAGCCCAAGCGTCTTCTGGTTGGTACTGAGAAGTAGGCAGGTTTGACTGGGTGGGTCAACGCAAACCAAATGTACGGCAATGTTCAGTTAGGTTTTTTTGTTTGTTTCGTTAGGACAGTGCGTGTTAGTGAAAACAAATCAGACTGTAGCAGTGGACCTATTTTTATTCGCTGTCCCGCACTTTGTCAATTGTCCAGGCCCCAGAAAGGACACCATTGAGCATGTTTTTCTCTGAATGTTGTGTGTAGCAGGAGAACTTACAGGTCTTATGCGTAACTGCAGTTTACATATTACGCTCGTGCAGGACGGCAATTTGGACCTGAATTAACAACCTTTTGCGTGACGGTGCAGGATTTTAGCGGCAGTTCTGGTGAATAGGTCTGGGCTCATTCTACACATTGGGACATTTCTGGAACATGTAAGGCAGGGGTGCTCACACTTTTTCAGCATGCGAGCTACTTATAAAATGATCAAGTCAAAATGATCTACCTACTAAAAAAATGCAAAACATATATTTATTTCTAAATATATTGAGGATTCTTTATATCTACAAGTCAATAGCTCCTCCTCAGGGCCTTCAGAACAGATTCTGCAGGCCCTGTGTTGTCAGGCCACACACGTGGTTGACAGCCAGCGTGACTGACAGAATTATCAGCCAATCAGAATTCGATATACATTGACAGTCCGCCCCCCAGGGCCTTCAGTAGCTCAGCAGCGCCCCCTACGGTTTGTTCGCCTGGGTAAACCGTTAATGTAGCTGCGCATGGGCAAGACGTTCCAGCCAATCCGAAGAGAACCGGATAAACAGATATTCCTCTTGGAAACGTCCGAACGAGGCAAAATGAAGTGGATTTCCTGATCACGGATATTTTGCGGCCCTTCATGATGAAGAGCTTCGAGAGCAAAGCAGTGAGAACGACAGCGGGACGTAGACTCCCAGGCTCCCAGGACAGGAGAAGGGTTTTCCTGCGTCAGCTGCGCTGGGACTCGGGCAGGCAACAGGTACGAGACTACGAGCGCTATAAAAAAAGGTATGTCAAATACCACAAAACTTTAAGTTTAGTATCTTTTATTACGGTTGATTTGCGTTTGAGCTCTGTCAACAAAACATCTCCTAAAAACAGCCGCCTGTTTCCACGCTATAACGCGCTCGTCTCCGTCTGTCATGTGTCGTGTGTTTCCGTATGCTAGCCCGAGTGTTCCCGAAGGTGTTTTTGTTTGGGGGCGGAGGCACCGCTGCGTTAGTTGCATTGTTGACAAATCCTTTAGTGAACAAATGCCACGCAAACAGGCAGTTTTATCCATACGCCTACTGTCGATCAGTTTATATGCGTTTGAGTGCGTAAATCCAGGTTGCTATTGAAGGCCCTGACTGAAACCCCACGGCCCGCCACTGTGTTTATCAATCAAAAGACGGGATGGATGATAGGCTGGCGTCAATTTTTTGTAATGTAATGCGATCTACCAATACTACCTTTGCGATCGACTGGTAGATCGCGATCGACGTATTGAGCACCCCTGATGTAAGGGGTAGAAAATGCATATTTTTTTTATTTTTAAACTCCGTCTTGTCCCTTTGATGCACCGTGCTGTATTTTAGGATTTACTAAAGATCTGCTTCACTCCTCAGACTAAACCAACACATTAAAGAGGAAACAGAAAACCTTTCTTTGTGATTTTTACAGTTTGTCATGTCAACAGAGTCTCAATCTGAGTCACTGTTTAAGCTCCTCAAGACGTTAGCATGCTTCCAGTTAGCAACTGTCATCAATCAACTGTCAATGTCTACAACACGATAAACACAGGTGTGGCTCACATCTATGAACACACAAATACTACAGTAACAGCTCATCTCTGACCTCTGTCACATGTTGTATCCAAGGCTACATGTTCGGAGTGTGGTTCAGGGCTTTCTCTTGAAGCTAAATGCTAACCGGTAGCATGCTAACATCTTCAACACTGACTCACTGGTTATATCACATAAACGTGCGCCCTCTATGGCTGTGTTTTTACTGTTATCTTTTTGAGCAATGATTACGAGTACATAAAAATGCCACTGTCGATCAGTTTTTTCTTTTTTAATCCTGAGTAGCGATGTTGTTACATGTTGTAGCACTGCATAATTCTAATTTGGTATTCAAAATGGAAATTTAAGGGATAAAACTAATATGGGAAGAAGGTGGGAAAGAGGGGCAAAATACGGTAGTTTCCTGGCCAAAACAGGACACTTGACAGCAGCTATTGACGATTTCTATTTTTTACAGTCTATGGCTGAAAAAATACTTGACATTGTGACGTGTCACAGTGCCGCTTGTGTGATCACTTAGTTTTCATTTAGGTTAATAAATGCAGTTTAATTTAGTCTGGCTAAAACCGTGTGGGTAATATGAGGCCGATTGTTGTCAAATAAAAAGTGGTGTAAAGCTTTAGGAGGGTAGACTACTTTTATGGTTTAGTTTATGTTCGTAGAGTCCTTGATTTTGTGGTAAATGCTGTTCGAGGCGCATTAAACCTGAAGCCTCTTCCTGCGCACAGGAACTGTTGCTGCCTCTCTTTACGTATGAATATTCTGCTCTCTGAGGAGCAGTTTTTTTGTTTGTTTTTATTGGAGACTTATCATTTAAAAGTAATGCTGTTTTGGTAACTTTTAAAGCATCCGTTTCATTCATGCTATGTTGGATTGGCGGTCTTGTGGTGATTGCATGATGTCACTTTTGAATGAAATAAATAAAAATAAAAAATTTTTTGGCTAGGACATGTTTCATCATAAAACATATCCTATAATGGGGAATAGAGCCCGGGATCAAATGTTAATAATTGAGGATATCAGTGTGGTACTTTTAGTATGTTTTTGTGTTTCGGGCCACTTCTGAGCGGCCTTTTCATTGGCGTGGTTGGAAACTTGCAACCAATGGCTTGTCCTTCAGTCCTTGTCACGTTACCATGGAAACAAGAGGAAGGAGAAATGGGAGTGAATAAGAAAGAAAGTGATTTTTTCTTTGAGAAAGGAAAGGGGGCTGTAAAAGTCCTCAGGTTGAGTGACTGTGTGGTGCAATCCTTGAAATATAAAAACTAAACAAATAGCCTCAGTCGAAATGGGGAAAACAGAATTGAATAAATGCCGAAACGTATAGCGCACAAAACACATTTGAGGAAAACCATTAACTATGGCACTATTGGCAATGTCTATTATTTTGTATACGGCAGCGACTATTCAGGGGGACCTATTCAAGATATGTAAAAGTATGTGCAATTTATTCTCAGTCAGGTTTATTCATAAATATTACCTATAGTCTAGAGAGTGCGATGAATGTTCAAATTAAATATCAACAACAACTGAAACAAAAAAAACAACCTTTGCGATAGTTATTTTATGGTGTCATGTCCGCCAGCGAGCAGATTTTCAGAAAATTACTACAACAGCCCGATTTATTGAGCTTTGAAACCAAACTGGAAAAAATAAAAACAATTCAGATAATTTATTTTATTTTACAGATTTTTTCACTCATCAAAAAGTTAAAGGTGCAACGTTTTATGTTTATATATATATATATATATATATATATATATATATATATATACATACACACGCATGGAAAGTTGCATAATGCACCTTTAAACATGATATCCAAAATTGTAATTAGTATATCAACAAAATAAAGCCATAGATTCAAATTTGGCTCGATACATTATTTATATTTTAGCGCTTAGAAACTTGTTAATTTTGATTTGTCAATTTATGCTTGCTGTATGTAAAAAAAACGGAAAATAACATACAAATATCAAATTGATATCTCTATCCCTCATATTCACCTGCAGTGTCTCGCATCAAGGTAATGTTTACCAACAAACACATGCATAACATGCATGAGCTTGTAATTCACTCCTATGTGCTTAATGTTACATAGTGTGCCATTAAGCAAGCCATTGTTTCACATATTCAAAGACAGAAGCCACCTTTGATCCATTATTCAACTGACCCTGGTGCATGTGGAATTCTCGTATCCATTACTTACTGCAATTTCTATATGTGTGCGTTGCACCACTAGGTAAAACACCTTAGGACACTCCCACACATGTCCGCGCACTTTCTTGAGTCGATAAATGATGGAAAAACGTCTCTTGTTTTAGCGGTTTTGCTTCTGGTCTTTAATTTAACTGGCATGGACCTGCTAATCCCGGAGCTCCCTTTGACTCGCGCACACGCACTCGGAGAGAGGACAAGGAGCCCGGGCACCAAAGTCACACAGGACAATGCGCAAGCTATTTTAGGCCACAATCAAAATCACAGTTTAACGACAAAGGCGCACAGAAGGCGGAGGGAACGAGTTGCAGGGCACAGGCTGGGAAAGTGCTTGGGAAGACCATTTCGCATCGTTTCCCACATTTTCCGGTCAACCCAAATCTGTGCCCCCCCCCCCCCCCCATAACGGTCTGTGACCATCATTTTAAACTCGCACTCTTGATTCAAGGTGAGTGAAGTGTATTGACTGAGGACTTGCCAACATGAACTAGTCAGAGCTGGATTTGAACCGCTAACACGAGCGACGGAAACCGGTTGCCAACGTTAGCTGCTTGCCTGTAGCTTGAGCTGTCAAAAGATCGATAGCTTCACCTCTAAAATAAATAAAAAGGCAATAGAGCTCAACAGTCAAAAATCTCAATCTTATTTCGCATTGACTTTTCGAAACATTCAAATAAGAGTTTAAAGTGTACAACACAGGCTAATTGGCTACGTGCTAACTACTGACCATCACAGCGATATTTTCCAAGAAAGAAACCACTAAATACTTGAAAATACGGCGAAATGATTTGATAACTTTTCAGACCATAAAGTTTTAGATAAATCTTTAACTTAAAATTGTGTTTTATGTCCATGAGTTACCACATAGCTGATTATTCTATTGTCCTTTTACACAAGCAAAGTCAATGCTAAATATACGATTTTCACTTCCGGATCCCAGCAAGTGACCGGAAGTGGGCGGGACTGTTGAGTTCTACAATCCCCAGCCGTTTTCTTCATTCAGGTAAACTAGTAGTTACTATTTAACAGGTAAATGTTAAATTATGTATTTATTGGTTTATTTGGTCGGGACAGTGCATGTTAATGAACATACATGGGTCTCATGCATGTAAACTGAAATAAAACTGATCTGACTAATATTGTGTCCATAAATAATAATTAAAAGCTGTCAATTACCAAAGTTTAAGAAACCTTGTAGTGGATTTAGTGCGCTCCTTCCGTTGGCCGCTCACTACTTTCTACTTTCTCCACACGGGGAGAAACTTGCGGGCTGCTGTCCGAATCGCCATCAGAATGTAGCCCTATACTACGTCTCATTCTTTTTATCCAGCGCAGTTCTACCGAAAGGCCGGGTCAGAACTGTCAAGTCTTTTATTTTATTTATTTTTTGCCCAGGAATCTACCGTATTTTATGTCCCTTGGAGCTTGGTCGGGGTGGTGGGATGACTCGCAGTGGGCTCCAGAAAATGTCCCTTATTTTAAAATTGAAAACTTGACAGGTAAGCCCATAAGGTCAGTCGGACTGAGTGCACAGGGTCAAGAAAATCCAATTGGTTCAAATGATGGTTCTTGGATGTTTTAACTCTCTGTTGTTGATTGAACCATTGTTTGGCGGTGATTGTCTCGTTACTCTGGAGGTTTCAAACACTGTCGTGTGTGATCTTGTTGGACACAGTCAGACCTGGCCTGAAATCCAATTGGTTTGACTGACTGGACAAACTCGAAGCTGCTTTTTGGGTGATTCAGTGACTGTGTGCCACTGCCCAAGCTACCGTCTCTCTTCAGTCTGTGCTGGCTCCACAAACTAAAATCTCTCCTTCAGTGAGGCTGCAGGAAGCGCTGTCAGGGGTGGTTCTTTTCTCTCCGACCCGTGTCAAGTGCTAAACCGCAGCAGACGACAGTGATCCTGTACCTCTATATGACTCATTATTATTACTTGACTTATAAAATAGGGACTGTGGCAAAAATAGAATATCCCGATTTTTACACTGAAGAAGAATAAAGATTAAATAAATAGAGGCCGTCTGCGTACACTGGTGTATGAATGAGTGTGTGAACAGGTGAGTGGTTCCTTGCTATAAAGCGCTTTGGGCCTGATGTAGGTAGATAAGTTGAGACCATTTACCATTTAAGAGTTTGACTAAAGTAATAACATGCAGTTCCTTATTGTGAAGGCGACTTCACAATAAGGAACTGAGGGTCAGTGTTTTTGGAGAACTCTTATATTTTCAAAGACATGGATAGACGGCACATTTGTAAGCACAGTCCACGATTTAAATTAAACCAATGAGAAGGATTTTTTTTTTAATCGCTGGTGGCTGCTGTGAGCTGGTTGTTTGATGCTATTGTGCTGTTGTTAGCTAACGTGGTGTGTAAGCTAACGTGGCGCATTAGCATGGGAGACAGTCATGTAGTTCACGAGGAATGAACCTGCTATTTACACAAAATCAAGATCTCTACAAACTTAAACTACTCCATAAATGTCGTAAGGGCACCCCTAGCTTTCAGCCACGTCTTATTTGAGAGGGATCCGCTCTTTTATGGTCAGATACAGTTACGCTGGGTTTGTGCAGTGAAATGTAAAGGCAGGCAGCACGGATAATATTTATTTATTTATACATTACCTGTATGCAAACCTTTTTTTTTTCTTTGGCACATTTTTCTTCCTTTTTGCCTTTTCTCCCCCCTGTGCTTTACAGCTTTACGGGGGGAGCGGGTTTGGCTTTTCTAAATGAGATGTAAATGAGCTCTATTGTCACTCGAGCAGCAGAGAGGTGAGAACTGCCCCAATCTTTGGAGAGCTTTTCCTGCCCCTTGGCCTTTTTGGAATTGTTGACTTCAAATCTCCGCTACGTCTCCAAATATGATCAGATTTCCATGTGTTACACGTCATTGGAAAGCTTGGAGACTACACTCTCGTAATGTATGCCCATCTCAAAATGCCCCGAAACCGAGTTGTGTCCCTTGTTTCCGGGGTCACATATGGTCCAGGTAAACAAAAAAATCCACGCACAGCAGCGGCGTTAAGGGGGGGGAAAGACACTGACATAAATACTGCTGAAATAGAGACAGAACGCTGGGTTTAAAGCTTTGGATCGAGGAGCCTGGTCGTAAATGCGCACTGTAGAGGAGCGGCTCGCTGTTAAATTAGTAACTCACATTAGCGTCCGAAATGGTGCAGCAGAAAGTTCGCGGCTTGGGTTTCCTTCAGAAAGTAGCCGGAAAAGAGTCAACAATGCAGAAGTGCTTTGGATCGTGATAAAACAATCCCACAAAAATGAAAGATCATCAGCTCTGGAGATCGTAAGATGGTGAAATATCGTCATATCACCCGTGCACATATTTCCGCCAGAAACATGGCCGTGCGCACACAAAAAAACTAAATTATGGCATTTCCTTCCAATTTGAAGATGTGAAAGTCGAAGTTAGGGGAGCATAAACTGTGTTAGCTGCAGCCCAAAACTCATGTATACATGCAAACTCTCACACATCCAACCAGTGAATTATATACATGTTTGTACAGCTACTGTATATAAGACTGCAAAGTTGAATCATGTAGGACTCGCACTCAAATGTGTTCAGAATTTCAGGGCGTGTTCACACTTGGATTATCCCTTGGAGTCACGGTCACCAATATGGATAGCATTGACAAGGCGCAGTAACAACACTAGCCTAAAGGGGGCAGTATGTCAGTTTTGGATAGGAACAATATCCAACACTGACATATTAAAGTATATACATATTACACCCAAATGTCATAAATAATAGGTTCTTAAGTTCAGTGCTGCAATGTTGACAGGCAGGACTTATAATGTATCTATTATGTTGACATTTATGCAATTCAAGGGAAATGGGGGTGCTCTATATATAGATACAAACAGCACATGAAGTCTATTTTTTTGTGTGGCAATTTTAGTCACAAATGATCTCTCTTGACTTACATAATTAGAAGCTTGTTGTTCATAACACAAGTTGACAGCCAAAAAATGGTCAGGGGTTTCTCAACTGATTTAGACTAATTTTGGTGTTCTGAGTCTGAATTGAGATACAGCCATAGTGTTACGGATTACGTACGACTACGTTATTATGAATTCTGCTTATCAAATTTGATGGAGTAAATAAAAACGGAATGACTTTGGATACGTTGACTTTTATTTCTTGAGGAAAACGGAAAAAACGTCAAGGGTTTCTCAGCTGATGATCTGCAGAAATGTGTTTTTGACGCAAAATCGATTTTTAAAGCATTTCTGTAGCAAAAAATCCTGACCTGATTGAGTAAAACCAAGGTCATTTTCGGACTCAGAGCATCAAAATTAGTCTAATTCAGCTGGAAAACCCTGGACTATTTTCAAACAATATTTTTTTGTTACCAGTGTAATGAGAGAGATTTGAGACAGGGCTAATGCTGTGCTAATTTAACCTCTGACTTCCTGGTTCGCGCTAAAAAGAAATGCGTAATATTTTGACACACAACAGTGCGAAAGGGTCTGTTTTTCTGTTGCATTTGTCGATCTACGGAGCCAAATGAGGTTTACTCTCCTACAAGAAAATGATTTGATTACCACAGCATCAACATGTGTCCAGACAGTTGTTGCTGCGTATGATGAAAACTAAAGTCTGGACTGTCAGTTTGGCGCTTGAGCTCGTGCGTCTGGCCATTCTGAGGCTTTGGTGATCGAAGCAGAACACAGCAGCAGGAAGTGATAGAAGTCGGTCTCTTTTCATTACTGTCGGGGTCTTGGAATGCCCACCTGACTAAATTACCTTTGGTGTTAGCTGTTCACCGAGAAGGAAGGAAGTATGTTTGGGAAAACAATTTTTTCCACTCTGTTTAGCAGTTTTCTGTCGGAATATAAACTTATTTACACAGCTACCATGTGTAAGAAGGTGCTTTGGTCAGATGAGACAAAAATTGGCCCAAATGCAAAACGTTATGTATGGAGCAAACCTAACACTGCTCATTGTTCTGAGTTCACCATCCCCAGTGTCAAATATGGTGGGGGGAGCATCATGCTATGGGGCTGCTTTTCCTCAGCGGGGACTGGGAAGATTGTAAGAGTTGAGAAGATGGATGGAGCCAAATACAGAGACATTTTGGAGGAAAACCTGCTGGAGTCAGCAAGAGAATTGAGGCTGGGGCGGAGTTTCACCTTCCAGCAGAACGATGACCCTAAACACAAAGCTAAATCTACAATGGATGGTTTAAAAACAAACATATTAATGTGTTAGAATGGCCCAGTCAAAGTCCTGACCTAAATCCTATTAAAAATCTGTGGAAAGACCTGAAAACTGCTGTTCACAAACGCTCTCCTTCTAATTTGACAGAGCTCGAGTTGTTTTGTAAAGAGGAATGGGCTAAAATGTCAGTCTCTAGATGTGCAAACCCCAGAAGACTTGCTGCTGTTATTGCAGCAAAAGGGGGTTCCACAAAGTATTAAGTCATGCTGTATGAATACTTGTGCACGGCCCACTATTCACTTTCCTTTTTTTTGGAAAAATAACAGAATCATGTATCATTTTGCTTTCACTTCACAGTTGTCTGTTACTTGTGTGTGAACTTTCAGTTGTTTAGGGTATGTTTAGGGTTGTAAACATGACAAAATGTGCAAAAGTTCAAGGTGTATTAGTACTAAGGCACTGTACTAACAAATACAAGAAAATGTATCGATGGTGAAACAAGACATCACACTTGAAACCGCTTCACCTTGAACTGGTAGATGCTTGGTCAAGGCTGTGTGAGGGAGTAATAACCTTTCTGTGGCTTTGAGAAAACTACTTCACCAGCTTCATTTGCATAGCGGCTCTCTCTATCCGCTCCCTCTCTGCACGTATGTAATTACTGGGATAACCTTGAGTGGCCAGAGGAGGGAGAAGGTGGGAGTAACCGGCAGTGCAGCTTGTGTTAGCTCTTCAGGCTTGACACTGTCGTACAATTTACAGGGCTATATTTGTGCCCCTCTCTGAGGCGCGTAAGGTGTAAATAAGAATGACAGGTGTACATAGAGCTGTTTCTGCAGGCCGAAGTGAAGTTTTGAATTCCCAGTCTTCTCCGTTCAAGATTGGCGCGACACAGCCTGGCAAAACATTGCTACGATTCAATTTTAAGTCTTACACTGAAAACGTTTTGAGCTCTTGATTTGCCATCCTCATTGTGTGACAGCATCTGACTGAAAGGAAGCCAACCCGCTGAGAGTAAACACGGTGCGGGGAATGACAAAAGCCATTCGGCGACCCCGGTGATTGGAGGGTGAGGCGCCTGTTTTCACCAAGGACCGCAATCAATATCGGGTCTATACAGGAGCGTTCAACCCGGCCAACTTTCACAAAAATGCAGCTCTTTTAGCTCCAAGGCCGAAAGAAAGTAACCACAGTCAAATAATGCAGTTGAAGCCAGGGGACATCCCAGCAAGACGTTGACAATGCTATTGTTGCGGTGGGATGTTCTCATCACAAAGGATTTTATGTCATTTTCTGACAATAAAATGCCAGTTTGTATGTTGTACATTTACCCTTTTTTCTGTCATGTGCATTAAAGGAGGGGTATTATGCAAAATCTACTTTTTAGAGAGTTTTACCATGTTAGAATGTTGTTCATACCTGGAGTTTTGAGCCACTCGCGCATCTATCAGTAAAAGAACTGATGGGATTGGGCACAAATAGGCAGTATGAATCAATTATCTCAATGAGCGTCAGCACTGAATTTCATCAGTGTATGCAATATAATAGAAATGACAACACAGTAAAGCATAAGCCAAAAAGGATTCAGGTGAAATGTATTCTTGAATTGAGCGGGTCAAAATAGATAGCCACTGCACAGAAATGCTGATGACACGTTTCTATGGTTTCAAGAATTAATCATAGTTTTACACCAGTGAAGAGTCATTTCTATGAAGAAAGGTTGAATTTGTTATGATATAATATGTACATGACATGAGCAGAGGAAGAACTCCAGAAATCTTCCATGGCAAGAAATGGGACTTGCTCATGGCCCTAATGTACAGGAGTGGTTGCATGGTGACAGTTATGCAATGAGTACCTCTTCTTACATCACATCCTGCACCGATTTTAAGGAAGAAAAATAAAAAATATTCACCACAAAAAGGCAAATCGGGGGAAACTGGGTATTTATTTTTTTTACAAAAATGTATAGATATGAAATAAGTCAAACAACCAGCAAACTACCGCAATTTCCATACCAGTGTTTTTTCCCACACCTTGAACCATGCAGCTTATACAACAGTGCGGCTAATTTATAAATGTTTATGGTCATACTGAAAATTGTGTTTCATTCTCTCACCACTGAAATATGGAGGGTCCAGCGAAGCGCGGTCACCACAGACCCAGCTCGAACATCGGGAAACTCCCGAGGCCGTGGGCACTAACATCCCGAGGAGGGCGGCTCTAAACACGGCCACACTCCCGAGGAGGAGTCACTGTGCGAGCAGCACTTTGGCTTGACTGAATACATGCATGTTTAAAGAATAATATAATCAAAGTTCTTAACACACTTTAATTAAAGTAAATGTACTTGTAGGCCACCATTCTCTTGGAAAATGTGATGCCGCACAAAGAGGAAAGTCCAGTATTTTCATCACTGACGGCGCTTCAAATGCTCTTGGAACAGTGTGGACAGCTGCGTATGTAAAATCGTTTTTTGTGTAACATATTCAAGTGCACTCAATAGTCCGGAATACACAGTAGCCATTACAAAGTAATAATTAAAAATAGATAATTTAAGAAAAAAAATAAAAATCATCTACTTTCTTACATTGTCAACTGGCCTTGGGGTGATTGAGTGAAAGTAGTTTCACCTCTTTCTTCAAGAAGCCTCTGAAGAAATACCTGAAACATCCTTAACTCCATCCCATTGTTGACATTTGAAAGTCTCTACCACAAAGGACAATTCCAGGATGACCGAGAGCCTACAAACATAAGACGATGCTCGCCATCCATACGTTCCGTGTGAGACCCACATCACCATTCGAATCACTAATGTCCATTAGAAATGTTGTGAACGCCGGGGCCTTGGCAGATCACAAACCCACTTATGCAGCACATTTAGTTCCCTGTCTTTGTTTAAGGTCAAGGATCTTTAGTGGAGGTATAGATCACAACTGCCTGATTTGTGCGGCGTGTGTAATCTGCTCCGCTTCGCCGTCAGCAAAGTAGCAACAGCCCGAGGGGTAGACCTCCTTATATACAAACCCCGGGAGCTGCCGTGCATCCTGATGAGAGAGGAGACGCCTGTACAACACACTTAAACAGGGACTTAACATTCATTCAGGGGTGCACATGCCTGCATACGAAAGACTAGGGCTAAATGATGGACTTTTAATCTCCATTTACCTACTTTTTTTAGTGGCTTGTCTCTCAAATGCTAACGGTATTTAATCAGAACAGCCGCCATGTTTGTTTTTATACAAGACGGACTCTTTCTAATCCACCTGTCCCGCACTCCGATGATGAAAAGGTTCCAGAGTCTTATCATACAAATAGTAAATCCAAAGAACTGAGCCTAGAACGCCAGCTACTCCCGTTTGTTACACGCGCTAATATATTTGTTGGAATCCGTGGCCAATCCATGTTTCATGGTCACTGAACCGCTCTTTCACAATGTGAGCCTGTCGAAATCCTGGCATCTTGGAATATGCCTGCGCCGTCAGGCAAGAAGAAATCCATTGATGAAATGACTTGATCTCATTCTTTGGGGACCTAGGTGTGACCAATTGATTAGATCGGTCTGTGAAATCCAGGTGACTTTAAAACATTGAGTGAGGTCTCAAACGAAACCCCCTGACCAGCTATAGTCATTATTCTCCAGGAATACATCTTCAGAACTTCACTAATCTCCGATTAATGGTAGCTTTCTTGCATCACCAGTGGACTTGGCAGAACATGGCGCTGTTTCTCACTCCTCTGATGGACCATGTGTTTGTGTGATTGCTTAATCTGTCCGTCAATCACGCTCATTGGTAAAATGGAACAGTATAGGTGAAAACTCAACTGACTGACTACACAGAGCCCAAATGAGAGACTAATGTTTGTGTAAGCTCTCATGTGTACACCGCTCTTCAGCCGGTCCTGGGATGCTTTTTAGAAGAAATCCCTAATGGAGTAAAGTGCGGATGGTTGATGTAAAAAAAAAAAGAAAGAAGCACTAGACTATGAGGTAATTCGTGACTGTACAATGCATTACTACGGAGCAAAAAGGCTACTCTAATCGTACATTAAAAAGTAATCCCGCGGTAGCCGGTGCCGTGGCCGCCTGCCGTGTGGGAGATGAGCATAGTAGGAATACATCAATAACTAAGTAGAAAGCACTATGAAACCAGCCGCTCCCGTGGATGGGTCACAGTGGCTTCAAAACACTCGGGCACACCATGAGCCGCAATGGTCTCTTCGCCTCGATAAAGTATGCATCCAAACAGCAATCTGTGTCATCGCAAAGACCGGAGAGCCCCTGTGAATAAGTCATATTGTGGCCTATATACGGGTCTAGTATCTAAAGGAACGGCCGAAGTGGCCAACAGAGCTCTGACTGCGCAGTTATGTAAAAGTTGGTGGGAAAGCTATACACTTTTATTTTTGTACTTGACTGGGGAATGTAGACCACTGGGACGCACTGGTTGAGACCTCATTTAAGGGCATATCTCACCGGCCGGGAGACTAGTTGGGGACTCGAGTTGAAGCTGGCCACAGGATGTCTCCAAGAGGTAGTCTCTGTAAAAACAGGTTTGATTTCAGCGGAGACTGCATGGAGACTTGAAAAAGCGGTCTCCGCATGGTCGCCGAGCAGTTGGGTTGGGAGTACCATTTCTTGTCCTCGACCTGTGAGACGTTTCAGTGACTTCCTTGCAATATCTCTGAGACCTGTTGGAAACCAAGGAGATCTCAAGGAGACTCCATACGAACTTTGAGATCTCCTGGGTATCTCTGGAACAAGCGGCGACTCTAGTCTCCAAGCCGGTGAGATAAGCCCTTTGTATATGCGCAATCAGTCCGAGTTGTCTCCTGAACGTCTCTGCAACTCCCCGGTGAGATAGGCCTTTTAGACTCGATTTATGCTCTGTGGTAAAGGTAAGTATTTATGATTGATTTGTAATACTTCATAAACATGAGCTGTTTTGGTGTGCAGTTATGTCCAGATCTAATATTGGTTTTACTGGTAGTCTTATTATCTTTTGTATGTATTGCAAGTTTTCTGTAATTTTCTGATTTTATATAAAAAGGCATATTAAGCATAAAAATGTCCAAAGTAGTCCTCTGTCGTATATATTTTTGAACATGTTTCCTTTTATTCCTAACATTGCCACTTCACTGCTCTTAAAACAGGATTACAGCTTACCCCTGGCATTATCCCATCAAACTAAGTAATACAGTAAAAAGAAAACAATGAAAGCATGCCGCATGCACTTTAAGTCCTGCTCAGTGTTGAGTAGACTTGATTTATTTCTGTTCAAGTCCTTGGTCAGTCATGCTAGTTTTGTGGTTGTAACCTGGCTCAGACCTGTTCTATTTATTAATAATTGATTAAGATCGGCCTCCCAGTCACTGTGGCTTTCAAACACTAGTGATGGTTATCACTTCCACTTAATAAAGAATGTATGGAACCAGCACACACGTCGCACGCAGAGCTGGGTCAAGAACTCACAAAACGGCTATGTCATAGAAAACGTCGAAGTGACGACGTGAATAAGTGATTTCATGGTTGACAAATGAGCTTGGAATTTAAAGGAAGAGTTTGAAATCACTACTGCTCGAGTAGGGAGAGGTTTAACTCGTCATTGGTTCCCCCACCTACGAGATGAGCTAGATGCAGCCTGCTACCAGGAAAAGGCCATAAACATTCTCAACACTTGAACAACCCAGTAAGGATGAAGGTGGAGACTTTTGGAAGATTGAGAGCTTGCATGATACTGTTAATATCTGTCTCAGTTTCAGTCTTTGATGCATTTAAAAACAACTATGGGCCATGGGTGTGCAATACTGACAGGACTGACACACAGGTACACACCAAGACTATCTTGATTGTCTGTTTGTGTGTAGATCTTTGTGTAGATTTTTAGCTAGTTTTCTCCATTATGTGTAGACGTTACAGAACTTTCTCAACGCAGTTGTAACAATATCTCCAGTTTTGGAGCTCCTTGAGACTCCAAACGTCTTGGAAATTTTTTTTATATCTAATTCCCAGCTTGATTTATTGAGCTTTGATCCACAACAACAAGTTTGAATTTTTACAGATTTCTTTTTAACTTCTAAATAATTTTAATTTTGAATAAGCTACACAAGATATCCAAAATCCCCTCTGATAAAATCTTTTTGCCTAATATATCAACAAAATAAAACCATACATTTAAACCTGTCTGTCCTTTATTTACATTTAATTCCTGAAAAATTGCCATTTTGATGAAAAGGCTTCATTTGTATTAAAAAAAAAGAAAAATGTATACCATTCCCCTATATTATATATTATATCAGCAGTTTCAAATTGATATCGGAAATAAATGTGTCATTTTTTTCATTTTTCACCTGCAGTGTCACGCCTTAACCAATCAATGTTTGAACAGAGAAAAGTAGCTTCTAAAAAAACTAGCAAAGGCCGACCCCACAAGGACGTTGGAGTCAATCAGCCCAAGGATTGAATCCACAAAATAAGGAGCGTTCACTTCACTTTCAGCCAGTATCAAAGTCTCCATGTCCCCTGCGGGCAAATTCTGTCAGATTAATACTGCATGTCCTTTCTCAAACCAAATCAAATAGACTTTTCAATTTAAAGAATTCATCAAACTGTGCCGCAGCCATTTATCACCGCAAAGAAACAGTATGCTTTTGATAAAATGTGTAGCTCTTGTTTTAGGACCAGCATAATAAGAAGAAAGAAATTGGCTTGAGGGCATTTTTTTTCCCCCACTTCAAAGACCAAACAGTGGCTCATAGCTTCAAACTGATTTCAAAATTAAAATTTGAAATCCACAACAATACTTCTCTCTTGACTTTTATGTACCACTGTTAAGAAATTATCTTCCCCGTGGTTCATCTGAATGTGAAAAGCGGGTCCGGGACTTGTGAAACGTTTTGGGGGTTTGAGAAATTATTTTGAGTAGATTAAAACAGAATACAAAAGAATCTAGTTCACATCTTTTCTTTTGGTAAGACAAAACGAAAGCATTGGTTTACATGTTTCACCTTCTGTTTGTAGAGTTTGTCAGAAGCATCGAGTAATGTTCTGGCATACGCCGTCTGACCAAAGAAATTGCCATCCACCTAAATCCACCTGGCCTGAACTGGGATCGCTGCAGTTGGTCAGGTCTCGGTTCAGCAACACCAAGTGCCCAGAGAATGAGATCAGCTGACGGCCTGAACATTCTGAATGACCAGGTTATTCCATCAACGGATTTAACCTTCCCAGAGGACAATGCCAGGATTCATTGGGCTCGCATTGTGAAAGAGTGGTTCAGGGAGCATGAGATGGATTGGTCACCAGAGAGTACGGATCTTAGCCCCAGTGGTCACACTCTGCCATCATCAGTACAAGGTCTTGGTGAGAAACGAACGCAACACTGGATCTTTTTAGCATTGCAAAAGCGTATGGAATGCTACAGCAAATGACGGCTTTATTTAAAGCTAAAGGCGGTCTGACAAAACATTAGACCTGTGACCTTTTTTTTATTTTGGTGACTTTTTGCACAATATACTAGGTTGCATTCGCGTGACATCACAACATTCTAAAGAGTCTATTGCTGATAAAGAAAAGCCAATACATAAAAAGTGTCTCCAAACGTTTGGTCTGTACTGTATCTAAAAATAAAATGTATGAATTACAAAAAATAATATCAGTCACTGGGTCCAAGATCTCTCTGTGCAAGACCAAACATTTCCTCAAAAACAAAATAATTGTACCTCTATATAAAATTATAAGCCTTTAAACACTGTGATGTCACCTGAAACCCAGCAATAGTTTAACATTGAGGTGGAGGGCAACTGAAAATGTCATGGTGGTAACTACGGTAACCGTGGCAACTGGCAAACTATTTTTGTCTTAGTTTTTGGTTAATATCTCAGTAATTACTGGAAAAATCCACATGAAACAAAAACTGTTTCAAAGTTCATTGTTACCTCTGTCAGCACATATGAACTAATGTCCAATTATTTTCTCTGAAAGGCGTCCAGAAGTGGTGACAATATTCAAAAACATGATCGTGATGCTGGCCAATAGGAAGGACTTTTAGACATAAAAATAATACGGCGGGTTTGTGAATCCAGTCACTGTCAAATACTGATGAGGAAAATCATTTGTTAATGTTCGCTTTGGAGATTTCTTACTAAAACTGTATTTTTCCCATAGAGTTGTATTGGCCCCTGGCCTCCACCTGACATTATGACATCATCACATTTTAAATCGTGAACGCCACCTATTGCTGGGTTGCAGGTGACATCACAGCATTCCAAAGGTCAATACATTTTTGGTTTTGTACAGAGAGATCATGGACCCAGTGACTGATATTAATGATCATTTTTGTAACTCGTACTCTTTCTTTTGAGCAACGACTTGTGAAAGTGTAATGCTGTTAATAGGACCAAAAATGTCCTCAAAAACAACATATTTTTTCCTCCATATAATATAGTACTGGCCTTTGCAATGCTGTGATGTCACCTGCAACCCAGCAATTGCCGGTTGCTTATATATAGCTCTGTTTTCCTACTTATACATGAAGATCCAAGTGACAGAACTGATATTATCTAATTTGCCAGGCAGCAGGAGACAAGGTGATGAGCTCTGTGCTTCCTCGTCAATTCCCTTGTCAATTCCACCTTGTTGTCCATTTACTGATCTCAAAAGATTCTCTGGTCCAGTGGCGGTATTTGTTACTCGTTTTGGCAAATTCACGCAAGAGACCTGTAAGACACTCAACACCATAATGTGACAGAGACAACAGGAAGTGTCTTAAACATGTCAAGCTAGTGAAAATCGTAAGCCCAGTAAATAAAATGAACCTTTTCAATGTCATACCGGAAATTACCCAACATATTAACAACACGATTGGCATGCCATAATGCAGCTCTCTAGGCTTGATGCTTCTCTGAGGAAGTACATAAGTCAAACTCTTTGTCTAGCAGATTCTGACTTTACTCATTTTCACTGCTGATTCCATTTATCAGCATCCACAAGCGCCTGAACTGCAGTGGCATTTAGTAGAACTGAGTGAGACATTACATTTGAGTTTCTTCCTTTCATCGGTGTATAGAACAACACACGTCGGACTACTCCTGTGAAGATATTGCTCGGGAAGCTTCATCAAAAAACCGCAGCGACAACACAACAGCAGCACAGCAGGTAAACGGGTTCGGAAACCGTTCGCAGCCATGAGACGCAGCGGCAGACATCGGCGGAGCGAAGAGTCTTTGTGTGAAAGGCCACTGGATTTGCGAATGCGTCTTCTCTTGTGCTTTTGAGTTGGTTATGGAGACTGGATAAACCGCGCGCCAACGTCGGGGACAAGGACGTGAGATCTGATCGGAGACGAGGCGTGTGCACAGTCAAAACTACTCGGTCGGCTGGAAATGTTTCGGAAAGTTGGAAACATTTCAGAATCATGTGAAATTTAGGCCCCTCCTGGATCCGCCACCTTAACGTGGTGGAGGGGTTTGAGCGCCCGAATGATCCTGGGGGCTCTGTTTTTGGGGCTTTGTACCCCTGGTAGGGTCTCTCATGGCAAACAGGTCCTAGGTGACGGGTCAGACAAAGAGCGGTTCAGAAGCCCCTTATGAGAGACCAACAGGCCCGGTTAGAACCATGAGGCCGTCCTTCTGTGGACCCACCACCAGGAGGAGCCATAGGGGCTGGTGCAATGTGATTTGGGCAGCTCCAACAGCCGCCCCCACGACCCGGCAACGACAAGTGGAAGAAGATGGATGGATGGTTAAATTTAGGGAGTTTGATCACATTTTGCAAGGATAAAGATATTTCTTTAGGTAGAATTGTTCCTGAAACTTCACCTTTAAAGTGGTGAAAAAGAGGGGGAAAAAATAGTCGTGTGGCGGTAGTGAAGCTATGGTGAGTCTTTTTTTTACATTGCAATGAGAGGATTAAGCATTTCTTACATACGTAGGACCTCAGGAGGAGCTTTTTTTGGGAGCTTGTCTACCTCTGGGGGAAGATCAAAAAAATACTCAAAGATGTGCGAGTGGCTCGAAACACACCTGTTTTTTTGTTTGTTTTGGATGAGAGAACGACATTGTTACTTGGTACGAAACTCTTTCTCTCTGTGATCCAAACGCTCTTTTGATCATACAGCGTTTAACATTCACAACAATCATAATTTGCATTGCGAATTCGGCCATGATGACACCGGCCCGAACAGAACAGGTCATCCAAAGTTCAATCCTCTCTCCCAGTCACTTTCCAGTCGCTTGGCGCGTTTTCAGCTCTTCAGAAGGTAAGCAGCGGCCCGGCATTTGCATAAAACCAGTTATTTGCAAAACTTATCTGAATTGCAATGAGTGTCCCGTGAACAATAACAAAATAGAATGCCCCCCGCACATAAATTTAACGGCGGAATTTACTGCAAATGTGGAAGTCGGAGAGAAAACAAGGGCAGGGTTTGAAATTAGATGGAAGTTTAGACCTCAGGATCGTCGTCACCTTGGTATCGTCTTATTTTGGCTGGTAATAACTTCGACTCTC
This sequence comes from Proterorhinus semilunaris, assembly GCA_021464625.1. Taxonomy (NCBI): domain Eukaryota; kingdom Metazoa; phylum Chordata; class Actinopteri; order Gobiiformes; family Gobiidae; genus Proterorhinus; species Proterorhinus semilunaris. The sequence goes on along the minus strand of CM038356.1, from coordinate 25,851,120 downwards.
CGTCTGCCCAATGTTGATGGAAAGTTTTTAAAGGCAAACTGAATTCAATGAGCGTTTACTGTAGCGCTGCATTTAATCAGAGCAAAATATGCTGTAGAATCATCAAGGTCAGTCAACATACTTTCACTTTTTACATCTTTTCACGCTGCATTTTACAGCATGTTGATTTTATACAGTCCATATCGGGGAGTGTCCAACTTTTCACACCAAGTATCACAGACGGAAAAAAGGAAACGCTGTCTTGAGTCTAATACCAAGCCCTTAACAAGTAGTTCGATAGGAAGACAATGGTTTTCTTTTTGTCTTACAAGATTACAATGTTTATTAACTATCACAAGCTCAAAAGTAGCTGTTATGTGCTGTTAGCAGAGTAGTAGTTGGACGTTGTTAGGTTTCAAATGAGCTTCCTATGATCATAGTGAGCATCATTGGGCAGTTTAGGCGCCACAAAAAGCCTCCCACACTACGGGATGAACTGGTACGGAACTATACACCTGCCAATAAGCCCACCACCTTCCTAAAAAGCCCATTGGTACCTTCAGGTGTGGCTCGACTGTACTTGCAGATGTTTCTACATTGGACGAACTCAACGCAAATTAAAATTGAGGTTTGCTGAACACAAGTATGCCATTAAAACTCAAAACTTGGACTATCCGATGGCATTTTAAAAACAGTGGCCACTTAAGCCCTAACAATCTTAAAGTAATGGCCCTGGAGGCGGTCCCTAATGACCTGGGGGGGGGGGGAGACAGACAGACAGACTGAAAAGGCTCCTTTAGAGGGAGACATTCTGAATCTGGCCCCACTGGCCTTAATGAGGAGATAGGTTTCTCCCCCTTCCTCTGACTACGATTCCCTTGGTGACCATTGTTTCCTTTTGTGGGTGTTCCACGGGTTATTTGCTCTGTTAGGTGTCTATATTTACAGTCATGTTTTACTTCGCAATATTTTCTGCATGTTTTTTCTGCATATGTATTTTCTTCTGCATGTGTATTTTTACCACATGTTTTTTGGCATGTTATATGTTCAGACGTGATCACTGCAAGTCCATGCTAGTGTGTGTATATACATGTTTTTTCTTTTCTTGTGGGTCATGTGACACCCCTCACGTGAGCCATTTGGGTATTTAGCACATATTTAAGTAATTCATTCACAAAACTGCCCTGATGAAGATACATCTGTCGAAACGCGTTGGCATTTTTTACATTACTTTGTCCATGCCTCAATAAAGGACTTTAACTTTTTTGATAACCACGGAGTGCCTACTCAAACCTTTTTTGACTGCATCCACACTCACCACCACCAGTCATGTTTCTGCTTTCATGCATTGTTGGCTTCTTGGAAGAGCACCCGTAGGTCACAGGCCTTTTACACCCGTGGGACCCGCAGCAGCGCTAATTTTCTACTTTCACCGCAAAAAGTAATCTAGTAACTTCAAAAAATCTGTCCATGGGGTAAGTTTATTTATATATATATATATATATATATATATATTTTTTTTACACTTGCAGTACCTCAAGAATGCACACAAAATTAGATCAAATGAGATTGGTGTTTTCTGAATTGAAATGTAAAAAAAAACAATTTATTGAAATGAATTAGTCAAACGAAGGACAATTACACTTATTTCTTTGACTGAATGAGGCAAACTTTAAGCTCAGTTGCACTTCTTTAGAGTGTTAACTGCTCAAATAAACAAAGTATAAGGTACACTGTTTAAAAGGAGTGCGCCGAAGCAAGAGCTTATAAGCGCCCACCCCCAAAATCCATCCAACAAAATAATACAAAGGAACATAGTACAAAAGGAAAAAGACAAGGACGCAACAGCAAAAAAAAAGTATTATACACGCTCCCAGTATTTGATCATGGTAGACAAGACCATTTACAAGATGGCATTTACATAAGTCATTGCGTGACTGAAACGCATGTACTGTGTACATTCTCCAAAAAGGGGTAACACTGATTCCGAAACAATAATGCTGCATAAGGCACTGTATCAGTCGCATGCACACATACACACAACATGCATGTTTATGAATTAACCTTATTCTATTGTTTAATTATCAATCATACAAATTGGCATCAAATTTTGATTTGCCTCATTAGCAAAAGAGAACCTGTTACACTTCAAAGCTAGAGCAAACTAACAAACTATAATTTGAAATATTCATATAATAAACAGAAAGGAAGCACAACAACTGTCTCGTTTCATGTATGATGTCTAGTACAAAGCAAGTAACAAAAGGCGATCATTAACTCATGTCTTCACACTTTTCCTGAAGTCCTTCAAAGCGGGCTATCTTTTGGATAGAACCATGCAAGTTAAATCTCTCGTCTTTCTATGAGCTATTTACACACTCACTGACTCTTGTCCTTAAACAGAGTGGCCCCAGACGTGAATTGGGGCGATAACAAGATACAGACAGCGATACAAGATAAAACATGACCCAACACAACTTCAGTGCGACGGCAGCCTCCTTAATCACAGCTGAATCTAAATAAGGCCTTGACCGCAGGGAGAACGGTGACGGGCCTGCTTTACTGCTACACCGCGCAACATTTCACCCAAAACTAATATAAAAACAGGCGCTCCTCAGACCGCACTCGTAAGTTTTGATGCCGAGACGGTACTAACTCGTCTCACTGGAGGTGATGCTCGCTTTGATTTGCTTTGGCAACCCGAAATATTCAATTATTGATATGAAATGGCCTCGTCCAAATGCTTCAATGTCGGTGTCCAGCTGACCGTCAGCAGCAGGCTTGGCTTTGTTGACAATACCTTCATGCTAAATGGAGACGTGACAGTAATCTCCCACAGTGTGCCTTTAAATGCAACGGGTTGAGAAAGCATTAGTCTGAAACTGACACATAAAGTAATTGTACACCAATTACAAAGCAAAAACATCTTAACATGGGAAGATTAAAAATAAACCAACATTTAAAAATTAAAACGATACAGAACGATTAGCCTGTTGATTTGCCAAAATTAATTAGGCACTGTTTTTTCAATCTTTTGTGTTATTTTGTATTGATTTGTATTTTATAGTATAGTATTGTATAGGACAATATTGTATAGAATAGTATCTTATTGTATGGAATAGTAAAAGTGTGTAGTCTGCCAGGATATTGCAGGATTGCTGTAAAAGGGGTTGTATTATGCAAAATCAACTTTTTAGAGCTTTTTATTTTTTACATTTTACAATGTCAAAAACATACCTCATACTCACATCTTTGAGTAATCTTTGGATCATCACCGGTGGCTATTGTTAGCATCTCGGCTCCCATAAAGTACCTCCTGTGTATCCAGGAAATGCTTTCCTCACCTCTCCATCTTTTGGTAAACTTAATCCTCTCACCGTGAAGTAAAAACACTCGCCATAGTTCACTATACCGCTGCATAAATCTATTTCATTTTTATTGAAACGGCTGCACAACAAAGGAGAGTAAGGGAAGGGGGCATGGCGTATAGTAGCTCGAGTGAAAGATCAGGACCTGTTTTGAATCAATATTGCGTTTTCTAACCAACACATCTTTGACTAAGATAGTCATAAAGATGTGTTTGACATTTTTTACCAAACACCTGCAAAAAGCATAATAGCCTCTCTTTAAGTGTGTTCGATTGGATTTCTGTCACCAAAACACTAATGCTAACTAACTAACGATACGAATTCCCATCCTCCTGATTATCAACAGACAAAAAAAGGCCCTGAAATGTTCCTGGACAAGACTCTTCTGCCAGCAGCTCTTATACTGACCTAAAAAAACAAGAATGACTATCCTTTCGGTTTTCCAGTTTAGCAATAATGGCTTCTGCAGAGCTTTCCACGCACTGCTGCTGTGCCAGGGCCACTTAGCACTCTGCTCCAAAAGGTCTCCTGCAATTCAGTGTGAAGTGCGGCGTGTTCACCTGAGGCTGCCCCACTTACTGCTGTTGGGGCCAACGCCGCAGCTGTGGGGAGTCTGCGCGGCTCCTCCGTCTTAATCCGCTACGTTTTAGGCCTCAGTGTTGTCCCCGAGTGGTGGGACGGACATCACTGTAGAACACAAGTGTAGAATCTGCTGAAAACTTACTTTCCCTGATCTTTAGTAACAGGGAACCTGCTGTCTCTGGTATTCTCTTACTTTGACATAGCATTCCATAGCAACACATTTAAACATAAAATATATTCTTACGATAATGGTAGTGAACGTGACCGGAACTCACACCCCGCCCGTCCACGTGTAGTCCACATGTTTTGTAGAAATGTGTAGCGCTGACACAGCAACCCTCGTATCATCAGGGCAGTGCATTGGAGGCGAGCCCCACTTCGGGCCTATCAAAACGCGGCTTAAAATCAAATGAACAGGTTAAACATGTTGTTCTTATGCCCGATTCTTTATCCAGGTGTTAGAAAACTACGGCAACGTATTGCATTCATCCAAAAGAAAAAGGTTTCTGTTTTAACAAGAAAAGTTTCTGTTTTTACGAGACAAGTTCTGTTTTTATGAGCAAAACAAATCCTGTTTTTCCGAGTAAAGTTTCTGTTGGTCATTAGACATTCGAAAAGCCATATTCAGATAGCCTGTTCATCATTACGTTGACTGAATCCGAGACACTACTCACGGCTTTAGTTGGTCAAAAACTAGCCTAGCCTTCGAACAAGCACAGCACAGGCCAGGGTAATGGTCTAATGTGAGCCGGTAGGGAGAGATGCTTGAGACGACTTGCGCTTAGTACTTGCTGGCGGTGCTCGGTGGCTTTCCGCTCTATTAAGGGGCCGTCAACAAGTGACTATACTAAACTTCAGTAGCTTTATGGGCATTTTACCCAGTGGCCCCATATTGGTACTCCTTCTCGGCAATGGGGCTAGGGACTTGTCATTCTGCTTACAAGATTTTTACTTTTTTTTTTTACCGAGTAACTTTTAGGGCATTTGACCCACTGCACTTTAGAATATTGGGACGCCTTATGGGCCACTTGGCAAAGAGCTAGTACTAATAGGTTGCGTTCACGATTTAGAATTCCATTTCAGTTGGAGGGCAGGTGTCAATACAACTCTATGGGAGAGAAACAGTTTTTGAAAGAAATTTCCAAAAAGAAAATGTCCAAATGTTTTCTCTGATCATCATGTGACAGTGATTGGATTCACAAACCTGACATGTGAATTTTATGGCTGAAAGTCCTTTCTACTGGCCAACATCAAGCACATGTTTTTGAATATTGTCTCTACTTTTGGACGCCTTTGTGAAGAAATAATTAGACATATGTTCATATTTGCTGAAAGATATGCCTTTGAACTTTGTGTCAGTTTTTGTTTCATGTGAATTGGCCCAGTAATTACAGAGATATTAGCAATGATTTAAGACTAGAAATCTGCATTTTGAGCGTTACTATGGTTACGGCCGTGGAATTTTCAGTTGCCCTCCACCTCAATGTTAAACTATGGGCTCTTTAGAATGTTGTGATGTCACGTGAACGCTACCTATTGTCGAAGTGATTTGAGGTCACTGGGTAAAATACCCATTAAGAAAACAATATATAAAACAAATAATGACACATTGTTTTTCCATCGAGTTTAGTATAGTTATTTGTTGACGGTCCCTTAATAGAGTGGTAAGTACCAGCACCACCGAACACCGCTAGCATGTACTAAGCACAAGCCATCTGTCAGGCATCTCTGCCCGCCGACTCACGCTAGAGAATTACCCTGTGCTGTTCTTGTTCAAAGATCAAAGTTTTTGATCAACTAAAGCCGTGAGCAGTTCGGGTTCAGTTATCGTAATGTTGGATATCTGAATGTCCATCTAACTTCACCACACAGACCCCCGACATAATGACCCTCACTCATGTCACCTACTGGGCTAATTTTGGTCATAAAAACAGAAACTTTACTCGGAAAAACAGGATTTATTTTACACATAAAAACTGAACTTTTCTCGTAAAAACAGAAACTTTTCTCGTGAAAACAGAAACTTAATTTTTTCAAATGAATGCAATACGTTGCCGTAGAAAACCAACTTGCCCAAAACAAAAACCCATTTATAAATATATTTTACTTTTAGGGGGTGAAAAAAGCCCTGAATGGGAGAGAGCCCTGATTGAATGGAATGTTGCAACTAACTTTAGGAACATATGGGTAACCATGGAGATGGTTCCATCAGCGGTGAAAACCTACCAGAAACCAAAAAAACAATTGATCCTGGAGCGTTGTCAAGGCCACTGTGATGTAAACTAAATGCACCATGCTAACCGCCAATTCAGTGGCTCACTAAAAGTTCAAATACGCATAATTATCAAGTTTTTTTTGTTTTTTGCACATAAAACCAAAACCAAATCGCACCTTTAAAGCTGGGGGAACACTGCATGATTTTGGCCGTCTGCGACGAACAATCACTCGTCGTTGGGGAAATCTTGGGTCGTAGCTCAAAATCGCAGGTCATAGGTTGTACAGGGGGACGGACAAAGATTTATAATAGAACTGCCATATGACCAAAGATGAGCTACGACCGACACCAGGCAGTGTCGGATATTTTGGAACACTATTCGCAGAGTGAGCCTCCTCTCGCTGCAACTAAGATCTGTGTCAAATGTCTCGTCAACAGCAACAGAGCCCAAGCATGAGTGGGTCCGACTTTCACAGGACTTTCCCTGCGCTTTTCCACGGAAATAAACACTGCTAGCATGCGGCACTTGCCTCAGCTAAACACACGATGGCTACGCTTGTCTCTTTGAACCCTCGCACAGTAGAGACAAGAGCAGCTCACGATTTTACAATTCCCAAGTCATACTATCTGACACGTCTAAAAATCTTAAAGGTCAAAAATTATTCGTAAAACACAAGGACAGGGAAAAGGTAAGACCCCATAAGTTAACTTCACACTCCATGTTGCATTATTTAAAAGTCCCATGAGATTTCAGAATCACGCCATTTAGAGGGGTTCTGGCATGACAGGACCCTACTCTACTTTTTTTTAAATATTGGCCCGTCATTGTAGGAGAAACCGTCAGGAACAGACTCAGAAAGAACATGCAAAATGAGGTCTCACAATTATAGGGGAATTGAACCTTGCACCTTCTGTCCCGCACACTGAATCTCAATGCATCTTACACGCCCTGTGGAACTGTATAGGCCAAGCGTGAACATTTGAGATGTGTGTGTTCCCTCATCTCCATTTGAGAAAAGCGCAATAACAAAATGCTGCATCATTATCACATCGACCGCTTGCCATCGCGCGGTGTCTAAAATATTTGTCCAAAAAAAATTACCCAAACGACAACAAGCCGCTTCATTTTGTCAGTGCGCATCAATAGCGAGTGAGGTTTTTATTCACTTGCAAACCTGGACGGCGTCTTACTGAAAGGAGACACCTGTACCAAAAACGAGAGACCAATTTGAGATGAGAAAATGCCCAAGTGAAGAGTGCAGCGTGCGGCGCAGAATACTAATGTGGGGAGTAAGACGGGACCACTGCAGTAACACACCTGTCCGGAGTTTATAGGACATCAAACTTTATTTTCAGACGATTTATCACAAATTAAACCGTTTTGACCGTGTATACGACCATGTTTTTTTTAAGGTAAAATGCTTTAATTTCAGTGAAAAGGCTTTACTATGATGGACAATTTCTGGATGAGTGAAAGCCTACAACCTACACAATAAGAGTCTTGTCTTCCTTATTTCAAGACATAAAAAGATTTTTGTGATTTGTGTTCACGTTCTATAATCCTATTTCAGTTGGAGGGCAGGTGCCAATACAACTCTATGAGAGAAACAGATTTTGAAAGACATGTCCAAAAAGAAAATTCCCTGATCATTATTTGATAGTGATTGGATTTGCTGAAAGTCTTTTCTATAGTCCGATTAGGTTCATTAGGTTCATTAGGTATTCTAAAAAGCCTTCTACTACAAGCAGGAAGATGGTGCCAAGAACTGTATGAAAGCTGACCAGACGCGTCACAGCAACACCACGTGTCTGGCTATAAGAAAAAAAGTACTGAAAGTCTTTTGCGCTGGAAGCGAGGACTTTAAACTTTTTGACAGTTTTTGTTTCATGCGAATTTGCCCAGGAATGACAGAGAAATGTGCAAAAAACTTAATTACAAATCAGCATTTTGACAGTTACCATAGTTACCACCATGGAATTCTTTCCTGCCCTCAACCTTAATAGATACAGACGGCATCTCGTCATAGAAGGGGGCGTGGCCTCGCCGAGGGGGAAAATAGAATCTTTTGAGAAACACAATTTGTTAACTCTTTTTAGCCATTTTCTGGCGAAATATAAACGTATTTATCACATACAAATAAAGTCAAGTCTAAATCGGGTCCATATGGATGTTTATTCACAGCAGATTGTTCAGTAGAAGCGAAAAAACGGCAGTCGTAGCTAGCGCTAGCTAGTGTTAGCAATAGCACAATGCTAACATGAAGCATCACGTTAGCATTCTCTGTTATTTATGTAATTATGGGCTGTTGAACCACTTTGCTCCTCTCCGTGTATTTGTATGTTTATTTAGTATAAAACTATATTCATAATACAGCATTTGTTATTTTGTTGAATAATTAGAGAACGTTTAGATTTTCCTTAACTGTTTTCCAGCTTAACTGTTTTCAAACATGACCATATATGGGCAATTCCAGAGATGCCGTCTCTATACGTTTGTTAAGTGTGACGTCACGACTTCCGCTTCCGGGTCCTGGCAGACGGTTGTTTATGGTTTTTTCTCGTATATTTGCCCATCTATATTTCTGAAACTTATTTCTCAGACTCATTAGCCAAAAATGCCACACCTACTGCTAAAAAAGTAAAAAGTCGTTACTTCCGGGATTAGCGGAGCTGCTGTGCCGTTAGCATTTTTCTCCGCTAACCCGGATGTAGCGATTTTGGTAAATATTACTTTTATAGCAGTAGGTACAGCATTTTTGCCTAATGGGCCTGATAAATGAGTATGTTCAGTAACTCTCTGCTGAATTTCAGAAATATTGCTTGGGGTAATAAAACGTTTTTTTTTGTTTCTCGCACATCTGCGGACCCACAGGTAGAGCTGTGACGTCACCACTTAACGGGTTGCAGGTGACATCACAGCATTCTAAAAGCCAATTCTATTATATGGAGGAAAAATGATTTTGTTTCTGAAGAAATGTTTGGTCTTGTACTGAGAGATCATGGACCCAGTGACTGATATTAATGATCATTTTTGTAATTCATACTCTTCTTTTGAGCCACGACTTGTGAAAGTGTAATGTTAATAGTATTGGCCTTTGGAATGCTGTGATGTCACCTGCAACCCAGCAATTGGTGGGTTGCAGGTTCTAGAATGTGATGATGTCACCGGACCCAGCGGGGGGCAGGAGCCAGTTTTTCCTATTAACAGCATTACACTTTCACAAGTCGTAGCTCAAAAGAAAATGTATGCATTAAAAAAATTATAATTAATCTCAGTCGCTGGATCCATAATCTCTCTGTACAAGACCAAAAATGTACTAAAAAACAAAATAATTTTTCCTCCATATAATAGTATTGGCCTTTAGAATGCTGTGATGTCACCTGCAACCCAGCAATAGGTAGCGTTCACGTGACATCACAACATTCTAAAGATCCTATAGTTTAACATTGAGGTGGAGGGCAACTGAAAATTCCACGACCGTAACCATAGTAACGCTCAAAATGCAGATTTATAGTCTTAAATCATTGCTAATATCTCTGTAATTACTGGGCCAATTCACATGAAACAAAAACTGACACAAAGTTCAAAGTCATATCTTCCAGCAGATATGAACATAGGTCTAATTATTTCTTCACAAAGGCGTCCAAAAGTGGAGACAATATTAAAAACATGTGCTTGATGTTGGCCAGTAGAAAGGACTTTCAGCCATACAATTCACATGTCAGGTTTGTGAATCCGATCACTATCACATGATGATCAGAGAAAACATTTGGACATTTTCTTTTTGGAAATTTCTTTCAAAAACTGTTTCTCTCTCATAGACTTGTATTGACACCTGCCCTCCAACTGAAATGGAATTCTAAATCGTGAACGCGACCTATAGGCTCTTTATATTAGAATGTTGCGATGTCACGTGAATGATACAGACGGCATCTCTGGAGTCGCCCGTATATGGTCATGTTTGAAAACAGTTAAGGGGGAAACAATAGAGTTCGAGAAATTCTACAGTTACCATGGAGATCTGCCATCTTCTAACATTGGCTAAAAACAGTATAAAAAGTGAAAAAAAAAAGCCGTGGAACAACTCCCAAAATATTTGGTTTTCCCCCTCAGCGAGGCCACGCCCCTTCTATGATGAGATGCCGTCTGTATCTATACGTCTGTATCTATACGTCTGTATCTATACGTACAGACCGCATGATTGGAATTTCCCATATATGATCATGTTCAAAGCAGCCAGAGTAAGAAAACATAGAAAAGAATAACATTTCTCCAATTTCTCCATCATTACTTCAACAAAGGCTGAATTATGAGTATAATTTTTTTCAACAAATTAAAGATACAGAAACATTCAATAACAAAGAATGCTAATCAGGAAGCTAACAAATCTAACGTTAGCTTCATGGTACATTAGCAACCAGTGCCGTTTTTCGCTTCTACTGACCTCGCCCCCTTTTATGACGTCCGTATCCATTGTTTCACTTCCTTGTTGACAATGACGGGAAGTGACATAAATAGAAGTAAGTCGATGAGAAATAAGTGAGTTAGAATCTGTCATGTACCACAGTTGACAAACAATCTATATGGCCAATTTTCAGTGTAATTCAGTCCTGTTTAAGGAGATATCAATTTCCCAGCGACAAATCAAAATTATCGATAGAGCCAGGTTTAAATGTATGCTCCAAATCCATGTTGTTGATATATTAGTTGAAACTATTTTTTTTTTTTTTTACAGGACGATTTTAGATCTTGTTTAATAGAATAAGCTTGTTATTATTGAAAGTACATTTAGTACAGACCTGAAAAGTATGAGCAACTAAAATGGAGATGATTTTGCACGACTGTATAGAAAACTGGCATGCACCTGTATATTGCAGACCCACCTTTTTAGTTTGGCTTTTAACTGACATCTATGTATTTAGTCCTAATGATATTGTATGTTGCATGTATGTATGTATGTGTGTGTGTGTGTGTGTGTGTGTGTGTGTGTGTGTGTGTGTGTATATATATATATATATATATATATATATATATATATATATATATATATATATATATGGATGGATGATGCATTGTTTTAAATGTTGTAATCTGTAAAAAACTTTGTGATACCTTTCGGTATGAAAAGCGCTTTATAAATGAAGTTTGATTTGATTTGATTGCTGCTTTCTTTGCCGCTACCGCTACCCAGAAAGGAAATTGCCATATTAGGATTGCATTGCCATCTTGTCTTCCTATGGTTCTACACGTGGATACCAAACATGTCAATATTTGTGAATGGAAAGACGAGGGTCACAATTTAATGGGGATTTCTTCAAATTCTACAGCGCACGAGTTGAGAAAAAGTCATAGATTTAGCAAAGTAAAGAATGGGTTTAGTCTCACTAAAATTAAGGTGATGTCTCATGAAGGGCACCTTCTATAGTTCTAGTGCGATAGTTCCTCTCAAAATGGTGGATTTCCATGGTAACGCTCAAAGCATCTCATCTCAAACTCGACACCTCGCATCGGCAGACGAGCTTGAGAAACACACTTCCGCCTTTACATTTCCTCCCGACAAAACCGGCGCGTCTCCCTTCTCCTGCCGAGCCAAAAATAGAACTTTATATATCGGTGCGCCATCCGTGGTAATTACCTGTACGCTGGCAGAGCTGGCGTTCAGTATAAGTGGCGCGCATCGCTGGAGATAAGAAGACAGAGGCAGGCCCGGGAACAGATCCAACCCAGGACCCCCCCCCCCCCTTCCCACCTGGGACGTCACCGCTGGATAAACCCCGGGTGACACGCATGCTACATTATTTTTCAAGGAGTGAATTATATCTTCCGCCGCTGTCTTCAAAACATGCCGCACGGGAGGCTGGGAACATGTTACCCAAAGGAGACAATGACGATAATAATGGGTGCCGCGCGGTGCATGAGTTAATTGCGGCGTGGTTATAATGTTGGCAAAGCTAACCTGCTCTGCGCAATTACTGGTTACAAGTTGCATCAAGCCAGAATGCGTCTCATTTGTGAATCCCTGCTCTTCCCGGGAAACAACATTTAACACACATGGACATACTGTGCGATATGTCACCAAATTATTGTTAGTACAATATTCAGTGACTCAATATACGCAAAGAATAAAATAAATAAATGCTTCTCTAGTCTAGCACAACAGTTAAAATGTGCAAAGGTTCAGTGTCATGCATGATTTTTGTAGTTCCATTTTGGCAGTTTTTGTTTACATTTTACTAGTAACTCTTGCCCCTAGAGGCCATAAGCGCCACTGCAGGTGTCGTAGCATGTTGCGTTTTTTTACTCATTTATTGCCCGTGAGAGTAAATACTACGCTGACCGAAAAGACAAAGGGAGAGAGGGATATTGCACATCCAATTTTTTTCACTCAAACTTGGCTGTAAATACTGTTTAAGTGGCGCTAGCCCGCAGTTAGCGTTCATAAAATAGACAAGAACAAATTATAATGGCATTCCAGTACCTAAAACAATAAATAAATATGCATATTTACATTTAGGTAGCACGCCTCTCCTTAGATCCGTCTCCGAGGAGATGTTTGCTTTGCTAAAGACAAAATGTTACTATTCACATACATTACCCCGACGCCCCTGTGTCAAATGACCCCATTTTTTCTTCTTTGAAAAAATAAGTTTAAAAAGGTTTATTTAAGAGGACATAATGCCTAAACGATGTATCTGCTTTTATACCGAACAAACAACCAACATGGGATAAAACATTTCTTGTCCAACATTAATTAGTTTTTCTTCTAACAATCATTCTGTGATCAGGCGTAGGAGTAGTGAAAACCGCTTTTTATTTTTTTATTTTTTTTTAAGTGGGGTTATTTTTTTGTCTGGCAAGTTCATGTAAAGATCAAATCTATAATCTTACCTAAAAAGGTTTTAATTTCAAAATATAAGGGCTGGCTCGACTTACCCCACTCTCCCCCAGTGGGCAGTAGATTTTAACAGCCGGAAATAGCATTTTCTTTTTCTTCTTGTTTAATGTTCAAGATATATTTTGCACGTCTATAAATATGAGCAATACAGGTGACCTGATATTCACATGAAACTTGATAAACATATATTCCAACATGTATTCTAAATGACTTTCTTTTTAACTCCTGCTCTGGCCGATGGCGCAGTTTGACCGCCTCGCTTTACTTAGCGGCAAACCCTCAGCCGATCTGGAGTGATTAAATAACACAATCTCTGAGTAGAAAGCAATTAACCCCGCTCAAAACCGTGATCTAACCTTTGCACGCCATGAGAAGAGGCCGATGTTTCACCAGCCGCGCCCGCGCCACAGACCGAGACGCGCTGGTCCATTGTAAACCGTCGCCGGCTTTGAAAACACCCCACCTGCCTCCACGGCGCGGGACGGACTAGCGACTAAACATTTGTACATTACGCCTGCGGATGGGCGCGAGCTGCATATTCATTTTTGCCATTTGGAATTGATGTTAATTACCGCCATATAATTATCGCACAGGTGCTATTACGCATTTAGGGGGATGTGATTGCAGCTGAGAATTACGGCATTGCACCTGCTCTGGGGCAGGTTAAAGTAATACATGCACACCGTTTGTTTGGTGCTCAGCACAACGGTGGGCACAGGCAGCGGCTTTCAGTCACAATTTGGATTAAAAAGTCGTTCTTCCATTAAATTCGGCTAATTGCTCTCCATTACTCACTGATTGCATTTTATTTGACTCGTTCCATGCCATGAGGAGGTCCTGTTGTTCTGGTCACATATTAATGTTGAAGACTGCACTGAGGAAGCGCACAAGATCTAGCTGCGGTTTACTAGTAATGGGTGTTGATAAATGGTTTTGACCGTTTTTGACTGTCAGTCTCATAATTCATGCAAGAGACAAACTATAGAGGAATCGCTGCATTTGGATATTGTATAACCCAACTTCACCACGTTTGGGGCCATAGGAATATGCTGGGAGAGGCCAAATGCTAACAACATCTTTGGTCTTTGTGCGTGACTGAGGGCACACACAAAGGCACAGTGGTGAATATTTTCCCTCGTTCTCCGTTTAAATGAACGGGCTTCGTGCTCTACCAGAAGTGTCAATACAAAGGAAGTGCCGAGACACGGCAAAAGTGGGCGGGGCGGAATAAGGTGAATAAGTTTGTTAAGTGACGATGTCATCGCTCCACTTCCGGGTCCAATGGAACTTTAGTCCTATGCACTATAAAGGGAATTTGTATTTTAACCTGCTGTAGAGCCGACTACAAGGCTCTTTTTAAACATCTAATCATATAGGAACATTGCTTTTCTTCTGGATTTTCTTAAGTGATGCCAATTAATAATTAGCATAGTAATGATCAAATAACGTTTTATTCCCCATACATAATGAATGTTTATTTTAAATATAAAAATATCTTCATTTTGCCTGGAGAAATGTTAAGCTTCATTCTAATCTGGTGTAAAACAGTTTTTGTCCTTTTTATCTGTTACCATTTCAGCAGGAGATTCAGATCAAGTTCGTTGCTGTGTTTATCTATGGAACCCTCAACAGTTCGGACCCGGAAGTAGCTTATTCTTGTCTGCGTGATGTCACACTTAACAAACCTATTGGCTTCACCCCTCTATATCGATATTATGATGTCACCGTATTCTTGAACGTGAACGCAGCAACATTCTAGAATGTCAGGTCATGATTTCAGTTGGAGCAGAGTTCTACACGACTCAATGGTAGTGAAAAGAAATCTCCAAACAGAAAATGTGTTCCTTGATATTTAATTGAAGGCGATTGGATTCCCAAACCTGCCACTTTCGTCTTATGACTGAAAGTCCTTTTTTTCTGACCAACATCACACCTGATCACAAATCAGACTGCAGATATAAGCACACAGTAAATGAATGAACAAATGAGCCCATTTAGTCATTTTTATTTCTTCAACTTTGATTCCTAGTCACTACTTTGCATTGACTATGTAATAGTCAATGCATAGTCAATGCATTATCGGCAACACCGAGTAGCTTTATAGAACACAACCTCACAATGCATTCTTTAGTACAGACGCTTATAAGGTCCAGATTTAAAAGAAAATAAGAAAACGGCAAAAGCAAACAATCAGTCCAATTGACTAGATATTTTTGTTTCCCTAAATTGAGATTTATTTTTAATTCTTTCAATCGAATAACTCAATAAATTAGGCAGCTCTTAAAACTCTTGAAATCTTTAAAAACACAAATCCAGCTGCTTTCGTCTCATCTTTCATGGATTTGTCACATAAATGAACACAACAAATGGCCCTCCCCATCGCTCTTTCAGGCAATTACGTTTCGCTGGAACGCTTTTATTGTGAAAATCGTATTCCTCGGTGACACAGGGCCGACCGAGCTGATCCGTCTCTCTCTCTCTCGCCGCGTCGGGATGTAAATAACACGCATTTACGCGCGTCAAAGTGGAATCCAATGTGTTCAATTAGGCTTTCATTGTGGCTGGTTTGAAGTAATTAAAGTAGCGCACGGCAGAGCGTGAGCGGGAGTAGTCACCGGCAACACGAGAACAAAGCACATTCTCTCACAGTCGCAATCTGCCTGTTCAATTCAACTTTAGACCCGGTAAATCAAGGTATTAGTCTGAAGGTTTTTTTACGCTTCCCAACCAGGGGTATGGGGACACCTGGGGTTACTAAAAGTCACTATCTTCCAGTGACTACCATTTCAGAATCAATACTGCTCTGCCCAATTGGATTGAATGAACGGTTCTGATCTGGGGTCGCTGCAGTTTTGTCAGGTCTAGGTTCAGCAACATTGTGCGCCCAAAGAATGAGATCAGCTGTCCAGGTTATTCCATCAATGGATTTCTTCTTCTCTGATGGCACGGGCGTATTCCAAGATGACGATGCCAGGATTCACGGGGCTCACATTGCCTCAGCGTCCAGATCTTCACCACCATTGAGGGTCTTGGGGATGTGCTGGAGAAGGCTTTGCGCAGTGGTCACATTCGTCCATACAAGATCTTGGTGAAAAATTTACGCAACACTGGATCTTTAGGCGGTGCAGCTTTTTTGAAATAATGCCACAGCGAATCGGCGCGCACTGGGAGGCACGGTGGGGCAGCGGTTAGCGCTCATGCCTCGCAACAAGAAGGTCCCGGGTTCGATCTGTGTGGAGTTTGCATGTTCTCCCCGTGTCTGTGTAGGTCCTCCGGTTTCCCCTACCACTAAAACAGCTCAAAAGGTTTCCCTCTGGGGCCAGGACTCTGATTTCCAGGGGAGTTGCTCATGAAATAAAGTATAATAATAAAGATCACTCTAATAAAATACGTTTTAGTGACCATACCGTCGAAACCAAACCAAGCCATAGAAATCTGGAGAAGCAGTTATCGTCACCTATTAAACGCAAATGCTTGGATTTCCTAGATTCATCAGTTATTATGCCTCGGGTTCGGGGTCTCTCCATCTGCAAATGAAAGATTTCTGCAGTTTTAAGTGCACACTCATTGTTATATAAAATCTCAGAAAATACCGAGGTCTGAGTAGCTGACGTCAAACAATCGCGGCATGAAATAATGCACATGATCCAAAAAAGAAGCAACCCGGCACCATTTGACTCTTTGTTTTTTCAGCTGGGTTGTTAAAGGGCCCAATGGAGAGTTTGTGTGATGTGCTTCAGAGCAACAGTCTGCAGCGGGGGTCGCACAGGGGTCAGTGCCGCCTCAATCATCTCTATTGTAATGCATCACAAAACACGCAGATAAAAGCCGCCACGGAGTTACTGATGCACGCTCAGATTTACAGATTGTCTGTGTGAGAGCACTGCTGCAAATTGTGCGTCAAATGTGTCTTGCAATATCTACTGTTTTAAGCTCTTAAGCGCACTCTTCCATCATCGAAAAACATTTGTTGCCCGATAGATAGAACCCAGAGATGTCCTCTCCGCATTTCCTAAGGCCATAAATCATGACACATTCCGAGCAGTTTATCACGCCACGGATTTAATAGCATGCCGTTGGTTACAAATGGCACGGTGGGGCAGCAGTAAGTGCTCAAGCTTCACAGCTAGAAGGTCCCGGGTTCAATTCCCACCTGGACAAGAGCCTTTCTGTGTGGAGTTGTTCTTCCCGTGTCTGCGTGGGTGTTTTCCGGGTAACCAGGTTTCCCCTACCACTAAAAATATGTACAATCGGTTCCCCTCTGGGGCCAGGAAAAAAAAGAGGTTCTTAATCTCAGTGGGACTATAAATAAAATGGTGGCTCCTATTTTGTGTTTGCGAGGGTTAAAGCGGGCACTGCACGTGAATTTAATGTAAAGATATCAATTTGAAACGTTTGTAGATTATTGATATAAATGCACTGCCGATCCAAAGTTTGGGATCACCCAGGCCAGTTCTAGCTTTTCAGCCGTTTTCAGCATAATTGCACGAGAGTTTTCTAATCATCAATTACCCTTTAACACAATGTACCAGTAGAACACTGGAGCGATGGTTGCTAGAAATGCGCCTCCGCAAACTGATGCAGATGTTCCATTGAAAAGTCACCCGTTTTCAGTTAGAATAGCCAATTACAATATTAACAATGTTTAGACTGTATTTCTGATTAATTTAAAGCAGCACTAAGTAACTCATGCCCCTAGAGGCCATAAGCGCCACTGAAGATGTCGTAGCATGTTGCGTTTTTTTACTCGTCAATTGTCCGTGAGAGTAAATACTACGCTGACAGAAACGACAAAGGGAGAGAGGGATATTGTACATCCAATTACACAATGGAGATCATTTTGAAACTGAAACTTGGTTGTAAATCCTGTTTAAGTGGCGCTAGCCCGCAGTTAGCTTTGCCCGTTAGCCTATTAGCTTCTTCTTCCTGATTCCATTAGTGTGTATTGGGTCTCCAGGGAAAGTTGTAATTGTGTTTTTTCTGGGAAGAGACACCAGGGGGAGATGAAAAATTCTCCTTGTTCCTAGCGGTTCAAAGCTCAATCAATCAGGTTAGGAATCAGATGTCAAAAATCCCTCTGATAAAAACCCCTTGAAACTATCGTTAAGCACTAGCCTGGAAAGTCTGGAGTCTGTCGGAGCAACTAAAGTGGAGATACAGTATTGTTGCAAGAGTGCAGAGAATGGGCCCTAAAGTTTTGCCATGTCTGCGCAGGCGCCTGTATATTCCTCCCGTCATTTGCCACGGCTGTTTCTCAGAGAGGGATGTTTGTGAATGAATACCTACGTGTGGGAAAACGGCCGGCACGGCGTGATGTTTTATTTATTCACGCGAAATCTACGGCTCGCTCACGGACAAAACCAGCGATACGTGTCACATTCGCTCTCGTACCCACAGTAGCAGGAAGGACATGTTGGCTCAATTTTAGCTCCTCACTTTCAATTAAAATCTGGGGTCTAGTGACGGCCATAAACAAACCAAGTATAAAAGCAATGAATCAGCATGTGTCTGCAGCGCAGTCCCCCACTGTGGACACTATTAGCTGTGAATTGCTGGAACAAATTTGCCAGCTTCATTTCATGCATCATGGTAAATCACAAAACCCTTTGGTAATGGCCATTATTCGCCGTAACAGCCTTGAGAATAATTGCGTTGAAAGTTGAGGGGGGGAAAAAATGAGTTGTTAAGTTCCCGCTTGGCGGTGGGCAGTATCAGTGTCTGCGTGACTCACAGCATCACAGGCTTTCACAGGCAGCAGAGCCTGACTGCTCTGACTCAGCATACAATATACTCTTTCCCTGGACTTGGGCAGGAGTAAGACAAGAACATATTATGCTATAGTGACATTTTGAGCATCAAAGTCTATGTTGTTTGCTCCTCAAAACATACTTTAAGGGGACATATTCAGGGTCAGGGTGGTTTTCCTGTGTAGTTAGGACTCGCACTGCTGCTCACTCAGGAAAACATGTCTCCACGAGGAACATGTTCCTTTGGATGTCAAGGAGAAGCTCCATTTTCAAGTTTCTAGGCCATGGCACAAGGGTTGGACTTTGTGGGAAACATCCGTTAGACCAAAATGCTCTTATGCTTCGTAAACACAGACTTATTTTGGACAGCAGAAAAATTACACAGTTTGTGTCAAACGCGGTGCAGTCCCAAGATAGAAGACGCTGCTGCTTCCCCAGAGCCGACAACGGTGGGTAAAGCTGCGGCGAAATGGGTCCATTTGGGTAATGGAATGTGCATTGAGAGACTCGAAGCTCCAGTAACTGCTCCTCATAATATAAATACATTAAGCCTGACTGTGACACTAACGGTACATGTCTCATAAACAACATGGTCGCTGGGAAACAGAAACAGGGCGGTGCTTTCATCCCCATCAGAAGTTTTACTCATGTCTTACGTTCTTGGCGACTGGTTGTGTGACAGTTTTGTGATGGTTTGGTTTGTGAGACGTTCTCTTATCAAATTGTTTTAGGTCAATATTACCTCTCGCAGTGTTTAAAGTGTTGAATGATGTATCATAAAATGCCATAATAGAGTTGAAGTCCAGACCCCAACAATTCTTTCTCTCCACTGACAAGACCGTCTTCTTCATAATCTCCGTCAATTCAAGTAACTCGGCCAAAATACATCTCTTCCGTCGCCACATTTCTCCCGTTTATCGGCCACATTCACGGTGAAACCCGATCCACTGCCTCTGCGCCCGCGTTTTAATATTCATCGGTATCACTCACCCGGGGCTAAGTGCTGGAAAAGTATCATAAATGAAACAGTAGCCTGTTCTACCGGCCGTCTGGATAATTCACTTTAACTGTCATTATTTTTCCATCATCCAGTGTTATCTCGATTTCTTTTTTGCGAAATAGACAATGTGATAAATATTGACGTCTCAAACAGGAAATGCGGGCAGGCTGTTGTGAGAGGGCACGGTTTGCTACAAGGTAATAAGCTCCATATTTAACAATATTCTTTCTCTGCTTTTATTGCGCCTACAAAAATCCTTGTTTCTCTTGTTTAACTGCTCTTGGATTCCTTAGCCTTGGAATTGTGTTGTGTAACACAGTGGTTGTTGTAGCTTCGGGACAAAACCTTAAACATAAGTCATGACCCCCAAACAATACGAATGTAACTTTTTACTTAAAATAATTTGCAGTTCGGTCATTTTTTTAGTACATTTAATCGTAGAAATCACAGAAACCCCGTTAGCGATCTGAGTCTGTTCCTACAAATGCGTTCTTCTGTTTGGTGAACCTGTTTGAATTGAACGTTCTCTCCCCATTCAAATGAATGGTGAAGCCAGGCCCTATAGTAAAGTATAGCAAATTTCAGGTGTTATACAGGCTGAAGCTTGTCAAATTGAATACTTTTTAGAGCCATTTTAATGTCCAAATACGATACTTTATTGCCACAAACAAACATTTTATCAAACAGAGGAAACGAATTGGAAAAAATGTTTTAGACCATAATTTAGACATTTTTGATTAAGTCATTGAGTAAACATTGAGCGATGTCAAAATAAACTTGCATGACTATTGAATTGGATGGTGGCCCCATTTGTGCAAGATGAGGGCCGGGAAAAAACAGTTTCAAGCCATTAGTGCGAGAATGCGGTAGCAGAATAATTTGGTAGAAAAACAGTCGTAAAAATTAAACTCTACCGATCATTTACTCAAGAAGTAATCGGACAACTTACTCCATAATGCTTTTATCGTGAGGAAGTCTAGTTCATCATTCAGTCCCAGTCACCCCCATGTCTCAGTCTGTCTGTCAATCTTTTGTCATCATTTGCCTATTCTCTCTCGCTCTCTCTCGAAGAGCTGCCAGAGACAAGAGCGAGAAATGAGCCGGGAATTAATAACAGCACATCAGTAAAGATAAAAGGGTAGGGCTCATAACACATGCAGAGTGGGACAAAAATAGCTACGTCAACTCCTGTCTCCGGATAACACTTCCCAAAAGCGGCGCGAGCTCTGTGCACACACACCTGCGGTTCGATACAATCGGTGCTAAAGCTTCACCGGGGTGTCATTGTGTGCCATCGGTGAACCAGTTGCAAACAAAACCACCACTGTGTTAAGTCATTTTCAGGATTATACTAGTAAGTGCGGTGTGAAAAACATTGCGGGTGGCGCCATATTGCTTTGGTCCCAGCTCTTCGTCTCCCGTTTGGGTATATTTTCCAGAGCCCTCTGGTGGTAACGTTGGATAACACACGCAGGACATTCCAAAACGTGCCAGAAGCATAATTGATTATCATAATTGGTTTGAAAATGCTATCTTGACCTTAAAAAGGTTTATGAAAAAATAAAATTATAGCAACCTGGTTCGCCAAGAGTTCTGACCCAAAGCCCCTCTCTCAGCCATCCCCCCTTGCTCCCCCCCTGTGAACAATAACGGTAAAATACATTCCTATGCCGTGTGTTGCTGTGTTTGCACTTGCGGGAGAAGGACAAGCTTTGCAAGAGATCGGTAGGTAAGTAAAGCATTTCCTGGTCACGTGGGAGGGGTGTGGGGGTAAACGGAAGAGAACACTGTATGAGCTCCAACACCACTCGAGGTATGTTTTGATGAAGGAACATCATTGTAACAATACTACAAATACTTCACAAATAATGACAGCAGGGGAGCACTTCAAACATGTACAGTAGACAAGTAGGCTGCATGTCCACAGGATGGACGTGCTCATGGCTAACATTATCTTCTGAAAGCGTTGGTTAGTTGGAGACGGATTGTTGTCCCTTTGTGAAAAATGATGAATGAGTCTTTGAAAATGGGCTTAATTCCTCGTGTAAGCCACTTCCATTTGCTCGCGAACAACCACACTTTGAGTAGATTAAGTTCTACCACGGGGACAGTCAGGACACACATCATACATATGCAGTACATACATATAATCCGTTTGTTTAAAGTCCCCGTCCCCCAAACTCTGTTGGGTCATATATGATGTGCAACTCTAGCATTTGTATTGTGAGCCAGGATTGGGAGGTCTCCATTGATTAGGAAGACATTTGGCCTGCCACCAAGCAGACGTGTTTACCTAGGCTTGAGAGTTGATGAGGGCTCAATGAAATTCCTAAAGGGTTTGAAAGAAACAAGTTAAGAGGACAATGCTCAAATGTTGATCTCGTTAGTTTGGGGAAACTCCTGGAATAGGGTGACCAGATGTCCCGGTTTACCCAGGACAGTCCCAGTTTGGAGTCCTTTTTACCACGTCCCTATAGGTTTCTCCAAATGTCCCAGTTGTCCCGGTTTTTGGCCAATATAGTCCCCAAAGTAACAGACTTCACTTGAAAATGAATGTTTTTGGCCCATGCAAGTATCTTTTAACCTTTTAACTTTTATATCAATTCTAGCATCTCGGATTGGTGCATGAGACGGTTAACAGCTTTACCATTCAGCGTGGGGAAAGACCGTCAAGATTTGGAAAATAGGGTTCGTGTGAATGAAGGCTATTTTGCTGTTCATTGTCCTTGACCATGAAACATTTCTTTCAGCCTTCATCTCCTAGAAAAGTACAAAAACACCTAAGTCTGTTAAAATGACTGGTGTAGCTCTCTTTTGATTACTTCAGATTTACAGGTTTAATCAGTGCTTAGATAAACTGAAATCTCTATGAAAATACTGTTGACAGAAAAATACTACTACTCCAAACATCAAAGTACATCATGGGTTTCAAATAAATGCTCTTCTTTGGGTCTCGGCACTTCGTCCTTGGGGCCCGATGCCAAACCAGTTGAGAATCACTGGGCGGCACTTGTAGCGAAGGTCCCGGGTTCAATTATCACCTGGACGGGGCCTTTCTGTGTAGGTTTCCCCTACCATAAAAAACATGTACAATAGGCCAGGATGAATGATGTGTGTGTGAATGCATGGTGGTGGTCAGAGGAACCGTAGGCGCAGAGGTGTTCCCCCAGGGGAAACCACCACTGAGTACGGAGTGAATGTAAAATGCTCTCATCTAAAGCACTTTGTGACCATGTCTGTGAAAGGCACTATATAAATAAAGATCTTCTTCTCTAAGAAATGTGCGTCTTTACTGTGAGCAGTCTCGCCTCTCCTCAGATATGACTCGTAAATTCGCCGGCAGCGGGAGATCGCCAGCTCGTCTCCATGGAGATGCCGCTGCCTTACTTTGACTACAGGAAGTCAAACATAAGTTTTAGTGATTGGATTTATGGCTCTTTACTGGGAGCCAAATAAAATTACAATGGGACTGATATTTACGTTCTGAAAAACCTGTTTGTGAATAAAATCTTGTGCCACGACTAATAAAAAGAGGTTGCAACTGTCAAATCTGTCAAACTGACAAATCAGTTTAAGTGCATTTAGCTTTGACTTTAGTGCAAAACGCTTTCATGTGTGTTGCCTGCTCCGTTGTTCGGCTGATTCTTGTCTTCGTTCAGGGGAGTTCTGAGTAAACTGAAAAAAAAGATCTGGCTCTTTTCACAATTGAGATCCTGTTCGAACCGCTCACTGTAAAGAGCCATTCAAAAGAGCCGGCTGGTCATGAATGTCACATCACTAATGAGTTCGCATCAAGTCCTCTTCCAAATGCTTTGTTTTGACGGGCTCGGCCCATTAGTCCGACAACCCATTATTCTGACGTCTCATTTTTCCGAAAATGTCCCATTGAGTAGGGGTTGAAAAATAAAATTAGGTTCAGGCCAGAGTCCACTGACCTTAAGGGTAGGGCCAGTGGTTGTATATGGCTCTCTAATCCACAACACAACTGGGTTAGAGATGTCGGACTAATGGCACCTCTGCTCATATTTTCTGAATAATGAAACGTCGGACCAATGGCATTGCACCTGTTTGGACAACCTACTGCAACCCCACAACATTGCCGGTGTCTGGAGTACGTTTGCCATCGCCGGCATGCTTGTTGTTTACGTTTGAGCTCTGCGACAGTTTAGTTGAGCTTGTGACGTAGCAACGTTCACCCCAGAATGTTCTGCAGTGTCGCTTTAATCGTCTAAAACGGTGCAAAAAAAAATAAAAATAGAACGCAGACAGATTTCTCTCATCTTTTGACAAGCTGAAACACTGAGATGTACCCCCACACACCCCAGAGTGCAGTGCGTAATGCACGAGTGTCCCTGCATGCACGCAGAACCCATACATGTAAGCACATCCCGCGCATCGGCCATGGCCAGCCAATCCTCGCGCACCTCCTCGTTCAAACTATAAGACACACTTCCCCGTCAGTTACAGACCAATGCAAAGTTGTCTCCAAGGTTTGTTGCTGAAAATAACTGCAGATCAATACAACACAAATAGAGCACACACACACCACCCCCTCCCCTTCCACCTCCTGGACTGACAACAGTACGGGCAACGCCGCTGGTGTCGCCTGCCGCTAAACAATTCCACATCAGCCAAAAACACATATCTCATTCCCCCCCTCCTCTCCTTAAATAGCTTGCTTCGTTTGGCGTGTCCATCCTCGTGCCGCTGGAAACGGCCGACGTGCAAGAAGAGCGAGAAAGTGCGGTCGAAGAATGCATTTGGAAAAGATGTCCTTCTTACCAGTGCCGACGAGAGAGAGAGAGCGAGGGAGAAGCTGGAAAATGGTCTGTCCGCTCGGCAGCGACTCGCTCATTAAATCCAAGATTCCGAGCAGAGGCTTGAAGATTCCATGGAGATGGCCGGAGCCCGTGAGGGGAAGCGGGAAATCGAGACGCGCTAATAGGACGACTTGCTTGGGAAGAAAATAGAAATTGGATGCAAGAGGTGTACGGAGGGTATCCAGAAGTCCGGCGCACTTGAACTGTCTGGCACATGCGGGGGGAGCATGCCACGAGGAACCAGAGAGGAGGGTGTATCCAGCTACGGCAAAACAGGGGTGTTTGTCAGTCCAATGGAGGGATGGAGAGTTAGAGGAGAGAAGGAGGGGGTCCGGAGGAAGGTGGAGCTGCAGCGCGAGGAACGGGAGACTTTCAGAGAGGGGAGGGAGGAGAGAAAGCAGAGTCTTGTTATAACGGGCTAGTTCGCTGTGACAAGTCTGCTGCTGCTGCTGCTAGCAGTCTATGCTAATGAGATGATTACAGACGAGATAGGGAAATCTATAGAACGATGTACTGTCAGTGTGTTGGAGAGACTGAGTGAATAGTGAATAGTGGAGCCGTAAATGCGATGTTGAAGTTTGCTTTACAATATTGATAATGGAGAGAGCAAAAGATCTATTCCAGTAATGGCATGATTAAAGACGTAATGTAGGGCTGCACAGTGTATCGCCAAAGTACTGAGATCTTCCATCTAAGGCTGAACAATGGTGTTCAGTTTTGTCATGATTTTACTTTACTTACCTTGTATTGGTATTGATTTAGTGTTCTTGATTTGACATAAGTTGATGAAAAAAACAAAAACAACTTAATTTTCTATTTAACGGGCAGGATGGTGTTGACTTGGCTTCGTAAAAAAAATACAGCAATTCACTGGCAAGGACTGCAGACCGCAAAAAAGCAAAGATGTTGAACGTGGGCAGACGCCGGAAAGGGCGCACATGAGGTCTGAATCCTGCCCCCGAACTTAAGACAACACACTTGTTAAACCAGTTATCAAATAGCGCCTCATTTTTCTCATATTGTGCAGCCCAATCTTCCGGATTGGAGAAATGGTTCTTAGTAGAGATAAAAGATGGTGCTGTGGTCTGAGGCAAAGGTTCAAGATTAGTTCAACTGTTCAGGACAAATTTTCCGTTAGCAACAAATAGTGGTAGGGTTTTATCTTTTGAATATTTCCTAAACATTATCAATTTATGCCCCATGAGGTGAAGGAAAATGTTGAAAGCACTCTTTGATCAAAAAAAGAAAGAAAATGTCATGATGTAGAATTGCTATCTTAGTAAAAGTAATCTATTTAGGTATTGTTTGTTGTTTGTTCTTGGTCCTTAAGACCTTACTCACTTACTTACCCAGTTGGGTCACACGCTTGCTCCACATCTTTCGATCCTGTGCCTCCGGTTCAGCTTCATCCCAGGTGGTTCCCATCATCTGCAGGTCTTTTATAGTGGTTATTTTCCAGGTATCTGCTGGCCTACCTCTTCCTCGCTTTCCTCCTTCTGGTTTGTATTTTAAAGCAATCGTTGGTGGTTTACCATTGTCCGTATGTATCACATGTCCAAACCACTGTAGTCTTTGTCACCATTATTTCACACTTTTGTTTTTTCTGTTTAGTTTGTTCTTGGATGTCTTTATTTCTGACGTTATCTCTCCCAGTGACACCAGTGAGTGACAGATGGTGTACTCCTGTGTAAGGCCACTCAATGTTAATTGTCAAACTAGAACTTCCACAGAGCGCCATGTTTCATATTTGCAGTGCAGCAAATGATTGGCATGATACATGCTCCTCTTTTTAGTGGTAGTAGAACAAAGGTTTGTCAAGTTTTCATCTGTGCTAGATTATTTCAACTTTGAAGATAGATCACACAAACATAACAGCGTGCAGCTTCTGGGCTGCCTCTTGCGGAATATTCATTCCTTGAATGCTTATTGACAAGTAAATGAAGGAAAAACCCTGTTCACATTCAGCACACCAAACCACTCTCACTCCCAAATGCAGCCTCACATACCCTACTCTGTATGCTGAGAGCAGGAGGTTAAAAATACTCTCGTGTTTGTGGATGGGATTGCTGACTAATGCTCCACACAAACACAGATAAGGTGGAGATGGCTGAGAAAGATGAGAAACAAGAGGAGGCTGATGCAGTGGGCACAGAGCCAGAAGCTGAACACACCCTGCACAGAGGACAGGCTCCGGTTACTCCCAACAAAACAACAAGCTGTGGCCGAAATGCAACAGTAATACTGACTGCCGTGCAACCCCCAAGAAGGTTATTTATTGCTACAAACATCACGAGATTAACTGCTGCAAAATGCTGATACATAAACAACTAGACACTGGAAATGCTAATATAAAGATTGTGGAAACCTCATGTTTGGCTACCTGTATTCAATGCAAAGCAACATCTCCTCGGAGACTGGAGAGACGACACCACACACAGTTAAAGCCACACCGCATGTTTTTGACCAAACAAAACGTGCTTTAATGTGAGCTGACTAAAAGCCGTCAAATATGACATTTAAATAGGTTAGGTCCTCATCCAAATCCATTACTTCATTACCCACTGCACACATATGTTGAGCTAGTCATGTGGCCTGTAGTGCTGACAACAGTATAATCCAAAATGTTATGCAGTGTGCCTTTAAGAACACATGTTTTAAAGGTTCACTATGCAACATTTATGTAGCAAAAAAAAAAAAGTAGATATTAATAATGATGTATTTGACCTTTCAGTGATCAGGTGGATGCTTGGTTGTTCAGCATAGTGCCTTTACTTACCCTCCCGATGGCCTGTAGGATGCTCCAGGATCAATTGTTTGTTAGGTTTTCTCTGCTGATTGAACCGTATCCATGGTTACATATACATTCCATTCTGAAAATCGAACAGAAATGTTAAACGCAAACAAAATTGATCCCGAAGCGTTTTCAACCTGTATTTGTGCAGGAGACCGTAACCTGCCTTTTGGTCTATCACAGATACATGAGTAAATCAATTCATATTTTTCCAAGTTTTTGTTTTGGCCTATTAAATTCTACTTAAACTGACATTAACCCCCCCCCCCCCCCCTTTTCTAATCCAAAACAGTTGAGTTGAGTTGATCTCAGTCTTCAATCATATGCTGCTAAAACACAAGCCTGCATTGGCGTAAGTCAGAACAGCGTGTTTTACAAAGCCCCTCTTGAGTATTTTATGTTTTGCCTGTTTTAAAAGCATAAACATCAGAAACGCTTCAGCCTTAGTTTTTTAGCTTTTTCCAAACAGTTTCCTTTCGCACAGCGCTCCCTCAAAGCTCCAGCCCTCCACATTTGTTCTTGCGCCCCGAAAAATGCATGCTTGTATATGTTGTGAAGTAACTCTGAAGCAAACCACAGTTATCCAAATGACTTATAGCGTCTAGCTTTGTTGTGGAGGGCATTTGGAAACAGCCCCAGGACCCAGACTACAAACAGAACCACGTGGGGTTTTAAATAAAAGATCTGAGCAGGCACCACGAGGCAGCTTTCGAGACTTTCTCTTCTCTGTGCTTACACTAAAAAGTTTCTCGCACCACTAAATATATCAAAGTCGTAACTCGGTGTGAGCTCAGGTGTAGAGCACTGTGACCGATTGTCTGGAACACAGACTGGTTGATTGATTAGTTCCCTCTGTACCAGAATTGGACGCCATTATCGTGCCCTTTGGCAAGACGCGTCACCAGCTTTGGCCCGAGTGTGGCGATAAGAGATGCCTTTGGCACACTGGCGCAGTCACATCCCTTTGACCATGGCTGCTGTGGCTTCAAAAGAGGCCATTTACCGACAGTATTTGTAGATTTGTTTGTCACCTAAGGGTCGACGCGGGAAAAGTAAGGTCAATCACCGCTGCCTTTAATGCCTTGGCTACAAAGGGTGAATGTTTTCACCACAATGTTCGGCAACAATGAACGACAGTGGCACCAGCTCCTGATGATGGGTAAGACACTTGCCTCCAGTGTCTGCATGCACTGGTGTATGACTGAGTGTGAATGGGTGACTGGTTCCTTGCTGTCAAGCGTTTTGGGCCTGATGAGGGAAATGTGTCCCCTGCATTGGACCCGTCTTTCACGCAGCACAGTGCCCTGAAACCCATCTCCAGATGTTGAACCAGGATCTTCCTCTCGAGAACCTAGAGGCTTTAGCCAGTTGTGCACGCTATACACTGCCCAAACTACTTGCACTACCCTGGGTGTCCTTGAGTTAATGTCTCCATTGTGCGATCAATAAAGTCCTCACTTATCAAAATACAAGTTTCCACAAACTTTTGTGACCACTGCGCGAAGCCTTTCTCCTGCACATCCCAAAGATTCTCAATGGGGTTAAGATCTGGACTCCATGTGTGAAGATGATGTCTAATACCACAATGTGAGCCCGATGAATCCTGGCCTTGTCCTTCTGGAACATGCCCATGCCATCGGGGAAGAATAAATCCATTGATGGAATAACCTGGTCATTCAGGATGTTCAGGGTGTCAGCTGATCTCAGTCTTTGACCACGAAGAGTTGCTGAACCTAGACCTGACCAACTGCAGCAACCTCAGATCAGAACAGTTTGTATAATAGTGACTTTTTTTCCCCTCTCTTTTGGTCATGCAGTATATTGATGCCAGGGAGACCGGAGCATCCGTAGAAAACCCATGAAGTTAAGAACATGCAAACACAGATGCTCTTCATCTAGCACAATAATTGAATTCTTGCTGCAACACTTGACTTCCTTCACCCTTTGCCAATAAGGATTTAATTATAATAAACATCTCAGAAATGCCAGCTTTAATTCATTAACACGTATAAGCTCAATGCATCCTAGGAATGTCAATCTTCACTCATAGCTAATAGACAAATGCCTTCTCTTTATGGCCAAACAATGACGAAAAACAACTTGAGGACTACAGCTGAGCGAACACAAGCGGTTGGCCTTGAAAACTCCACATTTATTTCTGCGCACCGTAGCCGCGCCGAACATAACAAGACATTCTCAGCAGCCCGGTTTGATAACACGCCGAGAATAGCACGCCTCGCTGTTGCCTGCAGAAACTTTTTCCAAAGTCCAATTTGACCTAGTATCACAATAGCCTCGGGTGCTCGCCCCTGTGTTGCTCTCTTCTCCGGCAGTGGCCGACCAAGCGCGTCCGCAGCCGGACCCCTCCGCCCGCCCCGGCCTTTGAAAGCACACAGCAGGCTTTCCCTCTGCCTTACATGACTCACTCCATATAATCCTACGCTCATGATTCACGCTCCAAATCGCCGAGGTCCGCTTTGAGGCCCGGGTTAAGAGTATGGGTGGCAAAAAGCAACTCGGGACATCCCACTGTGCGCGGGGTATACAGACAGGATTAGGCGCCGTGGCGTGTGGGTGGGTGGATGGATGGGTGGGAGGATGACAGGGTATGGTAGAGTGCTAGGATAGGCTCCAAGGGGTATGTCTCTGGTGAGGGGAGTTATGCTCATCCAACCAGCAAAAAGGCAAAGATGGTGACTCCTGCTTGACCTCCGAGAACGCAGACAGCAATAGTGACTTGGCAAGTGTTTGAGAGAGACTGTTTTTTTTTTATTGTATATGTGTATGGGGGTCTATGTTGACAGAGTATTCAGTATTACAGCAGTTCTTTTTGTCTATAAATAGTAATCATACCAAGATTCGCTTGTCAGACCAGTGTGTCAGACCAGTCTCCACTTGGGTCGTTCGTATCGGATTTTTTGGTGATATCATGGACTCTCCGAGGATCCAGCAAATGTAACTCTCCATTGAGTTGAATGTGCTCGAGTATCTTGGACTGGAGATGTTGAACTGAAAAGAGGTGCGACAGTAAAAGAGTATAGACAATTGCTGAGACATCTGAACTACAGCTTATCCACACCCGCCATTTAAAACTATGGAAGTGGTACGGTCTTTGGATATCGAGTTCGACTACGCTTTTCTCATTCAGTATGCAGTGTTTGTTTTTTTTTCGGTTTGAGACGTGGCTAAATATTCGTTGCAAAGAAAGAATACGCACACTGGGTAACTTATGTAAAAAAACAAAACAATGCTGCAATCTTTCTGTCAAACACCATCATCAGGCTTGAGGATAGCCCCTTCTGCCAGGTCTTTTATTATCTTGGGTACTGACCAAAACATTGCAGCAATATAGTTTACAAGAGTAAGACGGTGTGTGTCTTTTTTATACATGGCTAAACAACAATGATCTGGACAGTGTCTATTTGACCATCTTTCTTGTGCCAGACCGAATCCAAGCACCCATGTCGCAACTACTTTAGTCTTGGTGTCGAATGCACCAAGACTAATGGTCTCGGTGGAATTTTGATTCTGTGTATGTCCTTTACATGTGTTAGAATCCAAGTGAAGTGTGTATCAGCGACATGCATACATCACCAATACTTACAGCCACAACACGTAACGTTTCACCTAATAAATAGAATAATCATTAAAGAATAAACATGTGAGCGGGAGCATCTCCAGCTCGTCTCCATGGAGATGTTGACTAAAGGCAGCCAAATATGAGATTTAAATAGGTTAGGTCCTCATTAGGGGTGGGCGATATTGACAAAAATGAATATCTCGATATCGATATTCAGACGATATTTTTGCAATCCTTCAAAGAAATGTGTGCAAACTGGCAAAGAAGGTCCGGTTGGTGGCGGCTGGTGATGTAAACTCTAGGTGGGGCTGTTGCACAAAGTGTTTGTGCTTTTATTATTTTTACTATCAGATCTAATAAACGCATTTGCCACCACTTGTCAGACTAAAAAGAAGCATGTGACCACGTATCAGCAAATACTCACGGAACAAGCATTGCAAACAAGGCTTATTCCCAGAGCATCAGACCAACATTAAGGCAAAAGTCAAACAGCTCCAAAACATGATTTAAACAGCAGACTATGAAACAGCACATTACCTAACAATGCATTCACCCAAATGATATGAGAGCATAAAGGAGTCGTTTATGTCCTGCTAAAGTTAACAAAAGCGAGATGTAAACTGTGGCGTAAACATGGACTCACCCGCGTTCAGGAGCGTCCTCCTTACGTACATAAACGCACGGCAGCTTCCACACTTCATCTTGAGTCGCCAGCAAAAAAGTCCCGTTGCGAGGAGTCGTCCAAAAAACGAAGAATATCCGAGTAATCCACCGTTGTTGCGCTTGAAGCTAGATAACAATACGGCACGCTCTAATGACGTAAGACGTCAGGGCCACTCTGACCCCCACTAAGGCATCATGGGCAGTTCCCCGTAATAATAAATACAAATGTTTAGAAGTTAAAAGAAGCCCTGTTCGGAGGCTATTCCGGTGGATCTCTTGGGGAAATGTATTCCATCTTTTTGATTATATTATACAACCCAATTTTCTAATGATACAATCACGAAGCTCGCCACTTGAGGACGCCACCGACGGTTAAGAAAAATGTTTAACTTTAGACTTCAGTTTTTCGCAAACAACGCAGATTTGGCCTTTTTTAGCAGCTATTTTATTAATCGTACATCAGCTTTACTCTTTATTGTTTTTGGATTGTTGCTTCAACCTAAGAAACACCATAACACACAGGTAAGAACTCCGTCGTTGTTTTGCAAATTGGTAGCAGCGTACGCGCGTGCAATTGAGGAACGATTGTGATTTTGTACAAAAAAACATAAAATACAGTCAAACCAAACCCTACAGTATTGAAGTCGCTGCATATAATTGTTTAGAAGGTTATAGTGTGCGTTATTTGTTTTCTCTTTAACTTCCTTCTGCTCTTTTCATGTTTGGGGGTCGTATTGTACAAATTATGAAATATTATCTCGATATCCATTTTTGCATATCGTCCAGACAACAATTTCGATATTATTGTCTAAACGATATATCTCCCACCTCTAGTCCTCATGCAAATCCCGGTTTTGATTACCTACTGCTAAAATAGCTTTTCTGTGTCAAGCTGGTTATTAGGCAACAAAATCCCAAATGTTACAAAGTGTGTCTTTAAATGCATTGAAAATAAGACCTAGACACTTACTACATGTTTTCAGTTTCTATAATGATAAACATGATCAAAAGGCTCAGGATTTTTTTCCGCATCTTTTAAATTATCTCTATTTTATGTTGTTTAAAATTTTTATTTATTGTGCACCCTTTTCTATCACACCCTTCTCCACATAGCACCACTGCACTCCTATGGGGCTTATGCATATTGCATAATACGGTATTTCAGCATGCGCATAACAAACACTCTGCAGACAGCGTGCCAGGCTGATGTCATACGTTTGCATTATTGAAAGCAGGTACATTTCCACCGAAAAGATGAATAGTTTCACGGTACCAACAAAAGCAAATATAACACAGGTGTTTCCTGACCAAAGTACAGTCTAATGAAACTGTTGCACTGAAGAGCAGTGCATTCGCTTGCGTTTGCTGGAGATGGCACGTGTTAAATTATGCACGGATCACAACATGTCATTCACACAGGAATCTATTTAAGTTCAGGCCGCTTAAAACGTGAATGTGACAGTCTTTAAGGCGTACACCATAGAGAACTACGTGTTTATGTGGAAAAGAAAGTGCTTTTATTATAATTATTTGTACAGATTTGCACATTAGGAGAATCAGATGGAGGGTTGCTAGGTAATGAAGAAAATGCAATATTAATCCAACATTTTAAGTTCTCCAGTAGTTGGGGTATATAGTTGACATACAAGCCATGTACAGTATGTGCTTTTTGTGCCAACCTCCTAAACAAACATAAAGCGATGCAACAGGCAGGGCAAGCGGCTTAAAACAGCAGAAGTTTCACTTCATGTTGATATGTCCGCTGCACCGCGTACACTTCAGCTGCCGTATTGTCTGAGGAGTGATTTGCTTAGCGTGAAGTCTCCGTGATGCGCCCTGCCTGGCTCTGTGTTACTTGAGAGGCTCCATCCTGTTTCCTGGAAGCAGCGGTGCAGTTAACTGTTACCTAATGCTCTGTCTGCTGAGACTTGGTACTATGTTCTCCACAAGAAACATTATAAAAAATAATATACAAGGAGCGAAGTGAACATTTTTACCTTATTTCCACTTTAGAGTGTGTTAACAGCTCCACCCTAAAGAAAGTTAAGGGAAGTTGGAGTTGTCATGGCAGGATAAACATGCTTTTTTAATTTACTTTCCGATGACACTTTAGATTACAGCCCACGACTTCCATGTGTAGGTACAGGGAACAGGAATGAGTAATTACAGATTAAAGTGCACACTCTGACATGAAACCAGAATTAACTTTTACTTTTTTAGGTCAATTAGAATAAAATATATATATATATATATATATTTGCTAAATTCCAGAAGAATGGGAGATAATTTTCTACACAGTTTTTTATTACTTTTTACAAAACCAAAAGTGTACATACATTTCATCCATGTTAGGTAGCATTGCCTTTAACCTGTATAACTCGGGTCTGGGTATACCCTTCCACAAGCTTCTCACAATAGTTGGCAGGAATTTTTGTCCATTCCTCCAAACAGAACTGGTGTAACTGAGCCAAAATTAAAGCCAAATAAGAATAACTTTTCTTCCCAACATTTGTTAATTAAAACTGCTGCTTCACTGAAATCTCTCTGTACATTCACGCTTATTGCCTGATAATGGTAAATGTGCTGTCAATAATATATTTAATGCAACACTATTACCCTCAAAGTCTCAACAACCTTTACAGATGTAGTGATTCCAAAATGAAAGCGCTGTAGCACAATAAACGATGGACATATTTGCTCTGTGATCAGCAGGATTACAATAGGCATAACGGGGGAAATGGCTTTTTTTAACGTGGCCTTATCTCTAATGTTAAACTAAACGACTGCCAGGGACGGTTTAGTGTGAACAGTAATGGCTAATAAACAGCAGGATAAACAGTGATTGCCTATCTGTGTGCCAGTCAATATTTACGCAGCGGAGCGTGAGTCGGTACTGAACTGATGGCTCGGCTGGTTTTTTCAGGCTCACACCAGATGCTTGTGTAAAAAGTCTTTAAAAATGTGATCACCACCGAGACCAAATTCACTTTGTTCAGTTCCTTTAAGGGCAGCACGAGTTTAATCAACATGCAATGTCCTGAGAAAATGTATTGTCACAATGTATTGGACCATAATGTGACTGAAATCAGGACTTACTGTGAGACGCTGAAGGTGAATGGAGAAAAAGTAGTTTGAGAGATTGATTTGAAACATTTGTAGATTACTGATATAAATATTACAAAAAATCAGTATTTCTAGTTTTCTGTCATTGTATGATTTCATGTAAAAAAAAACTTTACTACAACAGGCGAGTCAAGAAACTAAAGTAATAAAATATGCATCTCTAAAGCTACTCTAAGCTGGTCCGGCATCGTTGCATTCCCACATTGCATTGCTAGATGCGCCACACTCGCAAACAGCAGCGACCTTTGTGCCGCAGAAGGAGACCGGCGCCGCACCTCCCACATCTCGCAGAACACCCCCCACCACACCCCTCATCCCCACATGCCCCCCTGAGATTGAATAGATGTTGAAAAATGATGCTGAACTGCGATTGAAAGCGCTCGATATGATGGATGTTGACACAATGTTCATTTTTGATATTTTCTGACATGGAATCAATGTCATGCAAAGAACATTGATTAGGAGTTGAATAGATGTCGAAATTCAAATGTTTTTTAAACATGGATTCAACATTGATTAAACTATAGAAATATACCAATATTCAACCTTTTTTAAACAATATTTTGATCATTGGAGCCACTTACCGCGTCACCACATAAATCAGCCTCTAAACAGCATTCACCGCGGTCATCATGTTGAGTCATTTCCACAGGCATAACCTGTCCAAACTATAAATCTGAGGCATACGATGCACCCCCTCCTGTTTGTGTACATTATGCATCCACATAGCACTCAGAATAACCACTTTATTGAAGTTTACCCCGGTATTTACATTACCAAACTTTACAGCGCATGCCCCATTGAAATCGTTATTTTGGTGTGTTTAGTGGGACAGTGCCTCCTGCAGTCCTAAGACAGATATTACAGCCAAATACTGCATTTACTTGACAGTCCAAAACTTTTAGTATAACCCATAACCAGTGCCTCCGTGAAGAATGTGCAGTAATTAAACAAACATGGAGGAAAGGCAGGAGATTGAGTTTGTGACCAAATAACACCAGAAAAAAATTGTACACTCATTACTTAATATTTATTTTTGTATGAGGTGATATATTGGGGTAGATTAAAGTATAAAACGGTTATCTCCACAACATTGAGTAAAGAATGTTTAATTTTTGTGCAGTGAATTCCCTCAATTTGTAGCTATCAAGATGTACCACTGTGCAATGCTTTTTTTCATAAAAGTACAATTGACAGGGCCATCATACTGAAGGCTATATCCAGGTCATTGTAGTGTGTATAAAATGTTTGTAAATCAGTTGTTACAATCAATATTCAGTCATAAATGTTTATTGAAAATAACAACTTTATTCCATCCATCCATCCATTTTCTTCCACTTGTCCGTTGCCGGGTCGTGGGGGCAGCTGTTGGAGCTGCCCAAATCACATTGCACTAGTAACTGTATTCCTTTCACAGCAAAATGTTATCTATAAAACATTTTTGTAATAGTAATAATTATAACAATCCAAAAATTTAAAATCCAAGGCCCCTTTAATTGCAACAGGTAAGGCTGGCTGAAGAAAAATGAGTTAAGGCAGAAATAGTGGAAAAATATTATTCGTATTTTATTTCATGTTTTACAATAAAAATATATCCTTTAGTCAGAGATCTAGAGCTAAAACAGAGCATGACTTAGAATGAACACAAAAGAGCAGCAGTGGCCTACTGTTTGACAAAAACAGTTTTAAGAGAGAGGTTGGTTTCTATGCGTAGTGCCTAGCTGCAAATTGCCACAGGTTCTCCAAATATTATCATTTCTATGTGTTACACATCATTGGAAAGCTTGGAGAGTACACTTTCTGAATCTATGTCCAACTCAAAATGCCCCAAAACCAAGTTGTGTCCTCCATTTCCGTGATGGGTCACATTTTTTACACTGCCATAAAAACTAAGAAGAAGAAGAAGAAGAGCTCTATTTGTATAGCACATTTCACAGACATGGTCACACATTGCTATACATGACGCAATGAAAACATAAGATGTTAAGGGAAAGTCTAAACACTGACCGCTGCATGTCTCGCCTTAAAGTTCAGGGCTACAAACAAAAAACCTCAGCCTCCCTCGTAGCCCAGTATGGGAACCACAGCTCTCTGCAGTGTTTCCCCTACCATTATATTGGCAGGGCGGGCCATCAGCGCCCACCGCCCTCTCAGGACGATAGCTTTTTATTATGCAGCGCTAATAACCGATCGTTAAAACAAGCGTCTTTACCAAATCCGTTCTGCTAATCCATTCCGGGTTTTGATTTATACGCCTGTTCAATCAGTCCGAGTCCGTGTTTTCTACGGATCCAGTCCGTCGTGTTTATTTGAGGAGGCTGCGCCAGAAAAGATCAGAGAAACAGGGGCAGAGACAGGAGCTGCCACTACAGCGCGAATACGTTTAACTAGAGCGATTAGTTGACAATAAAAATGTACATTAAATCCCGCTGGTACTTTGTAAATAAGAAAATCCAACCCAAGCTGTTAGCATCTGTTTCACATGAAGTCAATGAAGTTAGCTCTGTTGGATTTTGTAGAAAGTCCTGAACTTAACCTAAATGCTGATTTTTGCTCCTCTTGTTTTAAGCATTGTGTATTACATGTGTATTACATGTGTTTAATTAGATCATAAACTGTGGAACTCACTGATAAATATTAAACATGAATATGAGGAAAAACCAAACACCCATGGGAAAATTAAATAATGGTAATGATAGTATCTATCTAATGATAGTATATTACATTCTAAAACAAAGTATTGTTTCCTACATCATCAAAAATGCTTTACAGTTACTTAAACTGAATTAATTATGTATCATATAGAATTTCAATAATAACATTTGCTAAAAACACTTACTCACTTTACCCGGCAGTGTGCACGTGTAACCATAACCCCCTGCCAAACCAGTAAACACTGTCTCTGTATGTGATAAGTCCCACACACATGCATTATTGAAACTCCACCTTGAGTCTTTTTTCCCCTCTCAACACGTGAGGCTCCCAGTTTGACTGCACTTTGCCATTCGCTCCTGTCCTTATTTAGCCTTTGCCGCTCGGTCCCAGGGGTAACGCCGTCTCAAAATCCCTGCTCTCTGCACGGCACGTGACCTGGGCCAGTGTGCGGCCCGGGGATCTCCCTGCGGAGCGCCTTGTCCATGTAACATATGATTTAATGTGTGAACGGGGACAACAGCAGGCTCGGGCAGCACTGTGGCCACCGGTTTAACAAGACCGAGAACAATATGGTGGAAATGTAAACACGGGTGGAGGGGCTGGCATTGTGGAGTCAGTTAGAAAAGGAATGATGATTGAGATTAATTGAAATTAATTTATGTTAATAAGAGTTTAGTTAGCTAGTAGTTCAGTTAGCAAGCTTAAAGTCTGGGCATCTCTGCTCAGACTGCTGCCTCTACGATCCGGCCCCGGCTAAAGCAAAAGAAAATGGATGGATGGATGAATTTAGCACTTATACATTTGCTAAACAAAACATACCACACAAGTGTCGCATTTAGAATACAGTATAATAGTTCCATTATGTAGAACTACAGCTATAGTGCTTAACTTTTGACTTTACTGAACATCATGAGCGTTCCTTGCATATATAATGGACTATATAACAAAGGAACACGAGCATTTGTGATGATTTCAACTGCTATTGAACCGATGTCAGATGCTTTTCCAGTCGCCAGTCCTTTGGAAAAGCCCTCGCTGTTGCTGCTTCTGTGTTCCCACAAACATCCCCAATTGCGCATGTTTGTGTTTACATGGTGCAGAGGCAAACCAGGAGTAACCTGGACTGTACAGTCTTTTCCAAATCTTAAAAAAAATGTGTAGGTTGGGGATTTGGCGCTATCTCCACGGGTTTTGATGAACACAGAAAATCGCCGTCTTCTGACAAATCAACAGGTGAATGCTAAACTTCTTTTAAAGGAATAGGCCACCGTTTTTTAAATACTAAGATATGTTCTTACCTTAGCTTAGGCGAGTTGATATGTAGCTGTCTGGTCTTTACACGTGCCCTCAGTCACGTCAACGGAGCACAGATGGAGTTAGCATAGCCTCTTCTCCTCTCCTCTATGGGGCCAAACGGAGGTGAAGTTGGAAGCGACCAAGCTCTAACACGTTTTCCCGATTTAAATACGGTTACGTGAGCCTTTACATGATCCAAGTCTAGTTACACAAAATTAAACATGTCGAATTTCTAAGCGGAAAAAAGGGGCACTATATTGTGAGGCGTAATAACACCTGGAGTACTTCGACAATATTACTACGAGGACATCGAAGTACTCCAGGTGTTATTATGCCTTGCAATGTAGTTCCCCTTTTTATCCGCTTAGAAAATCAACATGTTTTAATTTTGAGTAACTATACTTGGATCGTGTAACTATCTTTAAATAGGGGAAACGTGGAAGAGCTTGGTTGCTTCTAACTTCACCTCCGTTTGGCCACATAGTGGAGAGGAGGAGAGGCTAGATGCTAACGCCGTCTGTGCTCTGTTTACGTGACTGAGGGCACGCGTAAAGACCAGACGGGTACATATCAACTCGTCTAAGCTAAGCTAAGAACATATCTCAGTATTTAAAAACGATGGCCTATTCCTTTAATGACAGGTGAGAGTAGCTACAAAGCTTGTTCTAGAGCAGGGGTGGCCAACCGGTCAGAGGCCAAGGGCCGAAATGTTCAACCTTGATCCTGTGAAGGGCCACAAAGGCACCGACCATTCGCGAAATCCGAGTGTGGTAGTTTAATATGATTAAATGTAATGAAACTGTTATATTTAATCATAATAAACAATAACTTTATGTCTGGCCTTTTTCTTTTCTTTTCAATAATTGTGGTAGTTTTACTCCTCACCTAGATTGAAATAAATGTATATTAAATAAACTGACATTTTCTGCTATTCTGTTCTGACTGGGACAACATTTGATCTATTTATTAACAATATTATTATTTCGAATAGTTTTTGTTGTTGCTTGTTTTGTTTTTTTCAATGCTGGTGTATATTTGTGTGTGGGGCCCTGCCCACTGAGCCCCCTCCTCTGGTTCGCCCCTGGCCTGTGCGCTCAGTGCATGCAGCCTGGTCCTGACGGGACTGTGCAGAGAACGAACTTTAGGCTGCACAAAGTTCATAAACTTTAATCAGGAGCCTCTGGAGGACGTCTGAGATTATGTTTTATGTTGCATTTGTTACAGTTACAACATGTGACAGAAAAGTCAATGACTTTGCGTATTTCCGCGTTACGATGTCGCGCTTCGCATCATATGCTTCATTAGAGCTCCTCTTTTTTCCATTTACTAATTATGATCTTTTTCTGTGAATATGAGGCCAACTTTCATCAAATAAAGAGTTGGCTAATCAGAAACTTGAAAAGCACGGAAGCTGATCCCAGTGCCACGATCTGCCTGACTGTTGTTTAACCTCCCCTACATCCCGCTTTGAGCGAGGCTCCTGCACGAGCACCTTTTACACGCCGCCTCGGAAAGAAGAGAGACAGACTCTCGTTCATGCGTAGAGATGGAAAACAGGGTCTGTAGGACTATGGTTGGATTTTTGGTCAAGATTCTTAAAGACTGTTACAGTTTATGGGCAACATGTACCAATTCTTTTGCAAAGAGCCGCATTGTGTTAAAAATATCTAATCATGCAAAGAGCCGCACTCTGATTGGCCAAGGGCCGCATGCGGCCCGAGAGCCGCGGGTTGGCCACTCCTGTTCTAGAGCAATAAAGAAAAAAACTTACCGTGAAGTGAATGAGCTTGGGTGGCTAATCCTTTTACTTACTGCGCCTTAAACTCCTCACTTTGCAAACTGGAGGTTATATACGTGTTGCTACGTCACAAGGCCAGCTACAAAAAAGTTGTGAAAAAGGCTCATAAATAAGCAAACATGCCAGCAGTATGAAACATCCTCCTGTTTTTAGACGCTTGATCTCCGCAGTATGTGGTGAAATGACAGGTAATTACGGGTTCTGCATACATAATACGATAGCAAAATAGTGCGGCAGCAACATCTCCATGGAGACTACCGGGTGGTTGTCCTGCACCCATCGAAATTATGAGTCAAGTTTGAGGAGAGGCGAGCCTGCATCGTGCCTTTTGAAGTATTTCTAAACCGATAAAAAATAAAATAAATAAACCCTAATTAAAGGATCTGTATCATGCTGTTTCAGCAATTCCCAAGTTAAGGCATTTATATGATATATTGTACCTCTACCACTCCATCGGGTGTTTACATTATGGGACTTGCGTTGGTTATAAAAGTGAATCCACTTTGATTCTGGCCAAGGTTCACCAAATATCCATCAAGTGACCGTCACAGACAAACACTATTTTGGCTGGTAGTCGCTGAATCCCGGAGAGAAATTCCAACTTCTGGCGAGTGGCCTCTCCTTTAGGAAGGGTGAATAAAGTCCTGCACGTCTCGCAGCCAAACGCGCTGGCATTATCATTAGGTACGCGGACTTCTTTCTTACCGCAGAAATAATGAAAAAGCTGTTTTATAAATTAAAATCCAGTGGCGGGCCGTGTGGTTTCAGTCAGGGCCTTCAATAGCAACCTGGGTTCACGCAGTCAAACCCATATAAACTTATCGACAATGGGCTATATGCACGCAAGCGTCAAGTGACTTTGGAGTGGATTCTAAGCTAACTAGCCATTAGCTCTGAGATAAAAAGTCCTACCTCAAAAAACACAGACGTTTCCTGCAGTCAAGAATTTACATCCAACGTAATGTTTTTAACACGTAGCGAGTCACTTCGGATCAGTATCTGACTGTCAGTGATGTTTCCTTGAACTATACATTGTTTTAGACAAGACCTCATAGGAAAATAACAGAGGCAGGATACGGAAGCACCGACTCAGGATCCAGTTGGAAGTCATGTGTCATTTGCGTGCATAGACACGACGCAAACCAAAGCAGCGGTGCCTCCGACTCCAAATAAAAGCAAAAACCTTCGGGAACACTCGGGCTAGCATACGGAAATACACGACACATGACAGGCGGAGACGAGCGCGTTATAACGTGGAAACAGGCGGATGTTTTAGGAGATGTTTTGTTGACAGAGCGGGTAAAATAAAAAAGATACTAAAATTAAAGTTTGGTGCTATTTGAGATCCCTTTGTTTATAGCGCTCGTAGTCTCGTACCTGTTGCCTGCCCGAGTCCCAGCTGTCGTTCCCGCTGCTTTGCTCTCGAAGCTCTTCATCATGAAGGAGCGCAAAATATCCGTGATCAGTAAATCCCCTTCATTTTGCCTCGTTCGGACGTTTCCAAGAGGAATATCTGTTTTTCCGGTTTTCTTCGGAGTGGCTGGAACGTCTTGCCCATGTGTGGCTACATTAGCGGTTTTCCCAGGCGAACAAACCGTAGGGGGCGCTGCT
Source organism: Proterorhinus semilunaris (assembly GCA_021464625.1). Lineage (NCBI taxonomy): Eukaryota > Metazoa > Chordata > Actinopteri > Gobiiformes > Gobiidae > Proterorhinus > Proterorhinus semilunaris. The sequence continues at coordinate 25,808,996 of CM038356.1, read as the reverse complement.
GAGCTACTGAAGGCCCTGGGGGCGTACTGTCAATGTACATTGAATTCTGATTGGCTGATAATTCTGTCAGTCACGCTGGCTGTCAATCATGTGTGTGGCCTGACAACACAGGGCCAGCAGAATCTGTTCTGAAGACCCTGAGGAGGGGTAATGTGATTCCACCTGATCTGTAATCTCCAATCTTTTGACCTACGTTTTCCTGTCAAATTTTGCAAAACATTCATCCAGTCCGGTAACTTTCGGCCTTAATTCAGGACACACTGGACAATGACGTCGAGACATGGGCTATTTCCAAAAACATCCTCTGGGTAAAGGAACTCTGTAGCTCCTGAAGCCAAGACGGGATGAGCGTGACTATTCACCATGATGAGCACCGTCTGTTCTGGCGGTGAGGAAGGAGCCATAGGGAAAGAGGCGTTTTATGCTTCCTGACGTAACTTCTTTCCCATCAGGAACACGGGAGGTGTCTTTCCAGCGGTAAGGAGCCATAATGCGGCTGGCTTTCTTGGTGGATGAACCAGAGGGACAAAGATTTTGCTGGAGTATTTGACCAGACCATTTTTCTTTATTTCAGTGATTGAGGGCTGTAGGATTCTCCAGGGTCAATTGTTTGGAAGGTTTTCACTGCTGACGGACCCTGTCACCAGAAAACCTACAAAACATTTGATCCTGGAGCGTTGTAGAGACCACTGTGATCGACAGAAAAGGGGCCATGCTGACCACTCATACAGCCACTGGGTCACTACAAGGTCAAATATGCACAGATATTAACTTTCTATCTTGCATAAAAAGTTGCATAATGCACCTTTAACTGCTTTGCATGTCTTACTGAAGGACAACAATCCGCTAGAATGTTATTTCCTCTCAACCCCAGCAATACGAAACCCAAAGATTTTCATTGTATATTTGTGTTTGGCGTTGTTGTGAGGCACATTGAGTGAATAATAAAATAAACTTGCCTAAGATATTGTTTTTATTTAGAACAAAATGTGGCCGTTTATGTGAACAGTGAGACGCTGGTACTCGTAATCAAATATTCCAGTGTGTATCCGGGGCAAACTATCTCTTATTTCTTCCACAAAAGTGATTTAGATATTGCACTTTGTCGTATGGAGTTGTGCTTACGGAGCAGTTTCCCGAGGAGATATAATTACCTGCACAGACCCGGCCTTATTACCTGCTGTGTCTGGTCTCTGTAATGAGAGTTCATTTAGAGACACTCAAATGTTTTGGATCTAATTCATCACCAAGACACGGCCGCACTGTGCATGAATGCACGATTATACACTGCCTGCTTGAAGTAATGGATTTCGAACACCGATGACTTTTTGGAGAAATCTTAAAGTAACATTTGTGGCAAATACAAATCTGTCTTTATCTGAAATGGGACTTAAAACAGCCATGAATCTTCTCAATCTTTTGTAAACTTCCGTCACAATGCTAAATCCTCTGATTGACCGGCAGATTAACCAATTAGAGAAAGGCATGGTCTGGACGATATAAAAAAAATATATATTTTTATTTTTGCTCATGTTGATTAATTTTCGATTTTATTTTTCAGAAAACATGCAGCTGACTCATGACCTTAGACATATGTTTTTCACAAACCTCAGCTCAAACAATAACAAATGATATGCTATTTCATTGAACACACAAAAATCCTCCATTGTCTCCAACACTTGTGTCGTTTCTTACAAAGAAAAAGCTTAAAACCTGACGACTATGAAATTCCATGATGATTATTGAGATTGCCCAAGTAGAGATTGTGATTTCGATTGAATTATGCCTCAGAGCCATGGCAGCTCATCTGCGTACAAAACCACTAAATATAACAAGAGATATTGCTCTGTAAATCACCGTCTTTTGCCAAATCCTCAGAGCACTACACTCTATTAATGAAAGGTGAGAGTAGTTGTAAAGTTTGTTCTCCATTTGAAATACAGACCGGCCCCAATTGACCACGTACTGGCGACACAATATTCATGGTAATATCAAATCAGCCTGAAAAATCATACCCCTGTCTTATTTGAATCTATATAGAGCAGCTACAATCAATTTTCGCTCCCTGTAACATTTTAATTTCTCCTTGGAGTTTTTATGCATATAAAGCACAGGCATTAGTCTTGACAATGAAGAGAAATCCCTATCGACTCCATCGAAACCCTGACGACGCACAAAAGCTCCCGGCTGTTTTCTTTGCCCCAAAGCCGACAGGCCCATACAACGTGACTACAGTGCAGGGCCATTTAGACCAAATGGTGATTGGTCTCTCGGCTCTCCCATCAAGGACGCCTCTTTAAAACTTCATAAAACCATAAGGGCAGTGAGCGATCTCTCAGACCACTTAAATGGACACGGTATCCTGAAAGGCCTGTGTCTGAGTTGAACAACGTCACTGGACAAATGTCCAACCGGGAAGACGGAAGTGACTCATGCAAACAACAGTTAAGTATGCACAATTTAAAACAGGTTACTGCACTTTAGCACATGCCACCTCCCAGGTTATTAACTGTTAACCATTTAAAAGTTTCCCATCCTGACACATGTTAAGGTATAGGAAATGTGGATCAATCAGAAATGGTTGGCCAAACTCACAGCAAGTAAATATGGGACATACAAATGAATCATCTAACTGTCAGCATTATTTTTTACCCCAGTGTATACAACCAGAATGCAAGTTAAATATAAATTTAAATTCTATATCAAAATCAAACTTTAGGCCTCTCCTGGTGCCACCATTTATTAACGTCAAAACCATGTTCAGCTTCATTTGGTAGCAACCACATGGGACGGTAAACCTGATCATAAGTAATAATATGCTTCACTGCAAACATTGTCTTCCCATTTCAGTAGTCAGTGCAAACGCTCTCTGGCCCGAGCCCTGTTTACTATATCACTTTGTTGCGTCGGTTGATGATCCGGAACAAAAACCTGCTGCTGGAGGTGAGAGGTGATGCCTCAGACAGAGGCAGAAATTGGATTTTTGATTTCAATGTCCCTTCACTCAAAATGTGAACCGTAAGTCTCGATTACTGCTCTGTCTATTTTCACTGCCCGTCTCATTGCGCTGACTGCGTAGATGTTTTTTTTCCTGAATGGGCGCTTTTATGGAAGTCGCCCATCGAAGCAAGATCACGACGGTGGCTTCCCTCAGTGGGTCTCGAAAGATACCTCCGGTTCTAGAGTTGAAGAAGTTGACGGATTGTTGACTTTCCCAATTGTTTGCTGGATGAAGACAAAAGCAAGGCTAATTACTACAACTGTGGCACCAAGCTTACATCTCCTGGTATTGACACAAAGGTTCCGGCGTCAGAGATCAGGCCAGATTGTCCGGGAAAGACTGGAAATCTCTTCCTGATCAAAACCAAATGCTTTGTTTTCCACTTACGCCGGTGCGGCGGTAAAGCAACGCTTACAGTCGACATCTGGCCCGTGACTATCCCGGGGTCCGCGGCAGTGCTTGCTCATTTGCCTGACCTCTTCCCCCGCAGTTTTAATAATCCGCCGTCTGACCTCCCCCCAGTGACCCCCCATGCATATTTATACCTCCTCATTATGCCATCACTCAAAGTAATCATCATCCCGGGGCCTATTACAGCACGACCTGGCTCCGTCCGGAATCTGGCAGCCCGACGCTCCTTCGGGACGGCCGCGATCGCAGGTGGCACCTCCGATAAACTCTGCATATAAAACGTGGCATAAACCGGAAAGATGTTTGGGTGGGAAACGATCATGGCGGGGCACCAGAGAGAAGAGTGTGGGCTAAAGATGTGTCTGTTGGGGAAGCGAGTGTTGTCCATCCAAGTCCTGGAGTTGTAAAGGGGGGCACGAGGCGCTCACGATTTCGCTTCATTTGCTTCATGTAACAAAGAGCAGTATTGGGCTGGGCTTCTCCAAGAGGAGGTTGACATAGTTTTAGTCGTGGTGTTATAGAGAAAAGTGCTTCTCAGCTGGTGTGTGGGGATCCAAAAGTGGGTCGTGGAACCTTTTCTTCCATGGGTTGCAAGTCTTTCCCTGAACTTTTTTATGTGGACAAAACAACAGGGTGTTTGTGCGTATTTGACCTTTGCGTAAGAGAATAAGAATTAACTTCATTGGGGTGACAGTGGCGCAGTTGGTAGAGTCTCATGATCGGAAGGTCGGGGGTTCGAATCCCAGCTCCTGAAGGAAATGCACACAGAAGATGCGCACTGTTGTCATGGCCTTGGGCGAGAGACCTCACCCACCTTGTATATATTATGTTATGTAAATGTATAATAAATTAAATATGGGGTAGGCACTAATAAGCTTATTGCTTCAGCCTGCTCCATTTTGAGCATCCACAACTCGATGAATTTTTAAAGAATGTAAAAAAATTGCTCAAATAAACTAAACGAAATGCCACCAATTGCAGAACTGAAGATTGCCCTCGGTACGACTGTGCATTGGATAGAAAATTCTCAAGCAAAATAAAGTTGTGTGTGTGTGTGTAACAAAATAGTTCAGTAAAGAAAAAGGTAATACTGGTAGAGTATACAGATCGGATTCTCTCTCAGAACTCTAAGGTTCCCTGTTCGCAGGTGTTTTCAGCGTCTGCGTCTGTTACGTCTTCAATTGCCTGGATTTCTTTTGATCCCGACTTCAATACCCGCCGCTCCTTTTTTTTCTTCTTTTTCTTAAGAGCTTTATTTTTGCGCAGTTTTGCCTGTAGCTCGGTGAGTTTCCAGGAACGCTCCTCTGTGCGCGGCCTCCTTCACCGGTGCTGTGTATTGATTGGCCGGCTCCTGCTGCTGTCTGTGAGTCAAAATTACATATTTTCATAGTTTTCCCCAGGTGTGCGCCACGCTCTCGTATCGCCCCCGCTCACATATTTAGGCATTGTCTGGTTATAGCCCGCGTGTTATTTTCTGGAGATACATTTCTGTGCTCTATAGATTCAGCTGCCCATCTTTACCTTTTGATATACAGTGCCTCGCGAAAGTACTAATACACCTTGAACTTTTGCACATTTTGTCATGTTTACCATCCTAAACGCATTTTATTTTGATTTTTTTTACTGAAAGTTCACACACAAGTAACAGACAACTGTGAAGTGAAAGCACATGACACATGATTCTGTTATTTAAATAAAAAAAATAGAAAAGTGAAAAGTTGGGTGTGCATAAGTATTCATACAGCATGACCTAATACTTTTTGGAACCCCCTTTTTCTGCAATAACAGCAGCCTAAAGTCTTTTAGGGGAATGACTACAAGGTTTGCATATGTAGAGACTGACATTTTAGCCCATTCCTCTTTTCAAAACAACTCGAGCTCTGTCAAATTAGAAGAAGAGCGTTTATTAACAGCAGTTTTCAGATCTGTCCACAAATTTTCAATAGGATTTAGGTCAGGACTTTGACTGGGCCGTTCTAACACATTAATATGTTTGTTTTTAAACCATTCCATTGTAGATTTAGCTTTGTGTTTAGGGTCATTGTCCTGCTTGGTTGCATTTCTGACCAGTGCTCTCCTTGTTCGGTCTGTTAGTTTAGGTGGACGGCCGTGTCTTAGTAAGTTCGCAGTGGTGCTATACTCTTTCCATTTCCGAATGATGGATTGAACAGTGCTCTGTGAGATGTTCAAACCTTGGGAAATCTTTGTATAACTTAACGCTGCTTTAAACTTCTCCACAACTTTATCCCTGACCTCTCTGGTGAGCTCCTTGGCCTTCATGATGTTGTTTAGTGACCAATACACTCCGACCATAGCTCTGAGGCCCTCACAGAACAGCTGGAATTATACTGAGAGTAGATTACGCACAGGTGGCCTCTATTAAATGGTTAGGGCAAGGTGTGAACATTCTGCAGTCATTAGGAATGTTATAAAGGCAATTTAATGCACTCCGAAAATACTGTATGAATACTTATGCACGCCCCACTTTTCACTTTTCTATTTTTTGTAAAAAGAAACAGAATCATGTATCATTTTGCTTTCACACAGTTGTCTGTTACTTGTGTGTGAACTTTCAGTAAAATAAATCTTTACATTTAGGTTTGTAAACATGACAAAATGTGCAAAAGTTCAAGGTGTATTAGTACTTTCGCAAGGCACTGTAGCTTGCACCTTTTGGATGCTTCTTGTGGGGGTTAAAAGTTATTGCACGAGCCATCACAGGGGTTCTCAAACGTTATGTGTTCCGCTGGTGGTGATGACAATTCCGATTCCGATGACAATTGATTTATTATTGATTTTAATTGGAGGCTATTTCATGATATAGTAAAGTATTTGAGCTAGGTGTTTTTCCTGGTTTAGACACAGGCATATTAGTCCAGATCTATTTCCAATCCCTTTTGAGGCCCAGTTTAATCTACTCTGGACAGTCATAGTTTAACAGGTGGAGAAACACTCTTTTGGTATAGTATCAACAAATCCTTTTTTTTTTTAAAGCCATTAAAATACACTGCCATGACCAAAATAAAATGTCGCCACACACAAAAAAAAAGGCATCTCGGAAGCCAAATGAATAAAGCAAGTCCTCGCTACAAAAGCTCTAATGAAATGAAATGAAAAAAACAACCCAGGTAATGCGCAGTTCGGAAGCAGTGCAAAGGTGTCTGATAGGGCCAAACAAGTGTCCTCCGAGTGAGAATCCAATTTTTCATTAATTTACTCATAAATATGGCGGTTTTGTGCGGCGCCCCTCGAGGGTATTACCTGCTTCACAATAGAGACACTGATTAAATGAAAAGTGGCAGCGTCACACACAATGGCGCTTTGTTGCGTCCAATGACACAGCGCGGTTACTACGCCTGTTTGGGAGATGTAACCTTCACTACCACCAAGGTTGTCCCGCTCATGCGGTGAAGAGGTGAATTTTAATTTACGCCGATCAATTGTGTCCAAAACATTCTCTTTTCTCTGGCAACAAAATAACATATAACAGGGTTGTCTGTGTAAGCTCTGGGTCGTACAGGAGTTGTCCAATCTTCAATGAAGGTACTTGAGTCATCTTCTGTACTCAGTAGTGGAAGTCTTTGAACATTTCGCCTCTCATCCAAAAGGCTTCGTCAGCGGACTAAAGTCCCGCTCAGCCCGCAGCTTAAGATATAGACCAACCGGGAGGAGTAGGGGTAGGCCCGGCTCCTCCTCTCTAATCACAGCTACTCTCACCTGTGGGTAAACAACCTTTGAAGTAGAGCGTCTCTAATGACCTGCTCACCCCTAAACAAAAAATGCTCCTGGGGTTCGTGTCCTTAACAACATCCTGAAACTTGAAGAGAATGATGTGCCTGCATTCATTTTCAGTTTGAAGTGCAAAGCGTTGGTCACTTACTTGGAGTAGAATGGCCATTTATATGACAGCTCTGAATCCTTTTGTAGTTATGAGTTTTGTTGATGTATAATATCTGTGGTAAGTACTAATTGTAGTTTTAGTTCAGTAAAGCAAAAATGTAATGAAAAGTCATTTTTAAAGGCACACTGCATAACATTTTGGATCATACTGTTGCCAGCAATACAAAACATGCTCCTAATGATGGATCTGGATGAGGACCTAACCTATTTAAATCTCATATTTGGGTGTGCTAGTCAACATCTCCGTAGCGACGGGTTGGAGACGTACCCACTAGTAAAGTTACAGTCAGGTCTTTGGAGAGGTGAGCCGCTCACAACAAAAACACATGTTTATTTGCTCATATCTTAATGTATATTTTAGTATTAAAAATGTGTATAATAAAAAGAGATGCTTGTATTTTATTCTATGTATTGGGTAAAATGTTACGTGGTGTGACTTTAAGTTAGTGACATCGATACATAGAAAGTACCACAGAATTCTGATGGTTGGCACGGCAGCCGTTTAAAATGGTTTACCTCTGCGTATGTCACTTCCTGTCTGTCCAATAAGGCAGTGAAATGATAAACATCACAAAACATTTTTTGGCAAAATCTTAAGCATATCTTAAGTATAATTGTGTTCACTATATATCAGCAAAAGTGTGTCCTATGCACTTTAATGAAAACATCCTCTGCACAAGATATATAACGTCCAATAGGCTTAAGCGTGCTCTCTTGCTTCGTCATATTTTGCGTGTAAGCATCTCATCTCTTTAGAGAAATGTAGACATTTCTTTAGAATCAACAAAAAAGCCTTTTGTTTATCCTGTAAAGAGGTTGGAAAAATGTAGGCAATTACATTCTGTAAATTGACCTTTATTATATAAATTAAGAGTTTTCAAGTTGTGGTTGTTCAACAAATGAAGGATTTTAGTTCCACTGGAGTGACCAAAACACTCTGAGCTGCCGGGCTTGTCTAAAGGAAGCCTTTTCTCGGAGTGACAGTAAACACCTCGGTCAACGCGCACCTGACTGATGTCTGTCGAGGTCAAACTCTGGAGTCCGGCTCCAGTCCTCTCTGTGTCACAACAAGTCAATATATAGAACAGCAAAGTCCTGGATCTAAGCAAATACACCAAAGTCTTACCTTTCTACCAAGGCAGTCTTCAAAGTTTTACACTAAAGTGATATCTTGGGTTAACAAAAGATTAATTTAAACATTTGTTTTTAAAAGTCCTCATATGGACTGTATTATATTATTATTATTATTATTATTCATTTTTACAATGCTATTGTATTGGAGACTTTGTTAGGAACTTCTGAATTGGAAAAGGCACGACAGGTGAAAAATTCTCCCTTAGAATTTTAGTTTTAATGTCGGAGTAAAAAAAAAAAAAGGTTAACTCACCCTTTACAATGCCTATTATGACGTATTTCCGACAGAGATTTCCGCCCAGAGAGCACTTGCAGAGTATAAACACTCACTCTGAGAGGCTAGGTGTCACCGAGGGGGGGGAGGGGGGGCATGCGGCTTGTAGTACACGCCGCAGCATTATACGTCAGGTGGTGAACTAGTTTCTCTCGCTCCACAAATGTTTATCTAAGAGGCGGCTTACGGTCCTGGAAGCGGATCAGTCAGAAGGATTCATCCATTTATGTTGGGAATGTGTGCCTGCTCTCACATGGCCATGGCAGAACTCCAGGTTTGTAGCTCAGAGCTGGGCCTTTGAAAAACGCTGCGGCGAACACAAACACATGCAATCGCTCTCTCTCTCTTTCTCTGTCGCCACCTCTGCTCTAGAGTGTGAATCCCCTGAAGGCAAACCTCCGCTGGCTGTGCGGCAGAATGTACACTGGCGCCACATTAACCGTTCCCTCTTCAAAAGGCCTTCTCTCTGAAAAGCTGTGCCACTCCAGTCAAAATATCTAATCCGGGGCTCGCTGAGTTTTGGGGCTGGTGCCTGCAAACACAGCGGGAGGAGATGCCATGGATGATGCCAACAGGGGGCGATAGTTTGGAAGTTGGTTGTAAATAAGTACATCAGTGACTTGCGCAGACAGTTTGAGGGACAGGTGCTCAACTAAGACAAAACGGCAACTATAGTGATTCTAACAGAACATTGATTAATACAGCAACATCCATCTATCCATGTTCTTCCACTTGTCCGTTGCCAGGTCGTGGGGGCAGCTGTTCGATCTGCCCAAATCACATTGCACCAGCCCCTATGGCTCCTCCTGCAGGTGGTGGGTCCACAGAAGGACGGCCTCATGGTTCTACCCGGGCCTGTTGGTCTCTCATAAGGGGCTTCTGAACCGCTCTTTGTCTGACCCGTCAACTAGGACCTGTTGGCCACGGGAGACCCTACCAGGGGCACGAAGCCCCCGACAACAGAGCTCCAGGATAATTCGGGCGCTCAAACCCCTCCACCACGTTCCAGCAATACAGCAACATGCAATGTAAAATGATGTGGACCTAATAAAACACTAGCGTCCATCATCGTCCTCTTAACTCTATCACAAGGCTCTGTTCTTATGATTAGCACAAATAAATAATGCAAAGGTACTACAGCGTAGGCTTAGTAGTTGGCTTAGTAGGTCAAATATCTAAGAACAATAAAGAAATAAGATAATAAAGAATTATATTTTGGGAGGAAAAAAAATGCTTTCCTCCCGATCTCTTACTAACAGTATCTTTCCTATACATTGACTACGCAAGTTGCGTAGGGCCCCCGGCCCGCATTCAAACGCAGACACAGGGTCTTCTTGTTGTCTTTAGCAGAGGACACTTGTATCAGGACAGTAGTTTAGCGAATAGAAGAGAGCAAAACTGTTTCAAAATTTCTAATTTGTCTCAGAGGAGCTGAATCCACACAGCTCTGTGATGCAAGTTACATTCAGTAACTACAGTTCTCTGAGTGTGAATGGTCTAATGCTTATGTTTTTTTTTATGTGGTCTAATTTTATACCCTTTTTTATACAGGCTATTTAGGCCCACAGCTTATTTAATAAAGGTCCCTATTTATCATTAGCCTATTTCCTTTTCCCCTTCTTTTGTTATTAAGTAGGCTAAATGTGACCTTGGATTGGCTATAAGGTTAATGTGGGTTACTGACAGAATTTTTAATCTTCCTCATGCGCACAAATATTTGTTGTGTTGAAAACGACTATTTATCATTTCCTGGTTGGAGAAATGTTCTTTTTTGCCGTGTTTCGTGCGTGCGTGCCGTAAAACCCGTGGGTGAGGCCTCCTCATACATGAATATTCATTTAAATGACGCTAGGATTTCTCCGTGGCATTTACCATCAGATGCTCTTGTGTACGATAAGATCTGAGCGGAAAGCACAGGTTCATAAATGTCACGCGCCCTCTGGCATATATCGCAAATACACCTCCGCATACACCATTTTTTTTACGCAATGTTGATAAATGAGGGCCAACGCGCCCACGGTGATTTAATTGTTTTCATTCTTATTCAAGGACCATTGGCCGTTGGTATTTCATGTCCATGCCTCGTCACGTATGAAAAAGCCTTTGCATGCACGACCCTTCAAGCCGCTAATTCCCTTTGAACGTATGAATGTCACGCGATTCCATATCACTCACGGCCATCAAAGAGAGCTTTCAGGGTTGGGATAAAGTCGGCTTATTCTTAAAGGCACCCCTTCCCTTTTCACGCTCACCGATATCACTGGAGGTGGGGCGCCTAACCGAACGGAACTGAGCCGGCATGATAATTGACATTCAGTGATGAAACGCCCGGTACAATGAATGCTAAAGGGGGGGGGGGGGGGGGAAGCTAATTACTGGCTATCCAAGTGTCAATGGCGTCATCTGCTCTCTCCAAAATGTCACTTTTACATTGAAATGATCGCGACTCGCCTGCCAAATTCTAATGGCTGGTCATTGGCAGAGCGGCGGAGCGCACTCTCAGGTGCAAAGTAGTGGACGGAATTATCCCCTTATCCTTGAGTTTGATTCACTAAAAAGCTGTGCCCCCCAGTGTCTGGTTGGAGGAAAAAGCGTTTCCCCACCGCACGTAAGACTTGGCACTTAAATGCTCTAAGTCTGAGTGGCAAGATCTCAAAGTGCCATCGTACTAAGCTCAACACGTTACGCTACAGTCTGCGTTTTGACACAAAAGATCGGGTGTGAAAGCTTCTTGAGTTTACAGCAAACAAACAAAGAATTCCTAAAAAATCATTTTCCCACCATATATATATTTTTTTTTATTCTTTTTTTTTAATTTATGTATTTATTTATTTTACATATGTACATTATTTACATTCGTACACATTCACAATCATTTTCTTGCGTTGCTTGAGGCATCATATGGTACAGATATTATAGTTTAGAATGGTATCACATTGTTAAGCACCATGGACTCGGCAGCAGGCAAACCATTTTCACATCAAAACACTTTGACAGCAATTAATGATTTTTTCTAAAGAGGGCAAACACAAAACAAGAAAAAACACAAGAAAACAAAGTCATAAAGAAAAACAAAACAAGCTAAAAGACAGCATATTTAAGATATCAGTTCTTCATAGATGTTATTTAGATGTATTGCTTTTTTGTTATGTATTTGGTAATGCCCATATATTAGTACTGGCCTTTTAGAATGCTGTGATGTCACCTGCAACCCAGCAATAGACCAGAGTAACGCCTAAACAAAGGACATGAAAGGGGGCGGCAGATCATTTTGGATTTTTTATGTATTAATTTTTTATTTATTGGCTTATTTGGTCGGGACAGTGCAAGTTAATGAACATGCCACGCCGGATTGTAGCCTAGGGCTAATTTCCATCCGCCATCCCCATGCGCACTCTCAAACACACTCTCATTCAACCTGGCCTATTGTACATGTTTTTAGTGGTAGGGGAAACCGGAGTACCCGGAGGAAACCTACGCAGACACGGGGAGAACGTGCAAACTCCTCACAGAAAGGCCCCGTCCAGGTGGAAATCGAACCCCGGACCTTCTGTGAAACACGAGCGCTAACCGCTGTGCTACCTGCTAACTGTTGCTAAAAAAACACACGCAGTGGACATAACTGCAGTAGACCTTGCCCTCTCTGTGGCTTCGCCGCTCCATCGAGATGGTCTGACGGTGTGGCCCTGCTCCGGTTCAAGTGCTTTTTCTCATCACGCCTTTGAACACGGGTCCTGGACTTACAGGTCAGGGCTAATCGCGCTCTCAGTCGTCCTGTCCGTGATCAGACCTCCTTATGTCGTTGTTATGTTAGTGGGGACATGTCTGCGCAGCAGAAGCTTTGAGGTATAGGGCAAATATTGGCAGCCGAGAGGTCAGCAAAACCAAATAATCTTCCAAGAGTTTAGCAGCTATATGCCATATCAGGACACATTCAAATGAGCCTGTCAGTAATGTTCCAGCTGAATGTGGATGAAAGTGACAGAATTAAAACAAATAGTGACATAGTTCTGGGGCACAATAGCTTGGGGGAATCGTAGTAGTAGAGGTATTTTTCAAACCTGGAAGACAAGACGTTTCGATTCAGTTAACTCCGCCCCTCTCTCCGAGTAGATGCAGCCCATGTAACTTTAGCAGTAAAATAAATAGTCACAGTAAAAGGGAAGTTACTTCACAGTGCAGTTATAAGGAGTTAACATATGCAACACAGCTTCATAAGTGGCTAACACACACGCTAACACGCGTTTTGATTGACTCACCGCTCCTCTGGCCTCGACAATCGGGAGTTTACATTATGGGACTCGCGTTGGTTATAAAAGTTAATCCACTTTGGTTCTGGCACCAAACATAATGTATCTGCACTTTTGCTTTTTATTGTAATTAATAAATGTTTATGTTGATGGTTTTATGGATTTGTTTTTATCTTCTTCCTTGTAATTTTATGCAACTGTGAAGCACTTTGAATTGCCTTGTACGAAAAAAACAGTACAGGTGATCCTTTCCCTTCTGCCCATATATTTATTCCGAAACAAACTGGATGGTCTCTCGGTAAGCTGCTGCCTTTGGAGACGTAAAAACAAAAGGCCTTGTTTTGCATGAAATATAAAACTTACAATGTCACATAAACCCCGCCCCGTGTGGCTGAAAAGGCGCTGACAGAATCATGAGTGGCCGTTTACACAACTTTTATTTTTATTTTTTATGATTAGCTGCTTTTCAAACGACTTCTTCAAATTGTTTTTTTCATGTCATTTTGAACTTTGCATCCAGACCGCGAGCAAAAACAGACGGTTAATGTCCGGAGGTGTGACGAGCCAGGCTTTCCCAACGGGGGCAGAGCATGTTCAAATGAGAGACAAACGGAGCTAATGTCTGAGGCCATCCATCCTTCATGCCTCTATTAGTGATGGGGTTGGCCGCTATGGCAGGGGACCGGAAGGGGGGACCGGAGGGGGGAACCGGAGGGGGTTAAGTGTGCGGTGCCGCCTCACTAGGTTACATGTCCGAGAGTCTTTTCAAGGCCATATGGGACCGTATAAAAACGTCACTGCGCTACATTGACGCTTCAAAACTAGGGCCCGACCAATATATCACCTGGTGATTTTCTAAATGATAAATTATCAACATGACAGTCAGCATAATTTTCAAGTCTTTAACTGTTAGAGGATCCTTTGAATGTGACTGAAAAAACTCACAGTGATAACACTATTTTATTCAAAAATAAATATAATAACAACTCCAGATCTACTTTTCCGAATTATTATGCAACTCATAGTTTCAATACATTTTAAAGGTTGTAGAACTGAAAATGGTCATTTGTTGAATTTGCAGCATTAGGAGGTCAAATTTACTGAAATCAAAAGCTATTTCAATCAAAAACATCTTAACAGGCCAAGTTATATTTTATCATAGAACCCTTTTTTGATAGTAGCTTCAAAATTCTTGCATGACTCCGCCCCCTCCTTGCTGACTTCACAGCCTTGTTGGGACATGGTGGCCATTCAACAACCATCCACTACTCCATCCATCTGACCTTCCAGGGTTACACGGCACTCATCAGTGGACAAGACTGTTTGAAAATGAGTCTTCATGTATTTCTGAGCCACTGCAGCCGTTTCTGCTCGTCAGCTTTCATTTCATTTCAACAGTTTATGGGAGGCCGGATAGAAGGTTTATGCACAACTACAAGCCTCTGGAGGGTTCTACACCTTGATGTTCAGGAGACTCCAGAGGCACCAGCAGCTTCAAATACCTGTTTGCTGCTTTGTAGCAGCTGTTCTCTTAATCTGATGTATTTGTCTGACAGAAACCGTCCTCATTGTGCCTTTATCTGCACAAACATGTGTGTGCCCTGAATCAGCCACAAATCTCTTAACAGTATGACGATTACGCTTAAAGGTCCTATATCATGCAAAATCAACTTTTTGGAGCTTTTAACCATGTTGTTATGCTATTTCCTTATCAAAAACACCCCCAGAGTGGTGTTTGGCTTCATTCACGCAGTTCTCAGTAATCCTCCTGAATCCTGCGCTCTGAGCAGCTGCTCCGCCCTCTCCTGGTAAACGACTGACATGTTCAGTTGTGTCGTCACAGCGGAACGGAAGTGCTCGACGTCTGTAATCTAATGCCTTACGGCATGATTTTCATTTGTAAAACTGCTTTTTTCATTATTTCTGTCGTAAAAAAAAAAAAAAAAAAAAAAAGAAACAGAAAAAAAAAAAGAGTAAGTGCCTGACGCTGCGCTGCCCCTGTACCGAAAACAAACGCTCCTCCTGTGCGTCCGAACGGTCTGAACAGATGGTCCTGTCATGTTGCACCGAAAGTTGTGAAGAGGGAGCTTTTTCTAACCTACTCTGGAGTCTGGACACCTGTTCTTTTTTCTTACCTCACGATAATGTCACGGAGAAAACCGCGTTTGGCTGCGAGGACAGGACTTTATTCAACCTTCCTAAAGAAGAGGCCATAGAAGTTGGCATTTCCCTCCGGGATTCAGCGACTATCAGCCACAATAGTGTTTGTCTGTGCCTGTCGCTGATGGATGCTTATGAACCTTGGCCAGAATCAAAGTGGATTAATTTTTATAACCAACGCAACGAGTGGTGAGTCGATCAAAATGCATGTTAGCGTGTGTGTTAGCGTGTGTGTTAGCCATTTAGCCATGAAGCTGTGTTGCACATGTTAACTCCTTATAACAGCATCATGAAGTAACTTCACTTTTTGCTGTGATATATATATTTCTACTACTGCTAAAGTTGTATGAGCGGAGAGAGGGGGCGGAGTTAACTGAATCCAAGCGTTTTGTCTTCCGGGTTGGAAAAATACCTCCAGAAAATACTTATATTTATCACAAAAATTAGTGCTCCGTAGTGGTAGAGGTACAATATATCATATAAATGCCTATACTTTACTTTGGAATGGCTAAAATAGCATGATACAGGTCCTTTAATCTTTCATGAAATATCGAAGGTTTTCATACCTAGTCCATTCAACTATTCCACACTTCTCATCAGCAGAGAGATCCTTTTTCTTTCCCGTATCGCTTGAAAATGGTGGTCTGCTTAATAATGTGTAACGTCCTTTTTCACTCGTTTTTTTCCTTTACTGGATTAACCTGACAACTAATGTTATGGCAAGTTGGTTAGCCTCAAGGACGCCAACTCACCCCCCGCTGTTCTATTCAATTAACCTGCAGGAAGGAACCGGTCTCCCTCCTGCACCGACAGACATGACGAAAATTATTCTCTCACCTTTGCCCCTTTTACATCTTTGCATCTCTATTGTCCCTTTTACATTCTGCATATCTATTGTCCCTATGTTTGCATCTCCATGGCGCAAAGAGTGGCTCTCACCAGGCAAGGCGCCTCGCCATCTGGAGGCCCGTCTCAAACTGTGACTCCTCCCACCTTTTGTGGGCGTGACTGTCTTTCATGTGTTACCTATGTAAACGGGGACCTGGAACTGGCCCGTCAGAACTGATGTATGCTATTTGTGTACGTGAGTTCTCCGCACGTGTGTTAAAATAAACTTACGCTCCTGATTAAGACAAATACCTTTCCAGCTTTTTCCTTACTGTGGATAGAAACTTCCGCGACACTAATCATCACAGGCGTCTGAGATGGATGTCAGTGATTCAAAGAGCCCTGAGACACAATACCATCCATGAGTTTCATTGAAAAACCTTTATTTATTTTTTATTTTTTTATCTCTATGACACTGAAATACAAATTTGCATAATAATGTGGAACGCAGTGTGTAGGCCATGATTTTCAGAACTTAGGATAGTTCGTAGCAGTACTTGATGAAAATACCTGGTCTCTGTGACGTCTGTCTCTAAACTTTCACCGCATTATTCTGCAAAAGCAAATTCACGGACCTTCTACAAACCCTGAAAACTTGTACTTAAAAATGATGACGAGCTTGAGAAACAGGCCTGCTTCCCGGTGATTATCTGAAGTTCTGTTCAAAGCCACAGTGAAGCAGTCGCTGATGGTGAAGCTAAACTCTGAAGGGGCAGGGTAAGGGAGTGCTGCCGATGTTTACATTACACACCATTAGTGTAATCGTCAATCTGTTTCGACCAAATATAAATGCGCTGTTGACATTTCGACCCGGAGCTCTCCCGCTGAAGCCAAACAGTTGCATTATTCATTCACCGGCGCATCGCGGGGTGCATTTCGGGTCAATTCCGTTGTTGTTCAGTGCGTTTCAACCTGCGGCGCGAGGCCACTTTGTAGCCTAGGATTTTGCCCGCGCTTTGTTGCCGCCCTCACTGGAACTTCAGACTGACCCCAGGGCGACGCAATCAAACGCAATGAAATTGAAACTTTGAGTGAGACATTTGCGGCGCTGTCATTTGTTCCAGTTGCTCCGAGTCCTGCATATTTCATGAAGCGGCGTGAAAAGTCTGAGAATCCCTGCCGTAGACCGAGGGGATGCGTCACATAAATGGGAGCAACAGCTGGACTCCAATGACTTTGATAATGTTGGGAGCATTTGGCCATTTCACCGGCGTTCCGGCATCTGCGCCGCTCGCTAATTGTCATCTCCACAAATCAAACAACAATAAACACTGACACCGCGTTATGGCTCCTGTTATGAGGCTTTCAGCTGTAAAACACGCACAGGAGGACGAATGTCAGCGGAGCGAAATGGCGGCTAATGCTGCGAGACATTGTTCTGTTTGTATTGGCTTTTTTTAATCCGACTGTAAAGGCGAGACACGGCCCGGACTTTTCACGCAATGTTTAGGTTTTTAGCCAGTTTTGTCCTTTAACATAGTAGTTTTAATGTCACACCAGTATTCATTCGCAACTATCGGCATGTTGGGTGTCGCACGAAAGGCAGCGGCTTAAGACGGGAGAAATACACGGGCGCATGTGCAGACGTTCCAAAGCCTATGGGGCCCGTTTTCTCGAAATGAGGTTTTCTTTGCACTCTAGCAAAAAACATCTCCACTTTAGTCGCTCCTACAGACGCCACACTTTCCAGTCTTTTGCTTTACAATATTATGACTTAACCGAGCGCATTTTCTCCAGCTCAGTTTTACCCAAATCTAAAGCTTCTTGAAAAAAGAAAACAAGGATGAAAACGGAACAAAAAAACGAAAAAGAGACAAAAATGGGATGAAAAAAAGGACACAAATTTGATGAAAAATAGACAAAAAATTGGACAAAAAAGCGACAAAAAGTGACGACAAAAGCAATAGCAGAAACATAACATTTAATGTCTGATAAGTGACGACAACAAAAAGTGGTGTGAGTACAGATTAAAAACAATCCTTGGGAGCTAAAACGCAGTTGTGCGGATTTTTTATTCTTCTTCTCTTTTTTTATCCAGCACACTGCTCAGTCAGGGATGTGCACGTTTTTTTGATTGTGCTACAAAAGCAATAGCAGAAACATAACATTTAATGTTATGAAAAAGAATGTCTGATAGGTGACGACAACAAAAAGAAAAAGATCAATTTTCAGTTTTGCAGGTCTTAGCTTTCAAATGAAGAGTTACCCTGGCCTATAGGGCTGTAAACATTTAGATTTGGTTGAAGTCGAACTGGACAAAATGTCCTTGGTTCCGGTGGGGTTAAGAGATTAAGAGGGATTTATTGCGCTTTGAACCCCTAAAACAAGGCAAAATTTCTATTTTTGTTTTATACATAGGCCTAATGTATAAATAAAAAGTTAATGTGATCTAAAATCCCTAAATTACCATCTCCAAATGGTAAAATAGCACTTTTCCACCTACATTAGACACTCAAAGGCGCTTTACATGAAAGAACCTGAATCTCTCATTCATACACCTATGTGCGCAGACACTGGAGGGAAGTTGGGCGAATTGTCTTGGCTCAAGGACACAACATCAGGGTGCACCTGCGGGAGCCAGGGTCGAACCGCCAACATACTGGTTACAAGATAACCTCCTCTACCATCTAAGTCACTGTCGCCTCATGAGGTTCTGTCGCTGAAAATAAAGACAATTTTGATTGAGAACGTGCCTTTGCTTTGTCAGTTGCCCTGTCGTTCAGGGCAATGTTGGTTCTATCAGAGAGAGAGAGGGAACAAAAAAACACGTAGTCATCTCGTAATGTTGAAAAATGAGTGCGTGCCTGTTTCCTAAGTATGATTCATTTATTGCTTCTCATCACAGAGGCTCTGTAATTATGGTCTATATGACGAAGGTTGCCCTGAGATCCTCCCCTGCATTTGTTTCCCTTTGGGACTGGAGTGGGCCGTGTGCTCGGGGACGCCTCGCTTCTATTCGCCAGAGGCTTCTTCTTTGCTCTCGTGGTCAGAATGTGACACTGGAAACAAGACCGCTTACAGGTATGAGACTGCCCCGGCTCGTCGTTGTTACCTGTGAACAACTGCGGCGTTAAAAATGCATTGACAGAGTTGCCATCTGAATTTGATGCAATGCTACAAAAGCAGTTCCACAATCTCTGCCCGTGTATCCCAATCAGTCAGGATGTTTGTCATCTGCTTGACCTGGGCTTGAGTACATACCTCTCATCGCTCGCTGGGGCTCCATTAGGCTGTTTTTTGTTGTAATGATGCAAACAAAATGCCAAAGAAACATTATCAGCGCGGCCCCTCCTCCCTGAGCCCAGACAACGCCTCGCCCGGCCCGAAGCTACCGAGGCTACGGGCAGGATTAAGGCAAACTGGAGTGGCCCTTGTGTTTCCTTTTATCGAGCTCCTAATTGAAGTCAACACCTTCGCCATTCACTACGTGCTAATGGAATAATAATGCAGGAGAATCCCTGAGGAGGCAGGGGAACAGGAGGAAGAAAAAGAAATAAGTACACTAAACATTGTCAGTCCGTTCAAATCAGCAACACAAAATTCAGTCTATAATGGTGGAACTTTGAATCCAAGTCAGTGAGGGCTTTATTTGTCATTGCACTACCGAGATTGGGTTCAGGTGCCAGTCCTGAGCCACGCCGCCACTGTGGGCCAACCTCGACCTGTTCCTCTGAAACGGTGCAGCCCCTCCTGGGTTTGTCCCTGTTTCAGAGTGTGGTGTCCTGCACTGGTCGGCTCCACCTCCTCCTTCCTCTTCCTCCTGCGCAGCTCCCTCCTCCCCACAACGGTCTCTCACCATCTTCTGGGGAGAGCGTAGCAGTTTTAAATCATCGAGGTCCGCAACGGAAAATTCTCTGTTGGAGGCAACATGGAATATAATTTGGTAACTGTCTCGGTCCCATAGACGTGTATTGGCCCCTGCCCTCCACCTGACATTTTGACATCAAGTTCTCGAATGTGAACAGGATGTTTAGGTAGTCAGCTGGTCGTATTCTTTGGGTACATAGTGTTGCTGAACCGGGACAGAGAACTGCAGCAGACCCTGATCAGAGCAGTTACATAAAAAAAAAAGAGTTACTTCCGCTTCCGGCTATAACATGCGGTAAAGACAAACAGACTCTGCGAAAAAACAACAAAAAGACTCCGTAAATAAGGTTTATGATTTGATAGAACCAAGACTGATGTCTATTAAGACAAGAAGAAGGGTTGCAAAGAGTAAAAAGTCGGCAAGTAACGATTTGGACAACTCACCGCCACTGGGGAACATGCCACACGAGGAGGACGAACCCGCGGGCTCTGGTATCTTGGAGGAGATACGCCGGCTCAGACAGGAGCATAAAGACGCAGCAGCGGATAACAGACAGGCACTTGCTAGAGTGGAAAAAAGTATCCAAGATGTTGCGAAACAAATGTCCACACTTGAAAAGCGAACGTCGGAGTTGGAGACGCGAGTGGGGAATACGGAAGACCGCATGACCCAGCTGGAAAAGGCCGTCGTGTATCTCCTCCAAAGTGAAGCTAAGGTGGCGGCTAAATGCAACGAACTAGAGGCAAGAGGGAGGCGAAAGAATATCAGAATACACGGGGTTGAAGAGCGGGCTGAGAAGAACGACGTCGTGGGATTCGTGAAAGAGCTCATACGCTCCAAACTGGATCTGCCAACAGGTCTATGCATAGACATTGAAAGAGCACATCGCATTGGCAGCCTGGGAACGGGGAGCAACACAACAGCCAGAGTTATCATCGTACGCTTTCTGAACTACCAAGTAAAGGAACAAGTAATCCGAGCAGCGTGGAAACAACGGATTGTGTTTGGCGGACAGAACATTTATTTCAACCAAGACTATACAACAGAGGTTCAGAAGAAAAGAAGACGCGTCCGTGACGTCATCAAACAGTTGAAGGAAAGAAATGTGAAGGCACAAATGCTGTATCCAGCGCAACTACGGATCTTCTCGGAGGACGGGAGCAACAGGACTGAGACGTACGCAAGCCTAAAGGACGCGGCCTCGATGCTACGCAACATGGGAATCTCCGTGGTGGAAGAGGACGAGTCTGAATCTGAAAAGATTAGACACGACATCCTAAGTGGCAACTGGACCTTGGTGACATCACAGGGACAGTCGAAAGGCCCAGCGTAAACAACTGGAGAAGAAGAAGAAGAAGAGGAGCCAAAAGAGGGGACATTATCATTTCAAGAGGTAATCCTTCACTAATTAAAGAGACTGGTGAAAAAAGGACACAATGTAGGAGTCGAAGAAACTTAATTTGAATATAAAAAAAAAAAAGTTGGTATTATGCAGGGAAAAATTAGCTCAATTTGAGTTTTTTGCAACTTACTGGGGGGTGGGTAGAATTAGAAGTTGCAACTGCACTTAGTGCTATCTCTTGGGGGTAAAGGGTACTCTCAGGGGTAATCTGTGTTTTGGAAGTCAAATAAAGTCACTAAATTTTCGTTATATAGCCTATGTTTTGTTTTAGAGTAAGCACATTAAAAATGGAGTGGGGTACTTTGACTGTTATAAATTATGGGGGGATATACATGGACATGAGGGGCATAATGGGGTCTAACATTGAGGTCTTTTACTTTATTCTATGGAAGCTTTAAATTTGGTATCATATAATGTCCATGGTTTAAATAACCCTATTAAGAGGAAGAAAATCCTAAATCAGTTGAAACAACTAAACTGTTCATTGGCATTAATACAGGAAACTCATTTGGGGGATGAAGAACATAAAAAATTAAAGAGGGATTGGGTAAAGGATGTGTTTTTTGCATCATATGGGAAAAGAAGAGGGGTAGCAATATTGGTAAGAAAAGGTATAACACTTGTGGTGGAAAAAGAAATAAAAGATGATAAGGGAAGATATGTAATGGTTATAGGTCATATTGGGGACACTGACATCTCCATAATGAACATTTATGCACCTAATGAGGAAGATGAAACATTTTTTTAAATAATTGCAAATGTAATTGTAAAAGAAGCAAAGGGAATGATGGTGTTGGGAGGTGATTTCAATACGGTACAAAATGGAAAAATGGACAGGTTACCAGCAGAAAGAGGAAATATAACAAAAAGGTTGAAAATGTTAAATAACGTAATAAAGGAACTTGGACTTATAGACCCTTGGAGAATGCAGTGTCCCAAGGAAAAAGAATATACCTTTTATTCGAACGCACATAATAGCTACTCAAGAATAGATTTCTTTTGCATAGGTCGACAGGAATTACATAAAGTAACAAGTTGTGAAATTGAAAAAATAACAATTAGTGATCATGCCCCGATTAAATTAGCAATTGAGTTAAATAAAGAGTCGTTTTTCAAGTACTGGAGATGTAATGTATCTGTTTTGACAGATGAGACGGTGGTTCAGGAAATAAAACAATGTATACAGCAATACATTGAGATTAATGATAATGGAGAAGTTAACCCTACAACGTTATGGGAATGTGGGAAAGCAGTATTAAGAGGGAAAATGATAGAGATAACATCTAGGATAAAAAAAAATCGAGAGCATCAGCAACAAGAGTTGGAGAAGAAAATTAGAAAATTGGAAAATGAGCATAAAAAACGCTAAATCACGGTACTTTATTAGAACTTAAAGAAATTAGATCCAAATTAGATCAGTTATTGACTTTTAAAGTAGAAGCGGCGTTAAGATTTGTTAATCAAAATTATTATGAAAAGGGTAATCGAGCAAGTAAGTTACTAGCATATCAACTCAGAAAGAAACAGTCGGACCAGGCAATAACGAAGATACGGCATCCTATTTCTAAGGAGATTAAGGTTAAACCAAAAGAGGTTGCAAAAATATTTGCAGAATATTATGAAGAGCTATATAATGACCAAGAAATACCATCCTTGGAAGAAAAGATGCAACAGTTTATGAACAAATTTAACCTACCAGCACTGACTCCAGAGCAAGCGCTGGAAATGACAGAACAAATTTCTCTCAAGGAAATATTTGATACAATTAAAAATGTGAAAAACAACAAAAGTCCAGGTACGGACGGATTTCCGGGAGAATTCTATAAATGTTTTCAGGAAGAAATAGCCCCACTATTAAAGAAAGTGTTTAACTATGCCTTGGAATCAGGGAACATGCCAACATCATGGTCAGAAGCTGTCATTTCTGTCTTGCATAAGGAAGGTAAAGACTCTACTTTGTGTGAAAGCTACCGCCCTGTTAGCCTGCTATGTAATGATTTGAAGATTTTAACAAGTATAATGGCAAAAAGAATACAGAAATACATAACAAGGTTGATTAAACCCGATCAGACAGGATTCATACCGGGACGACAGGGCGCTAATAATATTAGGCGAACTTTAAATCTTATGTCCAGTGCAAGAAGGAACCCAAATACAAACATGTTATTAAGCTTAGATGCACAAAAAGCATTTGATTGTCCATCCCCATCCATCCATTTTCTTCCGCTTTATCCGGGGCCGGGTCGCGGGGGCAGCAGTCTCAGCAGAGATGCCCAGACTTCCCGATCCACGCACACCTCCTCCAGCTGTTCTGGGGGGACCCCGAGGCGACACCAGGCCAGCTCGGAGACATAGTCTCACCAGCGTGTCCTGGGCCTTCCACGAGGCCTCCTCCCAATAGGACATGCCTGGAACACCTCACGAGGGAGGCGACCAGGAGGCATCCGGAACAGATGCCCTAGCCACCTCAGCTGGCTCCTTTCGACGTGGAGGAGTAGCGGCTCGAGTCCGAGCTCCTCCCGGGTAACTGAGCTCCTCACCCGATCTCGGAGGGTGCGCCCAGCCACCCTGCGAAGGAAACTCATTTCGGCCGCTTGTATTCGCGATCTTGTCCTTTCGGTCATTACCCAGATCTCATGACCATAGGTGAGGGTGGGAACGTAGATCGATCGGTAAATCGAGAGCTTTGCCGCTTGGCTCAGCTCCCTCTTCACCACAACAGTCCGATACAGCGACCGCATCACTGCTGACGCCGCACCGATCCGTCTACCGATCTCACGCTCCATCCGTCCCTCACTCGTGAACAGGACCCCGAGATACTTGAACTCCTCCACTTGAGGCAAGGACACCCCACCGACCTGAAGCGGGGAAGCCACCTTTTTCCGGTCGAGAACCATGGCCTCAGATTTGGAGGTGCTGATCCCATCCCGGCCGCTTCACACTCGGCTGCAAACCGCCCCAGTGCGAGCTGAAGGTCCTGATTTGATGAAGCCAACAGAACAACATCATCTGCAAAAAGCAGAGATGAGATTCTGAGGTTCCCAAACCGGACACCCTCCGGCCCCTGGCTGCGCCTAGAAATTCTGTCCATAAAAGTAATGAACAGAACCGGTGACAAAGGGCAGCCCTGGCGGAGCCCAACACGCACCGGGAACAGGTCTGACTTACTGCCGGCAATGCGAACCAAGCTCCTGCTACGGTCATACAGGGAACGGACAGCCCTTAGTAGAGGGCCCCGGACCCCATACTCCCGGAGCACCCCCCACAGGGCACCACGAGGGACACGGTCGAACGCTTTCTCCAGGTCCACAAAGCACATGTGGACTGGTTGGGCGAACTCCCACAAACCCTCGAGCACCCGATGAAGGGTATAGAGCTGGTCCAGTGTTCCACGACCAGGACGAAAACCGCATTGTTCCTCCTGAATCCGAGGTTCGACTATTGGCCGGATCCTCCTCTCCAGCACCCTGGAATAGACCTTACCAGGGAGGCTGAGAAGTGTGATCCCTCTGTAATTGGAGCACACTCTCCGATCCCCCTTCTTGAAGAGGGGGACCACCACCCCGGTCTGCCAATCCAGAGGCACTGTCCCCAACCGCCACGCGATGTTGCAGAGACGTGTCAGCCAAGACAGCCCTACAACATCCAGAGACTTAAGGTACTCGGGACGAATCTCATCCACCCCCGGGGCCCTGCCACCGAGGAGCTTTCTAACCACCTCGGTGACTTCAGCCTGGGTGATGGATGAGCCCCCCGCCGAGTCCCCAGCCTCTGCCTCCTCATCGGAAGACGTGACAGTGGGATTGAGAAGATCCTCGAAGTACTCCTTCCACCGCCCGACCACATCCCCAGTCGAGGTCAGCAGCTCCCCACCCGCACTGTAAACAGTGTTGGTGAAGCACTGCTTCCCCCTCCTGAGGCGCCGGATGGTTTGCCAGAATCTCTTCGAGGCCGACCGATAGTCCTCCTCCATGGCTTCTCCGAACTCCTCCCAGACCTGAGTTTTTGCCTCTTTGACCACACGAGCTGCAGCACGCTTGGCCTGCCGGTACCTCTCAGCTGCCTCCGGAGTCCCACAAGCCAACAAGGCCAGATAGGACTCCTTCTTCAGCTTGACGGCATCCCTTACTTCCGGGCGCCACCACCGGGTTCGGGGGTTGCCGCCGCGACAGGCACCAGAGACCTTACGGCCACAACTACGAGCAGCCGCATCGACAATGGAGGAGGAGAACATGGTCCACTCGGACTCCATGTCCCCTACCTCCCTCGGAATCTGGATGAAGCTCTTCCGGAGGTGGGAGTTAAAGACCCTACTGACAGAGGGATCCACCAGACGTTCCCAACAGACCCTCACAACACGTTTGGGCCTGCCAGGTCTGACCGGCTTCTTCCCCTGCCAGCGGATCCAGCTCACCACCAGGTGGTGATCGGTTGACAGTTCAGCCCCTCTCTTCACCCGAGTGTCCGATACACGCGGCCGGAGATCAGATGACACAACTACAAAGTCGATCATCGACCTCCTGCCTAGGGTGTCCTGGTGCCACGTGCACTTATGGACATCCTTGTGCTCGAACATGGTGTTCGTTATGGACAAACCGTAACTAGCACAGAAGTCCAATAACAGAACACCACTCGGGTTCTGATCGGGGAGACCGTTCTTCCCCATCACCCCCACCCAGGTCTCACTGTCGTTACCCACGTGGGCGTTGAAGTCCCCCAGTAGAACAATGGAGTCCCCGGCCGGAGCACCATCTAGTACCCCTCCCAGGGACTCCAAGAAGGCCGGGTACTCTGCACCGATGTTGGGCCCGTAGGCCGAGACAACGGTGAGAGACCTGTCCCCGACCCGAAGGCGTAGGGACGCGACCCTCTCGTTCACCGGGGTGAACTCCAACACGTGACGGCTGAGCTGGGGTGCTATGAGCAAACCCACCCCAGCCCGCCGCCGCTCCCCGCGGGCAACTCCAGAAAAATGGAGCGTCCAGCCCCTCTCCAGGAGTTGGGATCCAGAACCCAGGCTGTGCGTGGAGGTGAGCCCGACTATATCTAGCCGGTATCTCTCTACCTCCCGCACGAGCTCAGGCTCCTTCCCCCCCAGCGAGGTGACGTTCCATGTCCCGAACGCCAGAAGCTGCGCACGCGGACCAGGTCGTCGAGGCACCTGCCTTCGACTGCCACCCAGTCCTCTCTGCACCCGACCCCTACGGATCCCTCTGCGGGTGGTGAGTCCACAGGAGGGCGGGCCCACGTCGTCCGTTCGGGCTGTGCCCGGCCGAGCCCCGTGGGCAGAGGCCCGACCACCAGACGCTCGCATTCGAGCCCCAACCCCAGGCCTGGCTCCAGGGTGGGGCCCCGGCTGCGCCATACCGGGCGACGTCACGGTCCTTGTTGTAATATTGTCCATAGAAGTCTTTGAACTGCTCTTCGTCTGACCCGTCACCTAAGACTTGTTTGCCATGGGAGACCCTACCAGGGGCATGAAGCCCCAGACAACATAGCTCCTCGGATCATTCGGGCACTCAAACAACCCCACCACGTTAAGGTAGCAGTTCACGGGGTTGGCATTTGATTGTGTGAAATGGAAATATCTATATCACACATTATCAGTGTTTGGGTTCCATTCAACATTCATTAATTGGGTTAAATTTGTTTATAAAGATACAAAATCCAGGATTAGAGTAAATGGATGCTGCTCCGACTTTTTCTTTCTGAAGAGAGGAGTAAAGCAGGGAGATTGTTTAAGCCCTTTATTATTTGCTTTAAGTATAGAACCGCTCGCTGAATATATTAGGCAAAGTCCAGATATAAAGGGTATCGTAGATGAAGGTAATGTGGAGTCAAAAATATCATTATTCGCAGATGATATCCTCATGTATATAAGTAACCCTGTTGAGACTGTACCCATCCTGAATAACATTTTAAGAGAGTTTGGGGAAATCTCCGGATACTTGAACAATGAATCTAAATCGGTTGCAATGATCATATCTGGAAAATGTCCAGAAGAACTAAAAAAAAAGACTACATTCAAATGGACGGATGAGGGCTTTAGATACCTTGGCATTACTATTACACAAAAGTTATCAAATCTATTTACAGCTAACTATGAGAAATTATTCAAGGAGATTAAAGAAGATTTAGTGAGATGGGAAATTTTGCCCTTGACAATAATGGGAAGAATAGAAGTAATACGGATGAATGTTCTGCCAAGGTTGCTGATCGGACCAACGTCACATCCGGTGAGTACATTCTGTGTTGAACGCTCGTTGTGGGCAAGCTAAAAACTTTAGCTCTCTCTGTGTTACTATTGTTAATCCACGTATTATACGTAGCTGTAGAGTCCACTCTAGTTAATTATAGATCTAATTTGGCCCTTTATCTCCGCGGAGACTATTCTTTTCTCCGCTTGAACCAACACTTCTGCGTGGATTAAATTCCTTCTGTCTCTCTCCCCCGTAGCGCGGTAGCTCGCTTGCTGGTTTAGCCCGCTAGCCTAGCCATGGCTACCCCGTCTACGTCCTCCTCTTTCGCGCTGTCCTGCTCAGTTTGCCGTATGTCGAGTCAGAACCCTGCCTCCTTCACAGATGATAGTAGTTGCGTTAAGTGTAGTGTAGTGGTAGCTTTGGAGGCCAGGGTGTCCGAGTTAGAGGCGCGGCTGTCCGGAGTTTTAGCGAAGGCTAGTGTTAGCTACAGTCAGATAGTGGCAGGGACCGCAGTCCGCTCCAACAGTGCTAGAGAGGCTAGCCAGGCTGAGACTAGCCCCGCAGCGGGTCCCGTGCAGCCGGGACAAGACCAGGACGGATTTGTGACTGTCCGGGGAGGGGGAAGTGCTAAGCGCACACCCGTAGCGCACCAAACGCTTCACGTCCAGAACAGGTTTTCTCCCCTCAGCGCCTCACCGGCTGAACCTGATACTCTGGTGATTGGAAGCTCCATAGTTAGGGACGTGAAGATCCCAGCAGCTTTGGTTAGGTGTTATCCGGGGGCCAGAGTTGGTGACATCGAAGGTAACCTTAGGTGCTTAAAGCAGGGAGGGAGGCGGTTCCGTCAGATCGTGATCCACGCGGGTGGTAACGATATTCGGCGGAGACAGTCAGAGATTCTCAAATTGCAAGTAGGCGCGGTGTGTGAATTGGCTAAATCGATGTCAGATACCGTAATATACTCTGGCCCTCTGCCCAATTTGGTCAATGATGAAATGTATAGCAGACATTTATCATTTAACTGCTGGTTGTCTAGATGGTGCGAGCAAAATGATGTTGGATATGTCAATAATTGGAGCGCCTTTTGGGGAAAGCCCAAGCTCATGCGCAGGGATGGCATACATCCAAATTTGGCTGGTGCATCCCTTTTATCTACGAATGTGGCCGATAGCCTTAGTCGCGGCCCAAATTGACGGTCCAGATATGAGCCCCGGGCGCAGAGCAGTAGTGTAGAACACTCCTCTGTAACCACCGACCCTGCTCCCGGATTGTCACGAATCATCAAGTGTGTAGATTCTCAAATAAAGACTGTGTCTGTCCCCCGTAAACCAAAGACTAAAACATCAAATGCTAAGAAAACAAACGCTGGCGTCCGACCAAATAACTTAATTCAAATACCAGAACAAATAAAGACCGTGTCAGTCCCCCGTATACCAAGCACTAAAACATCAAAAGCTCACAAACCAAATGCTGGCATGCGACCAAATAACCTAACACAGATACCCAAGAGTAAACTTAACATTAAACGAAACAATAAACAAAGTGCTAAGCACATAACGTGTGGGTTGTTGAATATTAGATCAATCTCATCAAAGTCCATTTTAGTAAATGATTTAATTTGCGATAACAACATTGACTTTCTCGCCCTAACTGAAACATGGCTTCAGCAGGATGACTATGTTAGGCTTAATGAATCTACCCCTCCTAGTTACGTTAATTTTCAGGCTGCCAGAACCACAGGCCGAGGTGGTGGGGTTGCAGTGATATCACACTCTAATCTTGTTCTAAATCCCAAAAATAACCTAAAGTTTAATTCATTTGAAAGTCTAACATTATCTCTTACCTGTCCCAAATGGAAAAATCAAAAAGCTTTACTACTTGCTATTATTTATCGGCCTCCTGGCCCCTATTCAGACTTCTTAGCAGAGTTCTCTGAGTTTTTAGCCAGTATAGTGTTGAATTGGAATAAAATTATAATAGTAGGTGATTTTAACATTCATGTCGATAATAATAGTGATTGTCTGAGTAAGGCATTTAGTGCCCTACTGGATGGGGTTGGCTTTACACAAAATGTGAATAAACCTACTCACTGCCATAAACACACTCTTGATCTGGTTTTAACATATGGGATTGAAATTAGCGACCTAAACGTTCTCCCTCAGAATCCCGTGCTTTCTGACCATTTTTTAATTACATTTAGGTTCCTAATCGAAGATTATACTAATCCACAAGATAAAATTCAATTAAAACGGCCACTATCTGAAAAAGCTGTGTTAAAGTTTAAAGAAATGATCCAGCCAGTCTTTAATACTATGTCTACAGAGAATAGCTCGCTTACTGATTTAAATAAAAGTGATGAGTTTGTCGACAGCGTTATGCTCACACTAAAAACAGCCCTTGATGTTGCGGCTCCACTGAAACAGAAAGTGGTTCGGCCTCGGTGCGTCGCTCCCTGGTTCAACGCGGAAACACGCACGCTTAAACGAAAGACTCGCAAATTAGAACGGTTATGGCGCAATTCTAGCACTGAGCAATCTCTTAGATCTTGGAAAAATTGCCTACTCGCCTATAAGCAAGCCATGAGGAAAGCAAAAACAGATTACTACTCTTCATTAATTGAAGTAAATAAAAATAACCCTAGGTTTCTTTTTAATACGGTGGCCCGGCTAACAAACAGTCACAGCGCAGTAGAGCCTTCCATTCCTGATACCCTTAGCTGCGATGACTTCCTTCAATTCTTTAATGACAAAATCACAACCATTAGAGATAAAATAAATGATAAGCTTCCCTTGTCTTCTGATCTATATCCAGCTGTAGAATCATTGCCTCCTTTCAAAGCCTTAGACAAGTTCATAACTGTAGATGAGGCTGAGGTATTATCAATCATTATGTCTTCAAAACCATCAACTTGTCTTCTAGATCCAATTCCAATTAAACTCCTCAAAGAAATTACCCCAGAAATCTCAGATACCATATTGAAAATAATTAACTCATCTTTAGAAAATGGGTATGTACCAAAGTCCTTTAAATATGCTGTTATCAAACCACTTTTGAAAAAACCCAATCTCGATCCTGATATTTTAGCAAACTATAGGCCCATATCTAATCTGCCTTTCATTTCAAAAGTCCTTGAAAAAGTAGTGGCTAAGCAGCTTTGCCGCCACCTACAGGACAATAGTTTATTTGAAAAATTTCAGTCAGGGTACAGAACTTATCATAGCACAGAGACCGCCTTAGTCAAAGTTACCAACGACCTGTTATTAGCAGCTGACGCCGGACTAGCTTCAGTCCTGGTTCTGTTAGACCTCAGTGCAGCCTTTGACACAATCGACCACAATATTCTCCTGCAGAGGTTAGAAACTGACGTAGGCCTCAGGGGAACAGCCCTCTCTTGGTTTAAATCTTACTTATCTGATAGGCACCAATTTGTTAATGTAAACCTAAAGTCTTCACCGTGTTCTAAAGTGTGCTATGGGGTGCCACAGGGTTCAGTGCTCGGGCCAATTTTATTTATATTGTACATGCTCCCATTAGGTAACATAATCCGAAATCATAATATAAATTTTCACTGTTACGCGGATGACACACAGCTGTACTTATCAATAAAACCAGGTCAGACAGATAAATTAGATGTGCTTAGTTCCTGCGTAAAAGCCATCAAGACCTGGATGACTGTAAATTACCTTCTCCTTAACCCTGATAAAACCGAGGTTATTATTTTAGGTCCTCAAAAACTGAGAGAGTCTTTATCTCAGCAGATCATCTCCCTGGATAATGTTAGCGTATCAACGAGCTCTAAAGTAAAAAACCTTGGAGTTCTGTTTGACCAGGACCTCTCTTTTAAAACGCATATAAACCAGGCTTGTAAAATTGCGTTCTTTCACCTGCGCAACATTGCTAAAATACGAAACATTCTACCTAAGAGTGATGCAGAAAAACTTATTCATGCATTTGTTTCCTCAAGGCTGGACTACTGCAACTGCCTGCTAGCAGCGTGTCCTAAAAGTTCCCTAAAAAGTTTTCAACTAGTTCAAAATGCAGCTGCAAGATTGTTAACGCGTACAAAGAGAAGAGAACACATTACACCTGTGCTAAAGTCTCTCCATTGGCTTCCTGTTGAGTTTAGAATCAAATTTAAAATCCTGCTCCTCACATTTAAAGCCATAAAGGGTTTGGCTCCGCTTTATCTCCAAGACGTTATCGTTCCATATCGGCCAACCAGAGCACTCCGCTCTCAAAACTCAGGGCTACTAGTGATTCCTCGGGTCTCCAAAATCACTGTAGGAGGAAGAGCCTTTAGCTACCAAGCTCCGGTTTTATGGAATAAACTCCCAGCTCACGTTAAAGAAGCAGACACAGTCCCTACATTTAAGACTAGGCTCAAAACTTACCTCTTCGAATTAGCTTATGATCAGGTCAGTTAGGTAAAGCTCTAACCCACAGCCTGAAGTAAAGCTGCTTTAGGAGAAACTCTGCTGTGGGAAGTACGGTACACTGAGCGCTATCCTCTTCTTCTTCTTACTGCAACCTTTGGCTTACTATGATACAATATTTATTTCATCTGTAGTCTGTTCATTACTATTCACATGGTGTCTCCTGTCCCACTCCCCCTTGGGAGTGCCTGTCTAGATCAAACGGAGGGACCCGGCTGAACGGAGGGACCCGGCTGAACGGAGGGACCCGGCTGAACGGAGGAACCCGGCTGAACGGAGGAACCCTGCCTACTGACAACAAGGACTGGACGGTCTGTGATCTTGGCCCGTCTACTGAGGGACTCCTTCGGCCCTGGGTCTCTATAGCCCAGGGGTGGGCAAACTTTTTGACTCGCGGGCCACAATGGGTTCTAAAATTTGACAGAGGGGCCGGGCCAGGAGCATTTGGAGGGAGTGTTTGGGCCGGATATACTAAAGCATTAAATGTAGTGTGTGCAAACCTCATAGCACAGTAAGAACACTACAACCCAATTTATTAACTGTCTTTCAAATGTGAAAAATAGCCCTTATCAGTTAATAAATTTGTCTCAAGGAATATGCAAGATATGGCATTTACATACTATTTCGCAGATACTGGGAGGAGGAAATGTAAATAGATTAAAATAACATACGCACTGTGATTTATCAAGATTGCGTCTGTTTTTAATAAGTTTCAATCGAAGGTGCAAAGTTAAAGAAATCAACATTTATTGAAAAATTGAATCACTTTCAACATTCAAAACATATTATTACACAACGAAATACTCAAGCTCAATAATGCTGCGTTTACACATAAGCACGATGCGTTACGAATGCCACAAATGCACATTCGTGGCCAAGGATCACGAATTTGATGATTCGGGGTCGAGGTTTCACGCGCCGCCACTAACTGTTGCGACTTGTTACTACGCGTTACGATTAATGGCACGAATTATTACGCACGGTCGCGAATATGCGTCCCGCGCTGCTGCGTGGTGTTGCGCGCTGCTGCGTGGTGTTGCGCGCTGCTGCGTGGTGTTGCGCGCTGCCACGGACTGTTACGGGTCACTAGGAATATTCGCGTTCTGTCCGAAATCTGTCAAGAATTGGGCGAATGTGGAGTGATCTTCTTCCACCGGGTTGGAGGCGGAGCAGAGGCCGTGCTCTCCCCTGAGTCATTGGGCTCGTCTGGCTCCAACTCCCGAACATCAGGTACGACCGCAGGAGGAAGAAAGGTCGGAGGAACACTTTCAGCACCCCGCGGAGCGGCAGCGCCAGGTGCTGTCCGTGACTTGGAGCGCGGATTGGCCGACTTTGTGACACTTTTCCTTGGCATAGCTACTGCAGGTACGAACATTTACTTTGGGCGTAGTGTGGGTTTCTGTCAATTTTGAG
This sequence comes from Proterorhinus semilunaris, assembly GCA_021464625.1. Lineage (NCBI taxonomy): Eukaryota > Metazoa > Chordata > Actinopteri > Gobiiformes > Gobiidae > Proterorhinus > Proterorhinus semilunaris. The sequence goes on along the minus strand of CM038356.1, from coordinate 25,775,722 downwards.
CGTGAAAACAGTGATTCTGCTCTACGAATGCTCTACGAATGCTCTCACGCTGAATTACGAAGCGCCACTACGCATCACGAAAGGACACGCTCCGTTGCGAACTCCACGAACAGAGGGTGATTCGTGACATTCGTGGAAGATTTTTTGACAGACAAAAACTTTCTCCACGAACGTCACGAATGTCACGAGCTGATGCGTTCTGTTAAGAATCCCATTGAGATGCGTTAAGTCACGTCACGAACGTCACGAATGACGGAAAAATGACATTCGTAACGCATCGTGCTTATGTGTAAACGCAGCATTATATCTACTTGTGTTAAACTCCGCAAAATCATGGATGGATTGTCCTGACCGCGCGCTCTACAAACTCGCCACGGACGCCCTCGCCTTCACGCGCAAACAGTACACGTGTATCGTTGCCAAGCACACAGACATAGGCTGTATTAAATATCCTACCTGCAGCTGAAAATTTAAATTTAAATTAAGAGCGATGTGCGGCGTGTTAATTAAGCTACTGTACCGCTGCTGTGCGTAAATGCGCATTGCTCTTAATTAAAAGCTGTCCACTTTCCTTCTCTTTGGTCCGCTCATTTTCACAGAAGGGCTTAATGGTGACGTGAAACGAAGTGAAAATTAAAGTGAAATAAAGAGAAATACGCGCCACTCCAACAGCGGTCAATGTGTTGAGTGCGCCATCTATTGGGGAAACGTGGGCATTGCAGGGAAAGGGGAAAAAAAGGAGGTTTTTACTATAATTTGGACAAGTTCGGCGGGCCGGATTAAAAAGCCTAACGGGCCGTATGTGGCCCGCGGGCCTTAGTTTGCCCATGTCTGCTATAGCCTGTCCGTCCATGGGAGTGGATCTCTCCTTCTGTGGTTCTCCTCAAGGTTTCTCGTTTCTCCCACTGGGTTTTTGAGTTTTTCCTTGCCGGGCTGGAGAGTCTAAGGACAGGGGACACCCGAGCTGCTCGTCGCCACCCACTGCTCGTCGCCACCCACTGCTGACGCTTATTTGGACATTATGTTTGCCTGGATATTTGATTCACCGGAACTTTACATTGTCTTATTTACTGTTCTGTTTTATTGCCTTAATGTTTGTTACAGCCCTATGAGGCAACTCCTGTTGTGATATTGGGCTATACAAAACCATTGATTGATGATTGATTGATTGTTTTTGTTCCAATCCCTACCCATCCAGCTCCCAAAAACAATATTTAAAAGAATTGATCATATGATCTCAAAATTTATTTGGGGAAATAAAAAGCCACGAGTAAGATATACATTATTACAATGCTCCAAAGAAAAAGGTTTGAATTTGCCTAATATTAAAAGATATTATTGGGCAGCACATTTAAGAATCATAAATATCTGGATAAATAATGAGGAAGAGACGGGATGGAGGGAAATGGAACAAAATTCATGCCCAAAAGTAGAATTACAAAGCTTACCCTTCATTAGAAAGCAAAATCTAAAACAGTTGAAAATAAAAAATGAATGGGTTAAAGGAACAATGGAAATATGGATGGGGATAAAAAAGAAAATGGACACAAATGTAACAAAAAATGTGACGATAAAGTGACAAAAATGTGACGACAATGTAACAAAAAAATTGACAAAAATTTGACCATAATAGGACGACAAGGTGACGATAACGTGACAAAGATGTGACCATAACGTGACAAAAATGTGACGACAATGTGACAAAAATGTGACAAAGATAGGACCGTAATGTGACTATAACGTGACAAAAATGTGACGACAATGTGACAAAAAAAGTGACAAAGATGGGACCGTAATGTGATTATAACGTAACAAAAATTGTGACGACTATGTGATAAAAATGTGACAAAATGTGGCCGTAAGGTGATAAAAAAATGAGACAATAAAAAGAAAATTACAAAAAAAAAAGAGCAGTTACATCAAAGTGGTGACTTTCTTTTCAAGCCGTGTAAATGAAAGGCCAAATTACCGAGATGAGTTAGGCCCTGTCCCATTCTACGTTTGATAAATCAACGGAGAGGAAATATACGAAACAGCAGACGTGTTCGCCGTATGTTTGTGATGGTCGGGATGTTTCAGGTATGTTGTTTTGTTTAATTTTTGGCACTTTGCTCAACTTAGTTGCCAGCTACCATTGTGTCTAAACACAAGACGGGCCTACACAGTCAGATCGTATAGTTTGCATCCAGTCTATTATTAAACGATTAAACATGATGCATTACTGTTTTCGATAGAGCAAACAATAATCATCTGTGTCACGTAAGTAGAACGTAAACAAGCAACAGTCCTCACAGGAGAAAGGGTTCAGCTTGAGGCCATTTTATTTACTGAAACCTTGAATCAGAGTCAGTAGAATGAGAACCTGGATAAGCACGAAAGATCCACATGTACACCGGGGCGCACCGGGACACACACCCGGCCGTGAGTGTCTATTGACGGGCAGACTCTGGCAAAGCACTCGGCATTTTTACGAACGTCGTCAAACTATAACTTTCAAACTATAACTTAAAGTCTATTGCATAAACATCTAACTAACACATTACAACACATTTCAGAATCTTTACAGGCTTACATGTGTATATATTCTTACATTTGTATTTGTCGCTTTCACCGGTAGCCGCCATCTTTATACTCCCTTGGCCGCAAGTCTGCTCCTGAGCTGACTTGCGGCCTAGGGGCCTTTTCGAGGGGAGATAGCCACTTCCTCTTGCTCCCTAAAGTATTGGGACACCCTACCCCTCCGCGGGCACGTGCAAAATCTAGGGGAAGGGGTCAAATCTATGGCTAGGGTTTGAATTGGGACAGGGCCTGAGATGAGGTTCTCTTCACTTGAATTATGAAGGAGACATTTGTCTTTGGAGCTTTGACATAGCTTTCGTTGCGCAGACACAGCGGAGAAACCACTGAGCCTTCTGTGTTTGTGCTGTTCTATTGTTTTCTCATCTGCTCACTTAGCTGCCGATATAGCACGGCATTAGCATATAGTGTTTATTCCCGAGCTAGTCAAAATCTGAGGAGAAACAATAAGCCTTAGAAAGTTGGCCCAGGAACTGTCAATGCCTACACTGTCAAATTGACCCTCCATGAAAACACGGTTTCTGCGGTTGTTCAGATCGTACACATTGATCAACAGAGCAAATGCATTTCTTTTCATCCCTGCAAGTGAACCAAAGTATAATTTAACTGATAATTGCGAACGTGAGACGACAGACAGCCACATCACATAGGCTTCAAAGGATCATTCAGCCTTTGTGTACCTAACAGTCCATTACATTGTCATTGGCATTTGCTTTTTTTCAACCAGCTAAGGGGAAAAAAAATCTCTACATTCAAATGAAAGAACACAATCTATGCTTAACATTTGCATAACAATCCCTGGCCTTTCGTTGACATTTAATATTGCCTATGAATTATAATCGGCCCAAATAATGAGATGAGAAATACCAAGTGTGTCAGTAAAAGGTTTTGCCTGAAATGAATGGTTAGCTAAGGCCTGGGCCAACCCCCCCACACCAGCGAACAAGACCCGAAAAAACACTCTGTAAGACTCTAATGTGGCTCATTCCGTAACTCCGGATGCAAACGCGGACTGAAAAGATCGGCTCGCCATGCGGGCGCAACATTCAAGTCGAGACGGCGTGACTTTTCGTTTGGGACAATGGGGAAATGGCAAATCTAAAAAGGGAGTACAAAGGAAATTTGGGTGATAAAAGTTGATGGGGGACAGTCTAAGTTGGCCTTTACAAATGTTGCCCAATTCATGCTGGTGTGTTCTGAATATGATTGGGGCAAAGAGGGTAACAGGAAGCTTCAACTTATTCATGTATTTTGAACGGAGGGGGGGAGTCCTCAAAAAAAAAAGGCAGCCATAACATTTAAAAGACATGATTAAAATGATCTTTTGTATAAAAAGCACCATAAGCTTGAAGCTAATGGCAAATGCACATTTTACTAGTTTGCATGAAATGCAAAAAATGGGGATCTGAAACACCGGACATATAATCGCTTTAAACTTGATGTAATTAATTAATCAGAATTACCTGGAAAAATGTGCCGGGCCTACTTTTGTGTACTGCAATAGTTGTAGTAGTTGCTCTTGCGATGAGAAACGATCAACCATTTTTGTATCTACTCAAAGGGATCGGTCGATCATGATTTTCTATCCTCAGTTTATTTAGTCTGTAGACCAGGGGTAGGCAACATCAGGCCCGGCGGGCCAAATCTGGCCCTCCAGCATAGAACCTCTGGCCCTCAGGATGTTTCGAATGATTTTGAAGATGATATTATTACACAAATCAGAGATCTGTCTGTTAGAGAACTCTAAAAATGTGTGAAATACAGTCAATTCTCTCCAACTTTCCGGACAGGACACCCAATTAGATCATGATTAGGGCTGTGTACTTTTACATTAAGATACCGATACCTATATTAAAAGAATGATCTAGAGTCAGAAAACAGAACAATAATGTGTCTGAGATCTGCAAATGTACAATATCGGACACATCTCCAATGTCATGAAATGTGTGAAAAAATATGGAATAATTTGGGAGAAAATATGGTAAAAAAAAATATGGGGGGAATAAATAAAATGGGGGGAAATAGAGGAATGAAAAAATGAGGGGTAAAAATAAGAAAAAAATCTGCGTGCATTGGGCAAAAAAAGGAAAAAAAATCTATTTATTTTAGCTAAAACAATCAAGTCACTTCCTTTAATGCTGTCCCTGGACCAACGGCATCAAATTTGTTTTCAGTTCCTGCTTTCGACTCGCCTACCCCTGCTGTAGACCATTCTCAGGATATTTCCTCACATGGAACCGCTAGGTCTTTGCAGTCTCAATTACTTGTGCTGAATCCCCTTTGGGTTGCCACTACTGCGAGGATACGCCGGAGATGAAAATGCATATATATCTGGCTGGTATGAGACACTCAGGTAAGCACAAAATAGAGAATAAATAAGCGCGGACCGGTGGGAGAAGTAACTTGGTTTGGGCTCTGTCATCTTGTATTCCTCTGCTGCCTCCACGCTGTCGACCTGCAGCTCAGTTTCAGACGGCAGACTCGAGAATCAGCCCCACAGAGAACTCCTCTTGTCAACACAGGAAAGGCTCAAACGTAATTGGCTTTACCTCATATTTGGGGGTTGCTGTAGTGATTGTTGCGGCTGCCGGGTTCCGTGTGGAAACCGGATAGAATCGCTGCACAAAGAGAGCTGAGCCAGTGAAGAGGTTTTGCATAATTGTAGTTCGTTTGAAACATGCAAAAACAAAAAAAACAATGTGGTGTGAGGTCTTGTTTTGCCGGAGGTGCAGTACTCATAATTAAAACATATTACACATGCGTTGTTGGCATGGATTATCTTGTGATTGTACCTATCCTAACACTTATGAATTGATGGAAGTTTGTGTCATGGGCCTTGTCAAAGCCTCTTCTGTCCCTCAGTTGTAAACCCCGCCTGCATATGATGCGGGCCAAGTGGAAACCTGCTGCCTCTCTGATGGATTTCTCATGCCTCGCCTGCTGGACAAAAGGACTTGTTGAGATATCGAATTGATTTATTGAGCGTTCAAAACAAAACAGAATAAACACATAGGGCCATCGACATTGCAATGTCAATTACTGCGAGCACAAAAGCTTGTGTGTGTTTTTTTATGTGCCCTGGGTCTGATAGACATGTTCGCCAATCAGATGTATCAGGCTCCATGTCCTTTTGTCTGCAGACCAAACAAAGCAACGAGGAAAGGCCCATCTACGCGCTCTGTTCAAAACGCATATGGCTTTCTTTCCGTCTCCCGCATGATTCTGTCCGCGGGACGTCGCATGATGGGATGGGAATTGAGAGTTGTCAATAGGATGTCCCCTTCATCCTATCGATGCCGCTTTGCACCACAGCCTCTTAAAGCAGGGGCACCTGATTTTTTGCTGTTGTAAATCAAATGTATATTTGCCATCACAGAGTTTGTTGTGGGGCGACGGTGGCGCAGATGGTAGAGCGGGTCGTCTCATGATCGGAAGGTGGGTGGTTCGAAAATGTGCCTCCTGAAGGTGCACATTGTCGTTGTGTCCTTGGGCAAGACACTTCACCCTCCTTGCCTCCAGTGTCTGCGTACACTGGTGTATGAATGAGAGTGTGAATGGGTGAAGCCCCTATGAGAGACCAACAGGTTAGAACCGGTTAGAACCATGAGGCCGTCCTTCTGTGGACCCACCACCTGCAGGAGGAGCCATAGGAGCCTGGTGCTATGTGATTTGGGCAGCTCCAACAGCTGCCCCCACGACCCGGCAACGGACAAGTGGAAGAAAATGGATGGATGGAGTTTGTTGTAAACAATGCAAAAAAAAAACAGATATTTTTGCATTGTTTCCACCCAAATTTTAGAGCGATGGATGACAGAAGTAGAATCTAAATTAGTGCAATTTATTTTGGGGGCCGTCCCTCCTGCTTCACTTTGCCACTGCTCAAAGCTGTACACGGGCATGAAACGTGCACATAATTCATTTGCTTGAACAATTTGGGTGTGCTGGAGGGATTGTTACTGCTAGAAATGAGTTTGGGCCAAAACTCTACTTTTTTTTAACAGGAAAAATCGGGTACCCCAGCTTTAATTTTTTAACGAGCCCATCTGAATCTGTCTTCTTTATATATACTGTCCCGGCCCCTCCTCTGCCTGACAGGTGCGGTTCCCCCTGCAGGCACAGGAGGTGCTCCTGTTGATTGGAGCCATCTGGGGCTCAGTGTATAAGGTGGCTCAGCACTTATCACTCTGCCTCCAGGTACACTTGGGTTTTGATCCTGCTCTGTTGTTTCTGTTTATTTCTGTTACCCTCTCACTCCAGATCACACATTCAGTCACACACCCATGAACCACGCGTACACCACATATATTCATTCACACCCCATACTCCAAAAAACATTATACTCCAAAAATAGCTTTTTTTAATGCTTTGTATGAGGAAGTTTATGTCAAAATAGGTCCATTTATAATCTCTCCTGTTCAAATAAAAACACAATTAGCATGCAAAAAGCACATATTATCGTTTTATTAATTGGAATCAATAAGAGAATCAATAAAGAACTGGATCAAAAAGATTATCATCAATGACATTGGTATCGATAAAAACTTAACAATTCCCATCCCTACTCAATATGGGGCCTTCAGTAATCAGTTTGCATTGGACAGATTTGTTTGTAAAAATTCTGCAACCCTACAAACATACAAAAAATAATGTAATTACCATTTTGTTTTCAAGATCCCCTCAAATAAACGTGTCAAAAATGATCTATGTTTATATTATTCCCTATTCACTTACTGTGTCTCGTCTCAAAAAGAGCAATTCCAACTGTCTGCATGTCAATTCAAAATGTACAACATGCTGCAGGATGAGAGGGCTGTGCAGCTGCTGGCAGGCTCTGATCCAAACCTCTGGGCTGCATGGGGGACGTATGGGCTCGTATTTCATGCTCAGTGCACCACGCCAAAATGAAAGAGAGAGTAACGAGGCGGGGGCCTGAATCCGCGGGCGTGAATCTGCAGCGGCTCCAGTCCGCAGGTTTAAACACTGACACAGCGGTCCCAGCTTGAAAACTGATCATAGTTATGGTTGATCGTGCCAATCAATATATTAAGTTAACAATTGCCTAAATATTACATTTTTGTCCTAGCAGTCAACAGTAAGTAGGTCTAGATCTAAGTTGCAGCCGATAAAAATAATAATTAAAAAAATATATCACGAGATTACTTTACATTGTGACAAGAAATCTCGTGGCACGATACGCTTGTCAATCACGGCCATCGGGAATTCGAAGAAATCCCCCTGATCCCAGACTATACATCCCTGTAAAGAATAGGAACAGAGTGTATTCTGGCTGGCCGGGCCATGGGTGTGGGGGGAGTGGGGGTGAACATGTCCCTGTGTGTGGATCGCGTTCTGGCCGTGTGCAGAGCGGTGCCACAGCGGGACCGGCGGTATTCTTCTTCTTCTTCTTTGGGACACCGGTCACGGATAGTGTTTAGCTTACATTGGCGGGATGAATAAAGTATTTTTTTTTTTTTGCGCTTTGAGAGCTTACAAAAGCCTATGATGACATTTTTTAGGAGTGCGTAGATCTGTCAGACGGTGAAATGAGTCAGCGATCACAAAAATGCATTGTGCCGATTGAAACTCTTACTTCTTTGTTAGCGATCAATTAAAATGCACTATATTTAGACACTGTTTTATTTCCACAAAACGTTGAGTTTACACTTCAGGACTGGCACCAAATTACCGCAGTGAAGACTGAGTTAAAGTTGTTGTCACTGGGCAAAAAGCTTGTTGCGACAATCTCCTTTTTTCAAAGACAAGGGGGTCAACCACAATGCCCCCCCCCCCCTCCCCCCCTGCACGTTTCTGCACGAATAAAACTGAGGCGACATACTTTCCATCCTGTATAAATTGCCACTTTAGCACAACTTTAAAATAACTTCCACGCTCTCCTGTCAACCCATGAAACCCTACTGAAATACCTTCAAGTGGCAGTGAACCTCGGGGTCGTCACTCCGCTCCGACACCGGGCCGCGTTTCAGCTGAGGAGTGAAATATTATTATTAGCTCAAAGACAAAACGAGAGGAGGCAGGATTAGGGGGAGAGGTGGAGCGTGCGCCGTCTTGCTCTCAGTAGGCAGCAGCGGACTCATCAGCAGAAGAACAGATTGTTCACTTACGGTTCTGTCCCGTCATCATTTCCGGCGGCTGAGCGAATTGGCTGATCTTAGCAGGGTCGGCAGCCAAACCCAAGCCAATTTGTCAAAGTTTTGCGCGAGGACGGGGTAAATACAGCGCTGAAAATATACAAGCCTTGTGTGAGAGAGTCAAAGCCCTGTCCAATGTGTTTCCGTGTGTTGTGTACCGGTGAATAGTTTGACGGTACACAAAAGTCTTTCCCTGTTGGAGGATATGAATGTGGTTGAAAAAACCTCCCAGTGATGACAGTATCTTTTTTCAAAAATAAATATAGTACACAACTCCAAAATCTACTGGTACAAATGATTATGCAACTCATTGTTTCAATACATTATAAAGGTTGTAAAGAACTCAAAATGGTGTTGAATTTGCAGCATTAGGAGGTCATATGTTCTGAAATCAAAAGCTATTTCAATCAAAAACATCGTAACAGGTCAAGTTATATTTTAACATAGGAGCCCTTCTTTGATAGCAGTTTTAACATTTTTAAATCCATTCAACTTGTGAGTTGTTGGAGAGTTTCTGCTTGGGTTTCTTTGCAGGATGTCAGAATAGCCTCCCAGAGCTGCTGCTTGGATGAAAACTGCCTCCCACCCTCATAGATGTTTTGCTTGAGGCTCCTAAGGTTCTCAATAAGGTAGAGGTCAGGGGAGGATGGGGTCCACATCATGAGTGTCTTTACTTTTATGCCCATAGCGGCCAATGATGCAGAGGTATTCTTTACAGCATGACATGGTGCATCTTCATGCATGAAGATGATTGTGTTAGGGAAAGCACAGTTCTTCTTTTTATACCATAGAGCCTTCAGGGAGCCTAAAGGGGCTGACCCTGTCTCTCTGCATGATTCTAGGCCAAAACATGACTCCGCCCCCTCCTTGCTGACGTCACAGCCTTGTTGGGACATGGTGCCCATTCACCAACCATCCACTACTGCATCCATCTGCCCATCCAGGGTTACACGGCACTCCTCATTGAACAAGATTGTTTGAAAATGAGTCTTCATGTACAGTGCCTCTCGAAAGTACTAATGCACCTTGAACTTTTGCACATTTTGTCATGTTTACAACCATAAACATAAAGATTTTATTTTGAATTGTTTACTGAAAGTTCACACACAAGTAACAGACAACTTTGAAGTGAAAGCAAAATGATACAAGATTCTGTTATTTTACAAAAAATAGAAAACCGAAAAGTGGGGCGTCCACAAGTATTCATGACTTAATACTTTGTGGAACCCCCTTTTTCTGCAATAACAGCAGCAAGGCTTCTGGGGTTTGACTACAAGGTTTGCACATCTAGAGACTGACATTTTAGCCCATTCCTCTTTACAAAACAACTCAAGCTCTGTCAAATTAGAAGGAGAGCGTTTGTGAACAGCAGTTTTCAGGTCTTTCCACAGATTTTTTATAGGATTTAGGTCAGGACTTTGACTGGGCCATTCTAACACATTCATATTTTTGTTTTTAAACCATTCCATTGTAGATTTAGCTTTGTGTTTAGGGTCATTGTCCTGCTGGAAGGTGAATCTCCGCCCCAGCCTCAATTCTCTTGCTGACTCCAGCAGGTTTTCCTCCAAAATGTCTCTGTATTTGGCTTTGAATATTCTTACAATCTTCCCAGTCCCCGCTGAGGAAAAGCAGCCCCATAGCATGATGCTCCCCCCACCATATTTGACACTGGGGATGGTGCACTCAGGACGATGAGCAGTGTTAGGTTTGTGCCATACATAACGTTTTGCATTTGGGCCAAAAAGTTAGATTTTTGTCTCATCTGACCAAAGCATTAGTACTTTCAAGAGACACTGTATTTCTTCTTGGCCCACTGCAGGCAAGGCAACTTTATTTATACCGCGCATTTCGTACACAAGGCAACTCAATGCGCCTTACAAAAGAAGTAATGCGAAATTACAATCAGGTTAAGTTAAAGCAAAGCGCATAATTATATAGACGCATCAAGACATGGGAAATACACCATTAACCGGGGGGCGGGGCTGAAGAAACGTGCTGAGGCAGACGCAGAACGACGGGGGCGTGGTTAGGGAGGGGGTATGTGTGTGCGGTTGTTTACAGTCTGAAAGTCAGTGTTATACAAAATATGACCCAGAGAGCTCAGTCCTTATCAGGTTTAGCTCCGTGGCTTGGCCCTGAAGGGAGATGTTGACGGTGTAGGAGAGATAAGCGATCCAGCTGCTTCAAAACTCGTCTCAGGAGGATGAGAATTATTCCAGTAACAGTTTATAATGAATTTAGTTCCCTTCACAGTTCATCCCTTTTCCTCCCAGAAACATAGTCCATCTATTGTCCGCGTCCACATCGAGCTGCCAGGTCGTACAGAACATCCATCGTTGTGCGTTACTTTCCGTTGTAATTCCATCACTCGGTCACTCCCTGCTCCAAAGTGCTTGTTAATTTTAACGGACAGCAGTGTGGTCCGATTGCAAACTGCTGTCATTCCAAATTTCCGATAATCCAGGGCAGTCCATCCAATAAGCAGGTACCCTGTTATCAAAACTCCAAATAAGTAAATATCTTTGATGTCTCCAACTGACAGCACCGCTAAGCAAACGACATCCATCGCAAACCGAGCTGTGAAAATCCGGTCAGGAAAGACGACCTCCTCCGTGGTCTCACTTTGTGAAAAACAACTTTAGCAATTGCGCTGAGATTCCAGTTAATCAATTCCATAGTTTAGCGGTTCAGGAGGACAGCGAGCAGGTGGTCCAAGAGGAAAAATAAAAGTCAGACAAGACACTCGCAGAGGCAGGAAAAAGCACGAAAGCAGGAGAAGTGAGAAGACACGTCCGCACTCGACAGAGACAGGAAGGGATGCAGCCGTTTTGCTCGTGAGCATTCAATGTACAGTTTAGGGGAGACCGGATAGAAGGTTTATGCACAACTACAAGCCTCTGGAGGGTCCTACACCTTGATGTTCAGGAGACTCCAGAGGCACCAGCAGCTTCAAATACCTGTTTGCTGCTTTGTAGCAGCTGTTCTCTTAATCTGATGTATTTGCATGGCAGAAATCGTCCTCATTGTGTCTTTATCTGCACACACCCGTATGTGCTCTGAATCAGCCACAAATCTCAGTCAAGTACGATGGTTACGCTTAAGCTTTCATGAACTATCGAAGGTTTTCATACCTAGTCCAAGGCATTCAACTATTTCACGCTTTTCATCATCATATTGCTTGAAAGTGGTGGTCTGCTTAATAATGTGGAAGGTCCTTTTTCAGTAGTTTTTCCCTTAACTGGACTTACAGTCCAACTAATCATCACAGGCGTCTGAGACTGATGTCAGTGATTCAAGGAGCCCTGAGACAATACCATCCATGAGGTTAATTGAAATGTCTTTTCTTTTCTTTTTTTTACACCTTTATGGCACTGAAATACAATTTGCATAATAATTTGGAACACAGTGGACAGTAGATGTGTAAAATGCACAGCAAATATTTAACTGGAGGCGACATCTATAGATAGAAGTCTAAAGGTTACAATGAGGTAAAGATTCAATTAAATATACCACTAATTACAACTAAAAACCACAAACAATATGCATTTGTTCAGATCAGATTGCAGTGCCATTGTACCACTGAATAATATATAAAATGAGTGTGAGCTCTAAGACAAACTTGCCTGTAGAAGAGTCCTTTTGGTGAAATAAATACAACCATAAGGTTCTCATCATTTAGGCAGTGATTATCCACCAGTCTCGATAACCACCACATAATGCATGCAAGCTGTTAGGTTTCCTCTGGTTTTATATGAATGAGAGTGACTGGTTCGTTGCGGTAAAGCGCTTTGGGTCTAATAAATGTTGAGATGCACTATATCTAAGTTGAGCCCATTTACTACTAAAAAATATGTACAATAGGCCAGGGGGAATGATGCTTGATCGTGGTTTGAGGGTCCGTTGACGCAGACGTGCTTCTGTATTTAAACGGGACCATGTACAATTATAACATAAATGTTGCTATTTGATGCGATGCACCAGAGTTAGCCAGTCCCTGACAGGGTAACGGACAACCCATAAGAGAAAACAAGACAAGATTCACAAGACAAAGGGGCTGATCACAGAACAACATTACAGATGCAATACAAGAAACACTCCCTCCCGACAAACAACCAGACATCAACAACACAAATATAAGCAACAGAACAAAGTCACTACTATGGGGAGAGTGAATCCAAGAGAGTCGGCAAATTGGTGGTGATGGTAAAACATGTCATTATGGCGTCAGGCAGTTTGTTCCACAGAATCAGAATGTTTTACTGGCCATTGTTGGTGAAAAGGCTCACAACTAGGATATTTTCTATGTTTATTATCATGCAACATGAAACATAAAACCTATGGCTTAGATAAATAATAAACTATAAAAACTTAAAAACTATCTAAGCTGAATGTCCAAAGGTGGCTACAAATGTATCATACTACCATGAAGTAGTGAATGAGTGAACGTAAAAGTGCTTTGTGACCATGTCTGTGCAAGGCGCTATACAACTTAAGTCCTTCCTTTCTTCCTTCCACCCAGAAAAAATAAATAAATACAAAAAAGAGATACAAAAAGTGAGTCTAAACTAATGCCCATGGGAATAGAACGGGACACTAGCACGGCTTTTGTGTGTGTGTGTGTGTTTGTGAGTATAGCAGCGCTCACTGCTATTGCTAAAGGTCTTCAAGAAACTATATGTCCCCCTTTATTTAACAGAACAGTGCAGATAGTGACGCCGAGTTACTTGTGTACTTTCTGCAAACTCATTTCCAAGCAGAAAGTTCCTCACAAACTTTATATTGCACTTTCCTGACAACAAATTCATTTTCCTAAGCTAATATGTACTTTAAGCTAAACAATTACTCCTCGTAGCCTGCCACCTTGCTTTCATTCCTCACAGATAAATGAGTTTTAATACGTTTTTTTTCTTCCACACAGCTATCTGCGCTCCCCAGGCTCCCGAAATTACCGCAATAAAGAGAGCGTGTTCCAATCTGTCTGACGCACAAATAACGGTACGGCGGCTAATCGCAAATTGAAATCGGTCACCTGATGCTAGCAGATATGTGTGCGCCTGTCACACCGCGATGTGTGGGGGGAACGAAGGGGGAGCCCGTCGCCCTCTTGTCGAGTAAGGACGGTGATAGATGGGACGCGTCAGGAGGTTCATCTTTGGGAAATCATGCTGTCACCTTCTGAAATGCACGGCCTGTGACAGCGATCACTCCGGGTGAAATGGCGGGTATGTTTAAGGCGAAGGAAAGCGGTTTATCCTTTGGGGGGGGGGGGGGGGGGGGGGCTCTGAGTCAAACCGGTGATGGATGGAGCGGTATGGTGCACGCACTCGGCAGACAGGAGGCTATTAAGCGTGCAAGTAAGCTCTAGAACGCAAAATAGGATTCCCGTGTTGGAGCGCTTTCTTCGGCTGCGCGTGTTGTGTTTAGACTCAATAAACCGCTTATGTGGGAGCGAAGACGCGCCCTCCCCAGACACTTCCGCCGGGGGAAATGAGACGCGCTCCATCACATATAGGTTTTCCTCGCGGCATCCGAAATTATAAGGATTATGGAGCGGAGAGGCTCCACTCGAGCTGAAGGAGAAGGAGCTCTGCACATGTAATTGAAGGACAATCAATCAACATATTGACAGTATCGATCTTCAGTGTCAAGAAACCGACAAAAAATCTGAAAAACTGCAGGTAAAGACGAAAATATACCTGATGTGTAGTCCCTCAAAAAAGGGTATTTAGAGTTTTTCTTCAGCACTTTTGTGGATTCAATATTTTTGAGCGACAATATATATTGTATTTCTGATGGTTTGTAAAAACAAAATTTTATCATTGTTCTCGAGAAAGTCCCCCAAAATATTGAGATAAAAATGTATGTTACTGTCCCCCACCCCATTCGTATCGCACCGTAACTACAGACATAAATGTTGACATGGTGCTTCACAAAGGAAAAAATTAAAAATTTCATAAATGAGTCTTTAGCTGTGATTGAAAGAGTTCGGTGATCGATCGCAGAACAGGTGGAAGAGCGTTCCAGAGCAAACGGAAAAAGAGTCGATCACCCCACTTCTCACGGTGTGAGAGGATGGTGGACAGTCAGCCGCTCTGTGAGGTAGGCCGGCCCTAGGCCATTGATGGCTTTAAAAACAAACAGGAGGACTTTGAACTGGATCCACAACTTGATCGGGGGCCATTGAAGGGCTTGCTCCTACTGGCTCAAATTGAAAATATTCTTCTCCCCTTAGAGGTCTTGGTGCTTTTAAATTCATCAGAACAGAAGCAGTTTCCCTTTTTTGACACTAGCTGGAGCAGTGTTAGAGCTGCCCAATCTATGCACACACAAACACTAAAACAAGCTTTCAACACAATGTCCTAACTTGTATGTAGGGCTGGGCATTTAATCACATTTTTTATCTAATCGTGATTTTAATAAAGGTCGATCTTGATCATCACATTTTAATCGACAGGAGAATGGGCCAATCCTGTAGCATTCTGGAAAAAAGTATGGACGGCACAATGCAGCAGCACCTGCCAGGTCAATCCCTGGGAATACTCGGCCCAAACAAATAGGAAGCACAGGATGGCACATGCGGCGGCACGAGCAGAGGACCTGCTGATTTTAAGTGTAAATTAAGCTACAAAGTTGCGGTAATGGGCAAAACAGAAACATACGAGTAGCCGACAAAGGATCCGGACGCGCGCACACGGATGAAAAGTTACCTTTGAAGAGGAAAACTGTCGATCGCTATTTGGACCATTTGGACTATTTTTAGGCTGCAGCTGTGGATTAGCTGGACTTCTAACAGTGAATTGTAAGTTTGATCATCTTTCATACTTATAAATGCGCTGTTTACGAGTATTTCTTTATGTACATAGTAAGTTGTTAGCGCTTCACTGCTTAAGTCGTGGCCTTGTGAGGCTCTGCATAAACACATGCACTCACGCTCGCTGTCTGCTTTGACATTCTTCAAACATTCAACTCTTTTGCGTCTCTTTTGCAGATGTTTGTGTGTTGTTGTGAGGGGATGTTGTACTGTGAGGCTAGGAGTGTGGAGTTTGCTGTTGAGCTAGCTGCAGTTTTCAGTCCGGCAGCAGCATTAGTTCACTTGCTATAGCAAGTGAACTAATGGATTTTGGCCTTCTCTAAATATATCAAATGGCCGATTCCACCCAAAGTTAAAGAGACACATTTTAAAATCTCCCATAGGATTTATCCTGTCTCAGTGTTTCTTCATAAGAGGTTTAAATTTGACTTGGCCAGTTGTGCCTTCTGTGATTTTCCTGAAGAAACCTTAGAGCATCTGTTCTTCTTGTGTCCAGTAACGGGTGGTTTCTGGAGTGATATTAGAGATTGGCTATCTCTTAAAATCTTGAATATCCCAAATTTTAAAAGTGAATATATTTTATATTATTTTGAAGGTTTAGAAAATTCTGTGTCCGAGATTATTAATATTGTTTTTCTTCTTGCAAAATACCACATACATTGTTGTAAATGGAGAGACACTCACCCCTGTTTCAATCACTTTATGAATGAATTCAAATTGTATTTTTCCTCGTTAAGACAAATCAAATCCAGCTCTACTAAGAAATTAGTATCCGACATGTCCAAATACCTTTTATTTTAAAATTGACACTAATGCTCCAATATCTTTTATTTCGTGCCTTGCTTTTCTGTACAGTCCCTAAATCTGTTTTACTTGTATTTTTATTTTTTTCGTAGTTTGTACCTCGACGAGATGTTGTATTTTGAAATTGTTTAAATAATAAAAAAATAATAATAAATATATATATATATATATAAAATAAATAAATAAATAAAAAAAATTAGTTCACTTGCTATAGTCCAGGAAAGTCCACGTTTATAGTTTTTTTTTTCTTTAAAACAAAACAATCAAATAATCTAGATTGATCAATATAGGTAAAATAATCGTGATTTTATTTTTTTCCTATATCGCTTAGCCTTATTTGTGTAAGCGGGTGCAGCGGCAGTGCGCATGCGCGTTATCCTGTTTATTTTCAAATTTGTGGACGCTTGGGAAGTTCTCTGTGGTCAGTGGGCCAGTCCGCTTTTGCCTCTTCAATAAAGGGAGATCTGCCATTTTTCTCCAAAGAGTAACCGGGCCTCTGCCTATCGGTGGCAGCGGTGCTGCGGTTGGACTCATTTTCTACTTTTATTCCGGCAGTTTACCTACTGTTTTATGGCACAATATGTTTGTCAGTGGTGTTCAGTTTCCCCTGGGGGAGCTGACAGAAGCGCTGTCGCGACTGCACACCTCTGCGCCAACAGTCCCTCTGACCACCATCATACACACACACACACACATCATTCATCCGGGCCTATGGTACATATTAGGCCTAGTGATAGGGGAAACCGGAGTGCTCAGAGGAAACATATGCAGACATGGGAGGAACATGCAAACTCCACACAGAAAGGCCCCGTCCAGGTGGAAATCGAACCCAGGATCCTTGTAGCTGTGAGGTACAAGCGCTAACCGCTGCGCCACCGTGCCGTTTGCGTACATTGGTGCATGAAAGAGGGTGTGCATGGTTGAGCGGATCCTTGCTGTAAAGCACTTTGAGTGCCTAATGTAGATGAAAAAGCGCTATATATGTTGAGACCATTTACCATATTGTCATGGCACTGACACGGACCTGGTAATGAAAACAAGCACACGCTGAGTATTTCCAATGACACAAACGAAGTCTTTGTGTGTTCCCATTAAATGTGAAATTTGCCTCGGTGCAAAGTTGTTCAATTATTGTCTGCTTCCCCAGGTTCCAATGTGAACACTTTAAGAGCTGAAGTGTTTTGTGTGTCTTTTGTTTTTGGTAAAGCATCTGACCCCCCCCCCCCCCAACTGTTTACAATATCAGCCAACATCAGTTACTTTGCTGTCTTTCCTAACCTTTACCGTTTCTCACCCACGTTGAGGCCGCAATGTACTTTTGAATCCATTATGCATGTTACCATCTGTGCAACAAGGCTGCGAAGGCAAGTCCCTCCGTCGCCCTTGTTCATCAAATCGCTAAAGAGGTTTTTATCTACTATAGCTAATGGCTGGATGTTGAAAAGATTGTTTAAAAAAATGCAGTTTAAATGAATATCCCACTTATCACTTAAGGCGAAAGCAGAGAACATGTTGCTATAGCTACTGGATCTCTATGAAACGCTTCTATTAAGCCACCATCAAAGCCCCGTACAGAGGTGCTGCTTTCAATTCATTCCAATCCAAATTGCACAGAAACATCATTTGTTGGTACAACGTGTGTCTACACATCGCCACACGCCGCTCATCATGCCCGCGCACACACTTCAGCTGCTGGAGAGAAAATGCAGTCTAATTGAACCACTGTAATTTGAAAATCATGTAGGCATTTATACTGATGATACAGTCACGGTTGTTTTTAAATTAAAAGTTAAATACCCAACAGGAGCCGTGCTGATAACCAGTCTATGATATAATTGTCACTAACGCTGTGCGAGCTGCTGGAATCTAAAACTAGCCTTTTACTGTATAGTCCAAGCACGTTTGGTTAGCAGGAGCCTACCACAGGATTCAATATGAAGCACTGAAGTCACAAGTTGCATACGACGACGAACGACGTCCGTACCATATCTGGGATTTGTCTCTTCTCATAAAACAGCACTTTCCTTTCTCTTTGAATCCCTTTGCTCTGATGCTCCTCCTCAGTCTAACCTTTGCACCGAATGCATCAATACTTTACCAAAGAGAATCCATGTTTCTTGGTATATCTAATGTCCATGATAACATGTGTGTGGTGCAGTGCTTCCGGGTCGCACCTGTAATATCGTCATTTGTGTTACTACTTTAAACAGATTAAAAACAGCATTAGGATTAGACTAATGCTTTGGTGACATAATGTTAATGACATTTACCCTATGTACATTTTTACATTCCAAATTACCGCCACGGTAGATTCGCACATGGCAAAGAAATTCCGAGGACATCAGTAATATTAACTTTTTACCTGAGGTCCTCGGGTAGTAATAATAATAATGCATCGGTTTTATATAGTACTTATCTGGACACTCAAAGATGCTTTACATTGCATTATTCATTCACTCCATACCTGGTGGTGGTAAGCTACTATTGTAGCCACAGCTGCCCGGGGGTAGACTGACGGAAGCGATGCAACCAGTCTGCACCATCGGCCCCTCCGACCACCACCAACCACTCACTCACAACATACGCTAGGCCTCCTGGTGTTCCCAAACGATCTCCCATCCAAGTACCGACCAGTAGGCCTGCCACGATAAGTGTTTTTTTGAGGACGATATATCGTCTCAGAAAATATCGCGATAAACGATAATATTGACTATAATGCAAATACTGTAGGCAATAAAAAGAAAACTGTAAGCAACTATTTAATTGAAATGTATTGAACTTCTGACATTCAATATTAACACCTTATACCAAACAAAGCGCAAACTAGAAGGGTCGACATATTCTAGGACACTGTATCCATCTGTGCTTCTCAACCTTTAACATAACTTACACTCTCACCAGGTTCTGTGTTTGAACTAGGCCTGTCACAACATTTACAACAAATAGTCAATATACAGTATCATCTTTAAAAATATCCCAATAACAATATTGATATTTCATCTGCATTATTCTGGTTAAATATTTCCTCACAAAAACAATATATTAAATGTATGGATTCAGATAATACTGTATTACT
Source organism: Proterorhinus semilunaris (assembly GCA_021464625.1). NCBI lineage: Eukaryota > Metazoa > Chordata > Actinopteri > Gobiiformes > Gobiidae > Proterorhinus > Proterorhinus semilunaris. The sequence continues at coordinate 25,756,305 of CM038356.1, read as the reverse complement.
GCTAAAGTAGAGTAGCCATATGTTGTGTTCTTTTTTCCTTTCCTTTTAAAATATAACCTCCTGTACACACGGCTGTCGGAGTGTAGCAGCTTTTTTGGGAAACTTGTTGACTGTTTGTCAAACCGCTGCAGCATTTCTCTGTAACATAGACCTAAGCCCTGAGTAATGTTCTCAGGACTATCGCGCTTGTATTTGGACAGTGGCTAAAGCGCTCGGGTTCCTGTTGCTAACAGTAGCGCTGATTAGCTTTGATGCACTGACTGGGCGGTGGTTTTGTTTCGTTCTCATGGACAAACCTGCAGTTGCATTGATGTTGTTAATTTCTCCCTGATGAGTTATTTTGGCTAGAATTCCAAATGTTTTCTCACGAGTCCCTCTTGCTCCGCGATAAAGTTCACAGAAAGTGTCGGAATCAGCAGCTCCGTAGTAGCGACCAGTGTTAATTTTGACAAGATATTTTAATTTAGTTTTAGTCTTAGTCTTTTGACGAAAATGTAATTTAATTTTAGTCGAGTTTTAGTCAAAAAAATACCTTAAATTTTAGTCGAGTTTTAGTCGACTAAAATTGCAAGTCAATTTAGTCGACTAAATTTAGGACAAATTTAATCGACTTTGTATTTATAATATTCATTAGAATCATATTTAATCGAGGTCCTCTGCTTCATGGAGCTGCTCCCTCATGAACAAAGTTCCTTTGGCAGTGAATTTACATGATATGAGGCTCTTTCAGACTGTCAATAGAAGTTTGGATTATTTTAGTCTCTCCTTTTCATTTTTATTTAGTCTCATTTTAGTCGACTAAAATATCTGGACATTTTAGTCATAGTTTTAGTCGCATGAAAAACTTTAAATTTAGTTTTAGTCCAATTTTAGTCGTCAGAAATATCACTTTGACTAAAATTAAGACTAAATATTTTAGTCGACGAAATTAACACTGGTAGCGACACTTTGTTTACACCCCATCTCTCTCCAAAAGCAGCGCTGATCTATGATCTGGATACATGCGGGTTTACGGCTTTATGTACAGGGAGACGGGTTGGTTGGACGCTCCGCTCACTCAGCGCTGTGATAGCGTTCATGTTTCTGTAGTTATTTTAAGCACACGCAGCACGTGCATTTATCGAGACTATAAATGTTATCGTCCTTCATTTTACTTATCGAGCGATAACTCGATATAGTAATTATCGCGGCAGGCCTACCGACCAGGCCCTTCCCTGCTTATCTTCCCAGGTCTGACGGGATCGGGCAGAGCAAAGGCGGTATGGCCTTTATTATGGTAATTCTAACCCTACGAATAGGCCTTTGGAAACTTTTGGAAATCCCTCCAATCATTGACCACCGAGTAATGCTTAGTGATAGTAGTAAAGTTATGTTAAACGCTATTGTCCCATAGGGAAATTTGTCTTGGACTTTTCACGTCGTGGTTCCTACATTACACAGACCCTTCTGCAGCAACATGCATGACATAACGACGTAACATACAAAAGGACAACAGTCAGCTCATTCTGCATCCTTTCAACAATGGACTATGGCTGTGCCATAACAATCACAGTACAACAAGATGTATTACACATTAAGGCCACAATGTTGCACATAAGTTTCCATAAAGGAAATAAAGAGAACATACAAGACCCAAACACAAAGTGCTATCTGCGCTTACTAAGGAGAGCGACCAATGCAGGAATACAAGAGTGTTTGAATTGGTTGCTAGTGGCTCTTTCAGCCCACAATTGTTTTCCTAATGGTAGAAGCTCATATTCATTATAGAGCAAATGAGAAGGTTCTTAGAGAAAATGTTCTGCCTGTGCCAGGACAGAGGATTTAAAGATTGTTTGTACAGAAGGAACATGTTTCCTACCATTAATTTTCATGGCATTTCGGACCAATTTCTCAATGTTGTGCACAGGACACTGAGAGAGTTGAACCAGGTAACCACACCATATCTGATTAAGCTTTCCATTTTATTTCTGAAAATTCATGGGGAGCCAAATGTTTGGGATCCATTCATACAAGTTCCATTCCCTTCACTGGTGATTTTACCATACAAAGCGCATACAGAGAATACAAAATTATATGAATAGAGAAAGAATTGAAATATAAAAATGCTACGGTAAGCAAGACATTAGGGCTGGGACGATACACTTTTGTCACGATCCAATAATCTCCACAGGACTTTTCCCTAAACAAATGCAGCTAAAACAGATATAATGAACAACTTGATATGTCACCATTTGAATTCATTTGTATCCCCAATTATGACCCCAAATTGATCATAACTGTATTTGCAGAACAATTACGACTGAATTCTGCATTCTCTTTTGCTCCATACTGGCAAGGACACGGGGGATTTGAATTTGAATGCTAGCTGACGGGGATGTCATGTTAGCGGGCGGCTCTATTGTCAGTGGCTGAGATGAACAAAGATACCTGTCGGATCGCCATGCCGGTGTTCCTGCGCTAACCCCAATAGGAGCTGAAGCGCTGTCCGGTTGTGGTTTTGGAGCGGTTTTGGAGCGGTTTTCTTCGCGTCGACGTGTGCAGTCTCCAACACAAATACCTGCCTTGACAGTTACTGGACCATAATGCTGGCTAAGCCCTCTCTTTGAGGTGCATCCACTCAAAAGGACATCAAAAGGCAGTCACTTCAAAAAAACAGTTTCATTTGAAAGAAGAAAGGGAGGAGGAAATGCAAACTCGTCAAGTTGGGAATGTTTTTGAAATGCATGTGAAATGTCAGCATCTGTGTATGCCACTGAATAGATAAATATGAAAGTGATGGCAGAAAATGACCGCCTTAAATTAAAAGAGATTGCTGTGCGCCTTCTGCAACCTATTTTGTGCGATTGTAAACTCAGATGTAGCACAGATTCCAATAAACAATTAGCGGACATTATTATTATTACTTCAATTAGGTATAGGCCAGGGGTGTCAAACGTACGGCCCGCGGGCCGGAACCGGCCCGCCAGTGGGTTCAGTCCGGCCCACGGGATAAATATGCATTATTAAAAAAAAATATATATATATATATATATTTTTTTTTTTTTTTTTTTAAGGGGCGCCTTCTAACGGCTGCCCTGGTGCGTTTAGTGCATGTGCGCAAACGCACCGAGTAAAATTCCTAGTTGTGAACTTGTTCATAACAATGGCAATAAAAACCTATTCTGATTCTGATTCATTTTCTTTAAAATTTGCAGTTCTTATGTTGTCCGCTAGGGGCGCTGTGTTTGAGTCAGTTCTATCGCTTTACCTGCTTTTTCTGTTGACTCTGGCACCCTCTTCAGCGAAATGTCTTTGTCAAAAAAGAGAAAAGTGGAGTGTCGGATTTTTCAAGAAAAATGGACCTCTTCCTTTATGTATACAGTGATCCTTGTTGAATGTTTTTACATTATTTTATCGATTGATATAATTGATAAATGTTGACATCTCTTTTGCAAGAAAAAAATAAGACTTGAAAAGAGGACCATTCACTCTAATGAATACTATGTAGCACTTTGAGAAACTTGTAAAGTGTAAGCTGTTGTTATTATTCATTTATTGGAAAAATGTTTTATGTTTCCTGTTTACATTATATGTGGCCCGCGACCCGCGTGGCAGCTGAATTTCGGCCCACGACCCAAAATGAGTTTGACACCCCTGGTATAGGCCTTCTAACTAGTCTTATTATAGGTGTAATGATTCTTGTTCCTTTGGTAAGTGACTCGATTTAACCTTTTTGAAACCATATCAAGCGATTTTAAAAGTGCAATATGCAACTTTTTATGTGGGGAAAAGAAGTTGCATAAAGTTGCATAATGCACCTTCAAAAAATGATAGGAATGGTAATCAATGGCTAGGATTTTTTGTCAACATTATACAGGTGAAACTCAGAAAATTAGAAAATCGTGAAAAAGTTCATTTATTTCTGTAATACAACTTAAAATGTGAAACTAATATATGATATAGACTCATGGCATGCAAAGTGACATGTCAAGCCTTTATTTGTTTTAATTTAGAAAATTATGGCTTACAGCTTGTAAAAAACCCAAAATAAAAAAATTCTGAAAAGTAGAATATTACATGAAATCAATAAAAAAAAAAATATTTTAAACAGAAATGTGGGCCCTCTGAACACTGGGCCCCTTTTGCTTAAATGACTGCTTTAATGCGGTTGCGTGGCATGCATGGTATCAGCCTGTGGCACTGCTGAGGTGTTATGGAAGACCAGGATGCTTCAATAGCTCCTTACGCTCCTCTGTATTGTTCGGTCTCGTGTCTCTCATCTTTCTTTTGGCAATTCTCTATGGGGTTCAGGTCAGGTGAGTTTGCTGGCCAATCAAGCACCGTAATCTGATGGTCATTTAACCAGGTCATCAGAAAAGAGAACTTTGGACCACTGAGCAACAGACCATCTTTCGTTCTTTAGCCCACACAAGACTCTTCTGACGTTTGTCGTTCAGGAGCGGCTTAACCAGAGGAATACGACATCTGAAGCCCATGTCCAGGATCTGTCTGTGTGTGGTGGCTCTTGACTCCAGCCTCAGTCCACTCCTTGTGCAGGTCCCCGACACTTTTGAATGGCCTTTTCCTGACAATCCGCTCCAGACTGCGCTCATCCCTGCGGCTTGTGCCCCTTTTTTCTTCCACACTTTTCCCTTCCATTTAACTTTCCATTAATGTGCTTTGATACAGCACTTTGAGAACATCCAACTTGTTTTGTTCTTTCCTTTTGAGCCTTTCCCTCCTTATGGATGATGGTTTTCTGCACAACTGTCAGGTCAGCAGTCTTCCCCATGATGGTGGATTCTACTGAACCACTGAGAGACCATTTAAAGTCTCAGGGAGCCTTTGCAGGTGTTTTGGATTCATTAGCTGACGACAGGGTGACACTTTGAGCCAATCAATATTTTTACAAGCTGTGAGCCAAAATCATCAACATTAAAACAAACAAAGGCTTGGCATATGCCACTAATTTTCCGAGTTTCGGCTATACTAGCTTTCCCAAATATTTATTGTATTTATTTATTTAACAGGGACATTGCACAACAAATGAGTAGCTACTAGCTAATTTTCATCTGTAGTCCCTGGGCAGAGGCAAAGTGACAGCAGGTTTATACAGTGGCCAATGAGCATTCTTACTTAAGTCCATTCACAATATAAAATACAGAGAAAGCACCAGCAAAATGATCACTTCAACAAACATTCAGATGCAATATTTATCTATTTAAATAAATAAAAATAAAATGTACCGTCTTACATTCTTAACAATACCCCGATTAACCAGTTTTTTGCTAATCACAAATCTGCTCAAATATTGCTCATTATAACTTCTACAATGAGACGGATATCAAACATGTCCAACAGTCGACAGTGGAAAAGGTCTTGGCAATAAATGAAAAAGTCACAATATACAGATTTGCGTTTCAATGATAATACACTGATCTGATCTCTTTGAGCTCATGACTTTTCAAACATGACCCATAGACATAATAAGCCAGTGTAACATCCATCCATCCATCCATCTATCTTCTTCCACTTGTCCGTTGCCGGGTCGTGGGGGCAGCCGTTGGAGCTGCCCAAATCACATTGCACCAGCCCCTATAGCGCCCCCTGCAGGTGGTCGGTCCACAGAAGGACGGCCTCATGGTTAACATATTGTTTGTATTTACTCTTAATTCTTCACTCGTGCGGGACTTTCCTCCACACAAACACTTAGCCGCAGATTTATTTGAGTGCAGTGTGTCCGCCTCACGGACCTCAGTGGGCGATCGGTGATGAACAACGAGCACCGGCACTAAAGCATGTGTAAATCAAGCGTTTCCACTGCACTCGAGGTGCTATTGTGCCCCCACAAGTGAGAGTGATTGCATCTTTTTCTTTCTTCTTACCGAGACCTTCACATATATTCCCATTAAGAAGCACAGAAGAGCAGAGGACACGGAGCTCCCCCCGGAGAGAGCATATGACCTCCACTCCTTATCATCGCCAATCGATGACTAACCGCGTTGCCTTAGCACTTAGCCTCGGTGACAATCCAGGCGCTTTCACTCATGTCTCAACTTCTTGCACAAGAGACAGCGTGAATCACATGGTCTTTTTTTATTACCACTTTCGGGGTGATTGTCTTATTTCTTCTTTCATTAAAGGGGGTTATTATGCAAAATCTATTTTTAGAACTCATCAAAAACATGCCTGACTTATGTCCCGAGCCACTTGTTTGAGTAATTTTTTAATCTTCCCCAGTGGCTGCTCTTAGCATCGCAGCAGCAGCCCATGGAAAGCTCCTCCTGTCCTCAACTCTCCATCTCTTCCTAAATCACTGAGTCTTCTTTTTTCTTTTTCTTAATTGAAACGGCTGCAGAGCATGGTGGAGCAAGGTGAGGGGCTTGGGGTGTGTTCGCTTGGAAAATCAGGAAGTGAAACCACTTTATATTTTGTCTTAGTTGTTTAGCTCAAAATTACATTTTCTATCCAACAAAAGTGTAAGCTCGTGAACAATTTTTTTGTGAGATTATTACCACATACCCACAAAAGGCATGATTGTTTTGGGGGATTTTGGTTGTAGAAAAGAGATTCCCAAACTCTTCTGGCTGTGACTCCCACGATTACCAGACCAAGAACTCGGTACTATCCCATTGGAAAATGCAATTAGCAATTATATTATGGTAAATAAAAGGTTTATTTGCATTCTGCATTTTGTTATTTGGCCTACTTTTTACTGATATACAGTTTTCATTCTTGAATATTAAAATACAATAAATTCCAATAAAGCAGTAGTTTCCAACCTTTTTTTGTCCCACATACCCCTTGAGACAGTAATTCAAACTCTGAGTACCCCCTAACTCAAGGGTCCCGCCAAAATTTTAACAAAGGGAGCCATTACACATAAATGATTAAACATTTAGTAGAGTGTTATATTCTAAATCTAGCTAAAATAACCTTTTACTGGAAAAAAAACTTGTCTTTGAAATAATATTGAACTTCTACTCAGTTTCACCTTTTATTAATTTGAGCTAATTCTAAATACCCCAATAAACACTGCAATATCTATGCAGGCCAGCCGTGTTTACAAAGCTATCTAAGTGTGGCCTATGTCACCATTTTCAATATACTATACGATACTGTATAGTTTAGTAAAGACACTTAATGAATTGGATTTAATTAAATGTCAAATACGGATTAACCCATAAAAACACATGAACATACTTAATGGAATAGAGACTCAGACACAGAAACGAGGCTTTGCTATGTTGTCAATGTTGTTAGAAATCAGCCCTCAGACCAAAGTACGTACAGCTTGCGAAAGTATTCGGCCCCCTTGAACTTTTCGACCTTTTGCCACATTTCAGGCTTCAAACATAAAGATATAAAACTGTAATTTTTTGTAAAGAACCAACAACAAGTTGGACACAATCTTGAAGTGAAACGAAATTTATTGGATATTTCAAACATTTTTAACAAATAAACAACTGCCGTGCAAAATTATTCAGCCCTTTTACTTTCAGTGCAGCAAATTCATACAAGGAGAAAACTGATCAGAGATGCTGCCAAGGAACCCATGATCACTCTGGATGAACTGCAGAAATGTACAGCTGAGGTGGGAGACTCTGTCCATAGGACAACAATCAGTCGTATACTGCACAACTCTGGCCTTTATGGAAGAGTGGCAAGAAGAAAGCCATTTCTTAAAGATATCCATAAAAAGTGTTGTTTAAAGTTTGCCACAAGCCACCAGGGAGACACACCAAACATGTGGAAGAAGGTGCTCTGGTGTGAAGAAGGTGCTCTGGTCAGATGAAACCAAAATCAAACTTTTTGGCAACAATGCAAAACGTTATGTTTGGCGTAAAAGCAACACAGCTCATCACCCTGAACACACCATCCCCACTGTCAAACATGGTGGTGGCAGCATCATGGTTTGGGCCTGCTTTTCTTCAGCAGGGACAGGGAAGATGGTTCAAATTGATGGGAAGATGGATGGAGCCAAATACAGGACCATTCTGGAAGAAAACCCGATGGAGTCTGCAAAAGACCTGAGACTGGGACGGAGATTTGTCTTCCAACAAGACAATGATCCAAAACATAAAGCAACATCTACAATAGAGTGGTTCACAAATAAACATATCCAGGTGTTAGAATGGCCAAGTCAAAGCCCAGACCTGAATCCAATCGAGAATCTGTGGGAAGAACTGAAAACTGCTGTTCACAAACGCTGTCCATCCAACTTCACTGAGGTCCAGCTGTTTTGCAAGGAGGAATGGGCAAATATTTCAGTCTCTCAATGTGCAAAACTGATAGAGACAAACCCCAAGGACTTACAGCAGTAATCGCAGCAAAAGGTGGCACTACAAAGTATTCCCTTAAGGGGGCTGAATAATTTTGCACGCCCAATTTTTCAGTTGTTTATTTGTTAAAAAATTTTGAAATATCCAATAAATTTCATTTCACTTCATGATTGTGTCCCACTTGTTGTTGGTTCTTCAAAAAATTACAGTTTTATATCTTTATGTTTGAAGCCTGAAATGTGGCAAAAGGTCAAAAAGTTCAAGGGGGCCGAATACTTTCGCAAGGCACTGTAGTTGTAGTCCGTGACATCCAATCCGCACCGTTCAAGCCCGTGTCTGCACTTTACCCTTCTACGTAAGACGGCCAGCAGATTATAAACTCTATTAACCTCTCCTCAGCGCAGCCCGACTCCTCTGGCTTATTACATTCATATGATACATTGCTTTTAAATGATCGGTCCCGGCGTGCCTGCTCTCCTGGCCGCGTGGCGCTACTCCAGTGAAGGGATCGAGTGTGTACGAGGGAGGGAGAAGAGCCCTCCGCCGCAGCCTACAGGGCCATCCACTCACAACGCCGGCGCTCGGAGGCGGGGGGAGACTCGAGTGTGCGCGCCGAAAGGCCAATGGAGACGGATGGAGGACAGGGAGCGTTTAGACAAGGGGGCCCCTCTCGTATCGCCCTTCCAAGCGCGGGGTTGTTTTTGGCCTGCCACGGCACACCCGGTATAAATGACTGCGTACCCAAAAGAGATGCCACGCGCCCGGCGTAAGAGAGATAAATGGGTTTGACGCTACTGGCGTGGAACACTGGCTGCGAGACATTAGCTCAATATTAGGCCGTCGAAGCTGCGCACGCTCAAAACGGAATCGGCGAGAAAAATGTGCACCTCCTTTTTGCTTTAAAATAAAACATTTTAGTGAAGATAAAGGGGTTTAATTATACAGATGTGCAGTATAATTTTGGTACAGCACATTCGGTTTCCCTAGTATCCTCTGCTGACGACACGGAGCCTAGAGATCCTGACCTGATCTTAACCCGAACAGTATTCCTAACCCGACGTCCGAGGGGAAAAGGAAGTTTGAACTGTGGAAAGCATCAGAGGTGCTGTGTTTGACTGCGGAGAAATGCTCGTGCACAACATTTTTAGTAAAACTTTACGTCTCTGTGCTTTAAACCTCCTGAGGAATAGACCTTCTCCAAAGTTCACTTCTCTGTATTCCTTTGTAATGTGAGGATCACGTCAGTATTCACCTCAGATAGTTTGGCTCCAGTCTGCAATCCTCGTCCTGTGACTCTATTATTCAATGGAGTCTAAAGGTGCGTACAAACATAGTAACACTTTCAATCAGTAGTACCTGTCTGTCCAGCCATCATGTCACGATAAAAAACATGTTTGTAATCCAGTGCCTTCTTTATTGCGTCCACATCCATGTTTTCATACGTTTATTGAGCTCGGGAAACAAGCTGAACATACTAAATTAATCATCAACTCGCCCTGTGCGTCTGAATCGCATACGAGGAGCGTGCGAAAATGCACACGACTGACATGACCCACGACATGGATACTAGCTTGATCTGTCATATCATCTCCTCAAACAGCGTCTAAATACCCAAATGACAGGTAGCTTAGCTTAATTTAGCCGATAGGCACTTTAGCAGATTCATGTCCGTTTAGCCCTCGCTCACCTGTCTGCGCTTTGTCCCCCTGTGTCTCCGCCCTTGCCACTACATGCAGTAATGAACCGTAGAGCCGTGTTAGGTCTGAATGCACCTTAATGATCTACAGTGTGGTCTATTGTAAAATGCAGGAAGCAAAGGCAGGTTTTTTTATGATTTATTTCATAGACCGCAAAACATTTATTGAAACGTATACCTGCAGGCGGGCATTGTTCGACCTCAGACTTCCCGCACACCCAGTTCCCCATGTTGGTGATTGCTCCTCCTCGTTGTTCGCCGGTGTATTCTCCATCGATACGGCCATGCTAGTTGCTGAGTGAATTGGCTGCAGCAACTCTGACCTCGCCGCCGAAGCCCCGAGCCAAGCCATGCAAATGCCCCGCTCAGATACTTTTGGCCTCAAAGTTGTTCGTTACTCCCTTCTGAAGTTGAGCTGCACTGTAGCGTTAGCCTGCCTCGTACTGCTGTCATGTGCACGACCGGACCTGGACTATGAGTAAGATAGTCGCTAACTCACAGACAAAAAACACACACGTGACTGTGAACTGCTCCAAGCAAACTGTGAAATTAACTATGGTCCAAGTTATTCCATTTGCCCAAAATGAACCTAGGTGTTTGAATTATTGGTGCTGGCCGTCTCCAGCTAACGTTGATTGACTTTTTCCTTATAACTGCTAATGTTAAAGTTGTATAGCTCCATTGATTAAAAAACAGTGTTACTTAACAGATCACCGTGGACATCTTTTATCCAAGTGAATCCTCACTTGACCCCCTTATTGTTGCACTATTGTGCTGAAAAAACCACCTAATGTTTCTGGCAGAAACATGGTGGCGTGGAAGCACCGGCTTTCATCCCGATGCCAACAGTGCAAAGGAAACCCCAAACTGAGCTGTAATTTATGGAAAATTGTCTCTAAATGCTTTCTTGCAAATGAGCCTTTGAAGTCATGTGGCGCTCCTCGCCGCCGAAGGGGCCAATGTGCTTAAACTGACTTTGATGGATCCGGCTCATTCACCGCTACGCAGACCTCGGGTTCTTGTTCTTAATGTTTTGACGGCCATTGACCTTGGTGGGTGCCTCTCCGAGAAAATAACTCCACAAATCAACGCGGCCCTCCTGTAGCCGTACGGTCAATTTGGGAGTGCAGCCGTAAAAGAGGGAGCGCTGCCAGTTTTCTAATCTGCTTTACTGCTGGGATTAGCCTTGTTAGGAGGATGCAGTGCTGCCGTGTGTGTTCAGCAGAGGAGAAGCTTTCATCCAAACCTTACGACGATGCGGCATCAACATCATCAGGGGCATAATTACTGGTCTTTACGCTCGACTCCAGTGTCAGTGCAGTTTATCATGAGCCCATTCTGTTTCATGTTAAGTGATATGCTGAATAAATCTAAATAAGTACGAGACCTATATTGGTAAAATTTGTATTCTATAAAAGGCTGAGTAATCAACAGTTTATTCATTTTCATTTTCATCATTCATTTTAAATAACAAACAAATCTGGCTTTACTCTCATCAAAAAAGTCCTGATTAAGAATAGTAATAAATATGTAAATCAATAAAAATATTTTTTTACTGTCACAAATGATCCGTTTTCTATCTTGACTGATATGACAGTGCTATAACACGGATGTCAATCTGGGATCGCTCTGACACAAATCATTTAGGGAGGGGACACATTTTTGGCACTGTATTAGCTGCTGATTCAATCAGGCGCACTTGTTTCAGTCAATCACAGTCTCAAAACAGCAAACCACAAACCCATGAAACATTTAGTTTTGTGTGCAAGTCTGTAGCAGCATACCCCGTACGTGTTTATTCTGTTGTTGCTGCGTTTTTAACTAGTGCCCATAAAAGTGCTTCTTGTGTCAAGTGCCTTCTCACGGGAAAATTGGCACGTAATTGGTCCACACCGCCCAAGCCACTTTTGGTTCGGTCTTCAAATAGATTGGCGGGAGCAGCACTAGAGGATTCCCGGGTGTTTGGAAGCTCACAAATACGGCGGGTGTTCAGTTTCCAGGCAAGGTTAACATTTTGCCTGGGCTGTTTCTATCAAGTAGCCAAGACAGACCACCCCAGGTGCTACTCAACTCAGAGGGTTGGAGGCAGTATGAGGGATAAAATGTTGAATACTCAACGTTGCCATGGTTTAACATTAGCCAAAACAATAACAAATGTAGAGAAAAGAGATATGGAAAAGCTTGCTACTTTTTTAGTCACTACTGATAAACATCTTAACACCATATCACCTTTGCTATGCTCGATCCTGTCAGGTCTTGGAAGCTAAGCAGGGAAGGGCCTGGTCGGTACTTGGATGGGAGACGGTTTGGAAACACCAGGAAGCCTGGGAATGTAGTGAGTGAGTGGTTGGTGGTGGTCGGAGGAGCTGATGGCGCTGACTGGTCGCCTAGTTTTTTTCAGTCTACCTCAGGGCAACTGTGGCTACAATAGTAGCTTACCCTCACTTAGTATGGAGTGAATGAATATTTCAATGTAAAGCATCTTTGAGTGTCCAGAAAAGCGCTATATAAAACCAATGGATTATTAACACACTGTAGTCCAAATGTTTTCATGTCAACAAAAACTCAGTAACAGTATTTAGTATTTTACATTTAAAATGTCCAATCGTTTATAATTATGGCACCAGAAATCCTAGAAATGTCAGTGGTTTTGACGACAAAATATTAAGCTTTAAAGAGGGTCATTACAAACCTCTATTCAATTTTACTTATTTCAATTTTATTTATTTCCATTTCCCCATCATATACAATTAAACTGTAATTGTATATGATGGGGAAATGGAAATAAATAACCTTTGAGAAAATGTTATTGCATTGTTAAGTGTTAAATTGTTATAAAGTTCGGGCCCCCCCCCACCCCACCATTGCCCAAATGTCTGGCCACGACACCGGATTTAGCAAATTAAGATTAAGTTATGTTATGTGTACAAAAGAAACTGTGACAGTAGCATTTAACTCTTAACAATATCCCATTGAAAAACATTCATGGACGAGTTTACGTTTATAAGAAATTCCCCAAAGCTTTAACTACATTTTGCGATCACTTTATTTGTTGAGTCCTTATACCACATGAAATTCTGTTTGAGATGAGACACAAAGCCGTCAGTCATCCCAAATAGCTCATATCACGTCTGCTGCTCTTTTTTTCCTCTGAACATTGTAAAATCTCCAGCAGATGCGAGGCTGGCTCTGGCTGGATGTTCCCGACATGAAGCTGTTCCTGTTTGGACAAAATGTGAAAAGGATGGCGGCTCCTTAGCGCTCAGTCACAACTCCATGAATCATTCATATGTAAACACTGACAGATTGGCTCCTCAGCCCTGTGTGTGCACATGCCATGTGTGCCATTCCGCCCGGCTTTACCCAGTAATTCACCATAGATGATCACCAATAGTTTTCTGCGATATTAAAAAAAATAGTGAATTTTACTTCAAACTGTTGTGTCATGCCTCCGTCTACTGTGTTCCCTCATGAAAAATGCACCTGGAGTAGTATTTTTGCTCCATTCACGCTGTTTTAATAAATCTTACCTACTCCTGCTGTTTCTTCTTCTCCTGCAGAAGCGCTTCGATTTGTATTTCTTGCATTTTGTTGTGAAACAGAGCGCGAGGGTTTCTTCAGCATTTCTGAGCAGCTCATTCTCCACTCATACTGCGTTTGAGTGCCGTTCGCTAAAAAAAGAAAGCTTTTTGTTTAAAATAAGACAATTCCCGCCGCAAACCGATGTGGTCCTTCGGCTTTTTATAGATTATTGAAATGTCTTTTCACAAATGGCTGATGGCGTAGGATTGATCCACATCCCTTCTCCAGAGCCCAATATTCCTACTTTGTTAGTATCAGAGTTTCTGTGACCAACACATGAAAGTATTGATGATTATTAACTAATAGGAGGGAGGAAAGGAGACGGGACCAAGAAAAGTCTGCTTGTGTGGCTTGAGTGACACTTTGGGTGGTGTTTTTTTCTGCTCCGCTGCCACCTACTGCTAATGGCCTGCTGCGGTGCCAGGGGTGGGACACGTGCAGCAGCCTATAACCAGGAGCACCCACCCACAGAATGACTGCAATGAGCTGTGTGACTGACCACTGCTTTAGGGACACAACCCAGTGTACCGGCGGAAATTATGCATTTCAGCTCCATCACATACCGTTTGACAAGGGGACATTTATTTGTGGGTTCATAATGGAAGCAAGGTATGGAGGGCATGGTGCCAATACATACATACATACATGCCATATTATTCTTATGGCTGAAAGTCTTTTCCATTGGGCAACGTCACGCACATGTTATTGAATATTGTCACCACTTTTACTGCTGTGCATGTGCTGGAAGAGTTGACTTTGAACTTTGTAACAGCTTTTGTTTCATGTGAACTGGCCCTGGAATTACAGATAAAGCAGACTAGTCGCAATAATCTAAAACTAGAAATCTAGGTTTAGGGTTAGAGTTAGCCATTGGGCATATCCAAATCTCTCCTTAACCCCAGCCTCCTGATTGGGGGGGATGGCAAGTAATAGATTAATAGTTTTACAATGGCTAGAAGAGCGGGGACAAATGTGAACGATCTGTCATTTTTTGTCACAAAAACTGAAGGATAGTTTTTGAGTCATGGGCAACTCGGTTCAGATTGTAAACTTAGTAGAATTCAAGACAAATGCGCAACGGCTTATTCAATCAATGAACATTTGTAACGAGGCGAAAAAACGGCAACAAGAAGAAAGTCCTCTTAGAAAAGATGAAGCATCAACATCTTCGCAAGTACATTCTCTGTGAGGCAAGGCAACTTTATTTATACCACGCATTTCGTACACAAGGCAACTCCATGCGCCTAAGAACATTAAGAACATTTAAGAGAATATTGTATGAGTGACAACGTGCGCTGTGATTGGATCGATATAAAACTTTTCCAGATTTGATTGGCTGTTAGCAAAGTTCCAGACGGTCCTGCTTTTCAACACATACAAAAAGCAGTGGGTGGAGTGGGTGGCTGGCCAGGCAAGGTACAACGCCCAGAGTAAATATTAATCATCTTGGACTTGCACCTAGTAACTGGTGGCTGGGTATATCATCTATTTTCGCCTTTAAAAAAAAAATACAAATTTAGACTTAATCAACAGACATATCATGACCCTCGTGAGCCTGTCTATGTTTGGTGAAATCCTAAAACACAGTCTCTGAAGGTTAGGGCTAGTGTACCACAGGCTGCAGTTGTGTTGTGGAGCTTACGGACTGGGCAGAATACCAGTCTATGTAGTGAGCAGTTCCCGGACGCTAAATCTCCTCACCCTGTCTGCTGGGAATTTCTTACCCTGTCAGTGCCTTTGGAAGAAAAGCAGCATTTCTCCACTCTCTGGAAATGAGAGTTTCACCCAAACCCACGTTTCACCCAAACCCACTGGGCGCTAGGGTCTCCTCTTCACCCAGTCGCCTTCTGAGGAGGGAGGCAGCTGTGTAGATCAGGAAAGTGCCACACATGTCAGCAAGAGCACTCTGTGAGGAAGGCAGTGAAAGTTTTGAAGACAAACACTGAGCCACAAAACTTTGGATTTAACCTTCCTTATGGTTTCGTCTACCCAATTAGTGAGAATGCCAATCACAAAAAACATTCCTGGAGTAGTATTTCAATTCATTCATGCTTGTTTTGACTAACCTTGTTCACTTAAGTTGCTGTTCTCGTTTCTTCTTCTACTGCTAAAGCACTCCAACCTGAGTTGCTCTCTTTTATATTTCTCATAATCCATCCCATGACAGATTCTGAGCAGTTTTACGCGCAAGGCATGTCTATTACGACACCATTAATTTTTATTTCTACTGAAAGTTTATTAAGGTTAAGGTTACTTTGTTGCCCCGTAGGAAAATGTATTCTCTGCAGCGCCCAGGGAGCCACCTCCAGATGTCGTGCCAGGCCAATGATCAGAATCCCCTTCCTGAAAGGGTTTGACCTACTATTCATGGTTTTAGTGGTGGGGAAACCAGAGCACCTGTGGAAATGTACAAAGACAGAGGAGAGAACAGGCAAACATCACACTCAAAGGCCTCACTGAACTTGGGACCGAACCCACAACCTTTTGGTGTCACTTTTCACTGTGTCATATGTTTTCTGCAGAGAGAGCTCCATGCTAAACTTTCATCCTTCCTGGTTCCTGTGTCTCAGTCATTTACATCCATACCCATCCACGTATTTATTCAACCATCCACCCACCCATCTATCCATCCATCCAGCCATCCATCGACCCATAAACTCACCCACCTATCTATCCATCCATCCAACCATCCATCCATCCATCGACCCATACACTCACCCACCTATCTATCCATGCACCCACCCACCTATCTATCCATCCACCCACCCAACCATCCATCCAACCATCCATCGACCCATACACTCACCCACCTATCTATCCATCCACCCACCTATCTATCCATCCACCCACCTATCCATCCACCCAACCATCTACCCATCCACCCAACCATCCATCGACCCATACACTCACCCACCTATCTATCCATCCACCCAACCATCTACCCAACCATCCATCCAACCATCCAACCACCCACCTATCCATCCATCCACCCACCCACCTATCCATCCACCCAACCATCTACCCATCCACCCAACCATCCATCCATCCATCCATCGACCCATAAACTCACCCACCTATCCATCTATCCATCCATCCATCTCATCCCAACTCTCCGGGGTGAACTCCTAAGTCTCATAGTTACACAAGTGTCTTCGAAGCAATCGTAGCGCTCTGATGGTTTTTGTGTATGTAAAAGTAGCTCACCGTTTAAAAAACATTGGAGACCCCTGCTCTACAGAAATTAAGATTCAATAATGAATCACATGTCAAGTTAACATTTTCCCTCTGCCAGATGGAATCTAGTCTACATCTGCGTCTGACAATTTTAATGGTCGTGATCAGAATAACCACAAGCTAAATAACAGTACTTTATCTGTGTGGCACATACTTTTTGCTGCAGTTTACGATCGAAGTATGACAACGGTAGGCAATACGTGGGTTTGAAAGATTTGTGCTATTTTATTTGTGAAGCACTTTTGGCTGCTTAGGTTGTGCAATAGAAATAGACACTGACTATGACAGTCAACCAACCGTGACCTTTTATAACGGTGGCAATTCTAAAACTGGTTAATCTTGACATTCCTACCCTTCACCATATTTTAACAAGTCATTTTGGATACTTGACAGTAAGTGAATTCCAATTCATAAAGAGTTGTCAATGCTCCGTCTGTTAGAAGTAAATGCAATAAAGAACAAGTCAGTGAGTGCAGAGAGAGAGTTTTTAATTATTCTCCTGGTTGAGTTTTCACTTGAACTGGACCCATTAATTCAGACAGACAATCACGCCACGGCCTTGTAATCCTCCTAGGAGATAGAGGCGCGCATGCTTTGACAATGACGGCCTCGCAATAATAGACCTCCTCGTACAGCATACTCAATGGAGAGAGACACATCTCTGGTTGACAATGGGGAAAATATCACTCCAGGAGCTGCCTACTGTGTAAAAAAATAATGGACTGAATAGGAGATGGATGCAAAAATGGTGTCGTACAACAGCAGCCAAACTGACAATTTATTTTAATAAGATAAGTACTACATTTAGCACTACATTGTCACAAATGCACAAAAAGAGCAGCTTTACAACAAAAAGGCAGCATACGCTAGATTCCTATTCAACCATTACTGTGAGGGCAGGGTGGCACAGACGTATTTAGATGAGCGGCCCAGTAACATTGTATTTAGTCCTATTGAGCTTGGGATTGCGTCGTCAGAACCAGGAAGGTTTCTTGGACTCCTGGCGGCATTCCTTAAAAGTGACCCAATACAGATGAGAAATTCTGAAGTTATTGTTCACATCCAATCCTATCCTGCTCTCCTTGCATAACAATTTGTGTGACACAATAAAGCAGTAGCCTAACTCCTTCTGTGTACCCCCTGAAGCTTTGGGTGACGAGTCGCGTACCCCCTAGTTTGACACGATTGAAAACACTGGAAATATCACATAATATCACGTAATATTATGTTTATTTCCTCCATTATTACAGTGAACTCAAGCAGGTTTTCCACATTCCGTATTGTTTTGCTCGTCTGGGTGATAGGCCATTAATGCAAGGCAAGGCAACTTTATTTAGCAGCTCGTGACCGATATCACAGAAAAGAACTCGATCGAACGTTGGCGCTGCTGTTGTAGCGAGGGCCGACGCATCAGCCACGCTCTCGGCCTCCGCGGAGTTTTACGCACTCGGGTCCAAAGCGGCTCTTGAGGTTCGGTTCTGGAGTGGACACATTTAGGTCCAGAACAAGCTCATCCACGTCTGAATTATAGGACTCTTTCGTATAAGCGCGCTTATGCCTGTATAAGCGCGTTTCCCATGCGGCGTCAATATCGATCAGATTGTGATAAACTTTTTTTTTCTTTCCAAAATTTCTTTGCGTACCCCCAGGGGTACGCGTACCACAGTTTGGGAACCCCTGTTCTAGACTATCTAAACTTCCTGCTAACAACTGCCTTCAAAATAAAAGCCTAAATGAAGAAATTACTGCAATTCCATGCTGTACTATATCTTACAATAGAATAAACAATGTTTAGGGTCAGAACAAATTCTCTGGACACTATAGTCTGTTGGATGTATTTAATCAGCAGTTTTAGAAATATAGAAATGCCTTTAGCTGTCTGAGCCTGTTCCTACAAACACGTTCTATATACTAGCCAACAGCGTCTCAGACCTGTTTGAATTGAGCATTCTATCCCTATAAGATCCCTACAAGATAATGTTTAGTGGTCACTGGATGTGTATTTGACCCCAAAAAGAAACTTTGCTGAAACTGATTTAGCTCAGCGGCCACTTTTATACGCTAATTCTTATCTAAAGTAAAATCTCAAAATGATTTCTAACCAGGGTTTGACATTACCTAAATATGGTTGATGGGATAACAACGGCTGAAAACATCCGGATTCTTTATAATGTGCTATGTTTAATGGCTCATAGGGTCCTATTGCTGGGTTGCAGGTGACATCACAGCAAGGCCTATAATATTATATAGAGGAACAAATATTTTGTTTTTGAGGAAATTGTTGGTCTTGTACACAGAGAGATCATGGACAAGTGACTGATATTAATGATCATTTTTGTAAGTCATACATTTTCTGTATAGCTACGACTTGTGAAAGTTTAATGCTGTTAATAGGAAAAACTGGCTCCTGCCCCCCGCTGGGTCCTGTGACATCATCACATTCTAGAACCTGCAACCCAGCAATAGGGGAAAATACTTTTTCCCCCTAAAGCCACAATATTATTTCAACGGGTTTTCTGTGAACCATGTCTGGTAAGTTCTCCCTCAAATGGCTGATTTCCAAGGTGACGTTAAATTAACAACATTTGATCACGAACTGTATTGGATAATTAATTTTTTTAATTTCTTCATGGGAAGGTGGGGAAAGGATGTTCTCTTAGTTAAAACGTCAATCATGTAACCTTGAAGATGTATACCACCCTGAGGATGAGGTAAGACCTGGCATCGAAGAATGTATCTTGTTACACCAAATAAAGAGTAGAGAGCAAGAAAGTCAAAATACACAGTAACATCATGGCTCTGCTGTGCTGTTTTACACTATCTTGTGACATTGTCTCGTCACAAATCATAAGTTGAAATACCCCATGCACATGCGCTCTTTTCTTGACCTTTTTCTGGCACTATGAAGTGGGATAAGATCTGGCGGAGAGATGTTTTCACTTTGCAAAAAAAACAAAAAACTAGCTGTTAATGAGTATCGTTTGTGGCATTTGAGGAAGACGCTGACAAAGTGCTATGTAGATTTTTGGTGATGTAATTTGTGGCCTTTAAATGTTAGAAAATGAGTTCTGATTGCAATCTGTAATTGTTTAGTTGGCAAGTACAAGTAATTACCCCATAAAGTGTTCTAGATTCGGTAGAGAGAAACAACGATAAAAGCAAACAAAATTAGGACTCTGACTAGGGGAATGTCGTTATGGTGACCACCATGTATGAACGATTCGTGGGGGTTGGAGAGGGTTGGCACAGATCGGCAGCCTTTTTTTTTTTCAGCTATACAGTGGAGAAGCTTACCACATGAGTTTGGAAATTGGAAAAAATGAAAGTGTTATACAAGACGGGTGCCATTTTGTACCTACTTACCAAAATATGTTATTTATGATTTAATACATCAAAGTTATATCGCAGTTTTACAAAGTATAAGTAAAGAACTTGCCTTAAAAGGTGGGGTGCGTGTGGCAAAAAATCCGAGGCACTCTGATAAAGATAAAGATAAAAGTCCTTTATTGAGAGGGGCACGCCAACACGTTTCGACCAACAAACTGGTTTTCTTCAGAGCAATGAAAATAATAGAAACACAGGTGTTATAAATACCTAATTGGAGCATCACATGATCAGTCACGTGTGCTGACCACAAGAAAAAACAAAAAAGCATAATACACATTACACACAGGAGATGTGGCACAAATCAGGCATATAAGTATGACAGAGAACATCCACATGACATATCATTATGGACCAAGTCACAGTATATAGAAGTCACAATATGTAAAAAAATCACAGTATGTAAAAGTGGGCGTGACCGTGACACATGCATACCACTGAAATTGCCAAAAGTTACAGGGTTTTAAGTTTATCTCCCCCTCTCATGCCCAGGGAAACGATCTTTATGACCATCAATTTTAGTTGTGTGATGCTGGTATGGCCAGGTGTTTTGAAATGCATTGCCATAGGGTAGTTAGGTTTTTTTGTTCTTATTGCATTTTTGTGTTCAGAAAATCAGTCTTTGAGTCTTCATTTAGTTAGTCCAACATAAAAGCGACCACAAGTGCAATCCAGTTTGTAAATGACGTGTGTGGTGGTGCAGTTGGCACCACCACACTTCCTGTGGAGTCCTTGAAAGAAGTGGCCTTGTTGATGTGGCTACAGTAAGGCAAGGCAAGTTTATTTGTAGAGCACAATACATACACAAGGCAATTTAAAGTACTTTCACAGTTGCATAAAATTACAAGAAAACAGATCAAATCAATCATTAAAACATGTATCAATTACAGTAAAAGGCAAGAGTGCAGATAAAATACATTGTTTTCATATTCTCGGGTAAAAAGATGTTTTCAGCCTGGATTTGAACATTGTCAGAGTTGAGGCCTGTCTCACATCCTCATGAAGACTGTTCCAGATTTTAGCTGCATGAAACTGAAATGCAGCTTCACCGTGTTTATTATTGACTCTGGGAACCACCAGGAGACCCCTCCCTGAAGTTCTCAGGGCCCGAGATGGTTCATACGGCTCTAACATGTCAGAGATGTACTTTGGTGCTAAACCATGAAAAGACTTGTACACAAGCAGAGCTGTTTTAAATTCTATTCTCTGAGTGACAGGAAGCCAGTGCAGAGACCGGAGCACTGGACTAATATGGTGGCATTTCCTGGTTCTTGTCAGGACTCGAGCAGCAGCGTTCTGGATGTACTGCAGCTCTAACAGCTCGTTTAGAAAGGCCAGTGAGCAGTGATCTCAGTTTTGTCTGAGTTTAGTTGGAGAAAGTTGTTTTGCATCCACAAACTGATCTGTTCGATGCAGTGACAGAGAGTATCTACAGGCCCATGTTCACCTGCCGTCAGTGACACGTAGATCTGAGTGTCATCTGCGTAGTTGTGGTACGACACATTGTTGCTGTTTATTAGCTGACCCAATGGACGCATGTACAAGTTGAATAAGAGGGCTCCCAAGATTGACCCCTGGGGGACTCCACAGGTCATGGAAATTTTGTCTGAGACACAGTTGCCAATTTCGACAAAGTACGTCCTATCCTCGAGATAGGACTTGAACCAGTTTAGCGCAGTACCAGAGATTCCCACCCAGTTTTCTAACCTGTGAAGTAAGATCCCGTGGTCCACTGTGTCAAATGCAGCGCTCAGGTCCAGCAGAACTAAAACTGAGACCTTACCTGCGTTGGTGTTCATACAGATATCATTTGTCACCTTGATCAGAGCTGTCTCAGTGCTGCGGCAGGGCCTAAATCCTGACTGGAAAGTATCAAACACAGTGTTGGATAGGAGAAAGTAAGTGAGCTGTTGATAGATTACTTTCTCCAGGACTTTTCCTAAGAATGGCAGGTTTGATATGGGCCCGTAGTTGTTCAGTATCTTGGGATCAAGGCTGCTCTTCTTTAGAAGAGGCTTAATGATGATTACAGGATTACAGGAGCCGCATTGGAAAGTTCCCACAGGCTTGGGGAAGAAAGGCGCTTTTTGTGCAGGTAGGTAATTTGTGACAAGTAGATTTTTTAAAGTTGGTGCTCTGCGCACGGCGTATGAGGGCGACTCCGAAAAGATACTTGCGAGAGATGGATCACTATGAAGGAATTCCCAATTCTGCCGAATGATGTCCTTTATTTTGTTGGATATATTGCTGTAAAGGATGGAGCAGAATATTTTGTTATTGTTCTGTATTTTTTTGTTTCCTCTTGAAAAGTTGTGTCCTTTCCATTGATTTGGTTTTATGAAATGCATAATTCAAAGTTGTTTTGTTGTAGCCCCTTTGCTGGAATCTATGGTACATGACATTGGCTTGTGTTTCAAATTCCTCCTCTGTATCACAAATTCTTCTGAGGCGTTGGAAAGTATGAGGCTTTTACAAAGTATGGTGCATTTTCTATACCCATTTCTGTTCCGTACTATGAGAGGTCTACACTTATTACCTAAACATCTCAGAACTACTCAGAACGCAGATACTAGAATACTTTTCATTCAAAGGGGACGTCTATCTGCTGGTGTTTGTGTATCCTGCTGCCTTCATGTGGTCTGGTACTTATGGTAAATCCCCCAAAATTGCACATGGATCTTGTATTTTCTAATGGGAAACTGGGACATCCGAGTTTCTGAGATGAGAAAGCAATTGAACTTTCAACAGAATGCTCAGCGATAATACACTTTTTAAACCTTTTTGTGAATTTCTTTGATTATAGTCTATTGTTGGGTGTGTTTTTAATGTTTCACATTACTACGACACTAAAGAACTTGAACACAATGCACTCGTAATTTCCACTTTGAGCCAATAAGCACGTCTTGGTAATCTTTTAGTCTTCTGCAGCAACCATTCAAAGTGCCGCGTCTTTGTTTATTTCATGCTCTGCGGTTCATGTTGAAGTGGACGCCATGACAAGGCAAACATTGACTAAGCCATTTTACAGCGATACAGGGTTTTAAAACCAACAACAACATAAAGATCGTGATGAAGATGTGTTTGAGACGAAAGGCATAATACACCTGCTCTGACGAACTAGAATAGTCTGACATACCTCGGGGTTCGTTGAAAGTCCTTGCGAGTACACTCCCATGCTTCAGGGAAAAGGCTTCTTAAGATTCAATTACCGTCCACCCTGCAGCCTGGCCCTCTTGTCCCGCGGCAGGCTAACCCACAGCCATATGCTAATTTGCTAATATGTCACCTGCGAGACTATAGAAGAGCCGCAGGGGCCCACAGGACAGGACACGGCGGGGTGGGACAAGGCACGCTGTTGCCCTGTGTATGTCTCCCGATTGCAGGATGCAGCTATAAGAGCAGGCCGGTGACGGAGACAGTCTGGCTGCTAACGCGGTGCCAGATGGAGACGACGCCTGTAGACATCACACTTAGCAAGAGACTGGTGCACGTATACGGGAGCCAGAAAGAATACGAAGTCAAGGGTGTATGGAATACCAGTGGCCTCAACTTACTGTGCAATTATTTAATATTACACTGACTGGATCTAACTAACTGTTCGGATCTGGGGTTGCTGCAGTTGGTCAGGTTTAGATTCAGAAACGCCAGGATTCATCAGGCTCACTTTTTGAAAGAGTGGTTCAGGGAGCATGAAACACAATTTTCACACATGGATTGGCCCTCACAGACTCCCGATCTTAACCCTATTGAGAATCTTTGGGATGTGCTGGAGAAGGCTTTGTGCAGTGGTCAAACTCTCCCATTATCATTACAAGATCTTGGTGGAAAATGAATGCGACACTGGATCTTTGAAATTTCAAATTCCTAAACAAATACTGAACAATTCTTGAAACAATGACACTGCGAATCCGTAGCCAAAACTAAAGGTGGTCCAATGAAATATTGTGTAATGTGTAACCTTTTTTTTTGTTCAGGAAGTGTATAACTGATACTTTGATGACTTACTTGGTAGCAATTGGCCCAAAAAAAATATCCATCACCATGTGAACTAAAATGAATGATTGCACTTTAGTCAAACAGCGTATACTTAACATTTTGATGAGGTTTTTAATCTAATAAGTGGCATTCAGGTGGCATCACAAAGTTCTAAACAGCCCATAGATACAAACGGCAGCATCTCATACAAGGGGTCTTGGCCTACTCAAGGAGGAAGAAAAGCTCTCATGGGAATCACAATTTTTCAATTTGCTAACCTTAGCATGTGTAGCATGAAGCCAACGTGGTTTCCTGGGTAGCGTTGTCCATTGTTTTTTGAAGTAATTATGGGCTGTTGAACCACTTTGCTCCTCTCCATGGCTCTTTATCTTTATTTAGCAGAAAAAATATATTATAGTTCAGCGTTTGTTTAAGTAATGGTGGAGAAATGGGAGAAAGTTCCATTTTTTTTTGTCTTTGTTTTCCTTCTGCCTGCTCAAACATTACCCGGTATGGGCAATTCTAAAGATGCTGACTGTGTTGGACAGCTACAAAATCTATGGTCATAACTATGTTAACTGTAAACATGCTGATGTTTCTGGTTTGGTTTAATATCTCTGTAATTCCTGGGCCTATCCACATGAAATGTGGCAGTAAGTTCAACAACTTCTATGTTTGCACAAATTACTAAATTATTTTCTCATACCGAAATGGTATCACATCATTGGCGTCATTTGAAAGGACTTCCAGCCATAATATGTATATGGCAGAATCCCTCATAAATAATAATCAGGATTATCCATTTGGAGATTTCTTTCAAAATCGGGTGGTTTGGTCCCTGCCCCTCCATCTGACATTATGACATCATCACATTCTATAGCGTTGTGAACTCACCGTTTGAGTCTCACCAGCGAAGTCACTTGTCACTTTAAAAGTCTTTTTTTTTGTCGGAAAGTCAGGTATGGTACAGTTTCGCTACTGAAGCTCAGCGAATGTGGTAGCAGGGTCAGGCACAGGTGAGTGGGACTCTGAATCACTGACCCACATAGAGATAGGGCAGTCATGCTTCAGCTGCAGTCCGACTGTGCAGACGGGTCCTGGGGCAGAGCAGCTTATTCTCTCACACAAAAGCTCCAGCGCACAGCTAAAAATACACCAGACATCACCAGCACTTGTTAAACTGCACGTCCTTGTACTAATCTCACTACAATAAGCGCTTGAACTGATAATGAGGTTTCTTATGAGCAACAGTAGTGTTGGGCCAAAGGGGAGGCTGTTGTTTTGAAGCGTTTTGATTCATCCACCGCTTTACTAGTCTTGGTGTGATAAAAAAAAAAAAAAAAAAAACTGTGTTTCCTCAAACTTGATCATATTATAAAAATCTTTAAATTAGGGCTGCGTTTTTCTCTTTTTTTTTTTTTTTACGGGCAAAGCAAAGTTCTGTCTGAAGAAGAGGGGGCACAGAATTTCATGAAAAGAACATCTTTCCAAATGTTAAACACGGGGATGGACAAATCATCCTTTGAGGTTGTATTGCAGCCAGTGACACGGAGAAGATTTCACGGGCAGAATGAAGAATGGGTTCAATTAATCTCCAACAAATTCTGAAGGAAAACTTAACACCATCTGGGGAAAAAGCTGAAGTTAAAAAGAAAATGGCTTCTACAAATGTCATGATTGTACACACCCCAACAGACAGTGGTGCAGGGGGTAAAGTGGGTCGTCTCACATTGTCGTTGTGTCCTTGGGCAAGACACTTCACCCACTTTACCTCCATTCATACATTGGTGTATGAACTGAAAGACTCTTGGCTGTGTAGAAAAGCATTTTAAAGCCGTACTAGTTGCCATATATACGAGTATGCGAATACCCAGACCTTTGAAAATGTAAAAGATAGAAATAAAACTTATTTTTGCAAATGTTATGGCTATGTCTCTGTAACTTCATGCCTTATGGAGATTATTTCATCTTCCGCTTCATTGTTTAGCCTAATCTTTCGCACACACAGTACTTTGAAAACTGCTATCATACAATGCGGTTCTCATCCATCAACTTCTGGCTTAATGCTGCACATTAATAAAAAGGAAATTACCAAAACAACTCCAGGAAAGCATTATTTATTATCTGTTCGGGATAAGTTTGAACAACCACTAATCTTAGTTCTTAGATCTACGTTAGGGTAGCTCCCGTTCGTCAGTGTGAAAACGGTAAAAAAAAACAAGATACAGAGGCTTTAATTTCATAAAGAATTGAGAACACAAGAACTTCACTTTTCTTTTCAATATATCTCTTGTAACACATCCATCTATAATTCGGTTTCATCAGAAAATGCAAATATCAAAGAAGCTCTATTTTATGATTCCGATTCTCATGTTTGCGCCTTTTCGAGCGTTAATCAGAAACTAGTGAACCTTCCACGAAAGCAAATTATAGACTGAAAGAGAAAACAGATTGAGTTGATGAGCTGATAAACACTCTGTTGTGATGACAATAATTAAAACAGACTTCCGCTAATGAACTCATAATTATATTTACACCAATATCTCTATTCTTTAAATAAGCCTCAAGATGAAACAAAGCAGGGAAAAGTGACCAAAGCGTTAAATTGCTGTAAACAAAGTCCAGTCCAAAAAGCGATGTCGTTTCCGTGCCTTGCATTCGAACAACACGTTGTCGGGCTTACACAAAAGGCATGCAGAGCTGAGGCCAAAGAAGGAGCGAGTCGGTAAGTAGGACGTGAGATTACCAGAGTTCGCGGAGTACATTTTGGACGCCCGTTGTGCACAAAGGATACATTCACAGACAAAATAAAGACATGCGTTCAAGGTTTTTCGGTGAAAAGCTGCGATGGTCGTCGGGTTCTGGAACTGGCTTTCTTTGCATATTCTTACCCCGTGTGTGACGCACGACCCTAAAAAAGGCCCCAATCTTACGGTTCTGCAGTATTACGGCGGCGAAACACAAACAGTCCTCCATGCTGGTTAGTTGTACTTTTTTAAGGGTACCGTATTTATATTCTGTACAATTATGAACAAGTCAATGAGAGTTATGAAGTGTCACTGCACTGCTGTTACCGTTAGCTCATTTGATAAGACACGACACCGACATGAGATAACCTTTGACCTTTCAACACAACAGAGAGCAGGAATAATACGTTTTTAGGTCTTTTAGCTATTTTTTATGAAGCTGAAGCTGACACAATACACAATGCATTTAGCTCTTTAGCTACCCAATTGTAATTGTCTCTTTTTCCACTTCCAAAAAAAAAAAAAAACGGTAAATCTTTATTTTTTTCTTTTGTTTGGATCAAATCAGATACAAAGGTGGTTCCGCCGTTTGTAGATGACTTTACTATGACACAAAAGCACTTGAACACACTCATACTTTCCACTTCACAACTGGAAAGGATCATCTCTACCAGAGCACATGAAGGCAGCATAAGCCTCTATTGTAGCCACATCTGCCATGGGGTAGGCTGACGGAAGCCATCCGATCTCTAACCACTCACTCACCATTCACCCAACATAGCCTACAGTACTATACATGTTTTAGGGGTAGGGGAAACTGGAGTACCTGTATAAACCTACATAGACACAGGGAAAGGATTCACGTTACCTCAAGCATCAAACGGTAGCAACTTAAAATGTGTTTATTTTGCATAATTAACCATGTGGTCTTGAGTTTAGTGTCTTTAAACTCACAGTTGTATATATGCATAACCCTGACTGACACTCAGTACTAACAACTACACTGAGCCTTAGAATTGTTGATAGAAAAATAAGGTTTCAGTTTTTTGCTGTAATAATGTCAACTTTGTCAGCAAAGACACACAGAACAGATAAAGCAATAGGCTAAACTCAAGCAATGTGCTTCATATGAAACTGCAATTGGACATAATTATGTGTTAACTTTTTGAAGCCTGTGTCCCATAAATGACAAGAGAGTAGAGTTTACGAAACTGGGTGCAAACATTTTGACAAAAAGTTATGAGAAAATTAGTTCAGCAGATGGCGGCTGCAGTGAACAGCATTTAGTGACTGTAAGAGCCATAGAACCATTTTAGCAATACCAAGCCTCTGCAATTAGAAAGGGGCATGGGGAATAGCATCCCTGCTTTATAACTGGCCGCATCTGTAATGTTCTGGGCATGTTCACATTTAAGCAGCCACAAACAAAATTATCTTATTTCACTTGTTTCTGAGACGTTCACTTTGATGGCAAGCTGGTAAACACAAGCTGTATTACTGCAGAGATGTCTCTCATTAGACGAACTGAGATGTTGTGTTCCAATTCCAACCACAAAATCACCGAGACGGAACAGACTTTCTCAAACACAGACAGCAACCACATTTTGAAATCGATACTGCACTTTCTAATCCCAAAAAACAAAACAACAAAATGACACATGAGCATGTTAAACAGCCCCAAGTAAGCGCACTGTTTGAAGCCAACTGACGCCCATGGGTGCTGCCAACTGTCAACGTCAACCTGGGGAACATCTGCGCTTACATTTTCCGTTTATTTGAGTTAGTAGGAAGGACCTGCTGGGATTTGGGAGAAGCGAGGACAAGAATGAGAATAAGTCGTAATGCCCCTTTTTTTTTTTCTAACGTCCTGAACTGAGAAGTGTCCGTGCTGCTTCACCCTAACCCGAACAATCATTATTTTATCAGCAAACACAAGATTAATCTGACAAAATGTTGCATACTTTAATAAAACATGTTTTTCTTTTTGACCAAATTCTCAAAGAAAGTAAAAAAAGGGCCTTTTATTGTAAAAAATAAAAAATAAATAAACTTCACATCAAGTAATTTGTATGGGGCCTTTCTGTTTGGAGTTTGCATGCTGTTCCCCCAGCTCGATCCCATTTCCTGCTGAGCCTCCGGTTTCCCCTGCCACTAACAAATTGTGATTTGCTAAATGTATTGAGAGGGTTTTTGTGAGTGTGACAGAATGGATGGAAACAAGCTAGTGGCAGCCTCGCTTCTGGTAGTCTACCAGGGCAGCTGTGGCTACAAAAGTAGCAAACCACCACCTACAGAAGTATGTGAATTTAAATTGTCCCATGTAAAGGCGCTGTACACAAAGTCCTTCCCTTCCTTCCTTGTGGCTGCATATATGGCAGAACACTGTTCTGTGGTGGCATGGAGTCCCCTAACCAGTGCTATCCTAAAGTAGCAGGCCAAAAAGAGAATATTAAAAAAAACACAAAGCTAATACACTGAACAGGAAAACACTAAACACTGTCCAGTGAGTGTGTTTTCATATGTGATTGTAAATACAGATATGTTAACTTTTTGTAGCTTTTTGCCTTTGCCAGCATTGAATATTCTAAAATTAAAATATTTTTCAAAAGTGCAAAATACTAGAAACTACCTTTAAGCAATACCCGCAGCCAGTTAGACCGATGGTTCAGTCCAAACATTCAAAAAGGAAGCCGGGGTTAAAGGGAATTTGGGTGCACTTTATTGCATTGTATTGGACAAATGGTGGAAATGGTTGACTCTTTACGTTGGTCACTGCGCATATATGGCAAGCCAAGGCAACTTTATTTATACCACGCATTTTGTACACAAGGCAACTCAATGCACAGAAAACATCCAGCAGGTGGCAGTGCTCATATTGGCAAACATCAAAGGAGGAATCTTTTCGTTAACATTTTAATGATGGGGGTTTGTCTGTTTCTTTAAAAATCCAGCTGAATCCTGATGAGAGACAAAAAGAGGTTTCTAAGACGGTGCTTCACTTCATTACAGACGCACAGATGTTATACAAGGCAAGGTACAAACTGTTACCGGGCCAAATACAAAGAAGCTTCCAAGAACGTACTGGTCGTTTTGAATTGAACTTTAGGATTCAGAAACATGGCACAACTTTGAAAAGTTTTAGCCCGACAGTTAATGGGGTCCAATTGTGGAATCATTTGGAGATGGAGATGAAACTGGTCAGCATGCCGGTCAGATTCATGTCCAAGATGGCACCGCCTTGCTCTGATGCAACCTGTGTGACGGTGGCGGTATTCTCGTGAGAGCCTGGGCAGGCGGGCCAAGTTGCTCCACCTCGCTCGGCCGCCTGAACAGAAAGCGCCAGTGTGTTTAACTTAAATAAGCATACGTTTATTATTTAGAGGAGAGTCTATTGTTTTGCGCTAGTGATGGTGTCTGGTGTGTGGGAGAAAAAGAAATGCGTTCACAAACTTTTAAAATAGTTTTATTCACAAACTCTTTTGCTGCGTGATCTGTGGTTCCTCTCTGTCCTCGGGCCTGAGAAGTGTCTGCCTTGATTAGAGGCGCCTTTTGTCCGCCCTCGGCCGCCACCGCCTGGTCTCGTCTGGAAAAAAAGAAAAAAGGTGGCACTGGCTTGTATGCCTTGTTAAAGCACTTACATTTCACTTTTTAAGGAAAGAATACAAGCTTTTACTTGTTTAATGGCTCTGCAGCCAGTGTTCATTTCAGTTTTTGTCAAGATTTGGTAAAATAATGAGTTTCAGGTTTTTGTCTTTTTTGGTCAATAATAGAAAAACTAAATTTATGATTTGTTTTTTAAAATTTGAAATGTATATTATTTGATTCAAACATAGGAAATGTCACTGCTTCATGGAGTAAAGGACTTTGTTTCATGGGAATTGAATTAATATCAAGCACTTTTTATTTCTAAAGTTTTAGTCCCCCTTTCGAGTTTTTTTGTATTTTTTTGTATTTTTTTTTTTGTATTTATTTATTTGTAGTTGGTAAACATAATTACTTCCACTCCACTAGTCTTCAGAACCCCCCTCCTCAGCAGACCCTCCCCTCTCCCCTGGATGAATCACAACTTCCTTTTTTATTTTGTGAAAATACTCTGAAGCGTGGCCCCATCCAAAATGAGCAGATTGGTAAGAGGTCTTACGCCAAACCGGATGTGCATCAGCATCCGCCATGATAAGAAGCGTCCGAATTGGGCTGTCAGTTAGGAAGGAGTTAGGGAAAGGAGCCTCAGTGCTAGCTATCATAGCTAATTTAGCATAGGGACTGCTGGTGCTAACTAACCGGTGATTAGGAGCTATGTGCCATCCCATAAGCCACTGCGCCAATCCCCCCCACCCCTTCGTTCCCTTCGCCTCCACCCTCGAGTGATTCATGCAAAACCACTGTTGATTGACAGGTGCACATTTTAATAATACACATAATTTAAAAAATAAGACTCTGCACAAGCCAAACTTTATAAAAGTGACAAAATACATGCTAGAGTCACCACAGCACAGTCACATGTCAGTGTTTTAAAGAGCCGCCTCAGTAAATGGCCTGAATGAATTTCACTTTAGTAGAAACTTAAGCCACATGGCTAATTTGCATACTGTAGCTTTATGAAACCGCTGTTGAGATAAAATAACGCTAAAGGGAAATGTGAAGGATCATTTTGATTTTTCTTTTTTTTTCTTTATTTGGACACTATGTTGTTGTTGGACACTATCCAGTAGGTGGCGGTATGCGCTTTGGTTTGGCCTGCACTGAACTTTAAAGAAGAAGAAAAACAGCTGTTTGTGATGTCACTTCCCATTCCCCTGGGTAAGGACAGTCGAATTGGGCAAATGCTGCTGAAGCTCTAGTTCACTAACTGCATAGAGATCTAACAGTTGACCCCATGAAAGGTTAAGGATTAGTTGCTAGTGTTAGTACTTAGAGGCTATACTTTGATGGTTTCGGACACAGCCAAGGTACCTAGGCTTTGGCAAAGAGCCTAAGTGGAAACAAACCAAACATTCTGCATGGACACTGGCAAAGATGAGGACAGGCCAAAGGTCGGCCGTGACTGGAAGCTTGCACAGAACTTCATGAACTGTTGCCTACTATTGTTTGAATCAATCTTGCTGGATTTATTCTCTGGTCCACATTTCACGCCTGAAGCTGGGGGTTTCCAAATGCCAAGAAGAAAAGGCCAAGACCAGAAGAACAACCACGGTAAAGATTTCACTCGAATCTCGGTGCAAAGTTTTTCATTTGCCATTGTGCAGGATGTGCAGGATGTTATGCATTACTTTGTTGGTTTGGCTAGTTGAGACAATCTTTCTTTTCAGCTCATTGTGTTCAGTTGCTGCGATTTCTGCTCACTTGTCTGCGTTATGTAACACAATGCAAGCATCACTGATATAGAAGGCTGTGAAAATAGCTATGGTGGTGTTGTGACCCTGTGACAATCTGTCTGTAGAAAAGAGATGGTATGCTTTCCTGTTTATTGCAGATCGATGCTCACAGACAGATACAGTGGCTTGAATGGATATACTGTACTTTTCCGGACACCTGATAGTTTCAGTTTTTTCTCAGTTTGATGACTTGCCAAAACTTTGAACACAATTCTTGGTTTTGCAACCAAATTCCCAAAACTCAACTTCCCTTTTTCTGAGCCCTGGGAACATGACGACACAGGAACATGCTCGATCCAAGCAGGGTAGGAGCGCGGTTATGTTTATGTTTATGTTTATTTGTTTATTTGAGCAGTACACATAGTGCTCAAAAGGAGTGGGCTGAAGCAAAAGCTTATGATTGCCCACCCCCAAGTGCAATAAAATACATAAAAAAAGAACATTTCAAGCAGCTACATTCATACAGACCAACTTACAAACTTACCAAAAAAAATAATAATATATGAACTGTTTATACAATTAATTGAAGCAACGCACAGCTACAACAACAATCCCGTTTCATGTACGATGTCTAGAACAAAGCAGTCAAAAAAAAAAATAAATGTGATCCTTAATATATTTCTTCCAGATTTTTACCCTTGATAACCGAGAGTTACTTTTATGTTATGAAGGTACATTAATAGATATTATAATCTGAGATCTTGATACTTTCCAGTTGTCATTACCATTCTCAGTATAATTTTAATTTGGGTGTAATTTCCATAATCATTATTATTATATATTTATTTAATTGAGTTATATGTGAAGTATGCTGCAAGCCCTGCATAGTGTGGTGCATTAAAAAGCCAAAGTGTAGAGCGGGCCAGATGAAGAGGGCAGTAACTCCCAATCAACAAACCCCCACATGGCTGCCCTAACAGCTGATTTTGTAGAATATGTTCCTATGCTGAGTGGTGCATTAAAAGACAAGGTTTAGAGCCCGTTGGGAGGATTCCTCTCAACAGATCCATAACCTGCCAGCCCTAATTCTCCTTTTGTGAATTTGAGCAATAGAATGACAACCGTTCCAAGCAGCAACACTCTTCCAGATTATAGAGGAACAATACACATAATCCATCCTACTGCTCCCCCTAGTGGCAACACATTTCTTCTTGTCTGTATATTTCAAAAGTCTTTTGTTTGTATTTAAATTTGAACAGGTTGATGTTTGGACATCGTTTCAAATCCATCTCCAGTTTATTCCACAATTGAACACCATTAACTGTTGGACTAAAACTTTTCAAAGTTGTGCTATGTTTCTGAATCCTAAAGTTTAATTCATCACGTAATTCATAACGACCAGTACGTTCTTGGAACCTTCTTTGTAATTGGTTTGGTAACAATTTATACCTTGCTTTGAATAACATTTGAACAGTTTGGAACTCAACAATGTCACAAAACTTCATGATCTTTGATTTTAAAAATAATGAGTTTGTGTGGTCCAAAAACCCAACTTTATGAATTACTCGGATAGCTCTTTTTTGCAACAATATTATTGGTTTAACTGTGTTTTTGTAAGTACTACCCCAAACCACAGTACAATAATATAAGTAGGGCAAAATCAGAGAACAGTATAAGGTATGTAGAGCTTTGATGTTTAAAATGTGCTTTGCTTTTGCAATTACTGAAATGCTTCTAGAAATTTTCGTAGATATATATTTAATATGAGATTTCCAAGTAATTCTGTCATCAATAATCACACCAAGGAATTTGATTTCATGCACTCGCTCGATAACAACACCTTCTATCTGAATTGCTTCCTGAGCATTGGAGTTACAGTTGCCAAATATCATCATTTTGCTTTTACTCAGATTTAAAGATAATTTATTTTGTTTGAACCACTTGTTGACACTTTTGAGTTCCAAGTTAACAATCCGACACAGCTGCTGTAAGTCGTCTCCTGATGCAAAAATATTTGTATCGTCAGCAAACAAGATAAATTTAAGTATTTCAGACGTTTTACAAATGTCGTTAATATACATATTAAACAATTTTGGGCCCAGAATAGAACCTTGAGGTAAACCACAGACAATTTGTCGACAACTCGACTGATAATCACCGATTTTCACACATTGTTTTCTATTTTTTAAGTAACTGGTAACCCACTGTAGAGCTACCCCCCTAATTCCATAAAGTTCTAGTTTATTAATTAATATATCATAGTTTATTGTATCAAACGCTTTACTCAGGTCAATAAATAACCCTATTGCACATTTCTTGTTATCTACAGCATTAGTTATTTCTTCAGTTATATCAAAGAGCGCGTGTGAGGTTGAGTGATTGTTCCTAAACCCAAACTGATTGTCCGAGAGTAAATTACACTTTTCAATAAAGCTGTCGAGTCTAGAGTTAAAAACCTTTTCTAAGATTTTAGAGAATTGCGGTAAAAGGGAAACAGGCCTATAGTTTGTAAAGAGATGTTTATCTCCTGCTTTGAACAGAGGAATCACTTTTGCTACTTTCATACTATCAGGAAATTGTCCAGTTTGCAACGATAAGTTACAGATGTAAGTTAACGGCTTAGAGATACTTTCAATAACAGTTTTTAAAGTTTTCATGTCCATGTCATGGTAATCGGTCGAAGTTTTATTTTTACACCCTTTAACAATGTCCAGTATCTCCTTTTCCTCCACAGGTTTGAGGAACAGGGACATAGGATTTGCTTCTATCAGATCACAATTATAGTTCTCAACGTTTACAATTTTTGCAGCAAGGTTCGGTCCAACATCTACAAAGAATTTATTAAATGTTTCGACTACTTCATTCATATTATTTAAAGTGTTATCCTCATCTTTGAAATATTTTGGATAATTAATCGTTCTTGGTTTATTTCTAATTATACTATTTAAGATGTTCCATAAACCTTTAATATTATTCTTATTAGTATCTAACAATGTATTATAATAATCCTGTTTACATTTTCTAATGATACCTGTCAGTTTATTTTTATATTTCCTATATTTATCCTCAGCTTCTTTTGTTCGGTTACTTATAAAGTTTTTGTAAAGATTTTTTTTTTTCTTGCAAGCATTTAGTAAACCTTTAGACATCCATGGTGTTTCTTTACACTTTCTGTTTTTACTGTATTTCTTCATTGGGCAGTTTTTGTCGTATACCTTTTGAAATACTCGCGTAAACTCATCATAAGCCATATTCGTGTCATTCTCTCTGTACACAATACTCCAGTCTTGAGCTAAAAGCTCCTTTTTAAATGCATCAATAGTTTTCTCTGTTTTTACCCTTCTAAACCAATACTTGTTTTCCTCTTCATCTTTATCCATTTTTATACATAACGAAAACTGGAAGGTGATCACTAATATCATTTATAATTAACCCGCTGACTGTATCACTTTCAATTTCATTTGAGAAAATGTTATCAATCAAGGTTGCACTATGAGTTGTTATTCTACTTGGTTTAGTGATTAGAGGAAACAGACCTATACTGAATAAAGTATTTATAAATTCGTCCGTCTTTTTATGTTTATATGGGTTTAACAGATCGATGTTGAGGTCTCCCCCCACAAACATGACTTTATGATTTAATCCTGAAAAGTGCTCCTCCATCCAGTTAGAAAAAACATCTATATCAGAGCCAGGTGTTCTATAAATACAACTCACAATAATATTTTTCTTTTTTTGCCTTGTAATTTCAACAGTAAGGCATTCAAGTGTATCATCCACCACCATTGTCTTATTTTCCATTACTTTGTAACTATAGTTGGAGTCTATAAACATAGCTACGCCCCCTCCATGCTTGTTCTTTCTGTTCATACTTATAAATTCATAACCATCAATAGAAAACTCAAATTCTCTGTCATTATTAATCCATGTTTCTGTGATTAGAATGACACTGAATGGTGTGGAAAACTGTTTTAAGAAGCTTTTGATGTGGTCAAAGTTTGCATAGAGGCTTCGACTATTGAAGTGGATTACAGTGAATGCCTTAATGTTCTTAAGTTTACTATTGTACAGATCCTCTGTGTAGTATTGACAGTCATTGGTAGCTCTAGTAAAAAAGTTATTTTCCGGGTCGATGTCGATCTCAGTGTTCTGTAGGTCGTATTGAGAGAATGTAAAATCCTGGGAGTTTGCTTCAGCAATTCTCCTTATTGAAAAGTCCAAGTCGGTGCTTCCTATAGAACTGTATGTATTACTAGACATGTGAAATTATGTGCTTTTACATACCAAAATCCATACGCTTTTCCCGGTGTTTATACTGGATGTGGTGTACTGCTGCGTGGACGTATAATGAGTTTGTCATATCTCAAGAAGGCGATCTCCCCCCTTTCTCGTGCAGCTCTCAGCTCCGGCATCAGTTCTTTGCGTTTTCTTTTTATTGATTCGGTGTAGTCCTCGTTTATAAAGATTTTTGTTCCTTTAAGTCGTTTGGCGCGCTGCAAGATTTCCTCGCGATCCTTCCACCTCAGTAGTCTGGCGATGATGGGTCTCGGCCAGTCTCTCCCGCCGTCGTGTTTCCCTACGCGGTGAGCCCTCTCCACCTCCACCGCGTGATTTAGCTGTAGCTTCTCCTTCAGTATCTCCTTAACTTTTACCTCGGCGTCAGCCCAGGTCTCCCCAGGCGACTCCAACACTCCCTCAAATACCAGGTTGTTTCTGCGGCTCTGTCCCTCCAGATACTCCAGTTTGTCCGTGATGATGTGTAAATTGTCACATACTTTGTAAAAGTCCGTTTGTAAAGTGTTTGTGCGCTCCGTGAGTTTCAGATTATGTTCTTTTAAAGTGTCCACCTCACCTTGCGTGAACTGCAGGCTTGTTTTTAGTTCTTGAATGTCCTTAGTCTGTAAATCCATGCGGGTGTTTGTTGATTCCATTATGAGTTTAATAAATCCTTTGAAGTTCTCCTGTTGTTGTTGAATTAATTCCCTGAACATGACCCTCTGCTGCTCCATGAGCTCCGTGACTCGACTGAGGCTTACGTATTCCTCTTCCACCGCCGAATCTGCCTGTTGCTTCGCCTCTATTTTCGGCGGTTTAGGCATTTTGCTCCCTCTCAGCAGGCCTGAATGTTCTTAATATTCTTAACGAATATTTTGATATTCTTAAAAACTTTTTTTTTTCCGCGTTGGTCTAGCTTTGTCCGTCCCTGAAATCGGTCCGACCGGAAACAATCAATTGACCGGAAACAATCAATTAACGTAAACGGGGAGGAGTGAGCAGAGGCTGTGTGTATTATTATTTACAGTTTTTGGCCTTGATATGCCCAATCCGTATTTTAAGTTTTTGTTAAAAAGAAAAAGCTATTCGGAAGCCTCACAATAATGACTGCTCTGGTACTTCTTTACTTCTTTAATTCTAACAAGCTTTCTAATTGGCCTGCACACTTGCACATTCAGCAGTGTTTTGGAGAGTAGAATGATACAGCAATCTCAGTTTGGCTTCAAAATGTTACTGCCTGAGAAAAACGTTGCTCCAAAAAAAGGCCACCCACTCTAATATATTGTTGTAGCACCTTTAGCTTTGATCCCAGCACACATTGGCTGTGGTATTGTTTCAATGAGCGTGTGC
Source organism: Proterorhinus semilunaris (assembly GCA_021464625.1). Classification (NCBI taxonomy): domain Eukaryota; kingdom Metazoa; phylum Chordata; class Actinopteri; order Gobiiformes; family Gobiidae; genus Proterorhinus; species Proterorhinus semilunaris. The sequence continues at coordinate 25,718,486 of CM038356.1, read as the reverse complement.
TATGTCTAAAGATCCAGTATGGCAGTCATTTTTCTCAGGATCTACCATTATAATAATACATTGGTTTTATATGGCACTTTTCTGGACACACGCTTTACATTATTATTTAACTCCATACTTAGTGGTGATAAGAGTGTGACCCATAGGCGCCGTAAAGGGGTGGAAGGTTAGGACGATTCTAAGGGCCCAGGCTGATGAAGGGCCCAGAAGAGCAGACCCTCTTTTTCTTTTCTTATTTCTTTTCTCTTTTTTATACATACGTGTAATGTGCTAGGGCCCCTCATACACTTAATGTGTATTTTGTCCGTTTTGACCATAGATTTAATATTTAACAAACAAATAATGTATTTACTGTTTAAGTCACACCCCTCCCCCTCACAATGGTTCATTCCACCTGCGCTGTCCGAGCTACGCTCGCTAGCCTAGCGTCTCTTGCTTATTGCATTTGTTATGATGCAGTGCAGATAGTGACACACGCAGGCATGTCACATCAAAAGTCAGGGCATCAAAAACGGAAAGAAAAGAAGGAAAGAGAAGACCGAGAACGCCGAAGTCGACAGTATGTCACACAGTTTTTCAAAAAGAAAGGTAGCTTGCCCTATTCCTGTATTTCCAAAACTTTCACTTACTTATTTTTGTTGCTACATGACCTGCTTTTATCTAGCTAGCTTAGTCAAATAATTACTGAATTATGATTTACATCCAACAATAATAACATCTCTGCTGTCTCCGGGTTATCATGTCTCGTAGACACAGATTCAGCGGCCGCTGCACACCCACGTCTTTCTTCCCCCGCGGCCCCCGTCCCCGTCTCAGCCAAAGGTGAGCCTGAGTAGCCTGGCATCCAGACTAATCTCCGATGTTTATTAATTAATAACCAGGAGACTAGTCTGGCGACCCTGCCGAAACAAAGCCACTGCTTGAGGCGGGACTAATGTGGGCCAAAAGACCCGCATAGCAGCCAATGAGAACATAGCGGATGTGACGACAGAAAATGGGACAAGAAAGTTGTAGTCACTTTATGCCTACGGTAGTCACCATTAGGGATGGGCACCGTTCGCTTTTTTTCGATACCACTACTTTAACGATACCTGCCTATTTCATTTTAATTCAATTAAAATAACGTGTATAAAAAAGTGTCGTTCGAGAAAAAGTCCTAAAACAGCAAAAGAGAAGCTCCACAGGCCGCAGCAGCGTCACCTGTAACTTTGTGTTTTGAGCACAATTTCCCCTTAAGCAGCGATAAAAAGAAATAAAGGACATTTTTACCTCCTGAGCTGCAGAGACAGATCCACATCAGGACACGGTTTCTTTCGGATAAACTTTTCTAAACACACTGCGCTTTGACGAAGCGAAAACACGTTCCCTTCAAAGATCCGTACACGGTGTGAGCGCTCACTCTGCCACTAATAATGTACAACAACTGTACCAAAAATGTCTAATACAGAGTGAGCGCTCACTTTACCACAAACAATCTTTGACATTTCCCTCGCTGCAGCTGCTTGTAAAGTCGTAAACTCAGCCTCCGGGTCTGTCTAAAGGTAAAGACGTCTTTCTTGTTGTCACTGCTCTGTTTTGCTTTTCAATTTGCCTAAAAACACAAGTTTCTTATTCAGTCCTGGTTTAGTCCTGGTTTATAATAACTGGTTTAGTTTAGCTCTGGGTTTTACAACCGGTGTAAGTCCTGGACCTGGTTTAGTCCTGGCTCAGTCCAGCCGCAGACCGCGGCTGAGCCATCTCTATTACAAATGTTTAGTACGTTATAGTTTTGCTTGGCTTTAAGTTATAGCTTTAAGTTATAGTTTTGCTTCGCTCCATTTGCGCTGAAGCAGCTCATTATCTCCGCACACGTCCATGTTGTTCAAAGATATGTTTAAGTTATTTACCACATACGAGAGAGCTGCTGTAAAACGTTCTTCTGCTGTGGTCCTTGCATGGTTGGTAGCTTAGCTTCTCAGTGTACTACGGAGGATGGCATCAATGGTTGCTTGTGTAGAAAAACTACAAAACAAAAGCGCAAGAACGTGACGCTCGGTCAGGGAGCTGCTCTGATTGGTCGGTAGGTTCCATATCGCAACGTCACTTCCTTTGAAGCGCCCAACGGAGCGTTGCCAGACCCTCTTCTGTACAGAAGCGGGGTCTGGTTGGCGAGACTAGAGCCTGAGCGCAAAACTTCACGAAGATTGAAAGCTCTAAGCACATCTTATCTACTGTGTTCTCCACATGATGATAACTTTACTAAACAAAAAGTAATCTACACGCTTCAAAAATTACAAAAAACAGTTTGCCGTGTGTTCTGTGAAGTGAGGGCCAGTTACGTGATGATCAAATCCATTCTGTATGCCAGCCATTGATTTCAAAATACAACACTGATCTGACTTGTGAATTTGAAGATGAAGTCAGACACCTCAAATCTGTATATAGGGCCACTTTCCCAGGGTGTCTGTCACCAATTGATCTGCTCAACAGCATTTACAAGATGCAGCTGCAGAGTATTTTTGGGCAGGTCTGCATAGTTTTGCGAATATTTTGCACATTGCCTGTGACCGTTGCTGGTGGCGAGAGAGCATTCAGTAAGCTGAAACTGATTAAAAATTATCTTAGGTCTGCTATGTTGCAGGACAGACTTTGTCACCTTGCCATACTATCCATTGAAAGCAAACTGGCAAGAAAGCTGAACTTTGATGATTTGATACATGATTTTGCCGGCAGAAAGGCACGCCGCTGGGCCATTATAAAGTGATGTTGAACATAACTTTGTTATACCTGGATAACAAACAGTTTATGTCTGGTTCAGTACTTGTTTAGTCCTGGACTGGTTTAGGCCTGGCATTACTCCTGGTGTGTCTTGATTTTGAGCCCTTTTGGCCTAGTTTTAGTCTTGGACTGATTTAATTATGGGTTAGTTGTAGCTGATGTTTCCTGATTGAGCAGTTGGACCCAGTTAAAGCTTGTTCACGTAAAGTATATGTCAATATGTGTACATTATGTTCTGTTGTGTTTGCAATTGCAATTGAGATAATAAATATTCTCCTTTTATGTAAACAAGTACATATTTCCATAGCTTTTTCTTGTTTTTGTAGGCTTTTACTCATCAGACATTTTAACTATGCAATGTGCTAAGTATCTTTTTTAAAGTATACAGGGCATGTTTATTGGGTTACATTTTATCTGTAAAAAATGTAGGGGGCCCAGAAATTTTTGTTTCCATAGGGCCCAGAATTTCTGGCGGCACCCCTGGTGTGACCACAGCACATCCTAAAGATTCTCAATGGGGTTGCGGTTTGTTTGTTGTTCACGGAATGTTTGGTAGTTTATGGTAATTTTGTGTTTTCTCCATTTTCTCTCTGCCACCCTGCATTGTCTTTTGAGTTGTTTGATTTCCTCATTCCTCCATGGAGGAATTGGTTTTGTGGGGAGTTTCTTGAATTTTAAAGGAGCGATAGAATCAAGCGCTGACTTGAGTTTGCTGTTAAAATTTTCAATAATAAAGTCACAGGGGGCAGGTAGAACAGTAGGAGAATATTTCTCTAAAACATCAATAACATTTGTAGCCACTTCAGGGGTGAGATGACGTTTCCTCACAGCTCTTACCGAGGTCTCCCGCTGGGTAAAACTGGTGATATTAAAAAACACACAGTAATGGTCAGAGACAGAAGACACAGCTGTGGACAGGCCATACGTGATGACCAGGTCCAGACTGTGTCCTCTGTCGTGAGTTGGCTGCGTGACGTGTTGGGTAAAATCCATATAATTAAGAACATTTGAAAAATCCCTAGCAACAGGGTCTAAAAGATTATCTATGTGTAGATTAAAAACTACCCTTTCACTGCGTGAGCCCGAAGAATCCAGAGCACTGTCATCTTGGAATATGCCCGTGCAATCATGGAAGAAGAATCCATCAGCTGATGGAATAACCTGGTCATTCATGTTCATTCATTCTTTGATCTTGTAGCGTTGCTGAACCTAGAGCTAAACCAACTGCAGCAACCCCAGGTCAGAACAGTTAGCAGGTTAGACGACTGTAACGGCTGCTCACTGGCTGCAGAACATCCAGAACGCTGCTGCTCGTGTCCTGACAAGAACCAGGAAATACGACCACCGGAGCACTGGACTAATATTATTAGTCCAGTGCTCCGGTCTCTGCACTGGCTTCCTGTCACTCAGAGAATAGAATTTAAAACAGCTCTGCTTGTGTACAAGTCTTTTCATGGTTTAGCGCCAAAGTACATCTCTGACATGTTAGAGCCGTATGAACCATCTCGGGCCCTGAGAACTTCAGGGAGGGGTCTCCTGGTGGTTCCCAGAGTCAGGACTAAACAAGGTGAGGCTGCATTTCAGTTTCATGCAGCTAAAATCTGGAACCGTCTTCATGAGGATGTGAGACAGGCCTCAACTCTGACAATGTTCAAATCCAGGCTCTTGCTCTCTTGCCTTTTACTGTAATTGATTAATTTTTATGTTGATGTTTTAATGATTGATTTTATTTGTTTTCTTGTAATTTTATGCAACTGTGAAAGCACTTTTTGAATTGCCTTGTGTATGAATTGTGCTCTACAAATGCCTTGCCTAGATCCAGTTGACCATTTTTATTTTGTTTAGTCAGGCAGTGTGCTTAAGTGGTTACGCAAGGAAGTCGAACAATTTCTTGAATTTTGTGTTTGTTGATAAACCTACCATCAATTAATGGACTCATCTATGTATTGAACTCGCTTCTCGGCCAGGTGAGCGAGGCTGTGAGCGCGCGTTTGCAGTAATTCTAGACATAATTAACAAAGTGCGGCTCGGTCCGGCCTCCGTTGGGCCTATATCGATTCCCCTCCTCCCGTCTGTCCTCCGCCCTCGTCCACACGGCGCTCGCCGGGGCTGATTATCTTTTGCGGAGCCTCCGAATCAGCGGGTTGCCGTTCCGTCTCGACTTAACAAGCCTTCACCTTGACTGACCCGTCCCTCACCCCGTCGCCACGAGACCCGACATTAGGCGGGTAACCGCATTGCGCGAGATTCTGCTGAGCCCGCCGCGCAGCCTTGTTTTCCTCTCCTTTTTTGATTAATTGGCCTTGACGAGCATCGAGTTGGACGCTAATTGGTTGGTTGGGGATCTCTCTGACTTCATGTTTCAGCGCGGGACCGACACACACCATTTTAAATGATTGGGTCTAAATACTGCATTGCAGCGCCCCCGATTCCGCGCTGGGTGATTGTAAATATTTATTAAGTGGTTCATTTGAAGACTCCAGGAGAAGGCTAATTGCATTTTTAAATTAAAATGTGTTTTATAAACATATCTCTCGTGATCTGGCTCATTCGCCGAGATTAATTGGAAACACAATCTTTTTTTTTATAGTGTCTCTCAAGGCAGATTTGTTTTTTGAAAAGTTTATAGGTAAGGAGTGCACTTCACAAAGTTTTATAATTGTTTTTTGTTTTATTATTATTATTTGGGTCAAAGTGATTTATTTCATGCACCATTACGTAAAACCCACTGGAGTTTAATTTGAGTGGTGGGTTGATACAGAAATCTCATGAGACCCGATGATATACAGTGTTGGGTCCACAAGACAATATTTCTAAATAATTCAAAATAAGTATTAGTTTATTGTGTGTGTCACGTAAATGGGCAAAACTAATATTACATTTACATCAACAATAGTGACTACATTACAGCCTGGCTTTTCTCCACAATACTGACTTCTAAATAAGTCTAATTTGGCAGCGCACCACGCAGGTTTTTAATTAGTCCACAAAGGAAAGTGTCTATGACACATTATGCATTCTCATTTAGATGTGACAAAGTATTCTGGGGTCCGCTCCTCTGCCACTTTATGCCAGAACACTTGCAGCCCCTCCCTTTACTGGCTTCCTCTGTGCTGGACGCTGATGGAAAGTTCCATATGCTCCCTTTTCTCGGGGCGCAATATAAATGACTACAATATTTGAAACACACTGAATGTATTTTCCCACATTTTGTTATGTTACAGCCTTATTCCAAAATGGGTTCAATACACGAACAAACGCACGCACACACGCACGCACACACAATGAGAAATTTACCAATCAGGCCTTCATGGTAGAGTGCTGCAGAGATGGCCGTCCGTCTGTAAGGTTCTCTCGGTTCCTCAGAATAACGCTGGAGCTCTGTCAGAGTGACCATCGGGTCCTTGGTCACCTCCCTGACCCAGGACCTTCTTCCTCTGATTGCTCCGTTTTGGATCTGGAAGAGTCCTGGTGGTTCTGAACTTCTTCCACTGTGTTCTTCAGGACCTTCAATGCTGCAATATTGTTTTTCTGTGTGCCTTGTGTGGGGAAAAGTGCGGTGGTGTGAATACTTCCCGGATGCACTGTACATAGTTTTCGGTATGCGTGGCGTGATTGGTTTACTGACTGTGACTGACTGACCCAAGGCCCTTTTATGTTGGGCTACGTACAGTACAATGAAATGACACTCAGGCTGTGGGTCAAGTGGTGACCTCTCTTTGTTGCCTTTTTGTTCAAAGCGTACGATACACTGCCAACTGTAGGGATTACTATAATGTTGATCTACTATGTTGATCCCCTTCCTGGAACCGCCACCTTAACGTGGTGGAGGGGTTTGAGCGCCCGAATGATCCTAGGAGCTCTGTTGTCAGGGGGCTTGGTGCCCCTGGTAGGGTCTCCCATGGCAAACAGGTCCTAGGTGACGGGTCAGACAAAGAGAGGTTCAGAAGCCCCTTATGAGAGACCAACAGGCCCGGTTAGAACCATGAGGCCGTCCTTCTGTGGACCCACCACCTGCAGGAGGAGCCATAGGGGCTGGTGCAATGCCACGACCCGGCAACGGACAAGTGGAAGAAGATGGATGGATGGACTATGTTGATCCTGACAGGTTTTGAATTGAAGAATGGATCTGTGTCCCATAAAGTCTACTGTATCCTCGGTCTTCGATTATCTGCGCTGTATGCCGCAGAAAAGCTTCCATTGCAAAAGGACCCATTCACCGTTTTTTGTTTTGTCTGAACAAACGCGGGGATAATTGCCGTTTTTAACACTCTCTAATTACTCCTCTTCGACCTTTCTCTGCGCTCACGCCTTTGTGGGTTTTGGGGCTTCTTCTGAAAAGAGCCTCGTCAGTGGTCGAGATAAGACAAACCCAGTGGGCACTGTTGGGCTAATCTGCCTCTAGTAACTGCTGAGTGACCTACTGAGTATCTCTCGTAATAAATCCCTCAAACTACCGCTGGTACAAGGCACCCGGCCAATCCCCTCTCCGGTCTTTTTTTTTTTTTTGTCTCCCACTAATTAGTCACATATTAGGAATGCGGCGAGAAACAATCTCATTAAGATGGCCGACTCAATTTGCTCGTGGAAAGTCGGGCAATGGAGCCCGCCAAACACGGGGGAGGTGAGCGGCGCGAATGATCTAAGCCGAGTATCTCCCAATCGCGAAACCCAATTAACGAAAGTCGCCACCCGGATGAGCAAGGGGACGGGCAAACGTCGCATGGGGGGGTAAATAATAATGTATGTTTTGTTGCGGATTGGCGTGTGTGTGTCCGCGCCTCCGCCCCGCCGCCGCCGCCAGCGAAAACGCGCAGAGAGATTTACGCCGGCGAAACGCGCCCCGGTCGTTAATCAGCGAAAGTGGGACGATATGCGTAAGCAGTTTCCCCCCGTGTGCGAAAACAAAATGCCCTGACAAAGCAAACGCGGAGAGATTAAGCCATTTATCTTGGGGCTAATTTGATTTAACACCTGTAATCGCCACTTTATGCAATTCGGGGAAGACCTTTTTCACTTATTTATGTTGTTTCTGAAAGGCATTGCTTTGACTTTGTAATTCTCCTCCCGTGATTCATTGGTGAGCAGTAAAAATAAAATGACTTTCTCGGTTGACTGTATCTTTGCTTTTGAAGGTGGTTCATTTCAGGTCAGAACTTGCTCCATTTGTGCTTCTGTAGAATATAATGGTGTGTGCCGAAGGTCATGAAGGTCAAAAACAAGACAATTAAGTCATTTGGAATTATGATAACTAAATCGTTTGTCCTGGTTTTAATGTCCACACAGAAAAGGGTTAACCTGATCATTATTTGGAAGTGATTGGATTCACAAAGCGGCCTCATTCATTCATTATGGCTGAACGCGCTTTCATCTGACCAACATCACGCATCATGATTCTGAGTATTGTCTCCACTTTCGGACACCTTCATGAGACGGTATACTTTGGCCTAAGTTTCGTATGTGCTTTCCGTGAGTTGGTCCACCCATTTGAAAGATATTGACCGTGAGAATTCAACATTTTGACGGTCACCAGGGCTACCACAATAGAATAGGTTGCGTTCATGTTCTCGAATGTGATGATGTCACAGTCTCAAATGGAGTTTAGGCAAAACTCAAAAAGAAAATTGTCACATTTTTCAGATGGATCAAGTGGTTGGATTCACAAAACCTCCCATATCCATCGTGTAGCTAAAGTAAAGTTCTTTCTACTGAATATTAGCGCTATTTTTGCACATCTTAAACGGGGGAATATGTAACTTTTTATGCAAAGAAAACTGTTCATATTGTTGCATATTTGACTGTCAAGTGAACCAGCGGCTGTATTTCCATCCCGGTGGCTCCTGTGATGCTTCAGGATCCATTTTATTTCAGGTTTTTTTAGAATTTCTGGTATATGCGACCATGGAGACGGTTCAATCAGCAGTTAAAACCTGAAAAACAATTGATCCTGGAGCATCTTACAGGCCATTGGGGTGGCAAGGAAAGGCGCTATGCTAACCATTCAAGCCTCCGCCGGGTCACTGAAAAGTGAAATACATAATATGACTTTTTGTAAGTACCTTAAAGTACCTTTTTAATAAGAAAATAATTGGACCTTAGCTTGTGCTGAGAAAACAATGAATATTGTGACAGTTTTTGTATCATGTGGATTGTCCCAGTGATGAGAAGTATTGGCTAAAAAAAACATTAGTCATAACCTTGATTCTATATTAAATCAATAGGCTAATCGCAACGCATAATATAGCCGTTATTGTTCTCACAATGGAGACATTTACTTATTCAGCTCAGGGAATAGGCAGGAAATATGAAAAATAAATATATATATAATATATATATATATATATATATATATATATATATATATATATAAATAAAATAGTAAATAGTGGTATCTTATATACATTGACTACCAAGGACTTTGTGGGGACAAAAAGTGTAAACAGTAAATAAGTACAGACTAAAATAAAAAATGGTATTGTCATTATTAGCAGTGCAGGTTTACATCATAGGTTGATAAAGTGACGCAGGTAAGTGAAGTCAATCACAGGGATTATTGCATTATATTCTGCACATGTTACTTTACAGTTTTGTTGTACAGTCTGACAGCAGTGGGGATGAAGGCCCTAAAAAGTAACAAAAACATTTAAAAAAAATATATTTCTCATTCTCCTGACATTTAGCAAATAGAAATAATTTTAAATTCTAATTGACCTAAAAAAGTAAAAGTTAATGTGTCTTTTTATAAAGTGTATGTAAACATCTGGTTCTCACTGTACCTTTGCAGTGCTTCCATGTCGCCTTTAGAGTAGAGTCAGAACTCTTATTATGACTGTAGCCTACTACAGAGACAGCATGACCCAATATGATGAATTACGATGCTTTTAGACTGTGATTCCCCTGTCACACAAATATTTTTACAGTTCTGGCTAATTTACAGTGATATGCAACCGACATCTGTCCCAAGTTCAGGCCGTTCTCACTTGATTGAGGCTAGCAGCGGCTGCGCAAAGTGACCTAACACGTATTTTGGAAATGAGGACTTCAGCATTTGTGAGTGGAGGAATAAGCGGTCAGAATTGCTCTTTTCCCCCTTTTTTCACATCCTCTGACAGCTTTGAATATTAACATCTGTCAGTGTTTCCAGAGTGGCCGTCTGTATCTATATGTACTGTAGTTTCCATGAAGGCAGCCAAACTTTTGGACGCATAGTGATGATGCATTTAGCCCTGGTACATAAGGAATCCTTTTTTTTTTTTTAAACTCCCCTGCCACGGCAGCTTGTCCTGGGCCCTGCGTATCGACAGGCCAGACTTTATGCCTGCTGTGGAAATGAATGGGCCTTTATGTCAATGCGAGGCTGACCTCTAAACATAAGTCAATGGGGTGTAAATCTGCTGTCGGCGAGTAGCTTTGTCTCAATCATAAATTTCCTTTCACCTGGATCTACATGAACTCCGTGGGCGTGTGTCGAATTGCGGGGTGAGATCGATAAATAATTACGCCCCTCGCCGCACTGACCAGGTTACAGTCGGCCTCTGAGAGACGAGGTAATGTGGCAGTTGATTGCGTTTGATCTGACTTTTCAATAACATTTGGGCAAATAATTCAACAGTCCATAATTTAGTCTACGCCTCTTACTGTATTACCATGTTTGAGTGTTCTGGCAGTAGACTAAAGCCAAATTCAGAGGTGTATAAGGTTCTTAAGTTTGAGGTTGCAGTTCTGATTTTGCCACAGATTGGTGCTTCCTTTCAGTAGATTGATTTGTGTGAAATGTCCGATGTTCATTTGCACTAACAAATCAACACTGCTCTGTTGACTCTGGGCGGCCTGAAAACTGCTTTGGGTCCATGTAGAACTGATTTTGTCTTCACGTCTGCAGTCCTATATAAACTAATACAAGAGAAGGGGCGGGCCTAATTGATGGTGCCGCCCACGGGAACTTCCGGAATAGGTTGCGTTCAAGTGACATCCCAGGATTCTAAATTGAGGTTGAGTGCAGCTGATATTCTATGGCGGTAACTATTGGTACGGCCCCTCCTCTGCCTGACAGGGCGGCTCCCTGCAGCCAGAGGAGGTGGCCATGTTAATTTGTCTTAGGTCAAGTAGAATAAAAAAATATATATATTCATATTTGTCAAATACCAGATAGTGGTATAGAATTGTCTACATCAGGGGTGTCAAACTCATTTTGGGTCGTGGGCCGAAATTCAGCTGCCACGGCGGGTCGCGGTCCACATATAATGTAAACAGGAAAATAAAACATTTTTCCAATAAATGAATAATAACAACAGCTTACACTTTACAAGTTTCTCAAAGTGCTACATAGTATTCATTAGAGTGAATGGTCCTCTTTTCAAGTCTTATTTTTTTCTTGCAAAAGAGATGTCAACATTTATCAATTATATCAATCGATAAAATAATGTAAAAACATTCAACAAGGATCACTGTATACATAAAGGAAGAGGTCCATTTTTCTGGAAAAATCCGACACTCTGTGTCCACTTTTCTCTTTTTTGACAAAGACATTTCACTGAAGAGGGCGCCAGAGTCAACAGAAAAAGCAGGTAAAGCGATAGAACTGACTCAAACACAGCGCCCCTAGTGGACAATATAAGAACTGCAAATTTTAAAATGAAGTTTATTCTGCTTTAATAGAATCAGAATAGGTTTTTATTGCCATTGTTATGAACAGGTTCACAACTAGGAATTTTACCTGGTGCGTTTGCGCACATGCACTAAACGCACCAGGGCAGCCGTTACAAGGCGCCTCTTAAAAAAAAAACAAAAAAAAATAATGCATATTTATCCCGTGGGCCGGACTGAACCCACTGGTCTACATGGTTTTATATTACTTTTAACAAAACCAAAAGTTTACATACCTTTCAGTAATATTGCCTTTAAACTGTACAACTGCCGTGGATGTGAAGTGCACGAGCCCCTCCCGCAGCAAAACAACCCCACAGCATGATGCTGCCACCCCCGCATTTCACAGTTGGGATGGTGTTCTCAGGCTTGCAAGATATTCCCCCTTTGTCCTTCAGACGTGACGATGGTCACTATGGACAAAAAAAATGCTGTTAATTGGAGCCACTTGCTGCTCAGTATATAAGGTGGATCAGCACAAACACGTTCCCCCTCTCTGCCTTCAGGTACGCCTGGTTCGCTCATACCCTCACATTTACTCATGCACCCTACATACACCACACATATGCACTAACACGTGTTTACTGTTACTTGTATTTATTATAATTTACAATAACAATTTAAATTGGCCTGTGCTGTTGTCCTGTCCCCCCATTCTCTGCCACAGGCGTGAGCCAGCAGCCTGTGGCACTATGGTAATGGACTATTTCTAGTCTTAGTTTAATTTCTCAATTCACATGAAACAAAAACTGTCACACAGTTCAAAGTCATCTCTTCCAGCACATATGAACTATGGTCTAATTATTTCCTCATAAAAGCGTTCAAAAGTGGTGACAAAAGTGATGTTGGCCAGTAGAAAGAATTATGTGGCAGGTTTGTGAATCCAGTCAAATAATCAAATAATGGTCAGAGAAAACGTTTGGACATTTTCTTTTTTGGAAATTCAGGAATCAGGAGGCGCTGCTCTTCCTGTCCCATTATTTCCATATGAGTTAGCAGCGGTGTCTTTTCTACAAAAATAAACTGCTCAACATTACATGGCAGGCACTGAGTCACTAGCATCATGTTAAAAACAAGGAGCAAAGAAGTCTCTGGAGGAAACTTCTGTGTTTTTGTCTTGAGGCTAACGGCTATCAATGAGCCTCTCAAATAAATAACCTAATAGCCTTTCTAGTATAAACTACTTAGCTATGAGATAAAGTCATTCTTCAATGAACAGACATTTCTTGCAGTCAAGTATTTACATCCAGGGTAATGTTTTTAACACTCATTAGCATCGCCCTATTCGTGGTGTTTTCTTGAACTATTCGTTGATTTGTGCACGACATTGCTAATCCTTATCGGGAAAACCGGGAGAGAGGGGGGAACGCGACCTCTGGGGGATCCCACTCTGAAGTCACGGGTCACTCGTGTACATAGCCATATGCCAGCGCGATAATCCAGTGTTCAGGCTAAATACTTAGTTTTAGTCTTCGTAAACTACCTTGACTCAAATCCTGACGAAATGCCGGGCTTCACAAGTGTATCTTCCACCTGTTGATCTTCTATCCTCACTTTTCTCTCAACCTTTCCATGCTGGTTCATAAACACAGCAATCATGAGCTGCCACCATTTCCAGCAACATCATTAAAATTCGCAGAAGAACATGCATCGTACAATGCAATCATACAGATAAATATACAGAGAAGTGAAGAGACTTACAGAAACTGCCATCCTCATGTCACCAGGAATATATGTACTTTTACTGAAACTAGGTACTTTGACAACCATTGCTAAAACAAAACAAACCTCCCTTTTTACTCAACAACATAAAAGTAAAATGGATGGCGTGGACAGGAGTGCAGGATGGCAGTATGTCCTCTTTACGCTTCAGCTGTAATTGGTTTTTTCCCCTCCCTAAATATTAATCTCAATGCAATCCAAAACAGGAGAGTCAGGAGAAATGTGCATATTTCTCCTGACTCTCTTGAGAAGTTCGACTGAAGACACAGAGTTCGTCCAATGGTGACACGCATGTATTCACAAATATGGGCATGTTTAATGGAGCACAAAAGGCGACCAAGACAACACTGTAATCCAAATAGGGTCATTTCCCTTCCGGGAGAGAGACAGCCGGGGCCTTAGCTGTGGCTGAAGACGGTAGAAATACACAGGCACATGTGCAGACCTCTCAAAACCTTACGACCTGTTTTCTCAAAATAGAATTTGCTTTACACTCTTTCAACAAAATCTCCACTTTAGTAGCTCCTACAGATTCCAAACCTTTCAGTCCTGAACAATATTTTTCAGGGTAAACCCCTTAACATCCAACAGAACTGCGCGCTCCAGTTTGGCATTAAAATAGCAACAAATCGAGAGATGACAAAATGTGATGAAATAGAGATAAGAATGTGACAAAAAAGAAACAAAAATGTGATTAAAATGTTACGGAAAACCCCAATATTTTGTGGAAAAAAGTGACGACAACTAGCCTGGCCAGACTGCTGTGTGCGCTCGAATCCTTTCGAACTTCACAGCAGTCTGGGGACCATGGCTGAAATCTTCGAATGGATTTGGGGACCAATCAGCATGTACGTCATACGTCATCTGATACGATGATACGATTGGCTATGGCTACGTGCAGACGCATGATAGACATTCATAGCGCCGAATAAACGGCTATGGACAATCGGAAACCACACCTCTCCTACCAGAAAATGAATTGGTGGTCCCCAGACTAAATATCACTTGTGATTTTAGTCTGGCATTAGCCAGGCTAGACGACAACATGGCAACAACGCAAGGAAAAAGATCAATTTACATCAGTTTTGTTGGTCTTAGCTTTCAAATGAAGCGATACACTGGCCTATAGTCTGTAAGATTCAGTCAAGAAGCTTCTAGATTTGGGTGAAGCCAAACTGGAGAAAATGCACTCTGTTAAAGCGGGGGTTAAGAGTTTAAATATCTAATCCCTAGCCGGATTCATTGAACTTTGAACCAAGTCAAAATTAGAATTTTTCACTTGTAAACAGCTTATTAAAAAACTAAACAACATCCAAAATCTTTGTAACTAATATATGAACAAAATAAAACCATACATTTTAAAATTGAGGTCTATCCATTACTTACTCCATTACTTTTGCTGAAAATGCAGGCAATATAAGCGATTGAAAAGTATCATGAAAGCAACACAAATAACCTTGATCTCTTTTGGCAGATTGCACATGTCCAAATGGGCTGGCTGTGTGTTTCAGGCTGTGCTGAGCCGTTCCCAGCGAAAGAGTCCAGGAAAAGTCTATAGTGGATGGGCCGTCTGAAGGTCATGTGCTGCCCACTAATGGGTAAAGTGCTCCCCGTGGTGCCACTGAACAAGGTCCTCTTCTAGAACACTGATTTCCTCCAATAAAACTAAATTAGAAGGGGGTCTGAATGGAGCCCGCGGGAGAAGACGGTCGACCTACTCGGTGTTGTAAAGATGAGAGTATGGAACAAATATGAAGTGCTAGCTAGAGTGAGCTTGAGCTTGATTCTGTTCGGCATCAGACTGTTGGTTGTAGACAGACCCAGCAACTATAGACTCGGGAGGGGGGAAAGAAACAGAACTGACAAAGCAAATAGTTTTGTACTATTTATCCATGGTCGGATTGTGGAGGCAGCAGTCTGAGCAGAGATGCCCAGACTTCCCAGCTCACACGTACTTTCTCCAACTTTCCGGTGACTCCTGAGGCATTCCCAAGCCAGCCGAGAGACGTATTTCCACGTGCCCATTTCCCAGGTAACTGAACTTCTCACCCTACAATCTGGTATGAGGTTTTTACATGTACGAGTCCCATGTGTGTTCATTAACATGAACTGTCCCGATGAAATAAACACAAAATTAAGAATAAAAGTGTATTGGCCAAGAACACAGTCAGTATGCAGTACGGACTCTCCAACCAGTCATTCGGGAGCTACCAGTAGCTCTCCAGCCTTTAGCTCGCCAAAGACTTTCTACATTTCTACACATGCTTCATGTCTCACATTTAAATGCATTTTCTTTTTGTTCTGAACATGCTGAACACAATCTTTAAACACTTGATCAATATCGTATCGTAAAATATAATGACAAAAGTTATTTAATTTGTTGTATTTTTAATGAATTTTCTTTAAAATAACATATTGGCACAGTCACATGACTGTCTTCGAAGAATATGTAGTTCTCTGACATTTTGATTGCATAAAAGTAGCTGTGTAAAAAAGGTTGGAGACCCTTGCTCTAAAGCTATTAATCAGTGGTGAGAAAACAAAGTGGCCTCTGGTTAACATGGAGTAATTTGAGAGGAAGAATCGTCTTTCACAATTGAGTGAAACAAGCGCATAACTGTGATTAGACCATTTTGAAATAGGACAATAGAAATGATTGGTCATGAGCATGTTTTTGAACACGCCAGGCTAACAGCTCATTCATACTTTACAAGACGTAAGACGACCTGAGCTGCAATTAAGTAACTGTTGCCTTGTAGCCATGGAAACATTTTGTAACTGACAGCACCTGGTCAGTACTTGGATGGGAGACCGTTTGGGAACACCAGGAAGCCTGGGTGAATGCAGTGAGTGAGTGGGGGGTTGGTGGGGGTTGGAGGGGCCGTTGGCACAGACTGGTTGCCTCGCTTCCGTCATTCTATCCCAGGGCAGCTGTGGCTACAACAGTAGCTTACCACCACAGAGTATGGAGTGATGAATAATGACTACAGTGTAGCGCTTTGAGAAACTTGGTAACACAGGCTTGAAAAGCCATTACTACTATCAAGACAAAAGTGACTTCATTTTGTTCTTGCGTCCCATGGAGTATGAATAGGGCTACCTTCTGTATTTTACGTTTGGGGAAAAAAAAGCTTAATTTTTGGACATAGCTTCACCAAAATGGAACTTAATGAAGCTTTGATTTTGATTACGATGAGTTTCTTTGCTGAATTATTGTTGGGGTGTCCAAACTGGAGATTACTTGTTTTTTTTTACAACATATTCAACCAGATTATATTGGGTTACAACTGCAGACTTTGCTTGTTTACAGATTCTAGATTCTTTGTTTGCAGAGAATTTCACTCACTTTAGACCAGTGGTTCTCAACTGGTGGTTCGGGACCCAAAAGTGGGTTGTGGAACATTTTTCAGTGGGTCACGAGCCAAACATTTCTAAAATCACAGTTTGAATGACTGTTATCGACTTGTTTTGATCATAATTTCAGTTTTTGTGTGGCTTATTTAGTGCTTATTCAACAATATTTTTGAGGAAAAGACAATATTTTATATTATTTCTTAAAAGTCTATTTGAGTTACGGCTTGTCATCTCGAGGGTGATTGTGGGTCCCGGCGACATACCAGTTGAAAACCACTGCTCTAATCTGTCTATTTGGAAAAAAACACTTTTTTTTGGCCAAAATGTCACCAACTTTTGACTCAGACTTCAAACCCTGTCATGGGCAAATGGAAGGCTCAAATATCGTCTGCATTTGGCATATTCCGATGCGGAACTACAGGTTTGGAGAGGGTGTACACGTGTAGGTTGGAAATAAGAAAAATATGCCTTCCAGTGTTACTAACATTCAATCTCTTCCAATCCAAACTCTCCACGTGGGCTCGTCCGTCTCACCAACATGCTCGAGATAGTTTTGAGAGCATATTTTATACGCAGAAATATTCTCTTGTTATGTACCAAAGTGTGATTGCTAAATGCCATGTAATTGAATGTGCTAATCACGGCTGATTACCA
Organism: Proterorhinus semilunaris; assembly: GCA_021464625.1. NCBI lineage: Eukaryota > Metazoa > Chordata > Actinopteri > Gobiiformes > Gobiidae > Proterorhinus > Proterorhinus semilunaris. Next base: position 25,701,353 of record CM038356.1, on the reverse strand, counting down.
CAACGCAGACAATGACCTTATGAAACATCGAGATTAATTGCATAGTTCAAGTGTCTCTCTATTGCAGCTATATTAGCTTGACTGTACATGGCTCTATTCAATCGGCACGCGGAAAATGAGCAGACTAAAGTGGCACTGTTTTTCACAAGAATCGCCTTTCTTTTTACCTCGCGCATTAGTATGTACCGGGCCAGATTTGTGGACACATTGTTTTGGCAGTGTTCACATTATGCCCTGGGCTGTTTATTTCTCTGGCATATTATTCTGTAGTCAGCGGCTGCAGCGTGATCTGGATTCAATCTTTTTTTGTTCTGCGGCGAGGCTTTGACCCGCATGGACATTGGGGTCATTGTAATCGCGGGAGAGAACTTACACCTGCTGCATTTTGGGTTCGGCGGGACTGCGACAAGAAATGTTTCACCAAAATATAGACTATAAGCCGAACAAAGTTTCCAATAGTGCAAAGTAGCAAGTGTGACCTTGGGCTGGCAGATCACAAGCTCAAAGATATTAAGCAAGAACTGCACACACGTCAAATATAACAGGGATATTGTGCATCCAATTACAAAATGGAAATTATTTTTTTCACTCAAACTTGGCTGTAAATACTGTTTAAGTGGCGCTAGCCTGCTTCAAAAGAATACAAGATAAAGACAAAGAGTTTCTTTACAAATCTCGTAAAATTTCATATTCACAAATCCAAATATTCTGGCAGTAAGCCTATATTCACCGTGTATCACAAGACTCTGACACGCTCTGGCCCCGGTAGAAAATTTGAAGGCGATCAAAACTAAAAATGTGTGCGAAAAGTTTAACATCAAGTAAATGGTATGGCTGGTCATGATCTGACACTATCACCATACAGTAAGCCAGTGGTTCCCAAAGTGGGGTCTGGTGCCCCCTGGGGGCCTTGGAGACACTATAGGGGGGCCCCAAAAAGCTTGTCTAGAAAACAAGTACATTAAAAAATATATATTTAAAAAAAATAAATGTATTCGCTATAATGTATTACTTGAAACCAGTTTTAAACTCCACTCATTGCTAGATTTAGCTTTTTATGTCATTTTAGCTGTAAAACAATAAGACAATTCCAATTAATAGGATAGATTATTTTTTCACTCAAACTTGGCTGTAAATACGGTTTAAGTGGCGCTAGCCCGCAGTGACCTTTGCCCGTTAGCCTGTTTGCTTCTTCTTCGTGATTCCATTAGTGTGTATTGGTGACTCCGACCCAGAGGAAGGAAAGTTGCAAGGGTGGTTTTCTGTCCAGAGACACCAGGGGGAGATGAAAGACCCCCCCAATCATCCCATTAACACTTGTATTACCCCCAGAGGGACTACGGAAAGGATTTATTAAGGTAAACAAGTTTACTTCTTTAACCTATGGTCAAAAACACTCATGCTGAGGCAACATAATAAGATTACAGTGCAATAAATATGTGACTGCCAAAATAAAAAAACATCACAAATTCAGCTGACAAGTGAAATGTGTTTGGAAAGCTACAATACAGACGGCATCGTGTCACACACGGGGGCATGAGGGGGAAGGAAGTATATTTTGGGAAACACAATTTGTCACTTTATCAAATAAAGTCCGGTTTAAGCCGAGTCCGTATGGATGTTTGTTCACAGCAGATTGTTCAGTAGAAGTGGGGAAAAAACGGCAGTTGTAGCTAGTGTTAGCATGTAGCACGAGGTTAGCATTCTCCGTTATTTAATTATGGGCTGTTGAACCTTTTTGCTCCTATCGTTGAGTAGAAAACTATATTCAGAATTCAGCGTTTGTTAAAGTAGTTTTGGAGTAATTATAGAAAGTTTTGCTCCTCTTTGTTTTCCCCCTCAACTGCTTCAAACATGACCATAATATGGTCATTATATGGGCGATTCCAGAGATGCCGTCTGTATCAATGGGAGATGGGGACTGGAGGGTCCAGACCGTCTGTCTATATGCATCTCAGGATCTTGCTGTACGGTACGAGTGCTGAAGTATTTGCCACCATCCCATAATAACTGCAGTAACATAGCGACCATTTTCCTGATGATTTGACTTCGAAAGGAGCCAGCTGAGGTGGCTAGGGCATCTGTTCCGGATGCCTCCTGGTCGCCTCCCTCGGGAGGTGCTCCAGACATGTCCTATTGGGAGGAGGCCTCGTGGAAGGCCCAGGACACGCTGGTGGGACTATGTCTCCGAGCTGGCCTGGTGTCGCCTCGGGGTTCCCCCAGAACAGCTGGAGGAGGTGTGCGTGGATCGGGAAGTCTGGGCATCTCTGCTGAGACTGCTGCCCCCGCGACCCGGCCCCGGATAAAGCGGAAGAAAATGGATGGATGGATTTGCGCTCCGTACACAATCCGGCACCCTTCCTGCTTTGTCAGTCTTTGCATTCAGATAACTTTCCCTCATTCGTATCGTACCTCCACCTGACGCTAATGACGCCACTCTGAACAAGGTTGCCGGCGGTTACAGTCACCCAGGACTGCGTGGGACCCGCTCTTACGGGCGACGGCAAAGAGCGGAGTAGGGTCACCAGGAAGTAGTGATAAATGTCGCACGGTGGCGGCTGCGGCACTGAACTGCCTCCCCGCTCAGCTGTAGCAACAATGTGATTAATATTTCCGCGGCATTAAGCTAATCTATCGTGGCCACGTGCTCGCCCGTGGGAGAGCACACTGTCACATGGATGCCTGGTTCAGGGGAGGGGGGTGGGGGAAAGGGGTGTAGGTTTGGCAACGCGAGGCAATTAATTCGGAGCCAAAACAAACAAATAACGGGAAACGTGTGCGAGGATGAGGTGGTGCTGCCAGCCGAGGAATTCAGGGCCCAGAGCACGAGCTTAGCGCAGCGGGGAGTCTCGGAGCGCGAGGGGGAAACGTGCCATCCCAAACGGAGCTGCAACGCTGTGGAAATGAGAGTTATGCGGCTGTAAACCATGTTATTAGTACATTTAAAAGCTTCCCTGTAGTTTTATTTTACTCTTTTTTTTGTTTTGTTTAAGATGACAAAAAGACCTCCAGCATATAACGCAATAACTGGACATTACACTCACCCTCTGGTTCTCGCAGGTCCCCAAAGATTTTGATTACATGCTCTGGAAGTAATACTATTTTATACAGTTGTGTCTAGTTCATGACCGACCGGCTCTTTTGAATGGCTCTTTAAGGTGGATCTTTTTTCAGTCAATTTAGAACTCCCCCGAGCAAACACAAGAATCAGTCCAACAATAGAGCAGGTGACTCAAGTGAAAGCTTTTTGCACAGGGGTGCCCAATGTGGAGCCAAATTTGGCCCACAAGAACAATTCCGTTGGCCCGCCAGAGGGTGACCCACTTTGCGGCCCGTCTATGGTTAAAACTGTTAACTTTTCCCATTCATTCTCAATGGCAAGCCCTTGGATGCAGTATACTTTTTGGCCACCAGCGTCAAATTGGGGGCGCTGTTTCGCTATTATGCTGTACTGACACTTTCAAAAATGATCTTTCAGTTAACACAGTTAACAGAAGTAAAGTCCCTGTAGATACAGGTGTCGCAATTTTGTGGCTGCAATTGTTGATTTTCTTCGACTAAAACTAGGCTTTTGCCATAGACAACATTAAATGTTGAGACCCTCATCTCCTGAAGTTCTTGCTGGCCTTCAGAATCCGTAAAGAATGAAACCATGTAGGTATTTATTTGATGAATTGGTCATTGATTTCAACTGGCCATCATGCTGTGATATTAAACAGTTAAACTCGAGTCAACTCGTAACCCAAAGTCCCAGCGTTTAATCCCGAAGTTCGACTTTGTCCTACATTATGAAGTGGAACAGTCGATTAAGACGACCATCTGCGGAAAGCGCGGTTAAATCAAGGATCGCATTAATCAAAGTTAGTGTAAAACAGAGCTACATCACAGGCTGTCACAGTGATATAAGATACGGCATTATTGCATCTGGACAGGACCAGTGGAGCAGGTTTACATAAAGTCGGACAATTTACAATTAATCTCCCGTTCAGTGTATTTTCTATAATGCTTTGACTGATGGACCGAGGATTTCCCCTAAATAAAATCATATTCACCTCTTCTAGATGCTAACTAGATGAGGTGCTAATACTTACAGAAACTTTAGCTTGTGTGCCACTGAAATTGTAGAGCTTTTACGTGATTGTTGGATATGAAAAGGAATGAGCAATTTCGCATACAATGTAAAACCACGGGTATGGATTATAGGAACAGTCCGGCTGTGGCGTGAAATCCGTGGTTGTAGAACAAGCCAGTCAAAAAGTAATTGTGTCAAAGAGTATAATTTTGAAATTCCCTTCCGTTCAAAATTACGGTATTAGTCGTACTTCAGATTGATCCACACTAACAGGGTATATATTAAAATCCATATCACTGAAGGCAGGTGAACATGAACCACACTGCATCGAACAGAGCAGTGTGTGGATGCAAAACCACTTTCTCCAGCTAAACTGAAATCATTGTCTTGGACCGATAGAAGCAAAGAGAAAGTGTTCTCAGTCACCTCGAGTCTCTCACTCTAAAACCATGAAATTCAGTTTAGAAATCTCGGTGTAATCATGAACTGAGACCTGAACTTAAACGGCCACGTCAAAGCAATAAAAACATTTCCAAGATCTAAAATATAGGGGAGAGTGGGGTAAAGATGAGCCAGTGGGTAAGATGAACCAGCCTTAAATTTTGTAAAATAAATAGATTATAGATTTAATCTTTACATGATTTGCTCCATAAGAAACAATGAATGACAAATTACAGAAAATGTTAATGTACAATTCTATAGTTTTTGCATTGTTTACTGGTGGTTCTGGGCCTAGTAGAGACAGGCAAATTAAAATTAGATTTTACATTAAATTATTTGGGATTTTAGAGACAAAATGTCATAATCTGCAGAAGTAGCATATGAAAAGAAACATATTTTGTTATATGTCTTTGGAATAAAATTGCTAATGGGAAACAGTGAATCGTAAAAAAATTTGCCTTCATGATGTTTAGTATTAATTTCACCTTTAAATGTGGTGGTTCAATTTACCCAAATCTGGGGGTAAAATGAGCCACAAGACACGTTTTTTTATAAGACCAACATCTTAAAAACCATATCCTTCATGCAAAAGAATAGAAAACATCCCAAAATGTGTATAAATGGTACCATTTTGCATCTATTGTATACTGTTTTTACACAACAACCACCAAAACAAAAAGTGGCTCATCTTACCCCACTCTCCCCACTGTCTTGCCTTGCCGTAGTGCAGGCCTGCAACATTAGCTACATTTCATAAGAAGGGGCTGCCCTATTTCAGGCAAGTTTGCTTGGTCACGAAGTCTTTAGAAGGGGCCAAACCTCCCAATAATGGCCCAACATCAATGAACAAATGGTGTCTGGGGGTGTGCGATCATTATTTCTCCAAAACATCTGAGCTGACAAAACGCATGTATAAACTCTAGATTTGTAACCCAGCTATAATGCATTAAGGTGGTTAACCTTAATGCTCCAAAGCGACACAACGCCGAAAAGCACCCCTTAATTTCAACTCTTCCCAGTGCCATTCATAAATACGTAGCACCTTCCGCTCCAGACTCTCTGCTTTTGCTGTTTATTTCGAGACCCCACTGCGCTGCATACAGTAGGTTTCACTGCCCGGACACTGTGTCTTGTTTTAAGCCTGGCACAGTTTGCGAGGCCGACCCAGGCTGAAGGCACTTGGCCCAGAGACTGCCGTTTGATCAGAGGCCAGTATTAAGATGCCGCTACTGTCAACACTAACACACAGAGCTGGGCAGTAAGTCACCCGTAAGAGTCCAGTGCCTGCTTGGGGGAGTGCAGCTAACAAATCTATCAGTGACATGGAAGTGTCAAAACGCTGTTGCTTTGGGGACTAAAGGCTTAGTTTGAGCCAATCCATGTCACTCATTTGTAACAGGAATTTAGCCATTGGAAGTTATAAACGGTAAACATGGTACAACATTTCTCCACAAACTTTCCTTGTGCAGTGTTTACTGCAGTGTCCTTATCCATGGATCCATTTTGAATTCTACCCCAATGAATAAGCTATTCATTACTTTCTGCCCTTATTTCCGCTCTGTCGGAGAGGAGGAGATTTCATATTTCAGTGGAGTCTTTCTCGTGATGAAGTTGCTCGTGACCTTCTGAGAAGCAACAGGCCGGGGCAGTTTCTCTTCTACCGTCTGCTGCGTATAATTCATAATCTTCACAATATAGTGTACGGTGGGATAGCGCATGGGAGAAATTGCTTAAAATCTTTTGAATCTTTTACAAACAACGCACACAGATGATTTAGGGATGCTGTAAACGATTATTCTACTGCCCGGTGTAGTGCATGTAGGTCCAAAATGAAAATAAAAAATGGTCGGGAGTAGATGAGGAGAGCCTCCGTTTGTTGTGGTGGAGTAAATGGAGCCAGGGCTGAAAATGTATTTATTATATCATGAAAGGTGTAAAGTTCTTTGCAGGCACAGCAACATAAATGCTTATATTTTCACCTTATGTCACCGATTAATGGCGAACCGTGATCTTACTGAGACAATACGATACGCGATACATGGCTCATGATAAGGATAACCTTACGATACGCCCACAATACATCACAATTTTAAAGAAACAAGATTTAATACTACATTTTACATATTATTCATCATAATATAATTTATCATTATATTAATCATTTGTTTTCATGTACTTTGTACAGCTTTTTCTTAAATAAGTGAAATAAAGGTTCCCGCGTTGAAAATGGGTCTATAGATGTGTCAGTGACTTCATTTACATTTAAATAAAAAAAAAAACACAGTCCTATTTCAAAAGGGATAAATCAACCCTAAATTAATCTTATTTATAATTATAAAACTATCATTAAAAGTAATATATTTGTGTGAGTGTTTTGTCCAGGGCTGCCTGTTACTGTTCTGACTGAGTTCTTGATCATTATTGGCCTCTATTGACTGAGAGTTGTGGAGTACTGCTAGCTCATTAACATGCGGGGCGTCTTTTAAAAGTATTTATCGGAATAAAAAGTCAATATCGTATCGGTATCATATCGTTTCGCAAAATATCACGATATATCGCAAAATCGATGTATTGTCATAACCCTAAACACCGCAGCTTAGCACATGATGTGCATAATATTGTTGTAAAAGTGCAACAAACTATTTTTAGTTTGCCCCATACTTTCCAACCCTCCTAAACATTTAGTAAAACATGACAAGATTGAGGGTTACTTTTGCAGAACAAGGCAACAGGAACAACAGTATTACTAATTTCCATTCGTTTAAAATTTTTGGAGTGAACAACAATGTCTAAAGAGCACTGTTGAAATAAAGCCTTAGACTGAATAACCGTGTCTTTTATTACGTAATTCTTCCCCCCATGTTGTTAGAACCCAGACTATTATTTGAACAGTGCAGTGAAAATCAATGTTGACAAGTTGACATTAGCCGTGGGGACAGCAGCCTCCATGGACCGGTCTCGGTGGCTTTAAACGCGCCAATAAAGCCTCATTACTCCTGACTGTTTTTAATCCTCTGTCATGTATAATTAATGACAGTTGCATCAGGTAAAGTGAGTTTGAGTCGGCAGCTTCCTGATTTATTATTTATGGGAAGGTGCCATGACAACAAGTCTGCGTGGGACGGGATTTCATACTTGCAAAAGAAAAAACCATCACACAAGTTTTGCAAGGAAAATCATTTGTTTGAAGTCGGTGTGCAATCTGAACGGGTTTTGGCACACGTGTGTTGAAATTCCATAATATATTCAACTTCATTGAACTGAGAAATATCCATTGACATTCAAAATCCCTTGGTCATGCATCTAGGGAAGTTTGCGGCTCCTTTTTTGCTGCAACGTGAGAATTGCTCTGTGTTCGAGTGTGGAGGCAAAACGAGTAACATTAGTGGTTGGAGTGGTTGAAGTAGTAATTGTACTGACGTAATACAATAAATATTGGTAGCATTTGTTGCAATTGTTGGAATCTTTTCTAAGGTTGGGTAAACATGTTGATATAATTACAATTACAAAAACACTTGTAAGAAAGCGGTGTTAGCAGTTCCAATGAGACTCTGTTACTTCCAGAACATCAGACCCTGATCCGAGGCAGAGCGGCCGCCATGGTAACCTCGCGACAAATGCCACCCAGGCGACGGCAGGTGGTAGTTCTCGTGAGGCTAGAGACAGGGTTCAATCCGGAGAGGCGGGGGAATAATTGTTTTGAATGTGTCAGCGGCCACCCTCCACCTGTTTGACAGCTTCTAGTGAAAGAAAAACATGTTTCACCCAAAGGACGTGAACCCCAGTGGTCTGGCTGAAAGTTTAATGATTTACAGAGAGAGCTGAGCAGTCATACTCTACAACTCTGGAGGTTTTTACCATTTAAAGTAAAACAAGACGTGTTGTGCCGCCCAGATTCAGTCGTACTTCCGTTACCCTTTTTTCAACCTCCGAGTGAGCCCTACAAACATTAAACTCCAATCGCTTCCAATTCTGTTGTAGTCTGTCAAAGACACAAAAGTGTTGGTCTCAGCGAATCTAACTCAACGTTCGTATTCAGACGGAGACCGCAAAATCAGACAATGGACAGGTTCAACAGAAAATCTGAAAAGAAAGAGACAGAGAGAGGCGCGAGTGCTGACAAAAGTGTCTCAGGTCTGATGTTTTTTGGTGAGTGGGCAGGTCCAAACCGATTGCTGAGGATCTCGATCCTGTTCAGTGCATGGAGGGTAAACCAGGGACGCGAGGGTAACAGGGGGGGGGGGGACGACAACAGAGGGAGATGCAAAGCGAAAGTTTAGGCATCCGGGATTCATATTTCTATTGACCTGCCGTCCCCCCTGATCAGGGGGTTAGGGTTAGGGTCAGGGATTAGGGTTACGATTAGGGTTAGGAATGGCACATGTGATGTAAGTTGCGTTTCACTCACACAGATTTTCATAAACTAGAAGGTCTTGGCTTTCAAATGAGGAATCACACTGGCATATAGGCTGTAAGCTCTCCAGTCAGTACACTTTGAGGTTTGGATATGCATAATGGCTAACCCTAAACCTAACCCTAAGGTGGCAGGTAACAGGTTAATGCGAATAATGAAGCCAAATAGAAGATGAGATGATCTCCATAAGGCCCAAAGTTAGTTAATACCTCGTAGCCCCCCAAATATGCCAAGTATCACAGCTTTAAATGCTTTCCTAGGCAGCCAATGTTTTTCCAATGTTTGAGCGATTTTTGCCCTTTTTGCACTTTACAAAAATCTTCCAGAGATGAGATTTTTTTGGGCTGTCTTGTGCGCCTTTTCTTTGGAGGTTCATCCGCAGATCTTCAAGGATGTTTAGGTCAGGAGACTGTGAAAGGTAGAACCATTTGCTTTCAAACTTCAGCTTTTTCACAGATGCTGTTACGTTTCCCTCCAGAAATTGGAATTTAATTGAATTGATTCTTTGGTCTCGCTGTGAAATGTTCCCAGTGCCACTAGCATTTGGACAGATGTTCTATTCTGAGCCCCTTTTTTCCCCAGATGGACCTATGCTCACTCCATCCAAAAGGTCATATGGTGCGAAGCCTCTTGTATTTTAGAGACAGAAGCCTTTCTTCTTCTTTTTTTACTGAATATAAGAAAGGAGAGATACAGAAAGGGGGTGGATGGAGGGGAGAAAGAGGGGAGCGAGATCAGAGTGCGGTATTTCATGTCAGCTGTGTTTTGATACTGTAGGTGTCGTCATCCAAACAGACGGCCGTGTGGAGGGAGCTGTCACATTAGGCACTGTATAAACAGGGTTATGCATTGAGAGGGAGAGGCAAAGTTACACATCTGCTTGACCGAATCTACAATGAATAATATATTATTTATCATGGAATTATGTATAGGTGTCCAGACTTTCTAAAGCCGTTGACTGGAGAGTTTGGAACATCATTGTAGTGTGCTATAGACTGGTACTATGTGACTGAAAAAAGCATAATACCCCCTCTTTAATGACCGCTTCTTCCATCCAAAAGGTTGCGTTCACATTAGGGATGGGACGATATATCGTTTGGCGAAATATCGCGATACAAAACGTGACGAAACGCATAGAGTAAAAAAAAAATGGAACGCACATTTTTTTATTTTTTTAATATAATTTTTTTTTTTTTTTTTCATGTAAAGCGTCTTTGAGTGTCCAAAAAGCGCTAAACAAGTTCGATGTATTATTATTATTATTATTATAATTATTATTATTAAATGAAAAAAATATATATATATATCCGGGGAATGGTGCAGTGCGTCACGTCAAGTCACAGGTATGATATGTTAGTTTTTTTGAAGAAGAACCAGTCCTGAGATACATTAACCTAGGGTTAGAGCAGCACTAAGGGGGTGTTCTGGTTGTGTTTGGCCTGTTAGGCCTTGTGTTTCCCTGTGTTCAACTGAAACAAAAATAAACAAGTTGTTATTATACAGTAATATTTTTGCTCTTTTTTTATATCGTATCGTGACGTATCGTTTCGTGACTCTGACATATCGAGGTGCATCGTATCGTGAGTTTAAGTGTATCGTCCCATCCCTAGTTCACATCGAGGCGGAGGGCAGGTAAGAATTACATGATTGTAAATGGTAAATGCAGATTTATTTTTAATTTTTTTCTGTTTTTTGACAAATAACTTGTCATTACTGGGACAATCCACATGATTGACATGTTCAAAAACGTTTGCGTGATGTTGGTCAGTAGAAAGGACTTTCGCCCATAAGATAAATGGGGCAGGCTCGTGAGTCCAATCACTTCCAAATAATGATCAATTTCGATTTCTATTTTATTGAGCAATTGTCTTTTGTTTTTTCAAGCAAGCCATGGATAACAGAAAACAACGCCCAAAAGGAGCAGGCTTGAAGCAAACAATGCTTAGTTATGCCAACCTCAATCCAATTTATGTAGCTGCCATTTACATTCCGGTTAGATAGTTTTATACAGCCTATGTTTATATATATTTCAAGGAGGAGGATGGAATGGTAATCACAAATGTTCACTCTTTTTATTTGTTTTTTTGGCGGACTTTACACATTTATCACATATAAATAAAAAATCAGGTCCATGGATATTTTTTTACAGCAGATTGTCCAGAAGAAGCGAACATGCTAGCATTAGCATGATGGAATCTATGGAATTATGGTTAGCATTCTCCGTTGTTTTTATGGGCTGACTTTGCTCCTTCCTGTATCTTTATTTAGTTGAACAATGTAATGCAGCATTTAGTGGTGGAGTCTTTTGTCCAGTGTCCATTGAGACTTTAGTAAACACTGCTTTGTTTGCTGGCTTTAGCTTGTGCTACACTCGTGGTGCATCACACGTCTTCGGCGGGTCATTGTTAGTGTCAGTCACAAGCAAAACGGAAACTAGACGGTCATCCACTCAATGGGGAAGGCAAATCTAAAATGATCCAGGATGGAAAAGGGAGGAAAGGCAATAGCATTTTCAAATATTATCCAGATAAACGTACCCCTTCACGTTGCCCGTCGTTTTAAGAACAGAGACCGTTTGTTTTGTCAAAGAGTATAACAATAAAACACTTAGTGGGTTGCGTGCAGAGTTTGGCCCCAGTGGCTCTGAGCGTGTGATGTTTGTCTCACGCTTAAGCAGCTCACATAAAACATGGTGTGTCTGCAAAACGGAGCCCGACTGCCAGCTGATGCTCGACAACGAATTGTTTTACCTAGCTCTGGTTTATTCGGCACGACTCAGCCGTCATCATTAGGAGAAAGTTTTCTCATTCCCTAAGCAAAGTAAGAAATCTGTCAGTTGTACAGGAGTTTTCAGGAGTTTATTTGAAAACCTTTCTCTATGATGAAGTAATATCGGAGGCTCCTCAGTGAGGGAATTTAAAAAAAGTGCACGCTTCACAAAATATCACTCGGAGAGAAAGACAAATGTACCAAAATAAAATGAACATAACACATCTTTTGTTGTTTGCTTCTTTGTTCCTTCATTTCTCGCTTTTTTTCATTTGGCTTTTGCTTTTCGGACACCTTTTTGTCACCTTTTTGTCACACTGTTGTTGAAAAATTTCTTCAAATTGAAGAAAATGTCCTCGGCTCAGGTGGGGGTTGAGAGGTTAAAAGACAGAAATCAGCAGATTAAAAATAAAAAAAAATAAAAAAAACAGTAAGTCTCTCCATCTCTTACGGTTCCGAAATTATGGAAGTTGCAGGGCTCATTTTAAGGCTGTGGCTAAGCTGGGAAGAAGTTGCACTTTCGGTTACGGAGATGTCAGAGTTTATCAGCGCTTTTCAAAATGATATTGGCCAATAGCTATCGGATATTGTAAAATATCACTATATCGGCCGACCTGTAGTTATCTTTATGCTATAGCACCCAAAAGACATCCTACATAACATACCCCACCATAAATGCTTCAAACTATGGGATCAGGCATACGCACTAGACTCTTCAAATATAAGGACTGCATGAATTAAGAACAATATATATCTCCAGAAATCAACAACACTCTGGATAACTAGGAAATGAGGCCCTTTGTCAATAATCCTGAAATATCTCTTTAAGGTCAGTGGACTTTAATTTTATTTTTCAACCCCTACTTAATGGGACATTTACAGACTAATGAGACGTCGGACTATGTCAATGTGAAATGCTCGCCTACGTACGGTACATTACTGCGCGTGGCGGCAGGTGCAGAAGGGCGGTATGGATTACGCGTTGTGCATAGTCCAAAACACAATTTGAATTTGGAGCAACATTACCAAGTGAAACGGAAACACCGTCTGGAAAGAGGAGGAAAAGATGATGGCTGGACAGACAGGTACTGCACACTCAAACCACACATATTGGAATAATATCCGTGCGAGCGACTGATTGCAGGCGTTTCAAGCGGCCAAATAGAAGCGACTCGTCTGGTTAGGTGTGCACGTACCTTTTAGAATTGACATTTTTGTCCATATATTGTGTCAGGGCGCATTCACAACCGGCCCTTGATTTGAATCCAGTCCCGTTTGGTCGGATAGGAGCCTACGGTTCGTTTGAGGTGTTGTGAACACACAAACGGACTCTGAAGAAAAGAACCCTGGTCCGGCTGAAAACGTGGGTCTCAGATGAACTCTGAATCGGATCATTTGATTTGTGAATGCAACTGGGCCAGAGAGCAGAGTAAAAAACAGTAGGCGAAAGTTGCCGGAACTGGCTGCCGGGCATTGTGCGTCAGCTACAACCAAAACAAACGAGTAGCGCGATGACAAATGAGAGCTGAGACAATCAGGACACTCATTACGGAGTGTTGTGAGTTAGAACCAAAATGTACACCAAACCTTAGCCATGACCTTTCAAATAAGCAGCAACAGAGGCCAGTGGGCAGAACTGTAAATGGCAAGCCCTGATTAGATCCTTTTCGATCCTTGCTCCACATCTGTATCCCTCGGACAGTAGTCGTATTTTTCATCATCTCTGCCCGAGCACGTCGCCTTCCCAGTTGTCACATGTGAAGATTTTATTTTATTTTTTTAAGCGCAAAAAGGAAACCAACACAGCTGATAAGGCTCCATTTTGTAAACAATACACAGAAAATGAAGTAGAGTTTAACGTTTTTCATCAGGTCTTCTGTAGAAGGTTTTGATACAGCGCCACCACAGGCGCGCAGAGGTTGTCTCCAGCTAAAACAATGATTCGGTACACAAATAAGTTTGCTTTTCAGTATATGGCTGAATAGCATAATAGGACTGTCTCCTCAAAGGAGACCATTTTCAGTAGAGGTTTTTTTCAATGCCTCAGAGCTCTTGGTAATAACATGGTGTTCGACAGACAAAGCCCTCAGCTCCTCCCACAACCATTAATGTCATAGACAGGCTCTATACAGCCCCGCACACACGTTTTAAAACTAACAGCTAAAATGTTCAAATACTAAAACATGACAAAAAACATGTTGATGTTTAAAACGCATAATAATTACATTGTCTTGATGTATCGCGCCAGCTAATCCAACCTAATGTTAGCGAGTCACTGGTGCAAAATTACCTTGGTTACTCAAGTTGTCATTTTCACTCGAGGCATGCAGTAAGTGTAATTATTATAAAAGGTACAATTTATTTATCTATTTATTAATATTATTTTGAGGAATATGAACCTTAGTCTTAGTGTGTGCATCGAGACAAAACGTGGAGAGGCAAAAAGTGGAGAGGGCTCACCGCGTAGGGAAACACGACGGCGGGAGAGACTGGCCGAGACCCATCATCGCCAGACTACTGAGGTGGAAGGATCGCGAGGAAATCTTGCAGCGCGCCAAACGACTTAAAGGAACAAAAATCTTCATAAACGAGGACTACACCGAATCAATAAAAAGAAAACGCAAAGAACTGATGCCGGAGCTGAGAGCTGCACGAGAAAGGGGGGAGATCGCCTTCTTGAGATATGACAAACTCATTATACGTCCACGCAGCAGTACACCACATCCAGTATAAACACCGGGAAAAGCGTATGGATTTTGGTATGTAAAAGCACATAATTTCACATGTCCAGTAATACATATAGTTCTATAGGAAGCACCGACTTGGACTTTTCAATAAGGAGAATTGCTGAAGCAAACTCCCAGGATTTTACATTCTCTCAATACGACCTACAGAACACTGAGATCGACATCGACCCGGAAAATAACTTTTTTACTAGAGCTATCAATGACTGTCAATACTACACAGAGGATCTGTACAATAGTAAACTTAAGAACATTAAGGCATTCACTGTAATCCACTTCAATAGTCGAAGCCTCTATGCAAACTTTGACCACATCAAAAGCTTCTTAAAACAGTTTTCCACACCATTCAGTGTCATTCTAATCACAGAAACATGGATTAATAATGACAGAGAATTTGAGTTTTCTATTGATGGTTATGAATTTATAAGTATGAACAGAAAGAACAAGCATGGAGGGGGCGTAGCTATGTTTATAGACTCCAACTATAGTTACAAAGTAATGGAAAATAAGACAATGGTGGTGGATGATACACTTGAATGCCTTACTGTTGAAATTACAAGGCAAAAAAAGAAAAATATTATTGTGAGTTGTATTTATAGAACACCTGGCTCTGATGTAGATGTTTTTTCTAACTGGATGGAGGAGCACTTTTCAGGATTAAATCATAAAGTCATGTTTGTGGGGGGAGACCTCAACATCGATCTGTTAAACCCATATAAACATAAAAAGACGGACGAATTTATAAATACTTTATTCAGTATAGGTCTGTTTCCTCTAATCACTAAACCAAGTAGAATAACAACTCATAGTGCAACCTTGATTGATAACATTTTCTCAAATGAAATTGAAAGTGATACAGTCAGCGGGTTAATTATAAATGATATTAGTGATCACCTTCCAGTTTTCGTTATGTATAAAAATGGATATGTAAAAGATGAAGAGGAAAACAAGTATTGGTTTAGAAGGGTAAAAACAGAGAAAACTATTGATGCATTTAAAAAGGAGCTTTTAGCTCAAGACTGGAGTATTGTGTACAGAGAGAATGACACGAATATGGCTTATGATGAGTTTACGCGAGTATTTCAAAAGGTATACGACAAAAACTGCCCAATGAAGAAATACAGTAAAAACAGAAAGTGTAAAGAAACACCATGGATGTCTAAAGGTTTACTAAATGCTTGCAAGAAAAAAAAAAATCTTTACAAAAACTTTATAAGTAACCGAACAAAAGAAGCTGAGGATAAATATAAGAAATATAAAAATAAACTGACAGGTATCATTAGAAAATGTAAACAGGATTATTATAATAAGTTGTTGGATACTAATAAGAATAATATTAAAGGTTTATGGAACATCTTAAATAGTATAATTAGAAATAAACCAAGAACGATTAATTATCCAAAATATTTCAAAGATGAGGATAACACTTTAAATAATATGAATGAAGTAGTCGAAACATTTAATAAATTCTTTGTAGATGTTGGACCGAACCTTGCTGCAAAAATTGTAAACGTTGAGAACTATAATTGTGATCTGATAGAAGCAAATCCTATGTCCCTGTTCCTCAAACCTGTGGAGGAAAAGGAGATACTGGACATTGTTAAAGGGTGTAAAAATAAAACTTCGACCGATTACCATGACATGGACATGAAAACTTTAAAAACTGTTATTGAAAGTATCTCTAAGCCGTTAACTTACATCTGTAACTTATCGTTGCAAACTGGACAATTTCCTGATAGTATGAAAGTAGCAAAAGTGATTCCTCTGTTCAAAGCAGGAGATAAACATCTCTTTACAAACTATAGGCCTGTTTCCCTTTTACCGCAATTCTCTAAAATCTTAGAAAAGGTTTTTAACTCTAGACTCGACAGCTTTATTGAAAAGTGTAATTTACTCTCGGACAATCAGTTTGGGTTTAGGAACAATCACTCAACCTCACACGCGCTCTTTGATATAACTGAAGAAATAACTAATGCTGTAGATAACAAGAAATATGCAATAGGGTTATTTATTGACCTGAGTAAAGCGTTTGATACAATAAACTATGATATATTAATTAATAAACTAGAACTTTATGGAATTAGGGGGGTAGCTCTACAGTGGGTTACCAGTTACTTAAAAAATAGAAAACAATGTGTGAAAATCGGTGATTATCAGTCGAGTTGTCGACAAATTGTCTGTGGTTTACCTCAAGGTTCTATTCTGGGCCCAAAATTGTTTAATATGTATATTAACGACATTTGTAAAACGTCTGAAATACTTAAATTTATCTTGTTTGCTGACGATACAAATATTTTTGCATCAGGAGACGACTTACAGCAGCTGTGTCGGATTGTTAACTTGGAACTCAAAAGTGTCAACAAGTGGTTCAAACAAAATAAATTATCTTTAAATCTGAGTAAAAGCAAAATGATGATATTTGGCAACTGTAACTCCAATGCTCAGGAAGCAATTCAGATAGAAGGTGTTGTTATCGAGCGAGTGCATGAAATCAAATTCCTTGGTGTGATTATTGATGACAGAATTACTTGGAAATCTCATATTAAATATATATCTACGAAAATTTCTAGAAGCATTTCAGTAATTGCAAAAGCAAAGCACATTTTAAACATCAAAGCTCTACATACCTTATACTGTTCTCTGATTTTGCCCTACTTATATTATTGTACTGTGGTTTGGGGTAGTACTTACAAAAACACAGTTAAACCAATAATATTGTTGCAAAAAAGAGCTATCCGAGTAATTCATAAAGTTGGGTTTTTGGACCACACAAACTCATTATTTTTAAAATCAAAGATCATGAAGTTTTGTGACATTGTTGAGTTCCAAACTGTTCAAATGTTATTCAAAGCAAGGTATAAATTGTTACCAAACCAATTACAAAGAAGGTTCCAAGAACGTACTGGTCGTTATGAATTACGTGATGAATTAAACTTTAGGATTCAGAAACATAGCACAACTTTGAAAAGTTTTAGTCCAACAGTTAATGGTGTTCAATTGTGGAATAAACTGGAGATGGATTTGAAACGATGTCCAAACATCAACCTGTTCAAATTTAAATACAAACAAAAGACTTTTGAAATATACAGACAAGAAGAAATGTGTTGCCACTAGGGGGAGCAGTAGGATGGATTATGTGTATTGTTCCTCTATAATCTGGAAGAGTGTTGCTGCTTGGAACGGTTGTCATTCTATTGCTCAAGTTCACAAATGGAGAATTAGGGTTGGCAGGTTATGGATCTGTTGAGAGGAATCCTCCCAACGGGCTCTAAACCTTGTCTTTTAATGCACCACTCAGCATAGGAACATATTCTACAAAATCAGCTGTTAGGGCAGCCATGTGGGGGTTTGTTGATTGGGAGTTACTGCCCTCTTCATCTGGCCCGCTCTACACTTTGGCTTTTTAATGCACCACACTATGCAGGGCTAGCAGCATACTTCACATATAACTCAATTAAATAAATATATAATAATAATGATTATGGAAATTACACCCAAATTAAAATTATACTGAGAATGGTAATGACAACTGGAAAGTATCAAGATCTCAGATTATAATATCTATTAATGTACCTTCATAACATAAAAGTAACTCTCGGTTATCAAGGGTAAAAATCTGGAAGAAATATATTAAGGATCACATTTTTTTTTTTTTTGACTGCTTTGTTCTAGACATCGTACATGAAACGGGATTGTTGTTGTAGCTGTGCGTTGCTTCAATTAATTGTATAAACAGTTCATATATTATTATTTTTTTTGGTAAGTTTGTAAGTTGGTCTGTATGAATGTAGCTGCTTGAAATGTTCTTTTTTTATTTATTTTATTGCACTTGGGGGTGGGCAATCATAAGCTTTTGCTTCAGCCCACTCCTTTTGAGCACTATGTGTACTGCTCAAATAAACAAATAAACAAAAAAAATAAACAAAAAAAAAACCTGTAGGCCAAGGACTCGGTTGTAATGAAATGCATTAGAAGTCAATCAGCAGGCTTTCGGGGGTTGAAAACATTACGCGATCCAAAAAGTCGGCCTATAATATCTGCCCTTTTATAAAATTCAGACGAATATTGATCAAAGAACAGTCTTCACCTGCACGGATGATCAAGATTCTTCAAAGGCACCCACGAGATTTCAAAGCATCCATGTTTTGTCAATGGATATTATTAAATTCTACCGACGCAAACAGCAGTGGAGTTGAACTTGAAAAGACTTCCTTCATTACGAAGTCCTTGTTATCCAGGTTGAAGCCGCAAAAACAACAAACTCTCCTCTGCTTTCGAGTGAGCCGCTGTGGCCGTCTTTCCTCGGCTCTCGCAGTGAAAACTCCGAGTCACGGGCACGGAATCGCTTCGCTGATCTAAAAGAGTGCGGGGGTCGGGGGGGGGTGGGGGGTCTCATGCGTTGCACCCTTTCTTTTCTAATTGGTCCAAGCCCTCTCCTTGGCCTCTCTGTGACTTTGCTTGTCCGTCCGACGGGGGGTTTCGGTGAGGTGGGCGAGGGTCAGGATAGACGACCGTCCAGAGGGTATAATTACCAGAAAACGCGTGCCCACCTCCCATCAGCGTATAATGATAAGTCGGAGGAGGCGCCGTTATGGGGCAGCGGAGGAGACGGCGGCGGCTTCATTAGCTTTTCTCACCTCAGGAGTCGGTGTCAGTGAAGGTAAACACCAGACATGGAAGGAAAGGTGGCAGTTTTCACATTATGCTGACAGAAAGTGGCCACTGGCTCCATCATACAGATATAAAGGAAGTGAAAGTTAATTATTTCTTGTTAATCCGCTATATGATTTGATGGAAAGTCATTAAAAATTTCCATGATAATTTTTTGCCCCTTTTTGCCTATAATGCCAGACCCAATATTACTATTTAACCATTATAGTTCCATGTTAGTTTGTACCACGTTTTATAATTCTAAGAAAAAGTACAGTATATGTGTGTCTGACCTTTATTGTAGTCCTCTGATGGAAGCGGACCACAAACCAGAGGTAATGTGACTAAACGAAGCCAAGTTGTAACCATAGACCGTCAACAGCGACGGACTGAGGGCACGTGGCTCCACCAGTGCGGGCTAATGACGCTCGTTCATGTTAGTAATTTGGCGGTTTTTTTTTTTTGGAGCCAGCTCCATTATATGGGAAAAAATAGCAAAAGGAAAAAATGATGACGATGTTGCGCGTGTAAAGTCAAACACGTGGAGAACAGAATGATGAGCCTGTGTTCAATGATGACTTAATCACCTAATTTCTGGAATAATTAGGCTCTCATTAGTCTGTCGCTATTGACGGTCTATGGTTGTCTTGTGATGGGATGAGTTTAACTCTAACTTAAAAAAAAAAAAAAGAACCTTATAAAGGGTATGGTTCTTTGCAAATCCTTGCAAAGAACCGTTTTAGACAACCGCTTTTTTCCCCCCGAAATGTGGCACTTGTATAACAATTTGAACCATTGTTTTTGGCCATGATGGGGGCATGGAAGGGAGAGAGTTCAGCTTCCTGGCTGCCTGGTGGATGAAACTGTTAAAGAGTCCAAGTTAAAGAGCCGTTGAAATGTCCCAATTCAGTCATGAACGTCACAACGCTATATCCAAAAGTCAAATTTACAAAGGCTGAGCCCCATCTTTTTTATTAGTGCCTCAGTGTATTATCTGGCTTTCTTATTCCAACATTCTGCATGAACGTCTTTTAACTGAAGGCCTGAATCTTGCCATGTAGTCCGAAACCCAGCATTACACCTACTTGTACAATGGCCCTAAAGATTTCCGTTTACTTGTTACTTTGTTGTAGTGCAGCAGGCTGTTTGTAGACTCCCTGTGTGTGTGTGTAAAAAACATGCAGGGTCTCATCTGTTCGTGAGTGATGAGCACAGCTCTTTGTGCGCCTGTGGTTGGTGTGGACTCTGTGATTCTGCTTCTGCCGCCTCAGCGCTTTACTGTGTCTGCACAAACCAACATACTACCATCAGCAGATATCGGTCACTACTTTCACCGTCGCTGTGTAGTTTTGTTGTGAGGATACTTTCTCTTCACTTTTGTAAAAGGGACTGAACATTATCGTCTCTTAGTCACTGTGCTGGACTGATCATGAGAAGAAAAAAAAACATTTTAAAGGACCTTCCTCATACAAAATTGACTTCTTGAGATTTTCACGACGCGATTATGTAATAACCTCTTCAAAAACTCACCGGGCGTAATCCTGCATATTCAGTCGGTCTTCATCTTCCGCATACAAAAAAAGCCAGCCCACACTCTGATATATACGTCACACGGAGAAACCATTGAAGTTCCTCTGCGTTTTATCGTCCAAACACCTCCACCAAACTCCTCGGTCAAACTCTTTCCCACGCCAATTAGGATATTTACCCTTTTTCTGGGAGTAGAGTCCAGAATGTAATGTTATAACTTCAGTGTCCAAATGCTTATGTGAACGAAAACCTTTCCATTTTCCTGTAAACTAATGGAGGCTTTAGAATGTAAGATACTGGAGTTATTTGGACACTGCAGTGTGTTCGTTAGCTGCTGTTCTCTACGGGTAAATACATCGGAGTGGTTCCATGGCTCCCAGGTTTGATTCCCACCTGGACGGGGCCTTTCTGTGTGGAGTTTGCATGTTCTCCCCATGTCTGCGTAGGTTTCTTCCGGGTACTCCGGTTTCCCCTACCACTAAAATCATGTACAATAGGCCCACTGCTCTTTACGGGCCCTCCAGTGGCATCGAGGGATGGGTCAGATGCAGAGAACAAATTTCGTTGTACAGTTGTTGTTGTTGTAATGACAAATAAAGTAGCTTTACCTTTAGGCCTTAGCTTTCAAATGAGGCATTACACTGTTGCTCTCCAGTCAAGAAGCTTGTAAATTTGGATAAAGCTGAACTGGAGAAAATGCACTCGGTTAAGAGGTTAAACAGTTTTTTGGCTGTCCAACTTCAGAACCGTGGAAGACACAAAAGTCCATGAATCCCTCTGAGAGTAACAGACATCAGTCAGGAGGGCAATAGAAGGTCCAAGGCACTCTGATTGTAAAGATAAAAGTCCTTTTATTGGTACAGGGACGCCAACACGTTTAGATCTCAAGTGGTCTTCATCAGGGCTAGTAATTAAACAAGGGAAAACCGGTGTTTTAAAATGCCCAGTGGACATAACAGGACATAGCAGGTATACTTCTGTTGCCCTACTGACTGATGTCAGTTACCCTCATAGGGATTTTTGGAGTTCTGTGTCTTCCAGTTAAATTGTTTTTGTCCCCGCAGAACACCTGATCGTGGTTTTCACACTACCCGTGCCCCGATGTACTCACCCTCATCCTGTTCGTTCTTCAGAACTGTGTCCCAGGTATGAGAAAGTTGGTACTCCCCCTCGTCACGGTTCACAGACAGGGGAGCGCACCTCCGGATCTCGAAGGCTTCTCTGATCCAACCGTAGTGTTTGAGGGAGCGTACCAACTTTCTCACACTAGGGACACAGTTCTGAAGTGGGACTGCAGATGGCGCTATAAGAACATATTGCCGTTTTAAAATATTTTTTCCGATAATTGAAACATGGCTGACGTCCACGGTGATGTTAAATGACATTCCATCCCAAACCCTATGGGAAAAACGGTCACCTCTCACTTTCACAAATCTGAACTGGTAGAATCAACAGCACTCGATAAACGGAGTACAGGTGAAGTGCAATCAGCATGATCTGTGACATTTTTCGCTGTTACGTTTTTCCCCTCTTTTCGTCAGCCGTTGCTTTTTTTCCCCCCACGGTGTAATGAGATGGCGATATCTGACAAGCTCTCACTCGACGCGTTACAGTGATTTGAAGAAGTGTGCCATTCAACCAATTAGTTTTGCATCATTCACCTGAGGGAGCGCGATCCGGAGCGGAGCGCTGTGCAGGCAATTAACATCGGGAGACGCCTCTAACCCCATCCATTTTTAATAGGCCGCCACACTGTTGTTGGCGAGTAAAGCTAAGAGCAGGCGCAGAAAACACTCGGAGAGTTCTTGACACGTAATGAAGTCGGCTTACTGTTCAGTGTCGACAGCCACTTCATGTGTTCTTCATGTTTTATATTGTATCTGCGAGTGTAGTTAAGGGGTCTCCATTTGAATCCAATTTCAATTCAATCCTATCAATATTTCGCTATTTACAGATATGTTTTACAAGTGACCACCTCTTTATAGGAAATAAACAGTGTATATTACACCGGTGCAATATACGCCCTGTACAAGACAATGTTCAACGTAAAATATTTGTCTAAATATTATCTAAAAATATCGTCATTGTGTGGATTGAATGTGTTCTCGTATAGGCTGAACAATCCATGGCAAAGTAACATAGAAAATATGCAAAATCAACTTTTTAATGCCTTTTTCTGTGTTTCAAGCCACTCGCGGACCTTTGAGTAATCTTTGGATCTTCGCCAGTGGCTATCCTCTAGCGTCGCTGTGGCAGCTCACAAAAACCTCTCGATCTCTTGCTAAGCTTAAAGCGTCTCATCGTGAAGTAAAACAAATTGCCATCAATTCACTTCGGCAACATGCTGGCACGCAGTGTATTTTTTTTCTTCTCTTTATTGAAACAGCTGCACAGCAAAGGAAGAGCAAATAGGGAGTGGGAGGGGCTGAAGGAAGTTTGCGTGGAGGATCAGGAAGTGAAATTACTGGATATTTAGTATAGTGCATTTTCTAACCACCAAAGTGTAGTGTAGTGTTTGACATTATTGCCCCCTCTTTAAAGTAATAAATATAGTGTTAGATTTTCCCAACACTAACAGAAGACGGGTCTCACAAGTGTCTTTACGTCTGAAGGTTCCCATCATCTGGAATCACACACGGTACAGTGGGAGAGGACTGGCCACAGTCTGGACCCTCTGCGAACAGCTACTTCATCAGCCCTCCTTCCACTCACACCCAGGCCCAACACCACTCCAATCCAACCCACTCAAGGGCGAGAGAACACTTTTCGATATCATACCAATGTACACTACGCACGAGACGAGAGACACCACTCGGCGTCGAATTGATCGTGCCAAAGACATTAAGTCCCGGGAATCAAGAAACGCCAGTAATTAGGAAATAATCATTCTCGTGCGTTGGGATCCGCACATCTCAATGCCCCGTCCTGTGATAACCACCCACAAAGTCACGGCCGATCCCCGCTAATTGCATTTTGGAGTCAAAGGCGTGGGATCAATGGCTATCTCTGAGCCTTTAGCTGCGTCCTTCACCCACTGCGCTCGGGAAGGCCAGCGAATGTTCCTGCTGAAGAAAATTGGACAAAAGGTAGACAAAAATAGGCGATACGGGTGACCCGTGGGTGACTGCAATGACTCTCATCTTTGATGGTGGTGAAAAATACCAAAAAACAACTACAAATGTGTAATTAAGGGGGTAAGGCTGTGCAATCAATCGAAATTCAATTACAATTGTGATTATTACCTCAAACAATTTTAAAAATCGCATAAATAGATTATTAAGGATGCCCTCCCAGTTGTCCATCCGATCAGCGCGGTTTGTTTGTGAGCGTGTCTGAGCCGCTGAACTACAAGCAAGATGGAACTGTTGTATTTGTCGTGGCAAAAAAGAAAAGAAAAAGTCTATCATCTTTATAAAATTAGCTCTTGTGATAACGCCACTGATAGGTCTCACCTTTTCCCCAGGCGCTGGCCGTGTGTAGAACATCTCACCAAGCAAAGCAAACTGGCATTATTTCATGCCGTTCATCCCTCACATTTCACGTGCCATGGCTCATGCTCATACAAACAAACAGCGCTGAGTGATGATGTCATGGCTCAGTCTGCTTGTGCAGGTGTAAGGGCAGTCCAGCAGGGGGCAGGTGTGAAACAGAGACCTCTCCTCAATCGAGGCATACTTGATATCTTACTTTTGTTACTGTTCAAAGAAAAATATGTAGTAGTTTTTTGATTAATAAATAAATAAAATAAAGATTGACTTTTTTAAGGCAACAATTAATCATTTAAATAATTGTGATTACATTTATTACAAAAATAATTGTGATTATTATTTTTCTATAGTCGAGGTGCCCTGATTAATCCGTGGTTAAAAACATACCTGGGGTAATATTTTGCTTATGCGTTTTTGAGTAATTAATGTTGCTTGTTTCTTCGTCTGCTGAAGTGCTCGATTCTCGGGGGGAAACTCTGGGCACCTCATGTGACACATGGCCCACGATAACTTCACGATACGCCATGAATCGATATATTGTACAGAATAACCTATAATACATCACTATTTTTAAAGAAACATTAACCTTTTTTATGATTTACATTTGCTTTCATGTGCATTGTTACATGTTTTTAAGTGAATCAGTCTTGTTTCCAAAAATAATAATCTTATATAATGATTATAAGCATTATCATAACAAATGATGTATTTGTGTGGCAGTGTTTGGTGCAAGTGCTAAAAAAAACTGTATCGCTGCCCTCGACTGTTCTAACTGAATTCTTAACCATTATTGACCCCTTATTGACTGTGAAAGCAGCGGAGCACTTCGGCCTCATTAATATGCATAACGTTGTTCATTAATATGCATAATGTCTTCAGACACTTTTATCGGAATTAAAAGTTTTGTATCGTGCTGCAAAATATCACAAAATACATATATTTTCACATCCCTCCTCTGATCTGTATATTTCCCGGATTATACTGCGTATAACACGGAACCCCCATTCTTTTAAAGCCTATCCAACAATGGATCAGTCCCAAAGTGCAGCATAAAGCTGCTTACTGCGCTGTTTGTTGAAAGTGAAAGTTTGTTTTTAGTATGTAATTCCCAGAGGGAGCCCCAGGAAATCCTGACCAGCACTGGCCCCTATGTCCCAGACTTACAGGTGAAATTATTATTACTTGTTTTGGGTCTTCTACTTGAATTACTGCCTAAATGCGGTTGCGTGGCATGGATGTTCTCAGCCTGTGGCACTGCTGAGGTGTTATGGAAGACCAGGATGCTTCAACCAGAGGAATATGATAACTGAAGCCCATGTCCAGGGTCTGTCTGTGTGTGGTGGCTCTTGATGCACTGACTCCAGCCTCAGTCCACTCCTTGTGAAGGTCCCCCACACTTTTGAATGGCTGACTGCGCTCATTGTGCCCCTTTTTCTTCCGCACTTTTCTCTTCCATTTAACGTTCTGCTTTGACGCAGCACTTTGAGAACATCCAACTTGTTTTGCTATTTCCTTTTGAGCCTTTCCCTCCTTATGGAGGGTGTCAATTATGGTTTTCTGCACAACTGTCAGGTCAGCAGTCTTCCCCATGATGGTGAATTCTACTAAACCACTGAGAGACCATTTAAAGTCTCAGGGAGCCTTTGCAGGTGTTGGATTCATTAGCTGACGAAAAGAGACACTGTGAGCTACAATAATAGTCCCTTTTCACAATATTCTAATTTTGAGATTTTGAATTTGTGTTTTTTTATAAGCTGTGAGCCAAAATAATCATGCACAGTGAGATATACCAAGCCTTTATTTGTTATAATTTTGAAAATTATGGCTCACAGCTTGTATAAACCCCAAATAAAACATCTCAGCAACATCTCAGGATGAGCGCAGTCTGGAGAGGATTGTGACACCTCAGCAGTGCCACAGGCTGATAGCATCCATGGCGCGTCACATTAAGGCAGTAATTCAAGTAAAAGGCCCAAACCAAGTACATATGCAGGATTATAGTTTTCAGAGGCACCACATTGTTTAAAATCATTTTTTCATGGATTTCATGTAATATTCATTTTGGGCTTTTTACAGCTGTAAGCCAACATTTTCAAAATTAAAACAATCAAAGGCTTGACATATGTCATATATTAGTTTCACATTTTAAACTCAATTACAGAAATAAATGAACTTTTTCACAGTATTCAAATGTTCTGAGTTTCACCTGTACTGTCTTATCGATACAGAAACATGAATTAAAACTATACACACATGGTTCATGGTTTGCTGGATGTTTTAGTTGCACTCTAAACATAATGAAAAAGTGTCTGGGGCGATGCTTCATCTGATCTGTGTGCACACTGACCACTGGCTGTCGCCCTCCAAGCCGTTTCTCCTGATTTATTCAGCCTATTTCTTTATATGATTGGGGAGGCGCTATCTTAAGGTTAGTTAATTAACTTAGCTCTGCAGTTAAAATAATATGTCATGTCCCCGCTGATCTTAAACCTGAAATGTAATGCCAGCCAAGGCATTGACATAAAAGGCAAATCCCGTGCCTCACACAGTTGTAAAATCTAAATTGACTAATAAATTAAACAAATTGCTTGAAATGTCGTTGGATTTAAACAGAAAACGCGGAGAGGTTATACAGCGAGGTCTCGTCTCACCGGGTTGCCTTGCTCCTTTATGTGTAATTTTCTGCTTGACTGAATAAATCCTAAGTACGACTAATGATTTATTTGGTTGGTGCCAGCGATTACGGGTTATAAGTAGAGTATTTCCGGGACAAATTGCATAGAAGCTGACATAAACAGTCATTTAGAGTTTGAGATTGAATGTTAAAATTAAACTAGCATACAGTGCATAGACCGACATCAGCTAAAAACAATATCTAAAGTGGACAAAGGAGCTCTGTAAAACATCTGCCAGGTCACTGGGCGGCAGAGGAGCCAAATATGAGAGTAACATTAAATATTAATATTTTTAATATTTTTCCACAGCTGAACTCATCCATCCATCCATTTTCTTCCACTTGTCCGTTGCCGGGTCGTAAATCACATTGCACCAGCCCCTATGGCTCCTCCTGCAGGCGGTGGGCCCACAGAAGGACGGCCTCATGGTTCTAACCGGGCCTGTTGGTCTCTCATAAGGGGCTTCGAACTCAAACACATTCAATTGTTTCCCTACACACATTGTCTATAAAGACTCATTTCTTTCAAATATTGTTCACTAATGTCTTAAACTGTATTTGTGAACAGTGCACTTCTCCTTTGTCAGAGAATCAGTCCGATGTGACCATCATTTGCCTCATGCAGTGCAAATCTAGAACTGGAATACACGCTGTGGCAACACTAATAGCTTACCATCACCGAGTATGGTGCGAAGGAATAATGCACAAACTTGTAAAGCGTATGTAAGACGAATGCATTATTATGATGATGATACGCCTACCCATACCCTAACCCCCGCCATGAGCCACTCGATTCACAACGATGACGTCAGCAAACCACATATGTGGCCATACCGCCTTTGCTCTGGCCGATCCCGTCAGACCTTGGAAGCTAAGCAGGGAAGGGCCTGGTCGATATTTGGATGGGAGACTGTTTGGTAACACCAGGAGGCCTGGGCGAATGTAGTGTGAGAGTGAGTGAATGGTTGGTGGTGGTCAAAGGGGCCGATGGCGCAGACTGGTTGCCTCGCTTCCGTCAGTCTACCCCAGGGCAGCTGTGGCTACAATAGTAGCTTACTAGCACCAGGTATGGCGTGAATGAATAGTGCAATGTAAAGCGTCTTTGAGTGTCCAGGAAAGCGCAATATAAAACCGATGCATTATTATTAGGGGGCGACGGTGGCGCAGATGGTAGAGCGGGTCGTCTCATGATCGGAAGGTCGAGGGTTCGAATCCCGCCTCCTGAAGGTGCACATTGTCGTTGTGTCCTTGGGCAAGACACTTCACCCTCCTTGCCTCCAGTGTCTGCGTACACTGGTGTATGAATGAGAGAGTGAATGGGCCCCCTATGAGAGACCAACAGGCCCGTTTGGAACCATGAGGCTGTCCTTCCGTGGACCCACCACCTGCAGGAGGAGCCATAGGGGACTGGTGCTATGTGATTTGGGCGGCTCCAACAGCTGCCCCCACGAACCGGCAACGGACAAGTGGAAGAAGATGGATGGATGGATTATTATTATTAACACACACTCTGCCATCTGCCTTGAACAGTGAACATCCGTGAAGAGAACACTTCTCCAACGTGCCAGACTTCAAGTCAGTTACGATGAAAATCTGCAGTCAGGTGGAGACCCCAATGTGGGTGACAGTTTGTGCAGAAACCCCTTGGTTGGATGTGGAGGTCCTGGTCTTCTGTGGTTACACATGGTCTGCGGTTGGGAGGCCGTTTGCATGTACTGCCAAATTCTCCGGAATGTCTTTAGAGGCGGCTTGTGGCTTATGCTGGACAATCGGCATGCCCGACAGCACGCTCTCTCGAAACGTGTAACAACTGTGGCACTGTGTGTAAAACTGAACATTTTATTGTGGTCAGCCTACGGCACAGCTGTGCAATATTCATTGAGTCTAATCAGGGACGGATTCTCTTGACACAGGAGAAGTGCTCACTAACACAGATTCAGACGGCTATGAGAGCAATATTGAGATAAATGGGTCTGTTGTTTATACAGAAAATGTCTTTGAGTTCAGCTCATGAAAAATGTAGTGTTTATATTTTTGTTCAGTGTATTCACCTTAAACGCAGGATCTCTATGGTAACATACAATACCGAACTGTAGCCCAGCTAAAAAAAAAAATCATTCTATATAATTAAAAGCAGTCTTAACCTTCACACCGAGCTTGACAGTAAATACATTTCTCAGATAAGCGTATTTATTTAAGGCTTAATGAAACACTTTTATTTCCACTTAATTGGTGTTTTGACGTTTCTACTCCACCACGGTTGTTTACTTTGAAGGCAGCGTTCGGCTTCTCCGTGGCAAGTGTTCTGCTTTTGATTGAGGGGCCCGTTTTATATTGGGAGACTTATTTTCTCGCCGCCACAGAATTACTTTTGACTGACTCTTTGCTAATCAAACATGGGAGATTCATACAGGCTTTAAGAGATAACGGTCCATGGAGATCGCAATAAGATGTTAATCCAATACAGTTTCCCGTCCTCTATATTTGCTCTATGTTAAATGTAATTGTTTGATGGTCTTATCGGCTCTGTTATTGAAATATGAGGGGATCAAAACGGCAAGTGCCATGAAAGGAAATAGATTTAAGTCAATTCCATTTGAAACAGACGTTAAATGGATGGGATGGTGGTCATTCGATCCCTGAAGAGCACAAGCTGCACATAATCCGCAAGTCCATCTCCATCTAAAAGCCACCTGAGCTACACCTTTGATGAAAGTCAGGTCAAACCGCTAAGGATAATTTATGGCTGTCGAGGTGTTGGAGTTTGTGTGTAAAGGAAACTCCGAACATAATGGGAATGGAGGTCAACTTTTCTTCAATTTACAGTAACCTTGTCCCCTCCAAGTGAAGGCATCGATGGCCCCAGGCTTTTGTGTAACGCCTCACGTTCCAGTTCACGGTGCTCGACCCATGGTTCAGTGCATCACGGGGCACGTACGATACAACAACAAAAAAGTTGCTTTTGAAATAAAATAGCCTAAATGTTCATCGTTACGCAGTATGTGAATAACAAATTGGCAATGCTTTCTAATGATTCAAAGCTGCTTTATAATGAAATGTGCACCCGGGCTTTCAATGCCAAACAAGATAGAAAACAAACCTGTAGTGAGTGATATATACTATCAAGTAAAGAAAAAGAAAAGATAAACAGAAAAGGAAATATCAGTGTGGGCCAGCGAAAAATCCTAGCATTGTCATCTTTGAATATACTCGCGCCATCAAGGAAGAAGAAATTCTTTGATGAAATAACCAGGTCATTTGGGATGTTCAGGTAGTCGGCTGATCTCATGAACATTACCTAAAGGGTAGACCTGATGTTTTTTGCATTTTATTGCTATAATGCTTTGTTTGTATTGTATTAATGTTTTTATATGTAGATTAGTTTTCTTGTTCAGCGAGAGAGTGTGTTACGGGTCTGGTCTAGGGGGCTGACCCGCACCGGAAGAATAATCTGAATAAATGATGGGACAAGAGGCAGTGAGCTTTGGTTCCATGCAGCCTCGCTTCATATATATTTTAATTACAATTCTGTTTCGGTATTTACCAAAAATCATGTATACTTTTACTTTGTCTAATCATGTTTCACCTTTTTCCAAAATCACTTGTAACCTTTATACTGTACTAGTATCTTGTTACTACCTTATATAGTAACAGTTTATCACTGTTACTTTCATCTCTAACAAACATCACCAGTAAATAGTGCTTTTACCTTTTGTAGTTTTCTACTTTTTAAAACAAGTATATTTCGTTACTTGGGTACGACTAAAATAATGTTTATAAGTACAATCGCTTGGTCTGCTAATCAAATCCTTTCTTGATGTTTTTACAAAATTACAGAACAAAAATATATCAAAAGAGTCAATAAACATTACTGTTTCCATTACAGAAACCAATTTAGCATTTAAACAATATTAGTTACACTTTTCAAAAATGTCTGGGAGCTTATGTTCATATTACTTGGGAGAGTTACGGTGGGGCGCCGCCATTACACAACCTCATGGTAGCCTTACTACAACGAGCGCGATTCTACACAGTACATTAACGTAATTTAGCTTTCCAAAACGACTTGAAAAACGGCTATAAGCAACCACAATAGTATACAGTCATGTTGCATGTGATATTACATGTGCTTTATACATTACTACCTGAATAAACAGGAGAAAAGATGAGACAAGAGGCGGAGCTACTGCTTTCTCACTACATTGCCCCCTCGTGGCGCACCCCAATATTGCAATCACCTTATGAACCTGGGACGTAGAAGGTCCCGGGTTCCATTCCCACCTGGACGGGGCCTTTCTGTGTGGAGTTTGCATGTTCTCCCCGTGTCTGCGAAGCTTTCCTCCGGGTACTCCGGTTTCTCCTACCACCAAAACCATGTACAATAGGCCTGGATGGATGATGTGTGTGTGAATGCATGATGTTGGTCAGAGGGACCGTAGGCGCAGATGTGTGCAGTCGCGACAGCGCTTCTGTCAGTCTCCCCCAGGGGAAACTGAAGCTACTAACGTAGTTTACCATCACCGAGTGTGGAGTGAATGTAAAATGCTCTCATGTAAAGCGCTTTGTGACCATGTCTGTGAAAGGCGCTATATAAATAAAGATCTTCTTCTTCTTAGAATCAAAGAAAGACATTAATACATTGAATTATCAAGACTCTTTTTAACTGAAGTGCTACTAAATAAAAATACTGTGATTATAAAGTAACATAAAAATGTGACTGCACATTTTGTGCGTGTCACAAGTGCCAAGGCAAAACTTTTTTCCATTGCTTTAGTACCTTGTACTTGACGCATAATGAATAAACTTGAGCTTGAAACTTGAACTTGATCACATAGTGATGCTGAACCTAGATCTGACCAACTGCAGCCACCCCAGATCAGAACTGTCGGTTACATCCCGGTGGCAAATGGTTTTTGGTCAGACAGTGTACAAAAGAGGCTGAGCAAGTTCAGAGTAGCTTAGTTACTCATGAAGCATCACCACTGAAACCAGCCAGTAAAGGTGACAGATTGAGATTCTATATCTACAATCGAGCTTTCACAGACCTGCAAGAATCAATATTTTAAGATGTAGCCTTCCACAATGTTTAAAAGAATAATGGACAGGTGACTGTGAGAAGCTTCGGTTTTGAAAGGGCAGTGCAAATGCCATTTATTGTTAATGTCAGATTGGGGAACTTGACAAGACAGTATATCCTGAACTATCTTGTTTTGGAAATGCTGGACAAGCAGTGTAGTGCCAAATAGCATTATCCCATGTCATACTGTTCTCTACAGGAAAAGGAAAAAGAATGCCTCTGCAAGATGTTTCCTCAACAACAATCCAAAAACACAAAGGGAAGAAGGATTGTGAACTGGACGCACTGTTCAGTCAGAGTTTAGATCCTCATGCTCGATGCTCATTTGTAGCTGCGGCTCAAGATGTCAGGCTCTCGCTGCGGACCTTGTTCTGTGAGAGGGGAAATCAAACGCAACGTTCTACTTTTGCCGATGAACAACAGCGGAAACATGAGTTCTATGTCGTAAACGTTGTTGTTCACATGATGTTTGCATTTACTTATTCTCTTTGAAAGCATTTGACCGGGAGGCAGCGTGTGGAGAGGGGAGCGAGGAGTATAGGTAAAAGCTGGATTTCTGATGTTTGGTACATAACAAAAAAGTCTATACTGAAAAGCAGTGGCAGAAATTCACCGTTTGATATGTTGTGTGTCCAGTCCATTTGCGCTGGGGGGGGGGGGAAATACAGCCGCGCATCCTTCATTCTTGCTGAAACTCCTCTCTGCAGGGTGTAATATTTTGTTCCGATATAAATGGATATCAAAGGAAGGAGTGGCACGCCGTTTGAAACATTGTTTACCCGCGCTCCATTAGTCTGCCGTGAGGTGGGCCTCTCCCTTCAGGCGTCCGGCTCGCTAACTAATGCTCTTCCTCTTCTCACTACCTGCAATTAGCCCTGAACATCGCGACGCCCGCTGATGCCTGACTAATAGGGAGTATCTATCACACAGCACCAGGCAGGAGGCTCCAGCGCGCCGCACTGCCCGCGGAGTCGTGTTTTCAACTCACTCCCAGTGTAGCCCCCGTAATCAATCTCGTGCGAAGATGGCGTTGCATTCCATGGTTCAGAAATGGAGCCGGAGCGGTGCATTATGAAATGGGCAAACTATAATATCCTGTGTAATGGTCTTTTCAGCTACGCTTGCAAAATACTCGGATGTAAACATTTGAGATCCTCCGGTGGCAATATTATTTATTGTCTTCAATCCGATTGGGACAGAGCCTGATAATGAACACGCACACACACGCCATAGATTAATATCCTTAAAAGGAAAGGTTGTAGTTTCCATTTAAGACAGACATTTTCGACTGCTGCCGGGAGTGATTCCGGAAAAAGGTTTTTTTGTCATTGAATGGATTCACAGACAGGATTTTGTTTTTCTTGGTGCAATGGTGCAAATAAATGATTAGTTAGGGAATGTCATAAACTAAGTAAAACAAGATATAGTGACCTGTTTTTTCCACTGGTAATGCCCTGATGAAGACCACGCAGCTGTTGGCCATGTCCCATCCACAATAAAGGATTTTTTTTTTATTTAACAGCTAGAGTGCCTCGGATCTTGTTTGTTCTTAATGCTCGTATGGTAACTACCTCTGATCCTCAAAGAGCACCTGCTGGCTATTTTTCCTGGACCCTCGGACGCACTCGCCCGTCCTCTTTCCGTTATATCGTCAAATTAGCTTAAACGTCCAATACCGACCTGAAAACGGCGTGTGCTGAGAGCGCTCTATTCAAATAATGGAGACGCAAACCAACAGAGAATGTGGAAATGGAGTGGCATGTCTACACACAGAATGTATGATTTGTCCAGTACAATACCGGTAATGTGTGCACCTGTGCAATCTTGACCCTGGGTGTGTCAATGCTCCAGCTGACACCATTCCCTTTCTCCCTTTTGCCCTGAGCACGCCCATATTACTAACAATCACTCAATGTATGAGGGGAAAATAAACCCGGAAAACGGCAACAGTAAAATGACTCCCTTTGCATCCTGTATGTCCAAGTCCTTGCCACTTGCTTAACACTATAAAGTCTCAGTTATTGTCCTTTTGTGGCAGAGCAGTTTCTGTCTTGGCCTATATAAGTGCAAAGCCTCATTAGCTGAGCCTCAGAAGGAGCTCTACTCCCCCCCCCCCCCCCTCCCTCTCTCTCCCTCTCCTTCTGCCTAGGAGCTGCGCAAAGACTGAATGACATAACTGTTTTCCCACCAGCGCCACAGCAGAATTAAGTGACTAATTGGAAATATCTCACATTACTGCCTCTCTCACTCTGTCATTGCTCATATTTTCTCTCATCTCGTCATGCGGTTCTTTGTACATCGTATTCATGCTCAAAATCGAGCATTTTTAGTTCAAATAAGACTGGCAGTCTCTACGACGTCTCCGCAACCTGAACTGATTGCGTGCAAACAAAGGACCTATCTATTTGACTGGTCTCTGAGACATTGCAGGGACGTCACGGAAAAGTCTCACAGGTTAAGGACAAAAAAATATTATTCGCAAAACACAACTGCTTGAGATCGCGGAGACCTCGCGGAGACCATGCGGGGACTTTTTCAAGTCTCCATACAGTCTCCGCTGAAAT
The DNA here is from genome assembly GCA_021464625.1 of Proterorhinus semilunaris. Lineage (NCBI taxonomy): Eukaryota > Metazoa > Chordata > Actinopteri > Gobiiformes > Gobiidae > Proterorhinus > Proterorhinus semilunaris. The sequence goes on along the minus strand of CM038356.1, from coordinate 25,666,930 downwards.
TAAACATGTTCGCCTCCACTGAGACTACCCGGAGACTCGCCTTGTCTCCAGGGGACGTCTCGGAGGCAACTCGAGTCTGCAACTCGTTTCCAGGCCGGTAAGAAAGGCCCTTAACTGTTCTTGTATGTGTAAAACTTTTAGGTGCTTTTATTTTTTATTTAAACATTGTGTTTGTGGCATTGAGACTTTTTGGGGGGATTTTTAACCCAAACCGCTTAATAACCAGCCATTATGCAACCTCATGGATCTTAAATTGTCAGGCTCCCAGAACACTGTGAGGAACATTATTACCGTTTTCACTTTCTAAGATTAGCGGCTAATGAGCTTGACACATTTTGTCCATGTCCACTGTAACTATATAGAGTTTTGAAATGGTCAATAAATATCCATTACAAAGTCAAAGATTATACAGCAAGGCATAGGGAGAGGGGGATTTAAAAGAAGGGGACAGGCCTGACAATGAACTTTGATGAAACTTTGGAGGTTGGCAGGGATTTTATTTCTCCTCCGGGGCCTGGTGGCTGTTACTGCTGGAGCATACGGTTGGGATAGCGCTCGCTCAGCACTTCGCGCCGTAGAAAGTATAGACCTACATTCTGCTGCTGAGGCAATGACTCAAAAGGCCAGCGTCTAATTGCAATAATGTAGCCCTGACTGAATCACTGTCACTTCCCCATTAGGCGTGTATGAGCATAGTAATTATCACAAAAACAGAGAGAGCCGAGCTGCTAAAAAGTACCTTTTCCTCCTTTCTTTCTATGAACAAATGTCTAGACTTGAACTTTAAGTCCGCCATAACTGTGCAGGCATGATGTAGTATGGCTAGTGTAGCCGGCCAAACCGAACACACACATGCTGAACCAAAACAGTACACAGTTTTGGTTCATTTTAAATCACGTTTCACAAGCTTGGTTATTCCTTCTTTTTCTTTCTAACACTATCGAAAATGGCAAAACATTTAATCCCAATAAGAGTGTTTGTCCAAAAGTAGGTTAACGGCCTGAATGAAGGCAAAACAAAATAATGTCTCCGAGCTATCCACAAAACTCGTAAGCTCACTTTGCACGTGAGCACACAAGACGGATGCGTTTACAAGTTGAATCGTTCCCCTCCTTTAATAGAGCCATCCACGCTGTCAATGGAGTCAACAGTACACAAGAATGTAGGTTATGTTTTGAAAAGCGATGCACTGTACCTCGTTACCCCAGTCCCACAAAATACATAAATAACAATCTTCTTTTAAGTTACACACAAAGTCTCCGCGGCAAATTAATTCATGATTCCGACCTAAAATATTGATTGTGAAGGCTGCGGCTGCTGACACGCGTGTGATTGTTTTAATATGGATGAGCATAAACAAACACTGCTGATGGAAAACATGCAGACAGACAGCACTCAATGAAGGCCTGTAATTAGCCCAGCGCCGGCCGAACCGCGCTAGATTAGCATCTCATTATTAGACTCAAGTAAGACATCACAGTGCAGTGATCAGAGCTAAATATACTTGACAAAAAAAAAATACGTGTCTCGAAGTCATGGATGTTCTGGAGAAATGCTGGGGGTTTTGAAAGATACTGTATGCCAATCGAAAGCAGAAGTGTCCTTGAGCAAAGCTGTGGTTTCATCAAAATCAGAGGAATAATGTTAAGATGAGCAAAGAACTAAGACGCCATTGATGAACATTAATAGATACAACAACAACAAAAACGATATAGAAGACAAAACCAACGTTGGAACTAACGTCTTGTAAGAAGACAAAAGAGGAGGAAACAACTGAGAAGAAGACTGAAGCGAAGGGAACCAAAGGGGACAAGAAAGATGAAGATGATGAAGGATACAACGGAGAAGAAGATGCGAACCATGAAAAAAGGTGTGAAGAAAATAAGAAGGAAGATCACTGAACACACAATGAAAAAGACTAAAACAAAAGACTAAAAAGAAGACTTAGAGAATTAACACTGGTGATGGACAGGATAGATGAAGAATAGGCAGCAGTCCGGATGTCTTATACAGGAGAAGTTTATTTACCATCGGTACAGGACCCGGAGACATGAACTTGAGACATTGCGCTAGTCTTACCATTCAAGTCTGTCTATGCTTCCACAGAAAAGAGATAAATACCCTCTCGAGCATCATACTGATACACAAGCACAACATTCAGTGGCTGAGAGTGGACGCCTGAGCTCCACAGTCAAGGCTATGACAGAGATGGTACGACTGTACAGCTTGACCCGGTATGATAAATAGCGATTTAATGTTATCCTTTAAGAATGATGCCTGTCACCATAATTACTACGTCTACTCGCTGAAATGTAATTTTCTTTAAGTTGGTTTCAGTGGTATCAAGCTGTCCTCAATGTGTTTATTGCGATATATATACACTCAACAAAAATATAAACGCAACACCTTCGTTTCTGCTCCCATTTTTCATGAGATGGACCCAAAGATCCAAAATTCATTCCAGATACACAATATGACCATTTCTCTCAAACATTGTTCACAAATCAGTCCAAATGTGTGATAGTGAGCACCTCTGCTCTGCCGAGACAATCCATCCCACCTCACAGGTGTGCCACATCAAGATGCTGATCCGACACCATGACTAGCGCACAGGTGTACCTTATACTGCCCACAATAAAAGGCCACCCTGAAATGTGCAGTTTTTTTGCTTTATTGGGGGTCTGGGGACTCAGAACCACCATTTGCCTCATGCAGTGCAACACATCTTCTTCGCATAGAGTTTATCAGATTGTCAATTGTGGCCTGTGGAATGTTGGTCCACTCCTCTTCAATGGCTGTGCGAAGTTGCTGGATATTAGTGGGAACTGGTACGCGCTGTCGTATTCGCCGGTCAAGCAGCAGCAGAATATGACAGTATAAGGTACACCTGTGCACTAATCATGATGTCAGATCAGCATCTTGATGTGGCACACCTGTGAGGTGGGATGGATTATCTCAGCAAAGCAGAAGTGCTCACTATCACACATTTGGACTGATTTGTGAACAATGTTTGAGAGAAATGATAATATTGTGTATCTGGAATGAATTTTGGATCTTTGGGTCCATCTCATGAAAAATGGGAGCAGAAACAAAAGTGTTGCGTTTATATTTTTGTTGAGTGTGTATATATATATATATATATATGTAACTTCAAATGTTGTTAGCATGACAGGCCTAAGAAGAAATTGAAAAAAATAAAAATAAACAATTACAGTGAAAAAGACGACCAACAAGGCAACAGAGAAGAAGATCGACGACGAAAGTGACAAAAGACAAGATCGATCTTGTATTTCTAAACGCACACTATGGCGTCACTTAGTAGGAGCGTGCTTTTTAGATCTTGCCGCTCCAGACTTTTAAGTGAGAAATACGTAGGGTTGAGAAACACCAATGACCAATGACCAATGGCGATGTTGTGTACCTCCAACCAGACCCCGCGGCGAGGGAGAGGGGTTGTTTGGGTGAACATGTGCTTTTGTTTTGGTCGCGAGTGCCGACAACCTTAGGGCTTTAGCGGGACTACATCCAAATCGTGCCAAAGCAGTACGCACCTTCAGGAAAACATGAGACTGGAGCGCACCTCCTCCTCGCAGCTGGGTGGACATACAGGGCTAACCAAACACCTGTGGAGCTGCTGTTCTCCTGTCCAGCCCTGGCTTTATGACGCTTTTGGAAAAAACTCAGTGAATTAAGCATTCTTATGAGATGGCGCGCTCGTGTTTATTCAGATCAAATTTAGTCAAATGAATAATTCAGATATTATTTGGTTAAGTTAGGCCCCATCTCAATTCTACCCCTCCATTCAGCCCTTCCCCTCCGTTTTGCGCGTTCACAAGAGACGAAGTGGTGTCCCAATTCTATTTTGCGGCGAGGGGTAGGGGTGAGGGAGAGGGCCACATAGCCCTCAAAGCGAGGGTTTTTCAGATGCACACTTCAGACGAAGGGGTAGGAGGAGTTTACACAAAACACGGAAATAAGCTGCGAAATGAATTCACGAATATCATCAATACGCACTCTTACAACATTTATGAAGATGCAGAACACTTAGTTTGTGACTTGCAAAACAGCATCAGTCTGTTACAAGTTACTGATGAACTGGTTCAGTAGAAACATGCTATAGAGACAAGTAGAGGCTTGCTTTTTTACATTTTCGTTCATATAAATGTGTTCAAATTAATAAAAAAATATATATATATACAAATAAGATTCCATTCCAAACTCACATAACTTTAATCATATGTGTTTGTTGTAAAATGCAGTCGAATGGAGGGCTGTCCCATTTCTTAGGGCGGTCTTTTCAACTCTCACCCTTAGCCCTCTGTTTCAAGGTGTAGGGAAAGGCCAAGGGCAAGGTGTAGAAAAGAGAATTGAGATTGGCAAGGCAAGTTTATTTGTATGGTACATTTCATGTACATGACAACTCAATGTGCCTCACAGCAACACCAAACACACAAAAAACAAAACAAAAAAAAAACACATTAATTGATAAAATTACATAAAATATATACATACACACATATACATTTATATATATACATGCACGTATACGTACATACTAAAATTCATTAAAAAAATAATCAATCACCATAGGCAACAGTAAAAAGGTGTTCTTTCAGCCTGGACTTAAAAATATTCAGGGTTGAGGCCTGTCTCATGTCCTCACTGAGGCTGTTCCAGACTTTTGCTGCATGAAATTGAAACGCAGCCTCACCGTGTTTGGTGGTGACTCTGGGAACCACCAGGAGACCCCTCCCTGAGGATCTCAGGGCCCGAGATGGTTCATACGGCTCTAACATGTCAGAGATGTACTTTGGTGCCCGGCCATGAAGAGACTTATACGCAAGCAGGGCTGTTTTAAACTCTATTCTCTGAGCAACAGGAAGCCAGTGAAGAGACCGGAGCACTGGACTAATGTGGTCGTATTTCCTGGATCTGGTCAGGACTCGAGCGGCAGCATTTTGGATATACTGAAGTTGTCTAACAGCTCGTTTAGAGAGGCCAGTGAGCAGGCCGTTGCAATAGTCTAACCGACTAGAGACAAATGCATGAATCAGTTTTTCCAAATCTTGCTTAGACACTATGTTTTTTAAGATTGGGCCTTAGAGTCCAGACAGCGAGGTTTAACAAGCATATTGACCGGTTGAACACTCGTGCTAGCCCGGTGCAGTTTCCCCAAACTCGCGCTACTCTCAAGCTTCATCACCCGCTTTGTAAACACATCAAAACGGATGTGTTGACTGTTCCTTACCTTAAAGTTACTGGTCAGGCCCTTTGTAATGATGAAGACAGATGGGCAGTGTTGAGGAGTCCTGCTCCTCAATGTGATAATCCGAGCAAAACTCAGAAAACACAATGCATGAGTGTCCTTGTGCTTCGGTTTGGTCAAATCTGTCAGTCCGTCCAACGATAAGCCTCCAGCATTCTCACTTTAGCCGTTTTTCAGCAGTTTACAGAGCCATGTTTACGTTTCAGCCGCTCTAAGGTGATGGTAGCGGAGCCACATAAACACAGCTACGCAAAGCGGTGCGGCTGCGCGGATAATGTCCAAATATATTGTTTTTTATGGAAAATAAGGCACGGGTCAGATTTAATTGTTTGCCCTCGGGCCGCCTATTGAAAAGGTCCAGTCTACACTTTAAGTCAGTGTAAAGTCAATGGAAATTCACATTGTGAAAGTGGAGGGGACCAAACAACCACTTTTGAACACAATGAACGGTTCCGACGCCCATGTCTGCGCCACAGTGGGACCGGCTGTAGGCTATATCTCTTTCTCTCGGAACATTGTTTAGCTCACGATGGGTTCATTAAAGTTTTTAGTTTGACCTGTGAGAGCCTATAATGCTTACGGAAGAACACAAGGCAGCACGGATTTTTAACAAGGAAATGAATGTGAGGCTGCCATCAGAGCACCGCTCTCATTGCTTGTAATTAACCACTCCTCAGTCGACTTCTTCCCTTTTTTATAAGTGACGCCACATGGATAATAACCATAGTGCTTGAAGCTTGTGCTGTCCTTCCGCCAGGCAAAAGATCTGGCTCAATAAAGACCACAACTTAGAAGACAACAAGAAAACCACAAAGACAACTCTGTAGAGCACAGGTTGTTCGGTAGGGTCATGGAAATACATAAGACATTTGCTTGTAAGTGTGACAGATCAAAGTCAAGAGTTTACGTATACCAGTCGTCCCAGTTATTTAATCTCCCAGCGTTTATTGGCTGTAATATCCACTAGGCCACTCATCATTTGTTGTTGACGTTGGCTTTGCCCAAGTAGTTTTGTGAATGTTTGGGTGAGAAAATAGATGCCCACTTGTATCTGTGATTTCAAATACAACACGTCTGCTGTCTGTTTGTTTGCGAACAATCTAAAGTCATTTAACTCTTTTTTTTTGCATTTTATCACTGTGCACCAAGTCGGCCACGCACTTTGCTATGCATAATATTTCACTAACTGCTGGTGCAAAGACGGTAAAGGCCATATGCTCCCGTCTACTATATGATGTCTGAGTGCCTGCCTCTACGTTTCTACAGTGCCAAAAGACAGCTGGTCTGATGGGAGTTCATATAGGAAGTACTGAGTCCGTGTCTTCATAGTGGCAATCTTTCTTAAAATCCACATACAAATAGGCATAAACTCCACTTACTGCTCGTGTTTGCGTTGGGACCGTAAGGATGTGTCACTGTAAAAGGCAACAACATTTTCAAGTTCTAAAGTTTAGAGAAGAGACTCTGTATACCAGTAGTTTTTATTTCATGTTGACGGGTTTAAAAAATAAAAAGCAATTAAATGTTTGGCATAAAAGTACCAATTCTCATACCAAACCTTGGCCCTGTACAATTACATTAAATAAACAGATTTCCATTGTTACAAAGCCCCTATTTAGTGTAGAATACTAATGTGGTGGGTACAGCTCCTATGGGGACTTAGTTTTGAACAAACTTCACAGATCCACAAAGGGAAATGACTTTACAGGGCTCCTGTGTGCTCTAACTTTCCAAATCCATGAATGTGGTCTATTGATGTTTCTAAATCTCCCCAAAAATAGTGCGTTACAGAAGGCACACATGGGTTTATATGTGTGTTTATGTTACTATTCCAACCGAAGATGACGGTGTCTGGCAGTGCAAACCCTGATCTAAGTAAGTTAAAGATAATTAATATGATTTTTCCTTACATGCTTCCGTTGTCAGTCAAAGGCAAGACATAGTACGCTTATGCCGTAGATCACAGCTGGGAAGAGCTTGGAAGAAATCATGAAAAGAATACAAGAGCGCTTCATCTTCATTTCACACGGTGTCCTTTAGCTTTGAGTGGGATCTCTTCTTTCGACGTATCCCTCTTTACCGCACAGTCCCTCAGCACCTCCAAACTATAATGAAATAACAAACGTCCTGGTTAGCCCTCTCCCTGCCCGATGCGGTATGCTCTGTCTTTTTGCATTGTCACTATCGCAGTAGAAAGGCACCAGCGGCAATACAGGCAGAGAGTGGGAAAATGTGTGTGTTTGGCTGCCATAGAGCAGCTGTTGTGACTCCGACAGCCAAATTAGCAAAAACAATGAAATGTAAATGTGCTGCGGTCCTCTGCGGCAGTGAAAGGTGAAGCCACTGTGTACTGTGGTATGACCAGACCGAATGCGGGGTGTGCTCCTCTGACAGAAAAGTGCGTAATTCAAACAACTTAATACCATGAATATTAAAGTAATGTCTTATTTTCTGGCAGTGGTAACGGTGGGAGCAGATTACGAATGTGGTCACAGTAGTAGCAGCTGTGATGGTAAATACTAGAGCTGGGACAAAATATCATTTTGCAAAATAGAGCAATTGTTACTCAATGTCACACTGATTTATATTTAGTTCATTTATTGGGGCGACAGTGGTGCAGATAGCGGGCCGTCTTGTGATCGGAGGGTCGGCGATTTGAATCCCGCAGGTGCACACTGTAATTGTGTCCTTGGGCCAGACACTTCACCCGCCTTGCCTCCAGTGTCGACGTATATTGGTGTATAAATGAGCAAGTGAATGGGTGACTGGTTCCTTGATGTAAAGTCCTTTGAGTACTTAAAGCAGGTAGAGAAAGGCGCTATATAATTTACCATTTAAGTGTATCTTTCAGAAACTCAACTTGGGCTTTCTTATTCAATTCATTTAGAGTCAAGTATTGCAGTTTATTATATTGATAAATCATAATACTAGTAATAATAATATTGCAATGGCGGCGCATGTTTGTTTTTTAATTTATTGGTTTATTTGGACGGGACAGTGCATGTTAATGAACATACATGGGTCTCATGCATGTAAACAAGCCACACCGGATTGTAGCCTTGGGCTAATTTGCGTCCGTCGTCCTCTATGCGCACTCTCAAACACACTCTCATTCATCCTGGCCTATTGTACATGTTTTTAGTGGTAGGGGAAACCGGAGTACCCGGACGAAACCTACGCAGACACAGGGAGAACATGCAAACTCCACACAGAAAGGCCCTGTCCAGGTGGGAATCCAACCCCGGACCTTCTAGCTGTGAAGCACGAGCGCTAACCGCTGTGCTACCGTGCTGCCCCCCATGTACATGCTGCGACTTGGCAGTTTGGTAAACGGCTCGTGTTTTGGTGACCGCTTTTACCTGTGCCTTAAGTTTCGTTGTATTATTATTATTATTTTTACAACGACAATAAATTAAACTAAACTAAACAATAGAGTTCAGGATTGTGATATCGTATCGCTAAGCATCATGTCTGATATGATGATGATATGACTAAAAGAGTATTTTATTTAGAGCCATAGCTGATCAGATCAATACCATAATCAATATAGGGATACCAATTCACTGCTCATTTGGCCACTGACACTTGGAAATGAGTATTGATACTCATTGACATTAAGTAAAATAAAAGGTGAGGCATATACATATACATTTTGCATATAAAGTTCCATAAGGCGCCTTTAATGAAGAAACGTGACACACATTTGTTAGAGCTATGGTCACAACCGGCCGTACGGGCTTCTGCGGCCGGTCTACGTGCACAAAACGTGCTTCTTTTGGAGCCCCAGACCCGCTGCTGAGGTTCTTTGACATGTCAAACAAACTCTACGGGTGCTTACACAGCGTATGTCTTTTGTACGTTTTGTATGAAACTTTTTTCGTATGCCGCACGGTTTCCCCCCAAACTACCACTCACATTGAGTCCGACTGACACTGTGGCCAGCTCCGGCGCCAGATGCTGCGCCAGGCACAGAAACGGCCACCGCGAGAACAGAAGCGCCCGTGAGTTTCCCTCTTGGTGCGAGGTCACGTCATAAGTAGCCCCATATATAGGTAGTTTTTGTAACAAAAGCCGTATTTGCCAGAACAACAACTCTCCCCAGTGAAGTGGATGCTTTAAACTAATGCCCCTGTGTCACTGGTAATGGAGAAATGTTTACATTTACGACGTTACACGCGTTTACAGGTCGTAAACGAGACCAAATAAGTAGTAAGCGGACAGACTTTATTTTGAAATACACCAGATCTTCCTCTCTCACGAGACCTGACTTCCTGTTTGGCGCGTGTTTTTTGTCAGCTTGATCCGTTGGGGCTCCGGTATCCGGCAAAAATAGACTTCTTGCAGATTCTTTCCGTTGCCGCCGGAAGGCCGCCGGATGGCCTCGGTAGCCGGACTTCGCGGAGCGGTGCGAGTGTGCTACATTGGTTTTAATGACTTTCTAAGTTGGCGGACACCGTACCTGGCGTTAACCGGATTCAGTGTGAGCCGGGGGTTAGTACGGCCAACGCACGGTCAGACATCTCGGGAATTGCCCGTTCGACGAGAGTGCATCTACCGCACGAAAACTCCGATGTATAAAGCTTCGGAGGTGCCTCTGACCAAGTACAAAGTACAACGTTTTTGCAATATGCCGAGGGGAAGAGGGAAGGCAAGGAGAAAACGGGTGTCAGAGAGGGAGGAGACAAAAAGGCGTTATGCGTCATGTGACGCGCAGCAGCGATTCACCAAAGTTTGGATCTATGTATGACCAAAAAGTCGTACGTCCGGTTGTGACAGCGGCGTCGGAAGCGTTTGGAAAGTGGGGGGGACACATTTCAAAAATGGAGGGGGTCGACTTCTTAACATTAAGAACTACAGTGGGACACGGTCAGGACACAGAGCAATGTTATTGCTTTAGCGGGACTACATCCAAATCGAGCGCTACTTCAAGAATACGTGAGAGACTCGATCAGCTCAGCAGCGCCTCCTCCTGGCAGCTGGGTGGACATATAGGGCGGATAACCAAACACCTGTGGAGCCGCTGTTCTGTCCAGCCCTGGCTTTATGACGCTTTGTGAAAAAAACTCAGTGAATGAAACTCTTACGAGACGGCGCTCGTGTTTGTATCCACATTTAGCTTCAGCCTCACCCGTTAACTCCTGCCATCGCAAAGAAACATCTCAACGCTCGTATCTTCACATTTCCCACAAACGCAGATAAAATTGAGTCAAGGGGTAAAGGAAGCAAACATTTATCCGTCAAATGAATAATTCAGATGTTATTTGGTTAAGTTAGAGTCCAGACAGCGAGGTTTAACGGCGTATTGACCGGTTGAACACTCGTGCTAGCCCGGTGCAGTTTCCCCAAACTCGTGCTACATCAGTTTCATCACTCGCTTTACAAACACATCCAAAACTGATGTTCCTCACCTTAAAGTTACTGGTCAGGCCCTTTGTACCGATGAAGACACGCTGTCCACCTGCCGAGGACCGCGAAAAGTCCTGCTCCTCCGTGTGATAATCCGTGAGAAACTCTGAAGACACGATGCACGAGTGTCCTTGTGCTTCGGTTTGGTCAAATCTGTCCGTCCAACAATAATCCTCAGTATTCTCACTTTAGCCGTTTTTCAGCGGTTTACAGAGACATGTTTACATTTCAGCCGCTCTGAGGTGAGGAGCCGCATGAACACAGCTACGCAAAGCGGAGCAACGCGACACTGGCGCGGATAATGGGATAATGCCAATACATATGTTTTTAAATGTATGGAAAATAAGGCGCGGGTCATATTTAATCGTTTGGCCTCGGGGAGCCTATTGAAAAGGTCCAGTCTAAACTAGTAAATGTAAAGTCAATGAAAATTCACGTTGTGAAAGTGGGGGGGACCAATCAACCACTTTTCAAAAGTGGGGGGGACACGTCCCCCTCACAATGAATGGTTCCGACGCCCATGGGTTGTGACCTAGGTTTAAGTTAATGACTTGGAGTTGGAGGGAAAGTTCCATAATTCTATGTCACTCACTGACGGCTAGTGTTGCCACCTGTGCCGGTTTTACCTGATTGTCCTTCTTTTTAATTGTCCCGGGGAAATAAATATTCTCCCGGGACACTACTACAGCGCAGTCCTCCGCCGCCTGTCTCTCTTCTCCGCTGATCGTCCCACACACACAGAGCAGCTCGCTCCCTGCTCTGATTGACCAGAGCTCAAAGAGAGTGAGGCTGACATTGGCTTCTCGGGCGCACGTCCCCTGTCCTTAGACTCTCCAGCCCGGCAAGGAAAAACTCAAAAACCCAGTGGGAGAAACGAGAAACCTTGAGGAGAATCACAGAAGGAGAGATCCACTCCCATGGACGGACAGGCTATAGAGACCCAGGGCCGAAGGAGTCCCTCAGCAGACGGGCCAAGATCACAGACCGTCCAGTCCTTGTTGTCAGGTCAGGTCCTAGAAAGACAAAGACAGAACACTGACAGTGGACACTTGCCTCCAGCTCAGTGTAGTTCTGCCTCTGCCTTCTATCTTCACAGGGAGGAAGGTCTTTTTAACTGATTCAGTGCAGCCTGTCCACATCAGTATCTTCCTAAATAGACCTACCAAGTACAGAACATTTTGAGACAGTTTATCTTTGACTTATATTATTCTTAACTGAGGGATAGTGGTTGTTGAAATGTAGCTTGGTGAATAGTATGAGATATCTAAACATAGGTCTGATATTAAACTTGTGCTGAAACTAGGACTGGGGCTCATGTATCAAAAGGCTCACTTTTGTTGTATGATATTTGATGTATTTTTTTATTCTGTGCAAAGATCATTCTTCTCAGAGATAAATGATGTAGGCCAGTTCACTATGAAGAGTGAAGTTACTAATACTTCACTCTTATACTTGTGTAAAATGTCAGCCATGTGTATTGGTTTTATTTTGGTAGGGACAGTGCAAGTTAATGAACAAGCCACACCAGATTGTAGCCTTGGGCTAATTTCCATCCGTCGTCTCCCATGCGCACTCTCAAACACACTCTCATTCATCCTGGCCTATTGTACATGTTTTTAGTGGTAGAGGAACCCAGAGTACCCGGAGGAAACCTACGCAGACACGGGGAGAACATGCAAACTCCACACAGAAAGGCCCCGGCCTTGGTGGGAATCGAGCCCGGACCTTCTGGCTGTGAAGCACGAGCGCCAACCGCTGTGCTCCTGTGCCGTAATTGTACTTTTATGTGACACATTTTCTGTCCTCTTTCCGCCACTGGACATTAACCACAAAGTAAATACTTAAAGCAAAACCAATGCAGCCCCATCACAAGGTTATGTCCAATTTCGCTGTAGAAGGGTAATTGTTGCCTTGGGTTAGATGTGAAGGGCGCCACTGCTTGTAAGCAAAATGGTTGATTGGGTTGCCGAGATGTCCAGGTTTTTTGTCGGACATAGGTGGCAACCCTACTGACGGCATGTTTGGAATTGCCCATGTATGGTCTTGTTCGAAGCAGTCAGAGAAGGGGAAAAAGTAAACTTTCTCCCATTTCTCCACCATTACTTTAACAAATGCTGAATTTTGAATAAATTCTTCTAAATAAAAATACAAAAACACGTAGAAAAGCAAAGTGGTTCAATGGCTCATAAGTACTTAAAAAACTGACAATTCTAACCAGGAAGCTAATGTTAGCTTTACGCTACTTTAACTTACGAGTGCAGTTTTTTGCTTCTACTGAACAATTTGCTGTGAAAAAACATCCATATGGACCAGATTTTGGCCTGACTTTTTTGATGTGTGATCATATGTTTACAGTCCTCCACTTCTAAAACGAGTAAAAGATTTGTGATTCCCATGAGAGGTTTTCTTCCCCCTCGGCTAGGCCACGCCCCCTTGTCTGACGCATTGCACAACTATTATGCGTTGTGTATCTTGCGTAACTATTATGTAATATTGTCTGTATCTATAACATGGTTGGCATGACAACAGTTTCAAAATGTGTACCTCTGCCTACGTCACTTCCTGCCAGTGTCTAATAAGGGAATAAAACAATAAACATCACAAAAAAACTGGGTAAAATGTAAAGCCAAATCTTAAGTATAAGCAAAAATGATGTCTAATGTGCACTTTAAGTACGCACAATCCAAGTAACTAGTTGGTGTCCCTTTAAGAGACAGTGGTGTATAATCAGGTCTGATGTAACTGTGACACGGTGCTGACAAGTTCAGTGAAGTGTGAGACCAGAAGTGAGATATGTTTTCACTAATTTACAGGAACATCTTCACTTCAGCTAAACTCATCGTCCTGTGGTCTATGTATGTTCCAAACTAACAGACTAAATGAGTCCCAGTCATGTACCAAAAGTATGTTAGTCATTAGGGTCATGCTTGAGTTACTCTAATGTGTACATGAACTATATTTACTACTTCTGCTTAAAACGGAGATCCAATCATCGTTTCGTCATTTCCCATTGTAGAAGCTCTGAAGCCTAACATTTCTTTTACCACTACTCCAAAAAACAAGGCTTCTCCCTCTCTGTTACAGTCTTTTTTGAGAGGTCACTCGGAGAGATTGCGTCCCCGTTTCTAAACTTGGCACCAAATTGGCTGAAGTTTCTGCGTTGCTTTATGGAATCAGCGGGAAACGAAGCCAAGCAAAGCCATAGTCTGTTGCCTCATAGCACTTGGTTCACACAGAAAGCCAAGCGCCGCGTAATTGGTTCCATTTATTGAAGTTGAACACGGGGGAATGCGCGCTGTCTGGCTGTTAGCACAAAACATGTCAGGTTGCATGTGGCTAAATATACTCCTAGGGGCTTTGTTATTTCCTGCGATATCGATCCGTGCCCGTGTGCCCAGCGTCTCTGGAGCTCCTCTTATTTTCACTTTGAGGGGCCATCGCAATTTCTCTGTCATAGCTGTAAGGTTATGACTCGATACTAAAACAAATATACTGGACGTTGCTGGATTAAGAGGGCCCTCAAACCTTGCATCTCAATTTGTGGTCTCTGTAAAATTAGCTGGATTTCACCGTTGGTACCACCTAATGCATTGATTGAGGAAATTTGCAATTCATTAGTTCACTTTCCACAAATGTTTCAATTTCTGCAACACATCAACAAGCTATGCTTTCATTAAAACGTGTTTTTTTTTTATTATAATAGTATGCAATTTATAAGCACAAACTCAATGTGCTTTACGTACCCTGTAGCCTAGCATATGGCTTGTCTTTTTGAGCATCCTCACCATGTTAGGCCAATTTGGTCGACTTTGGTCCCTTTTAATTAAGGAGGGTATAGCAACATGTCGATGCCTCTTATTATTCTTAAAAATATCTACATAAAGTTCAGGCTCAGCTTGTTAAATGGGGCCCTCAAAGTTGCAACAAATAAACAGCAATCCTCACACTGGGGGTGTGGATTAGAAAGAAGGGAAAGGAATGTGTTAAGGAAATCAACATTTTATTTGACTCTTTTTGGAACTTTTCTGGTGGACTACAAGCCTATTCAGCACTCACAAATGTAGTCAAGTCAAAATCAACGTGTTCCTACACGAATTTTGTGAACCAACGGCTCCCGGACCTGTTTAAATTGAGCGTTCTATCCCCATAGCAAATGAGTAGGGGAGCCAGGCATAGTGCTAAAGTATGGTGAGGTATGTTACTGACGCCCCATTAGTCCGACGTCTCATTAGTCCGAAAATGTACCATTGAGCAGAGTCCGAAATGTCTCTAATCCAGTTGTGGATTAGAGACATTCCTGGAGCGTGAGATGGATTGACGGATCGGTGCAGCGTCGGCAGTGATGCGGTCGCTGCATTGAACTGTTGTGGTGACGAGGGAGCTGAGTCGGGGCGCAAAGTTCTTGATCTACCGATCGATCTACGTTCCCACCCTCACCTATGGTCATGAGATCTGGGTAAAGACCGAAAGGACAAGATCGCGAATACAAGCGGCTGAAATTAGTTTTCTTCGCAGGGTGGCTGGGCGCACCCTTAGAGATCGGGTGAGGAGCTCAGTTACCCGGGAGGAGCTCCGAGTAGAGTTGCTGCTCCTTCACGTCGAAAGGAGCCCCCCCAGAACAGCTGGAGGAGGTGTGTGGATCAGGATGTCTGGGCATCTCGGCTCAAATTGCTGCCTCCGTGACCAGGCCCCAGATAAAGCGGAAGAAAATGGATGGATGTTGGCATCAAATGACTCTTCTCCTTTTTATTTCTATGGTAAGATACAGTTAGCTTGATGCTGACATTAGCATTATGGTCAGCATTCCCTGTTATATGTACACATTTGGGCTGTTGAACCACTCTGTCCTTCTAGGTGAAAGCGTTCTTTTTCCTATTAGCTTTGTTCCTCTATGCCATCTCTATCTACTGTAGCTAGCCTGTACCGCAGTAATTCTACAGTACTACCTTCAAGATGCCAAGGACCAGGCATATATGACAAGTGTATGTTTTTATTCCTAATCACAGAGTCATATCAGAGGGGGGCCCAGAAAGACGACAAACCTGATCCTTACCCACAAATCCTCAGCGGTCGTCTGTCCCTGTATGTGGCAGCAGCTGTCTCTTCAGCTCCTGTCAGCTCTGCTCCTGCCTCAGATCTGTATTCATTTGGATGTCCTGATGGCACCCAGGCACATTTGAAGAATCTTGTTTGGGACGCACCCACTGCATCTCATTGTGAGCCCGCATGAACATTTATCATGGTTATAAAACCATCTTCGATTTTTCCCCGCATCTCTCTGGAAAACGGAGGGGGCTGTCGAGAACAGGACCGCTGTGTGTGCCCGAGAAGAAAGTGGTAATTTTCGACACAAAAGTAAGTGTGATTTCTGGAGCACCTGCGGATAAGATGATCACTAGCAGAATATGAGCTGCTATGGGGAGGATTAGCACTTTGTTCATGTTTGAATTGAGATGGGGAGAAAGTACTATCTGACGGCCCTTTCTCAGAGTATTCGCCCACCTATCCATAGGTTGGTGGTTTGATCCCAGATCCGGCCAGAGCACACGGCCGTCATGTCTCTTCACACGCCTTGCCTGCAGTGTCCGTGCACACTGGCGTCTGAATGAGTGGGATTGTGACGCCGGGGCTTGCTGCCTGACTTTTGGCACTGCTCCATAGAAATTTAATTACCTTTCGGCCTGCCAAGACCTGCTGATCCAGCGTCTAAATTAATACCCGATGCCCAACTGTGCCAAATGACTGGGTTTGGAAGTAATCCCCAGTGGTCTCTCCGTTTGTACTGAAGACATGAACAGGTCACACTGACATGTCTGTCTGCGACTCAGATATTGTAATCAGAAACAACTTTCACATTGGGTTTTGCTTTCATTGGTCTGTAATAGGGGGATATTATGTGAGATTTAACTTCCCCCAGATTTATTTCAATGTGTAGCTATACACAACAGCAGAGTGTTTGCATATGTAATAAAAAGTGGATCGAAGAACACAGGAGGAAGGAATTAGTGACCATGTGAAAAGGAAGAATTCCGTCAAGCCCTACACATTTAATTAAAAGACACCCACTCAGCCCCTACCTACTTAATTTGTACAAATGAACCAAACCTTAGTGGTGAAATGTGAAATGCCCATTACTCTGATCAACCCAGTACAGGCAAAGACTCAAACAACTGCTTTCTACCATAGAAAATCCTTGTATAAAGGGGGTTCTTGGAGCAAATGCATATGAGAAGGTTGTAGGTGGGTAGTAGTAGTAGTCCAAAGTCACCCAGTATACCTCAGTCTTAGGAAGTACTTGTATACATATAAATGAAGTATTCTCCCTCGTGTGGGGATGCCTGTGTCTTTGTGGAGTAAGACTTTCCTCCTGACTCCGAGGAGCTGCAGGCACCTCTGCCGCTGAACACAACATTATTTATGTGACAACACACGACCTCACAGGTTATTACCTTGTTGATACCACCGGCGCTTTCCAAACATAGACAAAAACATCCATCTATTCACAAAGACACATTTGTCCATTGTGTCTAGACCCATTCTGTAAAGGCCGTTCCCTGCTAACCTCGTGGGCCTTTCCAAATGCTGTGAAACTATCTCTTTGTCCAGGGACACTTTTAATATTGTCATCGATTTATTGATTACTTACTGAAAATTCATTATTTCTTTTCACCCACAGAGCCAATTAATGTGTGTTTCTTTTTTTGTTTTTACTTTTGTAGGTCAGAGCCGTGTATCTCATGGCCCTCATTGACAAACATTTCAAGATTGATGGATTTTGTCACTACTTTTTGATGCTAGCCTTGGATGCAACACTTTGTGACAATATTTGGGTTGGTTTCCTCTTTAATTTTTTGCGTAAAATATCACCTGGTTTCATTTTGTGAGCCCAAAGAAACACTAACCTTCATGACAAAGTTCAAAGCTACCAATCAATGCCCGAAGGCGTAGCATTTGGCAACATCGCAGCTACAAGCAGCAGTGCTAAATGTTGCTACTGTAAATGTTGCCTGTAGCTAACACAGCTAAAATCACTGACTATCACGGCACTCCAGATGATACAAACTCGCAAATAATCACAGAGAAGGTATTGCCTCACGGATACCATCATTATATCTTGTGGGGATAGGGTTTTGATGTTGGTGTGCGGTACCATTTTGTTCCTCCACGCATGACGTTGTTCGTTCCTCCCAAACAATGAAACTTTGGGTTAATCAGTCCCCAGAATATTTTTCCAGTTTGCTGTGGAGCATCCAAGTGCTGTTTTGGAAACCACAGTCGAATATTTTTGGGAGGAACACACAGCGTCATGTGTGGAGGAAAAATGAGCACACCAACGTCAAAACCCAATGCTCACTGTGAAGTCTGGAGCAGGAGAATCATGGTGTGGGGCTGTGTTGTTGCCTTAGTGCCTAGACAACGTGCCATCATCAACAGAAAACGATCAGGATGAATCTCGGACCATTCCTCTTTACAAAACTGCTGGAGTTCAGTGAAATTCAGGCGGTGTACTTACTGATTCCACGCTCTCCTGTGAATGTTTACATGTTATGGCCAATAGATATATGATAAATGTAACTGTTTGGGTGGTATTAGTTAAATCAGATCAGACCACGTTTTATGACCAATTTAGGCAGAAATGTGAGAAATTCCAAACGGTGTACTTACTTTTTCCTCCCGCTGCATGGCACGGCGCAGACTCCATTATGACGGCCCCTAAAATATGGAGTTTCCTTGTTTAATTGTGCGCCCTCCTCCACCAGCGGCCTCTCAGTGAAGGGGGAGCTCCTGCAGTGTGACCCACTTGAATGATGAGCTGAGAATTGGACTTTGTCACCTTAAGACTCACCGGGACGAAACTTTGCAGTGTGTAACCGCCGCGGAGCAGGGGGTCGCCAGGTGGACTCCGGACCAACGAATGGGGTCACTTTTCATGAGCCCCATCGGACAATGACAAATAGGAAAGGCCGCGCCAGTGACTGGGTAACCACATGGTGCCGCACAGTAACACGATGCATGAGGAGGAGAACTGGGTTTAACTGAATACAGTGGTAAAATGTTGTTCATCGCGGCGTCTTAGAAGCTGAATTTGATTTTATGGAGGCAGAATATGCTTGTAAAAATGTTTAAATGCAAACTGCTCGAATAAACCAAACTAAAGACTACCTCATGATGATTGGTATACACAAAATAAAGCACTTATTTACTTGCATGACACGTTCTGGCGTCCGCTGGCTTTTGGACTAGTGAATCCGATGCATGATTTTTATATAGTGCCATAATCTAAATTAATCTGCATTAAACCAATTATCTACAGTTGTATTACTTCTTCCCAGGAATTATTAACATCCAATATTAACGGGACTAAACATGACTGTTTTTTTTTCTTGTAATGAAACAATATTAGGTTTGTCCTTATGTAGTATATTGTAAACTCAGACATTTGAGGGAAAAACACTGTGCATCTAATTATGAGGCATTTGTATAAATTTCATTAATTTGCAGGCCAGTCTTTTTAGCATTTCGGTGAGAGTGACCCTGCAAAATGTGAAATGTGCCGATAAACTCGTCCCTGTGAAGAGTTGGGAGGCGTCAAATGTGTTCGGAAAGTTAGGAATGAGTTTGGCCACAACTAACATTCTAATTTAGTTACTTCCGCTTTCATTGCAATAAAAATAAAAATCAGGTATAGGGCCTTCAAGTTATTAACATGCAAAAAGTGATCATTTACCAGGCACTCGCTAAGCTCTATATTGTCTTTAAAATAAATATTCCTATAAGTCGAAGATGATCCCTATAGAAAATGAATAGGTTGGGAGTTACGATTGCGATTATGCAACGATTAAACGGCCAATTAATTGCAGCGATTTAATTGTCATTTTACAATTCATGTTTACGAGACAACCTTGAGTTCATTGTGCACATTTAAAACATGTCCCGGAGTTTTGAGAAGCCTGAGATATGAAGTTTGTTAATGCGACAGACCCCGGGGAGATCAATAAGGCTATTTTTCCATTGATCTTTTGTGAAGATGAATTTCCCAGATAAAGCATTTCAAGTTGTGCACTGCTATTTACTTTGTAAAAAGAACTAAAAGTGACTTTGGCTTTGAAAATGAGAGGGCGCCAACGTCATATCGCTATTTACTGTTGATGGATTTGTTCAGAGAAGCTGGACCTTCCTGACACCATTAAAGCTGTGATAATCTCGTCGTAGGGTTAAACTTCATTTGGCACCATAGATATACATTGTAAGCGCAACATTTGCAACAGAAAAACAGATCTGTTATGTGTCAAAACACAGTGGGAGGAAAAAGTGAGTACACCGTTTGGAATTCCTCACATTTCTGCCTGAATTGGTCATAAAATGTGTCTGATCTTTATTAAAATCATAAGAATGAGTTAACAGTGTCTGCGTAAACTAACACCACCCAAACATTTACATTTGATCATATTTTTATTGGCCATAACATGTAAACATTCACAGGAGAGGGACAAATAAGTAAGTACACCGCCTGAATCTCACTGAACTGCAAAAAGAAGGGTCAGCCAGCTGTTTAATACAGGGGTTCACTTACTTATTCAGAGAAAAAAAAGAGACGTTCACAACAGCGTGGAATAAGTAAGTGAACCCCTGTATTAAACAGCTGGCTGACCCTTCTTTTGCAGCAATAACTGCTTTTAGTTGGAGATTAGACGCTCACAACGATCAGGATGAATCCAGGACCATTCCTCTTTACAAAACTGCTGCAGTCCAGTGAGATTCCGGGGTTGTACTTATACCTTCCTCTCCTGTGAATGTTTACATGTTATGGCCAATAAAAATATGATAACATGTAAACATTTGGGTGGTATTAGTTCAAGCAGACACTGTTTAATCATTCTTATGATTTTAATAAAGATCAGACCAAATTTTATGACCAACTTAGGCAGAAATGTGAGACATTCCAAACGGTGCACTCACTCTTTCCTCCCACTGTATAGCGCGTGTTCCAGGAGGTCAGAGGCTAAAGTAGCACAGTGCTGACACATCCACTCTGTCTCGCTGTGAACGGCTTCTGACTAACTCGAGTGAACACATTTTTTGCATTGGCTTTCTTTGGATTTCGGTTATTTCATCTGTGTCGGTGGATTGATCTATCTGGATGTGGCCATAAACATAATCCAAACTTTATTTCTCGTGTATCTGCGGAGGCTTGCGGTAATGCGGCGGAGGCCTTACATGCATTAGCGCCGTAGTTGCAGCACAGAGGGGAAGTGATGTTAGAATTACACAATGCAATCCTCTTTGGCGCAGAGAGAGATGGGTTTATGTGCTCTATATGCTCCGCAGGCCTGCTGAGATCACACAACGAAGTTCGACTAGTCTGTACTTTGCTGCATTGCTCCAGTTTAGAGGCAGCCTCACCTGGACTGGAGGATTCTCATGCCACCGGTGAGGGATGACCGAGCTTAGTGGGTCAATAACGGAGTGAAATCAGAAACAAATGCCGCTCTCATGCAAGCTCTTAATGAGAGCAGCTTCAGCACGTCTTCTTTTTTGCCAGCACAAAGAAAAGTTATTTGACCGTGTGGTCGTTGAGGAGCAGTTCTGTCATCGGTGGTGGAGGTGCTTTACTTATGAACAACTCTGTAGTTTTTTACATGATTCAAACCCCCGCAATCTCATTGTGGACTTGTGGCGACTATCGGCTGCATGATGTAATACATAGCGTCTTTGTTTTCTTTCATTTGAATGAGGTTATTTTAAAGTAGTTGATATTCCAGTTAAAAAGAGATTTTGAGTGTTGATTGTGTGTACCGTACCTACATAAAAAATATGTATTTATTTCACTGTGCATTCTCTAATGTCTGAATGTTCACTTCATTTTAACCTCTTAACCCCCATCTGAACACATTTTCTCCAGTTGGCTTTACCCGGAAAAAAAAAAAGAGTCAACACGTTTTTTTTAGCGGAATAAAAGAAAACAAAAATGCAACAAAAAAGTGGTAAAAAGCGATGAAAGTGAAGCAAAAAAAGTGACAAACATCAGCAACACAAGGAAAAATATCCATTAAGATCAGTTTTGTAGGCCTTCGCTTTCAAATGAGGCGTCACACTGACCTGTAGGCAGTAAGCTCCAAGTCAAGAAGCTTTCAGATTTGGGTAAAGCCGAACCAGAGAAAGGCGGGTGGTAAGAGTTACCACAGACCTATACATTCAGGCACTATTTTCACAAATACTTTTTAGTCTAGAAGGGAGAAGACTTTTTAGGACGTTTTACCATGTGACAATGTTGATATCTAAAAAAACGATTCTGGGGTTGTGTTTACGAGCCCCCAGCGCATCTTTGAGTAATCTGCACAGCGGCAGCTCACAAAAGGATACTTCCGAATTCCTACGGAGCCATGAAATGCTTTCCTTACCTTTCAAGTCTTACCAATCTTAAATACTTTCAGTGAAAAGCAGCTGCGCAGCAAAGGGGAGCAGAAAAGGAGGGGCTCATGGGGAGATTGTATGAAAATCAGGAAGCGGAACTACTGGATATTTTGGTTCAACGGTTTTAGGTCAATATTGCTTTTGCCAACCAACACAATAAAGATGTGTTCGACATTGTTACCAAATACTTGCAAAAAAGCACAATACCCGCTCTTTGATAAAGTAATTTTCAACGAGCTCCTAAACGTATACAAGCGTCCAAATTCGTTTCACGTTCATTAAGATCTAACTACAATGATGGAAGGTTTTATACGTAAGACCCGACAACGACAGGATATTTACTGTAACACTAATGTTAGTCTATGTTTGCTAGTTCATCCTAAAGTGGCGTATTTCTATTGTAAGTCGTGGAACTGGGCCTAAAGCTGGCAATCGAATTAAGAGTGGATGTGTACAGATGAAATATTATTTAACAGTGAACCTCCCTTAAGTACAGTAGTTACTTTATTTCCTAAAGCCAGCCCCTATATCTCCCGCAAACTGTTCTTTCTTATTTACAATTGCGAGCCGATGATCTTCGGCGAACAGGTCGACTCTTTCCCACAGGCTCTCGGGTCTTTGCACAAACCATGGTTTCGACCTCCACTCCAGATGATGAATGCGCTATTGCTTTCCGCGCCACCTTGTGATAGGCCAGCAACAATAACAGCCTGTGCTATACATGAACGCCGAAGCAAATATTGTGACTAAAGGTGACTTAATTAGTACGCTCTCGCTAGGAAGGAACAGTGACAGCCCTCCAGTCACAAAACAGACTCCAGGGGGGGAAAAAAGCATTAATCCCTAAGCGATTTTTCGATTCCATGTGCGTGGGTGGAGACTATAGCCCTGCTGTATGCATGCATGTGTGTTTTCCTGCATTTCTACTCATTAGTCATGGCCTCCTACACTGAGGCGAGTCAAAATTAAGACATTAAAAGCGAGATCTTTTTTTAAAATAACAGGGCCTTGAAGAGATCTGTGGGGTTTGTTAAGGACTTTTTGGCAACTTGAACCTCGCGTGTTTGTAAATGTTGCTCCTAACTAACTCCAGTTTGACGAGCTGTCAAGATAGAAGGTCATTCTGGCGCCGCGTCGACTGAATGCTATCGAGAGACCGTCCTGGGTAATTTGCACGTAGAATCTCGGATTTCGCTTCAAACTTAGCCTGATTGTTTTTGATATAACCGATAGCGTCTGTATGGAGTTTGGAGTGGGACTATTTTGGAGTTTGTGAGTACTATTACACAGCTTGAACCAAAAAATAAAAGTGGCCACAAAATCACCTTTCGCTTTGATTACAACGCGCATCCGGTGTCTGCAATGTCCAAAGATCCAGAGTTGCATTCATTTTAAATCATGATCTTGTATTGTTGATGGGAGAGAGTCTGACCACTGCGAAAAGCCGACTCAAGCACATCCCAAAGATTCACGATGGGGTGAAGATCTGGACTCATTTGCGGACAATCCATCTCATGCTCATAGAACCACTCTTTCACAGTGTGAGCCCGATGAATCCTGGCTTTGACATCTTGGAATATGTCCATGCAATAAAGGAAGAAGTAATCTACGGATGGAATAAACTGGACATTCAGGATATTCAGGTCGTCAGCTGATCTTATTCTTTGGCCACATAGTGTTGCTGAACCTAGACCTAAGCAACTGCAGCGACCCTAGATCAGATTAAATATTGAAAACATACAATATATTCCATTATTCTGACCTACATAACCTGACTATAAAATATAAATTCAATCAAATTGCTTCAACTCATATAGAGTTGCATCATTACTGACTAACTATACTGTATACATTATTTCATGTTTAAACCGTGGAAAATGTTATCTCAAGTCTCTTTCATACTAACACGACAGGTACCACAAAAACGACTCCATTGGCGGTAGTAACAGTACTGTAGGTTCAAAAAGCCGTCGTGCGCCTTTATTCTTCTTTTAAGTTTTCTTAAAAGTTTCTCGTCAGACAGAAAATGGAGATGTTTTGCTATGCCTCGTCTCGACATGTTTAAAGACTCCCATCAAAAAGCGTCAGTTGTCAGCTGAAAACATGTCAACGTATTGGAAACGTCTATTTGTAATGTTTGTCTCTGAATACTGCTCCTATATTTACTATAATGACAGCATCTATACAACCAGATCTGACAATCCTACAAAGGGGTGACACTGGGGTACGGCATGCACTCAGATATGTGCACCTTAAAATGTGTATTTAGCATTACACTCTTAGACATAGAATAAGAAACTATATCTCTCAGCAACCACGTTCATATCTTATACCACTATGGCGTTCTGGGAGACGTCTCTCAGGGGGTGTAACTTTTGGGCTGTCAGAAAGGTCCCGGGTTTCCACCTGGACGGGGCCTTTCTGGGTTGAGTTTGCATGTTCTCCCCGTGTCTGCGTAGGTTTCCTCCAGGTTTCCTCCGGGTACTCCGGACCCCTAAAAACATGCACAATAGCATAATCCTCCAGCCAGGCGATTCTGATCATTAGCCTGGCTTCGCATCCGGAGATGGGTCCCCGAGCGCAGGCCCACGCTGGCTGCCCACTGCTCCTACATGTTGTCGGAGTGGTATTGAGGATGGGTCAAATGCTGAGAACTAATTTCCCTATGGGGATTATTTAAGTATAACTTATGAAAAGAGGCCACAACTGCTACACCAAGATTGGGCAGAAAAAGGTCAGGTTAGGGACAAAGCCAGCAACCCATGTGTGAAACCTGCGTAAATAAGGTTTATTGGATTTGTCTATCAAAGTCCTCTGCCCCAAATGAAAAGGAGATAAGACAATAATGCAGATGCAAACTCCGGTTGTCCGTTCCTGATTATCCAGGTGAGCTAAAAACAACTAGCTAAATGTGGGCTAGCAAGCCATTCACTGCATCCTAGGTCACTACATAGGTTTAAAATAGCCTTGTTTCAAACGGACGCTGTGGATCCGCTCCTCAACCGCTCCAAAGTTTGTGCTAACCGCAGAAATCTGTCTTGCATCAAAATGCCCTTTTCACATTTTCTGTCTCATTTACAACCCGCCCGAGGAAGATGGCGCCTCCTTACTCTGTATTTGTCTACACACTGTCAGCGGCAAGCCCTGTGCTGTTGTTTTTTTTCTCCCACCCTCGTTTCTGGCTCTTGCTCGTATGCATCAAATCTGAGAAATGCTAAGACCTTTTCTGGGGCTGTTAGCATTTTGAAGAAACTGCCTATTATGCAATGTGTTTACGCTCTCGGCTCAGAGGGGGCTTCTCTATATGATCCGCTGGCTCCGGGGCTGCCAGGAGATTCAGTACTCCTCGCTAGGCGCTTTGGCTCTTCCGAGGCCACGAGCGCACATTTCTGCTGCAGCTAATATTTTCATTTGGGTTTCAGATTAGACACTGCCACGGCGCGTTGGTGGCGTAGCAATCAAAAGCGGCCAGACAAAGACGCTGAAGTGACGGGAGGAAAGTCAACAGTCGTTCTAGGTTGGAACCGAGATTTGCTCATGTCGAGACTTTGTTTAGCTTTCAGTATGTCCTACATCTTCCATCAGGATTTGCCTCCTGTGCTCAAAGCCACAGCGTGTAATGTAACGTTTTTGTTGTTGTTTTTTTTTGGTCGGGTGAAATCCCTTTCAGCCCATTGGAGTATATTGTATTGACGGAGATTTGCGGTAAAAAAGAGACTACTGGATTTGCAGCGTTTTATAAGTGAATGTAAACCTGGAAGTAGTGCCAATGCTAAGGCAGGGTTTGGCAACCCGGGGCTCTTAAGCCTTCTTGTAGTGGCTGTCCCACTGGCGCAGCCACGAGTATATGCCCAAACTGGGAGCTGCCACAATGAAAATAAATTGGTTTGAAATACTTCGACCGCGTATTGTAAACTACGATCTGTCCTCTCTTTTGGCTCAGCGCCGCTGTCCTTCCCAGTCAGACGCACTGTGTCGACTACGCCTTGCAATATAGTCCCCCTTTGTATCCGCTTAGAAAATTGACATGTTTAATTTTGTGTGACTATACTTGGATCGTGTAAAGGCTCGTGTATCCATATTTAAATAGGGAAAACGTGGAAGAGCTTTGTTGCTTCTAACTTCACTCCCATTTGGATCCATAGAGGAGAGGAGAAGAGGCTGTATGCTAACGCCGTCTGTGCGCCGTGACTGAGGGCTCGCGTAAAGACCAGACGGCTACGCATCAACTAAGGTAAGAACAGATCTCAGTATTTAAAAACGGTGGCCTATTCCTTTAATAATCATTTGAGTCTAGCCATCTGTTAATGGGGCTTAAATGGTAACATCTTGGTCAGATTCTGCACCCCGGTTTGTCACACTTAGATTAGTTTATATTTATCAGTATATGAAGAGCCTGTTCTCTTCAGCGCGTCACTTGTACAACGGCACACCGTCAGAGCGTCTCCACGGGGTGCTGCCTTCAACGACACTACACTGTGTCTGTGTATATATGTGACGAACCGCGAGGAGCCCAGATGGACACCAAAGTTCTGCAAATATTTATCGACGGCCATCTGTGTCGCTGTAGCACCCGTCGTCTTCTCATCAAACCTATAGACTTGAATAGGATGCAGGATTTGTTGGATATGTTGCAACAGTGGGGCAACTTTTCCATCATGCTGCAGGCTCTTGACTATCCATACTGCTGAAACATGAGCTCGGCACAACTGACGCATTCACTTGATAAACTCTGCTGGAAGTCTTTAATTTATGGATCTGTCATCGCAGCGAATAGTTAAATGCATTGTAACTTCAAATCATGAATCTACAAAAGGGTACATCAGTAGCCATTGCATATTTTACTTCGGATTATTACATTTTGTACTAAAAAAGACCCTAAGGGGAGTTTGGGGGACTACTTTTACACAACCTTCCGCTTTTTGAGAAATAAGATGATGTAAGGAATACAGAAGACTCATTTAAACATTGAGTGTGTGAGCTCTCGGACATTGAGGAGTTTTCCATCACTAGCCTGGAGACTAGTTGGAGACTCAAGTTGCCGCTGGTCATGAAGAGAGATCCCCTGGACAGATAATATAATAATTTCATGTTACCTACTTTACATCAAACTGCAGGCCCAAAAGGTCAATGATGTACATTCTACTAAAATTGTCATACATTTAGACTTAAGGACCATCACTTTAAAGAGGCTTCATCAGCAAAAAATGACCTTGTGGCAGCAGGCTATTTTCATACTCATGTAGGGATTTATTGGTTCTGGAAAAAGATGGGTGGAACCAATGTTGTAGACCCCTCCCTAGTAGAAACCCAACATATTGTTAGTTGCTGACAAAGCCTCTTGAGAAGAAACATCCTTAAAACTAAAACAACCCAGTACAGATGACAGCTTAAAAACTTTGTCTACAACTTAAACCCTGAAGGAACAACTAAGGAACATTGCCCAAAACGCGCTTGTGAATTTCTTTTTCCGTTATGAATGGCAGAAGCTGATACAACGCAAGTCCAGCGTTGCAACATATCACTTTGCGCCGCAGCATAAGAAAGTCCCCGTGTTTAAAGTGCACTGTTTGTTGGATCCATGCTTGGTTAGCTGCTGCAGTGGCTGTCCCCTCTGGTGTGTTCCCTCCCAGAGTCGTGCTTGAAAGGCTTGGGACTTCTCACTATCTCCGACAAGCAGACATGCACTGTGCGCCCGCTCTTTGTCAAATCCACACACACAGACGCACGCTTTAAGTAATGAGAGGCCTGATTGAATAATTGGGTGTATAATGTGTTTTTTGTGTGTGTGTTTTTTTAAGTATTCTTGCATTTCTTTGCGATTTTGAAGTATGTTTGGTTGTACGTGGACTGGTGAAGGGCTATGTATTTGAGAGTTTGTCTTGAAATGAAGCAAAATACTACAGGTATGTTTTCGACGACGGACCAACGCATTAACACAGATGGGAGCAACATCCCTGCCCCCTCAGGCAGTTTTTGTATGGCAGCAGATACAAAATCTTGGACCTTTTCTCGTTCTGGGGATAAACGGGGATAAAGTCCAAGCCAGTGATAAGAACTGCAGGAAAATAGCCAGTCTTGCTTACGAACCAATCACTTTTTTGAATGAAAAAAAAAAGAGCTAGTTTATTGATATCTACTATATGTCAAGGGTCATTATTGGAGAAATGGCTCCACACGGTGGCCGTGTTACATGCCCTTTGTGACTTCTTTAGTTAATAAATAATCAGGCTTATTAAACATGCTTAGCGTTAGGTCTAACTAATGATTGTCTCAAACGCACATCATCGCTCGCAGTAGCAGCTAGATTAGCTGCTGAATTGTCACTTCCTTTGCATTTTCATATGTGACCGATCACGAGAACGGGGGACACAACTCGGTTATGGGGCATTTTGAGTTGGACATAGATAGAAAGTGTAGTCTCCAAAGTGTCCAACAATGTGTAACGTGTAATGGAAATTTGATAATATTTGGAAAAGATATCTCAAAGGTGAGTAATCGGCCTCTAAAGTTTAGGCAGTTCTCACCTCTCTCTGCTGCTCCGAGTGACAATAGGGCTCATTTACATCTCATTTAGAAAAGCCATACCGCTGTAAAGCTCCCTTTGTCAAGGTCAAGTTTATTTATGAAGCACATTTACAAAACAGTCATCACTACCCCAAAGTGCTGTGCGTGGCATTTGTTCGCTAAAGGATGTGTCAACAACGCAAACCAAATCTTTGTGAGGTTTTATGGCGGTGACAACTTAAGAAAAAAGTGTAAATCCACTTCATATTGCCTCGTTCTAACAGAGCATGCATGACAAGTAGCCACGCAGGGCCCTGGAGGGCGGGGGCAAAGAGAAGGAGACACAAGCCGCTTACCGGTATGCAATACACACACGCCCCCAGAATCTGAAGAAAAAACATGGAGATTTCTACCTAAAATTGTACGCTTTTAACTATACTAAAACTGGGTTCTCACACATAGGGAGGATTCTTCGTGATCTTAACTAACAAAATACCCTTCTTTCTCCATTTGCGATAAAGTGAGTCAGCCGACTTGTGTCCCTCGTTCTCACGATGGGTCACATTTGTCAAATAAATTAAATAAAAACATTGTTTAGACGTAAATTAGATGCTCTCAGACCATCTCTCCCCATTCATTTCATTGGACGAAAGCTTCCGTTTCACCCAAAGGGGGTGGTGACCTTCTCAGTGGCCGGTGCTCCCGTCTGTGGTTAAAAGCTACAAAAAGTTTGTCTTTGATCTCCTTTAAACTCCTCCGCAAAACCCACCCTACATGCAGTTATACGCACACACAGGGGACGCACTTGTGAGGCATTCAGGGATAATACTCCGGTAAATACAGTGCATTCCACTTCTGTGAGTACATGCCGGCCCAGGGTACTGCTTGGTAAACAAGTGCGGCTAAAAGGTTACAGGCAGATGGTCCTGGGGGGGATTTGAACTTTTACTTGAAAACCGCCGTATTTCTCGGGAACACAGGAGGATACAAATGACAGCTGAAGATTGACTAACGAGAAAAAAAACAACACTCGGATTCCCATGAAACGCAGCACTGCATGTGTATGGAAGACTACTGGCACCTTAATTCAATTGTCTATTCATTTGTCAAATGGCTATGCATTATGTTATTTTAGTATTTATTTTGGAGTTCTATTTGGCAAAGTATAAAGTCTCAATACAACGTCTTTATATAATTCAAATTACAAGATTTTGAAATGAATAGCATATTGACATGGAAATTTGGCCTCTTTATTCATTGTTCTATTCATTCTTAAAATGGCATTTAGTTTAGAGGTTTTTTTTGGCAAAGTTGAATGTCATATCTTATTTTGACTTGTAATATTCTATTCCACATTTGAGTATGTTAAGTTTCATTTAATGTGTTGTGAAACAGCACCTCCCTCTAGATTGTTTTGCATATTGCATTGCCACATGCCCTGAGTGCAACTTTATTCAATATGCTATTCAGTTCTTGACCCCTAGGAAGGCGGGCCCTGGTCCGCTCTCGGCCAATCAGAGACGAGTCTATATCCTACTAGCTAGATGCGCTGTGTTGTTGATTTGTTGCTGGAAGAAAATGGTGTTATGACGGATTGGAAGTAACAGATCACCCCCACAAGTTACTCTAAGGAGGCTCTATGTAAGTATAGAAGCGTGTTTGTTAAAATACCAGTACTGTTTAGTGTTTATTTTTTTTATTTTTTTAGAAAACATTTGCTGGCTAGCCAGTTAAACGTCCAGAGCTAGTAGGCTAATGTCATTTTAAAAACGGGCTGCTCCTGGTTGGTCACCAGTCACAGTTAATGTGAAGCCGATTCAGACAGTGACATGATGGCATATCTTCTAACTACAGCACCAGTGGGCACACTTGGATCATCAGACGCACTCTAGTCTGCACCGTGCGGAGAAAAACACAGGTTAACTGTTAATCGCTCGCTAATACAATAGTTTTTTGAAGGTTTTAGTTAACTCTAAACGACTTTTTTTCTATTTGCATTGTATATTTACCCAATTGAGATTGTACTAGGCATGCGTTGTGTAACTGTATGTTCCAGTTTTAAAGTATTTCAGTAAATCACACAAATACAGCAAGACGCTTCTTGGTTTTCATTGGGGACTGTTGGCTATCTGCAAAGCTGGTTCTCATACACTAGTAAAGGCAGAATACTTACACTAAACCAAATGTGGTGGCACGTGTTTTTGTTTTAATTATTAAACTATACTTTATTGTATGCTCATGTTAATTTATATTCTCACACTCCTGATGATCAGATTAAATAACGTGACGACAAAATACTCCTACATCTGTAAAAACATGAGGCTAAGTACTATTCTGTATTTTAGATCAGAGTTGTGTAACATAAATGTAATACTTTCTAATCTGTTACTACCGATGTTGATTGATTGGATTTATTTGAGTAATTATTTACATAAACATTGTTGCAGTGCAGAAAATAAATAAAGGAACAAAAACTCAAAAGGAGTTGGCCGAAACAAGAACGCTTATAAGTGCCTACCCCCATATTCAAAATTAGTTTAAATTCCGGATACAGGCAATCCCCAATAGGGGTCATTGTAATAATGGTACTAACAGCATCTAGAAATCATCATGAGATTTTACAGTACATTAGTAATACCTGAGTTATTCAGGCACAAACTCTGTCTTACCCAGGCACCTGGACAGCCAGAGCATGTTTGTGCCGATAAGCACACACGTCACATTGTTTTATTTATTTATTTAATAATTTATAACCATCGATGCCGCTATGAATACAACATCTGAATATGAAGAGACAGCAGAACATCTTTAGACTGGCCAATAAGATTCTTCTTGTATGGTGGAATCATTCTTCTCTGCAACCCCAAGAGGCAGCTGTGTGGTACAGGAGCGGTCCAGAGGAGGCTAGGAGAATGTCGCAGAGGAGCCGGTTTGAACCCGTTTGTGTTGTCAGGAGCTTCTTGTAAATAAATATAAAATTGAGAGATGCAAAGATAGTCTGCATTTAATTAATAACTAATTAATTAATTAATTTGTGGGAAAATTATGAATGTGGTCATGTCAACAGCGCTGAGGTGACTGGATGAAGATGGCAGCAGGTCTGTTGTCTGCACAGGTGGTCTGTCTTCTGCACAGGTTTCTCTGGGCCCTAATGAACAAAGGAAGAACACTAGAGTGACTGACCACAACAAAAAAGGATATTGATTACTGTTGGAAGCTAAGGATAGAACAACATTAGATCTGCATTATCTTATCACTATGCGAAATGTTTGTTCTAGTTTCATTTAATTTGGTACCTTATATAATGAAGTACACAGTTTATGTTTGAATAGTTACAGTACAGATGTTATTCAAAGCAAGGTATAAATTGTTACCAATCCAAATACAAAGAAGGTTCCAAGAACGTACTGGTTGTTATGATTTACGTGATGAATTAAACTTTAGGATTCAGAAACATAGCACAACTTTGAAAAGTTTTAGTCCAACAGTTAATGGTGTACAATTGTGGAATAAACTGGAGATGGATTTGAAACGATGTCCAAACATTAACCTGTTCAAATATAAATACAAACAAAAGACTCTTGAAATATACAGACAAGAAGAAATGTGTTGCCACTAGGGGGAGCAGTAGAATCAATTATGTGTATTTTTTCCTCTATATTCAAGGAAGAGTGTTGCTGCTTGGAACGGTTGTCATTCTATTGCTCAAATTCACAAATGGAGAATTAGGGTTGGCAGGTTATGGATCTGTTGAGAGGAATCCTCCCAACGGGCTTAAAACCTTGTCTTTTAATGCACCACTCAGCATAGGAACATATTCTACAAAATCAGCTGTTAGGGCAGCCGTGTGGGGGTTTGTTGAAGGGGAGTTACTGCCCTCTTCAACTGGCTCACTCTCTGGCCTTTTAATGCACCACACTATGCAGGAACATCATACTTTTAATGCACCACACTATGCAGGAACATCATACTTCACATTTAACTCAATTAAATAAATATATAATAATGATAATGATAATTAAACCCAAATTAAAATTATACTGAGAATGGTAATGACAACTGGAAAGCATCAAGATCTCAGATTATAATATCTATTAATGTACCTTTATACAATCTACCTTTATCTATTAATGTACCTTTGTACTTTATACAATTAATTATATAAACAGTTCATATATTTTATTATTATTATTATATATTTTTTGTAAGATTGTAAGTTTGTAAGTTTGTAAGTTGGTCTGTACGAATGTAGCTGCTTGTAATGTTTTGTAGTGTTTTGAAATGTTCTTTTTTATTTTATTGCATTTTATTGCACTTGGGGGTGGGGGCTCATAAGCTTTTTGCTTCAGCCCACTCCTTTTGAGCACAAGGTGTATTGCTCAAATAAACAAATAAACTAGCAAACTAGCATAGTTTTAGTTAATATTTAGCACAAGGTCTTTTTGACATTTGCTTCCTTATTCAGTTGCTCTTTTGTATTTCCCTTGTGTGGGATAAATGCAGCCTTTCTTATCTTACAACAAACTGAAATAGCAGATCAAACATGTTTGTTCTATATGAAATAGATCATAATTTAATTATTTCACTGTCAGTAATATATCAATAAGATAATTCAAAAACAAACTAAAACATTCACTAGTTTTATATATATTTTTAGAAAAATGTTTTGCACGTAGGTCGCCATTGTCATTTACATCGCAATGCATTCTGGGTAGTGAAGTCAAATGGTTGCACCACCCAGTACCGAAGATACCGGTTAGCAGTGATGAACTCCTCTGTTTTCAGTTCTAGCCACAGCGTGTTTTAGACCACAAGGAAAGTGAGGAAAAAGTCCGTAATGAAGATGGGGACGGAAATAGACATATTAAAAATCAAATGTATCGGGTGGGCTTCCGGGTTGCACCAAGGATGGCTGCTTAACTTTAGTGCTCTCCGACGGTTTTGCTAAAAAAAACTCCCTGAAAAACCAGTGAACTACAAATAATTAATAGTTTTAACAAAATGGTAACTAGGGGAGGTAAAATATGGAAAAAAAGTCACGGACACGGAGTTAAATGAAGAAGAAATACAGTATAACCGGAGCTGCTTTCTCGTCCATGAGGAACTGGAGGACGACGACACCGAGAAAGCTATCTTAGCTAGCATACTCAAGGAACTGAAAGATGTCAGACGGGACAACAAGAAGCAACTCTCTGACATCCAACAAAATCTGCACACAACAAACGAGCGATTGGATGAAGCTGAATGTCGCATTGACGAAGTGGAAACGTCTATGCAGGTGACATCTACAACACTGGAGCGACTGATACAACGGCAGAATGACATGGAGGCTAAGTAAGTAAGTAAGTGCTTTATTGTACAAGCGTACAACGAAATAGTGTTCAGGTGTTAGCCCTGAGCTGCTGCGGCTGAGCCGCGCTGCCACTGTGTGTCAACATGACCTTGGAGGTCGGGGAAACTGTAGCACTGGCCTCTTTTTTGGAAAAAATGCTTCAAGACTCTTTGGATTTTCCACATGGGGATGTGAAGATTGAACGAGCCCACAGAGCACTAGGTCCAAAGTCTGATGATCCTTTGAAGCCTCGCTCCATCATTGCCAAGTTTGCTAGCTTCAGAGTAAAAGAGGAGGTAATTAGGAAAGCCTGGCAAGCAAGTTTTCTATAACGGCAAACGATTCTATGTGGATCACAATTACCCGCCGGCTATCCTGAAGAAACGCGCCGAGTACAATCAGGTAAAGAAGGTGCTCAAAGAGAGGAAAATCAAGTTCCAAACTCCATATCGAGCTGAGTGTTCTTTGAAGACGGGACCCTTCTCTACCAAAATGTAGCGGAGGCAACCCCCGTTGACCCGTTTCAACGCGAGCTACAGCAGCTTTCATCATGGCAGAGGACCAGGGACCAAGACGCAGCGGCGCGGAGGAATGTTTCTTCACAAGCAAATGAGGATACACGGCAGCATATTGTGGAAAAGTTGCAAGAATTTAGGCGGCAGACTCCTACAGATGAGTAACTAACAGTGGTGTGCCGTCAGGGCCACCAGGGCCTTCTCTGCTGGCCCAGGCCAAATGAAGAAAAAAAAGTGTAAGATGTCTTAATAGTATATTTAATTTCTAATTAATAATGTACAGTTGAGTCGCTTATATTGGTTTTGTTGATGTGTAACTGTACTCAAAAACTGCCTGAGGCGAGCTGCTCTTCCTCAGGGCCTTCAGAACAGATTCTGCAGGTCCTGTGTTGTCAGGCCGCACACACGATTGACAGCCAGCGTGACTGACTGAATTATCAGCCAATCAGAATTCGATATACATTGACAGTCCGCCCCTAGGGCCTTCAGCAGCACAGCAGCGCCCCCTACGTTTTGTTCGCCTCGGAAACCGCTAATGTAGCCGTGCATGGGCAGGACGATCCAGCCACTCCGAAGAGAACCAGATAAAGAGATATTCCTCTTGGAAACGTCCGAACGAGGCAAAATGAAGTGGATTTACTGATCACGGATATTTTGCGGCCCTTCATGATGAAGAGCTTCGAGAGCAAAGCAGCGGGAACGACAGCGGGATGTAGATGCTCGGCTCCCCGGACAGAACAAGGGTTTCCCCGAGTCAGCTGCGCTGGGACTCGGGCAGGCAACAGGTACGAGACTACGAGCGCTATAAAAAAGGGATCTCAAATAGCACCAAACTTTAATTTTAGTATCTTTTTTATTTTACCCGCTCTGTCAACAAAACAACTCCTAAAACAGCCGCCTGTTTCCACGTTATAACGCGTTCGTCTCCGCCTGTCATGTGTCGTGTGTTTCCGTATGCTAGCCCGAGTGTTCCCGAAGGTGTTTTTGTTTGGGGACGGAGGCACTGCTGCTTTGCTTTGCGTTGTTGACAAATCCTTTAGTGAACAAATGCCACGCAAAAAGGCAGTTTTATCCATACGCCGACTGTCGATACGTTTATATGGGTTTGACTGCGTGAATCAGGGTTGTTATTGAAGGCCCTGACTGAAACCCCACGGCCCGCCACTGGTAACTAATCCCTCTACTTATTTAAATGCTTTATATTTTGAGGAAAAAACTAATTATTTGGTGTTATACGTGTCCCCCATTTGTTCCCGATTTTACATCATATTATAATATGTCAGACTTGGACACTACTTGTGTATGGTTGCTAGCGCAGC
This sequence comes from Proterorhinus semilunaris, assembly GCA_021464625.1. Taxonomy (NCBI): domain Eukaryota; kingdom Metazoa; phylum Chordata; class Actinopteri; order Gobiiformes; family Gobiidae; genus Proterorhinus; species Proterorhinus semilunaris. Next base: position 25,631,170 of record CM038356.1, on the reverse strand, counting down.
TGAGCCATCTCAGTGTGCCCTACTCTTAGGGAGCAGGTTTTCCCCTGACTGGAGCTCTAACATCGTGAGCCCAACAAAGGTTCAATTGTTTAGAACCTCTGCTCTGGAAGCACACCCTCCACATGGAGTTATATATGTTCAAATGCTTGCATTTAAGACTTTATTAACTCGAATATTTTCTTCCTAATTGGAAACATGCTAAAATGACTAAATTTGGTATCTAATGGGAGCTAAGATCACTATCATTTAAATACTTACAGCCAGATATTTTTGTGGGCCAAAATAAAATGTAAGAAGCTGAAACACTGTGGAGTTTGACTTTCTGTGGTACTGCTGAGCATGACTGAACTAGGTAGCACTAAGTGGACAAAACACAAATAACTATTCCAACAAGGGGCCAGTACAGTAGGCCAGCAGCTACTAGCCACTTTAACATTTGGCAGCATACTAGATTACGGCAAATTATAGAGGAGACCCTAAATGATTTATATAGCTGGGTTACATTTATCATGGCAACAAACTGGAATGATGTCTTCCCTGTAGCTGAGCCTTTAACCAAGTAAAACTTACATAGCTACAAAATGAAGCACTAGAGTATTGCCAACAAGTTGATGGGCAGTAACTGCTATTTTAAGCGAGGAACGAGCATATAGGAAATTAGGAATATATCGTACTAAAACCATAAAGTGTACACTCTATGGCTACAACTTAACCACCTTAGCATAATCTTAGAGGGCCACCTTAGCATAACAGTTTACAACCTGTGCTTTTGAATTATATAAAGACATTGTATTGAGACTTTACACTTTGCCAAATAGAACTCCAAAATAAATACTAAAATAACATAATGCATAGCCATTTGACAAATGAATAGACAATTGAATTAAGGTGCCAGTAGTCTTCCATACACGTGCAGTGCTGCGTTTCATGGGAATCCGAGTGTTGTTTTTTTCTCGTCAGTCAATCTTCAGCTGTCATTTGTATCCTCCTGTGTTCCCGAGAAATACGGCGGTTTTCAAGTAAAAGTTCAAATCCCCTCATGACCATCTGCCTGTAACCTTTTAGCCGCGCTTGTTTACCGAGCAGTACCCTGGGCCCGCATGTACTCACAGAAGTGGAATGCACTGTATTTACAGGAGTATCATCAGAGGCCCCTGAATGCCTCACAAGTGCGTCCCCTGTGTGGGCGTATAACTGCATGTAGGGTGGGTTTTGCGGAGGAGTTTAAAGGAGATCAAAGACCAACTTTTTGTAGCTTTTAACCACAGACGGGAGCACCGGCCACTGAGAAGGTCACCACCCCCTTTGGGTGAAACGGAAGCTTTCGTCCAATGAAATGAATGGGCAGAGATGGTCTGAGAGCTTCCAATTTACGTCACCATCGAGTATCAGCTTCTAGAGATCAAATAGAAGATTTGTCACAACATTTTGTTCCACACTCACCAGGTAGGAAGAGATTGACCTAATATACATTTAGTTCACAAATGTATTTGACACACTCCCCTTGAGCGAGGTTTTGCATATAGTTTTTCAAATGGTGTTCTATATTTCTTTGAATTAGGAGCGCTCTGCAAAGCACTCTCCTGCTGAGTGTGCTCCTCTGAGGGAAGCTTCTGCCTATTACGACATGTCCCACTAAATATGTATAGTAAGTGTATGGAGGAACATTGGCGGTTTCCCAAAGCCTAGGTCCCTTGCCTTGGTGTTGAAGGCAGTGCCTCCAAACTCACTTCCTTCCAGACCAAGCCAAGTGTCCTGCCTTGGTTTCAAAAAGAGCTGCTACTGGAACACACTTCAGCGCTAAAGGAAGTGACATCACAAAATAAAAAAGGAATATATGAATTTTTTGTTTGAATCAAATGTATACATTTTAAGTTAACAAAACGATTCAGTTTTTCTATTATTAACTAAAAAGACAAAAAAGAAAACATTATTATTTGATCAAATCTTGACAAAAACGTAGCTTTTTTTGTAAAAAAGACTGCCACTAAAATGAACATGGGCCGCAGAACTATAAAACTAGTCAAAGCGTGTATTTTTTTCTGAAAAAGTGGCATTTAAGTGCTTTAACAAGTCACACAAGCCAGCTCCACCTTTTATCTAATTTTTTTTGTAAGAGCCGTGGTGCATTATGGGTGATTTGGGGTTTAGCAAGGCAGAGAAGGCTACGCTAATGTATCCTTGGTAAATTAGCCACATGCTAAGCAAAGGGAGGACACATGCCTCCAGACGACTTGAACATTGGAACAGCACTTGGGTAGCGAGTGATGGTTTAGATGCCTGACCACGCCCACATCAGACCAAGGCAAGGCGAGGTACCTAGGCATTCGGGGAACAGCCATCAGCAGGGAAGACGGTTAGGTTTGTATGCTGCTTAAAGAAAGGAAGTCATAGGCCAGATCAGTGTTTCCCAACCAGGGGAGTAGGGTCTGTCTGCAGCCTTTAAGACAGAGGTGTGTCCTGAAGTGACGTCACTACACGAAACGCACAGGGGAACGTACAGGCTTGGGAATTGTACCCAATTTTGACCAATTTGGCCAAATGCTAACAACATCTTTGGTACACAGATACACTTGAATCAGGGGGCCGGCGCAGTGAGAAATCTTTAGTGGTGCCCCCTACCTCAAAACCCTCTAAGGATGTGATACACGTACGTACGGTGATGATGATGCAATTGGCAGTTTATGGACCCGCCCCCGACATAACTCTGGTCCGCTGGATACCCGCATGTTCAACTAGGCAAGCTCAGATTTCACACAAAATGAATAGATTTTGAGTAGATGTTCACTTTTTGTGACATTTTTATGTTCTTTTTCTATTGCAATAAGGGTGCCTTGGCTTAAAAAGTTGGGAAACTTTGGGCTTGATTAGTGATTCTCAACTGGTATGGTGTTGGAACCCACCATCAAGTTGCAACTCAAAACAGAATTTTTTCTATGTGCACTGTATTTTCCTCACAAAAAAAGAGATGAGCCTTAAAAAACTGAAATCATAAAAAACCTTTTCAGTAGATAAATATTGAAAGAAAGGTTTTCTGGGAAAGGCTCGCGACCTACTTTTGGGTCCGGACCCACCAGTTGAGAAACACAACGGGCAAGAGGATCTGAGGGTCAAGCAAGTACATTAAGGTGGACTTTAGGGAATGCCTGTTTATATGTACTGAGATTTATTCATGTATTTGTGCTGACACATTCTACTATAGCAGACTCCACATTCTCAGTGTTCGCTCTGTTCCACTCCACCTCGCCTGCCGCACAAATCTGTTGCTGTTTTCCTCATCCTCCTCTCCACCGGGCCCACCACTCCGTTCCTCCCCGACAAAAATACGTAAAAACTCTATAAAGCTCCACAGTTCAGATCGCACAGGGAAGAGAACATTTGGATTTTCAAAGTAAATATCCTCCGCTCAGACTTTGTTAAAACAAAATGTCACTAATTTACACAATATAACCTCGATATTTCCACTCCGTAGGAGCTTTTTTATCACAAAAAACATCACACAACCTGATTAAGCTTCTATGGCGCTCATTCAGAATTTTATTTGGAGTTTTATTTCACAAATGTTTATTTCACAAGCTTTGTGCGTTCTCACTTCGAGCTCCTCGTGGAGGTGCAGCCGGGGCGGACTGAAGAGGAGGTTGTGAGTGTTGACGTCGCTGCCGTTCGACAAATGCGATAAGTACTTTGTTCCTTTCAAAAGCAAACATGTCAATCACGCATATTACAAGCAAAGCAAGGTGAAAGACATGTGACAAGCCACATCACATGAGAGACGCTCGCACTTTCTCGAGTTAGCTTGAACGTTCTTTTTTTTGTTTTACCCAAACATTCATAATTCAGAATATACTGTGTATTAGTCTATATGTGGCTGTCAGCGCTCGCTGCGCTGTATGAATCCCCTCCAGGCTCTAGCGCATGCAAAGTGGGAGCAGAGTATTTGAACGGAACTGCAGATATTGGGTTGAGAGACTGAAAAGCACGGGAGCAACGAGCAAGGGCTAAATTTAACATGTTGCCTTTGGACACATTGGCTCTGAGAGATTAATGCTACCCCACTGTATAGATAGATGCACGTTTGTCATGTTGGAGTAGGAGGGGAAAAGGCCTCTTTGTGGGTTGATTATGTCCATGTGGGTGAGAACAGTCAACATCCATTATCCACCATTGTCCCATCAACTCAAACAAAACAAACTACATCTTAACAGGGGAATTTTCCTCTCCTGTTGTAGCCTACAGCAGTTATAGTTATAGTTCTTTCCCAGTTGCTTTAAAACAATGTGTTCACTCACTCCCCATTCTCCACCTTTTCACCTACATGAGGCGATTTTACAAAACATAATTCCATCTCCATTTCGTTTCCATTATATCGCAAAGGGACGGTGGAAGTGTTTGAGAATCGATCCTTGCCCAGAAGGGGGTCCAAGACACTTCGGCTTCTAAGACCAGACAGGTACGCATCAACTTGACTAAGCTCAGGTAAGAACATATCTCACTATGGAAAAACGGTGGCCTGTTCCTTTAACTTTTCCCATTCACTTTTCTCATTCAATGGGACATTATGGACATTATGACATTATGGATGCAGTACACTTTTTGGCCACTAGCGTCAAATTGGGGGCGCTGTGAGCCAGCTGAAACCTAATGTTAATAGCCTAATGATGTCCAAAGACCAGCTTCATGTCTCTCCCTAGTATAAGCAGTTTGTATTGTTAAAGATGCAAGGATTGTTGTTGTTACATTTTGCACTGTATTGCTGCAATTTTGTGGCTGCACTTGTTGATTTTGTTGTACCAAAACTAGGCTTTTGCTATAGTTCACATTTATTTTATTGTGGCATGTTATTTGTACAGATAGAATACATTGAAAAATGTATACCAAAAAAATAAATAAATAAAGTAATTATTATAATTTGCAGTTATGTGAGTTTCACACTTGAAATCGCTGCGTTTTCCCCATGGCTCTCACACAGGCACTTTTTCCTTTTGGCCCTTGGAGACAAAAAATTGGGCACCCCCGGATTAAGGTATACTTTATTGTTCCCATAGGTAAATGTGTGGTGGTGGACAAAGAGCAGAAGAAAGCCATTGTGGTTGACATAGCAGTACCAAGTGATTGCATCCATCCATTTTCTTCCGCTTTATCCGGGGCCGGGTCGCGGGGGCAGCAGTCTCGGCAGAGATGCCCAGACTTCCCGATCCACGCACACCTCCTCCAGCTGTTCTGGGGGGACCCCGAGGCGACATATCAGGCCAGCTCGGAGACATAGTCCCACCAGCGTGTCCTGGGCCTTCCACGAGGCCTCCTCCCAGTGGGACATGCCTGGAGCACCTCCCGAGGGAGGTGACCAGGAGGCATCCGGAACAGATGCCCTAGCCACCTCAGCTGGCTCCTTTCGAAGTGGAGGAGAAGCGCCTCGAGTCCGAGCTCCTCCCGGGTAACTGAGCTCCTCACCCGATCTCGGAGGGTGCGTCCAGCCACCCTGCGAAGGAAACTCATTTCGGCCGCTTGTATTCGCGATCTTGTCCTTTCGGTCATTACCCAAATCTCATGACCATAGGTGAGGGTGGGAACGTAGATCGATCGGTAAATCGAGAGCTTTGCCCCCTGACTCAGCTCCCTCTTCACCACAACGGTCCGATACAGCGACCGCATCACTGCTGACGCCGCACCGATCCGTCTACCGATCTCACGCTCCATCCGTCCCTCACTCGTGAACACGACCCCGAGATACTTGAAATCCGCGCTGGAGGTCCTGATTTGATGAAGCCAACAGAACAACATGGAAAGATATTTGTCTTAAATCAAAGATGTAAACACATTTATTTTACACATATATATGCGGAGAACACAGAAATCCATCGTGAGCTCTGCCGGGGCAGAGCTACTGTACCAATACATATACTCAGGAGGCGCACAGCAGGGCCCCAAAACCGTGACGTCACATGGGCTGAGATTATCATGCAAACATCACCTTTTGTTTTAGCGCAAGACACAGGAAGGCCTTTGTCTTAGGTGTGAAAGGAGCAGCCAGCAGGGGTCTTTGTGGCAATGGTGATTCTTCAGGTGCGATGCAGAAGGCCTGTGCTTTAGTTCAAACTCTGCATTAATTAAAGGCCCAGTCGTCCACCAGACAGTAGGTTCAGGCTGTGCATTTGCTGCGAATAGTTTTAGCTTAGTTAATTCCAAAAACTGTCATTACAAAACCCATGAATCTTATTTACTTTTTTCTACAGCCTTTACAACATCCAAACACAAGATAAGATGAAGCCAGATGTCCTTGAGTGTGTAATCAGTTACAACATTGGTTGCTTTTTAGAACTTTTTTATGAGAGAGCAAAAAAAAACTTGGTATTTGTGCGTATTTGACCTTTTTGTGATCCAGCAGCTATATGGGAGGTTTGCATGGCGCCTTTACATTCCATAATGGTGGTCTCTATTGCGCTTATCCTAAGAACAATTGATCCTGAAGTGTTCGCTCTGCTCTGCCCGATCCCGTCAGACCTCGGTAGAGCCTAGTTGGTGGTACGTGGATGGGAGACCGGGAGTCCTGGGTGATTGTAGTGGGTGAGTGAGTAGTTTGTGGTCATCGGAGGGGCCGATGGCACAGACTGGTCCCCTCACTTCTGTCAGCCGTTTCAGAGGAGCACTGAAGGCAGCCAGCCACAGTTTTCTCTACCTCCAAAAACATGCTGGTCAGGTCGGCCCACAATGGCAGTCGCAGTGGCTCAGGACTAACACCTGAACTCTATTTCGTTGACAAATAAAAAACTCACCTACTTACCCCAGGGCAGCTGTAGCAACAACAGCAGCTTACCACTAATTTAACAAGTGAATTTCTCCATTGTGAGATCATTGTGAAGGATTATAAGTAAGTAAGTGCTTTATTGTCATTGTTGTCACTGTTCACATTCAAGATTCAAGATTTTTTATTTGTCAAACCATGTGAATGGTTTGAAATTAGATTTCTCTCATCCTTGATTGTGGAGCGAGGGGTGGGGGAAGAGGGGTGGGGGGAAGAGGGGTGGGAGGGAGGGCAGGGAGTTCAGCTTCCCGATGGCCCTGTGTACGAAAATGTTCTTAAGTCGACTGGACCTGGCCCGTAGATTCCGCAGTCTCCTCCCTGAAGGCATTACCTTGAAGAGACGGTGTGATGGGTGCTTGGGGTCCCTGGTGATTCTGACGGCTTTGCGGGTGAGACGGGTGGAGTACATGTCCTTAATGGAGGGGAGAGGAGCTCCGCAGATCTTCTCCGCTGCTCTCACGATGCGCTGGAGGCTCCTCCGGCAGGAGGCAGTGCTGGTGTCGTGCCTCACAGTGATGGAGCTGGTCAGGATGCTCTCTATAGTCCCTCTGTAGAAGAACCACACAGTGATGGAGCTGGTCAGGATGCTCTCTATAGTCCCTCTGTAGAAGAACCACACAGTGATGGAGCTGGTCAGGATGCTCTCTATAGTCCCTCTGTTGAAGAGCCACACAGTGATGGAGCTGGTCAGGATGCTCTCTATAGTCCCTCTGTAGAAGAACCACACAGTGATGGAGCTGGTCAGGATGCTCTCTATAGTCCCTCTGTAGAAGTTGCACATAACAGAGGCTGGGACTCTAGCTCTTCTTAACTTGCGGAGAAAGTAGAGACGCTGATTACTTTTCTTGACCAGAGATGTAGTGTGCATGGTCCAGGAAAGGTTCTCTGTGATGTGCACACCCAGGAACTTAGTCCTGGTCACCCTCTCCACTGCAGCATCGTTGATTGTTAGAGGAGCATGCTGGACCCGTGCTCTACGAAAGTCCACAACAATCTCTTTTGTCTTCTCCACATTTAGAGAGAGGTTGTTCTGTGTGCACCACATGGCCAGACTGCTCACCTCACTCCTGTAGTTTGACTCGTCTCTGTTGTTGATGAGACCCACCACTGTTGTGTCGTCTGCAAACTTGATGAAGAGGTTTGAGACGTACTTTGGAGCGCAGTCATGGGTCAGCAGAGTGAACAGGAGGGGACTCAGCACACAGCCTTGGGGAGCGCCCGTGTTCAGTGTGATGGTTCTGGAGGACCGACACGTACAGCCTGTGGTCTCCCCGTCAGAAAGTCCAGCAGCCAGTTGCACAGTGATGTGTTGATCCCCAGGTGGAGCCGTTTGTGTATTAGCTGCTGTGGAATTATAGTTGAGCCAAAACCACCCTTTAGGTCGACCCACCCACCTAGTTTTTCTACAAAAAAAAGTGAGAGTTTGTCTTCAAGAACCAGAGCGGGTTTTTACTGTTTCGCTCACACATTGGCAGCCGTTTTAAAAGGTGCACATGGCAAAATTGTACTTCCACATATCCGAGAACATACAGCCAATTAGGAGGTCTGTTTTAACAATAAACAAAAGGGGGGGGGGGGAATACGCCCTAGGAGGCTGCCGTTATACAAAAAGGCCAAATTAGCTGATTCTCGGCCGAAGCGCGGGTTATTATGGAAGGTGGGATTTCAAGACACTCTAAAATACCTCGGGTGAAGAGCGGAAATGCGCACGCAAGCGGCACAAAGCATAAAGCCGTGTTAAAGAGGTCAGAAGAGGATCCCAACCCGCTGAAGGCATCTCTCATTTGTACTCATAATTTGTTTTCTGTGTTTGCCAACTGGATAAAGTCACAAATAGACCGGCTTAAATATTACATAAAGCAATAAGCGAACATAAGCGGGCGCTGTCACGGGGGATAATCAACTTGTAATTGCAGAAGTTTCAGCAGCAGGGAGGGGAAGAGCAAATGCTAGTGTGCTAACGGCTGTCGAGCGAGGGGGAATTAGGCAAACATTATGAGCACCTGACTAAAATGCAACTCAAATGCGCTTAGTTTATAATATCTATTATTTTTAACGTGATCTCAGGCCAGCAATGTAATAAGGAGATGGTTTATGTCACAATAATGCAACAAACAAGTACTGTATGATTTTGCACATGTTTTAAGCATTGTGGCATTGTTTCAGTAGAAGAAGAAGATCTTTATTTATATAGCGCCTTTCACAGACATTGTTTCCCCTGGGGGTGACTGACAGAAGCGCTGTCGCGACTGCACACGTCTGCGCCAACGGTCCCTCTGACCACCTCCATACATTCACACACATCATTCATCCTGGTCTATTGTACATGTTTTTTGTGGTAGGGGAAACCGGAGTACCCGGAGGAAACCTACGCAGACACGGGGAGAACATGCAAACTCCACACAAAAAGGCCCCGTCCAGGTGGGAATAGAACCTGGGACCTTCTAGCTGTGAAGCGCGAGCACTAACCGCTGTGCTACCGTGCCGCCCAGTGAGCTTCTGCAATGTTGAAAGATCCAGTGTTGCATTCGTTTTTTCACCAAGATCTTGTATTGATGATGGGAGAGTGTGACCACTGCGCACAGCCTCCTCCAGCACAGCCCCAGATATTCTCAATGGGGTTAAGTTCTGTAGGTAGTCAGCTGATCTCAATCTTTGGGGCGCACATATCTTGTGTTTCTAACAGACTGCAGACTAGACTTTTGCGCAGGGGGCGCTATATGTGAAATCTTCAGCTTAATAACTGGCGCAGTAAATGGCGTGACAGACTCCCGTGGCGATTTTTTGCACAGCAGTGGGTCCCTTCCCTAGCTTTACCTCCTACAGACCATACTAGTTTTGATCACGTTTCTGCGGAGTGGCGTTTGCCCCGCGCTCTTTAACACTGGCGCTAGAGCCTGACCATCGGTACTTTATTAGGGAGCTGGACAGTGTATACCGGCAAAAGCACTGGCGCACAATCTTTTTTTTTTTTCCCTGATGAAGGTGCCCGTCCAAATCCCACCGAGGGCCAAAGGTGGAACCCGTGCCTGGGTTTGCCTACTTCAGGATTAAACCAGACCTTATCGCTTATGTGCCACAGTCAGTCGACATGTCTTAAATCTTAACAGGGAGGTCTTGAACTCAAAATGAGCAACTTGAAGGTTTGATTTTGTTCACCGTAAAAAAGGCGGACGATTATTGTCCTTTGATGCACTTCAATCTCCCAGATGAAAAACCAGCGTTATCTCAGCAATAATAAAACCAGCATTAATATTCCACCGCTAAGCCACTCTGTAAACCTTCCATGCCAGTCTTTTGGGGCCCCTCTTGATGCCGCGCAAGTAAAACAGTGCCTCGCATAAAGTTCGAGCTGACCTTTATTTTGTCATTCTCTACCTGTTTACTGGCTGTGCTTTTATTCCTAAATGAGCCGAAGCTCCTCTGGATTATGTTGGTGCGACGATGATCCCAGTCCATTTGGCGACAGGGGTGCCATTTTGTGCTTAAAAACCGCAGTGCTGCTGCTTTATGGAGTGAGACGGGAGCCACTATCGTGAGTTATGATGTATGGCCTGGAGTGGCCCATTTGACAAACGTATCTGTCAGCCCCGGAGAGGGAACAATGACTTTACAAAAAACTCAGCTCACAGCTTTTCCTAGACACGCTATTAGAGCAGCCTGAGTAGCCACACACGTATTTGAGAGCGTCTTATGTCCTAGGTCGAAATTTAGTATGACGTCTTTTAAGGTAAGGATGTAACGGCTTCCAGATGTAAAAGTACAGTAATATCGTGGTCATTGAGGGTATTTATTGTGATATTGTGACAGGTCTCTCTTTTTCAAGCACTCTACTTTATTGCACTTCTAGTAGCATGGTAAGAAGTTGCCTGCGATGTAATAACATACTACAGTAATTTCTGGACTATAAGCTGCTGCTTTTTCCACACTCTTTGAACCTTGCAGCTTATTAATAGATTTTTACTGTCATACGGAATATATTGTGTCAATTATCACAATGCACTTGAGTCTGAAAACACTCAGCTACAGTATTTCTAATGAAAGAACTCCGACATGAGAAAGTGTTGGATAAATATTGATTATTCTCTATATTTTGCTTTGTCTTACACTTCATGATCTGTTGACTGAAAAGATGTTGTTAATGTTTTACTTTGAGTTCCAGATCTCTGAGTTCTGTAAATTGAAGGAGTGTTATCTGTTGCTTTGGTATATGACCTCTGCCCTTTGACTGGGGCAGAGCAGCTGTGTGTGACCGAGACCTGGTACGGTGTCGAGGACAAGAGTGATGCAAATTAAAAGTAAACACTGTGAAGTTGTAAATGTCATTTGCTGCTTTGGATACTGTCCCCCCTCCCTTAGAACCAAGCAGTAAATTGTAAACCAGGGGCGTGAACAAGTCAATAAAAGCCCATGTGGGGGCAACCAGGAAGCCAGAGCGAGCAGGACGATGGCCCAGCTCCATCGGAGCTGGACCCTCATCTCTGTCTGTCTCTCCTGGTCAGAAAAAGGTAAACTGTCTTGTCTCACTTTCTTGCATTAACTATTGTGTTTTGTGGTTTTGTTGGCTACCAGCTCCAACATTTTGGTCCTTCGAGCCGGATCCCAAGGTCCCAGTTCTCTCTGGAGGCGATCTGAAACCAGTAAGACGATGCACCGCGATTGACGCCCTTTACGGGAGCTGCCTTCATTTCATCTCCAGGAGTCCGGGGACTGACGGGATACCGTGGGAGAGAGTGAGACAATTCAAAGAAAGTAGGACGTGAGTATGTCTTATTTTAAAACGCGCCGGTAAAAAGTCCTAAATAATACTAGTTCAGGACTTGGGACCCAACAAATCCCTTGGGGGGTTTGAAAATTACAGTAAGGGGACCCAACAAATCCCTTGGGGGGTTTGAAAATCCCTTGGGGGGTTTTGAAATTACTGTAGGGGATTGTAACCCAAAAAATCCCTTGGGGGGTTTGAAAATTCCTTGGGGAATTTAATAAAATTACTGAAGGGGACCCAACAAATTCCTTGGGGAGTTTGCAAGTGCTAATGTCGACATAAAATAGATTGCGAATGAAAGTGTGAATGAATGAATGATTGGTATAAACTTCTGATAAGTTTGCACATATTAAGTAAACGGGGAAATACAGTGACGATTTTCAGATGTTTTAGACAAGATTTCAAGTGAGAAATACTGAATATTGTTTTCACTGTCCGTTTACATATTCATGAAAAACCAGTAATAGACGACCCTATGTCAAAACGCTGGACTAAAATTGGGAAATTCTAATAAAAAATGTCAAAACCGTTGTCTAAAGACTACAAAATGGTAGAACAGGAATGCCCCAGGGCAAGTAGAAGTCTAAAATTATGGATAAAAAAAAATTACAAAATTACAGAGATAATTAAGTTTGCTTGTGAACTAAGGTTCTCATGAAATTAATTTTAACTGTAATACGTGTGAAAAGTGTTTGTGAATGAAAAGTTGATACGTATATATAGTAACTTAAGTAGGAAAGAATTATAACTTGCAATGTAAGTAAGTCCTTGCTATTATAACTATTTTAATCTAGAGTAAGTCTGATTTTAAAATAGTGTAGCAAAGTAGAGTAAAATAAGAGTAAAATGCCTTGCTCAGAGGTAAATCTGTGCATGTTAAGAAAAGTGCCTTGCTCATGAGTATACTAGACAAATATATCACTCATGCATGATTTATTTGGAAAAATCCAAAGTCAAGTGTGTTAATCATACAGATTATGAGAAGATTTCACAGTGAAGAGAAACTGAGACTGTAAATGACTCACAGGGGAGAAAAATATGTGATTTCAGAAAACTATTGAAATTGATTATAATGGTCTAAGACCTGAAAAAATTTAACCAAAACGTTATATTGAGTTATCAAATGTAGGATTGGTTTCATACATGCAATTATGTGGAGAAAATGACAAAGAATAAGAAAAGAAGTGCAAGTAGGAACATTCCTAAGGCAAATTAAACAATAGGAGGGGAATGTTTGAAAATGAATCTCCTGAATATTAAGTGGGAGAAAAAGCCATTTTAAAGACTGAAATGTCGAAGGTAAACAGAACTGATCAATCTGCTTATCGTCGTCATTTTTGATTGTCTGACCTATTGTTTGATAAGGGAAGTTTTTCCTCACAATGGCTACAACAAAAAGAAGACAGAACTGAACATTTGTCACTAAAGTGTCATATGGCGAGAAATTGTAAAGATAGAGGACATATTCTACTGGCCAGATTGCAAAGAGCTCTTGTACTGGCCAGATAAGAGAATAGAATAAAGTGAAAATAAGAGATAGATAACGCTGTTGATGAATGGAAGTCTGATAGTTTTGTGTGATATTGAGAGAAGTGAGAGAAGGTTGAAAGAAAGTAGACAATTACTTACTCAGAGATGTGTGTATGAATGATGTATGGATACCGTTTGCATTAAGGAAGGAAAAACATTTTTTATTTGTAACGCCGTCAATTATGTGTACCGTGAAAAAAAAAAAAATAAATAAATATAATAATAATTATAGGAATTTAAAAGTAATGAGGCAATAGCTATGCCTTACCATAGTAGGAGTAACAAATTAAAGGCTCCATAAGGAAATTTCGATGTAAAAGATACAAAATTATACTTTTAAATATTTCTGTTAAAAGCAGTATTAAATCACTGTAGAATAAATTTGATATTTTTGAAGCATCCAAAGTTAACTCTTGAAATGTCAGCTTAAGCTGAAGATAGAGTGTGGTGTGGTGTGGTGTGTGTGATGTGCTGTGAACCGTGAAGCAGAGTGGCTAGAGAAAGAGGTGTGTCTGGTCAACGTTCTGTGGAAAAATTCCATCAGTAATTTCTGTGATGTGTACGTTAATACGTGACTTCTCAGAGAGACCAGTAAAGGTACAAAAATAAAAGCATATATTATGGCCCGACGATAATACTAAAGTTACCGGGTCCAGATTCAATTAATGATAAATTGGTGCATAAATTAAGAAAATTTAGTTGATTTACGTGAACATTTATGGTATAAAAGTCCATCTAAAGTATGACTAATTAAAGGTGTGACCAAGGAAAAAAAAGGCAAAACTAAATAGGCCTAGGATTAAAAGAATCCTTTTAAATATGATGTCAAAGTTGGCATAATCAATGATAATTGGAGATTGCAAAAGATGAATAATGGTTTTGTGTTCAGATTAACCATGAAACACACCCATTGTTCCAATTGAAAAGACACCACCTTACTTAGCCTGAAGGATGGTACAAGATTTGAGATAAAGATTTGTACAACAGAAAGCCAATGTTTCAATTTCACAGACATTGCTTAAAATTCTTTGAATTCAAATGAAAAGTATTTTTCTGTCATAGACTTGAGCAATGCAATGTAGTGATTCTAATAGACTTAGTCAGCATTGGTTTGCATTTAAATTTAGGAATATAGGAGAAATGTAGCATAATTTTTAACCTAATAGCCTGGTGACAAACCCAGGGGAAATTACTATAACATGAGTGTTTACATGAAACTCAATTAGTGTATAACATGATACACTCCTTAAGAGTGGAGAAGTCATTTTTGTGAATAATTCTGCAAAAAGGAAAATTGTGTAGGATATGCATTTATTAGGAAAATTACTTTGAAATGTATCTGCATAAACAAACAAGAAAAGTTGCACTAATGTAAATTATTTGCTGAGAACAATTTATGAGATATGCCTATAAGTTGCTCATAATTTGCAAATGGCATAGAAAATGTGGTTAATAATAGAAGCTGTGTTGGTTTTAAAACTTCCACAGGCCCTTCCCCACGGAGTGTGGATAGGCCCTTTTGAATTAAGATACATTATTTCCAGACATTCTTCCGTCCAAAGTAGCAAAAGGGTTATTGACTATATTCAAAATGATGGAAACTTTGCATTTCCGTATGTCTTTGTACATTAATTTTACTATTAATGCATGGGATGGATTGTCTGAGGAAGTTAAAGCATTAAGGGAAATAGTATTGACATTTCTTTCCTCAGCATTGACCGTGTTGAAATTTTGCTTATTTGTTACGTGTTTCTTTCCTTGTCTTCAGAGGGAGATTGCTTTATGCTAAAAGAAGTGTGAAACTCTGAATGGAAATGTGTGTGTTTACCAAACCCCGAGAAAGGGAAGAATTTGAGCAATGAAGCGTGAAGGAGATGACCACGGTAATCCATTACCTGATGTGGTGGTCTTAGTTTGGGTCGTAAACCTTGTTTACAGATAAGGGACTAAATGATCTTTTGACTCCCACAGGTCCTGGGCTCAGGAAAAGGGGGGTGAAAGTTTATGATACCTCACCTCACAGAGCCACACTAGAGGAAGACATTCATGTCGCTTTATGCCTACCAAAAAATTTTGTGTAGAGATGCAAATGTTTGAGTCATGGATATTCATGTCTCAAACAGGAGGGATGGTGACACTAGTACACTACCTATAGATTCATAAATTACTACTAAAAAATATTTGTAAACAATGTTTTACGTGCAAAATTTTAACGCACAGGGGAATATTTGGCCTATACGAGGGAAATTCCCTCAGCCCACATACCCCTTTTACAAATGGACTTTATACAGTTAAATAAAAGTGATGTTAATAGAATTGTGAAATGCTATAGCTATAAATTGGAATATATAAAACTAAATAGTTTGAAATTATGTCTAAAAGCTGAAATGAATTGGGTTTCGGCCCTTTCTCTTGCTCTGCTCCTGGCGCCAATCCGTGAGCAGATCGAGAGGATACTCTTATGAGGATGAGGCCATTTTGATGCCTGAGATCAGTTTCCTCTTTGATTCCACGGGAATCCAGTGGACACTGATCTTAAGATTGTATGTTATGATCCCTATTGAAACCATCTACACTCATTAGTTTATTTACTCAGGTTGGAGGTGACTGCTGTTCTCACTTTGGTGCTGAGAGAGCTCCTTCCCCAGCCTGTCGAAGGTCCTCTGCCGCGATTGGACTGAACCGTGCTAGTCTGATCCCTTTTGAGGCCACGGCCAGGACGTCCCATGCTGTCAAGGTCGTAAACCAGACGAGTGGTGTCAACTCTCACTCATCCTGTTGACCCAGTTGTAACTGCCTTAAACCTCCCTGGACTGACCCTAACATGTATTATTGTGTCTATTGTTTTCTTTGTGTTGATATATATTGTGTTGCGACTCTACAGGTGCCGAAGTTATTAATCTCCAGTGAAATTTGAGTTGGTTTGTTGTGTTCCTTGTACAAGGATAGAGGTCTCACCTGTAGTGTGGGTTTTTGATACATGTTTATATGACTCTGTATTGGACTGAATTTGGTTTATTTTGGCATGGGAAAGCACAGACCACTATTAATTTGAAGTTTAAGTTGATCTTTATGTGCCATTTTGGACGCATTACCAAAAGTTATGAAGGAGAAATTATGCAAAATTTTGAATTATTATTAAGGAAACCAAATAAATAAATGAATACATTTTGAGACGATGTTATGATCGCCCTTTGACCAGAAGCGAGAGCAAGTTGAACTGAAATAAATGAAAGTGTAACATTTAAAGATGCAGCTTAAAGATGCAAGTAATGAAAGTAATAATGAAAAAGAAAAAGAGCAATAAGGAGTTTAAATGTGGAGTGACTTAGGGGTGTGGTTTTGGTAATTGTGGCCAAGGATTGTTTCAGACAAGACGATATCCAGAACCAGAAAACAGACCAACAACGTTCGAGGAGATCGAGGCGTTTAAAACAACGCTGGTGGATAATGCTACTCTGATCACTGGCTGCTGCTGAGTCCAGAACTCATGTTACCTGTGAAAGGAACGGACAGACTCTTGACGTGCTGGTGGATAAAGGACTGAATCTGACTCATCGGGGCTCCTCAGACTGCTGTTTCTCTCCTGATTTGCTGATGAGAGCATCATTCTGTGTGTTCTGAATGTACTAACAGTGACTTTTCCTTTTCCTGATGGTCAAATACATCGCTGTCTTGCATCATCATCCACGGGACAGTGGCTGATGATGCCTAAAGTGGTTGCTGAATGCAGATATCTACTGGGAAGAGCTGAAGGACTGTACAAGTGACATTTGACCTTGGATCAAAAAATCACTTTTGCCACATTACCCACCCATTGACCACTGTAGTTTGACAGAAACAGAAATTAAGATTTGGTGTATAGAGAGAAGTTTTTAAAGTTAACCTGAATGGTCCTTTTTAGAATGACAAAATTAGTTAGGCACACAAGGTGCTGCAAAATGTTTATACCCTATTAGAACAATAGTATGAAATGTTTTTATATCTCATTTGCTCTCTCTCCTGGACAACAGGCTAAAGAATGTGTCCCCATGACCAAAGCGATAGTGAAACAGAAAGAGTGGTGGGGGGAAAGTCAAAATATCGATAAACAGGAGGGAAATGTTGGATAAATATTGATTATTCTCTATATTTTGCTTTGTCTTACACTTCATGATCTGTTGACTGAAAAGATGTTGTTAATGTTTTACTTTGAGTTCCAGATCTCTGAGTTCTGTAAATTGAAGGAGTGTTATCTGTTGCTTTGGTATATGACCTCTGCCCTTTGACTGGGGCAGAGCAGCTGTGTGTGACCGAGACCTGGTACGGTGTCGAGGACAAGAGTGATGCAAATTAAAAGTAAACACTGTGAAGTTGTAAATGTCATTTGCTGCTTTGGATACTGTCCCCCCTCCCTTAGAACCAAGCAGTAAATTGTAAACCAGGGGCGTGAACAAGTCAATAAAAGCCCATGTGGGGGCAACCAGGAAGCCAGAGCGAGCAGGACGATGGCCCAGCTCCATCGGAGCTGGACCCTCATCTCTGTCTGTCTCTCCTGGTCAGAAAAAGGTAAACTGTCTTGTCTCACTTTCTTGCATTAACTATTGTGTTTTGTGGTTTTGTTGGCTACCAGCTCCAACAGAAAGACACAATAACAACTCCAAATCTAAACATAAAGATAAGATAATCATAAAGTTGCTTGCGAAATGGAGAGCTGCAGGTGTCACGCACTTCCTTTGGGACGCATCCCACTCATCTGCACTATAACTTAGGACAGGTGGCAAACCGTATTGCTGTCTTCCTCTACCTCTGTCTACGGTGTTTAATGTACAACCGAGCTGGAGCTCGAGGATGCCCTCCCGCACCTGAAACGTCGCCTCAGGTGCAAAATAAATGGAGGGATAATGGAGGGACAAAGCGAAACACGGGTTAAATTCATCAAAAGTCAGCCTCGAGCGATTCCCCACAGATCCTCCTGTGGTTCCCCCCAAGGTTTCTCTTTTCTCCCCCTGGGGTTTTAGTCTTACCTTTCCATACTGGAGAGTCTAAGGACAGGGGACACCCACGTCTTCACCTGCTACTTAATTCGCCTGAACTTTACATTGTCTTATTTACTGCTCTGGTTTGTTGCCTTAATGTTCGGTGCAGCCCTATGAGGCAACTCCTGTTGTGATATTGGGCTATACAAAACCATTGATGATTGATTTGATTGATTGATTGATTGATTGAGATCCAGTGCCCATGAAACTCCCGTGGCCATGTGGGCAGACAGGCCGAGGAGGGCGGCTCTAAACACAGCAACCCTCCCGAGGAGGAGCCTCTGCAAGCCATCGCTTCAGTTTGACTGAACCCACGCTGGTTTCAAGAATAATTTATGAACTTTTAAATTCTTGATGCACTTTTATAAACGTAAATGTACCTGTAGGCTCGTTCTCTTGGAATATTTGACCACACACGAAGAGAAAAATCCTGTATTTCCAGTGCGCTTCACCTGCACTTTGTAACAGCTTGGCTTAAAGACACCATATATATATATATATATATATATATATATATATATATATATATATATATATATATATATATATACTTGTTTTTCTTAATAAATTTAGTTAGTGCAGCTTATATTCAGGTGCGCTCAGTAGTCAGAAAACATTCATCCTAATAACATCAGAAAGATACATTCAGCTAGCCTGGCACGAGTCAGACTGATCCTCCATGTTAAGAGATACATGGCGATTTGAATCTCGCTGACTCCAGCAAAACCAAGACGAGCCAATCATAGCACGGGAGGCGGGAGTTAACGTGCGTCATCTTCCACGCTAGGATTTCCCATCAAACACCAGTGCTCCTCCGGAAACCAAAACAGTGAAGACGGCGGCCGTGACACAACGATCTTTTACCAGTGTCCTTTCTTCTGTTTTAAATGAGCTGGACTTGTCCTTAAAGCCACAGCAGAAGCTGCTCTGAGGGTTTTCACCGGAACTTACTCGACTGCACGTGTGGACGACAAACAATCATGGCGGAGGACGTAAACGCAAAGCGTAGGTCGTTTTGTGTTTCATTGGTTCGCTCTCGTTCAAACTGCGATCGTCAGCTCCGCCTCGAGTCTCGATTTGGAAATCACGTCCTATTACCACAATTCCAGACCGTCTTTATATGTATTCATAAATACATAAATAAAGTCAGGCTGGCTGTATGCCAGGCTAACATTCAGCTCCAGTTTGGGCTGAGATTGTAAACAATCATTCACTCAAAAGGTTTCTGTCGTTTCCCTTTTGCTTTTAGATTTAGAAATTTCCCCTCATTGGATCATTTGATGGAATATTTGCTACTGTTGAGGAAAGAAATATGTACCGATTTTTTCTGCGTTTGTGACATTAAAAATATAGTAGCTGGGCACTAACCTCTTAACCCCCGCCTTAACCGAGCGCATCATCTCCAGTTCGGCTTTACCCAAATCTAAGAGCTTCTTCACTGGAGAACAACCGTGTAATGCCTCATTGGAAAGCTAAGCCCTTCAAAAGTGATCGTAACTTGTTTGTCACGCTGTCGCTGCGTTTTTGTCACATTTTTCAAGCGTTTTTGTTGCTTTTTTGTTGTGTTTTTATTCAAGCTTTTAGATTTGAGTAATGCCAAACTGAAGAAAATGTGCTTGGTTTGTGTGCGGGTTAAGAAGTATTAAAACATATTAAACTTGACTTTCTGCTGCCTGTGTAAACTCTGTCTTTTAGTTTAGTCTTGTTGCAGTTATTTATAATCTCTATTTCTGTCAAGGTGCAGCCGTTTTCTAATACTCCCATTCATTTTGTCCAAACAGAGAATTTCACCACGTTTTGCCTATATACTGATGGAGTTGAAATGTGCACACACAGATAAATGATTTTGTATACAACTGCGATATATTTTATTTATGATGCTGAGGTATTTGCTGCTCTCCTGCTGATGAGGGCCAGGCGCCCGTCTCAGCTGGCTTCATAGATGCAGTAATGGCTGTGAAATTGGAAGTGTTTGGTGTGACAGACTTGGTCACGAGGAGATCGTTCGAAAATCAGGAAGTGAAACTACTGAATATTTTTGCTTAGGCTGTTTTGGATCAATATTGGATTTTCTAACCAACAAGATAGTGATAAAGATGTGTTGAGATTTCACGTTGACGGGTAAACAATCAGCAACCTCCCTCTCTCTTGGTACAGCAGAGTTGTTTTGCCTTTTTCATCGAGCTGCATTTGTGGTCTCTGTGCTCCAAATGATTTTACTGCCTACTTTTGTCCATCTTTGCCATGTTGTTTGTGAGGTTCAGTGGATCGTTTGCTGCAGGGGGTCCGTACTAGCCCTCATTTAAAAATTAAACAAACAGCTAGCTTATGAGCTAAACACATTTGAGACCCACACATTTTTTCTCCTGAAACACTGAAGAGGCACCAAGAGCCCCCGTCACCTGCAGCGCAGTGCGTCACACGAGGAGCTTCAGGAAACAAGGAAGGGACAAAAGAGGAGACGATGGTGAAATACTGTTGTGGAGCAGAGGGCGCTGCGCAGGAAGAACAGGCAGGGGGAGGTGGAGGAGCTGACCAGTGCAGGACGCCACGCTCTGGAACAGGGTCAAACCCAGGAGGCGGTGCACCGTTTCAGAGGAGCAGTGAAGGCGGTGCTCTGGTTACCTCTACCTCCAAAAACATGCTGGTCAGGTTGGCCTGAACGTAATGTTGTTGTCCAATCGTAAAATGACAGATAAAGCACCTACTTACTTAGACCGTGACCAACTGTGTGATGCATCATCTCTCAGTCAATAAAACGCAGCCGTTAAATTCAAAATTGATATTTTTTATTGCTGTTGTAATGGAAAGAACTGTCTCTTTCTCTCTCACTGCTCCGACTGTCCAGAGGCTTTATTAGCCCAAATTAGAGGATAGTCTCTCTAATGCTCTTGTGCCCGAATCAGAATAAATCCGGGCGGCCGCAAAAGCTGCTGCAAAGCCTCTTCAGAGGAACAGAGCTTTGCGCGCAAGTGTTTAGAGAGCCATCGAGTTTCAAGCATCCACATCATTTGTTACCAATCATTACCAGCTCAAAAAAAGTCTGTTTTGCATAACGTTGGCCTTGTCGGGTATACTCGAGAGTGAAATGGACACACAGTGTGCAACTTTAGCCATCAATGATGAACATATATCTGCTCCTCACGCTTGCATGCACTCTTTAGCCAAATGTGGAAATCAGAGCAGTTTTGGTTACCTCTCAAACATAGCCAGAGATGGTGCTTTTTTTACTGCAAGTGTCAGTGATTGCATTGAGCTATCCAAGCCTAAATAAAGGTGTGGTTGCACAGTTAAAACCAATCCCCCCCATGTTTTACAACTTCTCATGAATGTGCATGAATGTGAAATCAGTATTGAGCTGTTCTCAGAATCCCCGTTCTGTTGCTGCCACTTCTGAGAGATCTGAGCAGCGGAGATAAATGATGAATGTGTGCCGAGTTGCTTTTGTGTTTCCGTAAAAAGGCAAGGCCTGCTAAAAGTGCATAGGAAATGGGGATGCTGTATCGCCGAGAGCTAGAGGAAAAAGTTATGGTGAACATTTAAGCTCAATTGTTGAGGCCCACGGATCTTTAGTTGTTAGCCTGCAGCTGACAGACTCTCTCATCCAAAACGGTCGATTTGAAAGTCTACAGCTCTCTTTGCTCGTACTCAAGAAAATGAACAACAGCTCACATTCCCTTTGACTGATGTGAGTCGAGCTGCACCTTTTTAACCTCTTAACCCCCAGCTGAACCAACACCTGTCTACAGGCATCATCCAAATCTAAAAGGTTCCGTGAAAAGAACGTCAGAAAAGAGTGACAACAATGAGACGTAAATGAAGATGAAAACGCAACAGAAATGCAACAGTAACGTGACAAGTGAAATGACAAGAACGCAATAAAAGTGTAATCTAGATTTGGGTAAAACCAAACGGGAGAAGGTTACTTCAACTTTGAAGTTACAGCAGTATAAAAAACCACACTTTCTTACTCTCGACCAGTATTCTACTCTAGTGGTTTGGGTCGCAGGACTTGGCCAAAAATGACTTTATGATTTAGATTTTTTAATTGTCGGCTCTTTGATCAATGCTTGAATATATAGGGTAAATAAAAGAGTCCGCCTGCAGAACGTAATAGCTTATGTGCATTCCGATAAAAGGACGAATGCAGACCTGTTTTTCTGTTATAGCACAGTTCCTCTTTGATCAGTCGGTTGATACAGTCTGAAATAGCCCATATATTGTCATGTTTGAAGCAGCTGAGGGAGAAAACAGGATAAAAATAAACACTTTCTATAAATACTCCAAAACGACTTTAACAAAGGCTGAATTATGAATATAGTTTTCTAATAAAGATACAAAGACATGGAGAGGAGCAAAGTGGTTCAACAGCCTATTAATACAGGAATAACACCGCATGCTACATGCTAACGCTAGCTACTTTTTTTTTTTTGCTGCTGCGGAAAAACATCCACATGGACCCGGTTTAGACTTGACTTTATTTGTGTATGATGAATACGTTTATATTCTGCCAGAAAACTGCAAAAAAGAGTGAAAAATGGTGTTGACGCAATGCCGTCTGTATCGATCCTCACAATATTCCAAGGTTCCAAGTTCTGATGCTATTGTTAAAGTACTGGTATCCGGGGGGGGAAGCAATGGTACCCAGCCCTATGCACCATCTAAACAATGTTGCCTTTCTCAGTGGGCCGTGAAACGAGCTGGACCAGCGTTGTGCTGTAGCCTCTCCTCTGATCACCATCCCTGACTCTGACCGAGGCATCTGCAGGCGCTCAGATAAAAGAATCACTCCGAGACGGTCCAACTGTCCGCCGCAATAGGATGAGCTGATCCACGCTCTCTCCTCTGTGGACGCATGACACCAATCAGGATTTTTTACGTCCAGTTTCATAATCCGCTGCAGCGCAGGCCCGAGCCTCATCTCCAGACCGGAAAGTTGGATGTCAGTTCGAACATGGCGTCCCAGCGCTGCAACCGCGATGACGCTTTGATAATCTGAACACGGAGAGAAAATAGAGGAGAGTGCATAAAACTCGAATAACACGCTTCTATTGTGTGTTCATGTTTGTGCGGGACAAATTTCAGCAGCCGGTTTCAAGTGGCGGACATTTATTATTTAAGGACATCTTGGAAGCAGCTGAGAGTTTGCAAAGTGGCTCCTCTTCACTCACTCGATTCTGTCAAAAATGTTTCGCAGTGTCCCATTTTTGAAATGAACAAGGCAAACCTTTTTGAAACCAAATACTTTTTCAACCCCCAGACAGACAGCTTGCATGGGTAAAAAAAGAATCTCAGTGAGGAGCTTTTCAGTATTTTAAATGGAAAAGATCAAGCTGGGATCACTGTTGTTGGTTTCATTGGCCTTCAAACTGTGGAGCTCTTGCTATTGCGTTGTCAAAATGGCTAAGATTTCTGGGATTCCCGTCACTTCCCTTTATAATGAACCAAGGCAGATTTTAAAATGTAAAATACTGAAGTTATTGTTCACATAAAAACATTTGAACACTACAGTTCATTAGATGTACAGTATTTACAAGGAGTGACACGGTGGCTAACAGAGATGTTTAGTTTAGTTTATTTGTGTATTTGAGCAGTATACATTGTTCTCAAAAGGAGTGGGCTGAAGCAAAAAGCTTATGAGCGCCCCCAAGTGCAATAAATAAAAAAAGAACATTTCAAAACATTTCAAGCAGCTACATTCGCACAGACCAACTTACAAAAAAAATATATAAACTGTTTATATAATTAATTGAAACAAAGCACAACTACCACAAGGATCTTGTTTCATGTACGACGTCTAATACAAAGCAAGTAAAAAAATTTGATCCTTAATATATTTCTTTCAGATTTTTACCCGTGATTACCGAGAGTTACTTTTATGTTATAAAAGGTACATTAATAGATATTATACTCCGAGATCTTGATACTTCCCAGTTGTCATTACCATACTCAGTATAATTTTAATTTGGGTTTAATTGTCATTGTCATTATTATTATTATATATTTATTTAATTGAGTTATATGTGAGGTATGATGTATCCTTGCATAGTGTGGTGCATTAAAAAGCCAGAGTGTAGAGTGGGCCAGTTGAAGAGGGTAATCCAGGGTAAATGTAATATTTCTGACCAGATGCGATCAGATGTTTAAAAAGAGCATTTTACGAAGCTCTTGCGCTAAAGGTTAAAATCAACACATCCCATCGTAGTGAATAGGACTGGAACGACCTGGAAGTAGAGCCATGACTTCATCACCTAACAAGGGGATAGCAGTGGATCTTGACTGGTGGACAATATTTATCTCATAAACAGTATAGAGACATAACCTGAGTCTGTTAGACTTACTGTTAAGGGGTTGTGGTTGTTAATCAATTTTTCAGCTTTAGTGGTTCATGTAATGTTTATTAGACAAGATTTGTGGGGAAAATGTATTTCTTTAGGTATATGGGTTGTAGTTTGTCATTCTATGGTGATGGTGGGTCCAAATGCTATACCAGATGAGAAGCACTGTTCAAACAACATAACAGGGAGAGTACCTTTATCAACTTCGCCCATGCCTCGCAAAGCATGGGGTTGATTGGTTCAGGAAGGCAAGGCAAGTTTATTTGTAGAGCACAATTCATACACAAGGCAATTCAAAGTGCTTCACAGTTGCATAAAATTACAAGAAAACAGATCAAATCAATCATTAAAACATCAACATACAAATTAATCAATTACAGTAAAAGGCAAGAGTGCAGATAAACTACTTTCAGTTTTCATATGCTCGGGTAAAAAGAGCTGTTTTCAGCCTGGATTTGAACATTGTCAGAGTCGAGGCCTGTCTCACATCCTCATGAAGACTGTTCCAGATTTTAGCTGCATGAAACTGAAACGCAGCCTCACCGTGTTTATTATTGACTCTGGGAACCACCAGGAGACCCCTCCCTGAAGTTCTCAGGGCCCGAGATGGTTCATACGGCTCTAACATGTCAGAGATGTACTTTGGTGCTAAACCATGAAAAGACTTGTACACAAGCAGAGCTGTTTTAAATTCTATTCTCTGAGCGACAGGAAGCCAGTGCGGAGTCTTTGTGTTGGTGAAATCCTTGAAAGGAGAAGCGTGTTTAGAATGTCCGTATAATTGAAACACTCCCAACATTAGAAATATTGATCCAACTATTGAATTCTCCTGTTAAGAAACCGGCCAGCGACAAGGACACGGCATAATGCAGCGCCTCAATAAACCACACATCCGCATAGCTTTAAAATACGATAATCAGATTCTTAACAAAATTACTGAAGTAAATAAAGTCTCTTCTTTGGCAGTCTTTTACATGGAAATAGTGCATTTTGATGTAGTGATGACAAAATGTAGGGATTCCCAAGGTAAGTCCATGCTAAGCTGGGAAGATACAGTACTTGGCAGAAGTTGTCAGAGGGTCTGAAAAAGAAAAGTGGGCGATATCACTATTGATGGGACCAGCACTTTGACTCGTGGAGGTATTACGCAAACATTTACTTATTATAGCTTTTTCCATGTTTTAATGTTTGTCTTTGTTGTGTTTTGAATCATTCACGTGTGTTCAAGTAAACGTTGCATCTCCCGAGTTTACTCTTACAAGTGCCACGGTGTCTTCCCATACATTGCTCCTCCATTGACCCTTCGAGCTTCAAGCTTCTCCCGGGCGCTTTCTGCTGGCCTTCCACTTTCCACAACGCCATTTTCGTAGCACAGCTCATCTCTCCTTCGCAGCGTAGCAAGAGGCTTGCATAAGAGCATGCTTTGACCCATTTGGATACTAGCACTGATGCCTGACAGCGGCTACATCTCCAGAGAGGCGATGAAGTTTGTTTTGATTGGAAGCAAGGGGACGAAGGTCTCTAAACACAGACTATAGCGTAACGTTTTGCACTTTTCATTGTAGTGTAAATAAAGAGAACCTTAGCCTTAACTTTGAGATGTTGCCACTCCAGACTTTTAAGTGGGAAGTTGGTGTGGTGGAGAAAAAAAACCCATGGCGACGTTAGAACAGCCTTTTTCCTCCAGCCAGACTCCGCGGCCGGTGTACAGTACTGTCAAGGGGGAGGGGCTGTGGAGGAGTGGCCAGTGAACGTGTGCTTTTGATTGGGTCGCGTTTTTTTTTGGACGCTGGAAGCTGACAATCACGTTTGGAGCGGCGCTGTCCTTGCGCCAGGCGAAAGATCTGGCCCAAGAGCCTCATCAAGATGTGAAATTTGAGCCAAAAAGACGTGACATTTTAACGAAATACCTGGAAAAAAAGCATACCACCACCACCTCTTTAATGACAGAAAATGCATGTACTTTACGGTAGGCCACGGGTGACGAGCAGTATAGAAGGAGGAACCAATTACTTTTCCACAACATGAAATATGTATGAAACACTTAGCCAATGGCCGGGAGGTTAATATTTCATAGACAGATAAAACAAGCAGTCACAGCCGGAGCAGGAGTGAGACCAGTCGGGTTCAATAGAATACTGGATATTCCAACACCACGTATGTCAATGCAATTTCAATAGTATAGGGAAATGGTAGGAGGAAGTGATACAGGGACATATTTACACACTAGCTTACTGTTAATGATGTTTGCATGTTATGGTTTGTGTCTGATGTGATCACTGTCGCACAAAACGATCAACATAACCGTGTGAGGGAAACGGCACTGGACTTTCCAGTTTTATACCATAACAGAGTGAAAAGTTGAAAGTATTTTGATGATTACTGGGGGGATGCCGGGGTAGTGCAGTGTTCTGGTCCTGCATTCGTCACTCATGCAGGGACAGCGGTGGCATTGATCTGGTTTCCTCTGTCGCATTAGCCTGCGTGTGGGCCAGTATTTGTCTGCGTGTCCTCGGGTGAAGAGGGGCACGGCACACATTAACAGCTCAATAAACAATCTGACACAGCCCAGGTCATACTCGACGGCAATTAGACGCCATTTAACACGGGGCTACAGGACGCGGCTGAATGGGCTTTACGTAGGAAACGGCGGCCAGGATCATGGTAAATGGTCACAACTTATATAGCACTTTTCCACCTACATTAGGCACTCAAAGCGCTTTACAGCAAGGAACCTCTCACCCATTCATACACCAATGTACGCAGACACTGGAGGCAAGGAGGGTGAAGTGTCTTGCCCAAGGACACAACGACAGCATGCACCTTCAGGAGGCGGGATTCGAACCCATGACCTTCCGATCATGAGACGACCCGCTCTACCATCTGCACCACCATTTGCGCGTTTGCTGCGTTGAGTGGGACCACTTTTCTTGATGGCTCTTGCATCAGCGCCGAAATGATGCAAAGCTAGGGTAGTTTCTGCATGAATCGGGATCTTAAAAAGTATAATCAGCTCCTCCTCTTCACATTTGCCACAACAATAAGTTCAAAAGGCAAACCGAGGGGCAGGATTTTCAAAAATCCAATCACTGGTTGGTGTGCGCGTGGTGTCATAAGGCCAGTGCTTGAGTAAGTCAGTGCTTTATTTGACAATGAAATTGTGTAGATCAGGTTCGGTGCAACCTGACCAGCATGTTTTTGGAGGGAGGGGAAACTGGAATACCCAGAGGAACCCCACACACACACACACACACACACATCAATGCAATAAAAAACATTAAATCATAAAACATTAAAACATACACATTAATATACATATGCCTAACATTGTTAAGATTACCAAAAGTCACTACTTTTATAATAAAAGAGACACATTAATATACATATTATACTCAGTGAATATTATTATGTACATTTTACAACTACACAACGCTCTCATTACATGTTCTGGTACAAAGCAAGTGACAAAAGGCCATTACTTAGTTACTGATGGTTATCGATGCCAAACACAGTTAACATTCCCGAAAGTCACTAGTTTTGTGTTAAAAGAACATTATTATATATTAAACAAAACAGTAGTAGAGATAGAAGGCTTTGCTGCGAGACTTGCCCGGATACCTCCTCGTTTTGCCCCTTTATTTATTTATTTTTTTTTTTTTACTTGATGGCCCTGATAAACACATAAAATGTACAATACATAAAACATAAACAAAAAAGTACATACATTCATATATAAATAAATAAATAACTGTGCTTTTACATCGCAAAACTAGGTACACACACACATAATCATTTCCACAGACATTAAACTGATAAGAAGTAACCTGTGCAAAATGTGGACTTAATAATGTGTTGTACAGTGTTGTTCAGTGTTGTAGTAGTAGTATGTGCTTAATGGTCTGGTCATATTTAACATAACGTAACTTTTTGGATTCTACTTTTGCGTGTGGGTGGGTAATCAAAGAATGGACCTAGCCTATTTAAAGCAATACTAATTAACGTGTTTACCTTGGGCGGCACGCTAGCACAGCGGTTAGCGCTCGTGCTTCACAGCTAGAAGGTCCGGGTTTGATTCCCACCTGGACGGAGCCTTTCTGTGTGGAGTTTGCATGTTCTCCCCGTGTCTGCGTAGGTTTCCTCCGGGTACTCCGGTTTCCCCTACCACTAAAAACATGTACAATAGGCCCAGGGACTGCAGGTGGAAATTAGCACAAGTGCTATAACCTGGTACAATGCATCTCTCCTTTCTGAGGCGAATGTATATTGTACACTGTCCCTGTTCAAATAAATAAATAAATAAAATAATAAATCCTTTCCGTAGTCCCTCTGGGGGTAATACAAGTGTTAATAGGATGATTGGAGGGTCTTTCATCTCCCCCTGGTGTCTCTGGCCAGAAAACCACAATTGCAACTTTGCCTACACCGGCTCGGAGCAGCAATACACACTAATGGAATCACAAAGAAGAAGCTAACAGGCAAAGCTAACTGGGGGCTAGTGTCACTTAAACAGTATTTACAGCCAAGTTTGAGTAAAAAAAAAAGATCTCCATTGTGTAATTGGATGTGCAATATCCCTCTGTCCCTTTGTCTTTTCTGTCAGCGTAGTATTTACTCTCACGGACAATTAATGAGTAAAAAAAGGAACATGCCACGACACCTGCAGTGGCGCTTATGGCCTCTAGGGTGCACGAGTCACTTAGTACTGCTTTAAATAGGCTAGGTCTAATCTCATATTTGGCTGCTCTGGACACGAGAAGAACTGCTTTGAAAATGGTACAGGAGTGAGTTTTCGCCCGGGGGAAATACTGTACCGGTGATACAATACAATTGGTGTGAAAGATGTTTTCTTTTTGAACTAGTCTCCTCACCTGCACAAGCTGTTCAGCACTTGTCCTGGGAGACTTTTGAACTGGCTTTCATCTCCGCCGCCCATCCCGGTGTAACGATCGCTCGGCCGTGTGGTCCCGCCGTGCGAGTGTGACCACGTGTACTATTACTTCATTCAGCCTCTGTGATCGGGACAAACAGACACGGGTCTCCAGGGCTCATATTATCTGAGACACTGGACCCCGCTGATGGAGGCCTGGTCACAAGGGCAGACCAAGCACGCTGTTGTGGGGTGATGAGGGTTGACACTATATAGGGTCCTGTATTCAGTATGTGGTCAACTGGAGTGTAATCTAAATAGCCTCTAATACAAACCAAAGTGTGTGTGTTGAAAAGAAAAATCAGGTGGCGTCTATGAATACTAAAAATGTTCTCATACTCTGTTGAAGTTTTAAACCCGTGAGTAGAAATCCTGTACTTTTACATTTAATTTTAAGGTGCGACCCTGCAGGTGAAAAATCTAATGTAGAGAGATTTCCGCTGTAGATTAGTGATATACATAAGAGGGGGGGAAAAAGGAGTGCACGTTTATGTCATTTTATGTTAAGATTTGGGCCCCACCTTTTTTCGATTAGTTACAATGAATTAATTACATAAGGTTTAATGCGATTAAAAATTATTAATCAGAATTAATCATGCCTTACAGACACTTTTTCATTCACACAGTTAAGCGGACATAAACTTATTTAAAAAGATAATTCTCCAAAATAAATCAAGATGCTATTATTTTGTAGGAAAGTACAAAGAA
Source organism: Proterorhinus semilunaris (assembly GCA_021464625.1). Taxonomy (NCBI): domain Eukaryota; kingdom Metazoa; phylum Chordata; class Actinopteri; order Gobiiformes; family Gobiidae; genus Proterorhinus; species Proterorhinus semilunaris. The sequence goes on along the minus strand of CM038356.1, from coordinate 25,601,082 downwards.
GCATCTAAAATATACCTTTAAAAAATAAATACAACCCTTAATTAAATGGTACTTAAATGAAATTAATTGCAATTAATTACAAAGGTCATAATTAACTCAATTCAAAAATTATATTCGAGTCCCACTATAGTTAAAGTTTAAAAATAGGCATATAAATAGACAAACTCTACATAATGGATAGAACCAGGTTTAATGGTTTAATTTTGTTGACATATTAGTTACAAATCTCTATCAAATGTTTGAATAAGCTACTTATTAGTGTAAAAACTCTCTTTAAAAACAAATGCCATTTAAAATTAAATAAATCAGGCTAGGAAAAAAAATAATTAAAATAGTGTTAAGTACAGGACTGGAAAGTATGGAGTATGTAGGAGAAACTAAAGCGGATGCATGGGTGGTTAGCATAGCGCCTTTACTTACCATCCCAGGTCAATTGTTTTTTTAGGTTTTCACTGCTGCTTGAACCGTAACCGTTGGTTACATACACATTCCTTTCCGAAAAACCTACAAAAAACGGAAACAAAATTGACCCCGAAGTGTCATAGGAGCCACCGGGGTGGAAACCACCCTAACCACCCATACAGCCGCTGTGTCAATGAAAGGTCAATTACGCACTTTTTTTTAACATAAAAATAGTGCACCTTTAACTAAAAATGTCAACATTGATCACTGCGCCAAAAATCTGTGTTTTCTCCTGCCGTGTATTGCCTCAATACTTTGCAACCACGTTACAGATCTACGGTATATATATGTACAGTAAATAGATCTAATATATTATCTTAAAGAACCATTTTTGGACATGTTGTCCAGTACAGTCTCAGTAATGAATTAATAAATTAAATAAAATGGTCATTTACACTGCGGTGTTTTAACCATTACCCCAGAATCAAAGACACCCTGCTGGAGAGGTTAAATGTTCAGCTACGTGCTATTTTCAACCCCAGACATGTGGAGTGTGGATGGAAATATCAAAGGGGAATTACATGAAAGTCTTTGTGATAATGGAGATGAAGGGACTGTGTCGAGTGAGGGAGTCAGTGTGGGAGGGATACAAAGTCTTTGGATCCACATATGATCCCCCGCAATGAGGCAACATTTCCCCCGAATCTTCTTTCAGCAATTCGGAGTTTATCCAAATGAGTCTCCTCGCATAGTAGGTTGTGTTCACGTTTCACAATTTGGTTGAGGATGATGGCTGAAGTCCTGATTTCACATGGTGGGCAGATGCTGTATTTGTCGGGAATATCCAACTTTACAGTTGATGTCGCAAAGCTAGACAAACAAACGCTTCGGCGTAAACGGAGAAAATACAATATAGGAATTTGTTACGCCGTTTTCCTGAAAAAAGACCAGACGCTTTTCTCAATGGCGACCCAGCTAATTATCGATTGCCAGAACTGAAGCGATGGCTCCGATGTCACATGACTTGATTCGAGTCAGACTTAAGTCGATATTTTCGGGACGCCAACCAAACCACCCAAACAACCACTGGGTCACTGAATGGTCAAATACGCACTAATATGAAGTCTTTTATGGTACATAAAAAGTTGCATAGTGCACCTTTAACTAAAAAAGGTGCAGTAATATGTTCACTCCTATAAAATTCTTTGTGCGGACGTCGAAGGCGTTATTACGCCTTACAATATAGTACCCCTTTTTATCCGCTTAGAAAATCACCATGTTTAATTTTGTGTAACTACTCACGTAACCGTATTTAAATAGGGGGAAGAGCTTCTAACTTCACCCTGTTTGGCCCCATAGAGGAGAGGCCAAATGACAGCAACATCTTTGGTCTTTTTGCGTGACTGAGGGCATGCACAAAGACCAGACAGGTACGCATCAACTCGTCTATTGATACTTTCAATAAGCAGCTTATTATTATTCTTATTTTACTGATGAAAAATAAAGAAAGTATAATTCCTCTAAACAAGGAACATTTACAATCGCCGAATGAAAATGTTAATTACCAACAATTAATGGCTACAAGTCGTGTGGACAAATCCAGCGCTGGCGGTGTCACGTTCACAACAAGAGTTAATTGCAAACTCCTGTCAAAGCCATTTTTCACTGTGTTAGCGGAAAGAACATGTGTAAACAAGTATTCCGTTGGGGTTTACTTACACCAGGGCACTTTTAATTAGAGGAAGAAAAAATCTGGAATCTGTACTGAAGTGGCTATACAGGCACAAATCATACCGTTGTATTCGGTGACTTGGCTTTAGATTTCTTGTTAATGTCAATAACATATACTCACTCTTACAACCCTGAACTTTCCACCATTTCTTTTACTTCGACTTCAGCTGGCTATGCAGGACTTATAACACTGCACCACATTACATTTTAAAAGGTTATCCTCAAAATCTTGTCAGCGGCAACATCTCATATTTCCTGTAATTCCTCTTCATTGTTTTTCCTCTCTGTTCACTCTTCCCATTGACATGTTAGGATGAAATTGAATACAACAGCCCTATTCGCATGGGATTACCTGTTTTTCACAACGCTGACTATCTCAAGGTTTGTTTGTGTGCGCTTTGCTTTCGTGACAAAATCCGTTTCTTCGCGCACGCTACGACGAACGACATCTGCGTCACGTATCCGGGATTTTGACCGTCTCATAAACCAGCAGTTGCCTTTGTCTTTCAGTCCCTTCGCTCTCATGCAGCCTCCCCCATCTAAACGTTGCACCAAATCTTATGGTAATTTGTTTTCTCTTTTTATACTTTGAGCCATGCCATGTACTGTAAATGGACAGTTCAATACCGTTTGAATCGATCTGGCAGTCAGTAGACTTCATTACGTAGGTTGAAAACGAGCCACTCTTGACTGGAATTACCAGATGACCTCAGAGTTTGCAGAATTACCCTGGACATGGCTGATTCACATAGGGCATCGGAACTCCAAGGATGTCAGTAATGTTTACATTTTACCCTCCGTAATTCTTAACGCACGCAAATAGGGCTTAAGAGTTTCAAAGAGTTGGAACTTGTGACTATGAGACGCCCATGTTTTGGAAACTCTTTAAATTGAAAAATGATGAGAGCTTTATTCAAGTTTTGGTATGTTCTTTCATAATAACAGTTGTGCTGCTATTGTCCCGAGTTACCACATTGTTTGGGTACTCCTTTTTCCTTAGAGAAAAATGAGTGGGATTTCGGGAGTTCGAGGTAGGCAGGCCTATTGAGCTCCATGTACAACCAAACAGTAAACAGTAGAAGTGTCCTTCCTGGCAAATGAATATTAACTGCCCGCCATAATGACAACACAGATAGTGTGTGCGGCTGATACGGTGCAGTGGATCAGCGCACTGCCCAGTGGTCCGTAAGCACATTAACTTGTGAAAATCCATTTCGACCGATAGGACTACTTAGAAAACCATAAGGGCCACTATAATCCAGCCTTTGTAAGGGCTGTCGTTTACTGCACCATTCACATTACCCTCTATGGGAAGAGCACAATTAAAAGGCACTAAGCACTATTTACAATAAGTTTATCATACTTAAAAGCAAGCATACATTAGAAAGTATGAGACAAAGGCTTTATAACTAAACAATGAAAGAGGAAGTGACTAAATTGATATGTTAGCTGTGGTCCAAGCTTATTCCTAACTTTTGTAACGCATTTGTAATATCCTGATTCTTCTATAGTCTATAGGCACATTTCACAACTTGCAGGGTCACTTTTCAGGATCACTGTCACTGACATTCTAGAAAACTAGCGTTAATGGAATCGATACAATGTTTTGTAATTCGATGGACAATGGGACTCAATGGGACATTTTCGGAATAATGAGACGTCAGACTAATGGGCCGACCCCGTTGAGAGTTCCATCGACAAACACAGCAAACAACCCAACTTTATTTGAATCTCCTGCTAAAATAATAGCAGATAAAAGGTCAAGAACTGTTTTACACCTAGTAGAATAATATAACTCACCATTTCCCCAGGAAAAATTAAGATGTTTTATATTCAAAGTAAACCTTCATTGTGTATGGAAATTTGATAGTTAATGTCAGAAATACTAAGAAAATCCGGAGTAACGGTAGTATTTTCTGACGATCAGATGTTTAAAAAGAGCCTTGTAGTTTTACAGCAAGTTCAAATCTGTTAAATCCCATTATAGTGAATGGGGTAAAGCTCCGTTGGACCCGGAAGTATACCTGAAATTATGACATCAAATTCTAGAACATGAATGCAAACTATGGAGTTGTTAAGAGCGTCGTCATACGTGACATCCAGGCTGCTTCAGGATCCAAACTGTGTCATTGACAAACACAACAAAAGCAGCAACTTTATCGTAAGCCCTAGTCACATGGAATTGGAATCACTTAGGGACTTCAGGTAAAAGATGAAATCACTGACGTCTTCGGAGTTTCTGTGCCCGTTGTTGTTGCCATGTTGGTGTTTTTTGGAACGTTTTTCCTAGGTTTCCCCCCCTTAGGATGATATATTGCCATCTGCTTCTGTAGGCCCTTAACAATGTTATGCCTCGTGAAGGCACGTTTTCTTGCCTCATTAGTTGACTTGTAGATTCGAAGCATGCGTGCATCTAATCCACAAGTTATTTTCCAACACTGCGCACAACCCGTTTGCATAAACCTTTTTCAAGTCCGTTTGCAGACATGTGAGACTTTGTGATCTTTAAGTTTTCCCTCCAGAGATCCGCGCGCCCTCCCGTCACCACAGAAGGGAGAGTTTTCTGCCAATTTATAATTCATTGGATCTTAGACCAAAGCGAAGTTAATTCCTTATATGAAGATGTTTGCCGCGGCATGAAAGCAATCTCGTTTCATTCCGTGCTGACTTTTGGGGCAGATCGCTTCAAAGGGTTGTGTTTGTTTGTCCGGACAGTTGCACCAACTTTGATATAGCTCCACACTGACCCCTTCTGATCCTGACATTCTTTTCCCTGGACACTCTTGAAAATCTGTGACTCTAAGTCCGGATGAGATATTTTCCCGTATTAAACTCACGCCACACGCTCCACACTGATCCATCAAAACAACCCTATTAGGTCTCGTCGTTTCCTTTCTCCTCACACGCTGTACGTTTAAGCAAACGCCACCATTTTGTTTCTCTTGGATGTGCCAGCGACGACCATAAATCACCGATCCTTAATGCAACCATTGATTTATATTTGTGCCGTAAATTTGCTTCTGAAATTGCGTTTTGCCGTTTAACATGAAGATCAATCATGGCGGTGCCGTCTCCTGACTAAAGCAGATTCATCACTAATGGTATTATAATGTCCCATCAGCAATTTAAATGGAGACAGAAGAAGTTCATTCGGATATTTATTATGCTAAACTTATTAAATTATGCTTCAGTGATGGTTTTGTTGTCTTATTATTACCATGTGAGCCCCAGTGGATTTGATGCCATTAACTCAGTCCCATGATGCAGCCTATTTGCATGTTACTCTTATTAATTGGACATACGCTTATTCGGGTTTTGGGAAGTGTCATAGCGGCGTGGTTTGTGTTCTCACAGCAAGATGCTTCCAGGTGCTTTGACCAAAAGAAAAGTCAGTACTCTGATTATAGGAGTGACGTTGTTTCAATACGCTTCTGCAATGTCAAAAGATCCAGTGTTGCATTCATTTTTCACCATTATCCTGTTTTGATGATGGGAGATTGTGACCACTGTGCAAAGCCTTCTCCATCGATTTCCAAATTGGGTTCAAATCTGGCTCCGTGACGAACAATCCGTGTGTCTCATGCTCCCTGAACCACTCTTTCTTTTGGCTATAGGGCGCTGCTTATTAAAAAAATAAAATAAAAAAAGAGGTCCACTGAGGAGTGGTTTGTTGCTTTCCTTTCGCGGTCTCCTCATGTGTTTGGACTCCATCATTTATCAGCTCTCACAGGACAAACTATAAACTTTATTTATCCCACTGTGAGTTAAACACTGCCCACGTCCTGAGAGAGAGAGAATACAGTATATCGACAGTCCCGCTGTGGCAAATCTCCACGCCACAGAAACTTGATCTAAAAACAAGCATGTGCCGCTATTTATTTATTTTTTATTCTAGTTCTTTAATTCAGCTGAATCATGTCATCATTTTAATCAGTTTAACCATCATTATTAATCAAGGCCTGATAAATAATTGCTTACCTTAGTCATCCTGAGCTCTGTATTTTTGGATTAGTACATTTATACCTCTTTTTAAAAGCTTTAATTGTTTTAGACTGCTTTAATCGATCTAACACCTCTAACAGAAATGCATTAACATTTTTGGGGGTCTTGCCTTGACTTTTTTGAAAATGCTAGTTTCTCTGAGGCTATACTGCCTTTTTCCATGTTCAAACATCTCCTGGATTTGAGCAGGAAGAAGATTTGCATGTGCCTTGTGCACCACTACTTCTGATTCTTATCACCTTTCTGTTTGAGTAAAAAAAAAAAAGGGTTGTGTATTAGATGTGCAATTGTTCCCCCATGATCCTCAACCATAATTTAGGTAAGTAAGAATTAAGAATGAGGGAGTTCTATGACTATGTCTTCCTCACAGTCTGTGCTTGACACTAAAACATTTCCCAATTTAAATCTCCCAGAGAGGACGGATAATTATATAAGTGAGGCAGGGATTAGGGCCCAGGGAGAACAATGGTGTCTAATGCCTGGCATGGATCTGTGTGTCACAGGAAACACAGGGCTTTATAAGCACCCGGGTAATGGGACCAAACTGGGGGCACATGTGGGCTGGTTTACATGAGCAGTTCCATCGCTCTGTGAAAACAATTGTGATTTGTCCTACTGATCTTGCCATGGTCTGAGTCGAACATGGCTAGGACAAAGGCGTCCTGCTGTGTCCACTGATTGGTGTGTGAAGACCCTCAGTGATTGTCCACATTCACCAGAGCCACCTCAGCTCCAGTCAGGGGCTGACCGGGCACTGTTGTTTCAGAATTCCTTCCTTCCTCTGTCCATCAGTCAAAGGGGGACAATAGAATGAAGATCGATTGGTTTAATGATATTGCATTTTAAATGTGCATCATAAAATGTGCTATAGAATTAAAGTCGGATTGGACTGAAATGTCCTTTAAAGGCAGCAGTGGGAGTAATCAGTCAGATTTTGCTAGTGGCATGCTATGAAATCGATGGTAAGGTGATGAATGCAGTTTGAGTGCTGAACGGGTCCGGTGATGTGTATTAGCTTTCCGGGCAATTCCGTGTTCTATTATGCAACAAAATCCAGGAAATATAGAGTACAGAGTGGTGGCAACCCATTCTTAAGTCATAGGTCTTAATATTTGTGAAGTCACGCACAGATGTTGGACAAGAAGACCTGGCTCTCAGTCTCTGCTCTAATTTATCCAAAAGGTGTCTGAATATGTTTGGCAATATGTATGTGAAGGAAGAAATGTACTACTACAGAGTTTTTTTTCTTCTATTACGATTCCAAGACAAATTTCTCTTGGGATTTTTTCACTCCTAACAAAGTAATGGAAAAGCCATGGTGTCAAATAAAGCGCATCTAAAGTGTCTCTATAGAAGTGCTTTAAGTTCACTATTTGTATATCAGTAATACAAACCAGGCAGAGTTTTGCCAAGTGCTATGAAAACCTGTCTCTGAACTCGGAACACTCTGAACGGCTTTGGTAATAAGTGGACGATGTATGTACCTTTTAATGTCTAAATCATTATACCTGCCCACTGTGACCACCTCCTGCAGCCAAAAGGTTTAGTGCCGGTTTATTTGGCCAATTACTTCAAGAGGGTGTTGGATACGGTCAATGTGCAGGTGCTTCAAAAAGAAAAAGAAACATCAACAGGGATGATGCTTCATTTACCTTGGCGTGACTTTTGTTTGATAATGTATGTATCCCTTTGACAATCTTTCTGGGACAACCTCTGCTGCATTTCCCGTGTTGTGGTTGTATTGTACTGTCGGAAAATCAGTGCTAGTCTCAGAAAGTAATAAGTAATAATTTTACCTCTCGCTGCTCTAGAAAGAAAGGGTGAGCCGTGCTGCGGACTTGGAAGATCGGGATCCTGGGCGGGAGGTCGGTGGAAAGCTTCCTGGTTACGTACGGCCACGGGAGGATTTCGTCGATGAATGGATGGAGCGATGCATATGAAAACTGGTGCGAAATGGCTCTTCAAATAGTTCCTGTGAAAGGTACGGAAATTACACAACCCTGCCTGAATGACTCAACGTAAAAGTTCAGAAGTGTTTGTTTCATGACATGGTAACGTGGTTGAAAGATCTGAAAAGTCGATTTAGCATAAAATAACATGCCATCTCGAAAGTGGATGAGTGATGAAAGTACTAGAGGAATTTAAGACACACTGAGATGCTCTGAAATGTGGCAAAACTCTATTATTCTCTATTGATATGCATATCCCTGTACTAGGTGTGCAGCTTTGCTTGACCCTGGACCATGATTTGGATTTGGACATGCTGCTGCCACGGAAAAACACATCTGCACAGTGTATAATTCAGGTTTGTTTAGTCTCGGTGACACATGCCCTGGGCGATGTGGACTGAGCAAGCTAAGTGGTTGAGGTCCCTTTATTTAGTTTGTTATAAAAAAATGTCCCATAGACACGGGTTTAATTATCCTAATTACCTTAAAGGTCCTATATCATGCAAAATCAACTTTTTGGAGCTTTTAACCATGTTGTTATGCTATTTCCTTATCAAAAACACCCCCAGAGCGGTTTTTGGATTCATTCACGCAGTTCTCAGTAATCCTCCTGAATCCTGCGCTCTGAGCAGCTGCTCCGCCCTCTCCTGGTAAACGACTGACATGTTCAGTTGTGTCTACGGCCTGATTTTCATTTGTAAAACTGCTTTTTTCATTATTTCTGTCGTAAGAAAAAATAAATAAACAAAAAAAATGAAAAAAAACCCAAAAAAAACAAAAGGAAGTGCGTGACGCTGCGCTGCCCCTGTACCGAAAACAAACGCTCCCCCTGAGCGTCCGAACGGTCTGAACAGATGGTCATGTCATGTTGCACCGAAAGTTGTGAAGAGGGTGCTTTTTCTAACCTACTCTGGAGTCTGGACACCTGTTCTTTTTTTCGTACCTCACGATAATGTCACGGAGAAAACCGCGTTTGGCTGCGAGGACAGGACTTTATTCAACCTTCCTAAAGAAGAGGCCATAGAAGTTGGAATTTCCCTCCGGGATTCAGCGACTATCAGCCACAATAGTGTATGTCTGTGCCTGTACTGATGGATGCTTGATGAACCTTGGCCAGAATCAAAGTGGATTAACTTTTATAACCAGCGCAAGTCCCATACTGGAAACATCAGACTGGTGAGTCGCTCAAAATGCATGTTAGCGTGTGTGTTAGCCATTTAGCCATGAAGCTGTGTTGCACATGTTAACTACTTATAACGGCATCATGAAATAACTTCACTTTTTGCTGTGATATATATATTTCTACTACTGCTAAAGTTGTATGAGCGGCGAGAGGGGGCGGAGTTAACTGAATCCAAGCGTTTTGTCTTCCGGGTTGGAAAAATACCTCCAGAAAATACTTATATTTATCACAAAAATTAGTGCTCCGTAGTGGTAGAGGTACAATATATCATATAAATGCCTATACTTTACTTTGGAATGGCTAAAATAGCATGATACAGGTCCTTTAACATTCATTCAGCTATGCTAGTGCTTGGACTTTGTAATGGGACGAATCCTGTCTTCTAGCTTTAATATTTATGGATACAACCTGCTGCTCTAAGGCGACATCACGCAAAATCAACTTTTTCTAAAAATTGTATAAGGTTGTGCCCTCGTCAAAAACATACTTTTTTAGTGGTTGTGCGAAGCCATTTATGGTCAAACAACCAAGTTTGAAACTGAAACTACCAAAACGCTGATCAAAAGTTTACATACCCTGGTGATCTTGGCCTGATAAAATGCGCACAAGTTGACACAAAGGGGTTTTGAATGGCTACTAAAGGTAAAGCATCCTCACCTGTGACCTGTGCTTGTAATTATTGTGTGTGTATAAAAAGTCAGAGAGTTTTTGGACTCCTGACAGACCCTTGCATCTTTCATCCAGTTCTGCACTGGCGTTTCTGAGTCATGAGGAAAGCAAAATAATTGCCAAAGGACCTGCAAGAAAAGGTAGTTGAAGTGTATAAAATGGGAAAGGGTTATAAAAAAGATAGTCAAGGTACCGAGAGTATCAGCAAGTGGAAAATGCAGGATTCTGATTAAACCAAACCATGGTATGGTCGACCAACAACTGGAAGGAAAATTGTGGATGCAAAGAAAAACCAAGATATAACTTTAGCTGTGTAAGGACTTGGTTCTTTTGTATCACGCGAGAAGAGTTATTTGGATATAGCCAAAGCATACACTGGAGATAGAAGTTGTCTCATAGAAAAGGCTTTTATTGCCGTTGTTCCTAGTTACAAAGTTACAGAGCAGTATAACCAGCTGGTGACTTCAGAGAAAGAGAAGAAGTGAAGTCCAGACCTCCGTCCACCGTTCTCTTTTATCCTAGTCTTGCACTTCTCTACGCAGAGAGGGTGGCTGCCTATCAGTGAATCAGTTGTTTGTGTCTGTGTTTGTACTTTATCTGTACTTCACATTATGTTCAGAATGATTATGGTGTTGACCGATGTTTATCAGCCAATCTCACTGACATGGTCGTCTTGTTCTGTAGCGTGTGAGCAAAGCATGAGTCAGGAGCTTGTTCAGATTTCGTTACAACCCTCTAAAGAAAGTGGTGTAGCTGTTTCAAGATGCACAATAAGGAGGCCTATATTTTGAAAATGCCACAGAGTATTCACTTACAATATGCCAAACAGCACAGAGACAAGCCTCAACATTTCTGAAACAATGTCATTTGGAATTATGAAACAAAAATTGACCTTTTTGCCCATAACCATAAGCGGTACATTTGGAGGGGAGTCAACAAGGCCTGTGATGAACGGTGCTCCATTCCTACAGTGAAACACGGAGGTGGATCACTGATGTTTTGAGGATATGTGAGCTTCAGGGAACTAGGTCAAAACTGATTTTAGGACGAATGCAGCATGGTATTAAAGAATACTGGAGGAAAAGTGTCACTCATCAGCCTGGAAGCTGCGCACAGGACGCACCTGGACGTTCCAACATGACAACGATCCAAAGCACAAGGCCATGTGGACCTCTCATTGGCTACAGCAGAATAAAGTGATGGTTCTGCAGGGGCCGTCTCAGTCTCCTGACCTCAATATCAGTGAGCCGCTCTGGGGGGATCTCAAACATGTAGTGCATGCAAGACAGCCCAGGTATTTACAGGAACTGGAGGCTTTTTGCCAGAAAGAACTACTACTACCACAAAAGAATCCAAGCTGTCATTGATGTTTAAACGAGCAATACCCGGTTTTACTTCTAGAAATAGAAGGAAAATTATGTCATCCTCCTTTATTATAATGTAAACTCAAATGTTTGTGGGGAAAACAGCGTGCATCAAATTACATAACATTTGTATCCATTTCATGAACTTTCAGGCTATTTTTTGAGAGTTTTTGTGAAAGTGACCCTGCGAGTTGCGAAATGTGCCTATAGACTTGTCCCTGTAAAGAATTTGGATGCTAGAAATATATTAGGAAAGTTACGAATGAGTTTGTACCACAACTAACATTTTAATTTAGTGGCTTCCCCTTTTATTGTTTGCAATCAAAAATCAGGTATAGGGCCTTTAAGGGGGCAATGCACAGTATTAAGAACTGGGGTATGTAAACTTTTAATCAGGGTAATTTTGGCCGTTTCTTTTGTCATTATGATTTAAAAAGAGCAAACTCGGTTGTTTGACCATAACTGGCTTCATCAATAACTATGAGTAAAAAAAGTACTTTGTGTTATCATTTATAGTCCCTGAAAAATTGCTCAAATGGCCAGTTTGAGCACAACTAAATATATCCTAACAAGCCCTGGCCCTGATGTCTCAGTGTCACTGCCTTATCCTTACATAGGCACACATTCAAATGATAAAAAGGTAACATTTTATACCTTATACATTAAATGTGATTTCTATTGCTTCTTTTCAGACAGTGAGCAATGTGCTTCCGACTCCTGCCAAACTTTCCTCATGTTGCGCCTGTGATTTTACTGAAAGAAATCACTTGGATGGATAATAGAAAAAAACATAAATCAACAACAACAAATACAGCACAAGCACAGTGTGTCCTTTTGCATTATTTGCATGTAATTTCACTATGTGGGTGGACAGTGCCGCCGAGTCGACTTGTCGCCTGGAAAGCCACCTGCTGATTTGTGTAGCGTCTCAATGTCAGAAAGGAATATTTTTTTACCGCTAGACATAAAAGCCCCTGGGGGACGTTTTTGAAGCCACAGTCGGCTGGTAATTGAAGCGGTGCGCTGGCAATCATCGAAAATTACATTTCGCAAAATATAGAGAAGTTTTTATAAAAGGAAAAGAAAGCAAAAGCATTCTGCAAGGTTGACACTGAGACGGGTGAGTTTGGAAATTAAGAGAGATAAAGTCCGCTCGCAGGCTCAAGACAATATTGAGAGGGCTTGAAATTGTATAAGTCATTTCCCCATAGCAATCCGAGAACAACGTGCGGTGTCAAATCAAACGTTCCCCCGGTCAACGCCAAGCACACCATCTGTACGGCAAATTGTATCAGAGAGGTTTGCTGGGCCTCGGCGCAAAGCAGGACAGCCAAATTACATGCTCTCTCTCTCTCGCGCTTTCTCTTTCTCTCTCCGTCTCAGTCTCTCCTGTTTCGAAGGCAGCGCTGATGGAATAAACTGGACTCATTAAAAGTTTAGCTGGGAGCGCTGGGCCCCTGTGAGTCACTGGCCAAAACAAAACACTCAGAGGCCAGCGTTTAGCACGGTAAGCAGCGAGGCGCTTCACAGCAGATTGCTTTGGGTGTCTTGGGATAATTTAGGAGAAAAGGAGGGGAAACAAAAAATCATTGAAACCCATAAGTCATAATAGTACAACGTTGCACCATTATGGCTTGTGGCTGTTATGGTTTAAAGGGCTTTGAGTGCACGTTGGAGGTGGAAAAGTGAGTCTAGCTTACCATTTGAAAGGAGACAAAACAATGGCCTAAAGTTTTCATCCGTTTTAGTAAGAAGTAACTCACTTTGAGATTTCTATTGGTCGGAGTGGTATCGTTTACCATCGGCTGCTATTAAATGATTGCTCTTTGTGTACGAAGCAAAGTGACTTTGCCTCGAGGCTCTGTTGCTGGTTTCGCTGATATCTTAAAAAATATTCTTCAGTCAGGCACCAACGTCCTTGCTATCGGCACCTCTTTGTTTTTGTTTTTATTAGCACTTGTCCAACATGTGAGCAGCATCGTGAAATTGAAGCTTGAAAAACACGCTACTGTTGGGCCGTGGAGCTCAGCAGTCCAGGCCATAGAAATAAAAAGAGGCAGGGTTCTATTTTCTATTTTTATCCGTTTTCATCCATAAACATATTCATCACACACCAATACATTCAAGCCAAAATCAGTTTCTTCACAGTAAATTGTTCAGCAGAAGCGAAACACGGCACTTATTGCTAACGTTATCTCATGTAGCATGAAGCTAACATACTTTCCTAGTTAGCATTATCCATATTTTAAGTATTTATGGGCTGTTGAACCACTTTGCTCCTCTCTCTGTATCTTTATTTAGTAGAAGAATATATTCATAATTCAGCATTTGGTAAAGTCATGGTGGAGAAATGAGAGAAAGTTAAGTTTGTTTCTCTTTGTTCTCACCCTCTGTCTGCTTCGAACATGACCATATCTATCTATAGTCGTTAGCATTAGCCATCAAACATCGCAAATTATGAACGATCCAGATGTTTTCAGCTGTTGTCAAACCATCGACCACATTTAGGTGATATCAAAGCCTAGTTAGAAATCATGAATGAATCGTGACTCTTTTAAGGTTTTACTTTAGGTAAGAATTAGCATATGAAACTAGCCTAAATGCTAAATCACATTCAGTCAAGTTTCTTTTTTCTGTGGGGTCAGATACGCATCCAGTAGGTCGCTAAACATCATCTTATAGAGTAATGATAGAGAAACTACTTAAAATGCATACATGGAATGAAACGATACTTGTCATACCTTGCAATACTTTAATAAAGGGCCTGGCTTCACTATTCGTTTGTATGGGGAAAAAGTGCTAATTTCAAACCGGTCCGCTAAACCATTGAAGTACACAGAAGTACGCATATGCAGCAGCAGACTCGGACAGCTTACAGCATGATCTCTATGTACCAGCCCACCAAGTTTAGGAAGTAAAACATTCCATTAAAATTGTCAATGGCAAAAATCTATGGAAAGTTTCATCATATTAACAATGCAGCAATTTTATGGAGCGCTTTTGTGGACACTCAAATAGGCTGAACATTGCATTATTTGTTGAACGGCGCCCGTAACATACCAGGGAGGTATGTTTCGTTCTTTTCATGGCATTTGTATATTTTATATGGTGTCTTTATCCATCCAGAACGCTGCTGCTCGAGTCCTGACAAGAACCAGGAAATACGACCATATTAGTCCAGTGCTCCGGTCTCTGCACTGGCTTCCTGTCACTCAGAGAATAGAATTTAAAACAGCTCTGCTTGTGTACAAGTCTTTTCATGGTTTAGCACCAAAGTACATCTCTGACATGTTAGAGCCGCATGAACCATCTCGGGCCCTGAGAACTTCAGGGAGGGGTCTCCTGGTGGTTCCCAGAGTCAATAATAAACACGGTGAAGCTGCGTTTCAGTTTCATGCGGCTAACATCTGGAACAGTCTTCATGAGGATGTGAGACAGGCCTCAACTCTGGCAATGTTCAAATCCAGGCTGAAAACAGCTCTTTTTACCCGAGCATATGAAAACTGAAAGTATTTTATTTGCACTCTTGCCTTTTACTGTACTTGATTAACTTTATGTTGATGTTTTATTGATTGATTTTTATTGGTTTTCTTGTAATTTTATGCAACTGTAAAGCACTTTTAATTGCCTTGTGTATGAATTGTGCTCTACACATCAACTTGCCTTGCCTTTATCATTCACATAAGATGAAGCTTAAGTGACCATTGAATGTGTATCTGAGCCACAAAAAGCAGACACTTATAACTGAATCTGAGTTAGCATTTAGCTCAGAGGACACAGGACACGTTTAGAAGCTAATGTGTGTCCAAAGTAAAAGTCTGCTAACCCTCCCGTTACAAGACGACCTTTTCTTGCATCTGAGCCACTGTCGCCCCAGAGGAAGTGGACGGGACTGTTGAGGTTTGTTGCTGATGTGAAATATGCATACGTCCAATAAACTCAGACCCATCGTCAATAAAAGGTTTGATGGACGGTTATTAAGACGTGATGAGAAGGACAGATTTAGGAGTGCTGTCTCTGAGGCTGTTGTGAAACAAGCAGGCACCAGCACACGCGCTGCTCTCTCATCAGAATGCTAAATCACCGTCATAATAAGATATTTATGACGGTTTGATGGCAGCGTTTTTACAGTCACAGCCGCGCCCTGGCATGAGCTGCAGATACAATCTTTCATTAAAGACAATGCCCGTCCTCTGTCCATGGAAGCCTTGCGTCAACTTCTAATCTGCCATTATAGACGCCATTCCCCGCCTGATAACGTGTCACAAGCCATTCGCCAGTTTGCGCGCCGGAGAGACCCTAAAGGACAATCTGATATAGCCCCGACACAAAACCCCAGAGGTCGTCAGAGGTGCGCGACCGCAAATTCAAGGCACAGCGCAAACCAGCGGATCTAATTCTTATACTCCCTTCCCTGTTGTGATTCTTCACTTAAGTTGTCAACTATCATCAGCGCGGCGCAGGCAGACAGCAGCAGGGAAAGAAATGGAATTAAGGCTTAGATTTACTGCCGTGGATCCGAGCCATCCAATGTAATTCTGCCCCACAGCCAATGCGGGAAAATGTGATAACAACTGCTCTGAAATGACACAATGCATCAAAACTGGCACAAAAAAAAGTGAACCGAAAAGCTCCAAGCCACGCAACCAGGAAATGATGTTCTGCTGTTGTCAGGTAATAAAACCCTTAAAATGGCTTTGTTTTCCGTCGTGAGCAGGTTTTATGCGTCTACATTTGCTCAAATTGCTGAGCTACGTCAAAATGCAAAATGCAATAAACAGGCAGATGAACAGTATTTCCTGGATCAGTATTTGGATAAAGACCTTAAAGGAATAGGCCACCGTTTCTAAATACTGAGATATGTTCTTACCTTAGCTTTGACGAGTTCATTTGTACCTGTCTGGGCTCCACGTGGGCCTTCCGTAACGTAAACACAGCACAGACGGCGTTAGCATTTAGCCTCTCCTCTTCTCCTCTATAGCTCCAAACGAGGTGAAGATAGAAGCTACCAAACTCTTCCACGTTTTCCCTATTTAAATACGGTTACGTGAAGTGTTACACTATACTTATCTATACTTAATATACTTATCCAAGTATAATTACACAAAATTTAACCAGGTGGATTTATAGAGGCTAAATGCTAACACCGTCTGTGCTGTGTTTACGTTACTCGTCAAAGCTAAGGTAAGAACATATCTCAGTATGTAAAAACGGTGGCCTATTACTTTAAGACAAATGTGGGAATTTTGGAATTGAGCCTTCAGTAATGATTGTGTACTTTGTTTACATGTAGTGTATTTGACAATTATACTCAATGGTCCTTCTTGAGGTCAGGGACGTAAGCACTTTGGGAGGGAGAGGTCAGCTTTGGGGTATGGAGCAAGTGATGCCAGACTGAGACGGCTGAGTGAGTGGCTAGCATTTCTGCCAGACAGCAAGAAGATCCCGAATTTGATTCACAGATCAATGATTACTCGCCCACTCTACTGGGTAGACCAAGCCCAGCTCAGGATGCGTTTACATTTACATTGTCCCGCATGAACCGGTAGGACGCTCGTTTGTAAAATGTGTTTTCATTCTCTCTATTGCCTTGCGATGCCTCGTGGCAGGGTCGCCAAAAATGAGAATGTAAATGAGAATTTGATCTCGAGTGTCAACTGCACTCAACAGATTGCCCCAGTGGCATTGAGGGATGGGTGAAATGCAGCAGACAAATGTCCCGGCAGAATTGGTCTCCAATTACTTAAGCCTTGATAGACACATTGGAAGCCAGCCGCTCTGGTGAAATTAAACAAAGTGAACGTTGTACATTCATAAAATGAAATGGGGTTTTACAAATAGATTTTCCACTCGCACCAAAGATGAACACCTAGTGAATATGAGCATGTATGAACAGAATCTGGGAGCATGTTCCTCATTTATGACCAAAGAAGTTATACTTTTCATACAGGTAAAGCTGGTACTGTAGTCTTGCTTGGAACGGTCTAAGGGCCACATTGTGGATGATCACTGTTGAGCTATTATTGTTGCAAAAAATGTTTGTGCATGTGTAAATAAAAGTTGTCATTCATGAATTTGTGTATGTGCGTATTTATATTTGTGTGTGTTAAGGCGGGACACGGCAGGTGAAAGTATTGATTTGGCGAAGTGGCAGTCCGCACAGTAAAGTGAAGATGTCGAAGTACTCCTGGTATTATTACGCCTTACAATATAGTGCCTCTTTTTATCCGCTTAGAAAATCCACATTGTTTAATTTTGCGTATCTATACTTGGATAAGTATATTAAGTATAGATAAGTATAGTGTAACACTTCATGTGACCGTATTTAAATAGGGAAAACGTGGAAGAGTTTGGTAGCTTCTATCTTCACCTCGTTTGGAGCTATAGAGAAGAGGAGGAGAGGCTAAATGCTAACGCCGTGTGTGCTGTGTTTACGTAACTGAGGGCACGCGTGAAGACCAGACCAGTACAAATGAACTCGTCTAAGCTAAGGTAAGAACATATCTCAGTATGTAAAAACGGTGGCCCATTCCTTTTAATAAATGTATTTTATTCTTTGTCCCGTTCCCAAAAAAAAAACAGCCCGAGGGAAGCTTACGACCAAACTCGGAGACCTAAACCCTCCGAGTGTCTGGGCGGGCTCCAGAAATAGCGCTGTGTAACTGCCGATGTCAGGCGAGATGAATGAAGTGGATGTGACAGCGAAACCCCCATTGACTTCACTCACTCAGGGCCGACTGTCTTGCGCAGGTGCTCTTTATGCTCATGATGAATCAGGTGCAGCGGGGTCTCGTATCACAGGTTCGTTCAGCTGTTATTTAGCATACAAGACTGTCATCGGAGCAGCTCCACGAGTGTGCGCATCAGATGGCGAGGGTGGCACAGCTGTTTCTCCAGCAATACGGTCCGAGGCTCGACTCTGGGCCGAGTCGGGCCTTTATGTATTCTGCGTGGAGTTTGCGGCGAGCACTACTGTACCAAAGTAAGCCCGACCGTTCATATTAAACTTTATGTTGATAAATCATAAACAATGACATAATCACCCCCTGAGCCTGTGCTTTCAACGTGTATATTTCAATTTAAGCATCAGATTATACATTTGGAGATTAAGCCATTTGGAGTTATTTTATTTCATTACATTCAAAGTTTTTTGTTTTCCATTTGGCATGATAGCCTACATGTATTTTAAAGGAAGAATAGAAGGCAGTGCGATGTAAAAAGGAAAAGAATGAAGGCCGTCATAGAAGAACAGTGATCCGAGTGCTGCTTGTAATGAACAGCGTTGCTTTTTTTTAATAAGCAACGCCCACGCCACTAGCGAGGAGATAGCCCAGCGCAAGGCGGAAGATCTGGCCCTATGAAGGCTTTAGTTCTGAGTTTATTTTGTTTCTACTGTATAGCGATAAGCTTTTGTGACGCTAGCTTCTGTGAGGGTCTAATTTCATCACGGCTTCACCAAAATTACACAACGCACCAGTGTCATTCTAATTTACACTTGACCCGAATGGAGGATTGAAAGTATAATTACCTCCGCTCTCATCAGCTGTACTCGACACTGCGCATACAGAACAGATAAACGCAGCATTGTTGGCCCGGCCAGGCCCTGAACTAGAGCGCAAGCCTTTGTGCAACTCCACAAAAAAACAAAACAAATGACGTGTCACAAGGAATGAAGCAGGCTTTCGTTTAAAAATACGCTCCACAAATAATCTAGCTGAGTTAGCGTTCAAAGGGGGGGGGGGGGAAAACGGTAGGAGACGAATATAGGGAGCAAGGGAGGACAGCCACAAACACATAAACAAGACTAGGCCTGGGTAATATTAATGTGCGTCGGCACCGTCCCCTCGGAAAAGCCCTGAGTCATATTGGATTTGGGAAGTTGAAGACGTTGTGACTGAGAACGCTGGGATAAAGAGAGAATGAGAGAGAGCGAAAGAGGCGGGTTGGGGGAATAACCAGCATGACCTCTGTCTGACTGGGATCAACATGTCCTGACCCAAGTCAAACTGTCTGCATGGCTGCTTGCCATTTCTATCAATCAATCAATCAAGTTTTATTTCTAAAGCGCCTTACAACAGCCAAAGTTGACCAAAGCGCTGCACACAATAAAAATAAAAATACAATATAAAAAGGAGTACAATTTCACTAAAAACAGACCATTCACAACAGTTGCCACAGAACTATGTGTCAAATGCCTCTTTAAACAGGTGAGTCTTTAGTTTTGCTCTGAACAGGGGCAGGTCTGAAACGGCACGTAACTCAAGCGGCAACGAGTTCCAGAGTTTTGGACCTGCCACAGCAAAAGCCCGATCACCCCACTCATTTCTAGGCTTGCTAATGTAAGGTCCATTGTTTTAACTGTAATCGTCCAGTTGTTTTCGATGCTTCCCAAGAATTTCACCCCAATCTGATCCTCCATTTACATTGATTTTTTGAATATCCCGATCACTATATTTGATCATTTTCTCTGCTTCTTTCTCCAATTTCCTTTATATGATCTCATAACATAACAATGTGTTGCTCTTGTCATGTAGTCTTGCTGCTTTAGTGACATGGTCTGTGGGGATCGTCAAGTCCATGACACACAGTACTCTCATTCACTTTATTGCTAATCCATCCATCCATTTTCTTCCACTATTTCTGGGACCGGGTCACGGAGGCATCAGTCTGGGCAGAGATACCCAGACTTCCCTATCCACGCACACGTCCAGATCTGGAACGCTAACCTGAAATCTTTAACAGACCTGAATGAGTTAAAAAGTAAAGTTAAACAATGGCTCAAACTGAATCAAACTTCTGGACACAACAGAAGTTTATAATATTTGATTGCAAAGCTTTTGTAATTTGTATTTTTTGTAATTATTTAAATAAATGTATTTTTATGTCTTAGGTCTGCGAATTAGCTGTTAGCTTTATGGCCTATGAAGATGGCACCGGTTATTTGAAACAATGCTTCTTGTTCTGTCCCAAATAAACATATAAATAAAAACTTCCTCCAGCTGTTCAGGGGGGATCTCGAATTGGCACCAGACCAGCTCAAAGACATAGTAGTCCCTCCAGCGTGTCCTGGGTCTTCCCCGGGGGTGCACATATTGTTGCTAATCCGCTAGCCCATTTTAGAGTAATCTTTGGATCTCCCCGTGTGGTTATTCTGAGCATCGCGGCAGCTCCTCCTGAAGTCCTACGTATCCAGGACAGTGCGTTCCTCACCTCTTGATCTCTTCTCTAAACTTAATCCTTTCATCGCAAAGTCAAATCCCTCGCCATAGCTTCACTACAGCCAGGTAGAGGTTCTTACGGGTAGATCGTGTGAACATCAGGAAGTGAAAATAGGAATACTGAATGATGAATATTGCAGTTTCTAACCAACAAAGTGTTAGACAGTGATAAATACTGTGTGTGTTATTATTATTATTATACAGCTGTCTGCGAAACCAGTGGCTTCTGTCATTTATCTGTGCTTTAACAATTTTTTCCTCTGCCTCTCACCAGGCATCAAAACCATGCCATCAAAAGATTCCAGTTCTCCTTTTGTAACAGTTTTCAAAATCCCTTCTCGTGTGCTTGAGTTACAGAAGACTCCGGTTCTCATTGTGTGATCGTTTGAAAATGCCTTCTCACGTGCTTCGCTTACATGATTCAAAACATGTCCTTTACGAGAAAACGTGTGCAGCTCAGAGATAAAAGACTATAATTCATGTAGTTCACTTGTGTGTCGCATAACCGCTATGTTCTTTAATGCAATCACTGTCTATTCACAGCAACCGGGCCCCTGGAGTCATTACCATCAAATAATATTATAATAGTAATAATTAATAGTATATACGGCCACTGAACGTTACATTCAGCCCAATTGAATATTGCATGTAGGTTAATTACAGCACCTCAATCAATATACAGTATAAATTAACTGTGCACGAACAACATGAGACTACCGTGATCACAAGTAAAAGCGCCATGCTGATCACTCATGCAGCTGCTGGGTCACTACAAGGTCAAGTACACACGAATATCAACTCTTTTTTTTATACATAAAAAGTTGCAGCTTTAATCTGCACGGATATAGGCACACATCTGTGGACATACCATCTATCTGGGAATCCAAACTGTGCGGCTTTCTGCTTTAACTGATAACTTCATATCAGACTTTTTTATTTATTTGTTGAATAAATCAACATTACATTTAATATCAGTCAGTCCACGTCTCATTACCCTGATTCTTATTGAATTTAGTCTAATCAGTACTTGTTTAGAGTTATAATTGGACCACTTATTTTGTTGTACAATTCCTTGAGTAACATTGTAATTTCAAAATACCGGCAGGCTCCCGTTATACACTTTTGGCAGTATATCCCCGTGTGTCTGGGCGGTCAGCGGGCAGCAGTGAAATCAGCCGATTTATGTGTGTGTGTGTGCGGACGCTCCGGCGAGGCTTGATCCAAATCCAAAGTGACACTTCATAACCAGCTTGTCAAAAGGCCTTACCTTGATTTTGTCTGTCATTTTGTCCATCTGTTCCCGCCTCCCGAACACCTCCCTCGATACATGAATCACGTCCGCTGTTACGAGGCGGGTAAAGGCGTGGGCAAAGGTTTCACTCAAGGAGGCATACCATTATACTGTATCGATGAAATCGCTCAAGTAGAAGTAAAAAGTCCAGTCAAGACCATCCCCTTTAGCCTTTTTAAACTGCTTCTCCCCCTCTGTGGCGAGTGCAGGTGTTTTTGTTGTTGTTGTTTTTACATGAAACCGCAATGCTAAGGAGTTAGTCATTAAAGTGATTAAACAATGTGCAGGTTCTGGAACTTCCTTCAAAAAACAACACGAAAAGTCAATAATTTGTGCAAAGAGAATATGTGCAGTAAGATACAGTAGCGGTGTTTGCTCAGGGGCACCACATTAAAGCTGGGGTACCTGACCTTTTGTTGTTGAAAAGTAAATTTGTTTTTTACCACCTCGGAGTGAGTTGTAAACACAGCAAAAAAAAAAACAGATCTTGTTAAAATGGTCTTCACCTAATTATTTATTGAGCGATAGAAGTAGAATCCACTGACATGCAGGAGGGAATTCTGAGTGCTAGAAACGAGTTTGGGCCGAATAAAATAATGTCAAAGTTTGTGTGAGAAAAATCTGGTCCCCCCAGCTTTAAGGCCATGGTTCCTGAATGGTATTTGCAACGCGGTTTTATTAACGCTGCTGACATAAAACGGCCTGTATTCAATGAGTACGATGAGAATGATGAGCTATAGAGATATGTGCCAATCCGACCGACGTTACAGTGCACGTAGGAATCTCGCGAGGAGCCTTCACCCACGGCCCATTCATTATAAACGTAGTAAACTCGCTGCAAACTTAAAGGGACTATATTTAAAAATGTTAAAATAATGTATTTTCCTCCCCCTGCATGTTCCAGCCATGTCCTAATGTGCAGAATGAGCCCAGACCTGTTCACCACAACTGCTTCTAAAATCCTGCAGAAACCCGGGTTCTGGGGTGGAGGGGGGAACCAACTCCTAAACTGTTGCATCTAAACTCAATTCATTTAATTTCTCCAAATATTATCGGTAGGGCCGGGACTTTAACGATATTTTTCATTTTTGTCATAGCTTAATAGATTAACAACACTGAATACAGTTGAGCTCATGCCTCCATCTATTACATTTAATTCAATATTTGCGTTGGCAAGAGGATTTTTGAGTTGAAAATGTTGTTTTTTAGTTTGCGCTTAACATGCGATTAATTACGATTAATTAATTACAGATCTGTAATTAACTCAATAAAAAAAATGTCATTGAGTCCCACCACTAATTATTGGTGTAGTTCTGAGAGTTTGTTTCATTTGAATGGGCTACCCCTCCAATCAAAAATTGTCAAAGCCTGATTTGAGTATTTAGGACTTTCAACATGTAGCTGAGCACCCATCCCACATTTCAACTTTTTTTCTTTTTGCAATGTTTGGGCTCTTTACTCACGGAGAACCAGCATGGAAGTGGATAAGCAGTGTATGCGAATCTCACCTTCACAAATCAAGGTGTCTTCTCTTCACTAAAGACAAATTTGTTTGGGGAAACTAAGGTTAGATTTCGTAAACACCTCATTTTCCTTCAGCTCCTCTTTCCTTTGAGTTAATTCCGATTATCCATTAAAATGCAAATTGTTTTCTTAATTGGGCAAAGGCGCGAGATAGCAGCTAATGGCGTTTTTTTGTGTGCAGGTAAATAGAGTTTGTAATCAGGAGCAGTTGTGGGGTTGTTTTTTTTAAACAGTCGGGATTTTTAACTAAAAGACACAACAATGGAAGCAGAAATCGACTGACCTTGTTTAAGCGTTTTTTTGTCTTCAAAGGAAAGTTTGTTGAAATTTCTTTTGCATTTAATACATTATTTCAGGAGTTCATTAAAACAAAGCACAGACTACACAATTTTTTCAGTCTTTAAAGATTTTGTGAAGAGTGGGTGGACACACTACGCCAGTCTGTCAAATAAGCGTGTCCCGATTCAACAGTGTCACGTGATCACTGTCGGCACAGCACAGTTCAGTGCTGCCGGCACGAGTCCTGAACTCTTTTAAAGTTCTCTCAAATGGAAATAAAAGTCGACGTTTTTAAACGTTTTGCCAATTATATGGCATTTTGTTTTTGATTGGTATTAGTGATTTCATCTTATTCTTTTATTTTTTTTATTTTTTATATATATATTTTTTTTACATGATTTTATTTGTGTCTGCTTTGTGCTTCCTTTCTGTTTATAGTCTGTGTTCCTGTCAAAATACTATGAATGTGTGGATGATTGTGGTTGAGATTGTGGTATGAATGCAAGGAGGAGTGGCTGGGGGGATTAAAGTTTGTCTTATTTTATTATGTAAATAAAAAAATAAAAAAATAAAAATAAAAGTTGGCGACACGAAGAGGGATGGACATCAGCCACAAAGACAGCAGAGAGAAACTAGCAGAGAGAAGAAGCTGGTTGAATAGTTCGACTCCAAACTCAGTCTGTGCCGCCGCTAAACTCTTTTTGTGGTAGATGGAAAAATTGGTTCTTGTGAACTTTGGGGGATAAAAATCCCAGGGAGAACTTGCAGACTCCACACAGAAAGGACAAGATTCACGAACTACTGCGCAACCAGTAAGTCCATCCTCTCCTTTCTTTAGTCGCATACTTTGCAAAAATGTATTTGAAGTATTTCTTGATATTAAACAAATAGCTGCATTTATTGCTAATCCTAAAACTTAGGGCTGGGCAATTATTTAATCGAAATCGCAATCCCTACTTTGGTCAATCATGGAACTTTAGAATCGACAGGTTTTCCTTCGGCGGAAACAGAACCTAGTTTTGAAGTTTGGACAATGGGAGATCTTTGTGTGTTAACTGAAACTGTGTTGTCGTTAGAGCTGAGGTTTCTATAAATGATGTGTTCTCATATCAATATGAGAGAAACAAATCTTTATTTATTTATTTACTTTGCCATTATCGTCCACACCTACTAAAAATCGAAGCAAAGTTGTAGGCAAGGCATGTTTATTTATACCGAGCAGTTCGTACACAGGGCAACTCAATTCGTCTAATTTTAATGACTTTCTCTTTCCGGTAATAAGTACTTTATTCAGTGACAACAACATAAAAAGATTAAAAAAACACTATCTGCTTCCAAAACTCACCATAGTTTTATTGTTCAATGTATGTACTCTATATCGTTCTATTAATCTGTAGTGTTCAGTGAAACGCTAACCTGGGCAGCCAACACACAGTGTTCAGTATTTCAGACGTGGTACACCGTTGAAAATAGACAAATCGCAAAGGAAGCCAGCGTTACTTTTGGACCACAGACGGATCTATAACAGAGTCCGTTTTCCGTGATCTATGTGTTGTTGCTCCTTGTCTAAAAGTCAAAGAGCACCGATGTGATTCCTCTGAACAGAAGCCTTGTGTCTGACACGTTTGCGGGTGTGAGATACGGCGCTCAGTCACAGCTGTAATGCCTCACACAAATGGAGTGCCTACAGTGGAGGAACTCTGACTTTGTTTTCCTGCCAGCTTTTCAGTCTGTCTTGGGAACTTTGCCCAAACGCTGGCAGCCACGATAACTTTTCCGAACACGATCTAACATTTTCTTTAAAAAACGGAGAACAAAGATAAAAGCACGTCGTAGGAAAAAAAAAAAAATCATCTTCTTTTGATCCAAACGTTGTGTTTTTGTGCCAAAAAAACACTGCATCTATTTAGAGGCCTGAAGTTACATAAATGAACTGAGGTCCAATACAGGTCAACTTTATTTGTAATGCACCTTTTGTGTACTGTGCTTGAGAATAGCCATGGGCACACTTTCTATACATAATCAATGCAGTACTAATCCTTTTTAGGCAGTGGTGTAGTCTACGTGATACGCAGGTATACGCCGTATAACCACTACATATCACTCATTTGTGCAGTGTTATTTTCTTTCTGTCCGACTAGAGACCAGCCCAAACTTCACAACAAGTCGCTATTTCCTCGACATCTCATCCCTCTCGCTCTTTCTCTGTCTCCACCGACAGACACGGTTCCCTCTAAGCTGCGGACGCTTGTCTGGGCACAAAATCAAACCCTGAGAATAGCTGATAATGATGGAGGCTAATAACGATCCTCATGGCGCTGGAGGATGCACATTTCTCCGTCAGTGACAGGGGCGGGCCAGTCTGTATTTTACAACAAAGCTGAAGTCCACAGGAAAGACGCCGCGTAGGCTGTTTTACACACTGGAGCTATCGCTGAAGGATCGAAACGGTCTGTGACCGAGCCATGCGCTCCCCTTCGTTCAAAACACTGTCCAAAACCAAGTCCTTCTCCATGAAGCAGCGCGCATGGGGGTGTGCATTTGGAGGTGTGCATGTGGAGGTGTGCATGTGGGGGTGTGCATGTGGGGGTGTGCATGTGGAGGTGTGCATGTGGGTGTGTACATGTGGGGTGTGTGCATGTGGGGGTGTGCATGTGGAGATGTGTATGTGGGGGTGTGCATGTGGGGGTGTGTATGTGGCAGTGTGCATGTGGAGATGTGTATGTGGGGGTGTGCATGGGGGGGGGGGTGTATGTGGAGATGTGTATGTGGGGGTGTGCATGTGGAGGTGTGCATGTGGGGGTGTGCGTGTGGGGGTGTGCATGTGGGGGTGTGCGTGTGGAGGTGTGCATGTGGGGGTGTGCGTGTGGGGGTGTGCATGTGGGGGTGTGCGTGTGGGGGTGTGCATGTGGCAGTGTGCATGTGGAGATGTGTATGTGGGGGGGTGTATGTGGGGGTGTGCATGTGGAGATGTGCATGTGGGGGGGTGCATGTAGGGGGGTGTACGTGGGGGGGTGCATGTGGGGGGGTGAAGAGCAGACTGGGCTTTATTCATTTCTGTCCCACAGCCTCATTTAGCAACATCCTGTGAGTTACAGGTACAGTCCTGTAGGCCTGTTGCTTGTTATTGAAATAACATTCACTACTCAGTTTAGGTTTATATTCTATTTAATTGTCTTCAATATTATTAATAGTAGAGCCGCCCCCATCTGGATATATTGATACGATACCCTACCTTAAAAAGTAGTAATCACATATAAATAAATTAATTGATTGATTTAATGGTTCACAATCTATCCAAGGCAAACACAGCTTCACCGTGTTTAGTCTCTACTCTGGGACCTAGAGGCGACAGTGGCGCAGTTGGTGGGTCGTTTCATGATCAGAAGGTCAGGGGTTTGAATCCCAGCTCCTGCAAAGATGCACACTGTTGTTGTGCCCTTGGGGAAGACACTTCACCCTACTTGCCAAAGATACACATCGTGCCCTTGAGTGTTGAAAGAACAGAGTCGGCATCACTGACACAACTCCATGTATTTAAACTCGGGACTGACCTGAGGAATAGTCTGATTTGTGACTATTCACAAATCAGACGGTCAAATCGAGTGCAGCTCCCCTGCCTTTACAACCATAAATCTCCTCGTCAGACAAAATAAAACGTTTGAATTCCCCAATATTTTAGTGAAACCCCATTCTTCCTCGTAAACACCCAAACTATAAAAATCCCCATTTCATTTTTAGCACCATTATCGTGCCGCTTTATCAAACTCGGCTGTCAGAAGCTCCTTGTTTTTCATCACTGTCCAAACGACGCTGCCTAATGCTCCTGCCTTTCTTTTCTTTCTTTTTTTTTGGGGGGGGGGGTTGAATTTGTGGTCAAGGTAGGGTAGAGTTTTTATGTATGTGATTGTGGCCAACACCTTTGGGGAATACCTATGCTGGGAGCCATCATCTGTCTGGACGAGGCCTGCTGAAATATTGAAGCAGGTGCTCGGCGGTGGCCTGAGCGGAATGAGAATCGGGCCCCGTACGGCGTGTGTGCGGAGGGGAAGAAGGGCGCTCCATCAATAGAGAGCGGGACTGGGGGATTGGAGAGGAGGGGCCCACTGATGGAGGTGATTGTGAAGAATGCCAAGCTGGGCCTTTGCGATTCAGTCACCATCCTTCACCATCTCGTATCCACGGTGATACGAGATGGTGTGCATAGTTATTGTGCGCATAGCTCTTGGATACTTGGATGGCAGACTGTTTGGTAACACGGAAGCCTGGGCGGATGTAGTGTGAGAGTGAGTGGGTGGTGGTGGTCGGAGGCTATGTGTTTTTTTATTTTATCTGTACTTACATGTTATGTTCAGAATGATTATGGTGCTGACCATTGTCCATCAGCTAATCCCTCACTGACATTGTTCTGTAGCGTGTAAGCATAGCATGAGTCAGAAGCTTGTTCAGATTTTGTTCCACCCGGACAATTTCAAATTAACAAAATGGTCAAAATTGTTTATTTATGAACAATGTTTGCTAATTTTTTCTTTTCTTCTTTTTGTGTTTTAATGGTTACTACTACCCAGAAACATGGTGGGCAGCAGTGAATTTACGAGATTCCATCCCAATTTACATAATTTTCCTTCTAAACAGAATCCTCAACATTCCTTACTTTGGCAGATAGCAAACAGACTTGACATGAAGACAATGTTGAATGACTTTGGGCCATGTTCAATACACTTTATAAAACGGCAAATCAGCAGACAGTCAGTCATTATTGACATAAAAAAACAGCTCACAGAATGTCACAAACATGACAAATAAAAGGTTTGTAGCAGAAAACTTTAGCTGCAACAATCCACACTAATCAGCATATATTAGCATTACTATCGTGGCTGTTTAGCATAACTATACACTCTAATATAGCTGCTGGTACAGAACACCTACAAACAACAAAAACCTGTAGGCGTGTGCTCCCGCCATGAACACACAGCTGCTTGTGTTCATGGCTTTACACGCAACAAAGATGGCGGCCGAACAACGTCCTTTACAAGAACGTGTCGTGAACAGACCTGAGGGCTTTACAACACTGTAAAAGTGCTTAGGAGACAGCGCACACATACACTTGACCCTCACTAGGATTCTGTTGCCACCCTGTTGCTATGCTGTGACATCACTTGCACTCTATAATATGGTGGATGGATCAGTAATAAACATCACACACAACTACTACCTTGACCTAGTAGATTTTCCACCAACTTGTTATTGAGGTACATACATTTATATTTATCCTGATAAATGCGCTCTAATTATAGCTAAGTAAGAATATTGAGATTCAGCCACCATTATTAGATGGTATTATATGACACTGAAACACTTTTTTGTCCCCCCCCCCCCCTTTCTCCAGCGCCACTCTGTACATGGATTCTAAGGACACTGTCAAGTTTGACTAATTCACTGGAGTGGAATAAAGCCATTAGGGAGCGCATTGGAGGAGTTTTAACCAAGTGGCTGTGAATTTAATTGATCATGACATATGACGAATCACTTGTAGCCATTTCTTTTCTCCACTAGATAATATTTCATGCGATGACTGGCTTTATCAGTGCTGCCTCAGTTGGTTATTGACTTCCTGTGAGTGACCGGGAGTAGAAAACTGCCTGCTGTTGCACAATGTTTAAAAAACAACAACATTTGAAGCAGATTTCCCCCCCCCCCCCCCCCCCCCCCCTCCCCAACACCAGTGAAGTAAATATACAAAAATCAATAGGCCCATTTGGACAGGATGAGAAAGGCCACTTGAGTCCAGTTTGTTTAGGTTGGGGCATCCCTCGGGAGTTGCCAACAGAAGGCGCCGTAGTGCATTCCACCTCGTCTAAATCAGTGGTTCCCGACCAATATTGTTTCTCTCGCATACCCCCATGGCCTTTCATTTACACTCAGTACCCCCTGCCTAAGGGAATGACCAATACTCGTATTCATTGGCAAAAGAAAGTGCTCTCAAACTCATAGAAAAAATATTGCTATGTTTTAAATTACTTTGACCATAATGTCTTAATGCAGAATGTTGAGCTTTGTCTTATTTATAGAAATAAAAATATTATCCAAGCACCCCCTGCTCGGCTCTCCCATACCCCTGGTTGGGGAACAGTCCTAATCATACTGTGGCTGTGTGTTGGATCTCTCTAAAGTCAACATGCAGTGAGTATCTGAAACCTCCCATTGCCTTCATGCGTGAGGGGACGCATGGAGCGGCACTGTGTGTGCTCGTGCGCATTTCTTCTGATCACGTAGGTGGCGGTTGGTCCATTCCTCTCGGGACACCTGTGTTTGGATAGCCCTCTGAATGTCAGATTAGTCAGCACAGTTAACTCCAAGCAGGATCCATGTCTTCATCCTGGCGCGCTCCGGACTGGCCAAGCGTGTTCAGTAGTTAAGCGTCTAAATACAATTAGCCCCCCGGAACAGTCGGCGACAAATTGGTCGTCACTAACTTTATTCCCCCGTGAGCAACTCGACCTACTTCGAGCAGACGGTCTAGTCAGAGATGTCAAGTGGTGTCACCGAGAAAGCAACAAGTACGATATAATTAAAGTGCGCCACCTGACTTTGAAATGGCTTCATAATTACTTTCCAGGTTGGATACGCTCGAAGAAAGTAAACAACTTGACATATGACTCTCTGGTTATGGCAATTATCATCAGCAGATGGAAACAAGCAGCTGTTCTGTTTAATTGTTTGAAATTATATACATTTAAAGTATTCGCAAAGTGGTTTGTTGTGTCAGGTGAATCCAGAGATCAAGAATACAAAAGAGTCTGACATTGATTTTAACCAGGTGTTCCTAACCTTTCCAAAAGTGACACGTTGGGGACCCTTACACCGGTAACTTGTCTCTCCAATCCCTTGTTCCTGTTGGTTCCCTCTAACCAGTCACATTTTATTTTAATTTTTTAATGTCAAACGCTGGATTTCCTAGTTTACAAATCGTTGGCGTAGGCGACCATACTTTCTGAAAACTCTCGTCTCTTTGTCGGACTGTAGCATACATTATAGATGTTGGACTGAAATAATGAATGATGTGAGGTGATCCGGCCCCCGGAGTGAACCTCTGGCCCCTGTGAGTGTCGGGCTGTGACTGTTCACCGGAATATCCATCCATCCATCCATTTTCTCCCACTTGTCCGTTGCCGGGTCGTGGGGGCAGCTGTTGGAGCTG
Source organism: Proterorhinus semilunaris (assembly GCA_021464625.1). Taxonomy (NCBI): domain Eukaryota; kingdom Metazoa; phylum Chordata; class Actinopteri; order Gobiiformes; family Gobiidae; genus Proterorhinus; species Proterorhinus semilunaris. The sequence continues at coordinate 25,570,269 of CM038356.1, read as the reverse complement.
CCCAAGTCACATAGCACATGGTGCTATGTGTTCACCGGAATAGAAACGAAAAAAAAAAAACACTCTGAATCTGACAGAGGACACGGAGCCGCCATGATCCAAATCACCCTCTCCCTCTTTTTCTCACCTCTCTGCCTTTGGGGTGAATTATTTAGCAATCACCAGAGCAAGAGCTGGGCTGCAGTGATTTGGGAAATATCTTCAAAAGTGTGTAGGAGAAGAGGCTGCGGTTAAATGTTCTCTGTGTGTTCTTGTTTTCCTGCTTCACGAGTTTCGTGACCTTTCAGTAGCCTGCGTCAGAAGCTTTAAATTATGGTGCTTTGATGTGTCTTGTTGGCGTTTTTATTTTTCGAAAAGCCCACTCCGTATCAGAGTTTACTAGCACAATATTTGGGTGGAAATTGTATGTTAAGTGTAATACCATAATAGATAGCCGGGCCAGCTAGACCAGATGCTTTTCCTGACCTATACATGCATTACCAATGACATCACACATAGTTCCGGCCACCATTTTGAGTACCGAAGTAGAATTATGCAGTACTGCAACATGTGACAATATCTCTAATCAGGATATACAGTAAATGAAAGACAACTGATTGACAGTGTCTTTTTTATGTACTCGTAATCATTGCTCAAGAAGACAACAGTTCAAACTTGTCACAGACGTAGCAGCTCTGTCTGTTGAGCTACAGCAGGATTTACTAAAGATCTGCTTCACTCCTCAGACTAAGCACATCAAAGAGGAAACAGAAAACCTTTCTCTGTGATTTTTACAGTTTGTCATGTCAACAGAGTCTCAGTCTGAGTCAGTGTTTAAGCTGCTCAAGACGTTAGCATGCTACCGGTTAGCAGCTGTTATCAATCAACTGTGAATGGCTTCAACACGATAAACACATGTGGCTCACATATACGAACACTGAGGAAATACTACAGTAACAGCGCTGACCTCTGTCACATGTTGTATCCAAGGCTAGATGTTTGGAGTCGGGTTCAGGGCTTTCTCTTGGAGGGGTCAGAGCTGAGCTGTTGAAGCTAAATGCTAACCAAGAGCATGCTAATGTCTTCACATAAACAAGCCCTCTCTGGGGCCAAGTTTTAACTGTTGTCTTCTTGAGCAATGATTACGAGTACATAAAAATGTCACTGTCAATCAGTTGTCTTTCATTTATATCCTGAGTAGAGATATTGTCACATGTTACAGTACTGCATAATTCTACTTCAGTATTCATAATGGCTGCCTTAACAACAAAAGTCACATGACTGAAAGGCATGTATACAAAATATAGGCGTCTTCTCTGTGTGAGATATTTAGTGTTGATCAATCATAGAACATAATTGAAATGGGCAATATAGTTTTGGTCAAGAACACCTCAATAATGCACCAAACCCCACAAAAAAATGATATACTGTAGTAGGAACAAGGAAATGTTAAAAACTCAATTTTGATAAAAAAAATTTAAAAAGTCAGATAGAACCTTCTGATTCTAAGGGGACTATGTTTCTCTCTCTGTGTCTGGATGGGTTTCCTCTTGGAGCTCCGGTTTCTGGTATCAACCAAAACATGCACAATAGGGTGATCCTCCAGCCAGGTGATTCTGACCATGAGCCTGGCTCTACATTTGGAGATGGGTCCCATGGTGCTGCACTTCTAGGTTAAAAACAGAGGACAAATGTCCATGGGGACAATAAAGTACACCTTAAACTTAATTACTGAGCCTGCTCATATGAAACAAAAACTTAGAAAGCGCAACATCTTCTCTCTCTCAGCACAGATGAATAAGGTCGAATTATTATCTCATTATAGTGTCCACAAGTAGTGACAATATTCAGTGTGATGTGAAGGTAAGTCAGTAGACTTTCCGTCAAATTATTAATTTGGCAGGTTTGGAGACCCAATCCCTCACAAAATGGTAATTTGGTCAAAACATTTGTAGATTTTCTGTTTTGAGGTTTCTTTTTTTGTTGTGTGTGTGAACCGTAGCGGTAGTAGTGTGATGGCGGGGTGAATTAGATCCATGGAGATGGGGACAGCCGCCCACAGGGAAACCGTTAACTGCTGATGTGCTGAAACAGCCTCTCATTAACGGCTCATGTCGGGAGATTAAGTGAACATGTCCTGGCGGTGTGGGAGGGACTGATGCACTCACAGGGGCAGACGCAGCTGTGTTTGTCACTGATGCCAATATCCCTGAGCTGATACAGTACTGAGCTAATCCACCTGTCCACTCAAGAGTTAAAAAAAACACCTGCAGTAATGACATAATGGATGGAAAGGACTGACATTTTGTTGTTTTTTGTTTTGACTTAGTTTATCTAAAGACCTAAGACCTCAGGTAAAAAGTAAAAATTCCCCTGAGTCCGAGGTCCTCAGGTGATTCCAGTTCCGTGCGAAACGACATGACAGTGTTCAGAACGTTTTTAACCAGAAGTCTTTGATGAAGTCTAAGTAAGGGCAACCGCGATCCGAAACGTATTTTTTACAGCATATTTATGTACGCTTTTACGGAGAGGCTGCATCACAGTGAACAGATTAAAAGGGAACAAAAGGAACTGCTGTTTTATGAGAAGAGCCAAATTCCCAGAGATGTGGTCGAAGTGGAGATTTTTAGTTAGTTTCCTCCCTTAAAATCTCAGTTTCCCACGGGTATTCAGTCACAAATGTTGACAGATTTTACACCCACGTGTCCTGATGACGCTATAACCCAAATATTGAGCATGTGCACACGTTAGAACACTTTAGAATCCGGATCAGAATTGGAACGGTTATGAACAGGTTCACAACTAGGAATGTTGTTTCCGTCGATCGTGCATAAAACATATAACATATAACTTTAGATAAATAATAAACCGTAAAGACTTTAACTATAAGACTATAAGGGCGTGGGTAGATTACATTTAAACTATGATAAAGACAACAACAATTTGACATAGAACAACAGACGTACAGGTGCATTGATGTTAGCAGCAAATATGAGTGTGGACATAAGTGGCAGGATTAATGAGTCTGTATGGACCGTAGCCTCCTGCCTGAGGGGAGAGGGGTGAATAGTCTATGTCCGGGGTGAGAGGGGTCAGCTGTGAGCCGACCCACACGCCTCCGGGTCCTGGAGGGGAACAGGTCCTGGAGAGGTGGGAGCTCACAGCCAATGCGCTGCAGTCGGTGCTTGTCCCGTTCTGTAGCGCCGGGGAACCACACGGTGATGGAGGACGTGAGGATGGACTCGATGATGGCCGTGTAGAACTGCACCAGCATCCTGGTCGGCAGCTTAAGTTTCCTCAGCTGCCGCAGGAAGAACATCCTCTGCTGGGCCTTCTTGATGAGGGAGCTGATGATCGGCTCCCATTTGAGGTCCTGGGTGACGGTGGTGCCCAGGAAACGGAAGGAGTCCAGTGGAGATGGGGGTGGTTTTCTCAAAACTAGGTTTTTGCTCCACTCATGTATCGAGTAAGCCACTATAGTAGCTCCTACCGACTCCAAACTTTTCAGTCTTGGGCTTAACAAGATTTATTTAAAAAAAAAAATTCTGAGGGATTTTTTTTATTTTTTATGTCTAATTCCCAGCCTGATTTATTCCTCTTTAAACCCAAGAAAAACAAGGCACAATTTGAGTTTTTACAGATTTTAACTGACTCAAAAGCTAATTAAAATATCCCAAATCCCTTCTAATTATGTCAACAAAATAAAACCATGAATTAAAATCTGAGTCTATTCATCATCTAGATTTCGTTACAGGCAATGTTGGCCTTTTTCGTGCACAAAATATCTTATTTTTATATGAAAACATAAAATGGCAGAAAACTTGCAATACATGTTTTTCTCTTATTTATATCATGTCTTGTTCTTGTGCCACTGAGATAGTCTTTTTTTCTTCTTCTTCTTCTTCTTCTTCTTCTTCAGCCGTGGGCTTGTACTCCCCTCAATCCACTGAGCATCTCTGAGCAACTCTCCAGGAAATACAATTATGGGCGTGAGATTATCGGGGCGTGGTTGTGCTCGGGCCCCTTTTCTGTTTTGCTGTTCGCCTCCAAATACCAACCACCCCGTACCACCACCAAACCCTCCAATTTCCAACTCTCCATCCCACGAGTATAAGCGCTCCCTCAGCAGACCTCTCCCCTTTGATAATGGATAAATTCATCAGCCGGAGACCCGTAGGGCCAGGGCGGATTGGTGTCGTTTTTTGTTTTGTTTTTCTTCTCCTCCTCGGGAAGAGTCTGCGGTTATCTGTCTCCACGTGCTCGCTCGGGGGGGGGGACGGAGGATGCTCATTCGACGACTGCTTGAAAGGTCAATTGGTGCGGCTCTTCTAACTCTTCCATTTCTATCAGATGGCGCTCCACCATTCGAGGTGATGATAATGCGCATTGGGACATGAGTCAGAGCCTCCCGGGACAAACGGGCTCCTGATTTGCCTTGTGAGGATCAACACGGGGTCCCAGGGCCCGTCAGTCAAAGCCCCAGCGTTGTCACGGGAATCTAACAGCCGTAAATTAACCTGTAATGAAAGAAGCTTCTCGTACAGTATCTTTACATTTCAACATCTCACCATATGATTTACCAGCACTCAAAAGCATTTCATTATGCTTTTGAGCCGGAGCATCTTTGTGCATCGGTAGGAATTTCTTCAGCATATTAAGTGAAGCCCAATTATATTCATTGCAGCTACTAAGGGGACTTCACAGGGGGGGTAATTATGTAATGTGGATACAATAGGGACAAATATGAAGGCCTGCTGTTAGCTTGAGCGTTAGCGACATAATTACACATTTTGGTTGTAAAGCTTCATTTTGAGTCCAGACATGTGGCAAGTAAAAACGGAGAATGTTCATACAGTGGTCAAGAGACTTCTGCAGTGTTTTCTCCAGGTCATATACCGCCTTCGCTTTAGGTTTTACTTGTATGGTACATTTATTTATGAAGTTGTATGTATTTTTGGTATGAACTGGAGGAAAGTATTATTGTACATAATCTTGGGTGCGTCTTGAGGGAGGAGCTAAAGTGGCAGGATCTCTGAAGCTAAGCAGGGTAGGGCCCGGTTGGTACTTGGATGGGAGACCGTGTGGGAACACCAGAAGCCTGGGTGAATGTAGTGTGTGTGTGAGCGAGTGGCTGGTGGAGCAGATTGGCAGCCTTGCTTCCGCCAGTCCACCCCAGGGCAGCTGTGGAGTACGGAGTGAATGAATAATGCAATGTACAGCGCCTTTGAGTGTCCAGAAAAAAAGCAATATAAAAACATTTCAAACCATTACCATTAATTTAGTTTTAGTGTCCAAGTAAAAAAAAAAAAACATCACTAAAACTTCATGTTCCACTGTCCCAGCAAGCCATCTTCAGTCACAGAAAAACATGGTATTGTTGTAAAGCTCTCACCCTTCTGTGCAACGCCATGTCATCCAAATATGGTCATTTACTATGTGGAGGAAACCGATTGTAAAAGTCTGCGGGGGGGGGGGGTTCTTCAGCTGATTCAGTGCATTACATTGATCAGGAAAAATCGCACACACTGTCAAAACTTGCTAAAATATATATTATTTTATAAGGACATTATGCATGAGGCATCATTAAATAGGGTGATGTTGGAATCCCAGTGTGACAGAGAATTAAAGGAACAGGCCACCGTTTTTTCCATACTGAGATATGTTCTTACCTGAGCTTAGACGAGTTGATACCTGTCTGGTCTTGGTGCGTGCAGTAATATCTTCACTCTACTGTGCGGACGTAGAAGCACTCCAGGTGTTATTACGCCTCACGATATAGTACCCCTTTGTATCCGCTTAAAACATCGACATGTTTAATTTTGTGTGACTAGACTTGGATTGTGTAACTTTTCACGTTACTGTATTTAAATAGGGAAAACGTGGAACATCTTGGTAGCTTTTGACTTTACCCCGGTTTGGAGCTATACCTTTGCTGGGAGAGGCTAAATGCTAACAACATGTGCATGACTGAGACCTGTCAACTCGTATAAGCTCAGGTAAGAACATATCTCAGTATGTAAAAACAGTGGTCTGTTCCTTTCAAATAACAGCGTACGATAACAACGCTCAATACAGTGTATTAGATTACAAAACTGTAATGCCTGTTTTCTCAAAATGAGTTACTGTGACATTCTAGCAACAACATCTCAACTTTAGTCGTACCTTTACGGACACCAAATGTTCCCAGTCTTGGGCTTAACAATATTTTTTAATAGTTCCAGAAGGAATTTTTCAACATCTAATTTCTAACCTGTTTGTTGAGCTTTGAACCCCAAGAAAACATGATTTGAATTTATCTCCATATCTTATCCAAAAACTACCCTAAACTAAACGATATCCAACGTTTAGCTTAGTAGCATATCCAATTGCAGATGAGTGAATTCTGTTTGATCTCATCGTTCTCACTGCTTTTGTAAGTCCTTTAGCTGTGACTCATGTGGTGTTACAGTACAGACGCGGGGCTTGTGTGTTTTTGAACCGTTTCAGGGCGAACTCACTTTGAAATGAGCATAGCACACGCAGCGTCGCATCATTAGCACGTTCCTTTACCACGCCAGCACAAGAAGCAAGTGCATCGTGTAATGGGCCCCCGACTGCGAATAAGAGAAGAAGAAGAAGAAGAAGCAGATCTTTATTTCACAGACATGGTCACAAAGCGCTTTACATGAGAGCATTTTACATTCACTCCACACTCGGTGGTGGTAAGCTACGTTGATCACCTACATGCACTCACACTCGCACATCATTCATCCTGGCCTATTGTACATGTTTTTAGTGGTAGGGGAAACCGGAGTACCCGGAGGGAAACCTACGCAGACACGGGGAGAACATGCAAACTCCACACAGGAAGGTCCCGTCCAGGTGGGAATGGAACCCAGGACCTAAGAGGGGTATAAAACAAACGTACTTCACACACACACACAAAGCAGGCGGTTTACAGTAAGTTTAGTTGGGCAAAACAACAGAAACAGGAAATCCTTATGCAATTAGCTTGTTATGCTATAGGTTTCTGTTGTTTCCTCCTCAACTTTGACAAACAAATGTGATGAAGTGGAGATTAAAAAACAGCAACAGGAAGAGAAAAGAGGTTAGGAGAGGCACTAATAGGGAAAATGTCAACTAATACCAAGGTTGTTACAGTGGCGGAGCCAGAGGGCTCTTGATACATTCTGTCTGCATTTACCCTGCATTACACAGAAACTATAGGTTTCTACTTAGTTAATTGCTGTGACAGTCCCGACGCAGGCCTACTTGCTTTGCACACTGATTTGGCAAAGCTCGAGTAGAGGTTTTTGACAGTCGAAGTTGGTTTGGGACGGTGCACTTGGCTGCTGTAGCTACATAAAAGCACTTTTCTGGACTCTCAAAGATGCTTTACTCATTCACTCCATACTTGGTGGTGGTAAGCTACTATTGTAGCCACAGTTGCCCTGGGGTACGGAAGTGAGGCTACCAGTCTGTGCTACTGGCCCCTCCGACCACCACCAACCACTCACTCACACTCTGCATTCACCCAGGCTTCTGGTGTTTGTAAACGGTCTCCCATCCAAGTACCGACCAGGCCCTTCCCCGCTTATCTTCTGAGATCCGACGGGATCGGGCAGAGCAAAGGTGGTATGATCTAGACCAGGGACCTTCTCCAACCAGCAGCTCGTGAGCTCGCTCTCCAGCCCTTAGGTAGCTCGCCAAAGACCTTCTACATTTCTACATGCAATTGATGACTCACATTGTAGATGTTCTTTTTGTTCTGAACATGTGCAACACAATTTGCAAACCTTTGAGTCAATATACCTGTAGTGTAAGTACAAAACTCATCATCTTGGAGACGAGCTGGTGACCAGCTTCCTGTTGGTCAGGTCTAAGGAGAGGCGAGCCCACGCCCAATAAAGACACATCTTTTTGAGGCCTTTTTATTCACCAATTCCATTGAAATCAGGGTTTGTGTTTAATTATATTTATTGATGGGTTAAATATTCCGTAGTATATTCCAGATGACCTGACCAACAGCTAAGCTCATCTATTATACTGTACATAAATGCACCTAAATCATTTTAATTCCTTAACAGATGTTTGTCAAATCAAATAACAGAAAAAAAACCTCTGTTGTGAATTTGCGAGCGCTGACCCATCATCTCCAAATGCTTTCCAGCTCATTGTAACATATCCACTCCCTGGCTGACCTTTGTGTGTGCAGAGCCTGCCCATCCCTGTCCCTCCGCTGTCTCATTTGTTTTGCAGCCAAACTTCTGCAGGGTGCACTTTTCCGAAGGCGATGACAGTGACCTGAGCCGGGACCTCATCTCTCTGTCCCGGCCGTGACATTTAAACCGTCCCTCGGGGACATACAGGCGGTAAACACAAGTGGACAGGAGCAGGGGCTGTGGGATAGGATCAGGGTTTCAAAAGGGTTCATGGGATCAGAACGTAAGGGGAATTCACCAGGTCTGTGTGACGGACCTGCGAAGACTGTTTAACAACAAGGTAATGTTTGAAAGATGCGTTCTCAGGGATTTAAAAGGCGTGGGTTTCCTTAAGCTGTGTATGAGGACACAAACACATGTTTCATTATATGTGACTATGAATTAAGAATGCATTAATTGTGACCTACTTCTTCCTAAGGGCTCTGGGAGTTTGTGGCTCCTGTAGACCTTCCTTTGAAACATTTATTGAACACAGGCTTGCCACGACCAACAGCGTCCTATGTTTTCCCTTTTACTATTTCTATTTTTATTTCTGCCCTTATTCTAAATATAGGAGCGGGTACCAAAACCCCGTCAAATAGCTAGCATGTATGAGCATCAGTAAGCCTTCCCCCATAGCTGAATACTAGGTGCCATGCCATTGGTCCGACAACCCATTAGTCCGACGTCTCATTATTCCGAAGATTTACCATTGATGTTGTGGATTAGAGAGCCATACACAACCACTGGCCCTAACCGTAAGGTCAGTGGACTCTTGCCTGAACCTAATTTTATTGTTCAACCCCTACTCAACGGGACATTTGCGGAATAATGAGACGTCGGACTAATGGGCCGACCCCGAATACTATGGGGGAAGCCACCCACACTCATTCTAAATGTAGTTATTCATGTAAACATGCTTTACCTTTGACTTGAAAGCTGCACTAATACTTGGCCAGGGAAAGGATTGTAGAAGTAGGAGAAAGTCTCTTTATGCTAAGGGCGCATTATGCAACTTTTCATGTGGGAAAAAAGTTGAGATTTGTGTGTATTTGACCTTGTAGTGACCCAGCGGCTGTATGGGTGGTCAGCATGGCGTCTTTACTTTCCATCACGGTGGTCTCTAGGACACTCCAGGCTCAATTGCTGGGAAGGTTTTCACGGCCTCTCACCAGAAAACCTATACAAAACAATTGGTCACAACAAAGTTAAATACACACAAATATCAATCAAATATATTTTTTTGTCCACATAAAAAATTGCACTATGCACTTTTAATTTCCAAACCATTTCAACTTTTATGTGTGGGGCTTTTTCTTTATTCTTAATGGATAAATCCAGCACACAGTGTGAAACGTTTTTGTAATTGTCAATAAAAGAACATTACAGTTGTTTTCAGTAAACATTTGATTCAAACGTGTTTACCTCATATCTGAGGACACTGATAGGTCATGTTTATTACATACCATATCCTCCAACTTATGTTGCATTGGACTTGAACAAAACATTTTGGAGCCATATCCGTTCCACAAATGTGCAAATAAATAATAATAACAAATAAATTGTAAATTGCGGACTCTCCGAAAACGGATACAGTAAGACTTTCCTGCTTGTACCTATTATATATATTTTTTTTTTTATTAGCAAGCAAGCAAGCAAAGTTTATTTATATAGCACCTTTCTCAGACAGAAGGTCACAAAGTGCTTCACATCAAAACAAGCAATGACTAAAAACACAGGATAAAATTACACAAATCAAACAACAGTGGAGACAGTCATATCAGCCCATAAAACCGTACTTTCAAAACGCTCGACTGAACAAGAACGTTTTGAGTTGGGATTTAAATGTATCAACAGAGTCAAGTGATCGCAGAGAGAGCGGGAGATCGTTCCAGAGTCTAGGTGCGACAGCCTGGAAGGATCGGTCTCCTCTGGTTCGATAGCGAGTGCGAGGAACCATCAAGAGATTTTGATCTGCAGACCTCAGAGAACGAGAGGGGACATAGGGCTGAATCAGATCTCTGATGTAAGAAGGCGTCTGACCATATAAGGATCTAAAAGTCAGCACCAAGATTTTAAATTGAAACCGGTAAGACACCGGCAGCCAGTGGAGGGCTATTACAAACAATGAAAGAGGGTTTGAGTAAAGCGCATTATGTTAGTTGTGATCTAAACCCACTTAACGCATTTGTAGTGCCTCAGTTCTCCACAGGGACTAGTTTATACTGTCACGGCAATGTTAAAAAAAGAAAAACTAGCCTGCAAGTTCACCTTCATAAAATAATCATTATAATGTTATGAGACACAAACAAATTCTGTTTTAACAAAAGGCGAAACACACAGCACATATAAACATATAATATATGTTTATATGTGCTGTGTGTTTCGCCTTTGTGTTTGAACTCTTTTGTAGTCATGCGGGGTTCCTTTGTAATGGAAAAAACAAAGGTTGGACCTACATATTTTGGAGTATGTAAACCAAAACGAGACAGATTTATTTTGGGATCCCGTCCAGACTCCAGCCGCCTCCTGGGACGCGCGCCGCAGCCTCCCCAGTGTGAGGCGTTTACAGTGGGCTGTTTTTCAAACGTGTCAAATGACATTTCGCGTGAGGCTCGATGCTGATAACAACGGGCCTTACGTAACTGGGGCTGCTGCTGGTTGAATAAGGACACCGTGACAATGTGTACTTGGAGAGGCAACACTTGTATTTCATGTACATGAGGATAAGCTGAGGGTCCCATCCAAAGCCTGCACAATTGATCGAGACCTGCCCTTAAAGGTGCATTATGCAACTTTTTATGTGGAAAAAAAAAAGTGATACTTGTGCGTATTTGACCTTGTTGTGACCCAGCAGATGTAAGGGTGGTCAGCGTGGCGTCTTTACTTTCCATCACGGGGGTCTCCACAACGCTCCAGGAACAATTGTTTTGTAGTTTTTCCGGTGAGAGGGCCCGTCAGAAGTGAAAACCTTCCAAACAATTGAGCCTGGAGCGTTGCAGAGGCCACTGAGACGGAAAGTAAAGGCGCCATGTTAAGCACTCATGCAGCTCAAGGTCAAATACGCACAAATATCAACTTTTTTTGTTTTGCATGAAAAGTTGCACAATGCACCTTTAAGCAAACGCCACTATAGTCGCTGCCAAAACACAGCGTCAAGGTGAAAATGTCACTCTTAAACCAAACCAACAAAAAACTATGGATCAACCATTCGCCTTGGAGGATGTATCTGACAAGACATGCCGACATGAGGATAATGTTGTAGCGATTATGTTGTTTCTGAGACATGTAACATTAGGGTCACAGTCAGGCTTAGCATTTATATCATTTATATCATTAGTAGTAGTTACTGGAGCCTTTAGCCTCTCAATGCACATTACATTACCCAAATGCGTAATTTTCCAGTGTTCAACGGTAAAATGTTGAGCAGCGTGAGAGCAGGTCTGTGCTCTTCCTGGGTACGCAGGTTGGGAGGCGGGGACGATAGATAGGTGAAAATGGTCATTTCCAGAGCACAGAACACCAATGCAGAAGCAGGTTAGTGAATCACTCAGAAAGCCACTCCCTAACTCCACCGGAAAACCATCATAGCCAGCTTAAAAGATCACAAAAGTCAATTTAGCACAAAATGTCACCTTTTTAAAATAAAGTTATCCAAAATATGAATCCCCGTCTAACTTTTCAAATTTAAAAAAGCCTGCCCTTGGAGTTTAAAATGTTTTCTTTTTCCGTCCTACTACAAAGCCGTAATTTTGAGAAGCCCGTAGGATCCCTCGGAGCAAAAACGCATTGATTCATGACTGGGCAGCTCTTAATGTGTGTTTTATCAGGAGACGTGAGCGTAATGTATCGAGATGGCGGTGCGGATGGCTGACTGCAGGTTAGACGGGCCCCGGGAGAGCGGGTCATTTAAAAAGTCCTTGAGGAGAGCCATAATTAGGCGTCTAGTTAATGTTCGGTGATTACCTTCAGAGTAGATGGTGGGGGGAGACATGTGATGTTTTATTTTTTTCACTTCATACAATACAATTGTGTTTGTATTGTACAAGTGTTTGTATTTAAAACAAGATCCATTAAGCAGATGAATGTGCACTAAAACAATGTTTGCTCTAATTTGTCTTGATATTAGGTCTAAAATCGGGAACAGTTTTTTTCTGAAGATGTGATGTGGCCTCAACTCTGACAATGTTACAATCCAATCGGTGCATATGCAACCTTGACTTTTAATGAAATGTTTTAATGATTATTCTCCAGGTCCCTGAGGATCCTTTAGGATTCTTTTTGAGCAACCTTTTTGTTCAAACTTAGATGTTTCTGCATGTGTTAATGCTACACTTGAAATTGGGTGAGAAGTCATGGATCGAATCAAATCTAGAAATCCCACGCTCAGCATGCTCTGTCCCCATTGAATAATTGTCAGGGAAATAAATCCACATTCATATTTCTTTCTACTTTCAAAACTAAAATCTTTTTGTCAGCTTCTGCTCTATGTATTTTCTTTTGAGATTGTATTTACATTTTAGGGCAATTAAACATGAGAAATCTCCTCCTTGAATGAACCTCAAAGACATTATAAGTAATTGGAATATTTGAGCTAATTTTGTTATAGGCTTTTATATGGTAATAATTTATGATTAAATGTGTTTGTGTGTTAAATAGGAGCTATTTCTTTAAAAAAAAAAAAAGTCACACTTGCCTCCTTTGGGACCCTGCACAATGATTCACATTTGTTTTACCTTGTAGGCTACCAAAGTAGCAAGTGCGATTTTCCCGAAAGGAAACTCATAAGGATGTTATTTATTTATTGTATTTTTGTGCATTTAATGCATTACTGTTTTGTAAAGCACTTGAACTATACTTTGCTTTGCCGAGAGCAGCGGTCCCCAAAGGGGTCACATGGTTGCAAGATGACTTAGAGATAATATGTTTCAACATTGAATTGAACACATTGTTTAATGGAAACAAACTTGTCTCAGTGATATGAATCCAAATGTCATAATAAAATTCAAAATAAACATTTATGGAAATGTTTTGTACCTGCAATTATTATAAGCGCTGATTACAATTTACAGGGAGTACAAATCTTTAGTTTTTGTGATTTTGGAAGTCGCGGGCCCAAAAGCACTAGAGTGAGGAAGGGAGAGTTCAGGAGATACAAGACCAGTGAAGTTAATAAGGTTTCCGGGAAAATGGGCGCTGCTGTAGTGGAATGGCTATAGGATACTTTGGGTTAAGGCGTGCTCTTGCTCACGAAGCCTAACTTATTTACATCAATTACATTAATTCGTATTTTAACTATTTGTAGGTCTTTGCGCCTATAACCTATTTGCACACTGGCCCGCTACAATAGCCAACAAGCTCATTTTATTCTTTAACACCGGGAACACACACCATAATCTGCAGTATTTTGGCTCATTTATTGTCAAAATCAATTCAATTCTATTATTTGGCATTGGATTCCATTTTATAACTGTTTTCTTCTCCAACTTGTCCTGCAGTCACTTGTTTCCCAGAAGTACTTTGACTTTCTGTTACCAAAACCAATCGCCCCTTAGCTCCAAAGTCACATTTTTAGACGTCCCCTAACGCCGGGGCAGTGGGAGTGGGCTGGCACCGATGTTCCGTTGTTGTCTTTGGTCTTGTCTTTTTATTTTTTGTATTTTTTTTGAGGGGGACATTAGAGAGAGCGAAGTGACCTGATTTTGGGCTTCGGCGGCGGCTCCCTGCTCCACATTCGAGAGCGTTAGCGATAGCGGTTCGTCTGAATAACGGACAGGTGTAGCACGTCGCCCATCTGCCAGTCGACAGCCGTGACTTTCCATTAGGATTTTGTCACGGAGCCAAAAAAAAAAAAAAAGGAACGAAAAAAAAAAGAAACCCGTGTCAGTTTGAGCGAACAAGGCCTGAATTCTGAGTCGGCTGTTTTTGTCAAACGCCGCGGTGACAAGCTGTACCTTTCACGAGCCGCCACTTCCCCACAGAGACGGGACACACGCTGAATTCAAAACAGACTGCACTGAAGGCTTTCACTTTGAAAATAAAACACCATTTATTTATTTATTTCACTATTAAAACTGTTGGACGCTTGTAATACAAATGTTTACACACACACACACACACACACACACACACACACACACACAATATGAATGTTTAATGTTTACCAGGAATGAAGCTGAAGCTATTTAAAAAAAAAAACAAGGGGTGCAACAGTTAGCGCTGTTGACTCACAGAAAGGTTGTCCCGGGTTTGATTCCCAGGCCAGTTGGTTGCTTTCTATGTGGAGATTGCAAGTGCTCCCTGTGTCTGTGTAGTATAGTTTCCTCTGGGTGCTCTGGTTTCCCCACCACTAAGAACATGTACAAAAGGATGAATGAAAGCTATGAGTGTGACTGTGGGACAACAAATGTAAATTAGCCCATGGCTACATTGGGGCACGGCAAGTTTACATGCAAATTCATTACCTTGCACTGTCCTGACCAAATACACAAAACTACTGAAAGATCTGGAGATGGATCCCCAGGCTCGTGCCTGCAGGGTCCCCTGCCCACTGCTCCTGTCAGGTTACCCTGAGGCCCTGACTGAAGGAGGGGTCAAATGAAGGGAACAAATGTCCATACGGGAACCGTAAATGAATTACAGATGGTAAAATAAATCTGATTAATGCACTGCCCGGGAGATTCAAGATGATGCAGCAATGGCTCCTCCAACCTCTGGAGGACACTCTTGGACACAGGAGTGTAGAGCAGTATAAGGAAGTTATAGTGGAGCGACAAATGGTTAAGTCTATTGCACTATGTGGTGTGTCCACACCCCTCCTGGAACCACCACCTTAACGTGGTGGAGGGGTTTGAGCGCCCGAATGATCCTGGGAGCTCTGTTGTCAGGGGGCTTGGTGCCCCTGGTAGGGTCTCCCAGGGCAAACAGGTCCTAGGTGACGGGTCAGACAAAGAGCGGTTCAGAAGCCCCTTATGAGAGACCAACAGGCCCAGTTAGAACCATGAGGCCGTCCTTCTGTGGACCCACCGCCTGCAGGAGGAGCCATAGTGTTGCGCTTAACTATCGGACCCCAAAGCAGAGACTGATCCAGGAAGCAACTTTAACTATTTATTAAACAAAACTTGGAGGCAGGCAACGGTGGCAGGCAGGTGAGGCAGGGAGCTGGCCGACTGGAGCAGGACACCGGAAGGATCTAGGCAGATGGAACAGCAGGTAAGTATCTTGAGGTATGTAACAAAATGTCTTTCAAATAATCCAGGTGCAGAGATGAGCTACCGAACAGGACGGAATTATCTGGCAGTGTGGTGCTGAGACATCCAGGTATTTCTACTGTGGTTGATTAGGTAATAATCTAGTCTCAGTCACCAGGAGGAGTAGGCCACGCCCCTGCCCCACACTGCTCTGCTGCAAAAGAAAAAACAAAAAGGGGAGGGGGACAGCACACAAGCCAAATCATAACACATAGGGGCTGGTGCTATGTGACTTGGGCAGCACCAACAGCTGCCCCCACGACCCGGCAAAGGACAAGTGGGAGAAAATGGATGGATGGATGGATGGTATGTCCACACTCATACTGTATCTCAAACTTATTGCACCTGTGTTAATACATTCATGCTGTCGTTGTCTTTATCATTAGACAACAGCAACTTTATGTTAATCTACTTCATGCATGCCCTTATAGTTTTAAAGTTATTATAATTTATTATT
Source organism: Proterorhinus semilunaris (assembly GCA_021464625.1). NCBI lineage: Eukaryota > Metazoa > Chordata > Actinopteri > Gobiiformes > Gobiidae > Proterorhinus > Proterorhinus semilunaris. Next base: position 25,554,403 of record CM038356.1, on the reverse strand, counting down.
TAGTTTTATGTTGTATGTTTTATGTGTCCTGTTGCACGATTGAACCAAAAAAAGTTTGTGAACCTGTTCACAATAAAACCGATTCTGATTCTGAAGTTCAGTTTTACTTTATTAATCCCGTAGGGAAAGTCGTTCTCTGCATTTGACCCATCCTTCAATGCCATCTCCAGATGTGATGCCAAGCTAATGGTCTAAAACACCTGCCTGGAGGATTTACCTATTGTACATGTTTTTAGTGTTAGGGGAAACTTGGGTCACTTGAGACTGGCTCATCAGGCAAATAGAATAGAATGGAGTAGAATAGAGTAGAAAAGGGCATTGACACTGACATGGCTCTCAAAGTCTCAATAATAAATAGAAGTCATACAAACGTGCTAAAGTGCTATGGGCAGCAGCATTATGGGGTGATGGAGGCAACAGCTTGGTGGTAGAAGCTGTTCCTGAATCTGGTGGAGTGAGTCTTTATCGCTCTAAAGTGTTATGAGTGTCTGGGGTGTGTCATGTCCATATAGATGTTTGTCGCTCTCCTCTTCTAGCTGGGGGAGCTCCAGTCCCACTGCCGGCAGCCTTCACTACATGCTGTAGGGGTCTCTTCTCAGACTCTGGGCAGCTGGCAAACCACACAATGCAGGGGTTGTGACTACTCAAGTAAAGTACCGATGCTAAAAACTAAATTGACTCTGTAACTGATGACCTCTGTAGACTGAATGAGAGTTGAGAGTTCCCCGTTCATCTCTTATGCCGCATTCAGACCGAACGCGATGGAGGCAAAAGAATCACATCAAACGCCAGGCGTTTATTGCGTCTATCGCTGCGATTACTCGCTCCTGTCGCCAGAGTAAATTCGCCTCTACTACGCCTGCGCACTTCAGTGACCAGTTTATTTATTTCCCCCACACTCAGGGCCAGGTTCTGAACAGGCTGCTCTCGCTTATTTTGTTCAGATTATTGTTTAATGCTCGTTGATCTAGCACTAGAAATGTCGTGTAGCTGATAAATATAAGACTTTGACTGATCTGACTCCCTACCGTTGGCGCTTGTGTCTTCCCACTTCCCCTCCTGCCTTCAGCGGACACTCGGCCACACACTCCCCTCTCTACAGCCTCCAGCTACGGTGTAGGTGTCATGGCTTCTCCGGACATGAGGCGCCACTTTCCCGGACTCTGGAGCCTGTCGTACCGGCTACATGCCGAGCACACGCGGCGGACATTTGGCGCTCGTATCTCCCCGTTCCCCCTCCCGGCTTTAGCGGACACACTGCCCCGCTCTGAGCCTTGAAAGCAGCTCGGGATGGCTAACCGCTGCCCCCGGTGTCTGTGAGCTCTTCCTGGGGGAGATTACAGTAAAAAGCCCTCAGCCCCGTCTCAAGCACTGACGGCCCTAACTAGCTCTGTCTGCCCAATACAGCTTTATGTGTCTGTAGTTTCAACGGGAAAACATCCAGCCATGTCACTAAATAAGGCTATGGTATTATAATCCCAGTCTTTGAGTTGTATCTGGTTTACAGACATTAATCAATGCAGTGGTGTCCCAGTCACCAATCGCACTTTCCTCTATCAGAATCTGGGTATTTTGGGGTTACATTTGTGTCTTTATTAAATAGGAGAGGTCGGGGATGTGAGTGCTGTGGTTCACACACAGAGTGGAGCGGAGCCCGTAGATCAAATCCCCGTCTCGGGTCTTCTCTCCTCATCCTCCCGCTCCCTGGCTGCTCTGTGACCGGCATGTTGTAGAGCCCTGCACAGGGTTGATTTCTGGGACCAAGCCCGGCCCATAATTAACTCTTCTCTCACACGCTCTTTTTTTCTCCCCAATATTGTCCAAATGCAGCGGGGGGAGCTGAAGGAAACGGGAGTGGATGAACATCTCAATGCATGGACCATCGCCTACCTCACGGACATTGTGCGGCGGCGCAGCTGTGAGTCTAAGGGTGGTTGTCTGCAGCACTGGGGCCCCTCAGGGCACCGTCCTCTCATCGGACTTCACATACAACACAGACAGCTGTCATCTGCAGAAGTTCTCTGATGACTCCTCCATTGTGGGCTGCGTGTCTGAGGGGAACAAACTGGAGTACCGGTCGGTTATCATGGACTTTGTGGACTGGTGTGAGCGCAACCACCTGTGCTTGAACACCACTACCGCACACACCGCTGAACATCCAGGGGGAGGACTTTGAGGAGGTGGACAGTTTCAAGTACCCGGGTGTTCACATCAACAACAAACAAGAAGTCGCCTCCACCTTCTGAGGAGACTGAGGTCCTTCGGAGTGAGCAGGCCTCTGCTCAGGACTTTTTATGACTCTGTGGTAGCCTCTGCTCTCCACTACGCTGCCGTGTGCTGGGCCCCGAGCAGCACAGAGCGGGACAAGAACAGTCTGAACAAGCTGGTCAGGAGGGCCAGCTCCGTCCTGGGCTGCCTCCTGGACTCTGTGGAGGAGGTGAGGGACAGGAGGTTATTAGCCAAGCTCACCTCCATCATGGACAACACCTCCCACCCACTGCACGGGACTGTAGAGGAGCTAAGCAGCTCTTTCAGCGGCAGACTGAGACACCCTCAGTGCAAGAAGGAGCGCTACCGCAAGTCCTTCATCCCCACTGCTGTCAGACTGTACAACAAGACTCTAAAGTAACATGTACAATAACCCACCTTGCAAAACTACATGCAATAATCCCTATATCAGCGCCACTTTCTTCCCTTTACCAGCGTCACTTATTGACAACCTGCACTAGGACTGTAAACTTTGCACCTTGATATTCTAGTTTTGTTATAGTCTGTTCTGTTATTCTATTTTCATTTATGCTTTTTACCTGATTGTTATAATTCCACCCCTTAAGATTTTTGCTTTTACTTATTGTACATAAGATACCTCTTTTTACTATTTAACTGTCTGCACATTACCTGGCAATTTTGCACACCCTGAGTGATCTTACTGAACGCCAAACAAGTGAATTTCTCCATTGTGAGATCAATAAAGGATTACCTTATCTTATGATCCCATAGCGTAATAAAACACTCCTCTGCATGTCGTTGTGCAAACAGTGATCTCTTAAGTCCATTCACAGCCCGGCCTCTGTCACTGCGAAAAAAACGACTGAAACGCCACCAATCGCCGCCAAACTTAAAACCAAAATACTATGACTCCCTTTCATGTTTTTGGATAGTGAGCTATTATACATCATAACTGAGATTGTGAAACTTGTGCAATCCCGATGAGTACAAAGCACATCTCTATGCAGACTGACTCACGCCTTACATAACCACTTATTTCCAAACAGCGCCGCGGCCGATCCCTTTGATTAGCTCATATTGGACGCTCATTAAGCGATTTATGTGACGCGCGCGCTGCTTGAGACTTCATCGTCCGACGCCGTTTCGCGTCAAGTGGGACAGACATTATTTCATCTCCAAAGGCGAGCGCGCACGGGCCCCTTTAGGTCATCGTAAATGGGGTTTGAAGGAGACTCGGCCAATCACTTCGGATCAAGCCTCTTTCAGGACGCGATAAGTCTTGGCGAGGACCTCCCAGCTTCCTGCCTTAATTCCCTCAGAACTAATCTGAAATAGATCCCTCCATATTCCGAGTCTCCACTGCGACAGCCATCTGTAAAGTTCTTCAAAGTCTCCTATCGGGGCGGGGGGTGGGGGAGTGCTTGCTTTTGCCGGAGGGGCGGGGAGGCGCACTGCAGGCTGGATGACCCACATATCCAGCCGTAGTTATTCACTTTGCTCTCTTTTTGCATTTAGTACATGGCCCGGTCTGTTCGTTTATAGCCGGGCACCGCGCGCCGCACCCCATCCATCATTCTGTTTGGAGTGGCACAGTGGCTCAGTTTTCATGTACTTCCCGGGGCTCTCCAGCTGTGCCGCCGCAACGACGGAAACATGTAACTGAACGAAGTCACGGCAGCAAGGACACGGGTCACTGCGGCGTAATACAGTCACACTAAAGGAAAGGGGGGGGCGTGGGAATAAGGGTGTTTGTTTCAAGTACACTTTCAAAAGCTTATCTCTCCCGCCCCCCCCCCACATCTCTTTCATGTAAGCAATGTTGATGTTATTCCTGCACATGAAGCTCATTGATCGCTGCTCCACTGGAAGTTGGAAGGGGAGAGTGTGGAGGCTTACTCACATTGTACAAAATTAAATCAGAAAAAATGGGCAACAGTAATTTGTATGCGCTTGGAGAACACACACACACACACACACAGAATGTCGCGTTTGTCAAATCAAGCTGTCAGGTCAAGGAGGATCAACAAACAATCTTCGAACAAAAGCACAAGAAGACCTTTTTTTTTTTTTTTACTAGGCATGAGAGTGCTCCAATCAAAAAAAATTAAAACCATCTGTTCTGCTTTTTTTTTTCATTTCTGTACTTGATTCGATGTGTTTTGGTGCTTGATCATCGAGATCAGCTCGCCAAAACAAGCCAACATTCTCATATACCTTGCCCCCTTCCCTTGCCACGAAGGGATGTTGCATCTTTGCTCGTCTTGGTGGGTTTTCCCCCCGACATTCCCAAACATACACAATAAATAAGAGAATAAAAAAATACTCCGGCTAGTCTTGGTTACGCCTGTTGCGATAATTACTGTAATTACTTATTGCTCGACGAATGCACTGCGAAGAGAACACCATTAATGGGAAGGGGTGTCCGAGGTGCGACTTGTGTCTGGAAGTGTCTGTGCTAATGTGAGCGAGGACCTAGAGCCCTCGCAACTCTTATAGTTTCCCGATCGGTTTAGCCATAAATCAAATACACCGTCTGTCTGTCTGTCAGTGGCTATCATGTCAGTGAAAACAGTGGTGTCGGTCAAAGTTTGTCAGTTTAGCGGCTTAGGTGTTCAACTTAAATTAAGCACACACACAAAACAATGTAAGCCATAAAAGTCTATTGTACGTGTTGTTTTTGGACAGAAATATTGCCATATCAATCAACGCAAAGACAGGTGCACCATAATCATTAGTTATTCATTTGCACACTATTTCCTCATCCTAAATTTGATGTAATCTAAAGACTTCAGATCTTATCCTTGGCTTCTTGTCAGTCCACTTTTTTAAAGACTCAAAGCAACAAAAAAAAGGAGAAAAAAAACAGTCAATATTATTCCTATGGGCTTTGCGCCTCTCACCTGCTCAATAAGTAATTTCACTCCTTGACACGTACCAATTTTCCGAGACGAAGACGAAAAAGCTCTGAATGTCAGAGGTCATAAAGGTCAGGCGGAGGCTTCTGTTTGAGGCTGATTTGATGTGAACCTTGTGCCGGATGAAATGGTCCAACAAAGAGACCAAACGGCTTTGATATGTTTGGCTTGAACTTGGGATTTCCAATCCTAACAATCGTGGCCTATATAGATTCAGGTGTCAAAGCGCTTTTAATAAGGCAGACGCACTGATCTACTTTTGTCGGTCAAAACTTTGAGAAAGAGGATTAAAACTGACAGTACGTTTTATTACATTTTTTTCAAAAAGTGTTTTGTAGATTTGTAATTTATGTTTTAGAAGCGATATTTTGTCCGAGATTGAAGGTGCATTATGCAACTTTGTATGCGGAAAAAAAAGAGTTGACATTAGTGCGTATTGGCTATTCATCCTCTAGGACGCTCCTAGAGCGAAATGAAAGCGCACAGTAACCAAAAAGATGATAAAATTATATATTATTAAGATATGTTCCGCCCTAAAGCAGTACTAGAGGCCATGAGCGCTACTGCAGGTGTCTTGGCATTTTGCGTTATTTTTACTCATTAATTGTCCGTGAGAGTAAATACTACGCTGACGGAAAAGACAAAGGGTCTCTCCCTTTCCCTATTGTACGTTGTGCCACAACTCAATGACACAACGGAGATATTTTTTTTTTCACTCAAACGTGGCTGTAAACACTGCTAAAATGGTGCTAGCCCACAGTTAGCTTTGCCCATTAGCCTGTTAGCTTCTTCTTCGTGATTCTATTAGTGTGTATTGCGCCTCCGACCCAGAGGCAGGGCAGTTGCAAGGGTGGTTTTCTGTCCAGAGACACCAGGGGGAGATGAAAGACCCCCCAATCATCCCATTAACACTTGTATTACCCCTAGAAGGACTATGAAAAGGATTTATAAGGTAAACAAGTTACTTAGTTCTTTAAAGTGTAATTTTTCATTGCCACAAAATAATAAAATCCTTTAGAGAGGAATTTGTTTAACAAAACAATTGTATTGCTGTGCCTTGAAACTGCCCTGACGACAAAATAAAGTTTTCGGCAATAAAACCGGAAGAGACCGTGGGACTCGGTTTGACAGTGGAAGCTGGGGTATGCAGAGTGAACACTGATCGGAAAGGTTGCAGAACAAAGGCTGTGCACCCAAGGCAAATTTGTGGGCAAGGCAAGTTTATTTATACCGCGCATTTCGTACACAAGGCAACTCAATGCGCCTTACAAAAGAAGTAATGCGAAATTACAATCAGGTTCAGTTAAAGCACATATATAGACACATCAAGACATGGGAAATACACAGCACACGAGGTCACGTGTGGAATTTTTTCTTGGGGAGGGGAAGGATGACCGGCCGGGGAGGGGCTGAGGAAATGTGTTGAGGCATACGCAGAACGACGGGGGCGTGGTTAGGGAGGGGGTATGTGTGTGCGGTTGTTTACAGTCTGAAAGTCAGTGTTATGCAAAATATGACCCAGAGAGCTCAGTCCTTATCAGGTTTAGCTCCGTGGTTTGGCCTTGAATGAAAGCGTTGACGGTGTAGGAGAGATAAGCGATCCAGCTGCTTCAAAACTCCTCTCAGGAGGACGAGAATTATTCCAGTAACAGTTTATAATGAATTAGCTTTTTCTTGGTCTCAGCTTTAGTTCAGTTCTCCAGAGCAGGTAGTTGCCTTCACAGTTCATCCCTTTTATTCCCAACTATTGCCCGTCTCCACATCGAGCTGCCAGGTCGTACATAACAGTTCATCGTTGTTGTGCTTTACTTTCCGGTGTAATTCCATCACTCGGTCACTCCCGGCTCCAAAGTGCTTGTTAATTTACACAGACAGCAGCGTGGTTTGATTGAAAGCTGCTGTCTTTCCAAATTTCTGACAATCCAGGGCAGTCCATTCAATAAGCAGGTACCCTGTTATCAAGAGTAAATATCTTTGACGTCTCCGACCGACAGGACCGCTAGGCAAACGACATCCATCTCAAACCGAGCTGTGAAAATCCAGTCAGGAAAGACGACCTCCTCCGTGGCCTCACTTTGTGAAAAAAAACGTATCAATTGCGCTGTGATTCCAGTTAATACACTCAACAAAAATATAAACGCAACACCTTTGTTTCTGCTCCCATTTTTCATGAGATGGACTTAAAGATCTAAAATTCATTCCAGATACACAATATTACCATTTCTCTCAAACATTGTTCACAAATCAGTCCAAATGTATGATAGTGAGCACTTCTGCTTTGCTGAGATAATCCATCCCACCTCACAGGTGTGCCACATCAAGATGCTGATCTGACATCATGATTAGTGCACAGGTGTACCTTATACTGCCCACAATAAAAGGCCACCCTGAAATTTGCAGAATTTGCAGTTTTGTCTCACAGCAAAATGCCACAGATGCCACAAGCATTGAGGGAGCGTGCACTTGGCATGCTGACAGCAGGAATGTCAACCAGATCTGTTGCTGCATTGAATGTTCATTTCTCCACCATAAGCCGTCTCCAAAGGCGTTTCAGAGAATATGGCAGTACATCCAACCGGCCTCACAACCGCAGACCACGTGTAACCACACCAGCCCAGGACCTCCACATCCAGCAGGTTCACCTCCAAGATCGTCTGAGACCAGCCACTCAGACAGCTGCTGAAACAATTGGTTTGCATAACCAAACAATTTCTGCACAAACTGTCAGAAACCATCTCAGGGAAGCTCGACTGCATGCTCGTCGTCCTCATCGAGGTCTTGACCTGACTCCAGCTCGTCGCCGTAACAGACTTGAGTGGGCAAATGCTCACATTCGATGGCCTCTGGCACGTTGGAGAGGTGTTCTATTCACGGATGAATCTCGGTTTACATTGTTCAGGGCAGATGGCAGACAGCGTGTTTGGCGTTGTGTGGGTGAGCGCTTTGCTGATGTCAATGTTGTGGATGGAGTGGCCCATGGTGGTGGTCGGGTTATGGTATGGGCAGGCATCTGTTATGGACGAAGAACACAGGTGCATTTTATTGATGGCATTTTGAATGCACAGAGATACCGTGATGAGATCCTGAGGCCCATTGTTGTGCCACACATCCATGAACATCACCTCATGTTTCAGCAAGATAATGCACGGCCCCATGTTGCAAGGATCTGTACACGATTCTTGGAAGCTGAAAATGTCCCAGTTCTTGCTAAATTCCATAGTTTAGCGGTTCGGGAGGACAGCAAGCAGGTGGTCCAAGAGGAAAAATAAAAGTCAGATAAGACACTCGCAGAGGCAGGAAAAAGCACGAAAGCAGGGGAAGTGAGAAGACACGTCCGCACTTGACAGAGACTGAGTGGATGGACGGGGAAGTGGAACAGAGCGACAGGTACAGCACAGCGGAGTGAAGAGCTCAACAGAGCTCAATAGATATCAACAGCTTGACATTCTAAATTGAAGATGTATCTAAACCTTAAAAAAAAAAGAAAAGTTATAGAGCCTTTCAACAACTGTTGAACATCCTGACGTATCACTTAGCTGGTCAAACTCCATACAGCTGTTGGGTGTTCAATAGCAGCAGCATGTTTGCACGGAGTGACTTTTCAGACACAGCACGACCACTGCGCTGCAAGAGCCGCAGGCTTTCTGACTGTTAAGTGCTTCGCAGCGCTTTTTAGCACTTTGGCATGGATAATAAATCAGCCTTAAGGAAACCTTGGTCGAGTTACGATCTTTCAGTACGAGCTGCAACTGCGTACGCAATCCTTTAATCTTATGGACATGCTGTTTCCTCCCATCACCGAATTTGCAAACCATCTAACCCACAACCCTATCAGAAGCAGCCGTCCAAATCCGTCCGCTGAAGTGTAACAATAGCATAGAAATCGCACGGAGGGAAATGGCTGTATATCAAAGGCGGTATGAACCTCAGAACAGAAGACAATGCAAACCATTTGTAAATCCGTTTGAGAGGATTAGAAACATATGGCGCCTTCTCTGTTCAGCCAGACACTTCTGAATCTTCAAAAAGGTAATTTGCTCTGTCTATAGTCATAGTATTTTTCATCATGCAACACATCCAACTAATTCTAGGCCGTAGCTCTTGTCGAATTGACAGGTTATTGAGAAGAATCATTCATATTTTAAAGCTAACCCACAAGGGAGTTCCCATTCGTTTGATGTACCGTATACTCTGGCCATTACCAACACAATTTGTATGCATGAAGAAACTGTGGGCATGTTACAAAAAATAAGTCAATTCACACGTGTATTAATGATATTTCCCAGGTTGGTGACCTCCGCGTACCCCCTAGAATCGCTCCGCATGTATTTTGTAAACACACGCCTTAACGCAGATGGAATTGGACTACAAAGCAAGTTCTATTTCTCATCCGTCCCTCATTCTCTTTCGCGAGATGGACAGCTTCTATTAAAGCGAATCACCGGAGTGAAGGATATTAAGTTGTCTCACGCCACTTTCATAGCCGCGGGCCGTGCGGTGTTCCGAGCAGCGATGCAGAACTCGCCAAGGCCATTTGAATTGCATCTCATGATCAAGACTCCGGGATTCTCGTGTAGTGCATGGCAATCGCATGTGGAGCCACTTCCCACTAGGATTCATGTGCATTTATCTTTTTTTCTCTCTTTTCTTTTTTTTCTTTCTCGCGTAGCTCGGTGTTAAGATCTAAAGCAGTTTGGGGGAACTTTTAAGATCTACCTACTTCGGCTTGTGGAGTTTCCTTGTTTGATCAGGAAAAGGCAGGTGTGAATACTAACCTAAGATCTTTACACCTGACAACTTTAGATCAATGGTTATACATCCTGTTGTGAGAAAGTCTCTTCTGAACAAGGGCCTTTTGTCGTTTTAATTTGCATAGTATTTCAGTTAAAGTGCCCATTATATGAAAATGTGCCTCTTATTTTTAGCTTTCAACCATTTCATCACGAAATATCCTCATCATAATCAATACCTGGAGTGTTCTATTTTGTTTCATTCGAGCGTCAGCGCTCAAAATGCCTGCCCGGACTCTGATATACGTCATGTGGAGAAGTCCATGTAGTTCTTCTATGATTTAAAGTGGACATATGCATATGAGGCTTAAAAATAGACTTATATATATATATATATATATATATATATATATACATTTTTGGTGATTCAGCTTTGATATTTCCTGTTTTATAATTTGAAATTACGTATCTGTAATAAAGGGTAGCATTATCTTTGCCCCATAAAACTATGTTGTAAAAGTAGTAACTTGGGAAAAATCCGCCTGATGCGTGAACTTTTCATTGACTCAGAACCGGTGTAATGTTGTAATATGGGCTTTAAAAATGTGACAGGTTTTGGGTTGTAACAATGATGCAATTACAGAACGAAGTGCCGACACTGTAGAAGAAACGGCTAAATGAAACAAGTTTGCCCGAGGATTACTCAAAACGAATAACACTACTCCAGGTATGTCTTTCACAACACTCAACAATATAACTTGGTTCAAAAAGGCTCAAAAAAGATTGATTTTGCAAACTTGTTCTGATCCTGTCTCTGGTCAAGTAAAAGTTGCATATTTACAATGTTTTTTATGGAAAGCTCTTTGGTCTGCCAAATGTTGTTGTAAAGTGCATGAGAAATAAACTTTGATTGAAAGTGGTAGATGGAGATGTACCTTGGCTGTCGTTATCTATAGCATTACAGCCGTCATTGAATTTTAAGGAAAGACCAAAGCACAACTCGCCACGCATACAAAAAAGTGCCTGTGGTCCTGTGGAAAAGCCAGAGTACGGCCGAGTCAATAGTGAGTGAAGAGTAGAATGGGACTGCGGGCTGGAGACTTAGCAGCGGCAGCCATCTTGTAAGCTGGCAGTGCAGATGGCGCGGCGTCAGTGGCTGGACGTGTTTGTCGCTCGGTGTGAGCCTTGTTCTGGACACAGGCCTCGGCGACTGACACTGCACACGGCGGGAGCAGGTGGGCCTAAATCAGATTAGGACCGGCCACACGACCAACTGGCGTTTTCAGAGCTCAGGAAGTAACCGGTGTGCGCAATTTATCTGCCGGCTGTCGGAAAATAAGATGTGGATGTGGAGTCACTGAGTAAAGCGATTTGGTGGATTGATTTGTCAGAAGATGTCCTTCTGTTTCTCCCCATTTCTTGTAAACAACATAAGCGTTCCACATTTGTTATCAATGAGTATTGTGATGGACAAATGTATATTTTTGTGAAGGTGAAAACAGCCCTAAATTATTCATACTTTATTTACGTGTCGGCTAATGATAATACCGAAAAATATAGTCTTCCTTATTTCTCTAACACATATGGTCATTTGGTCTTTCTGATGTTGCTGGCACAGAGACAAAACCGCATCCATGAACACTTCCAGGGCCGTCAGTACTGAAGGTTCTAAGTCCCAAGGCTGGATCAGAGAAGTCACTGAGATTAGGAAACATGCTCCAAGATCTATGAACCGGGACGAGGGAGCGAACATCTTGTGTCACACACCTGGGACACCCGGCTATTGCAAGACCAGCTAGTAGGAGTAAAGATGTCAAATAAATCTTTACTCCTCCTTTGTCACCGTAGTTCCCTTGACACTCCGAGTAAGTTACAGAGTTAGTTGCAGTCTATAAACAAGATTTCCAGGGCGCTGATGGTCAGTGACAACTCCAAATGTCTCCAGTTGCCTAAGGTCACGTTGTGGTTCATTTCCCTGCTGCCGCCGGTGACACAACAGCCAGCCCTTCCATTTACCCCCGCTGTGTCAGTACATATGGGAGTGGGTTTTTGAACACATTGAACACGCCTTCCCCTCAGCTCTGTGTGTCCGGTTCATGCCCTGACATTTCAGCATGACATCCTCTTACAGATTGGACATGTCTGCTGCCGTCGCTGTGCCCTTCTCCGTATCCGCCTGTATATGCCCTCTGATGCTTCCGCAAATCCATCACTTGTGACTGTGCAAGTCCATCTGCAGTTCTACTTTTAGTTCATGGATGACTCTGCCCATCTTCGAGCTGACTCGGCCACAGGAACAGCCAGCGAGATAGACAGCGGGGGTAATAATGATAAACATGTGAAAGGCAGGCTGCCGAAGCTGGCCTTTTCACGAGCTCGCTTTGCTGAGCTGTTGTAGCATTGTCGTCCCTCGTAACCGAGGGCCATTGTGATTCAGAGCGGCTTGGCTAGTCATCTTATCATCTACTGTTACCTTCCATTCAAGATCCGGCGGTGGGGTTTGTGCTGGGGTTGCGCTTCTTTCACTGTGATTATGAATGTGAATGGAATTGTGCATGCATAGGTTTTTAGTGATAATACATTTTTAGAATGGTGATGGAAAGAATGGGACTTTTCAACATGCAAGATGTAAAGAGCAAGAATGATGTGTGCCTTAGTTAGCCAAACAACAAGCTTGCAATCACTTAAGTCTTCTTTTTGTTCATGTAGGCTCGCAGTCAACTAGTAATTATCCATCATAGATTTTCAGATGTTGTCAACTGATTTTCCCCAGGGATTAAAGGAATATTTCAGGATTGTTGACATAGGGCAGTCCTTATATCTGAAGTTTAGTGGTGCTAAGCTAGGGCTGGCTAGCGCATGTCTATGGTAACTAGTAGAAACAGGTATGTCATCATGAAGTAAATCAACCCCAGTCGGCGAGATATGAAAATCTGTTCTTCAAATGTTTTTCAAAGTTTCAAACTTACGCCAAGTCTTCTAAAAATATGGAAATAATCCACTTTAACGTTAATACTCCTTGTGTCTAACATAAGCACAAGCAAAGTGAATGGAATCTTGATCAAGATAGCTACCAAAATTGCGCAGCCCTATCATTGTTCGCCAAGTGTTGGATTATTCACCCACTGGAAGGGAATGTGAGCTGGGTTTAGACTGTCATGAAAGATTTACCCTACTGATGATGTGTTGTTGCAATAGTTAGCTACAGCACATCATCAGTGTTGATATTTGGGTATTTTCAATATCGGCTATCGGATATCGAAATCTAGGGTATCGGAACAACTCTACAAATAAGCGTCCATATGAACTCCCTTGCCATTCCACCCTTGCGTGACTTGACCTAGATCTCCTGTTGTCTTTCTTCCTGCCACCGGCATACTACGCCGGTATACTACGCCACATGCAGGCGCCTTACAACATACTGCCATCTTTTATGCATCCCGTGGTCTCGCTGTTGCCCCTATAAATAGCCGTGTTCATATTTCAGAATCACTGACCTTGAATAGGATCTACAGTCATGGCTCCCGCTCACAATAACTTCTGCTTCACACAGAGCGGTCAGATTTGCTGAACATCGCGTCTCCTCCGGCCTTGACTCACCAGTTTGTGATTCAACAGCTACTTGAAACAGGACGTGCACTTCACACTAGATGTTCACCACGCAGAAATTAAAAGAAGTAGAAGCGCTATGGCATTTTACAGTGCTGAGAACAAAGGAACGCGAGTGTTGTGAGATTAAGCAAATTCAAAGTGCTGATGCTTAGTTCTACTTAAATTATTTACAGGGCCTGCTATGCAAAATGTTGTACTGTTAACCATGTTACAATACAATACTCACCTGGGCTAACAATCAGTAAAGCATTTTCACTCAAAATGCTAGGCCAATACAGGTCAGTGTATTTACTGTAGCTTTTATCGTCGAGACTCCATACATCTTCATCAAACTTATTATGAGCCTATCGATGGTCAAACTCTCTTCTCTGTGCAAATCAGTATGTTTTCCAGTTGCTATCATTGTTAAGACTTTCCACTTGTGCCGCCTGGCGTTTCACTGTTGCAGTAGGTGCTATCGTTTTGTATCCTGTAACTACGTTAGGCCATAACACCTTTGCCTAATCATGTCAAAGCTTGGAAGCTAAGTAGGGACAAGACCGTGTGGAAATTCTTAGTAGCTTGGGTGAATGGTGTGTTGGGGGTTTGGTCGGTCGTAGTTGTAGGTTTCTAAAGGCGCAAATATAGGCTCGGGATGTTTTTGGCTAGCTTCCTGTTGGCCTGTGGAAGGTAAAGTCTACTTCCTGTCAACTTTTAAATACGATGAAAAAAAAAAAAAACAGACGCAAGCTTAAATAAACGTCATGCCGAGTGTTTTTTTAATAAAAAAAACACCCTCAGATGGTGGTGCCATTTTAACAATTGTTAGTCTGAAATTACGCTAGCCTTTAGCTTCAAGGCTAAAACAGTTATAAACACAGAAGTCTCCTCCAGTGAAGTAGTTACATCCTGTGTAGGCTGACGTTTTAACATGTTGTAAATAATTATCCAACAGTTGCATGTTTTCTGCCTCATAGCTACTGTTTAAATATGTATTTATTCCAAAGAGAGTGACGGGTCAGACAAAGAGCGGTTCAGAAGCCCCTTATGAGAGACCAACAGGCCCGGTTAGAACCGTGAGGCCGTCCTTCTGTGGACCCACCACCTGCAGGAGGAGCCATAGGGGCTGGTGCTATGTGATTCCACAACCTGGCAACGGAGAAGTGGAAGAAAATGGATGGATGGATGGATATTTCAAAGAGACGGCTAACCCGCCATAGAAATAAACAAAGACAGGAAACATTTGTTACCCTACGAAGTTAGCATGTTGCTATGCACAGAAGCTGTATGCTTTTGCCAGTCTTCCCTACAGAAACTGGGGCTATTGTATAGTCTACATTACATACATACCCTTCCCTACTGTTTATAACATCTGGAGTCTGAGGGGTATTTACTAGACATATGGATTTTATTTCAACATTTAGTAATAAGGCTAGGGTGTCCTAAAGTAGTGTAAAACTGCAGAGTAAAGCATAATACTGTATTGGGCATTTCAAAACTTTACAATTGATCAGTTATCCAAATAAAGACAATTTTACTTACACTTGTATAGTATATTCTTTCAAATGCCCCCGTGAGACCTTAGCTTTCAGTGCACATCAAGCAACTTTCAAAAATGACATTTTCCTTCACATTAGATTGAAATAGATGTCGAAGAATGGGTGAGATTCGGCCTCAAAGTCTGGGGAACATTGACCATTCATCCACCGTATAACACGCCTGAAAAACTGGATTGCACTGAGCTTTAACTCCGGCCTCCAAGCAGCAGCAGTAAAGCCCAGGTTTCAAAGCACATTAAAGCTAGTTGATGTCAATGTCAATACTGCAGGTGTTTTTTTTTGTTTTTTTTAAGGAGAGGAGCGAGAGAAAAGGAATATACAGAAGGAAGGGGATGCGGTGATGATGAAGTGTGTTTAGTCTAATTGGGCTACTGTCCTTGTCTCAGCGCACAAGCGTCAGCATCAGGTTTCATTGACAAAGTTTGAAAAAGAGTAACTTTGCAAGCATATTAAGACTGAATGATTAAACATCTTCTGTGACAAGGCTTTGGCAATTAAAACACTGTGAGGACATTGATATTACTGAACATTTCTGTCTTTGATGACTTTGATGACAGCCAAACACGAGGTTAGGTCCTCATACAAATGCTGTATTTTGATAACACTGCTTGTTTAAGTCTGGCATTAGCCTGCTCAAAAGCAGGACTGTCTGGAACTCTGCTATAAACCAATCATATATCCAATAGTTTTTTTATCGATAGAACCCCAGACCACGTTGTCACGACTGGAAGACAGAATTGACCAGTTGTAGATGTATTTAATAGGAATGCACCTGCGTAATCCTTTCGAGGCTGAGGGGCGACGACAAATTTTATTGCTCTGAGACAAGGGTAGCTGATGCTTCATCTTCTCTGAGAGCGCTTTCTTCATTTTGTTGCCATCCCATGAAAGTATTTTTGTCTCGCTCCAAACCTACATTGACACGGCTGCTACACATTTGTGTTGACCAGTTGGAATGATCCTATGATTCAAAATCTGAGCCGAGTTGCTAATGACTCCTTGTATCCTTAACGGGACAAGATAGAATTTAAAAATATTAAAATCATGTATTTTCCACCCCTACATGCTCCAGCAATGTCCTAATGTGTACAATCACCCCAGACCTATTCACCACAACTGCCTCTAAAGAGTTGTTTTTTCCGGCTGAAAGACTTGAGGTGGCAGTGGCAAGGAAACAAAATGACAACTTCCAGAAGTTAAAACCAATAACTTACTTGTTTACAAAACAAGTAACCATATTTCTCGTATAGTCTGTGAACTTCTGGAGTTAAAAAGTTGCACCATGTCAGTGATGTGAAAGAGAGTACAATTTAATGCCTGTTGAAATAAAATGTGTTTCTATTTCTAATAGACTTCAACTCCTGAGTACAGAAGATGAATCAAGTACCTTAATTGAAGATGGACAGCTCCTGTACGACTGAGACACAGACATTTCTAATAACATTGAAGTCATTATATTATCTTTTTGACACAGTTTGCATTGGCATAAGTACGTTGCCACACATTGCCCCCAGTTATCAATGTCCCCAACACTGAACACCATGCAGCCCCTCACTCCAGAACCGTACCCCTTCGCAGTGGCTGATCCTGCTGTTCATTTATATTCAATCTTCTGTGCGCCCACTGTGCCAGCGCTGCCTTTCCGCCATCACAGTGGATTTTCCTGACCACTGAAATTTCCCCAAGTCTAAACAGCTCCACTGGCATCATTACGCCTGTTCCAAAACAAACTCTGCTCACAGCTACGGAAGTGAGCACAACCCGGGGCTAATTTACATGGCACACTTACAGCACAGCACTCCACAGCCGACTGCCGCAGCGGTTCAAAGATGGCTCCACTCGTGTTACGGCACAGGCATAAACAAGTGAGCGCTCGGTGCCACTGATAAACATGAAACTCAGAGATGTTTGTCGTCGATGGACCTGTCAATCATGACTGAGAGTGGCCCACTTTCACTCTCACTCAGGAAGGGATTTCTTTAAAAAAAATATGACTTGAGCAACACAGCTGAAATTATATTCTGTCGATTTTGGGGATCTATTTGCTGTAGTAAGTTTGGACCCAGGCACAACAAAACATTTAATACCGTAAACTCTGGTTAAATTTGCAGTGACGTATACTGTACAGGTTTGGTGTAAGGCTCTCATTTGGCTTCTGTTGGCATTATGTGGCAGCTCTATTTTGTATCTGGTTTCTGTCAAAGCAAAGCTCCAGAGTGAGACTATATTGGGTCCACAATAGTGCAATCATCCTCTTCATGTTTGGCACATAGAGTTGTTATATAAGTTAATAAGTTCATTGTCAAATGATATGCAAAAAATAATATTTTTTATGGAATATTAAATTGAAATAGATAAAATATGTAGGCTATGTGTAGCAAGTAGGGTAGTCTGGGATACTTTTCAGAGGCCGTTAGCCTGCTCAATGTATTTTTCCTATAGCCATTAGCATTTGCCACCAAACATTGCAAATTATGAACGATCAGTGGTTGCCAACCCATTGACACAAACAGGTCAAAGCTTAGTTAGAAATCATTAATGAATGTACAGACCTTCTGAGATGTTACTTTAGATACAAATTAGCGTCTAAAAGTGTCCTCTGAGCTAAATGCTAACTTCCTGTAAGATGTTGATGATAAAGAAACCACAGAAATTCTATTCATGGCCATTAGCTTGAAGCATGAAGCTAACGTTATGGCATTATGGTTAGTATTCTCTGTTATTTATGTATCTATGGGCTGTTGAACCACTTTCCTCCCCATGTCTCTCTGTCTTTATTTGGAAGAAAATACATCTGTAATTCTGCATTTGTTAAAGTAGTGGGGGAGTACTAACACCATTTGTGTGGGTGTTCCCTAAGGTTGTATCCAATTGGCATTAAACTCTGATTTTAGGGAGTTTTTGGGGCACCTAAAAATAATTACTACTTTTGGTGTCTTAAAAATGGGAGCAGTACAGCGCAGTCACATGAGATTGATTCAATTTGGTGGTTTGTGTTTCAGAGTTTTTAGAATAAAGGGGTCTAGACTGCTGTGGGACACAAACCAATCTACAGTCGGCACTAACTACTTCCGGTTAATCTCCAACTTTTTAATAATAATATTAATTATTAAATATTATCTTTCCCACTCATCAAGCCATGTAACAAATCTTAGATGCCTTTTTATTCTCAAAGCGAGTGCCCAACAGGAAACAGCTGTTGCAAATAAGCTGTTTTGTAGCTTATTAGCAAACAAACCGACAGTCCCCACAGCAGACGTGGCCCCCAAGTATGCAGTATGTCCTGGTGCCACCAACCCACAATGCTAGGCTGGAGCCCTGTTTTAAATTAAGCTACACGTAGGTAAATATCACTTTTTTGTTCCCCCACAGTAAGAATAATTTTTTATTGTTCAGGCAGCATTTCTAGCATTTCTGTTTTTCCTAACTTAAGATTTCACATGACTCAACAATTGGTATAAAGCGCCTCTGATATCTCAAACGTCACATTGTGTGCCTGGAATAACATCTCTTCTTTAGGCCTTTAGAGGCAGTCGTCGCCTCTTTTCATTTCTACAGCTCTGGACACTTTCTATAACGTGCACATCGGGGTAAATAACACAACAAACACATCTCACACTTAAGTGGGAAGAGGCTGAGAATCTGCCATTGAAACTGACAGAGGCATCACCCGGGTGACGGTAACAAGTGTTTGCTGGACTTGCGATTTCTGGCACGGTGCTGCATGCGGATTATATCGGGTTTTTGTGTGTGTGTGTGTGTGTGTGCGTGTGTGTGTGTTTTTCAAAGCTAAAGTTGAATATATTCTAGGTGCTGTGTACAACGTCGCGTTGAGGAAACCCTGTGAACACAAAGAGGAGAAGTGACATAATGGGGCTACAGCACATTCTGTCTGGTTAGCGGCCTCATGCATGGCTTATGTTAGCAGCAACAGCGCAGCAAAAAATAAGAATCTGGACTGGGGGTAAAATTCAGAACAACCATCAAAGTTTTTAATTGTTTTCGGCTAGTAAAGATGTGATTGTGCAGTATATTGAGCTGGATTATTTTAATTGTTCCAGAATATTTCTTATGTGTGTCAATACATTGCTTCCTATTTCAAGCTAAAGAAGGAGTATTTAGAAGAAAAAAAGGAGTTTTTTTTAGCATTCTACCACATTCTAATGTTGTTCCCTTATCTACAAATGTACCCAGTGGTGTTTTGATTCGTGCATGTTTGAGTAATCAGAAAGTGCTGTTGTCACCTCTGTGGCTCCAATCCGTAGCACAGCTTACCCTTCCCTTTGTGTAATGATGCAAAAATATCCACCAGATCTTTGCACTTTGCATCTACCTCCCGAACATTTCATAGTGTCCTTTTATTGTAGACAGCCTAAGGCACACCTGTCATTAAGGTTAAGATAAACTTTTGTCCTCTACATTTGACCCATCCTCCCATGCCGTTGGGGTAACTGGTCAGGAGCAGTGGGGGACCGTAGTACAGCGCCCGGGGACACATCTCCATGTGGAGCCACCTGGCTGGAGGATTCACCTATTGGTCATGTTTTTACTGGTAGAGGAAACACAGACACGGGAAGAACAAGCAAACTCATCAGATCGTCTGGGGATCGACCTTCTAACTGTGGCGCACGAGCACTAACCGCTGCGCAACCGTGACGCATTGAGTTCAGCAAAATGGGAACAACTATGTTGTGTGCAAGTGAATGGTCATTGATCAGAGGTTGGTGCAGATTCGCAGCCATCAGTTACTCTCCAGGGCAGACGTGGCTGCATACGTACAGGACTGAATGGATTGCACTCACAACTTTAAAGTTAAAACACATTCCAGAGAGTTCTAGAGTGACTATGGCTCACTGCATTCCTTCTCTTCAGTATAAACCATATACATGCGCTGCTAACCTGCTCCTATCAACGAGAGATCATTGATAATCATAATCAGCTAATGACAGACGCATTATGGGTAATTGCAGTGAAGCCAAAGGCCGAGCAGAGGTAGGTATTTTAACCATCAATTTATATTCCGGTGTTATCATAAGGAGCGAAGAGAGGCTAGAATGATCCGACCTCTTAGGTCCATATATCCCTCCTCGCTCCTCAGTATTGATCCCAACGCATGGATTTTATCTGAGTGATGGAGAGCTGCTGTGGCCCAGTCGACAGGTTGTCCTAGAATTTCAGCACACTTACTTTACTTTGTGTATCTGCTCCATGGGTTGGCTTAACAGTGAGGGATGGTTTAGATTAGACTGTACGGGGACTAGTTCATAAACATGACTGTCCAAATTGTAGCCCACAAACATTTCCCTGTGACTTTTATGTACAGGGTGGTCCGTACACATGACAATCCACTGTGACTGTAACACCACTTTACTCCGCGTCTACCCGGCTTTCGAGCCTTTCAACTTGGTGTTTGGACCTCAGATCAGGTAGTAGATTTTATTCTTTATTCTGCCAAACGGGAAGTCAGGTCTCATGAGGAAAGAAGATCCAGTGTATTTCAAAATAAAATCTGTCTGCTCACAACTTATCTGGACTCGTAAATGTAAACATTTCTCCATTACCAGTGACACAGGGACACTAGTGTGTTGCAAAGCATCCACTTCACTGGAGAGATTAGTTGTACTGGCAAATATGGCTTTTCTAGACACTCATTCACACCATACTTGGTGGTGGTAAGCTACTGTTGTAGCCACAGATGCCCTGGGGTAGACTGACGGAAGTGAGGCAACCAGTCTGCGCCATCGGCCCCTCTGACCACCACCAACCACTCACTCACTCACTACATTCTCCAGGCTTCCTGGTGTTACTAAACGGTCTCCCATCCAAGTACCGACCAGGCCCTTCCTGCTTAGCTTCCCAGGTCTGACGGGATTGGGCAGAGCAAAGGCGGTATGGCCACAAATCATTGTCATGTGAACTCGCACCAACAGGGTGAACCCACGTGCACTTCTGTTCTCGCGAGGGCCGTTTCTGTGCCTGGCGCAGGGTCTGGCACTGGAGCCGGCGGAGCCACAGTGTCAGCCGGACTCACTGTGAGTGGCACTTTGGGGGAAATCAGGACTGAATCGGGACCGAACCCGGACCAGAGTTTTACAGAATACAGTCATCAGTTCTTCTTTCTGTTGCTTCCTCTTTGGCTCGGCACCGCTGAGCAACTTTATTCCCTCCATCTAAAACTGGTATTTAAAAATCTCTTTATTTTGCCGGTTTTAAAACTCCTCTGTACTTCAGGCATGCTGGTTTGTTTTTGTTTTTTTGTCCCGGTTAAAAGATGCACTAGCGAGATCCAGACTTAAGGTCAGCCGAGTACTAACATTGTAGTTGTGTCGTTCACATCCCTGAAGATTTACCAAGGAATCGACAATATTTGTAGTATTGTTTAAGTAGCAGATGTTTCGATCTCTGTTGTGTGTGCGATGTTGCAAAATCCTTGGGGAGGCAAAGGATAGATCTTTGTTTGGTTGCTTTACATAAGCCACTGTTCAGCTGCAGTGCTAAATCTATTATCTTTCTTCCTACACATATTCTAATTCATTATTATAGGTATGTGAGAAAGTGATGTACCTAAAATATATTACAGATTAAGTGCAAAAGCCATGTGGAAATACAACTTAACTTATTCCGAACACGTTCTGCACACCCACGAAGAAAGAAAAGTTGTACAATTTTGAACGTTGAAGAAGTTTGAAGTTACCCAGAATGCCCCGCTCCGGCACATCACCTTTAATTAGTCCAGCCTCTGTGTGTGTCCTTGTGTGTGTCCATGATTTTAATTTAAATGGACAGCACGAGCGGGGGATCTCGGTCAGACGCCTCGTTCTCATGCTCTCACATAAGAGCGTTATTGACAGCCTCCAAAAACCAAGCGCTGATTTATTCTTTAAAGGAGATGCTTTCGATTCAGTTTGACACTCACACTTTGGCTTCTTTAATCAGCTGTCAGCCTTGTTGAGAAACATTTGGATTCACCAACAGTATTTTTGAGGAGTCTAGTTCTTTTACATATTTTTTTTTTGCAGCAGATTGACTTCATGACAGCGAAAGTAAAGGCTTTTTAAACAAAGATAGAAAATCCCACGGTCTCTGTGAACTAGCAGCATGTTGTTGTTGTTTACATTTCCATGACAGTACTGCTTCTTGAATGAAGCGTGTCACTTATAAGCTCAAACCTGTGAAGAATTGGGATGTTAGAAATGCATTGGGAAAGTTCGGAATGAGTCTGCACAACAATTTACCCTTCCTCTGTCATTGTTTGTAAACTAAAATAATCCGGTATCGGGCATCTAACGGGTTTTAATGCTTTTGAAAATATGACTTATTTAGATGGATAATATCATATTTATCAGTTTACTTCACTGAAGCAGCTATTTAAATTTTTAGTTTAATTTTTTTAATTGTAGTTTTTATTTCATTTTTTTGAGTTCATGTCAGGGAGTGACATAGATAGGTAAATACATCCATCCATCCATTTTCTTCCACTTGTCCGTTGCCGGGTCGTGGGGGCAGCTGTTGGAGCTACCCAAATCACACTGCTCCAGCCCCTATGGCTCCTCCTGCAGGGGGTGGGTCCACAGAAGGACGGCCTCATAGTTCTAGCCGGGCCTGTTGGTCTCTCATAAGGGGCTTCTGAACCGCTCTGTGTCTGACCCGTCACCTAGGACCTGTTTGCCATGGGAGAACCTACCAGGGACACGAAGCCCCCGACAACAGAGCTCCCAGGATCATTCGGGCGCTCAAACCCCTCCACCACGTTAAGGTGGCAGTTCCAGAAGGGGTGAAATAAAATCATAAATATTTAATTGTGTGAAGCAGCCTATGTTTTAACAAAAATGGTGTCTAATGTGTCATGTGCACTTTATGTGCGCGAAGTGAGTGGCCCTCTTAGTTTTATATAGAATATTCTTAAAATTATTCGTGATATTGACTGCTGTCATATGCAATGATCTCTAATTAAAATTAATACATTAAGTCTAAAATTGTGGATGATCTTGAATGCCACCTGAAGAAGCCTAAGCACCAAATAAAGTATTGTACTTAATATTTGAGGATCTGTACTACATTTGAATAGTATTTTTACTTTTACTCCACGACAAAGGCCCCTGATTAAAAAGCCAATTTAGCCATGTGTATTGTTTTAAAAGCCTTAAAATGCACACTCCAAAACAGTGGCGATATGCGCATGTACACTCGATGCCATTATCTCACAACAAGGAACAAGGTTTGTCCCTGTCGTGTTGCCGTACGCATAGTGTATTTGGGAGCAATATTTGTAATTAGAAGCTGCAAAGCCACAATTATAGCTAACGGCATGCTAACAAAATGGAACACTTATATGAATAAGTGCAAAGGCCAAAACATAAAATAGTGATATGGGGAATGCAAAGTGAAAACGAACCACATAGATGTACAGGGATTCCACTCATTTGGCTCATGCTTTGCCCGTCAACACTCCCCAGCCCTGTGTGCACCTTTGTACTGTAGTTGCTCCATCCTCGCAGCTCACACACGCGGCGCCATTGATTTCCAGCTTCATTTATCAGTGCCTGGGATGTCTCACCTCTGTCTCTTCTAATGTATTTCCTTTGAGGGAAGTGGGCGGAATGAGATCACACCTCCTGTTATTGATAAAAGGCGGATTAAATCAATCTCAAAACACTTGTTTCTGGTTCATATTACTTGTAGTATATGGAGCTAAAGGCATTCACTTTCTGTATAGGAATGTTTTATCCTTGTTGGGCCACAACTACTTAACACTTGTCATTGCACGGTTTTATTGGCTACCCTGTCCAGACATCTATGCACAACTTTGGCATCTGAAGATTGATGAACCTATTGAAGGCTTTTTTTTGGTGAATGTTGGATAGTATGAAAATCTCACCGATCAATGTGGTCCATGTGCATCCCCTCTCTTGACCTACATTGTGTTCTCCTCTGCACGTCTACCCATTCTTCCTTTCTGTCTCCAAAGGCCAACATTCTGACTATTTATCAGACACGTGGCTCTTTTCTTTGCATGTTAACAAACAGCGAGTTGGCAACAGACAACTTGTTTACTTGTGTGCACTGAAGTTGGTGTCCAAGTTGGACTGCTTTTTCTGCCTCTGCTGCATGTCTTTTCCCACACTACAAAGTTTAAAGTCTTTTGTTGCGTCCCAACTTAGTGGATAGGACTCACGGCATGGGCAGTGGACAGTGTTGTGAAGGCAAGCTTTTTCCAACGCCGGCTTCTGGCCAAGGAAAGGTTTTACCTTGGCCAGAAGCCTAGAGACCTAGAGAAGGCTATGCACACTTTTATTAGCTTAGGCCAGGTATGAGCAAACCTTTTGAATCAAGGAGGGCCGGACCAGTTTGGAGCATTTCAAACAAGTACAACTCTCACTTTGGCTGTAATAGCACATTACAAAAGTGCAACAACAAATTGCAGCGGTTATGTCGTATCCTTCTTCATGTCAGTGAAAATATTGATATTGTGCACCCTTTAAACCAGGTGTGTTGAACTCATTTGGATCGTGGGCCAAAATCCAGTTTCCTCGGCGGGCAGCATATAATGTTAACAGGAAAATACTATTGAGAATTTTTTTTCCAATAAATGAATAATAATGACCTGTGATTTTAAAATACAACTGATTTGGTCAAAAGCCAACAGGACAGTATTAAATAATAATAACGGCTTAATTCTATTGCGCTTTACAAGCCTGTGTCACAAGTTTCTCAAAGTACACTGTAGTTATTATACTGATGTCATTATTGATTCACTCCACACTCTGTGGTGGTAAGCTACTATTATAGCCAATGCCGCCCTGGGGCAGACTGACCATTTTCCACGTGGTTATAATGTGTTACCCTGATCACTTGTTATGTCAGTGCCCTCTACTGGACAACTCGCCATAGGAATGGGCTAGAGACTTACTTTTTTTTTAACATACTCTACAAGTCTCTACAAGTCAGGGGCCGGACTAAATCATCCGGCCGGCGGGCCGTAGTTTGCCCACCTCTAACTTAGGCATTGATTACTGCAATGCACTTTATGTGGGTGTGAACCAGTGCACCTTAAATTGACTGCAAATGGTGCAAAACACTGCACTCACCGACGGCGTCACATCACTCCAGTGCTGCGCTCCCTACACTGGCTTCCAGTACATGCAAGGGTTAATTTGGTGTCCTTCACAGGGTGGCTGAGTGCACCCTTTGAGATCGGGTGAGGAGCTTAATTACCCGGGAGGAGCTCGGAGTAGAGTCGCTGCTTCTTCTCATCGAAAGGAGCAACTGAGGTGAATAGGGCATCTGTTCCGGATGCCTCCTGGTCGCCTCCCTCTGGAGCTGTTCTGGGCATGTCCTATTGGGAGGAGGCCTCGTGGAAGGCCCAGGACACGCTGGTGGGACTTTGTCTCTGAGCTGGCTTGGTGTCGCCTTGGGGTCCCCCACAGAACATTGATTGATTGAAGGCGTTGCATGGAAATAGCACTTCCATGGAAAACACTAGTTACTATTGCAACACATCATAAGTAGGCTAAAGCTGTCCTGTATACTTGGAAAATCCAGTTTCACAATGATGAGAAGAGCCGACAAAAAGCTGAATAATACCTCAAATAAATGAACAGCCAAGTGCGCCATTGCAGAGGACAAATGTCTCTTTGCATTGACAAAACTTTACTTTCCAAACATATCTATGGATGGCTTAGAGTGATGTGATGTTTTTCTTTTTCTTGAGGGCTTTTTCCCATTCAAAAGTCTTGTTATGTTTTGTACTTTTGGACCCACACAAAATGGAGAATAAAATCTACATTTTCAGTCAGAGCAACCCTCTCAGAGCAAAAGGAGGCGTTGTTTCTTTCTGACCGGTCTCAATTGAATACACATGGCGCTGCCCCATACAGATAGTATTTAAAAGTGCGGGCAGCATCTGTTTGAGAGCCACCTCGGGGCTGACGCTCGTTTGACCCTCACATCAGCGGCGTCAGTTTATAGCCCCTTCCTTCAGTCGGAACAACGTCGCCCGTGGCGTCAACAAAAGCGACCGACGCTTCAACTACAACAACCCCGGCCTATCCACTGAAAAGAGCAGCGCATTATGTCCCACCCAGATCACACACAATGACTCCCATTCTCCCGTTTGATGCGCAAATATCCTCCCCACAATGCACCGCCTCGGGCCCCGAGACCGTAGGGGGGGCGCGCGGAGTCGTCGGGAGATGATAGCGACGGAAGGGGTCAGCTTTTAGACACGCAGCTGCTCTGGCTCAGCACTTTTAACGCGTGGAGTGCCAACACAAGCAGAACCGCGCTACGCGAAGGCAAACACAACAATAACAGCAACAAGGCTCTCCCAGTGTAGCTCCGGGCTGTTGTGTTGTGCTTTATTATTTATTTATTTATTCAGCTTTGACGCGCTGGTCGTAACAGCTGTCTCCCTTATGCAGCACCGAGCCATCTTCCTTTCACAATGTCTCCTCGGTCTCCTCTCCTGCTGCCTGCCTTTGTCATCCCGCTTTGTTTTTCTTGTTTTGTCTGGCTCATTATAAAAAAAAAAAAAATGGGGGGGACATTTTTGTACCTGGCAAAAGTTGTCCTGTGCACTTCTATGGAGAAATTGATATTTTGTGAAAGTACTAAATCATTCAGTGTCATTGTTTGGATTGATCTGTAACTAAGGCTGGGTATACCACTACTTTAACGATACCTGCTTTTCGGTACCGGTGAATTTAACGGTACTTTTCTCGATGTTATTTTAATTGAGTTAATATAATGTGTACAAAAAATCTTTCAGGAGAAAATCCTAAAACGGCACAACAGAAAGAACACAGGCCGCAGCCGCGTCACATGTAACTTTATTTATTGAGCAGAATTCCCACTTAAGCGGCGATAAAAAGAGAGAGGTCATTATTACCTCCTGAGCTGCAGCGACAGACCAGAGCCTCATCAGGACACTGTTTTCTTTCAGATAGACTTTTCTAAACTGCGCTGTTCGCCAAAGTGAAAGCACTCCACACGTCAGATCTGTTACATAGTGAGATCAATCTCTGATCTTCTCCTCCGGCGCTGCCATTTGGTGCAGCATGGAGTTTAGTAAACAACAGCACGTAACGTCAGGCTCTGGGCGAGAGCCACATTTAGACTTGGTACGGAGCTTTTCGGTCGGTGTCAAGTAAGTACCGGTAAACAGTACCCAGCCCTATCTGTAACACAGTAAAATACTCGATTAAGTTGGTTTCGGCATTAAATAAAAATAAAATACGATTTTATAATTAAGCATTTAGCCCAAGGGGCTACAGTTGAGATATTAACATTTCTCAGAGCAGCTAAAATGGGCCCATGGCCGTCTGAAAGACATCCTGTTAAAGTCTTCAATCTGCAATAGGCTGTTTAAATGCGCACACAATAATTAGTGATAACAATCGATCTGCGGCAACGCACGCCGCGTTTCAAAATGTGTCAACAATGTTTTCCCTGAAATGTGACTTGCAAAGGAGGTATTTAAACATTTAGCCTCTTCCCGACCGTGTGTGCCTGTCCTGAGTGAGGAGGAGCTGACGCTTTGAGAGATGATGAGAATGATGAGATTGGTCTTTCTGCTTTTTGTTATTATATTGACTTAAAGCTGTATATGTTTTAATTATGTTGGAAGCAGATATTTTTTACTAATCCAAGTCAAAATAGTGCAATTCAGCCCATTAGGTTCCATCACCAGTCTGGGCTAAAAGAATAGAATCTGGCATTCGACAAGAATTAAGCCTTACCTACACATGGATTATGAAATAAAAACTTTTTTGTTAAGTTATGTGGCCGACATAACCTGCATCCTTCCATCAATGTCCCTGAATTTGTATAAAACAGACATATGATCACATAAGCTGCGGGTATAATAAAACATGAAGGGGTGCTGCGGGACTCGGGGACGCAGGTGTAGGGGTGCCCCCGAGCTGAACAGATCGAGAACCACTGCTATGGAGACGTGTCACAGGCCAACGCACACTTCAAATCAGCGGCCGATCTTCCGGTCACAGGCCACGCGGGGGTCACTTGGTGCCAATAGTCTTGTTGCTAAAGCGTTCGTTGTTATCAGTATAATTGAATTACTGTACAAGCCAAACGGCGCCGAAACAGACGAGCATCCGGCTGACACGAATGATCATGAACTTCATAAACAACACTGAACCTGATGATCTTCCTGTTACCTCCGTGTACCTTTGTACTTTCAGTCACCTCCATCTTCGTCACACTCTCCCCTCACCCCCCCCCCCCCCCCCCCCTCCTTCCTCGCGTGGTGGATCTCGGAGACTGGAGTTGGCACAGGAGTTGGCATGTGACTGGCACAGGCAGCGCCGGGGTGAAGGGGAATCGGATCCACTGTGGAGCTGTCGAGGGCAGAAGCAGGAATCCTCCCCAGCGCCGCAGAGGGTTGGATCGGCGTTACATCGCGCTCAATCAATTTGGGTATTTTTGGAAACCTGGTCTGTAGCCTCATTTGCACTTAGCGGGATAGCGCGGCTGGAGTTGAAGATACAAGTACTCATTAAGAGCACAGGACAGGATGCCATGTTTTTTTCCCCCCTGACTTTGACTCGAGCTGGGGACTAGAGTATGTATAACTCTTCTGCAACTTAAAAAAAAACATCACACACAAAAAAACGGCCGCAGTTCTTGTACAGACAACACTTTGCGACAGCGAATAATCTCGCACTCGTATGAAGCCGTGTAGACTAAAGCGATTCGGGCAGAGACTGGGACGTGACGGAGCATGATTTCTGGATCAAAACAAACATGCT
Organism: Proterorhinus semilunaris; assembly: GCA_021464625.1. Taxonomy (NCBI): domain Eukaryota; kingdom Metazoa; phylum Chordata; class Actinopteri; order Gobiiformes; family Gobiidae; genus Proterorhinus; species Proterorhinus semilunaris. The sequence goes on along the minus strand of CM038356.1, from coordinate 25,525,613 downwards.
GCCCCGCGCGCTGTGAGGGAACGCATTCACAACGAGGATGAAATCTTGGTACTTTGCAGTGAGAGCTGGATGTGAGTGGATGTGGCGGTGAGTGTCCCGTTTGGGGATAAGCGCGTTTGATACCTGTGATTTAAGGTGTCGGAGACTGCGACCCGGCAAACGGCCAAGCTGAGCGGGTTAAAGCGGCTTTGAGTGATGGGTCTGTGTTATGTGTGATCATAATTTCACACCAATTAAGTTGCAGTTTCATGAAGAAAATGTTTAAATGTCCTAAAACATTGATGTTGTCACATTTCACATTTTGATTTGAAAATAAATCCCCTTTTAAATAGCTATATTATTTATTTTTGTCTGTTTCTGTCTAAATGAACAGTGAACAGTCACTGCCGCCGCATTTAGGAGCCTTTTTGTATTCAAAGCACCAAACAATGTTAAAACTGGTCTTTTAATTTTAATTTAAGGTCAAATGTGAGATGGTGAAAGACTGTTGTGAAGCGGAGGGAGGAAGAGGAAGGAGGAGGTGGAGCTGACCAGTGCAGGACACCACGCTCTGAGACAGGGACAAACCCAGGAGGTGCTGCACCATTTCAGAGGATCAGAGGAGACAGAGGGCAGCCAGCCAGGTTTCTTCCGAGTGCTACAGTTTCCCCGACCTCCAAGGTCATGCAGGTCAGGTTGACACACAGTGGCAGCCGCAGCAGCTCAGGACTAACACCTGAACACTATTTCGTTGTACGCTTGTACAATGACAATAAAGCACTTACTTACTTAATTCCTCCAAATATATCCATGAGTTAAGTACAGATAGGAAACATGTAACTGTACAGATGGATTTGATATCATTTAATTTTGTTGAGAAGTACTATGCAATACAATGCTAACTGATACATGTAAATGAATGGAGACCGAATATGCTAAGCTACGTCATAGGAATTAATGGGCACTAAGCTAACGTTTAGCCACACTCGCAAATTCAAAACGCCTGCTCCTTTCGACCTGGTACAGCACCAGTAATCAGATCCTACATTTGGACAATGGATGCATTTAGATTTAGATCTATTGTAAGTTTTGGGCGCAGCTGCAGATTCCATCCCGCTGTGCTCCCGGAGCAAGCAGCAGGAGAAGTATGTGATTAATAATTAGCTCCGATACTATTATCCAGGAATAAAAAATGTTGACAACCCTATTAGTGACACAGGATGAGAGAAAGTAATACGTTTTCCATGTAGAATTTGGACTCACTCACCCCTGGCCCATCGGTACTATATACAGTAGTATGAACTTTAAATGTTCAACCATACTGTAGCTATACCTGAGTGAAATAGAAAACACTGAAAACAGTTAAACAAAACCTAATTGCTTTTACTAACGTGATAACAAAAACAATGAAAAAACTTTGGTCAGTTTTGCAGGCCTTAGCTTTCAAATGAGGTGTTACACTGGCCTGTAGGCTGTAAGCTCTCAGGTCAAGAAGCTTAAGGCGGGGGTTAAGGGGTTAAACTTGCTGAAAAGCTTCTATCGCATTAGAGTTGAAAAATATTAGTGGCAGTGTTGTTGATGTATCTTGATTTTAAGCGCATCATGTTTCTGTAGATAGACTGTTCATGGCTACTTTATTTCTGTGACTAAAACCATGATCGCAAGCAGCTAAGTTACTCCTCGCTGCCAAAGCCCTCACAGATGGACTTGTGCAACCAACCTTCTGTTTTCGCCAAAGTAACAAGAACACGCTCATATTCCAATTTTGACGGGACAGATTTGTGGCTGCGTCACATGAGCAGGGTCCAGTTCCACCTTCCACATTCAGAAATCCTTCAAACACCCTTGTGAAAAGTTCCTCCAGCCTGGCAGCGGTGCGAGGCCCCGCGCATTAGAGCGGCGGTCACCGCGGCGGCTGGCAGACAGAGCCCTCCCTGAGGTGCCGCTCCGGACACACGGGTCAGGGCTCCGAGCAGGAACGGAGCTGGCCGGAATAATTATTACGCGACCTGCGCACACCTGGAAATGTACGGATTTTAATGCCGTGTGACTTGGGTTGCACTGCTAAAAACGGGAAGGTCCTCGGTCTGAGTTATGAGGCTCATGGGATATATGCGCGCACTACCAAAATACAAGTTTTGTGGGGACTATGTTTAATGTTAAGAAGTTATGGTGACTGAATATTCACTTTAGTTTATCGTCTAGTCTACATGTAAATGCAGGTGATCTGAATTGTGTTTCTCTTAATCCATTGATGCAAAAAGACCTTTATATCAAACACATATGCACACAATATGGGTCAAGGCAGGCAGAGTTCAGCTTCCTTACAGCCTGGTGGATAAAGCCGTCCTTCAGTCAGTTGGACCAGTCACCGATCGAGACCCAGCAGTCTTCTCCATGAGGTAGGACTGCAAGAGGGGTGTGTGGTATCTAAAGCCAGTCGAGGGGCCCTGTCCAGGTCATTGTTCAGCTGAAGCCCAACAGTCAATGTCAATCTCAACTTTATTTATATAGCACATTTACAAAAAAAGCTATCTACCCAAAGTGCTGTACAACAAACATTATGGAGGGCAATGAATGAGTAAAAAGACAATTACAAGATACACGAACACTAAACAATAATAATAATACATGAGACCTACTCAGCTTGTGTTGAAGGCCAGAGCAAAAAGGTGGGTTTTCAACGACGACTTCAAAACATGAATAGACTTGGCCATTTTAACAGTCAACGGAAGGCTGTTCCAGAGTCATTTGATTGGAGGATCTCAATGATCGAACGGGATCACGGATCGACCAAGGCTCTGAAAGGTAGGGTGGAGCCAACCCATTCAGACATTTAAAAACCATCAACCGAATCTTAAATTGAATCCTAAAGCCGACTGGAAGCCAACACGGAAGTTATGTGCCGCTGCGTTTTTGTACTAACTAGTCTTACACAGTCCACAGAGAAGAGCGTCGTCCAGCTATATCCGAGGAGCTTACGATGGTCTGTAGGAACAGTCTGGGTCTGTTTACTGGAGCAGATGACAACCCCATAACTTTTCACGAAGCACTTGGCGTAAAGTAGTTTGCAAACACTAGTCTCCAAAAACATTCAGACACAAAAAAAAACACCACAATTCACGAGGAGAGAAGTCATGAAACCATCTTTTTGGGGATTTGGGAGCGGGAGATGCATGTGAGCAAAATTAGTCTTCGATCTTCTTTTTATTATTAGATTCTTTATTGTCCCTTGCTGATGTTGGGTGTGGGGGAGCGGATGATTTTAGATGCAGCACGAGTGATTTTGAGGAGCTTGTTTTTATGAGAGACTGACAGCATGGTGTAAAAACAGGGTGAACAGTACAGCAGGATGGACTTGCTTTTGGTGCTGGACCCATGTGGTTTCTGTTGTAAATGTTTTCTGTGACACAGTACACTCTATAGTGCATAAGGAGAAACCCATAAACTGCAGACAGAAAGCCCCCATCCATCCCAGGGATCGAAACCCAGGACCATCTTGCAGTAAGCCACTGTCCTGCCTGAGACTAGCCTGACACGAGCCAGACTGATCCTCCATGTTAAGAGATACATGGGGATACAGTCTGGAACTGTGCGATTTGAATCTCGCTGACAAAACCAAGACGAGCCAATCATGGCACGGGAGGCGGGAGTTAACAGTGCGTCATCTTCCGCGCTAGGATTTCCCATCAAACACCAGTGCTCATCCGGGCCGTAACCAAAACAGTGAAGATGGCGGCTGCGACACAACGATCTTTTACCAGCGCCCTTTCTTCTGTTCCAAATGAGCTGGTCCTTAATCAATTAATCAATCAATCAATCTTTATTTATAAAGCGCTTTTCATACCGAAAGGTATCACAAAGTGCTTTACAGATTACAACATCCAAAACAATACATCCATATATATATATATACACACACAAACATACATATATACACGTACATACACACAATATACAATATATCATTAGGACTAAATAAATAGATGTCAGTTAAAAGCTAAGCTAAAAAGGTGGGTCTTGAGCCTGCGCTTAAAAACATGAACGTTCTCTGTGGTCTTGAGCCACAGCAAGAAGCTGCTCTAAGGGCTTTCACCGGAACGTCCACCTGACTGCACGTGTGGACTACAAAAAAAAAGGTGGAGAACGTAAACGCAAGTGTAGGTCGCTTTGTGTTTGATGGGTCCTCTCTGATTCAAACTGCGATCGTTAGCCCCGCTTCGAGTCTCCATTTGGAAATTGCATCCTATTAGCACAATTCCAGACTGTCTTTATATGTATTTATAAATACATAAATAAAGTCAGTCTGGTTTTATGCCAGGCTAGCCTGAGACAGCCGCCATAAAAACATTTACTTAACGTTAGCCAATTACAAAACCGCCTTGGATACACATTTTCACAACCCATTTTAAGTTGACCAGAGTAGCTTATTTCACAGAATCGATAGCTCCCAATTAACTGCGGATTGACCAGGCTGACTGTACCTCCACACACTATGCATCTACTGTATTTTTAGTTCGCTCCTGGTGTGTCCCTTATCATTGCCAGCGCTCCACTTTAAAACAGTCACAGTACTTACGGGCCATAAATTAGACTCCAATTTAAATGTTTCCTCCCTCATTCTGCCGCGGCGCTCCTCTCTCTCTACCCTCCCGCTGCGGTGCTCCATCTGTCTTGTATACTTCTTCTAACTCCCCTCTCCTTCCCTTCTCCCTGCACTAATCTCCCATTATTACTGAGACGCCGCGTGAGAGGCAGCCGGATGTAATGTAGCTATAGACATTTGTCAATCTGCATAAGAGCGCGCGTGCATTTGAGTTTGTATCCAGATTGTTTCATATTTACGAGCAGAAAATACATGTTTATTGATCAGACCATGAACATAAGACAACCCAATAAGCCAACTATAGCTCAAACTCTCTTCCTAACCTTAAAGCCATACATTTCTCACCCATATACCCTACAAGCATTTGCATCGTTTTAAGTTGCCAATGCTTGTGTTTGAAAAGTGTCTTGAACAAACTCATCTGACGGTGAACTTTGTGACGGGTTTTGTTTCATGTGGATTGTCCTAGTGCCATAAATCAACACAAAATCACCTGCATTTTGACGGTTTCCATAGTTACTGTCGTGGAATTCTCATTTGCCCTCCACCTCAATTTCAGAACGTCGTGAATAGGCAACGCATTTTTGTCTAAGAGCTTTGTGAGGCACACTCCACTCCAGAACAGTAGGGGGCAGTGTGCCTAGAGTACTGACTCACGCCAAGAAAGAAGCTAGGTTTGTCCCTGTCGTGTTGCCGTATACAGGTGGGGAATTCGGGCGCGATCTCCACGTTTTTTTGAAGCGCCCACTTTCAGCTCGTACCTTCAGTATTTTCTTCAGCAAACACTTCAGGACTTTCATTTAGCTGAGCAACTTTGACTGGAGTACTATTTCACCGTGAGTATCCGTCCCTTTACTCATGAAATCACGCACTTTGACCACCATGTCTGTTGTGACTTTTACTGCTTTTGTGACACATAGCATTGGCGTCATGTGACCTGGAATGTTCCGAAGTGTAGCTTTAACGTTGCTAACATCTGCCTGACCAGACACGTGGGACGGTGAGCAGGGTTACTATGGCAACACGTACAGCATGATTAACAAACTGTATCATTGTGAATTCCGTATATACTGATACAGTATTTCCCCAATGTGTTATAATTTGTGATCATGTAAAGTTACCCCGACATGCAGCTGTACGTCGACGCAGCAGTTGGCAGGAAGTGAGATCTGTTTTTGTGCTGTTTATCAGTGTGATATGGAGAATCAGCATGGCAGCTCAACGAGGCCCCCTGGTGAGCGGCAGTGGTAGTGCTATCTATAGGTTTTTTTTCACCTCCTCCTCGTCCTCTTTCTCCCGTTGCTGTTGTGCAATCATTCAGTTCACACACAGTCTGGGCTCTAGCTGTCAAGTCTGCCGTGGATTTTTAGACAGACAGATAGTGCACACAAATGATCCTCCTCCGCCCGGAGAAGTCACTGCTATTGGCGCGTTAAAGAGGTAAGGCGGCATTATTATTGAAGGAGGGCTAAACCATATCAAATTACAATCAAAGATGCCGTAAAGCAAAGGACGGAAGATGAGGGAATGTGTAGCAACGTGTTTGATTCAAGTAGAAATCTTTCTTTTTCACTGCAATGTATATGTTTGCATTTTCATCCAGCGTACGTTGAACACCGGCCTCTTTGTGTTTTCTTTCCACTTTATTAGGTTTAGGACTGGTGCAAAGAACTGGCTTGAGGAACAAAGTAGATTCCAACAAAACCACCTCCCCCTCCATTTAAGTGGACAACGTTCACTGTTACGACAACGTAACAGTGATGAGCTTTGGGGACTAAAACATGACCAGACGTTCAATACTTATTTTCAATAATTATCGATTTGTTGAAATACTTAAAGACTTTTTTTTTTATGAAACTGACTAAAACTAGACTAAAACGGTCACAATTCGAAATGACAAAAATGTGACTAAAGCCCTATTCGCACAGGATTAGAATGACCTGGGGACATTGGTGATTTTTATGGGAATTCGCACGGGATCAGCAGTGTCGGTAATTCACTCATTGTCATGGACTTTCTCACAGAAATGACGGATAGATAATGACACTGAATGATGACAACAAGCCTTTTATTTTATCCTTTATTTATCCAGGTTGGTCCCCTGAGTCTCATTTGCGAGCGAGATCTATTTCAAACGCATACATACATTTATATTATAAATAGTGCAAATAAAAATGCTAAAGTTTCACAGATACATCATGAGAAAAAAAAAGGTTTTGTTAAAACAACAGCAATTTCCTATAGACACATTTCTCAGACCTTTAAATAAAACTAAATTCTCCAAGTGTGACCAGGTTGGACAGCTTCAGGTCCTGCTGAAGCCTGTTCCAGCCGGAGGGACCTGAGAAGGAGAAAGCCTTTTTTTTCCCAAGCTCTGTGTGCACTGAATTCGTTTAAACAACATCTCCACGGTCTAAAACGCTCATGAAGGTGGCAGACACCAACTGTTTTCTGACTTGATAAGAGAAACATGACTCATTTCGATAGAAGAAACCAGCTTAAAGGAACAGGCCACAGTTTTTACATACTGAGATATGTTCTGAGCTTAGACGAGTTGATACGTACTTGTTTGGTGTGCTCAGTCACGCTAAAAGACCAAAGATGTTGTTAGCATTTGGCCTCTCCCAGTATATTCCTATGGCTCCAAACGGGGGTGAAGTTAGAAGCGACCACGCTCTTCCCACGGGCGCGCACAAAGACCAGACACCTGTCTGGTCTTTGTATCAACCCTTCTAAACTCAGGTAAGAACATATCTCAGTATGGAAAAATGGTGGCCTGTTCCTTTAAGTTTCTTCAGCAGGCTTTCAATGTGTCCTTTGAAGGTCAAACTGTCATCGATGTGAATGCCGAGGTATTAATGGGATGTTACAAAATCAATAGACTCTCCTTGTTTTGTGATAATTTTTAGGTAGAGGTGAGGGGACTTTTGTCTGTTAGTAAATATCATATCTTTAGTCTTGCCTGCATTCAGTATCAACCCAAGTTGTGAAAGTTGGGACAGAATGCTGTCAAGCAAAGACTGCAGGTATTCAAAAACACGTTCAATAGATTTAGAATGGCAGTAGAGCACAGAATCATCCGCATTTTTAAGACCATGGCCCAGATGGTTTATGTAACTAGTGAACAGAGAAGGCCCTAAAATGGAATCCTGAGGGACTCCTTTTGTTGTGTCCTGGAAACCTCACTTTGGCCACCAATTGAACACATTGTTTACGACCAACTAAATAATTCAAGAACCAACCTGTGGTCTTGTCTGTGAATCCGATGTCCAAACGCCTTTGACACAACTTCCCATCATCAACTGTTTCAAAAGCTTTGGACAAATCCAAGAAGACTGCAGCACAGTATTCCTTTGCCTCAAGAGCTTCCAAAACCACATTGAGAACTTTTAATGTGGTGGTAAGTGCAGAGCCGTTTTTTCCTATACGCAAACTACGCAAGGTGCGTAGGGCCCCCGCAAGGGCCCCACATTATGTTCCACTTCTACCCTGCTCTACTGCACAGTGGAACTGTTTTTGACCGTAAATGGGTTCACTCTTCGTCGAATAGCCATGGGATGCGTAGGTACTGTTGGGCCCCCGTGTGGATTTTTGCTTAGGGCTCCAGAAGGGCCAGCACCAACTCTGGGTAACTGTCCCATCACCATTTCTAAAGCCAGATTATTTGTATTTATTTATTTATTCATTCGTGTTACCAGCGCTAACTAGGTTTGTTTATGAGATTTGCTTTAGCGCACATGCTACGACAAACAACATCCTCGTCGCGGCTCAGTGATTTGTCGCGATGACAATGGGGCTGTGCTTCCGGTTCACGTCTGTTACATCGAAGATTTTCCTCTTTTATACGTTTTTTTAATGTATAAAAAAACAGTAATGCTTTGATAGCGTAATATATAATAATATAAAAAAATGACGTTTTAAATGGATGTTGCCCTTATTTATACTTTATTACACTGGTTAAAAACTTTCCAAACTCCGACATGTCGATTCGCACGAGACTAGAATCACCTGGGGACCTTTGCAGAATTACCCAAGGTAAAAATCAGGGGAATTTTTGCAGCCATACATTTATTATTTATCTTGCCAAGGGGTCAACTCGTGTAACGATGAGGCAAACGCTTTCCAGTCAAACTTTGCTGCCGAATGACCTTGCAAACCGCGGCTCTCCACAACCCAATGTTTGCACAATATCCCCCCATTGACACGACGTAGGCTGGAACAAGTGCCATTTCCAACCATTCCATTTATACATCGCATTTTGTTTACGTACTTGGTCCTCGGGAGAGACTGGGAATGAATTATTCCAGCCGGCTCCGGTAAAACCCCGGCCAAATGAAGCGGCGCCGTGGCATTTATTAGGCGGCTAACAGCATGCTGACATTTGCGGCTTCCACGCCATTATGATTTTAAATAACATTTTACAGCGCTTATCATTCTGGCCCCGTTCCTATTTGAATACAACAGGACCTCTTAAGCGCCGAATAAATTGCAGATTGCATTTTGACGCCACCCCGACATAATGAAAACAATGCGTCTATACCGTCCACCGTTGGCGGGGGCGTCACCAGGCGCGTCATTGTTATTGTGAATGTTACGCAGATCTCACACGAGGCTTTTAATGAGGGAGGGGTGACAGTGGGCCCGGCGTCGGAGCGCATATGGTAAATAACAGGCACGTGCGGATAGGGCTGGGCGATATGGCCCAAAAATAAAATCTCATTTTTTTTACTCAGTTTGGACGATTACGATTTTAACCTATTTAAGTTAAATATAATACTTCCCGCACACTGCCAACCTTGCTAAAATAGTTTATTAGGATTAGGTCAATGTTTCCTGAGACCTTCATCATTCAAATTGGAAATAAACTTAAAAAGATCTCCTTATTTTTCATATAAAAAACTGCCCAGAGACCCCCACATTCATATTAGGATTTCAAATATAGCCCACCATTTGGCCCATTAAAAATGGTTAGTTCTGTTTTAAATATTCCTCGTCTGCTCTCGTAAAACGTCCTCATGAGCTCTGCTGTGATTGACATCCGTCTCCATGGAGACTCAAGGGGAAAGGGGCGGAGCTACATGGTGCTGTGTGTCCGCCATGTCTCCGCTCTGAGTGGGAGCAGGGCAGAGGACCGGAGGGGAAACTGTGTTTTGGCGAAGAAAGCTCCATCGCGCACAACGAAAACACAACACACGGCCTTTGTAAAGCAGCAGCGATCGTCAGAAAGTCGCTGGGTTCCCCACTGGCGTCATTTCTGTAAACAGTCGCTACGGAGCGTCTGAAACGTTGCTAAATTGGCAGCGCGGCGCACGTTAGGCGGACATGGAGCGATTTTGCCATTTTCCACGTCGTCTGTTTTTAAAAGCATGTTTATCGCCCAGCCCTACGTGCGGAGGAACGTGCACCCATTCAGGCTGTATGGGTAGTACAACAATGATGACGGATAACAGGATGTGATATTAAGGCACATATCAGAAGCCCCTTATGAGACAGGCCCGGTTAGAACCATGAGGCCGTCCTTCTGTGGACCCACCACCTGCAGGAGGAGCTCCAACAGCTGCCCCCACGACCCGGCAACGGACAAGTGGAAGAAAATGGATGGATGGATGGATGGATATTAAGGCGAGACACTGCAGGTGAATGGTTGCCTGGGAATCCCCGTGCTGCTGCGCTCGAATCATTTCGACCTTCACAGCAGTCTGGGGACCATGGCCCAAATCTTCCCATGGATTTGGAAACCAATCACAGAACGAGGAGGGACGGCAAGACGATGACGCACTATTCGACATACTTGTAGTTTGTTTACGGATCCAACGTGACAGCAGCAGACGCCACAGCATCTTTCGATCAAGCTTCAGACCGTGTTCTAAATAGTGTAGCTCGAAAGTTTGGTCCTCGTCATATGTCATCTGATATAATGATGCGATTGGCTATGGCTACATGCAGACACATATGATCGACATTCGTAGGGCCCAATAAACGGCTATGGACAATCGTAAACCACTCCTAGGAGAAAATGAATTTGTGGTCCCCAGACTAAATATAACTTGGGCTGAAGCAAGAAGCGTATGAGTGCCCACCCCCAAATTTAGTGCAATACAAAAAGTACATTTCACACAATGGTACAGAAGGAACAAAACACAAGACCTCATCCAAAGAGAATTTGACACATTTCAGCAGCAGACCAACTTACAAACTTACAAAACCATATTTGAACTGTTTATATAATTAGGTGAAACAAAGCACAGCTACAACAACGATCTTGTTTCATGTACGATGTCTAATACAAAGCAAGTAAAAAAATGCGATCATTAATATATTTATTTCAGATTGTTACCCGTGATTACCGAGAGTTACTTTTATGTTATAAAGGTACATTAACACATATTATACTCCGAGATCTTGCTACTTCCCAGTTGTCATTACCATCCTCAGTATAATTTTAATTTCGGTTTAATTATCACCATCATCATCATCATCATCATCATTATATATTTATTTAATTTAGTTATATGTGAGGTATGATGTAAGCCCTGCATAGTGTGGTTTAAAAAGCCACGTAACATTTCCCCCGTGACGAGCCGCCTTTCATCTCACACACCTTTTGCTTTTCGCCGGACCAAACTTTTTTCCACTGATCTGTAGCCTTTATTTACATTCCGTCTGTTTATTCTCCACAGACACAAAGTTGGACAGAAATACTCGAGTCTTTGAACGTTTAAAAAAAAAAAGTGTTAAATACAATCCTCAGACAGTTGGATAACATCTGGCGGTGCGAGCTTCAGTGGTGTACAGCCGCGTGAATCATCTCTCAGGGAGGAGAGCGGGCGGCAACAAAAGGCACCGCCGACTGCCTGCATAACAACAGCAGAGGAGCAAACCACACGGGCTACGCTGGGACGAGGAGCCGGCAGAGGCGCACTCCCTTTGTGAATGCAGCTGAAACTTGTAAGATCTGAGAGAGATGTTATTGCTGTGGTTTATTTGGAGTTCTGACGATGGAAAGTAAGTGTTGCAGAACGCGACAATGATTAATGTCACAATCACATTTCATTGCAAAAGAGTTCAACCGGAAAAAAGAACGATCGGTGAAATCATCTCGGAAAGAAAGCTTGATCGGAAGTCTATGAACCTTAAACATTCAGATCATTCCCGTCACTGAGGCTTAGGCAGAGGGCGTTCTGAATGGCTGAGTTCAAGTGGAAGTTTCGCCCATAATTGTGGCCTAATAAATCTGCTTCGAGGCAACTAAGCATTGGCATCTTGCGCTGTATAACTTGAAAATAATTTCTGAACAAGTACTGTGTTTGGTTGGAGCGGCTCCCCTCCCCCTCTGCATGCAGCCGTAGGTACGCTGAATGACCTGGATTTACCTGACTGTTCTGACCTGGGGTGGCCGCAGTCGGCCAGGTCCAGGTTCAGCGGCCCTCTGGATTTCTTCTTCCCTAATGGCATGGGTATATTCCAAGATTACAATGCCAGGATTTTTCCCTCCTGCAACCGCCACCTTAACCTGGTGGAGGGGTTTGAGCGCCCGGATGATCCTGGGGGCTCTGTTGTCGGGGGCTTCGTGCCCCTGGTAGGGTCTCCCATGACAAACAGGTCCTAGGTGACGGGTCAGACAAAGAGCGGTTCAGATGCTCCTTATGAGAGACCAACAGGCCCGGTTAGAACCATGAGGCCGTCCTTCTGTGGACCCACCCCCTGCCATAGGGGCTGGTGCGATGTGATTTGGGATGCACCAACAGCTGCCCCCACGACCCGGCAACGGACAAGTGGAAAAAGATGGATGGATGGATGGACAATGCCAGGATTTATCAGGGGCAACTTGTGAAAGAGTGGTTCAGGGAGTATGAGATGGATTGGCCACCACAGAGTCCAGATCTTAACCCCATTGAGAGGCTTTGGGATGTGCTGGAGAAGGATTTGCACAGTGATCACACTCTCCCATCATCAATACAAGACTTTGACGAAAAATGAATGCAACACTGGGTCTTTTTGACATTGCAGACGGTGATTGATACAATGTCACAGTGAATGTGTGTACAAGCAAAATTGTTGGCCCAATACGCTGACGTAATAAAGTTTAATTACAGAACTGCTCAAATGTATGAGGGTTTATTAACAAATCAAAGCACCTCTGCTGTTTAACACCACATTTAACAGAATGACCCAAACCTGTGAGAATAAAACTATACTTCTGTATATGTTTTGATGAATGTTATTGCATGGTTTCAACATTCACTCTTATTTTCACATTATCCAATTAAGCAACATTTTTGTTTCAGTTATGGTGTTATGGTGCAGAATCTGCAGTAATGCACAGTTTTTATTATTTTGATGGAAAGTGCATAAATTTGACACATGCACTGAAACACGCCATGCCAGATTGTAGTCATAAGTTTATGTACATAATTTAATCCTTTTTCTTCATACACTTGATACAAGACTAACTAGGTTGCATCGGGACACTCAAGTATTTTCATGTAGTCCCACCAGGATACTGAATTAGATGCACCACTTAAGAAATGTGTGAATGTTTTCTACAAGCAGGATTCACTGCCAGTTCTTAATGTTATTTAATTAATCTATTTACTATTCATTATCTATCAATTTGCTTGTTCCATTCATCTTCCATAATCATACATATTACATAATAATAATAAATATGTATTACTGCTCTGAAGGATGTTATAAGAGCTGCGTTCATATATCATTTATGAAGTAGGATTATTCTACGTTTATAAAGACATAGTATATGAAATGAATGAACACGTTAGTTTAGAAGTTGAAGTCATGTTTATTCTTAATCAGAGGGACATATCTGTGCATTGAGCGCTCGTTCTTCGAGTGAGTGATTGTTACAATAGTAATATGTAAGTAATATCTTTCTTTTCTTTTTTTTTCATTGCAATTTGTGCATTTTGTACAATTGAAAAACTAAAGAAAAAAGATCGAACAAACAAATATATACAGAAGAGTAAAACAATAACAAAAGAACTACAGATAGCATAAATGCATTTGTCATTTCATATTCAAACAGATACATTTTCTCAGTGTTAAGTTTTACAAGTTTAAAATTAGTTTCATTTAATGTTTAGTTTAGTTTTGATAGTCAAAATGTAATCACATATTTCTTTTCATTGTTGATCTGGTCAATTTTAATCAAGAATAGTAACTTCACATTTGACATGTTTTTGGCCATCCCAGGTCAGTGTCTGGATTAGAACTGCTTTCGAATGTTGAAAACTAAGCGTAAATTCATGACGCTAAAGTCTGGACAGTCAGTTTTGAGCCTGAACTTGTACTTTTGCCATTTTTAGTGACTTTTCCAAGTACACAACGAATTATCTCCCTGTAACTTTAACCAGCAACCTCCATGGCTTCAAGCAGGAGCACTATCCACGAGCACAGTGAGTAAAAGCTGGTTGAAGTGTTTTCTTATCAAAAGGTCTTATTATTTCTCCACTGGTCCAGGTGGTCCAGAGGATTGAAGAAATCACAGTCCGTGAGTCATGGGAAAGCAGATTGCAGAAGACTGGTTTAGCGTCAGTAAAAGCGCAGAGTCACGGTCGCGGAGAAGTCGCAGTGAAATGGCAGATGGCTTAATAATGAGTCTCTTACAATAATCAAATGGCTCTCAAAGGGGATATAGATTTTTCACTCTTTTAATACGTTTTCTGGGGGACTATAAAAGTATATTTATCACACATGAATAATGTCAAGTGAAAATACGGATGTTTTTTCACGGCTGATTGGCGAAAAACAGCACTTGTAGCTAGCGTTAGCATGTGTAGCATGAAACTAACGTTATAAATAAAAACACCCGACTACAATATCTTTGCATTTCTTGTAATCTTAACTCTTTAGTATGCCTCTAGTGCCCCCTGCTGTCTGTCACTGAGCTCCTGCACTGGAGTTAAGCCTCTAGGGTTAAATCTGTACTGTTTGCTTTTAATGTTTAAAAATCCAATGTGGGCTTATACTGCACTCTCTAAATGATTTGTTACACTATTTAGTAGCTTATAAGTTCATGAATTTGTGAACATCCCTACTCAAGTTGTTTTCCCCAAAGTTTAAGTTTAAGATAACATGGAAAAAAGATTCCTGGAGACTCCTGATTTTGTTCTTCAAATATGATTTCAAGGTGGAAGCTATTGTACCTCCAATGATTTCAAGTTAATGCTGTGTGTCTACATTTTTGCTATTATGCCTGCAGTGAACGGATTTACTGACAATTACAGCATTTAGCAAGACAAAATGTACATGACTGTGGCATTCAGCAAATCCAAATAGATAAGTAAATAGGACTAAAGAATTTCTAAATGTTGAAAGTGCTCGTGAAGATGGCCGACACCTCTGAAATGTACATTTGCCTTTTTTGCTCCATAATTCAAGCCACTCCCTTGATGCTTCTACTTCCCATCTGTGCTTCCCCCTTAATTGGTTTGGCCTTGTGTCCGGTCTGACTTTAAACACAGAACTCAATGTCCTTTATAGATATCAGTATTTACTAACATTCCATTAAAAAATAAATGAATAAATCGCAAAGCAGTGAACAGATGGTTCTAAGAAATACTGTATTTGGAGACTGTGGAGCCTGAATTGTTCACTCCCACAACGAATGACCTTGCTTTTAGTTTATTTCATTATGACTGAGAGTTAGTTATTAGAGGTAGGGGAAACCGGTGTACTGCCTTCAGAGCGTGGTGTCCTGCACTGGTCAGCTCCTCCACCGCCTCTTTCCTCTCCCCAATCCACAACAGTCTTTCACCATGTTCTGGAAGTGCGTAGCTGACGAATGTACCCCATCTTATAACGCGCCGTCTTATTCTCCAGTGAACGAATATTAGTACTGAATTTTGTCTGGGATGCCATGATTTTGTGTTTTTAAATTGTGAATTGTTAAATCTTTCTGTGAAGCACTTTGGTCTTCCTGGTGTTGTTGTAAAGTGCTATATAAATAAACTTTGATTGATTGATTCAATAGAAGACGTATGTGGCTTAGCTGCGAGTCTTGTCCGGATACCTCCTCGTTTGTCCCTTTTTTTTGTAAACCTGTAGCGCCTCTTGTGGCGCCTCCACTGTGCTGTCGGTTTGGGGGGCTCTTTGTGCCTCTTCAGTGTTGCAAAGAAATGTGTAGGTCTTTAACTCTTCAGCTAGGTGTTTACTTTTAAAAACCTGGGTCCTTTATGGCTTGTCTTGGCTCTGAAGTAAAAAAAAATAAAAAAACCTGAACAGAAACACAGCAAAGATGTACAGACGTATCCAGTAAAACAATGTGGACCACAGAAACTACAAATGCAGTACGCAGGAAAAGGCAAAAAGAAAAATGCAGCTGTATCAAGAGAGAGGGAGGTTGATCCTTGTTTTAGCTCAAGCTGTTAAATGATCAATAACGCCCCAAATCAGATAAAGAATTGTATTTCATTTTCATTTATTTCAGGCAAGGGCCCAGAAAGTACAAGGTAGACAAAATATAGTTAAGTCATTTGTGCAAAAAAGGGATATACAGTATGTAAACATAACCACCCAGTCTGTTTTGTTGTAACTTTACTGGGAGAGCTCCAGCTCGTGACCATGGAGATGTTGACTACATTGAGATTAGGTCCTCACCCAAATCCATTCTTTGATTACCCTCTGCAAAAATAGCATTTTTTTGTGTCTTGCTGGTCTCGCAGTAATTTGTGGAAAACCAAACGTGAACACGGTTAGAATTGTAAAAACCTTCAGTCTGCCCTGATTCACTCCCCTGTCTGATAAAGCGGTACATGTGCTAAAATGAGGCTTACAATTAACATATATGAGCAGTCATATATGAGGTGTGCGGGAGGTATTGCAAAGGCCAGAAACAAGTCGGGGCAGTTGAACGGTTATGCATTCATGGCGTGAAAACGTGAGGAAATTGATAGCGCAGCTTTGAATACGATCCCAAACGTTGGGAAACACTTTTTTTCTGTAACGGCTTATCATTATTGTCAATAGTGTGTGCCTGATGCTCATTGAAGGCAGTAAACTATTAAGACACGTGGCATTATGTAGGAAACAAAGAAAGGTGACGTAACTTATGTTTTGTTTTCTAAATCCTTCAAAAGTGTATACTCATGCATGTGATGTTTGCGTTTGAGTATAATGCTGAAAGTTTGTCATGTGATGTTTGAGATGCTTGAGAGATGAGGGGCAGGTTTATATACGTTCTTTGAAATTCTTCCTACTCCCTTTTGAGCACAACTGTCTTGTTTTGTTCTTCTGTAAAATACGCTTTCATTCCTATGCTGCTCAAATGAATAAATAAATGAAATGAAAATTGCCGCTCTTTATTCTTGGCATGCTTTTCAACAGTCCGTGAAGTCAAAGCCAGTCTGCAAAGTAGTAATCAAAGCAAACATAATTCCATAATGTGTTCATTCATAAAAGGGATGCCTTCAGTGAGAATCTACAATGTAACATTTGACCACCACTGAGTATGGAGTGAATGTAAAATGCTCTCATGTAAAGCGCTTTGTGGCCATGTCTGTGAAAGGAGCTATATAAATAAAGATCTTCTTCTTCTGTATATGATGAATATTTGGAAATAATGAACAGTCAATTGAATTTAGCAAATTCACCAATACACTTCTACTAGAGTAAACTATTACTCCATCTCCGAAGCTAGAGTCATAAAACATTTTGTCATTCACTGATTGAGAGGACTACGCTTCCTGTTTTGTAGTGTGGATCTATGTAGTGATTGGGACTCCCTTAAGCATGGGACGGCCGCTGGGGCGTCAAGTTTGCAGAGCAGGAGAAAGTCCACTGTGCGAGCTTTTCATTCGAGTCACGACTGACTTCATTTTTTTTCATCCCAGTCTCAGAAGTGCCTGCAAGTTTCCCAGCACATGGAAGGTAAAATATACCCATACCTCTGTCTCTCTCTCTTAACAAAGATACTTTTCTTTCAGTCGCTGTAGCGCGTGGAGAATATTAATAACGGCGATGCTGCGGCGCTGGCTGCTGTGTCTGCGGGTCCCACTAAAGACTTGGCAATAGGCACTAACCCTCTAACCCCATGACTGTCCCACCAGCAGATACTTGTGGAGAAGCATCAAAGATGGGCCCAACAGTAACTGCAGCATTCAAAGAAATGTGTGGCCAAACGCTGGAGGGAGAGCTGGAGGGTTTTTGTTGTTTATTTGCATCTGTATTGTATGTATGTGTATGTATGGTAAGAGTTAGTACTATTTCTACATTGCGCTTTGGTTCGACTGAACACATTAAGGAATAATATAAAATGTATAAACTTTGAAGTTCTTAACCTCTTAACCCTTGCCTTGACCGAGCACATTTCCTCCAGTTCAACTTTAATCAAATCTAAAAGCTTCCTAAAAAAAAAACCCCAAAAAGGTGCAGGTGACAGAAAAGTGATGACAAAGCAATAAAAAGGTTACAAGAATGAGACGTAAACACAGCAAAAAATTGAAAGAGTGACAAAAACGCAAAAAAAAAAGTAGGGTTTAGTCTAATCATGATTTTAATAAAGGTCATCACGATAACCACGTGGTGGTTAAAAGCTTTTTTGAGCTTTTAACCATGTTGTTATGCTATTTCCTTCTCAGAAACACCCCCAGAGTGGTTTTTGGATTCATTCACGCAGTTCTCAGTAATCCTCCTGAATCCTGCGCTCTGAGCAGCTGCTCCGCCCTCTCCTGGTAAACGACTGACATGTTCAGTTGTGTCGTCACAGCGGAACGGAAGTGCTCGACGTCTGTAATCTAATTTACTTCAATGTACTGAGTGTGACCTGTGTCTAAGTGACTCTGCGTTGTGTAGTGCTCTGTATCACGATAAGAGACCTGGCTGAATTTGGGACAAGGCAACGCCCGGAACCCATTTATTTCCTGGCAAAGGAGAATAAAATAAAGTGGCGTTAGCCAAACACATGTGTGCCCAACACGGCCTAAGAGCATAAAAAAGAAGGAAACAGAAAACACGTAAGTACTAAATAACAACAGGGATGACGATAAAACAACATAATAACATAAAAGACAAGATGAAACTAACTGGATGTTAATTATATTAATACGATGTCTTTAGATGTAAAACCAGCCAACCTTTCTCTACGGTCGTTGGAAACAGAGAAAGGAGGAAGAGGCGGAGCCTAGCCTATATACCAGCAAACCGGAAGTGCCAAGTGTTGGGACAGACAACCAAAATAAAAGACATACATGGGCTAAACATACACTGCCAGGTACTTACTAACATAATTGCGTGTATTTCCACGCTGCTCCACGCAGTGGCGCACCACCTATTATCAGGATTTTAACCAACCCTTTACAACCTGTTACATGAGCACAACTATTGAAAGAGATAGGAGCTGAGACATCATGCCTTTCCATTTAATTTACTTCAATGAATCTAATGCCTTACGGCATGATTTTCATTTGTAAAACTGCTTTTTTCATTATTTCTGTCGTAAGAAAGAAAAAAAAAAAAAAAAGAAAAAAAAAAAAAAAAAAAGAGGAAGTGCCTGACGCGTCCGCGCTGCCCCTGTAGTGAAAATAAACGCACCCCGAGCGTCTGAACAGATGGTCGTGTCATGTTGCACCGAAAGTTGTGAAGAAGGAGCTCTTTCTAACCTACTCTGGAGTCTGGACACCTGTTCTTTTTTCTTACCTCACGATAATGTCACGGAGAAAACCGCGTTTGGCTGCGAGGACAGGACTTTATTCAACCTTCCTAAAGAAGAGGCCATTGAAGTTGGAATTTCCCTCCGGGATTCAGCGACTATCAGCCACAATAGTGTTTGTCTGAGCCTGTCGCTGATGGATGTTTGGTGAACCGCGGCCAGAATCAAAGTGGATTAACTTTTATAACCAGCGCAAGTCCCATAATGGAAACATCAGAGTGGTGAGTCGCTCAAAATGCATGTTAGCGTGTGTGTTAGCCATTTAGCCATGAAGCTGTGTTGCACATGTTAACTCCTTATAACTGCATCGTGAAGTAACTTCACTTTTTGCTGTGATATATATATTTCTACTACTGCTAAAGTTGTATGAGCGGAGAGAGGGGGCGGAGTTAACTGAATCCAAGCGTTTTGTCTTCCGGGTTGGAAAAATACCTCCAGAAAATATATTTATCACAAAAATTAGTGCTCCGTAGTGGTAGAGGTACAATATATCATATAAAAGCCTATACTTTACTTTGGAATGGCTTAAAATAGCATGATACAGCTTTAACTCGTCTAGTGGGCAAAACGGAAACACGCGGGGAGCTGCCAGAGGACCAGGACGCACGCACGGGGATAAAGAGTTTACCTTCGTAGAGGAAAACTATCGATCGCTATTTGGACCGTGTGGACTATTTTTGAGGCTGCAGCGGTGGATTAGCTGGACTTCTAACAGTGAATTGTAAGTTTGATCGTCTTTTTTACTAATGCGCAGTTTACTAATGTATGTACATATTAAGTTGTTAGCGCTTCACTCCGTGACGTCGTGGCCTTTTGAGGCTCCACACACAAACATGCGCTCGCTGTCTGCTTCTGACATTCATCATACATTCCACTTTTTTGCTTCTCCTTTGCTGATTTTTGTGTGTCGTGACTGTGAAGAAGTGTGGAGTTTTTTTTGTTTTGTTTTAGCTTAAAATATAATAATCATTATTATTAAATATATAATAATAATGATTATGGAAATTACACCCAAATTAAAATTATACTGAGAATGGTAATGACAACTGGAAAGTATCAAGATCTCAGATTATAATATCTATTAATGTACCTTCATAACATAAAAGTAACTCTCGGTTATCAAGGGTAAAAATCTGGAAGAAATATATTAAGGATCACATTTTTTTTTTTTTTTGACTGCTTTGTTCTAGACATCGTACATGAAACGGGATTGTTGTTGTAGCTGTGCGTTGCTTCAATTAATTGTATAAACAGTTCATATATTATTATTTTTTTTGGTAAGTTTGTAAGTTGGTCTGTATGAATGTAGCTGCTTGAAATGTTCTTTTTTTATTTATTTTATTGCACTTGGGGGGGGGGCAATCATAAGCTTTTGCTTCAGCCCACTCCTTTTGAGCACTATGTGTACTGCTCAAATAAACAAATAAACAAAAGCTTGAGTTTTCAGGTTGGCCGCAGCATCTGTTTACGCGCTAGTCCAGGAGAGACCACATTTATATATTTTTCTTATAAACAAAAACATCGAATCGAAAGTCGATACCGATAAATATGGAGGAAATAATCGTGATTTTTATTTATTTTTTCCCACAATCAAATATGCAGAAAAAAAGAAGAGGCAAAGAGGTGGCCTATACAGTGCCTTGCGAAAGTACTAATACACCTTGAACTTTTGCACATTTTGTCATGTTTACAACCCTAAACGTAAAGATTTTATATTACTGAAAGTTTACACAGTAATATAAAGTAATATACAGTAAAACACAGTAACATAAAATCTTTACATTTAGTGTTGTAAACATGACAAAATGTGCAAAAGTTCAAGGTGTATTAGTACTTTCGCAAGGCACTGTATAGGCCACCTCTTTGCCTCTTCTTTTTTTCTGCATATTTGATTGTGGAAAAAAAAAAAAATCACGACAGACAACAGACAACTGTGATGTGAAAGCAAAATGATACATGACTGTTATTTTTCAAAAAATAGAAAAGTGAAAAGTTGGGCATGCATAAGTATTCATACCAGAGCCATGGGAACGTATTTTGCTTAGGGGGTGCTGCGGGCCAAGATTGACCCAAAAACACCTTTTCTGTGCTTATTTCCAATTTACTAATATTACGTGCAATACACAAACTATCCACCAGGGGGTGCTGCAGCACCTTCAGCACCCTGGGTTTCCACGGCCTTGATTCATACAGCATCAATTAATACTTTGTGGAACCCCCTTTTGCTGCAATAACAGCAGCAAGGCTTCTGGGGTTTGACTACAAGGTTTGCACATCTAGAGACTGACATTTTAGCCCATTCCTCTTTACAAAACAACTCAAGGTCTGTTAAATTAGAACGAGAGCGTTTGTGAACAGCAGTTTTCAGGTCTTTCCACAGATTTTTAATAGAATTTAGGTCAGGACTTTGACTGGGCCATTCTAACACATTCACATGTTTGTTTTTAAACCATTCCATTGTAGATTTAGCTTTGTGTTTAGGGTCATTGTCCTGCTGGAAGGTGAATCTCCGCCCCAGCCTAAATTCTCTTTCTGACTCCAGCAGGTTTTGCTCCAAAATGTCTCTGTATTTGGCTCCATCCATCTTCCCAACTATTCTTACAATCTTCCCAGTCCCCGCTGAGGAAAAGCAGCCCCATAGCATGATGCTCCCCCCACCATATTTGACACTGGGGATGGTGCACTCAGGACGGTGAGCAGTGTTAGGTTTGCTCCATACATAACGTTTTGCATTTGGGCCAAAAAGGTAAATTTTTGTCTCATCTGACCAAAGCACCTTCTTCCACATGGTAGCTGTGTCCTCCATATGACTTCTAGCAAACTTCAAACGGAATTTCTTATGGCCTCCTTTCAATAATGGCTTTCTTCTTGCCACTTGTCCATGAAGGCCAGATTTATGTAGAATACGACTTATAGTTGTCCCATGTGTAGGCCTGCCGCGATAATTACTATATCGAGTTATCGCTCGATAAGTAAAATGAAGGATGGTAACATGTTTAGTCTCGATAAATGCACGTGCTGCGTGTGCTTAAAATAAATACAGAAACATGAACACTATCACAGCGCTGAGTGAGCGGAGCGTCCATCCAACCCGTCTCCCTGTACATAAAGACAGCATTGAGCACATCAGCCGTGTCCCGCATGTATCCAGATCATTTATAGATCTGATGCTTTTGGAGAGAGACGGGGTGTAAACAAAGTGCTGCTACGGAGCTGCTGATTCCGACACTTTCTGTGAACTTATCGCGGAGCAAGAGGGACTCGTGTGAAAACATTTGGAACTCCAGTGTTTTCCAGGGAATTCTCATCACGGAGAGAATAACAACACTAATGCAACTGCAGGTTTGTCCAACATGAGAACGAAACGAAACCACTGCCCAGTCTGTGTATCAAAGCTAATCAGCGCTACTGTTAGCGAGAGGAACCCGAGCGCTTTAGCCACTGTCCAAATACAAGCGCGATAGTCCAGAGAACATTACTCAGTGCTTAGGTCTATGGTACAGAGAAATGCTGCAGCGGTTTGACAAACAGTCAACAAGTTTCCCAAAAAAGCTGCTGCACTTGGCTTTTAAATTTGGTTAAAGTCAAGCTGGAAAAAATTGTGTTTGGTTAAGGCGGGGGTTAAGAGATTAACACACTTTTATACAAGTAAATGTACCTGTAGGCCGCCGTTGTCTTGAAGTATTAGACGGCGCACGGAAAGAAAAGTCCAGTATTATCAGCACTGATGGCGCTTCACGTGTGCTTGGAACAATGTGGACAGCTGCGGCTTATAGACCACTGCGGTCTATATATATATATATATATATATATATATATATATATATATATATATATATATATATATAAAAAAGTTCATCATATATATATATATATATATATATATATATATATATGATGAACTTTTTTATTTTTTATATATATATATATATATATATAAAAAATAAAAAGTTCATCATATATATATATATATATATATATATATATGATGAACTTTTTTATTTTTTATATATATATATATATATATATAAAAAATAAAAAAGTTCATATATATATATATATATATATATATATATATATGAACTTTTTTATTTTTTATTTATACATTTTTGCTTCAGGTGCGCTCAATAGTCCGGAATGTACGTTACATTTATAATATAAAGTAATAAAACAAACATCTCCTTTCAACAAGGATTTTTGGGAGAAATGCAAACCCACAGCAATCCTTCCTGAAGTGCACAGCAAATGTAATCCTTTTCCTTCTAATCGCTTTATATAAATTGAAAGCAAAATTTTTTCTTATCGTCTTAAAATTAATGCATAACATATTACATATTTCATCAAAACATGTAATTATTCACTTTTTTTGTACATCGACAACCTGGTGAACTATGATATCACGTACCGCCAGAATTCATGTGATGATACTGGAACTGCTTGAGTTCTAACTTCTAACTCAATAAAAGCAATCCCAAATCCAAGAAATAAAAGAAAAGAAAAGGTTAGAATTTTCATATATTCTGGTGTGTTTGCCAGCAGCAGCGGTCAGTGTGGCGGGGCTCTGGGGGCACATCTCCGCCGCGGTGATGCTATCAGCCCCGCTCGGTGACACTGATGCTGCTGTAAAGAGGAGAGGAATTTCATTACACGCCTGTCGTACCCGCCGCCTCCACAGCCCCGCACACAAGCAGTGTGGCCTGGGCCCATGCAAACAGAGAGGAGAGCGGGCGCTGGCTCACTGTCGCTCACTGATATTACACCGCGCTGCGAACTACGCAATATAAAGACCATGAACCCGCAAGATCAACCTTCGTAAGCTGGATTTTAGCGCATAGACTAAGTAAGGAGAATGCATTTAGTTTCAGCTGAATAATGTAAATATTAATATTCAATTCATGAAGGTTTTTGCTGCTGTTTTTATGGAGATGTCAGCAATTGGCTGAGCCTCCTACTCTGGTTTATTGAGTTTTTCTCACTACTCCTCCTGGAACCGCCACCTTAACACGGGTGGAGGGGTTTGAGCGCCCGAATGATCCTGGGAGCTCTGTTGTTGGGGGCTTCGTGCCCCTGGTAGGGTCTCCCATGGCAAACAGGTCCTAGGTGACGGGTCAGACAAAGAGCGGTTCAGAAGCCCCTTATGAGAGACCAACAGGCCTGGTTAGAACCATGCGGCCAACAGCTGGATGGATTGTTCTCACTAATAACTAGTTTATTCAAAAACTGAACAACATGTCCAAAAATCCTCTCTGAACAAATCTCTGTAACTAAGGCCCTGTCCATACCCAGTCAAGCTGAATACTAAACGCAATTATATTTTATCAATCCAGTGTATCATCTAGACGAGC
This sequence comes from Proterorhinus semilunaris, assembly GCA_021464625.1. Lineage (NCBI taxonomy): Eukaryota > Metazoa > Chordata > Actinopteri > Gobiiformes > Gobiidae > Proterorhinus > Proterorhinus semilunaris. Next base: position 25,501,018 of record CM038356.1, on the reverse strand, counting down.
CCACCGTTTTGGGGATCTGTCAACTAAATTTTTTCAAACTAGGTCTCAGAGTGGAAAGATCTGAAAACGCAGTTTACGTGGCTCCGTTGTTTACGATGTCTCCACAACTTTTACTAAAACGATGACATCACAGCACCAGTGTTGTGTTTTGTTATCCATAATCTACTGACCTTATGACCTTATACTAAGCTAGGACATTGCTGTAGTACCTCCATGTAGCTGATAGTCCACCATTGGAATTCATTGCGCTTTAGACACGTTAACTTTAGAGCCTGGAGCCTAATTTTTTGGAACTTTCTACGGCTAAATATTGCTCCTGTGATAACGCTGGGTTAGTTACAATTAAAGGGACCTAAAGCTGTTTCATAAAGCTGGCTTACTCTGTAAGCTAGGCTTATTTGGTCAAGTCTGGCTTATTTTGTCCTCTTTTTGGTTTCATAAACCAGGCTCACTCTGAGTCTGGCTCAGTTACTATGGAAATGTAGTCAGAGAGCAGACTGAGCACAAGCTATGTTTCTTCTACGTGGAATCGAACACCAACATGGGCAATGTAAATGACACAAGCAGGGTATTAGCGCCATCATCTGGCCAAAATGTATGTTGGCCTAAAAAATTTGAAAAAGAAAACAAAATCAATTACTTTATGCAATAAATAATAAATATGCACCAACGTTGTCTTTGTCTCTCAAATGTGAAATACAAAGTTGCGTGACATATTAATGACATTATGTGTCATCAAAAAGCTTGTCCAATAAAAGGAACTTTAGCCCACAGGCCCAGTGCTTAATTTGTAAATTAGTAGTCTCAGAAACGCCTTTGGTTTGATGTGATGGATTCAGGGAACAGGCCAAAACATTTGCCGGAACACTCTCATTAAACACCATTATATTAGATCAAATCTTTGCCAGATCCTTTACCCTGAAAAACTAAAAAAAAAATCAAAATCAAATCTATCATGCGTTTAAATTCCTGGGAAAAAAAAGAAAAGTGTTAAAATTCATAAGCGCCAATTTATGTTCTTCCCAGTGGGTGCTCAATCCAAAAAAATAATAAGTCAAGGCTGGAATCGATCTTGCAATCTCATGGATGAGAGTCCTGCGCTCTACCTATGGAGCTAACACAGTGAAACAAAGCCGGCGGCCTGTGACGTATGCTGCACGTTCACGCTTGGCCATGATTTCTCAGTGAACTCTGTGATGGTTAGTGTGGTCTGCTTATGCACGCGGCAAGTGCTAATTAGTTTAACCTGTCTTGAATTAGTGAGATTAGCCAAGCTCGGTGTCCCTTTGGTGAAACCCAGTAATCGCAGCTTGAATTGTTGTGCCAGGATTTGGAGCCTAAGCCGAGCTTTACTGAGCGGGTTTTATGAAATAGCCCTCAGGCTGATTTTCATAAACATTTGAGAAATCTCGTGCTAATGAGGGCCGGACTGTTGGCATTGGAGCTGCTATGACCAAACACATCACGCAAGGGCCGAGGCTACGGTGAAGATCCCGCACTTATGCCCTTTTTAGGAACATGCTTCGTCAGAGCTGGGGAGGAGGAGTCTGTAAATCAGCCACGATTTCCCCCTCGAACGTGATCATTGTAAATCCGTTTCATTTTCACTGTTTACATTGCACAAAAGTTTACTGCGCATGCGCCTCTACATCTTGTTCTGTTATCTGTGTTCGCATCACAGCGCCTCACACAGGCCTGGCAGATGAATCACGCCGTTTTCACAGACCTGCGTCGACCCATGTGGACGCACACATTTACTGAGCTGGCTTCGCACTTACAAAGAAAGCTTCTGAAAATGTGAGCGTTTTGTCTTCGTTTGGATGTAGCCTAATACAGGGCCTGGACAAAAGATGTCAAAGTCCCACATTCTAATATTTGTTTGGACCGCCTTTCGCTTCGATTACAGCGGGGAGAGTGTGACCCCTGTGCAAAGCCTTCACCAGCACATCCCAAAGATTCTCAATGGGGTTAAGATGTGGCAGCCGATCAGTGTGTGAAAATGATGTCTTGTGCTCCTTGAGCCACTTTTTCACATCTTGGAATATGCCCGTGCCATCAGGGAAGAAGAAATGTATTGTTGGAATAAAACAAACCATACATTTAAACCTATCCACTATTAAGATTTCATTGCAGAAGATGTACGCAATTTTGGCCATGTTTACGCCAAAAAAAAAAAAAAAAAGATCTAAAAATGTCTCAACTGGAGCTTACAGGCCAGTGTAATGTCTCATTTGAAAGACCAACAAAACGGATCACTTTGTCATGTTTTTGTCTCGTCTTTGTCGCTATTTTGAGTCGAACTGGAGAAAATGAGAGGTTAATGTGCATATGTCAATAATCCACAGCAAACGTTTCGAAGTGGTATTTTTTCCACCAACAAAATCTGACATCAAGGCATCGCTGCTTGTTTTAAATCTAATTCTTGGGTTAAACTGTACACGGCGTGGCTTTAAAGCCTAAAGACCTGCATCTCGACTTGTCTTTTTCATTCATTTTGTGAATCAAAGCGGAGGCAAGGCTGATAACCCAACTGTCACTCTGAGATGAGTTCATTATGGCCTTCATCATGTTAGATGTGCTCCGGCTCCTCTCGTTTGCCGGGGCCAGATTTATTTTCCCAGAATTCAATACGGTCATTTAGCGCCCGTGCTCCTTCTCTCTTCGTCCCACTAATCCTCATCTTCACTCCCACGCCGCCAACCGAACGAAGGGACCAAAGAACTGGAGGTGGAAGGAGAGGACCAGTTTAAAGCAGGCTGTAGAAGTGGAAGAAATGGCTCCTCCAAGTTTGGTCTAACAGTCTAATGTTTCGCTTCCTAAGTGTAAAAAATGCCCCAAAGTAAGAAGCTGGGGTATATTTTAGATGCTGCTTTGTACTGTCCTACATTTTAACTTGTTGTCGGTATTTTGGGGCCTTGTTGTTGCTTTTTCATTGCTCCTTAGTCATGTTTTTGTTGCTTTTTTAAAATGGTGTCATTGTTGCTTTTTCGGTACGCTTTTTTCGCTCTTTGGCTGTCTTTTCGTTGCTATTTAGACGCTTTTTATCAAGAAGCTTTTAGATTCAGGTATAGCCTAACTGGAGAAAATGTGCTGGGTTCAAGTGGGGTTAAGAGGTTAATTAATCGGAACTAATAGAGAGAGAAAAGAAGTCCCGGCTCCATTTAATTTTTTTTAAATAAATAAATAAGCTTCAATGAGTGAGCGTCTCGTCTCTGTACGTCTTTGTAGCTTCTTGAACGCTCTGCGCAGGCTGCTGGGGCTCACCTTAGGGCTAGCTTAGCTTCTGTGACTTGAACAATTCAAGGTAAACGTCAGCGCGACTGACAACTCTAATGTCTAAAGATGTTTAGCCGTGGCCTGACATCACCAAAGAAGTTGTAGTAATTTGGTCTAGATAACGTCCTCGTAGCTTGATGCTATATATGTTACTGCTAGCTGTTGTAGGTCATGAGTCTTTTAGAGTTGGTCTTGTCTCATAATCCGTATTCAGAGAAACACAAGAACATGTAGATGGTACGTTTTTTCCCCCCCTCCGTTATGTTGAATAAACTCTCCAAACCCTGCTCCCGAACCACTAGTGCGCCGCCATGTTTGATGGGGCGCATGTTTGATGCGGGCAGCCCAGGATGGAGCTGGCCCTCCTGACCAGCTTGTTCAGTCTATTCTTGTCCCGCTTTGTGCTGCCCGGGGCCCAGCACACGGCAGCGTAGTGGATAGCAGAGTCTACCACAGAGTCATAAAAAGTCCCAAGAAGAGGCCTGCTCACTCCGAAGGACCTCAGTCTCCTCAGAAGGTCGAGGCGACCTTGGCCTTTCTTGTACAGGGCGTTGGTGTTGTGGGACCAGTCCAGTTTGTTGTTGAGGTTAACACCAGGTACTTGAAACTGTCCACCTCCTCAATGTCCTCCCCCTGGACGTTCAGCGGTGTGTGCGGTAATGGCTTCCTCCTGAAGTCGATCACCATCTCCTTCGTCTTACTGGTGTTCAAGCACAGGTGGTTGTGCTAACACCAGTCCACAAAGTCCATGATAACTGACCAGTACTCCAGTTCGTTCCCCTCAGACACACAGGCCACGAAACATTGTAAAGTTTTACTGTGGACTCCTTACAACTCAGCTTGATTCAGACTCTGAACCTTAATGCAAAGCTACTTTTTGGCCAACTTAGTAGGAAAATCAGTCAGAGGGCCACACTTATTTGGACGTATTTCGATGTATGTATTTGTTTGTGTTTTCCATTGTGCCGGAAACTGGTTGTATAAAAAACTATGCCTTTACCGCATACTCATCTAATGTGTTTAGTTGGCGTTACCAAATGAAATTCATGGTTTTGACTGAATCAAGAGCTGCAGATTGGCTATCTGACATAATCCATTGAAAGATTTGGGTCGCAGGGGCCATTTCTCTGCACAGGAAAGGGACCTTCTGAACCACATTTTTTGAAAACGGCTTTCTATTTTTGCCATTTTCTCCCTATCTGTCATTTATTGAGCCCATAAGGCAAGGCCAGGGATAATGGAAAATTGCTCATGAAAAGGGAAGAAAGTGCCTTGAATAGAGGAGAGAAAAGAATTTGGGCTGGCCGGAGTCCGTACAATACGCCACAATGCATCACAGTGAAGCGGGAGAATGAGGAAGAATGAGCGGTGATTAAAGATGGTCTGGGAGTGGAATGGTTCATTTGTGGAGTGCAGATGAAAAGGAACGGGCCAACCCATAATTCAGCGTCTCCACCTGATGTGCCGTCACGTGTCTATGTATCACAATGGCCAGTTTTGTACAGCAGTAAATTTTTTACTCGAATTAAACATGAGGCGTAAAGATATTTTGGGTACCTCAGCAATGACAATTCGTGTTTTAAAATGTGAAATTATGTCTTAAAGCAGTACTAAGTAACTCTTGCCCCTAGAGGCCATAAGCGCAACTGCAGGTGTCGTAGCAAGTTACGATGTTTTCACTTATTAAATGTCTTGGAGAGTAAATACTACGCTGACAGAAAAGGTGAAGGGAGAGAGGGATGCTGTACATCCAGTTATACAATGGAAATGATTGTTTTCACGCAAACTTGGCTATAAATAATGTTTAAAGTGGCGCTAGCCCGCAGTTAGCTTTGCCCGTTAGCCTGTTAGCTTCTTCTAAACATTGAGGTGGAGGGCTGCTGAAATCTCCATGGAAATAACTATGGTAACGGTCAAAATGCAGATTTCTGGTTTTAGTCTATCGCTAATTTCTCTGTCATTCCAGCTCATATTAACTCTGGCCAAAGTATTTCCTTATAAAGGCGTCCAAAAGTGGCAATCATATTCAAAAACATTTGCATAAATTGGCCAGTAGAAAGGACTTTCAGCCATCAGATTAATATGGCAGGTTTGTGAATCCAATCACTGTCAAAAAAAGATCAGGGAAAACGTTTGGACATTTTCTTTTTGGAAATCCTTTTCAAAAACTGTTCCCCTCCCATTGAGTTGTATTGGCCCCTGCCCTCCAACTAAAATAGAATTTTATAATGTGAACGCAACCTATTATCTTTAAAACCAATGATGTATCCAGCGTTTTTACCTGATACACAAATTGGCAACGTTTATGAAACACTTTGAAAGGTTCCTATAGCACTGCTTATTTCCTCGCTATCTCTCAAACTACTAAAAATGTGTCCATTCCCCCCCCCCCCCCCACACACACACACACACACTATCCTTACGTCTCTGCCTTGTCCCTGTGGTCTATATTTAGCCTTTAGTCCCTCGCGCCCCGTAGGTGAATCTCACAGCTTCCTGCCTCTCTTCCGCTTCTGCAGCTCATAGCTCTCCGCCTTGGCCGGTCCCCGAAATCCTGTCCTACTGGCACGGCAGCGCGGACACTGCCAACTTCACGCCTGGCTGACCCTGCTCCGCCACCTCCATTTTGTAACCTAATAAATAATGAAGGTTGGGATTTCACTGAGGGGGCCCGTCCGTGCTCTGTGCACCTGGACGCGCCGTGTGTGTCTGCTGGCAGCGGCTACAAAGAGAGCCCAGAAACGGAACAGGAACACAACACCAGAAAAAAAAGACGATACAAAAAAACCTCGACAAGAGCCAGCGTTTCCGGACACCCACCACACGCCGTAGAGACCTTTTTTTGGACTGAACTCGAATGTTGTTTTTTTTTTCCATGGGGCTTTGCACATACCGGTGCCATGTTGAAATCCTTCACAGCTTGTGTTGACTGGAGAACAAAAGCCCAGCGGCACTTTTCAAAAACACCAAAACAGTTGGATAAACATGAGCCGGCGAAGGTCAGAACCACCAGCTATGTTTACACCTGAATCTGAACTTTTATCTTTGCACACCGCCCAAGAATTCAACAGCAAATTTGTTCGCCGATGAGTCACTGCTGGTGGAAAATATGTATTTGTCTTTCTTCTCAATTTTCAAGGTTTGGGCCAGTTTGTACAACATGTAGCCTTTCAAAAATCGTATCTGCACATTATGGCGTTTAAGTCGACAGTCAGTCGTAAAGGAACTTGACTGTTTTCTTAAACTGCAGTTTTTCCTCACTGTCGAGTAACATCTTCACTTGAAGCAGCACCTATACAAACGCTTTTAACATCATGAATATACCAATATTTCTGAACGTTCCTTCACAAAGAATTGTTGGTAGAAAGTGTAGAAACATGTCGCACCCGGGGAACTGTGGTCGGAAAGAATCACGCGGCTTTGGGACGAACCATTTGTGGATGTTGTAGGTTGATGGGAGAAACCAGAGCACCCAGAGTAAACCCATCCAAACAAGGGGCGAACATTTAATTCCATCCATCCATCCCTTTTCTTCCACTTGTCCGATCCCGGGTCGTGGGGGCAGCTGTTGGAGCTGCACAAATCACATTGCACCAGCCCCTATGGCTCCTCCTGCAGGTGGTGGGTCCACAGAAGGACGGCCTCATGGTTCAAACCGGGCCTGTTGGTCTCTCATAAGGGGCTTCTGAATCAGTTATTTCTTAAACTAAAATAAACACTTGGCTTCAGCAGTGGTCGATTTTTATTTTATTAGGCTACTTTAGGTATTTCAATGTTAGTTTCTGGCTAGCTTTAGCATACTGATGCTAACCACGGCATTTTGCGCGGCAATGATAAATGCATTTGCGGAGGTTGAAACTAATTCAGTGATTGAATTCCCCTTTCCAATGATATGCAACATGCCCATATTCACTTAGATTTAGGTCGTAAAAGTTATGTTTCTAAGGTGTCGAGAGCCAGGTATCAGATATTTGTAGCCGATACCCGATATCGTATATTTTTCAGTATTGGGTACAATATCCGATAGGTGCATCCCTAATTATAACAGTTGGATACATGTAAAGAACATTCGTCCATGAATATAATGTATTTACAAATGAAAACAACACTCTTCCTTTGGCGGCATGTTCACCCCAGTGCTAATCCTATTACTCTCTCTCTCTCTACACATCACGGGGCCAGAGTCAGCCGTTACCCTCAACAGAACACAAGATGTGACATTTTTTTCCCTCCTTAACCTTCGCCAACCGCTTCTACTTCACCAACCCATTTCCCAGAATGCCCCGAGAGCTCTTGGGGGACGTGTTCTCCTGTAGGTTATACGTGTACCTTTTAGATGTAGCGGCGATAACTGCGACAGGGAGGCACATATAGGCGCCGACGTATTTCCACTCCAATGAAAGCACCATGTCCTCTGCTCTGAGTGTAACGCGTGGGGGGGGGGGGGGATATAGCTTGAATATTCTTCAGTATATTTTCGGCTTTACTTATTGTTGGTGCCTGCATTTAAGGCGAGACGCTGCAGGTGAATAGAGGGGAAAAAATGTATTTAAAGATATTAATATTAAATATTTGCTGTAGATCACTACATAAATATGAGGGGCACTAATGTATCACACGTTGTCTGTTGTTTTGTTTTGCACACATGCTTTTGATAATTTATTGAAAATTATGGTAAATGGTCAAATCCGGCATCCATTTCATGTTTGTTGTTCATTAACATGCACTGCCCCAATCAATGAATAAATAAAAAGAAGCATAAATGCATTTTATGCATAAAAACGGCCGAAACTGCCTTTATTTTCAGCGAAGACATTTCAATAATGGATAGAGCTACGCTTGCATAATTATGGTCTTATTTGGTATATTTATGAGTTTAAGATTTTTTCAAATGGGATTTTGAACATCTTGTTTAGTTATTTTAGGCTTTGAACAGGCTCTTTTGTAGATGAAAATAAATAAATATATATATATTTATTTATTAAAAAAAAAAAATCTCAGACAAAAAATGCAAAAATATTGTTAAAGCCACACCGCAAAGAATTTTACCCAATACATAAAATTGAAATACAACCATTTATTTTGTGACAGATCTTTCCTTCAATGAAAGATATGTCATAAACACCTGCCTTTGCTGTGAGTGGCTCAGCTCTGTCATCTCAGTCGCCTTTTGCAATATATACTTGGATACAAAACATGTCGATATTTGTGAAAGAACATGCGTGAGAAACCAGCCGGTGCTCCGCCATGTTGAGGTTATTTCCTGGATATCTCTGTGTTGCTCGTAAAGCGTGAGTTTCGTCTTCTTAATAGGGATGTTATGGGAGAAACATCTGCGTGAAAAAGTCTATTTTTTTCATCTGTCGTGTCTCGCCGCAAGTAAATTCTTTACTCCTGCATCTGTCCTTTGAACATGAAGAACGAAGGAGCATCCCGCCTGAGGAGTTACCTGATTATTCAGAGGTTGATGAAAGAAGTGACCAGTGAAACCAACCTAGGAACAAACATTCTACAATCATTAACACATGCAGAGCATGTGTTAGGGTGGAGTTACCTGGGCGGAGTCCTTCTCTCCCAGCTGCTGGCTGATCACCTCTCACCTGCAAGCCATCTACAATCCAGTCTTCATATACTCCTGTTCTTCTTCAACTCCTCGCCAGTTCATCATACTACGATAGTGGTAACTAGGCAGCGGCTCCAGAGACTATTTGCAGTCAGTTTTGGTATTTTTTTTTTTATGGTTTCCTTCGTTTTCAGCCAAGACTCCACCCCAGCCAGACACCTCTGCTCCACTGGCCCCCAAGCCTTACTTACCTTCTCCCCCCAGGACCTCCAGCCTGATACCTACCTGCTCCCCTTTCTTGCTGTTTAAAATAAAAGTTCTTAAACCTTGGTTCTGCTCTTGAGTTCACCCCGGGTTTCGTAACACTTCCTATTTTCAGTGCAATCAGCAAAACGGCTGAAATCCCTGTCCGGTGTGGTCCAGTTGTTGCTGACCAGGTTTCGGTTTCTCCAGTTCTCCTTAATAACGCTCATCCATCTTGCCTCCGCACTCGCTATGCTTTTGCGTCTTTATCGAGTCACCGCCTGTAATTCCCCATGGAATCTATTTACTCTCCATTTAGGTCATATTGCGTTCACTCTGTGTGAGGGAGAGCACTATATTAAACATGGCAAAGTGTGTTAATAGCTGCGGAACAGATAAGCATGTTATTGGGTCGGATTGACCTGCTTGTGTACCGCTACGGGGTGAATGAGCGGTGAACAAACAAAATACCGAAGAATCCCAAAGTCATTTGAGGTAAAAGAGACACCCCGGGGTTGGAAGGATAAGTAGGTCGTGCAAAAACACACTGGTTAATTTGGGGATTTTAAGCTTCCATGTACAAATAGTGATTAACAAGTTTGGCAAAGTACACACGTTCAGTTTTTAACGTTGATAGAGCAGTGTGATTTTTGTGGTGAACTACTGCAAGTACTACATGTTTGATACAGCTGCGTTTTCTGTAAAACAAACTCTGCGCTGTTGTTGCTGAGCACTAAGATGTTAATGAAAATCATTTCCTGATTCTTTGCTTGTGCTTTGGTGACGAGAGGAAATGTTTTACAGCCTTTCTCTGACACTTAATGCAAACCTCGCCGCTTTCATCCCTGCGGCTTCTCCCGGATATTTCAATATGTGTGGTGTTTGGAGTGTGCAGTACCTGTCTGTCCTGCCTCATGTCATGATAAAATCCTGTTTAAAACATGTAAGTTTATTGAAGCGCATAATTCCTCTGATCCGAATGCCTGGGTTCGTGAAAGGCATTTCAAACCGCAGCTGCTGCTATGTCATAAAGCTTTTCCTCTCCTTTCCAGACGGTGTTTCCGTTACACCTGTGTCTTTATGATGTACTAGAGGTGGTTATGTTGCTCCAAATTCAGATGATCTTTTTCCTGCATGTGTGTTTTGGACTCCACTGCCTCCTCACGCCGCACAACGTGCTATCCACACTGCCCTTCAGCACCTTCCGCCATGTGCACTAATTTACGGCACAGTAATCACCCCCACCTGCCGGGATCTGTGTTAGGTGTGTCTGCCCCTTTAGTAGTATATACCGATTCATATCTGTAGTTTATTGAACAAATAATCTCATACAGATCCCCTGTTGTTAAAAGATAAACCTACATTGTTAAGCCATGTGTTCAATTCATTACAGAAACTTGGTACTAGACTTATAAATCCATTCATCCATTTTCTTCCGCTTTTTCCGGTGCCGGGTCACAGAGGCAGCATTCTGAGCAGAGAGGCCCCGACTACCCAACACCAGGCCAGCTCAGAGACATAGTCCCTCCAGCGTTGTCCTGGGTCTTCCATGTGGCCTACTTCCAATAGATGTTTCTAAAAATGTACAATAGATTCCCCTCTGGGGCCTGGACTCCCCTGTAAAAGAGATTCTTAATCTCAAAGGGACGTTCCTGGTTAAATAAAGGTAAAAAAAAAAAAAAAATACAATACAAAATAGGACATGCCTGGAACACCTCGGAAACAGATGCCCGAGCCACCTCCTTTCGACGTGAAGGAGCAGCGACTCTAATCCGATCTCCTCCTGGGTGACTGAACTCCTCACCCGATCACAAAGCGACCCTGCGAAGGAAACTCATTTCAGCCGCCTATCTTGTCCTTTTTATAAATGTAATCTCAAATACCACACACAAAAACAGACTGTTGCTTGATGGGATAGTAATGGGCGTTTACTGCTTGAGGACATCCTCCCAATGACCGCTGGCTGCTCTGCTTTGCGACGACGGCACTGGAGGCCGCCATTGCTGTAGTACTGCCATATACCCGCTAGTCCCCCATTGGAATCCATTGCACTTTAGACGCGTTAAAAACAACTTTAATGCCCGGTGCCTAATTTTTTGGAACTGTCCACAGCTAGATATTCCTCCTGGGATTACGCTGGGTTGGACACAATCAGAGGCACCGGGCTGGTTATCGTTGGATACATTTTAGAAATCTCATACTTAATGAGGGTGGGACTGGAGCCGCGCGAGCTACACGTCACGCAAGGGCCGAGGCTACAGTGAAGATCCCGCCCATATGCCCTTATTAGGAACGTAAATCCGCCATGATTACCCCCTCGAACGTGGTCATTATGGTAAACGGGGAGGAGTGAGTAATGACTGTCTATTAATAATATGTCTATGCATCCTCCCCACCTAAAGCTGTTTTCAACACTGACGGAATTTTTGTCGAACTATTTTAACTCCATTTGAAAGAGACATACACTTCTGACATACACCTGACATTTTCTTCTCCACTACGTTTCTATAAAGGCTCTGGAGCAAAAAGTCAATTTCATGTGTTGGGTTTATTTTCAAAGCCTTAAAATGGACACTCCAGAATGGTAGGTGGCGCTGTGCCAGATTTACATCAATGCAACTGACTCACAACAAGGAAGAGGGTTTGTCCCCGTTGTGTTACTGTACAAAAAGGGACTTTTTGTGTTTTGAAGCTGCAGTATTTTCTTTTTTTTTTTTACTTTTTGTAGGATGACTTTCTTTCTGTCCCTTAAAGGTATATTGGAAAAGTAGTAGTTTGTGGGGAAAAAATAAGCCAGACTCGTGAAGTTTGCCTTGTATTTTGATTTGTTGATGTCGCGTATGATCAACCCAAATAAAAAATATGCGACCAAACTTTGACTTTAATTGGAGTAATATCTGACCAATAGTCTCTGTACTTCTTAGATTCTCAAGTAAAAGGGGGGTCACATTAAAAGTTTACTCAAAAAGAATCCACTAACTGCACTGTTTGGCAAAATAAAGATTGATCGTGTGTTTACTAAACCTGCATTTCTCTTTCTATTAGATTCCTGCACAGTATTTGTCTCCGCTTACGAACCGCAGGCTGGAAAATTCCTCTTTATTGCTCTGTCTTTTAATAATAGCTCAAAGGGAATACTTGAGTCACGATTCTATTTGCTGAGTAACACCAGAAGAAGACACTAGGCTTCAGTAGAATTTCTTTGATTGATCTTCTGCCATTGTAGACCATGGGGAGTTTCATTGGCGCAGACGGGCTAAAGGCAAAGTGATGTATGGTAAAGCTATGAGGAGGCCCTCCAGTCCAAGGCAAGATTAAAGTATTATTTATAGGGCGTATAGTGCGCGGACTTAGTCACTTGAGTGGCCTCTTGTCAATCTAAATGATACGCTGGCTGCAAAGGGCTTTTACTGGAGGACGTATTGAAGGGTGTAAATATACAGTTCCACCTCGGGAAGCCGGTGTGATGAGCTGAGACACAAACTCAAGTGAACGCAACAGAACAAGAAATTGGTATTGGCAGACAAAGCACGAACAATTAGGCCGCAGCAATTGTGGACTTAAGTCACCCACAGAATAAAGATTCCTCCAGGCTGATCCAGCTCTTTCTCCAGTTTCTTGAGTTCCTTTTTTCCTGATGTTGTCCATATCTTGGTATTGCTATGTCAACCACAACGGTTTTCTTCTGTTGTTTTTGTGCACCACCATGATGTTTGTTTGGTTCGGCGGTTAAGTTTATACTTAAAGAAAAACAGAAAACGTTTATGGACATTGCTATAGCTGCTTAGCTACAGATCGTACGAACCTGCCCAAGACAAAGAAACACAGAGTAAGGCTTTGTTGACATGACGTGTTGTAAACTTCACAGAGAAAGGTAAAAGATTGTAGGTGAGCGCATCAACAGGTCCACTACTTATGTTCGAATGTAGCACACGGGTGCTCATCGAGGATAAGGGCAGAGAAGTTACAAAAAAGCAGTGATAAATTACTTCCAATGTATCCCTTGTTTGTAAGCCGTGCAGTCAAAAAAGTCACCCCAGGTACTCCTTTGTACAATATAAAAAAAGGACTTTTAACTTTGTTGTGCCTCAGATGCCCTTTTTTATATGCACGACTTACAAGGAACATCGCAAGGCATTCTTCACTGCTTTCACAGAGAGAGGTTTTCTGTCACCTCTGTGTTGAGTTCATTTAGTCTGAGGAGTGAAGCAGATCTTTGGAAAATCCAACTGTAGCTGCCTCGTAAACATAACCTCAAGCGCGGTTTACATGCGCATGAGCTCTCTGGCACCGTTTTGGTCATCTTCTTGAGCAATGACTACGATACAAAATGCTATGGTCAATCAGTCGTCCTTCATTTCAGTAGAGATGTTGTTCCACATGATGTCTTCAAAATGGCAGCCTCAACTATGCGTGACGTTATTGGAAATGCACGTATTATCATTGTGGATTACTAATGCAGCCGATGCTATTGCAACTGATACTGCCACTAGCCAGGACAACCAGACGGGCTCATTACCGATCCAGTGACAGGAAGTTATTTGTTAATAGGTCAATGTAATACGAAAGAGTCTCTTAAATATCCTGAATCATTCAAAATCGAGCTTTCAAACTCACCTCTGATTAACAGCATTGGGAACTTCGACTATTCATTCTACAGTTTCTTAGTCCATTGTGTGATTTTTTTTTTTACATTTTTCTTTTAGGTCATCCTTTCCTATAGGAACATTGCTTTGCTTGATGTTTGTCTCTTTAGATGACTTTTCAAATGATGAGGTTGTACTACACGAACTTAAAACAAACAAGCCCTCAAAGATATGTAGCATGAATGAATAAATCATGCCAGCTTTCCTGTGCCTTAAATGCCTTTTATTACCAAAGCAGTGATCATGGAATAGAGTTATGTCTCTTTCCTGACTTTGGCGGCGTGCTGGCTACAAAGCACTCGATAATATCTAACTCGACAAAGCTAGGGCACATTTTAGGGGCCACTTTAACTGGTTCACCAATCTCACATTCTCTATCTCGTGTATCAAAGTAATTTGAGCTTAAAACATGAACCCTTTTGACAAAACAGTCTTCAGATCAGCGATACTCGACCACTCTGAAGGACACCACTTTATCTCCTTTAACGTCTCGACAACCCTCTCTTCTATTACGTATCAAAGCACTTCATTAAGGCCCTTTGCAGATGTCATCTTCGCGCTGCCGCTCCGTAATTGATGACTTTAACACAAACAAATTGAAAGATGTGACTTTGAGTGCAGTGTAAAAAAGTTTACAGCAAGAAGAGGAGTGGTGTGCCCTTGTGATGTGAGGAAGAAGGAGAGTGGGGGGGGGGGGGAAGGGAAGTGCACACTGCCTACATAGGGATCGCAGCGTGAAATGTAGATCTATGGAGCATGGGCAGGTCCAGCCGACTGAGTTTTAGTGCACCCTATAACCTCAGACTAATGGCTAAGGTGCCCAGTGCTATAGGGGAAGAGAAGCGGGAAGAATATGGCTTTTCAGCGGTGCTGTGTTAAACAGCCCTAATGGTCGAAAAGACTAACAATATAACAATAAGTGTTAAATAGAGTATGTATGTATGTATTGCTGTAATGTCAACAAGTCACTCTAATCGCTTTTGTTTTCGTATAAAAACAACACAATGCCATCATGTTGCGTTGTTGATTGCGCTAATAGGTGTACCAACAATCCAGGACTTAATTTTTATAACATACTGGCAGGTGCGCACCCTTTTCAGAGGAATAGATGAGACTTGTGGTTGCGTGCATCAAACGAGAGGCAAATGGTCCGAAGTTGTTTGTTTTTTTTGCACTTCAGCAGTGACAGTCGGGTCTCTGACGCACAAAGAGACCGCAGTAAACCTTGTTAAAGGCACGAGAGGAGAGCTGATAAAGAGAAACTATCGTCATGATCACATTATTAACATGCACAAATTTGCCACATTATAGCTGCTTAGCTATAGCCGTGATGCACCGCGCTCCAGTATGTGTTGACACGCACATAGACGTGCATCAAATGGCCTTTAGCTTTATCTTGCCTGGCCTGCCAAACTACATGCTTTTTCAAAGATGCTTTTTTTTCAAAGATATGTAGTCTGGGAGTGTGTGGGATCTCAGCGTGATTGACAGACTGGATCAACCAATTAGAGAAACATCGGATATGACGCAGGAACAAGTGGCTGGAAGCCTTTTCAAAAATGTCCTTTTTTTGGAAGGAGCACTTCCACCGTTGTTTCTTGCTCTGGTTTTATCATTTTACAAATTATTTAAAACAGACAAAGAGCAGAAGAAAACAGTGTAACAGTTGCCGCCATCTTTAATGTTTTGGAAGAGGGCAGTGACTTCCATCTCTTGGTGGATGAACTCCCGCCTCTCGGGCCTTGAGAGGACTCATAGTGGTCAAATCGGGAAGTGAGCAGCTGCCCAGAAGGTTCTTCTTTTGAACAGAAAGGAGGAGCATCTGGCTGGCAGGGCAAATAATTATCTTGTAAACTAGTGGTGCAGGACCTACATGACTCTGCACCCCTCGAAACGAACGTTAATACAAGCATTTGCTTCCTTGCCAGTATTTTCAGTATTTTATAGTACTTTGACAGGTATTGGATCTGTGATGTCTGTCATTGGTTACCCCCGTTTTAGAGTCCGAATCACTTTATACTCTGCTGCATTAAAAGTAAAATGATTTGTGAACACATTTATTCTTGAAGTAATTTTGTACTGAAATAAATTCTTTGCTCTGTAGAGTGCTTATTCCATCACTTAAAGTCCCTAAATTCCCTCACTTTTCTGATTTCAGCAACCAATCACAATCCCCGGGCCTATCACTTTAACCAATGAGACGAGCATTCCTGTGAACCCGCCTGGTGTGTTTAATTGTTTACCTTTGAAAGTTTGTTCTCACTCTCCTCAATTTGCAAAATCGGGGTTGCTCTCTGGTCCAGTCACAAGGGGAAGGACTTGATTGTTTACTTTAAAAAATCACTCTCACTCTTTCCTCACTTTGCAATCTTACAGACTATCACTTTAAAATAAAGTGAAAAAATAATGAAACAAATACATTGATCATAACTTGGAAATGGGCCAAGAAAGCTTTGCTGCTCTTTAAGGGAAATAATTTGGAAATCACACTTTGAGTTGGAGGAGGAAAGTAATTTTTTCACCTGGTGTTATCTCCCCGAGCGGCGATGTGCGCGACAGATGGGCAGTTTAACCAATCAGAGAAACACATGGTCTGTCCATATCTCAACAAACACAGCGGCACTCGCACGAACGAAGGAATAAAAATGAGCATTTGGATACAAGGTGCAGGGGATAGGACGTCTTCTCTCGCCATGATTCACGGTCCTGTCGCAGACTTTCTGACAGCCACTCTTCTTCCCTCCCGTGATCCGTCTCCTGCCTCCTCTTAACTCCTCATCCTGGGACAGTGCCTTTATGAGTGCGTCTCTAACCCTCTTTTGGACGCTGATTTAATAGAGCCGGGGGATATTGATGGGCTGCGTCCCGAGACTGTCAGCGTTCATTTAAGTCAAGGGTCTTTGAATGCCTTTTTCGGCGTGGAGTTATTACCGCCGCCCTTCGCCTCTTCCCCCCCCTCAGTCTGTCCCTTCACTGCTTAACAATGTGTCCGCCGTCAATCCAGGGAGGCAGAAACATCTCAATACAAAGTGGCCCTGATCGCCTTTTGAGACGGACAATCTTCCAACGCATTGGTTTTAAACCTTCCTATTTACAGCTTACTGTATTTACAGCTTACTGTAAATAGGCTCATGTAACCGATAGCTAAAGAATAAGGGTGACAATACAACTTTTTTTTTTTTTAGAATCGGACCCCAGGGTTGGGACGAAAAGCTTTACCAAAACCAGTAGGCTTTTGTTTGTCGGAGAATCCTGCCCCGCCTTACCCGTGTTCTTACAGCAAACGCTCCTCTAGTTACCATCCGAATGAGACTCATAATAATAAGAGGAATAAGTATACATTATTGTTATTTACAAAGTTTTTAATTTTGTTTTTTTCTGTATATAATTTCAAACGTCATGCATTGTCTTGTGTTGCTGGCAAACTACTACTGTAGCCGAAAATAAGGCGTCGGTCACTGCCAATGTGTGGCTTCTACTAATCACTCACACATCACATACATTCATGGGCAAAGTGGGTGAACTCCCCAAAGCCATAACATCAGCCACGGTCTGCTTCCTCTCCATCCATAGTAGGTGCAACTAGGTAATTTATTATCTCTGCCTCCACATCTTCATTGTGCGCAGGTAAGGCAGTAGAGGCAACACTGGATTAGAAGAGGCTTCCAAGAGACTTCTTTGCCCCAAAGCTGCGTGCACTTGTCTTTTTACTTCCAGCATTTCTGTCTGCAGTTGGGCTTTAATGGCAGGAACGTTGTCTGTGCTGGTGTACTTAGGGTCTAAAAATGATGCAACATACAAAAGCTCTTGAGTGTCGGCACCGCTGTATTTGGTACTGTGGTATGCCTGGACCTTGTCAACTCTGTCTTCTCCACATCAGTTAGTACAGATGTGGCAAAATGATGGAGAACTGGCTTGAGGTAAGAGATGCTGACTTACTCTTCTCCAGATAGTGTCTTGTAAACTCCAGGAGAGGATGCAATGCCTTGTAAATAGAGTCCAACACATCCATGTTTTCTCAAAGTTGGGATGTTTACCAGACAAGACTTTGGATGTAGCTTTGGCCTGCTCCAGCACTCTTTCAATCATCTTTTCTTTGGATCCACATCGCATTTGGTAATAAGGCTGTGTTCTGGCATTTTGAGCTCTTTCTTTTATCAGTAAATGCAATCTTCTTTATTGAACTGTGAAAGAAATGTCCCACGAGCTTCTTGAACAAACCCGTTCTGCTCCTCAAACTTTGCTATCAACATCTTTGAGTGCATTTTCTGAAAATAGTTTTTAGTTTATTTGTTTATTTGAGCAATACACATTGTGCTCAAAAGGAGTGGGCTGAAGCAAAAAGCTTATGAGCCCCCACCCCCAAATAAAAAAAATAAGATAGAGTTTGAGTGTCATATTTAGTACAGAAATAGATATTTCCTCACCAAATATATTCTACATGATTAAAAGCACCAGATAAAGAATAATACTTCATACTTATTCACAAGATTTGAATTAACATAATATGTTCTGTACTACTGCAAAATATTACACAAACTTACCAATGGCGAGATGCAGCCTGTGGCCGAACCACTGGCGCCTGGTCCACTCATTTAGCTCTGCAGCCTTAAACATATTGGAGGCGTCGTCCGTAGTGATATACACTAGTTTCTCTTCAGAGAAATTCCAATAGGCCAGCTCCTCTCTCAGCTGCCTGTGTGATCATCTGGGAAATAGGCAGTTTGAAGACAGCGAGCTTTGAGATCAAAATCTTCATTGATGAAATGTACGGAAAGACTTTGATATGGCTCAGCTGTACGACTTGTCCAAAAGTCTGTTGTGGCAGCAAAAAACTCAGCCGCTTCAATGTCTGACATGTTCCTGTGCTTGCATGTTGAATTAAGGGATGGCAACCTGACTAAAATACGTATGTGCGTGCCAGGATGTTGTAACGCTTATCCAATGTTTGTATTATCTTGGTAAACCCAGATCCAGTCATAGTGTTAAATGGCAGCATGTTTGCCTGGATTGTTGGTTGGTCGGTTGGAGGGAGGGAGGGAGGGATAGATGGATGGAGCATCTTGACTTCCGTCAGTGGAGATGCATAGTGTGATGCAGTATACCAGAGGTCTCCAAGAGGGTGGCCATAACAGTTCCGTGACAGGAATGTATACCTACATTTAAATCTTAAATGTACAACCAAGGGACATTTTCTAGACATGTCCAATATTTTAAGTGATATGACTAAGTATTTGTAAAAACCTGCAAAAAGCATAATACAAGACTAGTCTCATATTCTCAGAAAATGTACTAAAGTATTTAACTGAAATTGCACCATGACATCAGTGTTACACCCGTAGGTTTCACAACACTCTGTAAAACTGTATCTATAATATTATTCCTCTGGTTTACTCATGAAAACTGCTGCATACCTATGCCTATGCCCTTCACTCACGAGAAACCAGCGGCTCGATCGTGCGCGTGGGGCCGTTATGCGATGCAATAGTGATGATGGCGCATTTTAAAAGATAACACTTTCAGTAAGCTTAAATAAATCAATTAAGCAAGGCGAGGGAGAAATTGCTCAGCTATGAACAATTTGAAGCTGCTGCGCATATTAGCAGTCTACAATTAAACTGAAATGTAAAACCGGTTAGTCACAGCTTGTTAATGGCCCGAGAAACTTATTTTATTGAGGGTTCACGAGTTCACCACTGCCGCATGTGTCTAAATATAGGATTTTCTAAAAGACACGGCAAAGGGTTTGCCTGGGCGTTCTGATCAGTGGGCAAATTATCACGAATCAATGACCATGCCGCAGATCTGTTACGCCACCTCAGGTACCAAACTAAACCTACAGAAACTGTTGTAAATGAACACAAACATATGCAAGAGTCAGAGGTGGGAGTAAGTCACTCAATGCAGGTCTCGAGTCAAGTCCCAAGCAAGTCCAAGTCATTGGTCATGGGGTCAAGTCGAGTCAATTCTTGCTTTAGGCGGCAAGTCGCAAATGTCAGTGTTAAGCCTAATTTTGACTGCTGGACTAATTGTTTCTTTTCCCGTGAAAATAAGTGCTTTAGTGATTTATTTATTTTCCTTTTTTTTTTTGGAATGCACCAGGGGCTTTACAGAAAAATGTAATCAAGAGTATTTTAAACATGAGGTCTGAAAATATTTTAATTGTTAGTTTTTCTGTCAGTGGTTCCCCTATAGGGCTCTATGGTGTTACGTCACAAATCAAGCGGAGGTGAATACAACGCTCTTGCTTCATTGAAAACAATGTGAGATCGCTGATATTGGATGGTTGTTTGAGTGGATTTATTAAGGTGAAGAATTGTCGGATTGTGATGAAATGTGACTTGATTACCATGATAACCTGCCTATTGAGGCAAAAGTCTGATATAAACAGAAATTGGACTTAATTTGTCCCGATTAATGTTTGTACAAACTGCCAAGAGGTCGTCTAGTACACGTCGCTAATCCATCGTAACTTTGTGTAGAATTTCAGGCATTTGTTACTTTTTACGGTCATTAATAAACATCTATGATGTGTCTGTGATGTGCCTTTTTGCGCTGATAAGACGTTGGGAAACTGAAAAAGCATGTGGCTAATTACAATAATAAATATAGTCACTGCAAGTCATTGCAAGTTATTGGCCTCAAGTCCAAGTTAAGTCTCAAGTCACAAACAGGCAAGTCCAAGTCAAGTATTTTTGGAGCACTGGTCAAAGTAAGTCTCAAGTCACGAAAATCGCGACAAGTCATGTCTTGAGTCTCCCACCTCTGTATTACCAATAATAACAGCCTTTACCATCACATAGTCATAATCATAGAAGATTCCCCTAACCCTTTATCAGTAAATCTCCTTCTCAATCTGAGCTTTATTTATGTATTCATCCACACAACCACAACCACAGCTTCATTCAAAAGAAATGAAACGGCTGATATAGTTAGCTCCTCCTCTCTGCTGCGAACGAAACGTGGCCACCTTTGGGGCAGGGAAATTGTAAAGGCAGAGAGACAAGATGATCTGTGTTGAGAAAGTAACTAGTTTACGTGGCCTTTCTTTATAAAACAAATACAACAACAAAAGCCATGCTTACGTCAGCCCACGCCAAGGCCAGCGGTCCATACCACTACTGAGGATGAAATGTGTGAAAACATGACATGAGCTCTGGGCTTTGGTGCCTGTGCTGGCATTCCCTTTCCATTAAAAATATTGCTGAAGCTTCAAAGACACGGGCCGGTCCTGGTCTCACCCAAGCAATGTGCAACTTTTCAACATTTCTACTTTGACTTTTTGCAATTGAGGTATTCTGAACTTCTAATTTTAACGTTGTCCATCGTTTTGTTAGTCCTCATTTAGAACTACTTTCGAAATATTTTTGTCCGACCTCCAGACCCGATTCAGCTCAATCACAGACCTGGCTTGGATCTATAAAATGGGTCAAAACTACACAAAACAAGATAAACACGGAAAGTTCAAGCCATTTTAACCAACATGTTCTTGGCAGCGCTTATTGCTCTCATCCCTCATGATGAAATATTGAAATAGCAGTAAACGGACCGCAGCCCTCGTCACCTTATGGGGCGCGTAAAAGATGATAGATCCGTTGCCAGCCGCAGTGAAAATAGGGGCATTTGCTTATTTGTAATACCCAGGGCGCCGCTTCGCTCTGCTCCGGTCAGCCGTGCCGGAAAGGACGGAGGACTACCGGGGCGATAAAAGCCAAGGACACCAGCGACGGACACCCGCTCGCCCGGCCCGCTAACAATGAGGAGTTAAATGATGCGTTAAACATGGGGGAGCTACTCAATCCACAAAACGGCAGTCTGCAGGAGAGGAGGTATAAAAAAAAAAACCTGAGGCTGGAATGACAAGTCGTTACTCACAGTATGCGGCGCCTTTATGACTGTGAGTGCGGTTTAGTTGCTCATATCTATCATGGAATCCAGAAGAGATGGACAGACGGATGTAGCCGATGGCAATGTTTCAATTACTTTGTGGAGGGCGACACTAAAGCAATGGCTCTCCCCGTGACCATGAGGGTAACATTTACGACGAGGCCTCATGGCTTTACAGTGGCGTGTTGACATGTAAAGCTACGTGTCATTTGCTCTGTGGGTGGGGTCTCAATGGGGGACGTATAATGCTAAATCGTTTTTTTGTGGGCGTCTAACCAAGTTATGGCGTAGGTTAGGTTACTTTACTGGTACCTGTAGGTCTTGCAATTTTGAGAAAACTAGTCATCCATCCATTTTCTTCCACTTTGCCCGGTCGTGGGGGCAGCTGTTGGAGCTTCCCAAATCACATAGCACCAGCCCCTATGGCTCCTCCTGCAGGTGGTGGGTCTACAGAAGGATGGCCTCATGGTTCTAACCGGGCCTGTTGGTCTCTCATAAGGGGCTTCTGAACCGCTCTTTGTCTGACCCGTCACCTAGGACCTGTTTGCCATGGGAGACCCTACCAGGGGCACAAAGCCCCCGACAACAGAGCTCCCAGGATCATTCGGGTGCTCAAACCCCTCCACCACGTTAAGGTGGCGGTTCCAGGAGGGGCGACTAGTCAAACATTTACAAAACATCCACAATGTAAATTAAGAATTAAAGTAAACATCACACAAATGTTCAAGAGTATTGGTAATTTATCGAGACTGGTGCTAAATAGCAAGTAGTAGCTGGGAAATATAGCATTTTGTGGGCGTTTTACAGGTACATGTACACAGCTGGGTGTGTCTGTGCCTGCCGATGGAAAATGTTTGGAAAACACACAAACTTCCTATTCTCTTGTTACAAATTAGGCGCCTAATGCAGTGGCTGTGCATGCGCCTGGTTATGGATATTATGGCGTTACTTGATCATAGATGGGCGCTTGCACACGAGTGTGTGTGTATGAGCCTGGGTCTGATTCACTGGTTTTATTCACCTTATTCCGGAATAGGGATGTCAAGATTAACCGGTTTTACGATTACCACGATTATAAAAGGACGCGGTAGGTTATCAGTAAGAATTTCAGAAGCCACGGTTTACCGCAGAAAGTTTTCACGAACAGCGCGTAAACTCACCGGTAATTGAGCAAGGCAGAAGGACGCTCTCCTCCAGTGTTGTATCCACCCAAAAACGATTGAAGTCAGCAGAGTGCGACCTCTTTAGGATCCAAAACATGATCAAGGCGTTGTTGTTGTCGATGGACGTCCGTTATGCAAACCCTGTCATCAGAAAGTTGCAGCAAAAGGCGCTGATATCGGCTACGTCGAATATAAACAACATCTTGGAGATAATCCTTCGCTGTGAATGTCCAGGTCAAGGTAACGAACTGCATAATTCCCCAATTCCCTGCATAAATTGTCCAAATGTTCGGAAATAGCCGCCACAACTGGCTCAGGATGTAAACACAAAGCTAAGGCGCTCAGCTCTGCTTCGGCGTGAAAGAAAGGAAAGTGAAACCGCACACATGTCCAGTAGGGCTGAACGATTTTGAGAAATAATCTAATTGCGATTTTTTTTCTTCAATATTGCGATTGCGATTAAATATGCGATTATTGTTGCAAGGTCCTCTTCTCATGTATTTTTCACCTAACACAAGCAATAAATCAGCCTGTTTCATAATAAACAATATTTGAAGTGAAAATTGCAACAAAATTGTTGCTTGACCTATTCAAAATGTGTGTGGACTGCACTTCTTAAACTGTCTGAACTTAACAGTACAGTCTATAAATAAATGCTAAATTATATAGATATGAAAAAAAAATAACTCACTGATCCAGTCAGTAACATCACCCAGACTAAAGTGCAGGAAAGTAAGAACAAACGTCTGCTTTAACTAGTTGGAAAAGTTTTAGGAAATCAAACTCCCAATTAATACAAAATAAGCTATTTAATTTATTAAATAGTACTTTATTATTTCGGCCAATCAAATCCCAGTCTGAGCTGCGACTCGTCGTTGCTTCAGATGCGCGTTATTGAAGGACACGGAGAGGCCAGATGGAGCACACGCCAAATCACAGTGGAATTAAGAGCAGCATTTTGGTTTTGGGATGTAACTTTGGACAATATTTTTTTGTTTATTTGTTTATTTGAGCAATACACATTGTGCTCAAAAGGAGTGGGCTGAAGCAAAAAGCTTATGAGCCCCCACCCCCAAGTGCAATAAAATAAAAAATATAAAAAATAAAATATGAAGAAAGAAAAGAACACTGACACAAGGAGACGGGACATGAGGTGCCAGACACAGACACGTATCTTTGACTCGCAGCCATTTAGTGACATTTCAGCTTAAACAGCACATTTCCTCAGCAAAATAAGACATGACACGGACTCCTGCCTCGGATCCTAGTTACCAACCCTTTTCATACTGCAGTTTAGTGTTTATATCTAGCGTCTGTACGACCTACGGAGCGGATATGCGGTAGACGCAAAGGTAAATAAAGGCACATGGCACATCGCCTCCGCGGATACTTAATGGTCATGAAACGTCATTATGCTTTTGAGATAAGTTCTTTGTCCACAACATTCCCAAACATAAGCCCCCTAAACTGAGCCACAAACGACTCTTTACTTTTTACAATCAGCACAGACTCACCCATATATGTCTGTGGAGGCAGAGGCGTGTGAATCCGGAGGTGAGGGAGTTTCTGTGATCATCAGAGCGTGTAGTAGCGGCGACGGAATGGCGTGATTAGCGCTGCGGCTAACGCAATGCTAACGGAGAAAAGCAATATTCCTTCGCGGTGGCTGCATGATAAAAGCTGATATTTTCACTGTACATCCACAATCTACCGCGCACCTTAACTAGACTGAGACGTAAACAAAAGCACGCGACGGAGCGGACTTTGCTGCCATATCTCGTTGCTCTATTTACTTCCCAAATCGCGTGCCCTGCGATTACGAAATCGCGTTGTGTAATATCGCGATAAAATTGCAAATGCAATTAATCGTTCAGCCCTAATGTCCAGTCATGATTTTTTTTTTCCTAACATACTTGCCTTTTGAGGAAAATTTCTACACAAAGAATAGAATATTTTGTGCTCAATGTCTTGTTGGATACAGTCCTCATATTGTATCACTGTGAAATGCAAATGTTATTACTTTGAATGTGGGGTTGGCGCTCTTAAGCTTTCTTGCTTCAGCCTGCTCCTTTTGAGCATCTACAACTGTGTAACTGTCATGTGAATTTTGTAACTCTTCAAATAAACTAAACCCAAATTTCCATTTCAAGTGACGTGTATTACAGAATCAGAGCCCTATTTTCTGATATGTGAATGAGAGAATGATGTGTGCAGAACAAAACAAGCAAATGACCCGGCTGTTGATCCACTTTTGCAACGGCTACTCATTTTGCACATGAGCAAACGTTTGGTAAATGAACCTCCATAGAGTGGCATTCTTCATTAGTGTTTTGAATAATCCTGTTCACTTTTTCCAGTCCTTCTACTGCAGAAGCACTGATCCATCTCGATACACATTCCAGAAGTGTGTCCATAAACCATCACTGGTGTTCTGTCGTGATGTGCATCCCCTCGCGCAAAACAACCGCTTTTGAGACGAGCGAGAGAGCAGTGCCCAGTGTTCTTTCACAAAACCCACAAAAGTAACTCACATCCAGCTTATTCATTTAAGAGCAAATGTTGAACATTTAGCCCATAATATTGGTTGAATTGTTAATATTGTATAATAGCTAAATGTAGGTTGCACTTCCTCGTACGTCTCAAAGCTGTTGTTTTGCACAGGACGCACGTTTTGACAGAACAGCTGTTCCACTATGAGCTTTCCTCCGCTCACACTGCTTATCACAGCTCTAGTGATTTGTTAGTATGTAGTGAAAAAAAAAAAAGGTTCATAAAATAATGGAGGCTCGTTGTTTTTTAGCCCATTTGGTTCTTCCAATCAAACCCACACAGCCCTTGAAGATAAAGTCTCCTTTACACTAAAATCTATTAATAAGTAAAATATCAAAGCTGAAATACCCCAAAGCAGCTTTATAAACCACAATTATGCAAATATCCAATTTAAGCACACACGGTTGGCTGACAACAAAGGGGCCCAAATTAGTGAGTTGAACATTTTTACAGAAGCTACAAACTTAACTGTGAACCACATATTTACGAAGTCATATCGCCAGGAGAAGTTACTTTCATTGGTTTATTTTTGTTTTTGTTTTCCCCAACACTTCCACTTAATAATGTGTTGTCTTCGTGTGACATGTATGTACTGGAGAGGCCATAGGTGCAGAATGAAAACCAAACCTCGATCAGTCAGCCTCAAGTAGCAATGGATACAGACATAGGGAAAAGAAGAATAAGGCAAGTTTGTTTGTAGAGCAGAATTTATACACAGGGCAATTCAAAGTGCTTCACAGTAGCATAAATTACAAGAAAGCAGATAAAATCAATCCATAAAGCATCAACATAAAAATGAATCAATGACAGTAAAAGGCAAGAGTGCAGATAAAATACTTTCAGTTTTCATATGCTCAGGTAAAAAGAGCTGTTTTCAGCCTAGATTTGAACATTGTCAGAGTTGAGGCCTGTCTCACATCCTCATGAAGACTGTTCCAGATTTTAGCTGCATGAAACTGAAACGCAGCCTCACCGTGTTTATTATTGACTCTGGGAACCACCAGGAGACCCCTCCCTGAAGTTCTCAGGGCCCGAGATGGTTCATACGGCTCTAACATGACAGAGATGGACTTTGGTGCTAAACCATGAAAAGACTTGTATACAAGCAGAGCTGTTTTAAATTCTATTCTCTGAGTGACAGGAAGCCAGTGCAGACACCGAAGCACTGGACTAATATGGTCGTGTTTCCTGGTTCTTGTCAGGACTGGAGCAGCAGCGTTCTGGATGTTCTGCAGCTCTAACAGTGAGCTGGCCGTTACAGTAGTCTAACCTGCTGGAGATAAATGTGTGTGTATAAGTCTCTGGTTTTGACACTATTGCTCTGATCTTATCTTTTGGTTTTAGAGAGAGAGACTCAAGGTGACTGATAACTCAATAACCTCAGTTTTGTATGAGGCAACACATTTTAACGTGATTGTCAAAAAAGAGCGCATTATATTGATGATTATGATTATTCTTTAAAGCATTCTTCAAACCTAATTTCATTTCCAATTTGTGCAAACACTTAATATATGGGACTGTATAGACCAAAATGTAAGTAAATATTTTCAAAATGATCTAGTAAATAAAGGATTAAGTCTCGTACATGTTTGGTTAATCAGGCTGTTGGTTAGATTTGGCTGTAGCTCTGGGACTGAGCCCAAATGAAAACTTAGTGCTGTAAAATAATGAATTCGAGCCGGAGCATGTTTTCTGACACTCTTAGCTTGTGTCCAGTGGGTCAGTCTTCATGAGAGCGACAGAGCATTAGTGCTTATTTTAACGCGGGTGATGAGGGTGGCATCGCAGTGATCCCGTTAGCCCCACAGAATAAGTAAATAAACTCTACACTCACTGGGGAGCAGTCGTAGAACTCGCTGCTCTTCGTCTCTTTATCCGATACAGTCGAGTTCTCCAGTGGTTGGCAATAGTGGTGACAGGAAGGTTGATAGGACCGGTAGGTTGTCATTCAAGTCAGATTAAAGATTACTACGCTGACAGAAAAGACAAAAGGAGAGCGGGATGTTGAACATCCCATTACACAATGGAGATAATTTTGTCACTCAAACGTGGCTGTAAATACTGCTAAAGTGGCGCTAGACCACAGTTGGCTTTAACAGTTAGCCTGGTAGCTTCTTCTTCGTGGTTCCATTAGTGTGTATTGAGTCTCTGGGTCGGAGCAGGAAAGGTTGCAATTGAACCCATTTCTGTTCTATTAAGTAAATGCTAACCAGGTCTCCTGATATGTTATGATCTATACTAGCAAATCTGTTCTTTACTTGAGTTATATTTTAGTTGAGAACTTACTACTCCACACATTTGAAAGAGAAATGTATGTTTAACTCCACTACATTTCTATAAAGGCTCTAAAATAAAAAGTCAGTTTGTCCATGTGTTCATTGTGTTCATTTCAAAAGCCTAATAATTCACACTCCAGAACCGTAGGTGGCGCTGTGCAGATGTCCTGTCAGTGCACAGTTCACGTGTTGTGAATGTGTGTTTTGAAGTCATGTTTCATGACACTTAAATGTAACAGATTTGTACACTCTACTATGAATACTGAACAAGAACATTTTAAGTACAATTTTGACTGGGCAACTGTAGCCTGGTTTTACCATACCCTCGTACTTGTTTCGTACAGAGGGTCTGGACATTCTCAATCGAGCTCCGTTTACAAGTGGGAGGGGTGAACTCTGTTTAAAGTTTGAAACGATTGGGTCTGATTTTACCCAATCGCTAGCGTTTGGTTGTGAAGCTATGCTTGACGTCACCTACAACACCCGCCTCCCCCGCTCGCTGAATGGTAGGATGAAATTCAACCGATTGAATCGCAGCCATTGAGATCAAACCCAGACGTACATGCAGGGAAAAATATTTCACCGGAGTTTACGAATGGCAAAGGCCAGGCTAGGGCAACTGTAACTTTTATTGAGTATTTGACCAAGTAACAAAATCAAGCATTGGTCTTATTATCATTTAATCACCATTAATTACTGTCTTTTTATGTTTTAGGTATTATGCTGTTTCCATTCTATCTACCGTGCTTTCACTGTGCAGTAAAGTGCTACCAATTCTTGTTTGCGCTCAAATGGATAGAGCCAGAGAAATAGTTGCCATACCACACGCTTACAGCTATTGAGTGAATGAAAAGCTGTCTCTCGTGAAGCACTTAGTCTGACTTTGAGTCTGGGAAAAGCACTATACATTTATCTAAATGTTTGCATTGCAGAGACTGATGTACTGCATTCTTCGGGGGCCTGATCTCAAACATTCAATGCCGAGTTGCAGCTGCTCTGGGCTCCTGGGAATCCGTCAAAGCCCTTGTGACCCGAGCAGTGTTTTTTTACAAGTCACTTAAGCACGGAGATTCGTCCAGCGATGTCTTGGCCTCAAAACAGTAATCATTTCTCAAGCCCGGAGAGCACTTTTCAGCGTCAGAATGTTTGCCGCCGCAGTTTATCCCGTTGCTCTCTGGAGCAAAGAGTGGCTTCAAAATAACACACATGCGCCCTCCGCCTACAGTGCAGACAAAGCGCCGTGGAGAAGGCAGAGATTGAAGTGAAAATTGAATTGCTAAAGCTCATTTGTCAGCACGGGCGCAGAGAGGATGCGACACCGTGAGAGATGCTGAAATTTTTCTTCCCCTTGTCTTGTTTTAATTGCTTTCGGCTTCCTTTTATTCCCGCTCTGGTAGATAACGGTGCCTCTACAATTCGGCGCTCCACAAATCTGTATCTGAGCGAATGACTGTGGCACTTGCAGGACCAGACCGCTCACATTCGTTTTGAACAATGCTAATGCGAAAATAACAAAAGTACTTCTTGTTTTAGAAGTGATGAGCCTTTTGGATAATGGTACATATCTGTTGTGATGTTGTCCATCTGCTCTTACTGGGTTTTATAAAGGCTCTTCAAATTTCTGATGAGCCTGCTCTCTTTATTTGATGAAAGTTGGCCTCATATTCACAGAAAAAGAACAAAATTAGGAAAAAGCGGCGCTCTAATGAAGCATATGATGTGTAACGCGGAAATACGCAAAAGTCATTGACTTTTCTGTCACATGTGCTGCAACTGTAACAAATGCAACATAAAACAGAATCTCAGACGTCCTCCAGAGGCTCCTGATGAAAGTTTATAGACTTTGTGCAGCCGAGAGTGTGTTCTCTGCACAGTCCAGTCAGGACCAGGCTGCAGGCACTGAGCGCACAGGCCAGGGGCGACTCAGAGGAGGGGGCTCAGTGGGCAGGGCCCCTCACAATAACACACTCCAGCATTAAAAATAAAAAAAAATCAAATTCTGTCCCAGTCAGGGCAGAACAGCACAAAATGTCAGTTTATTTCATATACATTTATTCCAATCTTGGTGAGGAGTAAAACCTGTATCGAAACCTTCCACAGATGAAAACGGTGAACACGCCTATCTGATTGGTCGATTACACTCCCCTTCCTTTTCTGTCTCTTGTTTACAAAATGGAGCGGTATCAGATTGTGGCTGTGTTGGTTTTTCTCTTCGCAATTTTTAATATGACGGTGACCGATCTTTTTGCTTACGAAATGGGAGCATAAATAAGCATGTACGCGGTGCAGCGATGGACTCCTCATGAGCAGCGGACCACAGAGATATTTGTTCTTCACATGTGGCAACTTTTAATTCCTATTTTAGCGGCATTTTGAGAGGGCAGACCTTTTGGAAAAGGTTTCTGCTTGTAAACAGTCTCTCGAATCAAGTGGGGGAATTGTGATCGCACAAGACCAGGTGACTGCCTTACTTTGAAAAATGAAGGTGGGGAAAGCGAGGGGTCCTGATGCCATCTGTGGGCGTACCCTGCACCACTGTGCCACCCAGCTTAGTGGTGTTTTTAGCAGACTGTTTCAAAGTTGTGTAGATCATGGTCAGATTCCAATTTTGTGGAAAACTTCAACTATAATCCCAATTCCTAAATCAAGTACTTCAAAGGAATTGAGTGATTTCAGACCGGTCGCACTTACATCACTTGTGATGAAAACTTTTGAAAAAATGTTAAAGTCCGAGATTTTATGTTTAACTGAGGGAAAACTCGACCCACTTCAATTTGCCTACCAGCAAAACAAGGGTGTGGAGGACGCTACACTCTTCTTATTGAACACAGTGTACAAGCGCCTCGACAAACCTGGGGCTCATGTAAGACTTTTGTTCGCCGACTTTTCTTCTGCATTTAATAAGATGCAGCCCCATATCCTGATTGAAAGACTTGCCGCTGTTTTTAATTTGCCTGACCAGCTTCTTTTACTGATTTTAAATTTTCTCACGGACAGGATCCAGCGAGTGCTCGTGAATGGTCAGATGTCCCCAGTGTCTATCTCTAACACAGGATCCCCTCAGGGGTGTGTTCTGTCCCCTCTGCTGTTCATGCTGTACACAGACAGTTGCCGGGTCACTCAGAAGAACAGATCCCTGGTTAAGTTTTCAGACACGACACAGTCCTGGTGTGTCCTTACTTTCAGGATCTGAAATGAACCACGGCCCTGCATTGACAGAGTTTGTCCAATGGTGCGACAGCAACTACTTGGATTTAAACGTCTCAAAAACCAAGGATATGGTTATTGACTTTAGACGCTCCACAGCGCCCTCTCTGGGCAGCAGTGTCATTCATGGTGAAGGGGTGGAAGTGGTGGAGAAGTACAAATATCTTGGTTCTTGGATGGACAACAAGTTGCGGTATGACGCAAATACAGACTCGTTTTTAAACACAGTCAGCAGACAATCTATCTTTTACGGAAGTTAAACTCTTTCAATGTAAATAAAAGGATTCTCAACTTTTACTGCTGTTTCATAGAGAGCCTATTAACTTTTTCATTTGTTTGCTGGTTCAAGGGTTTGTCTGTGAAAGATAAAAACAAACTGCAAAACATTATCAATCTGCTCTAAAATTATTGGAGTTAAACAAAGAGACTGTAGGTCTCTTTGGGAGGAGCAGGCGCTAAAGAAAGCTAAATGTTTCTCTGGGGCAGCCTCTCCATGCTCTGTCTTCTGAAACGTCGGAAACTGCATGTCTGAGGGATACAGATGTGGGCAAAGGACCCAACAGGATCTAATTAGGGCTTGGTCTTTACAGTTTTAGTCTTTGGCCTTTGTTCAGAATCAGAATTACTATCAAAATAGGTTTCATTGCCATTGTTACTCAGTACGTTTGCGCAGACACGCCAGACACACCAGGGCGACCGATACATGACGCCCCTTTTTGTTGCTGAAAATAGAAATCACTTATTTCAAAAGGGTCTGCCTTTATATTTACAAGTCATGGCTACAATTTGGTGTAAATTTCATATTAATTCTGTTCTCATAGAGGGTATGCACATGCATTATTTTCATTGTAAATAGAACGCACACCATTCTGTATTGAGTGTCCTGATTGTCAACACTCCCTTCTGTCGTCGCGTTTTGCAGATGCAAAATGCCCCGCGTCCAGAGGGCAGTATCAAAACAGGAAGCGATATCCTGTTTTTATTCCGCTCTCTGGCTCAGTTGCATTCACAAATCAAATGATCTGATTCAGAGTTCGTCTTAACCGGACCTAGACCCATGTTTTCAGCCGGACCAGGGTTCACATCTTTGACCCGGGTCAGAGTCTGTTTGCACGTTCACAACACCTCAAACAAACCGTACTATCCAAGCAAATGGGCCAGGATTCTGGTCAAGAGGGGGTTGTGAATGCAGTGCACCCTAGGTCCCAGAGTGGAAAGATATTAAAACAGCCTTTAAACTCCATTGTTAGAGCATCTCATTAACTTTACCTAAAACAATGACATCACAGAGCCATTGTTATGCCAGTTTATATTCTGCGTAATCTACTGACTTTCTGTAAAATGGCTTTAATTGCGTGATCTGCTTCACCGCAAGCCACAAGTGACAAGGAGAAACACGCTGCGAAGACATTACCTCCATCATGTCTGAATTTGGGCTGACAAGAACATTCTGTACACTGACAGCATTTCTACCAGAGTCCAGAGAGATCTGAAGCATAAATTCCACCTCCTTGTCTCTTCTGTAGATGACACATTCAAGGAGGAATTTTTTATCTCAACCTATATCCAATATGAATTGTGAGAAGTGTACGGGGCCTACACATTAATAGCCTATATAGTTCGGGAAAATCCACTGTTACCATGGAGATCTGGTATGTTGGTGGCTGTTTGCAAAATATTCCATAAACTAACATTAGTTAGTCCAAGTGTAAAAAAAAACTATGGTAATGGTATTCCTGGGCCAATTCACATGAAATACAAACTGTCACGAAGTTCAAAGTCCTCTCTTCCAGCACATATGAACTATTTTATAGTTGTGAGTATATGAACTATTATAGAAATACTATAAAAACATGAGTGTGATGTTGGTTTCAGCCATTAGATTAACATGGCAAGTTTGTGAATACAATCCCTATCAAATAATGATCAAGGAAAACATTTGGACATTTTCTTTGTGGACATTTCTGCATCTGAGATTATGACGTCATCACAATCTAGAACACGAACACAACCTATTGATGCAGAAGCAGCTTGTGGCATAATCACCAGTCGTCCCCAAGGCAGTGCTATCTCTGCTCCACTGCGCACGGCCGCACAACCCAAAGAGCCTGTCACCTCGACGTTTTGTCATACTTATCGTCATGTACACACGCCACTATCGTGTACAATGGGAGTTGACCTTCCTCTCCTCCGGTAAACTGCAGGCTTCGATGCACTTTAAATGAGACGTTCCTCCTCCCCGGGTTCAAGCGGCTCTTGTTAATGTCAGCTATTATAACCTTGCACTTCACTGTGAGCAAAGCTGACAACTCACTCCCGAGAGAAATATGGCTGACGCTGTTGCGAGCGCTACATGCAAAACACACGGAGGAGCGAGTGTCGCGTCATGAGCAAATTTCAAAACTTGTAGTCTTTATCTTGCGCCGAGCAGTTGAAAGAAGCACGACAACTCTTACGAGACAAAATGTGTCTGTAGACTGAGCAAAGAAGTACTACTATAACTTTCTCTTTTACTTCAGTTACTGGTACCATTTACTTGAAAAGGGGTTCTCAAACATTTGCGGTTTGATAACAGGGTAATTCAGGTGGTGCAGCTTTAAAACACATGTTCCCTATAAAGTGCATAATTTCCTATTCCAGGCATAACTGGTATTTGTCCCACTTGAAAATTACGACTTACGACCTCAGAGCGTTCCAGCTGAAAATACTCTTAACGGCTAATGCTGCAACAGTTAGCTAACAAGATGCTAATGTTATAGGAATGTTTCTAAGCACTAGGTATCATTCAAAAGCTGCTACATAACGTTATAAAGGCTATGATCAAAAGTATTATCAGTTTTAGTTTTATCATTAACTGCAAATCTCCACAGCGAATGTGTTGTTTTATTATATCGTTTTATACAGAATAAAGATACAGACATGGAGAGGAGCAAAGTAGTTCAACAGCCCATAATTACATAAATAACGCTACATGCTAATGCTAGCTATGACTGGCGTTTTTTTTGCCTCTACTGAACAATCGGCTATGGAAAAACTTCCATATGAGCCTGATTTAGATTTGACTTTATTTGTATGTGATAAATATTCCTACTTATCCTAACACTTCAATAAATGTCAAATCGCATTTGGAATATAAACTTTACTTACTTAGAATAATTTTACTGTATCACAATACATATTGGATACGCCCCTGAGTATCGTGATACGTATCGGATCGTGACAAATGTGGACACCCCTGATGAAAATGTCTATGAATGTGAACCCTGAAGCTTGGGGAAGATGAAGTTACAAATGAGACATTTCCGTAACCAACAAACAAAACAAAACAAAAAACAGGTTATATTTTCATATTTTACATTTTCAAAATAACATAAATAGCAAAAGTTTGGGCACCCTGCAGAGTTAATGCCTCGTAGCCCCCCCTCCAATATGTCAAGTAGTCACAGCTTTTAATGCTTTTCTCGGCAGCCAAGAGTCAGACCATTCTAGTTCGAGGATTTTTGCCCTCTCTTCCTGACAAAAGTCTTCCAGACCTAAGACATTTCTGGGCTGTCTTGCACGTACTGCTTTTTGGAGTTTCATCCACAGATACTCAATGATGATATATATTTCTTACTAATTATTAACTACATCCCGAAAACCAGAGCCAAACCATTTTCATTTTATATACTCCAACTGGGTCGAATGTGTTACCAGTAGTACCTAAACTATTATACCGATAACATAATGGTATAATTTAACGGTACACAGCTCTACTGACTGACTGCCAATGGGCCCAACAACCACCAGCCACTCTTGCCTCACTCTTCACGAAATCGTGCAGTGCATTCATTTTATTCACTTATCCACTTGCTATGTTTTGTATTGCGCTCAATGTCACAAATGGATTAAAAATGCAAAAAAGGTGGATGAACTCGACATTACCTTGTGTTTCTGAGGTGAGAGTGTGAGCCATAACACTTGCTGCCTCTCTGTATGGAGCATGCAAATATGACTTTTAACAACTGTGCTTTTCATGAAGAAGCTGTCTCAGATCCTCAGAGTGTGTTTGGGGAATATATGGCGCAGCTCATAAACATAAAACCATGCAAATGTTGTCATCTTGTGAATCACCAGACCTCCTTAAACAAGTTATTGATTGTGTTTTGTTGGAAACACAAACTGCATCTAAAAGATCTGTGATTTGCCGTGCAGACGACGCGCCTCTAAGTAGGTCTAAATTATAGGCTTCATTACTAATGCATACGTCTCTGGATATTCTGTGGGATGTTAGCATGATCAGTTGTGAATGTTTACGCACCACATGCAGCCTGATTGGAGGTCTCGGCGGGATGAAGCCGGGAGAGAAGCGAGATACTTACTGCAGCCTTGTTTTGTTCAATATTAGGTTATGCTTCTAACCTTGGTGGTGAAAGAAGTGCAGTTTGTCTATGTTTTTAATCATGCAACAGCAGTACATTCACAGCAGTTGAGTGATCTAGCATCAGACAGAGTAGTGTTAGTAGGAGCGAATAGCCTGGCCAGCCAGACCTTGCTGATCTTATTGTTGACAAAGTCATGCAGTCTGGGGCTCGGCATTATTATCGGCAATTTCTGAAGGGCGCGACTGACCGGTCAAAATGGTAGCTTGGCCCAGCATGAAAATGGGACAAGTTACAGGACAAAAATATTGAGAAACTGCAACATCTTCTGGCAAAATCCTCATGATCATTTCCCATCAAACCCAGCAGTTTTACCAGCGGAAACAAGAAAACCTGTAAACCCTGGCTAGTGATGGGTGTCACACACTGACATAATTGTATCACACTGTATCACTCAGTGTTGGTAGGCTACATTGTATAGGCACCATCTGGTGGTGAAAAGGAATTTGACCACTGACTCTGAAAACACTGATCAGTGAGAGTGATAATTTACTAAGAGTAAAACTCTATAATGAGAATAGCTCCCAAAAAAAAAGTATTGCTCTTATTTAACTGGCGCGCCTTTCTGCTCACTGCTGCATGTTGCGTACAACTCTATACGATACATAATGACACAGTGAAAGTGTTGATCACGTGACTTTTCTTAAAATGATACTCATGACACGGCTCGGCCGAGGTGTTGCTTTCTGTGCTTGATACGTGTCAATACCTCGCCTCATTTAGCCCATCACTAACCTTGGCTAACTGGAGAGGTCAATGATGCACTGGTCAGCTTTTTCTTGAACCTGCCCAACCCGACCCAATGAAAATCAAACGATCACACGATCCACCTGACCCTAAAAAAAACGTGTCTTCATTTGCCGACCTGACTCCGCACATATTAAAAAGACGCTGGCTGTCACTCGAACAGTGTGTGCCATGTGTATGCGAGTTTACTGTGAAGAAATGGTGTAAGCGATATCACCAGCTTATTAGAAGTAACAAGAAACAATACTTCTACTGAGCTGGTGAAATCGCTTGTGGACTTCTCAGGAAACGAGGAGCAGAAACTATCACGAGGCTTTACTTTTACCACGTCAAGACGCAACTCTTTCCTTCAAACTAAACGGGAATTCGGACATAAAGTGGCCCAGGATTAGCCTACAAAGACTGGGAATTGAACACATGACCTTCATGCCATTTATAGTATTGATAATTAACAATATAGCAAACAGTACTTGTACAGCTGTGAGAAAATACAATGTACTGAAGTCAATAGTCGAAACTTTTGCTTTGAATTCGCAAAATCTTGAGTCTAAAAAGTCAATCTAGTGCTTGCCTGGATGTGTTCTATAAACATGAATTGCGTCGCGGGATATGGCAGTACCACTGACGGAGAGCTGGGAAACTAAGATTTGCAGAGAGTTAACTTGGAGCTGTCTGCAGTGTTCAGCATCAGTGAATCTAAGCCAATGGAAAACCCTCTGAGACACAGCACTACCTCCTTCTGTCTGGCCAACTGCACCATCATTTAGCCTCTGCAACGCTCACTCTATCTCTCTTCCTCACGGAGTGTTCATCATCCCCTCTGCCAACCTGTCGACACTTTCACAACACTGCGAAATTGGGGATTGGAGATGTGTTTTAAAGAGTTTGTCCAGTATTTCTCCTCTTTAAGACGGGTGGGAGATCGTCAATTGTCTGCAAGATTTTAAATATGGGAAATATTTGTTTTACATTTTTGATGGGATATTCTTGCACTATTTGCGCGGGATTACTGTCAGGTAAATTGTTAAAAATGAATTGGCCATTCGGTTCAAGCACCACACGAGACGTGAAGACTTTTGGGCAGGCTTGAATGGTTTTGGTGCAAAGTCTAGATTGAGAGAGTATCAGAGCGAAGATGAAAAGAAAACTGCTCTTGCTATTTCATGAGAGGAGCAACATTTCAGATACCTCACGTCGATGCCTTTCATTAGAACTCGTGATGAGAAACGGCTTTTGTTGCTCTGTGCCACAAAGCAACAAACGGTATGGTGTTGCGCTAGGAACTGAATCGAATGAAAGGATTCTTCATTCATCCATTATTCAGTGTGATACCGTCCTGACATTTATTAAATAAAGTTTGTAAAAGCAAACAAATTATCAAAAGTGTTGCGGTATCTCTTGAAAATAACAGAGTAGCAGAATTCTGTAAAAGGGCTAAATACTAGGCGGCACGGTAGCACAGCGGTTAGCGCTCGTGCTTCACAGCTAGAAGGTCCGGGTTTGATTCACACCTGGACGGGGCCTTTCTGTGTGGAGTCTGCATGTTCTCCCTGTGTCTGCGTAGGTTTCCTCCGGGTACTCCGGTTTCCCCTACCACTAAAAACATGTACAATAGGCCCAGGGACTGCAGGTGGAAATTAGCACAAGTGCTATAACCTGGTACAATGCATCTCTCCTTTCTGAGGCTAATGTATATTGTACACTGTCCCAGTTCAAATAAATATATACAGTAGTATTACTAGTCATTAAAATGTTGCTGCTGCTGATGTGTTTCCCCATATTCCTGACAGTAATACTGTTTAAAAGTGACGCTTTGAGGGAAGGAATAGATTTTTTACGTACAGTTTTTTGGGCCCAGACAGCAAGAGGGTGCATCTTATTGCCGCATATGTCTTACCGGTTCCTATTTTGTGTACTTTTGCGGGTGGTCGGCTGTTAAATCTGTGTCACCTCTCTGTGTTTTCCGCCTCGACTCCCTCCGCGGCTGCGAAATGGACCGTGAGCAACCTGACCCTCCAAAAGTCAGTGATTGATAGTTGTTCAGACGGATAAATGACAGCGCCTTGGCCCAGACGCGTCTCCTCCGCCAAAGTGTACGCGCGCCGCCATCTTGGATCTCCTCCCTGTCAGGCGGCATCTGGCTGCGGGTGCCCGTGATGGATGGCATGTGTCAGTCTGAGCGGCTGCGCCTTGTCACCTGCGCCAATGTGCCACTTCTGCCGGCGCTAAGAGTCTGTATCCAGGTGCAGACACCGAGGAGGCCCATGGGAGGCTCTTTCCGTGCTCAAATCGTCTGCCAACTATTTTGGTTTGAGCGGACACATCACGCATACTTGTGGTGTCTTCTTTGGGGCACCTCGGCCTTGATGTTTCATGTTGGAGTCCATTTCTTACGTTTCGCAAGTCGTTAAAAAAAAACCTCCAGTGTATTTTTAGGCCTTGTCCACACGTAGCAGGGTTTTTAAAAAACCATCATCCATCTAGAAAAAAACTTCACAGCTTTGCGTTGTCAAGGCCAAAAGTTTGGACACACTTTTTATGTATTGTCTTTTCTTTATTTTCAACATTTTTAACACACTATGATTCTCATTGAAGGCGTTAAACTATGAATGAA
Organism: Proterorhinus semilunaris; assembly: GCA_021464625.1. Taxonomy (NCBI): domain Eukaryota; kingdom Metazoa; phylum Chordata; class Actinopteri; order Gobiiformes; family Gobiidae; genus Proterorhinus; species Proterorhinus semilunaris. The sequence continues at coordinate 25,462,425 of CM038356.1, read as the reverse complement.
CACATGGGATTATGAAGGAAACAAAAACAGGTGAAATAACTCCAAATATGTTTTATATTCTAAATTCTTGGCATTTTCTCCATGAGCTTCACAAGGTCGTCTTTTGAAATGAGTTTTCAACATGTTTGAGAAGTCAAAACCATTTCTGGGACGACATCGTGAAGCTCACTGAGAAAATGTCACAAGTGTAAAGCAGTAATCAAAGTGAGAGGCGACCATTTGTTTTTTCGTTGTTTAAAACACAATTCCGTACGTGTTCACTCATAAATGAACGACTTCAATGAGAATGTACCATGGCGTTTTGAAATTAAAGGATAAAACATAAAAAAAAGTGTGTCCAAACTTTTTGCCTGTGCTGTACATTAACGGTGATTGTTAAAATCTTTCCACAAGTGTCTGTGCAGCACATACTTTTTTCTTTTTCAGTTGTAAGAACAGGGGTCCCAATTGCATTAGCTTTAGATATACCTGCCTAACAATTTTGAGACAACATACCGTGATAAACTACTGTAAATGCATTTCCTGTTTTTCACAACCTGCTGTCAGATCAATAGTGCAGTGTCCGGGCAACTTTCTTGTCATCACAGTAGACGGTATTACTTCCACGTAGTAGCTCAGACAACGGCAGCAGCGAGGAACGTGACATCCGTCTCACCATTCCTCCGGGAGGACGACATCCATCTCAAAGTTCTCCAGCAGAGGTGTGTCCCCGTCTGACCCAGATCCGCTGTTGGCGTCTTCGAGGAACATGTTTTGACGGAAGATGGTTATTTTTTGGTGGAAAATAGCCAACTGTAAAGTGCTCCTTCCCCTGCGCTCTTTGACGTGAAGCGGGGCTTGAGCTTGTAAAAACAAAGCCAGCAAAAAAGTGCCTGAACAATTGTTAAAACCAACACAGTTCTGAGTCGTCCACACTGTTTCTAAACGTAAACACGAGTGTGATATTAGAGCAGATTTTGTCGCAAGCAGTGACGTTCGACTACCTACAACTCCGGCTATAAATATGGACTCCTTTGATACAGGTACCTGCTGTATCTGTATCAAAGGAGTCCATATTTGCGTATAGACTTTGTATATGCAAATGAGTCCTACGTAATCCAATGACTCTAGTTTCACCCGAGCTCAGAGCAAAATCTATTCCAATAAGAGAAATGGTAGACTAGTTGTAGTCAGGCCAAGGCAGTGGTTCCAGAGAGTTTAAATAGGCCTTTGACGACAAGACCAGGAAGAAGCCTTGTAAAAGAAAGAGATCGATAGATAGATGTCTTTAATGTTGGAATATCAAGTCTAAGCAAACCTAGGGATGACCTTTTGCTCAAAATAGCTTTTTCTCTCACTTTTTGACAGCTCCACAATGCTGTTCACTATATCCACACACACAAAATACTAAAAGACTACACCTATAGACAAGAACATGAAACCCAAACTTCAAAACCGCTTGGAGACACGCTTCAAATGAAAGAAACACCTTTAAAGGAGTGTTGACGCGTAACGTCTAGACCGATGCTTAAAAGTTGTTTAGTCTTGAGCAAACCTGCCAAGACAGTGACAGAAAATCTTTATTATTAATTCATTCACCGAACTGAGATCACAGGGCGGCAGATGCACATCAAAGAGAGAGCTTTACTTTTATTTGGCAGATGCAGCCGAAGCGGCGGCGTAGAAGGGGCCCTGCTTTAAATGCCATGTGAATGGAGATGGTTCACCGAGGCTAATGGGCAACTGAGAGAGAGACATCAAACTGGTGCACAACACAGATGCTCATCTCCAGAGAGAAATAGTTGTATTATTAGTAACATGTGACGGTGCCGCGTGTTCGTTGAAGCGTGTTCGCATTAAGGGTTTGTGGAGCTCGGGGTCGCTGTCACTTTGGGGAAAACACAGCTCATGTCACGAAACACGGAGTTCTGGACTACACTAACAATCTGCACTGACAAGTTTGTAGAGATGGGTTGTTCAAAACGTTTTCGGCGCTGCAAGTTGTTTTGAGTAGTCGATGTTCCGCTTGTCACCAGAGGCTTTGCCAAACAGTGACATTTCAATTGCAATTTCTTTCTACGACTGAAATCTCTTGTAAAACTGGGAGCCTAATTGAACATGTAAAGACCAATGCTTTTTTCTTTATTCACAGATAGACTGAATGCAGAACGAAGGTTAATGTTAATTATATGCTTCAGGTTGATACTTTGCTCTGCTTTTCTGTGGCTTAAAATGATCTCCAATTGTTATGTATTGCGATTGTTTGCTGTTTTTACTGTGACATGCCTGGTTATTAATCTATTTGGCATGTTTTGTGTATTGCAAACTATATCCTGGAGAAAACACACCCAGAGCTGAGGAGTACAAGCAAACTCTGCACAGACCTTCTGCTGAGAGGCAAGATTGTTAATCACCTGCTGCAGAGGCGAAGTGCATGCACCAAACAGGAAAAAGCGCCACAAAGTCCTGGATTTCAACTGTGGAACTTTTTAACTTGGTTAAGTGCGTATTTGTCATTGTACAACTGTACAACAAAATTGCGTGGACCAGATGTTGGGTTAGTCGTGAGCCGCGGCGACTTTGCACGGTGCCATTGGTCCGACAACCCATTAGACCGATGTCAAATTATTCCGAAAATTTACCATTGAGCAGAGGTGCCATTAGTCCGACATCTCTAACCCAGTTGTGTTGTGGATTAGAGAGCCATATACAACCATTGGCCCTAACCTTAAGGTCAGTGGACTCTTGCCTGAACCTAACCTTTATTTTCCCACCCCTTCTCAATGGGATATTTTCGGACTAATGAGACGTCGCACTAATGGGCCGACCCTACTCTGCGCGCCACCATTGTGGGCCAACCTGACCAGCATGGTTTTGGAAGTAGGGGAAACTGGAACACCCGGAGGAAACCCCGCTGGCTTTATAACTTTTACTGTTGTATACAATTATATATTAGGATTTTTTTTCAGTCTTCAGAGACTTTGTTAAGACTTGGGGGGTCTACATTACACAACTGGATTTAGTGCGATTATAGAAAGACTGTAGGTTCACACATAACAAATGAGATTTGCACTGAACAAGTCTATTAAACAGCTGATGGCACACTGCTGCATATGAACTTTATGCTGCGGTGCGCGTCTGTCCTCTCTCCCTACTACTTTTCTCTCTTTGGGGAAAAGAACAGACATTGAATAAACACTTTGTGTGCATGAGAAACACGTGCGTGTCCGGATTGGTGAATAATGTCACAAGTTCAGTGTTGGCTAATGAACAGATACGTGGTAAATGGTCTCAACTTGTATAACGCTTTTCCAACTACATTTGTCATGATCGGCCCTCTGTTACCCTGTTTTGGTTTGTTTCAAGTATGTATTTGTTCATGTCCTTGGTGTTTTATTTTGACGTGTCTTTTTGGTCTTTGTGATTTTCTTCTCGACTTCCCTCGTGTTCATTGACTCTGTGCATAACTTCAAATCATAACAATGCCGCCCAAAAAGTGACTTCCTGTTGCCATCCAGCACGCCAAAATAAAAGCACACAGCTCGTCTCATTGATTAGTTCAGCAAGTACTTTCATCATTACAAGAATATAATTAAATACACACATTTTAAGTTTTTTGTCTTAATAGTCAGGCAGAAAGAAAGTTGACCTAATGAACTGCTGAACTAATGAATAAGATGGTGCTTTTATTTTGGTGTGCTGAATCGAAACAGGAAGTCACCTCTTGGGGGGCGTTGTTATGATTTGAAGTTATGCACAATAACTAAGTGCCCTGCCCCGCCCTAAAGTGTTTCACCTGTGCCACATTCCCTCATGTATTTCTCCCCGTGTTTCCCTTGTTTGTCAGTTCATTGTCTTCATGTTTGAGCCCTGTCTGTGAGTTTGGTTTTTCAGTTGCTCAGTTTCTTGTTTGGACATTGTCACTTATCTTCATTAAATCAGTTTTGTTGCAGTCTGCATTTTGGGCCGTTCTTTCCTAATTTTTACTTGATTACATTGGGCACTCAGTGAAGAAAACAGTGAAGTGAGTGCTGCTAAAGTTAGTTGAAATGTGGACTTTTGGTGATATCATTGTGTGCTTTTTGGTGTGATCAGGCTCGTTGTGGCCTTTGTTTTGTTGTTTGTGCTGCTGTTATTAAAAAGGAGCTAGGCCATGGTATTGCCTGTGTGTATTCTGAAGTCATTGGCCAATGCTTTCCGTGTGTTCACACTATACGAAACAAGAGCAGCTGCGACTGTCTTCCGCTAATCACAACTCCAGCCTCAGCGTGACAAAGATTATAGCAAAATCGAGCCAAAAAATCATGTGTCTTACGTACAATTAAATCTAAGGCCAACCATGACTCGTTACCATTCCATTTTTAAAATGTCCATTTAAAATTGCCAGCCCTTCTCCATCTGTACAGTCCTCAATGAAACAAAAACATCTGCTCGGTTAAATGAGAGTTGACTTGAACATTTAAGTGACTTGGGAGGTATACATCTTCATGCATTTGCATATGAACATTCTTTATTTCTTCATTTTCAGCAGATTTGCATTTCCCCGTGGATTAAAAAAAACAAACATATGCTCCATCTAATAACTCCCTTTATCGCACCGCCCTAAACCTCGGCAGTTGAGGCATGGCGCTGTTTGACCATCTGTTTGCATAAAGTCGTCCTCATCAAAAGGAAGCTGCAGCTGCCCCTGGATCTCTGCCATTAGACACTGTACACACAGACAGTACCACAAACAACTGCATACAACTGAACTGGCTAGTGCACTCCTCATCAGTCTGTGACATCTGAAATATAAGGAATAATGTACACTTTCATTTGGCATTTAAATGCATTAGTCACTATTAATTCAGGAATGTTTGTGTGGAGTTTGCAAGTTCTCCTGGGCACTGTGTTGCTCGTGACGGGCACTAGCTAACTTTTTTTATCTTAATAAATAATTTCTGTAGTCCCTCTGAGGGTGATACAAGTGTTAATGGGATGATTGGGGGGTCTTTCATCTCCCCCTGGTGTCACTGGCCAAAAAAATACATGCTTGCAACTTTCCCTGCCTCCGACCCGGCAGCCCCAATACACAATAATGGGAAACTTCTCCCTCACTGCTGATAGTTCTCTACAAAATCACTTGGCTGTATTCTGTCCACAGCTTTTGTTTTGTTGATGCACATTTTGCAAAACGTTGTTTGGTTTATCACGACCAGAAGAAGCGCTGGCTAACGGGCAATGCTAACTTTAGCAGTATTTACAGGCAAGTTTGAACGGGAAAAAATATCTCCTTTTGTATAATTGGGTTGTGGCACACCCCTCCTGGAACCGTCACCATAACGTGGTGGAGGGGTTTGAGCGCCCGAATGATCCTGGGAGCTCTGTTGTCGGGGGCTTCGTGCCCCTGGTAGGGTCTCCCATGGCAAACAGGTCCTAGGTCAGACAAAGAGCGGTTCAGATGCCCCTTATGAGAGACCAACAGGCCCGGTTAGAACCATGAGGCCGTCCTTCTGTGGACCCACCACCGGGGAGGTCTGAGGTCTCATCAAAACGTAAGGCACATAGTTATTTCATGACCGTATCATTTGTCTGACGGTTTATACAGGTATGGCTCTGAGGCACATAATGGAAAGATAGCAAGTCTGGGTCGAATACTGAACATAAAATCAAAGAGGAAACCTGAAAAAATAATGCACCTCCTGCCTTTTGTTCTGGTTCTGTTGGTACAAAACCAAAATATGTATAGTGACTATCTGCACATTAATTTCATTTAGTTAGAAAAGACTGATTTTCCAAAAGCATAAATTCATTCCATGCTTCGTTATTGTTTAGTTGTGTCTTTTGATTATATTCTGCATAAAATAATAAAATAAAATGCCCCAAAGATAACTTTCTTTTTGGAGGTTAAAAACAATGTTTATAAGTATATTTTTAAAATATTATTGAAAGTAGGTTTTCGCATCACCAGCCACCACGGATTTTCATCCTCGTTTTTGATGCTATTTTTACACTTTTTCCAAGAAGCTTTTAGATATAGGTAATGCCAAACTGGAGAGTGTAAAGGCTTCAAGCATACAAATCTGTGATATCATGGCAGCGCTTAAACAGGCTGCAGCATTTCTCTCTCTTGACAAGGCGACGTTTCGACCCTTTTCTGCGAACTCCCACCCCTCTTCCCCCACCCCCCGCTCCACAATCAAGGATGAGAGAAATATAATTTCAAACCATTCACATGGTTTGACAAATAAAAAATCTTGAATCAGGGGCGACGGTGGCGCAGATGGTAGAGCGGTTCGTCTCATGATCGGAAAGTTGGGGGTTCGAATCCCGCCTCCTGAAGGGGGCGGCAAGACACTTCACCCTCCTTGCCTCCAGTGTCTGCGTACACTGGTGTATGAATGAGAGTGTGAATGGGTGAAGCCCCTTATGAGAGACCAACAGGCCCGTTTGGAACCATGAGGCCATCCTTCTGTGGACCCACCACCTGCAGAAGGAGCCATAGGGCTTGTGCAATGTGACTTGGGCAGCTGTTGGACGACCCGGCAACAGACGTGGAAGAAAATGGATGGATGGAATCTTGAATCAATCAATCAATGGTTTTGTATAGCCCAATATCACAACAGGAGTTGCCTCATAGGGCTGCACCGAACATTAAGTCAATAAAACAGAGCAGTAAATAAGACAATATATTAAATTGTCTTATTTAAATTAAATAAGACAATTATTTAATTAAATATCCAGGCAAACATAATGTCCAAATAAGCGTCAGCAGTGGGTGGCGATGAGCGGCGCGGGTGTCCCCTGTCCTTAGACTCTCCAGCACGGCAAGGAAAAACTCAAAAGGCCAGGGGGAGAATATCAATTATTAAGCTCTTCAAATTAAAAAAAAAAAAAAAATCTAATAAGTTCAACCTTTTAGAGACAGGCCTTAAGACAGTTCACTCACTTCGTCCCTGCTGTCTCAAAGGATGGGTCAAACGAAGACGTCAACTTGCCCCGACTGGAACAACAACATCACTCGCCCTCCAATAGAACGACTCAATTCCTCTCCCTGCATCTACGTTTTTAGCGCGTGCTCTCTGGTGAATGAAGCCATCCTCATATATCGCCATTTAGCTCTTGTTGTCCGTGCTTCAGTGAGCCTCATCACTCATAAAGCTGCTGATTGATGACCCACTATAAATTCACTGTTCGCTCCATCCGGACAGACTGTACAGGGTCATAGTACATTAGGATTAATCTTGCCCTGTGTCAGATAACTCATTTCCAGCCAACTGTGAACATCCTTTTTTTTGTTAAATCATAAAGCTCCAAGTGGCACAAGGCACAAGCTACTTTTATATGAGCGCGTGTTGGTCTGATTAGAAACTGCGCATAAACATTCCCATCAACATTTAATTTGTCAAAACAGGCTGTAAATGGGGCACACGTGGGCCCATTTAGGCAGGAGCATTTGGAGAGATATTCATTGATTGTTCCGGGGATCATTTCTTACACCAAACCTTGACCTTTTTTTGAGTGCTAATGACCATGTTAGGATGTTATATTTAGGGCCGATATATCAAGCTGATGTGAGGTATTTTACAGTATGGGCTATTGGGCAGTAAAAATGCAGATATCTCTGGAACTGAAAGTGATAATGCCTAAAAAATGAAGATACAGTATTTGTGCGTACTCGACCTTTTTGTGACCCAGTGGCTGCGTGAGTGTTTAGCACGGCGCCTTTACTTTCCATCACAGTGGCCTCTATAATGCTCTGGAATAATTGTTTGTAGGGTTTCTGGTTTTTTTTTTTGGACGGAATATATGCATAACCATGGAGATGGTTGCATTGATATAGACGGCATCTCTGGAATTACCCATATGGTCATGCTTGAAACAGTTGAGGGAGAAAACAAAGAGGAGAAAAAAATAAAAACTTTCTCCAATTATTTAAAAAATACTTTAACAATGCTGAATTATTGTTATAGTTTTTGACTGAAAAAAGATAAAAGGACATGGGGAGGAGCAAAGTGGTTCAACAGCGCATAAATACATAAATAATGGAGAATGCTAACATTATGCTTTATGTTAGCATCATGCTACATGCTACCGCTAGCTAGCACTAGCTACAACTGCCGTTTTTTCGCTTCTAATCAAAAATCTGCTGTGAATTAAAAAATCCATATGGACCCGATTTAGACTTGACTTTATTCATGTGTGATAAGTTCATATTCCACCAGAAAATTGCTAAAAAAAAAAGGGGAAAATTGTGTTTCCCAAAAGATTCTGTTTTCCCCTTGGCGAAGCCACGCCCCCTTCTATGATGAGATGCCATCTGTATCCGTCACAGAGGCCACTGTGATGGAAAGCAAAGGCACCATGCTAATAAATCAATCAAACTTTTCATACCGAAAGGTATCACAAAGTGCTTTACAGATTACAACATTTAAAACAATACGCCCCCATCCCTCCTAATATATACAAACATTACACACACACACTCAAACTTTTACCCCACCGTCTGCTCACACCCCCCCTCACTCCCTAACTCACACACATAGAATAAAATATACAGATACATAAGGCTGGGCACAGATGGACAAATATGGAAATCCCATTTGAGGAGCCGTGAGCAGAGCCCAGAGGAGGCGCGGCAGAGACACCGCACCTCCACCTGAGCACCCACAGGACAGCACCCACACAGTCACAGCCTATCACCGCTCCACAGGGCCCCTTCAGAGGAAACACTGGGGAAGCCTAAAAATATAAGAAACCATCTAAAAACACTTATAAGAGTTTAAAATCCAGAAGTAAAAACAATTTATGAAGCCAGAAAGAAATATGTAATTATATAATATATAATTAGGACTAAATAAGTAGATGTCAGTTAAAAGCTAAAAAGGTGGGTCTTGAGCCTGCTCTTAAATGAACATTCTCTGTTGTTATATTTGGCAAAAGTCACTACTAAAAAATCAGACTTTTACATGTATGGAGCTCACTATTTTCCCCAAATCCTTCTTTTTACTTTGACCCTTTTGCTTTTTTTCTAATATACTGAATGATTATAATTTTTGTTGTTGCATTCCTTTCTCCTGATCACGTTTGATTCCCGGCCTTTGGAGATGGGCGCTTGCTGCTGTGCTTGCCCCCTGCTCCTGACACTAACTCGCTGTCCACGTAATCTTCAAGTATTCCTTTATTTGTGTCTTGTCAGCCCAGCCAGAGGTCTCATGTGGCAGGCTGTGATTGGCTGACAGTGACACTATAATGACATTTTAATACACTCCCAATTTGTATTTACTCTGGGCCTAATTTGATATAGGACATTGGATATGTACGTGTAATCAATCCCGTTACAGTAATAGGCTTTATGGTTTGAGTGCCTATACACCGGTGCTACACGTGGTAATCCCGCTGGGCCAAATCCTCTTTATTTTCATTTTAATAGGCATTATTGTCATTGTCAAGGTTACTGCTGCTGCTCCGCTTACTGGCATTTGGTGTAGATGATGCACATTTGCTCTTCACTGCACACAGATATTGGATTCCCCCGCCTTATGTACAGTGCCTTGCGAAAGTATTCGGCCCCGTTGAACTTTTCGACCTTTTGCCACATTTCAGGCTTCAAACAAAGATATAAAACTGTAATGTTTTGTGAAGAACCAACAAGTGGGACACAATCATGAAGTGAAACTAAATTTTAACATTTTTAACAAATAAAAAACAGAAAAATTGGGCGTGCAAAATTATTCAGCCCCCTTAAGTGAATACTTTGTAGCGCCACCTTTTGCTGCGATTACTGCTGTAAGTCGCTTGGGGTTTGTCTCTATCAGTTTTGCACATTGAGAGACTGAAATATTTGCCCATTGCTCCTTGCAAAACAGCTCGAGCTCAGTGAAGTTGGATGGACAGCGTTTGTGAACAGCAGTTTTCAGTTCTTTCCACAGATTCTCGATTGGATTCAGGTCTGGACTTTGACTTGGCCATTCTAACACCTGGATATGTTTATTTATGAACCACTCTATTGTAGATTTTGCTTTATGTTTTGGATCATTGTCTTGTTGGAAGACAAATCTCCGTCCCAGTCTCAGGTCTTTTGCAGACTCCATCAGGTTTTCTTCCAGAATGGCCCTGTATTTGGCTCCATCCATCTTCCCATCAATTTGAACCATCTTCCCTGTCCCTGCTGAAGAAAAGCAGGCCCAAACCATGATGCTGCCACCACCATGTTTGACAGTGGGGATGGTGTGTTCAGGGTGATGAGCTGTGTTGCTTTTACGCCAAACATAACGTTTTGCATTGTTGCCAAAAAGTTCGATTTTGGTTTAATCTGACCAGAGCACCTTCTTCCACATGTTTGGTGTGTCTCCCAGGTGGCTTGTGGCAAACTTTAAACAACACCTTTTATGGATATCTTTAAGAAATGTCTTTCTTCTTGCCACTCTTCCATAAAGGCCAGAGTTGTGCAGTATACGACTGATTGTTGTCCTATGGACAGAGTCTCCCACCTCAGCTGTACATTTCTGCAGTTCATCCAGAGTGATCATGGGTTCCTTGGCAGCATCTCTGATCAGTTTTCTCCTTGTATGAGCTGAAAGTTTAGAGGGACGGCCGTGTCTTTGTAGATTTGAAGTGGTCGGATACTCCTTCCATTTCAATATTATCGCTTGGGATGTTTAAAGCTTGGGAAATCTTTTTGCATCCAACAGTATCTCGGACCTGCCTGGTGTGTTCCTTGTTCTTCATGATGCTCTCTGCGCTTTAAACTGACCTCTGAGACTATCACAGAGTAGGTGCATTTATACGGAGACTTGTTTACACACAGGTGGATTCTATTTATCATCATTAGTCATTTAGGTCAACATTGGATCATTCAGAGATCCTCACTGAACTTCTGGAGAGAGTTTGCTGCACTGAAAGTAAAGGGGCTGAATAATTTAGCACGCCCAATTTTTCAGTTTATTTGTTAAAAATGTTTGAAATATCCAATACATTTTGTTTGACTTCATGATTGTGTCCCACTTGTTGTTGGTTCTTCACGAAAAATTATTTTATGTTTGAAGCCTGAAATGTCACAAAAGGTCGAAAAGTTCAAGGGGGCCGAATACTTTCGCAAGGCACTGTATGTTTATAATGCCGGCGAAATACAGTCACCGGTGGGAAAAGGCTCATGCAACCAGCTACAGTAGATCAGCGCTATATACAGTATGCACAAACAAGTGGAGAATTACAAAGACACTAAATAAACTGCTTTTAAACAATGGCTACATTGCGCTCTTGTTGATTGGTCAACGGAAATGTAGCAGCTACAAATTATTATAGTCTTTGGAGATTGAAATAAGAAATGTGGATACATTATAGAAGAATGTTTGAACTTCTCAGAAGTGGTAAGTCATTGTTTTCTTATTTTTATTGAGGAATAAGTGTGGACACCGCCATAATATATACAAGTGCAGCTAACACTTGAAGCATGAAAGGGGTAAACAAGTTCAGATGATCCGACCGCACATGTTCTTTAGACGTTTGAGACATCCTGTTCACTTTCCACACTGCATCGGGGACGGGAAATTACATCTTTTCAAATGTTTTATGCAGAAACTGAAAAGCACGCTCTGTGCCTGTCCCAGTGTTACCTACAAAGTGTACTTTTCATTTACTTGAACTGTCTGACTTTTGAAACTAATTCTGAGCACAAAACCAAACTGAGAACTCAATGTTTTGCCTGCGTAATCATTGAAGTGCATATGGGGGTTGGACTATTTCACCAGAGCAAACTTACTCACTTATTCAATTGTAAGTAGTTTCCCCTGGTTTGACATGTGTGTGTTTAATATTGATCACTGAGCACAGAGTGTGACCTGTGGGCCAGGAGCAAGTCAGTGTGATCAAGCTTCCCCCTTTCTGTGTTACTATATTTGGTATGACAAAATGCTGTGCTTTTTGAAGCACTCTGTGATTTTATCTGTGAAAGGTGCTGCTCATGTAAATAAAGTGTATTCTTCTTTCTTCAAAAAAATAGCCATTTCTCTGGTGTAACGATTAATATTACCACAGGCTTTATCCCATCAAACCAAATAAAAATAACATACGCACAAAAACTTAAAGCAGTACTAAGTAACTCACGGGGTCGGCTCATTAGTCAGATGCCCCATTAGTCCAAACATTTAGTGGGGGTTGAAAAATAAAATTAGATTTAGGCAAGAGTCCACTGGCCTCAAGGTTAGGGCCAGTGGTTGTATATGGCTCTCTAATCCACGACACAACTGGGATGGACTAATGGCACCCCTGCTCAAACGTAAACTCTCGGAATAATGAGACGTCGGACCAATAGCATGGTAAGGCTGGGTATTGCCAACCACCTCATGATATGATACGTACCGCGATACGGGGGAGCTATACATACATTTCGATACAAAGCTCTAAAGACGATAAGTATTGCGAAACACTTTAAAGGTCCTATATAATTTTTTAGCGCCAAAGTACATCTCTGTCATGTTAGAGCCGTATGAACCATCTCGGGCCCTGAGAACTTCAGGGAGGGGTCTCCTGGTGGTTCCCAGAGTCAATAATAAACACGGTGAGGCTGCGTTTCAGTTTCATGCAGCTAAAATCTGGAACAGTCTTCATGAGGATGTGAGACAGGCCTCAACTCTGACAATGTTCAAATCCAGGCTCTTGCTCTCTTGCCTTTTACTGTAATTGATACATTTTTATGGTTATGTTTTAATGATTGATTTGATCTGTTTTCTAGTAATTTTATGCGACTGTGAAAGCACTTTGAATTGCCTTGTGTATGAATTGTTCTCTACAAATAAACTTGCCTTGCCTTGCCTCTTGGGAAAGCAACATGCAAATCGGACTCTTGGACCGATCAGGGATGGAGTCAGATCAAACAAGCTTGGTTAAGTTTGTTTGAGAAGTTATTGACCAAGGACGCCGTATTGGACGACGGATTAAGCAAGCAGGCAGTGAAGGCAGCCTCCCATCATAAATCCTGCATGACCCGGCCTTAACACCGATACTATACATGAACTAAACGCGACAAGCAATTTGAATATTCTCTGTAAAAGCAAAAAAGGAATTTCTCTATATGACAAGCCACTTAATGAAACTAGAATAAAACAAAACAGCCTTTGTGGGATTAGGAATGACGCGGGGGGGAGCCGGTGGTGGGCAGTTGTAGCCCGTGATTTGAGACATCCTGACTGGTTTGGCCTGCCGGTCTTGGCTCGGCGCTGAATGATAATTTGCGCTCGGTCCACACCACGCGCCACGCAGGTGTCATGAATTATATACGGCGGCCGCATGAATAAGTCATGTCCTCAGACTGATACCTCAGCACTCGCTGCTGCCGGACATGTTTGTGTAGGGGGCATTCAAAGACCACGCTGATCCGATGCAGAGACGTCAAATTACAAAAGATTTACAGAGTATTCAGAGAGACAAAGTGAATTGGGAGAAGAAGTTAGTTTTGTTAAATTACCGTAGAAAAAGTTGTATTCAATCAAACCCTTACCCTGGTGAAGTTAAACAGGCGGCTGATTATGCAAAGAGTAATCATAATAATGTACGAATTTAGAGCCACGCGGCATTCATCTTATCATGGGTGCTTTTGTTGGTGGAAAATAACTCGAGAGATACAGAGTCTGTCTTGCCTCAGACCTGACTGCAAAACTTTACTGTGAGAAGGACATACTGTAACCGGCTCTTCTCCCGTAAGTTACATGTGTGATGTCAGAGCATAGCAACGGCATTACAACAGAATCCAAATGAGTGGCAAGTCTACAGTAGATCGTTATCCTCTTGCTACTTCTGGGTCCGATGGAGCTTAAATCCTATTCACTATAATTTTGCTGATTTTAACCTTTAGCCTCAGAGCTTTTCTTTAGCATTTTAGCCTTTCAATTGTTGTTATTTCACAAGAATATTATATAACTGATAAGCAGAGATTGACTTGAGGGTAATAGAGAAAAAAATCTTACTGTAGCAAGTGAGCTTAGAAAGTCAAAAAAGGTGTCCGAGGCACTCGAAGTCCTTTATTCCCACATGGACTAGCCTACGTGTTTCGACACACCTTGTTTTCATCAGGGCATCATACGATCAAGGTCAGCTGTGACGCTTTTAAAACACAAATCATGTGACCGGTCATGTGATCAGAGAAGGTCTGCGTGTACACGAAGATTATTACAGTGTACATGTATTATTTTTTACAATACATTTGAATGTGCACGGAATGTGCATGACAGGAGAAGTTTGTGAGTTTATGTTTGAGAGGAGGCGAGCGCATTTTATGAGTGCGCTCCGCTGTACGGTTTAAAGAGCCCCTTTGCCAGCCCTGATGGCGCTCGGACCTAAAATATTAAAAACGGAAGAAAACATCAATGCAAATGTTTTTTTTGCAAATAAATTGCTCTGACACTATTTTAGCATAGCGTGTATTGGCATTCAGCTTCAGTGCTAAAACATCTATATTTATAAACACAGAAGTCTCCTCTGGTGAAGTATTTGTGACCCGCTGTGGTTTCCAGGGACACTAGTCGCCAGACTCACTTTCTCGCAAATGGAGAAACGAGCAATTTTTTTTTTTAAATTGGTGATTTTTGCTTTTTTGCAGAATCGTTCAGTTGAAGCCACGAAGAAGCCTCTACATGTTTAAGCTAGCAGTATTGGTATATTTAAAAGCGTGAACTTTTAGGTTAAAACAGGCTTGATTTGGGAGATTTCGGAGCGTGCTGTGGGGGCGTGACTTTGTCTGTGTATTTACCATAGACTGTATAAAGAATAGACAGCTCCTCCTCACTCCTCCCTGTTTACCACAATGACCACGTTCGAGGGGGAAATCATGGCGGATTTACAGGCTCCTCCTCTCCAGCTCTGACGAAGCATGTTCCTAATAAGGGCATAAGGGAGGGATCTTGACTGTAGACCCGGCCCTGCTTGGCCCTCGCGGGGCGTGTATTTCTGTTGTAATCGTGCCTATGTCCAGGCAGCGACGTAAACGGCCTGTCAATCAAAGTCAAGATTTCTAAAATGTATACTACGATAAACAGCCCGGTGCCCCATATTGTTTTTAACCCAGCGTAATCACAGGAGGAATATCTAGCTCTAGCCACTTCTAAACCATTAAGCACCAGGCATTAAAGTTGTTTTTAACGTGTCTAAAGTCCAATGCATTCCAATGGGGGCATAGCGGTCATATGGAGGTACTACAGCAAAGGTGGACCAATGGCGGCCTCCAGTGTCAGCGGCCATTGGTATTTACATACTGGGTAAACACCGCAGAGGAGGCACCGCTGTTTTGTTTTGCGTTGTTGACAAATGCTTTAGCAAACAAATACCACTCAAAAAAGCCAGTTTTATACATACGCCTATTGTCGATCAGTTTTTCAGGTTGAAAAAGTCTTGTTTTGTCGGAGAAATCGTCATTGTGCGTGTGTGGCTCATAGTTATGCAACGCTTCCCTGTGTGTCTCACCGAGGCCGCTGCTGCTAACGCTGGGATACTACTGCAGAGGTTCGTTTTTCTGCGTGAAACCAGTGAACTTTTCCAAGCTGACTTTTCCGTACAACTGATGATGGCCTGGCTGTAAGCACGCACAGCGCCCTGCTGACCGTTTTAAGACAGAAGGATGTAGCGCTGATTTGCCAAACTCTACATTGAAAATAACTGAGCGACGAAAATTGATTTACCACGAGTTTGCTGAGCAGAATAAGGCACGCAGAGGTTACTTCAGATGGGTGAGAGAAAGTTTGTCTTTTTTTGTGTGGCTTGTGGCTACTGTGCTATCGTGTCTGTTTGCTTTTTGATGAGGCCATTGTTGTGCTGTAAGCTAACGTGGTGTGTTCAGTGGATTGGATTTGTTTGCGTTTTGTTTTTGGTCGTAATCAAGATCGCTACAAACTTAAACCAAGCCATAAATGTAGTCAGCGCATCCCTAGCTATTTGAGAGAGATCCGCTTAATATTTACAGTTTTATGGTTAGATAAAGTTACGCTGTGTTTGTGCAGTGAAACGTAAACAATGTGATCACGCGCGGTGATACGTCCCAATGCCGGCCTTTTCCTCTCGTGTATGAGAGTGTATGTGCATTACAAAAGTAGTACAGGAGTCTTTTCTGAAGTTATAACTTCATTTATTTCTGAGGTCTGTAACTCTCTCAGTGTGAGGCTCCAGCAGCTCACGGAGGTGGAGCTGACACAGGCATAGAGGGACTGGGGAGAAGCTATGGGAGAAGTACTCAGGATTTTGACGGTAAAGTAAATAAAAGAGTAGGCTACACTATGTCCATTATCTACATCACTATGCCCCAACATACACGTAGCAACAACACACACATAACATGACATGACAGTGGGGAGCTTTACGGGAGTATGGCTTATCTAAATGAGATGTAAATGAGCCCTATTGTTATTCTCAACAGCAGAGAGGTGAGAACTGCCCAAAACTTCAGAGGGGTTTTTCAGCCCTTTGGTTTTTTTAGAATTGTTAACTTCAAATCGCCGCTACGTCTCTGAATATGATCAGATTTCCATGTGTTACACATTGTTGGAAAGCTTGGAGACGACACTTTAACAATCTGTGAAAATCTCAAAATGCGCCAGAACCAACTTGTGTCCCTGGTTCTAGTGACATTTACGTCCTGTGCAAAGCTTTTAATAGGTTGTATTCACAACATTCTGGAATGTCATGTCATAATTTCAGATGGAGGACAGGGACCAATAAAACAAAAATGTCCTGAAAACACATTTCCACTTTTGGACAAAAATGTGACCTTTATTTATGCGTGCTGACTGAAAAGACACTAAACATGAAAGTCACAATGGACTATCTCTGTCCCTATGATGTCAGAGATAGTAGCCAAAAACCAAGACTTTTGACCGTTACCATAGAATATGCGAATTGCATAGGATTAACTGAGGAAACAGTCATTACCCTGGGAAGTAAGCAGGAAGTTGCTATATGCAACATTACGTGCAGAGAGCCTATTTGTTTGATTTTGCCACTCAGCACTAAAATGTTGAAGGTTCTGTTTGGAATGTAAATGATGACACTGTATTCACTGCAAGCTGTGGCCGTGCCTAAAGTATACACGAGGCCCTCTTAAAAATGCTGTCTTTTTAAAACCCACCTCCAAAAAAACAAAAATGGCATTGTCGACGTCTAAGTGAGCATTAGCAACACGTTTGTTTATCCCTGGTTTGGTAATGTATCACAGCCATAGAGCAGCAGCTCTAGTGACAAAGTTACATGTGCTGCAGTGTGGCTTCAAACCGAGTCAGCTCACAGACAGGATGTTGTTGTTGTGGCAACACACCTTCCTCACCGCATTTCAACCACAGCACGGCCACAGTAAACCATCTGCTCATTATAAGCAATGCTTTTTATGAACACGTATTGACTTCATATGTTGTAGTAGCTATGAAATGAGGATGCTTAAACCTGCATAGACCAACTCTAATGGTACTGCAAATGGTTTTGACTAACCCTTTGTCTGGTTTCACTGTTACAACATGGAGACTAATTGGAAATGGCGGGTCAAAGGAAGACAAAAGACCTGTACACAAAGAAAATGGTAGAATGTTGGTCTTGTACATGTTCATGACTTTTAGATAGAAATAAAAAAATCTGCCATTTGGACATATTACATACACATTGTAATCCCTTTCCTTTTACTTACTGCTCTCCTCTGGACTTGAACAATAGCCCTGCTCCCTGCTTGTTTATCTGCCGGTCTGCGGTCCAAACTGCTGATTAGTAAGAAATATACACTCGCCCTGCAGTAAAGCTCCCAGAGTCCAAATATAGTTGTCTTGTGGCTGAGAATGCACAATAGAGGAACTGGCTCTGGTCAAATCAATACGAAGGAAGACGTCTTTTTAAAGTGGGGCATCTGGCTCAGCTCCTGCAGCCTTCCACTCTGCACGGCAACAGATCAATGTGTGGAGGTCATGAGCCCGCCAATCAGAATAGACCCTCGCCCCATATACACATTACATGCTTTGGAACGTTAGTCGCAGAGTGAGCCATCCTCTCGCTGCAACGAGGATCTATGGCAAGCGCCAGAGTCAACCAAATACAACATCGGTGCTAGGGATGGGACGATACACTTAAACTCACGATACGATGCACCTCGATATGTCAGAGTCACGATACGATACGTCACGATACGATATCAAAAAAGAAAAAAATATTACTGTATAATAACAACTTGTTTATTTTTGTTTCAGTTGAACACTCCCTTAGTGCTGCTCTAACCCGAGGTTCATGTATCTCAGGACTGGTTCTTCTTAAAAAAAAAAACATATCATTCCTGTGACTTGACATGACGACGCACTGCACCATTCCCCGGATATATATATATTTTTTTCATTTAATAATAATAATAATAATACATCGAACTTGTATAGCGCTTTTTGGACACTCAAAGACGCTTTACATCAGGGGTGGCCAACTAGTCGGAGACCAAGAGCCGAAATGTTCAACCTTGATCCTGTGAAGAGCCACAAAGGCACCGATCATTCGCGAGATCCAGGGGCGGTAGTTTATTGTGATTAAATATAATATGACCGTTATATTTAATCACAATAAAGTATAACTTTATGCCTGGCCTTTTTCTTTTGTTTTAATAATTGTATTAGATGTAATAGTTTTACTCCTCACCAAGATTGAAATAAATGTATATGAAATAAACTGACATTTTGTGCTGTTCTGCTCTGACTGGGATAGAATTATATTTTTTTATTTTTAATGCTGGAGTGTGTTAGTGTGAGGGGCCCTGCCCACTGAGCCCCCTCCTCTGATTCGCCCCTGGCCTGTGCGCTCAGTGCCCGCAGCTTGGTCCTGACTGGACTGTGCAGAGAACGAACTCTAGGCTGCACAAAGTTCATAAGCTTTAATCAGGAGCCTCTGGAGGACGTCTGAGATTCTGTTTTATGTTGCATTTGTTACAGTTACAGCACATGTGACAGAAAAGACAATGACTTTGCGTATTTCCGCGTTACGATGTCGCGCTTCGCATCATATGCTTCATTAGAGCTCCGCTTTTTTCTATTTCCTAATTTTGATCTTTTTCTGTGAATATGAGGCCAACTTTCATCAAATAAAGAGTAGGCTAATCAGAAACTTGAAATGCACAGAAGCTGATCCCAGTACCACAATCTGCCTGACTGTTTTTTAACCTACATCCCGCTTTGAGTGAGGCTGCACGGGCGCCTTTTACACGCCGCCTCGAAAAGGAGGGAGATACGGACATTCATGCGTGTAGAGATGGGAACACATGAACTATGGTTGGATTTTTGGTCAAGATTCTTAAAGACTGTTACAGTTTATGGGGAATATGTAGGCTACCATGCGGCTCGAGAGCCGCGTGTTGGCCACCCCTGGTTTACATTAAAAAAAAAAAAAAAGTTTTTTTTTTTTTTTTTTTTTAATTTCGCGATCCATTTTTTTTACTCGATGCATTTCGTCACGTTTTGTATCGCGATATTTCGCCAAACGATATTTCGTCCCATCCCTAATCGGTGCACATCGCACCGCCGCCAGAGTCATGAGCAACAGAGGACAAGCATGAACGAGAACAGGCATTTGACTTTCCCTGAACTTTTCCATGAGAGTAAGGACCGCTAGCATGCAGCACTTGGTCCTTGAGCCAAATGATAGGATGTTCTTCTTTTGAATAGAAAGGCGGAGCATCTGGATGGCCAGGCAAGTCCTCCCCACATCTGTCTGTGGTGTTCACTGCACACGGGAGCGGGGCAGCAGGATGCCGTCCCGCGCCATTGCTACCGTGGCTTCGAGTGCAAAATACATGCATTTAATTCTCTCGCCGCTGAAATATTGTGGAGGGTCTAGCGATGTGTGGGTATCAAAAGCCAGCCTCGAGCGGTCACCACGGACCCAGCTCAGAGCAGCTTCAAACACCGGGAAACTCCCAACGCTGTGTGCGCAAACATCCCGGGGAGCGCGGCTCTAAACACGGCCACACTCCCAAGGAGGAGTCGCTGTGTGTGCAGCGCTTTGGCTCCACTGAACACAGGCGAGTATTAAAGAATATATATTTGAAGTTCTTAACGCACTGTAATGAAATTAAATGTACCTCTTGGAAAGTTTGACTGTGCGCAAAGAGAAAAGTAAAGTATTTCCAGCGCTGATGGCGCGGCTTATATTCGAATGCACTCTATAGTCCGGAACAAAGCCTTGCTGATTTTCCTATATCCTGTTCATCTTTACACCCGTTTTATTAAATTTCTTGCAAGAAATTGAAGATTTTATTATTATGTATTGTATTACTAGTTACATGTTGTACAATTGCACTGGGGGAAAAAAAATCCTAGTTTTCAAATGTACCTTCACTGACAGTCATTACATAAGTCCTTTAGAATTTGATCCCTCCTGATAAACCGTTTTGCCTGTTACCTGACTGCGCTGTGGCTTTATCGCCTTGTATCACGCAGGCATCAGTGGAAAGAACACTGGATAAAACAGAGCTCCTTAATCCAATCCGTCCTCCTCAAACTTCACAAACTCCCCCTGTACCACAAAACGTACTATTGATCGCTTTCTAATCGTATTACGGAATGAACAGGCCATTGACTTACAGGGTACATTGACTTTTTAAGAACTGCAAATGGACCGCAGGAATGTGCTAACTCTTTAAAAATGAACGGTCACTGTCATCTTTCAAATGACCACAGAAGAAATGGGACGTCTTTTAAATGCAGCTGGATGTTCAAAGGGGGGCTACACAACAGAGCGGATGGACTATCGGCTGAGTCGGCGAAACCCCTCGGCCACCGCGCCGTGAACAAAATGAAATTGCTCTTTCAGTTTTTAAAGTTGCCCTTCAAAACTTTCCGCGTATCCTGGCAAATGTCTCTTGTTTCCCTATTGTTGGTGGATTTACATTGTGCACAACAGTTCGAGAAATGGCACGGTAAACACTGTATGTAGGCAGAGCTGCAACTTGTCAGGGAACAAACCAACCCGCCCAGGAATCCCACAGTGTAGATTTGACCGAAAATATCCACAAAGCTGTGAACAACCCCAGCCCTTCCATCAGGCAGCAGTGTACACGCAGCAGTGGGAGCTGTCGTCCTCCCACGCCGACCGGGCCGCCGTATTGAATAACCGCGTGATTTAAGTGCCCGTCTCTGTTCTAAGTGGTTTCCTCACGACTCCTCTCTGGATCTCCGTCCATCTCTCTCTCTCTCTCGCGCTGCCCCCACAAGGCCCGATCAAGAGCGGCGACCGTCCGTCTTGTCCTCTGATCGTTTAAAAGCTCTGTCGCCCTGTGTTGTTCTGACTGTGTTACTGAGAACAAAACCAAGTGATGGGCGTATGGGGGGTTAGCTTGGCGCCTCTGCTTCCCATCCCGGTGGCCTCTAGGACGCTCCGGGAACAATTTTATATCAGGTTTTTTAGAGGGTTTCTGGTAGGTTTTCCGGATGGAATGTGGTCACGCAACCAATGGAGACAGAATCATTAGCAGTGAAAACCTGCCAGAAACTGTAAAAAAAAAACAATTTGTCCCGGAGCATCCTAGTAGAGGATGGACAGGAAAAGTTACCCATACAGCCACTGGGTCACTAAAAGGTCAAATACACTTTTTTTTCCCGTATAAAAAGTTGCATAATGCACCTTTAAACTTAACATGATTTAGCATATAACTCGGACACTTTTACAAGCTAATTCTTATCTAAAGTAACATCGCAAAAGATCTGTACATGAAAGATTTCTAGCGTTCTTTTTTCTCGAATGTTAATGGTATATAGGGAATAGTTCAGAGAAAGCAAGATGGATGATGTCAGCATATGTTCAAAGATTATGCCAGCATGGTTCATAGTTCATCAGTTTGAGGTGGAGAAGTGTAGATCTGGACCAGAGCATGCAGATACATCACGGTAACGTACATATATAAAGGGAAAACCGGTAAATATGAAGAGTTCAGTTACAAAAGCAAAGACAAGTACCACTGAGGAACTCAACATAATAAAGTGTATTTTATTATCAGGTCTGTTACAGTCATGAAAACCACAAAGCCACCAGTTCTCAGTGAAATTCATACAACCCTAACTTTACAAATGTCATCTGCCGCATACGTCCCAAACAGCACTGATAACAACAAGGAGAAAGAAAAGAAATATCAATATAGAGATGTCTGCCTTTGCAAAACCACCTCTCCACACCCAACATGGATGTGCAGTTTCTATATCATTGTGCATAAAGGTGTTAGGCATATAGTTAGAAGGTAAATTCTATAGGCTTAAGTCAAGTAGTTAGCCAGGTATAATGGAGTATTTGAAAGCAGCTTCATATATTCTGATCTGATCGCTTTCGTGTTATTTAGCATTTCTATTGTGTTCAAATATTGTTGAAGTTCATTCAAAAAAAAGGTGCCAATTTGTTTGTTTTTTGGCCCATTTGACTTTGTGAATATGAAATTTGCCCATCATAATTATCGTCTGCAACAAGAGAGAGAAATCTTTGGGGACCAGTGGGTTGGTAAATAAACAGATAATGTAATAATAATCTTTCTAACGTTTTATTTTTATTTTTGCTGGATATATATTGTGTAGTATTTTTAACGACACCTCCTTAATGTTGTTGCGAATTCATAACCTTAGGCTTTGACACCGCGCAAATGTGGTCGATGAGTTGACAACATTTAATGCCAAACTTCAATATTCCAGAGAACAAAAAACAGTGTTAAATACGTTAAAATAGGCTCCCTCAGTGGTGCCACAAGAGATTTGTTTAGAAAAATAAAAAATAAAACACTTTGTAAAGTTTAAAGTTGGTTTTGAGAGTCTGCATCAGATTCTGCATAAGATTCCATATAGTCACCCCTAACCACTAGGGGGTGGTATCGCAGCAATGTCGGCTCCTTGCCATGAGGACCAAAGAAAAGTGCTATCCGTGCCCGATAGTTGACACAGCTGAAAACATTTGGATCGTACATTGAGCAGGTTAATAACTCTTCATTCATTTAAACTGTTATATAAACAGAGGCTGATCAAAATATACAGAGGAGGGTCTTTAATTTGAATTAACTGTTGTACTCTGTCTCGTGGCGTTAACATGTGCTTCTCGTTTCCTTACCACTGTTGGTATAAATTGTGACAATGTAATAATTATGTGTTGCCTGAGGTAACGACACCATGATATAAGATCTGTATAAATCTCTGAACAAAGTAACAGTGAAGCTAAATATGATCATTACTAATAGAGAATTGGGGGTGGGATTAAATAAATTCTCTTCTTCCCACCCCCATTTAGGCCGAACTGATCGTCGTATTTGCATGTTGGATTTACCTTGAGTTTTTTGTGCCACTGCCTAAAATAAATGAATAAATGAAATTAACTTTTCAGATATGTTCAGATTGGACACCACACCACTTTTTATGTCTATGTCTAAGTCAAAGTCAACATTATTGTCAATTCTTTTACAAGTAGAGTACGGAATTGACATTGCACCACTCTCATTCTCTCTGGCCTATTGTACATGTTTTTAGTGGTAGGGGAAACCGGAGTTCCCGGAGGAAACCTACGCAGACACGGGGAGAACATGCAAACTCCACACAGAAAGGCCCCGTCCAGGTGGGAATCGAACCCGGACCTTCTAGCTGTGAAGCACGCTACCCCAAGTATCTGAAATATTTGGAGGCGGGGTGTCCTCGAGGGAGGGAGATTGTGACTGCTCATAGGCAGTACGTTGGGTAACGGCATATTAGCAACATGACGGTAACGGATAAAAGCTCACATGTGAACTTGCCTGGGAAAGAAGGCGGCGAGAGGACAGTCTTGTGAATCCGCGGTTTTCTGTTCGGAATGAAGTGCAGCCATTTTGATAAGAGCACGTCCAGTATGGCATTGTTTTGTACATTTACTCTGCTGATATTACTGTGTGAGCAGAGGACGGGCGCACAATAAAAGATGCAGACGCGAAAGAAGCTGATTAATATGCCTCCGCTGCGTTCTGAAGCAGGAGCAGTGCACTGTGCCACAATAAAGCTATAGTCATCTGAGTGGAAAGAGACTGCAATACACGTCCCTCTTTGACAACGGTGTTGCAAAACCCAGTGCCCTCTGCAAGACTCTCCCACTGCATTATTTACCCAATTATATGTTCACATCTCACAAGTCAATAAATTAGAAAAATGCGTGTAGGGGAAACTTTTTACAGAGGCTTTCAATAGTTAATTTCAAAGGGAAATTGGTATTGAGACCCACCATCGGGAGAATAATGGATTTGTGAAGATTTGGTCATCTCTGCTCTGACACAGTTAGAAGACAGCTTTGAAAACGATTAGGACTCACCCAGATCGATTGGTTCTCAAACTCTCCACACTTTACCGCCTGGCCTGCATCAAGATCAAATCAAAGCACAACTGGACTTCATTTTGTATAGAGCAGACGATACAAAGGAGGATGGGCGAGCAGAGACAAGTAATCACTGTGCTCGTCCAGGACGTTAACATATAAACACGCCTTGCTGAATGGATGTCAGGCAAAGACGTCTTGGGATCAAGAAGAACCCATACGACAGTGATGGCAAACCCCTTCCTGCTCTTGCTTAATTAGGCCACGATACATATGAAACGTAATAAGTAACGATATTTGTCCTGGGACGGGCTTTATACTTATTTTTTGCACGGCCCGCGCTGCTGCTTCTATTTTGACGCTTGAAAGGCGTGCAGTCAGACGCTCGCATGTGCACTTCAGACGGAGCCACTGCTGCGGGATTCCATAGGGGGAAGAAATCTCGCCTCGTTCCTCTCTCCCTCGCTCAGATATTATTTCAATACGTGTGGGTTTGAGTGTGTATTACCTGTCTGTCCAGCGATCATGTCACAATAAAATCCACTTTGAAACTTTTTGTAATCCAGTGCCTGGTTAAATGCGCCCACATTTGTGTTTTCACAAGTTTATTGAAGCATATGATTCCTCTGCTCTGAATGCCTGGGCGCGGGAAAGGCATTTCAAACCACAGCTGCTTTGGGCTTTCAGATGGCGTTTTCATTTCACTTGTGTCTTTATGATGACACAAGTGTCATCATAAATTTGAAGATGTTCAAATTCAGATGATCAATAAATGATTCCAGAATGTGTGTTCGCCTCCTCGCCGCTCTGAACAGCTGGCGTGCTTTGCTGTTGATTCCCACCGCCACGCACACACTCACATGTGCGCGCCCTTCCCATTGACAATACACAGGAATCAACTGCCCCTGCAGTGTGGACCGTCCCCCACTCGGGCTCTCAAACACACTCATTCATCCTGACCTATTGTACATGTTTTTAGTGGTAGGGGAAACCAGAGTACCCGGAGAAAACGTACGCAGACACAGAGAGAACATACAAACTCCACAAGGAAAGGCCCCGTCCAAGTAGGAATCGAACCCGGGACCTTCTAGTTGTGAAGCACAAGTGCTAACCACTCTGCCGCCGTTTCCATCTCTATTCTTGTTGTGTTTATGGTGTGAGTTTTCTTCGTTGCACAAAAAATTGCAATTTCTGCAAAACCCTTTAGCACCTTGTCAAATAAGACTGATTTACTTGCACTGGTATAGATCTATGTTAAGCCATACTCAGATATGCTGATAGATACTGATTATTACTGTTCATTTGTCAATGGCACCATATCACTCTTGTTATCAGTCACTTTTATTAACGGCTGGGCTATTTCTGCCTTTTCACACAGTTTAAGTTTCTGCTGGTCCAGTTGCCACACAATTCCAGACTGTATCCCCATGTATCTCTTAACATGAAGGATCAGTCTGGCTCGTGCCAGGCTAGCTGCCGGACAATCTCACCAGAAAACCTACAAAACTATGATTCTGGAGAGTCGTAGAGGCCACTGGTGGAAAGAAAAGCATAAAAAGTTCCAAAACACATCTTTAAATTAAGATTTTTTTGCTCAAAAATTATAACTGACCAGGATATATCTTTCTGCTGTGTACATTTGTAGAAGTGTCCACAACTAAAAAAGGCACGGTGCACATCATCATTCTGCCGTGCAGTATCTAGCGCCCTCTGCAGGTGCTTTTGGACGCAGCAGCACAGATGACCTTCAACTGGACCTCCCACACACCTCCTGCTCGAGTCTAATTACTGTGCAACCGTTTGGAACTGCACTCATCATTACCGCTCGGTTGAACAGGCCATGGATAATGTCTTTAAGTGGACATATGCAAAATCAACCCTGCGTTTTCAAAAACCTTGAATGTTATGATAAGGTCCTCATCCAGAACCTGTTTTTTTTTTTTTTCGTCGCAAAACACGCTTTGATTTGTATTTTCTGGGGTTTGTTTTGATAGAACGTGGAAGTGTCCTCCACAGAAATGCTCTTTGTGTGAGACTATTATCCTGTACCTTCAGTGTTTAGATGGACGGTTTTGTGTTGCAATGATTGTAATCGGTTTCATTGCTTCACTTTGCATCATGGAGTTGAGCTTATCCATTTGGATTATCCCCGACTTTCTTCGTACTGGTTAATGAGGCCATTAGATCAGGCAAACAGCATCTAGAGCTAATCCACACATCAACTACAGCTCATAGACTTATCTTGATTTGCCACTTCAAAACAGTCCCAGTTTGTAAGCTTGTTTTTTTAAACCATTCAAACCAATTAACTTTAGGGAGAGATTTTAAGTTTGGAACTTTCCAACCGTTTCAGCATCAAAACAAAAGGAGAGAAGGACACAAGCCTCTTGACTGCCCAGCTGGACGTGGCCTGCACCGTCTTCTCCCTGAGGACAAGACTGAAGATGCAGGCGGAGGGCGCTTTCATACTTCACTACAGGATGTGAACGCTCCCATAAACTGTGCCCTACCAAGCAGAGAGAGGTGTTGGTCTTGGTGCGGATGGTTCTGTGTAATATGAAAGCAAAAGTTTGGGCTTTTAAATCAAATCCAGGGAGTAGCATTCGTTGAGACATGCACAGACAACTAAAACCAGGAGTGGGGAGAAGGGAGACGGAGCTGAGAGTTGTAAAATAAAGTCAGCTCATGGAGTGCGTTTACAAGGGCTCGAAATTCGCTATATTCCGGTTATGGCAGTTTTCGGGATAGGGTGTTTATATGACACTGAGAAATCGGGAAACACACAATTCCTTGTTAACATGATCTTAAGGCCTGTCCGCACAGGGGCAGACATTACATTTTTGAGCACAATACGGTGAAAATATTAAAAGCATAAATGTTTGGCTTATTGCGGGGCTTGTTCTTTTGAATGGGCACTTTGGGCTCGTCCTGGGGCTGTCGTTATCACCGAGTGGACCAGCACTGGGAGAAGGGTCGAAGCCGGGGCTGGTGTGAGAGAGTGGAGCTGATGGAGTTCACCGATAGTTAGTGGAGGAAAAACTTTATCCGTCTCTGTCGTGGTCGACTCCTCTCTGCGTCCAGAGGAAAACCAGCTGCGTTGAAACGGTCGCCTACAGTTTCGCATAAATCCACATTACGACGCTTCTTTCCATCTTAAATATTCACTATTCTTTTATGGTTAAAATATAAAACTCCGTCTCATCTTTACTCCAGAAACGGGAGCTCTTCGGGCTCACCGCCTCCATGTTTGTTTACGATTAACTGCGCTTGCGCAAGAAATGGTAAGTTTCTTAAAACCGGAAAATAGCGTATACATGAAGTTATATCCCGGTTACTGACGGAAAATCCCAGCCAGAAAATTCGTGTTTCTCCAAATCGGGAAACTGCTATTTCCGGGTTTTTATAATCGGGAAACCGCGTATATATGATCAAAAACAAAACCGGAATATTAAAAACTCCCGATAATAACCTGGAATGTGCTGTTTTCCCTCCAGGGCGACCCCAGAAGCTGCTGCTCAGTGAAGAGAAGGCTGTCCTCAGGTGTTCCTATTGATTTAAAACTAGTTTATTAAAAAAAGAAAGTCACAAAAGAGTTATAGATTTAAATAACAACCTGTCGACAGCATTATTCCTGAAATATCAGTTTCCGTTTAGGTAAAATGTATTGATTTTATCCCTCTGAAAATCAATACATTTGTCCACTTTTTCTGGCCTACAGGAGGTGTCCCACCTGGAGGACTGGTGCCGAGACAACTGCCTTCTGCCGAACGTCAGCAAAACCAAGGAGCTGCTTGTAGACTTGAGCCGAACACAGCAGAGCGACGTCCACCCACTGGTAAACCACACACTGACTGCACTGGTTGTTATCTGTTCGGAACTATGTGTGACGGGGCATGTGACGAGCAAACTTGACCTTACCTGATCAACTTTCCTCCATGTTCGTGAGGCGCGCTCCCATTGCTGTGGCCAAAGTCTGACGGTCCAACGGGAGACTCGAAGTCGACGTACAACGCAGGGTGGGGGTGAGCGCATCAGTGGATCCCGATAAAAGGCGATCAGGTGCTCTTCGAGAACAAAACCCGCCAGAACATGACGATCAAAAGAAAACTGTAACGTCCAAGGCCCTGAGATAACTCTGTTGCAGCCGGAAAGCCGGTCGATGAGGCACTGTCCCGATCCTTGTTGTTGAGCCATGTCTCCATAGATTTGCACCTCAACTTGTTGTGTATTTTTAGATTGGTCGATCGTGGTTGTTTTCATTTTGCTAATTAATCGTTCTTTAAGTTAATGAGTGTGTTGTACAAGACCTAAATAGTACATGGTTACTAAATCAGCTCGAGACACAGATCCTTAAGGCGAGACACGGCAGGCGAAAGTATTGATCTTTCACGCGGTGGTCGAAGTGGAGATGTTTTATCTAGTTTCCTCCCATAACATCTTAGTTTTTGTGTCCGAGTATAAAAATGACAAAACGTACCCCGCATGATGCTTATTTTATAATTGTGATGAAATGGGATTTGATTACCATGGTAACCTGCCTATTGAGGCAAAAGTCTGATATAAACAGAAATTGGACTTAATTGGTCTCGCCTAGTACGCGTCGCTAATCCATCGTAACATTGTGTTGAATTTCCCGCATTTATGTTTCGCCTTACGGGAAATAATCATGATCTAAGTTAAACGTAATGCAGACGAGAAAATGTTTTAGAAACTTTTAGGTGACGTTCTGTCTAGTTTATCCAGCTTTAGATTTAGCTAACACATGTCATGACGTTAAACATTTGATTAACAATTTATTTTATGTTTAAAGCAAAGTAAATGGTAGACTTTAGAGCCTGATGTGTCCGGCACAGTTACGTTAAACTTTAAAACATAATCCACACAATGTGTTTAGATCTGCAGACGTTGATTCTAATCATAAAACTTTTAACGCCCCCCCCTTTTGCCCAGTAAGAACCCCAGTCTTATTGTACACACAGTTGTTTTTCTTTTTACTTCCCTGAGACCAAAAAAACCCAGCAGCTTGTATTTTCACCATGTTGCCTTGGTTTTCTCTCTCAGACATAGAGAGAAAAATGCAATCTCTCTCAGTGATTACTCTTCAGCTCACAACAAGCTGCCAAGACCGAAATGCGACTGGAGCCATGCTTAAAACTCATATGAGATGGAGTAATACGCCCAGTGGTGTTTGGAGGCGCGAGACCAGGAAAAAAAAAGAAAAAGTGAGGCAGACAATTTGTTTTAGAAGATGTCAGGTTTGTTTGGTTTCCAGACAAATGGTGTCAATGGTCAAAAGTAGCGAGGTAGTAGAGATTATAGTAGTAGCTCAGGTTCTGTTAGTGCAGAATTACTTCCCAAACCATGTCTAATATGTGGCACATGGCCGCTCCTAAGTGAAAATCTTTCTAATCCTGCACTACCCATTTCCAAGCAATAAAGGTCTGAGGTAGTCGAGCATAAACTGTTTGGTGACACAGATCTTGAGTACATCGGTCAAGTTAAAGCCACACCCACAATGTTTCACCCAATAAGAAGAATATTTCCTAAAATGAACAAACTAACTTGTGTTTGCTGTGAGCGGCTTCCCTTTCCTCAGACCTGACTCCTAAGACCTGAGCGGGGACATCTCCAGTTCGTCTCCATGGAGATGTTTACTAAAGGCAGCCAAATATGAGATTAAATTAGGACAGGTACTCATCCAAATCCTCTTTGGTGACTCGCTCCAAAATGTTACACAGTGGCTCTAACTACAAACTAACTCCTGACAGTCAGTGTGCAGACCTGTGATTCAGATGGGGGTCGGCCCATTAGTCCGACGTCTCGTTATTCTGAAAATGTCCCATTGAGTAGGGGTGCCATTAGTCCGACATCTCTTTAGTCAGAAAAAAAGGGACCTATAGGTCCGACCATAAACAGCGGAGATGTGCTCGGAGTTTGGGGTTAGGGCTACAGCATTAATTAACTGTTTAAATGTATGAAAAATTATCATAAAAATATATGGATTATTTTAACGTTATATAAATTAATATTATTTAAATATATCTAATGAAATTTAAATAAATGTCATGTGAAATAACTATTCTCTTCAGCTGACTTGGAGCGCGTGCATGGTGAACTCCGAGCAGTCCGCTGTTTATGGTCGGACCAATGGGACTTCGGACCAATGGGACTTCGGACCAATGGGACTTCAGACCAATGGGCCTGTTTTTTTCTGACTAAAGAGATGTCGGACTAATGGCACCTCTGCTCAGTGGTACATTTTCGGAATTATGAGAATCTGCCATGGCACTTTTTTATTGCCCTGCAACTCAATGGTTGAGATGCAGGGCAATAAAAAAGTCTCTGCTGCCGAGAGTCTCTGGTTTCGACTCTAGCCGGTGTGATCAACCCAGTCTCACAGGAAAAATTAGAAATGGCCACAGACTGGCGCTCATGATAATGCATCCATTTAACAATTTGACCTTCCATTTAACACATGAGAAAATACAAAATAATCATCTAATTTGTGAGTTTGAACCGCATTTTATAACACGTCAAGAGATAAACATAAAGAATGTTTTTCAACAGAGATGTATTTGAAATGTAATTTGAAAAGAGCACAGAGGTCTCTGTGTGCTCAGCTCAGGGCAGGAGTGCTGCCTCTAGAGGTGGAGGTGGGTCGTTACAGAGGGATCCCTGAAGAAAATAGACTTTGCAATGTTTGTGATTTATGTTTGGTGGAGGATGAATTCCATTTTATGTTCTATTGTCCATTGTATAATGATTTGAGAACAGTTTTGTTTGAAAGAGTTGAATGTAATAATCCTGATCTATTTTGGTTGGCAGAAGGTGATATGTTGAGTTGGTTATTTAGAAATACAGTTTTTTGCTTGGCAAGATATGTGGAGAAAGCGTGGGCAATGAGATTGAAAGCTTTGTATCCAGATGCTTGATTATTTTTATTTATTTTTTTTCTGTAAAATGTATATTGCATATTGAACATATTGTTTAAACGGTCGTCTTCTAAATTATGTTTGTAGTGTCTTATAAGCCCATGTGGGCTGGGCACATACGTGCATGACACTTAAATAAAATATTCATTCATTCATTCATTCATTCATAATGTCTCCGTTTCATGTCTGGCCCCTTTTAAAAAAATTTAATTAAATAAAATAGCAGCTTTCATTTGGTCAAACTTGGTCAGTTTGACCAATTGTGAAATAGTCACATATTGGTTGTTCTTTTTCCCTTACATTGCAGCAGACATAACATTGGAGGGCGTAATGCTGCCACCTACAGGTCGCAAGAAAATGTATTTGCACTATTCTTTTTAATGTCATGTTGTGATCATTACTGAAGTACTTAAAGCAGTACTAAGTAACTTGTTTACCTTAAAGCAGGGGTGCTCACACTTTTTCAGCATGCGAGCTACTTATAAAATGATCAAGTCAAAATGATCTACCTACTAAAAAAATGCAAAACATATATTTATTTCTAAATATATTGAGGATTCTTTATATCTACAATTGAAGTAAATAGCTCCTCCTCAGGGCCTTCAGAACAGATTCTGCAGGCCCTGTGTTGTCAGGCCACACACGTGATTGACAGCCAGCGTGACTGACAGAATTATCAGCCAATCAGAATTCGATATACATTGACAGTCCGCCCCCCAGGGCCTTCAGCAGCTCAGCAGCGCCCCCTACGGTTTGTTCGCCTGGGAAAACCGCTAATGTAGCCACACATGGGCAAGACGTTCCAGCCACTCCGAAGAGAACCGGATAAACAGATATTCCTCTTGGAAACGTCCGAACGAGTTAAAATGAAGTGGATTTACTGATCACGGATATTTTGCGGCCCTTCATGATGAAGAGCTTCGAGAGCAAAGCAGCGGGAACGACAGCGGGACGTAGACTCCCAGGCTCCCAGGACAGGAGAAGGGGTTCCCCGCGTCAGCTGCGCTGGGACTCGGGCAGGCAACAGGTACGAGACTACGAGCGCTATAAAAAAAGGTATGTCAAATACCACAAAACTTTAAGTTTAGTATCTTTTATTACGGTTGATTTGCGTTTGAGCTCTGTCAACAAAACATCTCCTAAAAACAGCCGCCTGTTTCCACGCTATAACGCGCTCGTCTCCGTCTGTCATGTGTCGTGTGTTTCCGTATGCTAGCCCGAGTGTTCCCGAAGGTGTTTTTGTTTGGGGGCGGAGGCACCGCTGCGTTAGTTGCATTGTTGACAAATCCTTTAGTGAACAAATGCCACGCAAACAGGCAGTTTTATCCATACGCCTACTGTCGATCAGTTTATATGCGTTTGACTGCGTGAACCCAGGTTGCTATCGAAGGCCCTGGCGGAAACCCCACGGCCCGCCACTGTGTTTATCAATCAAAAGACAGGATGGATGATAGGCTGGCATACATTTTTTTTAATGTAATGCGATCTACCAATACTACCTTTGCGATCGACTGGTAGATCGCGATCGACGTATTGAGCACCCCTGCCTTAAAGGATCTGTATCATGCTATTTTTGCCATTCCAACGTAAAGTATTGGCATTTATATGATATATACCTCTACCACTATGGAGTACTAATTTTTGAGAGAAATATAAGAATTTTCTGGGGTCTTTTCCAAACCCGGAAGACAAAACGCTTTGATTCAGTTATCTCCGCCCCCCTCTCTCCGCTCATTCCACATTTGCAGTATTATAAATATAAATATCGCTGCAATAAGTGAAGTTACTTCAAATAATGCAGTTATAAGGAGTTGACATGTGCAACACAGTTTCATACTGTAAATGGCTAACACATATGCTAACACACACGCTAACACGCGTTTTGATTGACTTACCGCTCAGCCTGGCTTCCCCATCATCGGGTGTTTACGTTATGGCACTCGCGTTGGTTATAAAAGTTAATCCACTTTGATTCTGGCCAAGGTTCACCAAGCATCAATCAGGTTGGTTGATATAGTAGCTGACTCCCGGAAAGAAATTCCAACTTCTGGCGATTGCACTCTTCTTTAGGAAGGTTGAATAGTCCTGTTCCTCTCGTAGCCAAACGCACATCCGTGACATTATTGTTGGGTAAGAAAAAAGAACAGGCGGTGTCCAGAGTAGGTTAGAAAGAGCTCCTTCTTCACAAACACGACTTCTGTTCGGATCCTCCGGGGGTGCGTTTGTTTACTGTCCCGGGACAGCACAGACGCGTCGGAGAGTTCCTTTTATTTTATTTTATTTATTATTATTTTTTATTTCTCTCTTACAACAAAAATAATGAAAAAGCGGTTTTAGAAATTAAAATCAGGCCGTAAAGCATTACGTTACAGAGGTCTGTAATCCTTTCCGTAGTCCCTCTGGGGGTAATACAAGTGTTAACGGGATGATTGGAGGGTCTTTCATCTCCCCCTGGTGTCTCTGGCCAGAAAACCACAATTGCAACTTTGCCTGCCCTGGGTCGGAGTCACCAATACACACTAATGGAATCACGTGGAAAAAGCTAACAGGCTAACGGGCAAAGCTAACTGCGGGCTAGCGCCACTTAAACAGTATTTACAGCCAAGTTTGAGTGAAAAAAACTATCTCCATTGTGTAATACAATAATACAATATCCCTTTGTCTTTACTGTCAGCGTAGTATTTACTCTCACGGACAATTAATGAGTAAAAAAAACGCAACATTCTACGACACCTGCATTGGCGCCTATGACCTCTAGGGGCATAAGTTACTTAGTAATTACCTGTATATGAAAAAATTCAGATTGTGTGGGTCTATTTAAGACTTACTGACTATATCATCATCGTTGTTTATGTATGAAGGAAATCCTGTAAAACATCCCATGGATTTGCTAATGCTGTGGTCCAGACTGCCTCGGTGTCATTAGTGACCTTTTGAAAAAACAAATTAACAGATTACGATCCTTCTGTTTCCGGACACATCCTTTTGGAAGGTTTTGGGGGGAAATGTCAATGTCAGGAAACCATTGTGTCTAAATTCAAATGTCACTCTCTTTTAGAAGCCGTTTTTTTCTTCTTTTTTTTTTTACTCTGAGCCTCAGCCTGACTGCCGAGAAAACACTAAATACATGACCAGCTCTGCTTTCCACGTCTTGTAGGGCGAGAGAGAGGGAAGGCCATGTCCACACGTATCTTTGATATTTGTTATAAACACCCGACTTTTTCTCCAACCATATAAACAAATATCTCTATCCGCACGACAGATTTTATGCAGAACAGATGACGCAACGTTCCGTCTAAACCACGCGTTTCGTTCATTGGGCAGGCTCACATTGTTTGGTTTAGAAGCAACTCTGCATTTGCGGCATTTTCGCTTGTTGCGTTTACAAGCGAAAACAAAAATATGCGACAAACAAAGCTGCCGTCATTTATTGTTACAATAGGATTTAAACAGTAGTTGTGTTTACATCAGAGAAAATGTGCATAATAAATGCAAATTTTCACACGTTTCCATCCAAGAGTTTTTTTGAATCGTGGCTTTGGTTACCTGGTTACAGCAGGCAGCTGCATGACGCAATTGCAGCATTTACCCAGCAGAGGGCGCACTGTACGTTTTTGATGTCACTTGAAGTACGAGCTTTTTAGTTTAGTTTTTGGTCAAATTAATTTACCATGTCGGATTTAGCTGCTTGTTTTTACTCGTAATTCCATGAATAAATTTTAATTTAGGCGACCTTTTGCTAAGCAAAAGTATCTTAACTAACTAGCTGCTACTACTCTGAAGTCTTGCATGACCTGTAAAGGCTGGACATACAAAAACTATCCCAGAGTGAGTTTACTACGTTTTCTAATGAGGATCAGGTGGTGTCTGCGTCTCTGGGCAAGTTGTTTTGTTGGCTAACTTGGTCCATAGTTGCAGACAGTGCACTGTTGTTAGCATAAATGCTGCGGCAGAGACAGCGATGTTTGAGCCTCTGCATTTGGGAAATATTTTTGGACTAGAGATGACCTGCTACTGATGGATTACTTTTCCTCCTCACTTCCGTCCACCCCTGTCCACAGGTAGGCTACGCCAACAGTCACGTGTACTTTTTATTCGCTACATCAAACTTTATGCGAAACTGGTTCCATCTTCCAAAATGCGCATTATGCGCACAAATCAAAAACCACCTCAAGTGAGCGGATAAACTTTTTATGCGAATTAAGAGTTTAAAAGTGAAACTCCTTACAAATGCGAAACTTCAAAATGCGCAATAAAATCCAGTGAAAAACGCAGTTATTGAGACAATGTGCTGGTTCATGATCTTTGCTCCTCAAGCGCAAAAATAATGCTGAGCAATTAGTGACGCGTATCTTTGCCCATTTTGTAGTGGACGTACAGTAATGCTGCTTTACACGGCGTATACCTGCGTATCTCGACTTCACCACTGGGGTAAAAGCATAAAGGTAAAAGGTTAACATATATAAAGGCTGAATGTTCAATAGGATTTCAGTTGGTTGCATTCATGTTCTAGAATGTGATGATGTCATAGTGTCAGGTAGAGGGCTGGCAGGTGCCAACACAACTCTATGGGAGTGAAGGAATTCTCCAAACATAAATTAAACAAATCGACCTGATCATTATTTGTGATCGATTGAACTCCATCCATATTCAGCATTCACATGACTAAAATCAATGTGTTGACACCACTTATGGACGACTTTATGAGACGGTCATTTCACCTTAGTTCATACTGTATGTGCAAAGAGAGAAGACGTTGAACTTTGTGCTGGTTTTTGTCCAAGGAACTACAGCGATATTAACCATAAACAGAGTCCTAAAACATCTGCATTGTCACGGTTACCATAGTTACCAGCACGGAATTCTCAGCTGCACCACCGTCTCAGAAAAGTTGTGATGTCACATGAACGCGACGCACATTTTCACTCCTTTTTGAGCACATTTGCCAATCATAGCACACTAAAATGGAAACAGTAAGTAAATATAATGTATGTTTGTGTGCTTTCCTTCCCTACATTGTTTTGTCTTTCTTAAGAGTGCCATGTGAAGCTTCTGCAATCGGTCTGATTGCAAATGATCGGTGTTCGCTCTGGGTCCGGATGCTATCGACGCCATAATCATGACGTTCTCCTGGGCCCGGCTTTGAGCAACAGCGCCCCCTAGAGACCACAGCATGCCATTACATTTGCCAGTATAAGAACGCAAAGCCAGTTAGTCGGGATGTTGAGTGTTATGTGCAGTGCGGAAAGGGGGAGATTCTGATGCCACGGAATCCGTTTCTCTTGTCTTGAGAGCGGAGCAGGCGGGCGTGCAGAGGTGGAGACGCCGCTGTGTGAGGCAGACTCTGACTCAGCACTTCTGTAATCATTTGAGAGACTGTGGTTTCCGCTGCACTTTACTATGGGATATACAGTGGAGTCATTCAAATGTCCGACAGCAACCAACAGAATGGTACAATATGCTTCTATTTACAGGTCGTGAGTTTGAGGACTCACAATTTATCGGTCCATTTAGTTTTGCTGTGGGCAACTTTATACAACTGTTAATGAAACCTTTCCTGTTGTTCCAGCTGCTTTGGTCTAGGGCAGTGGTTCCCAAACTTTTTGGAGCCGTGTACCCCCTGAAGCTTTGGGTGAAGACCCCCTACTTTGAAAACACTGGTAATATCACATGTTTAGTTTAGTTTAGTTTAGTTTATTGTTTATTGAAACAGGGACAGTGTACAAAACCATTAGTCTTTACAAAAGAAGAGATGATTTGTACCAGATTTAGCAAAGTAGCTATTTTCCATCTGCAGTCCCTGGACAGGTGAGTACAAAAAACATTACAATCTATAAATCTAATCTACAATAAAATCACTATATAAAATACATTAGTTTTCTGTACACTTCTAGAAAGACATATAAACAATCCCTACAATTTACAATACATTCATCAATGCTGACACAATTGATGATCTAAAATATACTTTTTCAAATTTCGAGTAAAACTATTAAGATCTACAGACAGTTTCAAACAGTCTGGAAGCTCATTCCACTGTTTAATGGAGCGAAATGAGAAGGCACATTGTGCAAAGGCCGAGGATCTTTTTGGGATTACACAGTTTTTATTTGCAGTGGACCGAGTGGCTCTAGTATTTTGCTCAGAACAAAGTCTGACAAAGTTCTTCAGTGGTGGTGGAGCTGTATTATTGGTGATTTTGAATATAATTCTTAGATTATTGTATAGAATTATATTGTCAAAACTGAGCAGTTTGAACTTACTCAGGATATTGCAATGATGATAACGAAGTGGTTTTTTGTCAAGTGCCTAGTGTCAAGAGTAATATTATGTTTATTTCCTCCATTATTACAGTGAACTCAAGCAGGTTTTCCACATTCAACATTTTCTTTACTCGAATATGTAAATACAAAAAAAAAAAAATGAAAATGCCTGTTTTTGGAAACGAGGCTGTTAGTGAGAATGGGTAAAGCTGAGTGTTTCGCCAGGACTCTTTTGTCACTCATTCTGAACATCAGACTCCGCGCTCTGGCCCCGCCCCCTCTGCGTCTCCTTCAGTCGTACTGTCACCACCGGCACAGACTCAAATGTGCTGATTAAAGCGAAGTGAAGATAATGTATAGGCAGGACATAACCATCTTTGTGCCACCGCACATCAGCTCGTGAATGTAAACGTGTCAGATACAAAGCCACGGGTTTAGCGGCAGAGGAGGGGCCACAGACGCTTCTCCCACTCTTTGCGTACCCCCGGGGTCGCCCTGCGTACCACAGTTTGGGAACCCCTGGTCTAGGGCACACTAATAATGAACTAATGATGAATGATTAGATCATTTTACAGCAAATTTTTATTTTCTTTGTCCACTGTCTGTATTCACTGAAAACAATGTTAATCATCAAGGTTATTATTATTTAGTATTTGTTTTTGAAGCTTCATGAACTAAATAATACATTTTCGACAATAATTCATGTACATTTATAGGTAGAATTCACATGACATCACAACATTCTGAATGTAACAAGTTCCGTTCAAGACATTCTAGAGAGGAGCAGAGAGAGGAGCAGGATGCCTGCATGTCTCACTCCAAACGCCGAGGTTAGACCACAGGGCAGCCAGCGATAAACCACAGGCAATCATGCCGTAACTAAAAGTTATGGCATGATTCGTTTTCTTGTGTACCTTGATAGTAAGGCTTGAACAACTACAGATTTTTAGAGGTCGACTTATTTGTCAAAATAGTCGGCGTCGATTCGACTAGTCATGTGATGATCACCATATTAACAGCGGAGAAATAACGTCTCATTTACATCGAGTACATTAACGACGTCCAAATCCTTTTGTATAAAGAAAAGTGTACTTGCTTTAATTGATATTTGTAAAAAAAAAAAAAAATCTAAATATTGTATTTATTCTTTGCTATGAAACAGGGCGCTCATGAAAAAGAGAGTCTCGTACTCTCATTGGGCCTTCCCTGTATAAATAAAGATAAAATAAATAAATGTAATAAAGTAGGATCAGATGCAAGCAAGTTTTGCAGCTTATTTTCTGAGTTAAGTTACAGTACAGTGGATTAATTCCTTTTCATAGGTTTTAACTTAATTTTTAGGCAATGCTCAGTGTTTACCTTGTGCCTCCAGAAACATCGAAGGTCTGCAGCACTTGGCCTGTTGTTTTAGATAGATATCTCAGGTAAAGGACTGGATGATACAATCCCGGAATCCACATATCCAAGGTGGTTAAACTGTGAACTGGAAATAGGAGAGATATTGAGACAGACAAGTGCAGAGGATCACTGGCTTCACTGGGATCATCAGGTGGGCACCCTCCTTCACAAGTGTTTCAATGATTAACCCACAACACCTGCAGAGGGCTCATCTGCAGCACCTAGTGTCCCCTCGGCTTGTGATCCCCCCCTTGCTCTACTACTGTTGCTGCCTACAGGCCCAGATGCTGTCCTTTCTTTTCATCCACAGCCAAGGGCTGGCCTCCTCTGCTGCGTTGGAGAGTGATTTCACAATCTGCTGCAGGGCCTGACCCCGTACTCCTAGGTCTTTCAACAACTGAACTGTGGCGTGACCAACAAACCCTCTACAGCCGACCTCCACTGGGTAGATCCTGACTTTCCACCCACGCTGCTCTGCATCAGCTGCCAGCTCTGAGTACTTCAGTCTCTTTCGTTCATACGCCTCCTCCACGGAGCACTCCCACGGCACTGTCAATGCTGTTGGCTTGGCCTCAAGGCTGGTTGCCCAGCACCTTAACACCTGGTTATGCTGCCATGTGTACCGGCCTTGTGACAAGCTTGTTTTACAGCCAACCAAGATGTGTTTTAGGTTGGCTGGAGAGAGACACAGCGAGCAGGTGGAATCCTCCCCATACCACTGCTGGAGGTTGGTTGGTGATGGTAGAACATCGTAAGCTGCTCGAATGAGGAAGCTGGCTCGGGATGCCTCCATCCCCCACAGCTCCCTCCAGGAGAGTTTCCTCTTTTCTACCTCTTCCCACTGCGTCCATTGGCCCTGTTTCACCTGTGAAACTGCCTTTGTATGACTCAGCACCTGCTCCTGTTTGCGTATCTCCTCCACGACTAGACCTTGACGTTGTGAAGAAGTTGCTTTGTCCCAGAATGGTGCATTTTCCCCGGATCCGAGGCCTTGCTTCCCCAGCTGTACACGCCCGACAATTCCTTGATGTCTAAGAGCAGATTTTGCTTGCTCTGATGCCGCAGCTGAGGACCACTTTCTTCCAGTCGACAAGGTAGGAGCAGTTCTGGCAACTACAGTGTCTCGGGACTCTGCCAGAGTCTTCTCAAGACTCACCTTGGCACACTTGAACTCCTCGGTAAAGCTGGACACAGGTAGCTCTAATATTCCTTTTCCATACAGTGCTGTGTTGCACCTGGGAAGACCGAGCCACTTCTTGACATAACGGCTAACCAGCCGCTCCAGCTTTTCGACCTTGGAAAGAGGAAAGTCGTATATAAATACTTGATTGTGAGATGCAAGGATCTGAAATTTGTTTTGCACAATTGAGCAGCTCCGTTTCAACATAAATAATAAAGACATACAGATATAAGACATTTCACAAAGACATACAAAAACAAAACAATTGTCCACTCGCCATGACACACTTCTTCGGTTCTTTGGCTTAAGCTCCTCATTTAGTTTCAGGATGGACTGATGAACAAATGAGTTCCTCAATCTGACCTTATTAAAGCGTGGCACAGTCACACAGTACCGCCGCCCTGATGGTAGCAGCACATATTCAGAGTACAGAACATGGCTGGGGTCTGAGGTGATGTTCTTATTCATAATGTTCATAATGTTATGGTAGACCGCCTCGTACTGTCCATCCAGGGGCTGTCCTACTATCTTTGAGCAGATTTTAATCAAGTGTCTCAGTCCAGATTGGGCAGTGACAGAGAGACCGCGTTACAGTACTGCAGGACGCTGAGAATCACAGAAGCAACACCTGACGAGTCAATGTGGTGTTTCCAAGACAAGGAACAGTCTAACACCACAACCAGATATTTAAAGGACTCCACCTGTTTAATTGGTTCATTTTTGAATGATAATGGGGGCTGTAGTTAATGGTTTTAAACTGAATACCACCTCCTCTGTTTTGTTGGTGTTTATTTCGAGAGCGTTGTTTTTGCTCCACATCACAACCTCGTCGACACCTTGCTGGTGTAGCCCAGGACTGTCTTTAGTCTCAGGACAGTATTTGACAGGAGGATCACCAGGACCGTATTATCAGCATATTCTTCTCTAAAACCGGAACAAAAACAGCCTGGCACACTTTGCGCTTCATCTATCGTTTACAAACGGTGACAAGTAGGGATGTAACGATTCATCGAAAATCAATTTAAAAAAGATTTAAACAGTTAACAATGTGAATCGATGTCAAAAATCAAATAATCGGTGTTAAAGCAACCCTCGGCTACCCCATATTGCCGGACCGGAATAGTTGCATTCTCACATTGTATCGTTAGAAACAGCGAGCTAACTTTTTCTCAAGACAAGCGCCCCACCTCCCCCCCAACACACGCCACACTATGTAAACACACGTGTAGGCATCGAAGCAGCAACAGTTAACGGCTACACAGTCAGAGATTAGCATTAGCAGCTAACGCAGAGTTTAGCGTTATGACAGAAGTTTACCAAAGATCGTGAACTGACCAACCTGCTCTGATTCTGCTGAAATCCTCATCAAATGTTCATTTCTCAAATATCTACAGAGAGCTGTCCTGTCTTTCTCCTCCTCATGATTACTAAGGCTGCACCGGGAGGCGTTCGAGGGTTGTGGGGAAAAAGAACTCTGCACTGTAAAATTAGTTCTAAATAGTAGTATTATGTTCTAAAGGCAAAAAAAAAAAAATAATGTGTTCTTGTAGTTTTTGCCTTAGTGTTTGCTGTTGTGTTGGTGGTTGAGCTCTGGGTCATAGACTGAAAGTAAACGCTGGTTCTGAAGCTTTGGTGATTGTGTGACTGAAACGGGCTTATTTACTCCAACATTCAGAATGAGCGCTTTTTCGTGCAGATTTGTTTGTAACTCAGTAATTGCTTTGTCCAGTAACAAGTTCCTTTTATCATACTGTAAGTCAGGTACCAATGCACTTACTTTTGTGGAGAAGTAACAAGTAACTATAACTAATTACTTTTTAACAGTAATCTTCACACTGGTCATCATGGCCATGTGTGTGGTACCACAGAATGTGTCTCTTATTTTTCAGTGGCAAAAGTAAATGTCCATAACATAACAGACTGCAGTTTTTTTTTTTTTTTACAATTTAAAAACCGAATCAAAATGGAAAAGGCTAAAACTATAACTACATACTACATAAACATACAGATTTCTTAAGATTTCATGAAGACTGAACACATTTAAGTAAACATTACTGTTTGTTAAAAACATATTCCCAGAAGCCGCATTAAAAAAAGTAAATTCAAATGAAATAAATCACTTGTAATTGTGCAATGAATTGTTTTCACAAGGTCAGAAAGAAGAACAATCTTAAAAAGTGTTAGTGACATGTACATAGATTTTTTATTTAAACAGAATAAACTGACACTTTAGAAATAAAGAAATACAAATTCAAAGAGTTGAAATGTGCTTTAAACTCAGTGTGTTTTCATGTGTGTTTTTAGATGACATCCCGGGGTGAATGTTTTCTGACAAACTGGGCAGCAGTAACGCCGCTCCCCTGTGTGTGATCTTCTATGTGCATCTAAAGTAAACTTTCGGGCAAATGTTTTATGACAGACTGAACAGTATGTTTTTTTCTTGGGTGTGTGTTCGTCAATGTTTCTTGAGGTGTTGGAGCTGTGTAAACTTTTTCTCACAGACCTGACAGCTGTAAGGCCTCTCCCCGGTTTGTGTTCTTCTGTGTGCATTTAAGGGTAAATGTTTTCTCACAGTATGAACAACTAAAAGGTTCCTCTCCTGTGTGCAGTCTAGTGTGTCTTGTTAAATCCTGTTTTTGACCACATCTCTTGTCACAAACATGACACCGGTGCTTCTTCTTCTCTGCTCCTCCGTCAGCTCCGGACGTCTCTCCGTCCTTGACCGTAGCGCTCGTCTCTGGTGCAAAGTGAAAGTGCGTGAGCCTACACTGGCAGCTGCTCTTCCTCCTGTTTGATGCTCTGTTCCTCTGGCTCCTCTTTAATCCTTGGAGTCTGTCTGAGTTTCTGGTTCAGTCCGGGACTTGTTGGGGGCGTTTGGACCCTCGCTCTGACCATTGCGACTCTCGGGCTCCGTATCTGGTCCGGGAGAGGCCGTTTCCTCCGATTCTCCTCTTCGGAGTGGCGCAGCTCCTCCTCACACTCCGCCGTCATCCTTTCAAACAGCGTATCTCTCCAGCCGCCGCAGCCTGCCGCTCGTTCACAAAAGCTTTGAACGTTTGGCCTTCACACATTTTTACAAACAGGCGGCGACTGCTTCTGCCCTAAACAGAGACAACTCTGTCATTTCCGCTGATAATTTACATGTTACTATCCTGTCAAATAGAGATAAAGCTGGGCCTAGACTTTTAAACTTTAGCCAAAATAAATGATGGGAAAGAATACATTTGACCTTTTATTTGTGTTTTGAAATAGTTTTGTGTAGACTGACACATTATTTTCTGTGGCAGTTACTCTCCTGTCGTGCTAACTGCTGATTAGCTGCTAGCTCCTGAGAGATTTTAACTAAGACTTCACCGTGATTAAGACCAACAATCATGAAAACTCCCTAAAAGGTGTAAAACATCCTCATAAAACATTAACACAAGTTGGACACATTTGTGACCAGTCACTAGAATCAGACACACAAGTCGGTTCTGGGGCATTTTGGGATGTTCACAGATTGTTAAAGTGTCGTCTCCAAGCTTTCCAATGATGTGTAACACATGGAAATCTGATCATATTTGGAGGTGTAGTGGTGATTTGAATTTAACAATTCCCAAAAAACCAAAGGGGATTAAACGGCCTCTGAAGTTTTGGGCCATTCTCACCTCTTTGCTGTTGGGAGGGACAATAGGGCTCATTTACATCTCATTTGGTTAAGCCATACCCCCTGTCAATCTCTGTTGTTTTTTGCTAATGATAAATAATAAGCAATAAACTATGGAAAATAAAATCAATCAATAAAGCAAATCACTCAAACATTGCTTAGAGAGCGCTTTTCATACCAGAATGACAAGATAAGTTTACAATATATTTAAAAAACAAAAGAAGAGATCTGGTGTTTGGGTATTTTAATGTTATTGCAGTGCTCGGATTCATGAAACCTCACACAGTTTCTACACATCATCCCCCCAAACAATTCATAATTTAACATAATATGAATACTTTTTTAAGTGAGTTACAACTTTAATTTAAGCCATAGAAAAAAGCCAATTGAGTGAATATGAATCAATATTTCCGTAATAAGGGATCCATCCATCCATTTTCTTCCACTTGTCCGTTGCCTGGTCGTGGGGGCAGCTGTTGGAGTTGCCCAAATCACATTGCACCAGCCCCTATGGCTCCTCCTGCAGGTGGTGGGCCCACAGAGGGACGGCCTCATGGTTCTAACCGGGCCTGTTGGTCTCTCATAAGCATAGACTATAAAGAATAGACAGCTCCTCCTCACTCCTCCCCGTTTACCACAATGACCACGTTCGTGGGGGAAATCATGGCGGATTTACAGGCTCCTCCTCTCCAGCTCTGACGAAGCATGTTCCTAAAAAGGGCATAAGGGCGGGATCTTGACTGTAGACCCGGCCCTGCTTGGCCCTCGCGGGGCATGTAATGGGCGTGTATTTCTGTTGTAACCGCGCCCATGGCCAGGCAGCAACGTAAACGGCCTGTCACTCAAAGTCAGGCCC
This sequence comes from Proterorhinus semilunaris, assembly GCA_021464625.1. NCBI lineage: Eukaryota > Metazoa > Chordata > Actinopteri > Gobiiformes > Gobiidae > Proterorhinus > Proterorhinus semilunaris. The sequence goes on along the minus strand of CM038356.1, from coordinate 25,417,889 downwards.
TCATTAATTATGCAAGATTTCTAAAATGTATACTACGATAAAAAGCCAGGTGCCCCATATTGTTTTTAACCCAGCGTAATCACAGGAGGAATATCTAGCTCGAGCCACTTCTAAACCATTAGGCACCAGGCATTAAAGTTGTTTTTAACGTGTCTAAAGTCCAATGCATTCCAATGGGGGGATAGCGGTCATATGGAGGTACTACAACAAAGGTGGAGCAATGGCGGCCTCCAGTGTCATAGTCAAAAAGCAGAGCAGTCAGCAGCCATTGCTCATAAGGGGCTTCTGGTCGGGACAGTGCAAGTTCATTAACAAGCCACACCGGATTGTAGCCTTGGGCAAATTTCCATCCGTCGTCCCCCATGCACACTCTCAAACACACTCTCATTCATCCAGGCCTATTGTACATGTTTTTGGTGGTAGGGGAAACCGGAGTACCCGGAGGAAACCTATGCAGACACGGGAAGAACATGCAAACTCCACACAGAAAGGCCCCGTCCAGGTGGGAATCAACCCCGGACCTTCTAGCTGTGAAGCACAAGCGCTAACCGCTGTACTACCGTGCCGCCCTTTAATAAGGGATCAATACCTAATATTTACTACATCACATTTGCTGCATGAGGTTTGAACTGTCGCCTGAATGGAGGTGGATTGTTATTCCTTCAAGTGTTTATTATTCAATGCTTTAACCTTACTGTTTTTTTACACTCAACACCATCTGTTCTTAAACAATATTTTCCTCCAAATCTGCACCACATAGTATGCACAGTGTCATTTGCACTTTATGAAAAAAAAATATATATATATATATATACAGTGCGGTAACGCAAATGACCCTGGAGAAGCTGGTAGTACAAACATTCAAACGAGAACATACAATGTAATGAATTGATGAATACATGTAGAGTCAGGCACATAAATATTTTGGCATTTACTCAAAAATCAAACATAAATAAATCCAAAAATCATGCCAAAGTAATGCACAACAAGTTTATTTTTGCTTCAATCTGTTTACACAAACAGGTCAAGGCAGCACCCGCTCTGCTAAATGAGTTCTTTTGCACCCCATAGTCATTACCAGCTCACTGTCTCTCTCTCTGCCATTCCACAGGATAGTTAGTGCAGTTTGTGTTTTTGTAAATTAATTGTATGAAATGTATTTTGCTCATCTTGAATTGATGATAAAGTGTTTTAAACAGAGCTGCTCCTCTGCAGTCCCCTGCAGTGGGTGACATGTGTTGTGCTCTCCTCCTCCACAAAGTCCTGACCACTTTTAGATGTGGTCTTTGTGACACAGTCCAATGAGATCACATTCGCATCCTCTTCTGTGTTGTGACTCTTGGTGCTGGGCATGTGACGTCTCTAGCTTCGTCAGCACAGAATGGCCTGATTTTTCCATACAGATAGGTCTGTATGTCGATGTTCAGTCCAGGTGGGGCCAGCACAGGAAGACCGTCCATAGGGGAAAGATCTGCTCCGTCGCGCAACAGTTGATATTCGACACATAAGACATTTAAAACATGACAAATTATTTGATCATATAAACCTGTCATAATGTATGTTGTTTTATTATGTACCTGAAGTGCTGATAGCTCTTGATCTGTGGGAGTCTACGGAAATGGCAAGTCAAATGCTGCTGCCAGTCGTAGTTCGGGACTAAAACTTTGTTCTCTGCCGTTCCAACAAGCTGTGGTATATTGAGGTGACTCACAGGAGAGCTGTTTTCCACAACCTGAAGACGGGAAGAAGAAAAAAATATTTTTAGTTAAATGTTTCATTGAAGCAAATCAGAAAACAGCAGTGAAGTCAGTAAAGTAAAGTGAAAGTACCTTCAGCGATCTCTGCGAAGTAAATTTTACTTACCTGTTCCGTGTCTAAAATGAATAAAATCCGAGACGTTAGCTTCACACCACAGCAGCAGACTTTGGGAAAGAGCAGAGTGTGTTGTTGCCACAGTAACGCACTTAACTGTTTCTCTACAGCCAAAAGTCTGAACTTAAACATACACACAGAAATAAAAAGGAGAAATGATGGTCAGTCCTAACGTATGAGGACGGTAAACAAATCGGCTGCTCCTGGAATCTTTTCAGAACACTTTTTTTTTTTTTTTTCTTCATATTTCAAAATAGATAAAAACAATTACTGAAGCCTGACCCGACCCAAACCTGACTGTCATGCGTGATATCTCGGCCCAATTCGGGTCGGGCTCGGGCTCTGGCCTAAAATCTTACCTCTACTCTACTGTCTACCCTCTCTTTTTCTCCGATCTGTTTTGGCGCAGCCTCAAATAAACACGACCGCAAGGCAAGGCAACTTTATTTATACCGCGCATTTCGTACACAAGGCAACGCAGTGCGCCACCGCGTGGCCTGGGTGCTGCACAGTCACTGGACCTAAAAGGCGGACTGGATCCTTGAAAAACACAGGCTCGGACTGGATTGATCAGGCGTAGTATCTCAGAAAACATAAAACGGAATGGATTTGCGGAACGGATTTAGTAAAGACGAAGACAGTCCGCCTGCCAAAATAATGGTAGGGGAAACACTGGCAATTATAACAGTGGCCCCTCCCTCAATACAGTCGTTATTATTAAAATCCCCTTTTCTCTTTCACGATGGTGCTGTGTCATTTGTTTCATGTTCATGGCACTGACTTCTGAGCTCATGTACGCAATCCAACATTTCGTGCTATTTGTGGTGAGGGGGCTGCACAGAAGAATATAGCGCATTTAATTTGTTCTACTATCACATCAAACGAAGACTCCTTGACTCACTCCGTCGGTCTTGGAGATGAACAGTTCGACATACCCATTATCTCTGGCTGTGCTTCATCCATTCATTCTACCAGCAGTGCTCCGAGCGATAGTGGAGTGGACCCCAACACCCTCAAAGCTACCAGATTCAACAACGCAACGCTAGCTGAAACAATTGCCAAACAAGAGCTCCTGGACCAAGTAGAGGAAAGGCCCAATCAACCTCTTGATATTCAACCCTTTGAAAAGACTGTATAATCAATGGACTTGTGGCTTCCATTGCACCCCAAAATATGCTGCTTGCTTGCTTGCTGTTTAGCCTTTAAAAATCATATTTGGAGCTGTTGAGCATATTTTCGTCATTTGCTAAAGGGGGTTGTGTCAGAAAAATAGAAATAATTTGATAGTGTACTTTTTTTTCAGATAGATTTCTTGTGTGTCTTATTGCGGGGGAATGTCAACAACATCGCGGCAGAAGTGCAACATAGGCCAGCGCCGTAATGAGACAATGGAAACCGTTGATGACTTCCCAGATCCTTTCGCCTCCTTGGCCACAAATTACATGCAGGACCAAACTATTAAATAACCCGAGAATATTCAAGATGATTCATCACCCAGCAAATTGTAGCAAAGGTGTCTTTCTTAAAGACATTGTTAATGGAAACATTTTCCAAACTCATGCTTTATTTTCAGCATTACAATTAATTTTATATTTAGATAAACAGTTTACTCATATTTTCCCTGACAACATACTAACTCCCAACCAGCATTATATGATACATTTTCCTTCACAAATTGAGGCCCTGGGTCCCCTGAGAAGAAATATATGTACCGGTATGTGATTTGAATCAAAACACAGATTTAAAATAAAATTGAACTATGAAAATATTTGGAAATCTCTTGTCCATACCATCTTATTTTCTGAGTTAAGTTACAATATAGTGGCTTAATTCCATTTCCTATAACTTAATATTTAGGCAATGCTCAGGGTTTACCGCATTCCAGAAACATCGAAGGTCCGCGTCCTCTCCCCTCTCTCCTCCTGGCCTCATCTGTACTCCTATACTGTTAAGGATTATCCTCGTTATATGTCCAAGGTCTGAAGCAAATGAGCTTTTGGTCCCGGAGTGTTAGATCGTAGTGAGAGAAAAGAGAAAAGTTAAAAGCCATGCCGCGAGATGACTTTGGAGAGACTGTCCCGGCTTCAGCTCGTTCATATCGGCTGAATATGTCCAGAAGAGACTAAAACTAATATGAAGCACTAAGAGTTGAGGCTAACCGGCAAAAACAACTAGCGGCTAGTTGTTTATGGCGGTGTAACCCTGTTTATTGTGCCATCAAAACATGTAAAAGGGGTTCCGCCTTGACATTAATGTTAAAACTATGCAGAAAGAGAGAGAAGGAGAGAGAGATTAACACGCAACTAGTCGACTCGTCTGTAATGTAATCAACTAGTGCCACAGTAGTAGGGCTGGGTTTAATTAATTGATTATTGATTTGAATACATTTCCTTTGAATAGCCTGAAAAAACCTTAAGTCAATCCTTTTAATCCGTCTTTTTTCCATAATAATGTCATGTGACTTCTCTATTTTTGTTTTGGTTAGGTCATGTTAAATAAAAAGTACATGATTAATGTATCTGCTTTGGGTTAAATCTTTAATGTAAATATTCATACTTTTACTAATGCACCAAGTTAGATGTCTGTGTAAGCTCTCAGTCGTACAGGAGTTGTCCATCTTTAATTAAGGTACTTGAGTCATCTTCTGTACTCAGTAGTTGAAGTCCCGAACGTTTCGCCTCTCATCCAAAAGGCATCAGATTGGATCTTTCTTCACTTTACTCCAAACTCCTTCAGGGACAGCCGACAGGGCACTGCCAGTCCAAGGAAACGGCACCCCGGCCAACAAATGAACAATAGGCAGGTAATTTTCAGTGATCGGACAGATAATGGGCAGTGATCATCTATGAATAGGACAGGACTGATCGATACTGGGGTGAGCAGGTCGTTAGAGACGCTCTACTTCAAAGGTTGTTTACCCACAGGTGAGAGTAGCTGTGATTCGAGGGGAGGAGCCAGGTCAATCCCAACTCCTCCTCGTGGTCTTTATCTAAGCTGCGGGCTGAGCGGGACTTTAGTCCACTGACGAAGCCTTTTGGATGAGAGGCGAAACGTTCGGGACTTCAACTACTGAGTACAGAAGATGACTCAAGTACCTTCAATGAAGCACCAAGTTAGAGTTAGTTTCTATGATTTGCAGCATTAGTTCTTTTGAGAATATCTTCCATATCCAAGTGAAATAGGCACTGCATGATATTCTAACTGAATCCAAAATAAATCAAATTAAAAAGTGAATCAAATCGAATTGGGCCCTTGTGAAGTAAGTCGATTTGGGAAATCCGAATCGATACCCTGCCCTACACACACTAGTCATCTAGTTGACTAGTCTGTTGAAGCCCTACTTCATAATGCTTCTCTTATTAAAGCAAACTTTAAGACATTTCTCTGACACCAGGAACCATAAGTGTAAGGTGTAAAACTTCAAATCCATAGTCATTAAATTGACCTTGTATGACCCAATATACTGCACTGTACTTCACCATTGCATATTGTGCATAAAAAAGCAAAATTGTTCTGTGTTTATCTCCACCCACTTACTTTTGGTTACTTCTTGCATAAATAAATAACTGCAGGCCGGCTCTGTGCTGACAAAGTGTAGTGCTGAACTTCCACTGGAAAAGGCCTGAGGCACCAGAGCTGAGCGTGAGAGGGTTTAAGGTGTGTGTACATTACGCATTTATGGATGTCAGAAAAGACACGGACGCTAAGAGAGATTGACCAAACAGAAAAAGTACTTGTTGTATTATTATACTGCAACTCAAAATATGTGTTACAAATTTAAAAAATGCAGCGCTATGGTTTATCTCACAATGTGTGTCAAAATATCTAATATCTAACATAAGGAATCTATTTTGTGTTCCCCCACAGTTAAAATAAAATAGTTTAATTTTACATACTTGATAGAGATTACTTACACCAGGCTACTTGTTCAATATTGTCATAAAAGAGTCTGTGGCATTCGAAAACAATAATAGTATACCATAAATTATACCAGGCATCATCCATGTTTGGTTTAGGACATGGTTATAAGATAAGATGGGACTTTATTGACCTCACAATGGAGAAATACAAATGTTATCCTACAACTGTGCTTAATCGGGAGAGCTAACTACCAGTATAAACTACAAATTGGAGACTGTTTAATATATGTGTTTGTGGTCAAAACAAACTAACATTTAATTTAATATTAACTGAGGCAAAGTCCACAAACTGTCAAAATGCAGTCGTGTTCTGAACTTGCAGAAAATATGGATGTGCCCTGGTTTATCAATATTGGGGCATACAGATTGGGATCCTCATGCGAAATTCAGATTGTGTATTGATATTTTGACAGCACTACTTCAAACGTCATTGATCATGTCGGCCTTATCTTCTCATGGATTCATCCCCGCACTAGAGAGGCTTTCCTATTACCATCAAATCCATGCGTCACAAATTGTTGAATCATTCCAACGACAAACAGAAATTAGTGGCACTCCTCAAGGTTGCATACTCAGTCCTTTACTGTTCTTTAAATGTTTGTAACTTTTACTCTGTTTCATTATCTCGCAAAGAAAAGCATTTTATTTTTGTTTTAGTGACTCAAAGTACTGTACCTTTTCGTCTTGAATTGCAGTTATCAGATCTTATGGGTTAAAAGGGAGTATTGTGCTTTATTCTGGTGCCTATTTCAAACACATCTATAGACTCACATGGAAAAAAGGTACAAATTAGGCTGAGGACACACTACTCAATTTTGCTATAATTTGTAATTATTGATTTTATTTTAATATTGTTTATGCATGCCCCTATAGCCTTATAGTTTAAAGTTTTTTAGCTTATTTTTTATCTTAACTCTGCGTTATATGTTTTATGTCGCACGTTTGCACCGAGAAAAATTCCTAGTTTGTGAACCTGTTCTTTATTTTTTATTTTTTTTATTTTATTTGTTTATTTGAGCAGTATACATTCTGCTCAAAAGGAGTTCTAAAACCGATTCTGATTCTGACGTACTTAAAAAAATTGTGTTCTGTCCACGGCTCATGCTTACTCACTAGAAGGAGGTGCTATTCATTGCGCTCACATTATTAATATCTATTTTCTCATTGTAGTTTTGTATGAGTCAGACAGACTCTCCAGAAGGACCCTGGCCTGAAGTACCATTCAGTACCACCAGACACCATTGTCCAAAATGTTTAGAAATGTTTAATTAAGGGGGAAACTTGGGTCATAGTGTTTCTTAGTTATAGCATGTTTTCCATACTTGAGGTCTTCCACTTGAGGCAAGAGCTCTCCACCACATGTACACACCTTATTTATCATTGAGTGATTAAAGGAGGGTGACATCTTAAGCATCGTTGACAAAAATGCTCTAATGTAAAGCGCTTTGTGACCATGTCTGTGAAAGGCGCTATATAAACAAAGATCTTCTTCTTCTTCTTCAAGGTGAGAATTGTTTATTTTATCACTTTCCTGAACAAAAGTCTGTGTCTGAGCTTCACCAAATGGAAATATTAAGTCAACATTGTTATGTAGCTCTTCTCTATACATTTATATTCGAGGGGGAGCTCAATAAGTCAGTGGAAATGCGCTAATAGCAATCAATATAGTTATCCAAAAGCAGTCATCTTCCCCATTGCCGTGTTAAGTATCAAAATTAGTGGGGCTGAAATTGCTTGTAGTATATACAGAAACAATAGCATCCAGGGTATCTTCAAAGTAATTAAATGAAAAACAGTCTATTCCCTGCCTCCTCCTAACCGTCTTTCAAGATGGTTTTCAGAAATCTCAAAGCCAGGATTAACCGAAGAATTATTGACTCGATTTACTCCGCAGAGAATGCCCATTTGCTTTTTATCAAGTGCAAAAGTCCAGCAATTACCTTCCCTCCGACCACTGGGAGACTGGGAATGGAGGCTTCAGTAAACCCTGCTATTGTTTGCAGGAAGAGGTCGTCTCATTATATCCGAGCAGCTTAGGTTTGAATTCAGTGCTCTTGTTGATGGAGTCGATCAATGCGCAGTGGAAGAGAAGTGCCTGGGCAAATCGCGGTCATGTTATTGGCACTGCTTGGCGAGTGTAAAGCTACATTTAATTAACTGGAGCGTTGATTAAAACAGAGTCGAGAGGATTAGGCTCATTGTAGGTGCAGTGCTATTGGAACAGTCCAATTTCAAGTCGCAGAAGGTCTTTGTCTTTGACTATTGCTAAAAGAAAGAACCATGTCATGGATTGGGTCAAGAGCGGTCAGCCGGCACAGAGACGACAAATGTTGTTTTCGACTCAAGGAGGCTAATCAATATGTGTACTGTAAATAGGATGAGTTGATGTACCAACTTAACTCATCCATGAGGGTGGGTGGGGTTGTTTGTACAGCGTGTTTTACATGGCATTGCAAAGGCCTCTACAATGGACATTTTATTTTTTGTCCTGCACCCCATATCGGCTGTTTTTAAGCTATGCAGTTACATACACTGCAACAGTTATGGTCTGGGGTCGTTGCAGTTGGTCACGCAGCAACACAATGTGCCCAAAGAATGAGATCAGCTTATGCCCTGAATTTGAGTTTGAGAGGTACTCGCTAGATATAGTTACCTACACGCACAGCTTCGGTTACGGATCCCAACTCCTGGAGAGAGGCTGGCCGCTCTACTTCTCTGGCGTTGCCCACGGGGAGAGGCGGCGAGCTAGGGTGGGCTTGCTTATTGCCCCCCAGCTCACCCACCACTAGGGCTAGGTACTGTTCGTTTTTTTTTCGATATCACTACTTTAACGATACCTGCTTTTCGGTACCAGTGCCTTTAACTGTACTTTTTTTCGATACCTATGTTATTTTAATTAAATAATGTGTATAAAAAAGTATAGTTCAGGAGAAAATTCTGAAACAGCACAACAGAAAGAACACAGGCTGCAGCAGCGTCACATGTAACTTGTTTTTTTGAGCAGAATTGCCACTTAATACTTAATGATAAAAAGAGAGAAGGGTCATTATTACCTCCTGAGCTGCAGCGACAGACCAGATCCTCATCAGGACACTGTTTTCTTTCAGCTAAACTTTTCTAAGCACACAAAGTGTAAGCACTCCACACGTCAAAGATGTGTTACATAGTGATAGCGCTCACTCTGTCACTAATAATTTACCAAAGCTGTTCCAAAAATGGCTAATGCAGAGTGAGCGCTCACTTTATTTCACAAACAATGTTTGATCTTATCCTCCGGTGCAGCATGGAGCACCAAAGCTCCATGCTGCACGTAACTTCAGGCTCTGAGGTTTTTGTTAAAGGTAAATAGCCTATGTGTTTCTCGTTGCAGAGTCAGGGGGCAAAGCTCTCGATTTACCAATCAATCTAAGTTCCCACCCTCACCTAAGGTCATGAGATCTGGGTAATGACCGAAAGGACAAGATCGAGAATACAAGCGGCCGAAATGAGTTTCCTTCGCAGGGTGGCTGGGCGCACCCTTCGAGATAGGGTGAGGAGCTCAGTTACCCGGGAGGAGCTCGGAGTCGAGTCGCTGCTGCTTCACGTCGAAAGGAGCCAGCTGAGGTGGCTCGGGTATCTGTTCCGGGTGCCTCATGGTCGTCTCCCTCAGGAGGTGTTCAGGGCATGTCCTATTGGGAAGAGGCTTCATGGAAGACCCAGGACACGCTGGAGGGACTATGTCTCTGAGCTGGCCTGATGTCGCCTCGGGGTCCCTCGAGAACAGCTGGAGGAGGTGTGCGTGGGGGAAGTCTGGTTGGATGGATAATTTTCGATGTGGCAGTATGTCTTTCTGGTCCACTGGAGCCCAAACTATTCTTCACATTCTCAAAAGACGCAATATTTCATCGTCATAGAACAAAACTGACGCGTTTCACTACAGTGCAATCAACAACTGGCTCATTGGGGTCTTTGGTCGTCATTTCAAGTCATCTGTCGCCATCTGGAAGTGTGCCCCCGGTGGCTGACACTTGGACTTCCTGCCACATAGGACCGAGCATTTCCCCTGATTTTCAGACACAACGGCAGCTGGTCAGGGCTGTGGCCAATCTCTGCACTGCTCATGTCACATGAATTATATCCGGACTGATTGGTTTAAAATGACGTATTAGAGTTTACATGCCCAGACTGTGTGGAGGAGAAGCATGTGTTGAACTGTCTGGTGAAACGAGTGCAGATCATTGTAATCAAATCGAGCGCTTCTGATGACAGACAAACCTCTCATTGAGTTGAAGGAGTGGAATGTGGGTTGTAATTGTGGTTTGCCTGCCATGACTTAAAGGCCCCATACTCTTTTTTTTTCTTTTTCTAGTACTGACAGTAAATTAGTTTGGTCCTCCTTCAGTACATTAACCAAATCAGATACAGTATAGGGCCTTCAATCCAATCCAAAATCCCAGACTCGTGCCTCCAGACTGATTGGATCATTTTCATTCTCAGCAGAACACCTCACCGTTTTGGATTGAGAGTCAAAACAGATAAAACATTTCATAACTCAATGTCGCTTCCGTTGCCATGTGACATCATCTGCATACCCTTGATAGTAATTTGCTCTGCCAGACCAAAAAAAAAGTCTCCTTTAGATCCCGGAAGCTAAGCAGGGTATAGGGCCTGGTCGGTACTTGGATGGGAGACCGTTTGGGAACAGCAGGAAGCCTGGGTGAATGAGGAGCTGATGCCGCAGATTGGCAGCCTCGCTACCGTCAGTCTACCCCAGGGCAGCTGTGGCAACTATAGAAGCTTACCATTACCGAGAATGGTGTGAATGAATAATGCACACATTTGTAAAGCGACGTTGAGTGTCTGGAAAGCGCTTATAATATAATATACAGTATTTTCTGTGCACGGGGGCCTTAAAACACTTGCCATTCAAGGATTGCTTAAACATGGAATTTATTGCTCTCGCAATGGAGAAACTCAAATGTTACAACAACTCACACAGGAACACTCAGGGGGTGCAAATAATCAGGAAACATGTGCAATCAAAGAAGAACAGGAAAATGTCCAAATAAGTAGTAGTAAAAATCAAGGTACCGAATGTACAATGAATGTTTAAAAAACTGCTGATTTTGCATACATCCCCTTTTTAACTGCTCCTTGCCTTGTCCCGTGATCAGTGGGTTAGGTGTGAAACCAGTTTGGGGCATTAGTCTTAACAACGTTAATTGTTCTACTATACCTTTTTCGTTCTACCTGTGCAGTCCTTTTAGCTGCTGCATTGTGCTGCAACCTATTTCTTAGAGGAACTGTATAAACATAGACAGCAAACATTTCTACCCCCAAGTTCCACAACCTGCGAATACTTTATTGCGTCCAATCTTGCGTGTCAATCCCCGGCCTGTGCGTCTGAGGCTGTTAGCCGCGGTGCTGTGGCCTTATTACAGCTGCAGAAGGCAGGACTCCTAATCCCTCCCGGCTCTCGAGCTCCCGGAACAATCCATGCTCTGGACCCCGGGGCCAAATCCGCAGATCAGTCCGCCCAGAGCCCTCTGCCTCCAGGGGCCACGCCAGTGTCTTAGCAGTGTGGCCTGATGCGCCGAGCAGGAGGGCAGGGAATGGATATAGATGCTGCATTACCTTTTGTTTTGCTTCTGGGGATATTGCCAGGAGCCTCCCCGGAATCCGATTCTCCACCTCAGCCTTATATGCAGAGAAGCAGAGTCAATAACTTGAATTCAATTTGCTCCATAGTCTGTAACAAAGCCTTTTTAAATGTTGGGGGGGAACTAAAGGCACAAACTTGCATTCAAAAGACATCAATCAGTGCTGGAATTTTTAAAGAGGGTATTAAACAAAATAAGCTTTAAACCATATTACGATGATGTTCCCTCTGCAAAAAAGTTGTGTTTTGAGTAATCTGATGAATGCGATTGATGAAAGCCTTCAAATCTCCCATGGCAACTGTTCAAAGTGCTGCGGCAACTGCCTTTGTTCTTTCCTTTGCACTGTGCCCTTTGTAACTCTTTGGCCCAACATGTGGCTAATCATGAAACTGCCATTATGAATAAATATAATTTGCTATAATTTTGCATAAACTCATTATATTAGTCAATTTTAGAGAGTATAGTTAAGCCTTCTCTTCAGTAGAAAGAGAGGTTCTTTTATAAAATGTAGTAATTACTACCCCCAAGTCCATTTCGCCAACACCTACATACTCTATTAATTGCTAGGCAGCAGTCGCATCAGGACTTTGTGACAGGAAGCCTCATGAGGAGAACCACTTCAGGAACAAAACTGGACCGTTTCAAACGTCAGTCCTGATCTTATTCTAAGCATTGCGCTGACAGATGCCCACGGGGGGCCATCAAGGTCGGTTTAAAGGTGGAGTATATTGCCAAAACAACTTTAATTATCTTTGCAAATTCTCTCAAAAACTCTCAGAGTACGCCACGTGAAGTTGCCGGCTGTTGGACTCTAATTTACACCTTGAGAAAATGTGTACGTTCAATCAATGTATTTCAAACATGTCTGACGTCAAACTGTTGAGATGTCACTTCTAATCCACTTCTCATTTTGCATCGATATCACCATCCCTCCCCTGAGAAATACTTTAGTTTAGTTTGATAGTTTTGCATTTGTGAACCTTGGCTTTACGTAACTAATCTAAACATTTTCATGACTTTGAGTTCATCTGCTATTGCGGTTTTCGTTGTTGGTTCCCACGGACAGAAAAAAAACACAACCCTTGAACTGAACTTCCTTTGAAAAGCTCGGAAATGGCTGTTCACGTGTTTATGGATATGACTCACTATGATGAACACGGCCTGTTTCATGTTGATCTTTTGTAATTTTTTTTTTTTTCTGGGTTTAAGATGACATCGTGGCACAGAGCCTTAATCAGACAGCACAGTGGTGTAGAGGTCAGGGCTTTGGTCGAGAAGTTTTTGGGTCCAATTTCTGGGCCGAAACCTAATCCTGACCAAGATCCGGGATCAAGGTCCATGCCCCTGGGTCCGCCGGTCGCTCACTGCTTCTGACTTAAGGGTCAAAAGCAGGGGACACATTTCCCTTGAGGGAGAATTGTCTCAAATACGACGTAGTTCAATTGAGATACATTTTATGATTGGTTTGTTCTATTACATCAACAACAAAACTTAAAGGTGCATTATGCAACTTTTTATGCGGGACAAAAAAAAAGGTGAGTGTAGTGACTCAGCGGCTGTACGAGTGGTCAGCATGGCACATTTACTTTCCATCACAGTGGTCTCTACAACGCTCCAGGATCCATTGTTTTGTAGGTTTTCTGGTGAGAGTTTGCAGTGAAAACCTTCTGAACAATTGATCCTGGAGCGTTGTAGAGACCACTGCGATGGAAAATAAATGCATGGAGCCGCTGGGTCAAAGGTCAAATAAATATCTTTTTTGTTTTGTTTACATATACATTTGCATAATTCGCCTTTAATTTAGACTTTTACAAATAATAATAACAAAATCCTCGCCTATAGTTACTCAGTACTCATTATTTTTTCCAAATGCTTTTTTAATCTCTTACTCAAGTAATTATATGAATGAATATGTTTTGCTGCGACTTGAGTAAAATTGTTTCGTAATAACTTTTTTTATCAATTTTATATCATTGGCTCCTCTATACCCACCTCTGGCATATGCATAAGGAGACGCTTATATTGCCTATGCTTAAGACTGATCATCTCATTAGTGTCCACCAGAGGGCAGCGCTCAGTGCTCTCTTGACCTTACGCCGTGCTCAGACAGAGGGGTATGTGTGTTTCAGGGTATTTTAAACACTTGCAGATGCTGCAGTGGTGACTCCTGCTGGGGGAAGTGGAAGACTGTGTAACGCTGACAGAGCAGAAGTGTCCGAAATCGAAGGCTAAATCTAGGGGTTTTTGAGCTTTGATCCAGCCCATTATTTTTAGATTTTTTCATGGATGTGTTTAGACCTTAGACTGCTTGATTTGTGAATATTTGCAACGCTCCATTAGCCACCGGTGTGGTTTAGAAAGAGACTTTTTTTTTTTTAGAAAAGAACCATCTTGGCAGCGCTTTATCAACAATAACAAGAATAGTTGTAAAGCTGCCAATGTGCGGTATTTCATGCCTCATTACCCACAATGGAACTGTTCTTTTGACATTGCAAAACTTAAGAAATAATATATATTACTTTAAGAATGTACAACCTATGAGTTTGAAGACTGGTTGACGCCATGGCAACAGGGAAAAGAAGGAGGAAACAATGAGGAATCAAATGTTCCATGTTGCCACCTCTAACAAATAGCTTTGTCCATGCAAAAACAAAACAAGAAAAACGCTGCCATTCCTGTATTTTAGACGTTTTGCGGCAGGAAAAAGTCAATGAGACGAACCAATCTTGTTAAAGATGTTTAAGAGTTAAGTCATATAGGACAGATGGAGATTATTTAGACGTGTACCGGTCAGTCAGAAAGCTGAGATTGGAGCTGTGAGACTGGAGGTCTAGAGGGAGACCAAAGATGAAATGGATGAATCTGTAATCGAAGAGATGATTTTTCTTGATGTGAGGGAATAGTTTTCTGAGGAAGAAAAAGTCACAGGACTTGACTAACGCAGATGATTCATTGTGTCAACAAATCTCAGCCCAAAAAATGACCTTATTTGGAGTTTATTTGTAGTGATCTGCTGTGAAGTTTGATCTGTGCATGCTCAGATGTCCTCGCGCTCTTGCTACGGCAGCATATGCAGGGACAAACTTCATCTGGCTTGTTGATCGTGTTCTTCACATATTTTAAGTACATTTTAAGAGTTCAATATCTGCCTTACATTAGTAATAAAGTTTGTAAACAGTAAAAAAAAACTTTAGCAAACAGAGTCGAGCATAAAGAACACAAAGTGGATTCAGTTCAGATCAGTATTTAAGTCGATTGGTGGTTACAACAGGTGTGATCTTTTTACGTGATTCGATCTAAAAATAAACCTTGTAACATGCTTTACCAACTTTATTAACCTTAAATAGATGATGAATTAACAACCAATAGAGAATGTATTAAACCCTTTCTAAAGAATAATCAAAATAGTTAGCACAGGTTAGCATGATTTTCGCAGATTGGGCTGTTACTCAGATCAAGCTTTACATCTGAGGAAAACTACTTTGCCAATTTGTTTCTGCTTCACTGAGATGTAACAACCTGCAATGCATCTAGTGTCAGATGCTTTATGCACGAATGATTGTATTTATCTGTTCGCATGTAACTAGCCTTTTTGTTTGTTTCGTATCCACTTCCCCTTAAGTGCACACTAAGTACTTTCAGGCCAACATTGTAAATAATAATTTGTCCCTGATGTTTTGCCTGATAAAATGAAGGACAATTATAATAATGCACGGTTTCAAATTAAGAACGGCATGATTTTATTTACTCGGCGCAAGGGCCCGATCAGAAACTGCTCTTGCTAATAAGCTAGCTTTGTTATGCTAAACATTTTAGCTCAATATTCTTGCCATTCTCACGGCTGATCATTTAAGTGGTTAAATCGGACAAACCTATGTATATTTTTTACTGTTGTAGTAGTAGTAATAGTAGTAGGAGTAGTCATAGTACCAGGAGTGATTGATTTAGTTGAATATCCCTTGCATATTTGCTCATTGTCGAAGTGCCAATCTGCCCCACTGCTGCGCTGACATATGAAAAGAAACATGTCGGCCCATGTGCAGAGCTGCAGTACCTGGCAGCCGTCGTGCTGGAGAGAGTTTTATGTGTCAGACTGAGTGAGCCTGCTTTGTCTGGACACAGTCAAACTCAGCCGGAGGTTGCCACATGTGTCTGAACACAAAAGGGAAAAAAGGAAAAGTGGACTCGATTTCACAACATTTGAGTGGTTTCGTAAATGATGCCGTTTTTGTTCCTGTGTAAAGGTTCTGACAAAGGGAACCAATGACTTTCCCCACACATCTACACATCCTGATCTCTCGGAACTGATTCGTGCACAAGCCTGAATGCATACCTATAAACCATCGATGACAGCTTCTGTAGCCTCTTCTTGCAGGGATTTGTCGTCGTTGGATTCACCATTCAAACAAGAACTAGTTCACACACTTCAGTCTTTTCCCCCCGTGTGTCTCTTTAAAGGGCAGAGGCGTCAACCATATAGTGGATAGAAGAACAAAAAAGGAGATCTGAGGCACTCCGACTAAGATGTAAAAGTCCTTTATTTAAATGGACATGCCATATAGTGGATAATTTGACAGGACGACAACAAATTCATTTGAATCCAGCCGGATGACAGCAGAGGAGGTGTAGTTTATGTTTTAAAAGGGCAAAACTGTCGCCATATCTAACTTTAAAAGGTGTATTATCTTCTATGGACTGTGGTGCTTTGCTTATACAAGTGCGGCTGTCGGGGAGGAAATGAAGCACATGTAAGCAAAAGGTGAATGATTTAAGGTGGGCGACAGTGGCTCAGTGGTTAGTGTTTTGTCCATAGATTCAAAGGTCAGAGATTCGACTCCTGACAAGAGACTTTTATAGCTTATTGACGATATTGAAGGTATTTGTAATCTTTTCATCCTAAACGTTTGCGGTTGACACTGTCGGGTTTGTCGCTTTGCATAACTTCCGGTTCATAATTTGTGTATTTACGACATTAAATGTTGTGCCAGACATAAAGCCCTTTCAAAGCGCCAGCCTTGATTCTGTACTTTTTGTACTGGTTGACGGCCTCGATTGGCAGAGCAACTTCCTGTGACTTTTGCACGCTGCTACCCTTTGCCACAAAAGCGTTTTCATTCCCGTCTCAAACAGAACCATTTCAGACAAAAATTTCCAATGAACATTTTTTCATTTCAGGTGGCCCCTTGACCAACTGATTTCATCCTTCAAATCAAAAAAGAACTTGAAGGATCGCATCGGTTTTCAAATTGTGGTCCAGGTAATTGGAGCTTCCAACATTGTTCCCTCATCATCTGTCTGAGAATGTCACTTAATTCGCACAAGTTTGAGCATTCATGTGTTATTGAGACCGTTCCTTCTTCATGAAGTCGACTAAGTTCTATGGATTATCACTCAAGCTGTACTGTACGGCACTGTTGATTTGCTAGCATGCTGTTGGGTAAAAATGAAAGCCTGTATTCTGTTTTTCTGTTCCCCACTCCTGTTGCTGCGCTCCAGGCCGATTTGAATTCCTGACCAACACAGTCGTCACTCATAAACAAGACACTATTTCAGCACAAAGGCAAACTTATTTTTTAAAAGTCCTCAAAGCTCCGTATTTAGTCGTGTCTTCTGCACATAAAAGCCCTGCTGGACTTCCTGGGAGACCCTGTGTTACACGTAAGCGTCGCTCCCATTCCCAGACTCCATCAAAGGCTGACACCCGGTTCTTAATCAAATGAAACGGTGCATGAAATTCTGGATTTACCCGACTCCGTGTGCGGCATTGATTGTTCGAAAGATTCCCGTCACTGCAGTGATGTGTTGTCGGCTTTGATGGAGCAAAAAAAGAAAACACCCCAAAAAACACTTTTAGTCGATCAGATCTGGGAACATTAATAGTCTCTTTCATGGCACAGTTTGGAGGAACGAAAAATGTTTGGGACATCACAGAGTTGAGATCTGAAAGAATGTGACACTTTCTCAAGTCTTTCAGCGCTGGAATAAAGTCGTCGGATAAAATAATATATATATATATTAGGGCCGGGACTTTAACGCGTTAATTTAGATTAATTAATTACACAAAAATAACGCGTTAAATTTTTTTGACGCATTTTAATCGCACTTGTTTTTACAACGCGGAACGTTTCTCACTGGATGAGTTTAGGCGGACCGATTATACTGGAGCACCAACTTGTAGCGCAGTCAACATATAATTTATGTTTAACATTATTTTGATTGTAAACGCAATCCGGTGTGTACTTTGTGTTGTTATTTACGTGCCCAGCTGATGGCCCTCCAGCTGAGGCAGGCGCGCTCATTGTATTTCTTCACGCATGCGTGTGCGCGCGCCCTCGCTCCAGTCACACGACACGGACTATTCCTCACATGGACTAAAGCCCGGGTTTGAAGCGGGGACACGACTCTGAAAGACTTGGAGTTTCTGGATACTGCTCAACAGGACCGGTGAGAGTTTTCCATTACGTTTGTTTTCGGGTTGCGTAGTGTGCTTGGACGGGCGCGCGCTTCAGCTGCGACCTCGCGCTAATAGTTTACGTGCCTTTAAACCAGTCTTTTCTGACCTCTGAAGCAACAATAAACAATATTTTGTTGCTTAAACTTATGTATTCAGTCATTATTCAATGGTATACTAAAAATCCATATGAAAAAACTTACTTCTCACTGTTCTCAGGTCAAATATTTATATGCGATTAATTTCGATTAATTAATTACAAAGCCTGTAATTAATTAGATTAATTTTTTTAATCGAGTCCCGGCCCTAATATATATATATATAGAGAGAGTATTTGCTAATAACTGCGCTTCCAGAAAGAGTAAGGGAACAAAGCATGCTATATACACTTCTTATGAGCATTTAACTTTGTTATATTGTTGTTCGTTCATCAAAAACATACTTCTTCTATTGGATTTTGTTGCGTAATAGATGGGGTCCATCGTGGTTTCGTGGATTTACTAGCATGCAGTTCGCTAAGGTGAAAGCCCGTATTAACGCCTCCCATTTCTTATACTTGGCCTTATGCCTATTCAAAATCCCGACCAACTCAATCTTGCTCAATTATTTAGTTTTATGAAAAATGATTACTGTTAGGTGCGCAAAAACATCTTCACATGGCACAATGATGCTCATAGAAGTAACTTATTTAAAGTAAATGTCTCTTGTCATTGTAGACCAAATGCGATACAGCTCCTGTACATTGCAAATTTTTTAGCACAAAAGAGTCTGAACGAACGCAATGAACAAACGCCAATGTACATCTATGGTGGTCTGCTTTTATTCACACTTTGATTAAACATAGTAGCTTCCGTGCTGCCTGGGTTTAACTGTGGGGCCACTCGAGGAAGGCCCTGGACACTGTATACTGCTGTAATAAACGCCGGAGGAGAAGAGAAACTGAGCTGTTCAAACAGAAAAACACTCAAGTGCCGTTTACTCTTAGGCACAATATGTTAAGTCAATAGGGTCAAATATCCACCAGCAACATAGCAAACTCTCGTTGGCCTCTCGGTGTTCCCTTGTCTTGAGCCTGGTTAGTAATATATGTACAGTTGATGACATTTACATTCCAAAACACTGTAGAACGCTTTCCAGATGTTCAACAATTGGATTCACTCAAATAAAACATTGAGAGACAAAACCTTGAGGCTTTAAGGCTCAGCACACACAGACACACCTCCAGGATGGAGCGTTTCTGTTCTTCATTATACAACCACATTTGCAACCAGACACTTGCTGCGTCCTGTCAAAACCAGCTCTGATAGTTTGTTAGAGCGGAAACTTTTCGGTGTGGACAGCAAAAGACGGGATTCAAAAGTTTAACAAGTGTAATCACAATTTGATTTTAAAAAAATGACAATCTTGTACAAAGACCTTTTTACGCTAGTAGTTGCCGCGTGTTTCCTTCCTTAAAGTCGGCATTCCTCATGGACTGTTGCAAATGAAGAAAGCTGCATCTCGGGGAAACGCCGTGTTGGCCGAGGTGAACGCCTTTACTTGCGAGCCTGGCGGGGGACGTGGGTGCCACTTCATCCCTCAAATAGGGGTCAATCAACACCTCCGCCGTGCCCTGAGTGCCGTGTTATAATCACGCTGCAGCACCTTTTGAAAGCTTCAGGTTTTGGGGAGGGGGGGCGGGGGGAGCAGATTCTTCTCTCAGCTCCAAAATAGACTCATTATTTGAAATGAAAAGCCACTGCAGAGCTGCGGGTGTTGTATCTATGTCACACTGTTAACATCTGTAACTGACACACACCAAGAGATGGGAAGAAGAACTGAGAAAAGACTGAAATATGTCCCGCCATTTAGTGCTTCATTTCACTATGCCGCATTAGACAAAGCAGATTCATTTGTTCGCATTATCATTCAAAGTCCTCCACAGATATACAAACTATTAAACATTTGTATTATTTAAATGGACTTTAAGGCTATTTTTCTGGCATTTTTGTGAAAATGACCCTGAAAGGTGACCCTGCAAATTGTCAACAAACTTTGCTAATTTGGATACTACAAAGGTATTACGAAAGTTACGAATGAGTTTGGACCACAGCCAACATTCGAATTCAGTGGCTTCCCCTTTCATTGTTTGCGATAAAAAAATAAAAAAAAATCAGGTATAGGGCCCTTTAAGGTACTGGTTTCGGAAAATTAATACAACGGTACCCAGTCAGGTGTAGGTGTAGTGAAAAGTGGTATTTCGACATTCCAAGGATAGAATTGGAACTTGCTCATGACTCTTCGATCACTTAATAGGTCACATCTTGTACCTATTTCCAATATAAAAGTGAAATAACAATAATAATCACGCAAAAAAAAGTCAAACCCCTTTTAAACAAGGTCAAAATGTTCGCAAACTCTTAGGTTTATTTAACTAGACAACTTTTGACCAAGTATACAGACTGTGATGCAGCGGTATTGCAGCACATGAGGGCCGTGGTCCCCATCAGCATTCTGCCTGCAAATTGCCGCTCAAAATCAGTTTCTATTATGGATTTACAGTCGATATCCCGCAAGCTTTTCTGAAAACCCTTGAAGCTCTCCCCCTTCGGCATTGACGCAGACCAGGTCCCCTCCGTAATACCTTTAATGCATTACTGTCAGCGTGAGCCTGAAGTCGTTGGGCCCTGTTTCCCTTCTCCGCCTCTCTTCAAAGTGTTTTCTTTTTCACCTGGGCTTATAAAATGACAGGGCCGCGCCATTCGCCACCGCAGAAATCTTTCCACTCACAAAGAGGGAGCCGCAATCACACCGAGGAAGGCCACATGCGGAGCGGTGACGCCAGGCAGGTGGCTCAGGTTTACAGTGCAGGCTTGGAGACGCGACGTTCCGCTGCTGGAACACTTCGATTTGTACCATTTTGTCATGTAATAGCGATGGCCCTGATGTGATTCGTAATTTGTAAAGTCCACGAACAATTGCCGCCCTCGAAGTGCGTCTATTATCGATCTGTTAAGCTTCCGTGAGCGACAACTGGAGGCTTGTGTTTTGTCTTCTTGGTTTATATCTACTCTACCTAACTTCAAACTTTGAAATGTGTCAAATATGCTTTAAGATTAAAGGAATAGGCCACCGTGTTAACATACTGAGATATGTGACCAGTCACAGAACCCAAAGACACAAGTCGTTTTGGGGCATTATGAGATAAGAACAGATTGTTAAAGTGTAGTCTCCAAGCTTTCCAATGATGTGTAACACATGGAAATCTGATAATATTTGGAGGTGCAGCGGTGATTTGAAGTTGGCAATTCCCAAAAAACCAAAGGGGTTTAAACGGCCTCTGAAGTTTTGGGCCATTCTCGCCTCTCTGCTGTTGGGAGGGACAATAGGGCTCATTTACATCTCATTTGGATAAGCCATACCCCCTGTCAAACTCCCTCTCAAAGCAGTAAAGCACAGAGAGGGAGCACAAAGGTTATTGCTTCCACAACAAACCATTGTTTACCAGTTTCATTATGTGTATCTGTTTTATTTTTGGTTTCATTTATTGATCTCCCCTCACAGCAGAAGGTTGTTATTGTTCTCTTACATTTTTTTATATCAATTGATAAACTGTCACTGGCTTGAGAACGTGTTGTGTAACACATGTAACTTTTATGTTAAAAATAATGTTAATGTTCAGATCAAAAACAGTGATATATTATATACAGTATGAGTATGAATCGTTTTTATTGCCATTGTTGTTTTTTGCTAATGATAAATAATAAGCAATATACTATTGAAAATAAAAGTATATATCAATTAATAAAGCAAATCACTCAAACATTGCTTAGAGAGCGCTTTTCATACAAGAATGATGAAAGATAAGTTTACAATATATTTAAAAAAACAACAGAAGAGATCTGGTGTTTGGGTATTTTAATGTTTTTGCAATGCTCTGATTCATGAAACCTCACACAGTGTGTACACATCATCCCCCCCTAAAAATTCATAATATAAATACTTTAAGTGAGTTACAACTTTACTTTAAGCCATAGAAAATTGCCAATTGAGTGAATATGAATCCATATTTCAGTAATAACGGATCAATACCTAATATTTACCACATCACATGGAGGTTGATTTTTATTCCTTCAAGTTTTTATTATTCAATGCTTTAACCTTACTGTTTTTTTACACTCAACGCCATCTGTTCTTAAACAATGTTTTCCTCTAAATCTGCACCACATAGTATGCACAGTCATTTGCACTTTATGAAAAAATAAATAAAAGTTTTCTGTTTTGGCAAGCATTGTGAGTGGTCATTGTCCACTTCTTAAAGCATAAATATTTTGGCATTTACTCAAAAATCAAAACATAAATAAATCCAAAAATAATGCACAACAGTTTTTCTTCCTGATAAAGGTCTAGTAGGATGTTCTGAGATGAATCTGCATTGCTTCTTCTGTGTGGGTAGTGGTGGGTGAATGTAACACAAAGTCTCTAAAACTAAATTCAGGTGGTTGGTTGATAAAGTGACATTGCAGAGCTGCTCCTCTGCAGTCCCGTGCAGTGGGTGAACTCTCCTCCTCCACAAAGTCCTGACCACTTTTAGAATGGCCTGATGTTTAGTCCAGGTGGGGCCAGGACAGGAAGACCATCCATACGGGGCAGAAGAAGAAAAAAAGATCTTCAGTTAAATGTTTCATTGAAGCAAATCAGAAAACTACACTGAAGTCGGTAAAGTGAAAGTACCTCAGCGATCTCTGCCAAAGTATTGACTCCTGTCTTCATGGAGGCTTGATCAGTCCAAAGCCACAGTCAGGGGAAAACAGTGTGGCAGCAATAAGGAAGTTGATTTAAATTTTATCGTGAAGCTTGTGTCCAACACGCCAGGCATGAAGTTGTTCTTGTTCGGCCCACTGCAGTTGTCACAATGAAGATCCACCTCTGTTTCAGGAAGTACATTGGTCCTGGCTGGAGAGGGTTTGCGGGAAAGTGTAACTGTAGGAGAGAGGGAACTTGGATTAGATTAAATGAAATGTGTGTCTTTTCATAACTGTCTAACAAAGGTAAACATT
Source organism: Proterorhinus semilunaris (assembly GCA_021464625.1). NCBI lineage: Eukaryota > Metazoa > Chordata > Actinopteri > Gobiiformes > Gobiidae > Proterorhinus > Proterorhinus semilunaris. Next base: position 25,394,968 of record CM038356.1, on the reverse strand, counting down.
ACTATATTGATGCTATTCTGCATTATTTCACGCTACTATCAGGCTGCTTATTCTCATGAATAAATCACCCTTTAAGGGACATTAATAAATTAATAAAGTAAAGTGAATGTGTGTTAAAGATCACCTGCTGAGCAAAATCAAAACATTAATGTACATAAAATATAAATAAAACAGGGATGGAGGCATGAGGAGGAGGAGAGGGATGGAGACAGGAAGAGAGGGGACATAACAGAAAAATAAGAATAAAAGAATAGACACATACCTCTGGTCTCTGGCGGAAACTTGGCATAAAGATTTTCTTCCTGCATCTGGTCGGGCTGGAGCTGTTAGACCCGGCCTGAAGAAAAAAAAAGATCTCAGAGTCTGTATCTGTACTTCCTGGTTTAGTCTTGGTTTAGACCTCAGTTAGTGGTTAGCCCTGGTTTGAGTCAAAGGAAAAATCCTGTACATTGATGAATACTTTTACCTTATAACGCACGAGTGTCCGAGCTAGCTAATAACAATAGGTATGAGAAAGTCTAAACATGGACTAAACATGAGATAACGTACGTGTTTTTAGAATGAACACAAGATGATGTTTACTAGTGTTATGTGTGAGGCCAGGACTGCAGATGTTGTCTCCCTCTTGTGGTTGTTCTCCTCTATTTTTGTGTCTTTCAGGCTTGGCACATGGCTGGTGGGAGTGTCTCCGAACAGGCAAAGCTGACACCTATCACCAATCAACCTCTGCACTTATACCCCCGGCTTTCCTGCACCCTTTGCCAGATTATTCCGTCTTCCTCGTGGGATCCTGCCTGCTACGGAGACCTCCTGCCAGCTCTTGCCGAGCCAAGCCTGCTTGATTTTTGTCCATTGAAGAAGTCTGGAATATTAAAGACGTTTTTGTTCGCCACCGAGCTTCTGTCTCTGCTTCGGGGTCCCCCTTAACTAACCACAACAGAATAATCTGGCCAACTATGGACCCCGCAAATCCAGAGACCATAGTCAAAGCTCTATCTGCACAAGGAGCAATTATTGGGCGCCATGAACAGGGCCTCATGGAGATTATGGAGACTCTCCAGGAACTCTCCAAACAAGTCGTGGACTTGGGTACGAAGATCATGGCGACGCAGTCACCTGTACCTGTAGTGCCCACTACTGCAACCCCTACGCTGCCCCGTTCCCAGGACTCTTGGACCCACGCACCACGTGAGCCGTTTATTCCCACCCCCCAACCTTATTCAGGGGACATAGGCGCCTGTGCTGCATTTCTGTTAAAGTGTGATTTAGTTTTCGAGCAGCAGCCCTTAACCTATGCTACAGATAGATCCAAGATTGCTTACATGGTGGGGTTGTTAACAGGAAAAGCATCTGAATGGGCCACAGCTGCTTGGACCAGTCAATCTCCAATTTGCCATTTCTACCCCGAGTTTACCGCCGAAATGAGGCGCATTTTTGACCACCCCATTCAGAGCAAGGAGGTTGGCCAACGTCTCTTCACCCTTAAGCAAGGTCCAAATCCAGTTGCCCATTATGCCTTGAATTTCCGCATTGCAGCCGCCGAGAGTGGGTGGGACCACAGGGCACTCCAGGCCGCATTTTTTCATGGACTAGACGAACATATCAAGGACGAATTGGCGGCCAGAGACGAGTGCAGGGACCTGGAGACCCTGATCTCGTTAGCTATCCGCCTTGACAACCGCCTTAGGGAAAGGCGCAGAGAGAGACTGTCTCGTTCAGGCACCCCGCCCGGGCGTGGTGGCTATCTTACACCGGTTCCCCATCCTAAGCGTGAGTCTGACCACTCTTTTCCCTCGGTCGCTCCCGAAGAACCAATGCAATTGGGTCGGTTAGGCCTGGATCCTGCTGAACGTCTGCGCCGCCTGCAGTCCCGCCTCTGCTTCTATTGTGGGGGTTCGGACCATTTCCGGGGCCAGTGCAAACTCCGACCAAAAGACCAGGCTCATTAGTTGGACAGGGGTCGCTAGTGAGCCCAATTACTTCCCACCACAAATCCCCTCAGCGCATGCAACTGCCGTCCTTCATCTTCTTCAATGGTGAGTCCCTTCCCGTTACCTCGCTTATTGACTCTGGAGCTGATGATAATTTTATTGATGCAGATCTTGTTAGGGACCTAGGTATACCTACAGAGCCCTTAGAGCTATCGAAAAGTGTTAAGTCTGTAGATGGTCGTCTCATTGCTAAGGTTACCTCCCGTACCAGCCTATTAACCCTGGTTTTGTCTGGTAATCATCAAGAGTCCCTCCGACTACTTGTGTTGCCGTCGCCACTTGCTCCGATAGTCCTGGGTATCCCCTGGTTGCGGCTACATAACCCGCAATTTGACTGGCCTTCCGGTTCGGTAGCTAACTGGAGTGTATTTTGCCACCTGAACTGTCTACGCTCAGCTCTTCCTGCTCGCCAGTCGCCCACTGCTTCTCCTTCGGAACCCCCAGATCTGTCCAAAGTACCACATGAATATCATGATCTGGCTGAGGTTTTTAACAAGGATAAGGCGCTGTCTCTCCCCCCTCACAGACCCTACGACTGCGCAATTGAACTTGTCTCTGGGGCCCCCTTACCCTCCAGTCGTTTATACAATCTGTCCCCTCCGGAGAAGGAGGCTATGGAAGGGTATATCACTGGAGCTTTAGCTTCTGGGCACATACGCCCGTCCACCTCACCTGTCGCAGCAGGGTTTTTCTTTGTTGAGAAAAAAGACGCGACCTTGAGACCATGTATTGACTACAGAGGTCTCAACGATATCACTGTCAAGAATAAATATCCTCTGCCATTAATCGACTCCGCGTTTGAGCCGCTTCACAGCGCCATCGTCTATTCGAAGTTGGACCTCCGCAACGCCTACCACCTGGTGCGAATCAAGGAGGGGGACGAGTGGAAGACTGGGTTCAATACCCCCCTGGGGCACTTCGAGTACCAGGTAATGCCCTTTGGTCTCACTAACGCCCCCGCCGTTTTCCAAACCCTGGTTAATGACGTGCTGAGAGACATGCTTAACAAGTTCGTTTTTGTCTATCTTGACGATATATTAATTTTTTCACGCACCCTCCAGGAACACATCTTGCATGTCCGCTTAGTTCTACAGAGACTACTGGAGAACCGACTATACGTCAAAGCAGAGAAGTGCGAGTTTCATGTCGCCTCCGTGAGCTTCCTGGGTTTTATTGTGGAGCGAGGCACGCTCAAGGCGGACCCTGCCAAGGTCCAGGCGGTAGCCGACTGGCCGTCCCCAACCTCTCGCAAACAATTGCAACGTTTTTTAGGTTTTGCCAATTTTTACAGACGCTTTGTCAGGAACTTCAGCCAAGTTGCGGCCCCACTCACTCGCCTCACCTCCACCCTGTGCCCCTTCCGATGGGACCCTGCAGCTGAAGCAGCATTTGTACAACTAAAACTCCGATTCACTACTGCTCCCGTCCTCGTGCATCCGGACCCCGGTCAACCGTTTTTTGTGGAGGTGGATGCCTCGGACACAGGGGTAGGGGCTGTCCTGTCTCAACGCACCCCGCTGACCGACGAACTCCGTCCATGTGCTTTCTACTCCAAACGTCTTTCGGATGCTGAGAGGAACTATGATGTCGGTAACCGTGAGTTATTAGCCGTGGTTTTGGCACTTAAAGAATGGCGACATTGGTTGGAGGGGGCGTCTCACCCATTCGTTATCTGGACGGATCATAAGAATCTCGCGTATCTCCGTTCGGCCCGTAGGCTCAACTCTCGACAGGCACGTTGGGCTCTTTTCCTCGGACGTTTCAAATTCAGCCTTACCTACCGACCCGGATCCAAGAACACCAAACCGGACGCCCTTTCCCGACTCCATACGGCAGACGGTACGGATACCCCACCGGAGACGATATTACCCACCTCCTGTATCCTTGCGGCCGCTCGGTGGGAAATAGAAGGCCTGGTCACCGATGCCCAAGACACCGAACCCGATCCTGGTACGGGCCCCGCTAACCGTCTTTTCGTCCCCTCCGCGGCTCGTTCTCGCGTTCTCCAGTGGGGGCACTCCTCTAAGCTCTCTTGCCACCCAGGTATCAATCGCACGCTGTCCTTTATAAGGCAGAGATTTTGGTGGCCCACGATGGGTCGCGATGTGCATGAATTTGTTTCTGCATGCGATGTTTGTGCCCGTAGTAAAGCGTCACACCTACCGCCTGCGGGCTTGCTGCTTCCACTCCCTGTTCCTTCTCGTCCTTGGTCCCACATCGCTGTAGATTTCGTCACTGGCCTTACCCCCTCAGACGGTAACACGGTTGTTTTGACGATTGTTGACCGCTTTTCGAAGGCGGTACATTTTGTCCCCCTCGAGAAACTCCCGTCGGCGATGGAAACCGCTGATATCCTGGTCCGGCACGTCTTCAGGTTACATGGCATCCCTATTGACATTGTGTCAGATCGCGGGCCACAATTCTCCTCTCAGGTCTGGAAGGCGTTCTGTCGAGCCCTCGGTGCCTCTGCCAGCCTCACGTCGGGCTATCATCCCCAGTCCAATGGCCAGACGGAACGCGCCAACCAGGATCTGGGTGCTGCTCTTCGCTGCGTCACGGCCCGCCATCCTTCTGCCTGGTCCTCGTTTCTTCCCTGGGTGGAGTACGCGCACAATTCCATGACCTGCTCAGCTACGGGGATGTCCCCCTTTATGGCTTCCCTTGGGTACCAGCCACCGTTGTTTCCAGCCCAGGAGGGGGAGGTGTCCGTTCCCTCGGTGGCGGTTCACCTCCGTCGCTGCAGGACCATCTGGAAGGCTGTTAAGGCGGCCCTGACTCGCTCGGCGGCCCGTGCGAAGGGCGCGGCGGACAGACACCGCGCTCCCGCTCCCGCTTACCGACCAGGGCAGAGGGTGTGGCTCTCGTCTCGCGATCTGCCTCTCCTGGTGCCCTGCAAGAAGCTTGCCCCCAGGTATGTCGGACCGTACGAAATCGAACGGGTCGTTAACCCAGTTGCGGTCAAGCTGAAGTTGCCTGCTGCCCTGAAAGTCCACCCTGTCTTTCATGTCTCGTTGCTCAAGCCTGTCCTGTCTAGTGCCTTGTCCCCTCCGGCCGAGCCCCCTCCTCCCGCCCGTCTGGTCGATGGTCATCCGGCGTTTACTGTGTCCCGGGTCCTGGATGTGCGCCGCCGCGGCCGTGGGTTCCAGTACCTGGTCGATTGGGAGGGGTATGGTCCGGAGGAACGTTCCTGGATTTCTCGTGGTCTCATCTTGGACCCTGGGTTGCTTCGGGACTTCTATGCCCGGTTTCCTGGCCGGCCGGGCAGGACGCCGGGAGGCGGGGGGTCCTGTTATGTGTGAGGCCAGGACTGCAGATGTTGTCTCCCTCTTGTGGTTGTTCTCCTCTATTTTTGTGTCTTTCAGGCTTGGCACATGGCTGGTGGGAGTGTCTCCGAACAGGCAAAGCTGACACCTATCACCAATCAACCTCTGCACTTATACCCCCGGCTTTCCTGCACCCTTTGCCAGATTATTCCGTCTTCCTCGTGGGATCCTGCCTGCTACGGAGACCTCCTGCCAGCTCTTGCCGAGCCAAGCCTGCTTGATTTTTGTCCATTGAAGAAGTCTGGAATATTAAAGACGTTTTTGTTCGCCACCGAGCTTCTGTCTCTGCTTCGGGGTCCCCCTTAACTAACCACAACAACTAGGCCATAGTGATGTAGATAATGGACATAGTGTAGCTGCTCTTTAATTTACAGACACAATCCTGCGTGTTTCTCTGTCTGCGTCTGCTCCGCCTCACACTGAGAGAGAGCTATGGATGCGTTTATAACTACATTTATAACTTTAGAAGCCTCCTGTACTACTTGTAATGCACATACACTAGAGGAAAAGGCCGAATTTGCGTTTTATCGCCGCGCGCGTTCCCCATTGTTGACATTTCACTGCAGTAATCCAGAGTAACTTTATTTGGTCATAAAACCGAAAATATGAAGCGGATCTCTCTCAAATAAGAAGTGGCTGAAAGCTAGGGATGCGCTGACTACATTTATGGAGTAGTTTAAGTTGGGAGAGGTCTTGGTTTTAGTGTAAATAGCAGGTTCAGCTGCACGTTAGCTTAGCCGCTAGCCGTTAGCTTAGACGTTAGCCGTTAGCTAATAACAGCACAATAGACTCGTCAAAACTGGCACAGCACCCGCAAGCGATAAAAACAAACAAACTTTCACTCACCCGTCTGAACCTTTGCCTTCTGCTCAGCAAACTCGTGGTAAATCCATTTTCCAGTGTAGTAGTGGCAGCTTCTGAGAGTCACACAGGGGAGGCTTACAGCCATGAAGCCGCACACGCCCCCACGGCGTGCGCTATTTCTCTGACAAAACCAGACTTTTTCAACCTGAAAACTGATCGACAATAGGCGTATGTATAAAACTGACTTTTTTGCGTGGCATTTGTTTGCTAAAGCCTGTGTGGACTAGCAAACCAAGCAGCTGTGTGGCTGTGTCCCCTCCTCCTCCTCAGTATGTAAATACACACAGACAAAGGCACGCCCCTACAGCGGCTCCCAAATCTCCCCAAAACAAGCAGGTTTGAACCTAAAAGTTTACGCTTTTAAATATACCAATACTGGTAGCTTAAACATGGAGAGGCTTCTTCGTGACTTCAACTAAACGATTCTGGAAAAAAGTGAAAATCACCAATTTTCAAAATAAAAACTTTGTTTACGTTTTTCTCCAAACGCAAGCTGCCGACTTGTGTCTTTGGATTCCACGGCGGGTCACATATGTTCTTACCTGAGCTTAGACGAGTTGATGCGTAGCTGTCTGGTCTTTCTTTGTGCGCTTAGTCACGCAAGTGTTGTTAGCATTTAGCTGCTAGCAAAGGAATAGCTTCAAACTGGGGTGAAGTTAGAAGCTACCAAGCTGTTCCACGTTTTCCCTTATTTAAATACAGGTACGTGACCCTTTACACGATCCAGGTCTAGTTACACAAAATCAAACATGTTGATTTCTAAGCGGATAAAAAGGGGTACTATATATGTAAAGTAATACCTTTGCGCACGGCCGTCGAAGCGCTCCTACGTTATTACGCCTTACAATATAGTACCTCTTTTCATCCGCTTAGAAAATCGACACGTTTGATTTTGTGTAACTAGACTTGGATCGTTTAACTTTTCGCGCGACAAGGCTGTGGGAACTGAGGGTGCTGCAGGACCCCCTGGTGGGTAGTTTGTGTAGTGCAAGCAATATTATTAAATAGGAAATAGGCCCAGAAAAAAGCGTTTTTTGGGGGGAAATCTTGCCCCTCAGCACCCCTTTTACCAAAATGCGTCCCCACGGCTCTGCTTACCACTGCCGTTGTCCGGACCGTCTCGACACGCGGCGCTGACATCGTCGCCCAATCGGACCTTTTATTTAAATTCCTCATAATGATCCAGAGTCGTTGCGCTAGTTCGAACGTAAAAGTTATCCAATTTACTCAGTTTGCTCCTTGCCGCCTTTGCAGTGGCCACACTGTCTTTGCTCTGCCCGATCCCGTCAGATCTCGAAAGCTAAGCAGGTACTTGCATGGGAGACCGTTTGGGGAAACACCGGGAAGCCTGGGTGAATGTGTGTGAGGCAACAGTAGCTGACCACCACGGAGTACGGCGTGAATTTATAATGGCGACAGTGTGACGCTTTGAGAAACTTGATACTACAGGCTTGTAAAAACGCAATACAAGTGTAAGCCATCATCTAAGTGTCATCTTCTCAAATGGGGGAAACAGGGGGACGTAGTTGCTCAGCTGCAACATCAGCGGCTCCAGAGGCAAAGGAGGATGAAAGTGTGACTTGAAGTTGAGAGTTAAAACTGTATTTTCAGCACATATTGGCTTAGAAGGACAAATATTAAAGAAAATAATACTTATTATTTCCGGATACAAACAAATGTAGAGAGAGCACTTAAAGGGCACAGGGCAAAGGGGCGGAGCTTGAGCACCACCTGCACATCCCTGAATGGACCTGCACATCTTTAGGAATTACACAAGATCTTTCACGTTCTTAAAAAGCCAAATAGAAAAACTCAATAATAATAATAGACCGCAATTACATTTCCAAATTGCTTATACTCAAAATCTGAAATTTGAAGACCAAAATAGGTCACGCTATCATCAGGCATCTGTTTCACATTGTGACTCTAGAAGTTGGGGGGGCGGGGGTAAAAAGTTTAGGGGAAGGAAAGGAGAGTGAGAGGAGTGAGGTGGTCTTTGCCAGACAATTGCAGAAACACACAGGGAGATATTCCAACTGTGGTGAAAGCAGCGCCACTCTGCCCAACACGACTCCGGAGTGTGATATTGCAGAAAAGATGTCCCGGCGGGGGCTCACGGAGGGGATTAGATCTACTATACGGGGAGAGTAGTCGTCTGAAAAGTTACTCCTAAAGTAGCGCTGGGAGGGAGCGCACATTTAGAGGTTTGTGCCAATGGTGGAGAAAGTGATTAAAATACAATTAGCGCTCACACATTTAGTCTCTTTTTTTTTTTTTTCCCCGTCTTGGCTAATTCATTTAACTTCCTGTTTTGGCAAGCGCTGGCACTGTTATCAGCTCCAGCAGGCGCTAATCGAGCCAGCACCTTAAGCAACAACAGGCAAAATGTGTTCTTCGGTGTGGCGGCTTTTATTTCCGTCTGTTTCACGCCAAATGCCATTCTGCCATGACTGTATTTGCATCCGTTTACCTATATTCAAGCTTCTTTTTTTTTTTATGGTGTTGCGTAATATGAAATGAGGGAAAGTCTTTTTAGCAATTTTACAATGTTTCCTGAAGTATTCATTACCTGTTCGCATAGGTGGGTAGTACTTGGTCACATTTACCCAAGTACTTAAATCCCTTTTTGAAGTAACTGTTCTTTTTCAAGTGGGTTTTTTCATACAATACTTTTTACTTCTACCTAAGTATCTGTATCTTACTGGAGTAAAAACAAATATATATATATATATAACTCGTGCCACTGTGAGAAAATGTTTAAGTGACAAATCTTCAGGTAAAAAAAATATGTTTCTTAATTCTTCATAGTGATTTATGTTGATATGTTTTTATGGTATTTTTGATTATTTTCACATTAATTCATGTTTTGTGTCTCATAATTTCTGTCACTACTGAAACATAAGTCAGAGGCTCAGTTACTCACAGTAAGGCAAGTCAAATTTTCTCAGTACTTTTTTACTCTTACTTGACTAATCATTTGGACCACTACATTTTACTTCTACTTGAGTATAATTACTGTTTTTTTAAAGTAACGTTATCTTACTTGAGTCAATATTTTGGCTACTCTATCCACCTCTGCATGTTTTAACATTTTCATACTAGACTGCATGCTCCCCTCACTGGTAGAACACCCGGGTAGAAGTTGCGCTTTTTACTCAAATAAAATAAATAAATAATGCAAAATACTTAAGTACTTTTGTGTCGTTCAAATCGAAGCATTTCGACACTACTGTGCGTTAGTGTGTTCAGCCTGCTGCCAAACGAAGATCATGAGTGCTGACGAAGCTTCTTGGACGAGAGGTGAAATGTCACAATGTTTGTGAAGGCTCTCATTCATCCAGGGAGTATCCATCACAGAAAAAGGTTAAATCATCGACTGGACTGGGTTTGGTGAAGTTGAGGACGTTTCGCTTCTAGTCACAAAAGCTTCTTCAAAGCTCTTCAGGTCATAAAAAAACCTGAAGAGTCTTTTTATGACCTGGCAGTAAATCTAAATGGTTAAATGTTTACTGCCAGTGTAACACCTCATTTGAAAGCTAAGACCTACAAAACTCTGATCTTTTTCCTTGCATTGTTGCTTGAAAGGTCTTCACCTTTTGGAAAAAAAAGAAATGTCACTCTCTGGCGTGTTTTGGTCACTTTTTTGTTGCTCTTTATAATGGCTTACAGGTGCTCGTCATATAATTTAGAATATTATGAAAAAGTGCATTTACTTCTGTCATTCAACTTAGCCGCAGCATTATCTCAGTCAGAGAACAGTAATGCAGCATGGGAATGTTTTATTGGTATTGCATTGTCCATTAAAACCTTCTTCTTTTTTTGTGAGTTCACCAAATGCCTGTAACTGAATTGGCCTAGAAAAGATCTTGTATGGCTTTATGTGCACATAAGCTGAAGGCTAAAGGCTATTCCATTACATAAAGCTGCCCACACTGAAGCTGAGCCCACTCACTTGTGTGGGTGCTTTACCTCTAGGGGGCAGTGCTGAGCTCCGGAGGGTGAGAGGGTGGGAATGGTCCTTGGCTTCAGTTTAGAGGGAGGCTTTTAAAGCTGCTTGTGTTGTGCTCAAACTGTTACGGGGGCTGCGGCGTGGCAAAAGCTTGTCTACAATAAACAGTGTCGTGTTACCAATGCCACATGCGTTTTTTTTTTTTTTTTTACAGCTTTTAACGGAGTTGTAGAGGCTTCACTGTCTTTTTGTGTTTTTCCTTTTCCCTGTGACTCTGAACCTGGTCTCTGTGGCAGTGGCTAAATGAGGAATTTGCCTTTGCAAATTGTAGATTTTTAATGTTTTGCTGTTTATGTTGTTGTGGTATTTTTTTTCCACGCCTTAGGATTATAGTGGCTGCCCTTCTTGTTGCACACAATCAATTCACATGCAAGCAAATGTGTTGTTTGCATTTCACCTTCCTTTATCCACAATAGTAGGGGTTATAATGATTAGAGGTTCTTCTAAGGCAGATTTTTGTTTCTTAGCTCCTCTGAGGCCCAGGAAGTAAGGCCCTGACTGAGCTCTTTCCAATGCTAAAAAACCCAACAGTCTTTCGGTTCCGGAGATACCGGCTTGATATAACAGTCGACCTTTAAAGTTTAAATGTGTTAAAAATGTTATAAAATGTGCAAAATTGACCACCTGGTCTTGCATTTTTATGTATAGTAAGTAATAATATATGTTACTGTTTGTTTAGTGCCTCCTTCCCCGCAGAGTCTAGTATCCTCCCGCATCGACCAATGAGACGAACTTTTCCTGCGAACCAGCCCGTCAGGTCTAATCAGGAGAGGGGGGAGGAGCTTGATCGGTTACTTTCGAAAATTCTATTCCTGCTCTCCTCATTTTGCAAACTAAATGGGCTTTATGGTTAAAGAGGGGATGAATTTGATTGCTCACTTTCAAATTTCGCTCTATCTCTGCTCACTTTGCAAACTTACAAACTATCCCTTTAATAATTATCTCAGACCTAAAGTTTAACAGCCACAATAACCTCCAGCAGGTTAGATTACCGTAACTCACTGGCCTCTCTAAAGAAGCAGTAAGACCGCTGCAGTACATCCAACAACCAGGACATATTGTATAACCATATTAGTCCAGTGCTCAGGTCCCTGCACTGGCTTCCTGTCGTTCAGAGAATAGACTTTAAAACAAGTGTTCATCTTATAATGTTGCCGTATGGAGTCATCTTTGATACTCTCACGACTACAATTCAAATTGCGTTGGAGGCTGTATATTTGAACATTGCCGCCCGGTTTGTCTATGCCTACACCTAACCAGGATGCTTTTACACATACAGCATTTTCCGACAAATCCACACTTGCAAATTTGTTTCCATTTGTTTTGTGTGAAGCGGATGATGACTGTGTAAACTTCGGGCTCTGAAAAGGACCAAACCTAACGATGTGTGAACTGCTTCACCCGTCAAACTGCCCAAAACCGTCCTGATATCTCCACAACAGTAAACACGAGGTCCCTGAGGGCTGTGCGATGGACGCGTATCGCCGTCGTGCCTGTTTTGATTGCTGTTATTGTAAACCAAATCCTGGTTGCACGGCATGAGGATTACATCTGGGACTGTTTAAGGACCTTGCCCTGGAGGAGTGGAATCCTATTTGAAAACATTATGCAGGCCGTGCCCTCTGCCTTCACCTGATCCAGTCCCCCGCATCCTCTCCTCGCTCTCACACCAGCGAGCTTCGTGTCACTACATCCATATTTCTCCTCTGGTATGCTGCAGGACTGGAGTCTCCCCACACTGCCCTTCTCAGTCTGGGCCTCCATGACTTTACATCAAAAGATCCTTTACGTGACACGTCCTGCACTTCTTAATAGTCCAATCCGTCCACGCCGTACCCCGGATGACCCCCCACGCTTCAAGCATTTCAAATAATTGTCTCAAAATAGGGCTCCCATGTGTACTGCCTTGTGCCAAGATGCTTTTTGTACTAATTCAATTACTGCAAGTGGAAAAGATTGTGTTACAAAATGCTAAATATATTATATATTATCAAAGGCAAATTATCATCAAAGGTAAAATTATTTCTAATTACAGCCAAGAACACCTTGCAATAGGTCACGTTGACCTTCTAGAATGTGATATTGTGATCATGTCAGGTGGAGGGCAGGGTCCAATACAACTCTATGGGAGAAATGCGTTTTCTGTACGAAATCTCATAAAAATACCACTGTCAATCAGTTGTCTTTCATTTTCATCCTGAGTAGAGATATTGTTACATGTTGTAGTACTGCATAATTCTACTTCGGTATTCAAAGTGGCCGCCATAACAACAAAAGTCACATGACTGAAAGGCATGTGACTTTGCATGTGAATGTTGTGCAACCTATTTGCTACGTTTGATAGCTAAGTTACGATAGTTAAGGCTAATAGATAAAGAGAAAATACATTAACTGGCTACATCATTCTGAAAAGTCTTCCATGTGTTGCATGTTGAATGCTCAAAACTAGGGATGGGCCAAGATCCTGTGCCACTGCATGGAAATAGTATAGAAAAATAATTACTAGAATGAAACCAATATTCAGCTTAGCCAACTACTCTCCTCAATTTAGGCTATTCTAAATGGGAGTCTCTATTCATTCTAAACAAGACACAAAACCGGGTGACACAGCTTAGAGTGGAGGCGGGACAAACGCAGAGCGAGAGACTCAAACATAGCGGCACCCTACTGGCTCGGGTGAAGGATGTGGGCAATTTTTCCACAAAATGATGGATAAAACACCGTACCCATCCACGTGTTCTTTTGTTTCTCTGAACGTGGAAAATTAAACAAGTTCAATTCCAGAATTGAAATAAAGCTTTTTTGTAATCGCCAATCTGGTCTTTAGAACTAGCTAACATTGCATGTACCACGGAGGACGCTATCGAGACAAAATGAATACATACATACAGTCCCTTGCGAAAGTACTAATACACCTTGAACCTTTGCACATTTTGTCATGTTTACAACCCTAAACATAAAGATTTAATTTTGAATGTTTTACTGAAAGTTCACACACAAGTAACAGACAACTGTGAAGTGAAAGCAAAATGATACATGATTGTTATTTTTCAAAAAATTGAAAAGTGAAAAGTGGGCAGTGCATAAGTATTCATACAGCATTTTCAGAGTGCATTAAATTGCCTTTATAACATTCCTAATGACTGCAGAATGTTCACACCTTGCCCTAACCATTAAATAGAGGCCACCTGTGCGTAATCTACTCTCAGTATAATTCCAGCTGCTCTGTGAGGGCCTCAGAGCTATGGTCAGAGTGTATTGGTCACTAAACAACATCATGAAGGCCAAGGAGCTCACCAGAGAGGTCAGGGATAAAGTTGTGGAGAAGTTTAAAGCAGAGTTAAGTTATACAAAGATTTCCCAAGATATGAACATCTCACGGAGCACTGTTCAATCCATCATTCAGAAATGGAAAGAGTATAGCACCACTGCGAACTTACCAAGACACGACCGTCCACCTAAACTAACAGACCGAACAAGGAGAGCACTGGTCAGAAATGCAACCAAGTGCCCCAAGATAACTCTGGAGGAGCTGCGACGTACTGCCGCTGAGCTGGGGGAATCTGTACATGGGACAACTATAAGTCGTACTCTACACAAATCTGGCCTTCATGGACGAGTGGCAAGAAGAAAGCCATTATTGAAAGGAGGCCATAAGAATTCCCGTTTGAAGTTTGCTAGAAGTCATATGGAGGACACAGCTACCATGTGGAAGAAGGTGCTTTGTTCAGATGAGACAAAAATTGAACTGTTTGGCCCAAATGCAAAACGTTATGTATGGAGCAAACCTAACACTGCTCATCGTCCTGAGTGCACCATCCCCAGTGTCAAATATGGTGGGGGAGCATCATGGGGCTGCTTTTCCTCAGCGGGGACTGGGAAGATTGGGTTTGGAAGATGGATGGAGCCAAATACAGAGACATTTTGGAGGAAAACCTGCTGGAGTCAGCAAGAGAATTGAGGCTGGGGCGGAGATTCACCTTCCAGCAGGACAATGACCCTAAACACAAAGCTAAATCTACAATGGATGGTTTAAAAACAAACATATTAATGTGTTAGAATGGCCCAGTCAAAGTCCTGACCTAAATCCTATTGAAAATCTGTGGAAAGACCTGAAAACTGCTGTTCACAAACGCTCTCCTTCTAATTTGACAGAGCTTGAGTTGTTTTGTAAAGAGCAATGGGCTAAAATGTCAGTCTCTAGATGTGCAAACCTTGTAGTCATACCCCAGAAGACTTGCTGCTGTTATTGCAGAAAAAGGGGGTTCCACAAAGTATTACAGTAAGTCATGCTGGGTGAATACTTATGCACGGCCCACTTTTCGGTTTTCTATTTTTTGAAAAATAACAGAATCTTGTATCATTTTGCTTTCACTTCACAGTTGTCTGTTACTTGTGTGTGAACTTTCAGTAAACAAATCTAAATAAAATCTTTATGTTTAGGGTTGTAAACATGACAAAATGTGCAAAAGTTCAAGGTGTATTAGTACTTTCGCAAGGCTCTATAAGTTTAACCACACATAAATGTATACAAATGTAAAATGTCTTCCTCATACATGCTCCAGCAGTGCCCTGGTGAGTAGAACGAGCCCTGGCCTTTTCACCTTGATTGCCTCTATATGCTGTAAAGTCACTTAAATAGAGCAAGTGGTAACTTCGGAAGGATGGATTTAGCGGAGAATAAAAGGAGACCGGCTTCAAGCACCATCGAAACTCCAGCCCAGACCCCGACTAATGAAAAGAAACGAAGAGTTTATTCGAGTGTGACCAAAAAGGCGGAAGTCGAGTCTGATCGGCGTAGGCCAGAGTAAACATCTGAAAATGTTGAGAGAATCTCTCAAAAGACCCGCAGCTTATTTTTGCTGGAAAGGTTGAAATTATTACTAAATACATGGGGGAAAAGTGTTGTTGATGCTTTCAAAACAATGGTGGCCAATTGTCCGTGCATGTTGTACAAACTTCACTGAAACAAGCCATAAAATAATCATATATAGAATGAAGTTACCAAAATAGTTGATCTAATAATGCTGCTAATGTTAGCTTTTCTTGGTCGCAAAATAAGCACGACTGTTCACAGATTTATAAGTAGTGAAACTAGTACAAAGAGTGGACATGTGCCGTTTACAATATAGTTTACAATAGAGTTAGCTACGCGAACCTTCTGCCCAGGGAATTGAAGAGACGATTTAGGCTTTTCCTAGTAGCATTTCTGCCAGTGGAACTATTTTATTATTACAATTAGGCCTGCGTTTATGCATACGAAGTATCCGTTTTGTTTTTTCTCTCCTTCAAACGTCAATTATTCGTTTATCTGTATTACTTGGCTTCTTCACGCGATTCACTTTGCTGTGCATTTGCATCTTATACACTCAAACTGATTTGGTCTAAATATCTTACAAAACAGTAACGTTTCTTACCTCAGTTGAAGTCACGCCTGCAAATCTGTAAATTGACCAGGACGGGACTGTTATTTCTGGTGCTCGTAAAGCCTGAGCGCCTCATGCACGGGCGTATCATCGAGGCTGCAGTTACGCGTTTGGCCTGAGGGGGCAATTGCGTGTCGTGTCATGTCTCATCTCGTGGAAGTTGTGTCTCACCCCTAGTATGCATTACAATCAATTTCAATGATTTTTATGGTTCCAAAAAGTAGCTTGATTTTTTTTTTTAAATGTCTATATGATGGTGAAGTGGAGTAAATGAACCGTCATGGAGCATTGGTTCAAGTGTCAAACAATTGAGTGGAACAGTTTAGTGTCTCAAGGGGCTGCACCATCCCACGACTTGCAGGTATCATGAAGTGTGTTTTCAAAAATAAATAAATCTAGGTGTGTCATTTTCAATACATTGGGCTTGTTCCAATACTTGCAATACTCTGCAAACTTTAAACCTGAGAATTGCCCAATTAAGTCAACAGTGTCTCATTCAGCAGGGATACTCTACACCTGAGCGGAAACATTTTGAAAAGATAATTGTATCTTGTGCCGCTGAATAATAATAATTTTCTGGGTGTGAAACAGATGAAATTAAAGCGTTTGACTAAGAACTCCAGTTTAATCTTTGCATCCAACCAGAAAATACTAATCCTCGTGAAGTCTGTCATCCGGTTCATTATGACGGCAAAACTCAATGCGCACAACCATTTGGCACATTTCTTTTGATAAGTTAATTTCCGTTGTCATCTTATCAAATGGAGTGTAGACGCGGTAATTGAAAACCTAAATCTAAATCAGGTATTAGAATACATTCAGGGAAATGTTTCCTTGAAAAAGGGTAAAGGTTGTTTATGTTTCTTGAGTGATAATAAGGATTTGAGCTGGGATTTCAATTCAACCCAACCCCCATCCCTTCTTAGTACAATTTGTATACAAACTCAGGATGAAAATGAAGGACAACATTTTGTATGTAATTGTAATCATCGCTCAATAAGATGGCACATGTTTATGTAAACACGGGAGCATGAGGTTATGTTTATAAGACAAAGACGCGGCACTGTTGGGGGGTAATTTACCAAGCGTTTGCTCATGTGCAAAACAAGTAGCACATGCAAAAGCAGCAGAATGATTTATGCATTTTTCATGCAACATTCTCTCATTTACACGTCAGATTTGAGGCTCTTTTACTGTAATACAGGCAATTTCAAATAGTTCATTAGCTTCAATGTGCTCACAAATAGCTAGATCCTATTTTGCAGCTTGCACGTGCTATTTAGTACCTGTACCTTGTTAAATGACCTTCTTTGTGTTTAAGCCGCTCAAGGCGTTTGCATATTATCGTTAGCATACTACCTTTAGCCTCAACATAGATGTTCATAGATGTGAGTCTGTGACTCACATCTATGAACACTCTTAGGAAAAAACTATAGTAACTGCTCAGCTCTGAGCTCTGTCACATGTTGTATCCAAAGCTGGATGTTTGGAGTGTGGTTCAGGGCTTTTTCTTGGAGAGGTTTCTACGACCTGTAGCACAGCAGCTGTAGCCAATGTCCACAGACGTTATCCATGGTAGGCTTTGCCCCTTTTAAGTTAAGTCAGTCATCCTACAATCAATCAATCAATTAATGGTTTTGTATAGCCCAATATCACAACAGGAATTACCTCACAGGGCTGCATTAACATTAAGGCAATAAAACAGAACAGTAAATAAGACAATAGAAAGTCCAGGCAAGTGAAGTATCCAGGCAAACATAATGTCCAGTTAAATGTATGCAGCAGGTGAAGAGGTGCGTGTGGGTGTCCCCCGTCCTTAGACTCTCCAGCCCGGCAAGGAAAAACTCAAAAACCCAGGGGGAGAAAAGAGAAACCTTGGGGAGAACCACAGAAGGAGAGATCCACTCCCATGGACGGACAGGCTATAGAGACCCAGGGCCGAAAGAGTCCCTCAGCAGACGGGCCAAGATCACAGAACATCCAGTCCATGTTGGGGCATAGTTATACTTGACCGATCCATGTAGGCGGGGTTCCTCTGCTCGATCTAGACAGGCACGCCCCCGAAGGGGGTGGGCCAGGAGACACCATGTAAGGGACAGATTTCAAGGTGACTTTATAAACAGTTAATAGGGATAACATTCTATATTTTTCACATTTCTTTAAGGTGTATTATGCAACTTTTTATGAGGAAAAAAAATTGATGTTTTGACCTTGTAGTGACCCAGCAGCTGAGTGGACGCTAGGCCTCGAGCATGGCCTCTAGGACGCTCCGGGATCAATTGTTTGGAAGGTTTTCTCTGCTGACGGAGCCTCTCACCAGAAAACCTACAAAACAATTGTTCCTGGAGTGGAGTGGACCACCGACATCGAAAGCAAAGGCGCCATGCTGACCACTCATACAGCCGCTGGGCCACCACAAGGTCAAATATGCACAAATATCAAGTTTTTTTTCTTTTCACATAAAAGGTTGTATAACGCACCTTTAAGTATCAGCCCTGCTCGCCTGTGTGAGGTGCTCTATATTTGGCTGGAGAATTGACTGGAGATAGTTTTATATGCTATTCCCAGCAGCGGTCTTCAAAATGGCGGCCACACCTATAAAGTCACGTGACTGGTAGACATGTAGCATATTGAGGAAATGCAGCTCCACTCCATCCACTTTCCTCAAAGGAAGAATCAGACATACCAGATTACACGTGATTTTATTTAGGAGCAAGTGCAGCGCGGTTGAATCAAAAACACCAACCGGGACACTGATGAAGGAAATGGCTCAGAGATAAAGTCACCTTGAAATCTGTCCTGCCTGGCTTAGACTTTAATTAAAACGGCTTATTCTTGCACAAGGAGTAGATACACTCGAAAGGCCGCTCCAATTACTGAATGAGGGAAAAAAAGACAAGAGCCTAATACCTGTGAATCCGTCTGGGATCGGCAAACAGGGTGAAGAAAATACATTTTTCAGTGTTCAGTTTTTCGGATTCAAAAATAATCAAAAAGTGTGGTATTTTGTAAACCACGGGAGAACAAAGTGGCATATTAAAAAAAATGTATCTCGTATTGTTCACAGCAACAAGCCAGTATATATTTAGCCACTTCATATCATACAATTGGAGCTTTTATTGTCAGAATTACTGGATTAATGAACTGACTTATTATGTAATTTATTCTCTCTTTCCTTTTTCCGCAGCAAATAATGTGCCGCATTTTCAATACGCCCCAGATGCCTTTCCCGACACGACCTTTCTCAATTATTGAAGTTTGGCAGCAGCATAAAGGCTTCACTCACTTGGAACACAGTGTGACTGAATTCTGGTATTGCGTTGGTCAGGAATGGGCACAGCAGTTTTGCTTTCAGTCTACCATGTGTAGAGCAAATTGCAAGGCAAGGCAACTTTATTTATACCGCGCATTTCGAACACAAAGCAACTCAATGCGCCTTACAAAAGAAGATATGCGAAATTACAATCAGGTTAAGTTAAGGCAAAGCACATATATAGAAACATCAAGACGTGGGAAATACACAGCACACGAAGTCACGTGCGGAAGTTTTTCTCGGGGAGGGGAAGGATGACCGGCCATTGACCAGGGGGCGGGGCTGAAGAAACGTGCTGAGGCAGACGCAGAACGACGGGGGCGTGGTTAGGGAGGGGGTATGTGTGTGCGGTTGTTTACAGTCTGAAAGTCAGTGTTATGCAAAATATGACCCAGAGAGCTCAGTCCTTATCAGGTTTAGCTCCGTGGCTTGGCCCTGAAGGGAGATGTTGACGGTGTAGGAGAGATAAGCGATCCAGCTGCTTCAAAACTCCTCTCAGGAGGATGAGAATTATTCCAGTAACAGTTTATAATGAATTAGCTTTTTTCTTGGTCTCAGCTTTAGTTCAGTTCTCCAGAGCAGGTAGTTCCCTTCACAGTTCATCCCTTTTCCTCCCAGAAACACAGTCCATCTATTGTCCGCGTCCACATCGAGCTGCCAGGTCGTACAGAACATCCATCGTTGTTGTGCGTTACTTTCCGGTGTAATTCCATCACTCGGTCACTCCCGGCTCCAAAGTGCTTGTTAATTTTAACGGACAGCAGTGTGGTCCGATTGCAAACTGCTGTCATTTCAAATTTCCGATAATCCAGGGCAGTCCATCCAATAAGCAGGTACCCTGTTATCAAGACTCCAAATAAGTAAATATCTTTGATGTCTCCAACTGACAGCACCGCTAGGCAAACGACATCCATCGCAAACCGAGCTGTGAAAATCCGGTCAGGAAAGACGACCTCCTCCGTGGCCTCACTTTGTGAAAAAAAACGTATCAATTGCGCTGAGATTCCAGTTAATCAATTCCATAGTTTAGCGGTTCAGGAGGACAGCGAGCAGGTGGTCCAAGAGGAAAAATAAAAGTCAGACAAGACACTCGCAGAGGCAGGAAAAAGCACGAAAGCAGGAGAAGTGAGAAGACACGTCCACACTCGACAGAGACAGGAAGATAGAAATTGTACTATCAGTAACAGTAGTAGTATGAAGGAAAACTGTAAGTAGTGCTTGCAGAGGCGGATTGAGTAGCTAAAATAATTATTCATGTAAGAGTGAAGTGCTTTGATTTCTCTGGGATCGCCCATGTATGGTCATGTATGAAGCAGTTGAGGGGGAAGACAAAGAGGAGAAAAATCAAAACTTTCAAGACCCACCTTTTTAGCTTAGCTTTTAACTGAGATCTATTTATTTAGTCCTAATGATATACTATATAATTACATATATATGTATTTCTATCTTCATAAATTGCCTATACTTCTGGATTTTAAACTCTTATAAGTGTTTTAGATGGTTTCTTATATGTTTAGGCTTTCCCAGTGTTTCCTCTGAAGGGGCCCTGTGGAGCGGTGACTGGCTGTGGCTGTGTGGGTGCTGTCCTGTGGGTGCTCAGGTGGAGGTGTGGTGTCTCTGCCGCGCCTCCTCTGGGCGCTCTTGGATCAGTGCCCTGTAGCTGAACTGGACTGCTGCTCCCGGCGCAGACAGCTCCTCAAATGGGGTTTCCACATTTGTCCATCTGTGCCCAGCCTAGTGTATCTATTTATTTTATTCTGTGTGTGTGTGTGTGTGTGTGTGTGTGTGTGTGTGTGTGTGTGTGTGTGTGTGTGTGTGTGTGTGTGTGTGAGTTAGGGAGTGAGGGGGTGTGTGAGTAGACGGTGGGGTAAAAGTTTGAGTGTGTGTGTGTGTGTAATGTTTGTATATATTCGGGGGGATGGGAGTGTGCGCCCAGGCGTATTGTTTTAAATGTTGTAATCTGTAAAGCACTTTGTGATATTTTTCGGTATGAAACGTGCTTTATAAATAAAGTTTGATTGATTGATAATTACATAGATAAAGAAGAATGCTATGAGAATGCACATGATGCTTCATGTTAGCATCACGCTACATGCTAAAGCTAGCTATGACTCCCTTTTTTTTTTTTTTTTGCTTCTACTGAATAATTTGCTGTGTAAAAACATTAGATGAACCCAATTTAGACTTGACTTTATTTGTGTGTGATAAATAAGAGTGAAAAATTGTGTTTCCCAAAACCTACTTCCTCGGTGAGGCCATGCCCCCTTGTATGACCTGATGCCGTCTGTATCTATCAGCGGTGGAAAGTGGCAAACATGAAGCTTTTGAGACTAAAAAAAGTTGCCTAGTGCACCTTTATGTAAAAAATAACATTGACATTAGTGCGTATTTGACCCAGCAGCTGTATGAGTGGTTAGCATAGCACCTGTACTTTCTATCCCGGTGGCCTGTAGGACGCTCCAGGATAAAAAAAAAACAAAAAACATCTGGTTTCTGGTAGATTTCTCTGCTGTCAAATGCAATTTTTTTAATTTTTACATAAAAAAAAAGTACACCTTTAAATGTTTACTCATATTGGAACTTTTTTTTTTTTTTACAAGCGCAAATCCTGCATTGTAACATTGAGCAGAAGTAGAAGTACTGTATGACAAAACAATTCTAAGAAGAACAGTTACTGAACCTCTGAGCACTAAAGTAGCCACTGTAGTAGTTGAAGTAGTTGTTGTAGTATAGTGGCGAAGGTAATAGTGAACATAACGCATTGAAGTAGTTAGAACTTAAGAAGAAGATCATATAATAACTACACCAAGTCAATCAAGCACAGAGTAGTACCGTAGTGGGAAAGTGGCCGGATTACACATCGTTCCACACCTTTATAACCTTTTTTCCTTCACATGTGTAATGCACTCACAGTATGTACATGGACATTTGTGACAAACTGCGTTGTAATTACCCCGTCTGTGACCTGCACACATAAACAACGACGGCATTCTCCCCGACCTCCGCACGGCCCGTTCCCACGTACGACGTAGAGCAGATGCTGTGGATGTTTGACTTTAACGTTTATAGCTCCAAGGACACAGACGTAACTTCTTCTTTTTTTCTTCTTCCCCTTCCCCTTCGAGCTGTCTGACCGGCCACATGCGCGGAGGAGGGGAGGAGGAGGAGAGCGTGGAGGGGGAAAAAAAAGGGATCTCGCTTACTTCTTGAAGGAGGGCGTCTCCGTCTCGGGGGCCCCTCCCTGGCCCTGCCCCTTCCCCATCCGCAAGTATCCCGTGGCAGGTCCCAAAAAGCTGGAAACTCATTCAGTCTCTTCTGAATGGGAAGTCTTTAACGCCGGAGTGTGCAGGAGGACTTAAAAACTTTTCGAAGCAAGATGAGAGACATGGCTTTGGCGGCGGCCGGTGCCTTGCTGGCTTTGCTCTGCTTGTCCGGTTCTGGCAGTGGAGGTAAGTCATGTTGCACGCAAAGCCTTAAAAGGGACTTTTCTCTCGTGGGCTCGTTTTTGTATGAATTAGATGTCTCCGTGTTGGTGAATTTGCATGCCGAGCCGACGTTTCTGAATAAGCTTCAAACTTTTGTGGAACTTTTCATGAAAAAATTTCCCATTAATCCAAGTCTACAACCTTGGTTCATTTCTCCTTTCATCGCTGAAAGGCTCTTTTTTTTCTTTGAAACTCGAAACAGCACGTCGGGTGCCTCACCCTGATCCGAGGACGGCTAATATAAACCAGCGCATCTGCCTGTCTCCCATCCGTCAGTGCAGGATTTGTTTCCTCCTCCTCAGCCTGTGCGCTGGTGTGAGTGGCTTTACCTTGAGAATGTTTGCATTGATAGTTGCCAACAGGAGGCAGAGAAGTGTTAGGGAGGTGCTGTCGGTCCATCGGGTCGGGTCCCTCTGCCGGTGGCGATGAATGGGTCTTTTTTTTGGGGGGGGAGAAGGGGGGGAGAAGGGGGGAGCGCACAGTGGCCCAGGCAGGGGCCGAGCCGAGACCGATCACATGAAAGTGAGAGGGGCAGAGGCAGAGGGTGCGCGCGGAGTTAATGCGTGGCGAGGGAGGGGTGGGTGCTGCTGTGCGCACAATGGAGCCTTAGTGAGGGGGCCCTCACTATATATATATATATACTGTACTTCGATAATATTTAGGTTAACAAGTTTGACTGGGGAGGACACTCAAACATGGAATATTCATATTCGTTGCTTAGTTTTTATGTTACTACACTTTGTGCCACGTAATCATCTGTATTTGCACGGCCCTTTAGTTAATCTGAGTTTCATGTCGCACCAGTTCACCAAAGAAAAGGCCTCGTTTGTAAGACCTCTCCATGACAAGGAAAATGATTTTGAATCATCAGGTCGAAACCCTTTCCATTCTATAGGGCTGCGCAATGTCGCAAAACAGGCTATGTAATTGCAATATAGATTTGCAATTTATGATCTAAAACCAAGAATCACTTCACTCTGCACATTATGAACATACCTCTAGAAGACTGTAAAATTTTAAATTTGCAGAAGTATAAGCAGGGTTTGCACATTTGATTACGGAGACCATTGAAACTATCAGTTCAGTGTGAATGAATGTGCTGCCCTACAACGCTACATTAAAGCCACGACTAACCCAGGTCGTATGGGTTGAGTCCACGGCATTCGAGAATCTCATGTCATAATGTCAGTGGGAGAGTCACTGTTTTGGAAGAAAAAAACAGTATAAACAGAACATCTCTAAAGGTTGACCATATAGAGATGTTCTGGAATGTGTCAGGTTCACAAACCTGACACATTCAAGTACTTTTACTGTTTTATATCAATCAATCAATCAATGGTTTTGTATAGCCCAATATCACAACAGGAGTTGCCTCATAGGGCTGTAACAAACATTAAGGCAATAAAACAGAGCAGTAAATAAGACAATGTAAAGTTCCGGTGAATCAAATATCCAGGCAAACATAATGTCCAAATAAGCGTCAGCAGTGGGTGGCGACGAGCAGCTCGGGTGTCCCCTGTCCTTAGACTCTCCAGCACGGCAAGGAAAAAAATATATATATATATATGTATGTCACCATTCATTTGTGCTGAGGGAGGCATCGAACTCTGTGACAGTGTTTGTTTCATGTGGATACGGCCAACCGTTATTATTGGTATTGTCGATTGAACAGACAGCAACGGGTCAAACAAGGGGGGCGTGGCCTAGCTGAGCGGGAAGAAACCTCTCATGAGAATCACAATGTGTCCCTCTTTTTAGTAGTTTTCTGGCGGACTACAAACATATTTGGCTGCATACCAATAACATCAAGTAAAAATCGGTCGATTATCGATGTTTTTTCATAGCAGATTGTTGAGTGGAGCAAAGAAACGGCACTCGTAGTTAACGTTATATATGTAGCATTAAGCTAACGTAACTTCCTGATAAGCATTGTCAGTTTTTTTATGTATGCATGAGCTGTTCAATCACTTCGCTCCTCTCCATGTCTCTGTATCTTTATTTAGTAGAAACATATATTGTTAATGTAATGGTGGAGAAATGGGAGAATTTTTTTTTTTTTTTTCGTTTTCCCCTCTGGCAGTTTTGACAATGACCATGGGCAATTCCAAAGATGCAGTCTGTATAATATATAGCATATATTTTTCTACTAAAGAAAGACACAGAGGCATGGAGAGGAGCAAAGTGGTTCAACAGCCCATAAATACTTAAACAAAACAGACAATGCTAACCAGGAAGCTAGCGAAGGTAATGTTGGCTTCATGCTACGTTGGCTAGTTCATTTTGCCCAATTTGCTGTGAAAAAAGGCCACGCCCCCTTGCATGACTTGTTCCCGTCAGTATCGATCAATTAAACCAAGTCAGGAATGCAGCATTGTGACGTTTCCCATAGTTGCCAGTAAAAGTCTTAGCTGTTTTGAACTGCAGTCCGTTTGGAAAGTCGTGATGTCATGTGAACACAACCTAGCAGCCAACTTTGCACCTAAACCAGTGCTGTATCTGCTGTGACAAAAGCTTCAAATGGCTGTGAAGTATGTGCACTTGAGTAGCAGAATTCATGTAAGTACCAGCTGGCGTACCCCCCCCACTCCCACGGTCTGCGAACCACAGCTGTACCTTTCCCAGTCTTGTGGCAGCGGTTTACATTTGCGTGGGCCGTGCACTGTTTGGGTGAAGACAATCTGGAATGGAGGGGAAACCGTGTCATCAGGAAAACGAAACGAAAAACAAACAAACAAACAAACAAAAAACAGCGCAACAAACTCACCTCGCCGTAACATCCTACATATGGCGTTGTTGGCAGGATTCGCAGCAGCTGTTGAGCCCATTGTCTTTTTTTTCCGCCGCTGTCGAATCTTCAAAACTCTCGCTGCAAAAAATCCACTCCAATTAACTCCGGCCAGAAACCTCTCCGCGAGTGGCTTGTTGGCAGAGAGCGGGGTTCTTGATCTAAGAGCGGGGAGTGCCGCTTTGTCTCGCGCCGTGGCACAAAATCAAAAGTCGCCGGAGGAGTTTGAGGCGGTGCCGCGCTGTAATCTGCGGTACACAAACTAGAAAGGAGACATCTGCCCTCCTGCCTGCCGGTCTATAGATAAACTCCGGATGAAAAGGAACGACGGGCACGCGCCACCTCAAACTGATGAATCAACTGCACGTTCAGCGAACACCGCGGGGATTCGCTCGCGCCAGGAACGACCTCCGCCTTCAAACCTACATGTGTGCATTTAGTCAGCAAGTCGCCCATACGGAGCGGGGGGGACCTAGTTTATATACTGTAGGATGAAATATAAAGTGCAAGATAAGAGCTGGATGCGGTTGACTTTCTAATTGGATTGTTGCGATTGAAGAGGATAGGTGTTATTTATAATTTTTGTTCGAGAGACCCCACATTCGCCCTCCCAAACCCACTGTGGTTTAAACACTGGTGTACGCAGACACATATATCAAACAAAATCAAAACTTTTTTCTAAGGTTTCAGTGTCACAGCCTCATCAAAAGCATACCTGGAGTGGTGTTTGGTTTCATTCGCACATAGCCGTAACCTTTCGTACTCAGTTCATCATCCTCCTCTGTGTTTTTTTCCACGGCCTCCACATCACCAGGGATCTAGACGCCTTCGCCAAACTTATTGATCCTGTCCGTGACCAAACTGTCGCTTCGAAACTTCGCGTTCACCATGCGGCTCGGGTCACTGTTGCACAAAAGGAGCTCAGTGCGCACTCTGCTGGCCTAAAGTACAATTGCGCTTTATCGCACCATCAAAAACAATCATAATATTTGGACACAAGAAAATATCAAGGCTTAAATAAAGCGTGATGTTGAACCATTTTTAGAATAGAACACGTATTAAGTACAAACGTTTTGGAAATCAGTCTACATTGCATTGAAACATACAGTATAACCCTGCTGCAATTCTACCCTGAAACTTAAAGGTGCCTTATGCAACTTTTTATATGGGCAAATAAATAAAACTTGTGCGTTATGGACCATTTTATGACCCCAGCGGCTGTCTGGGTGGTTGGCATGGTGTCTTGAGAGGGTCCGTCAGCATTGAAAACCTACCAGAAACTCACAAACAATTGATCTTGTAGCGTCATAGAGGCCACTGTGAGGGAATGTAAAGGTGAAATACGCACAAATAAAAAAAAAGATTTTCCACATAAAAAGTTCCATAATGCACCTTTAATGAACTATATCACACTGTAACATCGTGTCAGTCTTAAAGCACCGTTTATAACAGGAGGAAACGTTTGTTGCCATTGTTAGAATATCTACTGAATATCTACTGAAAGGTTTTCACAGCTATTACGTCTGGTGGGCACAATGGCCTGGTCCCTCATATAGATAAACCGACCAATTAAAACATAATCATGTGTGAAGTTTTCAAGTCAATGCATCAATACTGAGATGGCCTCTACTTGCGTCTGAAAACCACCAATCGTGTTATATTTATACATCCGATATAGCAACGTGTAAACAAGCCAATCGAGAAGGCGCATGGAACATTGACTGACGTTGCCATATCTGCAAATGATTAGGCTCAGTGTAGTTCATTTACACTTTATTACATCCATATTGGACATGTACCTGCTAACGGCTAAAGATAACCTCACCGTAGCATGGGCTAATGGGCTTCTTCATTAAAGGGAGACGATATGTGCCGCATGTAAAAATGTCGGACCATATTATAAGGACATTTCTGAGAAGCGGACAGTATCTCCGTGTCTAATTATCCGCGGGCACGGTGCTGGCTGCCTCTGTGTGTGAACAGCTCTCACCCGCTGACCCTTGAGAACGAAATGCTAATGCTGACCAGATGTACTCGGTCGCTGATTCAATTTGAGTTTGTCTGCCACAAGCTGTTCGGGCCCTGAACCACCCACTACAGAGGAGACATCATAGCATCAAAACAGTCCCTATGAGATCCACATTGATCAAGCTATCTACCTGCAAACCGCAGTGGCACAGTGTCAAGAAGTAGATGGAGAGTAAATAAGAGAGTGGTGAGACCAGTTTAGAATGGAGTATGGACTAACGGACAGACAGACAGACAGACAGACAGACACACTGTAGATAGGTAATTGCATTTCAATCAATCGCATGTGTCCGGAGTCCGATATGACAATGAGGAGGGCTTATTAAAAATGTTTCAGAATGCTCCAAAACATAAAGCAGCGAAGGATCGAGATGATGACAGCGATGATGATGATAATGTCAGTGATGATGCTGTGATGAAGGTAATGCCAATGATGTTGTGAAAATGGGATTTACAACAATAATGATTTTATTGATGACGATAAAAGCTCGTTGGTCCTCATGGCGGGGGGCTGGTGGCCTGTTTGTAAACAGCATTCATACTTAAACTTAGTTCCTTTTTTTTTTCTAAAAATGCTATGACCCATGTGACAACGATGGGCTGGGTATCATATTTCATCATATATAAAAAGTTGAAGCTTAAATCTATGATTGACAAGATCTGGAGCTCTTAGGTTTGTAGCCGGTCGCAGATGGATGGATTATGTTAATTACACAGAAGACATAGGATCTATCAATTACTATGAATTAGACTGAATGCTAACTGGAGGCAGCTATGGGAATAACCTTTTTATATTTTGACTTTCTGTTTCGATTTACAGAGAAGTTAACAGCTTCAGCACAGCCTGACAAACACACTTTGAATGCAGAATGGCTCATTTTCGGTTTTTAACAATGACACAATTGTATCCAGAAAGTACAGACTGAAGTGCTAACGCCGCAGAAGAGGAAACGGGCACATTACAGGATTACCCAAGAATTACTCAAAACTGTGAATGCAGGGAAGTACTGCTCTATAACCATGTTATAGCAACATTATAACACGATTTAAAGCAACAAAAACAAGTTGTTTTTGTGTGATATGTCCACTTTAAACCCTTTTAATATTGTCATTGGGATCCTACAGTTCCATATCAGCTGGGCCCTTGTTTAGAGACGGGCTTTGAAGTTCTCTAAAATAGAGAATGGAACTAAAAAATTGTATACATCTTGGTGTGCACAGATGAAGAAGTTTCCGCTTGGCCTCGAGGAAGACATAAATCTTTCATGAATTGTCATGTGTTTTACACACAAGTGGGGCATAAACATTTTTTGGGTGTGAGGAGAATGCAAAGGGTAGGGTTAAGTACATGCAGATGATTGTAAGATTTGACAATCGCTAAGCTGTCCCCTAGCCATCATATTTGCTCACCCACACACCACGCAAAGGAAGTTGTTAGCACCATCGGTCACTTAATCAATTCAACATTTCCCAAGAATGTAATCTCCAAGACAAAAAAAAAGACTGACAGTGAGCCGATACATAAAGCTTCAATATCCGACTTTTCTAGTGTCCTTCAGAAACCAACACCTGGCCATAATGTCTATAAAGTTTATAAGCGAATGGTGAATTCCGCCAACTTCAGAGCCTGCACAGCGGTGGATGTCCTCAGTGGATTTATTGCAGTCATATTTCCAAACAGTAAAAGGCGACATGACAAGCAGCCATTATTATTCAGAGTCTCTGTGACAGCCAAATTGCAGATGCACAGTTTATCCCATGCAAAGCCGAAAGTGGACATGACAGGTTCCTGATTGTATCTCTTTTAAATCACAAAGTCTGCTGCCTGGCACATTCAGAGGTCTGCTAGAAAGTGGCCTCTTTTAGATCCTTCTTCCTCTATAATGGCACGATAGAAATTATTTATTAAAATCCGCACTACCTTACCGTAAGTTATTTTTCTGATACCGTAATAAACAACATACATTTAATAATCCTTCCCACTTCGCCATGTGTGGCAGAAACGTGCAATGTTGTATCAAGAGCTGCTTTGGAAACTATAATGGATACACATAGAGCTGTGCTCAAAAGTTTACATACCCTGGCAGAATTGTTGATGATTTTTTGTTTTGTTTCACAGTTGTTCCAAGAAAATGAAAGATGACACACAAATTAAAGGAGAAAGTACCAAAATGACCCCGATCAAAGGTTTACACATTCCAGTTCTTTGTATTGCCCCCTTTAACATGAATGACAGCTTGGAGTCTTTTGTGGTAGTTGTGGAGAAGGTTCTATATATAATCTAATGGTAAAGCGGTTCATTCCTCTTGATCATATGTGACATTCTGCCAGGGAATGTAAACTTTTGAGCACAACTGTACCTCGAATGGAGACTTGTCTACTATGGTAACAATAGATTGCAATGCCAATATTTGGAACAGAAACAGCTCAATGGATGACCTCTATCTACACCGCACCAATTATCAATCACAACAAAATCCTCCTGTTTGTTGTATTCCACCTGCCACTAACTTTTCCACCTTATTGAAAACATCTAGTTTGTCCTCGCACAGACTGTTATCGCTGTAAGGGGATATTTTCCATGTTTTTCATGTCTTGATAGGCCTCGGATTGAAGGTGTTATATAAATTAAAAGCTTCATGCTGCGGAACCGCATGTCTGTCACCCTTCAGCTGTGAAAAGCAAATAATTCACTCTAATTAGCACTTAGTGCTTGGAAATCTATTTATAAAGAAACCTGGCATTTAAGAAAACTCTTGATGGTTGAGTTTGCAGATAGGTGGGAGGTTGGACGAGGAAGAAGACAGTTTCTGCTCTACTGTTTTGGCAGAACTAAAGGCACTGTGTGTCTTAAACCACAAATATGAAAAATATGAAGAGCTCGAAGAAGAAGTTTGTAGAGTATTTGATTGCTGAGCATATTTTTCATGTCTCTAATTACTTATGTTTACCTCTGTGGAAAAGTGGGATTTTATGTAGTATAGTAAGCTTTTAGCACCAAGTTCTACCTCGTAAAATATTTGAGTACTATAACTATTATACTACTCAAACTATAATATTTGAGTAGTTACTAGGTACTAGGTACTAGGCCTAGATCAGGTTCAAATCAGGACTAAACCGAGTCTAAAACTTGAATAAAATCCTAAATTGGATTGAATATATTTTAACTGGATGAAAACAATGTTTCAAGCATACTAACGTCAAACATGCATTATTTAAGTATCAGCAGAATTATCTCAGAATAAAATGAATTAAGGAATCAGATATTAGTGCAGTGACAGTGGAAGTCATAGCAATATTGTTGAAGTTACAGTATTTACTGTTTACAGTCAAGTGAACACATACTAAATCAATCTCTACTGTCTACAGTCCGGTGAATGCTTTGTATGCTATATTTCTGTGCACACATTACATGGAGGGTTCAAGTGTCTTTCTCTTCAAGTGTGTTTGCATTTGTTATTAACAAGGAGATTTGCATCCTGAGACTGACCATAACTGTACGATCTCGCCCTGCGTATAAAGTCACTATGGTAACAAGGGCAGAAAACAAATAGAGAGTTTGCCTGTGTTTGGTGAATGGTCCATTTCCGACATGTGCGGTGTGTGTCTTTCCGGATAGCTGGCAGCATTTACGGCCTGACTACAAGTGTCTGCTTCAATGATTAATAAGTCCAATATTTGCATCGGGAAATTGACTCTATTAGCGCTCTGGTAGCTGTTCCTGTCTGTCGCGCACTCGCTCCACATGCTTTTTGACCCTTCTCTCACCCCCACGGTTTAAACACAAAGCAATGTTAGGACGGACTGAAGATGTGCTGTTTGGAGCCAGTCCAAGCACAACTGCACATCTTCATTGTGCGTGTGAAAATCCCTCCACCGGGAGAGGGAGCGATGTGGTATTAGCTGGTATAGACCGGGTGTTAAGGCATGGAAGGTGAATTGAATGTTCAAAATGTAGTTTGAAAATCATCAGGTGGCAGTAGTGCTGGCCTGCACTAGCACCTACAAGTCCCAGGACGATAACGTCAGCAAGGCGCGATTTTTGTTGTCTCATGTCGGACTAGGAGTTAAAGCAGTAGCACATTAAATGCAAAGGAATAGAAACAAAAATCACGGATGAAATAATGTGAGTTTTCTCTGAGCCGCAACGGTGAGATGCTCCTCTATTGAGTTTTAGACTATTCTACACACAAGGAGCCGCCAGGGCAAAGGATACGAGAAGCTTCAACACTTCTGCAGTCTACCTTCAGTCTTTGCGCTCACAAATATTCAGCCAAGTCCAGTGTAGTTGTTCTGCACACGAACCCCGCTATACGGACGTTACGCAAACATTTTGGAAAATTTGTGAGGACATCCTTAATAATCATTTTGCCTCGATTATGCTATTTTTGTAATTGTGTAGTGTAGTAAGCGATTTTCGACAAATTTCACTGCTCTAGCTACACGTATTTGTACCTCTTTAACCCATATCATTCACTGGTCAAAAACACACCTGGAGTAGTATTTTTGTTTAATTCACGTAGTTTTGAGTAATCCTGTTCACATTCTGAAGTACTCCGATCTGTATTTCTTGGATATTGTTTTTAAAGCCCATAATCCACTACCGGACGCATTCAGGGCTCAAAGCTTGGTCGCATGACAATAAATTAAACACCACGAATTTGCCAGCATGTCGATCACTTATTCCTACCGAGGCCTGAAGAGGGCGCTCCGGGCTGACCAGCGCAAACTCCTTGCTGTGATCTCTTTACATAGATTTTAGTTTTTCTTCAATTTCTATACATACAACAATTAGCAATAAACAATTATGCATTATGTGTCCACTTTAAAACGCCATGGTATTACACTTAGGTAAACAGATAAATTTCTTTAAGAGGCATCCATGCTAGCTCCAGCCTCCCAACCTTCACTCAGAGTGTCCAAATAAACCCAAAGACCAGAATGAATTGTCTGCATTACACACAGTGTCCAAGCTAGTTACTGCTACCTGGCCCATATCTTCACCTGAACCTAACACATTGAATTGCTGATGTGCTGTTGCCTCCCCGTATTAGCCTACTTACTCGACTCCCACTACCCAAAGAGCAGCATAATGTTGGTGGATTGGTCCCCCTTAATTGGCCACAGTGAATAAATTGTGAATGGTTGTGTGACGCTATCTGTGTGTAAGATGTATAATAGACCTACCACCTTCTGCCAGTAGTTGATACTTGTTAGCGGCACAGGTGACTTTTCCCACTAACTGTGGAAGTCAGCAAACTAGCACGCCCATCAATTGATAAAATTTTGATTATGTGTTCACTTGTCACCTTCCACCTGCAAATTGCAAATCCATCAAACTGAACTAGTCATGCGCGCCAAATCCTTCTAAAATACGGTTTCATTTTAGTGATCGTGCTGGATGTTATATTTTCACAAATTCTGTCTTCTCCGAAATTCAATTACCGCCCGGTTCCTCAAACATTAGTGCTCGACATGAGTCCCTTGCCAGTCCCCTGCTCATTGACAACCTCATCCATTTGGCCGCATTTTAATGAGGAACTCATCGCATGTCACAGTGGGGAGACAATCAATATTGATAATGTCTGTAATAGGATATAACCCCCTCACGCTGCCTACCCGCCTGGCGCTTCAGCCTGCAACGAACTTTCACAAAGTTAGGATTTGTTTATCAGTTGTATGTGTCCGACATCCCAACAGGAAGCTTGTTGTGCTTGGCCAGGTTTTACCCAGTTTTCTCACGTCCACCTTCATACATTGATTAAAATACAGCGAACCCATGGATCATTTGGTGTTTTCTAGTTTTCGCCAGTCCGGTCTGGTCTCGGAAGCTTGGAAACTGGTTAGTACCATGAGCGGCAGTTTGGGAAGTACTGTTGGCTTGGAGAGAGAGTGGCACTTGTCTTCACATCCAAAGGTCGGCGCTTCTAATCCAGCTCAACCAGTGCGTGCTGCAATCATGACACTTCGACCAACTTGCCATTGTAGGGATGTGGTGCGATTGAGTGACGGGTGGGGGTTGGAGAGGCCATTGGCGAAGATTGACTGTCACGTTTCTGTCACTCTACCTTGCCATAGCAGCAGTAGCGTGCCAGTTCTCTAGTCTGATTCCCAACCTCAAAAGAGAGTGGGATTTGCATTTATTTAACAAGCCAAAATTATGATCAAAGGCAAATATAATGGCAAAAGAAAAAGTACAGAAAGAGTGGTTGGTTGGTTGGTTGGTAAGTAGGTGGGTAGGTAGGTGTTGGTTGGTTGGTTGGTTGGTTGGCTGGTTGGTAACATGCACCCATGTTGTGAAGTCTCCAGTTCCATCCATCACCTATTGATGAAGGAACTAGCAATGGAATGGAATTATTGGAAGTATTGTTGCAACCAGTTACTCACACCCATGCTTCTTTCATGCACCAGAACAAGTCAGAGTTAGAATATGAATATTCTTATTGGATATAGTCCAATGTATTCTTATTCAGTTCATGACACTAAACAGCTATTACACGTCTCCATTGAAATCACTGAGACCATTTTTGGTCCCAGTACTTTTTTTTTTTATTCCACAATCCAAATGAATGGCTTAAGTAACACATCACGCCTTGGAGGAATAATGGTCAAAATTTCAAATTAGCTTTAATTTGTTATGTAAAAGAGCGCATAATAAAATGAGCCATCTGCAATACTAATATGAGCAAACCGCATGAAGACCGGGTGCCATAATGTATGCAGATATTGAGGATGCTGTCACGCTCCAAGCAGGGGAGGCATTGACTTCAAAAGCGCATTCTTTGGCTCCGGTTTGTCCTTATTGTGCGCGGAGAAATGCTAAGAAACAGCCATGTCGCTCGCCTTGAGGACTCTGCGCTTCTCTGGCGGATGATCTTTCCCACAGTGCGCTCTTTGAGGTGACTGGATTAGACTTTAGGCCCATGATCAGCTTAAAAATGGCCCACACACACACACACACACACACAAACCTCATTTGGCCCGGGGAGTGTATGCAAATAGGGTTCATGTGATGTCAATTTGTTCTAAATAGACCTTTTTCAGATTTAGGTTCAGGGAAGGTAAGTTCTCCATGAAGTAAAAGTTTGGCTAGATGCATGTTTTTTCTTTAATTTGTTTTTTTGTTTGCTTTTGTATTGCCTTTCTGGTTTCATCAAAGCACAATAACCATCAACCATTTCCCCCATAGATTCAAAAGCAAACATTCGTTTTGTTACACATACCTTTTTCTGGTGTTCTCCGAATGGGCTCACCTCTGACTCAACTTTGCTTGAAGCGGGACATTGTCTCCATGGAGATGTTGCTTGCTTTTGCTTTGACAACAGGTCGCCAGTTCATAAGTTCCTCTTCCAAATGCTCGTGAGCAATATATATATAACGTGGAATGTTCCGGAGTGTGGCTTTGAATTAAGTATATCTCTTGCACCTTCTATTTTTAATTAGTTGAGTTGTAATATTTAATGCATTTAAACTTTGTTGGGATAGCACCTGGTGGGTAATAATCATAGTTTTGCAGCAGTGAAGAGAACATTTTATAAAGGAAAGCCAGAAAATAGTTTTAACAATTTAGACATCGGAAGAGGGAGAGTTAGTATAGATACAGATGACATAGCTGCCAGACGGGGAAAATAACGTATCTGTATTTATATATAAAAATCTTTATTTTACCAGGAAAGTCCCACTGAGATTAGGAATCTTATTTCCAATGGAGTTCACCCTCCAGAGGGGAACCTATTGTACATATTTTTAGTGGTAAATTGAAGGTGAAAGGGCAGCGGTGCCCTTTCACCTTCAACTACAAAACTGCTTTAACAAATGCTGAATTAATGATGTATTTTTTAATCAAATACATATTCAGAGGCAGAGAGGTTCAAAGTGGTTCAGCAGCCCATAAACACATAAATTACGGAGGAACCGTAATGCTAATTTTAGCTTCATGCTAACCGCTAGCTTCAAGTGTCGGTTTTTCACTTTGACTGGAAAATTTGGTTAATTTTCTA
This sequence comes from Proterorhinus semilunaris, assembly GCA_021464625.1. NCBI lineage: Eukaryota > Metazoa > Chordata > Actinopteri > Gobiiformes > Gobiidae > Proterorhinus > Proterorhinus semilunaris. The sequence continues at coordinate 25,359,744 of CM038356.1, read as the reverse complement.
ATAAAAGAATGAGATGAAACAATCATTCGTTCATATGGACCCGATTTTCACTCAACTTTATTTGTGTGGGATGGATGGATGGATAACAAACTTCTGCCAGGCCACGCCCACTAGAATGACGTCTGTATCTGTAATATGGTTGCACGGCACCTCTTCCCGTGTCCCTTCCTGTGCTCAAGAATCAATAATGAACGTCCTAAAAACTGTCTAACCAGAGAAAGCCAAGTAAAAAAATTGATGCAGTAAATCCATCATCCTACAAATCACCAAAAACAACACTAAATAGCGAGGTTGCCAATCCCTGAAAGAAGTAGTACTATATTAAAAATGCCTTTGTCTTTGCATTCACATTGGCTGTGATTGTTACACCAGATTGCAGGATATGGACTTTTCACACATAAACAAACCTCCGGGCTCTCGCCGCTCTCCCAAAAGTCAAAGTTCAGGGCGGGTTGAGTGGACCCGTGTTGTTCTAACCCAGCCCATGTCAATCAGTCACGCCGGCGGCGGGGGGGTAATGACACACGGGCTACAGCCAGATTGCTAAGTGGCAATTTGACATGGTAAATTGCGTCTAAACTGTGATTACCTTGTCAGAGATTGCAGGCGGCACTTAAGTTCCCGGTCTTACCTACATCAGCGACAGGCAGTGCTACTGAATGGGGACCAAGACTTACTCCAGACAGCTTCACTCCAAAGTAAGTGAACATCATATGACTGGTCGACCGTGACATCAGGACCACTGGCCTGATATGTTGTACCGGCAATAGATCTAAGCGATGTATAGCGTGCTAGCCCATGCTGAAACAGGCCAGGCTTTGTTTCAAGAGTGTGTGAAACTTGTTCAGAACATACTGTAGTTAACACAATTCTATTTACATTTGCAGATAAATTCACTAGTTTTCCTTTGATGTATATTATTTATCCTTAAGTAACATGAAGAGGTATATTTTCCATAACGGTTGCTGGGAAGCCATATTGTAACATAAACACATTCTTTGTATTTCCACTTTGAGACTGCAAGACATGAACGGCAGCCAAGAAACCGCATTCAGATTTATCACGTTGGCCCAAGAAATGGATTGTACATGAACATTTTCCGTTCACAAGATTATCATCTACTGCTGGAGACTTGTAGGGAAGCTTGAGCTAACATGATCATTTAAGACGATCTATGTCGAAAGACTGCAAGTGACTGTCCAATTGTTGAAGATATATGCACAGTGTAGTATTGAAAATATGCTTATCAAGCCTACATTATTTCTACATAACACTGTCTTCTTGCATCGGAAAATTAAGTATAAATAGTGTAGATGTGTTTCCAGAAACTAAGTTAAGTAAAGCTAGCATTTATTTTGTACCCCTGACAGCTAAACAATGCATATTTCATTTAGTACAACATGTTGCTAGTGTTAAAACAACTCTTTATGTATCTTGGTGGTGTGTGGGTACAGAGGAACACCCAGGGCCACCCGCATTTAGCCCTTAGTTTTTGAGGAGGCCTGTCGTCGAGTATTTCCGCTGGGAGAGTCTGCATGTTTACAGCTCCGTCGGCCATGTGTTCTGCGCTGAACACTTGTTTAAATTTAGGAACTTGAAACATTGTTTGCTGTCTCTGGTTTCCGGTTTGGCTTTTAAAGCTGTCAATGGAAAAATGGATGGGTTGTGCGAGAATATGGTACGAAACTGGGATTGAGGGTGTTGGTTTGACATTTTTCACCAATATAGATGGTTTTCACGTGCCTGTTCAATGTAATTTTCCTATAGCCGTTAGCATTAGTCGTCAAACATTGCACATTATAAATATTTTCAGTTGTCAACGCATCAACCACATTTTGTTGATATCAAAGCCTAGTTAGAAATAGGTAAAAATACATACAAGGCCTTTTTTTAGATTTTATTCTAGATGCAAATAGGATAATATCCTATTTGCATCTAGAAGGCTACTCTTGTATTATAAGAGTAGCCTCTGAGCTAAATGCTGAATCACATTCAATGGCCATGCAGCTGATGTACCTCGCCATACTAATAATAGTGTAAAGGGACCGGCTTCACTGTTGATTTGTATTGGGATAGGACGCTCAATTCCAACAAGTTCAGCCAACAGAAGTTTGCATTTGTAGGAACAGGCTCAGATGGCTAACGCCGTAATGCTAACTACCGTAAGTGCCTGTCATTTGATCACACTCACCTTTTATGTTGAGGTATTATGAATTGTCAAGGGTCTAAAATTGTATGCAACTGTGTTTTCACTGTGTCACCATGGACACCCTCCAATCTTTAGTCTAAGTTCATCCCTCCACTTAACTCTAAGGCTGAAGACTTAATCCTGTTGTGTGATCACTTGCTCATTGTTCACGTATGTTTGTAAATGTGTCTTTTGCGATGGTTAGAGAGAGGTCATAGTCTAATAACCTGCCTCAAAGTGAATGTGACAAGTCAGTATACAAATCTCTGCACACTCCAGGAGACAAATGTTTAGCTTTGACAAATAAGATATTTGAAATCCATTGTCATCATACGAATTGCTCTGGGAGGAAAGAAGAGCATAATTTCCATGACCTCCCGGTAACTTTCAAATACGGAATGGCGTGTTTTCCCCTTTCGAACGTATGCATGCCAAAAAAGACCACATCCACTCGGCTGCTGTGTTTATTTTCGATAAGAGGTATTGGAGAGTTTAGTGCCCAAAATGAACCTCTAGAGAAAATGCCCATCATGGCAGCGCTGCCCACTTTTCAATCAGCAGAATTATGCATGACCAGATGTCCCGATTTGAGAGCACTCCGTGGGTTTTCCACTTTTACGCAATCTGATTATTTTTTTGCTTTGGATGAATGGAGATTACTCTGCCTATTTTTATAAATATTTCACAGCTATCATTCAATGCTACTGACTGAATCAATTTATTTGTAATCAAATTGTGGTAGCTATAGGTGCATCAGGGGCACTGAGGAGTCTGCAGACCTGATTTTAGCTTAAGTGTGGTCATGAAGAAAATGTCCTGCACATTATTATTGCCCTCTACAAATAAAAAACGGAAATATATTTCATTGAAGTCACATGAAACAGATTAATATCCCTAACAGACTTACCAACAGAGCACCCATTGTGTCGCGCCTCGCATCGCGTGTCACTCACATGTTAGCTGCTGTGCAGAGCCACAGTGATGTGGGCAACACTAAACGCTACTGGGAAAATCAGACTGAATCACGGGAAAGCGTTCCGAGCGTTGAGCCCTGATTCATCTGCGTTGTAGGAAAAGTCTGGGGTTCGACATCTGGAGCCAGAGCGGCCACTGGCAAAGCTCAAACAACATGGTCCCGCCGCTGTTTCAGCCTAATATAGACAGAGCGGCTGCAGTTTAAGAATGGTGCAATTAGCTGAGTAATGAAGAATGTGGGCCGAGATCTAAGCGGCTTCTGCTATAATGTATGTCTGTGTTTGAGTGCACAATAAGGACACCAGTAAACTTGCATTTCTAAATAAATGAAAAGGTTTTGTCTTTTGGAATCTGTAATCCATGATCTCTTCTTAATTCTTTTCCGAATGTTACAAGATTACATACAAAACAAGTTATTAAGGGCATGGCATGGTGCCTGAGTGGCTATAGCACGCTCCCTTTCGGTGTGAAGCTGGCATGTTCTTCCCTAGCCTGGCATAAAGCCAGCCTGACTTTATTTATGTATTTATGAATACATATAAAGACGGTCTGGAATTGTGGTAATAGGACGTGATTTCCAAATCGAGACTCGAGGCGGAGCTAACGATCGCAGTTTGAACGAGAGCGAACCAATGAAGCACAAAACGACCTACGCTTTGCGTTTACGTCCTCCGCCATGATTGTTTGTCGTCCACACGTGCAGTCGAGTAAATGTTCCGATGAAAGCCGTCAGAGCAGCTTCTGCTGTGGCTTTAAGGACAAGTCCAGCTCATTTAAAACAGAAGAAAGGACACTGGTAAAAGATCGTTGTGTCGCGACCGCCGTCTTCACTGTTTTGGTTACCGGAGGAGCACTGGTGTTTGACGGGCGTCATCACGGAAGATGACGCCTCCCGCCTCCCGTGCTATGATTGGCTCGTCTTAGTTTTGCTGGAGTCAGCGAGATTCGAATCGCACAATTCCAGACTGTATCCCCATGTATCTCTTAACATGGAGGATCAGTCTGACTCGTGGCAGGCTAGTTCTTCCTCTGTCTAGAAGGGTTAAATCAGGGCACTGTGCTGTCCTCCACAAAACTCCCGCTCAAGAAAAGGCACTTCGGATGGGTCAAATGCAGAGGAAAGCCTTTCCTAAAGGGACATTTTGGTCTACAAATACACAAACAGTTGAACCTCCTACTACCTACACTTAGGATTACATTCTTGCCATTACATTCTTCTCTAGCGCTAAACACTGGTAGATTTCCATTACAGCAAGTGACACTTTTTCTCTCAATCTCTTCTCTTTGAAGTGCTGAGTTTAATAATGCCGATATCTGACTTTGTATGGGCAAAAATTCTTCCGGAAACCATAAGGAAGTGGGGGCACGGATCAGAAGTCACTTGCTCTCATGGAGCTTACATTGAAACGTTTTGGCCTCTCTTTAAGTCATTATTGCACACAGGCTTGTCATTCTGACCTCCAAAACATTTGCTCATAAACACATGTGGAGAATGAGGATGTTAGAATTTGGTTAGTAAGTAACCACAAATAACTTCTCCCTCTCTCACTTTTAGTAAAAAAAAAAGAAATCAGGAATAGAACCTTTAAGTGGTTAGTAGCATTTGAAAAAGACAGTGGCCAGGGGGAAAGTAATGTCAAACTTAAAGCCACTGCAGTAATTTATTGCACATTTATAGACACTTCCCTTAACATAGTCTTATGTTATTTCTTTATATATCAACAATGTGCGGTTAATAGCTCTCATTTATTATCTTTACAGCCGGGCATGTCCGTCTCATGGGGGCCCTCCACAGCACAGTCCGCTCCACTTTCCCCGTGTTTGGATTCCCTCTAAACAGGATCAAATCATTTGTTTGCATAAGCTCAGTGGGGACACTAGTAGCTGAGCTGACACATGAAAATGAGTCACTTTCTTAAATATAGAGAGAAGTCCAGCCTGTGCGGGATGGGGGCGGGGGGTATGGGGTAGTGCCTGTGTCCCGGGGCGAGTGAGTCAGAGGCACCAGGCCGCTGCTGTTTAATCATGAGACTCCAGACTGATACTTTTTCTATGGCTCTAATTAGCTCGGCACTGCGAGCTGTTATTAGCCTCTTGGACTCCACTGCGCGGTGGAGCTTTTGGGACGGCGAGGAGCGGATCCACGATATTCAGGACCTCACATTTTTACAGTTTTTTAAGAAGTTTCGCACAGTTTTTTTATGTGAAGATCTCATCTTGTTCCGCTCCTACCGATCTGCACTGTGGGAGGGGGCACACAGACCATCCCCTGAGTTCCCACACTTTTCAGACTGCGGACCCTAAACTGATCATGTGAACAGCTGGGGGAACACTGTCAAAGCAAAACAAAATCAACTATTAACCTCTTAATACTTGATTAACTGAGCAAAAAGGAGGCATCAAAAACCCATCTCTGAGCCACTTCAGCTGGTTCTTCTCGAGTAGTACACTGAGCTCCGCCTCTTCAATCTTTCTCATAGAGTGTGCCCAGCGCCCGTTCGCTTGGGTTTGGGGTGCACTTATAGGGGGACCAGTCTTAAAAACTGCAAATTAAAAACAATGACGCAGTAACTCGCAGGTGTGAAGTCAAATCTCGCCATCAGTGACATTGACCAAACAGACGGTAGAGCTTTCTCTTGATGACTTGATGACTGACTTGCAAAGACGGAAAGAGTTTTGAGTAAAGGGCCTCATCTCGTCGCCCTTTTCTGTTTGTCATGCATACGCAAACTACTTCCAAGGCTCTCACTGGCTGTCACAATATTGTGCAATCAAATGTTTGGGGTTTTCAAAGCAGTGCCGTTAATTAGTTTTCGATGTGTCACACGAGAAACGCCAAACTTCTAACACCGTGTTATCCCCACAGCCACTGGGATTAAACTTAACAGTAACGAAGTGGAAAGGGACCCCCCCCAAAAAAAGGATGTTCATTTTGTACCAAGGCCTGGAATTCTGTGCGAGACCTCCGGCCACAGCAGGACATCCCGAGTCATCCCGACCAGCAGACGTACTCATTACAAATCAGTATAAGAGTGCGGACTGTCCCGAATAGCCCGTGATGAGGGGGCTAAATATAGATTCATGAGGGAACCAGAAGAGCTTGCTGAAAGGGATGAAAGAGGGAACGCTGGTTGGGAGGGGCTGTTGGGTGTGGTGGGTCTTTGGTCTTCTGTATATCCCAGCAGCCTTCACACAGACCCCAGTGTTTTGCCGGGCCAGCTCCAGTGTCGTCAGCGCTGGTAACGTAAAGAGCTTGAAGTAACCGCAGGAAATGATGTGTCCAGAGAAAGTTTGCGGGGCAATTGGTCCGTTGGTCGGACTGGTGTATGCTCGAGAAACAGCTGCAGTGTGGAGCCGGAGAATACGTCAGACCCATGGCCGGACAAAAAGTCTCACTGTGCAATCAGGAGCTTTCACACAGGGGTTTCGTGAGGTTACAGTAGTCTCCTTTCTGAAAATATTTATACACTGAAAACGACATACAACTGCGTGGCCTGCGCTGCAAATGCAATACGTGTAATAGTGGTTAACGGCCTATGATGGTTATCCAAATCCACTGTATTTATATGGGGCTGGCACGGTTTATGAACAACATGCTGCACACATTATAGCTAATATGAGAATAATGAAACACAGACTCCCCTTGGTTTTTTAGAATAATACATCCCAGTAAAACCAAATTGGAGCATTATACGGAAATGGCTTTTAATGCAATAAATAACCAGAATGAAAGCAATAAAACTGACTTTTCTTGATACCATCATTTTTTGGCACAACAGTCCCCCAAAATAAATCACACTTTTGTGAGGAAAAAGCGGTATTTTGAGATTTCATACTGCAACACGAGAAATGTATATTCTCCAGTCGATAAGGAAGAGGATATTATTAGTATAAACGATATGATTTGGGGAGTTCTTATTTCATCCCAAACATAATTGCTAACTTCCTGTCAGAAGGCGGGGCACCACATTATGTAGATTTGTCTGCACTTCTGACATGACCTATAAGCCTGTGGCGAGATTGTTCTTACATTGTGGACCTTAATCATAAGCAAATCGTGGCTTATGAAAACACAAAACAAATAGACACAAAAACAAATAGAGAAGAGGAGCACAATACACGCCCTTCCTAGTAATTGCCCAGATACAGCGCAAAAGAACTGCAAGATATTGATGAAAACTGTCGGAATTTCAGATGTTTGTGAAACTGGCTGATTTGATGAAACTTTAGTGGGGATTATGTGGTCACATGTTGCTTCCTATTGAACATATACAATGGTAAATTCTTCACTAGACCATAAAGCAATGTAACAACAGCAGAAAATCCCTATGAAATGGTCTCTGGCATTCATTATGGAGCATTTACTCATCAGGCTGCTGCTCTTTCAGCGGAAAAATAGGACATCCTAAAAGCCGCTGTAGTTTACGTTGACAATTAACATTAGAATACACTAAACTAAACCATACGTACTGTGTCTGTACTCTAAAGCTAAACCAGAGGGGCTGGGCTGCAATGTTAGCCTTGTTTTGAATCTTATTTCGTAGTTTTTAAGTCTTGGTTGATTCAATTTGGTATATAATGGAACTGTGTTTCTCTTACAATATTCAGTGTTTCTCAAATTTCTCAGACAGCAGCGCGTCATACAAGGGACCGTGGCGGAAGTAAGCTTGTTATGGGAATCACCAATTTTAGCTGTTTTCTAGCAGACTTTAACCATATTTGTTGCATACAAATAAAGTCAAGCAAAAATCGGGTTCACATGGATGTTTTGCCACAACAGATGGTCCAGTAGAAGCGAAAAAATGTCTTTCGAAGCTAGCGCTAGCATGAAGCTGACATTAGCATTATGGTTAGCTTTCTCCTTTCTTTATGTACATATGGGCTGATGAACCACTCTTTGCTCCTTTCCATGCCTCTGCATCTTTATTGAGTTGAAAATATATGAATCTCTCAGCATTTGTTAAAGTAGTGGCGGAGTTTTGGGGCGAAAGAATAGTTATTTTTCCCGCTTCGAACATGACTTGGGCGATTCCCGAGATGCCGTCTAATCACGTGGTGTCAGTAGCTCCGCGCTTATGAGTCCAAAGTGATGGCATTTGAGGACCGTTGCCGTAGCAAATAAAAATCCTAAACAAAATGGACTGGTCCCACATTGTCTTGCATGCCATCATTTTTCACATCAATTTACTATGCATTATACATTGCACATCCCCTTCCTTTTCCAAAAATGTCAATAAGCTTCGACATTTGAATAGTCTATTAATAACAAGCTAAAAACAATCTCATATTTTGCCTTGCGTTTCCATTTGCAGCTATTATTCGGATGGCGTGAACTTAATGGGATGCCTTTCCAAAAGTGATTATGTGCTTGATTAAACAAAACTCATAAACATTTCGGGCAGAGAGCGTAAAAAAAAAAAGACGAAGTCAAAATACGGGGGAAAACGATGCGGGCGTCGGAGCCGAGAAAGTCAAATGAAAGGCTAAACGCCGACGACGCGAGCGATCTGGATGACAGGCCCGTACTTTTGTGGCGCGTAATGCAGTCTGATTCGCGGCGCTGCTGTGTCAGCTAGGGCCATGGGAATGCAGCCGTATGGAGGAACGGGGGGAGGAAGGGGGGGGTGGAGGGTATAGGCGCCCACTGGATGACCATTTGTGACCCGGAGCATCCTGCCACTGTGCAGCCAAGAATGCATTCCCAAATGTCCCTTCCAGTCCCATCTTTATTGTTCTGTGGAGTCAGGGAGCAGCGCGTGTTGTTTTGTGCGGCTTATTCACTTGGAAAGCTTACGCTGTAGAATTGGTTTTCTTTTTTTTTTTGCTAAACAGTAGCAGATGAGCTCCAGGGCTCTGTGACTTTGTATTTGATGTGGATAAATTGGGTAAATAAACAGCAACGTTGCATCAGCATAATAGTTCTCGTTTCTTACTGAGGAGATGCAATACGACGGTAGAGCTGGGCAAGACATCTCATCGTTAAGTACTGCTTATTCGACACAAAGAGTAAAGTTTGACTAGTAGTAGTTGTAGTACTTAGTATGTGGTAGTCAGTACATGTAGTAATTGTTTCAGTACTCCTGGTGTTTTTTTGTTTGTTTTTTTGTGCGGGCTTTGCAAACCGAAGGCCCCGGGACTGAGGTAGGTTGTATTGTAGGTGGTGGTATAAGGTAGTAGTAGTAGTAGTAGTGGTGGTAGTAAAGGTAGTGGTAGAGGTAGAGGTAGAGGTAGTAGTAATAGTGGAGGTAGTATTTCTTCCTCTTTTTTACATGAAAATGTCTGAATGTCCAAATAAATTTAAAGTGAAGTGGTGTCAAAGTATTTTGTTGGTCAAAATACTGAGTAGAAGTACAGATACCACTTGATCAACTGAGCAGGTAAAAGTTGCTCAGTCAAATTACTACTCCAGTGTAAGTACTAAAGTATTTGGTGTAGATAATAATCAGTTAAGTGGTATGAAATACAACTCGGCGGCTTCAAAAGCACGAAAATCAGGTGCAAATTCCCCCTCTGTACGGCAACACAACGGGAACAAACCTTCCTTGTCGCGAGTCAGTGGGATTGACAGTTAACCTGCACAGCGCCCCCTACTGCTCTGGAGTGTGGATCATAAGGCTTTTGAAATGAACAAAAAACACATGGCCAAAATTGCTTTTATGTTTGGAGCTTTCCAGTTGAAATGTAGTAGACTTAGTAAAATAAAGTTTACTTGAGTGCAGTTTTATTCTTGCCCCGTTTAAACAAACAGCTCTTGTATATATACATATATATACCAAAGAGTGTTGTGGTAAATTTTCAAAGTAAAACACCATTATCTAACTTCTCCCTGTGCACCAAGGAGTTAGCAGTTTTTAGCTGAGGGCCAACCCTGGGGCACCAAAAAATGAAACAATTATTTGCTGTTGTTTCGAAGCTTCCAAGCAGCTTCCATTTACAAGATTAAATCAGCTATTCATAGCAGTTTCCCTCATGCATTTCTGTCAAACGTGCACAAGCAGTTTAGCCGACCAAGCACTTTTGGTCACATATGTCCGACTCGTAGTCCTAATGTCTCCACCATATGGACTCAGAACCTCAGGAGAGACGAGGTGAAACTTTGGCCTGGTTTTAACTTGATATTGAAGTCTTCATTCCAATATATTTGTCCCTCCTCGTCACATCTGGCATCAACATATGTCCCATTTCCTCTCTGTTCAAATAAACACATGGTTATGATTGGCCGATGACTGTCATCTTTAATTCATGCCATAAAAATAGACAGAGATGAGCTCACCTTGTCACGAACCATTGGCATTTAGGAGTGCAACTGAGATATTGATGGCAAAATAAAGTAATTTGCTGCAGACTGTCCTGCGAAATGTCATGAGAATGTATTGTTCTAAGAAATAAGACCCTCCATTTGTCATGCTGAAAGACAATGGTCCATTATCACACAATTGACAGACAAATTGGCGTAAAAATAACAGCAGCAAGGGGCACTAGCGAATGTGATTCATGATGGCTGTCAATTGATTTGTACGGCCTTTGCCTGTCCGCTCTTGCTCCTGGATTTATTGAGAATGTACCATTATAATATAATTATATATTACACTGCCTGACCAATAAAAAGAGTTGTCACATACTCTAATATTTATTTGGATCGCCTTTAGCTTTGTTTCAGTAAGCTTCTGTGCTGTCAAAAAGTCCAGCGTCGCATTTTCCCCAAGATCTTGTATTGATAATGGGAGGATGCGACCACTGCACAAAGCCTTCTCCAGCACATCCCAAAGATTCTTAAGATCTTTAGCGGCCAATCCTAGTGTGACAATGATGTCTCACGCTTCCTGAACCACTTCCCCCACAATGCGTACCCGATGAATCCTGGCTTTGTCATCTTGGAATATGCCATCAGGGTAGAAGAAATCCACTGATGGACACATAGTTTGGCTGAACCTAGACCTGACCAACTGTAGCCTGGTGGGACCAGAATGATTCCCGCCCTGTACATTTGTATACATCGGGGAATCAGTCTGGACCTCCCGCCCCCCAGTGGCGGTATCCACTAATCTAATTGTTCCCGTGCAATCGGATTCGTTTATTTGCGTCACGTGATGTACACGAACAGCATCACTCACGGGATGCACGGGAAGTCCTTCAATAACAATCTACGAACGGCGCACGAGAGAGAGAAAGAGCTCGTCTCCAATCGACGGTAAATGACCAAAAGCACATCGACAGTAGGTGAGTTTCTTGACGTATAATCCTGCGCGAATATTAACTCAAAACCCGCTAATGACACCGCATCAACGGCGGACGCCCGCCCTTCGCTGATTGGTTTACTCCGCTGTTTGCTTGCGTATCTACCGCTGAATGGAATCGACGCAGGGGTTGACCTGACCCACCCGATGCTACTGTGGTGTGTCTGGATTTTTCCAGGCTAGACCAACTGCAGCAGCCGTAGATCAGAATAGTTGGTTATATCCAGGCTTTTTTAAAGCTGGAAGTGTCTTTTCAGCCAAACATGTTGGTGTTTACTCTTTGCTGTCTTTTGTTTGCCCAGGATAATTTTCTGCTGCAGTACCGTGGATCGGCCACTAATCAAATAGTTGGCAGGTCTGAGGGTGCAGCAGACAAACTTGCGAAACTCTTGTGTTACATTCATTAGAGTACTGTAACTGTAACTGTAAGCCTAAATGTAGCACTTCACAAATTCTTTCCAATCATCGGATGGCAGCATTTGTCTGTTCATCAGCACAAGGCTCTACATATACGCAGTCTCCAAAACTAGCTCCAACAAGGGCCCAACGGTCTGCCTCTTGTCAGATGCCAAGGAAAGCCAACTCTCCCAACTGCAGATGGGAGAATTGGTGTGAAAAGGCCTTTAGTTTCCAAAAGTTTCAAGGCGTTTAGAGTGCGCATTTCAAGGGGGAAACACACACTTAAGCTTTCGCCACAGCACATTTTAAAGATCATCTTAAATTGTCAGGATTTGAGCTGGTATTGAGTTCAGCTTGAGTTCAGTCCCAGCGGGAGACGCTGCTAAACGAAAATAAGTTACTTCTAAATCAGAAATAAGCTCTGTCAATCATTTCGCCATATAGTTGGGAGAATATCTTTTACCAAGTGCTAGACTTTCAAACTTGACTAGATCTCATTTGAACGGGAAAACAAGCCTTACACCAAACTCTCTATTGGGAATACAGAGGCTTGGCAAGCACATTATTGCAGCCGCTTTGGCTTGAGTTTGTGGAAGTCTTGTGGGTTCAGAAGAACACAAATAGACTCAGAATCGATAAAGCTGGTGGATATGAAAAATAACCGTTTCCCTTTCCCAGCCGAGGTAAAGGTTCTCACTCACAGACAGTTTTGTTAACCCCAACGCTTTGCAGGTCAAATTCAGCTGTCAACCGTCGTATGGCTGCTTGTTAGTACATAATAACCTGCAATAGATGGTATACAATGCTATTTTTTAACTTGCAGTTACCTTGATAGATTTCTTGGAGTTCTTTCAATTTTTTTAAAGGCCTGTACCTGATTTTTGTTCTAGTAGTGCAATGAAGTGTGTTTTGCCCTTTAGTATATTGTAAAAGCCAACATTTGTGGACAAAAAGATGATAGAAATATAAAGCATTTTTGCCCCTGCAAATTCTCATTGGATGTCACTCCAAATGCAGCTTTTTCAGTTGGCTTTATTACATTAATATTGTTGTTTTACAAATGTTTACGGTTAGGACATAGGATTATGGTTAGGATTAAGGTTAGGTTTAGGAAAAAGGATTTGGTTAGAGTTAGTACAATGTGAGGGGCGGGATCATGGCGTAACTGGGTTGGAAAGTGGAAAGACGCCATTTTTATAGTTTGCGAGTTAGCAGGTAGCAGGCTAGCTGTTGTTAGCATGAGAGCAAAACTCCGCATTGCTCCTTGAAAGTTGGGAAACGTGTTTATAAACTCACCCTTGTGAAAATCTGGGATATTAAAAATGTGTTCGGAAAGCAAGGAATGAGTTTAGACCACAACTAAAAGTTTAGCGCTAACTCGCCTGCTCTTACATTGCAAACCAAAAACATCGGGAACGGGACTTTGTTTGTTTTGGGTACCTTAAAAAGTGGGGTCATTTTATTTGGTAAGGTTACAATTAAAACTATTTTGTGTGTTTATTTATTTATTTTTTATATATATTACAAGTCTTAAGTGATCATACATTTTGAGAATGTCTTCCCCTTTAATTCCTTCTTAAACAGTATTTGTGATTGTTTTGTGCAGAAAGAGACTGCAGCAGTATTTTAATCATTGGGAATATTTTTTTTACTAGCAGAAGCCACACACTGAAGCCCCTGAACACAACAAACATTGATTATAATTGACGTAAACATCTCTTCTTGCTCTTGCCATGTAAATTAATCTTTCGATAACAATGACAGTCTGTACAATCAGGCCTAAAGAATGGTCCTCTGATTAGTCCTAATCAAGCGCTGCCTCAACACAAATACTCCGGGCTACCGCGCTGATCCATTACGCCGTTGCTCATTTAAAGACATTTCGGAGTCTTTTCTTTTGTTTCTCAGGTGGGAAACTATGTACAGTTATTGTCTTTGGTATAATACTCCAATGAGATGCTAATGCTTACTGCTACACTTTTCCCACAGTGGCGAGGGGGTGGTGTCGCTAAACAAAGAGATTTCAGGTTTCTCAAAGGGACAGGAGATTTGTTAAACTTCAAACCAAGCCAAGGGAATCTTTGGCAAAGCGGTTTTAGATCAACACTTTATAGCATACCAACAAAATGAAACAAAGTGGTGAAGGTGTGCTTGAAAGTGTTCCAAAAGCGCATTACTGTGGCTAAAGTCTCTGTGAATCTGTGAAGCCAAGACCTTCTAGTTTCTACAACTTTTTGTGAGATCTGAGTGAAACACAACTTACCGAACCCTAATCATAACCCTAACCCCTGACTCTAACCCTAACTCCTTGAAGGAACAGGTTAACTCGCCTTTGGACCGCTCAAGCACCTCCGACCTTCACGGTTTGGCGTGCTCTTTTAAGGTAACGCCATAGCACGACTATTTTGTGGCACAGCTTTCTGTTGAAGGAACGCTGGGATTAAAGATGTTCACAATGAAGCAACTTCCATTCAATGCTCAGACCTCATCAATCAATGCATTATTTCAGGCAGCACAGTGCTTAGTCCTCTGGCCACACAGCGAGAAGTTCAGGGGTTTGACTCCCAGAGTGAGCGGTGTCTTTCTGTCTGAAGCGTGCATGTTCCCCCTGTGTCTGTGTAGTTTTCCGCCAGTGCTCCAGTTTCCTCTATGGCAAGGTAACCTTAAGTAACCAGTTATAATACTAACGGTCTCCAACCAATCCGTCCGTGATCGCGCTCAGCCCCCCTTTAATCCTGGATACGTTTGCAGACAGAACTCTCCGGGGAAAGACATTCTGAATCTCAATGGGACGGTGAAATAAAGGTCACAATAGCCTATAGATGCAGCTGCAGATACAGGCTCCAGACAGCCGCACACCGGAAAAATACAATCGACTTTGTGCGGCAAACCTCAAGACGGCACTTGTTCGATAGCCGTTTCTGACATAACACTTGTATCATCAGCCAACAGGGGAAAATTAGGTTATAAAAACACTATTCTCTGGGAAATTTGAACATATTCATCCTGAGACATCTGTCTTTATGCACGCCAGCGTTTTCAGGCTGAGAGGAGAGCGTTGAGGAGCTGGTGCAGGGAATAGTTGGATGATACCTTGGAGGGGAATGAAATGCAAAACAGCTGCGCTACAGTGTGACAGAGCCGCGATCCTTCCTGTCCTGACTACAGTACAAGCTTCTGGCTGCAAACTTTCACTTCTCTTCCCAAGAAATCACTGAATATTTATAGACCCGCACTATTTTTTGCGCACAGAAACTCCCAAAACCCATATAACTATTCTAGCAGGATGAAAAATAACCTAATGGGGACTTTAGCCAGTCAAGTGGAGCCAGGAGGAATCAGACTGAGACGAGGAAGGCTGGGATCCTGAACTATTTTTGAAACAACCTGGATTTGATATCTGGGGCTTTCCTGCACTGCATGTCTCTGTTAACAAAACTCTTTTCCTGTGTGTCCAAACTAATTCTTATAGAGAGGGTAGGCCCTATTATGCATTTTGCAGGTTTGGTAATAATGCTAAACACATAGTTATCTCTATGTTACAATGTGTTTATCTAGAACAACTTAAACCAGATAAAACAAATATTGTAGTTTCACTTCCTGGCTATTCAAGCAAACTAACTCTAAGCTCCTCCCTCTTTGAGCTCCCCTTAGCTGTGCAACTGTTTCAATAAAGAGAAAAAGGAAGCAAGAAAAAAAAAGTCTGGTCAGCCCATGTGACTGTGAAGCTGTGGCCATTGTTGAATGAATGGATAAAGCTTAGCAAGAGATCAAGAGGTTAGGAAAGATTTCCTAGAGAGGTAGGACCTCAGGAGGAGCTGTTTAGGAGCCTCTGGGGAAGATTCAAAGATTACTCAAAGATGTGCTAGTGCCTCGAACTACAACTCCAGGTGTGTAGGTATCGAAGATAGAACTTTATTGATCTCACAATGGAGAAATTCACTTGTTACTGTACATCAGCTCCCAAGATACACTTGAGTCGTTCCAAAGGCCATATGGTTAATTTGGTCTCCACGTGATGTGCTGGGGGAAATAAGGCCAACACGTTGATTATACACTTTGTGGCCTCTACCTCAACATCGCAATTTAATGTGACAGTGTCCGACCCGTTTGTTCGGACCCTCTTAACACGGATCATTATCTCCCCATAAACATTAACCTCTATATTTGTATACACTCCTTTGACCTGCTCATCATCAAACAGCCGTGGACCACACGCCTCTTACCAAACGTACTTCCTGCCTGTGTCCAGAAGCGAAAGGTCCCTCGTAGTCGACCTGGCCTATGATTCACTCTCCGCGTATCACGGCTTTTTTACCTTGACGGCAGCAGACAGCCTTTTAAAAGGCTCCAAGCCTCATGCATTATCGATGGCGGTCTGGACGTGAACTTTGGTGAGTCACATCTCTAAAGGGTGAAGTCATTTGGAAAGTCTGTGTCTGTGCGGCGGGGGTAGTAACTGTTGTAGTACGTTAGCGCACAAGTGGGATTTATCAATGAGGCCCCTCGCAGTGAGCAGCTGCCTTTTGTTGTACATGCGATAAATTTCATTCCCCCTCAAAACTTGAGCCCTGAAAGATCGTGTTTGTGGAGAAACTGGCGTGCAACTTTGATAATAAAGGGGAATTCATGTTTTATTATGTTTGCTTTTACATTTTACTTTGAAGGGTACACAGCACATGGTTTGAGGAATAGATGGTAAGGATCATACCCACGCAATGTATGAAATGTGCAAAGGGGGAAAGACGGGGATCTCTTATGCTATATTGAACTGACCATTTATTTAACCAGTAAAGTTCCAGAGAAGTGTCAAGGAAATCCTGGCCTCTGAAAGGACTCCTATTATTCATGTTTTCATTGGTAGTGGAAAACGAGGAGGAAGGAGACTGTTAAATACCGGAGCGATACTTTTTTCCCATACCTATACAAAGATATTTGTTATCTAGAACCAGAGAAAAGAACAATAATATATGGAAGATATGCAAATTTACAATATCAAGGTCATCGCCAATGTCACGAAAAATAAGGAAAAATGTGTCCCAAAAAAATTTGGGGAAAATGGGGCAAACATTAAGAAAAAAAATTTGTCCCACGTCGAAAGGAGCCAGCTGAGGTGGCTAGGGCATCTGTTCCGGATGCCTCCTGGTCACCTCCCTCGGGAGGTGTTCCAGGCATGTCCTACTGGGAGGAGGCCTCGTGGAAGGCCCAGGACACGCTGGTGGGACCATGTCTCTGAGCTGGCCTGGTGTCGTCTCGGGGTCCCCCCAGAACAGCTGGAGGAGGTGTGCGTGGATCGGGAAGTCTGGGCATCTCTGCTGAGACTGCTGCCTCTGCGACCCGGCCCCGGATAAAGCGGAAGAAAATGGATGGATGGATTAAGAAAAAATTGAGAAAGAACTGGAGGAAAAAAAATCTTTTATTTGAACTGAAACAACCAAGTCACTTCTTTAAATGCTGTCCCTGGACCAACAGCATCAAAACTTAATTTTATTTTTCATTTTTCGGTACCTTCGATACTTTTATTATCTTTCATTATCTTTTTAGTACCTAAACTTTCTGGACCCTAAATGTTTTTTTTACAGACAAGATTTGACCGATTAAACATACCCCGTTTCTTAGTCAAAACGGGCAAATTATACACATTGAGTGCATGAGGTGTCCTAGCATATTAAACTTATGTAAAATGTAAAAAAGGGTCTGCTCGTCCAATCCGAGTCAGTGTGTGGGTCTCTGTGGGGAAATGTTGCATGCGCATTCACAGACAAAATGGTTGCTTGTGTTACATTGCAACCTTTAAACTGTTTAACTGGTGAATCATTTTGCGCTTAACTGCTATTAGCAGACAATTACCATTAACATGCAACCGCAAGAGTGCCGTGTTACTCATAAAAAATAGTGAGCCCACCTACTTAGAGAGCGTTGTCTGAAGTGTGCAATTTAAGATCGTGATGGCCCTATTTAGTACTGACATTTTATGAGGTAACTTTGTCCTCTGCATTTGTTTTTTTTATAAATGTTGTTGGTTTTCTCTAATAATGACTAGTAGCCTGTGTTAAGTATTAATCATAGCTCTACACCAGTGAAGTGTCAGATTTTATGAACGAAAGCTGAAACTTGTATGTTCTACAGACGGGCTGAAACTTTTCACTTTAAGTACCACCTAAAAAAAACATTCCATAGATCGATATCAAATCTTGGGTAAAACAGGTCTTAAAAAAACTCTGCCCATGGTCCATTTTGCCCTGTAGAGTACGCACATTGTTTTAACGGCGTTAGGTGAGACTAATGGTGTCCCTGAACTGAGCACACGTGCTGAGTAAAGGGAATGGGATCCAGGTTTCAGACTGAAACAAGACCAACAATCTGTGAGACAATAACATGCGCTCCAGAAAGTGTGTAGAACGAGTCAGAGCTAGACTTTACAAATTAAAACAGGGTGTAGGCGGACCAGACAGGACTATGACGTAACGACATCTAGGCCATGGAGTGCTGATTTGAGAGTCTCTGATGGCATCGTTTCAAAAGCATTATGTTGAATACTCGTGTTCAGCTATAGTTTAATGTGTAATTGATTAAGTGTTAGAATCCAAATACAGACTTAAGCAACATAACATACTTAATCCAATTAAACAAAACTTGTTTCAATTCTGAAACACACTGGGAGCCAATGTAGTGAAGCTCAAACTGGGGAAATACATTCCCATCATAATGACACCATTTTATCATAATGACGTAATAATGACATCATGATCACGTCACTATGACATCATTATGGCATTGTATTATAGTGACAGTATTAGTATTATGCTTATGCTAACCGTACCATTATGCTAACCGTACCATTATGCTAACTGCACCATTATACTAACCATAGCATTGTGCTAACTGCACCATTATGCTAACCATAGCATTGTTAGTTTTGAAATTAACAAACAAACCAATTATAAGTCAATTGGGAAAAAATAGTCAATACAATATTGGAAAAAGAAAAGAGAAAATTAGTGAAAGTACAAATCGGTGGAACTTGTGAAATTTGGTGAAAGGTTTGAGAAGTTGCAACATGCCACAGTTAAAGATAAGAACCTAATTGATCTCACAATAGAGAAATGTGCTTGTTACAACAGCAGCTCTCAAGAAACACTCAGGCAGGTGCAAATAGTCAGGACATGTGCCATATATACAAACCAGGATTTTGTGCAAACATGTAATAGTAAATAGAGGGTATCTTAAGGAGAATGGATAATAAAACACCCTAAGAAAAAGGGGCAAAGAGTATAAATAGTTATAGAAATTAGAACGGAATGTAAGATATAATAAAGTGTCTTCGCAGTGCAAAGTTAACAGTCATAGTGCAGGTGATTGATGAAGTGACACTGATGGAGCGATTATTGCACTTGGTTTGCATAGAAAAAGTGCTAAATGTTGAGAATGGAACATAATCTGTTATGTTTAGCTCCATGTGCTAATTTAAAACGTTTGAAAACCCGCCTG
The DNA here is from genome assembly GCA_021464625.1 of Proterorhinus semilunaris. Classification (NCBI taxonomy): domain Eukaryota; kingdom Metazoa; phylum Chordata; class Actinopteri; order Gobiiformes; family Gobiidae; genus Proterorhinus; species Proterorhinus semilunaris. Next base: position 25,340,454 of record CM038356.1, on the reverse strand, counting down.
GCTTCTTTCTAATTCTCTCATAATGTTTACCAACACGACTTCTTCACTTGACCTGGCTTTCACATGTCTCACTGATCTCTCTCTATTCTATTTGCATTTGGCTTTCGCAGCTCGTCCATAGTCAACAAACAATAAACGTTTTATTTTCCTGAACATTGTGTAACTTGCAACACGCAATGAAACTTTACATTTAACAGCCATATTCTTTCCCGTTGCTTTATGGCGCATCTGGATTGGATTAGCCCCCTTCCCGACGCTCCACTGGACACGCAGCAGATATGCCTATTACATCGGAACACTTCACCATCTTTTAGCTACAATCGGCCCTTTGTTTCCTGTCAGTATTGCATCCTGTCCAAACAGTTGCCATCAAAGACCCGAGGCGAAGCGTGTTTATGAAAATTGCACACTCCGTTCTCCACTGTACGGCGTTACCAATACAGTGTTTCCCAAGGGCCGTACTCTATTTGACTGTTCAACATCTGCGCAGCATCTGAACGCCAGCTGGATGGTAAAAAAGAGAAGAGAAAAACAAACGCCTTTGGTTGGATTATCCCAACTTGAGAAGGAATGTATCTGTTATGAGATGAGATATATGGCCTGCCGCATTTGGCCGCGTATTCCGTCTCTCCGTGTACATTCTAATAAACAAGTATACATGTATTCACAGCCAACAAAAGGGGCTCATTTGCATATCGTGTTTTTACGTCGTTGTGAAGTCTAAAATGGTTCGACGCATGCTGTGTTGCATGCGAGTCGTACGCCACGTCGCAGTAACTGGGATGATTATATAGGTCAAAATGATGCGGTTTTCCGTCAACAAGTCTGATTTGGCTTTGTTTTCAGATCTAAAGGAAAGTTTTGACTTCTTTTGGATGTTCTATGGTTCTACTGTAATAGTGCATAGTGTTGATACTATCACTACCTCATTGTGACAGCTCTAAGGCTCCACTGTTGGTTTGTCAGGAGCAGCGGGCCGTGGGGTTTCAGTCAGGGCCTTCAATAGCAACCTGGGTTCACGCAGTCAAACGCATATAAACGTATCGACAGTCGGCGTATGGATAAAACTGCCTGTTTGCGTGGCATTTGTTCGCTAAAGGATTTGTCAACAATGCAAAGTTACGCAGCGGTGCCTCCGCCCCCAAACAAAAACACCTTCGGGAACACTCGGGCTAGCATACGGAAACACACGACACATGACAGGCGGAGACGAGCGCGTTATAACGTGGAAACAGGCGGATGTTTTTAGGAGATGTTTTGTTGACAGAGCTCAAACGCAAATCAACCGTAATAAAAGATACTAAACTTAAAGTTTTGTGGTATTTGACATACCTTTTTTTATAGCGCTCGTAGTCTCGTACCTGTTGCCTGCCCGAGTCCCAGCGCAACTGACGCAAGGAAACCCTTCTCCTGTCCGGGGCGTCTGGGAGTCTACGTCCCGCTGTCGTTCCCGCTGCTTCATTTTGCCTCGTTCGGACGTTTCCAAGAGGAATATCTGTTTATCTGGTTCTCTTCGGATTGGCTGGAACGTCTTGCCCATGCGTGACTACATTAGCGGTTTCCGAGGCGAACAAACCGTAGGGGGCGCTGCTGAGCTACTGAAGGCCCTGGGGGCGGACTGTCAATGTACATCCAATTCTGATTGGCTGATAATTCTGTCAGTCACGCTGGCTGTCAATCGTGTGCGGCCTGACAACACAGGGCCTGCAGAATCTGTTCTGAAGGCCCTGAGGAGGAGCCGCTCGCCAGAGGTGTTCAAGGCACTTTTTGAGTAGGAAATTACAGTTACACATCAACAAAACCAATATAAGCGACTCAACTGTACATTATATAAATAAATTAGAAATTAAATATACTATCAAGATATTTTACACTTTTTTTTCTTCATTTGGCCAGGGCCAGCAGAGAAGGCCCTGCTGGCCCTGACGGCACACCACTGGTCAGGAGATATTTTGGGTGTTATGGCTAGCATTTGATTTGGTAAATTTTGGCGCTACACTTGTAAACAGGCAGCGACCTCGCTCTCTCTCAGGACGGCTGCATTTTTTTGCTTTTTTCTGCGAACTGCATTTGTGGTTTCTGTGTTAAAAGTAAACAGTTTATCAGCTAAACCCATTTGAGATCAACACATTTCTTCTTCTGAGACACTAAAGAGGCACCAAGAGCCCCCACAGCTGCAGCTCAGTGGAGACAATACAAGCGGCGCTGCAGGAAACAAGGAAGGGACAAACGATGAGGTATCTGGGCGAGACTCACAGCTAAGCCACACCATGCCTTCTGTTATTCTGGCTAGTGGACGTTCACTGGAGAATAAAACAGATTAACTCTTAAGCTCTTCCCAGAAGATGGTGAAAGACTGTTGGGGGGCGGAGGGAGCTGCGCAGGAGGAAGAGGAAGGAGGAGGTGGAACTGACCAGTGCAGGACACCACGCTCTGAAATGGAGACAAACCCAGGAGGCGCTGCACCGTTTTAGAGGATCAGAGGAGGCTGAGGCAGCCAGCCAGGTTTCCTCTGGCTTCCCCTACCTCTAAAAACATGCTGGTCAGGTTGACACACAATGGCAGCGCGGCTCAGTCGCAGCGGCTCAGGACTAACACCTGAACACAATTTTGTTGCATGCTTGTGCAATGACAAATAAAGCACTTACTTAAAGGTGCCTCTACCGCCCACATCGAAACCTGCTCTAGGCTCTGGAAGCACTTTTCTGTGTTTACCCAGTGACTTTTCCAAAATATATATATTAACCTCTTAAACCCCCACCTGAACCAAGCACATTTTCTCCAGTTTGGCGTTTCCCAAATCTAAAAGCTTCTTGAAAAAAGGGTCAAAATAGCGACAGAAATGTGACAAAAATGAGATGGAGAAAGAGCATAAAAAAGTGACAACAACATGGCAAAAGATCATCCGCTAACATCATTTTTTGGGGGTCTTAGCTTTCAAATGAGGCGTTACACTGGCCTATAGGCTGCAACCTTTTAGATTTGGGTAAAGCCAAACTGGAGGAAATGCACTTAGGTAAGGCGGGGTGGTAAGAAGTTAAACACTACTTGTGTGCTTATGAATGAACAAATGCTGAAGAATGCTTTGTAAATAGTTAATAGATACTAATAACAACAATAAAGTTTTTATAAAGGTTAAGTGCTACAAAAGTTATTGCTGAGAAGGGAGTATGAATTGTGATCTCTTCTAAAATGCCAGTTGGTTCGGTGTCTGGGCGTTGGTCGAGTTTCCAGCAGCATCACTTTCTCCTAATACCGTGTTTTATTTTTAACCCCTCTTTGGTGAAGCAATGTGGCAGCGCTAACTGCATGTGCCATGTCCAATGTAAAGCCACACGGACTGAACACCACAGCTCTGTGAGGAAGTGTTTCCAAGCACCAACTTGTGCTGCCAAAGTTTCCTAACCCAGCACACCTTTAAAACAGCCAGACACTTGAGATTTTCCCCTTGTTTTGCCACAAACAGGACTTTCATGGAATTGTGCGGCTCTGTGTTCATAGAGAGTTTTACTGTTTTGGCAGAGCAGTGGCAAAGTAACATTCTTGGCTCAAAGCAAGAGAGGTGAGCGAGCTTGTTCTTACCATTAAGGCGTGAATGGCAGGTTCAACCCATTTGACCGGGTGTGACATTTCTGTGATGTGTATTATTTTACTTCCTTATAATCTTGGTAGAACAGAAAATCTAAATTTTCTAATTTTTGTAACTACTTGTAGTTTTACAGCACTTCATTAGTGTGAAATCCATCCATCCATCTTCTTCCACTTGTCCGTTGCCGGGTCGTGGGGGCAGCTGTTGGAGCTGCCCAAATCACATAGCACCGGCTTCCAATGGCTCCTCCTGCAGGTGGTGGGTCCACAGAAGGACGGCCTCATGGTTCTAACCGGGCCTGTTGGTCTCTGGTCTCTCATAAGGGGCTTCTGAACCGCTCTTTGTCTGACCCGTCACCTAAGACCTGTTTGCCATGGGAGACCCTACCAGGGGCACGAAGCCCCGACAACAGAGCTCCAGGATAATTCGGGCGCTCAAACCCCTCCACCACGTTATGGTTTATAAAGACTTTACTGTAATTACAATAAAGCTACCCAAACTGCTGGGGTGGTAAAACTTCATTAAAACTTCAGCTATTGCCAGTCTTAGGGTTACAGTAATCATCTGTAGGCGTAGTTGCAGATGTTACTTTCCTCAACAGTTTTATACAATCTATGTAAAAATGTCCAAAAAGAGGATTAAATTAGAAAGGTCTTTCCAACTTTGCAAATTTTACTATTGTTACCATAGAAATAAAAAGCGGAAGTGCCATCTTAACGTATGAAGACAGTTAGCAAACAAGAAAGTTCACTGTTAGCCAGTTCAATGTATTTTTCCTATAACCGTTAGCATTTAGCCATCAAACTTTGCAAATTATGAACGATACAAATGTTTTCAGCCGATGTCAACCCATTAACCACATTTAGGTGATATCAAAGCCCGAAATTATTCATAAATCTACAAACCTACTTACATTAGATGAGAATTAGCAAAAGAGCTAACAAGCTTAATGCTAAATCATATTTTTCTTTTTGTGGGGTCAGATACACATCCACTGCCCACCAAACATAATTTTTTGAGATGTTAATGGTAGAGAAACCACAGAAGTGATGCCATAACGCAGACATGTCATACCTTGCCATACTTTACTATAGGGTCTGGTTTCACCATTCATTTATATGGGGATAGAACAGGTCTGAAAAGCCGTTGGCTAACAGACATATGCATTTATAGAAACAGATTAAATAGCTAAGATTATTTCTGTGATTGCTATGATTGTTGCCATGACAGTGTTTTACTTTCTCTTTATACCAATTGCCATGACTACATATGGTAGTAATAATAATGCATAAGTCTTCTAAAGCACTTTTCCCAATGCTCAAAGTAGCCATTTGTAAGGCCCTAAAGCCATGACATTCATTCAAATTGTGTGGATGTTTGTTAGAGGGATAGAAACTCAATGTTGCTGTATGTTTGAAAGCCTATTTTTGACTATTTTTGTAAATTGTATCTTTCGTCCCTCCATGTCCCACCAAATCCCACGTCATCAACAACCGTGATTATTACCCAATGAGTGTACCCAGCAATGTATTATTTAGTTTCATCTCAAAAGCTCACAAACAGGAGCTCTCGTCACCCCTTCTCCGCTCGCCTCGTCTCTAGTACATGGTGTGCTGCTTGACTCGATCTTTCCGTTGGAGCTTTTTCCTCACAGGAGTTGGAGCAGTTTTCTGTGGACACAAAGGCTCCTTTTACATCTCACCAGAGGTGCGACAGCAATGCACGATCTGTAGAAAGTACTTACCGCTACGAAAGGCTTTCATTGCTTTACTTAGTTTATGGAGTAATCTTTATATGTAAAAAAGAGTATTTTAACCACAAAGAGGTGTTTTTATTAAAAGGTGAAAACAGTCGCCATTTTTTAAAACATCAGTTGCAAAAAAGGCTCTACGTATACTTTATTAAGCCCCGTAGGGAAATTCTTTCTCTGCATTTGACCCATCCTCAATGCCGCTGGGGCGACCTGCAGGAGCAGTGGGCAGCCAGCGTAGGCCGCCACCTAAGGACCCATCTCCAGATGTGAAGACGGACACTAATGACTATTGTACATGTTTTTAGTGTAGGGGAAACCGGAGTACGCAAACATGGGGGGGAGAACATGCAAACTCCACACAGAAAGGCAGTGGTGGGAATCGAACCTGGGACCTTCTAGCTATGAAGCACGAGTGCTAAACACTGTGCTACCGTGCCGCAATGTTTTCAACATGATGCTAGTGACTGTCCATCAGTAACTTACTGCCTCCATGTAATCTTCAGCTATTTATATTTATTTGGACAAGATGCTGCTACTAACTCATAGTGAAATAACAAGACAGGAAGTGCTGTGCCTCTTGCGAATTGCCTCGTAAGTCAAGTGTCGCTCGCGTGCATAGCCCAATTAGCCCATTAGCTCCACTGACTATGACTTGCTCGTGGTCTATTGGTACAGTATGGCTACACGAGATCAGTTATGGAAATTCATCTGATGTACCAATCTATGCCAAAACTATGATTATGTCAATAGCAGATTAGATGTGCTGGAGACAGAGAAGCTGAAAGTAAACGTTTATTTTTTATTTTTTTAAGTGTCTATTTCCTCCTTTTCCGCCATGGATCAATTTATGACCCCCTCCTTTTCCCAGAGTCCTCCTGCAGCTTTATAAATGTTTCAAAGCAGGCCGGCGTCTTCAATCCAAAACCACCTCAAAGCCTCGGCCAAGAAGGCAGGGACCAACACAACCTTCTGCAAACACATGCCTTCACCGCAGCACATCACAGAGCAACATGACACTGAACTAGCATACCTCAAAAAAATAATATAAAAAACTGTAGAGGCGACATAAGTTAGAGGGACTTGAATTCAAAATAATCCGGAATGGGTTGCCGTCGCATGACATCATTTTGTAATTGATGGGTTTCACAGTGAAGAAGTATGAAGATAGTTTCCACAGCAATTAAGAATTCTAAACAACCATCTTTTGAAAGGTGAAAAGTCCTCAAAATGTCCCCCATAACAACAGGAAAAAGTCATGTGTCTGAAACCCATCCTCGTCTCCACTGTGCGATGGTTCAAAGAGACCAACGTTTTGTCGTAGCGGTATTAGGCTCCAGGCGGCATGTGTTTAGCTGAGCCTGAGGTGTTTAATTCCGCGGGAAAGTGAAGGGAAAGTCCTGTAAAATGCGGACTTGAAGCCGCTCGTGCCGGGCCCAGAGATCCTAGCTGCAGCGAAAGGATGGCTCACTCTGCGACTAGCGTTCCAAAATATCACTGCCTGATGTCGGTCGTAACTTGTCTTTGGACGTACGACGGTTCTATTTGAAATCTTTGTCCCTGTCTCACTGAATGACCTAAGATTTTCCCCACGACAAGTAATCGACCAAAAGCGCCCAGTGTACACCCGGCTTTAGTGTTACCCGCTTCAATATCGGCTATACTGTTGCCATGCTGATATCGCAGCATGGCAACAGTTCATTGCAGAAAAATGGATTGAATCAATTTTGGAATAAGGCTGTAACATGACAATATGTGACAAAAGTGAAGCGCTGTGAACACTTTCCGGATGCGCTGTATAATATCTGTATTCTCTCGTCAGCTCGATGCCACAGTCACCGCACCGCGCCCCGATGAAGCCGTAGCGCTCATCGCGGCTCGATTTAAGAGCCACATGCAGCCACACTCGTGATTTAGGTCCTTAAACTTGATTTACGGGCGACATTTCTCTTCAACGGTTTGTCCCACACGCAGCGGGTTGGAGATCACATGGAAGCATAGCAACATGGTCCATAGCCAATCACTTTGTAGACGCTGATAAAGCATTTGATAACGGTCGTTATTCCGAGTCGTGGGGTTATTGACAAAAACAGCGTCTAGTTGTTGTCTGCAGAATTTCATGTGAAAAATGAGTGTCACATGTGGCTACAGGGCAAGTTTTTGTTTATTTCAATATCCTTGGTTTATTGGCAGGTGTAAGGATTTGGACGAGTTTGGTGGAGTTGGATAGCGATTCACTTTACCGTAGGTGTTACCCAGTATAGTTTGTGTATCGTTTGGCTTTTCCTTCCCGCCACTTTGCCAAGTTTTACTTCAGTTGGATAAGTGGGTTTTATAGGCATGTTTTAAGTGGGTAGTTTATCTCAAAGCAAACTTTCAGACACTAATGGGGTTGTGATAATGTTTAAAAGTGGATGCAGAGGAGTCCGCGGTCTGTGCGGTTCGAAATGCAGACCACAGGCCATTGACTTTTAATCCGGTGCATCCCTTCGATCTCTCTTGACTATGTGCCTGGTGGGTAACGCCACACAGATGTCGTCTAACTCAAATGTACAACTGAACAACTAGTTTAAGGATTCTCTTCATGGGGGGATAAAAAACCTAAATAAAATAAGAATCAATATAATTTCCACTATTATCATTGGCAATATTTATGTATTATGGTATACAGTGGCGGATTTAGCTATTTGGGGGCCCAAGGGCGAACACAGACATGGGGCCTTCCTCACACTTAATGTTCAACATCTTTTTAAATCCTTGGGTTTTATTTTTCAAGAGAATCTTACTTTTAACTTGATTTCTGAAGCCCTCCAGTCTTCTGCCATAAGTTAGATGCTGGAGATGGCGTCTGTGAAGAGAGAAAAGGGTAATGTTTCCAGAAATTATTGACGGTAAAGTAAATGCACAAAATGAAGATTATGTTTTTTAAATAACATTGTTTTCAAACACTTCATTCATAAGGAAGATCTGAAATTCCATACCAGCAATTACCTTGTTTTTTCTGCAGAATGTTGTAAAGATGATGATGATGATCTGCCTTTCTGTCAAATCTTCTTTTACTAGAGCGGGAAAGAAACAAATGAGATCACAAATATAGGAGTCATACACATAACAACAATCTATACTTAATGAATACCTTATTGCTTTGCTCCTCTCATCTCCTTAGCCCTCCATTTCATTTCTGCCTCTTTCTTCTTCCATTTATTCCTGTCTGTCTTTCTCTCATGTTATTGCATCCTGTTCTCTTTTCAAGGTTTCTGTATTTTACATTAATATTTCTCCTCCTCTTTATTCCTGTCTTTCCCTCCTTTTGAGTGCTTTCATCTGTGAATCTACGTTCTTCCTCCAGTCAGTGCTGCTGTGTTTTTTCTCTTTTCCATTTCTGTCCATGTTTTCCTCCCTTTAAACATTTCCATTGTCTTTCCTTTCTGCTTCCTATTGGTGTTTCCTGACTATTCTTCCTCTTCTTTTCCAATTCCATACATATTTCTCTCCCTTCAATATTCAATTTTTTTTTTTAAATCAAATTCACGACACCTGTTAGCTCCTCGCTGTTCACAAGGTTGGCAGCCGCTGCAGCACTTTCTCCCTGCTGCTGTCCATCAGTGCCGCCGGTGGATGGTACGCTGAAATATGACGTCACTTTTGGAAGTGAAGACATCAGCTTTTTCGAAGCAAGTTGCTTCTTTCTTTTAGTGGCACCACAAGGATAGTTCCTTTCCATGCTTGTTTTTTTAGGTTTCTACTTCGCAACGAATGTTGTGAGTTCCCGCTCCCGCCTCTCATTCATTCGGATCCAATCGCTTCCTGTTGCGTGCATTAGCGTCTTAAAGGAATAGCCCATTGTGACAGAAACATAGGGGGGTTTATGCCGGTACAGGGCTCAACTCATTCATAAATCAAAAGCCATTCCGTTGTTTGATGACTTTTTAAATTTTAAAAAGTAAGAAAATATTCATTTGAAGTTTAACAGGGGGTCCGGGGCCCCCCAACGTTAGGGGCCCCTAGGCGGCCGCCGACCTATGCCTAATGGTTAAGTCCGCGTCTGATGATATATCAGTAAGCAAAATGAAATATCTCGATAGCTTCTCGTCTTTGTTGTTATGGAGAGTGTGCAGTTACATCGTTTTCATTCTAAACGGAGCCTTTCACGTTTCAATAAATAATCAAACTTGATTGATTGATACATTGTTTTGAGGGTCTATCTCACCGGCCTGGAGACTAGTTGGAAACTCGAGTTGCCGCTGGTCACGGTGATGTCTCTCCGGTGGGATAGACTCTTTACCACCATCTACAGTGAAACAAATAGAAGTCCCCTTGACCCATGGCTTTACTTCTGAAAACGTCATTTGAAAGCTATGTCCTCCGTGCTGTCCGTCTTCTCTACAGTATGGCTTCATTGCACACATCCATGATTGTATCCACGATGAGTTGAACAATTCTGCTAAAATGATCCGAAACACTCCATTTTACACATGTCACACAGAAACCCAGTGAAACCGCCACAGTCATAAATCATCATTTCAGATTTAGACGCGCGCTTCTGTAGTTGCCATTAGCAATAGTAAAAGCACAGACATGTCCGGCCGTCAGCGGACCACACCCTTCAGTGAGTCAAGTGGCGGAAACTACATGTCACAGAGCTTTTTATACAACACTGACTTCAAACACATCTCAAAATATTATGTCTGTGCACGGAAAAAAAGCTATTGGTACTTTTTCTGGGACTGTTACAGTCCTCTTTTGGCTTTTTCTGTCTTTCTTGTTCCAATTTCCTGCACAGTTTCCTTTACCTATTAGTAAAGGAGGTGAGCAGATCGTTAGAGACGCTCTACTTCAAAGGTGTTTACCCACAGGTGAGAGTAGCTGTGATTAGAGAGGAGGAGACTGGCCTACCCTAACTCCTCCCCGTTGGTCTATATATTCAGCTGCGTGCAGATTGTGACCTCTGTCGCTGACGAAGCCTTTTGGATGAGAGGCGAAACGTTCGAAGACTTCAACTACCGAGTACAGAAGATGAATCAAGTACCTTCATTGAAGATTTACCTATTAGTATTAATCTGAAATATTTCATTTAACTTTTGCTGTTTTGCATGACTACATTTTGGAGGAGTGGGGGAATTTTATTTAAAAAAAAAATTTGTAATGGCAGAGGGAAATAAAAAATGTGTAATTATTATTATTATCATTATTAGTTTATTTGATATGAACATAACAACTGCTTTGGACAAACCAGATACATTGTTTTTTAGTGTTTTAGCAAAACTGCTAATTTGCGACACTTGTCCACAGGAGGCTACACAAAAATCCCAAATACATCAAAATATAGAATCTTTGAGACACCATTATTAGCCTTATTAGCAATTAAAAAACTCACACAAGCAGAAAAAAGTACAAGCTCTCTAGTTTCTTTGTGAAGTTAGTCGTCTAATAATTATAATTAAGCAGTATGTTGTACTTATAAAATAATCCATTTTCTTTTAAATGTACATTTAAGTACTTCTTGCTCCGCTGCAGCAGACTAATTATTCTTTGTAATCACTAGTTCACACATTAGTTACGGCCCCTTCTCAGTCAGAGCTTCCTCACATTCTTCTATTTAAATGTAACGCAGCAGGTGGGGCCTTAATATTACAGTTTTATTTCATTTGGAACACAGAGAATGATGAATGACTTGTAATGACACGTCTCGAAACACGAGATTAATATAATTAAAACCCAACTGCGAAATCATTTAAAACTAACCTTAAAATGATCGAAAATAAGCTTCGAGAGTTCGAGTTCAATGAAATATGAGCAAAATGTATACAATACGATTATTACAACACGATTTCTGAAATAGTTCTCTTCTGGAACCGCCACCTTAACGTGGTGGAGGGGTTTGAGCGCCCGAATGATCCTGGGAGCTCTGTGGGCTCTGTCTTTGTGCCCCTGGTAGGGTCTCCCATGGCAAACAGGTCCTAGGTGACGGGTCAGACAAAGAGCGGTTCAGAAGCCCCTTATGAGAGACCAATAGGCCCGGTTAGAACCATGAGGCCGTCCTTCTGTGGACCCACCACCTGCAGGAGGAGCCATAGGGGCTGGTGCAGCTCCCAACAGCTGCCCCCACGACCCGGCAACGACAAGTGGAAGAAAATGGATGGATGGATTTCTGAAATAAAAATGTGATCCATGTAGCATCTTCTGGTGAGGCTCGGGAGTCTATGTTAAAGTTCATTGCATGAAGTAGCCCTGGTGTAGCCAACATTTTAGAGCCAATCATTGTTTGTCAGGTAAAGCCACACTAACAAAGATTCCATGTGTTATGTTGTAGCTGACATGTAACAGCAGTGATGTTTCCCATTCACTCATTTGTTTCAAATCGCCGTGTTTATATGACTTTGGCAAACAAGAATTGCAGTAACTAATACTCCAATGATGCCAATGGATGCTTAATGGAGCAATGCTGTACATTAGGAGTTAATATAGTGGTTTATTGTCAGAGTTTATTGGGTGTGAGGATTTGTTTAGCACTATAGCTTACAGTGCATGCTGTACAAATAGGTGAGAATGTGTGAGCTCACTGTGTTGCTAAATTAAGTAGCTTAACACATTGTTTAATTAAAGTGAGCATTTACTTACTGTGTGGCGGATGGCCGGACTAATGTGAAGTCTTGCGTATAGTAAAACAATACACACACTCAATTTAAGGCACTTTTTCACACCGTCCAGACTTGGTCCGCCCATTGTTCTGGGTCGTGTTCACAGGTTGCATTAACAGCACCTAGCCAAAAGGGGGCAGTGTGTCAATGTTGGACAGCAACATGGAAGTGGACCTCAATGTTAACGGATGATTTTCGCAATGAATGAATGAATTATTACGTTTTGTCTGGCTATTTCAACACCGCATGAGCGAGTTCTTTGGCGTGTGCGTGGCACTGGTGGCATTTAAACTTTGCTGCGGCGATGATGGCGTATACGTTCTGTATATTTAGTCTCCACTTAATTTATATAATGAAGTGTTAATACTAAACAAGATGGTGAATGCGGAGAGAAATGACAACATGAAAAACGTATGTAAATGTATTGTGGCCCAACCACTTGACATAACTTTTCACATGAACTTGTTATAAGACCTCTGCTTCATTTGGATTGCAGGCATCTTAAGCGTCGCATAAAAATGGTTTCAGGGGGATTTTGCCACTGCAGTCAAAGCCAACGGGGCGAAGGGAAGGAGATGGAAATGAATCTCCATCGCACACGATCGTGAGACTGCTAATGAGCCTTTATGAATGCCTGACCCTAATAACGGCGTAATCGCATTGGGAAGGAACACACTCGCGCAAGACGCTCCCAAAAGAGCTGTTAGCATCCTCGCTCCAAAACGCGCCTAAATCCTCGGGAATTTTAATTACTCAGGAGATAGTCGGGAACTAGGTTAGCCTGTGTTGTTTTTGAAGGAGGACCTTATTGCTGCTGTCAATTGGAGATGCGTCAAAGCGTTCATAGGTGATGGCAGATGTTTGGCAAAGCTTATGGTTTGGCAGGTTACAATTTTATTTTTATTATTTATTTGATCAGGTTTGATGTTCTGCCACTGCTACATTTAAAAGGGATGTATCGTGCATGTAGTAGTGAGTTTTAAACCTGCTTTGCAGTCATTCAGTCTTTTCTACAGGTACAGTATGGCTTCACACCCTTGTATGGAGTTTTCCAGGGATTTAAAGCTTAACATAATAGAAGACATTAGATTGGCAGAAAATGCTCTTTTAGAGATCTCATGTGTTACTTGGAGCGCCCTCCTCTGGTATGCGTGGGAATTAACTATGATAAAACCAAGATGCAAGCCTCCATTATTAGGTAACGGCGTGATAACAAATCAATGGCACTGTAATAAACTGTTCAGAATTGGTCGTTAGTGTACTTAAATGGTGAAAAGAAAAGAAATCAAAACTTTGTCACTGCTCCAGGTATGTTTTTGACAAAGGATCAACATGGTGCGAAGCTCAAAAATGTCAATTTAGCATGATTTTTCCCCATATAACTCATTCATTTATTTGAAACGTGTGCAATGGCAAAGAGACTATTACCATAGTTCTTCCTTTAGACAAGTCTGTGGTTTGCATTTGTGTCTCAAAGCAAAAATGTTGTTGGATCAATGCTCCACCTAGCTGACAAAAATTAACGGTTCTTTCGGTCTTCTTTTCTTTTCCCCTCTGTGTCATTTGCTTGATCCACAATCAGCGATGAGATTTATGTTGTCTATGTTTCTATTCAAACTAATTAGTGTCTTGATTCCCACGTTTTGCCTGTGGAGTTCACAGCGTTGTGCGTCGGGGCTGTAACATGTGGCTGAAGCGTGTTCCTCCGCTCCCTGCACATCCACTCCGCTGGTTTTGCTTACTCCTCAGGAAAGACGCCAGTAAACACATCTGCTCGCAGTTTAGGCTTGGGTTTTGCGGTGTGGGAGGCGCCCCGTCCCGTTCCTCCCCAACCAGGTGAAAGTAGCATTTTGAATTTAGTCAGCCAAAGAGAATGGAAAACACCTCTCCTTTTCCCGCTCTATATAACAGTGAATCATCTCCGCTGCATCCTCTTCACTAAGACCTGCCTCCCTCCCCTCCGGCAAGACAAATCAGAGCTTTCGTGCAATCAACGTCCCATACAACCCTAGCTAGGAAAAACCCAGTCCTAAAAACAAAAAATAAAGCCACCGTTGTCCTCAAATTTTCTTTTACGTGCAGATCAGATTTATCCTGTGTCCAATTGGAAAATCTTTTGTAGGGTTTTCCGATCGTTTTCAACAATCACCTCTGTTGCAGGGCTTAATGCAGCCATTGTTGACAGTGAATGAGGCGGGCAGGATTTGCTCTAAAATGACATCATTAAAGTCAATCATGGGAAGCCTGTGTTATATCACTCAAAGATTTTGTTAAGAATTACCTGATTTGAAAGGCCTTGTTTCCTTTGCTCAGGGTTTTTCAAGTTATGACCGCTGCCAATGGCAACGGAGTTCGTGCTTGTAATACAGGTCTTTCATATCACTCCACAAGTAGTAGTAGAGGACACTATCTCTGTCCCCGGGCCCTGTGAGAGAAGTTGGGGGAATCGCTCGTGAAGTTAACTGGAGTCCGACTTTCAACGTACCCAGAGATTCACCACCATTCCTCAAGGAGTCGTCGGTATTTATTTTCCCGTTAATGACCGGCGTTCTTTACATGATCCCTTACTTATTTATAAGACATATGTGCCCTTTATCTCGGATTTGAGGCTGGCCTTGAGGTAAGTTTATTGCAAAGCTTGTGCATCATAATCGTAGAACTGTAGTCACGTTCAGTAACTGTTATTTTGTGTTGCGCTCTCACAGGCTTCACTATGGCTTGACAGTAACACGAAGGCAGTGGCGATGCCTCAGATAATTGGGTATAGTGTTGCGTTTACACTCATAGAACTGTAGTTACATTCAGTAACTGACATTTACAGTTACATATGCAGTGAAAATGCAAAGAAGTCTATAACAAATGCATAATACAAGACGGTCAGTCGGTCACTTGAATTTGCTGCACTTTAAAAAATTAAATAAAATTGGAACATGTACAAGTATATTTCATCTGCAGTTAATAAATATTTGTGTTCTTTGCAAGTCAAATTGACTCAAAATAAAGTCAAACATTCTTTATATAATCTTTTTAACATATCCAGCTATGTTTTGTGCTGTGCAGTTTATGTTTTTGTATATTTTCCACATTTATTGGTTAGTTTTTGACTGTGCTATGTGGCAACATGCGGCTGCCCAATGACAAGAGTGTGTGCACACACGGGAGCGCTTTTCCCCAGCGAGCGTTGACCCAATTTCCGTAATAACACGTCTGACCTGTAAAAGTGCTGAGAAGGTGCTGAGGTGGGACACATTACAGTATGTCAAGCACATGTGCACGAGGCGTTCAGGGGTAGACGGAGATGGGTGGGGGGGGGGTTGGGGGGGGGGGATGTGTGTGAAGGGCATGAAGAGTGAGTTCGGACGGGGACATTATCAGTAATGGGCCCATATAGGCCATGCGCTTACGTGAGGGGACAGCAACACCTTTAGAATGACAACTATTTACATACAGGCCGGACATTTTCTGCATCATGTTAGAGTCGGATGGACATGCGTAAATGTAGCTCACAATTTTATTTTTATTATTTATTTGATTAGGTCTGATGTTCTGCCACTGCTACATTTAAAAGGGATGTATCGTGCATGTAGTAGTGAGTTTTAAACCTGCTTTGCAGTCATTCAGTCTTCTCTACAGGTACAGTATGGCTTCACACCCTTGTATGGAGTTTTCCAGGTTTTAAAGCTTAAAATAGCTCGCCGGGACAGAGAGTTTGTTACGATCTCTGCGCTAACCCAACGCTCCATGGGAAGACAGAGGCAAGGTACCGCTTCCTACGTCCGTTAGCAGGGCAAAGGCAAAGCACGGCACTGGGCCATCAGGATCCCACGCTCCCAATCTTTATCGTGCTCCCCAGAACCCTAGCGGATACTACGAGGGATAGCTTTGAATTATTTGGAATGGATGAGAGGTTTCTCTTTATCTGCTCCCATCCAGGGCTAAAACAAGGAAGTGCAAGAGGCACAAAAACACAGAGAAAGGAACTCTAGAACATTCATACTGGTTGATATATTGCACCGTATTTTCACTGATTAATTATAGTATTCCACAAACCAAGTAGTAAGAGACAAGTCCCTCAGAATGACTTGCTTACTCTCTCTCTCAAACTGTCAATACTCTGAATCATCGGCTTTGTTACACTTCGTGCTTTTAGATATTATTTTTGCTCAAAGTTTACAGTGGCTGCCAGCTTGGGTTCCTATTTTCTTTTCTTTCTTTTTTTAGCTACATCCGCTTTAGAAGACAGCTATCGATTTTAGTGGTGGGCTTTGTTTTATTTCCAGTCGAGATCGTGTCCGCATCTCGACGGACAAACCCTGGCCTCCAGCAGTGAATAAAAACTGCATCTTTTACTTCCCCCCCCCCCCCCCCGTGCAAGTCATTGTTGGTAATCTCTCTCTTCCCCTCCATCGCTCGCTCTATCCATCACGCTACACCGCTCTTGTCAATATCCACCTCCCTGAGCGCGCGCCGAACCATCGAGAGCCACTAGAAGATGAACAAACGTGCTCATAAATCTAAATGTTGTGCCTGAGCTGTCGTCCGTTGTATGTAAGAAATGCGTGTAGCGCCCGGGGGTATTACTCGTCGGATCTGTCGCAGCCATCTGCGTGACTAGCTCGTCCTATAGCGTCGAATGGCCGGCCCATATGTGGCACCTACGTGGGTAAACCCAATTGTGCGAAGACTCGAGCGAGCGTCTGATGGATGAGACGGACCCCAGGAGCGGGTTTTAACGGCGAGTCTCGAAAACAATAGTTATTTAAGGAAAATGTACATGATTCTACCCAAAAACAAACAAAAATACGTTTTCAAAACATCTGTCGCACTGATGCAAAAAAAAAGTAACCTAGACTAGATAGATACAGACGGCATCTTTGGAGTTGCCCATATATGGTTATGTTTGAAGCAGCCAGAGGAAGAAAACAAATAAGAGAAAAAAACTAACTTTGTTTATTATTTATTAGTTTATTTGGTAGGTGCATGTTAATGAACAAGCCACTGGGTTAATTTGCCCCATGCGCACTCTCAAACACACTCTCATTCATCCTGGCCTATTGTACATGTTTTTTGTCTCTCCCATTTCTCCACCATTACTTAAACAAATGCTGATTCATGAATATACCGTATATATTACGGCACCTATATGCCGCTACTTTTTCCCACGCTTTGATCCCTGCGGCCGATATGACGGTGCGGCCGATATAGAGCCGCTAACAGGCACTAGAGGCGTCTGTAGCAGAACGCAAAAGTGAGACAGGACTTCTAATCAACACTGCTCTTGGCTGACAAATGACAAATGATGAAGGCTCACTTTAGCCTAAATGTCAAAGGGCTTTGCTCGCCCCAACGAACACCGAAACGCCTTGACGCTCGGCAAAAGAGTTGCCGCATGAGAGAGCGCACATCGAGTTTGCAGTGACGCCACGATTCTGCTGAATCCAGACGCGGCGCTGTGAAGGAAAACACAGGCTTTTAACCATCCTGCAGAGGCACAGAGGCGGGTCTGGCCATGACAGACTGGGAGACCGCCCTGAACTTAGTTTGGAGGGACGAGAGAAGCCGCGGAGACAGAGGAACCATCGTCAGGGCTCAGGCATCAGGGGAAGGATGTTAAACTCGTGTCTGTCGCCAACTCGCTATTAACCTACAAAAAAGAGCCAGGTTTGCTCTCTCTGCAACACGGACATACGTGTCTTCTTTTATTTATGACACATGTATAAAGCACGTGTGTAAAGCCCCGCACGGTTTGAGAAAAGCCTCTGAAGTACCGTGACGCGGTGCGCTGTTTTCTGGTGTGTGTTGGCCTCTACACTTCCACATGGAGGTCGGCTACACTGGCCATTTCTGCCTTTTTTACGCGTTTATCACTGACATCCATGCCGCCTTCCCTCTGCCCACAACTGCACCTTTCTCCGGGATGAGGCGTCTCTTCCTCCTAATCTGCGCCATGGGCCGCTCGGAGCGGATGCACGGCACTATGAAAACCAGCGGCTCATATTCGAGTGCGGCCTGTGTGTGTACAAGGCTGCACATTTAGCTGGCACGGCTTTTAGTAATTGTCCGAAATGTACGGTATGTTTCTACTAAACAAAGATGCAGAGACCTGGAGAGGAGCAAAGTGGTTAAAAAAAAAAAACGGACAATGCTAACAAAGAAGCTACGTTTGCTTAATGCTATACATGCTAACGTTAGCAACGGGTGTCGTTTTTCGCTTCTGCTGAACAAGTTGCTGTGAAAAAACATCTATATTGACCCCATTTTGGCTTAACCCTATTGGTGTGGGATGAATATGTTCATAGTCCACCAGATAGTGAAACTGTAATTCCCATAAGACGTTTTCTTATGCCTTGGCTAGGCCACACCCCCTTGTACGACACGTTGCCGTCTGTATCTATCTTGTTAACGTCACTTTGTTCCCTTAAGGCGAATCACTACCAGTGAATAAGAGGAAATAAATTACATTTAGAAATAACTATTTGAAACTTGAGCTGTAGATTACTGACAAAAATATTTCATAATAAGGTATTGTAAGCTAAATCTAAATTATGGATAAAGCCAGTTTTTATGTTGTTGATAGATTTTTTTCAGAGTGGATTTTGGATCTTTTGATTAAGCTCAAAACAAATGAATAAAAGCTCAATAAATCAGGCTGGAAATTAGAAATCCCTCTGAAAAAAATATTGTTAAGTAAAAGACTGGAAAGTTTGCAGGAGTGACTAAAGTGGAGATATTGTTGCAAGATAACGGTGTTGTAACGTCTATACATACGCCTGTATATTTCTACCATCTTTAGCTTATGCCTTAGCCAAGGCTGTTTCCCAAAAAGGAAATTACCATATTTGATTTGGACAATTATGTTAAGGAGATTGAATTATTCATCAATATTTTCACAATCCCTATAGCAATCGGTAGGTTGGTTGTAGGTCCTTGGCCACCAGTGAACCTAACTGTTCATAACTGTCTGGATGTTACGAATATATGAGGGAAATGGCTCCTCAAACGTTCTTTTGTCAAGCATCATTAACACAACTTTAGCTGCAACACTGACATATAGAAACTCCCTGCAGCATGTTAACAATTTCCATAATCCCTGCAGCGAATGTTTTGTTTCCCGTGTTTTAAAGAGCCCCATAGCTTACTGTTTCTGGGCTATCCTTGTACAATGAGGGGGTAAGTAAAACCTAAACGTTCCTTTTACTGGAGCCATTGTGCAGCCATGGGAAGAGGTCCATGTGAACTCTCTCCGTTGCCGCTGTTATGGCGGGGATTATGGTCCAGTCGCGGCCCCGCGGGGAAAACATGTGGTTTGGACACAGAAGCCGGCGTTCATGTGTCATTTCAAAAATAAAAGTCAACACTGGATCCGGAGACTGTTGTCACGGCTGACACTGACATTTAACTCCCACCGCACAATCACATTTTTTCTTTCTGTGACCGTCGCTGCGTTGTTTTGGTGTCTTTGTCGAACCATCTGTCAATTATTGGATAGCGAGTGCCGTCAACTATTTTTCAACCCCGCTCCTGCTCCCCGGTGATCTAAACATCTGTAATTTCTTTTGTATGTGTTGAATGCTCTTTGTGCGTCCCAGTAGAGCACATTCAGCTGTCATGCACCGCCTCACGACTTTGGCTGAGCTACAATTAACGACGACTTCAAGAACGGACATAAATCAGTTCAGTTCAAGTCTTTAATAGTATTCGCGACTTGCCTTCATCCTCTACATGAGTGGTTTGGCTTTTGTTAAATAGAACAAAAAGAACGGTGTTTTATGAATGAGGAGAAGGTTAGAAAGTGCGTTGAAGTTCAATGGCTGATTGACATTTTTCCACATTTTGGCCCCTGAACAAAGTGGGGTTAAGGCGGGTTGACTGCAGATGGTTTAACCTGATACGCAGCAATTAGTCAGAGGAAGTGTGGGAGTTTTAAGCACGTCTGGCGTGTGCACTGCAAATGAAATGAACAACAATCTGATTCAGTCATTTGTAACTGCGACTGGGGAAGCTTTGGGAAAAAGGAAATAGAAGCACTTGCAAATTCAGAGTGCCTCGGCGTCCTCTATTTTCTACAAATTTGCCCGGCCCCACGAGTCTAAAAAGCATCTTATTTTATTACTCTGCTTCCACTGCGGTGAGTCAGTGAGCACTGGGCCTCTTCCTGTTCTCAGAAAAACATGCTTAAAATCCACATTGGCCTGTTAAATAAGTAAATGTATGTCATTGGCCATAGATGGGTTTCACTCGCATCAACTTTTCCTTTTATGGACAAAATGTTGAGAATTCAAATGACAGAATCTGGGTTGGAGTAGTGATTTTAGCAGCTTTTTTAAACGACAGAGTGCTTGCTACTAACTAAGAGTAGCATATCTTCAGAATAGTTTCTTTGGGACATCCCTGAAGAGTTGATGATGCCAGGCCAATCTCGTGATGCCGTCACGTTGCTTTGCGGCAGTCGTATAAAAGTGAATTGATAAAGCTACGGCGGCTCGTTTCTTGTTTGTTCAGTTTGTTTTGGAGCGTCTCTGACAAACAGCCTCTTCCATGAAAACAACAGAGCCCTGACTCAGTGCCAGCTCCAGTCGTGTTGTGTGTGCGGACCCCCGGGCGTCTGCCGCTGCGGAGACAAAACAGGTCCAGTGGACCATGCTTTCGAACAAACATTTGATCACATTTCCACTCAGCAATCGAACGATAAATGTTAGTTTTGTGAGCCCACGCCGCATGTCTCCATTGGCACAGACGCACAATGCAAACACATGGCGTTTACCGTGGAAGTTGACTGAACTGAATACACATGAGTTCATGTTATTTGTCCCACACACTTTCAAAATTCCGCTCTATCCAAAGATTTTACTTGTGTTTGTAGTATGTTTTGCACTTTTGAGATTCATTATCTCCCTGCGCACGAGCCCCATAGAGAACCATGGGGAAACTTTCCCACCCTGCTATTAAGCCCCTACAGTGGTCTGGGACAGTTGTATTAATTCACCAAAGAGGACATGGACAAAGTGCTTCCAGGTGAGGCATTACAGGCTATAATGGGGGTACTTAGCTGCTGCGTTAAACTGGCTCCTGTTTGTGTACGTGTGTGTGTGCGCGCAGAGGAGAACAAATGTCTGATTATTTTTGGAAACACACCTGGAAAACATGACAAATTGGTGAAAGAGGAGCTCAATTTTCTTGGCAAGTGCTCACGTTTGGGGCAAGGCTCATAGTTCACATGCTGCTGTAGATGAGAGAGGAACCGAAGCTTGAGATGAAGAAGTACTCGATGTGCTTTCAAATACACTATATCAAGACTAATCGTGATGAAAAAAAGGGCATGATTAATCGATGGTAGCATCTTGTCATGATCGGTATTATTGTTAATGAAGAAACCCCCCAAAAACACTGCCCCGGAGCACATGGCTGCGTCATCAGTCCAGGAACATGATTCTGCCAAAGTTCTGCTTGTCCTCATAATGGCAGTGATTTTTAGAGTGTGTATTGTCTGCAGTGCCGTCAGAGTTAGTGTCATAGCTGCTGGAGGTGTTAGCGGTAGCTTGTGCCAGCTATAAGTCACCGCTAACACCCCAAAGCTAAGTGTGTTATAGACCTTAGCCAGCAGGTAAAGTATAAAAATGCCCCTCCCCATTCTCTCTCCCTCTGCCTTCCATACTTCCTCTTCCTGTTGGGTGTGTGCGCACACCAGGTTGTCTGCAGGCTCAGGTAGATGTGCTTCCGTTTATTCACCCAGATCATTGTAGCCTAATTTAAGTTTTCTCTCAGAAATGTGCTGTTGCTGAGCCCTGTGTCGCACCACTGCAATGGCGGCCTGTCGCCTTGTACGCAGGTGGTTGGTTGTCCTGGGGAGTCCGCATGTAGCCGGCTCGGGGGAGCTGGGGTTCACGTGCAGCCAGCTAGGAGGATAGTTACCATCGTGGGTTCATGGCTCTGCCCATTGAAGTGGTGGGTTTGATTTTGTTTGACTTTCATCTTCTAGTACTAACCCTTTTTTTAAATTTAAACATACGCGTCCAAATTGCCGCCTTGCCTTTTCCTGGACTGTGGTCTGTGTTTGGCCATCTTTAGAAGATTTGTAAGGTGAAACACAATTGGCTCAATGTAAATCTGAAGTCAATGGACTTAACAAAACTCAAATGTGGTGTTTACAAAAAAAAAGCAAAATTAACTAAATCCTGGTAAATAACAACACAGTAATTTTAAAGTGGAACATGTCCTGCCTCTTTCTCAATCTGTATGAACCTGTGTCCTTTTATTTTTATTGGTATTTTATTTTTATTTACAGCTAATGTTAATTTACAAACTTGCACCACTCGCATGCCACACTCACCTTCCACACAGTAAACAGCTGCAGCTCGTATCTAAGCCCTCTTTCAGAAAAATACAGTGAAGTTGTAGCTTATCTTTGTCAGCATTTTGTTAAAGATAAGCCGTTTTCATCAGCGTACGGCGTCTCCGACCTGTAGCTCAGGCACTACAGTCCCTCTTCAGTCCTTTTCAGTAACTCAACAGTAACTATAAATCTCTATAATCTAGGTGAAACAAATTATGTTTTTCAGGTCCATTTCATATGTAAATTCTCATCTTGCACCAAAGATTGAGTTATAAAATATTAACACTTTGAACCATAGTCTACTGATATGTATAACCAAGCAAGGCAAACTCATGCTATTGTAAAAATAACGCCAATCGCAATTATTTTCTCCAGTATCATTTCAATATACTTATGCCTACTTTAACTTTGTAACGTTCAAATCGATTTTTGTTTTGTTTTTTAAAGCCAACATTAAGTAGTTACACAACCTTCACTTCTAATTGCGTGATATTTTGAAGTGGTAATGTTTCCTACAAATCTGGACTTCTCTACCTCGGGTCCCTCGCCGTTTTCCCTTTCCCCCGCTCTCCCCTTTCTCCACTCTCGGTCCCGCTGTGTCTTGCCCAAAATAAACACCTCCCAAAAGCCCGGGAACGCTGCGTAGAAGAAAAATTGAAGAAGGGGGGAGCCTGACCTAAAACAGAAGCCCCCTTATGTTACTGGTCAAATGTATACAGCATGCGATCTTTTCCACAGTGTGCGAGCTTTTAAGTCCCATTATTCAAGACGTGTAGACGGATAGCGTTGGTTTTGTTGAGTTTTTACGGCCAAGGGAAGCATTGTTAGGCGATTTGGCTCCCTTCTCACTTTTCACATTCACTTTAGTAGATAAACAAGAGGTATGTCTCCAGGCTGATAGCTTTGCCAGATTTGCCAGGCTAACGATGAAGGGCAGTTATAGCGGCCTGGGGCTTTTTGTAGCATTCATTTGGGCTTGTTATTATGGTTCGTGTAAACAGAATACGGTGCAGACTGCAACTTACGCAGGTTTACTGTATGTACTGACAGTTGTAACCAATAAAAGACAATAAAAATTTATTTAGTTTCCTCCTGCATACATACACATGACCCAATGTATGAGTTGTTTCACCAAGAAAGCTTCTGCTTGTGAGCTCCACGTTGGCTCCTGTATTGAGAGGAGTAGGATGGGAAAGCCCCCTGCCCGAAGACACCTAGTAGATGGAAAAATGGAAAAGGCTGGGGTATAATTGACAGTGCATGCCTATGGAAACATATTACTGCATATGACAAAGAACACTTAAACAAATGGGTCTAAATAAGATAGAATTACATTTTCTTTCCCCTGAGGTATTGTTAAAGCTGCATGGTGGAAAGATGCAAGAGAATTTTGACGTGTTTTACAGGTATGTTAAGTAACTGTTTGGTTTGGCGCCGGGCGCAGAGGTCGCCCATGCCCAAAGCTCTGGAGATTCTCATCTCCCAAGATCTGACTAGTTCTTGTACTTTACTAGGAGCGGGACAACACCAGCTTGTCTCCATGGAGATGTTAATGCTTTATAGAGTTCGGGAACATCCAGTGTTACCATGGGGATCCGCCACGTTTGTGGGTGTTGCCATAAATTTTCGCCGGGACTACAATTAGCTAAAAATCGTATAAAAAGTGGAGAAAAAAGCTTTTAGCTGCTG
The DNA here is from genome assembly GCA_021464625.1 of Proterorhinus semilunaris. NCBI lineage: Eukaryota > Metazoa > Chordata > Actinopteri > Gobiiformes > Gobiidae > Proterorhinus > Proterorhinus semilunaris. Next base: position 25,316,452 of record CM038356.1, on the reverse strand, counting down.
AGTCACAGCTGGTAAATACATTAGTTTAGCAAAATGACAATACTGAACTCTATACTCGGGCAGTAATACTTCACTCATTCTAAACCAAATGCAAACGTTTAAATGTGTCTGATTTTTAGGAACCCGTCGCAAAAGATAGTATATTATTTAGCAGTTTCATTGATCTTGAGACGTAGAGAGGGGTTACTGAGTAATTATGGTTATGGGGTTTTGCAAATATTTGGTAATAATCTCAAACACTTCCTAATCACGATCTTATAAAGTTGTGGTTAGTAAATTCTAATACTGATCTAAAATGGCTTCCTTCGCTATTCTTTCTAGTTCAACAAGCGCACTGTCTCTAAGATTTAAAGATTAGTCAAACATTGAAAACAAAACTCCAGATTCTTGATCTGGAAACAACATTGTAACATAGTGAGAAGCTCGAAGAGTCGGTTTTGCATACTACCTTCCTTTCATTTTACCAATTAATGGCCTATAAAGTTTACAATGAATGCTAAAACAACAAATGAACTTTCCCTGATGTTACGAGACTGAGCTGAGGGTATACTCCTAATCATTTCCTTATCTCAGCTGTACCTCATGATCCACAAGGCTCCCTTTGTAACCCCATAAAACCGAAAGGAGCCATGTGTCTGTGCTGCCAACGCGAGGTCCAGCCCAAACTTAACCTACATTTAAGCTAAACACTGGCTTTTGTTGTGTCCACATCTGTACTAATGCTCTAAACGTGCGGTGAGGCGAGTGACTTCAGGGAAACTCTCACTGACTCTCTGCCAGATCACTTACACTCAAGAGGAACAACCACAAGCGGCCGGAGCTACGTCATGGCAGGCGAAGGCCACTGTACAGGCATGGAAAGTCATTTGCTAAATTTATCGTGGGGAGACTCGTACATTTACTGAAACATATTGGAGTCAAATAAGCGAAGACACACTGCATCCAATTTTACGTGAATATGATGAAAATACATGTATTGGGCTTTGCTTTGACTACAGATGGCCAAAGATGGGGTTTAAAAACGCAAGGTTGTCCTCCAAATGCTTAATTGTGATCATTAACTCTGTCGATTTTTCATAGTTTTAGTTGCTTTTGTGACAGCTAAAAAAAGATAGACTGGGCCGGCATCGTTGGGAATGCCCACAAAATGGTCACGTTCGAAGCTGCCTGAGAGGGAAACAAACTACTCTTTCACCTACTGATCCTCCACGACTTTAACAAATGCTGAATTATGGATGTATTTTCTACCAAATAAAGATGCAGAGACATAGGAACAAAGTGGTTCAACGGCCCAAATGTGTACATACCGCGGGGAAAGTTAGCCATAACGCTAACGTTAGCGTCATGCAACGTGCTAACGCTAGCAGCTTTTTTACTTCTAGTGGATGATCTGCACGTGAAAACATTCATGTGGACTCAATTTGGACTTACTTTTTTTGTGTGTGTGTGTGTGTGCTCAGAGTCCGCCAGGAAAAAAAGAGTGAAAAGATTAAGAGTTCCACAACTAACTACCTTCCCTCCCGCTAGGCCACGCCCCCTAGTTTGACAACACATTACTGTTTCCTGTTATGGGCGCCATTTTGAGGACTTTTCTCCATTCAAAAGACCGAATATTTTGTTTTCAACTCCGCAATGTCCCCCAACATTCATCACAGTGCATCTCTAGCTTAGTCAAGAATTTCTTACATTTGTCAAACATTTTACAATTCACATCTAAGGTCCTCATGCGATACACGTGTGTGCAGTCATGTCGTGATAAATGCAGATATGTTACCAGGACAAACGTAACAACAAGACTCATTGGAACATTTCAGCAGCGGGGTAAGGTAATCCGTTCTGGTTTCGGGGTGATTATAGCCTGGGGTAGCCGGGTGGAGCAGGGTGGGCCTCCTATACGGTAGCCTGCTGCTGGAAAACCGTTTCAGTGACTGGCAGCTCACAGAGGGCTGACTCAGCCAACAGGCAGCGGAGAACGTCTGTGGGACTGAGGAGCTGAGCTCAAGTGAAAACAAAGTGTGTCGAGCAATAGCACATGCTCTGGTGAGAGTGAGTGAGTGTGCGTCTGTACTGGGCGTGTACGAACAGTCTAGAGCACGGGCTTCGACTTCCTGGGGACTCGTGATTCAAAATGGTAAAACAATCCTAACTTGGCTTGCGCGCGGTTATGTTCACAGTAGCCCCTTTTATGAGCCCTTTCCAGGAAATGTGCTAATTTGTCCCGCCAATTTTTTTTCTGGCGGTCCCCCATTTTTGGCAAATTGTGCAGTAAAGTCAATGCTACGCTAAAGGAGAATATGACATGGCACTATAGTGGAATGGCTCCAGTCTGGCAATGGTTTTCAGTGATTTTTTTCTCTTACCTTCTTTTGTTTTCATACTATATAAACTATGTAAATATGCCTCTCCAGATGAAAGCAGGGAGGAAACAGATGGAAAGAGTTGGATAGGTCTTTACGTGAGCAAACAAAATCTTCTCTGTGCTTTTGAATGCAATTAAAATGATGTGCAAAACAGTAGTAGTAGTAGTAGTATAGTGTAGTTATAGTAGTGGTTAGGGTTGGAACAATATTATTTTTTGGGATATTGTGAAATGCTTATTTCGTTGTTGTTTAATGACGCTCCAGTCCAAAAGTCCTCTCGGATTCTTGGACTTTTCAATTATTTTATGTCACATGGGCAGATTGTGTCTGTCAGTCTGATGGTTTGCAACTTGCAAAAAACATGTTTTGTTGATTTTGTTGATGGTAAAACAAAAACAAAAAGAGCTTGGTGCCCAATGCCCATAGTAAGTACAGTAGAGTAAACTACAGTAAGTAGCCCTCCACTAGCATTGCATGTCGCAGTATCATTACCAGGAGCTTTGAACTTTCATGTGTGAGCTGCTCCTTTTAGATCTTATTAATAAATTGACTTTTATAAGCAATTTAATCAGCTGTACCATCACAAACAACATTCAAAGCAGCAGAAAGCCTCTGTTTACTTAATCCACATGTCCCTGAATATCGCTGTATGGAAGCCACGCATCTGGATAAAGCCAGCGTTCACGTGAGCTCAAAGTCAGCCGGTCAAGGCCTTTTCATTGGGGATCCCGCGGCATAGAGAGGCAGGGGTGGGAGTTATTCCTCGACGGGACGGACGGGGTCAGACTGGTCGCTACGTGCCTTCAGCTGGTTCTCATTAAGGGCCTAATGTGGCGCTGTGATCTGAAACACAGGGACTTTGCAGAGGCAGGACGGAGCCGGATATGGGCCCCCTCTCACTGCAGCTCGTGTGTCGCCGTTTTCGATACACTCAGGCACTCGTTTAGGGGCCAAGACAGACAAGGGGGGAGGGGGGGGGGGAGGGGATCAGGTTTGGTCATGGAAAAACCCAAAGCCAATGTGTTGAAGAGCTTGCAGCATCTTTCACACGAGTGCACCGTGCCAAACAAAATCAACACAGAAGCAAGTCTCAAACTTTGTTTAGTTCGAAATCGCCCATTGCAAGACAATGTAAAAGGAGCAAAAGTCCCTTTCAGTACGAGCACTGATGTCCGACAGTGGCTACATCCGCAGAGTCCGAGAGAGGCAGCCGCTGATTAGCCATTTTTAGATTAAAATAGCATTTTGTAGCTGACAAAATGTGGCATAGTGAACAAGATGTGTTTGAAATGTTCAAAAGTAAAATCCTTGTAAAGGTCTCAGCAAATAAAGCCCGTTTTAGTCACGTGTTTTCCCCAAAAAAAATGCATGCAAACTTTGGTAACCTGACATTTTGCTGGTAGATATAAAGAGCTCAGATGTTGGCCTTAAGTGCTTTGCAACATTCACTACAGTATGCATAGTTTTCATGTGACATTCTTGGAGGTCAAAACGGCAGCCAACGCCATGGCAACCAGAGTGCTCCTACACTGTCTGAAGCTCTATTTACTCCACTCTGCAAATTCTCATCATGAACAACTGTCTCGGAAATACTCCAAGTGAGCAGACGCGTTGATTTATACGCTCCTCTGAAATAACTTTAAATTCACGAGCTAGTGCTGCTCAAAGACCAAGAGAGAACAGAACAGGAAAAACATGGCTCAGGATTGATGGCACGTGTCTGTGAAATATTTGCATACGCTAATGCATCCAGGCCCGACTAAAACGGCAACCCTATCAAGCCCCCCGCTCTTTAGACCCCGGCCGAGCGCACTTTCTCGGGGTCCCGCTCCTAAATCTCTCCCCTTGGCTCCCGCGTCTCAGTGGGATGATTTATAGCGGCAAACTGCTACTCGGCAAAGTGTTTTCCAGCCCACTGAAAAAGCCAATGTCGTGCCGATAATTAGCGGTTGACTGACTGATGCCTGCACTCTGGGCCTTGAACGGCAGTCAAGAAAGCTGCTCTCTCAAAGTTGAAATGAAAGGAGCCTTTGAGTGGTCGTGCTTGGATGTACAACGGCGAAGAATTCGGCTTCTGAAATTAACTTGGCAGGCAGCAAACAGGCGGGAGGGAGGATGAAATGGCGAAGATAACCAGTGGCCACATATGCAGGATGCCATTTAATGTTCCCTCGACTCGTTTTTCTTTTCTGTAAAGGTTATTTAAACCACACCGCTGCGAATGCTTTGAAAGGAGAAGGGTCCTTAATTGTGCAGGGCCCCCTGGTAGCCTCTGGGCCCTCAGCAGCTGCTTGGGCTGCTTATAGGCCCTGCTGCACTTTGTAGTACAGCTAACTCCTACTCAATGGGAACATTTCCACCGAAGAATCCAAAAATACTTTTTCGAATGAAAGTCATTGAGTTTAAATGCGCACTTCAGCTCAGACGAGTCTCCCCTCTCTGCGCCTTCCCCTTTTTCCTTTCTAACTTTCCGCTGTGAGCACAGGCTCCAGAGAACAGTACATGACGTCAAATCTGAACTGCAGTTTGCTTGCGATCACGTTGGCCTCAGTGTGGTGCCCGTCGGAAACATGGTGCCCGACGCACAGCGCGTTTCGAGCGAGTAGGGAGGGGCGGCACTGTGCAGTACCTCCTGATACTAGCGCCGATGTGCAACAGTAGCTACATCCACGGACCCGGAGAGGCAGCGGCGGTTTATTGTGATGGGGGGGGGCATCTTGAACGGCAAGAGAGGATTTACAAAGTGTACGGACCAGAAGAGTACCAGTAGAATACTGTATGTTTTACCAGTAGAAGTATAAGACCCTCTTAGAAGTGTTAGCTATGTGCGTTTCTTTGATCATTCTGGTTGTCCCCAAGGGCTAGAATGTGTTGAGATTCAAGTTCCAAGATGTTGAGAGTTGGAATATGCCTTGGTCCAACACGAAACTTAACGTTTGTGGTGAGGTAAAGTTTGAGTTGTGTGATACAGAAATACCGGCTCAAATTATGCAACAGATGGGTTAGCATGTTTCCGTTTCCTCTCGCTATCAATGAAAGTGTGTGTGTGTGTGTGTGTGTGTGGGGGGGAAATGGCTTTCTCCTATAACTGTATGTCCTCAAGTAACTTCACTGTTTCTGCTAATAGCGAGTTTTTAAAAGCTTGAATAGCTACCCCGGAGTATTCTTCCAAACTTTGCCGGTCTAAAACAAGGACACCAACAGTCCCACAATGTGCTGCATAATGAGTCTAGTTTAACCTCCAACATGTTTGTCTTTTTAATATTTTCTGAGCCTAAGGGGGCTTCAAGGCCAAACACGAGACTTGAAAGGCGCTAATATCTACCATTTCAGCGGCGTAAACAAAGTGGACCCCCTCAGCATCCATTAATTTCCGTTTCAGCTGTCTTCCCGTGTTTTAAGACCAAGAGACAGAACTCCTCACAGTCACAAGTGAAGCCTGATTGCCTCTGCTCTTTTTCTATGGTGACTTCTATGTCTGTGTCTTGCGTGGATTGAATGGAACATAGTACCTTCCACAATAAAGTTAGATTTTTTTTTTTTTATCACAACTCGCTGCCACACTCAACAGTCAAGTCAATCAATCATCAATCAAGTTTTCTAGCTCACTAGTAGTTGTTTACCTATTGAGACAAGCGGCTTAAGCTCTCATTTTCACATGGTACTGTTGTTACTTACCTGTCTCCCGTGCAACATATTCCCCGGCCAATGTGGGGGCAAGGGGTGATAGTGATATCTTCTTCACATTAACTGTATAAAAACAAGTCCCTTCTCTTAAGATGATAGGGATTTCCTATGATTTTAAACAATCTCCTGGTTAAAAAATGCCCAAATGTTTTATCAGTTGTCGATATCGTGTAAAGAGGGCGGAGCTGCGGCGAGCCTCCACACACCTCCATCCCGCACACACTTGAGCTCGGTTCATTCACTCAGGGCTCTCTCCCATTCAGGGATTTTTTCGCCCCCTAAAAGTAAAATACATTTGTAAATGGGTTTTTGTTGGGCGCGTTGGTTTTATAACACCTGAATAAAGAATCGGGCCTAAGAACGACGTGTTTAACCTGTTCATTCGACTTTAAACCGCGTTTTGATGGCCCCGCAGTGAGGCTCGCCTCCAATGCACTGCCCTGATGATACGAGGGGGGCGCTGTGTCAGCGCTACACATGTCTACATTTATTATTGTGCGCGGTTTAGGAGAGGCAAACTGAGTAGACTGACATTTTATGGATGAAATGCTGTGGACGAGTCTTTATGTTGAAAATGTTGACTCTACCATCCACTGCCAGCGTGGTGCATCAGGATTTTCGATAACTTATCATTTGGACGGGCGGGGTACGTGTCCCGGTCACTATGTTGTCTTTTAATTTTAATTTGCAATATCGTGAGAATGTATTTATGTTTAAATGTGTTGCTATTGAATGGTATTTCAAAGTAACATTTACACAAATATCAGAGACAGCAAGTTGCATTTTGTCCTGCATTCTTTTCCTGCAGTTTTGTTTACTATATTGGAGTCAATAGCATGTGCCTCACCAGCAACAAACCTCACCTCACTGTTTCCTAGCAAAGGTTTTTTCAGCGTGAGAAATGTCACGAGTGACGCGTGGATTTTGGATAAAGTCTGTAAGTCTGTAAAAATGTCCATGTCCATCCTGGCTTATTGAAATCCAAAAATAAATCAGGTTAGGGATAAGATCTAAAAAAAAAAACTTCAAAAATGTGTTCAGTCCAAAACCGGAAAGTTTGAAGTCGGTAGGCGCTACTTTCTGTTTGTGGAGATATTGTTGCACCAATGTGAGAAAAATGCATTTTGAGAAAATGGTCTTGAAATTAAACTTTCCCATATAAATCAATTGCGAAACATTGAATTAGTGCAATAATTGAACATGTTAGTGTGAAGATTAGGTCTTTTTTTGTTTGTTTCCAGGTGAAAGTTTATATGTTAAGAGACCAAGTTAGTCCTAAAGCTGAAAATTGGAAAAAGTGAGTTTTGCCTGCAGCGTCTCCCCTTAATCAAAGATCTCATTTCCAAAATCTGGCCAAACTTTCCTCCATTTCCGTTTCAAACTGTATCCGATAATCACGGCTCATCAAAGCAGAGCTGATATCTGCTCATTAAGAGTTAGCATTAAGCTGCACGGCTGGTCGGGCCGCTGTGGTCGGTGGCCTAAAATAACTGGCATTAAAATCATTTGGTTTAATTATCCAGAGCTAATCAGCAGCTGCCGCGACGGGACACTGAACCTCTCCGCTCTCCCACTCTGTGTTGACACTGTGTTACAAACTTAAGTGGTGGGGCTAGCCGCGCTACATTTGGCCCGGCTATTACCTGCAAGTCATCAGCGGCGCCCGCTCAGTCAGCCGTCACATCCCACTCTGCCGGCCTCTTTACTTTCTTTGAATAAAGCCTACGGCGTGATGATAATCTCCTATTGACGTTTAATTACACAGTTTCAGCTGCTGCGAGTTGAGAGACGGAGGACATTGTGTGAGAAAGGCATATCGTATTTCCACCCACTCGCGCCCCTCTGAGTAATCTTTGGATCTTCTCTATAGCGGTTATTCGGCAGCAGAGAGAAAACACCTCCTGTTCCCGAAAACTAATCGGTGATCAAGGTTTTCATTTGACGACATCAAAATCCCCACTTTCCCAAATAAAAACCACATGACTACAAACCAACTGGGGGCAATGAAGTCACATCTCGGGGAAAAAACGAGCTCCCCAGTCCACATGAACGCAGCATTAGTCACTTCCTGTCAGTGTCCAATAAGGAAGTGAAACTATAATATGTAATCCTAAATATAATTGTGTTCTTCATATGTGTTAGCAAAACTTGTGTCTAATGCGTCATATATGCACTTTAAATAGTTGGAGCTCATCTTAGCTTAAAATCAGCGTAGCTAAAGCCAAACAAAGTCAATCCCAAATAACATACCACTTAACTGTCATTGCTATTAGTGCCATTCGCTTCTTCTCAGACTCTTGGGATATGTCTCAATAGTGCCTGAACAAAACAAAAAAAGTGTTCACCTGGATTTAACTCACTGTTCGAATCTGGGCATATCTGGGGCCACTTTTACCAGAGGGACGTGAATCCGGTTGCAGACTGCTTTCCTTCAACTAACCCACGACACACATTTTCCCCTTGCTTAGACTTGGCATCCGTATGCGACTTTCACCACTATGCCTTTACTACTCCGTGCTTCCTTCCTGTCTTCTCCCTTGACACCGTTTCTTACCCACTGGAATCCATTACGTTAGTGTCAAAGAAGTCCTTCAACTCGGTCACCTATAGACAAGCGCAGCTCCAGTTGAGAGAAAACAGACATGGCTTCGCTTCAAAACACCACGCCATGCTTTGGGTGCACGGAAACCCCATAGTATTGCATAGGTCAGCTGCTGTGATGAGGGATGAGCGCAGGGGGTCGCTCCTCTGATGTCACGATGGGGTAGATTTTAACACAACCCACCCATCCACGGGGGGGGGGCTTTGGCGGGATTTCCGTGGTTTTGGCGTCGCTGACAGAGACGGGCTTTGTATTAGGCCGTCGTAAAGTCCGGCAGAGCCCCGAGTATCCACAATGCACCTCTTCATGCCGGTGTTTGTCTTACCGCGTTGTTAGGTAGGTGAGATCACCCGCCCAAAGTCGTTATGGCCAAACCGAGACTAAATGTGCGCGCCACTCGAAGAAATTGTCGTTGTTAAAGCTGTATTTTTCTTTTCCTTTTTTTTTTTTTTGTAAACCTCACCTAAGTACTTTCAACAAAGTTTTGAAATGTTACCTTTGCCTCGTGAGGAGCCCGGGGCAGACTCTTAAAGTGGATCATGTGTGTGTTTTCTCCATCAGGTCGAGCTGTCTGACATGTTGTGTGTGTGTGTGTGTGTGTGTGTGTGTGTGTGTGTGTGTGTGTGTGTGGTCCTCCTCTATCCTCCCCTGTCACCTTTGACCCGTCTGAGCTCTCCTGATTTCCTTCCATATCTAACTAAGCGGACAGAAAATGAAAACAGATGTGCATGTGTCACTTTTTCCGGCAGCCCCCCGCAACAGAAACAAGTCCAAATCAGTAGAAGGCAATAGAAACATTTCATAACATTACTTAACGTCCCACCACAGGTACGACAAGGTACTAAAAAAAGTGTATTATACCTTAAATGATGATTATTAACTTTCATTTCCATCTGTTTTTGACCAGTACCTGACCACACAGTGAGAAAAACATCATCTTTTTACCACTACACGGCCCCCATTCATTTAGCACAGTCTTTCACAGCCCTCTTACACCCAAACAACACTGAGGTGTTCACAATGTACTTTCCATGTACCCGTCTTTTCATGGGTCTATTTTCCTACTCTCCTATTCTCCATTCACTAAAGGTCATATTTTCTTATTTTGAGCCGCCACCCCTCGTGTGTTATGTAACCCTGAAAGGCTTAGTTGAAAAGTTTTAATTACGAGCGCGGACGGGACAACCTGCTGTGTGTTCGAAGGCGCTTGTTTAGTTCATATTGTACGGCACCTCTTCAGTCCTGGCGGCTATTGAGGGGATGCAGATGTAAGAAAGGTGGGATTGGGAGGAGGAGGGTGAAATGATGCAGTGTTTGCTCTGAGAAATAGCTCCATAAAGGTTGTGAAAGCGTGTCCCCGGTGACTCCTGAACAGAAGCAGAGAAGGAGAGAGGGCTGGGGGGCTTGTAAAGCTGCCCTGTCAGGGTTTGTGAAGTTGTGGCTGTGCTCCTCAATGTTAGCACTGTTGTAACCCACAGACTGGAGAGTGTAAACATGCTGCACTGACTTGATGACATCCATATAAGCATGTGAGGTGGCGGTACCTCTGAGTTTTGTCCAGGAGGAACGGTCCTGACTGTCATTGTGGCCAGGGCAAGACCCTTCGCCCAACTTGCCTACTGTATGTACTGTGGTGTTTGAGTGACGGTTTGGTTGTCGTGAGAAGAGGCTGTTGGCGCAGATTGGCAGCCATGCTTGAGGAAGCTTCTCCGATGAACAGTGAAATACAGGTTTCCCCATCTGGAGCCGATTAAGCCCATCTGTTGGCCAAATCTTTCACTTTCTTGGTTCTTGTGTTTCATAAAAGTCTGTTAGCCAATATGTACGCCATTATCCAGGAGGGTTTCCACACTGCAAAGCATAATCTAGAAATTAGTAAAATGTTCTTTAAAAAAAAAATGACAAGAAATCTGTCCATGGGGCATGTCATTTTCACACTTAAAAGAAGAGAAAACACAACATTTGTACTTTTCAAGTAAATAACTATTTATTTTCTTCTGTTTTGAAGTGCAGAGATTTTTTTATTTCATTTTTTTGAAAAACGGTGTCATCAAACACACAGACTTTGTGACAGGATGTTGAAATATTACTGTTAGTTCTTTTGGTAAGACAGACGGTTTGTTTACCTGCTTTACTAGTTTCGATCACTTCCTGTGATCTTCCTCAGAAGCGTCACCTGGTGGAGGAGGTGAGGTGTCGTAGGCAGCTTATATGGATTTTCCAGTCAATAGGGAGAGCTTATGCCCCTACTGACTGCCGCCTTCTCCAGGACGGCATCCCAGGTGTGGGATAAGTTGTGCGCTCCGTTGTCCCGGTTCACAGATGGTGCACGTTTCCTGATCTCGATGGCTTCTCTGATCCAGCAGTGGTACTTGTTACTTTCAGCACGGATGACCCTGGCATTGGGGCGTTGTCCCAATTCATGATGTGGTTTTTCCTGTGATCTTGAGGAAGATCAGGGGAAGTGATCGAAACTAGTAAAGCAGATAAACAAACCTTCTGTCTTACTAAAAGAACTAGCAGTAATAGTTTAGTCGAAGAAGACGGTATGAACCTTTTACAAAGGATTTAGAAATATCACAAAAATTAATCTTGGAATTATTTATTTTTTCCGCATCCAATGGGCTTTCTTAAATAGTCTGACTTATTGCACAAGTCCCCTTTTGTTTTCGTTTGAGTAGGTTCAAGTAAACCACCTGGGTGTCTCAGAAATGGCGTCATCTCCAGCTATATTAACATGTTATATTAACGCCTGTTTCATAATTTATCAACTGTTATAAATGGGAACCTAGCTGATTATAGGTTGTTAGATAAATGCATGTTATTATACTACGGTATGGAACGCTATAGCACCGTGTTCTATTAGCAGTACTTTATTTCACAAATATTTCATTTCCGAGCTAATCACTGATCCCTGGGACTCTCATAATTGCTCATCATGACAACAGCCGTGGTGCCGCTAAATACACTTCAATCCTCTCAGTTGTCTCCATTGGTAACTTTAGCCCGTCTTTCATATAATTATTCCCATGTATCACAGTAATGGCGTGTTGTTGTTGTAGTGGGCAGTGTCCCGCTGTGGAGACAAACGACCGGCAGCAGCAGTATTTATAGTGAAGCTCACCGCAGTTTAACCGCCGAGACGTGAGCGCAGGGTGTGTTTGGACAGAAGACAGCGTTACCAAAGCAACGCAGCAGGAAGATGTCCATAGATGTAAACTACATCAACAGATATCGCCTCACATGACCACCGAGTTTATATCCGTGAGTGTGTTTACCCTAATTCTATGCAGGGGTGGAAAGTCAGATACTTTTTCTCCAATTTGGGGACTGAAGACTGAATAATGTGTATTCAGTGATAATTAAGAGACATTTTGTAGGACCAGTTTTATTTTATGTGTACAGTATAAGTATTTAAGTATGTTTAGTTAAGTATGTTTAGTTAAGATTGTTTTTTTGTGACAAATGTCCAAACAAATGTTTTCCCTGATCACTATTTGGTAGTGATTAAATACGCAAACATATCTTATGGCTGCAAGTGTTTTCTACTGACCAACCTCCACATGTGGTTTTTGAATATTGTCCATTATGGACGCCGTTATGAGAAAATAATTGGACATTATTTCAAATGTGCTTAGATGTACTTTGTTACAGATTTTGTTTTATGTGGATAGGTCCAGGAATGACAGAGATATTAAGCATTACCTAAGTTGAAAATATGCATTTTGGCCATGGAATTTTTTGCTGCCCTCCATGTCAGTTTTAAACTCTATATGCTGCTAATCCCATGATGCTTAGCAGTATGACGTCACAGTCCTTAACTCTATAGTTTAAAATTGAGGTGGGGAGGTAAGAATTGTATGGCGGCAACTATGGTAACTGTCTATGTGTAGATTTCTAGTCTTAGTTTGTCGCTAATATCTCTGTAATTCCTGAGCCAATTCACATGGAACAAAAACTGTCACAAAGTTCAAAGTCATCTCTTCCAGAATACATGAACTATGGTCCAAAAGTGGTGACAATATTCAAGAACATTTGGATGATGTTGGCCAGTAGAAAGGACTTTCAACCATAAGAATAATCTTGTAGGTTTGTGAATCGGATTACCATCAAATAATGATACCAACTGAAATGGTATTCTAGAACGTGAACGCAACCACGTTCTAGAATTATATCATTATATTATTAGAATGATATCATAATCTCAGATAGATACAGACGGCATCTCTGGAATCGCCCATATATGGTCATGTTTGAAGAAGAAGAAGAAGAAGATCTTTATTTATATAGCGCCTTTCACAGACATGGTCACAAAGCGCTTTACATGAATAAATACATAAATAACGGAGAATGCTAACATGATGCTTCATGTTAGCACCGTGCTAATGCTAACGGTTAGCTAGCGCTAGCTACGACTGCTGTTTTTTCACTTCTACTGAACAATCTACTGTGAGAAAATATCCATATGGACCCGATTTACACTTGACTTTATTCACGTGTGATAAATATGTTTATATTCCACCAGACATCGTAAAAAAAAAGTGAAAAATCATATTTCCCAAAAGATTCTATTTTCCCCTTCGGCAAAGCCACGCCTCCTTCTATGACGCGATACAGACGGCATCTTTGGAATTGCCCATATGTGGTCATGTTCGAAGAGGGGTAAAAGAAAAAAGAAAAAAAACTGAACATTCTCCCATTTCTCCACCATTACTTTAACAACATATGTTTCGACTAAATAAAGATACAGGCACATGAAGAGGAGCAAAGTGGTTCAACAGCTCATAAATACTTAAGTACAATTGCTAACCGGAAGCTAGCGTTAGCTTCATGCTTCATAATTATGCAATCTTTCGCAAACAAGTGCTGTTTTTCGCTTCATCTGGACAATCTGCCGTGATAAAACATCCAAATAGACTTAATTTTTACTTGACTGTATTTATTTGTGTGATAAATATATTTATAGTCCGCCAAAACAAACAAACAAAACGGCTAAAAAGGGTGAAAAATTGGTGATTCCAATGAGAGGTTTCTCCCCCCTTTGCTAGGCTACGGCCCCAATTATGATGCGTGGTCGTCTGCATCTGCGGCTCTTTAGGATGTTGTGATGTCATTTGAAGAATTCTTATTCTTATACCTTTGGTGATGGAGCGATGACATCATCACTTAACAGACGTATAGATATATTGCTAAGCATCATGGGATTTGCAGCAATAATAAACCAATGGAGATTTTAAAGGGTAAAATACTGAGTTATTGTTCACATTAATAAACTTGGATTGTTGAGTGTTGCATGTATTTACCAGCAGTGACTCAACTGCTAACGGAGTTGTTCCATGGCTTTTTTCTTCACTTTTTATACAGTTTCTTTTTAGTTCCTGTTCGTCTATGGAAAGTGTATGGCGGATCTCCATGGTAACAGTGGATTTTCCTGAACTCTATACTACCACTGCAACTACTCTTAGGTAGTGCGACTTTTATAAGTACCCTAAATCCAGATTATCCCAGTTAGACAAAAAGCTGTTCCTCACAATTGACTCCAGCAGCCTGAGAATCCACCCCTCATTTACCTGGCCCAATGTAGTACTATTCCTACTACTACTGCTGCTGCCACCCTCAATGTAACTATGAGTTAGGTGCCCTTTCCTATTGTCATTGACTACATATATTCGGTAGATAAAATAGACTATTATTTTGTTGTACACCAAATATCATCCCTGTCTTGAAAGTGACATCTTTTTAAACGTGTAGCCTGAGGAAGTTTGTCTGACTCATCTTCACAGGCCGATCACAAGGCTCAAAGCCAGCCGCATGTCTTCAATACTTCGCAGCTTGCGGTCAGATCGTGTCTCTTCCCATGGCTTCCCCGAGCATGTCGTCAAGTTAGCCCAGAATAAAGTGGGTAAAATAGGGGAAAGGAACGAACAAAGTGCTTATTCATTCACTGGGGGAAGACCGTGTTTCCTCCGGCGATATAAATACAACCAGTCAGTCGTCAAATCATACCCATCTGCACTGGCACTAGACCAGGCCGCCGCACATAAAGTGTTTGCGGACAATGGGGCGCAGTGTGTGGGCAAGGAGGGAGGGGGCGCTGCGGGCAGGGACAGGCTGTCCTCAAGTCACTCTGAGAGGCTGGACATAACACCATTAAAAGACATGAGAAGGGCTGGAGTTGGTTCTGCGCTCTTCACAAGCGGGGATGGCCCCTCACAGATAATAACGTCCGGTCTCCAAATGTTAGTCCGGTGAGAGCCAATAACTGTAGACTCTTGAAATGGCAAAGTTTGACAGTAAACAAGCTTTAAGGTCTTTGTACCACAGAGTGAAAGAACTGTAGGTTGCAAAAAAAGGATACTCACATAAATAAACAGCGGCGTGGTGAGGGTGACACTGTTTCCCCAGAAAGTATGGAATCTTTTGACATATTCTTCAGTTTGCACAGGATTCTTCAAGGTGCTCCATTTAATCCCTACTTTCAACATGCAAGTTAGGAATGCCCAAAGTGTCATAATCACTGCAGCTTTGGACTAAACTTCCTTCTGATCTACGTCATTTTGTTGTACAACTTAAGGGGTGACGCTGCAGGCAAAACCATTTTCAGATTTTGGACCAGTTTGCTGGAATCTATTTTTTTTCAACAGTGTTTAGTTATTGCTCCAGAGTATTGGTCACCAATACTCTGCTGAATTATAGTCTATGGGGAAAGTGAAACTTCATGGCCATTTCCATAAAAAGCATTTTTCTTTCTTTCCTTACCGACGTCTGCATTTAACACCTACAAACATTATTGTCCTGCACTTTTGAATATTTATCACATTATCAAAGTTTTCTTTTTTTGTAAGAAGAATTTTTGAATACACAAATTTAAAAAACTATTTTAAACTTGGCTCTATCCATTATTCAGATCCAGTGGTCGAATATATTTTTAAAAAATGGATATGTGAAAATGAAAATTTGCTTGCCTAAAAGCTGGGGTACCTGATTTTTCCAGTTCAAATTGTACATTTGTTCTAGTTTTGGGCCAAACTCATTTGGAGCTCTCACAATCCCTCCTGCACACCCAAATTGATCAAGCAAATTAATTATATGCACATTTCACGCCCGTGTACAACTTTGAGCAGTGGCAAACTGAAGCAGGGGGGACCAACCCCAAAACAAATTGTACTTTATATTCTACTTCTATCTTCCATCGCTCAGTAAAATGTTAGGTGGAGACAAAGCAACAAGTTCTGTTATTTTGCGTTGTTTTTAACATACTCTGTGGTGGCCCAAATAAATGTACTCCAACAAAAAGTCAGCTTTAATGTCTACTAAAGCAACCTTTTCCTTTATACCGTGCTTTAATAGCCCAAGTGTGGTCCTAAGCACGGCCTATACAACACACTTTTCTACAGTGCACACTTCCTAGATTAGGCCTATGGATAAAAATCCTCCAGACGATTGCACAAACCCTGCAAAGGTTTTCTGCCCGTTCACTGCCGAATAAAGTCACAGAAACACACCGCACTCGGTTCCAAGTCAAATTGAACGTGTGCTTTTGCCTTCCCGAAGCCTATTCTGCACAGAGCTTTGCGGGGCTTAGCTGGGAACTAATGAATTGGAGGTCCAGGTACAGCGCAGAGGGGAGTACTATTGTGTGGATCATTAGGAAATGTGCTGCTTTTTGCTGAAGGCGCCGCGGCAGGCGCAATCCGAACCAGAAAATCCCGAGGCACAATTGTCTTGGCATCCCTCTCCCCCCCTCTCTCCGTGGCTTTCTTACAGACGCTCAGCGAACAATCCAGCAAAAGCCGGGGTTTAACAGACACGGAGCTCATTGCGGTTTTCTTGGTTAATGCAGTTGCCCCGCGGGAAAAGATTGAGTGCGCTTAAGTTTTGATTGAAATGGAGCGGGAAGATCGATTACAATTAGTCATTCCACAACAATAGATGGGCATGCACTTTCATTTTCGTTCTGAATAGACTTCCGGACTGAGGGTCAAAACAAATCATAACATTGTAGAATTGCCAGACTGACGTTGCATAACCTCGTCTGAAAAACGTGCTTATTTTTCAGGGGCGTGCCCAAACTTTTTTCACTGGGGTGGCCCAAGGGAGGTTTTCCATTGTCGCCACTGTCACATGCTACACATCTAGTCCTGTTTTGGAGCAGGTCCACTTGGTGCCAGCTGAGTCAAAGCAAGCTGAGCCGGGACTAAACGGGACGTCAGCAGACCGCAGGCCGCTGCTTTGCCCGAGCAGAGATAAACTTCTGAGTGAGCCATAGCAAACTCAATTTAATATTTTACATGACAGAGTTTTGGGAATTCAACGGAGTTTGGGAATTCAACGGAGTTTGGGAATTCAACGTCACTCAATAAATTTTCCTGGCACAAGGCGGGATGCAAACCTCTGTTTCATAGCTGGAAGCCAAATGATTTACCCAGTGAGCTAAGCAATCATACGCTGGCATCGAGAATCTTGGGCCCTGAAAAAAACCAGTAGTGTTCAAAATATGTTTTAACCATGAAGCCATTTGAGATAGATAAAAGACTGACTTTTATGGCTTCTTCTGTGAGAAAAATGTGAAGTGCCTCAATGGTTGAGGTCAAATCCTGTATAGACTAATAGAGGGCCATCATTTTTTGAGATTATCTGAGTAGGACCCATCTTTGTGAAGCTTTATCCAATGACATCCTGCTTCTACTGTACCAAGGTTATATCCTAATAAACTAAAATCTAGAATCTGAAGATGATCACTCAATACAGTTCTTTTGTAGAGACACTGACATTTTGGGGAAAGAAATGAGAAATTAAAATATTGCCATTCTTAGCAGCGTATAAATCCAAAACTTTACAATCTAGCACATTTCTGATGATTGTTCCCGGAACTATGTTCCGAACATGACACGGACCAAATTTGAGCCCCATACATGTTTCCATTTCTGAGCTACAGCTCTTTAAAAGTGCAGACAAATGCAAAGTGCACCCGCGAGCAGAAAAGGTGGTTACAAATGTGTTTTGTAAATTTTTTATTTTTTTTTTACTATTGGGAGTTAGAGCCAATCACTTCACATCTGTCCATTACACATGTGCAGGAAAAAATCTCAATTTGGGTCATTTGGGACGGAATGACCCTATAATTATTTTGCCTCATAAGATAAGTGAGGCTGTGTGTGATGGAAAGAAGAGCGCCTCAGCCGACCCCCTTTTCCTCTAAGCGACGCCCTCAGGCTACCGGCAAAAAATGAAGCCATGAACAAAACTTCATCTGGGCAAGAATAGCATTGCAACTCTAAGAAATATACACATTTTACACATTACGGCCATGACTGCAGAATATAACAGGAGCTCTTGTTTGGAGGTAGATTCTCTTTATTTGCTTATGCAACAAACATGTCTCCTTATGTTTGCCACTACTGTCACAGCTTGTACTCATCACAGCAGCATTTCTCCGGCTTCAGGAAACTGGGATGTGTGTGCTGAGCGCTCAAATCCAACTTTGTTTACGACGACGCGGTCTCGGAAGCAAAAGCCAAATGCCTCTTAGTGAAATCACAAACGTCCTGGCAGGACAATAAAAAGCGTTGCCTTCATCTTTACTGACATCGGGATTATTATCTTGGCGTTTTGATGTGGGTAGAAAAAAAGGAACGAGGGCACATTGGAGGAGAAGAAACCGCAGCCTGGAGTTTTGAAGCCGCCAGCCCCACATTAATGTTGATGCAATACAGACTGCAGTGTTCTCTCAATCAGGCATCTCACAAATGTTCTTCCATTTATAGATGCTGCTTTGCTGGAGGCTTTTCCCTTCCAGGGTTGCTACGGCATATCATCTGCCTCCAGTGCGCAGTGATTTGTCTCTTGATTTGGTTTCATGCCAGATGCTCTTCCTAAACTCTCCCTCAATTTTGACTTTAGATACTGCCTCGTGGTCCGTCTTGCTTTTGTCTTCCATTTATAGCAAGGAACGTGAATGTTTAGCATCCAGTGTTCAAAATTGAGTCGTGTGTGTAAAAAAAAAGCCTTTGACAGATCGCCAGCAGAGAGGCTGGTGGAAGCTTGTTTCTGTTCTGAAGGAATATTTGTGCTTGTGCCAATCCCAAAAGAATGTAACTAAACATCCCAGTTCCTCTCTTTTCTCGTTGTGTAATCAGTCAGTGACATTTTCCCAACCTAAGAGTCAAAGCTGATTCAGAATGATACAAAATCCAACCCTTTTCTCAAACGATCTATAGATATAATGAATGGTAATTTTACTGGAACAGGTTATGAGTTGAGCTCCTTAGCCTCATATTGCATTAGGTATTCATACATAACTATCCAATAAATCGCAGTGACAGTGGTGTATTGTGGCAACATTGACTGAATAAAGATGTAACAAAGGTGAGAGGGAATCTGGTTTAAGAGAATCCCGGAGGAACCTAACTTGACTAGGGCTTAGAAATATCTATGAACATCACAGTAGTCTTGTCTATGATGCACAGATGACTTTCTATCTCTCAAACTCTCCCTCAGGGCTGAGTGTCCCACTAGCGTAGACCCCTCTGTCTTATGGCGCTTAGCAAAAATCCACGCTCGGCGGGAAACAGCCTTGGAATTGATCCAGTCTAATTTCAGAGGATGTGCACAAGGAAATAATTGACTTCCTTGGTGTTTTACATTTTGTGGAGGGCCTGCGAGAGTGCGGTCCAAGGCAGGTGGCTAAATTTGCATATGGCAGCAAATGAGGCAGCTCAAGCCTGGGAAATCCTGCAGCCGCGGCGGACTCGACATGCCCGGAAAGCCTCTGCGGGGGTAATGACTGATGTCTTAGTGAGAGAGTCCTTTGAGGCTCAAACAGTGCGTCTTTGGCCCGGAGCAGCTGAGGGATCCTGATATTATAGACTCAGCCCGGAGCCAGCCTCTCCTGAGACTGGGAGGAATGGCTGTCTAATTGGCTTCATATTAAAATACAGAGTTGGCCCAAGACGCATATTTAAGGCCCTCACACAAATTCAGATTGTGGTTGAGAAAATCGGTTACACACCTCAACAAGATCAAGTATTTGGATCCATGTTGGTGATCAAACCCTGGTGATTTCACAATTAATAAAGCTGTAAAGTACTTTCATTTTGTGTGCTCCTCATTAATAAACTTGGCTAATAGATATCATTTCTTTATCTCTTCCAGAATCCTACTTTGGGGATAGCTTCTGCGTTTTGAAGCCCTTCCAGGACGTCTCCACATTCGAGTTATCGCTGCAGATTAAGACGAGCCGGAGGAGTGGTCTGCTGCTCCTCGCCGCTGGCACCGAAGACTACCTGTTCCTCGAGCTGCAGAACGGGAAAGTGCAGGTGGGATTTGATGTATAGATCTACCAGACTCATTGTCCAAACTTCACCACAGTTATGAAGTGTAGGCCTGTGCCAGTTCTAATTCTGTTGAGCTGTTGAAGATGTAGATATGCATCTTAAATTACTCTCTGCTGACAATTACATCATTTCACATTAGATTGTGAAATGAATATAGAAGAATATCTGGGCAGAGGAAATCAAGCACATGAACACACGTTGCCAAATGCAAAATAATCTAATTATTACTTAACAAGTTTAATAAGGCAGGAATGCTGATTATTTCGGTGTTGTTTTGAAGATGGTTATTTACATGTGACGAAATTATAATAAGGATCTCTTAATTAACCACAGCAGTTTATTAAAATAGAATTTTATACAAAAGAAAAAGGTCACTTTAAATTACACAGAATGATTTTTTTTTTTAGCTTCTGTTCTTTGAAACGTAAACACATATATCAGTGGTAAAGTTTATACCGACTGGAGTAATGACGTTTTAAAATAATACAACCTTTACTTGAGAGCAGATTTGGAGCAATTCTTTGAACAAGGGCTGAAAGTTAAGTTGTAATCGAGTTGAAAGGGTTGCATTTATTTAGTTACTATGATGTTCTCTGCCCATCACTTAAATGTCCCATCTAGGGGCATGTCTAAGGGGTGGCCAGAGTTTGCACAACGCACTGGTGGAATATGATTGGAGGAACTGAGACAGTTTATTGGGGTTTTATTAATAATCAGAATTAACTATAACAAAAACAGGTGGGGAAAAAAGTCTGGACACACCCGTAAGTCTCTCAATTCTTTTTGTCTTGAAGTATGTGTAAAAAAGAAATACATTATTCTGCAGTTTAGACCTAAACAGACCTGTACCTGAAATGCGTGTAGTTCTTTCTATGTTTTCTTTACCTGAATTACACATACAGTGGGAGGAAAAAGTAAGTACACCATTTGGAATTTCTCACATTTCTGCCTAAATTGGTCGCTAAATGTGGTCTGATCTTCATCAAAACTATAAGAATGAGTAAATGGTGTACCACTCAAACATTTACATTTTATCATATTTTTATTGGCTATAACATGTAAACATTCACAGGAGAGCGTGGAATAAGTAAGTGCACCGCCTGGATCTCACTGAACTGCAGCAGTTTTGTAAAGTGGAGTGGTCCAAGATTCATCCTGATCGTTGTGAGCGTCTAATCTGAAAAAAAGCAGTAATTGCTGAAAAAGAAGGATCAGCCAGCTATTTAATACAAGGGATCACTTACTTATTCCACACTGTTGTGAGGTCAGGTCTTTCTGCAAAATATCTTTGAACATTTTGTTTCCATTGATGATGGCACGTTGTCCAGGCCCTGAGGCAACAAAACAGCCCCACACCATGATTCTCCTGCACCATACTTCACATTGAACATAGGGTTTTGATATTGATGTGCTGTTCCATTTTTTTCTCCACACATGATGCTGTGTGTTCCTGCCTAAAAATTCAACTCTGACAGTCCACAGTATATTTTTCCAGTTGTGCAGTGGAGCATCCAAGTCATGGTGTGGGGCTGTTTTGTTGCCTCAGGGCCTGGACAATGTGCAATCATCAATAGAGAAAAAAAAGGCATATTTTGCAGAAAATCCTGAGACATTCACAACATGCATGGAATAAGTAAGTGAACCCCTGTATTAAATAGCTGGCTGACCCTTCTTTTGCAGCAATAACTGCTTTTCTGTAGTTGTAGATTAGACGCTCACAACGATCAGGATGAATCTTGGACCATTCCTTTTTACAAAACTGCTAGAGTTCAGTGAGATTCAGGCGGTGAACTTACCTATTCCACGCTCTCCTGTGAATGTTTACATGTTATGGCTAATAAAAATATGATAAAATGTAAATGTTTGGGTGGTATTAGTTAAAGCAGACACTGTTTAATCATTCTTATGATTTTTATGAAGATCATACCACATTTAGTGACCAATTTAGGCAGAAATGGGAGAAATTCCAAACGGTGCTCTTACTTTTTCTTCCCACTGTATTTGAAGCATCTATTAGGGCTGAACGATATGAAAAAAAAATCATATCTTGATATTCATGCCAGATATATCGATACAATATGGGTTAGGTGAAAACTAAGCATTTTTCAGAAAAATGAAATCATAATACAAAAGAGTGCAGTTTTATTGATGAAAATCTATATCGTTTATATCTTGCTTTTTTTATTCTAATATTTTTTAATATTCAAATCTCGATATCAATATGATAACGATGTATTTTCTTTTGCGATATTGATATCTTGAATGGTCATATCTCGATATCGATACGATAACAATATATCTTTCAGCCCTAGCGTCTATCATGGTTTTCAAGTCATCATCGAGATAAAATCCATTTTCTACGATGGAAAAGTCCCATACAAACGAGAGCTTACACAAAGTTTTCTCACACAGTACGTCAATCCCAAATTACTTTCTTTTTTTTACTTCCTCTAGGCCCGGATGAACTTGGGTGCTGGGGAGGTGACCCTGTCCTCATCTTCAGGGGTGCAGCTCAACAACGTCCTGGACCACAAGATCTCTCTGACCCTGACCGAGGACAAGCTCACCATGACCATAGACGACAGTTTCCCCACATACGTCCCCGTATCCAACGATGGTGAGGAGCTCAACATCGACGTCGGAGTTTGGCTAGGAGGAACCGGGAACTTGGAGGCTTCTTACCTCAGTAACGCCATCTCGCCTTTCCGTGGATGCATGACCAACGTAAAATTCAAATCGCATCAATTTGACATCCTCAGCAGCGTGTTCAAAGCGTGCCATGACACTAAGGAGTCTTGCAGTAGCGAGTTTGAAGCTGCGGATGGCGAGACAATCAGCTTTAGCACTCCACAATCGTTCATATCTTTCCCAACTTGGAGTAAAGCGACTGGAGGGACAAGGACATTGGAATTTCTAATGAAAACGACGATTGAAGATGCGTTGCTTGCCTTCCACCCAGGCTTGGCAAACGATTTCATTGCTATCGGTGTCATGGGAGGCTTCCTAAAAGGCATGATAGACTTTGGTAACGGCATGGAAGTTATTGAGAATACACTTGTACAGGTGGACGATGACCAGTGGCATAGAGTGAAAATTCAAATCGGGGAAAACTCATTTGAGATTAACGCGGACAGCCAAATCGCCGCACTTCCTCTCGATTCGTCTCAAACACTGGATTTGGTTGGAAATCTTTATCTGGGAGGAATCCAAGAGAAAATGAAGGAAGTATTCCGTGAGAGCGGGTCCTTGAATCGCGCAGAGGAGGAGATCACTGTTGAATCATTCATAGGTTGCATGGGGGAAATCAAAGTCAACAATAAGGACCGAAGCCTGCAGGACTCGCTGGTGACCAAAGACATCCATGTTAAATGCGAAGGAGAGGACGATGATTACTCAAGTTTTTATGATGTTGACACGATAACAACTGCCCCACCTGTTTTTATTGGATATGACGAAACCGAATTGCCTGAACAACATTGCTTTCCAAATGAAGACACTCCGGATATTTTCAAAAACGTCACTAAAATTCTTGACCTGACCCAGCTTCTTGTGCCAGAGGGAGGCGAGGTTTACATTGATATGAAAAACCTACTGCCAACTTTTGACCTCAGTGCAGCAGGCATGCAAAAATCCCAAATTGTGTTCACGCTAACAAACGATCCCTATTACGGGCTGGTGGACATAAATTCCAATACAAAGCGCTTCCAGAAGTTCACTCTTCAAGATTTGGTTGATAAGAGAATTAAGTACATGCATGATGGCAATGAAAGACACGCTGATCAAATTCAATTTAAGGTGGTGGCGCAAGGGATCAACAACTTACCAGAGTGTTTGAAATCGCCTCAAAGTTATGTATTGCCCGTTGAAATCCTCCCTGTCAATGATATACCCCAACTTGGTGGAGGGGAAATTACCATCACGGAAAGGGGAAGAACGCGTTTGAACCCTAGCCTTATCAAAATTCTGGAGTCGGACACCCGCTGCGATGGATTAGTGGTAACCGTGACATCAGAGCCTCCATTGGAAGTGGGCTACCTTGAAAATGACAAGCAGCCTGGCAGACGCATCACGCAGTTCACTTGCAGAGAGCTGAAGGACGGAAATATCTACTTTGTGCACAGGGGAGGAGAAAGCGCTGGCGAACTTACTTTAGAAGTTTCAGATGGTCAGTCGGAAAGCCATTCCATGACTTTTAATCTTGTCGCCACCCAGCCGCACATGACAATTGGAACGAATTCCGGTCTTACTTTATCTCAAGGACGCAACATGTCTATAGGTATCCAAAACCTAGCTCTGCATTCAAATCCACGTAATGGGGATATCCTGTTCAATCTTACATCACCTCTACAATATGGTGAACTTCACATTATGACAGATTACGGAATGTACAAGCAAGTGTCAAGTTTCCATGAATCCGATCTCGAGCAAGAGCGTCTGAAGTATTTTAGCACCGATCCTACTGACCAGGAAGATGTCGTGGTCGAACGGATACAGTTCAATGCTCATTTGGGACAGTATACTCTTCGGAACATTACTTTCATGGTAAACATAGTCCCAGCACAAGTCAAAGTATCCAACCTAGTGCCCCTTGAGGTCCATGGTGGTGAGATGAAAATCATCAAGCAAGCTCAACTTCTCGCTGAAGTGAAAGGTCAAGACGCCTACCCGGAATTGTTAAAATACATTCTCGTCAGGCCTCCAATGCTCGGTGTGCTACAACTGTTGGATACGCACCTGGGAGAAGGAGATGTTTTCACTCAAAGAGACATTTTGGACAATACGCTTAGCTACAAAGTTCGAGTGCAAAGAGCAGTGGACAATGTAGATTCATTTCAGTTCCGAGTTGCAAACCAAGATCAGTACTCGCCATTGTACACATATCCAATTAACATCGTTGCGACAGCCGACGCCCCTGTTTTGACCAATGAGCTGATGACCATTCTGCAAGGCGGGGAAGGAACCATCAACAAAAATTATCTTTGGGTGAACTCGGCTGATATGGGGGATTATGTTTACCAGATCACTGAAGGACCAAAGAACGGACGCATCATGAGGATCTCGCCTCCAGGAATGCCAAAGTTTGAAGGTGCAATTAGGATTTTCAGCAACGAAGATTTAGAACTGGATAGGCTAATTTACAAACACAATGGATCCAAGACAACCAGCGACGATTTTCATTTCTCAGCATTTGACCAGGAAGCGCAAGGCTCCTACGATCACGAAACCATAAAGGGAATTTTTAAGATTGCAATCCAAATGAAAAATGAGCATGCCCCTGTCAGAGTTGTCGATAAAGTGTTGAAGGTCGTGCGGCACAGTCAGCGCCTCCTAACAACTGACGTGATTCAATATAAGGACGACGATTCTGATTTCAATGACTCCCAAATTGTCTATGCTCGCGAGGGCATCCTATCGGGCAATATTGTATCAGCGACTAACCCCTCGCATCCGCTTTACCGGTTCACACAGGCTGATCTGCGGGACAAAAAAGTCCTCTTCATTCATCACGGAGCCGACCAAGAGAGATTTTCCTTACAAGTCTCTGATGGTTTTCACAAGACAACAGCTTTACTCCAAATCCAAGCTGGAGACCCATATCTCAGATTAGTCAACAACACGATGATTGTCATTGACCACGGAGCTACCGAAACACTTAATACTACCTTACTGAGTGCAGAAACCAATCTGGACATTAACGGCGATAGCGAAATAAAGTTCAGGATCACCGCAATGCCTCAAGATGGAAGGATTATCGTAAGCGGAATCGAGGCGTCGGAATTCACGCAAGAAGACATGAAGAAAGGCGTGGTGTCTTATGAGCATAGCTATGAAAGCCTGCGGTCCAAAGATTCTTTCAGCTTCACTGTCCAGGCGAAGGGGCAATCTGAGGAGGGAACTTTCAAAATCCAAATCTTCAAACAAGGACACAGGTCCAAGCCAGAGGTGGTCAAAAACGATATGATTATTTCCTACGAAGGGGAGCACACTGTCATCAACCAGCATCACCTCAAGGTAATTTCTACTCAACATTAATAGTGGCAGAGTGGTAGTAGTATTTTAGTCTTCTAAAGTCCATATATGGTCACTAATATAGGTGGAAGGAGCTTTTTATCTTTAAACCATGTTATAACGTTCCCTCGTTAGAGACATACCTGGAGTATGTGACATCCATGCAGTTTTGAGTAATTCTCGGGTAATCCTGTTAAAATTATCTGTTTCTTCTATGATCTACGATGTCAGCACTTCGTTCTGTATTTCCTGGATACAATTGTGTTATTATTAAAACCCAACACTGTGCTTCACATTTTTAAAACCCATAATCCAACATTATATCTGAGCCGTTCTGCTCAAAGTGTGTTTACCACATCGTGCTGAAGCTGTAAACCATGCTGTAAATTGAAACAGAAAGATAGTTTATTTATTTTTTATTCCTACCGCAAATATCAATGCTGAGGCAAACCCAAATTCATGTTTTTTTTGAACATGCATGATATGTCCACTTTACATTTTGTTCTACAATATGCTACACCAGTCATTTTGCTAAAGTGGGGTCGGTGCCCCCTGGGAAATATTGTAGGCACTGCAGGGGGCCCCTACAGGTGGACTACACATCAAACACGGAAAAAAAGACACATTCATAGATGCAACACTTCATTGTGCACTTTGATTGACACATTCTGCTAACGTTCTGGTAAATATAGTAGTCATTGTGATTTGCACATTTTATACAGAGATAACCTTTTGTATGGTAACTCCTAGGTGGCAGCATCTTCATATCTATATTTAGCCTGTAGTTAAGTTAAGTGTGACTAAAACATTGATCATTACAGTACAGTGTTTTCTTTGCCAGCCACATTATCATGATCATTTATTTTTAATGTACTTTCTTCTTGAACAAGCCATTTCCCATGACTCACTCCGGTACATAAACCTCTTGTGAAACCCTGTCTATAATGCTCCTAGCACCACATGAAAGCTGCGGTAAATATGACTGCCATGGTGCTGCGTTTAATCTCATTTACGTTCTAAATTATAGTCTATTACGAGATGAACACAGCACCAAGTATCCCCCGGAGGGATTTCCTGCAGCCCGCTATAATTTTTAAGACGCAGCCTGCACTTGACTGTATAGAAGCAATTAATAATGTTTACATAGTGGATGAATTAATCCCAGGGCCATAGCATAGGCCGCATCTGTAGTTTGACATTTAAAGTGATGAGTAAGAAAGCCTTATATTGACCCCATTTTAACTTCCAATAATGCCCATGTCTGTCATTACGTAAAATAAAAGCAGGTACGGGACATAAAAAGTATTTGGTTTTAGTTTTAAGGATGGCTGTGTGACATTATGAAATATGTTGCATGCCAAGGTTTCACTCCACTTCCAGCAATTAAACATAGTTATTACCCTCATAATGTCCTTTTGATTATGCCTGAAAGGGCCGAGAAGTTGCAATATATTTTAGTGGGTCATCTATTTAAGCTGAAACTGCTTTTCCACAACAGCTAAATCTTATAAGTTAGAAAAGGACCAGAGCCAAGGACCAAGATTCATTATCAGCTTGACTTGTTCTACCCGACATGTTCAATAACTTGAGAAACAGAAAGAAATAATTGCCAGTTGTGGAATCCGGCAATGGTTTGGCCCTTTTTTAATTTCTTTCAGAAAATTGTCCAAACCAAGTACACATAAATTACTACCAAAATTATGATCAATCAATCAATCAATCAATGGTTTTGTATAGCCCAATATCACAACAGGAGTTGCCTCATAGGGCTGCACCAAAAATTAAGTTTAGGATAATCAAGTATCCAGGAAAACATAATGTCCAAGCGTCAGCAGTGGGTGACTCTCCAGCACGGCAAGGAAAAACCCGGTGGGAGAAACGAGAAACCTTGGGGAGAACCACAGAAGGAGAGATTCACTCCCATGGACGGACAGGCTATAGAGACCCAGGGCCGATGGAGTCCCTTCAGCGGACGGGCCAAGATCGCAGACCGTCCACTCCTTGTTGTCAACCCAGGACTGGACTCATTAATATGATATTAATACAGTGAAGACATTAATTTATGTAGCTAAGGTCATGGGCAGGGGTCTGCAACGTTCAGAATCAAAAAGCCATTTCAGCCCCTTTCAAACCAAATAAATGTAGCAAAGAGCCTGCAGTAGTATTTGTACCCACAAACAACAAAGTATAAACTCCATCACATTTTTATCTATTGTATTATGACTAATAAATGAAATAAAAGAACACATTTAATGTGCTTTAATGTAGTTGAATGTATCCGGAAGGTCTGTCCCTGGAAAATGTCTCTCTGACTCACTCACTAATTCTATAGCAGCTTACCAGTCATTTAATAAACTTTATGGATTTACATTTTCCTATCAAAGCTCAAAAAAGCCGCAGCAGAGGCTTTAAACATTGTGTAGAGTAGTTGCACATTATAACATGCACATTAAGTCTAATCCTCTATTGTACTCCTGATCAAACGTTGCGTACGGTATGAAAGCAAATGAAGAGGACACATTTGTTGTGTCCTCTTCACACCCACATGTTACAGAACCTCAATTGATCTTGCAGGTGGAGCAGGCAGACATCCTCCCCACAGAGATGGTGTTCACAGTTAAACAGCCTCCTCGTCTGGGACACGTGGTGATGCTGACCAACAGTTCAGACGGGTCAGACACCCCATTGCTGGACTACATCCAGTCTTTCACCCAGGATGACATCGATCAGGGGCGCATCCTTTATGTGTCGTCGTCCATACAGGTCTGTGCAGGCTCAAGCCTTTAGAAATGTCTTTCATAGGACAGAAAGTTTTCAAATGGTGTATAGTTTCATGGGAGGCTGTGGGAGATAATAGAAATGTTCAATTTGAGGTTTGTTGGTGCTACTTTCAGTGGATACCAGGCAAAGGTGAGTTTGCATCTACAGACGCCCAAACATGCAAAAGGGTTTTTGAACAAATGGTGAAATCATCATGAAGACCTAATGATGAATGTCAGTCCTCTCTCCGAAAAAAGTAATTAATCAAGGGTTCTAGTTTTTTTAAAGGGACTGTACCAAATTTTAAATCTTTTTATCTGATGTCATGATAATGAATGGGGGGAAAGAACCCGTTTTCCCTGTTTTTAGGAAAAAACGTACAGATAGTCAACATTTGAAAGTAAGGCCCAATCCCAATTCTCTTTTCTACCCCTAGCCCTTCCCCTAGCCCTAGCCCTTGCCCTTTCCCTACACCCTGAAACCAAGGGCTAAGGGCGAGGGTTGAAAAGACCGCCCTAAGAAATGGGACAGCCCTCCATTTGACTGCATTTACTATTAACACAGATGAGTCAGGTTATGTAAATAAAAAGCAAGCCTACTTGTCTCTAAAGCATGTTTCTACAAAACCAGTTCATCACTTGATTGATGCTGTTTTGTAACACCTAAACAAGCACCTAAACTCAGCGCAAACCCTACAGATTGTCATCAATTTCTGCTTCATTCGGCGCTACATTCTCCTTCCCCCTGTCCGTGTGTCGCTGTGGCTGCAGCCAGAGCTGCCAGAGATCAGCCGATCCACTCGTCAATCTATCAAACTTCATTTATAAAGCGCTTTTCATACTGAAAGGTATCACAAAGTTCTTGTAGCCACTCAGCGGGGACGGGCAGAGGTTAGACCCGCTCGCAGTGCGCGCGGACAGGCACCCGCAGCCTCCGCTCTGAGCCCCGGGCCTGAGCGGAGGCTGCGCTCAGAACGGGGACAGTCAGCCTCGGACCCGGGCTCAGAGCACAGCGGGGAGACAGACAGCCTCGGACCCGGGCTCAGGGCACAGCGGCGCGGGGAGACAGACGGCCTCGGACCCGGGCTCAGAGCATAGCGGCGCGGGGAGACAGACGGCCTTGGACCCGGGCTCAGAGCATAGCGGCGCGGGGAGACAGACGGCCTTGGACCCGGGCTCAGAGCATAGCGGCGCGGGGAGAGAGACAGCCTCGGACCCGGGCTCAGAGCACAGCGGCGCGGGGAGAGAGACAGCCTCGGACCCGGGCTCAGAGCACAGCGGCGCGGGGAGAGAGACCGCGGGTGCAGCAGCGATGAACCCCGTGTGTTATGACATTAGCGACGTATCGAAAGTTTGGAAAGAAATGCCAAAAGTCAGTCCAAACAGCGCAAATACACGGAGCATTTGCAGCAGCAAAGCGAAAACGTAGAACTGACACGTATAAAGCAATGGACTGTTCTAATTGTTGCACAAAGCGAATAAAGTCATGAACGAAGTGTTCTGAAACTTTATAAATGTTGTAAGAGTGCTTATTGATGATGATCGTGAATTCATTTCGCAGCTTATTTCCGTGTTTTGTCAAACTCCTCCTACCCCTTCGTCTGAAGTGTGCATCTAAAAAACCCTCGCTTGAAGGGCTATGTGGCCCTCGCCCTCACCCCTACCCCTCACCGCAAAATACAATTGGGACACCCCTTCGTCTCTCGTGAACGCGCAAAACGAAGGAAAAGGGCTAAGCGGAGGGCTAAGGGGGAGAATTGGGATTGGGCCTAAGTATATGAAAGTCAAAAATTTTCAGGTCCCCTATAGGCTCATAGATTATAACGATATCACCTGAAACCCAGCAATTGTGTCTATATTTTAACAATATATGGTATTTTGGTAACCTGGAAATGTTTGCAGCAATAGTAAGATTGTTGGAAATGTAATCTTTGAAAGGTGTTACGTGACGTTATGAATCACAACAAGCAATTTAACTAAACCAGCTTCCTCTGTCACGGTTTGAAAACAGGAAACGTTGGGTACAGGGCCTTTCACAGCATGCATAATGTATACCTACCTCTGGCTTGTAGGGGGATGATACCTTCACACTGGACGTCAGCAATGGTTTCACGGCGGTGGAAGATCTGCGGATTCTCGTCAATATCATCCCCAGGCTCATCCCGGTCCAGGCGCTCAACTTCACCGTGAAGGAGGGGCAGAATCGGGTCATAGACGACGGAGTGGTGAACATCTCCCATCCCTTCTACACTCTGGCCAACATCGACTTTGTGGTGGAAGATTCCCCACGGCATGGAGAGCTGCGAGTCCGAGATGGAGATGAAGTGACCTATTTCACATGGGAGGAGGTATGTATGTTTGGTTGGTTTGGTTAGTTGGATGGATGGTTGATTGGTTGGTTGGTTTCTTTGCCTTGTTTTCTGGGAGTTTAGTGTTTTGTTAAACTGTTGGTATATAGCCCCAATTTACATAACAGAAGACGAATACAAGACTACAGCTGAGGACACACTATGTGATTATTCTTTCGCCCGATTTTGGTGTAATTCTTAGTCGCAGTGAGCCTTCCCGAGTTGTGACTTAAGTGAGTGCAGTCACAGCAGCACTCGTCTCATAGTTTGGTAAGGTCAACAACTGGCTTGAATTGTGAAATGTGGGCGGCAGAGACACGCTTGAACGACATGCTTGAATTTTAAAGCCAATTTTGGACGCACAGGAGAAGCGTGGGCGGACTGACTGACCCAAAAGTGAACACACAGAAAGCAGGGGCCAACAAGAGAGCAGAATATACACAGAAAAATACCGTAGCCTAGCTTTCTTTTCATGTCTCTGTCATAGCAGCAGCACAAACAACAACACAATGGCCACAGCAGGCCTGATCACGCCAAAAAGTTCCCAAGAAGCACTTTTTCCAGCCACATTTCAACCGCAAACCTCTCCAGAGCTTAGTAAAGGACAACTTAACTTAAACGAACTTCAGAGGCGCGTACGGTTTTGGGGCTATGCAGCCGTCACATAGCTGATGTTTGTCTGTCTCCTTCTCTTATCAAATCCGTTAGAAATACATCCCGCTCCTTTGTCAGCCTACTTTTAACATCCATTTCAGACTCGTACCTGTGACACTGAACCGCGTTGGGCAGGCGACAGTGATCACATGACACTGTTGACCAATCCGGACACAAAGAGGGAAATAAAGCTGTTTGACAGACCCGAGTTGGGTGGCTGCTCTCGCCATTCTCACTCTCTCACTCCATGTGTGAACCCCAGGTTTTCTTTTATGATTGCGCCAAATCCATTTCAGTCTTCTGCTATAAACAAACAAGCCTTATATAAAACCTTTTAATACAACTTGAAAGTATTTATGTGCTCACGAGTTTTTTCCAATGGTTCCCATGTGTGCGCCACTTTTCCGAATCCCGCCTTCGACCAAACTCGCTATTACTTCCAGGATTTTACACATTCGCCACTTTTTCATTTTGCGTGGAGGAGAGATGCAGTCAACAAGGTTCTCATTTGAATTGCAAAGAAGCACCGAAAGAACCCCAGAAGCTTTAAAATCCACCTCTATCTGATCTAAATGACGGCGAGGAGTAAACTTTCTCACTTCGACTTGATTTGTCGAAGGAAACCCTGTTTTGTCAACTCCTTTAACTTCTAATACTCCTAATACAACTTTGAAATAATATTTACTTTACTTCCTAGATGCTTTGTTCCTTTGTATCCTGTCGCTCCCAATTGCATTTTTCGAGTTTCCTTTTTTGCGGCGGGGATAGAAAGGTTAAAATAGAGGAGAGATTGCTAGTGCGTGTGTCTATCTCCCTGTCTCTCCAGGCGCGTGGTTCTGAGGCCGTGGCTTTGGGAAAATATTAAAAATGCATGAAAAACTCCACAGACGGAGGAGAAAGGAAAAAAAAAAAAAACTCATGCATTCTCAATATGGACCACAGAGTTTAGCCCGTGATAGTTAGACACATATCTCAGAGCAGAACATCTCGCCTCCGCTGCTTTGTGGAAAAATTGACGTCGCCTTTACACCGCCTAGAGCCAAAATAAACTGGAACTATATGTATTTTCTTTTTATAATAACTTGAACGCCGGCAAAAAAATAACGTTTTGTCCGCTCTCTCTCTCTTCCTCTCAAGAGCAGAACTCCTTTGAAACTTTCATATGCGCTTTTCACGGTGTTTGCTGTAATTTTGAGAATATAAAACAAAGTCGGTCAGTAATAAGTTCCACATTGAAGAATAAATATGTGTCTCCTCTGGGAGCGACTTTCAAGCAAAAACCCAAATTGTTCCCAAATGAAAGATGCATGTGCGCAAGCCAGTGGTGAATGGAAGACCAGAATAACCAAAGCTTTGACGGGGAGGAAACTTGCAAAATACATGGGAAAAATACTTGTACATTTACTTGAGTTACTTTTGTACCTCGTCATCTTCTCTTTACTCCTGCGTCAATAATAGTATACATTTTTGAAGTATCACAATGTTAGTCGTCACTGTGAGTAAATCTGTCGTAACAAAAGCTTTGTGTGCAAAAGGTTTTATCTTTAAAAATCATGTATACATTTTGGAAAGAAATATGCAATGAAGGGGATACTATAACTATCGAGGATAAAGCCGCGACCTCGTGTGAAATTGTCTGACTTAAATCTGGAAGTTAAGACGACCTGTGACCACTCAAACTTAAAGGTGCATTATGTAACTTTTAATGTGAAAAAAAAAGATATTTGTGGTTATTTGAGCTTGTAGGGACTCAGCATCTGTATGAGTGGTCAGCATGGCGCCTATACTTTCCTTCACAGTGGTCTATAGGACAGTCCAATACCAATTGTTTGGAAGGTTTTCACCGGCTCTCACCAGATAACCTACAACACAAGTGATCCTGGAGCGTTGTAGAGACCACCGTGATGGAAAGTAAAGGCGCCATTCTGACCACTCATATAGCCGCTGGGTCACTACAAGGTCAAATATGCACAAATATCAACTTTTTTTTCATATATAGAGTTGCATAATGCACCTTTAAGCCCTCCGTGCCCTCCACCCAAGTGTAACTTTTAAGTCCAGTTCGAGGTAGGCATAAGTCCCAGGTTTATTATCACATATGTGGGAAGCAGTTCACAGTCCCCGGAACAGATGGCTCTTCTCGCTGCAGACCAGGGCTACGGGCTGGTCATGGGTCGCAGTCTGAGGATACTGCTGGTGGAGAGGAACGACGAGTATTATTGGCACCGCTCCTCTTTTGGTTTGGTTTGTTTTATTGTTTGGGCTTTTTGAGGAGGAAAAGCCATTTAAGGGTGGGGTTGTGCGAAAGGTCAATTACTTCTCTGTTAAAACATTAATCTAACTTGTTCACTCAAATAGTAAATGGTGAGTCATTTGGATGACTACTTTTTGCTTCTACTCAGCTAAAGGGATTTTAAAGTGTTGTTACCCATTTGGGCAAACATTTTGGCTACTCTACCCACCCCTGGGGAATAAAAAACCCAGAGTCACCACCACTGATGTAAACTGTAGTAACGTGGTGGAGGAGGACATCAAAGTAAAGATGAGCAGTGTTCTTATAGAGGGAGTTTGTACTTTTCCATTCAATCACATAATTACAGCCTTTCAATGGGTTTGGCTGGCTTTCATTTAAGACCCAGAGTCAGACTGCTTCTGAAGTTTAGTCGTTTTTTTTTTTTTGCTCTCGGACCGCACTGTGAACAGAATTTAAAAAAATACATTGCAAATCAAACCACAACCTGCCTGAAAAAATAGAAAATACTCTAGATCATTTCCCCCCATATCATGCAGCTTTATTTGTGACCAGTGTGTGTTCGAATTTGGCAAGAGCAACAGCAAGCTATTTTATACAGCTATTTTTACAATTGTAGCAAATGGTAAAATGTTAAATGGAATCAACTTATACAGCTTTACAGTAAGGAACCAGTCACCCACTCACACTTTCATTCATACACCAGTGTACACAGACACACAAAAAATTATAAATAAAAAAAAGTATCACCTACATTTCATTTAACTCTTCTACCTCATCATTCTCTGGGAACATGAGGCCAATTCTCGTCTCGAAAGCCTGCTCTGCAGCTGGAGGATGACTGAGCGAATACAGTGTGTTGACTGTGCCCCTGATCCGCCGTCTGTGTTTGCTCTGTTGATGCTCTGCCCGGAGCAGGTGCTGCTCCTAAACCCCTGCACCTCTACGGTTTGTCCCAAGAGAAAGAGAGAGCGAGAGTGAGAAAGCTCAAACTTGATACAAAAGTCCCAATTAGTTTAGAGATGAATAAATTAATACAACCATGCTGGGCAAATATAATTGTATGTCATTCAATCAAAATGACATCACCATGTTTTATCATGACAAACCCATAGTGACGGTGTCTTCAGGCGAGATAGGGCAGGTACAAATGTTCTTTTTTCATGTAGCGGTCAAAGTTTTGTTTACCATTTACTTCTTGGTTTTAAGTTAAAAAAAAAATAGACCAAACTCACCCTTCGCGATACTTATTTTGCAACATTTTGTCTGCTAGTGAGCCGGAGATTTCACTACAACATCTTTCCGCTCCATACGTTTTTAATCATTTCCCTCATACTTGCTATTGAACCCTCTAAGGACCTAATAGTATTTAAATAGTATTAGGGTGAGGGTTAGGCTGTTCAAAAATGGTTAAGTAAAAATGAACTTGTTATTGCCCCCAATAAACTTCCCCGGCCACCTCATCAGATCCCAAGGGTGACCCATGCTTCCAATAGCCACCCCCTCGATACACCCCTGGAGTCTGACCGAATGACTGCCCTTTTGCCAAGACGCTATATATAAGTCAAAGCCGATATTATTCACCTTGGACCTTC
Source organism: Proterorhinus semilunaris (assembly GCA_021464625.1). Taxonomy (NCBI): domain Eukaryota; kingdom Metazoa; phylum Chordata; class Actinopteri; order Gobiiformes; family Gobiidae; genus Proterorhinus; species Proterorhinus semilunaris. Next base: position 25,280,851 of record CM038356.1, on the reverse strand, counting down.
TCCTGTGGCTGAGTCGGGGGCGAGTCGTCCGGCGCTATAGTACCGGGTCATGTTAGCCTACAGTAACGCGTGAAAGAGCGCAAGCGTGTGAGAATGGAGGCGCGCCAAGATCCAACCTCAAAAATGTGCTGCCTGGCTCTGAAAGTGTCGGTATCTCGAGCCAAGACAAAGATTAACTGCAGCGTTTTATGTAGAGATCTGATAACATGGTCTGTAGTAGTGAGGGAAATGAGTGCTCTGTGCTATTAAATGCATCTCGTTTTGATTTTATCCCAGCAAACTTGTTGACTCCTACCCGCACTTTTTTGGCTGCTCTTCACTTCAAGATTTACCGACGTTTTATGTGTCTGTTCTGCGCCATCTCTCGCGTGAGGTCGGCGTATATCTTCAGCTCGCACGTTGCTTCAATCAGCTCGGCATCAGGTCTCCATTAGGTCGTCCATCACGAGCGTCTATGTTTTTACAGATTATTCTGAAAGCGAAGCCATTTTTTTTTTTTTTTTTTTCTCGTCAGTTTTCCCCTTTGCGATCCAATAAACCGGACAGACTGTACTTGCGCCGTAAGAGCGTGCTGGGATGCGAGGTGTGAAAGGTTGACAAAGCGCCAATATTTGTTGTTATGCTTTGTCATCCTGTGGGGAAATCAGTCCCATTATCTGTGTATAACTGTCCAACTGCTTCAAGGACAAGTTGTTGAAAGAGTTCGAGAGGGGAGTGTGCAGTGTCAGCCTAAGCCTGTTGGAAAGGGAACTTTATGTCCTGTGCATTTGACCCCTCCTTCAGTGCCGCTGCTGTAACCCGTCAGGTAGAAAATGGAGAAAATGTTACTGTACTGTGAGTAACTAAGTAAAAAAGAGTGACTGATTTATTTTCTATGGCGCCATAAATTGTGTGAAACGAAACATAAAATAATGTGAAATGTGTGATATTTCCAAGAAAATGGCAAAAACAATGTGCGTGAGACAATCCACATCTATGTTATCGATCAAAATGAAGCATTTGCCGCTGAAATATTTACTCACAGTGGAAAAAGTTTTTAAAAAAAAGGAATTTTACTCAAGTGAGAGTACAGATACTTCCTTATAATTTAATCAAATAGAAGTATGATAAAAACTACTCGAAGTACAATTTCTTCAAAAAGTTTGAATACTACCCGCCTCTATGTACAGTGGGGGACCACAGTGTAGTGCCTGGAGTACCATCTAGAACAAGTGCGGCCCGGGAGCCAAGTGCGGCCCTTTGTGGCCCTCAAGCCTTCTTATTGTATTGGCACACATCTGATGATGATACTTGTAATTGATGTAATTCCACATAATTATAATCTGAAAAACTAACATTTAATTAAGAGACAAATCTGCCTTTAAGCTTCCAAGCCTAAATTCCTAACCTTTTTTGTCTTGCGTAGTCGTTTATTTATAATCCAAGGACCCCCTATCTTGAGGATCGTGCCAAAACTGTATCAAAGTGACCAAAAAACTCTTATTATTCAATATTTAGTATTGAAATTGATCTAAAATATTCTCAAACTTTACTGAAAAACATTGTTAAAATGAACTTTCCCTTTAAATTTGTTTAGAAACATTACTTGGTTTCACCCGTTTTTCCATCTGAAATCATTCTAAGTGTCATCAGTTAAGTTCTCAAGTGCGGCCCATCTTAAAGCAGTACTAAGTAACTCATGCTCCTAGAGGCCATAAGCGCCATTGCAGTTGTCGTAGCATGTTGCGTTGTTTTATTCATTAATTGTCCGTGAGAGTAAATACTACGCTGACAGAAAAGACAAAGGGAGAGAGGGATATTGTACATCCAATTACACATAGGGGATATTTTTTTTCACTCAAACCTAGCTGTAAAAACTGTTTAAGTGGCGCTAACCCATAGTTAGCTTTGCCCGTTAGCCTGTTAGCTTCTTCTTTCTGATTCCATTAGTGTGTATTGGTGGCTATGACCCGGTGCAGGGAAAGTTGCAATTGTGCTTTTCTGGCCAGAGACACCAGGGGGAGATGAAAGACCCCCAATCATCCTATTAACACTTGTATTACCCCCAGAGGGACTACAGAAAGGATTTATTAAGGTAAACAAGTTACTTAGTACTGCTTTAAATGCACCCAGTTGAATCTTTTACTGCACTGAGCGCCGATGTGTGGCCCTCCGCACCATATACACTCCAAAATTTGGCCCTTGATGAAACAAGTTTGGACATCCCTGATCTAGAATATGTCCATGATTATAGTTTCACATCTGCATTAGTCAGGTCAGTGGGGAGTCCTTGCCTCAAGTGGAGGAGTTCAAGTATCTCGGGGTCTTGTTCACGAGTGAGGGACGGATGGAGCGTGAGATCGGTAGACGGATCGGTGCGGCGTCAGCAGTGATGCGGTCGCTGTATTGGACTGTTGTGGTGAAGAGGGAGCTGAGCCAGGCGGCAAAGCTCTCGATTTACCGATCGATCTACGTTCCCACCCTCACCTATGGTCATGAGATTTGGGTAATGACCAAAAGGACAAGATCGTGGATACAATCGGCCGAAATGCAGGGTGGCTGGGTGCACCCTCCGAGATCGAGTGAGAAGCTGGGTTACCCGGGAGGAGCTCGGAGTAGAGTCGCTGCTCCTTCACGTCGAAAGGAGCCAGCTGAGGTGGCTAGGGCATCTGTTTCGGATACCTCCTGGTCGCCTCCCTCGGGAGGTGCTCCAGGCATGTCCTTTTGGGAGGAGGCCTCGTGGCCCAGGACATGCTGGTGGGACTATGTCTCCAGAATAGCTGGAGGAGGTGTGCGTGGATCGGGAAGTCTGGGCCTCTGCTGAGACTGCTGCCTCCGCGACCCGGCCCCGGATAAAGCGGAAGAAAATGGATGGATCTGCATTAGACCATCGCATGCATTAAGCAGTGAGCTTTAGATAAGGGAACACTGTATCGTAGGATGGCTCCACTGTCTGCGTACATTGGTGTATGAATGAGAGAGTGAATGGGTGGCTGGTTCCTTACTGTAAAGCGCTTTGGGCCTGATAAAGGTAGAAAAGCGCTATATAAGTTGAGTCCATTTACCATTTACCACTATTGTCGCAAAAAGATCTGTATAACTCAATTTGTCCGTAGCGACAAACATCATTAGCTAGAGGAGCTCGCCCCGGCTAAATACACGCCGGCTGGAGCCTTGAAACTCGCTACGACAAACTGTGGTTCTCTCATTGAACCATTATGCAGTGTAGATGAGTTTAGGCTTACGATTTTACAATCCCCACGCCGTGCAATGTGACATCTCAATTATGGATTTAAAAAGCTCTTACACACAACATTTTTGCTACAGTTCTGTTTTGTTGCACACCACTCTACTTACATGTGCACAAATCTTTTATGCAACAATAATACGTCCTTTTTAGCAGGCTTTGGCTTTGTCGTCTACTCTCTGTGTTTTGCACGACAGCAGCGCCAGCGTATATTGGGGGAAAGTCTGATTGTGTTTGTGTATCTGTGATCAGTAATGACAGAGGGGTTTGGGTCCAGGAGGAGTCCGTCATCTGGGATCCATTTGGCTCTTCATGCTTCTCTCTCTCAAACTCCCAATCTCATCATCGCCACCAGTGCTGCTGCTGCTGCTGGAGCTCCTGGCTTGTGTCTGCACAAAGCCCTCTTGTGTGCGCACAAACAAACCACCAATCAGTGCGAATTTCTCAAAATGTACGAGCCAGGGAAAGAGGTTAGCTCAGCAGATTGTTTGATTCAGACACTACGGGCGTACAGAGGACAAGAGCGCCGCACAAGCAGAGGAGGGAGTGGATAACAGTAGTACATGACAGGAGTCGTTTTCATCTTTGATTTTTTTTTATTCTTAAAATACGATTAGCCAATGAGGAAATTACTTAAGCCTTATTCTCCTTTTACATCTATAAACCAGTTAGAAGTACGACTTTGGTGATGGTTTGAAACGCACACGGATGCGCATGTACCGTAGCTTTCTGTTCGTCTCCGGCGTGATTCTGTTCGTGCACTCCGTCAGACTCTTTGTTTATCCAGAGTCATAGTAACGGAGCAGTACGTGACTGAACCGCTGGGGACACTGCGGTGCACAGCTCAACAGGTGACGCAGAACAAACTTCTAAAAAGATTTGAATCATTTGCAAACAGAACTACCACTGTGTGTGCCTCATTTTCTTGACTATACTAGTTTCTTATTATTATTATTATTATTATTATTATTAGATAACTTCATTTAAGTACACTTAGTTGAAATTGCAGTTGGGTGTCAACAGACGTGCAAAGGGTACGAGTAGTAATAATGGTTGGAATAAGAATTTATTAAAAAAAAAGGATACATATGGAAAGAGTTCTGTCTTCAATGGATACCAGATGAGCTAGGGATTGTCCATGACTTTTAGTTTCCATCCGAAACCCTCAAATACATAGCTTCTATGTCCTGGTCCTAGCTCCTAACACTTATGACGTAGTAAGGTCAACTGTTAGAGCTCTATGCAGTTAGGAACTAGAGCTGCAGCAGCATTTGCTGGGTGGAAAACACAAAGGACACTTCCTTTGTGTTTTCCAACTGCTGTTTCATGAAAACTACATCCCCCATATAGTATTGGACTACAAAAAAACTCTCCTACTGCAGCCACTGACTTAAATGACTCAAACATGAACCACAACAACGGTATGAAACCAAACAGACGATGATAAAAAGCTGTTTCAGGTTTTCCTTTCACACCTACAGTTTCATCACATAAATAAAAAATACTCTGGTCAAATATACCACCAAATCTTGTCCTTTGGTTCATCCTCAGAGAAAGATTCTGCTTTAACACACAGTGAGCTCCGCTCCTTCTCTGCACAATGTTTGCAAATGATCCATGTGGCTTTATTTTTCTACTAAATGAAAGCAAAAGCACAAACTGCCTTTATTTAGGCCATTTACTTTATTTAGGCCATTTACTCTTTAAAACACTGACTTGACAGTGCTGTGGTGACTCTAACATGTAATTTATAAAGTTTGGCTTTTTAACTTTGGCTTAGCGCCGGTCGATCAACAGTGGTTGTGGAGAATCACTCCAGGGTGGGATGGGGGAAATTGGCGGCGCAGTGGCTTATGGGATAGCACATAGCTTCTAATTGCCAGAGAGGGACCACCAGAGTTCCCTATGCTAAAGGAGGTATGATAGTTAGCACTGAGGCTCCTTTCCCTACCTCCTTCCTAACGGACAGCACAATTCGGACGGGTCTTGTCATGGCGGACGCTGACGCACATCCGGTTTGGCATTAGACCTCTTGCCAATTTACTGGTTTCGGAATAACGCACGATATCGCTTTAATTACTTTCCACTGTACATATTTGCTGCGCAGAATGTTTTTAAAAAAGAGAACAGAGGATGTGCTTGCACAACAAACCCACAAATCGCTCTGAATTTGTCAGAATGCATGAGCCCGGGAAAGCAGTTGGCTCAGCAGATTACTGGAGTCAGATATAGGAGCTATGAGAGCGGGCCTGGAGGGCAGGGCGGCTCGTCGCTCCCCGGCTCTCCTGTATGCAGAGAGCAGAGGCGAGGGAAGGGGCTGGGAGAAGAGCTGGCGTGTCCCGGCCCCAGGTGCTGCGCTCTCCTCTCGGGATGACTGATTCCTTTGTGCGTCGTTTTCGCCCCCTGAGGTTTTATCACACGGCCCGGGACTCTGCGCTCCTTTAGGACTTGATGAAAGCCCATAATCTCCAGGAGATATTCACAGTGTGCCTTATGTAAACAGGACGACATATGCCTTCTTTTATCTCCGCGCTTTCTCCCATGCATTAGATTAGAAAAGGGGCCGGGTACGTGCAGATAAAGTTATTGGCTTAAGAAAACATGCTCAGGAGGACTAAATACAAAACACTTCAACGCGGGTCATTATGGAGCACCAGACTGATGGGTTTGATTCCCGGGTAGAGTGTGGAGTTTGTAGCCCGTATCTACAAAACGGATCTAAACGTATCATTGTCCCATTTTTTCTACTTTTTCATCCTTTTTTGTCACTTTTCTGTCACTTTTCTGTTGCCCTTTTTTGTTGTGTTTTTGTCAAGTTTCTGTCACTTTTTCATTGTTTTTTTTGTCACGTTTTTGACGCTCTTTTGTTGCCGTTTTGTTGCATATTTGACACTTTTTTCGAGAACCTTTTAGACTTGGGTAAAGCCGAACTGGAGAAAATGCTCTCGGTTGAGGCGGGGGTTAAGAGGTTAAAGGCGGCGTGTCTTTTTTTTCCTTTGTAACACGTCAAGGATTTCTTGGCAAAAAAGTCTCGTAAGGTTCGAAGCCTCAGAGATGCTTCATTCTGTTTGAACACTGACCTCTTGTGACAAACTGACACTGCGACTTCCCATTAATATCACTGATGATTTTCATCGCTATAGTGGACCAGAAAAAACCCGTGGTTTAGCACCTCGCCGCTCAAAGCAGTCCAAGCCAAAGCAGCAGGGAAACGCTTTTGAGTGAAGCACTTTTCTAGACAATAGACATTTGAGTCACGTGACCAACTGTTACAAAACAGCCTCTGATGCAATCTGCTTCAGGAAGACCGATACCATCTCTTCAATCACTTCAATCATTCCTTTTTACCATGCTACAATATGGTTCTTCTCTCATCCAAAACTTATGCATTTCCAGCTCCAGTGCATCTTTGAGTAATCTTGCAATCGTCCTCCGTGGCTCCCAATCAGTTCCTCCTGAAGTCCTGGAGGGGTCAAAGCTTCCCCATGGGGATAATGGAGTGTCCAGTGGGAGACTTTGTTTGTCCTATTTTACTTAAAAGTTTAAATCCAGAGAAACTGAGACACCTTGGCCAATTACAGCATCCAGCGTCAAACTTATGAAATCATCCACCTCCCTCAGGTTACCAACAGATCGTTTGTTTGGGCACCATTGGAAGGAAAACGTGTGTCTTTATATATAATTGAAAGGGCCCCGTACTGCTGGAGCTGTCTATTAACGATCCGACGATAATGAAATGGCGTCTCTATCCATTGCTTATGTGTTTGCTAACTTCAGAAACAGCCGCCGAGGCGAGAGGAGCAGAGTCCACCCTCTAAAGGTCAGGGACATAAAGCTGCCAGTTACTGCAGACTTTCTGACAGCTCAGGGTTTAACTGCAGACGCGTCGAGGGCGGACAGACAGGCTGACATCTCTCCCACAGCTTTTATATTTCTGTGCATCCGCCAGAGACGGGTAGTTAGGAGCTACAATGACTTGGATGACTTTTGAATAGGTTCTGTAGGTTTGACTTATTTTGGCCTTTCTTTGTGGAGTTAGTGCGCTCTACCCGTCTGGATGCTCCATTTTCCCCATTCAACGCAAAACATAGGTGAATTTAATTTGTCATGTTCTCAAACGGATAAAAGATTGCTTGTTAAAGGTACATAATGTATAAAATGTTTATAATAATGCGCATTTGACCCGGTTGTCTCTAGGACGCTCCAGGATCTTTTTGAGGGTTTCTGTTATGTTTTCTGTGCTGATGGAAACATCTCCATGGTTACACATACATTCAGTGCAGAAAACCTACCAGGAACCCTAAATCTTCACTATAAGCTGAAATCAAACGCACACTACAGACTCTCTCGGACAAAAAGGCAGTTTTGTTCAATCATGTGAAATCCATGTGTAATAAAACGTATTTGACTCATATTTATCCAGAAATATTCCACTGTCTTTTGAATTTGGTCGGTCTTTATCGCAGAAATGCATTATTCCCGAATTTGTGTGAACTTATAGTAGTAGCCACTCATTCTCCTGGGGTTTGGGGTTCCGACACACTATATAGTATATAGTCTACTACAGTACATTGGACATTTTACACAAATCAATCTACTGAACATCAGATTTTAGTGGCGAACATTTTCCCTCGTTCTCCGTTTAAATGAACTGGCTTCGCGCTCTACCAGAAGTGTCAATACAACGGAAGTGGCGAGACAAAGCAAAAAGAGGCGAAAGTGGGCGGGGCGGAATAAGATGATTACCTCGACAGACTTTAATATAGAGACTGGCTTTTATTGGACTTTACTGGTTGAAGGCCAAAATAAAAGACCCTCGCTCACTGCTCCCGACATGTTCCCTCAGTGACGTTGAAGGATGGTTAAAAAAATGCCAAACTTCCCTATGGAGATAATAAGGTGCCTTAACTTTGTTCTATTTTACTTACATTTTGCTCTACTTGTTTAACGACATTTTTGAAATACAATAACCATTACTCTCTAATCAATTCCACCACGTGTGCTGATGCCTGTGTTGTTCTGCAGTTGAAGCAGGGCCACATCTTCTACATGCACGACACCAGCGAGACCACGGAGGACTCCTTCACCCTGTCCGCGTCTGCGTACGAGATCGAACGGAGGAGCCTCCCCATTACCATCGCCATCACCATCATCCCGGTCAACGATGAGCCGCCCAGGCTGAGGCGCAACACTGGACTGGAGGTAAAGCGTCACTCAGTTCATGCAGAAATGAGAAGTCAGAGTTTGCCCTTTGTGTCGAGCATGTCCCGAGCCTGGACAAGCTCACTCATCCATAGATACATCAAAGCGCATTTGTGTTACCGGTCCGCCAATGCATTTTCATAGCTTTAACATTGTCTATATTTGAACTCGGATTGAACTTGTGAAATAGCCAGTGGACTTCTCATATAATATACTATACTGGCATCGTTTTCAGCAGCGCATAAAAACTGCATGAAGTGTTAAACTCGCCCCTTGCAGAGAACGCAAGTAAATGCGAGCTGAAATTTGACTGATTTTCACCCAAGGGATCCGGGCGTACAGTACACAGCTTTGGCCTCGGCGTACGTTTCCACACAGAGCTATAAAACACAAGTGATTTAGCATTTTCCAAGCATGTCCTGGCCTAAAAAGTGCAGAATGAATCATGTACTGCAGAGAGCCCTGGTGCCACAGACCTGGGGAAAGGACGGCTGTGCTGTGTCCTGGGCTGCTGAGCACATGCTTTACAATGGGGCAGATGCAGCTAGAATAAAGAGTAAAGAGGGAGGAATAAAGATGCAAAAGTTTCTTAGTGAAGTACGTGTAATTTTTGTATTTTTCAACTAATTTCTTAGTTTCACGAGTTATTTTTTTTTTTTTTAGAGTTTTTTGTTGTTTTGTCACTAAAACATAAGAGAGCTGAATCAAATGTTGCGATATGAATGGTACCATAGAAATCACCCATGTTAGGGGGTCCACAGTCTACCAGTAGCAACAAATATTTATATAATTTGAGAAAAGAGCGGTGGATCAACTCCGTTAGATGTATTTACCAGTAGTGACCCAGCAGCTAACACACTATAGAGTGCATGTTTTACTTGAGACCAAATATACACTAAACTAGGTCTAAAAAGGGACAAACATATACTAAACTGACTCTAAGCCAATTCTAAACCAGGAAATAATAACATTTGATCATTTGATATCAGTAAACGGTACATAAATAAACTGCACTCTAATCATGTCCAGTGTCGACCCATTTCAGAAATTTCCCGCCAGTTACTGCTTGTTTTCTTTTCAAATGTGCCTGCTTTCCTCAGAGACCTGGAGCCTGCCTGAGTTATACAGTACACTGAACAGAGGAGGAGGCAGGCAGTTGAAAAGCCAGCAGTAATCAGCTCAGAACTGGAGACCCACTGTGTCATTCAGCCCTCCCTGCCCTGCCTGCTGCGGCTCACGTCTCCATGGCAACCCTTATTTTTGGAAAAGCAATATGGCCGACACGAGACCGCGGCTTGTCCCTGTTTTTGGAAGTCAGAGGGCAGGCGGCATCCAGTGCTTATATGGCTTTATTATATGGATGTGAGTCAGGCATGAGTACATTCAAAACATTATTTTTATATATTACTTGAAAAAAATCAAAGAAAACAATTAAAAGACAAAAGGTCTAATACTGAAAACTGATTACCCTCTTAACTCCCGCATTAACGGAGCACAGCACATTTTCTCCAGTTCGGCATCACCCAAATCTAAAAGCTTCTTGAAAAAAGTGTCCAAATAGTGAGGAAAATGAGATGTAAATGAGGAGGAAAAAACAACAAAAAAGTAACGAAAGAGGGACAAAAACGCAACATAAAAGTGATGAAAAAGCAACAAAAAAGATGCAACAAAAAACGGCGAAAAACGCATTAAAACATTAAAGTGACGAAAAAGCATAATAAAAAAGCAACAAAAGAGCAACAAAAACGAGACGACAAAGCAACAATAAAAGCGATGAAAGAGCGACACAAAACGACAAAAACAAAAACTCTGCATGAAACAAAAAAAGCGTTAAAAATACAACAAAAAACGGCTGCACACGTGAATAAACATCTTTAAGGGTTAAGTGGTAAAGTTTAAAGGCCCTGTGCTCAATTTGTCACTTTTCCAAACCATGACTGAGAGAGCTATAATATTGTTAGTTGTGTCCAAAACTTATTCCTAACACATCCCCATTTTTTATCTGGGATGACTTCCAGGGGGCAAAGAAAGCGTTACAATCATTATAATGCTAACAACACCTAGCACGCTAAATGATGTGAATACAACATACGGCAAAGGGGCAAAATGTTACTGCTAGTTTTCCAAAATGGGAATAGGCCTCTGTATCTCTTTAGTGGTGGTGTTGTCGATGGAAACGCCCTTCATGTGCGCGTCACGTGGTGTTGAAAGTTTGCAAATCGCTGGAATCGCTCCACAGCAGCATCCGGTGTGTTTGACACACCGTTTTCCCGTGCTCCCTGATTGAAAGCAGGAAGTGTGTGTGTCTTTGTTATTGCATGTTCAGGGATCTGCAGGTGATCAGACAGCGGGGGGCCGGTACCTGCTTCAGATCCGGCTCTGGTCTGACTCAGAGCATTGATCCTGGACTAACTCTGTCTGTGGTGTACAGCTGCTACCCATTAGCCCTCACACTGTGTCTGTCCATGTCTGCCAGCCTTCCCCCGGGGATCAGCCCAAACTCCACAACTTCCACTTTCTCCTGTGAGCTTTTTTGTTCTCTTTCTTCCACTCCAAATATTACTCCTTATCTGCCGGACCGTCTGTCTCCATTGACTGCGCTTTGAACGCTTATGAGTAGGTTTGTTTGCCTAAGATGATAGACTACTGTGTAATAACCCCATTGCCAGACAAACTCCCTTGGCAGTTGTGTTAGGGAGCGAGTGAGACATTTAGTTTGATCCAAACGCAGTGTCTCAGGATACTTAGGCTCTTAATCTGCGCCTCAGCAAATACCACAGCTGCTGATAAAAAGCGCTTTCAAAAGAAAATCGAATTCCCATAATGCTCTCAGACCGTCTAGCCCACTATTTAGTTCATCCTCTCCCTTATTACGAGGCAGATTCAACATGCTTTTTAGACTAGCTTTAGGGTTGAGGGGGTGGAGCTCAAAATAAAGGTGGGATGAATAAAAAAGATTGTCATGACAAAGTAAATAGGTGCTAAATGGGCTGAACCCATTTTTCTATTCGTAGTAGAGTGAAATCCATAATGCCCCATTGCAGTATATTGTGTTCAGTAGACATTTGTGATTTATCCTAAACCCGGAAGTAGCACCAGTGCTAAAAAACAATTAGCCTGTTGTTGGCGGCTAATATTGTCGACATTATGGGGTCGCGCCGTTAAAAACTCATATGTGTAAAATCAGGATGTGATGAATATAAAACCAGCAGTGGTTTAAAATGCCTATGACAGTTTGTGTGATGTTTGTTTGTTTGTTTATTGTTAAGGACCCCACATTAGCTTCCTTTAGTGCTTGCTAATCTTCCTGGGTTCAAAAAACACAACTTATTTAATTAACAATAAATAAAATAACATGCATAAAACAAAACAAGACACAACCGTAATAAATGACAAGATGTCTCTAATAACTCATCAAACCATACCATAGATTTTAGCGCTTTTGTTGTTGTTGTAAATTGGATGAGTCCCTCAAATTCCTCGGCAGCTTATTCCACATTTTGTTAGTAAGTTCACCGGATCATAGACAAACGCTCTGTACCTGCATCTTTAGTTTAGTTTATTTGTTTATTTGAACAGTATACATTCTGCTCAAAAGGAGTGGGCTGAAGCAAGAAGCTTATGAGCGCCCCCACCCCCAAGTGCAATAAATAAAAAAAGTAAATTTCACACAATGGTACAGAAGGAACAAAACTTCAAAGAGACCTCATCCAAAGAGAATTTGAAACATTTCAAGCAGCTACATTAGCACAGACCAACTTACAAACTTACACACAAAAAATAAAAAATGAACTGTTCATATAATTAATTGAAACAAAGCACAACTACAACAACGATCTCGTTTTATGTACGATGTCTAGTACAAAGCAAGTAAAAAAATGTGATCCTTAATATATTTCTTTCAGATTGTTACCTGTGATTACCGAGAGTTACTTTTATGTTATAAAGGTACATTAATAGGTATTATACTCTATACAAAATCTTGATACTTCCCAGTTGTCATTACCATCCTCAGTATAATTTTAATTTGGGTTTAATTATCATCATCATTATTATTATCATTATCATTATTATTATTATATATTTATTTAATTTAGTTATATGTGAGGTATGATGTATCCTTGCATAGTGTGGTGCATTAAAAAGCCAGAGTGTAGAGCGGGCCAGTTGAAGAGGGCAGTAGCCCCCCTCAACAAACCCCCACACAGCTGCCCTAACAGCTGATTTTGTAGATGATGTTCCTATGCTGAGTGGTACATTAAAGGACAAGGTTTAGAGCCCGTTGGGAGGATCCATAACCCTAATTCTCCATTTGTAAATTTGAGCAATAGAATGACAACCGTTCCAAGCAGCAACACTCTTCCTTGATTATAGAGGAAAAAATACACATAATTGATCCCACTGCTCCCCCTAGTGGCAACACACTTCTTCTTGTCTGTATATTTCAAAAGTCTTTTGTTTGTATTTATATTTGAACAGGTTGATGTTTGGACATCGTTTCAATTCCATCTCCAGTTTATTCCACAATTGTTCACCATTAACTGTTGGACTAAAACTTTTCAAAGTTGTGCTATGTTTCTGTTTAATTCATCACGTAATTCATAACAACCAGTACGTTCTTGGAACCTTCTTTGTATTTGGTTTGGTAACAATTTATACTTTGCTTTGAATAACATCTGTACAGTTTGGAACTCAACAATGTCACAAAACTTCATGATCCTTGAATTTAAAAATAATTAGTTTGTGTGGTCCAAAAACCCAACTTTATGAAATAAACAAGACAAATTTAAGTATTCGAGACGTTTTACAAATGTCGTTAATATATACATATTAAACAATTTTGGGCCCCGAATGGAACCTTGAGGTAAACCACAGACAATTTGTCGACAACTCGACTGATAATCACAGATTTTCACACATTGTTTTCTATTTTTTAAATAACTGGTAACCCACTGTAGAGCTACCCCCCTAATTCCATAATGTTCTAGTTTATTAATGAATATATCATAGTTTATTGTATCAAACGCTTTACTCAGGTCAATAAATAACCCTATTGCATAATATGCAATAGGGTTATTATGGGTTATTATGTCTTGTTATCTACAGCATTAGTTATTTCTTCAGTTATATCAAAGAGGGCGTGTGAGGTTGAGTGATTGTTCCTAAAACCAAACTGATTGTCCGAGAGTAAATTACACCTTTCAATAAAGCTGTCAAGTCTAGAATTGAAAACCTTTTCTAAGATTTTAGAGAATTGCGGTAAAAGGGAAACAGGAATGTAGTTTGTAAAGAGTTTATCTCCTGCCTTGAACAGAGGAATCACTTTTGCTACTTTCATACCATCAGGAAATTGTCCAGTTTGCAACGATAAGTTGCAGATGTAAGTTAACGGCTTGTTTTTGTTTAAATTAATAAAACAGTGGCGTGTAAAGCTTAAAGTGTTTATTTATTGAAAAGGGACAGTGCACATTAATGAACGTTATACAATGTAAATGTGCCCGACTTAGGAGTTCATTGGTCGTCCCTTTGGCAGATAATAATAGTAATAATGCCTTACACTTGTATTGCGCTTTACAAGCCTGATTTACCAAGTTTCTCAAAGCGCTACACTGTCGTCATTATTCATTCACTCGATACTCAGTGGTGGTAAGCTACAGTTGTAGCCACAGCTGCCCTGGTGTAGACTGACGGAAGCGAGGCAACCAGTCTGTGCCATCGGCCCCTCCGACCACCACCAACCACTTACTCGCTCACTACATTCGCCAGGCTTCCTGGTGTTCCCAAACGGTTTCCCATCCAAGTACAGACCAGGCCCTGTGTCTGAGGCCTGACGGGATCGGGCCTAGCAAAGGCAGTATGGCCGCAGATGTCAAGGCCAGCCTAAAAAAACAAACTGAAAATCACACAACAAGTTACAAATACACTCTAACTACAACACAAAGCAAGATAATTTTAAGAATACAATGTTGGCTGTGCTTATTCCTAACTTTCCTAATGCATTTCTAACATTCTAACAAGTTTATGAGCACGTTTCACAACTCTCAGGAAACAAAGTGGAGCTTTACTGTCTCTGTAATGTCAACAACAACTAGCAAGCTGGTTTTCGATCAATAACAATGCTTATTGTTTAGATGCACAGCACCTAGCCATTTTTTCTCTCCCAAAAATGCCTATTATATATCACTCATGCCCCTAGCGGCCATAAGCGCCACTGCAGGTGTGCTACGACACCTGCAGTTACTTATTAATTGTCCGTGAGAGTAAATACTGTTCTGACAGAAAAGACAAAGGGAGAGAGGGATATTATACATCCAATTACACAATGGAGATCATTTTTTTCACTCAAACTTGGCTGTAAATACTGTTTAAGTGGCGCTAGCCCGCGGGCAGCCTTCTCTCTACTTTTTCTTAGTTTGAATTTTGTGATTTGATCATTTTGGGCAGCCAGATTTGACATTAGAGGAAGAAAACATTCGCCATGCAACCACACTACACACAAGGGCCACATAAGGGAGTCCTACTTCTTTTGTTTTTGACAGAATTCTCCCTCTTCTGAAGTAACTTTTTTTAGAACTATTTTCACCAGTCATTTTAGTCCATAAGTTCTCCCTGAACATACAAACAGACCATTAATCAGTGCTTTATTTTATTTATTTATTTAAAATTAGTTTTAGGATTTTGCTTCCAAATCCCGGCTCCCCCTAGAGTTTAAAAACATTACAGAGACGGCGCTGCTATCTTGCGGAGTCATGGTCTAAAACTAAGTCATTTGCCTATAGCAGCTCCTTCATTACTGCCCTCAAATGAAATAACCGCCATTGTGTCCGATCAAATTGAATCTCCAGCCCCATCCTTTTAGGTGCTAAACGCATTGATTGTTATATAAACCTCCAATTTAGGGGGCCATTCTCAGTCTACCTGTCCCAGATTGTCTCGCCTGGCGCTCGCCCGTGTAGGTGGACCGCTGGGGCCATCTAGTGGAGGGGAAAGGAAATGGTCCAAAAGGGAAAAGTGGCAGTGACTCATATGATCCTCATTAAGCTTCTTCTTCCAGACAATGGGCTTTTGTTAAGATGAATATACAAACAAAAATAGCGACTGTGCAAATGTTAATGGGGATTGCAGCAGTGGGTGAATTTAGACCAAAAAAACACGAATAGAAAAGCCTATTTGGACAAATCTGGTTCAAGGACGGTGTTGAAAATAAACTAAAAGTATTTTATCAAATGATTTGGATTCAATCTATATGAATTGGATGGTCACACTTTATATCATAGTGATAGTATAAAAAGAGTGGGATAATGAGGATAATGAGTTTTGCAGCACTGTTATTGATATATTCGCTGGAATCCTATTTCCATAGAGTTACCAAAATTGGCACGTTATTAGGTACCTATATTTTACATTGCTATCTCCATCTTACTATGCTATATGTCTACTACTTACTGGTCTAAACTGTTGAGAGTTCCAGAGACAAACACAGCAAAAAACACAACTTTATCTGAATCTCCTGCTGAAATAACAACAGATAAAAGAATAATAAATATACCTCACAATTTCTCCAGGCAAAATAAAGATATTTTCATATTTAAAACGAGCCTTAATTGTGTTTGGAAAAAAAAGATTTGATAATTAATGTCAAAGAAGACTGGAGTAAAAGTGATAATTTTCTAGAAAGAGCATTGTAATCGTCTTATACTATAGGCGTTATAGCTCTATAGTACAACAGTAACATATATAGTAACATCAGCAAAGTCCCATTATAGTGAATAGGGCTAAAGTTCCGTTGGACCCGGAAGTAGAGTGATAACGTCATCATTTAACAAACGTATGTTGCTAAGAATTCTATTGCAGTAACTATGGTAACCATCAAAATGCTGATTTTTTTTACTTGGTTCATGATCAATATGTCCGTAATGGCTGGACCTATCCACATGAAAGAAAAGCACAAAGTTCAACGTCTTCTCTCTCAGCACATTATGAACTAATGTGCTGAATTATGAACACAAGCACATCATTCAAAATTGAGAATGATGTGCTTGATGTTGGGCAGATCAAAGGACTTGGAGTCATAAGATGAATGTGGCAGGTTTGGGGATCCGATCTCTTCCAAACAATGATCAGGGAAAACGTCTGTAGCTTTTCTGTTTGGAGACTTCCAATGTCCACTTGTAGTCCAGAGTATTTCCCAGTTACTTTCAGGTTTCAGTAGGCTAATAACCAATGGAGCAGTTTGAGGACTTTTTTTTTTTTTTTTTTTGTTTACTCTAAGTTTAAGTATTTGAGGGCCTAAATGTTTCCCTATGGACATGATTGCCTATTACCCACAAGATGGTGGATTTGGCCCAAAATGTCTGTATGTATCTCTAGCTCCAGGGATTTTTCTTTTTTACTAAAGGTTACTCCCAAACTGAATCTGCTTGCGTCTGGTTTTCGGAACTTGTGTTTGAATCTAGATTCTGGGGCCAAATCCACTCCTCCATAAAAGATTGTTTTGTTACTTCTTCAAACAATACCCTTTTTGAACACACATCCCTCTTATCTTTTTCTACTTATCTCCGGTGCTCTTGGTTGGTTGCCGTGGTGATGGTGGGAGGCGGCGTTATCAGTGGAGTGATTGGCGCACACACACACACACACAGGCTCTTTCTATCTCAAAAGCCAGGGATAGAAACCAAGAAGGACTGGGCCAGAGAGCAGCTGCCTCCTCTTCTTCACGTGATGAGGGAGAGTGGGACTTTAGCCCGAAGGCAGAGCACAGCTCACCTCCTAAACCGAGTTCAACTTTGACTCACATTGTTTTTAGGCCCTATAGTATGCCCCTGGACACACCGTCGGGCTTGTGTTGACGTAAGCCGCCATGGCATGCTTGCACGTGCCATTGGAACGTTTAACAAGAACTTGGAGGGAAATGCAGGTTGTCCATTGGTAAAGTGGACAGTTGAAGGGACTGCATTAGTGGATGATGAAAAAAGGAATATACTAGAGTTATCATACGCATCAAAGCTTTTGGACATTGCAGTGCGATTCAGCAGCTGCCAGAGTTGTCCCACTTCTCTTTTTGCCACTGTTTATATGGATTTAACCTAGTCTATGGATAATGTTTGCTAGTACTACCCAGAAACATAACGGATATCCATGGTAATAGTGAATTTGCAACATTCCTTTCCAAACTCTTATTTAGTCCCATATATAGTAGGCTCTTTGCACTGAACGTTGTATATATGTCTCTGTTTGATAAATAAATATTTAAACAGTGGCAAAAAAAAAAAAAAAACACGAAGCTGTTGAAGAATCCCAACATATCAAAAACTTTACACAAGATTAATACTTCACCAGAGCAGACTTCTGTGTATGTACACTACTGCTCAAAAGTCTAGGGTCCATTAAAATGTCCTTATTTTTGAAAAATAAAGCACCGATTTTTTTGAATGAGAATGACATTAAATTGGAAATACAGTCTAGACATTGTTATTGATGTGCAGAGGCGCAGTTCTAGCAGCCGTCGCTCCAGTGTTAGCTAATCGTGTTAGAGGGTATTTGATGATTAGAAAAACCCTCGTGAAGTTATGCTAGCATTGCTGGAAACTGTGTTTCTGATTAGAGAAGAACTGACCTGGGTGATCCCAAACTTTGGAACGATGGTGTAACTGTAAGTGATTTAGCCTTGAACACGCGTTGGGGTTAACATTCATTCAAATCAGTACTTAGTAACTCTTGCCCCTAGAGGCCATAAGCGCCACTGCAGGTGTCGTAGCATGTTGCGTTTTTTACTCATTAATTGTCCGTGAGAGTAAATACTAAGCTGACAGAAAACACAAAGGGAGAGAGGGATATTGCACATCCAATTACATAAAGGAGATAAAAAAAAAAATTACTCAAACTTGGCTGTAAATACTGTTTAAATGGCGCTAGCCCGCAGTTAGCGTTGCCCGTTAGCCTGTTAGCTTCTTCTTCGTGATTCCATTAGTGTATGTTGGTGGCTCCAACCTGTAGGCAGGCAAGTTGCAATTGTGGTTTTCTGGCCAGAAACACCAGGGGGAGATGAAAGACCCCCAATTATCCCATTAACACTTGTATTACCCCCAGAGGGACTACGGAAAGGATTTTTTAAGGTAAACAAGTTAGTACTGCTTTAACGCTAACAAATGGTAAAACAGCATCACCATTTGAACTCATTTTTATGAAACGACTAAGCTTGATGTTTATTTAAGTTTTCCTCTGTTTTGAAATCCTATTCTTATTCTAAAATTAGGTTAAAATGTGGACAGGAAGTTACGTTGCTCGCAGTGTGGCGACTATGATGCTTACACTGCGTCACCACTCAAATGACCTACAGTCATTTATTCATTGCAGTCTTCAAAAATACTGGCGCACGGCTTCCTAAGACGAGTGCGTGCGGTCTGGCAGAGGAAGGTGACACCCTTAAAGAGCAGAAGTGGCAAAGCTTGAGAGCCAAAAGAAAGTAGGCTATATCCGAGAAGATTACCGCACTTCCAGCTCCTGAAGCGCGCGCTGTAGATGGATGATGCATGCTCCACTGTGCCACAGAAGTTATAAATTCACTTCTCCCGGCATGATTAAGCCTTCTCCAATCCCGTACAAGAGACCAAGGGGAGAGGGAAAATGTAGAGAAGAGTGGAAAGAGTGGAGAGTGAGAGAGACGGGGCTCAAGAAAGAGTGGTATCAGTTGAAATGACTTACGAGATCGATAAGTATAGCTCACCTGCAGGAGCACCCTCGCCTCTCTCCCTCTCCCAGGCGGAATCCGGCTATTTAAAAAGTGTCTTTCAGGGGATCTGGCCCATTTCTTTCAATTAATGCTCCTCTCAGGCAGCCAACCATTAGGAGGTGCCGCTGCGCTCTGTCTTGTGATAACGGGAGCGTCTAGACTGCCGCTGACGAATAATTAACCTTTTAAATTGTTACTTCAAAAGAGCGCCTGATTGTGGAGGGATTTTCTGTCCTTATTTTTAACGCAGAATTCCCCAGCGGTTTGTCTCACTTCTTTTTCTTTGGAGTGATTCATGTGGCAGCCCTCGCATTGATCGAACCTCAGACCTGAATTATAATCTTATTTTGAAATTTGAAAGTAAACCATCGTAGGACTCCTAAAATAATATGTCAGTGACAATGGGGGGTAGGGATTCGGAAGGTCAGTGTTTGTGTCTTTGAAAAGAGGCAAAAGAGCAACAAAAACGTGCTGAAAAAGCCACAAAAAAAGGGACAAAAATTAGTTGAACAAGCGATGAAAAAATGGCACACAAAAAAAACTAATTAAAAAAGACAAAAACTTCCAAAATGTGGCAAAAGAGACAAAAAAGCAGCAACATTACGACAAAAAGTTCCGATCACATTTGTAGGTCTTGGCTTTCAAATGAGGCGTTACGCTGGCCTATAGGCTGTGAGCGCCTGTCGAGAAGCTTTTCGATGTGGATAAAGCTGCACTGGAGAAAATGTGCTCGGTGAAGGCGGGGGTTAAGAGGTCGAGCAAAATAAATAAATAAACACCATTACTGTACAAATGCTGTCGGGTTTCTTGGAGAAATTGCTGCTTTCATAATAGACCAAGAGAGTGGCAATAATTTTATACCAAAAGGGGAAAAATGGCACAGAGACTTTAATGCAAATCCTGACAATTAGCATAGTGTATTTTAGGGCTGAACTAATTTATATGAATTTCCAGCTTGAACCTTTTTTTTTGTGATCATAATATAAAAAACCTTAATGGCCCTGTATCATTTTTTTATTTTTTATTTTTTATTTACAAACAATAAAAGAGGGCTCTCTCTGTACATTTACATAATTTTCATTTGTGGTTCAAACTATTGCCTACATTCTAATGCTTCAGGGATTATACTTTTACAATATAGTACTGAAAGACAAAACAAATATCCAGGTCCTTTAGAATGCAATCCCTTTTTTCATTATAAGTATAGTACTAGCCTGAGCCTGTTTATTCAGAAATTCCTAATGTGAAACTTTGAGGACCGCAATAGTGTTCTGAACCCAGGGTTGGGAATTTCTGCTTAATGGAAATTGTACGTTTTAACATATATTATTGAGTGTTGCATTAGCTTGTCCTGCTGCTAAGAGATTGATAGTTGCTGTCGAAGCCTCTTCTTGTAAGAGGTCAACTTTAACACTACCCAGTACAGATGACAACTTAAGAAGTTTTGGCTTTTCCCATACAAATGGGGGTTTACACAAACAAACAGAGACAACTTTTACATTGTGTTAAATGCTTTTGTAATTTTGAATAAATAAGTATCGCACGTCATCATCAAAACCAATAATGCACAGAAAGCTAATGTTTATGAAATGTTTACGACAAATCTTACATCTTTCAAAGGCTAATCAATCTCTTTGCTCGTAGGTGTTGCCCGGGGAGGAGGCCGACATCACAGCCAGCATGTTGCAGACCGAGGACTTGGACACGCCGGCGGAGCAGCTGCTCTATCAGGTGGAGGAGCCCATAAACGGGATGGTCGCCTTCAAGGAGGCGCCAGAGCACGAAATCATGAACTTCACCCAGGCTCACATCAACAACGGAGAGGTCATCTTCCTTCACGAGGGTGAGGGCGGACCGGAAGATGTACTTTTATACATCTTTTATACATGCACACAAAATATGCTCGCTAAAAGCAGAAACTTAACTGAATATGATTTAGCATTTAGATTCACATGCTTATTCTTATCTAAAGTAAAATTTCCAAAGATCTGTACATTCCTTGATGATTTCTAACTAAGCTTTGATATCACCTGGTTGTGGTTGATGGGTTGATACACCTGAAAACCTTTAGATCACATGTGTCAAACACAAGGATTTAATTTGGCCCGTGATCCGGAGTTATGAATTGTTAAAGAAATAACCAGAATACTAACCGCTGCGACTATGGCACAGACTGGTTGCCTCCCTTCCGTCAGTCTACCCCAGGGCAGCTGTGGCTACAATAGTGGCTTACAACCACCAAGAATGGAGTGAGTGAATGAGTAGTGCAATGTAAAGCGTCTTTGAGTGTCCAGAAAAGCGCTATATTAAACCAATGCATTATTATTATTATTGTTGTTATTATTATGTGTCCAGCAGAGGGCACTGACATTGTAAGAGATCAGGATATGAGCAACACATTATGGCCACGTGGTAAATGGTCAGTCTGCCCCAGGCTGGCTGTGGCTACAAACTTACCACCACTTAGTGTGGAGTGAATGAATTATTTATTAGGCGACAGACTTTTGACCAAATCAGCCCTATTTTAAAATCACAGTGCTCATATTATTCCTAATTTATTGAAAATGTTTATTATATGTGGCCCGCGACCCGCCGTGGGAGCTCAATTTTGGCCCACACTGTACTGTAGATCGTTCATAATTTGGGATGTTTGATGGCTAAAGGCTAAAAGCTAACCTCTATAGGAAAAATACAGAGCTAACGAACGCTGGAAAGTTTCCCTGTCCGCATATGTCAGGATCCAACGGCGCTCCTCCTCTTTATTTCTACGGTATTAACAGAGGTGTCCAACAGTTCCGCAGTGAGACTTGCGGTTGCAGGTTTATCCATAACTCACAGCCATGATCTTTTGTCTGTTTCCAGGCGAGGAGTCTGGAGGGTTCGGTTTCACAGTCACCGACGGGGAGCACACGTCTCCCCTGCACCAGTTTGTGGTCACGGTGCGACCGCTCACCATCACCATGGTAACGCAGGAGGAGCTCATGGTGTTTCCAGGTAAAAAAAATACAAAATGTAATAATGCCATAGAAAGGTGGAATACTCTGCCTTAAACTAAATATTTTTTTTGGACACTGTTTTGATGAAATTGGCTTATTTTCTTATGCCATGTGAGTTGTAGGGGTTTGAAAAGTGCATTATGATATTTGCACAATTTACTACAACATAACATTTCCCTTCAAAATGTGTTTTCATGACCGGCCTTTTTGTAAATATAGCAGCAATCCATCTAATGATCCAACACTATTCTTGCATGTCCTTGCAAACGTTTGCCAGTTCTTGGTTGCTGTTGTTGTTGTAAGCTTCTCCTCACTGTTGGCTGTAAAAAAAAAAAAAAAAGAAGAAAAAAAAGAAGAGAGTTCTCACATGGTGCGCTGTGCTTCACAGGAACTCGGCAGCCCATCAGCAGCGCCAACCTGGGGGCGGTCACCAACGAGGACGGAAACGAGATCGGCTACTCCCTGGTGCGGTCCCCCCGGCTCGGCCGCCTCATCATGGCGCGAGGGGACAACCGCTTCGACGAAATCAAACGTTTCTCGCAGACGCAGGTGAATGGATTTTGTGATTATGCTCACAGCGAGTTGCATTCTACTGTAGGAGTAACTGTTTTGTTGAGTCGGTCCTTACTTTCTCTTTTCTGTGACAAACTTAAAAAATCTGAATCATCTGCACAGCATTGTAGAAGAATGTGGGGCAATTGTTGGGTCTCATTAAAGTGGCTTACCTGACATTTTTAAGTCTAGGCTACAGGACAGGGAGGGCATCTGGCCTATTACTGAACCAGATGCAGTGGATATTATTTGTGGTGGTAAGAAGAAAAAGTGTTGTGTACTGAATTCCCGGCCAAAAAGCCAAAACCCTCTGAAAAATGTGCACCCCACTCTAACCCTGCAAAAAATGTTATTGAACAGGCATTATGTTACTGCATCAGTTTGCTTGTACCCATTGTCTCCAGCAGAGGGCGACATCCAGTGCTAGGCTCATGCAGCCGGCTCAAATAGTGCCAGATGTTTAAAATGCCTCATGACAGTCTGAAAGAAAACCAGCTAGGATTAAAGACTCCTATGTCTATTTACACTGTGTCTAATCGTAATAACTCAGAAACTTAAAGGTAATGTGTCGCCAGCACTTACAGTTTTAAGTATCACAACCACAAACAAGCACTTAGTTATCTGAACTTGTTATATAGTTTTTCTGCCCATTTATTTGAGAATAGACAGTGGGTAGGAACCACAAACAAAGTACGGTAAACATAAACAACTCAAAGTATCCTCGCGAGGCCAACCTTTAATGTTTAGTACTTGTATTGTGTCTGTTCAGCGCAGCACGTACCCTTTAGCGTTGCCCCAGTCTCTCCCACTATTTTCCCAAGTCCTTTATAGCATCTGTTCCCCTAAATATCCACATCCCAGACAGATGACTGTGCCTGGATCGGCCTGAGAACAAATACTTTCTCAGGAAAACTACCCCATTTTGAGTCTGACTCAAATGTCTGACTCCGAGCCCAAACTCTTGAATCTGCATGTACACATTCAAATTTTCCATTTATCTGTTTTGCTTATCAACACATCGTTATGAAAACCAGTTTGGATTAGTAGATCTAATAAGCCTGGTTTTGTCACAGCTTAGACCTGGCTTAGTTCTGGTAGTTAGACATCTGTCGCTCTGTTTTTGCCCTGGTGGCTTTTATTCTGTGGGTTAGAAGTTTTGTCTTGATTTTGTTAGTGTTAACAGGATATCTACAACTTAAGTCTTTGTTTAGGTTACATATTTTACAATGTACATATATACATTGTACCTAACTAAATTTAGTACCATGTAATTTGCTTTGTAACAATCTGTAATAACTTGTACCTATGTAATACATACACGATGAAATAATATATATTAGTACTTTGGAGGTACCTTTTGTAATAAGACATAAGACATAAGGTTAAGATTAGAGTATAGGGTCCTATGTTTTGTTACATTATGTACCTCCAAACTACAAATACATATTATTCCATCATGTACGTAACACATAGGTACAAGTTATTACAAGTTGTTTCTTTCAGTGGTACAGGAGTAGCAGATACTACACAAGCCCAGAGTGCCAGTGTCAGTGTGAAAATAACATATTAATGACATGACATAATCTGTGAAAATACATATTTGAGTATATAAGTCACACCTGAGTATAAGTCGCATACCCAGCCAAACTATGAAACCAAGTGTGACTTATAGTACAGAAAATACAGTAATTGTTTATTGTGTTATTCATTGGAAATGTTTTAATATTCAAAATTACATTCTGACTAAGACATAAATAATTACCCGGTACTCAAACTGTATTTTCACCCATTTTACTTTCTTATGAATCTACTTTTTACATTTTTACTTTTTGGCCACTCAACCCCCCTCTGGTCCTGGTTAAGTCCTCCGTAAACGATCTGACTTAATCCTTTGTTGTCTCTGTTTTGTACTTCCTGTTTGTCCATCTTGTGTATATTTTCGCATTTCCCTGTGCTTGCTTTTGTGGAAAGATTTAGAGAGAGTAGGAGGAAGAGAGAAAAAGACAAAATTAGGACACGTTGACCTCAGACTTTAAAAATGAACCATCACATTCCAGTTGTCCAAGCATTAGCGACGCTGAGCCGAGCCAAACCGCTGCTATGACCATTAGAGCTACCATTATAACTAAAGGGAAAATAATATTGCAATTCATTTTTTAAATGTTGTGCTCTTTTATAACATTAGGATGCTATTATTCTATTACTGTGCTGTGAAGTAAAATGCTATATTTAGTTCTTTTTAAAACGGATTTAAACAGCCCTTGTGTACTCTTGAATGCTTGATCCTGGTGTTAAAGTAATTTATTCCTAGTTTTATCCCTTTTGGTCCCAGGTTTGCTCTGGTTCAGTCATGATTTAGTCAAATTCTAGTGCATCAACGGTAGTACTGCAAATCCAAATATTGTCTGAGGCAATACTTGGCAAGATAGGTTATGAAATCATTGGTCTAGACAGCCATAAAAATCGTCTTTGCTTGGCTGAGGCACTTGGGATAAAATGAAATATAGTGCCCTAAATTGTTACTTCACCACTGATTTATGAAGTGAAAACTGTATGACTATAAATTTGACACCCGCTCTCCCTCCCTCTGTCCCCATAGCTGGAGTCTGGAGCAGTCTTCTATGAGCACCAACTTCCCGAAGAACCTTTTTGGGTCACAAGGGACTCCATCGAGCTAATCCTGTCGTCTCAGCCGGCCCCGGACGTGCGACACATCCTACCCATCACCATCTCCTACTACTCGGCCCATAGCAACATCTCCTCGCAGCTCTGGAAGAACAAAGGTACAGCCCAGGAGACGCAATAGAAAAAGTGTAGAGAGGGTGTTCCCAAACTTTTCAGGCCAGGGCCCTCAAAATGACCATGCAAACAATCCGGGACTGTAAAAAAATAAAATAAATACATTTATCGACAATATCAACCAAAAACACCGAAAAATACAGTACATGATATATACCACATGATACAGTGATAGAAATTCAATTATCATTTAATGTCATTAATGTCATGTCATGATTTTATAATAAGTTAATAGTTGTGCCTCTTCTGGCATAGTACTATGTTATAATGCAATGGATTGGTGCACTTCATCTCCTTTCTCCATTCACACATATGCACACAAATCCTTGAAAACACAATTGTGTTTCCTGCAGAATAATATTATGCTGCGTTATCAAAGCAGTAAAGAGTCATGAAGAGATTTATCACTCTCAGATTCCTACAGTTCCCAAAACTTCACACTCCCTCCTCCATCTGCTGCGGCGGACGTGCCAACTGCCTGAATGCAAAAGCTACTTAATTAAAAGCACAACTGGAGAGCAAGAAAAATCTCAAAATACACACTGACCTTTTTAAGTAACACTTTATTTTACAGTACCCTTGATACTTTGTACCTAACTAAATTTAGTACAGTGTAATGTGCTCTGCAACAATGTGTAATAACTGGTACGAATTAGATACACAATGGAATAATATGTAGTTTGTAGATACATAATGTACATAACCCTAACCTTAAGCCCTAACCCTAAGGGTCTCGTGTCCTATTACATTATGTACCTGCAAGTTCCATAGGTACAAGTTATTACACATTGTTACAGAGCACGTTACACTGTACTAAATTTAGTTAGGAAAAATGTATCAAGGTACTGTAAAATAAAGTGATACCCATTTTTATTTAGATCCAAATTAACTTTGGTTTCAATCTTTTATGTTTTGCTTCACTATAACTTGAAAGATCAGTTCTTGTTTAGTCATAATTTAGGTTGGGTTTGGGTGCTTGAAAAATGCAAGAAATTTAAAGAACACAATGTGTACCTCAGATCTGGGGACATTTATGAAACTCAAGTCATGCTCCTGACAAAAGACAACTGATTTTTCTTTTCCCCTTCTCAGGTTTGGATATCGTGCAGGGTCAGAGAAAACCCATTGACAGATCTATTCTGGATGCTTCGAATCTCCTAGCAAGTCTCCCCGAGCCAAAACGAGCAGAGGCGGACGTTGTGTATGAAATCAAGCGCTTCCCCTCTCGCGGTCGCCTCACCCTTGGAGGACAAGACTTGCCGCGGGACGCCCCTTACTTCATGCAGGAAGACGTCAACAATGGAGCTGTGGAATACCTCCATGACGATTCTGGTACTTCTTCTGATAGCTTCACATTCAGGGCAAGACTCAGGGTGCCAAGCCAAGGCACCGCCTCCCCGGCCGAATCCGTGGTTTTGGAAGAAAACTTCAACATCCCCATCCGACGACGAGGTTCTGACGCGCCAGAATTGGTCACTTCTGATATGCTTCTTGAAGTCCTCCAAGATTCAATGACCATTCTGACCCAGAAGCATCTCAACACTCAAGATGAAGACAGCCCGCCAGATGAGGTTCACTTCAAAGTAACCAAGCCGGCACGAAACGGCAGACTTTTGGACTTGCTTACAATGGGCGTGACCACGGATTTCACACAAGATATGGTCAATCGCGGCCAAGTTGGGTTCCAGAGTGATGGCAGCCTCCAAGAAGGGTTTTTTGAGTTTTATATCACAGACGGGGAGCACCAAACGGAGGCCTACACGCTTCATATCGGCGTTCTCGCTCACACGCTGGTTCTTAGCAAAGCTACTGAAATCAAAGTGAAACAAGGCGATGACGAGACGCTGATAACCGAGGAGATGTTGAAGGCTACCACTGGCGGACCTCTCAAAGAAGACGTCCTATATAAGATCATGAGTGTCCCGAAATACGCTGCCGTGATGGTGGACCGCCAACCGACTTCTGCTTTCACCCAAGAGCAGATACGTCAAGGTCGAGTCAGTGTCCGCTTTGTCAGGTCCACATCTCCGCGGGACAGCGTTGCCTTTGTAGCTCGTAGTAGGGCCGCAAATGTCTCCTCTGTACTCAACATCACGGTCCAGCCGCTTGCCAACATCGCTGAAAACCCCACGCTACCCCAAGGCGCTAAGGTGCAAGTGGACCGCAAGCTTTTGGACGCGACTCCTTTGGCAAACAAGACAA
This sequence comes from Proterorhinus semilunaris, assembly GCA_021464625.1. Lineage (NCBI taxonomy): Eukaryota > Metazoa > Chordata > Actinopteri > Gobiiformes > Gobiidae > Proterorhinus > Proterorhinus semilunaris. The sequence continues at coordinate 25,253,142 of CM038356.1, read as the reverse complement.
GAACGTCCCCGACATTTACCGTCATCCAGCAACCGAAAGGGGCAAGATTCGTCATTTCCGATGGTCCCACGGCGGGGCAAACAGTAGATTCTTTTAGCCAACAGGAGCTAGACGACGGGCGCATTGCTATGGAGATCAAACCAACTCGATCAAAAGCCAATGTCAATCAAGATGAAGCTCGGTTTTTGCTGAAATCTCACGGAGTCCCCCCCGCCGAATGTGTCCTGTCCTTCCAAACCGCTCCATATAATGCATCCGGGGTGTATCCAGTCACTTTGCTGAGGGTGCCAGGAGGGAAACGCCTCCCAGTTGGCACCCAAGGGATGACAAAGCTGGGCGAGGGAGTATGGCCCACCACTGCTCCTATGGGCACCGACAGGAAACCAGTTAGTACCAGACGTAGCAACATTTGGTCCATCCTAATCCCGATTCTCGTCATTCTTCTCCTGCTCATGGCGGCCATTTTGGCTTACTACGTGATCCGTAAGAACAAAACGGGCAAGCATAACGTCCAGACGGCGTCTTCCAAGCCCAAAAATGGGGAAGTGGCGGGCAACGAGACTTTCCGCAAAACCGATGCAGCCAATAACATCCCCATGTCAACAGTGGGGTCTAAAGAAGCGGATCCGGAGTTGTTGCAGCACTGTCGAACATCGAGCCCCCAAAAGAGCCAGTACTGGGTCTAGGACTTTGATCAATTCAACATGGACACTCAAGAGTTCAAAACCGCCTCTTCCAATTCAACTTTTCCTCTTGCCGCAGCAGTTTAGATCAAAACGTCTTGAAGCTAATGCTAATATCTGTTTTCTTAACAAAAACTGTGGACTTTTCTCAGGCAACAAACACTGAAACCTATTGGCAAGGAAGAGACAATTTCCTTTTGTAGAGGCTCCAGGCTATTTATTTTAGGTTGTTTTTTTGTTTTTTTCCGTTTTTTGGTTGAACCTCTTTGTCAATGGGCACGAAAGAAAGACATGAACATGAACTTAGTGTTTGCAAAAAAGTAGTTTCACAGATGTGCCCTGTTTTCCCTTACAGTATTATTGCATTACTCTTTTTGATGGTTAGATGATTTAAACATTTTTAAGCATTTAGTTCTTTCAGAAGGTTTTGTAAATAGGTGATAAGAAAATATGCTGTAGTACTACGAGGGCAGCCTCTTTGTGTTTTGAATTAGCAGGGTTGTCCAGATACCTGTTATAGTATGTGGTACATTTTTAATTGCCGGGAAACCGAAATTGGTGGTAGGTGGTGTAGTATGGCACTGGGCTAACACATACCATAGCATGAAGTGCCTCACTGGCTCACCCCAGTGGAAAAAAAAGCTGGACACACTCCTGTTTATGTTTATCTCATCGATTCAGAATGTAATTTATTAAGAAAGGTCACTTTAGCTGGATACATTTTTTAACCTGTTATCTGCCATCTAAGGGTTAAGTTTAGGGTTAGCAATTATGCATATTCAAATCTCAAAGCGTATTGACAGGGGAGCTTACAGCCTATATGCTAGTGTGATACTGCATTTGAAAGCCAAGATCTTCTAGTTTCTAAAACTAATGTTAAGTTCTGTGTGAGTAAAACACGACTTGCATCACATTCGCCGTTCCTAACCCTAGCCCTAACTCCCTGATCGGGGGGGGGGGGGGGGGGGGGGGGCAGCAAGTAGCTGGTTAAGGCAATCCCCGTCCCGTGTAAAGATATCATTAATATTTCAAATGCCTTTCTATAAGAGATATCAGGGCAACCCTAACCTTATTATTGTGTTTCATTTCAATTCTAAACACTTGTACTACAATGGAACAGTCCTGGATGACTGAAAGCTTACACAGATTGTGTTTTATCTCAGGGCTAAATTCAGTTTTGTTTTGTTTTTTTATCAGCACACAGAACTTGTTGTGTTGTGGTTCATTGAAAAGCTAAAGTAAATGTAAAACTATTGAATTTAGCTCAGTCTATTAATCACATTATTGTCATCATATGTACTAATTAGTATTGCCCCTTTCCTTTAAGATGCTTGTAAATATCCATATGAGAGCAGTGCAGCACTGACCCCCAAAGGACACAGCTACAGTTAGTGACCAATGTGGACACTTTTCTGTTTTGTTGGACAAAATGGATTGGGTTTTAGATTCCATTTTTTATGCTTTCCCTGGTAAAATACTTTCAGGTCAAACTGAATACAGGTACTTGCGTTCAATGTCGTCTTCTGATACATGTCTCTGTTTTGTTTACGCTTTTCTTTAGAGATTACGTTTGTTTCTGTAAGATCAAGTATTTGTTTCGAATGGTAAATGTTAAAGGGACCGTTCAGTATTTTGGATTTATGGGTAATAATACATTTATGTTAGATACATTTCTGTGCATTTTCTACAGTACTCTAACATATTATTGCTCAAGTTGAAGTAAAAAAGTTCTACACAAGATGATACTGGACCTTTCCTTTAAATGAAGTTCTCGCAAATCAATGATTATCATGAAGTGTTTCTGTATTCTTGTACCAATGTCAGTATTATGTGTTTGTCATATTAATCTTTCTGTAGCGTCTTCAAATTCAGGAGTGCTTTTGTGAAACTGAGAAATGACCACAAACAGCCATATCAAATTGGACGTACCATGCATAATTACATAGAGGCCTAAAAACATTATCTTGGGGTGCCTGAGAATCAATATTTCACATTTTATTCTGAAAATACTGTCTTATGTGTGGAAACGACAGCCATAACTAAGACACAGCCTGGTGAGGATTTTGCATGGAGCTCCCTCTACAGGCAGCAATTGGAATGGCACAGCAAAAAGAAGTCAATTCTGCATGATATGTCTCCTTTAAAACAATAACTACTTCCTTCAGGGTATACCACAGCCACGTCTAACCAGTTCCTATTGTAAATACAGAGGTAAATATCTTTTTCATTGTTTAGCAAAGTTTACATGTAACTGCATTAAACACATTGTAGGTCCAATAAATCGAACCAACTGGATAATCTTAACACTTGCCATAGTTTTACTGCTGTAGGTCATGATTTGATACATACATTTCTTGCATTCAAAAGTAGCTTTTCATTTGCACTGTGTACATTCACAAGCTGGTGAGTCCCGCATGACGTTGCGTCCTCGTGTCCAACTATGGGCCCAATCTCCGGCAGTATTCTCTCCATCACCACCCTCTATTGTTTTCATTATTTATTTTTCCGACACAGAACATGAATTGATAAACGCTCAGATTTCAACAAGTGCCTTTTTTTAGCCACTAAGAGAGCCAATCCAAACCGCAGTGTTGTGCCTCTGAGGTCGTTGTCTCTGCACAAATGGAAATAAACTCATCCTCGCCATCTGATTGGCTGCATCGTTGTTATTTCTTTTAATTCGGTTTATTTGAACATAACCTGATACACAGGCAATATCTGGCGAGTGACGGGGCGAGTTTCAAAAGGTTATCACCGAGCGTCATCAAGCCAGACATAACATCAAGCCTACCCACTAATTCACTAGATCATAATTCGAGTTGGACTGAAACTCGCAGGGCTATACGATTTGGACAAAATTATCCATATACCAAAGTATTTAAATAAACATGAATGATAATGTTGCGCCTGAAATCCCTATAAGTCCGATTTACATTTTACAGTGGGAGGTCCAAGGTTGTTGGTCTGGTGATTTTGGGGTCACGGCTTGAAAGGTTTGGGAACCCCTCAATTAGTCTACAATTAAACCTTATTTTCCTGCTTACTCTATCAACCAACATTGCGATATAAAAATGGAAGAAGAAAAACGCCTATTTGTCCTCCTGAAGTAGCTTAATCCTACTTAACGTCATGGTTAGATAGCTACTGTTCACTGCTTGGTATGTTCTGTAATTCAGAGATATTTTTGTCATACGCATGTCTAACCACCAGATGTCGCCCTTGTCACGTCATTTTAACGAGTCGTTTCTTTCGCGTTTTACAAGCTTCCCTCGCTCTGTCATTGTTTCCAGCGAATGGCCTTTGCTCGAACAGTTCCTCTCCCTCCTCAGTTCTGCTGCTTTGGTCTGAGGCTCTGCTTTAGCGCTCAGTCGCAGGTTTCATAAGGCTTGGCTCGGCACAGCGCCACATGTGTCCGCCTATGTCATGAGCAATAGCAGACACATACAGTGCCTTGCGAAAGTATTCGGCCCCCTTGAACTTTTCGACCTTTTGCCACATTTCAGGCTTCAAACATAAAGATATAAAACTGTATATTTTTGTGAAGAACCAATAACAAGTGGGACACAATCATGAAGTGAAACAAAATTTATTGGATATTTCAAACATTTTTAACAAATAAACAACTGAAAAATTGGGCGTGCAAAATTATTCAGCCCCTTTACTTTCAGTGCAGCAAACTCTCTCCAGAAGTTCAGTGAGGATCTCTGAATGATCCAATGTTGACCTAAATGACTAATGATGATAAATAGAATCCACCTGTGTGTAAACAAGTCTCCGTATAAATGCACCTGCTCTGTGATAGTCTCAGAGGTCAGTTTAAAGCGCAGAGAGCATCATGAAGAACAAGGAACACACCAGGCAGGTCCGAGATACTGTTGTGGAGAAGTTTAAAGCCGGATTTGGATACAAAAAGATTTCCCAAGCTTTAAACATCCCAAGGAGCACTGTGCAAGCGATAATATTGAAAAGGAAGGAGCATCAGACCACTGCAAATCTACAAAGACCCGGCCGTCCCTCTAAACTTTCAGCTCATACAAGGAGAAAACTGATCAGAGATGCTGCCAAGAGGCCCATGATCACTCTGGATGAACTGCAGAAATGTACAGCTGAGGTGGGAGACTCTGTCCATAGGACAACAATCAGTCGTATACTGCACAACTCTGGCCTTTATGGAAGAGTAGCAAGAAGAAAGCCATTTCTTAAAGATATCCATAAAAAGTGTTGTTTAAAGTTTGCCACAAGCCACCTGGGAGACACACCAAACATGTGGAAGAAGGTGCTCTGGTCAGATGAAACCAAAATCGAACTTTTTGGCAACAATGCAAAACGTTATGTTTGGCGTAAAAGCAACACAGCTCATCACCCTGAACACACCATCCCCACTGTCAAACATGTTGGTGGCAGCATCATGGTTTGGGCCTGCTTTTCTTCAGCAGGGACAGGGAAGATGGTTAAAATTGATGGGAAGATGGATGGAGCCAAATACAGGACCATTCTGGAAGAAAACCCGATGGAGTCTGCAAAAGACCTGAGACTGGGACGGAGATTTGTCTTCCAACAAGACAATGATCCGAAACATAAAGCAAAATCTACAATAGAGTGGTTCACAAATAAACATATCCAGGTGTTCGAATGGCCAAGTCAAAGTCCTGAATCCAATCGAGAATCTGTGGAAAGAAATGAAAACTGCTGTTCACAAACGCTGTCCATCCAACTTCACTGAGGTCCAGCTGTTTTGCAAGGAGGAATGGGCAAATATTTCAGTCTCTCAGTGTGCAAAACTGATAGAGACATACCCCAAGCGACTTACAGCAGTAATCACAGCAAAAGGTGGCGCTACAAAGTATTAACTTAAAGGGGCTGAATAATTTTGCACGCCCAGTTTTTCAGTTGTTTATTTGTTAAAAATGTTTGAAATATCCAATAAATTTTGTTTCACTTCATGATTGTGTCCCACTTGAAGGTCGAAAAGTTCAAGGGGGCCGAATACTTTCGCAAGGCACTGTAATATGGATGTCAACGTTTATTTCAGTGGGTCTTCAAAACAATGACCTATCGATACTGCAATAAATCAAACAAAGTATAATTGGAGTAACTGGCTAAAAATTATATATATATATATATATATATATATATATATATATAACCCATTAAATACAGTAAGTGGGCCCAGACCAGGCAACATGTATCTGCACCTCTTTTGACTCACGGTCTGAGGTTCCATTCCTCAGACCCTATGTGGCATTTTCATGTTCTTCTTGTGTCTGGGTGGGGTTTCCACACCGTTTTTGTGATCAGGTAATCCTCCGGCTATGTCATCCTGGTCAACAGCTGAAGTCTACAGCTCTTCACTATGACCGTCCACTGCTTCTGACAGGCTTCACCAGCAGCAAGGATGGAAAGAGGACAATGCCATATTCTAATGTCCAATCCGTACAGGTAAAACATTTACTGATGCAACCCAACTCTTTCCCATATTACACACAGTTCATGTCAACGCTCAATGCTTTAAATTTCCAATTGTGGCTTCTGAGGAGAGGGACCCTTCAATATGCACTCAAACAGGTTATAAGTTTTCCAATTGCATGCAATGATAACGATAATGGCTCATAGCAAGAGCCAAGGCCAATGTCAACACAAGAGCAGGCAACTTTATACCAAAGGTTAACAGAGCTCTTTAACTCAAACAGGCGGTAAATTATGCATTAGTGATCAGGAAAAGGAGGTTAGACAGTTGAGGATTTTATGACGCCAAGGATCTGCCACGGTAGATTTTATTTTGAGGCAGTAATGTCTTTTTTCTCTCAAATGTTGACAGGAAGGACAAAGCTGTGGCTCTGAACCAGAAGGAGAGTGTCTGCAGAGGCATGTGAAGAATGGTCCTCCTCCCTGGCTGTGTGTTTTGATTGCTAGTCTTCAGGGAGGAAGGAGGGGTCCTATAAACTTCATTTGCCATATAAAATCAGTAGAATGGTGCCATTTAGTGCTTTGATTGGGATGTTGATATGGTAAACTTTCAAACCAATGTGGTTATGGTGGCTTTTGACCAAAAAATAGCTGTTTGTGTAAGGCCTGGTTTTGAGACTTAGTTTCCACAATTAGTCATGTCTGGATTTGTTTCCTTTTGTCACTTTAGACTCGGTTAAGTCATGGTCTAGTCCTGGTGGTATTTGGAAAACCAAGCATACGAGGTGGTACTAGACTGTAGAATAGCGATGGATTAAGGGAGGGAGGCTTCACAGCGTTCAGCACAGGCTAACTGAAGTGTTTTCATGCTTGCAAGTTTGGGTTTTTTGAGCCATTATTTAGAATGGGGCGAAAATAAGCCTGTGTTCAATAATGACTTAGAGAGAGACTTAACCGTTTTAATGGAAAGTCCATTACCGAAAGGAACTTCCGGAGCCTGCCTCCACTTCCTATAGGCTTCAGCAGCTAATAGCGATGCTACATCCATGTTTTTCATGGTCTATGGGTGGTACTTGTAAGAAGTTGGATAATCACATATTGTCCCCATAGCCGTCAATTGATTAGGTATAGCTTTTGACTATTTCCCCCGTAATCAAAGCCACACCACACAGAATTTTAATCAGTAAATACATTTTTTTATTTGGCATTTATTTTATGACAGATATTTTCATAATTGAAAAGTACCTCATAAATGTACAAACAAACATTCAGCTCTCCTATGGCATGACTGTCATCAATTCTGCAGCATTGTTACATTGTAATGGGGAATAGGGAAAGGTATTTCACAATAGATTATGGTTCATTCGCTCTCCAAACCTTGTTGTGGAAAGTGTACCCACAACAACTCTCGGGTTGACAGAAATGGCTGTCAATCGGTGCTATTGGACCCTCCCGCTGCAAATCACTCACTCACACACAACATTCATAAACAGGTAAGGAGGGTAAATAATAGCATGCTCTGGTTGAAGCTGGATTCAAGCCATTGACACTTTGGATCCGTGAATGAAGCAGCTCTAATCATTGGGCCACTGTTAAATAGTGTTTAGAAAAAACACTGCACCGACTTAATGTTACAAAACCTGACTCAGCAACTGCACCTTACCAACAGGGTCATTAGACTAAAAAGCTACTCAAACCCCCATAGGACATAAAAGAGGAAAGCATGCACGTTACAGTCAGCTCTAAGCCTGCTTCCATAAAGACACATTAAACACGGTTAGCAGAAACAGACAGCTCCTAGTGCAGCAGGAGCGACCCTCTCCCCAGGGGCTCTGAGCTAACACATGTAACACTTCACACAGCTGTCAGAGGGGTCTCCTGGTCCATATGTCAGGGGTCCCGGGGCTGCTGTAAGGGTCCGCGCTGGGTTCCTGCTCTTGTGGTCCGTCCCGGGGTGAAGAGAAAGCCTTTTTCACTGGATACATGGCGGACGTTCACACACACATGTACAGGGAGGGGACAGCTGCTAAAGAGATAAGGGCCTATAGTTTCCCATTCAACAGGTGACTGCGGAGCACAGTGGGTGGAAGGGCAGCTGTGTGAAAACAGGGAACAGGTGCTTGTGCAGTCTAGACTGCACAAATCAGAGAGGTCACCCAGTTCCATGTTACAGACATTGTATATAATGTACTATATAGCCTTTGCCATAAGCTGCTCCACTCATTTTGCCAGTCCTAGGCCTGAATATTGGTAGCATTTGAAAGTACATTTTCATAATTGTTATTGGAACTATTGCATTTTAGGCTTTTTGCAATTTGCACTCACAAACACACTCATACACCAGTATACAAATGCCGGGGTTCCATATAGCACGGTTCTATTCATTACAGCTCTGACGAATGACTCGGCTTCTCACGTATCTACTCTACCCAGTACACCTCAAAGGGTTCCACTTAATAATGAACCGCAGTTGTTGTGGGCAGCGCTCCCACAGATGTGCACACTAGAATACACATCACTGAAGGCACAAAACAGAACCACAATGAACATTTTTGTGAAAACAATGAATGGCAAATAACGCCTTTTGGTTGATTTATGGAATTATTCAGATGTGCCAAAGAAGCAGCTAAAAGACAACTATGAAGATGAGCTACATGCTAAGGTTATGTTTAGACCAGCCAAAGTTGTGCTAACAGCGACTAAATCGCCTTTTTCAACACTGGTATGATGTGAAATATCAAATCCATATGACCTGTCTGCTTTAGTGAGGGCTGACCTCTCTCCTTTGGCCAGTCAGTTCAGTGCGCTTTGGCCACGTACAGACCAATAGACATTAGTCAAGGCAGGTAACGTTTCTTCTGCCCACAGACACAACGACTGTGTGCACTGGCATGAGCTGGGATCAAACGGTCAAACTTGAGACAATAACGATTTAGAATTCCATTTCAGTTGGAGGGCAGGTGCCAATACAACTCTATGGGAGAGAAACAGTTTTTGAAAGAAATTTCCAAAAAGAAAATGTCCAAATGTTTTCTCTGATCATCATGTGACAGTGATTGGATTCACAAACCTGACATGTGAATGTTATGGCTGAAAGTCTTTTCTACTGGCCAACATCAAGCACATGTTTTTAATATTGTCTCCACTTTTGGACGCCTTTGTGAAGAAATAATTAGACATATGTCCTTATGTGCTGGAAGATATGACTTTGAACTTTGTGTCAGTTTTTGTTTCATGTGAATTGGCCCAGTAATTACAGAGATATTAGCAATGATTTAAGACTATAAATCTGCATTTTGAGCATTACTATGGTTACGGCCGTGGAATTTTCAGTTGCCCTCCACCTCAATGTTAAACTATAGGCTCTTTAGAATGTTGTGATGTCACGTGAACGCTACCTATTGATCGAACGCTCTGCCACGCTGTCACCTTCAACCTTCAGTACAGCATGTCCCGGTCTAAGCAAGTAGACAAAGTATGAGGAAGTGTTGCATTAAAAGAACGGTTATTTTAGCCGCTTCCTAAAATGTTATCACACTGTATCTGCCAACAATGGGATCAGTTCAGGGTTAGATAAACAGGCTAATAGCCGAACCGCAGTCTGTGTAACGCAACACCACTAATGCTAACAGTAGCACGTGTACAGGAGCTACGCTAATGGGCTGTAAAAATAAACTGCATCGGTACATGGTAAAGCACCGGGTTTGTTTGGGGGGGGTTTCTTTTAGTACATTTGGCTTTGTGCCCAATACATTCTGTACTGTGCAAAGGTTTCGGTGCAGGTGTAAACATGAGGGCCTGTTCTTGTCGTTATCTTGGGACAAACCTCCAGGAAACACCCAACAATGGATAGAATGAATTTTGAAGTTCGACACTTAGTTTAGTTTAGTTTTTTATTTTATTTGAGCAGTTAGTCTGTGGGCTGAAAGGAGTGGGCTGAAGCAAAAGGCTTATAAGCGCCCACCCCCAAAAATAACATTTTCATTTAACAATCAAAGCAAGGAGCGTAGTGCAAGGTAACAAATCATAAACAAATCATAAACAAGGGAACATAAGGCAAGGTAACAACAAATAATAAAGAATAATAATAAAGAAACAACAGCAAAAAAATAAATAAAGAAACAACAGCAAAAGAATGTACTACAACACTCATAATATCTATATCCAGTCAATTAAAATACATCACAGCAAATCGGCTATTTTAACTCATCCAGTAATAAACAGAAACGAGTAGATACAAAACACAACAACAGCTGTTTCATTTCTACAATGTCTAGTACAGAGCAAGTAACAAATGATGATCGTTCATATATTTCTTACAAATTGTTACCTATGCCAAACATTAGTAAATTACTAAAATCACTAGTGTAACATTAGGGGAAGTCACTATTTTTATGTTATAAAGACGTTACTATGCAGTACATATTATACTTCGTGATCTTGCACTGAAAATTAACCTGTAGTTTGAGCATTTTCTATTATAGACAAAAGCTATTTAAGTCCTCATCTGTACTTGGTGGTTAAAGTGTGGCGGATGTTTCTCCTCTCTTCCTCAGTGACTATTAATGATCTTTATTTTTGAATCAGACTGAATATATACCAATCAACTAATCATGCATAATTGTGCCCTATAAACATGTTGTCTGACTTTTACAACCTAAAATCATTTATGCGTCTTACCGCCAAGAACTGTGTTGGTTTGTGTCTGAAGGTTTGGTTTGAGCGCCCTCCGCTGGCAGCGAGGTGAATTTAACATGCTTAAAACAATATACAAGCTATTTTTCTTTAGCCAATGGCATGCAAACAATTGTGTTGTATTATACACAGTATGGGCGTCATTTACCAAGTGTTTGCACCATGAGTAGCACGTGACATTTAAAACTGAGGTGGAGCGCAGCTGAAAGGTCCATACTGGTAACTAAGGTAACTGTCAAAATGCACAGGGAGGAGTTCAGCCTGGCTTAGTCCCTCCCCTAAATTAACAGCTATTCTCACCTGAAGGAAAACATCTTTTTGGAAATTTCTTTCAAAAACGGTTTCTCTCCCATAGAGCTGTATTCCCATCTGCCCACCACCTCAAGATGTTTAGAACGTTGTGATGTCACGTGACCGCAACCTATTATGCAAAAAAACAGCTTCTGGAGTAGAAGAAGAAACAACCGAAGCAAATTGGATTGCGCAAACCTGCGTGAATGAAGCAAAAATAACATTTCTGCTTTATTTGACTTATGCACACACAAAATCAGACGGATGCTTGGTCCAATAAATTGAACCAAGTCACCCCAGTTATTACAAATTTAAAATCTGAAACAATTCCACGTATGCCCTGTTTGGAGCTCCCATACCCCTGTGGGACCCGGGTCCAGTAGTTGGGAAACAATGGGCAACACAACACTTCTGCTTGTGCGTGTGTGAGCTACGTGCCTATCTCAGTGTGCTGCCTGCACTATGCAATTAGACCGACATTGTACAGAGACGAGACATAGGCTTCTGTTAGAGCCTGGAGGAAAAATGCACGCCGTTTAGGGAACGCCACTAATTAACTACTTACCTAAAACATTCCTCTGCGGGGGCTTTTCAGGAAATTAATTATACTTTATAGTTTCCATGGAGGGTGTTGGGAAGCATTGTACAGGTACCTTGTGTTCATGCCTTTGTTCTGTATGGAGTTGGAATATTAGAAATATACCGTTACCATGGAGCTACTGATCCCAGCCATCCCAGGAGTCAAACCCATAGCCCAGCTCCGTACTGACAAAGCGCTAACCACTCTGTCAGAATGCTGTTTTACATGATTTGGTGCATGGGAGCCAGCCTGCAGCTGAGGTATTAATGTTATTTGTTTGAGTGATGCCCAGGTTACATTAGCGAGATTAAAGCTGTCCATTTAATTACATCTTGGAAGTGCTTTGGTCTCGGTGGGTCTGTGATGTAGAAAAGCATGCACCTCCATTATGGCTTGACTTTTCCCAAAACGTTTGTTTCCAGTAACTATAAAACTGATCGGAAACAGAAATCCTAAAAGTAGGATAACTGTGTTGGGAAGGGCACCTGGTGTAAAAGCTTTTCCCACGTCACAGAAAGCCAACGTTTGCATAATCTGCAGGTGCTGTAGAGTCAGTCGAATATTTTCATTGGAAGCTCACAAGTCCCTGCAAGAAATATTTAATACAGATTTTACTTATCTGCATATTCTTGGCAGAATATAGTACTTCTATCAAAGTACAAATGATTGCATGATAAGAGTCTTCTCTATGGCTTTACTTAAAAGGCACACTATACAAGTTAATAATAATACGTATTTGACCTTTCAACGATGATCTGTAGGACGCTCTAGGATCAAATGTTTTTTTAGGTTTTCATTGCCGATTGAACCGTATCCATGGTTACTGTACATATGCATTTCATTCCAAAAACCCACCCGAAATCCTAAAAAACCTGAAATAAAATTGATCCTGCAGCATCATAGGAGCCACCAGGATGGAAAGCAAAGACGCCAAGCTAACCACCCATAAAAGTCTGTAGGGTCAAATAATTATGTTGTTTTTTACCTAAAAAGTTGCATAGTGCACCTTTAACTTGCCATTTGTCCATATTCTCATAACACCATCGCTGAAAGAGTCTGACACAACACTATTTTACACATTTTTATAATTATATTATAGGCAATTTGAATGACACAATATTAAAAACCCTTGAAATGTTTCAAGATCAATTAGTTAATAATCTATACACTGCAAGGTTTATCATTTGCAGCGTTAAATAAAAACAAAAAAGTACACCTTTTGTAGTGACACTTTGTTCCTCACCTTTGGGTGCTGGAGATCCAGGTATGACGTATCCAAGCACGAAGTCCAAGCTGAGTTTTACGTGTTGGAGGGACATGGATATTACAGCCCAGGGCGACAGTTTAGAAGTAAACAGATGGCAATACGGCGGAGGGTAGCCCAAGGCTGAGATGGGAATCGTCACCCAATTGAGAGTGAGGAGTCACGTGCCAAGTTGGGTTGATTTGGGGGGGGCTCTGAGCCGGTCGGCCAGGATGGTAGCACACAAGAGGCACGCCCCCAGAATTTCACACATTCCTCACATTGCAGAGCACATTTAGCAGACACTTCTTGACCAAAATGACAAAGGAATTAAGTGCGTGTTTCGTAAACACTACATTGTTACGAGATGTTCAGTGTACACAAATGTTTCCAACATGTTTTGACAGGTCAGAGAATTGCGCGCTTTGATGCCGTTTCGGTAACATAAAAAACTGTATCCCATTGTTCCTACTTTTCCATTTCTATCGTGTGAGGTATTGGTGCAGTTTTTAACGCAGCAGAGACTTCCAGGCGGTAAAACAGTTAGGAATAGCAAAAACCTCCGCGCTACTACCGCATTACTTTTGCCACTGGAGTGCTACCATCATGGCGGAGAGTGGGGGGGGGGGGGGGGCGGGGGGGGGGGTCATTCAAGTGCCAATACCCTGGCACTTGAGCAATCGTGTAGATTTCCTCCACTCTGCCTCCCAGTGGTAGAATGAAACATACCGTAGGTGTGCCTAAATGTAAACAAATACTAATGACCCCTCAACCAAAATAAGTTGGATGGAAGAAACAATAATGGCGCCTATGCACTTGGATTAGTCATAATTATATCTGAATATAGATGGAAAACCTTTAACTTCTAAGTTCTCTCTAAAATAATGAACATTTAACTGATATTTTCACTAACGCTGAATGAGGTCCAAGCTAACTGTCCAGAGCTAAACTGTCCCCTCTGGAGGAGCCAAATAGTAATGCGCCCAATAACCGTGCCCTCACCCTCACCACAGCGTTCTCCCGGGACCGAGCAGACGGAAGCAGCAGCGTGTGAAGGCATCTCGTGGCTTATTTGTGCTTGGGGCGCTGGAGCAGATGATTGGTGAAGTCCCGTGGATGTTTTCACTATGGAAGCCCAAATGACTCATAATTAAATAAATAAATACAACATTTTGAAATAAATTTCATTTTGATAAATAACAGACAAATATATAATATGACCATGAAACTGTAATATTGGGTAATATTATTGTGAAATATATTGCATTATTCTTTAATATCTACTTTTAATCATTAAATATTTTATGATGATTATTTTCACAATATCATAATTTTTAGATAATGCCTTTTTATTTAAGTTGTCAAGATTTTATGAAGAAAAAATATTTTTTTACAAAATTAGTTTTTTATTTCACAGTGCCCTTTTTCGCAATGGCCTATTTATTTCATAATGTTGTTTTTCAGCAGAATGACTTTGTCTGTCAATCAAAGCTAGTAGGTTGGACTTCCGGCTCGATCCTTTGAGATCGATTCCTTTTCCTAGACACCGGTCATGGCCGTACCATCGGCGGGTAACTACAACATGCAGAGCCTGCAGCCAGAGGCGATTACAGACTCCAGCGGAGTTTCATCAGCTCTACTGACTTTAGCGGATCAAATAGAGCGTGACAATTTGTCAGGAGACGCTGTTTTGACTCGTTTGGATGATATTTCAGAAATGCTCGGGATGATAATTGCTGTTCAGGATGCTAACATTGATGGCGAAATTTTCGACAGCTTGAGAGCAATTGAGCACCGGGTCCATATGGAATATGCACAGGAGGAACTGTCTTTAAATGCTGGCCGTCCACGTCTTGAAATTCCGTGTGAGGCACTCAGGACTTTGGTGCTCTCTGGCTTAACTGTCCGGTGTATTGCTAACGTTTTTGCTGTGTCGCTCAGCACTGTTCGTCGGAGAATGGTGGAAGAAGGTTTACGGTAAGTTACTTTTAACATTTTAATGGAAATGCATTGAAATTGTGTTCATAACTTACTGTTGACAGCGGTATGTGCAGTAGTTGCTGTCAGTATATGGATAAATACCAGTGATAAATACATACTGCAGTTGCTGTACATGTTTTCACAGGTGGCATGACTACAGATGCGTTCAAAGCCACCCACATTTATGAATTGCTTATTTAAACTAAAGCTCGTATTAAAATGGGAGCTTCAAGTACTCTTTAAATGGATACATTATGCATTCCCAAACTGCTACAGAATTATCTTGCATAGTTGGCTGGCCATTTTGCCGCCAACTGCACTACCATTCTTGAACTGTGCCATCATCTGGTATACTTGAACTTTCTACTCTTGGGATCTAATATTGCCAGTATCTATATTGTAACAGACTGGGTGACATGTGATGTTGCTTTCATGTTTACAGGTTTATTGTGTTGCCATATTATCAACGATCAGCGGGAGTTTTCCTTGTTTGTTGACGTTGGCTACGGCCTCTTCACAGTAGCCTGTGTACTTCCTCAATAAACTGTGACAAATCAATCAATCAAAACTTATTTATATAGCACCTTGCAGCAACGCTCAGGTTGACCAAAGTGCTTTACAACTGTGAAACCCACAAAAACAGATGTTTGTTTATATATATATATATATATATATATATATATATAACACACACACGTAAAAACCATATAACAGAATTAAAGAATACAGATTACGCTCACCATCATGGAGAACGCTACAACATGTTTGCACTATCAGTCTAAGAGTAGCACAGTTTTGATTCTCTTTATATAGGTTACCATGTATGTAGCAGAATTGAAAATAAAACATTAGATTTGCTGATTGTCACTGTCATCTCTTAAGATGTGGATCACTGCAAATATCCTGGCAAACAGCCAGCTCATGTCATTACTATC
Source organism: Proterorhinus semilunaris (assembly GCA_021464625.1). Classification (NCBI taxonomy): domain Eukaryota; kingdom Metazoa; phylum Chordata; class Actinopteri; order Gobiiformes; family Gobiidae; genus Proterorhinus; species Proterorhinus semilunaris. The sequence continues at coordinate 25,237,329 of CM038356.1, read as the reverse complement.
TGAAAACAACTGTTTCTCTAGGCCCTTTCAGAATAGGCTGATGTGTTAGACAGTGCATATTCAGTTGATGCTTGCTGCAACATTATGATCTGTTTTTATATGCAGGAAATCTGATAGGTTTTCTTCTGCTGGAGATGAAGAATTGGATGCTGTGGTGCTGGATATTCAGCGTCGTCACCCAAATGCTGGCTGCAGAATGATGTTGGGACATTTACGATCCAGAGGAATACACATTCAAAGTAAGGGGATACTGTCTGGATAACCAAACACTATATATTATAGGAATTTATTTTTCTAAACATAGTTAAACCAGTCAGTACTAGATTGCACCTTGTCATTACCTCTGTAAACCATCTGAGAAGTCACAGCATCATAACAGTGAAAGTAACTGCTGAAATTGTCTCATCAGGATCTCGACTGGTAGATTCCATGAGACGTGTCAATCCAGAGGGGGTCATGATGCGACGGTTATCTATTCAGACTGCAAGGCGTCGTCAGTACAGTGTGCCAGCACCAAATTGCCTCTGGCATATAGACGGGAATCATAAGCTAATTCGGTCAATATTTTCTACTACTTTTACAAATGCACATTTTGTTGATTTCATGTACTATGATCCATGTGTCTAATTCTTAGACCTTTCTCATGTACACTGCAGAGAATATGACATTCATACTACAACCCTACATCATCCATCTTTTTTTATGCCACTTATTCCATTTCAGGGAAGCTGGAGCCTATCCCAGCAATTAGCATGCAAGAGGCAGGGTACACCCTAGACTGGTCGCCAGTCTGTTACAGGACCAACATTGAGAGACAAATAGTTACTCCCTACAACATACAAATCTAGATTATTTGATGCCTTACAGTATTTGTTGTTCATATTCCATTCAAATGCTTGTTAAATGTGGTTGCATCCCTACGATGTAACACACTACCACCACTTTTATATGGACATTTAAACTGTAAATTTGTCATTAAAGTTGCATGAAAAAAAATATAACTTTAGAGATGACAAGGAGCATCCTCTTCTTTCAACTAGATGGAGAATTGTTGTTCATGGAGGAATAGATGGTTTTTCCAGGTTAATCGTCTACCTTAATGCGGCCACTAATAACAAAGCCACAACTGTATTTGATGGGTTCTTGTCAGCTGTCAGGCAATATGGCATACCATCACGAGTAAGGTAGGTAGTGAAAGATGTGTTCAACATTCCTCTTCTGGGCTCTTCCAGACTGTAGATACCAGCAGAAGTTTACACAGATTTTACTGTTTAGTCATATCAGATTTCCTCTTGCCCCAATCTCAGGTCAGACAAAGGGGGTGAAAATGTGAAGGTGGCTCATTTCATGGTCCAGATGATGGGGGAAAACAGAAACTCTCACATTACAGGGAGAAGTGTGCACAACCAGCGGTATGGGATCTGGATTATGGAAAATGACTTGTGAACATTAACAAATTAAAACTAACAATTTATTTCACTGTGTATATCTTTACAGAATTGAACGCTTGTGGAGGGATGTCTATGAAAACGTCCTTGACCTTTTCTACACAATGTTCACTCAGCTGGAGATTCAGGGACAACTCAATCCTGGTGAAGAACTTGACCTGTTTGCTCTGCACAGATGCTTTTTGCATCACATTCAGTATCACCTTCAGGCATTTAAAGAAGCTTGGAATCAGCATGGACTGAGAACAGAAAACAACCGTTCACCCCTTCAACTCTGGTCGCTGTACAGAAAGGAGGGACATGACTTTTCACAGGTACACAAGTTTCTAATCAAAATTTGTTATGGCATACAACATTTTACTGTGTTGATTAGGCACAAGTCTACTTCTGCTGGGTCAAACACTAAATAAAATAGTTTATAATTGAAAAGACCCAATTGCGGCTTGGGATAACCCAGGTGCACCTGTTGGCTTAGCAGGAGGTACTACTACTACTACTACTACCACATTTGTTTTCAGGTTCATGATGACTACGGTGTGGACTGGACCGGACCACATAGTCACCGTCCATCAACTGAGATCACCATTCCTGAGATCCAACTGCGTGTACTGAATGAACAAGAACTTGCAGAGTTACCACCCACCGATGTTCCACTCAGCCAAGCTTTGCAAGTTTACTTCCAAACTGTTCATGCACTCAAACATATGCTTAATGGTAACCTTTGAACTGAGAAAGTAAAAGATGCACCACTTTTTTTTTTGTTCATGTAGTTTCTATTTAAAATACATACTCATTGTCTGATACAGTTCATCTGTGGCAACTAAACTTTTCATTCAGCTGTGTCATTTTAATAAAAGACACTTGTGTATGACTTTTTAGTCTGTCTCCTTTATTCATTTCTGAATGTTATATACAGTGACTGTTGCTTTCACATACTGTGTGCTCTAACAGATTAAATCCCTTTTAACCACTGGAACAACTGTGGCAACACAGAAAACATTCAGTTACAAACTTCTGTACATACATTTGTACACATCTGGCTATAAAGATTTAGTAGAATGCATGCACTATGTTTATACTCCAGTTCTTCAGATGAAGTCTGTACTGTACAGTATATGTATGTTGCAAATATTAACATGACATGCAATAGACAGAGGGGTCTTTTATCCCAATCAAAGTGTTCAATTCTAGATCTAACCAGAATTGTAAAAAAAAAAAAAACTACTTTGAAAACCATGATATGTAAAATTGAGAAATATTTATTTGCCAACATATTCAAGTTCTTCAACCAAGGTTTGATAACGGGATTGTGTACGCTGATTTCTGGACCCCATTGTATGTAAAAATCCCCTCATGTCACTTTACATTACTGAAACCGCCATGTTTAACTGTACTTGTATTTTTCTCTGTTATATGTCTGGATAATTAACTGGAAATGCTTTAAAGAATCAACGCAGAACAGAACTCTATTGCAGTTAATATCCTTCCTAAACCAGACCAAAACCTGAGTCAGAGGATTTCAGACATGCCTGCATGTCCACACAAAATGACTCATAGTTCTGGTAGTGTGCAGGAAGACGCAGGACCTCAAAACAGGTGGAAGACTTAGGAAGACCTTGGCTATTCACCACTTCTACAGTCATTTCTTTGGGCAGGACTTCCCATCCCGTCCAGAATTTGAGAAGGGCTTTGTGTTGTTCATATGATGCTGCCAGAAATAAATATTTTTGGATAACATATTCTACTCTCCGGAGTTACAGTTATGCAACAAACCATCCATTGTAAGAAACTTACCATTTTCAATAAAAGACCGAAGGTATCCCGTTACTCTGCACTGGTCCTCAACAGAGCATTCTTCCTCATCCTCGTCATCTTCCATAACAGGCCACACAATCTTTTCAAGGATAGACTAAACAGTACATTACCAATAAATGTTTGTTTTGATTGCTATTAGATTTGCGTATAAGTATATGCTGGAAACAGAATATTTTTAACATTCAAATTTGAAAAAGAGTAAGGTGGAGCTTTACCTCAGTAGTGGGAACAGTCTCCGATTCCCTTGGTAAGAACAGGGGAATAATGTCAGGTCTGTCGGTTAGTAGCGGCCACACCATGGTCTCCTTGAGCCCTTTCCTCAGCTGCTTTACTTGGCGGCTTGTTCGTGTTATGACCTGCAAAGATGGTACCAAAAAGTTCACTTTTACTCTACAGAGTGCTTTACCACACTACACACTTTGAAGTTTAAATACTCAAAACGTTTTTAACTGATACGAGGCAACTTATCGTTTTTAGAATTTTGGTTTAGCTTTCAAATTTAACAACCAAACCTGGTGAAAAGAACCACAACTTACAGCATGGAATAAAAGACGTTCATACAGCCACTGTCGATTTGTTTGTGTGACACCTGGCAGGTCCCAAGACAATGCCAGGTCGAGAATGCTTCTTTTTTCCTGTTCCGTCAATTCAGCACTGTTGTCAAGCTATAAATTAAAAAAAGTTAATAATGGGTCATGAACAGTGATACCCTTCTATAAAATAAACCATTGTAAATATGACATTTAAAGAAATTATATTTTCCATTTAATACAAACAAATGAAACTAAATTCCAAACCAGCTGAATAGTGCTGCGGATATCAAAATCCGGGCAATCCTCAATCTTAATTGTAGCAGTTTCAGGTGATCCACCGAAAAGGACATGAATGATTGCAGGACTCATCCCCGACATGCATGGTCCACCATGAATGAATGAATGGCCCATTATTCTTCCTAAATTCAAACACCAAAAATTCACTCAGCATGTCATTACAATGTCGATAATAAACATTGTAAAGTGACTGCTTTGGAAACATTTCACAGAATTCCCACTCAAATGTTGTCTGATTACCTACAGTAGATCGATGCATTGCATCAACTTTGTCTTTACAGTTGTAGTTATTAGAATGTTATAGTAATAGGGCTGATCCTTACCTGCCACTAAGAACATGTCACTCTCCAGCAAGGTCTGAGAGGTAGATGGAGTCATGTGATCTGGCTCACCATCAAACAGTCTTGTAACATCTGTGTTTCCTAAACAGAATATGGCTACGTTATCATGCTACAGCAAAAAACTCAATTTCATGATGTACCCCATTTGTTCCAAAACTCAAAAAAGAAAATGTTTTACATTTTTGAATTATTCTTTGCTCCACTAAACTATACTGTCATTATTGTAAATCATGTACCAAAGTTCAGATGAAAACCAAACTGAACTAGAGAAATTGTCTTTGAGAAGAAGAATCTCTTCACCCCTTCCCCAACAGCTGCGTCTCCTAGGACAAAAAATAGAAAAGAAATAAGAATTAAAACTAACCAAGCAAACTTTGTAGACATATTTCCCAGTATGGTAGCAATACCTTCTAGTATGCAGCAGACCGGGTTTGCCCACTCGACCTTTGGCTCTTTGTAAAAGGAGATAAGTGATCTCTCTTGATCTGTTATACTGTCCCTCAGATCCATTCGCAGGACAACAGACTTTCTGGACTCATGTTGTGCAAGTAATTTGGACTTGTAAAGCCAGGCAGCTCTGGTTCCATCAGCTTCACATTTCCACTCTGAAAAACAAACTTAAGTTAGATTAGGTAGATTAACAATAACTTCATCCTAATTCATGCAATTCTGAGCTATATAGTTCATGATGTATATCCCTAACTGTACATCTTTGACTACCTGGTGTTTCCCCTACACTTGACTTTTCTTCATCTGGAAGAGATGCTGCATCTTGTGGCACTACCATTTCATCTGAAGATTGCTCAGCTCTTGTTGAGACTGTGGCAGATTCCAAGATAACAACATCCTGTTCTTCTGCATTGCTGCAGGGATCCCAGACATTGATGTTGCTACAGGATGGGACCTCTATCCCTACTGTAGAATTATCAGCCTGCCTAGCCTGAGCCTCAGTAACCAATTGAGGTTCAGCATCACTTAATGAACTGTGAGGAGGATTAACAAAGATTTTAAAATCTATCCATAATGTGTAACGTGAATTTTCTATCAAAATGTTTTAGGAAAAATATTAAATACTAATAAAAAATAAATAAAAAATACCCTACCTTGTGCATTTGATGATATGGTTTTTCATTTTATTTAAGGGAACATCTGTGTCACACCCCAGACATTTTGTGAGTGGCCCTTGTTGCTGGAGGGTACAGGAGCTCTACAGAAAAAAGAGCAATGTATATACTTATCTGATAACAATAATAATTTGCAGAATTGCCACTTTAAATTGAATTTATGTAGCAGATTTATTAAACTAAAATGGGTAGCAAACTGACTCATCACTTAGACCCATGCGATCACTTACATTTTCCATTGCAATACTTTTCTGCAGTGGCCTTATATAGATCATTGCTTGTCCAATTCCAGTCAGAGGGCTGCGGAGATAGCGCACTGTATATCCAGTGTCCGGACATGGGATTGAGCACAGGTTACGACTTCGTGTTGTACCCGAGGTTCTCAGCATTTCAAACCCTCCTGCATCTTTTAGCTGAGGATAGTTGTCCTCAATAGTCGCCTTGAAGATTAGTGGATCATCATCCCTTGCTGCGCAGCAGATTACATATAGTTATACAATATCCATACATATCTATGTTTGAAATGTCTAAATTACTCCTTAAACCCTGGCAGATAGAATCACCTCGAAATGAGATCCGTTTTTCCCCAAGTCCTGCTGCTGTTAGTTCATATTTAACTGCTTTGGTTGGCACAGTGTCTGCCATATGATCACATAAGCAGAAGAATGTGTGCGTGTATGTGACACGGCAGGCTTTCTTGGATGATTGTGAGGTCAGAGATGAAAGTGGTGTTGAGGAAGGTCTTGCTCTGTATGGGGCAAACAATCTTGCGACCTCTGCTTTAAAAAGGTGAAAAAACAGAGAAATAACGAAGAGCCAAAGACACATAGAAGTAAGGTGCAATCACAATAGAAAATGATGGTATCACTTAAATCATGATTTCGTTGTTGTCTGCTCGGTTCTTTCATCATACGCACAAGACAGATGCATCAAATTAGTTTCTACATGACTACAATATTTGTTCCAATAATAAACAAGGAGTCATAACTTTAACAACTTAAGACATTTTCTCCCTATTTGATGGTAGTGTGATTTGAATTACTTTACTTGTGTGTGGGTGTGTGTGGGTGTGTGGCGCTTACCTTGCACTGGGTTTCGTGGAGTGTGGACGCCTGCGTTAGCATTAGCATTTGGTAGTGTTGATGCTGGGCTGTTATGTACACTTAGACCAGACTGCGATCCTCTCTCAGATTGAAGTGAAGGCCTTGTGTTGCCATCCAAACGATTAGCAACTTCTCTGAGTAACTCTGAGACCGATTTCTCACCCGCAGCCATTCTTTCTTCAACGTGTCATCCACCTGAGGCGGCTGCACGCTTGAATCGATGCAGCAAGTGCTGCTGCTCATGTCTGAGTAAAGGAGCAGCCAATCACTTAACTGGATCCGCCTTGTTGGCTTTGATTGACAGACAAAGTCATTCTCCTGAAAAAGGAGATTATGAAATAAATTGGCCTTTGAGGAAAAGGGCATTATGAAATAAAAACTGATATTGAAAAAAATGTTTTTTTAAATAAAATCTTGAAAAGTTAAATAAAAATGCATTATCTAAAAATGTATGATATTTTGAAAATAATCCTCACAAAATATTTAATGATAAAAAAAGTAGATATTTCAGAATAATGAAATATATTTCACAATAATATTACTTAATTTTACAATTTCATGGTCATATTACATATTTGTCTGTTATTTATTCAAATGAAATTTATTTCAAAATGTTGTATTTATTTATTTAATTATGAGTCATTTGGGCTTCCATATTTCACACTCTCCCCGCCTGTGAGAACTGCTCTACGGTCAGCCGAGCACACTCCCTCTGATTCAGACTCTCTTTTTGTTATGGAAATAATGTCCTTTGTTAACGTGTGTGTGTGCCTTTGTAAAGGCCTTCTGCAATGGGCGTGACCGAGCACCGCCCCATGTTTGTACCTCGCCTACTTTTTTATGCTTTTATTTCAACTTTCCGTTGACATATTAAGTTCTCACAGTTTTGGCCAACAAGGCTTTTGCTCAGCCAAAATTAACAACTAACCATTTGATATTTAGGAGATAATATACTTACGTGCAATATCTACTTTTTTGGCTGCCATAACAAAACACACCTGATTTATCCTGTTCACTTTGGTTGCTTCTTCTGCTGTGTTCATCACACCACTATGGGATTTATCAGCATGCAGTTGGATGAAAGTGAAAGCTTGTTTTTAATATCTTAGAACATGTCACTCCCATTGTCGCCTGTAGAGGGCACTCCGGGCTCCAGACTAGAATAGATGTCCATCTTTATTTTAGTGCTATAACAAGCATGTAATCAAGCTAAGTGTCACTCTTGTACATGAACTCTGTCTGAGGAATGAGGAACAGCTTTTATCAAAAAGGAAATGCCAGCGTGCAAATCGGGATGTTATAGTTTGTGGTCTTTGGTATTGTTTGCAAATGATGCAGAAGTATTTTGCCTTTTGCCATTTTGACTCTTTTCATGAAGCATAATATGCTTCATGAAAAGAATCAAAATCAGGTCAGGAGAGGCTTATCTTTTATTTTTTAACTATGCTAATACTGTAGCCATGAAACAATGAAGGCTTTTGAATTTTTTCTGACCCGTGGGTTTTCATTTTTTCTGACCCATGGATTGTCTTAGTCTTTGTTTTAATTGTTTAATTGTTTGAATTCACTGGACATCTTTGGCCACAAGAGCCTTCTGTATTTTGCATAATGTTAATTCATTTTACAACTTCTTCAGATCCCTTAGCTTCGGTGTCTTTTAGCAGCATAATTTATCTTGTCGACAAAATACCCCTAGATGTAAAGATGATGCAGCGATACAATATGTGCTGTGGTGACCAGAGCAGCACAAGTATGCAGCACTATTTATCACGGGTAAGTGTCAGGACTTTATTTCTCAAAGGACCTCGATTAGTAAGTAAGTAAGTAAGTGCTTTATTTGTCATTGTACAAGCGTACAACGAAATAGTGTTCAGGTGTTAGTCCTGAGCCGCGCTGCCATTGAGGGCCCGAACTGACCCGGAGGTCGGGGAAACCATAGCACCCGGAGGAAACCTGGCTGGCTGTCTTCTGTGCTCCTCTGATCCTCTGAAACAGTGCGGCGCCTCTTGGGTTTGTCCCTGTTTCAGAGCGTGGTGTCCTGCACTGGTCAGCTCCACCTCCTCCCTCCTCTTCCCCCTGCTCAGCTCCTTCCACTCCCTCCGCTCAACAACAGTCTTTCGCCATCTTCTGGGAAGAGCTTAGCAGTTAATCTGTTTTATTCTCCAGTGAACGTCCATTAGCCAGAACAATAGGGACAGAAGGCATGTGTGGCTTAGCTGGGAGTCTTGTCTGGATACCTCCTATTATGTCCCTTTTCTGTTTCCTGTAGCTTCTCTTGTGACGCCTCCACTGTGCTGCAGGTGTGGGGCGTACCAAGAGAGAGGGAGGTTGCTTCCTGTTTACACGTCGCCATGACACATCCTGAATGACCAGGTTTTTCCATCAATGGCTTTCTTCTTCCCTGATGGAACGGGCATATACATTTCAAAACAACAATGCCAGCATTAGTTGGGCTCACGTTGTGAAAGAGTGGTTCAGGGAGCATAAGATACTATTTTCACACATGGATTGACCACAGGAGAGGCCAGATCCCATTGAGTCTCTTTCGGATGTGCTGGAGAAGTCTTTTCGCAGTGGTCACAGTCTCTCATCATTAATATATGATCTTGGTGGAAAAAATGAATGCAACACTGGATCTTTTGACATTGCAGACGCTTATTGAAACATTGCCACAGTGAATGTGTGCTGTAATTAAGACTAAAGGCGCAATAACCAAATATTAGAGTTTGTGACCTTTCTTTGTGGCAACTTTTTTTTTGCTCCGGCAGTGCAGAAAAGTATGATACCTAAACAACAGTGTCTCAGAACAAAGTTGCAGGTTCCTTTATTTGTTATAGGCTACAGCAGCTGGTACATTATAGCGTGTAACTAGCATGTTAGTCTGTGATTATTTCAAGTCGAATGGACATGAAGCCTTCAAAGTGTCAGAAGTATTCCTAATGAGGTGCAGAGGGTGTCCCGGGGGTTGGTGGGACAGCGGGGTACATGTGGAGAGGGGTTGGTCCGCTCGGGGTGTGTCCAGTGTTCACGGCTCGCACAGATGTGGTATGCAGGAGCTGCTGGGAAGTTATTTTTGGGCAAGTCCTTCTGGAAATCCACTCACAGCGCCTGGTGCCTCTCCTACAGACAGGCATGAAAACAGGACTCATGCAGAGATTAGTATTAAAGATGTCCAAAGTGACTATTAATGAAATGAGCTATGGGTACAATAACAATTACATACTGGGTCTGGTCAGCTCCGATATAAAGTGACACTGACAATAGGAGCCACAAAGCAGCCAGAGACAACAACTGCCTCGGGTTTTCTTGGGTTTAATGTCAACTTTGGAAAGGCTTGACACAGATTTAGTTACATTGAGATGAATATTTTAAGGCTGACTGGAAAGTAAGACATCACATTAACAATCATTTTCAAGCACATACAGGGGAACCTTTAAATAACCTAAACCTAAAACCAAAGTTTTACTTTTATTGTGCACGGGAGCAAAGCCCAGGTTACAGCCACTGAGAGCCCACTCTGTGGCAGTGCATAACATAAACATAACATAAAGTTCTGACTTCCTCCACTCGAAGGGTTAGATGAGCGGCACTTTTATTCTTCCTCGATGCTGATAGGTGGAGACAGGTGATTGGAGAGGCGGGGATGCGATGCACCAATCCGCGAGTCTGGAGATGGAGAGCGAACCACAGCCAGGCAAGGAAACCAGTCCACCAATCCGAGACGAGGGCTCCAGCAGCAGCGTTTCCATATGACATAAGGCACACATAGGTCAAAACACAGGGCAGAGTGAAGGTGCTGGCGGGCCCTTGCCAAGCGCCGTAACACACTGAACTGAAGAGAAGGCCTTGAACAACACTAGTGAGGAGGAAACACAGGCATTGGTCATGGGTTCAACACTTCAGACAGTCACAAACAAAATATTCTCAACATTGAATGAAACATTGACATTTCATAGACATAGGGTTATAGTGTTGTTCTCAAAAACAGACCTGGAGTATTATTTTTCATCTTTGATTATTCTTTGAATCTTCCCCAGAGAGTAGCAGTGTGGCAGCAGCATCCAAAAGGCTCTACCCGAGGTCCCACCCATCCAGGTAATGCTTTCTTTACCTTTCGATCTCGTGCTAATCCTTTCATCATTGAGTGAAAACCCTCCCTGTAGCTTCACTGCAACTCTTATATTCCCTAGTTCCACCTTCTTTCCTGTTAATCTGGAGCCTCTGATAAAGAGACTGTTTCATTTATGATTATTGACACTTCCTAATTAAAGCTAAGAGTCTGCACCTTAAGCACATGTCAGTTGTACTGTCTCTTGGATCACGTTTGGTGTCCGTCCTGTCAAGTGCGTCGCATGACTGGCTTGTATTTGTGTCCCTCATGTGGCTTTTGTTACGGAGTCATCCTTGGCACGGATGGACCGGTGTTCTAATGCGAGAAATATGTTTGATCCTGTTTCCAATTGTAGACAGCTGTCTGATGAAGAGTACATTAATGATTGCAGCGGTGACAAAAGGGGGGGTCCAGGATGTGGTAATTTATGGCGAGTTTCAGGGAACTCAAGTGTGTGTAACGTGTCATTAAAAGTAGTTACGTAGTGATTATGGCTTTATTGGTATATTTATTAAGTCTGGAAGAAGCAGTGACAGTACTAAGATTGTTTTTGGTGTACAAGGAATGCGATACTGAGAAAAAGGGGATTTGCCTGAAGTGGTGCGATTACTGTGATATCTGTTCATTGTTTAGTCTTCCATTTAAAACTGCAAAGACACGCAAAAGGCTGGAAACCCATTTTTCCGCTGTCAAACAAATGGCAGAGGTCTATGGGTGCGAATGGATTTGATCATTTTGTAGGATCGTTTTATTTGCGTCAACACTTCAGGAAAAAAACGTAGTCGAGGAAGTATCCTAGAGAAACACAGATTAGATTTGTTTCATTTTATTACATAAATAGTTTTTGCTTTTTTTAAACATTGCATAAATATAACATCATCAAATCTTACCTGTTGTGTCTCATTGTCCTGATTAGAATATTGTGTTGATTTATTCACAAAAAACATTTCATGTGATATGATATATTCTTTTGTCTGGCTTCTCAGGGTGATAACGCAAAACGGATTAAGTAACAATCTCTAAAACAAAGCTCACACTTTTGTTTGAGTGTCAACAGTGCTTCGGACAGCGCAGGAACATTACTCTTATGGCAAATCAAGTGCGAGTGTTTTTGACCCCCAACAATCTTGCATGAAAACTATGCGGTAACGAAACTACATGAAAATGAGTTATTGTGGCGTAAGCTCTTACAGTAGAGGTTTTCAAAGTCTTCAACTGGACTGGGCTCAATGCACACAACTCAGAACAACCTAGTACAGTAGACTTAGAAAACCTTTACGATGAAGGAGGATTCGGATTCAGTTCTGGGGATGAGTAATGGCGTCACTCTAAAGTTTCTTCGTCGTTCTGTTTGTGTAGACTATGTTGGGGGTTCAATCACTATCACAGTTTATCATTGTGTATTTGGGAATGGTAAATGGGTCGCTGACAAAGCCTTTTGGATGAGAGGCGAAACGTTTGAAGACTTCAATTACGGAGTACAGAAGATGAATCAAGTACCTTCATTGAAAATAGTAAATGGACTCAACGTTTATACCTTTATCAGGCCCAAAGTGCTTTAGAGCAAGGAACCAGTCACCCATTCACGGAGACACTGGAGGCAAGTAGGGTGAAGTGTCTTGCCCAAGGACACAATGTGCATTTGCGGGAGCTAGGATTCGAACCCATGACCTTCCAATCCCGAGACGACCCACTCTACCAACCGCGCCACCGTCGCCTTACCCGACAAGGTTGGGCTCATGTGACGCTGATTATTCGGTTTCAGCCTTGTAGATGTTTTAGTCGTTCTAACATTGTTTACCGATCATCTCAATGTAATCTTTGTAAATGTGTGTGTTTCGTGCGTCATTTTCTGCCAAAAAATTGCAAACAAAAGAACAACATAAACAGGAAGCAATGGTTTTGACTTGAACCGTGCCAGACTTTGCGCCCCGTGACAACACGTGAAACAACACTGTGGTATTTTGCCTTTTCACATTTCCTCAGGAACAGCATTTATCATGAAAACATTTTATCAGCCTCACGCTTGTGAAGACACTGTCCCGCTCGCCTCAGCCTGCGGTCTGTCATGAGCTAAATCCTTTAATTGGATCCAGATCTTCACTGAGACCTTTTATTGTGATAGTTTTGTCTTTTGGTTACCATTAAAGCAAAGTATTAAACTAAAAATTATGTTGATGAGGTGGAAATTTAGTTCTACAACTTTTTGTGAACCAATGGCTGTATGAGTGGTTTGCATTTACTTTCATGTGTTCACATAGAAAGCTCCATAATGGGGTTGCATGCGTTTTGATAAACATCTTAAACACCTTTTTGTCACTTTCTTAAACTTTGTTGGTTAGAAAATGACAAATTGATTTAAAACTGCCGAAAAAGATATATTCAGTCGTTTCACTTCCTGATATCCACACAAAATCCCCACAAGCCCCTCCCACTCCCCCGTGCCTCCTTTACCTCTTCACTGCACAGCTGTTTAAATAAAGAGTATAGCTTCAGTCGCCACAGCTGTGGTGAAGCGTCACTCCGCAATGACAGGACTAAGCTTTGCGAGAGATCGAGAGCTGAGGAAAGCATTTCCTGGATGCGTAGGGCCTCAGGTGGAGGTCTTTGGGAGATGCCGTCTGGACAATCTTCAAATAAGACTGGTACTTTTGCACTGTCTAAAATCATCGCTGAATCCTGCTAGTCTGGAGTTGGCCGCCGTTCAAGAACCCTTCAGTTTTGAGGATGTGACTGCAAATTTCCACCTGATGCTTTTCTCCAACGGTGCCAGTATTCGGGTGCGTCAAGACTACAACATAATTTTTCTGTCATTTAATTAGCTGAAAATCTCGGAAATAAAGTTCAAAATGCCTCAAGGAAATGTTGACTCCGTGACACGCAGATGTTTCCCCACAAACGGTTGGCATATGGATTTGGATTGAGTTGGGCTTCAAAAGGACAAGTAAATGCAGCTTTTGGCACTTACCTGGGCAACTGTCGGCCGCCTAGGGGACTACAGCTTCCTGGGAGGTTGAAGGATTTATACTGCACATGGATAGTGTAGAGTCAGATCAAAAATCCATATCCTGGGAGAAAGAAAACAAGAAACAAGAAAATTATGGTTTGCCATTCAGCACACCATAATTTTACATAATTGTAGAAAACACCACGTAAACCAAGTAGTGAGACCAAAACATTTAGAGTAAAGTCTAGACCATGAACATAATATTTATCAAGAGAATATATTGCTGGATGAAGGGGAGGATTCTAACCAATGACTGCTGTGCGTTACATATCAGGAAATAATGTAGAATTGTTACTTTTATCCGTAGATCATACCTTCTGTAACCAATCACATAAGACATTCATACACTGCATTCATACATACGTACACACTTAAAGCCCCCTGTCACGTTTACTCACACAGCAGCAGAACCTACAGCCGCCTCCTCCTCTCCATCGTCAGTGTGAAGACCATGGGAGATAATCTTCTCAACAGAACCATCATACTCACCTTTATTGTATCCCCGATAAGCTCACTGTTGTACTTACAAGCATGTATGAGCATGTTTCCCAACTTTCAAGAAGCAATACTTAGGGTCAAATCGGGACAGGGCTGGGGTTCTTCCTCCCCTTTTCGCAAACGATTGTTTCATCCTCAAGTCACCGTCTAGATACAGCACAGGGATGTGCGAGAGCAAGAGGCGACAGGAGGCCGTCTAAGCAGGTTGTAAGTGAGAGATAGAAGGAACTTCCAGCTTAGAGTGTTCTGGAGTTTCTGTCTCTCGTCTCAAAGTTTACTGCGGTCTCTGTGTCCAGAACAGCCCTGAGACCTGCCTGTATTCTGTACACAAAGTAATGTGTGCTGTATTTGCAGCTGCATCCAAAAGGAGCTGTTTGAACATCAGGGTGTGAGGCGGAGTGTCTCTATGCATCCATTGTGTTCTCCCACAGACATTAACAAGGCAAGTTTATTTGTAGAGCACCATTCATACACAAGGCAATTCAAAGTGTTTCACAGTTGCATAAAATGACAAGAAAACAGATAAAATCAGTATAATACAGTCTCTGTATAATACTGACTTCAAAGAAAACCAAGACGCCCGGGACGGGACTGCATAAAAGGGGGACAAAACAATGGGGCTGGTGAAATCTGCCAGGACAGTGGACGGAGAACTCAAACCGGGACGTCTGGCTGGTCACCCAAGCAACACAAGGTAAAAACACATTTTATATTTTTAAAATTCATCTTCTTTTGTCGCTGTTTGAAAATGACATAAATCGGTTACAGTGCCTTTAAACATTACATTAAAAATGCTCTCTCCCCGTCCTCAAGCTGTGTGGTTATGTAGTTGGCACCGCATAACTCTCAAGAAAACAATTGTCCACTGCTTGTCTGGACATGATGTTACTAATCGACCCTGGAAATCACCTCCAGGTTCCCAGAAACTCCTGCCCCCTTCAGCCTCCCCCTCTATCAGGAAGATCTTGTACGTTCACCATCTCTGCTCTCTTCTTTGGAAGTGAACTATAGCCACCCTAGCATCCAGGAAGCATTTAGCACAGATATTATCCTGAGCACATACGGAACCTGCCTCAGTCTGCGGTGAGGAACGCATGACATCATTATTCACGTGGTGCCGAGGCCTTCACACTGCAGCTTGTTTCAACGTTCGCATCAGCCCATTTTAAAGGTGCGACTGACAGATTCTGAACTTAACGTTGGCTCTAGCCTATCCTGTGCATCAGCTGCAAGACCGATGGCACTGAGAAGACGTCCGCCATGTTGACGTTTCAACAACAACATCAAAAACTGCACCAGACTCACAATTTATTGGGACTTTCCGGAAGAATGTGGAGACTCCAGACCACGAGAATGTGTTTTTCCTAGTGACAGACAGCGGCCTCTTCAACAAGCAGTGGTAAATGAGTCTCAGGCGCACAAACCAAACAGTCTCTTTAGCACTACGCCAGGTGAAGATTTGACCCGTGAACTCTGGGCACCTTTTATCTGCACCTAAACATGTGCCGATGTGTCATTTGAGTGATCCCGGTCTTACCCTGTAAAGATCAAGTCGAAGGTGGTGCTTGTTTTAAGTCGAGCAGCAGAGGTTACACAACGAAAGGTCTCCTCAGTGTGTTTTTGGCATAAAGAATCCTGGAAAATGATGCTTCTCAAAGGAGGACTGGAGGAAATTCATATTTATAGGCTACATTAAATGTCATGTTTGTGCCATGGATGTTGAATTTTCTTTTTTTTTTTCTCTTTTTCTTTTTTATGTATTCACAATGAGCGCACCGGTATGTGAATGTGTTGTTAGCTCAGAGGAGACACCAATAAACTATGATAATCAGGCTGCCAGAAGGATTTAGATTCATCTATATATACCTGGCAAGAGTCGGATTAATATTACGTTAAAATAGCCCAATAATATCAATCTGAAAGGGGTCCGGTTTAAATTCTTCATGAATGAGATAGACTTTCAGTAGGTTACTTGTTGCTGCCTGATAACACACTTGGTTGGTTAAGCCAATCACAGCCATGTATTGGCAAAGTTTAAAACAATCCATTGTCCCACCACTTCGAGCTCCTTCTTTCAGAAAAACACATGAACAGGAATTATTTTGTGCCATGAAGAGCTGAATAAGCTGTAACTCCAAATGTCTGTTTCATTTGTTTCTATAATAAGGTGAATCTGCGGCTGTTGTTTCTGCAACTAACCGATTTTATATGGACAATAAAAGTATCATTATGCTCATATCATATTTGCTGTGAGTACTGCGAATGTATGTGCAAGCCAAAGGCAACTTTCTGGCATTGTGTATACATAGCTAAATAAAGTGCTACAGCAACTGAATATTTAGCTGTTGAAATTGGTATTCATGTTTGTAAGTGTATAGCAGCACCTTGAGATGTTTAGTCAAGTTGTGCCATGTTGTTAGCTAGTTAGTTAGTATCAATAAAAGTGCTTGTTGTTGTCGGCAATGCTGCAACACGATTGGTCCAAACCACCTGTGGGTTTGAGCCCAATCGTATCAGCTTGTGAACATAATGTTTTTGCAGTATTGTGTGTTGCTTAGAAAAACTTTTTCTGGAGTATACTGTATATCATAATGTAATTTAACCAAATCAATCCAAGACTCACAGGTGGTTGAGTTGATTAATACAATGCCAACAGTGTTGTCAGTGTCAAGAATAATGTTATCACCTTCATTCTAGTACCAGCAGTCTGATTCTGCATTGTGGGATCAGTAAAGTTGTTCTACCTGGGATGTGCTTTTTCTGTCCACTCTGCAGCTTCTGCAACATCTGGATCCCGTCAGTGAGTCTAGGGTCTCTCTCTCTTTCTCTTTCTTTATCAGCAGCAGACTAGCAGACAACCATCGCATAACATCACTCAGAGATAACGGGAAAATGTGAGGCTCCACCAACACCTACGAGGTCAGTCCCAACAGTAAATCATCAGCAAATATGTGAAGGTCAGCAGAAAGTGTGTGGATTTAACGACCAACCATGGCCACTTTCATATATATTGAATTGTGTTTGTGTGTGTAAAACACTTCTTCTTCCCTTACAGTGATCATGAGAAAACAAACACACGTGGAAACATTTACAAAATAAATGTTGCTGCATTTTAAGGATGATTAAATGACTTAAATGGAAACGTATTGGAAGAAAGTGTCTATTTGATGTTTCAACCCACTCGCACATCTTTGAGTAATTCTTGAATCTTCAGTGGTTATCCTTAAGCTTAATCTTTTCATTGTGGAGTAAAAGCCCTTCATGAACGTTTTTTATTTTTACTGTCTCTTTGTTAAATCAGCTGCGCAGGATGTGAAACTACTAGATATTTGTGTTTAAGCGGCCTTTTCCAACCAACAAAGTGTAAGAAAGTGATCAAAATGTGAGTGAGATTATTATCAAATACCTGCAAAAAGCATGACCGGATCCGTTCTGTGACAGAGTTTGGCGCGCAAACTCTGTCACAGCGCTGTAGATTTGCTAGCATGCCGTTAGAATAAAGTCAGAGCTGGTTTTTCGCGTTTCTATTTAGCCCCTATCATTCCCACTGTGGCCTGCTGACGACACTCAAGGACAATTCACACAAATTACAAAATGTTAAATATCAATTCCGAGGTGCCCACAAGAATATGAAGCTTAAAGAAAATGAAAGAAGCAGGTTAAGAAATCGGTCAATCATGTGCATACCCTTTCTAAGAATCATTCAGGGAGAAGTTTACCTGCTGCTACGTGTTTGGTCATGCTGCAGTCTGTCTGATTTACATTACATAGCACATTCCTTATCCCGGGCCCTGGGAGCACCGCATTTGGCCCATGTTAAAGGCGGGTGTAGATTTCTCCTCAGCGCGGCTTTGAGGGAGTATGGTAAAAGCATTACAGGCCGGAGTGCCAGCTGATGTCTGTTAGACAGTCAGAGAGAGGGTAGAACACTTCACCTCCAGCCCGTAGTGCAGTAACGTGTTGGATAGGACTCATCGTTCCCTCAGTCCTCATTTGTTCCTTTAATGCAAAATCAAGATCTCTGATGAAATAAATGCACAAAAATGTCCGCTTTGCATATCGGATTTCTCTTATGTTTTATCTTTACCTACAGATCTGATGACTTTTCCTCAGACCACTCATATTTGAACAGTGTGCCAACAGATGAACAGCTTAGGCTGTTTCCTGGTTAATTGTGCCTATTTGCACTGACATTTGTAAACCTGCTCAAAAGATGAAGCTCTAGGACTAAATCCTTGTGGGGAAACTTGCTTCCATCACCACTTCATTGCAGGGGGCTTGATAGATCTGTAACTAAACATCTGCGCAATACATCGGCTGCCTCCTCCAGAGCGAAGTGCTCTACATAGACTTGACCTCCCCAGACAAAGGCAGGAGCAGATGGTGGGATTTGGACTCTGCTTCGTCCCTCCTCCTCCTTCTCACAGCGGGGAACAAAAGTCAGCCATCACAGCTGATTCCCCCATTAGTCTGTTATCGAGGACCAGACGCGGGCCAAAGATTTATGGATGTAATAATTGCATCTTGTTAAAAATAAAAAGTTAAAAATAAAAACATAGTAAAAACCTAAAAGTTTCCTAAATGAAATGTACGCCTTCCAAAAGTACAGCACAGCATCTATAGTCTGTCCCACTGGTAGATTCTCCAAGTGCTACACTGTACTCATTATGTATTCACTCCTGCTCCTAAAAGCTGAATGCAGCTTCCCTAATGTAGAGGCAATATATTGTCTACAACACTGCTTCCCAAAGAGGGGTCTGTGGCCCTCTGAGGCAATCCAGGAGGACCCTTAAAAAGTATCTTCAACACAGGTACATTACATGTATTTTAGCTTGAATGGAAATTTGCTTTTACTTGCTAAAATGTGCAGCTTTAAATTAGTGTTTAGCCAAAAGTCTTTGGTAATTGTAACATATGCCATTTAAACTGTAAAACAGCACACCTTCCTTTAAATAGCGTTCCTTTTCATTGTTGGGAGCCCTCCATGTATCCTTGGTTTGATACAGGTGCTCCAGACTTTGGGAATCACTGGTTTAAAATAGTGTTAAATTGTTTGTTTGAAATGACAAACTTGAGACTCCACCTAAAATTGACACAAACTGTTAATGAAAAGCAACACTCGTGGTGTATTCTTCTTTGACCTTTTGTATCTTTTTGTAAAGTAAAGTCTCTATTGAGCAACACTTTAGCCGAAACTAATGGCTCCACTTGGTTTGGTCCTACTCTACTTGAACTGGTTGTCTTTCCATTATTGTAGAATCTGCTTGGCCAGGTTAGTACCAGGGCCAACTAAAACAAAATACCAGTTAACTGTAAAGTGGGCTGGTGGAAACATTTCAAATGCAGGTAAAGTAGAGTTTTGGAACATTTCTCATGTTGCAAAAATATTGGGTTATCACTATCTAAAAAAACAAAATACCTCAAAAAATACGGAGGCGCAGATGGTAGAGCGGGTCGTCTCATGATCAGAAGGTCAGGGGTTCCAATCCCGCTTCCTGAAGGTGCACGCTGTCGTTGTGTCCTTGGACAAGACACTTCACCCACCTTGCCTCCAGTGTCTGCGTACATTGGAGTATGAATGGGTGAGAGGTTCCTTGCTGTAAAGCGCTTTGAGTGCCTAATGTAGGTGGAAAAGTGCTATATAAGTTGAGACCATGCACCATACTCTTCTTGACAACATTCTCTGCATTTATCAGGACTTGGGCCCAGCACCATGATTACGAAGACCTCTGGCCTGCAAACGTTACCCGTTTTTGTCCGCCTCGAGTCAACTTCCTCATCCAAACAAATAGAAAAGTGGCTTTCCAGCTGAGAGTTGCACTGTTGGCATTACTTTGGCAGAGTTTAGCCGCTTTTTCCGAGGTTTCATCTTACTCATACTCCCATTGAGCAGTCTTTACCTCCCTAACCTCTCGCTAAAGCCCTGAGCGTGTTGGCGTGTCAGCATAATTGCTCAAAGTAGTTTTGAAAATCTCTCACCACTGCGCTTCGTGCGGTGATTTTTGCCGTACATTTCCGTTCATCGTGCAGACCTTGAGTAACGGCTTTGAAATGAGTCAATTCGGGCAGACACAAGCGGGAAAGTGGCATTGTTTGTTTGAGATTTGGGGCGATGTATTAGGAGAAGATATATAAGGATTAGAGGCAGGGCCAACACATAAGAGAGTATTTAGCCCTGGCATTGTCGCAGTCTTTCGTTTTTTAATGGATTCATTTCCTCTGTCTCAAATCTGGCTGCAGAGCTCACAGTACTCGCCGGTTAGAAGTGCAAAGGGGGCCGCAAGTTCACCTGGGAACACAACCAAGAAGCACAGGAGAGGTTTTCAAATATCACAGACTCAACTGATTGGGCTGCAGGACATATCACAGCTATCGTCTTAGGCTTCTTTTGTTTAAAGGAGGGAGGTGCAACGTACTCAATCCAGTCCACTTGATGATATTTGAAAATAGAAAACCTAAACAATGGAAGAATCACCAATACTGACCAGACAATATAAATATTATAATGGAACCAGACAAATTACTTTAATTGATGAACTGGGACCAGGGAGGTTTGCGAAGCCGATTCCTCTAAGAAATGTGCTTAATAATAATGATTTGAATAATTATAACAAATTGTACACGGCTTATAAAGTTTACTGCAATTCACTGAAGACATTGTTGGAAAAAGTGTGACCTGTAACATTGCATAAGTGTAACCAACCAAAAGTGACTTTTATGCTGAAATGAAGACAAGATGACTAGCACTCAAAAAACACATAAGCAAAACAAAAACAGCACTTTTTGTTGTGAATGATGTGCCAAAATCTTGGTGCTGTAACCAAAATATACATGCCCACCTTTTCAACAGCCCCTTAATCATTGTTACAACCCAACCTGAATGTATCATTGTTCCTTTTCTGCTGCGGAGGCTGACATACGGGCTTCGATTGTTTGTACAAGCTCTCAGTCATCCAAGCAGTTTCTGTAGTGTAGGTTTTGAAAATGTGAACCGGGCTGAATGCTCATGAGTTCAATCTCTAATCGAGTGATCAATCTGACTTTTAAGTTAGACGATGTTTATGCTATGCCAGTATGCTAAGCTCTTTAAACATAACCAATGTTAGCAGTAAATGAAGACACCCAACTACAATATTTTAACATTTCTTGTGTTCTTAACCCTTAAGTTGTACTTGGCTGCCCTCCCGCTGTCTGTCACTCAGGAGTTGACCCTCTGTGGGTATAATATGCACTGTTAGCTTTGCTATGCTAATCTTAACACGCGCTAATGACAACAAGAGCTAACTGCACTCTCTAAACTTAAACTAACTTAGAGTGGGTTTCTAAAATTCACAGATTTTTGCCAGCTTTATAGCTTAAATTATTTGGATGTATTTCACTGTCACTAAACCTTCCAACTTCACAGCTGGAACACTGAAACTCAGTAAAAACGGCGGTCCCAGCCCCGAATTCCAACCAAATCATTTCTAGTGCAAAAATCTTTCACTTTCTGTCGTTGGGCTTGTGTTCTGGGTAAGATTGGCTAACGGGCAAAGCTAACTGTGGGCTAGCGCCACTTAAACAGTGTGGAAAAAATGATTCCCATTGTGTAATTGGATGTACAATATCTCTCTCTCCCTTTCTGTCAGCGTAGTATTTACTCTCACGGAAAATTAATGAGTACAAAAAAAACACAACATGCTACTACACCTGCAGTGGCGCTTATGGCCTCTAGGGGCATTAGTTACTTAGTTCTGCTTTAATTTTAAGTATCAATGTCTTTTTTTTGTTAGCCAATCACACTTCTGTTTTGCAATGCTATTTGAGATATGTCATCATCGTCAAATGAATTCTTTTGGTTATGTACGTAAGCAGCATGTTTTCACATTAGCATCAAACTCAGACACTGGAATCAGGCAAAAAAACATATCTTTCCAAAGTGTGAAAGGGTTTGGGTCTACAAACGCTCTGATTACTTGTCTATGTCAGCACAGTTAACCGTCTTAACAGCTGCAACAATGTGAATGACCACAGGCACCGGTCATATGAAAACAGTTGGATGTGGTGCTGCGCTGCTATGTCGACAATTTATTTAAAGCCGTAGTTGTTGATAATCTCGGTCCAAATGAAATGTTTGCTCCTGAAACATCTGGAAAAGGAGCAAAGAGAAAAGCGCGTCTGTTACCAGATTTTCCGTAATCGTTTGTGTGAACTTCAGCTCTGATTAATATCAGTGTTTTATCAAAGTCAGTTTCCCGTAGAGACTAGTGAGGGGAAACTGGTAGAACATTTGTGATTTAGAGTCAAAACTAACAAGGATGCACAAATGTGTCTGTGGAGTTGTGCTGCATGATGGGGCAATAGTCTGGTCGCGTCAACTTTTACTTTTGACAGATTTAAACCAAAGTCGAAGTGATCCGACTTAGATACCCATTATCTGTCCTCCTTCCTTTTCCTTTAGCGACAGAGATACTGGAAAACACAGCATACGCCATTTCTGTGGACGGGCAGCATTCGCACGTCTATGCTACAACGCGGTCACATGTGTGAAATTCGTGGCATGTTTCTCGTCACACTGCTTCTAAAAGCTGAACCAAGTGTCCGGTTTTGTTGTTATGGTAGGTTGGCCATAGAGCTTGGAACACTGTGTTGTAAGTTTATACATTTTTAAAAAGTACTGGAGGAAAAATGTGAAATATAAGGTCTTTTGAAGTAGGATGATGATGTAAAGCTTATTGCTAAAGTGTGATTTTGTTTGTAAATTGACAATAAATTAGGCCAAGTGGAGGGAGAAAACACATCTCTTCCTCTAAAAATATTGTCCTGTTTGGCTTATTTAAAACTTTTTTTTTTTTACAGAGGTATATAACATAAACTTGTCCAATCCCCAGAACACAGCTGTAGCTGTAGCCTAAACAGAGCTTTGTAAATAAGAAAATGTACCTCTGAGTCACAGTCAAGCCATTTGTTGACAATGATTCAGCAACTCTGTGTTAGTGGAGAGAGGACGGAGCAAAACGAGAATTGGGGAAAACAAAGAAAACAGATGTGTCAATTAATCAAAGCAACCATTACGTTCGCTTTTTGGCGGCTGTTGTCTGCTTTTAAAGCCACATATTCCAGGTTACGATGTTGCGATTTCACATGAGCGATTCAACTCTTCTGAAACTTAAAAGCATAAACATAAACACAAATGCCAAAAGTTCTCCTAATCAGCTACTCACCAGCCATAGGCGCCGATCCCGTGGGTGCTCCGGTGCTCGAGCACCCAGCCAAATCTTTGAGCACCCAGGCGAATTTACCTTGAATTCACAAAATGTCCCATTGAATAAAACAAGCGAATAATTAAAACTGTACTTCTCTCTCGTAACAGTCAGGCGCGGGTCCTACCATCATATACAAATGTGAATGTGACACTAAGCACTAAGTATGTGTAGCGTGGTCGAACGGTAACCTCGCCTGACTTTCATGCCAAAGGTCCCTGGATCGAGATATCCCTGTGACGATTTTACTTTCTTACAAATTATATTGCTAATACTTTATAGAAATAGAATTCAATCGGGCATATTGTTTTTCTATAATTCCAATTCATACGTCTAGGGAAAATATAATTTGGGCACGCGGGCAGTGTGTTGCTAGGTAAAAATCCTCACTGTCAATCAAATCCTTGATCTCATTATCAACATGATGCTCCGACGCCGTGTACGTAACTTCGGCCAAAAACAAAGCTCGTTTGCCGCCAATGGGCTAATGACCAAGAAGCTAATAAAACGCACTAAGATAACAATGGACAGATTTGTAATTAGAAAGAAATTGCATTTATCAGAAGATTCCACCAGCGAGGAGACTGTCTCCATTCATTATGAGACGGCCTCTACAACTACTTCTAGTGCCAACAATGGTGAGTTGCGCGCAGCGCACCAATGCATGTTTATTGCTTTCTCAAAAAATAGCCTCAGTGTATAAGATGATAGTAGACATTGCCAAGTAGCTTGCATTTCTGTTTAGGTAAATGTGAGGCGGTGTGCGTCACATGACAGTACCGGCTGACTGAGCACCCACGGGGGAAAACATAAATCGGCGCCTATGTCACCAGCGATCTCAAAATTGGAAGTGGACCTAATGTAGACCAAATATCACTGCCTGTGGTCAAAGCAAAACAGCAACATCTCCATAGAAACGAACTGGTGACGTCCCGCTTCTCAGCAATGTTACGAGTTTGTTAAGTTCATTATAACCAGAAAAACAACCTGTAATGAAATAGTTGCTTGTATTTTACTGCAAAGTGTTGTGTAATATGGCTTTAAAATGTGCAACACAACCTTTTATTTCACCAGAAGTGAAATGAGATATGTTTTATCCTCTTTCAGTATATTGAATATGCAGTGGTTTGTTAAAAAAAATAACTAAAATAATAAAAACCCACATAATCATTAAAAAAAAAAGAAAACATTTAACAATTGTTAGCTTGCAGGATAGTTCCAGTTAGCATTAATGTGCCCCGGAAAGTGTTGAAACATGCTAATACACTCATTAAGATGTTAGATGTTGGGAATGTTCGGAGCCCTTCTCTGAACTACATCTTTGCCAAAGCTTATGGAAACAGTGCTAGAGCAAATGCATGCTGCCACGTGATCTCTTCCTGGACACTAAATTTCTTTTCCTGGGATGGGAAAGGGCTTTTCCCATTAATTTTAGTGTTTTTAAGGTTTAGGTCTACGCTACGGGTAGTATGGATACATTTAAACCAGTGTTGTTCTCAAATGTGGCCTTTACCGTCCTGTACTTCCTGTCCCGTATTACATTAAAAATTGGCAGGGTCCCAAACAAATGAGGAGATAGCTCAGGATTGAGTAAAGGACGAGTTACTGATGCACAGTCACTGCTATGTGCTAAAAACATCATGTTTGCTGTGAATCCTGCCCCAAAGGAAACGCCGGCGGTCGTAAGGTAGGAGCTTTTATCTTGCGAGCTAAAGGCTAGTAGTGTTAAATAATGATAACATAAAATGTAAACTCAATCAAATGTAAACTACTAACAGGCCGATTCTTTTGTGCGCAGGCTCGTTCAAAACTTTGCACTAATTTTATGTTAGCCGTTAGCCTCAAGACAAAAACATCCACTGTTTCCTCAAGTGAAGTCGTTACGTCTCATGTAATGTTTTTAACCTGCTCCAGTCACATCTGAACTTTTACTCACTGTCCTTTACCAAAACTTGAGCTATCTCTTCATTTGTGTGGGACCCTGTTAATTTTGAATGTGAAAGATACAGGACAGGAAACACAGCGCCTGTGCATATAGCCCATACTGGTGCGTGTGGCCCAATGGCCGCTGACTGCTCTGCTTTGTTACTACGACACTGGAGGCCGCCATTGCTCCACCTTTGCTGTAGTACCTCCATATGGCCGCTATTCCCCCATTGCAATGCATTGGACTTTAGACACGTTAAAAACAACTTTAATGCCTGGTGCCTAATGGTTTAGAAGTGGCTCGAGCTAGATATTCTTCCTGTGATTACGCTGGGTTAAAAACAATATGGGGCACCAGGGTTTTTATCGTAGATACAAATTTTAGAAATCTTGCGTAATTAATGAGGACCTGACTTTGAGTGACAGGCCGTTTACGTCGCTGCCTGGCCATGGGCGTGATTACAACAGAAATACACGCCCATTACACGCCCCACGAGGGCCGGGTCTACAGTCAAGATCCCTCCCTTATGCCCTTTTTAGGAACATGCTTCGTCAGAGCTGGAGAGGAGGAGCCTGTAAATCCGCCATGATTTCCCCCACGAACGTGGTCATTGTGGTAAACGGGGAGGAGTGAGGAGGAGCTGTCTATTCTTTATACAGTCTATGGTGTGGCCTTACAAACTACGCTACGACTTTTATTCTTGGGGTGGGCGCTTATAAGCTTTTGGCTTCGGCCCACTCCTTTTGAGCAGACAAACTGCTCAAATAAATAAATAAACTAAACTAAGTAATGTTAGCTGGCAGACCTTATTGTTGCTATTAGTCTGATTTATGTTAGCCCTCCTTGTCAGTTATGTAAATCCCGGCACACAGGAAGGCAGATAATCGGTAAATGAACTGCCATTTAAAGTAGAAGTACATCAAGTGCAGTTGAACATATGGCAGTTTGTTCTCAGCATACGTAGAGTGGAAATGCTTACATCACCCCAATTTCTGCCTGGCTATTTTTTCCCCTAATACTTGGCATGATAACCAGACACCACTGTATATACTGTTCAGTCAGAAATGGAAAAAGTGAAGTGGTCTCCCCATTAAAAATGTAAAACGCCCACAACATAAACCTGCTGTGACAATAAAACAAGCTAACAAGAGCTCATGCTATACCCAGTGGTCCAACAGGAAACATCAGAAATATATTTACTGATACAGGGGTGGATAAATAGAACATATTTTCTCTGGTTTAATGTTTATTATTATTGGGAAGGAAGTAATCAAAATCATTATTTGTGTATTTCTTTTTCCGGTGGACTACAGGCATATTTAACACACCCACTTAAAGTCAAGTCAAAATCAGATTATTATGAATGTTTTTACTGACCAGATTGTCCACCAAATGTTCAAAACCAGCTCTCGAAGTTAGCCGTTAGCATGATTCTAACGTTAGCATTATGGCAGGGGTCACCAACCTTTTTTCAGCCGAGGGCAACTTCAAGAGCATTGAGTTGTTCGAGAGCTACCAGTTAAAAACAAATCCTAAAGACTTAAACGTACATTGTTTACTTATAGAATATTGACCCAATATTATATCAATTGCTTTATTTTACAGTCGTACTGAGTTACAAGAACAGAAATAATTGTATTTTAAAGAATCGGATTCAAGAAATGAAGTGTTTTACACCATAGAAAAAGTCTCAAGGGCTACTGGGCATGCCCCTAAGGGCACCTGGGTGCCCGCGGGCACCACGTTGGTGACCCCTGCATTATGGTTAGCATTGTCCGTTATGTATGTATTTATGGGCTTTGCTCCTTTCCATGTCTCAGTATCTGTATTTGGTAGAAAATACATCTGTGATCCAGTATTTGTTCAAGTCGTGGTGTGGCCACTTAGGTGCCGTCTGTATCTATACTCAATTTAAGACCAGCAAAACTGATCTTCTAGTGTTGTTTTACTTTTTCCATTGCTTATTTATCACCGTTTTGTTGCTCTTTTATAGCTTTATTTGTTGAGTTTTTGTCAATTTTTTTTGCCACTTTTTCCATCGCTTTCTTGTCAGGTTGTTGTGGTTTTTTTGTTGCTTTTATGATTTTTTTGTGATTTTTTCTTAGCTTTCATCCTTGTTTTGTGTGGCTATTTTGATGCTTTTTTCAAGAAGCTTATAGATTTGGATAAAGCCAAACTGGAGAAAATGTGCTAGGTTCAGGTGGGGGTTAATAAGAGGTTAAGACTTGATCACGGACATTATCCCATCAAAGTAAGTAATATTTTTGGAAAATCATGGAGGTCTGTCATATGCACTTTACATAAGCTGTGCCAAGTTTATAAAATCAGGACCATTTTCAAGTGATAAACAGCCGAAACAAAAATATTTTGGGGGTAAACCATGTTGCTGGCCGTATGAATCATCAGACTGGTTAGCTTAGGCCTATTCCAAGAAAAGGCTCTGCAGTCACTAAAATATCTTTCCATGTTATTCTTCCAAGTCAGAATAACTTAAACTAGTAAAGTTGCACTCCACGCTGGTCAACCCATAAAAGCCCAAAGGGTACAATCTTTGAGCTTCAAAAAAATGTCTTTGAAGTCCAGGTAACAGTCAAGTTTAAACAAGAACTGTCAATCACAATTTCACATTTCATTAACATGCTTTTTACCTGAAACTCTTGTAAAAGAGCGCATTTTTGGCCCAGAGGGATAAGTGAGAAGCAGAGTAATACATAATCTACTGTGCCAGAAGTTGGTCTGTGAAAATGCGTACTTGCTAACCCTATCAACTCCCAATTACTTCCAATAGCAATTACACTATAAATGGCACTTTATAGATGCTTACATCCTTCTGCGTGATTTGAGTTTGCAGTGGTAGCAGCTGAGAAGGAGCGTGTGTTTTAAAGACCTTATTTAGAACTATTTGAGTTCATCTCTGCAACTGGTTCAAAAAGTGTAAACAACCACAAAACAGAAACACACGTTGGCTGTTGGAATGCCCACACTTGCACAATACCAGAAATACAAACACACTCACTGAGACCAGGCAGAACGTTATGACCAACTGTCTTATTATTATGGACCATTTGTTGAAATGTTAAAGTGTTGCCTAATATCTCCTAGATCCTGAGTAAGGATCCTAGCTGCTACTTCCAAATTTTAGGTTGATGCCGGGGTCCATAGTTGATACCTTGTCACTGCCCGCAGAAGCAATGCAAAAACAAAGTGCATTAAGTGTAAGAAAGGGGGACACCACTTCCAAAATCACAACCCGTTTTATGGCTTTATTGAAGCGTCATTACTTATGGAGCCACTAAAAATTTTAAAACTATATCTTATTTGACATGAACATTATACATTAAATTATGCAAGTCGACAGGTTTGACGTGATATTGCCTTTGAATCTGTTGTGCTACATCAATAAATCAATCATTCAATCAAAATATAAGGGAGGTTATTTCAGTAGTTATATTCAAAAGGGAGTGGCTTGTGGTGCCTGTGCTTCCAATGTAATTCTTTCCTATTTTGCATTTTACGAAAGCTGCTTCAATACACCGGCAGCTTATTGTCGTAACCTTCTTCAAAACTTACTTCATGCATAATATGTCAAACTATTTCTCAATTGATCAAACGTTAGTATTACTTTCTAAATCAGCGGCTCCCTTTTTCGTACGAAAGTAATTTGTATCGGCTGCACTTTTTGTCGCAACCAAATGCTTTCTTCACTGCACAACTTTTACATTAAAATAAATAAACACTAATCAAAGTCCCACTGTTTTTAACTACTGAAAGAAATGCCCTTCTATTCTGATTCACTGACGTTGCTTTCGCTAATTAAAAAGGTACAGTAGGTCTTCAAAAGCATCCACAATTCAGTCCAAGAAGTAGTGTCTCTTTTCAGTAACAAGTTCAACCCGCAACCCTCATAGTCCCATGATATCTTATTTTTTTTTAAATTGGCGTTTTGGTCTTCTGTGTTTGTCCATTTTTGGTCCCTTCGTCCCCCGCGTTTTATCACAGGGTCTCGTACATGCGGAGGGTGCGTTCCAGTTGCTGCGTGACCCTCTGGTAGAAGGCGATCTGCTCTTGGAGGTAGGCCTGCATCATCTCCTTGAAGTCCACCTCTCGTCTCTGGTGGAAGTGGCTCATTTCGGCCTGCAGCGCGAAGCCCACCGTTCGGCAGCGCTTCCGGATGCCGTCCGACTCGTTCTGGTCCATTTTCCCCTCGTCGCTCATCCGCTGGGACTCCTTCACCTTCGCAAACGCCCCTGGGAGGACAGAGAGAGAGAGATGGTGTGAGCAACCTTTGGGTCAGAGCAAAAGCAACTTTGGGATGAGGCCTAAAAAGGAAATATATTGCATTATTGAGGCTTAAGAACATTATTCTGGGTACCTCAGCATTCATATTTTACGTTTTATAACTTGAAATATCATGACAGTATGAAGGACGTAAAAGGGGGTTAAGAATGTGAGCAAGCTTGTGCGTCAGTGTTTTTGTTCTGCTTTGTCCTGATGCCAAACATGTCCAATGGAGCAAGACAAATCAACCTATAGGCACTAATAAAGTTGCCTGAACCTGAACATGAGACGACTGATTGGGCGGCCTCACAGCAGGAGGGTCTTGGGTTAAATTCCTGGACTGTACGGTAGGAGTGTGGAGTTTCCATGTTTCTCCCCCTGTGTCTGGATGGGTTTCCTCCGGGTGCTCCGGTTTCTCCCATCGACCAAAAACACGCACAATAGGTCAATCCTCCAGCCATGTAATTCTGACCATCAGCCTGACTCAACATCTGGAGATGCGGTCGCCCACTTTGCAGTGCAGCGCATCGAAGAATGGGGTAAATGCAGAGGACACATTTCCTAAAGGCAGGTGTCGGCAAAGTGTAATTTTCTACAAATGCCACTGTTCTCCATCGTATATGGCCTAACTGGGTGTTCAGCTAAGACAATTTAAAGGAACTGACAGTATATTTCATATTTCTACTTTAACAGGCATTCGATCTTTGATTTGTGTAATAATTATTCCCCAGAATCATCTCGAGAGTCGTAGATTCTATGATGGAGAGCCGGTTTTGGCCTGTGGCCTGACGTTGCCTAACCTTACCCACATTAAAGTACACCTTAACCCTAACCATAGTCTTAATTGTCAGAGCCAAGCTGCAACTTTAACCCCAAGGCTAACTGAGCTATGCACTAACATAGAGCTTTTTACTGTACATATACAGTGCGTTACGTGCGTTTCATAAATTTGTTGTGTTACATTGTGTGTTAAGTATTTGTCATAGACCAGTGACCACAAAGTCATGAAAAACACTACTGAATTATTTTTCAAGAATATGAAAACCAGCCTTGGGTGAACTTAGGTGTTTGAAGACGTTTATAGATATAAACAGGCAACATTGCTACTCTTTATTCTGCATGATAACGTTTTGTGATGTGTTTGGTGTGGTTGTATACTGTAAATAACACAGGCAGTGTGATCCGACTTACTACTTGTGGAGTGTTCTTTTGGATGTTTTGAGAAAACACTGAACACATTGGTATAGGAATGCTGATTACTGAGTAGTTTCTGAGTTCATTGTTACTCAAACAAGTTCTGTATGTCCTATATGTCAACATTGTGGGTGTAAAGTAAGTAACAAAGCCATTATGGTGAAATTTAAGGTTCAAGTTTCAGAGTGTTCAGGAAAAGCCGTTAATGTTGATGTTAATAAGACAGTTACAGGAAATGCCAAAGTTTTAGAAGGAAAACCATAAACCTCACTAAACGCAATGCGATAAAAGCTGTAACTCTTTTCCACTTTTACTGCACGGCTTGGACTCGGAGGGCAATTTGTCATAAATACTCAAAAGCAACATGCCAACATTTTCTCAAATAAAGAAGCCGTAGTGACGTAACCTTTCCACAGAAATCGCTGCTTTAACACTCCGCTGTCGGGCCGAGGGCTTTACAAGTCGCACCACACAATCCCTTTTTGTTTGAGCACATACCAAACGTCCACTTCATGCAAACGAGACGCAACCGCAATTGGCCAGACTGGTCTTACATCACTTCAGAAAACCGGGCAACCCAATAGAAAATTACCAGACACTGAAATAAAGCATCTTGATGATCACTGTATGGATTACGTTTATAGATTCTCAGTGAGCTTTACACAAGTTGATTTTATGTGTTCACTCTTCACTTCTTGAGCTATTTGTGACAGAGATATGGCAGCCCTTCAATGACCCCGTAACATGTTCTCTCCGGATATCAGCAATTATGCTAAAACAGGCGTCTCCAGTTTCTTTTTACCCCCGAACTTTAATACAAACAGCACTTTTTCTGCTTTGAGGACACTTGTGCACAACGCTCTGGACAGTTGTAGACCTCTCTAAAAGGAACACAAAGTAAGAACATTCGTGGACATAATGTTAATTTCCAAAATTGTGTAGTGCCACATTAAATGACATTGGGGGCCGTGATTGGCCCGCGGGCCGGACTTGGGGCATGTCTGATTTAGGTGAAGACATATGTAGCAAGGTCTGTCTTTTGCTATGTTTACAACATACTTTGAGGTTGTCAAAAATAAATTTACTCTCCAACAACAAAAGCTTTAATAATCATCAGGGACTTTTTTTAATCATTGTGACACAGTAAGGTTACGGTGCTTTATGTGTCATTATACAACTCCATCCATCCATCCATTTTCTTCCACTTGTCCATTGCCGGGTCGTGGGGGCAGCTGTTGGAGCAGTGGGCAGCGGCAGTACTGTGCCCAGGGACTAGGCTGATGGTCAGAATCACCTGGCTGGAGGATTCACCTACTGCACATGTTTTTAGTTGTAGGTGTGAAGCACAAGCGCTAACCGCTGTGCTACCATGACGCCCTAAGTGTGTTGTGTGTAATAAAATACTTGTCCTTCATATTGAGCAAATTAGTGTGAAGGAACACGTATAGCATTTGAGTTCGCCCTCCACATTTCCCACATTACTCACAGACCAACAGGCTGATAATGAGAAAAAGAGTCGGTTAAACAAGACTGGTCTAAACATGCACAGTTTCATGTCTCTAGATTTGTGTTGGCGACTTGGCAGGAGTCTGGGAAAGCATTAAGCACTTAGTGGAGAGAGAGCTCAGAGATTGGCACAGTGGCGGGCAGCGCGTATGGAGCTGACCTACATTTCTCTTTTCCACATGACAAGAGAATATGCATCACCATGTTTCACAGTGGCACCGAAAATATGTGAAAGGGAGGGAGGGAAAAAACAGAAAAGCTACAGCAATAATTCTCAATCAGCTGGTCTCTTTACACAGACAGCTCAAGTTACTCAAATAACAAATGAAATGACTATGGAAAAAATACACTTTAAAAAATTTTCAGTTGGTTTAATGCAGGGGTGTCAAACTCATTTTGGGTCGTGGGCCGAAATTCAGCTGCCACGGCGGGTCGCGGGCCACATATAATGTAAACAGGAAAATACATTTTTTTTTCCAATAAATGAATAATAATAACAACAGCTTACACTTTACAAGTTTCTCAAAGTGCTACATAGTCTTCATTAAAGTGAATGGTCCTCTTTTCAAGTCTTATTTTTTTCTTGCAAAAGAAATGTCAACATTTATCAATTATATCAATCGATAAAATAATGTAAAAACATTCAACAAGGATCACTGTATACATAAAGGAAGAGGTCCATTTTTCTTGAAAAATCCGACACTCTTCGTCCACTTTTCTCTTTTTTGACAAAGACATTTCACTGAAGAGGGTGCCAGAGTCAACAGAAAAAGCAAGTAAAGCGATAGAACTGACTCAAACACAGCGCCCCTAGCGGACAATATAAGAACTGCAGATTTTAAAGAAAATGAATCAGAATCAGAATAGGTTTTTATTGCCATTGTTATGAACAGGTTCACAACTAGGAATTTTACTCGATGCGTTTGCGCACATGCACTAAATGCACCAGGGCAGCCGTTACAAGGCGCCCCTTAAAAAAATAATAAAGATTTTTTTTTTTTATTTTTTTTTTTTAAATAATGCATATTTATCCCGTGGGCCGGACTAAACCCACTGGCGGGCCGGTTCCGAAGAGCAGAGCAGTAATGAAAATAAAATAAAAAATAAAGGAATATTATTTCTAGTGTTTAACATTGTCGTTTTGTTCGTATTTGAGAAATATGAATTCTTTGTAGACCTTTTTAAAGTGTGCCATGTTTTTACAAATTTTGATGCTTTCGTCCAGATTTCCCCACACTCCCACACTGCGTCTCGTGGGACACATGCCTCTCAAGGTTGTTCTGGAGTACTGTTTATCAAAACTTATCCTATCTCTCAAGTTATATTTGACTTCTCGTTTGCAGAACATATTTTGTATACTTTCAGGAAGTGACGTTTGTGAGGCTTTAAACATGATTTGAGCCATCTTAAATTCAGTAAGGTCCTCAAATTTCATTGTTTTTGATTTAAAGAATAATGGATGTGTGTGTTCACGGTATCCGGCTAAATGGATTATTCCTATTGCCTTTTTCTGAACTTTAAACAATGGGTCAAGATTACTTTTATAAGCATTTCCCCAGATCTCCACACAATATGTTAAATGAGGAGGGATAAGTAAACAGTATATAGTATATAGAGCGTTATTGTCAATTATATATTTAGATTTATTCATTAGGGCTAAAATCTTTGCAACTTTAGTTTGAATTTTTATGAGGTGAGGTTTCCAGCTGATTTTATGATCGAGTGTTACACCAAGAAATGTATGTTCATAAACTCTTTCAATAGTTTCGTTGCCAGTTTTAATTGGTAATTGTACATGCATTACACGATTTCCAAAGAACATTGCTTTGGTTTTCATAATGTTTAGAGACAATTTATTTACGCAGAACCAATTTTTCAATTTATCCATTTCTTCTGTAATCTCGATCACCATTTGCTGTAGGTCTACACCTGAGAGTATGATTGTTGTATCATCCGCAAAAAAGACCAGTTTAAGCTTCTTGGAAACCAAGTACAAATCATTGATATATAATAAAAATAGTTTAGGTCCCAGCACCGATCCCTGGGGAACAACACACACTAGGGTATCACACATGGATCTGCTCTGCCCCATTTGAACATACTGTTTACGGTTTGTTACGTAGGATTCAATCCAGTTGAAAGCAATACCTCTTATCCCATATTTGTGTAGTTTGTTCAGGAGTATATTGTGATCAAAAGCCTTCTTAAGGTCGATGAAAATACCTATTGAATACTTCTTGTCGATATTAACACAAGAGCAGGAGATCTGCTTTTGCGAAAGCCATGTTGACTATAATTTAAGTAAGTAAGTAAGTGCTTTATTGTCATTGTACAAGCATACAACGAAATAGTGTTCAGGTGTTAGTCCTGAGCTGCTGCGGCTGAGCCGCGCTGCCACTGTGTCAACCTGACCCGCATGACCTTGGAGGTCGGGGAAACTGTAGCATTCGGAAGAAACCTGGCTGGCTGCCCTCTGTCTCCTCTGATCCTCTGAAATGGTGCAGCGCCTCCTGGGTTTGTCCCTGTTTCAGAGCGTGGTGTCCTGCACTGGTCAGCTCCACCTCCTCCTTCCTCTTCCTCCTGCAGCTCCCTCCGCTCCACAACAGTCGTTCACCATCTCCTCGTTTGTCCCTTACTTGTTTCCTGTAGCTCCTCTTGTGACGCCTCGTCTGTGCTGCAGCTGTGGGGACTCTTGGTGCCTCTTCAGTGTCTCAGAAGAAGAAATGTGTAGGTCTCAAATGGGTTTAGCTGAAAAGCTAGCATTTTGTTTACCTTTAAAATCTGCTTTCTTTAGGACCATTTTAGACTCTCAAAGTAAACAAATCCACCAAACCTCCAGAAAAACATGGCAAAGACGTACAAAAGTATTCAGAAAAACAATGTGGAACACAGAAACCACAAATGCAGGTTGCAGAAAAAGTATATATAAATATATAAATATAGTATATATTTAAAATATTGTATTTATCTATAAATGCGTCTAGTCGAGTTGTATAGAGCTTTTCTAATATTTTTGAGAATTGAGGAAGTATTGAGATGGGTCTGTAGACAGTAGACAACAACCCTCTCTTACAGGAAACAGCTGCTGCAAATTGCAAACATTCATCATTATTGCTTTGGGAATTATTGTTTATCACCAGCGGAACACGTGCCTCATTTGATAAGATATTTACTGTAAAATGTAAACTATTGTTTCTACTAAAAAAAAAAGAATTCCAAGGGCTGCCGATAAATCCATTGTTAAATCCATTACAAGTACACATTGTAGTCAAAGTGGTTGATTCATTAAACTTACAGCTATAAATCATCACAATGAGGGCTTTAACCTCCTTTAGACATTTCAGCTCATTTGGATCATTTGGTGTTTATGTCAACCTAAGAAACCAAATGAACTGAATTTGTGATGATTTATAGCTGTGAGTTTATTGAACTTCAATTCAACTACAGTGTAAACTTGTAATTGATGTGGCCGCCGCCCTTGGGATTATTATTATTTTAGTTGAAACAATAGTTTACATATTACATCAAAAAGTTACATTGTTGGGAGTAATTGTTGTTTTCTGTGTAAAATGTTTTCTGGACACCCAATCCACAGCCTCTTGACACCTGCTTGCCCTGCATCAGGAGTCTGGAGAGTCTCGATCCATGCCAGGTTCAACCAGACCTAAAAGGACAGCTCCATCCTTCAGGCTGTCGGGAAGCTAAGCCCTCCCGTTCCCACCCTCTGATGCACCCCACAGTCTGTCATTCCAAACCCTCATCAGTCTTTCCTTGCGTGAGGCTGTTACCGCCGTTCGGCTGGTGGTGTGGAGAGTCACCAGATTTGTTTATCTTGCCCGACCAGACGGACTACCGCATGTTTTCATGAGCGGAGACGACGAGAGATTTGAGCTTTTTCAAGTGTGACAGGTTCATGGGGTTGAGCCAGAGAGAGAGAGATATCCATCGAGAACTGAAGGCAAGCAGATAATACATGACTTATTATAAATGAGAGCAGTGGTTCTCAAGCTGTGGTAAAGAGAAAAAACAGTTACTATGGGGACTTGTGCTAATTTTGTCCTGGTTTGGGCTGTTTCAGATTGGTTTAGTGTTTAGTGCAGGGTTGTCTGGTTTAGTCCTGTAATAACAAAGGCTTAGAAAAGCGGTCAACTGTACTTGGTTATTTTATTTAAGAACGTTTCACCTTTCTTCAGGTATCAGTTTATCCATCCATTATTGAAGTAAATCTACTAAGGTACTGTACTTGAGTAGAGTTTTTGAGGATCTGTACTTTACTTGCATAGTATTTTTGTTCAAAACGTATTACTTCACTACATCTGAAAGATAAACAAATGTAGTTGTTCTTTTTCTCCACTGCATTACTATAAAGGCTCCTAAGGGAAAAGAAAGTAAATGGCCATGTGTTTTGTTCACACTCCAGAACAGTAGGTGGTGCTGTGCAGATGTACTGTCAATGCAAAAGAAGGTTTGTCCCCAACGTGTCGCTGTGCAGAGGGGGAATAAGCGAAATCGTAATCTCAATTGGCGCAATGAATTATGGGATCGCTCAGAGGTCAATCAGGATAAATTTGACCCGGAAGTATGTTTTGACAGCGCAAAAGCATATACGAAGACGAGAGAGTGCAGATAAATGTAGTTTAAATGATTTGTTATATGTTTGTATATATGTTTGATACTCAAACCTTACTAAACTGAGTGAGCGGCTCAGTTGGAGGATACAGAGATGAGTCGCGCTGTTTTTTAGACGATGGACAATTGCTAATTTGAAGTAATTTGTGTGGAAACGTGGGCTATCTCTAGGCGTGTGTGTCATCAGAAAAGATCCAACAAATTACATAAAAAGCATGTGATCATTGAACAGGACGCATATAAGGTGCTATTGCACATGTTTTGCAGGGTATGTTTATTGTTTCCTTTGCTGCATGACTTTATTCAACTTCTAGACATATGCCATTTAGCCTTTCCTTCATACACAATCTTCGTAATTCCTCCTTCCCCTATACAATACTGAGAGAAAACATGTTCATGTAGGCCAAATCATTGTGTAGTATAAAAGTAAAGATGACTTACTTTCTGCTTTTCTACAGTACAATTTATATATAGTGTGTAATTTTCAGTAAAGAATTATCCAACCACCCAAAATATCGACATTTAATTTAGCATGTGCCACCTGCAATTAGAAATTATAAACTAATATATTTGACAAAAATGTTCATGGAAGCGCAGATACTCACCCTCGTTATATTTTTGATGATCTGTTAATGTACCACAGTTTTTAT
The DNA here is from genome assembly GCA_021464625.1 of Proterorhinus semilunaris. Classification (NCBI taxonomy): domain Eukaryota; kingdom Metazoa; phylum Chordata; class Actinopteri; order Gobiiformes; family Gobiidae; genus Proterorhinus; species Proterorhinus semilunaris. Next base: position 25,199,626 of record CM038356.1, on the reverse strand, counting down.
GCCTGTAAAACCATTTTTATTTGTGCATATTTTACATTGGGTTTACTGGGAGACAGCGCTTTTATCACGATTGACCTTTGACCGGAAGCGCTGTGCATGCGCACTACGCGATTACAACTTATTCAGGCACAATTTTGAAGTCGCAACGTTAATTTTCCAATCATTTATTTAAACAGATTTGTACTTTCTATGTTGAATACTTCAAATACATCAGTACTTTCACTTAAGTAATAATTTGACTGATTAATTTACCTAACTACTACTTACTCAAGTAAGGAAATCAACTCGAACCACCACTTTTTTAGTCCATTTACCTCACAGCTATTATTATTTTCTGGGAAGGCACACACGGTGAAGAGTTTGACAGTTACTGCACTAAAAGGGGGGAGACGCAGAGGGAAAGAATGCTGTCCTCTTGGAGACTGAACTAAGGCATTTCCCACACAGTCACAAGGGTCAAGAGATCACTGAAGTCTGCCTTTACCTTACCTTAGCCCTGACCCTAGAGCCGTGTGCCTGCTGTTCCAGTACAGATCACATTACATATCGGCTCATTACATATGGGAAACTCACGGTTTTACTAATTCAGAGAGGATGTGCCCCGCTGCTGCTCTAACTGCAGACAGTAAAGTCCCTCAACCAATATGTACCAGAATGATTACTACCTAAAGCTAACGTTTTGAAGCAAACCGATATTAACAGTGCAGCACACTATTCACTTTGGGTCTGAAAAGAGACGGACAAAAATCTTTGATTTCTTATTCTGATCTTAGAAGTGCACCAGTGATTCATCCTGATCATCTGGGTCCATGTTTCACAGTCACAGCTCATTAAAGTGTCTGTCTTGTTAAACCCAGAGAGGAGTCAATAAACTGGAGTGCATCCTCTTGCGTAGGAGCCAGTTTGTGTAAATCTGACCTGAGCAGACAATAGCAACTGTCAGCAAACCTTTGACACAAGAGAGATGCAGATAAACCTTATATATACTGTATACCTTATATAGCCAAAACAGCAAGTGTCAGCAAAATACAACAGTTTATCAGCTTCCTTGTGCAATTTCATATTCAATTATTACAAATTATGCAAGTAATCTGTACAAAGACGTCAGTGAGAAGGCGATACATTCTCTGCCATATTTTCTTATAAGGCGGGAACATTTTGGAAAGACACCTAATTGCGATTTTTTTTTGTTTTTATCATTATTATTTGCTAGTTTGGATTACAATTCACATTTGATTATTAGTGCACATTTTAAACTAGTTCAGAAACATTAACACATGAGACATGTTTGTAGACGTCTACCCAAAAGGTTTGAAGAATTTATGATAAAACCAAATATTTGACCTTTATTTTGTCGCTTTCAGAGCACATTATATTACCTCAATATTTACAGTCTTTGCAAAGTACCAATTACCAATTGAAGCACGATTTTGGTTTGATTACAAAGAATTGTGCTGATACAATTTCTTGCGATATCCAAGGAGTAAGTACACCCTGTGCTAGCCTCACTCCATTAGCTCCATTGCCATGATTCATTTTAAGTGATTTTGATGCTTGTATTCAAGTGCCGCTCTTGAGTGGGTCTCTGAGCTAATGTCTGTTTATCCTCAGTCAGATCAGGGAGGTCTGCTAATCAGCTGCTCTTGAACGTGCCCAGATCTGGTTTAAAGGCGCAAGGAGATGGGGCTTTTGGTGTGGCTGCGCCCAAAGTCTGGAACAGCATCCCCTAAGACTTTTAAAACTGCTCTACAAAAACGTATCTGTTTGCGTTGGTCGTTTGATTAAAGTTGAGCAGCATTTTTCTTGTTACGTTCCTTTGTTTACTCTCCATATTTATATTGTTGATATTGTGTCTATGTTGTTTGTCCCAGCATGTGAAGAACATTGGGCACCTAGCGATCTTGTGCCATATAAATAAAGTCGACATTGACGTCCCAAACGTGACCCGAAAAAAAAAAAAAAAAGTAATGAAAAGTGTTTAATAAACTCCGGAGTTTGGATTCAGCTATAGTCAACTGCAAGCCATAACAATGTACCCCACACCTCTTGTTGCCTCACAATAATCTTCAGTTTTTTCAGTGGGGCGTGTACAGAAACCGAGCCAATCTGTCAAAGCCCTGGTGAGCCCTGTATGACCTCACCGCTGCTCCCAAACCACTAAACGTATTGCCCCACCAATCTCCCTGAAGACGCTCTGAAAGTCGAGGGGGAGAAATGGTCAGCGTTCGGATGGCCACATAATGCGCCCTAGTTCGGGAAAAGAAAATATCTGACAACTCAAACATGTCTATTTCCATTGCAAGACAGGGGAAGAAGAAATGTACTGGCTCGGTCACTGAAGCAAGCAAATCGGCGATTGAAAGAGTTCGAGTTGCGAAAGAATGAGATTCGTGGCCGCGGTTACCTTACAAAAGCAATAAACAGCCGCATTTTTCACTCGGGACAAATGGGCCTTGTCACCACAAACACTGCAGCTGACGTCAGTGTCAAGCACAGCACTGAACTCTATCAGATAAACCGGAGAAACACAAATAAAGGGAAGAACTAATGACAATAGAGCGGATGAGCTGTGGGGGAAATGCAGCACAACCATGGAAATAGAAATGAGGGCATTTTATGACAGTAAGAGAATGTATATTTGTACTTTGTATGACTGAATTATGAGGTGTTATCCCAAGACTGACGAGAAAGGATGGAGGGACGGCTTTTTTTTAGAGACAAAGTCAAGGACGCCAGACTAACATGGTCTAGACCTGGAGTATCAGAAAAGAAGATGCAGAGAATGAGCACAGATATTGATTTTCGAGAGATAAAACATTTTCTCAAATCTACTTGACATCAAAGCGCGGCATCTGTATAAATAGCTCCCACTGGTGCAACAACAGGGACTCGTAATGAACCCTGCTATGTTGCAACTCCAATCTCAGACATCTTTGAACTTGTTTACCAGCTGAAAGAGCAACTGTCATCCCACAACAAAGACCTCTGGCTCTCATCTCCCTTCATTTTTTGATAGAAGAGAGCTGTGGCACGGTTTAACATGTGACATACTTGGAAGACAAATACACAAGAAGGCGGAAGATCGAAGTTGATAAATTGAATAGGGTTTTGATTTAGAACTACTTTCGACACAAAGCTTTCACGCTGAGCTGTCCTGTCTAATAAAACCGATAGGCCAAAGAATAATAATCCTTTTAAAAAACGACTTTAAGTGATTAAGTCCTGTTTTAGATCTTTTTGGGGGGCTTTTTAGTAGCACTTTTCTTTAACAAATGCTGAATTATGGATGAGTTTTATACCAAACAAAAATACAGAGACACGGAGAGGAACAAAGTGGTTCAACGGGTCAAATTTGCAAATATAACAGGGAATGCTAACCATACCTCTAATGTTAGCTCCATGCTACATGCTAACGGCTAGCTTTGAGTGCCGGTTTTTCACTTTTAGTGGGCTATCTGCTGTGTCCTGATACGATTTTGCGCAGATGTGTGCAGTCGCCCAGGGGAAACTGATGATGGTAGCTTACCATCACCGAGTATGGAGTGAATGTAAAATGCTCTCATGTAAAGCGCTTTGTGACCATGTCACATGATCTCCTTCTTCTACATTTCTTTACACTTGCATTCCCTGTATTGATTGGTCACATTTCTGTGAATCAGTTTGAGAGCAGCCTTTCTTCCAGTTCATCAGGTCACATCCTACATACATAGAAGGTTTTATTTTTAGACAGTTGAGTACCATTATCTGTTCCACCAGTGCTGAAAGTCCAACGGAAAAGTGAGCTTTAAGAATGCGCGTCGAGGTCAGCAGGACTTGGCAGACATGTTTAAAACAGTCCTTAAAAGCCTCCAGCAAAAGACACAAACACAGAAACCCCACTGCTGAGTAAGCTAACAGGGAGCGTGTTTACAGTCAGATAAAAGGCCAGTGTTTGTACCCTTTGAAGAATGCGCTACAACCACCCCATTTGACTCGATTATGCCCTGTGCAAAGAGGCTAACGTCTCCCTATGGAGCCTGATGTTACACAATGACTGGATTTTTCATTACTTCAGAGACAAGGAATGTTCATAACAAGAAAAACACATGTAAAACAGGAAGAAATTAGGTAGTTGGTATCCCAGGCCAGTGTTTTAGCCCCCAAGCACAATAACAACCGTTGAAGTAGGCTAGTTGTTGCTCAGTCTATGTGATTGTTAAGTGGGTTGTTTCGGACCGATGGAAAGGGTGTTTTTTTCTCATGGAAATAAAAAGAAGAAGCGGCGTTAGCTCCTACAGTATGCGGACATTTCGCAAGACGTTTTTTCAGAGTCCGTTAGCCTGTTCAATGTATTTTTCAAATAGCCGTTAGCCTTTAGCCATCACACATCGCAAATAATGGAAGATTCCAATGTTTTCAGCTGTTGTGGACTTAACATTTAGGTGATGTCAACCCCTAGTTAGAAATCATTTGTGAATGTACTGACCTTTTAGATTTTACTTCAAGAATTAGCTTTTAAGAGTGCCCTCTGAGCTAAATGCTAAATCAAATTGCGTTAGGTTTCGGCTTTTTCTGGGTCGGATACATGTCCAATGTTAATGACATATTAAGTCCTAGGGGTGTATTCAAGATGAACCATGAGAATAAAATTGTATTCCCAGTTTTTTACTTGCAAAAAGGCATCTTCGGGTCTCAATTAGATAAGGAACACCACTCAGAATTCCGAGGTCCAGTGGGTTAACAAGAGTGTTCCCCCCCCCCCCCCCCCCCCCCCACCCACAGGTTTTAACCTTCGATTGACACGAGAACAGGAATCAATCCAGCCGCTGGCAGGTACAGCACGTTGGTTTGTGGCTCCTCACTAAAACTGCTTGGCTGGTATGAATGTGGCGAGGAAATTCCCCTCTTTTCACTAAGCGGTTGCAAATTGTGCCACTCCATTTACCAGAACTGGCACCAAAACAGCAGCCAGAAAAATTGTAATTGTGTTGCAGGTCGTTTCCCAGAAAATTGGGTTCACAAAGACTAAAATTGACCTATAAAGGGACTAATCAACGTCTGTGTGAAGATGAAATAGGTTCCTAAATGGTGCAAGACAAAAGTAAAACCAGTTGAAAAGAATGGGCATATAAAAAGTCATAATCCTTAAGTGCACCTAACAAACTAAACATTAAATCATCATCACTGCCCTGTGCTGACCGAGAGCAGTCCATAAGCACACATCTGCTCATAGTTTGGGCTCGATCCACCTTTTATCCGATCAGCTCCCTCTTTTCGCTGATTCTTCTTCGCACACACAGAAAACTGTTTATTATTAAGAAATGACTGGAGTTTACACAAATCGCTCTATAACAGGTTTGTATCCGTGTTGTTTGAATCCCTGCGGGCATTTCTCTGTTTGGGATTACATCAAATGATTTATGACTCATGCATGTTTTTATTATTGAACAGATGTAGTCCTTCTGGGCCAGTTTTTGTCCAACAACTTCAATAAAGGATGCACGGTCACAAGAGTTCCGAAGCCGCAACAAGCGCTAGCTAAGCAGTAGATGATGGTGACAGATGGTGAATCGAAGCTGAAGTAAGGTAAGGTATACATTTGAGAGTATTTAGAAAAGTGTTATTTTCCTAAAATCAAAAGGAACGCATTGTGGTAGTCAGTCATTAACTTTAAGCTTCGTATTCGCAAAACATTAACAAAGAAAAGATGAAAAAGATCAGGAAAACCCTTAGCTTTGCAATGCTTTACTTCTAATAATCAATGATCTGTTGCTCCTCTCGGATTACAAATGAAGATTTCAAGCTGCTTACGCCACGGTTCATGAAAAGTGCCACCAGAAAGAAAAGAATGCAGCTCCCGAGGCACCACCAGATCTGGACCCGTTCTTTAACTGGAACTTGAACTCTTAAGTCTAAACTTCCTTGTTAATAATAATCCCCGCTAATGCCACTGTTTGAATGAGCGATGGCCCAGACCACCTCGCCTTAAGCGCAAGCATCCGAGTAAACCTCTGTATAAGCTAGTAATTAAAACCTATTGCGGAACTGCTATGTAAGGGGTAAGGCACGGGCTTGGCGTTTCCATGGCAGCCGCTCCATTTGGCGGACGCCCACATACGCCGGGCTCAAATCTTCATTCCTGATTCACTGAAGAGACTTGATACTATCTGATCACTGCGCAAAACAAGCCAAAACTAACAGACTGCGGCGCCAATCTCAGCACATTTACACATCCAGGCGACGGGAAGCCACATGTTTTAAGATGTTTTAGGCGCCAAAAAGCACAATTTTGCAGTGCTTGGTTTGATTCCAATAGAAAGATTCAGCTTTGCCATCGCAGTCGGCCACAAGATATTCGCTGACTGCTTTTTACACAATAAAATAAATTGGAATAAGTCGTTTACTCACATATATCATCACCACTTACCTCCCAGCCTTGTATTTGAACTGCACGTAATAGTTCAGACGCACAATGGCTTTGGGGAGCTGTAAAACCCGAAGCCAGAGCCCCGACATTAGCCGGAATGTTGAGTGAGAAGATACCGTGTGGTAAAGAGGGGGCTTTGAGCTGGCATTTGCAAAGATTTACGGGCGAGAGACAGTCGCTATATGGAGTCAAGAAGGCAGTAGTGGCCAAGAAATATCTAAGCAGAACCATATCGTGCCGTGTGCACGACATGGGTTAATTGCAAGCAGGTTTTTCGTGACTAAAGCAATGCATGGAATTTTTATTGAAGGCGCAACGCAATTGTTTTGTCCAAGCACATAACCAAAGCAGTATAGTGGAGATGGGAAGTTGAGACATTTCTACGCTCCCTTTATATTTTAGGAACTGTTGTGCGTTACTAATCGGCTATTGCAACATTGCACTTTCGCTTAGGGAAATGTTTCTTATTTTAGGAGACACTTCATTATGCAACCACAACAACAAAGTGAAAAAGAAAGGTATTTTTCCCCCCACAAATGTCTGCTTTTGCAATGTACGAAAGGACAAAGCAATCTTCATTCCACCGCTGTCGTCAGACTGTTCCCAAACCGTGTCCAGCGTATTGAATCACGTTTGTTCAAAATGTGATACTGGGCCGTTTGCTATGGCAACACCAATACATCGAATGACATTTGGTGAAAACATTTCCTGCGCCTCCCCTCTGTCCCGATGCGGTCTCCATGTGCACTGCGCCCGTCCAGTGGCTGACGGGCGGGTTGGAGGTGTCCGGAAAGAGCAGGCCCTTTGTGTAACTCAGTATAAGGCTCTGCTCTGGTGTGGCCGGGGCAAAGATAACACTGCGGATACATTTACGCCAAAAATCAGTCACGGTCAGGTTTAAATGCAGGTTTGCTAATGATTTGGCACACATGTCTTTTGTTGAATAGGGTTAGAGATTTTTAGATCAGCATATTATTAAAAATGTAACGATGCACTCGATTCGATTTTCTATTTTAAGTTTGCTTACAAAATTAATATAACTTATTTTATAACCAAAAGATTATTTGCATTATCTGCATTTTTGTTGTTCTTTTATCAGACTGTAACAATATTATTTTTATTATTATAATTTTTTTTACATCAATCCATATCAATCCAGAAGTTTAACTCGATTTTAAATCAATTTCTGATGAATTGTTACACTCCTACATATTATACATGATTTTGGCTCATAAACCTTCTTTCGGGCAGTTAAGCTTTAATATTGCATGTTCTATAACCCACAATAATGTCTATAGGCTATATGGAAGGCATTTAATGAGTTTTTGATTATTGTGCACCCTCTGCTGGCAGTTTGGTAAAAAAAAAAATTCAAGCCAGCATTTCTAGCCAACAGCCTGTTAACAAATCAATTAACCGTAATGAACACACATGAGTGCAGTACTGCCAGGAACGGGTCCAACGAGGGTTTATGGACAGTGAAAAATGTGAAAGACATTTTTAAGTTCTTCCTAATATGCAACAAACTTTAGGAAATACACATCTGAGCTCTTCATCAGAAGAAGAAAAAACAAAAGTAAAAGGGATTGTTCAAAGTAGAAAGAAGCAGCACACTACACCATTCCGTAAGAGATATGTCCCCTTTAATTCTTTCATTGACAAAACTAATAAAAGGCCGAGCAACATCACTTCCCCTTTGCCACATTCATTGCTAACTATTTGCTGAGTTTGGTCGCAGGAGCCTAAGCCAGCAACTATGGGCCTTAGGCAGGGTACACTGAAGAGCACATTCAAGTGTTAGTTGCAGAGTATAGGTTCACCAAAACGCTTTACTTTGAGAACTCAAAAATAGCATTACCGCTATCAAGCAAGCATTGGGAGGAGGGTGTTCAATATTGATATCCAAGACGTCTAACGAGGCAGAACGTTAAACCCTGGAGAAAACAATGTGAACATGATACAGGGATGAAGCCTTTATACAGTAAGTGTCATATTTCCAGTCACAGCACGGCTCCTGGTACCCACAGTGTGGGGCGGGGCGGTTTCAGCCTTTTGTGTTTCAGTTTGAGCATGCGTTGTCCCAGATTAGAGTCTGCGGTTGCCAGGTACAAACAACAATAAGTATCTAGGTCTCACAACCACACCATTTAAATACCAACACCATATCTTTATAACTAGCAGTTTCTCATGAGGGAAACACTATCATCCAGGATCTTATAAATCTACCATTAACAAACCATGTATTTTGCAGGTTCTAAAGGCTAACCCAAAGGCACATTTGACACACTGAATCCTTGAAGAAGAAAAGATCAAAGCGGCACAGAAATCAGGTCAGCGATTCTGGATGCACACGCCAATACATATTTGTGATATTACCCTGATCTTTCCTCTCTTAAAACGCTGTGTATGTGATGAGGACCACATGCATTCAGCTGGCCCACATTCCTGCAGCTCATATGCTCACTGGGATCACACTCAAAACCTGCTCCTATAAAACAAGAATACAATACACGGGGAGATTTCAATCTGTGGTGGGCGTTAAAAAAAAACTATGATATGAGGGATTCTCCTGCATGGTACTCTAATTAAGACAGTGGTTATATGTGAAAATGTAAAAACTGTGTGTGAAGCCAAGGAGAGTCTTTCTAAACAAACGTGCTCCTGATTTTCGACTTTTGTCTGTGTAGTCCATGCAGCTTGATTTTGGCCTGTTTAGTTTAAAACCGATCAACACTTAGGCTTACCCCTGGCTCTCACTGAATCCGATTAACGCCAGGTACGGCGTCCGCAAACTTAGAAAGTCATTAAAACCAATGTAGCACACTCGCACCGCTCCGTGAAGTCCGGCTCCGGCTACCGAGGCCATCCGGCGGCCTTCCGGCGGCAACGGAAAGAATCCGCAAGAAGTCTATTTTTGCCGGATACCGGAGCCCCAACGGATCAAGCTGACGAAAAACACGCGCCAAACAGGAAGTCAGGTCTCGTGGGAGAGGAAGATCCGGTGTATTTCAAAATAAAATCTGTCCGCTTACTACTTATTTGGTCTCGTTTTCCGCCTGTAAACGCGTGTAACGTCGTAAATGTAAACATTTCTCCATTACCAGTGACACAGGGGCATTAGTTTAAAGCATCCACTTCACTGGGGAGAGTCGTTGTACTGGCAAATACGGCTTTTGTTACAAAAACTACCTATATATGGGGCTACTTATGACGTGACCTCGCACCAAGAGGGAAACTCACGTGCGCTTCTGTTCTCGCGAGGGCCGTTTCTGTGCCTGGCGCAGCTTCTGGCGCCGGAGCTGGCCACAGTGTCAGTCGGACTCAATGTGAGTGGTAGTTTGGGGCAAACCCGGACCGGATCAGGACCGAAACCGGACTGGACCCGGACCGGATTCAGTGTGAGCCGGGCGTTAGTCCTGGTTTATTCCACATGAGGTTTGTCCTGGAAAGTGGGGCTGCACGATATTGAAGGAACCGCTGTGCAATATCGCGAAAACGATATTATTGCGATATTTCACGAAACCATTTCAACACAATATGTTCCATTCTAATTAAACACAGATTGTAAGTAAGTAGTTTTTCTGCAAAATTTGTCAAACAAGACTAAAGACTTTGCAAAAAAATGTGTCCATCTCAGTCCGATGAAGACTTAAGGGATGTTGCGATATATTGTGGCTTCTTGCGATACAGATATTGCATCGCCTAATATCGCGATATTGAGATATATCTGGAAAGGATCTAAATTAGGCACATTTTATTCTTGACAACATTACTTTTGGACTTTCTCAATTGCTTTTCCACAAAGCTTTTCCTCAAAGCGCTTTACATCAAGGAACCACTCACTCCTTCAGGGATTTGAACCGGAAAACATTTCAATAAATGTTTTATAATATATTGTCCAAAGTGTATTTACGATTGTCGGATACACTGATATTAATTTTTGAGCTTTGAGCTCATTTGCATCCGTTGTCCCACAGTCGCACTCTCAAACACACTCTCATTCATCCTGGCCTATTGTACATGTTTTTATCGGTAGGGGAAACCGGAGTACCCGGAGGAAACCTACGCAGACGCGGGGAGAACATGCAAACTCCACACAGAAAGGCCCCGTCCAGGTGGGAATCGAACCTGAGACCTTCTAGCTGTGAAGCACAAGCTACCGTGCCGCCCTACTCTTAGTGGTATATTAACAAAACAACAATGACTGAACTTCCGTTGCCTTAAGCTGCATATGAGACACACATAAAGGTTTCATTACATGTAAACAAGCTATCCCCCATTTGAAAGCTAAGATCCTCCACAGTTCAGTCTCTGAGCTTTAACGACCGGAGGCTGCACTGGCACCAAATAGGAACCAAACAGGTGCTGGGATTGCGGAAGTAGAAGAGAGTCATTTCACGTTTATTTCAAAACTGGATTTAGTCTCATGTTTATGGAATATTTAAATGCTAATTAAACACAAGTCTTGCCAAAGAGGACCTCAACAAAGTATTCAAGCCTCAACTCACCCTTGATTAAGCCTAAACCAGATCATAATCATCATAAAAATGTCCCTCGCTTGGAGGGAGGAGTGTGCGCCGGAAAGGCCAGATCAAACTTCTGAGTGTCCAGAGTGTTGCTACAGCTGTACTAGATTGAAGGGAACACGCTCACATCAAGGGGAGCCAAATGCACCGGGGGGAGGACGCACAGGAGGTAGAGGATCTTGGGAGTTGCGTGCTAAGTGTGGGCTGGTCCAAACCAAAAAATGCACGGGCTGAATTATTGTCCCAGTCCGCCCCTGTATGTGGCACAAAGGTAAGTGTAAGTTTGGTAAATGAAACAGTATGAGACGGAGGCGGGACTAGAATTAGAAAGACCATAGATGTCGAGGTTCTGTTTGAGGATGGATCAGGCTTAGAAAGGAGAATATCTCAGGGTCTGATTATTATTATTATTTTGGAGATAAGATGCAGAAGTATTGAGATGATGTTACAACCTGGCAACAGATGGCATATTTGAGAGGAAATGTCTCATGTATACATGCAACCAGAGGTGGGGAGAGGGGCCAAATTATTTTCTCAGAGTAACGTTACTTCAAAATAATTTGACTCAACTAGAAGTAAAAAGTGCCCCAAATAATTATTCAAGTAAAAAAAAAAGTTGTTTAAATTGCTGTATAAGAAAATAAATTATTAAGAATGAAGTAAACAAAACAGAAAATGTATTAGATTTATATTCACTGTATTCAGCCCCGCCCACTTTTGTGGTCCAAGCATTTCTGCTCAGTCAAAGCACTTCCTGTGAGCGGGGATTTCAACTGTTATTCAATCACAGAGAGTTGAAAAAATAAAATGGGAAAACTGTTGAAGAAGCTCAAAGGAAATAAGTTGCGTGGCTTCAGGCTACATATTTTCATGAGGATCTGTAAGGAACTGAAGCCCAACACAGTGGGATGTTGGAAATGTCACATTTTACAGCAATATCATCAATTAAAAGCCAATGTCATCTCAAGTTTGACTTGTAGTCTGGCCATGAACACAAGATGGCGGCGCCCACCGCGAGCCCCTAAAAAAGGTGAGAATAGATTTGTCATTTAACGATTTACTCAAAGTGTAACGAGTAACCATTTTCATTCCCCAAGTAGGAATCAGTAGGACTATAATATTAAAGGTAAAAAAGTGTATAAAGCTAAAGAAGTACAGTTACTTCAAAAAAGTACATGTACTTGAGTAAATGTAATAGATTACGACCCGCCTCTGCGTGCAACTAAATAATCGCCTGCATTGGGTTGCCAGCAAACTTGTCTTTTTTACATTATCAATGATCAACAAGTGACCGACCTGTAAAATAATGGGACTGGCATTCAACCAGACGCTAATGTTTGGTCACTCCCTTACTTCCCTGTGACCCCATAATAATATTAACCAAACAACCCTTTTAATCTCACTGATAAAATGCTCTGTGGGTGGACTGACATTTTGCACAAATCAAACAGCTCTCATTTCCCCAATCATTCGGGTGGAGTCCCCATTCCCTGTTGGTTCCACTGACCTCTGTCTGCTGTAATGAGGCCCAGCTGTTTGAAGAAGATAGCGCTGTTTACCCACTGCCCACTCTCTTCATCCAGCCCGCTGATACGACCACACTAAATGTTTGTCAAAGACTCGGTACAGATGCCAGAAGACCAGCGCTCAGAGCGCTAACAACCGTAACCAGAGATAAGAGTTTGACCCAAAAGACCTCCAGAGAACTGACGCTCCGCGATGGGAGTATGGAAATCAGCCTGGGTAAACACAGCGCTTGTATTCAAACAGGAAGGCTACAGTTAACTGTCAGAGACCCAGAGCATCATGGGTGATGCCAAAGATAAAGTTTTACTTGCAGAAATCCTCTGATCCTTAAATGATAGTGATAAAACTACAAAAAAACTTGAAGGGGACATTAAAAGTTTTTTTGGGCATGAAAGGGCAAAAAACTACTCCATGCAAAAATGACCTAAAAATACCTTTGGGTCTCTGACATGTGCGATGACAAGCTTTCTAGGTTAAAGGTGAAAACAAGCTTAAACTAATTCACGAAACGGGCGGTGGCCACTGTAGAGATACAGACGGCATGTTTGGAATTATCAATATGATCATGTTCGAATCAGCCAGTGGGTAAACAAAGAAAATAAAAAACTTTACTTTCTCCCATTTCTCCACCATTACTTTAACAAATGCAGAATTAATAATATATTCTTCTAGTAAATAAATATACAAATACATGGCGAGGAGCAAAGTGTTTTAACAGTCCATAAGTACTTAAAATGGTAACAATGCTAACCCGGAAGTTAGCAAAGCAAACGTTTGCTCCATGCCACGTTCGCTAACGAGTGCGGTTTTCCGCCTCTACTGAACAATTTGCTGTGGAACAAACGTAACCATATGAGCCCGATTTTGGCTTGACTTTATAGGTGATAAATATGTTTATAGTCCGCCAGAAAACGTCTAAAAAAAAAATTCTAAAATTGTGATTCCCATGAGAGGTTTTCTTCCCCCTCGGTTAGGCCACGGCCCCTTGTATGACACGTTGCCGTCTGTATCTATACCGCTCCTATGACCATGTTATCACTCATTTTAGGATGCTACAATCTACAAAAAAATGACCCTTTGTCACCCTATTCCCATTAGTACAAATGCTTCCTGCTTGTAAGTTCCTGTCCTCTCTCTCTACGGTCGGTGCCACTGTGAGATTGAGCCTCTGTCATCGCAGCTGCTGATACTGGAACAGGCTCCACCGCTTCACTCCAGAGGGAGCGTCACCTGAGGTTCATTACAACATAGTCACAAACTCTCAAAGCTGTCATTGTTGAAGCACAGAGAGAGAGAGAGAGAGAGAGAGAGAGCAAATATTACTAATGGGTGTAGGTGAATAGTCCACATGATTGTAGTACGAGCTTAGTATCAGTTACAGTTGGCAGTAGCATTAGTTTTCTGCTTTAGTAATGGTTTTGTTCTAAGGCTTTTATCCACAGGAATATCAGTGCAGTCCTCGACCTTATCCTGATGGTTCTTGGAAGGTCTAATATTTTATGAGGTGGCACCTGGCGTGGAAAGTTTGAGAGCCACTGCTTTAGATGTAAATAGGTGGAGGTGAGCATCGGATCGCCTACAAGACAACACCGGCTTGCTGTTTGGTCGATATAGGCTACAAAATTACAATCAACAAAAAAAGTTGTAAAAAGAGGTGGGAAAATGCAGTGCAATCTATTTATAGTTAAATATGATTGTTCTGCGCTTTTGTAGTTATAAAGTGAATGTTCAACACAAAAACAAAATGTTGACACATATGCAGGTACGTTTGAGCACATGTATGATGGTTTGTATAAACACATCTTGAAAACATTTACATATTAAAATCGCATTAATATCATCCAACATTTCAACAAGAACCAAGCTTATTAAGTAGCTCACGAGGATCTATATTTAATTGCTCATCTCCTGCTAATAATGAAGAGAATCCAGCGACTATGGGCCTTGAGTGGGGCTTGAGTGGCCTTGATCATACACTATAAGCTAATAAGATTAATCCATTCATCAAGCGGATCCCGTTACTAGAAATAGTGAATTTAGGAGCTTTGAAGCTAAGTTACAGCACAACTGGTCTGCCAAATATGTACCAGTACCTGCACGTGCAATACTGGTCCCATGTGTTTTGTTTTGTTTTGATTTTTACCATAACGGTAACCAGGGACAGCTGTGAAATTCTTACAATACTTACATTTTGTGATCAGCTTTATTTGTTTAATATTAAACCCGTTCCCTGCCTCCATAGTTCACCCCAAACCGTACAATAGGAGTCTGTCTGTGTTGACAAAAGCAGACAGACTTCTCTCGCCCCAAGCCAAAACACTGACCTAATATTTCTCTGTGAAAAATGCTAAAACTCACAGTAGCACAAAGCATTATTTTGATCTAGACCGAAAGGCTGGAGGCACTATGACCTTATATGTCACTGCCATGCATTACAATAAAACATGTCGGTATGTGAAATCAGGTTAATAATCTATTGAATCAACATTGTATTAACACTGTATTTGCACTGACTTTATTGACTGACATTACTGACTTTATCATTAGCAGGATAAAGTGCTTATTGGATGCTGTTTAATGTCGCACAGTACGCCTGTTGGTGAAGCTAGGGGCGTGTAGTTCAACAGTGGGAAACCATGAGACAGTAAGATACAACTCATTGTACACATTTACTCCCAAGAGGTAATTTAAAGGTCATAATGTCTTCAGAAGAAGTGTAAGTGCCTGTGTTGTAAATTGGAAGATATAAGCCCATACAACTGGCTAAGAACTCACACTAATGACCGCTAAAACATCAAGCATTGAACCTGATATAAGTAGCTGAATGGGAGTGGCTTGTCTCACCACCAAAAGGTCCCAGGGGTGGATTTTGTGCATTTCCTCCATGGGTTTCCTCCTTGTGCTCTGGACTGGTTTCCCCAATCAACCCAAAACATGCACTGTACACCTACAGGGCATAACCTATTCCTATTGTGAGGGTAATATTTATTTATATGTAGTGCATGACCAACGTCCTCTTTCACTTTTCACTAAAGGCCTTAACCTTATAGTAGTGACATGAGATTTGTTTTGTCCTCCTTTAGTATATGAAGTGAGGAAAAAAGACTGTCCATGTAAAGCATTGTAATCTATTGTGAACTTGCAGGCTAAACAGCTAACAGCTTAAAGGTGCATTATGTAACTTTTTATATGGAAAAAAAGTTGATGTGTTCAAAGAGTCAAAGTGTTCCCAGTTCTCTGAAGAAAAGAGAATAATGTTGGGAGTTGTGCCCAAACCATGCCTTGTGTTCAAGGTTTTGACAAGAGAGTTGTGTTGGTGGTGGTTGGAGGTTTTGAGCAATGGAGTTTCTACTCATAAATGAACACCAAAAAAAACGGTATGTTGTGATGTCATAAGAAACTTAGAACTGTTTGTGCGTCTCTAAAACATTACCTTTCTGCAGGTGGATGATGTCCGGGAAGTTGGCGAGCAGGCCCTGGTACAGCGACAGCTTGTCCAGCATTTGGAAGAGGTCATACTTGGGCTGCTCCGCGAACATCTCCCCGATGTTCTCGTAGGTGCGCCCCGTGTGCGAGATGGCGTTGTTGAGGGCGTCCGAGCTGTGGGGAGGGTCCAACGAAAACGAGTGACTTATGGACTGGAAGGCATTGCCCAGTCTCTGAAACTCCTTCCTAAATCCACCCAGGTGCTTCCGAACCAGCTCCGAGGCGACGTGCGTGAGCTGCAAAACGCTGTCGTCCATTTTTTTGGCAAAGGCTTTGAAAGTGTCCACTCTCTCCTCCACGTCCTGCAAGTCCTGGTGCTCGTTCGGGATTTGGAGGGTCAGCATGAAGTGGGCACCGACCATCTCATCCTTCTCTGCTCGCCTTTTGCCCAACTTCCACTGTTTGTCATCCGCACACATCAGAAAGTGCTCGAACCCCTCGTATTGGGCCAGTACAGGGTGACTCGTCATGTGATTCATCCACAGTACAAGCCGTCTTTTGCGCTTTTCGATAAAGTCCTCCTCAAACCGTCCCGTCGCCTGCTTCTCAGGCAAGTGTGGGACAGAAATCACAGTGAATTTGCTCAAAAGCCGGTTGTAAAGCCAGTCGAAGTGTTTGTATCGTCTATAAACGGGACCTCCCGTGTGGGTAGGGGTGACCCGGTATGATATGTATGTTTTAATGCCCTTGAATTTGGTCTGTTTAGTTGGGTCCTCTATGGAGCACGAAAAGGGATTGGGGTTGTCTTTCCAACGTGGACCGAGGGGTCCCATTTCAATTGTATAGGACTCAGCTATCTTGGCCATCATGGGGACATCGCCCAAAACAAAGGCCTCCACCCCAGATCGGACAAAACTGGAAAACCTGTTCAAGTTCCTCCCAACCACGCTGCCTTTTCTTGAACTAGATATGCTGTCCTGGCGCTCCATGGGTGGCTTGGAGCGATAGTGCACATTGGGGTTGCAGGAGTTTGTGACGGAGCTCTGGTGCGCATGCCCATTGGCCCCCGGGCCCCTCGGATGATCGATTTCCTCCACGACAGTCGACCGATCGTCCCAGTCGTCCCAATCGTCGTAGTCGTCATCGTCGTAGCTGTAACTTTGCTGCAAGTGCGCGTTGGTGGAATTCTGCGTGGAGTGGAAATAGGGGGACGAGGAGTCATTTCCCAGGGATCCAGCCGGGCTTATGGAGTTGTCCGTCACGTTGGAGTTGGAGCGAGTTCGTATAATCTCCACATAGGACGCGGGGAAGAGCCCCCTCTGCCCTCGGCTGTTCTCCCCTTGATACCATCCGTCCACCGAGTTCTCGTCAAAAATAACCACCTCCTCGTTTTCCTGTATACTAATTTCTTCTTTGTTTTCGCTCTGAAAGGTGTAAATGGCTTTAGCTTTCACTGACATCTTGATACACAGCGGCAGTTTCCCCAATCCTAAAGTCTAGCATCTATTGTGCCTAGATTGACGCTTTCAGTGCATGATGTGTTGGGGAAAACATCTGACACGAGCTTACTGTAAAATTAAAGCTCCCTATCGAGTTACATTGCAGCTGTTCGGGTCAGGTGCTCCAAAACAATGCGATAACTTATGTCAAATTAATATTCAAAATCACAAACTCTTCTAAGCGTCATAAATGTAACATAAACCGGGTACCGTCAAAGGCATCCTCTTGCTCTTATTAACTACTGGTTTATTGCAACTTTACGCATTACCTCCCTTGTAACAACCGCCTTCCAAAGACATTACGGAAACAACAGGTTGGCAAACAAAGCTGCCGAATCAAAAACCAGCCCCGGAATCATCCATGAAACGAGACCAGAGCAACGCGTAATTCACTTGTATCGCGCCTCGCTTCGTATCCCCGTGCGTAAAGATTATCCTCGGTGCGAATATTTCCAAGACAAAGTGTGCTGGCGTGACAATGTGCAGCCCATGAATAATGCTATCCAATAAGTGCATTCCCCCGGACTGAAACTTGCTGCGTTTTCCTTGTAAACAGGTCCGTGCGCATCTTCCCTCCTCGGTCCTCCCTCCTTGAAATGAAATCCAGAGACGGCGAGATCCAAATGGCAAAACATTGAAGAATCAGAAATGCAGAGGTCAGGGCAGTTTAATGCGGTTTGTTTCTGCTGGTGAGGTTGAACAAAGTAACTCTTTCCATGACGTGAGGCTTGCCTTGGACAATTGGAGGCAAGTTCGCCCCCCCTTTTTTTTTCATCTGCTTCTTTTATATTCTTTGGAAGAGGCCTGTTGCTTGATGCTGCCACCGTCTGGGCAAAACTAGAACAGCAGCAAGTAGCGTCAAAGGGGTTTAAAAGGAGTGCCTTATAAATTATGGCCCAATAAATAAAATATTGACTAGTGTGCACTAAGTTCAAGGTCCAGAAAGGACTTCCTTAAAGAATTAGGGTTTCAACATTAGGCGCACTGAGTTGCATTGTGTACTAAATGTGCGGTATAAATAAAGTTGCCTTGCCATTTAGTATCTAAACTTCCTTGTGCATATTATTGTTTTTGGAGGATAGGTTCAAATGAAATGAAATCTGGCTGTCATAAGGATAATGTCACTGACACTATAGGAATAAAATAATTATAAAAGTTTTTTATCATAGGAGAAAAGAAAAGAAATAGGTCCAGCCACACGCAGGCTACAGTGCCCCTATGTTATTTTCTAAACAAAACCTTCAGTGGAGTGTTGACATGATTTTACAATGTTGTGACACTAGTCTCTATTACACTGTTATGTATGGTTTATTTTACTTCACTGTGATGTTTTACCAACACACAAATACTGAATTAGCACACAAAAAACAGCAACTTACTTTTCTTTAAAAAAAATAATGTGCTTTGAACATACAGTCATAAATATAACACAATTCCAATTACAGCCTGTGTAAGTTAAAATCTAGTCAGTTTTATGTGTCCGTGTTGTCAGTTTTGTGGGGAAATGTCATTGAACTAAATTTTGAAATGTCCATTTGCCTTCATTTTACAAAGTATAACCACTCACATTGAGGGCTGTACCCGTGTTCACCGCTAGAGGGCTGCCACGTCGTTTATCACAGCCTCGCTCTGCGCCTGAAGAAGAAGCCATCATGGCGGCCTAACTTCTGCAGCAGCAACTTCATCACGTTGTGAGTTGTCATTTATTTCTCAGCCATATGGTCTCTAAATTTGATTCTTTGTAGATTCAAAAGTGCTCATCCTTCTCGACATGTTGCTCTTTGATCACCACTATGTGTCCGCTATGAGGTAACTTACAGCCGTAGCCTCTGGTGCGAAGTGAAGCATCAGCATCATGATCATGCAATGGAAGAAGCAACATCAAAACAGCCTTGCCATGGTTTCTTTATATCTATCTTTCTATGTTATTTTTCTGTTTGTTTTGTCCTTATTATAGATATGGCATCAATTCAGTTATGGATTAATTTTGTCGATGATGAGAAAGCTATTATGCAGGAAAACAATGTTGGTTGTTGTAATGGCATGCTACTTTGAATGAGACTTCTGTAGTGATAAGACATTTTGTTTCAGATCAACTATAGGCCTATGTGAAGGACACTCAGTAGTTTGTCTGCATGGAGTCAAGCTTCATGAGACCTTTCAAGAACCACTTAAAATTTAAACCAGAAAAACACTTCACTAAAACCTTTACAAACTTATTCCGAAGTGCATGTGATCTTCGTATGTTTAGCAGTTCATATTTCAGTGCAAATGCTTGTTTAAAATGCACACTAAGAACTGAATTGGAAGCATAAATCACTAATCAACTTCCAATTGCTTAAGAAACCAATTTATTTTTTAATAAATCCACAGTTTCAGAGCAACTCAAACTTATAGGAATATTTTGCAATATCAAATGCAAACTAAGGTTAGCTGTATTTCTGGTTGGTCCGTCTGGTGTTGTATCTCATTCTTTATCTGCCTTCAGAGCCCCCATGGACGACCTCACCCAAGCCCTCTCGGCCAGTTTCGCCCTGTCCAAGGAACCGAACAGCACGGCGGCCCCTCACCCTCGGCTGGCACAGTACAAGAGCAAGTACAGCGTGCTGGAGCAGAGTGAGAGACGCCGGCGATTCCTCGAGCAACAGAAAACGTATTTACTACAAACGATCATTTCTTCTTTTATATACAGTGATTAACCACTCTTTTCATCTTATTTCTGAGGGTTTATTATGAACTGTACATGTACTGTAATGTGTCGTCTTTGTTGTTGCTGATTTGCCTTTTACCATTTTGAATCAAAGTAAACGGCTGAACTACGTGAACCATGCGCGGCGCCTGGCTGATGGGGACTGGACGGGGGCAGACAGCGATGAAGAGGAGCAGCTCAAGGCGCAGGAGCAGGGAGTCCCGCCGCGGGAAGCCCCAGGGGAGGAAGAGGCAGAGGAGGGCATGGAGGTGGAGAGGAGGAAGCTGCCGAAACATTACGCCAACCAGGTCAGACTGAACTAGATACCACACTCATACCTTTTCATGATGCCTATTCCTAATAAAAGCTCTCAAAATTGTTTGCACCTTTTGCTTTCTATTTGTGTACGATTTTTCTTTTCTTTTTTTTTATTGTAACATCCAGATTATCCATATAATGTTGTCCAGCAGATGGCGCTGGGTCCTTAGTAATTGAAGATCAGTTTGACTATTCCTTCTGCACAAACACTGTTATTAATTATCCTCCACTGTGCATCAATTTAAAAGACAGTTCAAATTGACAAATATTAACTCTTACAAATTACTGTAAATATTAGTATGTTACAGTACCTGTGTTTGTTTTGGTTTGAAGTCAATACCTGCGCATCAGACAATTTCTTTTGTGTTTGAAGAAAGAGGCACAACGTATAAGTGTTGTCTTCATCGTGCTCTTTTTCAATCATGTAAAAAATAAAGAATAATCATATAAAGTTGTTTTTATGAAATGTGAAAACATGTAATTAACATGACCGACAACAGAGCACAGAGCCACACCTAACAGCCGATTAGCATCTACTACTGCGAGACGGAAGCGGAAGTGCGCGCTGTGTTTGTTTGCTGTGGCAGCGTTGGCGGTGTTAGAGATAAGCTCTGAACAAGTTAATACTTTTATTTTATTTTATTTTACTGGTTTGCAAAACAAAAACAAAAATGCCAAAAAAGCCGCCGGTAGAGGCGGCGACTGAGGAGGACTACGTAAGTCTCAGTCGAGTCACGGAACTCATGGAGCAGCAGAGGGCCATGTTCAGGGAATTAATTCAACAACAACAGGAGAACTTCAAAGGATTTATTAAACTCATAATGGAATCGACAAACACCCGAATAGATTTACAGACAAAGGACATTCAAGAACTAAAAACCAGCCTGCAGTTCACGCAAGGTGAGGTGGACACTTTAAAAGAACAAAATCTGAAACTCACGGAGCGCACAAACACTTTACAGACGGATTTTTACAAAGTATGTGACAATTTGCACATTATCACGGACAAACTGGAGTATCTGGAGGGGCAGAGCCGCAGAAACAACTTGGTATTTGAGGGAGTGTTGGAGTCGCCCGGGGAGACTTGGGCCGACGCCGAGGTAAAAGTTAAGGAGATATTGAAGGAGAAGCTCCAGCTACATCACGCGGTGGAGGTGGAGAGGGCTCACCGCGTAGGGAAACCCGGCGGAGGGAGAGACTGGCCGAGACCCATCATCGCCAGACTACTGAGGTGGAAGGATCGCGAGGAAATCTTGCAGCGCGCCAAACGACTCAAAGGAACAAAAATCTTCATAAACAAGGACTACACGGAATCAATAAAAAGAAAACGCAAAGAACTGATGCCGGAGCTGAGAGCTGCACGAGAAAGGGGGGAGATCGCCTTCTTGAGATATGACAAACTCATTATACGTCCACGCAGCAGTACACCACATCCAGTATAAACACCGGGAAAACGTATGGATTTTGGTATGTAAAAACACATAATTTCACATGTCTAGTAATACATACAGTTCTATAGGAAGCACCGACTTGGACTTTTCAATAAGGAGAATTGCTGAAGCAAACACTCAGGATTTTACATTCTCTCAATACGACCTACAGAACACTGAGATCGACATCGACCCGGAAAATAACTTTTTTACTAGAGCTACCAATGACTGTCAATACTACACAGAGGATCTGTACAATAGTAAATTTAAGAACATTAAGGCATTCACTGTAATCCACTTCAATAGTCGAAGCCTCTATGCAAACTTTGACCACATCAAAAGCTTCTTAAAACAGTTTTCCACACCATTCAGTGTCATTCTAATCACAGAAACCTGGATTAATAATGACAGAGAATTTGAGTTTTCTATTGAGGGTTATGAATTTATAAGTATGAACAGAAAGAACAAGCATGGAGGGGGCGTAGCTATGTTTATAGACTCCAACTATAGTTATAAAGTAATGCAAAATAAGACAATGGTGGTGGATGATACACTTGAATGCCTTACTGTAGAGATTACAAGGCAAAAAAAGAAAAATATTATTGTAAGTTGTATTTACAGAACACCTGGCTCTGATATAGATGTTTTTTCAAATTGGATGGAGGAGCACTTTTCAGGATTAAATCATAAAGTCATGTTTGTGGGGGGAGACCTCAACATCGATCTGTTAAACCCATATAAACATAAAAAGTCGGACGAATTTATAGATACTTTATTCAGTATAGGTCTGTTTCCTCTAATAACCAAACCAAGTAGAATAACAACCCATAGTGCCACCTTGATAGATAACATTTTCTCAAATGAAATAGAAAATGATACAGTCAGCGGGTTAATTATAAATGACATTAGTGATCACCTTCCAGTTTTCGTTTTGTATAAAAATGGATATGTAAAAGATGAGGAGGAAAATAAGTATTGGTTTAGAAGGGTAAAAACAGAGAAAACTATTGATGCATTTAAAAAGGAGCTTTTAGCTCAAGACTGGAGTATTGTGTACAGAGAGAATGACACGAATATGGCTTATGATGAGTTTACGCGAGTATTTCAAAAAGTATATGACAAACATTGCCCAATGAAGAAACACTGTAAAAACAGAAAGTGTAAAGAAACACCATGGATGTCTAAGGGTTTACTAAATGCTTGCAAGAAAAAAAATAATCTTTACAAAAACTTTATAAATAACCAAACAAAAGAAGCTGAGGATAAATATAAGAAATATAAAAATAAACTGACAGGTATCATGAGAAAATGTAAACAGGATTATTATAATACATTGTTAGATAGCAATAAGAATAATATTAAAGGTTTATGGAATATCTTAAATAGTATAATTAGAAATAAACCAAGAACGATTAATTATCCAAAATATTTCAAAGATGAGGATAACACTTTAAATAATATGAATGAAGTTGTCGAAACATTTAATAAATTCTTTGTAGATGTTGGACCGAACCTTGCTGCAAAAATTGCAAATGTTGAGAACTATAATTGTGATCTGATAGAAGCAAATCCTATGTCCCTGTTCCTCAAACCTGTGGAGGAGAAGGAGATACTGGACATTGTTAAAGGGTGTAAAAATAAGACCTCGACCGATTACCATGACATGGATATGAAAACTTTAAAAAGTGTTATTGAAAGTATCTCTAAGCCGTTAACTTACATCTGTAACTTATCGTTGCAAACTGGACAATTTCCTGATGGTATGAAAGTAGCAAAAGTGATTCCTCTGTTCAAAGCAGGAGATAAACATCTCTTTACAAACTACAGGCCTGTTTCCCTTTTACCGCAATTCTCTAAAATCTTAGAAAAGGTTTTTAACTCTAGACTTGACGGCTTTATCGAAAAGTGTAATTTACTCTCGGACAATCACTCAACCTCACACGCGCTCTTCGATATAACTGAAGAAATAACTAATGCTGTAGATAACAAGAAATATGCAATAGGGTTATTTATTGACCTGAGTAAAGCGTTTGATACAATAAACTATGATATATTAATTAATAAACTAGAACATTATGGAATTAGGGGGGTAGCTCTACAGTGGGTTACCAGTTACTTAAAAAATAGAAAACAGTGTGTGAAAATCGGTGACTATCAGTCGAGTTGTCGACAAATTGTCTGTGGTTTACCTCAAGGTTCTATTCTGGGCCCAAAATTGTTTAATATGTATATTAACGACATTTGTAAAACGTCTGAAATACTTAAATTTATCTTGTTTGCTGACGATACAAATATTTTTGCATCAGGAGACGACTTACAGCAGCTGTGTCGGATTGTTAACTTGGAACTCAAAAGTGTCAATAAGTGGTTCAAACAAAATAAATTATCTTTTAAATCTGAGTAAAAGCAAAATGATGATATTTGGCAACTGTAATTCCAATGCTCAGGAAGCAATTCAGATAGAGGGTGTTGTTATCGAGCGAGTCCATGAAATCAAATTTCTCGGTGTGATTATTGATGACAGAATTACTTGGAAATCTCATATTAAATATATATATCTACGAAAATTTCTAGAAGCATTTCAGTAATAGCAAAAGCAAAGCACATTTTAAACATCAAAGCTCTACATACCTTATACTGTTCTCTGATTTTGCCCTACTTATATTATTGTACTGTGGTTTGGGGTAGTACTTATAAAAACACAGTTAAACCAATAATATTGTTGCAAAAAAGAGCTATCCGAGTAATTCATAAAGTTGGGTTTTTGGACCACACAAACTCATTATTTTTAAAATCAAAGATCATGAAGTTTTGTGACATTGTTGAGTTCCAAACTGTACAGATGTTATTCAAAGCAAGGTATAAATTGTTACCAATCCAAATACAAAGAAGGTTCCAAGAACGTACTGGTTGTTATGATTTACGTGATGAATTAAACTTTAGGATTCAGAAACATAGCACAACTTTGAAAAGTTTTAGTCCAACAGTTAATGGTGTACAATTGTGGAATAAACTGGAGATGGATTTAAAACGATGTCCAAACATTAACCTGTTCAAATATAAATACAAACAAAAGACTCTTGAAATATACAGACAAGAAGAAATGTGTTGCCACTAGGGGGAGCAGTAGAATCAATTATGTGTATTTTTTCCTCTATATTCAAGGAAGAGTGTTGCTGCTTGGAACGGTTGTCATTCTATTGCTCAAATTCACAAATGGAGAATTAGGGTTGGCAGGTTATGGATCTGTTGAGAGGAATCCTCCCAACGGGCTTAAAACCTTGTCTTTTAATGCACCACTCAGCATAGGAACATATTCTACAAAATCAGCTGTTAGGGCAGCCGTGTGGGGGTTTGTTGAAGGGGAGTTACTGCCCTCTTCAACTGGCTCACTCTCTGGCCTTTTAATGCACCACACTATGCAGGAACATCATACTTTTAATGCACCACACTATGCAGGAACATCATACTTCACATTTAACTCAATTAAATAAATATATAATAATGATAATGATAATTAAACCCAAATTAAAATTATACTGAGAATGGTAATGACAACTGGAAAGCATCAAGATCTCAGATTATAATATCTATTAATGTACCTTTATACAATCTACCTTTATCTATTAATGTACCTTTGTACTTTATACAATTAATTATATAAACAGTTCATATATTTTATTATTATTATATATTTTTTGTAAGATTGTAAGTTGGTCTGTACGAATGTAGCTGCTTGTAATGTTTTGTAGTGTTTTGAAATGTTCTTTTTTATTTTATTGCATTTTATTGCACTTGGGGGTGGGGGCTCATAAGCTTTTTGCTTCAGCCCACTCCTTTTGAGCACAAGGTGTATTGCTCAAATAAACAAATAAACTAAACTAAACTGACTAAAAAAACAAACACACATTTGTCTTTTGCAGCTGATGTTGTCAGAGTGGCTGGTGGATGTCCCGTCAGAGCTGGGCAGGGATTGGCTGTTGGCAGTTTGTCCCGTGGGGAAGAGGTCTCTCATTGTTGCCTCCAAGGTAAGAATGTGTCACGTCTGCTTCTTCCATTTTATATTGTAGCGGTGAAGAAAGCTGCTCCAGACAAGAATACAGTAGATGAACACAAACTTCCTGTAAATCCCAGAGGTGGGAGGAGTTGCGAAGAAGGTTGTAATATTTTACAATAATCAATGGAATTTGTTTGGATTTTACTGCTAAAGTCACATATAAAGCAACATCTAGCACTGACTGAGGCTAAATACGGTACATTTGAGCAAATAAATGTATTCTGTAAAAATCAATTTTTTTTTCAAAATACTTTTTTTTGTAGAGAAGTTTTGGGGGCCCCTTGTAGTGCCTTTGAGGCCCCGGACCACACTTTGGGAACCACTGTAATATGGGAAATAATTCTGAAGATAAGATGCATTGAAGTTTAAATTATTAAAAGTCATTTTTTAATATGACATTTTCGATCTTTTCATATTCACTCTCAGTGGAATGACTCGGGAGTGTTTTACTCAAGAGTACAATTACTTCCAAGCGATATTACGCAAGTAAAAAGCCCTGTGTTGGAAAATTACTCCCGTCAGTTATTGACTGGAGTAATTAATTACTGCTTAAAAGTTGCTGGCGTACATGAAACACGATATATTGTTTGTACTGTCTAATTGTGTTGAATATATTAATATGTCTGGGTCAATAAAGATTTAATTAAAATAATAATTGAATGAAAAGTTGCCTTCAAGATTTTTACAGTGATTGAATTTTTCATGTATTTTGTTCAGTGTTTTCTTTCGATGTTAATCTGATGGTAATAAGAGTCTTTTCCAAGTACTTCTCAAAGTCATTCGTGCGATTGATGAAACTGTATTGGCTCTGTTTGAACTGTCTCTGCACCTACTTTCAACAACTTCCCTTCTCCGATATTGACCCAATTCACATCAGAAACACTCGCAAAATTGCAGTTTTTATCTGATAACGTGGCTCAGAGTTGGGAGTGTGGTTATGCAATGTCAGCAGAAACCAGTTTCAGTGTTATACTTACTACATTTTGGATTAATAATGGAAGCCCTGAAGTGCATGTGTTTTTGAAGTTGTATATAAATTATCCCTGTGGTAAGTAGGAATAGTTTTATACCAGGAAAGTGTCAATTTTATAAAGAAAATATTTTTATGTAGTTTTAAAAAAAAAAAGTATGTTCTAAATGACGCATACGGCTACCTACTTAATGCTTGGCAACACTGTGCAAGAAGGAAGTAGTGAAATGGTAAAAAAAAAACATATCAAACCATGACAAAAACTAGCAGAATTCAAAATACGAAATACTATGAACTATGTCCTGGTGAAGAATGTTGCACTTTCAGGGTCAGTTCTATCATAGACTGGTTATCTGCACCAGTTTTTAAAGGTATGTTGTGAAGTGGCCAAGTTCCCTAACTTTGCAGCCTGTTGCTTATCACTGGAGACCTATTGGAAATGGCTCATTGTTTGTTTTTGTTTATTTGTGCTCAGGGTTCCACTGCGGCGTATACTAAAAGTGGCTACTGTGTGAACCGCTTCCCCTCCCTGCTGCCCGGTGGGAACAGGCACAACTCGGCCATGGGAAAAGGTGGGCCCACTGTTTTTGTTTATAAAAGACTTTAATGACACGACGGACAATAAAAAAAAAAGTGCCTTTGTCTCATTGTTGTGTAACCGAGCGGACGAGCGACTTTTCCACTTTGAATGTCAGGGCAGAGTCGAGATGTTGGTGAATTGATACCCCAATAAAAGCTTTCAAACCTCCGCTGCGTCCACTCTGGGCCTGTGGTTTTAGGGATCGTTGAGCTGTTTCAGTCGTTTGACAACCACTAAAGGTGCGTTCAGACCAAACGTGCGTCCACGCCCCATCCGCCTCTAGTCGGACGCCAAACATTTCCGCTTCACACTCGTGAGAAACACTGGTTTTCTGGCGCGTGAAGTTTTGTAAGCGTCATAATTGGGAGGCGCCCTTTTTGCGCCACTGCTGCAGGTAACCGGTGACGCTTGTGCTCACTATTTGAGCCCGGTCCGTGATTGGTTAACAAGGCGTAAATGAACGCACGTGTAGATTGGATTACTTGAGTGCATGACCCCCGGCTCACATTGAATCCGGTTACGGTCCGGTACGGCGTCCGCAAACTTACCCCCGGCTCACACTGAATCCGGTTAACGCCAGGTACGGCGTCCGCCAACTTAGAAAGTCATTAAAACCAATGTAGCACACCGCTCCGCGAAGTCCGGCTCCGGCGGCAACGGAAAGAATCCGCAAGAAGTCTATCTTTGCCGGATCAACGGATCAAGCTGACAAAAAACACGCGCCAAACAGGAAGTCAGGTCTCGTGAATAAAATCTGTCCGCTTACTACTTATTTTGTCTCGTTTACGACCTGTAAACGCGTGTAACGTCGTAAATGTAAACATTTCTCCATTACCAGTGACACAGGGGCATTAGTTTAAAGCATCCACTTCACTGGGAGAGTCGTTGTACTGGCAAATACGGCTTTTGTTACAAAAACTACCTATATATGGGGCGACTTATGACGTGACCTCGCACCAAGAGGGAAACTCGCGTGCGCTTCTGTTCTCGCGGGGGCCGTTTCTGTGCCTGACGCCGGAGCTGGCGGAGCCACAGTGTCAGCCGGACTCAATGTGAGTGGTAGTTTGGAGCAAACCCGGACCGGATCAGGACCGAAACCGGACCGTACCCGGACCGGATTCAGTGTGAGCCGGGCGTTAGAAAGTCATTAAAGCACACTCGCACTGCTCCGTGAAGTCCGGCTCCGGCTACCGAGGCCATCCGGCGGCAACGGAAAGAATCCGCAAGAAGTCTATTTTTGCCGGATACCGGAGCCCCAACGGATCAAGCTGACAAAAAACACGAGCCAAACAGGAAGTCGGGTCTTGTGGGAGAGGAAGATCCGGTGTATTTCAAAATAAAATCTGTCCGCTTATGACTTATTTGGTCTCGTTTACGGCCTGTAAACGTATGTAACGTCGTAAATGTAAACATTTCTCCATTACCAGTGACACAGGGGCATTAGTGTGTTGCAAAACATCCACTTCAAATGCGGCTTTTGTTACAAAAACTACCTATATATGGGGCTATTTATGACATGACCTCGCACCAAGAGGGAAACTCTCATGCTCTTCTGTTCTCGCGAGGGCCTGGCGCAGCATCTGGCGCCGGAGCTGGCGGAGCCACAGTGTCAGCCGATTTCAGTGAGTGGTAATTTGGGGCAAACCCGGACCGGATCAGGACCGAACCCGGACCGTAGTTAATGTGAGCCGGGGGGTTAGGCCTGATTCACACCGCACGCGGCTTCGTGAACAAATTAGTCTTCGAGTCCCCCTCCGCGTGCATTCGCAAGGCTCTCTTCAAGTCGCGTCCTGTTGTGCAGATGAGAAAGCTCTTCTGAGTACAGACCGGCGCCGAGGCAGCGCGCAGGGAATCGGCGCGCGCCGCTGCCGCCTCTGCTCCTGAAACCAAAAATGGAACTTGAACACATTTTTTCCGCGTGTGGGCTGCGCAGCGAAGCGGCTTTCAGCACTGAATGTGCAAAAATCACTTTTATAAAACAATTTCATGTCTATCCAATCTTGTACTTGGAATAAATAAGGAAATATAACTTTGGGCGTATTCATTAAATTTTCCATGTACTAATACATGCATAAAACACATTTTGCACTTTAAGGAGACGTATCAGTTGTATTCCTATCTTATAATTAATGGTGCTGCTTTAGAATGAACCATGAGGAGTTGTTTTGAGTCCAATACTACTCTGGGCGCTTCGCCCGCGCTCCGTGGCAGTCTGAATACATCCCGCTCGCCGCGAAGTAGTTCGGCCGCAACGGGCGCTCGGCTCTGCGTGCGGTGGGAAACAGGCCTTACATTTCCAAGCACATCTACATAGGGTTAACATGGAAGTTGGTGGTGTGGTCGTGTTTGGTCTGTACGCACCTTTAAACCTTTCACTGTGACTGAACTCAAATCATGAAACTGATTACTCTTACCCCTCGCCTTAATAGATACGGATATTGCAATATCCGTATCTCAAGAAGCCACAATCACTAAAGTATTCATTGGACTGAGATCGATTATAAAAAAAAAAAAAAAAAAAGTGCTAACAAAAACAATGCATTGAACTTACAAATGTGTGGCAGTTCAGCTTTAGTTAAACATTTACAACATTTAGTCTTGGTTTGGTCCTGATGGTTTAAATCTTGACACAATTTGCTGAAAAACTAGTTGCTTACAATTTGTGTTTAACCTCTTACACGTTTAATGTGACTTAACCATACACATTTTCTCCAGTTCAGTTTTACCTAAATCTAAAAGCTTCTCGATGGAGCTTACAGGCTCTAGGCCAGCGTAACACCTCTTTTGAAAGCTAAGACCGACAAAACTGATGGTCCCCTTTGTTACTTTTGTTACCCACGTTTGACGTGTGGTCACTGCATTTTTGTCACATCTTTGAAGCGTTATTGTCCTTTTTTTTTTCTTTTTTTTTTTTTATAATTTTCTTTTTTTACTTTTCATCGCTTTTTTTTTTTTCTTTGTTGCTTTTATGTGGCGTTTTGTCGTGTTTTTGTCATTTTTTTGTGGCCTTTTTGTTGCTTTTTCATCACTTTTTAGTTATATATTTTTTTTCGTTTTTCTTTGGTCTTTATTGACCTGGCACGTTATCTATTTTGACGCTGTATTTTTCAAATCGCTTTTGGGTGAAGCCAAACTAGAGAAAATGTGCTTGGATCAGGCGGGGGTTAAGAGGTTAATTGGAATGGAACATATCGTGTTGAAACGGTTCAGTGAAATATCGCAATAATATCGTTTAGCCGCACTAAACGTCAATATAAAACATGCGCTTGTATTTTCCCTGCATTCTGCTGATAACGCAGTCCAAATTGTAATGTTTTACTTTTTGTGCTTTAGATTACACGATCCTGGACTGCATTTACAGTGAGGTGGACCGGACTTACTACATTCTGGACGTGATGTGCTGGAGAGGTCACCCGGTCTACGACTGCCCAGTAAGTCTAACCTGTAGGACTGTGCAACACAAAAAACATGTACAATAATACCTGGAAAAAAAGATGTAAATAACAGTGTGTTGAATAAAGGATAAAAAGTTTAACCAACCCCCCCCCCCCACCGCTCTCAAATGCCTGTCTAACGACTTAAGTGGCAGCGCTTGTGCTGCAGATGTGGTTCTGGGGGCCATGTTGACCGCAGTTTTGCCGGCGTCGTCCAAAAAGGTTGTTTACTCTCCTTGTTTTCTCATCAACAGACGGAGTTCCGGTTTTACTGGCTCCAGTCCAAAGTCCAGGAAACAGAGGGGCTCTCGGAGATCGCCAAGCGAAACCCTGTGAGTGCACTTTTCAGACGAAACTCTTTTTCCACGCGACACTTTAGACACGCTATCCTTTTGCCATTTATGTTCATCATTGTTTGAGAAGAGAAAAATGAGTGCATAGATAGATTCAATTGTTTAGGAATTTAAAAAAAGATTAATTTCTAATTCCTTCAGTAATCTTTAATCCTAACTCTATTCCTGATTATTCCTTCATAGTTGTTTTCAGTTTATTTTCACATGATCGTTTTCTGCTTCTGAGTGTTTTTGTCTCCCTTTACCATTCTTTCATCCAGGTGCATTAGGATTTTTAAAAATGGAGTTTGTAATTCTGTGATGTTTTTCCCGCGCAGTTCCGGTTCGTGAGCCTCCAAAGCACCGACTGCTCCGTTGAATCGATTCACAAATCTTTGGCCGCCGACTACAGCTTCAGTGTAAGTCGTCCCTTTTTAAGTGTGTCTAGATTCAGAAGCGATGGTCGCGTTTCCATCTTTCAGCTTTTCAGCCAAATGCATTTTGCCAAAAGCTCGTTTACCTCTTGCAGGTGGACGGCCTCCTCTTTTACCACAAGCAGACGCACTACACCCCCGGCAGCACCCCTCTGGTGGGCTGGCTGCGTCCGTACATGGTCACCGACATCCTGGGCATCCCTGTCCCCGACGGACCCTTGACCAAAAAGCCCGACTACGCGGGGCACCAGCTCCAGCAGATCCTGGAGCACAAGAAAACCTCCAGCGAAGTGCGGCCCGGGGACAGCAGCGGCGGCTATGAGCTGGAGCACCTGTCCACACCCAGCCAGAACAGCAAGGACGACGTCGCCTTTTTAAACCACAAACCCATCAGAGAGGCTCGCATGGAGATGTGAAGCAATAATGCAAACCTTTACTGTTCTAGTAATGGAGGTGGACCGATGATGGAAAATGTCTGAAAATGACGATTGCGAGCTTACACAAACGTCTAACTTTCACCGTCACGTTTAAAATGAGTAGAATAAAAATCTGGATTGGTGCTCTATTACAGCACTTATTAAAGACTAAATCAAGTTCTGAGAAGTACGAGAACATGTGCCACACCGCTATAGATAATAATGGATGAAATAACTAGCCCTTCCTGACTTTTTGAAGGCTTGGGGAGCGACTACAATGCTTTGTTCATAACCCTGTGGTTGGTTTACTTCCATTTACAATGTAGATTTTGTTTTTGAATTTAAAGTATCAACATGTGTTTAAGGCGCATACAACTGATAACCACTTTCTTTCACTTACATTTTAACTACTACTAAAGGTCCACATTTCCACAGTATTCCAAATGTGTTTTATGTTCATCAAACGAGCCTATATTCGGCTATACTGTCCATAAATCATCTGCCTGTCCAATTGGAGAAGTTAATCAGGTTATTTTTGGTGCAAAAGACAATGAATAATTTTCAGGCTTAAACCTTGTTGCATGCCACTCATTTCAATGGCAGCTTTTTTTAATTTCATGGACAACATCGTTATTGCAGCCATTGAGGTGTTGGCAAAGAAAGATTTCTCCATTGTTTTCATTTTTTAATGTGCTAATACTTTTGGCGCTGCCCGTTCTGGTATTCAAATGGAGTTCACTGTTCAGACAAATAAGGAACTGACTTTTAAAATGTAATGTCAAAGTGCTACTTTCTTTTTTTATCTGTATCATGATAAATAAATGCTTTTTATGCCTTGCGGAAGGAAGCTTTGTGAGGTTTGTCTATGAATGTTTCCATAACATGACATTTGATTGGTGTATTGCCAGTGTCATTGGAGTTTTTTTTGTACAAAAATGGAACAAATTGGTCCATTATAGTGGTTTCAGCTATTTTGGTCCTCCAGCCGCCTACATGGAACATTAGCAGGTGAAAATAACACCTTTACATAACGTTACGCTTGCAGTGGTGCAAGTCATTCTGGGAAACGCAGGCGTCGGTGAGAGAAAATCCTTCATATCACACTGTTGCCAGTATAAAGGAAACTATTGTCTAGATTGTTTCATAAAACAGTAACAACAGCCTTTTCTGTCTGTTCCTCCCTTTGGGGCTTTACAGTTGTAACAAAATGCTCTCAAAGTCACACATTTTACTGCAAAGATTGTTTGAATATTTACTTTCATCTTTTAATAAATTGAATAATTTGTTTTCAAAAACATCTGTTTTAGCTTTGATTACAACATGCATTATTTCAGTAAGCTTCTGCAATGTGAAAAGATCCAGCGTTGCGTTCATTCACCAAGATCTTGTATTGATGATGGGAGAGCATTAGCACTGTGCAAAGCACATCCCAAATCCCAGCACTTCCAATTCCAAGCACACCTCCTCCAGTTGTTCTGGGGGGACTCCGAGGCGACACCAGGCCAGCTCAGGGACATGGTCTCTCCAGAGTGTCGTGGGTCTTCCACGAGGCCTCCTTCCAATGGAACATGCCTGGAACACCTCTCGCGGGAGGCGACCAGGAGGCATCCAGAACAGATGCCCGAGCCACCTCAGCTGGCTCCTTTTGATGTGAAGGAGCAGGAACTCTACTCTGAGCTCCTCAGCCTATCATTAAGGGTGTGCCTAGAATCGCCTGGTTGGAGGATTAACCTACACAGACACGGTGAGAACGTGCAAACTCCACACAGAAAGGCCCAGTCCGGCTGGGGATTGAACCGGGGACTTTCTGTGAAGCAGGACCTCTAATGACTGTGCCACCGTTCTGCCCAATTTGGGTAATTTAAACCTTTTGGGTTTAAAACTGGCTAGTTTATTCTGGATATGATCTTGATCTATGGTACTTGGGAGGGTAAATGTTTTATGAGGTGGTAAAAGGTTTAAGAACTACTGCTTTTTACGCACAAATGACTTAAATAACAAATTTAATTCAAATTTTTTGTTAATCATGATATGCTTCCACAATGAGAGAAATTTCATACGGTTGACCTGATGATTCACTGTAGGAATTTGTCTGACAAATGTCTTATTAACGTTGTGTAAACTTGCCCAGCTTTCCATAGATCGCTACAGACATGAGTTGTCAAAGTAATTCGTCGAGTACAAGCAGTGTTTCTTTCGCAATGAGTCACGGCTGAAGTAAAAAGGCCAAAGTCAGGTGTGTGGTTTCAGCAGGAATTAGTCAGTGCCGCGATCGCTTTCCAGGAACTAAACACCTGCCAGTTCGCATTAGAGCTGCTGCCTCAGCTCTGCCTCTGCCCCACTTCGCTTTGGCTGTGCAGGCATTTCAGTGAATCAGCAAAAAATAATGAGTAGAAATCTTAAAGCCACACCAAGTAACATTTCACCCAATAGCTGTTATAAAATACAAGCATTTCTTGTATTACATATGTTTTTATTGCTGGAAAAATACCTAAGAATTGGCTAAACGTGCTGTGAGTGGTTCACCTCAGACCTGACAGTAACTTTAACGGGAGTGGGATGTCTCCAGCTCGTCTCCATGGAGATGTTGACTAAAGGACGCCAAATATGAGATTTAAATAGGTTAGGTATTCATCCAAATCCATTCTTTGATTACCCATGTGTTTATAGGTGCAGACCTATAAATGTAATGTTTTTCTGACACATTTCTTCACAAAATATTAGGTTTAGGTAGGTAACTTTTTCACACTTTTTACATAAAGGGCGCCGCAAATTCATTATGGGGGGGTCTTGTGTTTTGTCAAATATCAGCGGGCTGATATATTTATTTAATGTTGTTGCTAAAACCAGTTTGCATTGAATATCTTGTGGTTGTGCCCATGTAGCACTTTGTGATTGTACTATTTATAAACAACTGCATTACTATTATTTAAGGATATAATTTAAGTAATTTTTCACAGCATTTGCAAAAATAGAGTGAAATGTTCCCATGTGCTTGCTAAGTGGTTACTTAACACAACAAAAGCTTTGCTTCCTTCCCTATTTTTCTTAATAAGCCTATCAGAGCTCTTGCACCAGGTCACTGCATTTCTAAGAAATTGTCAAGTTTCAGTAAAAAAAAGTTACGGTTCAGTTATTACAGGCCCCATTGTCTATTCACTTCTTTGAAATACTGCAGAACTAGGTCATTCTGTCACGTGTAAAACATTACACTCCAATATTTTCCTCCTTCTTTCCATATTGAGCACAATGGCACATATAGCTATAATTAACAATTAGCTACTCAAATAAGAGTAATGTTACTTTAGTGTCATTTTACTCAAGTCAAGTAAAAGCCATACACATACGTAATGAATACGATAATATCTAAAAATAGAAAAGTCCAGGCAAAACTACATCCTATTTCTTTCCAATAAAACCTTCAGACTGTGCATTGTTTTGTCATGGGCCAAGGATTATGAAGTTATGTTTATCTATTTGGAAATAGATATGAAAGATGATGACACCAGTGTATATCAACAGCATTGCTTTGATGGTAGAAAAGGTTAAATCCGTCGTGAGACAGGTCAGTTTTACCCTATTGATGATGTGCTGTTGCAATAGTAATTCTATAGCTACACAACATGATTGAAAACTAATAAAATAACCACAAAATACAATTGTCATTTCGTTGTTTCACTCTCTTTTTTTTCTTTCTTCAAATTATTATCCATTCATAAAGAAAGTGATGTTCTGCTGCCATTTGAGTCTTGAAAAGAAGGTAATGATTAGGTTATTTGAACAGCTTCTCTAAACAGAGAAAGTGAGGAAAGGAGGGGATAGTGCTCTTCCTGTCACAGGGCTGATGCTCAGCTATGATTGGTCCATCCCAGCGCATGAGTTGAACACTTCCTGGAGCTATTTAGAGCTCATCAAAGGACTCGTTAGACCATAAACAAAAGGCTGGTTAAAATATCATGCTGCAGAAACTGAGGGACCAAAGGTTATGTAGCAAGTGGGTTAAACTGCTGAAACACCCAGCAGTGGAGATTGCAAAATTATTCTAATATAAACTTTTCTCCACTTTGGTTTTTTCCACAAATCCCACTAAACCACCCACCCCTTCTTTTTAAGAAAATTGGAAATGTGATTTTATCTGAAGCACGCGCTTTAGTCTCAGAAGAATTAACAATAGGTGTATATGTATGTGTTAAAATACTTGGACTATATCGGACAGGGCTAGAGATACAATTCATATCATGATACATTGTGGCCGTACCGCCTTTGCTATGTCATATCTCGGCAGGATAGGTCCTGGTTGGTGGATAGGAGACTGCCGGGAGCACTCGGAAGCCTGGGTGTAGTGTGTGGGTCCGATGGCGCAGATTAGTAGCCTTGCTTCCGTCAGTGTACCCCAGGGCAGCTGTGGCTACAATAGTAACTTACCACCACTGAGAATGGTGTGAATGATTAATGCACACACTTCTAAAACGTAAAGCCAATATGATTCATATTGGCCCATTAATAATATATAATAGTAGAACTAAATACCATTGTTCCTGACAGCCTGGTGGGTAAAGCTGTTCTTCAGTCGACTGAACCTGGCCTGTGGTCTCTGCAGTCTCTTCTTGACTGTGTGGTGTGTGGGATTCCGAAGGCTTTGCAAACGAGACCTTCGGAGTGAAAATGTCCTGGATGGACAGAAGGTGCACATGATGGGGCTGGGACTCTGGCTCCTCTCAGTTTGTGGTAAATGTAGAGATGATGTCCCATTTTCGGTCAGTGGTGTAGCCTTTGTGGACTCCCTAATGGCAGACCTGACGATACATTAATGTACAAAACTGAACTGTAGGCACATTGTAAATTGCAAAATTAAAACATGCTTTGGGTTTTACTAAAACATTTTAAGAAAAAGTTGACAAAATAGTTTTATTCCTGCCAAACCCTCACCTTCTCCTGTAATGACACTCAAAATGGCGATTTTTCTTTTCTGTTTCCTATTTTTATGAATGAAGGCGGCGGTCAGGAGCCTGTTATCCCTACCTTCACCGACAGAGGGAGGAGCAACCTGTAGAAAGCGCATATCCCCGGGGGTCAGCCTGCCTGCCTCCCTCTGCCTGTGTGTCTCTTGCAACATACGACGTTCCGCGCTTTAACCCACAGATCCATGGCACTGATGACACAGTCGCGTGTGCGAGAGGTTGGGCGGCCGACAAAATCTGTTTAGCATCGAACAAGAGCTGAACAAGCCTGCTTCACTTCACCGTGTGCCTGTCCCTCCTCTGCCCCGACCAGTCTACCGTCTCCTCGGTTGAAATTTGACCCAACATCCGCGAGCTGTCTTTCCCCGTTCGGATGTGGCAGATTGGGGCTAATTGACGTGTTTTTGTTTTTTTCTCTCCCCCCGCAACAGTTTCCAGCCATATTAAGCAGATGCTGTAGCAAATGAGTTTAGCTTTTAGCAAGAAAGACCAGAAAAAGCCTAAAGGTTGTCGTTTTCGTGTTTTTTTTTGTTTTTTCCGCGAAGACGCATCGCCACCAACCAGCTCACGCTTCATGAAAACGACACGTCTCGTCGGCAAAAGGTGACTCCGCGACCATAAAACCATGGCAGCTACTCTGACGGTGGAGGAAGAGCAGGTAGGCCACGGGACGCCTTTCCCCCCCCCTTTTATTTCTTGTTTTTCAACGTCTAATTGCTCGTCTGTTTCCGCACCTGGACGCGGTTCGCTCCGTGCGCAGTGGCCGCGGTGGGTTTTGCTGTTGCGAAATCGTTCCCGAACGCCAAAACGGAAATGTTGTATCGATCTGTGGCGCATTATTGCCCTCGTTGCATCAGTGCCAGCTCGCTTCCTCTTCGACGTCAACACGACCCGTAGTGTTGCAAAAAAAAAAAGAAAAGAAATATTTGCTCTGTAAAGGTTGACTTTGGCCACGACATGGTTCGTTCGTTGCGCACTTGTCCAGGTGTTTGGTGGATGTAGCGTGTTTGTACGGTCAAAGCGGGCAGTGGAAACTCGCTCAGGCGGACTAGCGAGCCATAAAACCGTGTGGTGCGGTTATGGCGAGCAGAGAAACTCGGAATTGTGATGCTTGGTCTTGGCTTGTAGCCCTTTTTTTTATTATATATATAATTTTTTATTATTCCAATTCATTTGTTGAAATTGTAAGTGATTGTGGCTTTTGGTGTGTGTGGGCTATACATAAGGGTGTACAAATAGCCCATAACTGTAACTTAACTCGTAAACCTATAAATGATAAACGATATTATTGGCTCTTACGATACTAGATAAGTAAGTACACTATTGAGCCAAAAGTGCATAATCATATCCTAAAATACCGCACAAGTTGCAATAAACATGAAATATAATGAAACCCAATTGGCCTCAGGTAAAAATCAAAGCTTTACATAGAAAGAGAATGGGGAGTGTTGCTAATAAACAGACGATTAAATATTGAGCCCAAAAATTTATTGTCTATCTGTTGTATATTGAACGATTAGTCGAAATAGTAATTATTGTGACGGCCCTACCTATGGCCTATTATGATGTTAATATAGGAACCTAGACCTTAAAGGGTATAGATTTCTTTTGGGGTTTACATACAACAAAAGGGTTGGTTCAAACTCATTCCTAACTAACCTTGATGCATTTCTAAAATCGCAATTCTTCAAACGGATGAGTTCGTTTCACATTTTTGAGTAAGCAGTACGGTCACGGTAATATACAGTGCCTCTCGAAAGTACTAATACACCTTGAACTTTTGCACATTTTGTCATGTTTACAACCCTAAACATAAAGATTTTATTTAGATTTTTTTTTTTTACTGAAATTTAACACACAAGTAACAGACAACTGTGAAGTGAAAGCAAAATGATACATGAGTCTGTTGTTTTTTTTTAAATAGAAAAGTGAAAAGTGGGGCGTGCATAAGTATTCATACAGCATTAAATTGCCTTTATAACATTCCTAATGACTGCAGAATGTTCACATCTTGCCCTAACCATTAAATAAAGGCCACCTGTGTGTAATCTACTCTCAGTATAATTCCAGCTGTTCTGTGAGGGCCTCAGAGCTATGGTCAGAGTGGATTGGTCACTAAGCAACATCATGAAGGCCAAGGAGCTCACCAGAGAGGTCAGGGATAAAGTTGTGGAGAAGTTTAAAGCAGCGTTAAGTTATACACAGATTTCCCAAGATTTGAACATCTCACGGAGCACTGTTCAATCCATCATTCAGAAATGGAAAGAGTATAGCACCACTGCGAACTTACTAAGACACGGCCGTCCACCTAAACTAACAGACCGAACAAGGAAAGCACTGGTCAGAAATGCAACCAAGTGCCCCAAGATAACTCTGGAGGAGCTGCGACGTACTGCCGCTGAGCTGGGGGAATCTGTACATGGGACAACTAGAGTCGTACTCTACACAAATCTGGCCTTCATGGACGAGTGGCCAGAAGAAAGCCATTATTGAAAGGAGGCCATAAGAAATCCCGTTTGAAGTTTGCTAGAAGTCATATGGAGGACACAGCTACAATGTGGAAGAAGGTGCTTTGTTCAGATGAGACAAAAACTGAACTTTTTGGCCCAAATGCAAAACGTTATGTATGGAGCAAACCTAACACTGCTCATCGTCCTGACTGCACCATCCCCAGTGTCAAATATGGTGGGGGGAGCA
The DNA here is from genome assembly GCA_021464625.1 of Proterorhinus semilunaris. NCBI lineage: Eukaryota > Metazoa > Chordata > Actinopteri > Gobiiformes > Gobiidae > Proterorhinus > Proterorhinus semilunaris. Next base: position 25,159,924 of record CM038356.1, on the reverse strand, counting down.
TCATGCTATGGGGCTGCTTTTCCTCAGCGGGGACTGGGAAGATTGTGAGAATAGTTGGAAAGATGGATGGAGCCAAATACAGAGACATTTTGGAGGAAAACCTGCTGGAGTCAGCAAGAGAATTGAGGCTGGGGCGGAGATTCACCTTCCAGCAGGACAATGACCCTAAACACAAAGCTAAATCTACAATGGAATGGTTTAAAAACAAACATATTAACGTGTTAGAATGGCCCAGTCAAAGTCCTGACCTAAATCCTATTGGAAATCTGTGGAAAGACCTGAAAACTGCTGTTCACAAACGCTCTCCTTCTAATGTGACAGAGCTTGAGTTGTTTTGTAAAGAGGAATGGGCTAAAATGTCAGTCTCTAGATGTGCAAATCTTGTAGTCATACCCCAGAAGACTTGCTGCTGTTATTGCAGAAAAAAGGGGGTTCCACAAAGTATTAATTCATGCTGTATAAATACTTGTGCACGCCCCACTTTTTGGTTTTCTATTTTTTGAAAAATAACAGAATCAGGTATCATTTTGCCTTCACTTCAGTGTGAATTGTGTGTGAACTTTCAGTAAAAAATCCAAAATAAGATCTTTGTTTATGGTTGACAAAATATGCAAAAGTTCAAGGTGTATTGGCACTTTCGAGAGGCAATGTAAAAGCAACATCATACAAGGGGCTTCATCAAAAAATGTCTACTTTTACTAGACATCATGACTAGAATAAAATATTTTTTTAGTGTGCTTGTAGTTTAATGTTAAATGTTTTTGACCACACGGTTTCGAGCGCTGCCATCCAGGCTTTTCAGTGACCTTTTCATGTTCGCCACCATAAACCAGAGTCATAGTTTACATGACTAACATTACTGAGGTAAACGGTCATTTTCTCTCAACGTGGAGAGCAGGCAGTCCGGGCCAAAGCCTATTATTATTATTTCTGAGTGCAAATATAAAAATGCTTCATGTAGAGGTGGCTTTACTTTAACCGTCAGCTACACTTTGATGGGGCGAGTCAAGAGTTTGCAACACTGATCGGCAGTTGTTTCCTCCTCAATGACTGAGTGTCTCTCCTGTGATGCCACAGCTTCTGACGTGTAAAATAAATTGTGATTTTAATGACTGTCACTATGAATGGGTGTTTGACTATGTGTGTTCAGACCTGAGATGAACTGCCTTTTTGTGCGCTCTGTCTAAAGCACTATGACCTGAACTGCTAGGAATGTGACAGTGGATGTCTCAATATTAGCTTAAAGTTTGCCTATGTAAGTATGTATATAAAGTGCCTTGCGAAAGTATTTGGCCCCCTTGAACTTTTTGACCTTTTGCCACATTTCAGGCTTCAAACATAAAGATATAAAACTGTAATTTTTTGTGAAGAACCAACAACAAGTGGGACACAATCATGAAGCAATATGAAATGTATTGGATATTTCAAACATTTTCAACAAATAAACAACAGAAAAATTGGGCGTGCAAAATTATTCAGCCCCCTTAAGTTAATACTTTGTAGCGCCACCTTTTGCTGCGATTACTGCTGTAAGTCGCTTGGGGTTTGTCTCTATCAGTTTTGCACATTGAGAGACTGAAATATTTGCCCGTTCCTCCTTGCAAAGCAGCTCGAGCTCAGTGAAGTTGGATGGACAGCGTTTGTGAACAGCAGTTTTCAGTTCTTTCCACAGATTCTCGATTGGATTCAGGTCTGGACTTTGACTTGGCCATTCTAACACCTGGATATGTTTATTTGTGAACCACTCTATTGTAGATTTTGCTTTATGTTTTGGATCATTGTCTTGTTGGAAGACAAATCTCCGTCCCAGTCTCAGGTCTTTTGCAGACTCCATCAGGTTTTCTTCCAGAATGGTCCTGTATTTGGCTCCATCCATCTTCCCATCAATTTTAACCATCTTCCCTGTCCCTGCTGGGGGCTGAATAATTTTGCACGCCTAATTTTTCAGTTGTTTATTTGTTAAAATTTTTTGAAATATCCAATAAATTTCGTTTCACTTCATGATTGTGTCCCACTTGTTGTTGGTTCTTCACAAAAAATTAGTTTTTTATCTTCGTTTGAAGCCTGAAATGTGGCAAAAGGTCAAAGTTCAAGGGGGCCGAATACCTTCGCGTGTGTGTGTGTGTGTGTGTGTGTATATATATTAATTAGACATTCATTCATATTCCCCCTAGGCGATATTATCGAATGTAGTTCTGCAAAATTGGTCTCTGCTGCTGTGGGGAAAAGGCCAAAGAGTTTTCTGCTCTATTAGTAATTTATTTGACGGGGACCGTACACTTCGATGAACATTAAATGTTTGTGGAAATGTGTCAGTATTGGCTATAGAGCAGGTGAAATGTAAGGCTACATCTACACACAGCATGAAAGGGAAACGTGGTCATTTACGCAGGGAAGAGTTGGATCTCTGACAGGATCCAACTAAGTTTGGTTAAGGTCTCTAAACCTGCAGAAAGTTTCACTCTGTGTGGCATTTACTAGAGTGTGGACATAGAAACTACTTTAGTTGGTGTTTTTGAGAAGGATATAACATTATAACATGATTAAAATGATTTAACATAGATCTTTTTCAGTGTATTCCAGTAGCTAGAAATATTGAAGTTGACCATGTTATATAGGTTTTACTGGAGCATATTGTTCAAGAGGAATGGCCTCAACAATTGTGGAAACCCTAAAATGGTGCTTTTCATGCAAGTTATTACACAAAAACTTGGCATGACTTCCTGATTGACTTAGATAAAGAAAAACAAGTAAAAGTCAGAAAAGCCTTTCAGCTCAGAAGGCTGATTCTAGTTTCTATACTTTTTCCATGTTCATGTCTGGTCACTGCCTCCAAACATCCACAGAAGGTTTAATCCAAGAGTTCAGCATCTCAATCTGGCAAGCAAGAAGTGTATTGAGCAACACCTTTTGCTATTCCGCCATATCTTTCACAATCTCCAGCCTCGCGTTTTTAAATGGTGGTTGTATGTTTTGCCTGCTCTGATCATCTATCGGACTTGAAACCTTATCTGGCTCCCCCATTTCCTGTTTGAGCCGGGCCCCCTCCATGGCACCGGACGATCGCCCCCAGTGCATCCCATTCCACACATGGAGAGTAGAGGGGGAACATTTGTGTTTGTGTGTGTGTGTGTGTGTGTGTGTGTGTGTGTGTGTGCGTGTGCGCACATGCACGCGTGTGTGTAAATCTCCCGAGCATTGGGAGAGCAGAGGAGGCAGGCAGCTGTTAAAAGCATTAAAGCATTTCCACTCCCGGGAAGAGGCCGTTTATGAGTTAGAGCAGCGGTTCTCAATCTGTGGGCCGAGGATCGCTGGTGATGTGTGGGCGAATTCAGGAGACTGCTGATTCATTTAACTTTAGAGTGTTTAGAGTTATATCTAGGTCTGTAAGTACATCTTAACAAAACCTATTTCAGTCCCCTGTTAAGTTCTATGATCGGTCGTCCAAACTTTTCAGCTCTTTGACCAAGTTATCTTGTAGACACTTTTTTGTGTACAAGAAGAAAATGGAACACAGTATACATATTCTAGGTCCATTTACACTAGAGATGTTGTTTTTAGAGCTGCACCGATCCAGCTTTTTTGCCGATATTAACCGATACCAAGAGACTTTCTTAAAGGTGGCTGCTGTGAATGAAAACCGTGAAGCCAAAACGGGTATCGGTCCAGTATCAGATATCTGTAGTCGATATTCACAATTGTGTATTTTCCAGTTCCGATATCCGATACCAGTATCATATCAGTGCATTGTATTATTAAAGATATACAGTCAAAGCCCATCTGAGAGCATGAGACCTCATCTTCACATGTGGATTGTTCGCCACAGGGTCCAGATCTTAACCTCATTGAGAATCTTTGGGATGTGCTGGAGAAGGTTTTGCGCAGTGCTCAGTCTCCCATCGTCAATACAGGATCAAGTAAAAAATGAATCTTTAGACATTGCAGAAGCTTATTGAAACAAACTACAGCGAAAAGCTGTAGACGGTCCAACCAAACATTGGAGCGTGTGACCTTTTCTTTATGGTGACTTTTTTTTGTATGTAACTAGGGCTGTGCAATTAATCACGATCTCAACTTTGGTCATCATGGGGCTTCTCTGTGTATGTTCATGAGTAATAATATCAAATCAAGATCGATCAAATGCCATATCGCTCAAAAGTATAATGTGGCTTGTAAAAACTTTAGCGACATTTGAAAAAGACTAGCCACAGTGGCCAGTGGGCAAAAAACAATTAATGGCCGGCCCTGCCTGTGCCCATCTCCCAGAAGTCATAGGGGTTACAAAAGCAAAAGGTGGCCGATTGGTGCTGAGAGTGACGTTATTGACTTCCTGTTTTTGGTATCGACTCGTGCCAGATGGGTTGCACCACCCGGAGTAAAGCCGTGCCAACATTATCCTCGCTCTGCTCCTACATCTACTGTAAATAGATGATATAGTGGCAGCGTGTGTAATCAAACAGACAGGAAAGGAGGCCATGCCAAAGGGCTGAATCACGACTATCCATAAAATGATAATGTAATCCAATAGCCCCGCAAGCGTCTGGTGAATGGAGGTGCCAGGGTGACGGTGCAGCCCTGCCCTCTTTGCCTTCCCATAAAACATCAACGCAATTCACTTCCTGAGAAGAGACAATAATAGTCTGCGTCTTTCAATATGAGCCCGTCTGTCAGGAATGTGAATGCGAGGCACGTCGTGAAAAGAATTAAAGGCTCATTCTGGGAAGATGCGGTGACTCGGGAGGTGATGTAGTTGAATACTGGTTGTGCTAACCTTGGGGCAGTCAGCTGAAGCTTTTACTACGAGCTGCTGTCACTGATGATCTTTGGTATAATGAGAATAGCCCAGAGTTACCCCAAACAGAGGTGCTGGTTCTGTTCCGGGGGAAAAATTAGGTCATAACAGAAGTTGTGAATGAAAAGGCGAGAGTTTGGATGTAAGAAGTTTATTACCAAACAAAACATGCCTGGAGACGAGCAAACAACAGCTCTGCCGCCATAGATCTGCATCATTCTGAACATCAAACATAATTCTGGGAAGATGAGGTGGACCGCACGGAAGCCCTTTGAACATGACGAGGCTATTAGCCGCTATTACTTGGCCACTTTCCAAGGAACTACTGACACTGACGTTGGCATCTTGAGTGAAGTGTGAGTGGCCTTTACAATGGTGCCACTGGATACCAGTAAACTCATTCATTGGCCTCTAATCCAGCGACCACAGCCCAGGGATCAAAAGCACAACTTCCGCGGTGTGCAGCACGAAGTCTTAGTAAATATATGGGCAAATGGGAAAGTCCTTTACACTCTTGATTTTCTAAAATGATCAACAATAATCTGATTACAGAATGACAGAAAACGTTTAATTAAGTCTTTTTCTACAGTTGGTCCGCCCTAAAGGTATCCAATGCATTTGCTCTCTGCCTATGTCCTTCTGGGGTCTTGTCCTGTTCAGTGCTTACAGACTGGTTGTGTTTGGTTTAGCCACATCCGCCGGGCTGGAATTTGAGGACGAAGTTTGTTTTCTCGATCGTACGCTGGAGATTAATATGATCCAATTGGGACACGTAAATATTTACCTGACCTGGACCAATCTCTAAAACAGGACTCTGTATTTGTATTTATTGTTTCCGAGAAAAAAACATTTTTGTTTTTACTGGTCCACCAACCACTGAAGAACAGAACCGAAAGCGCGGCCGCTTTGGAGTTACCCAGTTGTCTGGCCAGAACACTTTATTAAAGGAAGGGTATGTAAGATACGCACTTGGTGGAATAAAAATGCCATTTCAATAACAGATAAACCTGGGTTGCCCTAAAGCGGCCCCCATGTATTAAGTCAAGTCCTTCATCAGACAATGAAGGACTTGTAGTCCGAAACGTAAAAGACGTAAAAAAACGTAAATTTGTGAGTACAAATTAAAACCATTCTTGGGAGCTAAAACGCAGTTGTGCTGATTTTTTCTATTCTTCTTGCATGTGTTACCTTCTTTTGATCCAGCACACTGCTCAGTCAGGGATGTCCGCGTTTTTTTGATTGTGCTACATTTTGGCTTTTAGAACATACATTTTCCATTTAGAACTAAATTTACACTGCAACCCCTAAACGCCTCATACGCTTCCCGGTGTGTGCTTTATAAAACCAGAAAGGCCTGATGGCTCCCTGTAGATATTGGATTATCAAACAGCATGGACAGGCTTTCAGCTTCATCCGTATTGTGTAGCTTTAAGCTACACAATATGTGGACAATGGAGATGCTCATTTGAAAGCTCAGAACCTCCAGAATATAGTGGCTTGCACTAGAGTTAAGAATCTGGTAACCCTAAGTGTGGGAACATTCTGATTGCATAATACAATAATACTCTCTTGTCTTGATGCACTTGGTGAAGAATTGTACTTCTTTGAAAATTGCTATCTTGATGAAGTATTCTTCTCTTAAGTTGCTTTGTTGTTTGTCTGTTTAGTATGGAACAGTTTTGTGTGTTGCAGTTCTTTGCCAAAAACTACTGTTGAAATTGAGTCTGCATGATATTGCTTACAATAGTTACCTGTAATTTTACTACAGCTTGAAGACTATTGGACTACACTACAGCTGGAGAATTGCTAAAAGTGTGTGACCCTGTCTAGCAGACTTTGGCTGAATCTCCCCACATTTCCGCCAGCGTTGCTGCACTGTTCGGCCTCTCTCCGTCAGGTGCAGTCTTCTCCCACCTCCTGAATGTTAAGCCATCAGTGAGGACACAGTTCGGGCTGCAGACAGTAGAGTCCTCTGTCCCATCATTTTGTATTCAGCACCAAAAGACTTGACTTCCTTTCCTTTCTAAGCTCTCAGTGCCTCCTCTGTCGCCTTTGGACCATTCAGAGGTGGAGGATGCTGCAAAAAAAATGAAGAAAAAAATATAAACTGGCTACTATAGGCGTATCTAACATGACTAGACTTGAATTAAATGTCATTTGAATGTATCGCAGACCCAGGTCAGGAATCGCACCACTAGCTTTACCGTCTCCGCCGACTGAATGTTTGTATTTGTATTTATAATTTGTATTTGTGTGTAACTTGCAGGTCGTAGATAAAGTTCTCTGGTTCTGATATTTCAAGATCATTGTTTTTATCTTGACCCCAGTGACGAGCCGTTACCTCATTGTTTTCTGGCCACCTCGAACTCAAAGCCATGGCGTTTTTGTTGAGCCCTTTAGTTGTGCAACGCATTCCTAAGAAGGGGGAAGAATGCATTTGTAACGGTGTTTATAGCTTATGATTTCCAGAGGTCATGGACATTGGCCGGCGTTCAAAACGGACTTCCAGGAAAATAACAGCGGTCAGAGCTCAGCAGAATTGGGAAGGGACTGTTTTTATATGGTGTAAATACAGAGAAATTATAGTTTAAAACTTTTCGACCAAAAAGTAACTAGAGTTTTATTCTTCTTAGAAGTGGTATTTCCTGCAAATTGGGTATTCTTCAGTCTAATCAGAGCTTAGTCTATTAGTCTAGCTTTAGCTATATCAGTGGTGAGAACTTCCTGGAGTCACTAATTTGAGACTTTCCCCGAAATAGTTTCCACATTTCTTGACATTGGAGATGAACCCGATATTGTACATTTGCAGATCTTCCACACTTTTTTGTTCTGTTTTCTGGCCATAAGAAATCCAGTCTGAAGTTTGCTAGAAGTCATGGAGGACACGGCTACCATATGGAAGAAGGTGCTTTAGTCAGATGAGACAAAAATTTAACTTTTTACTAAACGTTATGTATGGCGCAAACCTAACACTTCTCGTCGTCCTGAGTGCACCATCCCCAGTGTCAAATATGGTGGGGGAGCACCTCTCCTTCTAATTTGACAGAGCTTGAGTTGTTTTGTAAAGAGGAATGGACTAAAATGTCAGTTTCTAGATGTGCTGGAGAGTCATACTCCAAAAGACTTGCTGCTGTTATTGCAGCAAAAGGGGGTTCCACAAAGTATTAAGTCATGCTGTATAAATACTTATGCACGCCCCACTTTTCACTTTTCTATTTTTTGAAAAATAACCTTTGCCTTCACTTCACAGTTGTCTGTGTGTGAACTTTCAGTAAAAAATTCTTAATAAAATCTTTATGGTTGTAAACGTGACAAAATGTGCAAAGGTTCAAGGTGTATTAGTACTTTCGAGAGGCACTGTATATACTACGGTAAATCAGAGCAAAAACCAGACTGCAATAAATGAGAAAAATCATGACTAAATCTGAACTTTAGCACAGTTTTAACTTCCCGTGTGTTTTTGTTTCAGGCCGTGTCAGGCTCATTTCTATATTTCAGTCATAATTAACCAGGAGCCCATAGGATCAGAAATGGCTGCGTCAGGCCCACATTAATTTCTTCCCCGCGCTCTTTAGTTCCTGGAGGGTTTTTATTTTTTTTCTGCGGCCACCACCAGATTTCACATGCACCTCATTAGTGGAACATCTGTAGACTGCTGTACCACTGGGCTAATTGAGTTAAACTGAAGTAAAAGAGAGCCCAGATGATGAGGAATTGGTTTTCCGAGCCATAAGGACTCTTTCTAGTACTGTGCAGTCCTATTCTAAAGGACTGTTTCAGCTCTAACCTCAGAATCTTCAGAGAAATAACATCTCATTATGGAAGTCACACTTTTATCACTTCAGTGCTAAAAAAAAAAAACCTTCATTGCCCATCCTCTCTGGTTGAGAAAGAAAAATTCACATTTAATTTGATTCTATTCAATCAAATGTTCTATGGTCATAGAGGATTAGCGGCATCTTATTTAGAGAAATTAAGGAGATTTTTTTTGTCATTAAATCTGGATGTTTTTTCTTGTTAGAAAGTTCATGCTTGATCTCAGCAAAATTGTGGGCCTCGTGTTCAGTTAGTCTTTCCTAGTTACACTTTGTGAGGGCGGCATAATTTTGGGGAAATGCCTAATTGCAATTTTCTCTACAAATACTGGGATTGGATGTGCAATTTATGTTTCAAAATCAAGATACAGGACTTTTTAAATCCAGAAACATTACATTTTGATAAAATAATGAACTATAAACTGCGAAAGAATCTGCTAAAGAAAATAATCTGATACATTTCAGGAAAAGTTTGTGGTGACCTATAAACTACTGTAGCGACAGCGGCCTTAACCTGCACTATCGGCTCCCCCTACCAATATCAACCACTACTCAACATCACGCGTGCAAGGACACAAACTGCAAAAAGTATTCTTTAAATTAAGGACACATTTACCATTTCACTTATTTCTAGAAGTTCTACAAAAATGTACTTTAAAGTAAATTAAGATTTGTTTTTACATACTTCTAAATTACTTTATGCAGCCTTTGTGAACAGTTTATACATCTTCTTTTCACCATCTTTAATGAAGGTACTTTATTCATCTTCTGTACTCAGTAGTTGAAGTCTTCGACCGTTTCGCCTCTCATCCAAAAGGCTTCGTCAGCGTCGCTGTACCTTCATTGAAGATGGACAACTCCTGTACGACTGAGAACTTACACAGACTTCTTTTCACCATGTTGAGCTGTATCTTGCATACAAGTGCTGCTGCGTAGTTTGGTTCTCACTCAGATCACTTTTCAAAGTGGTTTGCCTTGTCTTTTTGCAGCAGCGTGTCATTAACTACTGTCTTACCAGATTCCTCCACTGCCTTTTGTAATCCTCCTCTTGCATATTCAAAGACTCTCTAGGTCAACGATAAGAATCACAGAGGGTGCATCAAGTTCCACCAAAGTTAACTTCCTTCCTTCCCCATTTAATCGACCTCTCCTCCGAAAGGTCACTGCAATGTACTTCATCACGTCTTTTCTTGCTTTTCAGGCGACGAGGCAGTTTTTGGAGGAAATCAACAAGTGGACCAGTCAGCACGGTGTGTCGCCTCTGTCCAAGGATCTGGCCGTTAAGTTTCTTATGGCCCGGAAGTTCGATGTGCTACGAGCTATTGAGCTTTTCCACAGCTACAGGGTAAGGCTACTGCTGTATGCGTTTGGGATCTCAAAAGTTTTGCAACATTATATTTTTAGTGATGAGGATAAAATGCATCATTTTATTTTTTTTAACAATGGTATGGTAGATAAGATGGCAATCGGGAGCCAACCACAGAAAAGGAAGACTTTGCAGCAAAGATATTTAGAGGTTCATTAGACAAATGTTTTGCTAAAACTAAAGATTGTACCCAGCTTTCTTTAGTATGACCATCTATGTCACTTCCTGTCACCAGCTTAAAGGGATATTTCAGGATTTTTGACATGGTGCCTCATTTCCTAGTTAGTAGTGTTGTTGTTTTCTGGAGATTTTTTTTTTTTTAAATTCAAGCAGTTCTTATATTTGAAGAGTTTAGTGTCGCTAGGCTAGTGCTAGGCTAGCGCATTCAAATGTTCCGTAAAACATAATTGGACAACGCACCCAAGTTCGTAAGTGTACAGTGTAGTAACATTATTATTCACCTTTGGCCAGAGAATGAGTTTATAGAGTAATAATGACAGTAATATTTCCCTATGAAATTCAACTTTCGTCTTGTATGACATTCGTGATCAGGGCTTCTCTTCTCTTTTTTGTTTGTTTGAGATGTTCGGCAACGCTTCCTATGGGACCCTGGTTTGAATTAGGGGGAACACAAGCCCCAGTATCTACAGCTGTACATGTGAAAGACGTTTGGAGCATCTGAGACGTATAGATTAACCACATTGTTTTGAACATGTGCAAAGTGCAGATGGCGACCTGATTATTTTAACATCAAACTAAGGAAAACGTGGTCCTAATTAGATCCACAGGGCAACTTTGTTAGTCGCTCTAAATACTCTTTACGTCACACAATGGTCTTTATACCTTGTAAGCTACTTTTGGACACTCAAATATACAGTGCCTTGCAAAAGTATTCGGCCCCCTTGAACTTTTCAACCTTTTGCCACATTTCAGGCTTCAAACATAAAGATATAAAACTGTAATTTTTTGTGAAGAACCAACAAGTGGGACACAATCATGAAGTGAAACGAAATTTATTGGATATTTCAAACATTTTTAACAAATAAACAACTGAAAAATTGGGCATGCAAATTTATTCAGCCCCTTTACTTTCAGTGCAGCAAACTCTCTCCAGAAGTTCAATGAGGATCTCTGAATGATCCAATGTTGACCTAAATGACTAATGATGATAAATAGAATCCTCCTGTGTGTGAACAAGTCTCCGTATAAATGCACCTTCTCTGTGATGGTCTCAGAGGCCAGTTTAAAGCGCAGAGAGCATCATGAAGAACAAGGAACACACCAGGCAGGTCCGAGATACTGTTGTGGAGAAGTTTAAAGCCGGATTTGGATACAAAAAGATTTCCCAAGCTTTAAACATCCCAAGGAGCACTGTGCAAGCGATAATATTGAAATGGAAGGAGTATCAGACCACTGCAAATCTACAAAGACCCGGCCGTCCCTCTAAACTTTCAGCTCATACAAGGAGAAAACTGATCAGAGATGCTGCCAAGAGGCCCATGATCACTCTGGATGAACTGCAGAAATGTACAGCTGAGGTGGGAGACTCTGTCCATAGGACAATAATCAGTCGTATACTGCACAACTCTGGCCTTTATGGAAGAGTGGCAAGAAGAAAGCCATTTCTTAAAGATATCCATAAAAAGTGTTGTTTAAAGTTTGCCACAAGCCACCTGGGAGACACACCAAACCCGTGGAAGAAGGTGCTCTGGTCAGATGAAACCAAAATCGAACTTTTTGGCAACAATGCAAAACGTTATGTTTGGCGTAAAAGCAACACAGCTCATCACCCTGAACACACCATCCCCACTGGCAAACATGGTGGTGGCAGCATCATGGTTTGGGCCTGCTTTTCTTCAGCAGGGACAGGGAAGATGGTTAAAATTGATGGGAAGATGGATGGAGCCAAATACAGGACCATTCTGGAAGAAAACCTGATGGAGTCTGCAAAAGACCTGAGACTGGGACGGAGATTTGTCTTCCAACAAGACAATGATCCAAAACATAAAGCAAAATCTACAATAGAGTGGTTCACAAATAAACATATCCAGGTGTTAGAATGGCCAAGTCAAAGTCCAGACCTGAATCCAATCGAGAATCTGTGGAAAGAACTGAAAACTGCTGTTCACAAACGCTGTCCATCCAACTTCACTGAGCTCGAGCTGTTTTGCAAGGAGGAATGTGCAAATATTTCAGTCTCTCAATGTGCAAAACTGATAGAGACAAACCCCAAGCGACTTACAGCAGTAATCGCAGCAAAAGGTGGCGCTACAAAGTATTAACTTAAGGGGGCTGAATAATTTTGCACGTCCAATTTTTCAGTTTTTTATTTGTTAAAACTGTTTGAAATATCCAATAAATTTTGTTTCACTTCAAGATTGTGTCCCACTTGTTGGTTCTTCACAAAAAATTACAGTTTTATATCTTTATGTTTGAAGCCTGAAATGTGGCAAAAGGTCAAAGTTCAAGGGGGCCGAATACTTTTGCAAGGCACTGTAAACTGAGACTCACCACTCCATGGCGTGTTTTAATAATCTTGAGAAGGATACACAGATATGACAAAATTAGGTACAATTGGATTAAATATAATTGTTACGATAAAAAGATATCTTGAAACTTGTTCTCGACTTTGAACATACTGTAATGAAACGTCTGCTTTTTGAATTGGGAACATGTCTAAAATTTCTAAAAACAGAAGTGAAAGTAAGTAATGTACTGTTGTGGGCAGATCATCTCAAATGGGGAATAGGAAACCCTTCTCTATTCAGATCAAATTCAGGAATTTTGCAAGTGCATCAGTAACCACAGATGTGTTTTTCCTCGGTTATATTGTGGAAATATGTTTTTTTTTTGTCATTGACAAAACACACTTTGAGTCAACTAGCTGTTCATTCTTTAGACACTGTTTTGTTAACTACTTCACCTCAAACGTACCATGTTGTTATGAGGTGTAATTCACTTTCATTTACACTGTCTATTATCAGTATGTCACCATCTTACTAATTCAAATTTAAGTATGTAAACCGTGGATAGTTTTCTTTTGCTGCGTTCACGTAACATAGGTTTGTGAATTTTGCTGTCTTTAAGGCATTATTGTGCCTAAGATTTGCATAATTGCTCTACTGCATAATTGTGAATTGTTATAGTGGAGGTCGGGACACTGACACTAACTTTGTGAAGCAGCAACGTAAAGCACATCGGACACATTATGTAATTCTATTACCGGGAATTTAGATAGATCTATTTATACATTGATTTACCAAAATAAATGCCCCATTCTTCTACAAATAATTAATTTTATGGTGTGAATTTTATCTTTTTTCGCTCTAACCGGGTCCCGGGCAAAGATTATTCTGTTACTCATTGTCCTTTCTTCATATTTTCAAGCCAGGTTACTTTCTCACAGGAATGACAAAACACTGACACTCATTGTTATGGAATTCATCTGCCTCAGGCTCACAGTTGCTTCATTTCAAACTTCAACCTGTAGTCGACCTATCTTTGTCGTCTTGTAGACAGTTTTCGTGTGAAATGGTTGGTGATCATAACACTTGGAAGGCTAGCACGTTAACGTTCCCGCTGCTGCACCTTCTGAAGCACTGTTTACTTGCCTACCCACGGCAATAACGAGTTCAAAACGCTGACAAGTCACAGATTCCATTTGAAACCCTCAAGAACTGATATAAACTGAGCTATTAGACCAACCTCTCCAGTGCTGCCCTTGAATCTACCCGACAAAGAAAGTCCTCCCAAGATGTTACCTGAGTGGAAAAAGCCTGCCTAGCTGATGGCTGATTATTATGATGTCCTTTTATGTTGATAAAAGGCTTCAGCTGCTGTGTTCTTTTCCAGGAAACTCGCCTTAAAGAGGGAATCGTCCGACTGCAGCCGCACGAGGAGCCGCTGAGGTCGGAGCTGCTCAGCGGAAAGTTCACTGTCCTGGTAAGAAAATGTCATCCACATGACTGTTTTGATCAAATAAAAAGTAGATCAATTGTGAACAAGTGCAGGAAAAGTTATGCTCAGTACAATATTTAGCACGATTTTGGAGAAAATATTGAATGACAATTATGGCAATTGCTTTTAGATTTGCTATTTACATTACAAAATAAAGATTCAATATTCTCAGTGCTGATGTTGCATAGCCCATGATGCTAATTTCCGAACAACTGTCTGCTCTGTACCTGGAGAGTTAGCCGTGCCTTATTGAAATGAATTATTATTTAAACAAAACAGGGCAGAAAACAAGCAGCTGTTGGATAGTTACTTACAATGTTTAAAGCGTTACTCAGGATGTAAATACTTCAGAGGAGACTTCTGTGTTTAGTGCTGTTTAGCATTGTAGCGAACAGGCTATTAATGTTAAAAGGCTAACATTAGTTTGATGCTAAAAAAGTCAAAATAGCGCCACTGTCTGAAATACTTTTTATGAAACACACTCAGCTTGACGTTTATTCTTCTGTTTTTTAAATCTTATTTTTAAAATCGCATATATATGTGGACAGTAAGCAGTCTTTACCCTACAACACAAAGTTAGCCAATTTAGCTTGAATTACGCTCCGGTTGTGTCTATACTTTTACAGTAGATAAATATTCAAAGAGAGGTTTCCCTGGAAAAGGCTCATGACCCTCTGAAAATGGTTTTGCGACCTATTTTGGGGTCCTGACTCCTGACCCACCAGTTGGGAAAAGCTGCAATACTTTAGGCCAGTGATTCCCATTTGTTAATTGTTTATCATATTACAATTTGGTTGCACTAGTGGAAAACCTGTAACAAAAAAATGCACTAATTGATGGAGATGGTGGTGAAGGAGAAGAAAGAAAAAGATGAAGGAAAAAATAACTAATTCAACACTTTTCTTTATTGATGCTGAATGCATATTTAAACATTTTTGCAATTCGGCCTTTTGGCACAGTTGAAATTCCCTTCCATTTGCCCCACACACACTCTCTCGCTCTCTGTGTGTCTTCCCTTTGACGTGTTACTGATGCTGCACATCCTTCGCTCTGACGTGTGAGTCTCCTGCTCACATCCTGTTCCTGTCAGAGTATTTTTAGCTCAGAGACACACAGGACATGAGGCGATGTGCTGACAAAGAGGACGGCGCAGGGCAATGCCGTGGTACTGACGGTGCGCATTGCTTTTGAAAACTGTGAAGAGCTAAAGTATAGATGAAGGATGGGGAGGAACGCCGTAAAGGCCGACTTCGTGAAATAGGCTTGTTGTTGTTTACATTGCCGTGACGATATCGCTCCCTGAAAATACTCAAAAACTTACCCTTGTGAAGAAGAGGGATGTTAGAAATGCGTTAGGAAAGTTTGGAATGAGTGGTTTGTAAACTTAAAATCAGGTACAGAGCCTTTACTGAATGAAACCATGAGAAGTCTTGGACAAAACCTGTACTTTTGTCAGGTCAGCTGAAGTTCAGCGAAAATCTGGATCAGTTTTCCTGAAGATGTGAGACAATGTACTCAAACACATCTTTTTTCTGCTTTGTCAAAAACTTTAACCTCTTAAACCGCCTTAACCGAACACATTTTCCTCAGTTCAGTTTTACCCAAATCTAAAAGCTTCTTGACCAGAGTTTACAGCCTAAAGTCCAAGGTAACGCCTCATTTGAAAGCTAAGACCTACTAAACAGATCTAAGATTTGTTCTTGTGTTATTGTCACTTTTTTGTCGCCATTTTGTTGCGCTTTTGTTGCTTTTTTGTTGCGTGTTTAGCACTCCTTTGTTGCTTTTTCATAACTTTTAGTTTTTTCATCACTTTTTTGATCAGCTTTTCGATTTGGTTAAAGTTGAACTGGAGAAAATTTGCTCAGTTAAGGTGTTTTTTTTTCATGATTTGGCACGACATGGCAACCTTAAGGAGCTTGGATTCTTCTGTTGCAGAAACATTTAAAAGGGTGAAAACTGCGGCGTAATTGTGCTCGTCTTGAGAAATATGCTGTGTTTATTGGAGAGGAAGAGGAGGTATAGGAGACGGCATCATTTCAGACAGAGCCGCTCAGCCCTCTCTGGAGCGGAGCCAATAAAACGCCAGATGAACTTAGCTGCCCCCCTGTGGTCAATGTTATTCAGCTTTGTGATGTTTTTGACTTCTGTATTTTTGACTTTGTGGAGTTTGCATATGTATTTATGAATTGGTACAACCCGCACATTCACAATCAACACACCAGTTTAAAAAAAGTGTCTCTTTGGATCAAAAAATATTGCTGACCTCTGACCCAAACCGCTAAGTACTGTATCCGTGTATTAGCAATCAGTTCATATGATTGGACTTCTCTTTCGCAGAACGCCAGGGATCCCTCGGGCGCCTCCATTGCGTTGTACACGGCCAAACTCCACCATCCGAACAAAACCGGGAACCATGTGGTGCTTCAGGCCCTGTTCTACCTCCTGGACCGCGCTGTTGAGAGGTACGATGAAAAAATTACAGTCATAACAGCTTAATCACTTTAACTTTGGTCATCTTACCTGTTTTCTACTAAGCCTATTCCTGTTTGTTTTTTGTGCTTCTTTCCCACAGCTTTGAAACGCAGAGGAACGGTCTGGTGTTCATTTACGACATGGCGGGCTCCAACTACACGAACTTTGAGCTGGACCTCAGCAAGAAAATCCTGAACCTGTTGAAAGTACGTGTTCAAAAGTATTATTCTCCGTTCTTGTGCCCCAGACCTTTTTATAGAGAGGCAAGGAATAAATGGAATGTTATGCCTCAAATCCACCATTTTGTCGGGAAAAGGCAACAATGTTTATAGAGTAACATAAATCAAGTGTTCTTTGACTAAATACTTGACTAAATATAGCTACATACAGTAACATTCTGTGGTAAAATTGATGTAAACAAACCTGTTTCTTCTCCACTAGGGGGCGTTCCCTGCCAGACTGAAGAAGGTGCTGATTGTCGGGGCTCCGGTTTGGTTCAGAGTGCCCTACAACCTCCTCAGCCTGCTGCTCAAGGAGAAACTCAGGGAGAGGGTAAATGGACACCAGGCTTTTACTGCTTTCACTGTTCACTGCTGCATTACTAGTTAAATACTTGTTTTCCCCTTTTTTTTTCTTTTTTTTTTACAAATTAGCCAAATTAAAACAGACATTTGGAGACTTCAAATAACAGTAAAATATTGTCTTCTTAAAGTTTATTATAAACCGTTTTACAAATTTCCTGTAGTGCTCGTGTGTTGAGCGATGGTCGGGACGTGACATTGATTGTTTCCTGTGATTCGATTTGGGGACTCGCTCTGAGAATCTGCCCAGGCTGCTGCACAAATACCTAGGATGTTAATGCGTGAATCACTGCCTCTGTCACCCACACTCCCCGCGGAATAATTGCATTACCGTTGATTATTTCGGAGAAAGTAGATGTGCCACCAAGCACACGCACTTTCCAAGTAAAAATCTTCATGGAACCAATAGCAATAGTTTAAAAAAAAAGTATATTACACTACTACAACTCCAAAAGTAATCTCCTGTGCCTCATGACCTTTGAGGATGATTTCGTTGCAACATATAACCTGCAGCGCAATGATTTTAGTGGGTCATTCGGCCAGTCACATCTCTACTTACTTTTCATCAGTAGAGGACCAGCAGCTGTAGTTCTTCCAGTTCTTGGCTCTTATGTATTCTTTTTTGAGGGAAATTATAACTCTATGAAGTTGCTGCCTGTTGGATAAACCATAGCAGATTTTTTTTTTCCATGGCATTTGTTTTAAAGGTACACTGTTTGTGGTTGTGAACTCTATCAATGGGTTTTGGTCACATGACTTCTTGTGAAGAACACCATTTTGAGGGCTGTTCATATTCAAGAGAATCATTTGAATAATTTATTCTTCTCATCCTTCTTCATCTCTACCATCTCCAACTTCTTCTTTCACTTCCTGCTTCTTCTTCCTCCTTCACCTTCTGCTTCTCCTTCACATCCTCCTTCACCTCCTTCACCTTCTTCTTCTCCTTTATTTTCTTCTCTGCCTCCTTCACCTTCTTCTTTTTTACCTCCTTCTCCTTCTTCACCTTTTTCTTCTCCTTTACTTTTTTCTTCGTCACCTTTTTCTCCTCCATCTTCTTCTCCTTCTTCTTTACATTCTTCTTATCCTTCTTTTTCTCCATCTCCTTTTTCTACTTCACTCCTCTTTCACTTTCTTCCTCTTGTCACTCATTTCCCTCTTGTATGTGTAGGAATGTATCCCATTCCACTTATTAAATTCAGGCCTACGAGCTGAGTGATGATGTGGACAGTGTCTTGAAATGTTATATTTTGTCCAAGATAGTATTTCTCCAAGACCAATACAGTCATCTTTTACTAACTCATTGGCAATATATTCAGTCACACACACTTCCCTGTCGGTCCTTTAGGTTCAGATGGTAAAAATGGCCGAACTGAAGCAGCACCTGCCGAGAGACTGCCTGCCCCAGCACCTTGGGGGGCTGCTGCCTCTGGACGCCCACACCATGAACCAGCAGCTGCTCTCGGGCCAGAACGGGAGTGTAGACCCCGTGGACGAGCTGATGGGAGTCCCCTTGGAGGACTCTTCCATCCACGTCCCGGGCCCCGAGTCCATGAGGCCTCAGGAGCTGATGACTCTCCTAGGCAGGCTGCAGAGGTCGGGCATCCACCAGGAGTACGAGGAGCTGAGAAAGGAGCCACCGCAGGGGACTTTCAACCACTCACAGTCAGTGTTTTCAGTCACCAGGACTCTGTTAGCTCTTGCATGGTTAGAAGTAAACTCACCAATAAAAGGGAACATACTTGTCGTACCAAAAAAAAAAATGGACCAAAATACAAAACCTTAAAGGAACAGGCCACTGTTTTTCCATATGATATATGTTCCAGTGAGATAAGTTCTTACCTGAGCTTAGATGAGTTGATACGTACCTGTCTGGTCTTTGTGCCCGTGGAAGAGCGTGGTAGCTTCCAACTTCACCCCCGTTTGGAACTTTAGGAATATACTGGGAGAGGCCAAAGGCTAACAACATCTTTGGTGGTTTTGCGTGACTGAGGGCAAGCACAAAGACCAGACAGGTACGTATCAACTCGTCTAAGCTCAGGTAAGAACATATCTCAGTATGGAAAAACAGTGGCATGTTCCTTTAACCGCATCATAAATGGGGCTTGGTACGTTAAACCATACCAGTAAGGTTTAGGTACAACTGGTATCGGAAAAATAAAAGCATTGAAAGCAGGTACCAAAAAGAATATTAGTGTTGCAAAGTTTTAATGCCTGTTGGTCCAGAGACGGCAATAAAGAAAGTTACTTGATTGTTTAAGGAATAAATTAACATTATTGATCTGTTATGACAAATATTTTAGTATAGGTATTGTTCAGGCTTAATAATAATTTAACAATACCCAGCCCTAATCATAAACAATCAATTGTTAACGTTGATAAATTATACAGATTAGTTCCATAACTGTTAAATAATGTGTTTGTGAAACATCAATATTAATTTTGTCTGTAGCCTTGCCATGTATAACGTTCCCCATCTTCCACGCCCACAGAGCTGTATACAACCAGGACAAGAACCGTTACGGAGACGTGCTGTGCCTCGATCAGACACGAGTCAAATTGAAACTCCGTCGAAATGAGGTTAGTGCTTCAACACTTAATTTCGATCATGAAAAGAAAGTACTTATGTCTACTCAAAACATTGTATAACAGAGATTACTAGATTGAAATTTCATATCAACCTGTCAAAAATGGTATTACTGAATATTGCTCGACGTGGGATTAAGATATTATTCACTTTTTCTGCAGAGGTCTGACTACATCAACGCGAGCTACATGGACGGCTATAAACAGAAAAATGCGTACATTGGTACTCAAGGTAAACATAGGCTGTGCATTCGTACAACTTCTGGCTAAATACCATTTATTTCTTAATGTATGTGTTCCTCATTAAAGTGCTCTATTTCAAATTAACTGGTCACGCTCCTTTATACCTGACTGCACTGATTGAACTCAAAAGTATGTTTACGTGTCTCTGGTTGGGTTTAGGGCCACTGGATCGGACCTACGGAGACTTCTGGAGAATGGTGTGGGAACAGAACGTCCTCGTCGCAGTTATGACCACCAGGTAAGCTGCAGTATTTTATGGTTTCTTTACTTACTGTTAAATCTTGGGTCTGGTGCTTTCAGGTGCAATGCTAATCCTTTTGCTAATTCCCTCTTGTCGTCATAGCAAAATGAAACATGGCACGCACACAGGCAAAAACGTGAGAAGAGAGATGACTTAAAACTTTTTGGTGAAAAGTTGCTACCATTAGCTGCTTACCTTTTAGCTTGAGCTGTTAAATGATCGATGGCTTCCCTTCTCAGGCAAAAAGACCATTCACGTAAAAATAAAACAGATCTGACTGATATTTATCCATAAATATTCCACTGTCTCTTGAATTTGGTGCGAGAAGAAAGTAGGAGACATTGCATTTGACTATATAGTCTACTACAGTGGTTCCAAACCTGGGGTGCCTGGGATTATAGAGGACCCAGAGCTTTGTCTGGTCGGAGGGTCATGTGTCATTTATTTTAATTTTATTTCATTGTTTTGTTTTTTATTTTTTTTAGCAAATTAGTCAAATATGACTGATAAATGATTACAGGTGCATTAAACACTCAAATGTTCGTTTATTTGTTTGGAATAAGTAATTATTAGCCAATATTATGTTTTTGATACATTTGTAGTGGCCATAGTTTTGTAATGGGGCGGCCCAACTACAGCATATGCAGGGGTGTCTTTAAGGAAAAAGATTGGAAACCCCTGGTCTACTATTTCGCTTGGGTCTTCATAGTAAAGGACGAGGGTGGACATTCGGACACAGCCATTGCTTTATTTTTTTGTAATAATTCATAAGGTGACAACATCAAATGCTAGCACTTGCATAAAACAATTTACAAAAGCCCCTTTCAGTCATGCACTTCCCTGTGGACAATCTCTTGACATTATCAGAAGAACTTGGAAGTGGATCTTGATCCTCCTTCTTTGCAGGACAGAGGAGGGCAGCCGGAGGAAGTGCGGTCAGTACTGGCCCCTGGAGGAAGGAGGGCAGGAGGTCTACGGACACATTGCAGTGGTGAACCAGAGGGTGGACCACCATTCGCACTACAACCACACCACACTCGAGCTGCACAACACAGAGGTAATGCATGGTTTTAAGAATTGAAACTTCACTCAGTTATTGCAGACACCAAGTACAAGCCATTACAATAAAAAAATGTATAATGGCACACGTATATCTGTTGGTGCTCTCTCTGGCGCCAGCTAAAGATTATTCTGCTGTAATGGGCAGGTGCTTTGGTAGACTGTCTATAACACACTCATAAAAATGACAGCCCTCAAATAAATATAACTCGGGATAGTGCTATAGGTGCACACACCATACCCTCTACAGATGCTTTCATATTCAACCTGCTTATTTCATTTATGTAAGTGGAAGGTAGAAGTCAATCATGCTGGACCCATTGAGAGGCTCGGATACAATGACCCGTCAATTACTTCAATGATTCTTTGCCTTTTATAGTGGCTGTAGAAATGTAATGCAATAAGATGGTCTACTAAAATGGCGGCAGTAGTAGTAGTAGTAGGAGTTTTAAAGGAACTCTACTACTTTCAGAGATACTTTTTGTGTAGTACTTTTCATGCATACCTTTTGTAAACTCGTAATGAAAAAATTCTGTACACTTTGACAGTTTCACTTGTATGTATGTAGTGAACTTATGTCGCAATTTAACAGAATTCTTAGTGGTAGTATCTAAATTGTACAATCACCACGGTGACGTAGACAATGTAATTTCACTTTCTTGTATAATTTCTCTAATATTCCAAATAAAAATGCTGATTGATGCAAGTTTACAGGAATACTCACACCTGCCCGCAGCTGAAGAAAGGGACATTATCAGCCCTCGAATATGAAGCCAACCACTAATGCCCTTGTCCCCCTCTTGACCAGACCTGTGAGCAGAGGCAGGTGAGCCACTTTCAGTACCTGAGCTGGCCCGACTACGGCGTCCCCACCTCGGCCGTGACGCTCATCGACTTCCTGGGCGCCGTCAAGAAGCAGCAGAAGAAAATGGTGAAGGCCCTGGGACCACAGTGGACGGGACACCCGCTCGGTCCCCCCATGGTGGTTCACTGCAGCGCGGGAATCGGGAGAACAGGTGTGACTGCTGAGCAACATGTGTGTTTGCATTTATATAGCTTTCTAAACATGCAGTGCAGACTCATTTTGGCGAATGTGGTCATTTGTTTGAAATGTGGGGAGGGGGGCTTCACTGGTTCACCTAGTTATACCCACGTAAACAACCTAGTTTCAAAAGTCTATTTTTCTCATTTCCCATTGATCCGCACTAATGCCAAACTGAAGTTTAAAATGTTTACAGACTAAAAACCGTTTGGTAGCTTGTTTCAAGAAGCAAAAAATATGCTTTACTTAACTGGCTTTTGAGGAACGAAAAATAAGTTGTTTTGGTCCAATTCTCCACAACCGGCTCCCTTACGCTGTTTGTTCAGATATCTAGAAGATGAATTCATAACTGTATATGGTTTCTAGTGATTGAGTTGTATGTCTTGACAAGATACCGTAGTTATTTGTTTAACTACATTTGAACCCATGAAATCAAGATCTCTTTAGTAAAGTACCTCCAGCAAGGCCAATCTACCCATGAGTCTAGCTCTAAGATCTGGTCCCCGGATGCTCCTGACTGGTTACCTTGGCTGCATAGAGGGATGAGTTAAATGCAGGGGACAAACATTTCTCTCAGGGAAATATACTGTACCATCCCTTAATTCAGCAAAACCTGCAGATAAATGAAGAACTTTGCTTTACTGAGAACTTGCATGTTAACATCCTTTTCTGTGTAAGGAACCTTCTGCGCTCTGGACATCTGCCTGTCCCAGCTGCAGGACGTGGGCTCTTTAAACGTACAACAGACGGTGAGGAGGATGAGGACGCAGCGAGCCTTCAGCATCCAGACCCCGGACCAGTACTACTTCTGTTACAACGCCATCTTGGAGCACGCCCAGAGACAAGGGCTTCTGCCGGCCAATCAGTGAGCTCCAGAAGACTCCCCCCTTAATAAACCAAGTAAAACCACTGTCCCCGGCCACGAAGTGTGTGTGTGTGTGACCACGTAGCTCTTAAATCTGCAGTAATGGACGCTCTTCAAAAATAGATACGCCAAGAAGAAAGCTCCACGTGTCTACATAGTGCTTTTGCTGAACATATCTTAACAGGCACATGACGATAGTTATATTATGGAAAACGCATTAAGAAATTAAATTCAACTGAAAGTTGCAGTAGCAAATTGTAATAATTGCTCATTCAGTATGGGTCATACTTAATATAGAGTGAATAAAACTAAGTGCATTTTTCCACAATATTGTAATGTATTGAAATGTGCCTGTCCTTAAAACAAAAGCGGTTTGTGTCCAAGCACACTGGGTGACAAGTTTTGTGTTGCATATCTTGTATTTGTTTTCAAAGTGAAAATGAAAGACATTAGTTACTTTAGTCTCATACCTCCCATGATGCTTTATTCTTTTCAGAAAACATTGGGAAATTGTGTAAAAAAAAGATCTAAAAACAAAAACTAAAAACTTTTTTTTAATTATTTACACTTTTACTCTGCCCCATTTCTATTGTTCAATTATGTCCTATACAGTTTGTGTGTGTGTGTGAGTTAAGCACAAGTAGTTGCTATCAGGGTTATTTTTTATATGCTCCCACTTCTTAGACTGTTACTGACACTGGAGGAGAGGGAAAATGTGATCTTTCATATTGGGAGGTCAAGAGTGACAAAAAACGAATGCACAATTTTGCGTCCAACACGGAGTCAGTTGCATAGCCATACTCTTGCCATAGTGGAAACATTTATTTGTGGCTAGAATTACATCTTCACAAAAATATTGATAGCATTTAAAAAATCCCACACCATCTCTACAACTAAAGATAGCTTAAAATCAGTTATGACCGCAGAAATTACTTGACTATTTGGTTATATTCTTCCAAATGTGTACTCGAAATGAAGCCTCTAATTGTATTGCCTTAATTTGACATTTTTAGTTGTCCCACTCACTTCCTTTGTGCTATAGGGCACTCTGGTTCTTGCACAGCATTTCTATAGCTGCCATGAATTTGCCATTGAATAAGTGTACGCCAGCAAGTCCTCTTCTTTATAAGACCTAATGAGTAGTGCAATATTTATTTCTTTATTTTTAAACACATAGTTTATTTGCACTTTTGTAAATTCCCTATAAGCGCTGAGATAAAACTCTAATTTTAACAAACAGATGAGACTCTTGAGAGTAAATGATGTCTATAGAACTTTATTGAGAAAGGTTAAACTGAATTTACTGGAGACTAAGTTGAAGATGATGTGGTTGCTCCAAGGGCCAATTAACACACCATTTTGAATTTACTCCAAATTTCCAGAATACAAATTTAAAAACACTCTTCATAGTAAACTTTCTTCACAGTATTGTTGATCTGCAACAGTGTTCCCAAGATTATACCTGAAATCTCATCTATTGCCATTTATTTGTAATATACAACATGTACAGTGTCTGTGGGTCATTGCATTGTGTTGCTGGATGAAAAACATTTACTACAGAATTCATATTGAATTTGCTGGTAGTGAAGCCTTATTGAGTGTGCCATTGTCATGCACTCGGTCTAACATTATTTTGTCCATTCGACGATGGACGCATTGCCCTATTTTTATTTTTCTATTCAAGTTTCTTAAATTTACACAAGCTATACAGTTTAGCGACATTAATTGTATATGTTTTGTTATAACCTATTTCTTGTTCATTCATGACTATTGATTCAAGCTATACTCTATTAAATACAACTTTGTGAAAGTGAAAACGTGTAGGCAGTGTTTATTTACATTTGACCATTTTAGTAATGAATTTAAATGCCACATTGTTTATGTTGTAATAGCACCAGATAATATTTTGATGTTCAATGTGTGTCATGCCTTTTCTCTCTAACAATAATTGTAATCCTTGTGGATGTGAGATGTCCTCAGAAACCTGCACAGTGGCAATGTGCGATTGGAGAATACTGAGCATTATCCTCGGGCAATACACCTCAATTTCACACTTTGATTATGCTTTTATGTTACAACGTTGGAGTTAAACACGGTAAGTAACCTATACTAGAGTAGAACCTTTGTATTTCGACAAGTACAGTTTATTTATCACTCCCTTTTTATTAGTTCCCCCATTTAGTCATGTGCACACCAAGGGAACTAAATGTTTTACAACAAAAAGTTATTTTCTTTCATGGACTTTTGTAAACTGGAGTACAAATGTTACCACCTTACATAAAGTGAAGCAGAGTACAATAAACTAAAGGCAGACAAACGGAATCTAGCATTGACGTAAGCTCTTTTTGTATCTATATAAAGTAAAACCATTGTTTTACTACAAACCCGCTTATATTTCTACTACAAAGAAGGTGTTTATGGCCGGTTCTATCATTATTTCTAGTTGTGTTTGGTTGATGCGTCCTGGGTTTTAGCGGGTGATATTCAAAGTAATGTGACGCGTCCCGGAGTCTGCGCCAATGCCAGCGGAGGGGGGCGTTTCCAACTATTTTGTTACAAACACGAATCCGGAGTAAGGAGTCTTTTTCCTGGGTAGGTAACAGCGATTTAAACTAAATAATCTCACCAGTATTGTTTCGTTTGAAAGCGATCGGCGACCATTTTGCATTGACAGGCTTTCCGTGCGGTCCGGTACCTTAACTGAAATAAGAGAGGCTTTTTATGTCGTAAACACCACCTGATCGGCTCAAACGTGTGAAGGGGCAATGTTGTCCCTTTCCGCGGATTGTAAACGATGATTCAGTCGGTACATTGTGCAGCATCCCGCTCTTAAAAGTGGGAATATTTGCTCTGCAGCCTTGTTTGCGTGAACCTCGAGCATGTAACGCTGCTGGTCTGTGGGTCGGTAGGGGGAGGGAGAGTTGTTGTGGTGAGAGACAGGTTAGACATTTTACTCCTCGTAATGGGGGTAAACAAAGAATATACTGAAAGGGGCATGTAATCTCTGAAAGGAGGGGATATGGGTCTGTCTGCCTGCATTTCCAGGTCGTGTTGATTGGCGTGGCTCCGTGGTTTGCCTTTGCGTCCCCACAGTTCCCGTTCCGTTTGACTTTGGCATTGTTTGGTAAGGGCAACTGGATCAGCTCTCTGAAGCTCAGAATGGTGCTCTTTTACCCCCCAAAGTCTTGATTCTTCACTGCAACATAACGACAGGTTTAGGGCAGTGGGCTGTAAGGCTATAATCGTGCATTTTGTCTGTATGGGAAGGTAAACCCCGCGTCGATCGAAGAGAAAGCAGTTGGTGCTAACTCCTCCTCGCCGCTTGTCCAGAGCGGTGGGCTTTCCTTCCCGCACTGCGTTGTCTCGAGCTTTATTGCAATAACAAGCATCAAAAGCGGCCTGACGCGCTCGTGTATGCGATGTGTAAAAGTGAGATCGCAGCCTGCGTGCTAAAGGAGCGTGTAAGTCGCTAAACGGAGGGGTAGCCGTCGAGGAAGCGCAGGGGCAGTGTCTGCGTGTTGTTGGCTGCTGCTGTGTCTTCTTGAGCTTGGCTGAAGAGGAATCCCGGGCTGCCACTGGTGCAGCTCCGCCTGTCGTGGGCGAGGGTTTATTTTGGAAGTTCCACCTCTTCTGGATTTGTAATAAAGATTGTGTCAAATGATTGGCTGCTGTGTAATCAAATGGGCGTGGCAAACGCGCAAATAACCAAGTAGCTCATATGTCACGTGACACCCAACACCAGGAAGTAGGCTACATGTAGAGATTGCAGAGATGTAGAAATGTGCTTATTTATTATTATGGCTGTCATTTTACTCTAAGCAGCACTGCGTATACAAAACACAACTGCGTATTAATTAGAAAATATGTATTTTGTTAGGAGAGTCCAGACAGTGTGGTTGTTTTTAACTAATGCATTATGTTGCACTGATTAATTGTGTGTGTTTTAATTCTTTAATTACAACTTGTGCGTCTAAGCTTGATGTTAGTGAATTTCAATCTAGATTTAGTATATGCAATAACTAA
The DNA here is from genome assembly GCA_021464625.1 of Proterorhinus semilunaris. Lineage (NCBI taxonomy): Eukaryota > Metazoa > Chordata > Actinopteri > Gobiiformes > Gobiidae > Proterorhinus > Proterorhinus semilunaris. The sequence continues at coordinate 25,132,885 of CM038356.1, read as the reverse complement.
AAATCAAAGTATAGAACGTGTAACTTGCCCCAATTAAAAGACGGACGTTACACTATCAATTAGTCACTGCAATTACTTGTCTAACCTAGACCTAAGTGCATACATCATGAAACAACCGGTCCCATTGGGGGTGTAAAGATTGTCGTACGTAGTTTAAAAGATTTAAAAAAAAATCCCATCCTATCGTGGGTACGTGTCTGTATCAAGTGCATTCTGAAGCGAAACACTCACTCAGAAACAGTCGCGCTTCAAGTCAAATGGGTGTGCGTAGCCGCTGGAAGATTACGGGTTGAATGACAGCTTCAATGTCCAATCAGCATTCATTCCCCAGCTTTGTAACTTAAACCGACCAATCGTATGTTAGAATGGGCGTGGTCTGCGCGGGATCCACGCCCCCACAGCAAATCGAACGGAGATTGTTTTCCTCTGTCGAAGGAGATCTACTCCACAGTCCACAGCTTCAAATCTCTTTTAATGCATCTAAATCTACTTTAACTTTTTGAACCAACCTCGCTTTAGCCCTGTAGGGCATCCACATTACGGATCATTATCAAAGCTTTATTCACAAACTTCGGTTTTCTGTCATTTAGGAGAGGGGTGAGTTCACAAGATTTATTTAGAAATCTAATAGATCTAACGCTGTATATTTTGTGATTATGTTATCGGTTACTACTTTGTAGTGGGATAGGTGCATCTTTATCCGAGATTGGCACATTTGAGTAGGTTGTGATTTTTGCGGATCGCCTGTTTAGCAGTAGCGCTAGCATTTAGCTGCATGTGCTTCGATGCTAGCCTTGTACATTGCTGTTGTTTACATTAGCTAGCACCTAGCTGGCATCCTACTGCCACTACTCACAATACAACAGTCTGCACGAAGCTATAAAAATGTCCACATATGCAAAAGTAGCAAAGAGTTTTGAATGAGTCTGCTAAAACGTGCATGTTTTCTATAATTGCTACGTGAGTGTGATTGAGATTCATTTCTGACATGTTCGCCTTCAGCTCTCTGCCACGCTAAATGGCGGGCGGGGGATCGCTACGTTACCTCGAGGTCGATGCTTGTGCTAGGCCTCTGTGGGAATGTTAACAAGTAGCACACGGCTAAAGGCGCAAAATTATGTTTTATGTGGTTACTCTTACGTCTGCCATAATTAAATAGGACAGAAAGTGATTTTCAATATGAACAGCTTCATTTCGAGGGTTGTGGCAGTTCTGAGCGACCATTTGTCACTCATACATAGCCTTACTGTCAGAAGCTAAAGGCTGGCTTTGCGATAACGTAGGTCATTTCGTGTTGATTGAAAGTAATGTTGTTCAACGTGATGTTTTAAGATCTCCACTACCTTGTTCGTCTCGTTAAAGCCATTCATTTAGCGGCCCAGAAGCGGCTGGTGTCGTGAGGAAGTTGTGAATGGCAGAGCGAGCCCAACATAGCACCTGTTTGTTGAGATGGTGACGTAACGTTGCTATAGGTTTCATTGGCTGCAACTTCTCCGCTCAGCCTCTTCTATCAGCTGTGTTTGACTTTTTCTGATAAAATGAATATTATTGCAGCGCTGCAGTTCTCAGTGATCTTACTTGTACTTTACTCTATTCTGTGTTGATAGTGATCTATATTAATCGGGGGTTTGTTTTGTCGAAAACGGACATTGAAACGGCATAATGCACATTTATACCATGTTTATGATTGTTCATGACTGTAAAATATAAATATCATTTATATTTAAATGATATGTTTACCGTATCACCTATGTTTAAGTCTATCATGTTCGCTGGTTATGCTTTTTTTGTACGGGAAAGAAACTGAATTAATTATTGCAATTAGTAGAAACTGAATTTGTTTTTTGATCAAAAAGTGATTTGATTATAACACGCTATCTTTAAATGAAAACAAGACCACATTTATGATATTTGCAGGTAACAGAAAAACTGATGGTGTCAAATTACACTTAAATGGAGTTGAAATGGAAAGAGTTTTTGAAGCCAAATTCCTTGGAGTAATCATAGATCACAAACTTTGTTGGAAACCACACATTGAATATGTCAAGCATAAGGTGTCAAGGTCAATCGCAATATTATATAAAACAAGGAACATTCCTAATTCTATTAAGAGTTTCTTTAAATTAAGGGAAAGTTGATATAACCTAAGAGGTCTATTTATTTTTGAAAATGTTAAAGTGAGCTCCGATGTGAAGTCCAGATGTGTTTCAGTTGAGGTTGTTAAGCTGTGTAATGGACTAAAAGATTAATTTAAATTGTGTACTTCTTTTAATTGGATTTAGAAGAATGATTAAGCAGAAGAATACGAGTGATTACCTCAAGCTTGTATAAACTGGAGATGTGTACATATCATTCATTATTCTGTCTGTAAGTCACCAAATAGCTAGCATCAGTTATGTGGTCTGAACAAGGATAGGCGTAAATAAGCACTGCTTCAGCCTATTCCTTTTTTGGTTGAATATTTTTGTTTTGTTATTGTTACTGTTTGGAAATTTAAATGCATCAATCAACCAAAATAAACCATTCATTCATCATCATTCAAAACTGCCAAATATTTTGTTTATTACATTCTGAATGGTATTATCATTTTATAAAAAAATATGTGCATACAGGTCATAACTATATTGTATTTCTGATTATTATTATGATTGTATTTATGGAAATCTAAACAAGAAGTACCATGATAATGCTAGTTCAAAGTTGTCATCTTAATTGAATTCTGTAATGGAATTTTTACAGTAACTTGTAAGTTAAGGCTGGGCAATATGACGAAACAATCTTTTTCTCATATTGATTGATAAAAAAAATAATCTTCATATTAGAGACCAGTAAATATGGATTTTACAAATATGGTTCAAAAACCTAATTAAGTTGGACCTTTTTAAATGAAGCTTGGCCTAAACAACAAATTAATGATTTTCACCCCAGTACCCTTTAACAGACACACACACACACAAAATAATTTAAACTCCAAACCACGTGATGTAACTCCCACAGAATCGTCAGTGAACCCTTGGATTTAAATGTGATACACAATTGAGAGCCGTGTGTTACGAAATATAATCGTATCTGTCACTAAATAAGTACTTTCTTTCTTTCTTTCTTTGCCGTAGGTCTGACAGTTCTCACAGGTATGAGTTCATAATGAAGAGGCGATTGGATCAGGATCAGGAAACGTTTTTTGCGTCCCAGCAGAGGCGCCTTGCGGGGAACGCCGAGGCCTTCCAGCATCGTGTCCTGGCCCCTGCTCCACCGGCTCCTGCTGTTTATGAGGCTGTGTCCGACAACATGCAGCCCACAACCGGAGTCCAGTACTCCGTCCCTCAAGGATACCAGGTAACCAAAAGAATAACTTGGGCAATTATGCTTGGAGGCTGACCAAATGTAATCTAGATGTATTTGGCTAAAATGCCTGAAGTGAAAAAAAAGCCTATGACAAAAACTAATTGAAAAACTTCATGGTTTCCAGGTTCCCACGGTGGCTCAGAACAGTGGGGGGCACAGTCACGCCCCAAGTCCCGCGGTGCACAGCGGATCCCACCACCACAGCCCTGTGGTCCAGTCCCATGGTCCCGCGGTAATGTCTGGACACAGCCATCCGACCCCCCCGCAGGCCTCGGTGCAGGGCCAGCAGCAGTTCCAGAGGCTCAAGGTCAGTTCAGTGTCTGAACAGATGGCAGCAACTCTTAAATACTACACTTTTTATTGACTTTATTATGGTGATATTTCAAGGGTGAAATTAAACATGCACATTGAATAAATAAATAGTTTTTTATTTTTTTTCTAGTCTGTGCTCATTTTTTTTTTATACTTTGATGATATGAAATGCAGTAAGCAACTTTAAGGAATAAAAAAAAAATCCATCTCTCAAATACAGAGACTGAATGTAACATTTAGTGAAGATTCATCTGTAATATTTTTATTGTATGTATTTCTTTTCTCCTAAAGGTGGAAGATGCTTTGTCCTACCTGGACCAAGTGAAACTGCAGTTCGGAAACCAGCCTCAGGTCTACAATGACTTTCTGGACATAATGAAAGAGTTCAAGTCTCAAAGGTACAGAAGGTAGATTTTAATCATTGTCTTTCAAATATCGTCGACTGGACTGGCCCGCTTGAGTTGCTTCTATGGTTTTAAAGCGTCTATTTCTAGAAGTAAAATGTAAGTCTAGTTAGCAGGGCTGCGACAAAATATCCGATCGCAATACTTTGTACTGCATTATGAAGTAATGACACTTTATCAAGTATCGCTATACTTTCAATGACTGTGTTTGGGGCATTTTTATTCTGCACCCCTTTGTTTTCTAGTAACAGTTACACTTTGTTACATTTTGTGTTAATGCACTTTTCAACACTGTAATAAATGTCAAAAGTATTTCGTTTATAAACTTTGGACTCATTACTTTTTACACAAGTAAGTAATTATGATAAGTAAAGTTTACCTTAAAATAACTGACCTACTTACTCTCTAGCTAGTGTGTTTAACTAGTCTGACTACAACCCCCATCAACCCTGTCCAGTTGACAATATTTGGAAAATGTTTTTGGACAGGACTGGCTGTAGACCCACCTGTTGATGACAAACGATAGTCAGAAAAATATGTAAATTCTGTGGTTTTGCTAGCCTTGCATTTAAATTGTTAGCAGACAAGCAACACATATTTTGCACACGCTTTAAATAGTTTATCACATTTTTCAAGCTGCATGTTGTGAGTGATATAAAATTGGTTCAAATATTTTTATCACTCCTCTAAACCCAGTTATTGTTTGTTTTGTGCATTCTCAGTATTGACACCCCGGGGGTCATCAGCAGAGTGTCCCAGCTGTTTAAGGGTCACCCCGACCTCATCATGGGCTTTAACACTTTCCTGCCGCCCGGCTACAAGATTGAAGTCCAGACCAACGACCTGGTTAATGTGACCACGCCGGGGCAGATCCATCACATTACGCCGCACGGGATCTCTGTCCAAAACATCCCCATGACTGGAGCGCCCCCACCGCACCCAACCCAACATGTGCCCGCTGTTACCACCGCTGCATCACCCATCCTCAACCAGCCCCCCCCTGCCAAGATGAGCAAGGTGAGGAGTCGATCACAAATGAGACGCAGTGGGAAAAAAATACACTTTTTGAAAATCGATCTGTTGGGTTACTAAAATAACCATTTATTGTTTATTTCTTTGATTTAAAAGGCAAATGCAACAATAGCTTTTAAACATATGAATGAAAAGTAATATATCTAACTTTATGAGAGTAAATAAATGAGTAAAACTGCCCCACACCTTCATTTTTGGCTTACAACCTTAAAACCTGTTTCTTCATAAGTGTTTGAGTTCAGTAATGGTCTAGGATGATGAGTTTCCCAATTCAAGCCCAATTCAAGCCTAAGGGCCACAAAAAACTGGTCTGACAGCCACATTTGGCCCCTGGGCCGCACTGTGGCCACCCCTCAATTAGGATATGATTTTTCTGCCCTATATGATTTATTTGCCCTATTGTTGTTTTAGATGGGACTTATTATCAACTTATCAACTACATTAAAACCTGAACCTTACATTAAAATCGTGCCTGTGGTATTTTGCTACATTTACACAGATTTGAGCAATTCTGTTTAATTTAGCAATTACGCCGCGTCCACTGCTGATTGGTCCGTGTACCGTTCGTTCAATCAATTTTCAATTTGAAAACAACAATGAAATTACCCAGAAACGTGTGCTATAAGCATTTTTCATTTCATAAAATGAAACTAAATCACTCCAAATGGCACGTATTTTCATATTTCAATATGATACAAATTTTTTTTGAAATCACAGCCTCAGAGCGTCATTATTTTGTTTTATCGATTTGCGTATAGCCGGAAGATCGGCTGTACGGTTCACATTAAGGTCCCACCTGAAACACTGGGCTCGTCTTTCGGGGTGCAATTTAGGGAAAAACTAGCACGGAGATTGCATACACTTTTTGCAGTTGTTCCATTTTCAGTGCTTGTCCTGGGGTATTAGCACTCTTTAGATTCTATGACTTTCTCTGAGATGGGATTGGTTATGCACAGAGATAACTACAGCGCTATGATAGGTGGCCAACCTGGCCAATGCGCCCGTAGCAGGCTGGCACTACCTGGGGTGCGTAACTCGTGCGCTTCCCCGAGTCTTGTGTCCACATAGAGGTGCTCTCTACATCTCTACGCTTTAGCCTCAATTACGCACGGAGCTAAACATCTGTGCCAAGTGGCCAGTGCGCCGTTCGCAGGCTGGGAAGGTGGAACAACCACCGCGTAGGTCGTGCTGTCCCTTCAGCTTTTCTCAACTCTTTCCTCGAGTTTTTGTTCACAGGACGCTCAACATTTGCATACTCACCTGGAACACCTCCCCTGCTGACCTGTTCCATAGCCCCGAGGAGAGCTAAAGTTAAACATACTGTTCAAGGGACAGCACGACCTACGTGCCCCAGGTTGTGCCACCTTCCCAGCCTGCGAACGGCGCACTGGCCACTTGGCACAGTATGTTTAGCTCCGTGCGTAATTGTAGCTAAAGCGTTCGGTCCAATCCATCTCGCAGAATGTCAGATTCTACACACATGTAGAGAGTCCGCATCTAGGTGGACAGAAGACTCGTCCATTGTTTAGTGGAGGAGAAAGGAGCTCGGGGAAGCGCACGAGTTACGCACTCAAGGTAGTGCCATCTACACCCTGCTACGGGCGCGTTGGTCACCTAGCACAGCGCTGTAGTTGGCTCCGTGCATAACCAATCCCATCTCTGAGGAATTAATATAAAAGAGTGCTAATACCCCAGGACAAAGAACTGAACATTGAACGATGTTAGTGAACGCGTTAGTTTTACTCTAAATTTGTGTTTCAGGTCGGACCTTAATGTGAACCGTACAGTAACGTCCGGCTATACGCAAATTGATAAAACAACATTTGACGCTCTGAGGCTGTGATTTCAATTTTCATTTTTCCGTTTTTGTATCATATTGAAATATGAAAATACGTGCCATTTTGAGTGATTTAATTTCATTTTATGAAATGAAAAATGCTTATAGCACACGTTTCTGGGTAATTTAATTGTTTTTTTTTTTTTTTCAAATTGAAAAATGATTGAACGAACGGTACACGGACCCTGATTCCTCTGATCTGCCTTTCCTCTGAATATTATAGTGTTGCATAATAGACAGAATCTAGAAGTATCCCCCATCAGCCCATAGACCTTTACAAGACCCCCTGCGCAGTTCTGTGCTTAACCTCTTGGCCTCTGAACTGAGCACATTTTCTCCAGTTTGGCTTTACCCAAATCGAAAAGCTTCAAAAAAGAGGAATCAAAATAGTGACAAAAACGAGGATGAAAACGCAACCAAGAAGTGACAAAAAAGCAACACACACGTGACCAAAAAAACAAAAGCAACAAAAATGTGACATAAATGCGGCGACAACTTGACAAAAAAGTTGCAATCAGTTTTGTCTTGACTTTCAAATAAGGCGTTGCACTGTTGCTCTTCAGTCAAGAAGCTTTTGGATTTGGGTAAAGCCAAACTGGAGAAAATGCGCTCGGTTCAGGTGGGGCGTAAGAGGTTAAACTGTATTATGTATTATGGTACCATTCATTTGTTGGCATGCCCTTAAGTAAACCTGCAGCTGGCTCACTGTGATTCATTTTCCTTGCTGCCAACCGAGGGCTCCCCAAGAAACTCATCCAATCCTTAAAAAGAGCCGTTCTTACCGGTCCTTACTTATCAAGTGTTTTTTGCATACACACATTAGTTTAAAATATGGTAATTTTCTCCAACTAGAAGGATATCCAAAGTAGAATAAGCAGTAGAACCTTAATAAATTACATAAATACTTACATTTTTCTATCTCTTTCTTACAGCCTCTCCAGGCACAGGTGATGACTCCCAGCAGTCAGAGCAACCCATCCATCCCAGCGTACAGCTCTCCTCGCTCTCCGCCCATGCAGCTGCACCCTCCCCTGAGCGGGACCCCCACCGGCCCTCCGCTGCAGAACAACCAGCCTGTGGAGTTCAACCACGCCATCAACTACGTCAACAAGATCAAGAACCGCTTCCAGGGTCAGCCCGACATCTACAAAGCCTTCTTGGAGATCCTGCACACTTACCAGGTCAGAGGCCCCAACAAAATCTAGGACTGATACACGTTCTGTACCTTGTACATCAGCAACGGAATAATTCTGAACACATAAAAAGACTAATCTGAAAATACTGTGACTGAACATGCATGTCTTGCCCTCCCTGCACAGAAGGAGCAACGTAATGCGAAGGAGGCCGGAGGTAACTACACTCCAGCCCTAACGGAGCAGGAAGTGTACGCTCAAGTGGCTCGGCTCTTCAAAAACCAGGAGGACCTGCTGTCGGAGTTCGGACAGTTCCTCCCTGATGCCAACAGCTCAGTGGTGAGTGGTGCCACCTGTGTGGCTTTTATACAGGATTATATTCTTTTTTTTAATATTGTTGTGTCTAACCTTTTGTCCTCATTAGTCTCATGTATAAAGACAAAACAGGGGGATACTTTCGTAACTAACCGATAGTTTTCATTGATCAGTTGGAGGAAAATAACCATGACGGCGCGCTGTAACCACAATAGGTTTCGTTTATGTTCTAGATTCAGATTATGTCATAATCTCGGATGAAGGGCAGGGACCCATACAACTCTATGGTAGAGAAACCGTTTTCTGCAGCAGGTGCTTGCTACATTACAAGAATATAATTGGATACACAAATTTTAGGTGCCACTGTTGCACTAATGAGACACATGTCCGCTCTGACTTTTTTGGGTGACAACAATAAAAAAAGAGGGGAAGCAAAGCAGCATGTTTACGATAAGGCTTTTCAGTGCCAGGTTTCCACATGTTATAGTGTGAGCCGATAAACCGTGGATTTTAAAGGATAAATTGTCCGATAAGCACTTAAATAGGTAGAAAGATGCTCAAATAAACAAGCCGGCTAATGCAGACTTAAAGTTTAGGGGACAAATCACCCAAAAATAGCATCAGTTGAGAGATTAAATGTGTTTTCTCTGTTAATTGTTTGGTGTAGAGAAAGTTGAACTAATGAACTGCTGAATTTATGAGGTGCTTTTATTCTGGCGTGCTGGATCGAAACCGGAAATCACTCTATGGGCCGTGAAGCTACCGTTAGCTTGATTCTAACATTATGCACAGTTAATTGGCACATTTCCAAACAGCTGATTACAAACCAAAAGTCACATGATGAGAATGGTTTATAGGGTTTTTAGAATGTTGTGATATCACTTGAACGCATCCTGCTAGAGCCCCAGAACTGCGAGCAGACACTCGGCAACTCTCTGATGAGAATCCATAAAAACAAAGGTCAAAATGTGAACCTGCTCGTTGGGATCTCAATATTTGACCGGGGTTATAAAAGCCCACGGTAGATAAGAATTTGAAACCGCTGTCATGTTTCACGAGCCATAGCAAATCTGTGTGCCAAACTGTGCGCAGTCACTGGTACCATATTTACCAGAATGTTTGCAGATCATGTCCATAACCTAATCATTTAGCGCCCAAACCGCAAAGATATCTGTAAATGTGACGGCTTTTACACTATTTGCACTTTTTTTTGTTCTTTCCACAGTGAAATAAAGTCCGAATTACTAATACACCACAAACATTAATATACTTTATTACACTGTTCATACAGTATGTAGAAGACCGTCTACTTATAAATCTTGGCCATACTGCACAAATAAATCACTTTTACTATTTCCTCCACCGTCGTAGTTGTATAATACATGTGGTCTCTTTACAGCTGTTGAGTAAGACCACTGCTGAAAAGGCTGATTCAGTGCGTAATGACCACGGAGGCACTGCCAAAAAGCTTCAGCTCAACAACAAGCAGAGACCCAATCAAAATGGCTGCCAGATCCGCCGGCACCCCACTCCAGGGGCTACTCCTCCAATCAAGGTTCGGACCCTAATTCCAAGCTTTTTTGACATGCATGCAGGGCAGCACAATTTAGCACACGGTTCTATGTTTAGGAGCTAATGCATTGAGTCACTGATGTAAATCTTAGTAGAGTTATTATTCATGTCAAAACTTTTTTTCCCATACTGGGCGCAGCCGTAAAACAGTTTTCTAATCATTGTACCTTTTGTATTCTGTTTTGGTGTCTGGGTAAATGCTACAGAAGAAGCCCAAATTATTGTCATTAAAAGAAACACCGATCGCAGACGCAGGCAAACATGGAGTTGGCACTGAGTCGCTGTTCTTTGAGAAGGTGAGGAGTTCGATTACTGTAAAGTGGCTTCATAGTAAAACAAATGTCGCTCCTGGGAGTCTGCATGCAAAGACATGTTCTTTCTGCATTGTATGAAGGAAGTTGCTGAATATGAATGTTGGGGTTTATTTATGCTCTTTGGCCTTAGGTACGGAAAGCCTTGCGGAGTGCAGAGGCCTACGACAATTTCCTGCGCTGTTTGGTCATTTTTAATCAAGAGGTGATCTCCAGAGCCGAACTGGTGCAACTAGTGCTGCCATTTTTAGGGTAAGACTTCGAAGCTTTGGTAATACTTTTGCAGTTCTTTTTTGTATTTTGTATTTATTTTTTCATATTTGTTTTGTCCCTCTCAACAGAAAATTTCCGGAGTTGTTCAACTGGTTCAAGAACTTCCTGGGATACAGGGAAATGTCCCATATTGAGACATACCCAAAGGAGCGTGCCACGGAGGGCATCGCCATGGAGATAGATTATGCTTCCTGTAAAAGACTTGGCTCCAGTTACAGAGCCCTTCCCAAAAGTTACCAGCAGCCTAAGTGCACGGGCCGCACGCCCCTCTGTAAAGAGGTACGACCAGAAGATAACGGATCCCCCCCATTTGATTAGATTTGATATGATTATAAATCCATTATTTATTTATTTATTGGTTGACGCAGACACTCCCCTTTTCAAAAGTGACCCCTAGTTTTGCAAACAAACTTTCAGAAGTAAACGATAAAGCTCCCTCCCCCTCTCTCCTTATTGGACCTGACAGGCTGGTTCACAGGAAAGCTCGTCTCATTGGTCAAAGTGATAGCCCTGGGATTCTGGTGTTTAAGATCAGCAAAGGGAGGGACTTTAGAAAAATATGATTATTTAATATTACTTCCATGAGGTCAAATTTCAGACCTAGGCAGTCAATTATACGCAATCTATTACATTCATAAAACATTTAAACTTACAGACTATCACTTTAATCTGCCTGTCAGTCCCGCCCAATGGCCCTAGAACAAACAGAAGGCAAATGAATGGGTTGCTGTGATTGACAAAACATTCCACATCAACATAACATTTTGTTCTTAACGTTTACCTTGGTAAATAAAGTTGAAATAAACAATGAATACTCTGGCCTTGTGTCCAGGTGCTGAATGATACCTGGGTGTCCTTCCCGTCTTGGTCGGAAGACTCAACGTTTGTCACTTCCAAGAAAACTCAGTACGAGGAGCATATTTACAGATGTGAGGACGAGCGCTTTGAGGTTAGTTTGCATTTTGACTCTGATCGGTGGTGGTTTAGAGAGGAGCAGCAGCTTAGACCTCTGCAAACATGTTCTGAAATGCATGTGATTCTTCTAATAGTTCTGGTAGTTCATATTTGGGTCATCTGTCCAGTGTTGATGCTTTTGTATCTGTGTGTACTAAGAACTACAGCATATCTTGATTTAAAAAAAATATTCAGTTCACAATGCTTATCAGGAAAAAAAGAAAATCCTAAATTATGCAGCTCTACCATGCTCAAAACAAGAAATTATATATTTGTTGATAAAGCTGCACACAGCCACAGCCTTTTTTGGTAATTTTGTTTCTTTTTCCATCTTTAAACACGGCAAGTTTTGAAATTCATCATTGTTAGATCGTCTTATTCATGACTTGTGTGCTTCGTTCCGCTTTGTCAAATTATTATAAATTTTTGACAAAAACCGAAATAACAAGCCGTCTCCAAAATGTCAGCATCTGATGGTGAATTGTTATTCCAATCAGAACCATTTAAAGTTTATACCGTTTTTCATTGTGATGTGGCCACAGAATGCACGGGTTATTGCCACAAAGGAGCATAAACGTGTAGTGTATTCAGACAGCCCTCAGTGTCACTCTCGGACAACTTCTTAATTAACTGAGGGATTCATCTTCTGTCTAACTACATTAGTCGCAATAATCACCTGTTGTTTTCCTCCTAATGTATTGCCTATTGCGGCTAATGGGCCATCACTGAAAGACGATTAGTAACACAGTTTAGTACGACGTTGTGAGCTGGTAGATGACAATTGCGTTACACATTTCCGCAGCAATAAAGCCTGTACTTAAAGAGGTATAGGCTTGAGAAACAACTATATCTAAAAAATCCCAAGGCCTTAAAGGGACAGGATGCAAGTGCATTTTTATACTCACTACTGCCAACTCAGGTCTTAGGCGTAACTGCAGTCTCTATATTAAGCTCGTGCATGACGGCACTTCGGACCTAACACCTTTTTGAGTGACATTGCAGGATTTTAGAGGCAGTTGTGGTCAGTGTTTGGAATAACGCCGTTTAAAATAACAGCGTTACGTAACGCGGTTATTTTTTTAGTAACGGAGTAATCTAATTCATTACTCTCCCCGTCGTTACAACGCCGTTATCGTTACTGGACATAAAATGCGGTGCGTTACTATATTGATTGAATAAACTGTGTAATCCGAACGCACCCCTGGCTCACAGCTAGCTAGTGAGGAGGCGGAGTCATGTCTCAGTCATTCCACACGCGCCAGTGGCGACACACGCACACAACAGCTAAACCTGGAGCAGCAGAGATGGCGAGTCAGGAAGAGAAGGATAAATCAGATGAAAAATTGGCATTTTCAAGGTGGCGATATAAGCACTACTTCAAGTTTATTGCGAGCAAAGGCAAGAACGTACATGTAATGTGTACATTATGTCCAGGGGTGAAAACTCTTTCGACATCCGTTGTAAGTAACTCAAATTTAATGAAGCATCTCACAACGACACACGCGTCTACAAAGTTGGTGGCCAAAAACACCAGTACCTCCACCACAGATGATAGCACGCCATCCGCTGTTTACTTTTCTTACAAAGTATAAACAACTTGCTGTTTGTCGACGTGCAATAAACATCCAAAGTTATATACAAACACCTGTCTGTTCTACTCATTCAATTGATTTGTGAAAACTGCACACAAAAAACATTGATATTTAGCAACTTTTTTTTTTTAACAGTAACGCAAATAGTTACTTTCACTGGTAATGAGTTACTTTCATTATAGAGTAATTCAGTTACTAACTCAGTTACGTTTTGGAACAAGTAGTGAGTAACTATAACTAATTACTTTTTTAAAGTAACGTTCCCAACACTGGTTGTGGTGAATAGGTCTGGGCTTATTCTACACTTTAGGACACTACGGGAACATGTAGGGGGAGGAAAATACATAATATTAACATTTTTAAACTCCGTATAGTCCCTTTAAATTCAATTTCTTGAGCTTTGAAAATTTTAGAACTTTTTCATATCTATGTTTGGTTTTTAAGATCCTGAAGGGCTTGGCTCCTGGCTGTTTACAATCATTTGTACCTTTCCGTCATTCCACTTTCGGTCAATCAGCTTTTGCAGTGAAGGCTGCTAAACTGTGGAACAAACTACCTGACAATATAAAGACATGCACGACCATCAAGGGCTTTAAAACTGAGCTCAAAAAACATCTAAAAAGTAGCCAGCATTGCACACACTAGCCATGCCAGCCTTCTTTGGTTTTACACTCCCTCTGGTACTTGTTTGTCTGTATTTGTGTTGTTGATGTGTCTTGTCTGGTTGTATGGGAGGGCGAAGGGTTTTTTATGAATCTGTCATGTTGTATGTGGTTTGTCTTTCCTGGTCAACCCCTTGTCTTGTGAATCTTGTCTTGTTTTCTGTTATGGGTTGTCCGTTCCCTGCCAGGGACTGCAGATGTAAATTAGACTTAGACTAACTCTGGTACAATGCATCAAATGGCAACATTTGTAAATGGTCCCTTTTAAATAAATAAACTAAACTAAATCCAAAGTGTTGTCTTTCCCTCAGCTGGACGTGGTGCTGGAGACGAACCTCGCGACCATCCGTGTTTTGGAGACGGTGCAGAGGAAGCTGTCCCGGATGTCGGCAGAGGAGCAGGCCAAGTTCAGACTGGACAACACTCTGGGCGGGACGTCTGAGGTCATCCACCGCAAAGCCATTCAGAGGATATACGGGGACAAGGCGCCGGACATCGTCGACGGGCTCAAGAAAAACCCAGCCGCGTCCGTGCCCATCGTACTGAAGAGGTTTGGTGTATTCTTTGGCTCACAATATCAACATTACAAAAAGGCCGATTGATTGAAATGTGGGACCTCTTTCAGGTTAAAGACGAAGGAGGAGGAGTGGCGGGAAGCACAGAGGGGTTTTAACAAGATCTGGCGGGAGCAGAACGAGAAGTATTACCTCAAGTCTCTGGACCACCAAGGCATTAACTTCAAACAGAACGACACCAAAGTGCTGCGCTCCAAGTCCCTGCTCAACGACATCGAGAGCATCTATGACGAGGTTTGTTCAACTCATTTTACTGTCAATTCTAACACGGATGAATCACACAGAGAATCAATAATGTGCTATTCTCAAATCTGTGGAGCTAAAAAAAAAACTCTTCATATCTCTATAGTGAGCGATATCAAAATGTTCACTAAGGGGCAGCAGAGGTAGGGCTGCGAACTGGAGCCTTCCGCTTCCCTACAGACTGATGAACGAAGCTGTCTTTCATTTAGTTGGAACTGTCCCCAGTGGATATTCTGCATCATCACCTCATATTATTTAGGCGTTTTACATTTAAAATACCAGATATTATTACTGTTAGTGGAATTAAGTGTTTTTGTCCTTCATCCTTAAATTGTACAAAACATTTCACTGTAAATCTAATTCTTAAGCCCTTTTTCTCGCTCAAGAGCTAGCAAACTCATCCCTGTGAGTAATTTTAATTTTAATTTAGACAAGTCTCATCAACAACTTTTAATTTAACTTCAGTCCAATTTTAGCCGGTAAAAATATTACTTTGACTAAACCTATGACCAAATATTTTAGTCGACGAAATTAACTCTGGTCTGAACTAGGGCTGAAAGATATATCGTTATCATATCGATATTGAGATGTGAACATTCAGAATATTAAAACAATATTCTGAATACAATACAATATATGGGACTCAATAAACCTGGAAATGTATATACCGTAGATATATGAAAGCAATGTTTTTGTTTCATGTTGCTGTAATTCTGGACACAATAAGAAGCATAGAAACAACATTACAGCTTGTTTTCTGGTATTGGTGAGTATTCGGTCTAATTCACCGATCCACTACCAGGCTATATTACTAAATAATAGCTCACAGATTCAGAGCAGCTTAAATGGAGGCTCTGCAAACACTTAACTCTAATTATAGAGAAAGCATTTGCGTTACACTTTGATGCCTTCACCTAGTCTTTAGAGTGGAACAATAACAGCCACATATTTTTATGCAAAGCTCTTTACAGGCCAATTCTTCCTCCAAATGTCCTTGTCCATTGTGTAAAACTATTGGGATTTGGCTTTTCAGCGGCAGGAGCAGGCCTCCGAGGAGAACGCCTCTCCCCCGACGGGACCCCACCTGACCCTGTCCTACAAAGACCACCAAATTCTGGAGGACGCCGCCTCTTTAATCATCCACCACGTCAAACGCCAAACCAGCATCAACAAGGAGGACAAGTACAAGATCAAGCAGGTCATCTACCACTTCATCCCCGATCTGCTGTTCGCCCAGCGGGGGGAGCTCTCCGATGTGGAGGAGGAGGAAGAGGAGGAGGAGATGGAACTGGAGGAAGGGGCCAAAAAGCCAAACGGCGTCCCGGGCAGCAGCAGTCCATCCAAGTCCAAGCTGCTGTTCAACAACACGGCGGCGCTGAAGCTGAAGGGCTGCGACGACGGCTACAATCTCTTTTACGTCAACAACAACTGGTACATTTTCCTGCGTTTGCATCAGACGCTGTGCTCGAGGCTGCTGAGGCTGTACAGCCAGGCGGAGCGGCAGATCGAGGAGGAGGTGAGGGAGAGGGACTGGGAGAGAGAGATGCTCGGGCTGAAGAAGGAGAAGAACGACAACCCGGCCGTCCAACTCCGACTGAAGGAGCCCAGTGAGTACTAACACTGTTCAGTAATCACAGACTTCAACTTTTTATATCGAGTAGTAATGCAACAGGCATGTATTCATCCAGCTCTGACCTCATAGTGTGTCATTATCAAAGAAAGGGCATCCTGGACAGCCTTCGAAAATAGAATATGCAAATTAAGGCACAAGGCTAGGAGGTGTACACGGAAAAGAGCGAGTTAACAGTCAGGAGGGTTTGAGAATTTATGCAAAACACTGCTTGCATTTATGCAAATAATGTTACACTGGCACCGTTGTGCAAAGTAAACAGTTAATACTTATATGTGCAAATCTTAGTGTGACCCAAGAAGCGGGACTTCCCAACTTCATCTGTAACTTCATTCAAATTTACTGTGTTTCCGGGAGGAGAAGGTTGATTAAAGGGTTTTGATTATGCAAAATCGAGTTTAGCGCTATTAACCACCTAACCCCCACCTGAACCAAGCACATTTTCTCCAGTTTGGCTTTACCCAAATCTAGAGGCTTAAAAAAAAAATTCAAAATAGTGAGGAAGAAACGCAACAAAAAAGCTACAAAAGAGAAACAAAAAAGTGACAAAAATATGGCCAAAACGCGACAAATAAGCAAGGAGAAAAAGCAACAAAAAACCTGCCAGAAAAGCAACAGAAAAGTGATAAAAACATGACAAATACATGATGAGAAAGAGACGAAAATGCTTCAAAATTTGTGACAAAAATGCGCCCGACAATGTGAGAAAAAAGTTATTGGCATCTTTTGTAGGCCTTGGCTTTCAAATTAAGCCTTACACGGTTGCTTTCCAGTTGAGAAGCTTTTAGATTTGGGTAAAGTCGAAACTGAAGAAAATGCGCTTGGGGGATTAAGAGGTTAAGCATGTTTTCTCATTGAAAGTATACCTGGGGTAGTGTTTAGAGTCACTCGCGCAGCTTTGAGTAATCTTTGAAACTTCACGGCTGCCTGTTCTTAGGAGCAAAGCTTCTCCTGTTTTCTCGATGCTCCCCCTGAGGTGTCATGTATCCAGGAAATGCTCGAATCTCAAAGTTTATCCTTTAATCGTAGAATACTACTAAGAGGCGAAAACATTTGCCGTAGCTTTATAACAGCAGCGTAGTGCAGCCTTGTCTATCTGTTAAAAAACGTTTTAGACTTAGTATTCACACCTTATTCCGCCCCGGTAGTGGACATCGAGGTTGAGGATTACTACTCGGCCTTCCTGGAGATGGTCCGGAACCTTCTGGATGGGAACATGGAGGCGTCTCAGTACGAGGACTCTCTGAGGGAAATGTTCACTATCCACGCCTACACCGCCTTCACCATGGACAAACTCATCCAGAGCATCGTACGGCAGGTGAGTGGAGGAAACTTTTGACCATTTAAACCAAGACAACCCCGGCGTCAGCGGAATCTGTAATTGCGCCGTGCGTCTTTTGCAGCTGCAGCACATAGTCAGCGACGAGATCTGCGTCCAGGTGACAGACTTGTATCTGTCGGAGAGTTCGAACGGGGCGACCGGAGGAGCCCTGTCCACCCAGGTGTCCCGGAGCTCAGCAGAGTCCCTGTACCAGAGGAAGGCAGAGCAGATCATGTCCGACGAGAACTGCTTCAAGGTACGGGCGTTTGGACTCAGGTCTTATCGCATTGCCTTGACAAGTAAATAAAGTGACTCCAAAAGTGTCTTTTCTTCTTTGTAGATGATGTTTTTGAGGAACAGAGGGCAGGTGCAGCTCACAGTGGAGCTGCTCGACACGGAGGAGGAGACGTTGGACGAGCCCATGGAGGCAGAGGTGAGAATACGCTTTTGATGGAGTGATGACGAGCAATCCTACAATGTTGTTCTCTCATTAAAAACATGCCTGGAGCCTGCCCATCTTTGAGTAATCTTTGGATCTTCTCAAGTGCGCAGCAGTAGCTCCCAAAAAGCTCTTTCTGTGGTCCTGCTTACACAGGAAATGCTTTTTACATCTCTCGATCTCTTGCTAAGATTAATCCCTTCATTGTGAAGTAAAAACTGAAAAAGCTGCACAGCAAAGGGGAGCAAGAAGAGGGGGGTGGAAGTGTGAGATGGTGAAAAATCAGGAAGTGAACCTACTGCATATTTAGTTTCAGCTGTTTTAGATCAATATTGCATTATCCTACCAACAAAGTGTAAGACAGTGATAAAAATGTGTTGGAGATTATTGCCAAATACCTGCAAAAAGCATAACGTTATTCGTGAACAATATTGTTTTAATTTCCAGCGTTGGTCTGACTATGTCGGTCGATACTTGAACCCTGACTCCACGACTCCAGAGCTGAGAGAGCACCTCGCACAGAAGCCCGTGTTTCTGCCCAGGTCAGACCTCAAAGATGCGCCATATTCGATGCTTGTCTAAATGTGGGAGAATGATGCCTATAACAAAGCTCTCGTCGCTGTCCCCAGGAACCTGCGGCGGATCAGGAAGTACCAGAAAGGCCGAGAGCAGCTGGACAAAGAGGCGAGCGAAGGGGGGAAGAAGTCTCTGGAGAAGGAGAAGATGGAGTGCATGTTCAAACTCAACTCTTACAAAATGGTTTACGTGTTCAAGTCGGAGGACTACATGTACCGACGCACGGCGCTGCTCCGAGCTCACCAGGTACCAATGCACAACTGTTCCGGTTTACCAAGTACTACTAAACACTACGCAAACTATTGGGGGGTTTTGAAGGAGTGACTGTTGTACGCCAATACACTAAAGTGTGTTTTCTTTTTTTTAACCTAAAATTAGGCACTCAGACCTCTATGAAGGCCACAAATACGAAGTTTTCATATCTTTGTCTGTTGATATCCAGTGGCGCTGTGGTTAGTGCGCTATCTTCACAGTCTTTGGTTCCATCCCGCGGCCTTTCTACTAAAAACATTTACACTCTAAGAGATTCTGAATTGCAGCGGGACTATACTGGTCAAATAAAGGTACAAATAAATAGAGGTACATTACAGTGGATTGTAATGTACAACCGTTATTTACTGTTCGTAGAGTGTTCATTAGGAGTTTTTTTTTTTAATTGACAAAACACATGGACACATTTACTTTTTACTTTGGAGCCTTTATTGAACTGTAGTGGAGCAGAAAGTATTATATTCATCTTTCAAATGTAGTGGAGTAAAGGTAAATTAACTTTGTTATTGACCACCTCTGGTGATGTGACAGGAGGGGCATTCTGCTGGATCACAGCTGTGTGTGGCTGCGGTGGCGGCCCATAGCCCTTTTATTTTGCTCTGACAATAACACTAAATCACAATCAATCAAAGAATTTGCGAATGGGTTGACTCACAACCATACTGTTTGCTTCTCCCCCTCCAGTCCCACGAGAGAGTGAGCACGCGGCTGCACAAGCGTTTCCAGGCCCGGGTAGACTTGTGGGCGAAGGAGCACGTGTCCCGGGACATGAGCACGGAGACAAACAAGTGGCTGATGGGAGAGGGACGCGACAACTTCCTGCCCTGCACCACCAGCAGACAGCCCGAAATCCTCCACTTCAGAAACATCAACAAGTACAGAGTCAAGTACAACAACAACAACACCACGCCCAGCAAGACCCCATAGCTCCCGGACTGAAAAGGCAAACCTGGTTCACTCGAGCAGAAGGCGTCATTGGCGTTTTTAAGGCAAGACACGGCGGGTATAAGCTTGCCGCCGTGTCCGTTGCGCTTTGGGGGCGGCAGGATTATAGGATTTTTACCAGCGTTTTTAGCTGGGCCCATCTCACTCACAAGGGCCTTCATGGTGCCAAAACTTAGGAAGGGTCCCGAAAACTCAAAACCAGTCAGCACTTGGAGCTGCGTCTCGACGTGAAGTGCAGGAAGAAAGAATGGTGCTTTATTTATTTCAAAGCCATCAAAGATGAAATCCAGACGGGTTTCTAGTACGCGTTAGTGTTTTCCGTAGAGAAGCAAAATGGAAAGACAAGTGCACTTATTTAGAGACGGACGTGTTTTATTGTTGAAATGAAAAGGAAAAGAGGCAGCTCATCTCAAGGCTGGGGCTCCATTGAAATGGTTTAGAGACGTTCCTGTTTTGAGGCCAAATCAATATTTATGGATGGAAAAAGGGGGTTACATTTCTTCGTTCAAAAACACAAACATGGCAACATTCTTCAATATTACTGTGCCTGAGCCCTTCGACAGTATTGTCAAAAAAACAATTAAAAAAAAAAACTAAGTGAACACGCCTCACAGCACTGTCTGGTCTCCGTGTAAAATTGTACAATGAATGTCAATGACTTTTTGACATGTATCCAGTTTAAAGTGTTGTGTAAATATTATATATAGAGTACTATTATTATTATTATAATCCTCGCCGCCCTGGAGCGCAACCTTTTTTTAAATAAAGTGTAAAGAGAAAACAAATAAGAAATCGCCCTCCGCAAACCACACACACCAGCTTTTACATTGGAAAAGGAAAAACATTTTACAGTTTTCTCACTAAACTTTTCACAAATTCCACGGAGGACAGTCCACTGCGTGCCCCCCCCATCACTCTTATGTAAATAGATTGTACATAAAGTCGAGACTTTTTATGATGACATTGTTGTGCTAGTAATACTTTCCAAGCTTAACTGTGGACAAATGGCTAAAAGGTAGTATGTATATGAAAAAGACACCATTTATTACAGTTTTTACCAAAGGGAGTTGAGTATCAAAACATAGCTGTTCCCCCTTTGTGTGTTCCTGATGTCTACTTTTTAATTTCTGTAGTAAAACACGTGGACCGGTAGAATTATATCCAGGGTTTTCAGTTTTTATATAAATATAGACTATAAAACACATTTGGTTTTAAATTTAAAAAAAGAAAGCACTGCCCCGTTTTTGACAACTAGCGTCGTCCTCCTCTGAATCAAAGGATGTGTGCGTTTTTCAAAAATAACGGTCTACAATGGTCTCACCTTGTGACCGAACTGAAGCTTCCTTCAAAATAAAAACCTGGATAGATTTCTACTGCTGCCACCAACACCATATTTTTGATAATGGACACGCAAGCATGTCTTTAGTCCCTTTTATTTAGACATTATTTAAAGTAATAATAAAAATGACATTTGTAGCCTATATAACCTTTGTGTCTTTGTTGTCGATTTGTTGTTATTTCTTTATAGACTTTTTTAGTTTAGTCTATTTTAGACGTGGTTTAGTACTGATTTGATCTAGGCCTGGTGGTCCTTGGAAGGTCGAATATTTAATGTGGTAGAAGTTACAGGCTTTATAGAACTCTTGGATTTTGATGTTTCCCCACGTTACCTACAGGGGGAGCTCTCGGACCATCTTGTAAAACAAAACAAAAATACATATATATATATATATATATAGGGGAGACGGGGTATGGTTGTAACATGGGGAGAGTTGTACACCACCAATTCCACCACTCGGGGATGAGATAGGAGTCAAATGGACATATCAGACCCACTTCCTCCCTGATCCCACATGGTGATTGTCAAGGTTGTAAACCGGTTCATGCAGATTCTATAGAGAAAACAATTATTTTGAGGTAAGAAAGTAAATTTTTTGACCAAGACTATATTTTGTTTAGTGCTTATACTACTGCACCTAAAACCATATGACTTACATTAGATTAAATTGTAGTTTCTCAGGCAAAATGTCTCCCTGCTAATTTCAAACCATTATGCTAATGGCGCTCGCTAAACAATGGCTGAGGGGGGTGGGGATAGCTGTATGTAGTCATCCCCTACATACAGTTAATGACACTTACTTGATTTTAATACTTTTACAGAATGCCTAGACAGTGGAAAAGAAAGACTGACAGATTTGTGCCAGCTAATGTTTTTAAAAAAAAAGCATCTGATGAGGTCAGAAAGAAGGGCAGGTCAGATCAGTTGCAAAGGCACATGTGATCTGCCATTAACACTGAGCAGATACTGCAAAACACTGCAGAAGCTGAGAGACCGAGGTCCAGTATCATCCCAGTGTAGGTCACACTGAAGCATCAACAAAGTTTTCTCTGAGGTGCAGTAGGAAGTGTTGGCTGATTATTTGACTCGGTCAGCACACCTGTATTATGGACTGACTCCATGTGAGGTCAGCATATGATAGGTTAGAGAGAGAGAGAGACATTGTTCTGGATTGTTCTTTTATTTAAAAAACCTTTATTTGAAGCATATCATATGGCGTGGCCTCTGTTTTTGCAGACGAGAGAGCGTCTGTTGTCACGCACACAGAACTGCCTTTGCTGCCAATGCCCAGCAATTAACTCACAGGAGCAACTGCAGAGCGGTTTTCTTTTGACGTGGGGCGCACTGATATGATTTACTGTGGGCTTTCTTAAAATTATGAGAATATCATAATGTCCCATAAATGTACATCTTTTTTTATTTGTATTATTATTTACACATTATATGTATTGGAGCAGCAGGAACTGATGAATTTCCCCTGTGGATTAATAACGTATTCTGATTCTGATATTAATAGAGCAAACGGTTTAAAAACAATGGCGGTAAATTATTAGGGCTGGGACGATATGCTTTTGTCACGATCCGATATGTATCATGATACTCAGGGGCTTAGTTTAGTTTATTTGTTTATTTGAGCAATACACATTGTGCTCAAAAGGAGTGGGCTGAAGCAAAAAGCTTATGAGCCCCCACCCCCAAGTGCAATACATAAAAAAAGAACATTTCAAAACATTTCAAGCAGCTACATTCATACAGACCAACTTACAACAAACAACAAAAATATATAAACTCTTTATATAATTAATTAAACCAACGCACAGCTACAACAACAATCTAGTTTCATATACGATGTCTAGAACAAAGTAAGTCAAAAAAATGTGTTACTTAATATATTGCTTGCATATTTTTACCCGTGATTACAGAGTTACTTTTATGGTATAAAGGTACATTAATAGATGTTATAATTTGAGATCTTGATACTTTCCAGTTGTCATTACCATTCTCAGTATAATTTTAATTTGGGTTTAATTATCATCATCATTATTATATATTTATTTAATTGAGTTATATGTGAAGTATGCTGTAGCCCTGCATAGTGTGGTGCATTAAAATGCCAGAGAGTGAGCCAGTTGAAGAGAGCAGTAACTCCCCTTCAACAAACCCCCTAACAGCTGATTTGTAGATGATGTTCCTATGCTGAGTGGTGCATTAAAAGACAAGGTTTAGAGCCCGTTGGGAGGGTCCCTCTCAACAGATCCATAACCTGCCAACCCTAATTCTCCGTTTGTGAATTTGAGCAATAGAATGACAACCGTTCCAAGCAGCAACACTCTTCCAGATTATAGAGGAACAATACACATAATTGATCCTACTGCTCCCCCTAGTGGCAACGCATTTCTTCTTGTCTGTATATTTCAAAAGTCTTTTGTTTGTATTTATATTTGAACAGGTTGATGTTTGGACATAGTTTCAATTCCATCTCCAGTTTATTCCACAATTGTACACCATTAACTGTTGGACTAAAACTTTTCAAAGGGGCTGATGCAATACAGTAAGTAATTATGATAAGTAATATGTTCACCTTAAAATGTGTACCAAAAAAAAGGAAAAATAGTCACGTGTACAAAATGTATAAAGGTAAAGATAAAGGTGCTTTATTTGTCATTATACATCAACGGTATAACTGTTCAAGTGTTATGATTGAAAACAAAGTGCATGATAAAAAATTCCTCCAATTATTGAAAGTATTGATATTTGATATTGCAGCAGAAGGTGTTGCAATACAATACGATATTTTGTCCCAGCCCTATAAATGATGGTGACGTTGTAGCCATAAAGCTACCAGGGAAGCGTGGCAGGCAATCTGACCCAACTCACTCACTCACTCACACTAGATTCGTAGCCCTCCATTGGCAGGGCGGGTGGAGTGTCTTGCCCAAGGCCATGTAACTTTTGCTAATGTAACACACTTAATCATGACAAAGCAAATGAGGGCATAGCATTAACTGTTTGGTGGAGAATGCTAGAACAATACTATTTAGTCAATGAAAAAAAGGCTCACATTTCCCAACCAGAGGTACAGGGGCCCATTGTAGTATGCAGGCACTCACAGGAATTGTACAGGATTTTTTTCAAACTTAAAGGACAAACTGAATAATGAATTTCAATATTTTTAAAACTATTGCTGCAAAAGTTACATGAAAGCGAGGGATTTTCAAAATTTTTTTTTAGCTTTATTTACAACACATTGACTTTTAGTAATAGAGGGTGTACTAGTTTTAGTGAAAGGCCCTAGGAGTCCTACAGAAAAAAGCTCACTGCATTAAACATACTGCACCAACTCCCCAGTGTCTCCTTCTCCTCTAAGCCGCGCTTATATCAGTTGTCCTCTTGAGCCTTTGTGCGTGTGTCTCTTTGCAGGAGCTGAGGGAAGGATTTTGTGCCAGCGAGAGAAACATGTTGGTCCCGGCGAAGTTTATGAACTGATTTGTCTTCATGATGAGAGCGCGTCCCGCAGGCACTTCTCCTCGTGAAGGGATTAGTCTGCTCTGTTATGTAACCTCGTACCGTACATACAAAATCTTAACACCAAATGTTTCAACCAAATACCTTCAGCAGCTTATGTTTACATTTAAAGTTGACATGCAGTGTGGATGTGGATTTCAGATATTTGGTGCCTAGTTTTTCCTGCATAGCCTCTTCCATTAAACATCCCACTTCACCAAATAAATCATTGCATAAATAGGTAATACGTATAATATATATCGTATGACTCATAACATTAATTCTAAACATATTTTTCTTCTTCTCTCTGTCTTGAGGCACATTTATTGAGACTTTAAGCATGACCACATACATCACAACATGAAAGTCATTGGGGGCGACGCAGGTAATTCTTGGTAATTTATTGTGACAGAACACACTTGGCTGAGCTTTGACCCTCTCCAGCCTCTGTAGGTCCTCTCATGCAGCAGCCTCTTCACACATATGGCTGGAGGTTAGAGGGGACATGGATTGTGGTTTAAACACAATAGTACTTCAAGGCGGGAGCGGAGGGCTTTATGGACCTGTTGTACTTTGGATATTCTCTCTTTTAGTGCGACGGGGGCTCACATAGTACAGTGTTCATCTTCATCCATCTGACCTGTGCAGTGAAAGACGCTATGTAGTCTAGCAGTTTTCCTTGCACATTTGCCTAAACTATTATAGCAAACTATTTTTCTAAATTCATACAAAATCCAATATTTGTTGAACTTTGTTGTCAAACCTGCACTCAGGTAAAACACACTGTAAAATAGCAATCATAGACTGTAGAAAAGCAACAGACAAAATGAGAGTGGCTGCCTCCATGCAGCTCTTTCATGCTAGCAATTTGGCTGGGTTTTTGGAGCCAACTCTTATATTTAGAATAACGCAAAAGAATAACAATTGCCACAGGGGGGTAAAAAAAGACACATTTGCGTGTGGTAAGAATGACAACCCTGTGTTCAGGGATGACATACAACATTTCAATGGAACAGCAACAAACTTGTAGAGCCTGCTCTCATTTCCTATTAGGCTTCAGCAGCTAATAGTAATTCTATTTCCATTTTTTCCACGGTCTATGACAGCAATACACAAAACCTTTTCATCAGCGTGTTTTCCCAAGAAACCGTCTGCCACTGAAAATAAAGTTGTGTTGACTTTTTGCATCGTATGTGCCATAAATGACCAAATTTGTTCAAAAGCACAAAAAGGGGCCCAGTCTTTTGCAAAAAGAGTGCCAGAGTTTTGGTAACTGTGTCCTTGAATTGTGTTCAGTTGGTGATTTGCACAGCCAATGGCACTTACCACCTGATAAATAATGGAACTGTATTTAAAGACGCTATATGGAGAGGATAGCACCAGAGTTGGCTTGAAAATAAATGTGGTTTATGTAAGATCAATATTAAAGTCCTTGAATAGGCTGGTCAGAGTTTGGTATTTTAGGTTGATATAGGGAGAACCGGAGTATATGAAAATCTTGACATATTGTGACAGGACTGGTTCATCCCTGTGGCAGCTCGGCAGCAGTTGTTTGTTTTTTGTCAGCACAGACTTGCAAACAATCTAACTTTTATTTGTATTGAAGCATTCAAGCCAAACCAAATAAAGAGGAGTGAGGCGAAGTGAAGTGGCTAATCTGTGGCCTGTATTCTCCAGGATGCCAATGTGTTTTTCCTCAATTCAACTCTCCTTCGCCCAAATCTGTTGGACCGAGGGAAAAGACCGTCCCGGGACCCTTGAGTGGAGATGACGGGAGGGGGGGGGACACTTTTGGGCACACAGAGAGCCCAGTGTTGTTCGGTGCCAGCGCGACGTCAACGCGGGCCTCTCCGCTCCAAAATGCCGCTTTTATCTTCTCGTTTGGACCTGCCATCGGAACAGCGGCCCGTCGTTAGATTAACATCCCAGCATGCGAGTGGTCCCCCTAACCATTGAGGTGCACCCGGGGGCGGTGAGGGGGGGGGAACGCATTCATCCGAGCGATACCAAGTCAAAAAGCAGCACTGGTATAGACACGCTCTGGCAGTGAGGGATGGGAACCTTTGATCGCTTGCAGCTGAGAGGGACAGAGACTGATTGGGGTTTTGTTTCTGATGTCTTGCCATTTTGTCGCTGTTGTTTAGACTCGGGATGGCTCGTTCTGGGGTGGTCCGAGCCAAAACGATTGACCGAATTGGGGTTAGTGTGTAGTTTGGTTTGGGCCAAAGGTTGTGCATTGAGTTGAAAATGATCTAAGGCCATTGGAGTAAAGCATACAGTTTAGGATTGTGTTATAAAGTAGTAAAAGCATGTTTGGTATCGCTTGCCTTTTGTTTGACTTTTGCTACAGTTGAGTCTCTCTTTTGACATAACTCATGATCTGCAATGTTCCGCAGTGTGGCTTTAACGTCTAGGAATTTGTGATTACATGCACTATGATAAGTGACAACTGACAGCGCATTTTAAAGACTTTTCATTGTTGTGCAGCAAAACGTCTTCACAAAACCAAGACAAGCATTTTCTATTCAAAACTCATTCCTGTATTGTTGTTGTTGTCACCTTTTTATGGACATTTTGTTCAAAGCACGGGGCAGAGCCCAGTGAAGCAAAAGAGGTCAGACTGAAACTGACCAAAACACTGCTGCCATGTTTGTTTGTTCAAATACGTCTAAGTCAGTCATTTTTACTACTACAGTTGGTACACTATAAATACGGCAGCACTTTTTATCATAGTCAAGCATCTATGATCTATGAGGCCAACTCGCAGATGTTTTTTATGCTCTGACCACTTCACATTGTTATCAGAGTGGCATCTGACACATAATTATCCGGGAGGTTTGAGCAGCGCATGAAATAAGGGCTCCATACACATGTATTAAAGCCACACTGCGGAACATTCTAGAATACTAGGCTTCATTATAATCATAGAAAAGGCGTTAGCTAGCTGAGCTTGTGCCTACAACGCTCAGTTAGTAATGCTGTTCATCTGTTAGTCAACAGCTTCCCAAGTCTGTTTGACTTGAACATTAAATCCTTATTTAAATGATTGATGAAGGCTCTATGTTAGAGTATACCATTGACATGTCTGTTTCAGGGCATTTATATTATTTCTGTGGTTTCTCTATCATTAATATACTATAGGATGATGTTTTTTCCACAAAAAGCAAAAACTTAACTGAATATGATTTAGCATTTAGCTCCGAGGCCACTTATACACGCTAATTCTTATCGAAAATGAAATCTCCAAAGTTCTATACATTCATTTATGATTTCTAAGTAGGCATTTTGATGTGGTCAGTGTGTTTACAACAGCTTAAAACATCTAGATCATTCATAATTTGCGATGTTTGATGGCTAAATGCTAACGGCTAAAGGAAAAAGGAAAAATATATTGAACATGCTAACAAACACTGAAAGGTTTCCCGGACTAGCTGGCTAGCTAACTGTTCAAACTTTTTATTTCTATGACATTACAAGAGCAACTAAACTAGTTAGCCAATGCTAATCAAAATAAAGTAATAATATAATGTATTTATACATTATTGTTTCCCTGCCCTCTTCCAGCAAGGTTCTAAGTTATGCCTGAAGAAAGGTGAAGAAAGATGTTTAGTTAATTTTTTGTATTTTTCACCAATTAAAACACCAAATGAATGATTCACAAGGTGAAATGTCGTGCAAAGTGGCTTTAAGTTAGAAAATGGGAAATATCAATGCCAAGATTTCCCATAATGACGCAGGAGTCCGTATTCAGCACAGTGCATCCCAAACTTTTATTGTTACAGACATGAGAAGTGGAAGTCATTAAATCCTAGAAACAACTGCAGAGTTTGACGAGTTTGGCTAAATTACTCAAAACACAGCATTCACAACATTCACACACACAGACACTGCTATTGTAGAGACTATTGGCAGAGAGATTTAAATGTCAGACATTGCCGGCTACATTGCAACTAATTCATTTGACTGACAAATAAATGATAAATGCAGAGTTTTTGTCCAGTTGCAGCAGAGTGTCATTCTCGAACGTAGACCCGCGTGCAAACTACGTCATCGGCGCCAAAAATCTGCAAGAAAAAGAAACACATATCAATCCGAAATATGATGAAGAATTG
The DNA here is from genome assembly GCA_021464625.1 of Proterorhinus semilunaris. Taxonomy (NCBI): domain Eukaryota; kingdom Metazoa; phylum Chordata; class Actinopteri; order Gobiiformes; family Gobiidae; genus Proterorhinus; species Proterorhinus semilunaris. The sequence continues at coordinate 25,104,189 of CM038356.1, read as the reverse complement.
GATCGGTTTTGTAGCAACTTGTATGCAATGTTTGTGGCAAAAACTCGCAGGCTATAAGGGCTTGTACAAGTCGATGATGAAACTAAATTAAACTAAGACCCGCCAGTGTGTTGGTATTTCCCATCTTCATGTATAAGCTCTGTCTCCCCAACGGCTTAAAAAAAGAAGAAAACTTCTCCCTTTAAACTGTTGACTAAACCAATTAGTCGGATCATGCAAATCATATGTAAATGTGGCCCACTTCCACTGAGAGCTGCCACAACGGATCAAGCCGTCTCTGATCCCTGCTCCTCTCCCCTCCCTCTCGCTCTCTAGGGCTGATATGATTCACTATGAGTTGGTTTGGGATTTTTTAAATGAGGTCGTGGACAACAATGACTCATCTCGCCTAAAGACGACACAATGATGCATGTTTGTTTGTGCAAAAACTGACTGGCTTTTCCAAGTGTCAGCCAAACTCTACCAAAAGCTTCATTGACCTATCCATCAGTAAGGGCATTAGCTGTAAAACCTCTCATGAAGGAATTACTGCATCCTTAGAGTCTAAGACAATTTGCTGTTTTGATACAGATTTTAAGCAACATCCCATACGGGCTTTAATGCTTAACAAACTGGACTCAATCATTTTAGATTTGAGTATAATCTTTATGTCACAGTCCATGTAACCCCTAGCTCAGTGCTCATCGATTATATTTGCCCGTGGGCCGACGCTTTTCACAATGGGAGCCAGAAACTACTATGAAATTAAACATTCATATTCTATATGTATCAAAGCAAATAAGAGCTTTGGGGGCCAAACCAGGTGATCCTTCCCTAACCCATGTGTTGGCAATGATCAAATTCCTCTAAAATTATGTCAAACAATTTAATAAAGAGAAAAATCTGAAATAATCCCAGTACCCCCGCAAAGAGCTTCCAAGGGGCACTGTATCTCTAGTAGGGAAACATCGCTGTAAGAGTCTAAAGAAGTTAACGTGGTTGTCATTTTACAATCATATTGCATTGTATTCTACATTGTAATATTTTTATTTGGAGAGTTTTGCTCTTTTGAATCTTGGGATGTATATGATAATCAACTGTCTACTGTCTTGGGGTTTCTTGAGTCCCTCATTATTCCAGTCTTTTTTGTCTTTTATAACTTCCCCAGATGAAATGTTCCTGATCCTTACGTTTTGGAGTAAAAACAGTTTTTCCCTGTAAACTATTAGCTCCGCTCTTTGGTCTAAACCCATTGACTCCTGTCTGTTTTAATACCCGCTCTGTAGTTTGACTCCTCTACGTGGGACTGGGATGAAAGCCTGGGAACAGCTCCTGGGGCCGACTCTCTCTCACTCTCCATCTCGTTTTATTAACCATTTCTCAAACCGAGGACTCCGGCTGCTTTGAAATTTCATTGTGATTCATAAGATGTGCCAGGAGCTCCCAGGAAAGCAAGCAGTGACGAGAGAGACGAGCAAATGCACAACTTTATTACACAACCTAGAGCTGCACAATGAATCAACAAATTATAACAAATTATCAAAGCCACCATATATGGTAAATATTACTTTTTTCACTCATGACATGCAGTCCTGGAGCAATGTAGGTTTGAAAGGTCACAAGCCACAACTCTGTACTGTAACCCTCTGTCGGTTCATTGAAAGTGACGTATCGCAGCTGATCTCCATGGTAACCCAGGACAGTGCCATGCTCCCGCACCCTGGCCAGCCATGCACACTTCTTTCTCTTTTTATTTGAAATACATTCAAAAGAAAGTGGTGGTAATCTCTGGTTTAGATTGAATAAACAGAGGAGAATAGTCTGGCGTGTCAGGCTAATACTGTCGTACATATGTTGAGATTTTTATTGGACTTGCACCAAAGATTTGAGAGTAATGTCATTTAAATTTCTCTGTACTGTGTGTTCGTGTCGATGAATTGACAGTAAAAGCTACAGGCCTAAATTCCAACTTGTTTTGTTTTTTACACATTTGAAAGCAATGGATGGTGATGTCCTCTAAAGCATTTTGCATTTTCAACTCACACTCCGTAACATTTCACCCAGTAATTAGAAGAAATCACAGGAATACATTTTATTGCAGGCTCTTCCCAGTCGTTACGAATAAGTACAGCATGCTAGGAGCGGGACATAACTAGCTTGTCTCCATGGAGATATTGCTGCTTAGCTTTAGCTACAGGTAGTAGCTGAAGATTATACATTAGACCCTCTTCCAAGTGTTTCATTTTTATAAACCCAACAGTAAAAACAGCTTTGTTGAGCATTAGGAGCATTGGTGTCACTGCCATGTTTGTTGTGTCGTCCTGTGGAACGTGCTAAATCTCAGAGCCTACAGCCTGAAGCTCTTTTTTAGTCCTGAATAACCCAAAATGTACATAATCTTCTTGTACCTGAACCTCTCACACAGCGCTCTTCCTTCTCATCTGCATTAATCCCCGTCTCACCAGTGTCAGCTCATCCCCGTTCAGCTCGCGGCTCCAGAAGGTCTTGGGCCCGTCTCCCTCCGCCAGAGTCTGTTTGCAGGAGATCTTATTCTCCGACTCCCAGGTCGCCAGGCTCTACGGGACAGGTCAGGACAGGGGTCAGCATGTGTTGTTCTTATGCAGAAGATTGTCAGTTCTTCAATTGGAGCATTTTCTCATTCGTTGACGTTTATTTGCAGCCACAGCAGCCGTGGGGCAGACTGACGAAGAAGCAGCAGCCATTCTGTTCCCATGACAGGTCTGACCACCAAATTGAAGTTTAAAGCATGAGGTTATAGACTCAAAGACGTTTTAGGGTGCAACAAGAAAAGAGACACAAAATGGAAAGACAGTTTGAACAGGCGAGTTTTGAGCATTGATTTAAAGTTAATAGTGAAGTGAGTGAGTTCCTGACGCCTAATGTCTGCTGCTTTGTTTCACACGTTAAAATTCAACAGATGAGTTCTTAGGGTAGATCTCTTGCCTAAAGTATAATGTCAGAGTTGTAGAAATTGGACCACAAATGCCACGATAGCCTACAGTGACTGTCTTCAGAATGTCTCTCCTTGCTCTTCACCCATTGTATGTAAATACAGCTCTATCAAATATATACCTAAAAAAAGTGATGTCCAAGTTTTCACTCTCGGTGGGCCACAAGAGCTTGGTACTGGGCTGAAAACATTTTGTTCCTAAAGCAGTCATATAAAAACAAATGAGTAATGACAGTATTCAGAGCATAAATGTTTTATCACCCATTTGTGGGTCTAATCAAACTCTTTTGCAAGGGCCAAGTTTGACCCGAATCACCAATCTTTCAATTTGTGGGCAAACAGTGTGCATGGCAAACAAACAACTATTGCAACCCAATGATTCATTATCATGGTATTGGAGACCTAAAATAATGCAACCTACCATCATCTTCCTTCCTGCTTTAGACCTCAGCAGCTTATAAAATCACACATATCCTCTTAGTGCTGTCTAATTCATTTCCATAATATTTCAAATGATTTATTTAAGTCAGATTACGCTTCAGGTTCAGGAGTCATTCCTCATGAGGTAAGAGGTGGCTGTTGACCTCACGGTTGAAAATGAAGGATGTTTCAGTCCATTTAGTGCCCAAGAGGGTCAGTATATCACATCTACACGTCAGACTAGCTTTTATGCCGTTTAATATGAGAAGTGTAGAAAGTTTTATTTGTTGTACCACACAATGACCACACATCCTAAGTAGCTTTCTCAAAATTAATAGATACTGTGTGAAATGTGTTTTTATGTGAATTGTCCAATTTAATTACTGTGCACACCCAATTTTCACAAAAAATAAAACTCAAATCTGACACAAAACACTTTATGATTTATGTTGAGTATCATTGCTATTGGTCCATTGACAACACCACTCGTGCTAACCATTTTTCAACACAAGACTTTGAAGGAGATAAACAGTAAACACATAAATCACAAGTCACTTATCTCGTCCCTAAAAGTATTACATTGTAAAATGTGTCTCCACAGTAAAAAGCCACAGCTTACGGTTTGTCTCCAAATCCTCCTCAAAAACATCCGCGCATCCTTCATCTTAAACGCACAATATTTGCCCGAGCCTGAAATACGTCTAACCCGCAGCTGCAGGCGCGATTTGACGGCCTGGGAAAGTCTTAGAGCGCGCCTCTGTGTGCTCTCATTTGTACAGTTTGGCCTTGGCTAAAGCCCCGATGCCTCGTTTGTATGGAGCAGCGGTGGCTCAGAGTTAATCACCATATCAAAGGTGAAACGCTGCTCCCTCCGGGCCACCGTATCCCCTCTGCCAAAGTCTCTCCGGTTGAAGTCCATAGAGCTGATTAGCCACGGCTCTATTTTAGCGCGGGACAAGCCTCTGACTGGGATGGATTGACCCTCTTTTTCTCCCTCTTCATTGCCTTTGCAGCCGCTCGTGATTTCTCACACGTCTCCCACCGCAGGAGCTTGGCCCAGAATGAACCTGAGCTTGTCAACGGGATTTCCATTAATTTGTCCATTTATCTTATCCAGAAGTGGCTCGAAGTTACTTACTTCTTAGAGTTACTTACTACTTAACCTGGTTGACTAAGTTAACATAATACTAACTTAAACATAATGTTTGTAGGATGTGTATTGTAAATCCAGACATTTGTGGGTAAAACACTGTGTATCCAATTAAAAAGCATTTGTATCAATTTTATGAACGTACATGCTAGTTTTCAAGCATTTCAGTGAAAGTGAGAAGTGACCCTGCAAGTTGTAAAAATGTGCCTATAAACTTGTCCCTGTGAAGAATTGAGATGCTGGTTAGGAAAGTTAGATATGAGTCTGGACACAACTTTGACATGTTAATTTAATGAATGTTTGTAATAAATAAATAAAAACAGGTATAAGGCCTTTAACATAACCATAATGTTTGTAGTATATGGTGGTGTTTTTAAAAGGGGCATTTGAAGGGGTCACATGAGTAACGTGAACTGAGTTGGAGGGCCCTTCCAACTATACCTTAAAGGAACAGGCCACCATTTTTCCAAACTGAGATATGTCCTTTACCTGAGCTTAGACGAGTTGATGCGTACCTGTCTGGTCTTTTTGCGTGTCCTCAGTCACGCCAAAAGACCAAAGATGTTGTTAGCATTTAGCCTCTCACAGCATATTCCTATGGATTCAAACGGGGTGAAGTTGGAAGTGACCAAGGTCTTCCACGTTTTCCCTACTTCGTGTTAAGTCACTAAGAACATATCTCAGTATGGGAAAACGGTGGCCTGTTACTTTAAACTTAATTTTGTTTAAATTTTGCTCATTGCAAAATGCACTAAATTATACCTGCCTCACATGCCACAGCTGTCCTACTTCTGCTCTACAGTAGGAGTGAGGTGTTCTCACATCGCTACAGGAACTCAAATGCCTGGGTCAAATTCAGATGACGACATTTCCTTGCAGTCTTGAAGTATAACTGCTTTTATAAGCTTTTTGTCTTGTTTTGCCTTCTTTGAAAATGAATTGGAATATCCGCACACACCCTAATCTTGCTGTTTTAAATGATTTGTCCAACATCATTTGTCCTGGCTGATCCCGACCTGAACAAATAAAGACATGATGTTGACTTTAACAGGGCACGTTCATGAGAGCATGTGCTGTCCTTGGCTTCACTTCTGCTCGTCTCTGTTTCAAAAAGAGCCAATTTCCTGCTGGGTTTAAAGTTTTTATTTCAGATCGTACCCAAAATCCTCTGTAGCTCATAACAACTCTCACCCCTGGACATAAACCCCTGTATTTTACGCTCATAAAGCTCTGTCACTGTTTCCCACAGCTCACTTCTGTTGTCTTTCCTACTTCTTCTTGTGTTTCTGTAACTTTTTTAGTAGCTGCATCCTGTGATATTGTCCATGGCACCAAGCTGAATGTAGTGGACCACCCACATCCTGGACCTCACAGAAGAGGCTGTGAGATGGGCGTGGAATCCCCCCAGAGATAACCTTGACAGAAGAAAAAAGACTCAAAAGCACCTTCATTGTATTTTTGAGAGAAGAATACAACAACGTGTTTTCCCGTTGCCAAGGAGTTACTACTGTATAAATCATAATGCAGCCCTACTAATCATGTTATCTTCCCTGGTGTCTCTTACGTCTTATGATGGATCCTGTTGATTTCTGTGTCAGTCGCCTCGGGCCTGTTTCTCAGTGTTAAATGTCATAACCTCACAACACATCACTTTATATAAAAACATGTTTAACTCGACCCATCTGAACCAAGCAGCACACGCCCATAAGGCCCGAAACCCTCTACATTTCTACTCCTTTTCCCTTTTATTATAACAAAAAAGTATACATTTGTAAAGGTGTAAATCAGCCACAGCCTTTAAACAGACCAGCTGCCCATGACCCGAGCACATGACGTCCTGCTGCCAGACCGCTCAGTACCCCTGCAGACCCGGGACGCTGCCAAAACTCAGCCAACATCCTCAGCCTCAGTTTCAATTTCAATCAAGAAACTACTCACCATTACACAGACAGCACACACTTCAACTTTGGATATTGCAGTAGGTCTGTTTTTGACGAGGGAACTACGTTATCACATGGTTAAAAAGTCTAATAAAATAGTAGATACCAGTTGTTTTTTTTGTTATGCCAACTAAGAACAAACGTGAACAAATGGTAGTTAATGCGGGGCATGTTTGGATGAAAACAGAGAAGCGCCGTGTAGAGAGAGGGCACAGCCGTCTCATGCCTGTGCCCAGTTACCCAGCATGCACCGGTGGCACAGACTGAGGGAGCAACAAACTGACAACTAGGTCATGACTAGCCCCCTCAAAACACAAAATGTTGTGACACTTACAACCGTGGATAGATTTAGTTTAGCCAGAGGGCAGACAGGAGTCGCTCAAAGCTTCTAGGTCGATTCTTACTGTCATTTTACACGTGCATTACTTTCCCCACAATTTGAATATTGGTGTTGTGTTATTTTCAAGAGATTTATACTTAACTTTTGTCTGAATAGCAAATGTTCTCTTTGGTTCTTGAATCACGCGCTACCAAGCAAGCAAGTTCAGTTCTAGAATGAACTTTGTCCATCAAGTAATTTGACTTGACTAGTAAAGCTTGCTGGGAGAAAGACTTGGGCTGGGTACCATTAAACGGAACCAGTCTGGTATTAGAAAAAAAGTGTAGGTTCTACTGGTATCGGACAATTGAATGTATTGAAAGCAGGAACCGGAAAATCTTATATCTGTAGATCACATTTTTTTCAGTTTCTTTAGCCTAATGTTTGCCCCATTTCTGTCTCAACTTTTTCCCGTTTCCCCCATTTTTTTTTAATTACTAATATTTTCCCTATTTCCTTTTTTCCATATTTTTCCCCTATTTTCTCCCCATTTCTTTTAACACAATCTTACCTTATTTTTGCCTCAATTTATCTCAATTGCCCTAGCAAGGCAAGGCAACTTTATTTATACCACGCACTTGGTACACAAGGCAAATCAATGCCCTAAATCTTTCCCAAAATCAATTCCCATTTTGACATTGGAGATGAAGCCGATATTGTAAATTTGCAGATCTTTCACAGATTATCGCTTTGTTTTCTGGTTGAAGATGATGAATATTTTAGTATAGGTATCAGAGAAAGGTATCGGTATGCCTTAAGCAGGGCACCATGTTGCTAGTTTGCCTTAACTCAGGGGGTTTTCACACTGGCTCTGGTTAGGTAGATTTTTTTATTTTCGACATAATTAAAATTCAACTTGAGTCTCTTCCACCTTTCTTTCATTCTCACCTCTGAGTCAAAGCCCTGATAAACCTCCGCACTGACATGACAAGACCTCCTTTGGGACGTCTCGAGCCTCTGATCAGTCCAACCATCTGCCCCCCTCCAGCTGTGGAGCGTGACCCTAATACTCAACCTCCAGCAGGTGCAGCATTATTAATATTTCATTCAACCTTCAGGAAGAACGGCAAGGAGCAATCCCACAGGCCCTGAACGCACCACCTATAGAAACAATACTATACAGTAAAACCAATGACGGAGTAATCGGATGGGTTTAAAGGGGGTTACTGTAGATTAGGTGGTCATAAGTGAGGATCTAATCTGTGAAGGAAATTAGGTTAGAAACAAATGCCTTGGAAACAGATCCATGAGAAGACTACTGAAGCACTTTTTACAGCCAGAAGAGGGAGGTGGGCAATATACAGGTATATTATTATTGGGAAGAAACCAACATAAAACTGCTGCTAAAACAGCTGATAAAAAATACGAATGGCAGCATATAAAGGGATTTTTCAGAACTTTGTACATTTAGATCTGGTTTTAAGCAACACATTAGCCAAACTAAGACATTTATGAGCAATTTTTTTGCATATTTCCGATGGTATGAACAAATGGCGTGCTGCATCTCATTTTTATGATTTGGACCAGCCCATTCACATTGGGAGGTTTAGCTCACATGGTCCTGGCTTGTGTTTAGATTAGACAATCTGGGATCATATTCACTTGGTTATAGGCATAATCTGTGCCTGATACATCGCCACGCTCAGCAGACCGTGCTGAAATGTATTATATCTATCCACTTTTTAAACCTGTCTTTTTCAACCCGGCCTTTTTTTTCTTTTTCTTTTTTTCATGAGGACACTGAACTAACTTGAACTAACTTACTATGTTCAACATTGGGATATTTTGAATATTTTATAACTAGGGCTCGGTACCGTAATTTTTTTCGATAGCAGCACTTTAACGATACTTGGATTTCGATACTTATATTAAAATATTTGATCTAGAGCTAGATCTAGAATGATTGATAATCTAGAACTAGAAAGCAGAACAATAATGTGTGGAAGATCTGAAAATTTACAATATTTGGTTCATCTCCAATATTACGAAATGTGTGATAAATGGGAGAATAATTGTGTAAAAAACTTTTGGGTCAAAAATTGGGAATAAACTGGGTAAAAAAATTGCAAAAATGGGGGAGAGGGAAAATATTAGTACACAAAAAAGAAAAATAATTGTTAAATATTGGGGGAAATGGGGCAAACATTAGACAAAAAAAAGTCCAATGTTTGAGCTGAAACAACCAAGTCAATTGCTTTAATGGACCAACAGAATCAAAACTTGGATCTATATACGATTTTTGGTAGCTTCTTTTTTGATACTTGAATTTTTTTTTATACCGGTAGCACCTGAACTGTTTCTCCGATACCAGACTGGTATCATTTAACGGTACCCAGCCCTATTTATGACAGCCTCATGTGATCAAAATCAAGACCCCTGTTCTAGTTTGTGAGCACGGTCCATGGATGTGTGTACTACTGTACATTCGTACCTTGCACTTGCGCCCGTCCACGGTCTCCTCGGCGTACTCTTCTCCCACGGTGAAGTTGATCTCGGTGGTGCGGATGCTGGTGGAGGTTTTGATGTAGAAAGTCTCTCCCTCCTGACGAATCTCCACGTGAGGGTTCGAGGCTGCTGCCACAGCCACCTTCCGCAGCATGGCGTTCACTCCTGCACCAACAGACGGGCGGGTAAGTGACCAAAAGCAAGCCATGAGACAATAACGGCCCAAATGTACAAACTTTAAAGGGCATTTTGAATTACAAGGACATATCAAACATCCCTATTGGTAAGTTTCCCTCAATTCAGCTTGGCAACCAATCAGAAAATGACTGTTGCAATACATGGTAGGCCCCCAATTTAAAGCAACAGGCCACAGTTTTTCCATACTGAGATAAGTTCTTACTTGAGCTTAGACGAGTTGTTACGTACATGTCTGGTCTTTGTGCGTGCCTGTGGAAGAGCTTGGTCGCTTCTAACTTTACCCCGTTTGGAGCCATAGGAATATGGTGGGAGGGGCCAAATGCTAACAACAGCTTTGATAATTTTGCGTGACTGAGCGCGCACACAAAGACCAGACAGGTACGCATCAACTCATCTAAGCTCAGGTAAGAACGTATCTCAGTACTCTGCTATTAACTTGTACATTACAGTTTTGGGTACAATAAAATCACCAAGCACAAACTACCAAACCACTACTACCATTATTACTTCTAATAATAATTGTGCTCTGCCTATTATTGTAAAGCTTCGATTGTAGCTACAGCTGCCCTGGGATAGACTAATAGAAGATGAGCATCATCAGCTCCTCCAACCATCACCAAGCACTCACTCTGAAGGATATTGCTCACCAAAAGAAAACTACTTCAACTACTACTACTACAAAAACAACTTTACTTTTACTACTACTGCTATTATTACTTCTGATTACATACAAGAACATGTACTCCTACTATTACCAATACCACCACCACTACTACCACTACAGCTATTATTACTACTATAACTATAGCAGGAAGAAATCTCGATTTCTATTCCATTATGTTGTATGGGTTATATGGGTTATCCCTCCAGTATCATGGAGCGTGTTACATACATTTTACCTTTAAGTAATTAGAGATTAAAATTTACTGTAAGGGAAAGTAGACTGTGTCAGCACATTGGGCCAAAATATAATACGTTCTGTACATGCCCCTCTTTTCTGTTTTCTCTGTGCTTTTATTGTGACCCTGAGAGGCTGGGACCACCCCTGGGTAAAATGTCCACTCGGATCAGACACAGCCAGCAGACGGCAGGGCGCATGCTGCTCCTCTGTCCCCTCGCATTTCAGACTTTTCACATCCGCGCTTTCACAAATTCAACATGTGCGTTTACTTGGGCCATAGAAAATTACCGTTTTTTATGATGATGCTAACTTGCCAAAAAGTGACAGTCATGTTTCGAGAACTCCAAAACATCCACCCAAACATAAAATCTGTTTACACCAACTGCACCCAAGCCATAATTCCCAAAGGTCTTTGCATAAATGAGTCATCTTTCTTATCATCATCTTTTTTAATGGTATCTTCTTCTCCTCCTCCTCTTTCTCCCTCTTCCCTAAAATTCAGTTCAACTTTGATCAGTTGCTCTGCCTCATTTCCTCTAATGCTTTGTAATTTACAACCACACTGAATGCGGTCATTGGTCAAATATGACCTGGAATGTTAGGACCCTGAACGCACCACCACCCCACATGTGTTCACTCTCTCCATCCTCACTGCACATACACATACAGTCTCATTTATTTGGGCCGCACCACTTGCCGTAGCACATCACTCATTGGCTCCGACATAAGGTCCAGGCTGTAGCTTCATCACTTCCCATCAGTGTCCTAGTAATTACGTGTTGACTGGGATTTTGTTTTGAGTGGAAGGGGGGGCCTATACCATCTCATCACCTCCCTCAGCCCCTAATTGAGAACAAGCATATGTCGGACTATGACCAGGGAATGCACCGCACAGACATATAGTTTTGTATAAGACACTATAGACCAATGATTACTATTGTGGGATATGGGCGGATTTGATAAGACAGTATGGATTGAACAAGTGATGCACACTACAGACAGGTAGGGGGCAGTGTTAATGTTCTGTCAATATCACTGCAAAATGTCCCCTTTGTGTTGCCCTAAAGATGGTGAAATGGGCACATTTTTTATATTTTTGAAGCTGCAAAGTTATTATTCACAACATACTACACCAACTTGTACTTTCTACTTAATAATAATTTTCTGAATCAAATACTGTACTTTATTTGGCAGCGCAACTTTGATTTGTATTGGAGTATTATTTGACGAGTTGTACCTGTGTTCTGCACTTTCACTTAATTGCAGTTATATTATTAAACCTACAGACGTATCAAAAGAAAACAGAAAATGGAACAAACGCTTGGCAGCCATTTTTCACATAGCTGCCCCAGGGCCGCTGTGGCTATAAAAGTAACAACCGTGTAGCGCTTTGAGAAACGTGTCACCTTCAGCGACGTAGCACAGTACAAACCTGATGTGCTAGTCCCATTTTTGATTTATTGCTGGCCGATTCAATTGGCGGTCCGGGGGCCAGATCCGGTCCACCGAACAGTCTGGTCTGGCCCACCGCCAATTTTCCATAAGTAAAAGATATTACACTTATTATGACACACCTGCAAATGCTACCACGGCTATTGCTAATGTCCACAGCAGCATATAATCTCACTGGGGAGGCTCTGCCACGCCTAAAAACATATTACATTTCCTGTTCCCTCTTTTAAGAATCAGTCCAACAGCTACGATCGCTAAAGTAAGTCCTTTTGTTTACGCATGTTAAGTAGCCATGTGCTTCTGGTCAGGGCTTCAAAATAATACAGGCCTTTAGACGCCAATAGGGCTGAAATAAGTGCCAGACACAGTGAGAATTAAAATATTGGAATAACATGCTGCTGCTACGGTGTTTTTTAAACAGGGCTTAAAATTGCTGGAATATAATTAAACTTGTATGTTTAGCCCTTTAGGATTTATTTATCCCATAAAACATGGTTAGTGGTGGCTTCCGAAAAATCTGGCCCAGTATAACATTTTGAAAAGCCCTGATTTAATGGATACAAATAATTGTATACATTTCAAAATTAAAACATTTAATATTAATGTTTAGTCTTACCATGTCAGTATTGAACAAGCTTAAAGTCAACTCTCTCTCTCATAACAGTTTCGATAGTGAGACCAAACATCTTGAATGGATGCAGAATGTCTCCACACACTGCCCCAAAATTCCACATCTTTTCTTTGCTTGTCTCCTATTATTTAACACAGTTGGCAGCAGCTTGAGGAGGCGCTGCCACACAGTAGTGACCCATTTACGGTGGTCCAAATCTCACTCATCACAACTATCACTGAAGACTGTGGACTTCTGAATGAGAGCAGAGAGGGACATTTCTCCTGGGCCCTCCCCTGGCATCGCTAATTCATGCCCTACTTAAATGCTTGACATGAACAACACCGTGCCCCCTCCTCCTTAAAATGTAACAATACCACATTTGTTTAGGACGGCAATTTAGCATAACCGATGTCCTCAAACATGACGTGCAGACGATGTTCTCGAAAAACACCTCTTTTTATTTTCCCATGGGTGCGATAAGGGCTCATGGATGGAAAGTGATCGCAATACTTCAGATAATGCCTTTTTTTTTTTAACTTGGTTTAGTTAATACCAGTTTTGGTGCTGATTGGCTTAAACAAAGTCACACTTTTAAAATGGCTCTGATATTTGCACTTTTCAAAATGTTTTACTCAATGTCTGACGGATTTATATTAATATTTATAACTTCTGGAAACTTAACTTGCGCTTTCTTAGCAGGGTAAAGTATTGCAGTTTATTATGATTACAAATAATAATACTTAGTGCATTAGAATATATTTTGGCCCAATCTCTATGTGATTGCGGTTTAAAAAATGGTGGTAAAAAGTAAATACACTAGTAGCAGTGGTCAGAGCAATAGTGGCATTGGTAATTGTAATATCAGTAAAACAGAATGATTGGTAATTAGAATATTCCAGTGTTTCCTTGGGGATGTGCACAATAATACCTGAGCACAGAGCATTTTGGGAGCTCTGCAGCCCATTCCCAGTAGCTCACAAAAGCTTTCCTACACTTCTCCATACACTTGTCACATTTAAATGCATTTTCTCTTTGTGTACTAAAAGAAATTAAGCTTATGAACAGATAGACAAGGTTTTTTCTTTTGACTCTAGTACAAGATGGATCGCCGACCTCACGCTGTGACGTAGTAGAGACAACAAGTAGATTCAAAGGATCGTGCTTCTTACCCAAGACTTTGAGAAGTTCATCGAAATTCTCGCTACTTTTCATTTTCCAGGTGCCGGAAAAGTTAGGCATGTTGGCAGCAGCTGTGAAGGCGGTGGTGGGTTACGGGTTCTGGCACAGCCTCCTCTCCTCCGTCCTTGCTTTCCTGCCGCGTTGGGTACCGGTCTCCTCTGCTCTGAGCCGAAGAGAATCCAGCAGTGTGGTTTCTCTCCTCACAGACACAAGCCCAGACGCACACAAAGCTGCTCCCGCTGCTCTGCACTTCACACAGGAGGACACTCCCACTCCGAGATGCGTACATGGCACTGATGCAGAAGGGATGCTGGATAACCCATGTAATAATAATGAAGATATAGTCAAATATGGCAGTACAAGATGATACCAGAATCACTACAAGAAATAAAAGGAATGGGTGAAATATCCCACTTTAATATGTAGATAATGTAATAAATGGACCCATAAAGTAAGAAAGTATAAGATGCAGGGATGGAGATGTTGTTAGAGCTTTCCCTCAGAACAGGGAGCAATTTACTTTACAGCACAGTTCTAGCATCAGAGTTGGGTGGTGCTGGTATTAACTTAACAGTGTAAATACTACAGATTTTCAGGAAACATGATTAATACCTTTTTAATAACCTGAATGCAAGGAACCCCAGTTACTGTGCTATTTCAATCAATTACATTTGAACTGTGCTGTAAAGTTAACATATATTAGCACAATTTAAAACTTTAACTATAATAGATATATGGCATGACAATCAAACGCATTTATACCAATACAGATACAACATTTTACATACAAGGAATTCATATAGAGCATTAAGACTAGAAAGATTTAAAAAAAATACTTGAATATTACTATTACTAATAATGACTACATCTTGCTTAACACCTTCCTCCTACTACTACAACAACAACTACTTGTAGTACTACAACGACCCTTGCTCCCTCAGAGGTGAAAACGTCATCCCAGTGCCATAGTAAACATTCATCCATTTTCTTGCTCTTATCCTTGAACTGAACTTGACTCTATAGGAGGACTCTCCGGAATTAATAGTGCCTTTATTTAATGTAGATTCAGAAAAAACAAGAGTCCTTATAAAGTACTTCATCATGTACTATTTTCAAAAGTCTTCTTCAGGCATAGCAAAACAAATACATAGCCGCTAACAAATTTTGCTTTTATTCTTGGATCAAAGAGTCTATCAATCATTAATGTCGTACAATATATAAATACACATAGGCTCAATCATATTGGTTTCCCCCGAATCACTGAGATAAACAAGATTGTGTAAATTATTAATAAATAGTGGTGCCGGCTAATAGTTGCCATTATCACCAGTACTGTTGAAATAGGTACAGAGCTATTCTGGGTAATCTAACCTACTTCAAGGGTAAAACTATGAAGTTAAGAAAAAGTATGTGTACTGTAACTAAAAGGTTTAGCAACATGATTTGAGTGGAAATTGTGCATTTATACACTTATAGCATACAAACTCGGAAATAAGAATATCATGAAAAAGTTCATAAATTTCTGTAATTCAACATAAAATGTGAAACTGATATATGATATAGACTCATGGCATACAAAGTGAAATATAAGCCTTTATTTGTTTTTATGTGTGATGATTTTGGCTCACAGCTTTCAAAAACCCCAAATTCAAAATGAGAAAATTTGAATATTGTGAAAAGGGACTGCATTGATCGGCTCAAAGTGTCACCCTGTCATCAGTTAATGAATCCAAAACAACTGCAAAGGCTCCCTGAGACTTTAAATGGTCTCTCAGTGGTTCAGTAGAATTCACCATCATGGGGAAGACTGCTGACCTGACAGTTATGCAGAAAACCATCATTGACACCCTCCATAAGGAGGGAAAGGCTCAAAAGGAAATAGCAAAAGAAGTTGGATGTTCTCAAAGTGCTGTATCAAAGCAGAACGTAAGTGGAAGGGAAAAGTGTCGGAAAAAAAGGTGCACAAGCTGCAGGGATGAGCGCAGTCTGGAGCGGATTGTCAGGAAAAGGCCATTCAAAAGTGTGGGGGACCTGCACGTTTAGGCTGGAGTCAAGAGCCACCACACACAGATGGATCCTGGACATGGGCTTCAGATGTCATATTCCTCTTGTTATGCCGCTCCTAAACTACAAACAACATCAGAAGTGTGGGCTAAAGAACGAAAGACATGGTCTGTTGCTCGGTGGTCCAAAGTTCTCTTTTCTGATGATGAGACCAAATTTTGTATCTCATTTGGAAACCAAGAGATTTTAGAGCACTTCATGCTTCCTTCAGCAGACAAGCTTTATGAAGACGCTGACTTCATTTTCCAGCAGGACTTGGCACCTGCCCACACTGCCTAAAGTACAAAAACCTGGTTCAATGACCATTGGACCACAGTGCTTGACTGGCTAGCAAACTCGCCTGACCTGAACCGCACAGCAAATCTATGGGGTATTGCCAAAAGAAAGATAAAAGACATGAGACCGAAAAAATGCAGAAGAGCTGAAGGAGCTATTGAAGCATCCTGGTCTTCCATACACCTCAGCAGTGCCACAGGCTGATAGCATCCATGCCACGCTGCATTAAGGCAGTAATTCAAGCAAAAGGGGCCCAAACTAAGTACTAAGTACATATGCATGATTATAGTTTTCAGAGGACCGACATTTCTCTGTTTAAAATCATTTATTTATTTATTTCAATTTTGTAATTTCCTGGGATTTTGCGTTTGGGTTTTTTACAAGCTGTAAGTCAAAATCATCAACATTATAACAAATAAAGGCTTGACATATCTCATTTTAATCTCATAATAATCATATATTAGTTTCACATTTTAAGTTGTATTATAGAAATAAATGAACTTAAGAATAATTTATTTTAATTGTTTTGGTACCAGCAGCTTCTTTATTTATTTATTGACTTTTAACCGCAATCACAATCAACAGTAACCTAGCACCTTTTCTGTAGTCAGTACATCAATGTTTTACTGTAACTATCATATGTATAGACTCACAGCTGTATATCCATGCGCGCTTCCTGCTGCCGTTCTCCCTGCTGCTCATGTTCTGTGCATATTTGACGTGACGATCACAGAAGCATGTCCTGATTTCCACAATGTCCGAGCCTCTTTATTTACCCTGAAAATACTCAACTCACTGACTGCTCACACAGAACAGCATCCATTATAAACGCCCACAAGATCGACGGCTGTAAAACCTCGAATGAACCTATAGGGACGATGTCATGGCTGCTGAAGCATGTGTTAACTGTATGAAGAGGAGAGCAGTGAAGTAATACTGTAATGTAAAAGTAATTGTTTAATGTAATGAGACTGAAGATTAAAGGATAGTGACATCACCAATAAAGAAATCCAACTTGGTTGTCACTTTTGGACAAACATCTGTGCATCCGAATTACAAGGTCCCCAGTCATAGAAAGAGAAATGTAGTGTAAGGACGAGTGCAGTGAGCATTATATTGGAAAAACAGCATATGCACAAGAGGATGTAAAACTAAAGGGCAAATTGATAATACGTACAATTTGAGGTCTCTTGGGGACATCTCTAAACCTATAGCTCAGTTTTACAGGCTTAGTCAGGCTCTATCCTCCTGCCTGTCAGAGTGATGCGTTTGAAACCTCCTCTCGTCAGCTGTGTGTGTCTTATGGAGCGCAGTTGGCAGCAGCTGTCAAAATATTATCATTTTTTTTCTGCTTACTGTTTCAGCTCAGGTTCACACTCTCACTGCGGGAAGAGGACTTTCTCGGAGCCTCTGTTATTCAATACAACACAAAGAAAAGCATTAGATGAATAACCCAAAACTAGTGTTGTTTTTTGTGGTTATCGGTTATCTATTGTAAAGAGATTATTGAGGTAGAAAGGGTCAGTGGCATTATTTTAGCCAATCACATTGTAAAGGTCTTCAAAATGGAAATCAAACAACAAGATTCCTGTAGTAAAGCATTACTTCTGGAACACTAACTTCTATGCTAGTCCAGTGGTTCTCAAAGGGTAGCACATGTACAGTGCCTTGCAAAAAGTATTTGGCCCCCTTGAACTTTTCGACCTTTTGCCACATTTCAGGCTTCAAACATAAAGATATAAAACTGTAATTTTTTGTGAAGAACCAACAACAAGTGGGACACAATCATGAAGTGAAACAAAATTTATTGGATATTTCAAACATTTTTAACGAATAAAAAACTGAAAAATTGGGCGTGCAAAATTATTCAGCCCCCTTAAGTTAATACTTTGTAGCGCCACCTTTTGCTGCGATTACTGCTGTAAGTCGCTTGGGGTTTGTCTCTATCAGTTTTGCACATTGAGAGACTGAAATATTTGCCCATTGCTCCTTGCAAAACAGCTCGAGCTCAGTGAAGTTGGATGGACAGCGTTTGTGAACAGCAGTTTTCAGTTCTTTCCACAGATTCTCGATTGGATTCAGGTCTGGACTTTGACTTGGCCATTCTAACACCTGGATATGTTTATTTATGAACCACTCTATTGTAGGTTTTGCTTTATGTTTTGGATCATTGTCTTGTTGAAAGACAAATCTCCGTCCCAGTCTCAGGTCTTTTGCAGACTCCATCGGGTTTTCTTCCAGAATGGTCCTGTATTTGGCTCCATCCATCTTCCCATCAATTTTAACCATCTTCCCTGTCCCTGCTGAAGAAAAGCAGGCCCAAACCATGATGCTGCCACCACCATGTTTGACAGTGGGGATGGTGTGTTCAGGGTGATGAGCTGTGTTGCTTTTACTCCAAACATAACGTTTTGCATTGTTGCCAAAAAGTTCGATTTTGGTTTCATCTGACCAGAGCACCTTCTTCCACATGTTTGGTGTGTCTCCCAGGTGGCTTGTGGCAAACTTTAAACAACACTTTTTTATGGATATCTTTAAGAAATGGCTTTCTTCTTGCCACTCTTCCATAAAGGCCAGAGTTGTGCAGTATACGACTGATTGTTGTCCTATGGACAGAGTCTCCCACCTCAGCTGTACATTTCTGCAGTTCATCCAGAGTGATCATGGGCCTCTTGGCAGCATCTCTGATCAGTTTTCTCCTTGTATGAGCTGAAAGTTTAGAGGGACGGCCGGGTCTTTGTAGATTTGCAGTGGTCTGATACTCCGTCCATTTCAATATTATCGCTTGCACAGTGCTCCTTGGGATGTTTAAAGCTTGGGAAATCTTTTTGTATCCAAATCCGGCTTTAAACTTCTCCACAACAGTATCTCGGACCTGCCTGGTGTGTTCCTTGTTCTTCATGATGCTCTCTGCGCTTTAAACTGACCTCTGAGACTATCACAGAGCAGGTGCATTTATACGGAGACTTGTTTACACACAGGTGGATTCTATTTATCATCATTAGTCATTTAGGTCAACATTGGATCATTCAGAGATCCTCACTGAACTTCTGGAGAGAGTTTGCTGCACTGAAAGTAAAGGGGCTGAATAATTTTGCACGCCCAATTTTTCAGTTGTTTATTTGTTAAAATGTTTTGAAATATCCAATACATTTCGTTTCACTTCTTGATTGTGTCCCACTTATTGTTGGTTCTTCACAAAAAATTACAGTTTTATATCTTTATGTTTGAAGCCTGAAATGTGGCAAAAGGTCAAAAAGTTCAAGGGGGCCGAATACTTTCGTATGTACCACTGGTGGTTGTCTATTTGGGCTTTTTCAGTGACCCATTTAAATTATTTTTTTTTTTTTCTGGTGTATACATGGTTTACACAGAGTTTAGACACTCATAATTTAAACCCTTTTAAGTTCTGGGTGACTGAGATTATAATAATAGATTTAAGTTGATCTTGATATAGGCGTGGTGGTATTTGTAAGGTCAAATGTGTATTATGAGAAGTGGGTCATTATGTAAAAAAATTCAAAAAAAGTTACCCAAACTAACTAACTAAAACAAACAAACAGTAGGCTACATGTTGATGGCAAAAAGCTAAAGCTAAATTACAGTTACACGTGTTTTTGTTTTGTTTTTTAAAGTAAATCATATAATTTATAATGCAATGTAACTAGCCTGAGCCTATCCCATATGTTTATTCCTTGTCATGAGAATTCGCCACTACAACTATTTTCAACTGTGTAAAATTGACAAAAAGAAAGTGGGTGATCACTTACCTCGTGAATTTTAGAAAAGCTACACTTTTGTAATTGTACGTTTCTGCCAGTAGGAGGCGATGACGAGTAGCCTGTTTTTATTACACAACAGAAGAAGTTGCACAGCGGAAGGGATGCATGTGTTGTTATGGCGGAGTTCTGGTGAATGAAAAACCTCTGAATATTTGTTAAAACCCCTCTTATATTGGATTGTAGAAGGTTTGTATAATCATATAATCCAAAAGGCGAAAAGGACGGTATTTTAGGACAAAGCACGCCTTGTGTTAGCTGTCTGTAATATGATTTGTTCACACACTCGCCTGCAATGCTACGCAAGCTGGCTAACATTGTGTTGTGCATGTTACAAAAAATGTATGAGATTTGTCTTTCCTAAGCTCCTTTGGCCAATATTTTACGTTGTCATTTGCTGTTTATAGCCTACTTACATGTTCTCTATGTATGTGTGTATTAGACTAAAGCGATTTTGTGAACAAAACCAAAGCAATGAGTACTCAAGTAAGTTACATTAATAATATTGCATATGTCATTTGAATGCAACACACAACGCTAAATGTAAACCTTTCTTTCCTACAGTACAGCATACTATTCAAACAAGAACACGGTAAACATCAACACCTTATTTGCATGTACAGGATGTTTTATAAAGAGTGTAATTGTAATTATTTTTTTCCCCTCTTCCAGCTCACGACGATGCCATTTGGACGGCCGCTTGGGGGAAGAGTGAAGCAGATGGATCAGAGACTATTGTCACGGGTTCACTGGACGATATGGTGAAGGTCTGGAAATGGTGAGGGGAAAATATGTTCATATCGTTGCTGCTTCTTGATGACAAAAATATATATATTTTTTTGTTTGGCAATATTTTTTAATGGTTAACTTGGCTTGACGCTATTGGTGCAAATTGATGTGAACTTTTCCCACAGTTCTATTAATATATTGCAGAAAATTGTGAACTCGACTAAATCTTTTAGATATGAGAGGATCAATTTCTTAAGTAATTATATTGGGCACTTGATTTGATGGATGTACACACTGTGGTTTTAATAATGCATTAGTCTAATACAGAGCCTTTCCAGAGGCTCAATGTCGCTTTACAATTGCATGCATTATTTATTCACTATCCACACTCGGCTTCTAATGTAGCCGCAGCTGCCCTGGGGTAGACTAACAGAAGTGTAGCTGCCATGTTTTTTTTTTTTTTTTATAGGTATATGTAATGTAGTCCTAATCAATTTCTTTTCCTGCTGCTGAAGGTGTGATGAGAAGCTGGAACTGCAGTGGACTCTTGAGGGGCATCAGCTCGGAGTGGTCTCTGTCGACATCAGCCACAACGGAGCCATCGCTGCCACCAGCTCTTTAGACGCCCACATCCGCCTCTGGGACCTCGAGTCCGGCAAACAGATCAAGTCTATGGACGCAGGGCCAGGTACAGCTCCGTCTCCAGGGGCTCATTTATTATTGATGTCAAACAGAGGAGGGCACAGTAGCAGTACATACTTATGAATTGGCTTTGAACATGAGCCTGTACATTCGCTTGTAATGTTACTAGTATGTTGATTTGTATATATTTTTTTGTATTTGATATTTCAAGAGTATCTACATCTTGCCGTTGTATTGTGCCTCGGACTGTCACTACTGCATGAAGTAAAAGATAGTTGCTGACAGCTCGATTTCTCTGTCGTGTAGCTTTTTTTTTTTATGGTGTTCCCTCACCTTTCCATAACCCTGTGTCCAGAGATGTGTGTGTGAAGCAAATGTCATGTCAGCTCGGATTAGTGCTGCCCCGGTGCACTCACGGCGGGTTACTGGGTGGGCGGCATTGAACTCCACTCAGACATGCACAATAGAGATGGTTTCTATTTTTGGATCGCAGATTGGAGTGAGATCTTATGGCATCCAAAACGGTGCCTTGTTCTTAAAACAGGGTTTCTCTTAACATTTAGACCCAGCCCGTGCGTCTTTTTCTGTACAAAGCAACTTTGGGGTATTAACCAATGAAATATGTGTCTACCACTCGGGTCAAGAATCATCACGTGTTTGTTCTCTTCCTTGTAGTTGACGGGTGGTCAGTCGCCTTCTCCCCAGACTCCAAACACATCGCCACAGGGAGCCACCACGGGAAGGTCAACATTTTTGGAGTGGAAAGTGGCAAGAAGGAATATTCCCTAGACACGAGAGGGAAATTCATCCTCAGCATTGCTTATGTGAGGAAGTTTGCTACATGCTTTACCCCATGTTTTTTTCCTCAATTTCTGTATTGTGCATGTAATGGTAGCGTTTGATTTGTGATAATTTTGTAGAGTCCTGATGGTAAATATTTGGCCAGTGGAGCTATCGACGGAATCATTAACATCTTCGACATCGCCACAGGAAAACTACTCCACACGTTGGAAGGTATGCTATGGTAAAAAAAAGAAAGAAAGAAAACTCCCGTCCTATAATATTGGCTGTATATTATAGGTCAAATTGCTGGTGTCCAAAGCATCTCTCTGACCAACTGCTGTTGCTCTCACACATCATGTTGAATTAGTTTGAATGACCAGGTTTTTAGTTTGAAAACTTGGAACCTTATGGTTTCCGGCTACAGTAATATCTGCTATGTGCAAAATCAAATTTTTGCTTTATTTTATTGACATCTAAAACAAAGGAAGCTGCCAAATATTACTTTATTTTGAGCAGAACCCACGTCACCATAAGTGAGTATCACAGGTATTTGTTATTTCCCCCGTTTTTTGTTTATTTTTCAGGTCACGCTATGCCCATCCGCTCCCTCACCTTCTCCCCAGACTCTCAGCTCCTGGTCACTGCCTCAGACGACGGCTACATCAAAATCTATGACGTGTGAGTTCAACATGCTGCTTAAACTTTTCTAAAGCAAGTAAAAAAAAAAAAAAATGTACGCTCTATGGATTAATTTCCATATGCTTTACAGGCAACATGCGAATCTGGCCGGCACACTCAGCGGACACGCATCGTGGGTCCTCAATGTTGCCTTTTCACCCGACAACACACACTTTGTTTCCAGGTAATATCTTTTTAAACTCAAGAAATGATTTTGCACAATCAAAAAACGGGCACTGGTTTAACTAAATAACATGTCCGCATATAGCTGTTAAATTTAAATCATTGTGTTTTATGTACCGGTAATCACATGGACAACATTGTGCAGTTACTAATGCCACATTTGCTCCGTCTTTCAGCTCGTCAGATAAGAGTGTAAAAGTGTGGGATGCCAGCTCGAGAGCGTGTATCAACACTTTCTTTGACCATCAAGACCAGGTAAACATTTCGGAAGCAATGTGTTGTTGCTTGAAAGTGAGAAACCACCCCGCAGGTCTCCTCTGTGAAGTTTAAGCTCCTCAAAATCTCCGTTGTCTTTAGATGTCAGGCTGCAAAAGCATTAGTGGAGTATTTCTTCCTCTTTGAAGTATTGTCTTTGTAGAATTGTTTGACGATTAAAAAAAGGAGGGAAACAATTGAATACTAAAATAAGCTGCCACTCTAGTGATGAGCTCATACTGTTGGCTTTAGAATCTACTAAATTATGACAAGGCTGGCATATTACAGAAGTCTACCCATAATTTTTTTTGCACAGGTGTGGAGCGTGAAGTACAACAACACAGGCTCAAAGATCATCTCTGCAGGAGACGACCGCGCCATCCACATCTACGACTGCCCGATGTGACACAGGCGGTTGAGCAAGTGCCACAAAACATGGCTTTTCAGAGGATTTCCACTCGAATCATGATCATTCTGGGGAGTGTGTACAGGTGGACTTATTTGCACTGGCCACCCTTTGGTCAAATAAAAGTTTTCTTTTATACATTTGTGTTTGTAACTATGTATTTAATATTCTAAAAGAGCCTCTCGCTTTCTCCAGTTCTTTTCATCTTTTTGGATTGTTTTACAACTTTCATAACAAAGTCTTATGGTAAAGATTGATTGCTCTAGTTCCTATTGTTTTACCTGCTCTGTTCATTTAGTCAGCTAGTAAACTTATGTTGTAAAATGTCTTATGTCTTAAAGTATAAGACTGTAGCCATCATCAATGGATATTTTTTGCTGCCTATAAGTAATCAGGAATGAAGTGCCTATACTCCACCCGATGGCAGAAACAAGTACTACATTGCAACTTCACCAGCTTCATGTAATTCACAATTTATTACATTTCAGTGTCCAAGTGCTCAATGTTTATCACATGTAACATTGTAGAAATACATATTGTGTGGTAGTTGTGCTTGTAAAACCGGTTGGAGAGAAATGAGGGTTGTGGCAGTTTTAAGTTACTTGGAAAACCTTGTAAAAAAAAAAACTTATTGTCTTGGCAGTGTAGACTGAGATTTCTCAGTAAAGGGGGATGGCGAACCATTTGTATTTGTCATGTTGTGTTACATCTATTGCCTTAATACAAGAGGGTTGTTAGTTTGAACCACATTCCGGCCTTGTGTCCCTGAGCAGGGCACTTTGCCCTCATTGTGGTCGAATAGTCACATGGAAGAAAGGTCATCCAGCATAAAAAAAAAAAAAAAAGGGGTGGCCTGGCAAATGCAAATTAATATCAACGTGTTATATCCCATGGCATTACCGACCATAGGAGATTGTTAGTAGAGGAGGCAAAAATATTCAAAATAATTTTCAAATTGAATCTCTCTCCATGAAGAAGAATCTGTAGTCACAATGGAAACTTTGCCGAACAATGCAGGGCTGTGGGGCTAATAATACAAAGCAGAGCATACAACTGGTAAAACATTACACCGGGAGACGGTGCATATTTAAAATCAAAATCAAAAAGCATTAGCATAATTTTGCTCAGGTGTGCTGCACCTTTTTGAAGTTAACACACAAAGAGCATGACAATAAGGGAAAACAGGGAGAGCAATGACTTTAGAAAAAGAGGCACTTCTATTTGTGAAACTCAATTTACCATTAAACTGAAGTACAATATGATCACGTAATCTTCCTTTGGTTCCCTTCCCTAATTAATACAATGAGAGCCCCGTTTTTAATTTTAGGAAGGTTTGAATAATTGGCTGAACTAGCACACAAAATGTATGGAATGATTTTCAATATAATCTCATGAGCAAAAAAAGGCAGTTGGCTCTAAAAATGTGGCATTCAACAATTTATAGAGATGTGAAAACTGTAAGCACTTGATTTGAATAGTGAATAGCTAGTTTCAGCCTAAAAAGAAGCTTACTAGCTTGATGATGTCCATCATGAACATTTTGATTCATTTTACACAACATAAACGTATTGACATTGTGTGAGTTAGAATTGGTTGTGCAAACGCCCCCCCAAAAAATGCTTATGTTATAGAATATACAATGAGCCATTTTATCCTTTCTTGCTCCCTTGGTGACATATGCTGAGCTTTGCATGAGCATGAGGAGCAGCCTGATTGGAGAAATAACAATAACCTGCAACGTTCGGTTTGTGACTTTTTCAGACTCCCATTCTTTAAAAATTAACAAATGCCTTTAAAATAAAATCAAAGCACAATTTATAATACATTACCATCTGTGGCCACGCTTTGAGGTTTTCACCTCAAAGCGATTTACATCAAGGAACCACTTAGAAACTCGCACACCACAGTCTGGGTAAATACTGGAGGCGAAAAAGTGTCTTGCACAGGGACACAATGATAGTGTGTGTTTGCTAGTTGTGGGAATCAAACCGCCAACCAGGTAATGGTGAAGCTCCTGTCGCTCCCACTTGTCATCTTAATAATAGTAGTTACCATGATTAGTTTATTCTTTCACATCAAGACGAAGTTTTCAGTCACCAGTGTCTCGTTTCTACCAGCTCTGCTCTCAAACTCAGTCTCTTCAGAGTCTCGTACCCCACCACAATGAGGATCGAGGTGGGGGTGGAGGACATGACTCGGGCGGACAGTCCTTTGGTCATGCACCACACGCCTTCCTCGGCCATCAGCTGCTTAAAAGTCCCAATGACAGACGAGTGACCCTGCACCTGTAGCAACATCAATGGATAGAGACAAGTAGTGAATATAAGTAGAACCATGAGTCGCCGGAGAGACACATATTTGCACATTTCAGTATTGTGTGGAAAAAAGAAAAAGAAAATTGGCTCTTTATGCTGCGTTTCCATGTAGTACACTTCAACCCAGCACTGTTTGGCTGCAGTACGCGGCTTCTCCTGGTTATACTCGTCTACTATTTACAAATACAAATGGACCGTAGTTGTTGTGGGCGGCGCTACCACAGGGTGCACCACCACTAGATTTTCACCACCTGAAGCAGCCCCAAAACAACCAGTGGCACACAGGCCCCAGTTTGAGAACCACAATAATACAGTTTGTGCTACATATACAATTATTTATCCAAATAACTTTGATTCCATATATAAATAAAACACGGTTGTCAATACTGCAACAGCAAAATTAGACTTTATAGCATATTATGTATTACTATTATTTGTGTGGCACCTATTTCTGTTTACCTGGACTCTGGCCCGAACTACATCCATGGGGTTGGTGATGGTGGAGGCCGTCGCCGCAGCCATAGGTCCCGCAATCGCCTGCAGAATCAGGTGAGGACAGCTCGAGGGCGCTAGGTACGACAGCTGCTCTAAAGTAGCAAAGTGCAAAAGGTAAGGGTCAAATTGAGCAACACTCACAGCCTGGAAATATGTTGAGTTTTAAAAACAACATTTTCTACAGTGTTTCTGATTGAAGTCCAAAATGGAGGTTTATTTACCTGCATAAAAATGGTAAAAAGGCCACCAGAGCGCACTGTTGGGGATGTAGGTCAGCAGTGAAGCCACGTAGCCCCTATAAAACCCTCTGAACCCGTCCTCGGCGAAGATCTGCACCGTAATGTCTCGCGTCTGTCCGAACATCAGTGTGCGCTTCGATGACGCCAGCATCATCTTGGGCTTAGCCTTGAAGCGACTCAGGTGCTCCCCTTGTCCTTGCATCATCAGCTGCTGGGACACGATGTCTATGGGCACCGTAATGGTTTGCGCCACTAACGAAGCAGCACCTCCGGCTATGATCGACTTCACCGTGTTGTTTTGGGAGTAGTTGGAGACGTATTTCCTCACGAGTTCGTACGTGGTTATATAGGCCTGTCCTGAGATGATGGTGAACGTACTGACCATAAAACCGCGATACAGCCCGCAAACGCCCTCGCCTTTTAATATTTTGCAGAAAGCGTCAGTGGTCCCAGAGTACAGGGACTTTCCTTTCTGGACCTGCAAGCGTGTTCGGATGAGGCTGAAGGGGTAAACCGTAGCCCTCGTGGTTAATGTCATGAACACGCCCAGGGAGTAAAACTTCCTCTTGTCCAAGTCCTCCCATTCAATGATCGTAATAGCACCTTTTTGCTGCATTGTGCCAGACAAAGCAGCGCCGCGCCTCCTCAAAGTGTAAGACCCGAAATTATATCCATGTATGGTAGAGAATTTCCAACTTTCATTATACCTGGAATAAAAAAATAAAATTTCACAATAAGAGGCGTAACAATCTTACAATAATCATTCAAAGAAACATTACAATTAGGGCTGGGCGATATGGCCTAAAATCTATATCATGATATGAAAAAATAAATATCACGATAACGATATATTTGACGATATAATTGACAATGGACGAATTACTTCAAAATCTCAGCCTTACGCCTATTGGGAAGATTCATTCAGTGATATTTTATTCTTTTTTTTTTTTTTACGGCATAATTGTCTCACAAATATGATCTACTCAAGCAGTTTACATCCTTGATTTAATTTTTACTTTTTCAGCATGTGTCCCCGTGTTCTACAGTCACCGTTTATGCTGCTCTGATGGAGCAGAGCGTAACATAAATTATATTGTGTCCACAACGATATAAAAAATTACAACGATATCAAAACATTATATCACGATAACGATATGCGATACGATATGGCCCAGCCCTAATTACAATAGTATTATGATGATCCAGAATGGCTGACACATAATTGTTAATTCAGTCTTAAAAATATGACCGGTAAGGCTGCACAATTAATCATACTAGAAATTGCTATTCTATTTATTCATTTATTTTTTCAAATCACAAAGACTGCAATCTAATATCAGAAAATGTTTTACGTATAAAACCCTGTAGAGTAGACTTTCACAAACATGTTCTGAAACACATCTGGTTCTATTAGTGGTTAAGCAGTTCATATTTCAGCCATGCTCTAGATAAAATGTGCACCGTAAACTCAACTGAGTATAACACGAACATCGCAAATTAAACATAATTGAAATATGGAATCATTGCAACTATATTTCCTATCCTGGTAACCACTATATTTTTCTATAAAAAAAATATAGAGGGGAATCATTCTGGTCTCACTAGGCTATATACAGTGCCTTGCAAAAGTATTCGGCCCCCTTGAACTTTGACCTTTTGCCACATTTCAGGCTTCAAACATAAAGATATAAAACTGTAATTTTTTGTGAAGAACCAACAAGTGGGACACAATCATGAAGTGAAACAAAATTGCAGGTGGAGTGAGGAGAGGGTGCGGAGTCGAGGCGCCGAGGAAGCGAGGCGCAAAGGTGCGGAGGTGCCAAAGGGACAAACGTTCAGGGGGAGGAAATCGAGAAGCGGCGACAGGAGATTTGGGGAAACAGAAAGACAAAGCTCCTCAGAGAACCATTTCAAACATTTTTAACAAATAAACAACTGAAAAATTGGGTGTGCAAAATTATTCAGCCCCTTTACTTTCAGTGCAGCAAACTCTCTCCAGAAGTTCAGTGAGGATCTCTGAATGATCCAATGTTGACCTAAATGACTAATGATGATAAATAGAATCCACCTGTGTGTAAACAAGTCTCCGTATAAATGCGCCTGCTCTGTGATAGTCTCAGAGGTCAGTTTAAAGCGCAGAGAGCATCATGAAGAACAAGGAACACACCAGGCAGGTCTGAGATACTGTTGTGGAGAAGTTTAAAGCCGGATTTGGATACGAAAAGATTTCCCAAGCTTTAAACATCCCAAGGAGCACTGTGCAAGCGATAATATTGAAATGGAAGGAGTATCAGACCACTGCAAATCTACAAAGACCCGGCCGTCCCTCTAAACTTTCAGCTCATACAAGGAGAAAACTGATCAGAGATGCTGCCAAGAGGCCCATGATCACTCTGGATGAACTGCAGAAATGTACAGCTGAGGTGGGAGACTCTGTCCATAGGACAACAATCAGTCGTATACTGCACAACTCTGGCCTTTATGGAAGAGTGGCAAGAAGAAAGTCATTTCTTAAAGATATCCATATAAAATGTTGTTTAAAGTTTGCCACAAGCCACCTGGGAGACACACCATAAAGATATGGTGTGTCTCCCAGAGATATGGTGTGTGAAGAAGGTGCTCTGGTGTGAAGAAGGTGCTCTGGTCAGATGAAACCAAAATCGAACTTTTTGGCAACAATGCAAAACGTTATGTTTGGCGTAAAAGCAACACAGCTCATCACCCTGAACACACCATCCCCACTGTCAAACATGGTGGTGGCAGCATCATGGTTTGGGCCTGCTTTTCTTCAGCAGGGACAGGGAAGATGGTTAAAATTGATGGGAAGATGGATGGAGCCAAATACAGGACCATTCTGGAAGAAAACCTGATGGAGTCTGCAAAAGACCTGAGACTGGGACAAAGATTTGTCTTCCAACAAGACAATGATCCAAAACATAAAGCAAAATCTACAATAGAGTGGTTCACAAATAAACATATCCAGGTGTTAGAATGGCCAAGTCAAAGTCCAGACCTGAATCCAATCGAGAATCTGTGGAAAGAACTGAAAACTGCTGTTCACAAACGCTGTCCATCCAACTTCACTGAGCTCGAGCTGTTTTGCAAGGAGGAATGGGCAAATATTTCAGTCTCTCAAAGTGCAAAACTGATAGAGACAAACCCCAAGCGACTTACAGCAGTAATCGCAGCAAAAGGTGGCGCTACAAAGTATTAACTTAAGGGGGCTGAATAATTTTGCACGCCCAATTTTTCTGTTTTTTATTTGTTAAAAATGTTAAAATTTAGTTTCACTTCATGATTGTGTCCCACTTGTTGGTTCTTCACAAAAAAATACAGTTTTATATCTTTGTTTGAAGCCTGAAATGTGGCAAAAGGTCGAAAAGTTCAAGGGGGCCAAATACTTTCGCATGGCACTGTATTTCTCCCTTCAACTAAGTGACCTGTGTGGTGTTTTCCGTATTGCTGTGTGGGATGCTGTATTGTTGCGTCTATAATTCTTATAATAAGGGACATGATTCATAAATAGTATAATACGATAACTAATATTAAGCAAACTGTGAAATGCCAAATGGTAATTTCCTATGTTGGCTTAGGACAGTAAAACATCTGCCTTATACATTTTTATTGCTTTGTGCATGCAGTTAAAATTGCACTGTGGTTATGGGGTCATATTTTATATTAAATACAACATTATGTGAGGGATACAGTATCTGACATTGATATCCCACTGTGCACACAATCAATCAATCAATGGTTTTGTATAGCCCAATATCACAACAGGGGTTGCCTCACAGGGCTGCACCAAGGCAATACAGAACAGTAAATAAGACAATGTCAAGTTCAGGCAAGTGAAGTATCCAGGCAATATATTGTCACGAATTGTGATAACATTGCAAACTTGATTATAATACTAAGAATAAAACTTAATACTAGACACAGATTTTTATACTAAATTCTGCTTTTGAAATGAACACTTGCAACATTAAACCCTGTCCCTTACCATCTCCATAGTATTATCCTAATTTAATGCAATTTTTAAGGCATTGGACTTTAAATATTATCATGAGGTTTAATCTCACTTCCTACTCAGTTGCCTACGGCGAAACACAGAAATGGTTGTATTAGCTAAAGTCTTTCCTGTCGGCGTTTAGTTCTTGTCTGATCCTGATGAACATGGCCTGGCAAAATCTCCAAACCACAGCCTAGAGGAGAGCAGAACTGTGTTAATAGTTAGTAATAAAGGTTAGACATCCTTCCACGTTTTTTTTAATAATAATAAACCCAACCTACAATGAATAGATCAAACAAAAA
Organism: Proterorhinus semilunaris; assembly: GCA_021464625.1. Taxonomy (NCBI): domain Eukaryota; kingdom Metazoa; phylum Chordata; class Actinopteri; order Gobiiformes; family Gobiidae; genus Proterorhinus; species Proterorhinus semilunaris. The sequence goes on along the minus strand of CM038356.1, from coordinate 25,073,407 downwards.
CAGACATTTAGTGTCATTATTAACTTCCTTTAGGTGAGCAGAAAATCTTGACACAAAACTTCCTCTGGGTCAAGTGAAAAGACACATGCCTTCTTAAAAGCGGTTTGGCAACAATGTGTTAATTGCTGACTTGGCAAAAACCTCTTCATATTATGTGCAACATATTATGGCAATGAAGCTTCAGATCAACGTTGTAATCATTTATTCTAATGGCAAGTCATGATACTGATTGTTCACAAACATCACTGTTTAATTGTTATAAGAGGGCTCTGTTGTGTCTTGCACGCCATTGTACACATAGGCCCATTACAACAAATACAATAGTAAAAACAAAATGAATGTCATTTACATTTAAATTGACAGGTAAGTGGCATGATAGAATTTGGCATTTAGGAACATTGTGTACTTTGTAGCATTACACGATAATTTTGCACTCATCATTTAATAATACGAAAGTTTAGATCTCTGTTGCCTATATATTCTTGATCTCTTGTGCCACAGAATACCCCCTTAGACCATATGCAGCGTAACAAAGTAAAATGAGGAAATGTCAGTGTTTTTGTTAGCGCAGGCCACAAGGAGCCACCCCCGGAGTTATCGTTTTATCAGCATTTAAGAAAGCAATAAAACACGCTCGGACACATTTCCTACATCTCTCGAGGTGTGTGAAGTCAAATGATTCGCGTTTATTCTCAGTGTCCTTTAAGTAGCGCAGGGAAACACGTGCAATGTCACAGACCTATGGTTAGCGAGCAAGCTAGCCCCCGTCTGGAAAGCGAGCACTGTAAATAATTGTCCCGCTGATATTTGTGAGATCTACGGAGTACAAACACACCTCAGAGGAGAAGTGTCCCGTCACTGAAGGTTACTGTCCTCCGATCGGCTTCGTGGGGCTTTGCGTCTCGGTCATGGCCTGCTGCGCTCAGGGACAGACGTGGCTCGTGTTTCCCGTCCATTACTGTTACAACACCAAACACAGAGAGGGTGAAAGGTCATTGAGGGGGTGGGGCATTGCAAAAACTTTCATCAACAACTATTTTTTTGGGGAGGCAGACGTTTTTTTCCCCCCTGACTGATTGCATTTTAATAATTACTTTATTCCCAGATTTTGTGTGTGTGTGTGTGTGCGCGTGTTTGTGCGCGCGTGTGTGTGGGACAGTCACAGTGTTAATGAACACATAGAACCAATGCATCAATACACACACTCGGGTCACACTCACACATTCATCATGGCCTATTGTACATGTTTTTAGCGGTAGGGGAATTGAGGGAATGGAGCACTTGGAGGTAACCATACGCAAGGACGGGATAAACATCCAAACTAAACTACTCACATAGAAGCCCCACAATGTCCAGAATCGAACCCAGGACCTTCTTGCTGAGGCGCGAGTGGGGTCACCCCGACGATGAGTAGAAAATACCTAAAAAGACACATCTTTACTGTGAGCAGGCAGGCTTCGCTCTTCTCAGACCTGAATTTGCAAGTCACCTCCACGGAGATCTTGCTGTATTGCTTTCCAAAAGGTCCTCTTTCAAATTCTTGATTTTATAACCAACTGCAATACAGCATTGTCAGTGTCTGCCTATTGATTGTGTATGTTGCAATGCGGCTTTAACTCACCCTTTGAAATGTTGTGACATCACCTGTAACATTGACATTACACAAAGTAAAGGGTGTACATAATAAATTTTCCACGAGGTCCCACTCTTAGGTTGATCAGACAGGATCAGGTCAAAGGTTCTGCATTCTGACCCAGGACAGGAGCAAAGAGAATAACTTTCTGAAATAATTACGCATGGATTACATGATTTAACATTTGCATTGGTCTGGTGAACAGGGATTTGGATTTTAAATATATAGCAGTTATGAGGGTCTGATCAGATATAGGTTTTTGGGACCGACCTCTGGCTGTGGCCAAAGTAATTTTGCAATGTTTATTTTATCCATCCATCCATTTTCTTCCACTTGTCCGTTGCCGGGTCGTGGGGGCAGCCCTCTGCCCAAATCACATAGCACCAGCCCCTATGGCTCCTCCTGCAGGTGGTGGGTCCACAGAAGGACGGCCTCATGGTTCTAACCGGGCCTGTTGGTCTCTCATGGTCTCTCATAAGGGGGATTATTTGATCCATTATTATAATTACTTGAGAATGCTGCACTTCCTGATTGGCGGGGTTAGGCGATGGAGGCGGGACCGCAGATCTCTGGCTCCCCATTGGTGAGCTCCGTGGTTCCAGTTTGCTCTCGTAAGAACGGGTCGTGTTGATTTCAGAAGTCATCATGGCGCTCCCGTCTCCCAGCAAAGGTAAAAAAAAAAAAAAAAAAAAAGGTGTCTTCTATTACTTTGGACAGGATACAACAAGCACGCGCGCTTGCCGATGCGACCAGGGTTAGGGAACAAGTGTAATAAGCCTCCACATTTGGTGTCGTATCGCTTCAAGTGAGCGTCACATGAGGCGCTGCGGTCTTACACTTTGATATTTGAGCTAACATCAGCTAGCCACTCGGATCTCACCCGGCTTCATACGCGCACAAAGGCTTAATAATTAGGATGTTATACTGCACCAAAGCCTGGCATTGTCCGTGCGACGCCAGGGGTTTCTCCAAGAAGCCCATACGTGGCGTTTTGTAACATGTCTGCAATATCGAACCGCTCAGGGAGACGTCTTCAGGAGATAAGCAGGAGTTAGCGGAGCTGCTAGCCTCGATAAGAGCTGGGATCTGGAGCTTTTCTCCTGCACTGTTTAGCAAGACTCTGTTACTGACCTGCTGGTGATTCAGCGTTTAATCTGTATCATTTTATTGACTGTTTTAAATGCATTGTCTTTGTAATCACAGTGATCATGCGGCTATATTAACATGCTAGGATCAATAACGTGTAAAAATCAGATTACACATGATCAAAACAAAAGGCAATCCCAATCGGAACAGGTGTGCCCTCTGGTATTTTACTTTCTCTCATCGGTGAGATTTAAATGTCATAAATAATGTCATATTTCTCGCAATCAACTATAAACCTTTGAAAATATGTAATATTGAAAAAACACTTATGGATGAATCAACTAGCTAGAGTAATCGAAACTAATCGGTTACTGACTTAATCGAGCATCAAACTAGCAACATTTATTTTTTTGATTTAAACAAAAAATTATCTAAATATTTTGTCTGCAATGTACTATTAAAAAAAAATCAAAATTTCACATGCCTTTTAGATGTCTAGTACTATATTGGTTAATCATGAAAAAAAGATTTACAAATTAATTGTTAGTTTCAGCCCTAGTTTTATTACATGTAGAAATTAATGGCAGACTATGTCATTCAACTTTTAAGTTAATTTAACTTCCCGATTAGTCGACATTTAAGTATATGTTGAATGCTGCATTTTACCTGGTAATTGGATATCTTATGTTACGCATCAATGTGATATTCTGTGACGACTGTTCTTCTTTCAATTTGTCCTTGCTAAAAATACACGTTTCATTTTGCAGAGCACCCCTATTGCCACCTGATCGACACGATAAAAGATTGTGCTATCAAATTCTTCAACCCAGAGAAATTAAACGATGCAAGATATGGTGAGTCAAAGCTGCATTACAAAAGCCAAGTCCGCACGTCTCAATAGCATTATGGTACTAGCATTATTTCTCAATATGTTGCTTGTCTAATGCCCCAAACACACAATTGCCTCACCTGTTTACGAGCTGTATAGTATTTCTAAGATTAGATAATTGTTTACATTAGCTGTAATCACTTTTATATTCACAGACAAGCTGCCGCTGTCCATCCGTGTCTTATTGGAGTCTGCGATCCGAACCTGTGATGGATTTTACACAAAAGAGGAAGACGTCCAGAGCATTTTGGACTGGCAGCAGCAGCAGAGCAAAGCCGAGGTGCCCTTTTTTCCAGCGAGAGTCCTGCTGCAGGACTTCACGTGAGTATTGGACCTCATTCAAGCCAGTGTCTGAAATATGCTGACAAATAATGTGTGTTTTGTTTTTTTGCATTTCCCAGTGGTATTCCTGCCATGGTGGATTTGGCAGCTATGAGAGATGCAGTGGCAAAGCTTGGTGTGGATCCTTGCTTGGTCAATCCAAAATGTCCGACAGATCTCATTGTAGACCATTCACTACAGATAGATTTTAGCAAATGGTAAGTCTGCATAATCCACATATTGTTCGTGATTTAAACAAAGTTTAAATGGAGTAATGTTTATGCTATCCAATATTTAAAAGATAATGTGCTGACTGTAAACTTTTTACACCACGCAGGGCTCCACAGTGCGATTTTTAATTTGGGGTTTTCATCATTGGCACCAAACACGCATTTGCTTCCTCAGATAATAGAGCTATCGCTGCAGAGCTGAAATTAAAAGTAAATCCAGCTCTGTCTAAAGACGTCAAAGATCATCTATTTTAACATTCACTTGCTCTGCATCCAGGGAGCAACGATGAATTTACCTTACTCTAAACTAATTTATTATCTAGTCATATCTGCTATGTTTGTCTTTATTACCCTTAGCATACATTCAGTTATACACGTTAACTTTAATGTTTATGCTTTAGGAACATTATGAACAGCTCATAACATTCTGCACTCCTTTCCTAGAGCTGTGTAAAGTTTAAACAAAATTGTCACTGTTCCATATTTCCATTATTGTTAGTCTATGTAAAATGTGTGGTTAATATAATGTATCGTTCAGTATTATTGTGAACCCTGAGTATAGGATACTTACAGACGTTACTAAAGGGGTGTGCCTAAATTATGAAAGCTTTTAAAGTGGTTTGAAAACCTTCTGAACCCGCTGTAAATGTCATTTCTTTCTCTCTCTCAGTGCCATACAGAATGCTCCAAACCCTGGAGGGGGGGACCGTTTGCAGCAGCCCCAGCCCGCCTCTCGCCCCTCAAGCTGCCGACCTCAGCCCAGAGCAACCTCTCACTGCGGGGGACAGAAAGGCTCCTGTGGGAAAGCCTCCTGTAGTGACACCCCCTCCTCCCCGGGACGACCCCCAGCCTCCGTCCAACAGATCGAAAACACGCCACTGCTCTGCCCCTTCCACCTGAAACCTGTCTCTGAGTGAGTCTGAACACACCGCTGTATGCGCATGTGTAAAACTTAAACCTTTTGTGTACCCAATTTTTTTTCCCCCTCAAATGATGCACTGCTCAGAGGCCGGGAATGTTTGGCATTAATGAGATGCTGAAGCTCCACTTTCCCCCTGAACACTGTGAAATGTGCCTATAAACTCATCTATGTAGGATTTTGATGTTAGGAATATGTTAGCAATGCAGTTAGCGATTAATAAACCTGCTCCCTTCGTCACATGCTTTATGGGAGTGTCTCAATTAAGATAGTGATCCTATGGTCTGCACAAGTCCAGTCCTCGAGTTTGTTTTCTTGCTGAATTTGCTGAATATCTTCTCTTACTCTTCACGCCCTTTCACACCACACTTTTATAAAGCCAACTGGTTGATTTATTTATTCCCTACTTTTGTAGGCCTGAAACCGCTTTGAAAAACCAAGAAATGGAGCTCAACAGAAACAAAGAGCGGCTTCAGTTTTTTAAGGTATCAGATTTGCATAATTTAAAGTCTTTATCCATCAAACGTTTGTTCTTTGGCTTTAACCACATCACACTCTCCCCGGGGTACAGTGGTGCTCGAAGGCGTTTAAGAATGTGAATGTGGTTCCTCCGGATGTCGGGGCGGTGCACCAGGTGAATTTGGAGTATCTGTCTCGAGTCGTGCAGCTCAGCGACGGCTTCATTTACCCCGACAGTGTGGTGGGCACCGACTCTCACACCACTATGATCAACGGCCTGGGCATCTTAGGCTGGGGTACGTGCGATTTTACTGTAGTAGTTGTCGGACAGTGGTTACTGTTGGTAATACAGTATATTGAAATGTATTTTTTTCACTTTGACAATGTTTTTGTTGTTACCTCTTAACGCAGGCGTTGGTGGTATAGAAACGGAGGCGGTGATGCTGGGGCAGCCCGTGTCCTTAACCCTCCCTCGGGTCGTGGGCTGTAAACTGGTGGGCTCCATCAACCCCCTGGCCACATCTATAGACATCGTTCTTGGCATCACAAAGGTAAGCCACGTGTCTCAAAATCTCAAAATGTTTACTTGAGAGACTCTCAACCATGCTTGATGCAAAGGTCCTAAAAAAAAACAAAAAAACAACAACTATTTGCTAATTTCCCCGATCAAACTGCAGTTTCGACATGTGACAATTTTCGCCAGTCTTGGCTGAGGAATGAGATGGTAAACTACTGTGTGCCATTGACAGCACTTGCGGCAAGCTGGGATAGAGGGCAAATTCGTGGAGTTTTTTGGACCCGGAGTTTGCCAGCTCTCCGTTCCCGATCGGACCACCATCGCCAACATGTGCCCCGAGTACAACGCCACGGTCAGCTTCTTCCCCGTCGACCACGTCACTATCAAGCACTTTACAAAGACCAGTGAGTCAAAAAAATATCTACAAGGGACAACAGCAGTAAGAGATTAGCTTCTCCAGAGTTTTTAAAACATTTGTTTTTACCATTTTTAGATTTTACCCCAGAAAAGCTTGAACTGTTGGAGTCTTACTTGAAGGCGGTGAAACTTTTCAGAGGTTATGACGACTCGTCACAAGATCCTGAATATTCAGAGGTAGACTTATATTATATACTTTCAGTACTTGGCAGCAATTACAATAAATGTATTCGTTAATGTAGTAATAGTTTAGATATTTGAGTGTTTGTAACGTAAAACCTGAAGAAACAACTAAGTGAAATTTGTTTTAAGCTCATGTATGGTGACGTCTAAGCTGCATTCATGTCTGTTCAGGTGATAGAGATTAACCTGAGCTCCATGGTTCCTTATGTGAGTGGACCCAAACGACCTCAGGACAGAGTCCCCGTCAGCAACATGAAAGAGAACTTTCAGAGGAGCCTCGATGAAAAGGTACCTCACTTGCTTTATTCTTAGCACAAGTGACGGGTGATGTGAATCACATGGATTATTTAATGGATGATGATTTCTAATGCGCTACAGCCCTGTTTAAGTACTCAAAAAATACAGGAGATTCTATATTGTGCTGCCATTCCTTCTTCTAAAATCCTTTTTTTTTTATCTCAGGTTGGACTCCGGAGCTTTCACATTTCGAAGGAGAAGCAGCAGACCCTAGTGCCCTTCATTCACTGCGGGCAGGAGTACAGTCTGTGTCATGGCTCTGTGGTGATCGCTGCCGTAATCAGTTGCACCAACAACTGCAACCCCTCAGTCATGCTCACAGCAGGTAAACTGCGGAAATGTCGGCGAAAGTTAGGATGATGTTGGAGGTTTGTTAATGCCACTGATGCTGTTAACCCAAAGCATTATAATCTGAGGGAATGCGTTTTTGTAAGCGCACTTTAATCTTTTCTAAAGCATATCTTAATCTTATCTACGAAAGTGCTACTTAGTGATCTGTTGTTAAATGAACCAAATCTGTCCGATTCTGAGCAGTTCTCCAGTCTTGCATCCATTTTGAGCTGCCTCGTTGCTGTTTTTCAGGGTTACTTGCCAAAAAGGCGGTGAAGGCAGGGCTCGTGGTGAAGCCTTACATTCGGACCAGTCTGGCTCCTGGGAGTGGGATGGTCACTCACTACCTCAGCACCAGCGGAGTCCTGCCTTACTTCAACCAACTTGGGTGAGTACTGCAGTAATGTCATTAGAGACTGATTCTCTATATACAACTTAAAACGAAGGAAGCTTACTATAAATACCCATTTCCATATCGCCTTAAACGCTTTTGAAATCAACACCAGGCTTCACACATTAGCATTGGTAAAACTGAGTATAGTTTTCTCATAATGTTGAGTCCAGAATCTATAATAAAAATGCCTACTTTTTTTTTTTGCCTCCGAGTCATTTGATTTTGAGAATTGCCCGATACCGAGTCCCAATCCGATACCTAAAAAAAATAAATATATATATATATTTATGAATATATACATTTGTATTTATTTTTATTTTTTAATTAAGAAAAAACTATATTCAACTTGTTTTCATTCATGGTTTTGGATATAGACTTAGTCTTGCTTACTTGAGAAAAACAGACTCTTAGTCTTTACAGCGTAATATAATTTTACACAGAGAGGATGATCCATCCATCCATTTTCTTCCACTTGTCCGTTGCCGGGTCGAAACCACATTGCACCAGCCCCTATGGCTCCTCCTGCAGGTGGTGGGTCCACAGAAGGACGGCCTCATGGTTCTAACCGGGCCTGTTGGTCTCTCATAAGGGGCTTCTGAACCGCTCTTTGTCTGACCCGTCACCTAGGACCTGTTTGCCCTGGAGACCCTACCAGGGGCACGAAGCCCCCGACAACAGAGCTCCCAGGATCATTCGGGCGCTCAAACCCCTCCACCACATTAAGGTGGCGGTTCCAGGAGGGGAGAGTGATTTAAAATCCAAATTCGTTATTAAATGTGTTTGTTGATTGCAATGAAAACAAAACTTGGGCAATACCGTTTTTGTACACTGCAATGTACAAAACTGTCTGGCAGTACAGAAAAAAACACAGCAGTAATTTGGCCAAACAGTTAAAGGACACAATATATTTGTCCAAAAGCTAAATGCCATTTTAACTTGATTACAGTCTCTTTAAATGATGATAGGGTGACTGACCACATTTCCCGTACCCAGCACCGAGGCGTGAACGCGCGTCATCTACTGTGGGCGTGCACAGAGTGTGTGTGTGTTTTTACTAAAGGCTTCACACAACCAGAGGAGTGAAAACAAGCGCTTCTTCCTCAATTCACCTACTGAATGATGTGAGAGCGAAGAGGAGGCAGTGGTTTAGCAGGTTATTAATACAGACAGAAGTTTCCACTCGTCTTTCAGCGTATTTGCGCACGTATGAGTGCAGCGGCCCGGGCTCTCGTCTCTGTCCATCACGGACCTTTAAACATCTCCGCAGAAATGCGAGGAGGGTTTCTCCGCTCAGTGCGGGTCTGAGTAGCCACGGTTCAATCACATGTGGCGGTGTAATAGTGATAAAAACAGCTGTTTGTTACTTCTTACCGCTCTGTCTTCCTGTCTTCCCGTCCATTCTCACACCTCACTCCTTGCATAGCCTTCAGTAGACTCTGCGCGGGTTATGGGGGGTGTTGTTATTGTTCTCCCGCGCTGGCACATGGAGATTTGGGAATCTCTCATACAAAAGGGGGACAAGGACTGAGCGGATGGTGCGAGCGATTTGACGCAGCCAGGTGGAGTGAGTGACAGAGGCGCTGGGCCAGGGGGAGAGGACAGAAAGTGGTTCGTGATGGCTCAAAATCTGATCAAAAGTACGTGATCGGGCCCGATTTCCGATTACGTGATCGGATCGGGACATCCCTGCCCTAATGTACTATGTGTACAGTCAGTGTGAGAAACCACAGGCTCCTGTTTCACACAGAGGTATTGACCTGGAATAATCCCATCTCCTGAGGCTCTAAAAGGGGAAATCTGCACTTCTCTGTGGCCTTACTGTAACACAGCTGGTTATTACTGTACAGTACAAGAGCTGCTGAAGTGCGAGCGGAAGGTGTTAACCTAAGGAATCATCGCATTCCTGACCAGAAGAAATATTTACATAAAGGGGTGTTAAGGATAATGCAAATCCTTTTTCAAATGAATGATCGAAGTTCTAGCCCAAGTGCTTAGTAACTGCTGAGTTTATGGACATACACAGTGATCCAGTGCATACCACCCACAGTGACTGTTTGTATACAAAGTATGAAGTATAGTATGGAAATGTCCTTATATCAATATTATATTGATAACTTAAGTTATAGTAATTGTAGTTTATTGATCCTATTGTACAGGGCCTAAGCAGAAATGTTTTGTGGCGCCCCCCAAGGTGGGGTGGGGTATAGCCTATTAAACACACTCCAAACTACACCAACTATAATAATTAATAATTAGATGTTATGGTTTAATTGTTGTCGTCGTTGACTCTCTCCGCTACTTCGCTGCTGCTGGGCCGAGCTCCTGCTCTGACGTGTCTTCCCTCTTATAGGCTGTTAATTTTCTGTCAGGGCATCTGAACTTATGTTTGCTGTTTTTTATTACGTTGTGTCTGTTGAATGAACAGGGAGCCTTCACACACGGAGCGATGCCTCTGTGTGAAGTCTACACAAATTGCTGGCCACATCGGCGCTCAGTCCTTTTACCCTCATTGTTCTCATTGAATACGAGACTTATTTTTAATTTTTATGTATTTTATTTTTTTATACAAACATTTTATTTTAGATGATGGAGTGTAAAAGTGGCCTCTGAGCGCAATGCTAAATCAAACATAGGTTAAGTTTTCTGATTTTGTGTGATTTTGTGCGCTCGAATAAGCATCTAATCCTCATACTTTAACACCTTGGTGATGGAGAAGCCACATAATCCTACAGATGTCATAAAAATCAACATGTCAGACTTGCATTTAGGAATAGGCTTCACCATTCATTTGTTTTTGGACCAAATATTGTTCTGTGTTGCAGGTTCGAGGTGATTGGTTACGGCTGTGCCACGTGTGTCGGAAACACGGCTCCTTTACCTGAAGCTGTTGTTGATGCAATTAAACAGGTTAGGGCATCGCCGTCCGTAATCCTGTGACTTCTGCGTAATCACATTGAGTTGACGGTGAAGTCTTTAATGAATGTTTTGTGTTCCAGGGGGATCTGGTGGCCTGTGGAGTGTTGTCGGGAAACAGGCATTTCGAAGGGCGGCTCTGCGACTGTGTGCGCGCAAACTACTTGGCCTCGCCCCCGCTGGTCGTGGCCTACGCCATTGCCGGAACGGTGGGAATTGACTTCGAGAAAGAGCCTTTAGGTAAGAACAATAACAGCTTTGGTTTAAGTCTGTAAGTCTACGGGATTTGAAAGGATTTGGTTGATTTTTCATGTGTCAGAGAGAGTTTTACAGACTTGTTGAAGCCGCAGGTTAGGAAAAGGACATTTTTAGGTCATTTTAACGTGTCCCGAGCCTGAATAAATGGAGTTGGATTGTGCCGGCAGCACCATATGTTCACGTTTCTCTAAAGATTTTCTGTTTTCCTCTAAGGTGTGACGTCTGAGGGAAAGGAGGTCTATCTTCGGGACGTTTGGCCGTCCAGAGAAGAGGTGCAGCAGACCGAAGAGAACTCTGTTATAACCTCTGTCTTTAAGGAGCTCAGCGGCAGGATGAAGGTCCGGACTTACTCGATTTCTTTATCTTTCGATATTTTACTAGCTTTTATAAGCGAGTGTACAATTGTTATCCTTCATTCACAGAAAGGGAACGCATTCTGGAACCAGATTGAATGCTCCGATTCAGCGCTCTTCCCGTGGGATCACAAGTCTACATATATCCGTTCTCCGTCCTTCTTTAGCAAAATGGTAAGTTGTTTATCTATCGCACTGCACTTGAATTTACTGTACAGGAGAATATTCATACGTTTGTCAGAAAAAGATAACGGTAAGGTAAATGGCTTTGTATTTGTGTGTCTTAACAGTAAAACAATACAGAGATTTTTCACTGTGGGTAATAATGTGTCTTCAACTGTCCTGCATTCCAGAGCAAGGAGATGTCGCAGCCCCCGTCCATAGAGGACGCTCATGTCCTGCTGTTCCTCGGTGACAACGTGACGACGGACCACATCTCTCCGGCCGGCAGCATCTCCAGAACCAGCGCGGCCGCCAAGTATCTGCAGAGCAAACGGTCAGTGCAGTTATAGGACGACGTGCGCCAGCTGTGAGGGGCCGCAGTCAAGGCAGATCTCGTGTATTTTTTTCCCCCCTAGACTTACCCCTCGGGACTTTAACTCGTACGGGGCCCGAAGGGGAAACGACGCTGTGATGACAAGGGGCACCTTCGCCAGCATGAAGCTCCACAACCGCCTGGTCGGGAAAAATGGCCCCAAGACTGTGCACATTCCTTCAGGCCAAACGGTGAGTGCAAGTTCACCAAAAATGTGAGTCGAGCTAATGTGGACTGTTTGATATTGTCCATTGAATTACTGTGTTGGTAGTTCTAGATATACTTTGGACCAGTGGTTCCCAAACTTTTTTGAGCCATGTACCCCCTGAAGCTTAGGGTGACGAGTCGCGTACCCCCTAGTTTGACGCGATTGAAAACACTGGGAATATCCCATGTAATATTATGTTTATTTCCTCCATTATTACAGCAAACTTAAGCAGATTTTCCACATTCCGTATTGTTTTGCTCGTCTGGGTCGTCATTAAGAATGTGTAAATGGAAAAAAAATGAAAATGACACTTTTTTATATTTTTGAAAAACGAGGCTGTTGGTGTGAATGAGTAAAGCCGAGTGTTTTGCTTTATCCCAGTGACCAGCTCATTCTGAACATCAGACTCGCCCCCGCCCCCTCAGTCGTACTGTCAAACCACCGGTGCAGATTCAAATGCGCTGGTTTAAGCTTTTGTTAAAGCGAAGATAATGTATAGGCAGGACATTACAATCTTTGCACGTGTCGCCGCACATCAGCTCGTAAATGTATCCGTCAGATACAAAGCCACAGGTTTAGCGGCAGAGGAGACGCTTCTCCCCTCGGATCAGAATGCGAGTAAAACTCCTGTTGCAAATCGAAGTCACCGTCAGTCTGACGGCGCGCGCACAGCTCCTGACAGATATCACAGAAATTGCAACTTGATCGAACGTTGGCGCTGCTGTTGTAGCGAGGGCCGACGCAGCCTCAGCCGCGCTCTCGGCCTCCGCGGAGTTTTACGCACTCTGGTCCAAAGCGGCTCTTGAGGTTTGGTTCTGGAGTGGACACATTTAGGTCCAGAACAAGCTCATTAGCGTCTGAATTATAAGATTATTTTGCCTGTATAAGCGCGTTTCCCGTGCGGCGTCAATATTGATCAGATTGTGATAAACTCTTTTTTTTCTCCAAAATTTCTTTGCGTACCCCCAGGGGTACCACACACAGTTTGGGAACCCCTGCTGAAGACGACATGTTAAGAGACATAAAGCATACCATCCATCTTCTTCCATTTGTCTGTTGATGTCTTTTTTTTTTTTTTTTCAGATGGATGTATTTGAAGCGGCAGAGCGATATCAGAGAGACGGGGTCCCGCTCATCATTTTAGCTGGAAAAAACTACGGCTCTGGGAACTCTCGGGACTGGGTCGCGAAAGGACCTTATTTAATGGTAATGCGTTTATTGGCACAGCAATGGCGCTTTCCTCTCTAAAGAAAAAGGTCACAAACTATAATGTTTTGTTGTACCGCCTTTAGCTTTGTTCACGTCATACGTTCACAACAGATACACTCAGTATTCCTCTCTCAGAGAGGAAAAGAAGTATGTTGTGGGAAGCACCATTTTTCACTTTTATATAAATATAAACTTATCACATACAAATAAAGTCAAGTCTTAATCGGGTCATATGTATGTTTTGTTCAGTAGAAGTGAAAAAACGGCAGTCGTAGCTAGCACTAGCATGTATCATGGTTAGCATTTTTATCGATTGTGAGCTTACAGGCTAGTTTCTGTTAGCAATACTGTGACAGTGACCATGAGCGACCCCTAAACTCATCTCTGTAAAGAATTGGTATAGGGCCTTTTAAAGCCCGGTGATAAAAGAAAAACATTTGCCTCGACAGTATGAAATTAAGGATTGACTTCTGACCGCAATGTACCATGTTATATTTTCTCAAACAACAGCATGTGTCTTATTACTTATGTAGATCATACGAGATGGTAACAAACCAAGGCGTTTAGATCAACCATTATAGTAATTCATTATAGTGATACTCAAATTTACGCACACGTATGACAAACCGATCAAAATACAACGATAAGACCACGTCAGCACTCTTTTTAAAACCATACCTTTATTTACCCACAGGGCGTCCGGGCCGTGATAGCGGAGAGCTTTGAGAAGTTGCACCGCAGACAGCTGCTGGGGATGGGCATCGTGCCTCTGCAGTTTGAGTCTGGAGAAAACGCGGAGTCCCTGGAACTCAGCGGGAAGGAGAGGTTCACCATCGAGCTGCCCGAAGATCTCTGTCCCAACCAACCATTCACTGTCAAGGTACAACCGACTGGGCACTATTGAAATGTATATGTCAGCAAGAAAACTGGAAGAAGAAATAATACATGACAACACAAGATGCCAATTCGCATTTACATCAAACATGTGTATCTGCACAGATGGTAATTTTTCCATTCTTTGTTGTGTCTTTAGACGAGCCAAGGGAAGTCTTTCCACGTCAACGCACTTTTTGAGGACGAGATGGACATTATTTGCTTCAAACACGGAGGACTCCTCAGATTTGTGGCCCGGACGTTACTTTAAAAAAACTTAAGGCTTTATTGCCGGCTCATCTGCAACATTTGACTTTTCCCCCTTTTTTGGCCTGGAGGAAAAATGGCCGCTCAAATCACCAAGAAGACTGCATGACTATTTACGTGGAGATGACTACATTTACAGACAGCTTTACTTTACACATGACTGGCATTTGCTCAAATGACTCAAAACTCGTGACTTTCCCGGCAGAGTTTTAGCCAGAAGTGATGGTCCATTTCTTGCTTTGTACAAGGGAAGATCAAGACGATGCGTCATGAATTCTTTAGTAAAACAATCCTGCCTGAAAAGGCGACTTTGGTGCTTGATACGTAGTCAACGGTCTTTCCATTGACCTCAAATAAATATATTAAATAAATATAGTAATTTACAATTTGGAGAATTTATTTTGATTGAAAAAGAGTTAAATATAAGTTGGAGTTGTCCCATAATTGGTGGCCTTACTGTAAGAAGTCAAGTTTAAATGTCCCAGTAGGAAGCAATTTTGGTTTTCTGTTCAAATCTTCTGAAAAACCACAACAATGCCAAAACTTCATGGCTTAAATCATATGAATGTGCATAAAGCGAATGCATGCTATGCAGAACAATATCAATGAATTAAAATTTTCTGGAAAGAATATATTTTAGAAGCTCAATTGAAACGTGCATATAAATGGGTTCATCTAAACCTTGAATCCTTGAATTAATGTATTCTGCAGTGAACGTGACTCCACTCAATTAAACAAAAACAATTTTACACAATATTCAAAGATTTTGATTCATCCCAAGGAAAGTTTCCACTTATTTAATTGTAAAAGTATCTGAACTAAAGTGTTTTACATATTTTTCCTACATAATTTGTAAGACACAAATGTGAACATACTTTCGCTTGGCCCATTTTACTGCTGAGTAAAACGTTAACTCTTTTAAAGCACTTAAACTTTCCTTAACGAAAAGATTTCTAGCTGTTACTTGGTTGTGTTTTCTTTTTCCTGAGAAAAGAAGCGTAATCTTCCCTCTTTGGCGCTCTTTAAGGCCAATGTACGACCTACATTTCATAAACAAGGATTTGTACTGACTCTTGCGTCCAAGCGTGGAGGGAAGTGGAGTAATTTGTACACATTTTGAGGTGCTGGCTTTCGATTCCATCTGCCCATTGTTGTTAGTCTCATTGTACGTGTCCAAAACAGCCTCTCCTCTCCGTCTAAATGTGGATACTTCAACTACTTTTCATCTTCTCAAATGTATTGTAATAACTGCAGAGCGCATGACAAGGTACAAACTAACAAAAGCTATTTATTTAAGACTATTATCACAGTTATATAAGTTTGTTTTTGTTTTTGGGGGGGTTGGGGGTACATTGTCATTTAAAAAGTATGTATGCCTTGCCAAAACTGCCAAAGTAAGTGAGTTGCAAGTTAATGATTGGAACTTTGTGTGCCTACAAAGCAAAAAGGACCATCTTGCATCAGATACATTTCACCTGAATTTGCACAATATTACTTATTTTGAGTAGTTTTTACTAGTAATAGATTGACCTTTTTATAAAAGTTTGTTTCAATATATTTTGTCAATTTGAGGAAAAAACATGTACAGTACAGTTTTACCAAACATTTGTTCAGACTTCATTTTTATCCTTTTTATATCCTTTTTTCAAGCAAAATCATCCGTCATAAGCTTGAGGGAAAACTTTGTTGCAACTTGGTCTGATCTAGTTGAAACTACTCAAAACCAGATGCATCTGAATTAGAATTTTCATTGTGCCGAGTGGCACCTTTTTAAGTTTTTGATTTCTCATCCGTCTGTCGTCTTACAAGGCCTGTTGGACTGTAGTGAAAATGGCAGAATATGCTGGACAGCAGTAATAATGTCAAAGTAAATGTAGGCAACGTGTCTCATCATTGGTCGGGTGTTGCTTGTGTTAGCTTCGTGTAGAAATAACATTATGCAAAACGTCTGTAACCCTCTGAAATGTGTAAATAGTTTTTAATAAATGAAAATGTGTTTGAAAGGGATGGCAAAGGAGTTTCATTACAGTCAGGAGGCTGTGTCACTTTGATCGCAGTTTGAACCACTTCCCCAGTGATTTGTTGCGATTACTCAAAATTTTTAGACAACTTGGGATTATTATTTGCTGAGAATAAACCACCAAAGGGCTTATGACAGTGTATCAAAAAGGTAATGAGAGTACCCTTTACTACCTGGAAACACCCCATAAGAACTTTTTGTGCATGTTTTTGGTGGTGGGCACGACTCCCCAAAAATGAGACTTTGAAGTGAAAACAGTGCAACTTTATTGATCTACTGAGAGCTTTTGACAACAAGGCGCATTGTTGCGGACATTACTTTTGCACTTTTACACATCGTGACATTCATTTTGAGACCACCGTACAAAAAGCTCAACATGACTTTGTGCAAAATAACTTTTTGAAATTTGAATGGCAACATGTGGACGATTTTGGGGGAAGTTGTGCAAAACATAATTAAAGCTATGATTGGAAAATGTGGCACCAGACAATAGTGTTTGTATTTTTTTTTTTGCAATTTATACCAGCAGTACATTAAGGGAAGCATTTCATTCGACATCAATACAAGTTGAAAGATTTGGCTATGTATACCTAATATATGAATTCTTTCATTTTAACATTTAGTAAATAATGTAAACTTGTAAAACGACCAATTCCTGAATGGATTAGTAATGCCCATAGAAAGCAAAACGGAAAACTAGAAAAAGACCATCCATTCAAATTTGCAAATGTGCCCACAGCATAAACTTAAATTTAGTGTCTCTAACTGTTTTCTTTGTGATTAACTCCCATGCTGTGTCAAAAGGTTAAGATGAATTGTCTGTGCATGTTTATTACTGTGTTGTGTTAAGTTACAACTCAAAACCACCACAAAAATGACGTTAGCAGTAAATGGGCTGAATTATATGGAAACACTGTAATCCTCTGAAAGATCCAACTTTAAAACATGGAAACATTGTCTGAAATGATGAATGAATACATTGCGAAACACCATTCTGAAGTAAAAAGGCACTGAGTAAGTGTTCATTTATAACTGCCATCAGTCCCACTCAGATGTTGTCCTATAAAACCAAAGCATTCGTGAAGGCTTGTTCTTTTTTTATATTAGAAATGAATGACAGCCAGTGACCAAGCAAAAAGTACACATCTTCTTCATCCTTATTTCTAGCTCAACAGAGAAAGTTCACTGTTTAAACTGGTCTCAAAGTCTCAAACTGGTGCGTACCAGCGCTTCCAACCAAACAGGAGCATCAAACTAATCAGCTACTGCATGTGATGACTCGTGACCATAAAACATAAAATTTTAGAAGATCTTTCTATAAGTAAGAGCAAGTATTTTCTTTTATCTAAAAGATAAAATCTTGCCATGTTCATTATCCTTTGTCATGCTTTTAACTCTTAAGATTTGAATTTAGGTAAATGAGGGAAAAAAGTTTTATAGGACAACATAGCCATTTAATACCACTCTTTCCATTAACCCCACAACATTTGACACACATTCAAATCAAAAGACAAGTAATGGCTGGTATTTAAGTACTTTCACCGAAAACAAGTGCTCAGAAAATTTGTCTGTTATTTCATCCCTTGAAATAACAATGTTTAGATCAACACTGGCAACTTTCTTCATCTCGAATGCTTATTACCATGTTACAATGAGAGAGAGTATAGCCACTGTAAACAATAAGGAAGCCTGAGGAGGACAAACCTGCTTATTTCAATTTTCCATATATATGTCCATTGTATATTTGTATTTTTTTTTCTAATAAGAAAATATTTTGAAAGATTAAATGACAATATACAATTATTAATACAATAGAATAGAGAGCTACTATAGGTTAAAGGTGATTAAAAAACTGGTTTGATTGTATCTCCCTTTCATCGACGCACTCATTTCCTTGGTTTTAAAGGCAAAGAGGTAAAGTGTATTTATAAGAAAAAGGCAGCTTGCTCCGGAGCGAAGGAACAATCAGGCGATTGCTTTTGCTTCAGGTAAGAACGCCTCCCAGTATTTTATCAGCTGCAAAGGAAACGTAGAGAAAAGGAGCATTACTATAGCAAACAGTAGTAGACAAGACTTGACAATTAGCTCCAACATTCAAACCAAAAAACTGTGTTTCAAAACTTAAAGTGATAGTCTGGAAGTCTAAATATTTTACACATTTTATAAAATGGCCAAAATTGTAATTGTCTTGCATTATGATGTAAAGTAAGTAATAATATATATTATTGTTTGTAAAGTCCCTTCTTCCCGAATCTCAGGAACTAACTTGAGTCCAGTATCCTCCTTCGTTGAGCTTTTCTTGTGAACCAAACTGTCAGGTCCAATCAAGAGAGGGAGGAGGTTGATCATTTACTTTTGAAAATTCTTTCCCTGCTCTCCTCATTTTGCAAACTGAGAAGGGCTTTCCGGTTAAAGACGGAGAAATTTGATTGACGCTTGAAAGTAAACAATATCTCTCCTCCTCACTTTGCAAACTTACATACTAGCGCTATAAATCTCTTTGGTTTTCCTTTAGCCACTCACTTCATTCACAAAACAAACTTTTGGGCAATAAGCTACTCACTTGTTGTTGAGACCGAAGCATAGATTCCAGATATTTCACAATTTGTCTCTTAAAGTTCTTAGTTCTCTCTTTCTGCAAGAAGTAAAACACAAACAAATGACTAAACACTGAAATCTCCGGTGTAAATGCTCAGCCTTTTATTTGACAACTTTACCTCAAAGTGCAGGACTTCTTTGCGCACAGTTGCTGACACTCGCTCAAAGTCTCTCTCATACTGCGTGACTTTGGCTTCCCACTAATAAAAAAAAAAACACACATCATTGTTTCAAGCCAAACTCTTTACAAAATTTTTATGTGGGTTTCAATTTAATAGCAAAATCTAACATTCTCTCACGTAACATGATGAATATCAAGAAAAAGGGATTATGAGACAACATTAGGATAACTGGGCAATGATTTAGAAAAGAAAGCGCTAAAGGTCCATTCAAACCTACAGTATCTTATTTATGATGCATCATAGTTGAAATGCGGTGGGGCGGGTTCAGGGCGGGTTAAATAATGTGATAGGTGCCGTACCTCTGTGATCTCCTCTTTGGCGAGCTGCAGTTTGTCGGGTTTATTGGCCCATAGCAGTTTGGCCTCGGCCTCTCTCTTCTTCTGCAGCATCGACTGTGCGTCCTGCCAGCGCTGCCACGCCTTCATCCGGTGATCAAACGACCCCTGTACCGCACAAACAATACTAATGTAATTCTATTGGTCTATTATTACGAAAGAATTAACTGGTTTGAATGTTTTTAGATGTGCAATTTGACAAAGTATTAGCACAATCTTTCTTTACCCTGACAGCGCCCAGTAGCCTGATAAAGTCCGCAATATGCTCCGCGAACCCAAAGGCGTCATTCGCCGCCTGGTCCTGGTGCAGCGTCTCCATTTTGTCCTCCACCTCTGACAGCTGCGACAGGGCGCGGGACAGGGCTGTGTTGTCCTCCGCACTGCCCAACATCGCCGTACTCTTCGCAAAACTCGCCGTGTTTGAGGATAGCTCTGCGGAGGATGGGAACAATGAGAAATAGCACAAATTACAATTACAACATAGCCTCTAAAGGGTTGCAAGACTATCTTAATGAAGTTGGTAGGTCATTTCAGTGCGTCAATTACTCAAGTTCAATTCAAATATTACAGTTTCAGTTTTAAAAAACATGCAGCACAGCGCCGTCATGTGGTGTTTTGAGCACAAGCTGAAACAAGAGATTTTCTCTTTTGGGCTTTTGAATTAAACCGATGTGAATTCATTATTATTATTATTATACAAATATTTGTGGGTTTATTATGACATTATTTAGCAATACTATTGAATTGTGGTATTTATTACTTCATATCACCTTTTAGGCGTTGTTTAGTTAAAACCATAGCATCTGTTATTGTTAAACTTTAGAGACCTCTACTGGTCAAAACTCTTACAACACCACTTGGCAATAAACACTTCACATCCTGGAGAAAAAAATATTTTACACAAAGTTGAAACTAACCTTTTCTGTGGAGGACGAGAGACTCGACCAGAGCATGAAGCTTCCTGAATTGTTGGTCTGCAGCTTCCACTTCCTGAAGCTTGTCCTCAAACCACTGAGAAGACGGAAAACCACGTTATTTTACAACATGGATCGAAATTATTTTACTGAGAGAGTCAAAAATATCATTATTTTACTTAATTAGGATCTATTCTATAACATACTAATGTGCTATATCATTTCAGAAGCATTTCAGAAATGTGGTAAATAGTTGCATGTTGTGGCTTTGATTGCAGTTTTGCTCGGACTTAAAAAAATCAAAAGCTTTCATTTAATTCAATGTAACGTTTCTGTTATTGTAGAGTAGACCAAACATTTCCCACCTCTAAAGAGCGTTATTACACACTTCTGCTTTTACTATAGCTCATAGAAACAACTATTGTAGTAGACCAGGAGGTTTGCCTAAAATATGCAAATGTCTTGTTTATTGAACGGAGGAAGCTCACCACGTCGGACTCATTCATTTTAATGGTCATTTTACTGACAGCATCTGTGGCTCTATTGAGCATTTTCAGGAAGCCAGCCCCACTCAGAGCCTGCGTGCTCACTGCTCTGGGCAACTAAGGACACAAAAACAACAGCATTAAAGACCGCCATTATCAGTAGAGCACATGGGAAATATACAATTAGCACAAATTAATTGTTTCCATCCGGCTCTGGAGGGACTGCAGGGCTTGTGCAGTTAATGGAGTTGGGCGTTTCAAAACAAAAGGAATTAAAAGTGTACAAAACGTCACCTCTTCTCTCTCTAGAAACTCTCGCACGTCAGGGTCTTGGAGAAGAGTGGGGTGACTGACCACTCTTTGGAGATACCTGTTCAAATCACACAATAGTTTAAATATAGAAGAGTGCAGGGGAAAGGTTTACACTGATTTCAACACTTTTGACTCTTACCTTTCTAATGCCCCTCTCCTCCGCTCTAAAAAGTCTGCAGATGACGAGTCCTCTTTCCCCACCTTTACCTTGGTCATCCCTGTGCAGCAGAACGCATTCTCACTGTCTGTGCATTTTTGTAACCATCACCGCTTACTAGTGATGCGCGGGTCAGGGTTTTTTCAGCCCATGGGTCCCGCATTTGGAGCAGGTTCTAACCCGGCCCGCCCCAACCCGCCCCGCGATCAAACGAGAATTCCACGACCTGACCCGAACCGCGGTGGAACCCGCAACCCGTGCATCACTATCACTTACATCAAGCCTCTTCTGTACTGAACTCACCCAGCAGGTTTTTCTCTGGCGGAGGAGGAACTATTTGTCCGTTTGGGCCATGTTTTTCCGACAGTTTTTCATAGAGGCCCAGGAAGTCACTGTAGCGGCGTCTCACTGAGAGTGTTGGACTGCGAAACATGGCCAGTGTTGTCTGGAAAAGAGTTGATGGGTGTTTTTGAAACTGAAAGCTCATTAGATACGGCTATGCTTTGATTTGCTATAAAAAAATTCGATAGTCAAGTCTGCAGCCCCAACCGGTCCATTGAACTCTGGTCTTCTCAACGGCTTCCATAATTACCAGTATTCAATCATAATAATAATAATAATAATATCTATAACTGTATTTTTAAACTGTAAACATTAAATGAAGGAAGTGGTTTGGACTAGCTGGGATTTATTCCTGCCACAAAGGGCCTTAGGTGAAACAAACGTCACTAGTTATTAGCAGCACTAATATGACATTTACAGGCAGAAAGTGAGAGGTAGTAAGTCCGGGTGAAGGGTCTCTTCTTGTCTTACCTGAGTGAACACTTTGTAGGCCATGTATGCAGTCATCCCATCACCTAGAAAGAAAGGAATAAACATTTTCAAACATTTGCGGCGGACGCCATTGTCTTTAATCCATCATAAAAAGGTAGTGATAGACAAATATTACTGAACAAAATCACTCGCTACATATATTTACCAATTTTTTCTGGCTCTTTAACAGAAACTTGAATCTCAAACTTGTCATCTTCCTCTTCTTCCAACTGCAACAGAAGGAAAGTGCTGATGCCAAGGTTTTAGAAACACATCATTTCCTTTTTTCTCATGAATGAGTAAAAGGCATGGGTCACTTTCTAGTAAAAGTGACATGAAACTAGCTTAGTTGGACAAGAGAACATCACATCAAATTGATAATGTCTTCAAAATCACTAGAAAAACAGCAATATTACTAGTTTTTTTGGAGTGTGCATGCGAGGACAGTACCTCCTCCAGAGCCGGCGGCTGAGGCTTGGCCAGGCTGGCAGCAGCAGACGCATGGGGAGCAGATGGTTTGGACACCTCCCTCTTCCTCTCATTTCGAGGACTGTCCAGAGAGAGCTCCACTGTGGCTTCTGTTTAGAGAAGAAACAGAGACACAAAGCGCTGAAGAAAACAATAAGTAAAATGCTGTGTTGTCTTATCAACAATCATGCAGCCTTATGAGCGAGAGTGAAAGTACGGTCGACGTAGAAGTGATATTCAACCAAAATGTGAAACAGAGTTAAAAGATTGTCCGTACCTGCAAATATATCTGTATCCTCTTCATGAAGTCCATTAGTTTTGGAGATGGCGCCACTGGCTTTACTTTTGACTGGTGCCGTCACCACCGCCTCCTCCGTGAAAATATCCTCGGGCTCGCTTTGAATGGCTGCTTTGCTGCTTATCTCTACATCAGCTTTGGTAACGATCGGCTTCGGCTCCAGGATGCTGGCAGCGCTACTCGCTGTGATCGTGGCGGGGGTTGGTTTTTTTGCGGAGGCACCTAGAGGCTCAGGAAACATGTCATCGTCTACCTCCTCGAATAGGCTTCTTTGAGGTTGCTTGGCAGGTTTGGAAAGTATCGGGTCTGCGAAGAGGTCACTGCCTTCTTCGTCATCTGCAAAAAGATCCACAACTGCTGGCTTTTTGGCTTCAACAGGAGCAGGGGCGTCACTTGTAAAGTCAAGTAATGGGTCGGATAATGTTTCACTTATGGCAGGTGTTGCAGGTTGCGTTTCGTTGGCTGGTTCCTCCTCACTGGCAAAAAGATCAACAGTAACATCAACAAGTGGAGGCGGAGACTCTTTTTCCACCTTTTCTTCAACAGGTATTTCAGTAACTTTAATGGCATCCTCGGCAGCAGCTTTAACTGTTGTGTCAAGAATTGGCACTTCCTCCATGGTCCCGTTTTCACTTCCCAAAAGGTCGAAAAAATCTTCTGTAGTGTCGTTTTTCAGAGGTTCGTCAGGGCTGTCGGATTCGGTGTTGGATAAATCCTCGAAGTCGTCCGAAGGGTCGCTCAGGACGTCCACAGCAGGCTTGTTGTCGGATGGGTCACTGACGGGGTCGATCAAGAGGTCGATGGGGGACTCGAGAGAGGGGTCAGTGTTTTGACTGGTGGCTGCAGGGGTAGTGTCTGTGTCTGGTGGGTCACTCTGTAGAAGGAAAAAGAGAAGTCGTCTCCATAAATGAATTAGTTATGCATAAAATATATACACATAATAAAACCCATACTGACAGTATTTATTATTTATAAAGCTGTTCACTGTCCCATTTAAGGGGTTTAAATGTTTAGTGTTTTGTCAAAAGAAACCGAGTCACTTTGCAACATGATGATATAAAATACAGCCATTCGTAGGCGAGGCTTTCATGATGAAAACTCTTTAGTTACAGCAGCAAAGGATTTGCATACTCTTCCCAATGGGTTTGCAAGTTTAGTTAGAAAACTTTGCTGGATCGTCTCCTAACATGTACACAGGATCCACTGACTAAAAATATTTCAAAACTCAAACTTGACAAATGCTATTGTGAAATCTTTGTAAGCACCCAGACGCAATTGATGCACAAATCCTTCTTGTAATTGTTGCCTAATCCTACAACAGACAAGTACACATAAAACAAAGATAATCCATCCCCATCAACTGTCATTTATTTTCAGTGCTACTGACACGGAGTTATGAGGGACTTATCTTATCTACTGACTACTGTATGTTCACGGGAAACTGATTAGAATCCACAAATATTAAATTAAGCCAATCACTAGCCGTGAGAGAAGGATAATTTGTTTAGCAAAGAAGACCATGTGGCAATAATCACTTGCATGTTACATGTTTTCAAGTTCAAATATAATATAGGCTGTTTATTAAAATACATTTTTTTAAATCAAGTCCAAATATCCATATCTAGATCTAGGCTTTTCAAATGTACCTCAACATATTGTCTGTTACAGCTTACGGAGCTCAGGGCCTATAACTAACTGTTGCACTCTCCATTAACAGTATGGCATTTTTATGATTAAGTGCAGCAGTCTGAATGCAATACTGCAGTCAGCTCCAATTGTGAACTACATAAAATGCTGAGTCAACTTTTCCATGCACCAGAGAGTCCACTCCAAGCAAGGAAGAAAAAAAAAATCAAAGACAGCAAATTCCCAATCTTTCCTGTGAACTTTGCCTGAGGATAAACATCCGGGTATTGACCACGTGACCATAGCCCACTCACATGACAGCATTACCCAGGCCAGCTTTTAATACCCATAAAAAAAACACACACACCTAAAAAACACTAACTTTCTAACTCCTGAATGTATTAATGGAGGACAAAGTATGCATGTTCAAAGTCCGGACAGAGTCACATTTCAGAGAGTAGCCAAAATAATGTTGCACAATGCAGCAAACAGGGATGGCATCAAAATGTGTTCGAATCCGTTAAAAGGTTTTTGGACGTCAAAATCATAATGCACGATTAAAGATATGACGCAACTATACGACTGCAACAATGCTTTTTGTCAACAATAAGAATTTTGCACAGTGATATAATGGCTTTTGACCAAGTTTACCGCGCCTAACTTGAAGGATTTTAATCTGTTTAGCATGCGAGGAGTCGATTCAACGTAGCTGATCACTGTAGCAAACGTAGGAATGACAAGTAAACAATCAGTATTTACGAGTGTGACATGCATTGTACAAAACAAGGATTGCACATACGAATTTGTGGCTGGTCGCGAAGCCTAAAATGGGAACATTGTCAAAACTTTTCGCTTTTTGACAGACTATTAGCCCCAAAATGCCACTTTGTTAGCGTAGCGTAAAATGAAGTGAATCCAATGTAACTCACGATGGTGCTCATGAACAGCTCGTCTCCTTCGTCGTCCTCCTCTCCGTAGTCGCTGTCCCTCTGCTGCTGTCCCGCGTCCTCGGTGTCCAGGAGAACATCTTGGTCCTCTGAGTCTGGGAAAGGAGGAGGACTGCGCTCCGAGCTAGTCGCCATCTTTCGCAAATCTTTTTAAAACGCTAGAAGAGGAGGCAACTCAATCCTCTTCCTCTCTCGCTCCGTCTCCTGCAGCTCGCCTTTGACAGACGTGTCCTGTTCTGCGTTAGCCGCTGCAGCTCATGTGAATGAATTGCTTAAGTGCACAGATGCTAAGCTTGTAGTTTCTGATTTGAAACCCTAGAAAGAGCCAGGAAGACTGAGTGGGGGACGTGCAAACCGCCTCTCCGCTTTTACTTCCTGGTCCTCCCTGGCTGTCAGCAGGTACAGACGTTAGCTTCGGAGTTAGCTGCTGCTGCTGCTTCGAGAGCGAGAAAACAGGATTAGATTCCAGGCGTTTCGGCCGATTGGACGTGTACGACCGGGTTTTTATGCAAATGTTGTCAATAATTTAAATAATTAGTATTAATTGTCGGGGTTAGCCAACGGTCAACGGGAGGTTAGGGTTAGGAAAGTCGTATTGTGCTAATTTTATTTTTATTTTTGTATTCACTTTTAAGACCACAGCTGAGCGAGTGACGTTGGACGCCAGAACCCGCCCCCCGCCAAATGCCTAGATTTTAGATACCTCACGCCAAAACTGTCATTATGGGACAAGAATAAGAAATTAAATATGGTAAACGGCGCGTTTTAGGGGCCAAAATTCCCTCGATTTTCTCTTGGCTTTAGGGATGTCTCGTCACATATTTGCCAGAGATGCAGACGCCCTGGAACCGCTTCTCAGTGAGGCGCAACTGGAGACAAACCTGGACTCGGAAGATGATGGTAAAGACATCACAGTGAAACAGTAAACTAAAGCATAATATGGTGTCAAGTTAATTCATGCACACAGTCTGTGCTTATTTAGTTCATTACTATTCTTTGGGGATGCAACCAAGAGTAAGAGCTTTATTTGTAATAAAACACGATTTTTTTTTTGAGTAAAAAATATCTAAAGAGAAAACGTGCGAGAGTAATTTTCCACGTACTAGCGTTCACCTACTAGAATCTGATAACGTCATAATCTCAGTTGGGAGCATCCCCTGCTGCAGAACAATGTGACTGTGGGTGCAGAACTTTTTTAAGGGTGCAAAGGTGCTGCTCATTAAAATATACTGTGATGTAACTGAGGGTACAAACATTACAAAAAAGTTACATTACAATGCACTCTTTTGCACCGTAGATGCAGGCATGTTTCACTGTTTGAAAGAAATCTTCAAACGAAACTGACAAATGCTTAACACTAAAAACCTGTACAATAGGCCAGGATGAATGAGAGTGTATTTGTTAGTGCGAGTAAGGCACAACGGATGCAAAATAGCCCATACAATCCAGAGTGACCATATGAAGTTTAAATCAATAAATACAATACATTCTATTTTAAGAAATTATGTCCCCCAATCTGACATAGCCTGTTCATCTTTTGGTTGAAAGTCCTTTAAATTCTTTTGTTCTGTCAAAGAAGACATTAAACTTTGTTCCAGTTTTTGTTTCATGTGGATAGGCCCTGAAATTGCAGAGATTTCAACTGTAAATATCTGGTTAAAACAACACCATTTTGCTGTTACAATAGTTACCTACGATATAATATAATTAAATATAATGCCCACCACCTAAATGTTGAACACAACCTATCAAGGTTATGCTCGTGATGTCATAGCGTTCTGCAGTGTCAAAAATGTCATTATTTGATTTTGAGTGGCACTACTAAGTAAGTTATGGAATGGTTTGGAATGGTCAGGGTTTATTTAGAATGAAAGGAAAGCATATGCATACCCTCTGTTGTGGTTCAGGGAGGTTAATTCATCAAGTTTACTTACAGTCAGAAATAAGACAATAATACACGGCATATTGCTTTATATTGAACAGTTTAATCAACATTATGGCTCACTCCAAAATGTTATTGTAACAGGTTCATATTTATGTTATGTCACCAAATTATCTATTTATTATTTTGATATTGTTGTTTTATTTATTTTTTTAAATCTGTATGACTATGAGAAGTCGTAGTGCACTTAAACACAGCACGGGCACTTACAGCGTGCGTCATGGTTATGCTCTTCAGTGCTGTACTTTTCACACAAAGGTAAGATGCACTTAAGTTTGGCTCCAGCTACAATGTTTTTTCTTGTTTAATTTATAGTGTGTATATTATATATGTATAATGTATTGTTTATGGGAACCAAGAATCTCTGCTCTCAGTGTTCCTTCTCGTTTGTTCCTTGCACAAGTCTGAATGTGTAAATGTGTAATCAGTAGTAAAGTGTAGGAGCCAGAAGAGCACCTGCACACTGCAGAGAAATGAAACTGTATTGTTTCTTATCTAGTAGCAGGCTAAATATGCAGATTCTCTTTGAGAGCTGCGAATTTTGTACAAAACAAAAGTCCGAAATCTGTGCACTCATAGGAGTTTTCCATTTGGTCCGGTTAATACATAGTAATAGTGTATGGCAGCAAATCACAGTCGGAGCCACTGTCGCCTTTTACCGATAACATCCCCATGAATACAACGCAGAGCAACACAAACATGAGTTGGAGATGCACCCTGGTCACATTATGTAGCTAATTTATTGGCCACAAATGTTAGGCTTCATAACGAGCCACTGTCATTCTGTTGGAGAACGAAGAAGTAGCACATGTTTGTGTAAGGTTTCAGTCATCCAGTTGTATGGTAATAAAAAAGAAAACGTTTGCTACAATGTTGTTGTGTTTTTTTAAACTGAAGGCTTTTTGCCATTTATATAACAAACTTATTCAGTCTTGATGTTTGACCGGTCTGGAGGCTTAGACCTACCTATACCTAATAATAAACCTAGTTATGACCTCAAACCACTCTTTTGATGACGGTGAGGTCTGAATTTTAGCCATAGAGAGAAAATGGTTTGAGAGAGAGATATTTAACCTGCCTCTTCAGACCCAAACCACAACATCATTGATGCGTCATGAGGCTCATGTAACCTCATGTCATAGTATGAGGTTACTTAGGGGCACAATAATAACATCATATGCTGAGTTTCCTCAACTACTTGATCTTGAAATACGAATGAACTGATTTTTCATTTTGTCTGCTTCCAGGTGACGTAATTTTTGACAGAATTGCTTCTGCCACAATGAACAGAGAAACTGGAGGTGCCACGAGAAAATTAACATTCGAGGAAGCAGTAGAGGAAACGGGTATTAAAATCCATACTATGTGATACAGATGTATGTTAAAGGAATAGGCCACTGTTTTTAAATACTGAGATATGTTCTTACCTTAGCTTAGACGAGTTGATGCGTAGCTGTCTGGTCTTTACGCGTGCGCTTAGTCACATAAACAGAGCACAGACGGCGTTAGCATCTAGCCCCCCCTCCTCTCCTCTATGTGGCCAAACGGAGTTGAAGTTAGAAGCAACCAAGCTCTTCCACGTTTTCCCTATTTAAATATGGTTACATGAGCCTTTACATGATCCAAGTATAGTCACAAAATTAAATATGTCAGTTTTCTAAGCAGATAAAAAGGGCCCCTTTTGAGAGACCAACAGGCCCGTTTGGAACCATGAGGCCGTCCTTCTGTGGACCCACCACCTGCAGGAGGAGCCATAGGGGCTGGTGCAATGTGATTTGGGCAGCTCCAACAGCTGCCCCCACGACCCGGCAACGGACAAGTGGAAGAAAATGGATGGATAAAAAGGGAACTATATTGCAAGGCGTAGAAATATTACTATGCCTTGCAATATAGTAGTATAGGCTATAGAAAATCGACAGTGTTTAATTTTGTGTGACTATACTTGGATCGTGTAAAGGCTCATGTAACCATATTTAAATAGGGAAAACGTGGAAGAGCTTGGTTGCTTCTAACTTCACCTCCGTTTGGATCCATAGAGGAAGAGGAGAGGCTATGCTAACGCTGTCTGTGCGCTGTTTATGTGACTGAGGGTACACCAGACAGCTACGCATCAACTCGTCTCAGGTAAGAACATATCTCTGTATCTAAATTAAGATTGACCATTGTGTTTGACTTTTGTAGGTTTTGGTCTGTTCCACTGGCTGCTGTTGCTGGTGTGTGGATGGGCCAATGTCAGCGATGCTGTGGAGATCCTCTGTGTGTCTTTCCTCCTGCCGACCGCCAGCTGTGACCTCCATCTCACCTCTTTTGACAAGGGCATCCTCACAGCCAGCATCTTCCTTGGTTTGTTTGACATGCATATAAACTACACTTACACCCAAATGCATTTATAACCTCCATCCACACTAAAAACTATAATGTTTAAATGAATCTGTTTTTTGTAGGGATGATGGTGGGAGGCTACGCCTGGGGTTACCTATCTGACCAGAGGGGGCGCTGTAGAGTCTTGGTCGTGTCGCTCAGTGTAAATGGCATATTTGGAGCTCTGACTTGTGCTGCTCCTAGCTTCTGGCTTTTCCTTCTGCTGCGGTTCATCAGTGGGGTTGGGTGAGTAGCAGGCTCAAGTCAGTGTCTCCAAAAACATAAATGTCTACAAAAAAGAGCAGTTGCTCTTCATGACAGCCATGTCTCTTGTCAGTTTTCCCCCGAGCTGCTATGCACCACCAAATCCAGGATAGTGAAAAAGGGGTGGGGTGCAGGAAATAAGTCTTTCATTCTTTTTGCTATGTAATATAAGTATACACATACATTATTTTCATTCCAAAATAAAACCTCAACATTTCAAACTGAGTGGCAAAATAAAAAAAAATAACAAAGCACACTTGCCACTCACTTGGCCTCTGCCATGCTGTTGCTACGCTATGACGCCGCTTGCATTCCCTGTAAGAACATCTTGTCTATAGGTTGTGCTCTAGTTCTAGAATCATCTACTCCAATAAAAGGCTTAAATTTCACGCTGAGCTTATTCAGCATAGTAAAAACCTCCACTTTGTGCACCTATCACATTCTTAAAATTCTGAATATATCTTGTATTATGGACACTATCTATCATGATACACTTGAATCGTGATATGTATCGTATCGTGATCTCTGTACCGGGATACGTATCGTATTGTGAGGTTGTTGGCAATACCCAGCCCTACTATGACATCACATAACCTCTCCACAATTCTTTGGGAGATTCAGGTTTGTTTGTTTTTTCAATGTCTTGATTATCAACACCCATGTTTTTAATCATTGTCACCCCCTTTGGAGACTCTTCTGAGAAAATAATTTGTCCTGAGTTTATTGTGTTTACAGAGAATACATTAAACATTAAACTGTGCCAGTTTTTGTTTCATGCGGTTAGGCTGAACAATTCCTGTAATTACAGAGATACTTCATCATCCAGCTAATACCAGCAGCATTTGAATGTTGCCTATTACCATCGTTCAAATCTCTGTTAAGAACTGTAGGCTCTTTAGAAAGCTGTGATATCACATGAACATAACCTTTTACATGTACTGAATGGCACAACCCAACCCATTTTGTTTTGTTGCACTTTCCCACTGACCCTAAATAACCATTTTATCTGGGAGCTGGTGTTTCTATGTCGGGGAAAGCAAATGATCTATAAATATATCACAGTGCCTGTGGAGATCTGAGGAAATTCAATAAAAATCGAGCTTTCAGCAACCAGCCACAAACGTTGAAACCTTGATTTTCTCCTCTTTGCAGGGTTGGCGGGTCGATCCCTGTTTGTTTCTCATACTTCTCTGAGTTCATGCCCCGTTTGAGGCGCGGTGCCATGATCAGTGCTCTGGCCACTTTTTGGATGGCTGGAAATATACTGGCAGCAGGTAAAGGCAACACAATACTGATCAAATTGAATGATTTTATTTTGAATCTGAAAGCATCTGTCACCCTTGAGTCCTCATTGTTCAAGTCCAAGTCACTTCAACCCTCATTTGCAAGCACAAGTTCTGAATATGCAAGTTTTAAGGATTCTGTGTAACTCCTCCATTCCTGTCCACAACTGAGCACTACATTTTTGCCATTGCGAGACAGAACCTAGTGCCTTTGTGGAGGTGTATGATTTCCAAATCCACTTCCTTTGTATTTTGAAGGATGATCTTTTGTTTAGGTCTTGCCTGGCTGGTTATTCCTTATACCTGGGCACATTTCGAGAGCTGGAGAGTGTTTGTGCTGCTCTGCTCTATTCCCAGCCTCAGCTCAGCGATCATCTTCAAACTACTGATGCCTGAAAGCCCCAAGTTTCTCATGGAGGTATTTAAACAGAAATCAATACGAGTTGTTTTTTTGGGTTCGTTTTGTTTTAGCTATTTATTCATTTTTTAATTGTTTTTTCCTGCAGGCTGGTCAGGAGAAGGAGGCCGCGCACGTATTTCAACTGATGTTTAAGTTGAATACATGGGGGAAAGGAAAAGACAAGGTACTTTCATATTTCACTATATCTGTGGACTCTTATGTTTATTTAAAGTTTAGTTGTAGCTGTAGATTCTCCTCCAGATGCCCTTCTTGATTAAAAAAAATACTTTTTGTGACTGGCCCGATAATAACAGAATTGTTCATTGAGGTGCAGCTGAAATTCTAGTGATGTTTAGTATTTCACAACCACATTGTAACAGTGGGACATGAGCGAGTTGTATATATAATATGGACCTGTTCTCTCTATGTGTCGCTAATATTTATTTTTATTTTTATAACATTTTCACTTCACTGGGTTTTGTTTAATATGTAACACAGGATTTATCCCATTTAACTGGGTAATAGTTACATAAACAAGGAAACATGCACTTTCATCTGTGTATTTAATCTTTTACAGTTCTGTTAGTTTAAATTGGCACAGCTTTACTACTACATAACGTTTTGTTATTGTTATTTTCATAACAGGACTTTGCTCTGTGCACGACCTCACACGATGGGAGCAGATCTGTAAATATGCAGAAAGAACCTCTCCTCAGTGTTTACAAAAAGGTAATACTGTCAAAACAACATATTGGAGTTTAATTGTTCGTATATCATTTTGATTCTTGTCCATGGCAGGCTTTGCTGCCAGTCAAAGAGATGTTTAAGGACGTTTTAAGGATCAGGAGTATTTCTTTACTCGTCGTCTTCTACTGCATCTCGTTCGGGTGAGAGTTCAGTCCTTGTCTCAACAGACAGGAGTGTTTGATGATCCGTCACCGTCATTTTAACTGAAGACTTTATTGGTCACTTCAGTGTTTGAAGTTTGTCTTCTATAAATTATGTTTCCACTGGTTTTAGTTTTAGTCTAGCAATAAGAAATCACAGACATTTATTTGTTTCCCCTTTTCACCAACTCCCATTTTGTTCTGACTTGAGTTCACATACGACTCCCGAATGTTTCTATGATATGTTTAAGGGAAATGTGAATAGTCAAAGAAATATATTACCTGAAAGGTTTTGAAAATCTATCTTCACAAAACTCTAGCTGGCCTAGCTAGGCTTTTCTATTGTTACTATCAATCAAATTAGTTTTTGTTGTTTGCTCTCAGATGTAAAGGAGTTTCCCAGCCTAGAAAAAGGTTCTCAACCCGTCATCTGTACTGGGTTGTTTTAGTGTCGAGGAGGATGTTTCGCCTCTCACCTCAAAAAGCTTTGTCAGCAGCTAATAAGAGATCATTAGTTGCAGACGAAACCTTTTGGTCCCTAACACTAAAACACTTGAGAAAGATTTTAATCTGTTGTTATTCGGGGAAAAGTTACATTAAATCGACTGAAAAATGTGACCAAGATTTACAACGGTCACAAAAAAGCCAACTTATTAATTAAATGTCACCAGATACTTTGACCATCTGTATGCCATTGCCATGTTAGTATATGCAGCAATTAATAGAAATCAAAGAGGTGAACTTAAATGTAAACGTGTTTATGAAAAAAAATAGACAAATGCAGAACAATGGCAAAAGCTACTTCCTTGTTTACTTTGACCATGTTTGTGCAGATACTACGGCCTGCAGATGTGGTTCCCAGAGCTGTTTAAAAGAATGGAGGACGGGGGCTCGCCTTGTGCCAATGTCTCCAGAGTGTATTCACTTCAGAACGAGAGCTGCTACCCTGTGAAGACAGCAGGTGTGCCACAGAGAACAGCGGCGATTTACTGCTTTCACTGTTTACTTGAGCTTTGACGGTTAAACATCACTTACATGTAGTCGTCATGTAGTGCTTTGAATTTAGACCACAATATCTTTTATTATCTTTCTTACAGTTTATAAGGAGGGATTCTACATTGCTGCGTCAAATTTACCTGGAAACATCTTCACCATTTTGATGATGGGCAGCATCGGAGGAAAGGCCCTTCTCTGTGAGTTTCACTGCTCAAATAATTTACTCTTGGCTGTTTTTAGATGTTCATTGATCAGCCCCGTCCTTATAAAATAGGCAATTTTTATTTGTGTTTTTAACCTGGCTCGACTTATAATTACCTATATTTTCCCCCTTATAGGCTGCAGTCTGATTCTGTCCAGTGTGAGTGTGTTCCTGATTTACGTGGTGAAGACCAAAGCCCACAGTCTGCTGCTCTCCTGCATCTTCAGCGGAGTCTCCGTCGTGGCCTGGAACGCCCTGGATGTCCTCGGCACAGAGCTGTACCCCACGCACCTCCGGTAACCACCGCTTATCCAAAAAGTAGTCCTTAGGTCCCTGGTATTTGTTTATTTAGTCTTAGTTGGTCTTCTTTTAAGGTTTGTCCATGTCTTCAAGTGTTTCATATTCATATCATTCCCTTTTCTCCCTCCTCCAGGTCGTCGGCTCTCGGTTTCTTCACCGGAGTGGGCCGGATAGCCGCCATTATGGGTAACGTTGTTTTTGGGCAGCTGGTGGACACTAACTGCGCCGTGCCCGTGCTGCTTGTATCGGGGCTACTGCTGGCGGGAGGACTCGCCGCACTGTTACTGCCCCAAACCAAACAGACAGAGCTCGCGTGATCTCGGATAGATTGCATTAGGAATGTGTTTGAAGCTGTTCCCTTTTTTCATCTTCAAATTATGTTCAATTCAATTTAAACATTCAGACTATTTTGTGCCAGAAAAAAAATAAGCAAGTTTTTTGTATTTCTTTTTTTACTTGTCATCGTGGCATCTCAAAGCATTCCAATATTGCAGCATTTGGTTTAGTAAAATGCTTTTAGTAAAAATCTTTATTTTATTTGAGCGATTTTCACTAATTTTGACTTTTTCCTTCAGACGAGTTCTAAGGTAATCTCGCTTGAAATAAGAAAGTAAAACTGCTAATGGGATACAAGCAATTTTCATATGGCAAAAACATTAATCCTAAATAAAGACAAAAGGCCTTGAAACGAGCCAGAAACACCTCAGAACAAGTGAAATAAATTTGATCCAAACGCCCAACTGCATCTTAATTAGTCAAAACAGCTCGAATTTTAAACTATTGTGCTCAATTTGAGACATTAATCTAGTTCATTCTTTTTTTGCAGTGATGTAGACTGCCAGCTACTTTAATTCACGGTAATATAACTCATCATAAATCTAGCACCTGACCCTAAATGGCCAGAAAACATGTTAGTATTTCCCTGATCTGGAAATACTAACTACTCACTACTTGTCCCACTCTATGCAATTCTGCTGTAAAGTAAAGTGCAACCAAATTATGCCAATACAGATTTTATAAAGGGAATTTGTTGCATTGTGTGGAAGTAGATGTTAGGGGCGGGTGATTAGCCAAAAAAAAAGAAGAACAAACAATCTTATTATTTCTATTAAGTGTTTATTTAAATTACAGACAGAAATAGTTAAATAAATAATACATTTATGTATAATGATATGCAAACCAAATCCAACGGTTTAAAGATCACTGTGACGTTTTTTTCCATCAACTGCTGTGTATAACTTGTTAAATTAGTAGTATGCAAAGCTGTAGTCTGTAATCTCGTGATATTGGCTGCATTGTTCACAAATTTAGTGAGCATTTACACAGTAATTGAGACTGATATGCAGCGTGCTTTTGTGAGGCATTCCTAAAAAATACACATGGAAACGTACTTGACATTCTGTGTACACCTTTCAAGCATTAAAACACAAGGTTTCACTTTGAACCGTCACCTTGGAAAAGTTACCAGAATGTTGGATGAAGGCAGACTCTGCTTTACATTCAGACAGGCTTTGACAGCGTGGCGGAGTCCTTGGCTGTTTGCAGAAGTTGAGAAGAGATTTACCTGATTTAAACTGAAAAGTGCCATAATAATTTACACAACCGTATGTAACGCGGCCTTATTGCATATTTTTGCTGTAAAAAGTCTTAATTAAAACTTAGACATTTTCTATAGAGGCAATGCACATTCATTCCAAATACAATAAAATGCAGACTTTCCATTCATATGGCTCCATTGCTATGCTGTTGCCATGATGGAATGCTATCTGCATATCCTCTATGTGCATTTGCGCAGTCAGAGGTAGAGCTGGTACTGTTTCCCCCCCGATACTGGTGCGTACTTGGTTTACGATACTTTTTTTTTTGATACGGTACCGGAAAACATACT
Organism: Proterorhinus semilunaris; assembly: GCA_021464625.1. NCBI lineage: Eukaryota > Metazoa > Chordata > Actinopteri > Gobiiformes > Gobiidae > Proterorhinus > Proterorhinus semilunaris. Next base: position 25,037,438 of record CM038356.1, on the reverse strand, counting down.
AATAATCTTAATTTAGTCCATAAAAGATTATTTATTTTAAATGTGTATAATTTATTTGAGAGAAACAAAACAAGTAGCTGTCCCTGGACCCAACCTGCGTTTGATACTTGTATTTTTTCAATACCAGTAGTACCTAAACTTTTTTTTTTTTCTCAATACCTGGTATAGTTTAACGGTATTGAATCAGGGGACCATTTAATGAAACACGCCACAAATTGTGCCTGTCTATATTTTTGATATGGTCATTTTTGTCAGAAACCAAAGACTTTTACAAATTGTATGTGTCAATTGAGTGTGATGTAAGAACTAAAATAAAAATTATTTGATGTTCTTGTTCTAGAATTGCCTTTGTATAGTTGTTACGGTCCAAGTGAGGGACCGGTAGTGAGCGAGTCGACGTACACTGAGGTGCTGCTCGACAGAAGAGAGAGACTATGAGGTGCCAGTGTTTTAGAGGTAGAGCATTTACTCATAAAAAGAGTTTATACACTCAAACCATGTGACAACCACAGAAAATATCCCTTTGATAATACCTCTATTTCTTAAAATAAGTTAGCAATTCAAACCCAAGTCCGACGACTTTACTGTCCTTGTGCAAGACACTACCCCACGTCTCGTCTTTGTATGAATGAAAAGACAAGTATGAGACCATGTATATCTTTATTTGTATAATAAATAAACTACTCCAGGAGCACATTTCACACACAGAGGAAGAGGAGCGTCTGGACATCTGAAACACCAGCGCTTAGAGACATACGGTGGAAGTAGCAGTTTCTTTTACATTCTTCATGAGGGCAGTACTGCTTTCCTTAGCTAAAACTGTAGTAATGCTTTGGTAAGATGTGTCCCTTCAAAGCCAAAGTGCAATGGTTTCACACAGATAATTGGTTATTAAGGTATACTTTATTGTCCCTGTATAGAAAAATGTATACTGTATACTTTCATATCAAGATCTTTTTCGCTCTCCAAAGTAAACAATATTGTAATTTCATCATGTTGAAACCTCTAAAAAAAAACTACATTGGACTGATACTGTCATTTTCAAAAAGCAGATCATCTTTTCACTTTTTAATCTCTCAAATTAGTGTAAGGCATGACAAGTGAGCTTTGGCTCTGAAGGGCAGACTAGCTGGTACAATGACTGCAACCGTGAGCAGCAATAAAGAAATACAATTTTGAAATAAATTATGCATAATGTTCAAAAACATTCAATACAATAAGGTCTGTAACAAAAAACAGAGAAGCTGCCAGATGATGCTTGGCTTTCAAAAAAAAAAAAGGCAAGAAAACATAACAGTACTTTTTTTGAGTAATATAACTGCTTAAATCAGCTCCAGACAGTAGTGTTGTTGTTGTGGACAATGTTGAAACATCTCATTTGCCGGATTGTAAGATTCTTCAAACACACACATTCATGCACACCACACTTTGTCATAGTAGTACTTTTTACATACAGCATACTTTTATACAAGATTGAAATGCCACGCTGCCCGTCCCGTCGGAAAATTGTGCAGGAAATATTCAAGCTGAAGGCTAATACCTAGTGTAGTTTGACTCTGATATCTTTCTCCTTATGCTACTTAAAAACATAATTTTTTTTTACCATGGATTGGAATGGAAACTAAAGGTGGTTCGTACTTTTTTGTAGTTTTGGAAAAATATTCTACTGCCATATGAAAGATTATTACATATTATTGAGCTGTGTTCAAGGCAACTCATCCCTCGGAGTACTGGGAAAATGCCCTGGAACGCCGCTCAAACTTGCAATAACTTGCTAACTCGGGGATGATTAAAATAGTCCCAACTTCAGCATCACGACAACTGCGACCACCACAGAGATGTCTGAATCAGCGATGTCAACCGTTGTTATCGGTCACAACCAGATATATTATCCTGTATAAACCTAGATTGGATACCCCTAAAATAGTTGCCTGAACACAACATAAAAAGAAAATGCTACTGAGGTGAAGCTGCTGTCATCGCGGCGCACGTCACTGCGTCAGGGCTTGGAGGATCTCTTTGACCAACATTGTACCAATCAACATTTTGTCGCAGTTCACCGTCAGCTGGGCCGCTCCCTCCGCTTTGGTCGCCACGGTGACCAGGACTAGGCTGTTGCCGGTCACGGTCCGAGCGGCGAATCTGTGAACGGGAAATTCAGGCGGAGGGACAGGAGGGCTGAAGATTAGAACGTTTCAAAGCGAGCGAAGACCGGGAAATAAGGAAGTAAAGTCAAGTTGAAAAAAAAAGGTGTAGAGTAAAGTAACATATTTGTTAGCGCACACATCTAGGATTTATTACGTGATTTATTAAGGACCTATTAGCGAAGCTGCGCTGCTCTGACCTGCACTCGTCGTTAGAGCCGCAGGGCACTCGGCTCAGGTTGGCAGCGGTGGTCACTCTCTGGACGATAGCGTGTTCATTTCGACATTTGGAATCCAGCGTCAGCTTCTCAGTGATCTCATTCATGCCCATCAGCTGACCTGCGGAGAGGAAACAGACAAACTCAGTTCAAATAGGTCCAATCAAGCTGGTTAAAAAGAAGGCATCTAGATCCAGTTGTGGAGACATTTTAGAAAACTGATCTGTTGTCATTTAGAGCCTTAGACTACCGTATTTTCCGGACAATAAGTCGCACTTTTTTTCATAGTTTGGCTGGTGGTGCGATTTATATATCAAAATATATAATCCCACAATGTTTGTTATTTTCACACTGACGCTAGAGGGTGCTCTAGGCTTCCGTACCAGTATTTGCTACTCCTGTACCACTGGAAAAAAAAGTAAAATAAAAACGTCATCGAGCAGCAGAACAACGTGCTGCCGGGAGAGGCTTGTCAACGGTACAGGTACGCTCGGGTGCGACTTATACTCCGGAGCAACTTGTATATGTTTTTTTTTTCTTCTTCATTTTGCATTTTTTGGCTGGTGCAACTTACTGTATAGTCCGGAAAATACAGTAGTTTAGTAAATGTTGGAATATTGAATAGATGATGACCCACCTTGCTCTTTTTTGAACTCATTCTCCGTCATAAAAACAGGCCTCATCAGCTCTCCAACAGGCGGCTGGATCGATACAAAGAACTTCTTGGAGTTTGCGCTGAAAAGACAACCATTCTCTCAAAAGTTCTTTCATTGTGCATCATTCAGGCTTTCAGAACGTCTTTGGGACACAATAACCTTGGTGATTCTTAAAATAACTTAACATAAGGTGTCTGGGGAGAACAGATGAAAGCGTCTCGGAAGTAAAAAATGTCCCTCTCACCAGAGCTGGAAGTTCGCCGCTTGCGTCGAGTCGCAGAAGTCGATGCCCATCACTGCTGTGCCGGTCTCTCCGGCCGCCAGCGCCTCTGTTAAAACAAGCAGACACTTCACCAATAACTGTTTTGTTGCGCTTTTGTCACATTTTCATCGCCTTTTTTTGTCACGTTTCTGTTGCTTTTTTGTTGCGTTTTGATCCTTGTTTTTGTCACTTTTTGAAATTTATTTTTTCAGGAAACTTTGAAGATTTTGGTAAAGCCAAACTGGAACAAATGTGCTCAGTTAAGGTGGGGGTTACGAGGTTAAAGAAAGGAACAATAAAAAACATTCAATCAGAAACTCAGCCACGGTTGACTTATTCTGCTAATTCATTTCCCCCATTGATTTCTCACCGATCTCGGGGAACTCCTTGACCCTCATGCCGGACTGCAGTTTGGCGTCCTCCACGTGCAGGCTGCTGACCTCGGAGCTGGAGTTGTTGGTGAAGTGGATTTGAACGGCGACCATGTTTGCGTCGGGGCTGAACGGCTGCCGACTGAAGCAGTACTCCACCGACAGACCCTCCCCCGTGATGCGGTGAAGCAGCTCGAACGTTTTCATGGAGCCCGACGGAGAAATGGTCTGCAAAAACAAGTGTGGATTAGTTTATTCTATTGCCATACTACTGCGAGAATGTGACACCCTATGGCGTCCGTGTTGTGTTATCACTACTACTGTGAACAAACATATACAGTACCATGCTTTCCTATTGAGGCAACAGCAGAAGAGAGAGAAAAGACAACAGGTTTGAGGTGGTATGTGGTGAGTATGCATTGACACTGCAGAACTACTGCTATTGAATTCAAAAGAAAGTACAAGAATGCTTTCCACTAATGGTTATTAATGCAACTTTCCAACTGTGTGGCTTTTAGACACCACATAATGCAACAAATAAGCAACACTGAAGATAAACCCCTTAAACCCTGCCTTAACCGAGCAAATGTTCTCCAGTTCGACTTTACCCGAATCTAAAAGCTTTTTTGTAAACAGCCTCAAAATAGTGACACAAACAAGACGTAAATGAGGATGAGGAAAGAAAAAAGAAAAGCATTACAAAAGTGACAAAATTGCAAATCTTTGATGTGACACTGGCTGTAAACTCCAGTCGAGAAGCTTTTCGTTTTGGGTAAAACAGAAAAGGAGACAATATATACGGTTAAGGCGGGGGTCTTAAAAGTAGAGTGTGCAGTTTTACTTCATAAACATGACCTACAGTATCTATCTGTGTCCCAAATATCGATTTTACAAAAGTAATTGCAATGTTCATTCACGAATAGTTGTTTATGTTTACATTTATAGTTTTTTGGGGGAGAGGATTATTCTCAAGATGATTATCGAAACAGAAAAAAGAAAGAGCCTCCCAACAGTTGAATATATTTTATATATAAAAAAAACAATCCTTACAGCTGGAGCGAGGACGTCATCAGACAGAGACAGTCCTTCAAGGTCCGTGACGAGGCTGTTGGACAGGAAGGCATTCGCTGGGGTCACCTGAGGAGACGGGGCCGGTTCAACTGAGGAATAAATAAACATATTTATTAGTATTAGTAAGTTATCTATTTGAGGAAAACTAAAGTCCTGTACAAATGAAGATAATATTATTTTTAGAGAAAAGGTAACAGTAAGCTCACAGTCTTCGAGGTCGAGTAGCGACATCTCCTTTTTGCTTTCCTTCTTTGTTTCTTTTTTGAGCGGTCTGGATGGAGGCTTTGACTCAACCTGAGAAGAGACCCCAGACAGCAATCGTAAATAATACATTTCTATGCCATCGTCAAAGCAGAATTGGCTAATGTAGAATTAAGCATTACATTCAAAAACAGCGGTCTGAAGAATTGAGGAGAAGATATTACTGAAGGGTTTTTAATCAAAAACAAAATAAAGTGAGTAAGTTTTCAAAGCAACAGCATTCCCACACAATGCACCTCAGTCAAGTCGCGTAAAAGACCGATGGAAGCCTCGCTGGTGTAAGTAAAGTTTATTTATATAACGCCTTTCACAGACCAGGGTCATAAAGCGCTTCCCATAAAAAACATACTGTAAAAACAATACACATACAAGTCACATTACATTATGTCGGGGAAGTACACGATAGAAAAGGAGCAATACATATAGGCCTAAGTATGGTGAAGCATGAAAGCCTGCCTAAACAGGTGCGTCTTAAGTTGACACTTGAAATTGTCCACAGAATCCAACGTGAGGTCATGTCTATGACCTCTTCAGCTCGTGGACAGGCTGTCAAAGAATCCTTCAAAATGCAGTAAGTTATTAGATACAGTTGCTGACCCCATGTTTTTTCATGGTTTGGCAAATGGTGAGCAGTATATATGTATAGTATGAAATATAATACATGTAATATAATATAATACATATAATATAATATAATGTCTAGCCCACAACTGCAATATACACTTGTAAAACCTCTGTTAAATAGACAACAATCTTACCTCTGGCATCACTGTGACTACCAACCCTAGACTTTGGCATTACATATTTTATATATTGTATTTTTTATTACAAACACAAGGGGGTTTACCAATATAAATACGGAGACAGTCAAAAAAACAAACAAACATCCAATTATGCTGTCAATTCGTATTTTTGCATTGGCCAAACCCTGAACCGACATTCAGTCCAGCAACCTTTCTATATCAAATCACTACCTCTTCATAGATAAAAAAGTAGAGATTACGACTAACCTTTTTCTTTTTCTTGGTCTCTTCTTCAGACTCGGACTCATTGGACTCGGACTCGCTGCTCTCGGACTCACTCTCAGACTCGGACTCGGATTCACTCATTTTCCTAGTTTTAGGTTTTCTCTGCGGCTTCCTCTCCTCCTCACTGCTCTGCTCACTGTAAAACATAGTAGACCAGAGCATTTGGTACAAGCGGAGGAGTTGTATGTAAATGACTCCTGTCCCGTGGCCCTGTGATTATTACCTTTCACTCTCCTGCACAGGTTTCTTCACTTCCAGTATTTTCTTCTTCGTGTGTTTGGGCACCTCCTCCTCTTCATCCTCCTCATCATCAGACTCCAAACCTTCATCGCTCTCTTCGCTCTCTGATCCAGACCCGCTCTCCACGGATCCACTGCCGCTGTCTGAGCCACTGCCACTGACCGATTCTGGGAAAGAGAGAGGAGAGAGCCAAAGTCAAGATGGTTGCTAAAGAACACAATGTAGTAAAATGTAGCTATGTTTTTCAGCTGTAAAGTTGAATTTCCAACTCATATCAAGTTCTGCCAATACCTTCCATACTTCCTGATTTTTCATGCAAATTAAGTAAAAGTGATAATCGAAATGTTATTTAATTTCATGGAGTAGCAATACACAATGACACTGAAGTTGATTCTATTATTTTCTATACATGCGTGCACATTTTGGCCTCGTCGTCCGGCAAAACAAAGCAGGGCGGATCAGACAAAAATTTGGTTTACATGCAACCTTTTGTTGATTATAGATTATACGATTATATCAATAATATCTATGTGGTGCTGAAACATTTTTGTAATTTTCTTGTATTGTAGGTGCATTGAGAATTGCTTCGGTCTAAAGTTCAGGTATTTTTCAGGAAGTAATATGAGTATTTTTACTTCTATTGGAGAAACATGTTTGGTTACATTATCAGTACTTAAAGTGTATATGACAGGTTTTAATGCTTTTGAAAACATGATTTATTTAGATGAATAACATCTGTTGTAAATAATCATTTTATTTTAGTGAAGCAGAATTTTTTTTTTTGTTGAATTTTTAAGCTGCTGACAGGAAGTGACATACAGTAGAGGAAGGTTTATTTTTTAAATGTATTTATTTATTTATTCTATTTTTTTTAGAGGAAGGTAACATTCCCTACCAATTTGACTCACTCATTTCCCATTGACATAACATGGTTGCATGGCAACAGTTTAAAAATAGGTGATGAAGAGCGCCTTGCCTCGATTCCAGACACCAGGTGGTGGTGGCCGAGGGTGGACAAAAGGCACCTCTAATCAAGGCATTTCAGCCCCGAGAACAGAGAGGAACCACAGATCAAGCAGCGTCTCCTGTTTGTTAGAAAGAGTTTGTGACTAAAACTATTTTAAAAGTTTGTGAACGCATTTCTGCTTCTCCCACACACCAGACTTGGGGTTTGCTATTATAGTTTGTAGTAGAACAAAAATAATAGACTCTCCTCTTACAGTTTAGGATTAGAATAATAAACGTATGCTTATTTAAGTGTAGGTCTTATGTTAAACACACTGGCACTTTCTGTCAAATATGAAGCCGGTGACGCATTTCTGCAGATCAAAGTAGATCTCTGTGATGAGAAAAGAGGAAGCAGGAGGTGACACGTTTCTGATCTAAACACAACTGAGATCCAATTATCTGTCAGTCCGCTGTCAGCACACGCGTTTACAGCACCTCATTTCCCATAATCCCTTTTGCCTTTGTAGTTCAGGCGGCAGAGAAAAGTAACTTTGCCCGCCTGCCCAAGGCGCTCCAGCCGCCTCGCTCTCACGAGAATACCAGATCCGTCACACAGGTTGCAGCACCTCGCTTATCTTAAACACACCCATTGTTTACCTTCTTCTATGTCACTTCCTGTCGGTGTCCAATAAGGTAGTGAAACTAAAAACATCACAAAAATGGCCAAACTAAAGAAAAACTGGGTACAATCTTTAGCAAAATCTCAAATATAACTGTGTGAACTATGTTTTAGCAAAAAATGTGTCATATGCACTTTAAGCTTCAGGACTGATTTTGAGTGCTTCTTCCAGTTCTGCATTGCAATGACATTTCTGCAAATCTATAATCTTTTGGGAAAAAAACTACAAGTTACCACTGTCTGCCGACTCTGTGGGCCCAGACTCTCCCTCTGAATCGGAGTAAAACGGCTTCTCCACCTTCTTCTCTTTCCTCTTCTCTCGTGCGCTGCATTTGGACCATTCGGGAACCTGCCAAAACAAGCAGCATTTCTTATTTAAAAACATCATATGCTTGAATTTGCTGGTTTTAATTATTTTTGGCTTTACAGACTCGGGCAGGTTACAATAGCACAGCTGAGAATGTATTTAACAACACACGCACAGCCAGACCAAGCCATATGAAAATACAGGGATCATGTCAGCAAGTAAAGCCTTCATGACCAGGGGCAGAGGTTGCTAGAGGTTTGATAGGAGCTTTGACATCAAAGTATTTTGGTCTATGAGATACTCAGAGATAGCTGACTTACGTATAAGTATTTCTAATGGTAAACATTCTCAAGTTGGTGGATCAGACAGGAGCAATGAATATGGGAATATGACCGCCAATAAAGGGTCGTGTCTAGGGAATCTCCAGGGGTAGCACAGGGCACCCTTAGAAACTAATTCGCTAACCAAGGTGACACTTATTGTACATCTGAGCATATTGTGGGTAAATAACAAGTTTATAGCAATTATAGGGAAATGGCCATAAGTAGGCACTGACTTGGTCGGTTTACCTGAATGCTGAAGTTTAAGTGCTAACGCTAACTGATTTAGTTGAAAGCCTCAAAAAAATGTGATTGCTCCTGTCTGCTTCTCCAAACGTATCTGTAGAGTTAGCTTTTGTTCGTGTTAGCTACCCACAAGCACCACATTTACAAAATACTCTACTGCCCCTAAGAGAAGTGCTGTCTTTTGGAGTAATTGTGGCTGCCACTTTGTTCTAGCTTTATGATAAGCTAAGCTAGTGAGAAAGTGGCCAAGAGGCATTAGCAACCACAAATTTAGCCACAATTCCCTCTAAAAAAACACACTTGAATGGTTTGTCCCAAAGGAAGTGGCTAGGTTTTTGGGAATAGCTTTGGGTTATCTACAGGCACAGGTTAGCTTTTACAATATTGGGCTCTGCAGGGGGTAGAAAAGCACTTGGGGTTTGCTATTATAGTTTGTTGTAAATTGTTGGATTGAGGCTTTATTTGTAATCTTTAAAGGGCCCATATTATGCTAAACTGACTTAACCATGTAGTTTGGTCGCTCCTTCATCAAAAAGTTACATGGTAAAAAAAAGATACCGCTATACTCAGAAATTTGGGCCGAATGAATGCCACTTGTTTTCCATATATATATATATAGTGTGAAAGGCCGATGCTACAGTGTTGGGAAGTGCTTGAAAGGCTGAATGGTGCATAACATAGGACCTTTAAGTGAATTGGGGCTGTTTGCCGCTAACTGACTCACACTTGTTAATGTAGTGACCCTTTCGAGCAGCGCAAAAACCTGGCGGACGGGCAGGAAAAAAAGAAAAGAAAAAACACAGAGGGATGGACGTGAGATGGGAGAGAAGGAGTTTTAAAATTCAGGAAAAAAACAGGCGAAAAGAGGGGTCTAAAAAACAGAAACGTGAGAACAGTTCAAGAGATTACAGAGACAAGACAAATTCCCTAAGATTATCTGTTATCAGAATTAGGATTATGGACAGTGGCCTCCTTCAGAGCGGAGTTAAAACCGGAGTTAAAAGTAATAAGACACTTTGGTGACACTTGATTGTGGTGTATTATAGTTAAACCATAATAAAACGACAATAAATATGAAAACAAATCCTAAGGTCCTTAAAACCCTAAGTGTCACTTGTCATAGTGATAGTAGAAGTGGTAATAGTAATGTACTAACAGATATCCTTATCTTTGGGAGACCCTGACTTGTTTTCTTCTGTGTTTAGCAAATAAAATACAATTGTTAATGAATACGCAGCACTTAGCTATGTGTAAAAGTAGTAGTAAAAGTTCACTGTAAAAACTTGACAATGAAACAAAGAATGCTGGATCTGCAGGAGGCCACTGTCATTCAAACATATACTCCAATATAACGAGTTAAATAGTAACTGCAGAAAAACAAAAACAGTCAACAATCAGCACTTCATAAAAGGCATTTAGAGTGAATGTCTTCATCTGTGACAAAGTGCCCAGGCGTCTGAAGTGGATGGACCAAATGTGGGAGTGAAATGAGAAAAAGTGAGTGAGACGAGACAAGACGAGACGGAGCTGTCATGGTTCTAAGCAAGATTCATGCAGTCAAGAGAAAAACAGAAGCAATTTATACAGAGTCGTCCCAATAGTAGAGAGTAGAAGATTGTTGTCGCATAGCATATTTTTGTTCATGTGTTACCGAACTACACGGATTTACTACTGGGATTCCAAACACTACCTGTGTAATTGTGTCCTGTTACTGCTTTGCATTTTCACAGTCTTCACTGTCATGTCATTTTCTGAGTACCTCTAATTTCCATATTTCATGGTTAGGAACATCAAATTAATCTTTTAGTAAAATTATGGCAAGTGGTCACTCGGATCCATTACACCAGTAAAGGCAAACAGAAGATAAAAAGAAGAGAAGAGTTTTTAAAGTCACAGCAGTCTCACACAGGGCACCTCTCTCCAGTCGCCCAAAAGACCAATGCGGGCCTTGCTGGTGTCTATAAACTCCTCAGTCTGTGGAGGGGGACAGGCATCAGAAACAAGCTATTAATCAATTCACCAAAATAGTTGCACTTGGAAAATAGACAGTAGTCTTAACCATGCAAAAAAAAAATCTGCTTCACATCACTTCCAACTATTTCTTGCAAGTTTTCTATGTATATGCCCCTTTCAAATTGTTTTTCATTTCTACTATAAATCCAAGTTCAATTCAATATACAACAGTTCAGGAACCACTCTATAAGTCAGGCTGCATGATTCATTTCATTTCAACACATTGACTGCTAACCTTTTCATTAGCACTAACACATTTACACTACGTCACAAACTAATCTCTTTCGCTCCAAGACTCATGAGGGAAAAGGGAGGAGTTTGAGACAAGCTTTAGTTTGTTGTCGTAAAAAATCAATTCGTTTTCGATTTTCTCTGACCACAACCTTCAGTGTGATCTATACAGAGAGTCCCGCTTTGTATTAAAATGAACGGAGGAAATTCAAAATGGCTGTCAGTAAAGCTATTGGCAATTCCAATTTCTAATGCCTTACGTTTTCCTGCATCTTATTAAAGTGTGCAAATGATAGCATTTCACTTATTAGAACTTACTGGCTCAGATAAGATATAGCGGGTCGAGAACTAGTCTAAACAAAGCCCAGACGATCTACACCAGGCCAGAGCCACGACTGAACAAGTTCTCTCTCAAGCAGGGCTAAACTAGGTCTAAAGTTGTAGTCAAGACTAGCCTTAAACCATGTCTTTATGTACTTTAGGCGCCTGCATCACATTTTGAGAGTCACTTTTCTAAAACATTGAGCTTAAAGGAAAAATTGTTAATAACATAAAACAAATAACAACCAAATCAAGCCTTGAGGTCACCCACAAATTTAAAAAAGTCATTTTTTTGAATGGGGTGGGGGTAAAATTTGTGACACACTCAAGCTTTGATTTTTGTACTTGAAAAACACACAAAAATGCACTGGCTATGAACCGATGGCACATGAAGGGAGCGAGATGGGAAAAGGAGGAAATTGTGTAGCGTAGTTTAGACCAGAGGATGTCAGTGATTTGTGGTAAAATCGATTGTCGTTGTTGGGTTTTTTTTTTGTCCCTGATGTGCGATTGGCTCAAACAAAGAAAAGAGACCGAGATGGTGCTGCAGAGAGGCCTGTTTAGTCACTGCGGCTGCGTTCACACTGGACTCAAAAATGGCCAAAGACATTTGTTAAACTCGTCTAGGAGCATTTACATCTGAGAGAGGACTGAAATATTAAATGCCCTGTAATCTTTGTTACAATTACAAAGAGTGGCTTTGACAAATATGTAGCCACCAGGGACATGCATATTCTCAATGTGTATGTCACTAAGCATCACTGTATGTTTTTACTAACTAAAAATGGCTCAGCACCCACGATAATCCAGTGCGCTTCCAAATGCTTTTATTTATACAAAATCAACTTTATTATGGTGGCCAATTTTCGCTAAGCCTTGCGTGGTTTTGAAAGTTGTTCCTCCTAAGCCATAATGGACAAAATCCGATCAGTCATGTCAAAACACATTTCTGTGGTGTGAATGCAGCCTAAATTTGTGACATGTATCAGTTTGACTTTTAGAAGTACAAATTCTGTTTCCTCCTTGACGACTGCGAGGTGTCGGTCTTTACCCAGCATCCATTTGGAGAGCCCAAATAGGATGTGGCTTGTCAATGCGATGCCAATGTGAGTCAATGGAGCATGGCTTTGGGGAGATAATGTTATATTGGAGTAGGTGTGACTTGGTGGGTGCGCTCTGAGGCTCTGCTCTGGTGCACCCCTCGTGTCCCTCTTCTGTGCGGGACGCTTTGGGGTCGTCCCGTGAGTCTCTGTATGTTACTGTTCCCACTGCACGCACAGACTCCTTCACCTCCACGTTGCGCACGGAGGGGTCGGGGGCGGACTCGGGCCAGTCGGGCAGCTCCTGGTAGCCCCCAGCTTTGGCGTTCAGCAGATGGGACAGAGAACCCAACTGGAAGTGGTCTCGATCTGAGCAGAGAGGGGGAAGATATGGTCCCAGGGTGTAGAGTTGATTATTGTGAAGAGTTTTCACATTATCCAACATTGTGTCTGTGTTATTACATCAACGCTATAAACATAAACCAGGCTTTTATTATAATACGGGTGATCTAAAAATCTAATCTACTTGGCAGAACAAACAACACTAATTATCAGTCGCAGCTATTGCTTCCCCTAATTACATAATACACCTCTGTTTGTTTGTTATTATGCAAATGAAATCACATGAACAATTTAAAGAAAGTGTTGCGTACCTTTAAAAGGAGACTCAAGGACCGGGGCGGGTTTCAGGGCGAGGAAGAGTTTTTTGGCGTATTTACTTAGAGCTCCACTCTTCTCTGTGGGAACGATGAGCTGCCGGATGAACCGCGCTCGGTCTCGGATGTCATAGTTTTGGTCGTATTTGGCCAAATTCAGGACGTACTGAGTCAACAGCTTGGTCTGGAAGAGATTTTATGAGAAGCATTAGATAGTACATTAGCAACGGCTTTAATTATATGACTTATACTGAGGCAACTGAGAGAAAGAAATGTTGATTTTAAATTGGCACTGCCGGTGAAATGTGGAGTTAAAGTTTAAACAGTAATAGTAAGAAAATGATTATTTGAATAATGTGTTTTACTTCAATACAGAGTTCATAAACCCATGCGTTACAATTTTTATTGTAACGCAATCTCAACTTCTACATAGTACATTTTCAAATACCAGATACAGAATCTGACCTGTTTAGAGTTGGTGAGATAGAGTTTTGCTGCCAGGTTGAGGATTTGTAACTTGACAATGTCCTCTTCGTTTGTGAAGGACTTTGCCATTTTCCTCAGGACATCCGGAGCGATCTTTGGGACGTGCTCACAGTATTCTCCAATCAACCACAGGATACTAGCCCTCGCCATCGGCACCTGCCAGAGTTTGGCAGCGTTGCTTATTAAGAATAGATGTTTCTGAAATAAGTTTTAAATACGATTAAGCTATGTCTCAGACCTGTATGTTGTCGATGAGTTTGGCCATGTGTTTGATGATGTCGCTGTGTTTCTCCGGCTGCATCTGCAGCAGCTTCTTTATCACCACAACAGACTCCGCCACCACCAGCTCTGAGACAGGACAGCAGGTATCAGGGAATAAACAATGGTCTGTTCATTTATGCCACACATTTAACAAAATACATATACAACATTTGGAGGAATATATTGCAAGTAGTTGCACTAAAATAATGTTTACTTTTATTATATATATTTTCTCTACAGTTACACTAGGAGGTGGAAAACTACTTCTGTTGCCACATCTGCCTTGGGGCATACCGATGAGAATAGTGCTGCTGTTACTGTATGTGCCTCTTCAACCACCACCAAAGACACAATGGCAATGCAATAAATTATTATGTGAATGATGATTGTATGAAACTGTCAAGAGTAAACTGCTCTATCTGTGGAACTGAACCAACCCTTATACATTTAAAGCCCACAGTTTCAAAATCAAAAAGTGATGTTGGTCTTACCGTCTCTGTTGGACAGCAGCTGCACCAGACCATTCAGGCACGTGTCTCGCACTTCCCCGATGTTTGTTGCACAGCGGCCGATGGCTTGGATCGTCGCCGCCACAAAGTCCTTATCCATGCTTTTAATGTACGTCTGAACACAGAGCATCATCATTATTATGGTGAACTGCTGCAGCTACGGTCACACAGGGCAGGCGGCTGGAACAATGTGAAAGCTTTGGGCACTTTGAGAAACCTTACATTTTGTTTCATGTGATATTTACCTGAAACTCTCGGAGGATGGTGGAAATGTTGGTCTCATTCGCCAAATTGGTCAGAACCTCCAGCTGAAAAACAAGGCATTACACATGGTGCTGTGAATCGGAAAATTTTCTTAATTGCTAAAGTGGAGATTACGCTGAAAATGCTTTTTATGCTGTTGTGGCAAATGTAAATCTATGGATCAATTTATTGCACAGCTCTACACGTTACATACATATGATGGAAACAAGTCAAACCTTCAGGATTTTTATCTGTGTTGGGTCTGTGGAGCGAATGTAAAAACTCTTCAGATAAGGTTCAAACATCCCCTGAAAGATCGAGACACAAGTGGCATTTACAAAACAATGACAAGAAATACTCACTTCCGTTTTTAAATTAGTTATACATGCCGCTAATAGGAGCAATAAGGAATATCCAATTGGTGTACAGAATGAGTTGATTGCTTACCCTCCTCTTGATGGTCATCGTGGCCACGTTTTGAAGAACGACAAATTGGACCTCGCTGCAAGACAAAACATAATAGAGTTCTTCCGACAAATGTTTGCATTTTCTCCAAACAACATTTTAGAGGGGGTTATTCTGCTTTTTGCTTTTTTACAGCTGAAACAAAACAGTATCTTGTAGTTTCACCTCCGGCATGCGGCTGTGGTGAAGCTATATCTACGGCCAGGCATTCTGTTGCAGTTTTTAACTAGAGTTATTGGTTAAATAGACCCATTCATTTCTAATGTCTATGGTTCAAACATGCTTCAACATAAATATCAATAAAGGTGCATTATGCAACTTTTTTGTGATAAAAGAAAAATAACCTTTTATTAGTGCATATTTGATCTTTTTACCCGGTGGTTGTATGAGTGGTCAGCATGGCGCCTTTATTTTCCATCACAGTGGCCTCTATGATGCTGCAGGATCAATTGTTTTTAAGTTTCTGGTAGGTTTTCACTGCTGACCTCACCAGAAATCCTACAAAACAACTGATTCTGGAGCGTTGTAAAGACTACCGTGAGCTAAAGTAAATGTCATGCTAACCACCCATTTTTGGGTCACAAAAAGCTCAATTATGCACAAATATCAAGATTTTTTATTTCACATAAAAAGTTCCATAATGCACCTTTAAAAACATATGGCACCCTAATCCTTATAATGACGTATAAACTGCTTTATATTTGAGCGAAAACCCCACTAGATTCCACCGCCGCTTGAATGATGGAGCCATTAACCAGACGCTCAGAGCCAGGGGGACACCCGTTCAATAAAGACCTGCCACTGTGGGCTGAGTGATGACCTCGACCGGCCACCGTAGTGCCAACATCCGTCTCCGTGGTTTATGGATGCGTGTTTGCCACAGTTCCTCCCGTTTAATTTCATTTTCTGCTTCAGGGCTGAGGAGATTTAGACGCACATTCTGTCAATTTGCAGTCGAGCCACTGGCTTACATTTCACAGCGTTTCACGGTTGTTAGTGTGTACCTTTGGTTTGGGTGAATGCTCGTTTCTGATTGGCAAACGCAAAACTGCGAGTGAGCACTGATTCAACTCTATGTGCATCAAACATTGAATTAGATTGGCTTTTAACTTCGAATGCCAAGCAATGAAAGTGGTTTGGTTTGTTTTTGGTCTCTTGATTTTGGTTATATTTGACAAGCCACGCATCCATCCATTTTATAGGAATTCAACAAAGGACAAAAGGCAACCAAAGGAAGTAAGAGAAGTAAGTAAGAGAACAGAAAGTGCAAAACACCAAGGACGACCAAGCGGCAGGCACATTTCACTCTTGCCTTCATGTCGTCTCTCATACATTTCCGCACCTGTGACTTCTCAGGAGTCGGACCAAAGCCTTCGCGATCACCCCGACTTCAGCTTTGGGAGCGAGATGGAAGTACAGCTGGGCCACTGCCATCACCACCTTCACCGAGACAGACGCAGGATATAAATAATACATTTGTGATTGGATGTTGAAATGTCGGCGGAAGAAGTGATCAAACATTAACGGCGCTGCCTTTTTGAGCTTTGACTACACAGTGATTCACTCAAGCAAAGTTTGCCTTTTTTTTTGCTCCTCCTGCGAGCAAAGAAAATGGAGATACACACTTTAATGTACATTTTATTTCTTAATACAGTAAGTTTCCTTTTTTTTTTGTATTTGAGGATCTTTACTTTATCTGAGCCGTGTTTTTGTTGAGCGCTTATCACTTTTACCCCTCTACATTTGAAAGATAAATAAAATACTTTCAACTCCACTACATTTATGGAGCCAGGACTCCCCTGAATTATTTCTTTCTTAATCTCAGTGGGACTATCCTGGTTAAATAAAGGTAAATAAATAAATAAATATAAAGGCTCCAAAGTAAAAAAGTGCATTTGTCCATGTGTGTTGTAAGCCTCATAATACACACCCTATGAACAGTAGGTGGCGCTGTGCAGACTGTCAATTGCCACAGCCTCAAGACAAGGAAGAAGGTTTGTCCCCGCTGTGTTGCCACAAAGAGGGTGAAGTTGGGGACATTGTTTGTGTTTTTTAAATAAGAGTTATTTTTCATAACTCTTATTTAAACAAATTTGTATTTTGAATATTTTTCGACAACAAACACTTCAGTACTTTCACTTAAGGAATAATTTGACAGAGCAAGTTTCACTTTTACTGGAGTAATGACCAGTAGTATATGTACTTTTATTCCAATAATGAAATCAAGTTTAACCACCCCGTGCCTTCTGATGCTGTTCTGAAGTGGACCAAAACTAGTAAACAAAAACCTGGTACAGGCAATGGAGCATGTTGAAATGTCTTAAGGGAAACAAAGTTATAAGCAACATGCTGCAGATCAATATGTATATATATCTCAGTGCAGTGGCAGGACTCACGGCGGCGTTCCTGCTCTGCAGCAGAGGTTTGGTGTTTCGTAGCAGCAGCCTGTGGTCCGGGTCCATGACGTACGGTTTCCTTTTGGCCAACGCCTCGACCTTCTTCTCCTTCTCCTCATCTTCCTCCTCCTCCTCCTCATCATCGGAGGCATAAAATGTCTTCCCGTCGGTGTTGCCTTCCTCCAGCAAAGACTCCTGTGGGGGTTAAAGGCAGAATTGTGGGCCATAAACAAACCGAGAACTCAATACAGGCACAGGGTTTTATTCTTGTTGGTATCTGTAACGAATAAATGTCCCTTTGAGCTTCTGTAACTAAGACGACCAAAAACATGCAGAACATGCTCCTCCTCTGCTGCATTGTCATCCATGTGCTATGGAGGATGGGCCAAATGCAAACAATGTTCCACTTAAACCTAATTTTGGTATATAATAAAATGAAAACTGATGGGGGGGATTTATGTCTTGAGGGCATCTCTCTATCAATGGAATGAATCATTTTTCAGATATCTTCACTTCGGAGAACATTTAGCAAGTTTTGTGCCTTTTGGTGCATTACACATTTTGGCCAATTCTCAAGTTATTAGCAGGGCCTTAATATCTCTCTTTCCTGTGCTTATGAGAACGCTTAATTGAAGAAGGTAAAAGCCATAACAATTTACAGCCTATTTTTTTTAAACTCATTGTCGTTGTTTACTCATGAGACAAGAAGCTGGCAGGTGTTGTTGAAAATAAAGAAAATCGCTTTTCAGATTTATGAGCAAAGTGCGGGGAGGGTAATTAACAACTCTGACAAGTCTAGTGAGCTACAATACCACCAAGACAATATGAAGATGTTGCTTTTTTTCTTGCATAAAAATGTGTTTATTTACGGTTGACTTTTTCCGCTTTATATTTTTGAGTATGCAGCTAGTTAAACTAAAATGCATAGAGCAAGTAGCTTCAGTGTCGTACAGACCACACATACGATTGTCTTTCTTTCTTAAAGAGGGGATATTGTGCTTTTTACAGGTATTTGGTAATAATCTCACACACAGAAGATTAAAAGATTATTCAAAGTTTATTCAAAGATACGCGAGTGGGCCGAAACAATGCTCCTGATATGTTTTTGATGAGAGAATTACATTGTAACATGTTAAAAAGCTTTAAAATGTTGATTTTGCATTATACCCCTTTGACTAATTTGACTATTAACTAATGACAATGTCATTAGGGAAAATTATGTGTCAATTGCTAGATTGGTATTCCATTCTACTGCATGGGCAGGACAAGGCAATATGAACAACCAATCAACCAAGGATAGTTAGTAAACAAGACAGAACTTTACTTTGATACATTTATCTGGTACTTGGGTAATATATGAAAAAAGTAATATTTGAGATGATGCATCTTTTAAGTATATTATTTATTAGAATGTATATTTTTCCAATAGCTAGCAGACTGGCAGTCAGTTTTGGGAATGTTACTTTAAAAAAAAAGTAATTAGTTATAGTTACTCACTACTTCTTCCAAAAAATAACTGAGTTAGTAACTGAATTACTCTATAATGAAAGTAACTCGTTACCAGGGAAAGTAACTATTTGCGCTATTTTTTTTAGCAGTTTTCAAAAGTCAGTTGAAATGAGTAGAAAAGACAGAGGTGTTTGCATTTATGTACTATCATGTAGAAGATGTTCATAGTAACTGAATGAACTGAATGGGGGTACAGTGGAGGGGGCCCCTGTGATTGAATGGTATTGACCAGTATTTGCGCCGCTGTTTTATTAATGTAGGAATACGGCCGTAATCAAAGAGAATGTGGAGAAACAGGAGTAAAAGAAACATGTGCCAACACAGCCAACGATCAGGGCAGACTTTACGCACAGGCATTGTGCAAGTCTCTCCGTTCATTCATCAGGCACAACGGAAAACAATCATCAGCAAATATAAAGTTAAATGCCCAAACAGAAAGTTAGCGGCCTGCAGTGTCTCTGGAGTGGAGAGCGGGGAAAGAGGAAGAAGAAAAGGCACTGAGAGAGAGGGGAGAGGGGAAACATAAGTTCCAACACTACTGATCAATGATCACCAACTGGATTCTGTCCCGGTTTTTGGAGCAGAGAGCACGATGCAACACTCTGCACAGCAAGCGTGAGTACTCCGTGAGACTCCGCCCACCCCCTGTGCTGCTCTCTCCTGCTGCGTGAGCTGACACCGCGGCGCTCATTCAGTCGAATTGTAACGTACCACTTTGTTTACCCAGTAACGATAACGCAGAGTAATTAAATTAGATTACTCCATTACTGAAAAAATAACGTCGTTACCTAACGCCGTTCTTTTAAACGGCATTATTCCAAACACTGCTGGCAGTAGATGGTATCGCTAAACTTAGACTATAAACTACACAACACGAGTGGCCAAAACTCTAGGTCAGGGACATCTGATCTAACTACTAATACTTTACCTTTGCTTTAACAAACACGGGAGTCTGCTGATGGTGATAAGTAATATAGAGGCAAATACAGTTAATAAATCGCCCCAGAAATGTTTTCGTATCAGATTTATAACATGAAGAGTGAAGACTTACGTTGACGTTGGGGTTGAGAAACTGTGTTCTGGCGTAGCGTGTTAGCATGTTGATGATCACCACCTGCCCCCACTCCTCCACGTCGATCAGGAGGTTGCACAGCTTCCTGTAGTTTTTGTGGATCAGGTCTATGCGCTCGGGACACACCTCTTCAAACGCCATCACCACGCTGCCCGCCACCAGCTGGACAAACGACAAAAACAACTCATATTACAATTTCTTCATTCATTTTTATCATCTTAAAACGATATGATATAACAAACAATCTTTCTAACAAACTAGCAAATAAATAACTAAACCCGATACTGAGGGTTTGAGTATCAGCCGACATCCGATATTACCAATACCAAGACACTTTCTTTAAAGTGGCTGCTGTAAGCGGAAAACATTTATGATCCCCTTTTCTACAGTGTGAGGTCAAGTCTTTTCTTACAAACACGATGTTACATATAAATTATTAAACTTTTAATAAACTGGAATGGAAAAAACATTAAACAATGATCACTGGACTTTCCTACACAAAATACCCTCGGATGTGACGAGCTATTTGGTTACATTAATATAAACAACTCACATAATATTATCTTATTATCATCATATCATATCATACAACTTACAAATATGTCAGATCAGTTAGCCTATTCTTTAACAGCATTTTATAAACAAATATTTTATTAGGCTACTTTAGATGATCATAGCTTTTGTCCCAGCCTTGATTGTTTAAGGCTAGCATTAGCATGCTGCCGCTAGCATTAGCATGCTATTGCTTGCTGCGGCCTTTTGCGCAACGATCACAAATATCTTCGTTATAGGTTTAACTAACGTAGCATTTGATTCTCCAGGTCAATATGAGGTGCAGCATGTCAATACACTGAGGTTTAGTCAAAGTTGTGTTTTTAAAACATTGAGAGCAAGAACAGGTATCAGTCCAGTATCGGATATTTGGAATCGATACCCGATATTGTATTTTTCTCAGTATCGGCTCCAATATCCGATGCCAATATTGGATCGGTGTACCCCTACTTTAAATAGTACATGTAGCAATAGCTTGAGAATGTTCCATAAAGTCTTCATTACTGTTTTTTATCCTTGTAAGTTTGTATAAATGAACTTTGGTATTAGTTTTTTCTCTGTTAATCCTTTGAAAGAGATCATTTTATTAGTCAAATTGCTTTAATTTCTTTACACAACTCAGTGACTCATTTGATGAACTATTCACGCGGGCATATGCAAAACAACTTGTTCAATTAGTACCGAAGACGTGAGTAAACAAGTCTAGAGGCAGCACAGATTGTGGAAACAATCCAGGCGTTTGAGCTTTGGATTTGCGTTTGTTCATGGATAAAGTTAACATTGGAGCGGAGAGAAATGGCGGGCGACAAACCGTGGTTTTGTCGGCGAGAAGTTTCTCAATGACTTCGATGAGCTGGTCTTTCTGTTCTGGATCCAAACTGTAAACAAGAAAAGGACATAAATATCAACTTACATAGAAAAAAAAAAACCTACAATACAAAGTGTTCACAACGATAATAAAACTAGTACCTGTATAGTTTGGGGATGGCGTGCGCAGCTGTCTTCCTGACGTACGGAGACATGTCTGAAGCTGCCTCTTTGATGGCCAGCATCATGATGGGGACGATGATGGTCACTCTGATACTGGACAGCACCCTCAAAGCACTGGCTCGGATCAACTGGTTTGGGTCCTATAAACAAAACAGGATTTCAGGGTGTGCAGAATAGACAGGAAATGTGAAAAACAATGAAATAGTAAATGGGTATCTTATACAATGAAAACTGATAACTTTATGGGGACAAAAAGTTGAAACAGTAAAAAATAAAATAAACTATACTAGACTAACTTTTTTTTTAGCAGGGCAGTCATAGTGCAAGTGGCTGATAAAGTGACGCAGATAAAGTGACGTATGTGACGTAGATAAAGTGACGTAGATAAAGTGACGTAGATAAAGTGACGTAGATAAAGTGACGTAGATAAAGTGACGCAGATAAAGTGACGCAGATAAAGTGACGCAGATAAAGTGACGTAAATACAGAGATTACGGCATGTATTTTTTGCAAAGGGGTTATTGCATAATGTTACTTTACAGCAGCAGTGGGGATGAAGGACTTGAGGTTGTCTCAGTCTTCCACTGAAAGAGCTGCTTAGCTCCTCTACAGTCCCGTGCAGTGGGTGGGAGGTGTTGTCCATGATGGAGGTGAGCTTGGACAGGAGGGTATTAGTACCCTCCTGTCCCTCACCTCCTCCACAGAGTCCAGGGGGCAGCCCAGGACGGAGCTGGCCCTCCTGACCAGCTTGTTCAGACACACGGCAGCGTAGTGGATAGCAGAGGCTTCCACAGAGTCATAAAAAGTCCCGAGAAGAGGCCTGCTCACTCCGAAGGACCTCAGTCTCCTCAGAAGGTGGAGGCGACCTTGGCCCTTCTTGTACAGTTTGCTGTTGATGTGAACACCCGGGTACTTGAAACTGTCCACCTCCTCAATGTCCTCCCCCTGGATGTTCAGCGGTGTGCGGCAGTGGCTTCCTCCTGAAGTCGATCACCATCTCCTTTGTCTTACTGTTGTTCAAGTACAGGTGGTTGCGCTCACACCAGTCCACAAAGTCCATGATAACCATGGTTTAGACATGGTTTACATGCAGTTTAGGAATAATATAGACTAACTTAGGTCGGTTTTTGACCCGTTCTGGTGATGATTTGAGCTTAAGTTAAGTTAGTGTTACGTGAAATGAAGTGGTACAAACAGTATTTTATGATGTGACACGTTAGGGAAACACTCTTCAAGGCCTCATACCGGGCTGGGGCAGTGGAGAAACCTGCCCTGGGACTTGACCACAGTACTGGTTCATTGTACATACTTGTCTCAACCAAATAAATAGAAAAATCTCCATCTGGCCTTTTTAATTGCATCCAACATGCACCCATTCTTTATTGTATCAATCCACGACACGTCATACAAACATCGTACATGTCTTCAGTTCTTTATAGTGACCAAATTCAAATGCAATACGGTGTCTGAAGCCTCTCTCTCACCCCAAAAGGCAAAGTGCAAAAAGTTTTAGACCTCGTTAGGAGTTCCCACCGCAGACTTAAATCTTCACTGCAACAGTCCCAGAATAATGAAACACCTTTTTTTTTCTCTAAATCTGACTTTTTACCTTTAAGCCTCTCTGAAATGTGGAAATTGACAGCAGAGCCAGGTCCTGCTGCTCCTCGGCATAACGCACCAAATACACGTACACCAACTTCTTCACCTGTGAGACGAGCAGAGAGGCAATTATGTAGATTATAGAAATAGCTATTACTTACGATAGGAGACATAGAAGAAGAAAAAAAGGCAGCAAGAAATTGTTTTGTTTAAAGGGAGATAAAGGGAGAAAAGGTGGCTGCAATTCTTGAAATGTCTTCTGATGCTGGGACAAAGCTGGAAAGAACCCGTAATAACTAAAAGAGAGGGTGTAGAGACTTTGTCAGACAGAAAAACATTAGGTTACGCCTTTTTGCAATATTATCACCCGCAGGGTACGGCAACAAAAAGGCAAAATAAGCATTTCAAAAACAGGAGTTAGCTGGCACACCTGTTACTGACCTCAATATTTTTACAAGCCACATTCTTGACCACCGCCGGGAAGAGATCGGACGCGTTTTTACCTCGAGCGATCATCTGTGTGGAGAAAGAAACGAGATCACGACATGTACCTTTTATGTGGATTTAAGAAAATGCATTGGCCTTGACACACTGTGCGCTCTCCATGTCAACCTGACAACAAACCATTTAGTGTCGTAAAACTAGTTAAAGGAATAGCTACACTGAAACCACACAAAGCATTTACTCAAGAAAAGAGGCCTAAGATGGCACAGAACCACTGGACTTTTTCCATTTAATTTCATGCCTGCGACTCGTGCAGGATGTTCCAGCAATAATGAATGAAGCGGTGATGGATCCGACACAGATGATGAATATTTAAGAGCTGACTGTGCAGCGCTGTTTTATCATCTCCAACAGATCTCCGCTAAGACGAGGCTTTTGGAGTCTGCTACATGTGTACAAGACAAGCGCTGTAATTGCTGACGGAATAAGGGGCATTATTACCTACACAAAGTTGTTGGAAAGGTGTTCAACAATACTTGCTATGGAACCACTTTCTGCTTTATTTCTTCAGCAAATATTCCAAAATGTCAAACTCACAGCCACAATCCTCTTCATAGCCTCGAGCTTCAGCGAGTCCTTGTTACTGTCCAGCATCTCCTTCAAGTCGTCGTGCCTAAAAGAGCAAAACGGCACAAGAAAAAAAAGAAAAAAGAAATTACCCACAGTTTGCAGTTTTTATGTGACCAAAGAAAGAGCCTCTGCTGTGCAAACTTTCATTTAAATTCATTGGGAAAGTCGCTCTGACCCAGAAATGTTCACTTTGAAGTCGCCTTTTTGGAAATTATGCAAACTCCTGATACTGCGGCGCGAGAGGCGGGTAATTGGCAGCAAGTTTAATCCCACAGAATAAGTTGACTTTCTTAGCAACACAGTCCTTTATGCTTTACAGGGGCGGAAATCAAAGAAACACACTCTTTTTTAAATGCAAAGCCGCAAACATAACACACTATTGGGCCTTTTACTCAACCGACTCGCTCAAATTTACATTTCAGTTCATCTCCATTCTATTGTTGCAATTTGCCCAGGGGCAGACTGAAGGAAGTGTGACTGCCAGTCTGCACCGACAGCTCTCTGACCATTACCTTCACACGGTCACGCAACAACACACAAGCACAAGCAACAACATAACAATATCATCTTCTATAATTTGAGTTTTTTAAGTTTAGGGAATGTGGTCATAATGTAAACGGAATGCAGACAAAGGATGGGCGAGAGCATCCAAGGGTCCAAAACATGTCCAGCAGGTGCTCTTTGAGGATCAGAAGTATGGACAATGAGCAATAAAAACAAACAAGATCCCATGTACTCTAACTGTGAAAATCCTTTATTAGACACATTTCGACCTGTGTGGTCTCTGTCAGGGTCTTTCATATAAAAAGAATGTTCTGAACAGCACTTAGCAACTCCCAATAAGTATAATTAAGCCAACCAAGTATTATTGTAAAAAAAAAAAAACAGGCCTTCTATTCACACAGTATACTGTTAAAGTATACTACTGTATACACTCCATGCTATTATATAACTATAATAAATGTATTGTAAATCACTTTGGGCTGTTTGAGTTGTAAATGTACTATAGACATAAAATTTACATTGGACATTGACAGGTAAAGTGGGTTGAGGTGTCTTGTTCAAGGACACAACAACAGTCTGCACTGATTAAGGAGAAATGTGTGTGCGACTGAACATATCAACCAACCGAGTTAAAGCCACAATTCCAGCATTTGGGATCTATCATTGTTTTCATGCAATATAACTCGTTCACTCTGCCACACTGCAGCTCATTCATTACAGGTTATACCGACTGCAAAAGTCAAAACGCTTCAAGAATGATCAGTTTTCTGAATTTGTCAGAGAAAAACTGAGAAAAAAGTCCAGACGTTCTGGAGCCTCCACAAGAACTGGGGAAAGTCTTATCTTACCTGAAATTAAAAATCAAGGGAGGGGCTATGTAAAACATAACACTGGTTCAATCAAAATCAAAGTCAAGTTCACTGACATGATTGAGTTTCGAAATAAAACTGATGTCATACAAGTAATTCAGAGTCAAATGATTTAAGTGGAATAAACTTTAAGATTTACAACATGGGAGAGGCTCATGAACATTACATGTAATACTTTAATACATAAAGTGCACTACACTTATATCAATGAGTTTTAAACATCAAAGTCTCTTTGAACTATAAAACTGATTTTATATAAGTGATTTGGTATTCAAATTTTAAGAGGAAATAACTTTCGGGTTTTCAGCGTACCTTTCTTTTCCTGTATATAACTATGTATAAACCATATATAAATGTACAAAAGCGCAGCTCACAACCAACAATGGTATATGTGCTGTGGGTGAGCAAAGAGAGGACCAAGAGGCAGGTCTAAGCGGAGGCACGTCCACTCACAGGAAAGCTGTTTGAGGTATTGTTCACCAAAACATGATGAAGTAAATGCTTGTTATTCTGTTAACTGTGTTAACCGTTCCACATTTACCTTTAAAAGGACAACAAACACAAAAATGACCAAAACACAAGCCAGACGACTCCCACAGCAGAAGTACCTGAACTACACGCCATCTCCTACGATCAAAACTCAATGATAAACCTTTGAGACGGTGAGCCCCAGAGATGAGCGCCACAGACGGACGCAGATAGGAGATAAACAGACACAGAAGATAGAGGAGAACGAATAAAACAAAACATTGACATCCACACAAATATTGGATTTCGCAGTGGCCTGTCCTCGTAAAGATAGAACAAAAATAATGTCATTTCAAAGACCTGGCATTTGACTGATGTCATTATGAGTTAATCATTCCAGAGGCCTGTTGGACTCACCTTAGTCACTCTGTGTTTGCTGAGTCACTGAAAGAGACAGTCAAGTCACTAAAGGCAATAAAACTTAATGTGATCCCAGCCTGCAACACCACCTGTTCTTCTACAGGTCTGAGAGGAACAAAAAGTGCTCATCTAATTTAAGAACAAACTAGTGAGGGAAGTAATAACAGTAGTAATCGAGGCATAATAGTTTTGCTCAGTGACTATTTTTTAAGTGATCACTGGTGTGACTTGAATTGCCTGTAGATTTTGGTTCCTGCTTTGGTCTCTCAGAATCACCCAAGCGTTAAAACCGCAATGCGTTAAATACATTTGCCATGTCACGCACGTCAGCCCCATAATCATCAAACGCCGTCCAATTAAAAACCTCTACGGAGCTGGAGTTCATATGGGGACTATTTTGGGACTGGATCTGTATGAGTTATAAGAATAAACTTGAAAAAGGGAACCCCGGGGCACAACTGGAAATAAATTCATACGGGTGGATAATCTCCTAATTTTGTGCTGTAGCTGTTGATTTAAGTCAGTCACTATACCTGATTTTGTATTTTATTTTTGGTATGGAACAAACTTTTTTTTTATCCTCCTTTAGTCTTGACATTTTTGGGGGAAAACACTGTGCATCACAACATCCTAAACAGCCAATAATCTAAAATTGAGGCGGTGAACAGGTAAGAATTGCAAAATGCAGATATTGTTGGTATGCTTTATGCCCACTATCGCTGTCATGTCTGGTACAATCCACATGATTCAGCACATATGAACTAAGATACAATTATTCTCTCATACAGGTGTCCAAAAGTGGTGATAATATTCAAAAACATTTGCATGATGTTGGTCAGATGAAAGGACTTTCAGCCATAAGGTTCATATGACCTGTTTGTGAATCCAGTCACTTCCAAATAATTTCAAAATATGTCAATTGTTTTGGACATTTGTTTTCAAAAACTGTTTCTCTCCCTGATATTGACACCTGCCCTCCATCTGAGATTTTGTCACCATCACATTGTAGAACATGAAACCCCGCCCCAAAATGGTAATTGACCAATCAGACCTCATAGCAACCGTTGCTACCAGACATTCCCCGGATGATCTCCCATTAAACTAATGGAGCGAGGCCTATTTCTCCCCTTTCAAAGCTGATAAACGACGTGAAACTAACTTTTTAGCCAAGGTAATACGTTTACCATTTGTCCTGACGTTTGCCAAGAGTTTCACGAGCTGTCATTGCTGGACATCGTCACAAAAAAAGCTTTTCCTGGAACATCTGGCATATCTGCTGTAAGGCCGCCTCCTGCTGCCCGCACATCTCATGTCAAAAGCAGAAAACTCGGTAGTGCAAGAGAATGACTAGTAGTCCACATGTGGCATTTAAGGTAGCTCCAGGTATATTTTCCAATTTCACACTGCTTTAGCCTCATTAGTTGTAGTCTCAATTATACGCAATCTATTAAATTAGTAAAACATTTAAACTAACAGACTATCACTTTAAAGGTAGAGTATTTAGAAATTATAGCTGTAACATTGATTTATTCACATTTTACCTGACGTATTCATATTTTGTTTTGGTTCTTGAGCAGATTATCCAAGCAGATAACAGATAGACACATTGGGTTGCCAGATCCTATAGCTAAAACCAGTATGCGGTAAAGATGAAAGAAAGTCTAAAATCTCAGTACCAACAGACTTAGTTCAAATGTATACAATACCTTCCCTTTATTCAATTATTTATTATTAGAGAATGTATCTAAGTATAATTACAAGTCATTTAGCTGAGCAATAACAAAAGAGTGAACCGCTAGAGTGCTGTTATTCTCACATTTGAAGTTCATCGGTCACTTCCTTTGTGAACCCCGACACTGACTTCATTAAAGTAAAAACAGATTCTCATATGGGTTTGACACACGGCTGGTGACCAGAGGGAGGTAGAATACAGTACAGCGGTGGCCGGATTGGAAAGACAAAGGTAGCAGCAGCTGAGCTAGTACTTTAGTAGAAAACTATAGTAGAGCCAAGGACTGTCATTTTTTTGGTCTTGTTTGATGCAGTACTTTTGCAGTGAACACATTGTCTTCTAACTCCTATTTTTATCCGCACGTTGTCTTGTTGGCTGCCTGCTGTTTGATGCTTCTTATTGACTAATGAAAAGCTCTGTGCTACACGAAGCCTGTTTGAAGATAAATAGGACACTGATTAAAACCGGAAACGCCAGAGTACATTCAGCTGAAAACATTCGCCGGGTCAAACCCATGCCACCATGGGCTCCACTCACGAGGAGCTGAAGCTAATGGGGCTGTAATGGCACATGAAGTTAGTAATGAAATTAAAAGCTAAATGGCTCGCCACCATTTTACAAACACTACTGCGTAAATGATTTCTCCTGCCACCGAAAACATTCACAGTAGGGTCCTGCTGCGTTTACACATAAGCACGATGCGTTACGAATGCCACAAATGCACATTCGTGGCCAAGGATCACGAATTTGATGATTCGGGGTCGAGGTTTCACGCGCCGCCACTAACTGTTGCGACCTGTTACTACGCGTTACGATTAATGGCACGAATTATTACGCACGGTCACGAATATGCGTCCCGCGCTGCTGCGTGGTGTCCCGCGCTGCCACGGGCTGTTACGGGTCACTGGGAATATTCGCGTTCTGTCCGAAATCTGTCAAGAATTGGGCGAAAGTGGAGTGATCTTCTTCCACCGGGTTGGAGGCGGAGCAGAGGCCGTGCTCTCCCCTGAGTCATTGGGCTCGTCTGGCTCCAACTCCCGAACATCAGGTACGACCGCAGGAGGAAGAAACACTTTCAGCACCCCGCGGAGCGGCAGTGGCTCGGGGTGCTGAAAGTGTTTCTTCAGGTGCTGTCCGTGGCTTGGAGCGCGGATTGGCCAACTTTGTGACACTTTTCCTTGGCGTAGCTACTGCAGGTACCAACATTTACTTTGGGCGTAGCGTGGGTTTCTGTCCATTTTGAGCGTGAAAACAGTGATTCTGCTCCACGAATGCTCCACGAATGCTCTACGAATGCTCTCACGCTGAATTACGAAGCGCCACTACGCATCACGGAAGGACACGCTCCGTTGCGAACTCCACGAACAGAGGGTGATTCGTGACGTTCGTGGAAGATTTTTTGACAGACAAAAACTTTCTCCACGAACGTCACGAATGTCACTAACTGATGCGTTCTGTTAAGAATCCCATTGAGATGCGTTAAGTCACGTCACGAACGTCACGAATGACGGAAAAATGCCATTCGTAACGCATCGTGTTTATGTGTAAACGCAGCATTAGACGAGAAAAAACGTTCAATAAACCCCAATATTGGAACTTGAATTCTCCGCTGCACACGTTCACCGTAACCCTACACTTTCATCTCTCATTACTGTGTGGTCTCCTGTCAGCAAACCACCACCGAATTTACAAACACCAGTGAATTATTTAACCCTCTGTCTTTCAGCCATGATCAGGTTACAGGCAGTCCAGCAACAGGAGATTAGCAAAAAGGTCGAGACAGGAATATGTTAATTATAGACGTTGTCCAAACCTTACGAGACAAAATATAACGTTTTTAAACGACAAGACCAAAGCAGGACTAGCTGCTTTACAAAAGGTGTACAGCAAGTGGTGAATTACTGCCTATAAAAGCTGTGGCGCAAGTGTTGGAATAAGCGTTGTAATAGGATGGAAACAGTGTGGTATGTAGTAGGACACACACTGACTTTATTTCATAGCCCAAACGCTTTATAAAGATCACAGATTACTATGAAACCAATGGTTAGTAGAATGAACAAAAACAAAGTAACCCCTTCAGTCCTCAAGCTTGACCTATAATAATGTCAAACATAATGGCCTGCTTTGTTTAAACAAGTTAAGAGCAGCTGCATAGTCTGATTGCAGTTGAAGCTTACACTAAAATGACCAAACTGATGCCGATGGAGCGCACATTTAGTTGAGTCTGTATGTCCTCCCTGTTATCATTGGGATATATATATACCTCCCCCGATTGATCAAAGATACGCTTGTATTGATAATGAGTGGATTAGATATCGAGTGTTGGCAGTCCTCTCAGCCTTGTAATTGAATTTATTTGTCAGTGTCCAGGAAGTAGTCTACCTGGTAATGTACATGACAAATCTGAAAACATGTCGTAGAGTCCATTTTTGTCTGACTTACTGTAGTGTCCTTAGACCTTATGTAGAGGCAGAAGTGTTTAGTCCTAGTTTAGAACAGGGAGTTACAGTATGTTTTAGTTATGTTTCTCAACAGATGTAGTTTTGGGACACACCTTTATAGTACCAAGACAAACCGCAACCAAAATTTTAATATTAGCTTCCTAGCTTTAACTTATGATTAAAACAATTTGTAGTTTAGCTCTGTGTACCACAAGCTCCGTACCACAGCTTTTCCCTCTCTCACAGAGCACCAGCTGGCAAAAACATTGCCGAAGCTTCGCGAGGCAGCAACACAATTTTTTTCTTCTTTTTTTTTGACAGCAGCTACGCCGACGTAATGGCGTCGGGGAGGGAGGTGCTTAGGGAGAGTGCACTTGTTGAACCAGGAAGAACAGGAGAATTTGTGTATGCCGCTTTAGATCAATTTAGCACCTAACCAACAAAATGTAAGATAATGATCGAGATGTATCAAGAGTGATTAT
This sequence comes from Proterorhinus semilunaris, assembly GCA_021464625.1. Lineage (NCBI taxonomy): Eukaryota > Metazoa > Chordata > Actinopteri > Gobiiformes > Gobiidae > Proterorhinus > Proterorhinus semilunaris. Next base: position 25,006,354 of record CM038356.1, on the reverse strand, counting down.
AAAGCAAAGCCCCTTGACCCACTGAAAACGTTTCTGCTGCGGCTGCACTTTTGAACCCCGACCCGCCAGTTGAGACCCAGCGCTCTACACCATCACCTCTGGCCTCTCACCGCAGCGGCTGCGTTTGAAAACCGTCACCACTCCCTCCTCCCGTTCCTCCATCCTCCAGAGCAGATTTGTCCTCCGAGTACCCCTCTCCCGAGCCGCCTCCTCCTCCTCCTCGGCCGCCTCCCCCTCCGGTGCCTCCAGATCTGAGGTGGCGAAGCTCGTCCGGCTGCAGGGCACTGTACCACGAGTGCTGGCCGCCGTCCGGAGACAGAACCGGGCTCTTGTCCTCGTCCTGGCTCTGCCCCTGCACCTGGCTCTGCACAGTCTTCACCATATTCACCGCGTTCACCGGCAGCTGCAATAACCTCTGCATCGTGGTCATGATGGAGAGAGGGGGAAGTTACTCCCCGGGGCTGCAGCTCGAAAAAAAAGTTGGTTGGAAAATTGGTCCAAAAAAAGAGGATATTGATTCAAAATGTGGAATTTGAGTGGAAAACTATTTGGAAAAAAAGATGGCAATTTAGTAAACAGAAATTCCTCTTCTGGATAGGAAATCCTAGTCACTACTGTTGTAATGTGTGTTTTGTCATTTGTGTTAATGATGTGCGGGAATGAACACAAAACCAAAATTAGCAGCTTGTTCCCAAAAAACGTTGATAAAATATATAAGTTTTCTTCATTCAAAAGAATTCATTGGAGAAGGCACAGTGAGAGTAGCAGACAACTTGTTGGATCCACGCAAAAATAGTATATAAACAAATATCTTCCAAGGAATTGTATTGTAATCCCAGCCGGTCGTGCTTTCCAAAAAACAATGAGAATTCTACTGTGAACCAGCTTGAACCTAATTTAATCTCTTGCAAGTCGAAATCAAATCAAATCCCACAGTAGTATATCCAGAGTGGCCACATTTTGCCCCCCCAAAAAAAAAATCTGCAAAGTTGCCAGAAATCTCCAGTTCGTATTGTCCATATATTTGGCGATTTTTCAATTCTATGTAGCCTTATAGCTGCCTTGTGTCACTGCTACGTCTTTGTAAATGGATGCTCGAGGAGGAAAGAAGAGGAGAGAGCGAGAGCGAGAGAGAGAAAGAGAGAGAGACGTGGAGTTTGCGGATCACGTTGCTTTTCACAATACAATAGGCTGCACGGGGCAATGACACAGCCCTTTTCGGCCCTGCCCACTGCCACGACCGCTATGCTCATTCATGTAATTTATCAGTGTGCCGCCGGTAGTCGCTTGCCCCTACCGTACTTTCATTCATTTTTAATTGTATGCACATTTCCAGTGGTCTTAAATGACTCAGCGATTCTTGGCAGCGTAAAAAGAGAAAGCCACGGTCTCCCTCTCATTTCAGCACAAACTAAAATAGCCTTCTCTCTCTCTATATATATATATATGTGCTACTTTTAATGTGTAAAGAAAACCCGGTGTGAAAATAACATATTGAAGAAATGATTCTTGTTTGATATAGAACGATTTTCAGCCGACAACTACTGAACCAGGTTAAATTATGTCCTCATTTCACTCCAGGATTATGCCTTTCTGTTTCATTCTCGGTTGTCGAATCATAGTTACAAAAGCCGGGACTGATTTTGATGTCTTAAAGCAGTTTTAATGTGTGGAATACATTTAAAATTTGCCAAAGATCAAGAAGCACTGACTTAGGGATTTGGTTTTGGATGTTTTTCAGCAAAATGGGTCGTTTTGTTTCTCCCTGGAGAGAGAAACGAATTGAGAGATAAAGTAGCTCTTATAATATCTTTTTGGGAGGGGAAGGACACCGTTTTTAGCATTACCACAGTGGATGTTGACAGCTGTTCATGATAATGGGCTCTAAAAAAAAGAAAAACCTCTGAACTATTGCATTCTGTCATTTACAATTAATTATGACAGGCTTGTCTTGGCAGAAATGCACTGTGCAGGGTTTGCGCTCCGGTATATTTATCTTGTTGCTGCATCCAAAACATCATCTCTAATTAGAATTAAACAGAAGTTCGTACACACCAAAGGTTATTGGGCATTTGTCTTAAACAAGACAGCTGAATGGAAATCTGCAAACGTAAACATCACATTCAAATAGTTTTCTAATATTTTTTACCATAAAGTAAACCACAGTAGAAATGCTTAACCATCTCTTACTCAATGATCTAATAGCGGTCTGCTTGTAGCTCATGTGCAGACAATAGCCTCAGATGCTACAGAGCAAACAGGTTGTTCTCTGTAATAAAAGATGAGCTGAAGGATTAAAGTGGTTCAGGTGAAAATCAACATCTCAACATCTGTCTCGTCACCATGGAGACTGTCGAAGGACACGCAACATCAGTTTATATCGGCGCAAAAACAACAAAACTGGTTTTGCTGCTGACACAAAGGAGGTCAGAGAGTTTAATATGATGCTAAACGCTGGAGGGTAATGTATAGATACCCATACTTTCATTACTTTGGATTTTAGTTTGTCCCTACCCAAAGTCTCTATGGATGTTTACACAATAGAAGTAGGCCTACTTATTTATTGAGGATTGTAGTAGCTTAATGTTGTAGCACTAGATGACGCAGCAATGGCTGCAGTAGTAGTAGGCCTAAGTAGTAGTGATGTTTGTACAAATAGAAGATGTTCTTTGAGTGCAAAAGTAAATTTGATGCCCTTGCCTACATGTGAAAATGAAATTTGCATGCTTTTGTTAATAACATTTTTGTTAATAAAACAAATATAACATCTTAAATTGAGCTGTAAAGCAGTCAAGGTGTATATAGACAGTGAAAGAGCACCTTCTGGTGGTGACAAGAGAATAGCCTTCATATTTGTCAGTAAGCTTGCACTTCTGCACAGACTCACTCCTCCTCACTCATTGTGTCCATTATAGGGACAATAGAGACCATACTATTACAATATGCCTATGGTATAAATATTGACAGGGACTTCACAGTATACACAATTTCATATTTCATAAAAAAATATTTGGAAAGATGGCCTTTCACAATTTCCACAAGATATTGGCTACCACCTCAGAAAGATGCAATGCACACTTTACAACGATTTGATTTTCAAACTTATTTTAGTTGTGTAATATGTAAAAAAATATATTTTCATAACATTTTCATTCTACCATGTATTTTGCTTTTATATCTAAGCACACATGAGACTAAAGGTAGGACTAAAGGTAGGCTATAACTATCATCTAAATACTAAAAACGTCCCCCCCCCCCAAAAAAAATCTATATGTAAAAATAAAAGCTGACAATTTCTGCACCCTACATTAACCTGTGAAATATTACTTGCTGCTGTACTTCCTCACTGTAGATTAGCAGGAAGGCGACAGGAGCTTAGCGATGTTTAGCAAACAGCGCTGTCCAGTGAAGGTGGTGCTGAAATGCTAAAGTTAGCTAGACCCTCAACATCCGTGCACTTTTGCAATCTTTTCTCTCAAAAACACGTCAAAAAACAAACCATACACGCTCCTACAAAGTCTTAGACCTTCAACAAAGAGATCCACATTTCACACCGAATAGTCAACACGCTGGGACGCCATTTGAAACCATAGCATTGCATCAAATCACTGCCATCAGAGTTTCAAGGGGAGCGGCCTAGCGAGATCAGATTTCGACCCGCTTACTTTTAAACTATCCACATTTAACACTGCCTTTCAATGGCATACTCCACGTATCCATTGCCTGTGTTAACCGCTCGAAAACAGCGAGGCTTTGTACCTTTTGTAGTCGGAGGAGAAGATGCCTCCGCTGGCCGGGTCGTGTCCATACTCCGGCTCGGCTACGCTGGAGGAGCCGCCTTTCTCGTCGTTGAAGGCCGACCCGGAGGACATCTCTGCGGACCTGCTTCTGTGTCTCCCCTCGGTTAGCGGTAAAGGAGATGATCGGTAAAGAAGGCAACGGGGACTTAAGGGCGCAGGCGGAGTGCGTAATGCCCGCAGATGGAGATGCTCAGCGGTGGTGGCGCACAAGGGGGCCGATGGGGGATGGAGGAGAAAACACGTGACCTTTGTTGTCATCTCTGTCCCAGCCAGGCACGGCTTGAGCACTCGGATGTGGTCCCTTAAGCCATTACATAGGAAAATGGATCATGCATAACGTTTTTGACTTTTCGGACAGGCCTACTCCCTGAAGAAAAGATGGCAAAATAAAATAAAAACGACTAACAAGGTTCAGAAAGACTCCAAGTTTCTCACTGGGGAAGTTACTTGTTTGTCCATAATGTGCAGAGAAGATTTTCTGTGAACCTTTCAAACGTTGTATGATCTGTTTGTAGAATGAGGCATCGGTTGACAGATGTTTTTGTTTCATGCGCATTGTCAGTATTAAAGGTTAGGGATTGATTTGGAGATAATAGGGCTATGGAGGGGGAGAGTGCAAGGAGTTTGGAGAGCTCCCCCATGACTTCCGAGCTCCTATTATTTCCAAAGGAAATGCAAAAAAAATATAAGATTATTGTTCTGAAAAATAAAGTCTATAAACACAAACAACATTTATTTCATATGTCAACATAAAGCTTTTGTCACTTCAAAATATATTTACTGTGAATAACTATAATTTTTAGTCATGTAAAAGTACAGATTCTTCATTATAATATTAGTCAGACGTAAAAAGTACCATATTCTAAAATTACTCTAAGAGGGCAAATGCTTCACAAAGTAGAGTACTACTCACCTCTGACGTTGGCCAACATCATGTCAGCAACAAGCAATTTTGAAGTAGATGGAATGTGACTTTTGAGAATCTTTGCTGCTATGATCAAATATAGTGAACAGATTATTGTGTAGTCTGATTGGTTACAGTCATGTATTTTATAACACTGAATATTTGAATTTCATTTATTTATTTCATTCAAAAGTGACATTTAAAATAATTACAACAAAACTGGAACCGCCACCTTAACGTGGTGGAGTGGTTTGAGCGCCTGAATGATCCTGGGGGCTCTGTTGTCGGGGGCTTCATGCCCTTGGTAGGGTTTCCCATGGCATGGGTGACGGGTCAGACAAAGAGCGGTTCAGAAGTCCCTTATGAGAGACCAACAGACCCGGTTAGAACCATGAGGCCGTCCTTCTGTGGACCCACCACCTGCAGGAGGAGCCATAGGGGCTGGTGCAATGTGATTTGGGCAACTCCAACAGCTGCCCCCATGACCCGGCAACGGACAAGTGGAAGAAGATGGATGGATGGATGGACAACAAAACTGCCAAGCCAATACATGAAATGGAGCAGAAGAGAAGATCAATCTTGTATATGCCCCTTTTGTTACTTCACAATCACCTTACATCACTTCTGTTAAGTTGTCTTTTTTTAAAAGAATGAGAGAAAGAATGTACTACTATTTCCACACCTTTCTTCATAATGTCATCTATTTGGTAAAGTGCCCCAGTCCCTCCCACAGCAAAACAACCCGACAGCATGATGCTACTACCCCCATTTTCTTTTTTTGTCAAACCGCAGGCTATGAGCTGACACATTTCACACCTGTTACTGACAAAACCATTGAAGAGGTTATCTCAGGTCTGAGTTCATGCACATGCTGCCTTGATGAAATACCCTCTAGATTTCTGAAGTCTGTGCGGACCAGCTTGTACAACTTGTACAGTTAGTTAACATCTCATTTGAGACTGGAGCATTTCCAAAGGCCTTGAAAACCACGGTCATTAAGCCTCTTCTAAAGAAGAGCAGCCTTGATTTCAAGATACTGAACAACTACCGGCCCATATCAAACCTACCATTCTTAGGAAAAGTCCTAGAGAAAGTAATATATCAACAGCTCACTTACTTTCTCCTATCTAACAATGTGTTTGATACTTTCCAGTCAGGATTTAGGCCACCGCCACAGCACTGAGACAGCTCTGACCAAGGTGACAAATGATATCCGTATGAACACCAACGCAGGTAAGGTCTCAGTTTTAGTTCTGCTGGACCTGAGCGCTGCCTTTGACACAGTGGACCACGGGATCTTACTTCACAGGTTAGAAAACTGGGTGGGACTCTCTGGTACTCCTCTAAACTGGTTCAAGTCCTATCTCGAGGATAGGACGTACTTTGTCGAAATTGGCAACTGTGTCTCAGACAAAATTTCCATGACCTGTGGAGTCCCCCAGGGGTCAATCATGGGACCCCTCTTATTCAACTTGTACATGCTTCCATTGGGTCAGCTAATAAACAGCAAAAATGTGTCGTACCACAACTACACAGATGACACTCAGATCTACGTGTCACTGACGGCAGGTGAACAGGGGCCTGTAGATACACTCTGTCACTGCATCGAACAGATCAGTTTGTGGATGCAAAACAACTTTCTCCAACTAAACTCAGACAAAACTGAGATAATTGTTTTTGGCCCACAGACACAAAGACAAAGTGTTATCTCTCTGAAACCAAAAAAATCAGGTTAGAAATCTAGGAGAAATCATGGACTCAGACCTGAACTTAAACAGCCACCTCAAAGCAGACTCATCCATGCATTTGTCTCCAGCAGGTTAGACTACTGTAACGGCTGCTCACTGGCCTTTCTAAACGAGCTGTTAGAGCTGCAGTACATCCAGAACGCTGCTGCTCGTGTCCTGACAAGAACCAAGAAATACGACCATATTAGTCCAGTGCTCCGGTCTCTGCACTGGCTTCCTGTCACTCAGAGAATAGAATTTAAAACAGCTCTGCTCGTGTACAAGTCTTTTCATGGTTTAGCACCAAAGTACATCTCTGACATGTTAGAGCCGTATGAACCATCTCGGGTCCTGAGAACTTTAGGGAGGGGTCTCCTGGTGGTTCCCAGAGTCAATAATAAACACGGTGAGGCTGCATTTCAGTTTCATGCAAAGAAGAGCCCTTCTTTCGCAAATGTTTGGATTAGGATTTGATGCTTGTTTATCAGGGCGTTGCTTGGCCCTGATGCCAACCATCGGGAGGTCTATGAGGCCCTTATGGATTTTTTTCTAACCGGACTGTGTGATCGTGTTTGAGGTAGGGGTGTAGTAACCCCGAGTCACCAGTGAAAGGCAGCAATGCGCCTACTGGCATGAGTCTGCCGGAAACCACAAGAACAAGAACAGTTTTTTCCGGTCGCTGTCAGAAACATGTGAGGAGAGGAGATGGCTTCTCCAGCTCTGGTTCTGGTGGGTTTGTGCGACGGAGAGCTCGACTCTATGCGGCATCACCCCACTTTTGTGACCAGTAAAGTGGGCGGACAGCCGGATGTCCCGTCGCCACTGTCCCGACACTTTCCCCGCTGTAGTCGGTGTGGATCAGCCTTGGTCCACGTTGTCCAGGTCTACTGTCCACTGGAGGGCTCGCCCTATCACCGGACTCTGCACCTTTTCGCCTGCACAGGAGAGGACTGCAGCGGTCGATCTGAGTGCTGGAGCGTCCTCCGCTCCCAGTGTTTGGAGGCGGACACTTCCTGCCGCCCAACGCCGCCGCAGGAGCAGCCTCTGTCGGCTACCGATTGGTGTGACTCCGCGGATGACTGGGGCATGGAGCAGCAACAGGGAGACGATGAATGGGGAGAAAACGCAATAAAGCAGACTAGACATGAAACAGCCCAGAACGGAACTAAAGGTAGACCTTAAAAGACTAGTTTAAGTTATTTGTCAATTTCTTATTTGTAAATATATTTGTATGAATGCTGAAGATGGATAAGATTATTCCATTCCATATAATGACACAATTTGGTCCCTCAAGACGAGGTCCAGTCCCTCAACCACCACCACTAAAATATTTTACAATGTTAATAGTAGTACACCAATCACTTACCTTAGTTTGATACATGTGTGGCTGCATTCATAGTTTCATCCACCTGCTTTTTAAATCTACAACTAAAGTTGATCTATTTTTTTCCACATTTTGTTCTAATTTACAGCAGAAGACCCAGCCACAGTTGATATGGAAGTGAGCAGTAAACTCGAGGGGTTACAACTAGGCCCGTCTGAGAATGACCCTCCTTGCTTTCGTCCATACTTCATCAGCGTTGTGGAGGAGTCCGATTTATTTGGAGAGGATCATGAATTGGCCCATGCCCAGAAACTGCTTAGAGACTACGAAAAGAGAGAGGGCATTGCAGTGGGGGAGCTAGACTGCTTCGAAGAAGGTGGTGGCGGGCAAGAAAGATATGAAAAGACTAAAGTTAAACACGGTGATGCAGTTTTTGCGAGATTTATGAAGATGATTTCCATTTGTCCTGAACAGATTTTGCGTTACTGCCGCGGCGGTAAGCCCTTATTCATCTCTGAACCACCCGCTAACATGCCCCAAGTGGTTTCAGCGTGCGCTTCTTGTGGAGGTCCCAGGACATTTGAGCTACAGCTGATGCCTGCTTTGGTCAGTCGTCTTTGGGGTGAAAGCTCAGAGTTACAGCTGGAGTTTGGGACAGTTCTGGTTTATACATGCCTCGGTAGCTGTTGGACGTCCGGCACAAACAAGGCCGTGGAGGAGTTCTGCTATGTTCAGAGCGACCCGGATCAGCAACTGTTTAAATGAGGTTGACAAAAAGAAAAAAATAAAGACCCAAATTATATATATATATATAGTGTTTCTTCCCCTTTTGTGTTAACTTGAGTGTTGCTGGTTTGGCCTGATGGTACTTAGAAGATCTTGTATTTTTTGATGTGGCGCTTGAGTTAATACGTATTTACCCCCCTGCTAATTCCTCAAGGATTTGTCAATCAGTGGAGGATTCTAATGCGACAGCTTCACTCGGGATTAAATAAGTACAATTCAAAACGGTTTCATTCTCTAATCAAAAATACAGCGGAGTGCACAGTGTTGTCTTATTTTAATTCAACCTGTTATACATTTTCTAGGATTCAGTGTCACACCAAAATCGGGTTGAACAACAGCAGTAAAAGTCCTTCTTTACAGCAAATATGTAAACTGTACAGAGGCTAAAACTTCAACTTTAAAATGAAAAATATCAGCTGCAGGCATTATTATTTACTTGACCACTTTCAGCGTATCAAAAATAGATTTAAAACGGCCAATAAATAAACATTTTATTTGTATTTTTTACACAACTTCAGAAATGATTGTATGGTGACGTGATTTTCAGCCCTTTGGTTAACAAGCTTCGTCAAATTCAGTCACTTTGGTAAATCTTTGGTTGGTCAATGAGGTATAGCTATGTTCCTGAGAGAGTGGGTGATTGGATGCAGAAGTCCGTTTCAGATATTTGTCGAAGGGTAGATGGATTCGAGGCACTTTTTAGGTCACTTGGTGCAAACTAGTTGGTGGTAATGTGCAGACGTGGGATCATTTAGTGAGGGGCTCCGCAGAATGGTAAGGCGTCTTTGGACTTGTGATCCCATTCAAACGGCTGGAACGAATCGAACTGGGACGGGAGCGGGCCGAGACCACTGATGTCGCGGTCAATGATCTCATTCACTGCAATAGAAAGAGAAAAGATGCTGATTAAATGATTTGCTCTAATTTATTGTCAAGCATTGCTTAACCCATACAGTTGTAAAAGTTAATGTATGCAGCCACAACTGCCCTGGGGTAGACTGGCAGAAGTGAGGCTGCCAATCTGCCCCATCAGCCCCTCCGAACACACACACACCTCTTACCCCCCCAGTCTTAACAGAGTGCATTTTTTCCAGTTCGGCATTGCCTATAGGCCAGTGTAACGCGTCATTTGAAAGCTTTTTCCTTGTGTGGTCACTGTTTCATTTCTTTTTAATCGCATTTTTGTTAAGTTGCAAAATTGTGTGGCGTTTTTTGCCACAATTAGTTTTTGTCACTTGGGCTTTAGTGGCTTTTTAATTTTTTTTTTTTACACGTTTATCACATTTGTGGCTTTTTGTTCTGTTTATCCGATATTGGCTTTGTTACGTTTTTCTTTTTTGACACTTTTTTTTTTTAACCGTTAAGATTTGGGTAACGCCAAACTGGAGAATAAGTGCTCGACTCAAGAGGTCAAAGTTTTAGTCTATAAACTGTAACTGAACGAGTAACATCCAGTTTAAGTTCATTTTACCAGGTGTAGCCGCATGAGGGCGCCATAGTACTAAGTCGCAGGTCACACAAACTGCAGGTTATTTATTCACGTCACCCATCTTACAGTTTTACGAGAAGATGAACGAGGCCATTACTGTACTTTAAGTCACATTGCATTGATAATAACAGCAGTAAAACTTGGGGTCGTGTCTATTTATGGAGCAGCAAATGGCAGCATCTCCTCTGCATCTGTCTATTCATAACCCTGAGTGAAATGTGAGATGAACCAAGCAACAGAGCGTACTACTGTAAACACAAACAAGCTCAGATCACTCCCTGTAAACAATGATATAAATAGAGTAGTGTGTGTTTGAAAAAAAAATTCACGCTGTGCAGTTTGAAAACCCCAGAGCATTTGTGAAAAGACAAAAACGAGACTGATTGTATCAGCCTAAGATTTCTGGTATTCCTGGCACATTCTACAATGATTAAAAAAAAAATGAAACAAGATTCTGAAATGTCTCATACTAGAGTGATTGTCCGGCCTGCAGACTCTGCTGCAGCTAATATTAACCGTGATCGGAGACAAACAACGCACACAGGGAGGGCCTCACATAAAAATATCCCAGAGCGGCTGAGCGTGGACCAGCTAACGGCTCACAGCTGCAAGATGCAAATGCTAGCAGCAAATAAAGGCAAAACAAAAATAATACTTCCGCAACTGAATACGATTTTAATATAATTGTACATGAGAAAATGAATGGGATTTTAACCTCTGGAACCATACCAGTGTACTTCACAGACAAAAGGAAATACGCGCAGTACGTCTCCAGTATCTGACTTAAACATCCTTTATTTAACCAAACTCACCATCATCCAGTGTGATTTCCTGGAGACCTAGGCACCCCGGACTGGGCTGGTCCTCTGGCTCCTGTTTGATATTTAGCACCTGCCCTGCGTTTAGGAGAACGCTTCCCTGTTGGGGGTCCGCCGGCGTCACCAAAGCTGCCCTGCTCAGAGACGGGGAGACACCGACTCTCGTACCCCCACTGGAGCCGGGTTGGAGGGGGACGGAGTAGCCCGCTACCTGTGGGGGTATTACAGGAGGCTGAGGGGTCACAGAGGAGGACTGTGGGTAATTTAGCATCGCTCGAAGCGAGACTGGAACTTCAGGAGGCGCCGCAGGGGGGTGATGGAGACGAGGGGCAAGGTTTTGGGGTGGACCGCAGCTAACCGGCAGCTCTCCGATGTTGTAATAAGACAAGTCAGGAGACGCTTGCGCGGAGAAGCCAGGTGCGCTGTGGGAAATTAGGTCCAACGCCTCCCAGCCCGTTTCCTGTTTGACCAGAGGGTGCAGGGCAGTGGTGGTGGCAGCGGGATGGGGGCGATGGGAGCCAGGTAAAAAAGTGAAGCTCTGCATTAGGCTTCTCCTCCTCTTTCCGTTTGAGACGTAGAACTGGACTTGGACCGGGCCAGAGGGCTTCTTGATGTAAGGAGGGACTTTGACTACGATGCTTGACTAAAAAGAAAGATAAAAGTTACGGTAAAAATCAAAAATCATCTAAATAAATTCACAGAATTTCAAATATTGTAGAAATGAGAGATCAGTCACTAAAGGGTTTGAAGGGCGGATCAGGATTCTATGGTAGAATTAAATTAAAAGTTACCTCTGCACTTTTCTCTGATACAAGTCTGGCCTCCATTTCCCACTGTGTCCTCCCATCTGATAAAAAAAAAGTGTCACACGAAACACCCAACTTTCATTTGTTATTGTTTCACGAAAATGGTGTCAGGAGTGCATGCGATTCATGAACTAGTTTAGCAGCCCTATTAGCATGTCAATTTTCTGTTGATTGGTTTCATACCTGGCCCTTTTTCGAGGAACACGACTTTGGACTGAGTGGAGATGTTCGAACCGGTGATGACCATCTCCTCTCCTCCGTCTCCACAGCAACAGGACGGACTGAAGCTGTCCACGTGAGGGAGCTCCTGTCCCGAACGCTGAGCTGCAATACGACACAAGGGGTACATTATCAAACCGAATCAAGGACAAGGGCTTCATTTGTTCATGGAAACCAATTGCAAATTACTGTTTTTCAAACTCTACCCAAATTCTATCCAACTTGCCAACCCAAATTTAGAAGGTAGTTGGAGGTTAAAAGCCATGCTGCGTAACTACTGTGAAGAAATATGAACATAATGGCAATACATGAGGAGCATTCCTAGAATATGATGTTATCTCTTCAGTGGCAGTGTTGCAACTTTCCCAACCGCAAAATGTTTTCATCTTATCTTTACTTTAGTTTATTATCTTTGAAGAAAAATTACTTCACACTATGGTACTCTCCGACAACAAGAATAAATCATATTAATTTGGAGAAATCTTACAGCACTCGATGGGGGACGAGGTGGTCTGAAGCCACAGAATCTGTCCGTCTGCTTGAGGCAGGGCCACCCTGAACACAACTCGAACTCTGGTGTTTTTTCGCCCGATGTCCGTCTCTCCTTTTTTCAACTCGATGTCGGCGTTACGTAGTTTTAGGATCCCGGCACAGTCGATACTGGCAAAAAAAAGAGAATTTATCAAAAAAGTAGCAATACATCAAACTCATGCACCCACAAAGAGTTCTGCTCTGTTTGTTATTTTTCTGACACAACCAGCTTTCACTTGGTGCGTGGCAATACCTCGCAGACATGTTATTTTCGGGGAGAAGGGGGATCTCCAGGACTTTGCAGTTTCCTGAGAGTTTTTCCTGGCAGCTGGTGGTGACAGTTTTGCCCGTGACGCGGTGGACCTGGTAGAAAGAGTGAGGCCGGAGATACCGGTCGTCTGCAGTACCGATGAACAGCACCAGGCTCACGGGCTGCTCGCTGTAGCCACTCAGCTGTGCAGAAAAAGAACAAAGGAAGTCACACCGGATGATGGTGAGTTTAGGTAAATAAAAGATGTTAAAGAAAAGCCTTAGGGAGAAGTGTGAACAATCATAGCGGCACAAATCACTGTTCATACATTACTCTTTGTATTCCGTCTTTATAGCTTTTCTTTGAGTCATTTGGATTTGATAATGTTACTTTCATAAACAGTGCATGAACATTACTTCTACTACAGCAAGTGATACTATGTATGTTTTGACCACCAAAGAGAATATCACATAAAAACTATAGGTCACTTTTCTCAGCCTTCAACTCAAGTTTTTTCCAGTGCGCCAACACCACTTTTGTAGCAACGGCAGTAGTGGCAAAGCTAGATGGAAATGATTTGGCCATTTTATTACATTATTTACTTCAAGGACAATGCATATTAATCAGCATTACAGTAAAAGTGTTCCTACAGCCCTTTTGATCACCACCAAACTCATACAGGCGAAGACAAATCTTCAAGGGCCCGAATAGAAAAGCATGGATTGGCCAGGTTATTAAAGTACTTTGTGGTTTTTCCAAGATTTCCACTCATTCGTCCAGAATCCTGTTAGACTTTCTGGATAATTGGAGCGTTAACGGTAACTTTGTCAGAGTACACCCTGGGCAGTGGAATTAGCTAATTTCCTGTGTGAACCAGCAGACCTCTCGTGCCCTTGTTGTGTTGAACCCACAGACTGTGACCCAGAATAACTGCCCTGGTATCCGTTACAAGGCTCCAATAGAGTTTACTGTAGTCTCTTGTGTTTACCCGCAGGAACCACAAACGGGGCCACTTGAGATTTATCCATTTACACAATATACAAGGACTTAATGTTTCCAACTGAAGCTGAATCTACAGGTTCAAACTGTAATTACACGTTGTAAAATATTTGTATTATGAGAAACTAACTTCAACTTTGAAGGTAGCTTCAACGAGTAGCTTTTCAATGGGTTCATAAATCTTGTCTTTTTAATGCACCACCCAGTATAGGGCTCAGAACTGCCTCACAACAACAACTAGTTAGGGCAGCAGGGTGAGGGCTTGCTGGTGGGGGGCTACTGCCCTCTACCAACTGGCCACATTACACCCTGGTGTTAAGGCACCTCACAAGGCAAACAACAAAAACAATAAAACAATCACAACCAATATTTGACAGTGGAAATGGGAATGACAATAATAATGGGTCGTGCTGACTATGTAATACTAGTTATAACTAAAATCAATAGTCAATTAATAGAATGACTGGTGTTTATAAGTAATGATTGGATATGGTTATTATATCAATGGAAAAGAATTTAAAAATGTATATATATATATATATATATATATATATATATATAGGTAAACAGCATACATTTCTATCATCGTGTTATGTCTTCTTACTTTGGAAGTCTTGTAACCATCCTGTGATTTTCTTCTTGTAAAACATGAAATGCTTTTCTTTAACAGTGCTGCTATAAGTTAATGTGGACAATTGTAACTGTGTAATTCAGGAATTTGTAATAAAGTGTTATATTGAATGAAAACACGAGATGTTGTATTACTGTATCCGGAATGTAAATTAATTTTGAATATGGGGGTAGGCACTAAGCTTTCTTGCTTCGGCCTACTCCTTTTGAGTTTTTGTTACTTTATTTATTTTCTGCACTGCAATAATGTTAATGTAAATATCATTCAAATAAATCCAATCAATCAAAAGGTACTACCTACACATGGCGTACTGTCTTGAATTTGATAGCAGCAAAAGCAAAGTTAAACAGAATATTGGTAATATTGATTTATTTTATGAAAGAAAATAATTTCTTAAATCTTCAAGGTGCACTATGCCACTTTTTATGGAAATTAAAAGTTGATATTAATACGGACTGCGGATGCTTGGGTGGTTAGCATAACGCCTTTACTTACTATCCCGATGGCCTGTAGGACGCTCCAGGATCAATTGTTTTTTTTTAGGGTTTCACTGTTGATTGAACCATATCCTGGTTACGTATACATTCCATTCCGAAAACCTACCAGAAATCCTAAAAAACTTCTAATAAAATGGATCCTGAAGCATAATAGGAGCCACCGGGATGGAAAGTAAAGGCGCTTAGTGAACCACACATAAATTATAGACACTGGGTCACTGAAAAGTCAAATACGCACAATATGAATTAATTTTGTTTTTACATACAAAATTGCATAGTGCACCTTTAAAATTGAATACATTAGTTCACAGCCTATATCATAAACGCTGAAATTTGCTGAAGTTATATTATATAATTGATTGCAAATAAGATATTGCATATTGTATGAATGTGTTGGAATGACATTGATCTTGTTTGTGATCAGAAGAGCTATGGGCACAGATTGCCAGCCGCATCTCTGTCCGTACTCACCTTGACCACAGGGTGTCCTCCAGATGTTGCCTTTAAGGACCCTCTGCTGCCCTCGGTCTCGTAGTGAGCCCGATGGTAGGACTTGGGCTGGACTTCGAGTTTCAGCTCGAGGCCATTGAACTGACTCGGAAGAGGCCAGTCCAGAGGAGGAGGGGACGAGGCACTGTGGGATAAACGTTTGAGGACAATGTTAGCACTGCACTCAACAACAAACTGACAAACCTTTGAGGAAAAGACAAATCTAAATTGGGGTAGTAGTGAAATTGGAAAATAAACTTGGGTTAGTCCCAGAAGGTTTGTTTTTTGTTTTGTTTTTGGCCGTTTTTTGAAGTATCCAAAAATCCTCCCTCTGCTCCTCTGACATTCTGGTTCTGGTCTAGATGACTGTTGGGAGCGATGGAAATGATTTAAATGCTAGGGCAGTCAAAGGCCCTGATGTCCCCAGTGCTACGTACTGGAACCCCTGGAGCTGTGGTTGGGATACGGCAGCCACATGTTGCTGGTGATTGTTAAAATGTGGTACTTGGAAATCCAGAGTCTGTGTGGAAGTTCTTATTGTCTGTAAAGTTGTTTCTTCTTTTGAATAATATACAGAATACTTAAAACACGACTGAGAGTTTGTTTTAACTTATAGCAGCAGTACTAATTTCCCAATAAGTTTATAATGATAATACATAGCACGATTGTGGAAAAATATGTAATTGTGACGGTTCTGACAAATATGGGCCTGACCTGAAGAGAGGAGTGCTTCCAGGTTTGGGCTTTTTCCAGCTGAAGTGAGAAGGCACTTGGAGAAATAGCTCCGCGAGTTCACCTTGGTGCGTCTCTTCTGTGGGAGAATCCTGAATAGGCAGTGTACTTCTCCGCTCCTCCAGCCCTGGGTCAGCCTGCCCCACCAGGAGCCCCAACTGCTGCTGCCCTGATGTCCGCCTGGTCTTTGATGGGACGTCCAGCTCTGTGTAGCTTGACATCAAGAGGGAGCCTAGAGCTGCAGCAGGGCTGCCCACCCAAGTCTCATCAGTCACACTGCCCCGGGGAGAGGCACCCGGGGTGGGACTGGGGGAGTGGTGAGGGGAGGGTGAGCGGGCGCGGGGGTCGGAGCTGGCGTGACGTCTTTTACCGTACGGGGAAGTTGGCCTAGACGAAGGTCTGCAAAACAGGACGACAAAAATGATAAACTATAAGTTACAATTGTAAGCAGCAAAAGACGTATATGGGTCTAATAATAACAATTGTAATATTTTCTTGGCGTCTCAAAATTATCCAATGAATTACAAAAAAAAAACTGAAACGAAAAAGACCCTCCGGAGGCCTTAGAGGGTCTGAAGTTGACATCACCTCATAGTATTAGTACCTTGATGTGGGTCGTCGATTCAGCCAGCTCTCTTCTGTGACGCTGGTTCGGGGTGAGTGGCAGGGCGACCCCAGTGGAGACTGGTGAGGGGACAGGGCTGGACTAAAGGCCATGGGGTACTGGTACTTCTGCTGCCAGAGCTCCACACCAAACGCCCCACCGCCGCAGCCCGGAGACCCCAAGGGCGATCCCAATGCCAACCGGGCGGCGTCCTGCAACTCCCCCTCTACGTCGTCAGGAGCGCAGGAAAACGACTCACAAGATGACAAATCGGACATCCAGCTACGGGACGACAGGCTGCTACACGGGCTGGGGCAGAGGGCTTGGTCTCTGTAGCACCCGTCCATGGGAAGATAGAGCTGATCCCGCGACCAAGAAGTATCCAAAAATCCTCCCTCCGCTCCTCTGACATCCTGGTTTTGATCTAGATGACTGTTTGGAGCGATGGAGGTGATTTGAATGCTAGGGCAGTCAAAGGGTCCCCTGAGGTTCCCCTGGGCTACGTACTGGGACCCCTGAAATTGTGGTTGTGGTTGGGATATGGCGGCCACATGTTGCTGGTAATTGTTTAAATTTGGGACTTGGAAATCCAGAGTCTGTGTGGAAGTTGGATTAGCCCTTACATCGAGACCTGGAAGATGAAATAACATGTAAAGTAGATGATTTGAATGGCAAACAGTAAAATATATAGACACAAACTAAAAAGACCTACATGTTAGTTTGAGGGAAAAGCAACATTATAAAGAGACTGGAATCGTACTTTGGACTTGATTATTGGGCAATTGTCCGACCCATCCTTCAATAAGTGCCTCAGGCCAACCTACTTGGGTGTTGTTCTGTCCCACATAAAAGGTTTTTTGTTGGGCACATCTTGTAGGATAAATTAACAGCCAGTACGCTTTGTTACTAAACATTATAAATTAATTAGCCGTTTGAAATGAAGGCTTTTTTGAGAATGTTAAAAGAGGTTGTTGGTTTTGTTTATTTCCGTTGTTGTTCTAATCTACACTTTGCTATTTGAATTTGAATCTGTTTTTCTCTTTGCTCCATTTTGTTAAACTATTTATCACAAACCAACCGAACCTAGTATATAATATATATAGGCGACGACAATGGTTATTTCACATACAAAAAAACGTTGTTCAAAAAGGCGTCACTTGATGTAATGACAATGATGAACTCCTGACTCTTTAGGTCTCTTTCTGTTAACCTTACAAGAGCTGAAGTAATTTTGAAAGACAGTAATGATGCAACAGCAGCAAAAAAGAAAGAAAAAAAAGAAAGAAAAGAAAATGAGCAGATGGCAAGAAGTACTTTAACTTTTTTGGGACCAGGAAGTAAAACCAGCTGGTGCCAAGTGTGTCTGAGCTAAAGCCACAGTTACAACCACAAAAATGCATGTAATGAATTGTTTCTGGCACAGATCAAATAAAAGAGCATTTGAAATGATCCCAGACGTGTTGGTCACATTTAGTGGCTGAGTTTGAAGGCAAAACACAAATTTTAGTTCTTACATTTGTTGTTTCTTGAGTGCAGAGACAAATTATATTGTTCATGAACTAAAACTTCGTCCTAATTTTTCTTCTTCTACTAAAACAGATGTCCCAAATGTGCACAGTGAAGGTCCCAAGAGATCATTTACATTCTTAAGTCAAATGTTTTAATTGATTTACTGTTTTTATTTTACAAGTTAAATTATCTGAATGTACACAATGTTAATGTTATTATGGCACCACTGTGAGCTTAAAGGAAGGGTTACGGCAGACTAAATATATCCTGACACAAACTGATCACTTTTTGAGGAAGGAAATGCAGTCTTGAACACTTCTATCTCATTCATGACCAAAACTGATCTGTTCAGATAAGAGATCTCTACACTAACATGACTAGACTCACTTTCAGAGGACATTTTAGTATTTGAGTATTTGAGTAAAAAACAAACACAATAGTTTTTCAATGCCCGCGCTGTCCCGTGTGTCGGTCAGTTGTTTGCCTCCTGGTACATTTTGAAAGTTCGCCTAAATTTAACACAGAGCAGCTCAGAGACAGCTGGAAGTGTCACCTCCAGAAACTACAATAAGCTACTTCCGCCGGAGGTTTTCAAAATAAGAGCCCAATGACAGGTTTATGGTCGTTACCAGGGTATAGGCCTAGTGACCTTTGATGTTCCCCTCAAACTGTGTTTTGTTTCATTCACACATTTAAGTAAAACAAAACAGCGGGAATTTTATATTTTTTCTTTATTTCAACTTACACAAATATTTTACATTTACTAATAGAGTCAGTTTCTATTTTAATGATTGGTTTATTAAAATAAAATTCAACAGAGGCACATTGACACTGTAGTCTATTGAAGTACATTCGAGCTCTTTTGTCTGGGTTCAGTGAGTACATGAACACCTGTGGTACAGCTGCCAAGACTCTCTAGAGACATAAGAAATAAAGCCTTATGAGAGATATGAGTATGTAAGGAAACCAACCAGACTTGAAACATTTGACCTGAGGACTTGGATTATTTCTGTCATAAGACAAGGCTTTGCAGTGCTGTTTGCACTTACTGAATCATCAGCATTTATATGTAATGTTAGTTAATTAACCAGCTTCAAGTGCTTGAAAAAGCTCCACTTATTTTATATATATATATATATATATATATATATATATATATATAGTGCCTTGCGAACCATTCCTACAATGGAATGGTCTAAAAACAAACATATTAATGTGTTAGAATGGCCCAGTCAAAGTCCTGACCTAAATCCTATTGAAAATCTGTGGAAAGACCTGAAAACTGCTGTTCACAAACGCTCTCCTTCTAATTTGACAGAGCTTGAGTTGTTTTGTAAAGAGGAATGGGCTAAAATGTCAGTCTCTACATGTGCAAACCTTGTAGAGTCAAACCCCAGAAGACTTGCTGCTGTTATTGCAGAAAAAGGGGGTTCCACAAAGTATTAAGTCATGCTGTATGAATACTTGTGCACGCCCCACTTTTCACTTTTCTATTTTTTGTAAAATAACAGAATCATGTATCATTTTGCTTTCACTTCACAGTTGTCTGTTACTTGTGTGTGAACTTTCAGTAAAAAAAAAATATATATATATATATATATATATATATATATATATATATTAGGGCTGGGACTCGATTAAAAAAATAATCTAATTAATTAGAGGCTTTGTAATTAATTAATCGAAATTAATCGCATGTAAATATTTGACCTGAGAACAGTGAGAAGTAAGTTTTTTCATAAGGATTTTTTAGTATACCATTGAATAATGACTGAATACATGAGCTTAAGCGACAAAATATTGTTTATTTTTGTTCAGCCAAGTCCAACAGACCAGTGCAATATTGCCATTAATTGTGCGTCTGTGGGAAAAAAGGAAACTGAAGTGTGGAAAGCAAAGTGTGATTAATTTCGATTAATATTTTTAATCGCACTAAACCTCATGTAATTAATTAATCGCAATTAATCGAAAAAAGTCCCGGCCCTAATTTATATATATATATATATATATATATATATACAAAATTAAGATACAAAACTTTTTATTCTAGTCTAAATAAACAGCCTTCATGTTTACAAACACACCCTACATAGCTTAATGTTACCTGGAGGCATGGGCGTCGGACTGGGTGGGTAAAGGGCCCAGAGGAGGGTAGGGGCCCTCAAAAGTGCTGCAAAAGCGTTCTGTATTGTACTTTCTAAATTTCCTCATAATTGATATAAGAATTTAACAAAACAGGGCTGAAATACAATGGTTGCTAGACATAATGTTATGATATCTCAAGGCCCTGACACCCCTTTAAAAATGTGCCAAATGGTTCAGCCCTCACACCAGCGTTCAGCACCGCGCGCTTCAACTCAACAGTGACTTTGATGAGGTGGGCTCTGCAATGCAATGACACTAAGCTAGGAAAGATAAATATTAGTCTTGCCTCGCTCGTATGTGCTTTTATTTAACACTAGTCTATTCTAGCGGGCCTTAGATGCAACTTTCTTGTCCTAAATGACAGTTAAACATGAAGTGAGGCGAGTCTCTGCCTCTGCCTGCTGAGAAGTGGATGGTGCAGAGTCAGAGAAAGAGCCCCTAAAGTTTCTCTTTCCTTATATCTATTGTAATTGACTGCAATCAGGCCAATACAGTGACAAAGGCCACAGGTCTCTCACGCTATTTTCGCAGAATTAATTATGCTAATTAGCTGCGCGCATTTGGAGACTCGCATTATAAATGCGCAGCTTTGGAGACGTGGGGGGCTCGTGTCATTTAACCTAATCTATTGTAACTTTAAGAACAAGAATTTACTGACAATACACTTAAAAGTAGGCTTCAAATATGGTGAGACTAAATCAGGCTAAATCAGAGACAACATACAGTATCATTATTTTTGTAAAATAGCATTTTAATGGATATTTTAAAGTCACAAATTTGTTATTCCCAGCCCAAAATCCTGTGGCCCTGGTGCAGCCCTCCTGTTTAATGTGGTAAGCTAATAATCATTATGTTCTATCTAAAACTAGCTATTTCAATTGGCCCAATGAAAGTAGAATATTCCACCACCAATTTAAATATCACTACAGGATTAAAGGTTATTCAATTTCTGTAACAGGAGCCAAATCAGATGAAATTTCAAGTCAACATTGAATACACAATAAACAAACAACCAACCAAGGGGGGGCAGGATTTGGTGGTACGCCCCTGCCTGTAAGTGGTAGTAGAGTAGTACATTTGGCATAACAATCCACGGAGATTTTGCAATAAGCTTTTATTGTGAAAGCCGCTTCCTGTTTCGCACCCTCGTTTTGACATAAACTTTACAGACTTGACACATCGCTAACAAACTGTCCTCTGGCTTAAAACGACACGTACCTGTTGGCTGTCTGCCGTCCTCCTCAAAAATCAGTCTGAAGTCCAGCTCCTCAGCGCAGTTTGCTGTGGACATTGAACTTTAGAGCTGTGAAAAAGTCCGTGAAAGAAACGTCAAAGCGAGCCGTGCGCCTCTATCGTCAGACCTGCCATCGCAAAAGAGAACTCTGCTCAAAAACTGCCTTTGGCGCTACAAAAGTTGTAAATCCACACAGACGTGAGCACACGATTGGGTTTAGGACGAGGCTGATTCTTCAAAAGTGTCCCATGACGGAATAAAAGCGTTTGTTTTCGGTGTTTGTGCGCAGTTGTGCCGCCTTAGTTAACTACTCCAGGTTGATCCTCGTGCCACGTTCAAGCTCTCACCGGGAAAACGAGACAAGGCTAAATTTGGGGCTGTTGCTAAACGATTACTGTTAAGTGACAGTTTGTAATATACTTAAAATTGTATTTAATAATAAATAATAATACATTATACTATAAAATACAAATATTAATAATAATGATTTAAATTCCTTTATGTACTCCTACAAAATAAAACAATGTGGATGATTGGGAGCATGCTTTTTACCAGTAGCTGTGTAGTCAAAGGAAATATGGATCCTGGAATGGCATGTAATTTGCATAGTAACTACATTTGCTAACTGACTCATTAATCTGCATTATTCATAATATGGAACAATAATAATAAGTTAGTAAAGCAAAGCAAAAGAATTGTTCACCTGTGATAACCACCGACATATTGTGTTATTAAACCGAAATTTGATTCACAAACTATCTTCATAATATATATTTTCCGAGTGTAAGTGAACATGCCATTACGCAAAGTGCTGACGTCACAGCGCTGGGTGTTATTTGATATCAGGTTCAGTTCAGGCCTTTTTCTGAGCGGAGTTCAGAAAAGCCAAGGTGCTACTGTTGACAGCTTTTTTAGACTCAGAATGAAGGAAAAAACTATTCCAAACATAAGTCACAATATTCTAAGGATCACGACTTCTGATGAGCTTTTGAGAGTGTACTTGTTAAGTGAATAGCTGTTATAATTATTGGAGAGTTGCCAACAAAAAGTGACTTCAGGCACATATCCCAGTAACAGGGTAAATATTTTAATGGCATGCGGCGTGTGTAGATTCTGCAATAAAATAAACAAAACATCTTGACGTCATTCATTTCAGGAAATATACAATTCAGAAGATCATCTGTTAATTATATTATATAATTAATGTTCCCATAGTCTTCAATACAATTTCCGGAATATACCCGATTTAAGATTCATAAAGGTCAAAGCTTGGACCATGAGTGACCATAGCATAATTAAGACACAAACCAGTCTTTAGTTATGTAGACATACTGCTTCCAGTTCACATATACAGTTTAAGAAAACGAATTAAACATGTGAAAGCCCTTCACAAACAGGAGACAATCAGCAATATTTCAACAAAAAAACTTAAGGCCATCTCCATCCATGTTTAGGAATTAATGGTAAATATTTCAATGTTTGTATCACACAACTTTGCCAGTTCATTACCCAATGCACCTTTACAAGCTCAATAAAAAAAATAATTAATCTGATTTGTTGATGAATGGTGGCACGCTCAGTTACAGTGGCTCTGGACAAACCCTGAGCTTGAATACAATTTCATTGTACAATAACAAATAAAGCACTTAAATAAAAGATGAACCCATCCACACATGCTGTAATGCATATTAAATGTACACTTGTCCTTGATGTTATTAGTGAAATATATTTCCAATCTTATCTTTCATCATCTCAATTTTTTTTTAAATCATTTTGTCATTGTAGTTCTACGTCAATTTCAAACTTAAAAATTTGCCACTATAATCTTAGAAAGAAAATTATATTGAAACGTCTTTTTTGTTGCATTTCCTTCCAATACCAACTTTCTAACTCTTGGCCAGCTCAGAGTTTTCCTTGTGACAGTCCCCATTTGTGACCAATTCAGTCTTTGTAGAGTCTGTTTCTTCCTGTCCGTCAACTAGATGGCGCTTTTTGTTACTTTCTTCATCTGAACCATTCATCGCTTTCATCTCCCTCTTCCTTTTATAAACCAAACCAGAGTCCTCTTCACCGATACGACCCTCTGGTATCCCCAACACTCTCAGGCAGACAACGGCAGCAGCTTGTTCAGCAAATTTCTTTGATTTCTCCCTAGAAAAAAATAAAATAAAGTATACATTTAACTCTGTTAAGGTCTACAAAGATGCCATTGGGCACTTTTTGGTCATTGAGGAAAGAAAAGTAAAATTTCTTTGATGAACAATTGTGTCTCACTTTATTTCAGTAGCAATGTGTTCAATGCAACATTAAGATATATAAATTGCCCCTTATGCTACTGACAGACACTGACCATAGGGAGGATCTGTATTTCTTCTCTGCAACGGTCACCGTCGACTGAAATGCTCTGTCCTGAGTCCGCTGCACCTGATCATAAAATTATCTTCTTTATTACACACATTTAAAGTAAATGCTGTTAACCACAAGCAGATAAAAACACAGAAGTGTAGATTTACCATCTCATATCTGGGTTGCTCCAGTTTCTCTTTGCGGCTCCACTCCAGGAGGAACATCTTTGGTGTGATCTGAGGCGGATACTCTCTCCTAAACATACATACGTACATTCAAGTAGCCTTTTGCTCATTTTTTCCAAACTAAAGATACACTATCTCTCTGTACAGAGACGCATTGGCTCTGGTTGTTCAAGATTTCCTTCATAAATTAATATGATTTGGAACTACATCCCACACCTCTCAAACTTGACAGCCATGGTGAGCACATCTCCGTCCATTATGGGCCAGCCCTGGAGGCTGTTAGTCTGAAGAGCATCCCGTTTGACCTGATGCTCCTCCTGCACCTGCTGGAAGTACTCCTGAAGTCCATAGGCAACACTGCATTTCAAAACAAACCCCCAATCAACTAATACAGCACAATACTGCAATTCAAAAACCCTTCTAGAGACAGACATGACCTTGACTTTAAATGTGTGCTACATGTTGAATGTACATACATATAAAAAAAAAAATATTCATACAATAACTTCTTTTAAATGCTATATTTTGATAACTTGCACAGAATGGCATTGGCTGTGTCTAGATGATAATGGGGAGCATGTTGTGAAACTGTTTCGCTGTTCCTGTGATGCAATGTGGCTTTAAGAAGCCACAGTGGATGGTCTTTGTTTTAAGTGCAATTTTGGCCTAAAAAAACCCATGGATATAAGTTTCTCCCAAAGCCCAGGGTCATTGAACGCACCTGAATTCAGCATTGGTTTGAGCAGCTTGAACCAGTTTTCCCTGAGGGCTCTCCACTTTGTCTCGGAGCATCTGACACAGACAGTACTTAGTGTTGAAGGCGTGGTTATCGTATCTGATTGCCTGTACAAGAATAACACAATTTACCAACAGTTAAATTTGGGTATAAAAAAAAGAAAGAAATCCAGATTACATTAATACTTTAAGGCAACCAGCGTAGCATGTAAAACTAATTCTGTTGTTTTAGTGCCAAATGTAATGTCGTTCTTTTACTGTTTGGCTTTTACTAATATAGTTCATCTACAAATAAATGCTTTTACAGTGCAGTAGTTTTCATTTATGCCTCTAAAGGCCAAACTTCAAACAGTGTTACTGCCACGGGATTGTAACAAGCATGATGCCAATAATTGTTATTGACCTGGTCTAATCACGATTTGATTAAAATTTACATAATTGCAGAGCCATTATGCAAAAAGTCAAGGTATGTAGTGATCACAGATACATAGGTCTTTACTGTCCCATGAGGAGAATTTGTTCCGATACGCATGTCTGTTTGGCATTCCACACCACAACATTAAACACAATATAGCTATCACTATACATTTTAGCCCCCATGTACATCTCTATACTCACATATTTGAGGTACTCCTCCATGACAGTCTCCAGCGGCAACAGGCCTTTGGAGCGGAACACTGAAGGGTTCCACATCGCGGCTCGGGCCAACATCACAGAAGACGCCCCAGACGCTTTTCTAAACTCCTCAATATTTGCAAACGTCTTCACCGGGTCCAGGGAGCCACCACTGAGAGAAAGGTTGGGTAAGTACTACAAGACCCAATATGCACAATAAGGTGAAAAATCCACACTATTACCACTACAACTACTACTTAATAACAAAACTAAGGTAATCGAAGAGAGTATAGATGAAAAAGATGAGCCTGGAAGCCTTATGCAGGAGAAGTTTTATTTCTTCTCACCATCAGTACCGAGACATCAATTCAGTTAAGACATTGTGATAGTGTGACCGTTCCAAGTCTGGCGGTGCTTCCACAAGAAAGATAAGTAGCAAGCCAAACATACTGCCGTATGACCACACACAATGGATAATGGGAAATCAAGTTGATTCTCTATTGATTACCATTGATAACCACAACACTTACTTGGCAATGACAGGGATGGAAACTGCATTAGCTACAGCTTGAATGTAATCGCAGTGGACTGGATGCCTGGTACGCTCCTCTTTGAATCTGAAAGTAAAAATGAAAGACAAAACAATGCATGTCTGAAATCTCTCCATATTTTCTGTATTTGGTCATAAAAACCTATAATGAAATTGTCATATCACCTTCCATGTACCGCAATAGCAGCTACGCCAGTCTTCTCAATACGTCTAACTAGGCTGATTGTGTCTTCCAGCTGCAAGACAAGAAGCCAGGCAAGTAAAACAAAAGAATGAAAAGGAATAAAATGCTGCAAATAATTTTAGACGCAGTAGGAATAGATACAAACCGAGGGTAGGATTCTTATTTTGCATGTGACTGGTTTGTTTACTCCTCCAACCAGTTTTCTAAGGATCTACAAAGAGACATAATGATGGATTAAATAAATATTGTGTATGTCAAAAGTCTTGCTACTACAGGCATCTGAGGCCCACAATATGATGCACAACTACAGGATCAAAATGGGCAATTCATAAAAATCTAAAAGATAATTATACTTTTATTGAAATAGATTGATCCAGCAAAATTAAATGGACTGGAATTTATTGAGAAACCCCGTAGTTTAGACAAACATGTTCTGAAGCTCTAAACTTGTGCACAAACTAGTAGACTTACTGCTTCAATCTTATCAGGATCTGAAAGAAGAGCAGCTCCCATCCCGCCCTAGAGCAAAAACAACAGGTCATGACAAAGTAACAGGCCGATTAAATCAGCCTAGGGCATCAACTCACCTTAGTGGAGTATTCTTTGGGACAACCCATATTTACATCAATTGCTGCTACATCTTGTTCACTGCAATTACACAGAAAATATACATAACAAAGATTAAAATAGTGGGTGATAAAATTGCAGATAATATGAAACGCACACAAGTTTGGCAACAGTCAGTGCTCTGTCTGGGTCTGCAGTTCCCTAGGAAAAAAAAATAAAAAGTAAGAATCTGAAGAGTAAAAAGCTAAAAGTGATCAACTATATTCATTATGTACATGCATTTTACCATTTGGAAGACGACTCTGTCCTTTTCCCCCTCACACGTCCTGAACATCACTCTGTCGTCTGGAGCAACAAAATCTACCGTGTCCAGCACCTCTGCAAGGCATTTAAAAGAAATGTTATTTTGCAGTCAAAAACGCACTGCCTCACTGTCTGAGAGAACTGTAAAGCAGTGCTGCCAAATTTTGAAGTGGCATTTTAGACGCGAATGCAGAAGCCAGATGGTTTGGACAGATTAAGGTAGTGAGTACATGGGTAGAAAAAGACTGAGGTTTTGAGATGCCTGTCAGGACCAGAAAAAGGTTTGTGGATGCAGAGGAAAATGAGGACATAAAGTTTTCGAGGAAATAAATAAAATGAGTGGCATAAGTAGCATTGCCAGTTATTCAGTTATTTAATTAATTTAGTTAGTTAGTTAAACCAATTAAAGGTTATACCATTGACCACCCGTTGACACTGAGCCATTTTAATGTCAATCAGCTCCTGAAAGAGAAAGACACGTTAAATAGAATTGTAGATAAAAACCAATTTGCACACACCTTTTTACGCACTGTTTATCCTCAGTCCTCACCTCGCAATAGACCACATCTGCTCCATAGTCCAGCGCAAGCAGTCTCATGGGCAGTGTTCCCACACGGACCATTGGGGCCAGGGCGGTGATGTTACTGAAGCTTAGCCTCCCAGACATGGTGGTGAGCCTTGCTAAATAAAAGCCATCACTGATTTGTTTATAGAGTACCACATAGCTTATATAAATTAGATACATTCACATAGGCACATAGGAAAACATAGTATTATCAATGACAAGAGCCATCAACTTGTCTTGCAATAAAACATGAAGCTCGAAGGCTTTTAATTGTAGCTTCACTATAAAGTAGTGGAATATGATCTTATGACAATCTTCCAACGAGAAATCACGCAGTTCTGTGGTAAAGTCATTTCATGCGTCAGTTCAGCACCTACAGGAGAACTAAATGGGAAGGAACAGGCTTTACACTGGATAAATTGTCATTAATCAAATCAAGTTATGTACAAGAAGTCCTTCACAGAAAATAATTGTATCAAAAGGTTAAATGATGAATATGAAAAGAGAAGAAAGCTAGATTTGTCAACGGTCAAAGCATGGTAAACAAACTGGTCGCTGTATGCTAACTGTTGTTTCGTCAATATAAGCTCATTCCTCGCTGGCATCAATTATAATAAGGCAGACAGCGTTTTCATTTTTTTTACTAATTGTAATGTCCACTATTTCCTAACTTTAAACGAAAAAACTTACCCACATCCAACTGTTTTCACAGACATCGATAAAGCGTCTCATGTGGGGCACTTTGGCGCATGCGCCGTTTAAACTTCCGCTATGGAAATGTCACTAAGTAATCCTTTCTTTAGAAATACATGTTGATTAAAATGTTATAAAATGTCAACAATTAAAAGAACATTTTACAGAATTTTCTGACTTAATTATACATCTAATTATTTCAACCAAATCCTGTTTTATTGTTATAGTATATCAATAAACGCATTTACATTCCATTCTTTAATGTGCTGCCAAAGTTATTAGTAATACAAAAAAATGATATGTGCAAAGGACAGCAATGTGTGTTCTTCAATAGGATTTTCTATGTTTTCTAATTATAGTCACTGAGTAGTTAGTTAACTGAAAAGACTTAATTAAATAGATTTCTTATTTAAAATAATTATCAACAAGAGTTCACAGAAATATTTTAACAAAAAAAATAACAGTATTTCACCCTAATCACATCTCTTAGAATGACTGGAGTGAAAACGGCAGCAGCTGATGTGAATGACACACAGGTTTGTTTTAAGACATGATGCTGCTTTCAGAGTGAAAAACACAACAACTAAAAACACAAATAATCAGATGACAGAAGTAAACATCAAGTTATAATTCACAAGGCACTGAATATATTATTGTATAGTGTAGTAAATTAATCCATGTAGTATTACACATAAACATTTTGTACAATACTTTCTTCATTGAAGACCTACATTCTGAAAAAATAAATTGTGCATTTTAAAAAGAGTTCTTGTATTTCCTGTACACACATTTTCTAATGTTTGTGCTACTAATGTGTTTTTCATAGAACAGTCTAATGTGATCGAAACAATCATTTTCTTTAATGTACACATTTACATTCTGTGTGTCCAACACTGGTTTGGGACTTCGGTATAAACCTGGTTCAGAAAGTACATAAAATGCCCACAGGCACAGTAAACTATGATATCGCCATGCATTAGTCCACAGAAAAATATATATTCTGTCGTCTTTTCACAGTGTTGAGAGGGAAGCTGCAGTTCAAGTAACCTGTGCTGAAAAAAGGCATAATCTTCTTCAGAGTAAAAGTCTGAGCGCAGAGGTTCTGACAGGACAGAGCTCCTGCTGATGTTGTGTGTGAACAGTCTTTATAAGTGGAACGAGAAGCTGCTTCGTGCCGAAGACCTTCTTCTGTCTGCAGGAGGAGTCTCGATTGGCTCCATTTGAGGAAACACCACAAAACACAGCCTCTGGCCCAGATGTGTGGCTTTCTCTGCAGAATTAAATTAAATGTTGGTGTCATGGCATGTTTAAAGAATTAGTAGTTTATATGCATAAACATTTTTTAAAGAGTGGTCTATATGTATTTTTATTTGCTGTTTGTTCTGCAGTGTACTGCCCTTTGGTCAACAGTGTTGCTAGTGCAATATACATAAAGTTGTATTGGATTGGATATAATAACTGAAAATAATAATAATTAGTAATAATATTAATGATCAAGGCACTGATTATGTACATAATTACAATCTATGCATTATTCAAAACTCGCAGAAAAATCACATAGCACATAAACCATACAGGTTAAACTTACTCCACCTTGTGGTAGGACAGTACATTACAAAAATGATTGTTAATGCCAACTGAACTACTAAAACTCACCCACAAAGTCAAGGATACATTTGGGCTTTTCCTTCCAGTGGACTCCTAGAAAGTAGACAGGAACACCTGTGAGCATGATGACGAGACCCACTCCGCACACAACGGGCTCAGAGTACAGACTGAAGCCCAGCAGCAGCGCCCAGAACAGCAGATAACAGATGGGCACCAGCACTGACACCTGCACACACCGGCACAAAAAAGGTCAATGCGAGTGTTTTCTTCTGGCATTGATCTTTGTAAACACCTGAATGGGTCGATAGAGGTAGGGCTTCTTCCAGCGGTAGTACAGCAGGCCTGCGATGGTGACGCCGTAAGACAGGTAGTTGATGAAGGAGACGTAGTTGATCAGGTTGTGTGTTTCGCCGATGCAGAGAATCACAAGAGTGGCAACACACTGCAAGGAATGACAAAACAAACACTTATGATCCTACATAATGACATACTGCATCCGCCTTGTTGATAGTATGTTCTGCACTGGCATTTTTCAAAAATTAATAGCTTCTTTTCCAAAAGTCATATTCAAACATTATTCTTCCTATATAGATTTATGGAAATACCTACGCAGACTAGCAGGGCTGGAATGGGTGTGCATTTCTTATAGTGGATCATTGCAAGCAGACTTGGCAAATGTCCCTCTCTGGCACCGGAAAAACATAGCCTGCAAATAGGAATAAGGTTATATAAGTTCTTAGGAAATAAAAAGGACAATAAAAGAATTAATAAAGTTCTAACCTGGATGATGTGAACAGATAACCGTTTATTCCTCCAAATGTTGAAAGAGCCACAGAAATTGGCATGATGACAGAAAACATGCCCAGCAGTTTCTCTCCAAAAGTCTGAAGGTACAAAAGACAGATACTTTAATTACAGTGCATTGCAATCAAGAAGAGGATTTGAAAGAAACGATAAAACCTGTGCTGTGTAGCTTATCTTAAGTTTTTATAAAGTTACATTTTGTAGTTTATATTAGATATAGTTTACCTAGAATAGCTTACAGTGTAATCGAAATGTGGCAGAGACATTTTGTGAAGCAGGCCTGATTTGGTGGTGAATAAGCTGAGTTTAGGTGATGTCACAAATTTATGAAGAGCACATATACTGTGATGGGTCAGAATTTTATAGGAGAATTTACCTGTAACTAGTTTACGGTTATATGATAAGGTCCAAAAAAGGTGAAGTGAAGATAGAAGTGAATTTTTTGTTTGGCATCTCTTTCAAAAACATTTTATTGTCCCCTTTATTGAAATAATGACATTGAGTTCCAGGCAGATTTGATATCTATTGTGTTACTCACTACGGCCACAGCGTTGGAGGAGAGCAGCTCTTCTGGGGTCATGGAGGAGAAGTAGGCGATGTTGGTGAGTGTGTACACAAAGGTCACCAATGGGATGGAGATGTAGATGGCGCGAGGCAGATTCCTGATTGCAACATGCACACACACAATGACAAAATAATAATCACACGGCATGCATGATAGACGGTAAAAAAAAAAGCCTTTTTGTATTATGTTTAGCCTGGAGAAGGAACAGGGCACTAATAGTCCTGTAAAATGTTACTGATTTAAAGATAATAGGGAAGACAGAGTAGAGATTATGCAGAGTTTATCTGTATCACTAAGCCCCCAGCACTGCATGTGGACTTTCCAAAATCATTCAAGTGGATAACAAATAAGAAATTGGAGCAAATACAAACAGAATGAAATGAAGGCAGCAAAATAATGATAATAAAAAAAGAAGAATATTTACCGTCTGGGATCTACGACTTCTTCTGTGACGTAGTTGAGGAAGTTCCATCCGCTGAAGGCAAATGAGGCTTGAAGAAACGCCAGAGCCATCTGTCCCACCGACAGAGGCTTGTCAAAGGTAAAAGCCACCTGCGGAGTCAGGGTCTCATAGTGCCCTGGAAGATAAAGTCACTCAAGGAGTTAACACACTACAACATCTATTAAGTTATTACAGTAAAGTCAAAACATTACTGACCATGACAGATCTGCACGAGACCGACCACAATAATAAGACCTAAAGCCATGAGTTTTCCCACTGTAAAGATGTCCTGGATCCTGGTGGCCATTCGGACACTCCAACAGTTCACCCATGTCAGCAGCACTGAGCAGAGACAGTACATTAACGTATCTCGAAGCAACACAGTGCAATTCACTTTATTCTTCACAAGCATTATCAATAATCAAAACATCGAAGCTTCAATTTCTCATTTATTGTTATGAATAAATGTTTACAGAACATACTTTTTATGATGCACTTTAACAGGAGACTGCTAACATCATGAGTACATTACACACGTTTGTAACGTTAACTTAGTCAAGGCCACATAAGTCTATGATGACTAGAGTCATTCATCCTTGCACTTGGACATAATAAATTAGCCACAATAAATGGGCCAGCAGACATTTGCCTCTTAAGCTAAAAATGTATAACCTTAATGAACAAGAAGGTGAACAAGGCCTTGTGTGAATGTTTTAGCTCGTCTGTCAATGTCACCCGCTTTCGCCCGTTCTCTCTCGGTGGCCTCACTCTCCATCACAAAAGCCACAAAACAAACCACTTCCGCTGCAAAGGCGACACAAAACGTGACAACGGACCCATTTGTTACAGGGGGCCGGGCACAACTCATGTTTTCCCCAACAAACACAGAGTGAATTATGGCACACAAGACTCTCAGGGCTTCCCTGTGGAGACGGTAACTCTCGCCCTGAATGAGGCTGATGGATTAATGGGCGCAAGTGCAGGTACTCTCAGGAGCAACTCTCATTACATTCTGCTCCCACTGTCACAGTACGTCACTCCAACCAGGACTGATGCTTTTCAGCGAACACATATTTAATGCATTATTTGACAAGTTAAATCTTATTGTAGTTGTGATCTCAGAGTGTTTTTTATAGATTTATTTTACATCTTTGAAACCTGTATGGAACACCGGGCCCATTAATCCATTTCCAGATTTGGGCCAGGATTTCGACAAGGGACACCACATATCAGAATGGTGAGAACATGCAAACTCCACACACAGACAAGCCTAACTCAGTCAGAGGGAAGGTGAGGGAGATAGCCACTCATTCACTTTGCCTTCTTTCACTTATTTCTGTTGGGGATTACAGTTGGTTGGCATCTATCCCAGTAACTATGGGATTTACAAGGACAGATTTGATTTAGTTCATCAATGAATCATATGCATATCTTTAGTTTGTGGTGTAGTGCATCCATTTCCCCTTTAGAATAGAATTCTTTTAATTGAATAGAAATAAAAATCGAATTCAACCAAGTTTGGTACTGACTAAACAACTCATTAGTTTCTATAAACAAGCACTTGAGAGGAGCCTGAGGCGGTTGTGGAGGTATTCAGCGACCGCTCTTGTTTTTCTTCTTAACCGTCTCCTAACCCAGCTCTGCTCTGTTCACTGGGGATGCCATGAATTTTTTACTATGGCTACACAAAGTTTTAAAGAGCCTTCAGCCTAGAGTTGCGTAACAGAAATTCAACATGTGACCACTTGCTCTCAAACGGTAATGGTTGTGATTGACCATTATAAAAACAGGGTTAATGGAAATGGAAATGGACTGACGAGAACTGAAAGCCTTCTCAGCAATATACAGTTGTGCTCAAAAGTTTACATACCCTGGAAGAATCTTTTGGGGTTTTTTGGCCATTTTTCAGAGAATATAAATGATAACACAAAGAGTATTTTTTCACTCATAGTTAGTGATTGTGTGAAGCCATTTACGGTTAAACAACTAAGTTTATTCTTTTTAAATCATAATGACAATAGAAACATACATTCCTTTCTTTAACATCAATGACAGCTTGGATTCTTTTGTGGTAGTTGTGAATGGGCCTCTTTATTTCCTCGGATGATCAAGCTGGCTATTCTTTTAGGCAAAAAACATCCAGTTCCTGCAAATTCCTGGACTGTCTTGCATGAACTGTACGTTTGAGATCTCCCCAGAGTGTCTCAATAACGGTAAATGGTCTCAACTTGTATAGCGCTTTTCCACCTACATTAGGCACTCAAAGAGCTTTACAGCTAATCACCCATTCACACTCTCATACATACATACATACACCAGTGTACGCAGACACTGGAGGCAAGGTGGATGAAGTGTCTTGTCCAAGGACACAACGACAGTGTGCACCTTCAGGAGAAAAGATTCGAACACTCAACATTCCGATCATGAGACGACCTACCATGCGCCACTGTCGCCCCATGATATTGAG
Organism: Proterorhinus semilunaris; assembly: GCA_021464625.1. NCBI lineage: Eukaryota > Metazoa > Chordata > Actinopteri > Gobiiformes > Gobiidae > Proterorhinus > Proterorhinus semilunaris. Next base: position 24,972,231 of record CM038356.1, on the reverse strand, counting down.
GTCAGGAGACTGAGATGGCCTCTCCAGAACCTTCACTTTATTCTGCTGTAGCCAATGAGACCTTCCACAGACGTGGAACATGCGCAGCTTCCAGGGTGTTGAGTGACATTTTACCTCTGGTATTCTGTAGCTCTTTCAAATGTGTAAGCCCTTATAGGACCCGCTGTTATGGTCCGGGCATTTGGATGCAAGGTGACACAAAGGGGCGCCATTCCAACCTTCTCAGTGTAAATGTGAATTTACTTACTCCAGAGTTAGACTTTAGGTGAGTGACAGTGACATGATGCTAAATACAGTGTGGCTTTGTTTTCAGTAAACAGGCTGAGGCCTAATTGCTCTTCAGTCACAGAGTTACAGGTGAAGAAGGAAATCATGGAGCTTCTGCTTTAGACTGAACGTTATACACGGGCTGTGGATTGTAAAACTAAAGTATGTAGTAAATAAATTAAAAATGAAATGAAAATTCTAACTAAACTTTTTGTATTTTTAAGTCACACAATTGATGCTTTTAAAGGTTGAAAAAATATCTACATAAATCTTATCTGATGTAGAGTCATGTTATCCCAGTTCCTCTGAGTCATGGTGGGTCATGTGGACCATGATCGATGTGGACAGGACTGTGGTAGATCTACTTTTACTTTGAAGAAAATAGTTACCATAGTAACTTTGTTGAAGAAATTCTTCTGTAATCAGTCCTGCTGCACCACGACTCAGAGGAGCGGTATAAATAAAGTTGCCTTGCCTTGCCTTCTTCACTTCTTAGTCTGTGACTGAAGAGCAATGAGACCTCAGACTTTTTACAGTAAAAAAAGAGCTCACTATTTAGCGTCATGTTACTGTCACTCACGGTGTCGGACCTACAGTGTAAACTCAAATGGGCACCAAACGGCAAGATCCAAGCTCTGAGACAAAAAAAAACACAGCTTAATGGGTTAATAACATGCTGCATTCATCCTGAAATCAATTTTGACCAAGTTCCCTGGAGCTCACACATGACCAAAACATCAGTGATCCACGTCCGTGTTTCACTGTAGGAATGGTGTAACCGTTCATCACAGGCCTTGTTGACTCCTACAAATAATGTTTATTGTTGTGGCCAAAAAGTCCCATTTTGTTGAGGCTTGTCTCTGTGCTGTTTGGCATATTGTAAGTGGAAACTTTGTGGCATTTGTGAAGTAATGGCTTTGTTCTGGTGACTTGGCCATACAGTCCATTTTTCCATCAAGTGCCTGTTTGTGCATCTTGAAAACGCTACACCACTTTTTTTTCTCTCCTGTATTTCAGCTGAAGTTATCTCTTGGTTTTTTCTTTGCATGCTCAATTTTCCTGCCAGTTGTTACTGACATTTTTGGTCGGTCGACCAGACTGGTTTGGTTTCATCAGAATCCTGCGCTTTCCACTTATGACTCAAAAAGAGTAAACGCAGTTCTTTTTTGGCTTCACCCAACCACTAACTCTGAGTGAGAAAAAAATGTAAAACTGTGGGGAGGTGCTCTAGTATGAAATACCTACAGAGACAGATGGCAGACAGAATCCGTGTGGCCATGTAGGGAGGGACACAGTCGGGGAACACCGGCTGCAGGACGTAGCTGGAGAAGGTGAGAGCGATAACGGCCAGAGTGGTGGGGTACATGATCAAAACAGCACTCCACAGTAAAAGGAATCTACAGGACGACAAAAAGAAGGTTGGTTCTAATATTTTGTACCATGTACCAAGTCGCTTTTTGGAGAGGTTTTTGATCAATTCTAGGTCAGTGGCACTCAAAAGATACAGTATATGTCCTCACAAGTACTACCATGCCTAAATCAAGATAAATTCAGGACCAAACTGGTCTAAAATAAACCTCAATTGGACTAAATTAAGTCACTATGTGTAAACCACATCTAAACTAGGAAAACGCCATAAATGCAATGAAAACTAATGGAAATGAAAGTCAGTAATTGCAGACAGCCCCGAGTACCACCTTAAAAAAATCTAAGTAGAATTGAATAATAAACCACCAGAATAATAATATAACAATAAAATAGGTTTGGCTCAGTGAAACAGCTGTCGAATTAACACACAAATCACTGCTCATTAGAGGCGTGACTGCAAAGCTTGTGTCATAGTCAAAACCAGACAAATTAGGGCACATGGAGACCAAATTGAGAACATCCTTTTAATATTTTGAATTACATTCCATTTCATTGTCTCTGTGGCACATGTAAGTTACTGTACCTGTCCACATCCTAATGTGTGTCACAGGCAGCTGATCAAAAACAAACAAAAACAAGTTTTCACATTGACAAAACTCACCCCATGAGCCCTCCAAATATCTCTGTGACATAGGAGTAGTCTCCTCCAGATTTGGGGATTGAGACCCCCAGCTCAGCGTAACACAGAGAGCCCAGGGCAGCGATGCACCCTCCCAGTACCCACACGATCAGCGCCATCCCAACTGAGCCCGAGTGCTCCAGGACGCCTTTGGGAGAGATGAAGATCCCAGAGCCGATGATGTTCCCTGAGAGAAAAAGACAAAAACAGCCGTAAACACCGCCTTTGAGACTTTTAAGGGCAATGGCAAGTTTATATTGAGGGTAGTGAATAAGAGGCAATGGGAATGGAGGGCTCTCATGTATCTGTGCCCAATTGCAGTGGAAAGGAGTAGCCTAGACATACACACAATGCATTGTCCAGGATAGATTCAGTTTAAAGTTTGTACTTGTTGCTGGGGCAGACTTCAGACTTTATTATTTTTCAATGTCAATTTCTTACCTACGATTTGAAACGTAAAAAGCATTAGATCATATTTAGATTTATTATTCAACTTAGCACCTTAATTTATGCAGAGTAAAATAGGCATTTCATGTCGTTGATTCTAATGTTGACACTGAGATCAGAAGCAGCCAACACGTGCTTTTTACATGTGACTTGTTTATAGGAGTTCCCAAATCATTTGCATCACTCACAGCATCTTTTAACTCCGCTACCCTTCTTAAAAAGCACTGGTGACACATTGGGCCCCTCGGACGCCCCAGCCACCACTCCCCCCCAAGAGTTTATACTGGGGGCATTAATAAAGAAAGGCCTCTATTACAAGAGTAGGAGGTAAAGGCCATCACTCACCCGGAGCTCAGGGTGCTGTTAAAGTACCAGTCCATCTCATGCATTCAGACAACAGCGCTACCAGTAACGCGGCAGAAGGCAGCCAAGTGGCACAGACACATGTTACATAACTGCCACATAAATTAGCCACTTTGGGCCGCTGAGGTGGGAAGTGACCGACTCACCTTTTTTTTTTCTTTTTTTTTTTGCACGAAGCATCCGAAAGGGGCTTGGAAAAAAAGTCCCTAAAAAGCAGTTCACGGTTTAATCTCGTGACTTCTGAAGCGCAGCCAGAGAGCAGAGCACAGCCAGTGATCTCTCTGCATGCAGAAGGTGCTCCACCATTCACCACACAGGACATTTATAAATACCCCTACTGAGTAAAGGCACCCACAAGTACCACAGCTAAATTTTGCCATCAATGCATTAAAAAAAGAATTTGGCATAGAGGAGAACAGAAAGTAGGAAATCATTAGAGTAATGATCTTTGGCAAAGCACACTTTAGGGCAAGTCCGCATCTTAAATGTACAGTTTTGGAAAGTGAAACGAGGTCAAGGGTCAAGGTCTATTATTAAGTTAATTTACATACCACATTTATTCAATAAAGTGAGACAGATAAGTGGGATGTGTCCATATGCTCCAAAGATCAAGGGAAACACTGTTTAGGGACATAGGGGACTCAATACCCCATGCATTGCACACACCCTTGAGCCAAAAAGGTTGTGCAAGCCCTGTTGATTCCGTCATTGAGTTCAGTTTGGCTACAAAAGTTGCTTTCTGCCCCTGATCTATAACTCTAGGTTTTGTTTTTTTCTTTAAGCTAGTAAAAGGTACATTACTACTGCTATGGAGGGAGTCAGCTCTTTTCCTCCATGTAAAGGTTTTAAAAAGTGATTTAATTTACAACTCAATCAATGAATTAAACTCGAATGAAAAAGGGCCGTGCAAAGACTGTGCATTGTAAATCTCAGATGCTGAGCAGGGACGGGCCAGGTTAATATCGGAGTATCGTATATATCGGAGACCTTGAGGGAATACCAGGTAGCCTGTGTGAGTGGGAGGTTGGTGAGAAGAAGAAGAAGATCTTTATTTACAGACATGGTCACAAAGCGCTTTACATGAGAGCATTTTACTCCATACTCGGTGGTGATAAGCCACGTTAGTAGCTTCAGTTTCCCCGGGGAGACTGACAGAAGCGCTGTCGCGACTGCACACATCTGCGCCAACGGTCCCTCTGACCACCACCATACATTCACACACACATCATTCATCCTGGCCTATTGTACATGTTTTTGGTGGTAGGGGAAACCGGAGTACTCTCAGGAAATCTACGCAGACACGGGGAGAACATGCAAACTCCACACAGAAAGTGAGCCAATATTAAGTCAGCAAAAATAATGCCCTTACCTTGTGACTGGCTAACAGACTAAAGTTTAGGCCCGTGGTTCCCAACCTGGGGGGCGGGCCTCACCCATCACTGCCTGGGGCGAGGCTGGGTTAGGCGACCCAGAGCTCTGTCTGGCCAAAGGGTCAGGTCATAAGGGATATTGTTTGAGCAAATGACATAGATAAAAATCATCAAATATGACTGAGAAAGGGCTACAGGAGCATAAAACACTAAAAAAAATGTTTTGATATATCTATGGGGGCACAGTTTTGGACTGAGGGGGCGCGGCCCGACTACAGCACGCACAGGAGGGGCTCCAAGGACAAAAGGTTGGGAACCACTAGTTTAGGCTAATGAATGACAACAGCCATTTATCAGCTTTGATAATAAAATTACATACAGTCAATTGTAATTGACTAGAAGCTACCAGTATGGGTAAATGTTAATAGTTGTATATTCTAATTAATAAAAAATACAAACCATTGACCTATAACTGTCCTGGTGTAGTACTGAAGGTGCTGACTCCCAGCAGGCCATCCCCCTCTCTGCGACCTGGGCACTTGCTCATTTTTACGGTGCTTAGGTACATTTAAAAGTCTGCAGTGTTTGCTCTGCTCTTGCACACCATTCTGCTTGACCAGCACATTAACTTCCACATGCTTAGGCCACGTAGACCAAGGCCCATCAGCACAGAATAAGCATATAGTGCAGGTATAGGTTGAATAGGAGGTTTGATTATTCATTTCTCAATATTGATTTTAATAATACACAATGACAAATGCAAAAAAAAAGTGTGTTGTTTTTCGTAGAAATATTAGGTAGGCCTTTTATATTGTTTAGTAATAGGTGTTGTTTTGTAGAAGTAATGCTGATGCAGGTAATATATAAAGGTATAAGATAATAGGCAAACTGGCGGTAATGAAAAGTTTTCCAATCAAAGTTTTGGCCCGTGCCTCACCTATGATGATGGTGCATGCACTCAGTAGCCCGATCTCCTTCTTCAGAGTCACTTTATCCGGGACTTTCTTGGTCTTCCTCTTCTTTCCCTCGGATACGGATGATGCTCGGTGATGTGGCCTGGAGCTGATGTTGTTGATGCCATTGTGTCCATCCATCCTGTCCGCCTTCCTCCCGGGTCCTGTTCGGTCCATCCAGTCGGCAAGTGTCAACCTCCCTGTTATCCCAGCGCAGCAGAGTCCCAGTGGTCCCCGTGAGTTGCTGCTACTGCTGCTGCTGCTGGTGTCCTCTCCTCTCACTCCGTATTCATGCACAGTGAAAGGGCCGCGCTTGCGCAACAACCTGCCACTGTCCAGGGCAGAATGTTAAATACCCCCCGGCTGCCCCATGGACTCATGGGGAGAGAGAGAGAGTGATGGGGGTGGGGGCGTCCGTGTGCAGGAGGAGGGACTGTGGAACCGCAGCTGACCAGAGAGACTTGAGAGAACATTAGAGAGAGTATAAAAGAGACATAAAATAAAAAGTCAAAGTTAAAAAAATTAACAACCTTATCTTTCAGATAAGAATTGTATTGGATAGATCAGAAAAAGTTACAATTAAAGTCACATAGCATAACATTTCACTCAATGGGCCGAAATACAATAACATTTTCATCATTGGTGTTTTTATTGTTCAAAAATTACCCACAAATATACGTCTTTACTGTGAGTTGAACCCCCTGTCCTCAGAACTTACTCGTAACTTTGTTGGGAGTGAAACATCACCAGCTCATGAAAATAACATTAGCACTGCACTATCAATCTGGAATGGCTCTTGAAATGGCTTGTGGCTCAAGAAATTGTTCGTGAACAGAACAGTTGGATATTTCTGTGCTAATGTTAGGCCTATTTGCAGTGTAATACAGTGTCAATCTCACTTTTGCCGGGTTACAGACCTTAAAGGCCCGATACCAGATTTTTTTTTAATCATTTGCGCTCAATGTTTGTGAATTTAGAATAATTAGTTGTGTCTAAACTTATTCCCAACATTTGTAGCGCATTTCGAACATCCTAATTCTTCATAGTGACAAGTTTATAAGCCAATTTCACAGTTTTCAGGGTCACTCTTTTGAGATCACTGTCACAATAATGCTGAAAACATTTTCCCTGTCAGTTCTTGAAAAAATAAAAGGTACAGGGGATTTGCTGCTGGCTAAAATGGCATGAACTTGATAAAATGAAAAGCCCAGCATAGTTAAAGTTAAAAAAATATGATTTTTGTGTTTTGTAAATTGGAACCGTACCTTGCATTTTGTCTGCTTGCCCAGTTGTTAACACGTATCAATAAAGTAAAAGTTATTTGTTTTTGTTGCAAATGTAAAACCTGGCAACTCATGGCAATCCTGACACGTGGCTCTAAGGACCAGTGGTGCAGAGTCAGACTTAAACAAAGCAGCAGGTGTTATATTTGAATTTAAAACTGCTGGAATTAAAAGGATTTTTATGAGTTCAATCATGAACTCAGCCATTTATGTGGGGAAAAATACTTTGCATCTAAATCTAAAAAAATATGAAAAAACGGTTAGAGTGAGATCGTGTAGGCCTTCTCAAGGAATGGGACTTGTATTTTATTTTTTAACCTTTATTTATTTAATGTGAATTCCTGTAGAGACCCGTGTTTTTTTTTTTCACTCATTCACTTGATTCCTTTGGAAAATGCTTTGGTAAACCTAGTTCATAGTTTGTTAGCGTACCTGTTATTATTTTGCCATTGTTTTCTATTTCCTTACACGACATTTAGATTAAATTTAGAGATTGAAATTGCGACATAAATTTAGAAACATAAAAACACGGGATTACTTACATTTAAGTTTGCGACAGCCTTGTAAAGTGTGCGCACAAGATCTGTAGTTCTTCTTCTGTCCGATAGAGGGCGACGCAAAAACACCACCGCACTATTTGAAACGGAAGTGTCGTTGCTTGATTTTAGAGGCAAAAACAAACTATATCTATCCCATTGAACTATCCCCACTGTTCCTCTCAACATATGTTGGTGTTTATGTTACTTTTAGTCAAGTTACAACATTTACTCTTTGTGAATAGATGCGTTTTTAACCCGAACTTTTCTCTGAACGCGCACTGTTTAATTTCATGGACTGCGCGTCTGTTTTGGTGAATGCTGTTCCTCCTTATGGACATGTTATTGCCTGTGAGAAATGGAGAAATTCCTCGCTTATTCAAAATCTAAAGGGTACTACCTTAACTTCCTTCATAATATTCTTAAAAATTCGATTGTAAAAGAAAAAAGAAGAGATAATTTTAAGAGAGCGTCCCATCAACATTTTCTTTGTCTTTAAGGTGGTGGAATAACAATTATATTTGAAAGTGAACTTGGAGTTGCTGACTTCCACCTGCCCAACAAAAGCTGCATCATTTATGTTTCTGAAAGCGACATTATTGCGGGGAACGGCTATAAAAGAAAACTGGTTCGCTATAGAAATGTAGGTATATTGAATGGATTAGCTATGGCCTAAATATATATTTTGGATTGTGCACTGTCTTTTTATTGTCTTCTTTTAGGCTGGCAGCAGCTTCCAGGGGCTGGTGCTGGTGGAGAACACGAGACTGAGCGAGCAGTACTTTACATCCGTGCAGAAGTTTGTGGTGTTTGATCTCGGCCTGAATCTTCTGCCAGTCAGTGGACAAACAGAGGCATCCCAGCTCATCGCTCAAATTGTAAGAATGGGTACGGTGCCTTGCGAAAGTACTAATACACCTTGAACTTTTGCACATTTTGTCATGTTTACAAACCTAAACATAAAGATTTTAATTTGAATGTTTTACTGAAAGTTCACACACAAGTAACAGACAACTGTGAAGTGACAGCAAAATGATACATGATTGTCTTATTTTTCAAAAAATAGAAAACCGAAAAGTCGGGCGTGCATAAGTATTCATACAGCATGAAATAATACTTTGTGGAACCCCCTTTTTCTGCAATAACAGCAGCAAGTCTTTTTGGGTATGACTACAAGATTTGCAGATCTAGAGACTGACATTTTAGCCCATTCCTCTTTACAAAACAACTCAAGCTCTGTCAAATAAGAAGGAGAGCGTTTGTGAACAGCAGTTTTCAGGTCTTTCCACAGATTTTTAATAGGATTTAGGTCAGGACTTTGACTGGGCCGTTCTAACACGTTTATATGTTTGTTTTTAAACCATTCCATTGTAGATTTAGCTTTGTGTTTAGGGTCATTGTCCTGCTGGAAGGTGAATCTCCGCTCCAGCCTCAATTCTCTTGCTGACTCCAGCAGGTTTTCCTCCAAAATGTCTCTGTATTTGGCTCCATCCATCTTCCCAACTATTCTTATAATCTTCCCAGTCCCCGCTGAGGAAAAGCCGCCCTATAGCATGATGCTCCCCCCACCATATTTGACACTGGGGATGGTGCACTCAGGACGATGAGCAGTGTTAGGTTTGCTCCATACATAACGTTTTGCATTTGGGCCAAAAAGTAAAATGTTTGTCTCATCTGACCAAAGCACCTTCTTCCACATGGTAGCTGTGTCCTCCATATGACTTCTAGCAAACTTCAAACGGGAATTCTTATGGCCTCCTTTCAATAATGGCTTTCTTCTTGCCACTCGTCCATGAAGGCCAAATTTGTGTAGAGTACGACTTATGTACAGATTCCCCCAGCTCAGCGGCAGTACGTCGCAGCTCCTCCAGAGTTATCTTGGGGCACTTGGTTGCATTTCTGACCAGTGCTCTCCTTGTTCAGTCTGTTAGTTTAGGTGGACGGCCGTGTCTTGGTAAGTTCGCAGTGGTGCTATACTCTTTCCATTTCCGAATGATGGATTGAACAGTGCTCCGTGAGATGTTCAAATCTTGGGAAATCTTTGTATAACTTAACGCTGTTTTAAACCTCTCCACAGCTTTATCCCTGACCTCTCTGGTGAGCTCCTTGGCCTCCATGTTGTTGCTTAGTGACCAATACACTCTGACCATAGCTCTGAGGCCCTCACAGAACAGCTGTAATTATACTGAGAATAGATTACGTACAGGTGGCCAAAAGTTCAAGGTGTATTAGTACTCTTTCCGCCCCCCCCCCCCCCCCCCCCCCCGCCCCACACAAGATAGACACGCTAGATACGATGCAGTAACAAGCGTCAGAAAGCCTTTCCAAAATGTCCTTTTTTACGAAGAATGCTTTGAACGTTTCTTGCTCCGGTTTTAGGGATTTCATATTTTCCAAATGATTTAAAACAGACGAAAGAAAAGAAGAAAACAGTGTATGGGCCGCCATCTTTAATGTTTTGGAAGAGTGCGTGGTGGTGACAGGTGACGGCTTCCGTCTCTTGGTGCGTGATTGGACCGATGTGGGTAAAATCGTGAAATGATTGGCTGCGAGCAGCCGCCCAGACGGTTCTTCTTTTGAACAGAAAGGAGGAGTGTCTGGCAGGCCAGGCAATGTCTTGCTCAAGGACACAATGACAGACAAATACTCTAACCACTGAGCATCTTTCACCTTTTGTTTTTAAACGTCATTGATAAACAGATTTACTTTGGTGATTTACAAATTATTATAGAAAAGTTAAACTAGTTTAAGTAAAGCATGACTTTTTTTTTTATCTTTAAAGATACATTAACAGAGAAATTGAAGAGGACTTTACATAACGGCATACTAATTTTTCCCGCAAATACGATCTACTCAAGCAGTTTACAATTTTACTTTATAAGCACTCTGATGGAGCTGAGCGTAATATAAATTATATTGCGACCACAATATACAAAATTACAACAATATCAAAAAAATTATATTCTGATAACGATATGCGATACGATATAGCCCAACCCTACTTTACATATACATTTATTTTGGTGTCTGCTACAATTATGAATCTACTGGTGTGGAAAAATTGGTTATCCTCTAATTATAAATCAGTGCTTTACTTGTCTCCAGGTTCATGGCGAGAGCAGAGAGAACCCCTTCAGAAGGAGGAGTTCTTCACGACTCTTGGACCCTCAGGTGTTATCCATGGTGCAGCTGGTTCCTGGAGTAGGCAAGGTCAAAGCTCTGGCTCTGCTCCATCACTTCCCCAGCCTCCATCAGCTCTGCAACGCTCCACCCGCCGAAATGGAGCCCATCGTGGGTCAGGCTGCTGCTCAACAAATCCATAGCTTTTTTCACAAACCTGCTTAAGCACGCTCAGTAATACAATAAAATACATTTAGTGTTACCTTGAAAAATATTGACAGTTATTTAAGTCATCTTAAGCTAATGTTGCAATATGAATTGAATAAGATCTTTGATGGAACATTTGAAATCTTATTTACAACATTTACATATTTTATTTTTGAATCATGTATTGTGTATTTTGTTTGTGTTTATTGGTATGCATGCTGCATAGAAATGGGACAGAAACATGATACTTTTCTACAACGTAGACCAGGCTCGGATCTACGGGGGTGCAAGAGGGTGCATTGCAACTTCATTTTGAAATGTTTGCCCCCTCAGTTTTAATGGCATCACAATGTATTGGCAAGAAACTCTTATTTGCACCCATTTGAAACTCGAATGCACCCTCAGTCAGTTTGTTCTGGAGCCGGCGCTGACGTAGACTTTATAAAGAATAGAATTATGTAGCTACAAAGAGAATTTCCTGGATTTACTTCATTTGTGTGTAACGCAGGTATATTCATCGCACAAAGTGACCTTAAAACATAGTTAACTGCTCTGTAGCTATCTTTATTTATTTGAACAGGGACAGTGTACAATATACATTAGCCTCAGAAAGGAGAGATGCATTGTACCAGGTTATAGCACTTGTGCTAATTTCCACCTGCAGTCCCTGGGCCTATTGTACATGTTTTTAGTGGTAGGGGAAACCGGAGTACCCGGAGGAAACCTACACAGACACGGGGAGAACATGCAAACTCCACAGAAAGGCCCCGTCCAGGTGGGAATCGAACCCGGACCTTCTAGCTGTAAAGCACGAGCGCTGTGCTACCGTGCTGCCCAATCATGATGACAATCATGATTGTCATCTTCAAGTGATGTCCATGAAATGTGTCTATAGAGGGTATGCGGATGATAATGCAGCGTGGCAACAGGATGTTGACTAAAGCCAAATGAGTGTCAATGCCGAGGTGTGAAATTTGGTATTTGTTTTGACACTGAACACTGGGTTCTTGCCTCTACTGTTATTGTTTGGCATGACACTTCCTCCACTTTGTCGATTTCAGTCACAGGACAGGGCATCAGGCATCATTTGGAGCTAAATTCAAATGCTATTTTAATTATTTCAATAATGTATTGTGTATTTTGTTTGTTTTATATTATTACATATGTTGTATGGAAACGGGACAAAAACAGAATACATAATAAAATGCTAACATTTCTCAATTTTCTTAACAATTTATTGTAGCAATTATCTTATATCTGCATGCAATTTTAAAATGTGTCGACATCGTACAGTTTGTTTGATACTGTTTCAGGTGTGATGTAAGTAATTAGTATTACATCTATTTGCAGATGAGAATTTATTTTGTGAAGGAACTAGCTCTGTGCATCCCATGTGGTGTAATGGAGATGGAAATTCTTTCTCTGAAAATGTTACCCACATACACTTGTGCTCAATAGTTTACATACCATGGCAGATTTTGTATTATTATTATTATTATTTTTACTATTTTTCAGAAAATGAATCTTAACACAAAAAGTATTTATTTATTTTTACTCATAGTTAGTGGCTATGCGAAGCCTTTTATGATCAAACAACTGAGTTTACTCTTTTTAAATCATAATGACAGAAAGATACCAAAATTACCCCGATTAAAAATTACCCCAGTTCTTAATACTGTGTATTTACCCCTTTTACATCACTGGCTATGTTTACATGAAGGCAAAAAATCTGATCATAATCGGATTTCTGGAGTTCTTCGATTATTGAAGAGACACGTAAACAGCATAATCTGATATACATTTTGTGATAAAAATGTAATCAGATTTCTTTCTGATGTTTCACAGTTGTGTGTATAATCTAACCAGGAAAATAAAGAAAAGAGTCCAAACAAATGTTCCAAAGAAAAAACTTTTTTAATAAAAATATTAAAACAATAAATAAAACAATCACAGCTGTCTATGATAGGAGTTCAGCTTCCGGATGGCCTTGTGTATGAAACTGGGGCCATATTCTTACAATCGTGATGTTCTTTTAGAATTTCCCCTAAACGTGAAGAGTAGATCCTAGTTAAGAAAAAAGCTATTCCTAAAGTATCCTAGCTCTTAAGAGAGCTCCTAAAATGAGATCTCATAAGAGTCGGGAGGATGACTTTTAAGGAGCTTAGGAGTTCCCTAACCAGAGGACAAAATGGTGGACAGAAGAGGCAGGAGAGATATTCTCCAAACACTGGATGATAGTGAATTAATAAAACTTTACAGATTGGATCGTGCAGGAATCATGTTTGTGGTTGATCCCATTAGAGATGCACTTACTTCTCCAACCCAACGCCGCAATGCAATACCACCCAAAATGAAAGTCATCACAACATTGAGGTATTTGGCAACAGGTAAAATGCAGCAGTGATGATTTGGGTCTGTGCCATTTTACCCTCATTTACACCAAAGCGAGTAGACATGTTAAAAGTTGAAAGTGCAAAAATGACCAGCATGGCAATTAATATAAGCAAATAAATATAACTATCACTGTGTTAGTACTGTGCAAGGCCAAAGTTTTCACACATCCTGGCTGGAAAGCACTTTGAGCGTAGAAAGGCGTCAGTGGCGCAGTTGGTAGAGCTGGTAGTCTCATGATCGGAAGGTCAGGGGTTTGAATCTCGCCTTCAGCATAGACATAGCCAAATATGAACTCTGCTTTAGTCTAGCGCTTTTCCACCTACATTAGGCACTCAAAGCGTTTTCCAGCCAGAATCCACTCACATTCATACACCAGTGTACACAGACACAGGCAGGTGAAGTGTCTTGCCCAAGGACACAACGACAGTGTGCCCCTGCAGGATTCGAAACCGCCAATCCTCCAGTCACAAGATGACCCGCTCTGTGCCACTGTCAATAGACTGAAGCAGAGCTCATGTTTGGCAACAGTATGCTGGACAAGGCATCTGAAGTCCATTTGTGTGCATGGAGAAAGATTAACCAATCACCTTACAGCAGCGGCATCCAGACCCACCCCATAATTTGCATACATTAAGAGAAATACATAAATAAATAAATAAAAACAAAAATAAATGCATAAATAAATAAATAAAAAACAAATACAGAAATACAAAAATACATAAATAAATATATAAATAAAAACATAAATAAATAAATATATAAATAAATGCATTTATTACAATAAATGCATGCATTTCTTTGCAAATTTGATCTTTATTTTATTTATATATGTATTTATTGTTTTGGCAGCCACTGTCCTCCATAATATATGGAGGAGGCACAATCACTTTCAATAATCTCCACCTGGGTCTGCAGGTAGAGATGATTGAAGGGAGGAGTGGGGAGAACATTTTGTTGCTCTAAAAATCCAAAACTCTGGCATGTAAAACACAGAGTTTTAGATTGTCAGATTTCCAAAGTGAATATAAATGCATCAGATTTGATTTTTGGCTTATCTGAAACTCCAGTTATTTGATCTTTCTGGCTATGAAAACGTAGCCAATGACAGCTTGGATTCTATTGGGGGTAGTCGTGGATGGGCCTCGGATGGTAAAACTGGACATTCTTTTTGACAACCCCCCCCCCCAAAAAAAAAAAAATAAAAAAAAAAAACTCTGGGCAATATCAGCTTTGTTTTTTTTTTTTAACAAAGTGACCGTTCCGGTGTAGTGTAGCCTACAGGTGAAACTTGGAAAATTAGAATATCGTGAAACAGTTAATTGAGTTCAAACCCTAACCCACATTTGGATGATTTTGGCTTACAGCATGTATAAACCCAACATTCAAATCTCTGAAGATTAGAATTTTGTGAAAAGGGACTACATTGATCGGCTCAACGTGTCACCCTGTCGTTAGCTAATGAATCAAAAACACCTGCAAAGGCTCCCTGAGACTTTAAATGGTCTCTCAGTGGTTCAGTAGAACTCAGCATCATGGGGAAGACTGCTGACCTGACAGTTGTGCAGAAAACCATCATTGACACCCTCCAAAAAGAGGGAAAGCTTTAAAAGGTAGTAGCAAAAGAAGTTGGATTTTCTCAAAATGCTGTATCAAAGTGCATTATTAGAAAGTTAAGTGGAAAGGAAAAGTGTGGAAGAAAAAGGTGCACAAGCGGCAGGGATGAGCGCAGTCTGGAGAGGATTGGCAGGAAAAGGCCATTGAAAAGTGTGGGGGACCTTCACAAGGAGTGGAATGAGTCAATGCATCAAGAACCACCACACACAGACAGATCCTGGACATGGGCTTCAAATGTCATATTCCTCTGGTTGAAGCATCCTGGTCTTCCATAACACCTCAGCAGTGCCACAGGCTGATGGCATCCATGCCATGCATTAAGGCAGTAATTCAAGTAAAAGGGGCCCAAACCTAGTACTAAGTACATGTGCATGATTCTAGTTTTCAGAGGGCCAACATTTCTCTGTTTTAAAACCTTTTTTTTTTTTTTTTTTTAATTGATTTCATGTAATATTCAGAGATTTTGAAAATCATCAAAATTAAAACAAAGGCTTGACATGTCACTTTGCATGTCATGAGTCTATATTATATAATTTAACATGTTAAGTTGAATTACAGAAATACATTTACTTTTTTAATGTGTGCGCCCCTAGTGGTTGGGTTGACCTGTCCTGTTGGCGCGAGCCAAGTGCAGTGTGCGAATCCATCTGCTCCTAGTAAGTACAGCGCTGCTGCTTCTGCATATTACAGGTTTGTTTTTATTAACATTTACAAAACATAACCTAGTACAACCACCAAACTACGTTCAAAAACAGTGGTTGTTAAAATGGTATTTGAAAGCGTAAGTTATATCTCGTTTCTGCTTGTTTTCAAGCCTAGCAAGCCGCCGTTAGCATTTGCTTGCGGTCAATGTGCCAGACGGAACGAGCAGAACAAAATGGCGGCGCTGTGGTTTTTCACGGATCTTTTGAAGGATTTTTGACCAAACCATTCTTTATTTTCCAGCCATCTAAAGCCATGTTGAAAATATCCATCTTAAAGGTAAGTGTCTTCGATTCTTTTTTTGTTCATAATGAAGTTACTATCAAACTTCGAAGTCTAATGGTCATGCATGACCACCATTGTGTGGATGAATACTCTGTCCCATCTCCCAAAAAAATGCTCTGTTTTATCAGGTGGAAAGCCCGGCCTGCATTTGGGGTCGGGTGGAGGGTGGTCCTGGAGGTGATGCACAGACCATGGGCCAGTACGACCACTTGACCGCACAAATGAACCTTTTCTATCATGATGTCACCCAGGACCAACACAAACTAATGCACACAACCTTAGAGAAGGGACAGGTGAGCAAAGACCATGATTTGATTTTTGAGCAATATTGACCACATTGAACAATATATATATTGTAGGAAAGAGAATCATATTCAGTCCCTCCTTGATTACACAGGCATCTTTCAACACAAAACGCATACACAGAACAAAACAACAAAAACAAAAAACTCACACATGCACAATGGGTACAGTACAAGAAATCTGCAATATATCTTTCAAAGACTCTTAGGCGTTTTTTCTTGCGGGATAAAATGCCTAGCCATTATTCCAAAAGTTGCAATAACATTTCTGCTTTTCAGCAATTTATTTTTACAATGACACTTTTTAATTTTTTTTTGCATTTTACAGCAGTTTCAACCAAATAGGTTATGAGGGAATAAAAAATTGCATTAGGAAAGCCTTTATTTTTTTTATTTTGTGTGTCATCTACGAAACAGAGCTGTGTGCGTTCCCCTGTCCTCTGCTCAGCTGCAAACAGTGGGCTGAACAGACCGGCACCGGTCGCTGTGAGAGCTTCTGAGTCCACACAAAAGAACAGATGACCCATGTTTATTTCATTCATTGAGCTTTGTTTTAGAAGTTCTTGAGGGGCTACATAGTATTGCTGAAATGTGTTTTTGGCTGTTAACCTTTTTTAAAGTGCCTACTATCACATTTGTTTGACCTTGAAAATGAGAGTAAGAAAGACCTTGACCATTGATGTGAAGAAGCTGAAATGTGCATCATTCCAGGTCTCAGTTCAACAAAATGGTTGATCAATAATGAATAATGCATCTACTCTGCTAAACCTTTTTTATATTTTTATGTTAATGAATTTTGTGTACAAAATATCCTTTGAAAGCATTATAAAGGCATCTTGACCATTGTTTTTAATAATCAAGTATCTTTTCAGATCTGTGTGGCCTTCTCGCCGGCTCTGAAATGTTGGTGTCGGGCAAAGATTGAGGCAGTCATCACAGACTCTGTGTCCTGTCAGGTTCGATGCTTTTTGGTCGACCGTGGACAGCAGCTTGTAGTACCCTCAGACCAGTAAGATCATGCTTCAATTGTTCACAATTGTATAAAAACGTTTTGTCACATTAAAGTTGCTCTACTTGATTATCAATCCGTGAAAGTTTTGAGGAAGTTGAGTCAGATTTCACAGCTGTGGTGTAAATGCGTTTCCAACTCTGACACTCCCTCACATCCCCATTGTTCATTTGAGTTAACTGGAAGCACGTCTCAGCCGCAGTTCAGAGTTGAGACTTGAACAAGAGGGACCACCAATGCTAACACTGTGCCAATTTATCCTCTGACGTTCTCATTTGCGCGAGAGGAAAATGTGCTATATCTAGATGTACAACAGCGCACATGGTCTGTTTTTCTGTCACAAATGTTGGGTTTACAATGCAGATCTATGTTGCCAAATAAAGTTTACTATAAGTAAAATATTTGATTACCACAAAAATAAAATCCATGGACTGCACACATGGAGAAGAAAATGCATTTTCCAATATTAACTTACAATTTTGACCTGAGAGTTCAATTGTAGGTGGATATCCAAATCCCTTTACCCGTTTACTGCCAGGCTGCATAAAAATCAAAACTTAAAAGTCAAGATATGGAGTAACCCGACACAAAAGCCAGGCTGACTCCATTCTCTTATTTCTGGACTTGTTTGTTTCAACAATGTTTGCATCTCAAGTGCGCTTTCTGACTTTTGCCATTTTTCATTGTTGTAAGGATTCGAGTGGCAATGCCAGACTTCCTGCTGTTGCCGTTCTGGGTCCAGAGGTTTCACCTTTCAGGAGTAAAACCAATACGACTTCTAGTGTCTGTAAATGAGGAAAAGGCAAAGATGATGTAAGTCTCAACATAAATCATATCATAGTGGAAAGGGTGATTCATAAGCCGGCTTACGGGACTTGCCGGGATATGTAAGCTCTTAGAAATATAACCCCATCTCTAATATCAATCATGCATAACATGGGGTAGTCAAGTATTGATCAAACTCGAGGGGTTCACAAGCCAAAAACATTTTACAACATTGCCAGACTTTTAGTTTGATGTTTTTTAGACCGTCTAGTCACTGGGACAGCTCTTCTACGCTCTATTTACACAAACTCCTTCAAGGTAAGAGCATGTTCGAAATTTAGTGCTCATTAACCAATTCAGGTACATAATTAGTTTTCATGATTTTTATTTTGTTTAGCCTCGTCTCAAACAGAAGCAGTGTTGCATGAAACGGAAGAAGATTCAATATCGATACAGCTCTTCCTCATGTTTGGGAGCATTAAGGTAAAGACCATGTTAAACTGCAGCTGTTATATCAGTCAGTACAGGAATGTTCAGGAAAGGGGCTGTTGCCTTTTTGTACATTTTGTTTGTAGGTCTGCGCAAATGATGAGCTAGTGGCGAAAAAGTTTGCCTACTACAGCAAAGACCCAGCGGCAGGCAGTGGGTTGGATGATGAAGACCGAAAACCAGTGATGCTGTCGTCCAGCATTTTAAACCATGTTGTAAACTACACGAAGCCTTTGCCAAAGTCTTTACCTCACTCACCGCCACCTGTTGGTAAAAGAAAAGAACTGTTGTTTGAAAGTGATGCTGCCCTTTTTAAATGGTTCTTTAGTGTGTGACTAAAATGTTTACTTTAACAGCAGCTCTTTATCTGGATACTACAGAAACATGTAATTGGATGACTAATGGATTCGACCCTCAGGTCATTTATACAATTTACTTTCTATTAAACAACTTGTAATTTCTGCCTCTGTCTATCCCATATGTTCATTTTAAATGTGACTTTTTGCTATTAACAAGTGCATTTTTGTCAAATGTTTCAGACGCCACAAGATGAATTTACTATAACAGAGAAAGACACAAATTCAGACGTTGCAACAGAAAATCAACTTCCTGATATCCAATCAAGTAGTAGTTCCGAGGCTTGTGCTGCAGAAAGGTACATTAGTATTGTCCTTAAGAGCCTAAAAAAGTTCATAGATTTGTTTATTTATGTTGCTGTCTGTGCCAGTGACTGCACAGAAGAAACCGACTCTTCTTTGGCTGCAGCTTTGACCAAAAACATTAGTCTTTTCAAGTGAGTGTCTGAAATACACAATTCTGAGTTTGTGACATTGATAATGCGTACTTATTGGTGCCTGCAGATTCTTGAAGTTTCTGAACCCTCAAAGCATCTTCAATCAGACTGCAAATGTAAGTATGTGAAGTAGGCAAACTTTGCGGACTGACCTCAAACCACATATCCCTTCTAAAGCATTTCATTCTGGCCTCTTTGGAAGTTGTTTTAAACATCTTTTTGTCACTCCTTTCCATGAATATTTAAATACAGTTTTTACCCTCGTCTGCTGCATGTGACTAGAATTATTTCAAGCTAAAAATCATCAAATTCATTTGGCGCCTCATCTTCAGATCTTTAATCAAGAAAACAAACCCGACTGCCCAGAAGGCACCGCTGCAGCCCCCGATAACTGCACGCCACCCATGTATGGAAATTTCGTTGTTATAAATAAAGCTTTCTTTTTTTAATGTTGATTGAATTTATTGTGTTTTGGCAGTGAACCTACAACGGCAAATGATGAACAAAGTATAAAGTGAGGATATTAACATTTTAACACATTTGATCAATTGCCATCCAGCTTTATGTATTTTGAATAAACTTGTTGTTTTTTTTTTACAGCGGAAGTGATGACTGTCTACTTGAGCTTGAGCTTCAACAACTTTCAAATGAACCTAAAAGGTACATCAACGATAATCTGATTGGTTCGGTCTTAAATATATAATACAAAAGAGAACTGGCACCTCAACGCGGTGCTTATTAACAAAAAAAGTGAGCCATTGTTTCTTTATGTAGCAGTGAAGCGAGCAGCTTGTGTGAGTCTGAGGCCCCAGAGAAGGAGAGGTGGAGAAGTGAGGCTCATTGGGCCTGTTCCCGGTGAGATGGAGCTTAGAAATATAAAATGCTTTTATCACCATGTTTTGTGATTCATATTTTACCCCTTGCCACTTTTTTTTAACTGTGTCTAAAAATAGGCTCCTGGAGTGGTTGAACCCAGAGCCGTTAAAAGCTGATGTTGACTCAGAAGATGTAGAGGTATTTTGAGTACAGTCACTGACAGAAAACTGGGATAGATGTGGATTCAAGTGCAAGGTTCCTCATCTTTTACTTTGTGTCAGGCTGCACCAGCTGTGGACCCACAGAAGGATCTGCATCTGGTTCATTCTGTGTTCCCACTTGAGCCCTGTCAGAGTTTGGATGACACCCCCATCACTGACCAGCTCCGCCGGGTAAACGATCGCGACAAATAATGTGCCGCTTTAGAATGGAAATGTATCTATTTTAGCATCTTATTCTCAGCTGTTGATTTACTTTCCCAGCTATTACAAAGGAAGCTGCTCTACTCCCTCTCTCCCGCTGACCGCTACAGTTGGCCCGCTGTGGCTCGTGGATGTAACACTGTGATCGTGTCGCCCAATGCTGAGCAGCCAATCAGCTACCTCCCTCCGCTGCTCACACACGTCCTGCAAAACTCCATCTACTCCTCCCTCACCTCCAGCACTGGGGTCAGTACGATTTTATGTTCTCATCAAGTTTTACTAGCTGACAAAGCTGCTAGTATGCACCATTGCCTTCCAGTAAAGTCATTACCCTTTCTTCTACATCTCCAGCCCATAGTGGTGGTGGTGTGTCCTGGATGGCAAAAGGCCCAAGCCATATTTGACCTTCTGGAGGAGACCAAAGTCAGCCACAGCCTCCATCCCATGATCATCAATGTCGGAGTAAAAAAAGATGCGGCAAAATCTGTCAAGCTCCCCAAGAACTGTCAGTCCTGCTTCAGAACGATGTCAAATCATTCACATTTTTGTTTTATTTTATCTGTCACGCTTTGTGGTCCGAAAACAGGCTTGCTCATAATCACCACTCCCTTCAGTTTTGTGCGGGTCCTGTCCCATCACTGCTTCCTCTTTCTGCGTATATATCACTTGGTGTTGGATGAGGCCGATCAGCTCTTTACCCTGGCCTCTGAGCAGGTATTGTTTTAAGCCTAGGACTATCTATTAAGTCATGCAGACTGCCAATAATGCTTTAAGAACTAATAGACTTAATTAACATCTGCCTGCTCTCGAGACAGGATTGCTCTGTAAACCAGATTCTGAAACTCTGCTTGTTAAATGCCAGTAAGCAATAAAACTAGTTAAACGTTAGGTAACTGTCAGAGTTGATGAGAAAGGATGGGCGGCAGTTGTGTCCTTTAAATTTAATGAGTTTCATATTTTGAAAGTCTTATTATTTTATTTTTTTTAAACTGATGCTTTGGATTCCAGATGACGACCATCCTGCAGCATTTCCAGAAAGTGGTGTCGAGTGAGGACAAGGCGGAGTGTCCTCAACAGATCGTGGCTGTGTCCAAACAGTGGACCAGTCAGATGGAGGCGTTAATAACCGGTCACATGCCTCACCCCTCCATCATCATCACCATCCCGGAGGAGGCAGCTCTCTATGCAAATCTTCAGCAAGTAAGCAGAAACGGTAAAGTTATTCCTGAATATACAGTAACCCTTTCTGTTAGATCATCCTCATGAGTCTGGGGAGCAGTAAAATCAATGTGCTGTTGGGTACCTTGGATTTCAACCCAGATGTTGGGCAGAAGACGTTGATCATTACCTCCTCTCCTCAGGAAGCTGATGATGTGTTTGAGGTAAAAAGGCACAAATAATAACCGCCCTGCTTAAAACTGCAAAAAGCCAGAAACGTCCTGGTTGGAACTCAGTAACCCTAAAATCTAATAACCTTGTCTTGTTTTCCAGGCTGTGAGAAACAAGTCCGCCTTCTGCATGAAGTCCCACGAAGGTCTCACTCACGAGTTTGACTTTGTCGTCCAACAGTGGAAGAAAAGCATTGGTCCTGGCACACATGTTGTTCTTGGTAATCTCTCACAACACATTTCTCCATCCCAGTATTCGCTTTCATAGGGTATGATGGGTTGAACGTGAGCTTCTGTTTTAGTGACGACTAACGAATGCCTAAGATGTCTTGGGATTTGCGATGCAACTTGTGTCGTCCACTATGGTTTCCCGGCCTCCCCCAGAAAGTTTGGCAGTCGACTTTTCAGCATGGTCAAAAACTTCAGAAACCTTACCAAACCTGTAAGACTGTCCATTTAATCAATTGTTTCATATATTCAATATGTTGTATATTTTATTGAGTAATAATCCTGTGGAGCTATGGCATGGCTTTCTAGAATCTGAAAACAACAACTTGTGTGTCAGGGCTCTCGGGACAAAGTTGACACAGGCCGCCATCTCGCCAGGTCTGTGTTGCTCATCTCTGAAAGAAACGCTCGCCACGTGGTGGGAGTCCTGCGTTATTTGGGCCGGACTGGTGCTCCCCTACCCCCAGAGCTGCTGTCCTTCGCTCAGAGTGTCACTGCGGCCAGAGAGGATCAGAAAACCAACAAACCTCTGTGCAGCCACCTCAAGAGCTTTGGAGCATGCAGGTTGGTTATTACTTGTGGGGTGGTAATCTGTGGTTCTTGGGAAATCGTAACAATGCAATGAACGTTGTGAGTGAACATTTGACCCACTGTAATGTGCATTGTGGTGTTACTGGATTTTCAGGGACAGCAGTGTGTGTCCCGATCGTCACAGTTGGAATCCACACCTGGATAAATCTGAGCTTCCTGCGTCTGGAGTCATAGAAGTGAGTTCTGACTTTTTCATTTAGTGTGGTTCTTCTGCGGGGGGATAAACTATGGGCAAGCGAGGAAAAAAATAGATTGTCTGTACACGTGGCTTCTGCTACTGTCTGTATTTTTCAATTACCCGATCGGGCAACCGGATTTGCAGATTGTAGTTTGAAAACCGATCCAATTGTTTCAGAGGAGTTCACCCCTCCCACTTGGAAACGGAGCTCAATTGTGAAGTATGGTAAGACCAGGCTAGTATTAAATTAAATATTATTTTTCCTAGGTGGTGCCCCTGTTCATAAAGACGGCCTCAGTTTTTTATGGACGTATTGTCACAAAAGAGGAAAATAACTTTGAAAGCCTTGCAGCAGCGATGACTTTGTTCTATGCTGATAAGAAACCAGGAGCCACTGAGGTTCTGGCGGGAGCTCTATATGCAGTACAGGAGGAAAAGGACTTCTACAGGTGTGACAATAAATTGACTTGCATTAGGGTCTCAACCCTAGTTGAGTGTTTGCACTTTACTCGCCTAATCTGTTTTTTACCTCCATAAGGGTAAAAGTCTTGTCCATCCCAGACCGAGGAGACCGGCTGTTTTTCACCGTTTTCGTTCAGTTCATTGA
The DNA here is from genome assembly GCA_021464625.1 of Proterorhinus semilunaris. Taxonomy (NCBI): domain Eukaryota; kingdom Metazoa; phylum Chordata; class Actinopteri; order Gobiiformes; family Gobiidae; genus Proterorhinus; species Proterorhinus semilunaris. The sequence continues at coordinate 24,949,055 of CM038356.1, read as the reverse complement.
TGTGGGTAAAAGGGAGGAAGTCAAAGCCCATCAGCTGCTGCAGTTACCAGAGCAGTTCCAGTCTGTTCCGAGTCAGGCTGTGGAGATCGTCGTGTGTAGAGTCAAACCAGCCGACTCTGAAAGAGACTGGCATCCCAAGGTATCGTCATTTGTGATTTTTATATTTTGGAATTTTTCATATTTCCTTATTCATTCCACTTGTTCCAACATTTGTCTCCCATAACTCTCTGGCCTTTCAGTGCTACTGGCTATTTAGAAATGTTTTATGTGTCCAAAACAACACTTACTGCAAAATATCATTATCTAAGAACATCATGGAGCAACTGAAACATGTTCAATCTATCGTTTGTGGACCAAAAGAGTTTGTGAAATTGCTCAGCTGATGCTTAGAATCGGAGTTTGTCTGTGGGGACAGAGTTTGTTTTTCTCTGTTCAGCTCATTTCACGACACATTGTTTGTACATAGGTGTTTTAAGTTTCTTTTGTTCACAGGTCACGCGAGCAATAAGCCAGAAGATCAAAGGATTACAGCACCAAGTTCGAGTAGTTCTCACATTGGGAAACACCGTCTTTGCTGATCCAATGGTAATATTTGTGTTTAGAGATCCAGTGTACAGTTTAATATTGTAATATTCGCAGTTGGCAAACTGATTTTTAACCAATACATTGTCCTCCACAGAAATTGTCATGTGTTTGCAAAGTTTTTTTGGCCCTACTCAAAATCCTTTTGAATGTAGCCCATATCAACTTTTCAATATTTCTTACTCTAGGTGAGAGTCACTCAGGTTCCAGGAATGAAAACTCTAATAAATGAGTACAGTCTTCAGTCTGAGATCCTGAACAGTGGAATGGCAGAGAGTAACCCGGAGCACATCAACCTCCTCAAGGCCCTCTGTCATGCCGACTCAGCCGACGGCTCAAACAAGCTCTCTGTGTAAGAAACAACCACACTAAATATTTAAATTGGAGCTGTAACTAAGCACTACTTTTGGTTTCTTCAACTCACTCCTCCAATGTGGAACGCAAAGGGCCACATAGACAACAGCGGCATCTGGAAAGAATCTTGTTCTAGTTAATTTATTTTTTTATTATCCTTAAGTAACGCTACCAACCATATCGATAGTTTGTGGCGTCTTATCCATCACATCTACGCCTATACTATGGGTATTCATTTTTGCGTGTTTATATTGGTACTTAATATAACAATTCTTGTGTATCTTTAATCTAAAACATTTTACTAGTGCCCAAAAGTAAGATGAAGTACTCTCTAAACTTAATCCTAACCTGCAGGTCATCTAACCCCGTCATCACTTTGGAAAACCGTATCCAAGCTGAAGAGGAAGCCCTCACTGAGGCCTTTAGAGCGGCTGAAGTCAGGAATCTCACAGCTGCAGCGGACCGGCCACAGCTGGAGTTGCTGTGTCCTACCTCCATCATAAACAAACCTCCTTTGGTCACACTCCCACCCACCCCTCTGCCGCTGCCTCTGATTCTGCCCCGTCAGAAACTCCTGGATCGACCACAAGAAAAACAACTAAAAACGACTGATCTACTTTGTGCTTGCGAATCCTTGGAGCATTTAGCAAGGTTTATGCCTTTTACTCATGTCATTTGTTTCCTCTCACTCACTCCAATTCTTGACTTAGAGCAGTCTCGTCTGCATTTTTATCAAAAATAGTGTCATTAAACTGTAACCTTAAACTGTATTTTAATTTTATGGTGTGCGCTTTTTCAGTAATGAAGATTCCTCTCTACAGACCAGCCCAGTGATTCAAAATGGTGAGAATACATTTCACTTTGATACTTTAATGTACCCATTGGCTGTCACACAATAATATCATGTTTATGGCTGCCAGGAGTCACTAAAGAGCATGAAATGGCTAGAAATGAAGTTCTGAGAGCAACCAGCCGCCAGGTTAATGGTGAAAATGACAACAAAAGGTATGTAAAATCCCAGAAACGTCAAACATCAACAAGCTGTGCCAATAAAAAAAAGTTAAATTCTTCTTTAGTGTCACAAAGGTAATGTTTATTTTTTATAATTTTTTTTGGTCTGTCGCAATAAATTAGCATCTACATGATCCAATAATTAAAAGTTTTATCTTTGCAAAGGGTTATTTTACAACAAGGACCTAAACTTATACATGTGAACACAGCCTGGTTTGTAAACATTGGCTGCTCTTTGTGTGACTTGTGTTTTTGGTTTTAGTCTCAGCCTGCACCCCGCGGTCCGCTGGTACCAGTCGACTGACTCCCTCACGGTGACGCTGAAGCTGTCGAACCCCGAGGCTCCGAGCTGTCAGTTCTCGTCTGATCGAGTCGTGTTCAGGTCTGTTGGCAGCAGGCCGCTCATGCTGCCACACTCTCACCACGGCACACGGTGGAGCACGTTCACCAGACCCTTTTACACTGGCGGGAGCGGGTATATGCTCAGAACTAGCAGCATGTTTGTCAGTTTCTTAGGTCACTGGTGAGTGCATGGGGGGCCTCTTGTTTGCTTTAATTCATCAATTTTGTTCATAACTATTCATACGATGTAGTACATTAAATACAATTTTGAGTTTAATGAATTATGCAAGAAGCTGGTTCTGCAATTCTTTGCAATAAGATCATTGTTTGAGTTTATTTGGTGCTACTCAGACCTGCGCTGAGAGGACAGATATTTCCTGTCTAAATTATTAAAAGCAAGTCAAATGCCTCTAAAAAGGGGTAAAACCAAAGTAATGTTTGTTTTTTTATTTTTTTTAATGCCATGGGCTTTATGCACAGTAACGAGCACTTGAGTGGTAAGATCAGCATCTGGTTTCCTGTCCCTTTATATTCCTATGGAGCTTTATCAGTCTTATTCAGATACATTTTACTCAGCAGACTAGGGGTGTGACAATATATTGATTCTTAGAATCTGAGTTTGTCGTGAAATGACTTGAATACAGAAAAACAAACTCTGCCCAAACAGGTACAGACTTTAATGGAATAATGAATGCTTGGTCGTTTAAGCCAAACGAGGCACAAAAGCGTTCAGATTCATACTGTGTGTGTGTGTGTGTGTGTGTGTGTGTGTATGTATATATATATATATATATATATATATACAATGTTTTATTTTTTTTAGTTCGGGTTCAAAGTCAAAGGTGTCTAGATCTGATTTATTCATAATTTTATTTTTTAGGTCTCGTTGGCTCTGAGAAACTTTAGATCCTGAAACAAAACAATTGCTAAAAAAAAAATAGGTCATAAGCTCTAATATTATGGTAGGACCACCTTCAGCTTTGATTATAGCACACATTTGCTGCGGCATTGTTTTAAGCTTCTGCACTGTCCAAAGATCTAGTGTTGCATTAATTCCTCAACAAGATCTTGTATTGATGATGGATTGGCCACCACACAGTGGTCACACTCTCCCATGTGTGAAAATGGTCTCATGCTCCTTGAACCACTCTTTCACAATGTTTGATGAATCCTTCATCTTGGAATACGCCCGTGCCATCAGGGAATATGCAATAACCTAGTTATTCAGGATGTTCAGGTGGTCAGCAGATCTTTTTTTTGGGCATATACAGGTGAAACTCTGACTTAAAGTCATTTATTTCTGTAAGCTAACTTAAAATGTGAAACATATGATAGACTCATGACATGCAATGTGACATGTCAAGCCTTTGTTTTGATGATTATGGCTTATAGTCCATTTTCAAAATATTCTAATTTTGTTACTAATGTTTTTGCAAGCTGAGCCATAATTATCATTATAGCCAATAAAGGCTTGATATCTCACTTTTCATGATTTTGGCTTGCAGCTTGAAAAAAAAAAACAAATCCAAAATCTCAAATTTGAATTTTGGGGAAAGAGACTATATTGTTGGCTTAAAGTGTCACCCTGTCGTTGGCTAATGAATCCAAAACACCTGCAAAGGGTCTCTGAGACTTTAAATGCTCTCTCAGTGGTTCAGTAGAATTCACCATCATGGGGGAGACCTGACAGTTGTGCAGAAAACCATCATTAACACCCTCCATAAGGAGGGAAAGGCTCATAAGGTCATAGCAAAAGAAGTTGGATGTTCTCAAAGCACAATAAAAGTGTAGAAGAAAAAAGGTGCACAAGCTGCAGGGATGAGCGCAGTCTGGAGCGGATTGTAAGGAAAAGGCCATTCAAAAGTGTGGGGGACCTGCACAAGGAGTGGACTGAGGCTGGAGTCAGTGCATCAAGAGCCACCACACGCAGACGGATCCTGGACATGTCTTTTAGATATCACATTCCTCTGGTAAAAGCATCCTGGTAGGCTTGACATGTTACTTTGCATGTCATGAATCTATATCATATATTTTCACATTTTAAGTTGAATAACAGAATAACTTTTTTTCTAATTTTCCGAGTGGCACCTGTAGTCTGAATGGCCCTTACTCTTTAACTTGGACATATTGGGAAGAGTTTATACTCAAGTTTGTGATCATGGCTTCACAAGTTACTATAGCCTCTTAATAAATTGGTTTGAAATACATTTAGTGTAATTTTTATTATAAATGTGTGGATTTTCTCTACACTTGGCACACACTTTATTCATATATTACAGTTTATGGTGACATTAACCATTAGTGTCGCTGATTGCTGCCGCATTCAAATGGGAAACTAAATTCAAACAGTAGATTTTCATTTGGCACCTTTTTTGAGGCAAGTATAATCTAATATTTTATCTACATAATTTACCAACTAAAGCCAGTCGCATTAAATTCTTAGACCAGTGGTCCTAACCAAGGGGGTGTCTGGGATTGTTGGGGGTCACAGAGCTTTGGTCAGAGAGGAAGGCTATAAGGGATCTTATTTGAGCAAAATAATTGGTAAAAAGAAAAATCAAATATGACAGAGCTACAGGTGCAGAAGACGTTCCATTTCCGATTATTTGTTTGTAATAAGTGCTCATGGCAATTAGTTGTAGGATTTGATACACATGTTTTGGACTGGGGAGGTGCAGGCTGACGGGTTGTGTAAGGGGTCTTAAAGGAAAAAAGGTTGGGAACCACTGCCATAGACCGCATTTTAAGTTGTACCCACATTTTACAAATTGTCACGGTTTTGTTTATTACTTATCCCTACTTTTTTCCTAGCACAGCAATATATTAACATTTGCTAAGAAAAGACATTTAAGATAAAGCTTTTAATTGCTAAGCGTAGCAGAAAATAGGGTAGAGGTCAGAGTCAGAAACTTTCTGTGACGTGGGCATTTGTAGGCGTAACCTGTAGAATAAAATTTGTGGCCAGTTTATAATTAGGAAAATGCCTATTTGTGTTATAACTGCCAAAGTAACTTAATCTGTTAAATTTGTAGGGGGAGAGTGGACAGCAAATGGTACGAAGCTAATCTGGAACTTCACAGAAACATTGACACGGATCGATGTTCATGGAAACTCAAGGCCAATGAACCTGTCCTTACACTCCTCAAAGAGACGCCTACATACTGGGAGAAACTGGTAAAGGCAAAGGTACGTATTTGGAGTAAATCAATTAAATGTATAAATATGCTTCGGACGTAGATTCCAGAGGAGTAGGGCACAGTGACTTTTGTATTCATCTGTTTTCCCTTTCCGTGACTCGCAGCAAAAACAAAAGGCTTCAAAAGTTGCAAAGTCTGGTCGTTAACTATGCTTTTGTTTCCCTGGGGCTAATGACATTTATTTATTTTTACCTTGGAGACAAACTGTTTAATACCATAATGAGACCACAACAGTTTTGTAGTTTTTGTACCACAGCATCTGCGATATGGTGACCTTCCTAATTGCAATGTAAACCTGTGAATTAATTTATATTTTACAACAGAACATATTTGTGAGTTATGACTTGGACCACTTTGAGGAAGACGAGGACCGGCTGTGCAATGGTAAGTGCGCAGTGACAAATATAGTAGGAAAAAGCATCTAAACGTAACGACTTGACTTTTGCGTCAGGTCAGTGTTTTGTGGAGGACATTGGAGAGCACGACTTCTACGTGAACTCGGAGACCGACAGTGACTGAAAAAAAGTGTTTTTTTTTTTTTTTTTTTATATCCCCTTTTGATGTTTTGGTTTAAAATCAGCATATAGTTTCACTTGAAATATTTTGTTAAAAAATTGCTTCCTCCATAAGGTGTGGACATCAAAAAACTTCATCCAGTGCTTTAAGTGGACAAAGGAACTGTCAATACTGTCAAATGACTAAGATGAGACTTGGTAGTAATTGGAGAGATTCACTTGTTCCAGCAGCTCTTAAAGGCACTATAGCAGATTTTATTTTTATTTATTTTCTAGTAATGAAGCAAAATGTGTTGAGTACTCCTTAGGGCTGGGCAATTTATCAAATCGAGTTTTTAATAAAGGTCAAGCTCAATTGCGTGGTCCGTTTTAATCGATAATTGGCCTGTCCTATTCTAGAGAAAAAGTCCGAAACCCCGCTAATGCTGCAGTGTCTGTCAGATCAAGCCCAGGAAATACTCAAACGGGAAGGCAAGGCGCAATTATCTGGTGAATTTTAGTGTAAAATCAGCTACAAACTCTAACTATGCTAACTCGTCTAATAGGCAAAACGGAAATGCGTCACAGGTTCAGGATGCGTTTACGCCGACAATAAATTTGGACCATGTGGATTTTTGAGGCTGCAGCCGAAAGAAGAGTGGATTAGCTGGACTTCTGACAGTGAATTATTAGTTTGATCGGCTTTTATACTTATAAATGCAAGGTTTAGCCTACTAGTATTTCAAGTTGTGGCCTTGTGAGGCTCTGCACCACACACAAACATTCAAACTCAGAGATTAAAGTTGGGTTACCTGTTTGTTTCCTGATCAAAAAATGAAATGTTTAGTATTGGCCCAAACTCATTTCTAGCTCACAATGCAACAAGATCTGTTTTTTTGCAGTGTTACCTACATACACTAATGGTGAAGTAAATTCATTTTTGCCATCACACACAACAAAAAGACAGGTACCCCAGCTTTAACTATAAAACAAATGTATCAGTTTCATGAACTTGCAGGGTACCTTTCACAGAAATGCTAGAATACTAATTTAGTGCCTTCCTCCTTTGTTTATAAAAAAAAAGATATGGGGCCTTTAAGAGCACACAGCACATTAACACGGTTACTGCTGGAGTGGGTTATATGGATTCTTATAAGCGAAATGTGGTCCCCAAATTCCAAATATCCATCTTGTATCCCTTAGATCGAAGGCAAATGGATATACGTTAAAGAGGATGACTAGGGTTGCAGTAAGTGTTAAGATTCTTCTTGCTGGTGGTAGTGGACAGGACTGCTGCTACATACATGGAACACTGATATTTACTGCAGATTGAAGGAAGTCTGTTTTTGTTGTTTCAATGCAGATGTTCATTAATGTGCATTGCTCCATCAAATAAAGTACTACACATTACAGTTAAACCGGTCTATAAACTATTTTAAACTTGAACCACAAAAGCTCAAACTTTAAAAATCTACGGAACAAAAATCACCTTGGTTAAAATAAAGATACAGTTATGTAGAGTGACCATTCGTCCAGAAAAGTTGTTGAAAATCTAGGCTTTTGTCCCATATCTCAAATCTAGGCCAAACGCTGTTTTTATTTGACAATTATTTAATCAGGAAAGTCCCACGGAGATTAAGAAACCTATTCATATTTTTAATGGAAGGGGAAACCGGAGGAAACCTACGTAGACACGGGAGAACATGTAAACTCAACACAGAAATGCCCCGTTCAGGTGAATCGAAACCCAGCATATACAGTGCCTCTCGAAAGTACTAATACAACTTTTGCACATTTTGCCATGTTTACAACCATAAACATAAAGATTGTATTAATTTTTTTACTGAAAGTTCACACACAAGTAACAGACAACTGTGAAGTGAAACAAAATGATACATGATTCTGTTATTAAAAAAATAGAAAAGTGGGGCGTGCACAAGTATTCATACAGCATGAATTAATACTTTTGTGGAACCCACTTTTTCTGCAATAACAGCAGCAAGTCTTCTGGGGTTTGACTCTACAAGATTTACACATCTAGAGACTGACATCTTAGCCCATTCCTCTTTACAGAACAACTCAAGGTCACTTTTCAGGTCTTTCCACAGATTTTCAATAGGATTTAGGTCAGGACTTTGACTGGGCCATTCTAACACAATTTTTTGTAATTAATTTTATTTTTTTTAAACCATTCCATTGTAGATTTAGCTTTGTGTTTAGGGTCATTGTCCTGCTGGAAGGTGAATCTCCGCCCCAGCCTCAATTCTCTTCCTGACTCCAGCAGGTTTTCATCCAAAATGTCCCTGAATTTGGCTCCATCCATCTTCCCAACTATTCTTACAATCTTCCCAGTCCCCGCTGAGGAAAAGCAGCCCCATAGCCTGATGCTCCCCCCACCATATTTGACACTGGGGATGGGGCACTCAGGACGATGAGCAGTGTTAGGTTTGCTCCATACATAACCTTTTGCATTTGGGCCAAAAAGTTAATTTTCTTATGGCCTCCTTTCAATAATGGCTTTCTTCTTGCCACTCGTCCATGAAGGCCAGATTTGTGTAGAGTACGACTCATAGTTGTCCCATGTACAGATTCCCCCAGCTCAGCGGCACTCATTAGGAATGTTATAAAGGCAATTTAATGCACTCAGAGAAATGCTGTATGAATACTTGTGCACGCCCCACTTTTCTATTCTATAAAAAAACAATCATGTATCATTTTGCGTTCACTTCACAGTTGTCTGTTACTTGTGTGTGAACTTTCAGTAAAAAATTCAAAATAAAATCTTTGTTTACGGTTGTAAACATAACAAAATGTGAAAAGTTCAAGGTTTATTGGTACTTTCGAGAGGCACTGTACTTGGCTCGTTATTGTCTGAGTGCTCTAGAGCACACGCGGGGTGCACTGTGACGCTCCATACCGCACCTGAGTCCGCAAAGGCTACAGATGCTGTAAACTTTGAGGACAGAGATGAGGGCTGCAGTAAAGGGGCAAGAAAGAACTCCAAATGTGCCAGTTTTGTAACTTGAATCTGTCTCTTATAAAACAGCCACACTGCCTAATTTTCTCACTGCTGTTACTCACTCATCCCCACACTAAATTATATAAACGGCATCAACCAATAGAGCGATGCCTGATATGATCCATGCGACAATGTCTGCCACAAAAACGCTGTTATATCAAACAGACAAAAGCAGCTGCGCACACCATTGATGCTTTGAAACAGTGAGGTGACCTCTTCCGTCTCTTGGTGGGATGAGCTCCCTCCTCTCGGTCTGTGACTGGTCTAATATGGGTAAAATCTGAAAATGATTGGCTGCGAGCAGCGGTCCAGACGGTTCTTTTGAACAGAAAGGAGGAGTGTCGTGGTTTTGTGGGTGAGAAGTTACCTGGCAGCCAAAGTGATCCCATCACGGTAGGGCTGGGCGATAAATTGAATTAGATTAATTCATGCTTTTAAAAACAGACGATGTGGAAAATGGCAAAATTGTGTCGGCCACTCAATGTCCGCCTTGTGTGCGCCGCCAATTTAGCAGCGTTTCAGACGCTCCGTAGCGACTGTTTTCAGAAATGAAGCCAGTGGAGAACCCAGTGACTTTTTGACTCTCTGCTGCTTTACAATGGCCGTGTGTTGTGTTTTCGTTGTGCGCAATGGAGTTTTCTTCGCTAAAACAGTTTCTCCCTGGTCTGATCCTCTGCCCTTCTCCCACTCAGATTGGAGACATGGCGGAGACACAGCAGCGGCACCATGTAGCTACGCCCCTTTCCCCTTGAGTCTCCATGGAGACTGATGTCAATCACAGCAGAGCTCATGAGAATAATAACCCATGGCGTTTTCAAAAGCATTTTAAATATTCCTTGTCTTCACTCAAAAGTAAAACTTCTTATAACAGAAATACGAAATTTTAATGGGCCAAATTGTGGGCTATCTTTGAAATCTAAATATTAATGTGGTGGACTCTGGGCCCTTAACCATGCCCTTAAGCTGGGTATTAACTGCGGGATTGTGGCCATCTGTGACGAATGATCACTCGTCATGGGGAATATCTTGGGTCATTGCTCAAAATCGTAGGTCGTACAGTGAGACAGAGACAAATATTTGAAATAGAACCACCATATAACCAAAGATGAGTTGCGACCTACATCTGACAGTGTCTGACATTTTGGAACACTAGTCACAGAGCAGCCCCCTGGATGGTCATCACGAAACTGTGCTACCCGTAGCAATTGATTAGTAGCTAGGGCTAACTCAAGAAGGCTTGCTGTAAACTGGAATCGTATGAGGACTTTACACGCGCCAAAAACAACTTAAAAGCCTGGTTCCAAAGAGACTATTCTAATTTTAACCACGCTGGCTTTGGTTGCAGGGATTATTCAATTTTTGCCTAAGGCCGGGCAATTAATCAAAATATAATCAAAATGGTAATCCCTACTTTGGTATAAAGTCCGACAATTGAGATTTACCAAAGCAATGTTTGTAAACCTGTCTATTGTAAACGGCTCCTAGTTTTGGAGTTTTTTTCACTTAAACTTGGCTGTAAACGCTGCTAAAGTGGTGCTAGCCTGCTGTTTAACTTAAATGATTTTTATTAAGGTAAACAAGTTACTTAGTTCTTTTAAAAGAAATCTCGATTTTCAATTTGATTCAAAATGTACCCTAATTTAAAACAAAATGATGGCTGACTTTAAATATGTTTTAAAATATGTATTTGTTTTTAAAGTCAATGGGTGAGGAAAGACCTTCTCTTTGGTTCTCATGGTAGGGAGCTGACACTTGGTAAACAGTATTCTAATGGTGGATTTCCACCTCCCTAGCACTGCTTAAAAGCCTGGCTCCAAAGAGTTTTTCTTTCTAAAAATTGCTTTGACCCATGTGACAACAATGGGCTTGGTGTCATATTTTTAACCACGCTGGTTTTTGTACATCAAAAAAAGGTTCTAAAAATTTGAATTGATTTGACTTACCAACTTGATTTTGAAATCAGATTTTTTTTTTCAGCCCTATGATCAGTATGAGAAAAAGAATCGAGCTTCTATTGCTGTCATTCACATAACTTTTTTTCTCTGCCCCTTCTCTCCCTCGCTGCAGTCTGTTCCACTTAAAGCACTGGACTAATTTTCTCAGTATTTTGTTAATTTGTTCTGGACAGTGCATGTTAATGAACACGTGTAGCCTATATGTTGGGGAATTTTAGTTGCGTAATACAAGTACAAAAGTAAAATGGGCTTTAACAAAAAAAGGAAGCAATTTTTCTTAAACTCGTACTGATTTTTCTGAAGTTTCCTTTTGAAGTAAGAACTGACTTGATGTATCAATTAAAACTTTGTTCATTTTTTATTATAGTTTGAAAGGAAAAGGTGATTACATTTTCGGTAGTTAGGGTTGTGTTGCAAAAATGTTTGTGTTGAGGCTGATGAAAGCCGTTTTGCTACCTGCATATTGTAATATGACAAGGGAAGCCAGGCCTCATTTGCATGGGTTATGTGATCTTGCCAGCAAGCTGAATTCTCACGGTATTTGTGAGTTTACAAACACACAAGAATCCATCTTGAACCGCTCCGGCCGTCACCGTTCAGACGGAACCAAATTGGTTCTAGCAAAAAAGACACATTAACAACGCGGCAATCACAAATAAACACAAGGTATGCTGCAATCAATGGCCGCTGGTTGCACTGCTTTAAGATCGCGAAGTTAGGGGCCGACATTGTCCGCCATTGCTGCAGCTACCTCCATATGTGGGCGGCAAAACAAGCTAGTTTTGCATTAGTTTGCATTGCACTTTCCACACGTTTTAAGCAACTGTAAAGCCTGGTTTCTAACTTTTTGGACCGTTCTATAGCTAGATATTGCTCGTGTGATAATGCTGGGTTAGTTGCAATTAAAGAAACCTGGCTGGTTGTAAGAATATTTTTAGAAATCTTGTATACTAATGAGGGCCAGACATTGATTGACAGGCCGTTAGCATTAGAACTAACGGCACAGGCGTGGCTACGACCGAATGACGCGCCCCGCGAGGGCAGAGTCTACAGTGAAGATCACGCTCTTTTTAGGAACATGCTCTGTCACAGCAGGGTAGGAGTCTGTTAATCCGCCATGATTTTCCCTTCTAACGTAGTATTATGGCAAACAGGGAGGAGTGAGGAGACGGAGTCTATTAATATTATACCTATGGCTGCAACACAATACAAACGCACAACTTTTTTCAAAACTGCTCAAAGCGTGCAACCTCTCCCCGAACTATGCCAGCCAGTGCGATCCACGATTGATGTCAGCGCAAATGTTATTGACACACAAATATCAATCTGGCTGTTGCCAGATATGTGATCAGAAGCTGTGTAAAAATCACATGCTCGAAACTCACCCACTACAAAAGATTGGGGGGTCCATCAAAATAGTTTGTACCTAGAGCCCCTGTGTGTAGCTCTGCTACTTAGCCAGAATAACTTGTTTATTTATTGTACTGGTTTCTCATTTGATCAACTAAAAATATCTGAAGTGCTGCAAGGTAACTGCTGTTGTGATATTAGGCAATAAACATTTAGTTGATCATAGTTGAAGCTGACAATGTGGTGAATGTCTCTTCCTGCTTTCTCCATCCATCCATTTTCTTCCACTTGTCCGTTGCGGGGTCGTGGGGGCAGCTGTTGGAGCTGCCCAAAGAGACTAAATCTGACCGGGTTTAAAATTGCTTTGTTTTTGTCTTTACTCCTTTTATGACAAAAGAAATAAAAGCGTTGCTTGATTTTGAAAAATAAATGTCATCTTAACTTTTTGTAAATTTGAACAAATGTTGAGCCTTTTTTCAGCTCCAATTGTTTTGTTGATTGTGTTTGGTTCAGTTTATACTTGTTAAAGCCATAAGTGGAATATATACTTTTTTTATTTGTATTGCACAATAAAGCAAACCATATTGATCTTTTGGTGCATGTTTTAATTTTTGGTGGACTTGAAGATGAATAGAGCACTCGTGATTCCGAATGGAAATCTGTCAAGAGGATTTTTTTTATTTTTTTTTCACCCATTGACTTGCAATTTCCCCCTCCAAAAAATGGATAATAGAAAAACAATTTTATATGCTACATGAAATCCAAACCCAATGACACTGATGGACCTAGATTCATATAACATGCAATGTTTATAGAATGCACTTTTCATAGTGAAAGCGCTCAACAGAGACTTGAATAATTTCACACAAGCATCTTGATTTGTTGTAAACCAAAAGGCTTTAAAATGCTACATTTTAAAGGCAAACTGCATTACCTTCTAGATCATACATACTACTGTTAATACCAGACGAGATGAGCTGGAGACAAAACATTTTTTTACCACTACGGGGTCGTTTACTAAGCGTGCATGTGCAAAATGACTTCAAAAGTGTATCACCGGCAGATTCATTTACTTGCACAGCATTCCCTCATTTACATATCTGGTTTGGGACCCTAACAATGCCTGTATGCAATTTCAAAATGTGTTATGTTTTAAACTTGCACTCGCTATTTAACACTTGTATTGATAAATGCCCCCCTACATTTGACTGCGGTCACTTCATGTCTACATCTATGCTGCCTCCAGGTGGCGCTGTTAGTCTTTTCATTCATAGAATCGGGTCAGGAGCATGAGACCGATGTTAACCAATGACCAACCCTGATGTCCCTACTGGCACCAGGTCCTTTCCATTTCTCTCTCAATGAACGCATATTTCGATAAAAGCCAAGACAAATACTTTATGACCCCCGAATGACACTTTGTTGCATCTTTCTGGGTCAAATCTGGCAACCCGGTGCAGAGGCTCCACCAGCTGATGACCGTAAACAGCTGATGGCAAGCGGCAGCGGGGCTTGTAAGTGCGATGCCAAATCCTGGATGAACGGACAGACAAGCTGAAAGCAGGTACGCATTTATTTTTACCCTGGGCTTGTTTACATGGCTACGATTTTCATACGCAGTTGCAAAAGCGTTGGATTAGCTTTGATAGCGCCGTAATGCTAAGGTGCTAACTGCTAAGGTTCACTCGTGTTGTTTGTATGCTAATTTCAATGCTTCCTGGTCGCTGTTTTGATGTACATAAAAATATCGGACATCAAACATAAAATACAACGTCTAGCCACCCATGAGGAAGCTAAACTAGCAAATCTACAGTTTGTGGTAATGTGGGATAAGGATCTTCAAGGCATCGATCATAAAGCACAACAATGCCAGGGCTCTCACTTATTTTCACATACGTCTTTGAGGTTTTGTTTAGTTTTCCTTTTTTCATTCTTATATATTTCTGTATTTACATGTTTTACCATATACATATACGTCGAAGGATATGGGGATTGCTGTCACAGATGTTATGAGTAACCCATACCCTCGGGTCATTCTTTTGTTACTCTGCAAAAACATCTGTAAATTCGAGTCATCGCGTTCAGGTAAATCCACTTTACTCTGTGTTATGTAAAGATGGACAGACACTATGGCCAAGTACATTTTAAATAAAGTGAGTGACTAATCCCATTCTTTGATATGAGGTCATTGATGAGTAAAACGTGTTATTGATGAGATTACATACAACATAGCCAAGTAGATTTATTTCTGTTTTTTTTTTTTTTTACATTTTAGGTGTAGGTTTTTGTTTTCAGTTCACCAAGAAGAATCAAAGCTTCTGTTTACTACCACTAAGAAAGGCGCTTGCCCGAATATTGCACTATTTGACCTCGATTATTATTATTTTCCCCCACAGATTAATGTTAGTGATGGCTGTAATATGTTTTCAGGCTGTGTTTAAACAAAGTGTAAGTGGTTTGGCATGAGTGCGCTGCCTAAGGATGAAAAATATGACACATTCTGCTCTGAATCCTCTTAGCAGCAGTTTTCACATTCACTTGTAAAAAGATGTGCACTGATCCAGCCAAAGCAGGAGTCAGGTGTCTGTGTCTCTTCTTTCTCAGCAAATATCTTGTCTTGGCTAGGAAATTGCTTTATCGTCAAGTGGCCATACCGCCTCTGCGATGCCCAATCCCGTCAGATCTTGGAAGCTAAGCCGGGAAGGGCCTGGTCGGTACCGTTTGGGAACACCAGGAAGCCTGGGCGAATGTAGTGTGAGTGAGTGATTGGTGGTGGTCTGAGGGACCAATGGCACGGACTGGTTGCCTCGTTTCTGTCATTCTACCCCAGGGCAGCTGTGGCTACAACAGTAGCTTACCACCACCGAGTATGGAGTGAATGAATAATAACGACAATGTAGCACTTTGAGAAACTTGGTAATACAGGCGTGTAATTACCAAGTGTAATAATGCCTTACACTTGGTAAGGCATTATTATTATTATTATTAAGTCTTTGTCTAAGTACTTTGTGGTTGTATGAGGTCTTGTTAATTTAATTTTTACACATTACATTGAAGAGCTACATTATTGTCTGCCCAATGCACTTGCTATAACGTAACTGAGAGGTACTCATTTTGGAAAGTGGGTAATAACGCTAATTTGCAAATATTCAAACCAAAAGATAATGTTGCAGCTTTGCTTTGGCTGCAGGTAGCCAGTCATGAGGTTTTCTTCCACATGCTTTATTTTGACAACTGCAGAAATGGCTTTGTTAATATCTCATTGATATCAGAAACACATTTTTCAGTGCTACTCTGGTGCTGGGGCAACATACAACCCGGAATGGTCTGCAGTGTGGTTTTCACGGGAGGATCCTGTGAACTTCATTGCCCGTAATCACAGCCTACACCAACAGTCCCATGAAGGAACTTAATATCTCCTGTATGATCAAGTTTCCCAAAACATTTCCTTAGGAGTTACATGAACATTGATATCACTGCATGCTGACACCATGCTGATGCATATGTCTTATATCTTCCAGTATATAAATTACATCGTCTATTCTAATACACTGTTGTAGTCTCGCTTGTGATCCTCGGTGTCTGATGAAAGCGTGATTGGCCCAGAGGCACGGACATTCCTCTGAGAGCTGTAGGTCTATGGTCACAGGACAGAAAGGCCACATGACCGTTTCAGCTGAAGCAAAGCGAGAGTGGGGAGGATAGAGAATGGGGGGGAGGAGGTTGACATGACGTTGGCTGGGCTGAGGTCTTGAGATCTGAGCTAAAGGAGTTGGACACAGTGGACGGGTAGCATGAAACTCCCTGGAGAGGTGAGTTCAAACACTTAATGTAGTGGTTGAAATCTGTAGCTTTTAAAAGTGGCCTATAAATCTTATTTTTTTGTAAGTAACTCTACACTCTATTTTTGATTTGTTATCATTTTTGTTGACGTAGTTGTGTGCATGCAAATCTTGTCGGTTTAGCTGATATGTTGGCAATGTTATAGTCTTTAGATACCAATTCATATTAATTTACACTTTCAATTACAAACCGCGTTCAATTGTGCTTTTAACATTTTCTGTCATATCTCACATGTCTGATTTTTTTTTACTACCAGTAATTGGTGCTTGATGTCTGACTGATGAGGCCAGTTGGATAACAGTGTGCTGGCTCTATATGTGCCTACACGTCCTGGGCTTTTTGCTCCTGCTAGACACATGCTGCATTTAGAGAATTTTGCAATTGGACCACCACACACACACATGGCAGCATGATGTTGTCATCTTTAGCGTTTTTCTCACAGCAGCCTAGAATTTATAGGATCAGACAATTATTACATATCATCAGCCTCTGAAACATTGTTTAATGTTTAAAGGTTTTGGGGAAAATAGAAAATAAAAAACACTATCATTCAGATCATGCCATTGTGGGTCAACCTGCCCCAAAGGTCGGGGAAGCCGTAGCGCGTGGAGGAAACCTGGCTGGCTGCCTTCAGTGATCCTCTAAAACGGTGCAGCACCTCCTGGGTTTGTCCCCGTTTCAGAGCGTGGTGTCCTGCACTGGTCAGTTCCACCTCCTCCTTCCTCCTGCGTGGCTCCGTCCAGTCTTTCACCATCTTCTGGGAAGAGCTTAGCAGATCATCTGTTTTAGTCTCCGTGAACGTCCATTAGCCAGAACACTAGTAGGGACATAAGCCATGTGTGGCTCAGCTGTGAGTCTTGCCCGGATACCTCGTCGTTTGTCCCGTCCTTGTTTCCTGTTGCTCCTCCTGTGAAGCCTCCACTATGCTGCAGGTGTGGGGGTCTCTTAGTGCCTCTTCAGTGTCTCAGGAGAAGAAATTCGTAGGTCTCAAATTGATTTAGATGATAAGCTAGCTTTTTGTTTACTTTTAAAAAGCTGCTTTCTTTAGGACCATTATTGACTCCACTGACCCCCACAAAAACACAGCAAAGACGTACAAAAGTATCCAGTAAAACAATGTGGAACATAGAAACCACATTCATATAGTAATGAACAATCATTAAATTGGCATTTCCTCTTATAAATCAGCTGGAGCATCATTTATTTGCTCCTTTGTCGCACTGAACGGAGTCGCGCTGCTCCCTCTGAACAGCACCAGGTTATAGCATCAATGTAACAGATCCAGAGCAGGTGTCACTTATGCTTTGCCAAACCATTTGTCAGAGATCCACTAACAGACAGGTTGATGAATGATTGCCATTCCCAAATAAAAAATTCATGGCTCATCATGGGGCTGGGCAATTAATCGAAATCGCAATCTCTACTTTGGTCAATCTCAATAATCGTCATGGGACTTTATAATCGACAGGTTTACAGCCATTTGTTTGGCAGAAACAGCACCTAGTTTGGGAGTTTGGTCGAGACAATGGAAGACTTTTGCGTGTTAAATGAGACTTGATGAAAGCATTTGTTTTTGTTTCAATTCAATTCATCTTTTTTATTTGAACATCTGTTTGAGCTGAGGTTTGAATAAAAGATGTATCTAATTGTATGAATCAGCAAGTTGTATTTAATTTATTATGAAAAAATTAATCGAATCAAAAATCGAGATCGATCAATATGGGGAATATCATCGTCGTGGGTTTTTTCCCCAGCCCTAGCTCATCACATGTTTTGGATGAGCCTGATCCAATCAAGTCTGTCAGTCTGATTTTTATTTTCTTTAATATTCGTGAACTGGAACAGGAAAATAATTCGACTCTGAAGTTGTGCTGATGTTGCATTGGCACAATTAACCGCCAGCCCCCAGTGTTTAATTTGATCCCCCGTTTGGGGAACGCATTCCCCCAATTTTCAGTTTTTCAGGATAAAGGATCCAGCAAAGATTTGATCTGATATAATGGTGTTTAATGAGAGTGTTCCGCCAAATGTTTTGGCCTGTTCCTTGAATCCATCACATCAGACCAAAAGTGTTCCTGAAACTACTAATTTACAAATTAAGCCCTGCCAGCCCCTGAATCTAAACCATGTTTTAGGTTGAACACGAGAGCCAATGAACAGTGACGATGTTTACAAATGAACCATCATAAAACAATGACATTACTAATGACAAACTGGGTTGGCCTGCTCTATGAAACATCCTGTCTACAATTTCTCACCCCAATTTGTAATCCGCTAATTCAAACCGATCATGAGCGGATTCAGATCATCTTCAGCTTCATTAAACATATCAAGGCTGTATTCTGAGGAGTCATGGGATTGTTGCTTTGAAAATGTTGCGCATGATTTGGAGCAAACAAGTATTTAAATTACTGTATGAAACAGCTTTATTCAGTTAGTGAGAAACTGTTTATAGGCATGTGTTATCAATCTACAAATTCTCATCTTGTATCTGCATTTACCCTCCCTTGTGTTCCCTCCGTCAGGACCCTGACCTCCAGCTCCTTATGGCTGTATATGATGAGAACATCCTGAAGAATCCCTTTTATTTGGCCTTAGAGAAACAGAGAGCGGACCTGTGCTGCCGCGTGGCTGAGCTGCATGGCATTGTGAGTAATGGCACTTAAAATACATACATATGATAAACAGAGATAGGTAGAGTAGCTAAAATATTAAGTAAGCGTAATTTCAGACAGCAGAAGGGTAACTTTCAAATGAGGTAGAACTAGTAGCCAAAATGCAATCGGAAAGTTCAGAGGCACTCTGTACTAGAAAATATAACAATCCTTTATTCAAAAATATTTTTACCTCACGTGTAAGTCACCCTTCCATGGTCTAATCTGATCGCCTGTTTCCTGTATATCTGAACTAGCACCTTTGGGACCCTCACTTTTATATCTTAAAGAGTAACTTTACTTTGAAATATTTGTACTCAAGAAGAAGTAAAAAGTAGTGACCAAAATAATTACTCATAAATTAAATATGGCTGTCAATAGCACTTTAAATCATGAAGGTACCAACATATTTTTGTGAAAAAGTATCTGTAGAAAACTATTTCTTACAAGACTGACAACGCTGACTATAGTTGATCATAATGTTTGTTGCAGAGGTTCAGACTGAATGGGTTCTACAGTTTTTAATTCCTTACTATGATTGATTTGAAATAATTGCTTTGAATTTCTAAATCTTGCAAAATTAACTTAAGATTCCGAATCGTTCAAATCAAGGCTTCTAGTTGTATCGAGCGCCTCTGGTTCTGTCATAGACGGTGGGGAAATTGTGTTTTTTGTAACATGTGTCCTTCCTGTCTGTGCACTTGCCTCTGCAGATTTCTTTACAAATGCAATAGCAGAAGTTACCCTGAGTAAAACATGGGAATTTCCTTTGAAGATAAGGTTGTCAGTAGGTCATTTGTCAAAAAGTGTAAGCAACCTTTTTGAAAATCATGAAATGTGAAAAGGCTCCCAGATGGCATAGATGAAGCTTCGTAAAAGCAAATTAGATGAAAACTCAGCTGATTGTTTTATGACTCAAGTCTAAATCAATTATACCACTGCATTTTCATTCTGGCAATAGGTTAGGCAAGTCAGACTTGTGCGTTACAAAAAACCTTAATATGCAGTAATATGCTAGCCTGGGAATACCCATGCTGCTGTGTGCGCTTGAATCCTTTCGAACTGCACAGCAGCCTGAGGACCATGGCCCAAATCTTCCCATGGATTTGAGGACCAATCACAGAATGAGGAGGGACTATTCGATATACGGAAGCTTGTAGTTTGTTTACAAAAATAAATAAATAAATATATATATATATATATATATATATATATAATATATAATTTAATTTATTTACGGATCCAACATGACAGCAGCAGACCCGACGCCATCTTTTGATCAAGCTTTAGACCGTGTTCTAAATAGTTTAGCTCAAAAGTTTACAGAGGGTACGTCATACGTCATCGGATACAATTGATACGATTGGCTATGGCTACGTGCAGAGGCATGATAGACATTCAGCCCAATAAATGGCTATGGACAATCGTAAACCACACCTCTCCTACGAGAAAATGGATTGGTGGTCCCCAGACTAAATATAACTTGTGATATTTAGTCTGCCGATAGCCAGCTTAGTAATATGCAGCAATACAAACTAAATCAGTAAAGTTGATCTATGTATGACCCATGCCTCTCAATGCTGTAGGTTCTGGTTCCTTGTTGTGGAAGTTTGACGGGCAACAGTTTCTCGGACTCGCAGTTTGAGAGCTACGTGCTGCAGCAGGCGGAGGATGGATACCACACTGTGGACGGGAAGGTTTGTCTTTATCTGTTTACTTTCTATGGTACCCACATTTTCTCCTTTAATTCCATCCAAGAGACAATTCGTCCTTGTTGATCGCTGACTTGAACAGAACAAAACAACACTGAATCCATCATTTCACCATGTTTTCACAGTTGAAGGTCATGGTGGAATAAATCCCCGGGAAAATAATCTGTTTACAAACTTTTGAAAATGTGATTAATATGTTATTCCGGTTGCAAAGTTACTAATCTCCGGTGATTGATTACCAGAAGCAGAATTCACATGTCTAATGTCCCAGTCATTTTGTGTTAAACAAAATTACTACATTAAATATGGCTGTCAATAGCACTTTAAATCATGAGGGGACCAAAAGGTTCAGAGAAGTCTCCACCTTTCATCACATTCATACGGATAAAGTGGGTGAAATAAGTCAGGCCGACAGAGTGTAAGGCAATGTTTGTACCATGCGTCCATAGTCACAACTCGACCTGGGTCGCCTTAAGCTGCAGGGGTTTGTGGACATACCACACCTCCAGCTCATAGTCCGGTTCACTATGGAATTTTTTTGTGGAGAGTATCAAAACATTACATTTTTAAAAACTTTATTAGATAAGCAATCAGAAATGCAAGTTTCCCATTTGCTCTGAAATGTTAAAAAAAAAGTTGCAATAATAGCGATATACTGTACAATAAAAATCCATACAAATAAATAGAAGTGCCTTGATTAAGGTGCCTTGTTTAAAGTGATCACAGCTTGAGGAAAGAAACTGTTAAGATGGCGATCAGTAGAACATATGACAGAGCGATACCTTCTCCCTGAGGGAAGCATCTCAAAAAAGGCCTTAGCAGGGTGGCCTGAGGCATCATTGGCGAGTTGTAAAGCTCGATTCAAGAGTCGGGCTTTATATGTGGCCTCTTCTCTTTCAGAGTGACATTACCAAACCACACGGTAATACAACTGGTTAGGACTCTCTCAATTACACAATAATAAAAGTTCAAAAGAATCCTAGTATTTTGAGTAAACTCTCGAAGCCTGCGTAAGAAGAAAAGGCGCTGTCTCGCTTTCTTAGCAGTGTTCATCGTGTTAGAGCTCCAATTCAAGTCATGAGAATTAGAATCAGAATTATGGATAACAATAGGCAACTGATTCCTATTGTGACAAAAATCAATAACAAGTTCACATGTTTTTGAAGTGTTCAAAAAGCAGGTTGTTTTCTCTACTCCATTGAACAACATTATCCACCTCCTCATGGTAATGAGATTCATCGTTTGAATTGATCAGCCCAATGATGGTTGTATCATCGGCATATTTGATTATCACATTTTTATCATGATCAAGGTCATGAGTATACAATGTGAACGACAGGGGGCTCAAAATACACCCCTGTGGGGAATCAGTGCTAACCTATTATAATAGATCCATGGTGCTAACAAACAGCTCATCAGAAATACTACCATTGATTTTGACCCTTTGTGATCGACAAGTCAGAAAATTATTTATTAATATTCCTTATGCATGCCCCCTAAAGCCTTATAGTTTAAAGTTGTATAGCTTAATTTTATCTAAATTCTGTGTTATATGTTTTATGTTGCACGTCCACATCAAGAAAAATTCCTAGCTTGTGAACCTGTTCTCAATCAATGGCGAATAAAATCGATTCTGATTCTGAAATTAATAATTTCCAATTACAAATGGCATCGCCGAGTCCCAGGCTTGAGTAAATCCTATTTGCAAGGAAACTAGTATGGTGCAAAAAAAAAGAAAGAAATATCTTTGCATTAATCTTCCAAATAGGCATAAGGCTGGAATTTTGAAGTCATTTATCCGTTGTCAATTATATCGTCAAAATATCATCATTGTGATATTTATTTTTTCAATCGTGATAGAGATTTTAGGCCATATCGCTCCACCCTAGCGATGTCCAGAACTCCCCATTTACTCTAATGGAAAAACTGTATAATTGCACGATTTTACCAAATGACAAGAGCAAAGGGAAACATTGCTTATACCATAAGGTTTCCAAAAATATATAATTTTCATGCTCTCCGCAAAAATCCCACAACAATGGAAATCTAAACCTAGTGAACCAGAAACTTCTGAATTCAGTCACTGAGCTTTTACTCCTGGAGGCACTGTTTCTTATTAGGCCTTGATTTAGCCATAGGACCTGGCAACTGAAAGTGTGAGGCTCATTCTGTTTTCTGTTTGGATTATACACTCAATCCAAAGTGTATAATTTGTGCATAAGACGTAAACACACAAACTACTTTTACACCATGTCAATTGTAACATGTAAATAGACATTACAATTGTTGCCCCAAAAATCAATTTGAACACGTTTACCTCAGATCTGGAGATCTGGAGGTGAGTCCCGAAGCTACAACAGTTGAGAACCGATGCCTTAAACTGGACGTCCTTTTGCAGGAGGTGCGTATCCAGGACAGGCAGGTGGTGTTGGGCTCTGGTTTCCCTGCCTCCGCCTCCATCCCCATCCTGTTCGAGGAGACCTTCTACAACGACCAGGAGCAGAGCTACAGCATCCTGTGCATCTCTCGCCCCGTGGAGGTGGAGTCCAGCCCCTCTGAGCTCAGGCCGCTGCCCCCCTACTGCCTGAAGAGCGTCGAGGACGTGCGCCAGTTCCTGGGACGCCACGCGCTCCGACTGGACAAGTTCATCCAGAGCTTCGGTCAGACCTTCAAGGAGCAGGAGCGGAAGGGACTGCGGCATCACATAGTACGGGTTTACTTCCCAATGTAGTCAACGTTTATTAGTCTGCGTTTTATTTCTATTCTTCTCTCGTTTTATCCCATGGGTTGAAAGAGGATGTCGGCTTCAATTGAATTCTTTCGGTCATAAACAGGGTGAATCTAATAAGCGCATTTTTGGCATGTTTTTGCTCCTGACAGGACTCTGTGAACGGCCTCTACACTAAATGTCTTCAGTGTCTGCTGAGAGACTCTCGTCTGGTGAGTTAACCCCATGTTCTACAAGGCCTCGTTCTCCTCTTTGTTCACAGCAGTTCAGTGAATCCCAAAACCTTTGAATAAATTACCACTACAAAGAAAGGAAAATAGGATATGGACTACAAAACTGATACAAGAAAGGAATGCTTTTCACATGTCTGATAGATTTCCTTGTCCTCAATTTGCTTTACAATTTCCTTTTGAAACTGCTTTGTGTGACTCAAATGTAACCCCCCATGAATCCAATCGTTTTCCAGCGTGTAGTTCATGTTACAACACTTTCCCACCAGTGGCCGTATGATGCTACTGGTTTGGTTTGCCGTTTGCGGTGACTAATGCATTTCTCTCACTCTGATATTGTTATTCAACAGAAGCTCTTGGCCAAACAGGAAGTTCAGATGACTCTTCTGAAGCAGGCCGTGGAGGTAACGACTGCAAAGGACACGGTGCAAAATGTCACGGTCAAAACTGGATTCTAACACCGGGGGCTTAGAAATGGATACATTGTAAACGTAGATGAGGGCGGCACACATTTGGATTAAAGTTGAACTGCAATTTTTCTGACTTCTGTGATATATGAGCGATTTATGGTTTTAACCTCTTAACCCCCGCCTTAACAGAGTGCATTTTTTTTCCAATTCGGTTTTACCCAAATCTTCTGGACTGGAGAGCAATGGTTTAATGGTTTTGAAAGCTAAGGCCTGCAAAACTGATCCTAACTTTTTTGTTGTCACCTTATTTTTGTCTCCTTTTGGAAGGGTTTTTGTCGTGTTGTCGTGGCTTTTTTGTCGCGTTTTCTTATTTTTTGTCACTTTTTCGTTGCTCTTTTACGGCTTCTTTGTTGCTTTTATTGTCACTTATTTGTTTCGGAAACATGAATGCTGATTATGTAATTGTAATGCAATATTTATGCCGGCCTAATTAGTTAATAGACGCCGTTATTTGCACCGTGACCACTTCACTCAAAACCGCTCCATTTAATTCCTCAGACTTTGTAGTTTTATGTTTGTTTTGACAACCATTTCTTGTCGTCTCCAGATTTATGCTCACCATGGTATCCATGATCTGATCTTTAACTTTGTGGGGACGTTAGAGGCCACCCAGGTGAGGCCTCTTAGATCTTACTGTGTCTCTAGATTTATGCTGCAGAACTAATTTATCAGTGACCCGATGTGACTGCATTTGATTATTAAATGGTCGAATAAATGGTTATTATTTGTTTAAATTACAAAGCACAGCCAGATTTTCTTTTACTTGGACATGACTTTGCAGCTCATTTTGCAAGTACATGGTAAAAACCTATATAGCGCTTTTCCACCTACAATTTGGGTGGTAAGGTAAATTTGGTTCACAATAGCAGTCGCACGTTTAAACATGTTTAAAAGTGAAACCAAATAGTAATCAAACAAAATAAAAGTAATAATAAAACAAAAAGGGGCTTTCTCTCCACAGGACGCAGCCTTCAACAAAATAGCCCGGAGTCTGGGAGAGCTGCAGCAGAAAGACTTGGGTGTCAAACCGGAATTCAGGTCAGCTCCGCCGCAATGTCTTGGTTTAAGAATCACAGCAGTGAGAGTATTTGGGCACTGCTTTGTCTGAATGTTTGACTTTATTTGGAATAAATGGCGCTGAATGAAAGGAGACCTCCTTTTAGACAGGCGCTCTCAGTCGGTGTGCCTTAATGAGTGACTGAAGGCTTATTTTTTTGTTATTGCTCGCAGTATAAACTTGTCCCGTGCCAAGAGGGAGCTGAGTGAGTTAAACCAGCAGACGTCTCCGCTCCTCAAACTCCTGTGTTTACGGAGAGTGGCTCTGATGGCGACCCAGACGACCCACCGCACAGGTATGACTCTACTCTAAACCCAAAAGGCAGCTATTCAGGTATTATGTTATTCTATGAATTGAATACAACTTGATGATCCTTAAATTCTACCAATACATTTTGACGGTAAGATCATTCATGTAATTAATTGATCGTAACTCCTGTTTGACAAATACCACAAACACTCCTCTTTCTCCTGCTGCGGCTCGAACTGCAGTGAACTCTGGATGATCCCGAAGCTTAGTCAGGTCTTCCTCACACAGTCCCGATGCGTTTGTCCAAGTTTGCGTTGGGAAATCAGGAGTTAACTGGCGCACAACGGACCCCTCTGTCTGAGCACAGAGTGGTACGATCAGCCTTAAATTAATGTTTGTCAAAGAAGCAATTTAGTCGTTAGCGCGTCCCGGGGCAGGAGGGGAACGAACGCCAGATACAAGAAGTGCAACCATTGTAGCGGCCAAAGCATTGTCCAACAGCAGAGTCGGCTGGAACTAAGCCCACATCACAACCGATACAGGAAGAATTCCTCCCACTGTATTGGTTGTGATGTGGGCTCACATTTCTGCCTAAATTGGACATAAAATGTGGTCTGGTCTTTATTAAAATCACAAGAATGAGTAAACGGTGTCTGCTTAAGCTAATACCACCCAAACAATGGCATATTATCATATTTTTTATTGGCCATAACATATAAAACTAAACACCGGACAGTGAGGAATTAAGTAAATGAACCCGTTCCTCCTTGTCCAGTGAATGTTCAATTGTGAAAATGCCAAAGGGTTCACATACATCTCCCTCCCACAGTACATTTCATCAATAAATATTTATACTGTATTATTCTACCTTCCTTTATTATCATTATTATTATTTTCTTTGTTCATTTCTCCTCTCGTAAATCTGTCATCTCTACAGTGAGTATCGAAGCTGTGAGCGCGGACGACCTCCTGTCCGTGATCCTCTATCTCCTCGTCAAGACAGAAATCCCAAACTGGTGAGAACATTATTTTATTTAAACTTCGTGAAACAAGGAAAATGAATTTTGATGAGCAGGAGTTGCATTGGTTTGAAAAAGCCATCAGCTGTTAAGTCTAGGATGCATCGATGTTAAATTCAACTCCAATAATGGTAACAAAGCTCACTTCTCCTCAGGATGGCCAATCTGAGCTACATCAGGAACTTCTGCTTCAGCCACTCGACGAAAGACGAGCTGAGCTACTGTCTGAGCACGTTTGAGGCCGCCGTGGAGTACATCAATCTGGGCAAACTGCAGGACGCCCGATCGGTAAGCGCCCCCCCCCCCCCTTCTCCATGACCGGGCCGCCTTCGTCTTCATGTAGGAAACGCATTATTCAAAATACCTCATGTTTGGCGTCTGTTCTCAGGGCTTTGAGCTGAATGACAAGGCTTTGTTCAAGGAGAGGATGAGTCTGCTGGTTCAGACCGCTGCCTCGCCCATACACTGCCTGTTTGAGGTGAGAGGCTTTTTCTTTTCTTTCTTTTTTTTAACTGCATTTTTTTTCTAAACTTTTAATGTGAGTAAAAAAAATAAAGATCTCACAAAAGGCGACCGAGATGTCACTGTAATGCAAATATGGTCATTTCCTTTCTGGGTGACAGCTGCGCATGCGATATACAGGCCTGTATATCGCATGCGCAGACATTACAACTCTTTAGCACCCGTTTTCTCAAAATTAGGTTTCCTTTACACTCTCCCAACCACTCCCCTTTGGTAGCACCAAACCTTCCAGGCTTATACTTTTCAAAGGGATTTTTTAATATTCAATTCCTAGCCTCATTTATTCAATTTTGAAAACCAAAAATATGGCAACAAACTGAATATTTACATTTTTATTTTAACTAATAGCTTAAGATAGTAAGTTTTCTCGTTTTTAGATCAGTAAGCTATAGCAAATGTAATGTTTTGTTTCCTATTCACCAGCAGGGTGAGTCTGAGTCTGAGTGTTGGTTAATACGATGTTTGGTTTTCATGTCGATCTTTTGCGCTTTACCAATGTTTCCAGCACATAGCGAATGGGAACGAGGCGGAGATCGAGCAACTTTTGGGCGAGGGAGAGTCGGACGAGGACATTCGGATGTGTCACCCGCTCTGCTCCTGTGATCTCTGCGACCTCCAGCTGTCCGGGTCAGAGATTTATCACAGCACGCTTTTTTTTTTTTTTTTTATTAGTATTTTTGTCAGACATTGTTCAAAACAGTGATAGCTCTATGAACCTTCAAAAAACAAATACCTTCACATTTACACAAGCGTCCTTCACCTTAAAACATTTAGTCCACCTTCAATGTCCTTACAAATGTCCAAATTTGTCTCGACCCCCTTTTTTTATATACATTTATACAGAACAAACAAAAAAAAAAAGATAAAAACAATAGATAAAATGAACACAAAATTGGTAGCGTTACACAGGGGCACAATCCGTGAACCATTCTCAAATAAAGTCTGATCTTAATGGTTTAATAAACTCCAACCATCCTTTCCATATTCTGGCAAACCTTTCAGTTTCCAAACGCAGAGCGTATGTCACTTTTTCCATTATGTAAATATCATGCATCACATCAAACCAAGTTTCTTTTTTTGGCGCATCTGTTTTCATCCATTTTCTTGTGACACCCTTTTTTCCTGCCAATAGCATAATATGTAACATTTTATAATTCAAATTCTTTTCATAATTAAACTCAATTTTTCCCAAATAAAAAGTTTCAAAATTAAAAGGGAGATTTGTCTTAAGTACTTTTTCCATACAATTTTTAAGCTCTGTCCAATAGTTTCTTATCACAGGGGAACTCCAAAAGATGTGCACGTGATTTGCCACTGCCTCACCACACTGTCTCCAACAGTTTGTATCCCGATATTTTGTCTGAGTAGGAGTCCTGAAAAATCTCACTAAATTTTTCCAACCATGCTCCCTCCACCTTAAGGAAGATGTTGTTTTCCATATTTGTTGATTCATACTGTCCCATTCCTCCTCTGTCAGTTTTGTAGAGGCTTCAACTTCCCATTTCTTTTTAATATATTCGGTATCATCTCCTTTTAAATTTTCTAACCCTGTATATATTTTTGAAATTAATTTCCTATTCAGTTTTGATTGGTAAGACAAGACAAACATTTTAATTACTGCTGGCTCCATGTCAAAAAATTCTTTTTTAATATTGTGCTCCAAGTAGTGCCTCAATTGTAAAAATCTATAAAAGTCTTGGCTCACCAAGCCCCACCGTTCTTTGATGTTCTGGAAGCTATT
This sequence comes from Proterorhinus semilunaris, assembly GCA_021464625.1. NCBI lineage: Eukaryota > Metazoa > Chordata > Actinopteri > Gobiiformes > Gobiidae > Proterorhinus > Proterorhinus semilunaris. The sequence goes on along the minus strand of CM038356.1, from coordinate 24,920,526 downwards.
ACACTTATTATTTTCCAGTAACTCCCAAAACATGCGTGGACCCTGTTCCCAGTTTTTAAATCTCCCATCACTTTTATTCGGCATAAAGTCTGAGTCGAATCCTATCCATCTTAGAAGTTTACACTGATGTGACAAATCATTCTTTAAAACTATTTCAAACCATACTTTTAAAACTCTAATTTGTGCCGCCTGATAATAGCTTCTGAAACATGGAAGGGCCAGCCCTCCTTTCCCTTTAGGTAGCTGCAGAGTCCTATATCTAATTCTGGGTCTTTTCCCTTGCCAAATATACCTTGAAAGAAATTTGTCCCATTCTATAAATTCCTTATTTTGTATTTCCACAGGGAGGTTTTGAAACAGATATAGTATGCGAGGGAGAACATTAATTTTAATCACCTCAACCCTAGACGCTATTGTCATAAACGGAATTAAATTCCACCTTTCAATATCCTCTTTTATCTTGGCGATCAATGGGCCATAGTTTGCAGTTTTCAGTCGACTTAAATCTTGTGTCAAATTAACCCCCAAATATTTCAATGATTTCAAGTTCCAATTAATATCATAACTTTTTTTAATAATTTCAGATGGACTATAGTTATATGCCAGAACTTGTGTTTTCTGTACATTTATTTTATAACCAGATAATTGCCCGAATTTACCAAAATCTGACATTAGTTCAGGCACAGATGCATTAGGGCTAGACAAATATATCAAAACATCATCCGCGAATAACGCAAGTTTATGTTGATCTCCCTTGATATCAATTCCCTTTATCTTCTCATTTTGTTTTATTAATTGGTTCAGTGGCTCCAAAAAGATTGCAAACAGCAACGGACTCGCCGAACATCCTTGGCGACATCCTCTCTTCAGTGAAATGACATCTGATAAACTCCCATTGATCCTAATGCGAGCTGTTGGATTTGTGTACAAAGCTTGTATTGTCTTTATTAATGTTTCATGAAAGTTAAATTTTTGCAACACTTTATATAAGAAGTCCCATCTGACCGAGTCAAATGCCTTCTCGGCGTCCAACCCCATAATGATTGCCTCAATATTTTTATCCTTAATATGCTGCATGACATGTAGAGTCCTCCTGATGTTGTCTTGAGTTTGCCTCCCTTTTATGAAGCCAGTTTGATCTAATTGAATTATGCCCGGCAACACCTTCTCTATTCGTCGCGCTAATATTGCAGTAAACAGTCTATAATCCTGATTTAGTACACTGATAGGTCTATAATTTGAGCATTCTAACTCATCCTTGCCTTCTTTTGGTATTACAGAAATTATAGCCTCTCGCCATGAACATGGGATTTCCCCTTTCTTCAACACCCAATTAAATGTTCTTTGTAACACTGGGATTAATATTTCCCTATACACCTTGTACCATTCCGAGGTGTACCCATCAGCCCCTGGAGCTTTATTAGTTCGTAATTTAGATATGGCCATGTTAATTTCTTGTGCTGTAATTTCTGATACCAAACAGCTGTTCTGATCTTCCAATACCTTTGGTAAAACCAATTTCTCTAGAAATGAATCAATTTTTTCATGATCATCACTGGGTGATTGAGCATATAATTTTGTGTAGTATAATTCAAAAGATTTTTGAATATCCTCTGTTTTGTAACTAATTTTCTTGTTCTGATGATCCCTTATTCCATAAGTACAATTTCTTGCTTGTTGCTTTTTTAATTTATAGGCCAGTAATTTTGTTGATTTACTGCCAATTTCGTAATATCTTTGTTTTGTGAACAAGATCTTTCTCTGTATTTCTTCCGAGTAGATTTCATTTATCTCTGCTTTCTTCTTTTTTATTTCTTGAGTAGTGTCCCTATTTGGTTTTTGTTTGTGTTCTTGCTCTAGTTTCTGTAAATCTACATGGAGTGCATCTAAGTTCCTTTGTTTCTGCTTTTTCAGAAAGGCAGTTTTTGCAATTATTTTCCCTCTCAACACAGCCTTACATGCGTCCCAAAGAACCAGCGGCGAAACCTCTCCATTATCATTTTCTTCTAAATATCTTTTAATTTCTAACTCTATTTCCTCCTTACATCTACCCTTCAGTATACTTGTATTAATTCTCCATATTGTTTTCTTTTTTTCCGGGGTCAACTGCAGGTTTAAATACACGGGACTATGATCCGATAAGTCCATCACACCGATTTCACAGCTCCCCATTCTATGTCTGTCTGTATTGTACATCAAGTAATAATCAATTCTTGAGTAATTCTTGTGCGGTGATGAGTAAAAAGTGTAGTCTCTAATGGTTGGGTTCAGTTCCCTCCATACATCCATAATACCCAGTTCTTCCATCATATTTTTAACTTTTTTTGCAATTCCAGTTTGAGGCATTTGTGAAGATGTATCTAGATGAGGGTCTAACCTCTGATTTAAATCCCCTCCTGCAATTAAAATCCCTTCCCCCTCTAATGTCATCAAGTCAAACATTTGCCTGTAAAATGTCCACTCTGAGCCTGGAGGTGCATATATATTTAACAAAGTAATTAGTACCCCTTCTAGTCTTCCCTTAACTAGAACATATCTACCCTCTTTATCACTAATGACCGATAACTTCTGAAAGGGAATTTTACCCGATATCAATATCGCAACCCCTCTCCTATGACCTGATTTATATGAAGCAGCATACACCTGGGTATATCCATTTCTCTTTAATTTATCATGCTCCTTTTCCCCTAGGTGAGTTTCCTGCAAGAAAGCTATCATTGCTCCATCTTTTTTAATTTTACTGAGAATTTTGCTTCTTTTAATTGGGTGGAGAAGCCCATTTACATTGTACGAAATTATTTTAACCTGGTTACCATTAAAAGCCATTGCGTTACATTATATTCATCACCCCTGAAAAAAGATAACATATTTTTAGCAATCACAAATTTCACTATGCTACCGGAACACTGAACAACAACCAAAAAAACATAACAAAACAAACCAACATTTCTAAACATCAAAACCAAAAATAAAAGGACTTCCAAAAATGAGGTCTTCCTTTTGACCCTAACCGAGCCTAAAAAGACTCCGAGGGATGGCCTCTGGAACGAAACCGCCAGAGGGCCCTCGCTGAACAAAAAACAAAATACACGATTCACTGGCAGTCCAGCTATACCAGTCCCAACTACTCAATTTCACCATATGGGAAATATACACTTAACTGTCTTTCCATTAACACGGTTCTTTTAATCCTCACCGTGAGCTTATTTTGTGTCCACCTTGTCACCTCTGGGTCAGTCTTTTGGGTCCTGCTCCCTTCTGAACATTTGCAGTTTCTGCACATACCCGAGCGTTGCTCCCGTCGCTTTCTCTCCTCCCCTCGGGCCTCGACCTGTGCTCCACGTTAGGCGTCTTATCTTCTCCACCACGGTTACCGCTGGGTTCACAATCGCCACCTTATATCCTCTTGCCACCATATCTTTTGAGGCCGCCTCTGCAGAGTTGTATGTTATTGGCGCTTCTTCATAAAACACCCGGAACTTTGCAGGATATGGCATCTGAAAACGTATTTTCTTTTCTTTAAGCACCCTCTTCATCTCAGCATATTCTTTCCGTTGTCTCAAAATATCGGGCGCGTAGTCGTGGTCAATGTTTATCTTCCTTCCATCGAACATAAATCCCCTTTTCTGCCACGCTGCCTTGATTATTGCTTCCTTCACTCTGAAACTTTGGAATTTTACAACAATCGATCTCGGTGGAGCATGACTCGGGGGTCTCGCAGCCAGTGCACGATGAGCCCTTTCGATGTTGAGTTCAAGTGATACTGGTAGCTCTAGCTTCTCTTTCAGCAGGGTTTCGATAAAAACAGCCATTGACACGGCTCCATCTTCGGCTTGTTCTTTTATCCCATGAATCCTAATATTGTCCCTCCTTGATCGACTCTCTTGATCAGTCAGTCTTTCCGCAAACTGTTTTTGTAGCTCCAACAGCTCCAAGGTTGCGTCCTCCATGTTTTGTATTCGATCCTCGGACTCCATTATGCGTCGGCCTCTTCCACTCTGTGGTTCGTTTGTTTAATGTCATCTCTGATATCTTTGAAGGCCTCCGCATTCTCTCGGCGAAAATCTCGTAATTCTCGTAGGATAGTGTCCAGGTTCGACATTTCTTCCGGTTGCGGTATCTCTTTTGCTAGCGCCGATACCTCGCTCTCTGCTAACAGTAGCTTCTTTGCTAGCTCCGATGTACTTTCCACTTCTTCGCAGTTTTCACACGTGTTAATTCCAAGCTTTGATTTCCCTCTGGTCAACATCTAATCCAGTCCCCTTAAATATGATATCACCTTAGTATATTCTCATGATAAATATTGCTTGAAGGGGTTTTTACCAATCCTGAGTCGGGAGCTGCCTCGCTATGCTGCAGACATGTCAGTAGCTCAACCCGGAACCGATTACAGCACGCTTTTTAAAAAATTACTTTAGACATCGTGGCTAATATAATGGATAGACCAATGTTCATGGCTGTTCAGGGTATCATCCATCTGTACTCATCACATTGACCGAAGACTCAAGTCAGCTTTAAGTTGGGACAAAGTTAGAATTTCTTTTGTTACTTCAACAGAAAACAGTAATACATGAAGTTTCCCAACTGTACAAAATGAAGACAAACCACGATGACCACATTTATGCTGTGCATATTGAGTTGGCCTGATTCACTTCCTCTTACAGCCTCATCATTGCAGCTTCTACAGCTCCTTAACCTCAGTTTATTTTTATTTCTCTTACTTTCAACATGGTTCCCTTTTCACTTTTCGCTGCCTGATGCATTTGAGTAAGGAACGAAGAACCAAAACCAGTCTTTCTGTAACGCATTATTCACTGATAAAACGGAAGTGTGCGTTTCATTCAGGTTTCAAAATAATAATGTAGGGGGAAAAAGGTATTGTGCTCAACAGACCGTTTTTGTTGTTGCAGGAAGTTGAACGACCCCTCCATCATCACGCCTTTCTCCAGGGACGACCGAGGCTACACTCCGCTGCACGTCGCCGCCATCTGTGGTTAGTGAGGCTTAACCACACATGTAATACTGCAGCCATTAAAGTCTTCACGTTATCATGGTATTTTAAAACAAACAATGTCCTCGTCTCTCAGGCCAAGCACAGCTGATTGATTTATTGGTTAAGAAAGGAGCCGCGGTCAATGCCACAAACTACCACGCTCTCACGCCTCTGCACCTGGCCTGTCAGAAGGGTTACCAGGGCGTCTCTGTAAGAACGCTCTTATCTTTAGCTGCTTGAAACTAAAACACACCTGACACATCACTCTAATAAAACGACAACGACATGTTACTGTTACAGCTGCTTCTGCTGCATTATAAAGCCAACCCAAACGCTCAGGACAACAACGGGAACACGCCGCTGCACCTCGCCTGCATGTACGGGCACGAAGACGTGAGTTACACCAGATTGTTATCACTTTACTTGGTGATTAAAAGCTACCTGTCTTGTCAATAAGGTTATGGTTGTTGGAATGCTAATATTGCCATCTAGTGGAAAAGGCTGTAAACGATCTTGAATTCAAAAAATGTTTAGGGTGAGGTGTGGAAAAATGGATACAAACTGCATGACAAAAATGACGCGATTGAATGAATTGACATAATAAATGTACACATTCTGTCGTCAGTGCGTGAAGGCCCTGGTGTACTTCGACTGTCACTCGTGTCGTCTGGACGTGCAGAACGACAAAGGAGACACGGCGCTCCACATGGCCTCGCGGTGGGGCTACGAGGGCATCATCCAAGTCCTGCTCGAGAACGGCGCCAGCACCAACCTCCTCAACAAGAACAAGGACTCCCCTCTGCAGTGCGCCCTCAACTCTAAGGTCAGACAATGTTGGATCATGAATCACGTGTGTGTGCTCTTTCGATAACGTGTTACTGATTTTACCCAATGTATCGAATTTGAAAGGCCTGCAACATAAGCCCACGTGTTTGTGTGTAACTTTTCTCTGTGTGGTTATGGTGCGTGCTAGATGAGGGATGTCTGGTGAAAATATTAGCGTCTATATCGCCGTGACTGTGAAGAACTTTGCTCATTTCTTCAGTTAGCCTTGAGCCTTAGCATCTGTGCTGTTATAGCGTGATCTCCGCTCCTTTCACTCCCCCCTGCTCCACATGCAGCAGACGCAGACTCTCCTCGATTGTTCACAAGCAAAATGCCAGACTCCCATGGGCTTTTCTGACATGTGTGCACACTACAACATAAGCAGGAAAATATAGACGTCTACAAAAGTCACAGCTATACCCTGTGCATCGTTTGCAAAAGACTATACTGTACTGTGTGTCTCGTCCCAGTTAGTTCCATTTAAATCAAAGCCCAATTGTCTGCTCGACATGTTCCAAATTAATTTTTCAAACCTGACCTGCTGAGACTCAGGGACCCATTTGTAAGAACAGACTCGACTGATCCTCTGAAATCCATTTTTGGGTTCAGTTATTTCAGAAATGACAAGAATGCACAAAAAAGCATGGGATATTGATGTGTTTTTCTCTCATCTCCGCTCAGATCCTGATGTTGTTGCAGTCAACTCAAAATGAACGTCGGCGAAGCAGCAGCTTGGTGGATGTAAGTGATGCGCTTACTACAGTAGCTCGCAATAAGAATAAAGAAAACATTCAAATCTAGCCGGCCACTACTTTCGAGTACCGTAGTTGAACATACTACAGTATAATCGTTGCGCTGGACATGTAAACTAGTTCATGGTGCATAAACCCGACTCGTCTTATGTCTTTTTCGGCAGTCTCCCAGTTGCTCGCCTCTGGCCTCCAATTGCAGCAGCAGACGCACCTCTGTGTCCAGCACCTCATCCCTGGGGTCAGAGGTCAAACCAGAGACGGAGCGGGTCCGACACCGCGAGGTAACATTATCATTCAATCTTGGCACGGCTTTTTAATCGCTCTCAATGAAAATGTAAGGATACAAAGACGAAGCTCATCGAACTGTGTGCCCTAACTAAAGTCCAATGACGCTGCTCAACTATTTTCATTGCGTAAGTTGTCGAAAGCACGGAGGTTACGGTACAAAATCCATTCAGCTGCAGTTTTGGCTGAAACTGTTCACACATTTGTGCTCAAAAAAGTTGCCCGTAATTTTCCCATATTGCTCTGTTGGCGGCAGCATGCTGAAGCGAACGGCAGCATGCTAAATTCATAACGAAATGCAAAAAAATTAAATAACGATACGCAATATGTGGCGAACGGTGTTTATTCTGCCAAAATGAGTCTGTGTGTGGGAAACACTGTTTAGTTTATGAAATGCTGTTAAATAACTGATCTGACATATTTGTTACATACAAGTTGTAATGATCAGATCAATTTATGTGAGTTGTTTATAATATAAACTGATCATTACAATTACATTAATGCAACCTAAAAGTCATGTAGCCAAGAATATAAAAAAGTCCAGTGATCCTTGTTAAATATTTTCTTTTAGTTTATTAATTGATATACTGTAACTGATAATTGATCTGTAACATCATGACGAGACTTTATTGATATTAAAATGGAGAAACAAGGAACATCCACTTTTTTCTAGTAATGGGACTTATGGTTCTTTGAAGGGAGCCGTTCATTCGGGAGCCGTTCACTTTAAAGAGCCGTTCAAAAGACTGGCTCTTTTGAATGATTATGCTGTATTTAAATTTTTTTTTAAGAAAGTAAATACCCTCTGAATGGACTTTATTTTAACGAAAATTTCACTATTTCACACAATATAACATCGATATTTCCCTCTATGGAGTTGAGAAAAAAACGTACGTGAAAGAGGTGTTTAGCTTCAACGTGATCTCCTCTGTAACCGTTGTTATTTTATTAGGACTTTTATTTCTCAAACTCATTGCCTTATGCTCACTTTGAGCTCCTCGTGGAGCTGCAGCAGAGATGACCGGGGCGGACTGAAGAGGAGGCAGCGGGCGGTGATGTCGCTGCCGTTCGGAGGCGGCCAAGAGCGAAGTGGAGCTGAGCGAACAGGTGGAAGATGTGAGTGGGACGCCTGTAGCCGACTCGTCACTCGCGGACCCCGCCCGCCTTTTGAGTGCTGGCGCCGGGAGCGTTCGGGCACGCCGTTTCCCCCGAGCCGCGCTCTAAAACCCTTTCCCAACAGGCCGCGCTCAGGTCCCGCGGTCATGCATTCACAAACTGTCCCTCTGCTTCTCCTCTCTCTGCCCCACTCCAGCAGTGACTTTTGTTTCGCAAAATATGTATAAGCCTCCCCCAAAGAGGAATAAAAAAAAAAAGAAAAAAAAAAAAAAAGAGCCATTCACCTCCGCGAACCCGTTCATATCGTTCACTGTAAAGACACGTTCAAAAGAGCCAGATCGTTCACGACTGACCCATCACTACTTTTTTCACTCAGAGAAAGTCTCTTGGTATTGGATAATATCGGATATGGGCAGATACTCAAACCCCCAGTATCGGTATCGGAAGCAAAAAAGCTGGATCAGCGCATCTCTATGCAACACCTGATCTGTGCACATTTATGTTGTTGGCAGGTGGAGAAGCTTCTGCGAGCCGTGGCTGATGGGGATGTAGAAATGGTAAGTAATTTATTCTTAGTTGTGAACCATAATGATAAACTCAGTGTAAACGGAGACACGTTCGCGGTCTGTCGTCTTCAGGTGCGATACCTGCTGGAGTGGATGGACGAAGCCGAAGAGGAGGGTGCCAATCTGACATCGGAGGCTCCTTTGTGTCACCCCCTGTGCCAGTGTCCCATCTGCGCCCCCACACAAAAGGTACGAAAAGGCAAGGGGGCCGTTAGTCGGATTCCGAGGCTTGTAAAAATGTACTTCATATATAGAAAAGCAACTTCATAATCTCATTACACACATTGCCCTCTCCTTTTTAGCTCCCAGCGGCGCCCCCCGGCTCCCTGGGCGTGAACAGCAGCAACGTGGACGGTTTCACTCCGCTCCACGTGGCGGCGTTACACGGGCACTCTGCTCTGGTCTCTTTGTTGATACGGCACGGGGCGAACGTCAACGCCAGGACCAACCAGAGCGCGACGCCTCTGCACCTGGCCAGCCAAAACAGCCACATTCAGGTGAGCGGGGGGAGTGACGTTTTTAATGAGACAAACCGCGCAGTCGATTAGCGATGTATTTTAACGCTTGACGGATCGTACATACTGTATTTTGTTTCCCGTGTCTTTAGGTGGTGCAGTTTCTGCTTGAATGCAACGCCAAACTCAACAAAAAGGATCATTTTGGAAACACACCTCTAATTCAGACCTGTCTCAAGGGAAACTTGGAGACTGCCAACACCCTTATAGAGGTAAAGAAAAAAAAAAAAGAAAAATATTACCTTGCGAGACTTTTAATTTGATTTTGCCAACTGACTGGGTAAACAGGACTGGAGGATGAGGGAATTGTACAGTGTATATATAGTTTTGATGATAACCTGGAATGTCCACAGTAGGGCTGTAAATCAGTGATTGGTTTGTTGATTTCTACTGATCTCTGCGTAAGGTCAAATTAAATGTGTCACTAGTTGGTCTGTATTTTAGCACAATGTTCTGTCTTGTCCAGAGTAATGCCCTGGTGAATGTGGCCAATAGCCAGGGGAACACAGCTCTCCATGAGGCGGTGAGGGGCGGCCACCAGGGGCTGGTGGAGCTGCTGCTGCAGAGCGGAGCCTCCCCAGGGCTCAGGAACAAGAGGCAGAGGACCCCGCTGGACTGCGCCTACGAGCTGGGAGGGAAGGTAACCCCAATCCAGATGCAACTCTCCACTTAAAGGCCTCCTGATGACTCTTGCCTTCATTTAGTAAATTATCTATTGACATATGTGTAGTTTAGAGTTGAGCCTGTTTCAAAATGTTTGTAATAATAGTTCAGGTAAAATGTTTGTTTTCACAGAACACAGAAATTGTGAGAGCTCTGCAGAAAGCGTCTGGACTTTCTCCTGACGCTGAACCCATCAAACTGCTGTCTGTGCCCAAAGGAGCTCTGGGTAAAGCACTATACATACAATACCAAATGAAAAGCAGAGATTTTCACTAGAAATTGTTTTGCACATTTCTTCTCTGTCCGTAGCTCACTCATTTGTGCAGCGTCTGAGGCTCCAGGACAATGGCAACGGGAGGAGACAGAAACTGGCTCAGTCCATCAGCAGGTCTCCGTCCGCCTCCATACATTTAATCAGCTGATTTGTACGTTGACCAAAATGATAAAGTTTTTTGTTTTTTGGTTCAGGATTCAAAAAATGAAGAGGGCTTCCTCCGGACACTCACCAAGTCGGTCTCCAAACCTCAACCAGGTTCGAGTGCATAATTACTAATCATCCTTCATTCTTCACTAATGCTGTACTCTCTGACGAGCTTTATCTGCTTTAACAAGGACTGTAAATGTGATTTTTTTTTAAACTGAAAAGTCCACGTTTTCTTAAAAATTCCAGGCAAACTCTGACCGGAGGAGACTGCGGCGGGGTGAGACTGTGGACGTCAGCAGCCCAGCCCAGGGCCTCTACTCTGGGCCTCGTCTGAAAGAGCGCCCCCTCTGTCGCTGGCACACACTGGACTCGGGAGAAAACCCAACCTCGGAGCAGGAAGAGGAGGCCAGAAACTCCCCGAAAACCGCCAGAAAATTAAGCCAAGACTCGCTAAGCACCAATGAAGATTTGGACAAGACGCAGTCGGACACGAGCCAAGCACAGCTGTCTGAAATGGCCAGCACACTCAGTGCAGACTCGCCCTCGTCACAGGCCACGGAAAGCCCCTCCTCGCACGACTTCTCGCTCAACGGGACGTCCGACACCAGCAGCGTGCACCTGCAGCCTCTGAACAGGGAGGGGTCCACGGACAGTACAGAAGAACCCTGCCCGCCTCGCCCCACTGAACTCAGAATCCCAAACCTGTCGAATGATGAGGGAGAGTTGGCAAAGCCACCGGGAAAATGTGAAAAAGCCACAAATCCTGAATCCACGGACTAAAAAAAAAGCAACAAAAGGGATGGAGAGGCAAGTTATAATGTCGAAGGGGATCTGACTATCGACCAAAGATAATTTCACTTCTGAGGTTGCCATCTCACAACATTCTTTACTTTTTATTCCACGTGAATTTGACATTGATTTTGACATGCACAATCACTCCTGGTCCGAAAGTGGTAAGCACCCACTGACGGCATCGAACATTATAACTAGCCTCTCTATATATTGTACGTTTGATGTCATAAAACTGCTCTCTTCAGCTTTTTGCCTATTCACCACTAAAGAACAGCCAAAATGGGAGGTGGTAGTCGTCGTCGTTTATATTACTCGTAATAGTTTACATTAATAGCATTAATGTAAATTCATAACGAAGCTATGTAATAATAATAATATCCATCCATTCATCCATTTTCTTCCACTTTTCCGTTGCCGGGTCGTGGGGGCAGCTGTTGGAGCTTCCCAAATCACATAGCACCGGCCCCCTATGGCTCCCCCTGCAGGTGGTGGGTCCACGGGAGGACGGCCTCATGGTTCTAACCGGGCCTGTTGGTCTCTTATAAGGGGCTTCTGAACCGCTCTTTGTCTGACCCGTCACCTAGGACCTGTTTGCCATGGGAGACCCTACCAGGGGCACAAATCCCCCAACAACAGAGCTCCCAGGATCATTCGGGCGCTCAAACCCCTCCACCACGTTAAGGTGGCGATTCCAGGAAGGGATAATAATAAGTAAATATTTCCTTTCTGCAACGCACTCACACACAAGTAGATCTTTACCTCAGGCACAAACCTATCAATGCGGGCGACTTTGACTGTTCCTTCTTTGAGACCAGGATTAAGACGACAACATGTACAGATCTAAGTTGATAAAAACGAGAATACTTGGAGACAAGCACACAACTAGTAGCCACGCAAAACAAATCTCTTTAAACTATTGAACTTGCCAAGGTGGTTTATCGTGTGTCTTATTTTAATTTTAGTGTTGCCTTACTATACAAAGTGACATTTTTGTTGTTGATTTTTATGAAAAATATTGCTGATTCGCCATTTTATATTCTCTGCCAAAGCCGAATTGCAGCTGCCATAACATCACATACATCAGTTGTACAAAAACAAGCAGAGGTTTCACTGATATTTTGCACATTTTAAAAATGTTTTAATTGCCACGAAAAGACTTTAAACTAAGCCACTAACCCATTCTTTTATGCCCATGTAAATTTCAAAGATTGTAAAGAAAAATAAGATTCCATGAATTTATTAACGTCTTAACCCCCACCTGAACCGAGCACACTTTGGCTGTACCCAAATCTAAAAGCTTCTTGAATAAAGCGTCAACAAAAACGATGACGAAAACGCCTCAAACAAGTGATAAAAACTGACGGTGCATCAAAAAATGTGACAAAAGAGTGACCACAACATGACCCAAAAAAGCATCATAAAAAGAGACGAAAACAAGACAAGAATGCGTCAAAATGTGACAAAACCGCAGCAAACAACGCGACAAAAAAGTTAGTCAGTTGTCTTTCAAATGAGGCGTTACACTGTTGCTCTCCATTCCAGAAACTTTCAGATTTGGGTAAAGACGAACTAGAGAAAATGCGTTAAGAGGTTAAACAAAAAAATGATATTAAGGCAATACTTTTGAAGCACTAGCTGATTGGAGAACAACTTGAACGCGTTGCCAGATTGGTCTGAAATGTCTTAAATAGACCAGTACACTTTTTCCATCACAAAATTCAAAAGGGATGCGAGCTGACTTGGGTGTCGTCTTGGTCAAATGATTGTAATTTTGTAGTTTTAGATTGTGCCGCCGATTTGGAAGTTATTAGTATCATTAGAATGTTTTTAGTTTTACTTGAATGTTGGCGGCAGGTTCAGTGTTAAGTGAATGGATTTTACAGTCTAGTTTGGATTTGCCTTTGAGTTGACTCTGTCGTCTTCATCTGCTTTGTTTTATGAGGAAAGTGCATCAGAGAGGTTTGGCTTCTCCTGAGTGCGCGGAGATTTGAAAGACCATCTGTGTAGCCTTGATCAGTGCAATTCTAACTTTTAATTTTGACAATTTGTTATTTATGTTTTACTATTTTGATTTATTATGATTTTTCTTCTTTTGATTATTTAGAGAAAATGACTGTGCACATGATGGATTAGTCATAGTTAACGCAATCATATTAAGATTTCCTCTTGTTTCATTTTGGATGTTTACGCTGTATGTATGGGAGCTCCACCTCTTCATATCGTGGTGGTGCAGCAGGAAAACAATGTTTGTGTAAAATGCAGTTTAACTTGGAAACGGGCACTTGGTAAAACTGCATTCCTGGCAACTGATAAGTGGGATTTTTCATTCCAGCTGAATAAACGTGCATGTAAACGGCTAATGCTATGACAGTTAGCCAAGAAGATGCTAACATTATATGAATGTTTCACCGCTCCAGATATAAATTAAAACATGCAAAATGAATAACATAACCCATGCGGTGGTTTTGTTAGTTTTATCATTAGCTACACTTTTCCACTGGGGGCCGCCGTTGCTGTCTTCATCTCGCATCTGAACTCTGAGCACTCTGATCATCTCCGAGTTTACATGTTGTAATTGCCAGTTCGAGGCGGAGGTCAGACATTTACCAGTTGCCTGTAATGCAGCATCTTTTTAACCTTTCTAATGATGTGTATTTAAATTCAAATGTGCCCTTTGACCACACAGATACGACCTGCGAAAGGGCAGAGAGTTACCAAGTTAAGTAAATATGACAAAAGAAAAGACACAAACATCGAAAAAACCGGTCATGTGCACTTTCATTTACATTTTGGCTTAATAATCATTGGAGATTCACAGTATTTTAAGATCGGCTACTCATTTGGTCTTTTAAACTTGATGGATTATTACTGTAATGTATAAAAACTTAAGGCTTATGAAAGGCCTCCTGTACTGTATCTTACCCTGTGTGCATTGTCTTTAGTCTCCATATAAACCGAACCACACACACAAATCCATGACCCGCTCCAGTTGTATGTACCGCCAAAGGTTTTTACAATGCTTTTCAGGGTTTTGCATGTGTCACACAAAGTAATCATTGGAGTCTTAAAACTAGAATCAGTTTTAATTATTTTTGTAGCACTTTTATTTGAAGAGTTGGATGTTTTTTTCAAAATTATGTGAATGTGCCTTATTTAATTCACGCCCAAATTAATAAACATTGATTTACACTATGCTCTTGTTCCGGGGTTTTCTCCTTTAGTATGGACCTTTTAGGAACTGATTGAATATAGATTTACAAGTTCCTAATGCCGAAGTGGAGGTGCATTTTTATTGACAATTTCTTTGCCACCATTTTCTCACTCTCTCCATCTGTCACAGCCTCCCATTTTTCCCACTGACTCTTGTTAATCATTTCTGATCTCCGGTCCCAACCACACACACAAAAAACGCTTTTTTAATTCAGCCTTCTAGTCTCCCCATAGTGCAGCCATGTTTGTGAAGCCTGAATCTGTGTTTCTGTTAACAGTCGTTTGGTCTGTGGTTGTTTGTGGGCCTCAGACACAGTTCCACGAGAACATCACGGACCAGCAGCTGTTCTGGGGCGCGGACCAGTATGATTTTTCGGTCGTGCTGCCGGCTTCAGGACTCGAGTGTTTCTGGCATTTCTCGCATACGGGAGAAATTTTCTACCTCAACTTTATGGTAAGAAAAACAAATGGAAAATGATATTGTGTGATTTAAGGCATTTGAAAGTAACACTGACTATAAGGGAAACATTTTAATGTTCTTTCAATATTTTCACATTTATAATAATAATAATATTTAAATTAAATCACACGGCAGGAAAATTAGGCCTGAACCCGTCCCCTGTCATCCTTAGGTGCAGTGGGTGACCGGGGTGGGCCACGACAGACACCTCTCGGTCACAGTGAACGCTCCCGGGGGTCTGCTTCTGGAGACCGTCGACGACGCTACAGGGCAGATCCGCTTCGAGGCAAAAGAGACCGGTTTGTTAAAGGGTTTGACATAACTACAATAAAAAATAAGATGATAGCTCGAAGTCCTGTAGAATAATACATGAAAGCTACACGTTTATCGGAGATGTTCTATAACAGACTATTAGTTCACAAAATTGTACTTAAAGCCACACCGCGGAACATTCCAGGTTATAAGTCGCTACATAGTTCCAGCACTGTTTTTTTTTATTGGTTCTGTTGTGTCCAGGTTTTTACCAGATGTGCTTCAGTAACTTCCACAACCACTTCGGGATGATGCAGGTGTTCCTCAGTTTCGGGGTCCATTACGACGGGTATGAAAATTCCTCCACACAGAAGGAAGAGGAGAAGAAGAGGAAAGAGGAAGCCAGAAAGGACCTCAACAACACACTCAGCGTCATTGAGGTACCGCATTCGAAATCTTCTGTTAATGCAGATTTGTAAACCAAAGTTGTTGATGTTGATTTTACCTTCAAGGTCACTGTGATGTGTGACGCTGGTGGTGGTCGGAGGGGCCAAAGGTGTAGATTAGCAGCCTCATTTCCTTTTGTTTAAACCTGGGCAACTGTGCCTACATACGGTAGCACAAACGGGGCACATATGCATTACCATTGGCTGAAATGGCTCCATATTTCTGACTTTTTTCATTGAATTGAACTTTGAACACTTATACAGCCGTTGGCTACAGGGTCAAATACACACAAATGTCCCCTTTTCCTTTATGCATAAAAAGTTGCATAATGCACCTTTAACCTCTTAACCCCCACTTTAACTAATCGCATTTTCTACAGTTCGGCGTTACCCAAGTCTTTAAGCTTCTGAACTGGAGCAAACAGGCCAGTGTAAAACCTCATTTGAAAGCTAAGACTTACAAAACTGAGCTGAGATTTTTCCTTGCGTTGTTGCCACATTGTCATCACTTTTTCGTTGCTTTTTTGGTCCGTTTTTGTAACTTCTTTTGTAATAAACTTCATTTATCTTTTGGTGGCGTTTTCATTCTTGTTTACGTCTCGTTTTACACAAATCTAAACGCTTCTGGACCGGAGCTTATAGCCTATAGGCCAGTGTAACGTCTCATTTGAAAGCTAAGGCCTACAAAACGGATCGCTTTTCCAGCACATCTTTGTCACATGGTGGTCGTGTTTTTGTTCATCACATTTCCTCCCTTTTTTTGCCACCGTTTTGTCGCTTTCTCATCGCTCTTTAGCCATGTTTTTGTCACTTTTTTACTCATGTTATTGTTGCTTTTCAGGCACGTTTTTAATCGCTCTTTCGTCACTTATTTGCTTTTAGATTTGGGTAAAGCTAAACTGGTGAAAATGTGCTTGGTTCATGTGGGGGTTAAGAGGTTAAAACAAACAACAAAACTTCTAAGTCAATGCAGAGAGAAGAGCGATCTTATGATGTCTGCCCCTTTATTAACTTTACAAATTAGTTCTGTTACTTTACACAATATTTACAATTACCATTAAGCTAGTCCCAGATATAATGTCCATTTTGCAATTGGAGAAAGTTGAGCAAAATTGAATTAAATTAAAGTTATCTTGAGCACGGCCCTCTAACTCACTTCAGGTTACTCAAATGGCCCCTTGTAAAAATGAATTACCCACCCCTGCATGTTGCATATCTCCACTAAGTACAGAATGCCTGAATAATGACTACAGTGCAGTTCTTTTGATAAGCTCATTAAGCTTGAAAAGAGCAATTCAAATCCAAGTTATTTCTTTTATCATTAACTGTAATTATTACTAGTTAGGGCTAGTGTGCAACACCTACAGAGCAACAAGCTGGCGGTTTTGTTTGCTAAAAACTTACCATACTTACAACACCACTCGGCTTTCACTGACTTGAATAATAAGTCAATTGTCTCCTTTTACATGCGCCTGCATAATATTTTTCCTCCTCTTTTTTATGTATTGTATTCCCAGGGCACCACACACAAAGTGGATAAGTACGTTTTCCACATGTTTCGCTACTACGCCTTCAGCCGAATGAAGAAGAGCGCGGATTATTACCTGCTGCTGTCCAACTCGCAGTTCGTGTCCTACATGTCCCTCGGCCTCAGCCTCCTCATCCTCACCTCGGGATACCTGCAGCTCCTCTTCCTCAAACGGCTTTTCATCACCAAGACACCAGAGCAGGAGAAGAAGCCGCGCTGCTGAACGAGACAAGGATCTTTTTTTTTTAATAATGATATGAAACGTGACAACATATTTTGACCATTAAAAGTTTGTGGTAAATTGGTGTCCTATTTTGTTCAATTCATAATAGAAATTGTTCAAATGTGACGTGTTGCTTCTACTAAAAATAACTACTTTAATGACTATGGCCTCCCCTCCATTGCTATTTTCCATTTGTAGTCTGAGCGCAAAGTTAAAAATAAAAAAAATAGCATCGCACACTCATAGCCGATGTCAAAAAGTGG
Source organism: Proterorhinus semilunaris (assembly GCA_021464625.1). Taxonomy (NCBI): domain Eukaryota; kingdom Metazoa; phylum Chordata; class Actinopteri; order Gobiiformes; family Gobiidae; genus Proterorhinus; species Proterorhinus semilunaris. The sequence continues at coordinate 24,903,213 of CM038356.1, read as the reverse complement.
ATTTATTTTATTCAAGATTATGTTTCGGCATAGCCTTCTTCAGATCATTTCTATTTTTCTTTTTGGAACCACAGGGCATGTATAAAGTAAAGTTAACCTGGTCACACATGATTTTGGACCAAACCAGTTTGTCAGCTGTAGGAATGTCAGTGTCACTGATGAGAAAGCATCACCATTTGTTCTTTCCAGTAAATAGATACACGTTTAGAAAACAGTTAACTAGCAGCTTGTTTGCAATTATGTGATTACCATAATTACTAACCAAATTATCTGTTAGTTTAAAAGATGGATGATTATTTCCTGGGTAATTCTGCGGGAAGAGGGAAGACTCAGACTCTGAGCTTTTAAGTTTTTATTTATCCATCCATCCATCCATTTTCTCCCACTTGTCCGTTGCCGGGTCGTGGGGGCAGCTGTTGGAGCTGCCCAAGTCACATAGCACCATGCCCCTATGGCTCCTCCTGCAGGTGGTGGGTCCACGGGAGGACGGCCTCATGGTTCCAAACGGTTCCAAACGGGCCTGTTGGTCTCTCATAGGGGGCCCATTCACACTCTCATTCATACACCAGTGTACGCAGACACTGGAGGCAAGGAGGGTGAAGTGTCTTGCCCAAGGACACAACGACAATGTGCACCTTCAGGAGGCGGGATTCGAACCCCCGACCTTCCGATCATGAGCCGACCCGCTCTACCATCTGCGCCACCGTCGCCAAGTTTTTATTTATATATATATATATATATATATTTCTTTTTACGTCTGCTCACTGTCTCAAAGGGACTGAAAATATAGGCACATTGTGTAATTTTCATGAATTATTATTAATAGTTTAATTCTTGAGGGGATAAGAAGTGCTACATCTTTCCTGTGTCCAAGAATCATCAATAAACAATCACAATAAATATCACTCAGTGAAATACTATAAAATCCAAGAATTTATTTTATTGCAGATATTTTTATTGTAATAATAATAATAATAATAATAAATGAACAAACAAACCTGTGTGTTTGCTATGAGTGGCTCAGCTCTTCTCAGACCTTACTTTACTGGGAGCAGGACGTCTCCAGCTCGTCTCCATGGAGATATTGACTAAAGACAGCCAAATATGAGATTTAAATCAGTTAGGTCCTCTTCCATACCCACTCATTTTCTCTGTCCAGGTGGTCATTAGAAGCAAAACGTTTAAGCAGTGTGCCCTTAAAAGTAATCATGCATGTTAACTATGCTCTTGTGAAAATGAGCCTGTGTCATAAGCACTTTTAGTTTTCCCAACAGTAAAAAGTGGCACTCCTCTCCTGTGTTTCCAGCTAACCATGGACTACATGTCTCTGGTGCTGTCCCAATGCAGGAGCATCAGCTGGAAGGTCTCCGAGGCTCGTGTGATGAAGGACCGCTGTCGTCAGCTGGGCCTGCGGTTGGGCTCTGTGGAGGAAATGGTCTGAGCCCTCCAGAACGGCTTTGCATCCCCTCAGGTACAACGAAATAGATCACTTTAATGGTTAGCATTTCACAACTGACAACACTGATAAGTATCTATTACCTAATGCCTATAGTGTCTTTACTGGAAGCTGTTTGTCTTTGTCCCAGGTGGGCGGAGCTCTCCAGAGGCTCTACACCACTCAGATGAGCGCGGACGAGCTGGTTCAGAAGTGCACCGTGAACCGTATAGTCAACAAATCTAAATTCAAGAGCGAGTTCAACATCTTAGATCAACACATTCAGGACAGCCTGAGAGTCCTGGCCACGGTCCCGCACGTGGGCCAAGTCCCCTCCACAAACCCCAATGGCCTGCTGCTTAAAGGCTCTGTTGCTGCTTGTAAGTCGGACCTGAGGAAGTACCGCTGCAGCGGTGAGCTGAGCAGTCTGGCCATGTGATGCACACAGAACAACCTCCCTCTAAATGTGGAGAAGACAAAAGACATTGTTGTGGACTTTCAAAGAGGTCCAGCATGCTCCTCTAACAATCAATGGTGCTGCAGTGGAGAGGGTGACCAGCACTAAGTTCCTGGGTGTGCACATCACAGAGAACCTTTCCTGCATGCACACTACATCTCTGGTCAAGAAAAGTAATCAGCGTCTCTACTTTCTCCACAAGTTAAGAAGAGCTCGAGTCCCAGCCTCTGTTATGTGCAACTTCTACAGAGGGACTATAGAGAGCATCCTGACCAGCTCCATCACTGTGTGGCACGGCGCCAGCACTGCCTCCTGCCGGAGGAGCCTCCAGCGCATCGTGAGAGCAGCGGAGAAGATCTGTGGAGCTCCTCTCCCCTCCATTAAGGACATGTACTCCACCCGTCTCACCCGCAAAGCCGTCAGAATCACCAGGGACCCTACGCACCCATCACACAGTCTCTTCAAGGTAATGCCTTCCGGGAGGAGACTGCGGAATATACGGGCCAGGTCCAGTCGACTTAAGAACAGTTTCGTACACAGGGCCATCGGGGAGCTGAACTCCCTGCCCTCCCTTCCGCCCCTCTTCCGCCACCCCCCGCTCCACAATCAAGGATGAGAGAAATATAATTTCAAATCAGTCACATGGTTTGACAAATAAAAAAATCTTGAATCTTGAACAGATGCAAAGCCCAGTGACCTTCGGAGGGAACTTACGCTGGGATTAATGATGTCAGATATTCAGGAGCTTGGCCAGAACATAAGAGCCCAGTGTCTAGATGGTATTGGTTGTGCGGAGTCTGTTCCCATGGTGATTGATGCTGATCCATCTTTTTTTCATTTATTTCAGTTTGGTCATTTGCAGATCATTCAAAGAAATCATTCAAAACATGAAACACAATAAATGACCAGGCGTAGGCGGAAGCTAAAGCTTATAGTGCCTGCCCTTAACTTTTAAATCATAAATGCAGCACATTAATTGCAACATCTGTTCACAAAATTAACAGACCATTGTCCACAGCAGAAGCAAGCCCATTTAATTAATTTTCATTCTATTTAATATTTTTCCATCATTATTCTCTTATAAATATTATGAACTGAAAAAGAGACGTGGCTTGTTTTAACTCATTGCAGCAGCTATTCCATAATTTCACTCCTTTATTTGATAAACAGTGTGTACTTGTGGTTGATTAAATATACATAGTCCTCTGAGATTATAATTACTTTCTCGCTGGGTAAACAATATTTGCAAGCATTTAGGGATTTTATTATGTTTAACTTGGTAAATGAACTTTGCCGTGTACAAATCGACTAAGTCATAGATCTTCAAGATTTTTGATTGAAGAAACAGTGAATTACTTGGTGAATTGTATAGTGCATAATTAATTAATCTGATAACCTTCTTTTGTAATAGGAAAATTGGATTGGTTCTAGTTTTATATGTATTTCCCCATATTTAGATACCATACATTAGGTATGGTGTGACAAGAGAACTATAAAGCAAATGTAATGCATTTTTGTGCAAAGCTGCAATTGTTTGTCTTTCCTTTGCACGTTTAAAATATGCAGTTTCCATGTCATTTCACAATCAATCACTCCAAATTTTACATGATTTACTCTTTCCATTTCATTTTCGTTAATAGTGATCCTGATCTCATTATTTATCTCTTTATTACTAAATACCATACATTTCATTGTATATACATTTAGTAACAATTTATTCAAATCAAACCAATTCTTTAGTTTATATAATTATCTCTCTATCACCAACACAAGCTCTATAGACTTTTTTTACGTGGATGAATTCGGACATCCTGAAAATGATGAAAGAGAGGGATCTTGCCTTGAAAAATGCTATAAAAACTAAGACTGTAAGTTCTAAAAAGTGGTTCACAACTCTTAGGAATGAGGTAGTTACGAGTATACGTAAAGCTAAGGCCAATTTTTTCTTGACCATAATTGAAAACGCCAACTCTAAAATTATCTGGGATCAACTGAAAAAACAAACTAGGACATGACGTAAAAAAGAAAAACATATTGGAATTGGAGATTAATGGGCAACTAACAAATAGTTAAAAACTGTTGCAAATCTGTATATTCATATATATATATATATATATATATATATATATATATATATATATATATATATATTCAGGTATGGTCCTCTTCCATACCCACTCATTTTCTCTGTCCAGGTGGTCATTAGGAGCAAAATGTTTAAGCAGTGTGCCCTTAAAAGTAATCATGCATGTTAACTATGCTCTTGTGAGCATTCAGGGAGGAGACTGCGGATGCTGGTGCAGCCACAACAACCTGGAGCTGAAGACAGTGGAGATGATCGTGGACTTTAGAAAAGACACAGCCCCACCGCCCCCCCTCATCCTGACAGACTCTCCCACCCCCATTTCCATTGTGGACTACTTCCGCTTCCTGGGCACCACCATCACCCAGGACCTCAAATGGGAGCCGACCATCTGCTCCCTCATCAAGAAGGCCCAGCAGAGGATGTTCTTCCTGCGGCAGCTGAGGAAACTCAAGCTGCCAACCAAGATGCTGGTGCAGTTCTACACGGCCATCATCGAGTCCATCCTCACCTCCTCCATCACTGTGTGGTTCCCCGGCGCTACAGAACGGGACAAGCACCGTCTGCAGCGCATTGTGCGTGCTGCTGAGAAGGTGATTGGCTGTGAGCTCCCATCCCTCCAGGACCTGTTCACCTCCAGGACCCGGAGGCGTGTGGGTCGGATCACAGCTGACCCTTCTCACCCCGGACATAGACTATTCACCCCTCTCCCCTCAGGCAGGAGGCTACGGTCTATCCAGACCCATACCTCCCGCCACTTGAACAGTTTTTTCCCCTCCGCCATCAGACTCATGAACATTAACAAGTCTCTGTAGCTTAGTTACGAACTCATGGATGTTTCTGCACTGTGCGGTGTGTCCACACTTAGACCCGCTGCTATCACTTTATAACACTTAATATCACTTTATATGCCTACACATCTGTATATACAATTCCGCTGTTCATTGTCAAATTGTTGTTGTCTTACCACACGTCACTTTATTTTATCTTATTTATTTAATATTTTTTATGCATGCCCTTATAGCCTTATAGTTTAACGTTTTTAGCTTATTTTTTATCTTAATTCTGTGTTATATGTTCTATGTCGCACGTTTGCACCAAGACAAATTCCTAGTTTGTGAACCTGTTCTCAAACCATGGCAATAAACCTATTCTGATTCTCCCCGTGTCTCAGTAGGTTTCCTCCCCTACCACTAAAAACATGTACAATAGGCCAGGATGAATGAGAGTGTGGTTGAGAGTGCGCATGGGGGACAACGGATGCAAATTAGCCCAAGGCTACAATCCGGTGTGGCTTGTTTACATGCATGAGACCCATGTATGTTCATTAACATGCATTGTCCCGACCAAATAAACCAATAACAAAAAATAATAATAACTTGGTCCCAAGCAAACAAAACAACACTAAAGCCCATAGAGTCACTTTACAAACGGACAATAAAAATTCTGGACAAAAAAACAATCAGGTATCATCACTGCAACATCCTTCAAAACAATTTTCTGTAACTGCAGCCAAAGACTGGAACTCCATCCCAGCTAACATAAGAGACCTGTCCACCTACATACTGTTTAAAAAACCTCTGAAGAACTGGTTCATTACACAACAGTCTTGCAGTCATTAACTCCTGTCTGTATCATATGACTCTTTTAATGTTTGCACTGTTTTGTATTTGTATTTAACCTGTATAGTGTAGTGACTGTGTCCTACTTTGTATTTTATTGCACTGACCTCGAATGTTTTATTGTCTTAGGGAGACTATTTACATCTGTCCAGGGACTACGGATGAAAAATAGCCTTTTGACTAATTCCGGTGCATTTACAGAAATGTTGATTAATGTACAGTGTACATTTTGGACTTACCACAAATACAACTTTCAAGAAACCATTGCGTTGCTTCCTGCACATACATTCCTGGAGAGTCAGATGAGTTGGCATGTTTCGTTCTTGTCAAAAAAACAAACCTGTTGAACCAGTGACGAGTGGTCTGGCGTCTGTTTCACATAGTGTACTAATCTAAACCCGGACTGCAGGGCACAGTACAGGACAAATTCTACTCAATCAAAAATAAAGGTAATTATCTTTTACTTTAACAAAATTCTACAACGCTCCATGGAAAAAGACAAATATTGACTATAACAGTATCACACTTGTATTTTTTTTTTCCTTTTACTAAAACTGTAAATATATTTGTTTAAAATATGTCATTTGTGTATCTCCCCCCTTAATTTGTTTTGTCATCAGGAAAATGCATGTGCTGTATAATTGTGAAAGAACTTAATGTAACAACTTGTTTATGGTCACTTTTAAACAGCCAAATTATAATTGTCAGGAAGTGCCACTCTGAAACTCTGCTTGTTAATTCCCTCTTCACGTGGGTTTGGTGGCTTGCTAGCCAGCACTTCTATAGCTCTAAGGTTATGTTTTTCCGTTATTGCAGGAAGTTTTTGTAATTCATCTACAAATAAATAAATAAACAAACAAATCAATTGTTTGGGGTGGCCAACACTTACACATTTACAGTAGTCTTTCTTGAATCTAGTGCCCCACCTTAAACCAGTAAATTGGTAAGAGGTCTACGCCAAATCGGATGTGCGTCAGCGTCCGCCATGATAAGTAGCATCTGAATTGGGTTGTCGGTTATGAAGGAGTTAGGGAAAGTGGCCTGTATGTTAACTATCATAGCCACTTTAGCATAGGGACCTCTGATGCTAACTCACTGGCGATTAGGAGCTATGTGCCATACAGTCTATGGTCTCGGGCCAACATTTTTTATGCCGATATATGGCGGGCCGCCGGTCAATTGATAAAAAATAGATTTATTCATGCATGGATATTCAATACTAGATAACCCCAAACTATACATATGTTTTGTTTAAAAATAAAATATTGTTTGAAACAATACTGTCGAGTCTGTCAGATGTTCGCGGGTTACACAGCACTAGCAAAAAATAAAGTTAGCATCACAAACATGTCGCTTTCCAAAGGACAACAAAGAAAAGTAGACAGTGAAAACTTTATACAGTCTATGGTGAAAACAAGAGTTTCAGGGAGGTAAGGCAACAAACATATGGTTTCATCCTACCTGGATATGTGAATGCCAAACCTCTCTGCCTCATCTGCAACGAGGTCATCTCCGTTTGCAAAGAGTCCAATATTCGACATCACGAAACGAAACATGGGTCATTCAGAGCGTCCTTTCCACGTCAATCTGAGTCAAGGCGTCTCAAAGTCAATGCTCTTTATGACAGCTATATCCGGAGCAGCAGGTCCTATAGTTCGAGGCCTGACCACACAGGAAAAGGTGTCCAGTGCCTCGCTTAAAGGACCTGTATCATGCTATTTTAGCCATTCCAAAGTAAAGTATAGGCATTTATATGATATATTATACCTCTACCACTACGGAGCACTAATTTTTGTGATAAATATAAGTATTTTCTGGAGGTATTTTTCCAACCCGGAAGACAAAACGCTTGGATTCAGTTAACTCCGCCCCCTCTCGCCGCTCATACAACTTTAGCAGTAGTAGAAATATATATATCACAGCAAAAAGTGAAGTTACTTCATGATGCTGTTATAAGGAGTTAACATGTGCAACACAGCTTCATGGCTAAATGGCTAACACACACGCTAACATGCATTTTGATCGACTCACCACTCTGATGTTTCCATTATAGGACTTGCGCTGGTTATAAAAGTTAATCCACTTTGATTCTGGCCAAGGTTCATTAGCATCCATCAGCGACAGGCACAGACAAACACTATTTTGGCTGATAGTCGCTGAATCCCGGAGGGAAAGTCCAACTTCTATGCCTCTTCTTTGGGAAGGTTGAATAAAGTCCAGTCCTCGCAGCCAAACGCGGTTTTCTCCGTGACATTATCGTTGGGTAAGAAAAAAGAACAGGTGTCCAGACTCCAGAGTAGGTTAGAAAAAGCTCCCTCTTCACAACTTTCGGTGCAACATGACATGACATCTGTTCAGACCGTTCGGACGCTCAGGGGGAGCGTTTGTTTTCGTTACAGGGGCAGCGCAGCGTCAGGCACTTACTCTTTTTTTTTTTTTTTTTTTTTTTTTTTTTATTGATTTTTTCTTACGACAGAAATAATGAAAAAAGCAATTTTACAAATGAAAATCATGCCGTAAGGCATTAGATTACAGACGTCGAGCACTTCCGTTCCGCTGTGACGACACAACTGAACATGCCAGTCGTTTACCAGGAGAGGGCGGATCAGCTGCTCAGAGCGCAGGATTCAGGAGGATTACTGAGAACTGCGTGAATGAATCCAGAAACCACTCTGGGGGTGTTTTTGATAAGGAAATAGCATAACAACATGGTTAAAAGCTCCAAAAAGTCGATTTTGCATGATATAGGACCTTTAAAGCGTCCTGGATTTTGGCCCGGTGTTACGCCGAAAACTGCATGACCGCCGAAAAATGCACCACCTCTTACCGCGCACATATGAAACAACGGCAGGAAGGTTTCTAGGACTGTCTCTTAACAATTATAGCCCATTTGTGTGTATTTATTTATGTAAGACTGACTAACCATAGCTCATTTAACCAGAAGAGATCGTTTTTTTTTTTTTTTTAATGTCTTTAAAAGTCAGGGATATTTTTTGGCTGAGCGTGTGATATGAGGAGTGTGGCGTCAGAGCGTGTGAAGGCGCTCATGCGTGTGCGTGTCTGAGGTAAAGTCATTGAAGTAAGGGTAAAGTATGAGGATCGGGACAAACCACAATTTAATCTAGAAGTTAGACAGTGGAATGGTGTTGTGCTAAACACAAGCAAATATCAGGGGCAAAACATTTGCGGATAAAGAACAAATAACTCTCTGTTAGGCTTTTATATATATATATATATATATATATATATATATATCCTCTGGCGGGCCAAAAAATATTGGCAACAGGCCAAAATTGTCCCCCGGGCCGGACGTTGCTGACCACTGCCATAAGCCACTGCGCCAATCTCCCCATCGCTCCCACCCTCAAGTGATTCATGCGCAACCACTGTTGATTGACAGGTGCACATTTAATAATAAAAACAATAAAAAAAAAAGGTTCTGCACAAGCCAAACTTTATAAAAGTGACAAAATACACGTTAGAGTCACCACAGCAGTCACATGGTTTTAAAGAGCCTCCTCAGTGAATGGCCTAAATGAAGACAGTTTGTGCTTTTGTGCTTTCATTTAGTAGAAACTTAAGCCGCATGACTAATTTGCATACTGTAGCTTTATGAAACTGCTGTTGAGATAAAATAAAGGGAAATGTGAAGGATCATTTGGATGTTTCCTTTTTTTTCCGCCTTAAATGTCTTTATTTGGACACTATGTTGTTGTTGGACAATATACAGTAGGTGGAGGTATGCGCTTTGGTTTGGCCTGCACTGAATTTAAAAAAAGAAGAAAAACAGCTGTTGGTGATGCCACTTCCCCTTCCCCTGGGTTAGGACGGTCGAATTGGGCAAATGCTGCTGAAGCTCTAGTTCACTAACTTCATAGAGATATAACAGTTGACCCCACGAAAGGTTAAGGATTAGTTGCTAGTGTTAGTACTTTAATGGTTTCGGATGCAGCCTATCATTTAATGGTTTCGGATGCAGCCTAGATCTCTTGCCTGACCTAGGATCCAACTCACCACTAGGGCACAGTCTGTTAAGTTTACCCAATGGCAGTCAGTCACTGTGAAGTCAGGGCTGTTGTTACTAGGCTCAGCGTGTGATAAAAGAAGAAAGAAAGAAAAAATAAGTTATTTTTATATTACTTGCTATGTTTATATTGACTGTTTAGGGCTGCTAGTTTTTATTATACATTTCCTCACGCAGGTCTATAATATTTATGTGCCTATTATGGAGTGAATACATTAGCGCTTCAATGTTAGGTTTTGAGACACTTGTCAACACAGGCTTGTGTATTACATGGGTATTACATGTAGTTATTATTACCAATGGGCGAGGAATGCGCTTCTGTTTGATCCTCATGGCCGGGAGCTGACATTCCTGCGATACCACCCCTATTGGGGTGACTCCAAAAGACGCTTTTTAAAACAGATTCCAATCGAGTCTTTGCACTTCACAAACATTGCTTAAAAGCCTGGCTCCAAAGAGTTTATTTTTGTCAAAAAAATATTTTTAATATATAGTTTTAACCATGCTGTTTTTTGTGCTGTAGAATTAAAAGATTTAAGCCTGAGACTTTGATTGTCAGGCCCTGGAGCACTGTGGAGGCTTGTTGGTGCTCAGCCTGCCTCACGGGGGCGGAGTTTCCCACCTTTGTGTCCTCTTTTGGAACATGCTCTGTAGGAGTACACTGAGCAGCAGGGGTGCCGCCAGAAATTCTGGGCCCTGTGGAAACAAACATTTCTAGGCCCCCTACATTTTTTACTGATAAGATATACCGCGATTGTCACGAGGGGCCATAGCACATTTAATTTTAACAAAAAAATATATATATATCATATTTTTTTAATGAGGTCAGCCCTTCTGGGCCCTTCTTCAGCCTGGGCCCTTAGAATCGTCCTAACCTTCCACCCCCTTACAGCGCCCATGCTGAGCAGCCATCATGGATTCTCTCTCAAATCTCTGTTATTAAGTAAACTGAGAGGAAGGGGAATAATTTCATTTCATTTTATTTATTCTTTTTCCATGATAATGCAATATAACATGTGTACAATAATCCAAAAAAACACAACAATAATACATTTCATGAAAAGAAGAACAGGAGTAGGATGAAGAAAAAATCTTATAAGCTCCTACCCCATTCTAAAAAAAAAAACTTTACAAATTGGCCTCACCGATGCCAAAAAAGTAACAATAGCCCAAACCAGATATTATCAACTTTTCTTTTTCTATATATATTTGTTCAATTATTAATAATTTTGCTAAAACAACAGTGATGCAATGGGGACAACAGCGGCGACGGAAACAATGACGAGGCCATCGAACTACACAACGCACACCCACATATACACACAGGCAAGCATGCACGGACACACACAGGCACACCCACAGCACACACACAAAAAGACGAAGAGGATCTATTGATTTATTTGTGATTAGCCCTATGCTGTGTGTTGCATTAAAAAGAAACAAGGTTTGAGTGGGCAGCTGTCGAAAGATGTTTGACCTCCCACAGCTGCCCGGCACCTGCTTACCCTACATCAGTGATTGACAGAGTTATGCCCTAAGATAGGTGTTGTGTTTAAAAAAACAGGAGTTAGTGGAAGTCCAGAGGTGCTATGCCCCTGACATTCCCTCCATTCCTGCTTACCCTGTACTGAAGAGGATATGTATATGTATTTGTGATTGGCCCTGTGCTGTATGGTGTATTAAAAAAGCAAGGTTTGTATGGGCGGCTGTTGAGAGACATATGACCTCCCACAGCTGGCCAACACCTGCTTACCCTGCACTGAGAATTCATTTATTTCTTTTTTCCTCTTTTTTTAAGTTTTTTAATTATTTTTTCAATGCGTACTGTAAGCATCCCCGTATGCACCCATACACCCACACTCAGGTACTCACCACACAACCAGACAGTCCCGCCATCGCCCCCATCACCACCGCCGCACCACTACATCACCACCGTCGTTATCAGCATTATTATTGTAAATTTAACAATTTTCACATTCATGTTTGTATAAGTGAAGAATATTCTGTTTATACTTGTATTTGAATTGAAGAATATTTGAACAACATTTTAGATTGTTTTCTAGAGAGTTCCATTGTTTCACACCAGATACTGAGACACACATTTATTTAATAATGCGTCTGTTGTTTCTATATATGGTTATTCCTTAATCTTCACCCCTTGCATTGGTGCTTTTTCTGGGCCTGATGTATACGTCAATGCATACAGGGAAAGCAGGACAAGCTTCCTGGTCAAACACTTTTAATAAAGATGTTCTTGTGTCCCTGCAGGTCAGTTCACAATGGCGAACATCCCATTTGACCTGATCTTAACTTTGGCCCAGACACTGGTGAAGATGGGCTCGGACGCGAAAGCCAACAAGGAGAAATGTCAGCGTGTGACCAACCGGGTGATGTGTCTCCAAGAACTGGTGCTAAAACTCAGAGACCGAGACCCCTCGCAGATTTCTCAAGAGGTTGGAAACGCTCTCAAACAACTCTCCGCCACTCTGGTCAATGCCCGGAACCTGATGCGGAATTATTGCCAGAGCAACAGGGTCAAGAGTTTCATTTTAAGCAGCAGTCACGAGGACAAGTTCAGTCAAATTAACGAGCGGCTTGACCACGCCTTCCAATTCCTGTCCGGGGCGATGCAAATCGAGCATAGCGAGCGTCTGATCGAAGTGTTAAATGTAGTATCTGGGAAAAACGAAATCAGACAACCTCCCCCATATCCACCCTCCCCTCTGCCAGGCCCTACCACACAAATGCCAACTCCAACTACCAATTCAGTCCAGGGTCCGTACCCAGTTTCTCCTGTCCCAGCAAGTCCCGTAACATGTCTGACCATAACTGTCACACAGGCCCCAAACCCGTCGTACCCTCCTGCCCAGAGACCTGTCTTTAACCCTAATTCCCTCATTGTCCCGTCAATGCCAGCGCCCGCCCCGTGTGCGATGCCCCCCCGATTGGTGACCATGGACCCAGTATATGGGTCAGTGTTTGCGAACCCCATTGTTGGAGCAGCACACCCTTTAGTCTACACCCAGGCACTGCCCCATCAACAAGTGATTATGACTCTCCCTCCTGCTCCTCAGGTACTGACCAATCCAGGAGTGATGAACTTTGTTTATAGGCCATACTGAAATAGGCATAGAATTGAGAGGGTAGCAAGAAATATATTATGACATTCTTTAAATAGAAAGGCAACAACAACAAGGCCTCCCAGATATTAGTGGTGAAAGTGGTGAAGAGGCAGTGATAAAGAGGCTGCAGGGGGTACTGTTCGGCTGCTGTGGTGGTGGTGATGATACAAAAGAGAGGGGTTTTGCTGGTGAGGTGGATGCTGAGGAAAGAAAGAGTGCTTTAAATATTATAACAAGTATTCCTCATCAAAAGCATACATGGAATTAAATTCAACTGATGCAGTTTTGACTAATCCTGTTTACTTTGATAATTTCTCTTTACTTCTGTCGGGTTTTGATCTTGAAATATGCATGATACGTCTTTATATGTCACTTTAAAAACATAATATTTTGTATTATTGCACTTTTACCGTACTGGAATCGCTACAGATACAGTTGATTCACTGTCTTCTGCCACGGTCTGAGCGCTGATGTCCCATAAAACTGCTGATTTGTTTCTGTGAGTCTTTTCAGGTTGAACTGTTTATTGATGTATATGTTATACTACAGCTGCTGGCATACAGACTGTTTACACTGACAGATAATTCAGAATTCCAATTAAAGTGTGTTAATTTTTAATGAATAATAATTGTATTGTCACTTGTGGAGTAGCCCATAATGTGACTGTGTAACAGCTCATGGTTAATAAAATGTTAGAATATGTACAGTGTAAAAGCCTATAATTAATACTGTATATGTTAAAAAGATGTATTAAAAATATAATTAATTTTCTGCGGCGTCTTTTTTTGTCAGTTTGAATGTGGGAAATGTTGAAACCTGTTGTGGATAACCAATCATTTCCTGAATCAGAGCTGGTTTTATTGTATTGTCAATGAACAAGTTCGCAAATTAGGAATTTTCTTCAAAACAATTGTGCAACATGAAACTTAAAACATAACATAAAACTTTGTAGATAAATAAACCTGACCAAGACAGACATTTCCAGACATTACAGCAAATGCAAGCCATTTTTGAAGTCACGGCCCTCCAGTTGGAGGTCAAATGTAAACTTAAATTGCTTTAAACTGGTCAGTCAACTCCACAGGCTTGGATGTGAGGATGACAGATACATATTGGAGTAAACAGTATAGGGAGGTGGTGAGCAATATAAAAAAGATGGACTATATATTTTTGCTCACTTCAAGTAGTCTTCAGGTCTAAGACTGATGGAAGTGTGACATGACGAGTGGTAGGTAAATCAAAAATAAATAAAAGCCAGACAACGCCATCCAGTAAAAAACTGGAAAATATGTGCTTTAAGGCACACAGGTTCGACCCATAAGGACAGAGGCAGCATGTTCCTTTAACACAGTTTAGGTTATTTTCCATGTTTTACTTTTGTTTTATTGTTAGGGAATTTTGCTTGTTCACCAAAAACGGCTCTGAAGACGCGCTGTTATTTCTGAAACAGAAATAGTAAACAGATTAAACACAAGTTCACACAAGAGTTTCTTCTGGCCAGGGAAAGAGGAGTAGGTACTTCTAACCCACTTTGTCTAAAGCCTCTGTCAACGTTTTCTCCTTTTTCCCTGGTCTTTTATTGATCACACACGCCAACACCCCCTTACACCACATGACACAAATTAAGACTTCCCAGGAGAGAGGGGGGCAGGGGTCAGGAGATCACTTCTCCCTTCCTCCCAAGGCAGGAGTTACTTCCCCTCGTAAACCAAAAGTTACTCATCCCTGTTATCAACCACATCCTGGAGTTTCTCTAAACATACAGGTCATGTTTTTCTTCCAAACTGACTTCTGGACAGGAAATGACTTTCAGCATACATTTAAGTTCAATAGTTCAATCTTGCATTTCAAACAATACACAGATTCATTTTATAACAGTATACAAATGTAACACATACGATAACTTTATTTACAAAATGTTCTAACATTTATCTTTCTGTTGGGATTTCATACTTTACACGTCACAGTTTGTTACATTCAGTTGGGCTCCCAAAATGCCCGGGAGCAGGTCAACATAACGGGAATAAAACAACGGGGAAGCAAGACAGCAGCGTGGTTAGGTCCATCTAAATGTAAATAAGACTTAGGGAACAGTTATTGTACAAGAAAGGCTAGCCACGAGGCAAGGCAAGCTGACCGTCGCACGCCCACTGTCAAGTTACGCGTTTGTCAATGCCGGTCTAACTTGAAAAACCCAGAAGGTACAGAGGACGCTTGGATCAACTTAGCTTGATAACTTTTATTGCAGCAGTGGTTGTAGCAGTAGTAGGTGGTTGCATAAGTGCAGAAGCGGCAGCAGCAGGTTGAAAACCTTAACATACAGAAAACATATAAGAGTTGTTTTAACATGCAGTTTTTAGCTTTTTACTCACAAGTTATTCCAATGACCAATGTACATATTTAACAAAGTATATTTTAACTGTTGATTCAGATTTTGTCAACTCAACAATTTGATATTTTACCATCTTAACTACTTATGAACTGGACAACCCTTTTATTTTTAGTTAGTTTTAACACTAAAATAGGACCTCACCGATGGCATCTCTGTTCTCCTGTGCATTGACTGGGCGTGGCCACTGAGCAGACACACCTGTGTTAAGTTACCTCATCAATGCACCAGAAACATTAGGCTCAACTCCTGTCCTAGCGCCATCTAGTGTACAAACTAAAGACTTACAACCAAATCACCATAACAAAAGCAAAACAGAGAAAATAACATAGGAGGAGGAAAATAGAGTTTTAACCAAACACCCACATCTAGCCCTACTCGTCCTGCTCGGATCTTCGATAGCCCCCGGTTACGCAACGGCTCCAGCAGACCGCGGGCCAGACACGCCGAGAGAGCAATGGACGCCATGGAGTGGTGGCGTTAGGCTCTCAACCACCTGCGACGCTAAAATTAAACTTGCGTTAGCAGCTGCACCAATATTTAAGAGAAGGTAAGAATAAAGAACGAATAACCCATAGCTACCTTGACCCGTGGAAACCCCAGTTACCTAATGTAACTACGGTTCTATGAATATGTTGCTAAGCCCTTTAGGCTTTCGCTAATGCATAATCTCTCGGAAGCTCCGCTTCCCGCCTGAGAAGATCTAACGATCCATCCACTTCAATCACCATATGAGACTGGCACACCCCAGGTCCTATAAAAGGGACCCAACACTCTGCTCCTTTGAACTCAGCCGTTGGAGGAGAGGACTTGCCTGCTGGGCCCGAAGCTAAAGGGCTTCGCAACATATTCATAGAATCAGTTACATTAGTTAACTGGGGTTTCTATTTATGTTGCTGCAGCCATTTAGGCCTTCGCTGATGCATAAGCCATCGCGACGCCGAGGAGACCGATGTACTCCCAGCAGGCATGGACTCAAGCGATTGGAGCAAGCCCGGGGCCGACGTGCACACCGACAACCAACGTGTCAGCAAGGCAGAAGCGCACAGGCTTGGTGAGGAGTGCGCCATAATCTCTCACCCAAACAGAGAAGACGGGAACGCCACCCCAGCCGCCAACCAAAAGGAGCGCCCGATCAAAAGTACGAGGGTGCAAGAGCGCCAGCACCCACAGGAAGGAATTACGGTCAGACAGGCAGCCTCTCCCAAGAGCGCCGGACTCACCTCAAACAAGCAATGTCTGCCCTGCCAAGGGGTTCAAAAGGGGGCCCGGATAGGCTCTTGAGAACCACCTGAAGATCCCACGACGGGGCGTTTCGACGCAACGGCGGCTCCCCGCAAAAATCGCTTCACCAGGGGGTGACTACGGGCTGTAAAACTACCCGCCCTGCCCCTGTCCAGTAGGTCCTGGAGGAAACTCAACACATCCTCAGTGGAGCAAGATGTGGGGTCCAAAGTCCTACCAGAGCACCATTCGGCAAAAAGCCGCCATCGGACCTCGTAGGCCCTGGTTGTTGATGCGGATGGTAAATGAGGTTGTATATTACTGTACAAAACTAGAGTTATTGCACTCAGAAGTCCTATGCGGCTCAGTGTGAGTGAGTGACTCGTATGAGCTGGGAGAACGAATCACTCTGTGGTTCACGTCAAACAAAGGCACTGATACACTGTAAACCCTAACATGCCGATTGGACTTAAAAATTTTGACGTAATCTGTTTCAACAAAACTTTAAAGTTGATGAACTGAAAACTTTTAAGTTGAACTTGGCTTAAAACTATCAGAAGTTTTTAAGCTAAGTTGAACTTTCAAGTTTTCGTTTTTTAAGTTTTTATGAAGTGAAAAATCTCAAGTTCAACTTAGCTTAAAAAATGTTTGCCAACATAAACTGAACATTTTAAAGTTCCACTTAGCTTAAAAACTCCTGATAGTTTTAAGCCTAGTTCAACTTTAAAGTTTTCAGTTGATTAACTTTAAAGTTTTGTTGAAACAGATTACATCAAAACTTGTAAGTCCAATCGGCTTCTTTTAACAAATATTTACAAGAAAACCCAAAAAAACAATTACAAAATGCGAATTACAGTTTTTTTTTTATTTCATAAAATAATAGTTTACATACCTTATGTTGTAACATGTAGGCTGAGTTATTCGCAACAGAATTCAGAATGTAGTAAAGATGCACAATATTTGTGTGTTAGTCCTTATTGATTGAAGCAGATTCACTGGCCATTGCTTCCTGGCTCAACTGGCACCAACATCTGGAAAATATGGAGAAAGTCTGTCAGTACAAAGCAAGAAATTAAACCAAGTTCAATGTCCTGTGACTGTGTTTAAACTTATTGTTTGCCTTCTAGAGCGCACTCTTTCTCCTCTTCACATTCTGCGATATACCACTTGGCTTGTACAAGTCTGTAAAAATAATAATAGAACAAACATCAGAGAGATGAGAGAGAGAGAGAGAGAGCGAGAGAGAGAGAGAGAGAGAGAGAGAGAGAGAGAGAGAGAGCGGAACAAGTAAAGAGGAAACTGCTGCTGTTTAAAGGCTGTGTTATTTAGTTTCACTTTGAGCTTTGGTCGACACAGGGGATTTCTGATTGCAGGTAAGTGCTGATATTTTCAAGGAACATAGCGCATGAAAGCACAAAAGGGTTGGGGATAGATGGTCATCTCTATTAATTTTTAATTTATTAGTTTATTTAACAGGGAGAGCACACATTAATGAACATTTCTGCCCAATGCCCATCTCGACTGCGCATGCGTGGGTCAGTCAGGCTCCTAATATCGGCTACCAAACAAACCATCACCGCTACTGAAATGTGTGAGTGAGTTCAGGTAGCGGAGCGTGAACACTGAAGTGTATTGAGCCATAACCGTGGACTATCAGGTTACGGACACTGGTTTACAGACTATAAGTCACAAGTGACATTTCTTGCAAATATTTAAGTCGTCAATATCTTAAAAGCGAGGGAAAAGTCAGGGCGGCGGCTCCGTAGGCAGAAGCGGACCATCGCGGACAGAGGAACGACAGGACCTGCTATGTTGTACACCATCAGATCACTCGTAAAACAATTAAAATAAAGTACGTTTAGATGGCATAGCCTATGTGTGTATGTGGATCTCTCTGGTCACAATTAAGAAAGAGTGTGTCTACTGTCCACCTCCTTATTGACAAAAAAAAAAAGAGGGATTCTATGTTTTTATTTCTCATTTCAGTTTAAATGTTGTGAATATCGGCGACACGAGGCCACAGTTTCAGACCCTGGACTCAGAAATGTTTTTCTGACACAGTTATTCCAACTTTATGAACACGGACTGGTCGTCACTTTTGAAGCGTCTCTTCGTATGAATGGCAGTTTCGTTTCTGTCTGTCTCAGTACGCAGCTCTGGTTGTAAAAATAGACTTTAAGCGAATATTGTAACAGGCTCCATGGCCACGACAAAAACGCTTCAAATCATCAACTTTCCAGCTGTTAAAACGGTCCAAATCTGAGCTTTCTTCGCTGCTTTACGATAACTATCAATATTGATTGGTAGCCAAAATACATTCCATTACCCATAATGCAACGGGCGAGCCGAGATGGGCATTGGGCTTATAGAATCGAGATGTTGGTGCAAGGGCAGGTCATTCAGTTCAAACAGAGGATATTATAAGGATAAATATGTACAGTTATTATTTACAAAGCTACACCTGTGCAGAGGATCCTGACACTTGGCTCAGTCCTGCACCAGGAGATCTGTATCGTTTAATGAGCTCATCGTTGATTGGATTTCAACCAGTTTTTTAATTGCGTCCTAAATGTGTTAAACCAGGGGCATTCTCTTATAGTGAGAGGGAAGCTGTTCCAGATGTTACAGCCCCTGACGGAAAGAACGTGAATGAAAATTGTAAGATGGTATTGTAAAGAATATAAATTAGTTTTCATACAACTACTGTATTACTATTATTACTCCTAGTACTTTACCCTACACATACTTCAATAGGAGTTGTTACCAGGACAATCGCTGTCTTTTTGGGTGTGCAGACTGTTTGGAATATTGAGAGTCCTGTGGGTAGTCGCTGTTACAGACATGACTATTCCTGTAACTACCACTATGATTTCTATAATCTACTATTTTGCTACCTAATTTGCCTACAGATCAAAAATAGACTAGAAAAAGTCATAACAAAAATGAGAGACGGTAAGGTTTAAAATCACGACATAACGTCAGTGTGTTCGTACAATGATTAGTCTTGAGAATCCACTGTAGTTTTGTCGTCAATTGTGAAAAACTCAGCCATATAGTGTCCGTTTTATTTTATTTTTTGCGTTACAGTGCATAGGCAATATGCCTGTGTGGAGTTTGCATGTTCTCCCCGTGTCTGCGTAGGTTTCCTCCGGGTACTCCGGTTTTCCCTACCACCAAAAACATGTACAATAGGCCCGGGATGAATGATGTGAGTGAGTGGTTGGTGGTGGTCGGAGGGGCCGATGGCGCAGATTGGCTGCCTCGCTTCCGTCAGTCTACCCCAGGGCAGCTGTGGCTACAATAGTAGCTTACCACCACCAAGTATGGAGTGAATGAATAGTGCAATGTAAAGCGTCTTTGAGTGTCCAGAAAAGCGCTATATAAAACTGATGCATTATTATTATTATTATTATTAAAAGACATAGACAAACGAAGAATGGGGACTTACCCTATTGACCCACTGTCAGTAAACAAACTGTGGTTCAGTGTTCTTTCCTGATTTTCTTCTCATAAACAACAGCATTGCTCTGGAAATGGGCTCACACTCATACTGTATATATAGCATTTTAATATGGTTGAACTCAGACAAAATATACCTTATAAATAAACCTCAGCTCAGCATCATTTGACCATTATCACCCCACCAAAAACTTTCATTATACTCTTTCAAACTCCAACCTTGATGTGCACGCAATTCGTTGTCAACAGTCCGGTTCACTCATGTGTAGATTTCCACTGTTGAGGGATTTTCGTGGAGAGTATGAAAACTATATATTTTTGGAAACCTTATGGTATAAGCAATGAGAAAAAACAATGTTTCCATTTGCCTTTGTCATTTGGTAAACAATGCAATTATAAAATTTTCCTATTATGGGGAGTTTTGGTCATCGCTACGGTAACGCCATGAAAAATAAGACATGGGTTTCATTGACTTTTTGATTGGAAAGGCCAAATGGAATTTTCTGCTCAATTTTGTAAATTTCCGCCAAACAATTTTTTTCTCCATATAAATGTTATTATCGCTATTATTGCAACTTTTATTTATTGTAATTTTTTTTTTTTTTTACATATCAGAGCAAATGGAAACATTGTTTCTTCTGATTGCTTCTCTAATTAAGTTTTCAAAAATGTGTAGTTTTGATACTCTGGCAAAATTACATAGTGAACCGGACTACACGGTCACGGTCAACTTTATTTCTATAACACATTTACAACAACCACGGCTGCCCAGTGTGCTTCACATAAAATAGACCTGACAATTAAAAATCTCCAATAAAAACCTATATATAGATAATTGAGATTGACCAGTTTGAATAGTTTACAATTTCGATTATTGCATTTGTCATGATTTATTCATGATTAGTTTAGTTTAGTTTAGTTTATTTGTTTATTTGAGCAGTATACATTCCGCTCAAAAGGAGTGGGCTGAAGCATGAAGCATGATAAATATATTGGAGGGGTCTGTTGGCTAGATAACACAGTTGTGTGGTATTGGTCGGAGGTTCAGATGGCACAGATGGACAGCCACGCTTCTATCAATCTGACCCAGGGCAGCTGTGACTTTGTGATTGCCAAAAAAGCACAACATATAACTCATTTCAGACTTTTAGTGAGTAGAGTGCATAATGTGTTTGATCTACGGCTAACCAATATTCTTTTTTATGTCCCAATAGCCATGGACTTCATCGAGCCCATACTATCCACTGCGTCTGCCATTTACGAGCTTGTAGAGAATGTCAAGGCCAACAAAAAGCGATGCCGTCGCGTCGCGGACAGAGTCAAAGCTTTGGAGGGGCTGGTGAAGGCTGTGAAAGATAGAAAGGCAGACCTCAAATCTGATGAGGTGGGGACAGCGCTTAGTGAGCTCAGCATCACTTTGACATCTGCGCGGGACCTGATCGAGCGATACACACAGGCCAGTTGGGTCCAGCGCGTCCTCAAGTCGGGCAGTCACATGGACGGGTTTTCCACCGTGAACGAGCGGCTGAACGATGCCTTCCAGGCTCTGTCGGGGACACTGCAGGTGGAGCACAGCAACACAATCTCTCAGGTGTTTGAGATGACGCAGGACGTGGTGGACGGACGAGATGATGAGGAAGAGCTCAAGAGATGTAAGGTCTTTGAGGGAAAACATGACACAGACACTGGCAAAACCTGTCAAGAATGTATATCAGAACTGACTGTTTTATGTGCTTTTGAGACAAAAAAGGTATTTTGTCTTCTGCCGCAACTGTCGAAATAAGCTAAAGAAGGGAATTGCTTGCGTTTCATCTAATATTTAGGAAGACACACAGTATGGTCAGATTGCTCACCTGTGCCAACTCTTTAACTCAAAATGGTACTGTGTAATATCATCTTTTGTGGCGAGCCAGTTGCCACCTCACAGAGTCTGAGACAGTGTATTGGAGATCAGAAAATATTTCAAATCGAATGTACTCATAATGGCCCTCATTTATCAACATTGCGTAAAAAAATGGTGTATGCGTAGGTGTATTTGCGATATACGCCAGAGGGCGCGTGACATTTATGAACCTGTGCTTTCCGCTCAGATCTTAACGTACGCAAGAGCAGCTGATGGTAAGTGCCACGGAGAAATCCCAGCGGCATTTGAATGAAACGCCCCAAAATATTCATGTATGAGGAGGCCTCACCCACGGGTTTCTCCAACCAGGAGATGATGAATAGTTGTTTTTAACACAACAAATATGATATTTTTGTGGTAGATTAAAAAAATCTGTCAGTAACCCACATTAACCTTATAGCCAATCCAAGATCACATTTACTTAATAGAAAAAGAGGGGGAATAAAAGAAATAGGCTAATAATAAAAAGTGACCTATATTAAATAAGCAGTAGGCCTAAGGGTAAAAAAAAAAAAAAAAAGTATAACATTAGACCACATTAAAAACAAAAAAGCGTGGATATAACGTTGCAGTCAGAGCAGACTCAGCGCTGGAGCCGGGGGCAGAACTACGCGTCTTTCGGCCTGAGCAGAGCTTTCCTCACCCAGGTGAGTCCTGGTGTCCTGTACACGGCAGCGGCCGAGGGCGTGAGGCAAGGAAGCCATCCACACAAAGTTTGTGCAGCAGTGGTATTTTGTTAAAAACAAAACAAATATATATATATATATATATATATATATATATATGAGCGTCTCTGTGGCTTGCAGTCCAGGTTTTAGTGTCTCTGGTCCGGGCTGAGCTTCTGGGCTCGGACCGTGTCGATGCAGCGCAACATTGAATCAAAGTCTGCCCATAAACATTAACGCCTTGTTTCATGTTTAAATCACTAATGAAGATAATATGCGATGTGGCAATGCGATTCATGCTGTTAAAAACTGTTTTCCTGCGCTGTTTAGTGTTTAGTTAAAATTGGTGTATCATGTGCACCACCTCCTGACTTGGTGTAGGATTTGAGCGCACCGTACGCAAGGTGTAGGTGCGCTCAGATTGATTTCACCGTACGCAAGTTTGATAAATGAGGCCCAATATTTCCAAACAGTAAAATCAAATATGGGAAAAATAGTTTGAATAAACAAACATACTGCAAGCGTCTAAGTATACCAAATGAATCAAATTTAAATATTCAATTCAAATGTAGCCTAAAATCGAACCCAGACCTTCGAGCTGTGAAGCACGAGCGCTAACTGCTGTGCTACCACTGCTGTGCTCTAACACTGTCTATATCTAAGAATTTGAGTAAAAAACTGATTTAGATTATAATCCTATAAAACAATAAAATGCTTTCATATTCATGAAAGCATTCATATTTCATATTGCTGCATGACTACAAACTGCATGTGTCTGGGCCTATATAAAACGACGATTCTGCATTTCTGCTTCCTTAGTGCTATTGGAACATATGGAGAACATGAAGAGAGAATTTGAAGAGGTCAAAATCAATGTGAACAACTTGGTGGACATGTGTGAGTATTGTGCAACAAAACATACTGTAAATATGTCTGAGTTTGTAGGTCAGTAAGAGTCATAAAATAAGAGATTTCGCACTATTTGTTTGTTGTGTGCTGCTGTTATTACAGTGAACAAACCCAGTGCCACAAATGAGATGATCCGAATGATCAAGCCAGAGGAGCTGAAGTATGATTACCCTCAAAAGCCCGTCATGGTCACCTCCAACTCTGAGGTTTACAAAGGAGAGTACAACGGCTTCTCCGTGGCCATCAAACGGTTCATCGACCAGGCAGACACCAGTCTCAGGTCAGAATTTGAAAAATAAACCTTGACCCAAATTTGTACCTGTTCAACACGCTATTTAACCGCTTTTAAACAGTAGCAATATACTTTTATATGACACATTTCCAAGTATTGATTTCATTTAGTTAAATAGTCTTCGTAATTTTCTACAAAACATATTATAATATCTGGTTGAATATTTGTTTATTTATTATATATTCATAATATGAAATAGAACTATGCAATGTCCACATAAGCCAAGAGACACGTTGGTTAAAAAATCACACGATAAATACAGTCTTTTTTTTTTTTATGTTCATTGTTTTTATTTAGCAAGATTCATTCAATTTTTGACAAAGAAGTTGAAACCATGAGGCGTTTTGAGTCACCCAACATCCTCCGAATGTTTGGCATCTGTGTGAAGAATAAAGAAGGTAAAAAAGCAAAAAACACGTGTGATTTCAAGTGTAGGTTTCCATTTTAAGGTGGACTTTTGATTCAATTTCATTGTCTGTTTATCAAATAACATGCAACCTGAATGTGTAGCCATAATGTTTATAAGTCGCTCTGTGCAAAAGTTTTGTTTTTATTTGCCAGGTCCAAACCCAGAGTACTTGATCATCATGGAGTACTGTGAGAAGGGCAGTCTTAGGGCGGTGTTAGACAACAAAAACTGTAAACTGCCCTGGATCACAAAGGGCCGCATGTGTTTGGAAGCAGCCCAGGGCCTCTACAGGTGAGAGCATGGGCATCACTTTATAAAACACATTTTTGCTTGAATTGAAGGATTACACTGATATGTACTATTCTTCTTCTTCTTCTTCTTCTTCTTCTTCTTCTTCTTCTTCTTCTTCTTCTTCTTCTTCTTCTTCTTCTTCTTCTTCTTCTTCTTCCTCCTTAGGCTACATCAAACTGAAGTAAAATCAAAGGTCCATGGATGCATCAACAGCAGCAAGTTCCTAGTGGCTGAAGGCTACAGAGTCAAGGTACATTACAGTATTATTATAGTAAAATGGTGTACAATTATTTAATTGGTAAAATCTACAAATAATGAACCTGGTCATTTTAATTTGCATTTTGTAGTATGGGTCAGTTAAGTAAAAGTACAACACAACAAATTCAAAAGGTATATGAAATAGTAGGATCTTGCATAAGACACGTACGTTACGAAAAAATAAATAGGTCCCATATGCCCTGAGGAAGACACTTTGTTTGTCGAAAAAAAATTTCCATGTTGTATTAAAGGACTTTTAATGTTTGTAACAGAGTGGCTCGGGATCCTTCTTGCCACACACCTATTTATTTTTCCGTAAGGTCTAATGCAAGATCCTACTATTTCCTTTTCCTTGAAGAGCACCTGTCTTTTTACAACATTGCCTGGATCCCACTGCAGCGCTTACCTTTTTGTATAAAAAAAAAAAAAAAGAAGGTAATTTTGCATGTGCACAATCCTGAAAACACACTAAGGGAACCTCACCCTTTTTCGTCCTGGGAACTGGTACCAGACTTTAAAATGTTTTTGCAAATTGAGGATGTCTTGTATAATATACAGATATTTGTAAAACGACTGCAGAGTGGGTTGTATACTTTTTGTTATTGACTTTTCCCCACTGTGGCCCGTTAATGGACAGCCCATGGCCCGTTTCTGGGCCGCGGATCACATGTTGGGGACCGCTGCTATATAGGCCAATATGAGGTCATGTGAAACCCTAATGTAGTCCTGTTTTTCCAGTTAGGAGGCTTTGAACTTGCCAAAACAGAGACTTCACTGAAAAAGGGCAGGAATGACAAAGAGATTCGTTCTCTGTGCTACTCATCTCCCCAACTGCTCAACAGCATCAATTACCTCTACAGCAAAGAGTGTGAAGTCTACAGGTCAGTTAGTTCACTCATCATTGTCTTGTTTTATTACAATTTTATATCAATTTCAATAATGCCTAGTCATTACAACACATACGTTTATTACGACACGTTTTAAGTATGCCCTCGGGCTACTGTTCATAATTTTATTGCATAAGATTTTTGTTGTAAAAGTGATTTATACAAGCAGCTAACATAACCACTTTACAATTAACAATTAATTTATGTTGCTTCTCAGCTTTGGCATTGTGATGTGGGAAATTGCAACTCGTCAGTATCCTTTTAAAGGTGACTGAAGATTCTTGGCACTTTAACTTTACAAAGCTTCCCAAACAAAATGATTTTACATCTGTTCACCAAGCTATATTTTAGGACATTCTACTCAATGATTTGAAATGTCTTTATTGCTTTTTCAGATCCAGTCGAATGGACAAATAAGGACATTCTACAAAGAGTGGGCAAAGAGAAATACATTGAGCCACTTCCCGAGGACTGCCCTAAAGCTCTGGGGGACCTGATCAATGCGTGTCGAGCCTATGAGAGCTTTCACAGGCCATCAGCTGGAGGTATCCATAAATGTGTTTTCTGACTTTAATGACTTAATGTATACACTTCCATCGTTTGACTTCCCCTTCTTTTCAAAGTCTGCTTCATTGCTTAAGGAGCAAATCCTGTTTTGTCTTTACTTAAGCTATTTAACCATAACCTCATTCACTATACTATTCAGCTAATACGGTGTCTGTGAAGTCTATATTATATAGTTCCTTTGGCTGTAACTTAAATGTCATGTTCTTTTATATGTTTCAGTGTTGGTGGATAAACTGCGCATCGTGGTGGCACAACTTGAAGAATAGTAACCACATCTGCAGTAGGAAGGAAGCCATATTGTTTAAAATATTAAACAAAATTGTATGTTTGTGTTACGTGTTGAGAATTTTTCAGTTGCAAAGTAGCCTAAATTTTAAGAATATCTTCACATAATAAGCAATAACTGGCCACACTAAGCATAGTGAGTATGAATTATGAAACGGCCTACTTAGCGCCATCTACTGGCACAACTAGCCCCTTGCACATTTAGGAATTTATTGCAATAAATATATAGCCAATTTGTTTCAGTTTGTATAATTCTCACGAGAAAAAGGTTACATGCTAAATCTGGTTACATAATGGTTGGTGAATGTACACTATTTTAATTATTTTGGTAAGAAACCAAAGCAATTATTTTTACACTGTCAACTTTATATATGTGAGCTGTAGTAAAATTGCACTGAATGATACATTTACTGGAGAAAAATAAATAAACGGAGTAAAAAAAATAAAACATTGATCTATTGAAAAACATCTGTTCCAAAAAAATAAAAAAGAGCCATGCCGTGACGTCAGTACAGGATGGGGCGGGGTGAATGGACGGGCGCCGGGAGATTCGAGCCCAACTAAAATGTGTCCTTTCGCCAGAATTGAATCTTAAATACGTATCGATATAACGACAGTTTGTTTTGATAGTCTTGTGACTATGAGATTTATGAATACACACTTTCAGAGGGTCATCTACAGCGGTTAAGCCTCCATTTTCTCTCAAGGTAAGCGTCCCTCGGACCCGCGAAGTTAGCAGGTCGCTTAGCTACCTTTGCTAGTATCTCTGGAGCATATGGATCTATGCTGCCTCTACCCACTCGGTGCAAGCTGCAAGGTTGAATGAGCAACGCAAATGTTTTAGTGTAATGTTCACTGCTATTATTAACCACGTTTTCTTCTAAATTCATAATGTTATATAAATGATGCATTTTTTTGCGAATATTTCACTGTAACTGTCTTTAATTAGATACGATATATGTATATGCACGCATATTAAATACGATTGAATAGATAAATAATTGTAAAAATGAAATAAATTAACCATAATACATTTAACGTTTAATGATGTTTGCCCGTGTGGTGTTGCCGTACTCAAGATGGCAGCCTTATCTGGGCATGCGCATTCGAGAGAGAGTCAAATCAGGTAGCGAGTACATTACAGCAGTGCTACAAATCTGGCAGCTACATAAACAGCGTCTTGCGCTGTTAAAGGTTTATAATACTTTTCCACAACAACAAAAATGTGTAATGTCAGCAAAGTAACTCAGGTGCAAATGTTATACAGTAGATTTGTAATGGCTTAGAATTGGTGTCATAAGAAGCTTTGTTTTGCTGCGAGGCCACAAAATCCTCGGTCTGGAGTTCTGTTCCGCGGCCATTGCGTGTGTTGTATTTACACCATGAGCTATATCAAAGAACTCAGATAAATCGCTGGCTTTTGTCATTCCGCACGAACAACTGGTAACATTCCATTTACAGTAAGTGATTGTTCTGTGTCGTGATGAGTGACTGTAATGTTCAGATACTGATGATGCTTTATCTTTTGCTATCTCTCACATCTGAGAGACTATGTTTACAATGTTACAGAACCTGATTGCATACTGAAAACTAATAGCTGTTTAAACTTAATGCCCCTTGAGGGTTTAATGAAGATCTAGTAACCTCTCATTGGTTTCTTTATATCACCACCACCTGGCACTACTGTTGTTGGCTTTTTTAATGCTAAATCATGTGATAACGAATTATGCATAATAATAGAGTTATTATGCACAATTCATGTTTAGTGTTCCATTTGAAATGGAACACTAAACAAAATTTATGTGGAATCTGTATTTCCCCAATATGTTTCCTCTCATCCAAATGTGCCGCAAAACTAGAGCTCTTTTGCATAATTGCATATTATCACCAAATAGAATCTCACAATATTGATATTTGATTTTGTGTCACCCTGATATCAACTATGTGTGGAATTAAAATGATTAGATACCTCAACTACTTCAGCCATAATAAACTGAATTAGGTTTTTGTACAATTCTAGATGGAGGCGATGGAGGTGGATTCTCCACCAGAGGTCCAGCCCGATGGCAGCAGCGGTGTTCAAGTCAACACGGGAGCTCGAGCTGGAGCAGAGAACACAGATGAGCCCTATGTGGTGTCGGACTCGGGCAGCAGCACAGAGGTGGAGGAGGAGGAAGGGAACGATGTGAGGAGACCGACTCGTCCACGACTGCCTGCCACCTGGGCCTTCAGTCAGAGAGCAGCGGGTCGCCCTACAACCCTACTCATGCGCAGGAGAATAAGGTGACACTAATATGTGCCTTGGCCAAACCATGAAACCAGTTATTTCCCAATCTATCCAAAAAAGAATGGTGTGCTGCACGATATTGGTAAAAATGTGCAATTTGCGCCTGCATTTTTGTGATATTATGGTAATATTATTGCAATATTTCTCAGTCACCTAAAAAAATGTATATCTATCTACTAAGTAAAGTAAAATGTATTAACATGGAATGAACAAGAATGGATTAGGGATAGACCAATTATCGGTCTATCCCTAATCTCTATATCAGCACCGATATATATTTTTTTTAATTGGACGATAAAAGATAAATTAAAATGGGGTTATTTTGGTTCTGGTTCCCCGCCTCTCTGTCTGCTATCATTACCCCAAGTGAGTCTTCAGTGAAGCCTCTACAGTTTGGGACAGCAAGAGAAGCTGTCTGGTGGTGCTCAATTGGGACTATTGAATTTAGATTCAAATTTCTGTACACAAGCGTCAGAGACCTATTTATTTAAATTTTCAGTTCAAGTTTTCAGCTCTTTAAATTTGAAAATGTTGCAAATCTTTTCAGTTGTTTAATATGTGAAGTAGTGATGGGCAAAAAACCTCTGCGCTGCGGAGCTTGTATCACTCTTCCTGAAGCAGATCGCTTCGAAACACTGGGTCAGAGCCTGTTTCGGTAACAGCTGGTCATGTGACTAAAGTGTCTATTGTCTCAAAGTGCTTCACTCTGTGAGTTGCGTATCAGTGTCTCAAAGCGAGTCATCGCCGGTTCAGAGCGTTTCACTGTTTGTTTGCATACTTTATTGTCCCCATAAGAAAATGTGCATTTGAGCCATCCATCGATGTTGCTGGGACAACCTGTTAGGAGCAGTGGGCGACTGTGCTGCCTTGAGCGGCGAGGTGCTAAACCACAGATGTTTTCTGGTCCATACAGCAGTGTAAATCAATAGGGATTCATCAATGTGCTGCATTTCCCTTTAAACTAGGTTCATGTGGGGAAAGTGTCTGCGCCACTGTGAGCCAGTTAGAATAAACGCTTGGCCTATTCTTTATAAAGTCCTGCTTTTGAAGAGATACAAAAGCAGGCGTGGATAGCTGACCAGGCGAGGGTCAGCAGTGTGTAAGAAATGTTCTCGCCAGCGTAAATGAGCATAGAGGCCCCCTAAATTTGGCCCTGAAAATGCAGTGTAGTGTTTAAGAGGAGCCTAAATTTCAACGTTTACTCGCCGCACTTCAGCCTGTCTCTACGCTGTGAAAAAATACTGTTGAGAACCCTAGTAATTGATGATTGATTTGATCATTAAAATATAAATATCAGGCTGCAAATATTAAAACGGCCACATGCCTGTTTGGAACTTCTGACTCGCATGATGGTGTTGGTGCTTCAGTCGAGTTTATGAGAAGTCGCAATAATAAAGTTTGTTCACAAGAGGTCGGTGTTAAAACAGAATGAACCCACTCTTTAAACCTTACCAGACTTTTTTTGTCAGGAAAACCTGAAGTGTTACAAGGCATAAATATCGAGATATAAAATTTTGTCCATATTGTTCATCCCTAATTGGAGTGTGTATTTTTCAAAATTGTCCCTTTTTACTGCAAATGAATATTCCAAGGAAAGCGCTTTACCTCCTATGGAAATCTCTTGCTTTCCTGATATGATAGAAATAAATACTGCAGTGCTTTGTGAAATCATCGTTTTTTTTAGTTTAAAAAACAGAGGAGATAACCATTAAATAACTATGAGGCATTCTTTCCTTCTGTGTTCCACCTTCAGACAGGGCCTGAGAGTGCACTACCCCAGTCAAACGGGCGCTCCCTCCAGAGGTTTCCCTGACTTCCTGCTCCGAGCTCCAGCTGCCAATGCTGCCGACCCGGAGTCCGACAGCACCACAGAGCTCAGCGAGTCTGACGAGGAGGAAACGGCTCAGCAAGGACCCCCAGCCCCCGCTGCTCCTGAGGCAGAGCAGCCTGCCCCCCCTGCCAGCCTGCGCCTCAGTGCCACAGTCCCACAACCCGAAGCACAAGACCCAAGTGAGTCTGGTTGTTTTTACATTCTGTGGACTGAACTGAACAGTGCATTTGAATGCCTTTTTAATAAATGTCAGTCTGTTTTCAAGGCACCAGTTCAGCTCAAAGCTCAGAGAGGACAGAGGCGGCAAGTCGAGGTGCCCTGGTAAGAAACTGTCTGAAATCATTATGGTTTCTATTTCATCCATCCCTGAACTTAAAATATTTTTTTTGGGTCACCGGATTTGTGTCCCATCGTAGAAAAAGGATTCAGACAAAAGTAAACTGTGGACGTAACTTCTCGTAGACAATTTATTTTACTTGCAAGAGGCCGTCATGTATCAAAGTACGTTGAATCGATGCTGCTGGACGTTTGTTTGTTTGTATACTTTATTGTCCCCGTATGGAAATTTGTCCTCTGCATTTGACCCATCCTTTGATGCCACTGTGGCAACCCGTAAGGAGCAGTGGTCAACGGCCGTGCTGCGCCCGGAGCCAGCCTGATGGTCAGAATCACCTGGCTGGAGGATTTAGCTATTGCACATGTTTTTAGTGGTAGGGGAAACCGGAGTACCCGGAGGAAACCTACGCAGACACGGGTAGAACATGCAAACTCCACACAGAAAGGCCCCGTCCAGGTGGGAATCGAATCCAGGACCTTCTTGCTGTGAAGCGGAAGTGCTAACTGCTGCGCTACCATGCCGCCCCACATTTAGACGGACAAAAGCTTATGACTGTGTTATGACAAACAAAATCCCCGCTATCACTGAAAGGAAAACTTGGCATGTCTATAACTTGATGGCCTTTCATCAATCAGCATTGTTGCTTCACTTTTCTTGGGACTGTGTTTGAATTTGTATTTATTGAATACAAAATATTGAACACAGTTTGCCTACGTGTACTTCCTTTTCTTTGACAGGCAGCTCCGGCATCTCAAGGCCCGGTCCAGTTCCTGCAGATCGAGGAGGGAGAGGGCGAAACCTGCACCATCTGTTTTGAGCCGTGGACCACAGCTGGGGACCACAGACCCTCGGCCCTGCGCTGTGGACACCTCTTCGGCTTCACCTGTATCCAGAGGTGGATCAAATCGGCTGGTGCGGGTGCGAAATGTCCACAGGTAAAGTGTGACGCTGGCACATATGTAGCATTGTAGCAACAGCAACTGTTTGAGCACAGATCCTTCACAAAGTAATTCAAAGCGCTGTATAGAGATGAGAGTACAATGTTTTAATTCCATTATCTAAACACAATAAATTGGATGGAATTGTTTTGTTTTTTTTAGGGGTTTTTTGGCACGTGCACAGCCATGTAAAATTTAAACCAGAATTACACATTTCCTTCTGTCTTCACAGTGCAACAAAAAGACAAAGCGCTCAGACATTGTGAAACTGTATGTTACAAAGCTGAGGGCACTGGACAACTCTGAGCAAGAGAGTTTAAAGAGGTAAGGGACAACGTTACTCTTTACATAGATCTATTTCCAATATCCTTTAGCAAAAAATAGTTATTGAAGTAAATCACATGTTTTAAAATGGAGATACTGCTCTGATGTATTTGAAAATGAAATAACAGATCATGTCCTGTGTCAAGTCAAATGTTTCTTTCCTCAGAGCGTTGGAGCATGAGCAGTCACTACGGAGAAAAGCTGAACTAGAGTCTGCTCAAGACAAGCTCAGACTTCAGGTGGTCACCAACCAGTGTGGACAGATTCAGAAGGAACTACAGGTACAGAGAGCTTTATTTGAGCAAATCTGTTGTTTATCATAAACTGGATCTTCCCCTCCCTCTCTCTCTGCAGGAGTTGAGGGCCTTAATGACCCAAACAGGTGGCTGCTCGGTCCCCGCCGCCTCGTCCTCCTCCTCCCTGCTCCCTGGTCAATTACAGAGACCTGATGGCTCCAGACCGGGCCAGTACAGTTTCTCCAAAGCGGTGTTGATATCTCAAGCCGGAGGCTGCAGGGTCTTGGCCTACTGTGAGCCTCTGAGCTGCCTCTTGGCGTCTCAGCCCTCTCCCCACTCCACGCTGGTCCCAGGTCAGTGTGCGGACATGAGTGTTGGGGGCTTGGAAATGTATCTAACAAGTACTGCATTTTATGTTTTACAGTCAAGATTCAGTTTTTATATAGATAAACCAGTCTAGACTGGGCTTGTCCCATTGTGGGGCTAAGATCCACAACCTTTCATATTAGCTACTTTTTAGAGCGGCTTTGAGAACCGTTTGGGCAAAGAACAGTTCAGTTTAGGCTTTGGAAAACCCCCAAACGGCTCATCCCACCCCATACTGCACCCACGATAAGACTCCTTAAGTGTCATATCAAAAAGTGACACACATTTGGCTTTTGTTGCCTGCTGTTGCTATACTGTGACATTACTTGCATTCCCTCGGTAGGAATCAACTGTCCACATTTTTTGTTAAACAGCAATTGCTTTGAAGCTAGTATTGGAACAAGTTGTGCTTTTATTTATCTATCAATAAAACAAGGCATGGTTTGCTACATATGACAGTGACAGGCCAAAGACCACTCTCACCACAGTTGACTCATTCTGTGCTACATTTGGTTAACCACTGAAAACTGCAGGTTGCGGAGTGAAGAAGATGAGCGTCATCAACATGAAAGCCAGTCAGTACGTCCCCATCCACAGCAAACAGATCAGAGGGCTATCATTTAACAGACAGAACGACAGTCTGCTGCTGTCCGCCGCTCTGGACAACACCATCAAACTCACAAGGTACGTGCACTTCAGGACTTCTTACGTCAAGGTTATCCGCAAAAAGAAGAGAAATGGGACAAAATGTTCTTTGATTTAAATGTGTTTCCATTACTGTAATCTTTGGGCCAGAGTCTAAAACTATTTTGGCAAAGCAGAGAATTAGAATGGATTGGCTTTTAATTCCTTATTTTACTGCACCTGTCCATAGGATATACTGCCTTTTGATCATTTTAGGCTTTCTTCAAGACTAAAACGAGCTTTGCCAGTTTACTCTGGCTTTTAAATTCAAACACATCTTGATCACTATTTCTTCCTCAAATACAGCGATAAGCCATGTCTAATTTCCCTGATTGTACAGTGGGGGTAAAAACTATTAAGTCAGCCAACAATTGTTCAAGTTCTCCCACTTAAAAAGATGAGGGAGGCCTGTAATTTTCATCATAGGTATACCTCAACTATGAGAGACAAAACAAACATCCAGAAAATCACATTGTCTGTCTGATTTTTTGCAAATTATGGTGGAAAATAAGTATTTGGTTACCTACAAACAAGCAAGATTTCTGGCTCTCACAGACCTGTAACTTCTTTAACAAGTACCTGTATTAATGGCCCCTGTTTGAACTTGTTATCAGTATAAAAGACACCTGTCCACAACCTCAAACAGTCGCACTCCAAACTCCACTATGATCAAGACCAAAGAGCTGTCGAAAGACACCAGAAACAAAATTGTAGACCTGCACCAGGCTGGGAGGACTGAATCTGCAATTGGTAAGCAGCTTGGTGTGAAGAAATCAACTGTGGGAGCAGTTATTAGAAAATGGAAGACATACAAGACCACTGACCACGCAAGATCTCACCCCGTGTGGTCAAAATGATCACAAGAACGGTGAGCAAAAATCCCAGAACCACACCGGGGGGACCTAGTGAAGGATCTGCAGAGAGCTGGAACCAAAGTAACAAAGGCTCCCGTCAGTAACGCACTACGCCGCCAGGGACTCAATTCCTGCAGTGCCAGACGTGTCCCCCTGCTTAAGCCAGGACATGTCCCGGCCCTTCTGAGGTTTTCTAGAGAGCATCTGGATGATCCAGAAGAGGACTGGGAGAATGTCATATGGTCAGATGAAACCAAAATGGAACTTTTTGGTAAAAACTCGTCGTGTTTGGAGGAGAAAGAATGCCGAGTTGCATCCAAAGAACACCATACCTACTGTGAAGCATGGGGGTGGAAACATCATGGTTTGGGGCTGTTCTTCTGCAAAGGGACCAGGACGACTGATCCGTGTAAATGAAAGAATGAATGGGACCATGTATCGTGAGATTTTCAGGGAAAACCTCCTTCTATAAGCAAGGGCATTGAAAATGAAACGTGGCTGGGTCTTTCAGCATGACAATAATCCCAAACACACCGCCCGGTCAACGAAGGAGTGGCTTCGTAAGAAGTAGCCAGTCTCCAGATCTCAACCCCATAGAAAATCTTTGGAGGGAGTTGAAAGTCCGTGTTGCCCAGCCCAGCGCCTGCCCCAAAACATCACTGCTCTAGAGGAGATCTGCATGAAGGAAAAGAGCCAAAATACCAGCAATTTGCCAACAAAGGGTATATAACAAAGTATTGAGATTAACTTTTGTTATTGACCAAATATGTATTTTCTACCATAATTTGCAAATAAATTCATTAAAAATCAGATAATGTGATTTTCTGGATTTTTTTTCCTCATTTTGTCATTTCTCATTTGTTTGTTCTCATAGTTGAGGTAAACCTATGATGAAAATTACATCTTTTTAAGTGGGAGAACTTGCACAATTGACTAAATACGTTTCTTTTCCACTGTATCTATTGTATGTGTCCCAGCCTGCTCACAAACACAGTGGTGCAGACCTACAATGCAGGCAAACCGGTGTGGAGCTGCTGCTGGTGCCAGGACAACAGCAACTACGTGTACGCCGGCCTCATCAACGGCTCCGTGCTCATCTACGACACCAGGGACACCAGCACCCACATCCAGGAGCTACAGCCGCTCAGGTCCAGGTATGAGACGTTGGAGAATGTTTATGGGGGATTAGTAGACTGCTATTAGTACCAAGACAGGAAC
Organism: Proterorhinus semilunaris; assembly: GCA_021464625.1. Classification (NCBI taxonomy): domain Eukaryota; kingdom Metazoa; phylum Chordata; class Actinopteri; order Gobiiformes; family Gobiidae; genus Proterorhinus; species Proterorhinus semilunaris. The sequence goes on along the minus strand of CM038356.1, from coordinate 24,867,857 downwards.
ACTTATATTTTTGATCATCTAGTAAATCTATCTCTTTGCCTCAGATGTCCCGTCGCCTCCCTGTGCTACGTACCCCGTGCCGCCTCCAGCTCGTTCCCTTGTGGCGGTCTGATCGCGGGCTCGCTGGAGGGGGGCTGCTTTTGGGAGCAGGTGAATGAGACCACCTACAGACCCCACGCCCTGCCCCTGGAGACCTCCGGCTGCACCGACATCCAGGTTGAGCCTGAGAGCAGGCACTGTCTGGTCACTTACCGGCCAGGTGAGGACTTGTACTACTTAGGCAGCTTTTTCCCGTGTTTGGTCTTCAAAGTTGGTGTGTTCGAAGCAGCGTACGAATTTGAGTGATGGCCTTTTGAGATGTCCAAACCACTAGGAAAGACTATTCATTTCTACATTCCTTGTGGTACTACTAGAACTGGGAAAAAGTACTGAATATATGTATGAAATAAATACATGTAGATTTATGATACATGGTTTTGATTCCTTTTGAAAGTGTCTTGGTTGTCCCAGAAGATTTACAAGTTTTGTCAAAAATAATCTTTCATAGAATTTACGTTCATTAAATATTCAAAACAATGAACTTTCTAACATAGATACTGGAAAAAAGTATTGTTCGAGTCTGTTCAGGTTACTGCTGCTCAAATAGTTTAAGTTGTAGTTTTCTCCATTTCTTATTTTTGTTCAGCACATCTTGTTTTTGTCAAATAAATCTTAAGTGATTTGGTAGATTTGTTGCAACCAGCCACACATGGCAGTAATGCAGACATTTGGGAGGATTTTGTGTTTTCCTGCCACTTTCCAAGTAGCTTTTCTTCCTCCTATACCAGTTTAACATGTATCTGTTCTTGTTCAGGCCGCTCTAACCCCACCCTCCGCTGCGTCCTCATGGCTCTGAATCGCACGCCTCAGGGGGACTCCAGTGAGGCCCCAGTCTGCTCCTGCTCCCCTGTCCAGAACTTCAGTGCTGGAACATCCTGTAAACTGCTCACCAAAAACTCAGTCTTCAGGAGCCCTGAGGGATCAGGGACTCTGGTGTGCGCAGGAGACGAGGCCTCCAACTCAACCATGGTCAGTATAGTTCACCACTGCTGTATCTGTAAATGTGCTCTTTGATCTTCCTCTAGGCCCATGTCTGACAGCTCAGTCGTTCACCAATTCATGCACTAGCCCTCCTCTGTACTTGTCCAAACTATCACAGTCGAACGATCAAACTGAGCTGTCCTAGATGTAAGTAGGGCATGCTTGTTTTTTTGCATATTTACCCTTTATTGGTCCCATAGGGAAATTTGTCTACGTTTGACTCCCTGGGTCGGTGATTGACAGGCCTGAGTCAGCGCTCGTAAACAAAGGCCGAGCATGGAATTCCAGCGAGCTAACTTGTTTAGCAACTTGTTTCACTGGGACAACTCTACAGCTCTCTCTACACAGGAGAAGCATCGTGACAGACAGAGGCCTTGTACCTGAGACTGCTCTGAGGCGCTGGTTTATTTCATGAGTGATTCCTCTGTAATTTTTTAACTCATGCAGTCCTTAAATTAAGAGTTTAGTGGTGCTAGTGCTAGGCTAGCGCATTTCTACGGTAACGGCTAGCCTGCATTAAAAACAGTCTGACCCACTCCACAGTGCACCTGAGGCAAATCACTTATAACGCCAGACTAACAATATAAATGTCTGTGTTGATAGAGTAATTGTAACCATCTTTCATTTAAAATAAGCAGCATCAGCTTCGTGGTTGTAAGCTACACTGCGGCGGAGTGATCTGCTAGAAAATAGTCCCCCAAAATGCGATAATTCATGTGATGTAAGGTCTGTTATATTTAAAAAAAATTATTCTATCGACACATTTGTATCGTTAGTCTGGCGTTATAAGTGATTTGCCTCGGGTGGACTGTGGAGTGGGTCAGGAGTTTAAAAATGTTCAAATTAAATGTTTTCCTCCCCCTACATGCTCCAGCAATGTCCTAATGTGTAGAATGAGCTCTGACCTTTTCACCACAACTGCCGCTAAAAGCCTGTCACTCAAAAATTGTTATTTCAGGTCCTAAGTAGAAACTGCAGTTGTGCGTAAGACCTGAGGTGGCAGTAGTGAGTAAAAATGACAACTTTCATCTAGTCCCTTAAATGTAATTTAACAAATTAAACTAATGAACCAAAAATAAGATTCTCATACTTGCAAGGAACGTTAAAATGTATCCAATGATATTCTTGAGGTTCAAGACATTTCTTAGAAGTACAGGGTTATTACTGTGTGTCAAAATATAATAAATTTTTTTCAAACGCAAACCAGAAAGTCAGAGGCTAAAATAGCACAGTAATGGCATGGGTGGTCCGCCCTTTTCACGTCTCAACTCTGTCTCACTGTGAACTACGACTGAGATGAGCTTCTCAAGTAAACAATGGGGGTGTGTGGGAGGGCTGTGAGAGCTACAACCAGATTACAAGCTACAGCTATTAGCTATGAGTATTTCAGGTGGTGCTAGGGATGGGCACCGTTAAACAGTGTCTACTTGGTACCGACCAAAAAGCTCCGGTCGCGGGTGGTAAATCCAGACGTCAAAATATGACCCGAGTCTAAAAAAAGCAACATGAAAGTGTGCGCTGAAAATGAACCGCTTCAGCGCAAATGGAGCAAAGCGTTAAGTTATAGCTATAACGTACTAAACTTTTGTAATAGAGATGGCTCAGCCGCGGTCTGCGGAAGGACTGAGCCAGGACTTAAATCGGTTGTAAAACCCAGAGCTAAACTAAACCAGGAGTAAATAAGAAACTTGAGTTTTTAGGCAAATTGAAAAGCAAAACAGAGCAGTGACAACAAGAAAGACGCCTTTACCTTTAGCGACAGACCCGGAGGCTGAGTTTACGTGCTGTCTACAACTTTACAAGCAGCTGCAGCGAGAGAAATATCAAAGATTGTTTTTGGAAAAGTGAGCGCTCACTCTGTATTAGACAGTTTTTGCACAGTTTTGGTAAATTATTAGTGGCAGAGTGAGCGCTTACGTAAGGATCTTTGATGTGTGGAGCGCTTGGAACATTTTGGCTGAAAGAAACCGTGTCATGATGTGGATCTCAAACGATGCTGCTGCGGCCTGTGGAGCTTCTGTTGTGCTGTTTTAGGACTTTTTTCTGAACGATACTTTTTATACACGTTATTTTTAATTGAATTAAAATAACATAGGTATCGAAAAAAGTACTGTTAAGGCACCGGCACCGAAAAGCAGGTGTCGTTAAAGTAGTGGTATAAAAAAAACAAACGGTACCCATCCCTAGGTAATGCAGTTAAAAAGTAAGGGTGTATTCAGACCAGAAAAGTCCTTTGGTCCGGATCAAAAGCCGACTTTTCAGACTGTACTTTTTGCAAGTGAACTATATTTTGTAAACACATACACGTGTGTGACGATCGATGCACCCATTGGACAGCAATGACCACAACAAATGAAATAAAAATTGCTATTTGACGCTTACAATGATAATAAAAGAAACGTAAGAGACTAAACCGCTTACCATTAACCTCCGCTTCACTGGAGTCGCTGGTGGAAGAGGTTGTTTGTGCGGATTAAGGGTCGTCTGCTGAGCTATTGGTTTCTATAATGTCCACGGGACAAACTGTTGGTCTTGTTCCTCCACTCTTCTTTAATGCGTCCCGTAAGTTTGGCGTCCCGTAAGTTTTCTCGCTAAACATGCTGAACATGAACGCATTTTTGTCTTTTCTAGCAGTTGGGTTAAGTGCGCATCCGCCCAAATATTCAGGAGGCACAGTGTCTCCTCGTTGCTCCAGGTCTGTCCACGGCTCATTGTTTGTAGCATCCATCCAGTATTAGCGTAAGTAGCAGCGAAGGGCTACTTTTTCCCACGGAGCCTTGCTACGGTGGCTTGTTAAGCCCAAAAAGGCGCACGTATCCTGGAGTTGTTTCGGATCAACAGTGGTTTATATTCACACCTGAAGCGAACTGCACCAGAGTCCGTTTGGAAGCGGACCGAGACCATCTGAAAAAGTGGGTCTCGGTCCGGTTCTTTGATCCGCACCAGGATTCATTTGTTGTATTCACACCTGCATAAAAAATCTGGACCAGCGTTCGAAACGAATCCTGGTCTGTTTAAAGTGGACCAAACACTGCAGGTCTGAATACACCCTAAGATGAGTACAAGTAAAAACCGCTGAACTTCCCCAAGTAGTACAAATAATTCCTCTTTTGTTTCCTTTATTCCTAATCCTAGGCATCCTACTCATGAACCTTTCTTCACTGCTGCTGTCTCTAAGATGTACAATTTAACAAGTGTCACCACTGTCTTGTAGGAACATATTTCCTTTCATTCTGGCACCTACAGTAATTCTGTCATCTAATTGTATCATACAACACATCTGCCATATCTCATCTACACCCATTATCACTCGCTTCATTGCCTCTTTCGTATCTTCTTTTCCACTCTTCCCTCTGCTCTCGACTGTGAACAAAAAGACGATGCGTTATACCACATTTAACAAGCTGATTATCGCATCTGGGTCGTCACTAATCTCCACAAAGTCCTCAGATCGAAGAATAAAGAAATGACTAGCCTCAGCATCTTAGCGCACAGGTCAGGTAGCACAGATACCATCTCTGGCTCCTCTTCCGCCGCCAGATAAAACTGGAGTGGAGTGATTTTCAATTGTTCTTTGTCCGTTGTTTCCGCCTTACCCTCCGTTTATTCACTTGCAGTATCATCGTGTTATCTCTCACAAGCAGTACCGTGCAAAATGTCTTCAACAGATATTTAAGACGGCATGCAGAAAGCCCAGACCTCTGTTTAGGCTTTCTCTGCAGTGTAAAAGGGTCTTCTTTTAAAACTTTTGTCGAATTATGATGCACAATATGTTGCCAAATTATAATTGTTGCAATATTCTGACTGAGATATTCACTCTTCGTGCTAACACAGCCTAAAATGAAAGGGCATGGTAACCCAAAAATGTGCAAAATTCAGATTTCTTTTTTTTTCTTCTTTTTTTTTTAAAATTCAGATCCATTTTAGCTTTGTATTTGGTCCTGATCATGCATTGTGTCTTGTTTTGACACTGTTTGTTTTAATATATTCGCAATTTATTATTTTACAGAATATATTAATAGAGGATTCTCTTTGTGTACTTGAGCAAACTATGGGCCAAAAAGGGTACTCAAAAGAAAGCTATCTATTACCAATTAAAAACTACTAAACAAAGGACTATACCACAATAAAGCCAGGACCAACTTATTCATAACAAAAATAACATTCACTGGCACTTGACCAAGCACCAAAAGAGTAGGCTCAATTAATTTGCACAGTGCATACATTATTTTAAGAGAAATGATAATGCTGCCTGAACTATATCAAAATAACCTCCAGGCATAAATATTATTTTGGAAAATGGATACATATCTTCCAAATGCTGATTGTGATTAGGTTTGCAATTTCATCATTTTAAACTCGACATTCAGGGTATTGACACACCTGTAAAGACATTAACTGCCTAACTAGAATCCTGTTGATTTCAGAACATGTTTATAGAGCTCCTCACATAAGCCCCCTCAAATGAAAATAGCAACTCCGACTTGTTTGCCGTCATCTCAAATGACATTTTTAACACTCCATCGCCCCCCCTTCTCTCTGTTTCTCTCCCTCTCTCCTTCAGGTGTGGGACGCTGGCAGTGGTGTTCTGCTTCAGAAGCTCCCGGCCGACCTCCCGGTGCTGGACATTAGCCCTTTCTCGAAAAACGGCGAACACTTTTTGGCGTCGCTCACGGAGAAGATGCTAAAGTTGTACAAGTGGGAGTGAACTGGAGACATTCCCAGACTCCAGGAACTGCGGGAGGGGAAAAAGTAATGCTGCTAAAGCTGCTCAAGTTTACACATTTCCAAATCCTCAACCAGGAGCGGAGTTACACAAAAATATTTATGTTCAATCAAAGCTCAACGTTGCATGGCACACTTGGATCGAAATTGCAATTTGAATGGTCAAAACGCAAAGACTGCAGTTATTTAGGCAGTACTAACAAACTTTGACGTATTATGAGATGCAAGAGAACGCAAAACTGGCACGTTACAATGTTTGAGGTATATTCATTTAGTTTCTTCAACATTTCAGACATTAATTTCTTAAGTGTGATTATGAAAACCTTTGTCTACATATTGCTTTGACATACGTCTTGCTGTCTTGATTTCTCCTTTTTGTTTTGGCTTTGCACAGATACAGAGTGTACTATCAAGCCTATTGACTTTGGGACTGATTGACTATTAAAACACCAATAAAGCAATTAAGGGGGTTATTGTCGGTTAAGTCATGTAAAATCTGTAGGTTTTGTGTCCACACGGGTCACTTATAACTTGCATTTAGCATCATTGTTTGAATGCTTGATGATTACACAATGTTTACAGCGTAATCAAGGGTGTGTTCAGGAAATGTTGGGCATAAAAGTATATGTTTTGGACCAAATTTATCATTCACAATTGGACTACAAACTATTATACATGTAGTGTTTTTCATTAGGACGTTATACACTTCCATTTCAAATTGACATATATTTTTCTCTTTTATTTTCCATGACTAAACAAATCAGTGGTATGGTTTTAGAAAGTAACTGATAAAGTTGCAAAGAATGGATATTGATAGTAGTTGCATAATGTTCAAAACTCGAGCCATCTTGGAACTGCTTAATTGTAATTTTAATGCTTGATTTTAATTGTCACAAAGCCGTGCGTTTTCAGCTCTGTTCCTGGTTGAACTTCAAGTGCCCATGCATTGACTTCCTGTTTTTTTTTAAAAAGGAAGTTGTGTAAATATGTGGTTGTTTTATACAGAACTGTTTGTGTACAACTTGAATGTTAATAAATCATAGGTTATTTTTATCAAGAGCAGTTTCCGCATTGTTCTGTCTTCACATTTCAAGCAGTTTTAAAGCAGGCCTATATATATTATATATATATATATATATATATATATATATATATATATATATATAGCAACAGGAAATGGCTTCATAATGCTACAGTATTGCTTGTTATAAGGGTCACTAGCATACAAGAACGCAGTCATAAAAAAGGTTTGCTTTTCATACTCATTTACCTGACTGCATCCTACAGTTATTCATATTATTGTTTGACACTAACCTTATGTTATGAAAGGATACTCTATGGCAGGGATCACCAACCAGTAGCTCGCCAGGCCTTTCTAGGTAGCTTATATTCTGGATTTATATTCTTTGCAGGTTTATGAGACTGTCAACGTTTCTGTCAAAATAATTCATATGTATTTTCGTTTGACTTTATTTGACTTGCAAATATAAGATCAGGTGGTTTGCCTACATCTACACAAAACAGTTATATGTTTGTGACTTTGCGCTTGTCCTGTTCTGAGACTAAAACCTGAGCCCATGTTTCTTAAATTCTGAGCAAACCTTTATTTGCTTAAGGTCTAAACAGACAATTAACTTTCTCTTCACTTTAAACTGTTCCAAGGATGCGCCAACACCCCTTGGATCTGTACTTTTAGTTCTCAGTAACTTTTGCTATTTCAGAAGTGATGAGACACCTGCTCTCATGTTTTTTGGAGGCCATAAGAAATCCAGTTTGAAGTTTGCTAGAAGTCATATGGAGGACACAGCTACCATGTGGAAGAAGGTGCTTTGGTCAGATGAGACAAAAAATGTCCCAAATACAAAACGTTATGTATGGAGCAAACCTAACACTGCTCATCGTCCTGAGTGCACCATCCCCAGTGTCAAATATGGTGGGGGGAGCATCATGCTATGGGACTGCTTTTTCTCAGCGGGGACTGGGAAGATTGTAAGAATAGTTGGGAAGATGGATGAAGCCAAATACAGAGACATTTTGGAGGAAAACCTGCTGGAGTCAGCAAGAGAATTGAGGCTGGGGCGGAGATTCACCTTCCAGCAGGACAATGACCCTAAACACAAAGCTAAATCTACAATGGAATGGTTTAAAAACAAACATATTAATGTGTTAGAATGGCCCAGTCAAAGTCCTGACCTAAATCCTATTGAAAATCTGTGGAAAGACCTGAAAACTGCTGTTCACAAACGCTCTCCTTCTAATGTGACAGAGCTTGAGTTGTTTTGTAAAGAGGAATGGGCTAAAATGTCAGTCTCTAGATGTGCAAACCTTGTAGAGTCATACCCCAGAAGACTTGCTGCTGTTATTGCAGCAAAAGGGGGTTCCACAAAGTATTAAGTCATGCTGTATGAATACTTATGCACGCCCCACTTTTCGGTTTTCTATTTTTTGAAAAATAACAGACTCGTGTATCATTTTGCCTTCACTTCACAGTTGTCTGTTACTTGTGTGTGAACTTTCAGTAAAATATTCAAAATAAAATCTTCATGTTTAGGGTTGTAAACATGACAAAATGTGCAAAAGTTCAAGGTGTAGTAGTACTTTCGTAAGGCACTGTAATGAACTTGGGTGATTTCTTATTTAGCAGTACAAGCGCAGCAGTATTGGAAGCCTTTCAGATGAGAAGTGAAAAGTTCTCAACTCAAACAATCCAGTCCAGTTGAAGATTTTGAAAACCTTTATTAGGATGTGAAAATCCTGGACAATTGAGCGCTTACAAGTGTTGGTGATAATCAAGGTTAGTTATTATTGAAGGCTTTAGTTGCTTTGTCATGTGCATAATATGGTATATGGCATATGGTATATGATACTGTATATGTATGTAATCATTTATCACATCTGAGCTGTTTTCAAGCTTTGTTCTATTCAAGCTGTTGCAAAGTGAAATAGACTAAATAATAATGATATGCTGCAGGACAGGTTTTCTGGCTTGGGAGGTTTCCCTTGTGGATCAGATGACAGCACAGATAATGTCACGTGCACTTTAGTCCAACTGTTGTAGCTTCAGGTCCCACCTTCAACCTTCACCAAAAGCTGCGATCCAGAAGAAAAAAATATGAATTTCGAACACTAATGAAATACCTTTTCTGAGTAACCTTATAATATATAATTAATAGTAAAAAGTATTGTTTTACAGTTTGTGTGGCTGGCTGCCTATCAGAATTTGTAAATACTTTTAGTTATTAGTAAATAGAACACCCCTTCTGGAACCGCCACCCGTGGTGGAGGGGTTTGAGCGCCTGAATGATCCTTGAGCTCTGTTGTCGTGCCCCTAGGGTCTCCCAGGGCAAACAGGTCCTAGGTGACGGGTCAGACAAAGAGTGGTTCAGAAGCCCCGTATGAGAGACCAACAGGCCCGGTTAGAATCATGAGGCCGTCCTTCTGTGAACCCACCACCTGCAGGAGGAGCCATAGGGGGCTGGTGCAATATGATTTGGGCAGCTCCAGCTGTTGCCCCCAGGACCGGGCAATGGAAACGTGGAAGAAAATGGATGGATGGATGGATGGATGGTAAATAGAACAGTATAATATTATTTGGTAGCACTTTACCACATAGGATGGAAATATCACTGTTCCTAATAATAATTACATGGACACACCACATTTGTTTAATTATGATTAGTAATATAATAACCCTAACCCTCCCTTACTAAGATAAGACAGGACTTAATTGATCTCACATTGGAGAAATTCACTTGTTACATAGTTATCCCTATTATCATGCAATTTCCATTCCATTACCATGTTATCACTGTGCTGAAAAGTAAAGTGCAACCTATTATTCTATTATTATTCTGCTTGCTCTATATTGCTTCATGTTGCACATTCACGAGTTAGAAGTTTAATTAGCCTTAAAAAATGAATTATTTACCAACATAACAATGGGAAAGCCAAATGTTTTTATGTAAATCTCAAGAGGTTTCTTTTTTCTTCAAACTTAATATGAAGGCCCTTTAATTAAACAAGAAATAGAGGAAATTGTGCAATCTGATGAAAAAAAAAATTGTACACATGGTTATCCCAATAATATTTAGTACAATTCTACAGTTGCTGTAGTAAAAATAAAATAAAAAATTAGACGAGTCTAAACATTTATAAGTACAGAAAATATCAAAAATATGTATTTAGAGTGGAACAAGTGCAATTAAACGCACCTCGGCAGCTCATGAATATTTACGAGCCCCGCTGCCATCTCCAGGTTACTCCCCCTGAATCCCACTTTTCCGACAACGCGTGAATGCGGCGGCAGGCTCTGGATCCTGTGATGAAGATGGCGGACTGTATACGTGTTCCTCTGCTCCTGCTTTTGATGTGCATCTTCTCCCGTGTGCATCCGAGCGGGGCGGATAACAACAAACTTATCGCAAATGGCGACAATGCCGTGAATCTGCTGGGGGGTCTTCCGCCGGCCGCTGTTATCCCCGTGGCCGCGGACAGGAGCCTGGGAGCTGGGGCCTCGCTCCCTCGGAGGCGCTCTACCGGCTGGAAGTTGGCTGAGGAGGCGGTGTGCAGGGACGATCTGACCCGGCTTTGCCCCAAGAATTCCTGGAACAATAATCTGTCGGTGCTGGAGTGTTTGCAGGACAAGAAAGAGGTGAATGATTAGACAATAATGAGATGTGTGTTTTTTTGGGGAAATACGCAGGGTGTGCCTCAAAAGGAGCGCAGCTAACCGCTAGCTCCGCGTTAGCCCTCCACTGTGGAGGACGTCACGCCAAAATATCCCTCTGCAATTCAATCATTTTGGCTTTATGGCAAGTTTCCTCTGGGTAACAGTTGCTTTAGAACTGCACAAAGCAGACAGTTTTATGACCGACAGCGCAGTGTTTCTATCGGCTTATTGCCGCTCATCTGTGGTCTGTATCTTTGGCAAAGCTACACATGCATGATCATGGCTCACTTACTTATTAAACTTACGCATAAATAGCCCCATGATGTTAGAATTGAACAATGGGATGTTATTTACCCCTGAAGGCTACAGAGACACAGCCAATACACTGTTTTAACCCGAATCTAAAACAACTATGTTTTTTCTGTTTATTTATTCAAGCTCTAACTTGCTATAATATGATGACTGGTAGACATTACTTCACTTGCACACATCAATATTCAAGTAATAGACCAACCATGAATAAATGTCCGTACATCTGTTATAAGAAGAGTACACACAAAACAAACATCTACTGCCTGTTCAACCAGTATTACTTAGTCTTAGTCTTATTCCTCTTACTGTTGATCCTAGTGTAGATTGGTAATTGAGTCCACTGTGAAGCAGGGCTGCACGTGCACACACTTGGCATATATTTAATTGTAATTAAGTTTTCTCCACAGCTGATATTATAAATATGTCCAGGAGCACTATTTACCATTTAGAAAGGGAAATATGAACAAACTAAAGCAAGAAGCACAAGTAATTTCAAGCAGAGGTCTAGAACCAAGATTTGAACATAATGTAAACGGCCTGGAGGCAGTGGTTTTCTAAATTGAACTTTCTAATGTAACGCACACAAACAAACTGCCTCCTTTTTAATGTTCTAATATCAACCATTCTGATTGCAATTAATGTGCAGCCCTACAGTAAAGTGTAAGTTGATAAATTCGAAATTGAATTCAAAATAGAAGTAACAAAGGTCCTTGCTTTTAACCAATTTTTTCCTCTACGCTTAAGCAGAGATGTAGGTCAGAAGTGCGTGGATTTGAGTCAGCAATGCTTTGTGTTGCGTCTGTACAGTGCAGTCACTGTGCGGAGCGTGGCCAATACGTACTTTTGACATGCCAGTGTTGCATTTCACCACAATGAGCTCGATATAGCCGTGTGGCCGTTGTTAAGAAGAAGAAAGTGGGGTTATATTGAGGTTGCTAACAGCTGGCGGACGGTTGTGGCTTTCCCTAGTAACATGATTGGCTTGACGTTGTGTAGGCTGCCATCCAGCCTTTTCCTGGCCTCTGATTGGTTCCGTGTCCCATTGTAATTATGCCATAACTTGTCATTGTGAACCCTAGCATTACTGTAGTTGGCTCAACAGAATTGCTACTGACGGTGTAGCCAGCCTCTAAGCCACTTTAAACTGTCATAGCCCCAAGACAGACATGTTCATCTTTGTGTCCTTAGCTGTACATGTTTCTCTGTTAGCAGTATGAGTATCTGAAATACTCTGGATACTAGGTTAACTTTGAGTGGACTTCGTTACTCCATTGTATGTTTCAGGGGCTTGAAAAGGCAACATTAAAAAAAAAGATGAATATTAAATATAATAATATTAAAGTAAATGAAGTATACTAAAACCAAATCTAAATGTAGAAGTCAATAATTAGTGATTGAGTATGTCAAACATAAATGAAAGAAAACCGGATTAAAGACTACCTATTCCTGTAGTACCCAGTAAGTACCCCGAGCAAGACATTGTTAAAGAATTTTAAGTTCCTGCCCCGCGTTTTAAGAACTGCTGCTCTAAGTGATCTAATATCCTTATGTCTTTTTAGAAGGGGTGGTACTTGACCTTACCCATTGCCAAGTGAGTTTAGTCGTACAACTGTGTGAACTTCTGTCTGGACAGTGGCCAGCTAGTCATAAACGTGAGAAATTACAACAATTTGCTCTCACACACTTGCAAAACGTGGCCCTATTGGTATGATGATGACCAATGCAATGTTTCCCTTTACACTCTAAACATTTGAAACGTAATAAGAGCACATGGGATCATTCCGGCTATGTTTAAGTCCACAAGATCTTCATCTATTCTGAATAGTGAATGGTAGAGCGTGTTATTATTTCTTCTTTGGCCTCAAAGTACTTACTCCAGAGTTAACAAGAGGCGTCCCATCTGGCTTGTAAAAAGCAGCGATCCCCAACTATGTAACTTATTATTTAACAGCCACATTTGAGTTACTGTTTGACAAAAGGAAATGGGGAAGTAGAAATGAGACGAGTCTCAGACGACGCCTTTTTAATTCAAAATTCCACCGCAGCCCAACTGAAATCGTCGCGACCATAAGGATCAATGCTCTGTCTAGAGAGTACAAAAGCACTCAAAACGCTGGAACTTTGTTGTTTCTGGTGTTTTCTAAAAGAGGCCCATATCTATGCAAGTTGCGCCGGTTTCAGCTTAAACACTGACTCGGGAGATTCTGCTGACACCACAAACTCTTAAAAATCACAGACAAAGTATTTGTGTTGCACTTTGATGCCTTTTATTAATTGTTTAGAGTGTTAAACTCTGCTTAGCTGGACTGACAACGCAAACTTGCATGGTTTGCTTTGTTTACATTACGTTACGTCGCCATGTGTCTTTTTTGCCAATTATTGTTAATTTTCATCATGATTAAGTCAAAACGATAATTATTATGGCATATAGTCCCACCCCTGAGCAAGCAATTCATCCATGCTTTATTTAAATTTATTTTTTGTGAGTAAAAATCTTTGTTCTAGATCGGATTCACTCGTCTTGTTGCGGTTATCAGCGAAAGTGAGTTTGACACCGCTGGCCCAAAGCTAGTGGCAATTTAAGGCAGAGTGAATCCATTTTATCGCCCCAAAAGAGCGGCCGTCCCCTGGGAAAGACCGTTAGAGCCCGGAGCAGGATTATAGAGACTGCGGTTTAGGCGGTGTGTCTGGACATGTTTGGACACCGCTGTATGTAACTGATAAGGACCTAACACTAGAACAATACAGCGTTTCATATTGGCATTCACAATCAATAGACAATTTGTTATTAGAATCACAACTTGTTCTAACCACAGGAGGAAAAATGGTAAAAAGATCTACATTTCTATAGCACTTTTCCAGTTCGAACATCGGTACAAATCTTGACAATTGTTGTAATTACTTGACATTACAGATAGGAAGTAGGTTTAGCTGACATAGATGGCTTTCAGTTCAAGTCTCGGCTGAAAGGAAGCGTCTCGAAGATTTGCTTTGAGCACACTGTGGAGCAGTGACGCTGCCAAACTAAACTAAGAGCAATGCATTCTGGGAGAAAACAAAGTCAGACAAACTATTTTTATATATTCCAAACCAGCGCGCTGCTTGTTTGTTTGTCTTGTGTCTCTCCTTATTTGCCCAAGAAATCAAAAGCTACAGATTGTTTTGTGCAATCATGTAAATAAAACACAGTGGGTAACTGTACAATATTAGCTTTAGGTAAACGGCTGTAAAGAAATGCTCAATAGAAGCATAGGAATTAATGAGTAGTTGGAATTAGTCAAATATATTGCACACTGTTGTCATCAGAAAAGGGTTAGGTTACTCTAATTTCATTGTGTGTTGTTGCTCAATAAATGAACTGAACATATTTAATTGTTATCATATATATTATTAATGAATTCATAATAAATCTAGAATATTATTACATTCCAAATCCAATCCAGCACATTTTCTAAACAAGTCATCACATTATTATTATTTACAGCATTATAGACAGGCAGTCACATAGGCACAATAGAGGCACTTGTCCATACTCAATAAGATCACACACAAGTTTTATAAATAGTCAAAGTGCATCTGAAGAGCTGGTCAAGTTATGAAGGACATTCGTCATCCGTGCAGAGTATAATGTAAAGTCGGATTAGCACCGCTTGTTTGTGGGGAAAGTGATCGCTACTATGACGACTGCCAGACAATAACTTTAACTGTAAAAGTTTAATTGCTGCTCTGCGGCACATGACGCCTCACAACATGACGTGGCTTAAACTGTATGTTGGTTGTGTCATGCGTAATTGTTTTGATGTCACTTTTTTATCTTCCTAATCGTGGGCTTTATAAAACGGCACCATTTTGGGTGGAGAGCTGTGGGGGTCACCATGACTCCAACATTTTTTAGTAGAGATTAAAAAAAAAAAGTCTGGTTGAAGCGGCTCAAAACAGAGGAAGGCAGTTTAATCGTTTTATTCAACTCAGTAAAAAAGGAGCAGGTGTACAGGCTTTTTGTTTTTACTTTTCACGTCCACTGCTTTCACAAATGGTAAGAAAAGTGCGCACCGAGCTATAATCCCCTGAAAGCATGTAAATAACATTAGAACATTTTACCAAGACAAGCTGTAACATTAATATTGTGGCTTATAACTTATTTAAAACCACTGAGATCTTTGCTAGAGCTTCTACTTATATTTTCTCACTGTATAATTTATGTGTAAAAAGCCATTTGTCTCTAATTTGATCTGACACTAAACGGCAGAATGAGGTAAACTTCAAATGTCCTCCACAATAAGTGAGCGTTCAAGGTTAAGGAGCCGCAAATGAGCAATGCATCTACGCCTGAATTAACCTTGACCCTGACTTGCTGCCATACCATTTTTCTCAGAGCCAAGTTTTCATCTTCAAAAACACTGCCAGTAGTTTTATCTGCTGCTGATTGTGTGAATCGAGCGTCTGTCTTTGTAACAAGTCGTGTTTGCACTTTTGAGCTGTTGGTGCGACACTAAACTGCTAGTTAAGGACCTGTTTCCAGCGTAAACCCAAATGCAAACAATAGAATAGAATGGAAAGCTTTGGTTAGAAATCACGCTGACATTTCTCCAAAAATGTTTTTTGAAGATAATAGCTGATTGTGTTCGCTCCTCCACCCTTTTCATGTTGGCTTTGAATCCACCACGTTGAGTCATCCCAGTCCCTTTCCTCAGACGGTTTTGTCGAGTCTCCTTTTCATAGTATATACGTTTGAGAAAGCTTTATGCAGCTCTAACCTGCCTCTGTGCTGCATGGAGAGTTTCCCAGCAGATGTTGTGTCATGCTTTCACACCTTGTGGTCGGGTTTTAGGTGGATTACTCATCCCTGTGTCTCTTATTACTGTAACCTCAAGTGCCTGAACGCGTGATTTCGGTTTCTCTGGGTGTCTCTGGGTGTCTGAAGTGACCAACTTGTGCCAAGATAAAAGTGGAGAAGGTCCTGGAGACGTCGAACTAGGAAAGGGTGGTGATGATTTTTTTGTTGTTTTTGCGGTTAGTGTAGGGATGGAAGATTTTGTACAAAAATATCTAATCACATTTATTTTCCCCATATTCCCTATATCCCCCCTCAATCTGGAGCTTTTAAACCCAGCGTTCTGTCTCTCTTTCAGCGGTGTTTAAGTCCGTGTCTTTCCCCCGTAACGCTGCTGCTCTGCTCAGCGTGTGTTTATTTATTTACCTGGCGACACAAGCGAGTGTGTCCTTCGTCCTTACAGTTCTGTCAGATCCTTCTCATTTGTTTAATTTAAATCCTGGGCCGTGTTCACAAATGCGCTGTTTATCCATGTCTTTGAAAATATAAGACTTGTCCAACGTTGGTGAATTACCTGGTCAAGTAATAACTTATGGTAACTATCTGCTTCCGGCTATCCTTTTATACAATAAAAGACACAGTATGTTATCGCTTTAGTAAGACTCTTATTGTGAAAGGGTCAGACAGCCACAGAGCGCTGTATCACAGCAACTTGACGTCATGAGAGCGACCTCTCAGAAAAGATGCCAAACAGCAACAGACACGAACAAGCCTTTACCAAACTTAGTGTTACTATTTTACGTTTTATTGTCTGGAGTTTTATTGCGTTTTTTAATGTATAGAGTTAGTTTGCTGTAGTTCTAAATCTAGTCTAAGTTCTAAGTCTATTTTTGCTTTGTTGATTATCACAAAGTTGAATAAATTAGTATATTAATTCAATATTTTTCTTCTTCAGTGTGTAATTAAGTTATTTTAGTTACTATAAAGAAATCGTGATAAAATCGAAATCGGGAGTTTATAATTCAAAAATCGTGATATTCTATTTTTGTCATATCGCCCACCCCTACTTGCAACTTGGAAGAAAATGATCTCCATTGTGTCATTGAGTTGTGGCACAATGTACAATATCCCTCTCTACCTTTGTCTTTTCTGTCAGCGTAGCATTTCCTCTCACGGACAATTAAACAATATAAAAAACGCAACATGTTACGACACCAGAGTGGCGACTATGGCCTCTAGGGCATGAGTTACTTGGTTTTGCTTTAATTCTTATTTTAAATGATAAAACATTAAATATCAGTGCCGAGTCATTTGGGTACGTTTTTACGCCCCGTGCGCATGATATGTCCACTTAAAGCTGCTGTGAGTGTTCGCCACGGCACAGTATAAACAGCTGTGGCTCACATCAGCACTGGGTCCTCTCTTTTAAAAAAACTCACAAACAGTATGATACAGGAGATACCAGGGTTTTTTCATGTACTCGCCGATAATTTAGAAATGTGTGGGATCTGCATAAATTCCGATATCGGTAATGAAACGGCCCTAATTGTAGCGTCACAAATTCATCATCCCAGCTCTACTTTTAACGGCAGCCTGGCTCCGTGTTTGGGCTGTCTGTAGGTACGGGTTTCTTAGACCTCTAATGTTTAACACTCACTGTCCGTATATAATCCAGCTCTTTAAGATCATTAGGCGCCTGTTTTTTTTCCAGGAGACTCTTCAACAAACTGCTGTGTGTTTTCATATCAGCAGCTGAACAGTCACATGGCCCAGTCTTGTGCTGAAAATTGATATTATACAACTTTTCCATTCTAATAAGAGGACCAATTATTATGTGTGTGTGAGGGTTGGGCCTGTGTCAGTGTAGCAGCCGTTCAGTTTGATTTGGCAAAATAGCCTGGCTTTATAATGTCTTAAATTACTTGAAAATGATGCACAACGTTATTACTTAATTCTAATGATGTGCAAATCAGTAGTTGCATTAAAGGTTTCTAAATATTTAAAAGAATGCCTTCATGCAGCATAGCAGTCCTGCACAGTTCTATGCTAATCTGCCTCTCAGTTTCCCTTCCGCGGCTGATTTTATCTGAATATTTTAATGCCACAGCCGCACCAGAGCTGGAGCCAGATCTCCAAATGTCAGACAGTTGTCCTTTTGTATCAGTGAGAGGACGAGTTCATGTGACACTGTGGTTGTTTTTCTGAGTAAATATTTAACTTTTTATGAAGAGCTGCTTGGATTTTGCTTAATTTTTATGGCTGGTTTAAAGTGCACTGTGAACCTTGAAAAATACAAGGCAAATCCAATCGCAATTGCAGTACTTAAATAGCGATTAGTATATTGTGCAGGCAGCACAATATACTAATATTACTGTTGTTGAATGTGCTGCTTTCTGTAAAATATGTTTTTGCCTCTTGAGTTTTCTGCACAGATTTCAGTGTGGCTCAGCTGGCGCTCTGTTCGGAGGGTGATGTTAGGTTACTTGTTTTAGACTCGCAGCATTTTTGTGTGTCTGTGGTTTCGTGTACGTGGAGCAGGAAGGTCCACAGGGAGGAGGCTGAAGACACTCGGGACAGGCCCATTCGGACTGCGTCTACATTGTGCTTTTTTTTCTTCTTTTTCTGTGCTCAACAAAAGACAAACAAAAGAATGCATGAACTACATTCACACAAATGAATGCATAGTGAACTGCATGTGATGGTAACTTGTAGCTGACTGTTGACTCCATTGTTACCTGATCCGACTGAGATGTATACATCCACTATATAGTGTTGTCTGGTTTATAATCTTGTCCTGTAGTGTATTAATATTTAAAACACTTTTTAACATCACTTGGTATTTCTGGAAACACATTTCAGCCTCACCCACTGCACACAAAACGCATCTGGATCCGGCACAAATGAGAGGGAAACGGGCAAAAATAATTGTAAAATCAATAGCTGATACCTATTAAAAAGACATAATTTGTAGCAGAGACAATTTGAGTGGCGGAGGGATCAGATTGAGGACCACCTCATGACATCCATTTGATATATGAGCCAGCCATATGACCATCGTATCCATGCAGATTTTATGGTGTGGTTAGATAATATGGATGTCACGGTATTAAAATTTTACCTCACAGTTATTGTGACCAAAATTATCACGGTTTTCGATTATGGCGGTATTTTTTTTAATGTGTGTTAATAAGTTCAGAGGGCATTGATGGTCCTACACAAACACAAAATAGTTTCAAAAAAGAGTTTGTTATATTTAAAAAATACAGACAAAGCCATATCAAAAGTGCAACTTTTCACATCAGAGTAAAGGAACTATAACTATGAATTGTTGATCGTTTTGAGGGTGTTGCATGTACTATTTATAGCACCAGAACCGTGTTAGAATATTTTTAACTAGATAAGGAATATTGTTCTCAGTTGGAGTCCTTCCAGTCTGCTTTCGCTCTGCAGATTTGGGAAAATGCCATCAGACAGTAATCATTGTTAAATTCATAATAATGCGGCGAGAGTGAATCTATTGCATTGGCGACGAACTTTTATCTGCCCTCCAGCAGCCCTGTAACGCATTTGTGCCGGAGGTATCCGCGACACGGCTTATGTGCTGGCGGTGGCGCTGTAGCTGCACTATGGGGCGACTCGTTACCTTCTCCCTCAACTCAAAGCCCCCACATCAGCATTTGAGCTAAAACGCTAACGTTAGCTTACTTGCATTGGCTATAGAGTATATAGTTGTGGTGACGGTCACGCAGGTGAGTCATGAGGTTCGAAGTATCACTGCCTTTAGAGACACTTTTTTCCTGCACGTTCCGCAAACAGGATAACCGTCTATCAATTGTCCTTCGGCTTTCTTAAAATACCCAAAATATACCCAGACTTCAGACTTGGTCCTGTTTGAAGCTGATAGACGTCCTGAGCGCTGTCGTCTCGGACATGATTCCAGCTTCGAGAAAGTTATGTTTTGGTTGTAAGCTACGGAGTGCGCCTGCGTGGAAAGTTCAGCAGATGAGACGGCGGCCGGTGAGGCTCACTTTGCCGACACCGCGGGCGCGGTAATCCACCGAGATAATATAGTTTTTCAAAAACAAGATTAGGTAATTATTACTATCAAAATTTTTACCGGGGTTTACCGCTACACCGGTAACCGTGACACCCCTACTAGATAAATATAGCAGCATATTTGCGTGTTCCTTGTCTGTAATAAACTCTGTAAAGCAGGTACACTACGTGAGTAATTTTTCGTCTGCATGATGATATAGCAATAAATGCTGTTTGAAAGATATGTAAACGAGGAACAGGCAAGGCAAGTTTATTTGTATGGCACATTTCATGTACATAACAACTCAATGTGCCTCACAGCAACACCAAACACAAAAAAAACATTTAAAAACACAATAAAAAGCATTAAAAACACAATCAAAAATCAAAAAATTAATTGATATAATTACATAAAATATATACGTATACACACACATACATGCATACGTACATACTAAAATTCGTAAAAAAATAGCAGAACAGTTTTTTTCTGACAATATTATGCTATCTTTGTCCCCCCAAAAATGTATTTAAAATTTTCCCTATCGCACTCCCCTTGAGCAGATTTATCAATAGTGTCTCATGCCCATAATCCACACTTGTGAAATTATCACATTAGAATCTTTAAATTCTATCTAAATCGTTTTTAATTGTTGTCTTCTGTTCTGAACCAAATGGTAAAATATTATCAACTGCTTAGTTTCCCTTTTTTTCAAGCAAATATAAAATAGGCTTAATATTTAAACGTTTTTGTACTATATCGCCTTTCATTTCAGTCTTACTCTTGACATCTTTTATATTGTTCCAAACTCCAGGGGGTTGTGTCAGATTGGTGGGCTGGGCAGGGGCTGATTTCCTGTTAAGAAATCCACAAAAGACAGAGGGGGCAGCTAGGTAACATTTGCTTACACCTATCACTGTTTACAGTTTGATTATGATGACGCACTCTTGGCTCTTCAGGTAATTGGAAATAATCAGGTTTCTGGGTAACTGTTTTTTTTAAATAAACCATTCCCTGAATTTTGAACCAAGCAAATCCATTATTGGGAATGAATTACAATCTCCCTGTAACAATCACTGCAGAATCTGAACAGTGCGTATCCGCTGTTGCTAGGGTTTTATGATTTTGCCACTAGCCGTATTGTTTACATGTATGCAGTGTTGTGTGTCCATCCAACAGTGCATGGGGAAACGGGAAGTAGCCGGTTAATAAACTGCGCACAAGAATAACACATTATTACTGAGACTGCTAATTGGCTTTTCAGTTATGTAATGCGGCGTTGAAATGCACAAGGTGTTTATACTAGAATTGGAAATGAACAGCGAAAAGCTATTGATCTCTTTGTCTTAGTGAATTTTTCAAAATGGGCTAAATTTATATATTATATATAAGAGTTTGAATGAATAATCTGTATATCTTTTTTACGAAAACGTAGTGGTTCTCAAATTGACACACTGCTTTTCTCATTCTCAAAGACACAGTATAGTTGGTTTAGTTTTTGGGTCTGTTTGGGCGGCACAATGGCAGAAGGGGGTTAGCGCTGTCGTCTCACAGCAAACAGACCCCCAAATGTTTAATTTTCATTTTCTTTCTGTCGGTTTCCATTGGGCGCTCTGTTTTCTCCTACCCCTAAGCAATATGTATATCGGTGTCCCCTCTAGGGCAAGGACCCATCTGAAAGAGCTTCTGAATCTCTGTGGGACTTTCCAAATTAAATAAAGTCAAATATCTTGTGCGGTGTTGAGAAAAGTTTGAGATGCGAATTCGATTAAATGACTATATTGCTGTGTGTACCATACATCTGTGGTAGGTAATGTCAGACCCGGGGGCCGAATCTGTCTCCCCTGCTTACAGTATGCCCAATGGTCCTCCACATCTGATTGGGGTAATAGTATAATACACAGATCTACCAACCTTATACTCTGGAATCAATTTGTTTACATTTTTTCTGGGGAGGACTTCCAGACCCCCCCTTTTTATCGTATATGTAGGAACACAACTCATGTACAAAGTGATGAATTTTGGATACAATAAGCAAAACTTTGTAAGCCAGTAACTCTTGCTTAATATTGACAATATCCCGTTCAGAGCTGTTGTGAATATAGTTTCCTCACAAACCATTGACTCACCTTAATGCAGTTTATTAAAAGGCCAAACCGTGACTGCGCTGCCTGAGACTGTGCAGAGTGATGGTGTCCATTATCCGGCCGCTGTCTGCAGACGTCAGAGTGAGGCTCGGAGAAAGCGGTTCAGAGAAATCACTCTTTAATTACATCTCGTCAGAAGGCCATTAAACCACAGGTCCTCTTGCATCCTCGTATCGACCCAATGGGGCGCAGTGGCGGACAGATGACATATGCTTCCCCAGGGGTAAAAATATGACTTACACTTTCGTCAAAGAAAGTACTGGTGCCTTTCAGACATAGTTTTGGTTCCCAACAGAAAACATGAATTACATATATTTCTCAGACTAAAATGCTTCTAGTTGTGAACAACACTTGCCAATACTATGGACCAAATATGAAATTACATACAAGATTAAATAAAGTTGACAAACTGATATGTGAAGCCAGTTGATAGAGTGAAAGTGCAGCTTGTTTTCAACAGGAAGTAGCAGCGTTTCCCCATTTCAATCTCAGATGTTTGACTTTGATAATCATCTTTATGGTCTTTCATTTCAGACCGTTTTTCTCTGTGGCCATAAAAAAACATGAACATTTGGTTGAATGTTATTAATTTACAGTTTGGACGTTGACTTACTACAAAAAAGTCATTTTGTCAAAGTAAAAATCACTGTTTTTAAATGACGACAAATAACCAAGTGTAGAAAGAATACATTTCGGCCTGGGTGTCTTTTTGATCATAAGCACATGAAAATTAGCTCTCTAGCATTGCAGCGCTTTTGGTTACACCTAAAATCTCCTACAATGCACAATATTCAACAGCCCAATCACACAATGCCTTTCTCGTTGTACGTGTGTGGGACAGTAATGGGTTGACTTGGGATCTTACTCCCCATCACAGCCATCCTCCTGAAGCTCTAGGTTCTGACTTCTTCTTTAGTTCTGTCTCCCTCCCCCGTGTCAGTCGTCTCCTGCACATCTCTCCTCACCCACCGAACCAATTATAGCTCCTCCGCCACACGCCGCTTTCCTGGAGACAAAGCCAGGAGAGGAGTTGATAACGTTTGAATTAACTGCACCCATTAGTCCCAACAGGGCTCTTGACAGCGTCTTCTGCAGCGAGCGGTGGAGGCGGTAAACAAAGAGCAGCCACTTCTTAAAAAAAATCAGTGAATTTGCGGGGGACGGTAGGTATCCCTTGTCACTGAATAGACAATACAGCTGGACAGTGGCGTAGTTTATAGCAAATTCAAACTGAATTTGTAAACACAGGTAATAATTAACGCTAGAAGAAGCCTGTTTTTAATTGCCTTTGTGTATGGATTGCGCTCTACAAACTTGCCGTGCCGAAAATGTGTTGGAATTAATTTGTAGATCTCCTTGTTACTGGATTGTTCGAAAGCTGGGCAGTTGAGTGTTTTTAGGAATAGGGCCTAGTAACTCGATTGGTAATTGGCAGCCGATGAAAATGACTGAGCAATTTGCTCGTTGGTCCGCGTAATTTAAAAAGTTATGAAACGCTTTTTTGGTTGTTTATGCCCTGGGTAAAGGCACGAATTTTTCATTTGAGATTTTCCAAATTGGCAGCACAGCTTATTAGGACATGAATGTGGACTGCACATATTCGCTTACTCTTTTAGTAGATTTTGGCAAACCAAGCACCAACCGAAAAACAACCAAATAATCAAAGGAAAGTTTGTGAAATAATGTAAAATGTGTTGTTTTCAAACTACTTCAGGAGTCTTTCCCTCTAGAAACCAAAAGCTATCCAACCCCTCGCCAAGCACCGTAAAAGCTTTCTACATTTCTACTGAAGCTTAATTAGTGAAAAATGGATTACTGACTTTGCAAAACAACTCATTTGCACAATCTGAAAAAAGTAGCTCCACTTGTGAACTGGCAGATTAAATGTAGCTTTCTATTGAGAGTCGAGCTTTGTCTTTGTTTCCAATACCAATCTATTATACATTAGTGTGCCTATTATCAATATTGCATCGCTGAGATACACTCCCATGTCAGAAAAGCCACGCATTACCCTCTTTATATAACCGCTGCTTTGTAGAGTCCACATTAAGATTCATATCAACCCATGTTTATATCAGCAAACAACTTCCAACGGTTTGCGTGCTTTTCTTTGGTTGCTATACAACATATGTATCTCTTGTCGTCACTGATGCGTATTAATCAAAAATACTATTGCCATGATGTTTCCTTGGCCCCGTCGCCTGTGCAGATGCTCCGTCTTCAGTCCGCGCCCCCATGAGTCACTGTAATGTGCTGCTTCTGCTGCTGCTCTCTTTGTGAAATCTGTAGGGCTTATGAGGCGTGGTTTTCTCTGTGGGCCAATCCAAATTCGCACAAGATGAAGCGAAAGTCCAATGTTTGAGATTTAAAACCTGTAGAAGTTGCAAATGTGACTGGCCTCTCGAAGTCTGAACGTTAATGTAATTGTGTTGTTAATCCCTGGTTTATATGTAGACCCACAGTATACTGGGAAATACGGTCTCTTTACATGGACACTTGTCTCTGAAGAATTTAACTAGAGCCATTTCATGATTCCTCTGGTGATGTTTAAGGCCTTCCCGCACTGCGCTTTTCTGGTTCATCCACATTACAGGCTAATTTATTTACAGGAGGCTCTTTTTGGCAGGACATGACACAATATTTAGTTGTATAATTACCACTTACGGCACCGCTGCACAGACGGGAAGGCTGGAATGCTTTTCTGGTGTGTGGGTGGTGTGGTCCGGGACACGGTTTAATACGGGGCGGTTTGATTTATCTCTTTTCTCCGCAGTTGTCCGGCTCTGAGTCAGCGCTGTGCTGTTTTAAACATCTGTCTCTCCTGGTGTCACTTGGTACGGCCTGGCAGGGATAGGCAGAGCGTGAAAGTAGATGACAAAGATCACAGCAGCATAGCTGTAAACGGATATAAAGAAGTTACACTGACCGACACGTGATTAGAGTTGCAGTGGGAATTCAAGGCTCCGTACCTATATGTATTTTGTTTGCAACCAAAGAAAGAGGGAGGGAAAAAACTCGTCCCTACATTTCCTGAGGCATTTGTAACATCCTCACAATAATGGGTGTATAAGCATGTTTCACAACTCCCCAACATTTATTACTATATTTAAACGACCAGGCCACTGTTTTTCCATACTGCGATATGTTCTTACCTGAGCTTAGACAAGTTGACCCGTCTGGTCTTTGCGCTTGCCCGTGGAAGAGCGTGGTCGCTTCCAACTTCACCCCGTTTGGAGCTATAGGAATATAAAGGGAGAGGCCAAATGCTAACAACATCTTTGGTCTTTGTGCGTGACTCAGCACACGCCCAAAGACCAGACGGGTACGCATCAACTCATCTAAGCTCAGGTAGGAACATATCTCAGTATGGAAAAACGGTGACCTGTTCCTTTTTAAGGTTTCAATCATAGAAATAAATCCGGTCACTCATTAGTTTACGCTAATTTAAGGAAATTTGTTTTTTCATATCCTACTACCATGGCACTTCTTTGCTATGATCATTTTAAAGTTGTATTTTTGAACGTTACCCGCCCTCTTTCCTTTTTTGGCAAACATTGTTTTCAATTGTTAGCTGATTTAGCAGTAATTAAATTCATTCACAGCTTGCTTTCATACCTCTTCCACATATCAAATATGTACCTTGAGGAGTGACAAGCTAACACTATCAAAAAATAACAAAACAAAAAGGAAAATCGAGGAGTTCATTGCCACTATTATGTGCAGATGAAAAAAATATGACTGCAGTTTGAGCGCCCAATAGTTTTTTTTCTTTGCAGTTTTTGACTTTGCGCGCTTCTCCGGTTTGGATGTGCACGTTGACCTAGCTCTCGTTCACTATTATGTGCAGCTAAATTCTGAACGTAAACGGTTATAATCCTGACCTAAGTACCAGCAGCATTTATTTGCACTATTTTGGCACTAAATTTATCTCCGTACGTTTGCTGCATTTTTGATACTAAGGACACTCTATACATTTGTGCCTTGTGTAAATATAGAACAAGAAGGCACTGGAGCAATTTGAAGATGAAAAAGTCTACAGACACGGAGTCGTTATGTAAAAGGAGGGAACACTCTTAGGCACAATTCTTCATTATGGTTTCTCGCAGCTTCCAGGAGGGCTCATTTTAAAGCTCTAACCCTCCTCTTTTCTGATTCCTAAAAACAAGTCTCTCTCACTTTTCCTTCAGCAATTCAAAAACACGCCGGAAAAATAGTTGGCCAATTGCCGACATCCCTCTGAGTGCCTATGTCGGCTGATAATATCGACTATATCGATCCAAGTATACGATACAAAAAATGATTCGGGTCTTAAATGTACATTATTTATTTATTTATTTTTAAATCATTATAGGTCAATTTTATTATGGTTAAGGAAAATTATATGTTAAGCAAAACTAGCTTGTAACATAGATGTAAAGTTTAAGACATGTATTATTCCTATGGCAATTCTCTCCTATAAAGAAAATTGCCGCTGGGAGAAACAACAGTACAATACTTTGATTTTAAAAATAGATTACATAAAAAGAGCCTCTTAAAAACAACACACATAATTTTGCTGACCCACTTCTAGGGCCTTTCCTCGTGTTGGGAAGCACCCCCTCTCTCCGCGTGGCTACGTGCTGAACAATAGTGTCACTAGTGTGTTACATTTGGCTGTAAATAGCCCAACACACGCTCTCCCGCTCCTGTCCCTCTGTTCCTCTGGCTGCCATGTGGTAACACAGTCAGGAGCTCCTCTTCCATCTGCGCTGGCGTGTTTTCAAAAGGTTGGAGCTCTCGCGGGGAAAACGGCAGTCATTCGGGGCTTTTCTCTGTTTTAAGATGTAGCACAGTGTTTTGGATGGGCCATTTTAGGTCAACTCCTCACGGCAGGATTCAGCCACAGACTGTCCTCTTACTCAGTGGAAATAGGCCGCCTCTACCAGCACTTCGAGAGGACCATCCAAATCGTGGGTCAGCCCAGTGCCTGGTGGGAGGTGCTGACGTGCGTCTCTTAATAACGGGGACAGAGCGGGCCAGCCGGAATGACCTGGCATTTAAAAAAAATACCTGCCGTACTTGTTTTCTTATGTTCATTGTAGGGTTGCACAAATCGGTGATTAATAAAAAATTGCAATTTGAATGGTTTCAATTAGCCGATCGCAAACGACCGTAGTTAGGACCGCAAATTATATCGTCTCTATTGGCCGATGCCAATATACTGCCGATTAGTTTTGGCAGATTTTTCCAAATGTCTGGTCTATAATCCTGTAAACACATCAATACTTAACTTCAGCAGAGGCCAATTTTATTTTATTACTTGAGCTGATTCAATCATAGTTTCTGTCCCAGCCTTGATTAGTTGCCGTTAGCATTAGCATACTGTTGCTAGCTGTGGCTCTTGGCACGGTGATCAAAAATACAATTACGGAGGTTAAAACTAACTCAATGATTGAATTCTCCAGGTTCTGTGCTTAAAAATGACATGCATGTTCATATTGACTGAGATTTAGTGAAAACGACTAACCAATTTTCATTGCGATGCTTCTCTGTTCCCCTAAGGCATAGGAAGTTGAGGGAGGACTCGCTTTAAAGCCTTGACGTAGCTCTTTCCAATGCCAAAAACGGTCCCGGATATATCGTTTTTTTATCGGCGCTAGATTGGCCGATATTGTAAAATCCCCAAATATCGGCCAACTTCTAGTCTCTCTGTTTAAAACCTGTTAATTCTGCACCATGTTTTGAAATACATGGGATTCTTTTTAAACGATCAAAATTGCAATACTTGCTCATTTTATTTATTTAGGATTGCCAAGTTACAAGTTGTTTTTTAATGCGCGCCATTTTAAATCATTTGTGCCCTTGAATGTGTTCTTGCTGTAGCCAATAACAACAAAAAAGTCTTCCAAATATGATGACAAGGGAATATAGCGGTTTTTGTGCCTCAAAATATAAACTACAATTTGTATTCACACTGCCATTAAAAAGCACTTGCAGAGTCTTCCAGCAAAAAGAAGAAAAATATTATGAAGTTTTGTGAATCATGGGCTAATCATCATCATACAATAACAACCTTTTCACATTATGTCAAGAAATGTTGAAAGAAATCTTGCTTTTTTTTGCTGTATAAAGGTGCAAATAATGAGCCGAATTCATGAATTTTCTGCTAACTGATTTATATCTGTATTTCAGGAAACCGAGATTTCTACAGAATGCAACCATGTAAGTTCCTTCCACCACGTTTATGTCCAATCCCAGTAACGCAATCTCCGCTATATCAGAACAATAACTTGTTTTGTGTTTTTCCCACAGTTGTTGTGGAACTACAAGCTGAACCTGACCACTGACCCCAAGTTCGAGTCCGTCGCTGTTGAAGTTTGCAAGAGCACGATCGCTGAGGTAAAGGGTAATCATTACACAGACAGTTCGTAAACCAGCGATTCTTAACCACAGGACTAGGGCTGTGAGTGCCACCTCGATGGCTTTGGACTTACTTCTCCTACATAACAGCTTATAAATGACTGAGCCTCATGCTGCCTCAATGGTGTCCTACAAACATTACCTTTTGAGTACTGTTATCATATATTCCACAAGATATTCTATGATGGCAAAAATAAATGGCCACAAGAAAATAAATCAAATGCACCAGTTCCCCAAAAACACGTCTGAAACACCCCTGTGCATTCATTTCTTTATTTCAGATCAAAGAATGTGCGGCGGAGGAGCTGGGGAAAGGCTACCTGGTTTCCTGTTTGGTGGATCACCGCGGCAACATCAGCGATTACCAGTGCAACCAGTACATCCACAAGATGACCAGCATCATCTTCAGCGACTACCGCCTGATCTGCGGCTTCATGGACAAGTGCCGAGAAGACATCAACACCCTGCACTGTGGAAGCATCAGCACCGGCGAGAAGGTGAATATGATTGTGATTACAAAGGGAAAATGGAGGTCATGCTGACGGGGGGTAATAATCCTGTCAAATGTGCTAATTAATTAGACAATCATTGACATTCCGGCGACTATTCCACAGTATTGCGTTTCTCTAAACCATGTTTTAATTATAATCCGTGGTCACACAACTGCTCTCTAGGGGTGTAACAATCGATTTTGTAATATATTGCGATATTTTGCTGGACGATACGATACTTTTTATTCTGATATCAAAGCACATGTAAACAAATGCAAATGATGAATAATATGTAGCATGTTAAAAAAGGTTCAATTTTGCATGTTGGAAAAAAAAAAGTGATCGCAGTATCGGCGTATTGTAAGGCTATTGTTATCGTGAGCTATGTATCGCGTATCGTATTGAATATATAGTGTGTGCTGTGAACTACTTGACAAAAAAGATTTTGATCCCAACACGTTGCTCTCCATGGCACACATACATAAACGCCCATAGCTTACAGCAGTAATGCAGTAAATGATTTGCTAAAACTGTCATACTCTTGCTTTGAATTTCTCGATACGCCTTTGATAGGACATTTTCCGAGCCGTGTTTCCAGCGTCTCATTAGTGCTGCCTGCCTCTAAACTGGTCTTGCACCGTTTCATCTCTGTCTAATAACTCCGGGTAACACATGTTCTCATTATCCAATACCTCGGGTGTGAAGATTTGCATCTTGATCACTTCTCTGCGTTTCCTGCTGTCCTGTGTGGACAGCCATTTAGTCTGGACAAGCCTCCTGTGATGTGTTAAGCCAGTCATGGTCACAATGCTGTCGTAGATCACCTTTCACTTGCCGTCTTAAGTATAAATAGCTTTTTTGAATTGGATACCTGACAATTCGGTAGGAATTTAATTGAATCTAATCGCAATAATTAATTTAATTTTCAATAAGGCTTTTTTTATGCAGCCATACTTCCTAATAACTTCACCCGAGCACTAAAAGTAAACAGCCTGCATATATTTTTCAACTGCTGCTAAGTTGAAGAAATTGTAGTATATAAATTCTACAAGTCTTTGAGGAGAAATCATAGCGTTTGTTGAACGTGGGCACATCACCGCACAATCTCCCAAAAAGTAATTTTAGCGAAGCATTAAAAGTCCATCTCTAAATCGCTGCATTTTCTGAAGTCGTCTTTTCAACCCATCAGAGTGAAATTATTCAAAGTGGCTTCATTTTGACAGCCGTCTATCAGGCACCGACGCAAATCGATCTGCCTTTAAACGCGTCTCTGTGCTTCTGCTGAGCCAAACCGAATCCTGTAAGCCTATTAGACGTGCATTTATTATATAAGATATCACACGGGCACAATCAGACCTCTGAGCAAAGTTTATTTATTTGTGAGAGAAGAGAGAAGTTGGTCTCATTATCAGGAATTGGTCACGGTGACGCATTCTGTGAGCTGGAGCCGCCGAAGTGGAGATTAGGCTGACCAAGTTGCAGCTATATTTAACTTGGAGCGAGATGCAAAGTGTCGGACCTCGCCACACACAAAATACTCCTACAAACGAGCGGGTGGGGGAAGTGTTGCGCCCAATGCAAAGATAACACTTCAATATTGTTTTATTCCCAAAGTTGGAGAGAACTGTTATTTTAATCCTGGTGACCTTCATGATTACAATGTGTGCGTCATATCAACAGCGGGGTTATGATAACTTCAATAGAATGACATTGTTTTGACTGAAGTAAACATTAAAGATAACGCCGACGCATTTCACAGTGTGGGGGCTGGGGGTTTGATATGAACTGTGGCCAAAACAGTTGAGTCCAGAACACGTGAACACACAATTCTAAAAATCATCCCTAAACTCGGACCAAAAACAGACCTCGAGTTAAATTTCACTTCATTCAAGCGGTTTTGAGTAATCCTGTTCATTTTGGTCATTTCTTCTACTGGTAATTCCTTCATTATTGGATCAGTTCTGGGGGGGTGTATGGGTGTTGTCGCGGTCGGGAGGCCTTTAGTGAATTTCACCAGTCGTCTTCCCTGCACCTCACTGATGGAGACACGCGGTAGACATAGCTTATAGGGCCGCCGCATTTTAAACCACCCTCCCCGCAATCAAATTGACCACTGCGGCGGTTCTATACAATGCGTGTTTTAAATGGTGTTTAAAAAATAAAAACGAAACGTAAAAATAAATCTAAAATAAAATACGAAACGTAATATGTGGCGGGCGGTGTTGATTCTGTGGCACACCGCCACAGAATAGTCTATGTGTGGGCAACACTGTGTTTCTGTGGCTTTATTGTGTTATTGTTGCTTTTCTGTCACGTTTTAGTCGCTCTTTTGGCACTTTTTTGCTTTTAGATTTGGGTAATGCCAAACTGGAGACAATGTGCTCAGTTAAGGCGGGGGTTAAACCTGGAATGTTCCGCAGCGTGGCTTTAAACCAACATTTTATACAAAACATATTTAGTTGTTGGCCTCCTCATCTTAAACCGGTCATATGAGTTCACCTGCTGGACTGCAGATGGGTCTTGTCTTCGACCATAACAATGAAGCCTCTCAAGTTTCCGGCCGCTCGCCAAGCGTCGCTTGATTACATTTTAAGTATGTCCAAGTTACTCTTGTCCTGAATGCCTTTCCCTTTGCTACAGGACATCCACTCTCAGGGGGAGGTGATTGCGTGTCTGGAGAAGGGCTTGGTGCGTGAGGCGGAGCAGCAGCCCGGGGCACACGCTATTAAAGATGAGTGTAAGAAGTCCATCATGAGAGTGGCCGAGCTCTCGTCAGACGACTTCCACCTAGACCGATACCTGTACTTCTCCTGCCGGGACGACCGCGAGCGCTTCTGTGAAAACGTGAGTCATTGAAAAGTTACAAAAATACATCATATAAGAAGACTACTTTTAATATTTAATTTAGGAGCTTATTTATCAGCATTACTTTTTTGTAGACTCTGGCTGGAGAGGGACGTGTGTACAAATGCCTGTTCAACCACAAGTTTGAGGAAGCCATGACTGAGCGGGTAAGTCTTACACACCCTAACTTAAGGCTCTCCAACCTTTTTATTTCTCGCGTGAGCTGCTTTTACGTAAGAAAAATTAGCAATGGTGTCTAGGGATGTCAAGATTAACCAATTTTTTAGATTACCACGATTATAAAAGGACGCGGTAGGTTATCTGTAAGAATTTCAGAAGCCACGGTTTACCGCAAACATTTTTCACGCTGACGCACGAGCCGCTGCACGCCATAAACGGCGCGTAAACTCACCGGTAGTTGAGCAAGGCAGAAGGACGCTCTCCTCCAGTGTTGTATCCACCCAAAAACGATTGAAGTCAGTAGAGTGGGACCTCTGACCAAGGCGTTGTTGTTGTCGATGGACGTCCGTTATGCAAACCCTGTCGTCAGAAAGTTGCAGCAAAAGGCGCTGATATCGGCTACGTCGAATATAAACGACATCTTGGAGATAATCCTTCGCTGTAAATGTCCAGGTCAAGGTAACGAACTGCATAATTCCCCAAAAAGTTGTCCAAATGTTCGGAAATAGCCGCCACAACTGGCTCAGGATGTAAACACAAAGGTAACACGCTCCACTCTGCTTCAACAATAGAAGGAAAATGAAACCGCACACGTGTGGAAATCAGCTGTTCCAAAGAGTCTCCTTAGTCACTTTGTAAACACGTTTCATCAAAACATCTGACAAATAATTAAACAACAGCTTAACTTTTGAGAACAGGAAACCTAGCCTAGCCTGTGGCCTAATAATATATAGTAAAATAATTATGATAATTAGGGTCATTATAAAGAAGTAAAGTTGACATTGTTTTGTATTATTCAATGTAGGCCCATTTATTTTAATGCAAAACAATCTTAAGGCATTTTTCATTTTTAGAAACGATGAATAAGTTCAAGTATTAAAAAGATATTTAAAGCCAAAAACTAAAAATATCAGTTATTTCCTTTCATTCGGTCGATAATCGTAAAATTGCAATATTTTCTTTCACAATAATCGTGACTCAAAATTTTTTGATCGTGACACCCCTAATGGTGTCCAAGAGGACAGATGAAAATTAGGCAGGAGTCTGGATGTCTTATGCAGGAGAAGTTTATTTACCATCGGTGCGGGATCCGGAGACATGAACTCAAGACATTGCACTACCGTTCAAGTCTGTCTATGCTTAAACAGAAAAGGGATAAATACCCTCTGTCAAGCATCATACTGGTATGCAAGCAAAACATTCAGTGGCTGAGGGCAGGCGCCTGAGCACCACAGTCAAGGCAACGACAGAGATTGTACAACTGTACAACTTGACCTAGAATGATAAATGGCGATTAAATTGTATTCTCTGTCTGTGGCCAAAATGATATTTCAACATAATTATGGAAAATTACTGGAGTTTACTCTTATTATATAACCTAAATGTTTGCAAATTGTGTCCAACATGTTCAGAACAAAATGAAAATTAATTTAAACTGTGATTAATGAAGCTTATGCATAAATGTGGTAAGGCTTGGGGGTATTTCTTTAGCACATATATTAAACATTTACGTTGAAATACCTTAATCTAGTATAATTTTATATATATATATATATATAATGAAAGTGCTCTTGTGTACTTGTAATCCTTGCGTGTTGTTTGATTGTTGTTTACATGGTGCTTGTGTCACTACAGTGTCGGGAAGCGCTGACAACGCGGCAGAAGCTAATTGCTCAGGATTACAAAGTGAGCTACTCTCTGGCCAAAGCTTGTAAGTCGGACCTGAGGAAGTACCGCTGCAGCGTAGACACCAACATGCCCCGGGCCCGAGAAGCGCGACTGTCCTACCTGCTCCTGTGCCTGGAGTCCGCTGTGCACAGAGGTGAGGGGCTCACGCTGTCTGTCCTGTTACTATTCTCATCTTAGTTACTCTTACTCTATACTTATATAGCACCTTTAAAGGAACAGGCCACAGTTTTTCCATACTGAGATATGTGTGCTCGGTCACGCAAAAAGACCAAAGATGTTGTTAGCATTTGGCCTCTCCCAGCATATTCCTATGGCTCCAAACGGGGTGAAGTTGGAAGTCACCACACGCTTCCACGTGCACAAACACCAGACGGGTACGTATCAACTTGTCTAAACTCGGGTAAGAACATATCGCAGTATGGAAAAACGGTGACCCGTTCCTTTCAAGATACTTGCCATAGCGCTGTATATTATGTGTTTACTCATGAACCGCTCAGTCACTGGCACAGGCTGAGGCTACAGCGATCTGTCCTGCGCCCTAATGTCATTGTAAGTTTATCTGACAACAAGGCACTCCATTAGTTCAGTATCTGTCTCCCCTGTGGACTGTTAACGCTTTGATTTATTGACTCCGTACACTATAAGCTTTTGGACTTGGCACAAACCCTCTAGGACGGGAGTGAGACAGATACCGAGCGCTTGTAATCAAAGGTTGTATTGGGAATATTGTCAAGTTCTCCTTAATATGAAATGCAAAATTTGTGTTGTGCTAAAAAGATTTATGTTTCAATTCTTTCTGCGACATTTAAAACCGTCCTCTGGGTAGATTTGTGGCTAATTTGGTGGGATTAGTGCAATCGTCCCTAATCGTTTTCCCTGCACATTTTGTAATTAAGGCAGCACCCCCCAGTCCAAAACACTATGGAGACAGGTTTATGTAGTTTTTACGGGATATTACACTTTTTGACCAAATGACAATGCCAGGATTCATCGGGCTCACGTTGAGTCCAGATTTGAACCCCATTGAGAATCTTTGTAGATGTGCTGGAGAAGACTTTGCGCACTGGTCACACTCTCCCATCATCAATACAAGATATTTATTTGTGGCAAGTTTTTTTATTTATTTTTTGTCAAGCACTAGTACATTCTAGGGCTGGGTGATTTTGGGGAAAAAAATAATCTCGATTATTTTCCCCATATTGATCGATCTCAATTTTGTTTGTTTTAAAGAAAAAACAATAAATGTGGCCTTTCCTGTACTAGCAAGTAAACAGATGCTGCGGCCGGAATGAAAACTGCAGCTAACTCGACAACAAAAACAAATCCTCACAGTACAACATCCCCTCACAACAACACACAAACATCTGCAAAGGTGACGCACGGAAGTGGAATGTTTGAAGAATGTCAAGAGCATCACAAAGCCACGACGTACGGAGTTAAGCGCTAACAACTTAATATGTACATAAAGAAATACTCGTAAACAGCGCATTTATAAGTATAAAATATGATTAAACTTACAATTCACTGTTAGAGTCCAGCTAATCCACGGCTGCAGCCTCAAAAATAGTCCACATGGTCCAAATAGTGATCGATAGTTTTATCTTCGAAGGTATAAACTCTTCATCCCCGTGCGCGCGTCCTGCTCCTCGTGTGTTTGACGAGTTAGCGCTACTTCGCCAGCCCTAGTACATTCCATCTTTTCTTGACTTCTCATACATCATCAAAAACAAAAGTGATTTCTCTTCCCGTCCGCACCTCACTACCATTCCCCCCTGGTTTGATCGATTTCCGCGTCTCGTTACTTCAGGTCGTGTGGTGAGCGGCGAGTGCCAGGGCGAGATGATGGACTACAGGCGGATGCTGATGGAGGATTTCTCGCTGAGCCCCGAGATCGTGCTCCACTGCCGCAGCGAGATCGAGAGCCACTGCTCCGGGCTGCACCGAAAGGGACGCACCCTGCACTGCCTCATGAATGTCGGCCGCGGCGACCCGAGCGCCATCGACCCCAACTGCCAGAGAGCTGTGAGTGCAAGGCTTTTACATTCTGAGAATAACACTGATCCATCTTGATTTTCTGTTTGATTTGGGTTTTAATTTCAAAATCAAACCTCCGCTTAAACCGCAGTTAATTTCTGCTTTTTTTTTAACATTTAACACAAAATAGTTTCTATTTTATTCTGCAAAAGTCTAGGACTGGAAATAGATTGATAAGATGTTACTTTTTATCTATACCTTTCCTTTAACGATACTTAGTTTTTTGAGACTGTTACCTGAATGATACCTTTCCGATATCTATACTAAAATACCAGAAAACAGAACAATAATGTGAAGGACATATGCAACTTTAGAATATTGGGTTAATCTCCAATGTGTGTGAAAAATTGAGAAAAATTTGGGGGAAATTGTGGCAAAGATGAGTAAGATTTGTGTAAAAAATATTTGGGAGATAAATTGGGAAAAATGTAAAAAACAAAAAAAAGAAATGGGGGAAAATATTAGTAATAAAAAATTAGGGGAAAACTTTTGGGAAAATGGTGCAAATGTTGGCCAAAAAAATATTAAGCACAAAAAGGGGGATTTCTTTGGTGAGCAAAAATCATTTAATTGAGCGGAAAAAAACAAGTTACTTCCTTTAATCCTGTCCCTGGACCAACATCGTGAAAATGTGTATCTTAAGATTTTAGATATATAAGATATAATATTTTTGATACCAGTAGAACCTAAACTTTGTTCCTCGATACCAGACTGGTATTGTTTGACGGTACCCAGCCCTAACCATAGATTTACAAGTTTATTAAAACTCAATTAACTGTGTAGCCCATTTATAGTATAGCCGTGTGGGGATTTGTCTGTGTAGTAGTAGCAAACTACTTCTTTAAACCTTTCACAAACTACAAGAAACAGCAACTCCACACTCACTATATATATATCAACAACAATCAGACAATGAAATTCAAGAGGGTCATGCGGGGCACATTTGTTCCTTTTAAACGTGGAATAACCCAGGAACAGTTGTAGCAACAGCAGCACCAGAAGCAGCAGTGGTTGTCATTGACCCCAGCTGTCACAGAGCCGTGACTCAGCGTTTGGGACGGCTTTAACCTTGGCTGTCAGCTGGAGCTCAGGGGCGATCAATACACAGGAAAAACTTAGATTTAAGTTCTGAAGGAGATCGGGACGCAACTGTGAAGGGTTAGTCTGGAGTCGACATAAAAAAAAAATTATCTGCAGTGAATGATTGTACATTTGTATTTTGTAACTAATAATCTGAATTTGGGTAAATATTGTTCTCTTCTAATGCATGTCACACTTATTATGACTTAAGTTGAAATGGGCGAAAACGTAATGGCTTAAGGTCGATGGAAAGTGGAAAAAAGAGCTCCATAAGTGCACATAATGTATTAGCGACATTGCAGCTTGTGAGCAAGGAAACCGGCTTTCAAACCGGCTTTTGGTATGTACACGATACTCGGCCTTCTTTTCTCTATTTGCATTTCAGTCCACAGTTGTAAGGCACAGACAACAGATCCCGCAGTCACAGATGGTGCGCCATACTGAACCATCTGGAGGGCTTTCACTGAAGGCATTTTCAAAGGGCAGGTGTCTGAAGGAAATCTGCAGGAGACACCCAGTGTTTTCTATTCTGCTCATTAGTAAAGGTGCCTGTGATACGCAAAAGTAAATACGCCTGACTTTATTTGGGTTCGTGTTTAATAACTTTTTAATGGTGTATCGTAAGGCTGCGAATACAATAAGCGGGATTATCTTGGCGATAACCAGCTGTATAGCGCGAGTTTTTAGTCGTGATTAACTGATTTGTCATTCGAGCCCTAATATGGATTAGTAAGTAATCATGTCTGAACGGGTTATTTTGCCAATTTTGTTTAGTTAGCAATATTTGTAGATGTAAGATGCACTTCTCATTTCCTCCCTTTATGCTTGTGACAAAGTAGGTTTTAGGTTACTTTGTCCCATTAATTTCTTTTGTCACGTTGGTTATAGTTTATGTATTCATTGTTTTGTAGTTAGAATTTTTGTAATCAAGCTGATGACTGCCACCTGGTCCGGAGAGGGGTGTGTCCGTGCAGGCGGCCATGTTGGGGGCTTTGCTCTGCCCATGGACCAGCCCAGGTGGAAGAGGGGGGGGGAGTAGGTTAAAGTTTCTTGTATTTTGTATTTTTGTGTTTGCATACGTCTCTAGGTTGGAACGTGTATATTTTGAGGGGTGAAGTGACTGGGGGATGGGGAGGTGTTGGGAGAGAACCGTGCTTGTCGGCCGTCTGCACAGTGAGTTTACCTGGTAGTTGCCTGGAGATGGACTGATCTGGGGGAGGAGCTTCCTGCTGGAGGGGTTTAAAAATGTGCTTGCAACAAGCATGGAAAAACCATGTAGCTGGGTACATGTGGTGGTTTCCTGAGTTCAGTTAAGTTCTGTTTGTTTTGTTTCTGTTCAACATTTTCTATAGTGGTTGTTTTGGTACAAATGTTAAGTTAAAATTTTTACCATGGTGGAAATAAAAGCCAGCTACAATGGAAATGTCTGAGTCTGCCTCCTACTTATCCACATTGGCCAGCTTCCTCACAATGCTCAACCATCTCTAACTTTGACACCTTGATAAACTGTTACGCTAATGGCCCAAACACCTTCTGCACTTTCAAATTGTTCACTTAAATGTATTATGTGCACGTTTCAGGCGCGTGAAGCGGTTTTCTCAGACAATGTGATGATGATTTACACTCTAAATTCCATGTTAGCAATTTATAACGTTCTGTTTTTTCCCCAAAGTGCTGCGTTTATGATATAGGACTATGTTGGCAGTGCTCTAGCCCGGGCAGGGCGACCCGATATAATAAATATGCAAATGAAATGACTTGGCTCTCACCAACGCTCCACCTCCAAACCAGATCTCGTGTTCTATCGTTGCTGGTTTTTGCAAAGGGAACTAACATTATCCAAGGACACTGCCACCGCTGAGGACTTTTTTTTGTGCTGATGTCTTGTTTCTCGGTCCACAGCTACAGACGCTGATCCAGGAGGCCGACCCCGGGGCGGACTACAGGATCGACCGTGCCCTGAACGAGGCGTGCGAGTCAGTCATCCAGACCGCCTGCAAACACATCCGCAACGGAGACCCCATGTGAGCCGCTTAACCCTAATGCACTTTATATGACAGCGCGGGGGTTTGGTCATAAAGACGGAAGTGTAATGGATCTTTTCTAAACAGGATCCTGTCGTGTCTAATGGAGCACCTGTACACGGAGAAGATGGTGGAGGACTGCGAGCACCGGCTTCTCGAGCTGCAGTACTTCATCGCCAGAGACTGGAAGTGGGTTTGGTGGTTTAAGAAAATAAAATAAAATAAAATAAAAGCCTTCCTTGCAATATATTCTCAAACACAATCTTGCTACTTATTTTATAGCTATGAACAAATCCAAAAAAAGTTTGCTTATGCTTGTTTGTTTTTCTTTTCACATTTTAACTACTTTTACAAGAACGATACTTAGTTTACACAATGATTTTAAAGGTTTACCAACAAAAAGGACCTACTTTTCCATAATTTACCAGTTTTCGTGGTGTTTATATTGCACTTCCTTATTGGAAATGGGTGCAGACTGTGACTTAAGAAGAGGTAAACATCCCAGAAGTATTGATTGTTAACGCTTCACTTGTGCAGGTTGGACCCCATCCTCTATAAGAAATGCCAGAGCGACGCATCTCGCCTGTGTCACACTCGCGGCTGGAACGAGACCAGTGAAATGATGCCACCGGGAGCCATCTTCTCCTGCCTGTATCGACACGCCTACCGCACCGTGGAGCAGGGCCGCAGGGTGAGCTTCGGGAGTTTATTATAATGAGGGTCAAAATCATTAAATGTTTGAACAGCCTTGGATATTTTATAGGCCGTTTTATAGACTTTTTCTGTCTTTTCGTTCAAATTTTATGACAAAAGCTGTGACAGTGACAGCAGAAAATCAAGACGCATGGCTTTTGCATCATTTGGGATACAATAGTAGAATTATAAAACGTAAACATTTTGCCCTGTCACAATATTAAACATTTCCCCAGTGCAAAATGGCCAGACCAGCAGTTAAAGTGATAGTGTGGAAGTCAAAATGTATTACAAATGTTATAAGATGTGCAAAAAAAATGCATTTTGATATATATTTTTGCAAAGTCTCTCCTTCCCGGATCTCAACAATTAATCAGAGTCTAGGATCCTCCCGTGTTGACCAATGAGACGAGATTTTCCTCTGAATCAACCTGTCCGGTCCAATCAGGAGGGAAGGGGAGGAGCTTATGATCGTTTACTTTTAAAAATTCTGTTCCTGCTCTCCTCATTTTGCAAACTAAGAAGGACTTTCTGGCTAAAATTGATCATTTAATTTAAAATTTCACTCTTCTCACAAACTTACAGATGTTAACTTTAAATGTTTATTCTTTGTGACGATATAACATAAAAATCTAAATGATGTGAGGCTCTGTTGAAACTGTCAGCTCTTTTTAAAAGTAAGTCCGGTTGTGTTGATTCATCCTTTTTTGAGTTTGTCTAATATCTAGTTCTAAACCACCAAAAATTTGAAAATGTCCGCTTGGAGATTCAAATTGCGATTGACTGACCTGGCCCTGTTGTTCAGCAGCCCAGTGGGAAGTCAAAGGAGCTCGAGCGCTGGCCTGTAAGTACTCGCTGCGCACCCGACCGTGATGGGGCTGATCATTGCAGCAATGGACTCATAATCAGTCGGCGCTTCTGAGAAATCCACTGATTGGCTAATCTGGTGCCGGAGCTGTAATTTCTGGAAAATGGTTTTAAAAAAATGCTGCACATAATTGGGTTAGTCATTACATTTGTGTGAACTGTAATTCTCTAATTATGTGTCTATTATACGGCTTCTACGGAAAAAAATATTGTTCCATTTGCCATCTCAAGTTTTTGATGAAACGTATCCAACTTCTTTAAATCATTACTATCCATGATGTTACACAGGAGGATGAAGCCCATTAATACTGCTGTTTTGAATGACTTGTCAAGAATAAGCCGGGTGTATATAAAATTGCAAATCTGAAATGATGGGGACTCTTTATTTAATAAACTAAAACGATGACTGCGTGCGCTGCTCTTCTGAGATACTTGAAGGACATTTCCCAGCTCTAAAATAGTTGGTGTTCCTCGTAGTTGTCCAGAGACTGTAAGGTGGAGGTGCAGAGGATCCTCCACCAGAGGGCGCTGGACGTGAAGCTGGACCCGGAGCTGCAGAGGCGCTGTATGACGGACCTGGGCAAATGGTGCAGTGAGAAGACGGAGGCGGGACAGGAGCTGGAGTGTTTGCAGGACCATCTCGAAGACCTGGTCATGGACTGCAGGGACGTGGTGGGAAACCTGACCGAGCTTGAGTCGGAGGTAAAATGAACTGTTAAGAGCGGATTATGCCTTGGTCTTACTCCCTATCTCAAGGGTGCAAACGTATTTACTAAATACTACTAAATCCCACATTTAGTATTACTTTATAATGTGTTGTGTTCAAAATAAGGCTAAAATACTCTTACAATCATAGGGGGAAAAGTGACAATTGTTGGTTTGCCAAATGGAAGCCTTTTTCAAAAGTAAAGGTTTAACGTCTCAAATCATCAAAACAAGCCAGTGTTCCTTATGATGATATAAAATGCACAAGGGGGAAGTTGTGGTGACACTTTAGGGCTGCACGATATTGAAGTAACTTTGCAATATGCAATACCGCTGTGCAAAATCGCAATAACAATATTATAGCGATATTTCACTAAACCAACCAACACAAATTGCAAGTAACTATTTTTTTCAGTAAATTGTGTCAAAACAAGACTTAAAAAAACACTACATCAGGACCACAACAACAAGACTAAAAAAGACTAAAATTTAACTGGTTTACTTAAATGTTTCACTAGAACCGTTACACATTTATAAATGTAGTGGGTTTTTTTTTGGTTGAGTTTGTGTCGATCTCAGTCCGATGAATACTTTAGTGGTTGCAATATGTTGTGGCTTCTCACAATACGGATATTGCGTCGCCTAATATCTTGATACGATTTGGCCTGTCACAATATCAAAATTCGAAGTTCGATATATGGAGGCCAGAAAATATTGCGATTAACAATATTATTGATGACTCACTTGCCACGGACACCAACTTAAATTAGGGAAATCCTAGGAATCCCTTGTTCTAAAAGAATATATTAACATGTCTTCAATAATACACAAGTTGTAATGAACATTTAACTCAATAAAACCTTGCTTCGGTAAAGTTTCTTTTGCAATACAAAAGTATAGGAAAATGTAAACTGTACTGACGATAAATCTTGAGCCCCAAATTGTATTGTTTACCCGTCATTTATTAAACAATAAGTCCATATAGTAATTATACCTAGTTGCGTGCAGCCCTTGTACATTTCCAAATGCGTCAAATAAAAATGTTCTATATAGTTTTAATGAAATCAGCTCTATATATGGTGCAAGCCTCAGGCCATAAACATTAGCCTTAGTTCCATGTATGTGTGCCTGGAGCCGCTAGGCTGTCTGCCGCAGTCTGCACACACCTTCATGTTCCCATCCGCTAAAAACGAGTAGTGTGGGCGCCACTGGATCAGATCAGATGCATGAAGGTGATTTGAATAGTTTTAGTTCACGGTTAAGCGACCGTGTTGTTATGACATCACTTGGCCTTTACGGTTTCCATGGCGCCTGGCTCTGTGTTGAATATAGTATACTCTTTTTGATGACTAAAGCGGGTCGCGTTATTATCTCACTTTTGTTGTTGCCTCGACCGCGTTCACCTTGGAACGGGAATAGTACGTGATGAGAAGATTTGAGTGAGACTGACGAAGCCGCATCGTGATGGCGACATACAGAAAAGATAAACAATGCTCTATTTACTCAGGGACATTGATGGGTTTAGGGCATTTTAGTGCCTTAGTGTGGCCTTTAAAAAAATAAAAATAAACCATTTAAGGAACTGTGTTGTGTCTGAATAAGTGTCCTCTTCTTTAACTTGTATTGTCATTTTTGTTTTATTTCAGGACATTCAGATTGAGGCGCTGCTGATGAGAGCCTGTGAACCAGTCATTCAATCCCACTGCCACGTAAGTCCACCTTTAGTCACAACGTTTCATTGTATTTTATTAGTGGTCGGACTCGATTAACGTTTTTAATCGAGTTAATTATGGCCTTTGTAGTTAATGAATCGCAATAAATCACATTTAAAGCCACGCTGCATAGACTTTTCCCAATTTTTTTTTTTTTAAGTACAAGCATTTATTTTATGACATGTATAAATAATACCTCATAAATGTACAAACGAACATGTGCTTTTGCTGTGAGCGGCTCACACCTCCTAAGACATGACTGTAACTTTACTGGGAGTGGGTACGTCTCGAGCTTGTCTCCATGGAGATGTCTGCTAAAGTCACAAGTATTTAGGATTTAAATAGTTTAGGTTCTTATCTATATTCCATTCTTTGATTACCCACTGCAGAAATAGCATTTTCTGTGTCATGCTGGTCATTAGGAGTATGTTTTGTACTGATGGAAACAGTATAGATCAGTATAGATACGCAGTGTACCTTAATGACCATAATTTATTTTAGGGGTTGTATTGATTTTTAGAGGTATATTTTCAATGCTTCTTTGTATTTTCCTTATAACTTATTTGAAGTGGAGATGTGAGGCCTGTAGCAGACAATAGCAGTCTGATTTATTTTGTCCTGCCCCAAGACATTGGAGAATTATCTTTTTAAATAATGTCAGCATAACTGTGTGAATACAGTAAAATTGTTTTTTGGCAGTGTTCGTACCTATGCAACGTCTGCAGGAAAAAGGAAACTGAAAAAGTGTCTGTTCTGCTAAAGTAAAATGTGATTCATTTCGATTCATATTTTTAATCTCACTAAAACTTGGTGAGAAGAAAATATGTAAAAAATAAATAAAGTCCCAGTCCTATTTTATTTATATATATATATATATATATATATAATTGTCAAAATTAAAGTATAGCTCAACTTTTTTCTTTTTTTTTCTGTTCAAGCACTTTTTCTACTTCCAGTAATAAGATATTGAGCTTTTCTTTTGTAGTAGTATATTTTACAGAATTCATCTGCAGTATTCAGAATTTATTCCCCACGCCTGCTGTGAATGGTACATAGACCTCCCGACCTACATAGAGATACTGACGGGACGTTTTCACATCAAGATCAAATTAATTCTTATCTTTCTCCTTTCTCTGCTTCCCCGCCTGCTTATTTCCTCGCGTCTTTCAGGAGGTGGCAGATAATCAGATCGACACCGGAGACCTGATGGAGTGCTTGGTACAAAACAAACACGAGAAGGAGATGAATGAGAAGTGTCTGGTGGGAGTCACTCATTTCCAGCTGGTGAGACGTCACATTGAAATGCTAATTTTGACAGACAAATCTTTGACAAGTCATTTCTGCAATTTGAATGGTAGAGTATTG
This sequence comes from Proterorhinus semilunaris, assembly GCA_021464625.1. NCBI lineage: Eukaryota > Metazoa > Chordata > Actinopteri > Gobiiformes > Gobiidae > Proterorhinus > Proterorhinus semilunaris. The sequence goes on along the minus strand of CM038356.1, from coordinate 24,824,031 downwards.
TCATTTTGGTCATTTTGGTTTACACATCTGTAAATTAGGTGGTGCTGCCCTCTGTTGTCGAGCCTTATCATTTACCACAATCTCTGCCTTTTTTTTTTCCTTCTCCCTTCAGGTTCAGATCAAAGATTTCCGTTTCTCGTACAAGTTCAAAACCGCCTGCAAAGAAGACGTCCTCAAGCTGTGTCCCAACATCAAGAAAAAGTAAGGCCTGCGTTTCAGTGTTATCATAAAAACGGCATCTCTCGGCATGTTTGTCTGATGGAAAAGCCTTTCATCTTTTTCAACTGTGCCACGTCTACGTTTTGCGAAGAATTTCCTTAACAGTTTTACAGGAATCAGTACTGTAAATCTTGCATCTATTTAACACTATCTTCCCCTGCATCCTTAACGCCCTGTCCTGTCGCTGTGTCCTTGTCCAGGGTGGACGTGGTAATCTGCCTCAGCACCACAGTGAGGAACGACACGCTGCAGGACGTTAAGGAGCAGCGCGTTTCCGTCAAATGTCGCAAACAGCTTCGAGTTGAGGAGGTGGAAATGGTACGGCCTGTTTGGACTTAAAATGACTGCCGTTTTAATCCATTAAGTGCTGTGTTTCAAAGGAGTAACGTCTTTTTGTGTGGTTGTGTAATGTTGGCAGCTTTGACGTACTATGTTGTTGTTACACTAAATTTAATGCACTTGTCACCCATTTTTACCAAACATGGTGGAAACTTTAGACTTCAGTCCAGATCAGTGTTGATTTTGACAACACGTTTTAATTTAGTTTTGGTCTTTTGATGAAAAATGACATTTAATTTTTGTCAAGATTTAGATTTTAAAGTTAAACTAACTTTTAAAGTTAAACTAACTTTGCAGGTAAATTTAAGAATAATTTGGTCAACTTTGCATTTATTATAATATCATTTTTAAAAGTGCATTATGCAACATTTTAAGTGGAAAATTGATTTGAGTTGATTTGTGCGTATTTGACCTTGCAGTGAGAGTCAGCAGCAGTACGAGTGGTCAGCATGGCGCCTTTACTTTCCATCACAGTGGTCTCTACAACGCTCCAGGATCAATTATTTTGTGAGAGCGTCCGTCAGCAGTGAAAACCCTCCAAACAATTGATCCTGGAGCGTTGTAGAGACCACTGTGATGGAAAGTAAAGGTGCCATGCTGACCACTCGTACTGCTGCTGACTCACTACAAGGTCAAATACGCACAAATATCAAAATGGTTTTCCCACATAAAAAGTTGCATAATGCAGCTTTAATCAAGGCCCCACATGAACATAGTACAGACCTGTTCCTTTGGATTTAAATAAAGCTCTTTTAAACTGTCAGTGGACGTTTTTGATTTTAGTCTTGTTTTAGTCAACAAAAAATTGCTTTAATTAAAATTATGACAAAATATTTTAGTCACTAACACTGATCCACATTTTTTTAACTTTCTCTTTTGTTTGGCTTCTCTGTGGTGTTTGTAAAAGTCTGTCTTGTCTAGTTCAAGGTTTTTCAATTTTTTTTCCTGTATTTATTTTGGCGTTTAACTCTACATTTTTTGATTCTGTGCTTCAGTCCGAGGACATCCGTCTGGACCCGGAGCTGTACGACTCGTGTCAACCGGACATCAAGAGACTGTGTCCAAACATCAACTACGGCAATGCGCAGGTCAGCGGCCGCTGCAAATGGCAACACAATTTTACACCGTATAGAAAGAAGTCATCATGGATAGCAGGTTTCTTTAACCAAATAAAGAAAACGTTGGAAAAAATACAATCACAACTCGCAATGAAAAACGAAAAAACCGTAACTACAAAAATATTACCCCAACAGTTTGCATAAAACAGCAACCGCTTTAACTCTTGCTCAATTCTCATACCAATAAGGTACTCCCAAACTGCAAGCTACAGTCCTGCATTATATTAACGTTGTATCCAACACTAAAATTGACCAAGTCGTAAACAAAACATAGAGAACATGTTACACGCTAAATTGAGCAGCTGAGACTGCTCTACTGTCATGACAGCGCAGCTTAAATGTAGCAATGACTAGATCAACTTCACCGACATGATCAGTCAGACCCGTGATAATGGAAAATCTTAACTAGTACTCTGACCGGCAAAAGCATCCGCTTCAAGGAGTTGATTTCCCTCAATGGTTTGGATGAAGCGGTCGGCCTCAGAAACAGACCCCAGCCACCGGTTTTTCCCATCTGGGAGAGTGATCCGGAGTCGGGAGGGGAAGAGAAGGGAAGGGCGGAAACCTCTCCTGTACAGCTCGGCCATCACATCCTTGTATTGGGCTCGCTGCTTCTGGACATCAGCAGTGTAGTCCTCATAGAATTGAAGTTTATGTCCACGGTATTCCAAGTTCCCACGACGTCTCCGCGCCTCTCTCATCACCACGTCCTTGATCTGAAAGCGGATAATGACGGAGCGCGGTTTCTCGTTTGCACTCGGCTTGGGCATAAGGCTGCGATGGGCTCTATCCAGCTCCGGAGGAGATGATGGCGTTTGTGCTCCGAAAACGTCTACAAGTAGCTGCGTGAAAAACTCAGTTGGCCGTGGGCCGGTATCCGCAGATTCTGGTAAACCCACCAGCCTGACGTTCTACGGCTCCTTCCCTCGAGGTCAGAAAGTTTAGTTTTTAAAAGTTTGTTCTCCTCTTGTATAGATTGACACGTCGCTTCGAGTTCCGCTAAGCGCTGGCCAACATCGTCCGCGCGAGTTTCGAGATCACCGATGCGTAGCTCTTGGTTCACAACATCGGCTTGAATCTTGTCCAGCTTGCCATTAATAGCATCAGATGAAGCCTTAAAATCAGCAGCTATGGCCGTTCTGTGCTGTTCAAGCAAGCTAATAAGCGACGGGTTGAGGCCTATGTTAGCATCTACGGCTAAGCCAGCGCTAGCACCACTCTCTGCTGTCTCCTTTCCGGTCTGACTTCTTGTTTTGAACATGTTTCTCAGCAAAAAACAATCGTCACTCTTAATAGAGGTACAAGGTAGGGTTTTATAAGTAAATCTGAAAAAGGTGTAGCAGGAACTGGTAGCCGACACGCCTCACGCCATTGCCGGATTTAGGAAGTGGAGAATGTTGCACCTTAACCTTAACAATAGCTATTATTCTTTTCTTCTGAAGGTTATCGAGTGTCTGAAGGAGAACAAGAGGCAGCTCACACAGCGATGCCACCAGAGGATCTTCAAACTGCAGGAGGTGGAGATGGTCGACCCGGAACTGGATTACCAGCTCATGAGGGTCTGCAAGCACATGATCCGGGTATGGATTAAAGGCTGCGATGTAGCTTTACCTTAGAAACATGGCTAAAAATCAGGATGTAGTACTGAAACTAAGAAAAAAACGTCTTAATAGACTTGGTCCTTGTTTATTACTGGTTTGGATATAGTCCAGAGACTGTCCTAAATCCCACCTGCACTTTCTAAAATAATTGTATTTTTCTGTGTGTCGTCAGCGGTTTTGCACAGATTCAGAAGGCAAGAACATGCTCCAGTGTCTAAAACAGAACAAGAACAGCGAGCTGATGGATCCTAAATGTAAACAGATGATCACCAAACGCCAGATAACACAAAACACAGGTAACGTATTTAGTTTGAATGCTTCACAATTTGATTTTCAACTTGCATTGTCGTAAACGAAATGCGCGTGCATGTCTTCTCTTTCAGACTACAGACTAAACCCGCTGCTGAGAAAAGCCTGTAAAGCGGACATCCCCAAGTTCTGCCAGTCGATCCTGAACAAGGCCACGGCCGACACCGAGCTAGAGGGACAGGTCATCTCCTGCCTCAAACTGAAGTACGCCGACCAGGTCTGTATTCGGTGATGCTGTGTGGCTTACTTGTGAAATGTGCCGGCTTCAAGCTATAAACATTCAAAACTGGCACATAAAATTTACAGTCCTGTTGTTTCTGCCGTGTCAGCGTTTGTCTCCAGACTGCGAGGACCAGATCAGGGTCATTCTGCAGGAGTCTGCGCTGGACTACAGACTAGACCCTCAGCTGCAAATTCACTGCACACAAGAGGTAAGCCCGCCGTCAGCCTCGCTACACACAATAACGTAACTTTAAAATAACGTAACATTTAAAGGAAAAGTCATGGCAAGTCGACTTTTGGGAACTTTTAATTATGCTGCAAGGTATATCCTCACCCGAGACATACCTAACGTGGTTTCTTTCATTTACACGTTTCACTAGGCCTGCACATTTAGTCCGTCTCACTCATTCGCACTCATATTCTTTATCTCAGTGCGACTTTCCTAGTTAAATAAAGGTCAAATAATAAAAAATATATATATACGTATTATATGACGGTTCACACTCAAGTAAATGTCATATAGAGGAATCCATGGACTTTCTCTGATACTTCGGTCTCAGCGCCTTTACTAAACCTGTTGTGCTTTTGTCTCATCCCGTGTGTATTAGCGTGAAGTAGGATAGCACCCTCGGCTGGCGTTTTGTAGAACTTCATTTAACACCGAGAGTGTTTTTTTTGACATTTTATTATAAGTCATACTACCAAAATATCAAGGCTAGGGTGTCCTTATGAAGTAGACTCACCTTAAATTACCCCTGATGATCAAGTTCTCAAGTTGCTCAAATTGTAACTTGCAGCACTTACATTTGAAAATACAATGCTATTTGGAAGCTGTTGCCAATTCCTATAATAAATCTCCCAACCACATGGGCACATCAAAGTGCTGGGTCTATAAATCTCTCTCATTTATACGTTTTATGTTGGTGTTGGGTCTAAAATGTCAGTGCTGCTCCATCACAGAGACATGAGATCAAACGTTCTTCAGATATTGCCCGCAGACACTAATGGCTTGTGACAAGTGGAAATGTGTGCACTGTAGCTGGTGTCTCTGAACTGCATTTTATATCGACTTGTCATCTGAGTTTTAAATGTATTCAAATTGCTGTGCTGTCAAAATTCATTACAATCCGTTACAATATTATATATACATCTCAGGTTGACGTAGAAGAGTTCAATTGAATGTAATCCGATGAAAAGTATTCATACCCTTTTTAAACGGTCTTCTATTGTGTCGCACCCTAAAACAGGGTACGACGGTTTACCAATTATTATTGGTAAAATGATTAACCTACAATAAATAAATGGTCGAAGCTACTTGGTTCATTGCTTACGAATATACTATGTAACTTGTTTACGTATTTGTGCAGATCTCGCGCCTGTGTCCGGAGGAGGCGGCGGCACAGGAGCAGACGGGGCAGGTCGAGGAGTGTCTCAAAGTGAATTTACTGAAGATCAAACAGGAGGGCTGTAAGAAGGTAAAGTCACACAAACCCATCTGATTCTCTGCCTCTCTTTGACTCCCATTTTCACAGAAAGTAAAGTTTTTTCAAGAGGCAGTTGATTAGTCAATGTACTATTGTACAAGTATTTTGTCTTCTGCAGGAGGTGCTGAACATGTTGAAGGAGAGTAAAGCCGACATCTTTGTTGACCCCGTCCTGCACACGGCCTGTGCCCTGGACATCAAACATCACTGTGCAGCCATCCCACCAGGCAGGGGGCGCCGTAAGTCCACAAATGACACACTGCATACACTGAGAAATTGTGCATTATATTTACCTTCCTTTGTAGTTGTAGTTAATTCTTCTCAATTCTCAAACCGTTTTTATTTTTTATATTTTTTACCATGAATCATTATGTATGAAAAATGCTGTACATAAATAAAGCTGAGATTTGTTTTGAAAGCTAGTTGCTCTAATCTAAATCAAAGCAGCTATGCAAACCTAATCCCATCAAACTCACAGAAAACTTTTGTTTTGTCAGAGATGTCGTGCCTGATGGAGGCGCTGCAGGACAAGCGAGTGCGTCTGCAGCCTGAGTGTAAAAAGAGGCTACAGGACCGCATCGACATGTGGAGCTACGCTGCCAAGGTACACGACCTTTAATATCTACTGCAGTGGCTCATAAAATCCTGATGAGGATCAGGACTATCCCAGGTGTAAATAATGTCTGAACCAGAAAAATGTAATTACTGACCACATGAAGTTCCAAAAAGTCCAATATCAAAGTTCTCGGGATGTATTTGTAAAATATTTTTTCTGTGGTGAAGGTCTTTAATGTTTAAGAAAACAAAACCTTTAAGAGAAAAGAGAAAAAGACGAGGCACTCTTCCTCAAAGTTTTTTAGTTAATTTAGTTCTGTGTGGTAATTTATATTGACACTCAGCACTCAACTGTTTTAAAGATTTTAAAATAACTAGCCTTTTAAAATAAAGGCAAATTGGCAGAAAATACCAGTTTCCGGTGGGCATTAAAAAAGTTGCCAGTTTTTAATCTCAAAATGTCTCATGCTTTTGTTTGTTGTAATGTTTGCAAATTTTAAGAAATAAAATGCACAGATTATTGTTTTTTGTGTCATTAGAAATAATAGTATTTGGGCCTTCAAGCCCCCTCAGCTACTCTATTTTGCCAGCGTGCTGGGATCGCAAATGTTTAGAGCAGCAGACGCAGCAATTAGGTATCAGAGCAGGATTCACAACTACACCCACTGTAGGAGTATAGCTGAGAGCTGCTTTTAAATGTCATTAAAAAGCATTAGATTTTATTTACTGCTCCCTGTATAAACCCTGGAAATGTAAATACAGAATTTCAATGAAGGAAGAAGGCCTTGGTTTCTCTTTTCTGCTCAAGAAAAGCCCAAGTACACGCAGTGATCTAAATGTGACTGGGAAAATATTTTTACTGCAGGACGTGAGAAAGCAGGAAATGTAAAATATTAGGAAGCACATGTGATTACTACCCGCCCGTGGCTCTTAACACATAGTCTCCCTGTCCGTCGGCAGGTGGCTCCGGCCGAGGGCTTCTCAGACCTGGCCATGCAGGTGATGACGTCGCCGTCCAAAAACTACATCCTCACGGTGATCGCGGTGGGCGTGGCTCTGCTCTTCCTCATGGGTCTGCTGTGTGGGCGCTTCACCAAACGGGTCACCCAGGAACTCAAGGACAGGTAGACCCCGCCCAATTTGTGGGGGTCAGGACACACCCATAAAAGAAAACGACCGCCGCCCAAATGCCCAAATATGGACCTCCTCCTCCTCCCCTTTTCGGTTTGGCGCTCTCCCGGCTGCACCACTGAAACAAATTGTGTTTTGTTTTTTCCTCCTTTAACATCAATATGGGAGGAGCCCGCGCTGAACTACATTACCCACAATCCCCCACCTCCATAAAGAGTGGATAAGAGACTTCGCCCACGCATTTGGACACACACTTCTCCCCAAATGTATTTTTGTCTTCTCTTGTCACTCCTATGGCCGCCCGTTGTAGATGCAGTATTACTTTGGTCCTCTCTCTCCGCTGCTTGGGGGGCGAGGTTGGTGGCGCGGCCGAATTCGGGGGAGGAAATATGGGGGGTTTTGAAGTTGTACAAATATAATAACGTTTAAAAGGTGGAGGCGAAGAAGTTTGGGAGCCAAGTGAATTCTGTGCAGTGTAAATGTGTAGAAATGGGACGGGGATTGCTCAGCTTTAGGGTGGTAAAAATGTCTCCAGTATTTTAAAAAAAACGTGTGTGTGATTGCTTTGGTGAGAATGTCTGTCTGCGAGTTCTTTGTGTTTGTCCATGCTTGTTTTGTTTTGTCTGAATAGCTTCTTTTTTTTTTCTTCTTCTTCTTCTAAACTTTCGCATTTGGCTGATGATGAGTGTGTGTTTTTGACGCCGTGGGACTGCCAGGCGGGCGGTGCCGACCAGCCAGCCTTCCAACCGAGCCACAGATAAATAATAACGACATACAACTCTCAGAGATCAGGAGGATTTTCCGTTTGATTTTCCTTCCCAGTTCAAATGTGTGCCGTGAACACGCCATCGGGTCTAGTCTTGGGGTCTTGGGTTCAAGTCTTGAGCTCTGGGAACTTGCAAAATCTCAACTTTTTGAAAATAACTGGCTGTTTGTGTCGCTCTGGTCAGAAAAATGGAAAATGCTAAAATGCAATGCAGAAAAAAAAAATCCTGTAAAGAAAAAAAAAACTTAGATCATTGTAGAGATGTGAACAATTCTGTGTAAAAATGATACTGGAATCATTGCACATTTTTTTTTTTTTTTTTTTTTTTATCTATAAATATATATATATATTGTTTTGTCATAGCCTTATTTATTTGTTTACTAATGATCAAAGTCATTGTTTTCTATGATTTGAATGTTCTCTGGTTGCCTTTTTTCTCCAGCAAGCGGGACAGGCGATGGGGAAAGGGAGGGGCAGCAGCTTTTGGAGGCCGTTACTGAACTGTGGGAAAAGTGAAGGCACAATCATAAAGTTTTCCAGTGGACTAAAATGTGGAACAAGGGACAAGCGAATCCCCTCAGACGGGGTTCACAGTGTTGTAAAATGACATGGGACATTGAAAAGTACTCACAACGGCATCCACAACATCCATAGGCTCTGGGAGAGGTATAGAAAGTACTGTATGCACGTGACGTCACAGCATGTCAAGAGCAGCCAAATAATTGTCAAGTTTGTCGAGTTTTCATGTATTTTGACACTCTGTCCAAATAGTTGAGCGCTCTCGACACTACTGAGGAATTACTTGATTTAATAACTCAACACTGGCTCGTTCGTCGTCGTCTTTTCGTTTTGGTTTTAGCTGGCTGTGTCAGTCCCTTGCCCTCTTTTTATTGCCAGAACACACTAGAGTTGCCTAAATAATGGCACTTCTAGGGTATAATTGACACCATTTCGACTTCATGCAACTACAAACAACAGGCGCCACTAACTAGCATAAGTTTGTACCTGACGACCCTCCGTAGACCCAACTTTTTTTTTTTACACAGCGTACCATTACACAGGTCGAGGATTTGAAGTTGTGAGTGTGCGTGTGTGGCTTTTATTTTAATTTTTTCTGTTTTCTTATGTTGGGCATGACCACTGTTGCTTTAAACGGGATGCTTGGTTTCCTGAGGTTGGCACACTGAATGAGGTTTTACTAGATAGATAGCATTTATAAAGTATGGGGTGAGCCATTCTGATTTCATCTTCTGACGGACTATGACTTGAACGCAGAGAGGTTACTGAATGTACGCTGCACTGTGCAATCGTCTTGGAGAAATCTTTAGAAAATGCCATGTATTCACTTCTGCAAAGGCTATTTGTGTCCATACCATTAGCATAAAAACTCCCCTATTGCTACAGCTTACGGCCTTTTAGTTCACCAAAACCCTTGCACAGTGCTGTGTATTTTGAAGGCATTGCATTAAACTATCGCAATTGCTGAGCTGCTGGTGATTTGTCAAGCTCAAGCCAAACAGGAGAGCAGCTGCGCCATCTTGTTTTTGTAAAGTGATCAAAGTATTGCAGCTCGGGCAGAACTGTGTGTCTGCTGCAGTTGTTTTAAGGCAGAAAACGTTATCCGTAGTTTGCAGTGGGAGTTTGTGTTATTTTTGCTAATGGCACAATGTTTACCAAATATCAGATGCACAAATTCAACAAGTCGGGCTCTATATGTAACCGTATGCATTTGGGCTACTTGACTCACTCTTTTTTGTGTGTGTGTGTGTGTTGTTTTTATGCCTTTAGTCTTGTGAGTTGGGGCTTTTGCAGAACGTAGCGGTCCATAAACCGCTCCAAGCATGACCAAATTACTGTTTGCCACCACTAGGGGGACAATAAATCCTTCACTGTATCTTTAGCTGTGTTTTACATTTCAGGCGTGCCATATTTTCAGATCTATGCTACAGAGAAAAAAGGCTTGAAGTGTTTAAGAATGGAAAAATGTTACCGTGCAATTTGAATTTTTTGAAGCCCCTGCGGAGCGCTTTGTGCAAATGTCAGATCTCATTGTTTGGTTTATGAAAGTACAAATAGGGCTGCACAATGTGGGAAAATGTGATATTTGATTAGAGTCCTTGTATGTTACAACTGACAATTTACAAGTATGTTCCATCAACTTAACACAAAAAATCTACACGAGACTAAAACATTGCTTAAATGTATTTTTTTGTTTTTTTTGTTTTTAATTAATACAATTGTTTTTTTTCGCTGTTTCCAAATTTTGCAATACAACATGGTGGCTTGCTATTAGGATATTGCGATAATGATAATTTGGCGACATACTGTTGAGCCTTTATTACAAATTTTCTGTTTGCACGTTTTCCTCTGTTCACACTAAAACACGGTTGCTGTACAATTAATTTGATATTTGTGAAGTGGTACTATTGGCTGGTGATAAAAAAACAAAAGGGAAAAAAAACTTTTTTTTACCTCTTTTGTCTGTCAAAAATTATCCTTTTTCAGTTTTGTTCCAACTTCAAACATCGGTTTCTGTGAAATGTAAACCCCGATGGCAGAAGCTGGAAGGACTCCTCCCCCCCCTCTCTCGGCCCGGTCCCATGTACATGTGTACTATACTGAGTGCATCACTGTAAACTGATCCTGTATACGGTTTTACTTTCTCTTCATTGAAGCTTGTTGTAACGAGTGCTGCCCTCCTGCTTGTAAATTACACTTTCTAAATCTGCCTTTTTGACATCAGACGTTTAACTGTTTTGTTTCTCAAAGCGTGCCTACTCACTGCTGGACCCCGCTGTAAAGTAAAAAATAAAAATAAAAAAACCCTCCCATAATCCTTTGCGGCGATGAGGCAGGCGACGCTGTGAGCCGATGAGTGCGTGAGTGAATGAGATTTGTGAGAGTGCTATTGAAATGGCCACAGTTTTTAGTTGCAACGATGCGCTGCCGCCGGTTCCTCGCCGTTTTCCGTGTCCAGAGCAAAACGACTTTGATGATTTTAGGTTGTGATGAAAAAAAGATCTTTTTGTAAACTGTTTTTGTGTGTCTCATGATGGTCTCGATCATTGCGTTAATTTCTCTGTCCACCTTTTGTTGTTTTTTTTGTTTCTTTTTTTTTTTTTGGTTCTGTACAGATGAAAAATGGACAGTTTGTTAATAATAATAAAATCTGCAAGATTTCTAAAGCTTTTGCCTTACAATTTATTTACCGTTACACAGGGAAATGGATATTTGATACTTTACAATTCAGTTAGTTGCATTATGCAACTTTTTTATGTGGAAAAGTTTATATGTGCATATTTGACCTTGTAGTGATCCAGTGGCTGTATGAGTGGTCAGCATGGCGCCTTTACTTTTAATCACAGTGGTCTCTATGATGCTCCAGAATCAATTGTTCAGTAGGTTTTCTGCAGAGAGGTGAAAACCCTCCAAACATTAGATCCTAGAGCGTCCTAGAGACCACTGATGGAAAATAAAGGCGCCATGCTGACCACTCATACAGCCACTGGATCACTACAAGGTCAAATACTCAGAAAAAATTTTTTCACATAAAAAAAGTTGCATAATGCACCTTCTAATCTCATAACCTCCACTTTAATCGAGCACATTTTTGTCAGCTTCGGTTTACCCAAATCTAAAAGCTTTTTGACTGGAGAGCTCACAGCCTACAGGCCAGTGTAACGCCTCATTTGAAAGCTAAGACCTTCAAAACTGAGCCAAGGTTTTTCCTTGCATTGTTGCCACACTGTTCGTCACGTTTTTGTAACTGGTTGCTTTTGTGATGCGTTTTCCATCACTTTTTTGTCTCCTTTATTGTACATAGACCACTTACCATTGCCTTTAAAAAAAACTCTAAAGTCTAAATAGCGGCAAAAATTTGAGTAAACAAGGATTTTTTTTCATGAAGCTTTTAGATTTGGGTAATGCCCAACTGGAGAAGATGTGCTTCGTTCAGAAGAGTTAGACAAAACTTACACTTTAGTAGTCTATTAGATTTGGACTTCTAGTATTTCAAGCTTCAACGTCATGCCCGTGTGATCCTGGCCTTGCCTCCAAATAGGTCGGCCGCAGTATCATGCCCCTGTAATGTTCTCCGAATCCGTGAAAGGATAAGTCACACTTCAGCTCCTCATCATTTTTTACAGTAGGTTCATGCTTGTGTACAGTGGCGTCTATGTGGAATGATTGTAATGTTGCTGCAGCTAGACGACATTCTGTCCAATTTCCATTTTTGAACATACTACAATTTGCCTTCCCGCATTTCATATAATACAGAACTGTTTTTTTGTTTTTTATTTATTTATTTATTTATTTAGTGGCTTTGGTCTTAGTTTAGGTGGTTGTACTTCTAAATGAATCCATCAAACTCCGAGACAGGTAAAGGCTCTTCCAATTTTCGGGGATGATCTCAAACTAAAAAAAATAAGCCATCCTCGTGTCAGAAACATCACGTATAATGCCATGTTTGCCGCCGTCTGCCTGTGTGGTCCGCTGCGGGTTCAGTGTACTGTCTTTCGTGTGGGAACAGTCTGGTCCACAGGCTGCGTGCATAACCCCTGAGCCCCAGTCTGTCTGTGCGGACCCTGTTTAGAGCGAATATAGGCCTGGCTCACGGACCGGTGTGACATTTTTGAGGCCAAAACACGACCTCCGCACCTGCCCTCCATTTAATGGGACGCCCGACTCCGGGCGGTTTAGGGGCTTTAGCAGAAAACAGAGGAGAGCTGCAAATGGACAGGCTGATATGTTTATTTAATCCAAAAGTTGAGAGACAAAGCAAAAAAAAAAAAAGTATAACGAAACAGCAAATATAAATGTGGGAATAGTTTGGACTGCATAGATACATGAATGCTTACGCTATAGTGAGCCAAATCTGTAGTAACCAATATGAAAAATTGGTTTCTTTCGATGGTCAAATAAGCAACAATAGATTAAAAAGCCACATGACTATGCTAATGGTAAGTGTCAAAACAATAAAGAATGATTTATAAGAGCTCAAAGTGTATCTTGACCTGTTGTATGAAATAGGTCAAGCATAGACAATGCCAACATGTAACAAGTCACAAATACAATACATCATCAAAATATAGGACATACAGTGCCTCGCGAAAGTACTAATACACCTTGCACATTTTGTCACGTTTACAACCCTAAAAGTAAAGATTTTTATTTTTTTTACTGAAAGTTCACACACAAGTAACAGACAACTGTGAAGTGAAAGCAAAATGATACATGATTCTGTTATTTTCAAAAAATAGAAAAGTGAAAAGTGGGCCGTGCATAAGTATTCATACAGCATTTTCTGAGTGCATTAAATTGCCATTATAACATTACTAATTACTGCAGAATGTTCACACCTTGCCCTAACCATTAAATAGGCAAGGCAAGGCAACTTTATTTATACCGCGCATTTCGTACACAAGGCAACTCAATGCCTAAATAGAGGCCACCTGTGTGTAATCTACTCTCAGTATAATTCCAGCTGTTCTGTGAGGGCCTCAGAGCTATGGTCGGAGTGTATTGGTCACTAAGCAACATCATGAAGGCCAAGGAGCTCACCAGAGAGGTCAGGGATAAAGCTGTGGAGAAGTTTAAAGCAGCGTTAAGTTATACAAAGATTTCCCACAATTTGAACATCTCACAGAGCACTGTTCAATCCATCATTCGGAAATAGAAAGAGTATAGCACCACTGCGAACTTACCAAGACACGGCCGTCCACCTAAACTAACAGACCGAACAAGGAGAGCACTGGTCAGAAATGCAACCAAGTGCCCCAAGATAACTCTGGAGGAGCTGCGACGTCCTGCCGCTGAGCTGGGGGAATCTGTACATGGGACAACTATAAGTCGTGCTCTACACAAATCTGGCCTTCATGGACGAGTGGCAAGAAGAAAGCCATTATTGAAAGGAGGCCATAAGAATTCCCGTTTGAAGTTTGCTAGAAGTCATATGGAGGACACAGCTACCATGTGGAAGAAGGTGCTTTGGTCAGATGAGACAAAAATTTTTACTTTTTGGCCCAAATGCAAAACGTTATGTATGGAGCAAACCTAACACTGCTCACCGTCCTGAGTGCACCATCCCCAGTGTCAAATATGGTGGGGGAGCATCATGGGGCTGCTTTTCCTCAGCGGGGACTGGGAAGATTGTAAGAATAGTTGGGAAGATGGATGGAGCCAAATACAGGGAAATTTTGGAGGAAAACCTGCTGGAGTCAGCAAGAGAATTGAGGCTGGGGCGGAGATTCCCCTTCCAGCAGGACAATGACCCTAAACACAAAGCTAAATCTACAATAGAATGGTTTAAAAACAAACATATTAATGTGTTAGAATGGCCCAGTCAAAGTCCTGACCTAAATCCTATTGAAAATCTGTGGAAAGACCTGAAAACCGCTGTTCACAAACGCTCTCCTTCTAATTTGACAGAGCTTGAGTTGTTTTGTAAAGAGGAATGGGGGGGTTCCACAAAGTATTAATTCATGCTGTATGAATACTTATGCACGCCCCACTATTAACTTTTCTATTTTTTGGAAAAATAACAGAATCATGTATCATTTTGCTTTCACTTCACAGTTGTCTGTTACTTGTGTGTGAACTTTCAGTAAACAATTCAAAATAAAATCTTTGTTTATGGTTGTAAACGTGACAAAATGTGCAAAAGTTCAAGGTGTATTGGTACTTTCTCAAGGCAATGTACTGTGTATAATACCAAGGGCAAACAATACAAAATGCATAAGAAGCATTTCCACAGTAAAAACATTTTCTTGGTTATATAAAATACATGAATACAGTAAATGAACAGTGGTTCGACACAGCTCAACTTTGCTATTACAGAGCATTTTTAAGGCATTAGTTCAAAAAGTATATTTAACATAATATTGCAACGCTACAATGTGTTCAGATCAATTCATATTACACGAAGCCACACTGTCTCAAACGTGTCGCGGCCCTTCTCTCGAACAGCCCCAGAGTCTGACATGTGTGTAGTCCAGCCTCAGGGGGCAGAGGTCAATGTCAGCTCTGTGCCAGACTTTCATCACCTGTTCCATCCTCTCAGACCTCGGGCATGTTTCTCCTTGTACATGCATTCCTGTTTCTTCAACAACATACAAACATGACCTTTCATTCATCTTTTCCTGCGTGTGGTGCTGGGTACAGGGGCCTTCAGGCACAGGGCAAACCTATGGCCAGGAGAGACCCGCAGTAACACGGGGATAGGGCTGGGCACCGGATCAACTTCAACGGTACCTTTTATGGTGGCGGTACCTTAAGTATACTTTTGGAGGACCTGTTCTGCATTATTTTTTATCAAGAACAGGGTCAGCAAACTTTCTGGCATGGGCTTCCACCAAAGGAAGAACAATACCTCTTAGTGTGTCACCACTAAGACAACAGATACCGCCCTGAAATGTATTATAAAAGGTTATTTATTTGTAACACAATGCAGTTTTGATATGGCGTTTTACTGTAGTACGCTTTTATTCATGCGTCACCCAACAATTGTATATCTTGGTCTCTGAGTGGGTGGTCTGGGAAGCTCCTGTCCCTGGAACTTAAACACCTATAAATTCATGTACCCAATCCCTACACAGTTCTGTTCAAAACATACAGTACCATATAATACTGACATACAACATACACGTGAATCAAATCTGTGTGGTCTCTGCGAGTGAAACGAGACCAAAACCCCCCCATTCTGTCCCCTAAAAGTCATACGGCGAGACAAACAGCGTGACTTTGGTGAGGTACCGTCCCAGCAGAGCGCTCTTCTCCAGCTCGCTCATCTCCACCTCGGCCTCCAGCGTGGCGGGGCCTTTGATGGGCGTGACCAGCAGGAGTGTCCCCGTCTGGCGTCCCGATCGCTGCACGCTGAAATGGCCCCGGCCCCTGCCCCCGCCCAAGCCGAACCTGAGTGTGTCCCCCAGCACGCGGGCCGCAGACACCCGGAAGAGCACTCGCGGGGCGGACAGGTTGGACACCACGGACAGGAAGTGGAAGGAGACGGACGAGGGGGCCTGGGAGCAAGCCTGGTCGCCGAACATACATGGGTTCCTCTCACAGCGCCTGCGGACACACGAGTGGAGGAGTTGTTTTTTTGTACCAGTTTTTGTTTTTTTGTGTCCAGGAATTACACATATTAGTCCTGTCAAAACATTTGCTTGTAGGCTCTTTTCAGTGTTATGAGAGGGTTAACCACTCTGCCATTGTGCCACCAAGTGTTAATGCTTTACAAAACAATATCAATAATTGTGCTGTCAAACTACCCTCCCTTCTGTTACTCACTCAGTGTGTGCAGAAAGAACCTTCAGCAAAAACCCAGAATGACTGACTGGTAAGAGCTGCAGCGACAATTTATTATGACCTGATTTCAAAACTGCTTTTACCAGTTCTATATCGGGTAATCACACAATGTACTGTGGTAAATTCTTGATTCTGGTAATGGCATTGGGGAATTATAACACAGAAATATAAATTGTAACATATGAGAGCTGAATAGTAGTTGGATTAAAAGTATCTCTCACTATGCATGGTGCCTTAAAAACAATGCTAAATAATGTATAACTTTTTTTTTTTTTAGGTTATTCACCTGAAAAGAAGGAAAACTGATCTACATTTGGTAATTGGAGTGAATCCCTGTTAACGAAGTTCAAAGTAGAAGGTCACAACGGCTGCAGACTAGTAACAACTTGACAATGATTGTTGAATAATAAAATGCATACAAGATAAGGATAAAAGTATCGGCTCATATTGGCCAAACCACCAGCTAAAGGTAAAAATACATTTGCATAATTGCATTTTACTGTCATTGAAGCGTGCTCAAACAAAACATAGCCTTCTAAAAATGATTGTTGCTCCACATGCCGTGATGAAATGCGGTGTTTACACGTCTGTTTTGAGAGGTCTCTTTGTTTCTTAATAACACTCACAGCCTCATTCCTTTTGCATTACTGCAAAGCTTGAGTAAATCAACCTCTTATTTTGGGGTTTGCTGTGTCACTGTAACTACACCTCCTTACTATTTAACAACTCTTCCAGGGCGGCTAGAGCCAAGCCTCACTGTCCCATCTCCGGCCCAGTTTGGACTTGGGACGTCCCGTAATGATGGGTGCTGAGGGGAGTCGAGCTGGAGCCTATTGTTTTTTGCTCTCCTCCTCTGCGCCACTGTCATTTTATTCAATCCCCATGTCCTTTAGAGGCAATGGTCTATTGTCTCTGTTTTGCAAACGCACATGAATTCAGGGCTTGCCTTGTCTGCAGTTTTATTGTGTGTCCAAAGTGGCTGCACATTGTTAACTGCAAAATGGTATAATTTACATCTGGGTGGTGGCTTAGGAAAGAAGACGAGATTGACATATACTATACACAATATTTGGAGTGGCCCTGTGGTTTCTTGCCTGTGAATAAGTCCTCGACCATTATATTCAATGCAGTGAGCGTCATTGTCAATTCTATCCAAACTAAAACGTGGCGCTAAATGTCGTCAACACTATACTATGTACACAGCAATATCTAATACATATGTACACCATCGGGGGCAGCAGAGGGAGAGAATAGAGCGTTTCTGCTTCTTGACAGCCTGGGGGATGAAGGAAGCTGTCCTTCACTGTACATAATAGCAGACCGACTCTGAAATCATTAAGTCTATTAGTAAAAATATGATTAGCCTGTACTGATACTTTTAAGAGGAAATAACAAATACCAAGTATTTGGTCATGTCAAACACATCTTTATCTCTAAATTAACACGTTGTTGCTTAACTTCCTGAACCTCCAAGTGAGCTACAATAAGCCCCTCCCACCCCCTCCTTTTGCGCCCCATTCACTGCGCAGCTGTTTCAGTAATGAGAGAGAGAAAGTTATGGTGTTTTTTTTTTTTTTTTTTTTTGTGAGGGGAGCATTAAGCTACAGATGAGGTGAGGAAAGCATTTCCTGGATAAGTAGGATCTCAGAAGGAGCTTTTTTGTAGCTGTTTTTTGGCAGGATAGCCACTGGAGAAGATTCAATTACTAAAAAATGTGTGAATGGCTCGAAACATGAATTACTATAATGAATTATGAATTATACTTTACAAATGTGTTACAAATGCTTAGTTAAAGTGTGCAACTGTCTTCATATTCAGGACCGATACAACTACGTAACCACATGAAAGAGGAGCTTACAAGCAGCAAAATGTTTCTTACATTGACGAGGTCTTGATGTAGGTGGCGTTCTTCATCGTGGGACACTCCACTTTGACGCACTGGAACCCTCCGTAGGTGTTCACACAGTTCTGGTCCGAGGTGCAGTTGTGCGTTTGGGTTTCGCATTCATCGATATCTAAACAAAACGAGACAGTCACCGATATAGGTAAAGACGCCTCACAAAATCTACCTGGACCGCACATTGGATAGGACACTTGGAATCTGGCATCCGGTCAGACTGACCAGTTTTAAGCGTCACGTTGAAAATCGCCGCTTGCCTTCCAGCTCACTTCATCATTTCAAAACCCTTCACTCCCCACTGGTGCCAACAGATGGCGTCGGACACATAACCCGAGCGTTCTCACCTGAGCAGCTACGCCCATCTGTGGAGAGCTCGTATCCCGGGGGACAGTAGCAGTGGAAACTCCCGGGAGTGTTGACGCACTGATGGACACAGAGGCGTCCGGGCTGCCCCAGCGGAAACAAGCGGCACTCATCTATGTCTGCGGAGAAAATATCGCACAGCTGAGCATTTGGCGCATTCTTCTTATTTTATGTTTGGAATTTTGTTTTGAGCACAGTTAAACTGCTGTTGTAACGCACAGCAACCTTTAACCTACAGTGTGGCTTAAAAATATAGTAGAAACGCACGCCCGATCCTCACCCGTGCAAATATTGTTGTCCCGGCCTGAGATGGTGAACCCCACGTCACAGGTGCAGCGCGTGGAGCCCAAAAAGTGCGTGCAGTGCGACGGGCGAACAGACGAGGGCGCCGGTGAGGTGGAGGAGGTCAGGAGAGACGACGGAGAGGCTACAGAGGAGGAGGAGGAGGATGAAGATGACAAAGAGGCGGAGAGAGCGGCAGACATGGGCAGAGAGGAGGCAGATGCACCGGCGGAATAGAATGGGAGTGAGTAAGAGCTGGAGTTGAACCCTGAGGCGAGACAAGGAAAACACAAAACATTTGCATGAGAAAAGAAATGTACTTTAGAGAATCGTTGAATTTGAAATCAATTAGATGTTTGGTAACGTTAACTACTACATGCAACCAGTCACAATTATGAACTACAACCTCAAATCTCTTCTGTCACAATTTGATTTATAGAGCGGTTCTCTTTGGAAAAACTCAAAGCCTTTTCCCTGGTGTAAGAATGTTTCTTTCTCATGTTGACTTCTCTTCCTGCTAATTATTTACAGTTTTGACTGGATGCTGTTGTATGTGCTTATAGCATTGCCAGGGTATGACTGTCTTTTCACTTTAAAGGACCCGTTAAAAAAGACGACAACGCATCATACAAGGGGGCGTGGCCTAGCTGAGGGGAAAGAAAACCTCTCATGGTAATCACAATTTATAGCCGTAAAACATATTCATCACGCACCAATAAAGTCAAGCCAAATTCAGGTCTATATGGAAGTATACATTGTTCATTAGAAGCAAAAGACTGCACTTGTTGCTAACGTTAGCATATGTAGCATGAAGCTAATGAAGCTCCCTGGTTAGAATTTCCCATCGTTTAAGTATTTATGGGCTGTTGGACCACTTTGCTCCTTTCCAAGTCTCTGTATCTTTATTTAGTAGAAAAATCTATTTATAATTCAGCATTTGTTAAAGTAAAAGTGGAGAAATGGGAGAAAGTTAATTTTTTCCCAATTTAATTGATTACCGTATTTTTTTAAAGAGAAAATTACAATCTTTTAGAAATTTGACATGGCCCCATCAGCAGTAGCCTATGCTCCTGTCCAGACCGATGCCCCTCCCAACCTAATAACATGTGTTCTAGGTTAAAGTAACACTGTGTGGACTCACGCTGGCACATAGGCTGCTGCCCGCTCCACTTCAGAGAGTCCTGGCAGACGCGGGTGCGCGGTCCGATCAGCTCATACCCAGGTTTACAGATGAAGTGCACCTCATGACCCACTCCAAACACCCGTCCCAGTCTGCGTCCGTGGGCAGGGGCGTCCAGCTTAGGGCACGTCACTGTAGGAAAACATGGAAGGAAGGTCCTTTAACTCACACTCCCTGTAATCACAGTCTATTCAGTGCCACAAGATGCAATCATTTTATCCAGTGCTTAATTTGTAAATTAGTAGTTTCAGGAACACTTTTGGTTTGATGTGATGGATTCAGGGAACAGGCCAAAACATTTGCCGGAACACTCTCATTAAACACCATTATATCAGATCAAATCTTTGCCGGATCCTCCTAAATATTTCCCGGATCCTGTACCCTGAAAAACTGAAAAACCCCTAACGGGGGTCAAATTAAGCACGGATTTTATCATCATAAAGCGTTTCAAAGAGCATTTTTCATTCTTTACAACATACTTTAGGGTGGTGCTTTTGTAGCCTCAGCTGCCTTGAGGGAGACTCAGGGAAAGCAAGGCTGACAAAATGCCAATAGCTTTTATATTTGAAACTATTATTATTGGTTTATTATCCCAGAAATCTTAGCTTTTTTGATGACACAATCCTGAGCTTTGTCAAAATGTAATCCATTATCCTTGAACTAATTCCCTTAACCTTGTTCACATTAATGTATGGCTAGCCTGGAACGACATCTGACACAATCCCTGAGCCATCATGTCATATTTTCTTTATGTCCTTTATATTCTTCATATTGGCAAATTCCTTTTACCATTTTTGCCTGCTCTGAAGAAGGCCATGGTGCTGTTATGGAGCACACTGAGTTTCTTCTTCAGCGCCCTCAGCCCCTGTTGGTACGAGGTCTCCTGCACGGCCAACATTTTCTGCATCTGCCGCAGGGAGTTCAGCAGGTCCTGGGTAGACGAGCACTCCTGGGAGAAGCGGGACAATGGCGCATTATTGCCTAAAAAAATAATTCCAGCATTTGTGCATTTTCAATCCGTCAGCCCTTCCGCCAACAGAACCCTGCATATTGGCCTCGGAAAACCTCCGCTGTCTGGCAACCCAGTATGAATAGCTGCCAATGACAATGTGGCTATTTAGGCTATGTCTATTTCTGCCCAGAGAAGAAACAACAAATGGGAAAGCAGAGAGAATAGATGATGGTACTGGCAAAGCATTAGTGCAACGTCTAACGAGGCAGAAGTAATGATGGGATGTTAAATTTTAGGGCATGTTTTATATTTGCGGTGATTTGATGAGAAGAGGAAGGTAATGGCGCGGTAACAAGGGATATTCTAGACATATATTTCATGCATATCCGAAATGTGGCCCATATTTATTTTATTTAGTTCAACCAGGGACACAAAACCAGGGCTAAACTAAGCTGAAGCCAGGACTTTGGGGCAGTAGACCTGACACTCTGGTGACCATTCAGAGTGCCTTTACTCGGGCAGCTGTGACAGTAGTTCGGACAAAATGGCCTCCAATTCATTCATGGATATACAGTACATTATTCTGACCTCTTGATCTCTTACTTGATATGCATTTTTATAAAATTTAAAAAAATGTATATAGAAGGTAGCCAAGGAGTAATCCAGTTCTCATTTCTGGGCATACAAAGAAACACCTAGGAGAGTCCAGGCAGAATAGCTCCTTCACTTAGTCGGGAGCTAATCGGGCTCTCAGGAAAATAAACAAATAAAACTCTAGTCTGTTTTCTGCTTTAGAGTGGAGGAAATGTGAAAGCCGAAACGATCAGGAGGAGTCTGGTGAAGCTAACATCGGCAGGTTCAGAGACCTTGAGGAACACAGATGAATGAATAAAACAACTTCCAGATGTCAATTGCGTGCTCACCCTGGGAGCATTTCACACTTAGACTTACAAGAAACTTCTACAATGTTTTATTTGCCTTTCTGTCACAAAAGCTGCCTAAAAAAAAAAAGAATTTATAATTTTGCATTAAAACTTGCCTAATCTAAATTGTTAAATCTGACGCAACAAGTAGAAAAAAAGACCCAGTAAGCGTTGGTTAGATCATAGACAGTTATCTATGTAGTTAATCAATCAGGGCACAGCTAGTGCTTCTTAGTCTTTTTTACACCTTTACCAGTTCATTATTTATGTAGCAATCCTCATACCACCAGGACAAAATCAGTGCATCTAAGCCTAAATATTGAGTAACTTTTACTAAAGTGGTTGTAACCAGGTCTAAACCAGGAAAAGAATAAAAGAATGACTCTGCGAAGCCCAAGTGCCACCAGTGGTACACGTCCCACAGTTTGAGAAACACTCAACTAGGCTTTTAAAGTTATTTTCCTTATGCATCTTTTGTCTTCATATGCAAAATATATGCTATATTAAAATGTAAATCTATAATATTCAGATGTTTCACTATAAATAGAATCATTTTCTTTCATTCCCACCTGAGCAGTTGACGTTGAGACATGGTGAAGACACAGCATCACAGAAACTGCACAGAAAATCTTCATTTTGCCGAATCCTTCCTTGTGATCTCTCCCCCAATAACCAACAACCTGCTCCTCTCCTCTCGGACTGACCCATCTCCTGTTCGCAGGCGTCTTTTCGAGCGCACTTGCCAAATGTCTCCCTCCGCCTCCTCTCCTCCCAGTCAAACCCATATCTACAAATAAACTTTCACTTTTTTAACCCATCAGCATTTCCACAAATACCCTCAACTAATTATAAGTCAGCTGTTTGTGGAGTCTTCTAATCAAGACAGAACAAAGCCGGCGACATTTTGCAAAAAAACTCAGGAATGCAACTCGTGTTTCAATTATACTGTGGCTGTAACTACCTCCTTTTGCAACCGAAGCCATCATGTTGTGGTAAAAAGTCATGTGGCCCCTTAAATGACAGGGCTGCCACAATTTCTTCTTTTCCTTTTTCTTTTTTTTTTTTTGCTTTCTCCTCGGATTAGACCTCCAGGCCTACAAAACTGTGTTACAAGTCACAACGTTAACTTAAATAAACCCTCCCCAAAAGTCACATAGGCCTTATAAGGAAAGATAATGGCAGAGTGTAAACGTAATTCCCTATAGGAATGTTACCACAGCTTCAAGTTAATAATTATTTCCACAAAAAGTAGGGAGGTTTTATTTTTGAAAAGTCTGACTCTTGAGTCTTGAATGCAAGTCGTAGGCCTATAATAGAAGTGACGAGGTGCCATAGCTTAGGCCTACATAAAACATGTAACCTCTTTCGTCAATTGTGAACCGAAATTGCATTTTGTCGCCACGAGGACAGTGTTTTTTTTTGGTCTGCATCGTTGATTTCTATATTTAAACAAACAGACAATAATATTTTATTCTATTCTAATGTCCAAGATGGAACCCTTTGCTCTGCAGTTGTGTTTGATGGTAGTGGAATTAAGGAGGAGTCAAACAAGCAATTTTTGTAAAGAAACTAAACCACTTCATGAACAGGAATGGTGGACTTAGATTTCACCTTTACCCACTGTACAGCAGCCTCCTGCGCCCCAGGCCTGGACAGCTCTGTCAGGGTAATGAGGCTGGAACTCAGCCCAGGTCAGTTCAGACTGATACTCATGTGTGAGGTAGGTCGTTAGGACTTAGAACTACAAAGACTTCGACATACAAAGATGTTTACCCACAAGTGAGAGTAACCGTTAAAGGTGGGGAGGGACTTAGCCAAGCTAAACTCTTCCCAGTGGTCTTTATCTGGTCTGCGTGCTGAGCTTAAACGTTAGTGTTGCTGACAAAGCCTTTTGGATGAGCGGCGAAACCTTCTACACCTCAACTACAGAGTAAAGATGATGACTCAAGAACCTTCATTGAAGTATTGGAATTAAGTTATTACTACTTCTGAGCTGAACTGATCGTAAACACACTGATCCCATTATGAGAGGTTGCTTTATTTAAATTACTCTCGACTTAAAACATTTTGTATTTCTGGTAGAAAGGACAGCATTCTAAAGGTAAGATAATTGGAATAAACTGCTGTCTTAGAGTACAATGCACACAGGAAAATTGTTACATGCTATAAGAGGAAAGCAGAGAGATTGAGAGGACATAAACTAATTTTGGAACTTTTTGAGACTGACCGGCCATTATTTAGTTATTGCTGTTGTTGCTCTGTTTTGTTGTTTGTTTTGCTATGGGAAAATGCCAATGGTAAGTGTTTGCCATAGGTTTAAACCATTGACGTGGTTAAGTTGGAAAGCATATAGCACCTTTTGTGTTCCAGATACATTAGTGACATAGAAAGAGGAAACTGGCAAAGGAGTCTCATTACTCATTGGTGTGAAAGTTAAGGTTTGTAACTACTTCTTTGTATGTCACTTTGTGAGCCCAGGTCAGGATCAATAATGAACATCACAAAGTAAAACTGATTTGAGGATGTGATTTGTTAATCTGTTTCCCACTAGAGGGAGCCAATGTTGCTTCTCTAAATGTTTACTTTAGACTCATCTTTTCCAAACACACTTCTCGGCTTCAAAGTTGGTAACTGCCTTCCTTTAATTTTTCAATGTCCGCCTTTTCATTACTGAACTAAGTCTAAAGCTTTACAAAGCCGCCACAAACTCAACAAACGCTCAGTTTTTGCTAAAACATAATCAAAACTTGGCTCACATTTATAGACCATTGTACTATTTATGTTTAGGCAGAGTTGGATATCGCATTATACTTATTGCCAACGGCGTAATGAATAATTTCTAAAATCACAATTACACTATACAGTAAATCTAGACAGATTTAGCTTGCCTGACTGTATGCCTGAGCGCAAAGCTTGATTGGAGCTTGTTAAAATGCACCAGTAATTATGAAGTCCTTTGAATATCTTGAACAAAGGCTAAATCAGCAAAAAAAAAAAAAACTTTTCATTTTCATTTTTATTTATTAATTAAATAGTCCAAATTGTTCAATCTTATACAGAAGAAAGAAAAAGACTGTTGCGCTCAAAAGGAGTAGGAAGAAGTTCAAAGAACTTATATAAACTTACCCCTCAACTCTCTTGCACAGCAACATCACATAAACTTTCAGCATACACTCATGCAAGCAACAGAGTGTATGCTTGTGCATTAATATCGTACAAAAATGTCTCATATGGATTTATTGTTTACAGTCGTACAAAAATAAATACACCATACGGTACTTAAGATTTATACAAAAGTCGCATCTATTTTCACATATTGTATCTTTTTCATTTATGATCATACAAAAATATACACATATACATGCATTTCCAATGACATCACACATAGTTCCGGCAGCCATTTTGAGCACCAAAGTAGGATTATGCAGTACTACAACATGTCTGTGAAAGTTCTCAGTCGTACAGGAGTTGTCAATTTTCAATGAAGGTACTTGATTGATCTTCTGTACTCAGTAGTTGAAGTCTTCAAATGTTTCGCCTCTCATCCAAAAGGCTTTCTCAGCGACAAAAGTCCCGCTCAGCCCGCAGCTGAAGATATAGACCAACAGGGAGGAGTTGGGGTTCCCCCGGCTCCTCCTCTCTAATCACAGCTACTCTCACCTGTGGGTAAACAACCTTTGAAGTAGAGCGTCTCTAACGATCTGCTCACCCCAGTATCGATCAGTCCTATCCTATTCATAGATGATCACTGCCCAATATCTGTCCTATTCATGGCTGATCGCTGCTAATTACCTACCTATTGTTCTTTTGTTAGCTGAGGTGCCGTCTCCTTGGACTGGGTGTGCCCTGTTGGTTTCCCCCGAAGGAGATTGGAGTAAAGTGACGGGAGATTAGATCTGAGCCCACCATTCCGGTTCATGTAGGGATTTTCTTTCTTGACAAAAATAGCTTCTTTTACTCCTCTTTCAAACCAACGTTCTTCTTTAGGAGGCTTTGAGGTGGACCGCCGACTGAGGGCCGCTTGTGCTTTCTCTTCAGTGTTGATAAAGTCTCTTCTGTAAAACCTGTTTTGTTTCTCTAATATAATGTTCTTTGCATTCTTCTTCTTTGCATCGAATAGAATAAACCACATTGCTCTGTTTGTGGCTCGGAGTTTTGTCTTTGGGATGAACTAATTTTTGTCTCAGTGTAAAACACTAGGGGGTGCTGTCTGTATTGACCCGCAGCAGGGTGTCTTCCCAAGAACGAGCCAGATGTCTGTAGAGAGGGTTTATTGAACCAGGGTGTGTAACCTACTTGTGGGTGTGTGTGTGGTTGTTATATATGCACGCACACAACAAGAAAAGGCACACAATTGGGTACAGAACAGGATAAAGCTAAAACTTCACTACTAAATGCAACCTCTCCGCTCAGCGGTCTGTCTCACACTGAGCCGCGCTATCTGGACTCGGCCCTGCGCTGAATTCCTGCAAAGTCAGTGGGGGCGGAGCTAGAGCTCTGATTGGTTTCTGTAAAAAGAGTAATTAGTCGCTAGGCAGCAGTTGGCTAATGCAGGGCCTTTTCAACACTCATGAGATACAGCCATGAGCCTGTATCTCATGGCTAAATACAGGTGACTGTATTTAGCCATGAGACTGTCGACTGGATGAGTGTGCTCGGCGAGCCCCAGCTCCTTGGCAGTGAAGGCTCCTTTGATGTGGTAGACCTTGTGTGGTTGAACAGCGGGTGAGAGCATAAAGGACACTGCCGCCCCGTGTAACAACTGAAAGTCCTGCCGCACAGTCCTTAGTGGTAACTCCTCGGTCGTCCCGTGAAGGCCGAGCTGCTGAGCTGCTGCGTACAGAAGAATTGTCCGCTTGGAGCCGTCGTCCAGAACAGCAAACGTCTCCAGGAACTTGTCTTCACTGCGCAAAATGACCTTGCTCACCTTCAGGAGGACATTCCTACATCATCGGACTCATCATCATCGGACTTATCATCATCATCGGACTCATCATCATCATCGGACTCATTAAATGGTCTCATGGTAAATGGTCTCGACTTATATAGCGCTTTTCCACCTACATTAGGCAGTCAAAGCGCTTTACAGCAAGGAACCTCTCACCCATTCATACACCAGTGTACGCAGACACTGGAGGCAAGGAGGGTGAAGTGTCTTGCCCAAGGACACAACAACAGCATGCACCTTCAGGAGGTGGGATTCGAACCCCCGACCTTCCGATCACGAGACGACCCACTCTACCATCTGCGCCTCGCGATCCTCCGACAGCAGGATCCTCCAACAGCGCGACCCGCGATCCTCCTCCAGCAGGATCCTCCGACAGCATGATCCTCCAACAGCGCGACCCGCGATCCTCCAACAGCATGATCCTCCAACAGCGCGACCCGCGATCCTCCGACAGCATGATCCTCCGACTGCATGACCCACGATCCTCCGACAGCATGATCCTCCAACAGCATGATCCTCCAACAGCGCGATCCGTGATCCTCCAACAGCATGATCCTCCAACAGCATGATCCTCCAACAGCGCGTTCCTCCAACAGCGCGATCCTCCAACAGCATGATCAATCAATCAAGTTTTATTTCTAAAGCGCCTTACAACAACCAAAGTTGACCAAAGCGCTGCACACAATAAAAAAGGAGTACAATTTCATTAAAAACGGACCATTCACAACAGTTGCCAGCGCGATCCTCCAACAGCGCGATCCTCCAACAGCATGATCCTCCAACAGCGCGATCCTCCAACAGCGCGATCCTCCAACAGCGCGATCCCTCAACAGCATGATCCTCCAACAGGATCCTCCAACAGGATCCTCCAACAGCATGATCCTCCAACAGGATCCTCCAACAGCGCGATCCTCCAACAGCGTGACCCGCGATCCTCCGACAGCATGATCCTCCAACAGCATGATCCTCCAACACCGCGATCCTCCAACAGCGCGATCCTCCAACAGCGCGATCCTCCAACAGCATGATCCTCCAACAGCATGATCAATCAATCAAGTTTTATTTCTAAAGCGCCTTACAACAACCAAAGTTGACCAAAGCGCTGCACACAATAAAAAAAGGAGTACAATTTCATTAAAAACGGACCATTCACAACAGTTGCCAGCGCGATCCTCCAACAGCGCGATCCTCCAACAGCACGATCCTCCAACAGCGCGATCCTCCAACAGCGCGATCCTCCAACAGCGCGATCCCTCAACAGCATGATCCTCCACCAGCATGATCCTCCACCAGCATGATCCTCCACCAGCATGATCCTCCGACAGCAGGATCCTCCAACAGCGCGACCCGCGATCCTCCGACAGCACGATCCTCCAACAGCGCAATCCTCAAGCAATTGTGCATACGTGGGCTCATGGATCCTGCCATCTGTTGGGGTCTGGCCACAGGACCTCAGAAACATCGCAAGCAATGTCTTCTCCCTCTGGGCACCGGGGAAAATATCCCCTTGCATGTCAACACCATCCATGTTTGCAAAGTTCTTGAAATGGCTAAACTGAGGGCTTTTTGTAGCTGGCTTATTGATGTTCAATTCTGCAAGTAAGTGCCTTCAGGTGTGTATTTGTGTGGTTGCAATTACCCGATGTTTTTTGTATTTTGGAAACATGTGTTTTCCAAATGGCACCTTGATATTTCATTTTTGAGCGAAGTGTCTTTTGTATGAAATAGAGTGCAGTATGCAGGACCAAGTGTGTTGCAGAATTGCAACTAGAGTGCAAAGCAGTACTTTTGTTTAAGGTATGGGTACATGTGTTTGAGGTATGGTAACAAAAGCTTCAAGTTGTGTTACTTTAGTCTAAGCATGGGTGTATAGTGTTCAAGCAACGGGCAAAAACTGTAAATAAATAAATAAATCTTAATAAATCCTTTGCATAGTCCTTCTGGGGGTAATACAAGTGTTAATGGGATGATTGGGGGGTCTTTCATCTGGTGTTTCTGGCCAGAAAACCACAATTGCAACTTTTCCTATTCCGACCCAGAGCACCAATACACACTAATGGAATCACAAAGAAGAAGCTAACAGGTTAACGGGCAGAGCTAACTGCGGGCTAGCGCCACTTAAACAGTATTTACAGCCAAGTTTAAGTGAAAAAAATGATCTCCATTGTGTAATTGTTGGAGCTGCCCAAATCACATTGCACCAGCCCCTATGGCTCCTCCTGCAGGTGGTGGGTCCACAGAAGGACGGCCTCATGGTTCTAACCGGGCCTGTTGGTCTCTCATAAGGGGCTTCTGAACCGCTCTTTGTCTGACCCGTCACCTAGGACCTGTTTGCCATGGGAGACCCTACCAAGGGGCACGAAGCCCCCGACAACAGAGCTCCCAGGATCATTTGAGTGCTCAAATGTTAAGGTGGCGGTTCCAGGAGGGGGTAGTATTTACTCTCACAGATAATTAATGAGTAAAAAACGGAACATGCTAGGACACCATCAGTGGCCCTTATGGCCTCTAGGGGCATGAGTTACTTAGTACTGCTTTAAGAATCTCTTTTTCAGGGGAGTCTTGGTCCCAGAGGGGAACCTATTGTTCATGTTTTTGGTGGTAAGGGAAACTGGATTACCCAGAGGAAACCTATGCAGACAAGGGGAGAAAAGGCAAACTCCACACAAAAAGGCCTCGTCCAGGTGAGACTCGAACCCAGGACCTTCTTGCTGTGAGGCACCATTAAACATTTCTGCTTAGCACCAAAATGGCTTGCATTGACCCTCCTTCTACTCCTCTCGATTCTCCCCTCTCAATGCTCCTTCACTTTCTCCTCTCGCTCCGCCTGCTCCTGTTCCTCCTCCTCTTGCTCTCCATCCTCTTGCTGCTCCTTCTACTCCTGTCGATTATCCTCATCTTGATGCTCCTCCTTTTCTATCTCCTCTTGCTCTTGGGACTCAGTGGCTGGGAAGGTGCTGACAGAGGTTAACTCAAAGATAAACAGCTTCTTCCCAGGAGATGCCCGGCTCCTCTCATCTGCATATCTTAATTAGACAGGACAGCTTTAATGTAAATTAATTTTTTTTAATGGATTCTGTAATTAGGCCTGAGAGGTGGCCGCACTCGTATTAAAAAACTGATTAAACTCGGCTTTTTATCGGCTGATCTAAACAGCCTCTGAGAGAAGGGAGCCCCAGTCCACCGCATGGGCATGGAAATACATCACAGACCCCAAAAAATTGACATTTTTATAAATCCAATCAAATATATGAAAACGGTTAGTCTTTCACTGTGCTGTTATATGTATCGGAAAAAAAAACTTGCAGGCCTACTTCACTGAAACCATATCGCACCACTTGCATCATGATATAATATGTACCACAAAACATACGGTAAAGATTCGTATTGCAAATTCATTTTATTGTGAACGTATTCTGATTCACTGTTAAGTAAGCAAGTACTTTACCCAATACTAATTGAACTGAAGAAAAAGCTCAAGTCAAGATTTCAGAAGATACAAACCAAATTCTGACAAACACGATAAAATTACGTGAAAAAACATTTTTGAAATCTTAAACTAGGTCATAGTGTTTAGCAGACCAAGTGCTTATGCTGCCCTCTCCTGTTTTGGATCACTTTTATCCACCATTGGCACATAATGTGGTTCTCAAACGCTTCACAAGCGTATAAGGTATGTGTAAAATTGCAGAAGACCCTCCACCTGAAGAAGCTCCAGACCACCAGTGAGACACATACCACAGTTTGAGAAACACTGACATACTTCTGGAACCAAAGCGGGTTTCAAGGTGGGCGCTCCATATTCCATGCCCCCAAAAAACCTCTAGTTAACTGTATGATGCCACTTTATAGTCAGCTGCACTCATATTTTCTTTTTCACGCCAAATGTATTTTCTAACCCCTTGTGCAGACCGTCTCCCCTGTTGGTGGTGCAGCAGTGGTACGACCCGCCTCTCTCTGTCTCCCTCTCTCTCTCTCTCTCTCTCTCTCTCTCTCTCTCTCGCTCTTGCTATCCCTCTCCTCTCTGTCTTTCACACTCGCACAGCCTCCTCATCACCACCTTCGTCTTCTCTCCTCTTCTCTCCTCTCCTCTCTCCTCTCTCCTTTATTCTTCATTTCAAACAAAACAATGACCCATTTTTGGAGCGACACGCATCAGGACAGACCATGTGAGTACTGTACTGGGGCCTCGTTGGGCTTTTTCCAAGGGGAATTTGAACTAAAAAAGATGATTTAAATCGGAGGGTTCTAGGGATGCATGTAAGTTGGCTGTTTGCAGCGGCATATGGTGTCTTGTGATTAGTCAACATTGATAGAAGAAACTTACAAATTGTTATATTACATAATTTACAATAATCATCTGTAATTTTTTAACTGTGATCCTATGATGCTCTAAGTCTCAAAGTTCTACCTCTGTTTCATATCTACTATGTGTTTAGGCTATTCAGTTTATTGTACAGGATATATCAAACATGTGTTTATTGTTGGCAGTGCATATGAAACGCTCTTCTAACATGAACACTACAATTATAAAGCTCCTCTGCGGAACATTCGGCGTTATCTCATGAGCTACAAAACTGTGGTGAAAGTCAAAATGTTAGTGATGCCAATGTGTTCCTAATGATCCGCTAGACACTTAAAATGTATCAAAATGTTGCATTTGAATGAAGATATCATGTATTTTGGCCATGTTAGGAATCAAAGTTATTATTACTGGTACCGGCCAGTGTGTTGAGCAGGCTGGTTAAGGCTGTACTTTTTGTGGCAATAAAGCATATGGAACTAAATAATAAAGATAAAAATTGCCCAGTGTGTGTGTGTGTGTGTGTGTGTGTGTGTGAGTGAATTTGAGAGTGAATCAGTGTGATCAGTGTGTCAGAATTAATGTGTTGTAGTTATATAACATTGTTTAGCACTCATTATGGGTAAATTCCTGTTTTTTTTTTTTCACTTGTTCATAAAATGTCCTGAATGTCACATAGTCATCCACTGCCTTTCAGTAAAATTTAAAGATTTGTTCTGTGGCTGTAACATTCAAAGAAGTCACCCAATTTGCTGAAGCTTAAGACAATTAAGATGCGTTTTAGGTAAAAGGTGTGTCTAAAATAAAAAATGTTGTGACCTGACAACTATTAATTAGATGCTTATAGTACTTATTTATGTTCTTTTTAGTTTAGTTGAGTTTCTTTGTTTATTACAAGGAACATATTACAAGGAACAAAGTACAAGAGCATAGGAACACAGTACACAACGTACCCATTTGTGATTTAACTTTACACATTATCATACATTTACATTACATTACATGTAGCATCATATTTTGATTTGCCTCATTGGCAAAAGAGAATCTGTTACACTTCAAACTTTTTGCACTGTTTGAGATGTTCATATAATTAACAGAAATGAACAGAAACAGAAGCGAAGCAAAACATGCCAAACATAGTTTACATTCCTGAAAGTAACTAGTTTTGTGTTAAAATGCACAATTATCCGTGATCTTGCTACGTCCCAGTTGTCATTTCCATCCTCAATATAATTTTAAATTTTGTACAAATTTCTTTCCTTCCTTTCTTTATCTTTTTTTTTTTATGTACAATGAATTATGTAATATGTAAGCCCTATAGTGTAGTGTGTTAAAAAGCCAGGGTGTAGAGCGGGCCAGTTGAAGAGGGCATTAGCTCCCCATCAATAAACTCCCACCCAGCTGTCCTATCAGCTGATTTGGTAGATGATGTTCCTATACTGTGTGGTGCATTAAAAGACGAGGATTATGATTATCTCAACAGATTTGTAGCTCGCCTACCCTAATTCTCTATTTGCAATTTTGAGCAATAGAATGACAACCATTCAGAGCAACAACACTCTTTCTTAATAAATAGAATGCAATTTGATCCTACAACTCCCCCTAGTGGCAACACATTTCTTCTTTTCTATACTTTTCAAAAGTCTTTTGTTTGTACTTATATTAGAACAGGTTGATGTTTGGACATCGTTCCATCTCCATCTCCTTTTTATTCCACAACTGTACCTCATTAACTGTCGGGCAAACCTTTTTGCTATGCTTCTGAATTGTAAAGTTTATTACTTGGACCCTTCTTTGTATTTGGCTTGGTAACAATTTGTACCTTGCCTTGTATAACATCTGTACTGTTTGTAACGCAACACTATCGCAAAACGTTATGATCTTTGATTTAAAAAAAAAAAATATAAAAATGTCGGCCTGCTGTTCCCTTGCAGACCGACAATTTCTTTGTCCTAATGTCCAAAGACATATACAAGACTGTGTAAAGTCTTATTCAACCAACGTAGTTCATCATTATTACTTTTTGAAAGCTTTTGCTACTAAACATGTACAAGGTCAATTGGCGACTTCCCTATTCTAATAATGCATCGGTTTTATATAGCGCTTTTCTGGACACTCAAAGACGCTTTACATTGCATTATTCATTCGCGTCATACTCAGTGGTGGTAAGCTACTGTTGTAGCCACAGCTGCCCTGGGGTAGACAGACAGAAGCGAGGCAACCAGTCTGTGCTAGTGCTGGGCGATATGGAAAAAACGTATATCACGATATGGATTATTTTATATCACGATAACGATATATATCACGATATACCATAATATAGTCAGTTTTCAGTTATTCTTTCAAAAGTTTAACAAAAATATCTTACTTACTTTTTTTTTACTTTATTTTGAAGCAGTGGTTTCGCTATGGATAATTTATATCGCCTGTATTGTTTATGTCAGGAAAAATGTGAGACAGCAGGATAAATGGGCTAAACATGATCTGAACATCTGAGTCCTGACACCAATTTAACAACAGAAATGTGTAAACTCGTGCGTAGAGAACGACTTATTCAGAGCATCATCTGCTCCTCAATATCAAGGCTCATAATTACACTAATACAAATGTAAATTGGAGCTTATATCTCAATTTTAACGTAATGTTTAAGAAACAGTGGGCGAGCAGTTTGCATTGTACGTCTTTAGCTGCTCTACGCGCTGCCCGATCCGTCTCTTACCTCCTTACGCCTCTCCTCTCTTCTCTCGTGTGTTTAATCCAGATCCATGCACTATCAAAGCGCATTGAGTGGCCTTGTGTACGAAATGCGCGGTATAAATAAAGTTGCCTTGCCTATCAGTCAGCTCCGTTGTGAGATCCATCACTAAAAAGCTGTTTATTTGCCGTACCTGAAGCAGAGCGAAACCACGCGGTGTTTAGGGAAGTAGCTGAGAGCCCCGCGCGCTCAGAGACGGATCAGCGCTGCGTCAAAGCTAAACATATTACGCAAATGACGGAGAATTTTCGGTTAATGTAACCTCTGTTATGAAGTGACATTTAACTCAGAAATAAGAATGCTGAGTGTAGTAGTAGGGGTGTACGTCCATTAGATGTCGCCGTTGCGACAGCAGGTGTGGCGGGCGGCGGACAGCAATATCGTAAAGCAGGTGTAAAGACGGAGTTTCTTTGCGAAAAAGTTCTTTTTTATTCTTGTTTATAATCACTTAATATAAACTTAGAGAATGCATAGTGACAAGAAAACACTAATACATTCTTTGTGGCCTATTTAATGTAATATTTGCTTTAATAATTGATGAAATTAGGTTAGAAACGATATAAACGATAGAAGAGAAATGCCACGATAGACACTTTTCTATCGTCACCACGATATCTATCGTCATATCGCCCAGCACTAGTCTGTGCCATTGGACCCTCCGACCACCACCAACCACTCACTCGCTCACTACATTTGCCGGGCTTCCTGGTGTTACCAAACGGTCTCCCATCCAAGTACCGACCAGGCCCTTCCCTGCTTAGCTTCCAAGGTCTGACGGGATTGGGCATAGCAAAGGGAGTATGGCCACAATTATTGACATTGTTATCAATCTGTGCATAGTTTTAGATTGAAAAATAGTCAACCTATTTGGTAGTACTGTGAACTATAATAACAAAATAATAAATTACATACGATTTTGCTATTAGATATGGGGTAACAAACTCCAGTTACTACAGATTAATTGTGTAATAGTTGCAGCCTGAAAAGTTTGAGAAGCCTTAAAAGAATGGATGTGAGAGTGAATGCTAATAAGGGTGTACATCTCTTATTACCTATAGTTGTCATAACAAAGGATTAGGGTTTGTATGTTCAACATAATATGATGAATATTTCTCTTACTTTTAGTAATGACAAAACAAATCCCAATGATTAACATTATTTATGAAATCTCCTGTGCAAACAACTAAATGTCCTGTCCCTATGTTGATTCTTATGTGTAAAGATGCTCGCCCTGTAGTTACACCTACTTTACAAACTTGTTTTAAATGAGACAGAATAGATACCGGTGTAGTGCAGTTCATAAGACGTCGACTGTTTGATAGAAGAGCACTGTTTGACAGACACACCATTACATTTGGATATTACATCGGGACACTCCTCGTCTGTCCCTCTCCTCGTCTTGGTGCCAGCGCGGGCTCTGATTTTTCTGCCAAAACTTGTGCCTCAGAATCCAATAAACCGCGCGGCTGTGAAATAGTCCTGTCACGGCTTCTTTTACTCGCCCCTTTGTCTGTTTTCTAACCTGACGTGTCATCCAAACAACGCCGAGCAAATGGTTGTAATCACCAAATCAATAAAACACAATCACAGTTTCGGCACACTGCGGCGACCTGGCAACTTCATCGATTTACCCCACAGCGCACACGCTTTAGTCTCCCCGGTGTTTAGGCTGACAACGGAGACGGAGGGTCGTCGTGGTGACGGACATGTCAGTCCTGGTTTGAGTAGCTGTGATTCATCGCCTGATGCACACTTTTTTTAAATCTTAGTCCTGATTTAGATTTCATTTTCTAATTATTTATACTTTTTTTCCACACATTTTATAAGCAGTTTCCAAAGTGCTGCAGAAACATATATAGACATATAGACCACTGTATATGAAAGAAACAATACAATCAAAGTAATCGGTGTTAAAAAGCAGGTAGACTACAGGCAAAATCTGCACTTGATTTTGTGGCGAGCACACTTTTCTTGAACGGTCATTTGAATGAACCAAATGTCATGTTTTTAATCACACAGAGTTGATCACTTGAACAGTTTTGGCTAAAACAATTACTGTCTACTTTACCGTAAATCATAGTTTTCCATTGGGACTGGACCATCTTGTTTTATTCAGATAAAAACAACAAAGAGATGTGTTTGGTCATGAATATAGCAAGAGACTTAACCGACCCTGCTTTAAGTGTTGTCTTGGTGGTTTAGCCTTTCTTTCGACCCAGTTTAGACCATGGTTCAGTCCCTCTTTAGGCCTAGTTTAACCCTAGTTTTGTCCCGGTTTACTTCAGCCCTCACATGCACTGTAAACAACTTGAAAATACATCCCTCCAAACCACGGCGACAGCAGCCATAAACCATTCACCAAAAGACAAATATCCTCCGAATTGTCGCCGCAGCGGGAGACGGGAGGAGACGGGATGCGTGATGGGAAATCTGAGGGCCAGCTGCAGCCTCTCACTCTGCCACACGGGGGGTCAGGGCTCCGATGGAGGTCACGGAGAGACAGGCTGCTCCCAGATTTCAATTAAACCCGGCTCCAAATGCAGGCTCAGTGTGTGGCAGCGATGAGACAGAGAGCGCAGTGGGGGATTACCATTGGGTTGTCAACAGTTTTGTCAGCTTCAGTAATAGTTTAGCTTTAAACTTTTTGAACACATTATTACAAACTGTGAGTTTCTCAGTTGCACAGGAGTTTTCCATCATAGACAATCTAACCCTTTTGATGATAGCGAGATCAGAAGATTGCCATTGTTGTGAGGAAAACACTGAATCATCGTGGGGGCTTCAGACTTATTGTGTGCTTTATGAATGTTAAATAATGTGTGTTTACATTTAGGCGCATTTCCCTTTTATGAAAACACAGTCGAAGTGTCTGATTTGTTTGTTTGTTTTTCAGACAGCACCATGAACAGTGAGCTAAGAAACTCTCGGCCGGCTGCGACCAAAAGAGGAAACAGCGCCACCATCAGGTGAGCCAGCTGTACTTTCAAATCGACAGCATTTTCTACATTTAAAGCAACAATACTCGCTGTACAAGAGTTGGTTTGCTGTACAAAAATGCCATGCTAGCTCTGGTATACCTTTAACCTGTGTCTGCCCCCAACTTAGTTTCCTGTACCTACTTCTGCATTCATAAGGGTTGTTGAGTTTGTTTGGTACCTGTACCACTGTTACTGTGAAGTACCATTTTAGGTACTGTGATAGGTACCATAGATGTACCACTGTAGATGTTGAGGATGTACTACGGTAACTACATAGACTTGGCGCATTGAGTTGCCTTGTGTACGAAACAAGGCAACAATAAAGTTGCCTTGCCTTGCCTAGACTTACCGGGCCGTATTGTAAAGTGTTACCAAAACCTTATGTACAAACAATGCTAATCTGTCACAGGAATAAAACACTCACTAACATTGAAGGGTTGCCAGGTATCAGCGACCAAACCCACCCAAAAGTATTGTAAACTCCACAAAATCCGCGGACATACGGCGCGGCTGGAATTCCCGATGTATTTTCTATTTCACAGCGCGGCTGTGCTCCTCTGATGATGCAGAACCGCTCCCTTCGGTCTCTTTTGCAGAAAGAGCAGTTATGCCTTATGCCTTGGATTTGAGGCCTTATCATTAAGAAATACATTTTTTTAACATGGAAAACAAACCCCTTTCTTTCTTTACCCGCGGAAAAGCCTAAAAAGCAATCTAATTCCCCAGGAATACCGCGGATCTGGCAACCCTGTAGCACAGCCACATAGTGCAACAAGCCAATTAGTGCATCTAGTATTACAGGGGAATACATTTGAGTCATGTCAGACAGACAGTCAAAAAATTGGCAATTACTCATAATGTATTCTGCCTAAGTCACTTAGAGACAAGCAAACCCCATCACATAATAAGCCACATTGAATACATGTGTACAATCTACTGACAACAACAGACTTAAATGAGGAGCTTATGAAAAATATCAAATTACAAACTTTCATTTAAAATATATTGGATTAATCCTGCTCATAACCAAATGCAGCATGTAGAGAAAAGAGCAGTCCGGATATGATTTTGAGCAGTCATGGTGCTGGTGCTGCTCAGTTGGTGGTGAGTGACAGTCCAGCTGCCTGCAGTTTTAACCTCAATTTGTGTTTACATAGAAACCAAAGCCAAGCGCTCTCTAAATCCCAGTTCTGCTCACTGTTTGCCGGATTAAAGCCACCGCGACTGTCCTGTCCAGCGCAGGATTTAGAGGCCGCTTCACACAGCGCCTCACGGGATGGGGGTCTGCAGCCACGGGGACATCGACAAAATTCATTTAGCACAGTGTCGAGAGATGCAGGATTAGTTCATTCATAGATCAACAAAACAGAGAAAATGTTGTTTGCTCTAAAAAACAATTGCGGGAAAAAAGAAGGCTATGAATTGGCTCCTGTCGGTTTACAAAGGCTGGTTTTATCGTAAAACTTAAAGCCACACTTCTGAGGTATTGTGTTTGAGGCATTTAAGCAATGCTCAATAGCACCAACAAGCTGGTGTTATTGAGTGAACATGTTACCTTCGGAATCTCCTTTTCCTGGGAGGTACACATTATGCAGTCAATAGCAGACAGGGTTAGGGGGGCTTCCTGATTGGTTACTGCTACCTGGAGTAGGAGGGGGTAGGTATAGAAGGCGGGGCTAAGGAAAACATACTCCCTGTTTACTCTTTGCAGACCATGATTACTTAAAGGACCAACTATAGCTATGTTTTGGGTAAAAGAGCTATTTCATAGTGTGCATGATACCTCCCTTTTAAACATGGCTCAAATACACACTGAGAGATGGAGTCCATGGATCTGGCAATGATAAATGGTCTCATGGTCTAGTCTTTCTGGTGCTCATACAGAAGCAGGTTTGGACTTGTTCCTTGTGATTAAGAGAACAGGAAGGAGGCCGGGCCCATCTGGAAAACAACCTGCTGTATTTTAGGAGGAAATTACTGCAGATAATGAGCGCGACCAAGACGCCCAGCCGACGCGCTCAGTGACTCACCGGACCATTTCAAAATCTCAGCTGCATCGTGAAATGGGTTCAATTTGATTATGATTTTTTAATGTAATAATCTGACCAAGGATGACTATGTTTAAAAAAGAAAAAGAAAAGGAAAAAAGGTTTTACATTTTAATTCAGTGTGTAGCGGGCATTTGTTTGGATTTGATTTTAATTGCACAAACAAAAAAAGCAAGTTAGCTGGTCCTTGCAGCTGAATTATTTTTCGAACAGTCGAAGGAAATTTGTTCTATTAATTTCTCCCCCCGTGGACCCTACACCAAAGAAGCTGTAATTAGACTTGCTCTTCTCCCTACGTGTAAATGCTGTTGTACTGGACACGTTTGTCATTGTAACAGATAGTCCATGTCAAAGTGAAGCTGCTGTTAGTTTAACCTGGATCACACAGACTCCAGTAATTATCCAGTCTCTACAGGGGCGCCACTTAATCACTGCGCTGTGGAGCGACGTCCTTATAAATCCTCTTTGCATTCAAGTCAACCGTGGAGAGACAGACCGAAATTCCATCCCCTTAGATTCATTTTTGAGGTTTTAATGAGCAAAAAAGCGCATTACTCACTCCCATTATGTTGTAAGGGTGGTCAAAAATGTAAACCTGAATATCAGTCTGACTAACTCAGAGTCCATATAGAAGCAATTCTAAGGGGATGAAATGTGTGTAGTAATGAATACATAGACTTTTAGACCTTGGGAGATGGAGAGAGGTCAGTGATAAAGAAATAGATTTATTAAATTATATCCTCTAAGCCTTGGACACTGGTGATGGTGAAGAGGCTGATGGTGTCCTCATGTAAAGACAATAAAATATGATCAGTATGAAGACCTGTATGGAGCTCAACACTCCATTCAACATCTCTATGGACTTTACGATAAAACGAATATTAAAGGGGAGGTATATTGTGCAAATTTGTCTCCTTAGAGCTTTTTACCATGTTACTGTGTTCTCTCATCAAAAACTGTCCTGGAGATGTGTTTACACGGACTCTAAACACATCCGTCCACTGGATCTTCACCAGTGGCCATCTCCAGCAGAGCGGCGGCAGCTCCCAAAAACCTCCTCCTCAGGTCCCACGTACCCAGAAAATGCTTTCCCCCTTGCCAAACTTCATCATTTCATCATAAAGTATAAACACTCGCCATCGCTTCACTACAGCCACATGAGTCGCACTGATGTTTCCCCCCTCCCCTTTTTCTTCTCTTTAGTAAAACAGCTGCGTAGCAAAGGGGAGCAAGGGGAGGGAGGTGGAGGGGGCTTGTGGTAGCTCGCTCGGCGGATCAGGAAGTGAAACTACTGGATATTGAGTTTCAGCCGTTTTCGACCAATATTGCAAGTAAGATAAAGATGTGTTTGAGATGAATACAACAAATCTGCAAAGAGCCTAATACCTGCTCTTACAGCGGGCAGCTAATCAGCCAATGTGATAACTCATGGCATTAGAACACAATTTCACATGGAAGATTTATCCAAAACTTTAAAAATAAATTAAAAAAAGTTTAAGTGCACTTGTCAACAGCCAGGTGGAGCCTTGACTGTTTCCCTCCATAGAGACCTACTTGGGCCCCCAGGCTGCCCATAGATCTTTGGAATCAAGAGGTTGCCACCCCTGTCTTAGAGTTGAATAAACGTTTGTGTTTCATGTATTTACTGCGTGTAATGTGGAAAACATTACACATGCCCATAGCCCGTAACTAAGCAGCCCCCTTTGTTGTTGGCCCGACCAGTACAGCCTTATCTGTGTCATGTGTTTGGAAACCCGGACAATTTTCAGAGTCTCACCGCAGTTGCCTCACTCCCCCCCCCCCCCCCCCCCCCCCCCCCCCCCCCCCCCCCGGGCGACACGCACGGCCTGCTGGGATACCTGTGGGCCGTTATCCACTAAATCCATTCCATCCAGTGTAATTAAACGATGGCGAAGCTTCCAGCTGGTTTCCCTTCAAATGATTTTTTTTTTTTTACACTGATCATTGTTTTGCGAGCTACGTTATCACATCCTGCGCCAAACTTTTTAAAGCACTAACATCAGCAATTCATTTAAGTCTTGGCCCTGACTTGGATATTGCGTAGCCCTGGTTTTCGCCCTTCTAAAAAAGATCCCCAAATCACCGCTCAGACACCGAACAGTAAAAAAGGGGAAAAACCAGGAACAATGGCGAGACCTGTAATTATGTCTTCTCGCAGCGCCACTGTCCGCCCGAAAGCAGCATTTAGCCAAACACGCGATTCAGCGCTTTCCTTTGAGCGGAGAAATAGCATTTCGATAAAGAGGTTATGGAAACAGAAAACCATTTAACCCCACGGCGCACGCAAACACAAAAGGAAGGAGGCGAGATAAACCGAACTCAACAGCCACCTCGCTCCTGATTTAAATGCCTTCTTCCCCCAGATTGAGCTGAGATGGTGCGGAGAGTTCACCTCATCAAGTCGGAAATGGCCGAGCGTGTTTACACCCCGGCACAAACAGGCAATTTAAATACAATTAAGATTAGAAGGCAGATAGGGGCTGTGGAGAGGATGCACCATACTGTTGCACTGATTGGAGACACAGCAGGGACTTCTCACATCGGAGCTCGCCACGTCTTTGTTGCAGGGCCCGGAGGGGAAGATTGGGCGGTAAGAAGCAAAAGTACGAGAGGTTAAATGTGAGTGCAGTTGTCAGTGTCTCTCCGTTTGGATGTTCCCCTCTGGCTTTACTGCATAAAACAGCTGTTTCTCCCTGTGCTGGGATTTGAAGGTGACTTTGCGGTTTCAATAGATGCAAGCGCGTGTGCACGTATTGCATCCCGGGGAAACATGTCCTTTGTATTTGATCCACCCTCCCTTCCTCGGCAGTGGGGCAAACTGTCAGGAGCGGTTGGCGACCTCATTGCTCGGATTCTGGAGGATTGGCTTTTTGTTGTCGGGGGAAACTGAGCCAACCCACGCGGACACAGGAGGGGACACAAACTCCCACAGTCCCATTCAGGATCACTTTGATCCAAGAGCACTACCCACTCTGAGACCTGTCATTTGTAACTCAAGGCCCTTTCATTCATTTGTGCAAAATTCTAATAAAGATTGCAATTACATGGTTCTTATTGCCAAAATAACCTTCAGCTCACTTATAGCAACACATCTCAAACAAGATGAGACAGAGGCAACAATCAAGCTGTTAAACCTTTCACATTTATTGCCCTTTGTTGTCTCAACTTGAGAGGAGAATAAAAATAATTATAACCACCCAGATTACGTTATGTCATGTTTATTTGTTTAAGACTTGTTCTAGAATTATTTAAGCTTTACACATTTTCCCATCATGCTTTTGTAATGACTGTTGCCCATTGTTTGCTCGTATAATGATCTTTCTGAGAAGTTTTATAATGGCAAATAGATTTGCAATGTATTCCTTTGTGTGTGTGTGTCAAGATTCAGCTGACATGTTAAATAATTTGAGAGAAGACACAGTATGAATACACCAAACTAATACAAGACACTCATACATTTTGGGGTTGGCATCTTTTGATCATAATAAGGCAGTTTTTGTCATTGATAGCAACTATTCAAACTGCATTTTTTATTACAATTCATTGTTTCG
Organism: Proterorhinus semilunaris; assembly: GCA_021464625.1. NCBI lineage: Eukaryota > Metazoa > Chordata > Actinopteri > Gobiiformes > Gobiidae > Proterorhinus > Proterorhinus semilunaris. Next base: position 24,781,782 of record CM038356.1, on the reverse strand, counting down.
CCCTTTTCCCATACACACCTTACCATAGAAAAATCCTTCTCAAGCCTCAGTGCACCTTCCCTAAACCGTTTCCCTCGTGTTCCTCCCGGGTGTGAGACCTAATAATGACCTCCGTTTGGGCCACAGCTCAGTGTCCGATCGCTCCTCTCGGGAGCTGCCCTTGAGTGGGTCCAGGGTGAACCCAAAGTGACAGGAGCGCGGCAGAACGCACCATTACCCACAATCCTCGGCACCTCTGTTGATTTATGGCGCCGCAGCAACCAGCCGCGTGAGCGCTAAATCAGAACAAATGGAGCCAGAGTAAAAAAAAAATGTCGGCGGCTCTGTCAGATGTTAAACTCTGGGACATAAATATACATGAACTAAGTGGCTTGGTTAGCAGTGAAGACGAGCAAAAATGTTTGTAGAAAAAAGCATGTGCATATGGCCATGTATATACTCAACAAAAATATAAACACAACACTTTTGTTTCTGCTCCCATTTTTCATGAGATGGACCCAAAGATCCAAAATTCATTCCAGATACACAATTTTACCATTTCTCTCAAACATTGTTCACAAATCAGTCCAAATGTGTGATAGTGAGCACTTCTGTATCTGGAATGAATTTAGGATCTTTGGGTCCATCTCATGAAAAATGGGAGCAGAAACAAAGGTGTTGCGTTTATATTTTTGTTGAGTGTATATATATATATATATATATATTAGGGCCGGGACTTTAACGCGTTAATTTAGATTAATTAATTACACAAAAATAACGCGTTAATTTTTTTTGACGCATTTTAATCGCACATGTTTTTTCAACGCGGAACGTTTCTCACTGGATGAGTTTAGGCGGACCGATTATACTGGAGCACCAACTTGTAGCACAGTCAACATATAATTTTTGTTTAACATTATTTTTATTGTAAACGCAATCCGGTGTGTACTTTGTGTTGTTATTTACGTGCCCAGCTGAGGCAGGCGCGCTCATTGTATTTCTTCACGCATGTGTGCGCGCGCCCTCGCTCCAGTCACACAACACGTCCAACAAGTCCTCACACGGACTAAAGCCCGGGCTGGAAGCGGGGACACGACTCTGAAAGAGTTTCTGGATACTGCTCAACAGGACCGGTGAGAGTTTTCCATTACGTTTGTTTACGGGTTGCGTAGCGCGCGCTTCAGCTGCGACCTCGCGCTAATAGTTTACGTGCCTTTAAACCAGCTGTTGCTAAATCAACAAAGTCTGTTATGGCCTCTGAAGCAACAATAAACAATATTTTGTTGCTTGAGCTCATGTTTTCAGTCATTATTCAATGGTATACTAAAAATCCATATGAAAAAACGTACTTCTCACTGTTCTCAGGTCAAATATTTATATGCGATTAATTTCGATTAATTAATTACAAAGCCTGTAATTAATTAGATTAATTTTTTTAATCGAGTCCCGGCCCTAATATATATATATATATATATATATATATATATATACATATATATACATTTTTTTAATTGCAAATTAGATTTCAGGACCAGGGACAGTACCTTCACTGTTGTCAGCCTAAAAAATACATCACCGGAGTAGCTATACCTAGACATTGGTTTATTATTTTTTCATTAAACAGCTGTGGGAATCTCAACAACTTCAGTTTCTGTTGGATTTTTCAGGACCACGGACAGCTCCCCGTGCATTTCTCTCACTAGCGGAAATATTTGTGTGTGTTTCTTTTTGGATGGATAAATGTTCTAAGCACTAAGCCATTGTTGCCTCCTGTTAGAGCTTCCCTACACATTTGTCCTACACAATAATAGAAGCAAAGAAACAAACTGATTATTAAACTAACTAAATCTAACCCACTGATGAACTAGCAAATGAATCTTAGGAGAAGTTGGAACATTGTTGACTGGACTGGGTTAATAGAAGCAAAACTCAATCTTCAGAAACTTCTCCTCTCGCATAGTCAACAGACTGGTGACTGGAGAGCCAGTCTGAGGAGATGATCTCTCTCAACTCAATCAACCCAGTCCAGTCTGTGACATTTAAATCTTTACTAAGAGTGAAATTTCCAGGACGACTGAGGGCCCACACAGACATCTACCTAAGCGGCCGTGTACGTGTGCGCCTGTGAGTGCTTTAAAGAGCGAGCTGTGAAGAGCCATTGATTCCTGGCCTCTCTGTGCTGCTGTCTGTGTTTATTGACGTTGTTTGGAGCAGGCTGATTATACCCATCAGGACAGAGGCACAGTGTTTCCTAATGACACCATCAGCTCCACACACGGCAGATTAAAGGCTGCTTATTACACAGATAACGCCTCAGAGGGATTTTCTCATTATGTGTGCAATACTCTGACTTTACAACCAACAGCTTCAGAGATACTGGAGGTCGTGTTGTCTTAGTGGAACAATCAATTCACCACACGGCTGTTACGTGGCAAATGAGCGTAAGATTTCATTATTAATAATATCTAATTACATTGAAGAAACGTTGGATGATCTGTAAATAAATTGAAATGCTATTAAGATACACCTGTGTGCTCATGGCACGAGTTATTAAACAATAAAAAATATCCTGAGCTTGTTTTAGAACTTTTCGGAGAAAACCCTCTCCATTCAGTTGAACATTTAATATCAGTTAATGAAATCATTGTTCTATGTATGTATAACCCACCTAAGGCACATGTCGTGCCATAGTGGCAACGCCGAACGTCTTCACCCACCCACAATGATGAAAAGATGATCATCTGATATGTTACATATAAAATGCATATACAAGACGAAATACTTAAGAATTTCTGTTTAGTACTTTCAGCACCAAGGACAGCTCCTGGTGCATAGTCACCTTGTGCTGACATCTGAATTGTTCAGAGATTTGTGATTTTGTAAATTCATGAAAATCCCTCTTGTGCTACACTCTGCGCTAAAAGAAGAACTTTATTGTCATTAAACAACAACAATCTACGAAATTGCGTAGATCAGATGTTGGGTTAGTCGTGAGCTGCTGCCACCTCCTCTTCCGGAATGCTTTTAAAGGGGGCCATTCCAGATTTACACAACACACATGTTATTTGTACATTATAACTCTGGGTTGTTGTCATACTATATTCTTTTGTATTTTGTTTACCACATTCATTATTCATTATTGGGATTTTGCTAAACTTTTGATAAATATGAACAAAAACATCACTTCACTCTATTCATTGATATCCAACATTGCCCTGAATTACAGTAAAATCTTCTTCGAGCCTCTGTCTTGAACTCGAATCCATTTAGTATTAATTTGCCTCAAAAGTCCGTTAATATCTCCCCCCAAATCTCTCCGTCACCTTTAATTGAATCCAAGTCTTTGCCCCCGCTCCGGGACAGCTCCACAGATGAGTGTCTCCCACATCGAATTAGCCTTTTGTGACAGAGGACTGGACGGACCACCGCATCTCATCAAAAGCTCTTCATTTCAGTGACAAATCCGTAAGACAGAAGCCTGTTCCTCGTTCCCTGTGTCAAAAAATAAATAAATAAATAATGATAAATCGATTGGAAATGACAAAAACAAAAATGCCATTCGAATCGACCAAATCCTTCATATGTTTCGAAGACCACACAGTCCATATTTGTGACTCACTCGGCGATTTCTAATAACTGCAGAGGTCATTTTGTTTTCCAATCTGCTCCTGTCACAGTGCGGCGAGTAAATATGTCCCTGAGAAATAATTTGAACCAACAACAAGCTCCTGATAATCGGATTCATCTGTAGACAAGTTTATTTGCAAGGACGCCGTCGCCGCTTTCGTCGCCTTAGGGTTTGGAAGATACAGTAACTTATGAGCGCGGTGAAATAGGAAGCACAGGACAGGATGGAGGAGGCAGTTTTGTTTGTTTTGACGAAATGTGCTGGACCTGCGCCTGCTCTGTGATCGATGAAGTCAGAAACCGCAATACTGCTAAAAACGACGCTCCTCATTTGGTTTTTTTTCCCGCCACATTGAGATCAAAGCTTCCACCGCCATCTTGGATCTCTTTATCTTCCCGTTGAACTGAACGATTTTCGCATTGCCATTAGCACAGCAGTCCATATCTCCCCCCCCCCCCCCTCCCACCCCCTACGTACTTTTCTATGCCCGATTTGATAAATGGCCGTATTCAAATCCGATCCCTCTGCCACTGTTCTGCTCAATCCACTTCAGTTTTACCACATCTCTATTGAATTCCTTTCATGGGGACGCCTTGAAAACGCTCACCAAGCTCAAATTAATTGAGAGAATGTTTGCATCAATCCATGTGAGAAGCCCTGTCCTGTCAAATGTAGAAAAAGGATGATGTTTACACAGCAAAAAGCACAAGTTAATAGGCAAGGCAACTTTATTTATACCGCGCGTTTCGTACACAAGGCCACTCAATGCACCTTATGATTTTGTGAAAATGTCGACATCGTTTTGGACGATTTGGGATCAGATATGTTCCTACACAGTACACGTTCCTATTTAAAGAATTCTTTAGGCAAAAGATTAATCTGATCTTTGCGCTTGTCCTACACACCCATCTACCCTGTGTGTCGTTTTTATGTGGCGTTAGTGGGTTGCATAATATTTGGGGTGAACCAGGAGGGTCTGGAGTGATCTTAAAACTGCAGCAGCCTGAAGGAGAGTTTTTACAGAGGACTTTAGCCGACCGTAATGGCGCCGCTGTGGCTGTATCAAAACTAATTACCCCCAATAAACCAGCAGCGATTTGGAAACGTTATCGGTGAGGGAGGGCCGCCGAGGTCAAAGTCATCCTCTTTTCTTTTTTTTTTTGTCCATCACTTTTGTGACGTCATCTGGAACGCAGCGACGGCCGGTTTAGAAATACGGTGAATCAAGTCGCAAAAGTTCTGCGCTCAGTGTGTTCATCAAGAAGTTGTTGATTTAGCATGCCGTTAGCTAAAAGTGAAGAATCATGCACTAGCTAATTACATACTATATAATGTATCTACTTGTTATGAGCCTGACATGACACTGCCCTGCAAAGATATTGTTAAATGCGTGTTCATTGGTTTTGTGTTGGGAAGATAAAGGCAATAAAAGCAACAACAGCAGATTTACATTTGAAGAAAGGGATTTAAACGAGTCTCTAATCTTTCTAAAGGATTCCTCTTCTAAGCTGTAGTTTTGTCATGAATATCTTCTCATTTGACTCCCACACATTGGCTGTTGTTGCTGGAGGCTTGCTTAAAGTGCACATGACAGGTTTTGGAAAATATGACTTATTTAAAAGGATAACATCTGTTGTCAGTAATATTCATCTTTTTATTTCAGTGAATTTAATGAAGGCAGAAAATGTATTTTTAATTGAATTTTTAAGCTGCTGACAGGAAGTGACATAGATAGAGGTAAAGTTCCATGGTTGGCACAGCAACAGTTTAAAGTGGTTTACCTCTTATCTACTGTATGTCACTTCCTGTCAGTGTCTAATAAGGAAGTGTAACTATAAAGGTCACAAAAATGGTCAAACTAAAGAAAACTGGGTAATTCTATTTTAAGCAAAATCTTTAATAAAATTGTGTTTACTACGTTTTAGCAAACATTGTGTCTAATGTGTCATATGCACTTTAAATGCTCGGTGTGGTTACAATGTTGATGGTGACAAAACAAAATGGGGTCATTTGCACATTGATTTCATGGTGTGAATATTCGTAAGACTTTATAATTATGTCTGGCTCATTAACTATATACAGTAAGGGGCCTATATGAGTTTAAAGTTATTTTGTTCTGTGGTGAAGACCTTTGTCAAATGCAGATCAACATTAATGACGTGGTGTCCTTCGGCAAAACACTTAATCTAATCCAATTACAATATGTCCAACTTTTGCAATTCGACACTATTCCAATGTGCAAGGAATCTTTAAAATCCTGAATGATCCTGCACGTCCAGCTCTGCTCTGACCTCCAGCTCCATAAACCACTGTGACTGCAGATTACCCAAACTGAGCTCAGCAATAGCCGTCTCATTTACTTCAAATATTATGGAACAAACTCCCACAGAGTCTGAAACTCCCCTCTGACCTGAGGGGCTTCTCTCGCAATGCTAGAAAAGTGCAAATAAAGCAGCAGTGTCGGCACGTGTTAACGTGTTTTAAGTACAATAAAAAGTGTTACTGTAGTAATTTTACATGATTGACATGAAATGACAATGTGTGTGGCTAACAAATGGTAGCCCACAGTCAGCTCAGGGACTGCAGATGAAACCTAGCCTCAGCTATCTCTGGTGTAAAGCATCTTTTTTTTTGTAAGATGAATTTGTTAGAACAAAGTCCCTGTCAAATAAACAAATGAACTAAACTGAACGTTGCCTTCCTTTTCACTCTCTTTGCAGATCTGAATATGAGACAGAGTATGACAGAGTGTCAGAGGAGCACCCCGACAGGTAGGAAAGACTTTGTACATTGCTACTGATTTTTCCGTTGACTATCTATTCATATAGATTTCTCTACAGAATGGTATAACTTGATATATGTGAAATGAGCCAAGGAAGTCATCCTTAATCTGATCCATTTGAACTAATCCAGTAGAAGCTGCATGACGCTTTTCTTGACAAACACAAAGTTCACTAGCTGAAACGAAAAGAGAAAAAAGAAAATTTAAAGTTTATACCTCCACTTAGCTTGACCTCACCTAAACTTCTCTGTTTTGCGGGCGGCATTTTGTGTTGAAAGCAGGAAATTGTTCCCCTCTTCTGCCTGTGCTGTCCCTTATGTGTAGTTCAGTGGTTCCCACAGATGTGGAAGCGCTCCTCCTCTGAGTGCTGTTTACAGGCGAGAGTGCTTCCCAGGTTGACCTTTTGTTGGGCTTTTATTTTGAAAGAAAAAGGTACTTTTGAAGACGCTCTTGGCTTGTTCTCCGCCTTCCTCCGCTCTGTAAACTGTATTTATAAACGAAACAGTGACGTGAGAGACAAAGGGCCAACATGAGGTCGTGCTGCTGCTGTATAAGAGACACAAAATGGAGCAAACACAGTTTTGGAGATTTCAGCTTCAAAGTAACATCCAAAGTTACTTTCACACAGTTTTAAAATTGAAATGGGATTGTCCAATGACCTTATTTGGGGACAAGATAATAACATGCCAGATGTGAGTGAGAAACTGTTTTGCTTATGTCTTCTAACCTGGCAAGGGTCAAATTAAAGAATACGCTTTGTGTTCGAAAGTGAGCGACTGGTCTGAATGCAAAAGTATCAGTTTGAGCTTTAGAGGGTCTGAATGCAGCCCATGGAGAGTCACGTGGGTAGTGGAGCTCCACTTTTCCAGAGGAAATGTTTCCCCTGCAACATTTATTTAAATGAATCTCAATAAAAGGCCTTTAGTAAACGTCACTCTCCTTAAGCTTAGCTTAGTTTGGATGAGTTTACGCGTCGTCCTGTGGTCACGTCATTGCCTGTGGAGAAGTGGAGCTTCACTGATCACACGCCCCTCCATCGGCTGCATCCAGACCCTTCTCAGATTTTTAGGGGATTGTATAGTGAAATTGAAAATTCACATTGATCCATCACAATTCAACATGTAAAACGTTTCTAGGATTAGAGACTCGATCTGAGACTCTTCCAGAAAACATACACTTAGGACCTTTGTGTTCAATCTAACTGAGAAATCAAAATCAGGATTTCTCTCTCTACACTTTAGGTACGCTTGTCTGTGCAGGTGCATTTACTATGAAGCCATTTTGTTTAAACACATACAGTAGACTAAATATTTGTTCAGAAGTTATTGGATTGACTTCTAAAACTTGTTTAGAGGGAAAAACTATGCTCCCAAATGTGTGGGGAATTAGACAAAAGCAAACCGATTTCAAATGGCTCTGAAGCAGGAAATGAAGTGGAGGGTGTTACTAATTAGCTCTTAAGTAACTTCATTATTCTTAATTAAACCAGCCTCGGGGCAAAACATACGGAAGATGACTGTCTCGTTTCCCCCATTTTCAGTCTCCATTGGTATTCAGGATTCGGCACAGCCGAACCTCGGTCTGAAAAATGACATGACGCGCCGTGGCAAAAAGGATTGATCTGGAACTCAACTCGCTCATTCGCTAAACCGTCAGCTCTTTCGAAGCAGATCGCCCGAGTGGCACATTTCTTCGACAGACCGTTTGTTGTTTTGCGCTGGTTGTCAAAATGTGCTGAATCGCGCGTTTGTCCAAATGAGAGCCGTGTCCCCTTCGCTGCCGTCAGACGTTTTATAATCACAGAATAAACACTGGCTTTTGGGAAGGTTTAAAGGTGAAAACATTGATATTTCAGGTTGGGAGCTATGTTGAGATTTTTTAGCCATTTATTTATTTCTGAACATCTTAGTTTTAATACCAGAGTAAACAATTTAAAAAAGACCCAACTCACCCTTTATCGTGCTTATTTTATGATGTTTTGTTGAGTGTCGCTTTGGCGTTTTCCAGGAAATCACGACAACTGTGCTGTTTCCAAGAGCGTTCAAATATTGACATGTAGCACAAAAGGCAATTAAGATGACACTGTAAATATAAATCCACTATATCAATTCAATTCAGTTTCAATTCAACTTTATTCGAGACTCTTTAAAATTAAAGGACAAGACAAACAATTTTATATTTGTGAGGGACACTATTATTTCATTTTCAGACATGTTCAGTCGACACATAACGCTGTACATCACAGTTCATAGTACGGCCTGTAAAGTGTTCACTCTGGTATTGACGAACATTTCTGTGGCACTTGACCATCTCGGCTTCTTCAAAAGCACACGCAAAGCATCATCATAGGCCACCTGCAGCCTACGCATGCTGGCTTTCTTGTAATGAGTCCGGAGATGAGCTGTGTATAAGGGAGTATAGTACGCTTTAAATAAAGTCAGCTTTACTCTCTCTGTACAACAGCCAAACCTCTGTGCCAGGGTATTAGCCTGGGCATACAACACTCTGCATTGTCTGTATGTCATCATCATCAACGTGCAAAACATCATTACACAAACAAAGTTCTTATCTTCCTTGGTTTTACAAATCATAATCATACTCTTCGAACTATTGTACTTAATGTCATGTTTCATATAGCTCATACAGACAACATTTTTCAGTCTTGGACTTAAAGCAGAACTAAATAACGTTTGCCCCTAGAGGCCATAAGTGTCACTGCAGGTGTCGTAGCATATTACTTATTTTTTACTCAATAATTGTCCCTGAGAGGAAATACTACGTTGACAGAAAAGACAAAGGGAGAGAGGGAAATTGTACATTGTGCCACAACCCAATTACACAATGGAGAAATAATTTCCCCCGCTCAAACTTGGCTGTAAACACTGCTAAAGTGGCGCTAGCCCACAGTTAGCTTTGCCTGTTAGCCAGTTAGCTTCTTCTGATCGTGATAAACCAAGTTAAGTAACAACGTTTTGCAAAATGTTCATCAACAAACCGAAAACTGTAGACAGAATACAGTCAGGACTTACTTATACCATGTCATAAACCTCAGAAATGCCAAAAGTGATTTTGTAGACAACTGACTATTACCCGAACTGCGAAATTAATTATTAAGGTACAAAAGTTACTTAGTTCTGCTTTGACAAGATTTTTTAGGATTCTTTCTGAGATTTTTTTTATATATATATAATTCCCAGCCTGATTTATTGAGTTTTGAAGCTTTTAAAAACAAGACACATTTTGAATTCTTGCAGATTTTTTCCACTGGTAACTCTCAAAATAGAAGTTCTTGAATAGATTTCATGACAGTTTTTACCCATTTGCATAGAACTCGCAGTATTAGTTATTCATTGTACCCATGTGCTTTCACTTCAGCATCCGACGCTGCATTGTTGAGAGCATCTCCAAAGCTCCCCACAGAGTCTACACCGAGCTGTAAATATTTATGTGCGTTTATCTGCCTCGCACAGATTATAGGCTTAGTGCAGGTGGACTCGGACAGACTTCCCCACTCCCCGGACAACCACTCCCCCTTTGTACACCCCCCGTGTCCTGGACTCTTCATAGGACACACAGCGGGACAAGATCAGCGCTCTGCTGATATGAAAAAGTTGCTGATCACAATGCCCCCATAGGGAGAGTGAACCTGTGTGCCCCGCTTTAAACTACATTGCGCGTCGCTTTTGTGCAAAAAGTCCTTAAAAAAAAGGCAGGGAAACGGCTGATAATAAAACGCGCATCCAAACAGAGTCCATTGTGATGAGGAGTGCGGCAAGCGCATCAGGCTTCGGGGATGTTCCTGACAAAAACTGTTTTTTTTTGCTTTTGTAAAAGCCTACTTCTGGCCAAGGTTTCTTTTCTTTGTATAGGTTCATTTCTATTGTCTTAGATATGTTAGAAGGTCAATGGGCTTCTTCATTTGATGATGGTCAAAGTAGTTTGCTAAATAAAAATAAAAAAATACAAAAAAGAGTGAGTTAGTCACACAATTTTGAGTATATTGTCCTTTTGATTTTGGAAAAAATTTCCAATTATTTTGTTCTTTTTTCCTGAAGTAGGGTTGGGGGACAAGGTGAACTATCTGAAACTTATTAAATCATTAACTGTGCCAGGCATGACCAGGTCAGGATGGATATATCTGAGAGATACAGCAATGGCCTTATTGCCATTCATTTATTCCTTAATTATTCCCAAAACAAAATAATTTGACTGTGTTAAATTTAAACCGATGTGGTCCAAACTCATTCACTCATTCATGGACTCTTAGTCCTAACACCCTGAGTTTATACAAGTTTATTGAGCAAAATGTCTATAGAGGCTCCAAAGAAAAAGTACATTTGTCCATGTGTTTTATTAAAAGCTTTAAAAACGAATCTGAGGTGAATTTAGACACAATGTTTGTGTTTTTAAAGCGGCACTGATTTGCATTTCAGCAAAACTTTATTTAACGCTTTTCATACAAGGTAGTAGTGCAAAATACTACAGATTAAAAACAATTTAAGCAATAATTTAACATAGCAACTTTTACTTTTACTGGAGTAATAGTAGTTAGTAACTACTAGTTACTATTAGTAGGTTTACTCAAGCAATAACAAAACAAGTACTTTGACAATCTGGGATTGCTCTGGCTTAAACCATTCATTTTCAAGCAGGAGCAGCATGAGATGGATTCTCGTGTGTTCATGAACTCACAAACACCATGAAAAATCAGCTTTCAGGCCAGTTTAAGAGAATATTTCTACTATTAACCAGGCTAATTACTTTACTTTTACAACGAGTCTGAAAATAGGAGCAGCCACTTTAAGCCAGTCTTTGTAATTAATTGTTTATGGTCATGCACTTCAAGCTGCAATATGTCACAAGCCGCAATTAAAACTGAACCCCGTTTAAAACTACTTAGAATCATCCCCTAAAACTTAGCAGCCTCTGAAGGAGTCTTTTAGATCTCGCTCCTGTTTGAAGGGCGTTCTCTGTGATCCGAACAATGACCTGAAATACCCCGTCGCTTTTATAAAAGGTATTAAAATGATCTATAAGGAAGTTAATTGAGACTGAAAGCGGTGTTATTATTATGTGTCAAAGTCAACTCAAAGTGAAGTTGGTTTTTTAATGTGTTTGCTTAATTTACTGACTGGGACTTGGACCAACCTCAAGGGCGCCTACGGTAAATAAGTCTACACAAAAAATTGTATTGTAATAAAAATGATAATCGAGAACAAACGGAACAATAAACATTATTTTATTTTTGAGGGGACACATGACATTTTCTGAGCGTTTGAAGGGACTATAGGTAGCTTAAAAATTTTAAACTTTAATATTTTCCTCCCCCTACATGTTCCAGCCATGTCCTAATGTGTAGAATGAGCCCAGACCTGTTCACCACAACTGCCTCTAAAATCCTGCACTGTCACTCAAAAAGGTGTTAATTTGGGTCCGAATTACCATCATGCACCAGCTTGATATAGAAGCTGCAGTGACGCATTAGACCTGAGCTGGCAGTAGTGTGTATAAAAATGACCAACTTGCACCTAGTCCCTTTAATCTTGTAGTCTCAAAAACATCCTGCCATACAGTATTTTTGATTCATTCAAGCAGGTTTGAGTAATCTTGTTTACTTTGCTTGTTTCTTCTTCTACTGCTGAAGGGCTTCGATTTCATCTCCCAGATGTGGCTATGCAATAGGTAGAACACCTTATTGAACATGTGCTGAGCACAAAGTGTGTTCATTAGATTACATTTATTTGTTAGCCTGCCGTTAGCTAAAAAATTACAATACATTCCTTTAATTCTCCCTCACATCCAATAAATATGGATACTTCCCACTGCTGCCTGCAGAGATCACTCGATAAAGATCATAATCGTCCTTGCTATTAAAATATCTTCGGCCATTATTTTAAGTTGTCAAATGAAAGCTGAGGTTTATTTGCCACCATTATACATGAAGCTGTACTGTATATCTATTTTAAATATGTAGTATATCTTCAATTCAGCAAGTTTCCTCTGTCTAGAATGGAAATCGTAAACGTTGGTCTTTTTCAATTGTTACTACTTCTGTGTCCGTGTGAATGTAACATAATGGCTCTGTACATTTTCCCTTAAAGCTGCATTATGGAACATTTTATGTTTTGATATTTGTGCGTAATTGACCTTTTTGTGACCCAGTGGCTGTATCGGTGAAGCACGCCGCCTTTACTTTCCATCACAGTGGTTCCAGATTCAATTGTTTTTAGGGTTTCTGGTATGGTTTTCACTGCTCACCAGAAAACCTACAAAACAATAGATCCTGTAGCGTAGAGGCCTCCATGATGGAAAGTAAAGGCCCCATGCCGATCACTCAAACAGCCATTGGGTCAAAAAAAAGGTCAATTACGCACAAATATCAAGGTTTTTATTTGCATAAAAAGTTCCATAGTCTACCTTTAAATATCAACTACACTGAATTTTGTTAACTGACCCCAGCCCTCCCTTCAGTTCCTTTATGGCAACATCAGTGACTTTTACATTTTTTGCCTTGTTTTCAAGCTCAACAAAAATGCAGCCTTATATCGCGACCTCTTTCTTCCATTTTGAACTAGGCCTATATCATAATTTCCTATAATGTTTTTTGTTACGCTCTTAACAGCACAAACATCTCTCCTTTGTACTCCACGCCTGGAGTTGCTTAGATCAGAAATAGCATGCGGAGGCTGAGGAGTGACTGACATCTCCAATTTGATCAAGTGTGTGATAGAAGAGAAGACGAGAAAACCACTTTTTTGCCCCGCAACCGTCAGGCCCCGAACGCACCACATACACAAAACACGGATAAAGTTTCAAAAGATGTTGAGGAGGGCATACGAACGCCCAGAGCGAACTGATAAACATTTGATAGCTTCTCGAGATGCTTAAATGAAATGCTAGAGGCAGCTGCGTGGAGAAAATAAGATGAAACATGATCTTTATAATTACTAACACGACTTGGAGGCAAAACACTGATCTGTGGAGATAGGAGTCAACGGCAACGGAACAATAGGCTCAGTGATTTTGTTGAAATAGAAATGGATAATTTTAGGTGGTTAAAGAAACGCAAAATCAGGTTAAAGCAAAAATGATTTGTTCCCGTTTTCAGGCCCTTTTTAGGCCAAGTTTAGTCTTGAATCAATTTCTCCATTGTGTGATCAATCAAAGGTTTAACTTATCTTTATCTTTATCCAAGCCTGGTTTTGTCATATATTGTTTGTGATGGTTTTTCAAAAAGTGGTATCAGTGGTGTCAAAATACTTTTAAGATTTTGTTTTCCATTGTCTTAATTTAAGGTGAGCGTAGGAGTAGCATGGTAAAATAAACCACGTGTTGTTTTGACTTTTTGGTCCCTCCCTGAGCTTCCTCTCCTGACCAATGTTTTTCACGGGGCGGGGGTGTCTGAGGGTATGGGGGACGTGGGGTTTTTGATCACGCTTCTGCGAGCCGTGTAGAGCCCTGTGCCGCCATTTTCATTACCAGAGCCAGCCGTATGTTCTCTTTCTCTCAGGACACAGCCAATGTTTAACTCACAGTGGAATAAAGTTTGCAGTTTGTCCTGTAGATGACGGAGCCTAAATGCTAAAGAAATACATGTGAAGGGGGTAAAAGCGTCCCGTCTTTCTAAGCCCCCCCCCTGCACCCTGGCCACGCAAGCACGGATGTCACTCTCTTCTGCGCTAAAGCTGCTGTTATGCCGGGTGGAATGCAACTTTCCCTGTGACAACCCCATGTGATCCCAGAATTTTTAAAAAAATTAAATGTAACCACGGCTGTGAATGAATGTCCTTGCTCTCCCCAGCGCTACCCTTCTCCCTGGCTGAACATAAAGAAAAATCTGCTGTGCACATGAAGCGCTCCTCACTTCATTACTGCAATAAAACATCACACGCAGTTCTGCTCCCTGCACTTACACTCGCCGGCCCTGTTGCATTATGGGTCTACAATGTTTTGAACTAAATGTCACCATATAGGAATCTGCTATTATGACGGGGAACTAGCAAACATTGCGTTTAGACTATATTAGCTAAAACAATCCCCCCCCCAAATGCTTTTATGTAAACAATAACGTCTGTTACATTTTAAAATTTGAATTGGTTTATTACTATGCAACCATTTTTCCCAGAGTACTTACTAGTACTAGCAGTTCTAATGGCAGTTCACCCTCTGGCTCTGTTTCTTTAGGGGTAGTGTAGTAATGATACTGTCCTTGTGTTTCCACAGAGGGCTGGAGTACCAGTGCGTCCCGGGAGCAGACAGATCAGAGGCCAGTCCAGTCAAAAGATCAAGGCCTTCTCCCTCCTCCTCAAACTCTTGCTCCTCATCGTTGAAAACAGCGCACAGGAAAAACAGCAGAGCATCGGGAAAATCGTATAACTCAGCCACCAACAAGTGTAAGTGACAAGGACAGGTGTATCCGTTGAAGGAGTCGCACTTTACTTTAGGGCAGCAATAACACGGCAAGTTAAATGGCATTATAACTGGGGATAACATATTTTATATACTATATCTATATCATATTACAAAGATTTGTTCCCTGATCATTTGTGACAGGTGAATGACAGATGTGTGTCTTGTTTCTAGCAATACCACGCAATTACAATAATTACCATTTTATTACACCTTTAGGCACAATGTTATTTCATCCTATAGGTTGCGTTCACTGAACATTCCAACTATCTAGAGCCTTATAATTGAAGTGGTGGTCAGGTAAGTTTTCTACGATTGTAACCAGCCACTCCTGCTTTTTGTTTCTATTCAGTCTTTGTAAAGAACAGGAACAGCGTGGCCCGGCTGGATGGTAACTACTTTAACAAGTTCAAATGGGCAAAAAAAAAGCTAATATTTTCTGGTGTGCAGTGAGACAACAGTTTGTCGGCCCATTGTTTTCGTTCAGGGTCACTAGCCTTCCAAATTATGAGGATACTTTTTCATTTGCCTGCGGTTGCTGCCAGTATTATTTTTGATTTAAGTACATTTCAGAGTCACAGTCAACGCTTTTGAGATTTCATCCACACTATCATGACATAACGAACACATACACAGAGCACATTGCATTGATTCATTTGTGCATGTTTCAGTAATTCTTCACATTTAGTTTTCCCTGAAGTGCCTGAAGAGACATTCTCCAAACCTCCATGGTCAAAGGGTGGCACCCTCTGCTGGTGCATTGGTGCAACTACATTAAACGACATCTTCCGTCCCCGGGGTATTTTCTTACACTAGATAGACAGAAAATCAACTGTCAAAAATACAGTTCAACCAGTCGCGGGCTGTGGGGTTTCAGTCAAGGCCTTCATTAGAAACCTGGGTTCATGCAGGCAAACGCATATAAACTGATCGACAATAGGCGTATGGATAAAACTGCCTTTTTCGCGTGGCACTTGTTCGCTAAAGGATGTACGTACAGTATCAACAACACAAACCAAAGCAGCTCCAAACAAAAGCAAACACCTTCGGGAACACTCGTACTAGTAGTGCTGGGCGATATGGAAAAAACGTATATCACGATATGGATTATTTTATATCACGATAACGATATATATCACGATATACCATAATATAGTCAGTTTTCAGTTATTCTTTCAAAAGTTTAACAAAAATATCTTACTTACTTTTTTTTAACTTTATTTTGAAGCAGTGGTTTTGCTATGGATAATTTATATCGCCTGTATTGTTTATGTCAGGAAAAATGTGAGACAGCAGGATAAATGGGCTAAACATGATCTGAACATCTGAGTCCTGACACCAATTTAACAACAGAAATGTGTAAACTCGTGCGTAGAGAACGACTTATTCAGAGCATCATCTGCTCCTCAATATCAAGGCTCATAATTACACTAATACAAATGTAAATTGGAGCTTATATCTCAATTTTAACGTAATGTTTAAGAAACAGTGGGCGAGCAGTTTGCATTGTACGTCTTTAGCTGCTCTACGCGCTGCCCGATCCGTCTCTTACCTCCTTACGCCTCTCCTCTCTTCTCTCGTGTGTTTAATCCAGATCCATGCACTATCAAAGCGCATTGAGTGGCCTTGTGTACGAAATGCGCGGTATAAATAAAGTTGCCTTGCCTATCAGTCAGCTCCGTTGTGAGATCCATCACTAAAAAGCTGTTTATTTGCCGTACCTGAAGCAGAGCGAAACCACGCGGTGTTTAGGGAAGTAGCTGAGAGAGAGAGACGGATCAGCGCTGCGTCAAAGCTAAACATATTACGCAAATGACGGAGAATTTTCGGTTAATGTAACCTCTGTTATGAAGTGACATTTAACTCAGAAATAAGAATGCTGAGTGTAGTAGTAGGGGTGTACGTCCATTAGATGTCGCCGTTGCGACAGCAGGTGTGGCGGGCGGCGGACAGCAATATCGTAAAGCAGGTGTAAAGACGGAGTTTCTTTGCGAAAAAGTTCTTTTTTATTCTTGTTTATAATCACTTAATATAAACTTAGAGAATGCATAGTGACAAGAAAACACTAATACATTCTTTGTGGCCTATTTAATGTAATATTTGCTTTAATAATTGATGAAATTAGGTTAGAAACGATATAAACGATAGAAGAGAAATGCCACGATAGACACTTTTCTATCGTCACCACGATATCTATCGTCATATCGCCCAGCACTACGTACTAGTATACGGAAACACACGACACATGACAGGCGGAGACGAGCGCGTTATACTGTGGAGACAGGCGGCTGATTTTAGGAGACGTTTTGTTGACAGAGCGAGACATCCAGAGATCAACTCAAACACAAAATCCACCAGAATAAAAAGATACTAAATTTACAGGTGCTATGTGAGATGCTTTTTTAGCACTCGTAGTCCCGTATCTGTTCCCTGCCCGAGTCCCAGCGCAGCGGGGAAACTCTTCTCCTGTCCGGGGAGCCAAGCGTCTACGTCCCGCCGTCGGTCGCACTGCTGTATTGCTATCGAAGCTCTTCATGAGGAAGGGGCCCCGAAAATCCGTGACCAATAATTCCACTTCATTCGTATATTTCCAAGAGGAATATCTGTTTATCCGGTTTGCTTCCGTTTTCCTGGAACGTCTTGCTCATACGCGTTTACATTAGCGTTTTTTTCCCAGGCGAACAAAATGTAGGGGACGCTATTGAGCTACTGTCCATGTACATCGAAGTCTGATTGGCAGATAATTCTGTCAGTCACGCTGGCTGTCAATCAGGTGTGCGGCCTGACAACACAGGGCCTGCAGAATCGGTGAAGGCCCTGAGGAGGAGCAGTAGGAAATTACAGTTACACATCAACAAAATCATTATAAGCGACTCAACTGTACATTATATAAATAATTTAGAAATTAAATATACTATTAATGGATGGATGGATGGAGTAAGAAATAAATAATTTTGCCAGATTGATTATGCAGTCTTATAGCGGCCGGGATGAACAACCTCTTGAACTACAAATAATACTAAGGCTAAGGTGTCGAGTAAATAGTTGTAGAGGCCTGAATAAAGCGTAATAAAGTGGATCTTTAACAACACTTCACTTATAGAGGGTGCCTGAACACTTTGACAGCCCGGCGCATCCCTCTACAATGTGCTGTGGTTATGGGAAAGGCCGCATCTCGCCAGTTCTCTCCCCGCCTCGTGTTATCTCTGCCTGGGTGACAGCTCGTCTCGCGTGGGGCCCGAGGGCGCTGCTGTGCGAGGAACATACCAGATGGCGTCTCCATTAAACGCTTGTGTACCGCGGGGCTCTCCTCTCTGCCGTAACACCAGCACAAGAGCCTATCTCCATCCGCAATTAGACCCGGTTAATAGTGCATGGCAAATAAGAATTGTTTATACTAGTTTATTACAAGCCCTAATAGTTTTTACTGCACGCCATCACGGGGAAATGAGATTGCCTTTGCCGGAGCCGGGGAGGTCGGAAAGCTCGCAGGCGGCAGTAGTTTTCAGGGTCGTTTGGTTGTCGGACCATTACGGAGACGAGAGGGCTGAAGGGAGAGCGCTAAAGGCTTGTTTGGTTAAAGGGGTCACTGGACGAATTTTGCATCTTCACGCGCGACCAGCCAACCGGAAGTGATGCCTCTCTCTGCAAACGCCGCTCCAGTCATGGGAAACAGTTCCGTTTTGTAAAATGGCCAGTTTTTGACACAACCTGTAGTGTACGTACTTTATGGATTGAACGGTACCAATAGGAAATACGGGTCGCAAATGTAGCGTTTTTAACTGCATTGCACAAATAAAGCGCTGTAGCATGTGGTGTCTGACAATAATGACCGATTGTTTATTTGCGATGAAGTAACTGTGGTTTTGTGTTTCCTCTCGTGTTGTGTGTGTGTGTGTGTGTGCGTGTGTGTCCGCAGTGAAGATGGCCGAGCTGCTGTCCATAAAGAGGGAGCTGACCGTGATCAAAGTCCAGATCGACGAGCTGCTGGACTGTGTGGACAAGATGGACCGACAGAGGAAGGACTGTGCAGGTGATTGGATATAAAATGTTCCTCAACTGGTACACTGCAAAAAGTCATCTTGAAATAAGCAATGTTGTCCTTCAATTTCCTAATTTACTCGAATTAAAACTGTTGTAGCTGTTTTATCTTAATTTAAGACAGATTTAGGACAGATTTTTTTTTTTTTTAATTGACACTTATTTCAAGAAAACGTCACTTATTTTAAGAGTTCATTTTGCAGTATATGCCATTAGGACTTAGGACCCACCATAACTGCAGGATTACCAGTTGCAACCCCAAAACAAATATCTTTTTCAACCAACACAACACTGTTAACCAGTAACCAATAACCAATCTGCTGAGGGCTGTATACAGTGGGTGGTAAATGTATGTGAACGCTTTGGAATTTCTCACATTTCTGCCTAAATTAGTCATAAAATGTGGTCTGATCTTCATCAAAATCATAAGAATGAATAAACAATGTCTGCTTAAACTAAAACCACCCAAACAATTACATGTTATCATATTTTTTTTAAACATTCACAGGACAGGGAGGAAAAAGTAAGTGAACCCAGGAATCTCGCTGAACTGCAGCAGTTTTGTAAAGAGGAATGGTCCAAGATTCATCCTGATCGTTGTGAGCGTCTAATCTGCAACTACAGGAAAGCAGTTATTGCTACAAAAGAAGAGTCAGCCAGCTATTTTATACAAGGGTTCACTTACTTATTCCATGCATGTTGTGAATGTCTCAGGTTTTTCTGCTAAATATCTTGATAAACGTGTTTATTTTTCCATTGATGATGGCACGTTGTCCAGGCCCTGAGGCAACAAAACATACTTCACATTGAAGATAGGGTTTTGATGTTGGTGTGCTGATTCAACAATTCAACTTTGGTTTGCGAGAGAGCACTTGGATGCTTCACAGCACTTCTGTAAAATTATACTGTGGACTGATTAACCCAAAGTTCAATTGTTTGACCCACTTTTGTGTCCCGATCCACAACTTAAAAGGAACAGGTCACCGTTTTTCCATACTGTGATATGTTCTTACCTGAGCTTAGACAAGTTGATACGTACCCGTCTGGTCTTTGTGCCCGTGGAAGAGCGTGGTAGCTTCCAACTTCACCCCCGTTTGGAGCTGTGGGAATATGCTGGGAGAGGCCAAAAGCTAACAACGTCTTTGGTCTTTTTGCGTGACTGAGCGCACGCACAAAGACCAGACAGGTACGCATCAACTCGTCTAAGCTCAGGTAAGAACATATCTCAGTATGGAAAAACGGTGGCCTGGTCCTTTAAAGGCTCTATACCAGATTTTTTTTTGTTAAAGCTGGGGCACCTAATTTTTTGGTGTGGTTTATTATTGCCACTTCAGAGTATGTTATAAATACAGCAAAGTACAGACCTTGTATTGTCTTCACCTAAAGTTTTACTGAGCAATGGATGATAGAAGTCTAATCTAAATTAGTGGAATTTATCTGCTTCACTTTGTCACCACTCAATGGTTTTACGGGTGTGAAATGTGCATATAATTATATTCTTTGAACAATTTGAATACACAGGAGGGACTGTGAGAGCTAGAAACAAGTTTGGGTCAAAACAGTGGGTCACTGTTTGAACAGGAAAAATCAGGTACCCCAGCTTTAACAATCAATAAAAGTGGGCACAAGTCAATTAAATTGGTCGTTGTTTCAGGTATAGTGCCTTGCAGAACCCCTGTTCAGATCAGGGGTTCCCTTACTTTTCAGGCTTGACCCGCAAAATCACTCCAAAAAAAAAAACCTCGGGACACCCTTCTGGAAAATGTAATTGGCATAGTAAATAATTAAAGGTGCAAAACATTTCAAATCTGGTTTAATTAAGTTAGTTACTGTTTTTTGATGTTTGGCTTTATCTCACTAAAATATCCTGTTTTCAATAAAAAATACACCAAATTCAATGTCCGCAGTGTAAAATATATCGTCTCAAAATCATCTTGTGACCCCCACTTTAGGAATCACGGTTTTAGAGAACACCAAAGTACACCATTTCCTCTGTATTCTAAGTGAGAAACCTACACTTGTCAAAGGCCCTGCTTTTGGCCTTTAACTCAACTGAATTATTCTGTTACAAGCTCTCTGATGATAAACAAGAGAGTTGACAAGTTAATTTTGCCTCCATTGCACTCTCCATTAAATTGATTAGCGCTGCCAGAGTCCATCACATCCATCATCCTGCCCGTGCCCATCATTTACATTATTTAGGCGATTTTCCTACCTCTGGACTGGAGTGTACCACCATCAAACCATCAGCCCAGCGTCGCTCCTTCTCCCTACGACGATAACGCGTGGACGTGTATCCCCTTCCATCTGTTGAGTAATGGCCCAGTGACAAAAAAAAAGTGCCGGCGGTGGAGCGTGTGCTATGACAGCGAGGTAAACATAGATAAACAGGCACCTCATAACTGCTCATAAGCTCCCCTTCAGCCGGCGACTTATCGGCCTGTCACCCTTATCTGTACAACCGCTGCATTAAAGAGCGGGAAATGGGAGATGACACGAGCAAATTATCCAAAATGACAGGTTGCTGGTGCTTACCTCTTTACCTTACTTGAACACTTGCACTTTGTGTGGGGGGCTATAACTGTAGCGTAAGTAACTAAAATAATGAAATACAGTAGATGACCTGGCCTGCCCTGTGTGTAACCCACCTAAGGCCCTCAATGTTGCACAGTCTACCCTCTCTCCTGTCAACCCACACCAGGAAAGGCAGAACGCAATGAATGCCATGATCAATGTACCGCGTTCACTTTGCAAAAACGCGTGTCACTTTTTGTCGTAAAAATAATTGCCGAGTCGCTCAATTTGCCCGTTCCCCAGTTGCTGATTTCAGTGTCAAGTCAGCAATTCTTGACACCTCTTTACATTGTGCAATATTGCTTTCTGGGCCATGGGGATCTTTGAGTTTCTCGTTGCATTTGTTACTACGTCCTTTTCTTGATAGGGAAGTCAGCCATTTTTATTGTAATGACTTTGATTGGCTGGTGCTTGGGTCAGAGTGGACAGAAGGTATTGAAAACGTGCTGAGCCGTGAATGCAAATGGTAGAGGTCAGACCACAGATTATTATTTTTTCTCCCTGGTTGAACATTTTTTTTTTATGTTGATCAAACTACCTTATTAGAAACGTATGCAAGATGATGTGACATGAGATACGACCACCATTAATCACCCACTCACACGCTCGTTTATCGCGGCCTATTGTACATGTTTTCAGTGGTAGAGGAAACCTACGCAGACATGGAGAGAACGTGCAAACTCCACACAGAAAGGCCCCGTCTTTCTTAATTTGCGCGTGTTTCAGTAATCCCACATATTTAGTCCATCTCCCACTCTTCAAACGCCAGCCCACACTTCTTTGCTGCTTTGGTCAACTGTGCATAAGAGAATGAAGTGCGCCCCCTGTGCTACTGTTTGGCATAACTGCATGCAACCACACGTCGGGGTACTCCGTATAAAATATATAAAGGTATTACAAAAAGGCTAAGGGGACCGAAGTAGTTGTAAAAATCCAAATATGGCATAAAATATTATCTCTGTCAAACTTTATAATCCAACTATTATTTTTTCTTTTTCAGATTGTCCCGTGGACAGAGAGTTGGTGTCCTCTCCTCACCGCGGGTCTGTGAGCAGCTTGGACAGAGACAGCCCTGAACCTGGAGAGGCCAGTGAGGAAGAGCCAGTGTACTACCAACGCTACTACACTCACAGCTACTCACACAGGGTAATGTCCTCGATATAATACTGCTTACTGTGGCGCATAAATGCTGACTCAAAATAAAACACCAACTTAAAGCAGGATAGAGGTAGAGGAGCTGACCAGTGTGGGACACCACACTCTGAAACGAGGACAAACCCAGGAAGTGCTGCACCGTTTCAGAGGAGCACTGAAGACAGCCAGGTTTCCTCCGGGTTCTACGGTTGCCCCACCTGCAAAAACATGCTGGTCAGGTTGGCCCATAGCGGCCTTACTAATTTACTTACTTACCTATTTACTTTTGCTAATGTAGTTGGGTAACATTGTCTTGTATCCTTAGTAGTCACAGGTTCAAGTCCGATTGGAGGATCTGGGTGTGGTGTAGCCAATAAAACAACGTGGTTTAAAAGGATAAAATACAATTTAATATAAAAAGTTAAAAGATTGCTAAAACATACAGTAAAAGGGCATAAATACGGGGTTTAAAAGGGCTAAAAGGGTGTGCTTTAAGGTGCCTTGCAGTGCATGCTTGCGCGGGTCCGTCCGCGGCGGAGGTCACGGGGCCAACCTCGGGGCACGTCTGCCCGCCGTGCCTGTCCGGGTGGCCGTCGTCCCGCCCTCGACGTCCTGCGAGCGTCCCCGGTCCACAAGCCCGTCCTCCCACATGGCGCCCACCAACACTCCTCCAGCTTACGACAGCCCCGTCTACCTCAGGGCTGCGGCACGACTTGGTCCCGTTGCGTCCTGGTGTTGTTGTCCTCTGCCGCCGGCCAGCGGCCCATGGCGGCCTGCGGCCTGCGCCCCTCCTCAGCGCTGCCGCCCGCCGCTGCATAGCGGACCGTGCCTCCCTATCCTCAGGCACTCGGGTCGTCCTCTGTCTCTTGCGTGCGTGCGTGCATTCGTCCGTGCATTCGTGCGTCCGTCCGTCCGTCCGTCCGTCCGTCCTTCTGTCCTTCTCCGCCGCCCGGCCGCCCGGCGGCCCACGGTGGCCCATGGTGGCCTGCGCCTCTGCGCACTCCTTCCGCCTCTGTTCTCTCCTCTGTTCTCCCCCCCTGTCTCCAACCGCTTCTACCTTTATTCTTTCCTCCAGGTGTGCCCACTTGCCGTGATTAGCAGGGGCGGGGCAACGAGCTTCGTATAAAAACATGCATAAAATCAAACATAAAAACATGCAGATAAAACACTAAAACCAAGTTAAAACCAGTCCACTCGTGCCCGTGTCACGTAGCACTTGTTACTAAAGGTCCCATACCTGATTTTGTTTTCTTTAGCCTACACACAATAAAGGAGGGAGCAGGTAAAATGTAAACTGTTATTTGTGTTCTAAACTCATTCCTACCTTGCCTTACAGCATCCCAATGCATGGCAATTAACAAGTTTATAAGCACATTTCACATTTTTTATTTTTCACAAAAACATTTTTCACAACCTGCTGCCACAATAACGCTAACAACAACTAGCCTGCTATTTTGACAAAACATTATATAAAAAACAACAACTTTCTAATTCGATGCACTGGTGTTTTTTTTCTACAATCGTGTTGTTTTACAAAAGGACAAAAGTTATTCCACAATGAGGAATAAATAAAAAACAAACACAAAATCAGGTACAGGGCCTTCAAAAAAAGCCCAGGTCTTTTCACGTATTTTCTTTTTTTTAACTGAGATCATTGAAGTAAATATACTGAGATAGACTACAGGCCAATGTCACGCTGCCCTCTAGTGGCTGTACGGAGCGTAACCATGTTGATGAGCCGCCACAGAAACAACTACAAGGAAAGAAGAAGCACACTTTTACTTGTCTATTTAACAATACCGCCTGTATTATGTCGAACGAACCTTTTCCATAAACTTAACTATGGATTTCCACTAGATCCAGTCACAGAATTGCTGTCGCCGACTCAGCATTGCCTTGATATCGAGCTGAGCGACCAAGCATAGACACTGCAGTATTGGAGTTAGTGCACACTGGGAACAGAATGGGTCTATAGGAAGAGGCTGCGGGGCTGTACCTGACCAACAGAGCAGAGAGGACTCATTAATTTGTATAAAGCCGAAGGAATAGCTGCGCGTTGTCCCTACGGCAGCAAGAAGCAAGTGTTTGTAATTACTGTTTTCAAGAGAGCGGGGAGTGTTTTCAAAAAACAAATGATCTGCAACAAAAGATTGGCAGAAAATGGGAAATGTTGGCCAAGTTTGGTAATCGGAGGTGAAAGATGTACTCCTAATACAGAACAGATAAAGAGGGTTTGCCGTGTTTGTTACAATAATGAGATGACTGGCACAAATCACCAAAGGCTGCAAGTGTCGAAACATTGCAGACGATCGCTGTGTCCGTGAGCAAGAACCTTCATCGGCCTTGGTATGCGAGTGGTTGTTTGGAGTGTCCGTTGGCGCAGATTGGCAGCTACACTTCTGTCTAGCTACCCAATAAGCTGCTTGTCACTACTGAGTATGGAGTGAATTACATATGGTTTCATGTGAAGTGATGTGTGACCCATGTAAGTCTAGTGTCAGCCTCTCTCCCAAAGCGCAGTGGGTTGCGCCCCCAATAGATAAGACAACAGGCTGTTGAAACATTTTATGTTTTTCCTCTTGAATTTACATTGATGGCCTTAAAAATAACTTTAACTTTTAGAATTTAGGTTGGATAACTCTTCTGTTCAAAGTAATATGAAAGTATAAATGAAATCTCAACATGTACACAATATCTAGGCCTACGTACAAACGTGGGGGGGATGATAGTTAGAGTCCAGTGTCTTTGTGGAGCTGGAATGGATTGACCACTGTCTGATTGCAAGTGGAACCAGAGGGAGGGAGAGAGTTCAGCTCCCTGACAGCCTGATGATTCTATGTTTTCAGATACCTGAGCATTCATCTGATCCAGAGGACGGCCTGTGATGTCGGAGCAGAGGTACAGCCCCCTTTGTAGATAATGTAGCACTCTCATGTGCTGACCAAAGTACAATAGTCTACTAATGCTGCAAGATGTCATTGATTTGTTTTTGTTTTTTCTGTGATAAGTGTTGCTTTTACAACAGAATAAGACACATTTCTTGAGAAAATTTAGTAAAGAGAGTGATTTTTCTCTCTTTACATGACGATATGTAAATGGTTGTTACGGTTACCTGTAAAGTACCCACGTATCTGGAGGCCATGTAAACCTTGCTTGTATGTGCAGAAGAGGAAATATCTAGTTCTTCTTTGTTCTAATCCCAGATTCTGAAAACCATACTAAGCGCTTGAAAGAATAACACACACAAACAAAAAATACATTTTCGTTTATACAATTAGCAATTAAGATAATATAAACGATAAAGATGCCTGACGTTTTGTATTTGTCCCTTTTTCTCCACAGAAACAGCAGACTCTGAGCACGAACAAGGAACGACATCACCTGCAAAGCAACATCCCTCCTGTATTCCCCCCACAACGTCTCTGACAAATTACGACCCCAAGTCTCTGACAGACTTTTCAAAACAGACTCCATTTTCAGATATGTATCTCTCGGACATGGCTGTTTTCCCTTCTCGGTGCGCGCTGGTGTGGTGTTAATAATGCCGGCAGCTGGCAGCTCCTTATCTCTCGGTTTATTCTCATCAGCCTCTTGTCATTACGTCCAACCATCTGTGGGGAGCACTGCATCATGAATATGTGATCTCGCTACTTTATGGTTTGGTGTCCGCGCTACTGCAATTCACAAAGGAAATCAGTCGTAAAGTGGGCTGTAGATGGGCACTTGTAATTTCCTGGTCATCCCAGTTTGGGGAGATTTTTATTATTCTGGCACATACGCTAATTATAAACCATGTTATGACTTCTCTGTGTGAAACTAAAGGTTGGGTTTGCGTCATAAATTACAATGCTTTCTGACAATGGGTGGATGTACCATCTGCGCTGTGCTGTACAAACACTGTTGAACTCCTGATAGTGACAAGGGTGATTACGCAGATAATCAAGACTAATTAACTAAGAAGAAACTGTTGTATTACAGTACCTTTTTACTTTATTTATAAGCCTTTGGCACTAGGGCTGCACAATGCACAGTTCAAATTCTAATGGAATCAAAGTCAGTCTTTTTTCAAATGTTGCATCAACAACAAATATAATATCATATTTTTATCATGCTGTCCTATTTGGCAAACCAACTTAGAGAAGCACAATGTGTGTGAGTGTTTTTTGTTTTTTTCAAACAGTCTACTATGTAGTCTAGGCCTATTCAACTGTAGGCCAGAAGCGACCCGTCACCTGATTTGGCCCCTATAGCCCTATTTATACATTTCCAACGGTACTCGTATCTTCTTTTCATCATCATTTCATCACCAAAAGCCAAGTATAGATATTTTTGTTGTATAGGCTACTAGTGGTGGATATTATGTTTAATAATAAAAATAAGAGGCGGTTTTGTGTGTTTTAAAATCTAGCCCCTGCAAAAGAATAGTATTTGCTATTATGTAGGCTAGTCAACACAAGGGTATGTGCCACGCGTTTGGGTATTCTGTGCTACTGCATGTTCCCATTCACAAGGTCTTGGTTGGCTTCAACCTGTGCAGGCAATAAAGCAGAATACGCCATATTCACATTACAAAGAATACAATAAAAAGCCACACAAACCCAGAATACCTTTGCTGAGAGGCGGGAGCACTCTCCACTTTGCTACAATGCACTGACCACACAACACAACGAGCCATTTCTTTATGGAACAAAATAAATTGTATCTATGTTAAGTATTGTTGCTTTTGTTTTTGGATCATGTAGTTTGGGAAGCTCTGGCTGAATGTTTATTTCAGCTGCACATATCTGTAAATACACGTCTGTAAGATGTGACTCTAAATTATTAAAATGAAGATGTACAGAACTTTTTCTTTTTACAACAAGCTAAATGTAACAATATGTTGTAGATATGAAGCTTATTACTTATTATTACGATTGTCAGCTATGTTTGGTTTCAATCTTGTTTGGCTCGTCACATCCTCTGTGTTTGTCCCTGGTATTGAATCAAAATGATTGTAATTTTGTGTTGGTGAACTTATTTGCACAAAAACGTAATTAAAGTTGATCTATTGCTTTGAAAAGTGTGTTTGGCAAATAAAGTTACATTTCAATCCCTTCAAGCCTCGGTGCGTACATTCAATTTGAACCCTGGGATTTAAAGAGCTTCATGAGGCAATTCTAAAGGCAATTCACTACAGTATAATACATTCACTTTTGATCTTTTTAATCTAAATCAAATGACTCATACAGTATCTGTTTAATCAGTCCCAAATAAACACAGGTCACACGCTGTTGACTGAGTCCCTCGTGTAATGATTTTACACAGACTTTGCCTTCAGGTTTCACACTGTTGCATGATGGGAAACCAAGGGGAGGGACCACTGACAACATGACTGGTTGGATGAGTCTTTGAATGGACTTGTTGGTGTACAGTGGAGCGTCACACAGGTAAGTGCCCGCAAGTTTTAATACTACTTACTTTGTACTTGTATTTTAGTCAGTTTATTTAAAAATGTTACTCTTACTAAAGTAAAAGTATCATTAATGTAATTAATATAGTATATTTTTTGTAACCATACCCACTTCTGGTACACAAAATATTTACTTAACAAGTAACCTTTTCTGCCTTTCCTTCTGTCTAAAACAAACAGAAATCGCCTATATCATAGTCTTAATTATTCTATTGTTACACTGTTCTATTATTCGTTTACTCTCCAAAGTGGAAATGATGTTTTCATGTTGTCATCTTCATATGTCTCCTGCAGCTGGACCCTATCCCCTTGCTGAACAGTCAGAGCGATGTCCGGAGCAGAGAGCAGCCCTCTGACCACTCATGTGCTGAACACTGCAGACGGAGCTCCAGCTGCTCGCCTGGCTCTGAGTCTGCACCGCCTCGACACCTGCACCAAGATCTGGAACATGATCACTGTCGGGTGGGACTGTAACGCGAAACATACTCGCATATCAAAACATCTGACAAATGTATTACTTTAATGGTAATACATTTGTGTATGTTTATTAATCCTTAAATCAGCATCAGGGTAGTTTTGATGGCCAGCCATGTTAATATTCAACTAACAGGGTCAATGTATAAACAGAAGTGTATTAGGTTACTCCACCTAACTATGTTGGGGTTATTTATCTTAAACATGATAACATTTCTCAAGTAAATTTGTCTACTTGGATGATCGATTGTTTGAATTGTTTTAGGACCACAAACACAGACGGCCGATGTCCTGGGCTCATCACCAGAGAAGGGTTCACAGCAGGAACATACAAACTGCGCTTTGAGACCGCTCAGTTCTGGGACACCCTGGGACAGACCTCCTTCTACCCCTATGTGGAGGTGAGGCTCCAGATGTGTTTTGAATTATGTATGGTCAGCAGTAAATACGTATTTAAACTAATGTGACGGTCTATTAGCAATAACGTTCTGTGTGTAGTGTGAAATGTTAATATCTAATCTTATTTGTCTGTTCAGGTTGTTTTCATCATCAAAGAGCCAGACCAGAGATTTCACATCCCTTTGCTCATGAGCCGCTTTTCCTACAGCACCTACAGAGGAAGCTGAGAACATCACCTTGTGCAAAGTCAGGGCAGCTTATTTATATGGTGGACCTTGTTTATGTTTTTGTGGTTTGAATTTCCCACAATAACAAATAAACGAGGAGAAGGGCAATGCATGATGGTTGTTTTGCCATGGTGAGTAAGATCCACACTACTGCATAGAGGCTTTTGTATTCTAAATGACTGTTAAAGGATATAATCGTTTAGTCCGACAGAAATTGATTGAATATTACATATTGTCTGCATTGTCATGAACCATGTTCAATAAAAAGAAAAAAGAAAAGGGAAAAAATAAAAACAGATGAAAAAAAGTTTGTCGGTAAGGACCCATTAACAGCTCCTTTTATGCCTGTTTGTAATACAAAGCAATTTTCTAAATAAATGTGTTAATTTTAACAGACAACTCAATTGTGTCTTATTTCATTTAATTAACTGTATGTTTTTTTTACATTTGCAATTTTATATCACAACAATATTAAAAGGTTAAGTAATATTTCAACAGGCATACGCGCGGGCACCCTCTTGTTATTTGCATCATGCTCCCGTTGACATTTCACGATGCAGCTCTTATTCAATAACACTACACAGTACAGACTCCACGAGATGAGACGCGAGAGAACAGAGTAAACTGACCGAATCCCTAGTATTTTAGCAGAGGGGCTCTGAGAGGATGTCTCCGCTGTTGAGGCTTCTCTCGGCGGCCGCTCTGCCTCTCCACAGAGCTGGAGGAGCCCGTGGATTCCTCTCTGCGGTAGCCGCGGGACGACTCACCTTTCGCGGATTCAGGAGCAGCGTTGCTCGGGTAAGAAAGATGGAGGTCACAGTACTTTAAAAATGGATTTGATTATATGGTCATACTGAATAAACGGCATAGAGATCTGTAGTGTAGTAGCTGTGGATCTTATATCTTATTTTAATGAAAGCTGTTTCTTTAGCCTGTGTTGCCAAATCCTATTACGAATACCAGTCGCTAAAGCCAAGGTCAGGTCAACAAAATAATTCAGCATTATTTACGCTCACAAGATTCTCCTTTTTGATACTTTTAAGCAATGCTTTCAATTTGACTTGGTTAAGTTACTAGTGTTTTTGGACAGGTGACTAGCTAACCCTGCTAAGGCTAAAATTTGCTAAAGCTAGTTTGCAAACTTAGCATAATTTTATAATAGTTTTATAAGGTAGATTTTTGTTATTTTTTTCCAAGTTTGACTCTTGTAATAATACTCTTGTAATATATATATATATATATATATATATATATATATATATATATATATATATATATATATATATTATATATATATGCGCGCTTATTGTAGAGCATGCAGAAAATGAATTGTGCGCTTGTTTTCTCTTGCAGAACTTCTGTTTGACCCGTGCTGAGTTCCTGTCCCGCCGCAGACTTCCTTTAGCACAAAGAAGATTATATTCCACTGAACCCAAAGGTACAGGTTTAAAACCATTGACATTTAGATTCATGTCATTTGAATCTAAATATCCAATGTTAACAACATACAAAATAATCATCCTTAATTTTAGATGGGAAGCCAAGTAGGCTACCAGGAGGAACAGGTGGAGGTCGAGGAAAGAAAGGAGGAGGAGGAGGGAAGGACTGGTGGAGTCGAATGCAAAAGGTTTGGGTGCTCGCGTTCCCTCTCCTTACTTGAAATGCATTGTGATTCCCACTAAATCTCCCATGCCTTTCTGCTCAGGGTGACTTTCCGTGGGATGAGAAGGATTTCCGTTACATGGCGATTACTGTGGCCGGAGTCAGCTCTGCTCTGCTCTATTTCTACTTCAGAGACAGTGGCCGAGAGATCAGCTGGAAGGATTTTGTGCATCGCTACCTGGGCAGAGGACTGGTCAGTGCCCTTCACATAATTATGCTAAATGAAGTTGTGGACACACTATTGTATGGCGATACTTGACCAGCATTTCTTCTTTAGGTGGAGCGTTTAGAAGTTGTAAATAAACAATACGTCAGAGTCATTTTGATACCAGGAGCTGATACTGACACGGTGAGATGTTTCGTTGCGTGTTTCTTTAATTGGGAAAAGTACCTGTCTTGTTTGACACTTGTGCTAAAATACTATGTTCTTTTTCCTCCCCCATAGAATTACGTGTGGTTCAACATTGGGAGCGTAGATACGTTAGAGAGGAACCTGGATGCGGCTCACTCAGGACTGGGTTTGGAGCCGAATCATCGACCTGCTGTGGTCTACAGCACAGAGAGTGATGGGTCAGTGTAACTTATGGACACTGCTACAATATAACATAATGCTTTGTGTTCATAACTTGCCTGAATTGGGGTAGATAATACGTTTGGCCAAACATTTATTACCCTCTTTTTTGGCTTCTGACAGATCATTTTTAATAAGCATAGTCCCATCATTGTTACTGATTGGCTTCATGCTCTTCACGCTACGGCGAGGACCAATGGGAGGAGGCCCTGGTGCTGGGAGGGGCGGGCCTTTCGGCATGAGCGAGTCGACCGCTAAGATGTTGAAGGATAACATCGATGTGAAGTTCAAAGATGTTGCTGGGTGTGAGGAGGCAAAGCTGGAGATCCTGGAGTTTGTTAACTTCCTGAAGAATCCACAGCAGTACCTGGACCTGGGAGCCAAGATCCCCAAGGTACACATGACCTCAGTTATACAGGGAATTAACCTGACCATACGAATGATATCCAATAACATACTTTACTGTCACTGCACTGTTCAAGTCATTTTTCTTGGGGCTTGAACAGTGCAAGAAAAAATATCCAAGTTATCAATGGATAATTTGAAGTTATCCATGGATAACTTCAAATTAGAGGAGAATAAGACGCATGTATTTAAAGATGTCTGTTTGAATAAAGCAATATACATAGATTCCCCTCGCCTTTCTCCTCCAGGGTGCAGTGCTGTCTGGGCCCCCTGGGACAGGAAAGACCCTCTTGGCCAAAGCCACAGCGGGAGAAGCCAATGTCCCTTTCATCACAGTCAATGGCTCTGAGTTCTTGGAGATGTTTGTGGGAGTGGGTCCAGCCCGGGTGAGTAATAAACATTTGTCCATACAACATAACAAAACTTCATATTGAAGTAATTAGTTGAACACAAAGTATTGCACATTCTTACTTGTTGTTTTATTTTTGAAGGTAAGGGACATGTTTGCAATGGCCCGGAAAAATGCCCCATGCATCCTCTTCATCGATGAGATTGATGCTGTCGGCAGGAAGAGAGGAGGCGGCAACTTTGGAGGTCAGAGCGAGCAGGAGAACACCCTGAACCAGCTACTTGTAGAAATGGATGGTAAGTAAAATGGCGTGAATTACTCTCCTTGATGTAGCTAATTTTAAGCGCAAGATTTTGGTTGTAGTACATTGCTTTTCTTTGTTTAGGTTTCAACACTGCTACAAACGTTGTGGTCCTCGCTGGAACCAATAGACCAGACATCTTGGACCCAGCTCTGATGAGGCCGGGGCGATTTGACAGGCAGATCTTCATAGGCCCTCCCGACATAAAAGGAAGAGCATCCATATTCAAAGTCCACCTTCGACCAATCAAACTAGACCCCAATTTGGACAAAGATGCCCTCGCCAGGAAAATGGCTGCTGCTACACCAGGCTTCACAGGTCAGTGTCTAGTTTAAAAACATGATCTGAAGTAGCTATGAATGCAGATGTCCATTAAATGTATGCTTTCTATTAGGAGCCGATATTGCTAATGTTTGTAATGAAGCGGCCCTCATTGCTGCAAGGCACCTGAACCTATCGGTCAATGGCAAACACTTTGAACAAGCCATAGACAGGGTTATTGGAGGTAAGACCTACCAGCCATTGATATTTATGATCTTTGTAGTGGGGTGTAAAATTGGTGGTGATAACTATAGTATTGTTGTATTGTCAGGTCTAGAAAAGAAAACTCAGGTGCTACAGCCCACAGAGAAGAAGACTGTGGCGTATCATGAAGCTGGTCATGCCGTTGTGGGCTGGTTTTTAGAGCATGCAGACCCTCTACTTAAGGTAAAAAACTATTCTACAAAGAGTTTTGTTGCTACAGAATTATTTCCAAACACCGTGGGAACTAATCTTTTCTCCTTGAAGCTCCCCCTGAATAATAAATGCCAATAAGCAATAATGATTTTTGTCTTACCATTAAATGTCCTCCAATAATATATCCTATGGCCTGACCCTCTTACCAAACATTATTATTTACATTATTTTTGGTGCAACTCTTTCATCATCTTTTATCATTTGCATGTGGAAAAATGTTACTCTTAAATTAAGCATACGTTATCAGTTAGTGATGTTCTTGTCTTCATCTTTGTTGTCTGTGTGCAGGTGTCCATTATCCCCCGGGGTAAAGGTCTGGGGTACGCCCAGTACCTGCCGCGGGAGCAGTACCTGTACACTAAGGAGCAGCTGTTTGACCGCATGTGTATGATGCTCGGCGGTCGCGTGTCAGAGCATGTTTTCTTTGGGAAAATCACCACTGGAGCCCAGGACGACCTCAAGAAGGTCACGCAGTCCGCATATGCGCAGGTAACTGGGGTTAAGCTACCTGGTATTTTTTTTATATTAAACAACTTGGCTAAAACTAAAGCTTATACATTTTTTATTTCTGTTTAGTTACAATAACATTCACTTATACCTTTTAGGCTGATGATTCAAACTGAATGTCTCCTCTCTCTGATCTACAGATTGTGCAGTTTGGGATGAGTGATAAGATAGGACAGCTATCGTTTGACCTGCCCCGTCAAGGAGAGATGGTTTTGGAGAAGCCCTACAGCGAAGCCACCGCAGAGCTGATCGACCAGGAGGTCCGAGAACTGGTGGACTGTGCATATCAACGCACACTGGAGCTCATCAAAGAGAAGAAGGACTTGGTCGAAATGGTAAGGATTCTAGAAATCATGTTCATTGAGTAGATTTGTTTTTTTCCCGCTTACTTTACTTCACGCTTTACGCCAGGTCGGGAAGCGTCTCCTAGAGAAGGAAGTCTTGGACAAATCGGACATGGTTGAACTTTTGGGCCCCCGTCCGTTTGAGGAGAAATCCACTTACGAGGATTTTGTGGAAGGAACCGGCAGCTTTGAGGAGGACACGGCTTTACCAGAGGGGCTTAGAGACTGGAACCAGGAGAGAGGAGCAGCAGCGGACGAGAGTGAGGAGACCAGCCAAAAACAACAGGCTGTATAAGAGACTAGGACAAGTCCACATCACTGAAAACAGTCACTACTCTCTCATGTACACAGAGCCTGGAGGTGTCAGGAAACAGTACCCTGCAGATTCAGTCAAGTCACCGTTTAGCAGCCCTATTCTCTACAGTATAACAAACAGAAATCTCATGTTGTACTACTGCTCAGTGACCAGTTTTTCATGTTAGCTATATCTAGAAATGTCCTGAATTGTTAGACAAGCCAGTATTTCTATTCACAATTGTACGAATACAAGTTAATACAAGAATATATTTATTTTTCGCGCAATTCTCAATAACCTACTGTCTATTTTGTCCTGATGTCTACCAGGCTCTGATCTTTTATCTCACATATATGTCTATCAAGTTGTAAAATTGCCTTAAAAACTGAGAACAAATTAACCAACAATGTTTCAATGTCTCCTGGCAGTGATGTGTGAATGAACTGAATTCCTTTTAGTTTTTTTTATTTAATTTATACATTTGCTTTTGACTTTTGGAACCACGGAGCTCACGGCGTCCGCAGCAGCGATGGCTCTTTTTACCAAGTTGGATTTTAGTGAAGTTGCAAGGCTGCACTTCCTCGTGTGAACCGTGATCGCTGGTTTGTGAGCTTCTATGCTGCTTCTTTGATGAAGAAACAATGTATCACAAACCTATTGATTGATGCGCATTATTATTATTACATTGTATCCGAAATGTAAGAATAATTTAATAAAAAGCTCTTATGAAAATCTTCTAGGGGACATTTGTGCTAGTTAAGCAGGACCGTGTAACAGAACGTAGCCTCAGGTTGTGGGTTCCAGTCACAGCGGCAACTACAGCCTGGTTCCGAGCACGTCTGTCATGTTTGCTCTTAATCTTTTTTGTTATTATTTTGAAATTATAATCACAACACTGTTGCCCACAGGACCACTGCCGTGTGAGGATTAAAACACAGAAGCAACGGCAGGAGAGGGACTTCTTTAACGCCGTGCAACATAATCACTGGACCGCATGAGCACACACTGATAGGCAATCATTTAATTACCTGATGGACTTTCACAATTCATTTCGCTCAGATTAATTATCAGAGGTGGGTCGAGTAGCCAACATATTTACTCAAGTAAGAGTAACAGTACTTTGAAATTATTTTACTCAAGTACAAGTAAAAAGTACCGCCTGGCCCAAATGAGTGTAAATGCGACACTTCCACAAAGACAGGTTAAAACCTCTTACCACCTGCCGGCCGAGAGCCCTTTCTACAGTTCTGCTTTACCCAAATCTAAAAGCGTCTCGACTGGAGAGCAACAGTGTAACGTCTCATTTGAAAGCTAAGACCTACAAAAGTGATTGTAACTTTTTGTCGCAGCGATTTTTGTCACATTTTAATAGGTTTTTTTTGTTGCTTTTTCATAACTTTTTTGTGGCTTTGTCGAGTTTTCGTCATTTTTGTTGCTGTGTTTTCATCTCTTTTTTTGTCACTTTTTTTTTTTTTCCATTTTCATCCTCGTTTTTGTTGCTACTTTGATGCTTTTAGATTTGGGTAAAGCTGGGTTAAGGTGGGGGGAATGAAGTGGAGAAAATTGAGAGGCCAGAGCGGTAGCCCTTCTGTGCTTTTCCAGAATGGACATATGGCCAGTCTGCCCCGATAGTAGCCTTTTAACCGTGTGTGTATACAGTATATTGGTATCTAGTAGGTTGTGCCCCGTAGGACCTTATTGAGGGGGAAGAGCGAAACAACGGAGAGACACTGGGCAAAGTACCAGAGCTGGGATGTTGTGAATTAACACATTTATTTCACATCATTTATTTTCGGACACTTTCTCACCACCTAAACAAACACCATCTGGACGACTCAGAACAAAGCTTTAGCACATTCATAATATCTAAAAAATCTCACTTAAAGGCAACAACCCTGTATTTCTTTACCAGTACAGAAACATTTCTTTACCTAATTGTTTATCGTTTAGTACAACATAATACAAATGATTTGAATTGCACATGGCAAGTGTTCCCGTTTTCCAAATTATTTCCCAAATTAGTTTGAGGGATGCCATAGATTTGAGCAAAACCTACACAAAACCATTTCCTGTTGAAATGGGTAGTCCGACCGGTTATACGCAGCTTAAGACAAATATGCCAGTTAAAGTATAATTTCTTTACACTGTACCATTGGGACACTCACAAACCATTTGTAGTCCTGTTTGATAAAATGTTCTTCAAAATAATTCACATGTATCTTTAAATCAATGAAAAACTATGGAAAAGTATCAAAAACTACAAAGATGCTACATTCTTGTTGTAATGGCAACGTTTCACCTCGAGCTGCATTAGTGTCACGTGTCCACCAGGGGGCACTGTGTCTCCCTTCTTTGTCCACAGGTCTTCTTCCCCCTGCAGAGCTAATAGTAGACCCAAAAAAGTAAGTTGAAGCCCTTTTTTCTGAGGTGTGGCCTTTCCCAATCGGCAGGGGACTTACACTTATCAAGTCCTTTGGCTAGTTTTAAAAACACAGTTCCTCCATTTTAAAGACTGGTCAACTGGTTCAACTTTGACCTACGTCCAGTGATGTCGCGCCAAGGACACGAGCAGAGCCGCAGAGAAGAGGGATAGGGAAACAGATATGTTGTTTGCGCCGCCGCAGTCTTTAGCATTTTCCTGTCGACAACAAAAGGATTTGTGTTAGTTCAACTTGTATTATTACTTTTTTTTTTTTTTTTACAAGCCACCAAATCATCTGAGGGAAAACAAACAAGAACCCATCGCTTTCACTTTATCATGAAGTGTAACAAATGTTGTTTTTTTATTGTTTTGTATGAGCAGCTTTATTCGCACTGACCTTCGGGTGGTAGGCGTGGCAGGACTGTGGTCTCCGTCGCACCTTTTGTGATTTCATCCTGTTACATTTGACTGTGGCGTTATGTTCACTGTGGTCAAGGAAAATATGCTGCAGAGGTGAAGAGAGTGGCCAAATTATGTATTCAAGTAACTTTATAATATTTTCAGTAAATAGTAAAGTGTTTGTAAATTCGAAGAGCTCTAAAAATAACTATTATATTTATATGTCATAATTGGTGGGTCAATTGCTGAAAGGATATATTTGATCTCTTTGGGCTGCAAAGGAATGGGTCCGTACTGACGTGAGCAGTCGCAGTCGGCCTGAGTCACCACCAGCACCAGGTTACTGTCAGGGACCTGCTGCACCACAAACATCCTGCAAAAAAACAAAAACGGTCACTAATTAGTTCTTCAATACCACACAATATAATTACAAACACAAATACAGGGGTTGCAAGTTCTAAATGTTGGAGGAAGGCTAATATATAAACATTCACACAAATTTACTCTACTCATTAAGTCACACAGTTTAGTCCTAATTGTAGTTTAGACCTAATTCAGTTAGGATTTTGAGTTGGTCTAGTCCTGATTGTACTTGGAAGCAGGGTTGCCAGGCTGCAGTTAAATGGCAGATTTTGGGTGGCTTTTCGGATAGTTTTGGGCGACTTTGGCTGCCAAGACCTGGCAATCCTGCTGGGAAGTAAGTTACAGAAATTGTATATAACACTTCGTTTTCTCAATCTGCAGTACAGTCGTCTCATTCTCATATTGTAAAGATTTGGTCTGAAGTTTGTCGTACTTCTGGCAGCGTCCACACTTGATGAGGCTGTTGGCTTCTTTCACACTGGAGTCGTACATGTACCCGGGATATCCAGTCTCACAGGGGATGTATGCCTCCTGCTTCTTCTGTTTGTGAGCTAGATATAAACAGATAAAGTTAATTGTAGTATCTATCTATCTATCTATCTATCTATCTATCTATCTATCTATCTATCTATCTATCTGTCTGTCCATCTATCTGTCTATCCGTCTATCTGTCTATCTGTCTACACAGATGTTGTACTCACTGGTGTGATAGCCCGCCTTGGCTATTGATGGCATGGGATGAAGGCGCACAGACACCAAGACACAGACAGGAACACAGTGATGATGATGGTGAAAAGGAGCACAGTACACAGAAAACTTAACAATGTGTTTTCCCACCACCTCCTTTATACTTCAATGCTATTTAAAGCCGGGCTG
Organism: Proterorhinus semilunaris; assembly: GCA_021464625.1. Classification (NCBI taxonomy): domain Eukaryota; kingdom Metazoa; phylum Chordata; class Actinopteri; order Gobiiformes; family Gobiidae; genus Proterorhinus; species Proterorhinus semilunaris. Next base: position 24,743,454 of record CM038356.1, on the reverse strand, counting down.
TGGAACATCCAGGTTATAAGTCTTACACTCTATGCCTTCGGGAATGTAGCTTTTGAGGCAAAGTGAGTGCAATTGTCACAATACACCTTTTAGAGAAAGTTAAGTCAGGAGGTAGCGGTGGAAAAGCTCATAAAAAGCGTAACGTACATCGTCCACTGAACGCAAACGACTTGAAAATAGGCAAATGGCGAGGACAACATACATAGGCAATAAATGTTAGGATGATCCTGTTGTTAGGATTGGGTCTATATTATAAAGTTGTACCTTCCGCAAAATAATCTGAATGCCAAAGTCCACAGAAGTTGAAGTCCAGAATAAACCTATGGAGGAGAATAACAATGTAATAAACAAAAAAACACACATTTTTATGTACAACATGTAGATTGATCTTACGGACACTTACATCAGTGCATTGGAGAAGAACCATCTCATCAGTGCAACAATTCCATAAAAAGGCTATAAAAACAATGACAAATCAAATAAATATACAAAAAATAAAGTAAAACATGGCGAGTTCACAGAGCGTTTTTGTGTCGTTTTTCTTCCGATAAAACTTACACTGAGAAGAGGGCGGGCGCCGCTGTGGTGATGGTGGCTGTTCTTGCACATGGCCTGGTAGTCGAACAATGAAATCCTGAAATGAATTCACGTGCACGTTTAAAACCAACAATAGTATAACGTTCAAGAAGAAACGCAAGAGCAAAATGGTAAATCAAATAATTAGAGCTCTCCACACTTTTTGTACATTCCCATCTTGAGCAGTGAAGCCATGACCGAGCCGTCCACTTCGCCAAAGAAACGGGCAATCTGAAACACACACACAGTATGAATAAGACACAATTAAAACTTTTCACGCCAAGCAACTCCTGAAATATGACCATCAGACTGTTCTGCCAAGACTAGGCACCAAATCAGTAGTTACTTATTCTTGTGTGAAAGTATTTTAAAGTAGCATTACTGTAGTGGTCGTGTAACAGGTCATGTCGTACCAATGCTGTCACTTTAAGTTGGGTGTGATTTTTCTTTGTGGGTGTTTCTTTGTAGTGGGCCAATGGCCTTGTTTTAACTTAAGTGGGAAGTATTGGGGGCGGGGCTTCAATTATAAAACACCTGTGCACCTTTTTGTTCTCCCTCATTGTTTCGTTTGGTCCTGTCCACCAGGTCAGTGCAGCCTCACACTTGTTAACATTATTAACATATATTGTGAATGATTATTTTGTTTGTCCAGGCCAGTCTAAGGGCGAGTCGGCTGCTCTGCTGGTACGGCGTGTGGTTGCTGGGGTCATAGTACCAAACCAGCACGGGGACCAGGAGCCATGTTGTGGAGTACGCCGACCATTCAGCCTGGACCCCTGGAAAAGAGCCTGGGCCACCAAAGGCTGGGGTTCTAATACCTGACCAGTCGTGCCAGCCGTCAACTGCAGATCTTCCCCTTGTCGACCAAAAGCCACTGGACTCCATTTGACTTGCCCACTCCTCCCCAATAGATTTTTAACCCTTTTAAAGCTTTTGTACCAAATAAATTGACTTCAAGCTCTCCCGTTGTCCTGGTCTCCTTGGACCCTGGTGATTTGAACAATAGAGGGCGTTACAGTCGCTTTAGTTTCCTGGACTTGAGGTGCGTTGAGTCAAATCCACATAAAACACAATATAAAAGGGCTTTACAGGAAGAAACATGATCTAATAAAGGACCAATTCAGAAACAAATAAAGACATACAGACAAATAGGTAAATGAACACCCGTCAAACTGTATTAAGCCCTTTTCCAGCAACTGGCTGAAGTACTTTACAACCTCGTATATGAAAGCTTCTGTACCCGACACCTCAGAAGTAGAAGAAGAGAAGAAGTCCCCAATGTGTTCCTAGCAGATTCTTCCTGATACTTAATGTCTGTGAATTCGTATGCATGCCCTGACGGGAAAGGATACCCACAGACAAAACAAATCAAAGGCATTTCCCCTGTTCCTTTGTAATAAGATCCCAAGAGGCTAAGTGGTTAGCGCCATGTGAGATCTTCTACAAATTACACTTAATCAGTGTGACATTTTACTTAATACTATACCGGATTTTTTTAAATGACAAACAATAAAAGAGCAAGGCACTACATTAAAATGTGAGTTGCAATCCGAACTCATTACTCACTTTCCTGACATATTTGTGGCATCCCAAATCTTAACAGGGATGAGTTTATAGGCACATTACTTTTCAGGGTCACTGTCACAGAAATGCTAGCGCCCCTGCAAGTTCATGAAATTGATACAAATGTTATATATTTAGATGCAGAGGGTTTTTCCCACAAAAGTCTGACATTACAATTTACTAAAGAAGGACAAAATAGTGCCTATAACTACTAGAAAAAAATAAATAAATACAGTTGCATTTCATGTCTTTAATTCTATTTCTGGAATCTCTTTTCATGGTGATGCAACAACAAATAAGCGCCACCACAATCCGTCAAACACAACAGTAGCAATAATAAATTCAATGACAAGAAGAACAGGAGTAGGATGAAGAAAAAATTCCTATAAACTCCTACCTCGTTCTTATTTAAAAAAAAATCTAATTGGATGGCCTAAATATAAAGAAATAGCCCACTAAAGACCAGTCCGTAATTGTTATTATTATTTTTAAATAATTTTGACATTACAAATTAAGTATTTGTTTGAATTGAAGAATTTGAACAGCATCAGATCCACTGTTTCGCACCAGATCCTGAAATGCACATTCGTTTAAGAGTATTTAGCTGCAAAAGGGTGTTCAGAGTCATTATTTCTTCTGCTTTGCAGTCCATGTAACAAGCAGTGTTTTGTGAACAACTACAAGGTTGTTCAATTTGAGTAGTCCTGACCTCAGAAACAGTCCTGTAGTATGTTCTCTTGGAGCAGCTCCATGAATTATTCTAAAATAAATTTGTAAATTAAATAAACACATTAAATTAATCAATTAGTAACATAAGAATTAGCCCACACCTCCAAACAATACACCAAGCATGGCAAAATAAAAGATCAATATGATTACTTTACTTGGCTCAAAACAGAAATGTTTTTACAAATGTTATTTCAATTTTTCATCCATGAGCTAGTCCTAAAAACCTATACTCTCTCAATACTAAATCCATTTAAAGTCTAATGATCATTTTTGTTTTGCTCAAGTTTAAGACAATTTACCGTTATTATGCTTGGTCTACAGCCCTCCTACATCTGTAACTTAATCTCACGGAGGAGTGTTGGTTCTTACTGTTTACGTTCAAATGATCATTTGCCTCGTACAGAACTGGGAAAAAGGGCTTTTGCTCACTCTGCTCCTTCTACATGGAACATGTTGCAAAAAGACTGGAAAATAACTGAACTTATTCCATTGAACGCTTTTAAGTCCAGATTGAGAGCACTTGATTTGACCTTTTAACATTGTACCTGTTAGGAGTATGTAATTTGTATGTAATTCTGTAAATGAATATTTTGCGGCCTCTTGGCCAGGACTTCCATGAAAAAGAGCTTTTTCATCTCAATGGGACTTTCCTGGTTAAATAAAGGTTAAATAAAACAAAATTAAATAAAATTAAACCGTTTCTGAAGTAGGACCATTTCTTTGCTCAATAGTCTTCATTAATATTTTTAAGTTCTTCCCAGACACAAAAAAATTACTATCATCCACAGAAAGAACAACACGTAAAATCTTTGATTCATCACCGAGATCAGTAATATATAAAGTAAATCAATCCTTTAATGGTGGCAGGGCAAAGAAATAAACATCCCATCACTCTCACATTAAAGTAGGCAATTTATATTCATTATTCCCCATCATTTCATGCTTTACGATATCACTGTTTATTTCCATATATATATATATATATATATATATATATATATATAACCCTAACCCTATATATATATATATATATATATATATATATATGCCGCACATTTTTGAGAATAATTTCATCTAATAAAGTAAAACGCTTGTACATTATTAAAATCACACCTCTTTAAGATGGAACACAGCGGTGAGCGTGTGCCGCGTGTGCCTTCTGGAAGTCATAAATTGAATTTTTCCCCACGCAATTTATTTAACGTCTGTGGGACATTTGTCTTTTGGAAAAGTCCCCGCTCCGGCCCGACTCCAACTACATTATGCAAAAGCTTGTACGATTATCAAGACAACAGATGGAGGGGGAGTGAAAGGGAGAGGTTTTTGTGCATGGAGCAAAGTAAAAAATAAATAAATAAAAAAGTCAGGCAGAGGGAGAAACGAGGTGCTGCAAAGTCTTTAACACTGATTTAGAGTCGAGTGATGGGTCGGTACGGGCCTCGGCAGCAGCAGGTCTAAATAATTCAAAGCTTTGCGTCTCCACAGTGGCGAGGTTTACGGGCTGCCCACACCTCGCTCAGCGCCTGTAAGGGCTTTTCCCAGCAGCCTCGGCGTTTAACAGGCCGCTGCATACAAGAGGATGCCGATGTGAGAACGTACCTGATGTAAGCGAGCAGAGGTGGACAGTAACTGAGAGCTTTGGACTATTTGTTATGCTATGACATTGGTAACTTTGGTCCATCCATCCATCCATCTCTTCCACTTGTCCGTTGCCGGGTCGTGGGGGCAGCTGTTGGAGCTGCCCAAATCACATTGCACCAGCCCCTATGGCTCCTCCTGCAGGTGGTGGGTCCACAGAAGGACGGCCTCATGGTTCTGTTGGTTCCTGTTGGTCTCTCATAAGGAGCTTCTGAACCGCTCTTTGTCTGACCCGTCACCTAGGACCCATTTGCCATGGGAGACCCTACCAGGGACACGAAGCCCCCGACAACTTAGCTCCTAGGATCATTCGAGTGCTCAAACCCCTCCACCACGTTTAGGTGGCGAGAAAAGGCTTGAACACACTAGGGGTGTGACAATACATCGATTTTGCGATATATTATGATATTTTACGGGACGATACGATTCCGTTACCTTTTTATTACAATATCGATACTTTTGATGACGTTGGTCATGGCATGTATATTAGTGAGGCAGCAGAGCCATACCAGTCAAGTTTTGGATTTGAAAATACGGGACATTTTCTAGCGCCCGCTGCGAGCCGTCCTACCAGCCCAACGAAGCTCCAAGACGGGTCAAAATATGTTAATTTCCCGGCCAAACGGGACAATTGACAGCTATGAGCAGAGCCCCACTGATTTCCGTCAAGAGAGGCCAATAAAGGTCAAGAATTCAGTGAGTCAGAACAGTAGGGGGCAGCACTACAATTTTAAGCACTTGGGTCAAACCCTGTCACACAGATACAGTATATGACTTTTAGTCATAGTTTTTGTTTTAATTTAAATAAGATTAATTGTAGTTGATTAATTCCTTTTGGAAGAAGACTGTGGTTTCTTGTTTATTTCAATATAAATTAAGTCACAGACCTATCAGACTCATTTTAAAGGGGTAAATCCTAAATAATATCTTAATATGTCAGTATGTTAAAAAAAAAAACATACTATGTTTCTTAAAAGAAATTTGATCAATCGTGGGTTATTTAGGTGCAATATATCGATTATTGCAGTATTGGCGTATCGTAAAGGTTATCGTTATTGTGAGTCCTGTATCGTATTCAATCGTGAGGCACCAAGAGGGTCCCACCCCTTGAAAACATTTCAAGAGCTTTGGTCAGCTGGTGGAGAACTGAACTCATGACTTTTTTAAACTACATGTTGTAATAATCTATAACATGTTTAGTACAAAGAGAAATGTAACTGCCTCAAACTGTCAGTAACCTGGGGCACTTGCACTGAAATGGAGCTCTCCTGTGTGACTGGGAGCTTACACAAATGACAGTAGCAGTAGAACTATTACTGTGGTGCACTATGAACTCCACTCTGTTAAACCATGCAGGATGTTGTCAATCCTTGCATGAGTCTGAAGATAGTGGGAACCGAGGCCCTTTCGCTATACATTTAAAATACCCATTCATCAGCTGCCTCGAGGGCCAGGGATTAAAAAAAAAGTTGACTCCAGTGAAACTTGACCCTGTTTTCTTTATCAGCCTCGGTGACAGAAGGAACTGGGATAAACAAAAACAGAGAGAGGGAAAGTGCCAAAGCCCCGCTACAGCTACCACGGGGAGCGATATAACTCAGTGCTGCCAACTTACAACCACAGCATCTAATTACAACTGCGCCGGGTCATTACGGCACTACGGTAACGACTGTGGACCAATGCGTGGGCAAGACAGGGCTCCTCTGAACTTGGATCTTGTGCAAGTGCTTGAAATGTTAGCTCAATTTACAAATAGAGCAAAGATTTCAATGATGAATGCGCTGTATGCCATAAAACTATACAGAGGTGCTCTAAAAGGTATTTAGATCTTGACTATGAAGGATGCAAATACTCAAAGGTCAGATTGGAGTATTTTGTCTGTCTTAGCCCATGTGATGAACAGATGGCGTACTGTGCTTCGAGCCTCTACCTCTGAGTACAAAAATAGTACCATACACATAGGTCACTGTCAAGGTAACGTATAATATTAATCACTATTGATTTATGGTCATATAACCCGGCCATATTAATAGCTTCCTCACATCCACTACCGTCCAACTGGAAACAAGAGCACACTGTGTGTATGAACAGGTATTTTTTTGTTTTTGTTTTGCTATGTTACATTTTTATTAAAGGGCCTAATCCAGGAGTGTCTGTCGGTTCGTGGGAGGATTTTTGTGTATTGAAGTAGGCCCAAACTCAATCTGTGCTATATACATGTGTATAACAGAATAAAGAGGTTGGGACATTTCTTTGTGAGTATTTGACACTATTCTTCAGTATATTTTGTGCTTGTGGACAATCATATTCCTGAAAATCATCTGGGGGGCCAGAGGACTGGATTTAGCCCACGTTGCCTACCCCTGATTTTTTGTTTTCTTATTTTGCTTTTGCCAACGTTGTAACGTTATATCCTCATACATACACAAACATACATGGTGTTTTGTTTTGTTTGCAAAAGCACATCTACGTAATCTGTCTCCTTATTAGAAAAAGGTTAAATCATCCACTGGACTGGGGTTGGTAAAGTTGAGGACCTCCAGTTTGGGTAATAGTGTCTTTTATGACCTGGAGAGCTTGGAAGGAGCTTCTGTGACTAGAAGCGAAACGTCCTCAACTTTACCAAACCCAGTCCAGTCGATGATTTAACCTTTTCTACCATGGCAGATTATCATGTTTACTCATTGTTTGGAAAGATTAACTTCAAATTAGTTGTACAAAATGCCATTTGCCGGCGTTTTGTACAACTACATTTAATAGCATGATAAGTCCAAGGGGTACGATTTTCTAAGTAGTCACAAAGGCCCCTGAGTATTATTGTAAAAGCAGATCTAATTACGATCGTAAACGAGCAGCTAGTCGTTGTTGTTTCCATTACCAAAACAGTGAAGAAATGGGATGTTAGGAAATGTATTAGGAAACCACAACCAATTTAAAACTCAAGAGCTTAAGAGTCTAAACAAAGCATAACATGGAATCATTGATATTTTTGAGAATGAAGATGTCATTGAAAATATATATGCTGCACACTGTAGATAGGCGATATACAGTAAATGATATCAGTTTATGTTTATCATTCAAACTTGACCTACCCATAGCCTGAATTGATCGATGTCCCTCTGCATCCCACTTCCTTGCTTTGACCCACTTCCTTAAACTCGGCACGGCTTGATTTCTTTCGGATTAAATATTTACTCTGCTCTCTAATGGCGAAAGGACACTGCCACCTCATTCTGGGTAGTTTCCGTTTGCTTCCTGTAAACTCCACGGCTCAGCAAAAACATGAAGGATGCAGTTTATCATAATATCTGCTTAGTAAGGCCGGGCGGGGCGGGGCCGCAGCAGACATGCAAATCATGAAAAATGAGCGACGAGATTCAACATAGTAGTTTCTCTTCATTTGGATACGTCACAATACAGCAAAAAGTGTTACTGTATTTTTTCACACTGTACTTTGGGGCAACTAGGAGCCTTAGGTTGGGTACAGCCCAGACAGTGAGCAGTTAGTACTAGGGCTGATAGACAGACAGAGCCGTTCAGGGACAATTTTGATCCATCAATTCACTCAATGCAAACAGAACATGCAAACTCAGCAGCTCTTTAAATAATTTAGTTTATATAATTTTAGGAATACATCTTGGATATTCACAAATGTTAGACCTTTTATTAATGAGAAGAGCTATTATAAGGTTCACACTTTTAACCACATCACAATGTCTGAATTTCATAGTAATAGCACTAAAATTAACTAAACTGACAGTGCTCTTAAAAGGTATCTAAATCTATCTTGTTCTTCTGACTGTAACCCGCAGGCTGCTTGATGAGGGAAGCTGACCAACAGTCGGAGAGGATGTGGAAAAGAAGACGGCCTGCATTTGAGCTTCATTGGGTCAAGGTCAGGAGTTAAGGTTTATTTACACAGCTCATTTTAAATGCAGTAACCACAGCCCGATGAGCTGCACATGCCAGCTCAGCTCGTTTGTAGAGGCTTTCAATGGCTGAGGCAGAATGCTCTGAGGGAGACAAATCCAAAGTGTCCTCCAAATCCTCTCACATTTGGTTTTTAAAATCCATTAAACACAAAAGTACTGAACCACTGATTTACTTTTTCTTTTTTTTATGTTTTCAAACTTCAAATAATATATGAAAAATACATAAATCAGCATTGACTGTGTTGGTTTGCATCTCAAAGGGAGGTTGCAGTGTCCAGGCAGTAGACTGGGATGTATCTGTTCTGTTCTTTTCTATTGCACATTGACATTTCCCACTGCCTTCTTAGCTCTCTGTTGTTATGAGTTCACTGTATGTTTTAGTCTTTCTGTTGCTGTCTTTATTTTTCATTATTCTTACTTGTTGATATTGTTTGCTGCTGTACTGCACTCTCCCTGTCATTTGTTTTTCAGCTCTCCCTTTATGTTGCTTGTGCGTTTGACTGTTGTACTCTCTCTCTCTCTACAATGTATATAATGCTTTATCTGCGCTCTATTTTTAACACTGTACTTTTTTGTAGTAGGTTGCTCTCCATACATCTGGCAAAGGACTACACATGAAAACAAGCCTTCTGGCTAATTCTGGCATATTATACAGTTGCATTGTTGGTTAATATGCACTGTCCAATAATAAAAATAATAAAATAAAGCATGCTAAAAAGATAAAATACGCACTATTTTTTTTGCCAATGGCATGCAAACAAGCCAATAGTGTTATGATTGTTTATTGTTTATTTCTTTATTTGGTCAGGACAGTGCATGTTAATGAACACACTCATACATGTAAATTTCCTACGTATCCACAGTGTTGTGGATTTCTGGAGATTTTTTTATTTTTTATTTATGCAGTCCTTATATTTGAAGAGTTTAGTGGTGCTAGGCTAGTGCAAGGCCAGCACATTTCTACGGTAACAGCTAGCCTGCATAAAAAACAGTCTGACCCGCTCCACAGTGCACCTGAGGCAAATCACTTATAACGCAAGACTAACGATATAAATGTCTGTGTCAATAGAATAATTATAACCATTTTGCATTTAAAATAACATATTTGAGCACCATCAGCTTCGTGGTTGTAAGTTATGCAGCGGCGGAGTGATCTACTAGAGAATAGTCCCTCAAAATGCAGTAATTCACGTGATGCAAGGTCAGTTATATTTCAAAAATTATTCTATCGACACAGACAATTATATTGTTAGTCTGGCGTTATAAGTGATTTGCCTCAGGTGCACTGTGCTTGGGTCAGTCTATTTTTAATGCAGGCTCTTACCATAGACATGCACTAGGTAGCACAAGTATAGCGCCACTAAACTCTTCAAATATAGGGACTGCATGAATTAAAACATATATATATCTCCAGAAATCAACAACACTCTGCATAAGTAGGAAATCCTGAAATATTCCTTTGCAATTCCTTTGCAATGTATGTGCAGGACTGCATTGAACAGGTCTGGAGTTGGTTATGGGCCTCTAATATGCAGGGGGAATCCATTTCATCCATAAAAAGTTCTAAAATAATTATAATGAATCAAAAGTAGCAGAAATAAGTAATCACTTAATAATACCAGCCCTCGTTCTATCTAATACAACAGAATCCCCCAAAATATAAACGTGGGCACTTGAGCTGGATGAGGTAACGTCACTCAAACCAGCATGAATGACACAAAAATACATCTTCAGGTAAGTTTCTGATGAGGGAAAAAAGGTTGTTATGATTGATATATCCCCCCCAACACTACCTCCATCTGAATTCAACACGTCAGGCTTACGCTGGGACGTCCTCTGAAACCCGGCAATAACAGAAAGGGCCTATAATGGCATGAGTCTGGACAACAGAGGACTAATCCGCAGTGATACAGCTCTTAGCAGACCGAGTTAATCCTGAGCTAACAAGCAGCTGTCAGATGGGCAACCGCTTTACGGAGTGCCCTTTTCTCTTCCACACAAACACAAACACCACTGAAGCCTGTTTGGAGCTCAGAGCGCCGGCTTCGACAAAAATGTGGGAGGGAAAAAGTGCATTTAATAAGATTCTTTGGAAGTCTGACCTTTTAGTGACCCCAATTAGACGGACAGCGGTTTTCAAAGCTGGGAATGTAGAAAAGTAATTAAGAAATCTATTACGCGTTTTTTTAATCATGGCCACTGCAATTATTTCACTTTCACTTTGTTCAAAATCAAAAGAATGTGGCATAGCGTTCTTTCAGAATATTCAACATTATGAATATTTTTTGTACATAGATAGTAAACCCTTGATACATTTAAACAAACTGACATGTACATTTCCTGAGGCTGTGAGCTGCATCCGAACAGGTCGCTCAGATGTTTATCAGTTCGCTATCTTTCTTTCATAATGCTCAACTCTGACTGTGTTAGCCGCCAACTGCTGCTGCTTCAAACGAGTAATTTGATTTTGGTCGCTTTGAATCAAGGCTTTTTTTGTTGATGAAGCCCCACCCCGGTCCAGAAGGGGTCAGCGTGGAGCAGCTGCTGTGTGTGACCGCTCATTCACTCCAAACTGATTAATCGTTCTTACATCTGTTAAAGCTGCACAGATGTTGTTTATAAGCGCCGCAATTATCCGGAAGGAAAGATTTAGAGTCACCTTTGAAACGACCTACTGCAACTATCTCCAAAACTGATGAAGATGTGAAATTCAGGTCAACCGGATAACAAATGCAAATTTTGTTGTAAAATATAGCTCTTGTTTATGTGAGTGGCAGGTGAAAAGGGGACAAACATCAGTTCAGTATTTGAATAATAATAGTAAATGGGAACAAAAATGTAATTTGTATAATGTATAATTCCTGGCCTAATTTTTTACATTTGCCAATATTAAACAAATCTCTCTGATAAAATGAAAAAATAAATAAACAAAACAATTGTTACATGAGTACAAGAGAGAAAACATTTCAGTCAGTAGGAGCTTCTAAAGTGGAAATATTGTTGCAACAAATATTGTTGTTTGTTTGTTGCTGACTTGTCCCAGAAAGGAAATGACCATATTTGGATTACAGCGTCATCTTGGTCTCCAAACATGTCAATATTTGTGAATATGGGGGGGAAAACTATGGAGCTGGTGCACTTATTTGCTGTCGTTACATACGTCATAAAATAGGCATCGTTAAGTGTGAGTTTTGTGTATTTTTTTAAAATTAAAACTAATTTGTTAATGGACAAAACCAGCTAAAAATCTCTACATTGACCACTGCATGAAAAAAAGGAAAGTAAAAAGTCAAGGTTTAGATTTTAATTGGAAAAAAACCTACCTCATCTCTGTCTTTGGACAGCACAACGAAGCCATTATTGTCGACCAGGAAACAGTTGAGATCCTAAAAGTCAGAGAGAGTCAGAATTTCAACGTAATACACATAAATGTAAAATGTCAAAAAAAGAGAAATATACTTACAGAGCTCTCGCAGTTGAGTGGACATACACCCTCAATGTTTGAGCACTGAGAAGAAAGTTTATGTGATAATAATACACTGTCAGTTTGTAAAGTGATGGGTTTTTGGCTTTTAAATACTTACGTCTGTGTCAAGTGGCTGTAAGAAAACAAAATAGAAAAATAAATACAAGTCTGTAGTGAAAAGTAACAAGACATTTTCTATGGCGTCAGTGATCCCTTGTTGAAAGGCTTTGAGGTAGAAACCATCCTAATAAAGTCAACTTCCACTTCCACCTAATTGTTCCTGACTTTTACAGCCAGAGACAGTTTTGTTCACACCTGGCTGCCGTCGCTACAGTCTGTATCACCGGTCCCTCGGAGACAATGCTGCTGGTCGCTCTGTTTAGTGAATGGAGGAGACGTTTCATTGACCGCTCTGTGTAAATGTGGCGGTGCAGTCAGCGGTCTGTCGGAGCCCATTAAAAACCTTATCTTCCCCTCGACCTCTGCGGGACACGTTCCTGCTTCAGTGCACCGCGGCCCGGACAGGGACGATGTCTGACCTCTGTGGACTACTGCAGAGGTTCTCAAACTGTGGTGCCAATGGTTTCAAACTTCAAACCTGGATCAAAGTAAGGTCTTGGATTAAACCGCGTGTACAGGCCCAGGTTTTACGTCTCTTGTAAATAGAGGGAATGCAGGTGACGTCACAGCGTAGCAACAGTGGGTCAAGTGTTATTATTTGTTTTGACAATCAGCCCAAAATGATGCATGTGCATGCCCTCGATATACTTATAGAGATAGATTGACAAGTTCAAACTTCAGGGCAAATACCAGCCAGAATTCTACGGTGGAATTTCCTTTAAATGATCAAATGACAGTTGTTTGATCCTGGTTGATGGGTAATATCTCTCTAATTGTTGGGCCTATCCACACGAAACAAAAGCTGTTGTACAGTCTCTGTCAGAAAAAAAAATAGGAACTACGGAGCAATTAATTTGTTATCAGATCATGAAGAGTGTTGGTGACATGATCAACCTTTTATGCACAACTGTTGTCTTTTAAAGATGATTTAAAAAAAGATAATATTAACATGGATAACATGGACTCGCCTGCCAAAAACAACAAGGTTCAACCCATGTGAATCTTCTGTTTGATAGTCTATGTCAGGAAGGGCTGGGCGATTTTTGAAATATTATTTTCCCCATATTGATCGATATCAATTTTCGATTCGATTTTATTTTTGCACTATAAATTAAATACATCATAATAAATTAAATACGTCATAAAATTAGATACATCTTTTATTCAAACCTCAGCTCAAACAAAAACAAATGCTTTCATCAAGTCTCATTTAACACGCAAAAGTCTTCCATTGTCTCGACCAAAGTCCCAAACTAGGTGCCGTTTCTGCCAAACAAATGGCTGTAAACCTGTCGATTATAAAGTCCCATGACGATTATTGGACGAAAGTAGAGATTGCGATTTCGATTAAATTTTGATTAATTGCCCAGCCCTAATGTCAGGGGTTCCCAAAGAGAGGGGGGTCGCGAGGCCTTGGGTCCCCAGATGATTTTAAGATGAAATTAAAAGAAAAATGCTAACGTTTTTAGTATATTTTTGAGTGGAAAACACCATATAATTTGTAAAATCCTTATATATATATATATATAAAATAAACTGTTTAAATACATAACTGTATATAAAAAAAACAACAATCTGCCCTAAAGTAGCATAAGAGGGACTTACTTTATGTAATGGGGGTCACGAGTTGTTTACGTGTCAGTTTTTGGGGTCCCAGCCAAAAAAAAAGTTTGGGAACCCCTGGTCCATTTAACTGGCAGTGTACTACTTTTGCTGTTACCTCCATCTGAAATTATAACATGAAATACTAGCTACAATTCTGTTTAGCTGTGCATAATGTCAACTGAAAGTATTTTACCTTCACGCACACTTCACGTTTAATGTAATGAAGTAATGATTATATTGATGTTTTATGGATTGATTGATTTGTATGTGCCTTCTTGTAATTTAATGTAATGGAGAAGAACTTTGAATTTCCTTGTGTAATAAACTTGGTTTTATTATTGCACAACACTAAAACCTTTTTTTGCAACAATATACCTGGTGAAGATTTAGTCTTTGTCTATAATTCTAATGGCACTTGTAAAGTCACATGTTACGCACTATTAATGTGAATACTTTAACAATATTACTCCAACCAGAGACTTGTGGAGGCTCTAGTTAGACTGTAAATCTTTTATCCTTTTATTATTTGTTCCTGATACATTTTTTAAAACCCGCCCTGAGCCTCTGACTTTCATGAAAGGGCATTTTATTCAGCTTTCACTTTCATCTCTGAATAGGAAATCTGTGAGACTTTATGCATTTAATTAATGACTTCAGTTTCCAGATGATCATGAAGAAGTTTTAAAAGAGGAGCGTTAAAAAGAGAAGGTCACTCTGGTACAAGTACTGATGAATAAAAACAGATTTTGTCCCTAGTTGAAAATAACACATTGAAAGGCTGTTCCATAGCAAAGACAGAACACAGCGTTTTCAATAGATAGAACATATACTGTATATATATATATATACATATACTTTATAGTTTGCAAGTCTTCTACAATAACCTACAAACTCTTTTTGGAGTTGTGACCCGAAGAATGCTGAATTATCTCCATGAATGTCCTCGTCATGACGGACCAACTGTGACCAAAGTCAAGTGTCCTCTGTTTGTCTTCGCGGCCCACAGATCAAACAGAAAACCTGCTAAAGTGATTCGTGCCCATATTTTCAGGCTAATGCCCTGGATCACCCTAGTTTTGGTAAATGGCAAAACGTCTTGTCCAACATGTGTGTGGGCGTGTGCCGCTGCGGTCACCTGCTTCGCGATCGCCCAGAACCTCTTTTCCAGCAAATCCAAGGTCATCTGCAGCCCGATGGCTAAAAATAGACAAAACACAGACACAAAGACGGCGAATTGAGACGAATGAAGGACAAGGTGGACGTCCCAGATGTTTAGTGTGTGTTGAAGGAGGAGGTAAGTTCAGTTTGTTTATGTAGTAATGCGCATAGTTCACATAGCACTCATTCTGCAAGAAAAAGCATTTAACAACAGGCAGCAGTATGTGAATAACGTACAGTATGCGGTCTTACGAAGCAGTTCATGGCCACCTCTTTCTGTTGAAAAATCCCTGCGTAAGTCGGGCACAGAGAATTTAGGTCAAGTTCACACTGGGTGAGAAAGTGACCCATTTCATTCACATTTTGTTGAAAGTGAAATATGAGCTTTAATTTATTCACTATTTTTTGTGTGTGTTTGGAGACTCCAGGCACAATCACCCAGATTCATCATCTACTAGAGTTTTCTCTACTGAACTCATTGTTCCCAAAGCCTTACTCTCCCTTTAAACAAGTTCATGTTTTTACATTTACATGAACTTTGGCCCGCACGAATTTGGTCCTAACATAGATATAGTGTATAGTGTTCAGGGGAATGTGTGTTAAATAATGGAAAACAACATACAGTCATTATTTTCAAACGCTAACCATATTACCAGTCCTATTGTGCATACCAAAACATTATAACTTAGAAACTCTCTTGCTTTTTACCAGTATTCACAGTAATTATACTAGTTTTTCCCAATCCCTAAACACGTCGAAAGACTGCAGCTGATAGTAAACTTCAGTAGATACTTCTGATGGCACTCTCTATAAAGTACACAGGAAATCCAGAATACTTCACCTCTGGGTGCAACCACTTGAAAAGAAGACCAAAGCGTAATATTGTTTAAAATCCACCCGGGCTTCCCTGCTCTTTTATTGTTACAGTAATAAGACAGCGCTAAAGCTGTGTCTGACCGTGGCTAAAAGAGCAGCTGTAAGACGTAATATCTGGGAGTCCTTTAATGAAGTCCATACTTCACATCTAACCGCACTGACAGATACGAGCCAACAGACCGCTCTCCGGTGTAACGACCTTATTGGAAAAACACAGGCTGGGAAAAAAACAACAACTTTATTACGGGATCGTTTTATGTTGCAAGAGTAATAGCAATTTTGAATGATCACAGTTAAACCAAAGGCTGAACAAGAACAAGTCAAGTCTCAGATGATCGCAAAAAAGAGAAAACCACGTTATGCACTGGGACGGGAGGACCAAGATCATCGGGACAGAGGACAATGAACACTGTCACTAGATACCAGCAGCAATCGAGATCTGAAAACGTTACCTTGGCCTTTTTGCTAAATTGTTTGTTCGGCGAATCCACACAACTAAAACAAGCCAAATTAAGCTTGATGCCATGACTTCAAGTCCTTTTTCTAAGGCAGATAATCCTCATGTGCAGTGAGTACGAGTTCATTGCATTAGCGGGTAGCGGAGTTCTCTTTAGCCGAACGCTTTCTCAGGCCTGTCGGGCATTACTCATGTCAATTACGGATAAAATATTCAGATAAAACCTATGTTGTAATTTTTCTCATTATCCCGCAACAGTCTGGGCATGGACCTCAGACTCTATTTCAAATCTGTCCATTCCCTACTCACAGAGTCATAAAAGCTCATTTGGACTGAAGTTATGAAAGACTGTGGCAATAATAGTCTGGGCCATATCTGTCCGCAGTCCGGGTGACCTCTGGGTGCACTAAAGTGGTTATGAAGCTTCCTTTTCTCCCTGAAATAGCCCTGGTGCAGAGTCAGGGCTCTGTGGCATTGCGTCGGCCGTTTTTGTTTCATTTCTCAGATTTTTTTCTTTTCTTTACACTTTCCTCTTGCCGTCAGCTGTGGTGTCCTTATGGCCGCCCTTCACCACTGCAGCTGCATCGGTTCTGCTGCAGTCGGCAACCGCGCAGGCCGGACACAATGCAAACACAATCGAGCTAACCTGGATCCGCGGAACAATACGCAGGACTGTGTCACGCAGGGCCAGGAGAGCTTATAGATGGCATGGCAGATATTGCTACATGTGCAGGAAGGAAACACTTTTTTTGTTTAGTTTGCATCAACCAGTATAGTGAGTATTGACTAAATTTGTTAAATAACTAAATGCGCAGAGGGAGTAATAAGAACTAGTGGAAGTGGAGAGACCACCAACATTTAAGTTACTGGACGGCCTGGACTATTGACCCACTTCGTATTTGCGTCTCCTGACCACTATTTACAGGCCTTGCCCTGGTTACAGCAGCTTCCGTCTTGATCTCACACATGTAGGGCACGGCATGGAGAATGTTGAAGATGACAACTATGTATTGCTTCATTTCAGTTCATGTATTGCAACAGCAACGTATTTAGTATATCATGTGAAGGCTCAGTTAAAATGACGTCTTGGCACAAAACCAACAGACTATGTAACTTGTCATTGGATGACATTTTGACATTTTTCTGATATGGAATTTTAGCAGCCTGCAACCTCCAAATCACAACCAAAGTGTTTACATGGTTTGATGCAATAGTGCCTGTGGTAAGTACATTATTAATGCAATTCAACTTTGTTTTAGAGCGTCTTTCATGCACACATACAACTTAAAGTGGTTTAGACATGCAGTGTAATAGATTACATGCATGCACAAAAAGCCAAAATTCAACTAACAATTGCAAAAATCTGTTTAACGAATGTAGTCATGGTTTTAGTGGTAGGGGAAACCTACGCAGACACGGGGAGAACATACAAACTCCACACAGAAAGGCCCCGTCCAGTTCGGAATCGAACCAGGTTCTTGCTGTGAGGCATAAGCGCTAACCGCTGTGCCACCGTGCCATAGTTACTACAAGCAGGAAAACGGAGCCGCAAAGTTTAAATCAGCTGACCAACACCACGTGACAACCTCTGAGGAAGTTGTAGCTGAAACTGTCAGGTATGAAATACACACAAGTCTGGCTATATAGGCATATTATTACTTGAAGACCTAAAGATGTTATCAGTCACCTTGAGTCTCTCTCTCTAAAACCAAAGAAATCTAGGAGTAATCATGGACTCAGACCTGAACTTAAACAGCCACATCAAAGCAATAACATCATCAGCTTTTTACCATCTTAAAAAACATTGCTAAGATCAGAGGAATAGTGTAGGACTAGGACTCATCCATGCATTTGTCTCCAGCAGGTTAGACTACTGTAACGGCTGCTCACTGGCCTTTCTAAACGAGCTGTTAGAGCTGCAGTGCATCCAGAACGCTGCTGCTCGAGTCCTGACAAGAACCAGGAAATACGACATATTAGTCCAGTGCTCCGGTCTCTGCACTGGCTTCCTGTCACTCAGAGAATAGAATTTAAAACAGCTCTGCTTGTGTACAAGTCTTTTCATGGTTTAGCACCAAAGTACATCTCTGACATGTTAGAGCCGTATGAACCATCTCGGCCCTGAGAACTTCAGGGAGGGGTCTCCTGGTGGTTCCCAGAGTCAATAATAAACACGGTGAAGCTGCGTTTCAGTTTCATGCAGCTAAAATCTGGAACAGTCTTCATGAGGATGTGACACAGGCCTCAACTCTGAAAATGTTCAAATCCAGGCTGAAAACAGCTCTTTTTACCTGAGCATATGAAAACTGAAAGTATTTTATCTGCACTCTTGCCTTTTACTGTGATTGATACATTTTTATGTTGATGTTTTAATGATTTTATCTGTTTTCTTATAATTTTATGCTACTGTGAAGCACTTTGAATTGCCTTGTGTATGAATTGTGCTCTACAAATAAACTTGCCTTGCGTTACATAAAGATCAATTTGGATTAATGATTCAAAATGTTACACAGTGAGCCTTTAAAACACATTTACATGTTCATATTCCAAGTCAGACATTAGTGACATATGAGGAGGGAAAGTTGCATAGAGCAGCAATACAACAGTTATGGATTTTCAACCTCTTCGACGTGTGTCGTCTAGGTTTCCTCCGGGTACGCCGGTTTCCCCTACCACCAAAAACATCCACAATAGGCCTGGATGAATGATGTGTGTGTGAATGCATGATGGTGATCAGAGGGACCGTTGGCGCAGATGTGTGCAGTTGCGACAGCGCTTCTGTCAGTCTCCCCCAGGGGAAACTGAAGCTACTAACGTGGCTTATCACCACCGAGTGAGGAGTGAATGTAAAATGCTCTCATGTAAAGAGCTTTGTGACCATGTCTGTGAAAGGCGCTATATAAATAAAGCTCTTCTTCTTCTTCTTTATCCTGTGCCCAAGAATTAATAATCAATCAGAAAAAAAGGGGGCGGGGGGGGGCAGGTCCCCAGATCATATGGGAGGCATATTCTTCCTACGTAGTTTCAATGGAAAACCTGCCTTACGCGGGTCGCCAACAAAAGCGGGTCTTGCATTGAGGGTCGCGGCACAAAAATGATGGAAAACCTCCGGTCTAACTTGTCTCTCCCATGCACTTGAAATGAAAATATGAAAAATACATCACGTCAACAATCACTGTATTGTTCCCAAACTTGAGAGAACACTTTTCTTGGCGTCATCTGTTGCTTTGTCCATGTTTCAAGCTCTTTCACACGCTCCATTCTCCTATTCCTGCCCAATACTGTAATTACACGCACTGTAGCCTGTAGTGCTTCCCCTCTTTCTCTCCTTTACAGAGTCTAAGCCTGCAGCTGCATCGCTCTCTGCTGTTACTATTTCAGGCTAACTCACCCTTAATGCACGCTGCGCGCACACACCCCGCACACACACAGGCGTTACGAGCGAGGGACGAGCGCGTGGCTCTCGCTCCCTCTCCCTCCTTGTCATTGCGAGCGAGCTGGGCGTATTGGACACAGCTCCCAGACGCCGGGGGGAAACGGCAGGGGTGACAACAGTGAATCCGATCTGCTCTCAAAAGTCAAGTCCGGTTCGAGTTTCGCCGTTGTTTTAAATAAGAAATCGGTGGTTTTGCAAGTGGCGATTGGAGACGCTCATCTTGTTTCAAAGCCCGGCTATATATACAAAGTGCAACTCTGTTTTGTGGAGGAGGAGATAGGATTATATTTTTTGGAGGGGGTGCGCCTTTTTTCGCGAACACTGCAGATGAAGACACGGGAGTGCGGTTCCTCAGCGGTTTCTCTGTTCGGAGGCTGGGCAGAGTGGACGGTGAGTGCTGTGTGCGGAGGGAAAGTCTTTGTTTTCATTTGTGCACCTGCTTAAGAGAAATACAAGCAATGCAAAGTGGAAAGGTGACTTTAGCTTGAGAAGTTACCTGCACATGGGGAAATAAAGTTTCAAATCCACAAACTACGTAGCTTTGTCAGAAAACAATGCATGCTTGTAATGGACACTTTTTATGATCTTTGAGTTGTTAAGTTGTTTGATGAGAGTAGCATTTTCTAGCAGATATTCTATAACTGGCTAATTGCGCTAACAATAATATCAATCTTTTTTACAGAAATTGTAAGTTTCGCGTAAGTCTCAGTCAAATGGAAGACATCAGAATATTGCAATAACAACAATTTTGCGATATATTGTATAATTTATCCATGTTTCTAACTCTGTTAAGCTGTTAAAATGTTTTATTCTAGCCATATCTCTCCGTGAATGATGACTTTCACAACTTGCTCACTAAGCCCTCTTCATGATGCATGAAGAGGAGTAATAGTTTCACAGTAATAGTGAATCTGCAGCAGAACTGCTGAGTAAGATCTCAAAGGATTCATCTCAAAAGAAAACCTATTTAACTTGTTCCCAAAAGCGCAGCTGCAATTTGAGAGTTTTCTCAATAAAATACAGTTTTTGACATTTATTGTGTGCTACGGTCACAAAGATTATCATAACGTTGTATCATCATGTTTCCTTTCAAAGTAGCAGTACATTTATCAAAAGTTAATAACTAGCTTGTCTCCATCTTTGTGACCAGGCCAAAGGGGGTTTGCGACTAACTCTTTCGTTTTTACCAGTCTCAAACCTAAACAAATGTAGAAAATGGAGTCAGGAAGGGCATCTGCCATGAGAACCCTTTGCCAATTTAAGTCGTTTGTACGCTGAGCCAAAAAGGCGGGATTCAAACTTTGTTGTTGGGTAAAATTTCAACCTCAGATGAAGTTTCATTGGGGTTTCAAAAGTAGACAGCTATACATCCGTGTATAGGTTGTGTCCGCTAACGTAAAGGCAGTGTGTTACTTTGTACATTCTATTGTGTAGCCCATTGTTGGTCTTGGGGACCCTGGGTAACTCACAAGCACTTGGCAGAGGGTCCTTGCATTACTACCTTTTAAAAAAAAACAGTTCAGATGGAATTAAGGTACAATAAATACTATTCAGATGTAACGTTCAGAGACAACTCCTGGACGACTGAACGCTAACACAAAAATGTTCAACGATTTAAATGGCGTTTGCATGGTTGATTAAAACTATTCGCACGTTTTCAATGTTGTCCATGTTTAAGAATAATGCAGGAGAGTTGCATTGTTTTGCTTGACCACTGTCTAAATAATTGGCATTAGACACAAGCGACACACAAGCCCCCGGGACAGGTTAGAAAACACCGGTGTCGCCCGTACTTTGCTATTGTTCGAGCTGCAGTGTTCGTTGGCCTTTCGGACCGATGGTGTGCCGCTCTGTTCCGAGGAGGAGAGTGCAGCCACAGGGGGAGGCTGTCTGTCAGGGGTCATTAGGCAGCAGCAGCACGCCACGGTCCAGCCCCCGAAAAAAATAAAAAAATAAAAAAACAGACCAGAGAACTAGACCATGCACTGCAGAAGAGACGGGCCACTTCGCAGTCAACGCACTTCAGAGACGAGACACAAAACTGCATGCGAGTCATAGTCCATAAACTGCACGATACAGATGCACAACTAAATGGGGGAAATCTTGACCAAAACTGAATTCGCCATACATTTTTGTTTTAGGTCGTGTTGACTTGATAAACCAAACTGCGTAGGGGCTGTTCTCAAGTATATGACATCAACAGAAGTGGTCAGTAATTTACTAAAGTATACTTAAATTGAGTTGATGGAGATCTTGTTACGTTTACTCCACTATAAAGGCTAAAAAAAATAAAATAAAAGAAAAAAGCTGATTTGGCCATGTGATTAGTTCCTTTTAAAAGACTAATAATGCAAACTCTATCACCAGTAGGTGGCACTGTGCAATTCTACTGTGAAATTCCACTGACTCACAACAAAGAAGAAAGTTTGTCCCCGTCATGTTGTTGAACAGAGGGAAATTCTGGCACAATTTGAATGTTTTTTAAGCTTCAAAATATTTTTCCTTGTACTTTCTACTTTGATACGTACTATTTATGACAGCAAATACTTACGTACTTTCACTCAAGTATGAGCGAAATGTTTACACTGGAAAAAGAAATATAATTTTAAGCAAGACATGAATTTATGGATAAAATCGAAGTTATCAAAGTTCGAGTAGATTTGGCCTGGGCTTAGATAAAATAAAACAAGTACCTTTTTTCTTGAAACAGATTATTTTGTATAATTTCAAGAGAAAAATAAATATTTTTAAAAGTTATGTTAAGTTGTCTGATTTCAAAAGTGGGATGTATGATTGCTCCTTTGACATTAGCATTTTAATTTTCTCTTGGATTAGTTCAAACCGACTCAAATTCAACATAAAGAATAAAATAGAAAGAACCTTCATTCAAGTAATTTTAAGTAATTTATCTAATTTAAGATTTAATCTCATTTTTTTCCAGTGAAACCAGTAGTATCTGTACTTATCATCATTAAGTATTGGGCCAGAAAACAAGCATACCCCTTGTAGGTCACATGATCTGTGTCTACCGGATAACAACTTATTCCAAATTAATGAGCTAGGTACTGCACACCAGGAGGCACACACGCTTTTCTGTAGTGACCGTGACCCTTAAAAACCTAAAGGAACAACTTTGGCAGCCAGAGCAAATACAGTAGGCAGTAAACACAGACACAGGACTTCTTTTCCCCCCCTGCAGTATCATGCATTTATTCATGCAATTTTGCTGCGGTAAACAAGTTGAAATAATGAAAAAACAAAACTATTTGAGACCGATCATAGAGCAAAGCTGTTATGCATGCATCATCTATAGACTAATTATGTAGCATGCGCTTGTCTTGGCTGGGGCGGGACACAAGTACAAGTTTGTGGTTCTGTCCAAAACCTCAAGTATTCAATGAGTCTTGATCAGTACATTCCACCTTTCAATAGTCAACAAGCTGACAATTCAAAACCATCAAATAAAAGGCGTCGCTTGTCTGTTTTGTTGACCAGCTCGCCATGACGCGCTTTCAGCACAGCAGATGTGAACGACGCGACGGTATACGGTGTTTACGTATGGCCGCTGTGGGGTCTCTGTTGGGAGCTTGTTGTCCTGGACCAGTTGTTCCAGCGCCATCTGGACTCTCCGAGAGGCGCCGGTCCCCGCTCCGGGATTGAAACCTCAGCTTTAATCTGCGCGGCTGCTGAGTGGGGGGCTCTAATCTGGCTGATGGTGCATTTGACAAGCTGTTATACATGAAAGGAGCGGCGAGATCAGCGCGGAGAGAGCTGATGTGCGAGTCTAAGCGCTGGCTGAACGTCCGCAGAGACCGGTCGGACACATTGCGCTGTATAGACGACTAAACGCAGTACGAGTGAAACGCGGTGGTATTTGCGTCGTGGCGGTTTTGAATTCAACTACAGCCAATCCAGTGGAGGTGAAAAAAAAAGGTCTGGAGTGGGGTTCAGACTTTGGGCGACTAAAACGGAAACTTTTCTGGTTTTAAATTGTACAGGAGTGGAAAGCTGTTTACAATTTCCCCCATTTGTTAATATACTGTTCCTGACAGATGCACACTTCTCCCAGAACACAGCACACACTTTTCTTCATTAGGAGAAAGCTTTGCACTCTCGGGGTTAAAAGTGCACTTTGTTATCAAAATGGAAGGGTTTTACATGTACAGCGCGGCAATAGCAAATAAAAACTTTTGCATCTAGGGGGTCCTTTATCAAGACAGGTGCTGGATGGAAAATTGCATACAGCTACGTATTTGTGGGCATGCTGCACTGAATTTACAAATTGAAATTGCTTGTGTTATTGCACGAGGGCCTCAAATCTGATATGTAAATTGGAGTATGCACAAAAAACATGCACAAAAAACTTCGCACATGAGCAAACCGCTTGGTAATTTAGGTTTTGCCAGGAGAGTTTTAGATAAATGACTTCAATCAGCTGGTGGCTTAGTGCAATCAATGGCATTTAGTGTCTTATCAATTGAGAAAAACTGTAAGACGAGGTTCCCATAAAGGTTAAGATCAATCAGTTAGTACGATCGATTATTTCTTTGCCATATCGCACAGTCTCAGCAGAAACGACAAGACACACACTGAGCTACAAATCAATCTCCAACAGGTGGCGGCTGCAAACAACACATTATCAGTGTTAGGAATTCAGTGGTGCAGAAAATAAAGCATGGCTCAAAAAACTGTTTTTGCAATCAAACTAAGTGCCAGAGAGCAAAACTGATCAGTTTACAAACCCAAAATAAACATTTGTTAGAAAGGCTTCTCATGTGATAGCAATCAAAATTGAAATAGCAGTTTTAACCATAACAATTAGCAAATAGTAATGGCTGTAATGATTTAGGTAAAAGTTTCAGGAAACATCTGCAAGGATACAAATGCTTTTTGCACGAAGAGAAGGGGGATATAACCTGAGGGGGTGTGATAACTTTAAGGTTCAAGCAGTGTCTTCCACTAGGAAAAGTATGTGTGTGTCTGTTTGTGGAGTTAAACTCTGGAACAAATTGGGGGCAGAATTTAAACAATGTTCAAATATTCATCATTTCAAATCAAGATATAAAAAAATGGTATGGTCAAAGTACCAGAAGGAGGAAATGGGTACTTGACTTGATTGCTAATGGGTGTTACAAAGTGCTGTAAAGGTCAGATCTAAATAAGAATGAGTTATATTGTGGTTGTTACTATTATACTATTGCAGTTGTTATTGCCATTTTTATTGCTGTTGCTATTGCTGTTGTGTTGTTATCATCACTATTTTAACTTTAAACTTTAAATATAACAGTCTAGGATTAATGCCTAACAATCTATAGATTATTCTTAGAATCAAACTTAATCGATTCAGAAAGCGGTATTGCTATTGATGCTGATGGTACTATAAAATAATTAAATTCTCAGAAGTAAAACATGCACATATCCATGTACTCCGCATTCAACATAACCCGTAGTACAGGGCAGACAGGCGGGGGTCGGCAGCTCGAGGAAACCCTCTTTTGGCAGCAGACTCCTAAAATGTGTCTCTTTTAATGCATAGTATAGGACACTTAACAAATGATGGTCTGGTTGCTCGGGGGCTGCTCCCCTCTGGCAGCAGGTCCAGTCACAGAAAGGAAAAAAAGAAAAGCCCCGAATCCTTTTAAACACACATCATTAAGACTATTCTTGTTATCATGGGCATTAATTAGTCTGCGATTACTGTACCTTTCATTAATAAATGTGGAGTATGTTATGTATCATTCAAACACCTTGATACGGAGTAATGCTATATGGGTTGTAATGGTGATGATGAATAACGGTAATGCCAACATGGTAATAAATTCAGCATGGGAAACAAAATAATACACTGGTTATAACGTATAAGATACTGTGAATGTTGACCTAGTGTGGTGCAGTGTTGCATTTGTTAATATGTAACTAACTCAATTGATAATTGCGTTGTAAGATAACAAGAACTATACGGTGTTGTTACATATTGTTATTTAAGTTTATGAGCGGGGGTGGGAGTCAATAAGCTTGTCTTCTTCCCACTCCTTTTCGAGCTAAAATGTAAATAATTTTTTATTTATTTTCTCTCTCTTATTATGTATATATATTTTCTGTTCTTCCTTCTTGGCTCTTGTGCCTTGTGTGTGTAGCTCGAAATAAAAACTAAAAAAAAATACAAATAAAATAAAAACATCGCTATTGATCAGAGATGGTCAGTAACAAAGTCTTAAGTAACCTTAAGGTACTTATGGTTAAGTAGAGCTTTTGAGGATCTGCACTGCACGTTTTGCTTTTCATTCACTGCATTTGAAAGATAATTATAATATTTTGTTTTGCTCAATTTAAAGCAAAGTGCAGATGTACTGCCAATGCCACTGATTCACGGCCAGGGAGAAGGTTCGTCCCTGTTGTATTACCGTACAGGTAGTGAAATTGGATTTTATATTTTTGAAGCTTATTTAAACTGATTTACTTTAAACACCTCAGTACTTTCACCCAAGTAATCATTTGACCGAGCAGTTTTGACTTGTATTGCAGTAATACTCAAGTAATGAACTCAAGTACTTTGACCACCACTGCTATTGTCTAATATAAAGAACGTCTATTTGAAACTTTGTGCAGGTCTATTAAGCAGTCCTTTACTTTTCCACTCAGGAGCCTTAGTCCTCTGTGTGCTGTTCTTAAAATAGGAAACCAGTGGCAAATTCGCCGAGAGAAGGTGAAGGAGACGGATGAACGAGCGGCGAGGCGAGTTAGTGGCTCGTAGACGAACAGCCCAAAGCAGCGGACTCCAGCCTTCGATAACGCGAGATGACAGACCGACTGGAGTCCGCTTTTGTTTTGGCTCCGAGCTGTGGGCGATATATTAAGAGCGCGCAAGAAATCATTAGTTCATGTGGGGTTTTGAAGCTTCTACCGATGCCGGATTTAAGCAAAACGTGAAATTATAATTTTTTTGTGGTGGCTTAAATCCCTCCGGTTTTCGCGGGCCAGCTGGTGAAGGCAGACGACAGGGTTCAGGGGTGACGGTCTACGTGGAAACTCCGAGCGCGGTTCATCCTCTTAGGAAGAGTCATGTTATCTGACCTGATGTGGCCACAGCTGGAGCAGAGCTGACACTATAGTGCTCTGGAGTTCGAACAGGTGTTCGAGTCACTTTTCTGAACCCATCCCTGGAGCATTAGCATAATATGAGAGGAAAATTGCACTTTAGGGTGATGGAGACTAATCCTCGAGAATGTAAATACAAATGCAAGTTTATTCAACCTGTGCATGGTCTAGAAATGCACCAGACGATCCAGCTTGTTTTGCTTCTGATACTGATACTGGGGGGTTGAGTATTTGCCAATATCCGATATTAACCGATATCAAGTGACTCTTTAAAGTGTCTTTCTCCATTGTTAGATCAATAAAGTGTATTTTTTGCAGACAAAATGTTATCAGGTATAGGCTATCTATTAATAAACTGTAACTGTAATAAACAAGAATAACTTTTATTAAGGTTACATTAATATGAACAACTCACATAAATTGATCTGATCATTACAACTTGCGCATTACAAATAAGTTATATAATTTATTCTTTAACAGCATTTCAGAAACTAAAATACAGCAGTGACCGATTTTATTTTATTAGGCTACTTTAGGTATTTCTATTATTTAGAAATACCTAAGATTTGCTTAGTTACCTAGTTGCTTGATTAGTTGCCGTTAACATTAGCATGCTGCCACTAGCTTTGGCATACTGTTGCTAGCTTAAGCATACTGTTGCTAGCTTTGGCATGCTGTCGCTAGCTTTAGCATGCTGCCACTAGCTTTAGTATGCTGCTGCTAGCTTTAGCATGCTGCCACTAGCTTGAGCATACTGCTCGTGGCATGTTGCTCGTGGCATTTTCCACTGTGATAAAAAATACGTGTGTGGAGAATAAAACTACCTCAGCAATTGAATTCTCTAAAATGAGGCACAGCATGCCCATATTCACATCGATTTAGTTAGTGAAAGTTGTGTTGAGAGCCAAAACTGGTATGGGTTCAGTATCGGATATTTGGAGCCGATAACCGGTTTTGTATTTGTTCAGGTATCGGCTCCGATATCTGATACCAGTACCGGATTGGTGCATCCCGAGCATGGTCTGTGAATATTGTTGCCACACAGAAAAGTTAGCATTTTACCTGTAGCGGCTGCCTTCTGACATTTGAGGATGCACTGACTATTTGTATAAGCTGTGATAGGTTGTTCTGGAATTGGTTTGGGTAAACCTTTAGTGGAGTTTTCCAATATTACAATGATATACTGTCTGCCATATTTGCTTGCTAAACCTTGCAACACAATTTTGTATACGCCAAATACATTTGATCATTATACCAACACAGTCAAGATTAAAACATGGCAAATCATATCACATTTGCCACGGAGACATCACAGCATGGTGTTCTTTTTATAAAACCTATTGGCAGCCGTGTGGAGCCTGCGATTTACAGTTTGCCGGAGGGTCTGGTAGAAAAGCAGATACAAAGAACCGCATTGGAACATAAAACTAAAGCTAAGCCGAAGCGGACAGCCTTGATCTCAAAAGCCAAACCCATGAAGTGGCAGAAATGCTCCCAATCAACAGCTTATCACGACAAATGTTCTATATTTCTCCTCTGAGGACTTTTCCCCACACCGGACATAACAGTGAACCACGATTTACTATTTAAACTGCTGCCTTCCTGTCAATCATCTGTAACCTCAGCAATAAGCCAAAGACGATGAGTGAATCAATATTAATGCGACTTAATGAAGTTGCTTTGAAGTTACTTTGCGAAAAGAAAGTGGAGAAAATATTTGCCCACGCAATCTCTTTCAGCCAAGGTTATAACTCTCCACAGCATATTTCATCTATTTTTAAACTTTCTACCTAAAGTTTCTTGCTGTTCATTGTCAGTCGCCGTGTCGCCTCTCCATACGTCCTCCTGTTGAGGCCTTACTCTTTCTGCATTGTAATTCCTGGCATTTCGTAATGTCATTTGTGGCCTGGAGGCAGTCTCTTTCTCTCTCTCTCTCTGTCCACAGCGGAGTGATTGGCATCTTTGAGCTGTAACTTAACAAAGGATAGACCTGCCACGGAGGGTTTAGATCCGGGGGCGGACTCTTTACGGCAGCTGTCAGTGATGGAGTGACGGGCTGCTCTGTTCCCCCTCAGGCTCTGTCTCCCAAACGCACTCCCCTCCACGGGTTCAGGCCGTCACACAACAAGCACCGAGCTAAACTGAGAGATGAGAATTAAGACAAAGAGTGTAATCATGAGAAAATGGGCGCCATAGCTATCGATTCATAAATTTAGCAGCTCTGCCATTATGGTTGATGTAACACACGGAAAACAAAACAGCAACATCTGCTGCTTTAAAACCTAGATCCCAAATCATCAGCGCTGCCAATTTAAGTGAACTATTTTGGCACAGGCAACCAATCAGGCATAACAATACGGCAATGGATCGCTTCTAGGTGGAAGGAATGATTCTTGGTAATCTTCAATGTATCGTACGTGGGATGGAAGACAAAGTAGGGACTTTCGAAAGGGGAAATCACAGCCAACGTAGAATTGTGGGAGCTGATATGGATAACGGATGTAGCTTATCAATAAATACAACGTTTTTAACTCCAAAATAGGCTAGACTTCAAACATGTCCAATTTTATATTCTGCCTGAGCAAAAACAAAAGTGGCCACTTGGATTTCACTAACTGTTATGATCTGTTACTGCAGTTGGTCAGGTCTAGGTTCAGTAACATTATGTGCCCAAAGAATGAGATCAGCCGACTATTTGAACATCCCGAATGACCAGGTTATTCTATCACTGGACTGCATATTCCCTGATAGTACAAAGCCAGGATACATCAAACTGTGAAAATACAAGATTTTGGTGAAAAATGAATGCAACACTGGAGCTTTTACCATTGCAGAAGCTTATTGAAACAATGCCACAGTGAATGCTGCTGTAATCAAAGCTAAAGGTTGTCCAACTATTGGAGCGTGTGACCTATTTTTTTGTATTGACTTTTTTGGGGGGTCAGGCAATATATGTTGTAGACAGTTCAAACAAAGAATAGTGATCACAGAGAGCAATATGTGATGTTCATCATTAAGTACTGTTACTATTATGTGGTGATTAGAAAACTTAAGAGATCATGTTTTGGAGCTCAGTCTGTCTGGAAAAACATTAAAAATCATTAAACAGAAAATAATTGATGCTTTAAAACAAGTCCAAATGTAACTTTCCGTTTGCTAAAATTTACTATTTAGGTAATGTTTGACAAAATGCCTATTTCCACCCATAACAAAATATTGACTAATTTGGTAAGCGATAATTTTTATCTGATCTCCGCAAAGACAAATGACAAAACAGCACTATACTGTAATACTCAATAGAACTCTAAATTACTAAAAGCATGCAGTATTTCGTTTTTTTTATCACTATCATCATCATCATCAGTATCATTAGAAACTGTGTGTAAAATCTCTTGATAAAACAGGCTCATAAAGTTATGCTGCTTGTGTATTAGTTTTTGTAATTAGTTATTGTTTGTGCGCCATTCCAAATGGAAAAGCATTTGTCTCGGTTGCATGTGTGAAGCGAAGGCTGAGGCCGCTCTGTTTGGCGGACTGCTGTGTGGGAGTTTAGAAGACTTGAGTTGGCATTGACTTTTCTCCAGTGTTGGTGGATAAAAATAAGAATTACTTCATTTTATCATGTGCTGCTTGAGCACTTTATCCGAGGGAAGGAGCCGCGGCGAGTGCAGGATTGAGGCCAAGCAAATTGCCATGTGAATTACTGCGCCCGTACAGCCAACGTACAGTCCATTGAGTTCATATTGGAATAAGCCTGTTGATGGTTTAATCTGCACATGGTGTTCTTAATCTCACATATTGAGTTATTTGTGCGCTTTTCGTGGCGAGTGAGAGGCGGAGGAACAGGCTGACGATTTGGATTGAATACCGGGATCAAAAGATGTGAAATCAAGTGTGAATATTTCATCAACAACTGTGTTAAGTGCGAAATGCTTTTAACTTCCTGTGTACAAATGAAGCAAATCACACCTGGCAGCAATCGATGACTAAGATGGGAACGGGGCAACGGAAGTAAACATGCACTTGCTATGCTTCGGAACTAGAATTTAATAAAGGTTGCAATGGTAGCAGAGTGGTTAGCGCTCCTGTCTCTCCGATAAAAAGTGAGCGATGCAGTTTGCGGGGCCTCACTATGTTCATTTGGAGTTTGGCGCCTCTAAATTGCTTAACAAATGAGCGTCAGACAGAATGGTTGTCTGTCCCGGTGTGTTACCGAGGCCCGTAGACACCAGCGCACGAGAACGACTGGCAAAACAAGTAAATTGAAAATGGAAAACGGCACCTCCTCTTCTCGACTTTATGGCTTAAGCCTCTATTCCACTGCAAGGCCAAACAAGGACTGAAAGATATTGGTTTCAGTCCCCAGACACAAAAGCGAGAAAACGAAACAAAGACTTTTGAAAAAACGGCTGCACCAGACTGTTGATGTCAGTTCAGCGCAATGACAATGTGTGATGTTTTGCGAATCCTAATGAGGTAAAAAAAAACATGTCATATTTTGTGTTTTGGCAGGGCATTATCGCCAGGCCGAGGTTGGCGTGAGGAAGCCCCCAGAGATCCCAGTCCGCTGAGCCCATGTGACAGACATGAAGATCCTGTACTATGGACCAATACGTCCAGAGAGTCTGGGTGAGTACAGGGCGGACAGTGGGCAAATGGAATATGTAGGATGTGGGATATGTCATAGTAAAAACAAAAATGACTGGCAGGCCACAAAAGCAGTCCTTCAATTAGGCTTGGACAGAAGCATGAAGCTTGTCGAACAGGGGACGCCCATGGCATTACACAAATAATCATTACAGGCCTTGTTCATATCAGCTCAATTGTTTTGAGCCGTTCACAGTGGGAGAGACCTTCACTTAAATGTAGTCGTTTTTCAATACAGTCTTATTGGCATATCTTGGTATATCTAATCTAATTGAAAACTGGAGTAAATAAACTCACCATGCTGATTTCACTTCTGGTTTAGCCCTTTATTAGTTCACTCATGTCACTTTGTCACTAAGCAATCGTTTTTTAAGTTGGACAGATCTCCCCAAATTTTTTAATTTGTGCCTCATTTACAAAGCCCTACATGATCTGGCCCCTGCTCCTCTGGCCGCTCTCATCACCCAAAGAAACATCTTGGGTCGTGTCACCCGAGGCTCAATGAGAGGTGACTGTGTAATCCCTCTCAGAAAGAGCAGCTTCAGTCAGGCGGCCTGGTCTGTGAGAGCTCCCAGAGAGTGGAACTGTGTACCCGACACCATCAAACATTTATCCTCTTACAAACCATTTAAGAAACATTTGCATGAGTGGCTGGTGAACCAATTTACATGCACACACTAAAACCTGTCCATTTGGCCGCTCACTGTACATTTTTGTAAATATTGTATTATATATGTTGTGTTTTATTAACAATGTCTGTTTTATTGCCATTTTGACATCATGGCCGGGGGACTACAGATGAAAAATAGCGTCTTTGGCTAATTCTGGCTGTTTTACTCATGTTTTAATCATGTGTTTTATGAAATTGCGCTGTCCCCTTTTGAAAAATAAACTAATCTAAAAAAAAAAGCACATTTTTCTCCAGTTCAATATTACCCAAATCTAAAAGCTTCTTGACTGTAGAGCTTACAACCTTTGGCCAGTGTAACGCCTCATTTTGAAAGCTAGGACCTACAAAACTGATCTAAACTTTTTTTTCGCGTTGTTGCCGCATTTATGTCACGTATTTGTCGCCTTTTCATCGCTTTTTTGCCTTTAATGTTTTTCTGTTGCTTTTTTGTCATGTTTTCATTGTCTTTGTTTTTTGTCACATTTTTGTTTACAGCCAAGAGGCCAGTGAAATGCCTCATTTGGAAGCTATAACCTTATAGACACATAGGCATTACTCATTAAGACATAAGTTGTCTATTTCACTTGTTTGTCTTAGAGTCAAAAGGTCATCGCTTGAAATTGTATTCTGTTCCCTTTCAGCTTATACAGTCCTCTCCTCTTTGGCCCTGGCTTTCCTCTGCCTCCTTGGTTCGGCCCACACATGTCCCGGGGTCTGCAGCTGCTCCATAAACTCCACAAACTGCACTGGAGTGGGCCTCGTGTCCCTGAGCCCCATCACGCCGCTCCTCGACCAGGACCTGCGCATACTGCACCTCTCCCAAAACAACCTCTCCTCCCTGGGTCACTCGGAGCTGTCCAACCTCAGCTCCCTGGAACTCCTGGATCTTTCTCACAACTACTTTTCGATCCTTCAAGCGCGAGTGTTCTCGAGTCTGGCAGATTTACGATGGCTGAATTTGTCCGGGAACAACCTTGGAGGTCAAAGCGCAGCAACCACATCATCCGACCACGTCAACCATCTGGAGATGATTTATGGACTCAATCAAACTCACGGAAGCATAGGCATCAGCAAGGAGGTTTTCAGCGGGCTGTGGAGATTACGAGGTCTCGACTTGTCGCTGAACGGGCTCCTGTGGCTGCCGAAAGGCCTGCTGGACGGGCTGCAGGGGCTGGTCTGGTTGTCCTTAGCCGGAAACAGGCTCACCTCACTGGACAGAGCCACGTTCGAGCCCCTGGTGAGGCTCCAGCAGCTGCAGGTCACAGGAAATCCCTGGGTGTGTGACTGCAAGCTGAGGGATTTCAAACACTGGATGGAGTGGCTCATTTACAGAGGTGAGTAATATGCATTAATATGCGAGATTACGCCTCGGACATAATGACAATGTGACTTTGACTATTATTTTTAGCTAAAGGCAAGACATGGTAGGTGAGAACATCGATTATTCACACAGTGGTCAGTGTTGAAAACTTTACACTCTAAACTCTAACCCTATTTTGGGACATTTTGTTCGCTAGCAAGTCAGAGATTTACAGGAAGTAACTACAACAGGGCCATAGGGGCTGGTGCAATGTGTTTTGGGCAGCTCCAACAGCTGCCCCCACGACCCGGCAACGGACAAGTGGAAGAAGATGGATGGATGGAACTACAACAGCACGCAGCTCTCTTATCTTTCACACGCATATTCATTCAGAAATCAAAGTTTTGGTAGCCTATGCAAAAACAAAAAAAGGTATCCAAAATCCATTTTGAAGAATCGCACCACAGCGGGACCGGCTGAAGGCGACATCTCTTTCTCTCGAGACACGAACATTGTTTTTAGTTTTGACATGTGAGAGCCTAATGCTTAAGGAAGAACACAGGGCAGCACAATATAAATGAGGAAATGAATGCAAGGCTGCCATCAGTGCTGCTTGTAATAAACCACGCCTCAGTCAACCTCTTTGCTTTCTCTCGCAAGTGGCGAAGGCATATAGCGCAACAGATCCACCACTCGGAAAATACCATATCACAAGATCTGGCCCTAAATGTTTTGTTTTTGTTTTTGTGGTGTGTCTAGTCTACAGCAAAAGTTTCAAATTTATATCTCCATTCACCTGCAATGTCTTGCTTTAATACGAGTTAAAATAACACCCAGCCAGGGAGGGTTTGTGTGAGCTACAAATGCACTTGGGCAGCAACAAAGAGGTTTTACTCAACTGCCTCTGACTTTCACAGTTTGAAAACAGGATAATTTAGGTGGTGCCGCTCTATAACAAAATACAAATCTTACTGATCCCCCTCTTAGAATTACTACTTTTCTTGTCCGTAACTGGATTCCTGAATAACTGCAGCATTAACAATAGCCTGAGTCTTCACATTCATCGATTGGCCTAACCCTTGACCTATATATCCGAACATATTTTTCGAGATCGGAGCAGACTCCCAATACCAGTATTGGTATCAGTGCATCCCTAACTTTGAACTTCTGTATCTTGACTACATGCCAGTCATTACTTAAGCCTGTACACACTCATGACTGCAGACAAATCCAGGAGAAGTTCTTCTGAGCTGTGCAAACCACAAATCCATCTGAGCACACATAAGAGGCAAATGACTTTCACCATTTCAAACACAGTTCCTCAAAACCTCTCAAATGTACGGCATTAATCTTTGCTCTGCATGAAGATTGCACTCTGGGCTACGGCATCAAAGAATATAATGACTCCAGTCTCACTCAATCCCCTCTCGTCTCCTCCTGCTTCCTCCCTTTGTCGACTTTAATTTATTCTGCCCCGCTCTCCTCTGTCTGTGTGTTTTAATAGATGGGCAGGTGGACTCGATGCGCTGCAGTCTCCCGGGGAATCTCAAAGACCGAGACATCCGCAGCGTCCCGGCCGAAATGTTCAGCTACTGCCTGCAACAGCAAATAATAAAGCAAACAACAACCACCACAGCCAAAGAGGCCCAGCACGGCCACGCCACCAGACCCCTGTGCCCTCCCGGTCGCATCCAAAATAACGAAGACTGTGTCCGGCAGCGCTACCCGCCCCGCCAGCGTCCGCAGGGCCCACGGGACGCAGATCATAGCGGGGGTCGTGTGCGGGACGGTGTGCGTCATGATGGTGGTAGCGGCTACGTACGGGTGTGTCTACGCGACGCTAATGGCAAGGTATCAGAAGAAGGTGAAAAGCAGGGGACAGCCGCTCATGGCCGAGTCAGGGGGGGACACAGATGTGGAAGATGGGCAAATGTCCCCAAATTCTCCGGAAGAAACGCCGCCGAAAGATGCCTGCGGCATTGTGCACGGATACAGGATCAGCAGTTTCTGACCCTTGGATTTTGACAGACAATGCGGGTCCTGGTCTAGAGGCTTTTTTTCTCAATGAGATGTTTAAGTATCTGGACTTTTTAGGTTGGATTGCACCTTACCCTAACATAGGGCTAGTATTACACTGTCAGTTACAATCTTTTTCCCCTTTTCCCTTTCTTACAATTACCTGCAAACAATGGTGGGCGGTAACTTGTATTTGAGCTTAGCAGAGATTTTAATCAGATGCCTTTCCTCATGCAACTCTATACTTATCTAAGCTTGGGACTGGTACAGTTTACCGTGGCTGCACCCACTGAGGCTGGATTAGATTGTAGTATCAATAGAAAACCTGGACTGAAAAAAGTGTTAATCGTATGCAGTAAAACAAACAAAATAAGAATACATTCTCGTAGTCTAATGTCTTGATTTCAGCTAATTTTCCATATCGCTGTTCCCAAATATGAGCTACAATTTGTCGCCTGGTTTGTTCCATTGTCTCCCATATCACGTAAAAAAAAAATAAAAAAAAAACTTTTTGGAGCCCATACACCATCACAGCCATTGTAAACTCCAACTGGACAGCGCTATCGCTTTTTAGCTCGTCGTTGGATAAAAATGATGTTCTTCATTTTGTGTTGACTGTGGCTAATACCCCTTGTCGCCAGTGAAGGACGTTCTCAGCAACTCCCGAAATGGAACAAGCAGTCTTTATCGAATGTCTTTCTCTCTCACACACACACACACACACACACACACATACGTGGTTTTATGGTTTATGTTGACCTTTTGGAAAAACCAACCCTGGTGTGGTTTAAGAGGACTATGGTTTCCCAAGGTCCTAGAGAGATAAGCTCTGGATAGACTAACTGTAAAAAATCTGAAAAAAATTTAGGTCTATTTAACATCCTTGTATCAGCTACGGTTGTCTATACACAGCCACCGACCAGAAGGTGGTTCATGAGGACCAAAGATGAATTATGAGGACTTTAAACATAACTGAACCACAATTCCCCTATGAGAGACCAACAGGCCCGTTTGGAACCATGAGGCCGTCCTTCCGTGGACCCACCACCTGCAGGAGGAGCCATAGGGGACTGGTGCTATGTGATTTGGGCAGCTCCAACGGCTGCCTCCACGACCCGGCAACGGACAAGTGGGAGAAAATGGATGGATGGATGAACCACAATTAGAGGCTGGAAAAGTTTTAATGTTCTTCATACATACACTCCATGCTTATCCATCTTTTACCTTTAGTTGTCTTTTATGTGCTAGTCCACGATTTCTCACAAAGTCTCTTATATTCTGCAGTGTTCTCTGACTTAAGGCCATTTCTGCTTGCTTACACTGAGTTACTTCATTTTTTGTGGCCAGTTTTCCTCTCTTGATGTGTTTTTTAAAATGCCGCATTACAGCTGCTTCTTCAGTCTTTGACCATGCTCTTTTTGTCACTCTGCGTTTTGGTCCAGGTTGCTTTGCAGGCCTCTGTGCTGCCTCTGAAAAGGAAAATTAGGAATTAATTTAAACAAAACAATGTGAATAAGTCAGAGCAAGACTACTACAAGAGTAAACAGAAGAACTTGCCTTCAAAATCAGAGGTATCTCCATCAGCTATGTCGATCGGGTCATCATCTATAACCACAGTTGCCGCTTGTTTCTCAGCAGAGTCCCCCGAGTCACTGTGACTCTCCTCTTCGGCCTCATCTGCACTGATGGGAATTTCATCTAAAAACAAAAGGGGGATTCAATTCAATCAGCCCGCTCCTAAAGCCACCAGGCCTGGGAAAACTCACCAAGGCTGGGGCTAAGATCCCCAGCCGGCTCCTAAAGCTACCAGCCCCGCACCGACATCCACCACAATGACCCACCCTCTACTCCACTTACACTACCCGGCTCAGGGCACTCCAACCCCGGCCTACGTGCACACACTCGCCCCCCTGGCTCCTCTGGACCTCCTCTGACCAGCCTGCTCCTAAAGCTACCAGCTCCGCACCGACATCCACCACAATGACCCACCCTCTACTCCACTTACACTACCCGGCTCAGGGCACTCCTACCCCGGCCTACGTGCACACACTCGCCCCCCTGGCTCCTCTGGACCTCCTCTGACCAGCCTGCTCCTAAAGCTACCAGCTCCGCACCGACATCCACCACAATGACCCACCCTCTACTCCACTTACACTACCCGGCTCAGGGCACTCCTACCCCGGCCTACGTGCACACACTCGCCCCCCTGGCTCCTCTGGACCTCCGGGGACACACAGCCCACATCTCGGACCCACTCTTAAGCACCCCTCCTCGGACTACACCCCCCAACTCATCCAGGCCGGGGAAAACTCACCAAGGCTGGGGCTAAGTTCCACAGCCAGCTCCAAAACCCAATAGCCCGGTCCCCATATCATCCAGCCCGGGGATAAATCCTCCAGGCCGGGGCTAAGTTCCATTCAGAAAATACTTGATAACGTATATTTAACAAGGACTAGATACTTACCAATATATTTTCTTGTCTTCTTTGGAGTGAACTTTCTCTTGGTCCTTCTTCTTCGCATTACCATTAGATGTCTTCCGAAATCACTCAACATGCCCGGACACATATCCCGCACGTGTCCCCATAAAGAACCAATCACAATGGAGCCTTCAATACCGCCAGAGTAGGGTAGGGGGAGCACATCATACACTCCATACACAAGAAGTCAGGTTGGGGTATTATATGGACGTCAAATAAACTTTCAATTTATGGTCTTTAAAAGCTAAGAATTTAAAAAAAACTTGATATGTGCATGATATATTATCATTGAGCATTAAAAGGACTTCAGAAAAACAATGAAATTATGCTCTTTATATGCTAAAAATTAAAATACAAAATCTTGGTTTATGAGGACCGTAGCATAGTCCTGCTAATCCCCTTAGGTTCTCGTAGTGCTGGTGAGTAGTCAGGTCAATTGGCTCCATAAACCATATATACAGACACACACGCACACACACACACACACACACACACACACACACACACACACACACAGGCGCAGTCCTGACGAGGGGTGTCCTTTATCCCAGAATCGGATATTCATCAATATATCAAAAAGGCATGTTTTAATTTAAATAGCAACATTATATAATTAAGCGCATATATTAGCCTTCTGTAGTGATGTATGATTAAGTCAAAGTCAAGTGTTGCACAAAGAGAGACATTATTAAGCATTACAGAGGTCAAATAAAAAAGTTGAACATACATTTTGAAAGCAGACATTACTATGCATCAGAAAAACTTCAGAGAATTTTTAGACAACACGGAATTCCATTGTACCACAAACCAGAGAACACCCTGAGACAAAAATTAGTTCATCCCAAAGACAAAACCCTGAGCCACAAACAGAGCAATGTGGTTTATTCTATTTGTTGCACAGAAGAGGAATGCACAGAACATTATATTGGAGGAACCAAACAAGGGGCTTTATCAACACCGCAGGGAAAGCACAAGCGGTCCTCAGTCTGCTGTGCACCCAAGCACTCCTTTGAAGACAGAGAGGTTAAAATTTTAGCTCAAGAAAAACGTTGGTTTGAAAGAGGAGTCGATGGAGGAACTTTGTGAAAAAAGAGAATCCCTCCAGGTCCACAGATGGCGGACTCAGATTTCACATGTCTCCACTTTACAGTCGCTCTTGCGGCCCAGGCCGGGAGAGCTCTGTTATGTTAATGAGGCTGCAGCTCAGCCCAGGACAGATAATGATCAGCTGAGATTAAGGCCATTCAGACTGAAACTCAGGTGTGAATTAGGTCGTTAGGACTGATAACTACAAAGACTGATAACTACAAAGATGTTAACCTACAGGTGAGAGTAGCTGTTTATAGGGGAGGGGGACTAAGCCAATTTTAACTCCGCCCAGTGGTCTTTATCTTGTCTGCGGGCTGAGCTGAAACTTTAGTGCGCTGACGAAGCCTTTTGGATGAGAGGCGAAACGTTTGACACATACAGAAGACGACTCAAGAACCTTCATTGAAGATTACTATGCATTGCTCCTCCCTTTCATCTAAGAAAAGTGAAATACATTTGCAATCTGTAAACAACCGCGTTTTCATAACACGGCTTGCTTGTCTTCTATCTCCATCACAGAACTGTCTGTAAACTGCCATTTGTCTCGCTCGCCCATCTTCTTCTTCTTCCCTAAACTTAATATTGCCTTACCTCTTCCCTGTCATATTCCCCTCTGTTTAAATAGGCCAAAGTCAGACGGCGGCGGGAGATATTGCAAAGACAGGAACAAGTCTAAAAAGGTCTAATATCTGGAGAGGAGTGCCCTGTGGTTCTGTGTGATAAAGCTGGGAGTCGAGGGGCAGGGACTTATGGCACCTCCAACGGGGCGGACTCCATTCAAAGACGAGGGGAGACTGCGGAGACTGTCTTTAATGTATGGATGCTCTGCGCATTGTAATTCCCGGCGCTGCATCTCCAAGTCGAAACTACTCACTTGCAACTTTTTGGCACCCAATTGCTTCTTTATTAGTGTATTGATTTTGAAATACGATTGTACTTTTGTCTACTGTGAATCTTAGAAACCCTGTTTAAAAGTTATCATATCTTGTTTTTGTTTGCAAATGTGTATTTTTTGTTGTTGCGTAATCATAATAATGAGTTTGTTTCACTGAGATCTTAAGTAATGTTTGATTATACAAATGCATTAACAAATGTAGTATATCAGAGTGCTTCTGCTGCATTTAGCTTGATTATCTGATAGTCTAGAGCTGTGCTGCCACCTAGTGGACAAGCTTGGAGCAACTATGCAGCTCTAGCATCTGTTAAGGACCTATTATTGTCAACTACTGTATGAAGTTGACTACGCGGAGGAGAGTGTGTCGAGGAGAGAGCCATACAAGTCTAACCTGCTGACGTGTGTTCTGACTTGCGTTGTTTATGTTTTCGGAGAAGCACATCAAATATTGTACATCTGACCCTGAGGACTGTTATGATGCAAATAATATTAAACTTTTATATTTATCTAAGCGAGACATATCTTCTTTTCAAACGCACAGACCGTGTTGGGCTTATTTCTATTCAAAATCTTAAGTGACTGCAGTGCACCTATTCCACCAACTCTTAGATAGGGGACTATTCACACCTGGAGTAGGGTCGGGGTGAGGCCTGTTTTACAATAGTTTCGCGTCACTAGGATGAATAAAAGGTGTGAGTTGAGTTCAATATCAAAATATTTTTTGGCACAAGCAGGATAACAAGAGGACTGGCATAGGTACTGTGGTATTTAGGTTTTGATGCTGACAGCATTAAAGGAAGTGACTTAGATGTTTCAGCTCAAAGAAATTATCATTTCCCCCATTTTTTTTCCTGAAATGTTCCCTCATTTTCCCCCAAAACCTTTTCCTAATTTTGCCAAGTTTTGTTATTATTTCCCCCCCCCCCCCAATTTTTTTTATCTGAATGTATGCCCAATTTGCCAATATTTTTTTTTTTAACAAATATTTTCCCTATTTTCTCATCATCCCCCCCATTTTCCCCTATAATTTTTTCAAAATATTTGCCAAATCTTCCCCATTTTTTTCTAAAATTATTTCTCCTTATTTTTTGCCACAATTCTTAACATTGGAGATGAACCTGATATTGTAAATCTGCAGATCTTCCAAACAATATTGTTGTTTTCTGGTTCTACATGACAAATATGTGATCGAAAAAGCCATTTGTTCTCTCGTGATTCAATTCAACTACAATTCAGAAGCTCACAATATACAGTGCCTCTCGAAAGTACTAATACACCTTGAACTTTTGCATATAAACCATAAACATAAAGATTTTATTTTGAATTTTTTACTGAAAGTTCCCACACACAAGTAACAGACAACTGTGAAGTGAAAGCAAAATGATACATGATTCTGTTATTTTTCAGAAAATAGAAAAGTGAAAAGTGGGGCGTGCTTAAGTATTCATACAACATTTTTCTGAGTGCATTAAATTGCCTTTATAACATTCCTAATGACTGCAGAAAGTTCACACCTTGCCCTAACCATTAAATAGAGGCCACCTGTGTGTAATCTACTCTCAGTATAATTCCAGCTGTTCTGTGAGGGCCT
Organism: Proterorhinus semilunaris; assembly: GCA_021464625.1. NCBI lineage: Eukaryota > Metazoa > Chordata > Actinopteri > Gobiiformes > Gobiidae > Proterorhinus > Proterorhinus semilunaris. The sequence goes on along the minus strand of CM038356.1, from coordinate 24,702,113 downwards.
CAGAGCTATGGTCAGAGTGTATTGGTCACTAAACAACATCATGAAGGCCAAGGAGCTCACCAGAGAGGTCAGGGATAAAGTTGTGGAGAGGTTTAAAGCAGCGTTAAGTTATACAAAGATTTCCCAAGACTTGAACATCTCACAGAGCACTGTTCAAGCCATCATTCGGAAATGGAAAGAGTATAGCACCACTGTAAACTTACCAAGACACGACCGTCCACCTAAACTAACAGACCGAACAAGGAGAGCACTGGTAAGAAATGAAACCAAGTGCCCCAAGATATCTCTGGAGGAGCTGCGACGTACTGCCGCTGAGCTGGGGGAATCTGTACATGGGACAACTATAAGTCGTACTCTACACAAATCTGGTTTTCATGGACGAGTGGCAAGAAGAAAGCCATTATTGAAAGGAGGCCATAAGAAATCCCGTTTGAAGTTTGCTAGAAGTCATATGGAGGACACAGCTACCATGTGGAAGAAGGTGCTTTGGTCAGATGAGACAAAAATTTGGCCCAAATGCAAAAGGTTATGTATGGCTCAAACTTAACACTGCTCATCGTCCTGAGTGCACCATCCCCAGTGTCAAATATGGTGGGGGGAGCATCATGCTATGGGGCTGCTTTTCCTCAGCGGGGACTGGGAAGATTGTAAGAATAGTTGGGAAGATGGATGGAGCCAAATACAGGGACATTTTGGAGGAAAACCTGCTGGAGTCAGCAAGAGAATTGAGGCTGGGGCGGAGATTCACCTTCCAGCAGGACAATGACCCTAAACACAAAGCTAAATCTACAATGGAATGGTTTAAAAACAAACATATTAATGTGTTAGAATGGCCCAGTCAAAGTCCTGACCTAAATCCTATTGAAAATCTGTGGAAAGACCTGAAAACTGCTGTTCACAAACGCTCTCCTTCTATTTTGACAGAGCTTGAGTTGTTTTGTAAAGAGGAATGGGCTAAAATGTCAGTCTCTAGATGTGCAAATCTTGTAGAGTCATAACCCAAAATACTTGCTGCTGTTATTGCAGCAAAAGGGGGTTCCACAAAGTATTAATTCATGCTGTATGAATACTTGTGCACGCCCGACTTTTCGGTTTTCTATTTTTTTAATAACAGAATCATGTATCATTTTGCTTTCACTTCACAGTTGTCTGTTACTTGTGTGTGAACTTTCAGTAAAAACATTCGAAATAAAATCTTTATGTTTAGGGTTGTAAACATGACAAAATGTGCAAAAGTTCCAGGTGTATTAGTACTTTCGAGAAGCACTGTATACATAATCTGATTCCAAAATATTGATGCAACCAACTATTTCTATTCGAATGAAAACTGAAAATCAACAATTTAAATCAAATTGATCCAACATAATAGCATGGTATATTTTAAATGAAATTGTATCTGAAATGTTTTTTTTATTTTTATTGTCAACTGCAGAATTGAATATTAGATCAAATGTGATGTGAATCATTCAGAATCTATAGACAAACAGACTCAACTCAGATAAGGAATCAAACCCGCAACTTTCCGCTGTATATGACAGGAAGGTTCACTGCTAACTCTGCTGCCATGACTAAACAGTCAAATAAGCACAAGCCAGCCAGGCATTTCACTCCTCTTGCAAGGCGTCTCCATTTATAGAGTCCAACTCAGACTATTTGCCAAAAGTGAATCAACAAGATTAGAGCAAGGAAAGGCAAAGGCAAGACACATTTTTGGACCCGAACTGCTGCAGCAAGCTAACAAATGCAATCGATGCAATTTAACGTCCCCAGCGATAAGAACACAGCCAAAAAAAAAGGATTCAATGCACTAAGGATGAGAGACAAAGCCCAAAGACAAAGAAAAAGTAGAAATTGATCAATATTTTTTGGAATAAACGGTGTGGTGACACGCCAAATGGTTACAGCACTGTCAGGAGTTGGACGCAGTTTTTATCAAGCAACATTTCTTTTCCGATCGTACGTACAAAATGTGGACAGTAGGTTAGGAAAAGTAGGACTCACCTCCGGCCACGGCAGTCTTCCCTGCGGAGGACACGACCACCGATGTGGTCGCCACAATGTACTTCACTCCTGGGAGGCAAAGACACACAAAAAAAGAATTCTGTGAACTACATGTACATGATTAAACCAGGATCATAAAATTCATAAAATAGGAAAAAAAAAATTAAGTTTTGAAAGCTGGTTACACTATCTGTGGAAGGATAATATTAAATCACTATTTCTCATACTGGGTCAAGCTGTAAACTCGCCACTGAATGTTTTGCTTACGTATCAGTCTGACGCTCTTAGACGGTATTTATCCCTCATCTGTGGAAGCATAGGCAGACTTGAATGGTAGGACTGGCGCAATGTCTGGTATTCATGTCTCCGGGTCCCGTAACGATGGTAAATAAACTTCTCCTGTATAAGACTTCCTGACTACCGCCTCTTCTTCATCGGTCCTCTCAAACATCAATTGTTATTTCTCTAACACTATCAACTATTAGACCACTGGTTGTCAAACTTTTCCCATCAAGTGCGAGGAAAAACGTGTAGGACATTTGTGAAATAGCGCCAACCTTTGTCATTGATAGGATAGTAGAAGAATCTCCCCGGAGTGTTTTCCACGGCCAGGCGGTACCACAGAGGGAAGTGATCGATGGTGAACAAGTTGTCCTTATCGCCCGGTGTCAGAAACCTCCTATTAGAGAGACGTTACGGTGTTATCAGGAGAACTATAAACCAAACAAAGCATGGGTATAAATGAATGGGCAAAAGGAAACGTGGGTTAGCTGCTTACTTGGCCACTCTGTTTTCGATTCCTGCGTATCTCATGAGCCTCAACAGCCCTGAGCGCGTCCCCAGGAAGGCAGTCTCGATCCCTGGCTCCACCCTGCACATAATTCATTATTATCATTAACGTATCCATGGCAACCAGGGCTGAACCTGTCTCCATTTAGCCTTAAGGTGACCAATTGCCCCCTTGGAATAGAACAATAAAGATGGTACTGGCAAGTATATTCTTCTTTTGTCACGATCCTATATGTATCACGATACTCAGGGGCCGATCCGATACTTACTGCGATACAGTAAGTAATTATGATAGGAATTTGTTTACCTTAAAATATGTAAAAAGATTGAAAAGTGCATGAACTCAAAATGTAACAAAGTGCTGTGTAACTGTTACAGGAAAATAAAGTAGTGCATGATAAAAATGCCTCTAAACACAAGTATTGAAAGTATTGCGACACTTGATATTGCAGCACAAAGTATTGCGACCCGATACGATATTATGTCACAGCCCTACAATCCACAATTTAAAATCACTGCATCACAAATACATGTTGCTACATCACAAATAAACGCTGTTATGTTAAAAGTCAGATCTGCTGCTCACAGTGAAATGTGCATGTTCATTTAACACTTATTGAAATTAATTATAGCATTTTATTTTAATTATTTGGTGCAATGTAGCACAGTATTGCTTTAAATGAAAGTGGTTCCAATGTTTTTGATCCTATTTTGTGAGGAAAACAAGAAGCAAGAGACTGGGCTGATAAGGATTCGGATTTTGACCGGCACTGCCCTCTGCAGGCAGCAGTAGGAACGACTCTATATTTACAAGCTTTCACTTTCCCCTAACACCATGCAGGCACGTTGATGGTGCCGCGATGAACACAATTTACGTTACATCTTCCGACTAGGCAAGGCATGCTTATTTATACCGCCTCCAGGAAATACTGATGGGATTGGTTCAGCAGAAGAAAGGAAGAAACAATCAACAATAAACAGGATTACTAAAAACTGCATGAATAAATTTGACCTTCCTATTTTTTCTTTTTATCAAAAACATCACAAAATAACAAAACAAAAACAAGAACAATACGTTTTTGACGAGGAACCCACATGGCTAAAAGCTAAAAAAAAGTCGATTTAGCACGATATGTCTCCTTGTAATGTAAATGTGTGACAGACTGGAGCAGACATTTTCACTTGCAGTTAAACTCACCTGTCGCTGAGCATCAGTGCGTTCCAGTAGGCCTCGAGAGGAGCCGTGACCACCGCGTCAAACAGCAGCTGGGACAACAAGACCTCGTCACCTGCGGACAAGGACGGACTCAGTGTTCAGCAGAGCAGGAACACGGAGGAATTATGCAACAGGACTTAAGCAAATGTAATGTTGTCACTTACACTCCAGGTCTGGCTCTTTGCCCAGCAGGTAGCGGATGGCGGCCTGAATCTGAGAGTATTTTCTGTGATCGGGGTCAATGTCGGTTTCACAGTAAGTCCTGCAAGAAATAAAACAAAATAAAATGAACTGTGACCAAACATTCAGTAAAATGTTATAAGAAGTGATTTACCAATCGGTGGCAATGAAAAGGTCTGGAGAGGTAAGGTCATGCAAACCTACAAACAAACCAGGTGAACATTTTTCAAAACTTATGCTCAATTAAAAATATATATATGTAAATTCATACCTTCCTCCACAGAGACGTTTCCAATAAACATGAGACTCCCGGGGCCCTGAGTCAGCACCATACCGAAGCTGACAGGAGGAAACAAACCGTTTACAACAGTGCCCTCTTGTGGGCAAAACAGGTAAATACTACAGGTTTTTGACAGTAAAATCAACACTGTAGAAGTAAAAGGTCTATATTTCAGAAACAAATGTAAATTCTGTTAACCATAGCAAACAGACTATTTACCTGAATGGAGTATCATCAATGTTTGTGTAGAAATAGTCATTGACCAAGAACAGAGGCCTTCTCTGTTGAAAGAAAGGGAAGAGGAAAAACAGTTAGACATAATTCAGTAATAGAGGCAACAAATTCACTACTGTTTTTGTCAAATCCCCCCAAATTAAAATATAATAAAATAATAAAATCTGTACCCCTTTATCCATAGACGATCTGGTGCTTAGAGTGAGGCTGCCGGTTTCGCCTCTCACCATGGCTGTCCTCAGCTTTAGAACAACAACAACAAACACTTTACTGTATGCATTATACTGCTTTTGAAAACGTTTCACACATTTCATTTGCATAATAATTGAGAGGGCCGGACATAGAGCACATAATACACTTACACAAATCAGCAAAGGTGGGTAGAGTATTTACTCAAGTAAGAGTGGCGTTACTTTAAAATCATTTAACTCAAGTAAAAGTAAAAAATAGTGGCTCAAATAATTACTCCAGAGTAATGGTAGTAGTACCCGGAAAAAATGTTACTTGAGTAGTGTGAGAACTGTTTGAGTGTAAAAGTTTGATGTTTCAGTAGTGACATAACTCATGAGAAACTAAACATAAAATAATGTGTAGTCACATCTCCGTGGAGACGTACCCACTTCTCGTACAGTATGAAAAAAGTACTTGCAAAAGTACAGTTACTTCAAAAAGTTACTCCATGTGCTTGAGTAAATGTAACTTTGTACTACCCACCTCTGAAAATAAGAGAGACTTCCCTTTCAAGATAATTAATAATGTACACTGACATAGTTTACACAACGACAGACCCATTTACCCCTCAAAAACGAAAGGGGCATTCCATCAATAAACTTATTATTAGTATTACATTTTGTCAAGACCCAGAGTCACAGTGACAATATATGTTCAGGCTGAACTAGAACTATTGTCTATTGCTCTACTAACGCCCTTCTACTATTACTATTTCAATTTCTTTACCTTATGTTTCATCATATTCATTTGTTTTGTATTCTTCAATTTGCAAGACAACACGTCGTTCGGAGGGCTATTTGTGAACAGTATTGCACTTCATCTTTCTTTCTGTGTGTTTTTCTGCCCCCTATTATATACACTGTGAACTCACCTGCTCATCCTTGTCTTCCCACTCCACCTCAGACAGATCCACGCTGTTGTAATTGGGCTTGGGCTTCAGTTTCTTGCCATCTTTGTACTGCCGCACACAGGAGAGACTTTTAATAGTGAAATACTGTACCCGCATCAATATGTAATACCACCTCCTAATGTACCCACCCATCTGCCCAGGCTTAAAATAGACAGAGGCGTAAATCAGTTCACACGAGTTCTTTATAGATCTTTGTTTAGCCTGCACTGTGATTTGCAACTCTCTCAATGAACGGACAATAATGGGTGAACTGGCCAAAGCGAATGACACCTGAATGCCATTTCTAGAGATATATGTGGATGTGAACGTTTGCTCTGTGTCCTGCTTGAACTCAAAAAGACCTGACCTTGCATGTCAGTGGCACAATAGGTTCTCGTTCGCAGAAGCAAATTAAAGCCACACTGCAGAACATTCCAGTTTTAATGCTCCAGCGTAAAAGCAGATGTAATCAAAATGTTAAAAAACACACCAACAACACGCCAGCTATTCCAGACATGCTCCTAATGATCTGACAGACACCAACAACGATTTTCAAAATGAGGCATGTGGAAGAGGACAAAATGTATTGGCTACTTGCAGTTAAAGTCACTCAGAAATATTGCCAGGGAGACAAGCTGGTGGAGTCCCACTCCCAGCAGAATTATATCACGTATTTTATTCTTTTGATGAGTAAATCAGTTTATTTTCTTGGAGCATAGATAGAGAGACATAAATAGAGTCTAATTATAGCGCATTTTCGTCCAGCGCGAATGAGGAAGTCGGAGGCTACCACAATTTTCCCCTTGCTCCCATTTAGACATGAGCACTCACTATGAACTGGGGCTGAGACGTGCTTCTAATGCAAGTGAACAATCAGGACGTGCAGGAGGGTCTGTTTGTTTTTTTATACCAGGGATATCAACACTGTAGCCACAGTCATTTGAGCGAGTCTGTACATGATATATATGCTTGGCTGGGCAATATGGCCAAAAAATAAAATCTCGATTTTTTTACTCAGGTTGGACGATTACGATTTTAATCGATTTTATTGGAAATAAATCTAAAAAGGTCTCCTGATCTTTCATATGAAGAAAACTGCTCCTTAATATTTAGATTCATATTAATATTTAGATTCATAATATAGCCTACAATTAGGCCCATTCATTGTTATTTCTATTTTAAATGTGTGCTCTCAAAAGTAAAACTTCTTAATAGTAAGCCTTTAGTTTTATCATCCTTTAGCTCATGGAGACTCAAGGGGAAAGGGGCGGAGTTAAATGCTTGCAGCTGCTCAGAGCGGCTCAGCGTGAGAGAAGGGGAGGGAAGCAGACCGGGGGGAAACTTTGTTTTAGCGAAGATATCGGCAGCACGGCGCTCGTCAGACGGACATGGAGCGGCGGACACGATTTTACGATATAGCGATTTTTCCCACATCGTCTGTTTTTAAAAGCATGAATTCATTGAATTAATTCGATTTATCGCCCAGCCCTACTTGGCCCTCAACATGAATGGGGAAAACCAGCCAATTACCATGTATGTGTATTCAAAGTAAGGTCCAAGTAAGCAATAATTAATATGAGTGTACATCCATGTTCTTACCAAAGGTCGGAGGTCAGGGTGAGCCAGGATGTAGCCGTTATTGGTGATGAGGAAGGCATATCCGTGTGGTCCAAGCTGAAAGTAAAAACACACATTTACACAAAGAATTCAAGGTTTGATTCAACAACAAAACTATTACTGTTATTCATGTGCTCAGGATGAAAAACAAGTTTCTTCCTCACCATGTATCTTGGTGCCAGCTTCATCACCTCCTGAAGAGGGACGTCAGTGCCCACTACACCCAACAGGATCCCGTGGGACAACTATAGACAGAGGGTGGACACTTTTTATCCAAAATCTAAAACAGATATGTTGTTGAAAAGTACGATTTCTCATAGTTATAATACTGACCGTCTCCTTCTTCTTACTGAACACCGGCATGGCCACTGAGGTCATCAGGAGCAAACTCTGAGCTTTGGTGTTGAAGAGCTGACAGACAAGGATGGGTAGGTTTTGAGTTTGAAAGGTATGGCTCGACAATAGGCAAATATGCACTACAATCTATTGTCCTATGACGGGTATCTGCAGCCTATGAATTTAGAGCCATATATAGCTTTTGTCCCAGGTCCGTGGCTGTCCTGGTTTGGACATGCTTTAGTCCTGGCCTAATCTGGAGCCAGTTCTCATTTAGTCCTGGTTTAGTTTTGTTAAAGATTTCAGATTCATGCAAAATTGGTTGCGGTTTGGGAAGGTTTGCAGACCCCGTCCATATGATACTAGCAAAACAATGTCTTTCTCTATAGAACGACTGTATTAAAAAGAACAACTATCTTTGCTTTATAATTACCTCGATTGTGTTGGGAAGCTGTTAAAAAAGTTGAACATAGCGAGCAAAGAGGATGATGGGAGAATTAAATGGATAGACGTTACAAACACAGGTGGAAATGACAACAGTGAGAACAACTTGCTCACAATGAACATGGATCACAATGCAGTGATAAATGTGTCAAAATTGCGGCGCTTTAGTTCAGTGAACTGACCACAGTGTCCATGTAGGCCTCAGTCCAAATGATGTCATGGTTGTGGTTGATGACCATGGGCCGACTGAGCACGTGCAGATACTCCATGACGTTCTCCTGAACATCGGCCAATGTGGAGATGTGAGTGTAATAACCTGGGAACCAAAGATGTCATTATCCTAAAGTCAATTGAAACTGCATTATGTGTACAATTCATATGACATCGCAACATTCTTAGCAGCCTGTACATTTAAAGTAAAAATGGTGCAGCTAACAATGCTATAGTGGTAACTATGGTAAAACTGTTTGACTTGGTTTATGGATAATGTCTCTGTAATGGCTGGACCTATCCACATGGAACAAAAACTGTCAAAAGGTGAAGCGTAGACAGTAATCAAAATGATATGCTAAATGTTGGTAAGCTGAAAGGACTTAGAGCTATAAGATGAATGAGGCATGTTTGTGAATCCCTTCCAAATAATCATCAGGTTGTAGATTATAAGGTTGGTGATTCCAAAAACGATGTCTCCCCATTGGGTTGTATTCGGCCCCTGCTCCAAATGAAATTACGACATTACCTGCAAGTGGTGGGCATCTATATCTATTATATTGTGAAAATGTTGATGTTTTTGGGTTGGTTTATGGGTAAAAATATTTCCTGGGCCTATCCACATGAAACAAAAACAAAAAAACTGGCACCAAGTTCAACGTCATATGCACAAATAACTAGGGTTAAATAATTTTCTCATAAACGTGCCCAAAAGTGGTGTCAGTACACTGGCGTGATATTAGTCGCTGGAAAGGACTTTCAGACCTTTAAAAACACAGGAGAAAAGATCAAACTTTGTGCCTGTTTTAGTTTCCTGAGGATAGTCCCAGTAATTATTGCAATATTATTATCCAAGTAGAAACATCTGCATTTTGATGGTTACTAAAGTTCCCACCATTATCCGCCCTCCACCTCAATTTTAAACTACAGGCTCTTAAGAATGTTGTGATGTCACGTTAACACAACCTATCGAAGGCATTGTGACAGAGCTTTCCCTTTATTGTGTGCATTACTAAAGGGTCTCGAAACCATTAAAACATTTTTATTTTTTATTAACGGCTCTTTGTGATAAGTTTCCAGGCAACTTCAAATGGTCATTCCACAAAAGACAGTTAGAATCCCACCTTTGTTGTTGCACGCGATCCACTTTGTGTTCTGAGCGAAGGTCATCTCTCTCCCGATCAGGTAAGTGAAGACTCGCACCTGGACACACGTACATCATGAGAATGATCTGTTTTTAAAGTAAACATGGCAATTTATTCTTCTTCTTATCTTCCTTGACTGTGATTTGTAACATCCCACCTAAAAAGAAACCTGTCTGGATTATCTTTTTGCCAATGTTCAGATGTGGCGGATAAAGACTTAAGTATATGGTTTCAGATTCAAGATGTGGCTTGTCGCAAAATCACTGAACTGGAACAATCAATAGAAGTAATCCTACCCTTTTACTGCTATAGATTTGTTTGGGTTTGCGTACTTTGGGCACGGTCACATCTGGAAATGGTGTTTCTTTTGACTCACAATCACAAAACGTTCTTAAATTGTGCAGCTTTAGTGCATAATCTGCAAGTGTTCAAATTCAGACAGTCTTACCCTGCGTTCAGGCCAGTTGTACTCCTCGAAAATGGACTCGAAGTCCTCCATGGCTCCGTCTGTAATGAGCATTATGGCCTGGTTACACATGCTGCCCCGTCCGTTCGTTCGGGCCTGAAAACAGATGTCAACTTTCAAAACTGGGTATTATTAGGATTATTTCATAGGCAGTACTTGTCATTGTCAGTGCCCCCAGGTATGTAAGTAAACATGTTCAAATCAAGTATTGTTTTACTCATATTAAAAAAATATATATATTTCCAATTAAAAACACCTTTTACATGATGTTGTGAAAGTTTGATGTAAAAAGGTTTACATTTTCTGTTTTGTTAAGCACTGCAATTTACCATCAGAACGCTCACAGTACTCCAGTAATCCATCCTTTTAATCAACATTTAGTCAAATAATTACTTTCTTGGTTAAATTAATGTCACATTTGGCTTTTTTTTGCTGCCATAAATTTAGTCGACTAGTCGGCCCCTAGAGGCCATGGTTTCGTAGCATGTTGCGTTTTTTTACTAATTAATTGTCCGTGAGAGTAAATACTACGCTGACAGAAATGACAAAGGGAGAGAGGGATATTGTACATTCAATTACACAATGAAGACAATTCTTTCTCTCAATTTGGCAGTAAATACTGTTTAAGTGGCGCTAACCCGCGGGCCGCTTTGCATGTTAGCCTGTTAGCTTCTTCTTCGTGATTCCATTAGTGTGTGTTGGTGCTCCGGGTCGGAGCACCCCCCCCCCCCCCCCCCAATCATCCCATTAACACTTGTTTTACCCCCAGAGGGGCTACGAAAAGGATGTATTAAGGTAAACAAGTTACTTAGTACTGCTTTAATGTACTTTACATTTGTAGTATTGTTTTTCTCTTACACAAAGAAAATATGGCTTTGAGAAAAATTTTGAGAATAAATATTAGTTGAAGAAATGAGCACTGGCCAGATGCTATGGCTAAAATCCGTACAAAGCAAACCTTTATACAGGTTCTGCCAACCAAGTGTGGCATTACCAATGTTATTGTTAAATATAGGCTAGTAGATCTTATTAATTAATATTCATTATTAGTATATAGCATCGGAACATCAGCAGATGGCGCTCAACTCGTTAAAATCGTATAAAAGCCCCTCCCTTTCGTTCATCCGTCCTCTATTCTCCGTACTTCCGCCTTGAGTCTGCTGGGCTGGGAGCGCCCAGGGTGTGTCAGGTAGATATTTCCCGTTCATTTACTTTGTATGGCCGCTAATACGAGCTCTTCTGTAGTGTCGCGGATGGTTGAGGCTTCATAGCGCACCATTCCATGGCGTCCAAGGCTCTGCTCGGTTGGCATTCCGGGTCTGCTGGGGTGCTGTGTGAGCACTATCGATCGCTCGTGCGGGCGTGCGACGGTATGAGCCAGCTAGCGTTACGGTCATTTTCCTACTTTTATGTTACAGTCTAACATTGTCTTTCATTTATAGGTCGAGGGGTTTGGTCATATTCTGTTGTTTGTTCTCCTGCTGCCTTGTTATGTTTTTGTTTAGTGTCCGTTTTATATGGACTTTCTTTTAACTGAAAACTAAAATGTGAAATAAATTGTGAACGTCTGTCATCTGCTAATGCAGAAGTGGAAATGTGAACAAAAGATTTTAAACGAAACAAATGTGATAAAATAAATATCACATAGACTTTTGGAACATTTTCTGTCCTTATCAATGAAAGAACCTACGAGCCTTTCTAGAGGTCCGGAGCCTTCTCTCCGGTGGCGTTGTCTAGTTTATTTATTTTAAATCCTGCCGACAACGCCAAGATGTCATGGCCGAGGCTTTATTTAAAATCACTATTTAGCTACTTTATTAATTATCAACAACGCCACCTTGGATTCGGGGCCCAAGGAACCACAATTATTTGTTTCTCCCACACTTAAAAAGGTCACTGGTTCAATATAGGACAAAGCAAAAGTTATGATATAAAATTTAATGTATTTTAGTTTTATAGAAAATGCGTTAATTTCAATTTATAAATCTAATTTAAAATCTTTTGTTACTCACACACAACCACATTCACACTCACTCATATCCACATCCACTCAAACAATGAATAAAAAACAAAAGTTCTACCAATAGTGCTATTATACAATGTGGCGCTCAGGGCCAAGCTCCACTCGGTGGAGACCAGGATAGGAACGAAGTATTACAGCAGCCATTGCATATTAGGGCCACGCACAAGGCGATAGCCTTGTTACCATGTTTGTGGAGGAGTAGTTCATGAGACCAGCGAGAAACGCGCTCAGGTGTAGGAGCCCTCGAGCCCTGGTCAATTTAGTTCAGTTCAGTTCGTACGCAGCTTTAACTTGTGCGCCGGGTGGGCGCTTGCGTTATCCAAGCGACCAGCAGATCGAAACGACCACAACCATATGGGCATAAAGTAAGAGGAGGTAGGAACACTCCGCACACAAATCGCCCAGTCCTCTCTCAATACAACCGCTTTGCACAGCGTTACGCACGGCAGAGGAAAACCCCCACGCCACAGCCCACGGGGACAGCAGGTAGAGCACGTGCACGACAGAGGTGTGAGCTCGAGGAAGACGCCAACATGCAAGGACGCATACGGCGAAAGCGTGGTTCAGTTGCGCGGCCTTACGCCTTGTGCAACTGAACGCCATGTTTGGCACGAGACGCTGGCCAAACGCAGCAGCTCTGTCCCCGGGCTAAGCTAAAAAGGTCGACTGCAGGTGAGATGCGCACCTAATAAAGTGTCGGATCTAGCGGTGATTGGCTAACCAGCGGAAGTGCGTACCACTACACGAGCATACTTCCATACATGCACTGTCTTTAAGTAACTTACTACTTATTCCACATAATTTCTCGCACCAACCTCATTAAGGATTTTGAAAGCTTCCTTCATGGCTTTGTTGATCTTTGCTTCTCCTTTGACATGGATTTCCTCCACCAGAAGCTTAAAATGCTGAAAGACATGGAGGGTTATCAAACAAAAAGGTAACACTAATAAAGAGTGTTTGCAGATGTCACAGGAGTTTTCCATTGTAGACAAGGGTTCTTAAGCCGTCATCTGTGCTTGGTCATTTACTGTTAGTGTTGTGGATGTTGCCTCTCATAGTAGAGCTCTCATGTACACGTGAGAGCTCATACTAACAAGTTACTGACAATTTTGGGGATACAATTCTGTAAAATACAATTATCAAAGTGTGTGCAAACTGGGCTGCTCCGCTGACAGACGGTGCCGTAGGTAAACCTGCTGTGGTTTCTGATGTCAGTTTAAGAAGTAGGCCAAGAGGCTGATCTCATGATGCAGCCCGTGCACCAGGTCCGTTGTGTGTTACATGTGTGCGCGTGTGCGTGCGTGTGTGTGCGTGTGTGTGTCTGTTAGGGATATAAGACTCTAAACTCCAATGAAGCAGATAATGGTGTTACCTCTCTGTTGTCCAAGTCGGCCTGAACCAGGGTCCCTTTAAAACACGGCTCCACGTACCGGACGTAGTCTGTGTACTGTCGAAATGACACAAATATGTGAGGCACTGTAATTTAAACGTAATATAAACAGGTCTGTTGCAGAGGGTAAATGCCTCGTAAATGCGGAATTGATTAGTTTAAACGCCAGGTATTGATTGATTGAAAACAACAGTACTGGGTCCCTGAGGAATGCTTGTTTGCCGCTATGCATGTGATGAAACACCCAGCAAAGTTTTAAAAGACTTTTTTAAGACTTCTTTTGTCACTTTCTTGCCTGGAAATCCAGACTCACCGCTTTACCAGCAATTGAGTCTGGTGTCCGTGGCATCAACTACATTTCTGAGGTGGAGAAAACACGAGCAAACAAAGCGGAAGCGGAGTGAAGCAGTCAGCGTATGTGTATAAAAAATACAGAGACATATCATTATTGACTTGCCAGGCTAGTCACTTCTTGGATTCTTAGAGACCAAACTTTCATTTTCATATCGCACAATACCAGATCTTAGTATTAGCGCTCTGTTTTGTAAAAGCCATGGTTCTTATGATCATCAACAGTCTGGACAAAATAGTACAGGTGTGAAAGCGTTCCAAAACACTGCCTAATGAGCTAACCGCACACTGTGCTAAAGGAACGTCCTCTTACAGCAATGACGTTGACGAAGTCGTTCTCTCCAAGTGTGTCCAGGATGGTGTTGATGGTGTGTTTGGCGATGGTCATCTTCAGGCCCTTCATGCTGCCACTGATGTCCACCATAATAATGATGTCTTTGGGAGAGGTAGCAGCCTGAATGTACCTGCAAAGTGTTTTATTATTGACACATCTTTTAATTCTTGCTTATTAAGTTTTAGTCAGTTTGTTTGTATCTCTTTATAGAAGTTTAAAGTCCACTGAAACAGTATTTTGATTATAAGTTTTACTAATATAATAAGCAGCGATAAGAAATCATGAATTCATTCCACGTCCCTTCCCACTCCTAACAACTGTATTATTAATGACAAAATGCTCCTTCTCAATGATCAGAACAATGTACTGATTGTCACAAGCACACGCTGGTGCCTTGACTTAATAGTGTCTAACAAGACTCACGTATAACCCATGTGGGTAAGGGTTGAAAATATTATGTTATCTGCTTAGCTTGTCAAAGGGTCGGATTTAGCTTTTTACACCGGTCATTTCAGGACACACTCCACTTGATTTCGAATGGTTGCATGCTTGCACTAATTGTCTCCTCTTAGCGGCAGATGTATGCAGCGGCTTTTCCAGCTCAGCAGCTGTAATGCGTTATGACGAGGTATTCAGGGACATATGCAGCGCTCCGTACTATTCAGAAATGCATGAAGCGCTGCATATGGCGCCATGTGCGCGGCAGTGACCCGACAAAGGAGCTAATCGTCTTCGGGAGAGGATCAGGCTGAAGGCTGCGCCTCTCAGCCAACAGAGTAGACTGACTGAAACTGAGCAGGAGATGTTTTCAACTCGTGCCAAGTGTGTCGATGTCAGTGATGGGCGCAGACAACTACCCGGGCTCTTACAGCTTTTCCTTTTGTTTGTTAGCACACATTTTCCTCAAATCCACACTAATTTCTGTCTTAGGAACAAGTTCATAGATCACTGCACTTGTGAGGCAGAAGTAGAAATGGTTGTTTGAAATAAAGAAATTAACGTGCACATCCAGATCAGATGCATAACAGTTTTTGAGAAATTAGTTCAGCTGTTTGATGTCTTAGTGAGAAAGAAATACTGTCCTGCGCTCCAATTTCCAATTTATTATGTATTAATTTTTGTGTGACTGCTAATTAATTTATTGGTACTGTTTCTATAATCAGAAAGAAAGCAATGTCTCCAACTTGATTGAATACAGTTACTATTATTATTGTATTCATTTATCCACGTTTCCAGGATTGCTTCTTAGGGATCTTCCCCCCCCCCCTGTAATACTGTAATTATGTGATGTTGACAACAGCAACGTTTCACTTTTTATTTTTCAAGAACCTTTGATCAGATAAACTTCACACTTCCTTCAAATTTCTTTACACTTTTTGCAATGCCCACAGTCAGCGACGCGGCTTGTGAGATGACACCTTTAAGAGGCTAAACCGCGGCACGGCCATCTGCCTCTCTGTTTACAGTCGAATTAACAAGATTATCAGACAACTATTGCATATAATCCTGATCGGTAAACAAGCCCGCTAGTTCTACTACCACTAAACTACTGACACAAGGATTCTGCAACGTAACACTCACCAGTTTCGGTTCCTGCAGTCAAAGGCAGCCACCCCGTTGGCGTCTGGAGTCCATTTAATACCTGGAACAAAGCGTTCAACATGAAATCAAGGGTCACCAGGGATGGAAGACCGTGCAACATCTATAACTTGAGGCGAGACACAGCAGGTGAAAACAGTTTTTTTCCCGCAGTGGTTAATGTAGAGATTTTTAGCAAGTTCTTTCTCTTTACATCTTAGTCAGATTAAAAAATAGACCAAACTCACCCTTGACTATGCATTTGATGCCTGCATTTCTCAGCTCGCCTGATGTGGTTTTCCAGGAAATCTCCTTTTTCACACGCATATACATTCACAAATATTGACATGTTTGGTATATGAGTGGCAAAAAAGGCAGTAATATACAGTATATGCGCAGATGTTACAAAACTTTAGGTCCCGTTTTCTAAAAAAGAGGTTTTCATTCCACTCTTGCAACATCTCCACTTCAGTAGCATCTACAGGCTCAAAACTTTCCAGGGTTGTACTTAAAAATGTTTTATTGTCTAATTCTTAGCCTGATTCATTGATATATCAACAAAATTAAAACATAACTCAAAACCTGGCTCCATCCATTATTTGGATTTGGACCAATTTTGTCAATTTTTAATCCATAAAATGCATTATTTTTTAAAACAGAAAATGACAGAAAATGTGCAATACATTTTTGATTTTTTCCCCATATTAGCAATCTAATAATCAGTCATCTACAGCAAGTTTCAATGTCATATCTCTAAATTATTATTTTCCCTATTCTCCTGCAGTGTCTCGCTTTAAAATGTATGAAATGCTTGCCCTCTGACCTGGGTATATCCTGAAGAAGCCGGCAGAGCTGCCAAAGAACTGCCAGGTCAAAGTGGGGTCTTTCTGGAAGTTACTGATGAAGACGTCGTTCAGAGCCTCCGAGTTATAGATGGCATTCAGGATCACGGGGTCTGACCACAACGAGCACAAGAGGTCCAAGAACGTGGGTTTCAGCGATATCCACATATGCCCTCACTTAAAGGGTTTTAACATACTGGGATAATGTTCATACTTAGCTTAGGCGAATTGATGCGTAACTGTCTGGTCTTTGTGCGTGCGCTCAGTCACTCAAATAGACGAAAAACGTTGTTAGCATTTAGCCACTCCCAATAATACAGGAGCACTTCGACATCCGCGCAGTAAAGTCGAAGTGCTCCTAAGGTGTTATTACGCCTTACAATATAGTGCCCCTTTTTATCCGCTTAGAAAATCCACATGTTTAATTTTGTGTAACTGGCCTTGGATCGTGTAACTTTTCACGTAACTATATTAAAATAGGGAAAATGTGGAAGAGCCTGGTAGCTTCTAACTTCACCCCAGTTTGGATCCATCAATATGCTGGGAGAGGCTAAATGCTAACAACGTCTTTCGTTTATTTGCGTGACTGAGCGCACGCACAAAGACCAGACAGTTCCGCATCAACTCGTCTAAGCTCAAGTATGAACATACGTATCTCAGTATGGAAAAACATACTGAGATATGTTCTTACCTTAGCTTTGACGAGTTCATTTGTACCTGTCTGGGCTCCACGTGTGCCTTCCGTAACGTAAACACAGCACAGACGGCGTTAGCATTTAGCCTCTCTCTTCTCCTCTATCGCTCCAAACGAGGTGAAGATAGAAGCTACCAAACTCTTCCACGTTTTCCCTATTTAAATACGGTTACGTGAAGTGTTACACTATAAACTATAAAGTAATTCGGAATCCGCACAGTAAAGTGATGATCTCACTGCGCGGATGCCGAATTACTCCTGGTATTATTACACCTTACAATATAGTTCCCCTTTTTATCCGCTTAGAAAATTCACATTGTTTAATTTTGTGTAATTATACTTTATAGTGTAACACTTCACGTAACCATATTTAAATAGGGAAAACGTGGTAGCTTCTATCTTCAGCTCGTTTGGAGCTATAGAGGACAAGAGAGAGGCTAAATGCTAACGCCGTCCAGACAGGTACAAATGAACTCGTCAAAGCTAAGGTAAGAACATATCTCAGTATGTAAAAACGGTGGCCTATTCCTTTAAACTCTAGGCTAGTATAGAGGTACCTCTGTTGTAGACGTTGGTGGGGACCTGGATGTCGCTCTGTAGGGTGTTCACTGGTAAATTGTTAAAGTGCTCGTTCTCCTCCAGCGGAAACTCTCCTCCCAGGTCGGCGTAGTTCCCGTCTTCATCCACTGAATTTATCATCATGGAGTTGTAGTAATCGAACTGAGACCAAACCAAGAAAAACATGAGAAACCATGCCTTTTCAAAGCCATTGTGCCCCAGCTTAATATCTTAACAATATGGGAAATAAAGTCATATTGTACGATTTGTGCATTTCTTTCCATCATATTTGCACCAACCTCTAACGATGCGTTGAAGTCATGGTACAGATCGGCGTCCTCGGCAGACTCCGCTAACCGCTGGGAGGAAAATCACAATCGGTAAAAAAGGACAGTCTTCAAAAATCTGAGCGTTACTGTTATACCTGTGGATGTGCGAAAGTGAAACCGAACAGGGCTCATTGAGATCTTACCTTGACAGACTTCATCTTGCTTCCCAGCATCCGCTCAATCTCGTCTGAGTAATCCTTCACCAGGTCCTTCCCGTCGATCTCCACAATCTTTATGATCGGCTCCACATCCTTCACTTTCTAGCATAAGATACAAAATAGGCGTGCAGGCGTTTCACAGTAATGGTACCACAACATGTGCTACGACTCTTTCGATGCAGTAGGAAAATTAACTTTCTTTTTAAATGATGAGAACACAAAAACAAGTTCACCCACTTAATATCGGCCTATACTGAGAGTCATTCTCAACATAAACATCATAACAAAAAATAGGCCAAAGAAAGAGAGCTTAGTGAGGCATAAGGTTCGAGTCCCCTGATCCTTTCATCTGTTGCACAAAGATTTACACTGATCAAACATTTCTCACTAAACACTGGCTGTGGCTGTGCGTGAAATCCATAAACCACAGTCGAAATCTAAATCTGACCCATAAATGGATGTCTAAAATGCGAGCGGCTCATAAATCCCGCAGTATAGAGGACTCTCGTCTCAATCTGGGCTTTACTGTCATTCCTTTGTGAGCGAACGGGCAACACAGTCACTACATTTGATCAAATCAGGTCTGCGTAATATCGTATACAGTGGAGTGCAAAGGTGTAGGCAAGGGGAAGATTTACGAAAGGCATGGAGTTACAGATGAGACAATCCCATAACACAACAAAAATCAGGTTTTATTTCGTCTGCATTTTTAGAAGAACATAAAAAGAACAAAGACCAGAGCAAATGTTTGAGCCCCGTGCAGAGTTAATGCCTCATAGCCTCCAAATATGGCAAGTATCACAGCTTTAAACAAAGCTTTTCTACGCAGCCAAGTCTTTCAAGAATTTCTTCCCTTTCTTCCTTAAAAAAAAAAATCTTCCAGTGTTGAGACATTTCTGCACTGCTCTTCGGAGGTTTATCCACAGATCCTCAACTATGTTCAGGTCAGGAGACTATGAACGCTACCCATTTGTAGAAGCTTATTCACAGATGGTATAAAGTTTTCCTTCAAAATTGTTTTGAATTTAATTGAATAAATTCTTCATTCTACCCATGAAATGTTCCTTGTGCCACTGGCTGCAATACAACCCCAAAAGATGATAGATCCACCCTTATAGTTACAACTGGACAGAAGTTCTTTGATTAAATTCTTTGCCTTCCCTTCTCCAAACAAACCTTTGCTCACGGCAGCCATGAAGTTCTTAACCTCTGTTTTTTGTCTCCAAAATGTCTAAATGTTATGCCTAAACTTCAGCACACCACAGTAGAAGGTTTTGGCCGGAATGAGCAAAGGTCTGTGTCATCATTTAACTCGTTACTATCGTTTAGATATTACCTTTTGCAGCAGCAAGGAGCCGGAGTACTTTTCAGTGACCTCTCGAAGCTGAACAGAGAACACACTGGCCCACTGCTGCACCCTGAAAGCACAGACACACGTGATTTAAGTTTGATTATTGTTCCGCCATTACAGAGACAATGTCTCCAGATTGTCTGAGGATTACCATCCATATTCTCATTTTCCATATTTAAATTTAATCTTATTTACAGAGGGACTAAAACCAGCAGGATTTGATATAACAGATGACTGGATTATGCATTATAAAATTGGATTAAACTCTGCTTTCACCTTTGGGAAGTACTTTACACCACACTGAATAGAATTATGCAAAAACCCCCATTGATCAGAGATTATATTAACGTACATAAATACTGTAGCAACCAAGTTTGGACCCAGAAAACTGACTAGCTAGTTCTTTACCCTTTTATTGCAAAGAGTGTGAAAAATGAATCTTCAACAAACAACAAAACACGTTAATTGTGCTCTATAGAGACATTCAATACAACACAATGTCCAGCACGCAATCAAACTTTGGACTCAGTTCGCGCCACATTAACCAGTCAGGGACGATGCAGTGTAGCGATACGGGTGCACCAAAGCAAATCTGTTGAACAAGGAGTAAGCAGCACGCAAGAGGATGCATTAGAGATGATCCAAGACTGGAGCTCCTAATTTATAAAAAAAAGTGACTTTTCCCCAAACAAACGTTTTCAAAGGAGAATATAAATGTGGATTTGGGGAAGGGCGGGGGTGAGGTTGTAAGAAATGTCAAGCTGAACCTCCATGGTTAGATGCTTTCAGACGGTTGGGACCCACTGGTGTAGAAGATATTAGCTATTTTGTGATAATGCTTATGTAATAAAATGTAGCTTTTACTATCTGATGATTACGATGTTGTTTCCATAGAGACGGCGCTGGCCAGACACAGGCAGTTAAAAGTGACTGTGGCAAGAGCTTTAGATAAGCTGCTCCTCATCTGGGTCAGAGCGGTGCGCAGCAGGTGTGTGGGCACTCACAATGACAGACACACATCACAATCAACCGCACTGGGTGAAATGAGAAACTACCGATTTTGATTATTGAGTCAGTGGTTTGCATCTGGTTTATTCCAACCCACACAAACACTTGTACATTGTGTATAATACAGTTTTTTTGTTATGTTAAGCATTGAATGAGCCTTTAAAAATGAAATCATGACTTCATTTTCACATTCATTTAGAACAGATTTGGGTAACTTTACTGTATTATCCCAGCAGATTAATGCTGAGAAACCGACCCTTAACCCACCAGTTGAGAATTACTGGTCTGGGGGAGCCAGTTGGCCTTTTGTTTTGTTTTGTTAGAATCACATCACACAACAGACATATGAAGTCATTGTATGCGCATGTGCAGATTCAGACCATTTCAGGTGATGTAAATTTAAGCAAACTGTGAGGTGACGTGCTGTGGGCTCTCAGTTGTCCAGGTGTGCTCCACAGTAACAATGTTTTTTAAAGTTATCATCTAGAGGAGGTTACTTAGTTGGAGACGTTTCAACTCTCATTCAGGCGGAACAGAAAAGGTGCGGACGAAGCCCCCTTGCTGTCAACTTTAACCCAGAGGAGTGACGTTTGCACACCTCGAAACCTGCTTCAGTCACAAAAGTACAATTCCTCATTCATTAAATACTATTCAATTAAATCGTTTTAATGATTTAAAAGGCACAACAAGGCTAATCAGCAATAACTGCAACTGACCATAATACAAAATGAAGGTTTCTGGTCCCATTACAGCGGTATTCACTTGCATTTCCATATGACAAAATGTTTATTTTTTTCATGTTTTACAATTAGAATAAATTAATGGTTTCAAATCTTTTACCAAATGTATTAAATGTACTTTAAGATCCAATAATTGTTGAGTTTGCAGGAGATCCAGTGAAGAAAATGACAATGACATTTAGAGATTGTAAAGTTCCAAGAGGGTTAGCACGTCACGGCAGCAGCACAGCAGCAGAGGCAAATGAGGGACAAGTCAAGTTCACTGCAGAATGTTGACGATTTTATATAGAATTAAAATAATGTATCTATGGTAACCGTCAAAGTGCGGTTTTGTTTCTTTTTTGTTTTACCTGATGTATGACGAATATCTCAGTGTTAAGTGCCTATCCACATAAAACTGGCTTAAAGTTCAGGGTCTTCTCCGCAAAGATCAACGAAACTCCAAAAGATGTGACAATATCATAACATGTGCGTGATGTACATCAGGACTTTCAGCCAAAAGATTAAATGTGGGAGGTTTTCACGATCTAATCCCTCTCAAATTGTGATCAGGTTCGACATGTGTAGATTTCTTCCAAAAACTGTGTCTCTCCTGCAGAAAACATCAAATCTTCAAATTCTAGAACGTGAATACAACCTTCTAGCAAAGTAGTACAACAACATAGTATCTCTCCAAAGGTCTAATAATTCCAACCTTTACAACCTTTACTAATGCATGATATCCTTATATTAGTTTTGCAATCCATATTTCTGTTGACACGATCTAAGAAACTGTTTATTTTGCAGTTGTCGACTCGCTTGCACACCGAAACCGCAAAGTCCACAACGTGCAGGCGCTTTTGTTCCTCACAGACAGTGTTGCTGAGTTTGAAATATTGTGGCAAATGATCCACTGTGCACTTGTCCCACTTTCGGTCCACATTATACAGTGATCGAGTATTCACACAGAACACTACAGAGATTTTCCCAAAGTCTCCACTGTTGTCTTTGATGTCAAACTAATTGGGTCAAGCAATGTTTTGCTCAAGCACCAAGATGTTCCTCATCCCGGTTTCAGCCCCAAACATATACACAACATCGGTAATAAAAGCGTTCATGTATAGACCACCATCACCTGTGTGTAACAGGCCTCTTCAGCGTCCTCATTAGCGGAGGCCTAAAATATGAATCAAAGCTTATAATATTAATATTGCGGTGAGGACGGTGGAACACAAAATGTAGATATTATCACCTGACTTATATTGAAATCTTCATTTTTATTGTGTTCAGGGGCTTCTCTGTTAGCGCAAAGGAACGACATTTTATGGAAACGGATGCGTTGGTGTCAGATTTACTCACGAATATATACGTTTTTGGGGATACTGGAGTAATATCTTTGGAGAAAACGTACAACTTATGCTCCACTACATTTGAAAGATAAGGTTAGGTTAGGTTACTTTATTTGTACCCGTAGGTAAATTTGTCTCGCAATTCAGATTAATACAATGCTTTTGAAATTACTCCAAAGAAAAAGGTAAATTTGGCCATGTGTTTTGTTCATTTCAAAAGCCCTAAAATGCACACAAACACACACACACACACACACAAGAGGTTGCGATGTACAGACATACGGTCAGTGTAATTGTATCACGACGGCTAACGGTAAGTTAATCTACAGCAATTACTTCAGTACTTTCACTTTAAATGCATATGACACATCACACAATTTTTGCTAAAAGGTAGTTAACACAATTGAAAACATTGTTATGATGTTTATAGTTTCACTTCCTTATTGGACACTGACAGGAAGTGACATAGCTAGAGGTAAACATTTTTAAACTGTTGCCGTGCCGACCATGTTATGTCATTGAGAAATGAGTCAAACTGCGGAACTTCACCTCTATCTGTGTCACTTCCTGTCAGAAGCTTAGAAAATATAAAATATGTTTTAAAATAGTTATAAAATATAACTTTTCTGCCCAACATTTCTTCAATAAATTGCAGCTTCACTGAAATAAAATGAGGATAATTACTTGCAAATTATGTTATTCATCTAAATAAGTAATATTTTTAAAAGCATTAAAATCTGTCATATGCACTTTAAGTAAACATTTGACTGAGTAACGTTTATTGGCGTGTTATACGATCAGTAGTTCTTTAACTCACCTAATAAAATCGAGTACTTTGACCACCACAGGTACTGGTGTGCTCTGACCCCCTGTATTGGCTTAATAACTCCTTCAAATGCTGGTTAAGACATTGGTAAGAGGAGCTCCCTCGTGTAACCTTTTACTTGTGTTTGCTTTGTCATGCTCTTTTTTGAAAAAGATAAAAGACTCTTTGGTCAGAATGCTGTGGCTGAATAGTTTCCTATTTTACCTTGAGATTCGTAGATTACACTGAGTTGGATTTGTGAATGGCCTGTGGTCGTTGTGGTCGTTTTAAGGTGACACAGATGAGATGAGCGGCCGTTCTGCAGTGGTCATGTTGTCGGATGTGGGTCACAGAAGAAGGTGACAACAGATGGAGGGAGCAGATAATGCACGCGCAGAAAGGTTTAACCCAACCTGCCCACTGGGCACTTCAAGCAAGCAAGCTGAGAAGTTAATTAAGACATTCCTTTGAGATTTTGAATGCACGTCATTGTTTATGAATGGAACATGTGCATGATCAACTTAAAAACAGAGTCCAATTTACTTTTTATATTTGGGCCACATGTTTAAACCTTTATTTAGGCTTGGAAACTTAATGCCAGCTCAGTCTCATACTAAAATGTTGTTATGGAGTTCGGGATTGTATAATCAAAAACACAAAGTTTTTAGGTATTACTGACACATTCCATAATAAGTTGTTAAAATGTTAATTGTTATTGTTCACATTACCGCATTTGGACACTGAACACCTTTCTCTACTTTTTTTAACATTGTTTTGGCTAATGTCTATGGACGCCGTTGCATTGGAAAATTCGATTTCCATAGTAACATAAAATTTGTACCATTCAATCCCAAACTCTATTGAGGCTATAAATGTATTGCAGTAAAAAAAACAACAACAATGTGTACAACGTGGTAGTGTAGACCAATTCACCATAAATACTCAATGCTAACAAAAATTGCATATAACTAATACAACAATAGAAAGTGAAGCTCATCATCTGCCAGTCAAAGAGAACTAGGTGTGAGCATCGAACTGACCTTCTTGTTTAGTGGTGAACTAACCACTCAGCATCATGCACCACACTACACACCGAAAATAGAGTCTCTACCGCAGGTCCCACAGGAGCATGTGGTTTCAGTTTCACAATGCGCTCTGGGGGGTTGTTAGTGATGCAGCTGTGGACAGTGAACTGTAACTTGTTTCAGGTTTGTCCCAATTAAAGCAACCATCAAATATAAAGTAGGTCATACTTCTGTTAGAAAAAATAAATATATTTACGTTTTACAAAGCCTTAGAGGATGTAGTTGTCATTTTAGTTAGTATGAAGTGTCCAATTATGACCTAAAGGTTAATCTACTTATTGCCTATTCATTTGACTCAATATTAAAGGAATATATGGTCATCTATGCCAGTGGTTCCCAATCGTTTTTGTCCTGCATATCCCTTGAGACATTAATTCATACGCCGAGTACCCCTCGGATGCTGCCAAAATTTTACCAAAGTGAGCAACTAAACATAGATCATTCAGTATTTTGTATTTATTTTGAGTGTTGTGTTAAAAATTGTGCTAAAATACTCACAAAGTCAAACCTTTTACTGACAAACACAATTAAAAATAACTTTTCTTTGAAAGTAGTGTTGAAATTCTACTCAGTTTCACCTTTTTTTTATTTTTTATATGAGGTCGTTCCGAGTGCTCCCGAACCCCTGGTTGGGAAACGCTGGGTCACTATCGTGTTTAAACATAAACGTACGTGGTGATATGGTTTAAAAGAGGGAATACCCTACTACACTCAAAAAATAAATAAATCTGCAATTGCACTGAGACTGTTTTGACAAAAAGTGCCCAAAACATGCATACTAGAGAATAGCACACGCTGTCAGTATAAATGAGCCATTATCAAGGGAGCTCCCATAAGGCTTGTGTACTTTTTAATTTTTAATATTAAAAAAAACAATGCTTACGTCTCAGGTGGGATCTTCATCTGAGCGTGAGCTGCTAGCCATAAACTTAAAAATCCTAACAGGGCCAGGAGCCTCCTCACTCCTCGCGCCCTGGACTCCATGCTCTTTCAAAAGTCTTAAAATGTCATCAACAGCTCATAAAGGCTTCCTCGTGTGGGCTAGATCCCACATTTGATGAGCACTGAGCAATATCACCGTTGTCCCACAATCTACACGCTTGATCTTGCCCCATCTTGCTGCTTGCATTTCCTCTACTTGCAAAAGAGGAACAAATTATCCATGTTGTCGAAAAAAGTTGTCAAGCTAAATAACGAAGAATAACAAATTCCAAATTGGACGGCAATAAAAGTTTCCTCATCCGCTCCGGTGTCTTCCAAGTTCCCCCAGGTGCCTCGAGCATGACTCCCGCAGCTGCCGGTAGAAATGTGGGTTAATTTTCAGCAAGCATTCGGGACCGACACAACCTGGCAGCCCCACAGTAGATTTGTTCTTTTTTTTCTTCTTCTTTTTTTTTTGCCGCTCGCCTCCACTGTCGCCCAATTTGCAACGTAATCTGCTTGGATTAAAAATCGCTCTTCCCCGCACAGAGAGGCAGGCGCAGAGGGGAGCCCGCCGGGAGGGGTTGGATTGGAGCAGGGGATTGGGCCAGGCCTGTGTTTTATCTAAGAGGATTAGAGCGATTTCTGGAGACGGACTCCACTCCCACCAATGAGAGCGGCCGGAAGCAGGTTAGGCTCAACGTGGTGCAACACGGAGAGCGAGAGAGAGAGAAAGAGTGATATGATGCAGCCCGCACACAAAAAAACACACACTCAAATCTGCAGGCATTTGTTTCTGGCTTTTCAAATGTGGCTGGAAATCAATTGTCAGCAGTGTTTTGAACAGTACAACCAGTTTACATATGATTTAAAGTCCATATTATTCCCTGGTGTGATAGAAAAAAAATGCTCGTAGTAAATATGAATCATATTTTTTTTACACTGTTTAAGTCGCAACCTATGAGATGGCATCACTGTGATATCCTCCATAGACATAATTTTTTCACTTACGAAAACTAACTAAGACGTCATGGGTCCCTCAGACTCTCCACCAGAGCCTCGGTCAGTGGGTACTGCGTCTTCCCAAATTTTACAAAATCTTCTGGACGGTCCAGTGTCTCCTTTAATGGATCCAGACTGTGGAACTCTCTGCCCATTGACTGAAAACTGCAGACTGACATGAACAGCTTTAACAGAGGTCTAAAACAGTGGACTGAAGTCGAATCACAGCTGCTCACATGGTGACGCTGAATGAAATGAATATTGGTGTGTATAATGTTTATCCTTTTTTTATATACTGTACATGTGTTTGTCAAATGTGTCTAAAAGCCTCCTATGGACCAAGTGGCCCAAGTGTTGCATATTAGCACTTTTGCTATACTAACACAAAACAATGCTATTGCTATGTCCATATCAAATAAATGAATAAAAAAGGTTTGAGGAAATATCTTAACTTCTTCCTCTTCCTATGTCACTTCCTGTGTGCAATGATAAATAGATACAGACGGGATCTCTGGAATCGTCCATATATGGTCATGTTTGAAGCTGTTGAGGGGGGAAACAAAGAGGAGAAACATCAAAACTACTTTAACAAATGCTGAATAATAAATATAGTTTTCTAACCAATAAAGATACAAAAACATAGAGAGGAGCAAAGTGGTTCAACAGCCCATGAATACTGTATATAAATAACGGAGAATGCTAACATGATGCTTCATGTTCGCGTCATGCTGCATGCTAACGCTAGCTACTATGACTGCTGTTTTTATCGCTTCTGCTGAACATTCTGCTGAGATTAAAACTTCCATATGGACCAGATTTAGACTTGACTTTAAAAAAAAAAAAGATAAAACTCACTGATCCAGTCAGTAACATCACCCGTACTAAAGTGCAGGAAAAGTAAGAACAAACGTCTGCTTTAACTAGTTGGAAAAGTTTTAGGAAATCAAACTCCCAATTAATACAAAATAAACTATTTATTATTTATTATTTCGGCCAATCGTATCCCTGTCTGAGCTGCGTCTCGTAGTTGCTTCAGATGCGCGTTATTGATGGACACGGAGAGGCCAGATGGAGCACACGCCAAAACACAGTGGAATTAGGAGCAGCATTTTGGTTTTGGGATGTAACTTTGGACAATATGAAGAAAGAGAAGAACATTGATGCAAGGAGACGGCGACATGAGGCGCCAAACACAGACACGTTTTACTTTCTCTTTGACTCGCAGCCATTTAGTGACATTTCAGCACTCCTGCCTTGGATTGTAGTTTCCAATCCTTTAGCAGTTTAGTGTTTATATCTTGCGTCTGTACCACCTACGGGAGCGCATATGCAGTAGATGCAAGGGTAAATAAAGGCACATGGCACATCGCCTCCGCGGATACTTATGGTCATGAACCGTCATTATAGTTTGGGGATAAGTTCTATATTGACAACATTCCCAAACATAAGCCTCCTAAACTGAGCCACAAACGACTCTTTACTCTTTACAAGCAGCACAGGCTCACCTATATCTCTGTGGAGAGACGTGTGAATCCAGAGGTGAGATACTGTAGTTTCTGTGATCATCAGAGCGTGTAGTAGCAGCGAGGGAATGGCGTGATTAGCGCTGCGGCTAACACAATGCTAACGGAGAAGAAAGCAATAGTCTTTCGCGGTGGCTGCATGATAAACACTGATATTTTCACTGTACATCCACAATCTACCGCGCACCTTAACTAGACTGAGACATAAACAAAGCATGCGGCAGAGCGGACTTTGCTGCCTATCTTGCCTATCTTGCACCTCCATTCACTTCCAAAATCGCGTGCCCTGCGATTACGATATCGCGTTGTGTAATATCGCGACAAAATTGCAAATGCAATTAATCGTTCAGCCCTAATCAGCAGTGATCCTGGAGCGTCCTAAAGGGCATCGGGATGGTAAATAAAGGCGCTATGCTAACCACCCAAGTATCCGCTGGGTCACTGAAAGGTCAAATACGTATAAAGATAAACTTTTTTCCTACATAAAAAGTCATTTATTTTCTTTTAGGCTTGTTCTCTTTTTTTTTAGGTTAGTGATGGCCGACCATTTGTAGTTATTTACCTATCATTCATGCAGGTTGCCTTCAGTGCTAATACAATACTATACTATTGAGGGTCACATCCAGCCAACACTCCAGTGTTATTTTGAAATGTCTTGCCCAAGGACATAGAGAAAGAAATCCAACCCATAGGTAAGTGAACCTTTAACCTCCTCAAAATATATAAAAGTAAGTTTTGCACATACTTTACAACAAAAGGGAACTTGGCTTAATTGCTCACTTTCAGTAAAACTAGCTCAATATTACCTCGCCCACATCCGCGATCTATGCACGATTATGTGCAGCAATCCAGGAGGCCAGACAGATAAACAAACACAAATGCAAGCAACCACTCAAATCACTCCCATCAAATTATTACAAGTAAAAACCGCAACGGCTGTCCTCGTCTGAACTATGACCGCATCAAAACAAGGATTGAATTATGTAGGACAAAAACCAACAGCACAATTTTCATCTCTGCCTGGCGTGAACGCAGACAGAGTCAGCCCCCGGTGGGGTTTCAGGCTAGTGTGCGGCTCACAGGGCGACCCACACTTCAAATGTAATCTGACAAAACCCAATTAGTGCCAAAGCTGTCCACTAATTACCGCTCACCACCGGCTCACAGCGTCCCGGATCATCATCGTCATCTTCAGCAGATGCAGAGGAGTCATACAGGGATGGAGGTTGGAAATGTTAAGACCATGAAGGAGGATATATCCCATCATGCTGACAATTTAAGACGAGACTCTGCAGGAAAAAATATTTGGCCTTAAACTACTTACTGATATGAATGATAAGGGGAGAAAAGCAATTTTTATATGAAAATTACAGCCAAGTTGAACATTTTGTTATGTTTTGTTGAAAGATTCAATAAAAAAATAAATGTAAAGGGAAAGACTGACAGAGCGAGACGCTGCCATCCATCCAAATAGAAATGCAAGTCAAATTGTATTGTTTTTTAAACCTATTAGAAATTACCATATTAATGATTGAGTTTTCAGATGGATTTTGCTAAAAAGAATCAGTAAAAAATTGCTTAAAAACTCATTGAATCTAGCAAGAAAATATGAACCAATCCTCTGAAAAAAAAAGAAAGTCATCATAAATAAGTACAAGACTGGAAAATCGGATCCTATCAATAAACCATAAAAACTTCAGAATGTTGGGAAAAATTGATTATGAGAAAATGGCCTTTGAAAATAGGAAAAGGAAAGGATCCCACATAATATTGTGTAGACAGGTCCAAATTAAAAAAAAATAACAAAAGGAAAGGAAAGTGGAAAGTTCAATCAAGACTATGAATGCAAGTTAACACAAAGTCAGAAAAGGTTGCAAATAGGATATAGGAATAGGCACTTTCACATTCAACAAATTCCAGAGAGCTATGGTGAGTAGCACCACAAGAGGCAAAGGGCGGAGGAAGAAATTCTCATTCTGCGGATGAGCTGCATAGAAGAAGGAGGCAACACGGCCAAGTCTTCGTTTCATAACTACTACATCCACTACTACAACTACCTCGACTACTACTACTGTAACCTCTTCTGATTTCCATAGAAGTCACCTCTGCAGTACGGGGGCAGGGTCGGATGTGTTAAGTGGTGGAAGTACATTACACTTTCGGGGCAGGTCATTTCACTTCATTCATAATTGATCAGAGTCAAAGAATAACCGCAGACAATCGATAAACCCGAGTCCTACAGCGGCACCACACCGCAGGCACTGCTCCCACTCTGTCACAGCGAGGACAAGTTCACTCCACATTATCACTGTTGTGACTGAATGCTAAAATGATGTATTGAGTTATTACGGTGCACTGCTTTGTGCCACCAATCCTAGAGAACTGACTCCCTCTAGTGTTTAGAAATGTCACATGCAACTTATTGTGTGCATGGTTGTATGTGAATGATGTATTTATTTATTTTGTTTACAAAGTCCGGTCAGTTACTGTCCAGGCTATGGCCCAAAAGTTTTGTCATCTGGATTAATTCAAAGACTGAGGAAGGGAATCTACATACAGTAAAACAGTGGAGTACTTGCCTACTTACAACCATAAAATTAAAAATACAAGCATCAAGTTGCCATGAGTGGCTTGGACCATATCTAAATCTTTATATTTCAACATAACACTGCAATCACTGCATACAAATAAAATGTCAACTCAAATTGAGCTGTTTTTGCTTGATAAGAAAACAATATCTCCCTCTAGTGTTTTAAAAAGGGAAGGCACTGCAGGTGATAGATTTTTCTCAATTAGGTAAATCAATTTGAAACTTTTGCTGTAGATTACATAAATATGAGGGAAATAAATCATTGCAAGTTTTCTGTCGTTCTTTATTCATGCATAGAGGACGATATACATTCATGTGCTTACTTTGTTGGCATATGACAAACAAAGATTTTTTTCAGGGGGCCTCAGTTGAATTTTCTTATAATAAACTTGTTGTTAATATAACATATCGGGGAGGGGGGTGGAGTCCCATTTTGCCTCTTTTTTAAGGGTTAAAGTAAAGAAAAGGAAAAAATAAAATCCCATATCCTGGATGAAGAAGGTTGATTCAGTGAAATAATAAAACAATTTATTGTGTAGATTAGACTATTATTTTGTTGCCAGGTGAAAGTTTACACATGAGGAGAGCAAACTGACCTATAACTTGTAGCCTGAAAAATAGATTTGTTTTGCTATTGAGCTTTTTTACTTTATAAACATAAATTAATAACCTTATCTAGAATCTTTGAGGACAAATCTGACTTGACCCCCATGTTCAATTTTAGCATTAAACCTCTATAATCCAAGCCGACTTTGAAACACCATCTTATTGGCTCTCACTTCATTCACACACATTCCCACAGAGATATGCGGAGGTGATAACTGATAAGTGTAAAGCAATGTAACGTAACAGGTATCGTGTTTTAGGACCCTCACCCCTTTGCTCCATTTTGTTGTGTCAGGCGGTTCAGCCATACTTATGCGGCACATTCTTCTGTCAGACTTCTCAGAACTGAGTGAGGGGAAAGGCGCTGACGGCGTGGGTTTTCGGGTCCAGGGTGTCGTGAAGGATCTGGTAACAGCCTCGTCTCAGTGTCCAAAACGGTGTAAATCACATGGTTTTCTCTGCCAAACACAGAAACAGGCAGAGTTAGGTATCACTGCAAGTAGTGAGAATATACAGACGTACAGGGAGAGATCATTTCTGACAATTGATAATTTATTTGAGTTTCCAGAAAGGTAATTGTCTTAAATTATGCAGTATTCAAATTTTAAAACTACTGTGGGCTAGGGCCCGACCAATACTATATCGGCCACACAAAATTGGCCACAATTTTGCAGATATGGACGATATTATTACGGGAATAATATTGTGAATATCTCCGGAATGAAAGGACTTGCCTCTCTTTTATTTAGAAAGAGAGCTTTAAAATGAGCCCTCCATGAGTCTCCAAGTTCTCCTGGAAGCTACAGTCAGGTCCATAAATATTGGGACATCGACTCAATTCTTAGGTTTTTGGCTCTATAAACCACCACAATGGATTTGAAATAAAACAAAAAATATGTCGTCAAACTGCAGACGTTTTATGTGAGCCTCCCAAACTGTTGATTTAGCCTATTATGTTTGACATCTCTCTGAAGGGTTTGTTTTGATTTTTCAGCCTAATAATGGCTTGCTTCACTGATAGTGATAGCGCTTTGGATCTCATATGGAAAATAACAGCAACAACATCCAAAATGCAATCATCACACTTGAAATGAACTCTGGACGTCTCATCTGTTCCTTATAACTGGGATAATGAGGGAAGAGCAGACACCTGGCCATGAAACAGCTGAGCAGCCACTTGTCCCATTACTTATGGTCCCTTGTAAAGTGAAAGGCACACATAAAAACGCTTGGAATTCCTACACCGTTCATCCGATTTAGATATACTCTCAAATGAAAGCTAACAGCCTGCAGTTTATGTACATCTTTGGTGTTTCATTTTAAATCGATTGTGGTGGCTTATAGAGCCAAAAACATCAGAATTGAGTCGAAGACCCAATATTTATGGCCCTGACTGTATGTAAAATTTGCGTCCAAACGTGCTCCCAGCTTTTACAGAACTGCTCTGCTCACATGTTACACACATGAATAACTTTTGGTGAAGGCATGGGCTTAAGTTTGTGTGGGGACCGAGGGGAGTTGTCCCCACCAGCCACATAATGTGCGATCTTTACTCACAAAGACTTTACTCAGATGTGGCTTGGAGATTGGACGATCAGCGTCACAACAGTTTTTGTTTCATGTTAAATATTTACAATTCATTAATTTATATGTAAAAAATTATACTATTGGAGGATCATTAAGCACAAAGGTAACAAATTACAAGTCGCTTTCATCCATCCATCCATTTTCTTCCGCTTTATCCGGGGCCGTGTCATTCCGAAACAGATGCCCTAGCCACCTCAGCTGGGTCCTTTCAACATCAAGGACCAGCAACTCTACTCCGAGCTCCTCCCGGTTAACTGAGCTCCTCACCCGATCTCGATCGGTGCGCCCAGCCACCCTGCTAAGGAAACTCATTTTGGCCGCTTGTGTCCGTGATCTTGTCCTTTCAGTCATTACCCAGTTCTCATGACCATAGGTGAGGGTGGGAACGTAGATCTATCGGTTAATCGAGAGCTTTCAGTTAAGTGATTTGGGGCCTGATCTTCCGCCTGGTTCAAGGACAGCGTTGGTCGAAGCGAGGCTGCGATCTTGCGCACACACAACGGTGTACCAATACTTTCACCAGTAGCCTGGGGAAAAAATATTATTAAGCTTTTTCAGGACAAACTACAAACTATTTCTCCCACTGTGAGTTAAACACAGCCCATGTCCCAAGAAAGACAGAAAGAGAGAGAGAGAGCGAGAGCGAGAGAGAGAGAGAGAGTAAAACTATCACTGGGTAAACTCAATGCCGCAGAAACATGCTCAAAACAACAGAGTGTGCAAATCATTATTTCATCTCAGTATTATTGTTTTTGCCCCTCTGAGGCAACTCTTGAATACAACTGAGACCGAGTCCTGACAAGTCACAGCGGTCATCAAGTCACAAACCTTGGGTCAGAGGTCAAATGGTGTCCATAGCAGCATTGTTACATAAGAGTGGCACACACATACAGGGTCCTCTCACTTTTGGTAAATAGTGATCAGTGGAACTGTTTTTTCAGCTTCATTCATTAATGCTCAGGTATTTTGTCATGAAATGTATTCAAGGTTTAAATAGTCTTGACTGTACTGAGTTGATTAAGTTGAGAACATTTCGCTTCTATCTACGGAAGCTTCTTCTTCACTCTTGTGGTCAAAGGTCACTTGTCAGATAGAAGCGAAAATGTCCTTAACTCAATCAACTCCAGTCCAGTCGACAATTAAAACCTTCCCTACGATGAATACTTCCTGACTAACAGAGCCTTCAAAAACTTGATCATGAATCACATACAACCAACAACGCTTGAGAGTTAAAGTTAATTTGTTCGTTACTTTTCAAAACATTACATTACGACCTAAACGCGTCAATTTCAATTACTTAACAACAGAAAATGAACCACGGAAAAAAATTATAATATGGAATTCATCGCACTTTACTTCAGCGGTAATGAACCTTTCTCAGTTTCCTTGTGCCTTGGGCGTTTGATCCTAAGCCACCAAACATCGCAGCTGTTTTCAACCCATCGACTACATTTGGGTGAGGCCTAGTTTGAAATCATTAATGAACTTTCTGAGATTTTACTTTAGATTCAGATTAGCGTTTAAAAGTGTCCTCTGAGTCAAGTTCCTACGTTTTGTGGGGTCGGATGCACATCCAATGGCCCCTGAACCTCATCTTACAATACGTTGAAAGAAAATCACAGAAATTATATAAATAAAAAATAAAAACATACCTCTCTATACGTTAGTATTGCTCCGTTGCCTCCCTATTAATTTGTATGGAATTATATCAATTTAAATTGGGTCCGGGATTCGACGGCTAACAAAATTTATTCATTTATAGGAACAGGCTCAAATAGCTAAAGCATTTCTGTGACTTCCATGGGTAAAAACACCAGTGCTGCTGGATTTTAGCTCCAACTCTCTCCCACACAATGTGGCTGACTTTACCAAAGCTCTGCGACTGAGAGGCTCTGTGTGTCTAACATCTCTAGAAGTGGGACAATACTTCAATTTTGTGATATATCAGCCTGATATTTTGTGTCATGATATAATTCTTTTTATGCCAATATCTTAATGACGTCATGCATACAGTAATGTTTCACAGTCAATAGAGGATAATAATGGGCAACAGTACAGTCAGGACAGTAGAGAGCAGCACTATAATTTAAGCCCTTGGGCCAAATAAATAACTTGTAATGATAGTGTTTATAAGAATTAATAATATGACCTTACTAGTAAATGTATTCCTTTTGGAAACAGGGCTGTGGTTTCTGGGGTATTTAAATATAAATTAAGTAATGACTAACATCACACCAGACGATCAATTGACCCATTTTTAGTTAACCAGTTACCTATTTGTTTAAGAAAAAGGTGAACATAGTGAAAACCAATGTAAATCATAAAAATAGTGATATGTTGTAGGTTATTACGCGTAAAAATCAATTATAGCCATATCGGCCTATTGTATGGTATTGTTATTGTTAGTCATGTTTTATATCGAATTGTGAGCTACCAAGTGGTTCCCCTAAACAGCTCCCGATTGTTCCAAGTTGTTCTAATTGAGAACACGACAGATACCATTAAACATCACCTTTTTTTACAACTTTTTTTACAAACTGTAAAAGTCAGCTCATGGCTCTTCAAAGCATTATAGGAGATTGCAGAGTCGTTTTGGGGGTTTGATTCAGCGCGGCTCCACACTGCAAACAGCTGCAATGCTATTAAAGTTCAGTCCATCATCTGTGGCCACATGTAACACCCCTAAAACTGCCCCCCCCCATCCCCACCACTCTGCCAAGTCTGAGGAGGGGGCTTCACTTCTCTGATATGGGGGGCTTAGCCGACCCGGACCAAAACAATGGCCTTATTGAGGAGGCCATAGCCCCGCGTGGCCTGCCGTGGCTGAGGGGTTACTCGGGGGTACTTGTGGGGTAATGGGGATGTTTTCGGTGGGGGTGTTACGAGTGGAGCCCCTGCAGCTGTCGCCTGGCACGCTCCGGCATCAGGGAGGACCAGCAGCTCCAGTCAGTGCCAAGTGTCCTGCACTGAGACGGGGCTATAGACTCTGTCATTGTGGGGCATCTGGAGGGGGCAGGGGAAACTTGAAAGTGGACGACATGCCACTCAGCAGCTGTGGCCTCCGTAGTTGTAGTAGTCCTTCTACTTGTAGTATACTCAAGCAAAAGTAAAAAGCAAGAAGTGGAATTCTATTACAAAGGTGAAAATGCTAAAGCAAAGGCTTTATTACTAGACATTTTTCTGTGATAAAAATGATTGTGTAAATGTATAAATGTTAATATTGTTACTGAGTATAAATGCTAATATAGCAGTAAAAAGACAATTTTGTATAGAATATTCTTGTAATTTCCCAATCAGTAGGTCCTTACAGACACTCCAATCTTCTCTATTATAAGTGCATAAAAACATATTGAAATGAACAGGGAATAGAGTTTGCCCCCCTTTCAGATGCCCCAAAGACAGTGTGTTGGAAGTGACCGACCCCCTCCTGGTTAACTTTAAGTGTGCTGCAAAGCTGCACGTCCCCAGCTGCTCTGGCACTGATGGCCCATTAATGTGGAACGTGTCGCAGTCGCAGTGTCAAGGCGTTTACCTCAACCAACATGATCTGTTTTAAAACGGAGAGTCCCACTCAGCAGCTGTCCGTCTCAGCAGCGCTCACATCAAGAGACCCGCTCTGAGGGAAGCGTTAGCATGTCAGCACAATCAATAAAAAGTACATTTAACTGGACAATATTAAGAAACTAAAATACAATTTCATGTCGTCATGAATCGTTCATACTAGGGTTGCCCTAATCCGATTTTTTGAGCTCTCGATCTGATCCAATATTTTGACACTTTCTGCTGGCCAATACCAATCCAATACAGTCTTTTTGTATTATTATACTATATTAATATTATTATATTATTTTTTATATAATATATATAATTATATATTATAAAATAATTATATTCATAATATATTATATCCTTTGTAAGAATAATCAATTGTAGATCTATTGCATATTACAGTAGTTTCTATTACAGGCCAATGTCTTTCTATAAACACCTAAGTAAATTGTTTAATGGTCATTTTAATGGTCATTTTGGTTCATATAAAGCAAAATACACATTTTATGTTAAAACTGTTTTAAAACAACAGCAAAGCAGTAGATATCATAGTTGTATTACGCTTAGGGCATGTAAACATAGTAGGGCCAGTGGGTAATTATTATTCATGAACACAAGTGTGTACCAACGATAGCGCTCCCATCACCGCTAAAATCGATTATGCCTGAGGCATTGTCCACATGGTATCCCACAAAATATATTTTCCAACGATTTGGCCTATCATTCACACCAATCCAATCGGATACCTGGATCGGTTACTAATACAGAAAATCGGATTGGGACATCCCGACTTCATACTGTAGTCCACAATGTACTCAAGTTCTTCAGAGTAAACTTCGATGTCGACAACATTGTTTAAGTAATACAACATCAGTGTGCTATATAAATATAAATGCTTTCACCCTCCATTCAATCGACATGAACATTTATTAGGTACATCAGGCCGACATATCGGTAAACAAATAATTGTTATTGTATAGATGTGTGTTGTATTGGTACCATGTTGTTCCTCTGGTCAGTTTACAGGTGACATAATGAAGAGTCATTAGAGAAGAATATGATCCCATTCTGGCAGGGACTCCACCCCGTCCCGACTGGTTCCTGACTGGATTTACCCTGCTGCCTCGACCCCCAACACACACACACACACACACACACACACGCGCACACACACACACACGCGCGCACACATGCACACATGCACACGCACACACACACACAAAGACAGATTTTAATAGGTCGAGAGTCAAGATGACTTAACTTGAAAAAAGCTCCCGCACACTGTCTCACTCTACAACGTTTCGGTCACTCAGACCTTCATCAGACTATAGTGAGTCAGTGTGCGGGAGCTATTCTTTTACGCACCTGTCACCTTCTCAGGTGTGCAGACCTTCTACTTATTGAGAGTCAAGATGAGCCAAATGTACAGACCATTCATTATTCAGAGACACAACCCTGATCATCCACTGAAAGTAATAAAAGACCAATAAAATACTGTGTTTCGACAGCGTTACTCCATACCTCCTCCTACACTAGTGAGCACATGGTTTCACTTTTTTATTTACACTTTTACTTCACAAAAACTACACATTATTATGAAGCCACGGCGGATTGCACAGACCCAGGGCAGACGTTGGCTGGGATAACTATGGACACACTGAATACAGAAGAGAGAGGCGTGTGCAGAGACGCAGGTGTATTTATGTATTTTACTGCGGTGCGTACTCAATATAACGTTAAAGGAACAGGCCACCGTTTTCCCATACTGAGAAATTTTCTTACCTGAGCTTAGACGAGTTGATGCAAACCTGTCTGGTCTTTGTGCGTGTGCTCAGTCACGCAAAAAGACCAAAGACGTTGTTAGCATTTAGTCTCTCCTCTTTGGACCCAAACGGGCGTGAAGTTGGAAGCGACCAAGCTCTTCCACGTTTTCCCTATTTAAATACGATTAAGTGAGTAGTTACACGATCCAAGTATAGTTACACAAAAGTAAACATCGTCGATTTTCTAAGCGGATAAAAACAGATACTAGGTAAGGCGTAATAACACCTAAGGAGCACTTCGACCTTTAAAAACTTTATTTTACAGTTTGTAAATAATTTAGTCCCTGAAGAAGCCCCTAATTAGAGACCAACATGCCCTGTTAGAACCATGAGGCCGTCCTTCTGTGGACCCACCACCTGCAGGAGGAGCCATAGGGGCTGGTGCAATGTGATTTGGGCAGCTCCAACGGCTGCCCCCACGACCCGGCAACGGAAAAGTGGAAGAAAATGGATGGATGGAAATAATTTAGTTAAAAAACCTCCCATGTCCAGACCTGGTGAGCTGGCCAAGCAGAACAAAAAGATGTGGCACCGGGCCAACCCTATACACACACACACACACACACACATTCACACATACACACACACATATATATATATATATATACACATACATACACATATATATATATACACATACATACATACATATATATATATATATATATATATAGAAGCCAGTGCACACATCCAACCTAAGGCAAAAACCCGAAAAAAACGATATCTTTGTGAAAGAAAATACGAAAATAGGACAGCCGGTCCCACAAGGTCAAAACAGGTGCATGGTGTGGCCTGCACCATGCTGCAGAGCCCAGGTGTGCAGGGCGAGGCTGGGCAGAGTCAAACAGAGCACAGCGCGACATGACTCAAAGGACAGCCTTTTTCATAGGCTCCTAGCAGCCAACCAAAAAACACTATTACCAGTGCCACATAACAAGGAAAGGGGGAACATTTGTTTAAAAAAAAAAAAAAAGTTCTTCAATCAGACAACAAGATTAGAGGTGCTTTTCCTTCTTTTTAGATTAAATGAATAAATTGGCACAGTGTGAATGGACAATGAAGATGATTTTGATTTAGTTTTCGTCCCATTTCCCCATGGTTTCCTTATGGGGAAGATGTTTTTTGTTTTGTGTTTTTTAGATGTGAGGTGCATTGGCTTCTTCACTGGTCCCTCCACAGTACCTCTCTATATTGGATCTTGAAAAAGGTGGTTTATTCATCTTTACATCTGTTAAACAAAAACTCCACACTTAATCAAACTGAGCTGAACTACTGTAGCACAGGTCTGCACTGCGCTATCGGGGCAACGTTCGTGAAGAGCTCCACAGTTGCTTTATTATTTATCTGCCGGATCTGGGCCAACAGTTGCTGCTCTCTGAAGCTGCACGCTGCCACCTGGAGCTGTCACTTCACTGGCCTGGAGCAAGACGAGCTCACATGACTTACTACAAGAACCCTCAAACTCATTGGCTTCCTGCAAAGAACAAGAGAAGCTATGATGACAAAGTAACCCGAGAGACATGGGATGATAAATTATTGCGAACGATTGTAATGTGAACATCGTAGTCTTAACTGGACAACAGATTGAGATTTGAAATGTTGCCAGCAGAAAGACAATTGCATGATGTGACAAATCACCACCTTCACTGGCAAAGGTTTTGAAACTTGGACAATTGTAATGAAATATTGGTATGGAAGCTCATTTATCTTGGAAAGCAACAGACAGGGACACACTTGCTCATGAATGCATACAACTTGGCTCCACTGAGGATTTTAACAAAAGAAACTCAAATTGAATAATAACTAGACCTGGTTCTATCCAGAAATGCATTGGGGCAGTTATCCTTTCCCTGTTGTCAAACATGCCGAACCTGGAATTCTATAATAATAACAACAACAATAATAATAATGCATCAGTTTTATATAGCGCTTTTTCTGGACACTCAAAGACACTTTACATTGCATTATTCATTCACTCCAAGCACCCACACTAATCAAAAAGCCAAGAACTTAACCGATTCAAAAAGTAAAAAAAACGAAAGGCCAAACAAAACAAAGAAATCTACGGCAAATGAAGGAGGGAAAAGGCAGGCATGGGTGCCAGCGACGTGGAGCTGGCAGCTGGAGCGCGCACAGTGACGAGGTGTGCCACAGGTAGGAGAGCGGACGAGAGAGCGAGCGTTCCAAAACCCCGTCTATTTATAGTCGGAGCAGGAGTGCGTTGAGTCCGAACATCCATAGGTGCAGCAGTTGTTCGTGTTTTAAACATACACATCATCCCGCAGACGCCAACACCTCCTCCATAACTGTCGCCGCTCCTCTCGGTGGTTTTCGGGGGCCGTAAAGAACTTAAGCAGACTTCAGTAAAGATCGGGGGGCCCCTCCATCAAACTAGGCTGGCTTGGCCCTGGCCTCCTGTGTGGCCAGTCGTAAACTCATCCTCGTGGCGGCCCGTGTCTCAACCACTTGCCGCACAAATAAAAGCACCTTGTTAAAGAGCCCGATACCCCGAACCGGCGTGGCGCTTGCGAGAGAATAACAACTCACAAATTTGCACTCGCATATAGTTTTCCACTATGAGTGGAAGGTAAACACAAAAACACAAAAAAAGTCCTTGCCAGTGAGTCAAATATAGTGTTGCGGAGTCAGAGCCAGGTCACAATGGGCTTTGAATTGAATCAAGGTGGAAGAATGGTTTGGATAAGTGAGTATGTCTGCATGGATGACCCAAGCTGTGGTCAAGCGGCCCAGACTTGGTCCAAAAACAGATTCCTCCAAAGTGACTCAGAGGTCGTTGAGCTAGTTTGGTTTCGGTGTTAAAATGGTTTTAGTCTTCATCATCACATCTGTACCTGGGGTTTTCTGAAGAAAAGTCACACATGTTGGATAAATGAGAGCACGCCATTTTCCATAACAATGTTAGGTGATTCTGTAACTTCATGTGCCAGTGGGGGAACGTACCAGAACGTTGACCAGACTTTTCTGAGCTTTTAACAATGTTATTATGTTGTCAAAAAACACACAGGGTTTTGTATTTAATTTCTCCATGTTTGAGTAGGGGAGAAATTATGCATCTATTTATTGTATTTGAAATATTGACGTCTCACCTAATCCATCTACTTCAATCTGCGAGTGATTAGTTGTCCTCAATCTAGCCCACGCATTGATCATGTATTGGCTAAGTACATGGAAGCGAGGCAACCACTGTGCCATTGGCCCCTCCGACCTTCTTGGTGTTTCCAAACAGTCCCATCCAAGTACAGACCAGGCCCTTCCCTTCTTAGCTTCCGAGATCTGACAGGATCAGGCATTGCAAAGGCGGTATTGCCACCAATGATTATTGCAATAATCCAAAATTGACATATTAGATAAATTGTGTATTATAATTTTTTTTATAGATCAGGCATGTTCATCCCACTAAAGAACGACACACACCTTTTCACTATTACAACGTATTTAACACTGGGCTGGCAACAGATCGCAATATATTAATAAATATTAAAATAATTATAAAAAAAAATCATGGTAAATAGTCTCAACTTATATAGCGCTTTTCCACCTACATTAGGCACTCAAAGCTTTACAGCAAGGATCCACTCACCCATTCATACACCAGTGTACGCAGACACTGTTAGCATTGTTGTGGCGCGATAGCGGGGAAAGCCGTGTCCTTTCGCCTCGTTAGCCTCCGTCTTATCTTCGCGTTTGTTCTTGTTTGAGCCGTGTTTTGATGGCTATGGCATGCCTGGTTCTCCACTCTGCTACCTGGTTCTGCCCAGCTCCGCTCTGTTGTTTACTACCATAGACTGAGCCGTCCTCTTCAGAAGCGGCCGTGCGGAAACAAGCATCGCTTAAACCCTAAAGTTCCAGGCGAATAAGCGGCCCCGTTTCATGCGGTTTTAATGAGATATAAATTTAGCGAATCATCGAAGCGGGAAAATAATGTTCGAACCATTTTACTAATCCAGTTTATCGATTTAATCGATTAATCGTTGCAGCCCTAATTATAATTAGCTGACCAAGGGAAATACAGTACAACTGCATTTCAGTACATCTACAGCACGGTGGTACTCCAGTTTCCCCTACCACTAAAAACATGTACAATAGGTCAGGATGAATGTGTGTTTGAGAATGCGAGTGGGGGACAACGGATGAAAATTATCTCATGGTTACAAACCAGGGTGGCATGTTTACATGCATGAGTCCCATGTTCATTAACATGCACCGTCCAGAGGAAATAAACAAGTAAACAAACAGTGTCAAAGGGACTTCACGGCCTGGTCCAAAAAGGTTCCATTACTTTTTGGATGGAAATTAGTGGAACAAGCTGCAACTGAAAGAATGATACCAAATCAGTGTACGCTCAAAGCATTGTGAGTACTCTACACAAAAATGAACAAGAGGAAAGCTCCAGGAAAACTCTTGACTGAAAGTGCAATCATTTGGTAGAGAGAAGATAGTGCTAAACATCAAGGATTAAGAACTTTCTTACTTACATTTACCTTTAAGTGTTATTTAGTGTCAGTTATTTACTGATGTTTGGGTATCAAAAGATGAGATATCTACTGTCGGCTACGGTATCTGCCAATTGTGGACTCTACTGACATAGGATGTTTACACCATGATTACTGTAGTAGCAGGTGGTTTTGTTTATAACCACTAGATTACGTTATTGTGGATGTTGATGAAGGAACTGCAGTAGAGCAAACTACAAAACTGAATAATATGTGTCTTCATAAATAGCAGATGAACCAAAAATTCATTGTAATTATGGGCCAAAGGTGGGTACACTTTGGGCGGCACGGTAGCGCAGCGGTTAGTGCTCTCGCTTCACAGCTAGAAGGTCCCGGGTTCGATTCCCACCTGGACGGGGCCTTTCTGTGTGGAGTTTGCATGTTCTTCCCGTGTCTGCGTAGGTTTCCTCCGGGTACTCCGGTTTCCTCTACCACCAAAAACATGTACAATAGGCCAGGATGAATGGTGTGTGTGAATGTATGGTGTTGGTCAGAGGGACCGTTGGCGCAGACGTGTGTAGTCACGACAACGCTTCTGTCAGTCTCCCCCAGGGGAAACTGAAGCTACTAACGTAGTTTACCATCACCGAGTGTGGAGTGAATGCATTTGCTCTCATGTAAAGCGCTTTGTGACCATGTCTGTGAAAGGCGCTATATAAATAAAGATCTTCTTCTTCTACACTGTGGACAATACTGTAGATGGAGTAGGTAAAATTATATCGGACGTATCGGACTGTTGTGGTGAAGAGGGTGCTTAGTCGGGGGGCACAGCTCTCAATTTACCAATCGATATACGTTCCCACCCTCATCTAAGGTCATGAGATCTGGGTAATGACCGAAAGAACAAGATCACGGATATAAGCGGCTGAAATGAGTTTCCTTCGCAGGGTGGCTGGGCGCACCCTTCGAGATCGGGTGAGGAGCTCAGTTAACCGGAAGGAGCTCGGAATAGAGTTGCAGCTCCTTCACGTCGAAAGGAGCCAGCTGAGGTGGCTAGGGCATCTGTTTCGGATGCCTCCTGGTGGGGCTGGGCGATATGGCCAAAAATGAAAATCTCGATTTTTTTACTTAGTTTAGGATTATGATTACAATTGTCTTTCTTAAAAGGTCTCCTGATCTTTTAATACGTAGATTCATAATATATTATGAATATAATGCCAGAGGGTATGCCAGACACATTAAAAATTGCTATTTCTCTTTTAAATATTCCTTGTCTGTTCTCAAAAGTAAAACTTCTAAATAGTTTTCAAAAGCATTTAAGTTTTCTCAACCTCATGCCTCTGCTGTGATTGACAACCGTCTCCATGGACACTCAAGGGGAAAGGGGCAGAGTTAAGCTGCTGCTGTGCCTCCGCTCAGAGCATTGCTCAGGGTGAGAGAAGGAAGAGGATCAGACTGGGGAAAACACTCAGTTTTAGCGTTAGAAAACTCTATTGCGCACTCCGAAAACACAACGTGCGGCCTTTGTAAAGCAACAGAGATCATCAAAAGTCTCTTCGGGTGACATTTCCGAAAACAGTCGCTGTGGAGCACACGTGTGGCGGACATGGAGCGGCGGACACGATTTTATGATTTAGCCATTTTTCCACATTGTCTGTTTTTAAAAGCATGAATTAATTGAATTAATTCGATTTAATGCCCGGCCCTACCACCTGGTCGCCTCCCTCGGGAGGAGTTCCAGGCATGTCTTATTGGGAGGAGGCCTCGTGGAAGACCCAGGACACGC
Source organism: Proterorhinus semilunaris (assembly GCA_021464625.1). Lineage (NCBI taxonomy): Eukaryota > Metazoa > Chordata > Actinopteri > Gobiiformes > Gobiidae > Proterorhinus > Proterorhinus semilunaris. Next base: position 24,657,660 of record CM038356.1, on the reverse strand, counting down.
TGGAGGGATTATGTTTCTGAGCTGGCCTGGTGTCGTCTGAGGGTCCCCCCAGAACAGCTGGAGGAGGTCTGCTTGGATCTGGAAGTCTGGGCATCTCTGCTGAGACTGCTGCCTCCGTGACCCGGCCCCGGATAAAGCAGAAGAAAAGGGAGGGATGGATGCCTACATTAAATCAGTCAACACAATATCATCACACCTATGTTTAAGAAGTGGTAAAATGAAGCCGGAAAAATCACGATATTAAGTGCCACACATCACATACAGCACTCAGAGATTCTGTTATTAACCTACAACCTTCTACATGAAGGATCAAAGCACTAACCACTCTGCGAGTGTGACTCCCTTTTATGGAGTTCAACTCAACAATAATATCTTTGCAAAGTTGTAAAGGAATATAGCAAAGCAGTACTTTGTTTAACTTCAACAATAAAGTGTGTTGTAAAATATGCACAAAACCAGTGAAAATGAAAATTAAAACAGGTTTAGTGTAATGTTGGCACAGGCCTGGCCTCCCGCGCTGCCTCTACAAACTATCAATAAAGAGATGGGGACTTGGCACCACGCTCAGATTTTACAGATAGAGCCAGCGATTAACACAGAGAGGCTCTCAGCACAGCAGAAATCCCCTCTTTACTGCACGGTGTCCTGTTACCTCCACCAATTTCAGGGGTTTTAGGCTCTTCCTGTAGAAATCAATCTATTCTCTGTGGTTGAAATGATTCACGCTGAAGTTTGACCAAAGCGAATCGTGAGCTCCACAGGCACTCGCTGCTGAAAGGCCGTACTTCAAAGTGGTCCTCCCTGGATTTGCATTAACTTAGAAGTGCTACAATGGCAAAAAGCCAATCGCAAGTTTTATGATTACAAAATAAAACGCATATCAGAAGTAGAACAAATTATTGCTCAGTTATGTTTTTTCTCTGCAGCCTTCAAGAACATAAAAGTGACTCGTAAACTTCAGTGAAGACAGTAAAAGCACTGGTTTTGGTCCTGGCCCAGGACCTGGAGACCTCGGACTGCACGGGTTAACATGTGCCAGGCCTGACACACTGTGGCACACACAAACAGCCTAATCCCCCAAAGCAGCAGCTTTAGTGTAATTCACGCCGCAGCTGTCCACTGCTGGAAGAATCGAGAAATTGTCCAGCACATGTTCAGCTGCAAGAACAAATGTCACGGAGAACAACAAATGAAAAAAAAGATGGCCTTCTCCTGAATGGGCTCCACTCACAAAGACAGGCAGGACGAGTAATAACTGCGTGGCATGATACAGGCCGGCCGGGGGGAGGACAGGTGGAGGGTCCAGGGGTTTTATGGACCCTGCTCAGAGACGCGGCACTGGGGGTTGACGAGGTCGTGTGGCTCGTCGAAAGGCGAAACCACCAGGGGTCACATGACCACAGATAAAAACACTCCAATCAAAGTTCCCATCTTGAGGGTATGGTCCCAAGCGCCAAACTTAAAATTCAGGGATGCCAGACCGTAATAGCGTGCCGTGTGCTGAGTACAATAACGTTTTGGATAAAAATAATTTATGATCAAAGAGATTTGTCATGAAACTGTATTTTAATATGGTCTCCATGGCTAATATTTGCAATCTATTGAGTGCACAAATAAACCAAAGTAGAAACCTCTTAAAAAGCTATAGCCCTAATGAATCATGGTAGTTATTTTTGCAATTAATTAATGGGATTTCTGAGGCCAACCAATCCAATCTAAGTTATGTTCTACATGCTCTTTGTTTGTCGCGTTCTCCATGTGACTACTTTTGATCACGGTTTGAGGCATAAATGCAGTCACAGTAACGGGAGCATAAATGGGCCTTAACTCTGGCTAGTAGCCTCCTCCTGTTGTTCAAAGGCATACACAGGAGTAAATGATGAATTCAATCACTTTTTAAATATAAGTACAACATTAAGACTGAAGGGAGGAGTTGGAGTTAATATCACAGAGAGGAAACGGATGGTTTGGAAATGGCTACTCTAATGCACAGACATACTGTTACATGCGTCAGGCATTCCCTGCATGCTCTGGTCTTATTGAGCATTAGTGAACACTTCTCCCAACATGCCTAACAGTTCACGGCACACGCTGCAGTGCTTCTAGTTGCCTCTAGAGGGCCACAGTTGGATGGTGTTGACTCATCACTTCAACTTTTTGGAAAGCTTTTTCCACACAATTTTAGGTCTCTGAGATAAGCCAGAAAAAACAACAACAACATAGCATCAAAGTAATTTATTTTAAGTTAAGAATAGGGTAATTTCCCAGGCCACATGGGCCCATTACTATGAATGGGAATCCTAATCTCTGGTGTACGATGGTAAAAACTTCAGAGAACATGTTACTTGTACATTTCATAATTTTTTTTGTTTACATTTCTGAAGTATTTTGATACTTTTCACAATGGAACTAAACATCCATGAATGAACTATAAAAAATCATGGAGTAACACCACTGCTTATAAAATTACATGTTTTACTAACTGCCCAACTATTCCGCGAATTTACCATGAAACTTCACACCGTGCAAATGGTGAACAGAATACCAGCAAATGTCTCTAGTTGGGTGATTTGTGTTACTGTAAATCCACGGCAGATACCATCCTCCTGTAGTGTGGACTTTACTCTTACAGTAGCCTATGGGCTGCTTGGACAGTTTTAGCTCTGACTGATCGGGTTGGCATGCGAACCAGCCCCAACTGGGTCCCCTGGTGGGTTAGCTGGGGACTACTATGGAGTGTCCAAGAAAGAAAAAGTGGAGGCTTGTGCATAATAAAATGTTTGTGCTCAAAGGAATGGCAATAGTTATATTTCAAAAGAAGACATAAATTAGAATCAAACTGATTGCATAGTAGCAGGGTTGAGCAGTAGCTGTCTGCCATGTCATCCTAGTGTTTCTGAGGGCCTTCTCCAGTTTCCACACAGCATCAGGAGATGTGCATGTGTCAGGGGGATTGATAGCTCTGAAGTGCCCCTTGGTAAATGAATGAGAGTGTTCGTGTTGTGGTCAGGGTACACTCTCTACGTGACTGAACTCATACCGTCAGGCAGCATTCACCTGCAGCCATTTGCAACATCTACGGTAACAGGAGATCATGGCCTGGCCAGCCAGACTACATACTTTTCCAATTCTTTACGACGACATGTGGCCTGGGACCCAGTGTTATTTCCATGAGTTATGAAGCGTGTGAGAGACAGGCAGATTTACCAATTGAAGATACACATGGCAACTTAACAGTATGAAAACATTAAATATAACAAGAAATGTTGCACTGAAAATAGGCATCTTAACCAAATAAACAGACTAACTACTAAACTGTTTTGATTGCAAGTGAGAGAATTTACAGTACATAGTTCTTTCAGAATTATACATGATTCGAGAGTCTTCTGCATTTGAGTGACATGTTACACATTTATTTGTAAGTATACATTATAAATACATTTATTTATAAGTAATTAAAAACTTAGTGGGTAGCGAGCAAGGTCCCAGACACTCCTGCCACTCCGGCCAGGCAAAGAGATCAATCAATTAACATAGAATAAGAAACATGAAATGGAACCAAGAACATGTCATATTGTGCGTCAACACTAAAGCTTTGAATTAGTGTAAATCAACAAATAACAACTATTTCAAAAACACAAAATTACCATCGTAAGTCAATTACATCGACATATTTTCAATGGATTATTCAAGAAAAGTGTTTCATTATTTTTAATGAAAACCCGATCTAATTAAAAAACAACAACTTAACAACTTATGCCCTTAACAGTCAGCACCAACAGGGTGGCAAAATATCAAATCGATACTCCTGTATTAATATAGAATGTAGATACGGAAAGTCATTTTGCTGTGTATTTGAAAATATGGGACTTACTTATGTTCAATAACTCTCTTTCATTAAAGATAACCCTAACCCGTATATGTAGAGGCTTTGTGAAGTTGAAAAACATGTTCAAAGTGATAGGTTGACTGAACCATTCATTATTAATATGCAATGTTATAATCACAGAGTGGTTGTATTGTAAGAAAGACGCCTGGTGAAAGGCTGAGAATATTCCGTAGTAATTAATGACCTGTAAAACAACCTGGCGAAATGAAACACCTCTACTTTGATTCGCGCTGCACTCGGATGTCTGTTGATAACGCAGCTCCAGCTAGCAGGACGTCCAGCCCTACGTGCCCAACATGATCCTGTGCACTGGTGAGACTCTTGTCCCGAGCAGCTCTGCCTGAGCACAGATACCCACAGAAAGGTCACATACTGCGGGCCTGCCCCTCTCTGACGCTCACGACTAAAATAGTGTCATAAAACCATCCATCAAGCAAGTAGGTCGAAGGGTACCAATGAGCTGGCAGCCAAGGAAAACTACTGAGATAAAAGTGAACACCCCAGAATACTCCAGAATTCACACTCTGGGGAGTAAATTATCAGCCAGTGGGATCGGGTGTATCAAGGTCTGAAAGTAAACGTATCACATGTATCTCAGGAGGTTCTACCCAGAAGTCAAAAGTCTATATATATTAGTATTTAGAGAAAAGAGAGTATAGATAATTTATTTCGAGGAAATATTTACTGCTATATTCTCAATTGGAAAACTCTCAGTCAGTGAGTCTCCTTTGATTATTTGAAGACAGACTGAGGAAGAAAATGTCCAATTTCACTTGATGGAGGTTAGAGAAACAGATTGTGACGTGGTACTGCGAAATAACTGGCAGAGTTGTTTTTATCTACGTTAAAATACTGCGATCATTTCTCAAAAGGTGCAATATGTAACTTTGTATTTGAAAAAAAGTTGTTTGTGCGTATTTGATCTCGCAGTGACCCAGCGGCTGTATGAGTGGTCAGCATGTCACATTTGTCTCTGAATTGTTTGGGAGGTTTTCATTGCTGACGCAGCAGAAAACCTACTGAACAATTGCGTTGCAGAGGCCACCGTGATCGAAAGTAAAGGTGCCATGCTGACCCCTCATATCAACTGTCTTTCAACCTTGCTGTAAAGAGCTTTGGAACCTTGGGAACCTTCGTAGACAAAGGTTCCCAAGCAATCATCATTGTTTATTTTGGTGTTGGGGACATTTCATTCAAGATGTTTCGTCAGTAACTAGCAATCTTTGTGTTTAAGAAAGATTCAGATAAAACAACCCAGTCGGCCTGTCGATAGAAAGCTGTACAACTGAGACTCACAAACATTCATAATAATAGACAGTGATAAAAAAATAAATTTACAAATGTTTTCATATTTTTCCCCCCAAACTTTCCATTTGTTCCCCCTGAATTCCCCAACATTTTTTTCACACGTTTCCCCCCCAATTCTTCTAAAATGTGAAAACAATTTCTTTTTCTATTTTTTTCCCTCAAATTTTTCCTGCAATCTGCCCCAAATTTTCACATTATTCCCTTGTTTTTCCTGACTTTTCTTTCTTTACCCATTTTGTTACATACACAAGGTTGAAAACGAGGCCTTTAAGATGTTGTTATTGTTGGTTGTGTTGTTTTTTAATTTTTTAATTTATTTAATTTCAATGTTTTTTAAATTTATTTTTATATGTATTTTTTAATATGTATTTATCCACTTTATTACTATTATTATCATTATTTATTTATTATTATTATATATTCTGTCTGTTATTATCCATCTATATATCGTTGTTGTTGTCGTTGCTGTGTTATATCTATTTATTTAGTTTTTCGTGTTCTGTCTGGGTTTTGAGACATGTGGCATGGGGGTGGGAACGGGTGAAAAAGAAAAAAAAACAACATGGCATTTTTTTCTTGACATGAGCCCAAAAAGCAATAAAAAAAATATAATAATAATAATAATAGAAAGTGAAGAGGAGAAAAACCTGTGGATAATTTAAGTCACTAAAAAGAGCTTGACTGTGTAAAACCAAAAACATTAAAAGACCGACTCTACAGACTCCTTGTTTAAACCGAGCTTTAAAAGTAGCGCTAATCTTACTTCAGCGACGGAGTTAGGTGGGTTCGATGCTTTGCTCCGCGTCGGATCAGCCTGAGAAAGTCTCCTCAGACAATGGACTGACTCGTCTCTACCCGTAACCGATCTGCGCTCTAAACCCAAAATAAAATGAAAACCAAACAATCGCCGCGCCTTCCCATGCTCCCCTCCGCTCCGCAGTCACCCCGCAAGACAATGACCGACCTATTAAGAGACGATCGTCGACCGTGAATATCAAACAATCGCCACGGCCCAGATGGGGAGGATTATGTCTGCCTTAAAAGTCATTAACATCACATCCTCTTCCTAAGCTCTTCCCTATTCCCCCCTCTCAGCTGCATTGTAATACCGAGGCGCGGATCACTTTCCCTTATTAAACCCACTGTTTGGCAATCTTATTAAATGCCTTTTGGTTTCGGCGTGCCAACTCACACGCGTGGATAAAACTTCACAGGAAGATTTAGGAGCAGACATTATAGAAGGAGGCAGGACACGCGATAAGTGGGCGCTTCGTAGGTGGTGTTTCTTTGACACTTTGAAGTGAGGACAGTGCACGTTTCACGCTCAGAAGTCGGGGTGTAACCGGAGCGGGCAGCGTGGCTTAGGGTTCCCCGCCAGAGTTTTGATATCAATTAGATTTGTCGTCACCTGATCCAGCTGTGAACATCTGCAGGGAGATAATGAGGAGGAGGAGGGCTTCGCTGGAGCAAACGAGTCCGTGACCGACAGAGACGAGCGGGGGACGTTTGTGGTAATCGAAGGAATTATTACATAAAGCAAATAAATCTATAAATCAGAAATCCCAGAGGCAATGTTGAAATCTGCATCATGGCTTTTGATAGAAATGTTTGCAGAATAATAAGCAAAGAGGCTGGCTTTAAAAACACTAATATCACTGAAACCTGTTCCAGCAAGGACTGGTCGTTCTTCCGCTGTCTTGGTCCGTCTGCTGTGGGACTCCCATCGGTCCTGGGTCTATCTATAGCCTGGACCTCTCCTTCTGTGGTTTTGCCAAGGTTTCTTTTTTTTTTTTCTCCCATTGGGGTTTTTGAGTTTTTCCTCGCCGTGCTGGAGAGTCTAAGGTCAGAGGACACCCACGCGTCTACCTGCTGTAGACGTTTATTTGGCCTTCATGTTTGCCTGGATACTTCATTTGCCTGAACTTCACATGGTCTTGTTTATTGTTTCGTTTCGGTGCTTTAACGTTTGATGCAGCCCTGTGAGGCGACTCGTGTTGTGATATTGGGCTATACAAAACAGTTGATTGATTGATTGATTGATTAATTGCTATTTGCAGTGTCCTTGGAATAATAGTTTTTTTTTCCACTGTCACTACTCCAGCTTCCAGGCTTTTCCAGGTACTATTTCAGTACCACCTCCCTTCTGAGCCACAGCAAGCCAAGCGGATTCTAAACTAGACTGAGGACAGACATGACAGCCCTCTAAAATAGCTTTTTTTTTCTTTTTTTTTTTTATGTGTGGGGTTATGGAACAGACACCTTGCTACCTTATTTTGTAGTAGAAAAGCAAGCGTATATGCGAGTAGAGAGAAGGGGTCTACTTTGCTAAAGGCCTTTAGCATGTGTTACCCTAAAAACAGGTTAAAATATTAGATTAAAAAAAAGGCAAAGAGCTGAGATTGGCCCTGGGCAGGAAGTTTGCTCCCACGGGACACAGGCCCAGTCCGTCCCGTAATTAACCTCCTCTATGTGACTGTGCCAACCACTCACAAATGGAGGGCAAACAATCCCGGGGCCGTATCGCGTTTCAAAGTCAAGTCTTCAACACCAGCTGGGGAGCAGGGTGCATTGTTTCACATCTCTCTAAATCTAACGCTGCGGCAGAAAACAGGGATGAAGCCAGAGGAATGAGTGAGTTTGAGAAGCTGCAGATGGCCAGAGGTTTAGCCCAGGAGACTGACGGGGATCTGAGCTGGGCCAGCCTGTGCTCTGCACCACAGCGCATGTACAGACAGATGATGTGACTAATGCATTATGATGACATGCAATCAGAAATAACTTTAGAATTGAAGGGAAGGAGGGTCAAGACACCATACACTTATCTGTAACTGCGACCAAATAACTTGTACAATATACAGTACCTATATATTTGTTACTGTTACTGCTAGAAAAGGTAGACAGAGTTCAGGCAAAGTCAAAATATAAGATCAGGCAAGTGTCGAAAGCCCCAGCCCACATTCTTTCCACACCAGGCATGAAGTCAAAATAAAACCAAAAGGCAAAAACCTAAAAAAAAAATAGACATTTGTTTGCAATCTACATTAGAATAGTTTAACAGACAGGGGGCTAAAAATATACAGCATCTTCCAAAATTGTTCTTCTTAATGTACATTCTGTAAGCTTCAGTGCAATCTATTGATACAGCTTTTTTTTTTTCCTGGTCCCCACCCTTGACCTTGGCACTCCTCTGTCACTGACCCCTGACCTCACTGTTGTGCCTTGTGACCTCTTCACCTAGAGCTGAGTTAAATATACATTCTCCTCCAATCCCTTAAGCTCAGCACCAAGACGTTCTCATCCTCCCGATAATAACAGACCTGTTGACACGTCCAGCTTGAACCCTTAAAGATGTTGTTTCCGGTTTATTTAATTGATATTTAATGCAACATCTCAGACCACTCAGTACCTTATAAGCAGTGTTGGGAAGAATACTTTGAAATTGTATTACTGAATACTTGCCTTAAAATGTATTTTGTAACGTATTCCGTTACTTTGTCTAATCAGAGTACTGTATTCTGACTACTTTGAATACTTTTACATTGATTATACATAATGACAAATACAGCGTATAATTACAAAAATGAAGACTATGATTGTTGAAACACCTGTTATAAACTCACTTACCATCAATGATAAACTCTTTAACTCTCTGAGCAAATGGAGCAGCAGATACGGCATCATGTGACACATGTGCAGTGTTTGTATGAACTGTGGCATAAGGCGTTTTACATCTTTGTTTTATTTTTAGGAGGACAAACAGCTCAACATTAAAAGTTATTTCTAAATAATGTTGTACAATATGAAGCTAAAATGTAATGATTGAGTACTGGGATGTATTCCCTTGGTATTTGGAAAGTAACTGTATTCTAAATACTCTCAAATGAAAGTTAACTTTGCCAGAATACAGTTACTCAAAATGAGTATTCAAACCTATTATAATTACAAAAGAGTACCTAAACAAATGACAAACCAGAGGACTTCCATGTGCTCGCTAGGGCTGTAAGAAATATCATATCGTTATCGTATCGATATCGAGATATGAACATTCAAGATATTAATATAGAAAAAATATATATATATATATGATATAGAATTTCATCAATAAAACTGCAGTCTTTTGTATTATGTTTTTATTTTTCTGAAAAATGTTTTTCACCGAACCCGTAGTTATATCGTATCGTACCAATATCGCGATATCTGGCATAAATATCGAGATATGAAATTTTGTCCATCGTTCAGCCCTAGTGCTTGCACAGTTTCTCTTTCATTTTTACTGCAACAAAACAAACGAAGCTGCACATAGTTCTTTTGGGACTCGTCCTTTGGCAATGATATGCAGTTATAAATTAAGATAAGATAGAACTTTATTGTGAGCATCTTACTGATGTTTTTATACCTTAAATTCAAAGATTTTATGTGAAAGGATCAGAACCCAAAAGCTTGTGAAGCATTCTAGATTAACACAATTGGAGTCACAGTCCATTCAGGATCCCCCTTTATTGTGGTCAAACAGCATGTTTAAAACACTGACACTTCAGCATTATATTGAGATGTGTATCTTATTGCTGTCATACCGGAGATGCTCGCCCCGGTGCCCAGTGCCAGCCGCTGACCTCTGTGTTTACGAGTGGAAAAATAAACGAGCTCTTCAGCTTTAGAAATGTAGCAGCCACTGAAGTGAAACCAGATCTGCCTTTGAACGGTGACACACGGCACTTTGGTGACGCGCTGCGAGCTTGGACTCTGACTGGTATAAACTGCCATGGTGTGACTCATCATAATAATATCGAGGTTATGGCGGATTATGTTTCCCAGCTCTGGGCCAGGGTCGTCATCTTTGCTCTTTTACATTCAAGATAATGACGACTGTTCACATATCCGCATAATGAGTAAGGCTACTGTGGGAATCAACAAGTTCAACTGCAACAAGTATGTCAGCGTGAGTCAATGGAAATGTACTGAAGCTACTTCTGTTATATAATATGTACCTATATAGATTAAGAATCCAACCGATTTCTCCCAACTACAGCTCCCACTATCATCAACAAAGAAACAATCAATATCTGGGTATGATGATAGACTGTTGGAAACACCACACTGATTTCCATCCGTCCATCCATTTTCTTCCACTTGTCCGTTGCCGGGTCGTGGGAGCAGCTGTTGGAGCTGCCCAAACCACATTGCACCAGCCCCTTTGGCTCCTCCTGCAGGTGGTGGGTCCACAGAAGGAAGGCCTCATGGTTCTAACCGGGCCTGTTGGTCTCTCATAAGGGGTTTCTGAACCGCTCTTTGTCTGACCCGTCACCTAGGACATGTTTACCATGGGAGACCCTACCAGGGGCACGAAGCCCCCGACAACATAGCCTCCAAGATCATTTGGGCGCTCAAACCCCTCCACCACGTTAAGGTGGCAGTTCCAGGAGGGGACCACACTGATTTCATCTGTAAAAAAGACTCGACAGAGAATATATTTTGTCGCCTGTGGTCTTTCGGAGTCTCATGTCAGGTGCTGCTTCTGTTTGTGAATCGTGAGTGTCCTACTACAACTCTGTGGTACGAAGGTCTCTCAAGTACTGAAAAATCTGGACTGAGACAACTGGTTCAAAGATTGTAGGGCCGCCACTGGATGCCATACCAACACATTGCATCTGACCCCAGCAGCTTCTGAATACTAAAGATGTGCTGTTACCATCAGGGCATTGGTACTGTGTGCCAGGTTTTAACAGGGTCAGACAAACTCTTTTGTTCTGTCCAGCTATCTATCTATTAGGGCTGGGACAAACCACTTTTGTCATGATCCGATACGTATCATGATACTAAGGGGCCGATCCGATACGTATTGCGATACAGTAAGTAATTATGATAAGTAATGACATGTGTAAAAAGAAAACAGTCATGTATCCAACGTTTATAAATCAAATGCCATTTGACATTTATTGAAGTGTTAAGATTGAAAAGTGCATTAATACAATATTTAACAAATTTAAATTTCAGTTTCACTGCATGGATGTCATTGGCTAGAGGACAGGTGATTTTTGCATTGTTATGCAAATTCCTAAGGAAATAAATTGAGAAGGAGTCTCCTGTGTGTTGAGCCCAAAGTATCTTTTGATCATTGAGGGTGATCATTGAAGATGAAACTTAAAACTCAAAAACATCAAGGGAAGCTTAAAGTTTTCCAGCATGTCTGGTAAATCTACCACTGATTGAAACGTGTCACAAATAACGATTTTTGAAATGTCATTAACAATTATTTCTTTGACCTTTAATATGCCACAACCTATGAAAACAAGACCTCATTCAGTAAAAACGGTTTAGTTTGGCATTCTCAACAACATATATTATCCACCTTGTCCTTTTTTATAGTTAATGGCCTCGAGCAGCGGAGATTTTTCACTGAAGGTCTCAGGCAGGTAGCACAGCAGAATAGGATCGAGGTTGAACCAGAAAATACTATGCCCTAATGGATAAAGCTGCGCCAGAAATGACTCATCAAATCAACAGTCGCTTGATTCAACGTTGGTTCATCACACGCTAAACACGCTGCAGATAATTGCACTACTCTGGGAGTATTTCAAAAATCGCCCAGTGAGTAGGAGGCATTACGCGATATTTGGAGTTCATCTCTTGCACTGAAAGCTACTGTCTGATTGTGGAAGCGGCTGCATGCCTGAAGACTTACTATCATAAAACTCTCTAATCAATTAAAGCATAAAGCTGCAGTGTGCGCCGCCACTCCAGTTTCCCATTCGGAGCACCTGCTATGAGCCGTGATCACAGCTCTCCACAGCCCAGAAACCCCTGACTCAGAGCGGCCCCGAGTTCAGACTGTCCACCAGCACTACCCCGTTGACACGCACACACACACGCACACATGCGCACGCATACGGACCTACGCACACACACGCACCTACGCACACACGCGCACACACACACATACACACACTCACACATAATGCATTCATATCAGCTTACACTGCGGCGTGCGTGCCAACAGCTAACACGCTCCTCCATGCACAGCCTCCCAAACTTTGTCATTTTATTTTCGTGCCCGTCGCAATTTCACACGTCTTTTCCGGGTGAGGTTGGATAATCCCTGGCGGAGTGAGCGCCTGTGGGCCAGAGGGGGCCCGCAGCGTGCCAGGACGGGACGGTCTCAAGCCCCCAAAAGTCAGCATGAGTGCGAGGTGAGGAGCACTCGGAATTCTGGGGGATTTCTCACTTATGACTCTTCAAATAAAGTCAAATAGGCAATTCATGGGAACATATATTAGGGCTGTGCAATATTTTGTCTTATTATCATGACTAATATTAGGTGATGCATGAGCCGTACTATTTTGCATAATTTCAAATTTGCTCATGTGAAAAAAAAACAAAAAACAACAGTAATAAAAAGTATTAACTGTTTTGTTAATTTAAAGGTGGTTTTAGTTTTATATTTTTTCTCTCTTTTTCCTTATGTAATCTTTACATTTAGTGAGAGAGTAACGCCATAGGGGCCAAAGGTCCCACAAAAGGTTGGGTATCCCGGGCCGCACAGCCGAGTACAGTATACAGTCTGTGTGTGTTGTGTACATTTGAGCCTGTCTGTCAGTGGCGGCTCATGGACCATGTTAAAAGGCCGTTTTGCCGCGGCTCTTTGGGGAATAACGTGCGCCGGCCGATTGTCCTTCCTGCGCACTCACCCAGTCATGACTCGTGCTTGGGGAGTGCAGTCAGCGCTTGTTAAAATGGGGATTACCTCAGCGGTGCGGCAGAGTAAAGCGCTGGATGGACCGACTGAGACATTCTTTCCAGTTTACTGTGGTCCGAATAATGGTCCACAGGGCTCACTGACACTTGTTGGGACAATGTTTGGGGGGGAGAGGGGTTGTCAAAAAAAGAAACGAAAAAAAAAGAAACAATGCCAATGCTAATTGATACAATGTATTTTAATAAAAGAGATAAAAAGAAATGTTTGTGTCTAATTTTGTAATGCAAAAACTACTGGTACTTCTGACAAATACTTCACACTTAAGACACCAGATAAAAGATGACTATGCATTTTATGGCGTTAAAACTACATGTAGTATTTTGTATTAAAGTTTTGAAAATACCACATACAGTACAATAAAAAGTAGTATTCAGTTAATTTTTTTGTCTGAATTGCTGGTACTTCGGACAAATACTTCTAGAAAAGATAGTAGTTGTTGTTTTGTTTTGTTTTTTGTTTTTTGGGGGGTGGTCCAATTGTTTGTGCATGTGCAATGTTTTTCTTTTTTCTTTCAATGTTGCAATAGACGTTTTACATTGTTTATTAAAAGGGTAATTTATTTAAGAGTGAAATAACTAACACAAAATAATCCCATGTAGGCCTGTCACGATAACAAATTTGAAATTCGATATATTGGGGCAGGAAAGTATCGCGATAAACGATATTATTGACTCTAGCGATAGTAGATACTGTCAACTCTCAGGCATAAAAAAGGCAGTAAACCTTTATTCTGAAAGTGCATCATCATATCCTAAAATAACCCACAAGCAGCAATAAACATGAAATATAATGTAACTGAATTTGCTTCAATTAAAAATCTATGTTTTAGAAAGAAAAAATAGGGGGGAAATGCTAATAAATGTACAGACGATAAATATCAAGCCCAAAAATATATCATTTATCTGTTATTTATTGAACGATGAGTTGATATATAGTATCGTGACAGCCCTAATCACATGCATTTAAAAAACAACATCTTTCCTTAAAATACCAAACTTAATATCGTTGTTTTATGTTTTCCAAGTTCTTGTTTTGGTACAGTATCTGCGGCTCCGCTGTGATGGGGGTGAGGTGAGGGAGGGAGTCAAAGTTGAAAGGTGATTGCATTGGCCGTAAACATTGGTGGTGGGACACTGCGTTCAGGTACCGCTTTATTTATGAAGCCGCTGCCCGGTCATGGTTGCCAGGGGCAATAAGGGGGGACGTTACTATGCCCGCAGGAATAGGAAATTGGTCACGGGGTCAGAGGTGGTGGGGTGGCGAGGGGGTGTGCTGTATGTGTGGGTCTGAGGAGGAGGAGAGGGGGGCTCAACAGGTGGGAGCGGGGCTCACACTGACCACACCTGCCCCGCCTGTCAATCAGCGCCAGACACGAGCCGCTACTACAGGAGAGTTTGTGAATGAGGGATGTGTGTGGTGAGGAGGAGATATCAAACACTCGAGCACTTCTGCCAAGTATATGAAAAGTGAATGAACTTAAATAAGCACGTGATGCCGCTCGGCTCTATGTGTCTTCTGTATTGGCTTGTGTTTGTATATGCTTGTGGGGGTGTGCGCTTGTGTGTGTGTGTGTGTGTGTGTGTGTACATTTGCTGTGTCAGGGGCAGGTGCGGATCAGACCTGACAGTTGCAGTCGACCCAAAACAACACATGCAGCGCACAGCCCTCTCCAGTGAGTCAGCAAAGGGATCCCAACTAACGAGCCACGAAGACATCTTGAAATTACATCTGAGGAATATGCATTCAAAAGCTGAAGATCTTTTTGTATTTATTTGTTTTGCTTCATTCATTTTTCTTATCAAATTGCTCAGTTAAGTTATTTGTCTATTTGTGGGCCTCTATTGGATTATTTGGGTAAAGTCCTGCATAATATTTTTAGTCACTTTGATTTCAGAGTTTTTTAGAGTTAAGCCTTGACAATGCTCAGTGAAATGATAAAGTGTTCCATTTAGTGCAGGTGGAGAAAAGAGCTGCTGCCAAAGTTAAAACATGCGGAGTAGCTACAAAAGCAAGGGGTCCCTCCTTAATGGGCTCTATGCAAAAACTGATGTTAGGATCACAGTTTCTGACAAAGTTAAAGAAAGTCAGGTAGGGGGAGGGCCTCTTGATCCAGAATACTAACTACATTTTTGGATGCGCATGTTTTTGATCCTACAGGATCACACATTTGGAAATACTTCAATGGAGCGATTCCTTTGAAGCCACAGGCCGTCAAATATTAAAGAAATATTAAAGTTGAGGATAAATAATGAATCCAATGCATGAATGGGGCGGCACGGTGGCGCAGTGGTTAGCGCATGCACTTTACAGCAAGAAAGTCCCAGGTTCGATCTCCGGATGAGGCCTTTCTGTGTGGAGTTTGCATGTTCTCCCCGTTTCTGTGTAGGTTTCCTTCGGGTACTCAGGTTTGCCTTACCACTAAAAACATGTACAATAGGTGAATCCTCCAGCCAGGTGATACTGACCATCAGCCAGGCTCCAAATCTGGAGATGGGTCCCTGGGCGCTGCACTGCCGTCACACACTGCTCCTCACGGGTCGTCCCAGTGGCATCAAAGGATGGGTCAAATGCAGAGGGTGAATTTCCCTGCAGGGACAATAAAGTATATCTTAAACTTAAAAGATAAATTTCAATGCAAATAAATAGATAAATAGATAGATAGATAGATAGATAGATAGATAACGCAGATAGCATACAGTCGTGTTTTTGCCAGAGCGTACAACCACTAATCTGGCAGGTACAACAATGGATTCATCTTTCTACTGCATTATAATCTGGAGTATTGGATGTACATTGTGTGTGAACAGTAATGTGGTGTAATGTGGAAAAAACAACAACATATATGCAGTTTAAGACGTCAGACAGAGTGAGGGACAAGCATGAAGGACAATTCCAATGTCCTGCCAGAGCAGTAAACCCGTGGACTCCCATGAGAGGGCGCTGATCCCGCTGCACTGGACCGCCCTGCCTCTGTGTGTGTGCTGTGAAGGCCGGGCGGGACCCAGGGGACTCTCCAGTTGCAGGCTTGCAGACTGGCTGGCACCCTCCAAGTAGCTTCTTCATCCTAGAGACAGCTGTTGTCTCTGTGACGACACAACGGGCCAATGAGAGAGCTCAGGGGGAGGAGCATGTTGGGGGGGTGGGCACTAGGATGTGTACATTTGTGTGTACGCAGTTTATCATCAGATCGAGTGCCGGGGATCATGTGCTGCACAACATAGTGCCCCATTATGATCATCGCAATATGAGCTGAGTTCTGCCACATCGCAAGTAACTCAAGAAACAGTGCAATATGAATTATGAAGTAAAATAACTGAAACTGTGGTAATTAATATGCTAACATTAATCTTATATTGATTATGACTTAAGATCTGAGTATGAGACGGCGATAGGAGTTGCATTAACCGCACTGTAGCCTGTGTGTAGTGGACTGTTATTGTCCAGTTGGCACGAGGCAGTAAACGCCATTCGTCCGGTCCCAGAAGGAAGAAGAAAAGACTCCATACAGATTCAACAACGAGGAAACATAATTCTGAGTGTGATACTGTAGTTGGCAGCTGGACGTGTAAAGAGCCTGCTGGGACGGGGTACAGCCCGCACTAAAACGGGTTAGTTTTACACCCTTTGCACTGGTCCCAACAAGCACTGGAGTGTTTGTCTAAATATGTATGTCCAGTATGCAACAAGAGAGACTGCACCGGACGCTACTAATAACCAGAGGTGGGAGTCAGACTCCAGTGGCAATTTTCGGGACTTGAGACTTACTTGACCAAAGCTCCAAAAAGACTTGACTTGACTTAGACTTGCCTGTTTGTGACTTGAGACTTAACTTGGACTTGAGGCCAATGACTCTGAATGACTTGCTACTACTACTTTATAGTTATTTATTTGAGTAAAACTGTTAAAAGATCAGGATTCATTGCGTAAAAGCGGCGCATCTATGTTTACATATGGTAATTAGCCACATGCTTCTTTCGCTTTCAGACGGAGCGCGTCTAATCAATGCAACGCGAAAAGACAGGAGGAAATGAGTGTTTCTTTGGAAAGTTACAGCATTTAGAGGCTATTTTCCGCAGCCACACAGAGCCCAGTGACAGCGGACAGGTTGTGCGGAATCTACTTTGAGCAGGGCGAATCCGAATCAGGGGCTGGGGCATTACAGGGGAATACGCCATAAGCACAACTGCAGGTGTTGTAGGAAGTAACGATTTTTTAACTTATTAAATGTCTTGGAAAGTAAATACGCTGACAGAAAATCTGAAGGGAGAGAGGGATGTTGTACATTACACAATGGAATTTTTTTTTTTCACTCAAACTTGGCTGTAAATACTATTTAAAGTGGCGCTAGCCCGCAGTTAGCTTTGCCCGTTAGCCTGTTAGCTTCTTCTTCGTGATTCTATTAGTGTGTATTGGTGCTCCGATCCGGTGGCAGTCAAGTTGCAATTGTGGTTTTCTGGCCAGAGACACCAGGGGGAGATGAAAGACCCTCCAATCATCCCATTAACACTTGTATTACCCCCAGAGGGAAAAGGATTTATTTAGGTAAACACGTTAATTAGTACTGCTTTAAAATACTCTGTTTTTTTAAGTACTTCTGCTAATAACTAGCGCAAATGTCAAACCCATTTTAAGGTTTACCATTTGGAAAATTCCTCATTCAAAGAAACAATGGGAATTTCGAAATGCATGCAAGGTGTACAGGTCAGGTGGAGAGTGGTACCGAAAAATATTTTTGATACCAGTACTTAGACCAGGGGTCACCAACCTTTTTTCAGCTGAGGGCCACTTCAAGAGCATTGCGTTGTTCGAGAGCTACCAGTTAAAAAGAAATCACTTAAACGTACACGTTTACTTATAGGATATTGACCCCATATTATATAGCTGCTTTATTTAAAAGTCGTACTGAGTCACAAGAACAGAAATAATTGTATTTTTAAGAATCAGATTCAAGAAAATGAAGTGTTTTACATCTTAGAAAAAGTCTCAAGGGCTATTGGGCATGCCCCGCGGGCACCTGGGCCCCACGTTGGTGACCCCTGACTTAGACAATAAATGGTTTTCGATACCAATACCGGAACAATACCTTTTCCGATACCTATATTAAAATATTTGTCAGAAACAGTATAATAATATTAATTTATTCCTTCCATTGAATTTATTTTACCTTTGTATCATTTGTTTGAGGTGAAACAACCAAGAAACGTCCTTTAACTACAAAACTTGGATCTAAAGATTAGTTTTATCTGTACCTGCTTTATTTTTTCGATACCAGTAGTGCCTCCATTTTTTTTCTGATATTCTACTAGTATTGTTTGATGGTACCCAGTCCTTTATGCTTGATGCCAGAGCATGGAGGAGGACATGATGTGATATGGATGTATCAGCTCTATTGAACGGATACTTAAATGGTTCGAACTAAAGAGATGAATTTCTTTTTTTTTTAACAAATAAAATAAATACAAATATCAAATGAGGTTAGCGCTTTGAAATGAACGGACCCCAAAGATGACAGATTTGCACTCATTCATAAACCAGTGTGAATGAGACTCATGGCCATGCACAGTTTTACACAAATGACCTCGACCTATAATGGAGCACTTACCTATTTGAAAGAGTATTTGACTGACAGCCAGTCAAGATATGACGATGTGACACAACAAAACGTCACGCGCTGTAATTCAGTGACAGAGTGATTGTACAGATGTAATGGGGACACAGAGTGACAACTGCCTCTGAGGAAGTGTCCCGGGACCAGTGGACGTCATGTCACATCTCTGACCTCATTACCTTCAGGAAGCAAACGGCTCAATGGCGCTGTCTGGACTTTAGCTTATTCGGTCCTTTGCCTGAGGTTCTCGCAATCAGGTTGTGAGTGTGGACGTGGCAGAATCACATTGATGAGTCACACACTGATGTTTAATACAGATCGGTAAATACTTAACTAATTAACTACCAATTGAAACACTACTTCGTTTACCTTTATTTTTTTCCAACTATGCTCTACTTTGTTTGGTACAGCTCTAAATGCCAAAGACGTCAACTTTCAGTCAATCAGGCACGGGAGCAAAAGTATCTGTCTGTTTCCCGCGGCACACAGCACTGAATAGATATCCAGATCTAGCAGTGTCCCTTGGATAAGTGTCCTCTTTCGACAGTGTCTGTGAGTTTAAACGACCCCAAACAAACAGGTGACCGAGCACAGCAGCAGTAGCCGTGCTCGTAGAAGAATTAGTTGAAGTAGCAGTGGTTGTAAAGTGATTGTGCAGATGATGTAGTGCGGGCCCTGACATTTGCTCTTGAGGAAGTGACCCAGCGCCACTGAACGGAAGCTCCAGCAGAGAAAAATTACTGATGCATCTCTAAAGACACAACCTGATGTCTTCTCAAGGGCCCACTTCAATGAAGCAGGTGTGAGCTTGGACAAATCAGCACCACTGACCTGCACTTAGACAGATTTTATTGGTCTTTATGACCTGCTGTATTGACAATACTTGTTTTTTTCCAGGATCAGCATTTTACACAAATAAATCTGAGTAAAAAATGTCTAGATGTGTGCTTTACTGTCTATAGTGTGATTATTTTAAATAAAATAACATATTAAATACAACAGAGAGGGAGCGCTTCACTGGGTCAGAGACATGTGACAAATGTGCAGACAGGTGCTCTTAAGGACAATCAAAAGATGACATAATTTATAAAATTATGAATGATGAAAAAATGCTTGAAGATAAGCAAAGTACTCGGAGGCACACTTTAGAATAAAGTTCTGTATTCTAAGTGGGACGCCAACACATTTCGACCAGTGCGTCTTCATAATAATTCTAATTTTAATCATTTCAAAATACTAAATACTTGGAAATACGGCAATTATTGGGAATGCTACATCCGGAATCCAGAGCAGGCAGCACTGTGTTGAGCTCTATACTCTAATGAGTGGCATGTCTTTTTTTAATCTTTTGTCCGTCTATGACTTGTTTTGAAACGGCACTCTTCCTTTGAGTCCTTTGAGACATTAGCAAATAATCTTTATATTTACATAAACAGTCATAGTGAGAACACTTTGCTCTGAAGTACATCGTGTGATATTAGCGGAGGAGGGCAGGAGCCAATTTTGACCAATAATAAACAAACACTAATCCTCAATGAAGTCAATTATCTTAGTTTTAATTTTGAGTTGACTTAAGCTTGCTTAATTTTGATCCACAAAACCAGCTGAGATGTGTCAAATCTCAGAGCACTTAGCATTACATGAAATCACTCTTCAGATCAGTTATTGTTGCTGCCAGAGACGAACCATCTGGTGTTTCTCTTTTCTCCCAGAATCCGTTGTTTCCTCCACAATCGCTGGACTCTGAAACCTTACACCAAGCACAGGGGCAGGTTAGGCCAAGGTCAAGGCCAACGTCCAAATATCTGCAAGGTCCGAGAAACAACACGCTCAAAGTGTCTCAGCATGAACTAACGTAAACCAACACAACGATCGCTTCGGTCGTCGTCGAATGCTCCTGATAGAGGCAGTGATGGATGTGTCCATTTTTCTTTTACAGAAAGTAGCAAAATAGAATAGAGTTGGCTAAATAATTATATGCAACAAGAATACACTGGTTCGATTTCACAAAATCACGATCCTCTCTTCTTCATACAGAATTGTGTGAAAGGTGGCGCGGTGGTTCGCGCTCGTGCTTCACAACAAAAAGATCCCTGGTTCATTCCCGGGCAGGACGCAGCCTTTCTGTGTGGAGGATGCATGTTCTCCCCATACCTGCAGAGGTTTCCTCCAGTTTCCCCCACCACTAAAAACATGTAATATAGACCCGCATGAATGTGCTTGTCCCCTGATGCCAAACTTTCGAAAATTGGATTCAAGCAATTGATTTTGTGTCACTTAGACATAATATATTCAAGCAAATGCTGCTTGTGTTGTGTTGTTTTCTGACATCAGACTTAAAAGTGCTGAAGTTGTTTTTAGTGGCATCTGGTGGTGACAATGCGGACTACACTCACACCTCCTCACTACAGCCTCTGGAGCGCCTGCTTTGACTTGTGCCTCCTTTGGATGGTTACTGTTTTTCAAAAGTTTTCAAAATTCACTCAATGAATGGATGTACGTAGTAGCTTGAAAGAAGTGGAGCACTGTAGCCTCATCAATATGCATGAAGCTGTTAAAGTATTGATATGGGTTTTTGATTTGATACTGGAATCAATACAAAACATTTCACGATATATCACAAAACAATCATTGTGCTGCTCTGTCATTTGTTCTGTATAGTCATGATATTGCACCACTGCAAACAGAACAACATTATTGATCCTGGTCATCCTTCTCTTCTTAGTTTGTCATTATGTCAGAAAATTCTCGCTCAATATTCTATCATCATCGTCCTAATTATAATCTGTCGCTCCTGAGTTTCACGCCTATCACTGGATCCCTTTGAAAAACTGTTTAGTCTGGCCTCCAAATATCGATTACTGATGCCCTCCTGTGTTTGGGGAGTCTGCGGTCAGAAAGTCATTTGTCAGTATTAAAGGGGATCATGTCGGGAGCCGGTGAATGTATGAGGTTAGGACGCAGCAGTTGGGTAAACACGGCGACCGGATCAGTTTCAGAGCGGCTGCTGTCCTCACCTCAACGTAAACACAGACCACATCCAATTCTGCTCAGGTATCAAGGCAGATTTATGGACTAAAAACTTTCATTGGGGTCGGACGAGGGGTGAAGTTGGCCGGGCGGACAGGCGTGTGAGGATAAAGGCTCAAGTTTGGGTCAATATTGCTTTGATTGTTTGATAAAGTTGGTTTAAATATTGTTCATATTCAGCTCTTATTGGTGCAGGGTGTCTACATTGTTACAGCAGTCATAAGTTTATATGGTAAATATGGTCAGCCTTAAAGTATAATTGCCGAAATCATTGTCTAAAAAATAGTAATACTTTCAAACCCTCAAAAAGACAACTTAGACGAGCAACAAGCCTTCCATATTGGCTGACGATATACTGTAGCTAAAGATACCTATGATGCAGCAGTGTGGAATAAAAAAAGATCTCAATTTGGGAAAATAAATAAATAAATGACTTAAAGCTATACAAGGAGGAGGCAGACAAACATCGGAAAGGTAGTTTTGTTGTGGGGATGGTGGGCTATTACACTGAAGCACGTTCTGTTTATGGATTGGAAAATTAGGTTAAACTATGCCATATTATATTAAAATGTCCAAAAGTAAGAGATAATACAATGCATTCACTTAAATGTGTTTGGCTTTCTTTAAATTTAGCATAAGATAATCCTATATAACAAACTTCATACAAGGCTGAATTATATCACTGCAAAAAATGTGAAGATTAGATTTCAATCTAGATTAGGTAAAATATCGACAATTAAGCATACAAAATGAATAAAAACAAGTTAAGATTATTTTGTTTGATTAGTTCACTTTGTGTTTCTGACTCGTTTCAATACATTTGAGATTAGATTCTTTGCCGATGAGGTAAGAAAATATCTCTTATTCCATTTATTGATAGTTTTACTTTCATATTTCAAGCAGGATTACCTTAGAATTAGTCTGAAATGTCATCAAGTATTGTTGGTCAGATCAGGAAACAACGTCTAAATGAGTGAAAACCGCTAAAAACAAGTTAAATATTCTCAATTCAAGTCATTTAAACTGCTTGATATTTACTTTTTGTAGTGTTCAACAATGTCAAAATATAACAATAACTGCTACTTAAAAAAAGGCTTGGGCATTATGTTGTGATATGACCTTCATGTTGTCCGAGGATAGTGCTGTGGCACAAAGAGGAGAAAAAAAGACTTCAAAGTTGTTTTCTCACGACTAAGGAGTCCGGGTGAGAAGGCTGTTTGGCCCGAGTATTTGAATTCCCAGCTGGCTCTGAAGTATCCACTCAGCAAAGCCGAACAGAGGAAATGGTCAGAGGGTCACGACCTTTGGCCCGCAGGACTTCAGGTCCAATCTGAAGGTCAGTGACAAAAGAGCCGGACTCTGTTTCTGCAAAGTGTGAACATCCAAATCTGTCAGGGCCGCACAGCGATACGGACGACTTTGCCCAACGCAACAGAAGTGTATTCCGGGTTATGTGTTATACAGTTCAGGTGTGAAACAACAAAGAATACAGTGGCATGTGTCGGTAAAACGTGTAAGAATTGGCTTCTGTAAACATTCATAAAATAACCATAAATTCAGATTTTTAAGATTTCGATGACCCAGCTTCACTTGTGTCATTTTTTGAGCAACCAGAATGCGCAGCTGAACTCTGTGTCCTCCTCCAAGCCTCTTTAGTGCACAGTTTGACACTTAACTATCACATTTCCCAAACAGCGGCCCTTCTCCACGCGGCGATGAAATATTCAATGATGCTTGGGTTTCAGCTCTTGCATCCTGCACCTTCTCTTATTGGCTTCCCTCGAGCGTCCCACCCCAAAGCACCACCAAGCCACCCCTCGCTCTATCCCCATCCCGACGTTTGGGCTCCGTCAGTCGGGATCGGGCCCCTGGGAGCCATTTATATCTGACCCGAAGCAGGCTGGGTGCACTCAGTGTCCTGCAGCTTTCGGCCAAGTGTTAAAAGAGGGATTCTTAAAAATGGAGCGGCCCTTTGCAGGAGCGGCCAGGAGCTTTAAATTAGTCTTTTCAAATCGTAACGGGGGTCAGGTTTTTTTCTTTTCTGTTCCTACAGCCCGGGGCACTCAGAGCCAAGGCCAGACACCTGCTGACAGGGCGGCCATCTTAGAGCAGAGTTCTGGGGCAGTGTGAGGGTTATACAGAGGATTATGCTAAAACTTAGTCCTTTCTTTGTATACGTTTTATGGTCAATTAGTTGCACAGGCTTTCACTAAAGGTCGAAAAATGTGTACCATATTTGACGGACTATAAGTCGCGCCAGAGTATAAGTCGCACCAGCCAAAAAATGCATAATGAAGAGGAAAACAACATATACGTCGCTCTGGAGTATAAGTCGCACCGGCCTTGGCAACTACCTGGGCATGAAAGCTCTCATTTGCAAATTCATTCCTCTAGCTTTGGTCATCGAGCTTTTAGCCCGCGATTAGCTTTTTGTGTTTTCTTCATCGCAGTCAGAGCAACCTCCGCTTTTTGCCAGTTCCTCACAAGTTTCTCGCTCACTCCAAACTTTCTTTCTGCTGCTTGATCACCGTTCGTTAAATCTTCAGTTGGTACAGGAAGAGCAGATACTGGTACACAAGCCTAGAGCGCCCTCTAGCGGCTGTCAGTGTGAAAATAACAAACATGTGAAATGATATATTTTGATATATAAGTCGCACCTGAGTATAAGTCGCACCCCCAGCCAAACTATGAAAAAAAGTGCGACTTATAGTCCGGAAAATACGGTATAATGAAAACAATCTCTGAAATGGAAAGAAAGCCTAAAAAACTTGCAGACTATATTTGCAACTGAAGCCAAGGCTTAGTGTTGAGTAGGTGAAGGTCTGGATGGTTATTTTTGGCATTTGACATGCTCCTCTCCAGATGTATTTTTGAAGTAGGAAATATCATTGACAACTCATGTACGGGGGTTAAATCCAGTTCCTGTTGGTTCAGCTCGTCTTTCGCAGCCTCTCTCAGCGTCTCTAAATTAAGTGACCAAACTACATTTCAACATGTGCTGAACATCTCTTTGGTGTCGGTACAGCCAGGGCATGCAGTTCATGAACATTTATAATGGCAGACAAAGACTATATTTTCAGAGCTGTTATTGTTTTACGCAATTAACGTTTATATCCAACTGTTCTGAGATGTGGACAAACATAAAAACGCTTGTAAAATAAAATCGAACAAAATGTCGTGTCTTTGACGGTAAAGTGAAAGAGAGCAAGGTAAAAAGGGTATTGGCGATTTCTTTTCTAAATCATTGAGCCCAGTCTGTCGAGAGAGAGTAGTGCCGCTGACGTGGACATGTTTTAGCAGCTGTTTAAAATAGATATTATTTTTTATTAGCATTTGGAAGGTCATTTGTTTTCTTGTCTCCTCGTACATATTCCCGAGCCAGTGTCTATTTGTGTGTCGGAGAGAGATGTAATAGAAGGTAACGATTGACAGAGGGCTGTTTTATGTCTAGTCCAACATTGCACATCTTAAAATACCGGACGACATGACTAACTATAAAAAAGATTTTCACATATGCCACAAAGTAATAAACATATGTATTATTATGAAGTATTTATCTTTATTTGATACCAACTGTCAAACCATTGCCAGATCGATAATTGTAAAACACATTACATGGGAATGATTTGACGTCTACGAGATTCTAAATAAGAAATGTTAAAACAGTATTCGTTATTACTACTTTTGGCGTTCAACATGGCAGCCCAGTGCTCCACAGCAAGAGTGTCCCTGGTTTGATTCCAACGGGGAGATGGCGCTTTTAGATTTGCGTTAAGCCAAAGTGGAGAAAATGTCTTCGGCTCAGGTGGGGGTTTTAAAAGAGGGTTCAAATGTAGAACAAATTGCCAAAACTTGAAAGTGGCCATAGTATACACAGGATTGGAGTCTTCAAACATTCTTTTGGGTACCTCATAGGGATGGGTCAGACGAGATTAAAAAGCCTCACAAGCCTCACAAGTACTCACAAGATCAAATGCCACAATATGTTTCCTGCCCTGAGTAGATAAATATTGTGGATTTTTAAACTTTATTTTACCGCGCTGCATCCAATATACTAATTGTAGATGGCTTAAAGACATTTAAAGCAGAACTAAGTAACTCATGCCCCTAGATGCCACTGCAGGTGTCGAAGCATGTGGCGTTTTTTTACTCATTAATTGTCTGTGAGAGTAAATACTACGCTGACGGAAAAGACAAAGGGAGAGAGGGATATTGTATATCCAATAACACAATGGGGATCATTATTTTCACTCAAACTTGGCTGTAAATACTGCTAAAGTGGCACTAGCCCGCAATTAGCTTTGCCCGTTAGCCTGTTAGCTTCATCGTCGTGATTCCATTAGTGTGTATTGGGGCCTCCGACCCGGAGCAGGGATAGTTTCAATTGTGGTTTTCTGGCCAGATACACCAGGCGGAGATGAAAGACCCCCCAGTCATCCCATCAACACTTGTATTATCCCCAGAGGGACTACGGAAAGGATTTATTAAGGGAAACAAATTACTTAGTTCTTTTTTAAATAAATATTTAGTTAATAGTCACCCACCAATGTTTATACATATACTGTTTTGCACTTTTAAATATACTTTCATTTTATTAAACTGTTCAGTAAAAGGAAATAATTCACCTTTAGTCATTATTACTACTTATGTCAAAATCTTGCCTCGTCTTGTTCTCGTGAACCCATAGCGTGTCTCATCTCGTGGAATTTGTGTCTCAGCCCACCCCTAGTACCTAATGACGTGATGAACACACGGGCCGTGCAGAACTGCTCAGAACTGGTTTGGTGATGGATTATGGGATATTAAACAGTTTAATGTTTGATCCATTAATCAATATAATGTAAGAAGTATAGACAGACTAGAAGCAATAGGAGAAGAAACGACCAAGGTGAACTATGTCTCCTTTGACATAGTACCAACTAAAAGCCGTTTATTCAAAGACTTGAATATGAAAAAAATCTCATCTTCATTATCAAAGCTAAATTTTTATTATTTTGGATAATATATACATTTCCAAATCGGTTTCTAAAAATAAAGGGGGGGAAATGATTGCAATGCTACAGTAAGGAGTCGGGATAACTGTGTGTTCCCAAAAATAAAGGTAAAGACTTGAGTGTCTCTGGTGGAGAATGTGAGCTATGGCTGCCCTTAAGCCCCAGGACCGGATTCCAGCCTGAAATAGTGTCCCGGGTGAAGAGAGACATTCTGAGGCCACCACAGTGCTTTCTGCAGGAATTTACACTTGGGTTAATTGTCGGTTTCTTCATAGCAGCCAAGGACCAGACAGAGACCTGGGATCGCTGTTTTAAAGAAAGGGCGCCCTGGGACTGTCACCGCTGCGTCCTTGTAATGTGGGGGATTAGAGCTGACTTTGCTCACTACGTTAAGGAGGCTCATATAGATATGTGCACCACTGTTGTTGAGTACTTTTGGGCAGGGGGGACGTTATGAGAAGAAGCATTGATATAAAAGGGAAGGATATCATGTTTTGTGTCTGATTGTTCTATACTACGTACAAGAGGCCGCAATATCATGGAGGTCAGTTTTACCTCACTGGGATTTTTGCTAGCATAGCCTTGAATAAAAATACTTAATAAATAAATATACAGTTTTAGTCATGAACTTAATTTTGACACAGTTTAGTAATATAAAGTCAATGGAACATAGTCTGATGAAAAGGTTTTGTAAAATGTCGCAATAATATGGTTAATAATAATCAAGACTGTAATATATCGCCCTATTGTGAAGTTTTACATCAAACTGTCAACTATGAATGAGTAGCGCCAATTAAAGGCATTTGCCAATGTTTTTTTGTAGAGCACAAGGTGAGTGAAAGGCTAATGCCAATTTACTCACCTTGCATTGGTCCTTGAATGGGTCATTGGTCAATGATGGACATTTTCTTAGTAACAAAACCAAATCCAGCAACCAAAGTGAACGGAATAACTCTAAGCTGCGTGAATGAAGCAAAAAAATAAAATAAAATACTTCTGGCATGTTTTTTGATGAGGGAAGATTATAATATTGTAAAAGCTCCCAAAATGTTGTGTATGCCCTCTTTTGGGGTATTTATATGTCTTAAATTACCTATTACCAGTTATAGAATGCAGTACTGATAGGGCCAAAGAAGTAACTCGATGCACCCGCCCCTCTCCCAGACACATTGACACACAAAGGCCTGAGCGCATTAGCAAAGACAAAACATAATCAGTGTATGATTTATACTCACGGATGTGTCTCTGAGTATCCCAGTGATGAAGACGAATGACTGAGGCTTATTCCAGTCTGATCAGAGCGGCTCCAAGACCAGGACCAATGCAGAAATGAGCCATCGGAGACTAAACATGATGCCAGTCTGATAGACAAAAAATGCAGGTCAATTTCAGAAAGCAGTTCTAATACATAGGTTTAACCTGATCAGATATGGTGTCCTGTATGGGAGCTTGTGATCGTCTCAGTTAATTTGATAGAGTACAGAGCAATGGGGGCCAAATCCGTCCCTTCAGTATGTATCCTTGTATCCTATGGCCCTTTAGATGGTTTTGAGAAATATGACCCTCCAAAAACACAGAAAATATTATACATTTCATTCAAATTATCCCTATTAAGTAGATATGTCAACCAACACTACCATTTGTGCTAAGGAGAAGATTGCCCGTTGTCGAAAGTCAACGGCGATGCATCAAACTTACCTATACCCCTGCCTGGAGTTTATAAGAATGGCCGCATGGATGTAAAAGTTATCCTCAGTTAGGATAACACTAAGTGGCGAATCACACATTAGATCTTAGCCCCAATACGGGATTATCGTGTAGTTATGTGGATTAGAAAAAGTAATAATAATGCAATCGACTTGTATAGCGCTATTCCAGATGCTGAAAGTCGCTTTACAATTTTGTGCATTATTCATACACTCAGCTGTCCTGAGGTAGACTGACGGAACCAAGGCTCCTCCGACCGCCACTCTCTCACACACTCAGAGCCGTCGCAATGGGGAAGGCAAGGTAGGCAGCTGCCTAGGGCCCCCAGCTGAAGGGGGCCCCGATGTCTGTGGCATTATGGGATGTGAAGTTCTTCCCTTCTGACACTTCCTGTCACTGTAGCTTCTGCAAAGGGAGAATAATTATACTTTTCCACCTTTTTTTTTGCCTTGTTGACAAAGTTTAGTTTTTAGTTTATTTGTTTATTTGAGCAGTTAGTCTGCTCAAAAGGAGGACAAAAATAACGATGCCTCATTGACTGTGTCCTTTACTGTAGTGGCCACTTTGTGTAGCACACGACAGAGTAATTCATGACTCTGAAAATGCACCAGAATACAAGGAATCCCATCTGAATTTAAAACAATTTCCCGAGGGAGGACTTGGGGCCTCACTTCGCTGTTTTGCCTAGGGCCCCCAAATATCTTGAAACGGACCCAGGCTTACAGGTGTTCCCCAGTGGTCTCCCATTCATGAACCAAGCTCTACCCATTTTAAGAGGAAGAAAAAGGCTTGAAAGAATGATTTCTTGCTCCATCCATCCATGAGATATTTAGTGACCTGTTGCTACCTATTTTGTATCTTTGGGCAAAACCAGCAATGTAAAGTCTCTTTCAGACATGTGATGAACGGCCGCTGCTGGAGGTCACCATATTGATGCCAAATCACGTGACGCAGTCAATCCCACAGTGACTCCCATTTTGATTATTAGGTGGTCAAGCTAGCATCGCGTGAGTAGAAGCAACACGTGGTGGGCAGACGAAATTATAGGCTATATCACTGCTTCCAATGTTAATATTAGCAACTAAACAATGAGCAAATTGTCATTTTTCCTTTTGTATCCGAAAGTAGCCTAGCTAGTCCCAGATCATGGAGGCTCAAACCGTGGTTAGGCCTACAGGAGAGAGTAGGCGTGCCAAGTTAGAATATTTCAATTTTTTAACAATACTCTTTTGCTCTAGAACTACAGAAAGTCTAGTTTATTTGTTTATTTGAGCAATACACCTTGTGCTCAAAAGGAGTGGGCTGAAGCAAAAAGCTTATGAGCCCCCACCCCCAAGTGCAATAAAATGCAATAAAATAAAAAAGAACATTTCAAAACACTACAAAACATTACAAGCAGCTACATTCGTACAGACCAACTTACAAACTTACAAACTTACAATCTTACAAAAAATATATAATAATAATAATAAAATATATGAACTGTTTATATAATTAATTGTATAAAGTACAAAGGTACATTAATAGATAAAGGTAGATTGTATAAAGGTACATTAATAGATATTATAATCTGAGATCTTGATGCTTTCCAGTTGTCATTACCATTCTCAGTATAATTTTAATTTGGGTTTAATTATCATTATCATTATTATATATTTATTTAATTGAGTTAAATGTGAAGTATGATGTTCCTGCATAGTGTGGTGCATTAAAAGTATGATGTTCCTGCATAGTGTGGTGCATTAAAAGGCCAGAGAGTGAGCCAGTTGAAGAGGGCAGTAACTCCCCTTCAACAAACCCCCACACGGCTGCCCTAACAGCTGATTTTGTAGAATATGTTCCTATGCTGAGTGGTGCATTAAAAGACAAGGTTTTAAGCCCGTTGGGAGGATTCCTCTCAACAGATCCATAACCTGCCAACCCTAATTCTCCATTTGTGAATTTGAGCAATAGAATGACAACCGTTCCAAGCAGCAACACTCTTCCTTGAATATAGAGGAAAAAATACACATAATTGATTCTACTGCTCCCCCTAGTGGCAACACATTTCTTCTTGTCTGTATATTTCAAGAGTCTTTTGTTTGTATTTATATTTGAACAGGTTAATGTTTGGACATCGTTTCAAATCCATCTCCAGTTTATTCCACAATTGTACACCATTAACTGTTGGACTAAAACTTTTCAAAGTTGTGCTATGTTTCTGAATCCTAAAGTTTAATTCATCACGTAAATCATAACAACCAGTACGTTCTTGGAACCTTCTTTGTATTTGGATTGGTAAGTCGTAGTTTTTCCATCTTGTCTAGCTTGAAGAAGCGTTCATGGTGATAACTTGCCGTCTTTCCCCGTTCCTCTTTCGGCAAAACATGATCCTGTTGATTGTCGTTGTTTGTTCCCGGTTTGGCGCAGTAAAAAAAAAAGAAAAGAAAATGGTTGCAATACCTTTGATCACCGCACAAACGTGGGGGGTGCTGTTTCACTTAGTAGCAGAACAACTAGACCAGCACAGGTAGAAGCCAACACGTTTCAAAATAAGTAAATAAAGATACCTGTCCATGAGTTTATTTAAAAAAGTGATCCAGACAAAACATCAGAGACCACGTTTTTTTTAGGCCTGTAGCTATAGCTTTGTTGTTAGGTGCTTGGCTTATATGAACAAAGTAAAAAAAAAAAAAGTTTTAATTATCATTTTGTGAATTATTATGCAATATAACATAATATTCCTGCAAATTATTCTTGTTTTCTTTTGTCATAGAAAAGATGTGTTATCTTGTATGAATATGCTAAAAAATATGACTCATATCATAGGCCTATAAGGTCTTCGTACATAAAGCACACAGTTGGTTGTATATTATCTCAGTGTGTAAATAAACTTAGTTATGTATATGCTGTTTAATAAAATACATATGTTACTCTTTCCTTAGCATTGCGTTGACTAGAACCTCCCCTCATACAGTAGAGGCAAGGCGCCATACATCATGTACAGTACTGTGTCTCTGCCCTGTCAGTGAAGACAGTAAATGAGCTGGGCCTGGTATGTGTTTTACAGATGGACAGACACCTGTTGTACTGAGACAATGACCCTCAGCAAAGGCCAGAGGTCACGGGGAAAAAGACTTGATGTGGCCAGTTCACGTTCACGCCAGGAAATTGACATGTAACAATGTAAGTATTTGTAATTAGTTCCTAGGCGTTTTCTTTTTATTATCATAGCAAAACTTTACTTGTTTTTAATGGTTTGGTTATATATAAAATAAAATAAAATAAAATAAAAATAAAACCCTCTCTTACTAAACTATTATTATGCTAAATAACATTCTTGTATTCATTCAGCTTATGCTAGTTATTTTGAGCATGCAAGCTACTTGTATGACGAACATCCATGAATTCACTATGGAAAACATAAGTTAAAAATGTATGTACTGTAGCTTAAATATTTTTGAGCACTAAGTTAGACAACATTCAGACTAGACTAAAAAAAACAAAAATTGGAAAGGGCTTTCGAGAGAGAGGCAATCGTTTTAAACTTTAAATATAGAAAGTACAAAGTTGATGGAGTTCAAACCCACATGATCAGCCATAAATCACCTCCCTAAATGAGCTGAGTGTCCGCAGTTAAAACAGTAGCAGAGCATCTGGAAAGACCATCCCTCCACTGGGGCGCTGGCTCAGCTTCCCCTTACACACACACACATACACACGCACACACACACGCACACACACACACACACGTGTACACAAACAGTGGAGGGGGACAGTGGCTTCTTCCTGTACCCCCCACAGTGGCCCGGGACAATGGCTCGTCCATGCAGGAGGCTGAGGCCAGGGCAGACTCAGGGAAGTGTCCAGGAGGGGCGCTCCCACGGGGTACAAACGATCCTGCCATGTTACCGAACGAGCGCCGCGACCTGGAAGTCTTGTTTTCAAGACTCAAGATGGTAGACCAATCTCCAGCAGCGGCCCTGGGAACTGAAGCAGGGAAACAAGATGTCAAGGGGATGTCATTCAGTGGGGGCTGTTCTGTCACACAGTGCTTTTGACTTGTGCTCGAGATATAGCATTTTGAAGTATCAATTCCAGTGTGAGTAAATCAAGAGTCACTACCTCCTCTTCTTGAGACTCTTTGGAAAACTGCTTTTTACTGGTACTTGAGTAAAAGTATTATGGAGAAACGCTACTCTCAAGTAAATATTTTGGCTACTCGTACACCTCTGCTCTAGACTTACCTGAGCTCTGCCCGATTCTCCACGCCCTCTTACATTACCCCCATATCCCAGACGGGGCTGCCTCCCCCTGTCTCGAAGCCGTCCCCACCCATCCCCCCTCTCTCCGTCGAACTGATCCCAGAGGCGCGGTGAACGTGAGCCCGGGTAGGTTTGATATTAAACCGGATCTAGTGACTACATTAGTGTTTAAATACTAAAAGGAGCAGGTCTCGAGAGCTGCCAAACACATCAGGCCCGTTTGCAGACCAGCGCTACACCTGTTTACAGCAGAGGCACTTTGATGCATGGCCTTTTGAGCTAATGCACATATTATTATTTTTTACAGCAAGGCACACTAGAAACTTGAATTAGTTAGTCAGCGGTGTGCCGTCAAGTCTGGGGAGTCATATCAGTTAATACTCATGTTCACCAAAGCAAGAGAGAAGAGAGAGGGAAGGCACGGATGTGAGAGTTGCTGAAAGCCTGGCGGAGGAAGCTGTTCTTCAGTCGGCTGGACCTGGCCCGCGGTCTCCTCCCTGAAGGCCACCCACTTTGAAGATGCTGTCTGATGGGTGTGTGGTGTCATCCGCGATTCTAAAGGCTTTGTGGTAGAGATGGGTGGAGTAAATGTCTTGAATGGAGGGTAGAGGTGCATTGATGATCTTCTCACCTGCTCTCAATATGCACTGAAGGCGCCTACGGAAGAATGCAGTGCTGGCACCGAACCGCAAAGTGATGCAGTTGGTCAAGGTGGTGAACATGATCATTGTGGTGTAGGCTGTATTGTAGTATAATGCTTATCTGCAAAGTATTTGACCATAACAAATATGTATATACTGCCAAGATCATTTTGACTCTTTCTCCATTGGCGATATTTTTCTGAGAGGAATCGTTGTTGTCTGAGTTGCTAACTATTTGGTCAATGCCGTGCTATATTTATATACTGAATGCATGTGAGAGAAACGTTTTCTAAGAATCTAACGTTTTATAGTTCTGTTGACCAAAGCCGATCAGTCACAGATGACAGTTGAGATGACCCGCTTCCTCCGAGTCCCTCTGACAGCTCTGACCACAGCACTGGGAAGTACTGGTAACCCACACCACGCTGTAAATACAGTACTAAGTAAGTGTTTCCTTGCAGCATTAGGTAACACCAGTCAAAGGGGCAGAGGAGTTCATATTCCCCCGTTCACTATTGTGCTGTAAAACGCTGTCAGTCTCTGTGTTAACCTTGGATGGATAAGTGGTCTCAAGTTACCGATGCATAGATGCTGCATTTTATTGCTGTACATGAGGGGTCAGGCTCCTTTGAACTGTTTGGGATTGGAATTAATCGCCATTCCACACTATCACATTTCACTGGATCTTCATCTGAACATGCTATACTACTATTCCATTGATTTCTATTTCTACTGCTATTTCTGACTCACTTTATTATGTTTTTTTTTGTTGTTGCTGCAATTTTTGGCACTTTTTTGTTGTTGTCATTGTTCGGTTATTATTTTCACACCACCAACTGACATAATATGCTTAGAATATGATGGGCCTACAGAGATAAAAGAAAGAATTTGCCCAATGGTAGGAGCCTAACAGGTGTGGTGAAGATGTCTAGACTGTAAAATTCAGAGGGACATCATGGAAATCGTATACTGGAGTGTGGGCCTGCATGTTGAGCACAAAGAGGGAGAGGCGCTGTATGTGTTTGTTAGCCTCCACTATTGTTCTGCACTGTTGCGACTCGCACAGCCTGCTCCTCTCTTTCATCGTCCAGACCCCACACTGCCCCCTCTCTGGTGGGCCCTCTCCTTGCGGCTGCCCCGGGACCCCCCAGCCTGCCCTGGCTGAGTGCCCTGCTGCAGAGGGGCACTGTGGCGCCTCCGATACTTAGACGACCAAACTCACAGCTCCGTCGGCGAGTGGAAAATTGGATTATATCACGCGGTTACAGTCTAAATCCTCCGAGCAGGGAAAAGAGCGGCTCTCAGTGTGGTTTCGGCCCATTACAGAATATTGAAGGTATTTGTTTGGCAGCAGAGCAGAGAGATAGGCACTGACTGCAGCAGGTGGAGCTTTATGGACTGAAACTCAACATTTTAATGGAACAAACTGTAGAATGTATAAATGAAATGTGATATTGTTTTGATGATCACTTCACTATAACTGTGACCTGGGATTGGAGGGGTATCTGACTCACAAACATGTAACTAGTAAAAAATGCAGAACACACATTAGTAATTCCTGAAAACCCTAAAATCTGCGGCCGGAGGAGGTCTTTCTGTGTGGACTTTGCACGTTCTCTCCGTGCCTGTGTAGGTTTCCTCCAGGTACTCTTGTTTCCCCTACCACTAAAAACATGGGACTGCAAATAGAAAAATATGGGACTGCACATAGAATACATTTCTTAAAGCAGTACTAAGTAACTTTAATAAATCCTTTTCGTAGTCCCTCTGGGAGTAACACAAGTGTTAATGGGATGATGTGGGGTCTTTCATCTCCCCCTGGTGTCTCTGGCCAGAAAACCACAATTGCAACTTGACTGCCACCGGGTCGGAGCACCAATACACACTAATAGAATCACGAAGAAGAGGCTAACAGGCTAACGGGCAAAGCTAACTGCGGGCTAGCCCCACTCAAACAGTATTTACAGCCAAGTTTGAGTGAAAAAATTCCATTGTGTAATTGGATGTACAATATCCCTCTCTCCCTTTGTCTTTTCTGTCAGCGTAGTATTTACTCTTACAGACAATTAATACGCAAAAAAACGTAACATGCTACGACACCTGCAGTGGCGCTTATGGCCTCGAGGGTGCATGAGTTGCTTAGTACTGCTTAAAGCATCTTTAATTAATGTTTTTTGCACATTGTCCCTGTTAAATAAACTATACTTAAAAGTACAATAGGCCAGAATGAATGAGAGTGTGAGTGAGTGCTTGGTGGTGGTTGGAGGGGCCAATGGCGCAGATTGGCAGCCTCGCTTCTGTCAGTATACCCCAATGGGCAGCTGTGGCTGCAATAGTAGCTTACCACTACCAAGTATGGAGTGAATGAATAATGACAGTGGCGCTTTGAGAAACTTGGTAACACAGGCTTGTAAAGTGCAATACAAGAGTAAGCCATTATTATTATTATTAAATATAACTTTAGATCAGCAATGTATGAGCTGATACTTCGAGTATTGCCGTGGAATGTTCAACGGTTAAACAACCAGTATGTCTTTAAACTCGGCCTATACTGTAAGAAGACAAAATGTCTCACAATGTTGAATTTAATGATATCCAGATCGGAGTGATTATTGTTACGTCTGTTGGTCACTTAAACGCAACTTGTGCTCACAGAAAAGTTGAGCAGTTGAGCATTGTGTGCGCCTCATAAAGGTCTAAACACAGAGGTTACAAGGAGACCTGAGTCAGAGCATTTCTGAGATGGTTGGTACAGTATGTGTACCCAGCCCTACACATACTGTATAGGGCTGGGTTACAATAAGAGATAGGATTACAACACCTTTTTTCAATGCCATGTACTGTAGTTTCACTAATGCCCCACGTCTTTGAATGTGAACTGAGATAACCAATTGTTTACTTTGCTAAAATGCCTACAATGTTGTAGTGGATAGGCACTCACCAAACGAAAGGATGTTGGTTTGGTAAAGTCACCAAATCCAACAAACGCAACACTAATTTTCTTTGTTGATTAGAAAAACCTCATGCGTATAGTACAGAGATGTAAACGGAT
The DNA here is from genome assembly GCA_021464625.1 of Proterorhinus semilunaris. Lineage (NCBI taxonomy): Eukaryota > Metazoa > Chordata > Actinopteri > Gobiiformes > Gobiidae > Proterorhinus > Proterorhinus semilunaris. The sequence goes on along the minus strand of CM038356.1, from coordinate 24,621,434 downwards.
ACTTTAAAGCATAGTGCAAATCCTGCGCTATAGCTAATCTTGGCTCCGTCACCGAAAGCTAAACATACCAACAGCGGCACTTCCTGGGAAGCACCTTGCAGCCGCGGCAAGTGTAGATATTCCTGGCGTTCAGGTCCCATTGGGAATCAAACCCTCGACCGACCGAAGAGCCAGTGCCTCGCTCTGTGTCGCGCTGCACCGGACATCTGATCCCAGTCATATCACTGGGCTTAAATGGGTTTAAATGAGGGCTCTCGGGAGCGGGGCGAGTGGAGGGGTGCAGATGAATGGACGCCGTTGGAAGCAGCACAGGGGCATTCTGGGAAATGGCCCTGCTGAGTCCTTCCTTATGGCGCGCTATGAGAAATGGAGAGAGTGTGATCGGAGCCAACTGGCCTGGCCTCCCCTGACATCCACACGCTCGGCAGCCACAGCTTAACCTTCATACCAGCCCTTTTCCTCGTCCCGTAATATTGTTTGGGAAAAACACAAGCTCGGGTTTCTCCTTTGCGCACAGCTTTCATGTCCGGCCTCCCCTGACCCCCGGAGCTGCTCACGGACCTTTGTTTGGGCCGGGGGGCAGGTGCGGAAGCGGAGACACAAAAACGAGTGTGCGCCAAGAGCCTAAAGCCGCTTTAAGAGCCAGGGGGACAAAGTGTGTGTTTGAGGCATGCGCAACAGACATGAGCTCGTCACAGGCTAGATCCAGGATGAAGCTGATGTTACAGGGGGCTAATGGTTGTGAATCATGTATTACATAAACAGCAGTTGTTTATATACGTGTATTTGTAGACTTTATGGGCTCCATAGGGAAATAGGCCCTTTGAATTTGACCCTTTCTTCAGTGACAGCGAAGCAGCCAGTTAGGGAGTGGGCGACCACATCTATCCAGCTCCAGCAGAAGATAAGATAATCCTTTATGGATCTCACAATGTCGAAATTCACTGGTTATATCAGCTCTCAAGAAACACTCTCAGAAGCACCTATTGCTGGGGGTTTAGGCCTACTGTGCATGTTTTGGGTTGAAGGGAAACCAGAGTGGATAGAGGAGACCCACCCAAACACAAGGAGAACATGTAAACTGCACAGAGAAAGGCAACACCCAGTTGAACCCGAGACTTTCAACACGATGAGCATGTCAGCCACTATAAAGACATGTTCTGGCTTTTGTGCAAATAAATAAATGAAATAAATGAAAACTGCTAGTAGTGATAACCTCCCAATACAAAAACAACAGTGCACTTTTTCTTGTTTTTTAAGACGGGATCAAAACACACCACATAATCTGTGGTCCACAATAGCTGTGTTCAGATTATATGGGTTTCTCCACATCGCCCACTCACGCGCCGCCGCTTTATTTGCTGTTAATAGCAATTTGTGTCTGGACCCCGAAAGCTCGGGATGTAAAACGTATCACGGGGCGCACATGCTGCAACCGGATCCGCGACGCTCCCTCCTGCATGGGGCCCTCCTCGCTGTTCGGTCCCTGGCGTTTATGACCAGCGTGCTACAGTTACATGTGCGCTGCCGGCCCCGGAGCAGAGACGCACTTTACAGCCAGTGGAAGCACATTCCTGCACTTTTGTCACAGTCAACCACGGTGCGCCCGCTCACAGGACACAGTAGATGATGAAGAAGATGAGGATATATGCCGGATCAGGGAAAGGTTGGGTTTCCATGTGTGAGGACATTCTTCGGCCGTGTAAAAGATTAAGCTTAAGTCTGTGAGGATGCATGATTGTCTCAGAGAGAGACAGAGAAAGGGAGAGAAAGAGAGAAGGGGGTTATAACTAAAGGGTGTCCAACCTGTTGTTCTGGAGTTACCACTAGCTCTCCAGCCCTTTCCAAGTTGCTACTTTCTGCATTTCTCTCATATAATGCGGAGGTTTTATTGCCATTTTGGACGGCAACATTGTTTAGTTTTTGATTGAAGCACTTAATCAGCAGAAAAGTTGACTCGGACCTTGTGTTCCAGACCCATAGCTGCCCGTTTCTTTTTAAGTACAGTGAAACTACCAATTGCAAGCTCATAATAACAATAATCACAACGGTCTGCCATAAATCAAAGAGGCCATCAAGATCAGGAAGTGGGAGAGACAGTGAACCGAGATGAAGGAGCTTTTAATGTTCTCACACAAATGGGATTGACCACATCACGGGCCACCAGGCCGGGGAGGACAGATCGATCACATGACAGCTACATCCAGGAGGATCGGTGGAGACTTTGGACTTGTTGGTACAAATAAAAGAGGACTGAATTGGAAGATGAACTGATAATGTGATATGTAGTCAGATGATGATTCTGGTGCAGAACGTGTCATTCCACCCCGTAAATGCCCTATGTTGTCAGATCTTCAAAGCAGTATAAAATAATACTCTAAAGAAGTGCCAATACTTCGAAAATGTACCCCATGTACAACCCGTTTTCTTGTGCTCCCCTGTTTCTTGCAGACGTCCCGGCAGGAGTCCCACAGCCCCAGTGCAGATCACAGTGTAGCTCTGTTTACCTTAAGCCCCTGTCCGTTTGATGCCCCTTGTCTCCTCCTCGGACGTCCCACTGGGGAACACACACAGGCGGGATGGGTCCATGGCTGTGACACGACCGGCAGCTGACCGTGCGGGATACCCAAACACTGGCACAGACCAGGGGCACCACTACAAGCCTCTCACGATGGTGTCCCAGCTCCTCCCTCTGTCTGTCTCTCGCTCAGGCCTGGTGGTCCTCCGGCTTTGCTACATTCTTGCCACAAATGGTGAAGTATCGACGCCTCTGAAGCACCATTTCATGAGCGCTGAAGATTCCTGAAAGGTGCAGACAAACTCATAGACCACCAACTTTAAAGGAATAGGCCACCGTTTTTACATACTGACATATGTTCTTACCTTACCTTAGACTAGTTGATATGTACCTGTCTGGTCTTTGTCCGTGCGCTCTGTCATGCAAACGGAGCACAAACGCAGTTAAATACAGTTACGTGACGTGTTACACTACAAAGTATAGTAACACGCTTCTATTGACGGAAGTGAGCGGGAGAGAAGTCTTTAGGAGTTAGTGCGCGGACGTAGTGCTCCTCGTATTATTACGCCTCACAATATAGTACCCCTTTTTATCCGCTGAGAAAATCGACATGTTACATTTCTGTGTTACTATACTTTGTAGTGTAACACGTCACGTAACTGTATTTAAATAGGGAAAACGTGGAAGAGTTTGGTAGCTTCTAACGGGAGCTGATTTGGAACCATACAGTATGTGGAAGAGGCTGCGTTTGTGCTCCGTTTGCATGACAGAGCGCACGGACAAAGACCAGACAGGTACATATCAACTAGTCTAAGGTAAGGTAAGAACATATGTCAGTATGTAAAAACGGTGGCCTATTCCTTTAAGACCATGCTGCGAAGCATTTCCAGTTCTGAAATAAACACAAACACAGTTAAACATTCTTACATCAGTATAGAGAAATCATGCGCAAACTTGGCAATTACTATTCAACATGAAACAGCTTTGAATTGTAAAGTTCAAGCAAATAAAATGTGTGCAAAATGTGTCTTTGAGAGAGAGCTGCCTATAAAGTTCAAATTACAGATTTTTATTTTTCATATTTTATTTTCCCATAATCTCTATAATACACACACCAACTATAGTCCCTGTCTCTCTCTGAGGTTTTGAATACTTCATAGAAATCCACCAACTGTGTGGACTTGTTGGGGCATGTTGGAGTAGCCTTCTGCTGAGTGACCAATGAGCAACACACGTGTTAAACGCATAACAGTTGGCATGATCAATGTTGAACATCCAGGAAAGAATAGTTTACAAATGTGTCACCTTTACATGTGTGTGTGTTTCAAAGAAGCAGCCCCAGTGCTTCTGTTTAAACCATAATTGGCAAAGCATGTTTTCTTTTTATTCCCACTTGGACATTTGGACTTTACACAAACCAAGACAAAAATACCTCCCGCCACAGTTTTCCCCCTCCACCATCAGACTCATGAACACTAAAAAAGCACCTGATCACTCTACTATATCCGACTCATGAAACATAATAACCTGTTCCAGCCATTTGCACTGCTCTATTACACTATGTGGTACGTCCACGCTCATAACTGCTGCTAATACCTAATGCATCTGTACATCTGTAAATCATTCACACGGTTGTTCTGTGTCAAGATGTTGTTTATTATCATTCTGATTCTTCAGTGTTCATTGTGAGAGCCTTCATTTGTTATGTAGTATTTTCCAGTCTTATTGGAAATAACAGTGAAGTTGGACAAATATGATTCAGGTGGTCCTGCCTATACCTCGTCTATAGAGACTCTGAGTCCTTCTGAATTGGTGTAATTGGGCTCTTTACACCTCTATCCTGCTGTGCCTGTGTGCCTGTTGGGCACTTTGACACCCTTAGGTGCCGATGCCACAGGGACACTTCCATATCAGCAGCAGGACATTTGGGTCCACTAACAAGTCCGAGGGTAGCACTATGAGGAATTCACACCACTTGATCAATATGTTATAAACGGTATGGGGCCCTGGTATTGGGACTGTAGAAGTGAGTTTAATTGGATACCCCATTTGCGTGAACGCATTTCCCTTTCTCTTCATTTTTGGGGACTAGTATTGATAGATAACTTCTGGCAAATACTTAAGATGATAGTGCTTTTATGCGTAAATTCTACTAACCGGTTTAGACCTCCAACACACCAAACTGAAAGTGTTCCTGTGAAAGTACTGTAATCACTGGGGGAAATGTCAATCCAAACATGTTGGCATGTAACCTGGCAAAGAGCCAGAATGATATTACTGTGCCAATAACATTTCCACTGAAATCAAGCTGGGACTGCACCTGCTTGAATTGTTCAGGTAGAGGTCGCACGTTTGGAGCAGCATTTGCTGCTGATTGGATCAAGAACACTGCAAATCCATTCAATGTTTAGTGTTGGACAAGGTTATGTGTGTTTGTGTTATGTGTTGCAGCACACCTCATGTTTTTTTGTGATAGCCGCGTTGTTAATTAGTGTCTTTTTGCCAGTACCAATTTTGGATCTGTTCCGAACGGTGAATGCGCGGGAGCGGTTCCAAATACTGTACCACCAGAATTCAGCTTGCTGGTAAGGTTGGTTGGCATGTTTGGATGTGTGACATTTTATATGCTGCTACATCTTATTACTATATTATTATATTATAACTATACAATGATATAACACATATTTTATTAATTCAATTCATGCCACGCACATCGACCTAAATTGATCCAAGACATAAACGTGTCCAGACTATTACCTTCCATCTTTGTTTCTGTGACAACATGAAGTTGTAGATGTGTTGAAATTTGTGACAATTTAAAGTTCACATTCACCATTTTGAACCCTCCCTGTGTATGCAAACAACAACAACAACAACAGGTTTACAACCCTTTCTCCACTAACGCTTGACAAATGAGCAGGAGCCATGTTTAAACTGCTGAAGAGGCCGTGTCAAAGTCTTCAGGTAAACACACTAACGATGTGCGTTAAACAGTCGTCAGCGAGAGATGAACACACAAAATCACAGGGTCCTAATGAGGATCAGGTTACACCCCTGTGCAGCAGGACAGTCCCGTCTGCAGCGGGACCAGTGTGTGTGGTCAGAGCCAGACCCTCTCCGTCTGTGTGGTCCACAGCATTTAACCTGAGTTTAACCTGAGCTGAGGAGCTGGTCTGAGTCAACAGCGCTCATCTCCACACTGCACCAGCTTTAGAGGATCATACTGTATATCTGTAGAGCAGTGGTTCTGATGGAGCCTTAGCACCAGTCATGACCCCTAACAATATATTTATTTTACCTCATGGTAAAAACATTCCACAGTTAGCCTCTTTAATATTGTATTATATCAAAACATGGTATTTCACCACAAAGCTCTGATTCAAGCACTCATCATAAGGTTGAGTATTTGGATGCCCCTCCTTGCACAATCCTCTTTATTAGTTCTTGAAAAGTACTCCATCATATGACTAAAATGTAAGATGTGCTCCTAAAAACAAAACAAAAGATACTGTTTACCCAACTCTGAACACTACAGAGGCCGACACAAATTGTCTTTCAAATACACTACAGTGTTTATTACAGGTGCTCGTCATATAATTAGAATATCATGAAAAAGTGCATTCACTTCTATTATTCAAGTTAAACTGTGAAACTAGACTCATTACATGCAAAGTTATCATTTTGATGATTATGGCTCATCTTGTAACCCCCCCCCCCCCCCCCCCAGAACTTTATTTCTGTAAAAATAAAGTTCATTTATTTTCACAGAAATAAATGAACTTTTTCATGATATGCTAATTATATGACGAGCACCTGTACCAGTTTGACTTTCTGTTGGCTGATAATACTTTAAAAAGTCACAACTACACAATGTCCTTGACTTTTGTACCACGAATGGCCGTAAAGCTAAAAATACCAAACCTGAGTTGACAACATGAAACATGTAACTAGCAAAGGGCAGACGTGACAGTCCCTGAAGAAAGGCGACACAAATAGTGTGTATGGTTAGAAAATTGACACAGACTCCTGTCTCACCTTCACACACAGCTGACCAATCATTAACACTGCCACTATGAAGGAATGTGAGGCTTTAGGTGAGGTGAAAAAAGGACATTTTGCTGAAATAAATTACTTTAGAAAAATGTGAAGGGTGGAGAGCTACTGTTAGTATGTTGGTGAACAATCTATGCTGGTTCTAGGGCTGAAAGATATATCGTTATAGTATTGATATCGAGATATGAACATTCAAGATATCAATATTGCAAAAGAAAAGTCTATCGTTATCATATTTATATCGAGATATGAACATTCAAAATATTAAAATGGAAAAAGCCATATATAAACGATATAGATTTTCATCAATAAAACTGCACTCTTGTATTATGATTTCATTTTTCTGAAAAATGCTTAGTTTTCACCTAACCCATAGTTATATTGTATCGTACCGATATCGAGATATCTGGCATGAATATCGAGATATAAAATGTTGTCCATATCGTTCAGCCCTAGCTGGTTCCCAGACTTTTGAGGTCCCTGATAATATTGACTGGGGAATACAGCATGTTACAGTAAAATATAATCCCTTGTACTCATTGGTAAAAACATATATATTTTTTTTACTTTTTAACAATATTGTACTGGTTTATATTGCTATTCAATACATTTTCTTTGATTATAAAATACATGCATTCTGTTTAACTATTTAAAAAAACAAAAATAAAACATTTAAATCATCAGTGCTTCACCACCCAAAATTGTATACAAATTGATAAAGATAATCCATTAGGGACAAGGAGACATACGCCACTTTGTGCTTATTCCAAGCCATTTTATACTAGCAATGAAGTATTTATGTTTTTATGTTTATTTGTGAATCCCTCAGACAGTGTGAGGGTGGCCTAAGTGTCCATTAAGTGCTTGTATTAAGGAGGTTTACTACAACAACAACAACAACAAGCACACATGTTCCCATGTGTTCACCTTTCTGCAAATATTATCTTACACATTGTTTGGGGACTTGATTACATGTGTTGACTTTGTCCATTTAGAAGACAAATTACTAACTGTACTCCACGTTTATCTGCCAAAGGCCTTAAATACAAATGTACGTTGTTTTTAGCTAGCTACAATTCCGGCAACTTTGACTTGAAGATTTAAAGAAAAATGCCAGGGGTGTTGTCTATGTTTTATTGTTAGACCTATCACAATCACCTGAGATCTTATAAACAACAATCTATCGGTGATATGCCTCTTTCCATTCACCTAAGCGTGTGCTGACTTGGCTAGTTGAGGCGCACTCCAGCGGTCTTTAAATCTTAGGACGAACTTGTATAAAGTAAATTTGATCAAGTAGGGCAGCACTGGTGGGTCTTAACCAATGGGCAAGGAAAGCCCTTCTCTTTGGTCCTCATGGCGGGGAGCTGACATTGCTGTAATACCACCCCCCGGAGGGCAGGGGTGACTCCAAAAGACACCTCCCTTGCACGGCATAAAAGCCTGGCTTCAAAATGACCCATGTGACAATGCTGGGCTCGGTGTAATATTATTAACTACCCTGTTTTTTTTGTACGTCAGCAATAAAAAGTGGAAGCCTAAGTCTATGATTGACAGGCTCTGGAGCTCTGTGGAGGCTCGTAGTCGGTCTGCTCGCCCCACGAGGGCTTCCCGCCTTTTTGCCCTTTTAAGGAACAGGTTTCGTAGGAGGAGATTATACAGCCATGTTAATTTCACAGACCACTCGGGATCATTGCAATGAATGGGGCTGAATGGACAACCGGTATGCTCTTCTATCATAGATGGTTTTAAGCCTCGCCTCAGAACAAGAAGGTTCCAGGCTCAGTTCCCTTGCTGGGTTGGACTCTACTATATGCAATATGATGTAGTACTTTACACCTTATATGAGCAAATGAAACATGTCCCCATTGTGTCATCAATCCCACGTGTATCTATCTACTTTACTATATATCTTTAGTATAATTTGAAGTACAGTATGAGTCTCTATACGTGACGTAGAGACATAGGCCAGTACTCATAACACTATAAATCCTCGCCAGCTCAGTCCTAGGGCCCATTACATGTTTCTGGTTAGCCCTGCTTCAGTTTCACTTCTGATCTCATCGAATTACACGCGCACCTTAAAATGGCACATCCGCACTTCTGCCAAAAACACTGAGCTCTCCTCTAGCTTTCCCACAATCCTCTGCTGTCACTGCCTCAGCCCGGTATTTATCTTACCATTGATAAACATTTTGCAATACACCTATTTATACTCGACGCAAATCCACTGTGAGCTCAAATGCACATCGGTTCACAGTCCTTAGTCACCTTCTTTTTGTCTATAAAGGCCATTTGGCACATCATTTAGACTGGACTAAGTACTTGGTTTAGGCTTGTGTCTCTTATGGGAGATACCACAGCTGAAAACTGTCTATCAATCCCACAATCCTCGGCTGTCAGTGCCTCAGTGAGACATTTATCTCAGCATTAATCTGCTTTGTATCCTTCTATTTTTGTTTCTGACTAATCGGGAGTAGGTGTTGTGGAAAGTCTAGTCTTGTCCATTAGGCCTAAGCTGTTCTGTGCTGTTATTATCTACCATTGTAACAGAATATGAACCGGAAATGCAGCATGATTTGCTACAGTCATAAATTAAATGGTATTGTAAGAGGTTTCAAGCGTGAACAAGAATCACCAATATAAAATCTTACTCTAATCTTAACTCATAATATAACAACAATATAACTAAGGTCCAGACATGATTTATAATAGCAATCCTCAAGTGCAAAGGGCACATTTGACAACATTTTCAAAAGTTCCAACAATTTTATTTAAAATTTTGGAAATATAAATTTACTTTTCCCTGATTTCACAATTTTTGTGATCTTTGTTGATGATCTTTGGGCACAGGAACTGACATAGGTAGAAGTAAAATTGCAACTATATTATACCAATGAGAAATTAGTGAATCAAAGTTCTATGGAATTTGACATTCTAGGACAGGGGTCTCCAACAGGCCCGCAGGGCCCTTCCGGCCCATGAGATGATTCAGTCTGTAGAGCACAAATTCCTGAGCCCATTCCTGTGTGGAGTTATACATTTTTAAAGAATGCTCACTCCAGTCTCTAGGGGCGCATCTTAAATAAAGAAAAGAAAGAATTCCCACACGTGTCCAGCAGAGGGCATTGACATAATGAGAGATCAGGACATAAACAACACATTATAGCCATGTGGTAAATGGGCAGTCTGCCCCAGGGGGGCTGTGGCTACAATAACAGCATACCACCATCAAGTGTGGAGTGAATGAATAATGCCTACAGTGTGACAAAAGCTTGTGACACAGGCTTGTAAAGTGCAATACAAGAGTAAGCAGTTTTTATGAGGCTATACAGTCCTGTCAGGCTCATTATTATTCAATGATTGAAAAAAAGTTTCCTCAATAGTATATTCCCAACAAAAAACATATTTTACTGGCGCTTTTGTTTATGGACCCTGGTAATACTCTCCCGATATATTTTAGCCTTTGCCATCCGTAAACTCCGGTCAATTATCTTTTACCTGCATGTACGTCTGGGTCTCAGTGGCTGTGTTACATCAGTTGAATTTCAACCTACCATTCAGCGAGCGGGGGAGGCGGGTGTTGTAGGTGACGTTACGCATTTGCACTGGATTTGTAGTTTGAAAACAGATCCAATCGTTTCAGAGGAGTTCACCCCTCCCACCTGAAAATGGACTTCAATTGGGAAGTTCCAGACCTGTGAGAGCCAATGCGGTTAAAATGCTAAAAAGTGTTTCAAGTTAAAGTTAAATATATTAAAATAGTTGTCTTTGGTTAAAAGGTCAAACGAACTATGTGTTAGCAAAGGTTAAAAAGTTAAAAAGCTATGGTTAAAAATCCCAAGTTTAAAAAAGTAATTCTAAAATGTTAAAATGTTATAATGTTACTGTAAATTTCACAAAGATAAAGACGGTGAAAATCCAATACATTCAAGATGTGCAATTCTGAGTAAAAACAGGTAAATAAGCTCTAAAATCAAAGACACTATTTAGACTCTATGATGTCATCAGGTTTTGAGTTGTACGAAAGGAATACGAAGGTATGGTAAGACCAAGATCAGTCATTCTAGAATATTAAAATGCCTAACATTATGAAGTTTTAAGATTTCTTTCCTTCAAAATGTCTTGATAAGATTGTACAACTACACTGGGTAACAAAAAAATATTTTTTGAAAATAGTTCAGGGTTTTCCAGCTGAATTAGACTAATTTTGATGGTCTGAGTCCGAAAATGACCTTGGTTTTGCTCAATCAGGTCAGGATCTTTTGCTACAGAAATGCTTTAAAAATCGATTTTGCGTCAAAAACAAATTTCTGCGGATCATCAGCTGAGAAACCCTTGACGTTTTTTCCGTTTTCCTCAAGAAATAAAAGTCAACGTATCCAAAGTCATTCAGTTTTTATTTACTCCATCAAATTTGATAAGCAGAATTCATAATAACGTAGTCGTACGTAATCCGTAACACTATGGCTGTATCTCAAAAAGTTGACCTGATAGAGCAAAATGCATGTGATATTCGGACTCAGAACACCAAAATTAGTCTAAATCAGTTGAGAAACCCCTGACCATTTTTTGGCTGTCAACTTGTGCTATGAATAATATTTACCACAGGAATACTATGCTCTAAATGAAACATAGGTGACATATAAGAAGAGGGATGATTCCATATTCCAAGGATAGAACTTTTACTCATGGCGAGTACAGTATGGTGTATGGCGAAAGTTCTGGAACGATGACCTCTTTTTATGTCTCATCCTGTCTATATTTAGTGGATGGGCATCACTCACATGACTTGTTTCCTGGTATAGACAAGTACAATAATAAACATCACAAAACCAGTAAAACTTGGTAAAACCTAAATCTCAAATATAACAGGGTTAATTATGCTCATGTAAAATGAGTAGCCTAATCTTTAACTTACAAATAAATCCTATGCCTGACTTCCTCCCACAGCGGAGCCTATACTCAGCCAAAGAATTTAAGTGCGGCTTTGGGGGTAGGTTTACAGCCTATGCATCTTCTTGGTCGCAGTTTAAGATCTGATACTCAGCGTCTGCTATCTGGGCCACTGACACTATTCCCACAATGCAGCATCTGCTGGGCCAAGTTGTTAATATGGCCTGTTATGATATGCCTATGCTAATTAGAGTCAAAGGGATCATTAATCACAGGTCTTAAAACGGTAAATAGTCTCAATTTATAGCTATAGTCCACCCCCACTGGGAACCCAAAGCACTTTTCCAATGCGCAATCTTATTACTTGTTAGTCAGACATGTACTGTAGGCCACATCGTGTCACAATAATGGTTAGTCTATTTAGGTGTTCCGGTTTCTAAACTATGAAAACAATTTTGAATTGGGGACAAAATAGCGTGCGTGGTGAAAATAATCCTTAAAAACCTCAACAGGTTTTGTCTTTTATGCCTGGTGCAACAGGTGGGAGCACAGTCCAGGAATCTGTGAGGTGAAGCCGCAAAAGTAAAGTGTCTTGCTGTAGCACATTGCCTTAAATGCAATATTACGAAGGCCTATTTATAGCCACTTCTATGAAATGGACTAAAACTGAACCAAGAAGGCTGCCATGTGACGTTCTCTATACACAAAATGATTGGCCGATAGACGGCTCGATCCAACATGGCGGCCCCCCGATGTCTGGATGACAAAGCGTTTCTTTGCCATTGCCTGAAATAGTCCCGTTTTTGTCCTCTCTCCTCCTCTTAAAGCGTCATCACTCGTCATTGTTTCATTTCTGCCACATATCACCGAGGCACGCACTTTCCCCAGCCCTCCCGTGACCAGTCCACTCTATATTTGTCCCTTTAATGAGGAAGGGGCATACCACAAAGCACTCTGGGTAATCGCAGTGTCTGGATCAGAAGGCATCCGGGGCTTAGCGAGCACACTCAGATGTACTACATAAAGTCCTCGCAAATGCCAAGGGGAAAATAGGGTTTTATTCTTTGGAACACATTACTATTAAAGTGACAGTCTGTAAGTTTGCAAAGTGTGGAGAGATAGAGTAAAATTTCAACGTAGTAAACAATCAAATTCCTCCCCTCTTTAACCAGAAAGCTCTTCTTTGTTTGCAATATGAAAAGGGCAGGAACAGAATTTTCAATAGTAAATGATCAAGCTCCTCCCCCTCCCCTCCTGATTGGATCTGACCAGTTCACAGGAAAAGCTTGTCTCATTGATCAACGCAGGTGGATACTAGACTCTGGTTAATTGCTGAGATTCAAGAAGGAGGGACTTAAAAAAATTAAAAATATATATTATTACTTACTTTACATAAAAATGTAAGACCTATCAAATCTGTAATACATTTAGACTTCCAAACTGTCACTTTAAACATAATGCATCCCTGAGACAATTTTTTACATAACATTTTTACCCTCTGAAACGAGTTTCCACGTCAGAACTTTCCAGCTAAATTAACTTGGAAGTTATTGTTGCACAAATGTTTCTCCACCAGTAAAAACAATCAGAACGTCCTAAATAATGGAATTTAGTAGGTTAGTAAGGTTTACGTCATTGATGGTTAAGTTAAAGTCTTATCGTTATTGCTATAGTCAGTCATAATTAAATCGTATCAGAGGTGTGACCAGTTTTCAAGTAGTGATTATGAGTTTAAGTGTCCTTTTCCTAGTTGGAGGTCGGATATTTCCCAGTTACCACACAACATTACTACTACTAACTATAACTATGCTAGCGCAGACGGCTCCTCAAATGGGGTTTCCACACTTGTCCATCTGTACCCCGCCTTATGTATCTATTTATTATATTCTGTGTGTTTGTGTGTGTGAGTGTGTGCGTGCGTGCGTGTGTGAGTGTGTGTGTGTGTGAATGAGGGTGTGAGGGTGTAGACGGTGGGGTACAAGTTTGAGTGTTTGATTGAGAGATCTGTATATATTCGGGGGGATGGGAGGGTGTGCCAGGCGTATTGTTTTAAACGCTGTAATCTGTAAAGCACTTTGTAGCGCTTTATAAATAAAGTTTGATTTGATTTTAATTGGTTTGATTTAAAAAAAAAGGTCAGTTCATTCAGTATCATACCACTTTTCAAGGTGTTCTTTTCTAGGTCTACTTCTCTATAAAAGGTCATTGATCAAAGTGCTGGGTGCTTGCTGCTCCTGTCTGAGTGCTTTTGTTGTGTTTAGAGTGCCAGCTGTCGGGAGCATGAAGACATGAGTCCAGACATGAGCCTTGGGCATTTCCACAGTTGTACAGTCGAGTGACGAGAGACAAGAATCCTAAATGAGAGGTGGTCTTCCCAAAGACACGCACAGTCTGGGTCCACTGGGAACCTTGGAACATGGCCGATTGGTTTGGTCAATCTGTTAAGAGGAAGCTACTGTCGAGTGGGTTTATGAATAGTCTGGCATTTCCTCTCCTCCTCTTTGTGTGGGTTTCATTTCCAGAAAGCGTGATTCACCCTCCACCCTCCTTATACTCCTTCTGATACTCAAAGCATCTTCAGTGACTTTGTTTATTTGTTCCGATATTGAATAGAATTGAGTAAGTACATGGTTGTCTCTCTGTGTCAGACACGCAGCTAACTAGAGCCAAAAGTGAACTCAACCTGAGGCCTATAGATGCTTGCCTGGCTATGGACAGGGAAGTTAGTCTGGTACCCGAGCAATTGGAGCAGTATGAACGGGCGGGCCTAACGCGAACAGATTGTCAGTGAAATAAACCAATTAGCAATTAGCGGACGTGACGACAGCTGTAGTCCAATTATGAAAATATGAACCGATGAGAACGCGGAGGCAAAATCCTCGACTACTTCATCCATGATTATTTTTGTCTAATAACTTGTTGATAGAATTACAACATAGTGGCGCAGCGAGTGACGTAACCGTGTCAGTTCTCTGTGACGGTCGTGATTGGTTCGACTAGGCCTCAGCCGCCAATCGGTTACTTGTTGTCTGTGTATGTCCAGAAACCACCTTCTTTCGCGCAGAAAATAAGTGGGTGTAGTTTACCAGGCTACATAGTTGCTGTAGCACAACATATATAACGTATTGGATTTGACCATATCTGGCGTCATGGTGACAGAGTGGTTAACACTCTTGCCTCACAACGAGAAAGTCCCAGGGTTGATTCCCATACTGTCTTTTTTGTGGAGAGCTTGCATGTTCTCCCTGTGGGTGGGTTTGCACCCCGGCTCTGGATTCTTCAAACCAAAACAAGCACAATAGGTGAAGTCCTCCTGCTCAGTAGTCACTAGTCAGAATCAAGATTTGGCCTACTGCCATGGACAGTTAACTGTCAGAATTACGTTCAGGTGTTGGGTTAGTCCTGAGCCGCTGCGACTGAGCGCGCAGCCCATGTGGGCCAACCTTACCAGCATGCTTTTGGAGGTCAGGGGAACCGGCGCCTCCTGGGTTAGTCCCTGTTTTAGAGCGTGGTGTCCCGCACTGGTCAGCTCCTCCACCTGCTCCTACCTCTTCCTCCTGCGCAGCTCCCTCCGCACCACAACACTCTTTCACCATCTTCTCCTCTTTGGCCCCTTTTTGGTTTCCTGTAGTTCCTCTTGTGACGCCTCCACTGGGCTGCAGGTGTGTTGGGCTCTTGGTGCCTCTTAAGTGTTTCAGAAGAAGAAATGTGCAGGTCTCAAATGTCTTAAAGGACCTGTATCATGCTATTTTAAGCCATTCCAAAGTAAAGTATAGGCATTTATATGATATATTGTACCTCTACCACTACGGAGCACTCATTTTTGTGATAAATATTAGTATTTTCTGGAGGTATTTTTCCAACCCGGAAGACAAAACGCTTGGATTCAGTTAACTCCGCCCCCTCTCGCCGCTCATACAACTTTAGCAGTAGTAGAAATATATATATCACAGCAAAAAGTGAAGTTACTTCATGATGCTGTTATAAGGAGTTAACATGTGCAACACAGCTTCATGGCTAAATGGCTAACACACACACGCTAACATGCATTTTGATCGACTCACCTCTCTGATGTTTCCAGTATGGGATTTGCGCTGGTTATAAAAGTTAATCCACTTTGATTCTGGCCAAGGTTCACCAAGCATCCATCAGCGACAGGCTCAGACAAACACTATTTTGACTGATAGTCGCTGAATCCCGGAGGGAAATGCCAACTTCTATGGCCTCTTCTTTAGGACGGTTGAATAAAGTCCAGTCCTCGCAGCCAAACGCGGTTTTCTCCGTGACATTATCGTGAGGTAAGAAAAAAGAACAGGTGTCCAGACTCCAGAGTAGGTTAGAAAAAGCTCCCTCTTCACAACTTTCGGTGCAACATGACATGACCATCTGTTCAGACCGTTCGGACGCTCAGGGGGAGCGTTTGTTTTCGCTACAGGGGCAGCGCAGCGTCAAGCACTTCCTTTTTTTTTTTTTTTTTTTTCTTTTTTTTTTTTATTGATTTTTTCTTACGACAGAAATAATGAAAAAAATTGTTTTACAAATAAAAATCATGCCGTAAGGCATTAGATTACAGACGTCGAGCACTTCCGTTCCGCTGTGACGACACAACTGAACATGCCAGTCGTTTACCAGGAGAGGGCGGATCAGCTGCTCAGAGCGCAGGATTCAGGAGGATTACTGAGAACTGCGTGAATGAATCCAAAAACCACTCTGGGGGTGTTTTTGATAAGGAAATAGCATAACAACATGGTTAAAAGCTCCAAAAAGTCGATTTTGCATGATATAGGACCTTTAAGCTCATTAGCTAGCTGTTTGTTTACTTTCAAGAACATTTACCTCATGGCTTGTACAGCCTCTCTGCAGTAAAAAATCCGCTTAACCTCACAGAAACACAGCAAAGATGTATAAAAGCATCCAGTAAAATATGATTTGATTTGGCTTTTTTTGTTGTTGTTGGAAAAGATACTAAAGGATGGGTCAAATGCAGTGGACAAATTGCCTTACCACCTCGTCTTAAAACACAAATCCCTTTAACTTGAACACGGTCCCATCCCAAAAACAAACAAATAAAAAAAAAAACGGCAAGAATGGACCTGAATTTTCATAAGTTATTACTCCACTCCACAGCGACCCCTCAGCGTTACATACCAGCCCTGTAGATCTTGTTACCTAAGCAGTGTGTGACCGAGTGCTTCTGGACAGTTCTCGAGAGGCTCCCCTGGGGTCAGTCATCCCAGGACTCTCCGGGAGTCTTTAGTGCAGAGAGCTCAATGGAAAATGGCTACTTTAAAGTAATACGGTGCAAGATTCTGTCCGATGTTTCATTACTGGTGTTTCTGTTGGCGAAAAATCCCTCAGAAAACACTTCTTCACTTTGTTTACGTTTTATGACAACATGACGACATAGCAGCATAAAACCTGGGTTGATCCGCAACGTGGCTTTACTTATTCAGTTCACGACACTTCACTCGGTGAAATCCCTCGTGTCACATAATTTTAACTGTCCCCCTCGCGGCACACTGCAGCTCATTGTTTCCATATAATTGAGTGAAACATGGCGCGACCCACCGAAGAGCTGGGGGTCCGCGAACACGAGAGGCCGTGCCATATCTGCTGCCACTAAATCACCGCTGCCACTGCCGCGCTCATCTGCCCCGCTCATCTGCCCCACGCCAGGACAAAGCAGCCGTTGTGGTTAACGGTTTACAGCAGGCAACAGGTGTGAAAACTCCCACCTTCCGCTGTCAAAACGCTGCTAGTTTCGGGGTTTATTAAGTGCTTTATGAGTGTGTGTAGCCCCATCCATCAAACTGACCTCGCACTGTCTTCTAGACTAGTCTTCTTGTACCAAGGAGCTAGGATGGAAAGCTAGGACTAATGCAGGCATGGACAAAGATAAAGATTGCTGTGTTCCATTACTGTTTCCAATACCAAGATGATTACAAGGAATTTATGAATGAAATATCCCAAAATCCATCCATCCATTTTCTTCCACTTTTCCGTTGCCGGGTCGTGGGGGCAGCTGTTGGAGCGGCCCGAATCACATTGCACCAGCCCCCATGGCTCCTCCTGCAGGTGGTGGGTCCACAGAAGGACGGCCTCATGGTTCTAACCGGGCCTGTTGGTCTCTCATAAGGGGCTTCTGAACCGCTCTTTGTCTGACCCGTCACCTAGGACCTGTTTGCCCTGGTAGACCCTACCAGGGGCACGAAGCCCCCGACAACAGAGCTCCCAGGATTATTCGGGCGCTCAAACCCCTCCACCACGTTAGGGTGGCGATTCCAGGAGGGGCATCCCAAAATGATTCATCAAATTAATTTAAGATAAAACGCTTCGACTGAATCGGTTATAAGTCTTTAACCTGTTAACTGGCACCTTAGGGTTAGGGTTAGGATTAACAATTATTTATATCCAAACGTCAAAGCGTATTGACTGGAGAGTTTACAACCTATATGGCATTTAGATACCTCATTTGAAAGCCAAGACCTTCAAGTTTCCAAAAATGGGCAGCACGGTAGTACAGCTGTTAGAGCTCCTGCTTCACAGCTAGAAGGTTCGATCCCACCTGGACGGGACCTTTCTGTGTGGGGTTTGCATGTTCTCCCCGTGTCTGCGTAGGTTTCCTCCGGGTACTAACCACTAAACATGTACAATAGGCCAAGATGAACGAGAGTGTTTGAGAGTGTGCATGGGGGACAACGGCTGCAAATTAGCCAAAGGCTACAATCCGGTGTGGCTTGTTTACATGCATGAGACCCACGTATGTTCATTAACATGCACTGTCCCAACCAAATAAATAAATAAATAAAAAATATATGTGAGATCTGTGTGAGTGAAACACAACTAACATTGCATTTGCCGTTCTTAATCCTAATCATATCTTGATTAGGGTTAACTAACCCTAGCCCCCTGATCGGGGAGACGGCAGGTAATGAGTTTGCAGGTTCAATTTGTGAGCTGGGCAACTGTCTCTCTGAGTGGAGTGCGCATGATCTCTCCTCCAAGCACTTTCAACAAGCAAAATCAAGCTAACGTGACGCGCTGGTTAACGCACGACCTCCCGGCAAGAAGTTCCTGGGTTCGATAAGGCCTTTCTGTAAGGAGTCTGCATGTTTCCCCTGTGTCTCTGGAGGGCTTCTACGGGGCCACCACTAAAAACATCTACAAGAGGGTTCCATTTGGAGTCAGGACTCACATGACAAAGAGATTCTGAAGTCTGAACTTTCCTAGTTAAACAAAGGAACTTAACAAGCCAAACCTCGGGAATCAGCAAGTCCTTGTGATTTTATTTTGGACAAATAATATTCCAGAATTTGTGTTTTTTGATACACTTTTTACCATTATTTTTCTGTGGATCAGCAGGAAAGTCATTTTGCTCATTTTTTCTCTTATTTGCACATCAGATTAAGCCCTGATACAGTAAAACACACAATTTGCTAAATCAACTGCAACATGCACATAAATAGCTATAATCTAGTTATCTTGAATTGATATGTGCATACACGTTGTACAGAATACGTTGTTGGCCTGTCCATTAAGTTGCAGTGGATCAATCAGTTGTATCCTTTTCTGACAATCAGAAACTCTACTAAGAACTTTGAGACTTGAAAATCATAGATTTCCAAACAGTAGCTCTCCAACCTTTCCAAATTGCTTCTTAAAGGCTTTCCATGTTTCTACATATGCTTGATCTGAAAATACTACACACATACATATAGGTAAATAGTATCAATATTTCTTATTAATAGAGAAGAGTATGGATGCCCCAATAGTCTCTTTTTTCTAGCAATAGCTAAATGCAGACCTCCAGTGCTGGTGGAGCTCTCACCTCTGAGCAGATGATCTGTGAATGAGCTGTGGATAATCAGGGTCAATGCGGCGCATCCATTGAAAATTTCTGTACATCCGGCGCAACACTGTGTCCCCCCCTGCTGTGGGACAGTGATCTGTTGCAACCCGGTCCGGTCGGGTCCAAGTGGGTCCCCATGTGTCTGGGGGTCACTCCGGGTCATGTCAAGGGTACAAGTCCCTCTGACCCTGTGAAGAGGGGGGCGCTCTCTCTCTCCTCCTGCTACACCAGCTGACCTGTCAATCATCCCCCGAGAGGAGCCGGCCTGAAAGAAGAGAGCACAAGAACAAGAGGGGGTCAAGTCGACGGGACAGGGGCTCGGGGAGAAAAATTGGTGATGTCAGCTCATTAGAACAGCAGTTCTTTACGATACTGTGTGGGCCTCATACAATAACTGCAGGCTGTTATAGTCAATATGCCTGGGTACTGTTAATTTTTTTTCCAATACTCGATTTATGATACCAATACCTTAACGATACTTTTGCCAATACCTATACAAAAATGGTTGTCATAATAACCAAAAAACAGCTGTTTTAAACAGTCACATCCTTTAATGCTGTCCCTGGACAAACATGGATCAAAACGTGGACTCTAAAGCTTTTATATTTTATTCTGTACCTGTTTTCGATACTTTGATTTTTTTTTTATACCAGTATTACCTAAGTCTTTTTCCCGATACCATTCTCATTTCGTTTAATGGTGCCCAAGCCTAGATGGTTCTTTTTTGGGGGTAGGATAGCTACTATACAAGTGGCAACAATATTTGATCAATTAGTTCTGTGCAATTTGAAGCAGAAAAGGCAGTTTTTGAAACATTTAGGCTGGTTTGATTCTCACAAACGTCAAGAAGTGGGCTGCACTTTCAGTATCTTTCTTTTACTTTCAAGATACCACCCCGAACTTCTGTTTTTGAGTTTAATTAAACATTCAAACCATACAGCATAAAGTACCACCCAATAAGATGAGTCTTTATTGACCTCACAATGGAGAAATCACTTGTTACATCAGCTCTCAAGAAACACTCAGGGTGTGCAAAATAGACAGGAAATGTGCAAATTAAATAGTAAATAGAGGTATAAAAATAGAATAACTAGTTTTATTTGTAAACTAGTTTAATTGTGAGAATTTCAATTGCTGAAAAATGTTTCAACATCCATTTGCACTGTGAACTGTCTCCCCTCTCTTCAGACCTGACTCGTAACTTTACTGGGAGCGGTACATCACCAGCTCGTATCCGTGGAGATGTTGCTGCAGCAAATGCTATATAATGATAACCCACTGTGAGCTTTATCGAGAGCATGTTTTGTATCACTTTACATACTTAGTTATTCATCACAGTGAGTAAATCATCACCTGAAATGTTCCGCAGTGTGGCTTTAAGGGTTTGAATGAACCAGATAGCTGCAGTGCAAACCCTATTGATCTTCAGCAGTCAGTCAAACCCTGGCATGCATTTGCTTAATGACTTATATTAGCCTAGTGTCACCATTTGACCTCCACACGGGTCATTTTCATGTAGGACTATGGATCACAGTGTATCAGGCTTTCTTTCTCCACGTGGTTGTGCTTACCAGAGCAGAACGTCACTACACACTGATTGCTCTCCATTGTCTTGCATAACCCCAGTGTTGTTGACAGCAGTGGTCGCCGCTCAGCGCACGAACGCCCCGGATGAACTTGAGCTGACCGGGAAACAGATAATCCTCGCGGGCTATATTTATCCAGAGCGGACGCCACAAGTCGAGGCGCAGGCGGTGCGTTTATCATGATTCCCCGCCAACCCCTGCGTTGACCTTACCTCTATAAGCGAGGGCCGCGTGCGGAACATGGCAGAGCCCGCGGAGAAGCGCTTCAAGAGCAGCCTGCCTTGGTGCTCGTCTCACCGGAGCTCCAGCAGCACAGGCCGGGGCGCGCTCCCTCTCCAGCCCGCCGTGGAGGAGGCTCTGTGCGGGGTCAGCGGCCTGCTGTTTCACGGAGCCTACCGTCTGCAAGCGCTGGTAAGCCACACCATTATGGACAACACTCACTGGCTGCGGAAAAGTGCGAAAGTTATAAAGTAATCGCCGGTGTTGTGGTCAAGTACGTGTTGCTTTGTAAATAGACTACATCAGGGTAATTTATGACATGTTAAGAGTGGCCAGACAGCATGACATACAAAGAGTTAGTTTCCACCATGTGTGATGCTTACAGCTCAAGGAGGAAGGAAGTAGAAGTGATTTATTTATGTTTTGTTCACCAGATGTTATTATTATCTGGATGCATAGAGCATGAGCGCATAGAACAGAATTAGGGCATCTTTGATGTAATGTTTGACATATGTCTAGCATTACATCACGTGGTTGGCAACTAGAATGATATGGTGCTAACTATGGTAACTGTTAAAATGTGTCAGAAAACAAAACAACAGCGTTTTTCAGAGTCTTCTCTGTGGGCATATGAACTAACTAAGGTCTTTTTTTCAAAATGGTGTCCAAAACTGGTGACAATAATCTAAAACATGGGTGTGATGTTATAATAATAGTGCGTTAGCCTTATGTAGAACTTTTTTCAGTTGGTCAAAGATGCTTTACAATTTTGTGCATTATTACTGAAGGAAGCAACATACACAGAGGCTTCCTGGTGTTCCCAGGTAGGGCTGGGTTCTGTTAAACATTACCAGCATGGTGTCGGAAATAAAGTTTAGGTACTACTGATATCAAAATAATGAAAGTTTCGAAAGCAGGTACCAATTTTTTAATGTACCTTTAGTTTTGATGCATGTTGGGTCCAGGGACAGCATTAGAGGAAGTTAGCTCCAATAAATTAAACAAAATAAATAGTCTTTTAAAGAATAAATGAACATTATTCTGTTTTATGTTGTAGATGACAAATATGTGAGTGTAGGTATCAGAAAAGTATTGTTCAGGTATCCGTATCAAAAACAATGTAACGACACCCAGCCCTATTCCCAGGCCCTATCCTGCTTAGCTTCAGAAATCTGATATAGATACATTAGGAATAGAAAAGACTTAAAGCCAAAATATTAATATCTGAGGTTTTGGGACTTGATCCCAAACAAATAATGATCAGGTTCAACATTTTGCATTTTTCTGTTGGGAGGTTTCATTCAAAATCAGTTTCTCTCTCATGGAGTTGTATTGGCCCTGCCCTCCATCGGAGATTATGAAGTGATCAAAGTCTAGAATGTGAACGCAACCTATTGTCAGTGACAACTGCATGCGACACTAAGAGCTCTCAAATCTCTCCTCCCAGTGTGAAAGTGTAAGATCAGTTGCAGTGCAAGAGCCTTCAAAAACCCTTCATTGTAATTTGTATTTCCTCCAGGCATGTGCATTTGAGCGAGATGACGTGGCTTTCCCTCGTTTGGCCTCGTTCTTCCGGCATGTGGCGCAAAGGCAGCAGGAGGAGACCCAGCAGCTGCAGTGGTACCTGGCCCAGAGAGGAGGCACCTACTGCAGCAAGGACATACAGGTGAGTAGTTAGGACCTGGAGCTCAAACCTTTGGTCTTTGACTCAGCAATTCAACTACATTAAAAGCTTAGAGACTTTTATATTTAATGACAAGGACTCACTCAGAGGGGCAGTGATCCCTATGTAGCTAACACTAACTTTAAAGTGAATTCATAGGAGTTTATACAAATCGTGACAGCTCACTTGTTGTAAACCCGAGTCAGTTCCTTCAGATGAGAACATGTAAAAACAAAACACAGACTTTTGCTTTTGCAGTGCTTCAGAGAGTGCAGAAATGTTAAACTGTTAGCCTTCCAAGTAGGCGGTAACATGGCACTTGCGAGTGCTATGAATGTCACATTGAAGCTGTGAATATATTATGGACATCTTGGTAATATTTAGGGATGCAACGATTCTCGATATTATATCGAATCGTTCGATACGTCCTCTTCGATTCAATACGCAAATATGTACGATAGGAATCTAAGAAATATTGTAGATATACCGCGGCGGCCTGCTAGCTACTATCAGCCATTTCCCTGTGCACTCTCACTGAGAAACACAGCAGCCCCCTCCAACCAGAGAGAAACTCCTCCCCGCAAGCATCCCCTCCCTCCTGTGTGTCTGCCTGGGAGGGAGGGTGTTAGCAAGCTGGTGTTTGTAGCATTATTAGCTTTGCGCACTGGGACACGGCGAGAAACAACAAGAAAACGTACCACCTTCGCACAGATCAGCTGTGGCAGGGTTTTGCTATGGATTATAATGACCACCGACATGAGCTCCATCTGCGGCGTCATGCCTCTCGTACAGCTGTCAGCGAGGGGGACAGACAAGGTATAAAAAAAAAAGCTTCACCTCCAATAAAGAAAAATCACTCCTGCTGTTGTTGTCACATAAAAGTATAGTTTTGAACACTTTATCTGGTAAACTCAGGAGGGATTAAGCTGTATCAAATGTCAAAGTATTGTCAATTGTATGTGAGATGCTGACAAGGTATTATTTATTCTTTACTTTAGCTGACTCCTTTTGAGCTTCCATTTCTGTGTAATGATGTAAATTCTTATAGAAAGTAAGAATGTAAGCAGCTCAAACAAACTAAACTTAAAACTAAACTTAAATACAGTATTTTTACTGAACAGGGAGTTCAGCTCCCCGATGGCCCTGTGTACGAAGCTGTTCTTAAGGCGACTCGACCTGGCCTGTAGATTCCGCAGTCTCCTCCCTGAAGGCATTACCTTGAAGAGACTGTATGATGGGTGCGTAGGGTCCCTGGTGATTCTGACGGCTTTGCGGGTGAGACGGGTGGAGTAGATGTACTTAATGGAGGGGAGAGGAGCTCCACAGATCTTCTCCGCTGCTCTCACAATGCGCTGGAGGCTCCTTCGGCAGAAGGCAGTGCTGGCGCCGTGCCACACAGTGATGGAGCTGGTCAGGATGCCCTCTATAGTCCCTCTGTAGAAGAACCACACAGTGATGGAGCTGGTCAGGATGCTCTCTATAGTCCCTCTGTAGAAGAACCACACAGTGATGGAGCTGGTCAGGATGCTCTCTATAGTCCCTCTGTAGAAGAACCACTCTTCGTTGCTAATACAAATGTTGGTCCATTTACAAAATGGCGCTTGCAAGAATCTCTCAAACAGGATTCACCCTCACTGTTATTGAGTGAAAAATCAACCTATTGTTTAGATATAAACGTCATTTAAACTGTAGATTCTATAGAGATGTGACGAACGCAAATCAAGGTCAGTCAGCGGTCCCGGTCAAGAGTGTGTGGCATTAGCCTGAGACAGGGGGAAGGTGTCGTAATGGTAGAATCCCCCTCAGATTAGTTTCTTGGCAGTATTTAGAATTTTAGAAGTATGAAGAGTTGATACTTGGATCCATTTTGGAAGTGAAATTTATGATGTGAACCTTATCTGTGAGACAGTGGAGCTCCTGTCTCTAAATATATTCTCCTTACTCACTCTGACCTCCCTTATATCCCGTCAGGCGGACCCATCTGACCTCCTGCTGTCAGTCATTGTGTCAGAGAAGGTGTCTTTATCTTTGAAATGGCGTCCGTTCATTTCAGAGCTCTTCATTTAGGCCAAGGTTTAGTTTGGGGTGGGTGAAGTGGGTGAATCGAGAGGCAGGATACCACACCCAATGAACCCCCGTCCCCACACCCAACCCGGCACAAAACCTGGCCCAAAGCCGGGGGGAGGGTGTACGTTTCCACTTTGAGTTCCGGGAAAAAATGATAGAGATCAATGCCGTAGCAGGAGGACGGTGGCACTGATGCAGTTTCCAGATGTGTCGGGACATTAGCGCGGGTGGAGGTGTGAGCCGAGGTGGCGTTGGCGCGACAGGACTTTATGAGACGTGAAGAATCGGTTCAGGACTGAGGCCCCTTCAGTCAGCAGCACTTTGGGACACCTTGTTATCCAGAGTGTTTGTTTTCATTTGATTTTTAATGTATGATGATGCGTCGTGCCGGGACCTTTCACGAGGATACTGTCAAAACTGCAGCGTTTATTGCGTTGTAACATTATTATTAACAATAGCAACATTGAATACGGCATAGGATCATCATGACAGACGGTGAACACAAAAGAGGAAGAAGTAAATAGTGAGCAACTCAACTGTGTGTGAGGCTCTTAGTAGTATATTCTCTCATAGATGTTTGTTCTATGAGTATGGTGATGCCATGGTACTTAAACAATGCGGTACGATGCGGTGGTGCCATGTAATATAGTACTCTGCGTATAATATCTCCAGTATTTTCCATTTATAGGTTTACAAGTGTGTGATATTCCATGGGACAGGACATGTTCACACCTGGCACCAACATGCTGCAGGGCGACCTGATGCCCTGCTCTTGTCCAGATTTAAATGCAACTGATCTGCGTTGGATTCAGTCCAGTCTGAAAGTCATGAATCACATATCAACATTAATGAGCTAATAGCCAATTCCCATCTGCAAAACGGCTTCTGTGTAAAGTGTAAACAGTGTAAACACTACTCTAATTATTAAAGTATTTTCTAATGCCTCACCAAGAAAAAAGTCGCAGGTCAGCTGACCAAATGAACAATCTGAATGACGTGAACCATTCTATCGTTGATTTCTTCTTCCCTGATGGCACGGGAATATTTCCAAGATGATGATGCCAGGAGTCATCAGGCTCACATTGTCAGCATTGAGACATGATTTTCACACATGGATCGGTAACCGCAGGGTGTCCAGATCTCCACCCATTGAGAATCTTTGGGATGTGCTGAAGAAGGCTTGGTGCAGTGGTCACACTCTCCCATCATCAAGATCAAGATCATGGTGAAAAAAGAAAACAACACCGGATCTTTTGACATCGCAGAAGCTGATGGAAACAATGCTACAGATAATGCTGTACTCAAAGCTAAAGGCTAAAGCTAAAGAACATGTGACCATATGTTGTGGAAACGTTTTTGTTTCGCGTTTGAGTTTTCTTTCAGTAATGACCGACTGCACGCGCGCCCCATTGATAAACCAGGCCTGACCCTACAGTGGCAGACAGTAGCTGGGCCTTCAAAAACCTGGTGTGTGTGTGAACATAGCACTCTTTGAACACTGAGGACTGTCCCTCTCGGAGATGTTTACCTAAGGCCTCTCTCAGGACTAAATGACCTCTAATTAGTGCTTTACAGCAGGCAGCTGGTGTGAAAACTGCCACCTCAGCTGTCAGGTCGCTTCTCTTTTTTTGGGTTTGTAAAGACCTTTATGAACTCAGACTCATTTGTCAACACTGTCCCTCTAATGTCTCGGGCTCATCTTTTCAGGTCTTATAAGACAGCCGGCGTTTGATGCCACGGCGGCGTCCAGGTTGATCCGATTGTGTGTTACAACTAGGGCTGAACGATATGGACAAAATTTCATATCTCGATATTCATGCCAGATATCTCGATATCGATACGATATAATGATGGGTTAGGTGAAAACTAAGTATCCATCCATCCATCCATCCATCCATTTTCTTCCACTTGTCGTTGCCGGGTCGTAGGGGCAGCTGTTGGAGATGTCCAAATCACATTGCACCAGCCCCTATGGCTCCTCCTGCAGGTGCTGGGTCCACAGAAGGACGGCCTCATGGTTCAAACCGAGCCTGTTGGTTTCTTATAAGGGGCTTCTGAAAACTAAGCATTTTTCAGAAAATAAAATCATAATACAAAAGAGTGCAGTTTTATTGATGAAAATCTATATCGTTTATATCTTTCTTTTCCGATTTTAATATTTTGAATGTTCATATCTCGATATGAATACGATAACGATATATTTGTCCTTTGCGATATTGATATCTTGAATGTTCATATCTCTATCGATACGATAACGATATATCTTTCAGCCCTAGTTACAACCTAGGCCAGGGATCACAAACCAAAATTCACCAAGGTCCAAGATGAAAAATAAAAAAGGTCAAGCAAAGGTCTGGAACATTACAGGGATTTAAAACGGAATATCAAATGAAGTTAGAGATTGATCTTGTTTAAACGTTTCCGTATTAGATGGAGAATCTTGTCTCCAGTTGTATTGTTCCAAGGGAGCTTAATTTGGCGCAGATATATTTTCCTTAAATGTTGTTCCATCACCAAAGAAAACAGATCAGGAGTTGTATTTTGATGCATTCACGCATGTTTGAGTAATCTTTCAATCTTCTGCGGTGACTACCTTCACTTGACGTGTTTTGACATGTCCTGACAGACACACTTGGGAGGTTCGTTGTGAAGGGGAGCGAGGGGAGGCAGGAGGGGCTCAGGGACAGCGCTCTTGATGAAGTCGAAGAAAGGCCAAGGGAAATGTTGTGTGTTTAGTGAGCTAATTTTGAGAACATTCGTCACTTCTGTGCGCAAATTCAATTGGTGCGTTTGTCTTATGTTTCAGAGGCCTGGCTGCGAGGCGGTGGGTGCTGTTCTGCCCGCCTTAGACCTCCTCCTGCTGCAGCTGAGGGAGGAGGTGGGCTTCCTGGCGGAGCTGAGTGAACTGTCCCGGGACAGTGGGGACCCGCAGACCTGCAGTGTGGTGAAAACCCTCCTCCTGAGCCCCCGAGTGGAGCGCCTCAAACACCTGGGAGACATGCTGACCAGTGCGCGCAGACTGGGCTGCACCAATGACCCAACGGGGCAGTTCGGAGAGTACCTCCTCAATGAGCTGCAAGAGGAGCTGAAGGGGTGATTGTTCTTTTGTAGAGTTGGTTTGGCTGTAGAAAGCTTTAGGATACCGATTTCCCGTGCAGAGGTTCCGCTAGACTATTTTTTTGGCCGGCTGGGTCGTAAAATGTTGGCCATTCATAAGAATTACTGGCCATTAAAAAATATATACATAATGAACGTGGCGTATTATCAGTAACAATCTACATTTAGACAGAGCGTTACACGAGTGCTTTAGTGGGTCCAAAAACACGGCTATTTTTAATGAAAGAATGACGTGAGAAAAATGCACAGCAGCTCAAATCCAAACATAAAGTTGTGCGCGTGGAGACGATGGAGAACGACAGGTGTCACGCGTCCCACGTATCTGCGCTTTAACTCAGACAGAAGGTAAACCCTAACGCTGTTCAGATCTGACCGCATCAGCTGCACAGCCAGGGCTGGGCTGTAGTTTCCCTTCTGCGCTTTAATGTGGCTTCAGGTGTAAAATTAGCAAATTAGTCTCTCTCACCGCTGAAATATTACGGAGGGACAAATCGACAGCACTGAAGTCATCAAAAATCAGTCTCGAGCATTTCAACACGGACCCAGCTCTGCCACACTCTAGAGCGGCTCCGAACTCCGGTAACTAAGCCGAGGCGTCTGCGCAGACTGAGGGAAGCGCCTCTAAACCCGGCCACTCTCCCAGGAAGAGCCGCTGTGGGACAGCGCGTCAGTCTGACTGAACACACACGAGTTTAAAGAATATCCTAATCAAATGTATTAGCTGTTGTGCTCTTAACACACTTTTAGAAAAGTAAATGTACCTGTAGTTGGCCGTTTTCTTAGAAAATGTGACAAAGCACGATGAGAAAAGCCTTTAGTTTCCAGCACGATGAAGGCGCTTCAACTGCGCTTTGTAAAAGGAGCTAAGTGCTAAGAGCTAAATGAGCTAAACTTTTTTTTATAGAAATATTGAACTTTTTTAATATTTAAAGCTGTCTCAAAAACACTTTGTTATGTTAGTCACTGATTTAGGTGACATGTAGTATTTAATATATGTTTATATATTCTCATTTTTTTTTACTGTCGGCCAATTTGGCTGATGGAAAAAAATAATTACCGGCCATTTGCTTCTTTGATGTAACAGATGATGAATGAAAGACTGTATAAATTGGATCTGTGTAGGTTTTGTTTTTATGCATTCAGGCCCTAGTGAGTTGTTTTTAAAAGGTTTCTATTACATTTAACACCCAAGTCATGTTGGCCAAATAGTTACACTTTATGACACTGTAGCACCTCAAAGCCAAATTTCTCTATATGTATTTATTGAAAAGCAAAGAATTATGATTTTCTATAATACTACTGTTCTAAAGCACTTCCATCATTGGGGATCAATATGTTTTGTACCATATTTTATTAGATATCAAAATCATTCCTTTTCCAATAGCGCAAGAATGCTGTATTTATGCGGTAAAACCATTTTGAATTATGTAAATAATATAGAATGTAATTCTACTTTGTATAAGAACCCCTGTCTGTTTTAAGTGTACAATTTGTATTTTGTATTTATTGTTGTAGCAAACATATGGGACATTGTGTTTTGGACCCAAAATAAAATCTATGTATATTGTTTATTGTTTATTTCATTAACTTGTTATTCTACTTGTTATAATCTGCAGAGTATTAGCGTACAATATGATCTGCTTTTTATTTTTTGGTTCAAGAGGAATTTCTTGATGATCAACGGCCTGTTGACCATAAATAAATTCATTGTGGTCCTAGTGGCTGGGAGCAGTAACAGCCTTCCTTGATGTGTTTGTCCTGGCTGTGCAACAGAAAGTTTGAAGCAGCAGCTTCAAATGCATTATAGACATGTTGTCTTTATTAGATCAGCTGTCAATCACTTTTGTAAGTGCTAATCTCTGAATATTTCCTCAAACATTCTAAGCACTGGCAGCTTCTAACCAAGTGTCATTGACTCAGATTATTGGAGACTCCAAAGGCATCAAACCTGCGCGTTTCCCTGTGGCCTTTTTGTTCCTGGATTAGTCCTGTCTCCACTCTCCACCTCCCTCTAGTGGCAGCATTTTATAACTGCAATGGTTGTAAATGTGGAAATTCGTTTTTGTTGTTTTTAATACCTTGAGCATTAAATATTAGGTTGTTGTTCATCTAAACTCCAAAGTGCACTGACA
The DNA here is from genome assembly GCA_021464625.1 of Proterorhinus semilunaris. Taxonomy (NCBI): domain Eukaryota; kingdom Metazoa; phylum Chordata; class Actinopteri; order Gobiiformes; family Gobiidae; genus Proterorhinus; species Proterorhinus semilunaris. The sequence goes on along the minus strand of CM038356.1, from coordinate 24,591,334 downwards.
GCTGGTAAATGTGCCGGTCAGAAAATCACTGCTCCTCCGAGTGACCACTGCTCTCTGCGGCTAAAAATAACTCGCTCTGACATTTAACTGGATTACTGGTTCTCACTTTGATGTACTGTTTACACTGGGATATGCGAGACACAAAACCACAAAGTAAAACATTGAAAAGTTACAGAAATGTAAACAAATGCATTTCTTTATTAGCTCTTAATGACAGAAAGGCTACTAGTACTATACTATAGTACTGTTGAATATTCGCTTGCAGAGGTGGTCCGTAATGAAGAAAAATTAGTAAGTGGTGTTTTTGAGGTTCTGTACCATACTTGAGTTGTATTTTTGTTGAGAACTTACTTTTACTCTGCTGCAATAGACCTACTTTCTGATATGGAAAATACTTAAAGTACAAGTTTTTCTAATTGTATAATGTATAAGATCGTTGAAAAACATGTGACTTGTGATCTAAATGTTTATAATGACCGAAGAAAATAAACTACTACTACTACTACTACTACTACTATATACTAAATGTATATGTATATATATATATGTGTAAGTAAAAGAGTATTTACGGCTTGTTTTGTTGAAAGCTTTATGATGCACACTCCAGATAAGTAGGTGGTAAAAGTGTAATTTTGCCCTAAACCAACCTCACCTTACCTAATATGAAAGCACGTGGGCCTGACTTGTAACATGTAAATCATGACAAAATGACCATCCAAAAAGACTAAATATGGAGTTTTTGTGTGTGTTTAATTTCGCATAGCTACCCAACTGACTAACCATGCCACGTCCCTGTTCAAAACACCAGGTCAAGGGCCAGGGGTCACAGGGCTGGACTTGAACACATGCCTCTGTCTGAATAAATCTGCTGAGCAGTATCCACTCACACAGTCGGACACCTGATAGGGGTTTATTCTCAAGTCTCCAATTAGTTAAATCATTCACACTATGCGCTGTGTGTTGAAAGTTAGGTGTTGTCTAGTTGTGTTATCATTGCTAAAAAAAAATTGTTTTAAAGGCAAGTGAACTAATGAACAAAACAAATTGGATTATTGGCTGTTGCCAATTTTTCGTCATACATACAAATTCAAAAAGGAAGTACAAACTTTAAATTTTAGTTTATGCTACAATGCAGAGGAACTGAAAATACCCTCATGCCCCAACATTTGAATAGGCCTACAGAAAACCGGCAGAGTGATATAATGTGTCTGTGTGTGGCTGAGAACGTTTTGTAGCTTGTTTACACAAACAATGCTTGACACTTAATCCCTGAGAATGCCAGGCCAAACACCAGACCAAAAGGCCCACAGGCCACACACACTACACAACGAGCCGTTTTAATTCATGTAGATCCACTGTCCGCGGTACACAGTGTCTCCACGTGTGCGCGCCCAGCCCCGTGCACACACTGAGCAGCATTACTGCGTTACTGCTCTGTTAGGGGTAATTGTACACTAATTACCGTGACGTTGTAAACCCCTCCTGTCGCTCGCGGATTGGCTGTGGAGCGGTGGTCGCTGAGGGCCGGACCACGCCCCTGGGTCTAGTCCTGGGTTTAAGAGGCCTGAGGCTCGGACCTGAGGCAGAACCGTTTGTGACAGAACGTACATTCCCCCCACAGCCCTCCACGCACCCCGTGTCCTGCCCCATTCTAACGTGATTACTCTCCTCTGCTGGAAACAACATGGAGCTGTCGGATATCTCCTTCCCTATCCCCTCTGCGGACGACTTCTACGATGATCCTTGCTTTAACACCAGTGACATGCATTTTTTTGAGGATCTGGACCCACGGCTCGTGCACGTGGGTCTGCTGAAGCCAGACGAGCACGCGTCTTCTCCATCCTCGGGCTCTTCCTCACCTCAGTCCTCCTCTCCCTCTCCAAACTCGCTGATGCACCTCCATCACCACCATGAGGCCGAGGACGACGAGCATGTCCGCGCGCCCAGCGGGCACCACCAAGCGGGCCGCTGCCTGCTGTGGGCGTGCAAGGCGTGCAAAAGGAAGACGACCAACGCGGACCGCAGAAAGGCCGCCACTCTGCGCGAGCGGAGGCGACTCAGCAAAGTCAATGACGCCTTCGAGACGCTCAAGCGCTGCACCACCGCAAACCCCAACCAGCGGCTGCCCAAAGTGGAGATCCTCCGCAACGCCATCAGCTACATCGAGTCACTGCAGGCCCTTCTCCGCGGCGGGCAGGACGACAGCTTCTACCCGGTGTTGGAGCACTACAGCGGGGACTCAGACGCCTCCAGCCCCCGCTCCAACTGCTCAGACGGCATGGTGAGTGCGCTGACAGCTGTCAAACCGGGAAGCTGCACAGGGAAAAGAGCTCGTTCATTTTACGCACATACAATCATTTTTCAAAAGCAAATTCTGAGGATTTTTGCTTATTTCCCTCGGACAGTGTGACAAATGTCCCATGGTGCTCATGTGAAGCAGTTTGTCGCACGGGCCGCACTTCAGGGCCTTTTACGCACAACACAATCCGTGTCGTTCTAACACCTCAGAGGCTCATTTCCACCTTTCTCACATTCATACAGCTTTAGAACCTTTGACCTGCCACGAGCAGTAATGTAATGCGGCTGTGAGCGCATTTCTGTCGCACCTCGATGTTGACTTTGAACAAATGTCCCTCATCAGAGCGCGCGGAGGGAACGGACGTTTACGCACTCGATTTGTGCCCAGTGTTTTTGTAGATCACTGCCATAAAACATTTTGCCATTTGTTTTGGTGTTTTTGATCAATTTATTCAATCGTATTTTCACCATTTTACACGTTGAAATTGTGGTCTGGCTTGAAGTTTGCCCTCTTTCGAAACATTTGTTTTCTTCAATGTAGCTACTTTTTTTAAAAGTTTTTCTATCCTAAACCAGCAATGATTTTTAATAATTTAATTTAAAAAAATGTAATCCCTAAAATGCGTCGAAATAATAATTGTGCTAGTATTCATTTCTAAAATAAAATTATTTTTAACGAACCATTGCAAACTTAATAATAATAATAATAATAATAATCATAATCGTAATAATAATGTGTTTATGTTTCTTCTTCTTCCAGGCGGACTTCAGCGGGCCGACATGCCAATCTACCAGAAGAGGAAGTTATGACAGTTCCTATTTCTCCGAGACTCCAAACGGTAAGAGACACTTTTCAACATTTTGTGTTGTTATTGTATTGGCAATAAGTGCGTAGTTACTGTTCATGAAATACGTTCAAGAGAAAGTACATCAGCTATAGGGAGCCAACCCAATATGAAAAGTTTGGATGCCCAAACCACAGTGGGCTATAGTCCATTTGCTTTGTTATACACATATGACAATTTATTTATGACAAAAAGAATAAACTATATGAATTCAATTCAGATGCAGAAATAATCTACACTTAATTATATTTATTGTGACAAAAGATGAAAATTATGTAAAAAATAAATAAAACAACAGAATTGTAATACACAACACTTATGTACACACACATAAGAAATTGTTCATAAGTCAAATGGTTATCTTCATTAAAATTACTGTTCAATGATTTCAGACAAATTATTTACTCCATGACAAAACAATGAGAACATTAGCCTATTTTTGTTTGTTTGTGTTTTTAAACGTTACAAAAATAAGAAAAACACATTTAGCCCAAATGTGCGGCTCATTCATGATTTTGGCGGCTCGTTTGCAGGGGGTGTGAAGAGCGACCGCAGCTCTGTGGTCTCCAGTCTCGACTGTCTGTCCAGTATCGTGGAGCGGATCTCCACCGACACCAGCAGCCTGATGCCAGCCTCGGAGAGTCCCGCCTCCCCGCCCACCGAGCCGGCCAATGAGACGCCGGCGCAGGTGCCCTCCCCGACAGCAGTGGCCCAGGACCCCAGCCTCATTTACCAAGTGCTATAGACTCCAAAAACCGGCACAACGCCTTGGACTTTTACACACACATACACACACACACACACACACACGCACGCACACACACACACACACACACACACACACACACACGTGCACACTACACACTCAGAAACGATCTTTTCTTAAGCTTTCGGCTGTATCTCACTTTTTTTTTTTATAATGTAGATTTTATACACTTTTATATATACTGAGGATAATATTTACTGAAGAAAAATCCACGAGTGAAAGACCATGAGATGCAGTTTAAAGTATCGGATCCCTTTTCGAACCATACTGTAAAACATGATCACATTGCATCACTTTTATGATAAACTATTGTTATTAATTTATTTCTTATCACATATTGACTTACAGCCATATATATGTATTTAACACTAAGCTGCCTGTTAAATCATTATCAATTTGTCCTAATCCATGGAAACAAGCTTCAAGAGACTTACTGTAACACTTTCTGATAAAAGCCATGCTCCCCATTTCTCCAGTTCAGAAAAGCCCCCACTGTATGAAGTGAAACCATATTGTTTATTTTATCGCCATGAGCCGTTATTGTCAGATGGGTTTTCCTCTCCAGCTTGTAGTGGATCTGGTAAAGGCCAAAAAAACAACAACATCCATTTACTACATTCCTCCACTTCGATCCATCGGACGTCCCAAGTCAACAGCTGCACAATCCCCCAACCCGCCAAAAAGAAGGCCACTGCAAGGAGTTTATTATTCCCATTTTGAAAGGACGAGAAAAAAAAAACACATTTGATTTCACTCATCCATCCATCCATCCATCCAGCGAAGGACCATTTTTCTGTTTCCTGTACATAGTTGTAAATAAGAGCTGTTTTCTTCCAAACTGAAAGTATTAATAATGTATTTAATGTTTTTGTGTTGTCGTCTGTCCGTGCTGTTTGTTTGTTGTGAGAAATGTTGAAACTTTATATTTATACATCTGGAAACAGAGTGACTGTCTATTGACAAATAAATGAAATACTTATTTATACAGAAGGTGACTGCCGGCTTTTACTCTCCCAACTGGATACTGAATAGACGCTAACCCCGGTATGTAGAGTACTGTGTGTGTCGGGACCTAAAAATAAGTCGCATTTTCCGAAGTATAGAGGCCAAAGATCTGCTTACAGTTGTTTAGTCCTCTGGTATATTGTAAACTCAGAATATCTTTTTTTTTGGGTACAAATTCTAAAGCATTTGTACCGAGTTCATGAACTTGCAGGCTATAGTTTTCTATGAGAGCTCAGTGACCCTACTGAGTGACCCTGCCGATTGGGAGATGTGCCTATAAACTCGTCCCTGTGAAGAGTTTGGATGCTACATGTTTAAAAGTTAGCAGGGGCGCTGCCAGGAATTCTGAGGCCCTATGGAAACAAACATTTTTTGTGTGGGCCCCCTACATTTTTTAGAGATAAGATTTGACTCAATTAACATAGCCCGTTTCTTCGTTAAAACGGACAACATACTCACATTCAGTGCAAGAGAGGCCCGTTGACCCTTAACATTAAAAAAAAAAAAAAATAGAATTAAAAGAAAGGGTCTACTACTCTGGGCCCTTTGAATTGTCCCAACCTTCCACCCTCTTACAACGCCCATGAACGTTAGCAATGAGTTTGGATCACAGCGAACATTTTAATTCAGTGGCTTCCTCAGGTATAGCTCCTTTAATGCAATCATTTGAGTGAAAAAATAAATTCAACAACAAATGCAACGCTTATTTGGGTCACGGTTCGTCATCCTGACACCACTGACACCAGTTGGGTAACACTGGCCGAGAGCATGTAACTAAAACTGTTGACAAGAAAAGAAAACAACAGAACACCGCGCAGTTGATCTAATTCAAGGCAACTCTGGATAATATTGTTTTCATGTTTATTAATAGGCAAGTCAATCGAAAAAACACTTTTGAAACAAACCAAAACCATGTAAAACAATCACGTACAAAAAATGAAAACAATCACGTACAAAAATATAAACAGACGGTAAGAGTATTTATATAGCTACCATCTACTTGTAACAATGTATATTATTCTCCCACACCTACTCATTATGTGTCATTGATACTCTCTAATAATATGGTCCACAGTGCAGAATATAAGGAGTAGGAGCGCCCTCATGTGGTCATAAAGTAAATTACAACTTGACTCCTCATTATGTGGCCCTGAGCTCCACCTTCATGTTGTAAGGTTTAGGCGTCACAGTGATGCCGAACACCAGCTCGTAGTCGGGCTCTCCGGCGTCCTCAGGCCAAATGAACCTGAACTTCCTCAGCAGAGTCACCAGGATGAGGAAGAGCTCCATACGGGCCAAGCCTTCCCCCAGACAGAAGCGAGGTCCTGGACAATAGCACAACATGTTACTCAAAACTCAAGTCTTATTGTTTCGTTGTAGCGTTGACTGTACCTGCAGAGAAAGGCAGAAAGGCATCGGGGGGTTTGACCAAGTCCCCCTTGTCGTTGAGGAAGTTTTCAGGGTTGAATTCGTGGGGAAACTTCCACTGTCCCTCCTCACTGAGCGCTGACGACAGGTTTGGGATGATCAAAGTGCCCTTAAGCACAAACGCACGGCCATTTCAAGATATTGCATGAGACCAAACAGCCTCCGATTACCTCACAACCGCGACAAAACAAACACAAATGAAAATGTGTGTCAGGGTTAGGGTTAAGGAGCTTGGGTAGCGTCAGTAGTGCTTACTTTAGGGATAGAGTACCCCATCAGCTCTGTGTCTTTGGTGGTGGCGTGGAAGACACTAAGGGGAACGACATCGGCAATCCTCTGAACTTCATGAATCACGGCCTGAAATGCGACGCAATAGAATAATAAGAAACGTTTGGATTTAAGCAGTTTTTAGACACTCAAAACATCACATTCACCCCGAGCCTGTCTTTCATCTACACTGCACTCAGGATTAGTGTCAGGTCATGCGGACATTACTTCACAATTACTACAAGTGACTGCTGACTGTACCTGGACATAAGGCATGCTGTGCCTGTCTTCGAAAGCGATTAAATCCTTATCTTCCAGAACTCGGTCAATCTCCTCCTGGCAGCGTTCTGCATACAGAAGGGATGGACAGGCAGTCTTTTCATGGTGCTATTGAGGCGACATGAAAATACTTCATTATTAGTTAAAGGTGCATTATGCAACTTTTAATGCGAAAAAAAAAAGTAGATATTTGTGCGTATTTGACCTTGTATTGAGCTAGCGGCTAAATGGTCAGCATTTGTAGGTTTTCTGGTGGTCTCTCAGAAGTGAAAACCCACCGCACAATTGATCCTGGCGTATCCTGTACCACTGTGATGGAAAATAAAGGCGCCATGCTGACCACTCGTACAGCCTCTGAGTCACTACTTTTCCGCATAAAAAGTTGCATATTGCACCTTTAAGTACTTTATTCATCTATTCCTATAGAAAGCATCATTATGTCAAACAAATCCACATGGGTGAAGTCGATTGTTTCTGGTGTATAGGCAGTCCGGTAACAAAGAAGGTGTTCTGTTATCTGCCAAACCTTGAACGTGTGGCTTGGTCATGAGGTAGAGGAAGGCGGTGAGTAGTGTGTTGGACACAGTGTCGGTCCCTGCACCGTAAATCATGAGGCAAAACATGAAGAGCTCCTCCGGACAAAAAGAAGAGCCATTGTTGCTTCTCTGTAAGGGAAAATATGTTTTTTTTTATTTATCCGTCATTAATATATGTTACAGTGGCTATGGTGGTAGATCTTTCTTAAATGAGAAAAGAGAAGCAGCGCACACGAGAAGTAGTCTCAGAGGTGCAGACGTTGAGGAAAATCTTCATAAATCAAAAAACAGCATCGCACACTCAAGTAGCCGATATCCAATTTTTTAAGATGATGATAACGTTTCGGCATTAGCCTCCATCAGATCATTCTTTTTTCATCTTTGAACCACAGTGTGTATGGTGGATCGTTCTTAACCAGAACATTGCAAGCGTAGTTCTATAAAAATGTGTGTAACCTCTCGGTAGTACAAAAGTTGTAAAGCCGTTGTCCGCACTGGGTTGTTTTAGTACTGAGGATGTTTGGCCTCTCACCTAAAGAGGCTTTGTCAGCACCACAATAAGCTTCAGTGCCTCTGTGGTGAGATTAGTGGATTGCCACAAAATAGCAGCGCTTGAAGAAGCTTATCAATGTCGTATGTAGATATGAGCTATATATTATCATTTCTTTTTTAACTCGCACACACACACCTTTTCTAGTTCGTCCAGATAGCAGTCAACAAAGTCCTGGGGATCTCCTGGCACTCTGTTCTTCTTGTGCTCATCAATAATAGGGTAAAGCATGCTTTTTACTGTCTGAAAAACAAACATGTTCAAAGGAATTGCACTCACATCTCAAAAGGTCAATAGGTACAGCAGAACAGGCCAAAATCGGATTTTTATTTTTATGTAAACAGTTACATACCGCTCTTGCCCTAAAAGCTCGGGTGAACGGCAATGGCAAGTGCCGCACAAAGGGGAAAGAATCATACAGCTGTGGAAAAACAAATGTATTACCACCATTCGACGCTACCGTAGAGCGTAATGAGTGTTCCACTTACAAAGGCCCAGGGTCCATTTATGGTCTTGTTTACGTCATCGAAAGCGCTTACGAGCCGCGTGATAAATTCATCGTCGTGATCGTACCGTCTGCCGTACAGAACCTGGCAGACGACGTTGGAGGAGATACTGTGAAACATGACGTGAGGGCTTAAAGTTTTACCTGAAAGACAAAAGAAAAAATATAGTAACGTTGCTTGTTTGTCACATCTACTGCATGCCATTTTGCTATTTCGATTACAGTAACCATTCTTCTATGACATTGTATTCTGTATGGAAATGTTTATCTTTGCATAATTATTTGGCCATACCCATATACCATAATACAATAAGAGCCTGTAAGTATATGAAGTACTGTACTTAAGTTTTAAGGATCTGTACTTCACTTGAGCAGTATTTTTGTTAAGGATATTAGTTGAAAAATATTTAGTTGTACCCAATAAACTTTCATCACTCAAACTGGAAACAGACAAGCAGAAGTAGCTTCAAATGTGTTGGACGCATAGCACCATCTAGTGTCTAAAAGTATGATTGCTGTTTAGTCTCTGACAGGACACAATGAAGTTGATTCACCCGCGTTCTTCTCCAGATACTCGACAGTGTACTGTATCTCTCCGTGAACCCGCTCCTCCATCGACTTTTTGCCCATTCCAAAGTTCCTCATGGTCATCAAAGCAAAGCGTCGGTGCTCCTTCCAGGACGGACCGTAATCCGCCAGAACAACACCTACAGAGAAATGTCAAAATCTTAAAAGGAAGACAGGAGCTCATGGGCGAACGATTTCTGAGAGAAATTTCCAAACAGGGAACCTTAGATGTTGAACCTGGTCATTTTCAACAGTGGGTCTATACACTCACTGTCATCTTGTGGCTTAGTTTTGTCAACTCGATTGATAAATGCTGATGCTAGAGAAAATATTGTTTCACTAAAAATTATTTTAATTTGTAAAGCACTTTACAGTTTTAAATTCCGTAAGCTCTCAATAAATTATACCCCTAACATAGCGGCTCTCCGATTTTTCACTCCAACCTTCCAAGTACTACCAGGTCGACATGAAGATCAAACCAGGACTAAACCAGAGAACACATTTCTTGCTTTTAGAGTAAACTGCCTTAGATATGCCATTGTTATTACAATGGTACAAAATCATAAATGTTCCTGCCCTTTCTACCCTGTGGTCATTAAACAGATTAAAAATATGAATAATCTTTGCGGGGACTATAGTAGCACATTCATCATTTGTATGGTGGATAGCTCTGGCAGTGATATTAACAATTTACCAGGCATTTTAATAGCGTAACATAAAATCAAATTCCGGAATGTGAACTGTCAACTACCTCTTCTCTCTGTAACGTCGTTCATGAACATGTCCTGAGGTCGTCCCGCGAAGTCCACGCCTTTGTTCACCAGAGCCTCCTTCAGAGCCTTGGTCCCGCACACCACCACCGCAGCCCTCTGTCCTATGTACACGCTGTACACGTTCCCATACCTCCTCCTCAACTGGAGAACAGACACGGGAGATTTGAATCTGTTTTCCCTTCATCAGAAACACACTTTTTCCTTTGCTTAATTCATTCTGGTTTCAGGATTCGTAGTGGAGCGTTTGAGCTGTCTCCATCCTCCCTTCAAATGGCGCAGGCAGTGCATCAAATTGTATCTCATGATAAACTATACATTCATTTCAGACAGAATATTATGTAAACCACTGCTGTTTCAAAGCATTCCCTCCCAGATTGCAAGCAGTGGTAGCAACTTAAAACAAAGGAGTCCCTCAAGGCCTAATTTAAGGGCCTTTGTTATTCACATCTCTATGGGTATAGTGCAGAGGCGTGCTGGCCATAGGGAGAGTCGGGAGGTTTTCCAGTGGGCTGTTTAGGGCCGGACCGGGCCACCGCCACGAGGGGAAAATGTGTCAAAATCAGAAAAAAATGTCACATCTAACTTTTCATCCTTGTGGCGGGGAGATACCGTTTGACGTTGAACTAACTCAGAGGGGTGTTTAAGGGGAACAACAAGTTGGTGCAGTCTAATCCAGCGGAGACAAGTGTCTGTGCGAAAGAGAGAAAATGAGAAAAAAACTCAGAGAAAGGTAGAAAAGTGGACAAATAAATATTTTTATCTTCATAACTTGGAAGATTGTGGAGTTGCAGCAGGTTCAGACTGTGTGTGCAGCGGCCCATGTAAAAAGAGAACGCGTTAGAAATGTGTCGAAGCAGGGACCTCCTGCACTAGAGAGACTAGTGCGCTATCACTGAGCTATAACCCCACAGAAAAGTGGGCCGGTCTTCTCTAAATTCCCGGGCCGAAATGAGGTCCCAGCACGCCACTGGTATAGTGGCAGTCAGCATAGTCACCTATACGCAGATGCCATTTTGAATCGTAACCAACAGCTCCCCCTGCTGGCCCAGCTGCCCAAAATCAATAAAATGATTGACAGAATATATATATTTTTTAAATCTAACACTTTACTGAAGCTGCATGCAAATAAAAGCATATGTATTTAAAGAGATTTTTTTAGCAACAACGACAACAAAAAGTAGATAGCAATTATCCAACACCTTTTTTCTGTATAAATATAGATAATGTAAACCATATGGCCAGTTCTGTTTCGTATGGGCTACGCCCTCTACGGGCTTCGCTATTGGTTATAACCCGAGGCATCGCCTCGCGCCTGAGAGATAAAAACATCTACCCGCTCCAATCATGTCAAGGTGATGGTATATCCATCTGGGGTATAAAAACCCCATCTGCCCACCGCTCATCTCCTTTTTTAACTCAGCGTTTGAGAGAGCAAGTTCTTTTCAGAACTCACTTCTACGAGCACGTTCTTCTCAGAACGATACTTCTAACTTACCTTCAGGATCTTCTTGCCGCTTCTCTGCTCGAAGATGACTTCACCTGCCGGTGTCGAGCTCCGCAGATGCGGCAAATGTCCCTCCATTCTCCTCCCTGAGGATCAGCACGAGCTGTGCTTCCGCTGCCTCGGTTGGCACCATGCAGCGGGTGATGCTGACTGCCAGGCGTGCTTAGCGCTCTCCCGGGAAGAGCGCGAGCGTCGCCGGGGTTTTATGGGTCCGGATTCACCAGTACGGCCAGCTCAGGACGCTGTGCCCCTGATTCAGGACCCAGCCCCTTCAGCAAGCCCCAGGAGGAAGGAATGGAGTGAATATGATGAGGAGGATGATCGTCGCTGCTACGACGAAGACGCTGCCTCCATCTTCTCCGAGACGCCGTCCGGGTTACAGGGGGATCGTTATCCTCTCGACTATCTCCCCGCGTTGTTTGCGTCTGCCGCAGACCGAATGGAGATTCCTCTGCCTCCGTCTCAACCTGCTGCTCCGGTGGAGGACTTCACCGAAGGCTTAGCTAGCCGTTCCCGCCGAAAGCCGCGCCCTGTCGTGATGTGCCCGGCTATGACACCGATCATGCACTTTGCTCAGCGTGAATGGGCTCATCCTCTCGCGGCAAAACATCCTGCACTGGGGTACGGGCCGTATTCCACGGTGCAGGACTGGACGTGGCGGTCCGGGGTTCCGCCGATTGAGGACGGAGTCAGGATGTCCCTCCTTCCGTCCTCATCCCCTTGGCCAGGCGATAAAACGTTGCTTCCCTCTGACAAGGATAAGCTGACGATGGCCGTTTTAGACCGCTGCTATGCTAACGCCGCTCAGGTAGTGGCGTTAGCTAGCAACATGGCTTTTCTGGCGGGCTCGCTGGATAAGCTCATCCACGGACGCTCCGAGCTGGCCCTGGAGGAGCTCGAGGAGGTCCAGACTACGGTGGCTTCTTTTCTCCGTATGTCCCAGGCTTTCGCCATTGACGGTGGCCGTTCAATGGCGGCGGCTCAGGTGGGATCTCGCCATTTGTGGCTGGGGCTTTCCTCGTTGAAGGAACAGGAGAAGCGTCAACTACTCGATCTCCCGGTTTCCACATCATCATTGTTTGGCCCTGACATCCAGGCAATGGTCGAGCGCCTCGATGCTGCTTCCAAAGCCTCCCAGCAGCTGGGACCGCATCTCCGTCCCCAGTGGGACCGTCAGCGCTCTGAACGGCGGGGAGGGGCTCAGCGGCGCGAGCGCCGTTTTCATCCCCCATCTCCTCCGCGGAGACGCGACACTCCGGGTTCATCCCAGACGGATCCAGCGCGTTCTCCGAGACGGGACCAGCGGAGGGACCGTGGATCTGGACCAGCGCATCGACGTCCGGGCGCTGACACCAGAGGGGGGAAACGGGGGCATTTTGTTTACAATAAAGGCCGTGCTTCGGCCCGTTACATTGTAAAAGAGCATGCTTCGTCTCTTATTTGCAGCGGAGACGCGCTGAGAGCGTCTGCCGTTCATGAGTCTTCTACTCCTCCCGCTGCTTTCCGCAGCACGCCACGGCTTCGTATTCTCCTACCGGAACGTACGGGGGATACGTCACGGCGGCCGGTACCTTTGACCCATCCGCGGAGCGGCAGTGCGGACTCGGATCAGGTCACTCCGCGGGCTGGGGCTGCCTCTAAACCTCCGCTTGGCAGGAGGCGGGGCAGCCCTTGGAGCGTGCAGGGGAGTGAGACTGTTCAGTCTAAGAAGCGTAAGTCCTCTCTTGACGGCGCGCCGTCCTCGGCCGCGGCGGCGCCGCTGTCCGAGGGTGGGGAATCCCCGCAGCCCTTTTCATCAGGGCCCCCCACGTCCTACCCCGCAGGCCGGGGTGGAGGTGGGCGGGCCTTCGCCGTTTCTACCGGTGAGGCCCGTGACAGAATTTTATCAGGAGTGGAAGAGCCTGGGGCTTCTTTCTTCTCAGTGGTTAGACAGGACGCTCCGCAGGGGATACGCGTTGCAGTTCGCTCGGAGACCGCCGCCTTTCAGCGGGATCCTCAGGACGAGGCTCCGAGGTCAGGCGGAGGCCGCGGTCATCCAGGAGGAAGTAGCCTCTCTGCTGCGGCGCGGGGCTGTGGCAGAGGTGGCTTCGGACGCGGTGGAAAAAGGGCTGTACTCCCCATATTTCCTAGTCCCCAAGAAAAGCGGGGGTGTACGTCCAATTTTGGACCTGCGCGTCCTGAACCACTGCATCGCGGAAAGGCTTTTTCGCATGCTGACGGTCAGGCAGCTTTTGGAGTGTGTCAGACCAGGAGACTGGATGACGTCCGTGGATCTCACAGATGCATACTTCCACGTTCCTATTGTGTCGGAACACAGGAAGTTTCTGCGCTTTGCAGTGGGGGAGAAGTGCTACGAATATCACCGCCTCCCCTTCGGTTATTCGCTGGCCCCGCGCACGTTCTCCAAGTGCGTGGAGGCGGCGCTGGAGCCGCTTCGTCGTCGTGGCATCCGAGTTCTGACTTACATCGACGACTGGCTCATCCTGGCCTCGTCTCGGCAGGAGGCGCAGGCTCACACGACGGCCCTGTTGGAACACATCTCCCGATTGGGATTTGTGGTCAACTTGGAGAAAAGCGCGTTGTACCCCATTCAGCGTGTAACGTATCTGGGGCTGCAGCTAGACTCCGGGGACATGCGCGCCTCCCTCTCGGCCGAGAGGATAGAGGCGCTGCTGACGCTGGGGAGAATGGTACTGGACAAGCCGCAGGTGCCGTCCCAGTCCATTCGTTCCCTATTGGGCATGATGGCAGCCGCTCACCCTGTGGTTCATCTGGGTCTGCACTTCTCAAGTCAGCTGGCGGGTCACCATGTCATGGTGCGGTCGGACAACACCACAGTGGTGGCCTACTTAAACAGGCAGGGGGGGACCAGGTCTCCCACTCTGCACAGGAAAGCGACGGAAATTCTCTTGTGGGCGGGCTCCCACCTGTCCTCCCTGAGAGCCCGTCTCATTCCCGGCCTGCTCAACGTGGGCGCGGACGTTATGTCCAGGGGAGGCCCACTCCGCGACGAGTGGAGCCTAGCCCCATGGGTCGCAATGGAGGTTTGGCGCCGGTTCGGGGATCCAGTGGCCGACCTTTTCGCCAGTGCAGAAAACGCACAGTGCCCACTTTGGTTCTCGCTCAGGTGGGCAGACGCCCCTCCGCTCGGGGTGGACGCCTTGGCCCAGCGGCCGTGGCCTCAGGGTCTCCTGTATGCATTTCCGCCAGTTCACCTCATGCCTCCTCTGCTGCACAGGGTGAGGACGGAGGGGTTGGTGATTCTGATAGTGGCCCCAGACAGTCCGAACGCCAGGTGGTACCCGGACCTGGTGGGGATGGTGGTGGAGGGCCCCTGGCCCCTGCCGGACCGGTCGGACACGTTGGTCCAAGCAGGGGGGACTCTGCACTCCCGCCCGGTGTTGGGACGCAGCCTTTTGGCTTGGAAGCTGAGAGGGGGAAGTTGTTGCGTTTAGGCCTTCCCTCTCCAGTGGTGGCCACTATTCAGGGTGCCCGTGCACCATCCACTACGCGAGCGTACAGTGCTCGTTGGCGGTTTTTCGAGGACTGGTGTTCAGAAAGGGTGCTTGATCCCACTTCCTGCTCGATAGGGGGAGTGTTGGAGTTCCTACAGTTCCTCCTAGATAGAGGGCGGGCTGCCGCCACTCTGGGGGTGTTCGCGGCAGCCATTACGACCGGACACGTGGGGTTTGGCCATCTCACGGCGAGGAACCATCCCCTGGTTAAACGCTTTTTGCGTGGAGCACGGAGGCTGAGACCGCCCGTGCGGTGCTCTTTGCCCTCGTGGGACCTTCAGGTGGTGTTGGAGGGTCTGTCGGGCCCTCCTTTTGAGCCCCTGGACAGGTCAGACCTTAGTTGCCTGTCATATAAGACTGCGCTCCTTTTGGCTCTGGTCTCTGCCAAGAGGGCGGGGGATCTGACTGCGCTGTCTGTGCATCCATCCTGTACGTCCTTCGGTGAGGATGGGGGTCTGCTTGAGATGTGGCCTAATCCGGCTTTTCAGCCCAAGATTGTCACTTCTTCTTTCAGGTCTAGGGTTATCAGAGTTAGACCCTTCTTTCCTCCACCACATGCTTCTGTGGAGGATAAGAGGCGAAACCTGCTGTGTCCGATTCGGGCCCTGCGTTGTTATCTGGACCGTACAGCGACGTTCAGGCGGTCGGACCAACTGTTTGTGGGGCTTGGGGCCGGGCGCAAAGGTGCCCCACTCTCTACCCAACGGCTGGCTCATTGGGTCTGTCATGCCATTCGTATGGCATACGAGGCTCGGGGTCTTCCTGCTCCTAGGGTCGTCAGGGCCCACTCTACTCGAGGGGTGGCTGCCTCTACTGCTTTGTTTAGAGGGGTGTCGATAGAGGATGTGTGCTTGGCGGCTTCCTGGTCATCCTCGTCGACCTTCGCCCGCTCGTACTTGATGGACGTTGCTTCTGGGTCTGTCGCTCATTCGGTTTTGAGCGGCGGGCGGGTTTAATTTGATCTTGACTGCCCAGTGCAGGTGCTCTTGGGAGAGGCGACCTGTCTGGGCGTGGGGGTGCGGGCGCTCTTGGGAGAGGCGGCCTATGCACCTTCACTCCTCCTTTTCGGTTGTGGGTGCGTGTGTGCTCTTGGGAGAGGCGACACGCGTGCTCTGTGTTTTGTTTTGGTTGCATGTGCGCTCTTGGGAGAGGCGGCCGCTATGCTTCCTTCTGTATATGGTGCTAGGTGCCTTGGTGCTCTGGTGGAGCAGCCCGTGGCCCTGCTCTGACTGCCCATGGGTGCGTCTGGTTGGTGACACTGACTGCATGACGTTGTCCTGGGTGCGCTCCAATCGTGGTCATTTGTGCCTGCTGGGAGTACATTCTTCCCTACGGTCTTCGCGCAGGGTTTTAACCAATAGCGAAGCCCGTAGAGGGCGTAGCCCATACGAAACAGAAATGACAGTTACTTGACGTAACTATAGTTCTGTGAGTATGGGCGTAGCCCTCTACCTGCATGCCCAGCAGGCCCATCCTGTCTTCTATGGCTGAGTTCAAAGGAGATGAGCGGTGGGCAGATGGGGTTTTTATACCCCAGATGGATATACCATCACCTTGACATGATTGGAGCGGGTAGATGTTTTTATCTCTCAGGCGCGAGGCGATGCCTCGGGTTATAACCAATAGCGAAGCCCGTAGAGGGCTACGCCCATACTCACAGAACTATAGTTACGTCAAGTAACTGTCATTTCGCCCTGACACACCTCACCGCCCCACAGCATTGGTCTGGTCTGCCGTGTGAGCAGTGTGTACACAGAGATAGCGCAGACCTCTGTGCGCACCACGCCTCGACATACCTCGTGTAGCCTTTGTGTGTGTCGATGCCTGCATTTCTGCACCGTGCAAAAACTGGGCAGCGTGAGATTCCTATACTGAACACTGGCCTGTTCTGCAGTCCTTTCATATAGAGCCCCTCCCTTTGGACATGTTTTCTCAGCCAGATAGCCACTTCCTGTGTTGTGCCTTTTCCTGGAGTCTCACAAGAAGTGTTTATTTTATTGTGACTTGATATGATGAAAGACTCTTGTTTCATCGCTTGTTTTATGCAAAGTGTCATTGTTTCTATAAACAAAAATTAAAACTAGTGGTTTTTGTTTTTTTTATTAAAGTTACAAATACTTAGTTTAAGAGATGTGTTTGTTTACATTACATCATACGTTCATGCCTAAAGTATACTGTATATGTCACAGGTTCGAGTCCGATTTGGAGGATGTTATGGGTGTGGTGTAGCCAATAAAACAAATGCGGTTTAAAAGGATAAAATACAATTTAATATAAAAAGGTTAAAAAGGGGACAAACTACCATAAAAACAACCGGTTGCAACATTAAAAAGCCCGTATAAAAGTGGGGATAAAACAAAGAGGGCTAAAACCTGGGGGTTTAAAAGGGAACTAAAAATGAGCGGGCGTGCGTGCTCCAAGGTGCTTCTGTAAGAAGGTGCGTGGGTATGTTCCGTCCATCGCCGGTGCCCTCCTCCACCAGCCAGTCCCCGCCTCCTTCCTCTCCGCCGCGCCTCCCGACCACAGCGGCTCCAGGAGCTGCGTCAAAGTCCAGGGGTCCGCCTCGGGGCACGTGAGCTGGGGGAGCCTGTCGCCGCGGCTCGACCCCGCCGCGCCTGTCCGGGGGACTTCCCTCTCCCGAGCGCTCCTGAGCCGCCTTCATGGCCTCTCCTGCGCGCCCACGGCCCTTCCGTCCATGGCGGCCGTGTGTCACCGTTCCGTCCCCGTTTCCTGTCGAAGGGGCAGGCCAGGCCAGGCCAGGCCAGGCCGTGCGTGCCTGCCTGCCTGCCTGCCTGTCCGCCTGCCTCCGTGCGTCCTTGTCACCTTTTTACGTGCCTCCTCTGTCTCCAACCGCTTCTGCTTTTATTCTTTCCTCCCAGGTGTGCCCACTTGCCGTAATTAGCAGGGGCGGGGCAACGAGCTTAGAATAAAACATGCATAAAATCAAACATAAAACCATGCAGATAAAAACACACTAAAACCAAGTTAAAACCAGTCCACTCGTGCCCGTGTCATTCCCCCCTGCTAAAACGTTGGCAGTCCCTGCAACGTACGCCGGTCCATGTTCAGAAGCGGTCAGTCCTTAAAACCTTCAGCACCCAGCCAGTAAAAGTCCAATCATTAAAAAAATAAAAGCACCATAAAAGTCCAGGGTAAAACATCCTTAAAACCTATTGGCTACACCATCTCTCCAATCCTGCCGACAACGCCATAAAATGTCACAGGTTCGAGTCCGATTTGGAGGATGTTATGGGTGTGGTGTAGCCAATAAAACAAATGCGGTTTAAAAGGATAAAATACAATTTAATATAAAAAGGTTAAAAAGGGGACAAACTACCATAAAAACAACCGGTTGCAACATTAAAAAGCCCGTATAAAAGTGGGGATAAAACAAAGAGGGCTAAAACCTGGGGGTTTAAAAGGGAACTAAAAATGAGCGGGCGTGCGTGCTCCAAGGTGCTTCTGTAAGAAGGTGCGTGGGTATGTTCCGTCCATCGCCGGTGCCCTCCTCCACCAGCCAGTCCCCGCCTCCTTCCTCTCCGCCGCGCCTCCCGACCACAGCGGCTCCAGGAGCTGCGTCAAAGTCCAGGGGTCCGCCTCGGGGCACGTGAGCTGGGGGAGCCTGTCGCCGCGGCTCGACCCCGCCGCGCCTGTCCGGGGGACTTCCCTCTCCCGAGCGCTCCTGAGCCGCCTTCATGGCCTCTCCTGCGCGCCCACGGCCCTTCCGTCCATGGCGGCCGTGTGTCACCGTTCCGTCCCCGTTTCCTGTCGAAGGGGCAGGCCAGGCCAGGCCAGGCCAGGCCGTGCGTGCCTGCCTGCCTGCCTGCCTGTCCGCCTGCCTCCGTGCGTCCTTGTCACCTTTTTACGTGCCTCCTCTGTCTCCAACCGCTTCTGCTTTTATTCTTTCCTCCCAGGTGTGCCCACTTGCCGTAATTAGCAGGGGCGGGGCAACGAGCTTAGAATAAAACATGCATAAAATCAAACATAAAACCATGCAGATTTAGGCCCTGTCCATACGAAGTCAAGCTGAGGACCAAACGCAAAGATATTTTATCAATCCAGTGTATCGTCCATACGAGTCCGGCGTTTTGGGGGTCTGTAAACGAACATTTTCCAAACTAGGTCCCAGAGTGGAAAGATCTCAAAACGCCGTTTACGTGGCGCCGTTGTTACAACGTCTCCGCAACTTTTACTAAAACGATGACATCACAGCACAGGGGTGGAGTCTGTTATCCATAATCTACTGACCTTATAATGAGTTTTACTCATGGATCTATGATGGTTTTACTCCGCTCCGTTTTGCTCCACTGTAATCCGCAAGCCACAGGTGATAAGTAGAAAAACACGGCCGAGTCAGTCTCTGTTGTTGGACAGACAGTCAAAGTCCGGTCACTGACAGGTTTTTCTGCTTTAGTCCCCTTACGTCTGAAGAATAAACTCGCCTCCTCGTCTCTTCCGTAAATCATAATCCTTGAATCCGTTTAATTTTCACTGTTTACATTCCAGAAAGGTTTACTGCGCATGCGCCCTCTACATCTTGTTCTATTATCTGCGTTAGCGTCACAGCGCCTCACACAGGCCTGGCAGATGAATCACACCGTTTTCACAGACCTGAGTCGACCCATGTGGACGCACACATTTACTAAGCTGGCTTCGTGCTTACAAAGAACGTTTCTGAAAATATAAGCGTTTTGTCTTCGTGTGGATATAGCCAAAAACACACTAAAACCAAGTTAAAACCAGTCCACTCGTGCCCGTGTCATATACACAAATTATTCTGCTTCATTACTTAACTATATAAAAAAACGTCTGCAATGCATTGGCAGAGGGTGGTTAAAAAAATAAAAATCTATAGCTTTAGTGTTGAGCCTTCCTCCACTGCAATGGTCCACTTATGTAACAAAAAAATGGACAATGACTCTTTTCTTTGAAGTCTACTAAAATATGAATGAAGGATATAAAGCAAGCGCCAATGTGGCTTGAATCTAGTCACAGGTTGCATATCTTATAGTCAGCGATAGGTCCTACAGGAGAGGAAACATTTGTGTGTGCAGGGAAACTGCAGGAAGAAGAAAGTGAATGGGGCATTTGAGGTTACGGGGGCGAGACAAAGCAGGGCTGTGCATGTTAAAGCGTGCCTTTGAGGTACAAACAAACTTGTTCTGCAAAGCCAGACCATAGCCATCATAATTCTGTGTGTGGTCTGCACTATTGTTTTCGTCACTCATGTTAGGCATGCATGCAGCAGCTTTCGAGCCTAAGGCAAACATGTGTATTGGGATAATTAGTAGATAATAAAGTAAAATCTTCTCCAAAAAGTCACTGGTCTCTTCGTTATTCTAAACAAGGTTTACATTCCCCCCACTGAACAATAGTCTCTTTGATGGACAAAAATTAAATATAAAATGCCACAGACGTCATTGAATGTTCATGTGACTTGTTGGCTCAAAGACACAACATGATCCAAAGTAGTAAAAAAAAAACAATTAACTGATAATACAAAACAAGTTGTTAACCATAATAATCGGTGCATACCTTCTCCATGTCTTTCAGGGGGTTGTCCGGGCTTAAATTGAGCATGTTGCCTATTAGTGGCAGGGCGGTGGGTCCAGGGGGGAAGTTTTTGGGTCTCCTGGACTTGAGTTGAAGAATGATGAAGACGCATATGCCCAGCAGCAGCACGGAGACAAACATGTTGAGAGCAGACAGAGGGAGAGAGGAGAGGGGAACGGGGCTGAAGTGCAGGCAGGGAACAGACGCTGGGAGAGTTCAGCGCAGCAGGTTGATTAGCTCCGCCTCCAGGGATAGTGACATTGTGTTACAAAGGGGAGATGAAATCCGGAGGGGAAAATCTGGTCCTGTGCGATATTTAGAAATTGTATGAGATATGATACTATGAGAAAAGTTGTTTACTCAAATCTAAAAGCTTCCCGACTTAAAGCCCATAGGCCAGTGTAAATACTCATTTGAACGCTAAGACCTAAAAAAACTGATTGTTATGCTTTCTTCATTGCTCCCCCCCCCCCCCCCCCTTGCTTTTTGACGTTATTTTGTTTTCATCACGTTTTTGTCACTTTTTAGTTGCTCTTTTGTTGCTTTTTTGCGGCTTTTTTTTAATCACTTTTTAATCGTGTTGTTGTCACTCTTTTGTTGCTTTGTTCAGGAAGCTTTTAGATTTGGGTAAAGCCAAACTGCAGAAAAGGTTCAGGTGGGGGTCAAGAGGTTAACGAGTATTATTCAAAGACGATGGCATCTATATCAGATTTGTTTTTATCCATTATATTTAGCATTTTATTTTAGTCAGAAAAACTATATTTTGATAGGCCTATATTTGATTTGGGCCATAATTTCTCTACTGCAGCCATTCCATCAGGCCAGGACCTTAACAATCCGAAC
This sequence comes from Proterorhinus semilunaris, assembly GCA_021464625.1. NCBI lineage: Eukaryota > Metazoa > Chordata > Actinopteri > Gobiiformes > Gobiidae > Proterorhinus > Proterorhinus semilunaris. The sequence continues at coordinate 24,570,100 of CM038356.1, read as the reverse complement.
ATGTCTCGGGGACCCCCAATAATAATATATTTACTCAATTCAATGGAAATTGTTTGTTTTTATTTTAAGCGAAAATGACATTAAACGCATCATCTAGCGTGTTCAATACCGGTTAAAGTCGTAAAATGTAGCAAATAAATATACCCTCCTTTCAAAATGTATATATATATATATATATTTGTACTTATTTTGTAGACGTTGTAGGTTTTGGGGTCCCCTTGTATTGCCTCACATTGGGAATCACTGCTGTATTAGCGGACCATGGTGATGCGCAGCTAGAAGGGGCAAGGGCACCATCATGTGGCTATGAAGTAAATTGCAATTTGCTAAATCATGCGTTATTGAAAAGCTTTTGTAACTACTTTATACCCCTTAGCCTTGATATTTTTGTAGTATACTTCGAAATGAAGTGTCTAAATACTGGGCTTGTTTTTGATGGTATGATAAAGTCAGCATCTTGATAAACTGTACCTGTGAGGTGGGATGGATGATCTCGGAAATGAGAAGGACTAACACAGATTTGGACGAATTTGTGAACAATATTTGAGAGAAAAGTGTCTAGAAAATGCTTCACGACTTTGAGTTCAGCTATTATATTATATCTATGGTTCAGCTCATGAAAAATTGTGAACAAAAACAAAAATGTTGCTTTTAAAAATTTTTCAGTGTATATCAATGGCGGCCACGTTATTAGTTATTATTAGTGGGAGAGGGAGACTGACTCTGAAAATGAAACAAAGCAAATAGGGCATATATCATGCACATATCAGGCTTTGACACTAAAAGCTCACACACATTGATATGTATGATATATGCCCTATTTGCTTTGTTTCATTTATACATGTTGCAGTACTCTTCAGAGTCAATCTGTCTCCTTCCCTCACTAATAATAACTAATAACATGGTTATTATTATTATTATTATTATTATTAGCTTCTTTATTGTCCCTTGCGGGCCATTTGGTTCCACAGCCTGTCAAGTCAACGCCATCACATTCAACATTTAACACAAAAGGGGGTGCACAAACAAAGATAGCATTAAACAAGGTTTGACAAATAAATTAGTGAGGTAGCTTGTTTAGTATAGCGATAGCTGATGAGACAAAACTCCTGTTAAAACGGGCCCGATTGTATTTAAGGGTCCAATATCTGCGTCCAGAGGGGAGGAGCTGGAAGACGTTAGGGCCATTGATATACACTGAACAAAAATATAAAAGCAACAGTTTTGTTATTGCCCCCAATTTTTCATGAGCTGAACTCAAAGACGTGAAACCTTTTCTAGACATGTTTCTCTCAAATACTCTGTTAGTCAGTCCTTTTCCTTTCCGAGATAATCCATCCCACCTCACAGGTGTAGTTTATTAAGATGCTGACTTTATCATACCACCAATAACAAGCCTAATATTTAGACACATACATCATTCCATCGTTATAAAAGCTTTTCAAAAACGCATAATTTAGGATCTTTGAGAAGTCAAATTGCAATTTACTTCATAGCCACATGATGGTGTCCTTGCCCCTTATAGCAAAGCCCTTAGCATAGGGCGACAGTGGCACAGTTGGTAGAGTGGGTTGACTCCCAGCTCCCGCATGTACACATAAGAGTGTGAATGGATGAGTGGATCCTTGCTGTAAAGCGCTTTAGGCCTGATGAAGGTAGAAAGGAGCTATATAAGTTTAGACCATTTACCATAAAAAGCTGTCAGCTCCACCTCCATTATGAGAGAATAGTATACTGTGAAGTATAAGTAATTTGCAAAGGAGGCAAAGCCTTCAACACGAGTAGAATATTTTATTCTTATATTAGCTGCTGATTTTTGTCACTGAAATGCATCTATATTGACCACTGCAATGATAAAGTTTCCACAGATTTGGAAAATAGGACAGCATTCAGTATACAATTCAGGCTCACACAATGGCACATTACTAGCAACAGACACACAGGCTCCTCAGGTCCTAATCTCCACCTTCATGTTGTAAGGTTTAGGCGCCAAGGTGAAACCGAACAGTGGAGCATAGTCGGGCTCTCCAGCGTCCTCAGGCCAAACGAACCTGAACTTCCTCAGCAGAGTCACTGTGATGAGAAAGATCTCCATACGCGCCAAGCCTTCACCCAGACACATGCGAGGACCTGGGTGAAGCACATAAAGGACATACGCATCACTGGTGACTGACAACATTCAGGTAAACCGTGCTGTACCTGCAGAGAAAGGCAGGAAGGCGTCTGGTTTGACAAACTCCCCCTTGTGATTGAGAAAGTTTTCAGGGTTGAATTCATGAGGAAACTTCCACTGCCCCTCCTCACTGAGCACTGACGACAGGTTAGGGATGATAAGTGTCCCCTGGAACCAAACAGAGACATTTAATGCGAACCCGTTCAGTTCAGGGGACAATCTGTATCTTACTTTGGGAATAGAGTATCCCATCAGATCTGTGTTTCTGGTGGTTGAGTGGAAAACACCAAGAGGAAGAATGTTGGCAATCCTCTGAACTTCATGAGTAACAGCCTGAAGAAGTGCATGTGTCTGAAATACAGCATGTCCATTTCTTGATTGCAAAGACTGCAATTTTACCTGGACATAAGGCATGCTGTGTCTGTCTTCAAAGGTGACAAAGTCCTTAACTTCCAGTACTCTGTCTATCTCCTCCTGACAACGCTCTAGAAATAGAGAAAGTCTTTGATTGCCACCAAGGGAAACGGACTGGGCTGGATTCACATCAACCAAATGAGCAGCACTTGGAGGCTAAAGTGTGCAGAGATTGCTTCAGTAAAAAGACTACACTTCACGCTTGTGTTTCGCTCATGCATTTATCAGTGAACTTTAAACCCAATCGCGACACTTTCAGTCTCATCAGTCTACAAACGGACTGGATTATTGGATTGTGGATATGGATTAATGTTTGTCAAAGAACGTAGTCTCCAGTTTGGAATAAACAGAGGAGAATAGTCCTGTCAGGCTACCTAGCAACTACTGTATGTTGTCAAGGGCTTCTTCCCTCACAGATCTCTCAAAGCAAACAGGACTTACGTGGCTACAATCCTTTGGAAAATCAAGGTCAATTTGGTCGCCCATGCCCAACATGGTGCAGCTGGAAGATGCTCCCGCTCCATCCTGAGTCATTCTACTGGGGACTTGCTTATTACCATTAACATGGAGCCTTGGAAGGGCATGATTGGTGAGAACAATCTCATTTCCTTCTGCCTTGTGCCTTGGACATTTTGGTGAAGCAAGGGCCAGAATCATCAATTCATTTAACCCTGCAGTGGCATGGTTTGGAGAGTTGAGGGGCAAACTGTCGTGGTAGCCCATTTGCCATAGCACTCTGCGCATCAATGAGGTCCATGACTACTGACAAACCATTTGAACCATTAGGACTGGTTGGTATTGGAGATAAAAGGACATTATTTGACGGGACATAGAGTGACGGCAATGGAAATGAAGAGGATGAATGAGACATGACATGGTGGACCTTTGCACATACAGATGCAGCTCAAATACAGAAAATTAATATAAAATGAAATAGTCTCAGAAGCCGCAGCAGATCTGTGCTCTTTGACATCATTAGCCCACTCTTTTGCACACAATATTGCTATATTGAAAACATTGCAGCTGTTACACCTTGGATATGTGGTTTGGTCATGAGGTAGAGGAATCCGCAGAGCAGTGTGTTGGACGTGGTGTCAGTCCCTGCAGCGTGAAGCAGCATACAGTACATCAACAGTTCATCTGAGCTAAACGAAGAACCATCATTTTCTCTCTGCTGAGTAGAAGTCAACAACATATTTGATTTTTGGAGGTTAAATTAAGATCCAGCTTTGTCGCACACCTTGTCCAGTTCATCCAGGTAGCTGTCCACAAAGTCCCGCGGTTGCCCTGGCACTCTGGTCTCCTTATGCTCATTGATCACAGGGAGTGTCATGCGTTTTATTCTCTGGGATACACAAACAACACAAGAGCTAATACTGTGTACTGTAAATGCAACAGTTATATCCAAATCCTTGAGTGTAAAGAACAAGCTCACCTGTACACCCTCAAACGCTTTAGTAAAAGGCAGTGGCAAGTGGCGAACCCAGTGGAAATTGTTATAAAGCTATGGGTAAAGACATATAATCACAAAAGACAGACTAATGTGCCGAATACGTTGTAGAAGTTAGGTTGAAACAACTCACAAAAGCCCAGGGTCCGTTGGCCATTCTGGTAACCGCAGAAAAAGAGTTTACAAATGTTATAATAAACTCGTGGTTGTGCTCGTATCGTGAATTGAACAGAACTTGGCACACCACGTTTGATGCAATTGTGTGAAACATGACTTGTGGATTCAGAGTTTTTCCTGTAGGAAATAAAATATATTTTTGCCTGTTTATAGCTGATTCATCAGGCACATTGCGCTCTCCATGGCCAAATTGAAACAATATTCATGATGGGACCCATGAGTTGATGATACTGGACTATTGCGTGCATTGGTCACAATCACACTGACATTAGCGGAGGTACCGAGCATATATTGTATTTATTTACGCAGCAGAGAAAAATTCCACTTCCACTCACCAGCATTCTTCTCCAGATGATCAATGGTGTATTGTAACTCTCCCAGAATCCTCTGCTCCATTGACTTTTTGCCCAAGCCAAAGTTCCTCATGGACTTCAGAGCAAAGCGCCTGTGCTCCTTCCAGGCAGGACCGTAGTCAGATAGAAGTACACCTACAACGGAGGGCCTTTGAGTTCGGTACATCATGTAATTATCTCAATGCAGAGGGATATTTTCTTGTCCTCCGGAAATGAGTCTTTGAATCTAAGAGAAGGTAAAAATAAATCATATCTCAAAATTTCACTTTGATGTTACCTCTTCTCTCAATAACATGGTTGAGAAACATGTCCTGAGGTCGTCCTGCGAAGTCCACAGCCTTGTTCACCAGAGCCTCCTTTAGAGCCTTAACCCCACACACAACCACAGCAGGTTTCCGTCCAATGTACAGGCTGTAGACGTTCCCATAAGTCCTCCTCAACTAAAGAAAAAAAAATATTGTGTTTACACATTTGATATAAAGAGCCATCAGACAGTTGCATACCGCAGTGAACCCAAGCCAGCGAGATCCACGCGTGAGGATCGAGGCCTCTGAACATGAAAATTGCAGCGTGCAGTCTAAAAATTCAAAACATTTTCCTGTATCTAGCATTAGATTAGTAGATGGCATACCATTTCCAAGTCAGCCAGGGGGTTGTGCATACTCAAGTTGAGCACATTCCCTAGTAGTGGCAGCGTGGTGGGTCCACGAGGAAAGTTTTTGGGCCTTCGCGACCCAAACTGGACCAAGAAGAAGCAGAGACATGTCCACAGCAGTATCACAGATACAAACATGGCGAGAGCAGAGAGAGGACGGTGGGCAGTATGTTTAGTAAGTCTGTTTAGCCCCACCCCCAGTAAGAACTCTACAGCCAATAACAAATGGAACATACAGTAAGTGTTATATGACCTGGTACATTCGTGCTGTAAAAGACATAATTTGAAAACTGCATTTTATCAACAATAACTGTTGTCTACATACTCTATTATCAAGATGGCAACAAAGCTTTCAGCTTGGTCATGTCCTAAAACAAACAAAACAAACATCATGATGATCATAATCATAAAAGAATAGTTTAATGAGTTCTGGCTATTACCAACTACTCAAACTGGAAAAAATGTTTATTTCTATTTGATTATTAAATTCAGGAGATTTTAATTATTTTTTCCCAGACCGCTCTATTATACATCTATTCTAAATAAAGCAGCATTCATTTTCAATAGATACATTTGTGTTGTGTAAATGCCCAGTTGCTACATTCTGTTGCAAGAAAATCTTGCCTCACTTTTAAGGCTCTATTGTCGTAATGCATTATGTAATAAGATTTTGGAAATTAGAATAAGCTCCACTGGCATTGTCGGTGGACAAGATTTATAAGCTAGGAATGTGCTTTGTTGCCAACAAAACAGAAATTAAAGATGTTTCATGCTGAAAAAGCTGGACTAAAATCTGAATGCAAAGTTTGAACAAATAGTACACAAATAAGCATTGCAGATTTGTAGCAAACTGCTTCAAAGGGTTCATGAGTCCGACATCAGACAAAGTTCTTGTGGCTGTGACCTGTTTAATATGGCCACAAGTGTATGTTCAAAAGTTAGGAGTACAGCCTCTGCCTTAGTCTAACAAAAGCTTATTTAAGAATGGAAACATGATGAGGATGATGAGGGGATGTGAAATGAACCCAGAGAAAGCTTATATTGAGAGAGAAAACATGATGAGAAACAAACTTAAAATGAGATATAAAAATAAAGTTCAGTAGAGTTTTTTAAGCCATAGCGACTAGTGACTGTGGACTTTGCATTGTGGTATTTAAGAGACTTTTAATGGTCATACAGTATGTCATGTTATTGTTTAGGTCTAGTGATGTGTTTATGTAAAACCAATTTTATATTATGTTCACTTCATTTACTTCAAAGTCTCAGCATTTTGAGTACAGAAATGTGTGTCACTGTAAACCGAACACCTCTAGCCCCTTTAGGAGAAGTTTTGCAGCATACTTCCCCCTGGGCTCATTGAAGGTTCTGTAGATGGCAGATGAGATCTTGTTGTCTCCAAACCAGATCTGGCCCCTGGCTGCATAGGAAGTCAGGTTTGACATACTACATTACTACATCTGGACTGTTTAAACTCACATGAACCCCCAACTTCAGTACTTTGTTTGCCAATAAATATAACACAACCATGAGGATAGAGGCATCATCGTCATCCAAGAGATTGGAATTTGGTGGGGAAAAAAAACCTTTTAACCGCTTTGTACCAGCAGAGAAGGACATAAATGCGTCTGAGGGCTTGACAAACTCCCCCTTGTGGTTTAGAAAGTTTTCAGGGTTGAATTCGTGGGGAAATTTCCACTGTCCCTCCTCACTGAGTGCTGACGACAGGTTAGGGATAATTGTTGTGCCTTAAGACCAAAGTAAGGACTGGCACGTCTTATTGTGTAAAGAGGTTTCAGTTTTTCAGACCTCATATTTGATCATGTTACAGTCTCATACTAGAATGATTTACAGTACATCTCTTTATTTGTATTGAAATCCTGCTTAATTTGACGTGTTACTTACTTTGCGAATGTCATATCCCATCAGCTCTGTGTCTCTGGTGTTCTCATGAAAAACACTGAGAGGAACAATGTCACTATGTCTCTGGATCTCATGAATCACAGCCTGACCAAACATTGGAGAAATAGAAAACGCATGTTACATATTCAAAATGTTTACATCGCCGATAAAAATAACTACTTGAACATAAGGCATGTTGTGTCTACCTTCTTATGTAATGAAATCCTTTCCTCAAAAAATATTCAATAAAATTTAATATGTTATTATGAGCCATATAAACATAAGTATAAGGACAGGGTACAAGAACAAATACAGAGACAAAAAGATACAAGCTGAATCTGTCCAAAATCTTGAAATTAATTTTAACACACCTCCTTTGCCCCTAATTGGCAAAAAAATACACAACATTTTAGCTTGTAAAGGAGTGGGAAGAAAACAAACTTGTTTACTCCGACACCCTATTCATATATTTAAATAATGTGGTCGGTATAATCACTTCGCTTAGTCTTTGGTGTCTTACAGTAATAAAACAATCAAGTTGGTTACATAGGTACATGAAATGCAACAACGCATTACATTAAAGGGACTACTATACAGGTGTATAAAGGTGTTAATTCGGGTCCGAATTACCATCATGCACGAGCTTAATATAGAGGCTGCAGTTATGCGTAAGACCTGAGGTGGCAGTAGTGAGTATAAAATGACCAACTTGCATCTAGTCCCTTTAAGTCAACATACACAATATGCTACACTTTATAACAAGTGTTTAATTTTCACTTCCTATACCCAATATATTAGCATGTTAATATTACTGTTATCCTTCATTATAGATAGATAGATTATAGATCATTATCATCATCATCACAGACCCATATAATATCTATATATGTTTAATTGATATATAACATAATCCATATTTATTCATGAGAAGTATAGTAATAACAAATTGATTGACGCTCATGGTAACAAGATTTAATTTTGATGAAGTGTGTTAAAGGGAGTTGAGGTTCCTCTTTTTTCCTTTTTCTTTGCTCTCTTTGCTAAGTGTCCTGTGCACATTAAGATTTTGGAGTCTGCTGCCAGAAAGATGCTATCCTCGAGAAGCAGGCCCCCGCTTGCCTGCCCTGTACTACGGGTCATATTGAACATGGAAATACATGAATGTACTTTTTATTGCTTCAAAGAATGTATTTGACAGAATAATTGACAGAAATGTAGCACAATGGTCTTGTTTCACAAAGGAAAAAAGTCACAATTATTTTTAATAATTATTAATAATTTTCAAGTATTAGTCCGATATTTCATTATATTTTTACACATGTAGAAGTAAAAAGTACAGTGTAATAAAACTACTCTAAGAAGTACAATTTCTTCAAAAGGTTTGCAGTGTAACTAAATGTAACTGAGTACTTCCAGCCTCTGATTAAATGTTCTATTCAAACAGTGGTCTGTAAATTACATTAGTCTGTGTTGCCAAGCTGCTGTGAAACTTTTTCCCTTGTCAGTGAGGCTAATCTCAAATTGTCGATGCTAATTGTGTGGTTGATAATGTCATTGTAATAGGATAAATGAAATGCTGTGTGTGGCCGGGTATGGCAAATTGAACACGTGAACTTCTTATTGACTTATTACTGTGGAAACATGCTGCAGGGTTCATGCATGCAATTACGTATTCATTACGTTGCTTGATCATAGATGGCACTTGTACTTCACTGTGTGTTTGTGCATGGGCACCTTTACACTATGCAGTCTTTCTGCAGTGTTGTGTTACTGGATTTCTCAGGTATGGTTAATGTAAGGCATAATGTAAATCTAATGCCAAATGTTAGACACTTGGTCATAATAATCTTATGCACATAAAGATTGTGGAATGTTTTTAAAACACACATACATTGATTCATTGTGTGGCCCTGAGCTCCACGGTCATGTTGTAAGGTTTAGGCGTCACAGTGAGGCCAAACACCGGCTCGTAGTCGGGCTCTCCGGCGTCCTCAGGCCAAATGAACCTGAACTTCCTCAGCAGAGTCACCATGATGAGGAAGAGCTCCATACGGGCCAAGCTTTCACCAAGACATACGCGAGGACCTGGACAAAACATGTGAAACAGTTTATATAATAGTAGAACTTTTTTCACTAAGAGGAGATGTGTTGTTGCATTAACTTGATCCAATGTGGAACTATACAGAAAAAGTGACTGCATGTTTCTAAAGGGCATCAGTTCAATGTTTTAATGTTGTGTGTGTTTTACTGTACCTGCAGAGAAAGGCAGGAAGGCGTCTGGTTTGACAAACTCCCCCTTGTGGTTGAAAAAGTTTTCAGGGTTGAATTCACGAGGAAACTTCCACTGTCCCTCCTCACTGAGTGCTGACGACAGGTTAGGGAAGACTATAGTATCCTAGGAAAATTCAGTTTTAGAATAATAACATAATATTGTTGTTCATGTTACCAATAGGTAATACCTATCTTATCATCTTACCCCCACCTTAACACATTTTCTCCAGTTCGGCTTACCCAAATCTAAAAGCTTCTCAACTGAAGACCAACAGTGTAATGCCTCATTTGAAAGAAAACAGATTCTAACTTTTGTCACATTTTTGAAGAGTTTTTGTCGTGTTTTTGTCTCTTTTTTTTGTCACATTTTTGTTGCGTTTTTGTCGCAATTTTGGCACTTTTTTCAAGAAACTTTAAAATAAACTGGAGAAAGTGGGCTTGGTTCAGGTGGGGGGTTAGGGGTCCAGACGTGTTTTGTGACTGCTCCTGGCTTTCATGCTAATAATAATAATAATAATGCTTTACACTTGTATTGCGCTTTACAAGCCTGTATTACCAAGTTTCTCAAAGCGCTACACTGCGCAATTAATTAGGTTTTTTGCACAACGTGGGGCCATGGAGGAGGTCGTTTGCCTGACTGGATTTTCACAGCTCGGTTTGCGATGGATGTGGTTTGCCTCGCAGTCCTGTCAGTCAGAGACATCAAAGATATTTACTTATTTATACTCTTGATAACAGGGTACCTGCTTATTGGATTGGGTGCTTCCCTGGATTATCGGAAATTTGGAATGACAGCAGCTTGCAATCGGACCTCGCTGCTGTCTGTTGAAATTAACAAGCACTTCGAAGCAGGGAGTGCCCGAGTGATGGAATTACACTGGAACGTAAAGCACAACGATGGACTGTTGTATTCGACCTGGCAGCTCACTGTGGAGACGGACAATAGGTGGACTATATTTTGGAAGGAAAAGGGATGAACTGTGAAGAGAACTACCTGCTCTAGAGAACTAAACTCATGCTGAGACCAAGTAAAAGCTAATTAATAATACATTTATGAACTATTCCTGGAATAATAATTTTCCTCCTGAGAGAGGAGGTATAAGCAGCTGGACCGCTTATCTCCAACGCCGTCAACACTTTCCCTTCAAGGCCAAGCCACAGAGCTAAACCAGATAAGGACTGAGCTCCTTGGCTCATACTTTCCATAACACTGACTCTCAGGATTGTAAACAACTGCACACACACACCCTCCCTAACCACGCCCCCGTCATTCTGCCTCTGCCTCATCACGTTACCTAAACCCCGCCCCCCGGTCAATGGCCGGTCGTCCTTCCTGTCCGCAAGAAAAATTCAAACACCTAACCTGGTGTACTGTGTATTTCACATGTCTTGATGTTTTTTATGTAAGTGCTTTGCCTTAACTTTAACCTGATTAGCCTATCTTCTTTTGTAAGGTGCATTGGTTTGCCTTCTGTACGAAATGTGCGGTGTAAATAAACATGCCATGCCTTAAATAAAGGACTTTTAACTCTAAGTCAGAGTGCCTCAGATCCTCTCTTTATCAAGTATGAAACCTGATCTTTGAAGAGCACATGCAACAACATTTTTGGACCCACTGATGCACTTGCGTTGTTCTGTTTTTGTACATTAGTTTGCACTTTTGCGGTCCAAAACTGTGTGTGTGCTGTGCAGCGGTTTAGTGTCACTAAACTTGTGTGTTTATCTGAAAGGCAGTTGTGTGTGCTGTTTCTCATGGCCTAGACTGGGTCCCTCCTCTCCCTCTAGCTCGCCCTGGCAGTCCTCCTGGCACTTAACATTTTAACAGTTCTTTTTGCATTGAGAATGTGGATGGTGTTTAGCTACACTTTGAATCACACACAGACGGAGGAAAAGACCTGAGTGTGGACCTGCACAGCATGTGGAGTTTAGAACTGGGACTACAAATGAAAATTAGCCTTATTGGCATATTTATATGTGGACTTTGAAGGACTCAAGATCATTTTGAATGAATAAATACGCAAGGAAGTAAGTAAATAAACAGTGATCGGCAGCTGTTAGTACACACCAACCGGAGTTTAGGATAGATGGTCAAAAAGAGGGATGAGGATAATAGTCTCAGTGATAAAACAGAAATACTCGTACTTACTTTAGGAATGGAGTATCCCATCAGCTCTGTGTCTCTAGTGGTTGTGTGGACCACACTGAGTGGGAGAGTGTCTGCTATTCTCTGACTTTCATGCACCACAGCCTGACGAAGCATCAATGAGTTATGAAAATGGACAATAATTATATCGTCACTATGCAGCTAATTTGTGCAGACTCATTCTACCTGGACATACGGCATGTTGTGTCTGTCTTCAAAAGCAACAAAGTCCTTTCCTTTCAGAACTTGATCAATCTCCTGTTGACAGCGCTCTGTGTACGGAAAAGACCGATAACATTTGCTTACTCAGAAACTCACTTATCTGTACATGATCATACCCTGGATGTGCGGCTTAGTCATGAGGTAGAGGAATGCAGTGAGCAGTGTGTTGGACGTGGTATCTGTCCCCGCAAAGTGAATACTGAGACATGACATCAACAATTCTTCAGGAGAAAATGATGTGCCGTCACTAGCTCTCTGTTTAAATGTAGTAAATATTCAATTATTTGTCATCTGTACTAGTCCCTACAAAGGCTCTCTATACAGACAACCCACCATTTCCATTTCATCCAGGTAGCAGTCCACATAATCCCGAGGCTGCCCTGGCACTCTGGTCTTCTCGTGCTCATTTATTATAGACCAAGTCTGGATTTTTAATTTCTAAGACACAAAAACAGAAGATGCAATGAATCAGAAATATGTGAAATAACTGGTTTTACAGAAACATTTTGGGCTTATTGGAGAAACTGACCTCAATGATCTGAATACCTTTGTTGAAAGGTAAAGGCAAGAAGCGCACCCAGTAAGAAGAATTATAGATCTGCAAGAAAAAACAATGACCAACACAATACACCAATGTGTTTATAATTTGCTATATAAATAAATAGAAATGGAGACTTACAAAAGCCCAGGGACCGTTCATTAGCTTGTTCAAATCTGCGAAACCGGCCACATACTTTTTCATAAACTCATCCTCATAGTCAAATCGTTTCCCAAACAAAACCAGGCAGATCACATTGGAGGCAATATTATGAAACATGACTTGAGCCTTCAGAGACTTTCCTAAGCAACAACAAATATACAAGTTAAAGAAGTCAATGCAGCAGCTGTAAAATTGAACAAGGCGGTTTGTAGTTCTCTTTGACACTTAAAGCTAGGGTACCTGATTTTTCCCACACAAACTGTGATTTTTTTTTTTATTTGGCCTAAACTCCTTTCTAGCTTTCACAATCCCTACTGCATGGCGGAATTGTTCAGGAAAATTGTTTTTATGCACGTTTCAAGCCTGTGTACAGCTTTGAGCAGTGGCAAAGTGAAAAAGGGGGACCACCCCCAAAAATTAATTTCTCTAATTTAGCTTCTACTTCCATCTTCTATTGCTCAATAAAAATTAGGTGAAGACCATGCAACAAGGTCTGTTTTTTTGTGTGCTGTGTTTACAACATACTCTGTGGTGGTAAAAACAAATGTACTTTACAACAACCTAAAGTTAGGTACCCCAGCTTTAAAGGATGTTAGATGGGATGTAACCTTGGGTCTTGTTGGAAAGACGGGGTGTGGTTATGTTTCTATAAATGTTTGTTGAACACTTAGTATCGATGAGTTTGAGCAAGGAACAGGCTGGCTGCTTGAATTCCCTTGTTTCATTGTCCCGGAATCGAGAAGTTAGAAATAAACCTTAAGTCTGAACCGATGTGTTTGTCAATCTGTTAATATTTCTGACTTTAAGAAATAACAGAGCGTTCCAGGTCTGCCATGGAGAACAGGCAATATTCCCGAACAAAGGAACAGGCCACCATTCTTCCATACTGTGATATGTTCTTACCTGAGCTTAGACAAGTTGATACGCACCTGTCTGGTCTTTGTGCGTGCCTGTGGAAGAGCATGGTAGCTTCCAACTTCACCCCCGTTTGGAGCTATAAGAATATGCTGGGAGAGGCCAAATGCTAATAACATCTTTGGTCGTTTTGCGTGACTGAGGGCACACACAAAGACCAGACAGGTACGCACAGCTCGTCTAAGCTCAGGTAAGAACATGTCTCAGTATGGAAAAACGGTGACCTGTTCCTTTTAAGTGGCAATTATATGCAGAAGAAATCAGTTTACCTGTGTTCTTTTCCAGATTACTGATGGTGATTTGTAGCTCTTCCAGAATCCTCTGCTCCATAGACTGTTTGCCCAAACCGAAGTTTCTCATGGTCGTCAAAGAGAAGCGACGGTGCTCTTTCCATTTGTGACCATAATTAGTTATAATTACACCTGTACGTACATATTAGTATCAGTAGATATATACTAACATGGATTTCACTTGGACAATAACAACATTCCTAAATTTACAGTTACCTTTATCCCCTAAAATCGCGTTGGCGTACACGCTGTTAGGTCGTCCTGCGAAATCCACAGCCTTGTTCACCAGAGCCTCCTTTAGAGCCTTGGTCCCACTCACCACAACTGCAGCTCTGTGTCCTATGTACAGGCTGTAGACGTTTCCATAAGTCCTCCTCATCTGGAAACAAGACAAAGTAAATAAATAGGTCCGATTTAATCATTGGTAACACATGTATCCACTGTCTGAAATGCTGTCCTGAAAGCATAGACTGAAATGCACAAGAGTCACAGACAAGTAAAGTATACATTTACCGTTTCAAGGTACTTCAAAGGGTTGGTCACAGTCAAGTTGAGTGCATTTCCCAGAAATGGCGGCGCAGTGGGTCCAGGGGGGAAGTTTTTGGGCCTTCGAGACTTGAACTGAACCAACAAGAACCAGAAACATACCCCCAGCAGCAGCAGAGAGGCGAACATGATGAGAGCAGAGAGAGAGATGAGGGAATGGAGAAACATTTGCTTAAATATTGGATACAGTACAACGTTTAGTAGTTTGTTTAGCCACGCCTCCACAGATAGTGGACTTTGCTTTGTAGAAAAAAGCAAGCATACATTCACTGAATCATTTCCAGATAAACATTCTTGTGGTACCAGATTTTAAACCTTAGAAGTAGGTGAGGATGTGTCCACTGACACATTGACAGTGTAAGGAGAAATCAAATATGTACTCAAGTAATTGTATGGGGCTGCATACCTTCAAAACAATATTAAGGAGTAAACGGTAGTGCTGTAAATTCAAAGTTCCTTTTTTTTTATTTTTATTAATTCCATTGTCCTCATATTCTGACCCAAAGACAATATTTGTAAAGTTTTTTTTGTAAAGCTAACATGGGAATATCAATAAAGGTAACATTTCACTGTTGATAATGCTAAGGTAAATCTAGCAAAAGTCATCAAATTTCAAGTTGAAAATATATCATTTCGGGTATTTTCTTTTTCTGCTTTTAAACACAGTTTTGGGTCATTCTGACCTGAAGGCAACAGAGGTAACTATATATGATTTGCTTACTCTGATACAGAAATAGTACTGTACAACATTATCGACTTCAGGAACTAACTAGCTAACACAGTGAACCCAATCAAAACTCAAACTGTCCTCATATTTACTGTACGTCTTCGCTTTGTCTGAAGTGTAGAAACCTAAGAGATTTCACTTCCAACTGAATCTGGTCTCATTCCAGCCTCTTTCTGTGGCTATAAAATATTGCTCTTGACTGAGCAATTTTTGTCCTTGGAAAAAATGTTATTTTACGAAAATTACAAAATGTGTTCATTATTGACAATTACTGTCTTAAAAAATGTGTTACCTGAATAAGTTATCATAAATAAAGATTTGTAGATAAATACAGAGATTCATTATGGGGCTCAACGCTATCTCCTACTATAATGTCTCTCTTTGGTTTGACTCAACTTATATTTTACCTATTTAATCTTATTTATATTAGTATAGTTTATTTATGCTGTGATTTTGTCATTGTCTAGGTATTAGCCTAGGCATTTTTACTATCACACAATATAGCCCTTAGGCAACAAACATATGTTTGGATGGGGAGGTAAACAATTTAATGAATGGACATGTATGGATATTATCTTAAATGTTATAATACATCCATGGGATGAATTTGTATTTGTATTTATTTATTTAAAAGGGACAATGCACTGACAAGAAGTACAATAATACTTAAAATGCAGGATTATCGCTTAAGCTAATTTCCATCCTCTGTCCCCAACCGGACCAGGTCCAGCTACACACCACACACCACTCACTCAGCAAAGCGTCAATCTATTCTGCACATACACCCATGCACTCACTCACACAGTCCTATATCCCTCTAAAACCCATCACCCACTTCCAATTTGCTTCCCCATACCCACACACTTTCCACCCGCACCCGCCCACCTTCCCATAACCACTCCACAATTTATAAATAATAATGGATAATTGTTTTTATTTCCTTTCACACAAATGGTTCGCGTTCGCAGCTTGAATTAGGATGAGCTACAAAGTCATTGGTTAGCGCCAATTTTTCAAATTCACTATCAGTCCTGTGATTGGCTAAGATCCTTGTTGCTCAATGATGCTGAGCTCTGATTGGTTGATTCGTCCAAAATGGATGGTGGTTAGTGTCGGACCGAGCAACAGTGCAACGAATGCAGGTAAATTACTAATAATCCTGATAGAAAATATTATCCGCCAACTACTATATTGAAGGTAAGATCAAGTGTCATCTCTGTTTAAGCCTGCCATGCTTTAATAACCTGATTATTTGCGATTTCTAATTAGCTAAAATACACGATAGCCCACAGATGGGCCGACACCGTGCGCTCTCGTGCGGGTAGCGGGGATGGACAGATCCGATGCAGGGAATGCATCAATGAGAGCGGAGAGAGACTTGTTTGTGATTATTTGAGCGCGCGTGATTAGCAAACGCAGCAGCCCCGTTAAGAAGACCGTTAAGGCTGGAGCTTATCGGTCCGGGTGGACCGGCACACGTGGCCCCGGGGCCAAACTGATACCAGGGTTCGGTACCCATCCCTAGCCTCAAGTGCGCACGGCCCTGACCAACTCTCCTCTCATTAGCACTAAAGATTACAGGGGTTTGGCTGGCCTCCCGACCGTTTTCAGTGCGCTGAGAGCGAGGATACTGTGGATGTCGCAAAAGATCAGTTAATCTTTTTGAAAACCAACCTCAAAGAAGAACATGTAGTTTAATCTTTACAGTGTCGCCATGTTAAAAATTGTTTAAATGGACACAAAGTATTCTGTCCAGCCTCTTGGCACTTTGTTTTTAAGTTCTACTTGAAGTAACAGTTTTAAGGAAGGACAAATATGTTACTGTTTATCACAGTACATTGCGTTCTATTTTGGCAGGATGTGAATGAACTGTTTACATATTTTTTGGCACCTCGCAAAGTCACTTTGTAATACTTTGAAGAATATGGAAATTTTTACAATATATTTGGCTAATAAATTATTACATTTACTTGTTGTATTCATTTAAAATAAGTGTTTTTGAGCTAAATTAGTCTCTGAACATAATAAGCATAAAAACTATACCTAATCTTCACAACATTATGTTTAAATATTGCACTGATTCAATGTTTCCCCATAGATTTATATAGGAAAACGTAATTTCAAGGGCCTTTTTCTCAAAATGCATTTTTCTCTCAATGTGTTGACACTATCTCCACGCAGTAGCACCTAAATACTTTTCCAGCCTTGGACTGAACAATATTTTGACGATTTTTTTTTTATAACTAATTCTTTGCCTGGTTTGTTGAGTTTTGAAAGTAAAAAAAATAAGGCAATTTCCACACTTAAAAACAGCTTATTTTAAAACTAAACGAGATATCCAAAATCCCCTCTGAAAAAAAATCTTTGTAGCCCATTCATCAATGACACCATGATTTTACCAGCACCATACTTCACATTGAGGATAAGGTTTTGATGTTGGTGTGCTGTTCCATTCCTCCACACATGACGCTGTATGTTCCAAACTATTCAACTTTGGTTTGCCAAAGAGCACTTGAATACATTGTAATAGGACACATTGTTACTGGATACTAATTGACCCAATTACAGATACGCAGACGATACTGTTTCACTGACAGCAGGTGAATATAGGCCTGTGTCATTGTATCAAACAGATTAGTGTGTGGATGCAAAACAACTTCCTCCAGTTAAAATGTACAGATAAAATTGAGATAATTGTCTTTGGCCCACAAAAGCAAAGAGAGATCGTTATTGGTCATCTTGAAGCTCTTTCACTGGGAACAAGAAGTCACGCTAGAAATCGAGGAGTAATTATGGACTCAGACCTGAATTTTAACAGTCGTATTAAGTCCATTACATCAGCAGCCTATTACCATCTAAAACACATTGCCAAAATAAAAACTAGTGTCTAAACCAGACTTGGAGAGACGAATTCATGCGTTTGTTTCTAGTCGTTTAGACCAGTGGTTCCCAATCTTTTTTCCTTGAAATTTTGTAATTGACTTCCTGAGCACGTTGTCTAGTTTTTTTCCCTAAATATCAATATTATTTCGAAAGAAAACTTATTTTCAATGATAACGTGCAGTAAAAGGTTTGTATTTCAGAGTGTTTTTGCTTTATTTATTTGTTTATTACACAAAACACAACTAAATACCAATACATTTGAGTTCAGCATATCATTTTCTAAATAATTGGCTGCATAAGAAATACAGTCCAGAGGATAGTGGAAAGACATAATTACAACCTGAAGAAACTATTATTCACAGATTCTTCATGTGGCCCTGAGCTCCACCTTCATGAACATTTTTGACCATTAGCATGTTAATGGGGAGGTCACAAATCTTCAACCTGTTTGAATGTGGAGAGGCAGAGGGAAATAACTGGAGGTGGTGAAAAAATCCTGTTTGTTCTCTATTTGAAGAAATTAAACTGGAGAGGAAAGTTTCTAAAAATATTTAAGTTAACTGTATCTGAGTGAAAAGTGAAGCTTGTAGGAGCTCTGCCTTTCCCCGGCCAGGACTAAATGTGCATGTGTTATATAATAATTTATATACGCAAGGCGGGCTATTCTGTGGGAGGTCGCAACTATACGTGGGAGGAAATCATAGTTTGGACACGTTTGTGCACTGAGCCAGACAGGCCCCTCAGCACGTTGAACAGCCAAACACATTCGACCTCTCCATTGGTGTGGCAGTCTCCTCCTCAGCTGTGAATCAGAGCTGAGATTTCCATGGCTACCACATTTCTGTGCGTGTTGTAATTCTGTACTTAGTCATGTAGCTTCTTTATTATTTGAAGTTTTATCATGGGACTGAGCCATACGTACAGTCTTGTGATAATACAGATATCTCGTATTTACTGGATGACTGCACATGATAATTATGTCTTTAATTATCGCCAACAAAGAAAGGTCATGTAACCGAAAGTGACTAGACTTGGTTAATACACTTGGTCATAATAATCTTATGCACATAAAGATTGTGGAGTGTTTTTTCAATCCACAAATACACTGATTCATTGTGGGGCCCTGAGCTCCACCTTCATGTTGTAAGGTTTAGGCGTCAGTGAGGCCAAACACCAGCTCGTAGTCGGGCTCTCGGGCGTCCTCAGGCCAAATGAACCTGAACTTCCTACGGGCCAAGCTTTCACCCAGACACACACGTGGACCTGGACAAAATATATGAAATGGTGAAAGAAATTCTACAATTATGTAAATTAAGAGGAACTTACCGCTTATCTCTCAAACTGTGTCAACACTTTCCCTTCAAGGCCAAGCCATGGAGCTAAACCAGATAAGGACTGAGCTCCTTGCCTCATACTTTGCATAACACTGACTCTCAGGATTGTAAACAACTGCACAGACACACACCCTCTCTAACCACGCCCCCGTCGTTCGGCGTCTGCCTCATCACATTACCTCAACCCCACACCAAAATGGCCGTCGTCTTTCCTGTCCGCAAGAAAAATTCAAACACCTGATCTGGTGCACTGTGTATTTTCCATGTCTTGATATTTTTATGTATGTGCTTTGCCTGTGTTTATCTGTAAGGCTGTTGTGTGTGTTCTGTTTCTCATGGCCTAGACTGGGTCCCCAGTAAGTAAATAAACAGTGATCGGCAGCTGTTGGTACACACCAACCGGAGTTTAGGATAGATGGTCAAAAAGAGGGATGAGGATAATAGTCTCAGTGATAAAACAGAAATACTCGTACTTACTTTAGGAATGGAGTATCCCATCAGCTCTGTGTCTCTAGTGGTTGTGTGGACAACACTGAGTGGGAGAGTGTCTGCTATTCTCTGACTTTCATGCACCACAGCCTGACGAAGCATCAATGAGTTATGAAAATGGACAATAATTATATCGTCACTATGCAGCTAATTTGTGCAGACTCATTCTACCTGGACATACGGCATGTTGTGTCTGTCTTCAAAAGCAACAAAGTCCTTTCCTTTCAGAACTTGATCAATCTCCTGTTGACAGCGCTCTGTGTACGGAAAAGACCGATAACATTTGCTTACTCAGAAACTCACTTATCTGTACATGATCATACCCTGGATGTGCGGCTTAGTCATGAGGTAGAGGAATGCAGTGAGCAGTGTGTTGGACGTGGTATCTGTCCCCGCAGAGTGAATACT
Organism: Proterorhinus semilunaris; assembly: GCA_021464625.1. Lineage (NCBI taxonomy): Eukaryota > Metazoa > Chordata > Actinopteri > Gobiiformes > Gobiidae > Proterorhinus > Proterorhinus semilunaris. The sequence goes on along the minus strand of CM038356.1, from coordinate 24,550,051 downwards.
GAGACATGACAACAACAATTCTTCAGGAGAAAATGATGTGCCGTCACTAACTCTCTGTTTAAATGTAGTAAATATTAAATTATTTGTCATCCGTACTAGTCCCTACAAAGGCTCTCTATAAAGACAACCCTGTTGCAAGAGTAGGAAATAGAACCCAAATGCAAGACCAAACTCAAGGCAAAGGTTTTTAAGAATTACATTTCCAGAAAAAGGAGGTACGGGGGCATTGGAGCAGGTAGGTATTGGACTGGGGCAAGTGGAGCAGGTAGGTACCCGGGCGGAGTCAGAACTGAGGCTGGTGTTTTCTGCAAAGGAGATGAAAAAAAACGTTCATAGGGTATCACAACGGTTAGTGCTTAGCAGTTAGTCCCGGGTTTGATTCCCTCCTGGACGGGGCCTTTCTGTGTGGATTTTGCTAAAAACATGTACAATAAGCCAAGATGAGAGCGTGATTGAGAGTGCGCATGGGGGACGACGGATGGAAATTAGCCCAAGGCACCCGTGTGGCGTGACATGCATGATTTGTTTATTTGTTTATTTATTAGGATCCCCATTAGCTGTGCCCATGGGCCAGCTAATCTTCCTGGGATCCTTTCATGAGACCCATGTTTGTTCATTAACATGCACTGTCACGACCAAATAAACCAATAAATAAATAAATAATAATAAATAAATGCCAAACGCAGTTTGCTGCATCCAGACCACGTAGATCAGTTAATCTTTTTGAAAACCAACCTCAAAGAAGAACATGTAGTTTAATCTTTACAGTGTCGCCATGTTCAAAATTGTTTAAATGGACACAAAGTTTTCTGTCCAGCCTCTTGGCACTTTGTTTTTAAGTTCTACTTGAAGTAACAGTTTTAAGGAAGGACAAATATGTTACTGTTTATCACAGTACATTGCGTTCTATTTTGGCACCTTGCAAAGTCACTTTGTAATACTTTGATGATTATATGGCAATTTTTACAATATATTTGGCTAATACATTATTACATTTACTTCTATTCATCTAAAATAAACCACATTGTTTACCAAATTAATTTATATAGTAAAAATGTTGAGCTGATGCATCTTAAATGAATCAGATTGTATCGAGATGCAAATCGAGTTGGAGACTCAAGATTCCCATCACTGGTAGATATACTGTATATTAACATGGATTTAATTTGGACAATAACAACATTTTTAAATAGATAGTTACCTCTATCCTCTAAAATTTCATTTATGTACATGCCCTTAGATCGTCCTGCGAAGTCCACAGCCTTGTTCACCAGAGCCTCCTTTAGAGCCTTGGTCCCACTCACCACAACTGCAGCTCTGTGTCCTATGTACAGGCTGTAGACGTTTCCATAAGTCCTCCTCATCTGGAAATAAAGAGTAAATAAATATGTAAGATTTATTAATTGATGCTATGGTCACACATGTATCCACTGTCTAAAACGCTGTCCTGAAAGCATAGACTCAAATGCACAAGAGTCACCCACAAGTTTGAAAGTTCTTTTAATGGTTTTTAAATGTTTTAATGGTCTTGGTCCTTCTTATCTTTCAGAACTGCTTTTACCTTATGGGAGGCTCCTCTGATGGGGTTTCCTCACCTTGGTCATCTGTACTCAGCCTTATGTACTCGATTTTGATTCTGTGAGTGAGTGAGTGAACTGTATATTGGGAGGATTTGACAGGCGAGAATGTTTTTAATGTATTTTTAAATGTCAAGCACTTTGTGGTGCACCTGTGTTTGAAAAGCGCTCTATAAATAAAGATTGATTGACAAGTAAAGTATACATGTACCGTTTCAAGGTACTTCAAAGGGCTGGCCAGTCAAGTTGAGTACATTTCCCAGAAATGGCAGCGCAGTGGGTCCAGGGGGGAAGTTTTTGGGCCTTCGAGACCTGAATTGAACCAACAAGAAACAGAAACATACCCCCAGCAGCAGCAGAGAGGCGAACATGATGAGAGCAGAGAGAGAGATGAGGGAATGGAGAAACATATTGGATACAGTACAACGTTTAGTAGTTTGTTTAGCCACGACTCCGGTGATAGTGGATTTTGCTTTGTTGCAAAAAAGCAAGCATACATAAATGTAAATTATTGATTCACTAAATCAGTTCCAGATTAATATTCTTGTGGTACCAGATTTTAAACCTTAAAAGTGTGCACTGTCATTGACCGTGTAAAGAGAAACCAAATGTTTACCTAACCCAAGTAATGAGGCTGCTTACCTTCAAAACGATATTCCTCAAGCAGAAGTAAAAGGTAGTGCTGTAAAAAAGTTCATTTATTTTATTTGTTACTATTTTTTATTGATTCCATATTCTGACCCAAAGACAATATTTGTAAGGTTTTTTTTTTGTACAGCTAACATGGGAATATGAATAAAGGTAACATTTCACTTTTGATAATGCTGAGGTCAATCTCGCAAAAGTCCTCAAATTTCAAGTTGAAAATATATAATTTCCGGTATTCTGCTTTAAACACATCTGACCTGAAGGCAACAGGAGTTAAGTAACTATATATGATTTGCTTACTCTAATATCGTAAAGAAACAGATAAAAACACATTATTGTTGGCCTCCAGCTTTCATCCTGTTTCTTTGAAAAAAGGCTTACCCATGAGTCAGTTCCTCAGGTTAAGGAGAATTTGCCACTCAACGGAAGATTTTATTAATCAAGCAACAGACATGAAAATGAGGTTTGAGCAACGAGGGTATCCCAAAAACTGGATAGATGAGGCATATTTACGGGCACTTAGCAAGACCCGTTCTGAAGCATTAAAAAAGAGCATAAAGAGGCAAAAACACTTCTCTGTAACATGCATCACTCAATATTCTGCTCACACACCTGCCATTAAAAAAGTTTTTTTGCAACACTGGCATATTCTAAAATCAGATCCTGAAATCTCCTCCATTTTTAAACATCCTCCCCTTTTTGTCAATAAAAGAGGTAAAAATCTTAGAGATGTTTTGGTCCGTGCCAACTTCTATTCTAAACCTAAATCAGCCTCACAAACATTGTTACGCCCTTTGCCCAATGGCAACTATCGTTGCGGTAACTGTGCCCAATGTAACAATACAGTCAAAATAAATCATTTTGTACATCCTCACACTGGGAAAAAAATATCCAATTAAAAGTGTAATCACGTGTTCATCAACCCATGTCATTTACATACTATGGTGCCCTTGTGGTTTAGCTTATGTAGGCAAAACTACAAGAAAACTTAAACAACGCATTAGCGAGCACAAGAGCTCCATCAGGAGGTATGATCGGGATTACCCAGTTGCTATACATTTTAATGATCACAACCATGATGTCTGTTCTCTGAGGTTCTATGGCATTGAACATGTCCCCCCTCCACTCAGAGGGGGAGATCATGATAAACTCCTCAAGCAAAGGGAGTCTTATTGGATCCACACTTTACAAACGTTGGCTCCAAAAGGCCTCAACGATGAATTTAACTTGAGCATTATTTTGTAACCTGAGTATTGTTCTTGTATTATGTACTGTGACCATGTTGTTTACATGTTAGGATGGATGCAGCTCCACCAGGTCCTTTTGTTCCACCTGTGGTCTACATCCATAGATTTATGTAATCGGATGCACTCTTGTTTATAATGCATATATTTTATCTACATATTTTCTAATGCCTGTTTAATATGTATTAAGGGGTTGACCTCTTTTTTGGCTCATTGTCCCTTTAAGAGGGGCACCCTTGGGTGCCAGTCACACCGTACTTAAGACTGGTCACCTGGAGCTCTTCAGCAATTTGCCTGATGAAGGTCTCAGGACCGAAACGTTGACCATATCCTATTAAACTACTTTTGCAAGGTTGGTAGTGTGCGGGAAGTAATTTTTATTATCTTACTCTAATACAAAAACAGTAGACTACTGAAAAACATTATCAACTTCAGGAACTAAATAACACAGTTTGCTAAACTTTTTTTGGGGGAAAGCACACGTAAGAAGGGCAAAGGGCACAAGGCAAAGGGGCTAGTGCTTGAGCACCATTTGGGCAACGTAAAAAAAATAAGCTTTAAATCATGAAAAAAAAACAACTCAAACTCAGTAAGGTTAAAGCCACTGCGGAGCATCAAAAAATAATGAAAGTCACATTGCGAAAAGAAAATATTTAATGACACACAATAACACCTTTTAACAACTTTATAAACAGGCCTAATTAAATTTGAGAGTCTGTAGTGGCTTTCCAAAATAAATATAAGCTTAGAGGTAAATTAGATAAAGTATCAACTAATGTATCAACTAAACCAAATTTGTAACGCCTCTGCAGTACTTCAGTAATTACTACTTGAGCATGTCTGACACATACACTGGGTTGCGGTGCCCTCTAGTGAGCTACCTAAATACTAGTGTTAGTTTTAGTCTTAGTCTTTTGACAAAAATGTCATTTCATTTTAGCCACGATTTAGTCAAATACTTATCTTCAATTTTAGTCTAGTTTTAGTCGACTAAAATCCCATGCAGACTTTACCCTGGTGCTGCAGTCTCTGGAGTGGACTCTTCTGCCCCCATTCATCCCTAACAGCTACATTCTCCAGCTTCATCTAAACCCTCTACCTGCCAGATTTTGACAGCTCTTTCCTTGGGCCCCTCCTCTTCATCATATACATTCTCCCACTCGGTCACATCTTTCGCAAGCACAACAGTCATTTCCACTGCTACGCGGATGACCCTCAGCTCTATCTCTCTACCAAACCATCTTCATCTCTCCCTCCATCCTCCCTTACCCTCTGTCTACAAGAAATTCATACTTGGTTCTCCAACTTTTTCAAACTTAACAGTTCCAAAACGGATGTCTGATCTCAAATAGGCACCTCCTCCACTCTCTCCAAATCTAGCAGTTTCTTAATTCCCATTAATAATTCATCTGTCCTTCCTTCCCCTCAGGTTAAGAGTCTGGGTGTCATCCTCGACAGTAAGCTCTCTTTCCGGTCTCACATCAATAGCATCACCCGGTCTGCGTACTTCCACCTGCGCAATATTTCTTGTCTCTGCCCCTCTCTCACCCCCCACACCACCGCCATCCTCGTCCACAGCCCCATCACCTCTCGGATTGATAACTGCAACTCACTTCTCTTTGGCCTCCCCAACAAATCCCTCCAGAAACTGCAGCTCCTCCAAAACTCTGCAGCCCGAATCAGCACACGGACCACTCGCCCCCGTCCTAGCCAATTGAAATGATCTGAGGCTCTTTCAAACCGTCATTGGAAGTTTTGGATGATTGTAGTCTCTTTAAATGTTTATTTTGTCATTTTTTAGTCGACGAAAATCCTTGGACATTTTGGTCATAGTGTTAGTCTCATAAAAAAACGTTTAATTTAGTTTTAGTCCATTTTTAGTCCAAAATATTACTTTGACTAAAATTATGATTAAATATTTTAGTCAACGAAATTAACATTGCTAAATACTAACTAGAATACAAGCGCTACAGAGCATAATCAGATTACTGGGCATTTTGCACAATAGTGATACAGTATTTATCAATGGTGGCCTATTGGGTCTATTCATAGCCAAACAGTTTTCTACTATCAATTAACTTTTCTTTTCACTAGAAAATGTTTGACAAGCACAGGTTGAGGCTGTATGTAGCACAAGTTACGACATCACAAGAGTTGACCTGGGGTCATTCAGACAAATCGCTGCCTTTTCAGTTCAGGAAAAAGTTTTTTCCACTGAAATGATGAGGGATATGAATGTTATAAAACATATTTAAACCTGGACTTTAAAATTGGCTCATGTACAGAATTAGCAATGTCAATTCAAGCTCATGATGTCTCGTTTGAGAATTTTATTTGTGAACTGGATAGCTCTACAGGAGAGTGACCTAAAGCTACATTATGTGGCCCTGAGCTCCACTTTCATGTTGTAAGGTTTAGGCGTCACAGTGAGGCCAAACACCAGCTCGTAGTCGGGCTCTCCGGCGTCCTCAGACCAAATGAACCTGAACTTCCTCAGCAGAGTCACCATGATGAGGAAGAGCTCCATACGGGCCAAGCCTTCTCCCAGACACACACGAGGACCTGGACAAAACATGTGAAACTATTAAAAGGTTCAATGGGGATCAGATAATGGGATCAAAGATAATAGGAGCACGCCCATAGGGGATGGATGTGGGTGGCATGAGATGGAAATAATGCAAGAAACAAGGAATACCACTTTATACTGTATACCTGCAGAGAAAGGCAGGGAGGCTTCTGGTTTGACAAACTCCCCCTTGTGGTTTGAGAAAGTTTTTGGGGTTGAATTCATGAGGAAACTTCCACTGTCCCTCCTCACTGAGCGCTGACGACAGGTTAGGGATGACTATAGTGCCCTGGGACAAAAACGGATACATTTTAGGGTACTTCCACATGTAGATGTACACAAATGTTTGGCCAGTTTAAACATGCATTATAGCCCCACTGATGTATTAGAGAAGGATGGAACAGCTACACAATCTTACTTTAGTGATGGAGTACCCCATCAGCTCTGTGGATCTGGTGGTTGCGTGGAAAACGCTGTCAGCGATTCTCTGGCTCCCATGTGTCACAGCCTGAGAAAACAAGTGATTAAAACAATTTCAAGTTAAATCTTCAACGTGCACAAAATCTTTTAAAACAACCTGACATACCTGGACACAAGGCATGTTGTGTCGGTCTTCAAAAGTGACTGAATCCTTCCCTCCCAGCACTCGGTCGATCTCCTGCTGGCAGCGCTCTGGGGAACAACGCAAATATATAATTTTTCATTATGATTTAAAAAGAGCAAACTCAGTTGTATGACCAAACACTACAGGAATTGTGAGTGGAAAAAAACCTTTTTGTGTTGTCATTCATATTATCTGAAAAATCTAAAATTCTGCCAGGGTATGTCAACTTTTGAGCACAACTGTATTAATTCCCTGATAGTCCAGAATTATTTAGCATTCAGAACATTTAAAGAGTTCCAGGAATTGATGCATACCAAGCTCCTCCCCCAGCACCCAGACATCTACTAAACCTATGGAGTTATTGGGTGAACTCACATAAACCCTCAAACCCCAGAGGGACTTTTCTGACTTTGTATTGGACCCTGTATACTGTACTACATAGGTCATGATGAGCACAGTAAAGACACAGGTATTCAACCAGTACAACAGGGACATGAGATGATGATCCTTCTTTTGGTTGGTGTTATGCAAGGATGAAGTAAACAACATTCAGATAAGAAAATAGATGAGACAGTACAATATAACTAGCAGTAACTAATATAAATGTTTTTGTCAATTAAAAAAACGTGCACTTAGTGCAATATAAGAAACCATTTCCAACATAGGCCTATTTCTATTGGTTACTGTATGTCCATATTAATAACAAACACACAATTATAGCATCATTTTATTAACATAAGTAAAAAATACATTCAAAGAAAAAATACATTTTGATTTGTGCATAGATCATTCATAGAAATAGAGACAGGAGCTTTGTCCTGGTCCGATCTGATTGTTGTGAGACTATTTCCTCTAACACCCATACATTTCCTTTGAATAATTTGTCGACATTACGACCTGATTTCATTGAACATTTTTGTATAAACACACCACAGTTGTATAATAAAGGGGGAGATGACATTTTCAAGTTGGAACATGTCTAAACCACATCTCCACCAACGATTTCACCGGTGCCTCATTGTGTGAGCTCCCTGAGCTCCACCTTCATGTTGTAAGGTTTAGGCGTCACAGTGATGCCAAACACCGGCTCGTAGTCGGGCTCTCCGGCGTCCTCAGGCCAAATGAACCTGAACTTCCTCAGCAGAGTCACCAGGATGAGGAAGAGCTCCATACGGGCCAAGCTTTCACCCAGACATACACGTGGACCTGGACAAAAATGCAAAATACAGTATTGTAGAATGTTACTCCTTGATTGATTACAATACTGTTGTACCTGCAGAGAAAGGCAGAAAGGCTTCTGGTTTGACAAACTCCCCTTTGTCGTTGAGGAAGTTTTCAGGGTTGAATTCATGAGGAAACTTCCACTGCCCCTCCTCACTAAGCGCTGACGACAGGTTAGGGATGATAAGTGTCCCCTGAGGCCAAAACAGTGACATTTAGAGCAACAACACAGAGCATGTGGCCCACCGATTTTCAACCCGTTTAAAAGGTTAAAATGGTTTGTCGCTGAGAGTGATTGACAACAGAGAGGGATAGGTTTCAATCTTACTTACTTTAGGAATAGAGTACCCCATCAGCTCTGTGTCTCTGGTGGTTGTGTGAAAAATGCTGAGTGGGACGGTGTCAGCGTTTCTCTGGCTCTCATGTGCCACCGCCTGACCAAGCAACAGAAGAGTTATGAAAATGGACGCAAGCAGCGTCTTGAAAATGTGAATAGAGTCAAAAGGAGAAGTATGTACTTGGACATAAGGCATGTTGTGCCTGTCTTCAAAACTGACTGAATCCTTTCCCTCCAGCACTTTGTCAATCTCCTGCTGGCAGCGCTCTGTGTGGAGACGAGACAAAAAATATAAAAACTATGACTATATTACAACAAAATCAAGAGTGCACGGTCTTACCTTGGATGTGTGGTTTGGTCATGAGATGGAGGAAAGCGACGAGCAGAGTGTTGGACGTGGTGTCAGTTCCTGCTGCGTGGATATTGGTACAGGAAAACAAAAGTTCCTCTACACAAAATGATGAGTTGTCGTCGATCCCCTTTTTTTTGGGGGGGGGAGGGGGGGGGGGGGGGAATAAAGTATGATTTACTGCATTCAATGAGCTCATAAAGCTAAAATCATGATCAAAACAACTTAGCAATTTAGGTGATTGTATGTTTCTTTCCTAGATAAATATGGAAGGAATTCTAAGTCCAGTTGTTTGACTTCTACTTAGTTGTAATTAAACCACCTGGCTGACTGAGAATCTACATCGATAAGTTAGTAAAACATTTAAAGTTCAGCGCAAAGTATCCACCTTTTCCATTTCATCCAGGTAGCAGTCGACAAAATCCCGAGGTTGTCTTGGCACTCTACTCTTCTTATGCTCATTTATTATAGAGGAGGTCATGCTTTTTAATGTCTGAGAGTGAAATATAAAAAATTAAATGTTACATATGTTCGGAATAACTTTTTTACGTAAAAACACATTCAAGATTTACGTTGAAACTCACCTCCATTATCTGAAAAGCTTTGTTGAAAGGCAATGGCAAAGAGCGTACCCAGTGGAAAGAATCATACACCTGTGAGAGAGAAAAAACAACGACCTCAATGTCAACACTAAAAGGTTTTAGGGAGCTTTATGAAACTATATGAAAACTCACAAAAGCCCAGGGTCCATTCACGATCCTGTTAATAGCCGTCACGTTACCCACATACTTTTTGATAAACTCGTCATCATATTCAAACCGTTTTCCGAAAAGAACGAGGCAGATCACATTGGATGCGATGTTGTGAAACATGACTTGACCACTAAGAGATCTGCCTAAACAATAACAAAAAAACATGAGTTTAGTAAGTCATTGCGGGTGATCCGGCCACAAGATGAAACTGGTACATCCCTGGTACGTACAGAGGTAATTACCAGGTACTTACGGTGGTATGGACGGGGCCATGCCATTGGTCCGACAACTCATTATTCCTAAAATATAACCCTAACCCTAATGGCACCCCTACTCAATGGTTGATTTTCGGAATAATGAGACGTTGGACTAATGGGTCAACCTCGTAACTCCTAGGTAGTTACCTAAACGTACCACTGTAAGTACGTGGTAATTATCTCTGTAAGTACCAGGGATGTACTACAGTAACTACCTGAGAGTTACCGGGCCGTATTTTAAAGTGTAACCAAATAGGGTCCTCTGTGAATAACAAAATATCATCCAATGCAGTTTAAAGCTTAGTCCAGTGTCATGAGTTCACAGACAGAGGTAAATACGGACATCATACTGTATTTATAACAGCACACAGTGCCCCTATGTGCCAGGTTACCTGTGTTCTTCTCCAGGTCATTGATGGTGATCTGCAGTTCTCTCAGAATCCTCTGCTCCATCGACTGTTTGCCCAAACCAAAGTTTCTCATGGTCATCAAAGAAAAGCGCCGGTGCTCTTTCCATTTGTGACCATAATCAGCTAGAATTACACCTGCCAATAACAAAGGTTCAAGACACTAGTTTGCAAAGGTATCTTTACTTTGCTGTCTTTTATAAATGAGATCGCTCATGAACAGTGTCAGAATCTTCATCAGACAAGGTATAGCTAAATAGTAAAGTAATTGAAAAAGCAGCATTATAAATGTATTATTCCATATAAATATTACAACGGACACAGTAAAAAGAGTTAGGACAATTGTGTCAATTATCCAAAATCGGTGCTCTGTGATATTGAAATAAGTATTGATCATCACATTTTTTATTTGAATCAAAATTAAGTTCCTCCACTGTCTAGGGCAGTGGTTCTCAAAGTAGTTGTCTGGAACCCCTGGGGGTTGCGGAACACTGAAATAGGGGTCACAAGATGATTTTGAGACAATATTTTTTACATGGTTGACATTGAGTTTCATGTATTTTTGATTGAAAACAGCATATCTTAGTGAAATTAAGCCAGATATTAAAATACAGTCTACAAACTAACATCATTTAAGCAGTGCCAAGTAACTCATGCCCCTGGAGGCCATAAGTGCCACTACAGGTGTCGTAGCATGTTACTGTTTTTTACTCAGTCATTGTCTGTGAGAGTAAATGCTACGCTGACAGAAAAGACAACAGCAGAGATTACACAATGGAGATAATTTTTATCACTCAAACTTGGCTGTAAATACTGTTTAAGTGACGCTAGCAAGCAGTTAGCTTTGCCTGTTAACTTCTTCTTTGTGATTCCATTAGTGTGCACTGCTGCCCTGACCCGGTGCAGGGAAAGCTGCAAGCATGGTTTTCTGGCCAGATACACCAGGGGGAGATCCCACTACGAAAAGAATTTATTAAAGGTAAACAAGTTACTTAGTACTGCTTTAAACCAGATTTTAAATGTTTTGCATCTTTAATTATAAATGTTAATTCAATTTTCCAGAAGGGAGTCCCTAGGTGATTGTTGAGTCGTTTCGGGGGTCGTGGACTGAAAAGATTGTATTTCAAATACAATCTTAGAAAAAGTGAGCAAGATGACGGTTGTTCAGTCGTGATCAGAGTTGGTTACTATCTTTTTTTTACTCTACTATCTACTGAAAATTGGACGGTTCATGTGACCGTAAGTAGAAATATTTAAGAAATAGAAAGGAGATTCACTTTGTTGACTTGCCTTTATCCTCTACAATAGCATTTAGGAACATGTGCTGAGGTCGTCCTGCGAAGTCCACAGCCTTGTTCACAAGAGCCTCCTTCAGAGCCTGAGCCCCACTCACCACAACTGCTGCTCTGTGTCCTATGTACAGGCTGTAGATGTTTCCATAAGTCCTCCTCAACTGGAAACAAGGCAAGAAATAAAACAACCAAACAGACCGATTTATATTTCATTACTGCACTATTTTGAAGAATAGTCTGCTTCGGTCAGCTAACTAACCTACTATCATATTTGAATTGAACAATTCGATCAAAATGGATAATACTTATGCAAACATCAGGATAACATCAAACTTCTTGAAAAGCCACGGGGGCTTACCCTGTGTGTGCACTGCTGGTTTGACTATTTGTGGGACCCCGCTGCATTAGTTTCAGAATCAGAATTCGTTTATTGCCAAGGTTTGTGAACAAGGTTTACAAACTAGGAATTTGTCTTGGTGCAAACGTGACATAGACATAGAACATATAACACAGAATTAGGATAAACAATAAGCTAAGAACGTTAAACTATAAGGCTATAAGGACATGCATAAAAAATATTAAATAAATAAGATAAAATAAAGTGACATATGGTAAGACAACAACAATTTGACAATGAACAACAGCAGGATTGTATATACAGATGTGTAGGCATATAAAGTGATATTAAGTGTTATAAAGTGATAGCAGCGGGTCTAAGTGTGGACACACCGCAAGTGCAGATACATCCATGAGTCTGTAACTGAGCTACAGAGACTTGTTTTTGTTCATGAGTCTGATGGCGGAGGGGAAAAAACTGTTCAAGTGGCGGGACGTATGGGTCTGGATAGACCGTAGCCTCCTGCCTGAGGGGAGAGGGGTGAATAGTCCGTGTCCAGGGTGAGAAGGGTCAGCTGTGATCCGACCCACACGCCTCCGGGTCCTGGAGGTGAACAGGTCCTGGAGATATGGGAGCTCACAGCCAATCACCTTCTCTGCAGCACGCACAATGCGCTGCAGGCGGTGCTTGTCCCGTTCTGTAGCTCCGGGGAACCACACGGTGATGCTAGAGGTGAGGATGGACTCGATGATGGCCGTGTAGAACTGCACCAGCATCTTGGTTGGCAGCTTAAGTTTCCTCAGCTGCCGCAGGAAGAACATCCTCTGCTGGGCCTTCTTGATGAGGGAGCTGATGGTTGGCTCCCATCTGAGGTCCTGGGTGATGGTGGTGCCCAGGAAACGGAAGGAGTCCACGATGGAAATGGGGATGGGAGAGTCTTTCAGGGTGAGGGGGGACGGTGGGGCTGTGTCTTTCCTAAAGTCCACAATAATCTCCACTGTCTTCTGGGCGTTCAGCTCCAGGTTGTTGTGGCTGCACCAGGACGCCAGCCGTTCCATCTCTCTCCTGTAGGCGGACTCATCACCGTCCGAGATGAGCCCGATGAGGGTGGTGTCGTCCGCAAACTTGATCAGTTTAACGGACTGGTGGCTGGAGGTGCAGCAGTTTGTGTACAGGGGGAAGAGCCAGGGGGAAAGTACACAGCCCTGAGGAGTTCCAGTGTTTGTAGTCCGAGTGTCCGAGACAATCTTCCCCAGCCGCACATGCCGTCTCCGGTCCGTCAGGAAGTTAGTGATCCACCTGCAGAGGGAGTCGGGCACGCTGAGCTGGTAGAGCTTGTCTCGTAGCAGTTCAGGGACGATGGTGTTGAAGGCAGAACTGAAGTACACACACACACAGGATCCTGGCGTAGGTTCCTGGGGAGTCCAGATGCTCCAGGATGAAGTGGAGGGCCAGATTGACTGCGTCGTCCACAGACCTGTTGGCTCTGTAGGCGAACTGCAGCGGGTCCAGGAGGGGGGCGGTGATGTCCTTGAGGTGGGGCAGGACCAAGCGCTCAAAAGTCTTCATGACCACAGACGTCAGCGCCACCGGCCTGTAGTCATTAAGTCCTGTGATCCGTGTTTTTTTAGGGACAGGGACGATGGTGGACGATTTGAAGCAGGACGGGACGCGGCATGACTCCAGGGAGGTGTTGAAAATGTCTGTGAAGACGGGAGCCAGCTGATCCGCGCAGTGTCTCAGGGTGGAGGGGGAGACACCATCCGGCCCAGGGGCCTTCCGCGGGTTCAGCTTCAGGAATTGCCGACGCACTTCCTCTTCTTGGATGGAGAGAGCAGGGGGGGAGGGAGGGTTTGTGGAGACCTTTGATGAAGTGCTGGGGTCGTTGATGGTAGAGGTGATGATGGGGGGAGCAGGGGCAGCTGGAGTGTCGAGAGAGGTGTCAAAGGCTGATGGGCGTTCGTGGCGGCAGTAATGTGTATTCAGACTCTGGGCGAGGCACAGGTCGTTCAGAGCCCGGTGGGCCTTGGGCTTGTAATTGGTGATAGCCCTAAGACCCCGCCACACTGCTCCAGAGTCATTGGAGGAGAATTGATGTTGGCGACGGGCTGAGTATACAGCTTTAGCTTTCTCCACCTCCCTGCTAAAGCTGTACCTTGCCTCCCTGTAATGATCTCTGTCGCCATTTTTGTGGGCCGTCTATTTCTCCTTTTGTAGGTGTCGGAGTTTGGGTGTGAACCAGGGCTTATCATTGTTGAAACAAACCCTAGTGCGCGTTGGTAAGATGCGCTCCTCATTGAACTGGATGTATGAGGTCACAGTGTCCGTATATTCATCCAGGTTGTTACCAGCCTTTAACGCTTCCCATTCTGAAGTCTCCAAACATGAGCGCAGCTCCTTCACAGCCTCAGTGGTAAACTTCTTTATTGTGCTCACTACCGGTTTAGCGAGTTTCAGTCTTTGTCGTGATCTGAAAGTCCGAGTGCAGCGTGGTATGCGTTGCGTATTGTAGTGTAACAGTGATCCAGCGTGTTCTCCTCTCTGGTTGGGCATTTAATAAACTGTCTGTACTTGGGTAATTCCTGGCTCAGGTTCCCCTTGTTAAAGTCACCAAGCACAATAACAAGAGAGTCCGGGAAGGTCCGCTCCGTGTGTAGAATCTGCTCCGCGAGCGTGCGCTGAGCTTCGAGTATGTCCGTGCCCGGCGATAGATAAGCAGCCACCAGAATGAATGAAACTATTTCCCGCGGTGAATAAAAAGGCTTACAGTTAATGATGAGATATTCAGAGCAGGAGAGCAGTGTTGGGAGATCGCAGTTTAAAATTGAAAACGTTAAATTTAATTAAAATATATTTCCAAGACATGCATCATTAAAGAACTACTTTGTCAACAAAAAGAAAAAGACAGGCTATGAAGCTGCAGAGCCCACAGCACTCACGTTGTTTTGCTTACCGATTCAAGGTACTTCAAGGGGTTGTCCACGCTCAAGTTGAGTGCGTTCCCTAAAAATGGCAGCGCGGTGGGTCCAGGAGGAAAGTTCTTGGGCCTTCGAGACCTGAACTGAACCAAGAAGATGCAGAGACATACACAAAGCAGCAGCACAGAGACCAGCATGATGAGTTCTGTGTGCTTGTAGGGACTCGCGTGAAGCAACTCACATTTCCCAACCTGTCAGCAAATTCCAGGATATGGACTTGTTCTTCCGGGTTTTGAGCATTTGTGTTTGGCCAATCACCTCACCAAGACCCTCCTCCTCCTGTGGGCTGCCTCCTGCCTTCTGCACAGCACGTGATGAGTAAATCAGTGCAGCAAACTATTCTACCCTGAGTCAACATACTTTTCACCCAGACCTATACCTCCCCTGCATGTGGTTTGTGAGTTATTTGCAGTGATGGGAAAGGCCGTGTTGGTGCAGATGGGCAGCCAGAGCAACTTCATCAAGAGTGAATAAATAATAACATTTGCAAGGAGATTCGCGGTCCAAAAAAGTGCTAGTTTATGAAGGGTCACTTTGTAGTATATATAGGATATACATTTTAGGTGAGACACTGCAGGTGAGAAGGGGAACTTGTTCAATTGCTTTGGTTGAAATAAAAAACTAAACTAAACTAAATTTAGATATCAATGTGATACTTTTGCGGTAGATTACTAACATAAATATGTGGAAGACAATGTATTGTAAGTTTACTTTGATTTATTTTTGGCAACACAATTTGAATAATGGATTGAGCCAGATTTAATGTATGGGTTTATTTTGCTGATATTTACAGACTTTTTCAGAGGGGATTTGTTGTTTTTCTTGTTTCTTGTCTCTTTGTTGAAATTCAAAACGCAATAAATCTGGCTATATATATATATATATATATATATATATTAAAAAAAAATCCTATATAAAAAAAACAAAACAGTTATATTAAGTCCAACATGGGAAAATTTGAGGTCTGTTGGTGCTACCATTGTGAAACGACCCAACAACAACAATGGGGTTAAAAAGGGTTATTGTTGAAGTGCTGTATAACCGGTTTGTCTACTTTAAGCCAGTGAAAGTGGACTTAACACCTGCAGTAAATTTGGTGCCAGTTTGGTTCATCTATATTGCCAAACAAAAACAAAAAAAGCTTCCCTGACCAGCCCAGCAATCAGAGCTGGTAGTTAATGAATGACCACAGTGCACACAGGTCTGTTCTCGAGGTCAAGTCAGTTAATAGTGTATAAACCTGAAGTTAGCTGAGTGGGTCAGTGTGGTTAGCCAATAGTTCCTTCTCCCATAAATTCTTCTACATCAAAAGTTATATTAGCCACATATGCATTTATTCTCTGTATTTGAACCTAACAGAAGCAGTGGATCTTGGTCTGTTTGCAAGTTGCAGCTTTATTATGTTAAATGTATTTGTATACATTTACCAACACAATGCTTTCACCTGAACATTGTTATTCATCCTGTACTGTGGTGACCTCTTTTGTTGCTGGATGACCTGACAAGCAACAGTAATAAAAAAATAAAAAGTCATAAATCTACAAGCAATTTTAAAACTTTCCTTGCGTTCAGCGAAAACCATGTGGAACAAATGACTTTAAATATACTTGTCTAAAAATACTTAACTTTATTGATTTCTGAATAACAACAGATCTACAGACATGGCTTGTAGAGTCACACTTTATTTACAAAAATGACTGAGAACCAAACAGCCGAGGCGAGAGAGCGCGAAAAAGGTTTGTAAATGTACTAAACCTATTCCCTACAACAACAGTCGCCAACATTAGCAGCTCAGTGCTCCTGTTGGCTTTGTGTTTCGGGAGTAGGCAGGAGTTTGCAGCGTGAACCTCAGCTTTAGGGGCTTCTTCTGAGCTACGACCTTCGCCGCTGTATGCGTTGCTTCGTCAGGCGTGTGTCCGAGATGTTTGCGAGTTTGGTTCCTGAAGATGCGAGGGGGCTTCTGGTTTACTTTCTGCGGCGGGCGGCTCCCTTCTTGCTGCTGTAATGCGCAAACGAAGAGAAATAGAAACACGTCACGGCTCAAGGGAATAGGAACTGGCCTAAACTGAATGTGGCAAAGACCTTGATAACTGAATCTGGATTATTTTAAGGCATTATACCAGATTTGCTTTTCATAGTAGATGAATAACATTCGTTTTGTCCTTCAGTATATTGTAAAAGCAGACACTTGGGAATAAACATTTTTATCAATCATGAAGTAGCAGTGTAGCTGTTGTTTACATTTTACATTGTTTCCTGAAAGATGTGAAACATGTCCATAAACTCATGTCTGTAAAGAATTAGGAAAGTTGGGAATGAGTTTGGACCCACAATTCAAAATGTATGCAATCCTTTCACTGTTTGCCAAAAATAAAAATCAGGCATAGATCCTATAGAAAGAGTACTCCTGATATTCGCTGAATTCTGTTTGAATATGAAATATAATGAGCTATGCAGTAACACCGTAACATACTAGAGCGGTGTTTACACTCTTTAAGCTAAACGTCTATATGCCATGTTTGCCATGACATAATTACAAATGTACTCCTTAGAACAGCTTTCCCAAATACAGTGTTTGAGGTGAAAAACTGAAACCGTGCAACATAAATTCAAACCTCGGGCCAACACTTGCAGCTCATGCGGTACTTACCTGTGCAGACCAACCCATTTCCCAGTCCTTAGCCCTGAATCTTACTGATGGGACGAGTTGAATGATATATTTAATGTGAGCAAAAAATTTAAATATATTTAATAGAACAAAAAAATGAAATCGAGGTTGGAAATGAAATGACACGAGTTGAGACAAAATGTTTGGAAAATACATTTTTGATCTACTGACACATTGGGAGTTTTAGTAGTAGGTGCACAAGATAAAAGGCTAAAACTCCAATTGTCAATGGATCATAAAATTGGTCAATGGTGAGTAAGGTTTTTGACAACGAATACCATAGGATATTTGTTTGTGAAGGCTCTCATTCATCCAGGGAGTATCCATGAAAGAAAAAGGTTATGGCCCAATCTCAATTCTCCTTGTTAGCCCTCCGCTTAGCCCTTCCCCTCTGTTATGCGCGGTCACGAGAGACGAAGGTTTGTCCCAATGTTGTTTTCGTCAACGAAGACGATAACGATATGATGACAAGCTACAAAATAGCTCTTTGGGGACTAAAACCTGATGAGACGTCTGAGTTTACGTCAATGAGACGAGACTAACATGGGAGAAAGTTCAGAGTTTGAACAGAGTGGGTAAACGTGACACAGAGCAGCGCCGTCAGCTCTCATGATGCTCTCTGAGCCCGGGTCCGAGACTGTCGGTGCCCGGTCTGAGCGCACCTCGGCAGCCTCCGCTCAGGCCTGGGGCTCAGAGCTGAGGCTGCAGCCGACGGTCCCCGCCCTGAGCGCACTGTGAGCGGGTTTACCTCTACCCATCCCGTGTGCTATATGAGCGGATCAGCTGATCTCTCGCAGGTCTGGCTAACGGGCTGCAGCCACAGCGACCCGGCGGTGGAAGCAGCAACACACGGACAGGGGGAAGGAGAATGTAACGCCGGATGAAGCAGAAATAGATGAAAATCTGTAGGGTTTGGGCCGAGACCGAGTCCTGTTGTTTAGGTGTTACAAAACAGCATCAGTCTGTTACAAGTTACTGATGAAGTGGGGGCTTGCTTTTTTACATTTTCTATCATATAAATGTGTTCAAATTGATAAAAATATATTTACAAATAAGATTCCATTACAAACTCACATAACCTTAATCATCTGTGTTAGTTGTAAAATGCAGTCAAATGGAGGGCTGTCCCATTTCTTAGGGCGGTCTTTTCAACCCTCTCCCTTAGCCCTCGGTTTCAAGGTGTAGGGAAAGGGCTAGGGTAAGGGGTAGGGGTAGAAAAGAGAATTGAGATCGGGCCTAAGACATCGACTGGACAGGGTTGGGTAAAGTTGAGGACGTTTCGCTTCAAGTCACAGAAGCTTCTTCAAGCTCTTCAAAGACACGATTACTGTGTAAAAAAAAATCAGTTTAAAGTTGTTTATACTGTAAACCACTTGAACACCAATTGTTTTCTTCCCGTCTCCTGGGAAGAGCCTGGGTCTTTTTAGTCCCCTCCAGGTTGGGTAATTGTGTCTTTTATGACCTGAAGAGCTTGGAGAAGCTTCTGTGACTAGAAGCAAAACGTCCTCAACTTCACCAAACCCAGTCCAGTCGATGATGTAACCTTTTTCAACCATATGATACTGTTGTGATGAAGATGAATGAGGTTAACTCAGACGAGAGCTTGAGTTAAAACGTCGTGATTATTGGTCGGTGAACACGGCGTGGACAGATCACTACTCACTGCTTCTTCCACTCATCAATGCGTTTCCTGTACGTGAGCACCTAAAAACAAAACGACACAGCAGCCAGTTTAACGCCTCGCAGCATGTTACCTCCGTGATGTGGAAACTCGCCTTTTGAATCCTCGCTGCCAGGAAATGGGTCTCCTACTAGTGGAATGTGGGAAATCGAGACTTGCCCATGAACAAATGCGCTTGGCTTTAGCAAGCAGAGGTAGCAAACTTACCCTGTACGACCAGGCCCAACCACACGCACCACTTCTTCACACCCCCACCTTAAACTTAAAAAACAAATCTTGCATACTGGTGCGGTGGTTGATCCCGGTGGCTGTGGCCTGGCGTGCAGCTTCATGCTAACCGCCTCATGCAGCGAGTCCCGACTGCTAAGACTGCTCTGCTCTACTTACAATTTACTGAGCTCCTCCACTCTCTTACGCAGAGTTGTGACCTGGGAATCAAAGAGCAGATTATTTAACCGATGCAGTACTCGCTGTATTGGTTACCACAGCTCTGTGTAGCCTGCTTCTCCTAACTGTGGGGTAAATGAATAGATTATCTTCTTCCGCTATCCTATAAAATGTAAGAAATTAAAAGTAAAAGACTTCAACATGACAAATGTAAAACAATATGTCTGCTTTGAAAAGAGGATATTGCTCATTATTACATCAATACAAATTTCTGAAGAACCTATAAATGACTGGTAAATTGCTTTAAACAATTGTATCTACGCAAACACTCATATTAAAAGCTTTCACTGCAATAAAACAGCGGCCCTGCCTCACCTCATACTTCTGCCTCTTCAGTCTCTCCATGTGATCGAACTTCTCAGACTCCAGCTGCTTCATCCAGTCAGACAGCTCAGTGATCTTGTCCCTGCACCAGCCACACATGGACATTAGGACAACAGGCCGGACGCATGGACAGATTAATCACAGTCAAGACACCATGGGGCGCATACCTCAGTTTGTCCTCGTTCAGATGGTCAATGTTGAGTTGCTTGCGCCTGGCGGCCAGGATCTTCTTCTTCTTCTCCCTCTCAGTCTCTTTCTTGCCTCCTCTCTTCTGGTCAGCCTGATTGGAGAGGGTTGACGGGCAAAGTTAACAATATCATCGTGGCGGCGCAAAGATGTGAATGTATCTTGTGCTCACTCTCTGCAGGTGGCTGCTGTAGTTGGAGCCCATGCTGGACAGAGCGGACTTCTTCTTGGCATCCTCATCTGCCTTTTTCTTGAGATCGGTCTCCTCCCTGGCCCGCCTCTCCTCCTGTTGGTCACCAGAGGAACAATAATGTAAGTCACATAAGTATATGTTGAGATCTCTATTATTCGATACATGAGTGATTATAATGACAGACCTCACGTCTGGCCTGACGCTCCTTGTCCTTCTCAGCACGGACCCTCTGCTGCTCAGCCCTCTCAGCACGACGCTTCTCCTAAAACACAGCGATCCCAACACATTGTCCCGTATTCCACAAAAAAAAAAGGTGAATACAAACAAAGGCTAGTATTTTACCACCACAGCTAACAATTTAAATTCAACCTCCTTGCCAGGTCACTGTTTGAGAATGGAGGATATCTGGTGCTTTATGTTTTTTAAGTTTCAAGAAGTGATCTATTACATTTGTGGTGGACGCTTGAACTCACAATTCTGTCCTTGAGGGCGATCAGCTCCTCCTCCTCCTTCTTCCTGCCCTCAAAGTGAGCATCGATCAGGCCCTGCAGCTCAGACAGATCCTTGTTCTGACGCTTCTTCTGGATGTCCTGCGCCGCACAACGACAAAATAACTCTTCACATCTACCCACGAAGGCAACATTAGGTCGAGGGAAATATACTCACGTCAAAATCCACTTTCTCACCATCAGGAATTTTGGGAGCGGTAGGCCTAAGGATCAGGGCAATAACTCGCATTAGCTTAACACACGGCCCATTTTAGCACAGTGTTTATAAATAAAATGTTTAAATCAATCCCACTGTAATGAAAAAGGACTTACTTGAACTTTGGCTTCTCCTCTGCAAGTTAAAAATGAAGAAGGGACAAGTACATGTATTTGGGTTAGAAAGACTGAAGATAAATGCATTTCTGTCAGGCATTTCAAGGATTACAATTATTCAGTTAAAAAATATCAAAACATGTCTTTTTAAAGTTGTGGTTAGAAAAAGAGCAAATAGAAACCCGACAAAAAAGACAATAAAAAAAGATAAGGATTGGTAAAATCATCTTGCTGTAAGTGAAGTTACTCTATGTTAAACGTGGTTTAGAAGTAATTAATCCCTGTCTAAGATCTATTGGATAACTTGGTTTTGTTGGCTTGACCCCAAAATCCTTTTAAACGAGAAAGACAAAGTTGTATTCTCTCATGTTTCCCTGAAGAACCAGATTCCTGCGGGTCATGCCATGCAGATGCTGTGGCAGAGTTTACTGGGGTTGCTGCAGTGAAGCACTTGTTAGCGTTCATATTCTGTCACCCTTTCCCTTTACTCAGCACTTTAGTAATGATTCTCCAATTGCTCTCCTGAAGTCAGACAACAGATAAAATTTGGACAGACATTTTGTGAACAGCAGGCGTTCCCCAGCCCAGTACAGGACAGACATAGACCAGGACACTGTGGTCCCCCCAAACCAGAGTCTCATTAAATCAACATACCTTCCTCTTCAAGGGCCTCTGCATGCAGCAAGCATCGAGAACAAAGCAGAATAACAAGAGTTAGCAGGCACCCAAGCTGACAGTCAGCTCTACAGTCAAAGTATAAACTACTCGAATAGTTGCTAGGTTCCGTATTAGCAAACAATTGGTTTGCTGATCACTCTAGTACAATACACACATATTACAAGGTGTTCAGCACAAGTGTGCAAACAGGTATCAGAACCAGCAAGTATTTGAGGAACGGAACAGTGTTGAAAGACTAAGCTGAGTTACTGAAAGTCACCTGCTATTGAATGCATTTCATAGCTAGAAAAGTTCTGTAACATTATTCACCCAAATAGCAGGTGAAGGCAATAGATTTAAAGGCCAAGCCCAGGAACATGGCAGCCATAATGGCACATCAGACACATTTGGTCACTACAGTGACCATGCTGGGCAGCAGCTCGATTATTTAGTAAGACACACTGGCAGAGGTCAGCTGACATGTACTCCATGAACAGCAAGTACATGTTTACAGAAATAAGAAAAGAAGTGGACACATACACTGAAGGAGGCCGTCTGTGTAAGCTCTCATTCGTACAGGAGTTGTCCATTTTCAATGAAGGTACTTGAGTCATCTTCTGTACTCAGTAGTTGAAGTCTCGAACGTTTCGCCTCTCATACAAAAGGCTTTGTCAGCGGACTAAAGTCCCGCTCAGCCCGCAGCTTAGAGAAAGACCACGAGGAGTTGGGGTTGGCCCAGCTCCTCCCATCTCTCACAGCTACTCTCAACTGTGGGTAAACACCTTTGAAGTAGAGCGTCTCTAATGACCTGCTCACCCCAGTATCGGTCAGTCCTGTCCTATTCATAGATGATCACTGCCAATTATCTGTCCTGTTCATGGGTAATCACTGCTAATTACCTGCCTATTGTTCTTTTGTTGGCCGAGGTGCCGTCTCCTTAGACTGGCAGTGCCCTGTCGGCTGTCCCTGAAGGAGATTGGAGTAAAGTCAAGCAAGATTAAATCTGAGCCCACCATTCCGGTTCATGGAGGGATTTTCTTACTTGACAAAAAATAGCTTTTCTTTATTTTCTTTATCTAAGCTGCGGGCTGAGCGGGACTTTAGTCCGCTGATGAAGCCTTTTTGGATGAGAAGCGAAACGTTCGAGACTTCAACTACTGAGTACAGAAGATGACTCAAGTACCTTAATTGAAGACTGAAGGAGGCCAACATTGGGAATTTACTATTGAGAGCAGCCTTTATTATTACCCCGAATTTGAATCAGAGACTCGTGAAAAATGCATCAATTTGCATTAATAAAAGCAACACTGATTTTTATAGCTGCAATTAGACTACTTTTATTATTTCTTCGATTTATGTATTTATTTTTTATGTACTGTCAAAATCCTGCCTGTGTCAGCTGCGCCCCTGTTCCTCCTCCGCCTGTGGCTGCTCACTAAGCAGTGAGGAGGAGACACAGGCTCCTGACGAGTCTAAAGACTCAACTTTAACCAGGATTCATGACTTTTTTTGTTGCTTTTAAACCGGGCAGATTCAGAGGAAAGATTGTGTGGAAAAGGCCGACATCGCGCTGTAACTGCACGCCGTAATTCCGCGCCACTCCGCACTGTTTTATCGCCTTTTCTCTTCATTATGCTTCCTAAATTAATCTGTAAAACAGAAAACATGAGGCCGATTTATATGAAATAAAAAGCGGACTAAAGCTTGGGAAGAGTAGACTTCGTTCATGGATTAGTTTATGTCCGTGATGATTTCGTGATAAATGCTGTTATATTGAGGCGCATTAAACCCGCGCACATGGGGAGCAGACTGAGCTGCTGCTGATTTTATGATTATTCTCCAGTTTCTCTCTGAAGAGTGGACTTTTGTCCAGCGCAGATTTAGTGAGTGACAGGCATGGATCTGTTATATTATGAAAGGAGAAAGGGAGGATCTTCGAAATACGGGACAAAAGCCGTCCTTTGATTCAATACTGGACGCACCTTTATTTTTAAAAATACGGGGCGATTCCTTTTTTCAAGGGTCGATTGGCAACCCTAATTAGCATACACGCAGTATCATGACAAAAGTGAACTAAACTCTGCATTAGCTACTATAGTTACATTGTAACAACTTATTATCTCAGATAGGACACTTTATGTCAGCGCAGTGCAAAGACATGAAGCAGCACCACTGTATGCTAATTAGTTATCATCAACTTGCATAATGCATTATATGTTTTTTACTTTAGGAATGTGACTCGTAAAAATACATTTTTCAAAGTTCTCAGCCTATATTTAAAAGCCAGACTTTTAAAAGTTTTCTTCACTATACTTATTTTGATGTCCATAGGCCTAAGTTTAGTTCTGAAGCTTTGGCCGTGTCATTAGTCATGCTGTAACTATGAAAGCTGGTTACTGACACAGGTGATGAAGGGAAGGTAGCTTTAGCATTAGCAGCCCATGGTGATCACAGCGGTCTGTCTGTCTGGCTGTAGCCGGCGCACCTGTCTCTGGGTTTAAGGATGATAGAATACCCCTCCCTTCAGTGCCACATACCTTCAGACTCTGGCTCAGGCTCGGGTTCTGGTTCTGGTTCTACCACTGGTTCTGGTTCTGGTTCAGGTTCTGGCTCGGGTTCTGGCTCTGCCTCGGCCTCG
Organism: Proterorhinus semilunaris; assembly: GCA_021464625.1. Taxonomy (NCBI): domain Eukaryota; kingdom Metazoa; phylum Chordata; class Actinopteri; order Gobiiformes; family Gobiidae; genus Proterorhinus; species Proterorhinus semilunaris. The sequence goes on along the minus strand of CM038356.1, from coordinate 24,525,867 downwards.
GCCTCAGGGGCCGCTTCTGGGGCCACCTCAACTTCCTCTACTACCTCCGCTTCTACAACAGCTAAACATGCAGCAGGCACGGGAGGAGAGCGTTAACAGGTGTCAGACAGATGGAGACTGGACAGTCTCGAGGACTGCCACATGGCGGCGCTAGAGCATGGATAAACCAAGCGGTTAATTTACAAGAGAAACGTCGATGATGGATGAGGGTTTTCCATAGAGACGTGCACTCAAGAAAGAGTTCTGTCCTAAGTGATACTCTGTGTTCTGTCTTTGCGTCGGTTGGTAGTTAGTAAAGACATGCCACAAAGATTGGTTCTGGGTAAGAGCACGCATTGAAATCGAAATGTGACTGTATTAATGTGAGTAACATTTGGAGTTTGCAGACTGTCTTACCATCGTATTCTTCACGTCCAGCCGAGAAAAGAAGGAAAGAGCATTACAAACTAGATCCCACCTGTACCCAGTTTGGTCATTTTAACAAAGCAAAATGGGTACACTGGGATCCATGCTAAGCATTCATAGCACAATCCCCAGAGCTGGAAGGCATACTTTTTGCAAAAAGTGACCATTTACAGGTAGATAAGGCCTTTTGTTGTGCTCTGGTGGACTGTAATGGTCATGCAGAGCTGCAGGTATAATTGAAAACTAGACTCTGCTGTATTTTACCTTTACTTTGGTTATGATTGAAAATATAGCATTATCTTGTTGTCAGTGATAGAGCCTGCAGCCATGCGACAGCAGCATAGTAACATCCAGTATGTGCAGATTTGCTTTGAGAAACAGTGTTTGCAGAAATGAATCTGGCGGAGTCAAGCCAAACCTGCAAACATACGATTTTATCCTGTGCATATACAGTATGAAGGAAACTAGTTATGTTGGTTCAATTGCACATGACAAGTATAGCATGGACCTCTTGGTTGTACCTAATTTCACTGAATATTGTCTGTATTTGTGTTATAAACAAAAAGTGGTACTTACCCTCAGCCCCACTGCAAGAAACAGATCAAGACAAACGTCACATTCCACTCCAAAAATATTGACATTATTGTTTTAAGGTAAATAATAATTGTACTTACACGTCTTCTGTGTCAGACATGGTGATAGCGGACTTTAACACCTGATGGTGGAGAGAGAGGAGAAGAACTTAAAGTCTCCCCGCGAGAAGTAAGTAAGCAGCCGTATGTATTTTTAGGCTGGGATTATGTTTCAAATATCTTAAATGTCTGCGCCTGACCCCACCCCACTGGCCCTAGCATATCTCCCACCACCCTTCGCCTCAATTAAAAATCCCCAAATAATTCAAAGCTTACAAACCGTTTGGATCAAAATCAAGGATATTGAAATGAAAGGGTAGGGGAATTTGAGCCATAGAGGCTAGAAACTGCCTCTCCTAATGGTAACTGAGAAGAGCTGCCAAACTTAAGAATAGGCCGGCAGTCTTAGAGGAAGGGGAGATTAATGGTGTTTTGTTGCCAACCAGTAGTTAAAAAAGGGAGCACAAGCTATCGCAATTCATCCACTTGTTCGATACGTCCATGCGTAAAAGTTCAGGGTTAAAAATGTGAATGTTACACCGACTGAAGCTTTGAATATTCCTGATACTATGCACTACTACTATCAAATATTATTAAACAGCGTTATCTACATTTCTCGGTAAATAACTTTCACCCAGCTGTAAACCTTGCACCTATTCTAATTGTAAACTCATCCTTAAACATGTTCCAAATATTTCTCACATTTTCGTGAAAGCTCCTAAATTCGCCTCACAAAAACAGATGGACATGTACTAATGATGACCCCAAAACGGGTGGAATGACTGCAGTTGTGTGGGTGTTGCGTGTCATTTGCTGCTTTCCCCTCTGCAAATTAAACGCCATCAGTATCTTCAATGATAAACACACATGCCCTGGCTCTATCCATAATCCACTCTGTCAGCGATTAGATGCGAGCTCAGGCGCCCATTAGCAGCATTAGTGCGGGACATCAGAACTATTTCTAACACGCAGCTGCTTTGGGTCCAAGGGAGGGGGTCCTGTTTCAGCGACTCCATGTTGGCGGATTGGGTTCCCCCCCCCCCCCCTTTTTTTTGCCTTTAGAGCACTACCCATAATAACACCTCCATGTCCTTATCTGGTCGTGTCGCTCTCATATGGCTCCTTCAATCAATTCCGTGTGCATACCTCCCTGCTGACCGGGGGTTAAAATAAAACTCAAGTTGGGGGGCGATGTGTCTCAAGTGGGCAATTAGATTTATTATAAGTCCCCCCCCCCCCCCCCCCCCCCCCGTTATGTAATGTGACAAATCATAAAAAATAGTTACAAGGCATCCTCCGATCTTTGACCTCCATTCTAGATGATAATTTGTTGATCCACTTCGCTGTACGCGCCTGCTACACCTACTGCTTTATCTCGATCTGGAGACCTAAACGCATTAAGCTTTAACAATGCTTAAACTCTAAACAATGCCGGCCGGCCGCTGTGTAAGTCAACAGCAATAACTAAACAGGCGCATAGCGCATTAGTGTTATCTTCTGTCTCCTCAAGCGGAAAGCCACTTCAAAGGCCGTAAGCCATCTGTAAATCCCACAGGTATGGACCGCTGGATGCTGACCAAAGCGGGCAACAAAAACAACAACAGAATCCCTTATGACAGCTGCTGTTGCAATACTAGACGCTTGTTATTTAAATGAGACAATCCGCATGCCCTGAAGACTAGGATACAAAGGCTACTATGCACATAATATCCGGTTTTAAGCATTCATTTTGAGATCTAAAGTTAGCAAAATTGTTTTTATCCATGACAGTGATTTATTTATTTATTTTTTTAAACTCTGAGACATTGCTGTCAGATTTGTGGGAGGGGGGTCAAATACGCTTGATTTCCTACTCACGTTTGTCTATTCATAAAATAAAAGTAATAACCAGCCACTCCGCCTAGTCTATCCATCCTTACCTCAGAAAAGCTGAAAGAAGCGAGCTCCCCGCTGGCCGAGACAGGCTGTAAGGTTCTGCAAACTTACCGCGCTGATTATGTCCTTCTGTTATAGTGACACATGACACTCAGCACCACGCCATTGGACGAAGGAGCACACGAGGGGCACCAACTTCAGCCGGCCACCCCTCCCACCCCGCCATCTACCACAGTTTCTTTTTTTTTGCTGGCACTCAAAAAAGGAGATGCAAGGAGTCAAGGTAGGAGTCTCAAGTTTGGAGAAGGGGTTTAGCCAACAAGGCCCCCCCCCCCCCCCCCCCCAAACACACACACACTCCCTTTCCACCCCCCTGTAAGGTTGCTATTCTGGGGGTGCTGCGTTAGGCAAGCACATTTTCTCCAGAGAGCGAGACGAGAGTTGGCCGTCCTGAAGCGAAGCAGGTTCTGTGATTTTAGATATAGACGTCAAGTATGAATAATAGAAGCACATTAAAGTCAAGCTGTACACTGACAAACTTCATTTACAATTTAGATTGACTTGCAAGGGTATACAATCACCTAGTCAAAAAGAACCCAATAAAATCACTCAGTTTTCTTTAGTCTGTGTCGGTTTTGACCTTTCAGCACTACAAATCCAGGTCATTACATTATTGGCTTAGCACCAGACTATCAATACATCTATAAATCTTGAAATCCATCCATCTTCTTCCACTTGTCCGTTTCCGGGTCGTGGGGGCAGCTGTTGGAGCTGCCCAAATCACATTGCACCAGCCCCCATGGCTCCTCCTGCAGGTGGTGGGTCCACAGAAGGACGGCCTCATGGTTCTAACCGGGAATGTTGGTCTCTCATAAGGGGCTTCAGAACCGCTCTTTGTCTGACCCGTTGACTAGGACCTGTTGCCATGGGAGACCCTACCAGGGGCACGAAGCCCCCGACAACAGAGCTCCCAGGATTATTCGAGCGCTCAAACCCCTCCAGCACGATAAGGTGGCAGTTCATGGAGGGGACATCTTTAAATATTGTACCATGACAGTTGCAGTTTTGTGGTTTTGGCCTAAATATTTCACATCTTTGGCTTGTGTTGACTTCATTAGCCTGCTGTCCTCCTCTTTGTTGTCTAACTAAGCTTTAGTAAGCATCATTTATCTCACTCTTACCTCATAAAGTTATGGGAGGCTTCTATTCCTGGGTTGCAGGTGACATCACATCATTCTAAAGGCCAATACTATTATATGGTGGAAAAAAAAAAAATGTTTTTGAGGACATTTTTTGTCTTGTACTGAGAGATCATGGACCCAGTGAGTAATATTAATGATCATTTTTGTAATTCATACATTTTCTTTTGGGTCCATGATCTCCCTGTACAAGACCAAAAATGTCCTCAAAAGCAAAATAATGTTTCCTCTATATAATAGTATTGGCCTTTAGAATGCTGTGATGTCACCTGCAACCCAGCAATTGGTCCCTTTTCACCGGTGTACTGTGAAATAATTGTCTTTGTCCTCTAGAGGGCGCTACAGTGACAGATTTAAACCTGCAGGCAGTGGCCTATGGAGCCAAAGTGATACATATTTCCATCCCCCAGAGCCACAAATAGGCCCAGGCCATGGCCTCTCTCTTCAGCATATTGTCAAATAGTTCGGAGACCCGTCACCGCAGTAATGGCAGAGCAGGTGAGATTTAAAAGGGAATAAACATTTGAGCAATATATATTTAAAAGTTCAAACTGACAAAATATGATCTTATATTCGATTTTTCGTTTACTCACAAGTTGCCGTTCATAAACTTCAAAGCTGTAACTGGTTTACTAGAGTCTGTGACCTTGCACCTCTGCTATCTGTTAAAAAATACTGTATTTAGCTTTTTAAAAGCAAAATAGTGTTGTGCAAGAAACATTTACAATATATAGAGTTGGTTTGTGTTTTCATAACAGCATCAAATTCTCAGTTAGAGTAATGTTGAACCATTGAAGAGTTTATTATGTAATACAGCTATATAATTTGGAATTCTCAACAAAATATTCTGATGAGTATTGCAGATGATCCAGTTGTTGGCTGATGTAGCATGAAAGAAGACAGTATGGGGTGTAACCAATCTTTATAACAGTGGTTTTTAACCTTCTTATCTCGAAGCCCACCCTGTAGTCAGGCTGTTTCCTCCAGTCCAAAACTGTGGCTCCCACAAATGTATCAAAATGTACAAATAATGGCCATTAAAGGGACAATTCAGGATTTTTGACATAGGGCCCCATGTCCTAGTTATTCAGAATGTTGTTGATTTCTGGAGATATATATTTTTATTTATTTATGCAGTCCTTAAATTTGAAGAGTTACGTGGCGCTAGGCTAGTGCTAGGTTAGCGCATTTCTACAGTAACAGCTAGCCTGCATTAAAAACAGTCTGACCCACCCCACAGTGCACCTGAGGCAAATCACTTATAACGCCAGACTAATGATATAAATGTCTGTGTCGATTGAATAATTTTAACCATTTTGCATTTAAAATAACTTTTAATGCAAGCTAGCTGTTGCCGTAGAAATATGCTAGCCTTGCACTAGCCTAGCGCCACTAGACTAGACAAATATAAGTACTGCATGAGTTTAAAAAAAAAAGAAATCTCCAAAAATCAACAACACTCTGGATAACTAGGAAATTAGGCCCTATGTCAAAAATCCTGAAATATCCCTTTAAGTATTTCTTTAACATAAACTCAAACTGGAGTTTTGGTTGCTTTTGCACTTTGTGTGTTGTGTTTAATTTGCTCAATTAATATCACTTTATTTTCGGTCAGGCAGTGTAATACAACATATAATTTCAAGATACAGGAGACATTGACATGTTGTATCAATAAGATGTTCAAACTAGAATTTATGCTTCGTCTCCTGCACCATTTCAGAGTGTGGCCTTTAACTTTTAAAGGAACTAAACGGAATTAAAACAATTAAAAATTATGCATTTTCCACCCCCTTCATGCTCCAGCAATGTCCTAATGTGTAGAATGAGCCCAGACCTATTCACCACAACTGTCGCTGAAAGCCTGCACTGTCAGTCATCTATCTCCACTAGGGCTGCTCGATTGTACTGTGGAAAAAATTATAATCATGATTATTTTAGTAATAATTGAACTCACTTTATTGAAACGATTATTTGTTGCCTTTAAAAAAAAATCTATTATTTTTAAATACAACTATTAAATATGCTACTGTTTCTAAACTAATCCTCTAATAGAGACATCCCTGGCTCACCTGCCCCCTGCTGGCCAGCCCTCACACCTTCCCAAGCAAACCAAGCTGCACGGCCTAATGACATCATCACACAGCGCTGTTTGTTTATGTCGGACCAAAGCCTAAACTAGTAGCACGTAAAATGCGAAGGGAACAGAAACAATCATCACAGCAGCATGAAATATTACGAGTTTGCTTTGAACTGCGTTTGTGATACCTGAAGGAGAGTTTTAGACTTTTCTGCAACAACCAGCCCTGGGCAAAGGATATAGAGGCTTCTAAACTTCTGTTTTCCTTTCAGCAAAAGATGAGCACTTATGAGTAGCGTTATCTCAAGAGCTCAATATATTATTATTTCCGCAACAAATACAACAGTTCTATCATGCAGCGCTGGTAGTTCAGCCGATCAGCCACACTTTGGATGGACAAGCGGGAGGGCATCCTTAATCGTTTTATGCCATTTTTGTAATCGTCTAGTGTAATAATTGAAATCGTAATTGGATTTCGATTAATTGCACGGCCCTAATCTCCACCTTAATGCATAAGCTTAACATAGAGAATGCAGTTACGCGCAAGACCTGAGGTGGCAGTGGCAAGTAAAAAAAATTCAACTTCCATCCAGTCCCTTTAAACTAGAAACACCTGAGACCACCTGAATTGTGCTCTTGGATCAGTTTCAGACCAGAGCTATACCTCCATAATCTCTTAAAACTCATAACTCCACCTTGACCTAAAGCCGTGTTTCCCAATCTGTTGCTAGAGACAGGCCGGGTCCCCCATAGTCCAAAATGTGCACATAGTCACATGTGATGATTTTTTGTACCATTTAATTCACATAAATGATATTTCTTATCACCTTACCCTCTGACCAGGCAAAAATGGTTGAGAATCGTCTCAAGCAAGAAAAATGAAGTTGGGCTAATATCCTGTCAAAACTTGTAAATATGTTCATCACATGGTGTGCCACTGACTCCAGACTTCCTTGTCTTAGGTCAGTGGCATCTGCAGTGTGTTTTTTAAAGCTTATACAAATGGGACACACTGCCAAATTTATATTTTCACTTTGGAAAACGTTTAAAATGTTGTGGAGTAGAAAATATTATATCTAACTTTCAAATGTACTGGAGTAAAAGTAATACGTTAAAGGCACATTATGTAACTTATTAAGCAGTGACAAAGTAGCTTCTCTACCAGAAAACCTAAATAGATTCTGGAGCGTCATAGAGGCCACTGTGGCACGGTAGCGCAGCGGTTAGCGCTCGTGCCTCACAGCGAGAAGGTCCGGGCTCGAATCCCACCTTGACAGGGCCTTTCTGTGTAGAGTTTGCATGATCTCCCCGTGTCTGCGTAGGTTTCTCCCGGGTACTCCAGTTTCCCCTACCACTAAAAACATGTACAATGGGCCAAGATGAATGATGTGTGTGCATGAATGCATGGTGATGATCAGAGGGACCATTGGCGCAGATGTGTGCTGTCGCAACAGTGTTTTTGTCAGTCTCCCCCAGGGAAAACTGAACACCATTGAGTGAGGAGTGAATGTATAATTGTCTCATGTAAAGTGCTTTGCGACAATGGGCCAGAACTTGTGCCTGGCGCAGTCCTCTGGCAAACTGAGTGGCGGATAATTCGCTGTTCGCCTCCACCACTTCTGAGAGGGCGTTGCAAGAGGAGGTGACTGCTCTGATCTACATCTACATTCCTAACAAATTAATCCTAATGTAGTTCATATACTTAATAAGCTACTGTATATCTTGTAAATGAAGTAAGAATTTAAAAGTAATGCCACAGAGTTGTTGCTTAGCTTCGACTACTGTCTACTGTTTACATCGCACTGCCTTGTGTTCTTCCTTAGCCTTAGGCTCTCACAGGTCAAACTAAAAACTGTGAGCACACCATTGTGAGCTAAACAATGTTCATGTCTCGAGAGAACCGGCCCGCGCTTGGCGTAAACGCGATACAAAACAAATGCACATGTTCAGCCCCCTCCTCCCCCCACCGTCATTTTAGTGTATGTAAACCTTTGACAAAACATGTCTAAAATATATATATCTGTCATTCTTTTGGCATTTAATTCGAATTGACCTAAAAATGTGTCTTTTTATGAAGTGTATGTAAACATCTGGTTCTCATTGTATATACAGTGCCTTGAGAAAGTACTAATACACCTGTCATGTTTACAACCCTAAACGTAAAGATTTTATTTAGAATTTTTTACTGAAAGTTTACACACAAGTAACAGACAACTGTGAAGTGAAAGCAAAATGATACATGATTATTTTATTTTTCAAAAAATAGAAAACCGAAAAGTGGGGCGTGCATAAGTATTCATACAGCATGACTTAATACTTTACACAAACTCTCACTTCACTAGGGGCAATTTAGAGTCACCAGTTCATCTCACACATGCACTTCAGCTGGAAAGTCGTCACAGGAATGTGCTGTCAGGCCAAGGCTAAACAAAGCTCTTGAACTAAACCAAGTGAAATGTCTAAGCAGATATTTCTAGTTAAATATACTTTATTTTGGTCTTATAATGTGTTGGTCCAAGATAACGGTTGACCAAGCCAAGTCAACTAATATTGTCAACAATTTCTGGTCAATACCCCTCAGGGTTGACCCCCTCCTCAAGCTCTCTGCTAGCCCTTCCGTACAGTGGCCTGGTTGGTTTTAGTCTGTTGAGTCGCTGTAACCCAAGTTTCTGTGGCCTGTCCCTTCTGTGCATCGCCTCTCTCTGCTGCCCCAGGACTCTCAGGGGTTATTTTTGGACTGCCATGGCGTCTGTTCCTTCCATTTGTGTGAAGGGGGGTCTAGTTGCGCTCAACATGAACCTGCCGTACTAAGACTTCGGGCTGGAACAAGCAGGCAGCAGCCGGCCGGCCACCCCCCTACGCAGCAAACGCACAGGTAAATCTACCAAAAAAATTACCCTTTTTTTTGGGGGGGGGGTTTAAATGTTGTATTGATTATTGGGTCGGGGAGGTATTGGCGGCTGTGACTTAGGCAGGAGGGCACCACTTGGGTAGCCATAGCACAGATGTGTTGGGGGGGGTCAGCTTTGGTTGTATGGAACACTAAATGTTAACTGGTGGCTTGGGGAAACATGTAATAAAAAGCTCGGCCTTGTATTTACTAGTTTCAATAAGCACTCTCGCTAACTACTCCAATTGTAAAACATATCAGCTTGCTAACTGTCATTTGCTCTCCTTGAACTGTTTGTATTTTTGTATATGTTTATATTATTGTGACATTATTAGAAATTTGACTGCAATCTATACGTTCTCTCTCCAGGGGTACCTGCCCGGGCTGCCGTGAACATCTGTAACATAAGTTTCTACCTGGTAAGCTCGTCTCCTGCCTATCACTATTTGTCACGTGATACCTCCATTAGGGCTAAACAGATTTTTGGGGCTGGATGCATTGACTTGTCTATTGTAGATGGAGAGGTTTGTCCAGCTTTATGACACCATCTATTATTACCCTTTCCTCTTTTGAACCTGCATCCTAAAGACGCTCTAAATACCGAGCCTACCACAGCCTTAAATGGAGGAGCGCGTTCTCGTGTGTCAGGCTAGCAGTAGGTCCCGAGCAGGGGGACATTTAAAACACCACCAGATCTGCCCTACATTTCAGTGGGGTGACACACTTAGTCAACTGATAAGATTAAACTGTTGGCTAAAGGAGGCTGCATTATGTCTGCGACCCACCGCTTTGCAGTTCAGTACTGGGCGCATAGAGTTCCTAATTGAATGTTGTAAATTCAACGTTGCCATGGAAATTGGCCATTCTCCTGGCGGAAGGCAACGACATCCATAGATCAGCCTTAGCCAAAACAAGAGCAAAGAGCTGTGGATCAGATCATCTAAAAACCTGAAGTGCCTAAATGCTTTTTTATGAACAATTTAACCACTTTAAGATCTCAATTGGTTATTATCATGGAATGTGCTAGAAATTCTATAAATCTTAGCGTTTTTTATTTTCAACAATTCCGAGCCCGATTGAATTTGTTGTGGCTAGCAATTGCTATTATTATCAGCAACTAATCTAGTATTTGTTATACTATACTGTATACACAGACTATAACACAAGATTTTTCCCCAAAATAATATTTCAACTAAATCAAACTGAAATGACAATATACAGTACTCAGTAAAATGGCAAATACTTATGTAGAAAATAATTATAAATACTATCTATCTATTATCTGATAAAAATGTGACAACAAAATACATCAAGGGCTACACAACTAGTAAAATATTGACTTGGTACAGCCCTGTGTCAGTGTACAGTGCACTGGAATTCAATGTCAGTGTACAGGAATTCAAGTTCCTGTACACTGACATAAATTCGATGGCAACAACAAGCGAATGCACTCGCCTGTCCTGAGCCTGGATAATTAAACGTGGAGTCACTGTATATGCTAAGATCCAACTGATGAGACATGGCAGCTACAAATATAACAATATTATGACTCTAAAAAAGATAAATGTTGACCCCTGACCCATCAAAGCAGTGCCTTTGTTAGCCTCTTCAGTGACAATACTTGGGTCTGGCCTCAAAAGCTCCTAAGTCTGTGCGCGTCCATGATATTTATATGTTGATCCTTAGTGATAATGTTTTTTCTGCGTCCTATCCAGTGTCGGGGCGTTGTGATGTCATGGGGTCAGCTGCTCTGCATTCACTTTCACCCTTCAGCAGATATATACACTGCATACATGTGTGTGTGCGTTATGTGGCCAGAGACATGAGACCGGACAGAATAAACAGAAATAACAGACATTTCGTATATAAAGGATTTTAAGTTCAGTTGCAGCACTTTATGCAGTAATAGCATGGTTATAGAATGGACATAGCAAGGTAGCTTAAAGTAATAACATGGTAAAACAGGACACAGCTCATTGATTTCATGGTAACGCTAGTGATCCGAACCCTAACCCTTTATAAAGGTTATATATTATCAGGAAACATTGCTAACATTTTCTAGGCAATAGTATAGCAACAGTTCTGCACAATGCAAACTATGTTACTCAATAGAAGAGAAACTTCGCACATCAATTACTTGAGGCAGGCGCGTTGGAGATGAAGGAAAATCTCAGCGTACATTGATAAAAAAAAAAAAACTTCCCGCACACTGCCAACCTTGCAAAAATAGTTTATTAGGATATAGTCAACATTTCGGTCCTGAGATATTTTACTTCAAACTTCATCAGGCCTGATGAAGTTTGAAGTAAAATGTAAGTGCAGAGTATGTAACATAATAGGATAGTATGCAGTGATGAAGTGAGTGTATTGATAAGCCATGAAATTAGAGACACTACAATAGGCAATAGTACAAGCCTAACTGATCATAATGATCCGCTCATTAACAGAGGTGATCGTAAAAATGTTTTCATTTATTTACGAAAAGAGGATTATAAACATGATACAAGGTTGAATGTAAGAAACTACAACCTTTAGGACATGTTTGCAGTAGTTCAGAGCAGTTCAAAGCTGGCCTGATATTTCATCAGGCCTGATGAAGGTCTCAGAACCGAAACGTTGACCATATCCTAATAAACTATTTTTGCAAGGTTGGCAGTATTATTTTGAGTGTTACTCAAAACTGTGGTACCAGTGCCAGTACCATAGGAGCAAGTGCCATTTTGGAGTATTTTGCAGTTTAAGTCCTAGTCTTAGTCCTAGTGTGCATTTGATTTAGTCCAGTTTTATATTCAAGAGATCGAGACTGAAATAAGATCTATAAAAATAGATTGTTCTAGATTTATTTCAGTGGGGTCAGTTTAGAAAGTGCTACGCGATTTAAATAGAAGTAAACACAGTTTGACATTTACACTAGCCAGCTAAACAAATACTGATAGAATAGTTACTAATTCAAGGGCAGTAGACATATATTTATTTCAAATGTACTTGTTAGTGTAGCCATGAAAGTCATCATGTTTAGAAAAAAAGTAAACAAAAAAGTTCACAAAACATTTACCATGACCATGAAGCGAGAACACTTGCTTTGGGTAAAAGCGCCATATAAGCGGAGATCATTTACTATTGGCTAATACGTTTGGTGAAGGACCTTTGCCACAATAGCCAGTGAGTGAGTCCTGGAAATAAACGTAGGCATCGTCATATGATTACTATTAAGTTTTATTTTTTAAGAGACTGTTCGAGTTACTTTTGATGCATTGAACACAATGGGAAAGTACTGCAAAATGTGTACATTTATTTTATTACTGTTGGGTTCATGGATACTGAGAATCTATTTGCTGTGGAGTGTTTAATCTACATTCCTAATAAATTAATCCTAATGTAGTTCTTTTACTTAATAAGCTACTGTATATGTTGTAAATTAAGTAAGAATTTAAAGGTAATGCCACAGAGTTGTTGCTTAGCTTTGGCTACTGTCTAGTGAGAAAACAGGGTCAGAAAGTTTTAGGTATGTGCAGCCAAAAGTTGTCATGTGATAAATTATGATCCAGATAGCATATTGGCAATAGCAGATAGCAATATTTGTTGCAATACAAAAGGTACAAAAGAGATATTGTACGACACTTGTCTTTTCCAGCTGTTCTGTCCTCAGCATTGTGGGTTCGAATCCCAGCTTTGACAATTTGCTGAATGTCTCTCTCCCTGCTCTGGCTTGTCCTTCAAAAAGTAACTCTACCAACACCAAAATTGACTAAATAGTAACCCTGCACTCAAAGAACTTGTATTTTAACTTTAATTTGAGTAAATAAAGTACCGCTACGCTTACTTGAGTAAATATTTTGGCTACTCATGTAACTTTGCACCTAATCCACTTTGCAGCTTCTTGATTTATTGTTTGAAGTAAGTTGATGCAGCCTGTTAAAAGTCAGCTGTCTTAAATAAGGGCAGCAGGTGATTGGCTGGCCTCGTCTCTGCCTTCCAACTATAATTAGTTCTAGTAAAAGCCCCAAGGATCAGCTGTGAGGTGGTAACATCATAAGGCAGGAGTTCAGATTGGTTTTGCAGCCTAGGACGCAAATATCAACCTTCACAGGCATCATCAATATATAAGTATCCAATGTCCTGGTCCTAAATTTTTTGTTTGTGGTATGTGACAAAGAAGTAATAAGACAATGTTGTAAAGCACACAGTCTAATTAAACAATTCATAATATGGTAATATCCTGTCAGTGGTAATAATATTATTATATAAACGTATGAAACTAAATCTGAAGTCTAAATTAAAACCCACTGAATGAAGTGAGTGTATTGATAAGCCATGAAATTAGAGACACTACTACAATAGGCAATAGTACAAACCTAGCTGGTCATAATGATCCACTCATTAACAGAGATGCAAAGGTGATCATAAAAATGTTTTCATTTATTTACGAAAAGGGGATTATAAACATGATACAAGGTTGAATGTAAGAAACTACAACCTTTAAGGCATGTTTGCAGTAGTTCAGAGCAGTTCAAAGCTGAAGGCACCAGCATGTACAACAAAAATGCAAAGATATTGATTTCAACACATAGTATCATAAAAATCTATTATTGTAACATCATCCCACTTCTTGGTAACGTACACGTACATAATTTTTTAGAATATCAATGGTTTCAAAAAAAGTTGTAACAGCTTTGTGTTATTGAAACAATTAATCCCAACATGTCAGATTGTTTGACGTAAAATGTAAGTGCAGAGTAGTAATAGGATAGTATGCAATAGAGAAACATAAAGTCTAATCTTGCATTGCCTACTTGATAGCAAATGTAAACTCGATTAATAAAATAAAATAAAAAAGAAACAGCTCATCATTCTGCAAACTGGGACCAGACAGTATCAATAAAGCTCACAATCAGATATATACAGTACATGGTGAAACTATACAATAACATAAAAGAATCAAACTTGTAGTGAAAGTATGAGCTTAGCATAAAAAACAGCACGAACACAAAAGACTGCGAGTTATTGAATGAAATATTTAGGACTATTTTGATAGGGTGTCAGTAAGCTCCGTTAGTCCAAGGGCTGTGTACATCCAAGTCCAGCGCAGTAATTGTTCTATAGATCTGAAAGAAAAATCAATTTAATCTTCATTCTTTTGCACAATTTTTTATGCAATCTGTGCGTGAGCAATTCTGTTGAGCATACATAATGCTCTGTGACACCCTGGCTACATTTAGTCTTGTTTATGGGCTGACCTTTTTATTGTTTGAATAATGGTCTGGGACTATTATGGTGACTATTATCCAATGAACTTGTGCATGTGAAAAATCCTTAAACTTTAAAGAAAGTTTATTTACAAATAGGATTTATTGAGTGCATGATTCTTTTGTTGCTTGTACGTCTGTGTATCTTATCTAGTAAAGTCCACAAGGTTTTTTTGGAAATAAAAATAAATCAAACAATTACTTTCTCAAAATGAAAAAACACAACTGTTGAAAATAACAATTTTCAACAGTTGTGTTTAAAAGAAATGGTGGTTGCCCTTGATAAATACATATCCGTTGAAAAACTTGTATGTCCAGTATTTGAATGGCACCCTTAAGTTTCTTGTTCTTGTTCTTACAGGGTGCAGACGCGCTCATGGCTCTCGCTTACACTGCCCTGGCCCAGTCGGGCCTGTTTCTCCACCAGTACCCACCTCCCCCTCTGCTGCCCAAGCCTGGCAAAGACAATGTGCGCCTCCAAAAGCTTCTCAAACGCAGCGCCAAGAAAAAAGCCGCAGCTCAAGCCTCACAGTCTGCAGCACCTTTCCGTTCCAGTCTATCCCCTGTAAATGAAGCCAGCCCTGATTTGGAACATAGCGACCACTCCTCCACCCCACCTCGGACTCCTGAGACCCCACATAGTTTCTACAGCCATCAACCGCCGAGATTTTCGGTAAAGCCAGTCAAGCCATACCAACATGTAGCATCCCCATATCCCCAACGTGCAGCCTTTGGAAGGGGGGCAAGGTTGTCTCCCCAAACTGTGATGCCATCTTTTTACACTCAACCTGTGTCCACTACTTCATCATACCCCACTGTTCCACCTGCTGCACAGCCCATCCTGCAGCCTCCAACACCCAAAATAACTTTACCCACTTCCTCCACGCTTGAACCATCAGCTGTCGAAGTGCGAAAACCAGCCTTCATCACTCTTCCTGCTACACCAAGGGCACCGAGTCCTAGCTTCTACTCAACAGGCCCTGCAGCAACGCAACCGCTAACTCTGCTAACCCCTGTCGTCAAGTCGAAAAGCCCTCATCCGACTTTTAAGGCAAACGAACAGTCAAGATTGCCTAAGCCCATGTTTGATGTCCCTAAAATAAGGAATTACACTGCAAGTACGTCCTATTATGAGACCTCGAGGACCCCGCCTGTTTTTGATATGGCCGGTCTCACCTCCATCGGGGGCACAATGGCGCAATCCAAAACTGAACTCAGAAGAGATTCAACTCTATCTGAGATAAGACCAACTGGCACCCCAATGGCTAACTTCATGGGTGCAGACCAGCAAAGGCGGACCCCGACTATGTCGGGAGGCACAACACCTACCCAAGAAATACAAGTTCATACTCCTGTCAGCGATATCAAAAGAGCAACGCCGACATCAGAAATCACGCCAGCCACCCTGACTTCTGAACCAAAACGTACTACTCCAACCACTGAAATAACTGTCAAAACAGCATATGAATACCAGTCATCCCGGATAACTGTCGGACGTCCCAGGACACCAGCCTACCGTCCGACGACTCCAGTTTTTGAAATCTCGAGACCCAATCCCCTGCTCTTCGCCGTGTCACCCCTCACAGTAGAGCAAGAAAGATCCAGGACTCCTAAATCAACTGTAAGCGATGCCTCAGCAAAGTCTGAATGTATACCCAATGGGGAAGTTCATCAAGTGGAACTACCAGAAGCAAAACCAGCCCAAGAAACAATTGTCGAGTCAAAATCAGAGCCAGATATTTCTAGAGCGAAACCTACTCCTGTTGCTGACACGCTTCCAGCTGAGCCATTGCCATCTATGCCATCTCAAAGTTATCAGAGGCCTAAGACGCCAACATATGAAGCGTCCCGACTCCTGAGCTCTGCCCCTGGATTCAAAAGACCAAAGACACCCACGTATGGCACATTTTCGACCGGAGCATCCCCTGCTAGTATTCAGAGACCCAAAACGCCAACACAGGTGGCTCAAAAATCTCAAAAGTCCTCCTATCGCGGACTGACACCGGCTGAATATGCTGCCTATGGGGGAATCAAAACCTATTCTCCAGCTTTTGGTATTGCAACATCAATGACTCAAGAAGAAACTAAAGTAGAGGAGAAGGTGGAAATCAAAACAACTAGTGAAATGGTTTCCACAAAGGATGAGACCACTGTTATTGATGTGCGACAAGCAGAAAGAAGCACTAAAGAAATAGATGCATCTAAAACAGAGGCCAGGATCCAGTCTGTACCTGCAATTATGGTCACTCAAGCTTCTGAAACAGTTGCAACCACAACAATGCAAGATACAGTGTCTAGCCAAATTGTGGAAAAGACACCTGTAATTCAAGAAACGAAAGTTGACCCTCAAAAAGAAGTGGAAAAACCTGCAGTTATTGTTGTAAAAAGGGGACAAGAAATCCCTAAAGCCAGTCCTGAAGTAAAGCAACCTAAAAAGGATGACCAAGATGGACTAAAAGTGGTTAGAAAATTGTTTGGAAGAGCACAACCAACTGAGAAAAAAGCTGTCGTAGAAACGCAACTAATGGAGAAGAAAGCTGTGGCAACAGCTGAGAAAACAGCTAAAGTTGATCAAAAAGATGAATCAAAACCTCAAGTTATAACTGAAACAAAAACTGAAGAGCTCAAGACTACATCTGTGCCTATCAAAATGGCCACTGCTGTATTAAAACCAAGTGAAAAGAAAGAAGAATCAAGTACGGCAGCTCCAACAAAGAAAAAGGAAGAGGATCTAGCAGCTCCAACAGAGAAGAAGGAAGACGGTGGGGCTTTACAAGCCGAGCCCCTCCTTAAAGCTTTGCAAAAGCCAAAAGGACTGAAATCCAAAATGAGCGGCTGGTCCAGGCTAAAGAAGCACATGGTGGTGGAGCAAGAGGAGCCCGTATTTCCAGAAATGGGCCCCCATAAAGAGTCCACAGTTTTGGACAAGAGTAGCGAGGCCAAACCTGCTGCAGAGAAAGCAGGAGATGAACCAAGTCAAGTTGAGAGCCAAGCTACAGACAGTGATGCTAAAGATTGCCCCAAAGCCACCAAGATGTGGGACGCAATGCTTTTTCAGATGTTTTCCACCAAAGAGAACATCATGGCGCAGATTGAGATGAACAAACCCGAAGTGGAGAAAAAGGAGATAAAGGACGAGCCTGCCGAGGTCCCTTCATTCGCACACCGGCTGCCCGTGCTGCTTTTTAGTCCCCGGTTTGACGCTAAAAAGCTGAGAGAGGCAGCGTCCCGGCCAGTGACGAAAATTTCCACTGTGTTTGAAATGGGGCTGATCGGCCGCAAAGGTAAAGAAGAGGAACCAAAAGACTTTAACCGAACAGCAAGGGGGTTCGCCGCTTCTTAAGCTTAATGTTTAAGTTTTAAGTGTAAAGGAAAGTAATTGCTATTTATGTAAAGGTTTAGAAAAATGTAGTTGTCATTGTACAGGTCATTGTCTTCGTCTATGTCAGTGTTGCGAGGATTCAGCCTTCATTTTTACCTGATAAATGCATTGTGTGATTGGTTATGATTGGTTGCGTGGTAGATGTTTGTGTGGATAGTTATGTGTCTTGCAGTCATTCAGACATCACATTGGATTAAAGTGTTTTGTTTTCAATTATTTCAGAGCCACTCATTTGTTCCTTGTTGTTTCTAATGTGAATCGTGTTTTTTCATCTAGGCACTTGTCATTATTCAGAGCCATTTTGGAAGAAGCAAAATAAGTAAGTGCAACTTTGGAGGGCCAAATTTAAATTGCTTAGTACAAATTAGTCAAAGCAAATACATCAAAATTCAACTACTACGTCAACTAAGTGTAAAATTACATGATAGTAGTCTAGTTACTTGTTATGCAGCTTCTCAATACTATATCATTCATTTCAGTTTAAACATTCGTTTTTTCATAATGGTGCTACTTGCCTTTTGGTAAGACTTACTGTATTTCTTTAGCTATACATTGGTTAGTATTGTTTGAATGTGGTTTAGAGCAATTGGGCAATATGCTTTATTTTTATAAAGCGCCTAAAGCAGTAAAATATGCATTTTTACTATGTAACATCTGAAGTTAACAGTGAGCTTAAGACAAGAAGTGGTTGACTTTGTACTTATTAAGAATTTGAAATGGTAGAGGGAAGAATGAAGGCAGAAAAGAGTAAGGTAAGACCGAGAGTATGCTTTTTTAAATATTCATCCATCATCTATTCATTTCTGTGTTGCTATTTGTCTCTGGAAGAATATATGTTTCACAATAAATTTGGAGAAAAGCTACCAATGTCGTTTTATTTTTTTACATAACATAGTTTATAAAACCCCTAAGTAATGAACTACCCCTGTCAAAATGTACTCAAAAACAATTATAGACTAGCTTTGTCATTAATTATTATCTCTTTACATTGTTATTGTTCTTACCAGCAAACTCGCCTTCGGTCTCATCATCATCATCATCCATAGGAATTTTCTCGTATTTACCGTGACCAGTGACAACAAACTTGTATTTTTTACCAGACGTGGAACCCTGAGGAGAAAACGAGAAATAGCAAATTACACCACCATGTAAAACCACAAAAAGCACAATCAATGACTACTCATTTTAGTTAAGGAGTGTACAGTGATACTGATGCGGGGATTCATTTTCAGAACCAGATTATGGACAGGTATTAAACCATTTCCATTGCATGTATCAGTTATTTTCATTTCCTACATAATACTGTTATCAATTAATTATCACAATATTATTTAAAAAAGAACAAAACAATTGTGTAGTTCTTTTAGGTTTGGTCTTTAAATCACACAAATTGTTAAAAATCCAAGGTGCGACTGTTATGTTAAGCTAATGCTGATAATGTATGGGGGTCAGGCTGAAAGTGCAGGACAGGTCAAAGTCAACGTGTTTGAATGTCTAGAATGGCAGACATACCCTGGATCTCTGTCCCGGAAGGAAGGAGGTCTCTCCCATGCCCTCCCACATGTTCCTCTTATGCATCACGTCACCGGGCCTCACGTCCTGGGAAACACAAAACAACAAAAACATGTGTAATGGGGGAAGGGCATAGTCGTGGTTCCTGCCATTAACCCCCATGCGATATGGCAATGTTTTCTCATCATTAATGTCCCTCAAATTCATGAATTATCAGTTGAACAAACAAGGAAATAGGAGACTTCTAGAAGTTCTCAACGTCATAGTGTTATTTCAGTCCCTCTTGAATACTTTTTAGAAGGGGCAAATGGATTGCAGGAAAAGAATGAGTTCAGAAAATCTTTGCTGTAAAGAACCCAAAAGCTTTTTCACTCAAAAGTCAAAAGCAATACAGAGTCAGGCTATTTTTAACAAGTTAATTCCATCCAAATGTATGCAGATGGTTGGAATCAATGATGAGATAAACCTCTTCCCACTATGTCTGTATATATCCAGCTTTCTGTCTAAAGATTTGTGGTGAGAGTCAAAACGTCCTCCCATTCCGGATGACAGAAAACTCCTGCATGACTGAGAGCTCACACCAACTGTTCTTTTAACAAATCCTCCAAAATTAAAATCTATGGGCATCATTTTTAAATCAAGACCATTTCATATAGCGTGTCTTTAATTTTTCTCCACTGGAGCGCTGCACGCGAACCATTGTAAAACTACTCGGCAGCTGCACCTATAAAGACTTGCATGAATTTTACTTCAGGAAATTCCTTCTCGTATATAAATAACGAAAATAATGAGTGCCGTTACAGTGAGGTGGACTTACTGTAGCTTTCCCTGGCACCTGTCGGCCAGCATCGTTGGGACCCTTCACCCATTGCGTGATCCGGTTGGCCACGCCCACTTTCAAACTCTCCGTATCCTGAATATAAATAGACATTTAAATAAGTCAATTGAATAATTTCTTGCATTTATCAATTCATCTTGTATTTTTTGTAATTGTGTAAGTATAGTTATAAAACATAACACAAGATTACTAACCATAATTTAGACAACAGTGACAAGGCAGGTAATTATGGCCACAACATTATTTCTCAGTCTCAACACTAGCGGTTCTTTTTATTTTCTGCTCAACGGATGTGTATCTCAATGCACAATAGAAACTCAACTCTGTTTTCAACTTAAAATAAACAGTAACACTAAATGTATAAAGACACAAACAAAACCGTTGAAAACATAGTTTGTGATTCACGATAAATAGCCATTAAAGTAGCCTGTTCTCACCTTACAGCCTGGCACTTTGGTTGGACTTTGACAAAAAACCTCTCCGGCCTCAAACAGGGTCTTCTTCGTGGCCACTTCAGGTGCACTGGGAAGATCTGTCGGTGCTGCCTTCACTGGCCGAGTCTCACTGGAGTTCTGTAAATAGACAAATGGCCACGTGTCAACACAAATCATAAACAAAACAGTATAGCAGGTGTTAAAAGTCATTTTGTCCTATATATATTACTTTTATTTACCAATTGTTGACATTTGTCAAGATATTTCTGACTGACTTCTCTATTTCAGTCATTTTAAGTGTCACAAATAATTTAAATAATATAAACCTATTTCTTCATTAATCAAAACAATTATTAGGTAAACAGGTTTTAGCTAAAGTCATGGTTTGTTAATACCTGAATTTAGTCAAACTCACATGATTCATGAGCAATTGCAATAAGAGAACAGAGAGACAGACAGACTAGTTATTGTGAAACACGTTACACCTCATTTCCTTCTAACGGAAACTTCATGCCTCGAACATACTTTTCTCTTTTTACGGCACTTCGAGTTAAACCCGTTAGTGAAGTGCTCCATAAATAAAAGTGTCTGCCGTTAACCCCGGGTCAAACTGTGAATCAGTGAATCAGCCTGGGAACTGCCCGAGGTGAAGAGCGCGAGCAGGTAATGTAAGAATAAAAATAAAAACCGCTATGAACACGAGCTTGTGTATCTCCGTCCGACACATGCCCCTATATAAAACCAGCACATGGTGATGATGTCATGCCCCGGGAGCTTCTGGGAAATCACAATAAAGGGCACAGTGGCGTTTTGTCCCATGCATGCGCCTTTAACACAACAGCAGAAGCATGGCAACAGAACTCAGCAGATTTGGCATTTCCCTGTAACATGGACCTAGTTGTGTTTAATAATAGGATTTGTTTTCATGACTTCGACACTGCAGACTATGGTCCATACTCATTTACATATGTTAGCTTCTTCATTGTGATTCCATTAGTGTGTATTGGTGGCTCTGGGTCGGCGCAGGCAAAGTTGCAACTGTCGTTTTCCAGCCAGAGACACCAGGGGGAGATGAAAGACCCCCCAATCATCCCAACACTTGTATTAACCCCAGAGGGACAACGAAACGGATTTATTAAGGTAAATAAGTTACTTAGTTCTTCTTTAAATGGGGATGGATAGTTACAGTAATATGGAAAAACAGAAAAACTGTTCCTTTGAAGAGGTCTATTTGTCCAGCTCTAACGTAAAGTAGATTGCGGAGAGACTATACAGACTTATATCCGATGGCCTGTGTGCGTGTGCCGCGGACCAGTGGGCATTTTTCCCATCATGCACAGAGCCATAACCTCTGCAGTTGGGGAACTGCGGTGGCTGACCCAGACGGCTGCTCTAAATAGGGTCTCATGCGCTTCCCTTGCCCCACGTGTCCGTGACATCAGAGCAGGTCTGGAGCAAGTCAGACATAAATCTAACCAGCATGCACTGTACGTCTGATTAAACCTGCGCCCGTCTGGCTCATCTAGAACGAGTCTACTCAGTGGTAGAGGAAGGGCATTTGGTGAAATGGTGATGCCAAATCAGTATCATTTGCAACACAGTGTACTAGACAATGAAGAAGAGCCAAAAATGCCAAGACAGAAAACAAAAGCTTTGAAACATCAGCTTCCGCGTAAACACAATAGTCAGACAATAGTCCTGAAGTGACCCCACTGTCCTCCTCACAGCCCTTTAGCCCAGCACAGACAGGCTGCGGTAAAACCAGCTGCAGTTTTCATCAGTGGCAACAATCAGCCACTTCATCAACCTCAGGCATTATAACGGAGTAACACGACCCTAGAGTCATTGCCCAGAAAATAACCTAATAAATCTGAAGCTAAAACACATATTGACTATAGAATATAGTATACGGACTATTATTTAAAATGTGATTTTGGTTTTGTTAGTGGGCATGCTTTCTTTGGCTTTCATTTCATTGTGCAATATTTTAGTTAGTTGGTCGTTGCTACTTTTCTACAGTCCAATTGAAATTCACAGGCGTATTAACAGTATTGTGTACATCACTGACCTCAATGGCGTGGGTGTACTGCTCCAGCTTGTCATCGATCTTGGACGTCACGACGAGGGGCGGCGTCTTCTTAAAACTGTTACTGAACAAACAAAAGGCACAATGAATTAAACCAGGATTTCATGAGGACGTGATGCCAATTCTTAATAAGCAGTTTGGCTTAATTATCATCAGTCTCAAGTATAATTAACTAACACATTTCCATGATGTTCCAAATGCCCCGAGCCAAAGGGAGCTTAACCAGGGGCACAAAACACATAGCTAATAACATTGCTTTTTTCCCCCCTGAAATGTCGCTCCGCTCAACAATCACAAAACACATGAGAATGCCGTGTAGGTGGACGCTGACTGTGAGTCAGCAGGTCGATTTGTGCATGAATGGAGATCTGTATTTAGTATAGTGTGTGTTTCTGTTTGGATCCGGGAGGAGCTGCAGCTGTCCAAACTCACACCCTCTTCTGAACACCCCTCTATTCCCCTCTATCCCCCCCCCCAATCTTCCTTCTCTGAGTTTTCCTGCTGATGATGTCATTCTTTATAACGGGAAACAAGCCCTCTCTGTCCCAAAATGAAATATGGGTCTCAACATGTCTACTGCCAAGACACGCCTCTTCTCTTTTACTGTAATTCTTCTTATCACACGACAAGTCTGCGTATTACTCCTACGCCCATGCTCAAATACCAAAATAATGACTGAAATGAAAGAATTGAATAAAACCACGGATAAGGGGCTTTCTTGAGCAAGTTTCTCTTTTTTCTATACACATTTTTACATTTGATAGAACACTCTTGATGCACTAATATTATTAGCAGTGTTAACAGAAGCAGTAATAGTAAGAGGACAGAGAAATACAAAAACCTTGAACATTACATATTTCACAGCTAGCCAACACATGTGGAGACTGAATGAAGAATGGACTGCTCTAGCACTTGAAGCCTGCCAAATATACTATTATAACATGAGTTATTATTAGTTATTTTGCAGTTCGTTTTTATATTTCGAAGTCCATTTTCCACTACTTGCCTTGACACACACTTACATCAGCGCAAGATCAGCAACTAAACCACCATAAGTAGCACTCCTTCCATTGCTGCTCATCTAAACAACCATTTCCAAAAGGCGTGCATATTTCAAGCCCCATTCATCCCACACTTTGATTTGCACTCCTCCTCTCGCCGGCCCTCCCTGTGCCCTCTGCCTCCTCTGCTGCTCAGTACAAAGATTCAAAAACAAAAAATGCCCAGTCGCTGCATCTCTTTCTTTCTCTCTCTCTCCTCTGAGCTGACAACTTCTCTCGCGCTTCAGACTGAGCGGAGCCGCCATAGCTCACACTGAACCAGGCTAACGCAGCAGCGGCCAGCATCTGGAGTGAGTTAAACCAGGCTATAAATCGGGACTAAGTCAATCGAGCGCGCCGAGAGGGGCCGGGGAGGGCGCAGGGGCGAGCCTCTTATCCGTGTTTACGTTCACGCAGCAGCTGTTCGGCCTGGGAGCCAAAATGACCGGTTACGGTAAACGCATTATCCCGGCGCACGGATGCAAATGAAATCAGAAAAAAATGACCTAAGCTGAGTGGTATAGTCTGAGACACCTTCGTACTTACTGAACTTCGCAAAACAACAAGAAATTGTTCTGAAAGAATATCAAAACAGCAATTGTGTTGTAATATTGCTCAATGGTTAGACAATTGCTTTGCTTTGCCGTCAATTTGAGGGCCGGGATTTTTTTGAGATTTTCTAGTTGCAGATGTCTGGTTCGAGATGAGATTACTAGTACTATCGGTCATGGAGAACTGATAATGCTAACAATACTTGAACTCGAATCCACTGTTGAACTATGTGACCCACCATTAGAGACCAACACCACATTGGAAGAAAAGGAAAAGAAATAAAACTCAAAAAAAACAATCCGGTCCGATCTGACCACTGATGAGGGGTTGTCACCGTCAGGAACGTCTCGACACTAATGGAAATGTATCCTTGGTTTAATCCGATGATAGAAATGGTTCATCTTTCCAGAAATGTTCTGCTGTAATTACATTGTGCCATCAGCCAAGTCCCTCTGCACCCGGAATGATGAATGAAATCTGAACCCAGAATGAGGCCATGGCGTTTGTATAATAGTCCAAATCATGGTTCATTCAGAGCGCTGTGATGTTATGTGTGTATAAGCTCAGGTTCAGCATTTGAGACTGATAGCCCAAGCCTTGTGTGCATATATTTGCTTTATGACATCTCCTGAGTGTATCCAACTTTTATGGTGCTTATTTGTATTGCGTTAAGTCATGCAGGAGCACTCAGGGCATATTCAAGCTTCTGTAAAGTACTGCTAAAATGAAGTCTGCTTTTATTGTTATTTCTATTTAAGGAAAGGACATAGCAAGTCATCCCATGCACATAATGTCTTACCTCTTTTTAAGTGATCTGTTGAGGGATTCTGTTCTCTCTGTGATCTGAAATCAACACATACAAAAAAAGTCATTGATCTGCAAATAGAACGTTTGTTAAAGGCTCTGTGTCCCGTTTTTCACTAGTAGGTTATAATGTGTAAAAGAAAGAACCTTTGCAATGGGTTTTGTTTACAATTAATCATTTGAACTAGTGCCCTTAGTCTCAGTTTGAAAACAGGAAAAATAGGGTACTTTCCCTTTAATACACTAGAATCAGAATATGTTTCATTGCTATTGTCAGTTAAAGTATATCAAAAAACTTGGATTTTTTGTTCCTGGTGCAGTTGTGCAACATTTAACATAACTAGTTACAAAACAAATAATAGTCTATAAAGGCATGGAAAAACACATTATACTGTATCCGACCAAAATGAATGGTGGATTAACAAATGTACAAAAAGCAGCAGATGTGAAGTGAATAACATCATAGTCTAAGTATTACAGTAACATGTGGCAAGTAACAGGTTATTTAGTGTTCATGAGTCTGACGGCAGAGTTATTTAGTGTTCATGAGTCTGACGGTAGAGTTATTTAGTGTTCATGAGTCTGACGGCAGAGTTATTTAGTGTTCATCAGTCTGATGGTAGAGTTATTTACTGTTCATGAGTCTGACGGCAGAGTTATTTAGTGTTCATGAGTCTGACGGCAGAGTTATTTAGTGTTCATGAGTCTGACGGCAGAGTTATTTAGTGTTCATGAGTCTGACGGCAGAGTTATTTAGTGTTCATGAGTCTGACGGCAGAGTTATTTAGTGTTCATGAGTCTGACGGCAGAGTTATTTAGTGTTCATGAGTCTGATGGCAGAGTTATTTAGTGTTCATGAGTCTGATGGCAGAGTTATTTAGTGTTCATGAGTCTGATGGTAGAGTTATTTAGTGTTCATGAGTCATGCAGATGCTCATGTCATGTGGATTTGAAGTGTTTGGTATAAATCTGTATCCTCATCATTTCCATTGAAGTCCACTCCATTGTATTGAGCACAAACCAGTGTAGAAGTGAGTCATGCAGTGTCATGCACAAAGCAAACAAGTGTCATATCAATTTTGAATACAAAGCACTCACTTTCCCTAAAAAATGTCTGTTTTAGATTCTAAAAAATCACGCTCAAAGATATTTCACACACGTCACAGTGAGAGCAACACCTTCATGTTGCAATAGTCAATAGTGCAAAAGCCACACAAATGCAAACTTACAGTTGTATAATACTGAACTGTTCGACTGTAAAGATATAAAACAGTTTATATATTGAATTCTGGCAAACGAGAAACACAGTTTACAGATCAGGCCTTCAGTCTGCGCAGTGTCATTACCTTGTGAGTAGGGGTTTTGGGACTGAATGGACTGAACGTTTCATCTCCTTCACAGGATGTACTGAGGCTCTTCATCCTCTCCGCCGCCTCCATCCTCCTCCTCTCAATCTCCTCCTTCATCCGCCGCTTCTCCTCCTTCCGACACATATTGAACAGGTCAGTGGAACTCTCCTCTACACCTTTCCGGCTTGATTATCTCGTAATCATCTATGTACATCTACAGATTAACTATAGAGCTTCTGCGCTTGGACCCATCTCCATTAAGGCTATAGATTGACATTAGAAATATGGAACGGTTCTATGATGTTCAGCAGACCTCCTCTTTGGCCTGTCGGTCCTGCTCCTCCCGCTCCCTGCGCCTCTCCTCTTCCTCTCTGACGCGGCGTCTCTCCTCTCGCTTCCTCTTCAGCTCCTCCAGCTCCTGCTCGGCCTCGGCCTGCCTCTGCCTCAGCTGCTCCATCTCCTGGCTCTCCTTCTCCTGGAGCCCGCGGCGGATCTTCTCCAGGCGCTGCTCTGTCTCCAGGATGGCCTCGCTCTCCTCCGGCTCTGCGGCCCGGCTACAGGGAACAAGCAAAGGCGGCTCATTTACTGTTCATTTACAAGCTTTACAAACTGATCGACAATCCCCTGGCCGAGGAAGTGATTAAAAGAACAGATCCGCTCTTCTTTTGGTCAGCAAATTGTCTTCCACCTCCACAATTCTTTATTTCACTCGGTTGTCAGGAGACTGTACTCACCTGATGGAACGTCTGGTCCAGCTGGTGGTATTGCTGAGGCGTGACACTTTCTCTTGAGGCGAAGCGTCTCCGTTTGAGCTCACGTGTTTGGGCTCCTTGTTCGGGATGACTCTGGACGCGTACGATATGTTCACCTCCTTTCTTTTTTCAGCCTGTAGATAGTGAAGACACATTAGCAACGTTTGTACTTGTTGTCTGGGTTCTATAACGTAAGCTGCGTTATTGTTTAGTCTTCCCCCCGATTGTGTGAAGAAGCCTTTCTTCTAATATATATGTTTGTGCCACGTTGCCTGTTAGATAAACGAATAATGAGTAGAAATGGTAGCATAGTAATTTCCTCTGTCAGCAGTCTTATCGGGAGACCTCCATACCTCTGTATTTGGTCTGTGGCTCTTGTGGTTCTCCTCCCTCTTCGTCACGTCCGCTCTCCTCCTCCTCTCCTCTTCCTCTTTCACGCTCTCTCGTTCGGCCTGCTCCTCCCGTTCGGCCTGCTCCTCTCGCTCCCTCTCCCTCCTGGCCCGCTCGGCTCTCACCGCCTCCTCCTGCCTCTGCTTTCGCCGCTCCATCTCCTGCCTCTCCAGCTCCTGTTTCTGCAGCCGGGACGTGGTGAGGGACGTCTGGCTCCTCCCCCGGATGCTCCCCTGCCCTGTGTTGGGGACATGCTCCTCCTCTTCCTCCTCTTCGGCTCCGTCGTGCTGCTGCTGCTGCTTCTGCTGCTGGTGCTGGTGGTGGATGAGCTCTTGTTGACGCTGCTGCCTCTGTCTCTCCCGCCGCTGGGTCCAGTCACTGAAGCCCTCGTCTTCCTCCAGAGAGGGGGAGCTGCTGGGCTTGAAGCTGCCGTCCAGTCTGAGGAGAGGAGATGAAAGGATAGGAAGTCATCCACTGAGCTGCCACTATTGTTCATTGGTTTTAGAACCGTTGTACGTGTATGGCACTGGCGGTATTTGTGCTTGATCAATAGAAACTCAGGGTCATCTGCAATTTTAATTCATTTTATTAACAGATAATTGAATTCATTTTTTCATTTAAGTTAAGAGTAGTTCTAGTTGTGTAAACGGCTTCTCTCAGTCAGACAGACAACTTTTAGTACATTTTTAGGCCTCGTGGTCAATGGAAGGTCAAATATTTAATGAGGTAATACATGGCAAGTTCGAGAACCACTGGTTTTGTTCATTGTTGTTCGGTTGTATAATGAAGACAACGCTTCAGACACAATTTCGAGTTAGAACTTATTACAAATATAGACTTAATATGAACTAATTCATGTCCTTCCACTGAATCCTATCATTTTGTCTGTAACTTTCATTATAACCCACAGGACATTCATGGGAAGTGTGGATACTTGCTCCTCTAAGGTCCATAACATTACATGTGGTGTGCCCCCGGGGTTCGGTACATCCATATATATATATATATCCATATATATATATATATATATATATATGGATGTATGATGCGGGGCGTATTGTTTTAAATGTTGTAATCTGTAAAGCACTTTGTGATACCTTTCGGTATGAAAAGCGCTTTATAAATAAAGTTTGATTGATTGATTGAACAAGATTTTCCTACTTTATATTTTAGGGAATATTGACTTAGTATGGATGTTTAGAGGTAATTTATCTAAACATTAGCATGTAAGACGTGACATTTGTAAAGCAGCACATCGGTCGTGTAAAGACTAAAATGGAAGAGCAAGCCTTCATTATGAAATGGTAACAAAACCTTTGCCTTCTTTGCACATTGTGTCTGTATTTTGGCCTTGCAGATAGACAGTACAGACAAACTACTTAATCATGAACGGATTAAGTGATATTCAACTCCATTCACCTCCAAGCTGCACAGTCAAAGTAAAGTTTCTATTGAAAGTTTGTGACATGATCCGATAAATGAGGTTTTAATAAATCTCGCTATCATTGGCTTCTGAACCGCTTGCGTTCCCAGGGGCTGCCCAAAAGGAATTCACCCTCCTGCATTCCCCATATGATTAAGACACAACTGCCCCAGTGCATCATGGGAGTCCCTCTTCTTAGAGTTAATCAACCACAAGGAGCAGCTCTGTGTATGTTTCTATGTGCCAACGCCGTGATCCGTGAAGTGCACTGAAACTGACGGGCTGGTGACAGGTGCGCTGTGGATACTGGCAAAGGGGGATGTCTGTAACCACTGGACACCTGCCATGCACTAACTGGACACTTTAAGTTTAGATTGTCCATTAGAAGCATTTGTAGGTCATTTAGCAAGACAACTGAGGAGGATGTCCAAAGCCTACACTATTAAGTAATTATGTCAAGTTATGTTACGTTACTTAAAGGCACACTGCGTAACATTTTAGATTATATCGAAGCCGGCAATACAAAATATGATCCTAATGAGCAGCTAGACACAGATAATGCTATTTTTGAAGTGCGTAATCACAGAATGAATTTGCATTTGGATTATTTATTATTACAAATAATGTTACAGTCAGGTCTGAGGAGAAGTGAGATGCTAACAACAAAAATACATGTTTGTTTGGTCATGTTTTTAGACATTTTTCAATGATAAAATAAATGCTTGTATTTTTTCGGTGAAATGTTACGCATTGTGGCTTTGAAGCAGTACTAAGTAACTCATGCCCCTAGAGGCCATAAGCGCCACTGCAAGTGTGCGTTTTTTTACTACTTTTTTACTTATTAATTGTCCGTGAGAGTAAAGACAAAGGGGAAGAGGGATATCCAATTACAAATGGAGATCTTTTTTTTTCACTCAAACCTGGCTGTAAATACTGTTTAAGTGACACTAGCCCGCAGTTAACTTTGCCTGTTAGCCTGTTAGCTTCTTCTTCGTGATTCCATTAGTGCGTATTGGTGACACCTACCCAGTGGCAGGCAACTTGCAATTGTGGTTTTCTGGCCAGAGACACCAGGGGGAGATGATCATCCCATTAACACTTGTATACCCCCAGATGGACTACGAAAAGGATTTATTAAGGTAAACAAGTTACTTAGTACTGCTTTAAAGGTGCATTATTATTATGAATGCGCTTTTTATACAACTATTTATGTGCATATTTGACCTAGTAGTGACCCAATAGCTGTATGAGTAGTCAGCATTGTGCATTTGCTTTCAATCAAGGTTGTCTCACCAACACTCCAGGATCCATTTTCACAACCGTGATCAAAAGTAAAGGCGCCATGCCGACCACTCATACACCCGCTGGGTCACTACAAGGTTAAATATCAACTTTTTGTTTACATGAAAAGTCGCACAATGCACCTTTTCTAACAGCAGGGGAGCTGGTTGATTGGCCAATTTCTTTTTTCATGGTCAAAAGACCTCAGGCAGAACATCTCGATTGTGGCCCCAAAGTAAAGCGCCACTTTCTCCAAATCCCAAATTTTAAAGGAATTGGTATTTCCAGCCTTTTTCAGAGTACTGTTCCATCTCTGATGTGTGTAATAGTATTTCTCTAAATCATCTTAGAGGACATCAGTTCTATGCTGGAGAGCCGGGTTTTGCTGCTGGCCATGACGTTGCTCCTGGCCTAAGGGTTTAGTGGGTCACATATGCTGGCCACTTTGCTGCCATCTGTCTCTCCCCGCTCTTCACTCCCTTCCATACTTACCTTATGGGCAACATAAACAAAAAAATAATACAATGCTGCACATTGCAGATTGAACGCAGTAAACCATCACAGTCACTGTGTTAGTTTGACTCAACTTTCAAACAAAGAGTGATTTTATGAGATTTATGCTCGACCACAAGAAACACTTCATATCTGGAATAAATAAATGGCCCCGCGTCAAACTTCACATCGTTTTTCAAGCACCATCTTTAAACAAACTTGCAAAAATGTGAGCCCTGAGCTTTGGAGGCAGAAACACCGCTACATTATGGCTCTCATGTCTTAACCAAAAGTGTTTCCACAATTACAGGGTTAACGTGTCCCCAGTTCACGTCCAGTGGTTGGTGTTTTCGTTGAGGAGATGGAGTGAAGGTGTTGGAAGCTTCAGCTCATAATTAGCACTTCTGAAATCACAAGTTTTGACTCTGTGGTGTTTTCTTTTTTTTCTTTCTCTCGTGGCGGTTGTAAACATTCCTGCGTGCTTTCGTAATGAGAAGCCAGCTGTGCGCCTGTCCTCACATCTGTGCCGCGGGCCAAAAAACGGGGCCCCGATTGAAACATTTGCTTTATGTAATGAAACATGCAAAAATAGCTTCTGCAAATATGATTACTTTTTATGCAATTGGATTGCGAGAATAATGTGGATATACAGTATATTGGTCATTTGAAATTGAGACGGCATTGAGTCTGACCCTTGCTAACATCTAGTCTTGTGTATCACACAAATAGGATATAACATTGTTGAATAATAGCCGCACAAAATATCCCCAAATGATCGTCATCGCGAATTAGGTGAAATGTGATATGATCGCTAGAAGCCACAATATATCACAAAATATGTGAACATTAGGGGTGGGCCATATCGTATCGCATATCGCAATGTAATTTTTTTATATTGTTGTAATTTTTTATATCGCTGTGGACACGATATAATTTATGTTGCTCTCAACTCCATCAGAGCAGCATAAACACTGACTGTAGGACACGGGGACAGGTGCTTATAAAAGAATACAATATCACTAAGTTAATCTTCCCAATGGGCTATATGCACGCAAGCGTCAAGTGACTTCCGAGTGGATTCTAAGTAGTCGTTTGCGTATCCTGTCTCCGTTATTTCCCTATGAGGTCTTGTCTAAAAAAAAAAGAAATTGCTGAAGATTACATGGTAGACAGTAACTTACTGGTGGAGTCACAGCATCATGTTAAAAACATCGCGTCAGGGGCAAAACATTCACTAGAGGAAACTTCCGTGCTCATCACAGTCAGTGTTTTTGTCTTGAAGCTAACGGCTAACACAAATTAAAAATGAAAATAGCTACACGATTTTAAACAAGCCTGCTCAAAATATAATCTGCCTGTCTTTAGTATAAATACTTTTTAGACGTTTAATTTTTGTGGTGGTGTTTTTTGATGCTAGCCGTTGGCGCTGAGATAAACAGTCCTACCTCAAAAAACACAGACGTTTCCTGCAGTCAAGAATTAACATCCAACGTAATGTTTTTAACACGTGGCGAGTCACTTCAGATCAGTATCTCACTGTCAGTGATGTTTCCTTGAACTATACATTGTTTTAGACGAGACCTCATAGGGAAATAACGGAGACGGGATACGGAAGCACCGACTTAGGATCCACTTGGAAGTCACGTGTCATTTGCGTGCATAGAGCCTATTGGCATAAGGCTGGGATTTTGAAGTCATTTGTCAATTATATCGGCAAATATATCGTGATCGTGATATTCCTTTTTTTATATCGCGATATAGATTTTAGGCCATATCGTCCTGCCCTAGTGAACATAACCACAAACAAAAATATGCATGGCAACATGAAATGCAAAAGTTGCGTTTTCTATCTTATGCTGTTTTTTATGTCTTGTTGTGACACAATTGAGGGGGAAAAAGGTATGAATTTTTTGTGTTAAAATGATTTTGTAAGATTGCAAAAATAGTCTGAAATGTTGCATCTTATTTCTCATTTTGTGCTGCCCTATTAAATGACTAAAATATAACCTTATACAGCAGTGCTTAGGACTGGGTATTGCCAAGAACACAATATGATATGAATGCCGATACAGAGTTCACGATATGGTTCGAATTTACGGTGCCACGATACGATGCGCGTTGTCACATACTCCATAACGATATATTGCCGGTACAATATATTGAGCATAGCCCTTCCGCTCACAGGAAGTCGTCTGACGCGAGGTGACATTATGAAAAATGTTCTGGATTTGATCGCTTCCTGTATTCCCATGCTAACACGCCCCAGGAATTTTGGACCCGTTTGATCTCTTCTGACGCTGAATTTGAAGAAGAAGAAAACAAAACACTGCGGTCAAAAACTCTTGTATAACTTTAGCCGACAGATGGTAATGTGTCGATTCATCAATAACTAAGTAACTTGGCCCGGAATTGATGTAACATTTCATTTCCTCTTACTGCATGCAATACTGGTGTGAATAGTTTTATGTACGCCTGTGTCACTCACTGGCTGTCCTCTGGGGGCGTGTCGCTTTCTGGAGACTCCCCCTGCACCGAGCCGCTGTCCTGGAACCTCAGCTCCTCACGTGCCCTGCGCCTGCGCTCCCTCTCCACCTCCTCCGCATCCTCTATGCTCCTCTGGGCTGTCAGTCTGAGCAAAGACAGGACAGAACACACTGGGGTTAGCAACAATACAGTAATGATGACAATACATATCTGAAGATCAATTGGAACGTATCAGTTTGGACTTACTGAGGTTTATTCAGTTTATTATTTGAGCCAAAAAATATTTAACGCCACAGTGCGGAACAATACAGGTTCAAGTACAATGAGTCTTTCGCCGGAAAGAGGCAAGCTGGTGATTCCCCGCTCCAGGTGTCCTTTAATTATTTTCCCACACCTATAATATATATTTTCAAGCTCAAATATATTGCTTTTGATGTGTTTAATGCATTTTTTTACAACACTAGGGATGACTTTTTGCTCCAAAACAAAACCTAAATCTCCAAGCAGGATCTTTACCAAAGGCTAAAGAGAAATCTATTTTTGTAATGTTTTCATTTTGGGGGGAAAGTTTTCACGTTTCCAACCAGTTAAAAAAAAAAAAAAAAGCTGGGTAAATGGAAAGGTTTACATCAGTTCCAGGAAAAAAACCTCTAAGCCAAATCGAAACACTAATCAGTGCCCGCTAAGAGGCAGAGTATTTGCTGTGGCGACCCCAGAAGAGAAAAGCCAAAAGAACCAATGCATTAATCCAGTTCATTAACTTTAACTGTTAGCTATTAGCCAGAAATAACCGCACTTTTAAAGGGACAATTTGGAAAGTTTTACAATGGAGAGACTGCGTAGGTGTGGCGGGTAACATCTGCCGGGCCTCACGAAAGAAGTGGAGCGTAAACAACATGTGCTGCTCACGGCACGTCCATATGACATCACTGTATCTAATACAAACACCACTTATCTTTATTTACATCGGCAAACTGAAAATATTGGCACTGTCGCCATTTTTATAGTTTTAATATGCAGCAATATGATATACCGTTATAATTAAGAGGTTTACATTTAATCCATTGGGAGCGACTCAATCACCATTATCTACAAAAAAAAAAAACAGAACACAAAACAAAAACTAATATTGTATATCCTGTAAAGACTTATCACCAAAACCCACAATATTTTGATTTAAATTGGCAATATTTTCTGTTTAGTTTAGTTCTGTTTGTGTGAAGTCATATCAAACGAATTTCTAATAACCCCAAATATCATAGATACTCTGACATTCTGATAGTCGACAGTATTGTGTATTTGCATACACGACGTGCTGAAACATACTTCCTGCATTTATTATCAATCCATCATGCGTGTTATTGTGAGGTCTGCATTTGTCTCGGAAACATCTGAAATGACAGAAAGCCTGTGAAAACCTCAATCCAGATGGGAACTTGAGCTGGTCACATGGCTTATGTTGCAGTGATTGATCAACCAGAACGAAGCTTCAGCGTTTACCTCAGGGTATCTGTTCTCCATGTGACAGGAAGTCAAAGGCTGTAGTCAACCATTTCTAAGGGGCTCGAAGACGCAACAACAATCTGGGCCCTTGTAGACATTTGTCAGCAGCTCAAGCCTCTTAAGTCCAGGTTCCATTGAAAAAACATGTAAGAGAAGTGGGAGCGATTGGAATAGCATCCCAACTTTACTTGATTTGAGCTTATACCTACCGTCCAAAACCCCTTGGACTAGAGGTTCGATCAGCTCCATATGGACTGAGCTATCACGTTACAGCCCTCACATCTGAGTCAGACCCGATAGGCCCCATCTGCTCTGACTTCTCTCTCCGGGAGAGGGTTCCAAGTAGGTGGGATGTCCCGTGACCTACGACCCTTAGTGCAGATAAAACTTTCATCCAACAGTAACAAGCTGCAGCATCCCCACTTCACTGTGAGTCAGCAGAAACAAACACAAGAAGTGAGTTTAAACACGCTCTGGCAAGATCGTAGGTTGAGCGCTGACCACTCAGCCATCGTGGAGAACAGGATTCGAACCACCTTCCAGTTAGAGGACGTCCCTTCTACATCACATGCTACCCCAGTAATGGACAATGCTAATAGAAAGGACACAAATAATTGTAATTTAGGCTGAGGCCAATTACAAAGACATTTTAAAGAGCAGCGAATTGCGTAATATAACAATTAGTTTTG
This sequence comes from Proterorhinus semilunaris, assembly GCA_021464625.1. Lineage (NCBI taxonomy): Eukaryota > Metazoa > Chordata > Actinopteri > Gobiiformes > Gobiidae > Proterorhinus > Proterorhinus semilunaris. Next base: position 24,490,532 of record CM038356.1, on the reverse strand, counting down.
CCAAAGTTGCCCTCCAACAATGAGTTCATGGTTCATCTGACTCATACATTGTATCATTTTGGCGTCAAGAGTTCTTTCGGTCACATTTCACAAAGATTTGGCATCTTTACCGACGATTAACTGGTTCTGTTCTGGCTAAAAGCGAACATAAAAGTACATTCAAATCGCACTTTCCTTTTCAATGTGCCAAAAGCCTGCGTTTCATCATTCTTTTTGGTTAACCAGAAATTCATTTGACATTGACATCATACTAAGCAATCTGTTTCTTATTAGGTGTTGTTCATTAGCCACAGCGGGTCGAGCACTTTTCAATCTTATCCGTGTCTGTACAATTTCTCTTGTGTTGGCGATGCATGAAGGTCTACGAAGTCTCTGTGTCAACGTATAAAAGGGCCTCTCCCACACCACCCCTTTGTGACAATGGAAACATGTCAAAAGGTTATGGAGAGATGAGAAGGAAAATTCCCAAAGACAGGGAGAAGATCCCACTCGGGTTCTGTGCAGTAAACAGTGGCAGATGTGCGGAGAAGTAAAATAAATCCGCTCAGAACTGAAAATGTAGTTATTGTTTTAATAGCGGATAATGGCAACACAATGCTATCAGCGACTTCCTGTGAGTCCGTGTGTCCTTCCTGTGGGTCGGGTCAGGTGATCAAACAGGAAGTGAGAGAGGAGGAAGTAGCTGGCGAGGCCTGGACACAGGTGGGCGCAGGTCAGATTGTGTAGTTCAGCAGGGATGGACCAAAAAGGAGTTGTGCGGAAACAGTGAAAAGAGAGTTCAAAAGTGTCTCGTGATGACATTGGCTACAAATGTGGCAAAGGATACCGTTCATAAAGCCACAATTTGAACTGAAGACAGCAAATGTTATGCATTATCGTGGCTTATAAACTTGTGCTACATTGGTTTTGGTAAAAAAAATATATAGTTAGCTCACCCTCTGCTGGCAGTATATGGTCAAAACGGTATGTAAGCCTCCATTATGACTTGCTAACAAATCAAAGACTCGCACAGTTTAAGTGTAGAAAAGCAGTGATGTTTAAGGGGCACATTTTCAACATCTCTCAAGGAACGTAGTTCAGGTTTTAGAGATTAAAGCGCTTATTTAGAAGATCTTTATTTATATAGCGCCTTTCACAGACATGGTCACAAAGTGCTTTACATGAGAGCATTTTATATTCACTCCATACTCAGTGGTGTTCAGTTTCCCCTGGGGGAGACTGACAGAAGCGCTGCACATCTGCGCCAACGGTCCCTCTAACCACCTCCATGCATTCACACACACATCATTCATCCTGGCCTATTGTACATGTTTTTGGTGGAAGGGGAAACCGGAGTACGACGGAGGAAACCTACGCAGACACAGGGAGAACATGCCCCGTCCAGGTGGGAATCGAACCCGAACCGCTGCACTACAGTGCCGCCCATGGAAGAAATAAAGGGAAACTACATGGCTAATGTCTCAAAAAAGTGAATGTTGAAAAACAGGCCCCCTTTAAAGATACATTATGCAACTTTTTATGTGAAAAAATAAGTTGATATTTGTGTGTATTTGACCTTGTAGTGGCCCAGGGGCTGTATGAGTGGTCAGCATGGCGCCTAAACTTTCCTTCACAGTGGTCTCTAGGACACTCCAGGATCAAGTGTTCAAATACAGACAAATATCAACTTTTTTTTCTTGCAGAAAAAGTTACATAATTTAACTTTAAATAACACTAATTATAGATTTTCATATCAAGCTCTAGAGAGCCTGTATGCAAACAATAGAAGGCCTTCTGTACCGTCTACCTGTGGTCTGAAAACCCCCTAGATAGACACTTTTGGTCTTGGCAAATTGACCATGTCCACACATGTGTAGAGAGTTGGTTCAGCGGATCGTGTGGTGAAAGACGCCTCCTCTGCCCTCTCATTTCTCTTCCTCTCTGTCCTCATCGGAGGAGGATTCTGTCATCTTTGGCTCCAGGACAAAACTCCTGATTCAGACAAAAAAATGACTCATGTTTTTAAAGCACCAGGATTAGCTCTTGTTTCCTCTGCGCCCTCCCGGTTTTAGGGTCTGCAGTCTTATCGAAACCATTTCACTCACTCGTGTCATCTAATCACAGCACAAAGTCAGCAGCTTCTACACTACACGGCTGGCCTGCGCTGCAATTGGGGTTACATTTCCTTTTCTGATAGCTGCAACCAGGGACCTTCTTGCTTTTTTTGCGTACTTAATCAAAAGAGAGAGAGTAGAACTTTTTTTTGGCATATTGGTTTAGCTCAGCACTAGCCGTTCTTTTGTTCGGCAATAAAAAAATACAGGAACAAGATCTGGCACGTTGCACTTCCCAAGGTTTCTAGGATGGCAAAAGTGCCCTTAAGCCTCTGCACTGACGTTAGCATATGGTTGTGATGACACACCTGCACTGCTAACCAGCCACTCAGAACTATCATAGCGTGAGATCGAAGGGAAAAGGGGCCCACGGTTCATGGACACACAGATGATGAGGTCAACTACTAGAATTATATTATATTCTGTGGCTGCGCTGTGGACGCAGGCCCAGTGTCCGGACTTGTGGGATTACTGAAGGAGTATGTCCAAGTTTGTTAAGGTTCAAGGAGTTTGCGAATTTAGAAAGTGAACAGGAGTAGAAGTGTCCTCAGTGATTTGAAACGCCTGAGCTGTCATTTCAAAACACTGTTAATTCAATATGAAATGGTGTCCTGCTATGGAATGCACAGTGGGTGTGTTAGCTGGATGTTGAGGCTGGATCAAGTCTTCTGAGATAAGAATTGATGCGAGTAGAACCTAATTTTTGTGATTAGATATGACACAGGAGGTATAGCATCTACAATGTATGGAGAATTCTCCAATCTCTCCAATGCCACTACACAAGGCAAACCAGACAGGAGGAACGTGTACTAAATAACACAAAACTAAAGAAAGTGCATTAATTAGTGAGAAGCAATAGTTCTTTACCAGTACCTATACCGGTAAAGACTTTTAGTGAAGATAGAACTGTAAAAGCATTATGCAAAAAGTGAGAAAAAACATTTCCAGTTTCTCCACCATTAAACTCCATACACACGGTGTTCATTTGCATCATGAAATAAGCTTTCCTTATCACGATCATGATGTGTATAAAAATAGCCATTATGCACTCAGCTGGTGGCCTGCCTCGGTCTGTTTCCGTAATTAGTTCACTTCATAGCGAAACACGTACGTCATCTGATCACATCATAGAAATCAGAGCACTGCCTATTTCCACAACAAAGCGGATGAAAGCCATGCACCTGGCAGCCTCACCTCAGCCACATGTTGTCAATCTACTAATTTACTACTGCCGGAAAACGGGTGAAAGAGACATTCGCCGCTGGGAAGGGTATAAAAAAAACACAAAAAAGTGTTCAGCGGCTCTTTTGTCCGCGCACACGTGCTGTCATTGGGTGGATGGGTCGGTTGAGTGACACGCTAATAACATGGTTTCCTTACGGAGACTAGAGACTGGGGGGCAGAGAAATGGTTCAATGAAGTCATGTTTGTGTTGAAACACATCCGAGATCACAAAACGTCCATGAAAGAAAAAAAAGAATACAAGGTATGACTGAAGGAAGGCGAGCGGATGGAAAGTGCTGTGGTGACAAAATGACTCAGGGATAATAAGAGGGCCGTAGCTTGCTTTGATTTAAAACTAGGAAGGCTTCATTAAAAGGTAGCAAACATGTGGCTTGCACTCGTTAAAGCGCGACGTTCACAACTCGGGTAGCTTTTGTTAGGCACCAAGCGAAGGTAAAACTGATCCAACTCAACCTCGTTCGCCATGAGGGGTCAGCTTTGCCAACTTTTTGTATGGACACTTCGCTTGAAAGTGCCAAGGAACTCCAGAATGCTCTGAGCTTCAAGTAAAACAGGCCTGCAATGGCACTGATATCAAAGTCAATAGAAAGAGCCAGGGTCAAATGGGCCCTGGGAAAAACGTTTTTTCATGGCCCCCCATATACTGTATGTGTGTCTGATTTCTCTCTCTACAATGAAAGGATAAATTCATGTTTTGTTTTTTTTAAATACAGAAGTAAAAAAATGACAAATGTGTGAAAAAACTCTTTAACATAATGACCCCAATTTGAGCTCCATGGCCCTCGCGGAATAACCTTTGCTACTGCCAGTGGGGGGACACATTTAAATGGGGATCTGGGGGTCGTCCCACAGAGATTTTTTTTATTTTAATGGTGCAATTTGGGGCATTCTAATGCATTTTAACAGACCAATAGGTACATATTTTCCCCAGTGTCAACTCAGTGACAATGGCTCAGACCTTGTTTAGAACTGGTTTATTCCTGGTTTAGACCTGGTTTAGTCTCGGGTACAAAGTCATCTGATTAACCCTTACATGTGAGGGAGTCTGCAAAGAGAGAGGGAACGCTCTCCTTTTCTCCTTGCCATGGGCCCTTCAGCCAGCTGGGCCCCTGGGCTTAGCCCCTGTAAGCCCCTGCATAAATCCAGCCTTGGAAAGAGCATTTAACCAAGAAGTAGGAGACCAAGTGTCCGGACAATGTAGTTTTGTACTATGCTGTTATTGGTTTCCTTGACTACTGACAGAAGATCAATAGTTAAAGCTCTTTAAACTTTATGATTGTAAGATATAGGGATAGAAGCTGGCCTACGCTACACTATTTAGTCAAGCATTATCTTAAAAGTTGTAGGACAAAGCATTTCCTCTTATGTCTGCCTCAAAATGTTTTTGCCTCGCAATTGTCAATGCCAAATCAATCACTACCCACATTTTTGGACAGTTTTTAACTCGCCTGATGCTATTATTGATGCTGTAATTTTGTACTCCATGCACTCATTTGGATGGACAGATAAATAAAAGGAAATGGCTTACTAACCACTGTCTATCTCATCTTATCGCAATTACTATATTATGGTTAGACGTTTTTGCAGCACTTTAAGCCATGCCAAAAATGGAATACAAAATTAATAAACAAGATTAATAGAATAAAATATCGTGCACATGTGCTTTTTGTGACAAAGCAACAGTAACCTGGAATGTTCCGCAGTGTGGCTTTAGCAAGAATGTAAAGAAATTAGGAATCTATGATGGCGACAATCAATTGCAGTTCATCCAACGAACTGCGCTGATTCCAAAGAGACCGTCTCTGGACATTGTCTGCTTCACTGAAGAACTTTTGTCCCCTCCAAACAAACAGACGGACCTGTGTTGTTTAGTTTAGGATGTGTTGGCCAAACATGGATTGGACCAGAAGAAAGCGGCGCTCTGTGTTTCCAAATCTTTCCCAAATCCAAACATTCTAGGGTTTGAAGCTTGGATCAGAAAAAAACCTCGGGACGTAGGCGTGCTATTTGTAGCTGTTTAACAAATATAACACGCATGATCAGCATTTTCTAAGTTTACGAAAATCCTTCAGTTTCACCAGAATAGTAATGTTGGGGAAAACGTGTTGGAAAGTTGGAGATTCTTTTCATATGTAATAACGGGTTTGGATAATCCTGTTGGTTTAAAGCAACAGTGATGTAATATCGAACGCTGCGTAGCTCCAAATTACAAGCTTGGAAAATGACCTTGAATGTCGAGCGGTTAAGGGGTTTTACATGGACACGGAACACTGTTTCAACCTCAGTGTCATGGGGTTTGAATTTGCTGAATGTCTCTTGTCACCCCTTTTTAAGGCTGGGCTGTCTCTGTCTAATAAAGCCTATGGACCAAACATGCTTTATTGCTGACACATGGCATGGGACAACTAGCCAAAAGCAGGTGGATTTCTATTTTTACTCCGTCTATTCCAAGATCATCTTAAGTTTGGAGATTGAGAGTACACTTTATTTTCCGACACAACGAGAACATAAAATAAGATTAAAACACCTCCATGATGACATCGACTGCCAGCTGTCTCCATCTCTTTCAGGTCTTACTGATTAAACCCACCTTGAAACAGGAAACCTCGCGTGTTTACTTTCCCTCATGTCCTCTTAATGTACGGCGACCTGAGGAGGCATGGGCTTCGGGGGTCTATATGCCACCCCCCTCCTCCAGGGGCATTCCTCAGTTAGTCCCTTATCTGGCCCTATCGTAAACAGTTAGGAGAGACGCTGATGTGTGGGGGGGGATCTAGGGGGCAGAGGTCACGATGGATGGTTTATGTGTGGGTCTGTGCCTCCTGGAGATGACATCAGTGCTGGGGAGGGTAAGCTCGAACCAGGTGGGGCTGTAAATGGGGAGTATTTATCCCAGGGTAAAGATTAAATGAAAATGAAATGTGGATGAGCAGCGCTTTGATGATAAGCCTGTAGTGTGCTCTGCATTTACTGTAGAGAAGAGTGATAAAAAGCATGTTCGTGAGTATTTTTCAAGACACTCAACAAAGAAAAATCTTCAAAAGGTGAAAAATATGTGGTTGGAAGGGAAGTGTTTCTCTTTTGAATCTGAATTTCTAATGTACATTCATAAAAAAGATTGTCCTCTTTTGTTGTTGATGCTAACGTTGGTTTGCGTGGTCTACTATCTTTCTCTATGAGACGGGGAAATGCTAGTAACTCAACCTGTTGCAATTTACTCAACTTGGCAAAAACTCAACTTTTTGCCCGTTAAACAATATATATATTTGTGTAAGCTCTCAGTAAGAGAGGGTTTCATGGTAGGCCAGACCACTCACCCGAAGAGGCTTTTTCAGCAACCAATTATCCTTTTTAGTAATGGGCTCGATTTATATTGATTCATTAAGGAAGAACTGGCAAAGGAAACCTCTTTCCACTGGATCTGAATGTATTTAGACGTTCGAAACAAGAGTCTCCACTTTGAGGGCAATAACATTTTATTTAATCTACTAAAACAACCCAGTACAGATGACGGCTGGAGAACTTTTGCATGCGTTTCCAATTACATCACAGACTAAATTAACCCATCAAAGAGGAAACAGAAAGCCTTTCTCTGTGATTTTTACAGTTTGTCATGTCGACAGACTCACGGTCTGAGTCAGTGTTTAAGCTGCTCAAGACGTTAGCATGCCACAGGTTAGCAACTGTCAACCACTGACCATTGATTCAATCAACTGTCAGTTAATTCAATCAACTGTCAATGGCTTCAACACGATAAACACATGTGTGGCAAACATTTAATTTGACCTCTGTCACATGTTGTATCCAAGGCTTGGAGTGTGGTACTTTGAATACTTCGGTATTCAAATTTTCCATACCGCCTTTGCAATGCACAATCCCGTCAGACCTTGGAAGCTAAGCAGGGAAGGGCCTGGTCGGTACTTGGATGGGAACACCAGGAAGCCTAGTGAATGTAGTGAGTGAGTGAGTGGTTGGTGGTGGTCGGAGGGGCCGATGGCGCAGACTGGTTGGCTTGCTTCCGTCACTCTACCCCAGGGCAGCCGTGGCTACAATAGTAGATTACTACCACCAGGTATGGCGTGAATGAATAGTGCAATGTAAAGCGCCTTTGAGTGTCCAGAAAAGCGCTATATAAAACTGATGCATTATTATTACAGGGCTTTCACTTGGAGAGGTTGGAGCTGAACTGTTGAAGCTAAATGCTAACCGATCGCATGCTAACAGCTTAAACACTGACTCACTGGTTTCTTCACATAAACGTGCGCTCTGTGGGCCGTGTTTTTACTGTTGTCTTCTTGAGCAATGATTATGAGTACATAAAAATGCCACTGTCAATCAGTTGTCTTTCATTTATATCCTGAGTAGAGATATTACATGTTGTAGTACTGCATCATTCTATTTTGGTATTCAAAATGGCCGGCATGACAACAAAAGTCACATGACTGAAAGGCATGTATAGATACAGATGGCATCTTTGGCCCATAATGGTCATGTTTGAAGCAGTTGGGGGGAAAAACGAAGAGAAACATTTAAACTTTCTATAATTACGCCAAAACTACTTAAACAAATGCTGAATTATGAAGATACAAAGACATGGAGAGGAGCAAAGTGGTTCAATATCCCATAATTACAGAAATAACGGAGAATGCTAGCATGTTGTTTGATGTTAGCATCACGCTACATGCTAACGTGAACTATGACTGCAGTTTATTCGCTTCTACTGAACAATCTGCTGTGAAAAAAATCCATAAGGGCCCGATTTGAACTTTATTTGTGTGTTATAAATAAGTTTCCGCCAGAAAAGGGCTGAAAAAAAGTGAAAAATGTGTTTCCCAAAACATATTTCCATCCCCCTTGGCGAGGCCACGCCCCCTTGGGTTACACGATGCCGTCTGTATCTATAGAACATATGTCATACCTATCTAAAAAGTTTTCTGTCCTTCTTTCAGTTTAAATTACATTACTTTAGGTTGTTATCTTGTTATACTGACAATGTTTTGATGCTGTAGCCCAGTGCAAAGCATTATCACCTTTCACCCAATGTCACATTATTCAGAGTAGATTCACAAGTTTAAACAAGCGAAAGCCCACAAACAAACAAAAATGGAAGCAAAGAAAAGCCCTTATATTGTTACATTGTCCTTTGTATTGTCATGTTTGTAAGGCTTTACAGGTATTACAGAGGTTTAGGCAGTGACATCATGCTTCACCTTGGAAACACTTTTTGGCCAAACACTCTCATTGTTGCAGAGTGCATTAAGGAGCTGTTTTGATTAAGTTCCCAGCCAAGCTCCAAGGGAAGTGAGAGAACACGGTGTATGCCTTTTGATATGATCTAATGTTTTTTTACATATTTGAGAAGCTACAAATGTGTTGCACTGGGCATTGTATGGAGTTTGTTTGCTATGGAATCGTCACGTGCACTGCTGTGCGTGTGTGTGTTACAAAAACACCTAGTAAAAGTTGACAGTGCACTAAAACCAGTGTGAACTTAATATTGAGCCTGTTCCTAATTAGACAAGGCCATGTGTAAAACAGCTGGGAACAAATAGAGTGAATTAAAGCCAGTTACAAGCCTACTAATTTGCAAAAAGTGGAAGTGGCTCTAACTTCACAAAAATGCAACAATGAGACGTGAAAGTGCTGGTTTTGAAGACGATCCAATCCCTTGTTATAGTTATGCACTTTTACTTGAGCCATTCATAGCAGGGTTGGGACCAATTTTGTAATCACTGTTAAAAAGTATCTGAAATGATTATCTTTCCCTGCAATTGTTCCAAAGTGTAGCACATGCATGGACTGTATACCTTGTTAGATTTCAGGCTAACTCTTGATCTGAATTGATATTGTTTATGACTATATTGTCCAGTGCTGGATGAGCTTTGTCTGTTCATAGTACAATGCCAGAAAATGGGCAGTTAGTTGCAGTTCTTGCTCCCCGTTCTCTTTCAACTCTATTACTGAGTTTTTAGATCATTTGACCAGTTAGCAACTTGGAGATATGTGACAAAAATAGTGATAAAGGTGAATATGTTAAGACCTTTATAAGCTATGGGTCTTATTGGGTCAAGAGACAGGGATTTAACTATTACAGCATCTATTCAAGTGGAAGGTTTGGTGTCTTTCAGTGTTATTCTAAGTGCAGATGTCGTCGCCACGATGTAAGAAGAACACATGTTTTAACTCTTTATTGTGAAAAAGTAGGCACTTATTTGTTTCCATCCAGAAAATTGCTAAATGTTTAAAAGTGTTACCAAACAATGCAGCGTCAAATCCATTACAAACCTCAAGATGACACAAAGACTTACCATAAAGTCGTGACAAATTCTTAATATTTCCCAACGCTATAAGCGAGTGTGAGTGCGAGTCTGTGTCTCGGAGCCGCAGACGTCATGCAGTGTTTGGTGAATGATGTAATGCTTTCCTGCGGGCTGGTGCCATCTGCTGAGTGGACTGAATCAGAGCGGGACGCGCCTCTTCTTACAGCTGTTATCTGTCCCATAACTCACCGTGAGTCACCCCAAAACGTTGACACGAACAGCTCTCAGCAAGGGGCGTCTCGACGGGATTCGAAGCCAATGACACATCCATATGTGTTTAGACGAATCGATAAGTCACACGGTACGAAGCGAGCTAGACTTTATGACACTTGGTTTGGTCACACAACTGTCTGTCAACTTTTGAATCATCACGACAGGAAATAATCACATGAGACGATTTAGACGACCAACTTTATCCAAAAATCTAAATAAGAAGCATTACCCTCCAATAAAGAGCTACATAACCAAATACTCCCTAGCTTTTATGCATTTCAAAAGTATTCAAACTCTTGAGTTACCTTGTTAGCTTATCAATAACTCAACTTGTTGCTCTTTTGAAGCATCAACCTCCCCATTGGAATCAATAATATTCTTTGTTTCCGTTCCCTCGCCCAGTATTCACTGTGTATCCGTCTTTGTTCTTTGACATATCTGCACAGAAGGTCGAGCGCGCAGCCAGTTTGATAAGGCCTAATTCACTTGATACACTCCATCGTGGACACAAAGCAGAGACACTTGGATTTCACAGCCATTTCCAAAGCGAGCGGGGCGTGCTGTATCCACCATGGGCCGTTAAGATCAGTACGTACAAGCTTTGAGAGGAGATACAGAGGAGACAGGACGTGCCACCACCCACACGACAAAAGCCTGCCCCCAGTGACCAAAAGACCTTGGGCTGGGGTCGTGACACCATTTCCTCCCTGGGATAGAAGCCCCCAAGCGAAAATGAAACTGCTTTAAAAAGTCAATGTGTGCCAGTGTTTTTACAAAGCCATATTTAAAGTGCTTTTTGGTAAATAAAATAGGGCTGGGTACGGTCAACAATGCCAGTATGATAATGAAAACAATTAAAGTCCAGAGAAAAACAAAACAAACTAGCTTTAGAGACCAAGTTTTGATGCCTGTGGGGACCAGAAAGTTACTTGGTTGTTTTTAAAATAAATAGTCTTTTATGGAATAAATTAGCATTATTGTTATCGTTCAGATATCGGTATCGTAAACCCAGTATCATCAAAGTACCGATTTCGGTGCCCAGCCCTGACTGGAGCACAGGAAGATGAAGTGTGCACTGTGCTGGCATTTTGTATAACTCAGTATAATAACATTTGTATAAGGGGTATTTTCTCACGCCAGACATTATTTTAACTTACAGTACAAATACGGAGGCAATGATGAGTTGTAAAGGCGTGAATAAACAGGCATGAACTGGGACTTAGACTTAGTCAAAACAACAGTTTTACAACAGGATGAAGCCAGGTCCCAAACTGCACTTAATAGGATTTCATTTGGAGTAAGCCTAAAATGGTCTTAACCTGGTCTAAATTGGGTAGAGAGCGAAAATAAAGCTGGACACAATCAGTGCCAGGAAACCAGCATGAGACCAGTACCAAACCAGGATTTAACCAGTTTGGATTGGACGATCGTGACTGGGAATTGGGTCTTTTGAATGGGTCAAACTCATTTGTGAAATGAGATGTATCTTTTTGTTTGTATGCAGTTTTACACAGATGTACATGAACACACCCAAGATAAAGACTTAACAGCAGAGTGGGCAACACAGGAGACAGCTTTTTATTGTAAAAGATTATTGTGTTCAAATACTCACGTTTCAAAGGCCCAACTCCGAGTTTGGATTATTTTAATAGAAAATCTCTCAACAATTCGTTCTCAGAAAGTATGCGTTACCAGATTGGCCTCTAGGCCTAAGTGAAGAAGATCCGGTTTTGTTGAACAGCTCTTTGAAATGATTGGATCACAAAGATTCAGCTCCCAGTATAGATCTATAAACCATATTATCACTATGCAGAACTAAACCAAGTCAAGTCTGGTTTACGCTCCCCAAACTATGTGGTGGGGGCTGTACCTGCAACACAGTTGGAATACCTCCACTCTATACAATCCTGGTTTGTTTTCATTGTGCTGTGATCATCCCTGGACCACCACAACAATAGAGATTAGAAAATCCGAATGCATTGTGCGTATTTCTGTTTTTTTATATTAATTAATGCTGAAAGTAAGTCCATTCCAATCCTCGCCAAATCTGCCCCAAAACCCCAAATGACCCAAAACAGTGGCATTAATCCGTGCATGGTGTTCCCTGTCACCTCCGTCGGGCAAACAGGACCCTGTCAGCCTGTTTGTTTCTGTCTGTTTGGTCAATCCAGGAGGAAATCCCCAACAAACGAAGAATAAGCCATAGAAACGGCGTGTCTACTGTTTACACATCACCACTCTGCAAAGGTCAAGACGACGCCAAACACTGCCGTACTTTAAAGAAAAAGAAAAGAAAAAAAAAAGAGTATGGTATAGGTGCAGATTCTAGTAAATTACAGACACATATTTCCAAATCTTCTTGCTTTGTCCACAGAATACAGTCAGGGGTCATATCAGTGAAAACCGTGTGAAATGAAGGTGAAAAGTTAAAGAGTCTGGGCCAGGGTTGAACCAGGTAATACATTGACATCCATAGGTAGAGTTGTGAGAATTAAATCGTCTCAGGCAAAAGGTGCCGGGATATGCTTCAAAATGTCTTCTTACTACCAAAATTCTATCCTACTTTGTCCATTATCACCATCACTATCAGCCAACGCAATGTCTTGCCTCCATTACTGTTAGGTCAACAGAGATTCCTTAACCAAAACTACCATAGAAACTATACCAAAGCTTTAACAATGACACTGACTAAACACTCACCTCAACAGCTTTTGTAGCTCCTGTTTGCTGGAATTCCTTCTCACTAAAGCGTGGGACATGTTGGCGGTATGTAGGTAGATGGTCACTTAGGCAGTATAGGGAACCCGAAAAAAGAAAAGAAAAGAAGACGTCCCGGGATCGTTTGCCCTCCTGTCTTTGTGCGCTTGTGCGATAACACACACACGGGCTGCCTCTTCCTCCCTCGCGGTGCGCGTTGGGAATGTCACTCTTGCTTTGGTGCACTCCCCCTTTTTTCTCTACGGGAGGCTGGGTTTTTCGGACACCCCCGCCCCGTGCAACCCACTCCCACTGTCCTACATGTGGTTTTCATTGAAGCTCGCTCTCTCTCTCTCTCTCTCTCTCTCTCACTCACTCACCCCTCGCAGCAGCAGAAGCGACAGCAGCGGGGCCCGACGAAAACCCTCCCTCTCTTTCTTCATAGTTGTTTTTTTTTCTTCTTCTTTTTTTCTCTCTTAACTTCTCTGTCCTGAATGGGTCATGTGGTCTACCCAGGAGGGGGATGAAACAAGATACCCCTCCTCACAAAGAGAGAGAGAGAGAGAGAGAGAGAGGGAAACAAGTCTACTAGGGCTCGCACAACGCCGCCCCGTACAAAGACATTTTAATCTCCGAGCAGATTAGCAGCATGGAGAACAGTAGTGTTTAGCATGTTATGTCAATACGGGGAGATAGAAAGCGCAAAACAACATTGGGAGATTAGACTGTTTACTCAAGGATTTGATCAGCTTCGAGAGGAAAGATGTTTTACTGGACTTGGCCGTTCATTATCCATAGTGCAAAGAGGTACTCAAATGCACTCAAGTAAAAAAAACTGCTGATTAAACTATCATTAGTAATACAGTACAATATTCCAAAAAGTATTATTGCGAAATGCACTTTAAGTCATAAACTAAAAATGCCTCGATGAGCACACTACTCTATTAGTCTAGACATAGAGTTTGTAATCAAATGTGGAATGGAAGTGACACGTAAGACAATTTATTTCATCAGAACACTGTTTACACAATCATAGGTCATCATAGATAAAAAAGAAAAAAAGGACAAAAAGTCACCACCTGGATTTAACTGTTGTGATCTGGGGTTACGGCTGTTCGCCAGGTTGGTCTAGGTTCAGGTATGGTCTAGGTTCAGGTATGGTCTAGGTTCAGGTATGGTCTAGGTATGGGCCAGAGCTTGTGCCTGGCGCATACCGAACTGGGCGTGCCGGAGCTATGCACTATGCACCTTCACCTCTTGCGAGAGGGTGTCGCAAGAGGAGGTGACTGCTCAGATGGGAGCACCGCTGACATTCATCTCCTCGTTTACATCGCGCTGCCCTGTGTTCTTTCTTTCGCATTACAGGCTCTCACAGGCCAAACTAAAAACTTTATTCACCCCAGCGTGAGCTAAACAATGTTTGAGAGATGTAGCCTGTGGCCGCTGTGGTTGTAAACACGAATCAAAACAAATGCACATGTCCCCCACAACCCCTCCCCCTCGCCCCTTCCCGCTGCGTGTGTCTGGTTGGAGGATAAAGCGTTTCTCAAATCCCTCATGGTTCTAACCGGGTCTGTTGGTCTCTCATAAGGGGCTTCTGAACCGCTCTTTGTCTGACCCGTCACCTAGGACCTGTTTGCCATGGGAGACCCTACCAGGGGCACGAAGCCCCCGACAACAGAGCTCCCAGGATCATTCGGGCGCTCAAACCCCTCCACCACGTTAAGGTGGCGGTTCCACTCCATAAAATACAACCTTTTTCTTATAAAATGATCACGCCACAGGTGTAATGAAGCTTCAGCGCAAATTTGCGACAACCAATGACCGCAGCTGCTTATTCCTTCTTCAGCCATTCGTCACCCAGGATCTCCCTTTTAAGCTTCCTCGTCCATCGCTCGGTCGTTTCCCAGCTGTGCTGCGACCCTCCTCCGCCTGGCCTCTCCTCGGCTCTGTTCGTCATTGTCAACTGGTCGCCCCGGGTCTCATCCTCTACCACCCAAAGTGTCCAGACTCCGGGGGAAGACTCATCATCGCCGTGTGTATCGTTAATTCAATCTTCCACCCAATCATGATTCATGTCCAGTAAGACTTTCCTAACGCCACTATGTTTCTGTGAGTCTTTTCAGGTGGAAATACTAGGATTGAAAAAAATATATTTTACTAAATTCTAAATGCTAAAGACAAATTCCCATTCTGAACAGATCTGATTCACATTCCATCTGAAATCAGAAGCTTCAGATTTCAAGACTGATATTCAAAATGCTTGTTGATACTCACAAACCTCTTTCAAACTCCTTTAGGGCAAAGAGCCAGTGGTGTGCTCCCCTCTCTGCTGACTTGACCCCTGGGGGCAGATAAGGTTTGTCAATAGCCCTGTTAGTGGTATCTCACTAATGAAGCGTTTAGACACAGAATGGTGTTAATTACTCTGAAGCACAAACACGTACTTTCTTTTAGCCCCCTGCAATCCCATCAGATAATGACATGTGCAGAGGTGACAACTGTCTGGCTATAAATTAACTTGCTAAAACTGTAGAAAGTTGCTATTCCAGTGGTTATAGTAATACAATGTTTAGAGCAACAAAATCCATAAATCTTGCTGAGAAAGTCCCATAGACTCATGTTTCCCATATAGTCTACTTGTCCTAATAACATATGTTTAGACATTTTCTCGTAAAGAGCGTAGCTACTGCCTAAATAAACTTGTTAAATCGCCACGAAACCAGCAATACGATCTGTCTTCACACCACGGCTCTCAAGACCCCCTTGTTTTCGTATTTACTATGCCTGGGTCGCCATGGAAACCCACCCCTCGCACAATTGTCGCGGCCTGTTGATAAGTGTTGCTCTACGGGACATCGGACAAAAGGGCTGCATTCTGGGAAGTGAGCGCGCCCACCGTGTACAAGCCAGGCACCCCCCTCTGCTGCCACCAGAGCCTCAACCAAAACCTTCAGAGGGCCTCGTAAAATCTCAAGTGTCGTTTTTACGGAGAACGCCAGTGACCTGAACGCAACCTCAGAACTAAGTAAAACAAACAGGAGACCTCAGTGGAGACTCGTGGAGACTTTTACAACATGCACGCGTATGGTTGCACTGTTGGGACACATCATATGTAGATGTGGTAATGATCTTTTTTACGGTAAGGTGCGAATAAAAAAGGACCCATATCTAAATAGAAAATTTTACAATTCTGATGTTGCAAGTTGTATTTGAACAATAGTAACAGCGCAGGGCATGTTTTTTTTCTTTCTTTCTGATTGTTACTTTGATGAGGTCTTGACCAGTAAAAGTTAATGAAAAAACATTTTTATATTCTAATCTATAACAATGGCTTTGGAAGAGTGACAGTACCATAGAATTTCGACTCATTCATTTGTCACTGGTATTATGGTAAGTTCATGTTGTATGTCAATTCCTGTGGTGCCCAAGGATCAATAATAAACAATAAAAAAAAGCTACATCTTAAAAGTGCTAATCATGTTCTCGTGAAATAGTGGCTTATTATTCCTCAGTGAAAAGGTATCCATTCTAAAACCTAAATTACAACTTACACATTGCCTATATTAATTTATGTGCCACTTTGAGCTTTGCAAATATTTTATATATATATATATATATATATATATAAAAGATTGTAAATAGCTCAACCTATGAGGAAGGTTTCGGATTTGAATAATAATTTACAAAAGAAAAATAGGAGCAACACAAATGAAATACGTGTGGTTTTTGGCGTCTGGAACATTGCAAATATTGCTCAATGTTTTGTTTTGTTTCAACAATTAAAGCATTTTCCGGCTTCAGTTCTCTAACAAATCTCATCAATTTTACTTCTGTATCCTGTCATGCTCTTCCTGCTTTTCATTTGATGTCTTTGGTCTAGTTAATGATCACATTTCAAATGAACTGGACCGGACTTCTGGAAGTCGACCAAAATCAACTCTTTTGATGCATAGGCCTAACATGGGTTTCATTGTTCCCTTTTATGCATCATTTTGTTGTTTGGATCAATATAACAGTCCATGTAACACTTACGTTTTTAAATAGTTAGCTTAAATAATACATAATAAATACTGTGTTGTATATTATCTATCATGTATATAGCAATATGATCTAAATCGATCTTTTTGCACTTTTTTCTGCGCTGCCAAGTGCTTTCCCCAATTCCCACACGCCCACCAGTTTGCTGGTTAATGACTGACTGAGATTTTGTAATGAGAGTGTGAACAGACGTGTTACTGTCAGAGCGACCAGCCTGTAGCCACAATGTGACCCTACAGAGGCCTTTGACTGTTCTGCTGGAGCTAACCTACAGTAATATATACGAGTTTATATGCAGTAGTAGGAGCTACAGTATTTAAGCGGCACATACTGGATTCCAGTGGCTGCATGTCGCCGAAAATATTGTTACTTTTGCATTATTATTTTTGCTTGATTGTCGACTTAGCTCCAACAAGATTCCTTACAGTGAGACGGGGCAGTTTCAACCAGAAGTAAGCGTGACAATTCTCCGATGAATGTGTTGTTAAAAAGAGAAATGCTCCAAACAGACAGGTATTGTGCTCAGTCACCGAGGTTACTGTTATCTCCGCTGTGTTTCGCTGCAGAGGACAGTCTCTTCCATCCGTCAGCACTGGTCGCCTCAGAGCAAACATAATAGCCCACGTTATCAGCTGTCACCAAATCCCACGCACTTATCCCACTGTGGTCAATGGCTCCGTCCCGCTACAACCCACCTCTGTCCCACAGGCAGGCAGTGGTTACAGCTGTGTTTACACTCTTACGTCCGCAACCTCTGAATCTGTAAAGGGTAAGAAAAAAAGGGCTTTGCAAATTTCTATTTTTACCTACACACACTCATTATGTCAAGGTTGAGGTCGCTTCTTGGATACTGAAATGAAAGACAATGCAATATATTTCATAGTATTTTTTTAATAAATGTGGTTTTGCAGCAGAATTGTAGTGTCTCCATCCAAAGTTAATCTTCTCGACAATCTCCATCTTGTGCCTATTGTCCTAAAACACGTACTTTTGACGCTTCCCTGGGCCTTTAGTTTGAAATGTGTTGTTCTTTCTTTCATTCGACACAATTTGAGCAAAGAGATGCAACACACTGGTACAGTCGGGGTGACTTTAATGAATTCATTTGCATATTATGGTGGAAAATAAGTATTTGGTCACCTACAAACAAGCAAGATTTCTGGCTCTCACAGACCTGTAACTTCTTCTTTAACAAGTACCTGTATTAATGGCCCCTGTTGGAACTTGTTATCAGTATAAAAGACACCGGTCCACAACCTCAAACAGTCGCACTCCAAACTCCACTGTGGTCAAGACCAAAGAGCTGTCGAAAGACACCAGAAACAAAACTGTAGACCTGCACCAGGCTGGGAGGACTGAATCTGCAATTGGTAAGCAGCTCGGTGTGAAGAAATCAACTGTGGAAGCAGTTATGAGAAAATGGAAGACATACAAGACCACTGATAATCTCCCTCGATCTGGGGCTCCACGCGAGATCTCACCCCGTGTGGTCAAAATGATCACAAGAACGGTGAGCAAAAATCCCAGAAACACACGGGGGGACCTAGTGAAGGATCTGCAGAGAGCTGGGACCAAAGTAACAAAGGCTCCCGTCAGTAACGCACTACGCCGCCAGGGACTCAATTCCTGCAGTGCCAGACGTGTCCCCCTGCTTATGTCAGGACATGTCCCGGCCCGTCTGAGGTTTTCTAGAGAGCATCTGGATGATCCAGAAGAGGACTGGGAGAATGTCATATGGTCAGATGAAACCAAAATGGAACTTTTTGGTAAAAACTCAACTCGTCGTGTTTGGAGGAGAAAGAATGCCGAGTTGCATCCAAAGGTGGAAACATCATGCTTTGGGGCTGTTTTTCTGGACGACTGATCTGTGTAAATGAAAGAATGAATGGGACCATGTATCGTGAAATTTTGAGTGAAAACCTCCTTCTATCAGCAAGGGCATTGAAAATGAAACGTGGCTGGGTCTTTCAGCAAGACAATGATCCCAAACACACCGCCCGGGCATTGAAGGAGTGGCTTCGTAAGAAGCATTTCAAGGTCCTGGCGTGGCCTAGCCAGTCTCCAGATCTCAACCCCATAGAAAATCTTTGGAGGGAGTTGAAAGTCCGTGTTGTCCAGCGCCTGCCCCAAAACATCACTGCTCTAGAGGAGATCTGGATGAATGGGCCAAAATACCAGCAACAGTGTGTGAAAACCTTGTGAAGACTTACAGAAAACGTTATATACCCATTGCCAACAAAGGGTATATAACAAAGTATTGAGATTGTTATTGACCAAATACTTATTTTCCACCATAATTTGAAAAAAAATTCATTAAAAATCAGACAATGTGAGTTTCTGGATTTCCCCCCCTTCATTTTGTCTCTCATAGTTGAGGTAAACCTATGATGAACATTACAGGCCTCTCTCATCTTTTTAAGTGAGAGAACTCGCACAATTGTTGGCTGACTAAATACTTTTTTCCCCACTGTAGAGTTCCTGGAGCTCAAAGGGCATTTATGCGGAGTGCCTTGTCCAGGTCCAGACGCAGGCAAAGTACAGCTGCAGGAAACTAGCACTTGTAAAAATAGCTTTGCTCAACATTAGGTCTCTAAACAACAGCTCATAATGTCAGTCATTAAAGGTGGGAAACAGATACAACCACACAACAAACAAACATGTTTTTGTCAGGAGTAATGGTAACGGTATCCTGG
Source organism: Proterorhinus semilunaris (assembly GCA_021464625.1). Taxonomy (NCBI): domain Eukaryota; kingdom Metazoa; phylum Chordata; class Actinopteri; order Gobiiformes; family Gobiidae; genus Proterorhinus; species Proterorhinus semilunaris. Next base: position 24,471,230 of record CM038356.1, on the reverse strand, counting down.
CTGACATTCTGAGACGTCTGCGCTTGTACATTGATATAAAAGTCCCATTAAGTATACATTCTTATAATATTTTGCTTGGACAGTTTACCCATGTAAGAACGACTGGCATTTCACTTTGCTTTTTTTTGTTGATAGTGAATATTTAGCCAGAACTGGCTTTTTGTTTATTATACGCTATTGTGCTGTAACTTCCTCCTAATTCGTTAATTCGTATCACGGGATTACATCTTCCTGTTTTTAATATGCCCTGGTACGATAGCCTCATTTATGATTTGAGCAAGTTACAGCTTGATAGTGTAAATAATTGAAAACACATTCCCCAAACACATAAATCAGTGCATCTAAAACAGTGTTTCCCAAACAGGGGTACAGGGACCCTCTTCTCAATAAACTAACAATAGGGGGTTGGGAACCACTGATCCAAAATACTGAGTTTAGATCAGTGAATGTGAATGAAGGTTGGTCCTGCAACTAGCATTCGTTGTCCAGACGTAGACCCATAAATCCAAATCTTAGTCTTACTAAAATGGAGACATGAGTGCATCAATTGTCCATTTAAAAAAGCATTACATGAACTGTACAAGCCTGTTTCACAGTTTCCTAACACAGTCATTTAGGATGCCCTCAGTGGTGCTCTATGGAGGACCGTGGCTGCCAAAACAATACATAAATATATAAATAAATAAATATTTGCATACATTAAGAGAAATACAGAAATAAATAAATACAAAAATAAATAAATAAAAACAAAAATAAAAATAAAGAAATAATACAGAAATAAATACAGAAATACTAAATAAATACAGAAATAAATACAAAAATGCAGAAATAAATGTATAAATAAATAAATAAAAATATAAATAAAAACATAAATAAATAAATATATACATAAATAAATGCATTTCTTTGCAAATTTTATCTTTATTTTATCTATTTATTGATCTATTTATTTATTGTTTTGGCAGCCTCCATAGTGCTCTTCCATCCAAAACCGCCCGTTTGTTTTGACTTCGTTCTCGCATAATCCACAGTCCAATGCAGGTTTGAGCCAAAGCAGGTCCCTGTTAGAATCTAGTCTTCAGTGCCAGACTTTGAAACTTTGCTGACAGGAAGAAAAGTATATAAATAGCAGTTTTCCTCTAAACAGACCTCCGTGCAGTTAATCCGCCTGACGGCAGACGTTCACCTCCATTGCCCACATTTCTACAGTTAAGAACTTTGAAAAGCTGTGTTTTGCTTTTTTGGATGAGGCAGGATTAAATGCGTGGCTCCAGCAGAACAAAGAGGCAGGTCAGCTGGACCTTAGTGAGGCCAGATGTGTTGACCTCCGACCTCCGACAAAGAACTTCTGCTATTTCACTTTTTCGACCAGGGAGTTAGAACAATCCCCTTAAATCCAACTTTGTTATTGATTGACTTTTGAGTTGGATAAGAGACTCCTGCTTAACTTTTCTATCCGTCATCTGTACTGGGTTGTTTTGGCATAGAGGACTGTACAGATGATGGCCTGAGAAACCTTTCTATGCCGGAAAAACCCTTAACTGAGTGCAAACACAAACATGTAATAACAAATTAAGAGATGAAATAAAGTAAGTTTTTTTGTGGCTCAGTGGTTAGAGTATTCATCCCTTGGGTAAGACACTTTACCCACCTCCTATGTATGGGTAGCCTGCAAAGTCCAGAAAGATTACCCTCTATTGTTCAAACTCAAAGTCATGTGTTGTTGGCGAGCAGCGTCATCCTTATCCCCTCAATAACTAGATAATAGAGCTTTTTTCCAATCAGCGGTAAATGACCAAAAACACATGGACAGTAGAGGTAGTTTTTGTGATTAGTAAGCCTGTTTGAATATTAACGCAGAACCACTAAGAATAACACAATAACAATACATGCCCTTAACTGATTTGTTTACTCCGCTTCCTGTTTGCTCGTGTTTTCTCCGCTCTAGACAGGTAGTCAATGCTGGCCAGACGCACTCGCTTGAACGGCTCAATTTTTCCATGCAAATGTTTCCATAAAATGATTTGTGTGAAGTCTCAACAAAGCTAACATGTTTATTATTTGCTGATGACACAACTATACTAGGCTCTAGCAAAGACCTACAACTGCTCATATATTGACAATGTTCAAATAGAACAAGTCAAGGAATATACATTTCTGGGTGTGATCTTCAATCATAAGGTTAGTTGGAGACCACAAATAAACAATATTCGTGGTAAAGTGGCGAAAAATGTGGCCGTAATGGGCAAGTGTAGAGATTTCCTGGACGAAAAGGCTCTTCATCCTGTACTGTTCCTTAATCCTACACAGCAAATTCAACTTGGTCAAATCAACTCCCTGTGAGTTAATTTCAACACTTTTCTGGGGTTTATATGCGACAACACCAGAAAGTGTTAAAGTCACTCATTTGCCAGAGTTAGACATTAACACCCAAACATGAGTAAGTTTTACACTTTATGGGAGTGAAATTTTTACTTTTTGCAGAGTGAATTTTAACTCTAGCTAATAGTTAAACAACTCATTAAAGTGTTAAATTCTGTAAACTGTAAAAATGAAGCCACTTTCATTCAACCTTTTTATTTTTAGATTCGAATTCTCAAATCAAAATAAACACTAAACATTTAAAAACAATAAACAACATTTTAAACAAACCATCATTATTTGCCATTATCAAAAGTTCAAAATACAGTTCAATCTTTGTAAATGTGTAGATTTTGAGGTACATTGTCTTCAATAAAAGATAGTTTTATGTGATTGTCCCCCTCTCAAACAGTCCATGGGACATTCCCTGTCCATAAGTCCAGTCTTTAAATGCAGTTTAAACCTGTAGTTGCAGCCTGTAGTCTGTGCAGCTCAGTGAGGCCTGCTCCGTCACAGTGAACAAGCAGATTTTCTTCTCTGGGCCACATGTGCAGCGCAGGTAGTTCTTTCCTTGAAGCATCGCTGTGACATGTTTCCTATAGAAGGGGAGAAACAAAATTAGCATAAGCATTCATGATATATTTGCATTACTGTTCAGGGCTGCACTCTTTAATTCACACGTACAAATTAACCATTTGAAATTGCCTGTATTACAGTTTTAGGGCCCCAAACCTGATAATGTAAATGAAAGAATGCTGTGTGACAAAAAAATGTGTAAATCATCCAGCTGCTTGTCCACTTTTGCAGGTGCAAATGCTCGGAAAATGGTTTCCAAAATATTATTCTAAAAATAAAGCTAAAATATGAAAGTTTGAGAGTATTTTAGTCTGTTTCGTTAACGCCTTTAAGGTAAGCGGTACTCAGGGCACCAATGTGATGAGGTGTATGCCAAATAGTGTTGGACACCACTGAGTTGGTGAACAGAAACGAAGTCATTATTTGCAGTACCTGTAATTGTAGATCTTTTCCTGATGAAGACAGATGAATCAGTCGTGGTGGATGAGGGGCAGGGGTCTGGCAATAAAACTGTGCTGCATTTAACAACCAAGCTCTGCAAACACAAACACAAGGCAAAACAAGTAGTTAACAATTTTGATATACTGTAATTCTTTTACACAACCACAATCCAATACATTTTTGAGACAATATAAAGATTGTGTTACCTCTTAATAGCAGTCATCACAGTGGTTTCTGACTTCCGTCGTCTCTGCATCAGTCCCAGTTCATCTGTGGGCAGTTGCCATGTTAGCATAACTATTAAAGCATACAGATATGTAGCTTCATCAATATAGCACCAACAAAACATGGTATAAATAGATGTCAAGCCCTGATCAAACTGTGTATAGTAAATGTATCATTACTCTGTATTGTGAAATTATTCCCTAGTTTTGCTGCCATACCTTTAATTTAATCAAAGAGCCCATTGTTTTCCACACTTACTTTTACCTCTTTACAAAATAAACTGTTCAATATGTCCTAAAAGTGATGGTACAGTAAATAAAACATCTAAATGACAGTTTTAACAGAATAAGGCCTGGGTCAGGACAAAAATATGTGGATATCTTGAATGGCTAATGCACTTTGGACTTGCTCACTATCATGTACAGTCAATTAAAATGTAATTCTAAATCCACCATGTATTTTTAGAAGTAAATGTAGTTTGCCAAAAATTTACAAATGTATTGCCTTGATATACAACATTGTGCAGGCATTAACTTAAACTCATGCTGAAAGATTTTAAGCTCTCATTCAAACTTTGAAGTAACCTGAACAGATATTTAAAAGAAGCATTTTGTACACATGTATATTTTTTTTATTTCAGTATGGCATGCTAAACAGGAACAGACCGACTACATTCTCAGAAAGCTAGCATCAAAGTTAACCAGTAAAGGTAACTGGAAAACCTTCAAAAATATGTTCTTATACAAAAAAATATCGTATAAATTGATGGTCAGAAAGATTAGAATTCACTTACCAAACAAATAAGGTATAAATCCTCTTGAAATCTCCGACAGCAGAGCACCACAGTCAGCACGTTCAGTTCAAATCCTCATGCAAATGAGCTGATGAGGGGTGGGGACAGGCTTTTAACTCATACGGAGTTACCAGGGCTCATAGAGTTTGGAGTGAAAGCTCACAGAGTTAAATCTGGCTGACTCTAACTCAGACTGAGTTGTGTTTAACGCTCTTCTCTTTGACTCTCAAATTCAACTCAACTCCAGAACAAATGGGAGTGAAAAACAGTAAATAATAACTCATATCAGTGTCAAATAACTCATATCAGTGTAAAACTCTTTAAAACCTGCTCAACACCCAGAATTTAACTCATCTGAATTTGCTGTGTACCATACATAAACTACTGCTCAGAGGTCTGGGGAAATACCTACAATAGTCATTTGTTGGTTTTATATAGACTTCAAAAGAAGGCCATCAGAATTGTTCATAAAGTGGGGTATAGGGATCATACAAATATACTGTTCTTAAAATCCAACACCATGAAACTTGATGACATCATAAAACTCAATTCCCTGCTACAGATATATAGAGCTGTAAATAACCAGCTCCCTAGCAACATACAACTTATGTTTGGTAAAAGAGAGGGAAGATACGATCTAAGGGGAACTCATAATCTGAAAGTACAAAGTATCCATTCCACCCTAAAAAGTCATTGTATTACACGGAGAGGAGTAAATCTGTGGAATAATTTAGATGAAGACTTAAAAGGTGCAGCTAGTCTACAGCAATGTAAAAGACAGTATAAGAGAACTGTGTTTGAGAGGATATGTATACATATCTCTGTATGTGTATCTAAAACACTGTGGCTACTTAAACAATGCGTAAATCAATAGAATGGTGACCAGAATGGGTAATATTTGATTTTGATTTGATTTATATATATATATATATATATATATATATATATATATAAGCATATATATTTTCGCTCAAAACATTTTACTAACTTTTCTTGCTTCGGCCTACTCCTTTTGAGTTATTATTTATTTTAATTTTTATTGTTTGTTTGTCTTGTGATAACGTAAATGTAATGATGTAAATATTGTAAAAAATAACTCATTGTAAATAATAGCTCAAATAAATTAAATCAAATCAAATGTATGTTTCATCATTTTAATCACCTTTTTTTTATTCTGGCCATATCCCTTAGATTTAAGAAAATCCATGGTATATTTTTTTCAGACGTCTGATCTGATTTATGAGCTGATTTCCATGGCTTATAAAATGTGTGGTGCGTGTTAAAAAGTGATGGTGTTACAGTGAAAAATGTCTGCAGACGACTGGAGGATAAAACCCCTCAGAGGAGAATTTAAAATGATTTATGAACCATAATACACTTTACTGGGGGAATACACTGCCTCTTCTTGTAGCGCGTCCAAACATCACTATCCCTATCGGTAACAAGAGAGGACTGTAGCCAAATGCTCTCAGGGAAAAAGTCAAAAAGAAGATGGATTACCCCCCCAAAAAGTAGAAGAGACCTCATTATTAGTTTTGTGTGAGCTCATGATTAACTCGTGTTTGCAAATGCTTTATAGGTATGAACCATGGATGATTTTATGACCGTGCAGTTGTTCCTTACCCCCTCGGACCGCGCTTTAGGAGACGCTTGGAGTGTCGTAACTGGAATGTAGCTCATTAATGCGGCGCAGACCGGGATCGATGCATTCCTCCCGGCTGAGGTAACGAACAAGCACAACCAGCGAGCCTCCAGAAACAACAGGCTAATGGAGGTCGCAGCGTTGAGATTATGGAATCGTTTACATCCGACAACAGTGATAGATCAGTCAACAGGTCAAAGCGACCCTGGTGGAGTGGAGCCTGGAGCTGCCGACTTGGCGCACAAGCTGGTTAAAAGGGATTAGATCAGGCAAGAGGATTTCTTATTTATATTGTATGCGGCCCGCCGGTAAATTGCATTAAACACGTTAGAACTAAATTTCTCATGAGGCACTGCGCGATAGCGCCAATGTTGCTGCACATCATGTCATGTCAAGAATGTTTTTTTTTCTTTATCAAGGACACATGTGCGAACACATGATCCATAGTTACATTAAAAATATAGAATATGGAAATGTATAAAAATACTGCAAATAATTACAGCAACATTGGCAGTAAAAAATATAAGCCCCATCAATTCGCTAACTGTAGGTCACAAAAAGGCATGAGGCAATGACTCCACATTATTTACATGAGGTGAATCTCACTGAGCGGATCTCAGACACACCAGTCTGTAAAATGGCATTTGGAGAGTTGCCAAGTCTACACATTCATTGATGTATTTATTTATATTACAGGGTAATTGAAAATTAACACAGTACAAAACAAGTTTGTAGATGATGCTCATCATCAGTTCCAGTCCCTGGTTGGGCCTTCGTCTGTTGCGGCCCCCGACCAACTCTGGGTTTGCATTTTTGGCCCCCAGTCCAAATGGGTTTGAGACCCCTGGATTAGATGATAATTTGAAAGTCATGCAACTGTCTTTCTTCTGTTTTTAAGATGGATAGTTTGGTTAAGTGTATGGGGAAGTCTATGGTGGAGCCGTAAACTTTCTTAAGGTTCAAGTTAAGGTATTGGGTTAGGTATAATTTGTCCTTAGCATTTGTCTTTAGCATTTGACCCATCCTTTAGTGCCTCCGGAGCAACCTGTAAGGAGCAGTGATAGTCAGAATCACCTGGCTGGAGAATTCACCTACTCCTCCACCTGAGGCAAGGACTCTCCACCGACCTGAAGAGGGGAAGCCACCTTTTTCTGGTGGAGAACCATGGCCTGGGATTTGGAGGTGCTGATCCTCATTCGCCGCTTCACACTCGGCTGCAATCCGCCCCAGTGCAGCTGAAGGTCCTGATTTGATGAAGCCAACAGAACAACATCGTCTGCAAACAGCAGAGATGAGATCCTGAGGTTCCCAAACTGGACACCCTCCGGTCCCTGGCTGCGCCTAGAAATTCGGTCCATAAAGATGATGCAAAAGATGATGCACAGAACCGGTGTTGGATAATCACTAAAAACTTTACACAGGATGTAGGCCTAAATACTTCTCTGGAGGAGACTTGTCTGTTTATAACTGCAGCAGTTTCAGCATTGAAGCTAAAGGCTAATGTTGCTTTATTGCTAACAAATGTTAAAAGAACAACTAACCACTATCTCAAATAAAAAAAAATGGAAACAAACTCGGCTTTAAAAAAATTAAATTTTCTTCTGTTTTTTTCAATCTAATCTAATTTACTTTTTTATTTTTAAATTACAAAATGTGGACAGGAAGTTACTTTTCACTGGCCAACATCATTCCATGGACAGAGCCTATTCCTAAGTGGAACCATCCAATAAAAAGCATGTACAATAAGACCCCCTCCCCTGTAAAAGAGGCTCTGAATCTTTGTTGGACTGTCCTTTTAAAAAAAGGTCAAATAGCCCTATATGAATCAAAAACGTGTTAAATACGAGAATCTTAAAATGAATTTTCAAATATAGCAGTTACAAAATATAGGCAGAGCCAGCATTGGTCTAATCTGTACAGTGTTTACCCTTTACGCTCCTATTGCAAAGCATCGCTATGTCACTATTATGTCAAAATACATATTGACAAAGACAACACTTATTGGCACAACTTAAAGCAGCCTGCCTTCCCTGCAGAAGTAGTCTGTGCCTGTATTCATGCTGGACCTGTTTTCCTCCTATAGGTGTGAGGGCTGCAGACATTTTCTTTTTTCTGTGACCCACATTTTGTGCATATAGAAAGCAGATGGTCAGCTGGACTGAGGCTTTCCGGACAAACGAGCTGCAACAGACACCATATCACCCTACCTTAGGTGCACTTAATGCTGAAATACTTCCAACCAAGTCACGGTGTAGAGGTGTGCCAAGAGAACCGCGAAAGGTGAAACCATGTGGGCCGAGCGGTGCCGTGTTAATGGCATTTTTAAAAGGCACTAAATGTAACGAGGCAGTTCAAACTTTTTTACAATGACCTCCACTGGCTGAGCATAATCAGGCTAAGTGACTTTACAGCAGGTCGGCGACTGCGTGGGTTACTGCAGTCACCAGGCAGCGCTGCGAGGAGAGAGGTGAGGGGATGGAAAAATTAACTAAGGTGTTTAAATTACATGGAAAACACAGAGAGGAATTACATGGGCCAATGTGGGTCTGTTGAGAAGAAAAGGGACAGGAAAGTAGTTCAAGCCATTATGTGTCTGTGTCTGTAAATCTTATGGCCTAAGTATGGGGCTTTCTCACTACTCTCTTTCTGAAGATCTTTCCAATGGGATTAGGGATGCTGAAATAGGTTGAATTGTATTTGCGTTGCCTGTAACAGTGCATCCAAAAACAAGGTAAATCCTCCAGCCAAGGGATTCCGACCTTTGACCTGGCTCGACATCTGGAGATGGTTCCCCAGGTGCTGCACTGCGGTCGCCCACTGCTCCTTATGGGGCTGCCCCTGCGGCATCGAAGGATGAAAAAAATAACCGTCGAATATTGGTCGAAAGAACAGCTGATGAGTGACATGTGTGGCCCGCAGATGAAACAGGTTAAAGAATTTTAAATCTCTAATCCATGGTGTTTCACTAAAAGAACCTTGAAAGTTATACTTGTAACAAGACACAATGAAGAATTTTAATTCAGACAAGAAAGAAAGAAAATAAATGCTTATTTACTGTAATAATGGATGTATGTAGTTATGGTTGTATACAAAAGCTACGTGGTAGGCTTCTGCGCACAAAAGCAGACCAAATACGCCCCCTACAGGCCAGAATATTAACCTCAGCTACAAGCCCTTTAAATTAATAAGGGAAATCCCAAACAACAAACACACACAACGGTACAAACAAAAAAAGTCTTGATGAATTTTGTTCTTAATCTTTGTAGTTCTTATTGTCACCATCTACTGAAAGAATATTGTATTTGTATAGCGCCTTCACAGACATAGTCACACAGTGCTTTACATGAGACAGTTTTACATTTACCCCACACTTGTTGATGTTCAGTTTCCCCTGGGGGAGACCGACAGAAGCGCCGTCACGACTGCACACGTCTGCGCCAACGGTCCCTCTAACCACCACCATCCAGTCATGTACGCACACACATCATTCATCCTGGCCTAGTGTACATGTTTTTAGTAGTTGGGGAAAGTGCCCAGAGGAAACCTACGCGGACACGGGGAGAGCATAAAAACTCCACACAGAAAGGCCCCGTCCAGGTGGGGAATTGGGATTGCTCCAGTCACCTGACAATAAAATAAACACCTAATAATGGCAAATGATCTGCCCAGTGACTCTTCCTCAATTTCACCAGAGTGGAATCCACGCCGGCCCGCCGTCCCGTGTGTGTGGGTGGTGCGGGTCGGGCTACCATAAATCACTCATGAGTCCAGTTCAGCTGTTACTGTGCCGACAAAATAATTCAGCGTCGAAAAGTAACATGAAGGGTGAAGTTTAAGGATGTTTATCATACAACTACTATTACTACTACTACTACTTCTGCTGCGAGTACTGCACCCATATTATCATACTACATACACAATGATATCAATATGTTAGTTTCATCCAGATGCTTAAAAATTCCGCCCGTCCGAACACTATATCAACCGCTCACTCACCATGGTCTTTCATCCTCGTACGTACTAACCCTAGGCCCAACCCTATGTCCAGAATTTCTCCTTTGTGTGTGTTCTTATCGTCTTGAGATCAATGTATAGTTCCTCTTACAATAACTTCCTACAGCTTGTCACATTTCTACTTATTAATGCCCAAATACTATATTATTAGAGCCCCAAACTCAAATAATTTGTGCATATTTCATTTCTTAAAGGTGCATTATGCAACTTTTTATGTAGAAAAAAAAGTTGATATTTGTGTGTATTTGACCTTGTAGTGACCCAGTGTATGTGTGGTCAGCATGGCGCCTTTACTTTCCATCACAGTGGTCTCTAGGACGCCCCAGGTGCAATTGTTTGGTAGGTTTTCTCTGCTGACGGACCCTCGCACTAGAAAACCTACCAAACAAGTGATCCTGGAGTGTTGTGGAGACCGCCGTGATGGAAAGTAAAGGCGCCATGCTGACCACACATACTGGGTCACTACTTGGCCAAATACACACAAATATCAACTTTTTTTCCCCACATAAAAAGTTGCATAATGCACCTTTAAGGTTTGCAGGAGCAATATTCAAAAGCAATTAGCACGGATGGCCAGTATGAGTGTATAAGTAAGAATGCGGAACAACAACACCATGTCCGAATTTACAGTCAATGATCCGGCCCCCCCACACACCCCGTGACCTCACCAGATTGGTATTGGTCGCCCGAATACCCCCAACACTTTTCACTCAACACACAAGCTTGCGAGTTGGAGGGTGATTTTTAAGAGTTCTCCCGGTGAAATCCCGGTGTCTTAAATATAACCGCAGGCGTCTCCTGACACTCCCACCGAGCAGGAGGGATAAAGTTAGCTCTGTGGAAACCTAAGATCTGGAGGAGCCTCGGGAGTCCAGCTGAAGGAAGGTCCTTACAAGGAGCTCAGACTCCCCGGGTGACGCAGACCCGCGTTGAGCCTAACACTGTGGGCTACTCGGTGGTGTTTAAGAGAATAGCAGGGCTCTATGGGCATCCAATCCATACACATCTCTCAGCAGCCTGGACACTTGCAAGTTTCTAGGGATTGGCTTCCTAATTCTGGGGACCTATATGACTGTTCAATGGCAATAGATAGTTCAATTGGAATTAGGTTAAGAGACAAAATGTATTTATCAAAAAACGTACTCTTTGTCCTTCTTTGTCTCTCGAGTCTCTCATGGATTTATTTATCAGGACAATGAACAATAACATTAAGCTCTTTAATTAAAGATGATTGTACCAGACTGTAGCTGTTTCAAGTTAATGTCCACCTTTAGTCCAGCAGAGTTACTTTGTAACTCTGCTGGACTGACTTACACATAATCAGTATGATTATGCGTATAATGCACATAAATAACTGTCATAGTTCATTCCTTCTCCACCATCACATTCCTAACAATTGAGAGGCTAAAACATCCTATTCCTCGGTTTCTTAATGCTCATAAAAGAGACTTCAATCATCACATATAAAGACACCCTACAAGGTTCCTTGTAATGTAATTATGTTTTTTTTTTCTAGTATTAGTTGCTTCTGGATCCCATACTTTCCCCCAAAATATATTATTCATACATGTGTCCATATAACTCCTAATAGCTTTATTGCCCTCTGCATTCGCCACATGACACTGTGCAAGTCTACGGTATGTGGGTTTTAGGAGTAAATCCATGGGGCAAGAAGTGGGTTCGTTTTCTGTCGGTTTTCCTTTTAATTTAGATGTGACATTTTGGTCATTTATATTTATATATGTATTATAAATGTATCATTGATTCTAAATATCTTATTGTCAATTGCTGTGAGTGTGACTGGTGGTCTGCCTCTGTGTGTATGTGTAGGCAGCATGGTGGCGCTGCAGTTAGCACTCGAGCTTCACAGCCAAAAGGTCCTGAGTTCCATTCCCGGCCACATGGGGCCTTTCTGCCTGGCATAAAGCCAGGCTGACTTTATTTATGTATTTATAAATACATATAAAGACGGTCTGGAATTGTGGTAATAGGACATGATTTCCAAATCGAGACTCGAGGCGGGGCTAACGATCGCAGCTTGAACGAGCTTTGTGTTTACGTCCTACGCCATTGATTGTTTGTCGTCCACAAACAATCACGGCATGCAGTCGAGTAAATGTTCCGATGAAAGCCGTCAGAGCAGCTTCTAGCTGTGGCTTTAAGGACAAATCCAGTTCTAAATTGAGTTAGAAACCCCCTGCTTATATTATGGACAATGTTCCCATTTGTATATAATTTTGGGAGGCTCAGCCGGCATCTAAATGGAAAAATTAGCCTTGCGCTCAAGCAAAACTTGCGTACCCCCACTATAAACATTTGACATTGTAAAATGTGCTGCCACCCCGTGATTTTTTTTCTAGATCTGCCCCTGCCCCTACTACTAAAAACATGTACAATAGGCCAGGATGAATGAGAATGTCTTTGACGGTATGAGTGTGGAACAGCAGATGCAAATTAGCCCATGGCTACAATCCAGAGACCAAATAAACCAATACAAAATGAAAACACAGGATACTGTTGGTTTCAGCAAGCCCAGTGTCAGTATCCAGAGTGTATTCCGCCAAAGGCCCATAGTTGTTGGGATCAATAACAGACATCAGCAAATCATCAGCATTCTTCCTAGAGTGCTTACTTAAGTCAATATCTTTATTTTTGGACCAAATTGAGATTTATGTTTCATTCTACAGCACAAACAATGTTTATCTTTTGCCGTTGTCCTCAGGCAATCAGATGCTTGTTACATCCAAAATATAAATATCTTTATATAAAAGATATATATAAAGATAATATATAAAGATACACACACACAAACTATGTTCACTCCAATTTGTAAATTATGATAATTAAGATAATAATAGATAAGATTTAGCATTTTTAATAATGTTCGCTATGGCTGTGTGACTACAAATCAAAATTCAGTTATGATTACAATTAGTTAGTTAGATTGAGTTACGATTATATATCTATATATAATGAAGTAGCCCCAGTTTACCCAATGCCCCATTATTATTTTCTTTCCAAAGAAACAAAAGGTTATGTTGGAAAAATGGCTTTCTATCTGAACTCAGCAACTGATAAAAAGGAATCTATCTCTTTATTGTTTGGATTACCAGGCAAAACACAAAGAACAAACTCATAATGAAGACACTTTGGACACTTGCTTTTCCACATAAGACTTTATTGCCGGGGACCGCTTGTTTTGTTTGTGTGTGGAGTTAAGACTTGTTGCAGAACGGGGTGATACTTGTGAACCTTCAAAAAATCATGGGTGCTTCTCGCCTCCCTCACTCTCTCTGTCCCCAACCTCCCTTACTCGCTCTCAGGCAAAGTGCAAAAACAACCTTTAAAAAACACTTTATGTACTGTCCACTTCCCTTCAGGGCGCTCGGGCTGGTGCGAGCTGCAGGTTTCAGACACGGACAAAAGACGACAAAGATTTAGTTCTTGAACGTCAAACAGGAGCCGGTTTAGGAGGCCTCGAACATCTTCTTCCTGTCGGCCTTGTCATCAATGTTCTTACGCCAGTCACCGGTATCCTGGAGAGAGGAAGACAATGTTGCAGTAAAAAGAAAATTACAGTAGTTGACCTATGTTGGCCTACAACGCAAAGGCTCCAGAGTGTTGCCAATAACAAATAAGGTAACTAGCTAAACACTTGGAAATATCCAAGTAAGCGAAAGATACAGTTTAGTCTGACAGCGACTGAACAAGTGATAGTTTCATAAAGTATAGTTAAGGTTTTGCTTATTATTACACAATACAAAGCCCAGGTACAAGCTACACCTGCTGTGGGAAAGTTGCAGTTCTTTCTGGGTCTCTCTAGTTCGTACATGCTCAGTACGTGAGCAGCGGGGAGAAACCGAGATACTCCGTTTACATGGCGCAGTACTCTACAAAATATAGACTACAAAATATTTCAACCTGTTCAAGACTTTTGTATCTTGACCCACAAGTTGAGAACCACTCGTCTATATAGCTGCTGAGATAAACCTTTGCCCCTGTATTATCTGTATGCTGCTAAACTCCTGTATTTGTACACGCAGAGGACTCACCTCCTCCTCTTTCTTCTCCTTCTTGACCTGCTTCAGGTTGGACCTCAGATCCATGGTGACCTTGTGTTTGGAGCCCAGCAGAGCCTGGAGCATACTATCAGCGGACATACGCACTTTCTTCAGAGCGGGCTTCTTCACTCCTCTCAGGTCCACCACTTTGATGTTCAGCTCCTCAATCTTTGGAACAAAAAAATGACATTTATTGTACTGTTTTTAAAGGAAGTTTGCATCTCTAAATATTATGAACTGTATTGTTTTAAGCTTTTTGTAGTGTTTTGTAATTGTATGTCTCGGGGACTGCAGATGGAAATTAGTTTCAAGAACTAAAGTCTGGTACAAAGCATCGTTTCATATGTTGATTAATGCTCCTGTATTAATAAATACAATAAAATAAAAACTAAAATAAACTGAATCCGATTTACCTCTTTGTTTGCCTTCTGCACTTTGGCCTCAACGTCGTACCTCTCTTCATCAATCTTGTCGATTTGAGCGTAGATTTTCTTGGCCAGTTCCTGTCGTCACAATGCGAAATCCCATATTACTTCAAGGATATCTGTCATTCCAGCGCGTGCCAACAATGAACAATATATTTTGCACAGATAACAGCCTAAATATATGCTACCTTAACACATCAGTGAGCTACCTCACTATGAACAACATTATGCTTTGCCCCTAATGAAGCTTCGTCGTTCGTATCTCTTATCTGCCCACCATGAGTGCAGCCTGGTCCCCGCTCAGGTCAGGGGGGGGGCAGTTCTCGTTCATGTAGGCCTCTTTGGCGGCCGCACCCTCCACCTTCTCCTTTTCCAGCCAGCCCGTGGCGATCTGCAGGATCAAACTCTACAGGGAGCAGCAAGGAGAGACTTTAGGCAAAGGGATCACAAAACATAAAAAAAAAAAAAAAACGTGTTTGATTTAAATTCCTTTTACCTTCAGGTGATGCCTGCGGCTGGATGTCATCTTTTTCCTGTTATGAAGAATGTGATTGAATTAATAAGGCAAACATGTTATACATGTTGGTTGCTGTTGTTGTTGTTTTTTTTAAATCATTTTAAAGCAGCTAATCTCACTTTCATTTTGCTTGGGACTATGTGCCGCTTGTATTGTTTTCCTTTTTGACCAATATTAGCTGTAATATTTTTATTGGAGTTGTCTGTGTATAACTTTGCCAATTGACAAAACATGATCGAATAGAATCAATTCAATATCATTACAGCCCTGAGGCCACTCATTTTTGTTGACACTTACTCAGACATGTTGGCGGTTTTTGAGGCTCAGGACCTGCTCACAGAGACACACACACACACACACACACACACACACACAGAGATGTATTTTTAGTGGTTTTGACATTTGCTGAACGCACCGGTGTGAGTGAAGCAGAGGTTCTCTGAGATCAGCATGTTCCTGAGTGACACAGAGGAGGAGGAGGAGGAGGCGGCGACGGATGGTCAGAAATATTCGAGCTGTAACGTGATCGTGGGCCACAGCTGAAGAGGGACTAATCTGGGACTAACAGGATCGAGTGGCCGGCATCCGCGTTTTTTTTTACGACTCAGTAGGGAACTTTTGGAATCATTTGGAAAACGAAATGATGTCAGCCAATTAGCAATCGCAATTAGGACCGGGGGTGTAATTTTAAGTCGAGTTTGAAGGAAGCAAAAAAAAAATACATGAACCCTTTGAATCAATCGGGAACTGACGTCATTTTAAATCAATCAACACTAATTAAGCTGTCAGTTTATACAATAATTCAGATTTGTTCTAAAACATACACATGGACAATGGCATAAGGCACAGTGTATAGGTACTGTATAGCTTTGAATAATTTTGATTAGGAAAAATAATGGTCAATTAAAAGGGTGTCAGTGAATCGACCAAGGCATAAATGGTAAGGGGTATTTCAAGAAGTAGCAATGTCTAGTTTCCAAATGTACAAAGAGACACAAGATGCAAAAACCTGGAGGTAACAAGCGTCGCAACAACCTCATTTGATCCGATTTGACATGATCCGTAACAGTCTACCATCACACCCCGTAGAACAGTAAAGTAAATCCTTCTTCATGGCCCTCACAGTCTTGGACGCATGCACCTGTCACTTGCAACGACCCCAGAGTCATGAAAGCCGGAAAAAAAAAGAAGGAAAAAAACGTAAGCGTAAATCCAGCAAACCGCCTTTTGGTCTGACAGCAAAAGGTGAGAAGTCAGCGACGAAACAAAACGGGTGAGTGTGGGAATAATCGAACGGGGTCGAAGGTGGAAACAAACTCTCGATTAAACGGTTTTAATTCCGATTTTAGATACTCCAATATGGCTGCCGTTTTTGGCCTATCAAACATTGGCCGAGTGCAGAGGCAAGATGCTGTTTCTCAGAGAGGCTCGGGTAGATATATGTAGAAAAATAAGGATTTTTGTTTTCTCACCTATCGAGAGGAGGAAGAGGACAAGACACTTGGTGGAAGATACGGACACACTGTCAAAGCCACGGACAGTGAAAAAAATGACATAGGGTATATATGGCACCTCAGCAAAAAGCGTAATCCTCTTTATGGAAGTGGATTCCCCTTGAGACCAATGGGCCAGCGAGCTCCTGAAATACATCCAACCAACCCTGCCCTACGCGTTCACCCTCCCCATCGGGACAGGGGACAGGCAGACCCCCCCCATCTGAGCAGAGGGGGGACTGCAAGAGGTGTCGTTGACTCTGCACAGGACGGACCAGGGGAGGAAGTCAAATAAAAATGTCTTTTGAGATTCTAGATTTACAGTTGCTTCCCTTCTCTTGACCTGTTTGAGCTAAAAATAAAATGAAATAATAATAATAAAATGTATATATAAACATGTGCTCTTGCAAAATAATGCCAAACAAGTGAGCACACCTAACCATTTCTTTCCAGGAAGTGTAAAAAAAAATAATAAATGTGCGCAGCTGTGGATAAAGTCTAATGTGTCCATAAATCAAAGTGATAACCAGTCAGCCAGCTTCTAACCCACCATCGTGGACGTTCCTTTGGTATTTCTGGAAGAAGGTTGTAGCCTCACCACAAGATGGCACTAAAAGGCATAAAAAATAACTTTGGGGGGAAACAAACTTGAATTTGAAATTATAATGTACATGAAAAGGAGAAACAGAAAATAATTAAATTCCGACTAACGCACACAATTTGTAAGGAGTGGACTAACAGAAAGTAGTAGTTATTTTGAAACATGTATTTTTTGAATGTTTCTATAAATATGTACATAATGGTGCAGCTCGGTTGGATCCTTAGTATTAAGTCCAGACCTGGTGAAACGGCAGATTTGAAAACACAAAAAAACGCATCCAAACTGCGTGAATAAACGTCCGGTGTTTAGGAGGTCTCGAACGTCCGCTTTGTCCTCAATGTTCTTACGCCAGTCAACGGCTTCTGTGGACGGCAAAACACAGGAGATGGAGCTGTGGCTCTGCCCTTTTGAACAAGGCTGACTATAAATGCTTTAAGTCGACACTGAATCTAAACTGAACAGTTCAATACATTTTTTTTTTAAAGGATTGACTTTGTCAAGGACCGAAAGAGATTTACAACAAGTCTTTGAAGCCACGCATGTTTTGGACAAAGTGAGGAAGTTGAAATTCAGAATTCTAAAGTCAGGCAAACACAGATTGATTTCTGAGTGTCTGTATGCACTTTTTTTTTTCTATTTTCAAATGGATTTTTATTCGTTGTTCATTTTGCCCTCTTGAAGTCATTTGTGTTAGCTGACGTTTTAAAGTTGCACTAACGCTCGCCTGGTACGGGTTAGCCTTGTAAACATAGTCGTTCCTCAAAGCTGCGAAACTCATTTCATTTGTTTGGACCACAACTAACAATTTAAAGTGATAGGACATTACAAAAGGAAGGAGATCTCCTCTCACCTCCTTGTCAGCCTTCTGCACTTTGGCCGTCATCAATTTTGGCGATTTGAGCGTAGATCTTCTTGCAGATTTCCTGTTAAACAACATACATTTTTTTTAACCATTAGCTGGTTAAAAAAAATGTCGATCTTAAAACACTGAAGCAGTGTGGCTTTAACAATTAGGTCACAGATAAAATGGTTCATTTAAAGAAGCATCTAAATATCAGTACTGACTATGAGCGCAGCCTGGTCTAGGCTCAGGTCTGGGGCGGGGCAGTTCTCGTTGAGGTGGGCCTCCTTTGCGACAAGAATGTCCTCCGTCTCCTGTTCGATCCAACCGGCTGCGATCTGCAGCATCAAACTCTACCAAACACACAGTCGGTTACTTTAGTTGTGCCAGCCAAATAGAAGCTAACATAGTTTTTTGTGGCTGTCACCTTCAGATGATGCCTGCGGCTGAACCGGTGTACTTATACTAAAGGCAGTTAGTCACGTTCTCCTTGTCAAAGTTATATTATAGCATAATCAAATAATGTAGGCACGACACTGCAGGTGAAAAAGACAACAAATAAAATGTATTTAGCAATATCGCTTTGTTTATGCAGTATTATTGTTTAGATTGCACTATTGCTCTGTTTCCAGATGAAAGCATTCAGAATGTTGACAGGCCAATCTGGCCCAAAAGCTGAACATTCTTGTTTTACCTGCAGTGTCTCGCCTTACTTCAACCTGGATAGACTCACACAGACCAAAGCAGTGATTAGGGAGATGTATTGACATGTGTATTAGTTTTGGCGATCAGACCCCGGCGGTAGACATCGATGTACAAGTCAGTGTAGGTAAACAGCTTGGAGTTAGGGACGTCTTCCCCCAGAGCCTGGACACTGGTGGTGGTATAGGAGATCTGTGGAGAATGCGCGGGTAGAAGCTGTGGACGGAAGAGGCGGCGATGGGGTGGAGGCGGGTCGCAGCGCAGCTGGGAAGCGAACGGATCATGATTGCTGGGGCTTAAAGGCGGGATCGATGGCGATGATTGGCTGCTATGGAGGTGCGGCTCTGACGCTGATGTGGACCTTTCAGGAGCGATCATTGGCTGGAGGTTGATGATGCTGAAGTTTGTCTACCAGGCTGAATTAACGCCTAGGCTTCATTTGATAGAAATACAGTAGATTAGAAGACCCTTAAAGCCGTGGTGCTAAACTCATTTTAGTTTCTGGGCCGAAATTCCAGAGTAGACATAAACGTGTAATGCAAGTAGAAAAATATAATTTGTAAACTGAAAATTCAGATTAAAACTGCTTTGGGCCGGATGTGGCCCACGGGCTGCATTTTTGGGATCCCTGCCTAAAATTCGAGAAAATAGGTGCCAGTTTACACACCAAACGTATCTCCTTTTTTGTAAAGGAAACACATACGGTATGATAAGTACTCACTCAGACAGTTTGTCTCTGTTCAAAGACACCTCTCAGCAGGCTACAGAAAACACGCTGTCCTCGACACGTCCCTATGTCCAACCCCATCGATCATCAGCTGGAAACCTGAGCTCTTTCCTCCAATCACAAACGGGCTAATAGGACCCCTGGTGTCGGGTGGCATGTCAGATGCCAGGGCCCGAACAGATGCCCTTCTTTCTAAGGAATTGAAGGGCCTTTGTTTTGTTTTTTTTAAGTGTTAAATGCCAAAAGAGGGGGAACCAAATGTGGCGCCAGGACGCACGCAGTCAAGGCCATCAACACCATGTTAGACATCCAGGAGGAATGCTTAAGCTCACATGAGCAATGTCCCGAAACAGAACGAGTGTGGCAGTCCCGGACAATAATAAAGGAGCCTTGGGATACTTACCGGCTTAAAGGCTCACAAAAAGACACAAATACTCAATTAGAGCTAGATTAACATGGATACACAAGGGAAGTTAACACTCCAGAGCTACAGGGGTTACATTGACCCAAAGAAACTTGCTCAACTCTTTATCAAAAGTACTTTATAAGCTATTTCTCAAAAAAAAAAGAATGAAAGTTAAAGAATATATAATAATAGATGTTTTTGGAGTTGAACTTGGGACCTTCTTTCTATGCCGCCTACGATGTTAGAATCTTCAAGAAAGTTGTACAAAAGGCAACATGATACAATCAACCCAAACAACAGATTAGCCATCATTTATCATCATTCGCAAATCTGACTGGCAACAAAACCCCAATGTCTCAGTGTACAACAGTGTAAGTGCAAGTCCATACAAAATAAGCAATTCCCATCTCACCTGTCTACCCTGTCTAATCACAATAGGCTGAACGAAGCCGCGGCGCTAAAGAGATAGAGAGACAACTGCTTCTGCCGCTGAGGCCCGACAAGAAAAGAGGAGAATGGATGGGGGGGGCACTGTAACACAGAGGCGAGTGCGGAACGATTAAAGCTGTATATAAGGCGAGAAGTGCCCGCTCAGCAGATTGGCCAGTCCTCTTTATGGTTTGGACGTACATTTGACCAATGGGCCAACGGGATCCAGAAATACCACAACAGCAACAAGCTCCTCCGACAGACATTATGTTGAGTTTCTTTTGTCTAAAGCAAAGATGTTGACTGTGAAAGAACTCCACATCGAACTTATTAAACTTATGAAAAAGCAGCAGAGATGCTCAAACTTAAAGGCCCTATACCTGATTCTTTTTTTTCAAATAGTGGAACAAAATTAGTCTTCCTTTGGTATATGCAAACTCACATTAGAGGGGAAAAACACATGTGCATCTAGATATAAAACATTTGTATCAATTTCATGAGCTTGCAAGGCAAGTTTTCTCGCATTTTTGTGGAAGTGACCCTGCAAGTTGTGAAATGTGCCCCGTGAAGAATCAGGATGCTACAAATGTCATAAGAAAGTTAGGAATGAGTTCAGACACAGCTAACATTTGAATTCAGTCTCTTCCTCTTTCATTGTTTGTAATGAAAACAACAGGTATAGGGCCTTTAAGGCTTTTACCTGACACAGAGACCCAGCAACAAATTGCTTGATTCTTTTCTAAACTTTTGGAACTGATTATTTAATTACTTTTGAAATAAACTAAACAAAGACATTACTCGATTACTTTTATAGTGTAATCCCAACAACATTGGCCATGAGGTGTCAAAATGCTGTCAAATTTTAGGAATAAAAATTGAACTTCACCTGACTTCGAAAGACTGACTTCGACTTCGAAAATGGAAAGAATTAGTTGTGGTAGGGCCCGACCGTTTTTGATTTTTGAGGTCCGATACCGATATGATGGGGGTTGACATGGCCAATAGCCAATATTTTAATTAATTAGTTAAACATTTATCATTATAGTAAAGGTTTCAATATAGAAATATATGGGTTTTTCTCAGGCCAATGCCGATATGCACCACTGATATTTTTGACTACATTTTTAAAAATGTCTCATCTATAATCCTGTGTGTGATGCTTCTAAAAGTGCCAGTGTTGAACTGTGACAACAGGGGGCGCTTTATGAGGGGCATAGGGCTGATTTATTCTGGACACAATGATAGTTCTCTATCTCTTACGGTTCCGAAAATATACGCAAAAGTCTGCAACATAAAAAATAAAAAAAATGATTTTCACCGCAGCGTTTCTCTGCTCCCCTGAGGCCTATGAAGTTGTGGGCTCTGACTTAACTTTTTCCAAAACAAAAAGGGGATGTCTCTATCATTTTTGGTTCCGGATATATCGAGTTGACCTTTTTATATCGGCCGATAGCTGATATCGCAAAATATACCAAATCGGTCAGGCCCTAAAAGGGGTGTTTGAAAACTGAAAACTTGCGTGAGTCCAAAACATGGACAGAAAGAGCGTGGCACAGGGGAATGAGAACATATTGTGTGTAAGAAGTTGCCACTCACCATCTAAAGCCACTGCCGCATTGTCCATTTGCAGTCCCTCGTCTTGAGTCCAGAACAATCCAGTGGGGCGTACAATGCTTCTCTATTGCCATCCGGTGATTCTTTACTTTTTGCTTCATCCCATTCAAGTGGACGTGAACAAATTATAACGCCTCCCGATTTTTTAAAAGTAAAAATATTGTTTATTTTTGCCCATTCAAATAACAATAGGTTACAGTTTTTGTATGTCATAATGTTTTGGCATGTTATGGCGCATTGAGTTTCCTTGTGTTCGAAATGCGCGGTATAAATAAACATGCCTTGCCTTAAGATTAGTGTAACTATGGAATCTATTTCAATAGGAGAGGCGCTTCGGATATACAGCAGTGTGAGGCCAAACGTGACAATGAGAAAGTCCTTAGCTAGTCTCGAACATCTTCTTCCTGTCGGCTTTGTCCTCAATGTTTTTACGCCAGTCGCCAGCATCGGCGCTCTGAAAAAAAAACAACACACAAAAACGTTCTTGTATTCTGAGAGGATATGTTTTTGTTTTTTTTACTCTTATTCTCTCATTCGGTTGAAGTTACTCTGCACATGACATTATAAATCAAAAATACTCACAGCTTTACTTTGAAATTCTGTCAAAACTGTATCTGTAATTATTGAGCTCACCTCCTCCTCTTTCTTCTCCTTCTTGACCTGCTTCAGGTTGGACCTCAGATCCATGGTGACCTTGTGTTTTCCTCCGAGCAGAGCCTGCAGCATGGCGTCAGCGGACATACGCACTTTCTTCAGAGCGGGCTTCTTCACTCCGCCCAACTCAGTCACCTTCAGCTTCAGCTCCGCAATCTGAACGCACGTGCACATATTACCAGTGTTACAGCCCTTCGGCCATTTTACAAATATTTGAGCGCTCACGGAAATGAGTTAGAGAAGTGAAGTAGCTCACCTCTTTGTCCGACTTTGCCACTTTGGCCTCGGCGTCGTATCTATCGTCATCGATCTTGTCCAGCGCTTGGTGCAGCTTCTTGCAGAACTCCTGTTTATCAAAAATAAAACTTTCCACCCAAGTTTCACCTTTGTCTACAGCAAAATCATGACAACACAATTTACCACGAGGCCAGCCTGGTCCAAGCTGAAGTCGGGCGCGGGGCAGTGCTCGGCCATATAAGCCTCCTTGGCAATTTCGTTCTCCTTGGCCTCGTCCGCCAGCCAGGTAGTGGCGATCTGAAGTATCACACTCTGTGGAGAAACCACACAAACTTACACAAAAGCGTTTAGAGCAATATTTGAAGATAGGAGCAGCACAAAGTTCCCTCACCTTCAGATGATGCCTGCGGCTCGAGGTCATCTTCTTTCCCCTTTAGTCAAAGCACGAAGTATTATTAACAACAGTTACAAACTATACTCATGAGATACTGCTCAACAAGTTTTAACATGGACTTACTCAGACATCTTGACTTCCCTCTGGTTCTGGCTCTGCAACAGATGAACCAACGCATGAAACAATGGACTCTTGGACTTATGTTCAGGCTGGTCTATTTCCTATTTGACTGACATGCCGGTGCCATTTGTAGAAACATTTCAAGCTAATAAATTGGACACCTCAGGCGACAAGGCCAGTGTTAATTCTGGCTTTGGGTCAAAAGGTTAACAGTGACATTTATGATTTGAGGTTTTATGTTGAACAGCTGACCTGACAAGCAGAGATTTGAAAACAGGACATACAGTGCAGTATATTTACGTATAAATACATATCTGGGCAACATCTTTTTTCTTCTTCTTATTTTATAATGGGGAAATTATATCTAGCATCTTTACTGTTCACCAGCTCGTTCCCATGTTGATGTTGCAACATGGAAACAAAAATACCTTTGTCAGAGTCTAACTGAGCATCGGGAGCATGTTTGATCGCTGGCAGGTTCATGCGACGCAATATTGCAACAATCCCGATGCAGCGACGTATAAGCTGTAACGTTCCGCAGGGTGGTTTTTCGGAACATATGCTTGAAAACCTCCTCTCAACATGATATTGACTAGTACTTCTGCAACTACCACTACTACTCTAGTATTGCCACTCAGGGCGTTATAATTTCACACTGATAAGTAATTGTTTGAAGTTGCCCAATTAAAATGCCCAGTAATATCGATTGGAAGCCAAGTATTGAGCTACAAGTAGAAGCAAAGTCATTCACGTTTCACTCGGGAGTTTTCCAGTGATAAAAAACATATTCGTTAGTAAGTCGTTGGAAAAGGCTGATCCAATTTCGATTAAGGTCAACAACAGTAAAACCTTTCAGTCCTCATCTTTGCATCTTGGCTGTTGATCACAGGGAGCAGCATTTACTCCATTGCTGAGCCCCCCCCCCCCCCCCATTGATTATTAAACACAAGGCTCAACACACACACAGAGTACGGCGGCTCCTCACCTACAGAGAAGATGGCAAGGCGGTGGTGGGACGAGTCAAAGACTAAAAGCTGGACATCTCTTGGGGTTATATATGTGCCTCTACCAGTTTCTGCAGCCCCCTCTTTAAGGCCATGAGGGAACTTTGAGCCAACCAACCGACAAGGCCAAACGAGCTCCTGAAATACCTTCATCTTTTGACCGTCGGGGTTGTAAATCCTGCATCTGTGTCTTGTTCTCATTCAGCCTATGACGGTGAGCAGTCCCTGGGCGTTAGCCAGTTGAGGGAGCGTGTCTAAAGAAAAAAACAAATAAGTCGATTGGTGATTTCAAAGTACTAAAATGCATCGTAATAAAGTGGCCCGATGTGATATCGTCTCACCTTTGGACAGTCTTCTCAATGACCCACAAAAAGGCTTCAAGTTCACCAGAGTTGAAGATTAGATTTTTCAGTATCAGTTTAGCAACATTAGCCTTATTGGTCAGTGATTTTTGGGCATAAACGATAGGCTATTATTTCATATAAAAAAATATTCTCTAAGTTAAACGGTTAACGCTGTGATTCGAAACAGGGCAATGCTTTGGAGTGTCGGCCAACGTTTACAGAGTGAAATGAAAGGGTCACTCGGTTAAGATGGACTAAACATGTTGTGGCCCAACACTTGCGGTCATTTGAAACCACTTAACCCAAATCTATAGTGAGTGCTACAGCAAGTCCTCTACTGACCCCTAATGGTTCACTGACAAATGGGCATATTGTAACGGTTTTTAACTCTGTGTCCAGATTGCACAAAAGCACAGCTGGGAGCAAATGTATATTTGTGTGTGCCATTTTGCATTTTTTCCACACTAACTGGTCCAAATAAAAAGAGAATAATTCTTACAAAATTGGCAGCGATTGTGATGGTAGACTTTCACTGTGTTTTTTAAAGAAGCACTATGCAACTTTTGATGTAAAAAAAAAAAAGTTTTGATATTCGTGCGCATTTGACTTGTCGGTGACCCAGGTGGTTAGCACAGCACCTTTACTTACCAACCCGGGGGCCTGTAGGATGCTCCAGGATCAATGGTTTTTTTAGGTTTCTGGGAGGTTTTCATGGCTGATTGAACGATCTCCATGGTTATGCATACATTCCAGTCAGAAAACCTACAAGAAACCTTAAAAAAACAACCTGACAATGGAAAGTAAAGGTGCTAAGCTAACCACCCATACAGCCACTGGGTCACTGAAAGGTCAAATACGCACTACTACTGACTACATTCACTTTTCACATCTTCCTGAGCAATGTTTGGATATTCTGCCCATCTCTATCTGACATTAACAGCACTACAAAAGGCACAGCACGACATGATTAAAACGACTAAAACTCTACCAGAAACCAAAAGTGGTAAAAGTCCAATTTTATGTTAAGAATGGGGTTAAATTATGCTATGATGTGTCATGCACCTTTAGTAGTGTTGTGAGTCTCTGAGATGAAGACAAAATATCTCCAGGCAGTTGATTAGGAAACAAATAGATTTATTACAAAAACTATGAGAGCAGGAAGTGGTCAAAAGTGAACATTCGCACAATGAATAAAGCGGTGATGCACGGCGACGTAATAAACGCACTGCAGGCCAGAGATATTATGAAAAATAGGAGGTATTTATCACTCAACTTGCGAGCCAAAAGCGATGTACACTAACAGGTGGAGATCGGAGTCACAGATTTAATGAAACACATGATCTGAAATCAATGAAAAACATTCCATAAATTCCACAAAAAGTGCCGAAAGCCCAGAGCGAACAGGAGCCAGTTTAGGAGGTCTCGAACATCTTCTTCCTGTCAGCCTTGTCTTCAATGTTCTTACGCCAGTCGCCCACGTCATCCTTCTGCACCGAACAGAACACACAAGCACGCTTAGGAACTGGCACCCGTACTTGTTTATTGTACTATATAGGGCCTAACTTATTAAAGCACACACATCATTCATCAGAAGAAACTAATGTATGTAAATTTAACAGAAATGTACATCACAGATATTCTTCCAAAGCTTTGCAGCCCTAATCAAAATACCTCCAGCTATGGCAATACTCAACATTGTTCCCATAGAAACCAGTATAAGTCCACATTGTCCCTGAACTCACCTCCTCCTCTTTCTTCTCCTTCTTGACCTGCTTCAGGTTGGCCCTCAGGTCCATGTTGACTGTGTGTTTGGAGCCCAGCAGAGCTTTGAGCATGGCGTCAGCGGACATACGCACTTTCTTCAGGGCGGGCTTCTTCACACCAGCCAGATCCACCACCTTCAGTTTCAGGTCCTCAATCTGAGAAACACCAGAAATGTTTGTTTGGTGAATGATTGCAATATTATCAATGATGTGTCCCACAGCAATAGAATACTACTGAATACTTTAATGAAAGGTGGCGTATGTAGTACTGTATCATGCACATGTTGCACACTAATTTGCCATTTAGGTTTATTGTCTAGTTTTAGTCCTATGCTCCATCCGAAACCAGTAAATTGGTAAGAGGTCTTACGCCAAACCGGATGTGCGTCAGCGTCTGCCATGATAAGAAGCATCCGAATTGGGTTGTCGGTTATGAAGGAGTTAGGGAAAGTGGCCTGTATGCTAACTATCATAGCCACTTTAGCATAGGGACCTCTGATGCTAACTCACTGGCGATTAGGAGCTATGTGCCATCCCATAAGCCACTGCGCCAATCTCCCCCACCCTCAAGTGATTCATGCGCAACCACTGTTGATTGACAGGTGCACATTTAATAATAAAAAATAAATAAACAAATAAGAATAAAAATAAATAAAAGCCAAACTTTATAAAAGTGACAAAATACATGTTAGAGTCACCACAGCACAGTCACATGGTTTTAAAGAGCCTCCTCAGTGAATGGCCTAAATGAAGACAGTTTGTGCTTTTGTGCTTTTGCTTTCATTTAGTAGAAACTTAAGCCGCATGGCTAATTTGCATACTGTAGCTTTATGAAACTGCTGTTGAGATAAAATAAAGGGAAATGTGAAGGATCATTTGGATGTTTCTTTTTTTTCCACCTTAAATGTCTTTATTTGGACACTATGTTGTTGTTGGACAATATACAGTAGGTGGTGGTATGCGCATGAGGTCAGGATTAGTTGCTAGGATTAGTACTTAGAGGCTACAATTTAATGGTTTTGGATGCAGCCCTAGTATCTGGCAACCCAAAGGGGGGATGTACAGGGCTTCTGATTGGACAATTGGATGTGGGCTGGCTCGAAGAAAAAATAAAATAATGTAAATATAAACATCAAGTCAAATGATTTTGTAGAAGTGAATATAACCACATTAAAACGGTTACACTTGAGTAAAATATGCAAGTTTAGTTCATGTCAGTGGCATTAGTAATTCATATATAGCCCATTATTAACATTAGCCTAAGAATAGTCTGATGGTTTCCTGAAACATACCATCACACCCTAAAATGTATACTAAACAGTAAAGAAACGTCTGCTAATACCATTGCATTTTCACAATTTAACTCAACGGTGTCTTTTTTTTATCGAGGGCTGCATATTGAAGTGTATGCGGGGTGGAGGGCCACATGATCGGCGGACAGTGCAGTCAAGCCATCAGTTGGGTGCATTTAGCTGAGGTTTAAACCCCCACTCCTTTATTTACACTTTGAACCCTAATGCCAGCTCTGTGTCTAAGTGGTTTGTTTTTGAGTTTATAATTGTGGTAAAAATGTAAAAAGTGCCATCTCTGGCAATGTGCGATAATTCAGCAAGATAAAAGGTATCTGAGGCCACATCTGGACCCCGGGCCGCACTTTGGGCACCCCTAATTTAACTGGACTGGTAATTAAGGATCTTTTAAATTTCTAATCTACAGACAGCTTCAGACGGTCTGGGAGCTGATTCCATTGTTTAGTTATTTTAAATGATAAGGCTGTGCAAAGGCAGAGGATCTTTTAGGGATGGTACAGTTTCTGTGAGCAGTGGAGTTAGACCTTTGAAGTATCACACTGGCATATAGGCTATAAGATCTCCTGTCAATACGCTTTGAGATTTTGATATGCATAATTGGAGAAAATAATCCTAATCCTAGGCTGGAAGAATAATGTCTTGCATTGTATTGCGCTTTACAAGCCTGTGTTACCAAGTTTCAAAGCGCTACACTGTAGTCATTATTCATTCACGCCATGCTCATTGGTGGTAAGCTACTATTGTAGCCACAGCTGCCCCTTGGGTTAGACTGACGGAAGCGAGGCAACCAGTCTGTGCCATCAGCCCCTCCGACCACCACCATCCACTCACTCACACACTACACACTTCATTCTGGCCTATTGTACATGTTTTTAGTGGTAGGGGAAACTGGAGTATTTGGTGGAAACCTACGCAGACACTGGGTTATTGTTATTACAGTTATATATATATAACTTACTGTTTTTGATTCCTTCTTACGATTTGATAAAAACACAGAGCAAATTGTCAAACGTGGACAGCAGCAAGTTAATCTGATAAGTAAACTGAACTCTTTTAATGTATCAAGAAATATTTTAAGTAATGACACATAAAGTGTCTCAACCTTTTATTTTATTTGCTGGTTCGATGGCCTGTCTGTGAAAGATAAGAACAGTCTGAACCACATTGTCAAAGTGTGCAGTAAGATTTCTGGTGTGCGTTTTGAAGACCTTGCCTCACTCTGTAAGGAAAAACGTTTTCAAAAAACGTGATTGATTTCGGGTCAACCAAATCATGTTTTGCGGTCGTACTTTACTCTGATGCCCTCTGGGAGACGATATGTCGCTCCCCAACAGAAAAGAAACCGCCATTCAAATCCTTTCATTCCGACTGCTGTCAGGATTTTAAATGACACTAGCTAGGAAGGCAATGTTTATCTTTCTTCTTTTTTCCTCGTCTTTAATGGTCCACTTGTGTCCTGATGCACTTACAGTTCATGACGTATGTATTGAATGTGTCTCCTTTTTTTTATGACCAGAGAACTGCGAACAGAATTTCCCTTTGGGATAAATAAAGTTGTTTTGATTGATTGATTGATTGATTGATTATCACGCAAACTCCACACAAGAAGGCCCCATCCAGGTGGGAATCGAACCCACGACCATCTAGTTGTAAAGCACATGCGCTAACCGCTGAACCACAATGCCCATAACAGTTTAAGGAAACTCCTAAACATCCAGTCTTGAAAAGGACTAACCCACAGTAATCACTTACACACAGCTAAGATAAATCAAGTGTGTACCTCTTTGTCTGCCTTCTGTACTTTGGACTCCATGTCGTACCTCTCCTCATCAATCTTGTCGAGGAGGGCATGCAGCTTCTTGCAGGCTTCCTAAGACCAAACACATGACACTTATTGTTAAGATTAAAATTATATTAAATTTGCAAAGCTATTGCTTGGTGAGTCCAAAACATGTAGGCTAGCTCAAATATCTCCATAAGGATGTATGTGGCTCACCATAAGGTCTCCGCTCATGTCCGGGGAAGGACACTTCTCAGCCATGTAAGCTTCTTTAGCAGCAATAACGTCTTTCTTCTCCTGCGCAATCATGCCGGCAGCAATCGAAAGCATCAAACTCTGCAAACACAAATCACACATCAGGTAAAACATATCAAATGTTCCAATTGTCTATTACAGAACTTTCCAGTCCATTATTGGACACCGTTTAAATGCTGATGAATAGATCTTTCTAGCAGGGCGGCCTGAAAATAGCATGAAGCTTCTATGTTTAGTCACACGACTAAGACAGGAATAATCTAGCACTAAACCAGGACTTATTTATATATATATATATATATATATATATATATATATATATATATATATAAAATTATATATATATGGTAACCTTTTTAATTCTATATCTGAAGCACATTGAGTTGTACATGATGTGTATGACTCTGTCAGTTGAATTCCTGACTAAAGTAGGTCTCAGGTGGACAAATACATTAGCTCCACGATACTAAGAAGACTTTTAACAGCAAAAAACCAACTACAATTATGTATGATAATATCAGTAAAATGAGAAAAAAAATTGTTCTCAAAAAACACTTTCCCGGGGATTATTACAAGCTAGAACAGTCACTGGATTTTGTGTGGAGACTTTGAAAGCCAGTAGATGGCGCCTCAGCACTACTATACCGTTTTGACATGTTGTAGAGCGAGTGAATTAAGCCTCACCCAGAAATCTCCACTGACTAAACACAAACATGTCATTCGGTATATACTCTACATGACTCTTTATCTTCAAATGTATGGAGCAGATTCCCCAAACTTAATGGCAAGGGAGCAAACATCAGGCTGTGTCTTCTTACCTTCAGATGATGCCTGCGGCTCGAGTTCATCTTTTTCCTGTCAACAACAGAGGAAAAAAACACTCACTATGCAATATGTGACAGCAACTTGTTGTCTTAGTCAGCGATCTCAATTTACACACTGTTGATTTGAAAGCTAAGAACCTCCAGTCACTGAGCTTTAAGTACTACCTTGCCTGGGGACATGTGCTAGGATCGTGGAAGGAAATGTTAAATTCCAAACTGCTTTCAGTCACAGGCAACATAAACCAATATCAGATTTGATCATGTTTTTGTTTTTCCTAAATTTGAACCCAAAAAAAAAAAAGCAATACTTACTCAGACATGTTTGCGGTTTCTTTTCTTCACAGCCTGTTGAGGAGGAGCAAGCAGAGGAAAGACTCATTGAGACAAGTGAAATCAGGTTTGAGCTTTACTGTATCAAAGCCATGCGATCCCTTCCCCCGCGAATGCAATCCGATCTTATAAAACAGTTGATGAGTGTTTGGGCGATGACAGAGCTAAGTTTGGAGCGTCCGCGGGTCAGATGTCTGCGCTGACGCCTAGCGCTAAGCTCCTTTACAGGTGTTCAAAACCAAATATCCTGCAGGGAGTTACCTCCACGATTGCTTTCCGTGGGGGAACGATCGGAGCCGGCGCAAGAGCCGCTTCGACATATACAGCGAGAGCAGATGTCTCCAAATATGAGTCACAGTCTTGTCTCACGGATGGAGTTCAGAAGTTACTGCAATCGGTTTACTGTTTTGGGTCTGGAAGCAAATTTAGGCTATTGTACAAGCCCAAAGAGCCACTTTCAGTCAAATGAGAGACATACTGTCGCAAACTCTTCATTTATTTACGCTGCAATCATCGTCTCGGTGTAACATCATGGAGATTACGCAGGTATGTCCATGTCAGGGAGCCAAAATCTAGCAAAAATTATTAGAATTTTAAAAAAATCATATAATTGGCATCGTAGTTGGGATTTTCACTGGGTTCGCGTCAACAAAAAAAAACACTCAATCACAAATATGTAATTGTCATGCAAATTGTACAAATTATATATGTGAATTGAATGGATTGAAATACTGTACTGTAAAAAAATAATAACCCACACCCAAATTCCCACACAGTCTACGTCCCACTTCGCAAAACAAGCAACACGGCCTCTATAGCATGGATCTGGAGCATCTAGAGCAAAACCCAAACTCGATCATAATTTGCATCAGGGCGCACTGTCGGATCATCTTCGCTCTGAAATCCAAGGCAGGCACGCAAGACGGCAGGTAAACAACAAACACTCACCTTGGGCGACACAGGAAGATCCGGACAGGAGCAGTAACAGGGGCAGTGAGAGCCGCTGATGGAGGGGTGATTATATATGAGCCCCCAGATATGGATATGGACTCACTCAGTATGGAAATGCACGATCCTCAGGCCAATCGGCCGGGCCGGCAGCTCCGCATATCGTCTTACAGTGCACAACTTCACTCTGTAAATCTGGCGAATGCCAAGGAGGGGCCTGCGATATCGTTTTAGGAGTCCGTCTGAGGTCATTGAAATGCTATAAAAGGGAGGCTAGAGAGAGAGGAAGAGTATAAAATCCGGTAATGAATCGGACAAGTCGAGTCTACATCTCACAGGATTTAAGCTGATCGAGACTTTTACTCCTAACTAAAAAACATGGTCAGGTTCTCAACTTTTTAAGCAAACTGGACTCTCCGACTCTAAGGCGCATGTGCTCAGCGACATGTTTCCTCAAGCCACACAAGCGATGCCACATTTTTAAATGGTAAACGATAATACTTCTTCTACGCTCCCTTTCTTAAAAACTCTCACTCAGATAAGTTTTCAAACAAGCATATAACCAACCACAAATGGCGTTATCTGGCACGATCGGAAAACAAACGTCCCATTATTTCTTGGAATCGAGCTGCTAAACTAAACTAAACTTTTTCTCAAGCCACCAGTGTGTGAAAGACCAAACATTCCATTTGACCTTTCGTTAGATTTCAACCTCAGTCCATAAAACCATTATGTTAACAGCCACCAATTTACTCTATCTGCAGTCCTAGCTCCAGATTCCACCAATTAGTCGCTTATCCTTTCAAATACACTCACCTCGGCCTTCGGTGCGGCCACTCTTTCGCTTCAAAGACATCAGCGGCGCAGATTTTTAGATCGTCTCATCTGTCCCCAAGAAAATCAGCGGAAAAACGGGCTTCCCTCGCAGCTGCCAGGACGTCAGTGAAGAGGAGAAGGAGATTCGAAAGTTGACAAAAGTCCTCACTCCAGGATGGCAATGGAATACAACATTGCGATTTGTCTTTCCCATGGCTTCGTGGCCTGAAAAATAATTGAAAGTAAGATGTTGTTCAAGGTTTGATTTGTTGATTGGATAGCCTAATAGTTGGTAAGTACTGACTACAAAGAGGAAACTTATTGTCATGAAAATTAAAGCAAACTAACCCAAAAACAGCCGTGTCTACAGTCCACCAGGTCAAGGCGGAACGCTGAAAAGAGGGAAACCCGGCCGGGAAGCTTTGATATCACTTTTAACTATTGCCCAAAATGAAAATAAGGTACTGAACAGGCTCACACACATATCAGCCAGCTATAAATACCACATAAACACCGCAGACCTTGGTTAGCGTTTCCATCTTGGACTGCCCTCCCCCGTCAAGGCACATACTCCAGAAATCCTTCCAGACCATTCTGTGGCAGTAGGGCCGATCTCATATTAAGGCCTCTCGGCGACATAAATAGATTGGTAAGATTTAGAAGAGGTAAACTTTCCATGTGGATAGTGTTGCTCCTTTATAATTGATCCTGCATTTACCTGGCGTCACCTTTATCTGAGGCACAAGAAATGCTATTTATGATATTCTTACCACTTCCTTCGGGATGCTATGAAATGCACTGCTGTTCGCTGAGCTTGCTGAGTACTTCTAAGCAGCAGCCTCGGAGTTTTTTCCTGGTGTTATTAGAGAAGGGCTTGATGCCTTTAATTTTTTACACGAGTACCAGTACTTTAATGGTTCTTACTTTACACTACTACTGTTACACTCTTATCATTATCTAAAAACAATAAAGTAGGATTAGAAATCCTGCAATGGCTGCGATTACTGGATATAACTGCAAAGTATGAAGTACTACAGCTGCTGTTTGGAGATAGGCACCGAGTCACATGACCATAGACCAGGGGTGTCAAACTCTTTTGGGTTGTGGGCCAAAATTCAGCCCCCACGCCTTGTGCCACACGTTTCTCAAAGTGCAACATTGTAGACATTATTCACTCACTCTACACTCTGTGGTAAGCCACTATTGTAGCCGCCCTGGGGCAGACTGACCATTTATCACATGGCTATAATATGCTGTATATATCCTGATCTCTTATTTTGTCAGTGCTCTCTGCTGGACACGTGTGGAATTCTTGCCTTTTTTAATTTAGTGGCTGGAGTGAGCATTTTGGCTATTTCTTTGAAAATCCATATCTCCACACTAGAATGGGCTAAAGACTTACTTTTTTTTTGACATTATTCAGAAATTCATGCTCTCCAAAAGGGCCACATTAAATCATCTCGCGGGCCACATGCGGCCCGCATGCCTTGTGTTTGACACATATGCCTTAGACAATCATAACGTACTAAAACTGCCTTTTTTGTATAGTTGGAATCCCTGAAGAGGTCACAGCTGGGATTTGAACTAAGAATAATCATTATCAGAGTCCACATGTTTTTCTTACGTCACTTGGACACTCCTGTTCATTCAGATGTGAAGACTGTGCATGGCATAAGACTCCCTGGTCTTGCGAACCCATTGGACCCTTTAGGTACTCTCTATACCCCCTGCCTCAAGATTTGTTGCTGTTTATTTTGAAAGTAGTCAGAAGGACTATTTGTAAGTTTAAAAAAAAAGACAATGTTGTGTACAAAATAAACCTGAAATACTCCCAAAACTATACATTTTACTGCATAATATAGCTATTCCTTACAAAATAATGTTCAGTTTCACTTTCTTATTACATATGAAATAGTTCCAAGTACCCCCTGCTAAGTCCTCAAATACCCCATGGGGTCCCCACATCCCTGGTTGGGAAACATTGACTTAAACAACAGATAGATTTTCAGACAGACAAGGACAGACATGTCCAGCAGGTGAAGCTCTTCTAAAGAATAACATTGAAATCAATTACAAATGTATGAGTTTGATTTTAAATACAGGTGATACTCGGAAAATTTGAATATCGTTCAAAAGTTCATTCATTTTATTTCTGTAATTTAACTTAAAATGTGAAACCAATATATGATCATTACATGCAAAGTGACATATGTCAAGCCTGAATTTGTTATAATTTTGATGATTATGGCTTACTGTCCATTTTCAAAATATTCTAATTTTACAAGCTGAGCCATAATAATCAAAATTACAACAAATAAGTTGGGGGCGATGGTGGCGCATATGGTAGAGCGGGTCGTCTCATGAAGGTCAGGGGTTCGAATCCCGCCTCCTGAAGGTGCACATTGTCGTTGTGTCCTTGGGCAAGACACTTCACCCTCCTTGCCTCCAGTGTCTGCGTACACTGGTGTATTAATGTGAGTGTGAATGAGAGACCAACAGGCCCGTTTGGAACCATGAGGCCGTCCTTCCGTGGACCCACCACCTGCAGGAGGAGCCATAGGGGACTGGTGCTATGTGACTTGGGCAGCTCCAACAGCTGCCCCCACGACCCGGCAACGGACAAGTGGGAGAAAATGGATGGATGGATGGACAACAAATAAGGCTATACATATCTCACTTTGCATGTAAAGAGTCTATCATATATTAGTTTTACAGTGTAAGTTGAATAACAGAAAAGAATGCACTTTTTAATGATATTCTAATTTTCCGAGTTTAACCTATATTGCAAAACTACACATCATACAATACCTTAACTAACAGTTGGAAGGAGACTGAACAGATTCCCAAAAAGAGACTGGAGTGACCACAAAATGTGAAATACTGAAAATAATGATAAAATTCATCATTTGATAAAAGACTTTACTTTTATTTATGTTAAGTTTTTGGTACTTTATTTCTAATACTGACTGCCCCAACAACTTATTTTGTTCATAAGTTGCTCCCTCTGCTTATGCCTTGTAATGCAAAAGGCATAAGGACAGTTTTCAGAGTTGAAGACCAGACAGGAGAGCATATCCAAAGCGTCACAGATTGATCACCAAAGGAAGGAGTAATGTTTCACCCTCACTGCCGCAGACTAATAAACTGTGTGCTTATATATGAAGTGCCAGACTCCTCGCTGGTTATTTACATTAACCCGTTGGACCTGGAGCATTAGCGAGTCTTTAACAGTCAGATTGAGGTACAGAAGAAGGGTGCTGACAGGACCGGGTGAGCCACGGTCAGAAGGATTTTGAGGCATGCTGGGTATTCCGCTGCCTGAAGGGTGATGCTACAGCTCAAGTGTGTATTCTGTTGGAGAGATGGGCAGGTGTCCTCTCTGAAGGATGGTTCCATACGACAAGTCTGATCCTCCGAAGCCTATCTGCAGTGTGTCACATCATTCACAACTATATGTGTATGTTTACATGGCCTATGCCTCTGAATCCCAGTGTTGGTTTAATGCACATCTATCCACCACCTGCTGCTCGTGTCTGAGGGACGGACAGCCACTACTTCAGGGATGTATACTTTCCTCGTGGGCCGCATATTGAAGTTTTCACTGCGTGGAGGGTCATAGACC
Source organism: Proterorhinus semilunaris (assembly GCA_021464625.1). Taxonomy (NCBI): domain Eukaryota; kingdom Metazoa; phylum Chordata; class Actinopteri; order Gobiiformes; family Gobiidae; genus Proterorhinus; species Proterorhinus semilunaris. The sequence goes on along the minus strand of CM038356.1, from coordinate 24,434,961 downwards.
GAGGCTGAATGCATCGAAATGTTCTACTGGGTGCATTTAGCAGAGTTTTTCACCGTACAACCACACTTTCATTTAGGCTGGGAACCTTAATTAATGGAGAATATTAAACATACAGTAAAAGTACGATCTCCGGCAATAAGGCTTGTAAAGTGCAATACAAGTGTAAGCCATTTTTATGAGGCTACAGTCCTGCCAGGCTCATTATTATTCATTTATTGAAAAAAGTTTCCTCAATAGTATTTTCCAAATCAAAACATATTTTTATTTTGGACCTTTTGCTTATGGACCCCGGCAATACACTCCCAATTTCCAATGACATCACGCATAGTTCCGGTGGCCATTTTGAATACCAAAGTAGCATTATGCAGTACTACAACATGTAACAATACTCAGGATGAAATTGAAAGACAACTGATTGACAGTGACATTTTTATGTACTCGTAATCATTGCTCAAGAAGATAACAGAGACACACGTTTATGTGATACAACCAACAAATGCGGCACAGACGAAGCAGCTCTATCTGTCGAGCTACAGCAGGATTTACTAAAGATCTGCTTCATTCCTCAGACTAAATTAACACATCAAAGAGGAAACAGAAAACCTTTCCCTGTGATTTTTACAGTTTGTTAACAGTCTCAGTCTGAATCAGTGTTTTAGCTGCTCAAGACATTAACATGCAATCGGTTAGCAACGGTCAGCCATTGACAGTTGATTCAATCAACTGTCAATGGCTTCAACACGATAAACACATGTGTGTCTCACATCTATAATCACTGAGGAAATACTAACAGTAACAGCTCAGCTCTGACTGTCACTTGGTGTAGCCAAGGTTTGGAGTTTGGTTCAGGGCTTTCTCCTGGAGAGGTCGGACCTGAGCTGTTGAAGCTAAAGGCTAACAACTGGTAGCATGCTAACATCTTAAATACACACTGACTCACTGGTTTCTTCACATAAAAGTGCATCTCTGGGGACGTTTTTTTTCTGTTATCCTCTTGAGCAATGACTATGAGTACAAAAATATGTATAGTATAGAAATTGTTACGTGTTGTAGTACTGCATAATTCTACTTCAGTATTCAAAATGGCTGCCATAACAACAAAGGTCACATGACTGAAAGGCATGTATAGTGCATCGCTTCACTTCCCACACACTCTGTTTGAAGGAAGCGCAGAGGTGCTTTCAGTGTGATGGTAAAAGTGAACGAGAATAAGAAGTTGAATAACCTAAATAATGATGCACACACATGCGCGTCCTTAGCTTGATATGATATATTTACATACAATAATAGTCCTACTAAATAACAGTAGGTATCAGATATTCAAAATACACAAGAGGATAAAGTTGAGCAGAATAAGTTATTGTTGGTGCGGCCCTCTGACTCAATTCAGGCTTCTCATGTAGCCCCTCACGAAAATTAGTTGCCCACCCGTGATCTAGGAACATTCGTACAGTATTACCATTCTGTGTATTTTAATCACCATCTAGTGGCCATCGGAAACAACTGCAATATAGTTATATAAAGTGTTACTGGAATGGTAAGATGCAGACGACTGAAATCTTCCTTTGACTGGATAATTGACTGAAAATTTTTTATTAAAAAAGAACTATCACATCATCTGACTGTTTCGTAATCGGGAATAAATCAACATTACAGTTGTAATCGGTAAACTCAATATTTGATTTGAACAGGATCTGTGGAATTACGTTTATAATATATATTTATGTATACAAGAAAAGGGGTAAAATCCTACTAAATCTTACTTTTTTTTAGAGCACTTTTTGTTGACAGTGTAAGCACATAAAGAAATGTCTCAATATAAAACAAAACATAAATGTGCATGGAGTGGACTTGCATAACCAGACTTAAGTAGCCCAGATGTTGTGAAGGAACTGTAAACCTGATATAGCTCATCCACATTGCTCCGCAGTGGGAGCTCTCAAGAGGGCCACAGCAGGTCTGCCTGGACTCACCTCTGCTTCTCCTCTTCTTTCCTCAAACTTTCTTCAGACAAACTACAACACAAAATCCATTCATTAGAATTAGAAATGTGAACACAACGAAATGAAAGGCGTCAAAGGTTGTGGCCTTTCTCCCTCTAGACTTCGTTTGGACAGGGAAGATGTTAATCAGTCTGAGCAAGGTTCGACTCAGAAATATGAGCTGGTTCTTTCGGTGGTTTATTTCCATCTAGAAAACTTCGCCAATTTGATCCAAGCGCTGGCTGGTGCATAGTGTCGTCATGTCCTTGAGCAAGACACCTCACCCGCTTTGCCTCCAGGGACTGTCAACACTCTCTCATTCACGAGAGAGTGTTTATGAGAGCAAACGGGGCTCAAAGGACGAATATTAGCTGATGGCTTCAGTCCCGCACTGCCCTTGTTCAAATGAAATTATTATTTTCAACCTTTCCAACTATCATTGTCTAGTTTACGTTTGTAAAATTGAGGGTGAATGACCTATCTCTATCCATGCGTTCCTGAATATACCCTGACAAATGCTTTTGGCTAACTTCAGCGGTGATCAGTAATTCACAAATTTGGTCTTAAAATTGGATGTCATGTCAAATTAAGAACGTGACATCTTCAGGGCAGCACTAACTCGATCCCTATTCTCCCTAGTTAATTTGGTTGTTACTGTCCATGAAACAATGTCATAGAAGTTTATTTCCGATGTGCTCCTGTTACTGGCCACCTATTTAGTGGTTGTTTCCCCTGCCATTTGTCCCATGTGGATATGCAGTTATGCACGTCTCCACTCTGTAGATGGCCCTCCTGTTCCGCACTCGGGTCTAAATCTGTCAATAGTGAAGGGGCAGCTGTTTTTACGAGGCTATGATTCATCCGCCAGCAGTGCTCAAATAGAATCCACATCGAGTTGAAGAAATCAGATCCCACATGCTCCAGGCCAGACATCGTGAGGCCGACAGGTTTTGGGGGTAAAGTCGGAGCTAATTGGAAATGCTTGGGGCTGTAACCGGGAAAAATATAACAAATGAGACCAACTACTATCCAATTCTTTACATTCATTTCAAATGTCACAGACCTTATATAACAGTGCGCCATATTTGCAATAATATGGCGCACTGTTATATATAATGACAAATGCGTATGTATCAGTCAATCGCAAGCGGACTCATCAGTACAGAAATATGAGAAGATATGAGAAACTACAAGATGGGAATTTATGATATCAGTTGGTGCCGTATAGACTTGGATTGAGAGATGTGTCTCATTCAAGGATCTACTGTTTCAAAGCAGCACAGTTATCAAAGCCTTCTGTTGAGTCTTATCACGGACAGCAAGGTGGATGAATTGTGATAAAAAAGTGATATACTTTCAAAACGTCTCAACATTTCTCTGATAGCAAATGAATGTGGAAGCTATGTAGAATAAAGTTTGTGAGTCTCTAAGTACTTAGTAAGTAGAAGCAGTGCAAGCATTAATCATGATGTAGCGTGTGAAAGTCTTCCAGTAAAAGTTGTAGGATTTCAAATTCAACATACATGAAACATGTGTTTCTAGTGGAGTTTTTTTGTGAAAGGGGGGTTACTTAGGTGCCAGTGCCAATAATCAAAGATGCATTCCTCACATGTCTGTGGAACAAGAAACAGCTGCACATTTAGTACTGCTGGTACCGCCACTGAGATAATCACCACACTTACACAAGCAACGTCACCCAAAATAACCTTTAGTCTGTCCTGCTTGTTTTATTATGATTCATTCCACTGAGGGGCAAAGCACAAGAAGGCCCTGTTACTCCACAAGGTGAGGAGGAAGTGGTAGGACCAATTACGTTTTTCTCAACAGACACAGTGTTGACCACAGGCTGGAAACACACAACTTTTCATAACAGTATGGATCACAGGACCATAATGGTGACAGCTGAAGGGTCAAAGTCGACTGGACTTACCCGCAGCAATAACTGATCATCGATGGGCTTCTGCGCTTGGATCTGTCAGAAAAGACAACAAAATATTCACTGAATACTAAGATTCCCAACATCAGAAGGTTATGTTTAGTCATTGCCTCACCTTTTCCGGTAGATGGAGTGATCTCCTCAGCATACATGTTTTGTTCTGGTACAAATACTTTTGCATAATGTGGTTTGATTTTGTATTATTCTGCTGTAGAATAAGAAAATATAATTCAAGCATCTTTTGCTTGAGGGAAGTCACTGACAGCTCAGCCAGATACCGTTGTAAACCGCACTGTGGGTTGTGGATCACAGTAGATTAGCATAAGGCAGGCATGCTAATGCTAACAGTTGTTCCACACAGCTGGCAGAGCCTCAATGTATTTCTCTACTCATACCCCAGAGGCAAGTGGCACAGTTTAGGCCTTTTAACATGTACGCTTTAAAAAATACATTGTTATTATATTTCTTTTAGGTCAACGTTTCGCTATTTTGTAACTTTGTAACAGCTTTTACTCAACTAATGCTAACTATCTTAATTTCCTGTGTACATAACAGAGTAGTAACTAGCCATTTTGTTTAAATTTAGCTAAGTTAGTTAAAACCTTTGTTCATTAACGCTTTTTAAAAAGTTGAATTTACAATTAACAAAATAAAGACAAAGAATGAATGTTTAATTTCACAACAGAGATTACATCTCACCATAAATTAGCAAGGAGGAGACACTTGGAATATAGTTACGTTTTCTAAGGGAAAAGGCCACATCTTTAACATGTTTTTGAAAGAACCATCCAATGTGTTGCACAGACAGAGTAAATATTTTCCATTAGTCGTATGCATCACAAATGATACCCTTTGATTTACTGTCTGCTGGAAACAGTGTTATCACAGAGCATCTACACTTCAGGGGTTTGGGCACAACAACAGCCTTTCAGACTAAACACTTACCTTTTTACAAACAGTATAGACACCACAGTAAAGTAAAAGTAAAGGCAAAAGCAAGATCTCACTGAACAGTTTTGTTCAAAAACCATCCTTTTGAAGTTTACATTATGCCAACATAAATTTCCTATTCGACATTAGCCCAGATGTGCCATAAGATCAATACCGTATGCATACCTTCACATACTCTTATCACGCTTATATCAGCACGTTAGTGCAGCTACTCAAAACATTACAACTATTTATCATTTTGCGGTGCATCTTTCTCAATAATGCAATCATAAAATAAGATAAAAATCTGTTATTGTACCTTGAATGTTGGAATTGCTCCAACTTTCACAAATCATGTGTGATGCAGCATTTGTTGAACAAAACCTTTCAGTTAGAAAAACATATGACCTGAATTCTGTTCTGAAAGTCATTCCTGTGTTCAAAATCCGAGCTTAAGTAAATTTAGCTATCAAACATCTTCTTTCTATCAGACTTGTCTTCAATGTTCTTACGCCAATCTCCAACATCGCGCAGCTGCTTATCCTGTAACAACAGAACAAGTTATTGGTCTATGCTTTAAAAGCTTGATTATACTTGAAATCATTCTATAATATAATATTTATTTTAAGCTTTTTGTCAGCAACTTTAAAGCAACACATTTTGATGCTGTTTTGTTGTTCTTCTGCAGAAAAGGCGCCCACACTCACCTCCTCTTTGACCTCCTTCTTGACCTGCTTCAGGTTGGCCCTCAGGTCCATGTTGACTGTGTGTTTGGAGCCCAGCAGAGCTTTGAGCATGGCGTCAGCGGACATACGCACTTTCTTCAGCCTGGGCCTCTTGAACTTGCCCCTCAGATCCACTATCTTAATATTGAGGTCTCTGACCTACATGAAAAGAGACAAGGAACACTTAAGTACTTGAAAAAAGGTAAATGTTTTGGTTTTTATTCTTGGAAATCTCACCTCTTCAAGAACCATGTTCAGTTTGAATTCTAGACAGTATCTCTCCTCTTCACTCATGTCAATCTGCTCATGTAGTTTCTCACATAGCTCCTTAAATACACCATATTCAATTGTCAGTTAAACATTTTGTATGGTTGTATTAGTCTCTTTCATCTCTTACTATAAGCTCATCTTTGGAGTAGGGCAGCTCCAGAGGGGGGATCTTATCCTTCAAGAACGTCTCTCTCTCCCCGGCCTTCACTGATGCTTCATTTTCCAGTAAAGTGTTGGCGACGACGAGCATACAACTCTGAAAATGTACCACCATTAAGAAGTAGGCCTCACATAGTGCACTCTACTGAGTCGTGTGTCTAATGTTACCTTGAGAGTGTGTTTGCGCCTTGCTGACAGTCTTTTCCTGCAAACATAAATACAGTCCATTCATATTCCATTCTAAATAAATTAGTGTTAACTACAATGTGGCAAAGATCACATAAAATGATCATAGCGTGTATATCTAAGACACACTTTGCAGATAAATTAAAGAAATACTCACTCGGTAGCAGCCATCTTGGGGCAGTTTAGTGAGATCTAAAACACAAAATGCCAAATAGTTAGGCCAAGCTTTTGCACCACGCAATACAAATATAATATATGTGGACCACACAACAAATATAGTCATTATTCTGACAACATTCCCATTACGGTTATGACTATAAATCTGAAAAACTTCATGACAAATAAGTTGTTGTGATTTGGAAAGTTAAAGATGTTGAAACTTCTAAGACAAAGTTGCCAGATGTATGGAACTGACCGGAGACAAGTTATTGTAGTTTTATCTTAAAGTGCAAATGACAGGTTAGACCAAGTGGATCCCTTTATTTTTTGGTGATTTTTGTTATTTCACTTACGAGTAATGTGGCATACGAAGGAGGTGAATTTCCATAACTGTTTTGTAGTGAAACCCCATTAATTTCTACAAAAATGTACCTAGTTTAAAGATAATAATAAGTTATTGATCTCACTGTGGAGACATTCACTGACATTGTGATTGATTTGACATTTTTTGCTCTGTTTATTATTGTACGTCCTTACTGGAAATGGCCACTGGATGTGACATACAAAGAGGTAGTTACTGTATTGTCAAATCAAACTGAATAACTAAGTAATTAATCATTTGGAAAACATGAAAACCTGTCATTTTCACTTCACAAATCCATGCAAATAAATAACCCAACTAACTAACTATATTTTCGTGAATTTATAAACCTTTGCTACACTGGCCAATCGTGTCTTTTCCTCAGTCATGAAGTTTGCGTTTATCTTAATCAAAACAGAGTCAAATATGGCTGACGACTTTCCTAATGTGCGCTGTTGAAGGGATTCTTCCCACATGTCAGGCATAAACAGTGTTAACGCTATCATCTGGCTAATTCCAGGACATTTCATGCAACTGATCTTTGTAAGCCGGTAGGTGTTAATGCTTGGCAGGACCATACCGCTATTTTTGGCAGCACCAGTTGCATAGCTGTTTCTATGAGGTTTCAGCATTGTGATCCGAAAAGAAACCACAGTCCGTTATTTTATTTATTTTTTTGGCCCAGACCAGTTATTCCCAATGCACAGAGGGTGACTCAGAAACTTCACAGATCAGAGCGAGTCAGCTACAGATCAAAATGTATCTGGGGCCAACCTGTCAGAAACAAAGCCGTTGTTTGAATATCCGCATCAATATCCTCTGATGCCAACTTAAGACCAGCACGGCAGGCATCTGCATGTTTCAAAAGCACACACTGACCGTGAAGCAAAATAACAATGTTACATCACTGTGCTACTGGAAAGGAAAAGAAGTGCTGAGCAGTATTGGTTAAGCTTAATGTCCAGGTGTCCGGATCTGGTCTCACATCCTTCACGGCCCATTTACTATGGAGTATTTTGCCACTTGTTTTTATATGGGTAAAACAAAAGACGTTAAAGAAGCTATACCTGATTTTTTATTTTTTATTTTCTAGTTATGGAATGAAATTAGATTTGTCTTTGTTAAGTATATTGAAAACACTGTAGATCTAGTTATAAAGCATTTATATCAATTTCATGCACTTCCAGGCTATTTTTCTAGCATTCTTGTGAAGGTGACCCTGAAAAGGGACCCTGCAAGCTGTGAAATATAAACCCGTCCCTGAAGAATTGGGATGCTACAAATATGTTAGGAGGATTAGGGATGAGTTTGTACTACCACCAACATTTAAATTTAAGTTTGTACTACCACCAACATTTAAATTTAGTGGCTTCCTCTCGCGGGGCGACAGTGGCGCAGATGGTAGAGCGGGTCGTCTCATGATCGGAAGGTCGGGGGTTCGAATCCCGCCTCCTGAAGGTGCACATTGTCGTTGTGTCCTTGGGCAAGACACTTCACCCTCCTTGCCTCCAGTGTCTGCGTACACTGGCGTATGAATGAGAGAGTGAATGGGCCCCCTATGAGAGACCAACAGGCCCGTTTGGAACCATGAGGCCGTCCTCCCGTGGACCCACCACCTGCAGGAGGAGCCATAGGGGACTGGTGCATTGTGACTTGGGCAGCTCCAATAGCTGCCCCCACGACCCGGCAACGGACAAGTGGGAGAAAATGGATGGATGGATGGATGGCTTCCTCTCGCATTGTTTGAAATGAAAAAATCAGGTAGGGCCTTTATTAAGCAAATTGCCAAGACAAAGGGTCTTGGCTTGCTGATGTCACTGGCAGCTGTAGCTGGGTATGTAACCATGAATAGTCCTCCTAAAAGCCAGAGGAGTCTCTAGGGTTCATAAACATAAGGGTGGGATAAAATGTGTATTATTTACAGTACAGGATTATTCCTGGCAAAGACTGTGGCTGTTGACTGATCCAATACTTTCCTATAGTACATAATCTTGTTTGACAGAGCAATAGCAATAATGGAAACAGACTCAGAGCACAAAGTTAACTACGATTGTTTCCTAATAATTTTACTCAAAGGGATAGCAAGAGCAATGCAACAAAAATAATTGTTCATTTTTTCTTAATAAGTAAGGGCATTATGTAAAAGCAACATAAATATAACAACACAATCATAATATATTCTTTTCTCAATAAATTACAATGAAATCGTATTTGGAATGGATCTTGGAGAGCTAAAACATTTTCAACATAAACAAAAAAAAAACCCGACTGAGTATTTTTGCCTGTGATTCTCCAGTCTTCAGACACTGTATTTTAGATTAACCTCATTCATGGTATTTTATGTTTAATTGGTTGAATTTAGCACACTGACCTCACCTTATGATGAGATACTCTAGCTGGCGGAGCAAATAAACAAACAAATAAATAAAAAAGTAAAGGTCCAAAAGGTTGTCTCAAATAATTGTTCCGTGGTGCCCTTTGGTTTTTAGAGGACAAAAACTCTATAAAAGAACAGGAAAACCCAAAGCACTCTTTCAGCCTTCTTTCCTGAAGCAAAAATCAAACTGATGATAATGATGATGATAATGTTTATAAACTTATTCTAATTCCAGTCAGTAAATCAGTAAATATCAAGTGGAAAGACTGGGAACGGCCTGGACTCCCTAAGAATACCGGCCTTTTATCGTTGACAGATTGATAGTAAAAATATCTGTGTGTGTGTGCGGCCTCGACTCGAGGACTTGTCTTGGTAAGGCCGCAGAAACAACTGGAGTTGTTTGTAACGTTTAGGAGCCGTGACGAACCTGCGGATTATCCATCTATTCCTGCTCCCCACAGCTGTTCCTCACGTCTTCATTATACGAGAGAAAATGACAGCGGGCTCGTCTTGGAAAGAAAAGACATCAGCCACCGAACAGACAGCCACTGCAGGCATCCCAGAACTCAGAGCTGCCCCGGGGGGAACAAATGGCAACTGTCAACTGCAAACTAATAAAAGGCCGGGGGTAACGCCAGGGATGACAATGTATTTCCAGACGCTAAAACACGTTCAGGACTTGACACCGTGTTGCTGTGGAGAAGGGATCCTTATCCTTATCCTTATGGGGTTCGAATTGCTCCTAAATTCTGTCTTAAGTGAGCGTGTGGTTGTTTGTCATGAGCGATTGTCTCCTGCGGGAGGGTTAGGAGGGGGCCTTCAGTAACCCAACACGCTGGAACAGCCCTTGGACAGCTAAGACATTAGAGCATAGCATCGAAATAACCTGACCTCACAGGCACGTCCACTTTGCCGGCCTCACACTTGGAGGTGGGGGAATAACCATTTCAAATGGATTTTGCTGGAATAGTGTCAGTCTTATTGGGCTATAAAGAGGAGTGGCAATGAAATACTTGACATTTCCTTTTGCTTTGGTATGCGTATATAAAAAAAAAGAAAAAAATACAAAGTACATTTGACTTACAAAACAAGTTGACTTTATAAATAAATGTACGCTGGCAGAAATTGTTCTAAAATGCACTACAAACAACAACAATCTCAAAGAGTTTGTCACCAGAAAAAAAAAAATCCTCAAACTTGTCACGAAAAGTACAATACTGCCACTTATCTTTGCACTAAATTTGTGAAAATTACTTTTTAAAATATTGTCCCCCATCCCAGTTACCCATAAATGCGTACGTTTAAAAGGCTCCACGCTACTGTGTAAAATATATGACTATGGTTACCAAGCAAAATGAGTACCATCAAATAGATCTATACTTCACAAAAGCAGTTGTGAACTGTATTAGCACGTGTCTATTGTCATTGTTTAACAATTGTTGCCAGAAATTATATTTATCATCCTCCCATCCACGAGTCAGTCAAGTTGACGTTCAAAGCGAGTAGCTGTCAAAAAAAGCGTCTAAATTATTTTTTCGCCGGGAAGTGGTGGGATTATAGGGAAGACAGTCTGAGGACGGAGATTAGAGCCGCCTTTCCTGTGAAAGAGCGGGGCGCTGACAGCAGGATAAACACTGACCGATCGCTTTTCAGGTTCATGCCTTGTAGTGGCGTTCATGCCTCGTAGTGGCGTCGCCTTTCAGTGGGCCACTTCACCACACCATACATCACCTCAGCGCCACCCGAGACGTTTCTAAACTGAGAGGACGAACTCGCCCGTAGCCTTCACAAAGTAATGCCCCAGAACAATGGAAGCCAGACGTTCGTGTCAACTGGAAAGTTTCGTTAATTAAACCTTGAATTTTCCAAGTTTGTGAGTGGAAAGAATCTGCCAATCTGCCAATTAGACACAAACAATAAAATCTTGAGATTCTTGATCGTTAACACCTAAGTGCTATTGATGTTACTCGGTATCCATATCAACTTTGACAAAGAGACGCACTAAGTGTCTCAATAAAACAAGCCGCAGGACATCAAGACGTTTTGGAAGACGCCTATTCCGATATTGTTTTAGGAATATTGTTTTAACAAGTTCAGAGTGGAATTAGTCTTGTGGCAAACTTAAAACCAAGTAGTACTTAATAGCTGTAAGAGAAAGTTAAAAATGTAATGTCACATGCAAGAAAAAGCATTCCCATTTCATTCTAAAACCAAATTGTTCAAATAGCTGTTTCCTCTATCTACTCTTGTCAAGCAGGTCCAGACCCACCTTGTCCGAGAAGACTTACGGCTCGCTACAGTCCAGTGGCACAGACCCGTCCCGAAGCCGCGCCGGGGGGGAAGAAGGTATATATTGTGATCTGCCATAGCCCTCTAAATCCTCGACTTTCTCTTTATGGAAGTGGATTAGTGGTCAAACCAATGGGCTGGCAAGGTCATGAAATACAGTACAGTGTCATCTGTCCCCTTCCTCGGCCCAACCTCATTATAAATAACCCTTAAGATTGTCATCCGCATTATCTCCTGTCACCCATCGGGCACAATGGATCCAAAACCACTCCCCAAGTCGAAGGATACATGCAGAAATTTAAGGACAAGACTATGAACAAGGACAGATGCAGTTCAGTGCGGTTCTGGACACGCTTTTGGTGATGAAAATGTGTTCATCTGCCATACAATTAAATATCCAGACGCGCAAAAAAAAACTAAAACTCTTATCTATTTTTAATACTTTGTTACTTGGTCAATATTTCCGAATGAATTTAAGTGATGAATCGGACAAAATAGTCATAGTTTAAAAAGATCGGGAGCAGCCGGCCGCTCTGGATTACGGACGGCTACATGCCTGAAATGCAAGTAACGGGCCCGAAACAGTAAACCCTCTCACAACAGACCCAGCGCTGTAAGATTACGGAGAAGGCTGTTTGTTGGCATCTAAAGAAAAACATTTTTTGCCGAAAAAATACGGGCTAAATTTTCAGTTATTTAGCCCCTTGGAGAAAGGCCTTTTAGAGAAAATGTAAAATGCTTCCGATTATCACTGTATATTACGAGATGCATTTGATTGAATATATTTTGTTGTGTGTGTTTTTAAGGGGGAAAAAAGATGATGGAAGTTTTGGATCTTAGTAATAATGTATCTGCACCAGTAGTAGTAGCAGTAGTAGTAGTACTGGTAGTAATAAGAAGTAGCAAAGCAGTAGTAGTCTGTGTAGTGAAATTAAAACTCCTAAGACATTAATGGGCATTAATGCATTTACTCAAGTGGCATGCTGGTGGCTACTTTTACGATCAACTTTAAGTAGTAGTAATTGTAGCAGTGCTTTATTTTTGCATTCATGTTTGTGACTTACCAGGGTCAGGGTCTTGTCTGGGGTTGCAGCAGTACAAGTCTGAGTATAACCTGCAGAAATAAAACACTTTTTACTCTAGAAATCATCGATGTGTTTACTGAGCATCACATATCGTGTAGCCCCACCTGCATCTTCCTTAAGAACGTGTTTAAGATGGTCGCTCCTGCCAGTCCGCTCCGTCACTTTGACACCATGAGGGGCTTTGCACGTAATAAAGCGGGCACCGCCACGAAACCCAGACAAGCTCCACTGGTTTTCAGTGGACATTTTGATAATTTTTTTGTATTTTTCCCTCAAATTTTCATTCAAAAAGACAATATATTATCAATAATGCCCAAAAAGGAAGTCTGTTATTGTTCTGATATTGTCAGAGAGCATTTTTTCACCTTTCTTTCACTGATTCAAGGCCTGTTTTGCTATTTATTGATGTCGGGAAAAGTCCAATGAAAAGGCGCTATAAAAGTCAGAGCATTCAATTTATTGAGTTCAGTTTTGCATGTTACGTTGACTTCACATTTCTCATCCGTATCTGTGGTGCACATGCAGTATATGTGGTAAACTAGACATTAAGACGGTTGCTAAGGGCCTGCAGGAATAACGGCGTGTAGATAAAGTAAGACCGTCATTTAAGCCTCGGCCTCAAACATCTTCTTCCTTCCGTCCATGCCAGACTTGTCTTCAATGTTTTTACGCCAGTCTCCAACATCGCGCAGGTCCTTATCCTGAAAGGTCCGAGAAGTTCAAATACAGAGGCCATAGGAAAATCACTCAATGCTGTATTAAATACATGTTTACTCACCTCATCTTTGACCTCTTTCTTGACCTGTTTGAGGTTAGCTCTGAGATCCAGGTTGACCGTGTGTTTGGAGCCCAGCAGAGCTTTCAACATGGCGTCAGCGGACATTCGCACCTTCTTCAAAACAGGCTTCTTAAATTTGCCCATCAGATCCTGCACTTTGATCTTCAGGTCGTCGATCTAGAGGTGGCACACTCATGAGTACACTGCAGCTGTGGAAGGAACACAATAATGCCAAATGAGGTGCATGTAGTTTTACCTCTTTGTTGGACTTGTTGACTTTATTCTCCAGGTCGTATCGCTGCTCATCAATCACATCTATTTTGCGGTGGATCTCTTTGCACATTTCCTGAAAAGAAGGCTTATTCGTTCGTCTGTTTGACTTTATTTGCTATTTTGTGCACAGAGGGAATTACTGCATCTACCTATTGGAAGTCCTGAAATCGTGAAATGCTAATTAAGTGGGCGAGGCATGTTTATTTACAAAAGGCATGTTTATTTACAAAAGGCATGTTTATTTACAAAAGAAGATATGCAAAATTACAATCAGATTAAAGTTAAGGCAAAGCACATACATAAAAACATCAATACGTGGGAAATACACAGTGCACCAGGTCAGGTGTTGGAATTTGACCGGGGGGTGAGGCTGAGGAAACGTGTTGAGGCGGACGCAGAACGACGGGGGCGTGGTTAGGGGGGGTATGTGTGTGCAGTTGTTTACAATCCTGAAAGTCAGTGATATACAAAATATGAGCCAAGGAGCTCAGTCCTTATCTGGTTTAGCTCTGTGGCTTGGCCTTGAAGGGAAAGTGTTGACGGTGTAGGAGAGATAATGTCCAGCTGCTTTAACCCCCTCTCTCAGGAGGAAGAGAATTATTCCAGTAATAGTTTATAAATGTATAATTAATTTGCTTTTACTTGGTCTCAGCATAAGTTCAGTTCTCCAGAGCAGGTAGCTCCCGTACTGTCCCGTGTATCTGCTCTCACAGTGCGCAGTGACCCTCAAATACCAGCCACGGTCTGTCCGGCCACCGGAGCCAATCCACAGCCAGAGGTATGTGAAATTAAGCGCGCAATAAATGCCAAAAGCCATAACAACTATTTATCCAACATTTAAGTCAAAGGCGTGCCATCATGGGTCCTGTCCACAATACGGGGAGATGAGGCCGAGTGTAATTCTTTTGGGTAGGCTTGTGTTGAGTGATTTGAGCACATGATTTGATATCACCAAATCCAAGCTTGGCCCAATTTCAATGCAGTGCTGACAAAGGTTTAGTTGGCATCCATCTGCTTGGTGTTTCATGCATAGCTGTTGACATCAAAGTGAATGGGCCGTGGCAGCACTGTTGGCTAGTAGTATGGCAGCAGCTTCTTACCGTGATGCATCATAAAAAACTGCCCAATCATCCCACACATTCAATTCTACCGTAATGGCCACTCTAATAACTTTTTCACTAGTCACACTGGTGCAACCTATTTTTTTTCACTTGGTTGCCCGGACTCAGAGGAATATTCACTTCTTTACTTATCCCTTTAGATGCGGAGTAGATACATTTCCAGATTATAAAAACGTACTCCAAACAGCCGTCAATTTGCCACTGTTGGTCTTGTTGGTCTTGGCCCAAACATGCAAAAGTTCTGCAATAACTACATGTGTTATTTTGCAAATACTATTTCACAATAAGTCCTATCTTCGGTACGACCCACGGTCGGCTCTCTAAATATCATGCACCTTTCGATCCCTGCTCGCTGCCTTGTATGTTTTGAAATATTGCCAGGATAGTGAGTGTGTGTTACTTGGGTTCATACTTGCAGCTCCTGCATATTGCGGGGCATAGACAGAGGGGGGCAGCTTTCATCCATGTACCGGAGCTTTTCCTCGTCCCGCTCTCTCTCCTCCTCCTCCAACAGGCCTTTGGCAATGGACAGCATCAAACTCTGCCAGGGGAAGCCCAACCAAGTTACTCAACTACCCAACACTATGGCTATGTCGATAAACTGAACTATACAAGAAGCCCTAAAAATGACCAACCTTTAAGTGATGCTTCCGACTCGAGGACATCTTTTTTCTGAAGTTGAATTTTTCACAAAAGTCATTATAAAATGATATTGCGACAGTTCAACAGTATTATTCACTCGTGCAACAATATAAATCTTATAAACCCATTGTCACTGTGCACATAAAAGGTCGAGATAAAACATGTTTCACTCACTCTGACATCTTGACAGTTTCTTACACGTCACACTCTGTGGGGAAAACATATCCAGAAAATATTAACCTTTAGTAGTAGAAACTAAAATGGTCAAGCTGGACACAGAATGTAAAAACTCAACTTAAACGCCTCAGACAGACCTCAACACATAATATCGCTAAATGTTTGTGTCATCCAGTGTGTGTATTCTTGGGTGTCTATCCGTCCTTAATACCGAGTGCAAAGGGTTGTGTTGTTCTGAAAATGAACTGGACAAGAATACCTCCGCTTATCTTTTCCCAGTATTAACTGCGCTTAAATGTAACACAACACCAAGTCAAGTATGATCAAATCCGCCTTGAGGAAAAAGCCCTGTCTATACTGGGACACGCAGAGGGGGTCCAGTTGTCCCGCTGGGGAATCATTGTAATGAAAGGTCTGTCTTCTCGGAGATTATCCCAAACACTTGATAGCGCCTCTGTTAGCCCAAACATCTTGGCCATGGCACGGATGCGGAGCGGGACTTTAAAAATAGAGATGCTCGAACAATCTAAACGAGTCCATTTCCTTCAAACGTTTAAATAATATGTGACTCTTATAGCGATTAAAAGCTGCTTGTCGTTAGAATTCTTATCACGTCTCACGCAATGGAATAGAAAACATTTTTGTGAAAGGTTAACACAGTTTGTGAAATTATTATTCACTCTTGCAGCACTTTATGGAAAATGTCACCCATCTCAGCAGTAAGGCCAAATCACTTAAAAATCCCGTAAAACAAAGTCTTTAATGTAAAAATGAAAACAGAAATGGCAAAAATCAAATCCTTTACAGTGATTTAACCCCTCTAGTCACCTCTGTGACTAGAGACACAATCACCGTATTACCATTCAGAGCACATTTGACATCCTGATACAAATTCCAGTGAACCTTCAGGTCGGTGACAGTAAATCACTCTAAACCAGTGTTTTTCAACCTTTTTTGAGCCATGGCACAAAATCACGAGGCACACCATGCACCAGAAAATGTTAAAACATTTAACTCTGTAGCCTATATTCACAATATAAAGTGCATCCATGCATCACTAATTTTCTTGTCTCAAAGAATTTAGCAACCTGCGGCCACTTTCTGATATGGAAGAGTTTTACATGGTTACTCCGCCGATCACTAGACAGCACAGAGACTTGACAATGGCACACTATTTGCAGATAATTATTGATTTGTTTTCAAAAAATATTTTTGGGGGAAATTTGATAATTTTCCAAGGCACATCAGACAATATCTCACGGCACACTAATGTGCCCCGGCACAGGGGTTGAAAAACACTGCTCTAAACACACCGTGATGACTCTGCGGTGAACCCCGGGACTATCAGCTTACAGCTTTACACACCAACACACACACACGCCCATCCCAGCGAGCTTCACGTGCATAGCTGCCAGTTCACTTCAAAAATCACATTGATGCCGTAAATCAGTAACGGGGGAAGAAATACTTGTTCATAATGAAGCATTGCGTCAATCGTAACGTGAGCAAAGTGCCGTCTTACCTTAACTGTCGGAAACCGAGACGGGATGCGGGGTAGGCCTTTCTTTTGACGGATATCTTGGTATATATTGCATTCCCCAAAGGCAAAGGGAACCCCATCTTTCTCTTTATGGAAGTCCATTTTCCCCCAGACCAATGGGCAGAGCAGCATCTGAAATTGTAGATCTGACCCCACACCCACCCCGCAATCTCCTCCCTGTAGTGTCTATTATAAAACCCTTTTCCCATAAGAGTAATTGTGTAAAAAAAAAAAAAGAAAAAATCACCAGGCCTAATATTTACAAAGAAAATGCCCTGGTAAATTGATATACGTCGTAAAAGGATTGTTGCCGAAAATCCTGTAGCATACCCAAATGTACTGAAGATGTTTTGCAGTGAGTAAGACGCAGCAAAAGTCAAGTGATGAAAGTCAAAAGGGGAGCAGGTGGAGGGGATGACTGGGTTTTCAAAACAGTCATTGAAGAATCTAAAAGTAGACTATTAAGAAGCTGCTAACACAAGATGGCCAAGATGAAAAACAACACAGGGCAAGGGGCAGCTCCCACACATACCAGGGCTGTACAAATGTGATTGTTGATTTAATTGAGGATTAAATCAGGATTAAATCAATTGTGATATTTAATCACAAATAACCACCAAATGTTCCTGGGAGTCATTTCACCTCAGGACAGACTCAGGGTAAACAAGAACTAGGTTGTTCTCCTGTAACTCCTCTGTTAACCCCCGCCTTAACTGAGCACATTTTCTCCAGTTCGGCCCAACCCAAATCTAAAAGCTTCTCGACTGGAGAGCAACGGTGTAATGTCTCATTTGAAAGCTAAGGCCTTCAAAACTGATCGTAAGTTTTTTTTAGTTGCGTCGTCGCCGTGTTTTTGTCGCTTTTTTTCATCGCTTTTGTCATCGCTTTTTTGTTGTTCTTGTCACTCTTTTCTCACTTTTTTGTTGTTGCTTTTCTTGCTTTTGTGTTGCTTCTTTTGCCACTCTTTTGTTGTGTTTTTGTCACTCTTTTGTGTGTTTTTTAATCACTTTTTTCATTGCTTTTCTGTCGCGTCACTTTTCTATTTCGCTATTGTTGCCAAACTACAGAAAATAAGAGGTTAAGAGGAGAGTTTTGAAACCACCTGGATTACCAAGCCTGTCCAACTGTTAGTTGATGACTTTGAAAACCAATACTACAATTAGGGACGGGACGATAATGACATTTAGGGTCACGATTAACGATATCACGATATTTGCCTATGGTTTAACCATTTCACTGAAGCTGCAGAAATGACAAAAAAATATGGGAACTAAATATTCCTCTTCATTGTCTCCTATAAATGTTATATTGAGTGAGACCTAATAAAGTATATTTAAACAAATTCAACTTAAAACTCAGCAAACGAAAAAGAAAATTACAATAAATTATAAATATAGAACAGAAACCAGCTGATCTTTCCATAGCCATAATCGAGAGATTCATTGTTGCTGGTTTTATTACATGGTGGAATTAGCGATTATCTTCTAGCAGGATAATCACTATTATTAAATAATTAAAAATTAACATTGTTTAATGTCCCATGATCCCTAAATACAATATCCCTGGCAAGTTAATCTCATGGAGTCATAAAACACACACATATAAACACATTCAAATTGAACATCTAAAATGGGACCATCTGTGATATGTCAGAGATGTGTTGCTGTTAAACATGTACACATGTTTAATTTGTCTCCTGTAAAGAATGTCGAGTATCTACTGTATCTAAGAAGCTCAATCCACATCGACCAGATTTACTGAATGAACGTTGAAGTAATTGGCATGTTGATGACAAGCCTGTACTTGCATATTGAGCAATAAGAACTAAGAAATGATACAAAATACCATATTCATTTACTGAGTTCATGACTTTTCTCTTTACTAAGTGAACAGTACAAATATATCTGATTTAAGAAACATGATAAATACATTGCTTCACAAATCGAAACATCATATTCACTGAGAACATTCGGAGCCACTGAGAAATCACCTGAGAACAAGTTAGAAAACCATTTAGTTCAATATGGTGACAGCGGTGGAGGTATTCTTCACCAAAAAACATTTACAATAAAAAGTAAAACATACGCAAATACTACACCTACTACTGCAGTGCCTTGTATCGAAGTGATAAAGTGTCACATCTTTAGTATCATCACCAATACTGTACACACTGTCAAACTATATTAGTCAGGACCACTTTGTACAATTGTCATGTTTCAATAGTTTTCAGCTCAAAATAAACATCCAAAAAATAATGAAAATCTTACGATACCAACAGAAATCTGAATTTCCCATTAACAAAGTGTGCAATTGTCACCGTACCGTCACAGAACGACTCCAAACAAAGGCACCATACTTCAAGCTTCAACTCCAACCACATCAACGTTAACTGTGCTCTGGGAGATTGGTACACTTTCTCACAAAATATATTTTTGTACGGAGACTGCCCATTAAAAAGAATACACATGATCAGGATTCTCTTTAACCGTACCTCCACATCCCATTATAAATGTATGTAAACAATACCAAAATCCACTATTTAGTGTTATGTGCAGACATTTTTGGAGGAATTTAGTAGGAAGTTAAAATGGCATAAATCAAACCTGTATATAATGGCTTTATAGAATTCAAGCTCACACTTTCAATAATTTCCACTCCGTATTCTTGATAATAGCTAAAGGATATTGTGCCCCATATACTCTTGTATTATACCCCAAATACCTAGCGTGCCAAGGTTTTTCAAGTTTCATTGTTAATAATTAAGCTTAGATTTAGATTGCGATCAAGTAGCTAGTCACAGTATGCCATACATATGCAAGAGATCGTGACACATTGGCTGACCAAAATACGCAAAAAAGTGTGGCAACATCTTGCATTCTAAAAATCATACAATTAGTGCAAAGTCATGTCTTGCAGCGTTGACCCTGAATTGCCAATCATTGGCACAGACACACCTGAAATACTAACAATCCAGAGAGGCACGCCAAACAGCTTTACTGCACACATTCAGTTCACATGAGCACCACCAAAAGAAACAAAACCTAAACTAAATCAGGATATAAGCTTCCTCACGGAGGACACAATGTGGTCATGACACGTTCTCTTAAGTGTGACCACAGAAAATCACAAGACAACATTTAGATTAAAAATGTGTCCATGTGCAATAATTCATCACCATCACTCATTCACATCCAACAGTGCTCCTCTTATAAGCAGCAGATGTGGCAGCCATTTTAAACTACAAGAGAGCGAACGGTTTAAAAATACTAAAATAAAACATACATGTACATGTTTCACCAATTATTTTGACAGCAAAAATATTAATTTTCAAGTAAAATATTAATTTTCATTTAAAAAAATGTCATTCAAATCTTAGCATACGTTTAGTAAGTGACAGCAGAAGCACCTAGATTTAGATATATGATAATTTGGAGCATCGTATAATGGAAATAAATTCTCAATGAAATCACGTGTGGCTCAGAACCAAGAAAAGCTGATGCCAACTAGACCAAAAACTGCATTTGATGGGGAAAACTGCTAGATAGAAGAAAAAAGTGTTTTTTCCTTTTTACATAAATGGGCACTGTGGAAGCTATTTTAGTTTGAGCATCCCACTTGCATTCTGTCCAGCAGCTGTTAAATCTCGATGTCATCAACACTAAATCAGTGTGAACAGAACAAACTAGAGATGAATAATCTCCTGCAGTTTCTGAATGACATCAATAGTCTCCTGAGATCGTCCCATTTACAAACTGCAGTAATGTATAATGCTATTACAACAGCATGGACAGATCTGAAGCACGACATCAATTATACAGCCAACACAATCACTCTACACCGGGAAGCTGTATACAAGTCTGTTTTTTTCCCTGTTCACATTTACAGGTACAAGGGAGATACATCAAGTGATACAACCACTGAACTGATATGGAACAAGTATATCCAGCTGTACCATGTTATTATTAATGCTATATTACAGTCATGTCCACGCCACCTTGCGGGAGATGGCCTGTTTGAAGCACTCGGGGTCAATATTCCCTCCAGGTCGTAGCGCTCTTTCGAGGCTGATCAACACATTTTGATGGCACTCCCTGATGTTCACTGGATACTTGGCCCTGAGCAGCTCGTAGGCCGAGATGAGCCTCATGTTTTGCTTCACCATTAGGTACTGAATGATGCAGGTCGGGGCTAGAGAAAATCCGTCCCGACAGTGAACAAGGACTCTTTTCTTCTTCTCCGTGGAGGCGTCGATGCATTCGTTGATGTCCTCAAAGCAGCGTTGTTTTAAGGCCGGACCGTCTCCCAGAGCGTCCGGTACGTCGCTGATGTCCACCTTAAGTCGCGACCAGCTGTGGCGCGCTCCTCGAGAACACGTGCAGGGGATGATATTGAGATTCGGGCCAGCTTCGCCAGGAACATTACTCATGTCTATTATACTGTCAATATTGTTGCGACATAAGGTACGTCCATTGTATGCTGCGTTCAGATTTCCGACAAAGATGTAATCGGTTACTTTGGAGATGACTGGTTCGGAGTACTGGAAGTGTTCGCTGGGTTTATTATCAGGAACATCTGGCCCCCTGGCTCCAGCGGGACCGGTGGCGGCTCTCCGGCTGTAGTTGCGCAGTTTTTTGGAGCCGGAGCGGGACGGAGGGTTGGATTCGGACTCGGAGCTGCTGTTCCAGGGCGGGGAGAATAAGGAGAAGCGGCTGGAGGACTTGCTCTTGTTGAGGAATTCGACTGGACTGGACAGGCCCGAGCTGGAAGCGGTGGTGGAGGCCGAGGCGCAGAACAGTGAGGCTCGTTCCAGAGAGCCAGTGCTGCTGGCAGCCCCTGCACTGTGGGCCTGCTCCATCTGAAACGCAGTGAACATCTCATTCATTCAAGTTCAACAGTGGCAGCTGCCGATAGTGAGAATAACGCTTATAAGAACAGGAATCACCACATTATGATTACTTTTCAGATCTTAATCTGACAATGGAGAGGGAATCTAATGATAATTTCCAAACTTAATTTTAAGTCGTCTACTTTTTCCAATTCATTCTACTGTATCAGCGTCACTTTATCTGTGTCACTTTATCAACCACTTGCACTATGACAGTATTAGCAGTGCACACTGTCAGAAATGTATCATAGTCTGTTTTTTTTTGTTTTTTTTACTGTTTATACTTTTTGCCCCCTTAAAAGTTTTTGGTAGTCATTGTATATAGGTTACCTCTACTTACCGTTTACCATTTAATCTTTAGCACCTTTCCTGTCTATTCTGCACACCCCAAGTGTTTCTGAGAGCTGAATGTAACAAGTAAAATTCTCCATTATGAGATCAATAAAGGCTATCTTATCTTATCTTGTCACAGCGATACTACAACACTTTCAGACCACCACAAAAGACATGCTGAAGGATGTTGCATGTTACTTCATGACATATTTATTTTATTTTTTTCTTTTTATAATACATTTTGGCATCTGTAGCAATGCAGTGTTAGAAACAATCGGACCACACTGCATTTAAAGCAGAACTAAGTAACTCTTGCCCCTAGAGGCCATAAGTGCCACTGCAGGTGTTGTAGCATGTTGCTTTTTTTTTTACTCATTAATTGTCCGTGAGAGTAAATACTACACTGACAGAAAAGACAAAGGGAGAGAGGGATATTTTACATCCAATTACACAATGGAGATACATTTTTTTCACTCAAACTTGGCTGTAAAAACTGTTCAAGTGGCGCTAGCCCGCAGTTAGCTTTGCCCGTTAGCCTGTTAGCTTCTTCGTGATTCCATTAGTGTTTATTGCACCAAAAATGAGGATCAAATTTCATTAGTTCTGCAAACGATTACTGATTTTACAAAAGCTTCTGGTCTACAACTTAATTTGGATAAATGTGAATTATTTGCCTTAAAAGATCACCCTCAGCAATTATTATATAACATAAAAATTAGGAAAGAGGTCAAATATTTGGGAATAACCATAACAAAAGATAAAAATATTTCTGACAAGGTTAATGTTGGGGATAATATTGATAAATGCAAACTAATGCTAAATAGATGGTTACAAAGGGATATTTCTATTTTTGGGCGAATATTGTTAACCAAAATGGATAGCCTCTCTAGACTAATATACCCAGCATATTCCCTCCCCATATCACAAAAGATGATTAAAGCTACCAACAACATACATTTTAATTTCATTTGGCGAAACAAATGTCACTATATTTCCAAAGATGATATGATTAAATCTTATCAAGATGGAGGGGGGAATGCTATAGATTTTGACACTATGAACGGTATATTGAAACTTAAGTGGCTTAAAACCTGGCTCAACAATATTCACTCTATGTGGTATTTCATACCCAATATGATATTTAATAAGATGGGAGGTATCCATTTTCTCTTAAAATGCGATTTTGAGCTGAGCAAGTTACCAGTGAAACTTTCTGACTTTCACCAGCAGGTTCTTCTTTATTGGAAATTAATTTTTAAACACAATTTTACACCACATAACTCTCCAATTTGGAATAATAGATACATTACCATCAATAGAAAATCAGTTTATTATGATGAATGGTTTTCAAAAGGTGTATGGGCTGTTGCCCATTTCTTAAATGACGATGGAGGTATTTTACAATTCGAAGGTTTTTGCGAGAAATTCCAAATTCATTGTACTAAAAGAAAATATAACCAACTAGTAAAAGCTATTCCATTATCGGTCAGGTCTATGGTTAAACAGGATACCTTTTATTCAAATATTTCCCCCAAACTGAGACAACTCTGGATTGACGGCATTGACTTTTGTGATCCCAAATGTAATAACAAATTTTTAAGATGCTATTTACTAAATTGTTCTTACCCAAATTCTATTAAAAGGAACTATATTCTAAAAGATTATAAAAAAGAAGAAATAATTAGGATTAGAACTAAATATCTGTCTTTCCCAATCCCATTCAAAGTAAAAGAAATTCATTTTAAAATTTTAAACAAAATATATCCCTCTAACGAATTGATAAAACATAGATTTAAAATAGAAACTGAAAAATGTTTTTTCTGTAACACAGAAAACGAAGACTTAGACCATCTTTTCTACTCTTGTAACGTAATACAAAACTTTTGGCAAGATTTTCAAAGATGGCTTCAATCAAAGGGGATTCAATTTGATACGTTAACAATTAATGAAATCAAATTTGGGATGAAGG
Organism: Proterorhinus semilunaris; assembly: GCA_021464625.1. Classification (NCBI taxonomy): domain Eukaryota; kingdom Metazoa; phylum Chordata; class Actinopteri; order Gobiiformes; family Gobiidae; genus Proterorhinus; species Proterorhinus semilunaris. The sequence continues at coordinate 24,410,784 of CM038356.1, read as the reverse complement.
TTAAGACTATTTTTATTGATTTTGGGGTAAATAATTTATTACTTCTATGCAAATTTTTTATTCACAAATGCCGCTTTTTTAAAATTAAACCCACTATACTCCACTGGAAGAATGAGCTCAATCTTTTTTCAAAATCTCTACTATTAATTGAACAGAAAAATGCAAAAATGCTTGGAAATTTTTTGTTAGATTTTGACTTACTTATCTGATTTACACAATCCTTCACATACTGCCCCTACATTTTAAAATTTTCTTTTTTGTACTTTGTACTAACATTGTAAACATATTGTGCCTTGTTTGTTTGTAAAAAAAAAAAAAAAAAAAAAAAAAAAAAGTGTTTATTGCACCTCTGACTCAGTGCAGGAAAAGTTGCAATTGTGGTTTTCTGGCCAGAGACACCAGGGGAAGATGAAAGACCCCCCAGTCATCCCAATAACAACTGTATTACCCCCAGAGGGACTATGAAAAGGATTTATTAAGGTAAACAAGTTACTTAGTACTGCTTTAATAATTGATAAAGCCAAAAAAGGGACACAAAATGTGCATTTATTTCCTGAGCCTGCCTTTTTTGAGTCTTGGGACTCATCTCGCTCATTTACCTGGGCTTTGAGGTTGTTCTTCCATTCTTGCGTCTCCAGCGCCTTGAATCGTCCACTGCTGTCAGAGGAGACAGACACACAGAGGGGACGGTGCAGCCGGGGCGGCAGCTGGGGTGTGAGGGCCACCGGGACGGGCCGGACCTCAATCTGGTCGTGCCTGTTCATCATCAAATCAGGACAGGAGCCTGGGGAGAAGTCACAAAGTAAGAAGGTTGTCATCACGACATGATCCAAAATTCATTTTTCCAGCGCCAGTTTACATACCTGTACAGTCAGAGCGGGTGATGGACTGTATTTGAAGTGTGTTTTGAGTTTTAAACAGGCTTTTTACTATACCTGCAATGACACCATCATTTAAAAGCATACCATAACTTTTCTTTGCGTAAAAAGCATGCATTGAAATTAATACAATGTGAAACTCTCTTACCAAGCCGCCCATTCTGCTTGTGCAAGACCTTTTCATCCAGGAGTTTTTGAGCACTGTGTTTGTTCCACTCTTCCTCGGTTCCCATGGTTCGCCTCCTGCTGACAGAGGCAGAACATGTTGTCTCAGGCGACCCCTCATCTTTGACAAGCCGAGAAACACTTCATCTCCATGGGTTGCTCATCCTGCAGGCTGCGTGCATTGACCCTATAGCATCTGCAGCTAAGGTTAGCCGCTACGTGCTGCAGACAAAGCTGGTCTTTTTTGTCAGCTCAAAGTTTGTGAGCCATGTTGTCACGCTGACGCAGACTGACGGGGAAGCAGCTCTAACATATATCCATGGAGTTCATGTAGAGTGGCGAAAATTACATCTTTTCCCGATTGGTCAAATGCTAAACGATAGCCACAGTGTTAGCGAGCTATGCACTACTTGTTGGGAACTCTGTCCGGGAGAAGCGGGTTGTGTCGCTCTTCCACGCCGACAGTTATCAGCTGCTGGACATCAAGACCCAGTGCCAAAGACGAGCACTTAAAATGTGATAATGTATGCGGTGCTGGGAGATGGCAGGCTCCCAAACAGCTCCGCCAGCCCATCTCCTCCGCCGCCGCCGCCGTGAGAGCCCGACCTCTTGCGCGCAACTGCGGCTTTGCGTTGGTTCCGATTCTGCAGGCTGCTGAGTGTCGCCCTGCGCACTGCCTGACAGGAGACGCAAGACCCACTCTTAACCCGTTTGTTTTTGCAAGGTCGTATTTTTAAAGCCATTGTCATTGAATTACGCTTACAGAGAACAACACGTGTGCATAATGACATGATTTTTGCATCGTGTCTTGTTGCCATTTTGCCTGCGAGTCTAAACTCAGGGATTTTTCCGCCCAACGTGTTGAAGTTTTCATTGAGATAAATCATGTCTGTTTATCAACATCATTCTTAACACGCTCTGAACCATAATAACCGTAATGTTCTTTGTTGCAAAGTGCATTTATTTTGTTACATCATGGATTTTATTTATTTATTTATTTATTGCAAACATTGAGCCATACGCAGCAGATGGTAGAACTGATGACAGACACTTATTACAGACATTTGTACTTCTTGTTGTAGCCAAGAGTAATACTCTTGAATAACCTTATTTGAAGTCTTACTTCAATTAAAACAACTGAAACGTATTCTTTTTATCGTGAGTAAAGTAAACTCATATGGAAATGAATTAATTATTATTTCAATCTGAAAGCATTTATCTAATTTTTGGAAATGTCAGAATTTTTACTTTTTTATGTTTTGTTTGTCAAAATACGTCACTACTAAAACATCAGTGTGACATGCACAGTTGATCAGTACTCAAATATGTTAACTGTTTTAACTTTTACTTGAGTAATTACTCTTTCTTTAATTCTTACCTCTAATTGAGTACAATAATTTAATATTTTACTTCAGGCCTTAAGATTATACTTGAAAAAAAGTGTCTGTCACATTGATCATCTTAAAACATGTGTCTTATTATTGATAATTATTTTGTATAGCTTCACTTCCAAACTTGAAAAATGTCTAGTTACTTTTAAACATTACTTTGAATTATTGTTTTATGTTATGATTAAAAAGAGCTTTACTGTATAGACAGTGAAACTTTTAAACGTTTGTATCATTATGTGTACTGTTAATAATTGATATGTTTGGAAGAGGTCTCTCTTGCAAATGAGACATTGAGTCTCAAGGGACAAACCTGTATGAAGAAAGGATATAATAAATAAAAATGAATAGACAATTAGAGCAGCTTTTGATGCGCTGAATTCACTGCAAGATTTGCAACCAACATAAACACATATTGCAATCAGTGCAAAACATGATCTTATACTGTATCATATCGCTTCAACTCACATTTTGGTAAAATCTTCTAAACATCGTGCAGAAAAATAGCCTGACATGAAACAATACTGTGTTAAATACACATACATTTCTGTTCAGACTACTTGCAGAGTAATCTTTGTAATTAGAGTCACAATGCCAGCCAGGCTATCTCTCTGATCAAACAAACATTTTTTTTGCTACAAGTGAACAGATTAAACAAATCTTTCAAAATGTCTTTCTTACTTGTTACCGGTGCTTGTTATTCAGCTTCAGTGTATGTCTGCAATCAGGAGCTTTGCGTGAGAAGAACTATCAATAGTCATCGGCAGGCTGATCTGCTCTTGAGCTCATCTGCTTTTGTAATTGGAGGACGGGCCTCTCTCCTAGTTCCCTGGTTACCCACCAACCTGCTGACGTCACTGCTCTCCACAATCAAGTGAGTGGATCCAGCTATCGGCTTTGTCAATAACAATTCATACCAGACGAGAGGTCTCGAATCGCCTGTCTGTCAATACTAAGCTCAAATGAATACTCAAGGTTGCCTCAGGAAGGACATCTGGAGTATATATCAATACCAAATCAATAAGCAAATCACAGCTCATCGGAAAACAAGGATTTCAAATGAGTGTAATCTGAAGTCTGGATAAAGCTCACACCACATGGAAATCTTAACCAAAAATAGAAGATCTAAAAAGCACTTTTATGCAATTGACTCAGGTAATGACGGTTTATTGTTTTGACTACAAAGCTATGATTCAAGATATAGAAAGATTCCAACCATCAAGTCAGTCAGTTTCAAACCTCAATAAATGAAGATTATATTTACGGTAAAACCTTCGTATACTGTAACAAAAATTTAAAAACTTTCTTTTTTCAATTTAAAGCTGAAATGATATATTAAGGTGCTTGCATAAGGCTTTTCCTGCTTTTTGTGTAAAATTACTTGTCGTGGTTATAAGTGTGGCATTTGTGCAAAGTTGCCGAGGTGGCAGACATTTGCATATCAAGAGACTACTTGAGCTTTGACGCTCGTCAGCATTGCGTTGGTTGGGTTCCCTGCTGCCTTCTTCAGTTTACCTATAGTCTGTGAAAATGATAATCATATGTTGTTTAGGGTCCGACTGATTGGAGTGACAAGTAAAGGGACAAACAGCTATCTTGTGGAGAATTATTGTGTAGCCTTGAAATTATTTATTTATTTTTGAATATGAATGAACATACAGTAGTAGAAGGAAGTAGTAGAAATAATAATATTATAATTAAAGTCGCTGGCGGCGATAAAGGCCCTCACCCCTGGCGATTCCCCCCTTGCGACCACTCCTGCTCGCTCTCGCCTCACATCCAACCTGGCTAAACTCTTGCCCCTGCTAGCTCTTGCCCGGCCCACTCTCACCTCAGCCTCAGTCCCACCCCGGCCTCACATGTCCTCCGTTTTCATTGCAATAGCAATGAAAACGTATTGGGGTTATACTTAAAAAATATAGCTCATATGAGCGCTGCGGCTAATGCAATGCTAACGGACAAAAAGCAATAGTCCTTTGCAGTGGCTGCATCATAAACACTGTACATCCACAATCTACTGTGCACCTTAACTAGACTGAGAAGTAACCAAAGGCCCGCGGTGGTGCGCTCGTCACTGCTATGGGCTGAGGCCATCAGCCGCATGGACAAAATCGCCTGCCTATGCAATTTGGAAATTGTGTTGTGTAAAAAATTGCAAATGCGATTAATCGTTCAGCCCTATGTTTACTAGACATGTATTGACAATGAACAACCTCACTAAGCTCGGCCGTTTTTATTTTTCATCTTTATTTTTTATTGAAGAGACAAATAATTACACATTTTTTTTCAAAAAAGTCATGTGATTTTTTTCTTCCTTCTTTTACATTATGGAAATTGGATCAAATGAACAATAGAGACGCAGTTTTATCAGTCTGCAAGTCCGCTGTAAATATCCGGAGGATAACTTGCTCCGCCCGCATCTTTGAAGACTTGTGTGTACTTCAATATACTTCAATGTGTGTACTACTTCACCAGCTATATTTCCCCCAATCCATTTCACATCAATCACGTGGCTCACTGTCACTTTCAAGAGCAAATCCATGCTGGATTTTGAACAGCATGGAAATCCTTTGCTCCAGATAAGCAAATCTTTGGCTCCAGATCAGCAAATCTTTGGCTCAGACCAGCACAGTCCCCGCAACTGGGCGTGGAGGTGAGTCGTGTAGCCATTAGCTAGCCGCCGGTTAGCACACGTCCGCGCTGCCGGTTAGCACAAGTCCGCGCTGAGGCTAGAATGTGTTTAAAAGTTGTGAAAGTATAGATCCAGGTGAAAGTGATGTTAATAACGAATGGGAACCCCGAGGCTTAAGAAAAAGTTTTGTAAAAATCAGCTAAAACCTCGTTTGTGTAAGAGCACGTCTGAGCTGGCAACGGAAACGCTAACAGTAGCAACTATGTGTTGCTTTCTGTGCTACTAATTCCATATTAATAAAGACGCTTGTTTTCCAAAATGTTTAATTTTGTTTTATAGTCACACGATCCTAGAAATACCACGAAATGTACCACATTTACTACATAGAAATTGATGCTGTAGTATCCTTGAATTACTAAGAAGTACCACATTTTATTAGAAAACGAGTAGATGAGGGCCGGAAACACGTCCAAAGATGAGGGAATAGGAGAGGGGAGAAAATCAGGGGAAAAGTAGGAAATGACAGAGTGAGAGGAGAAAAGAGAAGAAAGGGAAGGAGGGGGGCCTGGAGGTAAAGCCGCCGGCAGAGGAGATGGTGGGAGGCCTGCATCCCCAGCACCTAAGGGAAGGACCGCAGGAGGATGAGGGTCCACAGGCATCTCCTAAACATACAAAAAACATGAGTCAGACTCAGCTCTAATTTGTACTTTTCAACATAAATGTAGTCTGATTAAACTGGCCAGAGTGTTTCAATAAGGTTTTTTGGTACATTTTTGTTTTTTTAACCATAAAACCTTTTTCCTCATCTTTTCATCTATTTATTTAAGAATCGTCCTAAGCTGGGCACTGTCGAAACTGTCTGTAGTGTGGACAGTCCTGGTGTCTGAGCAGATGTCAAAGTCCCCAAACACACTGCTGCATCAAAATACTAAATCATTTCAAGTCTGTATAAGGCCTACAGTTAGACGTTATGTTGAGCATTTGAAAGTAAACGTTCCAAATTATAGCGGGCGCCATTTTGTAACTCCAAACAAATTTCCACATATTCTTCAAATGTTGATGTTTTATCCAGATTTTATTGTGCCATTTTGAAGTAAATGTCGAATGAACCGTCAGCTATCGATTTGTCCGCAAACCAAACTAGCCAACGGTTAGCCTCTTAGCGACGTCAATTCCCTTTTTAAAACATGTTTTTCTCCGCGAAGTTATGAAATATAACTGTACATTTGCAAATACTTTGATAGTTTTCTACATTTAACTTGTTTTCACCAGGTTCATTGTCCAAAGAAATCACTGACGTTAGCTTAATGTTAATGCCAATTTACACATATCCAAAACAACGGCCTAACTAAAACAGACTTCTTTTTGGAAAACTACCTTTCACAAACTCTTACATTCTACAGTAAGTAAGTAATAATGAGTAAGGATATGAGGACACTTACCTGCAACCTGCAGGTCCAGGACATGGTCCGGAGGGAAGTCCAACGGAGCCATCTTCAATGTTTTCCAAAGTAGTTTTCACAAACCTGGAAAAAGATGAAACATCCATCCATCCATCCATCCATTTTCTCCCACTTGTCCGTTGCCGGGTCATGGGGGCAGCTGTTGGAGCTGCCCAAGTCACATAGCACCAGTCCCCTATGGCTCCTCCTGCAGGTGGTGGGTCCACGGAACCACCACATTTGTTTGTTAAACTGCTTTTAATCTGCCAACAGATGAATGTGGAGACAGCAGAACATGGTAAAATGATACGCACCAGTATAGTAGCAGTGACCACTCGAAGTCGAAATGAGACTCATTTCAACATTCGGTGCTTTTCAAAATCTGTGAAATGGACTGTTACCTTTTACAGGATATTTTTTACTTAATCCTTTCATTTTATTCTGTCTTATTTAATTTTCTACAGTCAGAAGAGGTACAGTAGTTAGTTAACAGTTCAGTTAGGACTCACTTGTCAGTAAGAATAGTGGTTCCCAAACTGTGGCTGCACAATATCTATCGCAAATAATACCATCACAATATTAGGTGATGCAATATCCGCATCGTCGCATAAGCCACAACATATATTGCAATATCACATCCTTTAGTTCAGAGGTTCCCAAAAAGGGAACCCCTTCTGTAAAATGTAATTACCTAATAATTTAAGTGCAAACATTTAAATGGTGTTAGTTTGGATACTGTATTTTGATAGTTGTCATAATTTCATAATACTGTTTTCAATCACAGACACATCAAAGTCAATGTCAAAAATTCTAAGTTACCTCTTTTGCATAAAATAAATCTCAGTATTGGGGTTATTTTAAGCAAATAAAAAAAATTAAAGCCGCAAGTGGCGATACAGGCCCCATGCCCGGATCTACGGGGGTGCAGGAGGGTGCATTGCAACCTCATTTTGAAATGTTGTTATATTCATTTATGTACCTTTATTGTTTTGTTGAAGATTTTAGATAAAAAACAAAAAAATACGGTACAAGGCTCAGAACAATTAAAGCTTTTGTTTTGGTTGCCACAGCGGGACTGGCATAGGCTAACTCTACATTTTTAGTTTGACCTGTGAGAGCCTAGAGAGCGCGATGTAAACAAGGAAATGAATGTGAGGATGCCATCAGAGCTGCTTGTAATAAACCACGCCTTTGTCGACCTCTTCTCTTTTTTAGCGACACCCTCTCACAAGTGGCCGAGGCACATAGCACAACAGCAGCGCCACTCGGAAGATAGCCATCGCTGTCCTTGCACGAGATCACAAGATCTGGCCTCACAAAGCGGTTTACATGGGACATTTTTACATTCACTCCATACTCGGTAGTGGTAAGCTACACACAAATCATTCATACAGGCCTATTGTACATGTTTTTGGTGATAGGGGAAACTGGAGTACCCTGAGGAGGAGACCATACAAACTCCACCCAGAAAGTGGGTGCACCGGCTGATGCTGTTTATGTGCGCTGTGAAGGAGAGGGCGCTGTCGAGGATGACACCAGTTGAAAACTAGCTTAAACTGGCACATCTACAGAAATGTTGATTAATGCGCATTATCCCTGTTCAAATAAACTAATAAAATACAAAGTGAAAATAATGTGTAAAATAATGGTGCAAACATGAACCATTTCTTGGATGCTCCATATCCATCTCCTCCTGACTTGTGCGATACCTATGGCTGCTCACAAACAAAACTGTAGTATTAGTTTACTTCCTGGTTTGTAGCTGAGGGCCCTGGGACTTCCTGATGATTGTTTGGTCTCTGAGGTCCCGGTCCTGCTCATAGTCCTGCTGAGCTCAGCTTAATTAGTCTCTTGCTTAAGACTGATTTTGCTCCTTTGATTTACAGCATCTAGAATATTCTTCAACTTTTATTTATCCTCATTGAACTAAGGAAAAGGAATAAACGCATCATAGAATGAAAACTTGTTCAGTGACAGTCGCACACATTTTGGTGGCTTGTGGGTTTCTTCTGGTGAAATTCAGGAGCATTTTTGCTGTTTAGGATTTTGAATGTCTTAAGTCAGGGTTAGTCATGTTTAGTCAAGATTTAATCGTCATTTAGTCATATTTACTGTGGTAAATATTATCTAAGGGTTGTTCATCGCTTCCAATACAAACTTTCTTGAAATTAAGAAATATAAAAATTTAATATGCATTCAAGTTAAACATAAAAATGATCAACATTACATCTTGTTCTAAAGTGCTTACAATACGGTAATGATCATTCCCTTACTTGATTTTGATACATTATGCAGAATACTGTTACATTTTCAGTGTTCTATATTATAAAAATCATGTTCAGCGCCGTCCATTAAAAGGCATTTTGTCTGGCAGTGGCGTCTTCCTTTTCAGGTTGAGTGTGGAGTTGACTTGTTGGGCCGACAGCAGAGTGTGCCACTGAGCAACCGGGCGCCGGGGGTTGGACAACATGTCTGCCCAGTGCCGCAGCTGGTTTCCCGACGCATCGCAGCCCAAAAAGATCTTCCCAATAGCGTCGTTAGGGGTCATCGTGTCATAGTCCCACACCGAGATCACAAGGTTTAACCTCTGTGCAAGAAAGAAAGGATGTCCAATAAGCTACAGTCGCTACTATCAATTATTATTATTTTTCTTTCATTTTTAAGGGTGACAGGGAGTGTAGAGCAGGGAATTTAAACCATGACGCTGAGGCAAGAGCAGTGTTTTTGTTTACATTCGCCTTTCCCACCTGGCTGTCACACAGTTCTGATCACTTTTAGGCTGATGAAGCTTTGAGATTTTACGATTTTTTAAATCATCAAATTCTTTATTTCCCAATCATACTATTCCTAAAATTTGACTTGAAGTTACTTAGTTCAATCTGTTTTAGTGTTGCACAATATCAAAACGCAAATAAATTAGACAGACGGGGGAAAAAATCTGTGAAACAGACGTTTCACTTGGAATATGGATTAGCAACAATCATATTAAACATAAACAGTTTGTCGTTTGATGGTTGTAATTTTTTCAATTTGTTGCTGTGTAACCAAAAAAAATTATAAAAATAAATGCAAATGATCAAATTGACTAATCCCTGCTCACTTCTTGCTCAAAATAACACAAGTAGATGAAACTTACCTTGATCTGTTCAAACGTCACAGTGAAAGTAAAGGACTCATTGTAATATGGAGCTAAAGTCTTCCTCTTGATAGACGTCTTTCGCTTCTTCCATTTCCTCTTGTCCAAACTTAACTGCACTTTGACATAAGGATCTGCAAACGCACACAAAAACAACAACTTGTTACATTGTTGTTACTACATTGACGAAAAACGTGCATAATGACTTTTATTCAAAATAAAGATTCAAAAAGTCAAGCGCTTTACTTTTACAACACTCCATTTCAAAGTAGGAACCAGCTGAGTTTAAAGGTGCAAAGTACATTTCTAGAAGAAGATTTTGATTATTATTTTTTTTCTTCAATTTGTATTCCCTCGGTCTCTGCTAATTATGATCCTGTAAATATAATATAGTCCACTAAGTGTCACTCTTGAGTTGTGTGTTGCGGTTTAAGCATCTTGTGGCTCCACCATAGACTGTAAATTAAGTATTGACCAAGGGCGCGTGGCGTTCAGCGTGGGCTAACTCAAGCGCTTTTATGTTAGCTGTTTGGCTGAGCTTTTGGAGACAGCTTCATTATTTTCAACAATGAAAACAGTGAAAAAAATGAGGCCGATGTTACAGCGCATATGACACATTAGACACAATTTTGGCTAAAACATAGTTAACACTTACTTAATGGACACTGACAGGAAGTGACACGGTTGAAGGCTAACAGTTTTAAACTGTTGCCGTGCCGACCATGTTATGTCAATGGGAAATGAGTCAAACTGCTTTGGAACTTTACCTTTACCTATGTACAACCAACAGCTGTCCTGTCAGCAGCTTAAAAATTGAAATAGAAATAACTTTTTTGTCCAACATTTCTTCATTGAAATTGCTTCTTCACTAAAATATAATGATAATTATGCAACTAATGAAGTGGCATTTGATGTTATTTTAAATAAGTCATATTTTCAAAAGCAAAAAAGTCATGTGCACTTTAAAGCAGGGCAACAAAGCTTCAATGGAAAGTCCATATGAGCCAGGAACTTTGGGGAGCCTGTCCCCGTTTCCTTGGCTTCAGGAAGAAGTAGATCACAATTAGACCATTTGCAGTCTATGGGCTGCACAGACAGTAGTAACAGTGCATACGTTACACCAGTGTCTTTTTTTTTTTTTAACTCTGATGAATTTAAGAATGAAATGCGGCTGTTTGACAATGAAAACATTATTGATTTAAAATTAAAAATAAAGCAAAGCATCTCAATGTCGAATTTCTGACCTGAGCTTCCTCCGATGTCCATAGGCTTGAGGTTTTTTGCTTCTAGGATCACCACCGTCAGTTTGTTTGCTGTCGGGACATATCTCAGAGAGAAGCAAATGTCTCCCAGATTCCCCTCCTGTGTTTATAATATAAATACAATTACAAATAGGATCAACCATAATTTATCCAGTGACACAATCACCTTTGCTCCGCTGCGAGCTTTTTGACGCAGTAGTGTGAATTACAAAAGATTTTCTAAAGTGGTATTTCTTACAGATTCAGTTTGGGACCAGACAGTCACTTGCAGTGTTCTAAATGAATGGAACATGCTGGCGGGCTGACCTCAGACTTCGACGGTTCACTGAGGTCCTGCCACTCCTCCAGGACGTGGTTCCAGTCAAAGTTCTCCAGCTGCAGACGAATCTCCCCGATGATGCTGTGCTTGGAAAATCTGTTGAAGTCAAACACCTGCATCACCACCGTCGACTCCAGGAGGGACGCCTTAGTCACCTGTAGAAAAACACGACAGGTATGGCATGTGGATTATTTCTTCTTTTTTATTAATATGCATTTTGCACAATAAAATCTGGACCTGTGACTCCTACAGCCACAGATTTTGTGATGCATTCATGAGACATCGTGGCAACTAAATGAACATAAAACAAAAACTAGCATGGAGTTCAATGCCAGCAAAACTGAACTACATATGGAAACATTATGATATAAGATTAATATAGCAAATGTATTCATAAAAAATGATTTCAGATTCTAAAATGTCCTCATATTACTGCAGCTACTTCTTATCTTTTCTTTAGCTCTAGGTTTTTGGTCTGCTTGAGTTGTTGTCTATTCGAAATAAATAAATAAATGCTAATACGTGTTTACAAAAGCAAGTGTGTGGTTTACTAGACTATATAATACATAGACACAGGTAGAAATAGAAAAAAAATTTGCCAGCTAAAAAAGGTATCATGAGCCCGTTGATGAAGCCTTTTTTAAATGTAGCTATGACCTGGGTTTATGCAATATATTAGATTAGCTTTTGTCCTGTGGTACCTGGAAGGTGAACTGCTCGTTGAAGACTGGCTTGAGTGTGTTTTTCAACACTTTGGTCTCGCAGGTCTTGTTCCTGTCGGGGCAGATGTAGACTCTGACGTAGGGGTCCGAGCTGCCCCCCAGGTCCATGGCCTTGAGGCTGTCGCCCTGCTTGACCCCCACCGTCAGCTGCGGTAAAAGAGAAGGTGCTGTGTAAAAGCGACTGCTTTTAGAGTGAGTACTGCTCATGTTTTTTACTGTAATCACCGCTGACTGTGCGGCGTTGAAGTCCAGAGAATACAGCAGCTTCCCGCGGTACGTTTTAGCCGAGCCGTAGTCCAGATCTGCCACATCCGGCTGGACCTAGTGAACCAAAGAGAAGGATACATACATTTCAGGTTATGGTTTGTATGATTCATACAAACCATAACAGGCGCATTGAGTTGCCTTGTGTACGAAATGCGCGGTATAAATAAAGTTGCCTTGCCTTGCCTTGCCATTGTCTAGCTTACGTTTTACACTGGCATTGTAGTCTGATTTAAATCTACTGTACATGTTTTGGATGTAAAGGCAGGGACTGGAGCACCAAAGAAAACTAATAATAATAATAATAATAATATTGCATTTGTCTTGTATAACGCTTTTCCAGACGCTCAAAGTCGCTTTAGTATTTCGTGCATTCACACCATACTCTGTAATGGTAGGCTAAAATTGTAGCCACAGCTGCCCTGGGGTAGGCTGACGGAATCGAGGCAACCAGTCTGCGCCATCGACCACCAGCCACTCACTCACAACATTTACCCAGACTTCCTGTTGTTACCACACGGTCTCCCATCCATGTGCCGACCAGGCCCTTCCTGCTTAGCTCCCGAGGTCTGACAGGATCGGGCAGAGCAAAGGTGATATGGCCACAATATAAGAATATAAGAAGATCATTTAAATTCCATGCTGTGCCTTCACTCTGAGTGGTTACCATATTCATATTATTATAATTAGCAAACAATTCTTATCATCACATGCATTGACCGCATTGTTTGTTAGTTAGTAATTAGTAGTTTTTGCATTTACTATTATTAAATGATTGTGAAATCTCACCAGAGCTGCAGTGGAGCTCCCATTCACTCCTTTCAGATTGATCTTCTCATTTTTCTTTGGTTGTTTCTTCTTGCTTTTCCGGCAGCACTTGATACAGATGCAGAGTATTATGATTATTATTACCACTCCACCGACTGCAAACAGCAGCAACGTGAACCAGCGGGGCACTGCGGGGACAGGATTATTAATACGTTACAATGACAGGTATCATCTCGCTAAAATAAAGACACCGCCGGGATTGACCAAGGAAATAAGGGCATCTCACTGTCTAATAATAACAAAAATCCAATTGGTATAAAACGTGCAGACTTTGTGCTTTTTACCTCCACTGCCTGTCCTAAAATTAATTGATTCTTGTAAAAGTTTAGCAGTACCTATTTCACTTTCCTTTCTAGTATTTATTTTACATGAAGCGATTCAGCCGTCGACTGTTTATGAGTGGTTACTCACGGGGAATCCTGTCAAGGAAGCCATTGATGACATTTTCAACCTGAGCCAGGAATGGGTTGACAGTGGCATTGGTGTACGGGACAGTAGTGAAGTCGGTGAAACGATGGGCCCGGGTGGGGGCGAGAGTGGGCAGCGGGTGTCTGGGGTTGTGAAATAGAGCCGGCATGATGGAGAGGAGGAATCTGGAATGAGAAGAAGCAAAATATAATGGGTAGTTTGACAGTAGCTTAATCAGAATTGAACTTGGATTCCCTTCTGGCTTTAGACCGAGGCTGAAGTATCCACACAAATATGCCAAGTGGTTGTTGAAGGTTCAGGAGCATAGTGGTGTATCAAATCAACATTACAGAGGAATGCCTGCAGCCGGTCTCCACCATGAACAAATAGCAACGCACAGACTGGTTTATACTGTGATTATTACAATCCACGATTCTGCAATGGCAAACAAACTCTTTCAATGTGTAGATCTGTACTCAGTGTGGGTGTGTGCGGTACACAGGCATGTCGGTACTGTGCATGTTTTAGGGAGGGAGGAAACTGAAATTGTCAACACTTTTCAAAAACAATGCTTGTTATGATCAGCCAAAGGAAACGTCTCCTCTCCCCACCCAAACGCACACACAACTTCCCCGGCCTGGATTACACAAAATCGACACGTCTTCAAGGATGGATATCGTAATCTTTTGATCATAACCTAATCATTTCTTCGGTATGATGTAGAAAAACAACAGTATTAGAGCAATAAATGAAACGGCCCATGTCAACAATCTAAATAATGATCTGTTCTCTGTTAGTATGTCGTCATGTCATGTACGTTGTGCCTACAGACGTAATAACTTTTCTTAGTACGTCAGAAAGGATAACATGCCCTGGGCTATTTGACATAACTTACGTGAATGGTCCAGCGTGACATTTGAATTGCAATAGAGAAGATACTTCCATAAAGGATACAAATGTCACTTATGTACTCTATGTGTTAAGGATAACAACCACTATTTGCTTATTGCCAATGTAGATGTTTAACTATTATATTATTATAATATTATTATATTATTGAACTTGTCCTAATTGTTCTTAAGACTGGATTCAGTTAAGTTCATGTCTTAATGGAGTAATGTTACCTGCAATGCCAATGACCAAGAAGGAGAACGATGTTTACCCAGTACGCCTTACACGATAAAGCACATCCAAGCAGTCTCTATGAAAACAGTTGAAATGTGTCCCAAGTGAATAAACTGCCAAACTTACCAACTTTTTCAGTGGCCGTTCAGATAACAGTGTCTGTCCTTGCGTCTTGTCATTTGTTCTCTCGGCCCCGTGTCAAACATATTTCCCTTGCCTAATTCGAGTCCATTCTCGGTCGCGTGCGTGCTCCAGGGCGCTCCGTACCACACCTGTAGATTACACACTCACTCAGCAGTGTTTAAACAGAGGTGGGGCTGAGATGGAAAGACCTGCTGCAGTACAATCAGACCGTCCAGTGTCAACACTAGATGGCAGTGTTTCAAATGTACGGTACACATACAGTATTTTATGGCCTTTTGGGTTAAATAATATTCGCCTGGCCAAAAAAATAAATAAAAGTGGCCACTCGGATCTGAGGTTGGTAATGTTTTTTTCTTCCCTGATGGTGCGGACATATTCCAAGATGACAATGCCAGGATTCATTGGGAAATTCAAATTGTGAAAAAAAGTAAAAACGTTTTTTTTTTTCGCATTACCTGAACTCCGTTGAAACTTTGGGTTTTGGAAAGTGGCTTTGCGCAGTGGTCACAATCTCCCATCAGCAATACAAGATTATGATGAAAAATGTATGCATCACTGGACAGAAAATAATAATAATATCATCGTAATCAAAGCAAAAGGTGCTCCTTTTTTTTTTTTACCAAGCAGAGCTGTGTCTTTCAAGCAATGTTGGGGAGTAACTAAATACATGTATTTAGTTACTCATTTTGAGTATTCTGGTAAAGTTACACTTTCATTTGAGATACTTTCCAAATATCCAGGGAAACATCCCAGTACTCAATCATTACATTTTAGCTCCATATTGCACATTATTAAGAAAGAGCTTTTAATGTTGAGCTGTTTTTCCTCCTAAAATAAAACAAAGCTTCAAAACTCCTCGTGTCACAGTTCATACAAACACTGCACATGTGTCACATGATGCTGTATCTGCTGCTCCATTTGCCAACAGAGTTAGAGTTCATCATTAATGGTAAGTGAGTTTATAACAGGTGTTCCAACAATCGTAGTCTTCATATACGCCATATTTATGCATAAATATAATGACAACCAATGTGAAAGTATTGTAAAAGTATTTATAGTATTCAGAATACAGTACTCTGATCGGACAAAGTAACACAATTTGTTACAAAATATATTTTCAGGCAAGTATTCAGTAACGAAATACAATTTCAAAGTATTCTCCCCAACACTGCTTTCAAGTATAAATGGCATTACTTGAATGAACCATAAATGACTTGATCACGCCAGAGGGCCCCATACGGACATTCCTGCTTGGGGCCCCCTGGTACCCTTGCTACGCCACTTCTTTCAACATTGAGTAAATGTCTACCTGACAAATGCATTTTAACATTTATGAATTAATGTTTTCTTTTTTTTTATCTAAACTTTAAGTAGTTGTCTTTCATTTCAATAATTATTTATCTTATACACTTTAATGCAATGTTAAATTGAAATTTCCACTTTATGTTTTGTTTTACAACACACACACAAATGACTTGTGTGTGTTAAACAGTTAATCATTATTTGGGTCACAACATGTTAATTATTTTAACGACTCTTACTCAAGTAAATATTTGAATACTCTGCCAACATGTGGTCTTGAGTGATTAAGTATTCACAAATGTCCTTTTAGCAGCAGTAATTGTACATACACTTTTTGTATTCTTAAGGTTTTATTTTTTTAAGGAAGCATATTGGTTCAGGGTACAACCATTTTACCATTCACACATGAGCCATAAAGGCACCTTTTGCTACTGTATGTTGTACGATGTTGATTGAGGTGAAGCTACTACACAGACGTATTCGAATGGCAGGATGTTTATTGTTTATAAAAGCAAACAGCCAAAGCCTTTCACTGTGAAAAAAACAGGTCATATTAAGCCAACAGAGTAATTTAGAATAACTAGTGTTTCGTCAGAGGGACAGACAGTTATTTAACAAATCCACATCATGCCTGTGTTTTTATTTAGTGTAAAATTGTCAAAACATAAAATGTATGAGTGCAATGAATGACCAAATTGGAATCACTGAAGAGGTTTAAGCCGTTTTCTTTACATTGTGAATGCAGAAATATCCCAAAAGCTGCCACATTCAACTGTTGAGATGGGTTGTTGGATTTAATATAAAAAGAAAAAACAAACCGCAGTCACAAAAATAATATTTATACTGTATCTCTGTGCCTGCAAATAACTGTATAATATATGCTCTTTTAGTTTTAGAAAAGAAAGGTACTATTTTGAATCCCAAACCCCTTTATTCTTTGAGAACAGTTAAATAACATTAAAACTAATGGAGATACAGAGTTTTTGGAGACAGAGTTCGGATATTTCTCTTTATGTACACTGAGGGTGCGACAGCGGCTGTAGTTTAGAAGTTGATGGCTTTGCCGAAAGAGGCGGCCAGGTTGGCTTCCCTGAAGGCCTCGGACACAGTCTGACAAAAAAGACAAAGAGAAGTTCAAATCAACTCTGGAAAAACATTTCTGAATTCTGGTACGATAAACTTCAAATATTAATGAATTAGACAGTCCTGTACATTTTTATTTTCTTATGATGTCAGTAATAACAGTACCGCAAATTAACTAATTCACAAAAAAGGCTTCGTCAAGCATTACCAAAAATTATACTTACTGGATGTGCGTGACATACTCTAGCAATGTCCTCACAAGAAGCTCCGTACTCCATGGCCAAAGCAGCTTCATTGATCATTTCTCCTGCCCCCTACAGGACAAAGACGACAACAGCCTTTTACACGCCGAGACAACTAAAGTAGAAGTTGAGCTAATTGATTTGGAGGTCTCTTACAGTTCCCACGATGTGCGCTCCCAGCAGCCGGTCCGTCTCCTTGTGACCGAGGATCTTCACCATGCCATCAGTGTCGGCGTTGGTCTTGGCTCGGCTGTTGGCTGCAAAGGGGAACTTTCCGACTCGGTATGGTACGCCCTGAGGGCGAGAATACAAACCAGGTGAGGTTTATCAACGTACCACATTTGTTACCGCCGCATGTTGATGAATTGAATCGTCACGTGCTGGTTTACGGTCAGCTTCTAGTTCCACTCGCTCACCTCCTCCTTGAGCTGCTCTTCCGTCTTGCCAACCCAGGCCACCTCCGGGTGAGTGTAGATCACCGACGGGACGCAGTTGTAGTCGATGTGCACTGCGCCTCCTGCCATGCCCTCCACACAGATGATGCCCTCATCCTCAGCCTTGTGCGCCAGCATGGGCCCGGCAACCACGTCTCCAATGGCATGAATACTGAAGGCAGATAATTTTTATGATAAGACAAATATTTTATTAGTGCAAAAAAATGAAAACAGCTTGATAAACTTGATCTGCAAATTGTTCTGGCACCACTGTTTCGACTGATGTACAGACTGATGTACAGACGCGTTGATACCTGGGCACTTTGGTCTGGAAGCGGTTGTTGACAGGGATGCGGCCCCTGTTGTCCAGCTCGATTCCCACCGACTCCAGTCCCAGGTTCTGAGTGAAAGGCCTTCGCCCGATACAAACCAGCAGCACGTCACACGTCAGAGTCTCGTTCTTCCCTCCGGCTGCGGCCTCAACTCTGCACAACGCAATATGTAGAGATTAGAAACATTCAACAACTGTTTGTGAGTGGAGAAGCAGACAACTCACGCCACATCAATCTTTCCATCGGGTCTCTTGGTGGCGCCCATAACTTTGGTGCCGAGTTTAAACTTCACGCCCTGCTTCTGCAAGATACGCTGGAAGTTTTTGGACATCTCCATATCGATGCCCATCCCACCCACATGACCCAGAAACTCTACGGCTGTGACTTTAGATCCTAGTCGCTGCCACACTGACCCCTGCAATAAGAATATGCATTTAACAACATGGTTTGCAAACGTTTAGGTGAACTCGCTACGTTAAACGACCAAAGAAATCTTACCAATTCTACTCCAATGACTCCAGCTCCGATGACAATGAGCTCCTCGGGGACTTTTTTCAGACTCAGTGCTCCCGTCGATGAAACAACTGTCTCTTCATCAATCTGGGGATAAATATTTAAAATTTAGAATACAAGCTCTCAAATGGTAATGTATTGTGTATATTTCTGAAAGAGGAACAGCCGACATACATGTATTCCAGGGAAGGGCGTGACTTCAGAGCCGGTGGCGATGAGAATGTTCTTGGTGTTGATGACCTGCTCTCCGTCTGCTGTCGTGGCCGTCACCTGGTTCTTCCCCGTCAGCCTTCCAAAACCGTTCACATGGGTCACCTGAACGGAAATTGGTAAATGCCATATGAAAGAGTCACTATTAAAGCAATAGTTTTGAAAAGAAGAGACCGACTTTGTTCTGTTTGAAGAGATGTGCGATTCCTCCCGTTAGCGCACTCACTGCGCCAGACTTTTGTGCCATCATCTTCTCCAAGTTCAGTGAGAGTCCTGAAACTAAAGCAAACGGCAACAGCTATTGTAAATGACACGGGAAATATAAATAACGTGTCAATATTAAATTTAACTTTCATCTAACTAGTGTAACTTACTTTCAATGCCCCTGCTTTCAAAATCTTTTCCATGCGCCATGTGGTACAAATAGGAGTTATTAAGAAGTGCCTGAGAATTCATATGAAACAGTTAAAGCGATATAATAAAACACTATAGAAGTACTGGGCTGCAAAAAATACAATGTAAAAGTTGGGCTACCTTTGAAGGAATGCAACCAACATTCAGACATGTCCCACCCAGTGTTGCATTTTTCTCCACACAAACTGTCTGCGGGAGGGAAACGATACACATTAAGCCATGATGTAGATAATGATCAAAAGAAAGAAACATTTTTTGCACAGCTTGCCTTGAAGCCGAGCTGCGCAGCTTTAATAGCAGCGACATAGCCCCCAGGACCGGAGCCCACTACCGTGACGTCAGCTTCAACTACAGCAGCAACACATAGATTTATGACAGCACATTGTCAAGGTCAAAGGACAATTAAAAAATAAAAAAGATCATTTTGCCTCTTACTTGCTGCTTTGTCAGAGTAGGTTCTGACGGACACTGCTGAGGCGCCATGGAGTTTACAAGGCAGCTGGTGGCCTCGCTGTTGGAGAGAAACAATAATAATACACATTTATTACTCGCGTTTGATGTCCTCTCACAATACTTTGTTTCATCTATTTTGTTACAGAATTGCCCCAGCGTATGACCATGTTTTTTATTTCCCAGAGCACTCCACACGGCCCCCACGTGACCGTCCTACCAGCCACAATGCGACTCACTCTACCGTCGAAAGGGAAACCCCGCGTCACAACACGAACACCTGTTTTAAACAGCTATTTTAAGCATGTGTTGCGTAATTTAATTTAATTTCATCTGTGAAAAGTTGCTACTTAGCTTGAGCTGTTAAACAATCGACAGCTCCCTGTGTTTAGGCAAAAAATAAAGAAAAAAGTCCACGTAAAATCCATATGAATTAAACGGATCTGCCTGCCATGCGTGTGTGCATCCAAACAGGGTGATGTTCGTCATCGTCACTTACCGCTAAACTAAAGGCTGTAGACACTCCACACCTGTACATTTACATCCAACAAAAACACATGACATGTCTTTGTTTCTCCTGCATGGTGACGAGGCTGTGGTGAATTAGGCAGAATAATAAGTAAGATCCAGTCCTGTTTAAAATCCGCCTCCAAAGCTTGGTGTCCACAAAAATGTACAAGCAGAAAGTCCAAGAACAGCCCAAACATGAGCCTCCGGGCATTTTCACACAGGCTCTAGTTAGGTCGACTTAAAGGGACTTTCGGCCCGAGAGCGGCACTTTAGGGTCAGTGTGAATCCACACCGCACTTTACAACGGTCTAAACAGCCGCTCCGACTG
Organism: Proterorhinus semilunaris; assembly: GCA_021464625.1. Classification (NCBI taxonomy): domain Eukaryota; kingdom Metazoa; phylum Chordata; class Actinopteri; order Gobiiformes; family Gobiidae; genus Proterorhinus; species Proterorhinus semilunaris. The sequence continues at coordinate 24,390,253 of CM038356.1, read as the reverse complement.
CGGCTGAAACAGGTCTCGGAGCGGCCCATCTCGCTCTCTGCGCCGGAGCGGTTGTGTGAAGGTGGCCGACCTCTGGTGAACTATTCTCGCTTTGATGCCTCTTTTTTGGAGGCATCAAACGCGCTGCATGAGGACGTTTGGATTAGGGCTGAAAGATACATCGTTATCGTATTGATAGAGATATGAACTTTCAAGATATTAATATCGCAAAAGAAAAATATATCGTTATCGATATCGAGATATGAACATTCAAAATATTAAAATAGAAAAAGCAAGATATAAACAATATAGATTTTCATCGATAAAACGGCACTCTTTTGTATAATTTTATTTTTAGACCCAGCGGGGGGCAGGAGCCGTTTTTTTCTATTAACGGCATTACACTTTCACAAGTCGTAGCTCCAAAGAAAATGTATGAATTACAAAAATGATCATTCATACCCATCACTGGGTCCATGATCTCTCTGTACAAGACCAAACATTTCCTCAAAAACAAAATAATTTTTCCTTATATAGTATTGGCCTTTAGAATGCTGTGATGTCACCTGCAACCCAGCAATAGGGACCTGGGTGGACATTTTTTTGTAATAACGCAGAACATCAAAAGTGGAGAAAAAAAAATAACACCAGTGTGGGCGGTAACAAACGTAGGCAACATTGCGAGACCTTGTATGACCTAATATTAACATGACAACAAATACAAACATGAGATTAAAATGAGTCTGTTTTTTTAACTCGCAATTGTCTATGGGAGGTAGCCACACTGCAACAATTGGTGCGCAGGTGGCTGGGTTTGGAAGTTAATTTAGTTTTAACACATTGGCAGCATCAGTTGCATAATAACATACCCTGGGTGTGTTCTCTTAAACATACTCTAAAACTATTAACCAAATCGTGTGGAATAACATGTCATGTCATCATTATCAAGTTAACGTGTTACATTAGCTGCATTTCCTCGTTACATGAGCAGAGCCTGGCAGTAAACACCGGTCTGGGCTAGGGCTAACGCTAACCAGGCCAGGTCCGTGAGCCGGGGAGATCATCTCACACGTGTCTGAGATTTGTGGAACATATTTAATAAATAAGACTCCTAAACTTCCTTTCTGAGTCTTTCTTACCGTGGCCAGAGAGCGGTACACTTGCGTCCAGCTCTGCATTTTGGATGTGTCCCCTCCACAGGTTCAGTCACCTACAGCAGGCCGACCAGCCAAGGACTCCAGCTTCTGCGCACGCGCAGTACGAGCCTTCAGAAAGCAGAAAGTCATATGTCGCTGAAAAATGACGTACTTTATTTTTCTGTTTTTCAGCGGTAATTTATTTTATTATTTTTTTCTGTCGCTTTCTTTTTGTTTGAATTTTGTTTCTAGAGTAGTATATTTTGATGGAATAAGGAATAGAAAATTACTGTTAATTTGAGAATGGTCACTGGAATTGTTACGTTTTTTTAAGATAAGATAAGAGATAAGAGATCATCTCACAACGGAGAAATTCACTTGTTACATTCGGCATTCAATAAGATCACTCAGGGTGTGCAAAATAGACAGGAAATGTGCAAACAGTTAAATAGTAAAAAAAAAAAAGGATCTTATGTACAATAAGTAAAAGCATAAATCTTAAATAATTGGTGGTAAAAACAAAGATCCAATTATATCTATATGTTAGGGCTGTGGAGAGATGATCACCTTCAGGCAATGTGTTAAAAATATTCAATTACATTTAATTTTAATTTGCACATTATGCAATCTGTGGCGTTAATGTTGAGAGGCCAGAGAGGAGGCCATTACAGTACTCCAATCTGCTAGAGTCAAATGCATGGATGAGTCGCTCTAAATCAGGTTCAGACATTTTTACCTTTCATTTTGCAATATTTTCAGATGGTTAAAAGGGTGCTGATATCATTTGTTAAAATTCAGAGGAATAGTGTCAAAACCAGACTTAGAAAGACTCATCCATGCATGTGTCTCTAGCAGGTTAGACTACTGTAACGGCTGCTCACTGGCCTTTCCAAACGAGCTGTTAGAGCTGCAGTACATCAGGAAGGCTGCTGCTCGAGACCTGACAAGAACCAGGAAATACCACATGTGCTCCGGTTCCTGCACTGGCTTCCTGTCACTCAGAGAATAGAATTTAAAACAGCTCTGCTTGTGTACAAGTCTTTTCATGGTTTAGCACCAAAGTACATCTCTGACATGTTAGAGCCGTATGAACCATCTCGGGCCCTGAGAACTTCAGGGAGGGGTCTCCTGGTGGTTCCCAGAGTCAATAACACGGTGAGGCTGCGTTTCAGTTTCATGCAGCTAAAATCTGGAACAGTCTTCATGAGGATGTGAGACAGGCCTCAACTCTGACAATGTTCAAATCCAGGCTGAAAACAGCTCTTTTTACCCGAGCATATGAAAACTGAAAGTATTCTATCTGCACTCTTGCCTTTTATTGTAATTGATGAATTTGTTGATGTTTTGACTGATTTTATTTGTCTTGTAATTTTATGCTACTGTGAAGCACTTTGAATTGCCTTGTGTATGAATTGTGCTCTACAAATAAACTTGCCTTAAAATTCAATTCTATGGCCATCAGCACAACAATTGATCAACGATAATAAACAATGGAACCTCAATACTGTCAATGTATACTCATCTACAGTAAAGACAATCTGATATTGCGGTTTCTTTATTAAATTGTTTTTTCCACAGTATACATAACATTAAGGACACACACAAATTGCATACATTTACAGAAGTAAAGAGACACATAAGATGATCGTAGAACAAGTCAGTACAATTCTTTGTTTGAAAAGGCTCTATTGCAGCACGCAGGACGAATCCGGCGTCGTGTGGAGCAGCACGCCATTGTTCTCACACGGGCTAAAGAAAGGGTGGATTATCTGGTGAAAATCACAGCCAGTGAACGTGTAAATCAGTGCTGCCTTATTGGCGTCATAAAAGGACACCAGGCCGTCCTCGTAATCAACAAAAACGCCCACTTTTTCAGGCTTGGATTTGAGCGAGAGCCGCACTGAAGGTTCAGTCCCTGCGTACCACTCATTTTTATTTCTCATACATATGATCCAGTAAGCGTTTCTTGGGCTCAGTGCAACTTCCCTGTTGACATGAAGCTCCTCAGCCAGGCCTACAGCCCACTTGGACCTGCTTTTGACATCTACCTCAAAGTAAAATTTCCCAGAGGAGAAACTTTGACTCGCGAGCACACACTTGCATTCCGTCTTATTATCAACGCTGCCCTTTGTGTTGCTTTGATTGGCAGATTTGGGGTGTACTTTTTCAGGGTCAAGCATGACATAGACCTTTTCCTTTTGGACTCTTTGTAGGTCAGCCAAAAATGCCACACTCATTTGTTGAGCGAGTTTTTCATCCAACTGGACCATAGCTCTTACCGCAGTCCCTTCGTAAGTTGGTCGGTGGACGTTAAAGTTTGCCCAAGCATTGGTATTTTTAGCGCCCTTCTTCAGCTCAGAAATCTCTCCCTCTAGCGCTCTAATATAGCCTTTAGCCTTGTCCTCCGTGGTCGTCTTCTTCTTTGTTATCTCCTGTATGAGGGCGTCCAGGTCTCGCTCCACACAGTCCTTCAGAGCAGTAAAGGCTTGGGTGCTTTTTACAATTTCTGAATTGGCATCTTCGTTGTTGAGCTCCATAAACTGACACAGCTGCTGGATTTTGCGTTGCCTCGTCGCGATCATCTCCTTGATTTCAGCATCTGGTCTTTGTGGTGTCTCTTGAACCTTTTACGAAAAACAAAAAACATCAAGTGCAAGAATAAAGTGCCAATTCTTTTGTTTTAAACACATCGATAAGGCAGAACGTGGCAGATTTAATGCAGCTCGTGTGGACTTAATAAAGTACAAGAAATTATTTTGTTATGGGCGTTTTAATTTGTGAAAGACAACTCGAAAAACATGCGCCTTTACTCTGAGCAGGCACAGACATGATCTCATGCAATGGTTCTCTCCAAAAATGCCAAATACACAACATTATTCTGCGACTTCTTGGCACCCCTGTGTCCAAACTAGACACAACAGATGTGGAAAATCCCTGCCCTACAAGAAGACCCCGTCTTGAACCAAGGCAGCGTCTTAAAGGCACACTGGGTAACATTTGGGACTACGCTGTTGCCATCTGTGCAAACAAATTCTTCTAATGACCAGCGCACCACAGAAAATACCAGTACTGCCGTGGGTGATCAAAGAATGGATTTGAATGAGGACCTAACCTGTTTAAATTTCAAACTCTGCCGACTTTAGTCCACATCTCCATGGAGACGAGCTGGAGACGTACCCACTCCCGCTACAGTTACAGTCATGTCTTAGGAGAGCCGAGCCGCTCACAGCAAAGGTTTGTACATTTGTGAGATATTTTTCAATAAAAATATCTGTCATAAAATGTAAAAGCTAGTATTTAAATGTTATTTATTGGGTAAAATTCTACACAGTGTGGCTTTAAGTATCAAATTAAGTACACACACAGAACATTATTGCTCCACATACACTATTCTGTCTATTGTCAAAGTGGTCTTGGGAAAAAATATCAAATTAGAGTATTGCTAGAAGAAAAAAACAGTTAACCCATTGTTATCACATGATCCAGGAGCATGGGTACCACAATAAAGAGAACATGAATCACTTTCGTTTCTTTGAATGGTTTCTCTTGATACATACCCTACTCTCCAGGATCCTTTGGGGCTTGACGAGTGTGTGCCTTTTCAGGATTGCCATGTTCAGGTGCGGCTCCAGATGTGACTCGCAGTAGGAGGCTAGACAGACCACGCAGGACGTCAGGGCCCTCGTTTTGGGATCAGCGCAAAAGTCGCAAAATATTTCTTCCGAATTTGCCGCTCTTGGCGCGGCAGCGGCGCTGATCCGAGATTGTCTGAACTGAGCGGCCATCTCAGCGATGAAAACATTGACTCTCACGTCTGGTTTAGCGTCGTAGACTTGTTTACAGTACGGGCACTTGAACGTGGCATCAAAGCGCCAGTGCTGGTCTATGCATTCCTTGCAGAAAGTGTGGCCGCACGGTATAGTGACTGGATCCGTGAACACATCCAGGCAGATGGAGCAGAGGAACTGGTCTTCAGAGAGCTGACAGGTGGCGGTGGCCATGGCGTGTGCCTAGAACAAAAGGGAAAGGGAAATTCAGGTGCATAGTTTTGGCCTTTTACCGCTGTGTAGGCATGAATAAGTTGAGCGATGTACAATATGCAACAAACTTTAGGAACTCCTCTGTGCCTATAATACGATATGTATCTGTTTTTGCTTCATTAGGAAGTAGGACAGTTACTCACCCGTTTTTATCAATGCTTTGACTCTGAGCTTGGATGAATTCGATCAAAACTTCGAAGAGAAATCCGATTATTATAATAGATGGAGAAATCGTTAAATCTGCAAATAAAATGCCCCCTGACGCGTATGCGATGAGTCCATTGAAGTAAATGGAAGAGTCACGAGACAGCAGTCAAGTTTCCCCGCTATAAATAGTCTCTTCCGTTTGCTCTTCCCCAATAAAAACGTTCAATGTCGAAATGCAGAAAAGCATCACTTATTTCATACATGCTCAGAAATAAAAGACCCGCAATGAAACCAAAAACAAAGTTCGAAACGACTCGGTAAAGTTTTGTGACAAAGCAACAGGTCAAATCTGCTCTTTGCGCCTGCAGTTTGGAACGCGCAGTAATGTGAAATACCCACTAGAGGGCGCCCTCGCCACAGTTATAGAAGCAGGCTTTCTCTCACATAACTTCGCGTATCTCCAGCCTAGAAACTTTGTTATCGACTGTAAAGTCAATTGTATCAACCCTGGTTGAACCTGAAAGGGGAAATAGGTTCAAAGGAGGGATTGTCTATAAAAAACAAAAATCATTATCAGACGTATAATGATCAAAAGTATAATGATAACATCTCTGAATGCCACGGTCACAGTTTTAGTGATAGGTGGATGGTTTAGACTTGGTTTGACTTAAGTCCTTGTTTTAATATAAAAGTTCTTATTAATTTGATTATTATTATTATGTCTGTGTGTCACTATAGCCTATTTAAGAGTCTACCCTCATCAAGCTGCAGGGTCATCGTTGTATAGTGGATTGTACCTTTTAACTGGCACAACGCAGATGTTTTGACGGGGGTTTAGAATACTTCGCTCATTACTTGGCCCATCCGCATGAAACAAAAACTGGCAAAACTGGTCTGTATCTTTATTTATTTTTATTTTATTTTTTAAGTAAAAGATAAGATAGCCTTTTATTGTTCTCACATACATTCAGCTCTCAGAAACACGCAGGGTGTGCAGGGTAGACAGGAAATGTGCAAGCAATTCAATAGTAAATAGAGGTATCTTATATACAATGACTACCAACAAAAACTGTAAGGGGGCAAAAAGTATTAACAGTAAAAAAAAAAAAAAAAAAGAATCACTTTCAAAGATAAAATTAGACACTCGTGGACGATCTGTTTGGATACACTGTAAACCATAACGCTATCGAGCCCCGCGCCCTCCATCTAAAATGACGAAACCTTTAAAAAGAACGTAATCGAATAGAATCAAGTTTGCGAAACACTTGTATATCACTCGTATGGCTCTTCCTGAAGTACATTCATCTAGAGAAAGCGCCGCTTGTCCGGGTCCCTCTATTCTATTCCGACCTGCCTTTCGTCTCCGTTCAATTACGACATGACGCCAACACACTCCCTACCACTCTCAGGAGAAACACTGGCTTTCAGAGTCAATTGTGTGGCAATGTGAAGAGCCGGCCCTGGGTCTAGCCCCTGTTTGGAGCCCTTTCACGTGCTAACATAAGAGTTCCCCTTTTCCGCCTAAGTCGACATGAGCAAAGTAAGCTGCGTGAATGGCCCCCGAAGAGCTTTTCCATTTGACGACTGGCAGCCCCGGGTCCTGTGGTTTTGTGACACTATGGCGCACCATACAAAGGCCTTTCTGGAGCTTGAGAAGGAGGAGGTGGTGCGTGTTGTAGAGGGGGGTTTGAGATTTTGGGGGAAACGTAGTGGTGTTTTTTTGTTGGTTTTTTTTCTGTTTTTTTTATTTTTTCATTTTGGCTGGACTGGAGCAGATGTACAGGGCAGGATTAGGCGAAGAGTCGGGACGTTCACTAGAGTTTTTTTTTACCATGGTCCTTTGTTGTATTAGCTTCCTCGGGGCGGCAATAAGCTGGCAAGGATCATAATAGTGGCGCAATGTCCGCTACCGCTGCCTTTTCGCACAGTGTGCAAAAAAAAAAAAAACTGCTCAGAGGATGCGATAAGCGGCTCTGGGCTAAATCAGAAGGACTTAAAGGGCCGTTAAAGTCATAAACCATGGGGGCATTTTTGTGGAGGACTTGTCTGAGGAGATGAACTGAGATACTAAAATATTGTTGTGCGACGCCTGCCCAGGTTGAATCTGGGCAGGAGGGCAAAAGTTTGCATGATCTTGATTTTCAGAATGAGTATCGTTGTATCCAAGTGAACCACGCGTCCCAAGTCAAATATCGTAAAGCAGCGGTAGTAGGCAAGTTGGCTTTGTGGAGGGCCGATTTGCTTCATCGTCAAAAGACCAAGGGCTGGAGACGCCAACTGTGGCTGAAGTAAAGCATCATGTTCTACAAAAGCCAGTGTTGTCCATCATGGCCTAAATGTCTGTTAAGACATTTTTAAGGAATTTACAGCACTTGCAACAGTACTTCAACAGGCCTTTGATCTCTGATTTGTGTACTAACATTCCTCATTATCATCTTGAGGGCCAGAGGTTCTACGATGGAGGGCCATGTCTTGCCCCGGGCCTGACGTTGCCTATCACTGTTGTATACGGTAAATTGGTGAATTGTGAATGAACATTAGAGTAAATGGTCGTCTGCCTGTTTAGGTCTGTATGCACTATTGTCCACTCTTGGTTTAACCATAAGGCCCATTGGTATTGGGGGTATGCTTAAATAACCCATACGAAGGGGTTCATTTGCAAAAGCAGATGTCTCCATTTAGATTTGTTTTTTCTTTCAAAATCCTTTTGGATAATTGTTACTCGACAGATGACACTTATGAAACTAAAGTTGTGTGAATTGAATTAAGAACATGTGACCTTATATATTTCTGGCACTGAAACAAATCTGGTAATCAAATCAAATCAAACTTTATTTATAAAGCGCTTTTCATACCGAAAAGTATCAGTGCTTTACAGATAACAAACAGACAAACACACACACAAAATATATCATTAGGACTAAATAAATAGATGTGAGTTAAAAGCTAAGCTAAAAAGGTGGGTCTTGAGCCTGCTCTTAAAAACATGAAGGTTCTCTGTGGTAAGTGGCACTCATCTGTTTTTGCAAATGAACTCGAGTAGATACATTGGCAACTTTGCATCAAGCTAAATCAGATTTTTAGAGTTTATTTTTTATCATGTTGCAGTGTTCTATGAAACATTTTTCCTGGAGTTACTCACGCATGTTTGAGTCATTTTTTAATCTTCCCCATTGGCTATTTTTTTTTTTTTTTGTGCTGCCCCCCAAAAACGTCCTCCTGTTCCTAAAACTCTCCTCCTGAGCTCCTACCCAAGAAATGCTTTCCTCACCTCTCGTTCTCTTGCTAAACTTAATCTAGTCATTGCAGAGTAAAAACACTCTTTTGTGCAGCAGAGGGGAGCAAGGTGAGGGGGTGGGAGGAGCTTAGAGTTAGTTTACTTGAACAACCAGGAAGTGAAACTACTGGACTACTGATGAGTTTCAGCCGGTATTGCATTTTCTAACCAACAAAGTGGAAGATAGTGATAAAGAAGTGTAGTAGTATCAATAAGTATTGTTTCCTGAATCAGGCTTTAAATCAAGTCCATTCAACTGCGTTTGACTGGCAGGACTTAATAATTGATCTGCCTGGATAGAATTTCCTCAATTTGATCCAATAGGAATTTGGCCGATTTGGCTTTTTGGCTGCGAAATGTTACTGTCTTCGTCTTTGCTCAGCTTGTCTGGGCTCCAATCTTGAAAACATGAAAAAAATAATGAAAACAAATTAAATAAAGAGTTCTTTTGTGACACTTTGGACCATTTTACTTACTTAACCTATGAAAAAAATACCCAGCTGTCTCGCTTCATTGCCAAATTTCAGCGCAGCGCCAAACGTTATGACAGCGCGGCTTGTCTCACTTCCTGGTCCTCTCCTCCGATCATGTCGCCGCTGAATGGGAGAGGGTGAATATTCTCGGAGGGCATTGTGGCGAGGAATGCCATTGAATTTGGCGGTGTTTTTTTTTTTCTTTCTTTTTTTTCATGGATCCAGCCTCTTTTGTGTTGCAGCCCGAGGAAGTCCATTGTGCGGGGACAGACACCCTGAGAAAAGAGGCGAGTCCGCGGCTTCTTCGGCGGTGCTAAGGCTCTCCAAGAACTTTTTTTTAAGCTTCGCCATCGGAAGCAGCCAGCCCCCAAAACCCACAGACAATACCAACGGGCAACTTTGAAGACCGCTGACAATTAAAAATGCAGTTTCAGTGCTTTCATTATGCATTCACACTTTTGTCCTGGCGTCTATATTCCCCGGGCATTTGGATTCAACAGGTTTGGGGAGATTTTAAGGAGCTAAAAATATAGACTGGTCTGATCACTATAGGTACAACTACTTCTAGATCTGCCCACTTGTGTGTAATTGAATAAAACTTGTTACAAAGGGTCACAAATAAGAATGAATGTATTGACTCCCAGGGCCTTTTAGTTGGGTAGTACCTCATCATGTTCAGATTCCAGAGGTGGCCTGTGCCCCCCTCGAACCACCCCTTAGACACGGCCCTGGTATAATTGGATTTATGTGCGAAAAGCTCGGCGATAGGGCTAAAGCGAATGTTAGGTTAGATTAAAGGCGACATGGCAGGGAGGTGGGAAATTGTGCCACTCATTAAAAACACGGAGCCCGTCAGTAACATCTCCATGTTGCTAGGAAACCCGCCGTTACAGCTTGGAGTTGAAAGTAGGTTTTTTCTTATTATTATTTTTCCTGGTTCTTGTCCTCCCCTCGGCTTCAAACAAGGAGGACACATAAAGCAGCTCTCCGAATGCTCTGGGCTGCGTTTCGTCTGGCTGCCGGCGCGGTCAGGTGGCCCTCTTGTGCGCCCAGTCTCCACCGAATTGCTCCTTTTTAAACCGGGGGAGAAGGTTCATTCAAGGAGAGCCAGGGGCACTTTGAAAAATGGCTCCGAATTCAGGCTCGCTTACAACCGGCTAAGCGCTACCCCCTGCTGGTGAAAATATAAACTTCAAATGCAATGGGTCAGAGGGAAATTCGTGTTGCGAAGTCGAGGAGGGGAAACCAGCAGACTGGCTGTTAATTCAAGTGTTTTTTTGACTTGTCTACGAAGCTGTTTGTTTGTTTTTCCACTACCATATCAATATTAAAGTGTATATTTTAACGTGTGTCCCCTTACATGTAGTGACACTAAAGCAAAGATTTGGTATTTGGCTTTTCAAAATGTAGCCAAGAGAGAAAAAATGTAAACTGTCACTTTAACCTCTTAACCCCCGCCTTAACCGAGCACATTTTCGTCAGTTCGACTTTAACAACAGCGACAAAAACGAGACGTAAATGAGGATGAAAACGCAGCCAAAAAAAGGCATCAAAAGAGCCACAAAAAGCACCCCCAAAACAAGTTACAATAAAAGCAACAAAAAGTAACAACAATGCAGCAAAAAGAGCGAGAAAATGAAAAAGTGATGACAATTTTTTGACAAAATAGCGTTGTGATGACAACGCGGCGACAACGCAAGGAAAAATCTTAGATGTGTTTTTTGTGGGTCTTGGCTTTCAAATTAGGTGTTACACTGGCCTATAGGCTGTAAACTCCAGTCGAGAAGCTCTTAGATTTGGATAAAGCTGAACTGGAGAAAATGTGCTCGGTTACAGCTCTTGATATACGTTTTTCTGATAAGCCTATGGATAAAATGAATGGGATTTTTATTTCCGGCACCCAGGACCAGAAGTGAGCCGGACTGGTGCGCTATTTAGGCTCTATGCACAGAAGGCTTTGGCTAACTTCCTGTTGGCCAGTGTCGGCTAAAAACGACTTCCTGTCCACATTTGACGATAAATTAAACCTCAAACAAGATATAAAATCTGAAGAAAACTTGTGTCAAGCCAAGTGTGTGTAATGCAATTAGTTGACATCAAATTAGCCTTTTGCTTCCCCGCTGAAAAAGCTACGGTTGTAAACACAGAATTCTCCCCCGGTGAAGTATTTATTTCCTGAATAGTTTCGAATATGTTGGAACTAATACATTTTCTAACAGCTGCTTGTTTTCTGCCTCGTACTTCTTTTAAATGTTTAATTTTTGAGACCCAGCTAACTCCCCACAGGAATAAACAAGGACAGGATCATTCATGTTATTATGCAACATTGCTTGTAGAGAAGTCTTTCAGGTGCCCTGGAATCCTTTTTTATACAGACTATCTTTTACCATCCATCGCAGTAAAACAAAAATACTGCTGGAATACATGTGGGTCATAGTAACCCGTAAGAAGCTTAAAGTGGAGCTGTTGCGCATTCACATTGAGAACTGTTTCCAGTTGGAATTGAACTCTCTCCCTCCTGATTTTCCACATGGCCCCTGGTGCTGACAGCTCTTCTATTGGCCCATAGCTCTAGAGCCCTTTGTCAAAGCGACCGAACGACTTTCTGCTCTGATTCCCCTGCCTCACCTCAAACTGTGTTTAAGTGTGAAGTGTGAGAGGTCAGAAGTCACATCTGTTAGCCGCATGCTAAACAAGACGCTAGCGTGTGTTTCCCATAGGCCTCATTGTTTGAATGTACACGTCTCATTAGCACGGCCAGGACGCTTGGGCTTTGGAGAGAGAGGTCCTGAAGCTGGACCGATTGAAGTGTCAGGCACATTCTTCCCTCTTTACTACGGTGATCTGTGGTCCTGTTTGTCGCAAAATACTGCAGTTGTCCCATTGTGTGCCCGTGTGCGTGGCTAAAGGGAATGGGTTGCCGAGTTCGAGAGACCACTTAGTGCGATGGGGCGCTAGTGACGATGAAAGCCGCGCCGGACCTGCAGTTGTCTGAAGCCTCCTCCACTTAAGAGGCTGGAGAGGGGCATTTTGTTGGGTCCCTGGTATGCACCGAGCTGGCCCAAATCCTCGAAGACACTCGTAATAACAGTTAATCTTCCCAAATGGTCAATGGCTGCCCGCCGATTCAGGACCGTCCTGACAATGGAGAGCCAAAACTTCAAAGTCCGAGGGAACACAGAGAGGCTGGTTCCCATCACTTAAATCAACACGACTTCTGCAGGAAATAAACATGCTTGGTCATATTGATACCTATATACAACTCTTTTTTTTAAATACACCACAACAGCCTCCACTGTGCTGAGGGTTCTTGGTGCATCTCCAGTGTTTCAGGGGAAGAAATGTGTAGGCCTCAAATGTCCTTAGCTGTTTACTGTTAAAAAGTTGCTTTCTTCAGGACCTTTATGCAATTTACAAACGGAAACTGTGTTTACATTACGCACATATATTTGCAAAGTGTAAAAGAAGTGCAACTAGTTTTGCTTTTGTTTTTGTACACCAATGTTGATGCCAAGTTACAATTTGTTTGAGTCCAAGTGACACTCATGTCTTCACTGTTGGTCTAGTCCGAGTCCAAGTCCGAGAGTGAAGAGCTTTCCTCCTTTTTCTACTTGTGTTCTTTCAATCAACTCTCCTGCAATTCTTACAGTTTAAAACTACCTTTAAACTAAAAAATACTCTTGACTGTCAAAGAGAACATAGGCAGATAAACTTACATGGGAAGTGTCATGTCCAAGTCCTTGGCCCACAAGTCCAAGTCCACTGAACCTCATGTCTAGTCATGTGTCCTATGATCGAGTCGAGCCCCAAACATTAGTCACATTTGAGTCCAGGCCTCAACTCTACTGTCTGCTGAACAGAAACATCAGTGAAGACACGTCGGAAGAATTTGTATTCCACTAAAATCGATGTATCCATTGCAAACATTGAAACGCAAAGGGGACATTATGCGCATCTGTTGATTTCTTCAACGACACTGGCTATGCAAATGAACTCTTCCCTTTAGTTCAGATCCGACCTTTGATGTATAACAAACCGATGAATCCCATGTTTATGTGTCAGCAGTAACAGCACATGTGTTTGTGATGTGGAGAAGTCTGCCTCATCTCTTTCTCAGCACTGACAAAAGACAAACCTGCTGAGCGCAACCCTTTCTGTGCTCGCGGTTCCTCCCTCGGATGAGGTTTCGTGGGAAAAGACACTTCCATTCACACAATTAGAGCAGATCAAACCCTCAGGGACAGTCTCATAGACTTTTAGAGGACATCCGATTGTGAGAGCTTCACCCCTTTAACCTTCACTTCTGACCACTGAGATCTGTATTCACAGTGTATGAACTCCACCCTGCTCGGCTCCGTTGGCTGATGGCAGGGGTTCTGAATATGCCATTTTATTGTTCCTCATTTAATAATCTTTATCAAACATTTATGACAAATATAGTTGGATCAGGATAATTGACAGAAATATAAATTACATAGATAAACCTTAGCGCTTAGCAGAAGAGTTGCCACACAAGAGCAAGCAAAGGTAATAGGTTGGAACAGTCAGGTTCAGGTAACAGGAGACGGTAGCTGTTTGCCTCAGGAATATTACTTTCTTTTCTTGCTATATTTGGTACTGGGTCAAATTCTCTGATGAGAGACTGATAACACTGAAGCACTGAAGGCAGCCAGCCAGGTTTCCTCCGGATGCTATGGTTTCCCCAACCTCCAAGAACATGCTGGGGTTGACCCACAGTGGCGGCACGGCTCAGTCGCAGCGGCTCAGGGCTAACAACTGAACACTATTTTGCCGTACGGTTGCACAATGACAAATAAACCACTTACTTACTTCTTAGTAAGATATATGCATAATTGTCGCATATAAACTTGCTTTCTTCCTAAGTTGAATAAATGTTTAGTTCTAAACAGTTTAGTTCTGGTTCATGGACTAAAAATGTGGAGGACATTTCCGTGTTTTATCTTATGAACAAAATCCAGGATATACAATTTGAAGGAGTTCAGCAGAGGATCAAACAACCAAATTAAACAGGATTTTAAACCAGTGCGAATTTGGCAAAAATCATGCCAGGGAGCCATTATGTCCCATTTGCATTTGCCCCCTGTTGATTTCCCTGCCTACATGGACACTCACTCTGCCATAGCTGTCCATTTCAATTACACCCTATCGACTCGCCTTGGCTCCTGTTTAAAGCCCAGTACATGGTGTCAGTGGATCTTTCGCTGGTATAGCTCTCACTCGGAGGAGCAGATTGGAGATAATCTCTTTGTGCTGGATACAGGATTGGGGTAACGGGGTCAGACTCATTACACTGTACAATAACACACCCCCCCCACTTTCACACATGTCAGAGGTCAGAGGGCTCTGGGCTGGTTCACTGCCCTGTGGGGATCCGCGAGGGCCCACACACGTGCTGGGTTAGGCAGTGACACATCATAATCCCACTGTGCAAAATCGAAACGCCTTTTAGAGGGACTGATGTGTCGACAGAGCACTTTGTAAACGTGTGTCTTATGACATCCTTCATTCTTTTGTTTGGTTATTTTACAGCTTACATTGTACATTAAAAGAATAAAAAAGGCTTTCTTTTGTTTACGCCCTTGGCAATGTTTAATTAATTACCGAATGTTGTAAGACAGAGACTATTTTGCTGTCATAAATGTACTTGGCAGACATTTTTGCAATCGCTCGTTATTTGGAAAGAATTAAAGGTGCTCTATGCAATTTTTTTATGTAAAAAAAAAGTGTATATTAAAGGCACACTGCGTGACATTTTGGACGATCCTGTTGCCATCAGTACAAAACATGCTCCTAATGACCAGCTCGACACAGAAAATGCTGTTACTGCAGTGGGTAATCAAAGAATGGATTTGGATGAGGACCTCACCTGTTTAAATCCCACATTCAGCTGACTTTAGTCGACATCTCCATGGAGACGGCAAAGTTTACAGTCATGTCTTAGGAGAGGTGAGCCGCTCACAGCAAAGGCACATGTTTGTCTGTTTGTACATTCATGAGATATTTTTCAATGGGGAAAATATCTGTCATAAAATAAAAGCTTGTATTTCAATTCTATTTTTTGGGTAAAATTCTACACGGTGTGGCTTTAATCCGTATTTGACCTTTCAGTGACCCTGCTAGGGTGGTTAGCATAGCGCCTTTACGTACCATCCCGATGGCCTGTAAGACGCTCCAGGATGAATCGTTTTTTTAGGTTTTCACTGCTGTTTTAACCGTATTCCATTCTAAAAACCTACCAACCTACCAAAAAACCTGAAATAAAAGTTGCATAGTGCGTCTTTAAGTGATGGGCAAAACCCTCCATAATTTTATGTATGAATGTACAGTATATGTATCTGCCTGTCTTTCTTTCTTTGACAGGTATCAAATAGCTGTAAGAAATCGCGTTTTTCTCAACATTTGCGGAACATGTTTCCCCGTTGCTCATTTTCACAGAGTCCCGGCATCACCCCCCTGGTCCACTTCCTGTCCCGATCGGTGACTGTCCTGCGGCTGTGGTCCCTCTTCCGAAGTCAATACCGTGAACTGCACTCACACCAGGTCTGTCCGCTGTATCTGCTGTTATATGACGCTCTTGTTCCTGTTTGTTGATGTGGGCGGAGCACTGTGAGAAAGCCTGCTTCAGGAGAGTCTCTGTAAATCGGTCAAAGAGGCCAAAATCCCACTTTGTCTATAAGACTGTTTCCCCGGAGAGGTCATTTGAGGACAGGATTCTCTACTAATCCAGTCCAGGTTGCAGCAAAGTCATGAAACATTGTTTAATGGGTGGCTTGTCAGGAGGTGTGTTTAAAGCCGCACTGCGGAACATTTCACCCTCCAAAACTCAATCAAATACAAGCATTGTTTCTAGTTTAGTTTAGTTTTTAGTTTATTTGTTTATTTGAGCAATACACATTGTGCTCAAAAGGAGTGGGCTGAAGCAAAAAGCTTATGAGCCCCCACCCCCAAGTGCAATAAAATAAAAAAAAGAACATTTCAAAACATTTCAAGCAGCTACATTCATACAGACCAACTTACAACAAACAACAAAAATATATTAACTCTTTATATAATTAATTGAAACAACGCACAGCTACAACAACAATCTAGTTTCATATACGATGTCTAGAACAAAGCAAGTCAAAAAATGTGTTACTTAATATATTGCTTGCATATTTTTACCCGTGATTACAGAGTTACTTTTATGGTATAAAGGTACATTAATAGATATTATAATCTGAGATCTTGATACTTTCCAGTTGTCATTACCATTCTCAGTATAATTTTAATTTGGGTTTAATTATCATCATCATTATTATATATTTATTTAATTGAGTTATATGTGAAGTATGCTGTAGCCCTGCATAGTGTGGTGCATTAAAATGCCAGAGAGTGAGCCAGTTGAAGAGGGCAGTAACTCCCCTTCAACAAACCCCCTAACAGCTGATTTGTAGATGATGTTCCTATGCTGAGTGGTGCATTAAAAGACAAGGTTTAGAGCCCGTTGGGAGGGTCCCTCTCAACAGATCCATAACCTGCCAACCCTAATTCTCCGTTTGTGAATTTGAGCAATAGAATGACAACCGTTCCAAGCAGCAACACTCTTCCTTGAATATAGAGGAACAATACACATAATTGATCCCACTGCTCCCCCTAGTGGCAACGCATTTCTTCTTGTCTGTATATTTCAAAAGTCTTTTGTTTGTATTTATATTTGAACAGGTTGATGTTTGGACATAGTTTCAATTCATCTCCAGTTTATTCCACAATTGTACACCATTAACTGTTGGACTAAAACTTTTCAAAGTTGTGCTATGTTTCTGAATCCTAAAGTTTAATTCATCACGTAATTCATAACAACCAGTACGTTCTTGGAACCTTCTTTGTATTTGGTTTGGTAACAATTTATACCTTGCTTTGAATAACATTTGAACAGTTTGGAACTCAACAATGTCACAAAACTTCATGATCTTTGATTTTAAAAATAATGAGTTTGTGTGGTCCAAAAACCCAACTTTATGAATTACTCGGATAGCTCTTTTTTGCAACAATATTATTGGTTTAACTGTGTTTTTATAAGTACTACCCCAAACCACAGTACAATAATATAAGTAGGGCAAAATCAGAGAACAGTATAAGGTATGTAGAGCTTTGATGTTTAAAATGTGCTTTGCTTTTGCTATTACTGAAATGCTTCTAGAAATTTTCGTAGATATATATTTAATGTGAGATTTCCAAGTAATTCTGTCATCAAAAATCACACCAAGGAATTTGATTTCATGCACTTGCTCGATAACAACACCCTCTATCTGAATCGCTTCCTGAGCATTGGAGTTACAGTTGCCAAATATCATCATTTTGCTTTTACTCAGATTTAGAGATAATTTATTTTGTTTGAACCACTTATTGACACTTTTGAGTTCCAAGTTAACAATCCGACACAGCTGCTGTAAGTCGTCTCCTGATGCAAACATATTTGTATCGTCAGCAAACAAGATAAATTTAAGTACTTCAGATGTGTTACAAATATCATTAATATACATATTAAACAATTTTGGGCCCAGAATAGAACCTTGAGGTAAACCACAGACAATTTGTCGACAACTCGACTGATAGTCACCGATTTTCACACATTGTTTTCTATTTTTTAAGTAACTGGTAACCCACTGTAGAGCTACCCCCCTAATTCCATAATGTTCTAGTTTATTAATTAATATATCATAGTTTATTGTATCAAACGCTTTACTCAGGTCAATAAATAACCCTATTGCATATTTCTTGTTATCTACAGCATTAGTTATTTCTTCAGTTATATCAAAGAGCGCATGTGAGGTTGAGTGATTGTTCCTGAAACCAAACTGATTGTCCGAGAGTAAATTACACTTTTCGATAAAGCCGTCAAGTCTAGAGTTAAAAACTTTTTCTAAGATTTTAGAGAATTGCGGTAAAAGGGAAACAGGCCTATAGTTTGTAAAGAGATGTTTATCTCCTGCTCCTGCTTATCTCCAACTTTGTGTGTTTTTGTGTGTAAGGATAATGCTTTAAAAAAAACATGTCTTTACTTTGAGCGGGCTCGCCTGTCCTCGGACATGACTCGTAAACGTTTTGGGAGCCAGACATCACCAGCTCGTCTCCACGGCGATGTCGCTACTTTGGTTTGACTACAGGTAGGCACACTCGAGGTTTAAATACATGCTCTATTTTAATAACCCCGTGTAAAAGTGGAATTTCTGTCACCTAACCCGTTTGGTATCACCAGCATGTTTATTAATCAGCTTTTTTCCCCTCAGTAGAAACATATGAACTCAAATGTTCCGCAGTGTAGCTTTAATTACTATGATTTGATAAATATTCATCAGATCACATCACATATTCTGACATGTTTTTGCAAAGTACCTCTAACTTTGAGTTCTATTTTGGCCGTGCTTATTTCTAAAAAAAAAGGTTCCATGTCGGTATTTGAATGCTCATGGGATTTGATGACAACTTTGAACCAATATTTCTGCAAAAAAATGGCAAAACTTATGGGATTTCGGAATACTTTTACACGCCCCGTTTCAACTCCTCCCCCAAAAGTGCCACAGAGTACAATGCTATTTTATGAGCGTTCCTTGAAAACCTTCTCCCTAACAAGTGGAAAGCAGTTTGTGCATAAATTACAGATAATCCAGAGTAAATTATGCAAATGTATTCGCGCAGATAAAGGAAGGGGCGTCCTGCTAGTTTATTGTGGGGTTAAAAAAAAATTGAGGCAGTGGTGGAAACGGAGCTACGGGGAGATTTTTCAATAAAATAGTTGCAGAAAGGGGAGCGCTGCAACAACGGAGGGATGAGAGGCGAGAGAAAACCACTCCAGGGCACGGGGGGCGGGGTTGTTGGTCATTTGGGACGTTATTATACAGTATGCAACGTAAGATATAATGTTATGCTCTGTAACATCTTTTCATACACTTTGCATGTTTTTTATTTTATTTTATATTTTTTTCAATTTCATTTTATGCATTTCAAAAGCTCACCACTTTTCCTAGTGATCTATAGGGCTGGGATGATGCGCTTTTGTGGCGATACAATACATATCGCGATACAGGGAGCCGGATGCGATACGTACAGTATTGCGATACAATATATTCTATGCATTTCGTATTTGTCATTATAGCAATACTTTAGCCTGAATGAGCTGTAAAAGAAAGCACCAGCTGAGGAAGTAATACATTCAATTTAAAGGAGCAGGCCACCGTTTTTCCATACTGAGATTATGTTCATGCTCAAGATAAGAAATCAAGTCTGACCGAATAAAAACGTTTTTGAAAAGTGAACATGTTAGAGGCATTTTATTTATGTATAAGTATGGCTTTGTTTAAACCAATCAGCACCAAAATGACATTAACAATACCATCTTTAAGTCAAAAACATTTACTTTTTTTCTACTGAGTGATCAAATTATTACATAATGTGTAAGATATATTGTTATATTGCAAAACGATATTTTATCCCGGACACACTGGGTTAGGGTTTCAGTCATTTGACCATGAATAACTACTATGTTATTACACTTAAACACCATAGTAGTAGCATTAACATTTGAAGAATGAAAACTCAATATATTGTTGTTTGTAAAAAGTGTGCTGCTTTTTGCAATCTACTAATTGCAACCATTGACTTTGCAATGTCAATTCAATTTTGTGATTAATTGTGCGTCTCTACACAAACTTTTGTAAAACAGTACGTATGACCCTATATGTGGTGATAGTTGATAGTTGCTCATTGTTTTGTTTTGGCCTGTTTTAGTCACACTTGGTGTCAAATGAATATCAAAGTCATAGATGTCAATATATACTCAAAGTGAAATCCCTGTCTTCCCAATATAAATATAGGTCTAGTTCTTATATAGAGTCATCTGCCCGGCCCACTGCTGAGAGGACAGCACTAGCGGGGGGCCATTATCTCTGCCTTTATGGAGTAATGGAGTGACAAGTCTCCTTAAGTGTATGTGCGGAAGGACCATGAGGTCTATTGCCCCGCTGACCCTCCAGACACCGCCACCTTTCAAAATTCAAAACAGAGACGGGACATCAGCAGTGACCCAGAAATCCCCATTCACTCTGGGAACAGTCCATGTGTGCGCGCCCCCTGTCCCGTACGGAGAACTTCTTCTCCCTCAGTGTGGAGAGGAGTGAAGAGGGTGACGCCTGTAATTAGGTTTTGGGTGGCGCTTTCAATTGATGGAAACGCTTCACGTATCAGTACGTGTCTTTACAAGGGGAAGACGAGACATGGGCGTGATCTCAGTTTCTGACATTTTGGGCATTTCTGTTGAGTCGTAAGTTATTGAGGTACATTTGGAGTTAGAGTTTATAGCTAAGCAATAAACATGCATTTTATAAATACCTTTTTGGTCATTTATACTTTATCAACTGGCTGCACAACACATTACTAACTTTGTGCTATTGCAGTATTAGGCGACATAATATTCATATCGCAAAACGTCACAATATAATACAAAAAGGGATTTTTTTTCCCGGACATTTTTCAATTTGAGGTCTTCCATGCCTCTGAGATTGTATAATGCATGGTAAATTAGAAAGTGATTTTTTTTTTTTAGAAAGTAATTTTTATTTTATTTTAAATGTTATCAGATGTAGGACTACCGATTTCCGAACTTCACATCAGCGAGAGATGTGAAGTTCGATTAATTTAACTGACTATGTTACGGTGGACGGCCAAATCTCATAGGAGAACGAAAACCGTAGCTCCCACACAACATTAAATCCAACCATTGTTATTAATGGTAAATGGTAAATGTGAGTTAATAATAGTAATCTGACGCTATTTTAACTGGATTTTATGCATTTTATGTGCACATTCAATTATATTTATCTATTTTTCTCCACTCTGCCAGAATTGACCACCTTGATTTATCTACACTTCTAAATAATAAAATAAAAAAATAATAAACGAGGAATAACCACTTCTTTTTTTTTGGGGGGGGGACACACACACACACACACACACACACACACACACCCTATTAACAGGAAAGAAAGGTCTAGATACGCCCTTGGATTTGTCAGCCAGAACTGTTCTGACATCATTGGGTATTTGTTTGCTATAGGCTATGTATTTATCTTCATCTTTCAACATAATAGGCTACGCATCAAATGAAAATCATTTTCAATCAGCTATCAATGCCATATTTACCGCTATATTTGGCTATTTCCCGCGCGTAATTGCTCCACTGTCCCCTACTTTACGCTTATCCAGCTCGCCTATACTTCTCTGCCCCTCCCAATGTCATTGCCAAAGATGTTTAACCTTTTATGATAGATAAAAGAAATCTCATCGAATGCGCCTTGCCCTGCTCCCGGGTGCGCGGAGTGAAAGAAGTGCGGGCCGGTGCTGTGGGCGGTGCACACACTGCTCCTCTCCGGGGCTCGTCCTCTCCTCAGTCACTCGGTGCGTGTGGAGCTCACCGGACTGAGCGCAGCGACGCACCGGGACTTGGATCTGTACTGTACACCGGGGAGAAACAGCCACCGAGCCAGGCGGAAGGCAAACAAGAGACCGAAAGGGGCGACATGGCGCAGTGAGGACTCCAAAACCGTGGGACCTGCTCCCTTCTTTTTTTTCAACCGCACCGGGAGGGTTGAAATTTTAAAGAGATTTGCCACAACATGGAGACGCTTGGCTACTACGGGCTGCTACTGGCTGCGCACTTCATCCTCGCCTGTCAACAAGGTAAGGCACAGCTCCAGGTCATGTTCTGTCCTCATTTGACTCGGACCCGGGGCCAAACATCCACGGGGGGAGTCCAAACGATCACATTTGGCCAAGACGCGCTCGTGCGGGGGACGTGTATGCACTTTGCGCAGCAGCGTCAGGTGGATACGCAAGTTCAAAACGCGTTTTGGAGTGGAGCTTTTGAGTTGGGTCTATAATGGTGTAACTATATTTCCTGAAGGTGTAACGTGAAGTCTTCCTTTATTTTGCAAATTGTTGATTGAATCTGCCTACCTCGTTCGAGCGTGGTTGTGGTTGACCAAGCGAGCCCTTCTGGGTGTTTCTCCTGGTGCCATATTGAGCTCAGATTAAAGCTGTGTGGTCTTGACTTTGACCTCACTCCTTCAAGGCTTCTTTTCAGGGTTACCGTGTCTTTAGTCTGGTCATGTACAGTGACATTTCAGTGACAATGTATTAGACATTAGATTGAGAGAAATATACCAACCAAAACATGATCATTTCTGCCCTGCAAAATATTGCGTTGTCGATCACTTGTGGATTACAGCAATGCAAGTTGAAGTGTAGGCAAAGGTCATCTGAATGTGGTAGCTGAAGTGTTGCGGTCACCCAAGAAGCTTTGTCAGAATCAAATGATCTTTATTTGCCAGCAAGGTGATTAAACACTGAGCCATTATAGGGATATGCAACCTGCTGCCAAGATGTGCCTTTGTCTACGATGGAAAACTCCGGCATGACCAAGAGATCACTCAAATATATTCAATTGAAGGCCTCAGAGTGAGTGGATCTGTCAGGCATATCTGAATCAGGATTGGTTTTATTGCCACATAACAGGAGATGCTTGAGCATGTGCTACTCAGCTGCCTCGGGAAATTTCGACATACAGTATCTGGCAACAACAACTGCCCTTCTGCAACTGCTTCTGGATTATACAATTTATTAAACTACTGGTTGTAAACAGAGTCCCTGGCAAATGTCTGGTCCAAATGCCCGTTTTGATCCCATCTATTTAAGGAAATGATTTTATCTGCGGAACATTAGTGATTTTGGATCAGTTATCTATTAGAGATGAAAAATTCACTGATAATGTTTTTCCTGTATGCTCCAAGTTTGTTCGTTCATCAAACATTGATAGTGTGTGTAAGAGGAGTACACCCTGGACTCTACACAGACAAACCATTAAGCAGCCCGTTCATTCACACATTTTTATTTGTATTAATATTATACAGTATTTTACATCTAGGCATCCAAATACTGTATACCTTAACTTCCTCAGCCAAACAAGACAAATAAACTGACTTCAATATACTGTACAGTGCAACTTCACATTTAGTTTGAGTGAATGTCCAATTACAAAATGGCTTCCCAAAATAACCCCATTTGAAGACGGCTCTTGTAGAACGAGTCCACTTGAGACCTGCCTGTCTTTGGACCAATGTAATGGTCATTGTGGTGTCTCAACGTTGCAGCTGAAAACCTAAACACTTGTTTAAACAGTAAAGTAGAGACTGTTTGGACTTGTCTGGACAGAAGAATGAGGAGACGGAAGTTTAAAAAACAGCACTTGAGCAGCTTCGAAGTTTTAAGTGCTGGGACCTAAACTATTTTTATTATATATCAATGATTTGTACTTGGTTTCCAAAAAGCTTAAACTGGTCCTTTTTGCAGATGATACAACAGTCATACTCTCAGGGGCAGATTTACAGCAAAGGGTGATCGAGATCACGGAAGAAATTGATACATTGAAAGATTGGTTTTGCGTAAACAAATTGTCTCTAAACATTACGAAAACCAAAGCAATGTTCTTTGGAAATCGTGTAATGAATGTACAATTACCAGTTAAAATTGGCAAAGAAACTATTGAAAGAGTCTATGAACTTACATTTCTTGGTGTAACACTCGACCGAAAAATCAGCTGGAAACCTCACATCATAAAAATTAAAACTAAAGTTGCAAAGATTTCAGCCCTAATGAATAGATCTAAATATATTATTAACAACAAAGCTCTATATACTATATACTGTTCACTTATCCCTCCCCATGTGACATATTGTGTATAGATATGGGGAAATGCGTATAAAAGTAATCTTGACCTATTGTTTAAAGTTCAGAAAAAGGCAATAAGAATAATCCATTTAGCTGGATACCGTGAACACACTAATCCATTATTGTTTAAATCAAAAACAATGAAATTTGAGGACTTTACTGAATTTAAGATGGCTCAAATCATGTTCAAAGCCTCAGAAAAGTCGCTTCCTGAAAGTATACAAAATATGTTCTGCAAACGAGAAGTCAAATACAACTTGAGAGGTAAAATGAGTTGTGATAAAAAGTACTCCAGAACAACCTTGAAAAGCATGTGTCCCACGAGACATGGTGTAGAAATTTGGAAAAATCTAGCTCAAAGCATCAAACTCTGTCAAAATCTGGCACATTTTAAAAAGATCTACAAAGAATCCATGTTCCTCAAATATGAACAGACATTGTGAGTGTTGTATATTTTTTTGCTGTTGTTTCTTCATTATTCTGTTTTTTTTAATTATTATTATTACAGTTCTTTATTATTTGCTGTTACCTTGCCATATGTTCCCTTGTTTATGATTTGTTTATGATTTGTTAAATTAAATGTTATTGTTTTTACTTTTGGGGTGGGCGCTTATAAGCCTTTGGCTTCGGCCCACTCCTTTTGAGCAGAACACTGCTCAAATAAATAAATAAACTAAACTAAACAAAGTCATTTAACTTTCTAAAATTGTCTGGACGACAATATGACAATAAACATGCTTGGCAACTGTGATGCTCAGTGGAAAGAAATAAGGAAACAGATTATCTTGAGTAACAGTATAAGTTTCCAATTGTTTGTCTATTTGTATCTCATGCAACACTGTACAATGTACTATACCCCGCCAAAAGCCCATAGTTTCTTATAACATTTTCAGTAGCAATTGCCTCCATTTCCCCCGTGAGCATATATTTATTTGGTTGTTGCTGTTTTGGTTTGGCTGTTAACAATAATACTGAAAAGCAAAGTGTCCTTTTTTAGTGGTAGCAGGGACGCGGCCTTCTGTGGTGTCCTGAAGACGGTGTTCTGGTTCGTTGGACCTTTGTAGAAGCAATGATAAGAAAGTATTTGGCTGTGATTCACCTTCAGCTCTACACCATGGCCTCAGCACCAAAGTACATCAGTTTTATGAAGGAGAGCCATAGCACCATCTGTCTGTTGATTTTTATGAATGGGCCATGCCAGGATACTACGTGGTGTGGGAGGGGTGAGGGGGTGGGAAATGAAAATATCTGTATTTGTTCTACTTCTTTTTGAACATGCTTCAGTGCAAATCAACAATCACTGACTCCGATGCATAATTTAATAGCCTTCAATTCATATCTAAGCGCCTGTGTTGTCCGTGGTGCTGTGTTGTCCAACAGGACGCACAGACAGATGGACCTCAGTCACAGCAGAAGTCCAAGGACCCAGGACGTCCTACAAATGATGGGCTGAAACTGTATTTGTTTCAGTAACGATTCGTCCTCTGTTGTCATCAATGCTTAATTTGTAAATAAGTAGTTTCAGGAACACTTTTGGTCTGATGTGATGGATTCGGGGAACAAGCCAAAACATTTGTCGGAACACTCTCATTAAACACCATTATATCAGATCAAATCTTTGCCGGATCCTCGTAAATATTTCCTGGATTCTTTACCCTGAAAAACTAAAAATTGGGGGAATGCATTCCCCCAAACGGGGGATCAAATTAAGCACTGGTTGTCATGTCAGGGTAGAAGATTAATGCAAATAATAGTTTTTGAATCTCTTAACCCCCACATGAACCGAGCACATTTTCTCCACTTTGGCATTACCCACATAAAAAAAAAAAAAAAGAAAAGTGTCAAAAGAGTAACAAAAACGTGCTGGAAAAGCCACAAAAACACACAACTAAAGAGTGATGAAAAGGCGACAAAAAATCAACAAGAAAGCCACGAAAGAGCATCAAAAAGGTGACCAAAACACAACAAAGAAAACATGAAAACACGGCAGCTTAAAAAATGCGACAAAAAAAGCGGCGATCAGTTTTGTAGGTCTTACCTTTCAAATGAGGCGTTACACTGGCTTATAGGTTGTAAGCTCTAAAGGAACTGCAACCATAACGTGGTGGAGGGGTTTGAGCGCCCGAATGATCCTGGAGCTCTGTTGTCGGGGGCTCCGTGCCCCTGGTAGGGTCTCCCATGGTAAACAGGTCCTAGGTGACGGGTCAGACAAAGAGCGGTGCAGAAGCCCCTTATGAGAGACCAACAGGCCCGGTTAGAACCATGGGGCCGTCCTTCTGTGGACCCACCACCTGCAGGAGGAGCCATAGGGGGCTGGTGCATTTGGGCAGCTCCAACAGCTGCCCCCACGACCCGGCAACGGACAAGTGGAAGAAAATGGATGGATGGATAAAGCCGAAACTGGATAGATGGGACCCATCTCCATGATGTGGAGCCAGGCTGATGGTCAGAATCACCTGGCTGGAGTATACTGTATACATACAGTATACTCACTTAACACATGCTCATGTGTACAACACACACAGTATACCGTAAGCCATATGGAAGTCAGAAGTGAAAGGGCGCTGATTTCTTATATGTCACGTTTGTATTTGCCTACGCCAGATGGCCGTGAGATCGTCATTTTCTATCACAATTTTTCTTAAATCCATTTGAAAGACTCTAAAAGCTAATAAGTTTGCTTTGAGCTTTTTGTAATCATGCAGAACAGTGACTTTGACGCTAATATTGTTTGCTTTAGTGACACCTCAAACATCTGAACAGTGGTTTCCATCCATAAAACAGAAGCACACTCCCTCGTGTTCTTCTCGCTTCTCTCTCATGTGCGCTGTGATAAAAGGCGCCGCCTGTCCGGATGTGGCTCGGGGTTAGCATTTTTAGCGTTTTTGTTAGGTCTGCTACCTTGATCCCCGTTTTCCATCATTACTGCAAAAAACACCCTTAACCAAAACCTGTTCAAGTGTAACTTGCCTGTATTTGTCCTTACGTTTGGCCATTCTCTCAGGGACTTCTCCTACTCTAGTTGCCATAGTCCTTCCCTTGTCTGAGACCACGTCAGATCAAAACAAGTAGCCACGGTTACTACTTCTGACCTGTGATCTGACCTGTGACCTGACCTGTGACTGCTGCCACCTGCTGACTCAATAAAGTAATGTCAACAACTAAGATATCGACGTCATAGCTCCGCAAGGCTTTCCTACACACGTCCCCATTAAAAAACCTAATTGACATCTTTAGACGTCATTGGCAGTCAATGAGTTAAAATCAGTGACATTTTCTTGAAATAGGTACATTTGTCTTTGATTTGTCTTTAATTAAGATTAAACAACAAGTAAATTAAAGCAGTACTAAATAGTTTTCGTAGTCCCTCTGGGGGTAATACAAGTGTTAGTTGGATGACTGGGGGGTCTTTCATCTCCCCCGGTGTCTTTGGCCAGAAAACCACAATTGCAACTTTCCTGCCTCCGGGTCGGAGGCGCAATACCCACTAATAGAATCACGAAGAAGAAGCTAACGGGCTAAGCTAACCACTTAAACAGTGCAGCCAAGTTTGAGGGAAAAAATGATCTCCATTGTGTAATTGGATGTACACTATCTCAGTCTCCCTTTGTCTTTTCTGTCAGCGTAGTATTTACTCTCAGGGACAATTAATGAGTAAAAAAAGCAACATGCTACAACACCTGCAGTGGCGTTTATGGCCTCTAGGGGCATGAGTTACTTAGTTCTGCTTTAAGATTTTTCATCCAATTTTGAGTGTAGTGATTTATTTTATTTTATTTTAAGTGTAAATATATTCCCCCATGGACATACTGTATTTCTTGTAATTAGACTCTGAAAGGAAGGACAAAATTGTACTTTCTTATTAAGATTACTTGTTGCCGTATTGACTGGGCGGGTTTTACATTTCCAACACCAACAAGTCGTTTTATTAGCACAAATAAGAACACAGACATGAAGAACACAGTCATGAAGAACACAGTCATGAAGAACACAGTCATGAAGAACACAGTCATGTATGCTGCTACTACAAACACTAGTTTTTTTTTTACATCAGACCAGCATGTTTTTTCCTGTACCTGACTGCATCGACTGTCCACTTGATTTCATGCAGTCTTCCTCGGAGTTGGTCACGTGATGTTGCTGTGACGTGTCTTGTCAGTTGATTTACTCAGGGCTTTGGCGATGTTTTCCTACCGGTGGAGGTAGTAGAACATCGGCGCCGTCTGCCGTTTTCGGTTCAGCGTCCCAGGTGTTTTTAATGCCCATTTGTTTTTCAGTTCAACTTTTAAATGTCTTTGTGCCTGTATTAAAGTATATTGTGCGGTAGCTCCTGAATTTTGCAAAGAACTATACAATTGTACACTCTGACTAGCACTCTGGTATCTGTAGCCTTCATCCCTTTATTTTAACCAGTCTGCAGTGGCCCCAGTTTTGCCCACTGACCGTCCCGTTGTTTAAAGGGGAGCAGATACCAGGAGGGGGGTATTTGATGACCAGATTAGTGGGCATTAGGCTCAACGGCATTCAGGCAGCCACAGACACATAACACAGGGGCCGCCGAATCCAGTCACCTTTTCTCTGCCCGCGTCTGAAAGAAGCGCCGGGTTTCGATGGGGAAAGCGGCGGGTGCGGCCCGGCGGAGGTCAGCTGAGGAGGCCTCGGGGTTGAATCGCATTGTCGCGAGCTGAGAGTTGTTTGGTAACAGTAAAGCAAAGGGGGCGACTACAGCAGCGGAGGGGTGTGTGTGAGAGGGTGGACGGGGGGGGGGGGGGGGACAAGGGAAACAAGGGGGGGTACTTTTCCAGACGGAGGGAGAGGCATTAAAGCGTGACACACGGTGGTGGGACAGTGATTTGTCCCAGTGACAGCATGCAGGACGCGTCACACTGACAAGCGAAGGGTTCGTAGGGAGGAGAGGGGGGTGATGAGGGGGGTTTGTGGTGGGACAACGACATGTGATTTATGACATCAACAACTGGCCCCCCTGAAGTTCATAGGTAGGTGTTGGGGGGGGGGGGGGCGATACTTTTTGCAGTACTTACTCCACTCTTTACCCACCAGTCTGAGATCAGATGCTCCCGCAAAGTCAAACGATCCAGTTGTTGCGTTCTTTACTTGTATTGGTGATGGGAAAGTGTGACCACCGCGCAAAGCCTCCCCCAGCACACCCCGAAGATAAAGTCGCTCATAACTGTCGCCGTGTTTATTTAAAGTGCCCAGCGAGTGTGCGCTTTAAGGTTAGACCCAAAGAGAGTGATTGATCCCGGAGGAGGTGGACACAGCGCTCAGGGACACATCAGTCACTGTGCCGTCCTGTCCCGCAACAATCTGCTAGTTCCTCTTGTCATCAGTCAAACGAGGAATACGGTGATTGTGAAGTGGTGAATGGACATGGCGCCTTTTCACCTTCACCGAATAATTTGAGATGCTACGATGGTGCTGAACGTTCCACTGACTGACTTTCCACTGAAATGGCATCGTCTATGTCTGGCTGATCATTGGGAGTAAGTTTACTGTCACCGGCTTTGACATTTTGTTTAATTTAATTGATTATCATCTGATTATTACTCTACCTTCTCTCCCCCCCTTTTTGCGCCTCTTCTTAATCGCTCATTTTTCTGCCCCTTTCACCCCCGCCCTTCCTCCCCTCTCTCTAAAACCTCATGTCTTCCGCACTGTCTGTCCCCCCAGCGCAAATTTTTAATCCTCTCCGCTCTTTGTTGGTCCTGGGTGGGTGAAAGATGAGCGTGGTGCACGGGCTGTTCTGGAGGAGGTCGGGGGAGTGTTTTTTTATTTTTTGAGGCGACCATCTTGTCTCTGCTGGTGTCCCATTGGCGCCGTGCCACATCCATCAGCAAACTGTCCCCCTCCACTGCCCAATGGGGTACTAGATGATGGGCAGAGAGGGGCATTTTCAATGGCCGTGTGGTTGTAGAAGAGACGGATAGTCCAGTTGCTACAAGGCTTAGTTAGGTGTCTGTGCTTCCGTCCAAAGTTCAGGTGAATAAAGCGGGTCGTGGTTGGGCATCTGACGTATAACAAGCATCCTTTTTTTGAAAAGCAGATCAGATTTAGCCGTACTTTTCATTTGACATTTAAATAACCGGGAAAGTCCCACTGAGAATCTAAATCTCCTTCCAAGGAGTCCTGGCCCTTGAGAGGACCCTACTATACATGTAGTTTAGTGGTGGAGGAAACCGGAGCACCTGGAGGAAATGCAAACAGACATGGGGTGAAACTCCATGTATTGGCTTTCACGAGGCCATTTCTTTGGCCTTTGTGCGTGTGCTCAGTCACGCAAAACGACCAAAGATGTTGTTAGCATTTGGCCTCTCCCATTATATTCCTATGGCTCCAAACGGGGTGGAGTTAGAAGCGACCAAGCTCTTCCACGGGCACGCACAAAGACCAGACAGGTACGTGTCAGCTTGTCTAAACTCTAAACTGTTGTTCTCTCTACAGCAATACACCTGGAGCTGTGTGTCAAGCTATGTAAATATCTTTGAGTAATCTTTGAATCTTCTCCAGGGGCTGTTCTTAGCAGTTCAGGTACAGGTCAGTGCACTCATAGCTCCTCCTAAAAACACTCGCCATAGCTTAATCCAAGATGGTCGCCTCAACCCCCTTCCAGCCACACGCACAGTATGTTTCCTACTCTTTATTGAAACAGCTGCGTAGCGAAGAGGAGAGGAGGCCGGTGTAACCCACTCCTCCAAGTGGGTTACACTTGGAGGATCAGGATGTGGAATATTGTGGATATAGTGTTGGATATTTTGTTTTGGCTGTTTTATATCAATACAGCAATCTCTAACCAAAAAAGTGCGAGACAGTGATGAGGATTTTTGACATTATTTTCAAAAACCTGCAAAAAACATGATTCCTTCATTTGCCGAGCGAGGACAAAGTTAAACATGGTCTTGATTCATTTATTTTTCGACAGCAGCATTACCTTTTCTTTACCTTACCCTTTAGCATCTTTTGAGACACATCTTTGAAGACATTGCATAAAGCGACTCGAAATGCCGCAGCACTAAATCCATTTCCTCTCAGACCAGACCACCTGTACTTGTCTATTCGGCGGCGCTTGTGCTCGAGCTCCTCAGATTTTCGGCTCCTCCAGCCGCTGCCACTGCTGTAATGGATGACGGGGCAGATCCGGGTGGCCCGTGAAGCTTGTAAAAGGGGGGTTCCCTGTCCCGTTTGGGAGCAGGAACAAGTGGTGCCCCTGTGGAGTAGCTGGTGGAGGGCCATTTCAATTGTCCCGTGAGTGTGTGGTCCCTCTCTGCTCCAGCTGCCCCGCGTAAAAAAAAATCCTGCCCAAAAGTGACGCAGGAAAGGGAAAAAAAAAGTCCAGTATAAAGCAACGCATTAGGTTCTCATCGTCCCCCATTTAAGAGCATTGTCCTCGACCATCCATTCAACGTGGAGGGGATCAGAGCAGGTGAATGTGAAGACGCTTTAGGCAGATGTTAGCGGCACAATGGCCTTGGAAGGGTCTATTTACAAGACATTTACATTACGCTCCAGGCATTAGTCTGATCCGCTTATCCAGATCAGCTTCAATGGGGTTCAGTAGCAGCAGGACGGGCCTAAATTCCTCGATCAGAGACATTACAAGCTAACGTTAGCAGGGGGTCCCGCGACAACACCCCTTGGTGGCGGGACAGGAGCAGATGAGGAAATACTGTACACGCAGCTATGAATTTAAAAGGGAAATTAACTTAACTCTGACAGGCGTTTTACTGTGAATTCTGAATGTGCAGTATTATTGCATACGAAGACACCAGCTAGTATTGTAGTGATTGCTTTATCTTTAAAGGTGAATTATGTAACTTTTTATGTGGAAAAAAAAGTTGATATTTGTGCGTATTTGACCTTGCGGTGACCCAGTGGCTGTGTGAGTGGTCAGCATGGCGCCTTTGCTTTCCATTATGGTGGTCTCTAGGACGCTCCAGGATCAATTGTTTCGTAGGTTTTTCTGGTGTGAGGGTCCGTCAGCAGCGAAAACCTTCCAAACAATTGATCCCGGAGTGAGACCCCTGCGATGGTAGTAAGTAAAGGCGTCATGCTGACCATACAGCCGCTGGGTCACTACAAGGACAAATACACACAAATATCAACTTGCATATTGCAACTTTAAATTGTTATTGGTGCATAGGAATGATTTACTTGACTCACCTCAGTTAAACGCAGCAAGCACAACTTGGAGTTTCTGATAACCGATTGCAGGATGGTGGGGAGGGGTTAGTTCTTTTGCCACAATTTGAATGTCCTTACTGAGCCGTGTGGTCCTTTGAGGAGTTTGCATGTTCTCCCCATGTTTGCAAGGGTGCTCAAGCTATCAAGCCAAAACATTCACAAGATCATCCCCTTAGAATTAAAAGGTTCGATCTGCATTGTTAGTAGTTCTGAGAATTTAGGTGTAAAGTTATGACCACTCATATTTGACCAAACACGAGGTCCCACAGGGCTGTAGTGTAGTCCCGGCCTTGTTAGGCACTTTCTCTAGACAACAGACACGCACACGTCGCACAGGCATGTTCCCCTCAGGTATGAGAGCCTCCTCCGTGTTGGGCAGGTGTGGTGCGTGTTATGTTAATGTGAGGCCTCGGGTCACAAGCACTCCGCTAATACTAGGCGAGGCGTGCGAAGCCGTAGAAGGTCACGTTTTTAAGGGTAAGACAATTACGGCCAACTGTAGGAGGCGAAGAGAGACAGGATTCGGTGATTTGGGGATGTCCGTGACGTGTCTAAGAACGAGACGACGCGAAACCGGTGACAATGGCTTCCAGATGATGCACAGGCTCACTCACACGTGGGCTGCGAGAGCGGTCAGTTAATCTGTTCAAACCGTAGAGAGCCATTTTAGACTTAACCCAAGTAAATGTTGGATCATTTGCTTGGATAGTGCATTCTAACGGTTTTTGAAAACAGGACTCCTCTGGCTTTTAGTGGGAGTCAATAATATTTACAGGGTCTCTGAGGAAAAGCAGACAGAAAAGTGTTATTTTAGTGCCGGCAGTTACTAATTACCCCCAAAGGACTGTTTAAAAGACATTGATGTACGGTTCTAAACTTTGACTGCGTTGTTTACTTTGCACATTGTTTTGCCCAACCTGTCATCATGTTATTAATTAAGACCAGACATATTCAATAGCTCTGTTTGTGCCGCTCTCATTAACGGTGCCCATCTGTCACGATGAGTTTTCACAGTAGCCGGGGAATATCAAGCACAACTGTGTCAAGGTTAACGAAGGACATCACAGCGGATCCATTTTTCCTGCGTCCCGCCGCTCATTTCAATTAGGCCATCTCTCAAATATAGTCCCCGCTTTCCCGACGGGACAGGGGGCAGGCCATCTGATAATGAGCTCTGATTGTGATGGGGGGCTGATGGAGAGGCGCAGCGGGGCGGGGGCGCGCAGGTGAAAAAGCAATTAGCATTTGGCAAAGATCGGCTCCTTACCCTGGACGTCCCGCTGTGGGACAGGTGAAGGTAGATGGACAGAGGGCAGTGCGGCGAGCTCATCTGCCGTAATGTGTTAACCTAAGTGTCATATACCGAATGTGTCTTGAAAATACGCCTAGGACATACAATCTAAAGGTGTTTTGACTTTACAGGGGAGTGTTATGCAAACTCCACTTTTTAGCACATCTTTGAGTAATCTATGACTCTTCAATAGTGGCTTAAGTGGCTTTTCTTAGAATTGCTCCCAAAAAGCACCTCCTTGAAAGCACTGACCACTGGTCTGTGGCACTCTACGCTGTATACAGTACATGTCAAGTGTTTGGACACTCCTGTCTTAATCGTCTGTGTAAGTTCTCAGTCGTACAGGAGTTGTCCATCTTCAATGAAGGTACTTGATTCATTTTCTGTACTCAGTACTTGAAGTCTCCGACTGCCTTAATCCTTTCATCACAAAATAAATGGTAAATATAGCGCTTTTCCACCTCTCACCCATTCATACACCAATGTACGCAGACACTGGAGGCAAGGTGGGTGAAGCGTCTTCCCCAAGGACACAACGACAGCATGCACCTTCAGGAGGCGGGATTCGAACCCCCGACCTTCCGATCATGAGATTCCATAGCTTCACTACAGCCACACAGACCAAATGGACTGTTTTATCTCTTTATTGAAACAGCTACACAGCGAAGGGGAGCAAGAGGATTGAGGGTGGGACGGACGGGCTAATTGTGAGATCGTGTGAAACTCAGGAAGTGAAACTACTTTAAGCGAAACAGCTGATTTACATCAATAATGTATATTGAATCACAAAGGTTTAAGATTGTGATAAAGATGTGTTGGACTAATTACTAAACCCATAGAAACTCTGTGGTGAACCTCCGTCTGAGGTTTGCTGGAGTGCGAGCTGGTGTTTTGAGTGAGGAAGTGAGAAACAGACAAGATATGCAGGACTACGCAAATGAAACAAGACACCACTTGTTTTGTTGTTTTGAAGAAATAATGCAATATTGATTTGTTCTGGACAGTGTCTCCCTCTGGACCTAGACTTTGGGAGACTGATGGGGTGAACTGTTCCTAAACAGTTCCGGACCACTGGATTCAAATTGTGCATGACATTGCAGTAATCATTGCATGCGTAGTTTTGAGTTTGATAGTACTAATGCCTTGCTCACTGCATGTTTATATTCCCTGTGCCTTTGTCTCCATCAAACCAAAACATGAGCAATAGGCTAATCCTTAAGATAGTGACTGAACATGAACCTGGCTCAAGAGGTGGCCTCCTGCATACTGCACTTGAAGGATGGGTCAGACACCGAAGGCAAACTATTTTCTGACTGCGACAATAAAGTAATCCTTCATTCTTAACCTCTTAACTTAACCTCTTACCAGCTGAATCAAGCACATTTTCTCCAGTTTGGCTTTTCCCAAGTCTAAAAGCTTCTTGAACAAACGCAGCAAAATAGCAACAAAAACGAGACGAAAGCAAGGATGAAACTGCAACAAAAGAGCGACAAAAACGGGACACAAAAGCGCTGAAAAAGTGACAAAAATGTGTTGAAAACAAAACAAAAAGCCACAAAAGAGCAACAGAAAAGTGACAAGTGGCAAAAATTTCATGAAAACCCCCCAAAAAGCAAAAAATAATAATAAATAATAACTCAAAGAGGAGGAATAGGCTTCATTTAGGTGAGTTTTGTAGTTCTTAGCTTTCAAATGAAGTGTTACACTGGCCTATAGGCTGTGACCTCATGGATTTGGGTAAAGGGGAGGCTATCGATTATTTTAACAGTTCAAGCTAAAGGTGAGCAGCTAACATTAGCAACTTTTCATCATAACAATTCATTTAAGTGGTTTACTCATAAAATGGGATTAAAATAGTCCTACGTATAATAGTCCAAAACGTTACGCAGTGTGCCTTTAAGTCATCGCTGCGCACTACTTTTTAGAATGCACTACTATATAGTGCACGGTATAGGAAATAGCGTGGACATTCGGACACAGTCTCACAGCACTCCTTTGCGTCCAGCCTGGCTCTGCTTAAACTGAGCCCTCCGCTTTCTGCCTGTTCTTCAACTTGGCCTGCTTCAAAGTCCTACATGACCTGAATGCATCATCACAACTCCCTGTGCAAAACACAAAATCTTAAGTGGTCTCCAGATCTTTTTAAGAAACACTCTGTGAATGACCTTGATGCCACTTCAAGCCTGTGAACCACTGGACATATCAACTCTCCTATATGTTTAAATTGCCTGCTGACGGACTTCCTCTCTTTGTGCCGATGTGGGATACAGCATTGGCAGCGTTCGCGTCCCATTCACGGGCCCCTGGTTAATTGAGTCGTTTCTTCCCGGACAAACTGTGTCGTCGCTGCATGTTGGGTTAGATTAGAAACATGACTGCTGGAGGCGAGGCAGCCGGGGGTGAAACGAGGCGACTGGGTGAGGGAAGAAAACTCCCGTTGCTTTTTCTTAAGTAGCAAAGGTCACTTTCTACCACCGTTGGATATGAGGAGATAAACGGTCCTTCAGTGTTTGAGGGAACAAAATAGAAAGAAATGTTGCTTACAACTCTGATTGTAACCCGTGGTATTTTAATATTTGTTACCCTCTCTGACTTTGTCTTTAAGTTGGTGGAGTTCAAATCCATCCTATTAAGCACATGTTAAGTCTTGGTCTTAAGACATGGTAGTGTCTTTGTTGACCATGTGACACTAAATGCTTCAAACTGGTCCAGCCTCGTGCCTTGGTGTAATGAATGCTTTGTTTATACCTGCAGCTTAATTGGGGAAGTGGTGTGAGCTGAGACTGAGACACAGTTGATTGAAATGTCTGTAGTTGTACACAGTGGCGCTTTGAAGTCTGATTGAACCGCTAAAGTGAGTCTGGCGCAGGTACCAGCCAAAGTTTAAATAAATAACGCAACTTTGATGACTTCAATTGGAAATCACTGCTTCTTCGCTTCACTTCCAGCCATGATTTGGTGTAAACAAGTGCGAGCGGCCTGCTGTTTTGAAAAAGAGGCAGCAAGTAAAGTTTAAACTTTTGGTTGTGGTCCTAAACCAGAACTAAGCAACTTTAAACGTAGTCTGTCTGGGGCGTTGATGGGATGATTGGGGGTGTTTCATCTCCCCCTGGTGTCTCTGGCCAGAAAACCACACTTGCAACTTTCCCGGCCTCCGACCCAACAGCCCCAATACACACTAATGGAAAACATCCCCCTCGCTGCTCTCAGTTGTCGACAAAATCACTCGCATTGCTGAGGTTTTGACATGGTACAGGTAAGTCCTGACTGTATTCTGTCTACTGCGGGCTAGCGCCACTTTAGCAGTATTTACAGCTAAGTTTGAGCAGAAAAAAAATATCTCCATTGTGTAATTGGGTTGCGGCACAATGCAGAACATCCCTCTCCCCTGTTGTCTTTTCTGCAAGTGTAGTATTTATCTAATTAATGAGAAGAAGAAAAAACGCAACACGCCACGACAGCTGTAGTGGCGCTTGTGGCCTCTAGGGGCAAACGTTACTTAGTTCTGCTTTAACATAACCTTTCTGAATAAAACTACACGTTTACTCAGCACATTTCACAACTTTCAGAGAGCAAGGTGGCGCTTCTTGGTAATGCTAATAGCATTGCTAACAGCAAAACCTGCTAGTAAAGGGATTAATAAACATGCTTTAGCGCAGTGGTTCCCAAAGTGGGGTCAGGAACCCCTGGGGGCGGGGGGGGTCGCGGAACACTGAAGTAGGGGTCGCAAGATGATTTTTGAGACAATATTGTTTACATTTCTTACAATGAATTTGATGCATTTTTGATTGAAAACAGAATGTTTTAGTGAAATTAAGCCAAATATCAAAACACAGTATCAAACTAACATAATTAAACCAGATTTTAACTGTTTTGCACCTTAAATTATTATAAATGCTAGATTTATTTTACAGACGGGGGTTGAGTGATTTTGGGGGTCACGGCCTGAAAGGTTTTGGGAACCCCTGCTTTAGCGCACTATGGTCTCTTTCACACAAATGTCTGCTTGCATAATAAATGGCCGAAGGACAGAACAGATTTCATGCCGCTTCTCGAATACGATCAGGTACAACTGCAAATGCATCCGGCACATCCTAAAAAACATGAACGACGTTTCAATGTTATGAACCTGCCTGAAGCTCACTGTCTTGGCTTGAATATTGGATGTGCTTTTGCGGAAAAGCTCAGTGTAAACTCCACAAAGCAGAGTGCACATCTGTTGATCATGTCGAGCAAGTCCCGGAGAGATGTTTACTGTTTATTAGAGGAAGATCCAAACAGTGTTGAGAGAGTTGCTCTAATTAAATCAATGCGGCGCTGCAAGTCTGGGATTAGAAAGGCAGCATGGACCAAAGAAAATAGCGTGTCTTGATATAATATCTGTTATATCAAGGCAATACAAACATTGGCTTATATACAGTAGCAAGAGATTACAATTTCCTATTCCTACATGGCTCAGGTCACCAGTTGGCTCGTGTCTAAAACTACACGCAAGTCAAGAGTATTTGTCATCCCTACAATCGCCTCTCGACCATTTCCCTTCCCGTAGAACAATCTAAACATTTCCGTTGTCAAAGCTGAGTGTGTTTCTGAGCGGGGCGAGTGTGTGGTCTGGCAGTAACTTGTAACCCGCCGTCTCTGGTCTGGATCTTTTAACACCAGCTCCACTTGCCCCGCTCTGCGATAAGACCAGTCCATTAGACTAAAACCCGACGAGGCGGTTCCACTCGAATGCACCGAGAAACTGTACTCCGAAACCAAATGCGTGACGACCAGGTCGGAACAGCGGGGCATGTCTCGACTCAAAAAAAAAAAAAAAACAAGCCGGCGTTTGTATGCTCTCTTCTTTATTATGAGCTTCAAAAGATTCGATTTTAAAGGCATTACGTCTGTCTATCCCGCGACTCAATCATTGTAATGTGCAGCGTATGTGTCCGTGTGAGCGCTGAAGTGAGACCTGTATCTTTGGCCTGGACAAATGACTGGCCTCAGGAGGGGCTGTGAATAATGGATCCAGCCTCTACAGTTTCCCTCTCAGCCACAGATAAAGCCCCACAGACCCACACACACTGGTGCTCTGTGGGCTGTGTCTGCGCTTGTGCACGGGCCAACTCGGGAGCACAAGAGCTGCTGACCGACAAATTGCGTTGAAAGTTAAAGCAGCATTAGCCTCTGTAGCGCGTGATTATTGACGCGTTTCTCTTGTTTGCCTGGTCATAGCGGACCAAAACGGCTGACGGCCTTTATTAGTCCATTTTTATAATAGTTCACATGTTGCTTGTATTGCCAAAGATTTATATAATTAAAGTGGTAGTCTGCAAGTTTGCAAAGTGAGGAGAGAGTGAAATTTCAAAATAAACAATCAAATTCCTCACCTCTTTAAGCAGAAAGCCCATTTTAGTTTGCAAAATGAGGAGAGCAGGAACAGGATTTTCAAAAGTCAAGGATCAAGCTCCCCCCCCCCCCCCCCCCCCCTCCCTCCTGATTGGACCTGACAGGCTGGTTCACAGGAAAAGCTCGTCTCATTGGTCGACACGGGAGGATCCTGGACTCTGATTAGTTGCCGAGAAGAGCCGGGTGACTTTGCAAAAAATGATAATGACCTGGTGGTCGATTTTGCACATTTGATACATTTTGTAAAACATTTAAACTTCCAGACTATCACTTTAAACTTCTGGTTTAGTTCATCCCAAGCGGTCCTTAAGCTTCTCGGTTATGTCGTCTTTGTGCCTCTCCCAAGCGTTCGTGAATGCAGACTCAGAGTCGTGCAAACTGGGCTTCATCTGGAGTAATAATTTAAGGGAAAATCCTACACATCAAAATGCAAATTATTTGCTGTGCTGGCCTTCGAAGGAAAAAGCCTAAAGGGAGGCTGCACGTTTTTAACCCATTAGCATTGCTGTTATCGTGTAAAATTAAGCCTGAAATGCATGTTCTTGGTTCACCGTATAGTTTTATGATTCTTAAACGTGCAGCCAAAAGTTCCCCAAATTCAGTAAGATGGGAGAGACTTGTGTCAAAAAAACAGAGACCACCAGAGTTGTTTCAAATGACATCAACTGTTTTGTGGATTTGTACATTTTTTGGCAATCATCAAGTCAAGATTACACAGCTATTACAACGACCTCATGCTGTTTTATGCCACTGGGCAGAACGTCCAATTTAATCTTCCTTCATTTGCTTCCATAATGATTGCAAATGTACACAACAGTTGCCTTTGCGTCCACATCCGTTGTACATGTGTGCCCGACCTACACAGTGAAACGACTTTATCACATGTTTTGCCTTGGCCTCTTCGACTTCTAGACTTTCTGTTTCACCTGAACCCAGCCGACAGCACCATCACATGTACCAACTCTTACGCCGGGTAGAGATTAGATATGAATAGCCATCTCCAGTGAGTGCTTATCCCGTTCATTCCTGCCCTTCACGTTCACGGTGCAGACTCTTTCATGTCCCCCCCCCTCCCCCCCTCCTCCTCCTTTTATAGGCCTCCCAGACCGGGCCTACACATAATCCCAGCTTTTTGTTCTTTGCCATTTATAGTTAAAAGCAGGAGATGAGAGCAGCTGATCGATGGGAGGAAGAGTTGTTTTTCGGAGCACTGGGGCCTCCCCTGTGCAGCGTGCTACTGGCGAGATTTGCACTTGTGATTTGACTAATGCCTGCAGCCTATAAACGGTGTTTTGATTTGCCTCTGGACGGGGCTGAGGATTTTTGAAGAGGCTGAAACCTTGATGAATCACTGCAGTCATAGTAGTGGTAGTACGAGTTGGAAAAAGTAGTTCCTTTTAAAACCACTTCTCGCCCCGCAACAGCATCGATCGGGGTTGCAAACAAGGGCTGCACAATGAACCGATTTGAAATTGCACTTTGCACGGCTGTAACTGGCAAATCACAAAGCCGATCTTATCGATTTATCGATTGTGAACTTGGTGGTTTGTTTTTTGTTTACGTTACCGTGACAGTGAAAAGTTTCTCTTTGCTCACTGAACGTTGTGACATGTGTTTGTTTATAAACTCATCCCCGAGAAGAATTGTGATGTCTGAAATCCGTTGGGAAAGTTAGAAATGAGTTTGGACTTCTGCAACAAAACAATTTCAGAGATCTACACGCTCCTCTCACGGTTTTCTAAACAGAAAAAAGAGGTACAGGGCATATAATTCTGGAAGACCTTTTTCAGTGCCCCCAACCAAGGCTTTCTGTGTCGGCGGTAGTTTCAAATCCTTTCAAGAAGTTGGTCCAACGTGAAGCTTTCTTTCTTTGGGGCCAGTGACCCAGTGCTGTGTTTTGTTTATAAGGAGAAGAAGCTCGTGGTCAGCCTTACTCAGCATTAACAGATAATAGACTCCAGACTTCTCTTCAGAGATGTTTTGTTTTACCTGCTCTCCGACATGCTCCAAGAGCAGATGAGACCGCGATGGTACGGTAGCCTGCGGGGGACATGTTATGACAGCAGCGCGGCGTGTTCCCTGGGTTTGGTTTAGACAGCTTCGGCCTGAGGTCAGATCTGTGAAGTGTAAACGCTCCAGCTGCTCAGCCTCACTGTCTCTACACCGCAGGGCTGAGCAGAAACACATGCGCGTCGCCCTGGGTTCGGTCTGTCAGGCAAAACAGGACCTCGGACTTTTGAAGCAGAGGAAATCTGTTATGTGGTTTCCTACTGAGCTGGTGCCACACAGAAGTACAGATACTGCAGGACAAATATAACTCCAATAAAAGCAGAAGTTGTTCATTTAAATTATGACTGGAGTGAAAGGGGTTCCCAAAAATTGTGCTATGGGAAATACTCAGAGTAGATGATAGAAATCCATTTGAATAAGAGTTAGCAAAAGTCACTTTGCAGCCTCTAAAACAATTCTTTTTTTTCTTTTTTTCTGAATTCGCCCTCCGTACGGCAACACGATGGGGACAAACGTCTTTCTCGTTGTGAGTTAATGGCATGATAGAGTACATTAACTGCTATTCATAGAAGGTGTATTATGATGCTTTTAATATGAACAAAACTTTATAGAAATGTAGTGGAGTAGAAAGTATTATGTGTCTTTCAAATGTGGAGTAAAGGTAGGAGGTTCTCAACACGAACACTACTGAAGTAAAAATCATCAAAAACTCAAGTTAAGTACATTGTCTCAGGTTTCTGTCAGTCAGAGGATTTAAGGTCATAGTCAAATTACCAAATTAATTGTTGGCCATTGTGGAGTGTTACTGTTATACATTTGTCCTGCATATATCCTTGTTGGATAGATTATGTCTCCCTCCCCGGCTCTGTTTTAACCCTGTCCCAAAATACTCCTCCAGACAGCGTGCAGATTAACCCGGCGTACCCCTGTGGCTCTGGCATGGCCCATCCTGAGATGTGTGTTTGTGTGTGGGAGATACTGGGGTCTCTCCAATGCAGGAGGAGATTGTTTGGTATTGTTGTTTTTACATTTTGAATTCTTGTTTATAGCTGCTCAAGGTGCATTTTTGATATGGCGTGCAATACAAGTCAAATGTCAAACATGGGCAGTGTGTTCAGGAAGATTTCAGAGTTGTTGTTTTTTAAAAAACATTATATTTGACTTATGTGTCAGGTTAATGCTGTGAAATCATTTATGCATTTTCTATTGGAAGAAAAAAATGTCAACGATTACTCTACGCTACTCTACTCTACAATACATAACCATTTTAATTCATAAAGTTTTGAAAAGAAATAGAGATATGCTGCATTCATGTGGACTGGGGAGCTCGTTTTCCCGAGATGTGACATCATTGCCTCCATTGGATTGTGTTCATGTGCTTTTTATGAGGGAAGATGGGGATTTTGAGGTCATCAAATAAAAATGGACTTTTATCACTGATTAGCGCTGGGCTCAGCTAATCATTTAAATGTGCTGTTAGCGTCTCAAAAGCTAAACGATGTGAGTTTCAAAAAAAATATCACATACATTTACATTTTGCCAGCACTGACGTGACCGCTGATGACCGCTCACACTAAACTCGGAAAAGTAGCAGTGTTGCACTAAAAATCTCACATTAGACGTTAAAAGAACAACTGCGGAAGTGGTTTTCCGCAGTTGAGCGAGCGTTCACATGCGTTTCCCAGCGATTTCCCCAGTTCCGGAAGACCACGTGAACGCAGCAATAGGATCAGGGAACGCCCACAAATGGCAACAGTCGAGGGGGATAAAGTGACAAAAAAAATTTTACCCTTATTGGACAATCTGCTCCATTGAAACATTCATGATGACCTGATTTTCACTCAACTTAATTTGTGTCGACCAAATATGATAAAAAGACTAAAAATAAAGAAAATAAAAAAGATTTCCATAACTGACTTTCTTCCCCCTTGCTGTGGCCACACCTCCTGGTAGGGGTTGCCGACTGTATCTATCCACATTTTCATTCAAAATCGAGCCCACAATGTTTCTATGCTGTGATGTCACCTGCATGCTCTCTTCAAAAACAGGAAAACTAAACTCTCACAGTCAGATGATTATTCAGATCACAACGTTTTAAAAAAAATCTGAGGATATGACTGGTATACAAACTATTATTTATCAAGATATCATGTGTATCAATATCTCGTCCCTCAGTGACAGGCCAGCACTTCCCCCTTCCCTTCTCGCCCCGCAGTTCTCCCAGGGCCACGTTAATCCTCTTACTGGTTGTCCCGTGGCCCACACTGACACAGTTGTGGGTACATTCACTGTGTTCCTCTTCGGGCCGGGGCACAGGCGCGACCCCCTCCCGGTCCTCTGAATGACACCCCCGTCCCCGTCGGCGCTGCCTCCCATCCGCACTTCCTCCTCCTCTGAGCCGATCCTCAATCAGCTTTTCTCTCCCGCATTTTACTCCTGAACAAAACGCTGTGGAGCCCGCTCACCTCACGGAACATTTTTACATAGAGGTGCATTGTGAGCTGCTGGAGTGGATTTTAGTGTTCTTCACTGGGGAAAATGGAGTTTCTGTTGTATCTATGAGAATAAAATACAGAGCTTTCATGCGTGGAGTCATTTGACCTCCAGGAGCTGCCTTTTAACTCTTTGCAGTTTGAGTGTAACCAAGCAGACATTAACATTATGTTTAGTTTACTACAGTGAGTTTTTCTTATGTATATGAGCTGACCTTTGATCGAAAGGG
Source organism: Proterorhinus semilunaris (assembly GCA_021464625.1). Taxonomy (NCBI): domain Eukaryota; kingdom Metazoa; phylum Chordata; class Actinopteri; order Gobiiformes; family Gobiidae; genus Proterorhinus; species Proterorhinus semilunaris. Next base: position 24,346,804 of record CM038356.1, on the reverse strand, counting down.
CAAACATATTGATTGTGTCTATCATCAAGCAGAAGTTAGTGCTCTCACCTCATAGCAAGAAGGTCTCCTCCAAGAAGGGCCTTGTGTGGAGTTTCTGAGCCATATGACTGAGAACCTCACAGAGTGGTGTCCTGATGGTGCCCAGAGTCGAGACTAAACATGGTGAGGCTGCTTATCAGTTTTATGCTGCTAAAATCTGGAAAAGATTTCCAGAAGATGTGAGAGAGAGCTCAACTCTCTAACAATGTTCAAATCCAGGCTAAATCCACGTTCTTTATAGCGGTGCATATGTCAACTGAGAGTACTTAATCTGCACTCCTCGCATGAATGTAATTCATAATTTTAATATTTTTGTTTTTATGCAGATTTCATCTGTCTTCTTGAAATGTTCTATAACTGTGGAGCACTTAGAATTGCCTTGTGTACGAATTGTGCTCTACTGTACATAATAATAATAATAATACATTTTATTTATATTGCACTTTACATTTCAAAGAAACCTCAAAGTGCTAGAACAGGTGAATAAAATCAGATAAAAACAAAATTAATATTGACATAGTAAAACAAAGCAAGCACAAGGGCAAAAACAAATTAATCAAAGGCTTTGTAGAAACAGACTAAAGCTTATCATGCCTAAAAACAGGTACATTAATGGATCTCTTCTGTGGCCAGAACTCCCCTAAAAAAAGATATTCTGAATTCTACAAAAAAAAAATCTAAAATTCAGAAAGAAATAAAACATGAATTAAAAGAACCAATCATCTGATAACGTTTTAGAAAAGCTATTGTTCCATGTAGTACTTGGGATATTTATTATAGGGTCTCTGTTGTAAAGTGTGTTGGACATATGTGAAAAGAATTTACCATATGAGCCATATGTGGAAGGGGAAAAAAGTTATACATTGCATTAGAAATCCAGTCTGAAAGAGAAACAACGGTTGCTTCAGCATTGGACAAATGTAACCTACAGTATTTTTGCTTAACCTATCATCCTCTGCACTCGCAGACTCCCAGTTTGACCTGACAGATTGCATAATGTCTGTGTTTCTCCCACACTCTTTATACTGACACTTTGAAAGTGAGGCTTCCTGCTGCAGAGCTGGGAGGAGACAGGCAGGGAACACAGTAAACAAACTGGTTGACACCAAACACCTGTCTGTCCCTGAATGCACCATCGCCAACTCTCATTACAGTCTGCGTTGGCCAAAGCCAGAGTTATCGTCTTTGGTATTTTTGTAATTTGTCCAAAACAGCCTCTAATGCATCAGTATTGTTTCAAAAATCGACCACACGTGTCCATTTTGAAACTCTGGCAGTCCGTTTTATTGCACTCATACGACAAACTTTTACATTTTTGTAGTACTGCCAGTGAAAGAAGAAAGTGCAAATATCCTGAATAGATTTGGGAGATTCCTTTGTAAGCCGGTGTGCCTTTTTGTCTTAAAGAAAACCAGCCGTTTTCCTGTGTTGTCGTTGTACACCATAAAATAGTATCGCTACGACGGAGGTTACTTTTTCCCTATTTAACATTACCTTTAATTGACAACACCGCGTATTCAAACTGGAGGAGGAGTTGAGAGTCGTCAAAAACTACTCTACATAAACTAATAATTAAATACCAGGAATTGATGACACATCAAGGAGTTAAACAAGTTAAACGTTTATTTCCCTAACATGTCATCTCAATACAGAATTCTGTTTTTCCTATCCATCGTGAGTCTGCCTTCAGCCGTTCCCATGGTCAGACTGACTCTTCCTGGGGAAGCACAGCACTCCACATTCCATTGTCCACAAGATTTCCCATTGGCTCCCCAAAGCTGTCCATTCAGTTCCGTCGTAATTTGACCCCTTCTGTCCAAATGGCCAGTGGACCGGGTGGGGGTTGCTGTGTCTTGAAACAAAAGATTCTGAGGAAACCACACCTTTCTGCACTGAATGACAACTTTTGGTTAGTTTGCTAAATAGCCAAAGGAACAAAACATCGTATAAAAATATTATATCTCTTCAGACCCCCTTTTTGACCTCCCAAAGGAGGACAACAAAACCATAATATTTTCAAGTTCACAAAAGTACAGCCTGTATCAAAAATCACAGTACAATTTCACATATTATAACACCAAAAAAAACATGTTCACTGTATGTAGGGCATACTCAACCAGCCGCTGAGTGGTTTCAAAATCATCTCTCTCTTCCCATGTGTAACTTCCGCTTACTAATCTTTCCAGGCGGAACTCAGCTGGTTTTTATTCCGTGTCAATGGTACATGTCAACTTTTATGTCCCCCTGGGACCGTCTCTGATTGACACAAAAATAAACATTCCTGCACACAAAACACAGCAAGCGCAACAACACCGAACAGTGTTGTTTAGATATTATCTCCACCACAATATTCTCCATCACAGCCTTGTCGGGGGTCGTTCCATTCATATCTCAAAGCCTGCCGTACTCTTTCCAAGTACAGGCTGGGACCACCCCCTTCTGGCGTTTCCCTTGTCCCGAGCTCCGTGTCCCCCTGGGACGCATCACCCATCGTATAGATGCCCCCAGTGGAACCCAGAGCCCTGGAGACCATGCTGCGAATGAGAGGCACAACACAACAAAACAAGAGCATTACACCTATAAGAATACCCACCTTTTGAAGGATATGGATCCAGGAACCGGAATTTAACCAATTTAGCCAGGTCCACTGAGGACCCTGGTCTTCTTGAGACGCGAGGAAGTCTTTGAGTTCCTTTACTTTATTTTTAATGGCTGTCCAATTGCCAGTTTCGTCGGGGAATATATGTACAGCAGTGGTCAAGGCCAACTGCTGCGCACATACCACCCTGTTCAGCGTACATGGCGTCTAACGCCACTCTACTTTGCATAACCACAACAGCCACTGCCTTAAGTTCTGGACTCCGTTCCATTTGGTCCAAGATGTCGCCTATTACCTCAGTTAGGTCCTCCAGGATCCACCATACCTCATTTAGACGCTGCATGGAGGACGCCACACCGATCATAGGGATCAGCGTGGCGATAAATCCTTTCCCATCTCCGAACAGGGGCTTACGGCCGCCGTCATCAGAGAAAGGTACGTATGATTGACCGAGGGTACGGTTTCCCACCTGCAGGGTTGAGTTGGTAATCATGGCCGTGTGCTTAGCTAATTTTACCCATTTATTCTCTCCTGGTGTATGACCCCCCATATTGAAAGACCGTCGCTTCCTAGATCCATCTCCCTCTGTGGAAACAGACATGTTAGATACATCATAAATCACAGGTTTCAAAACAGCATATTTTGTTCCTTCTTTGTTTTCCCATGTTTTTATCATTTTTTCTGTACAATGGGTGATCCAGTCTAGGGTGTGTTGGTCCGACACTGCTTCTCTCATTTTCACCAACATTGTACCTGCATTGTTGCAGTAGATGACCAGATTTTCTCCAGGTGTTTTACCTACGTCTTTGTATACCTTGTAGAGGGCCAATTTCAATTCTTTGATAGGGTGTCCTCTGACCCGTCCCTCACCACTATGTGGATCGTCTATTTTTATTACTGTTGGTATGATGAGCAAGCAAAGAGCAAGTGTCAGGCCCCACACCCCGTATGGACACCTTAAAAGGTCCTGGTTTTAAAACCCAGGCCTTAAGTCCATATTTGTTAGTCTTTTTTATGTCTTTGTGACCGTGTGGGTCGGGGTTGGTGTCCCCCACCCCCTTCAGTGGGGCTGTTAGACCCACTACCATATTCGTCAGGATGTGTCAACCGTCCGGGATGCGTATGAGTCCAGTAAGCCGGTTTTCTCAGAACAGGGCTTCAAGTGTGACCAGTGGTACCAGTTGTCACGCCCCTCTACCTTAACTGCGGTGGCAGTCCTTTGAGTCACTTCAAAAGGTCCTAAGTATCTGGGAGCGTCCAACAGGTCCTGGTGTTTTTAATGTAGACCCTCGATGGTAAGTCCACTCAGGCAAGGTCGCTGAGTTAGACTTAGGCGGGCACCCGGGCATGGCCATTTTTATGCTCTTCCGCTGATAACAAGTTCGCAGCCGCCACGTCCACCAGTCCATGAAGGGTTATTAACTGGGTGTAAAAAGTGGAGCCGGACGCCCCGCTCTGTACATATGGAGGAGGGGCCGATGGGGCCAAAGCGGGAGCTCCTCCGCTCGGGAGGGGCTCTCGAATTCCTCCCCGTATTGATTCTGTCAGGTCGTTGTCTCGGTTCATGCTCCCTCCGCGTCCGCTATATTTTCTACATCACTATGCTTTGGTCAACTTTGATTATTGTAAGGCGCTTTAGAAATAAAACTTGATTGATTAATTTGGGTCAAAAACTCACAATTACGACCACTCACAAGCACCCACCGAGACAAGGAACCAACAGAGATCTGTAACAGAAACACAAAAGAACAGACGAAAATTACAAAAACAAAAATTCTCATCAGGGCCGCTCACCGTTAGAACGACCATGCCAGCTAATCTTGCAAATTATGGCTGGACTCAAAAACCTATTTAACTTAATCTATCTGTTGGAATGCTAGGGTCAATTTTATCTGGAAAATTCAGAAATTCAGGTTTCATTAATCTACAGAGAAAAACTCTCTTTTAGCTTCTGTTTCCCACATTTACCACAGATTCTGTGTGCACTTCAGAATCACAGCAAACGTAAAAAACAGAGTATTATAAATTGATTTACCTATCTGAAACTGAAATCTTAGTTGGCCATAACATTTGTCAATTCGTCACTTTATGTTTTCGTTTGTCTTGTCATTTAGATATATGTGTATCAGTTCCTTCTCATGCCAAAATAAACCAAATTATAATAATTTCCCCACATAAGTAACACCCCCTCTTGGACTGAGGACACTCAGTCCAAAAAAGAGTCACGTAACATGCATAAACAAGTGAGACCCCAATCCTTGTACAGGAAACACAACAAACCAACTCAAATTGCACTGGAGGTAAATACCTCCGGCACCTACATAACACAAAGAAAACAATAGCAAAATAACAAATGTCAGGTGCAGGCCAGGGAGGCTGAAAGTGGGAAGAATTGGGTCGACAGGGCGAGTGAGAGGTGGACACCACTCGTCAGGTTCGCGACCCGGACAGCATGTGAGGTCCAGGGAGTGTCCCCAAAAGGGATCACACCAGCACTGGTGCAGTCCAATCGCGGCAGAGGACCGTCAGACAGGCTTGGGAAGGAGCTCTCAGCGGCTCCCAAAGTGAGAATAACAGTCACCTCCAACCTGAGTACACAAACTAATGAGTGTAGATGGTTTCAATAGGGATTATAACATACATTTTCAAGATCAGTGTCCACTGGATTCCCGTGGAATCAAAGAGGAGTCTGATCTCAGGCCCCAAAATGGCCTGTCAAGGTCATAAAAGTTTCCTCTCGATCTGCTCACGGATTGACGCCAGGAGCAGAGCAAGAGAAAGGATCGAAACCCAATTCACTTCAGCTTTTTTTTTACAGTTCTATCACATGTCAATGCCCTCTAAGGCATCAAATCCAAATTTTGTATTAAAACATTCAGACAAATGCATTTAGTTGTAACTGAAAGATTATCGATTCAATTTAGTAAATAAACCAGCATCAGTAGGTCCTAAAGACCATCTTTATCTGGTGCATTAAGATATTTTCAGTCAGTTCATAAACACGTAATTCTCTATCATGGTGTCGTGGAATGATGTCCCAAAACGGACATAAGTCTAGCATTAATGTCTATAGAGTAGGCATACATGGATGGAGAGTACAGGACATTTTAGAAACTTCAATTTCTTACCAATCTTTTGTTTCACTCACGCTTTGGTCATGGAACAAATTCTTTAGCCTATTGTCCAGGAGAGAGAGCAAACGAGTTATAAACACATCATATTATTGTTCTATAGGGTGTAAACAGTACACAGTCACACCTCGTTTGCCTAATTAATTTTGTTATTTTAAAAGGACCATTCATGTCCACTAAGGTTAGTCTTAAAAGCTTTTCTATATCATATTAAAGTACAGTGATCAATGGGTGGGTGGCTTTGGCAAAGTGAATGTTTGATCCAAGGTCAAACGTCAGTTGTACAGTCCTTCAGCTCTTCCCAGTAGATATATCTGCATTCAGCAACCACTGTCAGACAGCAAGGTGTTTGTCCAATCAGGGAAAAGTCACTGTTAGTCCATTCAGAGAGCACAAAACTGTTGCTCTCACTGTCATCAGCATATCACATCCGAGGAGAGAAACAGGAGTCTGAGTTGGTGTGTCAGATTCAGTCCTGTGAGCTGACTAGGCACTGGCTTGGTGAAAGGTTTTGGGTGGTCTTCCTGTATCCACCCAGTAGATGGTGTCCGTTAATGATCACAGTCTCATAGTTCACAGATGAGTGTTGTTCACCTTTATCCACCAGCACGTCAAGAGTCTGTCCGTTCACCTTCACAGGTAACAGAGTTCTGCCGTCCCATGCCACTGAACCCAGCAGCTGCCAATGATCAGAGTAGCATGGTTCCCATCAGCGTTGTTGTAAACGCCTCGATCTCCTCGAACGTTGTTGGTCATCTCGTCTGAAACAATCCTTGGCCACAATTACCAACACCACACCCACAGGTCACTGCACATTCAAGTAAACTCATTATTACTCTTTTTTCATTATTACTTTCATTACTCGCTCCTTTAAGCTGCACCTTTAAAAGTTGCACTCATTTCTTTCAGTTCAATTTTGCTCTCGCTTCTGGTCAAGGGCATTCTCAAAATGTATTCATTAATTTATTTGGTTGTCTTTAACAATAATTTGAATTTTGCATAATTGCTCCTTCATAACTTTTGGTAATGCGTCCAAAATGGCGCATAAAGATCAACTTAAACTCTAAATCAATAGTGGTTTGTACTTCCAATCAATGTATTAAAACTCACGACAGGTCTTCCCTGCTACAGTTTTCATACCACGGCGCCACCGTGTGGAGAGAGGTTCTATTTTTTTTAGCAACATCTCTCAGAGCCCTAAATGCTCCGTCAATCACAGGCTTAAAAAAAATAGCATTTTTCTCACACTGATTTTGGATACTCGTTCTTCAAATGTATGCTGTGGAGACATAACTCTACCACCAGCAGAAATGTTCCTCTTTAAAAACAAAACAAAATAATAACTTTTAAAACAATAACCTTTAAAACAAGAAATTAGGTCAAAAAATGTTCTTTTTTCTACTTTTTTGTTTTGCAATGAGGGGCGGAGCAATTTCTCCACTTACCCTCCTACACGGATGTCTGGGCACAAAGGAAAATGGCCACTTTCCCAATGCGCCCATCACTTCCCGTTTAATCAGTCCTTTGCTGCGTCTACACAAATGCAGACACAGCAAATGCACTTTTAGTTTCACTCCGGACACACTCAGTCACTCTACAATAAAGAGAACATTACACAAAGAGACAACAAGACACAATAATTTCCACAAACAAAACAACAGTTAACAAAAAACCAAACAGACTAACAAGAACAACCAAAACAATTTAGTATTCTCCCCCTCCGATCAACAAAATCAGATAAGTGTATAAAAATAAAAACACGCGTTAAATAGTATAATGTGCCTAAAGTCCGATGCCTTTCAGTGAAAACCTAGAGGCCATACGGTTGCACTACAGCGATGGCGGCCAGAAACTCCGGTATTACAAAATAACAGCCAAATAACAGTACGACATGGAAAAAACTAAATGCTAAAGCTAATCCTTTGTTCTCAGAGCTAACTTAGCAACCTCGCACACCAACAGCAAACAGATCATATCGAAAACAAACCATGCACCACACTTCAATAAAATCCTACACTACTACACAGAACAGCCTTCAGTGTCCACACACCGAGCTGGGTTTAACACATGTGTGGGTTTAGTACACGTTTATCAACAATATGCTGTATGCTAACGCACTAAGCTAACCATGCTGTATGCTAGCGCACTAAGCTAACGAAGCTAACGAAAGCTAACAAAGGCTAATATAAAATATAGAATTTAAGAAACCCCGTTTCTCAGGCCTTCAACCTATTTATAGAATCACCGTTCTAAGGGCCTTCAACCCGTCTTTTAGACAGACCCCAAATCTGTCTACGATTATTTCAACGTTTTATTTCAGACCGTGCGTCCACGGCCTTGGGCGATTCTGCCTACGTGCATTTCAGCTTTTACAGGGGTAAAACCCAACGCGCAGCCCGTTAATTACTCGTAATTTCAGTTTATCCCACTTATTTTGTCTTCTGTGGTATCTAAGATATCAAATTATAACGTTTCTTTCCTTAATTCCACCATCAATTCACAGATTACACCACACAACAGACAACTCCGTTAAAAAGTAATCTAAAATTTGGAAAAATATGCCAACTAGACGTACTTTGAGACTCACACAATAGTAGAGGTCAAAAGCAGTCTTACCTTAAGCTAGAATGACGTCCATGAAATTGTTGTTGTATGATGTGGAAGAAAGAACCTGGTATTTCTAACGCAAAATGGGTTTTTTTTTTCTCGAAGACCGAACCTCGTCGCGTCTCCGTTTGACGGCTCTTCAGCACCCCCTGCAGTTCTCCCGGGGTCACCACATAAAGAAAACCAGCCGTTTTCCTGTGTTGTCGTTGTACACCATAAAATAGTATCGCTACGACGGAGGTTACTTTTTCCCTATTTAACATTACCTTTAATTGACAACACCGCGTATTCAAACTGGAGGAGGAGTTGAGAGTCGTCAAAAACTACTCTACATAAACTAATAATTAAATACCAGGAATTGATGACACATCAAGGAGTTAAACAAGTTAAACGTTTATTTCCCTAACATGTCATCTCAATACAGAATTCTGTTTTTCCTATCCATCGTGAGTCTGCCTTCAGCCGTTCCCATGGTCAGACTGACTCTTCCTGGGGAAGCACAGCACTCCACATTCCATTGTCCACAAGATTTCCCATTGGCTCCCCAAAGCTGTCCATTCAGTTCCGTCGTAATTTGACCCCTTCTGTCCAAATGGCCAGTGGACCGGGTGGGGGTTGCTGTGTCTTGAAACAAAAGATTCTGAGGAAACCACACCTTTCTGCACTGAATGACAACTTTTGGTTAGTTTGCTAAATAGCCAAAGGAACAAAACATCGTATAAAAATATTATATCTCTTCAGTCTCTATCCTCTCTTTTCCATGGCCGTCATGAATCCACTGGAACAGTTTCATATGGACCATTTGTGAGCAATGCAAATGCTGCCTATTTGTTTCTCTCAAAGTGTGGTAGAGACAGTTATAATTCTGGTGCAATTCCTACTTTACCCCGAATAATCCCATCAATATCAGAACAAACATGGCGGCTTTGTGACGCTTGTCATGTCACGATAGCCCTTAGTGCATTCTGGAGGACAAAGTAGAGCTGAAGCGGATTCCCAGTGCAGACTAGCCTGGTTACCCTCGCTTCCTCTCGCTGTTGAATCTGACAGACTTTCGTTTGTTTGTTTGTTGCAGACACAGGCGCACGCTTTTAGGCAGATCGCAGCACATGGCCGCAAGATCTTATTAAAGATTTGATTTAGGGGAAAAAACTGACTGGAGACCGGGACATGCCCACGGAGGGAAACCGTTCTGTAGTAAGCCTCAGGGGCAGGTACAGCATTTTCGGGCAAGTATAGCAAGAAAGAAAACAACGTCTTTTATTACTATTTTATTTTCATACCTAGAGTTCCCGTCATAGAGCTGTCTTTCTTACACAAAAGCTAGTACCTCTCTCTTTCATCCTCCAAAAACATCCAATTACTGAAAGGCTTAAACCACCTCCTGTATTTCTTTCTCCGCTTGGCCATGACTCTTTTAAAGCTGTTACTAAGATACCGGTGTGATGCATTCACTGACACGCGCGCACACACACACACACACACACACCTACACGCACAGCGGTGACAGTGTGATGCGTTCGCTGCCCAGTCTCTTTGATGGCCTCTTTGCTTCAGAATAAACAACATCCCGTACATATAGGGACTTCAAACGGCCAGGGTTTGGTTACACGCCGCGCCGATGTGCAAACAATGAGCGACAGAGGAGCCTGCCGCACGCCTTTGTCAGTCAGACAAAACACCTGCCACAATATCGCTGTGTCCAACATTAAAGGGGCTATGTGGAGTTTGACAGTTTTGCCCCCTCAGGCCAAACGCGTAACTGCAGCCTCGATGATAAGCTCGTGCATGAGGCGCTCAGGCTTTACGAGCACCAGAAATAACAGTCCCGTCCTGGTCAATTTACAGATTTGCAGGCGTGACTTCAACTGAGGTAAGAAACGTTACTGTTTTGTAAGATATTTAGACCAAATCAGTTTGAGTGTATAAGATGTGATACTTGAGCAAATGCACAGCAAAGTGAATCGAGTGAAGAAGCCAAGTAATGCAGATAAACGAATAATTGACGTTTGAAGAAAAAAAACTAAAAACTTGTATACTTTATATGCATAAACGCAGGCCTAAATGTATTAATAAAATAATTCCACTGGTAGAAATGCTACTAGGAAAAGCCTAAATCGTCTCTTCAATTTCCTGGGCCCAAAGTTAGCGTAGCTAACTCGTAAACTATATTGTAAACGGCACATGTCCACTTTTTGAACTCGTTTCACTACTTATAAATCTGTGAACAGTCATGCTTATTTTGCGGCCAAGAAAAGCTAGCATTAGCAACATTATTTTTGCCATTGTAAATACAGCACCATTACCACCGTTACTACTCAAATGTTTTGTAGGTACAGCTCAATTACTGTTATTACTGACACTACTAGTCTGCTACTAATACTACACAACTTCTCTGTAGGTATAAAACTATTAGATCAACTATTTTGGTAACTTCCAAATATGATTATTTTATGGCTTGTTTCAGTGAAGTTTGTACAACATGCACGGACAGTCGGACACCGTTGTTTTGAAGCATCAACAACACTTTTCCCCCACGTATTTTAGTAATAATTTCTACCTTTCCAGCAAAAATAAGCTGCGGGTCTTTTGAGAGATTCTCTCAACATTTTTCGATGTTTACTCTGGTTCTTTGCCTACGCCGATCAGACTTGACTTTTGCCTTTTGTGTCACACTCGAATAAACTCTTTGTTTCTTTTTGTTATTTGGGGTCCGGGCTGGAGTTTCGATGGTGCTTGAAGCCGGTCTCTTCTTATTCTCCGCTAAATCCATCCTTCCGAAGTTACCACTCGCTCGGCAGCGTCAGTATAGAGGAGCTACAGCTAACGCTACAGCTAACGCTACAGCTAACGCTACAGCTAACGCTACAGCTAACGCTACAGCTAACGCTACAGCTAACGCTACAGCTGAGCGTGAACGCGCATGACGTCATTACGCTGTTTGCTTGTTCGACCCGAGCATAGACTATTTAAGTGACTTTACAGCATATAGAGGCAATCGCTGTGAAAAGGCCAGGGCTCATTCTACTCACCAGGGCATTGCTGGAGCATGCATGAGGAAGAAAGTTTTAATTTGTAAACATTTATTTGTGATTAAACTTATGTATAGTCCCTTTAATCACAGGGGGTAGAGCTCTAACATATTTTAAAAAGCAAGAAATTAGGATGAGTGCGTATCGGGATGACACATTTGCACAACCCTGGTAACATTTTGCAAAGTGAGTCTCAGCGTGTGCTCTGATGTGTAACTACGTCTGGTATGTTGTTATGTAGAGCCTCCCCTACATTTCAGTGTGCAGTCCTAAATATTTACACATCACAGTTTACTTTCATTTCTGGCCTGCTCCACAGCACACCCGTACAAACGATGTACTTTCGTGACCAAAATAGAAAAGTAAAGCATGTTGTTTTGCTCATGCTGTGGAGATATTTCAGTCATTTTGTTTTGACCTTGTTATTGTGACGTGAGGGTATTAAACTTTGAACATTAAAAGGTAAGTTTAAAGAGCAATGATGGGACAACGCCACCTGGAGAGATGGCTCCAGGACCAAAGTTTTAGAATAAGGCCTCGCTAAGTGTGGACATAAAGCAAGACGTGATCACAGTTTACAAAAGTACAAAAGTTATCCTTTATTTTGGTTAACACAATGGTTAAAACACTATAGGCCTATAGGAGAAAATAAATAAGACATTTATCATATTTAAAAAGATTATCCCTGTCTAAGGAGAGTGGTAATTTTCCTTATTGTTTCTGTATTCGGACACAAAATTAAAGCACAGCACAGCAATTAATGCAAGATAAATAAAACCAAAAAGAAACAAGCCATGCAAAACAAACGTTAATAGGCAAAACAATTAATAATGCAAAGAACAAACAAAGCCGGTAAATAATGCAGGCAGTAATAAAAATAGAATCAAAATAAAGAAACACAAAGTAACAATAACCAACTCACCGATGGAGGGATTTTTGGGTTACAGAGAAACCAAACCCAGCATTAATGGCGCACCGCGCTTTTGAATCGCTAGGCCACGGCAATACAGTCCGCGCGCGCTGACGCGCATTAGCGCAACGGGGCCCACCGCGTTTGTGGCAGTGGACCAGCCGGACCGACTGCTGGAGTGGTGTACAGGGCGCGTGCCCGTAGCAGGGTAGGATGCGAATGAGCAGAGCTGGACAAAACAACGGACTCCCGCTGGAAGCCGCGGTCCTTGTTATGGACCACGCACAGAAAATCTCGAGCCTACAATGGAGACACGAGTCGTAATATCTTCAAAGCACAAACTAAAACACTTTGAACCTTACCTGCGGTGGAAGGCATGAGCTCGCGGCTAGAAGACGAGGGGGAGAGCCGGTGTGGGATCAGCGGCTAGTCCCCACTGCGGCTCAGGATCTAGAGGGCGGAATTTGGATCAGCCGCGGCCCAGGCCAACAAGACAAGGCGGAACAACGAGCGACCTACCTCGAGCAGAAAGCCCTGAACTCACAGCCAAAGCCGAACGGGAGCACCCCAGCGCACAAACGTCCACACAAGGAAGTGCCGATTACTAGCGCGCAGCTGAGACTCTGGAATAACGCACAAATTTTGGTTCAGTCTCGGCGTAAAGCCACCAACCCGAACGGGAGCCACAAGCAACTCACCCCAAGCCAGAAGTCTCCAACTCTTGCGACAAGTACAGCTGGAGTGCCCCGGAGAAGACGCGTGCTTCAGACAAGGAAAGTCTCGGCCGGTTACCGAATGCCGCAACTGCCGCACCCAAACTAAGTCATGTGAGCGCGCGCGGCCGCTCCATCTGCTTATAGGCCCTGCTCGGTGCCACCTACTCGCCACCATCCGGTAAGACGCGCACCGACATGTCACATTCTACTCCCCCTCAATGTGTCGTCGCCCCGACGACCAACAAGCTACAGCGACAGCACGATCTACCCAAACGAGTCTGACTGGTCCACCTGGAAAAACAAAGGGCTGTTTAGTGTGCGGGCTATGAAGACGAGCCACCAAGAGCGTATGGCAAGCGGTGAGGGTTGGGATGTTGCCCGGCCGTCGCACGAGTAGTGCGGCGCACGGAGGGTCGGGTGGGATTAGGTGGAACCATTTCCTCCCTCTGGCCTATAGCGGTCCCTACTGGTGCGTCCTCAACAGGGGCAATACCAGGGTTGTTGGAAGAACCTGTGGCGACAGAAGGGGAAGGATGGGCGACATGAGACCCCATGGAGGGGGGCATTGTGGCTACCGGCACGGAACACCAGAGCCAAGACTGGCCCTCTGTTGACGATTCACTGGGGGGGGTGTCAACAGCGGGTGCCTCGGACAAGGGAAGGTCAGGTGGAAGCATGGACTTGACCTGAGGCTTAAGCATGTCTCTATGAACGTTACGGGATGCCTGCAAATTGGACAAAGGGGCCACAGTATAGATTGGCCCATTGCCGGTCGGAGCCTTCATCACTTTGTAAAGTTCGGAGCACCAAATGTCTTGGATCTTATGGCGGCCCCTCCTACTATGGTCCCTAAGGTAGACAAGTTGACTGAGCTCCAACGGTGCGTCCTTGACACGAAGATCATGTCGCTCCTTTCTCCGATCAGCGTTTGCAACTAAACGGGCATGAGCGCCCGCAAAGGCTACTTTCAAACTAGAACAATGCTCCGCCACCCAGTCCTGAACAGTTCCGGCAATGGGGTCTGGGACCTGACCAAGGATGAAATCAATCGGGAGTTTGGGCTCCCGGCCAAACATCAAGAAAAACGGAGACTCACCAGTGCTTTGGTGGGGTGTGGTATTGTAGGAATAAAGCACCTGCGGGAGACAAGACGCCCAATTCTGTTTGTGGGAAAAGGGGAGGGTCCGCAGAAGATTGTGGAGCGTACGGTTAATCCGCTCGCATTGACCGTTTCCCGCCGGATGGTATGGTGTTGTCCTAGATTTCTCAACACCATACAAGTGGCATAGTTGGTGAAGTAGTGCACTTTCAAAACTCCGACCTTGGTCGGAATGGATCCGGCTTGGAACACCAAACTTAAAAAACCATTCCCTTGTCAGAACTTGAGCGACTGTGATGGCCCGCTGGTCCCGCGTTGGTATGGCTAATGTGTATTTGGTGAACACATCAGTCATTATCAACACATTCTCAACCCCGCTTCGAGTTGGCTCCAGAATGGTAAAGTCGATGGCTAAGATTTCGTTTGGTTTTGATGCGAGCAGATGGCTCATGTAGCTGTGGGGAATGGGAGCTGAATCTTTTGCAACTTGGCAACGCTCACATTCTCTCACCCACTGCCTGATGTCTGACGACATTCCTGGCCAGTAGCAGCGTAGGCGGACGAGCTCGGTGGTCCTCTCAATGCCCTGGTGACCATGTTCATGGTGTAGTTGTCGGAGGGTTTGCTGCCTCAATACGGCAGGCAAAAGTACCTGAAGAACGCCTTCCCCGCCATCAGACCGCGAGATGCGACGATATAGTACACCATCCCTTTCTACCAACCTGTCCCATTGCTGGAGTAGGGTTAACGCTGATTTGGAGAAATGACGGCGCTCGACTTTAGTGGGGCGAGCTTGTCTCCTCCAGAAGGTCTTGAAATGGCTCAAAAGCGGATCCGACTCTTGTAGGGCACCAATGTCCGGCAGCGAACAACCAGGCAATGCCGTGATCATTGACTGCGCTGCCGCCCGTGGTCGACCTACTTGCTGAAGGTCCAGAGGGACCGAGCTACCTGGCAGAACGTTAGCTGTCAAGTCAGAAGGTGTGAAATACTGTCGAGACAAGCCATCGGCATTGGCATTGCTGCGCCCAGATCGATATTTAATCTCGAAGTCAAAAGCAGCAAGCTGCGCAGCCCACCTGTGTTCCAGCGCTCCAAGCTTGGCCGACTGGAGATAGCTAAGTGGGTTGTTGTCAGTATAAACCGTACACCTATGCCCCAGCAGATAGTCCCTAAACTTTTCGGTCATAGCCCACTTGAGCGCAAGCAGCTCCAACTTCATGGAGCTATAGTTGGACATGTTGCGCTCAGTGGGCTTCAGACCTCGACTGGCATAGGCAACAGGCCGTATGCCACTCCCGGTGTCCTGTGAGAGTACTGCCCCCAGTCCGCAAAGACTGGCATCTGTCTCCAAGATGAAAGGCCGTGAGAAATCGGCATAGGCCAACACAGGGGCTGAAACGAGCCTGGCCTTTAAAGCCTTGAAGCTGTCCTCGCACTGAGAAGTCCAGGCTTCGCCCAGAGGCTTCCCTGACCCTTTCCGGGCCTTTGTCCCCGCCAGGGCTGCCACAAGCTTATGTAGAGGTGCGGCCAATTTGGCGAATCCCTCTACAAAGCGCCGATAGTAACTGGCAAAACCCAAGAAAGAGCGCAGCTCAGACAGGTGGCCAGGTCGCTTCCACTGGGCAACAGCCTCGATTTTAGAGGGGTCAGTAGAGACGCCCTTGCTGGAGATTATGTGCCCAAGGTACCGCACTTCTTGTTGGAAAAAGGCACACTTCTCCCATTTGGCCTTCAGGCCTTCCTTCTGAAGGCGACCCAAGACCAGCTCGAGCCGCTCGAGATGCTGTTCCACCGAAGTGGAGAAGATGACGATATCGTCAAGATACAGCAACACCGATTGGCACTGCTGGTCTCCGAACATCCTCTGCATGAGACGTTGAAAGGTTCCCGGTGCATTGCACAAGCCAAAAGGCATTCTGTTCCATTCGAACAAGCCGAATGGTGTACAAAAGGCTGTTTTCGGCTTGTCTTGCTCTGCGACCGGGACCTGGTTGTATCCGCTGGCCAAATCCATGGTAGAGAACCAGCGGGCACCCGACAGCGCATCCAGACTCTCCTCGATGCGCGGCAAGGGGAAAGCATCTTTCCTGGTCTTACTATTTAGAAGCCGGTAGTCCACGCAAAGCCGCAGACTACCGTCCTTCTTTCGGACCAGGACGATGGGCGACGCGTAAGGGCTGCTGCTTTCCCTTATCACCTGAGCATCGAGGAGCTGATTGATATGGGCTTTTACGGCCTCATATTCGGATGGTGGTATACGCCGATAGCGCTGTCGGATGGGTACATTCTCAAGCAGAGGAATCTCGTGGGTGATCAAGTTAGTGCACCCCAAGTCGGCATCATGTGCCGCAAACACACTGCTATATTTCTGCAGCAAAGCCCTCACCCTGGCCTGTTCGTCCCTCCCCAGGATGGACAAGTCCACAGACTCCATCCAGTCGGACACCGAAGGTGTAACCCCCTGAGAGAACACAGTGGCGGGGATGGTGTTTACTTCCGTGACCCCAGCAGGCAAACTCACCACCTCGGCTGTGCTCAATTCTCCAAGGCTAGTCCGAGGGTAGAGCAGGGCGGCGGTCGTCCCAACGTTAACAACTGGAATATAGACTGTACCCTGGTCCACTTGCACGAGACAGGCAGAGGCAAGCAGGCCAGCTGGCAATCCCGACTGAGGAGGTTCGAACAGGACTGACTGACCAGCAAACTGCTCGGGACAGGTGCTGGCAACTAACTTCATCGTACCACCAGGTATCCGTACTGCTCGAGGCCCCCGCACTTTTACCCTGCCAATTACGGGCACTGGCCTCTGAGCAGCCGCCTGGTGGCATTTCTGTAAGGCCTCCACGACTGGGCCCGGAGCATGTACCACAACTGGCAGATCAAACAAGGAAGGACCATGGGCCCCAAAAAGTTCTCTATAACACCGCTTGATAATATTCATCCCCAAAATGCCCGGAACCAATGGTCCAGTACCAGGGGGATCCTTTACAACTAGTATCCCACAATGACCCATTTTCTTATCACAAAGTGCCACATCTAACTCCAGGTAGCCCATGTAAGGGATTTCAAGGCCATTGGCTGCACGCAACTGTAACCAATGGCAGGAGTAAAGGCGATCCGGGCCCCACGGTTCAAAGTATTCCCGGAAGAAACTTTCGGTAATAGTGGACACCATGGAACCGGTGTCCACTAGACAAGAAACCCGGACCCCTCCCATGTTAACCTCAATCGTAGGGCAGGAAGCCATTAACTCCGTAACATTCCCTACCTGTGAGCCTGTGGTTTCTCCTCCTGAACTTTGGCTCCGCGGTCCAGAGGGTTCTAGTTTTCCGATTGGGTAGTACGGGGAGACGTTTCCGCAACTGAATTGGCCCGCGCCCGTGGAAAAACTCGTTCTCCCTCGCATTCCCTGGCATAGTGGCCCAGTTGGTTGCACCGCAAACAGACTATACTACTGCGTGGGGGTCGGGTGTTCGGCCTTGGAGCCTGCAACGAAGCCACCGCCTGGGTCAGGTGGTTAAGCTGGTCTTGCTGGCGCTTCAGCAGTTCCATCACCTCACCCAATCCAGGTGCCGGCGCCGGGCCTACACGGGTGGAACTAAAGGAACCCCGAACCTCATACTGAAGGCCACGAACCGAGGGGAGAGAGAGGCTGCGCTCTCGGAATGGTCCAGAGAGCCCCTCGCGCTCCCATCTAAGGGCCTCAGCTCGTACTTGCAGTAGAGTAGCCATAGGTGTGTCACGGATGAATCGTTTGAGATCCCTACGGAGGCCCCCATCAATGACATGCTCCGTGAACTGGTCTCGGAGAAGTGTAGCAGCATTTGGCACCCCGTCCGGGGCGCACTGCCTTACCTGTTCCATTAGCGCCAGCAGGGCTAAGGAGAATTCCTGCAGTGTCTCTCCTTCCTCCTGTCTTCTAGAGAAGAAGGCCTGTTGCAGAGTTACGTATGGCTGGGAGCGACCATAAAGTTCCTTGAGGATATCCAAGATTTTGTCAGGATTTTCCCGTTCTGCAGCGGGGCGAAATTTGATTTCATTCCTTGCCTCTCCTTCCAGATGGTCAAAGATATAGAAGGCCTGGTCTAAAGCGGAGAGATGCCGGGCTCGCATGCATGCTTGCACTTCCTCGATCCACTCATCTAAGGGCAGACCAGACCTACCATTAAAGGGAGGGCATTTGCGATCCCGCGCCATAACCAGCACGCGATCCGCAGCAGGGGTGTATGCCCCTCGTGGGGAGGGCTGGTCAGTGGAGGTGCCTGGCGTCTGGGGAGCTCCGCCGGCCCCAGCCGAAGCCAAAGCCCCCGCTCGACGAAGCCTCTCGTTGTCCGCCTTAAGCTGATCTAATTGTTCTCTGAGCCGCTCCATTTCCTCCTCCATGCTGACCACTAAGGCAATGCGATACACCTCTAGGCAAGGAGTAAGTAAAGATTTCAACTAACCTGACTCAACTTTTGGTTCCTGAAAGGAATACCGTTGTTTTGTCCAAACAATTTCCCACCCAACCTCAGGATAACCGTGAAGATAACCAGTACTGCTCACGTCTTTGCTTTAAATGTCCATCCTGCCGACAACGCCAAAGGTGACGTGAGGGTATTAAACTTTGAACATTAAAAGGTAAGTTTAAAGAGCAATGATGGGACAACGCCACCTGGAGAGATGGCTCCAGGACCAAAGTTTTAGAATAAGGCCTCGCTAAGTGTGGACATAAAGCAAGACGTGATCACAGTTTACAAAAGTACAAAAGTTATCCTTTATTTTGGTTAACACAATGGTTAAAACACTATAGGCCTATAGGAGAAAATAAATAAGACATTTATCATATTTAAAAAGATTATCCCTGTCTAAGGAGAGTGGTAATTTTCCTTATTGTTTCTGTATTCGGACACAAAATTAAAGCACAGCACAGCAATTAATGCAAGATAAATAAAACCAAAAAGAAACAAGCCATGCAAAACAAACGTTAATAGGCAAAACAATTAATAATGCAAAGAACAAACAAAGCCGGTAAATAATGCAGGCAGTAATAAAAATAGAATCAAAATAAAGAAACACAAAGTAACAATAACCAACTCACCGATGGAGGGATTTTTGGGTTACAGAGAAACCAAACCCAGCATTAATGGCGCACCGCGCTTTTGAATCGCTAGGCCACGGCAATACAGTCCGCGCGCGCTGACGCGCATTAGCGCAACGGGGCCCACCGCGTTTGTGGCAGTGGACCAGCCGGACCGACTGCTGGAGTGGTGTACAGGGCGCGTGCCCGTAGCAGGGTAGGATGCGAATGAGCAGAGCTGGACAAAACAACGGACTCCCGCTGGAAGCCGCGGTCCTTGTTATGGACCACGCACAGAAAATCTCGAGCCTACAATGGAGACACGAGTCGTAATATCTTCAAAGCACAAACTAAAACACTTTGAACCTTACCTGCGGTGGAAGGCATGAGCTCGCGGCTAGAAGAGGAGGGGGAGAGCCGGTGTGGGATCAGCGGCTAGTCCCCACTGCGGCTCAGGATCTAGAGGGCGGAATTTGGATCAGCCGCGGCCCAGGCCAACAAGACAAGGCGGAACAACGAGCGACCTACCTCGAGCAGAAAGCCCTGAACTCACAGCCAAAGCCGAACGGGAGCACCCCAGCGCACAAACGTCCACACAAGGAAGTGCCGATTACTAGCGCGCAGCTGAGACTCTGGAATAACGCACAAATTTTGGTTCAGTCTCGGCGTAAAGCCACCAACCCGAACGGGAGCCACAAGCAACTCACCCCAAGCCAGAAGTCTCCAACTCTTGCGACAAGTACAGCTGGAGTGCCCCGGAGAAGACGCGTGCTTCAGACAAGGAAAGTCTCGGCCGGTTACCGAATGCCGCAACTGCCGCACCCAAACTAAGTCATGTGAGCGCGCGCGGCCGCTCCATCTGCTTATAGGCCCTGCTCGGTGCCACCTACTCGCCACCATCCGGTAAGACGCGCACCGACATGTCACATTATGTTTAGGAATGTTACGGTTAATTTGACCCAGACCCTGTAAACCTTGTAGTATTAGATATGAGCTGAAGGACAAGAGTGATACCTATGAATTGTTTTGTCTACATACAAGGCCTGTAATCATGGGCGTCGGACTGGGGGGGGGGTAAAGGGTACTGAGTACCCAGGGCCCAGAGGAGGGTAGGGTCCCTCAAAAGTGCTGCAAAAAGCGTTCTGTATTTTACTTTCTAAATTTCCTCATAATTGATACTATAAGAATTGAACATAACCGGGCGGAAATACAATGGTTGCTGGACAGAATTTTGCACAAACAATAATGATGGATGATATCTCAGGGCCCTGACACCCCTTTAACAATATGCCAAATGGTTCAGCCCACACACCGGTGTTCAGGACCGTGCGCTTCAACTCAACAGTGACTTTGATGAGGTGGCTCTGCATTGCAATGACACAGAGCTAGAAAAGAGAGATATTAGTCGTGCCTCGCTCTTATGTGCTTTTATTTAACACTAGCCTATTCTAGCGGGCCTTAGATGCAACTTTCTGTCCTAAATGACAGTTAAACGTGAAGTGAGGCGAGTCCCTGCCTCTGCCTGCTGAGAAGTGGATGGTGCAGAGTCAGAGAAAGAGCCACAGACAGAGGTCCTTCTTTCCTCGTTTTAACCTCTAAAGTTTCTCTTTCCTTATATTTATTGTAACTGACTGCAATCAGGCCAATAGTGACCAAAGCCACAGGTCGCTCACGCTATTTTCGCCGAATATGCTAAATATGCTAATTAGCCGCGCGCATTTGGAGACTCGCATTATAAACGCGCAGCTTTGTAGACGAGTCAACGTGGTTCTATTGAAAAGGTGGAGGGCTCGTGCCATTTAGCCTATTCCAGCGTAACTTTTTTAGAACAAGAATTTACTGACAATACACTTAAAGGTCGGCTTCAAATGGTGAGAGACTAAATGAGGCCAGGGAACAGGCCCTTGAGTTTTTTTGTTCATGCCTGTGGGCCAAAGAGACACCATGTAGTATAATTATTGTTTGTAAAATAGCATTTAAAAGTCACAAATGTGTTATTCCCAGTACAAATATCCTAAATATCCTGGTGCAGCCCTCCTGTTTAATGTGGTATGCTAATTATCATTATGTTCTATCTAAAGCTAGCAATTTCAATTGGCCCAATGAAAGTAGAATATTCCACCATCAATTTAAATATCTATATCACTACCGGGATTAAAGGTTATTCAATTTCTGTAACTGAAGCCAAATAAGATGAAATTTCAAGTCAAACTCCAAGGGTCCACCAGGGGTCCACCAAGATAGTTTTTACCCAGGGCCCAGAATTTGGTGCTACGCCCCTGCCTGTAATAACTATATATTGCTGTCAATAAATCTGGCTTTGGGCACGATACGGCACCTCTACGCACGCTTTTGGTTATATTTAAACCTCCACAATGTCAACTTCAACTAGTCGTCAACATATCGCCAAGTCAGGTGGAATATTTTTGTTTGGCAAATGACCACCTGACGGACAAAATAATGACTTTTACTAAAACGATGACATCACAGCACCAGAGTGGAGTCTGTTATCCATAATCTACTGACCTTAGAATGAGTTTTACTATGGTGGTTTTACTCCGCTCCTCTTTGCACCACTGGAGTCCGTGAGCCACAGGTGACAAGTAGAAAAACACGGCCGAGTCAGTCTGTGTTTTTGGACTGACAGTCAAAGTCCGGTCACTGACAGCTTCTTCTGCTTTAGTCCCGTTACGTCTGAAGAATAAACTCGCCTCCTCGTCTCTTCTGTAAATCATAATCCTTGAATCCGTTTCATTTTCGCTGTTTACATTCCACAAAGGTTTACTGCACATGCGCCCTCTACATCTTGTTCTATTATCTGTGTTAGCGTCACTGCGCCACACACAGGCCTGGCAGATGAATTACACCGTTTTCACAGACCTGAGTAGACCCATGTGGACGCACACATTTACAAGCTGACTTCGTGCTTACAAAGAAAGTTTCTGAAAATATAAGCGTATTGTCTTCGTGTGGATATAGCCTTAAATTATTCAAAATATTATCTAGATACAAGTGACTGTTATTGTTTTAATTAAGTGATCACTTTTGGCTGGATTGTTTAGACCACTGATCTGTTGCAGCGCTAGGGAAGCGTTGCTGAGTTCGTAAACAGTTTTTGTCTACTATATTAGAGTTAATATTAAGTTCATTTAATACATCCATGTTGCCCCACCACCTGCAGTCAACATACATTTCATCACCATAATCTGTGCTTCCTAAATCCTAATTAAGCAGTAGTAGTAGTAGTAGTAGTAGTAGTAGTAGTAGTCCAGCAGGCACAGGAAGGGGTCAGAAACACTAATAAAACTGTTCCCTGCTTCTTGAACTTCTCCCCTTTGACCTTTCTTCTGGGGGTCAGGTCCTGTTGGCAGCAGAGTGTTGGCGGTCAGCCTGAAGCCACGAGGGAAAGATGAACAATGCCACAGTGCTCTTCCTCTTGACTTAACTGATTACTATTTATTGATGTATTTTTAATTTTTTTTTAAACTGTAGGCCTTTTATAACTTTATAACTTCACAGGCTGCAATATGAGATATATTCTAACAGGATATGCACGCATTAGATTAAAACCACATTGCTAGTTTATACATTCTTGGTGTTTTGGGCTCATTGGGGGCTTTTTATTAGCCTTTACAATGATGTAATTAATAGGCTCCATAATTTGCAGACGGATTACCAGTGCTGGTCTTCTGAGTACGAGCGTAGCTGTGCGGTCTCCTCCCTGTGCAGACTGTGTCAGAGGTGTAATCCCGGATTAAACAGAGGAATCCGAGGGCACAGTGAGACAGCCCATTAATGCAGGTGAACACCGTGGACAAGAGCTCAACTAGGATTTACTCGGTTAGTGTTTCTTGAAGGTAACGGCTGTAGGATGCACGGCTCCCCGTGGTTTTCTAAGTGGTTTGTTTTAAGAGCGATTTGACACAACCAGAATATGTGGAATAAAAGTATAGATTTTTACGTGTAAACAACTTCTTCTTTCTCTCCTCCTCCTTCTACTTCTACCTCTTCTTCTACTTCTTCATCGCCTTCTTCCTCTTCTTCTTCTTCGTCTCCTCCTTCCTCTTCCTCTTCATCTCCGTCTTCCTCTTCTTCTTCTTCTTCATCTCCTTCTTCCTCTTCTTCTCCATCTCCGTCTTCATCTTCTTCTTCATCTCCTTCTTCCTCTTCTTCTCCATCTCCGTCTTCTTCTTCTTCTTCGTTTCCTTCTTCCTCTTCTTCATCTCCTTCTTCATCTTCTTCTTCTTTGTCTTCATCTCCTTCCTCCTCTTCTTCTTTGACTCCTTCCTCTTCGTTTCCTTCTTCCTCTTCTTCTTCATTTCCTTCATCTTCTTCTTCGTCTCCTTGTTCCTCTTCTTCCTCTTCTCATTCATCTTCTTCCTCTTCTCTGTCTTCTTTTTCATCTTCTTTGTCTTCATCTCCTTCCTCCTCTTCTTCTGTGTCTCCTTCCTCTTCGTCTCCTTCTTCTTCTTCTTTTTCATCTTCTTCATCATATCATATTTTATAAATGAATCAATATGATTTTATATTCAAAATGCTGGCTGCAGGAAATGGTGAGACTTTTAACTAATTATCCCATGAATATTTTTGCTGAGTTGTCTCTCTCCAGTTCTTGTCCAGTGTCCTTTGCTTCATGTGGCATCTCTTGTTGTTCGTGTGTTCTGTTTATTGAACGTGTCTGTGAGGATTCAACACAATCCCATGAATAAATCTTCGCTTCCACATCTGTCCTTTCAACCTTTGTGCAGTTAACTGGCCTCGTCATTTACCTCATGTACACTCCTTTTCTGCCGGTCGCGCTGCATGAATTCACTGAGGACCGGAGTTGCCAGATCTGTCCCTTTAACAGCCTGCCTTGTGTTGTTTTCTGGCCCCTTTCTGGTTGATGTGACTTGTGCTCTGTTTGTAGGAGGGGCCCCCCTGTCTCAGTGTTATGGTAATGCGGTGTGCTCTGTGTTATAGCGTGACCCCGGGCCCCTCAGGGCAGCAGCTCCACTTCATTATAGAGACAGATGCCTGGACCAGTGCAGTGTTAATGCTGTCACCCCCTGACATTAGGAACACACCACAGTATTCTCACCGCAGACGCGAGTGACAGAGCTGTTAGCCGAGCAATGGGATCTGATGGAGCATATGTCTGCCATAAGATGCTGATACATCGATAGGAAGGTTATTGTTATATTAAGGAAAAACTGTAATTTGAATTGAAAAGGTCATGGCGACGCATAAACAGGTAGCAAATTCCCTCTCTCTTGGTACAGCTGCATTTTTTTGCCTTTTTCTGTGAACTGCGCTTGTTTCTGTTCCACACGGTTTTGCTGGATGCTGTTGTATGTCTTTGCCATGTTTTGTGGAAATGTTTTTTTGTATTATTATTTTTTTACTGTAATGGTCCTGAATAAAGCAGCTTTTTACAAGTAAACAAACAGCTAGCTTAAAGACATTTGAGATCTACACGTTTCTTCTTCTGCAACACTGAAGAGGCACCACGAGCCCCCCACACCTGCAGCGCAGTGGAGGCGTCACAAGAGGCGCTACAGGAAACAAAACAGGGATAAACGAGGAGAAGATATGGTGAAAGACTGTTGTGGAGCGGAGGGAGCTGCAGGAGGAAGAGGGAGAAGGAGGAGCTGACCAGTGCAGGACACCATGCTCTGAAACAGGGACGAAACCCAGGAGGCGCGGCACCGTTTCAGAGCAGTTCCCCCCGACTTCCAAAACATGCTGGTCAGGTTGGCCCACTGTGGCGGCGCGGCTCAGTCGCAGCGGCTCAGGACTAACACCTGAACATAATTTCATTATACGTTGTTTCGTTGACAAATTAAGCACTTATTACTCTTTCGTCTAAGACATAATGATTGAAAAAGTGTTCCGCATCCTCCTAGTTTTCACCATTAGCTTAACCTTAGATAAGAGTCCAGTCCTGTCTTGCTTTGCATCATTTTTGCATGCAGAAAGTGAAAGTGAGCCTGTTTTAAATCCCACCTAAAGTAACAAGCTGGCTGGTGAACCTCATTGGTTTGTGGTTTTACTCAGGCTTACGCATTTAAAGCACCATCATATTTAGCAATAAAATCGCAGCAGCGCATACTGTAGAGGTCCAAACCTTTTAAACATGATTTAATGAGGCATAATATCAACATCTTAATCAAAAACAGCCTCTGGTCGTTTCATTTTGATCTGGACTGAGGTTTTAAGCATTTGAAGGGGCTTGCAAACTGCAGAAGGTTATTGCAGCAGTAAAAGTTTTAAGCGCAGTCAAAATATTTGTACAACCATGTGGGTAAATGTTTCTCTTATTTATTTTTTGTTTCAGCTCATGGATATGCATACAGGAACCAACGCAAGTTTTCAGAGATCGACTGGTCCTACACAGGTGAGAGAGACAGCAAGCTCTGTAAGAAATGCCCTTTACGTAAGCGAGTTCTCCATTTGTGGCGCACAATGTCGAGTGTGTTATTTATGAAGTCAATGAGAGTCATCATCACAAGAACTTGACTTATTTAATGGATCGTTTTTTGTTGCAGGGGGAAATGTTTTTGGGGGGGATTCGCCTCTTACTAATGCAGTTATTTCACATTTGCATACACGCGAGTGGCTAAAGCAAATAATGAAAGTCTACCAATACACCTACTAGCATTACTTGTAAAAATGGCTATGACAGTTTTTAAGTACGTCTCGATGGCTTTAATATAATAAGTTCACAGAGTGCACGGGTTATTTTGGGAGTCACAGTTCAGGATTTGTCAGTCATTTTAAAACCTGTGAAAAAGGAAGAAGCTGTCAGTCACAGGGAAACCCTTTTCCAGG
The DNA here is from genome assembly GCA_021464625.1 of Proterorhinus semilunaris. NCBI lineage: Eukaryota > Metazoa > Chordata > Actinopteri > Gobiiformes > Gobiidae > Proterorhinus > Proterorhinus semilunaris. Next base: position 24,320,799 of record CM038356.1, on the reverse strand, counting down.
TCGTAGCTCATTATGGCCATAATTGAACCCAGAGGGAAGGCCTATTATTACAGAGGAGGCTGAAGCAAAACAAACTCTGGGAAGCTTTTGGTGCCGACATTTTGACAAACCTGTTCCCTGTGTGTCAAAGCCGAGATGTTTAATAACTGGCATAATGATGATTTATGGACTTCGAAAACAATGACAGTTCCGGGTTTTATCTTATTACTCAGTCAAAGGCACGTCTGCTGCCGTCCAGGAGCGTTGGCCGCGCTCACGAATAGAGCACTGTTAAAATTACACACCCCTTGCCCTTTGAATTGACAACCTTTTTCTTTGTGATACCAGCTCTTACCGCGCTGGTATAGTACTCTGAAATAACAAAAGAAGTATTTACTTTTCAAAGCAGAGGAAAATGTGACTCAGTGGGACAGGGTTTTGTGTGCATTACTCACACTGGAATAATGGCATCAACAACGTCAACAGGTGTATACTGAGACCCTGCTTCAGGTAACGCTAGTGCTACTCCATTATATGATTTGGAATGATGGAGGGGGAGGCTTCAAGGAACTACTGGTGTAGTATAATTTAAACCCTTTGATTTGCTTCCAAGATTGCCTCTTTAAAGTGTTCCAAACTTGTCCTCTGATAAAAGAATTGATGACGATGGAGACTTCTCTTTAGTGTGACATAATGGAGAAGATTTTGCTGAACAATATAAGCTTCCACTTAGAGAAAGTCAAGATAAATCATATGAGAAATAGATAACGAGAGTCTTTATCTCAGGGAGAAGCTTCACATCGATGCTTTCCTTTGGACAAATGACACAGTAGATCACTGCTCTGCCTTTTATCCTGATGTAAAGTGTGTGCGGTTGACTTCAAAGAAACACGTCAGTGGTTTTTTCCGGAGAGGATGAATTGTAGAGGACATGTAGACCAATAACTTACACCGTTATCATTAGCTAATGTTTCGACGGCTCACTGCCTGTGTGTGTCTGTCAGTGTCCCAGTTGTTAGTCGATGGTTTTAGTCGTTGTACTTTACCAACGTATGATTGTGGAAGTCAACTGTAAGTCTTTTAGCTACCAGAAGGTTTAGATGCGATTCGTTACACGCAAACCTTTTCAAAAGCAGTAGCTCCTCCGCTTAAATCGTCATGCTGTTTGTCACCGTACAATTATCTTTTTACAAACGCAGTTACAGCATTGTGAACAAAAGAGGCAAATGTTCAAATTACAAGCTGTGTTGGGAACCGCGTCATGGATCATAGGAGGCAAACCTAGTATCAGTTACAACCGGGGGGGGGGGACAATTACGAACACCTTAGCCTTAATACTGCTGTGCCATCTGCAAATACTTCTGTCCACGTTATATTCCGAAAAGAAGCTAATTTGTAAAACCAGCACAAGACGTCTATAGGTGAGGCCGAACAAGTCCAAAACATAATGAGGCCGAGGCAAACTTCCCACACGGCACTTTTCGGAGCCTGTAATCAATTTAGCGGTGTTTAAATGGGAAAATCGGCTTAATGACCTATGTTTCAACCATAGCGCACACAAAAGCCTCATTATTTCTGTCATATGTTTGAAAGCGGTATTTACTGTATAATGTGTAATAACATTACCCAACAGTCACCAAAGATAAAAGGTTGTAGTAGCGGTGCGTGAGGGCGTTGTAATAGTACACGAGCCATATGTTAGTGAGAATGTGCAGTGTTCACATGCTGCTTGAATTAGACTTCTTTAGCGGTAGATCACGGAGCTGCCCTGGCTGCAGACTTTGGGGTGAGTGTAGATGATTGACTGTCTCTGCCTACTATCTACAGCAGTGGTTCTCAAGCGGGGGGTCGCCAGATCGTATGGGAGGCATATTTTCGATGTAGCTGGAAATGGAATGGAAAAAACGTGCCCCGTGTCTGGGTCGGTCTTTGTTTTCCTAAATTCATTGGAAAATGGAGATGGGTTGGCTGGCTGTCCGGATTGCCAGGTATCAGACCCCTCTAAAATTACAAAAACACAATTTACTAGTTTAGACAGCCACTAAACTCCCCCAGTGATGCGGGATAGCGCCTCTTTCACACACACTTTTACAGTGCATGCAGCGTCAATTCCTCATAACATGAAAAAGTTGAATTCTGATCATTTAACTGTAAACCCAATGTGCTTTACAGATAACAGTGTACTTTTAGCAGCTGCATTTGGTTAGCCCATTAGCCTTTAGCTGGGTTCTGACCCAGCTGTGAGTACTCAGGTCAGGAGGAGTCTGCGTTTCTGGTGAAGTGTATGGTATTCATTAGAGAGGTGCCTGAAAGTAAAATTAGCAGCAAGATAGTGGGATAGCCTAACGCATATTCCCACAGTTAGTTGACGAAAAAAATGTTTTTGGCTTTATATGTGTTGACATTTTGTTTGTGTCCTCTAGGAACTTTAAACCAAAAGAACTGGGCTAAGAAGTACCCGTCCTGCAGTAACGCTCGGCAGTCTCCCATTAACATCGAGGAGAGTCTGGCCCAGGTGAAGCTGAAATATCAGAACCTGAGGTTTGAAGGATGGGACGCTCTGACCTCCGACAGGACCAACATAAAAAATGACGGCAAGACCGGTGAGGAACTAGAATACTTTTTAGTACATCCAAGAGTACAGGGCTTTGTGAATTTGGCCCCAGCGAGTACAGGGAAATGATTGAAATTTAGGAAAACATGAATGTGTCCTCGTTTGTTTTACAAAATGTGCCATTTATCAACCAAACTCTTGTCGAAATTACGACGTGATAGCAATTTTTCATTGCTATTACCAAAGCATCTTTTCGTGTTACATTTTCATTAGACAGTCGCACTTGCTTTTCATCTCCTTACACTTAGAATCTTTTGTGAGCAATGAGGTCTTGGTTCTCCATCGCCCTGTCCTACTAAACCAGATACAGTTACCGCCCGACAAAAGGAAGAGCTCTTTTCTATATTTACTGTGAGTGGTGTGACACAGTGAACTACAGTGTGCTTTCACCACTATTCTTAGAGGAACAGTAGACGAGAATCCACCTCTTCTCTCCCGAACGCCGTGCTCTTACACGTTTTGGCAGCAGGAATAAGAGGAGCAGTGTCCAAATGCCAGACGCTCCCAAAGACTTTATTGATAGAGACGTTGGGTGGACAGTTTGAAGTCAATTCGAACTGACAGTACGTAAAAACCTTTTACTGTAATTTAACTAGTGGGTACGGTGAAGAGGGTCTCAAGCAAAAGAGGCAAGGAAAGACAAGTATATTAGTTTACACGAAGTAATTCAAAAAGCTTTAGAGAAAATAAGTTAAAAATAGGCTTTGTGATATTGTACTTTGGCAAGGGGTGGGCCATATCGTATCGCATATCGTTAACACGATATAATTTTTTGATATCGTTGTAATTTTTTAAATCGTTGTGGACACGATATTATTTATGTATGTTCCATTTGGGAGAAAATTAGTATGGCGCTCAATACTAAATGTAAATATTCCTATTTTTACTAATTTACCAAGTTAGAGTTAGTCTCTACTCTTTGCAGCATTCGTTCTTGAGAATGTCTTCCATATCCAGTAAATCGAATCGGGCCCATGTGAAGTGAATCGAATCGACTTGGGAAATCCAAATCGACCAGCTCTATCTGGGAGATAACAAGGCAGTGCAGAGACCTGAGCACTGGACTAATATGGTATGCGCTTAGTTTAGTTCTAAAGTGTAAAATAAAGGCGGATGAATCATAATATAACCCTGTGACGATCTGCCAGCTTGGAGAGATGGTTACATGGTGATTACTTTCTCACCTACTCCTTCTATTGGTCAGCATCCAAAAAATACTGACTGAACAGCAGCCAAATGTAACCAATCACAGTGAAGTGTGAACTCTCAGAGGAAGTGTTCAACAATGATTAAATCGTGACAAAAATCCATATTGCTAAGCTGAAACCTCATTTAATACTGTCATGTTTAACATATTTTTGCCGGTTTAGACTTTAACTTCTGCTTTATTCCCGGTTTAGACCTGGTTCCATTTTAGATTTGCCCCGGTCTGGTTTAGTCTTGTATCCATGTGACGGAGAGGGTGTTTGAGAAAGTGCAAACAACGCTGTCAACACGTCTGAATTAGAGTCATGTCCAGTCAATGTTTGTCGTTCTTCAGGAAATGAGACTTCACAAATGAGCGTCTGAACCCGGATGTTGACAGGGCAAAGGAATAATTTTTACAGTGAAAAGTGGGTGTGATAATAAGGCTTTTTGGCAGACCATTGTTCGACATACTGCAATACAATTTTGGAACGTCATATCACCCCCTATCCATATCCGTTGTCTTTTTCGTTTGTTTTTTGATCCACACTGGGCGGACTATACTGTAAAGATGAAAGCCCGGAATGGCCATCCACCTGAAGCGAACCATCAAAGCGGCTTCACCCTTTGTCGGGGAGCGACCGAACAGAAAGGCGGGCCCACACAGAGAATCCCGCTGTTGACTGTCCCATTGTTCGCCGTCCTATAAGTGCATTTATGAAACATTGTTCTCTGTGTAGCAGCTTCTGTGGCTTCGTCCATCACTGCCACACACCTTTCATGTATCTTCAAAGCGCTAAGCAGTAGGGTTTACCACAGGGTTACTCCTGTTACATGGCCCCAACAACAACCTGAAAAGTTACTTCTAAATCAGAGGTAGGAAGTTTGCTATTTTGTGGGCTGTTTTCTTCCAATATCAAAAGACATGGGGCCGACCTCCCAATCGTGTTGTACATCGTATAAACAGGGGGGGGGTCTGGGAGGCGTCCCCTATGAAATTTTTATAGGAGTTGTTTGTGTTTTCAGCATTTACATATTACTTCAACTTGTATTTAAGCTCTGACGTGTGTAAGAATAATAAATATTATACAACCGTATTGCCTACCTGTGATCTAAATCATTGAGTACTTTTGAGGATGTTAATAGTTGCAGTAGATTTATCATACAATTACAAAACTGGTGTAAAGTGTAAACATTAACTGATTTATTCCTCTGTTCAGATCATTTCATCACACTTTCTTTCACATTTATTTCAGTGGCTGTGAACGTGGACGGAGAGTTTTATGTGAGCGGTGGCGGTCTGCCGTTCAGCTTCAAAGTGGGGCGCATCACCTTCCACTGGGGCAGCTGTAACGCCACTTCGGTCGGCTCCGAACACAGCCTGGATGGAGCTAAATATCCTTTGGAGGTATTTTATTAAAATTCAAATGTATGCATAACGGGCGCCTAAGCTACACTGACTGTAGCTCTTCCAAAAACACTCTTAAAGGCCCTATACCTGATTTCCAACATTCCTAATTCTTCACAGGGATGAGTTTATTGGTATGTAGGATTGTATGTCATAAAGTGCTTCTCAAGGGACCAATTTTTCATTTACTTCAACCACTTCCAGTCACTCACTTAAACACAAACTACTTTCATTTGCGAGGTTGGTCCATAAGTCTTATAGTCCAAGTGTAGGTGATCCAATTTCTTAACCCCGACAGATTGCAGTACTAGATAAACATGGAGTCGCTTTTATACGCTCGCCTAAGCTTCGCATTTACAGTGCGTGTCTCATGTAACTTCATAACATCTATAACGAAGATTATGTCTATTCTCCAGTCTGGATCAGAATCAGATAACACCAGACTCTGTGTGCTTCTTCTTCTTCTTCTCCAGATGCAGATTTACTGTTTTGACCCGGACCGTTTTGACTCTGTGGATGAGGCCATTAAAGCCGGGGGCAGGATCACAGCGCTCGCCGTGCTGTTCGAGGTGTGTGTGTGTGTGTGTGTGTGTGTGTGTGCGTTTGTATGTATCTCTGTGTGTGCGTCTGCACGTATGAGTGTTTCACAGGCAGACGATCATGTTTCCTGATAAGATTGGGATCACTTACGGCCTGTTCAGAGCCGTGTCCTGGAAACTGGAGTGTGCCTCTTTACATGAAGAGATAGTTTACAGCACGGGGCAGGGGGAGATCATAGATTTGTTACAGTCCGTTATAGTATGAGTTTTTTTAAGGGAGTGTTTGAGTCACAGACGGTTTTGATTAAGGCCTCTAGGATCAGGTTATGACACTGGTTTTTATAAGTGGATCTAATGTATATTTTGGATCTTTGGATCTTTATGAGCTATATGAAAGTTCCACTACTTCTTCTGGAGTAATTTAATTCCCTTCATTCAGAACATACATCAAATGAGGGGTCAATTATGCAACTTAAACATTGCCAATGTTTTAAAGTGACAGTCTGTAAGTTTAAATGTTTTACAAATTTTATAGATTTTGTGTAATTGACCGCCTGGGTCAATTTGAGGTAACATAAGTCATATTAAATGCAAATATTTTTTCTTAAGTCCCTCCTGTTACTGAACACTAATCAGAATCCCCGGGATACCACTTTGACCAATGAGGCGAGCTTTTCCTGTGAGCTGGCTTGTCAGGTCCAATCAGGAGAGAGGGGGAGGAGCTTGATTATTTACTTTTGAAAACTCTCTGCCTGCTCTCATCATTGTCCAAACTCGTGGTTTTCTGGTCCAAGAGGGAAGGAGTTTGATGGTTTTCTTTCATATTTCGCTCTATCTTGCCTCACTTTGCAAACTTACAGACTTTCACTTTAATGATTTTTGCCAAGATGAAAACCTCTCTCACTTGTCTAGTAAATTTTTACTTACTACTTTGCTTGTGATGCACCGGACCTGACTTACAACACTAAGCTTGACTGAGTCTTCATGCTTTTTTTTTTTTTTTTTTTTCAGGGTTCAAACCTGTGCATATTTCTGTTTGTGCTGCGTTTAGTCACGTTGCCTTTGGGTGCAGTATTTCGGTAGGCAGGGGCCGTGTTGAAACACACTCCAACACGTGAAGCTGCAGGCTGTGGGGGCTCTTTGGGCGGAGAGCTGGGTGGGATATGGAGAACAATAAAAAATATTGGGCATGTTTCTAATAGACTCAAGTCATTTTGGATTTTTAAGTTAATGTTGGGCAGAGACCGCACGATGGTTTTATGGGACTAGGCCCAAATCTGGGCGACATTATCAGAGCCGTCCCTTCATCGACATATTTCTGACCTTAAATTGTACTTCAAGAAACAATATGTGTCCTCATTCTCATTATGCTACTAATGGTTATCACAAGCTGTTGAACATATTGACTAATAACACTAAATGCTCCTTAAAATGTGTTTGCAGGGTTTTAAGGTCAGCCGCTTTAATGTGAATTGATTTGGCGTACTGCCTTTCATCTTCGCAAACCCCTGGAAATGTCAAGGAGAAAAAGTGAAACCTCAAAATGTTTGGCTGAAATCCCTGAATTTCAAGTACTTCTTTTAAACTTGTAAGCACGGACTGTCATCAAACTGAAAGACGCTCAGTTGCATTTCTACCTTTTCTTGTGATGTTTCCTTTCGCATATTTGCTCAAGGACATCTGTTCAGTGCTTAGTCCTGCTCCTTCATTCATGCGTAGAGGTCATGCCGTTTTATCAGAAAAGCACATCCAAACATTGATACTTTGATTGGTATCTTTTTTACCATTACCATTTATTATTTGGGACAGTTTTATGGGCAGGGGGGGTGTTTTTTTTCCCACCTAATCTTGACGCCACTGTATAACAATATCCTGATCATAGCTATTTTCCTAAACGCTCCAGAAGATTGTGAAAGTGTTTAGTACCCGTCACTCGATGCCAGCACAACCGCATGACAACACGTTTTGTTTGTTTCTGCTCACTCTCAGAAATCCTTTTTTTGCGGTTATGTATTTTGTCGAAATGGCGTGTGTTACACGTATTAGACATGCCAAGGCCTGACCTAACTAAGCTCTTCTTTCATCACATTGTGTGAGTCACTGTTGTTTGCCAGAGTAAATTACTGATGTGGAATAAAGAGAGTGCATTTTAACCATCTAAGTCATAACCTATAGATGCGCATAGGCATCAATTGCTAGGTTCATTCATTTATGTGTCTTCTTTCACATATTTCCATTAGAAATCTAAAGCAATGTCTGCAAACCCCACTTAAGCTCACAGGAGAGGTGAAAATGCCTTTAATACCATGACCCAAATACTAATAAAGAAAAAAAGAAGAAGCAATTTCAGAGGTGCATTGGAAACCTTTTAGTGGCACATTTTGCCAAGCGGAAAAAACATGCAGAAATATTCTGGAGCAAATCCCTGAAAACAATCAAATGTGCCTGTTTGTCCCAAAACACGCATCTCTCACAACCCAATTTAATTGCTAATGATTTTGAATGAATTTTGTGCTTGGCAACTGAAAAAATAACTTTCCCGGTTGACAGACGAGCTCCGAGGACAACATGAACTACATCCCAATCATCGACGGCATCAACAGCGTCAGCAGATACGGTGTGTTGCCACGACTACTAAACTACTACTACTGTGTTTTTTTTCCACGAGTATTGGAATCTCTGCTCATCTTTGCTACCACTGCTGCCGCTTTATTATTCAATACAACTAAGTCTGCATCACAACATCCCCTTCCGTTTGTCCTCCCATGCGCAGGTAAAAGCAGTGAGGTGTCTCCGTTCGCTCTGCGGGGCCTGCTGCCCAACTCCACGGGTAAATACTTCATTTATAACGGCTCGCTGACCACGCCCCCCTGCAGCGACACGGTGGAGTGGATCGTCTTCAAAAACCCCGTGTCCATCTCGGACGAACAGGTGGGACAACACAACACAGCACAACACTGAAAACGGCTGGAAGTGCTTTTTGTTATCACTTCGTTATTATATTATTTTGCCGGAGATTGTTTTCGTAGGCTCCCGAGGGATTTCCATCACAGACACAAGTCCCTTAGCCGTCATCTGTTGGTTGATTGGAAAAAAGTGGTTAAAATGAGCACCAAATGTACTGTATATTCCTCAAACTGCCTTCACTCTGTGCTGTGGGGAGCCTCATTTTGTGCGTGGCAAGCTTTATAAATGAGGCCCCTGGGTTGCATCTCAGACTCATTACCTGATAGTTCATTTTGTGGCTTGAGGCGAAGAAGGCTACTGGCAGGGTTGACGTTGTAAGGCCCAACATGACGATTTAGAGAAGGGTTTTCTTTCTTCACACGTCTCTCAAACCATTTCGTGTCTTTGACCGACATTCTGACCTTACAATCATGAAAAGTGAGGTTGTACTGTATATTTCAAAAAATGGTAAACTATGTGTTATCAGACCAGTTTAAAGCCATAACATCCAACGTTTTCTCACCCAAGATCTTTCTAATTTTACTCGAGTCATGTTTACTTTTACTCAAATATATAAATGACGTGCATATTATTATATTTTTTCAACCACTCTCTCTTTCTAGTGTTCGGTAGCAGAATGTCAGGCTTTTGTTCCGTTTGAAAGCACGGATGAACACAATCATCAAAATGTCCGTAAACAACCTTTTGGAGACGCATTCATTGTGCTGAAAGGGTGCATTATCATACCGATGCATGCCAAAGAGGGAGAGGCAGTGCTTCGGGCTGTCTGTGTGTTGGAGAGAATCTACCCCGGGGCGGCCCGTGATTGACACTTATATACAAGCAGTCATTACTTCAAACAGATATTTCCCCACAAAGGGCCTTTACACGTTCAAAAAGGGTTCTTGCGCAAAAAGCTGGCACCCGAAAAGCATGTGATATTCAAATAGCAAGAAAGGAATCGGAACGGCTCTGCGGTGGTTCGGGGAGCGTTCATTTGCAACAATTACAGTCACTGGTACGGAAACAGCAGGTGAAAGCCTTTCCCAGGAGCAGTAAAACACTGTAATCTTTGCTAACATCTAAGTCCCGAGGTATTTATCCAAAACAAATGGAGTTGTAATGCTTTTTGACACTTCTAATTCTGTAAGTGGGGTGTTAGCAGCATATTGTGTCGATTTTAGCCCCATACTTAAAGGTGCACTATGTAACTTTTTATGTGAAAAAAAAAAAACTTGATGTTTGCGCGTATTTGACCTTTTAGTCACTCAGTGGCGATATAGGTGCGGCATGGCACCTTTGCTTTCCCTCACAGTGGCCTCCTTGACGTTCCAGAATCAATTGTTTTGGGGTTTCTGGCAAGTTTCAGGTACGAACCCCTAAAAACGATCGATCCTGTAACGTCATAAAGTCCACTGTAAGGCAAAGCAAAGGTGCCAAACTGCACCCATGCACTTCACAAATATTAAGATTTTTTTTTTTTTCACTTCAAAAGTTGCATAGTGCATCTTTAAGGATGAATACTTTACCATTTAGATTTTAAGCACACCACAAATCCATTCAATATTTAGTATGAAAAAGATGATGTGTGTGTAATTTTCAGGTGTTTGTGAACTCGCGCGAGAATTCAGGCTAAGAAGTTTAGATTTGTGGTCAATTCCATTCATTACAGATACAGAAAGGAACAGCCTCAGTTTAGAATTTTTAATGATAATAATAACTGGGACTTTCCAGTGTCTGACTTCAACATAACATCTGACTCGAGAAGAGCTAATCGTCACAGAAAAATAAGTTTTAACATTTGTGTCAAGGCACACGTTCTCATTTCCAAATCAATTTGTGTTTCCACATGTGCGTCCATGATTGACAGATTGTACATATGTTAAAATTATGACAAGTCTCTTTCTCGTACGACAGGCCTGAGCTGGTCTACACATATCTCTCCTTTTCTTCTTTTGCCAAATGTAACAGTTTCACCCACGAGTTTCGCAAACAACTAATGTTTTTTTTCCTTCCGTTTGGATCTGGAGTCGGGCGCTGCAGGGGCCTGACTCACCTGAGCAGGATCAGGGGAGGCCGCGCTGCAGTTTTTGGCAGATTCTACGCCCATTGACTTACTGCTACTATACAGAAAATGCCTAGTGATTGTTAAAACGTGCATTTTGGCCTGCCATTCAGGATAAACTGACACAAAACTTCAATCTGCGTCACATTTCACATTAATAACACTTTTCGTTTGTCAAAGTGATACTGCATCACTTATTATTTCGAATCTTTGTTCCTTCTTCTGTTGATGTCTTCAGCTGGAGGTCTTCTGCGAGGTGATGACCATGCAGCAGGCCGGATACGTGATGCTGATGGATTACCTTCAGAACAACTACAGGGATCAGTCAGAGCAGTTCATGGGGCAGGTCTTCTCCTCCTACACCGGTATCGAAGAGGTCCACACGCCCGGTAACTCAACGCCGATCTGTACCCCACTAGTTCTGCTGATGAGAAGTCCGTTTAACTGGGGTTTAGGCCATTTTTGACCTGTTTAATTTGAGTGCGAATATTGATCATTGGACATGACATCACTCTTCATTCAAGCAGAAGAGACAAAGCAAAGTGTGAGCCAGCGATAAATTAAAACAGGAAAGGCACTTGCACAGGAAGACATAGCTTATAGCGTTATTGTCTATATTAAGCCCTAAAGCTAACAACAAATTCTCAGACCCGACACTGACGGCTTGGCCTGTTGCTAATGAAAACAAACAGATAGACTAACAAAAGCACTGAGCAAACCCACTTTTTAATATGTTATGTGATTTCATCAGTTCAAAAATATCTCCCCCATTCGGAGTGAAAAAATCCCAGCACAACACAATGACTAAGTAGTTATAACTAACATAATTTTCTTACTATCGACATGTTTTTATACCTTTATTAATATCTATTTAGAACATGTATCCAGTGGAAGACAAAGTGAATACAGACTCGTTCTGTGCAGACTAATTAAAGCCTAAATGAAATGGAGACATAAGTGGGTCACAATGATGTTGTATTGACTGCAGGATAATGACCTGAATATGTTCAGCCACATCGATTCACGCAAATGTCGATTTTCTTTGCTGAACTGGTATGAGCTGGTGCCAGTCAATCACCAGAATGGGGACAGTCAGCTCAAACGAAAAAGGCACAAATCAAAGAATGGATTTTTGACAAGGACACTCTGAGCGTCACTTACAGCACGAATTCAAAGCTGATGGCACAATCAGTAAAAATGTATTGTAGTTTATGGCATTTGTCTTATCTTACACTGCCCTCTGGTGGCAAAGCACTCGGCTTGCTCGTGTGCGTAAAATAAATATTTGCGGTTGCAACAATGTCAAAGTGTAGTTATCAGTTTAGTTTTTCTTTGAATTTGATATAAATGTAGGAGATCCATGAGAAAATCTGTTTTTGTTTTGTTTAAATGCAGTGCATATAACCTCTTTACCCACACCTGAACCGAGCACATTTTCTGCTGTTTGGCTTTACCCCTAAATAGCAACAAAAACACGACAAAAAGTGAAAAAAAAGCGGCTAAAGAGCGACAAAAACATGCCGGAAAAGCAACAATGACACAATAAAAAAAAAACCCGACAAAAACACAACTAAAGAGCAATGAAACAAATAAGCCACAAAAGAGCGACAAAAAACGTGACAAAAATGCAATATAAAAATGACGAAAAATATGAAAAAGCAACAGAAACATGACAAAAAATCTACAGAAACGCAACAAAAACACTTAAAAAATCGGACCCAAAAAAAACAGCGACAGCGCAACAAAAAAGATGCGATCAGTTTTGCAGATCTTAGCTTACAAATGTGGCGTCACCCTGGCCTATAGTCCGCAAGTTCCAGTTGAGAAGCTTTTAGATTTGGGTAAAGCTGAACTGGAGAAAATGTGCTTGGTTAAAGCGGGGGGTAAGAGGTTATTCATACAATGTATTTCTCATGCATTACACTGCCCTCTGGTGGCAAACGTGTGCACGACATGCACCTGTTGATACCCTGGATTGGCACACACCATAACTGTTGACATTTTTTTTTTATTTCCCGCCTTCGTTTCCAGTGTGCAGTTCAGAACCAGAGAACATCCAGATGGTACCGTACAACCTGAGCAGTCTGCTGGTGATGTGGGAGAGACCCCGGGCTGTGTACGAAACCAGCATCGAGAAATACTCCGTCAACTACTGGCCCGCAGACGCCGCCTACCCAACTCCCACTGAATACCTGACCGACGGAGACCAGGATGTGGTATGGGACACACTTTTAGGGCTATCATTATACATTAGTGTACTCAGGCATTTAATATTGACTTGGATCTAACTAATCCAACTCTCATACTTGCAGGGCGCCATGTTGGACAACCTGGTGGCGAACACGAGCTACATAGTCCAGGTGGTGGCGGTGTGCACTAACGGTCAGTACGGCCGAATGAGCGACCCTCTCAAGGCCGTGATGCCCGTCGAGGACCCGGGTAAGAAACGCCAAGCTGTGAGAGGCAGAGGGAGGCTCAGTTACGGTTAGTTTAGTCGATAGGAATAGAATGCGAAGTAACCAATTTATAACGGCAAAACTTCAACCCTTCTTTTGTTGTTGAAGCAACGACATTTCCCACGGCATTCTCTTGTACTTTCTTGAATGTTTAAACCCTCTTCCTTCACTCGCCACAATCATTTCCTCTCACCCTTCTCCCATTATAAAGGTCTATGCACTCTTAATGTCAAACACAGCCACTTGATGTTCTTCTGTCTTACAGTGTTGTATGTCTTTTTATAAACTTTTCTTGGAATGTAAGAAGTATTTCCATTTAAGTGAAGCTTTGCGTAGATGTCACTGTTGTTTCCTGTCACCAACTTAAACGTTTTCATTTTGTGGTGTCTGTTTCTTCTGCCTGTCACAGTAAGACTTACTGTATGTTTGCATGTGAACTTCAATCTATGCAATTTTGGAGCTGTACAGCCATGACCAATGCGCACCATGTACGTAAAGCTTCATCTGAATAAAATGCCTTGCCATAAAATTGACCTTTTTAATATTTATTTTGGAAACAGCCTTCACTAATCCAACTACAGTATTTAGCTCATTTGGAAAATACAACCGTTCCAGGTGTTGCACGAAGCTGAAACAATTAAATAAACAGTATCTCTATTTAGCTCCGACAGTCCAAATGAAAACGAGATGCTGCAGCACATAGGGCAACAACAAAAAAGATTAAACTTATGCTAAACATTGGAATATAAAATTACATGACAAATTCAGTGCATGTGTAAAATACTGTAGTGCCAATGTCTACACTGCAGGGCTAAACTGATACATATAAACTCAGGCTGCTTTATTCATCTCTGGGTTGTTTTCTAATGTCTTTTTATACAGTGGCATAAATTGTAAGTCACAAATACACAATTCCACCAATGTCTTCCCTCGTTTCCATTTCATTAAACTCTCATTGACCTCACCTCATGCTTCACACCCCTCTCCATGACGTGAGCCTCAGGTAAGAGCCTATTGGTCAAGTGACCCCAGACACCCGTGTGCCATCAGTCTGCTCTCAGCATTTGCAAGTAACTGCCTCTGATGCAAATATTTGGGTTTGTAAATTGGACTTTTAAGTAATTAATTGCAAATGCTATTTTTTTAGGACTGTTGTGAACGTTTGAAGATATTTCCATGCATGAAAAACATGTTTTTTTTTTTGCATGTGATTTTTTTTCTTTGGTTGTATTTGTTTAAAAGTTTGAATTTCACACACAGCTTCTCCTTATTTGTCACTAACCCATTAGTAGGATTAGGTTTGACAGAATAAAAATACTATATTTTTTCATATTGTTTTTACCTTATGTGCTTTACTTAGGCTTCAGTTTGACACTTTGAATGAAATGAGTGTGTTCTTATCTAAATTATAAATATTATAACCTGTTTACCTCAGTTACTAATTATTCTATTTGCCTTTTTTTTTCAGAAAACACACTCAATTCCAATTCTAATCATTTTGATGAAGACGTGAGTAATCTCATAGTATAATATCATATTCTGTATAGCCCATGAAGCAATGTTTAATACATTATCTTAACTTTTTTTCTTTACTAACAGGAAGACTACAACCCTGATTTGTCCTGGAACAATTCAGTTGAAAAGCAGGATTATGGACTAGCCTTAGTGCCCACAAAGTCTCCAAGCACAACAACCACAGAATCTCCACATTTACCGCCTCCTGGCTTCAAGACCACCACAGCTGAGCCAAGATGGAGAAGTACCACTACAGATGCAGGAACTAAATCCACCCATTCATCTCATGTGACCTCCAAAAAGACTGCACACCACCGTACCACCACCCAACCACCAGAGGGCACTGTGGCATCAGAAAACCGGGGAAGAATGCATTTCGCGCCTATGGATCGCACTACTTCGAAAACTACAGCCGCTCACACTACCACAAGGCCTTGGTACTCGACTAAGGCCGAAGTGGATAGCAGCCTTCAAATACCAAAGCATGTTACACACCGAGTTAGTAGTTTTAGTCCGACAACCACAACTGCTTCGTCTCTTTTCACCAGTCCAAAGACTAAAACAAGAAAAGGTTTAGTTCCAGTTACAAATAAGACGTACAACGATTTGAGCACTACGATTGCTTCTTTGGGTTTCACCAATCCAAAAGCAAAAGAGGGGGAAGCTGGTCATTCAAACACTACAACCGATACTCCAGAGACACGCCATGATAGCAAAACAACTAGCCCCAGCAGAACGACTGCGTCTTCACCGTTGGTCAAATCTGCGAGCGATCGAGGGCTCCTACATCCCGCGAAAGATGGACCCAGACGAAACGCAAGTATGTCCACAACGACTGAACCCCTTCCCACTTTCCTCCAAGAAAACTCCACTTCCCGTAACGCCTCATCCCTCCAAGAAAACGACACTCCCCTTGACACCTCTTCAACACAAGCACCTTCTATCCAACCTACAGCTTCCCGCCCAAGTTTGTCCACCCCCACACCTTCCTTTGGCACCTTCACAGACTTAAAGACTTCGCAGCCCAATGGTGAGACCCTCTCTGTCCCGTTACCCCCTGCCTCTACCCCCTGTCCCGGCGGTGTGCACCCCTCCGCTTGCCTGCATGACCTTACTGCTTCTGCTGCTGCACCCACCCTTTTCCCCTCCAGTTTTTGGCCTGTATTGTCCGCGTCCACCTTGGATTCCCAGCCTGCACCATCCCCTAGTCGAGAAGCGGCTCACGCCTCCACCCCTGCGCTTCTTGCCTCCTCCTCGCCTTATCCCGCTTATCCCTCTTTCAGTTCCAAAACAGAACTTTCCTCTCTTGATGTTGGGTTTTCTGTTTCTATGGGTGACCAATCGATATTTAGCCAAACCCCTCCTTTAAGACATGTTTCCAATGCTGTTCAACCTTCGGAATCCAGCTGGTCACTTTCTACCGTGTCTATTAGCCCTACTCTGCAACCCTTGGTCGTCCTGTCGAGCGACTTCACTCTTTTCGGTAGCTCCCCTGGGATGTCTCGCTCTCCTGATGATTCCAGATATGCCACGGGAAGCAAAATAGACTCTTTCCTTCGAGACATCAGCGGTGATGGCTTTCCTTCAGTCAGCGATGCCGACGATTTATGCAATTGCTCATTGGAGCCCTCCGTGTCTGCTTTCTGGGTGCATGCCTCTTCCCATTTCCCCCTCCCATCTTCAGCTTTGGATAGCTTGCAGGTCTACTCTAGCGTCGGTGTTTTGGCGACCCCTGGTGTTGGTTTGGACCATTTTGCGAGTTCTGGTTCTGTAGGGAATTCTCTAAGCTCTACTGTTCCTATCATTCCAACAGTCTCTTCAAATGTTGTCCTAGCCAGTCAAAATGACCTGCCCATTTCTGTTACAGCCACAAAGTCTGGCCCTACCGTTTCCTCGTTTTCAGATGGGACATCTCCTATATCTTCCTCCCCTAGGACAACTCCTACAAGTCTAGATACTAGTGGCGCATCTGGGTCGGCCAGTTTTCCCGATTCACCCGAAGGCATCGACCAAGAATGGGACAGGATTCAAAGCTCAGCATCTGGAGAAGACAACCTCACTCATTCCAGCAATGCTAGCGTCACCGTACCGCCAGAGTTCACCACTTCTTCAGGCTCGGGTCTCAGTCTGGACGATTTGGAAGACCGCACCTCTGCATTTTATTTTGAGACCGGAAGCGGTAGCGCAATCGGATCACGGGATACAGGAAGCGGGTCGAGTCCGACTATCTCTGTGGTGACAACTGTGGATTTGCCCCGAACGCTGAATGGCGCAGAGGAGGAGAGTGGTTCGGGGCAAGGGGAGGGCCTCTATGACAACGAGACCTCTTCGGACTTCAGCCTGGTAGACCGGGGAGAGATGGAGCCTGAGCAGGAGGAACCAGTAGCAGGTAAAAATATTTTGATCCGAATCCATGTAACCTCTTCATCTTCAATGGAGGAATCATCATCAAGAGTTCTGGGACGACTAACCAACCATCTCCAAACAACATCTCATTTTCTTTTTACTTTGGGTGCTCAAACTCTTCAGTATTTACTCCATTCTTTCCTCTTTACTTTGTGGCTTTTCTTATGAACTAATTTAGTGCTTGTATGTCTGCACGACTATCTTAATTTAGCATGTAACATAGTGGCCTCCTTGTTATCGGTATTATTTTGGTTTGTGGTATCTTCATATCCGTAGCCCAGTGGTTCCAACTGCTTATGTATCACATAGAAAAAGTATTTCATTTATTCTCCAAGTAACCCTCAAAGCTGGGGTACCTGTTCAAACAGTGACATTTTTTAGTTTTGGCCAAAACTTGTTTCTCGCTCTCACAGTCCCTCCTGTGTATTCGAATCATTCAAGGAATTTGATTATATGCACACTTCACACCCGTTGACAGCATTGAGCAGTGGCAAAGTGAAGCAGGGGCGGCCACCCCAAGATGAATTCCACTCATTTAGATTCAACTTCTATCATCAATTGCTCAATAAAACTTTAGGTGAAGACAATACAACAAGGTCTGTGTTTTGCTGTGTTTACAACCTACTTTGAGGTAGCGAAAATAAATGTATTCTACAACACCAAAAGATCAGGTACCCCAGCTTTAAGGGTTAACATTTTAAGGGTCTTAGTATGTAACAGAATACCTTGGTTAGCATACAATATTACAAGAATTCACCTTGCAGGCAAGATTAAGTAACCCCTACTTCAAAGTTACTGCAGATTATTTATAAAGTGATAAACTCAGATTTATATTAGATTGTTTTGTTGTTTTTTTATCTGAAAAGATTCCCCCTGAATACTATATACTCCTGGTTGTGAAATGCTGTCATAGCATCTCCGTTATATTGAGTAATATCCAACTGAAGCCATTCCACTGAGACTTTTATTTTTCAACCAGAACTATAATTTGTAACCAGTGATTTATAGATGATGGCATGGGCACCAAGTACAAAACTAATAGAAATAGTTTTTGTTTTCATATTGAAATCATATTGAAACAATCATGCTTTGATATTTTTGATAGTATTTGATCAAAAAATAATGTAAAAAACAAGTGTTACACAAATGATCATGTGATCATAATGATCATGAATATATCTAAAATGTTTAAGTTATTGTGTGTTTGTTGTTGGGTATCTAAATCTCAGCCAGATGGAAGACCTCAGTAATTTTCCCATATATTGTCGATTTTTGATAAATAAACCTAATGATAATTTGATACTATATTGCACAGCCCTAGCGTATATATTTTCACTATACCTGATTCACCATAGTCTTACTTTATGTTTTGAACTTTCTAACATGCTACAGTTCCCCATGGTGGCCAGTAGAGAGCAGCAGAACCCCAGCTAAACAATAATATGTCAATTTCAGTGAACAGACCTTACAATGTAGTCTTTTCCATTCACCAAATGAAAATATCACAAATCAGATGCAGGAAACTGAGTGTTAGCTAAGACTTTTTTCAGCCTCTCTCTAATTCTCTAGTCCATTATAGTCTCAACACAAAATCTTTACCATTGGATGCTTTTAACACGCCGGTTTAAACTCCGGTTATAAATAACATATGTTTCTAAACTCAGACTGCACTGGCATTGTTCCATGTTGTTTTGATTCAAGCACATTCATTTCTAAAAGCTTTGGCAAAGTTTGAAGTGAAAATAACCCGTTGATACGTAAACAATTAAAAGAAGAAGGTCGTTTAAAAGGATGCTCTATCTTTTGGCAATGGAATTGCGTTGGCATCTATAAGTATACTTTTCTATTTACTTTGACTTTTTAACAACTTTAATTTTACTTTTAATTGCTCTTTTTCACTTTTTCAGACTTTATAAACTATTCAGAACCACTTGTGCAGCAATTCAAAGATGTGTGCAATGCAGATGTGTGGAAACAAAATAATTACAGTTTCAAATGTTTTCAGTCACTCTTAGAAAATATAAACTATCAAGGTTTTCAATATTCCTTCTTAAACATTTGTTATCCTGTTACTACTATGCAAGCAAGCGGCACACTTTCTAAAGCACACTAACTTCTGAATTTCAGTCAGACTCCATTTGAGGGAGCACTGTATCAGCGGAAATCACCTTTTTCCACCTGGACTTTAATAAACAAAACTGTAAAATGTAACCTCAATTGTCTTTGAGAACTACTACTACACTCACTAAAATACAATCTTAAAGCCACACTGCGAAACATTCCAGGAGCTATTTTATACTAATACGTTCAGTTGACAAACTTCCCAGCCACACCAAATAGACACCAACAGTGCTATTTTTCCAAAGGTTTCTGACAATAAAGATGTCAATTATTTTTTCATCTATTATAATTACCTGTAATTAAAAGTTTATACAGTATGTCATTATGTTTATTAGGTGACATGCAGGGTGGCTTTAGGCCAGGGGTTACCAAATACTAATATCTCACTGTAAGGCTTTTACATCAAATGTTAAAGGCACTTTACTTGATTTTTCTTCGAGTAATGGAACGGAATTTTTGTTGTCCTCCTTTAATATTTGTAAACTCAGACAATTGTTGGAAAAACACTGTGCAATTGATACAAAAGCTTGTGTGTTTTCATAAACTTTCTAGCATTTCTGTGAAAGTGACCTTGAGAAGTGAAATGTGTCTATAAAGTCGGCCCTGGGAAGAATTGAAATGCTACAAATGTTAGAAAAAGTCATGAATGACTTTGGACCACAACAAACATTTACATTTAGTGGCTTCCTCTTTCATTGTTTGTAAAATAAAATAAATACATAAATAGGCCTACTTAAATAAATCAGGTATAGGACCTTTCAGTGGATTTATCCCTGTCTATATTGTCTGAAAAATATATTGTCTTTTCCTCCCAAGTTGTACTTCTCCGTGACTAGGATTGAATGCTGGTAGAAAGTGCAAAACGGTTTCCATTATGAGCTAAACACGACTGGCTTGTATTGATTGAAAAGAGACAACCTTTTGGCGAGCAGCGCCCACCAGTCAAGGCTAATCTACTGTATATTAGTTTTCCATATTGGTTTGCGGATTATAAAGGAACAAATAGAAATTTTTTGGGGGTCAGATATGAGGCAAGTTTTTCATGTCTTCTCATTCACAGATACATATACAGTGGAGCTTGACACCATCTATGCTTTGTCAGTGTGCCGTGTGACCCTGCCGGATCGGTGACGAACCTTTGATTAAGACACATTGTGGTGGTGCGGTGCTTTTAAGTGGCTCAGTGCAGGCTCTGACTGGCGACGTAACTGTGGCGTGTTTTTAAATCATAACTCGTTTTATATTTGTTTTCTTTTTTATGGACACTTACATATATGAAAATCCTGTATTAATGACTGAACCTGGAAGAACCCTGAAGAATTATAGGTCGTTTTAGCAGACAGCAAAGCGTATAATTTCAGCTGGAAATAAATTATAGCTTTAAGCAAATGACCAAAGACATTTCTCTGAAAGAAAGCTGTGCGTAAGTTTAAACTTTGTAATTCCCAAATGTGAATTTAGTGCCTGACCCACGATCAACTGGACAGTGTTCACAGTTGAAACAATTACATGATTTCAAACATCACAAGCAAACTATTGTTAGAGCTAAATGAAGTGTCAAAAACTGTTAATTCTGTATATTCACTTTGTCATCTCTTGACCAAACAACAGTTAATGGGAGCAAAACAACGTGTGCTAAGATACTATGGTAAACACGTTAATTCCCAGCTGTTTTTTGTGTGGATTAATTCAGCAGATGCCGTCACTGGACGCAGATAGTTGTTAAGAATTTAGTTAGAGCTCTCGGTGATAATCACTGAATGTAGACTTTATCCGGAGCTGTTTTGACATCTCCTGCTGAGAAGAAATGCCTTGTCCACACTATAAGCCCAATACCCATCTCGGGTCGCCCGTTGCATTATGGGTAATGGAATGTCTTGGCTACCAAACAATATTGATAGTTAGCGTAAAGCAACGAAGAAAGCTATGATTTGGACCGTTTTAACGGAAACTTGATGATTTAAAGCGTTTTTGTTGTCGCCATGGAGCCTGTGATTAGTATTTCTACCAGTCATAAGGGACAGTTTGGGAATTTAAGATTTTAATTTTAAGTTTTGTGTCATTGGTGTTACACCTATTTTAATGACAAACATAAGGCAATAACGCAACAAAACATTTGGTCAATTGTGTAAAATTGTGCATTTAGGAAATCAAACAATAGCCATTTTGTCTAAGAACAGTATTTTATTAAAATAAGGGAGAATTATATGTTAAATTAAGCCCAGTGTTTTCATAACACTAGTGACTTTGCATCAGATGCCTCCATTCATTTAATGTGGGGCTGTAACACCACAGCCATAGAGTTCGGGAAATTCCACAGTTACCATGGAGATGCGCCATCTTTGCAGCTGTTAGCATACATTTTCCATTGACTAACATTAGCTAAAAACAGTATAATAAGTGGAGCAAAAAGCCGTTGAACAACTTCGTTATCTGCTGAGTTACTGCTGGTAAATACATATAACACACTGTGGTGTCCAAGTGTTTTAATGTGAACAATAACAGTATTTTAACTTTTAAAATCTCAATTAGTTTACAATTGCTGCTAATCCCATAATGAATAGCGATATGACATCACATTCCCGAACTCTATTGACAACTTAAATATTTGCAAGAAATGTCACTTGAGATTTATAGTCTGTAAACCAATGCCCGTAAGCCTTATAGTTCACGGTAATGGATCAATATACTTCAGTGTTCATGCTCCGCTACGTGAACTCGCTCACACATTTCAATGGCGGTGGTGGTTTGTTTGGTAGCCGAAATTAGGAGCCTGACTGACTCACGCATGCGAAGTCGAGATGGGCATTGGGGGCTAATATTCACATTGATTTTAAAAGTATTAGCTTTTTCTTTAGAGTTCTCAATTTGCCTATTTTCTTACTTCACTTGTATTAGACTTGTATTAGATGTACAGTATTTACGTAATAAGCTTGTATACATTTACTTCCTGAAACCGTGAAGCCATCTTCCACTTTGCAATATTTAAATTTGTTAATTTGCAATATTAATTTAAGACAGTATCTTAATAAAGTTTTTCTCTTTTTTTTTTGCATGATCTGAAATGGTGTCTATTTCTTGATTAGTCTGACCTGTCATATCTCCGTAGGTGTACAGAAGACAAGCAGTATGTGGCCTATTATTAACTTGTGGACATTTGTTGTGCAGATGCCAGTAACAGCAGTCACGAATCCCGCGTGGGCTCCATCAGAGACAGAGAAAAGCAGGCCGTGGTCCCTCTGGCCGTCATCTCCACCCTCACTGTGTTCGGCCTCATTGTGCTCATCAGCATCTTCATCTACTGGAGGTTAGTCAGACATCTGTATTCGTCGATTTTCTAACCAGTTTAAGAAAAAGACACTTAGTTTGTACACTTTGTGGCGGTCGAAACTACTTACTTCTTGCCAATGTATATAAGATTGCGCACCTCACCCACTCCAGCCCTATCTTCTCCCTTTAACCTCTTGAGTTTAAGGGGGATAGTTTGACCACTTGAACCCCTCTCCTCCTTTTGTTCAGTTTCTAATCTTTCAACACGGCATCTCCCGCTCTCCTCCTATTGTACTCTCTGTTTATGTTTGTGTTTTCAGGCGCATATCCCCCCCCCCCTTTTACCAGCCCCACAGTGCTTGCTGTCCTTGCATCTGCCGCGCTCTGAATAACTAGCTCGAGTGTTTCTCTGATTCACCGTCAACCGACCTTGAGTGGCGCTGCTGTTTTTCCCGCTCTGAATGAGCAAATAGCGGTTCAGCGCAAACAAACACTGAAAGAGAAGCGGCGGAAAGTACATTTTCATGAGAGCGGAAAATGTGGCTTTATCAATAGTGTTTGTGTAGGGTAAATTGACTTTGCGGTGTCGAACTTAGCGTAGGTCAGTACTTTCTTAGTAAGCTTATTCCTTATGCGTAAGGCTTTAGAAAATACAAATGTATTGTACAGCTTCTAATGATTTAACAACACAGCTTAATGTTTTGAGTTCATATTAAATATGAACTCAAAACATTTTTCCAGCCACGTTGCAAAAAACTTTGACTTCTCCCCGCTTTAATCCTTTTCCGAGAAAGATTTTACAGAGAACAAACCACACAGCCCACTCTCAGACCGTGAAATAAGCAACTTGTAAAATCCCATCAAGGACACGCTGTAAACACCGAGAGTCTTCTCTCTGATCCGACTGTACTTTTCTCATCTGGGGTGCTAACATATTGTTCATGTTCGGGGCTTGTCGTGTTGTTGTCGCTGGGAGATTGAGCAGTGCTAAGCCTGTAATCATCCCGGGAGCAGCGCAGGGGGATTAGGACCTGTCCCGTTGGTGTATGCTCTGTGTGTGTATGTTTGGAGGCCACTCTGAAATGGACATCCCCGTGATTATATCTGGACACAGAGAGAGAGAGGTGTCACAGAGAATGGCGTCAGACAGTTGCAGGCCTAAGTACTAATCCTGTATTCAATATTAGTGCTCATTTGGACCTTTACGCTGCTGCTCTGTTTGGGAAAACCCTACTTGGTTTCATGCCAAAACTTAAGCACGCGGTGACTGATCATTTGAGTGCCTTAGTATATTTTTTTTTTACCTGTAGGATATATTGGACTTGACAGTATACTGTTAATGACACTGACACAAGCTTAAATAGTGAAACAGATGAACAAATCCATCCATCTTCTTCCACTTTTGACTTGCCGGGTCGTGGGGGCAGCCGTACGAGCTGCCCAAATCACATTGCACCAGCCCCTTATGGCTCCTCCTGCAGGTGGTGGGTCCACAGAAGGACGGCCCAATGGTTCTAACCGGGCCTGTTGGTCTCTCATAAGGGGCTTCTGAACCGCTCTTTGTCTGACCCGTCGACTAGGACCTGTTGCCATGGGAGACCCTACCAGGGGCACGAAGCCCCCGACAACAGAGCTCATGGATCATTCGGGCGCTCAAACCCCTCCAGCACGTTAAGGTGGCAGTTCGAGGAGGGGCAGATGAACAAATGTACAGTCCAATATGCAGTCAGCAGTGAAGCAGGCTATGGATAGTTGCCGTAGGCGTCCCTCGTCCTTAGACCCTCCTTCAGCCAGTAAGAGCAAGAGAAACCTCGAGGAAAACCACTCTAAATATAGACGTAAACATTAATTACACAATCAGCAAATGTCCAGACATCAGTGAGGGCACTGCACTGTCTGGACATTTGTTTCAAATCACACGATGAACTGATACACAAATACTGCGATGCTTTGTCTCTTGAGCAACTCAATTTTAAAGTAATAGTCTGAAAGTCTAAATGTATTACAAATGTTTTTTTAAATGTGCAAAATGGACCACCTGGTCTTGCATTTGGATGTAAAGTAAGTAATAATATATTTTTATGTATATATTCATTTTTGTAAAGTACCTTCTTCCCAGATCTCAACAACTACTCAGTCTAGTATCCTCCTGCGTCGACCAATGAGACGAGCTTTTCCTGTGAACCAGCCAGCCAGTTCCAATCAGGAGGGGGAGGAGCTTGATCATTTACTTTTGACAATTCTGTTCCTGCTCTCCTCATTTTGCAAACTAAGAAGGACTTTCTGGTTAAAGAGAGAAGGAATTACTTTCAAATTTCACACTATCTATATTTCCTCACTTTGCAAACTTAGAGACTTTAATATCGTCTCTTTCTCCACTTACCGTCATGTAAAGCCAAACTTACTCATCAAAGCAAATACAAAGTAGTAGTGGGTCAGTGATTTGTAGACGACTTTCTCACGCAAATGTATTTGTTTATAGTGTATTGTTATTATTCCACTTTGCTACGACATAAAAGCACTTGAACACAATGCACTCGTAATGCACATGGAGGCAGCAACAGACATGATCTGCAAAATAGATAACATTACGTTAACAAGCTCCCATTTGTTACGTGCAGCTTGTGTTTGTCTTCTAGTCACACTCGCAGATTTAAGTCAAAAAGTGAGGCAACAACTATATGATTTATTGTTAGGCCATCACGTAAATAACGTCTAAGTACTCAATAACGCCAGCATATGGATATGGGAGACGGAACAAAATACATATATCAATTTTTTTTTTTTATAATAATAATAATAATAATAATAATAATACATCAAACTTGTATAGCGCTTTTTTGGACAAATTAAAATAGCAATTACATGTCATCAGAAGTCAGGCAGTAGTTGTTATTTTGCCTGTGCTGCTGCTGCTGGTGGTGGTTCTAATCCCTGGAGCCCATTTCTGGCCGGGACAACACCGAGGCAATCTGATCCGGTTAAAAACTTGTCCGGGATTACCATGACATCTTTTTCCTTGTGTTTTGGAGGAGATTACAGTGTGTCATCCCAAATCTGGGCTAATGGCGTGTGCCATTGAATAAATGAAATAAATGCAGACTGTATTGTCAAGACATTACAAGGAAAACCCTACCTCCTTTTTATTTACGTTTCCCTCTTTGCACACTGGTGATTAGGATTAGATTCATTGTTCATTCCATTTCTTGTGAACAACTAAAGCCGCGTGTATTTTATTTTATTTTTTTAGTATTCGGATGAAATTGCTTGTTTGTGTTGAATATTATTTTTGGTTTTGTGAATGAAATATGATTGTATTTTTACAGAACATGTTTCCAGACAGCACACTTCTACATCGACGACAGCTCTTCTCCCAGAGTCATCTCTCCCAACCACATGCCTGGTCTGAACGAAGGTAATGCACGTGTGACACAAGAGCAATGCCACTAGGAGCTGGTTTGAATTACTCTAATAAATGATGGAGCCAAGTGAGAATTTGTTGTTAGTTAAAAAAATAAATAAAAAAACATCAAAAGTGTACCCTCTTTATGCTACATACTGTATATTCTGTATTGCCGGCTATGAGGTGATTGTACGAACGGTTTGAGAAATCATTCATCCATGATAACTTTTCAGCACATTGTCATAGTCTACTTATTTTCATATAAATAACAGTAATTCATCTCCTGTTGTTTGCCAGACGATCGGAATGTGTTTCCTGTGAAGGCTTTTGTCGAACACGTGGCAGATCTTCACGACACTCTCGGTTTCCAGAGAGAGTTTGAGGTATGACAGAACAAAATACCGTAATCATTTGCCACAAACAATGGCACATTGTGTACACTAGGTACACAATTGTTGTATGTCATTTGCCCATGATTAGTGAAGCAGGAAGCTTTCAGTCTGCCCAGGAGTTATTGTCGTCGTCGTCTATATCCAAAGTAATCATCTGTACTTGGTTGTATAGAAGCAAAGACATTTAGCTTCTTACCTCAAGTGGTTCCAGTGGTCTGTAAACTGGCTTTATGCACTTTTAGATAGATGGGTTTTTCTCAGGCCGATGACAATATGCTCTGCCGATACAGTGCCTCTCGAAAGTACACCTTGAACCTTTGCAAATTTACAACCATAAACATAAAGATTTTATTTTGATTTTTTTACTGAAAGTTCACACACAAGCAACAGACAACTGTGAAGTGAAAGCAAAATGATACATGATTCTGTTTTTTTTATACAAAAAATAGAAAAGTGAAAAGTGGGGCGTGCACAAGTGAATACTTTTCGGTTTTCTATTTTTTGAAAAATAACAGAATCATGTATCATTTCGCTTTCAAAATAAAATCTTTATGTTTATGGTTGTAAACGTGACAAAATGTGCAAAAGTTCAAGGTGTATTAGTACTTTCGAGAGGCACTGTATTTTTGACCAATAGTTTGGCCAATAATGTCTGATTTACAATCCTGTGTATGAGGCTTCTAAATTGTAAAATGTGACGGAGTTGAACAGTGACAGCAGTGGGCTCTTTATTGGAGGAATAGGGTTGATTTATTCAGGACATTCATGTTTAGTAGGTTCTTCAGAGGGAGCTCATTTTAAAGACAAACAAAAAAACATTAAGACTCTTTCTCTTAAGGTTCTGAAATTATAAGCAAAAGTCTACAACTTAAAATACGACCAGAGGTGTACAAACTTGTCATCAATTTTCACCACAGTTCTCAGCTCACCTGAGGTTTTAAGGCTGTGACTGAGCTGTTTCCGATGCCAAAAACGGGAACTCTCTATTACTTTCAGTTTCGATATTGGCCGATAGCAGCTAAAATACCCAAATAATGGCCCAGTATTCAGTGTCGGTCAACCTCTACTTTTAGATCTGATATAACCCTGACCTATGTTTACCCTGAACATGCTAATTTCCACCCCGGTTCATTCGAGTGACCTTAGCCGTCCTGTTGTTGGGAATTGGATCTGTGGTGTCCAGGTTGTATCTTCCTTCCATTTCTGTAGAACGAGAGTTTCTCAGACCATCTCCTCTCCTTGGCTAAAATTCTGACCGCTTCATCAAAGGTGTGGTTTGTAGCTTTGAGCTGGAAATAATGTGGATGTTTGGGTAAAATAAAACGGAAGTTAGAGTTGCCAAGTGTGGAGCCTAGAGGAAGACTGAAAAGAATATTTATGGCTGTAGTGAAAGGGTACATGCACCTGGTGGATGATGAAAATGTAAAGGATAGGTTTACACTGATGAAAAGGATTCACTGTAATGTCGTCTTGAAAGTAAGTGGTGCTTGTCTATTTTGTTTGTGAGTATGCCAACGTTACCGTCCCTTTTGTAGGAACAGTTTTGGTAAAGAGACTTGCTCCAAAAGATTTGCTTCATAATTGGCCATTGCGGGAAGGTCTCTCCCAAAACTCTTCCAGCATGATTTGTATCTGTGCCTTTTGTGCATAATGTTTGTTTCTGCACCTTTGTTTCCGTCCTGTGTTGTCATGGAAACGCCCCGCTGACCGCTGGCTGCTTCCTCACTTCCTGTCTATAGATCCTGAAGCAGAGCTACGAGGTAAGACTGCCCCTCGCCGTGTCCTGTTCCGCTCAGTGTGCTCTTCTGCATGGGCAAAAAAGACTGTTAACGTATTTGGTTTATTTTACACACAAACAAC
Organism: Proterorhinus semilunaris; assembly: GCA_021464625.1. Lineage (NCBI taxonomy): Eukaryota > Metazoa > Chordata > Actinopteri > Gobiiformes > Gobiidae > Proterorhinus > Proterorhinus semilunaris. Next base: position 24,292,640 of record CM038356.1, on the reverse strand, counting down.
ATAGTGTGCATATTACTGTAGGAGATTTTCACATCATTAGTCCTTGATCTTAGATACTTATGTGTGCCTATAGGAGGTGCAGGTCTGCACAGTGGACATGGGACTGACCACTGACATTTCAAATCACCCCGACAACAAAACCAAGAACCGATACAGTAACATTCTGGCCTGTGAGTACACTTTTTTCATGTTTATAGTCGAGATAAGTCGGCAATGGTGATTTATGAGTTGAATTATTATTTGTTGGCTCATATAATACGCATTAATATGCTCACTTATACATTTTTAAAATTATAACTTAAAGGTGCATTATGCAACTTTTTATGTAGAAAAAAAGCTGATATTTGTGCGTATTTGACCTTGTAGTGACCAAGCGGCTGTATAAGTGGTCAGCATGGCACCTTTACTTTCCATCACGGTGATCTCTAGGACGCTCCAGGATCAGTTGTTTGGAAGGTTTTCACTGCTGACGGACCCTCTCCCCGGAAAACCTACAAAACAGTTGATCCTGGAGCGTTGTAGAGACCACATCGATTGCTGATCGAAAGCAAAGGTGCCATGCTGACCACTCATACAGCCACTGGGTCACTACAAAATCAAATATGCACAAATATCAACTTTCTTTTTTGTGTGCATAAAACGTTGTATAATACACCTTTAACAAATGCCTCTGGAAAAAAAAGACAGTACATCGTGCTGTTTTTGCTTGAGGCATATTATAATTTCACTTTTGGTATCTGGATGTAACCAAACTTATTCTCATAAATTGTCAGAAAAATGCATCAAAACCTCTCAGTCCTTCAACTTTTCAAATAATATTCTGTTTTGCTCTCCTGCAGACGACCACAGTCGAGTGCGGCTCTCTGCACTCACTGACAAAGAGGGAAGGATCAGCGATTACATAAACGCAAACTTTGTGGATGTACGTTTCCCCCTTTTCAACTGCTCTCATCTGCAGATCTACCGTGAAGGCTTTTGATCACATACTGTAGTTTCTGACACACATAGCACAGTTTTCTATATTAAGATCACAAAATGCTGCACTCTTGGCTTGGGAGTAACACAATTTTAATGATTTGTGCTTTACATGTGATAAAATTTTGTATAAAGCTGATTGAATAGAATTGAATTGAAAAGATGTCTTCACTGTTTGCATCTTGTGTTCACTGTGTAAGACAAAAGGAGCGAGAGAGTAGCGCTTTGTGAATTGTGCAAATGTAAACTGTGTTCAAGGTTTTGACAAAAGAGTTACATTTTTGAGTTCAAGCAGGTGATGGCTTGGTGCAAAAGCATTCAGAGTCTTAAAATGTCTTGCCCTGTCTTCTGAACGCCTCTTGCCAAACCACCATTGTTCTCAGAGGTCCCCGTGTGTCGATTACCAAATATGTCCATGAGGCATTGTGCAGCGGAGGCAAATCAAAAACTAAGTGTTCCTTGGCAATTTTGTGAAAAGAACAGGCGACAAAAGCAGTGAGTGGCAGTCAAGTTGGTAAAAGCGTTTGGAGGATCTCTCACAAGGCTCTCCAGTCTGTCAGTCAGCCGAAGGTCGCTTCTCTATTCACTCCCTGATTGGCTGCCGCCCTCCACAGAGAAGAGCGCGCCACTTCTTCCCCCCACGCCGTTGTATTCCGAGTCACTTGGCAGTTTCAACCCACTCTTAACTTTGCACAAAATATCATCCTTGATTTTTTTTTTCAAAAATAAATAAATATATATATATATATATATATTTTAAAAAGAAGCGCACAGATTATAATAACCTTGGGACTGGCCTAAATGTGATACAGAAATATTGTCCAAAAAGGGAGTTTGCAAGAACGAAAGATCTTGAAAATTCTGCAATGACGCCACAGTCACTAGGTTTGTGTCCTTGGGCAAGACACTTCAGCCACCTTGCCTGATTTGCATTTATACTCTGGTTTATGAATCAGTTTGAGGGTTAACTTTTACTTTTTGGTCTATTTATATTTTCACACTGTATATCGATTTGCATACAAAAGGCTTAGTATAGAGGAGGATGTGGGAATGAATAGTTCATGTGAAAAGTGTTTAGCATTTAGTCAAATCAAGTGCATTTTCATTTTGCCCAGGGTTTTAAGAAGCCAAAGCTGTACATCGCCGCCCAGGGCCCGCTCAGATCCAGCACGGAGGACTTCTGGAGGATGGTCTGGGAACAAAACGTTGGCGTCATTGTCATGATCACAAACCTGGTGGAGAATGGACGAGTGAGTTGAAGTGTTGACTATAGTCGTTTGTTTCTAATGCTAACTGTGGTGCGTTCACTGCCTCTCAGAGAAAGTGTGACCAGTACTGGCCGACTGAGGTGCAGGAGGAGTACGGCAGTTTCCTGGTGACGGTGAAGAGTTCTAAGTCGTTTGCCTATTACACTGTCAGGACGTTCAGCATCAGAAACACCAGCAGTAAGAAGGTCAGATTGGCTTTATTTTAAATATTGCTTGTTGTAGGCCCCGTGAACTGCTACCTTAACGTGGTGGGGTTGTTTGAGTGCCCGAATGATCCTAGGAGCTATGTTGTATGGGGCTTCATGCCCCTGGTAGGGTCTCCCATGGCAAACAGGTCTTAGGTGACGGGTCAGACGAAGAGCAGTCTGAAGACTTCTATGGACAGTAATAGATCAAGGACCATGACGTTGCCCGGTATGGCGCAACCGGGACCCCACCCTGGAGCCAGGCCTGGGGTTGGGGCTCGAATGCGAGCGTCTGGTGGTCGGGCCTCTGCCCACGGGGCCCGGCCGGGCACAGCCTGAAAGGACGACGTGGGCCCGCCCTCCTGTGGACCCACCACCCGCAGAGGGATCTGTAGGGGTCGGGTGCAGAGAGGACTGGGTGGCAGTCGAAGGCAGGTGCCTCGGCGACCTGGTCCGCGTGCGCAGCTTCTGGCGTTCGGGACATGGAACGTCACCTCGCTGGGGGGGAAGGAGCCTGAGCTTGTGTGGGAGGTTGAGAGGTAACGGCTTGATATAATCGGGCTTTTTCTGGAGTTGCCCGCGGGGAGAGGCGGCGGGCTGGGGTGGGTTAGCTCATTGCCCCCCAGCTCAGCCGTCACGTGTTGGAGTTCACCCCGGTGAACGAGAGGGTCGCGTCCCTACGCCTTCGAGTCGGGGACAGGTCTCTCACTGTTGTCTCGGCCTACGGGCCCAACATCGGTGCAGAGTACCCGGCCTTCTTGGAGTCCCTGGGAGGGGTACTAGATGGTCCTCCGGCTGGGGACTCCATTGTTCTACTGGGGGACATCAACGCCCACGTGGGGGCGACAGTGAGACCTGGGTGGGGGTGATGGGGAAGAACGGTCTCCCCGATCGGAACCCGAGTGGTGTTCTGTTATTGGACTTCTGTGCTACACAGTTGCACAGTTTGTGCATAACAAACACCATGTTCGAGCACAAGGATGTCCGTAAGTGCACGTGGCACCGGGACGCCCTACGCAGGAGGTCGATGATCGACTTTGTAGTTGTGTCATCTGATCTCCGGCCGTGTGTCTCGGACACTTGGGTGAAGAGAGGGGCTGTGCTGTCAACTGATCACCACCTGGTGGTGAGCTGGATCCGTTGGCAGGGGAAGAAGCCAGTCAGACCTGGCAGGCCCAAACGTGTTGTGAGGGTCTTCAACACCCACCTCCGGAAGAGCTTCACCTAGATTCCCGAGGCAGGTTGGGGAAATGGAGTCCGAGTGGACCATGTTCTGCTCCTCCATTGTCGATGCGGCTGCTCGTAGTTGTGGACGTAAGGTCTCTGGTGCCTGTTGCGGCGGAAACCCCCGAACCCGGTGGTGTGGCCCGGAAGTAAGGGATGCCGTCAAGCTGAAGAAGGAGTCCTATCTGGCCTTGTTGGCTTGTGGGACTCTGGAGGCAGCTGAGAGGTACCGGCAGGCCAAGTGTGCTGCGGCTCGTGCAGTCGCAGAGGCAAAAGCTCGGGTCTGGGAGGAGTTTGGAGAAGCCATGGAGGCATCGGTTGGCCACGAAGAGATTCTGGCATACCATCCGGCACCTCAGGAGGGGGAAGCAGTGCTTCACCAACACTGTTTACAGTGCGGGTGGGGGGCTGCTGACCTCGACTGGGGATGTGGTCGGGCGGTGGAAGGAGTACTTCGAGGAACTCCTCAATCCCACCGTTATGTCTTTAGATGAGGAAGACGAGGCTGGGGGGGCTCGAAGGGGGGCTCGTCCATCACCCAAGCTAAAGTCACCGAGGTGGTTTGAAAGCTCCTCGGTGGCAGGGCTCCGGGGGTGGATGAGATTCGTCCCGAGTACCTTAAGTCTCTGGATGTTGTAGGACTGTCTTGGTTGACACGCCTCTGCAACATTGCGTGGCGGTCGGGGACAGTGCCTCTGGATTGGCAGACCGGGGTGGTGGTCCCGCTCTTTAAGAAGGGGGATCGGAGGGTATGCTCCAAATACAGAGGGATCACACTCCTCAGCCTCCCTGGTTAGGTCTACTCCAGGGTGCTGGAGAGGAGGATCCGGCCAATAGTCGAACCTCGGATCCAGGAGGAACAATGCGGTTTTCGTCCTGGTTGTGGAACACTGGACCAGCTCTATACCCTTCATCGGGTGCTCGAGGGTTTGTGGGAGTTCGCCCAACCAGTCCACATGTGTTTTGTGGATCTGGAGAAAGCGTTCGACCGTGTCCCTCGTGGTGCCCTGTAGGGGGTGCTCTGGGAGTACAACAACAACACAAAGAAAGACATGTTTAACTGTTGAGTCACATCTATTTTTACACACTATAATACTTTCCAGTGAATACAGTTGGTCGTAAAATCTCCATCGGTTTACTCAGAAATCACACTGTATGACAACATTATCCCACACTATTCAATTTTCCTCGGCTTTTGCTACATTTCTCTCCATTACAATTTCTTAAACATTTGTTCTTACCTTATCACCCCTAGGGCTCTCAGAAAGGGCGTACCAGTGAGCGCACAGTGACCCAGTTTCACTACACCCAGTGGCCCGACATGGGTGTGCCGGAGCTGGCCCTGCCGCTGCTCAGCTTCATCCGCAAGTCCTCCCAAGCCCGGACGGACCACATGGGCCCAATGGTGGTGCACTGCAGGTAGCAAACTATACTTGGACCAAAACTGTTACAGGAATTCTTACCTTAGTTACAACGTTGCCAAATTGGTTTTATTGTTACGTTATTGTGCCCTCTGTGTGTGATATTGTGGGTAAAGCTCATATTTTGTTTATTCAGCGCGGGAGTTGGTCGAACGGGGACTTACATCGTCCTGGACAGTATGCTGAAGCAGATCAGAGACGAAGGAACTGTCAATATTACAGGATTCCTCAAACACATCAGGACTCAGAGGAACTACCTGGTCCAAACTGAGGTAAGGTATTAAAAAATACCCAAACATTTTAATATTTATTACCAATATGAAATCAACTTGATGAACATACAGTATAACCTGCAATGTTCCGCAATGTGACTCTACACAATGGCAGTCAGAGAATTAAGACCTCAAAATGGCAAACTTCTTGTCCTCAACATCTGCTGCTCTCTGCATTACTCACTTCAATACACTGAGAGTTGGTCAAAAGAATCCATTTGAATGGCAAAGAAAATTATTCTGGATTAAGTTTCCGGACAAAACAAGGGTGACTACATCCCTCTTGAACTCCTTTGACTAAGACGGCTTTGTGAACCATGTCTGTTTTTGCAGGAACAATACGTTTTCATCCACAATGCCTTGGTGGAAGCCGTGTTGTGCGGGGACACAGACGTAGCGGCCTCTCATTTGCACAAATACGTGGACGAACTGCTGACCCCGCGGCACGCCGGGAAAACGCGCATTGAGAAACAGCTTAAGGTCAGCTCTCTGGATTGTGACGGCGTACTGTCTCTGCAGTTGTAATGGTCAAGATGTATGACTCGTACTCAAAAGGGTGAAAGTCATTGGTACTCAACTTATTTCTCAGTGACCCCTATTTAACGAGTGAATAAAAAAATTATAAATGATAAAGCCATTCATATGAATTTGAAGGATATTCAACAAATATGAAATACATTAATATGCCATCCCTTCAGAACAACTCTATCAACATAGTTTGGACGCTCTGGGGACCCTTGGGAAGCTTATGGGGAAGGTTTATGCTACGCCCACTACCAAATAATTGCAAACTACGTTTTAAGTAGTTACAAGATCATACTTCAACATAATAACCAATAGGAATAAGTATGAATACGATGAATGCGTGCTGAACCTCCTGGGTCCACCATTTACACATTAGAAAGTAATTTTATTTAACTCTAGGTCGTTGATTTCATAGCAAGGTACTTACAACATTGTGCCATACTGTGAAAGACACTGGTTTGAACATGAAATGTAAATGCCACAAATACATTTTTTTTCATTCAGTACCACAAAGGGGACAATACTCCTCTACTTAGACTTGTGCGAAGTGCTTGACATTTGCCCGTTGCGCATGATTCAAAAGGCAAGAGTTGCAGTGCTTAAGAAGTGAATATGTTTGGAGCTTCAATGTCACTAAAGTTTAGGGTTATGGAACTCTCTTTCCGCAGCTGCTCGGTCATTCCTCACCAAAGTGGAGCGACTTCACCACTGCCTTACAGGAGGGCCACGCCAGCAAAAACAGAAGCCCCGCCATTTTACCAAGTGAGTAACATGCAGTAACAAAGAGTAACTTTGATCGTCTCATAGTTGATTGTAAACACCTATTCCTGCTCTTTCTTTGTTAGCTGAGAGGTCTCGTGTGCGGTTGTCGACATCAGCGGGAGAAACCTCTGACTACATAAACGCTTCATACATTACAGTAAAGGCTCAGTGTGAATGTTTTGTTCTTTTATGCACTTAATTTTTAGTCAGACGCTGATGCTGTTTATAAATGTGCAGGGTTACAGACATAGCAGCGAATTCATCATTACCCAGAACCCTCTGCCCGGTACGGTGAAGGACTTTTGGAGAATGATATGGGACCACAATGCTCAGGTCATCATGTCGCTGCCCGGGCCAACTACCACTGGGGTAAGGCCTCTATTGATAAGAGAAAACTTCATGTATAAGTATTGCGGCCCCTCACAAAATATATACGTCTTTTACAAACAGAATGAGCCCTGATTGTGATAACGTGAAGATCTCTCCTACCCCTTTTTGTATAGGTTTTTTCTGGCAAGCCAAATGCTTTGATACTCAACCTACTGCATCTGTTCTTTCTTCGCGCTGAAAGGCTTACATTACTACAATGCAAGTTGTATACAGTAATAAAAAGTGCCTCATGGCCCTTTCTGTCGCTTTCATGCCAGTCCTTGAAAGATTTGTCCTCACCGTACAGTGGCAGCAGTACTTGATGGTGATACACATTGGCCAAGTGTGCAGTTAAACCTGTTTGCCTTTTATTTAAGATCACCAGCCTTTGTGTAAGGTCTTAAAACTTGGTTAATGGTAATAAGTCAACATGTTACCATCGTTAGCATTATACATGTCTGAAGTATAACAATATATATCTTCCCCCACCCTCCGCTCCACTATCAAGGATGAGAGAAATAGAATTTCGAATCAGTCATGGTTTGACAAATAAAGCAATCTTGAATCTTGAATATTATTGACCGTACAGTTGTGGTCAAAATAATAGCGTAAATAACTAAAAATGTTAGTTAAGCACAAAATCTTCATAATATTTAGATAAGATTTATTTCGATGCATTGGAAGCATTGCCCATGGTTTTCTAAATCAAAACATGAAGAGAAATGTATAATTTCTTCAAGTACTTTGTAGAACATTTCAAAAAAGTAACATTGGGCCGTTTATGTCACCCCACAAGTTTCTATGGGATTTAGGTCCGGGAATTGGGCAGTCCACTCCATAAAATACATTTTCTTGGTCTGGAACAAAGATTTAGCTTACTGGTGTGTTTGGGGTCATCGTCTTGTTGAAACTTCAAGGGCATTTCCTCTTCAGCATATGGCAACATGACCTTTTCAAGTATTTTGATATGTCCAAACTAACCCATGATCCCTGGTATTCGATAAATAGGCCCCACACCATAGTTAGAGAAACATGCCCATATCATGATGCTTGCCCCACTATGCTTGGGGGTCGTCTGACAAACTGTTTGCAGCCCTTGGACCCAAAAAGAGCAATCTTACTTTCATCAGTCCACAAAATGTTTCTCCATTTCTCTTTCGGCCAGTTGATGTGTTCTTTTGAAAATTGTATCCTCTTCAGCACATGTCTTTTTTGTAACAGTGGGACTTTGCGGGGGCTACTTGCAAATAAATTAGCTTCACACAGGCGTCTTCTAACTGTCACAGTCCTCACAGGTAACTTCAGACTGTCTTTGATCCTCCTGGAGCTGATCATTGGCTGAGCCTTTGGAGTTCTGGCTATTGTCCGATCCATTCGAATGGTAGTCTTCCCTTTTTCTTCTGCGTCTCTGTGTTTTTGCTTTCCATTTTAACGCATAAGAGATCATTTTAGAAGTTTTAACCCCTCCAATCAACCTTTTAACAAAAGAACACAGTACTTCTGAACAATGTCTTGAACGACAAATTTTTCTTCAGGATTTAAATGTGAAATGCATGTATAACATGTGCTGACACACAGAATGATTGACCCTCAGAATGATTGACCTCACCAATTGAACTCCCCACTGCTATTATTTTGAACACACCCCTTTCAATTGAATATTCAACTACACAGAAGTAAGAGCATGCATACCATGAATGCTCGGTCTGTCTGTGTTTCTAAGAATCTACTGCACCTAGTGGTAAATTGCTGTCCATGTAGTTCTATGATTTATACCAAAAACTGTGAATAATCTGGTTAGTCATGTTGGACTGCTATTATTTTGAACATTACTGTATATCAAGGCTGTGAACTTTTCACCAAACTTTGGAGTGAGACATCGGTTCTTTCTGAGTTGGGTGTCGCATAACCGTACGAAATGCTAAATAAATAAATAAATAAACGTAGTCTTTTGATAAAAGAAGCTGCAAAGCCAGTGGTACCTCAAAGTAGGTGAATGGATTTGTTCTTCAAAAGCGTTGGGCGTGGCACTTTAAAGGGGGATTTGGGGGTCCTCCCCCGAGGAAATGTATATGATTTATCCCACTTTATAGTTACGGCACTGTCAATAAGCACAATAAGTACATAACGCATGCTTTCTTGATTATGTTTCAAAGGAGGAAGAGGAGACAGAGTCCAGTGTCTATTGGCCTTGCAAAGGAGAGCCTCTCACCTGTGAGGCGTTTAGGGTCACTTTGAAGTCTGAAAACCACATCTGTTTGGCCAACGAGGACATGCTGGTGCTGCAGGAGTACGCGCTGGAGGCTGCTAAGGTAAGACACTATCACAAATAAATAAAGCTGTAGTGTATAATGTATTGGAAAAAAACATTTAAGGTCAAGTGCCCCTTAATTCACTTTCACTATTCACATTTTCTTGTTGTTTATCTAAATGTGTTGATGTGATGTTTGAACAGGACGACTACGTGCTGGAGGTGAGGCATTACCGCGCCCCTCACTGGCCCAACCCGGACAGTCCAATGAGCAGCACGTTTGAGCTGGTCAATCTGGTCAAGGAGGAGACCAGCGCAAAGGAAGGGCCCACTGTCGTGCACGATGAGTACGTTTATGACGTTTATCAGCAAAGGAATATAAGTGAAATACTGTCAGCATCAACTTTGTTTTGAACGACTTCTATTGTGCGGCCTGACAAGAGCAGTGACTGTCTGCTTGTCTTGCCTTGTCATTGTTGTAAATTCACAGCATCTTTGGCAAATGCGACAGTTGAACTTTACTAAACTTATTTTCTAAACTCAGAGGCGTGTCAAGTGGGAGGCCAGGGGTAGCACAGGCCACCCCTGGAATCTGATTTGCGATATTAATATTGCGCAGCTTTTTTGTTTTTTCTTCTGCTGGTGAAAAGAAAAAAATCTGAGTTTTGGCTCTTTTGCAGGTAAAATAGGATTAACCGGAGGAGCGCATAGGATCTGTAGTCCTTGTAAAAAAATTATGGTCGCCCAATTATGTACAAATACAATATGTAAAATAAAATATATTATATTTTAGGGTGGGTTTGGCTGCCAATAACTGGTAACCCTGCAGATGCCCAAATCGAAGACAGTTTATGGATAAGCACTAGGGATGTCCCGATCCGCTTTTTTGAGATCCTGGTCCGATACAATATGTGGATGCTTCACACTGGCCGATACCAATCCGATTATATGAATATATATCATTATATAGGCCTATTATATATATATATATATTTATTAGTCTGTTACAGGCCTTAATATAAATAAGCAAACGGGCAAAAGGTTTTAGGATTTAGCATTGAATGTTAAATTAAATTTGGTGGATTTGTTTACTTTGAGAGTCTAAAACGTTCCTGAAGAAAGCAGCTTTTTAAAGGTAAACAAAATGCTATCTTATCAGCTAAACCCATTTGAGACCTACACATTTCTTCTTCTGAGACACTGAAGAGGCACCAAGAGCCCCCACAGCTGCAGCACAGTCGAGGCGTCACAAGACGCCATTATTACAGTGAACTCAAGCAGGTTTTCCACATAAATTTTTTTTTTTACTCGTCTGGGCTATTAAGAATATGTAAATACAAAAATATTGATGAAAATGTCAGTTTTTGATTATTTTGAAAACGAGGCTGTTGGTGAGAATGGTAAAGCTGAGTGTTTGCCAGGACTCTTTTGTCACTCATTCTGAACATCAGACTCCGCGCTCTGGCCCCGCCCCCTCTGCGTCTCCTTCAGTCGTACTGTCACCACCAGTACAGACTCAAATGTGCTGGTTTAAGCTTTTGTTAAAGCGAAGCGAAGATAATGTATGCGCAGGACATAACCATCTATGTACGTGCCACCACACATCAGCTCGTAAATGTAAACGTGTCAGATACAAAGCCACGAGTTTAGCGGCAGAGGAGGGGCCACAGACGCTTCTCCTTCTCCCCTCGCTCCTCGGATCAGAATGAGAGGAAAACTCTTGTTGCAAGTCGAAGTCTCCATCAGTCTGACGGCACGCGCAAAGGCTCCTCTCTTTATGACAGATTTTAAAGAAATTGCTGCTCGATCAAACTCTGGCACGGTTCACGTTAAAGGCGCTGCTGTTGTAGCGAGGGCTGACGCATCAGCCGCGCTCCCGGCCTCCGCACGCGCAGAGTTTTACACTCGGGTCCAAAGCGGCTCTTGAGGTTCGGTTCTGGAGTGGACACATTTAGGTCCAGGACAAGCTCATCCACGTCTGAATTATAAGACTATTGCGCCTGTATAAGCGCGTTTCCCGTGCGGCGGTTTGAACGGGTCAATATCGATCAGATTGTGATAAACATGTATTTTTCTCCAAAGTTTCTTCTGCGTACCCCCGGGGGTACGTGTACCACAGTTTGGGAACCCCTGCTCTAGCCTAACTTAGCGATAGCATTGTGGGTGTGGACCTGAATCTGCAGCGTTGATAGCCATATAAATGTCTGTCTTTGTGTTTGACAGTGTGGGCGGAGTCACAGCCGCGACCTTCTGCGCTCTCCTGTCTCTGAGTCGCCAGCTCGAGGCCGAACAGTCGGTCGATGTGTTTCAAGTCGCCAAACTCACAAACCTGATGAGACCGGGAGTGTTCAGCGATGTAGTAAGTTCATGTTCATCAGTAAAAAAACAAAAACACTAAGAAAATGGGGTGATTTTGTGATTGTTCCTCACACTTTTGAGTTCACGAAAATGTGCAATTACATTCGTTCTGCCTGCACAGGAGCAGTTCCAGTTCCTGTACAGGGCCATGCTGAGTCTGGTGGGCAAGCAGGAGGACGAAAGAGCGCTGGAGTCTTCAGACAACAACGGAACTATCGTCGTGGGAACAGCCAGCACCGCAGAGAGCCTGGAGTCCCTAGTCTAACACACCCCACTCTGACACAATGGACTCTTTAACGGAGCGTCTGCCGTCTTAAATCCATCAATCATTACATACATTCATACTTATCAGGCACAACATTTTAAGGGCCTTCAATTTCTTTAGATTTCTAATTAAGTTCGAACGTCCGAGAACTACTGAAAGCGGCTATTATTCAGTCTCAACAAATCAGTTCAGTTCAGTTCAATGATAACGCATTGTGAGCTTTTTCTATTTGTTCAAATTTCAGCAAAACAAAATTGGGCCAAAAAGTCAAGTATCAAAGTACTCGACAAGGTTTTTGTCAAATAATTGTTCTGTGGGGAAGGTGCTCGGGAGGAAAAACTTTTTGAAGAGAAAACTCAGAATAATCAAGGCACTTCACCTGCATCTTTTCTTTTAAAAAGGCTATTTTGACTCTCTGAAGAAGGCTGTTTCATTAGTTGCTCAACAAGCTCACTCAAAATCCACTTTAAGTTAACTCTTTACCTGCCCGTGGTCATGTTTCGTCTGATTTGTGCGCATGTCCATTAGATCATCCTTTTCGAACTGCCATAGCCCGTGCTGCCGCGCTTATGCTGGACTTTTGTATTGTGCCTTTTTGTATACTTTATTGTGTCCTTCTAACATCTTTGATACCAATTGTAGATTAATATTGGATGTTTATTTGTAATGGCCACTAACCATTCCTTCTTGAGTCTTTGTATTTATTGGCACTGAGCCAAAAGCAAAAAGGGAAAAAACTTCTTTTTACATCAAATTGATATTTTGTAAGTGTCTTTTATAGAAGCTCATGCACTGAATTATTTTGTAAATACCACTGCAGCCGTAGCACCCTCGAGCTATCAAAGGTGACCATTTGAAAAGGGCCTGGAATAATTAAGAATATTAATCTAATGTACATAATATTATAGTAATCACTTGATGGACCAAATTTCTATTTATACTTTTAGATTTTTTATATTTGACCATTGTTAGTGCTGTCTCATTTTAATCACGTAGCCTAAAGGACGTTAATTGCTTTTATACTTTTGTAACAGACTAAACGTAATGCATGGGTTTACTGATATAAACACTGCTGGACTGTTAGCTGTAGGCCATTAAACATGGGAAACTGCCATACAAAATTCAGCTGTTTGGCTCTTTATTTATGCTACTGCTATTATGTGTTGTGTATATACAGTATATGTAATTAATCTGAGCAAACTGAAGTTTCATTGTGATTAAATGCAAGACAAATAAGCCATATCATGACAGCGATGCATGCTGTGATGTAGTCCAGTGGTAAATCTTGAAAATAACCAACTGTTGCATCCCCAACAGTTTGGGTTCAGACAAAAATACAGCACAGAAACAGCCAACTGCTTCTTGTTGGAGCAGATCAAAGGTTCTCTGGATAAAGGGAATGTCATAGGCGCTGTGTTTTTAGATCTGAAGAGGGCCTTCGACACAGTGGACCATTGCATCTTATTGCAGAAATTACAGCAATTCCAATTTTGAGCTACAGCTCTGTCATGGTTCAAGTCCTACCTGGAGGGTAGAGAACAATGTGTGAAAGTAGGAAGCGTTAAATCCACCCCGAGTCCAAATGACTTAGGAGTGCCTAAAGGGTCCTAGGACCATTGTAGTTTTCAATGTATATAAATGATCTCCCAGATTGCCGTCAGGGTGTAAACTGCCAGCTTTATGCTGATGACACAGTTATTCATGTGTCAGCAAAAACATCTGCACTGGCTGGGCAGCAGTTAACACAGGCTTTACATAACATCTCAAGATGGCTTCAACTGTCCCATTTAACTTTAAATGTAAAGAAAACATTCTCAATGTGTTTCTCTATCAGCCGGAGGTCCCCTGACAGCACCTTTGAGGTTCAATTAGAACATGAACCCATTCAGGAGGTTTATGAAACAAAATACTTGGGCATTATCTTAGAAACACCTAAAGTTCCAAAGTCAAGTAAACAACGTCTGCAGGAAAGCCAAATCAAATCTGAACTGTTTTCGTTTTATAAGAAGAGAGTTATCACACTATGCGGTTTTATTGTATATGCATGCAATGGTTTTTTCACATCTGTCATACTGCATTACAGCATGGTCACAAACATCGGCGTCCACTCTGAAACCAGTCACTTCTCTGTAAACAGGCAATTAAGATATTTGACAAGAAACCATTGAGATGGCATCATTGTGATATCATACAAAAGCACTTTTGAAAACTTTGTCAATTTTAGTATAATGAAATTGACTTTTAAATGTCTGAACAATTGTGTGTCACCACTGTTCTCTGGCCTCAGGGTTCTCTGAGACCTTCCACCAGAGCCTCAGTTAGTGGGGATTGTGTGGTCCCAAAGCTTAGAAAATCTTTTGGACAGTCAAGCTTCTCCCTCAGAGGGGCTACACTGTAGAACTCTCTCCCCACTGCACTGAAACTGCAGACTAATATCAACATATTTACCAGAGAGCTCAAACAGTGGCTTAAATCGGGCCAAACTTGTTACCATGTGTAAAATTTGCCTTATCTTGTTTAATAATGTGTTTTATTGTAACCTTGTTTCATAATGTGTCTCATCTCTGTAATCTAAAAGCCCCCTATGGACAGGTGTTGAAAATTAGCACATGTGCAATAACACTTTAAACAATGCATCTGGTTCGTCCAATGTTAATTGCTATGTCCATATTAAATAAATAAAATAAAGTAACTGCACATTTAAAACTCGCACATCTGGAGGTTCTGGGTTCATGCCCTGGCTGTGGGTCACTAGTACGTGAGAGTCTGTACTTTTGTCTTCTCTCATGTTAAGGTGACCAGGATGTAATGGCTTCACAAAGATATACGATTGTACTTTAAAGTTCTAATCATTCTGTCTTCAGTCAAATTATGGCACAAGTGAGATTTGAACTCACAACCTTTTATACTTCTAACCAAGAGCTCTACCACTGAGCTACTGACATGTCAGACCAACAGCCTTTATGTGCAATTTATCTGAAAAAAATAACATGTAAACAGTAATGTTAAGTAATTCACATGAACACATGTGTGCACTTGTTGTACAGTGGTTAAGTTACAGTGCATTAGAAGTTTGTCTTCTGTGTTGCCTCTGTGGGTACGACACCTGCCTGTGTGGCTTTTCTGTAGGCTGCTGTGTTTTCTTGATTTATACTTAATATAACACTAATATTTAAAACAAAATACACATAAATAGACTGGTATAATGCTTCCTGGATGTCATTTTATATCAGCGAATAAGAGGAAGATTTGAATAAAGTAAATCAAACAATATGTGAAAATGTCTGTCTGTAATCCAGTGTCAAGTGGATCAAATCTGAAACCTAATGTTAAATATTCACACCTTCGATTTATGTAGATTTCAAGAGGCCCCTGGCTGCCTGTTTTTTTCTGTCTCAATCGCTTCAACAAGTGGGTCGGGTCATGTAAGCTCAGGTATGACAAAGGTTCTCACGACCCTGGTCTCATCAAGCAGAAAAATAACGCTTACATACAGACTCAGGGGATGTAAACTACAGGCCACTGTCACAGAAATTAACAATACAAAAGTGCATGTTCTGTCTATTGCCGTAACCTGTAAAAGTCATGTGACTCAAACCCATTATAGGAAATACCCACTGACTTAAAGCCATACAGCAAAACATTTCACCAAACAAATAAAATAAAGTTCAAGCATTTATTTCATTACAAGTGGAAAATAGCTCAAACTTCTCTTCCAAATGCTTTATTTTGACAACCCATTTCAAAAATAGCATTGTTGGTGTGACTTTGACTTGATCCACAGTGTGGCTATATTTTAACTATACGTTTGCTGCAAGAAGTGGCCGAGTACACCTCCGAGTATCAGTCATATGTAGACACGCGATTACATGCTCATCGTCACCATTGGTTTTACACTGGGAAGCCTTTTATAAAAAGACACATATGCATTTTTTCTCTGTCTGACAACTTCTATTTGCTAAATAGCAGAAGAATGAGAGATAGAATTTTATAGAAATGTTTGTTACTTTTTACAAAGTCAGAAGTTTACATACACTATACCTTTAAACAATTTAAACAACCCAAGAACAAATGCAAAAGATGATGACTGAAACTGATAAGAGTTTGTCATCATCCACAGTGAAGTACTGTACCGACATGGCCTGAGCGGGTGCGATGCCAGGAAGAAGCCCTCACTCCCAGCCTAGTCTTACCCTACCCTCCCTCGTACTCAATTCGTACAGAGGGTCTGGATCTTCACAAATGTGCTCTGTTTTCTCCTTCTAAAGTTTGAAACGATTGGATCTGATTTTACCCAATCGCTTCTGTTTGCCGAACCCCGTGGGGAGTAAAGCCACGACATCTTTGCCAGCAATGAAATTTCCTAAACATTCCTCTTGCTCCGACTCAGGGGCGGACTGGGACTTAAAAACGGCCCTGGACTCAGACCAGCCTGGCCCAAATAAGCGGAAATGCGACACTTCCTTTTACCATCCGCCTTAACGGACCGAGTGCATTTTCTCCAGTTTGGCTTTACCCACATCTCGGCTGGAGAAGTAATGCCTCATTTGAAAGCAAAGACCAACAAAAGTGATTGTAACTTTTTGTCACATTGTCGTCAATTTTTTTGCCATGTTTTGTTGCTTTTCCGGCACATTTTTGTTCCGTTTTCATCCTCGTTTTTCGTCGCTATTTTGATGCTTTTCTTTTGCGCTTTTAAATTTGGGTAAAGCTCGGGTAAGGCGGGGGGTAAGAGGTTAGGGGGTAAATTGAGAGGCCAGACTGGTGGCCCAAGAGCCAGTGGCCCTTCTGTGCCCTTCCAGAATAGACATATGGCCACTCCGCCCCTGCTCCAACTTCAATTTGTGGATATTTGGGAACCGAGCCAGAACAGATTGAAGCGCTTCCTTTACTTTCGTATCCGCCGCCATAGCCAAACTACAATCAGCAAATCCAGCGCAAATGCTTGTCACCTACAACACCCGCCTCCCCCGCTCGCTGAATGGCAGGTTGAAATTGAACTGAAATAACGCGGCCACTGAGATCAGACCCAGACGTAACATGTTATACAGTCATAAACAAATAAAAATGCCATATAACTATCGGGTCCAGGTAAAATAACAAGAAACACTGTCCAGCGACTGAATGTCCTGCTGCTACTGCTGTCTTGGTGGTCTGTCTGCCTCTTCCCTCCAGGGGCCGCACACTTCTGCAGGATTCTGTCTTACTCAGAATTGCCCTCCTTTTAAAATGCTTTGTGCCAATCAATCCTCATTGGTTACAAAGAGTCCCCCGGGTGCTGAGGCTCAGTCATCAAAAACAGGGCGCATGTAGCTACAAAAAACACACAAGATAAAAAGCGGTTTAAAAAAAAAAAAAGCACGCAAAAAGATAAAAAGGAGCATATGTTCTGTATTGCCATCATCAGCTAAATGCCAGATTTTTAATGCAAAGATCTGCGCTCCTTTAACGCTTAGATGCTCGAAATGTGCAAATGAAAAAGTGTGTCAGGTTCATCCACATAACGGCGCGTTAGTGTCCTGCAAATGGCTAACCAGAAAGTGAATCTCTCGAGTCAGTTGGACGAGAGGACAATGCCTTTTCATCATGATAGATCCTATGCTCCAAGCTTGTAACGCACACTTTGAGGTTCAGACAGACGGGGGCCCAGGGTCGAGGCGCTCAGACAATAGAAGTGTGCCGAAACTCAGCCGTGAAAAGAACAGGCGTGGGGCAGCGCGACCAGTGGCCCGAGTCACCGATAATCCCGACAACTCCAACTCATATTCCCAATAATTTCTCTGTTAATCCGCGCTAAGACAGAGGGAGAAGTGCGTCTTTTCGGGGCGCAAAAGTAGGTCAAGTGTCCAGACATCGTTTTGACCTGCTGCCGGATCCATACCGCCATTTGCATTTTTGACTTTTCATAATGATGTGCCCAATTATCCTCTGCTTGGTGGCCTAGTTCGCATGGCTGCCCCGAGGCAATACGGCGGGACTGAGTTTAGCAGAGGTGATGACAAGGGTCAGTGCAAGACAATGAACATATGCGGATAAAAGTGCGCAGCATGTAGCCGGTGTTAAAGCCATACAGCGTCACATTTCAGACAAGAATATTTATTTTATTTCAGGTGATTTTCACAACTTACAATAACGTCAGAAAACATATGCAGTATCCGGCCTGCATGCATATTTATATATATATATATATATATACACATACATACACACACACAGACACACACATATATATATTAGTGCCCGTGGTCGTTGGGGCAGTGGCTACAACAGATCCCATGAAATATATCAGACATCTCGGTCCAGAAAAGTGCAGTTCTAGGAACTGCAAAGATACTGCGCAGAACCCTCAAGCTCCCAGGCCTCCGGTAGAGGACCCAAGCTTGGAGGAAAAAGGAGACTTTTTTTTATATATATATAGATCTATATATAGATATAGCAAAGCATTAGAATAGGTCCTTTTTCAAATACTTTACTTTTATCGACCCATTGCAAAAGCATTGGCTGATTGTTATGAGTGCTTTGGGTATTGTGTAATGGTGGCATGTTTATTTTATTCCAGTTGCTCCTGTGACGAAGCAACAGATAACCAGGAATGTTCTGCAGAGTGGCTTTAACAAAAATATGAACCGAGAAATCAGCTCAACAAGAGTGACCGGGTTGCAGGGGTGCAGCCATTGACAGTCCATTTAAAATATACCGTCAATGGGTGCAGCAGAGTTTTGTCATGTCACGGCCTATCTTTTCTTTATTTTTTTGGAAGTGACCTCATCTGGTTGGGGCTTAAATTAAGTTCTAAACACTGCTCCATCTGAGCCTTGAGATATTGATCTAGCGAAGTCCTGAATTAGTCATTGGTTTGTTAGGAAATATACATTTTCCCCGTGACCTAAAACGCTTTCAACAAAAGATGACAGAGTTAGTTCTTTGTGTAACTTTTATACAACTTAAAAAAACACACACTTTTACAATCATGATATCATGCAAAAGATGTAACTTTTGCTTTGGTAAGAACCCTTCTAGTCCGGTCTCCGATTAGTAGAACTTGACTTTTCCCACACCACACATGTACCTAAAGATATATTATTTTACAATATTTATATGAAAATACATGTAAAATATCTTCATCATCCTTTTTAATGCAAGATTTGGGCTGGAAGTAGTCGTCGATACCATGTCCCAGTCCGATACCATGGATTGTGCTGTATGTGCTATAAGTTGTCCTGCTTGATTCTGCCAATGTTCTGCTTCCACTCTAAAGACTAAATGAAGACAACAAACAGATAGCAACAACAAAAGTAGGCCTATACATGATTTTCTGATTATTGGAAGTTTTGAGACAGCACACCTGCACTGGATCCTCTCTTACAAAAACAATATGGTACAGGATCAGTTTTGGTTGAAAAATCTGTGGTATTGGCGAAAAATCCTAGCCTGGCTAACGCCAGACTGCTGTGTGTGCTCGAATCATTTTGAACTTCACAACAGCCTGGGGACCATGGCCGAAATCTTCACATGGATTTCCATGGGAGGTTTTCTTCCCCCTTGGTTAGGCCACGCCCCTGTTGCCATCTGTATCTATCGGTATCGGAACAACTCTTAAAAATATAATCAGATGGAAGGCAATACATTGTTATTAAGTTTGAGGAATTTGTGGTGAGTAGAATGAGCCCTGGCCTTTTCACCGCGATTGCCTCTATATGCTGTAAAGTCACTTAAATAGTCTATGCTCGGGTTGAAACAAGCAAACAGCGTAATGACATCACGACGTTCACGCTCAGCTGTAGCGTTAGCTGTAGCGTTAGCTGTATCTCCTCTATACTGACGCTGCCGAGCGAGTGGTAACTTCGGAAGGATGGATTTAGCGGAGAATAAATGGAGACCGGCTTCAAGCACCATTGAAACTCCAGCCCAGACCCCAAATAACAAAAAGAAACAAAGAGTTTATTCGAGTGTGACAAAAAAGGCATCGGAAAAATGTTGAGAGAATCTCTCAAAAGACCCGCAGCTTGTTTTTGCTGGAAAGGTAGAAATTATTACTAAATACGTGGGGGAAAAGTGTTGTTGATGCTTCAAAACAACGGTGTCCGACTGTCCGTGCATGTTGTACAAACTTCACTGAAACAAGCCATTGATAAAAAATATTACTTCCCGCACACTGCCAACCGTGCAAAAATAGTTTATTAGGCTATAGTCAACGTTTCGGTCCTGAGACCTACAGGCAAATTGCTAATAAATTATATCTAACTATATCCCAATAAACTATTTTTGCAAGGTTGGCAGTGTGCAGGAAGTAATATTTTTTATCAATGTACACTGGGATTTTCTCTCATCTCCAACACACCTGCCTCAAGTAATTGATGTGCGAAGTCCTCTTCCACTGAAACAAGCCATAAAATAATCATATTTGGAAGTTACCGAAATAGTTGATCTAATAGTTTTATACCTACAGAGAAGTTGAGTAGTATTAGTAGCAGACTAGTAGTGTCAGTAATAACAGTAATTGTGCTGCACCTACAAAACATTTGAGTAGTAATGGTGGTAATGGTGCTGTATTTACAATGGTAAAAATAATGTTGCTAATGTTAGCTTTTCTTGGCCGCAAAATAAGCATAACTGTTCACCGATTTATAAGTAGTGAAACGAGTACAAAAAGTGGACATGTGCCGTTTACAATATAGTTTACGAGTTAGCTATGCGAACTTTGGGCCCAGGAAATTGAAGAGACGATTTAGGCTTTTCCTAGTAGCATTTCTACCAGTGGAATCACTTTCTTATTTCAATTAGGCCTACGTTTATGCATACAAAGTATACAAGTTTTTGTTTTTCTCTCCTTCAAACGTCAATTATTCGTTTATCTGTATCATTTGTCTTCGTCACTCGATTCACTTTGCTGCATTTGCTCAAGTATCACATCTTGGAAAACATTCACTCAAACTAATTTGGTCTAAATATCTTACAAAACAGTAACGTTTCTTACCTCAGTTGAAGTCACGGCTGCAAATCTGTAAATTGACCAGGACGGGACTGTTATTTCTGGTGCTCGTAAAGCCTGAGCGCCTCATGCACGAGCTTATCATTGAGGCTGTAGTTACGCGTTCGGCCTGAGGGGGCAATTGCGAGCACAAAATTGCTAAACTCCACATAGCCCCTTTAATGCATCCTTTGTGGAATACTTCTGAAAAAGTATTTTTATTTGGATTGTCTGTGTGGTTAAAACTCTTAACAAGTCTGAGGGGGAAAAAAATAATCTTTTGCTGAATTGGCTTCCCTGTTGCCTTTTTGAAAACAATTCAATTTTTCTTGTTTAGCTTATTTCTACCTAAAAAGCCACCTAATTGCACTTGTGCAAAGCTGGGGTTCACTCTTGGAGTGTGGACTTGGACACGATTTGGATTCCCTCCTCCTTCAGTCGGGCCAGAGCTGGAGCATAGACCTCCTTCGTCATGGGAACCACCAGCCCTTTGGATCGGATTTCACCTAAAAAACAACAACGAATAATAACATTAGTAATATTAGCAATAGCTTCATTTTTGTAGACCCTTTTTTTGTAGTATTTTAGTCTTTTCAGCAGCCCTTTATAATCACATTAGGCATTTTACAGGTGAAACTCGGAAAATTTGAATATCGTGAAAAAGTTCATTTATTTCTGTAATATCATCGTCCATCTCTCATTATAAGCATTTTTTAAATATATTCCCATAGCCTATATATATAGGCTGCATTTTATTTATGTTATGAAAAATGTGAGATTGCAGGATGAATGTATCTAAACTAAACATGATCTGAACAGAGTCATGAATTTTGCAATAGAAATGTGTTAAAACTCGTGCGTAAAAGTCTCAGAGGAGAACTACTTATTCAGAGCGTCATCTGCTCCTCAATACCAAGGCTCTTATCACACTAATACAAATGTAAATCGGAGCTTAGTATTTGCATTTGCTCAGTTTTAACGTAATGTTTAAGAAACAGTGGGTGAACAGGACAATATTTAGAAGTTTGCATCGTAGCCTAAGTTTTTTAATCGAGATTTAATTTACAGTGCAATCCCTGCAAAGTTTGTAGGTTTACAAGGCCCACAGAAGATCAGTGCGTGTTTCTCACAGGAGGGGGCGTGGCATCACAATGGTGGCTGTCCATCATGATGTTGCTCATCCATCCCGATCGGAAAAACCCTATTTTTCACAATATTCAAATTTTCACCAGTATTTATCTCTTTCTTATTTTTAGTGCCTTTTTTGTGTGTGTTCCCTTTCTGGAGCCCTGCCCATTGAGCCCCCTCCTGGATTCGCCCCTGACCTGCAACGATTGTTCAGTCTATGAGCCTTGACTTGCCTGTGCAGTGAGAATAAGCTCCGCACCTTTTGTCTGAGCTTCTGTTTTCCGTCGTATTTCAATTGCAACAGCTGAGAAAGAGGCTTTATGCATTTTGACGCTGCAATGTTGAGTGAGAGAGAAAGAGTCTATGAAAAAACGACAGACCAAATCTTAACGCATTGTACCAAATCTACCAAATGATGCAAAGTGTCGCATTCCCATTGACCAAGAGTTCGCCAGGTGCTTTTGTAATTTAGTGAATAAAATATAAATAATCCAAAATGAACAAGTGGATCCTACCATCGAGGAGCAGGCGGGCAGCGATGGCTGCGGGGTAGCCCACGGTCTTGGCCATAGCAGAGAAGCCGTCGGGGTCTCCGTACACCACCATGCTGATGTGTTTGGTCTCCAGCTCTCCTGTGGGGTGTCTCAGGCCCAGGTCGTTTCTCATCATGATCATGTCACGCTCTCCCTTGGCTGAACACAAACCAAGGCAAAGGTTATTGCGGCAGTCGTCGCCAAGAAGAAAATGCTGAAATTAGGCACTGTATATAGATCACTAAATCACGGAGGTTTACCATCTGAAGGGGATTTTTTTGTTCTTGCTAAAACAGATGTAAACTGAAAACTGTGCAGTAGTTTAGTTTTAGTTATGACTTTTCCTATTGAGTCCTATTTCAGCCATGTTTTAGTCCTGATGTCGTACAAGTCTGGATTTGACCAGGCTTGATGAACAACGTGATTGTGTACATCGAGTTATGTTTATATGTTTGTTGTAAAATATCATGATAATGGTACAGCCATTAGAGCCATGGTAGAGCGGGTCGTCTCATGATCCGAAGGTCGGGGTTTCAAATCCCGCCTCCTGTCGTGTCCTTGGGCAAGACACAGGACATTTCACCCACCATGCATTGTCTGCGTACACTGGTGTATGATTGAGAGTGTGAATGGGTGACTGGTTCCCTGCTGTAAAGCACTTTCAGTGCCTAATGTAAGTGGAAAAGCGCTATATAAGTTGAGACTATTTACCCTGTACCATAATATTGAGATTTATCAAATATAGCAGTGTATTCTAATACTGTACAGCCTCGTTTTTGCGTATAGCAATTGCATTGAAAGAGGCATTGTTTTAAGCGCAAAATCAAATCTTTTCCTAAGAGTTTTTTTTGGACAATCCAGCACAATTAAACACATAACTGGCTATGCATACAGCCTTTCAGTCCTTGAGCAAAACGTGTCACGATCTTTATGCTTGTGAATGTCCCACAGCATAAGTGAATGAACGAGGGGTTATTTTAGCATGTACTAAATATAATCGGTCTAACCCAGTCTTACCATATGGAAGCTTGACTTCCAGGTGTTTGGCCAAAGCCGCCAGCACCGTCTCAGCGTGAGGCACCACTTCCTCGCTCAGCATCCCGAACCTGAGCACAGAGAACAGGCAGAGACTGCTCACAATGGGAGTAACCTTCATCAAGTTGAATACAAAAACCTCAAATGGGAAAATTAGCGCTTTAACCCCAGCGAGTGGCGCCGGCCCACACATCCTTGGCTCGCTCTGAAGAGATGAGCAGTTTCTCTTTGTCACCGCTTCACTGGTGAATGAATAAATGAACAACAAGTCATTCATTTTCAGCTCCGAGCGCGTTGGCTTTCTACCCTTTCAACGGTGCGAAGGGAACACTGCCAACAGTTCACTTTTAGCGTTGAAGGAATTTTTAGGCTTCAATGCCAGTGCGCCGCTTCCCTCCTCCCCCTCCCTACTGCGCCTCTGATCCGAACAATGACAGCGTGGAGCATTGCGCTGAAGAGACCCTCGGAAAAGAGTTGATTTAAATTGGAGAGTTGAGCGCGCTACACCACTTGAGCGCCGCGCCAGAATTCGGCCTTGCTCCCAAACTCGGTCGGGGAGCAAGCGGCAACTTTGAAGAGTGCAGAGGCATCAGGGTTTAGTGAGCTGAGAGGCATGACTCGGGGACAAGTGGAGAGAACGTGAAGAGGCCAAGCAGCAGGTGTCAAAAATGCATTTGAGGCTGCGATGGCTATGGAGAAGCAAGGAGAGAACTTGTTACATCGTGGAGCATTTGGGTTGGAAGCTGATGGAGAGGTAAGTTTTCTACTAAGCAAGAACACAAAAATAAACTGAGCATTTAATATAAAGGGCCCGCTTGGGTTTCTAAATTCAGACTATAGCACAACTTTTTGCGTTTTATAGGCGCAAGTTTGTAGCTACGGCATCGTGCAGACGCATTTTGGAGCCTTGGCTGATGTACGACTTGGTGTAGCTGCCAAGCCATCGCAGCCTCTGGTGTGCAGTGGACACGCACTTTTGGACACGATCAGAACTATAGGTGAAGTGGGATATGAGGGACGTCAGCGTTGCCTCTGGACTTCACTGGAAAATGTGTGGGTAATAGGACTTTTCTTCAGGAATTTGCCAAAGTGCAATCATGCAATCTGACACACGGTGAGTTCGCAGATTAGGTTTGGTGTTGTGGAACTTGAAGGTGTGTTGTTTGTTTATAGAAAACTGTTAAGTAGCTGTTTTCACGTTAGAGGTGTGCACGTGATCTACTGTACCAGAGAAAGCCCGTGTGGACGCTCAACCAGACATTCGCTTGACCGTTCATATTAAACTTTATTTATGTTGTTATTTCCGATAATGTGACAGCAGTGCCACATCCAAGATAACAAAATGTCCCACTTTGCATTTTGAGTTGTGCTGGACAATCTGTGCTTTACAATGTTAAAGCACAGATGCTATTTGTGTTTTCATTTCTTTAATTACATCAGAAAATAATTAAGAGGGAATCGGATTTGAATCCAAGACCTTTGAGTGAGCACAAGAATCTGCTGCCAGCAGTTTGACTCCAAGTCCAAATATAGAGGAGCAATCATTCTCCACCTGGTTCTGCACTGGCTCATTTAGAACCCGGAGTTTGGGATTCTCCGATTTCTGAAGAGAATGTAAACGCATCAGATCTGATTATTGGATTATCTGATTTCTCCAGTTATCCGATTTTTCAGAACATGTAAACATAGCCAGTGACTGAAACGTGAGCTGTAAAGTCTGATCAATAATTCACCATCTGAGCGACTCCATCCTGAAGTCGTCTTTTTCGACTCGTTGATAAACAGCCTCTTCAAAAGCCCCTTGGGAGATGGGGGAGGGCAGCCTCATTTGTTTGCACAGGAGATCCTTCTGTAAGTGACACATGCCACAACACCATCAGGGCATAACGCATTTGTGGGCAATTATATTTCATTTTCAAAATGAGAATTTCTTACCCAGGTGATGGAGGAAGAGTTCTGATCGAGGAGGGGGCAAGTGTCGATCAGGCCAAGTTTGACAAACCCACCCATGGCTTTAGAGAAGCCCTTAGTGACACAAAACCAAGATTATTCTGACCATTTTCTAAAACTAGTTTATTTCCTTTTTTTGTGTTAGAGGACCAAAACAAAGCTGGAATATTGAGCTTTTACACTAGACATAATGTAAGATGATACAGAAATAAGTATTTTTAGGGTTGGACTGAAATATGAGCAAGTAAAGTAACACTGTATTTTTATTTTCATGTGCATTATCATTTTATCACAAATGTTTGAACATTACCTTGAAGCGCAGTGTTCCTCTGAGCAGAGTGTGGACGCTCTGTATCCCATAGGGCTCTGCGTATTTGGTGCTGTCCCGGTTCGGGTAGCCCTCCAGGTTAAACCCAGGAAAGAAGTCCTTCTCAACAGCGTAGTCCAACACAGACCCACCTCCCGGAATTTTTTGCACCTACACAGGAAATTATACATTGTGAGCTTTTTAAAAATGTCTTCTAAAAACATTGGTTTGAACTTGGTCGTTACAAATAAATTTGGTAACACTTTATAATAACTACACCTTATTCAGCCAGTAAATGATGCATAAACACTTAATTCATCATGAACAATTCATTAGTTAACACTTAATAACTCTACTTAACTACTACAGTTAATGCCTAACTCATGATGAATAGTTCTTAAACACTTATTCAAGTAGTTATTACTATTATTTGGCCTACATGGTTTTTGAATGAGGCACTGACCAAGACAAATGCAAAGTAAATTTGGGCCACACTTACTAACTTATTACTGCAATCATCTGTGGATATGTTAAAGATTGCAAAATGAAGAGAAAGAGAAATACCAAAAATAAATAATCAACCCCCCTAGCCCTCCTGACTGGACAGGCCGGTTCACAGGACAGCAGAGAGCAAAGAGTGGTACTGTAGAACAAATATAACTGTCACATCACTGATGTTTGTTAAAGGGTGTCTTCATCTTGAATCTAAACTCGGACCACTCAGTTCGAGCAGCTTTCCAAGGCATTTTTCCTAATTGACCACTTACCAGTTGCCTGCTGCAGAACAAGTCTGTAAGCTGCCGGGTCACTACTGGTCAACGATTTTATATAGTACTTTCCTATTTACACGAGGTACTCAAAGCACTCTTCCATTAAGGAACCACTCATTCTCACTCATACGCAGACACAATGATACCATCTGTAGAGCCACCGTTGTCCCGATAGTATAAATGCTTTTCTGTGAACGATACCTCCAGTATTTTAGATTTTAAAATCTCGATTGGTTTATTCATGTGGACGCATCAGAAATCATAGAAATCCTGGTTTTATGAAGCTCAACAGAACCCCCTAACCTGTCCGTCTTTCAGGTAGATGGCAGGGTTGAGTGTGGCCAAGAGGACCCCATAAGGACTCCAGCTGAACTTGTAGCGAAGAGGGTTGTCCGAGCACTCGGGAGCAGGAAGGCCGCCGCAGAACGAGATGTAGGACTCCACCTAAAATCAACAAACCAATAAGAAATTAGACTGAATGTAATATAGCACTGTGACTGGTGACTCACTGTGCATCCGTCAGCTTTAGCCTGGTCGATGCACTCCATAGCCAACATGTGGTCAATTCCCGGGTCCAGTCCCATCTCATTCACAATGGTGATGCCAGCCTCCAGTGCACTGACGTACAGAGACTCATATCAATACACATTTTTCCGGATAGACTTGATATCAAAGGATATACTTCAGACTAATACATCCTCACCTGCTCTCCAGGTTCTTCATGTCTGGACTCAGGTAGCTGGCGGTCACCATGTTCTTCTTCCACTGGATGCAGTGGTTTGCCACAAGAGGATGAAGAGCGTACGGCAGCAGGCTGGCGCACAAAGTAACAGTTGGTGAAGCTAAATTAACTGTTTCGAGGAGATAATTATGCACAGGGTAAAAAGAGCTCAATGTAAAAAGAGTGAGTGGAGACATAAGTGGCGCTTGGAATCCCAGAGTACATAAAAATGAAAATAACTCATCATCTTGCTTAATATAATAATAAATAATGATAATAATCTCCCATGTAGGTTTTTTGAAGAAACATTATGCTGCTTAAGTACTGTACCTGATGACCAAGTCGTGATCTTTAACCAGAGTGTCCAGATGCCCTTCCTGGCTGCTCACGTCCAAAACCACAGGTATAGTATTTGGGTATTTGTTGGACAGCTCCTCGGCCTGCCTCAGACACACAGAGGCTAAAGACAGGATGGAGAATTCAGTGACAAGGAAAGCAGCGTTTATCTGAAATCAAGTGTGATCCGTAGAAAACTGTATTATAGGAAAGACTTTAATAAGACCAGTCTGTTGATGATAAACTTCTGCACATAGATGAAAATCACATATCTATGTGAAAGCCTATTTAATCACATTGCGTCAGGAAAATGTACAGTTGTTGTAAAAGAGAAAAAAAGAAGATGAAACCGTGTCTTCAGCTCACCCACAGTGACTTGAGTCTTGTCGTCCCGGGTCAGATACTCCACCACGGGACCAGACACGTACCCTGTGCCCAGCAACAGCACGCGCTTCATCCCGCTCTTCTTCATGATCCGAGCCCGCTCCCTGAACCACAATAGATCAAACAAGTCTGAATCCTTAGTGAAAGCTTTCAGTGTCATATTTTAATCTTTACACAACTTTATATGTAACAAATCAAAGGACTTTGCCCCCCCATTTCATTGGGGCTGGTTTGAACAGATGATTGTCATGTCGGGGTGAAATGAGGTCAGTGAGAAAAGGGTCATCGCATGGGCTGACCCAGCAGGAGTACCGTCCCTTGTAAAGGACTTCACCACCTGGAGTCACCTGAACCACCTGCAGCTGAACACCTCCAAGGATGGTCCTGGACTTTAGGAGGTGCCGCCCATCTCCTCAGCCTGTGACCATCGATGGCGAGGAGATCGAGGTGGTTACCTCCTATAAATATCTTGGGCTGCAGGTGGATGAGAAGCTGGACTGGTCAGTGAACACTGACCAGCTCTACAAGAATATGCAGTGCAGACTCTACTTTCTAAGGAGGCTTGCCTCTTTTAAGATCTGTAAGAAAGTGCTCCAACTGTTCTACCAGGCCGTAGTAGCTAGTGCTCTTTTTTATGGTGTTGTGTGTTGGGGGGAAACATTAGGCAGAGGGACACTCAGAGACTGGACAAACTAATCAGAAAGGCCTCCTCCGTGATTGGGGCTGATCAGGACTCTGTAGTGTCAATCTTGGAGAAGAGAACCCTGGAGAAGCTGCTCTCTGTAATAGACAACAGCGACCACCCCCTGCATGAGCTGGTGATGAGGCAGAAGAGCTCCTTCAGTGAGAGGCTGCTCTCGCTCTACTGCTCAAAGGACAGGCTCAGGAAATCTTTCTTGCCCAGAGCGATCAGGCTGTATAACAAATCCTGGGGTGGGAGGGGCTAAATGGGAATGATGGCTTTACAGTACTTTTATATTTATTCTCTGCACTGTCCTATTTATTGAATTTCTAGTTTCTTTTTAATCCAATGTTTTTATGTGTGACTTGTTTGTGCAGCTGGAAACGGAATTTCCTTCGGGATTAATAAAGTATATCGTATCGTATTATTGAATATACTGCCTCATTATGGAGCAGAATAGTCCTGCCCACCTTGAAACCTGCTCTGGTTCTGGAAGTTAGATTTCTTTTTTAATTTCCCCCTTGACTGAAAGCCATTTAACAAATTTGAAAACACTGTTTTTTTATTTATTTATTTATTTTGTATTATTCGATTTTTCGCTATAATGGGCAGATTACGCAAAACATCATTTACTTTGATGCAATCTCCCAATTTGGCAGGAATGTTCTCTGAGACCCAATATTTCAGAAAAGCAAGTAAAAAAAATATATATATATATATATATATATATATATATATATATATATATATTCAGCTTTTTTGCCTATAAATCTAAATGAACAAAATGTACTTTTTAATTTTTGAAAAGGTGAAAACACTAGACACAATAAATCTCTTTAATGATCACCCTGATCATGTCGGGACTTTTCTAACCAAATGTTATAACCCAGCCTTCAAATACGTGCGTGAAGCTGATTTGAAAAAAGGGGTTTTACTCAGACCAAACGAGGGCAAGTTAGAAAAACAGATTATGATTTTAGAACAGCTGAGTAAATAATATGGGTAGTAAAGAAAACAAAAACATCATCAGGGGTCTGACACCTGGCCTATAAGCCCAATGCCCATCTCGGCTCGCCCGTTGCATTATGGGTAATGGAATGTCTTTTGGCTACCAAACAATAGTTTTTTTTTACGGACGTCACAAATCTGGTTCAGACCCGGATGTGCCGCCATGCTGGAGATATAGCTCATGCCAATTAACGAGACGGATTATCAATTTTGAACAAAAAACTCAAGGTTTCGCGATAAACCCTCGAGATCGGACCCCAAAACCTCTCACACAGTTGACCAGTTGTACAACGAAAGACTGAATGCAAAACAAAACAAAACTTTTAAAACTAAAAACTGAAGTTAATTCAATTAAGTTCCATATAAAATGAAAGCGAATGCCAGTTTGTTTGATGGCAATCTCGCATGAATCAATTTTCTCATCAATATTTGATATCATGCTCTTTATACGAAGTTGACATTACACTTAGAAATTTGTGTAATATTTTGTTTTAGTATATTTCCCACCTCTAACTAGAGGTCATAATAAACCTTGCTAATAGAACATGTTAAATAAACATTTTTACACATAGGCTTAACCCTGTTCATTAAACGTAAACTCCACATACCGGCTACAAAATCAGCTGCGCAAATTCGGATTTTATCCAGATTTTTCCCGTCCAAATTCTGATTGAGGCTTGCAATCTATGTCTCCTTTATTTAGATAATTGTTCTGTCTGCTCTCCCTTATTCTGCACAACTCTGGGTAAACGGTAGTACTGCAAAGTAGTTTCTCTGTGTGAGGTATTGTGACAGCCAAGAACACGACAATAATTACCCATTTTGCTGTTTCAAACTTGGAGGTACTGTTTGTTTTAATAGGCGAGTACATTGGTGAGTATCGATCGCCCTCGTGTCTGACTTCGGAACAGTGACGTCACGGGCAAACACACAATACTGATCGTTGGCGTAAAGCACAGTCTTCAACATCACCGGTTCGGTTTTGAGTCCTCGCAATGACGTGGATTGTACAGAGCGAGTTAGCTCGAGTTGACTGTAGTCAACGTTTAAAAAAACAAAGTTAGCGTAAAGAAACGAAGAAAGCTCTGATTTGGACCGTTTTAACCGCTGGAAAGTTGATGATTTAAAGCGTTTTTGTCGTCGCCATGGAGCCTGTTACAATATTAGCTTAAAGTAAAAAGGGCCGTGTACGGAAATAGACAGAAACGAAACTGCCATTCATACGAAGAGATTCTCTCAAAAGTGACGACCAGTCCTTGTTCATAAAGTTGTAATAACTGTCAGAAAAACATTTCTGAGTCCAGGGTCTGAAACTGTGGCCTCATGTCGCCGATATTCACAACATTTAAACTGAAATGAGAAATAGAATCCCTCTTTTGGACAGTGGACGAAATATGTTTCTTAATTGTGACCTGAGAGATCCACATACACATATAGGCTATGCCAGCTAAATGTACTTTATTTTAACTTTTTACGAGTGATCTGATTGTGTACAACATGGCTAATCGGTCGCTAATTTGACAGACGGAAATTTACCCACTATATTTAACATCAACACGGTTTTGGAACTTTTCCCTTTTTCCCAAGACGAATTCAAATGATTTAAAAACTGACGGTGTCCGTGTCGGGCTGATCCCAGGTCCTGTCGTTCCTCTGTCCGCGACAATGGTCCGCTTCTGCCTACGGAGCCGCCGCCCTGACTTTCAAGATATTGACAACCTAAATATTTGCAAGAAATGTCACTTGAGACTTCTAGTCTGTAAACCAATACCCGTAAGTCTTCTAGTCCACGGTTATGGCTCAATATAGTTCAGTGTTCACGCTCCGCTACCTGAACTCGCTCACACATTTCAATGGAGGCGGAGGTTTGGTTGTTTACCAGCCGAAATAAGTATTAACTCACGCATGCGCAGTCGAGATGGGCATTGGGACCTCTTTTTCTGAAACACACGGTCCAAAGCAACATTTATGCCAAATGTGCAATTGCATCACAAAGTTAAACCATTATTTGATACCGCATACCAAATAGCATACTTTTTACCAAATGGTGCATCACAAAAAATTTTCAGGTTCAGGGAATGCCTTCAAGAGCCGTTTGTAAAGAACAGAGTTAAACATGTCAAAAACACTGCAGATCCCCCATTAAACAAAACCAGTGAATCATCTTATAATTAAAACGAGCCGGCCGTCGAGCTCGTGGCTTCAGTTAAAAAGTCTGATTTCGCATGCTGGATTATGTCAACGCCGTCATAACAATACCGCCTTAATAAAGTCACCCGTGGCTTTAATAACCCCTGGTCCGCCTTAAATCCCCACAGGAGTCAGCTTCTAATTGGATGAGACAAGCCACGAGCGCAGCCCCGGCCCGGGCGGAGGTCCGAGCTGCTGGCCTCTTAATTAGAAAAGAAAAAGGCTGAGACGTTCGCTTTCTGTTTACATTTCTTAAGAAGCACCACTCCATCGCAGGGATTAAAGCTTTTGAGGCATAGCTTGTCTGGAGAGATGATACTTAAGATCAATTAGTAGGTGGAGGCGTCCTAAGAGATGGCCTAAATATGAAGGTATAGAAAGAAGAGGAAGCAGAGTTTGTTTCAGGAAAAGTAATCCACACATTAAGGACATGTAGAAAAGTTGCCGTAGTTCTTTCGCCGTTAAGAGGAAAGAAAATCCAAGAGCAAACATAATCCTCTGCTGAACAAACAAAGAAACAGGTCATTTGTAACGGAGCGTTACGTGAAATGCAATTTGTTTCAGGCCGAACAAAAATAGTTTAGTAAAAAGGACAGTAGTTGTAAATGCAGAGTGAGGGGGGCAGGTTCACTACTGACACCTGACAAAAATGTTTTAAAAGACTGAGGGCAGCTTTAAGCAAGTCAGGTTAACAGTTATTGAGGAAAGAAAAGAAAAGAAAAATAATGCCCAAAACAATTAGGCTTACTATGTTTTATTTTATTGAATGTTTTCACATCAAATTTAGGCGGTGTGTAGAGATGGCCAAAATTGTGAAGAGAAAGATAACTTTGGATATGCAAGCAAACTACTGACTCTCAAATGTCCAATCAGAGCGGTGAGATGCCCCCAAACCGGTCCAGCCAGCAAACCGCTCCAGCCCCCAAGGCTGAAGTGATCCGGGGCTGGAGTGGTTTGGAGTCCAAACTTTGGATCCCCGTTTGGGAGCAGAGCGGTTAACTTTTGGCTGTGGAAACACCCAAAAAACGCTTCGGTCAGTTCCGGTCCGCTTCTATGGAAATGCCCCTTATATTCAACAATACCTTCGCACTGCCAGGCCAGACACGGCAGGTGAAAGTATTGATTTTTCATGCAGTGGTTGAGGTGAAGATTTTAGCTGATGCATCCCCACATCTTTGATGAGTATAACAACAATTTTGAAGCTTTTTTCAGAGGGTTTTTTAATACCCAATTCCCAGCCTTAATTATTCAGCTTTGAACCCAAAAAATGTTTTACAGATTTTTTTTCACTTATGATTAGTTTATTTAAAAACTAAACACAAAATCCCCTCTGGAAAAAATTACTAATATGTAAAAAAATTAAAACATACATTTAAATCTGGGTCTATCCATTATTTAGTCGCCGAAAATATCTGCAATTTGGACCATTTTTATGCACAAAATGCTTTTTTATATGAAAACAGAAAATGACATCAATACGAGACAAAATGTTTTGCAAGTTTTCTATAATTTATAAAAGTTTCAAATATCCCTAAATGATTATTTCTTTCCCCTATTCACCTGCATTCGCCTTTATTCAAACATTTAACTGTACTGCCAAAAAAGTCTAAAGGAAGTTCTTTACAACTTATTCAAATGTAGTTTTAGCACTTAAGTACATTGCAATACCATTGTACTACATGTCAATTGTAATATATTTTTGGGAGAAATTTAGGAATTTATCTTATTTTTATTTATTGGTTTATTTGGTCGGGACAGTGCATGTTAATGAACATACATGGGTCTCATAAGTCAAGTTATCCACTAAAGAACAAAATTACACAATGTACATGATTCAAAAACATACCTTTCTTCTCGCAGTTTATCAATGTACTCAAACTTCGGCGTGAGTTTCCCGTTGGAAGTTATGACGGCCTTTAAAAGGTAAGACATTACAATGTATACGTGTATTATTCAAATGTTAAAAGGCACATTTCTGAAGTTGGAACTCACGTCTCGGACTTGTGGGCTGAATTCCTCTTCATCCAGTGGTCTGCTGGCATCTGAAGGCAACTGGAAACACCACCGCATTTATCAGACAAAAAGACAAAGGCGGTTACCACCCTAAAGCAGCGCTCTCCCAAAGCAAACGAGGCACAAAAGACCGTAATGCCGCCACCACAAGCAGCCCCGTGTCACCTTAATGCCTCCGATAAGGTCTTACCATCTCCCAAATGTAGGGGAAGAGGCGGTCGCCGAAATACTCTGTGGCCTCAATGGGCAGCTGAGCGGGCAGGTTGTCGATGGAGCACATGAGAAAGCCATTCCCTTCGACACTGCCGCAAGACAATAGTGAAGATTAAAATTAGGATTTGGAAATGACAGGTGCAAGGACAAGAGCTTTATAAAGTACAAAGTATAAAGCAGGACAATAAGCAGCGTTAAATGGGGGAGACATAAAGCAAAATGTCAACGCCAGGAATCAATCTCACACACTGAGGCAGACAATAAGCCCTGTGATTTAACCACGAATAAGAGAATGGGGAAATGATCAAGGCTAGAATGTGCATGAATAAGAGTCAAAATATACTATATTTCTAAGTGTGTGTGTTTTTTAACAATAGCTTGAATGTTTTCAACCACAAATAATGAAATATATGGTACATATAGTACAAGAATAAACATTATTGAGCTGCAACGACTGGACTCACTCAACAATGTCAGAGGGACAATGACACTCAAACATTACAGTTACAGTGGTACGTCTGTGTGCAGTAAGGGCGATTCTCTAGATCGGTCAGAAGCACCTAGACGAGGGGTATTTATTTATGGACATATATTTAATGGAGGATCAGCACTATGAGATGCATCATCTCATTTTCAAGGGGGTCCTCAGGGTATCTAACTGAAAATGTGTTAGGTTGAGGGGAAAGAACTTGACAAAAAACATGTTAAAATCACAGTGCAAATACAGTTACATAGTGACAATAATCTGGGATGGGTCCAATAGTTCGTGCTGCTGATCAGATAAAATGCAAAAGCTGCCATGATTTTCCTGATTTTAACAAGACCAATTTTACTCCAAGTGACTCCCTTTGCGAGGCGTTTGCAGACCACTTCAGGGGAAAGATAGACACTATCAGATGTAATATTTTATCTACTCAAAGTAACACGGTTTTAAATACATCTGGTTGTCTACTTGTTCCAGAGGAAACACTGCACAGTTTTGTCCAGGTTAATGCTGAGATGCTTGATAAAGTTTTCTCCTCAGTGAGGCCCACCACATGTCCTTTAGACCCGGTCCCAACCCCGTTTTTTAAAACTTTCTATGGATCTCTTAGAGACGAGCTTTTACACATGATGAATTGCTCCCTTCAGACGGGGGTCTTCCCTGCTGCCTTTAAGGGGGCGGTGGTGAGGCCTCTGCTGAAGAAGAGCAATTTGGACCGTAATGATTTTAACAACTTTAGACCGGTATCCAACTTACCATTTTTAAGCAAAATCTTAGAAAAACTTGTTTTTACCCAACTTAGCGACTTTATAAATGCACATGACGTCCTTGAGAAATTTCAGTCTGGCTTTAGGGTAAACCACAGCACCGAGACAGCCCTTTTAAAGATTTTAAACGATTTTAGATTAAATTATGATTCCAAAAGGTTGACAGTGTTGGTTCTACTGGATCTGAGCGCTGCCTTTGATACAGTCGACCATACTATTCTTTTAACTCGTTTAAAACACATCGGCCTCTCTGGTGCTGTCCACAAATGGTTTACATCCTACCTCACAGACAGGACATTCATGGTGAGTGTGGATACCTGCTCCTCCAAGGTCCATAATATTACATGTGGTGTGCCTCAAGGTTCGATTTTAGGCCCAGTGCTTTTTAACCTGTATATGCTCCCTCTTGGTGATGTCATCAGGAGACATGGAGTCAACTTTCATAGTTACGCTGACGATACACAGTTGTACATCTCCATGTCTCCTGAGGACACCAGGCCAATGGATGCACTTTTTAACTGCATTTTAGATATCAAATCCTGGATGGCAGAAAACTTTCTCCAGCTTAACCAGGACAAAACTGAAGTTTTAGTCATCGGTCCTCAGGCCCAGAGAGAGAAACTTTTACCCAAACTACAGTCATTGTCTTTTAATCCTTCCTCACAGGTGAAGAACCTGGGTGTGATTTTTGACTCTGAGCTGACTTTAATTCCACACATTAAGAATATCACAAAGATAGGTTTTTACCATCTAAAGAACATAGCCAGAGTCCGCCCCATTCTCTCTCGGGCCAACACGGAGACGCTAATGCATGCTTTTATCACCAGTCGTATCGACTACTGTAATGCCCTGCTTTCTGGTCTTCCCAAAAAGAGTATCTCAGGTTTACAACTTTTACAAAATTCAGCAGCTCGTGTCCTGACGAAGACCAGGAGGCGGGACCACATTACACCGGTTTTAGAGTCACTGCATTGGCTCCCCGTGTGTTTCAGGATCCATTTTAAAGTTCTTTTAATGGTTTTTAAATGTCTTAATGGTCTTGGTCCTTCTTATCTTTCAGAATTGATTTTACCATATGAGCCTTCGCGGTCCCTTCGCTCCTCTGGCAGGGGTCTCCTAGTTATTCCTAAAGTCAACAGAAAGACTCACGGCGAGGCGTCTTTCCAATACTATGGCCCTCGCCTCTGGAACGACCTGCCAGAGGAGCTCAGGACCGCAGAGAACGTTCATGTTTTTAAGAGCAGGCTCAAGACCCACCTTTTTAGTTTAGCTTTTAATTAATATTTACTTATATTAACCTTATTTACCGGTTTTAGTTCTATTATTTCTTTATTTTCCCTCTTTTATCCTGTGCTATTTCACGCACAGTTTTAGCTGTTTTTAATGTATCTCTTATTAAATATTTATTTATTTATTTTTATTTATTTTATTCATTTATTTTTTATGTTCTCCTAGTGGTTCCTCTGAGGGAGCCCTCTGCCCCGGGAGTGCTGGTTGGCTGTGGCCGTGCGGGCGCTCTCCTGGGGGTGCCTGGATGGAGGTAGGACGTCTCTCCTACACCTACTCCGGGCCCCCTGGGTTGGCGCTCTGTGGCTGTGGCCGATGGGCTGCTCCTGGTGCAGACGGCTCCTTGGATGATGTTTCCTCTTTCGGTCCATCTGTACCCAGCCTTACGTACTCAACTCTATGTCCATTTTTATTTAAGACTTTTAACTGCTGGGCTGTCTGTACGTCTGTGTGTCTGTGTGTGCGGGTGGTGGGTGGTGGGGTTGTAGTTATTTATGTATATTTACTGGTGGGGACGATTTTTATTATTTTTAATGATTTTTAAGCACTGTAAAGCACTTTGTGTTACATTTTGTATGAAAAGCGCTCTATAAATAAAGTTTGATTTTGATTTGATTTGATGACCCAATCACAGCAAAGTATTAACATTGGGCAAACAACACATTTCTGTGATCATATTGATTGACATTAGTACTGGGACAAATTAGCGTTTTGCAGTATATTGCAGCTATACGTCTTAGTTGTGATACGTGTATCGTATACTCAGAAATATCTGTTTGGTTTAAACAAAAGTAGAGCTTTCCTATTCAATTAATTTAGGGTAAAGTATTGCTTTGTTGTAATGACATGTATCACGCCCAAAACACCGGCACAGGACTAATCCCTCTCGATAAGGATTCTGGCAAAAAGATTATGCAATAATCAAATTTTCCATCAAGAAAATGTAAAAAGTATTACTTAAATGATCAAAAGAAACACTGCCAGTACTGGCATACTCACGAACGTACATACGTACTAACCATACTCACAGCTTCAATCTGTGTGAAACACGTAATTTACATTCTGAATCTCTTTATACATACAAACCACAGCAGAGGTTATTATAATAATAATGTCTTACACTTGTAAGGCCATTATAAGGACCGGTTTGAACGTCAGGGAAAGTTCTTTACCTGTCATGGTCTATGTGCTGGTCGGCGTCGTACAAACAGAAGGGCTTATCGATGGTGGTG
Source organism: Proterorhinus semilunaris (assembly GCA_021464625.1). Taxonomy (NCBI): domain Eukaryota; kingdom Metazoa; phylum Chordata; class Actinopteri; order Gobiiformes; family Gobiidae; genus Proterorhinus; species Proterorhinus semilunaris. The sequence continues at coordinate 24,254,754 of CM038356.1, read as the reverse complement.
CACTCGTTCATGAACTCTATAGAGCCATCCGTGTCGGCCGATATGTCACAGATGGCTAACAATCTGCAGAGAAGGACAAGAAGTGCCTTTTTATCAGCGCGACCTTCTCACTCTGCACTTTCTATGTAAACACGACGCAAGCTAAAGAGCGCTGGACCCCTGACCTGTAGAGATATTCCGCTGGCAAACGCCATTGAGCAGTCAATGCCACTGTCGCTTTCAGGTGTAAGGACAGGACATCGGCTGCTTTAAGAGGTCTATTCCCATGACTTTATTCAGAAAAATGGGGCACGGTTTGATTTGATTTCTTTGAAAATATAACAACATCAAAAGGGAAAGTTGGTTCGGGAAAAGGTTACAAGTGATAAAAGATGCATGTATGTAGTCGGTCTAGTTTAGGGTAAAAAAAAAAATCATAGAAAATTGTGTTAAATGTTTTCATAACTGTATGTTTTGCCGAGACGGTAAGGAAATGTGACTCCTCAAGGTTATGTATAACTGTGGAAAGCCTTTGGGAAGCTGCTTAGAAGGGTTGCAGAAGCTGGAGACCGCTGATTAACAGGCTTTTTGGACTCACACTATAATAATGAAGAGTTATCTAAATCACAAGTATTTAACGTTTAAATGCTTTTTAAAACTGTAAGTGCATGTCTTACTTGTGCGGCAGAGCTGGGGATCCTTCGTTGCGCGGGAGAGAGCTTTTGGGTGGCCTCATTAACTTTTGGGCGTCGGATCTTCGCAGGAGTCGCGGCGTGTGACGGTCCCAGTAAATGCCGTTGATCAGGCAAGTCGTGTATGGTGCGACCTGTAAGAGAAGATTAGTTTGTCGCTTTTAGCATCCGATTCACTTCCAGGTTTTTATTTAGCTTGTAGCTTTATTTGTAGAGCATGATGCAAAATAATTGATAATGACTCACGCTGGTCCTAAAATGGGACGTGTACAGTTCGGGGTGGTTCTCGTACTCCAGGGGGTCATAAAGGCCGTCACTTTTCCTCATTAGGTGGTGGTGCCGACTCAGGACAGTGGCATAGACTTTTGTCATATCTATAGAAAAAGAACAAAATGAAAGTAAAGCACCAAAGACTCTGCATGTTTTAACAGCTTAAAAAAAATTAAAAAAGCTACAGCAGGATTTATTATCAAATCAATTTCTTACCTCCGGTCTCAGAGACATCTTTCAACTCGTGAGGCTCGACGTATTCGACTGGAAGCTCGTTGATAATGTCTTGGGCACCCTATAGTAGTTAATAGGATTATAAATACAATGTCTGGGAAGGGGAAAAAAATCAGGCAGATATGTGGTACACAAATTATATTCAAGCAAGCACGGTTGGTATCATAGCTAGGGCACTGGGATTTATTTCATTTCAATTATTTTCTGATTTTCTCCAAATGAGGTTTATAATGTGTGGTTACTAGGGATGTAACGATTCACTCAAGCCCTGATTCAATGCGATTTCTGATTTTAAGCTCCCAATTTCGATTTTTTTCGATAAAAAATAAAATAAAAAAATATTAAGAAAAGAATATGAGTCATCATTCAAACCAAAGTTTCTTTTGTTTTAACATGTGCATTTTTGTCCTTGTAACAAACTGCAACTGTCTCAGTAAGAGAACTTTACATTACAAAAAAATAGAAGACATGAAAATGAACTATAATCAATCACATGAGTGCTTGTAAATGTACATGTTTTCAGCATAAATAAGATGTGTAGCAAAGCAAACATTTTGAGATGATATTTATTAGGGATGGGACGATACACTTAAACCCACGATACGATGCACCTCGATATGTCAGAGTCACGAAACGATACGATATCAAAAAAGAAAAAAATACTGTATAATAACAACTTGTTTATTTTTGTTTCAGTTGAACACAGGGAAAAACAAGGCCTAACAGGCCAAACACAACAAAAACACTCCCTTAGTGCTGCTCTAACCCTAGGTTAATGTATCTCAGGACTGGTTCTTCTTCAAAAAAAACATATCAACATGTTCTGGTGTAATCAGTGATCTTTGAGCAGACACAATGTCCCCTGCCGTGGAAAAGACACGCTCACTGTGCACTGAAGTAGCAGGAATGCAAAGGTAGGCTTTGTGTAACCAGTGTAACTGGTCTGAAGAAAAATAAATAAATAGAGAAAACTAGCTCAAACATTTCTGTCTTTCAATCCTTCACTCCCTCTCTCTCACACAGACACGCGCACACAGGACACCTCAATTTATCAATAGAAATTAGCCTACCTGTTTGCGCTGAAGCTTTTTCACGTATTCGGGCATAGATGGACCCGCGTTGTTCATCATTCAGATGGGACCTTGTTGCTCCAGATAGCGCGCCAGCATGTCGTATGTGCTATTCCACCTGGTCTGGACATCTGTGATGAGTTTATGCCGAGGCATGAGTTAACTTGTTGGTCAGGACGGCGGTGGCCGTGGTGCTCTTGTGAAAGAATGTAGTTATTCTTCGCACACGACCAAGAAGGCGCGCAACGCGGGATACAGTCAAGCCTCGCTTACTGGCCAAATTCACAACATGCGCCAAGCACTTGACGTGAGGGTGGAGACCGCTCTCTCTCACAGCAATGTCCATGTTGCTCGCGTTGTCTGTGACACAAGCAATGGTTGTGTGTGGCCTCGTTAGCTCCCACTCACTCAGTGCATTTCTCTGGTGTCAGTGCTTGTTTCATGGTCAGCTGTTCCTTTGGTAGGCTCGTTTTCTCCGGGGCCGTCTTCACATTTTTATGGTGACGTTGAAGGTGGTGGTTTATGTTTGTTGTGTTGGAAGTGGTGTACGGAATGACAGCATAGCATAGCTTACACAGTCTTAGTCTTGTCAGTTACTCTATTGCCGTCGTTGTCTTTTTTAATGAGAAAGCCAAAATACTGCCAGACAGATGACTTGTATCCAGGCGGAGCGTCCTCATTTTCGACCTCATTTGACTCCATTGTTCGGCTGTTTGGGGGCAAGGCAGTTGGTGCTAATGCTAATATTTGTTCGCTCGCTGTAGTCTGCAGTGGTGTTGTTGCAACACACGCTGTGACCTGTGACTTGACGTGACGATGCACTGCACCATTCCCCGGATATATATATATATTATTTAATGATAATAATACTACATCGAACTTGTATAGCGCTTTTTGGACACTCAATGACTCTTTATATGAAAAAATAAAATAAAATAAAATAAAAAATTCGCAATCCATTTTTTTTTTACTCGATGCGTTTCGTCACGTTTTGTATCGCGATATTTCGCCAAACGATATTTCGTCGGATCCCTAATATTTATTTTACCAAACCTTTTATTTATTTATTTTTTTGCAGTTTGAACATAATACTACCATTTAGAACTAATTTTACAATGCAGTTTTTTTCACCCTCGAACGCCTCACTGCCTCCGGTGCAGCCATTGTAAACATAAGGAGAGAAAAGACATGACAGCTCCTGTAGGTATTGGATTATTTGACAAACGGATATTTGATGAGGATTTCAGCAGAATCAGAGCAGGTTGGTCAGATGTTTATCAGTTTACGATCTTTGTTAAACTTCTGTCAAAAGGCTAAACTCTGCGTTAGCTGCTAACCGCTAAGTATCCGAGGGTGGCTTTAAAAATCGATTCTTTTATTTTTTACATCATTCACATTTTACGCATATTAAATCAATTTTCGATTAATCGTGACATCCCTAGTGGTTACCTTTCTTTTTGTTGCCCAGCTTTAAGGACTCAAAGCTTGTACTGCCAATCAAGCTGTGTATTTACAAGATGTACCATCTATTTACAAAATCAATATGATGATAAATACATTACAAAGTCGTCACCTGGATTTAACTAATTGTTCTGATCTGTGGTTGCTGCGGTTGGTCAGGTCTAGGTTCAGCAACAGACCAGCTGACGCCCTGAACATCCTGAATGACCAGGTTATGGATTTCTTCTTCCCTGATGGCACGGACATATTCCAAGATGACAGGATTCATGGGGCTCACATTGTGAAAAAGTGGTTCTTGGAGCGCAAATTATAATTTTCACACATGGATCAGCCACTACAGAGTCCAGATCTTAACCTCATTGTGCGCAGTGGTCACACTCTCCCAGCGTCAATACAAGATCTTGGTGAAAAATGAACGCAACACTGGATATTTTGATATTGCAAAAGCTTAATGAAACAATGGCAATAGAAAATTAGAGCATGTGACATTTTTTTTTTTTTGTGGTGACATTTTTTTGGTCCTAGTGTGAATATTGATGATTAGTATTATTATGTTTTTCGTTGATAACGATCTTTCAAGCCATTATGAGAGTTTGTTTTGTTGCATCAAGAAAGGCTTTTTAATTAAGCATCAAAGAGTGCCTTGGAGTTTTTTGTCCGCTTTTTCCATCTGGCTGATTATATCCGATTGAACCTCCAATGAGCCCTTTTACTTCGGTTTTATTGACAGATTACTGTTACAGTTTTCTGCCACATCCTTCTATGTCCGTGTGCGCTCAGGTTCACTTATGGGGAAGATTAAAGTTCTTACCTTTGATACATTTCCAGTTCCTGTGAAACAGAAAGTCACTGGTCCAATGGACTTCGGCATGAGGCCCACTGAGATCTCATACCCACAGTCCCTCACCGCCTGGATGGCCTGGCTCACGTTTCTGTAGTTGTGGGCCATACCAATGTGCTGTTGACCAAAGAGAAACAAATCCATGAAGGTTCAAAAGGTGATATACAGTCCTTAAAAGACAAAACTGTTCTTCAATAACAATATCACAGTGTTTAGGTTCAGATCTTACCATAAAGGGCGTGTGGTGACCCAACGCTAGGAAACGAAGCCCCAGTCCGTGCAAAATATTTATCATTCCTAAAGACAAAGTAATGACAACAGCTGATTAGGAACACACCCCACTCGGTTTGTGCGCCCGTGGCCACTGTCATTTCTATCATAAAAGGGCACAGAGGAGGGGAAAATTATGAGGATACCTGCAACTCCAGCCCACTGGCCGAAAGCCACAATCCGGAAACCGTTGGCATCCACCATCTTCTCGTAGTCAATCAGGCGAACCTCCTGAAAAAGCAAAAATGACTGGAAGTTGATAAAATCCTACTTCAAAAGTAGCAAATGAGTTGCATTTAGATAATTTATGAAATATTTGTAGTCATTGCAACTAGGGATGGGTATCATTAAGGATTTATCTTCCTTATTGATCCGGTACTTTAACGGTACTCTTATCGGTACTTTAAAAAGGAAGAAAAAGTTAGATAGAAGCTACTGTATGAGTAGGCACTAATCCATGGCCTATATTTATTTTTTATTACTCTACATCAGGGGTTTCCAATCTGTGGTACCACAGTCTGGACGCCCACAGGGGTACGCAAAAATTTTTTTAGAGGAAAAAAAAATAGTTTATCACAATCTTATCGATTTTGACCTGTTAAAACCGCTGCACAGGAAACACGCTTATACAAGCAAAAGAGTCTTATCATTCAGCCATGGATGAGCTTGTTCTGGACCTAAACATGTCCGCTCCAGAACCGAATCTCAAGAGCCGCTTTGGACCCTAGTGCGTAAAACTCCGGAGGCCGGGAGGAAAACCTGCTTGAGTTCTCTGTAATAATGGAGGAAATAAACATAATATTACATGTGATATTCCCAGTGTTTTCTGGGATTGCATCAAAGTAGGGGGTATGCGACTCGTCACTCAAAGCTTCAGGGGGTACACCGCTCCAAAAGGTTTGGGAACCACTGCTCTACATTTTATTTCCAAATTGAGCGCACACTTAATATATGGGAGTTAAAATAGGCTACTTCACTTACTTTACTATTTTTTTCAATCATTATTATTATCTAGTAAATCAAGGCTGTTGGTTAGATTTGGCTGTAGCTCTGAGTCCAAATGAAAACTTAGTGCAGTAAAATAATGAACTAGACTCGAGTCACTTCCTGTCATCTGCCTTTCAACTTATGTCCAGTGGGTCGACACCGCCTCGCGCTGACGTGCACGTGGGAGCGCGCATGCTTGTGCACGTTGTTGTACACGCCGCCGTGTGCACAGTTTGTGGAAAGACAGACTCCACCTGAAACTGTGTGCGTGGCTCGTCTGTCTGTTCAATACGAAGTCGTTACATTCGGCTTTTTACAGCAGGTTAGCGGCAGCAGCTCGGGGGGTTTCTGAGTAGATTAAGCACGCTTTGAATGTTTAACACGGCGTGTCTTTCCCTCGCGCACCTGTCTCACTGCACACAGGTGCAGAGGGGAGACCGGGCAGTGGCAGAGCGCGGGGATGGGCCGACACCCCGTGGGGTAGCGGGGAAGAACAGATCCCATTGCAACGAACGCATTCATGAGAGCGGAGAGAAACCTTTTTTTTTTTATTATTTGAGCGCGTGTGATCAGCACAGCAATGCAGCGGCCCCGTTAAGAAGACCGTTAAGGCTGGAGCTTATCGGTCCGGGTGGACCGGCACACGTGGGCCCCGGGGCCGTTATGATACCGGGGTTTGATACCCATCCCTAATTGCAACCTTCAGTTTCAGCTCCAAGCACTAAAAGTGCCGGGGCATCGCTTTAGACATGTGGAAATTAGATTTACTTGTCATTGAGTTGATTTTCAAACCTGTTTGTACCTTCTTCAGCAGGTCCTCCAGTAGCGCCATGCTGGCCTCCTGAGCTTTGATGGTGTGGGAGAAGAATGCGTACGTTTTCCTGGGAATAACCAGATCCTCTGGCATCCTCTTCACTCCGACAATGAGCGACGCTTCCGAGATGTCCTCCTGTATGATGGCCCCTGCCTTCATATAGTACTGGAACGGTGAAACACATGTGAGGAGTCACTATCATGTTTAAAATGACAAGATCTATGGAACTATATAAACTGAAAATAATATTACGAATACTTTTTATTTCATGGTCTTATCAAAAACAATAATATATCCAAGTACTTTGGATAACCTTTGGTTCCTCACATCTCGGTGAATTATGGAGTTTAACATTTTTCCATCAGAATAAAATGGGATGTTGTGGTCATCGCTACGGCAACACCATGAAAAATATGGCATGGGTTTCATTGACTTTTCTGATCGGAACGACCAAATAGAATTTTGTGCCAAATTATTTACATTTTTGTAAAAGTAACATTTAATTCCTATAGGGGGCACTATCGTGCCCAATTTGAATTTTGCCAGATGAAAGCGTTTAGGACTGTGACTTTAACAACTGATAACAAAATTATCGAAATTGGGCTTCATATCTGCGAATGGGAGCCATTGTTTGTATGTAAAAAATTGCTAAATACTTTGTCCAGTTTGCAGCTTTGAACTTAGAAAAGTAATTTGGATAACTATTAAAGTTCTACTTCTCAAGATTATTTTCCACCCAAAATTAGCTTGTTCCGATAAACGCTCTAGAAGGAGATAGATTTTGTACAAAGTGAAAAATAAAGGCAGATTGCCGCTTTGCGGGCTGTCATCCAAAATGGCCAACGTCATAGCCGTAATAATATTTTTTGCTCAACATGTCATGATGCACGTCTGTACCGATTTTTTTTGATTCTACAACAAACTTCATTTTTGGTCAAGTCCTATCTTGCAATGTTAATGACGCTATCGTGCCACTATTTTGAAATTCAAAATTTGGAAATAGTCAAAAGTCTGTGACTTGCGACGGTGAGAAAGAAAAGAAAGAAAGAAAGAACGATCCATACGAAAACAATGTTTCCACTTACGTGGGGAGCATAAACTATATATTTTCGGAAACAATGCTTGTTTTCTGATACATGTACACGTGCATGACGAGAAGAGTGCATTAGTGTATGTTTGAGAGGAGGCGAACGCTTCGCGCTAGTTTTGTGCGCTCTATACGATTACAAGAGACCCTTTGCCAGCCCTGGCTCGGGCCTAATGAATAATGTTGGCGATTTCTGGCATTTATAGACATATTTCCCACAATGCCTTACTTTGTCGTGTATTGCCCTGCGGTTGGATGGCTGCACCAGGACTTTGACGCCGGCGTGGGTGAGCTCCTTGACGTGTCGTGGGGCCAGTGGTGCTCTTCTCTCCCAGACGTTGATGTCTTCCCGGCGGATGGCCATGACTGCTCTGTGGTGCTCATATCTGCGCTGGAGCGCGAGGCAGCTCCGCGTCCCTCGGTCTCGGAGACGCAGCACTCTCAACATGGCTGACCTTTACTGTTCAAAACAGAAGCACACAGCCGCACACTGTGGACATCAGCTGAAGCAGAAAACACATCAGGGTACATCTTTCTACTAGTCTTTTCTTAGCTCGAGCATTTCCACTTGGTTTATCACCTTTCACTATTTTAGAACCGTCTTCCCCCGAACCCAAGCATGCCAAGTGGGTACTAAAAGTGACCTTTAGTAGTGCTGGCTATTAATTTACCAGAGGAAAAAGAAAACGTCCCTCTGATAGAGGCACAGCATACACAATTAAAGATTTCCCATTTCCCATTGACTTAACATGGCTGGCGCAGCAACAGTTTAAAAAGTGTTGTCCTCCATCTATGTCACTTCCTGTCAGTGTCCAATAAGGAAGTGAAACTATAAACCTCGCAAAAATGGCCAAACTAAAGAAAGCTGGGTACAATCTTTAGCAAAATCTTAAATATAATTGTGTTAACTATGTTTAAGCAAAAAATGTGTCATATGCACTTTAAGCTGTTTAATACCAAACGTTAGAAGGAAGTTAGAGGGCAACCATATCAAAGGAGTGCAACAAACAGTATCCAAACATATCAATTCATGTAAAGCGAGTGCAATAAATAAATAAATAAACTATTGTTTAATGTTATAAAACCTCACAGCCCCATGTTCACGAGCTACTTCCTGTGATGTCATCGAGTCCACTCGGTCCAAACGCTGAAATAGCCGAGTCCACACTTGTGAACTCCTCTAGTCCGTACCCCGGAGTTCACAAGTACAGAGTACGCATACTGGGGATTGAGAAACGGCCAATGTACCTACATAGAATAAAAACTAAAAGCATTCACTACATCCAGACACTTTACTAAAATGATTGCCTTAAAAGGTGGAGAATTCTGATGCCAAAACAGCGGCAGCTGCAGCAGTTTGTAGTCACTTCGAACCCCCGGCTTATAAACTACTGTGCCCCCCAGAATGTGCCACCACGCACATGGGACAGTTCCGGTGTTGTGCCAAACTATTTTCAGACGTCTGCAACTTGGGAGACGCCAAACATGCAGATACGTATGTAGAGACTGGACCCACCTGGTGACTGTGGTGTGTGGAGGACTTCTCCGAGCCCCGTGGAGGAGAAAAAGTGAACACACACACAGTTCAGACACGGAGTCACCCTGAGCGGAGAAGCAGCTGCAGAGCCGAGGGACTTCACTGCACATACGACACGGGCGAGATGCTTAACCAGTACACTTCCGGGACAGCGCTTCAAAATAAGATAATGAACTCACTTTTAATGTTGTCTTCTTTTGCAAATCAAACCTCGGCACCTTTTTCAAACAAATGAATTCGTTCTTCAATGCTTCTCCTATATTCATTCTCAACAATGGCTTTTGTTACGTTACGTTTGAGCAGGCGCCACGTTTACTTTGAAGGTGCCGCGGTCAGAGTCCGGTTTGAGTTGATGGAATTTGGAAAGGTGTGTTTGATTTGGTGAGCTCATCGAGCTGCGTTTTCTGCTCGGGCGGCTCTGGATTTGGCTAAAAAATCAATAAACGGTAACGTTGGTGGTCTGACTAACATAAAAAGAAAGGCGCATAAAATATATTTTAAAAGTGCTTAAGCCAAAAGCATCAAAAAGCACGTTTGTTTACATGACGACACAGACAGCTCCTGTAAATTTACAGCTGCGCATGCGTAGATGGGGTGTTTAAAATCGCTCAAGAGCGAAGCGCCAGGACTAATTAATTTACTTCAATGGCCAGGACAGAGAAATGGGAGTGCGGCTCAAAAATATCAAAGTAGAAACACATTTGTGAAAACATTATTTGCGACTCTTTGTTTGCTTGATAGCTTGCTTTCTCCCAGTGATAATTTTGACAACATATTTTGATTTAGTTTTAATCTTAGTTTTTGACGAAAATGGCATTTAATTTTTGTCTAGTTTTAGTCGACTAAAATCACCTGTAAATTTAGTCGACTACATTTAAGACTATGTTGTAGTGGGTTTACATAATTCACCGACAGAACCTTAGTTGCGTTACAGAGTTCCAGGGGGGACTGTTTAGACAGGGGGTTTCCGGTGAGGTTTTTGTTGTTGTTGTGTGAGGACACGAGACTGCTCCGTTGTTGTAAGTTTTGAGCTAATGTCATTAAAACACTTAGCACCGTCTTTTGACACTCCGCCTCCGACTCCCGTCCTTACACACTACATTGGTGAGCCCGACGTCAGTCCCGCTGAAGATTCCGAGACTGAACAAGATACCGACCTATACGACATGGCTAATTCCGCCGTCCTCAAGTTGCCTGAGTTTTGGGAGACGTCCGCGGCAACGTGGTTCGCGCAAGCGGAGGCTCAGTTCGCCCTCCGTGGGATTACAGATGATACCACGCGCTATTACCACGTCGTCTCAGCGCTCGGGAGCTCTACTGCGGCCAGAACAGTGAGTTTTATCACTTCTCCTCCGGCCCGTGATAAATACGCAGGGTTCAAGGCGTACCTTCTCAAACTTTTTGAACTGTCGCGATCCGAACGAGCCCAACGCCTCCTTGCTATTCAGGGCCTTGGGGACAGCAGACCCTCTGAACACATGGACATGATGTTAAACCTGCTGGGTACGGAGGAGCCAAATTTCCTCTTCATAGAACTGTTTCTGCAACACATTCCTGCCGCACGTCCGGACGGCGCTCGCGAATACGTCTATTGCTGAGCCACGCGCTCTGGCAGAGGAGGCGGACCGATTCTTCCTGGCCACCCAGCGTTTCGCCCCTGATGTGCTGGCCCCGACGCGCAGCTACGCGACCCCAGGCGCTGGCAAAGGACACACTGCCGCCGACAGCCGTGCCAGCTCAGGATTGTGCTACTTCCATGCACGTTTTGGTGCCAAGGCTAAAAGGTGCCGCTCCCCTTGCAACTTCAACGCAACGGGAAACGCCAAGGCCTGCGCTCAGTAGTGGCCGTGAGTGCAGGCACAAAGGGCCGGCTGCTATTCATCAAAGACACCATCTCTGGGCGCAAATTCCTCTGTGACACCGGCGCCCAGAGGAGCGTCCTGCCAGCTACAGTGGACGACACCGCTGGGGGGTTACACGGCCCGCCCCTAACATCCGCCAACGACACCCCCATCCGGACGTATGGAACAAAGACTGCGGATGTGTATTTCGGGGGTCAGCGCTTTACGTGGGACTTTGTCACAGCCGACATGGCCTTGCCGCTCCACATGGTTCCGAAGCCAGACGGTAGCTGGCGACCGTGTGGCGACTACCGCCACCTCAATGATGCCACCACGCCCGACCGCTACCCGGTCCCTCACATTCAGGACTTCTCTGTGCATTTGGCAGGGAAGCGCCTGTTCTCAAAAGTAGACCTGGTGCGAGGTTACCACCAAGTTCCGGTGTACCCTGCGGACATCCCGAAAACGGCGGTGGTGACTCCTTCCGGGTTATTTGAGTTCCTCAGGATGCCATTCGGACTAAAAAACGCGGCTCAGTCCTTCCAGCGGCTGATGGACTCGACACTTAGGGACATGCCCTTCGTCTTTGTCTACTTGCACGATGTCCTCGTCGCCAGTTCCTCGGAGGAGGAGCACCTGACGCACCTCCGGGCCCTCTTCTCAAGGCTCGACCAGCACGGCCTGATCATTAACCCGGCGAAGTGTGTTTTTGGAGTGCCGTCCATCCGGTTTCTCGGGCATCTCATCTGCTGTGATGGGGCCACTCCCCTCCAGTCGAAGGTGGAAGCCGTCTCCGCTTTTCCCTGCCCGCGCTCGGCCCGGGGGCTCCGGGAGTTCCTTGGGATGGTTACGTTCTACCACCGATTCATCCGGCGGGCAGCCCACATCATGCGCCCACTGTACGAGGCCCTTAAAGGCAAAACCCCTAACCAGGACATCGACTGGACCGACGAGAGGGTCAAGGCGTTCGAGGACACTAAGGCTGCGTTGTGCCAGGCCGACATGTTGGTCCACCCGTCGCCTGGAGCTCCGGTCGCCCTCACAACCGATGCATCTGACTACGCGGTTGGAGCTGTGTTTGAGCAGTGGGTCGGCGGCGCATGGCAACCGCTCGCATTTTTCAGCCGCCAACTGGTCCCGAGGGAGCGCAAATACAGCACCTTTGACAGGGAGCTACTCGGTGTCTGGTTGGCAATCCGCCACTTCCGCTTCATCCTGGAGGGCCGCGGGTTTACAGTTTTCGTCGACCACAAACCCCTTACTTTCTCCATGTCCAAGGTGGCTGAACCCTGGTCCGCCCGCCAGCAGTGCCAGCTGTCTTTTATCTCAGAGTACACCACTGACATCCAACACATCGCCGGCAAGTCAAACGTGGTCGCGGATTGCCTCTCCAGAGTGGTCGTCAGCACGGTGCAGTTGGGGCTTGACTACCCACGTATGTCTGCGGAACAGGCCTCGGACCACGGGATTCAATCACTCAAAGATTCGGACACTGGTCTGCGCCTGGAGGAGGTCTCGGTCGGCGACTCAGGGGTCAGGTTGTGGTGCGACCTCTCTACTGGTCAGCCTAGGCCACTGGTCCCTGTCGGCTGGCAGCGGGCCGTTTTTGAGGCGATACACAACCTCTCCCATCCCGGCAGGAAGGCTTCTACGAGGTTGGTGGCTCAGAAGTTTGTCTGGAAAGGGCTCAAGAGAGACGTGCGAGCCTGGGTCGACTCATGCGTGGCCTGTCAGCGCGCAAAGGTGCACCGCCACACCAAGGCCCCATTGGAGCCGTTTACTGTCCCCGAGAGGAGGTTTGATCACGTCAACATCGACCTGGTGGCCCCACTCCCCCCTTCACAGGGTTTCTCCTACCTCCTCACGATGGTGGACAGGACGACCCGTTGGCCTGAAGCTGTTCCTCTCGCCTCAACATCGTCAGCCGACGTGTCCCGGGCGTTCATCAGCACGTGGGTCGCACGCTTCGGAACACCTTCAGACCTCTCCTCCGACCGAGGTGCGCAGTTTACTTCGGAGATCTGGAACGTGGTCGCCAGGGACCTGGGGGTCAGGCTGCACCGCACGACCGCTTATCACCCCCAGGCTAACGGGTTGTGCGAGCGGTTCCACCGCTCCATGAAGGCGGCCCTACGTGCTAGCCTGACGGACAGCAACTGGGTGGATAAACTTCCCTGGGTCATGCTAGGACTCAGGACCGCCCCTAAGGAGGACCTGCAGTCCTCGTCTGCTGAGCTCGTCTACGGCCAGGTGCTGCGAGTTCCCGGAGATTTCAATCCTGATCCTACGACAACCTGGTCTGCGGCCAGGCAGCGGTCCTCCCTGCTGGAGGTCGCCAGGGCATTCGCACCCATCCCCACATCACAGCACGGCACCCCTGTTTCCCGGATGCCCTCCGACCTGCATGCGGTGGAGTTTGTGTTCATCCGCCATGACGCCCACCGCGGTCCATTGCGTCCTTACGACGTGCCTTTCAAGGTCTTACAGCACGGGGATAAGAGCCTGGTTGTGGACATGGGTGGTAGGCCAGAGACCATCTCCGTCGATAGGGTTAAGCCTGCCCACGTGGACGTTTCCAGGCCATTGGAATTGGCCCAGGCCCCACGCCGTGGACGCCCCCCGGTGCCTCGCCCCCCTGCCATGGCTGGGCTTCCCACTGCCCGGTCTACGCCGTTGCCGCCCAGCCCTGTGGTCTGTCCAGCTGCGCCCGCCGCCCCTTTTCCCCCCTCGGCCCCTGCCACCTGTACCCGCCGTGGTCGGGCTGTCATCCCTTTCCGGCGCGGGGACTTTGACTATGGGTGAATTCTGGGGGGGCTTGTGTAGTGGGTTTACATAATTCACCGACGGAACCTTAGTTGCGTTACAGAGTTCCAAGGGGGACTGTTTAGACAGGGGGTTTCCGGTGAGGTTTTTGTTGTTGTTGTGTGAGGACATGAGACTGCTCCGTTGTTGTACGTTTTGAGCTAATGTCATTAAAACACTTAGCACCGTCTTTTGACACTCCGCCTCCGACTCCCGTCCTTGCACACTACAATGTCAACTTTTCATTTATAAAATGTATTATAATCATATTCCCCTCCTAGAACCGCCACCTTAACGTGGTCAGGGGTGCAACTACCCACTTTCTGGGGGGTATGCAGACACAGACCCAGCCGATGTCGCTGCCGTTCGGAGGCGGCCAAGAGCGGAGCTGAGCGAACAGGTGGAAGATGTGAGTGACGGGGCTCCTGTAGCCGCCTCGTCACTCACGGACCCCGCTCGCCTTTTACTCTCCTATGGCCCGGGAGAGCGCTGGCGCTGGGAGCGTTTCCCCAGAGCCGCGCTCTGAAACAGGATTTTCACGTCCCGCGGTCGTGCATTGACAAACTGTCTCTCTGTCAATCCTACACTCCTCTCTCCGCCCCACTCCAGCAGTGACTTTTGTTACGCAAAATAAGCATGTTGACTCTGTGGGGCGCCATTGTCAAATGCTATGAGGAAATGGCCTATGGGGCGCCGCTGTCCCTTGCGCGCCGAGTCCGACTATATTTAAATATTTTTTTCTCTCTCGCCCCGTCCTTTCGGCGCCACTATGCAAGGCTTATTGCGTATGCCCTTTTTGCGCCATTGATACGTGGTGGAGGGGTTTGAGCGCCCGAATGATCCTGGGAGCTCTGTTGTCGGGGGCTTCGTGCCCCTGGTAGGGTCTCCCATGGCAAACAGGTCCTAGGTGACGGGTCAGACAAAGAGCAGTTCAGAAGCCCCTTATGAGAGACATTTTTATTTAATCTTATTTTAGTCGACGAAAATATCTGGACATTTTAGTCATAGTTTTGGTCTGATGTAAACGTTTTTATTTATTTTTAGTCCAATTTTAGTTCAAAAAATATTACTTTGACTAAAATTCGGACTAAATATTTTAGTCGATGAAATTAACACTGCTAAATTTGGGACAAAAGGGACACCAAACGTATTTGGCACTCATTCCAAACGAAAGCGTCGGTTTTTGGGGGGGATTATCAACTACACCCATTGAGCCAATAAAAAAAGCCTAGAAATTAGTACTAGAGTATTTGTTTTTCCAAGTATTATTCAATCAATAAACACAAAACAACAAAAGCACAGGGGTCTGCTAATTCACAACAATAAGATTGTATTTTTCAAGGTTGATGAATTTTGCTGTTTTTTTTTTTTATTGTTTACATTCATTTTCTCAGGAGAGGCCAAATAGGTTTTCAAATCTGATTCTTTAAAATGGAACCATGAGGGTGGTTCATTTCTCTTCATTTCGTTTTGTGGTTATCATATTTTGCTAGTATTATAATTACATTTATTATAAATGTTTAATCTAAAGTGAAGACCAATGATTATCATTGTTAATAGACAGTTTCACAAGAGTTTCATTAGAAAAGTTGAATAAAAGTTGAATTCTTAATGTTGTAGAGCGTTGGCGATGGTATAGAAAGAGGGAGACTTCCATAGAACTCTGACTCACTCATGGCCCACTGGCACACTGTGGGTGTCGTATGGCAAGAGATGCAAATCCTACAGCACGTCCTTTCCTGTGCCCAAGGATCCATAATAAACAAATCAGAAAAACAGTAACAAGATTTATGATTATTATTATTTTTTTCTTTTAAGCAAAATCTTAATCGTCTTTACTCTGTATTGGTGAAAAATGTGTCTCATCTGTCATTTGCACTTTAAGGATCTTTAGAGCGATAAAGCCATAATTATACTTAATGTTTAGTATGTAAAACTTCAATGAACTGTTCACACAAATAAGAGTTAGGTCAGCAGCTTGTGTTTAATCTAGCATAAATCACAATAAACTCTGTTCAAACATTAGTTCACATATGCGTCTTTTTTTCTTCTTCTTCTTCTAGGAGTTCTTCAGTTTCACATCGTGAGCCCCCGGGCAATGTAATGTCCAGTCCGTCACCGTTCATATACGATCCATTGAAACCAGACAGACAGTTCAAAAGTTCAGCCGTGGACGTCGCCGGCTCCTAGGACAGAGGTAATAGTTCAAACGGGACACACTGAGAGGTTCGGGAAGTGCCCCGATGGCTTTTTTTCTTTTCTTTTCGGGGTAGGGGTACATGGGGTCAAGTCCAAGATCGAGGCGTCCGTGTCCGGCGCAAGAGTCGGGGGAGGGGGCTATATTCCCCCCCTCAAAGATGGCCCATTTGGAAGAATAAAGGGGAATTATACAAAGGGTTGGAATCCGTTTTCAATATCAAACTAATTTGGGAGGGATAATACCGAAATGTACAGGACTCGAGATGTGACAGCGTACGGTCAATTTCAATGATGAACACTGACAAGGGATACAAAAAAAAGGATTTTGGGGGGGGGGGGGGGGGGGAGAGAGAAATACTGATGTTTAAAGGGATTCGTAGGTGGCGCGTCGGTCATGAAATCGATCCAAATATTAGGCATCAACTGTCGTCAACTCTGCCGCGAGCTCAAACCCAGGGAAAATCGTCAGCACGCTACAGCGTAAATGCAGAGAACTTACGGCAAATTGACAGTAGGAGACAGAGAAAGGCCAATGTGAAGTAAACTGTAACATTACCGGCTACACAATATGGCATCTCAGATTAAACAAGACTGACGGCGCTCATAGACGGTACAATAGGCAAACATATTTTTCTTGCTTCCTCTTTTGGGTCATTTCTTTCTATTCCCTGGGTTTGCGCTCAGAGCACGCACACAGCTTCCTATACCAACTCTGTTCTCCAGGGCTTGTGACTTATGGGCCATGTCGCTCAACGTGTGCCGATGGTTTAAAATCCTGTTTGTTTGTTTTTTTGTTGTGTTTTTTTTGCGGCGCTCAGGGCTGCGGCGGCGACTGTCCTCCCGCCGGGTCGTGCAGCTTGCGGATGTGTTTCTTGAGGTCAAAGTTCCTGCAGAAGCCCTTGCCGCAGGTGGGGCAGGTGAAGGGCTTCTTGTCGTTGTGCGTGTGCATGTGAAAGGTGAGGTTGTAGACCTGGTGGAAGGCCTTGCTGCAGATGGAGCACTTGAACTGCTTCTCCCCGCTGTGCGTCAGCTTGTGGTTCTTGTAGTTCCCTGCAGAGGACATGAGCGCAGACGCATGAAGAGAGAGCGGGGGGGGGGGACTGGAGCCATATGCTGCCACATAAATTGGACATATGCTCAATGAAGGACCAGTGCTTTATTTTTAATGAGAGCAATTCAGTGACATTTTTTTTCAGAAATACACAAAGTAAGTATTAAGATGAACAATTGTATATTCCTTCTAAATTATACCTCAAAGTCTCAGCTCAACATAAGATCTTGCATTCTATTCTTAAGTGATTTTAAGTCCAGGGTTATCGGATTTTTTTTTGTGCCTATTTATTCTAACGGAATGTTTTTCCTCCTCTTTTGCTCGAGTGACTATCCGTAACAAAGAGAATTTCCCCTTGCAGAGTAGGCTATGTCTCAACCAGTATTGAGTATTACAATTTCATAATAATAATAATAAAAAAAAACTTTTAAGACCTTTATGTACAAAATATTTTAGATTATGGATCACAATAGTAACAATTCCTGCGATTGCGTATTCATCTCTTATTTTGACAGCAAAAAGAGTTAAATGTCTTGCTTTTGAGTGAAATTACATGAAAGACAAAAATATATTGGTCTATACATATTGGCTATAAGATAGACTTATATACAAGCATCTCGTAAAAGAGCAAGCATTTATCCATTTGTACGTTGAAAAAAAAAATAGAGACCGTATTTATTTTTGCAGTGTCTAATTATCGCGCGTAAAGTCATTGGTCTAATTATAACGTCATTTACGCGCACATATTGTTGCATTAAATGTGTGTGTCCAGCAATTTATTATTATTATTATTATTATTATTATTATTATTTTCAGATATAATATGTAATGAAATATCTGTGAGCTCGAGACCTACCTTTCTGGTGGAAGCCTTTGCCGCAGAACTCGCACACGAACGGCTTGTAGCCCGCGTGGATCCTCGTGTGCGTGTTGAGCGTGGAGCTGCGGTTGAACGCCTTCCCGCACTGGTTACACTTGTGCGGCTTTTCCTGTTGGGGCACACGCACGCACACATATTAGACACATTTGACATTAGCCTGACTCGGACACCGCGCATGCATTTCCTCCCATGGAGAAAATATGAGTGAATTTAACAGTTGAGGAACGTTTAAAAAAAAAAAAAAAAAATTGTCGAGCACCCTACGCAGACCTATGTGTCACCTATAAGCGTGTATCAATAGAAAAAGGCCGCCTTCTTACAAATGTTTTTTTTAATATATATATAAATATATATTAGATGCAATAAAATTCTTCTACAGCAATTGGGTTGATATATTGTGTAGAAAATAAACATGACCAAAAAACTATGCATTAATCTCTAATAAAATCTAATGAATCCATAATCTATTAAAAAAAAAAAATGTGTGTCGAACTAAATAATTTTTGATCTATTGTTATTTATACATTTTACAGGACCTGTTGTCAAATATAAAAAAACAATGGAATACAGAAAGCGTGCACAAAATCGTAACATGTGAAGGCCATATTTCCCCCCGTTTGACCTAAAGCATATACGCTCACTGTCGGAAAGAAACTGGGTCGGCCTATAATCACGCGCCTAAATAACGTAACGCTTACCTGAGTGTGGATGATCTTGTGGCGGCACAGTGTGCTGGCCTGCCGGAACCCTTTCCCGCAGACTTTGCAGACGAAGGGGCGCGCGCCAGTGTGCACCGGCATGTGGCGCGTGAGGTTGTAGTGTGCGTTAAACACCTGCCAAGACACACATAATCGATACTGTTGATTTAAAAAGAATAATAATAATACGAAATGCACGTTTAAAGGCCTAATGCAGCGCGCAGGTACTTGTCTGTTTACATACAATCTGGATTCTGCAACCACCAAGACATTTGCCCCAAAACTCTGAGATTGAAAAACTAACAACCCCAACAATCGGCCAATACATTTTTAAGCAAAACCAAAACGATGATTAATTCCACGGGTTTTATTAACAACACATTTATTTTGTTTTTATTCTTTCCCACAAATTGGTTTCTGTGGTTTTTGTTAAATTATTTACTTAACAAGGTTCGTGCTGAAAGATGCGAAACCGTCACTAAATCTGTCCATTTTCCCACAAGTTCCCCGTTAATTCTCAGAATTCAAACGGTCCATGCAGAAATATTAAAGGGCATCGGGGTTTACCTTTCCGCAGACCTCGCACGTGAATACTTTGGGTTTGTTTCCAGCGCACGAGCTGCTGAGCCGCGAGGCCGAGGAGCTTTTGAAGATGTTGTCCGCAAGGATGTGCTCTCGCTCCTTCACGTAGTGCTGGATGTGTCCGTGGGACTGAGTCGCGGGGAAGCGCTCTATCGGAGCTTTGTCCGCGAGCAGCGCCTTGTGTCGCGCGGACAGTAGGTAAGAGGCCATCGGCACGTGCAAATTCACCAGTCCAGTCGGCGGTGGGCACGCGCCGCTGTCTCCACAGTTTAGATAAACGGTGCCCACGGCCGGGAACGAGCCCTGCGTCACGACGCGCGGCCGGAAAAGTTTATAGTGGCCAGGAGCCGGACTTTGGTCCGACTCCGGAGTTCGGTAGCCCAGTCCTAGTCCCAGCAGCTCCGGGCTCGAGTCTAAAAACAGGCGCTGCGGCTCGTAGCTCAGCGGCAGCAACGGGACTACCCCAGCGGGAGGCTGCAGCCATCCCGGCAGCGCGAGTGGCCGAGGCTCCGGCCTCGCCATGATCCGCTCAATGGAGAAAGCCAGTGGTTTGTTGCCGCTGCCGGGGCTCAGCGGGGCGGGGGCCGTAGGCTGGCTCCCAGGGCCCATGGGGAGCCCCGCGGGGCGGCGAGTAGGTGCGTCCATCAGGTCCGCATCAACCAGACTCTCCTGGCCGTGATTGGCGCTGGTGATGCTCGTGGAGTCGATACACGGCGCGGGGAGCCGGACGGAGCTGCACGCGGTAATTTGCTCAGCTGTGGTCCGTCGATCGCGTGCTCCACGGCAGAAACAGGAGGTGCTCCGAGACCAGACTCCGCTCAACTAAAGGTGCGCACCACAGCCCGCTCTCTTGTGGCTGCGCGTGACATCATGTTTTATTGACACGAGAGACGCGCAGCGGCCGGGGTCACGCGCAGTCAGAGCTGTCACAGCGCACACTCTGTGCACGCGCACGCGCATGAGGCTGAGACCCAACCCTGAGACAAGACTCGGTCTGAAGCGGAGACCATCGATCCGAGCCGGGTCTTTACGACGCTCCTCTCCTCGTGCGTTGCTCTGTGCCGTGGCTTTGGAGAGAGCGGTGACACACACATTCACACAGCCACACACGCGCGGCGCAGAGGCTGAGGAGCCAGTCCAGCTCTGGCTCCACTGAACTCTGAGCGCAGATTGATTCTCGTTAAAGACTCACCATTTCTGACCGGTTTAATCAACGGAGAATGTTTGACTGCGACAGTTTATGAACGAAACAGCACAAAACCCCGTCTAAGGCTCAAGTCAATACTCTACTCAAAGACACAGATAGGCAGGCGCACGAGCCTATCTCTGTTTTCAATAGGCTACTGCCTCTTTTCATTTTCAAACCCTTTGTATTAGATTTACGCGCAGCGGCCGCACCTGCAAAAAACGGCAGGGATCATGCCAAAACTCAAACGACCCAAATAAAAGGAACAATCTTCCCGCCAAAGCCCGAAACATCACTGTTATATCAAGTAAAATTATACGCCCCATGCATGACTTGTGCCAGGAGTAAATGTCACGGGCCAAAATTCAAGAACCAAAAGGCCTGATGCAGCCGAGGCCTTTACGCACGCGGCCCGTTCAGGGTACGACCTTCTATTTAGGCATCGGTAATTTTAACCCTTTTCTTTGTATTATTATTATTGACAGATGGGATTTTCCCGTCCGTTTGCCGCGCTATAGCATATTTGCGCACGTTATCATTGACCAATGCTCTCAAAATGATGGTATAAGGGAGAGCACTGACAAAAATGCCAAAGGCTCTTCACCACATTGTTTCAATTGCCAATCAGTACACTATTGTTAGTCGTATTTGTTATCAATTCAATTAACATATATATAACACACACACACATTTTATATATATATATATATATTTTAGCATCAAAACCATTCTAATCATTTCGAAATAGACTTAGCAGGCCTATAGACAAATGTTTTTTTTCTTTTTTTGATGCAACAATCTCTTTAAAGATCACAGTGACAGTGTTTGTTGCATCAATAAACTAAAAATAAATAAATAATAATAATAAGCAGGCTAAATAATGATAGGCCTGTAGGCTAATTTCACTGAACACATGCCTCTTATTGACCTATACATGCCCAAAATTCCGGGGAAAAAATATGCACAGAAGCGCAGGTGTGATTTAAAACCACTTTATTTCTGACACTTACAGACACCTGACCACCGCAGGCGCACAATGAGACATTAGAAATATCTCGGGTTTTTGTCCGTTTGGCCTTTGAACTGCACTGACACCACGAGGACACTTAAACACCAGCGGCGCTACTCTCTTTCTTTCTCTCTCTCTCGTTCTCACTCAAGTTCAGCAAAATCACTCAACACATCTCTCACACAGACATCACAACAGTCCTCCTGCTCAAATCAAAACCCGATTTGGTGCAATATATAGCTTTAAATGCACAATAAATTAAACCCACTTCTATGAGTGGGCGCAATCACATGTCTATTTTGGGCCCGTTTTTTAAAGCCTCACACGTTTAGACGTCCTCAATGGAAAAAATACAAAAAACAGGGCATTTTCATCATGGTACATGTAAATCAAGGTCTATAAAACAGATGATACAAAATTAATCATACCAATAATAATAATAATAATAATAATAATAATAATAATAAAATAATGGAAATGTTGGGAAATGGTATGAATAAAATAACGTATCCATAAATATATAGCAAATCCAAATTTAATAATTTGTTATTGCTAATTTAATTATTTAAAATGTGAAATTTTGGGACACGATTGAGCCACAGTTGGCGCCAGGGCTACATTCGTTTTTGATTACTAAATAAATACATGGATTGTGTAGTCTAGGTGTCCAAAAACATGATAATGAAAATAATGATAATACTTTTCAGATAGATAAATTGCTGCATGTCTCAAGCTGTATAGCATTTCAGCACAAAGAAGAAAAACATAAATCTGATACGACAACAAAAAAATACATCTGTTCATTTAGGCCTGTGTGAGTCAAGTATCCATGAAATGGGAACAAAACCATAAAACGACAATTAATAGACAGTCACATGACATGTCATTCAAAACCCAGTCTGATAAAAATAGTCCTTTTGCTGCTTCATTTCAGAATATGTTGAGGCCACAGTGACCAAAACAAGCTACAACTAACGCTAAGGACGAACCGCTACTGTACAGTGACATCACTCTGTATGGCTGCGCAGGGAGGAGGCGGGGCTTCAGCCACCAGGTGTCTGAGCCCCGCCTCCCGTACCTGCTTTTAAGTACATTCAGGCATTTCAGTTTTTTTATATCGACACTTATGTACATTTGGGGTGTGGGATTCTTGGATCTTTTGAGAACGTCACGTCCATCGCCACCAGAAACGTCATCTTCAATTCTTCATCCTCGCCCAGCACTGCTTCGCTTTTGCCGTTTCATAAACAATTGGTACAGAGTTATATCTTTTGAATTGGAATGTTTGGCCTTTAGTAATACTGCTCATCTCAAGGAAAACTTGAATCGTCAAAGACAAGCTGGGTTGCCATGACCTGCCATACATTTTAGTTTATTGCCAACTGGTTTATTATACCTGTAGGATATGGCAACCCAAAAGTATGGGGCTCCGCGGGCTTTGTGACTGAACAAATGGCAGTGAGTGGGCGTAAGGACCGACAAAAAATGTGAATGTAAAACTGTAGCATCTACCAGAGGAGGAAAATCCGTTTGTTCAATGGTCAAAATGCTTTCGATCAGTCACTACCATTTACTAAAAGTATCCAGTCAGGCACAATGTTAACAGCAACTTTTCATAGACGCCTTGTTTGTATCTCCTCGTCCTACAATCATCCTATCTTTTTGGTTCTGAACAGTTTCATTAATGCATTATCTAAATGTAAGAATGTATCCTCCTCGTGTTGAAGAGACGGTGTATATGGGGTGTTAATTTGTGGCGGGTACTTCGGTTAATTTACATCTTTTTAAATCCCATTTCAATTATGGGGCGCAAGTGGCACTGACCACGGCCCTCTGACTTTGGGCTTTAGGCGGGGGCACTCTTTGAACAATGACCAGTCGTCCTCAAGAGAAACACTGATTGACCGTTTACGGCGTGTCAAATCTCGGGAGGCTAAAACAAGACAACTTACACTTTACGACTTTACGCCACCGCTCCGCCGCCGCACGAAGCAGACATAGTTGTGTATTCTGTAAACCTAAGGGTGAACAACACTATCTTCAGAAATGTGCCCATTTCCCCGCGGGCGTGTCTTCAGTCGTCCTCCTCGTCACTGTCCCTCATGCTGATGCCCTGAAGCCCGTCCCCCGCCTTGACCGCAGCCGTCGCCTCTTCCACGGTCAGGCGATTGTAGACGGTCTCGTAGCTCTTATTGTTGAGCGTGCCGTCCAGGACGCCCTGTAGCCTGAAGTCGCGATAGCTCTTCTGCAAAAAAAATAAAAGAAGCATACGAAAAATATGAACGGATGACTCAGAGACGCGGGCAGAGAGAAAAATGTTAGGAATGTGTACGGGGGGGGGGGGGGGGGGGAATTGAGCTTCAAGGACAGCATTTTCCTTTTATATGTCAGACAGGAATCCACTGCCAAGTCGCAGCCATTATCATCTCGGTCTTGGAGCTTTCAAGTTAAAACTGACGCTCAATACACTATTTAAGAAAACTAAACAAACAAGGGTGTTAGGTCGTGTTCAGGGGGTTCCTCCCAAAACACGCAATAACACTGGACTAATAATAATTAGTCAAAGCCCTCAAAGGATGGGGTTTTGCCAAAAGGTATATTAATGAGTATGTAAGAAAGAAAAGGTTGGGAACCATAGGGATAGGGACATCAAAATGTATCATAATAGAACTGAAATATTTTAATGGTCACAATCAGGTTCCCCCAAACAGAGAAGTGTCCCCATGTGAGTAAAAAAGTGAAGAGGAAAAGGCGTTGGTGCCCCCTGTGAACAGATAGGTCGTCCTCAAGCGGATGTGACCCCACGTTGTTTGAATCGACGGCAGCGACTAAACCTGCGACCGCAATGAGAGTCTAAATGACAAAACCCTCGGTCCGAGACGAGGTCCCAGCATGCCACTGGTGCAAGATGGAATACACAACAAGTCGATAAACCGAAGAGTTTTTCGTCTTATTTGTCAGATTGGAGCTCTTTCTTCCACAATCAAAGCCAAAGCCATTATTAACCCAAAATTCTTTCAAGTTAAAAATCCCATTAGAAAACTATGAAAAGACAAAAGCGCTGGGCAAGGAGTGGGAAAAAGCAACTCGCCGCCTCCGTAGCTCTGAAGGACACTTGAGTCTTTTTAAAAAATGTTTTAATGCAATCTTCAATGTCAGCTTTTAACCGCTTTTTTTTTTTACACGAATGCGCCGTGATTCAAGTTGACTCTAATTCCTTTTCTTTGCTGCTTTCACCAAATCCAAAATACATTTGTATTTGCAGAAAATTGTATACTTTCAGAATCCAGTAGGCATGCAAGCCCAGAAGAGATTTACTTTACTAATTCCAGCAGAGAAATAGTTTTCAGTCGCAGACGGAACGGGGGCAGTGTGTAGCCAAAACATTTACTCTAGCAAGAATAATTGTACGTTTTAAGTGTTGAACCCAACAAAAATCAATAATCAATATATAAACCCAATGTCAAGTGAAGAGGATAGTGCAAACCAAAGTTAGTATTTTTGTTCGTTTTAGTTGTATTCATGTATTTATTTCATTCATCTGTGTTAGTATGTTGAATTTATTTTAGAAGTTATTTAGCAGTGTTGTTGGTGCCAATTGCTGGGTTGGAGGTTCTAGAATGTGATGATGTCACCGGACTCAGCGGGGGGCAGGAGCCAGTCATAGCTCAAAAGAAAATGTATGAATTACAAAAATGATCATTAATATCAGTCACTGGGTCCCAGATCTCTCTGTACAAGACCAAAAATGTCCTCAAAAACGAAATAATTTTTCCTCCATATAATAGTATTGGCCTTTAGAACGCTGTGATGTCACCTGCAACCCAGCAATAGATATAGATAGATCCTTTATTCATAGCTTGCATGCACAAGGCTAAGGAGGAGACCGCTGATCCAAACCCCATTAGATTTGATTCCTGTCAACCTATTAAAACACTGCCCAGAAGTGCCATTACTTTTACCTTGACGATTTTGATGAGGGTTTTGAGCTGGTACATGTGCAGCTGCAGGTCCAGTCTGTCGGTCAGCCAAACGCAGATGGCCTTCATGGAGGTGGTGTACCATTGCTGCAAAGACAAAAGATGAACATTAACATTACATTAACGTCGATCAAACAGCTTGACATATATAAATCGCTACAACAAAATCACGTGGGAAAACCTTTTAGATTATTTTGAACCACTTTTCTTTTATTTGCTCTCCTGTAATTGCAACTATGCCATTTTCCCACCATGGACATATAAAGGTGTGCTCAGTTTATACTTACTCAGTCAGATACTTTTGAATAATCATCAGAAAACAACAAAATGTAGTGCCATTATTATGTGTCATTTTAGTCGACAAAATATCAAGAACATTTAGTCGACCCTGTTATATCTACTCAAAACTTTGTGTTCCAGGCACTAATCATATTGCTTGGCTCCGTGGACTCGTCACCGCTCAGCACATGTGCAAAGGATCAGACCTGTTCCTTGGCCATTGAAATAGTAACATTTGGGGCTACTGGGTTAAAACGAGATGAAGCAAATTCAAACATTTTTCATATTAATGTTTTTATAACCAACTAAACACTAATATTACAGAGGAAATACCAATTATTCCTGGTTTCCATACGGGAAACCAGGAATAATGTGTGTGGTGAATGTGGTGTTTGTGGTGGTTCTCAAGCTTGTATAGAGAAGTCAGTATTATTACACTCAACATAAACACAACACCTTTGTTTCTGCTCCCATTTTTCATGAGATGGACTTAAAGATCTAAAATTCATTCCAGATACACAATATTACCATTTCTCTCAAACATTGTTCAAAAATCAGTCTAAATGTGTGATAGTGAGCACTTCTGCTTTGCTGAGATAATCCATCCCACCTTACAGGTGCGCCACATCAAGATGCTGATCTGACATCATGACTAGTGCACAGGTGTACCTTAAACTGCCCACAATAAAAGGCCACCCTGAAATGTGCAGTTTTTTGCTTTATTGGGGGTCTGGGGACTCAGAACCAGTCAGTATCTGGTGTGACCACCATTTGCCTCATGCAGTGCAACACATCTTCTTCGCATAGAGTTGATCAGATTGTCAATGGTGGCCTGTGGAATGTTGGTCCACTCCTCTTCAATGGCTGTGCGAAGTTGCTGGATATTAGTGGGAACTGGTACACGCTGTCGTATTCGCCGGTCAAGCACATCCCAAACATGCTCAATGGGTGACATGTCCGGTGAGTATGCTGACCATGCAAGAACTGGGACATTTTCAGCTTCCAAGAATTGTGTACAGATCCTTGCAACATGGGGCCGTGCATTATCTTGCTGAAACATGAGGTGATGTTCACCTAACCCTAACCGAGATTCATCCGTGAAGAGATCTCCTCTCCAACGTGCCAGAAGCCATCGAATGTGAGCATTTGCCCACTCAAGTCTGTTACGGCGACGAGCTGGAGTCAGGTCAAGACCCCGATGAGGACGACGAGCAGTTGAGCTTCCCTGAGACGGTTTCTGACAGTTTGTGCAGAAATTGTTTGGTTATGCAAACCAATTGTTTCAGCAGCTGTCTGAGTGGCTGGTCTCAGACGATCTTGGAGGTGAACCTGCTGGATGTGGAGGTCCTGGGCAGGTGTGGTTACACGTGGTCTGGGGTTGTGAGGCCGGTTGGATGTACTGCCATATTCCCTGAAACACCTTTGGAGACGGCTTATGGTGGAGAAATGAACATTCAATGCACGAGCAACAGATCTGGTTGACATTCCTGCTGTCAGCATGCCAAGTGCACGCTCCCTCAATGTTTGTGGCATCTGTGGCATTTTGCTGTGAGACAAAACTGCACATTTCAGGGTGGCCTTTTATTGTGGGCAGTATAAGGTACACCTGTGCACTAATCATGATGTCAGATCAGCATCTTGATGTGGCACACCTGTGAGGTGGGATGGATTATCTCAGCAAAGCAGAAGTGCTCACTATCACA
Organism: Proterorhinus semilunaris; assembly: GCA_021464625.1. Classification (NCBI taxonomy): domain Eukaryota; kingdom Metazoa; phylum Chordata; class Actinopteri; order Gobiiformes; family Gobiidae; genus Proterorhinus; species Proterorhinus semilunaris. The sequence goes on along the minus strand of CM038356.1, from coordinate 24,227,302 downwards.
CATTTGGACTGATTTGTGAACAATGTTTGAGAGAAATGGTAATATTGTGTATCTGGAATGCATTTTAGATCTTTAAGTGAAAAAATGAAAAATGGGAGCAGAAACAAAGGTGTGGCGTTTATATTTTTGTTGAGTGTAAATTGGCAGCGAAACATGCTAAGGCATTTCAGGAGCCATGTTCAGTTGGCTGTTTATTTGTTGCGAGCACTCATATAATGATGATTATAAACAACTGTTCATATTTTACCATTGCATCACGTCAAACGGCTGTTGCTTTGCTGGTGAAAAACAAGTTTTTTTTTTTTTTTACAAACTAACCCTTAAGTGAAGCGGATGTAACCAAAGTGTCATTTTGAATGTTATTTAGCCTTGCAAAGTAGAGTCGGACAGATTTTAGCGCCGGTGGGATGTGACCTGGGAGCAGCACAACACATTCAGCCTAAAAGCATCAACAAACGACGAGAGAGAAAGCACGCTCCCCACCAGAGTGCCGTCCCCTAAAAAGCACATAAGCAAACACTGTATTATGTTAATGGTGTCACAGATAACCATCGCTAATACGCACATTTCTCTGAGTTCAATTTAGCACGTCTCGCTAGCTGATGGATGCGGGGAACACTTTCAAAGGCATCGTAAGACGAGGTCAGAACACGCGCAGAAAACTCAAAACGTGTCAAATGTTTACTTATTCAAAGGTAGCGATTTTTCTGAATGTAGCGTAGGCGAAGGATGGGTTCACGGCCCTGCTTTGAACCACAGCGACGAGACAAAAGCAGGAGGCTACATCTTTGTAATTCTCATTAAATGCCCTGCCTTTACACCTTCTACTTGCAGGCCACAGCGGCGAGGAAATCAAATGCTCGTTTTTCTAACCTCAAGAGCAATTCTCACTTACAGCAAAGCATTGAGTTCCCGCGCTGGTAAAATGCGCACGTCGGGTGGTATTATTCAATGAGAAGTCAGACAAGAATGCTCAAGGAAATTGCACAGACACTATAATTACCTATAATATTACAGAGCCATCGCTGGCTGACTTAATTTCACACTGACAAGGAACTCAATTAGCTTACTATTTAGCAGAGAGAAAAACATGGCAAAGGTGGATTTATGCACTTGACAAAAGCTCAGGAAACGTGTCACCAATCATAAAAAGGTCACACATATACTTTATTTGATTCTCCTGACCTGTAGTCTTCAGAAAACCAACACATTTTTACAATGTCCTTTATAAGTAAATGTGCTAGAAATATATCCATAAGCTATATAAGCTGCCTGACTTAGGCTTAAAGGAATAGACCACCGTTTTTCCATACTGAGATATGTTCTTACCTGAGCTTAGACGAGTTGATGCGTACCTGTCTGGTCTTTGTGCGTGCGCTCAGTCACGCAAAAAGACTTGTTAGCATCTAGCCTCTCCTCCTCTTCTCTCTGGGGCCAAACGGGGGTGAAGTTAGAAGCGACCAAGCTCTTCCACGTTTCCCTTATTTAAATGTATTTATTGGTTTATTTGGTCGGGACACTGCATGTTAATGAACATACATGGCTCTCCATCCATCCATTTTCTTCCACTTGTCCGTTGCCAGCTGCCCAAATCACATTGCACCAGCCCCCATGGCTCCTCCTGCAGGTGGTGGGTCCACAGAAGGACGGCCTCATGGTTCTAACCGGGCCTGTTGGTCTCTCATAAGGGGCTTCTGAACCGCTCTTTGTCTGACCCGTCACCTAGGACCTGTTTGCCATGGGAGACCCTACCAGGGGCACGAAGCCCCCGACAACAGAGCTCCAGGATCATTCGGGCGCTCAAACCCTTCCACCACGTTAAGGTGGTGGTTCCAGGAGGGGCATGCATGAGAGAACACGCCACACCAGATTGTGTGGGGCGGCTGTCGGCACTTTGATGTCCGTGCAGTAATATCTTCACTTTTACTGCGCTGACGTCAAAATGCTCCTACGGTGTTATTACGCCTTAGAATATAGTACCCCTTTTTATCCGCTTAGAAAATCGACATGTTTCATTTTGTGTAACTATACTTGGATCGTGTAACTACTCACGTAACCGTATTTAAATAGAGAAAACGTGGAAGAGCTTAGTCGCTTCTAACTTCACTTCCATTTGGCCACATAGAGGAGAGGAGGAGAGGCTAAATGCTAACAACATCTTTGGTCTTTTTGCATGACTGAGGGCACACACAAAGACCAGACAGGTACAAATCAACTCGTCTAAGCTCAGGTAGGAACATATCTCAGTATGGAAAAACGGTGGCCTGCTCCTTCAATAGCCTACTCAATACAGTTTGTACAGAGTAAGGCATCCGGTACTGCTCCATAAGGAATGGATTTCACTGCAGACGATTCCAGACGGACCAATCACAGCATGGGAAGTATTCTGCAAGTTTAAAGTAATGTTTGTAGGATGTGCTCCTAGTGGTTAAAGAAGGCACTTCAACGACAACTGAACATGGTTAAAGAAGAGACATTATGCTTTTTGCAGATATTTCATAGTTGAGCTAGGGCGAGTGTTTTTACTCTGCAATGAATGAGAGGATTACGTTTAGCAAGAGATCGAGAGGTTAGGAAACCTGTTTATGAAATATTCACACACAAAACTTACATATCCTAGTTATCATGAATTATGTGTGAGACTATTATTAATTTTTTTACTAAGAAATCTCAAATACGGCCCTAGAGTTTGTGTTCATCTCGCATTATATGTAGCACAATTTAGCTTTGTTACTGTTGTGAGTTACTGAATGTGGACTGGGACAAAGAGTGAGACGTATCAAGTATAATTCTTTACAGATCATGTTCAATGCGTTCGTCTGAGCACTTCACTGGGATATTATGCTTTCTTGTGAGTGCAACATTTTAAGGCAATTTTAACCAATTTTCACATTTCTTACTCCTGCCATTGCCCAAATTCAGATTTAATGACTGTAAGGCGGCTGTTATACGATGAGGAAATCGAGGACGTAGAGGCTGCCTAATGGAAATGATTAGTGGAGGAGAGTGGACAGATGTGAGGGAGAGTGGAATATTATCTACATAATCAAACTGCACTGGGCACATATTGGCATTTGTCTTTCATTTGTAAGGACAATACGTATTCACGGTAAGTCAAGTATGATTTTGATGTGCGTTCATATTTTTACCATTACTGCAAAGTATTTACAGCCTCTTGATTTGAAACAATTGAAATCATGGAAACGTGTGTAATCCATAACAAACATCAAATGTTACAGGCCCTGAGCATTCATCACAATATGTATTTTATGGAAGGCAAATATCTTTACCGTGGCAAGTTTCTATACTTTAAAATCATCTTTACAGTGAGTGAACCTGGCTTGTAACTTTGTCTTACAGATTCTTTATTTCGATAACTCACTCCAGAAACATACCCTGGAATGTGGCTTTACTGTAAATTGGAATATTCATCACCAACATTTATAATGTACTTACTACTAAAACGTCATGATAATAGTTGTTACTGCACAGCTGTTGGTATATAGTAGGGCTGGGAAAAAATATCGGATCGGACTTGGATCGCAATACTCTGTGCTGCAATACCAGGTATCGATACTTTATCAAGTATCGCAATACTTTCAATACTTGTGTTTGGAGGCATTTTTATCCTTCACTCCTTTATTTTCCAGTAACAGTTAAACAGCACTGTGGCATTTTGTGTTCATGCACTTTTCAATCTAAACACATCAGTAAATGTCAAATGGCATTTGGTTTATAAACTTTGGACACATGACTTTTTACACATTTCAAGGTAAACATATCAATTTTTATAATTACTTACTGTATTGCAATACGTATCGTATCGGCCCCTGGGTATCGTGATACGTATTGGATCGTGACAAAAGCGGATCGTCCCAGCCCTAGTATATAGTATATTTAGATCGGAATAGCTTCATCGTTCACAATCACGTCATCTGTGGGTTTGAGTCAATTCCAATATTTTAAGGAATTCCAACACACGCTTTTGTATTGTACACTGCCATATGTTTTTTCCTATACGGTGTGTTTAATGTTTCAGATGGTGGTGTGCCGCAGCAACTTTTCACCAAACAATGTGTGCCGTACAGAAGTGGTCAGTAACAAAGTAAATGTACTTACAGGTTTTGATGATCTGTACTTTACTTGAGTGGTGTTTTGGTTGAGAGCTTATTACATTTATTCCACTACTTTTGAGAAAAGCAATATAATGCTTTCTACTCCAGTACTTTTATATGAAGGCGCCAAAGTAACAAGTAAATGTGACTATGTGTTTTGTTTATTTGAAAAGTTGTAAAATGTACACTCCAGACCAGTAGATGGCACTGTGCAGATGCAGTGTCAAATGCCATCGTCTCACAATAAGGAATAAGGTTTGTGCCTGTGGTGTTGTCATACGGGAGATAAATTGGCAGTAGCTCCTCTGATCTGAGTAACTTTTACTTTCATTGGAGAAATGTTTGACCAGTAGTATCTGCAGTAACTGTACTGAATGTTCATTAATGCGCGCTGTCCTTTCAAAATAAACAAATAAAGTCATGTAATGAATTACCTTATACGTACAGTTTCCTTCATTACTAAATAATTGCATCTTATCAGAGGGTAACCAGCTGTCCCACCAGAAAGTGGAGCACTGTGCCTCAGATTAAATCGTCTTTGTAGGAGCCGGGGTCTGTCAGCTGCTTCATCAGTCTGATTTAGCCTCTAATGTGGACACAATGGCTCCGTGTGTCATAACAGCGCTCCCCGGTGAGATCAGCGCAAATGGACAGAGGGTTGGTCGTGAGCATGCACCCTGTGAGATGAAGGCTCCCAACCCCGCTCCCACATCCCACGTTCCGCCTCTGTCATCTCATCTTATCTTCCTCCAATAGCTCACAGGACGAATCATAGAGGAGCGGGAGCACAAATTACTTTTACATTAACAAGTCACTATATGGAGTAAAGGTGCAAAGTATGAATTACAGTGTCGCTCTTTCATGTAACAACTTAACATTATAAAATATGCCACCACTAATATTTTTCAACAATACATTTAGAGGGAAATTAAGGAAACACAGAGTCCGGTAAGTCAGACTACTCTCCGCTAAACTGCACAGTGGACGCGATGCCGCGTGATGCAGCTTTAAGCTGGAGAGACTTGTGAGTAACTAATCAGAGGGCACCATTTAATTATGCACTTTCAACAAGATGTATGTATGTACTGTTGTATGCCCCAACAAATGCCGTTGTTATTCAATGACAATGACAATAAAAAGCTGATTGATTGATGATAAAGGCACAGTGACGGAAACAAACATGGCGGCGCGCTAGTGGCGGGAGAAGGGTTTGGGACGATTTGTTCACAAAACACAGAAAATTAGTCCGATTAATAATAATAGCTTACACTTACATATTGCACTAATCATTGTAGTCACTAGTGCTAGTCACTGTAGTCATTATAATTTCATTGGTAAGTGCATGATTAAATGGTGGTAAGCTACTTTTGTAGCCACAGCTGCCTTTGGGGTAGACTGACAGAAGCAAGGCTGACAGTCTTTGCCATCGGCCCCTCTGACCACCACCAACCACTCGCTCACAGACTACATTAATTCTGGCTTATTGTACATGTTTGTAGTGGTAGGGGAAACCAGAGTACCCGGAGAAAACTTAGGGATTGAACCCGGGACCTCCTCGCTGTGAAGCACGAGCGCTAACCGCCGTGCAACGATTCTACTGAAATTGATGCAGTCCTACCAGGACTTCAGAGCGATTACGATAAGCTACAAGAGCTAGCGGTAACATTGCATAAAGCTAGGAGGATTATACGTAGATAAAATGACTCAATGCAAACATCTTTAGAGTCTCAAGTGCTGAAGTTTACATGAAATCGTTTAGGTCACATAAGCACAATAGCTACTCCAGAGCTAAGCTAGCCCAGAGCTAGCCCCAGATTAGCCCTAGCTGACTGCGCAGAGCGTTTTAAAAAGTACAAAGACGCTCGCTCAGTGGACACACCAGTTGTGCCCAGACCCACTTTTCATCAGAAAAAAATGAGTCTGGCCGGCTAGGCTAATAGAGCGCAACAGTGGGTGCGGATTTACTGGAAGTGAAAACTCCTTTCATTTTCTCAAGCCTTGAAATATATATATATATATATATATATATATATATATATATATATATATATATATATATATATTACAAGTTTAAAAGATTGGCAGAAGCTAATCAGCTATGAAGTAACTCATGATCAGAAAACACAATTTTAATTCAAATGTTTATCTGAAACCTAAAAAATAGGAATAAAATATTTTTTCCTCATCTTCAAGTGTTATTTTCAAGTGTATATCATTATATGCAATCTACTGACTGTTGTGCCTCGAAACTATAAAATAAAAATGATATTAATAATATTTGAATTGTTTAAAAAAGTCTGCGGGGAAAATTCATGAAAAATTGCTTCCAGGTTTTGCAATTTTAATGAATTACTAATAGAAATCCAGTCAGATTCAGGTATTTCAGTTCGATTGCAGCTAATTGTTCAGATCTACCCCAATACTAACCATCTTTGCCCATATTGCCAGAGCAGCGTGGGGGGGCTGACAGCTCCTATATGCCCCTTATGTGTGTGTGTATGTGTGTGTGTGTTTGTTTGTGTGCTTGTTCCTTCTTTGTTCTGTGCTAAATTTGTGATCAGGTGTGGAGTGAGGGCCCCGGTCACCTCCCTGGCGGAGCATGACTGTGAGCGCGTCGGATCCATTAAACTGCCTCTTCCCCCCTCCATTGCGCTCCTCAAACACAGACCTCCGCAAATAGAGCTACAGCCACAACATTGAACTCTCGGTGGAGGCACAAATCCATCCGCCAGGCTCCGTGCTGTTAATGTATACCACGGCGTTCAGGTATCGACTCGAGAATATAAATTGTTCACATGTTTTTATAAAAACGTACCACCAGGGGTCTTCCAAGGAGAACTTAATAATAATAATAATGCCTTACACTTATATTGCGCTTTACAAGCCTGTATTACCAAGTTTCTCAAAGCGCTACACTGTCGTCATTATTCATTCACTCCATACTTGGTGGTGAGCTGCTGTTGCAGCCACAGCTGCCCTGGGGCAGCCAGTCTGCGCCATCAGCCCACCACCTGCCACTCACTCATACACCAGGGTACGCAGACACTGGAGGCAAGGAGGGTGAAGTGTCTTGCCCAAGGACACAACGACAATGTGCACCTTCAGGAGGCGGGATTCGAACCCCCGACCTTCCGATCATGAGACGACCCGCTCTACCATCTGCGCCACCGTCGCCCTTAAACCCTTAACTTAAACCCTTTTGTAATGCCAAAATACACATTTACACCAAACTGAAAGCATACAGCACTTATAGACCGTCCATTTATTTTAAACTGATAGTTGTATTATATTTATTTGTATACAATTCATTACAATCAAATCACAATTAGCAAAGCCTGATATTACAATTTACTTTGAAAACAATATACCATCTCCATTGCGATTTATAATGCACAAAACGTGTTAACCTATGTTCTGAAATGCAAAGGATTCTCGTAGTAGACAGCAGTTCATACTTTAGACTTCTGTCAAATGGTAATGTTGTAGATCACTGGGGAGGTAAGATTAAGATTTACAATTTCAAAAACATGTATAGAAATAAATTATACATGACTAATGCATCTAGGCTTTAATCACAGTGGTTAGTGCTCTAGTCCCAGGTTCGATTCCCACCTGGACGGGGCCTTTCTGTGTGGAGTTTGCATGTTCTCCCCGTGTCGGCGTAGGTTTTCTCCGGGTACTCTGGTTTCCCCTACCACCAAAAACATGTACAATAGGCCAGGATGAATGATGTGTGTGTGAATGCATGGTGGTGGTCAGAGGGACCGTTGGCGCAGATGTGTGCAGTCGTAACAGGGGAAACTGAAGCTACTAACGTGGCTTATCATCACCGAGTATGGAGTGAATGTAAAATGCTCTCATGTAAAGCGCTTTGTGACCATGTCTGTGAAAGGCGATATATAATTAAAAATGTTCTTCTTCTTCAGTAGGTAAACATTGAAAGAAATGTTTCCTTAGAAAGACTCCAGATCCACTGATAATGGTTCTGGACTCATTAGTTGACAGCCAGTGATCTAGAACAATTAAATATAATGACACTGAATGCAATGATTCCACTTACAAAAAAGAAACAAAAGAAATAAAAAAGAAACAAAATGATTCTCATCAATTGTTTGAGCTGGGACTACCAAGGAACTTTCTTAAGTGCTGTCTCGGCATCAAAACTTGGTATCTAAAGAATTGTTATATGTTTGTTTTTCAGTACCACTTTTCAATGAAAATTTCTTTTTTTTACAAAAAATAAAAAAAATCACCAACATGACGTTGCAATGTCAATATTTCAGAACCAAATGTCATTGAAACCCCCAATAATTGTGCATCCTCTTCAATACGTCCAATCCTTGGGAAAACCCTGCTATACGTCTGAATCCTGCGCGGGGCGGTTGCAGGAGGAAGCTGACAGCATGAGGTGGGGCTGTGCAGAGTGAGTTTTTGGGCCCACGCTGAGCCAACCTGAGGTGAGCGGCGCTTCCTAAGTGATAAACAGGTCAACACAAGCCGCCGGTGTTTTCATCCTCTGCAGTCACCCGCTGGTGCATGCTGACAGTAACAAGCCAACGCAGAGAGAGGCGCCAGGGCTATTTTTAAAGACGCAACTGTAATGAGAGCATTTTCACACACCGAAATGTTCCAATCATGAAGATAACCTTACAGTATAATTCAAGAGTCACGTCAATAAAGGCATGATAAGTGGATTGCGTTGACTGTGCCAAGAAGTCGTTGACGGGTTTCACAGCAGAATAAAATACTCTCATTACAACAATAGTCATTCATTTTACTGCTGTATCGTAACCAGCAATGGCAAACCTTTATAATTATGGATATTGGTTACAGACTGGTATAGCAATGTCATACAAAAACAATGTGTGGCAATTTCTTGTGCATATCTATCACCATAATTTGGCCAAGTTTATTGCCCGCTAAGAATGAAAGCAAGTTGTATTGTAAGGAGATGATCTACTGTCTTTGTAGTCCATAGTTTGCAAGTATTTCATATTTTATAGTTCCATCAACTCCCTTCTGTCAAGGTTATATTGGACATGCAGCTAAGTTTAGGAAGCCTGTTCAATCAGTTCCAAATGTAGTCATTTGTTGTTCAGCTACATTTTTGCAAACCTGCCTTTAATTGGCTAAACCAAGCCATGCTTGATCCAATCAGCAACAAATACCCAGTTGAAAGTTGGTCCTCTTCACGAATGATATACATGGGAGTCCTTCCAGATTAGTATAGGTCAGATGCAACATGTCTAAGTCCTCAAGCTCCTGGATGGTGCTGGAGGCCGATTCCAGCTCTTGGAACACGTGGTTCCAAGAGCCATGGAACCATGGTTGATTAAGGTTATGTGAGTTGGGAATGGAATCTTATTTGAATATATATTTTTATCAATTTGAACACATTTATATGATAGAAAATGTAAAAAAGCAAGCCCCTACTTCATCAGTAACTTGTAACAGACTGATGCTGTTTTGTAACACCTAAACAACAGGACTCTGTCTCGGCCTAAACCCTACAGATTTTCATCTATTTCTGCTTCATCCGGCGCTACATTCTCCTTCCCCCTGTCCGTGTGTCGCTGCTTCCACCGCCGGGTCGCTGTGGCTGCAGCCCGTTAGCCAGAGCTGCGAGAGATCAGCTGATCCGCTCTTATAGCGCACGGGATGGGTAGAGGTAAACCCGCTCACAGTGTGCTCAGGGCGGGGACCGTCGGCTGCAGCCTCAGCTCTGAGCCCCAGGCCTGAGCGGAGGCTGCCGAGGGGCGCTCAGACCGGGCACCGACAGTCTCGGACCCGGGCTCAGAGCACAGCGGCACGGGGAGACAGCGGGCGCCGCAGCGAGGCACTGAACCCCGTGTGTCATGACAATAGCGACGTATCCAAAGTTTGGAAAGAAACTCCAAAGTCAGCCAATACAGCGCGAATAAACGGAGCTGACACGTTAATAGCAATGGACTGTTCTAATTGTTGCACAAAGCGAATAAAGTTACGAACAAAGTTACGCAGCTTAGTTCCGTGTTTTGTCAAACTCCTCCTTCCCCTTTGTCTGTAGTGTGCATCAGAAAAACCCTCGCTTTGAGGGCTATGTGGCCCGCTCCCTCACCCGTACCCCTCGCCTACTGTGTATTTGTCATGATTGGTCGTATGCTTCTCATTTTTAGATTTCTTTAAAAGTTCAACAGTGTTAGTCAATGCTGAGTCAGTAGTGGCAGCAGTACTGCATGGCATGTGTACACGATGGAACGAACAAAAGCCATCGATATCAGACATCGATATTCAGACGCTGTGAACCTTTCCCGAACTAGGAAAATAAGATCAAAATACGTGTGCTTTGTATATTACAGTAAAGTTGATTACAAATAGAGACAGCAAACACGATAGGAGACTGTATCCAAAGTGCCCCACTGCTTTTGTTTGAGTGTGGTTTCAGATGGATTTCTCGCTCGGAGTTTTCTTTATGAAGCGACGGAAAACGGATGAGGGGAAAGCAGAGAGCGCGGGAACAGGCGGCCGACCGCTGGGCTCTTCAGGCCAATAACGCCGGAGCAAAATGACAATACAACGTAGGAAATATGAAAGGGAAAAATAGAAAAGAAATGCAATAGATGCCAAGTCGACAGCCTCCTGGCTACAAATGCGCGAATATGCGGCTTCAAATGTTGGAGCTAATTATCTTGGCAAGGCAGGGAAGAATTAACTGCCCATTTTGTTCCCTGCATAGAACTTTGTACAAAACAGGTGTAATTTCCTGTACTTTAGTGTATTTGAGATGAGGTTTAAACACATTCAGCTGGCAGTGGTTGTACAAATGTATACGTTTCATGACAGTGCAATATTCGTATTCAATTAATCATACAGTGCAGGCTATAAAGTGATCTAGTGTATTTGCTCACTATATGAAGGGGAGGGTGGGTATTTCAAAAGACAGTGTCAATATAATGATGCACAGCTCTTCATGTATTTCAGTGTATTGTGACAGATCTTGCACAAGACTCTATGATTATATATATAGTGGGGTCAGTTTCCTCACAAAGACACAGAGTACTCACATCAAAGACCTTCTCGGTGTACAGCTCATCGTTGACTCGGTCTCGGAGGATGTCCTGGTTCTGACGCACAAATGTGATGTAGGTGTCGGCCAAGTCCATCCCTGGCTTCTGAACGAGAGAGAGATGGAGAAGTACGGGTTTGAGACTGGGACGGGCTTGGACAGTCGGGCCCATAAAAGTTTGAACAGTGATCATTTTTTTGTATATATATTTTATTTACAAAATAAGTTATCAGTTAAATAATTGATATACTACAACTTTAAGTGAAGACTTTAAGCGTTAAATTCAACCCAAATTAAAAATTATACTGAGGATGGTAATGACAACTGGGAAGTATCAAGATCTCGGAGTATAATATCTATTAATGTACCTTTATAACATAAAAGTAACTCTCGGTAATCACTGGTAACAATCTGAAAGAAATATATTAAGGATCAATTTTTTTTACTTGCTTTGTATTAGACATCCTACATGAAACGAGATCATTGTAGTTGTGCTTTGATTCAATAAATTATATAAAGTTCATATATTTTTTTGTAAGTTTGTAAGTTGGTCTGTGCTAATGTAGCTGCTGAAATGTTTCAAATTCTCTTTGGATGAGGTCTCTTTTATGTTTATGTGAAATGTACTTTTTTTATTTATTGCACTTGGGGGTGGGCGCTCATAAGCTTTTTGCTTCAGCCCACTTCTTTTGAGCAGAATGTATACTGCTCAAATAAACAAATAAACTAATCTAAGCTTTACTCTGAGGGTGAGGTATTAAAATCCAAATCCAGTTTGAGTAATGACATACAGTACAGTATCACTTTTAGTAGAGCGGTTAAGCATAAAAATGGAAGAAAGCACAACATTTCTACCAGTGTTATATAGACATTAATTTCAGATGTGGAGGTAAGCTGGATTTGACCTCTGAGGGCAGACATCTTGGATTTTTCAATATGGCCACCGTAAAACTTATTTTTCTCAATTTTTTAGCTTCTAGTTGACCTATAGTTTTGATCTTAGTGTCAGAACCTACATTTTAAGGGGCAAGGAATCCAATGCTGTTTTACTCTTTCATTAAACAATTTTACTAATGTTCAACTAAGCAAGTACAATTATAGGCAAGGCACATTTATTTATACAGCACATTTCATGCACAAAGCAACTCAATGTGCCTCACAGCAACACCATAAACAAGATAAAAACACAATAAAAACACATTCATTAATACAATGTATAAAAAAAATATATAAAAAAATACAAATATGTATTTATTAAAATTATATATTAAAATGTGTTGAAATACAGTCAATTGCCATAGGCAGCAGTAAATAAGTATCCTTTCAGTCTGGACTTAAATATACATCCTCACAGTGACTGTTCCACACCTTTGCTGCATAAACCTGAAATGCAGCCTCACCGTGTTTAGTCATGACTCTAGGAACCACCAGGAGACCCCTCCATGAGGATCTCAGGGCCCGAGGTAGTTCATTTGGCTTTAACATGTCAGAGATGTACTTTGGTGCCCGACCATGAAGGAGAACACAAGCAGAGCTGTTTTGAATTCTATTCTCTGAGCGACAGGAAGCCAGTGCAGAGACCGGAGCACTGGACTAATGTGGTCTTATTTCCTGGTTCCGGTCAGGACTCGAGCAGCAGCGTTTTGGATAAACTGCAGCTGTTTAACAGCTTGTTTGGAAAGGCCAGTGAACAGGCTGTTACAATAGTCTAACCGACTGGAGACACATGAATTAGTCTCTGCAAATCTGGTTTAGACACTATGTTTTTTATCTTGATCGGTGCCTCACTTATTTAACAAATACCATTAGCTTGTTCTCCTTGAAGCTCGCTAGCATACGGGGGCGGGCTCTATTGTACTGTACATTTAAACATTTTTGCCATTATTAGACTGAGGATTTCTAGTAAGCAATAATGAAAATTTGATCAGTGGGATTATATTTCAGTCTTTTACAGTGGCTAAAAACCCACAGGGCGTCTTCCAGAGCACAGCCTGGCACATCACCACTGAGAAGGAAACTCAGTGCTTTTGTGATCTCCAAAGGTTCCAGACTGGAGACTGTTACTGCCCATAAACATATTTTCAGTTAATAACTGTAACTTAATTAACAAGGTCAACAATAGGTCAACAAATAAAATAATAAAATGTGGGCCCAAATATTTAGGGACCGAAGTTTGTATATGTAATGTCAATATAAAGGCCTTTACAATGGAAATCTGAAGCGACTGAGAAAGGTTAACAGTGTTTCTCAGTTGGATAATGTGATGTTGTTGCATGTTGAGAAGTATTACTAAAAAACAACAATACGACTATTGGCTGCATTGCCGATGTTATTCCCTTGTTGTGGAAAGCGTTGACAACGGACTCGGGTGAAGCGAATTGGTCATAGGTAGCGAGAGACGCTGGAGCTGAGGCCAGAGGCAGGACAAGTGCTAAACCCCCGTTCATTCCCACTCCTGCTGTCAGCACAGATCACCGGTGTAGTGCTTATTGTAATGGCTTTGACATCTTTCACACCCGTTTTTCAGAGGCAGCGTGCGTTGGCCCTGGGGGTAAAGCGAGAGAGAGGGAAAGGGGGGGTATATTGCAGATCATTCAGTCCCCGGAGGAAACAACACACTGATATTGAGCCTCTATAAACTGAGCTACAGACTGAAGCAGGAGCAAACTGGAGATGGGTAAGTTTAACAATAGAGATCAGATACAAAAAAAACTACAAACAATTCTGGATGGACTAACTACACAGGGGCTGAAGAGAGGCAGCAAATCCGTTCTCTGAATCTTAAACCAAAACATAAAAAATGGCGACAGCCGTAAATCTGTGCTCCTGTTTTTGAAAGACAAAGTGGTTGCAATAAATTCTTCTTGCCGTGCGCCTGGATTTGGAAGTCCAGCTGTCTCTACTCACACTGAAGATATGAACTAGACAATGAACAAAAACAACGCTCACATTGTTAGCCCCGCCTTAAGTCAGGTGGCTAGCCAGGCTAAAGACGTGTGTAAGTTGCGTGTGCTTATACAATTCTGCACATAACTTACATTATTTCAGATTCTATAATCATAACACAACTTTATTTATCTGGCGGTGTAAAAAGAGTTAAAAACAAAACCCTAGTTATTCAGACTTGTTTTGTTCTTACGGCCGAAGCCTCACACTACCTCATCACTCTCTTGACATTACACAAAGGGTGCTAATTATGATTCCAGCACAAATAGTGGAGACTTTTCATTAATTTTTTAATAGCAGGTGAAAACAATGTGGTTTCCTTGACCAGAATTATTCAGTAACACAGAAAAGTCAGGAGCAATTAAATCTAACTTTAGTCTGAACTATCTGAAACATTACTGAGTGTTTTTCAGCACTGGTGTTCTCTTAAAATAGTTGCTGACATATTATTGGTTGTACATGGTCTTTGCTTTGACATTTAATTCCTCAAACTCACTCACTTTTTCATCACGCTCATCACTAATGCAAGCAGAGGTGGGCAGTACTCATTCGCTTTTTAAAGTTCTTGTACTTCTTTATCAGGCTATTCTTTTTACCTATTATTTTGGAGCAGCAATACTCTTACTAGAGTAAAAAGGTTTCTTGTTTCTCCCGCCGGGTTTTTTGAGTTTTTCCTTGCCGTGCTGGAGAGTCTAAGGACAGGGGACACCCGCCCCGTCATCGCCACCCACTGCTGACGCTTATTTGGACATTATGTTTGCCTGGATATTTGATTCGCCGAAACTTTACATTGTCTTATTTACTGCTCTGTTTTATTGCCTTAATGTTCGGAGCAGCCCTATCAGGCAACTCCTGCTGTGATATTGGGCTGTACAAAACCATTGATTGACTGATCGATTGAAAAAGCTAAACTTTTCTCCGTGAGTGAATCTATAAGTGAAAAAAAGCCATGTTGACCCTTATGTCATGTCATGCTGTTATCTATCACCTTGAGTTTCTCTCAATAGCGCCAAAAAATCCGGGAGGAAATCTAAAAGTAATCGTGGATCTGAACTTAAACAGCCACATTAAATCAATGACATCAGCAGCTTATCACCATCTGAAAAACGTTGCCAAGACTTAGAGCAACTAATCCATGAGTTTACCTCCAACAGGTTATATTACTGTAACGGCTCACTGTCCTGACTAGAACCAGGAAATACAACCATATTAGTCCAGTCAGAGAATAGACTTTAAGATAGTTCTGCTTGTTACAAGTCTCTTCATGAACTAGCATCAAAGTACATCTCGGACATGTTAGAGCCAAATGAACCATCTCGGGCTCTGAGAACTTCAGGGAGGGGTCTCCTGGTGGTCCCAGAGTCAGGACTAAGTGAGACTGTGTTTCATTTTCATAAAGATGTGACACAGGCCTCAACTCTGACCATGTTCAAATCCAGGAAGTTCTGTTTAGCTGTGCACATTACAGCAGAACGTTTTTGTTTTTTAAATCTGCACTCTTTGCTTTTCATGTTATGAGTTAATGATTATATGTATGTTTCATGGGTTGATTTGATCCGACTTCGTTGCATGTAAGCACTTTGAATTGCCCCGACTAAAATTAAGTACAGTAACCTCTTACTTGAGTAAATATTTTGCCAATTCCAACACATACAGTTTATTTTAAGTAATAAACTGTCAAATACCAGTGTGAAGGTGTCTAAAAGTGCTCACAAAAACCGAGCAAGCCTCCAGTGGCAGGCTACAATCCTCAGATGTAATTCAGACAGACCAGGACATGAATAAAACCTGCCGATCCTGGGGTTAAATAGGGGTCACACAGCCGTGGGGCAGACGCACAAGTCCAGGAGGGGGGTCAGGTCGGTCTACGGTCCGCTCTGAGGGGGTAGTGACTGACAGGACATTGTACGGCTGCGGAGAGGTGCAAACATGGCGGCCCTTTGTCCACAGTTTGACGTATTTATTGCAGATGGCATCAAGTTGGTTTAGTTCAGCACCTCTGTCAACACGGTGATGGCGGTTCAACGCGCTATCGGCACATTAAGATTTTACGGCTGGGACAATACACTTTTGTCACTATCTGCTACGTATCACGATACTCAGGGGCCGATCCGATACGTATTGCGATAAAGTAAGTAATTATGACAAGTAATATGTTTAAATGTGTCAAAAGAGGACATTGGAACAAACATCACTGCCTCTCAATGGGCTAAGGCAACGTCCACTCATCTTCTGTCTGTGTTCGTCACGGACTGCTCCAATTCAAAGTTCTGCAGAGGCTACACCTCTCCAAAGTACAGCTCTCTAAAATGTTCCCACAGCTTGTGACTGGTGCGGCCAGGAACAGGCTTCACTAGCTCACACTTTTTGGAACTGTCCAAACATAACAGCTTACAGAGCTAAACATTTTTTTTATTGATGTCTGATATTTGTGGAATACAGTTACATCCTGACCCTGTGCTTGCACTTTTTGGAGTACCCCCAGTAACTGTTCATCTTATTAACAAGCAGGAAACGGCTATCAAATTAGTCTCGGTGCAATCTGCACTGAATTAAATAAAAACTCCAACCTTTATTAATTTGTTACATGATGTAATGAAACATGTTCAATTGAAAAAAAAAGAAAACATCTAATTTGAACTAAAAGGGAAGGTAGCTTATTTTCATTTGATCCGTTTCTGGAGCACTTCAACAGGCTCCAACAGGCAAATGTGTGAATGTGGAGTGAATCAGTGGCCTGACCAAGATATTTTTACGAGATTTATTTCCTAATACTTATTGTTTATTTGTTCTAGGGTTTCATCTCCAAGAACAAAAGTCACTAACAACACAACAGAGGGTCACTCTCTGTTATTAAGCTAGTCTGTCCTTAGCTTCCTAGCATTACAGCACCATTCGCTGTGGCATTGTTTCAATAAGGCTTCTGCAATGTCAAAAGATTCAGCGTTGCATTCCTTTTTCACCAAGATCTTGAATTGATGATGGGAGAGTGTGACCACTGCACAAAGAATCCTCCAGCACATCCATACGATTCTCAATGGGGTTAAGATTTGGACTCTGTGTCGGCCAATCAATGTGTGAAAATGATGTTTCATGCTCCCTGAAACACCTTTTCACAATGTGATGAATCCTGGCATTGTCATCTTACGAATATGGCCGTCAGGAAAGAAGAAATCCATTGATGGAATAACCTGGTCATTCAGGATGCTCAGTAGTTAGTTAAATCCAGGTGGCGACTTTTTTTCCAGCATTTTCAACTTTCTTCATATTGGTATTGCTCCTCATTATTCCAGGCTAATAAATGCACATCATCTTGATTATTAACGTAAACGTACAGAAGTTACACAACTCAGCCACGGTTCTTGCGTGGCAACATTTCTCTGGCCCTTGTCACTTGAGGCATCGGTTTTCTGCGCGTCCTCCCCCCGAAGGCTAAGACTCAATCATTCTCCTCTCTTTTCTCTCTCCTGACGAGGCGACAAAGCAACCTGACACATCGGACACATCGGGCACAGTTCCAGCCGAGGAGATTAAGAGTTTAACACAAGAGAGCGAGACAGACAGACGCAGATTATAAAACAACAACACGCACACAAGCAGCAAACCGCTCCAGTCACGCCGAGGCTGTTTTTCTCCACTGGCAGAATTTTCAGTATTTATCTTCAAGTACTGTCTTACTATATGTTACTCTACTTTAATCTGTATGCGTACATTATATTCCAAGTATTGGGCATAGGCGACTCACGCGGCCGGATAGGGTGCCATCTGCTGGAGGGGGCACCAAATTGCTCCTTAATTGATGGGAAACTGTGTCTCAGACCAGATGGCATTGACCTGTGGGGTTCCCCAGGGGTCGATTCTGGGGCTCCTCTTGTTCAATTTGTACATGCTTCCACTGGGTCAATTGATATCCAGTAACAACGTGTCCTATCATAACTACGCAGACGATACTCAGATCTATGTTTCACTGACAGCGGGTGAACATGGGCCTGTAGATACACTGTCACTGTATCAAACAGATTATGTGTGTGGATGCTAAACAACTTCCTTCAGCTAAATACAGATAAAACTGAGATAAATGTCTTTGGCCCACAAAAACACAGAGAGGTTGTCATTAGTCATCTTGAAACGCTTTCATTGGGACCGAGAAGTCAAGTTAGAAATCATGGACTCAGACCTGAATTTTAACAGTCATATTAAGTCCATAACATCAGCGGCCTATTACCATCTAAAAAACATTGCAAAAATAAAAAACATAGTGTCTAAACAAGAAATCATCTATTGGAAGTTTTTTAACGGTAGGGGAAACCGTAGCCCCCCGAGGAAACCTACACAGACCAGGGTCGAACATGCAAACTCCAAACAAAGACCCAGCTCGGCCCAGATACTACTTTTCTGTATTCTCCCCATATCTTCTTGTACACAAAGACAACAATCCCCTGTACACATGGATAATGGCCTCTTAGAAGCTTGTCAGATATCAAATCTGCGGTGAACTTAAGCTCCGCTGTCAGACTCTGGGAGCGGCAGACATAATGGGCAGTTGGCGCAGAGCAAGGGCTGTGAAATGCCAGCTAATTACACCCCTGAGCAGCACTGTTTCCTGTCTGGGGCCAACACGCTGGTGCCAGGTGCAGAGGTGTGACCAGGTGACACAAGGCGTGGGTACTGACAAAACCACCATAATCCTCTTATAGTGTGAATACTGAATCGAAAAACAGCTGATCACAGGCTCACAAGAGCTAAATGCAAAATGTCTTGAAATTTGTCTAAACAATTACAATTCAGTAGGACCAGGGTTGTTGTTGCTTAGTAGTTCTCCACCGTACCGTTTTGGATTCTAACCCAAGACTTTCTAGTTGTGAAGCAATACCTGTACCATTAAGCCACCCAACTTTCATTAGCTATTTTCAAATATGAACATGGGATTCATTTACTTGTCTATACTAAAAACAACAGAAACACACAGTGCGATGCTTCACACTTCAGCCTTCTATTGACATGCCCCCTTGGTAACTCTACAAGCCCATTTAATGCTTGGCCTCTGTCCCACTGCAACTGTTAGCAAGTCTCCGAACATGCCAAAGGTGGGACGAAGCTACAATATCCTATGTCTCCTTATATGAAGGTGTGGAGTACAATGGTAAAAATATCCCACGACAAGAAAACTGTGAAAAAGGTGCCAGTGCCTTGACTCGCAGTAAATATAGCAGTGCTGTAAGACGCCTGTAAACATGGTGCCAATGTTTGTGTTGCTGTGTACTCGCAGCATATGTTCGATATAAGGGCCGCAGCTGTCAATCAGAGCGGTATTGGCAGCAGTAGATTGACGCGTGAGGATCGCAGCCACAAACTCATTTTTAAAGTGTTACTGACAAGTCGTCCCAGCACACGGGAAAGACGTAAACACCTGTTATACTATGTGCCCAACAACCTTCTTGACAGCAAATGTGGTAACATTAGTTTTATCAGCTTCAGTTTATTAGTATCTTAAAGTAGACGTCTCATACATGATCGAAGCTTAAAAACATTCTTTTGGGGACCCTAGCATTGTTATTTAAAGTTTCATAATTTGAAAGTGTCATAAAAGGATAAGACTGTGACTCTGAAACACACTAGACAGGGGTTTGAATTAACCGAGTAATCTCGAGTAACGGGATTACGCTTCATAAATCTCAATTCATTTATCAAGTAACTATTGATTACTTTTTGTAACATCTTGAGAGCTAAAATTGTCTTACTACTTTTAAAATGTCAGAAACTTAGAAAAAAACTCAAACTCCAACCTTTATTAATTTGTTACATGATGTAATGAAACATGTTCAATTGAAAAAAAAAGAAAACATCTAATTTGAACTAAAAGGGAAGGTAGCTTATTTTCATTTGATCCGTTTCTGGAGCACTTCAACAGGCTCCAACAGGCAAATGTGTGAATGTGGAGTGAATCAGTGGCCTGACCAAGATATTTTTACGAGATGTATTTCCTAATACTTATTGTTTATTTGTTCTAGGGTTTCATCTCCAAGAACAAAAGTCACTAACAACACAACAGAGGGTCACTCTCTGTTATTAAGCTAGTCTGTCCTTAGCTTCCTAGCTTTACAGCACCATTCGCTGTGGCATTGTTTCAATAAGGCTTCTGCAATGTCAAAAGATTCAGCGTTGCATTCCTTTTTCACCAAGATCTTGAATTGATGATGGGAGAGTGTGACCACTGCACAAAGAATCCTCCAGCACATCCATACGATTCTCAATGGGGTTAAGATTTGGACTCTGTGTCGGCCAATCAATGTGTGAAAATGATGTTTCATGCTCCCTGAAACACCTTTTCACAATGTGATGAATCCTGGCATTGTCATCTTACGAATATGGCCGTCAGGAAAGAAGAAATCCATTGATGGAAAATCCTGGTCATTCAGGATGCTCAGTAGTTAGTTAAATCCAGGTGGCGACTTTTTTTTCAGCATTTTCAACTTTCTTGATTACTTTTTGTAACATCTTGAGAGCTAAAATGGTCTTACTACTTTTAAAATGTCAGAAACTTAGAAAAAAACTCAAAACCTACCACATATTTTATTGAGTTCTTGTGGTCCTTTGTTAGTTCTGCGCAAGAATAATATAAGTGTGACAGACCTAAACAGTAGGGCTGGGAAAAAATATCGTATTGCAATACTTTTTTGCTGCAATGCCAAGTATTGCTACTTTATCAAGTATCACAATACTTTCAATTAAGGGTGGGAACCTCTGGGTAACTCACGATTCGAGATGATACGCGATACATGGCTCACAATAACTTTACGATACGCGATACATGGCTCACGATAACTTTACGATACGCGATACATGGCTTACGATAACTTTACGATACGCGATACATGGCTCACGATAACTTTACGATACGCGATACATGGCTCACGATAACTTTACGATACAAGATACATGGCTCACGATAACTTTACGATACAAGATACATGGCTCACGATAACTTTACGATACAAGATACATGGCTCACGATAACTTCACGATACAAGATACATGGCTTACGATAACTTTACGATACAAGATACATGGCTCACGATAACTTTACGATACAAGATACATGGCTCACGATAACTTTACGATACGCGATACATGGCTCACGATAACTTTACGATACGCGATACATGGCTCACGATAACGATAACTTTATGATACGTGGCTCACGGTAACGATAACTTTATGATACGCAATACATGGCTCACGATAACGATAACTCCTATTTCGAAAGGCAAAAGGAATAAATCAACCCCAAATTAACCTTATTTCTTATCATAAAAATGATAAAGTAATATATTTGTGTGACAGTGTTTGGTCCAAGTGCTTACATTTATAGTGCTGCCCCCTCTACTGTTGACTGAATCCTTCATTATTATTGACTCTATTGACTGTGAAAACTGTGGAGCATTGCAGCCTCATCTGCAGCCTCATTTGGGCGGCACGGTAGCACAGCGGTTAGCGCTCGTGCTTCACAGCTAAAAGGTCCGGGTTCGATTCCCACCTGGGCGGGGCCTTTCTGTGTGGAGTTTGCATGTTCTCCCCGTGTCTGCGTAGGTTTCCTCCGGGTACTCCGGTTTCCCCTACCACTAAAAACATGTACAATAGGCCAGGATGAATGAGAGTGTGTTTGAGAGTGCGCATGGAGGACGACGGATGCAAATTAGCCAAGGCTACAATCCGGTGTGGCTTGTTTACATGCATGAGACCCATGTATGTTCATTAACATGCACTGTCCTGACCAAATAAAACCAATAAATATTTTTTTTTTTTGCATGAGGTCAGTCATTAATATGCATAAGATCATATTGTCCGGCAAACTATCACAGTACATCACAAAATTGATATACACACCCCTACTTTCAATACTTGTGTGTTACACAGCTCTTTGTTACATTTTGTGTTGATGCACTTTTCAATCGGCTGTTTTCTTTTGACACATTTTAAGGTAAACAACATTACTTACTGTATCGCAATAACATGTACTATATCGGCCTGTGAGTATTGAGATACGTATCGGATCGTGACAAAAGTGTATCGTCCCAGCCCTAATAAGCAGTCTGGTTTGATGCTGTAAAAAAAAAAAAACTGAAGTAAACAGTCATCAGATTACTTTTGAAATAAAGTAATCAAAGTAGTGATTAGATTATGTTTAAAAGGAGTAATTAGTAGTGGAATTACTTTTATGGAGTAGTCGCAACGATAAAGACATATAACCCATGAGGAGGAAGTAGTGGTATATATCGGAGCACTACAGCAGAAGAAGAAACAGTTAAAGAACAGAAATGCTCTAAACTGCATAAAAGATGTGAAATACTTCTCCAATTTGTTTTTTCATGAGAGAACAACATTATAACATGGTTTAAAAGCTTGATTTAGAGTTTTCATGTTTCTGTTTAGCACTATACCGTAGAGTCAATATTCATTTACACCTTACTGTGGTACAATTGTAGCCACATCTGCCCTGTGGTATAGACTGATGAAAGCAACGCTGTCAGACTGCACCCCCTGCATTCACCACCAATCATTCACTCTCTCCTACATTCACACGGGCAAGGTGGCAAAAGTGTTTTGCTCAAGGACACACCGGAGGTCTGCACCAGTTGGAGCCTTGAACCTTTCCCCCACAAAAATGACCAATCAATCGAAGTCCACTAACGACTAACTGCATGCTAGGGGGCGGAGATATTCTGCACAACAACTGTAAGCCCCGCCCACCCTCCACCTGTAAAAGAGGCTTACCCGAGTCAGGTTTCCCCAACACAAAGCACCAAAAGGCCTAGGTAGCAGTTACATTATAATTTCAGGACATAAGCGCGAGGGGCCAGGTAGGAAGTCTAAAGGGGAATCAGAGAGCATGATGGGATAGGATTAGGAGGGTTTTAAGTGAGGTGGCCTTTTTCACACGCTCAGATTATGAACACCGCATTTGTCATTTTCCTTGATTTTACAGATCTGTCCTTTTCCAAATGATTACTACACCAATTAAATCTGTTCAGAACATACATTAATATGATGTCTATGTTTGTCTCCTTACCTACAGTAATTACACAATGATTTACACAGTTAATTATTTTCTTTTCTTTGTTTCTATGGCAACAATGCAAGCCTCTGAACTGCAGAGTGAAATACGAATTACATTATTTTAACTTTCAAAAACTGGATTTTCCTAAAGTTATATAAATAGCAATATGCTATGTTCATTGCATTTCTCCTTTGGCATAACAGTGAGTCATCTCCTGATCTTCTGCCAAATGAAGAAAAAAAAGTGTAACATGTCTTAATAGTATATTTATTTTGTATTTTATTTGTATAATGTACAATTGAGTTGCTCATGTTGTTGAGGTAACTGTAATATAACTCAAAAAGTGCCTTAAACACTTCTGGAGAACTGCTCCGCCTCAGGGCCTGCTCCGCTGATTCAGCTTCCCCTGTGTTGTCAGGCCGCACACATGGTGATGACAGCCAGCGTGACTGACAGAATTATCAGCCAATCAAAATTTGACGTCCCCCAGGGGACACACTAAGCAGCTACCCGTTCATTTCCGCACACGGAAAATCACGGATATTTGGCTCCCCTTCCAGATGAAGAGCTTCGATATCAAAGCAGCGAAAACGACGACGGGACACAGCCACTTTGCAGATGACTTCTTCATCTATAGATTATAGTCATAGATTTAGAACACTTCTTTTTGCTATCTGTAGGTTTAACCAGTTTCCTAAACAAAATACTTGACTACTACTAATAATAATGTAGGATTAAGGATTGCGAGCCCTTCCCAACAACGATGGGCTGTGTTCTTGTGCCGTATGTACTTTAAACTTTTCAAATGTAAACATCTTTGCAATTTCTGGGCCCACACACATGAAAGCAAGATTTAGTTGAGCATCTTCTCAGCACAAATGAATTATATACATACAGATACTGTAGATGAATACATCACTTGATCGATACTGTATTTTCTTTCACAAAGTGGTGGCATAATTCAGTCACATGTCAGTTGAAAACACTGTAAGCCCAAGGATTGACAAGACAAAAACAAGCATCCAACAACAAATGATCGAGGTTTAGTACATGTATCTTTCCAAAGAAATAAAGGCTCCCGTCCTCCATTATATTTAATAATCAAATTCTCTGATCCTAACGCAACCTATTCATCACTGCATGCATCTTCAAGGACAGAATGGTGACGGTAACACGGGAAGGACACCTTTGCCCAAGGAGACGGTAGTTGAAAAAAAGTTCCAGCTTCAAATACGAAGGCTCTTTTTATCAGGACCATCTTTTCAATTGGACTTGCTCCCGTATTACACAAAAATATCTCAACTCCCTGCGGGCGTTTTATTAAGGAACTGCCAAGAAACCACATTAAATACATGAAGACTTTTTATTCACAGAGGGATTATACTTTGTTGATTTAGATCCACTAATGGCTGCCCAGTAATGAGAGGTGAACATGCTGTGTCGCGTCTAATTCCGGGACAAAGAAACATCCATCTCTTTTGCACTTCCTTCCCGATGCCAAACGCCCCAGTCACCGACCGCACTTTTTTTTTTTTGTTCAGCTCCCGCGTCATCCCCGCCAGCGCTTTGGCCACTCCTCGCTGCTGCAGCACATTCATTTAACCAATCAACGCAAACGGACACTTCTCCAAGGACGAAGGAGCAATTAATTAGGTGTGCGCTGCGATCTCTGGCTGTGAAAATGCTCCCTGTGTCTGTCGCAACTGTGAAACACAATGAGCTGACTGGTGACGAATGAGCAATCAAACGTGTCAATTGAACCAATGTAAAGTAAATAAACTATCAAGGGGAAAGATTATATATAGAACATTTCCAACTATCCATCCATCCATCCATTTTCTCCCACTTGTCCGTTGCCGGGTCGTGGGGGCAGCTGTTAGAGCTGCCCAAGTCACATGGCACCTGTCCCCTATGGCTCCTCCTGCAGGTGGTGGGTCCACGGGAGGACGGCCTCATGGTTCCAAACGGTTCCAAACGGGCCTGTTGGTCTCTCATAGGGGGCATTTCCAACTACGTAGTAGTAATGTATGTAATGTTGGCAGAATTGCTAATTGCAGTTTTTTCTGATAGGAATTAAGATTGCGATAAAATGCCATCTTATCTCAGATAAAAGGCTTCAAATGTGCTTGAATTAAAACAATGTATCCTGATTTTGCGTAGGTTTAGAGTTTCTTGAAATAAGAGTGCTAATGAAACAATAATTTGCTGGGAAAAAAAGAAATTAACTTGTGCACTTTCAACCAAGACAAAAACACTTGAAATGAGACAAAAAAAATCATGCGTGTTCCATTGGCAATAAACGTAATCAAAATTTGCACAATTTCAGTAAGTTTGAACGAGCAAGTGTGCAATTTATATTTTAGCATTAGCATTTAAAAGACTAAAAAAAAATAGCAAAAGCACCACAAGGACCACATGCATTTCAGAAACTAAACACCAGGGTATGCAGTTTTTACACAGAGCAAGACGACATGGAGACGAGCTGCTTTGCAAAGGATATTGTGCAGTCCTTCTGCAATAAATGCAGTCTTTGCAAAATTGCAATGATTCAAAATGGATTTGGTTGTGATTATTGCAGCTTTCTATAGTTTAGACGACAGGCTCTCAAATGCACAGGGTTCATATCAGTTCACCCAAATGTGCAACATGAACTGAATATTGATGTAGAAATGAGAAATTGTATTGTGGTTTGAATGAAGATGGCAAATTGTAAGGAAACATATAAATGTCCATGAGGTTTTATCATGTATAGCAAAAATGGCAAAAAAAAAAAAAAAAAAAAAAAAAGGCCTCCCCCTATGAGAGACCAACAGGCCCGTTTGGAACCGTTTGGAACCATGAGGCCGTCCTCCCGTGGACCCACCACCTGCAGGAGGAGCCATAGGGGCATGGTGCTATGTGACTTGGGCAGCTCCAACAGCTGCCCCCACGACCCGGCAACGGACAAGTGGGAGAAAATGGATGGATGGATGGAGCAAAAATGGCCACCCCGTTTCCGACATCTAAAAACATGTTCTGAAATGTTTGCGATTCATGCACTAGATTTTAAAACGCTCAACATGAATTAAATCTTGATTAATAAATGTATTGCGTATCAATAACCTATAAGGGGTTGCGAGACACTAAAGTGGGGGTCGCAAGATGATTTGGAGACGATATTTTTTATATTTCTGACAATTTAATTTAATATATTTTTGATTAAAAACTGAATATTTTAGTGAAATTAAGCCTAATATCAAAATACAGTATCCAAACTAACCAGATTATAAATGTTTTGCACCTTTAATTATTATAAATGCTAATTAGAGTTTACAGAAAAGGGTCCCGAGTTGTTTGTTGAGGGATTTTGGGGGGCGCGGCCTGAAGTGCATTCAAATCGAATCTATGTCAATAATCACAATAGGGCTAGGCTTGATCCATTCTTAATGGAATAAACAAAAGGTGGTTATTTTGCAATACAGGCTGGTTCAAAAGCAAAGACAAAGCAAATATATGAGACTACCGAAGGACTCAACACCACAGACAAAAAACACCAAAAAAACTCACAGGAACTTCCACATATTTGGCTGCAGCTTTAACCTTTAAGAGGGGGGAGAGAGAGAGAGGAGAAAAGCGATGAGAAGGGGGAGAGATAGTGTTTCGGGAAAATAACAGTTCTTCAGTGAGTGAGCAGTGAAAGAGGCAGCACGGACTGAATAAGGCCACTCACGGTGAAGGAGAGGATGGAGGAGAAGAACGTCCCCTCGTCGTATCGGGAGAGCTTCGACAGGACGCCATCGAGAACGGAGGCGAACTGGGTAGAAAACAGGGGGGGAGGGGGAAATCACACGTTTTTTGTAAGGATTTCCCCAACAAGTGCACTATACTACTAAACAAATACGCTGGTTTCTAAAAGACCCCCCAAAAACACAATATATAGTAAAACCATTTGAACACCATTGACACTGTTTTCTTGTTGTTGAAACAGCCCCAAAAAGAAAAAGGGAAAAAAAAAGAACAAAAAGTTCAGTTTAGCCTTTATTTATTACTTATCTTGTTTTGGCACAATTTGATAAAAAAAAAAAAAGCTTTGGGTTTTAACACGGTAATCTTTAAGACAGTTATCCAATATTAAAATGTGCTTATCATTCGTGATGTTTTATTTTAACAATTATTCGAAATGCAGAGACCTAAAGGTTAATGATGCGACACATGAAATCATCCGACTGATTTTATAAATAAAAAAAAAAAGCAATAATTAATTAACTCTGCGGTCTTGATAATGTGTTTTTTCCTGTTTTGTGAAATAGATTAAATAAAAAAAGTGGAAGTGTGACATAACAGAAAATCAACAATAAAAAGCACGACCTACGCACCCACGAATGAAGACTTGAGCAGTGCATTAGGCGTTTACCTTAGATACCAGGGAGGCTATTATTTCTTTGAAGGTGTCGTCGATCAGCACATCGATTTTGGAGTGGTACTGCTGCTGTGGGAGGAGTTAGGACACAAAAAAACACAAAAACACCTTTTTATTCTGCTATAACCACACATTTGATACGCTTCCCACCGCGCACCAACACGGACACACACTCCCTCTGCCTCCTCCTCTCGGTCGACGGCAAGGCGTGAAATAAAAAACCTGAACAACCTCCCCATCCGCGTAAAGGCTGCCGAGTTAAGCAGCTAATAGGACCATTATGCCTCTGAATGGCATTCCCGTTTGGCGAAGGAATTTGAAGGATACTTTTTGTGCGCGCTCGCCGACAATTAGGGGAGCCTTGTATGGTCTTCTAAAGCACCGGTCCAGCTGCGAAACCCAAAGACTTCACACGAGATTCAATTAATACACCATTTCACGTCCCCCTCCCTGCCCCCAAAACCCCCCAAAAAAGAAGAGAAAAAAAAAACAAAAAAAAACATATTCGTGGCAGACTTTCCCTTGAAGGAGCGGACTAAATAGGCTGGGGCTGAGCACTGAAAGACCAACAGCCTGGGAGTTCATCTTTTAGCGACAATGGCCTTTTCACGACACGTCTAAAGCGCGCACAAATTAAAAAATTTCAATCAACAAAGCACAAGATCGCTGACAAATTGCAGGTCCTGGGAGGTCAGCGTCGCTGGTCCCAATTTTCTTCACCCCCCCCCCCTCGCTCTTTTCTTTTTCTTTTTTTTCAAACCACAAAATGGCAGCTCGCTTTTCAAATCTCCCCGGCCAGTCTCGAGAGCTGTTTTCTTTTTTTTTTCCTCCACTCCTTACCTCAATTAACATGCCTTTGGATGGCTTTCCCGACCCGAACAGAAAGGGAAGAGAAGGCGGCGAGATTGTTTGGTCTTTGCCACACGTGAAAAGGACAATTATTGGTTTTAAAAACATTTATCCGAAAGCGGAGCCGCGGCTACTTCAGTGGTGCGAGAGTTTTTTTTTGTGTCAACTGGGGGACAATTGAAAGGGCGCAAAAAAGTGACGCTGTTTCTATGGCCGAAAATAGCTCTGTTGAAAGTTATAGCTTTTATTTATTTCTAACCGGCGCAGACATTGTTCATAGGCAGAATACTCTCGTATTTGAATAAGATGAATGTGGTTCTTCATGGTGATGGCTTGACTTAGTTTTGGTTATTTATTAAATGCAGAATATCGTTAGTTGTAATACTTAACAGACTGAATCCCAATTTCAAGAGTTGTTAAAGGCACTGTCCTGGATTTTTCAAGAAGCAATGAAATAAAATTGGTTCAGCATATTATAAAAGCAGTCGTTTGTGAAAAGGCAGGGTAACGGTTATCATTACGGTGGCTCCCTGAAAGTTGTGGAACATGCTTAAAGCTGCACTACCTGAATCAAACCGTGAAAGTTGTTAAGTAGTGGAGTAAAATCTCTCAGCTGTTGCCTAAAATGAGTTTCTCGCGCTCACAGACCCTCCCGCACATCCCGATTGTTCATTCGAGCTCATTCGAGACAGAGTTGAGATGTGAACAGGGCCAATGCTAACACTGTGCTAATTTAGCCTCAGACTTTCTGGTTCGGGGCGACAGGAGGAAAATGTGCTATGTTAAGACAAACAACAGCGTCTGTTGTTTGGGGGGGGGGGGTCTTTCATCTCCCCTTGGTGTCTCTGGCCAAAAAAACACAATTGCAACTTTCCCTGCCACCGAGGCGTAGGCCCCAATACACACTAATAGAATCACGAAGAAGAAGCTAACAGGCTAACGGGCAAAGCTAACTGCGGGCTAGCGACACTTAAACAGTATTTAAAGCAAAGTTTGAGTGAATTTTTTTTTAATCTCCTTAGTGTAATTGGATGTACAATAGCCCTCTCTCCCTTTGTCTTTTCTGTCAGCGTAGTATTTACTCTCAAAGACAATTAATGAGTAAAAAAAAAAACGCAATGCTACAACACCTGCAGTGGCGCTAATGGCGTCTAGGGGCATGAGCTACTTAGTACTGCTTCAACTCATCCAACCAAATATTTTATTAAGTTTATGTTGCCAGCCCATTTTCTACACATTGCTTTTACACAACACTATGAGTGTTTGGATACGGTTTGCTGTGAATAGCCATACGTTATTCCTATTTTTTGCTAGTGTTAAATCCACTGCCTTTTTTAATCACGGAATTGTATTAAAACCAGAAGTGCAATAATCATGTGACCTGCCAAAGCTATAGTTTTTTTAAGCTAGTGCCCATCACCAAATTGCGGTGCAGTAACTTTTTACACCTGTGTAAGTGTCTGTTGTACAATTGTAAACTTGATCCTAAATATTCTAAAACTATACTACTTCTTGTTCACAGGGGACCTTTTGTTGTTAAAAATACATTTGACTGTCCCTGGTCATTTTAAAAGGACGACATACATTTAGTGTATAGCCTAAATTATTACATAGATTAATCATTTCGTTATAAAGAAGCATGTGGCTAAAGATCATACTCTATTGTAGGATCAGGATAAAAGTGTAGCCTAAAAACAAAACAAAAACACTCAGCTACATCTCCATTATCTAATTGAGGACAATGGTTGATAATAGAAAATCAAAAAGACTGCATTTATTTACGTAGACAAAAAGTAAGTAATCTCTATCCATTGGGAATTATTATGTACTGTATAAAACCTTTCAACCCTGTAGATTACACCCCTGGAAACTAGTTTTAAACTAAATGTTGATTTGAAAACATAAATTGTAAATCTAATCATAGTCGCAGAACTAATAAAATCGGATGTAGCCCAACATCGCGGCCCTTTACAATAACTGTTAAAACAAAACATAAAATAAAGGACTTGAAGCGTCAGAGTTCTCCGGGCCGTGTTGGAATCGTGAGAGTTTTCCACCTAAAATGATCAAGTACAGATTGTTGGGTGAGAGTTTGACCCGGCGCGCCCCCTGGGAGTGTGCACTACGCTGAGATGCACTTATAGATGCGGCAGTATAAAATGTCTCCACTCGGATCACTGTGGCCTGGTCAGAGAGCAGAGACTGCCGGCAGCAGGGACCGGCCAAGATGGAAAGGGTTAGCAGGATATATTTGGAGCCCCAAAAGAAAAATGGGGGGGGGGGGTTATCTCAGAAAATGGCACTTGGCCAATCTATAGCTTTAATCTATCAATCAGATTTTGTTTGTCTTAACCGTATGGGTATTGCAATGTGGGTTTTGAATGTAGCTATGAGTTCTCTGTGATTTAAATGGTTTTATGGAAGTTGACGAGACGGCAGCGCTCCAATACTTTCACAGTAAATAGTGGTCAAAAGTGGTCGACAATAAGCAATATCCTTTTGGCCAGGGTAGGCTAAAAGCCTTTTTCCTGTCAATATTTTAACTAGGGATATTGACAGGAAAAAGGCTTCCGATACTGGCATCGGATATCGGACTCAATACTGAAAAATAAAAAAATAAAAAAAACGATACTCAAACCCCTAGTATCATTATCAGAAGCATAAAAGATGGATCGGTGCATCTGTAATTTTAACATAAATCAAAAATATAATTTTAAAAAACAACAAAAACTTACATGCCGAGTCGGTTTCATAATATTTAAGATGGCGATGCTATTTTAACATTTGTTAGCGCGACATTAATGTTAGTCTTTAGCTTCAAGGCTAAAACAGCAACAGTTATAAACATTCAAGTGTTTACATCCTGAGTTAAGTTAGTATATGTAGCTGCATTTACTCTGCCATGTTCTGTTTAAACATACATTTATTTCAAACAAAATACTTCTAATTCTCAAAACACAGACACGAAACAGTCGTAACCCAAGGAAGTTGGCATCATGTTACGATGCAGTATTCTGTGCACAGAGCCTATTCTGCCAGGACAGAAAAAGGCAGCACTGTCCGCCTACATCTAAGCACCTTCCAAAATATTTCAACATTTGGTTTATTACTTCTGAAAACTCCACTTGTGCTTTTTAAGTTATTGAGAGTAAAGTATTACAAACGCCTGCTTAATTTTGATTTGCCTGATAGATGCAACAATTAAATAGACTTTACAATTAGGGGATTTCCCAGATAAGGGCCAGTTTCTCTTCGTTGAGCTTCATCGGCAACAATATAGGAATATAAAGGATGCAGTGTACATTTATAACACTTTCTATTATTCCATTATCCCTAATGTTAGCTGTAAATAAGATTGCTTGATTTGAAAACTACAACAAAAGAGCTTTAGCCTACATATAAGTGAATTGAACCACATTACAGTATCAGTGTGATTTTTGTGTGTGCATTAAATCAATATTTAAACTAGGGCTGCATAATATTTATCCTATTAATGCTCTCATAGGTGACGCAACATCTATTGGAAGCCACAATAGATTGCAACACCAGTGATGTCTTCTATCCAACTATGGCACATTTTTTGCGAACACAGCCTAAAATAATAACGGAAGACAATTTCTGTGTTAGTTATATTTGTCACTTTTTAGCCATGGTTTGATCCTGACTTGTTTTTTTATTTCGATTTTTAGCATTTCTAAGTCTTGTTTTGACACAGTTTAATAGATCACACTGGGATGAAATGGTTTTGTAAAATAGTGCGATAATACCGTTATCACACTGTGTAAGGCGGTGATCAAATGTCGCAATGTGTGCTCCTATTACTCAGCCCTAATTTAAACCATAGGGAATGTGCTATCTGTAAATGGAAGTATTCCACTGAAGGGAATAAAAAGGAGGAGGTGAGCAGAGAGCTATGAAAGAGCCTTGAGGACTTACCCATTGTTTGTCAGTCTGGATGCAAACAATGACGGGTGTGAGACATATGGCCATGCGGGACGGGGGCGACATGCAACAGAGAGAGAGAGGCAAACACATCAGATTAACATCATGCAGCTCTGAAGCCTGTACTCGTATTCTCTGTTTCAGGGTAAGGGACATTGTGACCACAGCAAGTCAACCTTCAGATAATGATTTTACACATGCTTGATTACAACTGGATGTACAATGGTTATGCTGGGAAAAAAAGTAATCAACTTTACAATGTGAATTAAAAGCTGTTAGCTGGAATGCTAATTAATAAATGTGTATAGAGGGTATGTACGCGCAAAGGTTCCGTACTGAGTGGCAAATAAAGACTTGCCACTAATTTGACTTCGTTCGGCGTTTTGCTGTCGCTGTGATGGAATGCTTGGACATCACACACATAACCTCCATAAATTTAGTAACAACTATATTAACAAAAACAGCGAGGCAAAGTAAAAATGTACTTTGAATTATTTTAAAGAAACAATGAGTAAGTACAAACAGGGCTGTGGAAAGAAGGGGCTGGATAAAAAAACATTTAACTTATGAAATACTGTAAGGTTGATAACTAATCGTATGTCTATTTAAGAAATATTACTCATCTTAGGATATCTTAGGATATCTTTTTACTCTCCACTATCTCTTCAGAAGTGACACTAGGTGATCCATTATTGTATCTCCTAATATACTAGTAGCACACAGACACACATTTGAGACATTATTTCTTTTTTGCTGCTGTCAGACAAATGCAAGAAACAGTCCCACTTTCCTTTTTTTCTTTAGCAGGAGCAAAAATAGCTGGATTTGCAGACAGTTTAATTAAATCATTAGTCAGAGCTTCAGATTTTGTCATGAACTAATATCGAATGATTCTCTTGAGGCGGTTGCAAGGGCAGTCGTCAAAACATGGATATTAATTAAGAAACAGCTCATCTCTCACAACTCAATTACAACTACACTCCAACGCAATTATAAACTGAAGAGAAATCAGAGAAATGCTTTGAGATTAAACTTGAGTTAAAGATGGTTTCGAGTTCTTTAGCCAATATTACCGCGAGTCATTCCACAGCTCGTTTGTCAACTTTTAATTTCATATTAAGCTAATGTTGGTGAACACTGTTTGCTAGGTTTCCCATAAAGGAAACCTTCACTTTATACAATTTATTTCCAAACTCTATTAAAAGTGTAATAGTCTACTAGTGCAATATTTCATCACTGATTTGATGCTCCCACAATATATATTCCAACATACAGTATTGTAGGCCAAAACGATAACAGAATTCTAGGATGAAGGGTGACAATGTAAAAAGATTATAAATGCATCCTATTTGAAGAAGAATTTCAGAACCTTGAGCGGTCTCACAAAATATATGGCAAACTTATAAATGCATAAATCAAAAAACAGCATCGCACACTCAAGCTGTAAAGAAGATGATATGATTACGTATCGGCATTAGCCTTCATCAGATAATTCTTTTTTCTTCTTTGAACCAAAGTGTATATGAACCACATAGCCCAGGTGGCTTAGATCTTCTCTAAAGAGTGGGTGGTGACCACCCTTATGTAAAGACTGAGACTACTTCTGGTGTGCATTGCTTCTCTTTTCCTAAAAATTATAAGTGCAACAATAAAAATAGAAAACTTTGAAATTGTGTTTCAATATGAAGTGCGTCGGTTCATTGAGCTTTTGTGAAAACTAAACTTTCAAATCAAGGTGTAGAGGCTATTCACTTAACCGCCTTGTGCGCGACGAGTGAAAAGACAATGTTTTAAACAATAATCAAGGTTTTTAAGACGTTTTCCGGTTAAACAACTTACAGACAACTTACTCATGTCAAAGAAGCAATTAAGTGGATGAGAAACTATTAAGGACACCTTGGGCTATCCTTTTGAGCAGCTATTCGCTTATTTACCAATTGCAAATTGAATCTGTGCAAAACTTGTTCTGAACACAACGTTGTTTGTCGTTTGTTAAATTAGTTCAGGTCTTGTGTTTAGACATTTCCAGTAAAACAAAGTTTTGAATATTATTAAGAAGATTATTTTCGGACCAAAATAAAAGCAGTTTGTTTGTCACTATGAGATATTGTACATCAAGTTAAGTTAACTCCAGACTTCCATTACTTTGAGCTGACCCATTGTGCCGACATACAACAATGTTGAAGGCTTAGTGCGATTGAAGTGGACATATCATACATCACTGTGGCTAATAAACCTGCTCTTTGTTGCCTTGAGTACAAACTTGAAGTATAGCCAAATATTATCATTATAATGAGCAAAACTATAACATACATTACTTTGAAATGTTTTTGGGGCCAAAGTGTGATAACATGCGCTAATCAGTCATTTATTAATGCTAAAACCACTAAGTGGAAATTGCCATTTTGTCCATAAACGCTTTTTTGAACGCTTCTTTTGTCTGTCCTGCACAAAATTTTGCACAAGCGACAACAAAAACTTGTCACATTTTTGTGTGTGATTTTAGGCTTCAACTGCATGGATTCATAGTCCATTGTCTATGCTATATTTTTGTCGTTGAATTGGAATTCTTAATATTCTTATTAATGGCAACCTCAAGTTCCATGCAGATCGTACACATAAAATCTCCACATTTTATGTCAGATGATTGATTAAAACTGTCAAAATGAAAATGGTTGACTGGGTTTATGACACATACCTCTAACTACTAGACTTGTCCACATGGAACAAAAATGGCACATAATGTATAGTCTTCTGTATCTACAACAACTGACGAGAACTATATACAAACATGTCAGCTGAAAGGCAGAGGTGGTAGATGTGGCAGTCAACTTTAATGGAATTTATATTGACATATCTTTAAAAATCGCCTAGATTCACTTTTTTTTTCCACTCATAGATTGATATCACTAAATCCTTTACTGGGAGCGTAATCTATGCGGAGATAACCAGCCCTTTCCCTTCCGTGTAAACAGCTCTTCTGGTACCTGCTTGCGAGTGTCCTCCGCCGAATAATTGATCAGGCCGCCTCTGTGAGCAGTGGAGTGAAGGTTAAGAGAACAGCGACTTAGCTCTCTGTCAAGACGACATTGGCCAAGGGTCGGCTCTCAGCGGCGCCAAGGCTGCAGTCGTGCAGCCTCATGGTCATCCATTTAACAGAGAGTCGAGCGCCGCCGTTTCCAGTGAATACAAATACACCTGAACTCACCACCGAGGCTTTCAGAGCAGCACTGACAGAGCGCCTGACCTCCACCGCACCAAGAGGAAAACCTAACACAACTTCAGGTTTTAGCGGGCTGTCTGAGACTGACCACAAACCAGGATTCTAACCCACGCTGGATTTATTCACTCAGCACTTTACATGCTGGATCAAGTCCCTGCGCGATATTCTTCATTACTCTAAGAAAACATCCAAATATTGTAGTTCAAACTTGGTTTTAAAAGTGAACCACGGGCCTTTCTCAGCAGCCACTTAAAGGCAGGGCATGTAGCATGTGCGCTTAGTGGTTTAAAAAAGGCACTTCAATCACAAATCAATCAATCTGAAACTGCATTTCAACGTATGTGGACATGCAATGCCTGAATCTTTCCTCTATGGACATCTGTCTTCGGAACAGCTCTTTGATGCGACCGGTTGGAAGGCATCGTTTGCAACAACAACAAAAAAGTCTATTTGTTGTTGTTTTTTCTAATGTACACAGATGTGACTGAACAGTAAACCGAGTGAACATTCTTTGTTTACTCCAAAAATTAAAAGCCATAGCTATTTCAGTTCTTTAATTGTGGCATTTCAAAGTCCTGTCTCACTGCAAGCTCGAAGGATTGAAACGTCTCAGATTCAGCTCCCATTAAATATCCCCATCACTTGATCACTTTTCAAATGTTCAAACCGTCATTTGGAGAAAGCTCTGTATTGTTTCCTACCTCCTGTCCTGTGTCGAGCACACAGAGCTTGGAGCACTGTTTCTTGGCGTCCATCAGCACATTGAACATGGTGCACACGGACAGCGGCACCCGGAAATCTGTCGACTTACTGGACTTCTGCATCTTCGAGTCAAAGGCAGACTTGGTTCTGGGGAGGAAAACCAACCAAAAATGGAATTAACTGTAATTCCTTTCATATTGGATTTCTAAATTGCTCAACCACTGTGGTAAATCATAAATGAAAACGATCAGTTTTGGACATTGCTGTATGTGATGAAGAACACACGGTTCAGCTGCTGGTCTGACCTCTTGACACAGGCCTCCATCATGTCGCTGGCCATTAACTTGAGCCGCTGCTCGAGATGTTTCGCGAACTCCGGCTCAGGCCAGTGCAGGTCCATCACAAACATCTGCAGAGCGTCCAGCTTCCAGAACAAGTCTTCCGAGGTGGCTGAACCGTTACTGCCAGGACAGATCAATGGACAGATATTAAGAGCTGAGTGAGGTACAGTCTTTCTGTTGATGAAGATGAAGGGATGTAAAAAAATAAATAAAATGCATGTATGATTCATGTGCAATGGGCCTATGGGTGCTTAACAACAGACAAACTTAAATTATTAAGTTTGCTAACACTTTAGATAACAGCCCAATACGAATTCCATTTACAGTGTATACCAATACACACAAATGGAATCACAAAGAAGAAGCTACGGGCAAAGCTAACTGCGGGCTAGCGCCACTTAAACAGTATTTACAGCCAAGTTTGAGTAAAAATTGTGTAATTGGATGTACAATATCCCTCTATCACAACTTGCGGGCTGTAATCTAAAGTGTTACCTTCAACATTATTTTGTAATTTTCGTCTTCTTTTGAAACACCACACAACATATGCCTCTTAGCATGTCAACATTCATTCTGCACACTCGGTTATTTTTTTATTCAAATGGTATAAACAAAATACATTACATACAGTATATGGCTTTTACATATATGGTTCATGAGACAGGTCAAAATAAACCTCAGCTTAAACAACAGCTGAAAGTTAACCTAGCCTTCTTAGACACAGGAAAATGATGTGCAGCTTCAGTGCGTTTTTGTTTGCTAATTCATTATGACAACCAATTATCACTGTGTAGAAAAGTTAAACTGCTCAGTCTTCTCCTTGTCTTGTGGGTTGTTATTAAAAAAAAAAATCTGGATAACAAGCTTTAGCCCCAGGAAAAATATTCACAAAATGTATCCGCTTGTGTGCTTACAAAGCCGTATTGGAGATAACGTTTAGGGTGGGTGTGTGTGCATTTGTCCACTCATTGAAGGGGGCAGAGATTGATTGTACAAAATGTAGCAACAGGGTTAAAAGGCTTCACCTCAGCCTCTTCTGAGTCAAAACTGAAATGCACTTAATGAACCTGAAAGTAAACTTATCCGTACTTCCAAGTCATGAAAGTCAAAGATAATATCCTCGATAAAAGGATTACTTCATATTTAAGTGACGAGTACTTGACAGTGCAGCTACGACTGCTACTTCAATAACTACTGCTGCCAGTGCATGCCCCGCCTACTTTCTTAAGAAAACAACACAATGCCATTGTGTTGTATTGTGGATTGCGCAAATAGGAGGGCCAACAATCCAGGACTTAAGATAAGATAAGATAAGATAAACTTTATTGTCCCATAGGGAAATTTGTCTTGGACTTGCCATGCTGTGGTACATACAACAGCAATATATAAAAGATGCATTAAAGACTTGCATTGTATAACATACCGACAGGTGCGCACCCTTTCAGAAGAATGGACGAGGCTTATGGTTGCCTACGTCAAACGACAGACAAATGGTTTGAGATCAAGAATGCACCCCACGCCGTGATTCAGATCAGCTGAATCCAGATGCGTCGAGGAAACAACACAGGATATTTGTACTTCTGCAGTGACACAGTCGTGACACGTGACGCACAAAGAGACACTAGCGTCAGGATCGTGGCTCCTCCTGCTTCAGTCTGAGCGGGGAAACTCTGTCCGTCGCCGACACACAATTAACACGCACACAATGAGCCACATTAACCCCATTGAGAGGCTTTGGGATGCGCTGGAGAAGGCTTTGCGCTGTGGTCACACTCTCCCATCATCAATACAAATATTAGAGCATGTGGCGACTTCTCTTTCTTGGTCGGGCAGTGTATAAACATTGTAGACTTTCAAAACTATCATGGCGTGTTCTTAATCGCCATCCTACACGTCTTAAAGGTCAGTCAAAAGTATGCGCGTCTTCGCACCTCCGCCGCAGATGGACGTTTCTCTGGCTTGCCGCTCTGTCGAAAGGTGACATAGCAACACATGGCAACGCTCTCCTCCTTCTCCCACAAAAGCATCCAAGTGTACAGCACCAAGTGTGCTTTAGACTGACAGTTACAGGACATTGGCCAGCTCCCTCACTTTTTTTTCACTTCACCTTTAAAAGACTGCTACCTTTTACCGAAGGAATAACCGATCTGGGCTGAGTCTGTGCTGCAATTAAACGCTCATGCCGCGATCCCCCTCTTGTCTAATTAGCCGTGCTCTTCTCTGTCCCTCTCCCTGGGGAACGGGACAGTCCCACTCGCCCGTCTGTGCGCGCTAACGAAGTGCCAGCTTTCTCCTCTCCTGTTTTTCATTGGACGGTGGAAGTGGGGAGAATTAAGCGAGGTGCAAGAACAAGTGTGTGTGGTTTGTGGTGGGAAAGACTGGAGCCTTTTTTAAGAAACACACCCTCCGCAAGCCTCCTGGGACCTCGCCACACACACACACACACACACACACACACACACACGCACTCCTGCTGACCCCCCCTTCCAAACAACATGGCCACCAACCCTGCCAGTTCTGCTACTTCACACTGACAGACGCAGAAAAACACAAGTAGGATCAAAGGAACAACTCACTGTCTCTCTGCACAGACTGTTTAGAAGTAATTTAGAAAGACTCAAACTACCAGCACGCCGGGATGCTTTCTAAAGTACATGAGCTCAGTAGTTGCTCGTAAGTGTTTTTGTCTAAGAGTTCACCCTCCGACTTAGCTCGGATTTGTAGATATTTTCTTTATAAGATTGACAAGCTTTTTAAAGAGCTACATTGGGCAATTATTCATTCACTCCCCACATGTTCCTGCAGCTGCTCTGGCGAAGTTAGACAGAGCCATGGCTACTAATCCCAAAACTACATCTTTGTTTAAACTATTTCAGTTTGTGTAGGACTATCAATGTTTTCTGAACATATTAACACACATTAAAAAAAATACCACGATAATACCGAAAACCAATAACCGCGAGGTAACATTTTCATACCGTGACAGCCATAGTCTAAACCCCAAAACACCTGACTTAAATGCATTATCTCGAATTAAAATTAATCAAGTCTAAAATTCTTTGTTACCCATGCCACATGCCACAGTTTGAGAACCAATTTCACTCTCCACGCCCACAGGACTGTGAAAAACATGGGCGTAGCATCACTATTAGCTGCTGACGCCTGATCCAAAATTAAGCCTGGCTTCGGAGTTTCTTGGCTCCTATGGACTTTCCATTTAAACTCTTTTTTGCCCCTATTTGAATCATTATTGAACACAGGCTTGTTACGCTTACCTTTGCTGTTTTTATTTTTGTTTTTGCCCTATTCTAAATACAGTATAGGAGCTGGCTTCAAAAACCCAGCCCCATCGCTAGCATGAACGAGCTTCAGTTAGCCGGCTCCAAATGTCAGATTGCTATATTACATGTCACGACAAACTGCCATGAGGAGGCTCACTGGACGAAAAGTAAAATGTTCAAAGTCCAGTTGTCTTTGTTTTACCTACACAAGATTTGATTAAAAGGTGCAAATAATCCTTATTAAGATGACAGTCTGTTGCATTGGAGCCTTTATATTTTACAAATGTAATGGAGTAAAAGTAATAAGCTCTCAATAAAAACACAGTTGTAAGTACAGATTCTAGTGCATATCTGCAAAGGCATGAAATTGCATCCGTATACTGGCAGAAGGAGTGAAATGGTTGTTGTGGCTGACACTGAAAAGCAACTCACACATTTAAAAGCTGCTTTCATTTAGACAAATTGCCGATGCCTTGATGCCAAGTAAAACCGCGATTGAGTCCATTCATTTACACATTTAAATGCCAGAGGTGAACTAAATGACTAAAGCCTGGCGCCACTTTGCAAAATTGACATACATAACCTGATCTGAGCAGCAGTCTCAAAGATGCAAAAAAAAAGACGAAAAGCATGGCATATTATAACGCACACAGCTTTGAAAGGATGTGTATGAAATGATCTGGTGTGTAGGTGAAGATGAGGAAGAAAAGCGCAGAGCAAAAAAAGAACTTACAAGATGTCCGGTAGATTTAGCCCTTGCAGGCTGAAATGGAGAAATCAAGTAATGTGTTATTCTGGGATAATGTAGATAGAACACAAAGGGAGCGCATCACAAGATAATCTAAAACTGTAGGGCCAACGTTAATGTCTTGTTTTTTGAAAAGCATTACGTGTGACGAACACGTTAGGAACATGGCCACTGGAAGATGTTGAGGGTTAAAAATATTGTGCTTAAAATGATAAAACAAGACGGCAGAGTGCAAAGAGACAGCCCTCTAAATAGTTTTAATTGGGTGGCAAGCTGAAGTCGTCCCATTGTTTACTCTCCCCAGGTTGCTAATCAACTTTTGCAAAAAGTTGTACCTAGTTTTCATTGGTTTCGAGATTCACAAGGAGATAGAATTGCCACATGGAGCGTGGAGTGGTGCGACTCCGCAAAGTGTGGTAACAGCTGCCGTGGAGTGATATAGGACAATGATTAAAGTGCTGTTACCTGTGCGATACACACTTTAAACACACTCCAGTCAGCGTCAGAATTCTCACCCACCTATCATTGTGTCTGACCATTGTCTTTTCGCACACTTACTTCACAAAACTTAGTGGGAAACTATTATGTTGTTATGTCTAACAGGGTGGTTAGCTAATTGCCTTACTTCATTACCAATAGGTTGCGTTCACACGGCATCACAGCAGCCTATAATTTACAATGACATTTTGCTCAAATGTTTTGAACTTGGTTTATGGTTAATATCTCGGTTTTGGCTGGACTTATCCCCATGAAACAAAAACTGCCACAAAAGGTCAACATATTCTCTCTCAGCACATATGAAGTAATTTCAAATTGCTGTCTCATAAAGGCGTCCAGAAGACAATATTCAAAATGACGCACTTGATGTTGGTCAGAAGGAAGGACTTTCAGCCGTAAGATGAATGTGGCAGGTTTGTGAATCAAATAATGATCAGGGAAAACATTTTCTGTGATTTTCAGTTTGGATATTTCTTTCCAAAACTATCTCTCTCCCCTTGAGGTGTGTAGGTCCCTGCTCCAACTGAAACTATGACATGACATTCTAGACTGTTGTGAACACTACCTATTATACGTAGATAAGACAATTGGTGGATAGCAGATATGCAGAAGCCTATATATACAGTATGATCACAATTTCTGTCCCAGACCCTTAGACCTCTTGCCAGACCAAGAGGTCTTCACTTTAAATACATACGTGTTCTCACAGAGCGGTCCCATCCAGGCTGGAGCAGAGAAGCTGGGCATCTGCGGTAGAGTCAGGGGGAGGCTGGGGACTTTGGGCAGCGGGACGTTTGCTAGATTATTTGTTAATGATCTGCCCCCATTTGAAGTTGTGCGCATCGATTAAAGGGAGGAAAGGTGAGAAGAGAAGAAAAAGAAATCAGACGAGTCGTTCGGACTGGTAGCACAGTGTTTAATAGCAGCCGCCTTTTCAGCTTGAAGTAAATAATACATGGAGAAGAAAAATGCCAATAAAAGACAGAAAGTCAGTGCTAGCTTCTATTCAATCCGTTCCCTTTCATTTGCACAGCGTCTTGTTAAAGAGTGTGGCTCTCAATGAATTGTGGGAGTTTGTCCTTGCAACGTATTGAGTCGGGCTTTTGTGGAATGGGCTCCCCGTTTGGTTCACGCCGCTCCCTCGTCTTTCATTGTTCCCTTTACATTTACGCCACGGCAAGGAGTGCTCTTCAACAGGCGTCAAAAACAGCAGAAAACAGGGTAAAGACTGGCACATTTAGAGAATTGGCTAAATGGTTATACACAAAGCGGAAGTAAAGTTTTTTCTCTTATAGAGTTTATGTATGTAAAAATATAATAATAGATTTGACATTTGGAGTGTCAAACTCATTTTGGGTCGTAGGCCGAAATTCAGCTCCCACAGCGGGTCATGGACCACATATAACATAAACAGGAAAATACTATTGAAAAGACCTTTTTTCAAGAAATCAATAATAATAATCAGCACTGTGATTTTAAATTAATGGTGATTTGGTCCAAAGCCCGACAGGACTGTAGCCTAATAAATAATAATAGCTTAAACTTTCTCAAAGTTGTAGTCATTATTCATTCACTTCACACTCGGTGGTGGTAAGCTACTATTCTAGCCA
The DNA here is from genome assembly GCA_021464625.1 of Proterorhinus semilunaris. Taxonomy (NCBI): domain Eukaryota; kingdom Metazoa; phylum Chordata; class Actinopteri; order Gobiiformes; family Gobiidae; genus Proterorhinus; species Proterorhinus semilunaris. Next base: position 24,184,545 of record CM038356.1, on the reverse strand, counting down.
CAGCCAACCTGGGGCAGACTGACCATTTACCACATGGCTATAATGTGTTGTTTATGTCCTAATCTCTTATTATGTCAGCGCCCTCTGCTGGACACCTGGGAAATTCTTTTTTATTTATTTACCACTGCACAAAAAAGGAGGTTTCCTTCGGTTTCACCACTAAAAACTAAAAACTAGGGCCGGGACTTTTTTCGATTAATTGCGATTAATTAACTACATGAGGTTTAGTGCGATTAAAAATCCATCATCCATCCATTTTCTTCCACTTGTCCGTTGCCGGGTCGTGGGACGCGATTAAAAATATTAATCAAAATTAATCACACTTTGCTTTTCACACTTCAGTTTCCTTTTTTCCTGCAGACGCACAATTAATGGCAATATTGCACTGGTCTGTTGGACTTGGTTGAACAAAAATAAACAATATTTTGTTGCTTAAGCTTATGTATTCAGTTTATTATTCAATGGTATACTAAAAATCCTTATGAAAAAACTTACTTCTCACTGTTCTCAGGTCAAATATTTATATGCGATTAATTTTGATTAATTAATTACAAAGCCTCCAATTAATTAGATACATTTTTTTAATCGAGTCCCGGCCCTACCAAAAACATGTACAATATAGGCCAGGATGAATGAGAGTGTGTGTGAGAGTGGGGGACAACGGATGCAAATTAGCTCATGGCTACAATCTGGTGTGGTGTGTTTACATGCATGAGACCCATGTGTGTTTCATTAACATGCACTGTCCCGACCAAATAAACAAAGTAAAAAAAAATATATATATTTTGGCTGCCCCCTAGTGGCTGGAGTGCGCATTTTGGTTATTTCTTAAACATGTCATAACTCTGCACAGGAATGGGCTAGAGACTTATTGTGAATTCCAGACTATTGAGCAGACCTGAATAGAAGCCGCACCAACAAAATGTATAAAGTTTTTTTTTTAACATATACATTGTAAATTGCACTGGTCTATTCATATAATTCCGCCTTGCCCACTTTGGCCTTTTTTTGCCACTTATTGGCACTTCCTTTGTATTGACACTTCCGGTAGAGCGCAAAGTCATTCACTAAGTGGAGAACGAGGGAAAATGTTCACCGTTAAAATCTGATGTTCAGTAGATTGATTTGTGTAAAATGTCCATAGCATAGCCTAAAAATGTTTTTAGGCTATGCAGTTCCTCTGCATAGCCTAAAAACATCTTTGTGTCCATGTAGTAACTGGACTTCTCTTGATTTCTCAAGTCCCATGTTAACTAATACAAATGGATGGGCAGGCGCAATAGATGGCTGCACCCACACGAACCTCCGGAATAAGGTGATTAAGCCGCACTTTCCACACTGTTCCAGGCGCATTTGATGCCATCAGTAGTGCACTGGAAATACAGAACCTTTCTCTTCGTGTGCGGTCAAATAAATTATTCTAAGAAAATGGTGCCCTGCAGGTACATTTACTTTTAGAAAAGTGTGTTAAGAACTCTGATTATATTATTCTTTAAACATGCGTATGTTGAGTGAAGCCAAAGCACTGCGTGCACAGCGACTCCTCTCAGGAGTGTGGCCGTGTTTAGACCTCCTCGAGATGTTTGTGCACACAGCCTAGGAGTTTCCCGTTGTTCGAAGATGCTCTGAGCTGGGTCAGTGGTGAGGCTGGCTTTTGATGAATCTAGCCTGCGCTTACCCTCTATATATTTTAGCCCCTGCGTTCAGGAAACACTGCAGACAGTGGGGTAGGCTCAAAAGCAACTGCGTGAGCTCTCCATTGTCTCCACGTGCACAACATTATGTTTGTATGTGGAGCTGTTATATATATATATATGTATATATATATTTCCCTATTTCTATTTGGAATTGACTAACGCACAGCCACAGTTGACAAGACCAAGAAAAAAAACTTTCAAAGCAGTATTAATTAACTTGGATGTTACTTTCTTTAACAGCTTATTTCAAAACATACGGAAAAAAGAAGAATTTTAATCACAAACTGAAAATCCAAAGGGTTTGTGTCTTCCTAGATTACTGTATGCCTTTAAATCAAGACTTCAGTGGTGTAGAAGTTCTTACTTGACAGATTGCCACGTCTCCTGCTCGAAGCCGCGGTGGATGGACTGAGCGATGGACGACTCCATGAGGTCGATGTAGCGCACCACCAGAGGCATGAACAGGTCCTGCAGGTGTTTGTGGAAGGCACCGTTACACAGGTGGGCTGCAGACAAGACAGCACACTAACGTTATTAGGTCCTTAATGGGTTCATCAGTTTCTTTGCTGTTGTTGCAGTTAGAAACTTGCACATAACAATAGTATAATTGTATTCATCATTAAAATAGAGGACCAAAATTATGCAGCTTTTGTATGTTTTATGTTATGAAAGGAATCCATAAATCAAGTACAATACAATTACATTAAAAGTGGAGTGGCCATTCTCATATTGGTTAATAAAATAATAAAAGAGTTTCATGTTTGATTTTAAAAAGAGGGTTAAAGGGAGCCATATGTGAGAGATTAGTGCGCCTGGCCCTAAATACGGAGGTGGATGTCTCAGGTTCCAACTGTTGACCACCAGTAACAGAGCTGTTCGTAGAATCCCCCAGACATGGTTTGTAGCCAGGTTATGGCCGGGCCCCCCCTTCAGTGACGTCATCTGATATCACTGGAAGCTCACCATGGATGCATGTCCACTACGGCTATATCACGTTGGTGTGATCGTAAACCAAAAACTGCCACAAGGAGTTTTTTGTAACGATCTTCGGATAGAGCGAAACTCCATATGTCGAAAAACACCAGCCCAGCTGCATTGTTTGAGAACCTACTATACAGAATTAACCGCTGGGATGTAGTGGTGCAACGGATCATCATTGATCCGTGATCCGTTTGGATCAATATCTTTGGGGCGGCACACACATCATCCGCGGATTGATTTATGGGGGTAAAAAGTTCAGTCCACACACAGGTGGTCATGACGAATGGAGGAACGGAGGAGCTTGAACGCCCCACGTCATTTAAATCCCCTGTATGGGAACATTTTGGCTTCTCTGTCAAATGTAATGATCCTGGGTTGTCTGGGCATAAAACAAAACCCTGAGAATAGCTGATCATAATAGAGGATTATTAACGATCCTCATGGCGCTGGGGGAGTCAGCTCAGCGTCTCCCCTGTCAACGCCACTTTCCTTGTTCATCCCCGCTCTGAGAGTCCTCCATGTCGGCCCATCTATGGGCATTTCTCCATCCCTCTGCAGCAGCTCTGGGCAAAGGCAGTGACAGGTGCGTGCTGGTCTGTATTTTACAACAAAGCGCTGAAGTCCACGGGAAAGACTACGCATAGACTGTTCGAAATGTGCGTTATACATTCAGACACTGGAGCGATCGCTGAAGGATTAAAAGAGACTGTAAAGTGGATGCGCCCCGCCCACAGCGCTGACCGAGCCATGCTCTCTCTTCGTTCAAAACATTGTCCAAAAACAAGTCCTTCTCCATGAAGGTGTGTATGTGGGGGTGTGAATGCAGGGGAGTGCAGGCGCTTGCTCAACAGTGCGAGAGTCCGGACATCAGCTGATTAGATCAGATCAGAGTGTGTGGGGTTGGGGAGTGGGCTTTATTCATTTAAATGTTCACTTTGGCTTCTGTCCCACAGCCTATTGCTTGTTATTGAAATAACATTTACTACACAGTTTAGGTTTATAATCTATTTAATTGTCTGTGATACATTTAATATTATTAATAGTAGAGTTTTTTATTAAAGGTAATTGGTCCATGTCTGTGTAAGTTCTCAGTCATACATCTTCAATGAAGGTACTTGATTCTGTACTCAGTAGTTGAAGTCCATGTTCAAAGAAAGGAGATAATATCCGGAAAATGATCCGATCCGTGACTCTGAGCCGAAGAACGATCCGATCCGTGAGTTTTTTGAGCCGTTGCACGGGACATCTTGTTGTAGTACAACGTTTTCAGAAGACTCTCATAAAACACCAAGCTGCTATTTTATAACAAACCACTGTATTGTCAAAAGTAGTGTTGGGGGTAATGTATTACAAAAGTAGTGAGTTACAGATATACAGAATATCATTTTTCAATAACTAAGGAAAATAACATTACTTAAAATATGGTAATATATTAGTCATTACAATTAACTTGAATTACAAGTGCACTTAAATGGTTTATATTGATGCATGAACGACATTATAATTTTCAGTTTATATTTTGCCAAACGTAGAACGGGAAAAAAAAAAAACTCTCGCACACTGTATACTTGCAACACCAGTGTTCCTTTATTGAATGCAACGTTTCGGCCAGTGGCCTTCGTCAGGCAAAATGTTTTTTTATGAATGAGGGGCCATCCTTAAATAGGGTGTGGCCTGCTGCATCACAGGATGCTGTCATAATGGCCTATGGCAAAATGTAGGCAGCATATGTATACAACATACATCCAAACACAAAAAACAAAGCCTGAATATAGTGAATAGAAAATACATATGTACATATATACAATAAAAACATATAGTGGCACATGCAGTACACATAGGAAATGGATAAATAAGACAGTTCAGTTTTTGTTTTTTTTCCCGTTCTACGTTTGGCTTTTATGCATTCTCTTACGCACCTCTTCTATACAAGAGATGTGAGAAGTATATCGTTTTTAGTTTATATTTTGCCAAAAGTAACTAAAAAGTAACAGAAAGTAATGAAACAGTAATATTTTATACAAACATATTACATTTTTAATGCTGTAACTACTAATATAGAATATAAATGTATTACAATGTTAAAGTAATTTGCCCAACACTGATAATATACTATCTAATTTGAGGGCAACGTAAACGTACCGGTCCAAATATATGAACAAAGCTCACAGTAACACAGTAACAGGTGTCGAGGATGCTGCCTGACACATGACACCACCTACTCCAAATTCCCAGGATGCTTTAGGACACACACAATCCTCCATTTTGGCTCTTTGGAGACAGTGTTTTGTTGACGAATCAGGCCTAGCTGTCTCTATGGGCTTCATTAGTTTTAATTCCTCTTGCTCAGCTCTGCTCATGATTAACACTAGCCTTTTTGCCCTCCAGAGAGTGAGACAGCCTCCCTCGCACCCGCTTGCCATCACATGCGGACAATAAGTGAGCATTTCAACAAAGCCCGCGGAACTACCCAGCCTAATTCACTTCCTACAGGACTTGGAAATCATTTTATGTCCATTGAGAGTCAAGGGAACGCAATGCGACGTGGCAGTTCATACTCAGTAAGATGTATTACAGAATATGTAATTATTTTGTGCAGTTTGTGATTTGAAACTGATTTGGTATTTTTGACGCAGACTGTGTGAAGATACATATGAACTCAAGGGAAATACTTTTTCACTCAAGAAAGAGTGCTCAGTGAAAGTATAAAAACTAGTACTGAAAAGATGTCATGGGTCTTGCGCATACAATGAAATGCAGCACAGGGTCAAAACACAATTCCACAACATGTAAAGCAGAGAACCGAAATTTTTCTTAATTCATTGATGCAAAAAGACAACAGTTAGCAGAGCAATATCAAAGACATATGCACACAATAGAGTGCAGCCAAAAACATAAAAGTGCAGTTAAAAAAGTGTATTTATTTCCTGAACCTTGTGACGGTGATATAACATTTCTTCCCACTTCCCTTCTTGATTTTGTTCTTCTATGTTTGTGCCTTTGTAATGAATAACCCCATTTGTGCAGTCAAAACGATCATCTCCGTGTTTCGGCGCGGTGTATCGGCTCATCACGCTTCACTTCACATCGGTTAATGTTGTGACACTTGGAATAATTACGGCATTAGCGGAAGAGGGTAATTAGAAGAATATAAAAGATATGAGCCACAAAACAGGATTTGCATGTTCACACAAAGCAGTGTGTTTTATTTTTATTTATTTTTTGCCCTCACCGGCCTTGGGCTGGCTGTCTGTCTGCCTGTCTGTTACTGTACTAGAGCTTCTCTGGCATTGTGCACATTAAATAATGCCTCGCTTCTTGCCAAATTTCAAACTGGCGGCGAGACAAAGATGGAAGGAAGGGAGAGCGCCAAGAAATCTGCCTCTTCTTGTACAAAGTGTAAGCAGGAAAACATTGTGCTGCTGTGCTGCGGAAAACAACAATGTTGGGAGTCAAATCAACGTTTGTCATATTGGTAAAAAAATAAAATAAAATCTGGCTCAAATCTTTAGTATGTTCAGATATGGCTCAAAGGCTTTCAATTGGTTGAAACTTGAAATGGCAGCCAAGCGCCAGTTAAGGCTGTTGGACGTATATAAAATCAAAGATTAAAGTTGGCTTTATAGTCTATAACATAACGGCGGGACCTGGCCCATAGAGCTCCGGGAGTTAAGTGACCAGTTCTGTTTACAATGCCATGTTGGCAGTATACAGCTAGCGGCAAGAAGAGGTATTAACGAGAAGAATGGACAGCAGCAGTCGACTTTCAGAAAGCGATAAACAGCCACACACCAGTAAACTGGCGTGCTTTGTAAAACCATAGATCAGGTGGCAGGCAGCCCTACTCTACAATATCCTCTCACTACACCGGAGACACGCTGAAGGCCCACAAAAGCCTGGAGGGATACAAATGGACTCAATCGGGATTTGTTTGCTCTGGAGCTTATCTCAAAGAGGTTTGTTTTATTGTTACTGCAAGGGTAAGTAGCAATACCATTATGTCATCATAAACTAGGATAACTAGGCTGTAAGCTAGTAGCAGAAATAGCCACAGTTTTACTGCTGATTTTTGTTACAGGTAAATCATTCACAAAGATTAAATGACCCCTCCCTGAGACCATGGGCAGTGGTCAGAAGGGATGGCGTAGTGCTAGGTGCTCTTTGCAATTGCACAGCTGGCCAGGGCAAGTGCTGCTCTCATGTGTCTGCACTGCTGTTCAGATTATGGCAGCATAACCAAGAAAGGGAGGAAGAGACGACAGCAACATCCAAAAAGTGTAATGGGACAGACCATGTGAAGCTGCTATGAAGAAGGTGGAGTACCTGCAGGGAAAGGTCTAAAAAGCACACCAAGACCCAAACACCCTCTGATAACCCCAAAGCCATCCCACCACTGACCCCAAGTGAGCAATCTCTGCTCTACAACAGCCTGTCTGAGTGTTGTGCAAAAGATGGACAAACAATAAAACCAGTAGTCTTGTCTCTCGCAAGGGAGCATTCAACTTGGATCTGCCAGATCCCCTCACAAGCCTTTATGAGGGAGAAATGAGAGATGCAAGTAGAGATGAGCTGCAGGAAAGAGTGAAGTTTGTTTGAGCTGTTGTCAGTGAGTAAAGAGAAGGTGAGGCTGTATTTGTTATCTGTATTTACATAGTGATAATCATATGTGTTATGAGAAGGAGACACAAGTCAGATCAGTCAAAGTCAAAAATATGGCTTTCAATTCAATGGTTTGAACAGGGGAGATGGTAGAATTACTGCATCCACATTCAGAGCAGCCACTAAAACAGACATCATGAAGCCTTCAGTATCTCTTGATTGAATGAAGTGTCCATTTTGTGCTAAAGGTGTAACTGTTGTTGATGCTGTAAATAGTATAACAGGGTTTTGTCTTGAAACCAATCCAAAAGGTACCTGAAGACGAAAACGTGACCATGCTTATTCTTCTTCACCGTTCGTTGAGCGGATCATGCCAGATGAAGTTTTTGTTAGAAAAAAATAACTCTATAAATGTGTTAGTTTATAGTTTATAGTTAGTTGCCAAGATTTTCTCTGCACCTAAAGTTTTGTTTGATAATGGTCCGCTGTGGTGCTACTGTCGCGAGGCCGAATCTGATAGCATGTTGGTCTGTGCTTCTGGATTTTGTTCTGTAAAGAAGCTTCATCAAACCTGTCTGGGAATCAAAAGGGTGCCTAAACAGTGGATTTGTCCCACCTGTAGGAAAATGAAGTTACAAAAGAAAAGTTAAGCCGATAACATTGTTTATTACATGGACTGCCAATAATCAGCAGAATTATTAAAAATCAATATTTAAATGGTTGCAATGATCAAAACACAAAAACTGCAATTAGTCAGTACAATATTCTCTCCAAACAATCAAATCTGAACTTCCTATATTTCAAGCAAAAATATGTTCTTGATTGCATAGAATTCTTTCATTAGTTTAACCGTTCATATTTCATTAATCACTCTAATATTAAAGAGACTAGATGCAAGTTGGTCATTTTATGCTCACTACTGCCACCTCAGGTCGTATGTGTAACTGCAGTCTCTATACTAATCTTGTGCATGATGGCACTTCAGACCTGAAGTAACAACTTTTTGAGTGACAGTGCAGGATTTTAGAGGCAGTTGTGGTGAATAGGTCTGGGCTCATTCTACACATTAGGACATGGCTGGAACATGTAGGAGGATGAAAATACTTAGTTTTAATATTTTTAAACTCCGTATAGTCCCTTTAATGCTCATAAATCTAAACGTATCAAAAAAATAAAAAATATATATACTTGTCCAGAAACATGCAGCCCTACAGAGCAGGTACAACTGATTCACATACGTTCGTTAAAGCATAACTTATTTTCACGATTTAATCGAGATACATGACATCTTTTTCTCTGTGTATGTCAGTCAATGTAATGGGTACCGTGCTTTGCAAAGTATATTTTTGATTAACTACTCCTATGACCCTTGCAATGTGTATCCGGAGCGATGCCAAGCGTTGGTTGTTCTCAAGGTCAAAAGGATCCAACTGCTTTTTCCCACGAGTAAATGCTGGAATCTTCAAATCAGCTTGGAAAGATTGGTACACAGACATTGAATAGAGTGCTTGACATCAAAGCCCCTATCTGCCAAAACTAGGTGTCCTGGAAGTAAGTGTGATAAAAAGTTACTATTTTCTGTGATAAACTTGTCACTTCTGCGACCCACCCCCGCCCATTAGAAATGAAACAAATTGATCCTTGGGGGCTACTAGCAATCAAATATTTCATAGTAAGATGTGATTTGTATATCGAATAACACTGGCTAATAGGTTACATAGCTTTTCGATAAATAATTAAAAGCAGTCAATAATACAAATCTCTCTTTCAGGCCAGACAATAAGACTTGAAACTAATCAACAGTACATTACACTAATACAGTGCTTGAACACAAAAAGTCAAAGCTTAAAATAATTCGTAGCTTAATTAATGTCGACACAAACTGTTGAAATAGTGTAAGGGCTGATTTCAGTTTAAGGTGTACTATTAGTAGGGCTACAACTAACGATTATTTTGTAATCAATTCATTTATTGATTATTTTTACAATTAATCAATTAATCGCTTGGCTGTGAATGCTGTAGGAAAATTTTATTTTTTCAATTTTTGACTTAAAGCTTAAGTGGCGCCGCTTGAGGATGTGTTGATGGAGTAAAAAAGTAAATGTTTGTTGGAGGCTCTTAATGTTAATTCTGCTTTCCGATTGGATGGAACACAGACAGATATTCATGAAATTTACAATGTACAAAACACTAGATACACCAACTATAAAAAGTATCAAAAATACTACATACACTCATGTCATTTTTGCTCTATTTAAGTCTGTGTGAACCAGAAAACGATTAATCGATTACTAAAATAGTTGTCGACTATTTCAATAATCGATTAGTTGTCGATTAATCGATTAGTTGTTTCAGCCCTAGATATCAGAATAGAAACTGTTGGTAGTCCAGTCAGCATAAGTACTTGTTTATCACTGTTTTGAAGAGCAGATTCAGTAAGCTCAGTGTTGTTTTCTTTCAGTAACTGATTTTCAAGAATGGGAGTCATTTTCTTGTTCAATATAGAGTCCAGCAGAAGGGTCAGTTATTTTCTGGTCCGGTACCGTCTGTGATAAACAATGGTCCAGCAGCAGGAATTTGAGATCCTACGGATGCTTCTGTTATTTCTAGCTGTAATCGTCCTTTTTTTGATGCTTGTCTTCTGTTAAAGTTGTCCACTAGCAGCTTTCTTCTCTTCTTTATTGGTGACGGCACATGCTTGAAAACTGATGGGATGTAGTCAGGTGAAAGCGGATTGTCACTCTTTTTACCTTGGACACACAACGTAAGTAGTAAGAATTAATTCTTGAATACAATACAATGTCACTGACAAACCATAGGACTTACTAATCATTGCACTGTACTGGATCATACATAATGTGTCAAGTTTGGACTATGCCAAAGTAGAAAAGGTCATATATCACTTAGCTTTTGGGTAAAAAAAAAAAGATTGGTTTCATATTAGCTTCCATGGAGAATAATCATCTCTGCCATTACCATAAACAAACTGTGACCATAAATCTTTACTGAAAAAGCTAGCATTAAAAAAAAAATTGCGTTTAATTATGTGTTTGCGAAAACGTACCCGATATGAAATGGTCACTGCACAAGCGGAATCCATTGGGTGACAGGGTCCAATACTCGGTTTTCTTCAGCACGCTTCGAGCTCGTTTAATCACAGAAATCTTTATTGATACAATAAAATGCTCTGCTTTTACCTTGCACTCTTTGGTGTGTGCATCCACAACATGAGTCTACCATTGCTAAGAAACGGGAACAATGTAGATTAGTCGATTGGTTTGTTTACGAGCGTTTAGTGCCAAGATGGCGTACAGTGATGCATGCTGGGATTGCGTGACGTCAGCTCCCAGAGCTCTATAGACTGTGTGATCGGGGCATAGGATGAATCCAATACAAGTCCTGAATAGAGGGGAGAGGGGCACCGATGATCTTCTCATGTTGGAAGAATAATACAAATGTCCGACCCTGACTCTATGCTCTCCTACGTAACACTGTGGAATTGGAGTTTAGACCGGGCATTTTTATTTTATTTTTTTACTTTAGCAGTCCATTTCAGTTTGCTCTCAGCAGAAAAAAACATTCTGAAGAAGTCAAGGAGGAAGACCAAAGAGGACACGTTTGAATGTAGTGAAAGAGGACACATGAAGAGGAGAGAAGAGGCGGCGGAAGATATGGTTATATAAAGGCACATCATTTTCTGCTGCGGTGACCCCCAAAATAGACTTACTTTCATGACCACCATAAGAAACACACATAGTACGTATTCTATCACACATGAAGTATAGCCATTAGTTTGATCTCCCTGGTTGTAGACGGATATGTCCTTGATCGAGCACTCACCGCAGCATTTCTATACAACTCAATAGCCTCCAGCAACGCAGTAAATTACAAACAGGAAATTTGTGAGAGAAGCATTAAAGTCAATTAAACTGCTACAGTCCCCGTTTTGAATCAGCTCAGAGACAATGACTGACCTCCCATATACACCGCACATTGGAGTGACATGGGAGGTGTTGGTCCACTGTGTGAGGTGGGTCGAGTACACAATTGGCTATATTCAAAGGCAGTTCTAGATCCTCTGCTCATTTGTGGAGATACAGTGCCTTGCGAAAGTACTAATACACCTTGAACTTTTGCACATTTTGTCATGTTTACAACCCTAATCATAAAGATTGTATTTTGAATGTTTTACTAAAAGTTCATACAACTGTGAAGTGAAAGTAAAATGATACATGATGTTATTTAATAAAAAAATAGAAAAGGGCAAAGTTGGGCATGCACAAGCATTCATACAGCATTTTCGGAGTGCATTAAATTGCCTTTATGACATTCCTAATGACTGCAGAATGTTCACACCTTGCCCTAACTATTAAATAGAGGCCACGTGTGCGTAATCTACTCTCAGTATAATTATTACAGCTGTTCTGTGAGGGCCTCCGAGCTATGGTCGGAGTGTATTGGTCACTAAGCAACATCATGAAGGCCAAGGAGCTCACCAGAGAGGTCCGGGATAAAGTTGTGGAGAAGTTTAAAGCAGCGTTAAGTTATACAAAGATTTCGCAAGATTTGAACATCTCACGGAGCACTGTTCAATCCATCATTCAGAAATGGAAAGAGTATAGCACCACTGCGAACTTACCAAGACATGGGCGTCCACCTAAACTAACAGACCGAACAAGGAGAGCACTGGTCAGAAATGCAACCAAGTGCCCCAAGATAACTCTTTAGGAGCTGCGAAGTACTGCCGCTGAGCTGGGGGAATCTGTACATGAGACAACTAGAGTCGTACTCTACACAAATCTGGCCTTCATGGACGAGTGGCAAGAAGAAAGCCATTATTGAAAGGAGGCCATAAGAAATCCCGTTTGAAGTTTGCTAGAAGTCATATGGAGGACACAGCTACCATGTGGAAGAAGGTGCTTTGGTCAGATGAGACAAACATTTAACTTTTTGGCCCAAATGCAAAACGTTATGTATGGAGCAAACCTAACACTGCTCATCGTCCTGAGTGCACCATCCCCAGGGTCAAATATGGTGGGGGGGAGCATCATGCTATGGGGCTGCTTTTCCTCAGCGTGCCTGGGAAGATTGTAAGAATAGTTGGGAAGATGGATGGAGCCAAATACAGGGAAATTTTGGAGGAAAACCTGCTGGAGTCAGCAAGAGAATTGAGACTGAGGCGGAGATTCACCTTCCAGCAGGACAATGATCCTAAACACAAAGCTAAATCTACAATGGAATGGTTTAAAAACAAACATATTCATGTGTTAGAATGGCTCAGTCAAAGTCCTGACCTAAATCCTATTAAAAATCTGTGGAAAGACCTGAAAACTGCTGTTCACAAACGCTCTCCTTCTAATTTGACAGAGCTTGAGTTGTTTTGTAAAGAGAAATGGGCTAAAATGTCAAATGTCTCTAGATGTGCAAACCTTGTAGTCAAACCCCAGAAGACTTGCTGCTGTTATTGCAGAAAAAGGGGGTTCCACAAATAATTATTTCATACTTTATGAATACTTGTGCACGCCCGACTTTTCGGTTTTCTATTTTTGTGAAAAATAACAGAATCATGTATCATTTTGCCTTCACTTCACAGTTGTCTGTTACTTGAATGTAAACTTACAGTAAAAAACTCAAAATAAAATCTTTATGTTTAGGGTTGTAAACACAAAAGTTCAAGGTGTATTAGTACTTTCGCAAGGCACTGTATTTTCAGTAAGATATATATACATATATATATCCATCCATCCATCCATCCATTTTCTTCCACTTGTCCGTTGCCGGGTCGTGGGGGCAGCTGTTGGAGCTGCCCAAATCACATTGCACCAGCCCCTATGGCTCCTCCTGCAGTTGGTGGGTCCACAGAAGGACGGCCTCGTGGTTCTAACCGGGCCTGTTGGTCTCTCATAAGGGGCTTCTGAACCGCTCTTTGTCTGACCCGTCACCTAGGACCTGTTTGCCATGGGGCACGAAGCCCCCGACAACAGAGCTCCCAGGATAATTCCCATGCTCAAACCCCTCCACCACGTTATGCATATATATATGCATATGATATATATATCATATGCATAAAATCTGTTGTTAAGCACATACGTCTTTAATCACAGGGGATTAGAAACAGGGACGACCTTGGCTAATCTTTACAATTTATACATCAAGTCCCCACACAATTCAATACGCAAGTAAATAGGGCTTCCTATGCATTATGTAAGGTAAGCAATGAGCATATCATTAGCATTAGATGAGGAAGTGCAATGTTGTCAGAGAAACCTTATGGCATACAGTACCGTACCCAAAGATATTTAATAAAACTCTAGATAGGACATGACGCTAGCCACCGAGGCTAACCCCATAGCAACAAATGCAAAACCAGAAGCAACATTTTCCATGATCCAACGGCAGAATTTGAGATACACTCATTGTTTGTGATTGGTTTATTACTTCAAAGTCGAGGTATCGCAGTCGGGATCGGGTCATTTCTTTCGTTTTCTTTAGCCGTATTAACATTGTTTTCACCATTAATTCCCAGGGTTAGCATTCTGGTGGTTAGCATTCATTGTATCACTGTCCCATGTTCAATTAATATTGGTCATGTCATTAAAAAGTACAGAAATACTGTTTTAAAGTAGGAAAGAAACGTTATTTTGGTGAATGATTTGTTTTTGACAGAGCAAAATCCATGAACAAATGGAGCTAAAGTCTATGCCTCCTATAAAACTGAAAGAACATTTTAAAAACTGCAAAAACATAATTTTCCCGCCAGTCACAATTATCAAAGAGTCATGAAATAACTCAAAATGGATAAAAACTGTATCAAGGGAAATCCAATAAGCTTCTGCAATGTCAAAAGTTCCAGTGTTGCGTTAATTTTTTCACCAAGATCTTGTATTGACGGGAGAGTGTGACCACTGCGCAAAGCCTTCTCCAGCACAAATGTGCTCAGGGAGAATTACCCACCATATTGCGGTTTACCATAAAAAAACAATACAGCAGGCACGCCTCTCTTTTAACTTTGTTTGAGCAGGAAATCATCTGCTCGTCTCCATGGAGATGTTGCAGCTTTCCTTTGACCAAATACAAAGATAAAAATAAATCTCTTAGATACTCTTTTAAATGCTTTATTTTGACAGCCCACTACAAAAAGAACATTGTCGGCATCCATTTGAGCATTAGGAGCATGTTTGGCATTGCCAGCATATGTGTTTATTGGTTTTAGTTTTACACTAGTCTTGTTGCTTTTGTGATGTAGCAAAACATAAGCTGAAATATTCCCGTGTTGGCTTTCAATGTTTACTTGGGACTTACGGTCAGTGCGAAGGTAGTTGTTGTGGAGCTGAAAGAGCGGGAAGCAGCTCCATGAGTCGACGGGCTGAACCTGCAGAGCCGAGTCCATATCTGCTCTGTACAACGACAGGAAGGCCTCGGAGTGCTCCGCCATCAGCTCCGGCCACCATAAGAACGCCTGAACAACAGAGACAGAGAGAGGAGAGATTAGCGTTTACATTATTGTCAATACGCAAGGACAGCGCCGACAAGAAGCGCAGTGAAAGCACATCCGTGACACCATCTTTGAGATAGAGCGAGAGAGAAAAAAGATTCATTAGTAATGATGCCAATGTTCTTATAGCCAGACCTGTGTGTTATTTCATACCTGCCAAAGGGTAGGTCAGGGTGTGTGGTCTGGGGGAGGGGAAATGGTTTCCACAGATGTCAACACCAAAACTACATGTTTGGCAGCACAATTCCAGATGTAACTGTTCAATTCTCAATTATTACGCTGCTCAAGGCGAAGTTGGAAGCTTGCGTACAAACAAAGGGGCGCCAGTGCTTTTGCCGGTAGCCTCAGGGCGTTGCTTAGAGAAAAAGCAAGTGGAACTATTTATTCCACTGTGAGTTAAACACTGTCCATGTCCCAAATATACTGCATCAACCCGAGCTCTAACCACTGTACTACCGTGCCGCCCGTCCTGCCCGTGCAATTTTTTTGGAAGCTAAACAAAAATCATAGCAACTGTTTATGGCAGTTGTATGATAATGGTAACTATAAAGACACGAGAAAAAGACAATCGTCTGACACTTAGCTTTTTTATTATCATGTTCCTTTCACAACTGCTTTGCTTCATTGTATGTTGTTGTCTTCTGATGAATGTCTTTCTCTGCCCATTGTATTGCATTGTACTGTACAATGCAATTCGGGCGGCACGGTAGTACAGTACTGTCCCAACCAAATAAACCAACCAATAAACACAAATCAGGCATTAGCCTCACACAGGGACATCTAATTCAAGGACACAATGACAGAAATATGCCTTAGCCCGCCTGCCTCGAAAATACAACTCTGAGGGCTGTTTCATAAAGCTGGTTTACTCTGTAAGCTAGGCTTATTTGGCAAAGTCTGGCTTATTGTGTTGTCTTTTTGGTGTCATAAACTAGGCT
The DNA here is from genome assembly GCA_021464625.1 of Proterorhinus semilunaris. Lineage (NCBI taxonomy): Eukaryota > Metazoa > Chordata > Actinopteri > Gobiiformes > Gobiidae > Proterorhinus > Proterorhinus semilunaris. Next base: position 24,168,835 of record CM038356.1, on the reverse strand, counting down.
CACTCTGAGTCTGGCTCAGTTACTATGGAAATATAGTCAAAGAACTGGTCCGGACCAGGCTAAGAGTAGACTGAGCACAAGCTATGTTTCTTCTTCGTGGAATCCAACACCAATGGGCATTGTGAATGACACAAGCAGGGTATTAGTATTATCATCTGGCCAAAATGTAGGTTGGCCTCAAAAATGTGAAAAATTACTTTATGCAATAAATTATAAATATACACCAAGATTGTATTTCACAGATGAGAGACAAAGACAAAGTTGTGTGACACATTAATGACATTATGTGTCATCAAAAAGCTTGTCCTTAAAAAAGAAACCCACAGGACCAGGGCTTAATTTGTAAATGTGTAGTTTCAGGAACACTTTTGGTCTGATGTGATGGATTCGGGGAACAGGCCAAAACATTTGCCGGAACACTCTCATTAAACACCATTATATCAGATCAAATCTTTGCCGGATCCTTTACCCTGAAAAATGGAAAACAAACAACAGCAATACATAACACTTAGCACTTTTGTAAATGTCAGCATTTTCTCATGTTATGTATTGTCTATTGGATAAGCACCAAAACATGAATCAGACTTTTACGCTCAAAAACGGACTCAAAACTCAAATAGTACTATATTTTTTTTTGCTATTTGGGCCACTACTTATTTTTTTACCCCCACTTGAGTAGTAACGTAAAAGTAACGTTAATCTTTCTTGAGTAAATATTTGGACTGCTCTACGCAGCTCTGGCCCAATACGGTGAAATACACCATTAAGGTTTTCTTTTAAATAAACTCTATAACCCTGGACGTGCAGGTTGAGCAACACCGTCATGTCCATGGTAAAGAGCATCCAGCCTCGGCAGCCCTGCAGTGGACCGGGTTCGCAGTTCAGGAGCTCGCGTGACCAGCGCTATTGACGACAAAAGGACCACGGAGTGAAAAGTACAACTGGTCTTGAACGCACCAAGGTCGCGTTTGTGTCGATGAGATCTGACGAGAGGCAGGAACGACGAGGTGGCAGGTACCGTGACTTCTCAGAGCGACCTATCGACTTGCTTAAAATGGGTCTTTTTTTAACTTTCTCTACCGGAATAGAGAGAGAAAAGAAATATCTTGCTTGAGATTAAAGGTGGAAGTGATTTATTTGTGTGTGTGTGCGTGTCTGTGTGTAAAGAAAATAATTGTAGATTTAAAATACATACCACATGAGTCAATGTGCACACCAAAAAAGTGCGAGAGAAGTCAATGGCATCATAAGTATCTCTTGCTTGAATATATTCAACGCATGATGCCAAACTGGACGTAAATTTGAATAATATGTAAGTTTAAAGTTCTGAATGCATCCATAGATAGGTTCACATTGCTTTATCACACACCAAATGACTTTTTGCCAGGCAATATGTTACATCAAAGTTGTTCGGTTTAGTTTATTAGTTTGTTCAAACAGGACCGTAATCTTATGAAAAGACAGAGGTGGGAGTAAGTCACTAAATGCAAGTCCCAAGTAAATCCAAGTCAATTGGTCATGGGGTCAAGTCATGTCATAGAATACACGCCGGAGTTGTGCCTAACTTCTAACTTATTATCAAAACATGTTTAATCTGCTTGAAAATATGTAAATATGCAAGAGCTTACTTGAAATGTTGCCCTTTTGATTTTTCTTATCAATATCAAACTTTTACGAAGTTTGATATTAATAAATATTTGAATTTTAAGTGTAGCCACTATTGAATAGTCACAAATAAAAGAAATTGCATTTTGAAGGTTCGAGTCCGCGTACCAAAGTTGTTAAAATACTAGTACAGTATTTTAAGGCAGGGGGCCCAGGGGGCTACTTTAAACAAGAGTCTTTGATACACGAGTTGCTTTTCCATGCAATCTTGAAGATAAATATAAAATAATATTTTTTTTTGTTTTTGCTTATTCTGACCATTTCTGAGCATACAGTACAGGGGATGGGACAAACCCTGTATGCTCAGATTCGCCCCTGTTCAAAGTACATTCGGCACTGTCTTCAGTCCTGATGTTACAGGCCTCTGTGTGGCTGCGTAAAACAGCCACTTACGGTACAAACTTGTGCGAACACCTGGAGTGTGTTTGTGCTCAGCTAAGAGAGAGAAAAGTCTCGTCACCTTTATTACTTCTCTGAAGTCTATGAATCTTGGATCACTTTTGAGAGTGTTTTGATCCAAAGAAACTCACATTTTCTCCTGCCTCTTCCCGCTGTATTGATCAGACGTGATGTGTCAGGAAACCGAAAGAGCATGTGGCTAATTACCATATGTAAACATAGATGTGCTCGAATAAATAATAAATATAATGTTACAACAAGTCATTGCAAGTCATTGACCTCAAGTCTCGAGTTAAGTCTCAAGTCACAAAAGGCAAGTCCTTAGTCAAGTCAAGTCTTATTGGAGCATTGGTCAAGTGAGTCTCAAGTCCTGAAAATTGCGACTTAAGTCAAGTTATGCGACTCGAGCCTCCCACCCCTGTGTAGCTACTTCCGATTTAGTTACAGCCACCCCCCAGTTGGATGAAATTTTTTAATCGTTGGCTTTGTTCAGGTTCCACAAAAACAAACTACTTGATGAGAAGTTTAAAAACTCAAAACAAGAGATTAAAAAAAATAAAAAAACTTGACAGACAAATGACAAAAGCTAATTAGAAAAATCAACGTGAGAGAACATGCGAGGACAAACTGGTGGAAAACACACAGTAATGATAATAGTGCATATATAAAATACTGCTGCTTTCTGTAACACATGCATTACGTGTATCAGGTACGTAAAAACGGTCAATGCAAAAGTCACCAACGTCAACAACACAATAGAAGCAAACTCACCTCTCTTCCCTTTCCCAGTTTGAAATCACAAAGAAACAGGAGAAATAAGAGCAGTTATCGGTGATTGCTTTAAATATTTGAGGACGACTGTCTGGCACTTCCCATTTATAACCCGTTTCCAGTCGACAGTAAGCTAACAGGTAAGAATATTAATAAACTGTTGCTACTCCCCATTAGTACTATACCTACAGAATATTAATCTATTTCTATTTTTGTAACAAACTAGACATACAACAATAACGGCTTCAGAAGAAAGAGCAAAAAACAATTACACTTGGAAATTGAAGTGACAACTTTTGACTGGGAAACTACTTTAGATTAGTTTTTGTTTTTTTCCATTTTATTACCGTCACGCTCACGTCTGCAGCGGTAATGTTAGCAGTGACAGTACAGCGAGCTATAATTAGCCCTGGAAACAGATGCTTGAGTGACACGTGTGGCCGAGATGCACGCATCTCAACACCTTTGATTGATCAGTTTTACTCAGGGAGACGTGCAGGAGTCTATGGGCCGTAGCTGAAGTTACCGACGCTGCAGAGATGGAGGTACAAGGACAGTGATCACTGAACTCTTGGGAAATGTGTTTTTGGGCTTTCTTTTCCCTTAGACTGGCAAGAGAAAGACGGGAACTATGAATAGACACTTTTTCCCCCCATCAGGTCAAAAGCAGCCGTGATCTAGACGAGGTTCGGTGACCCTTTTTTGAAGGCTTTTGTTGCTACGGAACCCGCATGGATGTTTCAGGTTTAGTACAGACCGTGTATTTATTCCTTTCATTTTATCTGAAGATGTTTTAGCCACGTGTTGCAGCATGTTACTCTCACCACTGAGCTCACTGGCTGCGCAAACCTTTACTCTTACTCTTAAACAGTTTTGACAGAGTATTTTTGAATACAGGTTTCAAGCTCTTCAGACGTGAGCTCAACATGCGGGAATTTCAGTTCAACACGGACCGGCACCTGACAACTAGCAATGTTTGATGGATTTGTATATGGCAGAAACCAATGGTAATTTCCCCAACAATTTTATTTTATTGTGCTTTGAGCAGGGTTTCATTAAACTGGGATGGTGTGTATTTTATCCTGAGCTTTTGATACTAAATGGGAAGCTGCAGTGATGTTTGTAGCTCAGTCAGGGACATGGTCACCATTGGACTCCTGCATTGCATTCCTAGCAAGGCCCTCCACTGCTGATGTCTCAAGCTCCTGGTTGTTGCACGTTTGTTCCAATGGAGAATTGTGGTGTTTAATATGAGGCGGTAGCTTTCAAAATCAGGACCAATCAGTGGAATTTATCCCCAGGTGGGATTGAATAATGTCAAATCCGGACTTGGACAACTCCATGCAGTCATGGAGTCGCAGTCAGGCCATCTCACTGGAAAAAATAAAATCTTATCTTTGACAAATGACTTAAAAGTGCTTGAATTATCGGAATATGTTCTGATTCTGAGTAGGTTTGGATTTCATTATTGCCAATGGAACTTTTCCAAGTCTTTGACTTTTTGTCTCATTTCAATTTTTTGGAATTAATGCTTGTTCCATTGGCAATCTTATTTCAAGACAGTCTAAACCTACTCAAAATCAGCATTAATTGTCTTAATTCAAGCAGATTGCAGTACATTAAAAGCACTGCTGGTCGAGTCCTGACCAGAAGCAGAAAATATGACCATATTAGTCCAGCGCTCAGGTCTCTGCACTGGCTTCCTTATGCTCAGAGAACAGATTTTAAACAGATCTGCCTGAAGTCACTTCCCAGTTCATATGAACTGTCTTAGGATCTGAGAACCTCAAGTAGTGGTCTTCTGCTGGTTCCCAAAGTTAGCATGAGGCTGTGTTCTAGTTTTGCTAAAATCCTTGACGATGTGAGGCAAGCGTCTAGTGTGCAAATCTTTAAGGCCAGGCTAAAAACTACAAAACTATACGATGACTGAAATACTTTATTCTATTCGTATTATTTGGTTTTCTTCATTGATTTTATCTGTCTGTTTTAATTGAAAAGTCATGTGTTTGTTTTTACTTTGAGGGTCTTTTGTATGAACAGTGATCAATACATCAATTTATATAGATTTTTTAAATCTGATAATAAAGGTCCAGAACTACTATAACCGTGACTGAATGCAATGGGGTGAGATCTGCCGTCAGTGTCAGGAGATACGCTAGTCGAAAGCCTGGCTTTTCCTACCGTTAAATATCGCAAGGCAGTACAGACCAAAAATACTCACTGACATGAGGCCTCTATACTTCTCTCGTGGGTCTAGACAGATGGATCCTATTTTGAAACTCCACATTTTGCCATTGATGAGTTCATACCAAAATAACGGATAACAAAGTGGTCATGGGTTCGGGTCCCGATTGAATCGAGCCATGTCTGCTCATGTCTGAGCAGCACAATAATCTGAAACTTTCACGAGCAGAAAGTGACGACTACAATTTTCTAAAGCAACATTTTGCATTATTGATACGTTTTGATTATGAATAGCGTATAATTCCGAAGTGAAAGGGGTGTTTCAAATATACACCACACCAATGTAAAAGTGCTCTTGTTATAATTTTCTTATTTCAAGTTTTTATTAAATGTGTTTGTTTTTTTTAGGCTGGCATCTTTCCGTGCAAGGAGTGAGTGGTACCTCAGAGTGATGCTCATCATTCTGCTGCAGGACTTCGATGCTGAGCTCTCCCAGTCTCATCATGTCCTCAAGCCTCTTCTCCGGAGCCGCCTGAGGGTCCACTGGAGGACAAACAAAAACACATCAGTAAGTTAAGTCGTTTTGGGTATATATATTTGATATTTTACATTTTAGAATTTGAAATAATGTCTAGTATATTAACACAGGAGCTGGACAAAAGTTTGCCTTGAACTGACTGGGTAATGACTTGGTAAAAACAAACTTTCAGTGTCTGCAAACAGCGTGGTTAGCAACTTCACAGCGTCGTGATGAACACACTTTTTGCAAAGAACTGTTCAGAACCGATCCAATGTCGGATTGTGGGCTTTGAAAATGTGGATTACACTTTGGGGTTTTGTCGAAAACACAATATGATACGAGAAAATACAGATCGGAGCGCTTCAGCAGTACAAGAAGGAACAAAAGCAATAGTTATAGCTGCCATCTTTCACAGTTAAAGTGGAGGCCCTTTGGTTCATTAGGATATGAATTTAACAATCACATCTAAGTTATTGCAATGGCATCTGGTGCAACACGTATCTTAGCTACCTTGTAAAACTGCTGATTCTACCACAGAAAATGATACGAGTTATATCATGTGAAAACTTTAATGATTTCTCTGATTCTCTTTTTTACAGGTTCAAGTATTGCATTGTACATAACGCAATTCATAGATTAAATTCCAGGGTTAGCGTATTCCACTCTAGCTCATGAACATAACACGAGACGTAAACCTTTATTATGCTGGAAAAAGCATTGACTGAAGTGTACCAGCTTTAATGCAGCATATGGTGGAGTGGAGATCTGGATTGAGACTGACAGTAGGGATGCACCGATCCGATATTGGCATTGGATATCGTAGCCGATACTGGAAACAATAAGATATCGGGTATCAGCTACAAATATCTGATACTGAACCGATACCTGTCAAAATTTATTTTTGATCACTGCACAAAGTGCCGTGGCTAGCAACAGTATTTTTTTGACTTGCAAAGTTTCTCAAGTTTCTCTTTAACAAGACAGAAAATATCTGTAAATATGATTTTAAAAAGGTGACTGACCAGTTAAGTATGGGCTCTTTTGGACACAGCCGCTGAATAGACTGGACATGCCTTGAAAACTATTGAGAACAAGGCCATGAAGGGCATTCTTAAGCTTGAAAAATAACCAAGTAATCCCTAACCCTGGTTTCTTTTCTGCCTGATCGGTCTGTGAGTGCGCTGCCTGACAAGAGCCAGCTTTTAAACCCCGTGCCTCTCAAACTCACGCTTTGTCCCATGTGATAGAGAGCGATAAGAAGACACAGACTCCAGTCCCAATTGGTTTAGGAATGACAACGCATGTTCCGCGCTAAACATGAGTAATAAAACAGCTGCATGAGTACAATGCCATACAATCACATGGCATCAATGTGGTGCCCCCTCGGAGCGCTCGATGCCCTACGCCCAGCGCGCGATGCGATATATAAGACATGACGGCACTGACGGGAGAGTGTGTCCTTGGCCTCACTCACCAAAGCTGTAAGCCCATTCAGCCACGTTTTCTTGTTACATTGATGGCTACTCGAAGGCTTCAGAGGAAATATGTTTGTTGCTGGAATGAGTGGTTGATAATTGCTGGGATTTTTCAGTATCGTTTGATTGTGATTTTTTTTTTTTAATTGGTGAAGTTGTTTGTATTTGGGACTTGTTTGTTATGGGAGCTGCTGTGGAAATTGCAGTCAGTCCAATGTGATTCAGGAAAACAGCCAAATATGACTTTTCTTACACTTACTCTTTTCTATTCATTTAAAATTATTTGTTTGTTTTAATTAGTGTACGTAAATTTCAATAGTTCAACGCACGCCATAAGGAAGAGCGCCTACAGCGTCACAGGGAAACAAAGGGACAGCAGTACACATGTTTTTTAAAGAGTTTTAGCAGCACAATTTACAGAAGGTGACGCTAAAATGAGAAGCAATCAGACAAGATATGCACAGTACTCTAAAACATCAGTTAGACTTTAGTGTACAATTTATTAGAAAAAAAAGGTTGGTCCCTCAGCAGTAATTGCAGTGTACACATCTAAGTACATTACTAAATGGATTTGATAAAGATGGAACGACCTTCCTATCCAAAGAGCACTGCACTGCTTAAAGTAAGCTAGAAGTCATTTACACTTCAATTTAGAAAAAAGATCTCATCATACACAAATTAGATGAAAAAAATCTTAAAGTGGACATGTCATATGAGGCGTAAAAGTAGACATAAAAACAGCATTGATTACATTTTATCATTTGAAATCATGTGTCTGAAAGAGAGAAATCGTAACAATGAAATGCAGGCGCTAGACCTGGAGAAGACCATGCCTTTCTTAGTTTAAGGGGGGGAAAAACAACTTGCCCCACTGACAGATTTTTTTCTAATGAGTTGCTTAAATCAGGGACAAATTCTTATTTTTTTTCCCCAAGAACATTTTACTTATTACTACATTATTCTTTTCAAAGGGCCTTTACTGTCTCTGTGTTTTGCACTCAGTTCATTTCCTTTTGTCCATATTTTGCGAATAACCCATCCATTCACCTTTTATCTGCGCGTAGTCGATTAGTTGAGTATAGTTTATTTGAGCGGCCTTTTCCAAACACTTCTGCACCAGGTTCCTCATCTCCTCTGCCGGCACTGGAGTGGTGATGTCCTTCATCAACACCTGAAGAAATGAAAAAAAAAAAATGCACATTGATTCAGATTCTCAAGCCAAAAATCCTTCAAGGACCATTTAGTTATTGTTTGGGAAGTTAGAATACTAGCCATCATCTTCTCGGCCGCTGCCAAAAAGCATTGTGCGATATGAACCGGGCTTCAGAGAGTCGATTACCCTCATCAACTATGTGCACTTTTTCAGATTTTTGACCCAAACACATAACACTATCCACTATTTTTGACAGTGAAAGGAGTCCTTTCAACACGCCATTGTGTGTACTTGTTGAAAGCTGTTATCGAGATGAACCTTACTCTCAAAAGAGACTTTTGCCACGAGCACTTTGGCAGCGTCCAGGGAGATTTCAGATCAAAAAACACATTTCTTTACAGAGTTCTGGGAGTAAGTACGGACATGAAGGACACTGTGTTAAATGTACTTGGACGGAAAAATATTTGGGCTGTGGGATGGCTTTGTGTTCACTCTATTTGTCAAGACTACCAATGCAGAACTACGGACAAACCATTGAACAAAGGCCCCCCGTGTGATTCCCGTCATTGTAGGATTTATTTTAATCTTTTTTTTTTACCCGTTCTTGTAGGGACAGCGTTGCCTTCAGGGCCCCATCTGGTCGTCCGAAGGGAAAGCAGTACCTACAGATGAAGAAAGAAAACAGGCAATGCTTTTAGGGACAATTTCAAGGACAAATTAGAAAGAGATAGAGAGAAAAAAAAAAAAGCACAATAAAAACAACAAGGAGGTAACATCTGAATGACGTGTTCAACAGATGGCAGGCTCCTTTCACGTCGCTGCTGCGATGAAGACGCCGTTCACACCTATGGGCGCTGTTCACGTTGTTAATTGACAAGTGAACAGTACTTCATAAACAAAGACGCGGGGCCATGCTGGTCAAACTTGTAATGAACAGAGATGGGATGAGCAAAAGGAGGCAGGGTTTTTGAGGAATAGGTATTGTTCATTTTATAGAAGATTTGAATGAAATTAGCGAAGGATTGAATCATTTCTGCCTCTGACCAAGAGAGAAGGGATTTGTACATGCCTTTTTTTGTTCCCGTTGTAACTGTAAAATGCATCCAAGTCATTCCCCGTTGACCACCTGGGGCTGGATCGGCATATTGCCCTCATAAACAGATTACCTCAGACATCGAATCACAACCCTATGACTTACGGAAGAAGGCCGGTCCTGCTACATAGAGATCTGATTTCCCATACGGGGGAATTCAGACCAGTCAAAGTGCTGTTGAGGATGTAGAGGTTTGGCATATCCAGCATTTAAATTGTTTAGACCAAAATTCTGACCGTAGAGTATTGTTGTTTGCAAAGAGCTTCCGTTCCAACAAAAAAAAAAAAAGTTGGAATAGTCGTATTCGACCCATATCAACCTATATGGGTTTTTCTAAGGCCGATGCAGATATGCACCGCCGATAATTCTAAACATGGTTCGTCATATATTAATATATATTCCTGGTACAGGTGGAGGAACCTTATTGGTGGGTTACTTGTATTTAGCCCACATGTTGTTCTTTTAAGTTTGTTTGACCCCCTGAAGAAGGCCTTTGAGGCTGAAATGCGTTGGGGCTATGTTTGTCCATTTAGACATGCCATAAAATAAAGGCATTTTAACTTCATCGGAGAGTGCCTTGGTTTTTCTGTTTTTTGAACTACTTTCCCTAAAAGAGCACCTCTGGTTTTTAATTACTGTGGATGTCCAGGAAGCGCTTTCCCCTTCTTTTTGATATGTTTTGTCATATAATCCTGTGTAAGATACTTCTAAATTGCAAGATGTGTCAGTGTTTATTTATTTGTTAGGGACATAGGGCTGATTTATTAAAAGAACATCCCTGTTTAGTTGGTACTTCAGAGGATGCTCATTTGAAAGACAAAATGAGCAGATTCTAAAAAAACAAATACACCGGTAAGTCTTTATTTCTTTTGGTTCCAAAATTATAAGCATTCACCGCAATGTTCCCCATCTCCTCTGAGGCCTAGGGAGGCTCATGTTAAGGCTCTGACTGAGCTCTTTTCAGTGCAGAAAATGGGACGTCTCTATCACTTTCAGCTCTGGAGATATCAGCCTTTTAGCCTGATATCGGCCCATAGCCAATATAGTAAAATACCCAAATATCGGCCCAGTATATCGGCTGGCCGATATAAAACACAAAGAGCAAGACGTTCCTTTAATTTGACTTTTAGTTAAACTACAGCACTAGTATTTGACATTTTGCACATTTCCTGTTGTAATAATACCCTGTAATGAGACTGTAGTTACACCACCTGCTGCTGTACTTTTCAGCTCTTCTAGCTTTGCCAATTGACCATGGTTAGTTTACTTTTTTAATAACCGGGATCAACTAAATGAATAAACTGCTCTTACTGACACCATTTTGTTGGATAAATTGCAGTTGAAAAACTACAAGGTAATGAATGTTTAGCGTCCGTAATCTAAAATCAACTGTGCAAAGCCTGCTCTTATCCCTGCGTCATTTGCATAATCCCGGCATTGATGGCCCATTGTGTGGCCACATTAGCCTGTTGTTGAGGTGAGTTGGTAAAGACGGCGGCTGGTTCCCTTCTCCGCTGTAGGGGCCACATGAAGGGGCCCCTCTCAGGAGTGAAGGGTTTGAATGGGCGGACGGGCCGCCGCTAATGGCCGAGTCCTTTTCAGACGAGTGTCGCTCAAGGTCTTTAGGTCTGCTGCTTTCAAACTGCGCTCACAATGTGTTCACACCACGAGCTGGGCCTCAATGGACCCGGGGAGGTCTTACCAGGAGCTCGGGCCCTGCACCTGTTGTTGGGGCTGATCACTTTAGAAATAACCAAACATACCTGCAGTTTGGACCACAACTCCACCACATCCTTTTGACACAGGATACCTGCATGTTCTTACTTTACAGTGCAGTAATAACAGGGTGTAAATTGAGTGGCGTGGATACATTGAGAGATGTCAATTTGAAACTTTTGCTGTAATATAAACTCATTACATGCAAAGTCAGATATGTGTGGCCTTTACTTGTTATCAGTTTGATTATTACAGCTCAGCTTGTAAAATCCCCAAATTAAAACTCTCATTAAATTTGAATATTTTGAAAATGGACTGTAAACCATAATCATCAAAAATATAACAAATAAAGGCTTGACATATGTCACTTTGTATGTCATGAGTCTATATCATAAATTAGTTTCACATTTTAAGTTGAATTACAGAAATAAATGAACTTTTGAACAATATAAACATTTTCCGAGTTTCACCTGTAAATATGAGGGGGGAAAATGAATTGCAAATTGTATGTTTTTCCATGTAAAGTAAATAAGGCATACATTGTCATTTGGCCCTTTTTGCAGTTCAAAGGTCAATAAATAAGGCTACGAATTAGATATTTAAAAAAAAAACTCAGTTCAAGACTGCGAAATTTGTAGTCTGTATGGGAGCTGGAGAAACCTTATAACACGTAATTTGAATAGAATGGGCCCTAAAGTTTTGTACCATCTACGCATGCGCCTGTGTATTTCTCCCGTCTTTAGCCGCGGCGAGGGCCACAGCTGTCTCCCAGAAAGGAAATGTCCATATTTGTGAATGACCATGTGTGGGAAAGACGAGGGACCGCTGCGCTGGTGTACTGGTGTATTTCCAGTAAATCTCTGCCTCGCTAGCGAACAAAATGAAACAAAATAAGCATTGCAAAAAGGGAGTTTGGTCATTTTAAGAGTAATAACTGAGCCTCTTCTGACCTCAATGACATGTAGGAACAGTTTGCGCAAACAGATGGAAAATGGCATCCCTCTCCATTTGGTAATTTCTACTGTACCTAAAGTGTGTGATCTGGTTCTCCAGAAGAGTCATGAGACGGGTCCTCACTGCCTCGAACTGCTCCTTCTCCTCCACCGTCACTGTGCCCATGCCATCGGGTCTGAGGAGAAACAACACAGAGCACAGAAACACGTCAAACTGAAGCTATACACATGCAGTTCACACACATACTGAACATCTACACTGAATTGAGGAGGTCAGAAATCGATGGTAGACTCTTCAGTGCAAATAACATGAGTACATTAATGGGCTGTAAGCGTCACGTCACTTCCCAGTGGATCCTCACTGATTTCCCACGAGTCATTGCATCAGTGGCGAAGAATTCACTGTATACTTCCTTGCTCATAGGTGTTTTTGCCTTGACGAAAACATTAAAATAGCACCAAGATTTTGAACGAGTCACTCAAAAAATAATTGGCCTGTCTTAAGTATAAATACTTTTTTGTTGTTTTTGTGGTGTTGTTTTTTGATACTAGCAGTTAATCCTACCTCAATGAACAGACGTTTCCTGCAGTCAAGTATTTACATCCAACGTAATGTTTTTAACGCGTAGCCAGGGACCTCCCATCAGTATCTCACTGTTTGTGATGTTTTCTTGAACTATTCCTTGATTTGAGCAAGACATCGCTCATCCTTATTGGGAAAAAAGCGGGAGGAAGGACCGCAACCTCCGGAGATCCGGCGCTCGGAAGTCACGTGTCACTCGCGACGTTACATCTTGTCTCCCGCTTTTGTCTGTGAAGAAGATGGACTTTTACCAGAGTGTCTGCTGCTGATTCAATCAAGCCCACGTGGTTGATCCCAATCACAACCAAGTCTCAAGACATAGCCAACAACAAAATGCTAAAAGTATGGATTAGGGTTGGAGATGAAGATGAGGGCGCAGAATGTTATTGCAGCAATATTATTTCATCTCATCTTCTGTGTTTTTACAGATGGAGGTAGAGATTTAGGTTAATTTAGATGAATAAAGAGAATAAAATAGCTGTAAATAAATTTCCCCCATTGGCTTAAGGCTTTGATTTTGAAGTATTTTGTCAGGTGCAAATTATATCGCCAAATATATTGTTATCGTGATATTTCTTTTTTATACCGTGATATACATTTTTGGCCATATCGTCCAGCCCTAGTATGTATAAGCTTTGTTTTATTTTTTTATTGTAAACAAATGTTCTAGAGCTGTCATTTCTGCTAGTCAAAGTTAAACCCCTCCCACTGGTCTTCAATGAGTCCACCTGCTGCCAGAGTTCATCAGTGCAGCTAACGAAGCTTCGCTCAATCAATCAATGGTTTTATATAGCCCAATATCACAACAGGAGTCGCCTCGCAGGGCTGCACCAAACATTAAAACAAAACAATGCAATGTCCAAGCAAATGTAGTGTCCAGGCGGAAATCATGCCCAGACAGGGGTAATGTCCATATCAGCGTCAGCAGGAGATTGAACCAAGCCAAGGGCATCCCCGGTCCAGAGACTCTCCTTTCACAGCAAGGAAAAACTCAAAAACCCAATGGGAGAAAAGAGAAACCTCGGGAAGAACCACAGAAGAAGAGATCCACTCCCATGGACGGACAGGCTATAGATAGACCCGGGGCTGATGGGATTGGGAGTCCCGCTGCAAACGGGGCCCGGGCCGTGGAAGAACCTTCTTGGAGCTTCAGTTCTTCTTGTCCAGTTCTTGTTGTTTAAGGATTCCTTGATGGAAAACGCCTGTATGGCTGAGAGCTTGTGCAAACATATTTCTTTTTTCACAATTCATAACCACTGGATCTTTTTTTTTCTCTTTCAAAAACACTGAGTTGTACTGTCAAGGCCCCCTGCACTCCATCTAAAATTATAGCATTACATTCTACATTCTGTGAACACTTCCTATAGGAGTGACACAGATACGCATTTACCTTCAAAAGAATCATTCCAAAAATCAATGTCACATTACACAGATTCATGAAGCGCTAATCGCTCTTTATGCATTAGTATCCTGCATTAGTATCCTCATCACAAGTCTGTGATGAGGATATTTCAGTGTGAACATGAGTTAATGAGGGGATTGATCCTATTCTCCAGATGGAAAGAAACTCAACCATTCAATATTTTTTCTTTCCATAAGCACCTAGGTTTCTGCATGGGACTGCACATATGTAACATGCCATGGCCTAAAATCTAATCATTTTACTACAGAAATAAATCCTTTACCTTTACCTTTAGATTACAGAAAAGAATAGAGCGACTTAAGACGACTTTTACAATGCGACTCATTTCTGGCTCGCCTCCTTTTTAATCCCTTAATATCAGATTTATATAAACATAATTGTACTTGTTTTAGTTGAAATATTGTATTGTAATGCTCTTAAAAAAAATAAACAGGGCGCTCATAAAAAAAGTACTCTCCCTAGGCCTTCCCTGAATAAAAGAAGATAAATAACACAACACAACTTCTAAAGCAATGGCAAATAGGAATCACTTGACACGTATTGGGACACAACACTACAAAATCCGTGGGAAGGTTTAAAAGGACCCTTAGATACATTCAGGACAGAAAGAAAAAGTGTTATAAAGCTTAGGGATGGCCGATATATCGGCGCCGCCGATATTAGTCATTTTTTCACATATCAGTATTGGTCCGATATGGGAAAATTTTAGCCAATATTTTTGTTTCTTTTAAATATTTAGTGCGCCGTAATGTCGTAGCGCACTTGAATGCACCAGCAGTGTAGACGGGCTGCACTGGCCTGACTGGGGCAACAGTTTATTACAATTATCTGAATTAAACAGTGGCTCCTAAAAATAAAGAAACTCCATCATAAATTCACACGTCTCCAAAAGAAAGTATGTTTTTACTAAGTTTAAACAAAATGGAGCGGACACTTCGACACCACAGAGATACAAGTTGCTGCTGTTACCAACTGGAATAAAACTGCCCCAAGGACATTATTTTGAGTCAGGATTAATATGAATCTTTTTCTCATGGATTGTCGTGACATCTGAGTGGTGAGTATTACAAAGATTTCTCTGTCCTGACGCCAGATTTATAACTTTGTTTGTTAGCGTAGCATAGCTTCTAACAGGCTAAAGGCTACAACACATAAACATTGGCTTTCTGTCATGTAGGTTTACTACGTGATGATCATGGCTGTATTCACGTTTACTGTGCCCACTTTTGTCATGTTAATGATCCGTGAAAAACAGGCCTTTTTGTGCATATTTAATTAGACGCATTTGCGATCGTTGGCACATTTTTCATTGAAAACAATGCAGTTCAAAGCTCATGCTAATCTTGTAAATCTACTGTTTTCCTTTTGCCTGCAAAATGACGTAATTTTGTTGTCGGCGCTCCTGTTCGGCAGCTCTTGCTGACACTTCGGTTCAGCAGAACTTTGTTCGGCAGGGCTGCGAGAACTCTCGCTGTGATTGGCTGGATTTTTAGGCCTTTCAAAATAAAATCTTTATATTTATGGTTCTAAACATGACAAAATGTGCAAAAGTTCATGGTGTATTAGTGCTTTCGAGAGGCACTGTATATTGGACTTGCTCGCCGTGTAGTAGACCGTGAAGCTGTAAGGTTGTAGGGCCAGGTACCAACCAGCGATTCTTGTGTTGGAGTCTTTCATTTTGTGGAGCACCCGCTGGTCAGTCTCCTAGCTGAAGTGACGCCCCAACAGGTACTATCTCAGTGACTCGACTGCCCACTTCATGGCCAAGCATTCTTTCTCCACTGTCGAATGTCTGGTCTCTGTCCAGCAGTTCTTCGCATTCTGGCCTCATGATGCTGTTAAAGTGACATAATGCTATTTTTTGCAATTCTAAAGCTTTATACAGAGCTGTCCTCAGAGAAGTTTATCAGATGTGTTTAAAGTTAAAACATTTAACTTAAACAACAGGGTAGGCTACATGTTTATATAAAAAATACAACAAATAGTAGCCTAGCATATTCCCAGTGTCACCGTTTCCCATTAATAGAGATGGGTGAAAGAGTAGGTCTGAGTAAATATTTATCCAATAACAAAATGACATTTCACTCTAACATTGCATTTGATCTTTTAAATATTCTTCTAATAAAAAGGACTGTTTGTTCCATCAGAGTGTGTGAGACAGTGAGTCCCAGACACACCAAGCATTGTATTGTTTATTTTCCAATAGTGGAACGACAATTTGAAAACTTTGAAACAACATTTGAGTGAGCATTTCTATTGATCAAAATAAATCGTCAAAATAAATATTGGCAAATATCGGATATTGGCCACAGCAGCGAGGCAAATATTTGATATCGATATAGGCAGAACATTTTCATATCGGACCATCTCTAATAAAGCTATAAACTACTTTAAGCAAAAGCCCATTTATTTGTGTGAGGTTTCCAAAGAGACAACCACTCGAGTGATGCTTCTAAACCTCTGCTATCCAAGTTGTCAAAGCCGCCTTATACAGCCCCCGATCCCTTTGTGGATGTGGTTTACTGCCTAAAACTGGGAAAATATCACTCTTGTTTTCACCAAACTGCACGATAAGCTACCAAACCCTTTAGGCTGACCCCAGGAGTCAACCAATCTCCCTGGATCTGCTCAAGCCTAACCGCGGTGGAAAATACCGCTTTGATAATGTCTGACAAGTATTCATTGCGTCCCTGTGAATAGGCACTCTGGCAAAAAGGGGAAAAAATGCAATCAGTAGCCAGCGCGCCCAGCCTTGACTCCTCCGTAGAGCTGAAAGAGAATAGCAGCCTCTCCAAACGGCACTCGCGGTCGCGGGAGGGAAAGAAGCAGAGGTTGGCTGTTAATGAGTTGTTCTTATAAAAGGCTTTTCTGGTCAGCCCCTGACCGCTGGGCTTCGAGTACCAACAACTCCTGCAAGCTGCTCTGGCAAAGCTCCCCGAGTCTCTTCAGAAGCGAGAAAGAATGTATGTAGTCTGGTAAATAAGGAATGAAAGAGTGTGAGAAGTTATATATATATATATATATACACACATACATATACATATATGAAAAGACCAGTAGGTTATATAGGGTTGAATTCATAAATGTTAAAAAGGAGTTATTTACATCAAGTGCTCATGTGCGTTTGACGCCACTCAAAACCGGGGTAAACTTCCTATCGAACTAGCTCGAAGTGTATAAAATGCACAGGTGGCATTGTTCAAGACAGGGCAAGTGGAGGAGACGTGTTCAGAATATACTTAGACGCGGTATAAAAGGTAGAGGTAACACGTTGTGCGTTCAGTTTGAAAGCTACAGGGAGCTGGTTCATGTCAACAAAGCTATTTTCACAGTTTAAGTGTTTTCAAACTTAAAGTGTTAGGCTACTTATAGTCAAGGCAAATCAGTGAAAACAGCGTGTGGTCGTGGGTTGGTCAGGATTTTGAGGCCTGGCGCTCCCTCTGCAGGCAGCGGTGGGAATGGCGCAGTGTAGAAAAACGGTCACTTTCAGTGAGCATATCGATGAAGCCATGATAAACACACTTATAGTGCAGAATATCTCAGAACGGCTCCATTGATGGATTAAAAATATGTTTGTGACAGTTTAGGGTTCCATCAATGCATCAAAATACAGAAAGATTGGATCGCTTCAGTGGTAGAAGAAGAAACGACAAAAGAGCCCGAATGATTTTATAACATGGTTAAAAACTCAAAACAGTAAAAAAAAAAAAAAAAAAAACTCCAAAAAGTTGAAAAATGTGTCTCCTTGAAGTAGTTTTCACCAATAAAAACTCCCATGATAAAATGACTGCCAGCATTTTAATTTATTTACAAGGTAAAATGCTACAGAGTACACCATTAAAGGGACTAAATGCAATGGTATTTTTTATACTCACTACTGCCACCTCAGGTCATACACGTAACTGCCGTCTCTATATTAAGCTTGTGCATGAAGGCACTTCGGACCCGAATGAACACCTTTTTGAGTGCAGGATTTTAGAGGCAGTTGTGGTGAATAAGTCTGGGCTCATTCTACACATTAGGACATTACTGGAACATGTAAAGGGAGGAAAATATTTGTTTTTACATTTTTAAACTCTGTATAGTCCCTTTAAAGTGATAGCCTGTAAGATTGCAAAATTTGTGTGAGTGGAGTTAAAAAGTAAGTCCCTCCGCTCCTGATTGGACCTGAAAGCCAATCCTAGTTTGCGCAATGATCAAGCTCCTTCCCTCTCCCTCTGGATTGGACCCGACAAGCCGGTCCACAGGAAAGCTCGTCTTATTGGTCAAAGTTATATCTGTAGCAGTAGGACTGTATTGGACTACACGTCCCATAATGCTTTGTACCTACGGGTGATAGGTGACTTCCGGGTATTCACTAAAGAGTTTGCTAAACAAGAGTCCACTGTGTCCCGTGTCTTCATTATACATGGTGTCAGAAGCTACGAACTACATGTCTCCGCGATATTTACGGGCGCGTTACAGTCCTGTTAACTAGCGGGAGGTTTTTTGCGCAGTTTACAACGAAAACGGCCGGCAAGGAACTCCGGCGCTAGCTGCAAGCTGTACGAGCGTGCTAAGATACGGCCCCGCGTGTCACATGTCTGGTGAGGAGGACGTACAGAGAGACGGTGCATCAAGCTTGGGTCCTGAAAGTGACGAAGAAACCAGGGATTCAGCAACAGAGATGGCGACCACTGTACAGTTAACTCCTCCTGAGGCATTTGATTTTTCTTGTCCGTCAGAATGGCCGAAGTGGATCAGAAGATTTGAAAGGTTTCGTATTGCAACAGCGTTGGACAGCAAAACAGAGAGTATCAAGTCAACTCACTTCTGTATGCTATGGGAGACGCTGCTGATGACGTTTTAGCAGTTTTGCCATTAACTGCTGAAGACAAGAAGAAATATGATGCAGTTAAAGCAGCGTTTGATAAGCACTATGTTGGAAAACACAACGCTTTGAGAGAGCGCAGTTCAACTCCAGACGTCAACAGGATGGTGAGAGTGCAGAATCATTTATTACAGCTGTACATAAACTTGCAGAAAACTGTGGATTCGGTGTGCTTAAAGAGGAGCTTATTCGGGACAGAATTGTAGTTGGTATAAAAGACAAAAGACTGTCAGAGCAGCTACAAATGGACTCAGAATTAACCCTTGCTAAAGCCATACAGAAGGTCAGACAGAGCGAAACTGTGAAGAAGCAACAAACAATAATGCATAGCAGCTCTGCAGAAGACAAGACACTGAACGTGGATGCAATAAAGGCAAACGTAAAGAAAAGAAAAACGCAAACATGGCAACAGTCAAAGAAGGGACATTATACGCCAGTGAAACCAGTTGAAAAAGAGTGCGGCCGCTGTGGTCGTAAGAATAAACATTCATGAAAAGACTGTCCTGCCAGAGACGTACAGTGTAGAAAATGTCAGAAAAAAGGACATTTTGCTGTAGTTTGTCGCAGTAGTGGAGCTGTAGGATTAAAAGAAGTCACAGAGGACCAAAATGACACAGATGGAGAGGAATGTGTGTTTTTGGGAGAAATTGGCACAGAGAGGTCAGAGCCCTGGGTGGAAAAGATCAAGCTAAATGGGGAAAATGTCCAGTTTAAACTTGATACGGGGGCAGATGTTACTTCCATTCCAGAGAGACTGTACAAACCCGAAAGAGACGGTAAGCTGCAGACACCCAAAAGGAAACTTCTAAGGCCAGGCAGTTACCCACTCAAAGTAAAAGGCTGCTTTGGGGCTCAGTTGCTAGTGAAAGGGCGCTGCACGTCACAGGATGTCTACCTAGTGTCAGGCCTAGTTCAGCCACTATTAAGCAGACCAGCCTGTGAGGCATTGGGGTTAGTCTACAGAGTGGATACAGTTACAGAACCTGAGACAGATTTTAGAGCAGCATACCCAGAGGTGTTTCAAGGGTTGGGCAAGCTGAAGGAACCTTACCACATAGAGTTAGAGCAGGGAGCCACACCTGTAGCTCTTTCTGCCCCACGACGTGTTCCTCTCCCCTTGAGAGATGCTGTCAAGGAAGAGTTACTCAGAATGGAAGAGATGGGAGTCATTTCAAAAGTCACTGCGCCTACAGAGTGGTGCTCAGGCATTGTTGTCATTCCCAGACCAGCCAAGAAGCCACCTAGAATATGTGTAGACCTCACACCTTTGAACACGGCAGTGAAAAGAGAACGTCATATTCTCCCGGCAGTGGATCAAACTCTTGCTATGATGAAAGACGCCAAAGTATTCACAAAGTTGGATGCCCGTTCTGGATTTTGGCAAATCCCTCTCACACCAGAGTCACGGCCCCTCACAACCTTCATCACGCCTTTTGGGAGGTTTCAGTTCAACCGCCTTCCTTTTGGAATAGCGTCCGCGCCAGAGCATTTCCAAAGGAGGATGTCGCAGATGCTGGAGGACTTTGACGGAGTCATTTGTCATGCTGACGACGTGCTTGTGTATGGCCGAGACAGACAGGAGCACGACCAGAGGCTGCGTCGTGTGCTCCAGAGGTTCCAAAAGGAGGGTCTCACTCTCAATGAGAAGTGTGAGTTTGCCAAGAACGAAATCATGTTTGTTGGGCACAAAATTTCCGAAAAGGGCATAGAAGCTGACCCAAACAAGGTAAAGGCAATTCAGCAGTTGCCACAGCCCAAGTGTGTGGAAGATGTGCGGCGTCTCATGGGTATGGCCAATTACCTTGCCAAGTTCATGCCACAGCTAGCTACCATTACCACACCACTGAAGGAGCTGCAAAAGGACAGAAACGAGTGGATATGGGCAGAGCCACAGGAAACGGCATTTGGGAAGCTTAAGGAGATACTGAGTTCCCCTGAAGTACTTGCTCAATACTCCAACACAGCAGATACAAGAGTTGCTGCAGATGCATCGCCATATGGTATTGGAGCCGTACTCACACAGAAGCAGTCGGACGGCCTGTGGCGACCAGTAACCTACATTTCGAGAGGATTAACAGACACTGAGAGGCGCTATGCGCAAATAGAAAAGGAGGCGCTCGCGGTCACATGGGCGTGTGAAAGACTTTCGTCATATCTCATGGGTCTACTGTTTACGCTGATCACGGACCACAAACCCCTGGTCCCTCTTCTGAGCACGAGAGGTTTGGACGACCTTCCTCCACGCATCCTAAGGTTCAGGCTTAGGCTACTGCGCTTTTCATTCAAAATCGTCCATGTTCCAGGGAAGACCCTCGTCACAGCCGATACTTTGTCACGCGCTCCCGTGGAGGGTCCGCCCTCTGCAGCAGATCTTCAGCTGGAGAAAGAGGTAGAGGTTTTTGTGGACACTGTTGTATCCTGTCTCCCAGCCACGGACAAACGGTTGGAGGAGATCAAATCAGCACAGGAAAAAGACAAACTCTGTACGAAAGTGATGGACTATTGCCTTATAGGTTGGCCAGAGAAATGCAACATAGATCCAGATGTAAAAAAATATTGGCAACACAGGATGGACTTAAATGTCAGTCACGGCCTTCTCATGAAAGGGGAAAGACTTGTGATCCCACCTCCCCTGAGAGCAGACATTTTGCAGCGTCTGCATGAAGGTCATCAAGGGATTTCCAAATGCAGGGCCAGAGCAAAGGAAGCAGTCTGGTGGCCCGGCATCTCAGCTCAGATAGGTCAAATGGTGGGCAATTGCGAAACATGTCAAAAATACAGACTGCAGAACCGCGAACCACTGTTGTCCACTCCACTTCCAGACCGCCCCTGGCAGAAGGTTGGAATGGACCTATTCGAGTGGTCGAAGAAACAGTACGTTTTGATCATTGACTTTTTCTCGAGATACATTGAAGTAGCACAGCTCAAACAAACATCAGCAGAGGTCACTATCAAAGCTGTCAAAGAGGCCTTTGCTAGACATGGAACTCCAGAGACTGTGGTGTCGGATAACGGACCGCAGTTTTCCTCAGAACAGTTCAGACAGTTCGCAAAGGAGTACCAGTTCACACATGTCACAAGCAGCCCCAGGTACCCCCAGGCCAACGGGGAGGCCGAGCGTGCTGTTCGCACCATCAAGGACTTGTGGAAAAAGGACAATGACTTTAACAGAGCTCTGCTGGCGTACAGAGCTACCCCACTGGAACATGGGTTCTCGCCAGCACAGCTGCTAATGGGAAGAAACCTCCGCACCGCCCTACCTCAACTCACGTCCAAGTTGGATCCTACATGGCCGGACCTGCAAACCTTTCGCAAGAAGGATGAGGAGGGGAGGTGTGAGCAGGCAAAACACTATAACCGGAGACATCGTACAAGACAACTTTCAAAACACCTGGACAGAAAGTTTGGATTACAACTGAAGGAACTACAGGAGAAGTAGTAAGACCCGCTAACACTCCCAGATCTTACGTGGTAGAGACTGACCGGGGTTTCCTCAGGAGAAACAGGAGTCACCTTAGACCTACAGGGACTCTTACCAGATCGGGTCGGGTTGTGAGACCTCCTGATAGATTGGATTTGTGAAAGTCACATGTTTAAATGGAATATAAGTTGTTTTTTTTTGTTAGGCGGCAGTTGTAAAAAAAAAAAAAGAAAAAAAGAAAATAGATATTCATGCTGAAAACGGTATACAGCAGTTTGTTTGTTTTTGCTGCCTGTCACTTAATACCTGTTAATTCTATGGAGTATGACTTCAGCTAAAAGGAGGAGGTGTAGCAGTAGGACTGTATTGGACTACACGTCCCATAATGCTTTGTACCTACGGGTGATAGGTGACTTCCGGGTATTCACTAAAGAGTTTGCTAAACAAGAGTCCACTGTGTCCCGTGTCTTCATTATACAATATCCATGGATTCTGATTTGTGTCTGAGATCAGCCAAGGCCTATTACATGTGTACAACATTTAAACATACAGACTTTCACTTTAAGATACAACGCTCATGACCGACTCATGTGTGACGGCGACTGAACCACTCCAGTTCATGTTAGCACAACCTCTAATCCTGTCATCCAAAAGTGTCACCTCACTGACCCCCTTGACCCCGCGATCAGCTCCGCCCAGGACAGCGCTACAACAAGCACCAGTCAATCCGGAAGAATATAAAGCAAAGTAGAGGGGCCGGCCCACACAGGGAGCGGCTTGTTCTGCTAAAGGGCCTCACTGCGGGGGGGGGGCCCATGTGTACTGAAGTTGCCGAGTCAGGGGTTGGACCTACATGCCAGTGCACCAGTGATCACCAACTACAGCTGGGGAGAAACCAACTGCGATTGAACATCAGGGTTAACATGCTTTTTACACCCCAATGGAGACAGGTTATTTAGCGCGTTATATTACTCAATAAATGCTAAGTAACGGCAGCCTTTGCGTTTAGCTAATTGTGACCATTTCAAAGGCTATTCCCTATTGATCGCAATTAATTATGCTGCCTTAATTCGAATGTACACGCGTGTCTTTTCCAGTAGGCTGTGATGTTTGGGTGGACTTGGTCTTTGATAAGCCATTTTTCTTTAAAGACATTATTAAGGAAATGATTTGCAATTTATGTTTTAAGACAAGCTGAAATGACTGGGTGATAACTAGCCCCAGATCCTTGGCCGTTCGGTGGCACGTCCCTCACTCCAAAACGCTTACACGGGGCTCAAACGCTCAGAGCGGGAAGAGAGGCGACAGCTTGTCATGCTTCAGACACATTGTTGCTGTTAAATGAAGCGCGTGCACTGGAGCCAAGGCCTGTCAGCAAAGAGGGGGGCGGGGGTGGAGAGAGCGAGCGAGAGAGAGAGAGAGCGAGGGAGAGGGAGGCAGTGGATTCAAGTTTGTGTGTTTACATTCGACCTGTATCAAGTGTAAATGGTAAGTCAGGGATTTGCCCGCGGCGCTTTGCTTCTCGACGGAGACAGAGAAGGGATGTGGCAGCGGACCAGGTTTGGATGCCACTCCAGTTTAAGACACCGGGAGGTCAGTCCGGGTCAGGGATGTCCAGATGAATTGGTTTTTACTATCCCAGTAGAAGTGGATATCTTTATCTTTTCATATATTATTTAAAGTATAACGTCGTCAAATCGAGGTCTAATCACGGAAACAAACACAAAATTGAAATGGTTTTTGAATGCTTTGCGGGTCAATGTCATCGCAAACCCCAATCATATTTGACATTAGGGCAGGGGTAAGCCACGCCAGGCCCATGCTGTCCCCGCGGATGTTTAGTGGAGGTGGGGGGGAGGTAAAAGCTCCTGTCAGGTCCAGTGTGGACGGGTGATGTAGACGGGTAAAGAGGAGAGTGATGGGGCCCGACAGATAATGCTCCTTTAACCTCCGCCATTGGAAAACAGACAGCGTTATCACCTGTCTCTGCTGCGTAACGTGAGCTTCACATCAGGTCGGCTGATCCCTGAGCAACACGCAGGGTGACAAGGCGTCTCTCAAACTTCACTGAAGATATAATTGATGAACCGTTACTGTGGAAATATGGATCATATTTAGAAACAATGCATGCTGCTAAAATGTAAGATTAGATATCATTTACTGACAAAATTGTCAGGGGCTCTGTCTCCCCTCCTTTCAGGACATTCCCTCCACTCCAAAGTTCTCGAGCCGACTGAGGATGAACACTCCGCCTTCCCTGCCATCACAAACTGTGGTGCAGCTACTCAATCTCTTGGGTTTTACCATCACATTCAGTTGTGTCCGAAAAAATGCAGGCGCTAACATGATAATAGTCACTATAAAAAAGGGTGACATAAAAGCAGAGGTGTGTAGAGTAGCCAATATATTGACTCAAGGGCAACGTTACTTTGAAAATGATTTTACTCGAGTAAAAGGTAATGACCCAAACAAAAGTAAAAGTCAAGAAAGTATTTGGGGAAAATGTTACTTAAGTACTGTGAATAACTGAGCAACTGTTTTTGAGCAAAAAAGTGACGCCATAAATTGTGTGAAACAAAACATAAAATAATGTGGAAAGAAAGAAAATCCAGAGAAAAAAAATGACAAAATGATTGTAAAGAACAAGTAAAATACGATCTACATCCAATTCATAGATCAAATTTAAATAGTTAAATATTTACTTATAGTGGAAAAAGAAACAATTATTTTTACTCAACTAAGTACCATTTGACAAAACTACTATTAAGAAGAATCATTTCTTCAAAAATTGTAACTGAGTACTACCCACTTCTGCATACAAGCAATAAAAATGCATGGTAACATTGTTTTAAAAAGTGGTGTGCCTGATTTTGTTTGTGTGCATTTCAGCTACATATCCTGATACAGAGTTCACGATATGATGTATATGGTGTTTTTCGTGCATCGCGATGAGTAGGGATGGGTACCGTTCGTTTTTTTTCGATACCACTACTTTAACGGTACCTGCTTTTCGGTGCCGGTTCCTTAACGGTACTTTTTTCGGTACCTATGTCATTTTAATTCAATTAAAATAACGTGTATAAAAGGAAAAAGTCCTAAAACCGCAAAACAGAAGCTCCACAGGTCGCAGCAGCGTCACCTGTAACTTCATGTTTTGAGCACAATTTCCACTTAAGCAGTGATAAAAAGAAATAAAGGACGTTATTACCTCCTGAGCTGCAGAGACAGATCCACATCAGGACACGGGTTTCTTTCGGATAAACTTTTCTAAACACACTGCGCTTTGACGAAGCACTTTCCCGCCAAAGATCCTTACATGGTGTGAGCGCTCACTCTGCCACTAATAATGTACAACAACTGTACAAAAAATGTCTAATACAGAGTGAGCGCTCACACTTTTCCACAAACAATCTTTGATATTCCTCTCGCTGCAGCTGCTTGTAAAGTTGTAAACAACAGCCCGTAAACTCAGCCTCGGGGTCTGTCGCTAAAGGTAAACACGTCTTTCTTGTTGTCACTGCTCTGTTTTGTTTTTCAATTTGCCTAAAAACTCAAATTTCTTATTCAGTCCTGGTTTATAATAACTGGTTTAGTTTGACTCTGGGTTTTACAACCGGTGTAAGTCCTGGACCTGGTTTAGTCCTGGCGCAGACCGCGGCTGAGCCGTCTCTATTACAAATGTTTAGTACGTTATAGCTTTGCTTCTCTTTAAGTTATAGTTTTAAGTTATAGTTTTGCTTCGCTCCATTTGCGCTGAAGCGGCTCATTATCTGCGCACACGTTCATGTTTTTTTTAGACTCGCTGCGGGTCATATATTGACTTCTGGAGAGAAAAAGAACCGAAAGTTGGCACCGAAAGAATTTTAGTTTTTCGATACCACCCCCGACCGGAGCTTTTCGGTCGGTTCCAAGTAGGCACCGTTTAACGGTACCCATCCCTAGCGATGAGTAATACTCTTAAGGTAAGGTAAACTTAAGAACTAATCTGCAACTTAAAGATGGATGAAAATGCAGCACACAAATGTCGGTGTTTACGATATACTGAAGGACATACATTTTACGCCATTACTACAACAGCAAAAACAGCCACATTTTGGCAATAATCGAGGGGGGTTTGATCTTGTTACTTTCATTTACGGCAAATGCAGCCTCATTTACTCACTAAACCATCTCCACTGTAAACCTCCTCACAATAAACCTCACGAAAGAGAAACAATATTCTTGGACGGCTGTACCCCTTTAACAAGGTCTCCGCACGGACCCCGCTTTGCGCCAGATGCCATTTATTTCACTAAATACGAAGAGTCTTAAAGATCTCGTGAAGTGCTCCTCGTCTTTGTTCCCTGAGT
This sequence comes from Proterorhinus semilunaris, assembly GCA_021464625.1. Lineage (NCBI taxonomy): Eukaryota > Metazoa > Chordata > Actinopteri > Gobiiformes > Gobiidae > Proterorhinus > Proterorhinus semilunaris. The sequence continues at coordinate 24,142,260 of CM038356.1, read as the reverse complement.
AAACAAGTCCTCTGGGGAAAAGTCAACTCAGTAACTGCGTTTGTTTTTTCTTCCCCGTCTACCTCTGAGCTTTGCCTGTCAGCCAAGCGCTCCCATTCACGCCCACTCCCCGGCGCCAGCGGCTCCGAATGGGCATCAATTATTCAAATTACAGCTCCAACTGACAAAAAGCCAATTGCGGCAATTTCCCCCCAATTTATAAGCACGATTAACGGGAGAGGATTGCCATTACGTTTTCTAATTGACTAAATGAGACCACAAAGAGAGAAGGCACATGTTTCTATCAGTAATTACAAGAGTCAGGAATCCAGGAGAGGCTGAGGGGAGGGGGCGAGACAGAGAGAAGGCCAGCGGTAACCAATGGCGTGCTGGGGAAAGTTGGGATGTTTACCACAAAAATGTGAATTAAAAATGTAATCACATAGTTGGACTGTTCTAGACCTACATTATGCTCTGGGCTGCAGCAGTAGTCAGACTTCCTCACACAACACAGAAGTGTGAGTGAAAATGGATAGGAAAGGGCAGGAGGGGATGAAAATAAGAATTATTTGAGATTTATGTGTAAATAGTGGATAAGTTAGATATGTTTCATTGGTATAACTCTGTCTGTTGACTGTGGAGATTTATCAGGCAGCCCTTGTGAAAAAAAGAGATCACGTCATCCCTGTTAAATAGAAGGCGGACATTTTCTGAATGAGCCAAACCTCCAACTATAAAAATATGGCCAGTCTAAATGATAAAACTCCAAGCACATCAGTGGCAGCAACAAGTGCTCAGATACTACTGTTCAAATATTATTCCCCTCTCTCTTGGTACAGAGGTGGTTATTTTGTGCCTTTTTCTACAAACTGCGGCTCTGAGGATATATATATATATAATTTTTTATTTTTATTATTTTTTACTGCGGAGAGTATTTACTAACCATTAAGGACCCAGATTTTTAAAAAGTAAACAAACGGCTAGCTTATGAGATAAGAGGCACCAAGAGCCCCCCGCAGTTGCAGCACAGTGGAGGGGTCACAAGAGGCGCAACAGGAAACCAAACACGGACATACGAGGAGGTATCCGGGCAAGACTCGCAGCTAAGCCACACACATCTTCTATCCCTACTAGTGTTCTGGCTAATGTACATTCTCTGGAGAATAAGACAGATTATATTCATCTGCTACACTCTTCCCAGAAGATGGTGTAAGACTGTTGTGGTGCGGAGGGAGCTGCACAGGTGGAAGAGGAAGGAGGTGGAGGTGCTGACCAGTGCGGCACACCAGGCTCTGAAACAAGGGCAAACCCAGGAAGTGCTGCACCGTTTCAGAGGATCAGAGGAGCACTGAAGGCAGTTTCCCCTATACCTCTAGAAACATGGTCAGGTTGCCCCACAATGGCGGCGCGCTCCGTCGCAGCGGCTCAGGACTAACCCAACACCTGGACGCAATTTTTCCAAGTGAAAATTGCTCAATAAAAGAATGACTTAAGTGAAAGTGTTAAAGTATTCGCTGTAGAAAATGCTTAATTTTTCAAAGTAACAATTTATTCTCAAGAAGTGTGGGTAATAACTTTGCAGCTTCAAGACATAAAGATTGTGCCAAAACTCAACCGCTGGGACAGCAACACAACAGGGAGATGTGCATTATAAGGCTCAAAATGGCACAAAGTACTGTGTGTGGCCAACTTTTACTTTTTACTTTGGAGTGTTTGCAGAAAAGCAGTGGTGTAGAAAGTATTATTTTCTATCTTCTAAAAAAAACCTACTTAGGTACTTAGCTCCGATGGACCACAGAACTCTAAAATAAGGGTCTAAAACAGAGGAATGTATTTCCTTTGTTTCATACAAATATTTCATGTGAACAATGTGTGGAAGGTATTGAGAGAGCCAGAAACGAGCAGTGTTCGACTTGAAAATTGAGGGAAATGGGTAGTGCAGCTTTAATCTTTTTTTCTTTACCTATTTCCATGCACGTGCGAGGCACAGAAGGCGTAGCTGTAGTGGAGCAGTGTGGGGTCCACCAGGGCGTTGTTCTCAGAGTAGTCCATCAGGTCTTTGAGGTAACTCAGGTGTCTGTGGCAGCCGCGGACCCCGAACCGAGCACAGTACTCATCCAAGACGAAGACCTGCCCCGGACTGAACCAACCCTGATGACATGGACAGGACAATGAGACATAGATAAGTTGAGTTATCTACAGCAGGTTACACAAAGCAGACGCTCAATATCATCATAATTTTTACTTTTCATTATATGGACAGTTTTGCCATATCCTCAAAAGATACAAGAAATAACACACTGATGTGTTTAATCAAGAAAATATTGTTAATTTTGCATTGAGTCCCTTTGACCGTTACCCTACAGTCACAGCAACACATACAGTGTACTGTATACAAAAGATGGATGAAGTGTCTGATCAGAATCAGAATCAGAATACGTTTATTGCCATTGATTTTAGGAATGACACCTGGGATGTCATGTAATTATTTGGTATCCATCATGGATATCAAAGAATTATTTTACATGTCATTTTTCTACATTATTGATTACAATTTTATTTACATCCTTTATTACCTTTATACTTTGTTGTTGCATATACTTTCATATATTATGCTATCTTAATCTTGCTACGACCGTATTTTTTAAATGAACAAGTGGTGTATATACATATTCAGCTTGCACATAAACGTATCTATTGCAGAACTATAAATTGACTGACAACACATCAACCGGTCAGATGCAGAGGATGACCAGTTTTTGAGCTAGGTTGGTGGCTATTGTGCGTGTTTGGGTTGAAGGGGGAAATCGGAGCACCGAGAGGATGGAGTGAACCTGCAAAGACACGGTGCTGCCAATACCCAATATATTTTTCACCACGGACAGTTTAGTAAATAACGCAGAACATATTGTATGTCCATGAGTGAAAGTGCACAGCCGTCCCTTATCAATAAAAGCAAGATATTTTGGTCCAAACTAACAGCCGAATGTTGCCTGGACCATCACCACGATCTGAATCAAAGGCCAAGACCACTTTCGGTCTTTAATTAGTTCTCCCAACTTCCGAAAGTAAAAAGAAAAGCTGGCCCAAGGATACGCAGAGCAAGTGTTAAAGGCTCCAAATCACAGCGGGCCCCAAAAACATGTTCTGACAAAAATAAAGTCCTGCAGAAAGTCACACATCTGTCGCACCTTTCACTCCTCGAGATACCGTCTTACAATTATCCAGAGGTCTGCAGAGGTTAACTATTCGCAACCAGCTGTCGACGCAGAGGGAAAAAAAAACACCTGCAAAGGTGTGGAGCGGCCGCATCGTTGGCTCACTCGTCCTGTGTGTAATCACTAAATTAGGCGTGAAACTTACAACGCTAATTAAGATCCCTGGTGGAACGAACATTAGCAAATTAGCACCTCCACGGAGCCGCTGACACACACAGAAGGTGACTTTACCTTCACAACGCGGCGGTTTTATTCGTGCCCATCACTGAGGGAAGGAGTTATTTTTATGAATAAGTGAAGTTCTGCAAAAGATTGTTATTTAACTTTTGAACAGAGGAGGTGAAATCTGTTATCGTAGGTCATTTATTGCTGCAGTGTTCCATTCTTCTACCCATCTCGCCACTGGGGTGTAAACGGAGAAAACACAAAAAGTTGCTTGAGTTTGTATTTGGAAAAAAGTCGTGTGTCAGTAGTGTCAGCACTGATACTGACGGCATCGGGTAGTACAAGGGGGCGTGGCCTCACTGAGGGGGAAGGAAGTATGTTTTGGGAAACAAAACGTTTCACTCTTTTTAGCCGTTTTCTGGCGGACTATACACTTATTTATCACACACACACAAAGGCAAGTCTAAAACAGGTCCATATGGAGGGTTTTTCACAGCAGATTGTTAGAAGATGTGTTAGCATTCTGCATTATGTAATTATGGGCTGTGGAACCACTTTGCTCATGTCTTAGTATCTTTATTGGATATAAAACTATATTCATAATTCAGCATTTGTTAAAGTACTTTTGGAGTAATTATACAGTAGAACGTTTAGACTTTGTTTTCCCCCTCAACTGCTTCAAACGTGACCATAATAATGGACAATTCCAGAGATGCCGGTGTAACAGGCCAAATTAACCCCCGCCTAGATTAAACCCGGGTATAAAATAGCCTAGGCTAGACTATACCCCTCTGGGCCAGAATATACCTGTCTAACTTTTCATAATCTGAACAGATGTTCAGATGTTATTGTTATTGTTTATTGGTTTATTTGGTAGGGTCAGTGCATGTTAATTAACAAGCCACACCGGATTGTAGCCTGTGGTTATTAAAAATAAATATATTATTATTATTATTAAGGACAAGAAAGAAAAATGCATGACCGGTTTCAGAGATTTTGTGATAAAAAAAATTAAAATGTTTGACATTGATTTGACATTGAAATGTGAACATGTAGCTATTAGTAATAACATAATATAGTCGCAATTTTTGGGTCTGGAGACTTAGGTACTTGACCAAAGCTCCAAAAAGACTTGTTTGTGACTTGAGACCAATGACTCAATGACTTGCTGTGCCCCCATCATTGGGGGTATAATCTGGCCTGGGGGGGTAGGAAATAGCCTAGGCCATTTTATAACCCGGGTATAAAATGGCCTAGGCCCCGTTAACCCCGGGTGTAGTCCAGATGGGGGGGTATACTCTGGCCTGTTACACCGGTCTGTATCTATTAAACAGAGATGGAAGACATCAACAAAGTAATCAAAATGTAATGGATACATTGTTATTCTTCATACATTGTGGTCTACAGTGAAATGCACAATACTAAGCCCTTTACCATAACTTTCCCCTTTTCAAACCATGGCAAAAATTAGTCCATCCAAAAAAAAAAAAACGCACATTTAGAGAAGGAGCAGAGCGCCAACTGGATAACTGCAGTAGAAATAGAGTAAATGTTAAACTCTCAAAAAACGTACAAAACATGTGCACTTTGAATTAATTAATTAGATTTATTTTTATGTTGTTGGACACATTTAAAAGGCTCACACCCCGATAAGACTCCCACCATTTGTCGCTGTACATATATATAATTTGTTCTACTCAGAGTGTCCCGGCTTTCCCTCATCTTCCTTCACAAACAAATGTGTTGCTGAAGTGGTTGAATAAAACACCGTGATAATATAGTTACGGCAATGTCCCCCCCCCCCCCCCGTATTGAACCGTATTGTTTATGTCTACATTCACGTGAACAGTCCTTTCTTTTGTCGGTGCCTCGCTGGTTCTCGCCGAGGGTGAGCTGGAGCTGGCAGCCTCCTCTCGGTTGCGGGCCTTTTCGGCGCCTCCTCTCCTTCCGATCCAGCGCTCGCCCGCGGTTCTCCCCCTGCTCCGCACTCCGTCTGTGCGTCGGAGCTATTAATATCTCACCGAGGGGGCCGCAGACAGGCGCGAAGTGACAAGATGTTCCTCCATCGCAAACAGATGGCTCACTCCGGTCTTGGCGCTGACCGCTCAATTAGCAGCTAACGAGCCGACTGCTTCGTTAGCTCTCGTCAGTCTCCCGCTCGCCGTCTCCCACCGAGCGGCGCCGCGACCCGGGGGCAGCGAACAGCGTCGCCGGCTGACCCGCGGGGAAAGTGAACGCAGCGCGGGGGGGGGGGGCACCAGGCTTTGAGTGTAATCACCTGACTCCCAATCACACGTCGAAATGTTTTTGGGTTGGGGTTTCTCCCCCCCCCAATTTTGCCCCCCCCCCCCGCTTTTCTGTGGGGGGGCCAAAATTGGAAGTTGACCTCCACCATCTGAGAGGCTCTTACACGGCGCGCAACACTTCCAAAAATTAAAACGGCAAATATGTTGTTTATAATTTTCAACTGAAATGAAAAAAATATACAGTAAGCCTTTTCTGCTCTCGACAAATGCTTTCTGTCGGATAATTATTTCACAAGGACGCACTTGACAGGAAGCATAAGTCTGAGACGCTTCATTAGTTTTTTTCTGAGCGCGACAGGCTTTTAACGGGATTCTGCGGAAATTCAGGCAATTTGCAGTTAGTTTGAATAGAATAGAAAAACGTTATTGTCTACCACGCACAATGATGGCAGAAATTTGCCTGTGGCTTGCTCACACATTCGATACATTCAGCAAAGTAATAAAAATCCATTAAAATCCATTATAAAATCAGTTTGTCGCAGACACGCGTTTGATGTACTGTAGTGTGCAAGGACGGGAGTCGGAGGCGGAGTGTCAAAAGACGGCGCTAAGTGTTTTAATGACATTAGCCAAATTTACAACAGCGGAGCAGACTCTTATCCTCAACAACAACAACAACAACAAAAACTCTCACCGGAAATCCCCCCGTCTCAACAGTCCCTCCCGGAACTCTGTAACGCAACTAAGGTTCCGTCGGTGAATTATGTAAACCCACTACAGTACCATATTTTTCGGACTATAAGTCGCTCCGGAGTATAAGTCGCACCAGCCTTGGCAACTGCCTGGGCATGGAGGCGTAACTGCACTGTTTACTGGCCGCACGTTGTTCAAGCGCTCATTTGCGAACTCGTTCCTCTCGCTGTGGCCATCGAGCTTTTAGCCCGCGATTAGCTTTTTGTGTTTTCTTCATTGCAGTAAGCGTTAACCGCCGCCTTTTGCCCGTCCCTCACAAGTTTCTCGCTCACTCCAAACTTTCTTTCTGCTGCTCGATTACCGTTTTTTAAATCTTCAGTGCTACAGGAGGAGCAGATACTGGTACACACGCCTAGAGCGCCCTCTAGCGGCTGTCGGTGCGAAAATAACAAACATGTGAAATTATATATTTTGATATACAAGTCGCACCGGAGTATAAGTCGCACCCTCAGCCAAACTATGAAAAAAAGTGCAACTTACAGTCCGGAAAATACGGTACATCAAACACGTGTATTTTAATTAAATACTATCACATGCTTCCAATACTTTGTCATTTTTTACTTACTTTCAGCCTGCAACGAAATTGACGGCATAGTTTTAAATTTTGTTTAAGCAATCAACGGTATATAGTTGTGCCTGTATTTTCTACTTTCTAGTAGAGGAATTAAGTTGGTTATTTATGTTGAAAAGGCTGATTTTTGTGGAAAAAAGCATTATTATGTGTAGCTGTTGTGTAGTAGTGAAACGTGTGTATTAGAAATCCATAAGGAAAGTTTAAACCTTTAAAAATGTAGGTTTAGGGCCTTTATAATAATCTGGCATAATTCGTTATAGACAGAGGTGGCACTTTCATAACTTGAGAAATAGTGCAGCAACTTTTACTTTTACTTCTACACAAGTAGAAGTTGTTCTGTCTATTTACTACTTAAAGTGCAATTTAAAACTTAAAACAGCTCTGCTTGTGTATCAGTTCCTTCATGGTCGGGCACCAAAGTACATCTCTGATATGTTAGAGCCGTATGAACCACCTCGGGCCCTGAGATCCTCAGGGAGGGGTCTCCTGGTGGTTCCCAGAGTCACCAAACACGGTGAGGCTGCGTTTCAGTTTCACGCAGCAAAAATCTGGAACAGCCTCAGTCAACCCTGACTATGTTTAAGTCCAGGGTGAAAGGACACATTTTTACTGCTGCCTATAGCAATTGATTGTATTATTGTAGTATTTTTAATATATACAATATACATATTTTTTAATGTATTTTTAATGTAATTTTTTTATGTACTTTTATTGTGTTTTTAATGTTTTTTATTGCATTTTTATTGTGTTTGGGTGTCTGGTGTTGCTGTGAGGCACATTGAGTTGTACATGTAGATGAAATGTGCCATACAAATAAACTTGCCTTGCCATGTGACAGGTTGCAACAGTTTTTGAAAATATGACTTATTTAGATGGATAACATGAGTTGCACGAAATAATTAGCAGCAATTTTAATGAAGAAATGTTAAGAAAAATTTCAAAGACAAATTTAAAATTCTGACAGGAAGTGACATACTGTAGATAGAGGTAAATGTTCCATAGCATTTTACCATCGACATAACATGGTCGGCACGGCAACAGTTTAAAATTGTTTTCCTCCACCTATGTAACTTGTCAGTGTCCAATAAGGAAGTTGATTTTTTTTTTTAGCAATATCTTAAATATAATTGTGGTAACTACGTTTTAGCAAAAATTGTGTCATATGCACTATAAGTGGAACTATGCTGAAAAATAGAACTGAATTCACCTCGTGTATGGCAACACGACGGGGAAAACCCTAGTACATCTGCACAGCGCCACCTGCCGTTTTGGAGTGTGCTTTAGTAGGCTTTTAAAATGAACCAAACTTTTCACTTTGAAACCTGTGGTGGAGTAGAAAGTATTATATTTATCTTTCAAATGTAGTGGAGAAAACGTTAACAAAACTACAACTCAAGTAAAGTACAGATCCTCAAAAACTCTACTCAAGTACAGTACTTAAGAACAATGACCATCTATGGTTATTTATTACAAGTGACACTTTATTCCTCCCAAAATTAAGCACTTACAGTAAAAGGCTGCTGAAATTATGTTTGAAATTAAACATTGTGCTGTGTTGAATTGTCGTCATAAAGGATGTATTATTTGGAAAATGTAATTTACTTTTAACTTATTTCCATAAAGCGTTAGACATATCAATAGTAGCATATAAATATCTGCTGAGAACTGCCATCACTGTTGACAACTATTAATGATATGCTTCAACATCAAAATGCACAACTCTTGTTCCTTTATGCCAACACATTTCAGCCTTTTCACGTCAATCGCACTTTTATTCCTGAATGAAGTATTTTTATGAGAAAAAAAAAAATTCTTTCAGTTGATTCTGATCGCCAGAGTGACGGTTCTTTTGTCAGGAAGTTCATACCATCATAGCATTGATCAAACAGCGGCAGCAAAGCAACTCAATTATTTATGTTACTTTCCTCCGAGGTCGCCAGGTTCCCACTTTCTCCCACTTTGGCTAATTTCTTTGTCTCCTAATTAAAAGCAGACAGTTAGCAGAGCGGCACGTTTATGAGTTGTCGTGTGAACGCATACGCGGAGGTAATTATGTTGGAATAGCACCGCGTGGCCTCAAGTTAATTTGACAAACGGGAGACGGGTCTGATTGGAGCAGATGCGTCCTTCAGGGGAAAAATGTAGGACAAATATGTTTCGAAAGTGGAAGAAAGTGGAAAGAAAGCTTGTCTGAAATCTATGACGTAAAGCGTAGGTCTTTACGGGAAACCTACAGATCAAAGGTTGCTAGGCCAACTGTGGCCTGTGGCCAGCTGGTGCTACTGATCGAAAAATCAAAGATTGAGAGAGTCTTGGAAATGTGTGACATTTCAATTTTAGGGTTTTGATCATCACAGGACATCAATCCCTTGACTATAACTGAAGTAGGTAGGTATTGGTATTCATCTCAGGAGCTTCCTCAGTTCTACTTTGTAAACTTGAGATTAATCTATCCAGGGGTGGGCAATAAATGGGTGAAATGTATTGACTAGTTTAGCACAAGCACAATTAATCCACATGAGATAGAGTGGAAACAATATTTAAAAAAAAAGCTTCATACATGTAAAAAAAAGTTTGCTCATTCATTAGGCAGCAATAACAATGTAAAGTATTATTTATAGTATTATTGATGTAACAAGGAAATCTTTGGCTGCACTGAATGAGTAAAAATCGATGAACCAGTCTCTTAGTGACTGGATTTAAGAAATTTGGATTCCCTCAAATTCCCAGAAAATGGATGTCGCTCCATAGTTGCTAATTGGCTTATGTTCGCAAATTGCACAACAATAGATGAACTAGAAATTCAATAAAGGCTTTTCATGATAAATTGAAAGCACTGGTAAGCAGACTGGTAACATTCGTGTACGACAAAAATGCAAGAAGACTACTTACATTTTGCGTTTGACACAACATAAACATTTCTATAGAGGCGAACACGCAACGGGACGAAGTGTTGAGAAGTGGGTCAAGCGCCGGGCCTCCGTGCTGTGAATTAGCCAAACGCAGAGGTAAATATTGCTCTCCCAATCTCCTCCAGTCGGCTGCACATACCGCATGACCCTTTTCCTTCCGCTCCATTGGTTTCCTGTATAAGAAGCAAGGGGGTCCTGGGACGATGACAGCCTGCCACTGATCGATCTTCAACTCATGCTGAAGTCGACCATTACAGCTGGCCCCATCGATTAGTCCGGTCATTGTTACCAGTTTTGTGAGATGTCCATTTCTGACAAGGAGCAGCACTCGGGTTTGATTTCTTTTTGTTGTTGATAATGGAGTCGAAAAAGTCAATTCAAGGAGCTGGAAAATACGTCGGAAACACTCAATATGAGCCAATGCCCAGCAAGAACTGGGGTGACTAATCAGATGTCAGCGTTTCATTGTGTTTTCTAATGACATCCATCTTCTTCATGTCTGTTTAGTTTACCGCCTCCATTAAAAGCCCCACGTTTTCTAACCAGAGAATATAAATTTTTTAATTTAACATTTTAGTCAGTCCAAACATATTCCTGAGATCCCATTAATTCACTAGGATGAGTACATAAGCATAAAGACTTAATGTTGACAATGCCGACGTGAACACGATATACTGTAAAGGCGGGGAAATGGGTTTCCCTCTATAGGTAAAACACTATCTGTGCAACCCCTTTAAGCGCTTTCCTTTGTATTCCCTCGCACCAACTGTCACTAAATACTCAGATCTTCCATTTGGTCTTCCTTCTGGCCTCCCACCTGTCAGTACTAACAACAGCTTCTAAACATTTACTCCCTCATCGCTCGCCACGCCGTCTCGATTGAGAAAACGTATGTAATGTTGCAACAATCTGGCAAACATGAAAAGCTTGACAAGCTTTGTATGTTCCTGAAGTGATACCTGCTGCGAAAGAGCACTCTTAAGCCGCGCAAGACTGGACTTGTTCCAACTTTGACTAAAAGGCTCAAATTCGATCAAATGTACACCCATAATCTATAAACTTTTCAGCTCCAGTGGGCATGACAAACGGATCCCTCATGTTAACGCGAGGTTCATCTCTCCGCGACCCAGACTCCGACGTGAATCTTAAGGCGCTCCTCAACAGATGTCCCCCACGGTCGGGAGGCTGCGGCCTTTTTTTACCGGGCGTGCGGATGAAAAGGGGCTCAGGTTGGAGCACAAAGCCCACCAAAAGGCCCCCGACAATGGGCTACAGCGAGAGGGGCGTGAGGGCCGCTGAATGGAGCGCTCTAATTGCAGAGCGCGATGGGGGGACACAGGTAGAAGGGGGGAAGATGCACAGATGTCACTCCGAAACGACGATGTCGGGAGCGTCACGTTTCACAGTTAAAGACGTGTTTAGAACAATTAAAAGATCACATGGTCATTTACCAAGAATCAGACCCGTGGCAAATTCAGTAAGCGCATATCAAAAGCTTATATTTTCTCACATATTTTGAAGGTTTAGCATAAATTCCAACAACTCTTATGTTCAGCCCTGGCCCATCATGTAGTTCTCTGCACTCTTGCCTTTTACTGTAATTGATACATTTTCATGGTAATGTTTTAATGATTGATTTGATCTGTTTTCTTGTAATTTTATGCAACTGTGACGCACTTTGAATTGCCTTGTGTATGAATTGTGCTCTACAAATAATAAACTGGCCTTGCCTCATTGAGGGTTCTCTTTTCTTCCACTGAGCTTATTTACTTTACTGGACATTTGGACATTTTATTTGCTTGTCTGCTCGTGTACAAAGTGACTGATTGACACCGTAGGGAGAAAATAAGTCCCTCTACAGATCTCAGAAGAAGATTGGAGCAAATTACACAATTAGAATGGTGAGTATTTTCCATGTAATACATTAAATTCCACTCAGACTAAAGCAAATTAGAAGATGGTATTTCAGGTCATTGTCGCAGACGCGAACCACAGGCAATGGAGCGATGTCCTACTCAAATCCCACAAAATGATGACATAACGATAACTTCTCAAGTGTGCGAAATAACTGAGGACACCGATTCCAACCTCTAATGAGAAACAATACGCTGCTGCTGGTAACTGCAGCTAAAAAGTACATTTTTAAGAAATGGAGCGACACTGGGGTTTTACCTAAATCAAAAAGCATCTGGACTGGAGCTTACAGCCTGTCACGTTTTTGTTGCGTTTCTGTCTCGTTTTCATCATTTTGTCCCGTTTTTGTCATTTTTGTGAGATTTTTGTGAGACTTTTGTCACGTTTGTCAGGTTTTTGGCATATATTTTTTTTGGCATATGCGATACCAGTAGTACCCAAACTTTTCTTTCCGATACCACACTGGTATAGTTTACACCGGGCTAAAATTTATTTTAATTTTAGCCCTGATTTGGTCTCGTTTTTGCAAAAATTGAACGTACTCTAACGTACATAAGTATCGCATAATATCGCCTCCTCACATTTCGCTGCCCAAACTTCAATAAAAATAAAAAGTCAATAAAAAGGTCAATCTGTGAATTAAAAACCTGTGGGTATAACACTAAATCAAATCCAAATATTTAGCCCGGAGTCCCAGATCAATATAACGTAGCACAAAAAGCCATGTCCGCCCCTCCCAGACCACTTGAGCCCCCCTTGTTCTTGCCTTACGCTGCACTGTCCCAGCAGTGGTGTGTGCGGGTCATGTTCCTATTTGGAACGTATTGATTAGAGTGTTTATCCCCTCAATCAGTGTGAGAGAGCCCCCGGGCCCCCCAGCAGACTTTAACCAGGCTGCCTATAGACCCACTCAGCCAGCGAAGGCATGGCTTTGGGCTCCCTGTCCTCAGCTTCAAATAACAACTTCCATACAGCTATGAAAAGAAGGGAAAAAAACAGAGACTGAATTATATCATAACAAAATGAGATTAAGTCTTGCTTATTGTAAAGACACGTTTGACAAATTAATTTGTTCCTTGTGGGCATTTGCAAAATTGTAATTATTTCATACATCATACTTTGTTCAAACGTTTGAAACTACTTTAGAGCATCAGAACCTTGATACCGTTGTACAGTAGTATAACTTAAAACACTGCATGTGCCTAGAAAACTAACATTGAACTTATGCTAAGTTATGTTTAGACCTTGAAAGTCTATTTCAGAATTGTATTTGTAATTGTTTAAAATGCTCCAAATCTCGACCGTTGGCAAATTAAAAAACCCAGTGTGGCCCTTGAGTTAAAAAGTTGGTCTAGGCCGGGCATGTCCAAAGTGGGGCCCGGGGCCAAATGCGGCCCTCAGGCGTCTTGTTTCATTGGCACACATCCCCAGAGATGGTACTTTTTACTGCAATCTTAATAATTCCATCCATCCATTTTCTTCCGCTTAATCCGGGGCCGGGTCGCGGGGGCAGCAGTCTCAGCAGAGATGCCCAGACTTCCCGATCCACGCACACCTCCTCCAGCTGTTCTGGGGGGACCCCGAGGCGACACCAGGCCAGTTCGGAGACATAGTCCCACCAGCGTGTCCTGGGCCTTCCACGAGGCCTCCTCCCAATAGGACATGCCTGGAGCACCTCCCGAGGGAGGCGACCAGGAGGCATCTGGAACAGATGCCCTAGCCACCTCAGCTGGCTCCTTTCGACGTGGAGGAGTAGCGACTCGAGTCCGAGCTCCTCCCGGGTAACTGAGCTCCTCACCCGATCTCGAAGGGTGCGCCCAGCCACCCTGTGAAGGAAACTCATTTCGGCCGCTTGTATTCGCGATCTTGTCCTTTCGGTCATTACCCAGATCTCATGACCATAGGTGAGGGTGGGAACGTAGATCGATCGGTAAATCGAGAGCTTTGCCGCTTGGCTCAGCTCCCTCTTCACCACAACAGTCCGATACAGCGACCGCATCACTGCTGACGCCGCACCGATCCGTCTACCGATCTCACGCTCCATCCGTCCCTCACTCGTGAACACGACCCCGAGATACTTGAACTCCTCCACTTGGGGCAAGGACACCCCACCGACCTGAAGCGGATCGGTTAATAATTCCACACAATCAAAACCTCAAAAAGGAACATTTACTGTCAGACAGATGGTCCCAAGCCTAAATAAAGGTGTGGGGTACAGTTTAAACCTCTATTAAATACATCCTGTTGAATGTACTGACCACAGGTCTGTGGCCCTCCATGCTCTATGTCAATATGCGGCCCTCAGTGAAAAAAGGTTCGGTCTAGGCTGTCAGGAGTTAACTCAACAACCTTTTTTTACTGGATAACTGGGGGGCTATTACTCACTTTCCTATTATATTAGTATGTAAATCACACAGTCAAACAGCTGTAAAGAATGTAAAGCACATTACACGGATGAGAGACGGAGTGCTAACGTACCAGGCAAGAGAAGGAGTCGTTCATTCGGTGCAGCAGAGTGTGTTTCTGTAAAATGCTGAAGAGTGTGGCATGATCAAAACGGGATGGAGTCGCAGAGATCAGGCCCTCCACTCCCTGGCGCTGGGACGGGTCCAAACCTAGAAATGAGCAACAATCAATCGTAAAAGGTTAAATAACTGGTGGTAATAATAATAATAGCTGATCAAGATAATCCATAATTGATCGTATAGTCATTTTTAGTCATCACAGTTCAACATTTGAAAAGTGTCAACTGTCGAGTGGTTCTCAACAGGTCATTTAGTTTTGTTTTCAATTACACATGAATTGGATAGTTATGATGAATAAACTTGTTTCCTTTTGACTTTTCATGTATGCCACAGTGAACTGTATGCCTTGGGGCAGTGGTTCCCAAACTTTTTGGAGCCGTGTACCCCCTGAAGCTTTGGGTGACGAGTCGCGTACCCCTTACTTTGACACGATTGAAAACACTGAGAATATTGCATATAATATATCACGTATTTTTCCTCCATTATTACAGTGAACTCAAGGTTTTCTACATTCAATATTTTTGTTGCTCGTCTTGGGTAATTAAGGCTATTAAGAATTTGTAAATACAAAAACATTAAATGAAAATGCCAGTTTTTGATTATTTTGAAAACAGGCTGTTAGTGTGAATGGATAAAGCTGAGTGTTTAGCGTTGTCCCAGTGGACCAGGACTCTGCTGCTTTTGTCACTCATTCTGAACATCACACTCTGCGCTCTGGCCCCGCCCCCTCTGCGTCTCCCTCAGTCGTTCTGTCAAACCGCCGGTACAGACTCAAATGTGCTGGTTTAAGCTTTTGTTAAAGCGAAGATAATACGCAGGACATAACCATCTATGCACGTGCCACCACACATTAGATCGTAAACTTAAATGCATTTGTCAAACACACATCCACGCGTTTAGCGGCCGAGGAGGAACAGCCACAGACACTTCTCCTTCTCCCCTCGCTCCTCGGATCAGAATGAGAGGAAAAACTCCTGTTGCAAATCGAAGTCACCTGATGGTGATGGTCTGACGGTGCACAGGCTCCTCTGTCTTTAGGACAGATAGTACAGAAAGTGCTGATCGAAAGGTGCTCTTAAAGGCGCTGCTGTTGTAGCGAGGGCTGACGCAGCCTCAGCCGGTCTCCGTGGAGTTTTACGCACTTGGGTCCAAAGCGGCTCTTGAGGTTCGGTTCTGGAGAGACACATTTAGGTCCAGAACAAGCTCATCCACGTTTGAATTATAAGACTATTTCGCCTGTATACGCGCGTTTCCCGTGCAGCGGTTTTAACGGGTCAATATCGATCAGATTGTGATTTTTTTTTTTCTCCAACATGTCTTTGCATACCCCCGGGGACGTACCACAGTTTGGGAACCCCTGCCTTAGGGTGTTCAGTGATTCGCATTTTACAAACTAATTCAAGGTTTTAAGACTGCTCGTCCTAGTTGGTTGGGGACATTCTGTTGGCTGTGACTCCTTATGGTTTTCTCTCTCGATTTATTTCTGTGGACAAAATAAAAACCACTACCTTTCTGCACCAGACCAGTGTTGCCACAGATTACTTGAAAAAGTAATATATTACTGATTACTGATTACTCCTTTGAAAAGTAACTAAGTTACTTTACTGATTACTTAATTTTAAAAGTAACTACGTTACATTACAAGTTACTTTATTAGTTACATTCAGATGCTGCCGACAACATCTCCACCGCCTCAACACTAATGACAAACCCTTTTACCAACACTCACTTTCTTGGAAGTGCATTTTAACAGCAACATCAACAAAGCTGACGCAGACTCAGAAAAGTGACGTATTTCCATTTTTCTCCCCCAGTGTGAGTGTTTTTAAGATGAAAACATGACATTATGTTACGTCACCCGTCGAGATGCAAAAATTTTTTTTTTCCAAAGGAAAATTACTAAATAGTAACTCACAGTGATTTGGAAAAGTAACTTAAATCTGATTACTTGTTTTGAAATAGTAACGCGTTAGATTACTAGTTACTGAAAAAAGTAATCCGATTACAGTAATCCGTTACTAAGTAATTAGTTACTGGCATCACTGCACCAGACTGACACGTTCAAGTGTCTGAACAGATTTGTGTGCGTCAGGTTGAATAAAGCCTGGTATGGAGGTGCTATATAAATGTGTTCGCGCCTCTTTATGAGCACAGCAGTGAACTCAAGTGTAAACACACAGGCAGGACGCATTGGCAGTGTCAGCTCTCGCTCTACTGGTTAATAGTTCCCACCTCGGTTGGCTGCGCTCCTCTGAGAAGCTGTAAACACTTGACTGTGAAAGAGGAGCCAAGATGGCCGATATGTGAGAGGGTAACACTGGAGGAATCCTTCAGTGTCAATGTTCTGTACGAGTGAGAAAGAGGCTTTCCTCACTGGGTTATTATATTCAGGGTTACATCCATCTTTACATTACGTTGTGGCTCTTGTGAGAAGAAAAAGACCCCACCAAAACAAAGGTCAAATATTTGATCAAACCACCTTTAGCTTTGATTAGAGCAAACATTTACTGTGGCATTGTCTCAATAAGCTTCAGTAATGTCAAAGGATCCAGTGTTGCATTCCTTTTTGACCAAGAAATTGCATTGACGATGGGAGAGTGTGATCACTTCTGCAAAGCCTCCTTCAGCACATCCCAAAGATTCTCAGTGGGGTCAAGATCTGGACTCTGTGGCCAAAACAAGCGCAAATTCCCTCTCTCTTTATACAGCAGTGTTTTTTGCCTATTACTGCAAATATCTTTGCATCTTTGCTATGTTTTTGTGAAGTTCAGTGGATTTACTTTTTTTTACTGCAGAAGCTCCACATTAGTCATGTTCAGACCATTTGAGACCCACACATTTCTTCTTCTGAAACACTGAAGAGGCACCAAGAGCTCCCCACACCTGCAGCACAGTGGAGGCACGACAAGAGACACTACAGGAAACAAAAAAGGGACAAACGGGGAGGTATCCGGACAAGACTCGCAGCTAAGCACACATGCCTTCTATCCCTACTATTGTTCTGGCTAATGAACGCTCATTGGAGAATAAAACAGATTATCTGCTCTTCCCAAAAGATGGTGAACGACTGTTGTGGACCGGAGAAAGCTGTGCAGGAGGAAGGAGGAGGTGGAAGAGCTGACCAGTGCGGGACACCACGCTCTGAAACAGGAACAAACACAGTTTCACGGGAGCACTGAGGGGTACTCCAGTTTACCCTACACGCTGGTCAGGTTGGCCCACAATGGCGGCGCAGTGGCTCAGGACAAACCCACCACCTGAACGTAATTTCGTTGTACGACTGTACAATAACAAATAAAGCACTTAACTAATTTGGCCAATCCATGAGAAAATTATGTCTCATGCTCCCTAAACCACTCTTTCACAATGTGAGCCTGATGAATCATTGTCATTGGCGTGCCAAGCCCATGCCATCAGTGAAGAAGAAAGCCATTGATGGAATAACCTGGTAATTCAGTCAGATGATCTCATTCTTTGGGCACATGGTTTCACTGAATCAAGACCTGACCAACCACAGATCATACAGTTAAATCCAGGTGGTGACTTATTTGGGCAAGTACTGTATGTTACTATGAATTGTCTTCATCTGGGGATTTCTTGGAAAAGTCAAGTTTTGCTTTCGTTTCAGACTGCATTCAGTGATCTCTATAACGGCAAGTAGATGCAATGCAGGGAATTTTGAAACAGGACAGAAGATAGACTTTAGTGAAAATAGCATAAAAGCTATACATTACATATCAAGTCAACTACTTGTGTACGTGCATTCAAAATCCCTGTTTAGCACTCAAGTTGCTCAATGTGTCCCCATTTGGGCCAATCTGCTTTATACAGTAGTAAACATCCCACGCAGGACACGGCCACTCTGCATTGTACGGCCGACACTTGAGCCCTTATGCAGCTGATCAAAACGCTGCTTCGAGGTCAACGAAGAAAGGAACAGTGGGGGGAAAAATAAAGGTTGAAGTGGCACGGGGCTTCGCCTGAGCAAACCTGGGTTCATTTCAAGTCCATTCAGTGGCTCCTGTTAATGGCTCCACCAAATGAAAAGCCTCACACTCTCCACTCGGCGCTCTTTGTGGAAGTACATTTGGCGATGGGAAGTTTCAGAGGGTGACACATGGTCCGGACAAAAGGGCGAAGAATACCGGCCCGGCTTGCCTTCGCTTTCGATGCCCGCGGCTCCCTGCCCGAGACGAGCATTAGCGACCGCTTTTTTATCAACGCTGCCATTTCGGTTTTTGTTTTCGCCACCAAGAGCCCGCCGGGACACTTTCAGACACTGGTCGTTTTCTGCGACCAACTCCCCCCCCCCCCTTTCACCCTCCCGATTGTTTCTTTCCTTTGACCGGACAGCAAAAGTGAAATCTCCACAATCAACTTCCAATCGACCTCGCCTTTTTGCTTATCCCATTCTTTTCGATGGCCCGCTTTTTTTTCTTCTCTTCTTCTTCTACTACTGTGTCATTCCGATGTAGGTCATTTTACATCCGTTACCTTCAAAAAACGATGCTGCGCTTAATGTAATTTGTAGACTCCCGCACGAAGGAAGACTGAAAAGGAGACAAAGAAATATAGATTGGTGCTGATAATAAGAAGAGAAGGGGGGCCCAGGGCAGTATTGATTGGGACGCTCACAAAGAGAGGTGCAGGGTGAAGGGGGGTGATGCTGATTCCTGTCAACTCCAACTTTCAGCCATTATGCTGGGGTCTGGAGGGGGGGGGGGGGGGGGGGGGATGGGCGGCACGGGGAGCCCGGCACTGGCACAGATGGTCTTGTATTCGTAGACCGTGTTCACTTCCATCACCGGCATTGGAAATGGAGTGGCATTAAGTCATTTTCCAAACTCGGCGACCCAGCTCGTGATTTGTTTTGAAGAGGTTATGTCAAGAGGCCACGCTTCTGCGCGCGGATAAAGGCTGAATGCTGAACCCCAAGGCCCCGCTCTCGAAGTGAGGAAAAAATAAATAAGCCAGCTCAAAATTACAGCGATACGTTTGTCAAATTGAGGACAAACCAATTCAAAGCAGAGTGTTTGCGCTTTGCCTCACTCAATGAAAATCTAATGACCTTTTAGATATTTATAAACAGAAAAAAAATCCATTATGCACCTTAAGGTATAGATGCCTAATGACTAATGCTAAATAAGAGCAAAGGTATGAACAGAAGTTGATTTCTGATGTTCAAATCCGGGCGCTGTATTAATTTTTCTTTCATGCTAGCTAGCCATTAGCTACGAGACAAAAACACAGTTAAGTCTTCATAATGTTTTCAACATGTTGACATCACTGCCCATCAGCAACTTGCTGTCTGCCACATAATCTTTTTGTGTAAGACAATCAGTGTAAGACAATCAGGATTGCGTAACTTTACTATTAAAAGTAACTTGTTAAGTTAGCTAATTTCTCCTCTGGAAAAGTTGCTTGTTACGTTACTGCACTGCTTTATTGAGCTAGGCCTGCGCGGCCTAAACATGGTTTTGTGTCCGTGTAGAACTGATTTTCTCTTGACTTCTCCAATCCTATGCAAATACGTGAAGGGGCGGGGCACAATTCATGGTGGAACCAACACAAACATCCGGAATAAGGTGAATATTCCCTTGTAGCAAAATAACGGTAAGACCAGTGAAAAGTCCAGTCGACAGTCACGTGACACTTCAGTGCATTTAGCCCATCCCTAACAACAAATAAGCTTTAACATCAACCAATTTTAAGTTTGGTTATTCGTTTCAAAAACAGTGAATCCCCGAGACAGTTCTATCCATCTGAAATCGTGAACGTACCGATACTCGCCGTCTTTTAAAAGCTGCAGCATGTGCTCAAGCAAAAGGCTGGATGAAGGCCAACTCCGTCAAGATCTTTGCTTAAATTTGAAGGTGAAGCTGGATCTCTCATCTCATATCTGTCTCATGTGTGCTCCATTGCCGTCGTCACGGCAACAGTCACATCGTTGTGACAGGGTGTGGCGAGAGGCGCAGAGTGGATGATGGCAGGTATCGACAGGAGGGGGGGGGCTTTGGTTACAGACGCGACTGCAGCGGTCTGTCCGAGCGTGGACGTGACGCGAGGTCAGGACCAGGGAAAAAGACGGAAACGTAGATAGACAGAGTCATTGAGCCTAAAGTGAAGTCAAATGCAGGGAGGTTGAAGCAAAGACCGGTTCAATAGGTACTCGCTGGTGAAGCTTTAGGACCTAGCTTCAACCTAACAAGGTATGACAGAGATATAGTGGGGAAAAAAGTATTTGGCCAAAATCCAATAGATTTCCCCCCCCACTGTATGAAGGTGAAACACTGCAGGCGAATATTGGAAATATTAGGAGATACAATTTAGACACTTTTGCTGTTGATTACTGATATAAATATGAGGGGAAAAATGTATTGCAAGTATTCTGTAATTTTATGTAATAATAAGACACACAAAATTGCCTATATTTTCAGCGACAAAATCGAAAGCTTTAAATAGTTTTTTTTTTGTTTATTTTGGCATTGATAAGGCTCTTTTGGATCCCAACCCACCATTTGAGAACCACTGCGCTGTAGCAAGAGCAATGAATACCTTACACCACAGTGGACTCTTCCAATGCGATATGTGATAAGTATTTAAATTAAAATCCTCAGTTGCATGAGAAAAGTTATCTTAAATTTAACACATTTTCTGCCTGTTTTTTTATAGTCCGGTTTCATTAAGCATCACTTTCTCAAATAAGTAAGAAACAGAAGTACAGTCCAGTATTAAAATAATGAGGAAGCTAAAGTATAGTTTTTGGCACTTCAGTCACATGTTTTAAGATAATGAGGCAGTTTCTTCAGATCCACTTTAACAAAGTTGGGAAGTAGACTTTAGTCAAGGGAAGAAACTTTACAAAAAAGCTCACGCTAGTAGACTACATCCCGCCTGTCTGCTCGGAGTGACTTTTAGAGGTAAAAGGAGCAGACAGACTGTCAAACGGAGCACCTGCCGTTTCTAAAAACACGAGTGACAGCTGTAAACATGTGTGACGACCCACACGGAGTCAGGACCTGGACTACGTCCCGGTCTGACCTGGACCAGACCGGGTTCTTCAGCACCGGGGGACACACACACGCACGCACGCACACACACACACACA
Organism: Proterorhinus semilunaris; assembly: GCA_021464625.1. Taxonomy (NCBI): domain Eukaryota; kingdom Metazoa; phylum Chordata; class Actinopteri; order Gobiiformes; family Gobiidae; genus Proterorhinus; species Proterorhinus semilunaris. The sequence continues at coordinate 24,120,866 of CM038356.1, read as the reverse complement.
CACATACATACATACACACCTGGCCTGGAGACACTTCCACCTGTTTGAGCTTTGTTTACACTCCGTCTGAACACTGGCCCACATTGGGGAGCGAGAGGGGTCAGATGACCTTATCCTTTAGGCCAGGCATTTCTATCCAAGTCATGGGAAACTTAGCAACATTGCTATCAACAATTCAACAAAGAATGTTTCGAAAGGTGAATGTTCCTCAAAAATAAATGTTAAGCCGCATCTTGTAATTAACTTCATTGTGTAATAAATCGGCATTCTGTAACAATAATACAATCTCTCAGCTCCTTCTGTAATAAAATTGATCTCTACACACTATCAAGGAGTTAGTAATACATTGTAAAATATTTTATTCAGCATTTATAAGACAGTTACACAGTTAACTAACCATTGCTAACATTAATAAGCATCTAAACAGATGACATTGTGCACCATCCGTGAGTCTGGTTAAGGTTAGGGACAAAACAATAAAGGTAATGACTATTTAGCTGCTGACAATAGAGTAGCAAATGATGAGGAAAGCTTTGGAAATGTTTTCGAAATGATAAAAGATGCTTTAATAGTGGGCAGTCATAAAGTGTTACCACACATCTTATCGAATTGAATAATAAGTTATGGGAAATTGACATAATGCGGCACAAAAATTGTGTTTTATTACACAAAGAAGTGTGTAATACAAAATGTAATACAAAATGCAGCTCTACAAGGTGTCCATTACTTGAAACCAAAAAAGTCAGTTTGGATTTGTATCCTCCGGGTTTTGTGGCCTTTCTGACATTCATAAGGTGCTAAGATAGACTTTATGTAGAATGCATAACGGCTCCGTCTAGGGGTGGGTAAAAAGGCATTTTGATTAATCACGATCCAGTTAGTATTGTCACACTGCCTCCAAGAGTTTGTAACCGAAACCATCCGATGCTTCTGAAACGTCACACTGACCAGTTCAATGAATCGGTGAAGAAGAGCTGGGACGGGAATAGTGTCATGGGGCTGCATTAGCCAACACAAACTGGAAGATTGTCAGCTCACAATTCAACTTTTATCGTCGCTTTACCATAATTTCAATGGGTTACTGTGGTATGTAAAGGCTTCTTACATACAATATATACAGAGTAAAAAGAAATACTTAGGAAGATCACAAGAAGAATTCATGGTAATGTGTGAATGATGTAGACGCTTCTGAAATCCGCTCTCCTGAGACCTAATCCTATAAAACACTGAACTTCAAAGTGTGCAATGCATGTAGGCTACGTGATAAAAGCTGATAAACGACTGAGTCAATGCTATCACTGATGTTAACTCCTCGCCTCTTTCGACCTGATTGATTTCATCAAACAAGGGAAAGGTTTGCAAAGCGGCGCTGGACACGATCGCCCGAATGACCGTGAGTGACGAGTGCTACCTTTGTATCACAGCCCCGTTACGTGACAATCTCTGGCATGACTTCTGTGTGTAGAATCCCACTTTATGTACTCTTAAAGCCAGTCGATACACTGCTGCTGCTGCTGCTGACGCTTTGTGACTGGAAAACGCTCAAAAAAGCCCTGAGCCGGAGCAGCGTTTTCGCTAACTGTTTACCGTCAGTTATTAACCTTTAAATGTGGCACAAGAACAGCTCATTAAAACGCTTGACGCCATTCGCAGCGAGTCAAGACGGGACAGCTGTATTAATCTTCAATAGCCCAGCCTTTATTTGTGTACAAATGCAGCCATTACTGTTATTTAACCTGTGCATTTCATTTTTTTCATAAGAACTATTGCGAGTGTGTGTGTGTGTATAGGTGTGTGTGTGTGCGTGTATAGGTGTGTGTGTGTGTGTGTGCGCGCGCGTGGACTTTCCAAAGCAAGTTCAACATTATTAAAGAGCCTCCTGATATCACAAGCCCAGACACTTAGCACCCAGTTAAGAGCTATTTCAGGGACACCTTGTATTTCCTCTGTCAAACAGCGTGTCAGCACCTCTCCGCTATTAGCGCTTCAGTCTGGCCCATTAGCCGCTAACGAGAGGCGGCGAGAACGGGCCTCCGCCTTGGCAAATTACACAAATGTGAAGGTAATCGGCTCCCGGAGAGGGCTACTTGACAACACAGCGGAGGAGCAGGAGGGAGGCGCCGGCGCTCCTCCACACCGATAATGAACGGGAGAATAAAAAAAAAGAGGTAATGTGATGGCAAGCAAGGAAACTAAATGTGCAAAATTACAAGTAAAGGTATGATAAAAAGAGAGAGAGATGTGGTACTCGGTAATATAACAGCAGAAATAGTTGAAAGAAGTGCATCGAAAAAGTGGTCATGTGCAAAATTAACTTTACAAATTGTAATTACTGCTTTGAAGTCTACTCGTTTATTGTATCATAAATAGGAGCAATTTGTTCGCACTAATTTACTTCCATTTCTAAAAATTTTTGAGTTTTGTTGAAACTTCGACGATGTCCGATCTCATCGGATCTTGGAAGCTAAGCAGGATTGGGTCTACAGATCGGAGACCAATTGGGAATACCGAGAGAGGCTTAAGTGCTGGAAGTGTAATGAACAATGCACGAAATGGTCAGGCAACTTTGGGCGTCGGAGCTAATGCGTGCTGATTAATCAACTAGCTTTTTACTGGAAAATGCTGCTGTCATTTCAAGGTAAGAAACATTTACACAGCTACATGAGACTGCAAATTGCATCCTGTTACAGTTTTGTAGACCTTTTATTGGAGTCTATACAACATGCACCTGATCAGCTGCAAACCTCAAACAGTTACTTAAATACGGGTAGCAACTTTTTTTTCTTTGTCTGGCAGTGTATTATTATATATTATATTTTGTTGTGTGAATCAACATAGTCACACACTAAACCATCATGAAAATAAAGCACAAGAAATAAAAAAGTATGCGGGGTTTATGAGCAGTATAGGCCAGTCCAGGTGACTTTCTGAAAACATCTGCTATAATTTGAAAGTTTTCGTCATAACAGAATCAGTTGTTTTTGCCTTCTGGATACTTACCTCACATTTCTAATCTTTAGATTCGTAAACACGTTCAAACCTCATGCCTCCACAAAAGCAGGCCTTGAGATCTACCACACCAGACAAGACCCCAGGGGTAGACTGTGCAAAGAGGCCACTGAGACAATCCAGCACATTCCTGCAGGGTGTAAGATGCTGGTAACGAAAGCTTACATGGAGCTCCATAACCAAGAGGCTGGCACACTATTGAAGTAACTGGAGATACGCGATACCACTGTACAAAATCGCGATAACGGTATTATTGCGATATTTCACTAAACCATTTCAACACGATATATTCCAAGTAACTCGTTTTTTCAGCAAATTGTGTCAAAAGAAGACCTACAAAACTCTACATCAGCACCACAACAACCAGACTAAAATGTAACTAAAATAGGACTAAACTAAAACTCAAATTCAGTGCATTTTTAGGCTCAGTTTGCAAAGAAATGTGTCGATTTGTGGCGTCTCGCGATGCAGATATATTGCATCACCTAATATTGCGGTACGATATGTTTTGCAAAATATTGTGCAGCATTAAACTGTGCAGAGTATGGGCTGGAAACCCCAAGGTCAACGTGGGAAACACCTCCAAAAGGTGGTAGACTGAGATCCTGTGGGACTTTCAGATACAGACGGACTGAAGGGTAATGGCGAACCAACCGGACATTGTGGTGGTGGACACAGAGCAGAGGAAAGCCGTTGTGGTTGACATAGCAATACCAAGTGACTGCAACATTGGGAAAAAGGAACACGAAAATCTAGGGAAATACCAGGGGCTCAGAGAAGAGCTGGAGAAGGCCTGGAGGGCTTTTTATAAGTTTAAATGAATATCTGTATTTGTCAAACTAGGGTGAAGGTGGATGTTGTGCAGTAGGGAGGCGACTTACTGATGGGTGAGGCGGTTTTCTGGTTGGCCCCCCTGCAGTTGGTGGTCTTGTTTTGCAGCGGTGGTACAGGCTTGTAGGACTGTCCCGTGGCGCGGTACATGGCCTGCACCCACAGCACCCTGTCCTGTTCGTCGTCACAGGCGAATATCACCAGCTCCCCCTCTCGAACTGCGTTAAAGAACACCCGCCCTCCCTGAAGACCTGAACAAGACACAGAGGAAGAACAGGGTTGAGACCCAGTTCCAGATCTAATTTTTACTTAAATAATGTCCTAAATGATGTGTTTTTCAGTCTCTATTAACTAATGCGTACCAATGAAATGTAGCTACACACAAAGGCTACTAAATTGCGATCATGGCAGGTTATAGCACAAGGTTGAGCACTGTATGAACAAAACAAGTCTGGTCAAGATGAGAAAAAGAAAGATGAAATATGCAGGATTACAGACAAACGCACGAATGGAACACCTGTTGGAAAATGTTATACTGATCTCCATCCATCCATTTTCTTCCACTTGTCCGTTGCCGGGTCATGGGAGCAGCTGTTGGAGCTGCCCAAATCACATTGCACCAGCCCCCCTATGGCTCCTCCTGCAGGTGGTGGGTCCACAAAAGGACGGCCCAATGGTTCTAACCGGGCCTGTTGGTCTCTCATGAGGGGCTTCTGAACCGCTCTTTGTCTGACCCGTCACCTAGGACCTGTTTGCCATGAGAGACCCTACCAGGGGCACGAAGCCCCCGACAACAGAGCCCCCAGGATCATTTGGGCACTAAAACCCCTCCACCACGTTAAGGTGGCGGTTCCAGGAGGGGTATACTGATCTAAAACATTTATATTTACTTCAGTCTTTAATTACTTTCTTACTGTCGCCTTTAGGCTGGAATTTCCTCCGGTTTAGACCTGGTTTACTACTAGCCTGGCCAACCAGATAGTCGTCAAAGTATTCAAAGACAATAATGTAATACCTCATACTCAAGCAGTGGTGGTCAAAGTACTCAATCACGAGTGCAGAAGTACAGATACTTCTGGTCAAAAGTCAAATTATTATTTAAGTGAAGGTACTGAAATATTTGCGGTTAAAAATACTATTTAGCAGTAGTTTAAATAATTGTTACTTCTATGCGGCAACAAGACGGGGACAAAACTTGCTCCTTGTGGTGAGCCAGTGGAATTGAACATTGAAATTTAAACAGTTGTTATTGGATCTTCCTCAATCAGAAAGTGTAAACCATTTGGTATTAGCACAGTTCCAGAAGCTTCTTCATACGGAAAGAGAGTAGGACTGGCTGGCTGGTCCGAGGAGTTTACACTTGAGTCATTTAAAGCAGGTTTAGGCCCCTTATAGTTCAATTTTAGACTTGATTTGGACCATATTTAATCTTGTTTAATGCTGGTGATACTCAGAAAGTTAATTTTTTTTAATGGTGTACTTTAAGCACCGCTGATTTCGCTCATTATGTCCATGCAGCTTGAAAAGGAATGTCAAAGATTTTCAGGGCCATTTGCTTTCGGTTCAGATCAAAACGGTTGGCACATTTGAAGTTATTTAAAATCTTGTTCTGTAAATTTACAATTATTTATTTTCAATGAATAAAAGCGAATCCAACGAAAATTCCAGATACAAACTTAACATTTTGTCAAGAGGGAAAGGTAATTAAAATCATAAAACATATACCAGCAACTATGGACATAAAGCGGGGGCGCACTCTTGACAGTGGCCATACAAACATGTAAACTTTCGCACATGTCTAACCCCTGTCCTCAGGCATTAACTCGATTGGTGACAATGCAATAGAAATGTTAGCTTTTCAAAGTGTCAAACTGTCTCTGGGGAGGAGTTACCAGGCTGCGGGTCACAGTAGTCCACAGTGTACCCCTCCAGCTGCATCAGCTCCTGCGGCTCAGCTTTCTTCTCCCTGTAGCTGCTCATGGCAAATGTGTACTGGCTCACCTGAGAGAGCACACAACAGACAAGAGGAACTGTTTGGTGGAAAGAGAAGCATAAACATAGATCTGACTAGCCTCAACATCAATAAAATGAAAAAAATACAGTGGAAGGCAAAATGTTCGGTTCTTTGGGTCACAAGTTAAAATATAATTGTAAAATTCATAGTTATACATAATTTGTTTAAAAATATTGGTAACAATAGGATTTAAATACATAAAAAAAAGGGTTTATTCCAAGTTAATCATATTTATTTCATAATGATTATTTTGTTACCTGATGGTCATTTCGGTCTGAGCATGCGCCGTAAACTTTATAAAAAATGTAAATAAGCAGTGGCCATCATTTAATCACCACCCATCGTCAGGAGCACACAGCCCGTTGGTAGGTACCAAATGCATAACATGAGAAGTGTATAACATAAGCTACAGTCTGCTGTACGTTAGCTTAACAAGTTTCAAGTTTAGTGCTTGGGTAGTTGTTGGTATTTGCTGCGCTAAGTCCGGGCTGGGAGACTTAATTGGTTATTAAGTTGGCGCGCGTGGTGCTCTCGACTTCGAAGACGTGCCCACGCTGGTAATACACGAACAACTAAAGAACTAACGTAACAGACGGTTGTGTGGTGTGCGGCGGAGGTGTCGTTTTGTAAAGCACTGAGATGAGGCGTTATAATAAAGATGCAAATACCTGTTAACGTGCGGGAGCGGTACTCTGCGCATGCGCGTTAAACGCTGTGCATGATGGGAGATGTAGTCTATGCGGTATTATCGAGGCTGTTGTGTAAAGTTGCAAGATTATATGATGGTGCCTTTTTGTTTGCAGTAGAAATTATTATTTTGCATCATATGTAACGACTTAAATGTTTATTTTGTTGCACCCTATATTCAATGTACATATTTGTAACATTGGTTTATTTCTTTATTTTTCAGGTTTTTGACCTGTGGTCAGTTGTTAAAAAATAAATACAAGACTAATGACAAACACGAGTCATGCCATGTGTGCTGCCTGTCACTAGCCCATTCGGATGGCTGAAAAAATGTTAAAATATCCGAACAGTCAAAAACCAGAGGCCTGCCAATCAAGCATTGTGGCCCAGTTCTGAAGCCAAAACAAAGCCTGAAGACCAGAAAATAAAGTGAAGAAACTGGTTACCCTATCTGGCTAAATTAAAAGCCTGTTACTGCCTACTTAATTGATAATCTGCAAACCTAAGAAGGAAGCAAGTTAGTAAGATGGCAGAAAAGGAGAAAATGGAGAGGTTACGTCAGAAGCGTTCGGCAGCCCAGACTGCGTTCACCAAAAGAGCTAACCATCTGACCTCCAGGGCTAATGCGCTAGAAGAAAGGGATCTGAAGGCTGAGTGGAGGGACTTTAAAGGAGAGCATACTAGAGTCGGAGATGCGGGATTTGATTATGCTATGGCCCTACGAGAATTAGAAGACGACGAGGCTACAAAAAAGGCAGATCAGATTGATGAGAAAACATCTGAATGCGACCACAAGTTTGATGCAGTTAGACACCTCGTTCTGAACAGCTTCTGGACCAGATTTGCCGATGAGCAAATCTCCGCCCTCATAAAAGAGGCTAACTCGGCTCTGATTGAGGCCGAAGCAACCGACCATCTGCAGCTGTCTAGGAAGGAGCGAGAGCTGATGAATAGGAACCTGGAACGAGAAGTCTGTGAAGTCAACAGTTTGATAACTGAGTGGACAGACATGATCCCTCAAGCCAAGCTAACGGAATCGAGAGACCTTAGCAGGAAGATGAGAAAGCGACAAGAGAGACTGTGGGATAAGTGGGCATGGAGACGCAGCGCTTGGTCTGATGACGAAGAGGAGCAGAAAGAATACGTGAAGCTAAACGATGAGGAAAATCAGACCAGTGAGCGAGACGCAGCTACTAGCTCTCCTCCCGACCGTAAACTGTCCTGCCCCGTAGACAGTCACACCCCTATAAGCGAATTCCTGCCTAACCCACCTAGCGCTCCCACCTATCTTAGCTATGGTGTACTTCCAAATGCTACAAGCACACCAGCGCAAGTCCAAAGTGCTCCCAGCATGTACCCAGGGCCACTCAGTTTCAAGCCCCAAATCACTCTGGAACGAGCACGCCTGCCCACATTTTCTGGAAACATGAGAGATTACTATCGTTGGAAAGCTGAATGGGAGGACCTTCAGCAGCTGGGGAACCCTCATGGATTGGAAAATGTAAAAAAGTTCCATCTTTTAGGAAGTTTGGACGACAAAGTCAAGAGAGACCTCGTACTGTCCAGTTGTGGATCCGCCACCGACGTGTTCAGGCTCCTAGACAACAAATATGGAAACAAGCCGAAAATAGTGCTACTTATCTCTAAAGAGGTACATGGTCTTCCGCCTGTTAAGGGAAACAATCCAAGAAAGACGATTGAACTAATTCAAGCTGTGGAAAGAGCTCTTCGTGACCTCCAAGTCCTGGGAGAAGAAGATGCTGTGAAGAACCGGTTAGTGGCACAGTCAATTGAGAGTAAGCTACCAGACTCCCTGAAAGAAAAGTGGCTAACTCATAAGAACGACCCTGCAAGCGGCTTTTCACCCAGAAATCACTTTGATTGCCTACTGGATTATCTGAAGAGACAAGAGGACATTCTTGAAGAGCTAGATCAGCTGCAGCCCAGCTCAAACGACTATGCTGAAAGGTCACAGGAAAAGAGTAAGGAAAAGAAGGCATTTACCAAAGCTACATCTATCCAAAAGGGCTCTCAACCTAGTCCATGCATAACCTGTGGGGATGAAGGGCATGCAGGTAGACTATTTGCCTGCAAAGCCTTCAAGAAGCTCAACCTGTCAGGCAAGAAGGCTCAGCTGAAGAAGTCAGGAGTATGCCTCAAATGTTTGCGCCTCCACGATGAAAACGGCAGTTGCACTGAAAAGTTTCTGTGTTCTAAAGAAGACTGTCGGAAAGGAGGGTCCTCTGACCACAACTACTTACTCTGCCCCTTGCCACAGACAAAAAAGGACGATAAAAAGCATGGAGAGCAAAGCAAAGTGAAAGTAGAGAAGAAGGGACTTGGACTTGGATTAACAGACAAACAAGAGGAGGTTCTTGCCAAACTCTCTCCAGAGCTGAAAGCAGAGGTCAAAGAAGCTTTCTCAAATAAGATTTCAACAACAGTGTGTACTAGTGCAGACACTGAGCCAAAAGAGTACCCCGTAGTAATGATGCTACTCTCCGTAACGACAAACTCTGGCCAGCTAATCGGTACACTAATTGACCTCGCTTCGGATACCAATTATATCTCAAATGAAGCCGCGGAGCGTCTGAAGCTGAAAGGCGAAAACATCAAACTGATTGTGCAAGGAGTTGGAGGAATGGAGAAGATGGTTGTTACCAAAAGGTATACTCTAAGACTAAGAGTAAAAACACAGAAGGCTACAGTGGCAGAGCACAAGCTCCTATGTTACGGCTTGGAAAACATTGCAAAGGTGAACCAAGCAGTCACACCACAGCAACTACTAAAATTCTTTCCTGGCATCGCCACTCACGACTTGGTCCGCCCAGAGAAAATCGACCTACTAATTAGTCACAGGGAAGGTCGCCTGGTCCCACAGCCGATCAAAGTGGAAGGAGACCTTGTACTCTGGGATGGTCCTCTGGGAATAACGGTCGGTGGAGCTCATCCTGACCTCTTCGAGGAAGTAGACCTAGCGGTGCACAGGTCTGAAACTCACTTCGCACGCTCAATGAGATCAGCTTCGAGGGCCTACAGAGAATTCCTTGTTGACCCAACTGAACCTGCCAAAGCTGAAGTGGAAAATGGAAAAGCTATCTTCCGGAGTACTGCAGTTACCAACAAAGAGGTGTTTGATTGGTTCAAGTGGGACAGCGTCGGTGCTGCCTGCGACCCTCAATGCGGTGGCTGCAAGTGCGGTAGATGTCCCCCTGGAGGAAAGGAAATGACGTTAGGAGAGGAAAGAGAAATAGAAAAGATCAAAGAATGCCTCACCTATGTGCAAGCAGACAAGCACAGTAAGTCCCCTCACTGGGACGCAGCTTATCCATGGAAAGGAGACCCCGCGACACTGCCAGAAAACCGACGGGCAGTGGAGGCAACTTTCCTCAACACTGAGAAACGCCTCGAGAGGGAGCCAGAGTGGAAGGCTGCGTACAGGGAACAAATCCTCGAGATGGTCTCAAGGGGAGCTGCCACCAAACTCACTCAAGAAGAACTCGACAGCTGGAATGGACCAAAGTGGTACATTAGCCATTTAGTCGCGCCCAATCCACACTCCTCTTCCACCCCTGTAAGAATTGTATGGAACAGCAGCCAAGAGTTCCGTGGGGTGAGTTTAAATGACCTTCTGTACAAGGGCCCAGATGTCCTCAATCAGATAAGAGGAGTCCTTCTGAGATTCAGGACTGGATTGTACGCTGCCTTAGGCGACGTGAAGAAAATGTACAATTCTGTTTGGTTAAAGGACAAAGAGGTTCATCTTCATCGATTTCTCTGGAGAGACAATCCGGAGGATGAAATTCAAACCTTTGCTGTCGTCAGAGTGAACATCGGAGATAAGCCTGCTGGCTGCATTGCCCAGGTCGCCATGAGGGAGACTGCTAATCTTCCACAGTTTGCAGCCATGGTTGAAGAACGCAGAGTTCTGGTCGAAGACAGCTATGTTGACGACATACTGACATCCCACAATGACATCGAGGAACTGGAGAAGATCACCAAGGGCGTTGAAAAGATCTTGAAGACTGGAAGCTTCTTCCTAAAACCGTGGGTCTTCACAGGCCAAAGTGGGAGGTCAGAAACTGTGGCTGACTCCAGTAATAGTGAGACAACGTCGTATGCGCCCAAGACCCTGGTGTTGCCTAATCAGATGCGAGATGAAGAAAGTAAAGCGCTGGGTGTTGGCTACGAACCCAAGACCGACAAACTTTGTGTGATGACGTCTATCAATTTCTCGAAGAAGCGAGGCAAGATGAGGACGGGAATTGATTTGAAGGAAGATGAAGTACGAGGTGGCACTCCAAACCCCTTAACCCGTCGTGTACTTCTAAGTCAGGTTGCTGGGTTCTACGACCCTATCGGTCTTGCTACACCAGCAAAGCAGAAAGGAGTAATGCTCGTAAGGGAATCCTACCAAGAGGCGAGTATAGGCAATCCAACTAAAGATACTTGGGATGACCCACTGTCGCCAAAACTCCGGGAAGCTGCTATAAAACTCTTCGAAGAATACGTGAGGCTTGGCAAGATAAAGTTTGAACGAGGTCTCACGCCCTTTGGAGCAATGGGCCACCCTATGGGTGTTACGTTTTCGGATGGGAGTGAAGCCTCCTACGGAGCCGTGCTTTATCTCCGCTGGGAAACGCAAGAAGGAGTTGTCGTGAGGCTGGTTGAGTCGAAAGCCAAACTTACTCCTCTCAACCAGAAAGGGGACGTGATCAAGGCAGAGTTATGTGGCGCCGTCTTTGCGACACGTTTAAAAAGATACTTTGAGAAGCACTGCCGCCTTGAGGTCACCCGCTGGGTCCACTTTTTGGATAGCCAAACCATCTTAGGAGCGATTCAAAAGGATAGTTATGGCTACCAAACATTTTTCTCCAACCGGATCGGTGAGATACAGATGGCTGGGCCAGTAGAGGACTGGAGGTGGGTTGACGGCAACCTCAACATATCTGACATCGTCACTAGGGGAGCAACTCCTGAAGAGCTCGATGAAGAGTCAGAATGGCAACAAGGTCCAGAGTTCCTAAAACAACCTGAAGCTGAATGGCCTGTGAAGATGGCCAGCGAAATTGTGACCAAAGTTTCTGATAACGTAAAAAAGTTGCAAAGAAAGGCATTCTCAGCTGTAACCACTAGAGCTCAGGCGCAAAAGGTTTCAAGACCCTGCAGCACTGGTGATGGCACCAATGTGGGAGTTAATACACTGCAACCACTACCGAAAGACCATGGTCCAACTCAAGCAGCAGCATGGCCAATAAGGAAACCTTGGGGCGTGGTACTAGTGCGTCTGGTGGAGCCTAAAAGGTTCAGTAGCTTGTCAAAGCTATGTGGGACTGTCGCCTGGGTTCGACGAGCTGCAGAATCTTGGCTAAGTATGACATTTCCAGCCTTGAAGTCAGCAAAGTGGGAGGCAAAGGGCTCTAAACTGTCTGCAGAAGAGAGAACAATGACTTTCCAAGACTTAGCCCTTGCTGCCCAGGATGGTATGAACTTTAAGACTACTGCCTTGAACCGCCTAGTTGTTATCAAAGATGAAAACACAGGACTCTTGCTTTGTGGTGGTAGAGTCCAATCTTGGAATGAAGACGGTAGAGCGGTACCATTGATCCCTTACCAGTCATGGTTGGGGACTTTGCTAGCTAGAGAAGCTCACAAGGCCAATCATGAAGGTGTTGCTGCTACTCTGCTACGCACAAGAAGAAAGGCTTGGGTCATAGAAGGCCGAAGGATAGTCAAGAAGATTATTAACGAGTGCGTTACATGCAAGAAACAAAGAGCAAGGCTATGCCAACAAGTAATGAGCGACCTTCCTCATGAGCGTACTAGCAGAGCAAACCCATTTGAGTATACCACACTGGACCTCTTCGGACCCTTTGAGGTGAAGGATGCTGTGAAAAAACGGACCAAGAAAAAGGTTTGGGGAGTTGTGTATTGTTGCATGGCTTCCAGAGCCGTCCACGTGGACCTCGTTGACGACTTGTCTGCCGAGAGTTTTCTTCAGGCCTACTCCAGATTCACTGCCCTGAGGGGACACCCCCGGAAGTTATGGTCCGACAGAGGCACAAATTTCATCGGTGCCAAGTCTGCTCTGAGAGATCTACATAAGCACCTAGTGTGCCTACAGAAGGCGTCAGTCGAGAATATAGCAGCCAAAAATGGAACTGAATGGCAGTGGAATTTCCATCCTGCGGACTCTCCCCACAGAAATGGAGCAGCCGAGGCAGCTGTCAAACTTATCAAAAGAGCTCTCAATAGCCTCGGCGGAACAACCAGCTGCTACACCTGGGGGGAGTTCCAAACTCTTCTCTACTCAGCAGCCAACCTGTCGAACGAGCGACCCATCGACGCCAAGGCACAAGTGCAAGAGGATACAGTCGAGTACTTGACTCCTAACTCTCTCATCCTGGGGCGCACCGGACAAGGAGGAGATATGCATGGGATTGACTTGGAAACCCACCCATGGCGCAGACTGAGAGCTGTCCAGACTGGAGTCGACAAGTTTTGGTCAAAGTGGAGTGAATTAGCAGGACCTAACTTGTTTATCCGGCACAAGTGGCACAGAGCGGAAAGAAGTGTCCAGGTTGGAGATCTGGTTTGGATCGCAGACCAGAATGCCCTGAGAGGACAGTTCCGGCTCGGTCGAATCGTCGTTACCTATCCGGACAAGGCTGGAGTGGTTCGAGATGCTGATGTGGCGACCTGTATCGGCCTTCCTGCCTCCCTCGTTTCCAGGACCCGAGCAAAAGACTCTACCTTACCCTCGACCATCGTCCTTCGCAGAGATGTGCGGAGACTGGTCGTGTTGATCCCTGCTGAAGACCAGCTCAAGGTATAAAGTCCTCACCATTGGGTACCCAGTGACTCTTTGTTTGTTTAGTTAGTGGGTATCCCTGGGAGGCGGCTGAGTGGTTCAAGGGAAAACCTGCACTCAGTAGGAGGAAAGGTGGTGGGGCCTACCTCCTTAGTGAGCCCTTTCGAGCTAATGATAACGTTGAAAGATATTTTGCTGTATGCCGCAAAGGCTGACTGTAAGTTGTTGCTTCCACTGAAAGACTTGAGTGACTGTGTAGTGGCCTCCTTGGATTTGCATCAGTCGGCCAAGTGGGAGGTGTTCGGTTCTTTGGGTCACAAGTTAAAATATAATTGTAAAATTCATAGTTATACATAATTTGTTTAAAAATATTGGTAACAATAGGATTTAAATACATAAAAAAAAGGGTTTATTCCAAGTTAATCATATTTATTTCATAATGATTATTTTGTTACCTGATGGTCATTTCGGTCTGAGCATGCGCCGTAAACTTTATAAAAAATGTAAATAAGCAGTGGCCATCATTTAATCACCACCCATCGTCAGGAGCACACAGCCCGTTGGTAGGTACCAAATGCATAACATGAGAAGTGTATAACATAAGCTACAGTCTGCTGTACGTTAGCTTAACAAGTTTCAAGTTTAGTGCTTGGGTAGTTGTTGGTATTTGCTGCGCTAAGTCCGGGCTGGGAGACTTAATTGGTTATTAAGTTGGCGCGCGTGGTGCTCTCGACTTCGAAGACGTGCCCACGCTGGTAATACACGAACAACTAAAGAACTAACGTAACAGACGGTTGTGTGGTGTGCGGCGGAGGTGTCGTTTTGTAAAGCACTGAGATGAGGCGTTATAATAAAGATGCAAATACCTGTTAACGTGCGGGAGCGGTACTCTGCGCATGCGCGTTAAACGCTGTGCATGATGGGAGATGTAGTCTATGCGGTATTATCGAGGCTGTTGTGTAAAGTTGCAAGATTATATGATGGTGCCTTTTTGTTTGCAGTAGAAATTATTATTTTGCATCATATGTAACGACTTAAATGTTTATTTTGTTGCACCCTATATTCAATGTACATATTTGTAACATTGGTTTATTTCTTTATTTTTCAGGTTTTTGACCTGTGGTCAGTTGTTAAAAAATAAATACAAGACTAATGACAAACACGAGTCATGCCATGTGTGCTGCCTGTCACTAGCCCATTCGGATGGCTGAAAAAATGTTAAAATATCCGAACACAAAAGTATGTGAACCCTTTTGGAATCTCTCTTGTGAATGTTTACATGCTATGGCCACAGAAAAATATGATAACATGTAATTGTTTGGGTGGTAATAGTTAAAGCAGACTTATTCTGATTTTAATAAAGATCAGACCACATTTTATGACCAATTTAGGTAGAAATGTACTGTAAGTGTTCACATACTTTTTCCTCCCTCTGTACATTGACACTTTTATCAATAAAGGTACTCAAATAAAAAGTCAAACTTAAAACTGTGCATATTTTTGAAAAACCTTTGGGATAATAACCTGTACAAGCACAAAATATCTTCGTTTCCAGCGTTTCCAAACCCTCTGACCCAACGCGTAGAGATATCTGCAAAACACAAAAGCACAAAGTGGCTTATTATTCAGAACCTACTTTTCTCCATAAACACAGACCATTTAAACTGTTTCTGCATAATTTTCCGTTGCTTCCAACATAATTTAATTTTCAGTCATTTCTCTTTTTGAGTTACATTTTAATTTAAGTTGGATTATTCAGTTCAAACCAAACTCATATAGTGCCTGCTGGAATTAGCCATGCTGTTACTTGAGTGGTTAGGCTCTTTTTCCCCCGCCAATAACAATGTCCCCGGGTCTCGTTTATAAATCTGTAAATGAGATTCTGACAAAGAGTTTATAGAGACAAAACCCAAAGTTCATACACAGTGAAAAAATTAACCCCACTCGCCCTGCAATAGCCCTGCCGCCTCATCTCTGAATGGGACTAGAACATGTCCTGTGCACAAACCTAGTAGTTGCTCAAATCTTTGGATTTTTTTCATGAGAGCAGTGAATATGCTTGGATCAATCCTTCTTTCCGATCAAAATACTCCAATCCCACTGCCAGTGAATATAAAACACTCTCATGACAAGATCAACACCAAGATCTTGATGGCAGGAGAGTTGACAATGGGTCCCCACTATCCTTCCAACTATTAACGCACTGGACATTTCTTTATCAAATTTTAGCTGTCTTTCTTTGATGTTTTCACGGTTTGATGCCACTGATTTGACCCTTTTCTAGCAGAATAAAAAAATATTTTCCACAGAATTCGAACTTACCAATTGCAGGAGTTGGGGTTAAATAACTATTTGCCACCTGAAAGATAACCGCTCTTACAGTAAATGTCCAATAGGAGACTCTAACCTATATGCTTTGTTAAATCCAGGTAGCTACTTCTCTTAAGGCCCCGCCCCTTCCACTTTTTTTTTTAGATAGAAATTAAGGCTAGCACTAATTGCCATATTTCTAACAAGTGTTGCGATTGGGATAAGATTTGCGATTTCTCTTTTAGAAGCAGTATTCTGCGAGGCGAACCCTGCTCCTGCCCCCCTTCGCTCAAATGCTAAAAGAGCACAGAGTGATTGGTCAGTGGCTGCGTCTCCGTGTCGTTGAATGGGAGAAATGGGGAGGATGACCAGCGCCCGGCCTTTTCCAATCAATGCATGCTCCCGGCGGCTCCTGAAAGCGTGGGACACACACAAGTGCAAGTGCAGAAAAAAAAAAATCAATGTACTCGGAGCACTCCCTTCAGCCCCCCGTTTTGACGCAGGACGGGCCCTGTCAAGGCCGGCGCGTCTGGGCGGGAGTAAGTGGGACAGTCTTTGGCAGCGCGAGAGTGACAGCGGCAGCTCTTAAGAGAACCGTGCATTAGGCCCGGGAGGAGAACCGCAGCTGCGATCGCCGTTTGGAATTGCAATTAGCAAAAGCTGCAATATTTAGGTCAGATCATATTGTGTATAAAAGCTGATAATCATATTGGAAGTATTCTGATTCACTTATCAATTTTGATCTTCTTCAAATGGTGATGCTACTGGACAAGAAAATGTGCACTGTGAAATGGAAGCAATCCACTTCAAGAGAAAAAACAGAAAGCTAAATCAGAATTCAATGAAACTTGGCACGAAACTTGGCACGCAATGAATCATTGAAATGGAAAAAATTATGACTATCACTTCTTACGCTTTTTAGTCCACTCCAAAATGAATATCAAGTGCACAAATGACAGTATTTTGCTTAAAAAAAAGGTTTCCAATTATTTGGAAAGCCATCATTATAGTTTTTTTTTTACTCAACTAAAAGTGAAAAAGCTGTATGTATGTATTTTATTTGAGACGGCAGGTTTTAAAATACCATAATTTGCCAAGTGTTATTAGTGATTTCATTTTTTACTCATGCAGCATTTAGGGCCCAAGTGGTTAATAAGGTATTTTACTTTTTTAGCTTGCGCTCACTGTTTTGATAAATGACCCCCAGTGTATAGTATTCTTGTGTTTTCAAAAGCTGTCTTATACATATAACAGATATTCTACTAAAATCAAATCGGATTTTCAAGAAGGCTCGTAGGCCTTTTTACGGTTAATGGATCCGCGACTAGCCTTGACATTTTCATTCAGAATTTAAATTCACTCTTAACCAACACTGTGTAATTTTGCCTCATTGTAGTTCAGACCAACAAAAGGAACTTCTGAATCCTTGCAGAACTTTGGCTGCATCACTTATCATTCTCAGTTCAAAAATGAGTTGTGCTTTTTTTTTTATGACATCAGTAATTTGAGCAAAAGGGTTGTCTGTTTGAATATCTATTCACTGAAATTATATTTTGTTCGCGTCACAGGTTAATGCAAAAGCACACAGAGTTTGCATTGAAGATGAGCTTGAATATAATATCTCAATCAAGGCCATGGTATGTGTTAAAAAAAAAAAATCTTATAAAGAGTTGACTAACTCTGGGCAACACTTGGAGTAGAAAGTGGCAGATTGTGAGTTTGTTTTAAATAAAGACGGAGATGAATCTTATTCAGGATAAAGTCAAGCTTCAGCTCCTGTTAAAGAATGTAACGCTGACACCTAGTGGACACAAGCGTGAACAACTATTTTCTGACAGACTAAACCGCCGCCTAAACCGAGCACCTTTTCTCCAGTTCGGCTTTACCTAAATCTAAAAGCTCAAAAAAGTGACAAAAAGCAACAAAAACGACACAAAAGACTGAAGATTGACAAAAGCGTAACAAAAATGTGATGAAAACGTGACAAGAATGCACCAAAAAAGCAATGGAAAAAAGGCTGCGACACACAACAACGCAAGGAAAAAGATCTTTTTAGATCAGTTTTGTAGGTCTTAGCTTTCAAATGAGGTGTAAAACTGGCCCATTTGCTGTAAACTTTTAGATTTGGGTAAAGCTGAACTGAAGATAATGCACTTGGTTAAGGCCAGGGTTAAGAGGTCAAAAAAGAAAAAGAAAAAGAGAACTCCAGCACTTTATCAATAAGTTTGTTTTTGTTGTTGTTGTTTTTACTATCCAATCTTCTGCTCCTATTGCTGTTAAATAGCATTACTTCATAATAGTTTGTCCTTCAAAACCAAAAGCTTTGCAAATCGACGTGATTCCATGTCCCTGTAGGTCACATAGTATCTATGGTTCCTACACGCTCAGGAATCACTGCAGTTTTACATATTATTCTGCAGATAATACAATCATGTCCTAAAATATCCTTATTCTTATCCAAAACCTAAAAAAAAAAAAAAAAACAGGCATAAACCATGGACGTGTGGACAACTTAACAAGCCTGCCTGGGCCACTGAGCACTTCTTTGTTGTTAGACTGTGGCGCCCTCTGCTGGAACACAGAAAGAAGCGCTGAACGCCACCAGACACTCGTCATTCCAGATGTTTGCCATTTCAGCATATTAAAAGGGAAGGTGTAATTTATCAAACTTTTATATCCCAACACCAAACTGATATCATCTATTATCTCTCCTGCAAAGATTAGATGTGTATAAAAAATTAAATTAGTATTATTTAAAGTATATGATTAAAAAAAAGACTTCAGAGGTCTTATTAATTATAGGATTATAGTCTCTTTTTTTTCACTGACGTGATTCAAATAGGTTTTGTAAAGTCCTGCTGTATTTATCGTCCTTATCCAGAAGAGGGAGCTGTCTGTCCACTATGCCAAGGCAAACTTACCAGAAAGTCACACTCCAATGACATCCAACATTGAATTTCTCATTTCATTTTCAAAGATGTAGAGATGATTAAGGTTATACAAATGAAGAAAAAAAAGTGAAGTGGTCCAAAATGAGATATCCAAAAGTCCATAATTTGGGTAGAGTATTCAATTAAATGATATGCGATATGGATTCTTTCTGTTCAGATTGTACAGAGTTCATTTTCTTGTTGAAACTCACCCACTGTGCTTCATGTTGGGCGGCTTGTCCATGCGAACGGCCAGTTTGATCTTCAGCTCTGTATCCTGGCTGTTTTTAGCGACCGACATTCTATGGAACTCTGCTTGTTTCGGCCCGTTAGTGGTGGGGTTCAGGATGACCTGTAGGGAGGGGCAGGGAGGTCACAGAAGAGTCAAATTCGAGCTACTGTCCGTTGATGTCAATGGACGGCGATGCATATTCACATGCACATTTGAAACCGACATCAGCACACAGTGTAGAATGAGCCCAGACCTATTCGCCACAACTGCCTCTAAAATCCTCAACTGTCGCTCAGAAAGGTGTTAATTCGGGTCAGAAATGCCGTCATGCACGAGCTTAATATAGAAACTGCAGTTACGAGTAAAACCTGAGGTGGCAGTAGTGAGTATAAAAAGGACCAACTTGCACCTAGTCCCTTTAATTTGAATCTAAGTTGGTTTTTCTGTTACAAACAAATCATCACTCGTCCATTCTGCAACGCACAATCTTGGAAAAATGACCAGTGGTCTAAACCACTCCAACTTATCACACTATATTATGAAGGAATCAAAGAGCATTTACACAGTACTTTGTTACATTTCTTTTTACACATTTTAAGGTAAACATATTGCTTATCATAATTACTTTCTGTATCACAATACGTATCAGATCGGCCCCTGAGTATCGTGACAAAAGTGTACTGTCCCAGCAATAATAACCAATACTTGTTCTAAACAAGGACTAACCAAAAAGAAGACAAAAGCAAGAATTCAATACATTAAACAACAATTAAAATGCAGAGAAGGTACCACCATTGATGCCTGCTATAGGTTTAGTTAGTTGTATGCATTTAAAGGTCCCACAGAGATGGGATATAACCTTATTTACAGACAACACCATTTTGAAAATAATAGCAGCCTTTACCTGGTAATAACTGCAACCATTCAGATTGCAATTTCAACCAGGTAGCGATTAGTCAAGCAGCCCTATTCCACACGCTCTCCTGGTCAATAAACAGGAAGTGCACTGACCCGCCCCAGCTCCTTGTCCTCCAGCGCCAGGACCCCGGTGCTCTCCGTGAACAGCTTCACTTTAACAGAGGGCAGAGGGTGAGTAGTCACAAAGTCTCCCTGAGTGCCCCACCTGAAAACACACAGGGGCGAGAAGCATAAAGAGTGAGTTCAGACAGAGTTTTCAGGCTACTGTCAATCATTTCCTCTATACAGCAGTCTCAGTCCCAGGCTTGTCGACAATACTTGAAATGCTCTACTACAAAACCGTCCTAAAAGTTTATCTGTCGTTTATTCCATCCATTGCCCATGACACAGACGCCTGAGACCGAGTAGATTTGACAATTGACTCAAATCATAACAACGCCATCCAAGAAATGACTTCCTGTTTCAATCCAGCATGCCAAAATAAAAGCACACAGCTCGTCTCATTGATTAGTTCAGCAGGTACCTGCAACATTACAAGAATATTATTAAATACACACCCTTTTAAGTGTTTTGTCCGTTAATAGTTAGGCAGAAAGAAAGTTGAACTAATGAATACGATGGTGCTTTTATTTCGGTGTGCTGAAGCAAAACAGGAAGTCACTTCTTGGGCGGCATTGTTACAATTTGAAGTTATGCACAGAGTCAATTTGTTTGTCAAGGGGTTTTCATTAACGTGGATGGATGGAACCTAATTTTTACTTATCGTTTATCAAAAAACAACCCAACTTAAAATAGTGTGCGTTGTTGTACAATGGGGGCGCCGTTCGTAATGAGTCTGGCCTTTTCGTCTTCGCACGAGCACCAAAACACGGCCAATTAAGAGGTACTCCACGACATCCGGCGACCCGAACAATCAGCGCGAATCCAGCTGACCTTCTCTCTATAATTAGCCCACTCTCCCACACCTCACGACGGGCCTAACCCCGGAGTGGTTAGCCCTGATTACAAGGGCGACGTGATTGGCGCTGATTTCGTCACCGTCCCAGAGCACTGATGGAGCACGGCCGTTACCACTTTAATCACGGGAAACCTTCTGATGGAAACGGCGCCTTAATTAAGAAGGACAGAGGTATACGAGCACCATGGCCGTTGACCGACCGCCTGGGGACCTACATCACACACGAAGGAGGGAGTTCAATATGGAGGGGAGACGAGAGCCTTGACATAAAAAGCTACCCATTTGACACAAAGGTTGGTAAACAAAAGCTCGAAGTTTTAAAATTGAACTTCAGAAACAAACAGATTTAAAGCACATGGTTGTCGATTAATATTGTATTATTGCTATATTAGGCCTAATTTTATGCCTGAACTCATGGTTTTATCGCACAGACGAGAGACTCAACAGCACTTTCAATCACATACTTACATGGTTATGGAAAAAGCCAGTGTAGCGTAAAATAGGACCTTTATATGGTTTTGGTAGAACTAGACGTCTGGGATTTCCGGCTCCGTGGACTCGATCCCGTATAAGTGGAATAAAATGGCTGGATGGACAGATACAGTAGACAGGTAGAAAGTAGATGGCAGTAGCTGTCGTAACTGTAGTAGGAATTAATAATTTTATACACTGCCTGACCACCAAAAAAGTGACCACCTGGATTTGACTGACTGTTAACTCTATGTGCCCAAAGAATGAGATCAGCTGACAATCTGAAAATCCTGATTGACCAGGTTATTCCATCTATGCATCTCTTCTTCCCTGGTATATACCAAGATGACAATGCCAGGACTCATCTGGCGCACATTGGGAAAGAGTGGTTCAAGAAAACATCATTTATCCATCCTCTTTTTCTTTTTTCTGCCACTAATCAGCTTCCAAAGGAAGGGAAGGGAGGGAGGGAGAGCCCGGGTGCAAGCGCCTCCCGCCCGCCTGTCTCCGGGCTGGCTGGACCGGAGGCTCAGCCAGGGGCCTTCCGCGGCTGAGCACAGCGGCTGAGACCAAGGATATCGGTCCAGGCGGCGGTCGCACTCGCTCGGAGTGGGGGCTGATCGTGAGCTGATCGCGTTGGGTTGGAATATTCATTCACTTAAGTCCGCTCCACTCCAGCCTGTTAGTAAGCTATCATCCCACTTCATCTATGTAGCTAAGGATAGGCAAAATGATAGTAGGCAACATAAATAATTTGATGTCACTCCATCATGGAGTGACATCAAATTATTTATTATTTATTTATTGAGGAAGAAATCCTTGAAAAATACACCAAATCTTTTAAGCATAATTTCATGGCCTGAGCCCCATAGCCTAGAGGTAGTACTAATTTTGTAAAGTGGTTTCGGGTCACTGGGTCACATGACCATAAACCTATTGAAACAAATATTGTATTTTTTGGTGATTTTCCCGGATAATGATTTTTCAAAAGTTTCAAAACCTGAAAATAGGAAAATAAAAACGTGTGGTGGAGAGTATTTTTTATAAATATTATTGATTTTGCTAGTTCACATGATTCCGAATATAGGCTTGTTGAAAAAACATTCAACAGTAGGTATAAAATACAATAAAAGATTAAATGTGGTAGAAAATACACCTAAAGATTACATTTAGTCTAAATTGTTTCCTTGTATCATATTATTGATTTACACCTAAAATAATGTTTTTAAACCAACACCTTTTTACAGAGAGTAATTCATAGACGGTCCCTAAATTCGAATGATCTGTTGATGCTGGAGGCGAATATCCAACGTCCAACGTGAAACCAACTTCACCGTGTTGCTCCGCCGCGCATACGCTCCGCTTTGCGTAGCTGTGTTTATGTGGCTCCGCTACCATCACCTCAGAGCGGCTGAAATGTAAACATGGATCTGTAAACCGGTGAGAATACCGGAGGCTTATCGCTGGACGGACTGACAGATTTGACCAAACCGAAGCACAAGGACTCGTGCATCTTATTTTCCGAGTTTTTTACGGATTATCACATGGAGGAGCAGGACATTTCGCGGTCCTCGGCAGGTGGGCAGCGTGTCTTCATCGGTACAAAGGGCCTGACCAGTAACTTTAAGGTGAGGAACGTCAGTTTTGGACGTGTTTGTAAAGCGAGTGATGAAACTGATGTAGCGTGAGTTTGGGGAAACTGCACCGGGCTAGCACGAGTGTTCAACCGGTCAGTACGCCCGTTAAACTAAATAATATCTGAATTATCATTTGACGGATAAATGTTTACTTCCTTTACCCCTTGACTCAATTTTATCTGCGTTTGTGGAAAATGTGAAGATACAAGCGTTGAGATCTTTGCGATGGCAGGAGTTAACGGGTGTGGCTGAATCTGAATAAATGTGGATACAAACACGAGCGCGCCGTCTCAGAAGAGCTTCATTCACTGAGTTTTTTCACAAAACGTCATGAAGCCAGGGCTGGACAGGAGAACAGCGGCTCCACAGGTGTTTGGTTATCCGCCCTCTATGTCCACCCAGCTATGAAGAGGTGCGCTGCTGAGCTGATCGAGTCCAGTGTTAATTTCGTCGTCTAAAATATTTAGTCTTAATTTTAGTCAAAGTGATATTTCTGACGACTAAAATTGGACTAAAACTAAATTAAAAGTTTTTCATGTGACTAAAACTATGACTAAAATGTCCAGATATTTTAGTCGACTAAAATAAGACTAAATGAAAATGAAAAGGAGAGACTAATATCATCCAAACTTCTATTGACAGTCTGAAAGAGCCTCATATCATGTAAATTCACTGCCAAAGGAGCAGCTCTGAGCTTTGTTCATGAGGGAGAAGCTCCATGAAGCAGAGGACCTCCATTAAATATGATTATAATGAATATTATAAATACAAAGTCGACTAAATTTGTCTTAAATTTAGTCGACTAAATTAACTTGCAATTTTAAACTCGACTAAAATTGAAGATATTTTTTTGACTGGCGACACGGTGGCACAGTGGTTAGTGCTCGTGCTTCACAGCTAGAAGGTACGGGTTCAATTTTCACCAAGGACGGGGCCTTTCTGTGTGGAGTTTGCATGTTCTCCCCGTGTCTGCGTAGGTTTCCTCCGAGTACTCCGGTTTCCCCTACCACTAAAAACATGTACAATAGGCCAGGATGAATGAGAGTGTGTTTGAGAGTGCGCATGGGGGACGACGGATGGAAATTAGCCCAAGGCTACAATCCGGTGTGGCTTGTTCATTAACTTGCACTGTCCCGACCAAAATAAACAAACAAACAAATCTCGACTAAAATTGAATTACATTTTCGTCAAAAGACTAAGACTAAAATTAAATTAAAATATGTTGTCAAAATTAACACTGATCGAGTCTCTCACGTATTCTTGAAGTAACGCCTGATTTGGATGTAGTCCCGCTAAAGCCTTAACATTGCTCTGTTTTTGCCCTGACCTTGTCCCACTGTTGTCGACCCCCCCCCTCCACCCCCATTTTTTAAATGTGTCCCCCCCACCTTCCAAACGCTTCCGACGCCGCTGACTTAAAGTACATAACAGGATTTAGACAGAAAACTTGAGAAAGAAAAAAAGAAAAGTTTCTGCACCATTTCATTCATCGCCTGCAACGATATGAACAATTTCCCCGTACCCATAACAACGCCTCTTCTGTACTAAAACCGACCCGCTCAATCTTCACATCGTTTCTGGCCGCAGATTTAAGTTCTCCTCAAGGTCGAGTCAGCGGAGTCAGTCGACAAAGCCACGTTAAAAGCCGTCATCATGCAAAGTCTATCATCCCCGGACCATTAGATCATCAGGTGGAGGCGGATGGTGTCGTCGCTGGCAACAGTGCCATCCCACCTTGCACCTCGTTACTGTGGAAACGTAGAAAAGCTAAAGTCGGGGGGCATTTGAGGGACAAGAGAAAAGGTCACTTGTCATCTGTAACATATGGTTCAATGGTATGTGACGTGTGCGAGTGAAGACAGTTAAATACATTGGTTTAGCATGTGTTAGGGATCTGGAAACGCTCCAGATCTGTTAGATGCTGTTGTTTTAGCTGCCGTGTTGAAAACGAAACTGAAACTTATCACTTAACGAGCACATGGCCCACTGCGCTGCTTTTTTCTTTTCTTTTTTCTTTCTTTAGAGCACTGTGTTTTTTATTTTGTATTGTGAGCCCAGGGGCACATTTTACTGTAAAGCAGCTTTGAAAGCATTTTCAATGTATTTCTGAAATTACAAAAACTGCCTAATAATGAACATTTAGGCTATTTTATTTCAAAACTGACTTATTAGCCATTTATAATCGCACTTGCACCGTGATGCACCGAACCGTGAGATAGCTGAACCGTTACACCCCTACTGAGTTGCAACGTTGGAGCTATAATTTAAATCAGTCTTGGAGCGTTTGTGTTGATTTTCAATAGCACAGAACTACTTTCTCCAGTACTTTACCACTTACTGTGCAATTCAGCCTTGTGTAAAAGAGGGAGAAGTGGAAAATTGCTGACCAGGAGCTTGAGAGGATTTTTTTTGTTGCTCTTAAGAAAAAAAGCTGGGCCGGAAAGACACAACTAGGCAAGGTAAGAATCTTTGAACTTGCAACTACACAAACTCCATCGCGGGTGAATGCACCACTTATAACAACAGACATAACCCTGGCCCTGTTGGACACTCAGTGCTTAGATTTGTTGTGGTGAGCACGGACGGGCCAACATCAAAAATACACAAAAGTCTACACTTTTAAGGTCCTTTTATCTATACCTACAATCCGCCACACTTTTGAAATGAGGAGCACTTTTGTTACCAGCACTTCTCAATGATGAACAAACCCTCTGGATGTGACATGGACTCGTGTGAGGCATTTGTCACAAAGATTTCCAACCGACATAAGACAAATCCGTTTAATCTTTTCAAGGTTTGTTTTAAAAAAAAAAAATACATCAAATCTAGAAAGTATTACTATTGCACATGAATGACTTGCCTTGATGCATGGACAGTAGTGGCTCAGTGGTTAGAGCACCCGTCCACAGCCAACATTTGGCGATTTGATCCCAGTTTTCACCAGTGCCTATTGTTGTTGTGGTCTTGGCCAAGACACTTCACCCACTTGTCAAAGTATGAGAACAACGATAAAGTGTTGGTTGGTATTTGTTTCCTACAAATGTTTTTACAAAACGATAATTTGTTCTTCATCATTTATTTTATGGTAAACCTAAACGTAACCCGTTCCCTCTTAAACAGCAGCCTCTTCTGGCTTACCGTTGCCATGGTGCATCCTCTTTTCTGTGCTCCGCTAGTCCTGAGTATGGCTTTTTGTTAAACAGAAGGTGAATGAACAATGGGTCAAGAAACCCTAAACCAGGATCCTGAAACCTAAACCTCCTCAATTTCTCTCTGAGAGGAGATTAACTCTGGGTTTATCTTTGTGAGAGAGACCCCTGATTTTAATGTGTAATACTTGTCTGTTTTACTACCAGAGATAATACAGAAGTGGCAAATGAATTAATAATGCGACTCTGGAAAAGTGCTAAGAAGAATACATTAAAACATCAGCATATCTGTAGTTAAAGCAATATGACTACTAATTAACCTTTCAGAACCGACTGCAGGAAATGGACAGCTCCGGTAGTTTGAGGAAGCCGTATCTCCTCTCGGTCTCAGCAGGACTGAGTCTGAAGCAGTGGGAGAGGGAAGCGAGTTGGAGACAAGGCCACAGCCTCACAGACTCCTGGTGCTTTATATAACAGCCCTGTCTTCAGCTGAGACTGCAACTCTAGACTCACTCGTGTCGCCGGATGATGGAGAGACTTCCGTCGTTACATAAGATACTGTACACTTCGCAGTCTGGCGTACAGGAGGCCAATGCTTTTAAAGGAACTGTGAAAATAATTATGTTAAAATGGCCTTTCAATCTCACCTGGTGTGGTACACCTTCAAATGTCAGGGCAAGTTCATTATGTGAAGTGTTCTGCACAAGTCATTAAGTTGTTATTTTTGCCGTTTTAAGCAGAAGGGCATACCATGCAAAACTAACTGGAATAAAAAAATACATGTGAAGATTTGCAACAACCACTACTTCCTGTTCGTCCAACTACTACAACAACAGCTACTGCCACTTCTACTACAACGACTACTGCTACAGCTTCAGTTACGGCTGATCAGTCTCTCCATCTTTTATTGAAAAAGGTAATTGTTGAATTCAGACGGTGGCAAATGTCATGTGCCTGACACTCTGAGAACACCTGGTAATAAGACGCTATCTTTGGCCATCTTGAAATGAGTGTTTTCACGCCTGCAAGTCCAAACCAAGGTACGAGTATCCTTCAAACACGACTGACAAACCTACTATGTGAATCCGCAGAGGTGGGAGTAAGTCACTAAATGCAAGTCTCGAGTCAGGTCCAAGTCCCAAGCAAGTCCAAGAAAATTGGTCATGGGGTTTAGTTTAGTTTAGTTTATTTGTTTATTTGAGCAATACACATTGTGCTCAAAAGGAGTGGGCTGAAGCAAAAAGCTTATGAGCCCCCACCCCCAAGTGCAATAAAATAAAAAAAAGAACATTTCAAAACATTTCAAGCAGCTACATTCATACAGACCAACTTACAACAAACAACAAAAATATATTAACTCTTTATATAATTAATTGAAACAACGCACAGCTACAACAACAATCTAGTTTCATATACGATGTCTAGAACAAAGCAAGTCAAAAAATGTGTTACTTAATATATTGCTTGCATATTTTTACCCGTGATTACAGAGTTACTTTTATGGTATAAAGGTACATTAATAGATATTATAATCTGAGATCTTGATACTTTCCAGTTGTCATTACCATTCTCAGTATAATTTTAATTTGGGTTTAATTATCATCATCATTATTATATATTTATTTAATTGAGTTATATGTGAAGTATGATGAAAGCCCTGCACAGTGTGGTGCATTAAAAAGCCAGAGAGTGAGCCAGTTGAAGAGGGCAGTAACTCCCCTTCAACAAACCCCCTAACAGCTGATTTGTAGATGATGTTCCTATGCTGAGTGGTGCATTAAAAGACAAGGTTTTGAGCCCGTTGGGAGGGTTCCTCTCAACAGATCCATAACCTGCCAACCCTAATTCTCCGTTTGTGAGTTTGAGCAATAGAATGACAACCGTTCCAAGCAGCAACACTCTTCCAGATTATAGAGGAACAATACACATAATCCATCCTACTGCTCCCCTTAGTGGCAACACATTTCTTCTTGTCTGTATATTTCAAAAGTCTTTTGTTTGTATTTAAATTTGAACAGGTTGATGTTTGGACATCGTTTCAAATCCATCTCCAGTTTATTCCACAATTGTACACCATTAACTGTTGGACTAAAACTTTTCAAAGTTGTGCTATGTTTCTGAATCCTAAAGTTTAATTCATCACGTAATTCATAACGACCAGTACGTTCTTGGAACCTTCTTTGTATTTGGTTTGGTAACAATTTATACCTTGCTTTGAATAACATTTGAACAGTTTGGAACTCAACAATGTCACAAAACTTCATGATCTTTGATTTTAAAAATAATGAGTTTGTGTGGTCCAAAAACCCAACTTTATGAATTACTCGGAGAGCTCTTTTTTGCAACAATATTATTGGTTTAACTGTGTTTTTATAAGTACTACCCCAAACCACAGTACAATAATATAAGTAGGGCAAAATCAGAGAACAGTATAAGGTATGTAGAGCTTTGATGTTTAAAATGTGCTTTGCTTTTGCTATTACTGAAATGCTTCTAGAAATTTTCGTAGATATATATTTAATGTGAGATTTCCAAGTAATTCTGTCATCAATAATCACACCAAGGAATTTGATTTCATGCACTTGCTCGATAACAACACCCTCTATCTGAATTGCTTCCTGAGCATTGGAGTTACAGTTGCCAAATATCATCATTTTGCTTTTACTCAGATTTAGAGATAATTTATTTAGTTTGAACCACTTGTTGACACTTTTGAGTTCCCAGTTGACAATCCGACACAGCTGCTGTAAGTCGTCTCCTGATGCAAAAATATTTGTATCGTCAGCAAACAAGATAAATTTAAGTATTTCAGACGTTTTACAAATGTCGTTAATATACATATTAAACAATTTTGGGCCCAGAATAGAACCTTGAGGTAAACCACAGACAATTTGTCGACAACTCGACTGATAATCACCGATTTTCACACATTGTTTTCTATTTTTTAAGTAACTGGTAACCCACTGTAGAGCTACCCCCCTAATTCCATAATGTTCTAGTTTATTAATTAATATATCATAGTTTATTGTATCAAACGCTTTACTCAGGTCAATAAATAACCCTATTGCACATTTCTTGTTATCTACAGCATTAGTTATTTCTTCAGTTATATCAAAGAGCGCGTGTGAGGTTGAGTGATTGTTCCTAAAACCAAACTGATTGTCCGAGAGTAAATTACACTTTTCGATAAAGCTGTCAAGTCTAGAGTTAAAAACCTTTTCTAAGATTTTAGAGAATTGCGGTAAAAGGGAAACAGGCCTGTAGTTTGTAAAGAGATGTTTATCTCCTGCTTTGAATAGAGGAATCACTTTTGCTACTTTCATACTATCAGGAAAAGTTCCAGTTTGTAACGATAAGTTACAGATGTAAGTTAACGGCTTAGAGATACTTTCAATAACAGTTTTTAAAGTTTTCATGTCCATGTCATGGTAATCGGTCGAAGTTTTATTTTTACACCCTTTAATAATGTCCAGTATCTCCTTTTCCTCCACAGGTTTGAGGAACAGGGACATAGGATTTGCTTCTATCAGTTCACAATTATAATTCTCAACGTTTGCAATTTTTGCAGCAAGGTTTGGTCCAACATCTACAAAGAATTTATTAAATGTTTCGACAACTTCATTCATATTTTTTAACGTGTTATCCTCTTCTTTGAAATGTTTTGGATAATTAATCGTTCTTGGTTTATTTCTAATTATACTATTTAAGATGTTCCATAAACCTTTAATATTATTCTTATTAGTATCTAACAATGTATTATAATAATCCTGTTTACATTTTCTAATGATACCTGTCAGTTTATTTTTATATTTCTTATATTTATCCTCCGCTTCTTTTGTTTTGTTATTTATAAAGTTTTTGTAAAGATTATTTTTTTTCTTGCAAGCATTTAGTAAACCTTTAGACATCCATGGTGTTTCTTTATACTTTCTGTTTTTACTGTATTTCTTCATTGGGCAGTTTTTGTCGTATACCTTTTGAAATACTTGCGTAAACTCATCATAAGCCATATTCGTGTCATTCTCTCTGTACACAATACTCCAGTCTTGAGCTAAAAGCTCCTTTTTAAATGCATCAATAGTTTTCTCTGTTTTTACCCTTCTAAACCAATACTTGTTTTCCTCTTCATCTTTTACATATCCATTTTTATACATAACGAAAACTGGAAGGTGATCACTAATATCATTTATAATTAACCCGCTGACTGTATCACTTTCAATTTCATTTGAGAAAATGTTATCAATCAAGGTGGCACTATGGGTTGTTATTCTACTTGGTTTGGTTATTAGAGGAAACAGACCTATACTGAATAAAGTATTTATAAATTCGTCCGTCTTTTTATGTTTATATGGGTTTAACAAATCGATGTTGAGGTCTCCCCCCACAAACATGACTTTATGATTTAATCCTGAAAAGTGCTCCTCCATCCACTTAGAAAAAACATCTATATCAGAGCCAGGTGTTCTATAGATAGAACTCACAATAATATTTTTCTTTTTTTGCCTTGTAATTTCAACAGTAAGGCATTCAAGTGTATCTTCCACCACCATTGTCTTATTTTCCATTACTTTGTAACTATAGTTGGAGTCTATAAACATAGCTACGCCCCCTCCATGCTTGTTCCTTCTGTTCATACTTATAAATTCATAACCCTCAATAGAAAACTCAAATTCTCTGTCATTATTGATCCATGTTTCTGTGATTAAAATGACACTGAATGGTGTGGAAAACTGTTTTAAGAAGCTTTTGATGTGGTCAAAGTTTGCATAGAGACTTCGACTATTGAAGTGGATTACAGTGAATGCCTTAATGTTCTTAATTTTACTATTGTACAGATCCTCTGTGTAGTATTGACAGTCATTGGTAGCTCTAGAAAAGAAGTTATTTTCCGGGTCGATGTCGATCTCAGTGTTCTGTAGGTCGTATTGAGAGAATGTAAAATCCTGGGAGTTTGCTTCAGCAATTCTCCTTATTGAAAAATCCAAGTCGGTGCTTCCTATAGAACTATATGTATTACTAGACATGTGAAATTATGTGCTTTTACATACCAAAGTCCATACGCTTTTCCCGGTGTTTATACTGGATGTGGTGTACTGCTGCGTGGACGTATAATGAGTTTGTCATATCGCAAGAAGGCGATCTCCCCCCTTTCTCGTGCAGCTCTCAGCTCCGGCATCAGTTCTTTACGTTTTCTTTTTATTGATTCGGTGTAGTCCTCGTTAATGAAGATTTTTGTTCCTTTAAGTCGTTTGGCGCGCTGTAAGATTTCTTCACGATCCTTCCACCTCAGTAGTCTGGCGATGATGGGTCTCGGCCAGTCTCTCCCGCCGCCCGGTTTCCCTACGCGGTGAGCCCTCTCCACCTCCACCGCGTGATGTAGCTGGAGCTTCTCCTTCAGTATTTCTTTCACCTTTTCCTCGGCGTCGGCCCAAGTCTCCCCGGGCGACTCCAACACTCCCTCAAATACCAGGTTATTTCTGCGGCTCTGCCCCTCCAGATACTCCAGTTTGTCCGTGATGATGTGTAGATTGTCACATACTTTGTAAAAATCCGTTTGTAAGGTGTTTGTGCGCTCTGTGAGTTTCAGATTTTGTTCTTTCAAAGTGTCTACCTCACCTTGCGTGAACTGCAGGCTTGTTTTTAGTTCTTGAATGTCCTTAGTCTGTAAATCCATGCGGGTGTTTGTTGATTCCATGATGAGTTTAATAAATCCTTTGAAGTTCTCCTGTTGTTGTTGAATTAATTCCCTGAACATGACCCTCTGCTGCTCCATGTGCTCCGTGACTCGACTGAGGCTTACGTATTCATCTTCCACCGCTGAATCTGCCTGTTGCTTCGCCTCTATTTTCGGCGGTTTGGGCATTTTGTTCCCTCTCAGCAGGCCTGAATTTTCTTAACGAATATTTTGATATTCTTGAGAACTTTTTTCGCGTTGGTCTAGCTTTGTCCGTCCCTGAAATCGGTCCGACCGGAAAGGTGTTCATTCGTGTTCATGGGGTCAAGTCAAGTCAAGTGCTAACTTATGATTTAGCAAATTAGAAAATTTAGGATAATATCAAACTTTTCAAAATCTAACTGATTTGGATTTAAAGTCTAATTAATATTTAATAGCAACAAAATTTGTACCAATCTATGTACAAAATTAGTGGGACTAAATTTGAAGGCAGGGGGCCTACTTCAGAAAAATTGTCTGACAAGAGTCTTTTAAACATAAGCTGCTTTTCCATGCAGTCTGAAAGATACATATACATGTGTTTATTTTTGTTAGTTTCTGACAATCTTTCTGTCAGTGGTTCCCCTGTAACACCCCAGCCCCTGCATGCTCGGATTTGGCCCTGCTCAAAGTAGAAAGTCCACACAGCCTTCAGTCCCGCTGTCACTGGGCTGTGTGGCTGCGTAAAATAGCTACTAAATGCTGTGTGTGAACGCCCCTAAAACACCAAACCACCCCCAAGATTTACCGCATCATCCTTCTGAAGGCAGACAGTCCATTGTTTCTAACGTCTGAAGTCTATGAATCTTCATCTCTTCACTCACTGTAGTAAACTTTTAATGCATCCAAAGAAACACACATTTCCTCGTGTCTTTTCCCGCTGTATTGATTAGAAGCGCTGTGTACGGAACCCGTAAAAGCATGTGGCAAATCACCATATGTTAACATAGATGCGCTGGTTTAAGGCAATGAACCATTTTGTCTTTCAACAGTTTCAACTCAAATCAATAATAATTAAAGCCGCAAGCGGCGATGTAGGCCCTCGCCCCTGGCGCAGCCCCCCCTTGCGACCGCCTCCTTTGCAACCGCCCCCGCTCTCGCCCAAACCTGCTCTCCCCTAGGCCTCACACACAACCTGTGTGCTCTCTGTCTACTAAC
The DNA here is from genome assembly GCA_021464625.1 of Proterorhinus semilunaris. Classification (NCBI taxonomy): domain Eukaryota; kingdom Metazoa; phylum Chordata; class Actinopteri; order Gobiiformes; family Gobiidae; genus Proterorhinus; species Proterorhinus semilunaris. The sequence continues at coordinate 24,088,038 of CM038356.1, read as the reverse complement.
TCTTGCTCTTTGCAGCAGGGGGCGCTATAGCATGGATCATTTTTGTGTTCATGTAAAAAGATTCAGGGCCATCTGGTGTATAAGTGATTACATTTAAAACTCAAAGGGACAAAGAATGTGCCAGTTATCATGGGTAATAATGACGCTCTCAGGAACACGTTTACCCTGGCCACGCCCACATCTTACACAATATGATGTATATGTAATATCATTTTCGTTTAGTTTATTGTGTAGAATATACCGGCAAAGTGGGAGATAAATAATCCAGACTGCAATATTCAAGGTATAGATAGGGGGCGCTATAGTGTTGAGCACTGTGAAGTTATTGAGCTCTATCTGTTCAGACCATAAGAGGCCTTATGTCAGGCAAATATGATCCAGATTGGATAGAGCGCATGCCTGCGAGGGGTTGTGAAATGTACTGCAAAAAGGCCTTTTTTTTGTGGGGGTGCCATTTTAATCTCTTAACCCCCACTGTAACCGAGCACATTTTCTCCAGTTCGTCTTGACCCATGTCTTAAAGCTTCTGGAAAAAAAGCGTCAAAAACACAGTTACAGAAATGAGACGTAAGTGCAGATGAAAACACAGCACACAAAGAAATGCACTTGGTTCAGGTGGGAGTTAAGAGGTTAAAAGTGAAAATGGCCGACTTCCTGTGCGTCATTGCCACGCCCACACCTTTGAAAATATCAAACACATGTAATATATTTTTGTGTTCGATTTAATGTGTAGAATATACCTGCAAAGTTTCATATAAATTGTACAAACTAAATGTTTCAAGGTATAGATAGGTGGCGCTATAGTGGTGAGCACCGTGCAATTATTGAGCTCTATGGATTCATACCATAAGAGGCCTTATGTCAGCCAAATATGATCCAGATTGTATAGAGTGCATGCCTGCGAGGGGTTGTCCAAGGTACGGGAAAAAAGCACGTTTTTTGTGGGGGCGCTATGTGAAAAGTGTAAACGTTATCAAAAAAAGCTGGCTTGAAAATGTAGCTCCATTTCTCTAGATTCTATTGAGCCATGTTTGAGCTTATTCTGCTGAAAAACCAAGGAGTAGTACATTGAAACATCTGGTGAGAGATTTCTTCTCCAGGATTTCAATCCAAGATGGCCGACTTCCTGTTGGTCAGAGGGCGGAGCTATAATTATGTTTTGTGACCGTCTCCATGTGCTCTATCACTGTGCCAAAGGGGATTGGCCTATGCCAAAAATGCATGTCTCCAAAAGAATAGGGGTCAACTTTGAGGGGGCGCTGTGGAGCCATTTTGTTTAGGGCGTGTGCATGTCGCCCACTGACACGCAATTTTTGCCGACTCTGATTCACTGTGCCCATTTCTGCGTGTACTTTTGCTCGGGAAGGCACTGAAAAACAGGATCTTAGAGGCGGTATAATAATAATTAAAGCCGCAAGCGGCGATGTAGGCCCTCGCCCCTGGCGCAGCCCCCCTTGCGACCGCCTCCTTTGCTTCCGCCCCCGCTCTCGCCCAAACCTGCTCTCCCCTCGGCCTCACACACAACCTGTGTGCTCTCTGTCTACTAACTCTTGCTCTTTGCAGCAGGGGGCGCTATAGCATGGATCATTTTTGTGTTCATGTAAAAAGATTCAGGGCCATCTGGTGTATACGTGATTACATTTAAAACTCAAAGGGACAAAGAATGCATAATAATGATGCTCTCAGGAACACGTTTACACTGGCCACGCCCACATCTTACACAATATGATGTATATGTAATATCATTTTTTGTTTGGTTTATTGTGTAGAATATACCGGCAAAGTGGGAGATAAATAATCCAGACTGCAATATTCAAGGTATAGATAGGAGGCGCTATAGTGTTGAGCACTGTGCAGTTATTGAGCTCTACCTGTTCAGACCGTGAGTTGCCTTATGTCAGCCAAATATGATCCAGATTGGATAGAGCGCATGCCTGCGAGGGCTTGTGAAATGTACTGCAAAAAGGCATTTTTTCTGTGGGGGTGCCATTTTAATCTGTTAACCCCCACTTTAACCGAGCACATTTTCGCCAGTTCGTCTTGACCCATATCTTAAAGCTTCTTGAAAAAAAGCGTCAAAAACAGTTACAGAAATGAGACGTAAGTGCAGGTGAAAACACAGCACACAAAGAAGTGTACTTGGTTCAGGTGGGAGTTAAGAGGTTGAAAGTGAAAATGGCCGACTTCCTGTGCGTCATTGCCACGCCCACACCTTCGAAAATATAAAACACATGTAATATATTTTTGTGTTCGATTTAATGTGTAGAATATACCTGCAACGTTTCATATAAATTGTACAAACTAAATGTTTCAAGGTATAGATAGGTGGCGCTATAGTGGCGAGCACCGTGCAGTTATTGAGCTCTATGGATCCATACCATAAGAGGCCTCATGTCAACCAAATATGATCCAGATTGGATAGAGCGCATGCCTGCGAGGGGTTGTCGAAGGTACGGGAAAAAAGCATGTTTTTTGTGGGGGCGCTATGTGAAAACTGTAAACGTTATCAAAAAAAGCTGGCTTGAAAATGTAGCTCCATTTCTCTAGATTCTATTGAGCCATGTTTGAGCTTATTCTGCAGAAAAACCAAGGAGTAGTACATTTAAACATCTGGTGAGAGATTTCTTCTCCAGGATTTCAATCCAAGATGGCCGACTTCCTGTTGGTCAGAGGGCGGAGCTATAATTATGTTTTGTGACTCTCTCCATGTGCTCTATCACTGTGCCAAAGGGGATTGGCCTACACCAAAAATGACTGTCCCCAAAAGAATGGGGGTCAACTTTGAGGGGGCGCTGTGGAGCCATTTTGTTTTGGGCGTGTGCATGTCGCCCACTGACACGCAATTTTTGCCGACTCTGATCACTGTGCCAATTTCTGCGTGTACTTTTACACGGGAAGGCACTGAAAAACAGGATCTTAGAGGCGTAACTATAATAATAATAATAATAATAATAATAATAATAATAACAAGAAACCGGGGGAGAACAATAGTCCCTTACCAGGACAAAGTCCTGGCTCGGGCCTAATAATTAAAGCCGCAAGCGGCGATGTAGGCCCTCGCCCCTGGCGCAGCCCCCCCTTGCGACCGCCTCCTTTGCAACCGCCCCCGCTCTCGCCCAAGCCTGCTCTCCCCTCGGCCTCACACACAACCTGTGTGCTCTCTGTCTACTAACTCTTGCTCTTTGCAGCAGGGGGCGCTATAGCATGGATCATTTTTGTGTTCATGTAAAAAGATTCAGGGCCATCTGGTGTATAAGTGATTACATTTAAAACTCAAAGGGACAAAGAATGCATAAGAATGATGCTCTCAGGAACACGTTTACACTGGCCACGCCCACATCTTACACAATATGATGTATATGTAATATAATTTTTTGTTTAGTTTATTGTGTAGAATATACCTGCAAAGTGGGAGATAAATAATCCAAACTGCAATATTAAAGGTATAGATAGGGGGCGCTATAGTGTTGAGCACTGTGCAGTTATTGAGCTCTATCTGTTCAGACCGTGAGTTTCCTTATGTCAGCCAAATATGATCCAGATTGGATAGAGCGCATGCCTGCGAGGGGTTGTGAAATGTACTGCAAAAAGGCCTTTTTTTTGTGGGGGTGCCATTTTAATCTCTTAACCCCCACTTTAACCGAGCACATTTTCTCCAGTTCGTCTTGACCCATATCTTAAAGCTTCTTGAAAAAAAACGTCAAAAACACAGTTACAGAAATGAGACGTAAGTGCAGGTGAAAACACAGCACACAAAGAAATGTACTTGGTTCAGTGGTTCAGGTGGGAGTTAAGAGGTTAAAAGTGAAAATGGCCGACTTCCTGTGCGTCATTGCCACGCCCACACCTTCGAAAATATCAAACACATGTAATATATTTTTGTGTTCGATTTAATGTGTAGAATATACCTGCAAAGTTTCATATAAATTGTACAAACTAAATGTTTCAAGGTATAGATAGGTGGCGCTATAGTGGTAAGCACCATGAAGTTATTGAGCTCTATGGATCCATACCATAAGAGGCCTCATGTCAGCCAAATATGATCCAGATTGGATAGAGCGCATGCCTGCGAGGGGTTGTCCAAGGTACGGGAAAAAAGCATGTTTTTTGTGGGGGCGCTATGTGAAAACTGTAAACGTTATCAAAAAAAGCTGGCTTGCATTTGTAGCTCCATTTCTCTAGATTCAATTGAGCCATGTTTGAGCTTATTCTGCAGAGAAACCAAGGAGTAGTACATTTAAACATCTGGTGAGAGATTTCTTCTCCAGGATTTCAATCCAAGATGGCCGACTTCCTGTTGGTCAGAGGGCGGAGCTATAATTATGTTTTGTGACTCTCTCCATGTGCTCTATCACTGTGCCAAAGGGGATTGGCCTACGCCAAAAATGCATGTCCCCAAAAGAATGGGGGTCAACTTTGAGGGGGCGCTGTGGAGCCATTTTGTTTTGGGCGTGTGCATGTCGCCCACTGACACGCAATTTTTGCCGACTCTGATCACTGTGCCAATTTGTGCGTGTACTTTTGCACGGGAAGGCACTGAAAAACAGGATCTTAGAGGCGTAACTATAATAATAATAATAATAATTAAAGCCGCAAGCGGCGATGTAGGCCCTCGCCCCTGGCGCAGCCCCCCCTTGCGACCGCCTCCTTTGCAACCGCCCCCGCTCTCGCCCAAACCTGCTCTCCCCTCGGCCTCACACACAACCTGTGTGCTCTCTCTCTACTAACTCTTGCTCTTTGCAGCAGGGGGCGCTATAGCATGGATCATTTTTGTGTTCATGTAAAAAGATTCAGGGCCATCTGGTGTATAAGTGATTACATTTAAAACTCAAAGGGACAAAGAATGTGCCAGTTATCATGGGTAATAATGATGCTCTCAGGAACACGTTTACCCTGGCCACGCCCACATCTTACACAATATGATGTATATGTAATATCTATTTTTGTTTAGTTTATTGTGTAGAATATACCGGCAAAGTGGGAGATAAATAATCCAAACTGCAATATTAAAGGTATAGATAGGGGGCGCTATAGTGTTGAGCACCGTGAAGTTATTGAGCTCTGTCTGTTCAGACCGTGAGTTTCCTTATGTCAGCCAAATATGATCCAGATTGGATAGAGTGCATGCCTGCGAGGGGTTGTGAAATGTACTGCAAAAAGGCCTTTTTTTGTGGGGGTGCCATTTTAATCTGTTAACCCCCACTTTAACCGAGCACATTTTCGCCAGTTCGTCTTGACCCATATCTTAAAGCTTCTTGAAAAAAAGCGTCAAAAACAGTTACAGAAATGAGACGTAAGTGCAGGTGAAAACACAGCACACAAAGAAGTGTACTTGGTTCAGGTGGGAGTTAAGAGGTTAAAAGTTAAAATGGCCGACTTCCTGTGCGTCATTGCCACGCCCACACCTTCGAAAATATCAAACACATGTAATATATTTTTGTGTTCGATTTAATGTGTAGAATATACCTGCAAAGTTTCATATAAATTGTACAAACTAAAATGTTTCAAGGTATAGATAGGTGGCGCTATAGTGGTGAGCACCGTGCAGTTATTGAGCTCTATGGATCCATACCATAAGAGGCCTTATGTCAGCCAAATATGATCCAGATTGGATAGAGCGCATGCCTGCGAGGGGTTGTCGAAGGTACGGGAAAAAAGCATGTTTTTTGTGGGGGCGCTATGTGAAAACTGTAAACGTTATCAAAAAAAGCTGGCTTGAAAATGTAGCTCCATTTCTCTAGATTCTATTGAGCCATGTTTGAGCTTATTCTGCAGGAAAACCAAGGAGTAGTACATTTAAACAGCTGGTGAGAAATTTCGTCTCCAGGATTTCAATCCAAGATGGCCGACTTCCTGTTGGTCAGAGGGTGGAGCTATAATTATGTTTTGTGACTCTCTCCATGTGCTCTATCACTGTGCCAAAGGGGTTTGGCCTACACCAAAAATGACTGTCCCCAAAAGAATGGGGGTCAACTTTGAGGGGGCGCTGTGGAGCCATTGTGTTTTGGGCGTGTGCATGTCGCCCACTGACACGCAATTTTTGCCGACTCTGATCACTGTGCCAATTTCTGCGTGTACTTTTGCACGGGAAGGCACTGAAAAACAGGATCTTACAGGCGTAACTATAATAATAATAATTAAAGCCGCAAGCGGCGATGTAGGCCCTCGCCCCTGGCGCAGCCCCCCCTTGCGACCGCCTCCTTTGCTTCCGCCCCCGCTCTCGCCCAAACCTGCTCTCCCCTCGGCCTCACACACAACCTGTGTGCTCTCTGTCTACTAACTCTTGCTCTTTGCAGCAGGGGGCGCTATAGCATGGATTTTTGTGTTCATGTAAAAAGATTCAGGGCCATCTGGTGTATAAGTGATAACATTTAAAACTCAAAGGGACAAAGAATGCATAATAATGATTTTCTCCAGTTCGTCTTGACCCATGTCTTAAAGCTTCTTGAAAAAAAGCGTCAAAAACACAGTTACAGAAATGAGACGTAAGTGCAGATAAAACCACAGCACACAAAGAAATGCACTTGGTTCAGGTGGGAGTTAAGAGGTTAAAAGTGAAAATGGCCGACATCCTGTGCGTCATTGCCACGCCCACACCTTCGAAAATATCAAACACATGTAATATATTTTTGTGTTCGATTTAATGTGTAGAATATACCTGCAAAGTTTCATATAAATTGTACAAACTAAATGTTTCAAGGTATAGATAGGTGGCGCTATAGTGGTGAGCACCGTGCAATTATTGAGCTCTATGGATTCATACCATAAGAGGCCTTATGTCAGCCAAATATGATCCAGATTGGATAGAGCGCATGCCTGCGAGGGGTTGTCCAAGGTACGGGAAAAAAGCACGTTTTTTGTGGGGGCGCTATGTGAGAAGTGTAAACGTTATCAAAAAAAGCTGGCTTGAAAATGTAGCTCCATTTCTCTAGATTCTATTGAGCCATGTTTGAGCTTATTCTGCAGAAAAACCAAGGAGTAGTACATTGAAACATCTGGTGAGAGATTTCTTCTCCAGGATTTCAATCCAAGATGGCCGACTTCCTGTTGGTCAGAGGGTGGAGCTATAATTATGTTTTGTGACTCTCTCCATGTGCTCTATCACTGGGCCAAAGGGGATTGGCCTACGCCAAAAATGCATGTCCCCAAATGAATGGAGGTCAACTTTGAGGGGGCGCTGTGGAGCCATTTTGTTTTGGGCGTGTGCATGTCGCCCACTGACACGCAATTTTTGCCGACTCTGATCACTGTGCCAATTTCTGCGTGTACTTTTGCACGGGAAGGCACTGAAAAACAGGATCTTAGAGGCGTAACTATAATAATAATAATAATAATAATAATTAAAGCCGCAAGCGGCGATGTAGGCCCTCGCCCCTGGCGCAGCCCCCCCTTGCGACCGCCTCCTTTGCTTCCGCCCCCGCTCTCGCCCAAACCTGCTCTCCCCTCGGCCTCACACACAACCTGTGTGCTCTCTGTCTACTAACTCTTGCTCTTTGCAGCAGGGGGCGCTATAGCATGGATCATTTTTGTGTTCATGTAAAAAGATTCAGGGCCATCTGGTGTATACGTGATTACATTTAAAACTCAAAGGGACAAAGAATGCATAATAATGATGCTCTCAGGAACACGTTTACACTGGCCACGCCCACATCTTACACAATATGATGTATATGTAATATCATTTTTTGTTTGGTTTATTGTGTAGAATATACCGGCAAAGTGGGAGATAAATAATCCAGACTGCAATATTCAAGGTATAGATAGGAGGCGCTATAGTGTTGAGCACTGTGCAGTTATTGAGCTCTACCTGTTCAGACCGTGAGTTGCCTTATGTCAGCCAAATATGATCCAGATTGGATAGAGCGCATGCCTGCGAGGGCTTGTGAAATGTACTGCAAAAAGGCATTTTTTCTGTGGGGGTGCCATTTTAATCTGTTAACCCCCACTTTAACCGAGCACATTTTCGCCAGTTCGTCTTGACCCATATCTTAAAGCTTCTTGAAAAAAAGCGTCAAAAACAGTTACAGAAATGAGACGTAAGTGCAGGTGAAAACACAGCACACAAAGAAGTGTACTTGGTTCAGGTGGGAGTTAAGAGGTTGAAAGTGAAAATGGCCGACTTCCTGTGCGTCATTGCCACGCCCACACCTTCGAAAATATAAAACACATGTAATATATTTTTGTGTTCGATTTAATGTGTAGAATATACCTGCAACGTTTCATATAAATTGTACAAACTAAATGTTTCAAGGTATAGATAGGTGGCGCTATAGTGGCGAGCACCGTGCAGTTATTGAGCTCTATGGATCCATACCATAAGAGGCCTCATGTCAACCAAATATGATCCAGATTGGATAGAGCGCATGCCTGCGAGGGGTTGTCGAAGGTACGGGAAAAAAGCATGTTTTTTGTGGGGGCGCTATGTGAAAACTGTAAACGTTATCAAAAAAAGCTGGCTTGAAAATGTAGCTCCATTTCTCTAGATTCTATTGAGCCATGTTTGAGCTTATTCTGCAGAAAAACCAAGGAGTAGTACATTTAAACATCTGGTGAGAGATTTCTTCTCCAGGATTTCAATCCAAGATGGCCGACTTCCTGTTGGTCAGAGGGCGGAGCTATAATTATGTTTTGTGACTCTCTCCATGTGCTCTATCACTGTGCCAAAGGGGATTGGCCTACATCAAAAATGACTGTCCCCAAAAGAATGGGGGTCAACTTTGAGGGGGCGCTGTGGAGCCATTTTGTTTTGGGCGTGTGCATGTCGCCCACTGACACGCAATTTTTGCCGACTCTGATCACTGTGCCAATTTCTGCGTGTACTTTTACACGGGAAGGCACTGAAAAACAGGATCTTAGAGGCGTAACTATAATAATAATAATAATAATAATAATAATAATAATAACAAGAAACCGGGGGAGAACAATAGTCCCTTACCAGGACAAAGTCCTGGCTCGGGCCTAATAATAATAATAACAAGAAACCGGGGGAGAACAATAGTCCCTCACCAGGACTAAGTCCTGGCTCGGGCCTAATAACAAGAAACCGGGGGAGAACAATAGTCCCTCACCAGGACTAAGTCCTGGCTCGGGCCTAATAATAATAATAATTAAAGCCGCAAGCGGCGATGTAGGCCCTCGCCCCTGGCGCAGCCCCCCCTTGCGACCGCCTCCTTTGCTACCGCCCCCGCTCTCGCCCAAACCTGCTCTCCCCTCGGCCTCACACACAACCTGTGTGCTCTCTGTCTACTAACTCTTGCTCTTTGCAGCAGGGGGCGCTATAGCATGGATCATTTTTGTGTTCATGTAAAAAGATTCAGGGCCATCTGGTGTATAAGTGATTACATTTAAAACTCAAAGGGACAAAGAATGTGCCAGTTATCATGGGTAATAATAATGCTCTCAGGAAGACGTTTACCCTGGCCACGCCCACATCTTACACAATATGATGCATATGTAATATCATTTTTTGTTTAGTTTATTGTGTAGAATATACCGGCAAAGTGGGAGATAAATAATCCAGACTGCAATATTCAAGGTATAGATAGGGGGCGCTATAGTGTTGAGCACTGTGAAGTTATTGAGCTATATCTGTTCAGACCGTGAGTTTCCTTATGTCAGGCAAATATGATCCAGATTGGATAGAGCGCATGCCTGCGAGGGGTTGTGAAATGTACTGCAAAAAGGCCTTTTTTTTGTGGGGGTGCCATTTTAATCTCTTAACCCCCACTTTAACCGAGCACATTTTCTCCAGTTCGTCTTGACCCATGTCTTAAAGCTTCTGGAAAAAAAGCGTCAAAAACACAGTTACAGAAATGAGACGCAAGTGCAGGTGAAAACACAGCACACAAAGAAATGTACTTGGTTCAGGTGGGAGTTAAGAGGTTAAAAGTGAAAATGGCCGACTTCCTGTGCGTCATTGCCACGCCCACACCTTTGAAAATATCAAACACATGTAATATATTTTTGTGTTCGATTTAATGTGTAGAATATACCTGCAAAGTTTCATATAAATTGTACAAACTAAATGTTTCAAGGTATAGATAGGTGGCGCTATAGTGGTGAGCACCGTGCAATTATTGAGCTCTATGGATTCATACCATAAGAGGCCTTATGTCAGCCAAATATGATCCAGATTGGATAGAGCTCATGCCTGCGAGGGGTTGTCCAAGGTACGGGAAAAAAGCACGTTTTTTGTGGGGGCGCTATGTGAAAAGTGTAAACGTTATCAAAAAAAGCTGGCTTGAAAATGTAGCTCCATTTCTCTAGATTATATTGAGCCATGTTTGAGCTTATTCTGCTGAAAAACCAAGGAGTAGTACATTGAAACATCTGGTGAGAGATTTCTTCTCCAGGATTTCAATCCAAGATGGCCGACTTCCTGTTGGTCAGAGGGCGGAGCTATAATGATGTTTTGTGACCGTCTCCATGTGCTCTATCACTGTGCCAAAGGGGATTGGCCTATGCCAAAAATGCATGTCCCCAAAAGAATGGGGGTCAACTTTGAGGGGGCGCTGTGGAGCCATTTTGTTTAGGGCGTGTGCATGTCGCCCACTGACACGCAATTTTTGCCGACTCTGATTCACTGTGCCCATTTCTGCGTGTAATTTTGCTCGGGAAGGCACTGAAAAACAGGATCTTAGAGGCGGAATAATAATAATAATAATAATAATAATTAAAGCCGCAAGCGGCGATGTAGGCCCTCGCCCCTGGCGCAGCCCCCCCTTGCGACCGCCTCCTTTGCTACCGCCCCCGCTCTCGCCCAAACCTGCTCTCCCCTCGGCCTCACACACAACCTGTGTGCTCTCTGTCTACTAACTCTTGCTCTTTGCAGCAGGGGGCGCTATAGCATGGATCATTTTTGTGTTCATGTAAAAAGATTCAGGGCCATCTGGTGTATAAGTGATTACATTTAAAACTCAAAGGGACAAAGAATGTGCCAGTTATCATGGGTAATAATAATGCTCTCAGGAAGACGTTTACCCTGGCCACGCCCACATCTTACACAATATGATGCATATGTAATATCATTTTTTGTTTAGTTTATTGTGTAGAATATACCGGCAAAGTGGGAGATAAATAATCCAGACTGCAATATTCAAGGTATAGATAGGGGGCGCTATAGTGTTGAGCACTGTGAAGTTATTGAGCTATATCTGTTCAGACCGTGAGTTTCCTTATGTCAGGCAAATATGATCCAGATTGGATAGAGCGCATGCCTGCGAGGGGTTGTGAAATGTACTGCAAAAAGGCCTTTTTTTTGTGGGGGTGCCATTTTAATCTCTTAACCCCCACTTTAACCGAGCACATTTTCTCCAGTTCGTCTTGACCCATGTCTTAAAGCTTCTGGAAAAAAAGCGTCAAAAACACAGTTACAGAAATGAGACGCAAGTGCAGGTGAAAACACAGCACACAAAGAAATGTACTTGGTTCAGGTGGGAGTTAAGAGGTTAAAAGTGAAAATGGCCGACTTCCTGTGCGTCATTGCCACGCCCACACCTTTGAAAATATCAAACACATGTAATATATTTTTGTGTTCGATTTAATGTGTAGAATATACCTGCAAAGTTTCATATAAATTGTACAAACTAAATGTTTCAAGGTATAGATAGGTGGCGCTATAGTGGTGAGCACCGTGCAATTATTGAGCTCTATGGATTCATACCATAAGAGGCCTTATGTCAGCCAAATATGATCCAGATTGGATAGAGCTCATGCCTGCGAGGGGTTGTCCAAGGTACGGGAAAAAAGCACGTTTTTTGTGGGGGCGCTATGTGAAAAGTGTAAACGTTATCAAAAAAAGCTGGCTTGAAAATGTAGCTCCATTTCTCTAGATTATATTGAGCCATGTTTGAGCTTATTCTGCTGAAAAACCAAGGAGTAGTACATTGAAACATCTGGTGAGAGATTTCTTCTCCAGGATTTCAATCCAAGATGGCCGACTTCCTGTTGGTCAGAGGGCGGAGCTATAATTATGTTTTGTGACCGTCTCCATGTGCTCTATCACTGTGCCAAAGGGGATTGGCCTATGCCAAAAATGCATGTCTCCAAAAGAATAGGGGTCAACTTTGAGGGGGCGCTGTGGAGCCATTTTGTTTAGGGCGTGTGCATGTCGCCCACTGACACGCAATTTTTGCCGACTCTGATTCACTGTGCCCATTTCTGCGTGTACTTTTGCTCGGGAAGGCACTGAAAAACAGGATCTTAGAGGCGGTATAATAATAATAATAATAATAATTAAAGCCGCAAGCGGCGATGTAGGCCCTCGCCCCTGGCGCAGCCCCCCCTTGCGACCGCCTCCTTTGCAACCGCCCCCGCTCTCGCCCAAACCTGCTCTCCCCTCGGCCTCACACACAACCTGTGTGCTCTCTGTCTACTAACTCTTGCTCTTTGCAGCAGGGGGCGCTATAGCATGGATCATTTTTGTGTTCATGTAAAAAGATTCAGGGCGATTTGGTGTATAAGTGATTACATTTAAAACTCAAAGGGACAAAGAATGCATAATAATGATGCTCTCAGGAACACGTTTACACTGGCCACGCCCACATCTTACACAATATGATGTATATGTAATATAATTTTTTGTTTAGTTTATTGTGTAGAATATACCGGCAAAGTGGGAGATAAATAATCCAGAATGCAATATTAAAGGTATAGATAGGAGGCGCTATAGTGTTGAGCACCGTGAAGTTATTGAGCTCTGTCTGTTCAGACCGTGAGTTTCCTTATGTCAGCCAAATATGATCCAGATTGGATAGAGCGCATGCCTGCGAGGGGTTGTGAAATGTACTGCAAAAAGGCCTTTTTTTGTGGGGGTGCCATTTTAATCTGTTAACCCCCAATTTAACCGAGCACATTTTCGCCAGTTCGTCTTGACCCATATCTTAAAGCTTCTTGAAAAAAAGCGTCAAAAACAGTTACAGAAATGAGACGTAAGTGCAGATGAAAACACAGCACACAAAGAAGAGTACTTGGTTCAGGTGGGAGTTAAGAGGTTAAAGGTTAAAATGGCCGACTTCCTGTGCGTCATTGCCACGCCCACACCTTCGAAAATATCAAACACATGTAATATATTTTTGTGTTCGATTTAATGTGTAGAATATACCTGCAAAGTTTCATATAAATTGTACAAACTAAAATGTTTCAAGGTATAGATAGGTGGCGCTATAGTGGTGAGCACCGTGCAGTTATTGAGCTCTATGGATCCATACCATAAGAGGCCTTATGTCAGCCAAATATGATCCAGATTGTATAGAGTGCATGCCTGCGAGGGGTTGTCGAAGGTACGGGAAAAAAGCATGTTTTTTGTGGGGGCGCTATGTGAAAACTGTAAACGTTATCAAAAAAAGCTGGCTTGAAAATGTAGCTCCATTTCTCTAGATACTATTGAGCCATGTTTGAGCTTATTCTGCAGGAAAACCAAGGAGTAGTACATTTAAACAGCTGGTGAGAAATTTCGTCTCCAGGATTTCAATCCAAGATGGCCGACTTCCTGTTGGTCAGAGGGTGGAGCTATAATTATGTTTTGTGACTCTCTCCATGTGCTCTATCACTGTGCCAAAGGGGTTTGGCCTACACCAAAAATGACTGTCCCCAAAAGAATGGGGGTCAACTTTGAGGGGGCGCTGTGGAGCCATTTTGTTTAGGGCGTGTGCATGTCGGTCACTGACACGCAATTTTTGCCGACTTTGATCACTGTGCCAATTTCTGCGTGTACTTTTGCACGGGAAGGCACTGAAAAACAGGATCTTAGAGGCGTAACTATAATAATAATAATTAAAGCCGCAAGCGGCGATGTAGGCCCTCGCCCCTGGCGCAGCCCCCCCTTGCGACCGCCTCCTTTGCAACCGCCCCCGCTCTCGCCCAAACCTGCTCTCCCCTAGGCCTCACACACAACCTGTGTGCTCTCTGTCTACTAACTCTTGCTCTTTGCAGCAGGGGGCGCTATAGCATGGATCATTTTTGTGTTCATGTAAAAAGATTCAGGGCCATCTGGTGTATAAGTGATAACATTTAAAACTCAAAGGGACAAAGAATGTGCCAGTTATCATGGGTAATAATGACGCTCTCAGGAACACGTTTACCCTGGCCACGCCCACATCTTACACAATATGATGTATATGTAATATCATTTTCGTTTAGTTTATTGTGTAGAATATACCGGCAAAGTGGGAGATAAATAATCCAGACTGCAATATTCAAGGTATAGATAGGGGGCGCTATAGTGTTGAGCACTGTGAAGTTATTGAGCTCTATCTGTTCAGACCATAAGAGGCCTTATGTCAGGCAAATATGATCCAGATTGGATAGAGCGCATGCCTGCGAGGGGTTGTGAAATGTACTGCAAAAAGGCATTTTTTTTGTGGGGGTGCCATTTTAATCTCTTAACCCCCACTGTAACCGAGCACATTTTCTCCAGTTCGTCTTGACCCATGTCTTAAAGCTTCTGGAAAAAAAGCGTCAAAAACACAGTTACAGAAATGAGACGTAAGTGCAGGTGAAAACACAGCACACAAAGAAATGCACTTGGTTCAGGTGGGAGTTAAGAGGTTAAAAGTGAAAATGGCCGACTTCCTGTGCGTCATTGCCACGCCCACACCTTTGAAAATATCAAACACATGTAATATATTTTTGTGTTCGATTTAATGTGTAGAATATACCTGCAAAGTTTCATATAAATTGTACAAACTAAATGTTTCAAGGTATACATAGGTGGCGCTATACTGGTGAGCACCGTGCAATTATTGAGCTCTATGGATTCATACCATAAGAGGCCTTATGTCAGCCAAATATGATCCAGATTGTATAGAGTGCATGCCTGCGAGGGGTTGTCCAAGGTACGGGAAAAAAGCACGTTTTTTGTGGGGGCGCTATGTGAAAACTGTAAACGTTATCAAAAAAAGCTGGCTTGAAAATGTAGCTCCATTTCTCTAGATTCTATTGAGCCATGTTTGAGCTTATTCTGCTGAAAAACCAAGGAGTAGTACATTGAAACATCTGGTGAGAGATTTCTTCTCCAGGATTTCAATCCAAGATGGCCGACTTCCTGTTGGTCAGAGGGCGGAGCTATAATTATGTTTTGTGACCGTCTCCATGTGCTCTATCGCTGTGCCAAAGGGGATTGGCCTATGCCAAAAATGCATGTCTCCAAAAGAATAGGGGTCAACTTTGAGGGGGCGCTGTGGAGCCATTTTGTTTAGGGCGTGTGCATGTCGCCCACTGACACGCAATTTTTGCCGACTCTGATTCACTGTGCCCATTTCTGCGTGTACTTTTGCTCGGGAAGGCACTGAAAAACAGGATCTTAGAGGCGGAATAATAATAATAATAATAATAATAATAATAATAATAATAACAAGAAACCGGGGGAGAACAATAGTCCCTCACCAGGACCAAGTCCTGGCTCGGGCCTAATAATAATAACAAGAAACCGGGGGAGAACAATAGTCCCTCACCAGGACCAAGTCCTGGCTCGGGCCTAATAATTAAAGCCGCAAGCGGCGATGTAGGCCCTCGCCCCTGGCGCAGCCCCCCCTTGCGACCGCCTCCTTTGCTACCGCCCCCGCTCTCGCCCAAACCTGCTCTCCCCTCGGCCTCACACACAACCTGTGTGCTCTCTGTCTACTAACTCTTGCTCTTTGCAGCAGGGGGCGCTATAGCATGGATCATTTTTGTGTTCATGTAAAAAGATTCAGGGCCATCTGGTGTATAAGTGATTACATTTAAAACTCAAAGGGACAAAGAATGTGCCAGTTATCATGGGTAATAATAATGCTCTCAGGAAGACGTTTACCCTGGCCACGCCCACATCTTACACAATATGATGCATATGTAATATCATTTTTTGTTTAGTTTATTGTGTAGAATATACCGGCAAAGTGGGAGATAAATAATCCAGACTGCAATATTCAAGGTATAGATAGGGGGCGCTATAGTGTTGAGCACTGTGAAGTTATTGAGCTATATCTGTTCAGACCGTGAGTTTCCTTATGTCAGGCAAATATGATCCAGATTGGATAGAGCGCATGCCTGCGAGGGGTTGTGAAATGTACTGCAAAAAGGCCTTTTTTTTGTGGGGGTGCCATTTTAATCTCTTAACCCCCACTTTAACCGAGCACATTTTCTCCAGTTCGTCTTGACCCATGTCTTAAAGCTTCTGGAAAAAAAGCGTCAAAAACACAGTTACAGAAATGAGACGCAAGTGCAGGTGAAAACACAGCACACAAAGAAATGTACTTGGTTCAGGTGGGAGTTAAGAGGTTAAAAGTGAAAATGGCCGACTTCCTGTGCGTCATTGCCACGCCCACACCTTTGAAAATATCAAACACATGTAATATATTTTTGTGTTCGATTTAATGTGTAGAATATACCTGCAAAGTTTCATATAAATTGTACAAACTAAATGTTTCAAGGTATAGATAGGTGGCGCTATAGTGGTGAGCACCGTGCAATTATTGAGCTCTATGGATTCATACCATAAGAGGCCTTATGTCAGCCAAATATGATCCAGATTGGATAGAGCTCATGCCTGCGAGGGGTTGTCCAAGGTACGGGAAAAAAGCACGTTTTTTGTGGGGGCGCTATGTGAAAAGTGTAAACGTTATCAAAAAAAGCTGGCTTGAAAATGTAGCTCCATTTCTCTAGATTATATTGAGCCATGTTTGAGCTTATTCTGCTGAAAAACCAAGGAGTAGTACATTGAAACATCTGGTGAGAGATTTCTTCTCCAGGATTTCAATCCAAGATGGCCGACTTCCTGTTGGTCAGAGGGCGGAGCTATAATTATGTTTTGTGACCGTCTCCATGTGCTCTATCACTGTGCCAAAGGGGATTGGCCTATGCCAAAAATGCATGTCCCCAAAAGAATGGGGGTCAACTTTGAGGGGGCGCTGTGGAGCCATTTTGTTTAGGGCGTGTGCATGTCGCCCACTGACACGCAATTTTTGCCGACTCTGATTCACTGTGCCCATTTCTGCGTGTACTTTTGCTCGGGAAGGCACTGAAAAACAGGATCTTAGAGGCGGAATAATAATAATAATAATAATTAAAGCCGCAAGCGGCGATGTAGGCCCTCGCCCCTGGCGCAGCCCCCCCTTGCGACCGCCTCCTTTGCTACCGCCCCCGCTCTCGCCCAAACCTGCTCTCCCCTCGGCCTCACACACAACCTGTGTGCTCTCTGTCTACTAACTCTTGCTCTTTGCAGCAGGGGGCGCTATAGCATGGATCATTTTTGTGTTCATGTAAAAAGATTCAGGGCCATCTGGTGTATAAGTGATTACATTTAAAACTCAAAGGGACAAAGAATGTGCCAGTTATCATGGGTAATAATAATGCTCTCAGGAAGACGTTTACCCTGGCCACGCCCACATCTTACACAATATGATGCATATGTAATATCATTTTTTGTTTAGTTTATTGTGTAGAATATACCGGCAAAGTGGGAGATAAATAATCCAGACTGCAATATTCAAGGTATAGATAGGGGGCGCTATAGTGTTGAGCACTGTGAAGTTATTGAGCTATATCTGTTCAGACCGTGAGTTTCCTTATGTCAGGCAAATATGATCCAGATTGGATAGAGCGCATGCCTGCGAGGGGTTGTGAAATGTACTGCAAAAAGGCCTTTTTTTTGTGGGGGTGCCATTTTAATCTCTTAACCCCCACTTTAACCGAGCACATTTTCTCCAGTTCGTCTTGACCCATGTCTTAAAGCTTCTGGAAAAAAAGCGTCAAAAACACAGTTACAGAAATGAGACGCAAGTGCAGGTGAAAACACAGCACACAAAGAAATGTACTTGGTTCAGGTGGGAGTTAAGAGGTTAAAAGTGAAAATGGCCGACTTCCTGTGCGTCATTGCCACGCCCACACCTTTGAAAATATCAAACACATGTAATATATTTTTGTGTTCGATTTAATGTGTAGAATATACCTGCAAAGTTTCATATAAATTGTACAAACTAAATGTTTCAAGGTATAGATAGGTGGCGCTATAGTGGTGAGCACCGTGCAATTATTGAGCTCTATGGATTCATACCATAAGAGGCCTTATGTCAGCCAAATATGATCCAGATTGGATAGAGCTCATGCCTGCGAGGGGTTGTCCAAGGTACGGGAAAAAAGCACGTTTTTTGTGGGGGCGCTATGTGAAAAGTGTAAACGTTATCAAAAAAAGCTGGCTTGAAAATGTAGCTCCATTTCTCTAGATTATATTGAGCCATGTTTGAGCTTATTCTGCTGAAAAACCAAGGAGTAGTACATTGAAACATCTGGTGAGAGATTTCTTCTCCAGGATTTCAATCCAAGATGGCCGACTTCCTGTTGGTCAGAGGGCGGAGCTATAATTATGTTTTGTGACCGTCTCCATGTGCTCTATCACTGTGCCAAAGGGGATTGGCCTATGCCAAAAATGCATGTCCCCAAAAGAATGGGGGTCAACTTTGAGGGGGCGCTGTGGAGCCATTTTGTTTAGGGCGTGTGCATGTCGCCCACTGACACGCAATTTTTGCCGACTCTGATTCACTGTGCCCATTTCTGCGTGTACTTTTGCTCGGGAAGGCACTGAAAAACAGGATCTTAGAGGCGGAATAATAATAATAATAATAATTAAAGCCGCAAGCGGCGATGTAGGCCCTCGCCCCTGGCGCAGCCCCCCCTTGCGACCGCCTCCTTTGCTACCGCCCCCGCTCTCGCCCAAACCTGCTCTCCCCTCGGCCTCACACACAACCTGTGTGCTCTCTGTCTACTAACTCTTGCTCTTTGCAGCAGGGGGCGCTATAGCATGGATCATTTTTGTGTTCATGTAAAAAGATTCAGGGCCATCTGGTGTATAAGTGATTACATTTAAAACTCAAAGGGACAAAGAATGTGCCAGTTATCATGGGTAATAATAATGCTCTCAGGAAGACGTTTACCCTGGCCACGCCCACATCTTACACAATATGATGCATATGTAATATCATTTTTTGTTTAGTTTATTGTGTAGAATATACCGGCAAAGTGGGAGATAAATAATCCAGACTGCAATATTCAAGGTATAGATAGGGGGCGCTATAGTGTTGAGCACTGTGAAGTTATTGAGCTATATCTGTTCAGACCGTGAGTTTCCTTATGTCAGGCAAATATGATCCAGATTGGATAGAGCGCATGCCTGCGAGGGGTTGTGAAATGTACTGCAAAAAGGCCTTTTTTTTGTGGGGGTGCCATTTTAATCTCTTAACCCCCACTTTAACCGAGCACATTTTCTCCAGTTCGTCTTGACCCATGTCTTAAAGCTTCTGGAAAAAAAGCGTCAAAAACACAGTTACAGAAATGAGACGCAAGTGCAGGTGAAAACACAGCACACAAAGAAATGTACTTGGTTCAGGTGGGAGTTAAGAGGTTAAAAGTGAAAATGGCCGACTTCCTGTGCGTCATTGCCACGCCCACACCTTTGAAAATATCAAACACATGTAATATATTTTTGTGTTCGATTTAATGTGTAGAATATACCTGCAAAGTTTCATATAAATTGTACAAACTAAATGTTTCAAGGTATAGATAGGTGGCGCTATAGTGGTGAGCACCGTGCAATTATTGAGCTCTATGGATTCATACCATAAGAGGCCTTATGTCAGCCAAATATGATCCAGATTGGATAGAGCTCATGCCTGCGAGGGGTTGTCCAAGGTACGGGAAAAAAGCACGTTTTTTGTGGGGGCGCTATGTGAAAAGTGTAAACGTTATCAAAAAAAGCTGGCTTGAAAATGTAGCTCCATTTCTCTAGATTATATTGAGCCATGTTTGAGCTTATTCTGCTGAAAAACCAAGGAGTAGTACATTGAAACATCTGGTGAGAGATTTCTTCTCCAGGATTTCAATCCAAGATGGCCGACTTCCTGTTGGTCAGAGGGCGGAGCTATAATGATGTTTTGTGACCGTCTCCATGTGCTCTATCACTGTGCCAAAGGGGATTGGCCTATGCCAAAAATGCATGTCCCCAAAAGAATGGGGGTCAACTTTGAGGGGGCGCTGTGGAGCCATTTTGTTTAGGGCGTGTGCATGTCGCCCACTGACACGCAATTTTTGCCGACTCTGATTCACTGTGCCCATTTCTGCGTGTACTTTTGCTCGGGAAGGCACTGAAAAACAGGATCTTAGAGGCGGAATAATAATAATAATAATAATAACAAGAAACCGGGGGAGAACAATAGTCCCTCACCAGGACCAAGTCCTGGCTCGGGCCTAACAAGCGGCGATGTAGGCCCTCGCCCCTGGCGCAGCCCCCCCTTGCGACCGCCTCCTTTGCTACCGCCCCCGCTCTCGCCCAAACCTGCTCTCCCCTCGGCCTCACACACAACCTGTGTGCTCTCTGTCTACTAACTCTTGCTCTTTGCAGCAGGGGGCGCTATAGCATGGATCATTTTTGTGTTCATGTAAAAAGATTCAGGGCCATCTGGTGTATAAGTGATTACATTTAAAACTCAAAGGGACAAAGAATGTGCCAGTTATCATGGGTAATAATAATGCTCTCAGGAAGACGTTTACCCTGGCCACGCCCACATCTTACACAATATGATGCATATGTAATATCATTTTTTGTTTAGTTTATTGTGTAGAATATACCGGCAAAGTGGGAGATAAATAATCCAGACTGCAATATTCAAGGTATAGATAGGGGGCGCTATAGTGTTGAGCACTGTGAAGTTATTGAGCTATATCTGTTCAGACCGTGAGTTTCCTTATGTCAGGCAAATATGATCCAGATTGGATAGAGCGCATGCCTGCGAGGGGTTGTGAAATGTACTGCAAAAAGGCCTTTTTTTTGTGGGGGTGCCATTTTAATCTCTTAACCCCCACTTTAACCGAGCACATTTTCTCCAGTTCGTCTTGACCCATGTCTTAAAGCTTCTGGAAAAAAAGCGTCAAAAACACAGTTACAGAAATGAGACGCAAGTGCAGGTGAAAACACAGCACACAAAGAAATGTACTTGGTTCAGGTGGGAGTTAAGAGGTTAAAAGTGAAAATGGCCGACTTCCTGTGCGTCATTGCCACGCCCACACCTTTGAAAATATCAAACACATGTAATATATTTTTGTGTTCGATTTAATGTGTAGAATATACCTGCAAAGTTTCATATAAATTGTACAAACTAAATGTTTCAAGGTATAGATAGGTGGCGCTATAGTGGTGAGCACCGTGCAATTATTGAGCTCTATGGATTCATACCATAAGAGGCCTTATGTCAGCCAAATATGATCCAGATTGGATAGAGCTCATGCCTGCGAGGGGTTGTCCAAGGTACGGGAAAAAAGCACGTTTTTTGTGGGGGCGCTATGTGAAAAGTGTAAACGTTATCAAAAAAAGCTGGCTTGAAAATGTAGCTCCATTTCTCTAGATTATATTGAGCCATGTTTGAGCTTATTCTGCTGAAAAACCAAGGAGTAGTACATTGAAACATCTGGTGAGAGATTTCTTCTCCAGGATTTCAATCCAAGATGGCCGACTTCCTGTTGGTCAGAGGGCGGAGCTATAATGATGTTTTGTGACCGTCTCCATGTGCTCTATCACTGTGCCAAAGGGGATTGGCCTATGCCAAAAATGCATGTCCCCAAAAGAATGGGGGTCAACTTTGAGGGGGCGCTGTGGAGCCATTTTGTTTAGGGCGTGTGCATGTCGCCCACTGACACGCAATTTTTGCCGACTCTGATTCACTGTGCCCATTTCTGCGTGTACTTTTGCTCGGGAAGGCACTGAAAAACAGGATCTTAGAGGCGGAATAATAATAATAATAATAATAACAAGAAACCGGGGGAGAACAATAGTCCCTCACCAGGACCAAGTCCTGGCTCGGGCCTAATAACAAGAAACCGGGGGAGAACAATAGTCCCTCACCAGGACCAAGTCCTGGCTCGGGCCTAACAAGCGGCGATGTAGGCCCTCGCCCCTGGCGCAGCCCCCCCTTGCGACCGCCTCCTTTGCTACCGCCCCCGCTCTCGCCCAAACCTGCTCTCCCCTCGGCCTCACACACAACCTGTGTGCTCTCTGTCTACTAACTCTTGCTCTTTGCAGCAGGGGGCGCTATAGCATGGATCATTTTTGTGTTCATGTAAAAAGATTCAGGGCCATCTGGTGTATAAGTGATTACATTTAAAACTCAAAGGGACAAAGAATGTGCCAGTTATCATGGGTAATAATAATGCTCTCAGGAAGACGTTTACCCTGGCCACGCCCACATCTTACACAATATGATGCATATGTAATATCATTTTTTGTTTAGTTTATTGTGTAGAATATACCGGCAAAGTGGGAGATAAATAATCCAGACTGCAATATTCAAGGTATAGATAGGGGGCGCTATAGTGTTGAGCACTGTGAAGTTATTGAGCTATATCTGTTCAGACCGTGAGTTTCCTTATGTCAGGCAAATATGATCCAGATTGGATAGAGCGCATGCCTGCGAGGGGTTGTGAAATGTACTGCAAAAAGGCCTTTTTTTTGTGGGGGTGCCATTTTAATCTCTTAACCCCCACTTTAACCGAGCACATTTTCTCCAGTTCGTCTTGACCCATGTCTTAAAGCTTCTGGAAAAAAAGCGTCAAAAACACAGTTACAGAAATGAGACGCAAGTGCAGGTGAAAACACAGCACACAAAGAAATGTACTTGGTTCAGGTGGGAGTTAAGAGGTTAAAAGTGAAAATGGCCGACTTCCTGTGCGTCATTGCCACGCCCACACCTTTGAAAATATCAAACACATGTAATATATTTTTGTGTTCGATTTAATGTGTAGAATATACCTGCAAAGTTTCATATAAATTGTACAAACTAAATGTTTCAAGGTATAGATAGGTGGCGCTATAGTGGTGAGCACCGTGCAATTATTGAGCTCTATGGATTCATACCATAAGAGGCCTTATGTCAGCCAAATATGATCCAGATTGGATAGAGCTCATGCCTGCGAGGGGTTGTCCAAGGTACGGGAAAAAAGCACGTTTTTTGTGGGGGCGCTATGTGAAAAGTGTAAACGTTATCAAAAAAAGCTGGCTTGAAAATGTAGCTCCATTTCTCTAGATTATATTGAGCCATGTTTGAGCTTATTCTGCTGAAAAACCAAGGAGTAGTACATTGAAACATCTGGTGAGAGATTTCTTCTCCAGGATTTCAATCCAAGATGGCCGACTTCCTGTTGGTCAGAGGGCGGAGCTATAATGATGTTTTGTGACCGTCTCCATGTGCTCTATCACTGTGCCAAAGGGGATTGGCCTATGCCAAAAATGCATGTCCCCAAAAGAATGGGGGTCAACTTTGAGGGGGCGCTGTGGAGCCATTTTGTTTAGGGCGTGTGCATGTCGCCCACTGACACGCAATTTTTGCCGACTCTGATTCACTGTGCCCATTTCTGCGTGTACTTTTGCTCGGGAAGGCACTGAAAAACAGGATCTTAGAGGCGGAATAATAATAATAATAATAATAACAAGAAACCGGGGGAGAACAATAGTCCCTCACCAGGACCAAGTCCTGGCTCGGGCCTAATAATAATAATAATTAAAGCCGCAAGCGGCGATGTAGGCCCTCGCCCCTGGCGCAGCCCCCCCTTGCGACCGCCTCCTTTGCTACCGCCCCCGCTCTCGCCCAAACCTGCTCTCCCCTCGGCCTCACACACAACCTGTGTGCTCTCTGTCTACTAACTCTTGCTCTTTGCAGCAGGGGGCGCTATAGCATGGATCATTTTTGTGTTCATGTAAAAAGATTCAGGGCCATCTGGTGTATAAGTGATTACATTTAAAACTCAAAGGGACAAAGAATGTGCCAGTTATCATGGGTAATAATAATGCTCTCAGGAAGACGTTTACCCTGGCCACGCCCACATCTTACACAATATGATGCATATGTAATATCATTTTTTGTTTAGTTTATTGTGTAGAATATACCGGCAAAGTGGGAGATAAATAATCCAGACTGCAATATTCAAGGTATAGATAGGGGGCGCTATAGTGTTGAGCACTGTGAAGTTATTGAGCTATATCTGTTCAGACCGTGAGTTTCCTTATGTCAGGCAAATATGATCCAGATTGGATAGAGCGCATGCCTGCGAGGGGTTGTGAAATGTACTGCAAAAAGGCCTTTTTTTTGTGGGGGTGCCATTTTAATCTCTTAACCCCCACTTTAACCGAGCACATTTTCTCCAGTTCGTCTTGACCCATGTCTTAAAGCTTCTGGAAAAAAAGCGTCAAAAACACAGTTACAGAAATGAGACGCAAGTGCAGGTGAAAACACAGCACACAAAGAAATGTACTTGGTTCAGGTGGGAGTTAAGAGGTTAAAAGTGAAAATGGCCGACTTCCTGTGCGTCATTGCCACGCCCACACCTTTGAAAATATCAAACACATGTAATATATTTTTGTGTTCGATTTAATGTGTAGAATATACCTGCAAAGTTTCATATAAATTGTACAAACTAAATGTTTCAAGGTATAGATAGGTGGCGCTATAGTGGTGAGCACCGTGCAATTATTGAGCTCTATGGATTCATACCATAAGAGGCCTTATGTCAGCCAAATATGATCCAGATTGGATAGAGCTCATGCCTGCGAGGGGTTGTCCAAGGTACGGGAAAAAAGCACGTTTTTTGTGGGGGCGCTATGTGAAAAGTGTAAACGTTATCAAAAAAAGCTGGCTTGAAAATGTAGCTCCATTTCTCTAGATTATATTGAGCCATGTTTGAGCTTATTCTGCTGAAAAACCAAGGAGTAGTACATTGAAACATCTGGTGAGAGATTTCTTCTCCAGGATTTCAATCCAAGATGGCCGACTTCCTGTTGGTCAGAGGGCGGAGCTATAATGATGTTTTGTGACCGTCTCCATGTGCTCTATCACTGTGCCAAAGGGGATTGGCCTATGCCAAAAATGCATGTCCCCAAAAGAATGGGGGTCAACTTTGAGGGGGCGCTGTGGAGCCATTTTGTTTAGGGCGTGTGCATGTCGCCCACTGACACGCAATTTTTGCCGACTCTGATTCACTGTGCCCATTTCTGCGTGTACTTTTGCTCGGGAAGGCACTGAAAAACAGGATCTTAGAGGCGGAATAATAATAATAATAATTAAAGCCGCAAGCGGCGATGTAGGCCCTCGCCCCTGGCGCAGCCCCCCCTTGCGACCGCCTCCTTTGCTACCGCCCCCGCTCTCGCCCAAACCTGCTCTCCCCTCGGCCTCACACACAACCTGTGTGCTCTCTGTCTACTAACTCTTGCTCTTTGCAGCAGGGGGCGCTATAGCATGGATCATTTTTGTGTTCATGTAAAAAGATTCAGGGCCATCTGGTGTATAAGTGATTACATTTAAAACTCAAAGGGACAAAGAATGTGCCAGTTATCATGGGTAATAATAATGCTCTCAGGAAGACGTTTACCCTGGCCACGCCCACATCTTACACAATATGATGCATATGTAATATCATTTTTTGTTTAGTTTATTGTGTAGAATATACCGGCAAAGTGGGAGATAAATAATCCAGACTGCAATATTCAAGGTATAGATAGGGGGCGCTATAGTGTTGAGCACTGTGAAGTTATTGAGCTATATCTGTTCAGACCGTGAGTTTCCTTATGTCAGGCAAATATGATCCAGATTGGATAGAGCGCATGCCTGCGAGGGGTTGTGAAATGTACTGCAAAAAGGCCTTTTTTTTGTGGGGGTGCCATTTTAATCTCTTAACCCCCACTTTAACCGAGCACATTTTCTCCAGTTCGTCTTGACCCATGTCTTAAAGCTTCTGGAAAAAAAGCGTCAAAAACACAGTTACAGAAATGAGACGCAAGTGCAGGTGAAAACACAGCACACAAAGAAATGTACTTGGTTCAGGTGGGAGTTAAGAGGTTAAAAGTGAAAATGGCCGACTTCCTGTGCGTCATTGCCACGCCCACACCTTTGAAAATATCAAACACATGTAATATATTTTTGTGTTCGATTTAATGTGTAGAATATACCTGCAAAGTTTCATATAAATTGTACAAACTAAATGTTTCAAGGTATAGATAGGTGGCGCTATAGTGGTGAGCACCGTGCAATTATTGAGCTCTATGGATTCATACCATAAGAGGCCTTATGTCAGCCAAATATGATCCAGATTGGATAGAGCTCATGCCTGCGAGGGGTTGTCCAAGGTACGGGAAAAAAGCACGTTTTTTGTGGGGGCGCTATGTGAAAAGTGTAAACGTTATCAAAAAAAGCTGGCTTGAAAATGTAGCTCCATTTCTCTAGATTATATTGAGCCATGTTTGAGCTTATTCTGCTGAAAAACCAAGGAGTAGTACATTGAAACATCTGGTGAGAGATTTCTTCTCCAGGATTTCAATCCAAGATGGCCGACTTCCTGTTGGTCAGAGGGCGGAGCTATAATTATGTTTTGTGACCGTCTCCATGTGCTCTATCACTGTGCCAAAGGGGATTGGCCTATGCCAAAAATGCATGTCTCCAAAAGAATAGGGGTCAACTTTGAGGGGGCGCTGTGGAGCCATTTTGTTTAGGGCGTGTGCATGTCGCCCACTGACACGCAATTTTTGCCGACTCTGATTCACTGTGCCCATTTCTGCGTGTACTTTTGCTCGGGAAGGCACTGAAAAACAGGATCTTAGAGGCGGTATAATAATAATAATAATAATTAAAGCCGCAAGCGGCGATGTAGGCCCTCGCCCCTGGCACAGCCCCCCCTTGCGACCGCCTCCCTTGCTACCGCCCCTGCTCTCACCCAAACCTGCTCTCCCCTCGGCCTCACACACAACCTGTGGATAATTTTTGTGTATATGTAAAAAGATTCAAGGCCATCTGGTGTATAAGTGATAACATTTAAAACTCAAAGGGACAAAGAATGTGCCAGTTATCATGGGTAATAATGATGCTCTCAGGAACACGTTTACTTTGGCCACGCCCACATCTTACCCAGTATGATGCATATGTAATATCATTTTGTGTTTAGTTTATTGTGTAGAATATACCGGCAAAGTGGGAGATAAATAATCCAGACTGCAATATTCACGGTATAGATAGGGGGCGCTATAGTGTTAAGCATTGTGCAGTTATTGAGCTCTATCTGTTCAGAACGTGAGTTGCCTTATGTCAGCCAAATATGATCCAGATTGGATAGAGCGCATGCCTGCGAGGGGTTGTCCAAGGTACGAGGAAAAATAATGTTTTTTGTGGGGGCGCTATGTGAAAACTGTAAACGTTATAAAAAAAGCTGGCTTTGTTTTGAATGAGGATCTGACCATAGGCACCAATTCAGGTTCTTCCCAGTAGGTACCGATAATATAAAAAAAAAATTAAAAAGGTCAAGGTTGGTATTGAACCAGCAATCTAACGGATGGGAACCCTGCACTTTACCAATGGAGCTACAGAGGCTTAGATAGGAACACAGTGAATCTTACATTAATCTTATGAAACACTTGCACTTGCACTTGCACTGATCAGTTGACAGAAAACGGAATTATAGTTCTGGAAATATTGATTAAAACATTTTGTAATTAGGGCTAATTCCCAGCATGGCATTGGAGGAGAGAGGTCATGTGTCCCCCTCTCTCCTCAGCAGGAGCAGTTGCTGCTGTTCCAGATATGAACCAAGTAACCCAAGCATAAGAGTTAGAAAAGCGTCAAAATCATATTTGAACTGGCAACCTCATGTACTGGAGACCGGTAAACTATCATTGAGCTATAACCCTATACTGCAGTACACCCGATGGTGGCTACTTTTCTCTAAATCACAGATTTTGAAAATAGGTCCCAGCAAGGTCATTTCAGGAGATTTTTGCCCCACTATTGATTGTTTTAGACATTTAGTGTTGCCTCTATTGTTTCCCTACTGTCTCCCCATGTCTTTCTGTGTAGTTGTGCTACAACTTTTCTTTCTTTGTTTTTAATGAGGGTGGGACCAAAGGCGTCGATTCATGTTCTTCCCAGTAGTTGCCGAGTCAAAAAAATAAAAAATAAAAAAGAGTTAAGGACAGAATCGATCAAGCAATCCCATGGTTGGGAACCTAGCACTCTACCCATGTAACTACACAAGCACATTTATTTAACAGCCGAAATGTGCAATATCTTATGAAACGGCATGTGGTACAACGTGTGGGTCATTTTCCAGTTTTTAATGAGGGTGGGAGCATAGTTGCCAATTCAGGTTCTTCCCAGTAGGTACTGCGTAAAAAAAAAAAAAAAAAAAGTCATGGTGGGGATTGAACCGGCAATATGACGGTGCAAACCCTGCACTCTACCAATGGAGCTACACAGGCTTATGTAAAAACACAGCGAATTTTAGATAAATCTTATGAAAGAACTCCCGATAGATGAAGGAATACTTTGGTGAGAGCCACATAGTACGAGGAACACGCAGAGACGGACAGGAAACAGTCTATCTGAACTTCCTGTAACTGTAAAGTCCAAAAAAGCTGAATTTGGAGGCAAACACGTCCAAATTAAAGCTTCTGTCTGTCACAGAGGGGTAGTATATCTACGTACGAGTCTAAAAGTGTGGCTTCCGTGAATAAAGGTGGAAATTGGGAAAATTGACGAATTTCAGGGGAAACTCTGACAGAGGCCAACAGGCTGCCAGAAGAACAACTCTGGCTATTTCCACGGAGGATGGGCGGGCCACTTACAAGCCACTTAAAAGCCAGCTTAAAGGCCAGCAGGTGGCGCTATGCTGACACTTTGCTGGGGCAGAATAAGTGGAGTGCTTGCCTTGACCCCCACATGTTATACATTGTCGGAAAGCTCTGACTGAGGCGCATGTGACTGTCATGGTCATTGGTTACTGCCGAGTATACAGTGACCAACATGTGTAGATGAGGTAGAGCTCTATGGATTCATACGATAAGAGGCCTTATGTCAGCCAAATATGATCCAGATTGTATAGAGCGCATGCCTGCGAGGGGTTGTCCAAGGTACGGGAAAAAAGCATGTTTTTTGTGGGGGCGCTATGTGAAAACTGTAAACGTTATCAAAAAAAGCTGGCTTGAAAATGTAGCTCCATTTCTCTAGATTCTATTGAGCCATGTTTGAGCTTATTCTGCAGAGAAACCAAGGAGTAGTACATTGAAACATCTGGTGAGAGATTTCTTCTCCAGGATTTCAATCCAAGATGGCCGACTTCCTGTTGGTCAGAGGGCGGAGCTATAATGATGTTTTGTGACCGTCTCCATGCGCTCTATCGCTGGGCCAAAGGGGATTGGCTTACGCCAAAAATGCATGTCCCCAAAAGAATGGGGGTCAACTTTGAGGGGGCGCTGTGGAGCCATTTTGTTTTGGGCGTGTGCATGTCGCCCACTGACACGCAATTTTTGCCGACTCTGATCACTGTGCCATTTTCTGCGTGTACTTTTGCACGGGAAGGCACTGAAAAACAGGATCTTAGAGGCGTAACTATAATAATAATAATAATAATAATAATAATAATAATAACAAGAAACCGGGGGAGAACAAAAGTCCCTTACCAGGACAAAGTCCTGGCTCGGGCCTAATTATAAAGGGAACAAAGCAAGATAGAGGCATGTTGTAATAGATTTTTGTGTTTGTTTCAATGTGTAGAATGTACCTGCAAAGTTTAATATAAATCGTACAAACTAAAATTTTCAAGGTATAGATAGGTGGCGCTATAGTGGTGAGCACCGTGCAGTTATTGAGCTCTATGAATTCAGACCGTAAGAGGCCTTATGTCAGCCAAATATGATCCAGATTGGATAGAGCGCATGCCTGCGAGGGGTTGTGAAATGTACTGCAAAAAGGCCTTTTTTTTGTGGGGGTGCCATTTTAATCTCTTAACCCCCACTTTAACCGAGTACATTTTCTCCAGTTCGTCTTGACCCATGTCTTAAAGCTTCTGGAAAAAAAGCGTCAAAAACACAGTTACAGAAATGAGACGCAAGTGCAGATGAAAACACAGCACACAAAGAAATGCACTTGGTTCAGGTGGGAGTTAAGAGGTTAAAAGTGAAAATGGCCGACTTCCTGTGCGTCATTGCCACGCCCACACCGTCGAAAATATCAAACACATGTAATATATTTTTGTGTTCGATTTAATGTGTAGAATATACCTGCAAAGTGTCATATAAATTGTACAAACTAAATGTTTCAAGGTATAGATAGGTGGCGCTATACTGGTGAGCACCGTGAAGTTATTGAGCTCTATGGATTCATACGATAAGAGGCCTTATGTCAGCCAAATATGATCCAGATTGTATAGAGCGCATGCCTGCGAGGGGTTGTCCAAGGTACGGGAAAAAAGCATGTTTTTTGTGGGGGCGCTATGTGAAAACTGTAAACGTTATCAAAAAAAGCTGGCTTGAAAATGTAGCTCCATTTCTCTAGATTCTATTGAGCCATGTTTGAGCTTATTCTGCAGAGAAACCAAGGAGTAGTACATTGAAACATCTGGTGAGAGATTTCTTCTCCAGGATTTCAATCCAAGATGGCCGACTTCCTGTTGGTCAGAGGGCGGAGCTATAATGATGTTTTGTGACTCTCTCCATGCGCTCTATCGCTGGGCCAAAGGGGATTGGCTTACGCCAAAAATGCATGTCCCCAAAAGAATGGGGGTCAACTTTGAGGGGGCGCTGTGGAGCCATTTTGTTTTGGGCGTGTGCATGTCGCCCACTGACACGCAATTTTTGCCGACTCTGATCACTGTGCCATTTTCTGCGTGTACTTTTGCACGGGAAGGCACTGAAAAACAGGATCTTAGAGGCGTAACTATAATAATAATAATAATAATAATAATAATAATAATAACAAGAAACCGGGGGAGAACAAAAGTCCCTTACCAGGACAAAGTCCTGGCTCGGGCCTAATTATAAAGGGAACAAAGCAAGATAGAGGCATGTTGTAATAGATTTTTGTGTTTGTTTCAATGTGTAGAATGTACCTGCAAAGTTTAATATAAATCGTACAAACTAAAATTTTCAAGGTATAGATAGGTGGCGCTATAGTGGTGAGCACCGTGCAGTTATTGAGCTCTATGAATTCAGACCGTAAGAGGCCTTATGTCAGCCAAATATGATCCAGATTGGATAGAGCGCATGCCTGCGAGGGGTTGTGAAATGTACTGCAAAAAGGCCTTTTTTTTGTGGGGGTGCCATTTTAATCTCTTAACCCCCACTTTAACCGAGTACATTTTCTCCAGTTCGTCTTGACCCATGTCTTAAAGCTTCTGGAAAAAAAGCGTCAAAAACACAGTTACAGAAATGAGACGCAAGTGCAGATGAAAACACAGCACACAAAGAAATGCACTTGGTTCAGGTGGGAGTTAAGAGGTTAAAAGTGAAAATGGCCGACTTCCTGTGCGTCATTGCCACGCCCACACCGTCGAAAATATCAAACACATGTAATATATTTTTGTGTTCGATTTAATGTGTAGAATATACCTGCAAAGTGTCATATAAATTGTACAAACTAAATGTTTCAAGGTATAGATAGGTGGCGCTATACTGGTGAGCACCGTGAAGTTATTGAGCTCTATGGATTCATACGATAAGAGGCCTTATGTCAGCCAAATATGATCCAGATTGTATAGAGCGCATGCCTGCGAGGGGTTGTCCAAGGTACGGGAAAAAAGCATGTTTTTTGTGGGGGCGCTATGTGAAAACTGTAAACGTTATCAAAAAAAGCTGGCTTGAAAATGTAGCTCCATTTCTCTAGATTCTATTGAGCCATG
The DNA here is from genome assembly GCA_021464625.1 of Proterorhinus semilunaris. NCBI lineage: Eukaryota > Metazoa > Chordata > Actinopteri > Gobiiformes > Gobiidae > Proterorhinus > Proterorhinus semilunaris. The sequence goes on along the minus strand of CM038356.1, from coordinate 24,056,367 downwards.
TTTGAGCTTATTCTGCAGAGAAACCAAGGAGTAGTACATTGAAACATCTGGTGAGAGATTTCTTCTCCAGGATTTCAATCCAAGATGGCCGACTTCCTGTTGGTCAGAGGGCGGAGCTATAATGATGTTTTGTGACTCTCTCCATGCGCTCTATCGCTGGGCCAAAGGGGATTGGCTTACGCCAAAAATGCATGTCCCCAAAAGAATGGGGGTCAACTTTGAGGGGGCGCTGTGGAGCCATTTTGTTTTGGGCGTGTGCATGTCGCCCACTGACACGCAATTTTTGCCGACTCTGATCACTGTGCCATTTTCTGCGTGTACTTTTGCACGGGAAGGCACTGAAAAACAGGATCTTAGAGGCGTAACTATAATAATAATAATAATAATAATAATAATAATAATAATAACAAGAAACCGGGGGAGAACAAAAGTCCCTTACCAGGACAAAGTCCTGGCTCGGGCCTAATAATAATTAAAGCCGCAAGCGGCGATGTAGGCCCTCGCCCCTGGCGCAGCCCCCCCTTGCGACCGCCTCCTTTGCTACCGCCCCCGCTCTCGCCCAAACCTGCTCTCCCCTCGGCCTCACACACAACCTGTGTGCTCTCTGTCTACTAACTCTTGCTCTTTGCAGCAGGGGGCGCTATAGCATGGATCATTTTTGTGTTCATGTAAAAAGATTCAGGGCCATCTGGTGTATAAGTGATTACATTTAAAACTCAAAGGGACAAAGAATGTGCCAGTTATCATGGGTAATAATAATGCTCTCAGGAAGACGTTTACCCTGGCCACGCCCACATCTTACACAATATGATGCATATGTAATATCATTTTTTGTTTAGTTTATTGTGTAGAATATACCGGCAAAGTGGGAGATAAATAATCCAGACTGCAATATTCAAGGTATAGATAGGGGGCGCTATAGTGTTGAGCACTGTGAAGTTATTGAGCTATATCTGTTCAGACCGTGAGTTTCCTTATGTCAGGCAAATATGATCCAGATTGGATAGAGCGCATGCCTGCGAGGGGTTGTGAAATGTACTGCAAAAAGGCCTTTTTTTTGTGGGGGTGCCATTTTAATCTCTTAACCCCCACTTTAACCGAGCACATTTTCTCCAGTTCGTCTTGACCCATGTCTTAAAGCTTCTGGAAAAAAAGCGTCAAAAACACAGTTACAGAAATGAGACGCAAGTGCAGGTGAAAACACAGCACACAAAGAAATGTACTTGGTTCAGGTGGGAGTTAAGAGGTTAAAAGTGAAAATGGCCGACTTCCTGTGCGTCATTGCCACGCCCACACCTTTGAAAATATCAAACACATGTAATATATTTTTGTGTTCGATTTAATGTGTAGAATATACCTGCAAAGTTTCATATAAATTGTACAAACTAAATGTTTCAAGGTATAGATAGGTGGCGCTATAGTGGTGAGCACCGTGCAATTATTGAGCTCTATGGATTCATACCATAAGAGGCCTTATGTCAGCCAAATATGATCCAGATTGGATAGAGCTCATGCCTGCGAGGGGTTGTCCAAGGTACGGGAAAAAAGCACGTTTTTTGTGGGGGCGCTATGTGAAAAGTGTAAACGTTATCAAAAAAAGCTGGCTTGAAAATGTAGCTCCATTTCTCTAGATTATATTGAGCCATGTTTGAGCTTATTCTGCTGAAAAACCAAGGAGTAGTACATTGAAACATCTGGTGAGAGATTTCTTCTCCAGGATTTCAATCCAAGATGGCCGACTTCCTGTTGGTCAGAGGGCGGAGCTATAATGATGTTTTGTGACCGTCTCCATGTGCTCTATCACTGTGCCAAAGGGGATTGGCCTATGCCAAAAATGCATGTCCCCAAAAGAATGGGGGTCAACTTTGAGGGGGCGCTGTGGAGCCATTTTGTTTAGGGCGTGTGCATGTCGCCCACTGACACGCAATTTTTGCCGACTCTGATTCACTGTGCCCATTTCTGCGTGTACTTTTGCTCGGGAAGGCACTGAAAAACAGGATCTTAGAGGCGGAATAATAATAATAATAATAATAACAAGAAACCGGGGGAGAACAATAGTCCCTCACCAGGACCAAGTCCTGGCTCGGGCCTAATAATAATAACAAGAAACCGGGGGAGAACAATAGTCCCTCACCAGGACCAAGTCCTGGCTCGGGCCTAATAATAATAATAACAAGAAACCGGGGGAGAACAATAGTCCCTCACCAGGACCAAGTCCTGGCTCGGGCCTAATAACAAGAAACCGGGGGAGAACAATAGTCCCTCACCAGGACCAAGTCCTGGCTCGGGCCTAAATAATAATAATTAAAGCCGCAAGCGGCGATGTAGGCCCTCGCCCCTGGCGCAGCCCCCCCTTGCGACCGCCTCCTTTGCTACCGCCCCCGCTCTCGCCCAAACCTGCTCTCCCCTCGGCCTCACACACAACCTGTGTGCTCTCTGTCTACTAACTCTTGCTCTTTGCAGCAGGGGGCGCTATAGCATGGATCATTTTTGTGTTCATGTAAAAAGATTCAGGGCCATCTGGTGTATAAGTGATTACATTTAAAACTCAAAGGGACAAAGAATGTGCCAGTTATCATGGGTAATAATAATGCTCTCAGGAAGACGTTTACCCTGGCCACGCCCACATCTTACACAATATGATGCATATGTAATATCATTTTTTGTTTAGTTTATTGTGTAGAATATACCGGCAAAGTGGGAGATAAATAATCCAGACTGCAATATTCAAGGTATAGATAGGGGGCGCTATAGTGTTGAGCACTGTGAAGTTATTGAGCTATATCTGTTCAGACCGTGAGTTTCCTTATGTCAGGCAAATATGATCCAGATTGGATAGAGCGCATGCCTGCGAGGGGTTGTGAAATGTACTGCAAAAAGGCCTTTTTTTTGTGGGGGTGCCATTTTAATCTCTTAACCCCCACTTTAACCGAGCACATTTTCTCCAGTTCGTCTTGACCCATGTCTTAAAGCTTCTGGAAAAAAAGCGTCAAAAACACAGTTACAGAAATGAGACGCAAGTGCAGGTGAAAACACAGCACACAAAGAAATGTACTTGGTTCAGGTGGGAGTTAAGAGGTTAAAAGTGAAAATGGCCGACTTCCTGTGCGTCATTGCCACGCCCACACCTTTGAAAATATCAAACACATGTAATATATTTTTGTGTTCGATTTAATGTGTAGAATATACCTGCAAAGTTTCATATAAATTGTACAAACTAAATGTTTCAAGGTATAGATAGGTGGCGCTATAGTGGTGAGCACCGTGCAATTATTGAGCTCTATGGATTCATACCATAAGAGGCCTTATGTCAGCCAAATATGATCCAGATTGGATAGAGCTCATGCCTGCGAGGGGTTGTCCAAGGTACGGGAAAAAAGCACGTTTTTTGTGGGGGCGCTATGTGAAAAGTGTAAACGTTATCAAAAAAAGCTGGCTTGAAAATGTAGCTCCATTTCTCTAGATTATATTGAGCCATGTTTGAGCTTATTCTGCTGAAAAACCAAGGAGTAGTACATTGAAACATCTGGTGAGAGATTTCTTCTCCAGGATTTCAATCCAAGATGGCCGACTTCCTGTTGGTCAGAGGGCGGAGCTATAATGATGTTTTGTGACCGTCTCCATGTGCTCTATCACTGTGCCAAAGGGGATTGGCCTATGCCAAAAATGCATGTCCCCAAAAGAATGGGGGTCAACTTTGAGGGGGCGCTGTGGAGCCATTTTGTTTAGGGCGTGTGCATGTCGCCCACTGACACGCAATTTTTGCCGACTCTGATTCACTGTGCCCATTTCTGCGTGTACTTTTGCTCGGGAAGGCACTGAAAAACAGGATCTTAGAGGCGGAATAATAATAATAATAATAATAACAAGAAACCGGGGGAGAACAATAGTCCCTCACCAGGACCAAGTCCTGGCTCGGGCCTAATAATAATAATAATAATTAAAGCCGCAAGCGGCGATGTAGGCCCTCGCCCCTGGCGCAGCCCCCCCTTGCGACCGCCTCCTTTGCTACCGCCCCCGCTCTCGCCCAAACCTGCTCTCCCCTCGGCCTCACACACAACCTGTGTGCTCTCTGTCTACTAACTCTTGCTCTTTGCAGCAGGGGGCGCTATAGCATGGATCATTTTTGTGTTCATGTAAAAAGATTCAGGGCCATCTGGTGTATAAGTGATTACATTTAAAACTCAAAGGGACAAAGAATGTGCCAGTTATCATGGGTAATAATAATGCTCTCAGGAAGACGTTTACCCTGGCCACGCCCACATCTTACACAATATGATGCATATGTAATATCATTTTTTGTTTAGTTTATTGTGTAGAATATACCGGCAAAGTGGGAGATAAATAATCCAGACTGCAATATTCAAGGTATAGATAGGGGGCGCTATAGTGTTGAGCACTGTGAAGTTATTGAGCTATATCTGTTCAGACCGTGAGTTTCCTTATGTCAGGCAAATATGATCCAGATTGGATAGAGCGCATGCCTGCGAGGGGTTGTGAAATGTACTGCAAAAAGGCCTTTTTTTTGTGGGGGTGCCATTTTAATCTCTTAACCCCCACTTTAACCGAGCACATTTTCTCCAGTTCGTCTTGACCCATGTCTTAAAGCTTCTGGAAAAAAAGCGTCAAAAACACAGTTACAGAAATGAGACGCAAGTGCAGGTGAAAACACAGCACACAAAGAAATGTACTTGGTTCAGGTGGGAGTTAAGAGGTTAAAAGTGAAAATGGCCGACTTCCTGTGCGTCATTGCCACGCCCACACCTTTGAAAATATCAAACACATGTAATATATTTTTGTGTTCGATTTAATGTGTAGAATATACCTGCAAAGTTTCATATAAATTGTACAAACTAAATGTTTCAAGGTATAGATAGGTGGCGCTATAGTGGTGAGCACCGTGCAATTATTGAGCTCTATGGATTCATACCATAAGAGGCCTTATGTCAGCCAAATATGATCCAGATTGGATAGAGCTCATGCCTGCGAGGGGTTGTCCAAGGTACGGGAAAAAAGCACGTTTTTTGTGGGGGCGCTATGTGAAAAGTGTAAACGTTATCAAAAAAAGCTGGCTTGAAAATGTAGCTCCATTTCTCTAGATTATATTGAGCCATGTTTGAGCTTATTCTGCTGAAAAACCAAGGAGTAGTACATTGAAACATCTGGTGAGAGATTTCTTCTCCAGGATTTCAATCCAAGATGGCCGACTTCCTGTTGGTCAGAGGGCGGAGCTATAATGATGTTTTGTGACCGTCTCCATGTGCTCTATCACTGTGCCAAAGGGGATTGGCCTATGCCAAAAATGCATGTCCCCAAAAGAATGGGGGTCAACTTTGAGGGGGCGCTGTGGAGCCATTTTGTTTAGGGCGTGTGCATGTCGCCCACTGACACGCAATTTTTGCCGACTCTGATTCACTGTGCCCATTTCTGCGTGTACTTTTGCTCGGGAAGGCACTGAAAAACAGGATCTTAGAGGCGGAATAATAATAATAATAATAATAACAAGAAACCGGGGGAGAACAATAGTCCCTCACCAGGACCAAGTCCTGGCTCGGGCCTAACAAGCGGCGATGTAGGCCCTCGCCCCTGGCGCAGCCCCCCCTTGCGACCGCCTCCTTTGCTACCGCCCCCGCTCTCGCCCAAACCTGCTCTCCCCTCGGCCTCACACACAACCTGTGTGCTCTCTGTCTACTAACTCTTGCTCTTTGCAGCAGGGGGCGCTATAGCATGGATCATTTTTGTGTTCATGTAAAAAGATTCAGGGCCATCTGGTGTATAAGTGATTACATTTAAAACTCAAAGGGACAAAGAATGTGCCAGTTATCATGGGTAATAATAATGCTCTCAGGAAGACGTTTACCCTGGCCACGCCCACATCTTACACAATATGATGCATATGTAATATCATTTTTTGTTTAGTTTATTGTGTAGAATATACCGGCAAAGTGGGAGATAAATAATCCAGACTGCAATATTCAAGGTATAGATAGGGGGCGCTATAGTGTTGAGCACTGTGAAGTTATTGAGCTATATCTGTTCAGACCGTGAGTTTCCTTATGTCAGGCAAATATGATCCAGATTGGATAGAGCGCATGCCTGCGAGGGGTTGTGAAATGTACTGCAAAAAGGCCTTTTTTTTGTGGGGGTGCCATTTTAATCTCTTAACCCCCACTTTAACCGAGCACATTTTCTCCAGTTCGTCTTGACCCATGTCTTAAAGCTTCTGGAAAAAAAGCGTCAAAAACACAGTTACAGAAATGAGACGCAAGTGCAGGTGAAAACACAGCACACAAAGAAATGTACTTGGTTCAGGTGGGAGTTAAGAGGTTAAAAGTGAAAATGGCCGACTTCCTGTGCGTCATTGCCACGCCCACACCTTTGAAAATATCAAACACATGTAATATATTTTTGTGTTCGATTTAATGTGTAGAATATACCTGCAAAGTTTCATATAAATTGTACAAACTAAATGTTTCAAGGTATAGATAGGTGGCGCTATAGTGGTGAGCACCGTGCAATTATTGAGCTCTATGGATTCATACCATAAGAGGCCTTATGTCAGCCAAATATGATCCAGATTGGATAGAGCTCATGCCTGCGAGGGGTTGTCCAAGGTACGGGAAAAAAGCACGTTTTTTGTGGGGGCGCTATGTGAAAAGTGTAAACGTTATCAAAAAAAGCTGGCTTGAAAATGTAGCTCCATTTCTCTAGATTATATTGAGCCATGTTTGAGCTTATTCTGCTGAAAAACCAAGGAGTAGTACATTGAAACATCTGGTGAGAGATTTCTTCTCCAGGATTTCAATCCAAGATGGCCGACTTCCTGTTGGTCAGAGGGCGGAGCTATAATGATGTTTTGTGACCGTCTCCATGTGCTCTATCACTGTGCCAAAGGGGATTGGCCTATGCCAAAAATGCATGTCTCCAAAAGAATAGGGGTCAACTTTGAGGGGGCGCTGTGGAGCCATTTTGTTTAGGGCGTGTGCATGTCGCCCACTGACACGCAATTTTTGCCGACTCTGATTCACTGTGCCCATTTCTGCGTGTACTTTTGCTCGGGAAGGCACTGAAAAACAGGATCTTAGAGGCGGTATAATAATAATAATAATAATAATAATTAAAGCCGCAAGCGGCGATGTAGGCCCTCGCCCCTGGCGCAGCCCCCCCTTGCGACCGCCTCCTTTGCTACCGCCCCCGCTCTCGCCCAAACCTGCTCTCCCCTCGGCCTCACACACAACCTGTGTGCTCTCTGTCTACTAACTCTTGCTCTTTGCAGCAGGGGGCGCTATAGCATGGATCATTTTTGTGTTCATGTAAAAAGATTCAGGGCCATCTGGTGTATAAGTGATTACATTTAAAACTCAAAGGGACAAAGAATGTGCCAGTTATCATGGGTAATAATAATGCTCTCAGGAAGACGTTTACCCTGGCCACGCCCACATCTTACACAATATGATGCATATGTAATATCATTTTTTGTTTAGTTTATTGTGTAGAATATACCGGCAAAGTGGGAGATAAATAATCCAGACTGCAATATTCAAGGTATAGATAGGGGGCGCTATAGTGTTGAGCACTGTGAAGTTATTGAGCTATATCTGTTCAGACCGTGAGTTTCCTTATGTCAGGCAAATATGATCCAGATTGGATAGAGCGCATGCCTGCGAGGGGTTGTGAAATGTACTGCAAAAAGGCCTTTTTTTTGTGGGGGTGCCATTTTAATCTCTTAACCCCCACTTTAACCGAGCACATTTTCTCCAGTTCGTCTTGACCCATGTCTTAAAGCTTCTGGAAAAAAAGCGTCAAAAACACAGTTACAGAAATGAGACGCAAGTGCAGGTGAAAACACAGCACACAAAGAAATGTACTTGGTTCAGGTGGGAGTTAAGAGGTTAAAAGTGAAAATGGCCGACTTCCTGTGCGTCATTGCCACGCCCACACCTTTGAAAATATCAAACACATGTAATATATTTTTGTGTTCGATTTAATGTGTAGAATATACCTGCAAAGTTTCATATAAATTGTACAAACTAAATGTTTCAAGGTATAGATAGGTGGCGCTATAGTGGTGAGCACCGTGCAATTATTGAGCTCTATGGATTCATACCATAAGAGGCCTTATGTCAGCCAAATATGATCCAGATTGGATAGAGCTCATGCCTGCGAGGGGTTGTCCAAGGTACGGGAAAAAAGCACGTTTTTTGTGGGGGCGCTATGTGAAAAGTGTAAACGTTATCAAAAAAAGCTGGCTTGAAAATGTAGCTCCATTTCTCTAGATTATATTGAGCCATGTTTGAGCTTATTCTGCTGAAAAACCAAGGAGTAGTACATTGAAACATCTGGTGAGAGATTTCTTCTCCAGGATTTCAATCCAAGATGGCCGACTTCCTGTTGGTCAGAGGGCGGAGCTATAATTATGTTTTGTGACCGTCTCCATGTGCTCTATCACTGTGCCAAAGGGGATTGGCCTATGCCAAAAATGCATGTCCCCAAAAGAATGGGGGTCAACTTTGAGGGGGCGCTGTGGAGCCATTTTGTTTAGGGCGTGTGCATGTCGCCCACTGACACGCAATTTTTGCCGACTCTGATTCACTGTGCCCATTTCTGCGTGTACTTTTGCTCGGGAAGGCACTGAAAAACAGGATCTTAGAGGCGGAATAATAATAATAATAATAATAACAAGAAACCGGGGGAGAACAATAGTCCCTCACCAGGACCAAGTCCTGGCTCGGGCCTAATAATAATAATAACAAGAAACCGGGGGAGAACAATAGTCCCTCACCAGGACCAAGTCCTGGCTCGGGCCTAATAATAATAATTAAAGCCGCAAGCGGCGATGTAGGCCCTCGCCCCTGGCGCAGCCCCCCCTTGCGACCGCCTCCTTTGCAACCGCCCCCGATCTCGCCCACACCTGCTCTCCCCTCGGCCTCACACACAACCTGTGTGCTCTCTGTCTACTAACTCTTGCTCTTTGCAGCAGGGGGCGCTATAGCATGGATCATTTTTGTGTTCATGTAAAAAGATTCAGGGCCATCTGGTGTATAAGTGATAACATTTAAAACTCAAAGGGACAAAGAATGCATAATAATGATGCTCTCAGGAACACGTTTACACTGGCCACGCCCACATCTTACACAATATGATGTATATGTAATATAATTTTTTGTTTAGTTTATTGTGTAGAATATACCGGCAAAGTGGGAGATAAATAATCCAGACTGCAATATTCAAGGTATAGATAGGTGGCGCTATAGTGTTGAGCACTGTGAAGTTATTGAGCTCTATCTGTTCAGACCGTGAGTGTCCTTATGTCAGGCAAATATGATCCAGATTGGATAGAGCGCATGCCTGCGAGGGGTTGTGAAATGTACTGCAAAAAGGCCTTTTTTTTGTGGGGGTGCCATTTTAATCTCTTAACCCCCACTTTAACCGAGCACATTTTCTCCAGTTCGTCTTGACCCATGTCTTAAAGCTTCTTGAAAAAAAGCGTCAAAAACACAGTTACAGAAATGAGACGTAAGTGCAGGTGAAAACACAGCACACAAAGAAATGCACTTGGTTCAGGTGGGAGTTAAGAGGTTAAAAGTGAAAATGGCCGACATCCTGTGCGTCATTGCCACGCCCACACCTTAGAAAATATCAAACACATGTAATATATTTTTGTGTTCGATTTAATGTGTAGAATATACCTGCAAAGTTTCATATAAATTGTACAAACTAAATGTTTCAAGGTATAGATAGGTGGCGCTATAGTGGTGAGCACCGTGCAATTATTGAGCTCTATGGATTCATACCATAAGAGGCCTTATGTCAGCCAAATATGATCCAGATTGGATAGAGCGCATGCCTGCGAGGGGTTGTCCAAGGTACGGGAAAAAAGCACGTTTTTTGTGGGGGCGCTATGTGAAAAGTGTAAACGTTATCAAAAAAAGCTGGCTTGAAAATGTAGCTCCATTTCTCTAGATTCTATTGAGCCATGTTTGAGCTTATTCTGCAGAAAAACCAAGGAGTAGTACATTGAAACATCTGGTGAGAGATTTCTTCTCCAGGATTTCAATCCAAGATGGCCGACTTCCTGTTGGTCAGAGGGCGGAGCTACAATTATGTTTTGTGACCATCTCCATGTGCTCTATCACTGTGCCAAAGGGGATTGGCCTATGCCAAAAATGCATGTCCCCAAAAGAATGGGGGTCAACTTTGAGGGGGCGCTGTGGAGCCATTTTGTTTAGGGCGTGTGCATGTCGCCCACTGACACGCAATTTTTGCCGACTCTGATTCACTGTGCCCATTTCTGCGTGTACTTTTGCTCGGGAAGGCACTGAAAAACAGGATCTTAGAGGCGGTATAATAATAATAATAATAATAATAATTAAAGCCGCAAGCGGCGATGTAGGCCCTCGCCCCTGGCGCAGCCCCCCCTTGCGACCGCCTCCTTTGCTACCGCCCCCGCTCTCGCCCAAACCTGCTCTCCCCTCGGCCTCACACACAACCTGTGTGCTCTCTGTCTACTAACTCTTGCTCTTTGCAGCAGGGGGCGCTATAGCATGGATCATTTTTGTGTTCATGTAAAAAGATTCAGGGCCATCTGGTGTATAAGTGATTACATTTAAAACTCAAAGGGACAAAGAATGTGCCAGTTATCATGGGTAATAATAATGCTCTCAGGAAGACGTTTACCCTGGCCACGCCCACATCTTACACAATATGATGCATATGTAATATCATTTTTTGTTTAGTTTATTGTGTAGAATATACCGGCAAAGTGGGAGATAAATAATCCAGACTGCAATATTCAAGGTATAGATAGGGGGCGCTATAGTGTTGAGCACTGTGAAGTTATTGAGCTATATCTGTTCAGACCGTGAGTTTCCTTATGTCAGGCAAATATGATCCAGATTGGATAGAGCGCATGCCTGCGAGGGGTTGTGAAATGTACTGCAAAAAGGCCTTTTTTTTGTGGGGGTGCCATTTTAATCTCTTAACCCCCACTTTAACCGAGCACATTTTCTCCAGTTCGTCTTGACCCATGTCTTAAAGCTTCTGGAAAAAAAGCGTCAAAAACACAGTTACAGAAATGAGACGTAAGTGCAGGTGAAAACACAGCACACAAAGAAATGTACTTGGTTCAGGTGGGAGTTAAGAGGTTAAAAGTGAAAATGGCCGACTTCCTGTGCGTCATTGCCACGCCCACACCTTTGAAAATATCAAACACATGTAATATATTTTTGTGTTCGATTTAATGTGTAGAATATACCTGCAAAGTTTCATATAAATTGTACAAACTAAATGTTTCAAGGTATAGATAGGTGGCGCTATAGTGGTGAGCACCGTGCAATTATTGAGCTCTATGGATTCATACCATAAGAGGCCTTATGTCAGCCAAATATGATCCAGATTGGATAGAGCTCATGCCTGCGAGGGGTTGTCCAAGGTACGGGAAAAAAGCACGTTTTTTGTGGGGGCGCTATGTGAAAAGTGTAAACGTTATCAAAAAAAGCTGGCTTGAAAATGTAGCTCCATTTCTCTAGATTATATTGAGCCATGTTTGAGCTTATTCTGCTGAAAAACCAAGGAGTAGTACATTGAAACATCTGGTGAGAGATTTCTTCTCCAGGATTTCAATCCAAGATGGCCGACTTCCTGTTGGTCAGAGGGCGGAGCTATAATGATGTTTTGTGACCGTCTCCATGTGCTCTATCACTGTGCCAAAGGGGATTGGCCTATGCCAAAAATGCATGTCTCCAAAAGAATAGGGGTCAACTTTGAGGGGGCGCTGTGGAGCCATTTTGTTTAGGGCGTGTGCATGTCGCCCACTGACACGCAATTTTTGCCGACTCTGATTCACTGTGCCCATTTCTGCGTGTACTTTTGCTCGGGAAGGCACTGAAAAACAGGATCTTAGAGGCGGTATAATAATAATAATTAAAGCCGCAAGCGGCGATGTAGGCCCTCGCCCCTGGCACAGCCCCCCCTTGCGACCGCCTCCCTTGCTACCGCCCCTGCTCTCACCCAAACCTGCTCTCCCCTCGGCCTCACACACAACCTGTGGATAATTTTTGTGTATATGTAAAAAGATTCAAGGCCATCTGGTGTATAAGTGATAACATTTAAAACTCAAAGGGACAAAGAATGTGCCAGTTATCATGGGTAATAATGATGCTCTCAGGAACACGTTTACTTTGGCCACGCCCACATCTTACCCAGTATGATGCATATGTAATATCATTTTGTGTTTAGTTTATTGTGTAGAATATACCGGCAAAGTGGGAGATAAATAATCCAGACTGCAATATTCACGGTATAGATAGGGGGCGCTATAGTGTTAAGCATTGTGCAGTTATTGAGCTCTATCTGTTCAGAACGTGAGTTGCCTTATGTCAGCCAAATATGATCCAGATTGGATAGAGCGCATGCCTGCGAGGGGTTGTCCAAGGTACGAGGAAAAATAATGTTTTTTGTGGGGGCGCTATGTGAAAACTGTAAACGTTATAAAAAAAGCTGGCTTTGTTTTGAATGAGGATCTGACCATAGGCACCAATTCAGGTTCTTCCCAGTAGGTACCGATAATATAAAAAAAAAATTAAAAAGGTCAAGGTTGGTATTGAACCAGCAATCTAACGGATGGGAACCCTGCACTTTACCAATGGAGCTACAGAGGCTTAGATAGGAACACAGTGAATCTTACATTAATCTTATGAAACACTTGCACTTGCACTTGCACTGATCAGTTGACAGAAAACGGAATTATAGTTCTGGAAATATTGATTAAAACATTTTGTAATTAGGGCTAATTCCCAGCATGGCATTGGAGGAGAGAGGTCATGTGTCCCCCTCTCTCCTCAGCAGGAGCAGTTGCTGCTGTTCCAGATATGAACCAAGTAACCCAAGCATAAGAGTTAGAAAAGCGTCAAAATCATATTTGAACTGGCAACCTCATGTACTGGAGACCGGTAAACTATCATTGAGCTATAACCCTATACTGCAGTACACCCGATGGTGGCTACTTTTCTCTAAATCACAGATTTTGAAAATAGGTCCCAGCAAGGTCATTTCAGGAGATTTTTGCCCCACTATTGATTGTTTTAGACATTTAGTGTTGCCTCTATTGTTTCCCTACTGTCTCCCCATGTCTTTCTGTGTAGTTGTGCTACAACTTTTCTTTCTTTGTTTTTAATGAGGGTGGGACCAAAGGCGTCGATTCATGTTCTTCCCAGTAGTTGCCGAGTCAAAAAAATAAAAAATAAAAAAGAGTTAAGGACAGAATCGATCAAGCAATCCCATGGTTGGGAACCTAGCACTCTACCCATGTAACTACACAAGCACATTTATTTAACAGCCGAAATGTGCAATATCTTATGAAACGGCATGTGGTACAACGTGTGGGTCATTTTCCAGTTTTTAATGAGGGTGGGAGCATAGTTGCCAATTCAGGTTCTTCCCAGTAGGTACTGCGTAAAAAAAAAAAAAAAAAAAGTCATGGTGGGGATTGAACCGGCAATATGACGGTGCAAACCCTGCACTCTACCAATGGAGCTACACAGGCTTATGTAAAAACACAGCGAATTTTAGATAAATCTTATGAAAGAACTCCCGATAGATGAAGGAATACTTTGGTGAGAGCCACATAGTACGAGGAACACGCAGAGACGGACAGGAAACAGTCTATCTGAACTTCCTGTAACTGTAAAGTCCAAAAAAGCTGAATTTGGAGGCAAACACGTCCAAATTAAAGCTTCTGTCTGTCACAGAGGGGTAGTATATCTACGTACGAGTCTAAAAGTGTGGCTTCCGTGAATAAAGGTGGAAATTGGGAAAATTGACGAATTTCAGGGGAAACTCTGACAGAGGCCAACAGGCTGCCAGAAGAACAACTCTGGCTATTTCCACGGAGGATGGGCGGGCCACTTACAAGCCACTTAAAAGCCAGCTTAAAGGCCAGCAGGTGGCGCTATGCTGACACTTTGCTGGGGCAGAATAAGTGGAGTGCTTGCCTTGACCCCCACATGTTATACATTGTCGGAAAGCTCTGACTGAGGCGCATGTGACTGTCATGGTCATTGGTTACTGCCGAGTATACAGTGACCAACATGTGTAGATGAGGTAGAGCTCTATGGATTCATACGATAAGAGGCCTTATGTCAGCCAAATATGATCCAGATTGTATAGAGCGCATGCCTGCGAGGGGTTGTCCAAGGTACGGGAAAAAAGCATGTTTTTTGTGGGGGCGCTATGTGAAAACTGTAAACGTTATCAAAAAAAGCTGGCTTGAAAATGTAGCTCCATTTCTCTAGATTCTATTGAGCCATGTTTGAGCTTATTCTGCAGAGAAACCAAGGAGTAGTACATTGAAACATCTGGTGAGAGATTTCTTCTCCAGGATTTCAATCCAAGATGGCCGACTTCCTGTTGGTCAGAGGGCGGAGCTATAATGATGTTTTGTGACCGTCTCCATGCGCTCTATCGCTGGGCCAAAGGGGATTGGCTTACGCCAAAAATGCATGTCCCCAAAAGAATGGGGGTCAACTTTGAGGGGGCGCTGTGGAGCCATTTTGTTTTGGGCGTGTGCATGTCGCCCACTGACACGCAATTTTTGCCGACTCTGATCACTGTGCCATTTTCTGCGTGTACTTTTGCACGGGAAGGCACTGAAAAACAGGATCTTAGAGGCGTAACTATAATAATAATAATAATAATAATAATAATAATAATAACAAGAAACCGGGGGAGAACAAAAGTCCCTTACCAGGACAAAGTCCTGGCTCGGGCCTAATTATAAAGGGAACAAAGCAAGATAGAGGCATGTTGTAATAGATTTTTGTGTTTGTTTCAATGTGTAGAATGTACCTGCAAAGTTTAATATAAATCGTACAAACTAAAATTTTCAAGGTATAGATAGGTGGCGCTATAGTGGTGAGCACCGTGCAGTTATTGAGCTCTATGAATTCAGACCGTAAGAGGCCTTATGTCAGCCAAATATGATCCAGATTGGATAGAGCGCATGCCTGCGAGGGGTTGTGAAATGTACTGCAAAAAGGCCTTTTTTTTGTGGGGGTGCCATTTTAATCTCTTAACCCCCACTTTAACCGAGTACATTTTCTCCAGTTCGTCTTGACCCATGTCTTAAAGCTTCTGGAAAAAAAGCGTCAAAAACACAGTTACAGAAATGAGACGCAAGTGCAGATGAAAACACAGCACACAAAGAAATGCACTTGGTTCAGGTGGGAGTTAAGAGGTTAAAAGTGAAAATGGCCGACTTCCTGTGCGTCATTGCCACGCCCACACCGTCGAAAATATCAAACACATGTAATATATTTTTGTGTTCGATTTAATGTGTAGAATATACCTGCAAAGTGTCATATAAATTGTACAAACTAAATGTTTCAAGGTATAGATAGGTGGCGCTATACTGGTGAGCACCGTGAAGTTATTGAGCTCTATGGATTCATACGATAAGAGGCCTTATGTCAGCCAAATATGATCCAGATTGTATAGAGCGCATGCCTGCGAGGGGTTGTCCAAGGTACGGGAAAAAAGCATGTTTTTTGTGGGGGCGCTATGTGAAAACTGTAAACGTTATCAAAAAAAGCTGGCTTGAAAATGTAGCTCCATTTCTCTAGATTCTATTGAGCCATGTTTGAGCTTATTCTGCAGAGAAACCAAGGAGTAGTACATTGAAACATCTGGTGAGAGATTTCTTCTCCAGGATTTCAATCCAAGATGGCCGACTTCCTGTTGGTCAGAGGGCGGAGCTATAATGATGTTTTGTGACTCTCTCCATGCGCTCTATCGCTGGGCCAAAGGGGATTGGCTTACGCCAAAAATGCATGTCCCCAAAAGAATGGGGGTCAACTTTGAGGGGGCGCTGTGGAGCCATTTTGTTTTGGGCGTGTGCATGTCGCCCACTGACACGCAATTTTTGCCGACTCTGATCACTGTGCCATTTTCTGCGTGTACTTTTGCACGGGAAGGCACTGAAAAACAGGATCTTAGAGGCGTAACTATAATAATAATAATAATAATAATAATAATAATAATAACAAGAAACCGGGGGAGAACAAAAGTCCCTTACCAGGACAAAGTCCTGGCTCGGGCCTAATTATAAAGGGAACAAAGCAAGATAGAGGCATGTTGTAATAGATTTTTGTGTTTGTTTCAATGTGTAGAATGTACCTGCAAAGTTTAATATAAATCGTACAAACTAAAATTTTCAAGGTATAGATAGGTGGCGCTATAGTGGTGAGCACCGTGCAGTTATTGAGCTCTATGAATTCAGACCGTAAGAGGCCTTATGTCAGCCAAATATGATCCAGATTGGATAGAGCGCATGCCTGCGAGGGGTTGTGAAATGTACTGCAAAAAGGCCTTTTTTTTGTGGGGGTGCCATTTTAATCTCTTAACCCCCACTTTAACCGAGTACATTTTCTCCAGTTCGTCTTGACCCATGTCTTAAAGCTTCTGGAAAAAAAGCGTCAAAAACACAGTTACAGAAATGAGACGCAAGTGCAGATGAAAACACAGCACACAAAGAAATGCACTTGGTTCAGGTGGGAGTTAAGAGGTTAAAAGTGAAAATGGCCGACTTCCTGTGCGTCATTGCCACGCCCACACCGTCGAAAATATCAAACACATGTAATATATTTTTGTGTTCGATTTAATGTGTAGAATATACCTGCAAAGTGTCATATAAATTGTACAAACTAAATGTTTCAAGGTATAGATAGGTGGCGCTATACTGGTGAGCACCGTGAAGTTATTGAGCTCTATGGATTCATACGATAAGAGGCCTTATGTCAGCCAAATATGATCCAGATTGTATAGAGCGCATGCCTGCGAGGGGTTGTCCAAGGTACGGGAAAAAAGCATGTTTTTTGTGGGGGCGCTATGTGAAAACTGTAAACGTTATCAAAAAAAGCTGGCTTGAAAATGTAGCTCCATTTCTCTAGATTCTATTGAGCCATGTTTGAGCTTATTCTGCAGAGAAACCAAGGAGTAGTACATTGAAACATCTGGTGAGAGATTTCTTCTCCAGGATTTCAATCCAAGATGGCCGACTTCCTGTTGGTCAGAGGGCGGAGCTATAATGATGTTTTGTGACTCTCTCCATGCGCTCTATCGCTGGGCCAAAGGGGATTGGCTTACGCCAAAAATGCATGTCCCCAAAAGAATGGGGGTCAACTTTGAGGGGGCGCTGTGGAGCCATTTTGTTTTGGGCGTGTGCATGTCGCCCACTGACACGCAATTTTTGCCGACTCTGATCACTGTGCCATTTTCTGCGTGTACTTTTGCACGGGAAGGCACTGAAAAACAGGATCTTAGAGGCGTAACTATAATAATAATAATAATAATAATAATAATAATAATAATAACAAGAAACCGGGGGAGAACAAAAGTCCCTTACCAGGACAAAGTCCTGGCTCGGGCCTAATAATAATTAAAGCCGCAAGCGGCGATGTAGGCCCTCGCCCCTGGCGCAGCCCCCCCTTGCGACCGCCTCCTTTGCTACCGCCCCCGCTCTCGCCCAAACCTGCTCTCCCCTCGGCCTCACACACAACCTGTGTGCTCTCTGTCTACTAACTCTTGCTCTTTGCAGCAGGGGGCGCTATAGCATGGATCATTTTTGTGTTCATGTAAAAAGATTCAGGGCCATCTGGTGTATAAGTGATTACATTTAAAACTCAAAGGGACAAAGAATGTGCCAGTTATCATGGGTAATAATAATGCTCTCAGGAAGACGTTTACCCTGGCCACGCCCACATCTTACACAATATGATGCATATGTAATATCATTTTTTGTTTAGTTTATTGTGTAGAATATACCGGCAAAGTGGGAGATAAATAATCCAGACTGCAATATTCAAGGTATAGATAGGGGGCGCTATAGTGTTGAGCACTGTGAAGTTATTGAGCTATATCTGTTCAGACCGTGAGTTTCCTTATGTCAGGCAAATATGATCCAGATTGGATAGAGCGCATGCCTGCGAGGGGTTGTGAAATGTACTGCAAAAAGGCCTTTTTTTTGTGGGGGTGCCATTTTAATCTCTTAACCCCCACTTTAACCGAGCACATTTTCTCCAGTTCGTCTTGACCCATGTCTTAAAGCTTCTGGAAAAAAAGCGTCAAAAACACAGTTACAGAAATGAGACGCAAGTGCAGGTGAAAACACAGCACACAAAGAAATGTACTTGGTTCAGGTGGGAGTTAAGAGGTTAAAAGTGAAAATGGCCGACTTCCTGTGCGTCATTGCCACGCCCACACCTTTGAAAATATCAAACACATGTAATATATTTTTGTGTTCGATTTAATGTGTAGAATATACCTGCAAAGTTTCATATAAATTGTACAAACTAAATGTTTCAAGGTATAGATAGGTGGCGCTATAGTGGTGAGCACCGTGCAATTATTGAGCTCTATGGATTCATACCATAAGAGGCCTTATGTCAGCCAAATATGATCCAGATTGGATAGAGCTCATGCCTGCGAGGGGTTGTCCAAGGTACGGGAAAAAAGCACGTTTTTTGTGGGGGCGCTATGTGAAAAGTGTAAACGTTATCAAAAAAAGCTGGCTTGAAAATGTAGCTCCATTTCTCTAGATTATATTGAGCCATGTTTGAGCTTATTCTGCTGAAAAACCAAGGAGTAGTACATTGAAACATCTGGTGAGAGATTTCTTCTCCAGGATTTCAATCCAAGATGGCCGACTTCCTGTTGGTCAGAGGGCGGAGCTATAATGATGTTTTGTGACCGTCTCCATGTGCTCTATCACTGTGCCAAAGGGGATTGGCCTATGCCAAAAATGCATGTCCCCAAAAGAATGGGGGTCAACTTTGAGGGGGCGCTGTGGAGCCATTTTGTTTAGGGCGTGTGCATGTCGCCCACTGACACGCAATTTTTGCCGACTCTGATTCACTGTGCCCATTTCTGCGTGTACTTTTGCTCGGGAAGGCACTGAAAAACAGGATCTTAGAGGCGGAATAATAATAATAATAATAATAACAAGAAACCGGGGGAGAACAATAGTCCCTCACCAGGACCAAGTCCTGGCTCGGGCCTAATAATAATAACAAGAAACCGGGGGAGAACAATAGTCCCTCACCAGGACCAAGTCCTGGCTCGGGCCTAATAATAATAATAACAAGAAACCGGGGGAGAACAATAGTCCCTCACCAGGACCAAGTCCTGGCTCGGGCCTAATAACAAGAAACCGGGGGAGAACAATAGTCCCTCACCAGGACCAAGTCCTGGCTCGGGCCTAAATAATAATAATTAAAGCCGCAAGCGGCGATGTAGGCCCTCGCCCCTGGCGCAGCCCCCCCTTGCGACCGCCTCCTTTGCTACCGCCCCCGCTCTCGCCCAAACCTGCTCTCCCCTCGGCCTCACACACAACCTGTGTGCTCTCTGTCTACTAACTCTTGCTCTTTGCAGCAGGGGGCGCTATAGCATGGATCATTTTTGTGTTCATGTAAAAAGATTCAGGGCCATCTGGTGTATAAGTGATTACATTTAAAACTCAAAGGGACAAAGAATGTGCCAGTTATCATGGGTAATAATAATGCTCTCAGGAAGACGTTTACCCTGGCCACGCCCACATCTTACACAATATGATGCATATGTAATATCATTTTTTGTTTAGTTTATTGTGTAGAATATACCGGCAAAGTGGGAGATAAATAATCCAGACTGCAATATTCAAGGTATAGATAGGGGGCGCTATAGTGTTGAGCACTGTGAAGTTATTGAGCTATATCTGTTCAGACCGTGAGTTTCCTTATGTCAGGCAAATATGATCCAGATTGGATAGAGCGCATGCCTGCGAGGGGTTGTGAAATGTACTGCAAAAAGGCCTTTTTTTTGTGGGGGTGCCATTTTAATCTCTTAACCCCCACTTTAACCGAGCACATTTTCTCCAGTTCGTCTTGACCCATGTCTTAAAGCTTCTGGAAAAAAAGCGTCAAAAACACAGTTACAGAAATGAGACGCAAGTGCAGGTGAAAACACAGCACACAAAGAAATGTACTTGGTTCAGGTGGGAGTTAAGAGGTTAAAAGTGAAAATGGCCGACTTCCTGTGCGTCATTGCCACGCCCACACCTTTGAAAATATCAAACACATGTAATATATTTTTGTGTTCGATTTAATGTGTAGAATATACCTGCAAAGTTTCATATAAATTGTACAAACTAAATGTTTCAAGGTATAGATAGGTGGCGCTATAGTGGTGAGCACCGTGCAATTATTGAGCTCTATGGATTCATACCATAAGAGGCCTTATGTCAGCCAAATATGATCCAGATTGGATAGAGCTCATGCCTGCGAGGGGTTGTCCAAGGTACGGGAAAAAAGCACGTTTTTTGTGGGGGCGCTATGTGAAAAGTGTAAACGTTATCAAAAAAAGCTGGCTTGAAAATGTAGCTCCATTTCTCTAGATTATATTGAGCCATGTTTGAGCTTATTCTGCTGAAAAACCAAGGAGTAGTACATTGAAACATCTGGTGAGAGATTTCTTCTCCAGGATTTCAATCCAAGATGGCCGACTTCCTGTTGGTCAGAGGGCGGAGCTATAATGATGTTTTGTGACCGTCTCCATGTGCTCTATCACTGTGCCAAAGGGGATTGGCCTATGCCAAAAATGCATGTCCCCAAAAGAATGGGGGTCAACTTTGAGGGGGCGCTGTGGAGCCATTTTGTTTAGGGCGTGTGCATGTCGCCCACTGACACGCAATTTTTGCCGACTCTGATTCACTGTGCCCATTTCTGCGTGTACTTTTGCTCGGGAAGGCACTGAAAAACAGGATCTTAGAGGCGGAATAATAATAATAATAATAATAACAAGAAACCGGGGGAGAACAATAGTCCCTCACCAGGACCAAGTCCTGGCTCGGGCCTAATAATAATAATAATAATTAAAGCCGCAAGCGGCGATGTAGGCCCTCGCCCCTGGCGCAGCCCCCCCTTGCGACCGCCTCCTTTGCTACCGCCCCCGCTCTCGCCCAAACCTGCTCTCCCCTCGGCCTCACACACAACCTGTGTGCTCTCTGTCTACTAACTCTTGCTCTTTGCAGCAGGGGGCGCTATAGCATGGATCATTTTTGTGTTCATGTAAAAAGATTCAGGGCCATCTGGTGTATAAGTGATTACATTTAAAACTCAAAGGGACAAAGAATGTGCCAGTTATCATGGGTAATAATAATGCTCTCAGGAAGACGTTTACCCTGGCCACGCCCACATCTTACACAATATGATGCATATGTAATATCATTTTTTGTTTAGTTTATTGTGTAGAATATACCGGCAAAGTGGGAGATAAATAATCCAGACTGCAATATTCAAGGTATAGATAGGGGGCGCTATAGTGTTGAGCACTGTGAAGTTATTGAGCTATATCTGTTCAGACCGTGAGTTTCCTTATGTCAGGCAAATATGATCCAGATTGGATAGAGCGCATGCCTGCGAGGGGTTGTGAAATGTACTGCAAAAAGGCCTTTTTTTTGTGGGGGTGCCATTTTAATCTCTTAACCCCCACTTTAACCGAGCACATTTTCTCCAGTTCGTCTTGACCCATGTCTTAAAGCTTCTGGAAAAAAAGCGTCAAAAACACAGTTACAGAAATGAGACGCAAGTGCAGGTGAAAACACAGCACACAAAGAAATGTACTTGGTTCAGGTGGGAGTTAAGAGGTTAAAAGTGAAAATGGCCGACTTCCTGTGCGTCATTGCCACGCCCACACCTTTGAAAATATCAAACACATGTAATATATTTTTGTGTTCGATTTAATGTGTAGAATATACCTGCAAAGTTTCATATAAATTGTACAAACTAAATGTTTCAAGGTATAGATAGGTGGCGCTATAGTGGTGAGCACCGTGCAATTATTGAGCTCTATGGATTCATACCATAAGAGGCCTTATGTCAGCCAAATATGATCCAGATTGGATAGAGCTCATGCCTGCGAGGGGTTGTCCAAGGTACGGGAAAAAAGCACGTTTTTTGTGGGGGCGCTATGTGAAAAGTGTAAACGTTATCAAAAAAAGCTGGCTTGAAAATGTAGCTCCATTTCTCTAGATTATATTGAGCCATGTTTGAGCTTATTCTGCTGAAAAACCAAGGAGTAGTACATTGAAACATCTGGTGAGAGATTTCTTCTCCAGGATTTCAATCCAAGATGGCCGACTTCCTGTTGGTCAGAGGGCGGAGCTATAATGATGTTTTGTGACCGTCTCCATGTGCTCTATCACTGTGCCAAAGGGGATTGGCCTATGCCAAAAATGCATGTCCCCAAAAGAATGGGGGTCAACTTTGAGGGGGCGCTGTGGAGCCATTTTGTTTAGGGCGTGTGCATGTCGCCCACTGACACGCAATTTTTGCCGACTCTGATTCACTGTGCCCATTTCTGCGTGTACTTTTGCTCGGGAAGGCACTGAAAAACAGGATCTTAGAGGCGGAATAATAATAATAATAATAATAACAAGAAACCGGGGGAGAACAATAGTCCCTCACCAGGACCAAGTCCTGGCTCGGGCCTAACAAGCGGCGATGTAGGCCCTCGCCCCTGGCGCAGCCCCCCCTTGCGACCGCCTCCTTTGCTACCGCCCCCGCTCTCGCCCAAACCTGCTCTCCCCTCGGCCTCACACACAACCTGTGTGCTCTCTGTCTACTAACTCTTGCTCTTTGCAGCAGGGGGCGCTATAGCATGGATCATTTTTGTGTTCATGTAAAAAGATTCAGGGCCATCTGGTGTATAAGTGATTACATTTAAAACTCAAAGGGACAAAGAATGTGCCAGTTATCATGGGTAATAATAATGCTCTCAGGAAGACGTTTACCCTGGCCACGCCCACATCTTACACAATATGATGCATATGTAATATCATTTTTTGTTTAGTTTATTGTGTAGAATATACCGGCAAAGTGGGAGATAAATAATCCAGACTGCAATATTCAAGGTATAGATAGGGGGCGCTATAGTGTTGAGCACTGTGAAGTTATTGAGCTATATCTGTTCAGACCGTGAGTTTCCTTATGTCAGGCAAATATGATCCAGATTGGATAGAGCGCATGCCTGCGAGGGGTTGTGAAATGTACTGCAAAAAGGCCTTTTTTTTGTGGGGGTGCCATTTTAATCTCTTAACCCCCACTTTAACCGAGCACATTTTCTCCAGTTCGTCTTGACCCATGTCTTAAAGCTTCTGGAAAAAAAGCGTCAAAAACACAGTTACAGAAATGAGACGCAAGTGCAGGTGAAAACACAGCACACAAAGAAATGTACTTGGTTCAGGTGGGAGTTAAGAGGTTAAAAGTGAAAATGGCCGACTTCCTGTGCGTCATTGCCACGCCCACACCTTTGAAAATATCAAACACATGTAATATATTTTTGTGTTCGATTTAATGTGTAGAATATACCTGCAAAGTTTCATATAAATTGTACAAACTAAATGTTTCAAGGTATAGATAGGTGGCGCTATAGTGGTGAGCACCGTGCAATTATTGAGCTCTATGGATTCATACCATAAGAGGCCTTATGTCAGCCAAATATGATCCAGATTGGATAGAGCTCATGCCTGCGAGGGGTTGTCCAAGGTACGGGAAAAAAGCACGTTTTTTGTGGGGGCGCTATGTGAAAAGTGTAAACGTTATCAAAAAAAGCTGGCTTGAAAATGTAGCTCCATTTCTCTAGATTATATTGAGCCATGTTTGAGCTTATTCTGCTGAAAAACCAAGGAGTAGTACATTGAAACATCTGGTGAGAGATTTCTTCTCCAGGATTTCAATCCAAGATGGCCGACTTCCTGTTGGTCAGAGGGCGGAGCTATAATGATGTTTTGTGACCGTCTCCATGTGCTCTATCACTGTGCCAAAGGGGATTGGCCTATGCCAAAAATGCATGTCTCCAAAAGAATAGGGGTCAACTTTGAGGGGGCGCTGTGGAGCCATTTTGTTTAGGGCGTGTGCATGTCGCCCACTGACACGCAATTTTTGCCGACTCTGATTCACTGTGCCCATTTCTGCGTGTACTTTTGCTCGGGAAGGCACTGAAAAACAGGATCTTAGAGGCGGTATAATAATAATAATAATAATAATAATTAAAGCCGCAAGCGGCGATGTAGGCCCTCGCCCCTGGCGCAGCCCCCCCTTGCGACCGCCTCCTTTGCTACCGCCCCCGCTCTCGCCCAAACCTGCTCTCCCCTCGGCCTCACACACAACCTGTGTGCTCTCTGTCTACTAACTCTTGCTCTTTGCAGCAGGGGGCGCTATAGCATGGATCATTTTTGTGTTCATGTAAAAAGATTCAGGGCCATCTGGTGTATAAGTGATTACATTTAAAACTCAAAGGGACAAAGAATGTGCCAGTTATCATGGGTAATAATAATGCTCTCAGGAAGACGTTTACCCTGGCCACGCCCACATCTTACACAATATGATGCATATGTAATATCATTTTTTGTTTAGTTTATTGTGTAGAATATACCGGCAAAGTGGGAGATAAATAATCCAGACTGCAATATTCAAGGTATAGATAGGGGGCGCTATAGTGTTGAGCACTGTGAAGTTATTGAGCTATATCTGTTCAGACCGTGAGTTTCCTTATGTCAGGCAAATATGATCCAGATTGGATAGAGCGCATGCCTGCGAGGGGTTGTGAAATGTACTGCAAAAAGGCCTTTTTTTTGTGGGGGTGCCATTTTAATCTCTTAACCCCCACTTTAACCGAGCACATTTTCTCCAGTTCGTCTTGACCCATGTCTTAAAGCTTCTGGAAAAAAAGCGTCAAAAACACAGTTACAGAAATGAGACGCAAGTGCAGGTGAAAACACAGCACACAAAGAAATGTACTTGGTTCAGGTGGGAGTTAAGAGGTTAAAAGTGAAAATGGCCGACTTCCTGTGCGTCATTGCCACGCCCACACCTTTGAAAATATCAAACACATGTAATATATTTTTGTGTTCGATTTAATGTGTAGAATATACCTGCAAAGTTTCATATAAATTGTACAAACTAAATGTTTCAAGGTATAGATAGGTGGCGCTATAGTGGTGAGCACCGTGCAATTATTGAGCTCTATGGATTCATACCATAAGAGGCCTTATGTCAGCCAAATATGATCCAGATTGGATAGAGCTCATGCCTGCGAGGGGTTGTCCAAGGTACGGGAAAAAAGCACGTTTTTTGTGGGGGCGCTATGTGAAAAGTGTAAACGTTATCAAAAAAAGCTGGCTTGAAAATGTAGCTCCATTTCTCTAGATTATATTGAGCCATGTTTGAGCTTATTCTGCTGAAAAACCAAGGAGTAGTACATTGAAACATCTGGTGAGAGATTTCTTCTCCAGGATTTCAATCCAAGATGGCCGACTTCCTGTTGGTCAGAGGGCGGAGCTATAATTATGTTTTGTGACCGTCTCCATGTGCTCTATCACTGTGCCAAAGGGGATTGGCCTATGCCAAAAATGCATGTCCCCAAAAGAATGGGGGTCAACTTTGAGGGGGCGCTGTGGAGCCATTTTGTTTAGGGCGTGTGCATGTCGCCCACTGACACGCAATTTTTGCCGACTCTGATTCACTGTGCCCATTTCTGCGTGTACTTTTGCTCGGGAAGGCACTGAAAAACAGGATCTTAGAGGCGGAATAATAATAATAATAATAATAACAAGAAACCGGGGGAGAACAATAGTCCCTCACCAGGACCAAGTCCTGGCTCGGGCCTAATAATAATAATAACAAGAAACCGGGGGAGAACAATAGTCCCTCACCAGGACCAAGTCCTGGCTCGGGCCTAATAATAATAATTAAAGCCGCAAGCGGCGATGTAGGCCCTCGCCCCTGGCGCAGCCCCCCCTTGCGACCGCCTCCTTTGCAACCGCCCCCGATCTCGCCCACACCTGCTCTCCCCTCGGCCTCACACACAACCTGTGTGCTCTCTGTCTACTAACTCTTGCTCTTTGCAGCAGGGGGCGCTATAGCATGGATCATTTTTGTGTTCATGTAAAAAGATTCAGGGCCATCTGGTGTATAAGTGATAACATTTAAAACTCAAAGGGACAAAGAATGCATAATAATGATGCTCTCAGGAACACGTTTACACTGGCCACGCCCACATCTTACACAATATGATGTATATGTAATATAATTTTTTGTTTAGTTTATTGTGTAGAATATACCGGCAAAGTGGGAGATAAATAATCCAGACTGCAATATTCAAGGTATAGATAGGTGGCGCTATAGTGTTGAGCACTGTGAAGTTATTGAGCTCTATCTGTTCAGACCGTGAGTGTCCTTATGTCAGGCAAATATGATCCAGATTGGATAGAGCGCATGCCTGCGAGGGGTTGTGAAATGTACTGCAAAAAGGCCTTTTTTTTGTGGGGGTGCCATTTTAATCTCTTAACCCCCACTTTAACCGAGCACATTTTCTCCAGTTCGTCTTGACCCATGTCTTAAAGCTTCTTGAAAAAAAGCGTCAAAAACACAGTTACAGAAATGAGACGTAAGTGCAGGTGAAAACACAGCACACAAAGAAATGCACTTGGTTCAGGTGGGAGTTAAGAGGTTAAAAGTGAAAATGGCCGACATCCTGTGCGTCATTGCCACGCCCACACCTTAGAAAATATCAAACACATGTAATATATTTTTGTGTTCGATTTAATGTGTAGAATATACCTGCAAAGTTTCATATAAATTGTACAAACTAAATGTTTCAAGGTATAGATAGGTGGCGCTATAGTGGTGAGCACCGTGCAATTATTGAGCTCTATGGATTCATACCATAAGAGGCCTTATGTCAGCCAAATATGATCCAGATTGGATAGAGCGCATGCCTGCGAGGGGTTGTCCAAGGTACGGGAAAAAAGCACGTTTTTTGTGGGGGCGCTATGTGAAAAGTGTAAACGTTATCAAAAAAAGCTGGCTTGAAAATGTAGCTCCATTTCTCTAGATTCTATTGAGCCATGTTTGAGCTTATTCTGCAGAAAAACCAAGGAGTAGTACATTGAAACATCTGGTGAGAGATTTCTTCTCCAGGATTTCAATCCAAGATGGCCGACTTCCTGTTGGTCAGAGGGCGGAGCTACAATTATGTTTTGTGACCATCTCCATGTGCTCTATCACTGTGCCAAAGGGGATTGGCCTATGCCAAAAATGCATGTCCCCAAAAGAATGGGGGTCAACTTTGAGGGGGCGCTGTGGAGCCATTTTGTTTAGGGCGTGTGCATGTCGCCCACTGACACGCAATTTTTGCCGACTCTGATTCACTGTGCCCATTTCTGCGTGTACTTTTGCTCGGGAAGGCACTGAAAAACAGGATCTTAGAGGCGGTATAATAATAATAATAATAATAATAATTAAAGCCGCAAGCGGCGATGTAGGCCCTCGCCCCTGGCGCAGCCCCCCCTTGCGACCGCCTCCTTTGCTACCGCCCCCGCTCTCGCCCAAACCTGCTCTCCCCTCGGCCTCACACACAACCTGTGTGCTCTCTGTCTACTAACTCTTGCTCTTTGCAGCAGGGGGCGCTATAGCATGGATCATTTTTGTGTTCATGTAAAAAGATTCAGGGCCATCTGGTGTATAAGTGATTACATTTAAAACTCAAAGGGACAAAGAATGTGCCAGTTATCATGGGTAATAATAATGCTCTCAGGAAGACGTTTACCCTGGCCACGCCCACATCTTACACAATATGATGCATATGTAATATCATTTTTTGTTTAGTTTATTGTGTAGAATATACCGGCAAAGTGGGAGATAAATAATCCAGACTGCAATATTCAAGGTATAGATAGGGGGCGCTATAGTGTTGAGCACTGTGAAGTTATTGAGCTATATCTGTTCAGACCGTGAGTTTCCTTATGTCAGGCAAATATGATCCAGATTGGATAGAGCGCATGCCTGCGAGGGGTTGTGAAATGTACTGCAAAAAGGCCTTTTTTTTGTGGGGGTGCCATTTTAATCTCTTAACCCCCACTTTAACCGAGCACATTTTCTCCAGTTCGTCTTGACCCATGTCTTAAAGCTTCTGGAAAAAAAGCGTCAAAAACACAGTTACAGAAATGAGACGTAAGTGCAGGTGAAAACACAGCACACAAAGAAATGTACTTGGTTCAGGTGGGAGTTAAGAGGTTAAAAGTGAAAATGGCCGACTTCCTGTGCGTCATTGCCACGCCCACACCTTTGAAAATATCAAACACATGTAATATATTTTTGTGTTCGATTTAATGTGTAGAATATACCTGCAAAGTTTCATATAAATTGTACAAACTAAATGTTTCAAGGTATAGATAGGTGGCGCTATAGTGGTGAGCACCGTGCAATTATTGAGCTCTATGGATTCATACCATAAGAGGCCTTATGTCAGCCAAATATGATCCAGATTGGATAGAGCTCATGCCTGCGAGGGGTTGTCCAAGGTACGGGAAAAAAGCACGTTTTTTGTGGGGGCGCTATGTGAAAAGTGTAAACGTTATCAAAAAAAGCTGGCTTGAAAATGTAGCTCCATTTCTCTAGATTATATTGAGCCATGTTTGAGCTTATTCTGCTGAAAAACCAAGGAGTAGTACATTGAAACATCTGGTGAGAGATTTCTTCTCCAGGATTTCAATCCAAGATGGCCGACTTCCTGTTGGTCAGAGGGCGGAGCTATAATGATGTTTTGTGACCGTCTCCATGTGCTCTATCACTGTGCCAAAGGGGATTGGCCTATGCCAAAAATGCATGTCTCCAAAAGAATAGGGGTCAACTTTGAGGGGGCGCTGTGGAGCCATTTTGTTTAGGGCGTGTGCATGTCGCCCACTGACACGCAATTTTTGCCGACTCTGATTCACTGTGCCCATTTCTGCGTGTACTTTTGCTCGGGAAGGCACTGAAAAACAGGATCTTAGAGGCGGTATAATAATAATAATTAAAGCCGCAAGCGGCGATGTAGGCCCTCGCCCCTGGCACAGCCCCCCCTTGCGACCGCCTCCCTTGCTACCGCCCCTGCTCTCACCCAAACCTGCTCTCCCCTCGGCCTCACACACAACCTGTGGATAATTTTTGTGTATATGTAAAAAGATTCAAGGCCATCTGGTGTATAAGTGATAACATTTAAAACTCAAAGGGACAAAGAATGTGCCAGTTATCATGGGTAATAATGATGCTCTCAGGAACACGTTTACTTTGGCCACGCCCACATCTTACCCAGTATGATGCATATGTAATATCATTTTGTGTTTAGTTTATTGTGTAGAATATACCGGCAAAGTGGGAGATAAATAATCCAGACTGCAATATTCACGGTATAGATAGGGGGCGCTATAGTGTTAAGCATTGTGCAGTTATTGAGCTCTATCTGTTCAGAACGTGAGTTGCCTTATGTCAGCCAAATATGATCCAGATTGGATAGAGCGCATGCCTGCGAGGGGTTGTCCAAGGTACGAGGAAAAATAATGTTTTTTGTGGGGGCGCTATGTGAAAACTGTAAACGTTATAAAAAAAGCTGGCTTTGTTTTGAATGAGGATCTGACCATAGGCACCAATTCAGGTTCTTCCCAGTAGGTACCGATAATATAAAAAAAAAATTAAAAAGGTCAAGGTTGGTATTGAACCAGCAATCTAACGGATGGGAACCCTGCACTTTACCAATGGAGCTACAGAGGCTTAGATAGGAACACAGTGAATCTTACATTAATCTTATGAAACACTTGCACTTGCACTTGCACTGATCAGTTGACAGAAAACGGAATTATAGTTCTGGAAATATTGATTAAAACATTTTGTAATTAGGGCTAATTCCCAGCATGGCATTGGAGGAGAGAGGTCATGTGTCCCCCTCTCTCCTCAGCAGGAGCAGTTGCTGCTGTTCCAGATATGAACCAAGTAACCCAAGCATAAGAGTTAGAAAAGCGTCAAAATCATATTTGAACTGGCAACCTCATGTACTGGAGACCGGTAAACTATCATTGAGCTATAACCCTATACTGCAGTACACCCGATGGTGGCTACTTTTCTCTAAATCACAGATTTTGAAAATAGGTCCCAGCAAGGTCATTTCAGGAGATTTTTGCCCCACTATTGATTGTTTTAGACATTTAGTGTTGCCTCTATTGTTTCCCTACTGTCTCCCCATGTCTTTCTGTGTAGTTGTGCTACAACTTTTCTTTCTTTGTTTTTAATGAGGGTGGGACCAAAGGCGTCGATTCATGTTCTTCCCAGTAGTTGCCGAGTCAAAAAAATAAAAAATAAAAAAGAGTTAAGGACAGAATCGATCAAGCAATCCCATGGTTGGGAACCTAGCACTCTACCCATGTAACTACACAAGCACATTTATTTAACAGCCGAAATGTGCAATATCTTATGAAACGGCATGTGGTACAACGTGTGGGTCATTTTCCAGTTTTTAATGAGGGTGGGAGCATAGTTGCCAATTCAGGTTCTTCCCAGTAGGTACTGCGTAAAAAAAAAAAAAAAAAAAGTCATGGTGGGGATTGAACCGGCAATATGACGGTGCAAACCCTGCACTCTACCAATGGAGCTACACAGGCTTATGTAAAAACACAGCGAATTTTAGATAAATCTTATGAAAGAACTCCCGATAGATGAAGGAATACTTTGGTGAGAGCCACATAGTACGAGGAACACGCAGAGACGGACAGGAAACAGTCTATCTGAACTTCCTGTAACTGTAAAGTCCAAAAAAGCTGAATTTGGAGGCAAACACGTCCAAATTAAAGCTTCTGTCTGTCACAGAGGGGTAGTATATCTACGTACGAGTCTAAAAGTGTGGCTTCCGTGAATAAAGGTGGAAATTGGGAAAATTGACGAATTTCAGGGGAAACTCTGACAGAGGCCAACAGGCTGCCAGAAGAACAACTCTGGCTATTTCCACGGAGGATGGGCGGGCCACTTACAAGCCACTTAAAAGCCAGCTTAAAGGCCAGCAGGTGGCGCTATGCTGACACTTTGCTGGGGCAGAATAAGTGGAGTGCTTGCCTTGACCCCCACATGTTATACATTGTCGGAAAGCTCTGACTGAGGCGCATGTGACTGTCATGGTCATTGGTTACTGCCGAGTATACAGTGACCAACATGTGTAGATGAGGTAGAGCTCTATGGATTCATACGATAAGAGGCCTTATGTCAGCCAAATATGATCCAGATTGTATAGAGCGCATGCCTGCGAGGGGTTGTCCAAGGTACGGGAAAAAAGCATGTTTTTTGTGGGGGCGCTATGTGAAAACTGTAAACGTTATCAAAAAAAGCTGGCTTGAAAATGTAGCTCCATTTCTCTAGATTCTATTGAGCCATGTTTGAGCTTATTCTGCAGAGAAACCAAGGAGTAGTACATTGAAACATCTGGTGAGAGATTTCTTCTCCAGGATTTCAATCCAAGATGGCCGACTTCCTGTTGGTCAGAGGGCGGAGCTATAATGATGTTTTGTGACTCTCTCCATGCGCTCTATCGCTGGGCCAAAGGGGATTGGCTTACGCCAAAAATGCATGTCCCCAAAAGAATGGGGGTCAACTTTGAGGGGGCGCTGTGGAGCCATTTTGTTTTGGGCGTGTGCATGTCGCCCACTGACACGCAATTTTTGCCGACTCTGATCACTGTGCCATTTTCTGCGTGTACTTTTGCACGGGAAGGCACTGAAAAACAGGATCTTAGAGGCGTAACTATAATAATAATAATAATAATAATAATAATAATAATAACAAGAAACCGGGGGAGAACAAAAGTCCCTTACCAGGACAAAGTCCTGGCTCGGGCCTAATTACCAGGACAAAGTCCTGGCTCGGGCCTAATAATAATAATAATTAAAGCCGCAAGCGGCGATGTAGGCCCTCGCCCCTGGCGCAGCCCCCCCTTGCGACCGCCTCCTTTGCTACCGCCCCCGCTCTCGCCCAAACCTGCTCTCCCCTCGGCCTCACACACAACCTGTGTGCTCTCTGTCTACTAACTCTTGCTCTTTGCAGCAGGGGGCGCTATAGCATGGATCATTTTTGTGTTCATGTAAAAAGATTCAGGGCCATCTGGTGTATAAGTGATTACATTTAAAACTCAAAGGGACAAAGAATGTGCCAGTTATCATGGGTAATAATAATGCTCTCAGGAAGACGTTTACCCTGGCCACGCCCACATCTTACACAATATGATGCATATGTAATATCATTTTTTGTTTAGTTTATTGTGTAGAATATACCGGCAAAGTGGGAGATAAATAATCCAGACTGCAATATTCAAGGTATAGATAGGGGGCGCTATAGTGTTGAGCACTGTGAAGTTATTGAGCTATATCTGTTCAGACCGTGAGTTTCCTTATGTCAGGCAAATATGATCCAGATTGGATAGAGCGCATGCCTGCGAGGGGTTGTGAAATGTACTGCAAAAAGGCCTTTTTTTTGTGGGGGTGCCATTTTAATCTCTTAACCCCCACTTTAACCGAGCACATTTTCTCCAGTTCGTCTTGACCCATGTCTTAAAGCTTCTGGAAAAAAAGCGTCAAAAACACAGTTACAGAAATGAGACGCAAGTGCAGGTGAAAACACAGCACACAAAGAAATGTACTTGGTTCAGGTGGGAGTTAAGAGGTTAAAAGTGAAAATGGCCGACTTCCTGTGCGTCATTGCCACGCCCACACCTTTGAAAATATCAAACACATGTAATATATTTTTGTGTTCGATTTAATGTGTAGAATATACCTGCAAAGTTTCATATAAATTGTACAAACTAAATGTTTCAAGGTATAGATAGGTGGCGCTATAGTGGTGAGCACCGTGCAATTATTGAGCTCTATGGATTCATACCATAAGAGGCCTTATGTCAGCCAAATATGATCCAGATTGGATAGAGCTCATGCCTGCGAGGGGTTGTCCAAGGTACGGGAAAAAAGCACGTTTTTTGTGGGGGCGCTATGTGAAAAGTGTAAACGTTATCAAAAAAAGCTGGCTTGAAAATGTAGCTCCATTTCTCTAGATTATATTGAGCCATGTTTGAGCTTATTCTGCTGAAAAACCAAGGAGTAGTACATTGAAACATCTGGTGAGAGATTTCTTCTCCAGGATTTCAATCCAAGATGGCCGACTTCCTGTTGGTCAGAGGGCGGAGCTATAATGATGTTTTGTGACCGTCTCCATGTGCTCTATCACTGTGCCAAAGGGGATTGGCCTATGCCAAAAATGCATGTCCCCAAAAGAATGGGGGTCAACTTTGAGGGGGCGCTGTGGAGCCATTTTGTTTAGGGCGTGTGCATGTCGCCCACTGACACGCAATTTTTGCCGACTCTGATTCACTGTGCCCATTTCTGCGTGTACTTTTGCTCGGGAAGGCACTGAAAAACAGGATCTTAGAGGCGGAATAATAATAATAATAATAATAACAAGAAACCGGGGGAGAACAATAGTCCCTCACCAGGACCAAGTCCTGGCTCGGGCCTAATAATAATAATAATAATAATAACAAGAAACCGGGGGAGAACAATAGTCCCTCACCAGGACCAAGTCCTGGCTCGGGCCTAATAACAAGAAACCGGGGGAGAACAATAGTCCCTTACCAGGACAAAGTCCTGGCTCGGGCCTAAATACAATGTTACAGCAAATCATGGAGAGTCATTGGCCTCAAATCCAAGTTCTGTCTCAAGTCACAAACAGGAAAATTGCAACTCGAGTCTGTCCCACCTCTGTCAATTAGTACAAACAACAATGGAGCCTCTGTGAGCTCTAAGCACACCAAGTCCTGCATGTTCCCATAGAGAGCTACGAACAAATATCTTCTCTGTTTGTTTCTATCAGACTAATTGGCTGTTCCAATACCAGAGCGCTGCTGACGGTGGACTTTCAGAGTGTGAATTCACTTGAGAGAAATATTGCCTGCTGCTTGAAAAGAGTATTTCGAGTATGCCCTTGTTAAATTTAGAAATCGACCGCAAAATACCGTCATGAAAAGAAATTCCTTTGTTTACCCATCACCCACAGAGTTATACAGACCCCTGCCCTCCCTCTGAAATCATAACATCAATCTGGAGAATGTCGTAAACACAACCGTTTAGTTGCAAGAATGAACTCACTGTGGTCTGGATGCCTCGGCCTGGTCCGTCTGCAGCTTCTCTCCTCCCTCCACCTCCATCGTGCAGTAAACGATTCTGTTGGGAGCCACCGACTTCAAGCCCAGGACCTCCACGATCACTATCTGTAGACAAACAGGGCGGTGTGAAACAAGTACAGTTAAGGCGAGACTGCAGGTGAATAGAGCAAAAAAATAATTCATCTCTAACCCCCCCTCCTTAACCGAGTGCATTTTACCCAAATCTAAAAAGCTTTTCGACTGGAGTTTAATAGGCCAGTGTAATGCCTCATTTGAAAGCTAAGACCTCCAAAACACATTTTTTGTGGCTTTTTATGTATTGTGTTTGTCACATTTTTGGCTCTTTAATGTTTGCACTTTTGTCACTATTTTGTTTGCTCTTTGTGACCTTTTTGTCACCTTCTCATCACCTTTTTGTTGCTCTTTTGTTGCATTTTTGTAACTTTTTTGTCACATTGTTCACACTTTTTCATTGCACTTTAGTCACTTCTTGTTACATTTTCATCCTCGTTTACGTCTGGTTTTCATCACTATTTAGGAGCTTTTTTCAGATTTAGGTAAAGCCACACTAGAGAAAATGTGCTTGGTTCAGGCAGGAAATAAGAGGTCAAGTTTAGAAGATATCAATTTCAAATAGAAATATGTGTTCTGTTATTTTGTTCCCATAAAAGAATAAGGCATTTATGCATACATCCCTAAACTTGCCTCTATTTCCATCATTGAAATGATGAATGGATGGATCCAGGTTTAAATTAAGGTTTTAGTTTGTTGATATATCAGTTCCAAATATTTTTTTCGATGGGATTTTGGATATCAATGGATGTCAATGCTTGTACGTGGACTCGAGGACCCCCTAGAAAACGAGATGGTTCATCTCAAGGGGTTATTCCACTTCAATAAATGTCAAATATCTAGTTTTGGAATAAGCAATTTATAAGTGATAGAAATCTGTAAAAAATATGCCTTGTTTTTTGGCGATTCAAAGCTCGCTAGATCAGGTGGTGAATTAGATATTAAAAAATCCCTCCAAAAAAACTTAAGTATAAGACTGGAAACTTTGGAATCTGTAGCAACTAAAGAGAAGATATTGTTGTAAAAGTGTAAAGAAAACTTAATTTTGAGAAAACTTTGAAAAAACTGCAAAGGTCTGCAACTCATGCACCTGTATATTTCTCCCGTTTTTAGCCACGGCTGTCTCCCAATAAGGAAACAACCATATTTGGCATACAGCGTCCTCTTGTTCCCCTGCGGGTACCAAACAGTTTGTGAATGAATGCATGCGAAAGACAGGCGCTACTCGACAGACCATCATAAAATAGGCATCACAAAGGATGAAAAAAAAAATGTTTTTTTTACTCTGACATTAAAGCTAA
This sequence comes from Proterorhinus semilunaris, assembly GCA_021464625.1. Lineage (NCBI taxonomy): Eukaryota > Metazoa > Chordata > Actinopteri > Gobiiformes > Gobiidae > Proterorhinus > Proterorhinus semilunaris. The sequence goes on along the minus strand of CM038356.1, from coordinate 24,020,956 downwards.
GATGTTATGGGAGAAATTAAATGATTTCACTGGTTTGAGCAAAAGTCTGTTCAGTGCATAAAGTGAGCAGGAGACTTGATATTAGCATTAACCTCAATATTAAAAGACAAAACGACGTCGGACTTGGACAGGATGTCTCCCTCGTCGCCCATGTCCAGGAAGGAGTTGTTGAGCGAGGAGCGTTTGAGCTTCTGCTTGAAGTCGGGGCCTCCTTTAGACACGGGCAAACTCTCCAGATTGGCCATGAGCAGGTTGACAGAAGACCGCAGCTCCTCCACGTACAGCGCCTCCATGTCAGGGGAGGTGAGCTTAGGATACCGCCGCTCCTGCAGGACACAGCCAAGATCAATATTAGCGTTGCGACTTGGTGACTTGGAAAATGTATTGGTACATAAAATCATATTCATGGTGAAAGTGAGGCAAAACTTAACACTGCAATGCTGCAACTTGAGTTACAACGCTTATCCGCTTAATGCTTAACCCTTACTTGTTACTTTCCACCCAAAAAAGATTCCTGTTTTGAAATAAAGTAAGTGAAGTGTCTTGTTTTCCATGATGCCATTGTAAAATAAATATATAAATTGTACAACTAATATATCAGATGAATTGTAGATTTAAAGGTGCATTATGGAACTTTAACATGAACATTTTTTTTTATATAGTGCGTATTTGACATTCGAGGGACACTCGTTCAACACATTTTGAGTGTTGTACAAGTGGTCAGCATGGCGCCTTTACTTTCAATTACAGAGGCCTCCATTATGCTTCAGGATCAATTGTTTTTATAGGTTGTCACTGCTGACGGACCATCTCCATGGTTACCATCCACTCCATCCAGAAAACCAACCAGAAGCCCTTAAAAACAATTGATCCTGGAGCATTGTAGAGGCCACCGTGATCAAAAGTAAAGGTGCCATGCTATTACGCACAACTATCAAATATCAATTAATCCCCTTTTTCTCAAGAGTCCATTATTGTTTATGTTTTCATCAAACTTACTGAAGTATAATCATTATAAAGCAAAGCTACTCTCACTGAGAAAATATTCTGGTATTTCTATCCACTTCAGAGCATACTGTACTTGAAATTGAATTGGCCATTCAATTTCAGAGTCCAAACTTTCTCGTTTCCACTCTTACCCTGGCGATCTTCTCTGCGAGCTGCAGCCTCCCGTCCAGCTCCCGTCTGATCTGAGCCGCCTGCTCGTCCACGTTATCCAACTGAGACACAGAGATGGAGGTCAGGGCAGGGCAGCTGCACTCAGAAAAATCAATACCCCTCATCAACGGCAAAAAAGGGTGGCACTTTCACAGTTACTATGGATTTAGAGGCTAATAGTTTGTAATCGGAGGTGAGAGACTTAGCTGACAGTTCATGCCAACGTTTACAGTATGTTTTTGTCCAAAACAAAGTCAAATGATCATTCATTACCCCGTTCATTCTGAAAAACATTTCTTTCACTGTGTCAATTTGTTGTTTGCTAGCTGGGCTGGAAGTGCAAACCATTATCCAATTACAAATGTGTGTTGGTGTGGTTAGCTTGTAGCTTAATTAGCAAGGTACTGACAACATGTAAATTCATTACACTAGTAAAACAATTTCACATTCAATTATTTATTTTTTTCCAAGGCTCCGTCAAGGTTGCTTCTAATTTTCTGACAGCATTGCTCATTTAAACAACATTTTAAAAGGCGACATATTATGCATTTCTTTTTAACCATGTTGTTATGCTCTCTCATCAAAAACACTTCATCCATCGTGGCACCATGAGTTCATTAGCATGCGCGTTAGCTAAACATGGAGGCTTGTAGAATGTTTTCCTCCGCTGCCAGCAGAGGGTGCTCTAACCAAACTTTGAGATGGCGATACAGCCTCCTTTCCGGACACAGAAATGATTATTTTAAGTTAAAATACATAAAATATCACTTCTGAAGTGTCCAAAAGCAGGTGTATGCGCCATAATCATATCTGCACTTTGACAATTGAATCAAACCAACGAGCATGGAAGATGAAGGACAAATACATCTTCTCTCAAGTTAGCATAAAAGTTGCCATCAGTATCATCGGCAAAAGCCCATCCCCCTGAGTCAATCCTACGCCAATTTCCACACTCTGAATAATTAGCTCCGTTTCAAACGCAGTCAGTGATGAGACAGAGACGGACAGCAGCGGTGACAGTCTGAAATCAAGCGCACCCCCCTGATTGATTTATCCGCTAATTGCTGCTTCTATTTTCCAAATGCATCAACTTCCATTTTAGATAAAGACGAGCAGAACATCCTCACAGTGAAAAGGCGCTGACAGCGAGATAAGGAGACGACTCTGACGAATAAAAGTGTAATTGGATCCAACACAGAGCGCGTCACCGGCCATTTAAAGCGCGTCTAAATGTAGATTGATTGTTTGGTTAAAATTAGTTTTAAAGGCTGCCTGAACGGAGTGGTTTTGTTCACAAAATTTGCCAGGGCGGATACAAAGGATTTTCGTGAAGTGACGGGGGTTAGAGAAAAAGCAGAGTCCAAATGACACAGGTTTTGGACCTGTTAGATTGCTGTAAAGCCCGGCGACGACAGAGAACAGGATTGAACCGTGATACAAGGTCTGAGGTCAGTCCAAAGGTTTAAAAAGAAAATGATGAAAACTTGAAACTTTTTATGACTTGCCTCTGCAGCTACAAAGTATATTCATTTAATTCTGAAGCTATTAAGCATCAAATAATTAAAAGCTGTAGATGTTTTATGGGAGGGTGAAGAAGAGATATGCATGCGTTATGTTTGTGAGACTACTAAGTAAAAAAGAAATTAAGCTGATGAGGTAAAGCCACACTGCGGTGCATTATGCGTTAGTGTGAGTCTTGTTGTAAAACAAACATGTTGGCAACAATACTATTTAACCCTTTGAATGCAGATCAGATGTATTCAATGCTGCGTTCATTTGCTCACCGTTTTCCCAGTTGGAAAATGCACATTTACACTTGCTCAACTGGTGAAAGCAACTGGGGAACTTGTTTCAAAACAAGCTTCCTAACTTCCGTATCGGACTGTGGAAATAAGTGTGTTCATTACTCGTTTCATTTGAGTTTTTGGATAAACACTGCTTCTTCCTTGAGTTGACAGTAAGCTGTTGTTGCCAACATACTGTCAGAGAAATGTACCACATTAACACTAGCAACAAATCAACATTTAACTCTCAAGACACTTACACCAAATTTGAATGGTTTGCTCAGCTAAAACCTAAAGTTTTTATTTGGTGACGTCAAGATCCCAAGTTTCCACCATAAAAAGTACATGAGCACAACCAACATGGGACAATGACGAGCACCCCAGGTCACATGAACACTTCGACTGCCACCCAGTCTTTGCTGCACCCGACCCCTACAGATCCCTCTGCGGGTGGTGGGTCCACAGGAGGGTGGGCCCATATCGTCCTTTCGGGCTGTGCCCGGCCGGGCCCCGTGGGCAGAGGCCCGACCACCACGCGCTCGCATTCGAGCCCCAACCCCAGGCTGGCTCCAGGGTGGGGTCCCGGTTGCGCCATACCGGGCGACGTCACGGTCCTTGATCTATTACTGTCCATAGAAGTCACCTAAGACCTGTTTGCCATGGGAGACCCTACCAGGGGCATGAAGCCCCAGACAACATAGCTCCTAGGATCATTCGGGCACTCAAACAAATAAAGAAATTTTCATTCATGTCTTTATTTATGTATTGCCGCGGTTTTATATTTGCTTTAAGACTGAATCAGTTAAACAAAGTGCTGCAAATGTCTTCCATAGACTTATTGTTCATGAGCACAAAGACGAATACATTGTCTCAAAATGCTGACTTCTCATAATCCTATTATCTCAGTGCGTCTCACAGGATCAGTATCTTACCCCTTCGTACTGAAGAGCTTAACGTGGCGAATCAAAGTCACATACTGAGCGCGTTTTGCCGAGTGCGCTGTTTTACATATCACTGATGAACTTCTGAAGCCACAATGACAGATAAAAGGGACGTGACAGAGAGATGCCTGAAGCTAAAGACAAGTACGGCTCAGATAAGCAAGGCGCTGATAAGACGAGTCACACAAGCCTATAAAAAAAAAAAAATCTTGAAAGTGGCTTGAGGTTTAGTATGAGGGAGACCACTGCTTTGTAATGTAAGACCTCGTCAGTGAGAAAGTATTTGAGTTTGTAATAACTGTATAAAATGACACAAAATTGAGTGCAGTGCTTTACACATAGAGCACCACACAATGTGTCGAGCAAACGCGGAAACTTTTATTTATTTGGCACAAACAACTGATAAGTAGAGCATTTCGTAAAAGCATTTGTTGGATAAGAACAGCATTTAACTACTATAAAATATTATGACCCCTAAATCACTTGCCTCTTTAAATCCACTTTATTCCTACGCCCCATGAACCTTTGCGTGGAAGATGTAGGCGATTTTCGGTATGACCGGGGCCACTGTTTGTTTGCATGGAGACCGTTCGCTCGAATCCACTTTTTATGAGCTTTAGAGGCGCAGACTATGTGGAAACACGAGCTGTCACAGCTGAGACGAAACTACGAGCCGTGATTAGCTGCTCACAATAAACCTATGACTGAAAATCGCTCCGTCGAAGATGTTTCTGACCCGTGAACGTGTTGGCCAAGTTGTCTCCGATTAACCTCTGCGGATATCTTCTAATTCCGCGATCTTTCACAAAGACTTTGCTCAGATGTGGTACTTTAGACTCAGAGAATGGATTGTCAGCATAAAAATAGTATTTTTGTTTCTTGTTGATTGGTCAAAAATCCATGGAGATCTTCACATTTTCAGATTAAACTGAGCGAAAGTCTATGACACCTCATTACATACGCCGCTTCACGTGGAAAAACGACGTCTGTAGTTTAATTAGGTCAAAGGTTTTGCACAAAAAACGACCAGAAAAAAGTTGGAATGCTCTTTGCATAACTAAGTATTTAAAATGCAATGTATTCAGACCCAGTTCAGCTTGTGTCGCCTCACGGGGCTCGGTTCATATCACTCGTACAGTGTGAGCCGGTCAGTCAGTCGTGTGTTAACAGTGTTTATTTCCTCTGTGGGCTAAGGCTTTCTTCGTAAATTTATGTACGCCCCAAACATGTCAGTTTAACCCTCGGGTAATTTTGACCCGAAAGCCACTGAAGCCGCAGCCCATCCAAATGGCCCAAAAGCCACTGAAGAAAAAAGCAGAAACAAAAATGAATGTGTGGTAATTTTCAGGCTCTTTTTTGAAGTGAGCCTGAAAATTAGGCTCACTTAATTTTCATTAGGGTCAAAAAATGCCTTTAAAAGGGTGCAAAACTGAAGGATCACACGAGGGTTAAGGCCAGTTTTAGAACGTCCCAAACACTGCATGTTCCAGAGCCACAATTGTGTCACTTTCCCTGTTGTTTTAATTAAACAATGAACAGTGTAACGTGTTCCAGAGCTACGCGAAGACATCTTTTCAAATGTTACGGAGGCTGATCGTTTGGAAAATCATCTTAAAATGTGGAAATAAACCGCTATGTGAAACGAAAACTCGCCCTGGAAACCAATGTAAACCAATGGCTCAGAGCAACTTCCGGCATCTCACCGGAAATTCCCCCCATCCTCGTTTCTACATGAGCCTCACCAACACATATCAAGACTACATGAATACAGACATGCCGAATAAAAATAAAGAGTAAAATAAGACATTTATACAAACAAATTCAGCTCATTTTCTTGACTTTTCTGTTTAGGTTCCTGCTGCATTCAGACAGCCTTCAGCACAAAGGAAACATATTTCTTGAACATATAGCCAGTGGAACCCTTTATTGCCTCCTAGAAGACCAAAAAACACAAATTTGATGAGATGTTTGAAGCCATTAAAGAAACCATAACGATTTGTTATCCCAATGTCCAACAGGGTTACTGAACAGTATATCACACGGTTCATTCTTATAGCATTGTCATATAGTGTGACTGTCCAGATGAGTCGTCCTGTATCTGCAGTTGCACCATCAGACTCGGGATGCTGTGTGAGTTGAAGTGGGAACATGAGAGAGCGTTGTAGTGTGTGTCCTTGTGTGGTCCTTCACACAGTGATCAGAGAGACACACTTCATCAGCTTCTGTCTGAGCCGACCAGCCACAACTCATTATGTGTCAGGGAGGCCAGGGAATACAGGCTTTGTCTACCCGAAGGGAGGTAGAGTCGAAGCAGGTCAGGGGGGATACGATGCCATTTTCTTTGTCATATTGATCAATCTCAATATTCAGTTTGATTTCTTCTTAGTATTATAAATAAGTAGATGTACTGTGGTTCATGTGATGGTTTGTTCAAAGTAACGCTAATTTTCGGAAACAAATAAACAGTGTAACTTTAAAAAAGTCATTAGTTTTAGTTACTCACTACTTCAAAAAGTAACTGAGTTAGTAACTGAATTACTTTGCGTTACTGTTAAAATATTTGTCAGTCAGTTGAAATGAGTAATACAGACAGGTTTTTTTGTATTTATGTACTATCATGTCAAAGATGTTCATAGTAACTGAATGAACTGAATGGGGGAAGAGTGGGTTGAGGCGCCTGTGACTGATGGTATTGACCAGTATTTGCGCCGCTGTTTTATTAATGTAAGAATGCGGCCGTATTCAAAGAGAATGGGGACGCTGAGGAGTAAAAGAAACATGTGCCAATGCGTCCAACGATCAGGGCAGACTTTAGAAGCGTCTCCACCAATTGTGTGTCTTTGGGTTAAAAATAAGCTCCAACACTACTGTTCACTGGTCAACTCGATTCTCCCCTGCGGCCGCACAGGTCACAAACAGCGCTGTGGGGATGACAAGCCGCGGGTCGGGCAGAGAGCTCAATGCAACACTCTGCACAGACACAGGCAGATGTGCATGATAGGTTCTGCAGACAAAGGTGCAGGCTACGCCATTGTCCCTGTCCTGGAGAGGCAGAGCACACTGAATGATGCGAGCCCCAAGGGGCATCAACAAAGGCAGTGTGAGTGGAGAAACCTCCCCCTGCTCTCCCATGGTTTCTCCATGCTCCTGCAGCAAGAAATACAGCTGCGGTGAGCTGACAGCGGAACGCTTCATTCAGCCGAATTGTAACGTGCCAATTTGTTTTCCCGGTAACGATAACAGCATTGTAACAATGGGGAGAGTCATTAATTAGATTACTCCGTTACTGAAAATGTAGCGCCGTTACCCTTTATGCCGTTATTCCCAACACTGCAAATAAATAACTAAAAAACAACAAATAAACATTCAAATCCAAACTGTAGTCAAAGAAAGTTGTTACTCTGATTCTTGTATTAGTTTAGCAGTTCACACTGTTCTGTCAAATGTTAATGTTTCTAGACATTTCTGAAACAAGCACCAATATCAGAAACCTGGTTTTAAACGTTTAAATCAGGCATCCAAAATCTAATCAAAGGCGTAGTATTTTTTAAAGTTTTGTGTGTGTTTTTTTTTAATAAACCTTTCAGCTCAAGTCCTACCACAAAGTAATCATGCTGTAGTTATCCAAATTGGATCCCCATTAAGAAAAGCATTTTTTAGATAAAGATTTAGATTTTTTGCATAAAGACCAACAAAACCCAATAGATCTAGTACTCTTCCCTGCAACAATTACGCTGAAGTAATTTTATATTATAGCATATCATGATATATACATTTCTTTAGTGAGATACATTAGGGATGAATATTACAAAAAATATCATATTGCATTATTAGGTGATGCAAAAAGCCACGTTATATATCGCAGCATCACTGAAGTCTTCATCTGATGGAGATCCACACATTTTGTTGCAAACTCAGCCAAAAACAATGCATTGAAGTTATAAATGTGTAAAAGTTCAGTTTTAGTTGAAAATGTCCTAATTTAGTTCAATTTTAGTCTTGTTTTCGTCCTGATGTCGTGTTCTTATTAGTTTTATTTTGACACAATTTCCTGAAAAACGTGTTGCTTGCGAGTTGTGTTTAATTAGAATGGACCATATTGTGTTAAAATGGTTTAGTAAAAATATCGCAATAATATAGTTTTTGCAATTTTGCACAGCATATATCGCATATCACAAGTTACTTCAATATCGTGCAGCCCTATAGTACATATTAGTCACTGGCAAATGGCAGATAACACCGCATTTCAAGTTGTGGCGTAATAAAGCGAAACTACATGGGCTCTTATCAGTTGGTATCATGAGTTTTGAGTCAGGTACGACAAATTTACAGTCAATTTACACACACACATCTGCCGAATAGCACCCTGTTTATAAAGTTTAAATGTTCTTCAAATTCCTTGTGTCCAATGCTTTGCCTGAGCCATCATGACAAACTGTCACACATGACTCCTGTTGATCTCACGGGTGTCTGAAAAAAGTATTTTACAGTATTTCCCTTCTTCTTGGATGGTTTGAAGATGAAAAGACTTGACTCCTGTCACGCCCCCGGACTGACAGCGCTGAACTAAAATTACCAGACTAAGGCAGAGACTGGGCGATGGCGGCGCTCGCATGGCTTTGTTACCATGACTGCTTTAATGTGCTTTTGTTGGCTGCGTTTTCTAATTTGGTCGCATTTCTATGACAACCGAGCATCATAAGAAGCTGTTCATCAAAGTCTGGGCTCAGCGCGCGGATGTGAACCCTACTGTATCTGGACATACCACCGGCAAACGGTACAAAAAGAGACCGATGAGAGATGAGAGACCAAATGTCCTCAACTGTGAACAACCCCAGTCCATGTGACAACTCTTTGCTACAACTCTGGAACGACTGAGAACTTAAATAAATTAAATGAATGAATTAAATATTTGAGTAAAAGCAGCTATTTTCATCCTAATGATCGGTTTTAGGCTTTGAATATTTTCCATACTGGAGAAAACGTATTTGAATTGTGAAATGTTTTTTGAAAAGTGAACTGTGGAGCCAACTAACTGCTCCGGAGAACTGAACTAATGCTGAGACCAAGTAAAAGCTAATTAATTATAAATGTATGTACTACCGGAATAATTATTTTCCTCCTGGGAGGGGGTTGAAGCAGCTGGACCTAGACAGCTGTAAGCCATAATCATAAAAAAAAATTGTTTTAAAGGCTTGACATACTGCATGTCACTTTGCAAGCCCTGTGTCTATGTATATCATATATTAGTTTCACATTTAAGTTGAATTACAGAAAAATAACTTCGAGTTTCACCTGTATGTGCTTTACCTTAACTTTAACCTGATTGTAATTTCGCATCTTCTTTTGTAAGTTTTGAGTTGCCTTGTGTAAGAACTATATAAAGTTGCCTTGCGTTAAAAAAGTGTGAAAATTCGCAGACATTTCAAATTCTAAATATGATGAAAACTACATAAATCTTCAAGTCTAGACTATGAAGAACATGTTATTGCAGGTGACTGGGGTTTGTCCCATGTTTTGAACTGTCAAGATCTGACAAACTATATCGACACAGCCATTTTCTCATAACAAAGTAATTATGCAGTTCATCCGATGTTTTTGGACTTCGGGAAGCTGAACGCAAGTAAAGGCACTGAACAGGCGCAATCATTATGCATAATTGACTTTTACTCTGGACATTTGGCTGCACAAAGAAAACAGTTTTGCGTCAGTACAGTAAATTTAGATGCAGCATGGTTGTTAATTTGAGAGTGCCAGGCTGAGTGACAAGCCCATACAGTTATAGCATAAACTTCCTCAAAGGCTCTTTGCAGTCTGGTCTGTACAGGGGGGGGGGGGAATCCGGCATCGTGTGTCATCAATGCAGGCAAAGCCATGCCTGAACAACTTGCTGCTCAGGCTCATTATCAGATGAATGAGATACGGAAATAGACTTGACAAATACTGTATGCACTTGGCATCATGAAGAGCATGCAAAAACATTAATAATAAATTAGTTAAAGACAGAGCCTATAATGTTAGCGGCAATCATATAGAAATCGCAATAGTCGTAATTATCAAATCGTCAAGTCTACAACTGACTGGATTTCATAATGTACTCAAAACAAAATCATTTGTTTTCATTAGGGCGGCACGATTTTGGAGGTAATTTATTTTTTAGGACGATATATCGTGTCAGAAAATATCGCGATAAACAATAATATTGACTATAATGCAAATACTATAGGCAATAAAAAGAAAACTGTAAGCAACTATTTTAATTGAAATGTATTGAACTTCTGACATTCAATATTACCACCGTATACCAAACAAAGTGCAAACTACAAGGGTCGACATATTCTAGGACACTGTATCCATCTGTGCTTCTCAACCTTTTAACATAACTTACACTCACCAGGTTCTGTGTTTGAACTAGGCCTGTCACAACAGTTTTTTTTTTTTTTCAAATAGTCAATATACAGTATTGTCTTTAAAAATATCCCAATAACAATATTGATATTTTATCTACATTATTCTGGTTAAATATTTCCTAACAAAAAACTCCTCCGTGTTAAAAAAACCTTGGTTAGAATAAAATTTATATTAAATGTATGGCCTCAGATAATACTGCATTACTGCAAACGTAAAGTAGCCATATAAATTGTTTTTTCCTTTTAAAATATAACCTGTACACACGGCTGTCGGAGTGAAGCAGCTTTTTTGGTAAACTTGTTGACTGTTTGTCAAACCGCTGCAGCATTTCTCTGTCTTTTGATCAGTAACATAGACCTAAGCACTGAGTAATGTTCTCAGGACTATCGCGCTTGTATTTGGACAGTAACATAGTCCTAAGCCCTGAGTAATGTTCTCAGGACCATCGCGCTTGTATTTGGACAGTGGCTAAAGCGCTCGGGTTCCTCTCGCTAACAGTAGCTCTGATTAGCTTTGATGCACAGACTGGGCGGTGGTTTTGTTTCGTTCTCACGTTGGACAAACCTGCAGTCGCATTAATATTGTTATTCTCTCCGTGATGAGTTCCTTTAGCTGGAATTCCAAGTGTTTTCACACAAGTCCCTCTTGCTCCCTGATAAAGTTCACAGGAAGTGTCGGAATCGGCAAAGCTCCGTAGAATCACGGCACTTTGTTTACCTCTCTCCAAAAGCAGCGCTGATCTATAAATGATCTGGATACATGCGGGGAAACCGCTGGTGTGTGCAATACCGTCTTTACGCACAGGGAGACGGGTTGGATGGACGCTCCGCTCACTTCGCTTCATTCTTCTGTATTTATTTTAAGCACACGCAGCACGTGCATTTATAGAGACTAAAAATGTTATCGTCTTTCATTTTACTTATCGAGCGATAAGTCAATATAGTAATAATCGTGACAGGCCTATTTGGAGGAATATCTAAGTGCAATTTTTCTGAAAAGCTATGCCAATTGCAATTAAATTTGAGGTGTGTTATAAAATTAAGATTCAGTTCAAAGTGCATGTCCGTCCAGGAGTAGTGTGTAAGAAGTTTAAACAATAACGTATTTACCCACACCCTGTATACAAAACACCAAAATACACCAACTTTTTTCCCTTCATTTCATCCATTGCAATTTTGAATGTAAGCCACGCATCAATATATACACTATACATTTCTTTTATTTTTATATATGTAGTACTTATGGTCAGTGTCACTTATTCCAGTTCACCTTCCACCACTTCCTTTTGTTGTACTAATAATGTACTTAATGATCACGATTGGAACAAAATCAAATAGTTTTGTTTAAAAAAAGAAAATAATAATGATAAAGGCAGACAAATACCACCATGGAATGCACGAAAAATGATTTCAAAGAGCAAAATTCACATATTAGACACAGACAAAGTGCCGACATGTTTCATACAATAGGAAAAACACCGGTAAATGGGGTTATTGTTAGATAAATAATGCCGATGGCTGCTGAACAGTTGCAAAAGTATAAGGACAAACACATTAAAGACACAAAGACCTCAATCATGGACGGGATAAAGGACCGAGGATTGGTTCAGAGAAAGAAATCATGAATAAACCCAAGAGCAAAGGGCCAGTTACATAGAAAAAAAACACCAGAGTGAAAGGCGGCACAGCGGTTAGCCTTTTCTTTCTTTTCCATGTGAAAATATTCTTAACAAAAAGATGATACTGTACAAGTCACTATTTCTTGCTAATGGTATGCTAACAAATGTAATAAATGCAGGCCGATCTCATCTGACCTAAAGAGCTAAGCCGGATGAGCTCGGCTATCTTCTCCTTTCCTATTCTGGGAGGAGGACTGTGAGGGAGTACCAGGTGCCTGGGTGAGGGGTATGTGAGTGAGAAGGGTGTGTTGGCTGGGGGGTCCGTTGGCACAGATGTGTGCAGTCAAGATTCTGTCATCAGTATACCCCAATGGCTATATAGCTTACTGAATTGAATTGCATTGATTGTATATTTGATCAGAGTCAATGCACAAAGACATTTATCTAAAAAAGGAGCAATGTCATGTGTCAGGTTATACTAAAAGCAGAGTGTTTCCCTTCCCTTGTGGGCTTTCTGATACAGCAAGCATAGATACTACACTTCAGAGTGCAAGCTATGCACAGTGCCCGTTGTCCTTACAAAGTCTTGAGCTATCTTTCCATTTGTGTGGGACCCTACTAATCGTGAATGTAAAAGATAGGGCAGAGGAAGGACAGCGCCGATCTTATTGTCCAAGCGGAAACCACGTGGGGGCCCCGGTGCATATAGCCCATAATGCAACAAAATCCAGGAAATACAGATCAGCACACTTCAGCGGCCAAAGAGGACAGAATCACAGTCAAAAAAACAAAACTAAAAATACTCCAGGTATGTTTTTGACGATGGAACATGATAACAATCTCCAAAGAAAGTTAATTCTGCATAATATGTACGTACTGGTGGTCCAATATTGTATGAAAGATGTTACCAACCGCCCTATGTGTCTGTTAAAGTCCTTTAATGAAACTACAAAAGACTTTTCACTCAGTTCTTATTCAAACAATTGTATCAATCCTATACATTTATTTTAAATGCAATAAGTTCCTTTTTGAATGCGAGAAGAAAAACGTGTTGTCACAATTCAAGAATAGCCTATTCAAACCTTCTCTGTAGACAGAGAACCATAGATAAGACCTAATGCATAAATGTATCCCACTTAAACCGAAATCTAATCAAGTTGTTTACATACAGCTAAATGAGCCAGCACCAGCTGAGACTGCAGTATAAATGTGTATTAATGGATTTATATCTACAGTGATTGCTGTAATGGGGGATGTCTTTTGTATACTAAACATTATGAATGTCTGCATTCCGAATAGCCAATGAGAGAGAGAAGTGAGAGTGGTTTAAATGAGCTGACAGCATCAAAAACACCGCTCTAAGTTGAGTTTATGTTCAATCGGGCTGGTTAAAAGCCAGAGGCATTCATTTGAGTGTGCTAGAGAAGTAATAGACTAATGACTTTTGCATCTGCTGATCTCTATGGAACCAAACAGTGTAGAAGTAATAGTATCGGTTACTTATTGCCCTCTTGGCCTCCTTTATTTCCAACAACTTCAAGAAGATAAACCAGCACGATCGTTGTGAATAGTTAATGCAATTTTATCACAATGTTTTACTGCAACTTTTTTCCGGACCTTCAACGTAGAATCTATAACAAAAACACAAGTTTAGTTGTTATGGTAGTTTTGGGGTACAAACAAGAAATAATGGATTTCTTTTTGGCTTTTCCCTTTGGCGGTCAGTGCATGAAATATTAGCCTCATGGTGGCAGTGATTTCCACATCTATTGGCATGGATGCAATTTTACGACTTGGACAAAGTTCTACAGAGTTTCTGAAACTAAAAGTAGAGCATGGATATTTTATTTTTAAATAAATCACAGCAGCTACATCTGTTCATTAATAATCTTATGCCAACAAATTAAGGTTTACATCAGCCACGCCACGACTGGCAGTCAATACAGGCTACATGGTGAATCTAATGATAAAAAGAAGGCGAGGTATGTTATGTCCGTTTTATTGCATTTATATATTTTATGTGGCTTCTTTATCTTTAAGGTTATATAGTGCCTTTCTATCTGCTCTCTATCAGGCACTCAAATCACTTTACATCAGTCACCCATTCACTCTCATTCATACACCAGGGTACGCAGACACTGGAAGCAAGGTGGGTGAAGTGTCTTGCCCAAGGACACAACAACTGTGTACACCTGCGGGAGTCGAACCGCCGATCCTCCGATCACAAGACGACCCGTTCTCTCTGCGCCACCGTCGCATGGGTCAAATGTGTCGGATGTGTACACGGCCCGCAAAAAGCAGAAGCTTGACTAAATATGATTTAGCATTTAGCTCAGAGGCCACTTTTATATTATATAAAGTTCAATCTTAAAAATCTGTACATTGATCGACACAGTTAACCATCACATTCTTTTGAACAAGCTTACAAGCTTACATTTTTCTGCAGATGCTTTGGCATGGTTTCATTCTTATTTGTCAAACAGATCACAGCGCGTCTCTATCAACGGTGTACAATCCCAGTGCCTCAGCAGTGACGTTGGGAGTCCCGCAGGGTTCCGTACTCATACGCCTTTGCTGTTCCCGTTCTACAACAACGACCTACCGGATGTCTGCCCTGAGCTCAATATATTAAAGAATGCTGATGATGCTGTGCTGTTCACCCAGGGCACGGATGTGAGGAAAATTGCAACCAATCTCACAAATGGTTTGAACAAAGTGCATGACTGGCTTAAACAGAGTTGCCTTACACTCAACTCAAAAAAGACAGTCTACATGATGTTCGGAAAAAACAAAAACAAAAACAAAACCGATAAACAATCATCCACACGTGGCAGGTCTTTTGTTTTTTTGGATGGTGAGGAGTTTCCAAAGTCCACATTTGCTCAAACTGTGCTTTCTATAAAGGGCTGTTCAAGTTGGAACACTAATGATATTAGAGAATGTACACCTATGTCTCATTTAAGAGACAACTTAAAGACTGGCTTCTTGGTCAGCTTGTCACCACTAGGAGGCGATCTAGTTCATAGGGACATTTGGTATGTGCGATAAGGCACCTTAATTTTAGCAATTTCGCTTTTAGTAAGTGATTTTATTTTTTCTTGGTATACTGTCTATGTACGTTTTATAGTGTACTGTTATGTGTACTATGTCATACATGTTTTGTCGCACTCATGTATGTTCGTGTTGGTGGTACGTTTTTACCCCATGGGACCGCAGATGGAATCTAGCTCAGAGCTAAATCCAGCATAGCCTATTTACAGCAAGATGATTTCTAACTACGCTTTGATATCACCTACGGCTGAAAATATCTGGATCGTTCATAATTTGAGATGCTAAATGCTAAAAGCCATATAAAAAATGAGCAGGCTAGCTTACTAACTATCCACATAATTATGTTAGTGTCGAATGCTTCTTTTTATGCTATGAAATGGCAGTGCATTGGCATCGAAAGCACATATCATTTACAATGTGCATAGTGTTCACTGAAAACTCTGGAGGTACTTTCATTTCTAAGCAAGAGGCCTTTCTGAGCCTCTCTGCCTCATGTAATATTACACAAGCGTTGATGCTTGTGTAATAATACTTCAAAGTTAGGATATTTTCATGGGTAGAAAATACCTGTCAAATACACAAATTGAAAGAAAAAACCTCTACCAGCTGTAAGTGATTCTAGGAAAAAACAATCTCCTCATTCAACACATACCTCGAATAAAGATAAACGTTGGCAGCTCAGACAGTCTTTAAACAGTGAGAAAATGAAAGATAAGAGAATTGTATTAATCTCACAGAAAAACAGCCCTGGAGAAAGAGCCAGACAAAAACCTGACCTACATCTTCACAAAGACACGAGCCGCCAAGACGTCTGGAGGCCATTAGTCAGCAGAAGACTACTTTGCTACAGTCACGCCAAAGCAAGCCAGACAGAAGCTTTGAGCATCGACCTACGCTTGGCCATTTTCTGACCACACAAGGTTGAATAAAAGGAATCAGCATACACTAATATAATGTACTGTGTCCAAGTCTGACCTCGGGAATTGAAGTCTGGGCTTTGGGCAGAGAAATGCATGGTACTAGCAGGCTGTAGTCCATCATTGCAGTGGTAAAAGATATTGCTCAGAGATGACCGCAAAGTATACTCGTCTGTGCGATCTGGTGCGCTAATTGGAATCTAAAGTGCGGTTTTGTTTCGGTTGTGCAGCCTGGCATGACACCACTTTTCATGGAGGAAGGTGGTGAACTGCAACAGGTTATGACAAACGAAAGGCCGAATAAGACACGAGCAGAAAATCCATGCTTTCCATTCATCCAGGAGCTTATGATTAATTTTGACGACCTTTAACAATGACCTTTAAGACTGAACAAACCAGAGCTAAAGTCTGCTCGGTCCCTCTAGGCCTGACTGAGCATACAGCTACAGGGAGAGAGTAGTGCAAATACATGACATGAGGCGAAAGGATGAGGTGCTTTGCAAATAAGGAGGGGGGTATTAGGATTGGTGAGAGTCAGATGCTTTAGACACACAACTCTACCTCCGAGTCACTCCCTCTAGCTCCCCCTCTGTCACGGCTGCCCGCCTCAGCTCCTGCCCGGAGGAGATAGAGGCGTGGATGAGTCAAAACGTCCTGCAGCTAAATGGCTCAAAAACAGAAGCCATTCAAACTGGAACAACTCTCCAATCATCTCGGTTTCATTATTTGGACAAACCATTCCCCTCTCTCCCTCTGTCACTAACCTAGGGGTTAAATTTGCCCCCCACCTTTCCTTCGACAGTCATGTCACCTCCATCTGCAAAACCGCATTCTTTCACCTCCGTAATATTTCCAAACTGCGCCCCTCCCTTTCACTTCCTGCTGCAGAGAAGCTCGTCCATGCCTTTGTCTCCTCCAGGCTGGACCACTGTAACGCACTCCTCATCGGGATCCCTGGCAGGAGCCTCCAAAAGCTCCAGTACGTTCAGAACAGCGCTGCCAGGGTCCTGATGAGGGTGCGAAAACACGGAGCACATCACCCCCATCCTCCGTACACTGCACTGGCTCCCCATTCTTGTCCCGCATAGAATACAAAGGTCCTCCTTCACACCCATCACTGTCTGCACGGTGCGGCCCCACTTACCTCACCGAACTGCTCACACCAAACACATCAACCAGGACCCGGTCAGGCCAACAGCACCGTCTGGTCATGCCCAGGACACGGCTCAAAACAATGCTGCTCCCCGCCTGTGGAACGCCCTCCCAGACCACCTAAGGGCCCCGCAAACGGTGGACGCATTTAAAAAAGGACTTAAAACCCACCTTTTTACACAATCTGATTTTAACAGCTAATGCTTGTTTTTTTTTATAGTCCCGTCTTTTAACATGTTGTATTATATTGTATAGTGTATTGTTTTTAACTATGCTGTCCACTGTAGCACTTTGAGATTTGGTGTCAAATGTAAAGTGCATTACAAATAAAATGTATTATTATTATTATTATTAGAACCTTTATTCTAACCTTTTAAACTACTTTGGACAACTTACCCCGGACTCGCATTGAATCTTGAATGGTCCGACAAGAAATCAAAACTCAAACCAAACGGGAAGTGAGACACCAGCCAGTGAAGAAAATCCGTTGAATTTCAGAATAAAATCGGCTACAAACTTGCGTTAACTTGTGTAACATAAACGCGGTCATGGAGGAGCTGTAAAAGGATCGAGGAGGATATTTGTGCATGTGGACAACACGTTTCACCCTCGAAGACGTAAACTATTGCTACTAGCCGTATTTGGATGTGGGGCAGCAGCAGCAGAAAGGAGCAAGAATGGATAAGCTGCACCTGGTGTCTGGTTTAGGGATGCACATTATACACGGGTCTGTTTCAAGGATAGGGACACACAATCCAATCCTAACCCTTACCTTAAACCCTTACCATAAGTCCCAACCTTATCTCTGGGGAGCATAGGTACCCCGAGGTCTACATGGGACATTTTATGAGCACCTGGTTGTTCACATCAATGTACAATCCCCTCTATAATGCACAGTGCAATGGGAAAATCGGTGTTGTCTTGTTTTAAGATTAAATAATGGCGTGGTGCATAATTTGTGTAATAAACAGACCATGTTATGCAACATGCTTGTAGCGCTACATATTTAGAACAATGTCTAGTTCAACCAAATAATTGACAGCTTGTGCGTAACTTAGTGTTTGGTGATTGTTAGGTGAAAGTGAACGGCCAAACAGTAACTTATTCATGTATTCAAATGTTAAAGTGATTTGTTTTTTAGACTTCAAATGGAAACACACTGTGCTGTGGTCTTAACAAAAAATGACTTTTACTTAATTTTTATATTCTCTCTCATGATATTCTTTCCTATTATCCATCAGTAACTGTCACCAACAAAACCTGATCGCGCTGCGATGAGCATATTTGCTCTTAGCACACGGATTTAAATGGACTAACCTCCTTTTTCTCATAATTTTGACAACAACTCAAAGGAAGTCACATCACACTTTATATCTACATTAAATATTCACGTGTGAATCGATGCGGCGCTGGCACTGATTTAACACTTTAATCATACACACATTTATTTGTATTCAGTCTGTGTGGTTTAGCGTTATGTGCTCTTTGCAAAACACCCTGTCACGGTGAAAAAAGGCTGCTGGCGATAGCGTGATGTTTACCGTCGCGGCGGGGGCATCAATCGAACGTCTGGGGCCGCCCACAAGACTCTTCAAGGTTAAAAACATCCGGACAAATTATACCAATGCCTATATTAAAATGTCATCTGGATTTGACGAAACATGAAGTGAATGAGACACACGTTATGTTGGATTGCGTCATTAACGGAGGCTTAGGTGCAGTACTCAAGCACTCGACTACTGTAGTGGCGGGGAGAAAAGACGGTGATTGAAAATACATACTTTATACTTCCACATATTCAATCAAGGTCTTCAGCTTTACATATTTAATATTTATCCATGCATGTTAGGGGTGGGCGATATTGACAAAAATGAATATCTCGATATTTTTTTTCAATATCTCGATATCGATATTCAGACGATATTTTTGCAATCTTTCAAAGAAAGGTGTGCAAACTGGCAAAGAAGGTCCGGTTGGTCTTTTGCATCTGACCTATTATTGTACAGTGGCGGCTGGTGATGTAAACTCTAGGTGGGGCTGTTGCACAAAGTGTTCGTGCTTTTTTTATTTTTACTATCAGATCTACTAAACGCATTTGCCACCACTTGTCAGACTAAAAAGAAGCATGTGACCACGTATCAGCAAATACTCACGGAACAAGCAACGCAAACAGCGCTTATTCCCAGAGCATCAGACCAACATTAAGGCAAAAGTGTACTATAGACGGCAGTCAAACAGCTCCAAAACAGAATTTAAACAGCAGACTATGAAACCGCACATTACCTAACAATGCATTCACCCAAATGATATGAGAGCATAAAGGAGTCGTTTATGTCCTGCTAACCGTGGGGTAAACATGGACTCACCCGCGTTCAGAAGCGTCCTCCTTACGTACATAAACGCACGGCAGCTTCCACACTTCATCTTGTGTCGCCAGCAAAAAAGTCCCGTCGCGAGGAGTCGTCCAAAAAACGAAGAATATCCGAGTAATCAACCGGTGTTATTGTATTTTCGCTTTCTTCGCTCATTTTTGTGTTGTTGCGCTTGAAGCTAGATAACAAGTGATTGATAGTAACTAACGGCACGCTGTAATGACGTAAGCGTCAGGGGCACTGAGGCAATATGGGCAGTTCCCCGTAATAATAAATACACATGTTTAGAAGTTAAAAGAAGCCCTGTTCGGAGGCCATTCCGGTGGATCTCTTGGGGAAATGTATTCCATCTTTTTGATTATATTATACAACCCAATTTTCTAATGATACAATCACGAAGCTCGCCACTTGAGGACGCCGCAGACGGTTAAGAAAAATGTTTAACTTTAGACTTCAGTTTTTCGCAAACAACGCAGATTTGGCCTTTTTTAGCAGCTATTTTATTAATCGTACATCAGCTTTACTCTTTATGTTTTGGGATTGTTGCTTCAACCTAAGAAACGCCGTAACACACAGGTAAGAACTCGTCGTTGTTTTGCAAATTAGTAGCAGCGTACGCGCGTGCAATTGAGGAACGATTGTGATTTTGTACAAAAAACCATAAAATACAGTCAAACCAAACCCCGACAGTATTGAAGTCGCTACATATAATTGTTTAGAAGGTTATAGTGGGCGTTATTTGTTTTCTCTTTAACTTCCTTCTGCTCTTTTCATGTTTGGGGGTCGTATTGTACAAATTATGAAATATTATCTCGATATCCATTTTTGCATATCGTCCAGACAACAATTTCGATATTATCGTCAAAACGATATATCTCCCACCTCTAATGCATGTTGTAACTGTTGCCCGTCAACATGTTCTACCTGTGAGGGGGGGTGGGGGTCTCCTCAGTTTCTCCCATCAACCTAAGGCCATAAACAGGTCACAGGTATCACCGACAGTTTAGCAGCTGCTGCTCAGCCTTTGTGACGCTCTGCAGCAGTGGTTCCCAAAGTGGGGTCCGGAGCCCCATGGGTGTCCTCAGAACTAATACAGGGGGCCCCCAAAGCCTGGCCACCAAACAAGTGTATTGAAGTGATATATATTTGATAAGGAAATGTACATGAATTTTCCCAAATGAACTACTTTGAATACGTAATTAGCACACACAGACATTGTCATTTGTCAGTTTAAATAATTTAGAACCTGTCGCTGTGCTAAAATGAGTCGGATGTTCATGTGCGCTAGGTGAGGTTAACGCCGCTGGACTGGCGCCCACAAGTGCGTGCCATTTGTGCACGGTTGGGCTGACAGCGCTGTGTGGGCTTATATGTAGTTTACATGAGGACTTTCTGTTCGTGTTTGGTCATTCTTTCACAGACCCAGACACACATTCATCAGGGATCATCTCTATTTTAGTTCAAAGCGTGCCTGAGTCAGCCGCTGTGTTGCACTCTGATAATGTGCACACGCAAATGCACGAGAGCACACGGCTTTAAACGCCATGAAATGTCAATAAAAATTATAAATATCCAACATCCTTCGCCGCGTCGTGTCCACTGCTCACATAATGAAGTGTGAGTGTAATTCTTTTCATGGTATTTTTGTAGGATTTAAAATGAAAGAAAACAGAATCAAACATTTCCTTGTCTGTCTCCACTTTTCCACCTCTCCGCATTTGTCGCCTTTTCCCCTTCACTTCAGCCTTGACTTCTGCCTTTGCCAGGGTCAAAGCTGGAGTGGAGATAAGCAAAGTTCCAAGCCAAGTAGGAGTTCTATACATAAATACCACATTTGGCGCGGAGGGCTGCGTACGCCATGCGTAGAGCGTAAGCAAGCATTATATATGAAGAGGTTTGTCTTGAATGTCTTGCTTTTGCCGAATAGCTCAAACATGAGCTTTTTTCAACAAGAAAAGTGAAATAATCAACTCCTCCCAAAATGAGCCAGTGTTCCTTCAAATGTTTAAAAGGGGAGATATTATGCAAAGTCATCTTTCAGAGCTTTTTAACATGTTACAATGTTCTACTCTCATCAAAAACATACCTGAAGCCGTGTTTCCGGCCACTAGTGCACTTTTGGGTAATCTTGGCTCATTTTAGCTCCATGGCGGCAGCTCCCAAAAAGCTCCACCTGAAGTCCTACGTATCCAGGAAATGAAATCGCTCACCTCTCCATCTTTTGTTTCATCGCAGAGTAAAAAAGACTCGCCATAGCTTCACAACAGCCACACCAGGCCGCTTGGTCAATTTTTGTTGTCTTTTTAATACTACTGGATGTTGTGTTTCAGTAGTTTTAATGATGCATTTTCTTATCAACAAAGTGAAATTATTACCAAATACCTGCAAACAGCATAATACCTGTTCTTTAAACAAACCTAAAAATAAAATGATTGCACATAAGCACTCTTTTCATGCTGGTGAGTCAAAATGACTCAAACCGCTCAGCTCGGCGGCCCCTGCACACCTGCCCATTCCAATCTGTATTAGAGGATAAAACTAAACAGAGAAATTCCACTTTGTTTTCTCTCCTCTCTTTAGAATTATTTGATCACGGCCAGCCCATCTATTCCAATATGAATCTTCGAGAGGCAGGCCTCGTGTGGGCATGCACCACATCCCACAAATTTGATTCGACTCTCCCCACATCGGAAAGTAAATACATTAAGATGAAATGGGTTTGGTGAAAAATGCGCAGCAGTGCCGGCACAGATGAGGCTTTCTGATGTTACACAATGTTTCTTTGAGAGAGATTGGACCAAGCGAACAGGAGATGTCAATCAAATTACAGCGCAACCGTTCTGCCCTTGAAATATCAGTTATGAAACAAGACGCACTTTATATAACCCTCTACAAAAAACATTTGTCTGTATTGAGCCATACATAATCAACAGGTTACACAAGCAAAAAAAAAAGCAAAAACATGTCTTCATTCTTATAACACCCATGATGCTTAAAGGACCTGTATCATGCTATTTTAGCCATTCCAAAGTAAAGTATAGGCATTTATATGATATATTGTACCTCTACCACTACGGAGCACTAATTTTTGTGATAAATATAAGTATTTTCTGGAGGTATTTTTCCAACCCGGAAGACAAAACGCTTGGATTCAGTTAACTCCGCCCCCTCTCGCCGCTCATACAACTTTAGCAGTAGTAGAAATATATATATCACAGCAAAAAGTTATTTCATGATGCTGTTATAAGGAGTTAACATGTGCAACACAGCTTCATGGCTAAATGGCTAACACACACATGCTAACACACACACGCTAACACACACGCTAACATGCGTTTTGATCGACTCACCACTCTGATGTTTCCATTATGGGATTTGCGTTGGTTATAAAAGTTAATCCACTTTGATTCTGGCCAAGGTTCATCAAACATCAGCGACAGGCACCGACAAACACTATTGTGGCTGATAGTCGCTGAATCCCGGAGGGAAAGTCCAACTTCTATGGCCTCTTCTTTAGGAAGGTTGAATAAAGTCCTGTCCTCGCAGCCAAACGCGGTTTTCTCCGTGACATTATCGTGAGGTAAGAAAAAAGAACAGGTGTCCAGACTCTAGAGTAGGTTAGAAAGAGCTCCCTCTTCACAACTTTCGGTGCAACATGACATAACATCTGTTCAGACGCTCAGGGGTGCGTTTGTTTTTACTACAGGGGCAGCGCGGACGTGTCAGGCACTTCCTCTTTTTATTTTATTTATTTATTTATTTATTTATTACGACAGAAATAATGAAAAAAGCAGTTTTAAAAAAGAAAATCATGCCGTAAGGCATTACATTACAGACGTCGAGCACTTCCGTTCCGCTGTGACGACACAACTGAACAAGCCAGTCGTTTACCAGGAGAGGGCGGAGCAGCTGCTCAGAGAGCAGGATTCAGGAGGATTACTGAGAACTGCGTGAATGAAGCCAAAAACCACTCTGGGGGTGTTTTTGATAAGGAAATAGCATAACAACATGGTTAAAAGCACAAAAAAGTCGATTTTGCATGATCTCTTTTCAATTTCAAAAACATTCAGGGGGAGGCATTTTGTTTGCTTTTATCCTTGTTCGAGTAATTAGGTAATCATGAACATAGAGTTGCTGTTTACATGTCTGGGTCCATATACTGCCTTCCACGCCAAGAGGACAATGCTAACCTCTGTTTCTAATGATTCCTCACAGCTACCAAGATCGACTTCTGAAGTAAAGTACCATAAAAAAACAATGTCTGTTTAATCCCAAGTGTAATTCCACACTGTCCCATTCTACCCCCAGGCTTTTATAAATGCCAAATCATGTTAAGGAGCAGCTTAAGGCAACCAAAGTTCCGCTGTGGAAAAATATCAATGTGTGTCTCACCTGGCACGCGTTGTAGAGCAGCTGGTGTTCGAACTTCCTGACGCCGAGGATTTGCTGAAACATCTCGTACAGCTGCTCTTTGCTGAGGATGAGCTCGGACACGGCGCTGAGATGGGCTCGCTGGGGCCCGCGCCGCAGCTCCTCGTCCCCCCTGTAGATGGTGTCGTACTTGGCGATCCAGGAGCTCAGCACCGTCTCTTTGCTCAGCCCGTCGATCTCCGGGAGGCTGCGGACCCGGCGCTCGATGTTCTTCTTGAAGACCTCGCGGAAGTCGTTGGCCGAGCACCCGCCGCTTTGGACCATCCGGGAAACGCGTTCACTCTTCAAGAAGCCCTGAAAGACAGGACAGGAAAAGGCAAAGTACTGTCTTTTTTTTGTTTTCTCTCTCTTGGACATTTTTTGGTCAAGAAATTAACCATTATACAGACTGTAGAGTCAGGTCCAGCCGACTGATAGACAGCTCTTCTAAGCGCTATAACAGGAATTACAAAAAATACAAGCAATACAATTAAAACGTCCATAAACAGCATATACACTATACAGCCATACAGAAATTCAAAACACTCTGTATTATGAGCTGAATGTTTAAAAAAAAAAAGAAGCCTGGTTCTGTTCAGTCTGTGAACATAATTCACTGTTGATCAAGCTCAATTTTTGGTTCGATTGTATTATTTCATACTAAAATGAATACACGTAGCTGATTCGTGAACATATTCGTGAACAAAAACAAATGCTCATATCATTCGTCACAAAAACAAAATGTTCCTTTGTCAGACTCCAAAACTAGGGGCTTCTGCCACAGACATGGCTGTGACGATTGAGATTTACCAAAGTAGAGATCTCCATTACAATAAAATTTCAATTAATTTAATCGCCCAATGAGACAGAGACTTATGACTGACTTAAACATGCTACAGACACATTAGTGCATTTCATTGATTTTGTTTTTCCACAAAAGGGACCTATGACGCTGAGGAGACAGTAGTGGAATCTCCCAATATTGATGTACAGTGAATTATGTTCACAGACTGAACAGAACCAGGCTTCTTTTCTTTTTTTTTTACTTTTTAAACATTCAGATCATAATACAGAGTGTTTTGAATTTCTGTATGGCTGTATAGTGTATATGCTGTTTATGGACGTTTTAATTGTATTGCTTGTATTTTTTGTAATTCCTGTTAGAGCACTTTGAGGCGCACTGCGTGCGTGAATAGCACTTTACAAATAT
This sequence comes from Proterorhinus semilunaris, assembly GCA_021464625.1. Taxonomy (NCBI): domain Eukaryota; kingdom Metazoa; phylum Chordata; class Actinopteri; order Gobiiformes; family Gobiidae; genus Proterorhinus; species Proterorhinus semilunaris. Next base: position 23,995,932 of record CM038356.1, on the reverse strand, counting down.
GTTGAGTGATTGATTCTTTTATTCCTTATTACGTAAGACACATTTAACAGTAAATAGTTAAGTTCTATAATAAACTTATCAAAATTAATAGTCATTATAGATGAATACATGGCTTTTAAATCAAAAGTACAGATTGGTCAATATGCATGTTTGTCTGTACAGGTCCCACAGGTCAAATTAATATAGTCATGCAAAATAGACAAGTGCAGAAGAAGCATAATGTTCTTTTCAATTAAAGAATAACTGATTTCTGGAAATAAAAGATCTTGCATTGTGGAGGAAGGTGGGATGGGATAGAACGTTCTGCACTGTGTGAACATTCGAAGGTCGCAAATGAGGTTCATGAAATGAGTTTAAACAGAAAAGCTTTGCTGGTGTCTGTGAGTTTGCAGCATGCGCAGAAACACAAGTTTGAACAAACAAATGTATTGAAAATACTCTGTATACTTTTATCAGATTTTCTAAATTGTCAACTCAAATGACAGTCAGCATAATTTTCAAGTCTTTAACTGTTAGAGGATCATTTGAATGTGAAAAAAAATAATAATAAATTACTCAAAATGCACTGTTCAGAATTATTATGCACAACAGCGTTTCAATACATGTTTAGGTTGTATTTAACTGAAAATGGTCATTTGTTAAATTTGCAGCATTAGGATTAGCATTTGATTAAATCAAAATCTATTTCAATCAAAAACATCTTAACAGGTCAAGTTACATTTAACATAGTCCATTATTTGATAACAGCTTCAAAATACTTGCATCCATTAAACTTGTGAGTTTTTGGAGAGTTTCTGCTTAGATTTTATTGCAGGGTGTCAGAATAGCCTCCTGGAGCTACTGTTTGGATGTGAACTGCCTCCCACCCACCCTCATAGATGTTTTGCTTGAGGCTCCAAAGGTTCTCAGTAGGGTTGAGGTCAGGGGAGGATGGGGTCCACATCATGAGTTACTCTTTCTTTTATGCCCATAGCAGCCAATGATGCAGAGGTATTCTTTACAGTTTGACATGGTGCGTTGTCATGCATGAAGATAATTTTGTTAGGAAAAGTGTGGCTCTTCTTTTTGTACCATGGAAGAAAGTGGTTAGTCAGAAACTCCACAGGGAGCCTAAAGGGGCCGACCAGCTCCCTCCGCATGATTCTGGCGCAAAACGTCGCAGCCTTGTTGGGACATGGTGGCCATTCACCGACCATCCACTACTCCATCCATCTGACCATCCAGGGTTACACGGCCTCATCAGTGAACAAGACTGTTTGACAATTGAATCTTCATGTATTTCTGGGCCCACTGCTCGTCAGCATTCAATACATAGTTTAGGGGAGACCGGATAAAATGTTTATGCACAACTGCAAGTCTCTGGAGGGTCCTACACCTTGATGTTCGGGAGACTCCAGAGGCACCAGCAGCTTCAAATACCTGTATGCTGCTTTGTAGCAGCTGTTCTCTTAATTTGATGTATTTGTCTGGCAGAAACCGTCCTCATTGTGCCTTTATCTGCACAAACCCGTGTGTGCTCTGAATCAGCCACAAATCTCTTAACAGTGCGATGATTACGCTTAATCTTTCATGAAATAATGAAGGTTTTCATACGTAGTCCAAGGCATTGAACTATTTCACGCTTTTCATCAGCAGAGAGATCCTTTTTCTTTCCCACATTGCTTGAAAATGGTGGTCTACTTAATAATGGTGAACGTCCTTTTTCAGTAGTCTGAGATTGATGTCAGTGATTCAAAGAGCCACAATACCATCCATGAGTTTAATAGATTATTATTATTAGTTATTTATTTATTTTACCTTTTTGACACTGAAATATAATTAGCATAATAACTGTGAACGCAGTGTAGCCCAAAGGCACCGCCTTTATCCATCTACGGCAGTGATTTGTGATTTTGGTGGCTGGGGCATATCGAAAGCCAGGGTTCAACATATACAATGGCTGCAGAGCTGGCAAGAAAACAAACTTCTTGGATAAACTTAACCCTGTCCTCTATCAACCCAATAACAAATCTTTCAAAAATTCCCCGTCTTGCGCGTCTCGTCCGTCAGGGCACGTTAACTCAGTAATTACTCAATGATTGTGAAAGGCATGAAGATGGACTAATGGAGGAACCGACAGCTCATTTTAAAAGAGACACATTATTTTTGCATGGCACAAAGATTACTGTTTTCACTACGGATGTTTTTGCTTCCAAGCTGAAATGGGCTGAGATAAGAATAATGACGCTGCGAGGACGACTGAATGGATTCAAAGACCGGCGTCGCCAGCCACTTGAAAAGCCATTTGTTCATGTTACTGGCTTTTCACTCGCTTTACAGTTTGGCCTCAATAAACTGATACAAAACGGGCGACTTTTGCCAGTGAATAACGCGGGCAGCTGAGCCGATAGAGCCGTATTGATGAGTTCAAAGTGCTTGGGTGGTTGTGAAATCTGTGACACAGAGAGAGTGTGAAGCGGGATTCCCCAATACTGACATGAAAATAAAGACATGGGATGTGACAGTCTGACGTGAAGGCGGTGATTTTTTTTCCTCGATTAAAACCCACACACAATGGGGGAGGAAGAAGACTCATCATTAAACAATAGAGATAACTGTGATTTTGGGCATGCCCTCAAAGAGATACTAAAAAAAAAGACTATTAGGTGAACACATAAAGGAAAAGGGTGCTTTCACACCGAACCACTTTACCGAACCACTTGGTCCGGTAAAGTGGTTGGGCCCCATCATTGTTACAATGTTGCAAATCTCAACCTGCTCAGTTCTCATTCACACCAGAGTTTTTGCAAACGAACCAACCACTGTGGATGTTATATATCCTCCACTCATGTGGCAGTGCTGTTTACAAAATACCGTGTTCTGGGTGATGTAGGTGAAAGCTGATTGGCGCAGCGTATGAAGAAGGAAAAATCCCGGAAGAAAAGACTTTGTTTATTTCTTAACGATGAACTGTGCTCTCCGGTTTGTGTTTGTTGCGATTTATTATCATCAGTGCTTTGTACAGCAAGCACAAATACTGCTGTTGTTCTATCATGTATCGCGCATTCGGCACGAGAACACTCTGGAGCTGTTTTTGGAGCGGAGAAGACGTGTTGCAAAACACTATCGCCGAAAACAAACTTTGATGTATTGCTGTCGAAGTTTTTTTGTTTTAATGCGGCACTGTTCAACTGACCGCTGGAAACCGCGTTCTCTCATCTGTTTACTGAAAATTGCGAACATTTCTGCGTTTTTGTGGGTGCTTGACAGTTGAGCAATAATGTGCTCATCTGCCCATATTTCAATGAGGCACTGTACCTCTTCTTTCGACCACGTTTGTCCCCGATTCATCTCCAGCGTCGGCTCCAAAATAAACCTGTGCAGATGAAAATTTGCGCTTCCCTAAACACAACGCGCGGCTTGCTACGGAAGCTTCGTTGGACCAAAAAGGCTGCTACGTAACAGAGCAGGTCTGACTCGAGGCCGGTCGGCGTTCACACCAGCAGCGAACCACACTGGAGTCCACATGGAACTGCACCAAGACCACCTCCAGAAGGTGGTCTCGGTGCGGTACTTTAGTCCGGACCAAATTAAACTGGTCCGCTTTCACACCAGCCCAAACAAACCGTACTTGCAGGTGTTCCGGACTCCAGTCCGTTTTAAGTGGACCAAATGATGTAGGTGTGAAAGCACCCTTAGTTTAGTTTATTTGAGCCGTATACATTCTGCTCAAAAGGAGTGGGCTGAAGCAAGAAGCTTATGAGCGCCCACCCCCAAATTCAGTGCAATAAAAATGTACATTTCACACAATGGTACAGAAGGAACAAAACAACAAGACCTGATCCAAAGAGAATTTGATACATTTCAAGCAGCTACATTAGCACAGACCGACTTACAAAACAATATTAATTGAAACAAAGCACAACTACAACAACGATCTTGTTTCATGTACGATGTCTAGTACAAAGCAAGTAAAAAAATGTGATCATTAATATATTTCTTTCAGATTGTTACCAGTGATTACCGAGAGTTACTTTTATGTTATAAAGGTACATTAATACATATTATACTCCGAGATCTTGCTACTTCCCAGTTGTCATTACCATCCTCAACATAATTTTAATTTGGGTTTAATTATTATTATTATTATTATACATTTATTTATTTAATTGAGTTATATGTGAAGTATGATGTACAACTAGTTCTTAATACGGCGAAGGCGATATTATTTGTGCTGCAGAAGTTGGTTATTTAGCAGCGCAGCGAACAAGACAGAATTAAAGTTTGTCTCCTTGAGCTATTTTTGATTAGAGTGATTCAGAGTTATTGGAGCCTCACCACGTTCCCCATCTGCTAATTTGTACTATTGATGTTATGAAGCAAAACAACCGTGACAAAATTAAAATAAAATGGTCCTCCACATGGATCAGGTACGCCTGCCCGGGAAGTCTCATTTTTCTGTTGTGTCAATCGCCCTCATTTCATGGAGGTCGCAACAGAGCATGTCCTTTCGTGATTAGTGGTGATGCGTGATTCAGCGTGATAGCACTCTTACGATAGGAATCACTGCTTCCTCTCACGCTTGTGCTGCAAATGCATAGAAACCCACACTGCGCCGATGGAGAGGGCGGCGAGCACGAGCAGCGACAGGCTGGAGGGAGCGCAGCACGGTGTGCAGCAGAGGCGCAGGTTAAACAGAACAAATCAGAAGCAAAGGCACGTACCAGTGCCGTTTCTCAATGTTTCTCAAATGACAGCATTTTGGGGGCACAATTATCTTGGCCAAAATTATTGCAATTAACGATATTATCACAATATTTTGCGATATTGTTTATCATCCCATCACTAAACAGTAGTCGTTTTTTCCCCCGCTTATAAACGAAACTGCAAGTCTATGTGGCTAATATGCATGAACTCCGACGATATATTGCACACGGGAATGGGAGCAATTTTATTTCGATTTATTTACACTTATAGGTACCACATTCGCCCGATTCTTGACATTCTTAACAGGATGTGTGTAATAATTCATGCCATTAATTGTAACATGTGGTAACAGGCAACAGTTTGTGACGGCGCGTGACGCCTCTGCCCCGAATCATCAAATTCCATCCACATTTGTGATCCTCGGTCATGAGTGTGGATTCGTGGTATTTGCAACTTGTCATGGTTATGTGTAAATCTATTAGGTTTATAAAAAAATAATACTTGCTGGTTCCTCCATCCCCTTGTTCCCTTAATGCATACAGTGCCTTGTGAAAGTATTCGGCCCCCTTGAACTTTTCGACCTTTTGCCACATTTCAGGCTTCAAACATAAAGATATAAAACTGTAATTGTTTGTGAAGAATCAACAACAAGTGGGACACAATCATGAAGTGAAACAAAATTTATTGGATATTTCAAACATTTTTAACAAATAAAAAACTGAAAAATTGGGCGTGCAAAATTATTCAGCCCCCTTAAGTTAATATTTTGTAGCGCCACCTTTTGCTGCGATTACTGCTGTAAGTCGCTTGGGGTTTGTCTCTATCAGTTTTGCACATTGAGAGACTGAAATATTTGCCCATTCCTCCTTGCAAAACAGCTCGAGCTCAGTGAAGTTGGATGGACAGCGTTTGTGAACAGCAGTTTTCAGTTCTTTCCACAGATTCTCGATTGGATTCAGGTCTGGACTTTGACTTGGCCATTCTAACACCTGGATATGTTTATTTGTGAACCACTCTATTGTAGATTTTGCTTTATGTTTTGGATCATTGTCTTGTTGGAAGACAAATCTCCGTCCCAGTCTCAGGTCTTTTGCAGACTCCATCGGGTTTTCTTCCAGAATGGTCCTGTATTTGGCTCCATCCATCTTCCCATCAATTTTAACCATCTTCCCTGTCCCTGCTGAAGAAAAGCAGGCCCAAACCATGATGCTGCCACCACCATGTTTGACAGTGGGGATGGTGTGTTCAGGGTGATGAGCTGTGTTGCTTTTACGCCAAACATAACGTTTTGCATTGTTGCCAAACAGTTGGATTTTGGTTTCATCTGACCAGAGCACCTTCTTCCACATGTTTGGTGTGTCTCCCAGGTGGCTTGTGGCCAAACTTTAAACAACACTTTTTATGGATATCTTTAAGAAATGGCTTTCTTCTTGCCACTCTTCCATAAAGGCCTGAGTTGTGCAGTATACGACTGATTGTTGTCCTATGGACAGAGTCTCCCACCTCAGCTGTACATTTCTGCAGTTCATCCAGAGTGATCATGGGCCTCTTGGCAGCATCTCTGATCAGTTTTCTCCTTGTATGAGCTGAAAGTTTAGAGGGACGGCCGGGTCTTTGTAGATTTGCAGTGGTCTGATACTCCTTCCATTTCAATATTATCACTTGCACAGTGCTCCTTGGGATGTTTAAAGCTTGGGAAATCTTTTTGTATCCAAATCCGGCTTTAAACTTCTCCACAACAGTATCTCGGACCTGCCTGGTGTGTTCCTTGTTCTTCATGATGCTCTCTGCGCTTTAAACTGACCTCTGAGACTATCACAGAGCAGGTGCATTTATACGGAGACTTGTTTACACACAGGTGGATTCTATTTATCATCATTAGTCATTTAGGTCAACATTGGATCATTCAGAGATCCTCACTGAACTTCTGGAGAGAGTTTGCTGCACTGAAAGTAAAGGGGCTGAATAATTTAGCACGCCCAATTTTTTAGTTGTTTATTTGTTAAAAATGTTTGAAATATCCAATAAATTTCGTTTCACTTCATGATTGTGTCCCACTTGTTGTTGGTTCTTTTCAAAAAATTACAGTTTTATATCTTTATGTTTGAAGCCTGAAATGTGGCAAAAGGTCGAAAAGTTCAAGGGGGCCGAATACTTTCGCAAGGCACTGTAGCTACAGTCAATGAAAATTAAACAAAGGGGAAGATTAAGAAAAGAGTGGGCCGCCCATGTATTGCTGTAGCTTGGGTGGATGTTTTTGAACCTCTGACGGAGGGATAAGCTTTGCAAGAGACATGAGGTATATATAAGAGGCTATATAAGTTGAGACCATTTTACCATTTTTACCCTTTTACAAGAGGTAAGGAAAGCAGGACCATGAAATTGCCTGTAGTGCGGGAAGAACAAGAGGGAGTAATGCAGACGCAAGTTTATTTATTTATTGATTTTATTTTTTTTGCCCCAATGAGCACAGACAATTGAAATCAACAGACAGCCATCTTGGATCACTGGGGCTGGGTTTAAGACAGCCACCACGTGGGAACCAGTTTTCTTTGGGGGAGACCTACAGCCGCTCTTTGTGAGATAATAAGCTCTTTTTTCAGTTCGGGACAGCAGGAAGTCTGGTTAACGCTTTAGAAAATGAATAAAGTCTACATAATGTCCCCACAAGACGACACAAACCCGACTTGCATGTGTGAGTGTGTGTAAAGGTCTTGTGCATCCAGTCAGGCCTGTGGGACGTCCCGACTCCCACAGAGAGCCCGCTGTGTCCCGATCGAATATTCACTGAGCTGCTCCTACACACTTGAGTGATTCCAAACAGCTAGGCCATCAAGTTTATGAAAGCTGTTCAAGTTTAAAGGCTTACAGCAAGAGGACAGAAGAATATGTATTTTCAACCCTTGAGGTATAGTTACTTATGCTGCAGAAATAAAAATGGAAATTATGTTGCATGAAGTCAGCAAAATAAGACAGGAATTGAGTATTGAGTACTGTTACATTTCTTCTGTTATGGATAAACATTAGGCAAACGTTTTGCAACTTTTGTGGCATTTGAGAGGGAATGGCAATAATAAGCAGAGCTCTGCTACCTGGATGCCAAAAAAAATATCACTGCACAGATACTTTTTCTTGTATACGTTATATACTAAAAATATTTCTATATTCATTCAATCTTTATTAAAAAAGGTTCATTATGCAACTTTTTATGAAAAAATAAATAATATTTGTGAGTATTTGACCTTGTAGTGACCCAGCGGCTGTATGAGTGGTCAGCATAGCGTCTTTACTTTCCATCACAGTGGTCTCTACAATGCTCCAGGATCAATTGTTTTGTGGGATTTCTGGAGACAGGAGCAAAAACCTTCCAAACAATTGATCTTGGCCACTCTAGAGACCACACTGATGAAAAGTTAATGCGTCATGCTGACCAGCTGCTGGGTTACTACAAGGTAAAGTACGCACAAATATCAACTTTTTTTCCCCACATTGAAAGTTGCATAATGCACCTTTAAGGACACAACGGCGAACATAGTTATGTTAACAATAAAGAGAAGGTAGAAAAATATTAAAATACTGCAACATTGCCAGTAAAACTGACTAACCGATTTACAAGATAAAAAATACACACTAGAGAGGGGTTACAGTCTTCACACCCGCTCAGTGCTTTCAACAGGCTTTTGTAGTCGGCCATTTTCTTTGGCAACATAAATGTCAGCCATTTTTACTAATGAATTGATCAGCGGGAGCCTTCCTCACTCCCCACTGCGGGAATTAATTGGGGCTTTAAAATCGCACTAAATTATTAACACCCAGCAGAGCTCCAGGAGAGTGAGGCACAAGTCAGTGCAGCGCTGAAAAAGCCAGTGAGAGCCATTACTGCGTGAGGTCATCTTCTGGTAATAAAGTACGCACGGTCGAGGTTTGCATCACGGAGTAATAAAACAAGCGGGAGAAGTTTTTAGAATAAAACATCTGAAGCCAAACAGAATCACTTGTAATCATGTGGGTAATGGTGCTTCTGTAAACATTGTCATTTTTCTGTCATTTTTGATCATCAGTCTGTTGATGATAATTGGATGACTATTGGCACGTTCAAAAAGAAAAAAAATATACAGCATATATTATCAAATCTAAAACCTGTCCAGTTGTTAGAGATTGTTATCTTGACCTGGTTGTAGATCTTTCCAAAGGCCCAGTGTAATGGACTTATTAGAAGTATTATACAGTACTTCCTGCCCAACTGCATCGCTTTCTTTTAAGAGTAACAGGAAGTGTTTCAAATTGTTTGTAATGTTGCGCTAGGGAGGAACATGGCAATTTATGATCCTGAAAAAGGTTAGTTCATTTTACTAGTTTTGAGTATGGATGTATATAATATTGTATATAATTTATGCTTTTAGCTCATGGAAAACAATAAAGACAGAAATGGACACAAGATCCGCCTGCTCATCAATTTGACTGTGACGCTACGCCCGGTTTCAGTATTTCTGGAGTTTTATACTTTCGGCTGTTCTGGGACACTTAAATTATTTCTTAAATTAAAGTAGTACTTAAACAGAATCAAAGTACAAGAAACATATCTGTAGGACAAAGTAGAGTATAAGGACATCATGATGTAGGGACTTTACAATTGCAATAATATTTGTTGGAGGGAAAAATGTGCCCGGCGTTTGATATTGCTTGTTCAATAGTGCGACCGGGAGCGGGAGCAGTGGGCGACTGCAGTCCAGTGAAGTGGTACATGTTTTAGCTTCAGAGGAACCCAACCAAACATGGAGTGTGTACCTGCAAACTCGACACAGGATTTGAACCTAGAACCTACGCAGCCACGGCACAACATTATACAACTATAATATCCTACGCATCACCGAGCCGAGGTGTGAGGCTTAATTGCCTAAAACAATTAGTCCATGCTCAGAAAAAATGGGATGAGGTGCAGACGGGTGGGAAGGCGTGGGTTTAGTGGCGCCTCGGGCTTGTACTGAAGTCCCATCTGTGTGATTTGACTGAGCCGTGAAGCAGCAGCACAGTCATCAGGAAATACAGAGGAGGGGAGCTCAGATCCATGTTTAAATCAGACCGTGGCCATGTGGCAGATCAGAAAGGCAAAGAAGGATCTTAAAATCTGGAGAACATTAAGAAATAATGGTGACTTAGGACAGAAACTTTGCCAATAATGAATCCGAAGCCATTGCCCCTGTCATTTTTCCAGGTGAAAACTACAATTGTTTCATTCAAACTTTTTTGCTGTGTGACTATTGTATTATCTACATAATTATTGCCGTCAAATTTATGATTTGAAAGGTAGCGATTATCAAAATGCAAACACTACAATTGTTTTAGTTGGTTATATCTTTAAAGAGCAAATGTCTCCATCCGTCTAATTACAGATTAACCTATACAATTTAGGGGTTCATTTTCCAACCTCCTCTAAAATGTTCACGATCTTGGATGAGTTTAAAAAGTGCCTTCTGTTTTCAATTCTAAAGGTAAAGCAGAAATCTAAAATCGTGTTGCAATGCTCGTCAATACAACTGCAATTAGATGCGTTTCCAAAATCCTCTTCATTTTTATGTCTCAGATCTCGAACCAAATTCAAAACTTAAACTAAAAGAATCAAGTCAGATTGCGGTGCTTGTATCTCATTAGAAACATAACAAAGGAGCTAAATTGCTTTTACACAAAAGAAGAGTGAGAATATTGTTAGTTTTTACCCTAAACAAAAGAACTGTGTAAAAGCGATGAGACAAGCAGTGATTAGAAAAGATAGCGTTTGGACGCTTTAATGGCTGCGTAATGAAACTCTGAGCTAACTTTGGAGTTTGTTCTCTTTTAATCAAGTCAAGACAAGTAAATCACTTCACTCTGGTTTAATTCAAATATGGGGGTTGATACTGTATTTGTGTAGGCCTATGTTTGTATTCCCGGTTTGGAAAATATGTGGTACTAACAGAACTCCTGGGGTACAAGAATTGCCCCAGACACTCGTGATTATCAGCCAATTAATATTTACTACTGGGTTTTTTGTCTGATCTGGTTGGACAAAGGATGTTGTCAATAATTTTTGTCACTCGCATGCGCACTCGAGCGTAGCTAGCCAGTGTTGGCCAATGGCGGAGGCGTCGGTACCGTAAACAATATACGAGTAGCTTGTGTGGGGAGCAGTGATAAGCTCACGGACGAACGAGACGGGAGAAGCTTCGTATTATTGATAGGCACCAATTTGTTAATGTAAACTAACAGTCTTCATTGGGTTCCAAAGTGTGCTATAGGATGCCACAGGGTTCAGTGCTCGGGACAATTTTATTTATATTGTACATGCTTCCATTAGGTAACATAATTAACATTAACATAGTTAACATAATTAACATAATCCGAAATCACAATATACATTTTCATTGTTTCTCGGACGACACACAGCTGTACTTATCAATAAAACCAGGTCAGACAGATAAATTAGATACACTTAGTTCCTGCGTAAAAGCCATTAAGACCTGGATGACTGTAAATTACCTCCTTCTTAACCCTGATAAACCGAGGTTATTATATTAGCTCCTCAAAAACTAAGAGTCTTTATCTCAGCAGATCATCTCCCTGGATAATGTTAGCGTATTGACGAGCTCTACAGTAAAAAACCTTGGAGTTCTGTTTGACCAGGACCTCTCTTTTAAAACGCATATAAACCAGGCTTGTATTTCGTTTAATTGCGTTCTTTCACCTGCGCAACATTGCTAAAATACAAAACATCCTACCTAAGAGTGATGCAGAAACACTTATTCATGCATTTGTTTCCTCAAGGCTGGACTACTGTAACTGCCTGCTAGCAGCGTGTCCTAAAAGTTCAATAAAAAGTTTTCAATTAGTTCAAAATGCAGCTGCAAGATTGTTAAGAAAATAGAACACATGACACCTGTGCTAAAGTCTCTCCATTGGCTTCCTGTTGAGTTTATAATCAAATTTAAAATCCTGCTCCTCACATTTAAAGCCTTAAAGGGTTTGGCTCCGCTCTATCTCCAAAAAGCCATCATTCCATATTGGCCAACCAGAGCACTCCGCTCTCAAAACTCAGGGCTACTAGTGATTCCTCAGGTCTCCAAAATCACTGTAGGAGGAAGAGCCTTTAGCTCCACGCTCCGGTTTTATGGAATAAACTCCCAGCTCAAGTTAAAGAAGCAGAAACAGTCCCTACATTTAAAACTAGGCTCAAAACGTACCTCTTCCAATTAGCTTATGATCAGGTCAGTTAGGTAAAACTCTAACCCACAGCCTGAAGTAAAGCTACCCTAGGAGAAATACTGCTGTGGGAAGTACGGTACACTGAGCACTATCCTCTTCTTCTTCTTACTGCAAACTGTGTCTTATTATGATAATTTATCTGTAGTCTGTTCATTACTATTCACATGGTGTCTCCTGTCCCACTCCCGAGCCTGTCTAGATCGAACGGAGGAACCAGACTGAACGGAGCAACCGTGCCTACTGGATTGACAACAAGGACTGGACGGTCTTGGTCCATCTGAGGGACTCCCATTGGCCCTGGGTCTCTATAGCCTGTCCGTCCACGGGAATGGGCCTCTCCTTCTGTGGTTCTCCCCAAGGTTTCTCTTTTCTCCCCCCGGGTTTTTTGTTTTGTTTTTCCTTGCCATGCTGGAGAGTAAGGACAGGGGACACCCGCGCCGCTCGTCGCCACCCACTGTTGACGCTTATTTGGACATTATGTTTGCCTGGATACTTAATTAGCCTGAACTTTACATTGTCTTATTTACTGCTCTGTTTTATTGCTTTCGGTGCAGCCCTATGAGGCAACTCCTGTTGTGATATTGGGCTATACAAAACTATTGATTGATTGATTGATTGATGTTAGCATCATGCTGCATGCTTACGCTAGCTAGCACTAGCTATGACTGCCGTTTTTTGCTTCTACTGAACAATCTGCTGTGAAAATACAACCATATGGGCCCGATTAAGACTCGACTTTATTCATGTGTGATTCCACCAGAAAACAGCTATAAAGAGTAGAAAATTGTGTTTCCCAAAAGATTCTGTTTTCTTGGCGAAGCCACGCCCCCTTCTATGACGAGATGCCGTCTGTATAGGCACAGTTCAATGAACAGATGATTGCCAACCATTGGACCCGGAAGTAGCCAATCCCATTGGCTATTTCAACAGTCCCCCTATTTCAAAAAATCGGCCCAATTGAAAGTGCATCGTCGTTGGTAGCAATGTAGATGTTCCAAAGGTAATGAAGAAAATGGCTCAGTTGCTGTGGTAACGAATCTAGACTTGATAAACAAAGGGTCACACAATACAAATAAACTGAAAATAAACCACCATATCCTGTCCTCAAAGTACCCCAAATGTATTGTTTTGTTTATGCCCGTTTCTAGCTGGAAAATAAATTAATCAAAGGGACATCTCTGGTTACAATCTCATGTGTCTAATGAGGTCCTGATACAATTTTAACTGGCTAGCGAAGCAACTTACATAATTCCACAATTTTTAATGGCAAGTACAGTTTCATTTAAAATATTACTTTCTAGGTACTAAAACTTGGACAAACTAATTGCAACAATAAAATAATAGTGATATCAATAACACAGCAAAAGGAAGAGCTACTGTGCAATTTTAACAGCCATGTACCTAATTTTCTGTTTGTTTTAAATTGTAGTCCAAACTGTTCTCTAACTTCTCATTCCTAACATCCAGTTTATTCACAGGACTGAGTATAAACACACTTTTCACATTACAATACTAGTGCTTCTTTATGATCGCTCATAATAAGCTGCAGTCATCAAATATGGATTTCATTCCAATATGCCTAATAAAAATAGTTAGTGTCTTTTTTATTACTGTCCAGACCAATACATTTTACTCCATAGTATGCACTTAAATTATTTTTATTCTAAACAGAACCCATGGTGTCTCCAAAAATAACAATGAAGAGTCAGACTAGTATTAATAACCTTTAGGCAGTGCGTTAATTTAGCTATTAGCACTGTAACTGGCTGAAGCACATACAAGCAGTACGAACCTTACGACCAAAAGGTATAATTTGTGGAGAAACGTATATTGTCAAGGTCTGCTCGAAACAATGTAAAACTTTCAGTTCTAATCCGCTCTCCCCAGTCACACCATTAATTGGACATGAATGCTGTGAACACGCCGGAACAGGACAATATTGAAAAATATGGTGAGCTCCATGACTTCAGACTGTGAGGTTTGACACTGGATAATGGTGTCAGGGATCTGAGAGGCTTTTTAGACCAAGCCCAGTGTGATTTAGAACAGTTTCTTTCCTCCCTGTTCATTTATTCATCTTCTATCACTTGCTACTGGTTGGTGGAGCTGAAAATTATGACAGCAACATGGGCCTAGGGGGAATAGGAGGAAAACATGGGCATAGACTGGTGGTCAAATCTATATTTGTAATCATTTACTAGCATTTTAGCATTTTAACACTGCGCCCTAAAAACAGAATAAAGTACTTTATTGTGGTACTTCCAAAATCCTGTGCTGTTACAAAACGTCACTCACTCTGCCAAAAAATTGACACCTACCCCAACATCACATTATGCAAAATACTGTTCAAAATGTGGGCTTTGAGCATTTTGAACACTGCTCAAAGCCCGCACTGTGCTTCAACAACGTATTAAGGACATCAATGACATCTTCAGATGCTGCAAAGGATCATCGGTTTCTGCCCTACACGTGTAAACAAACATGTATGTTGTATGTAAGAAAGAAACACATCAAAGGCCCTCCTGCGGCCGCCCAAATCCACTTTCATGGTACATTACAAAGAGACAATGTGCATCTTCTATCAAAGACCACAGGCCTCCCACTCTCCCACAGTGATTCAACTACGGAGGATGGGTCTCCGTCAACACAGACACATGTATAGTACCATACCATACCAGCTTTATTTGTAAAGTACTTTAAAAACTTTACAGCCTGGCATAAGTGCTGTAACCAAAACACAAAATAAATAGGCAAAAAATATCATAATCAATAATACATAAGATCATTTTCAAACACAAGAGAAAAAAGACGTGTTTTGAGAAGTGACTTAATATGGCAGAGACTGAGCATGTCTAATCTCTATAGGCAAGTTTACGTTGGGTCTTGGGGACCAGTAGCTGATCTGCTGACCTGAGGGGACGAGTGGGAGAGTAGGGCTGAATGGTCAGATAGGTAGGGGGCAGGGGCGAGACTTGAAACTTGACCAGAAAATTGCTAAAGTTGCTATGTCGAGCGTTTTTTCGGTCAGAAGTGCATTATGCAACTTTTTATGTGGAAAAAAAAGTTTATATTTGTGTGTATTTGACCTTGTATATCCAGCAGCTGTATGAGTGGTTAACATGGTGCCTTTATTTTCGATCACAGTGGTCTCTACAATGCTGCAGGATCAATTACTTTCATCCTGGAGACACCATGCTAACCACTCCTAAAAGCTGCTGGGTCAAATACACACAAATATCAACTTTTTTCCGTCTGATTTAGGTTTAAGAAGTTAAAAAGACATCCAGGATCTCAAATCGTTCAAACAGTCCACAAGAGGGGTAGCAGCCTGTGAGTCATGCTTCTTCAGTGGCAAGGCCGTGAGAACCCAGGGTGCTGCAGCACCCTTTGGTGTATAATTCGTGTATTGCAAGCGATATTTTTAAATTAGGAAATAAGCACAGAAAAAGAATTTTTGGGGGAAATCTTGTCCTTCAGTTTCCCCTAACCAAAATACGTTCCCTCGGCTCTGTTCAGTGGCAAATAAATCTGACTATCATCAGTATAAAAATGGAACCCAACTCCAAGTTTCCTCAGGATGGACACAAGGGGGAGCATATAGCGAGAACAATAAAGGGCCAAGGATTCACCCTTGGGGAACTTCAGATGTCAACGGGGCCAAACAGGGAAACAAAACAAAGTAATTCTTTTTATAACCTAACCCAGCTTTATACTTCTCAATAACCTTATCCGGGACCTGTCTGGTGTGTTCTTGGACTTCATGATGCTGTCTGCTCCCCAATAGTCTCTTAACAGTCCTCTGAGATCATCACAGAGCAGCTGTTTTTTAAATTACATTAGATTACACACAGGTAGACTCTATTTAGTCACATGTGATCATTCAGAAATAACCAGGCAACTTCTGTAGGCAATTGTCTACAATTAAAGGAAAGGGGGCCCGGTACTTATGCACATCCCGCTTTTCAGTTTTTTATTCATAAAAAAAAAATTCTAAATCATGTATAAATTTCATTTCACTTCACGATCGTGTGTCAATTAGTGTGTGTCTTTCACATAAAAGTTTTCAGTTAAATATATTTATGGTCCATATTGTGGCAAAATGTTGAAAAGTTAAAGGGGGTCCGATACTGTATGGTTTGGACGGACAGATTTCACAGACAGCACTATTCTATGGCAAACTGTCAACACATTTTCAGAATGAAAGCAATACAACTCAATAACAAGTTTTAATGTGGAAACATATCCCTCTCCAACAATGATCCGAGATTGACCCTCTGTCGTTGACCTTTGTCCCCGCTGCGGCTCGTGGCTCGGCTCCCCCTCATTTAGGAGCAGTTATTTACAAACCTGTGAGCTAAAAAAAAAAAAAGAAAAAGCTCGGCTCCTCTCCTCTGTCACAGTCCTGAGCTGGAGTCACTCAGGTCCGTGTCCCGCTGAGCCAACGAAATGTCACACACACCTGAAGCCCCGGAGTCCAGCCGCTTAAGCACGAAATGACAGCCCACACGCCGCAGCCGGCACAAGGAGACACAAAGGGGCTGCAGATGGCGCCCGGAGGGAGAAAGGCTTTAAGTACAAAAGGAGAGAAACGCTCAAATGCACAATTCAAAAGTTGAGGAAGGTTTTCTTTTGCAAGGTGCTCTTGAAAGAACTATACATTTCACCCACCTATTCTGTACGGGCAGAAAAAAGGATATCGAGATGATGTCTGTGATCTGTTAATTCAACTCGCCATCTGTGGATTCTGTATTTATAGAAAACATGCAGAATCAGAAACACATAAAACAAATTGATTGGCTCTCGTCAAAATCCTCAGTGAAGATGACAGACTAAACATCTAAACAACAAAGTGCTATCATAGTAAAGCAACCAAAAACTTAAACTCTTCTCCGGTTTCCCCTACCACAAAAAACATGTATAACAGGATCCCCACAAGGTCCGGATTTCCCTGAAAATGACATTCTAAAGTCTAAGTGGGGCATTTCTGGTTAAACAACGGTCAAAGACATTTCTTTGTTACATTAAAAACTATTGAAGTTAACAAAAATCCCTGCTTCACTTTCATGAGGTGGTGGACAGTCACTTTTGCAGGCGGACACAGCTTGCAGTCATTCACAAGGGCATTTCAGTAATAACACTCAGAAAAGATTTGCTCCCAGCTGACTGATAAAAAGCCCACAGCTGTGACAGGACAATGTGTTAAACTGGTGCCGTGAATCCGTGATGGCTGCACTGACAAATGCCTGGCTGTGCAGCAGCCGAGCTCGTGGATAATTAGATTGGAGAAAAAAGAGCGAGTAATACCATTTGTGCCACATATAATGTATAACTCGAGTGGTCATGGTGTCGGAGACAAGAGGAGATGCATTGCTCTCAAAACAATCCTGACGTGAGCTTGAATATGATTTCGGAACCTCTGTGTTTCTTTCACACACATTGGAGACAAATGAGACCAAAAGTGAGCCTATAATGAGCTGGTCCTTCAGCTAAAAGAACAGATTTAGGTATGAAAATGTCAACATTATGCAAAATCCTTTGAGTTGCACAATTGACCTTTCACAAAAGCCCCGCCCCCTCCGTTACTGTTGCTAGCTCTGTCAAAATTCATGCCGCCAAGGTGGAGTTTGACACATGTCATAACGAAGATAAGTTCGCGTTAGTGAATCTTTTTGGTGCAATACCAGGGGGATGTTTTCCAGATGGAGGCAAATGTGTGCAACGTGTGCACTGGAGGAAAATATTCAAATTATGCAACGACGGGGAAACAAAAACTATTGAGGCAAAAGAACTGCGGCCTCATGTGACATCAGAAAAAATCCCTCGAGTTACTTCAAATGCAACCAGTACAGTTGTGGACAAGTCATGCTCTCGCACTATTGGGTAAGTTTTCTCATTCTGTTAGTCTAGTATTAATAAAATATGAGCATTAGTGTTAAAGGTACACTGTGTAACATTTTGGACTATATAGTTGCCATCAGTACAAATATGCTCCTAATGACCAGCTCAACACAGAAAATGCTCTTACTGCCGTGGGTGATGAAACAATGGATTTGGATGAGGACCTAACCTGTTTAAATTTCAAATTCTGCTGACTTTAGTCCACATCTCCATGGGGGACGAGCTGGAGAAGTACCCACTCCCGGTAAAGTTTACAGTCATGTCTAAGGAGAGGTGAGCCGCTCACAGCAAAGGCACATGTTTGTTTGTACATTCATGAGGTATTTTTTCAATGAAAATATCTGTGATAAAAATAAATGCTTGTATTTCAATTTTATTTATTGGGTAAAATTCTACGCTGTGTGGCTTTAAGTTGTTTCTAAACTGTGTCATGGTAAATGGTCTCAACTTATATAGCGCTTTTCCACCTTCACTAGGCACTCAAAGCGCTTTACAGCAAGGATCCACTCATTTTCCTATGTCTGCGTACACTGGTGTATGAATGAGAGTGTGAATAGGTGAGTGGATCCTTGCACTGTGACAGCCGGAGTCCTATATCTAACATGAATTTGCACGTTTATATGGCCATTCGTACTTTCATTTTCATGTGCTCCCAGGGGTGGACTTTTGCATTAGCTACACTTTCAAACATGCTAAGTTCTAAACACATACATTATTTTAAGCTATACAAAAAAAGGGAGGCAAAGATGTCCACAAGTAGTTTTAAAGTCTCATAAGGTTGCAAATATAGATTGTTTTCCTTGGCAAGACACCTCCACCATAAAAGCCATTCCATTTAAAGATCATTTAGAAATAGGAAGGACACTGGGCAATAAATAAAAGTAGTTGACATCAAATGGCAAACACCGTACTATGTAAAGTTCTCAGGCAAAAACGAAGTGCAGTATTCGTTCCAATTAATCAATATCATTCAGTTTGTCATCAGTTTGGCATCACAATATTTCTGACAACTTTAAATCATTCTGCATGAAGCCTTCCACTGCTGACAAAAGGGTTTGGCTCAAAAACACAAGATTTGGATGAATAAAGGCATGTGTGAAACTGGCCTGGAGCAAGTGTAATCTGGATTTTTGTCTGTATAGAGACGGACGACAGGAGAGACAGAACACCAAATTCACCGCGACCTGATGAAATGACTACAGCGAGAGAAAGAGGTACTACAGGCTACGTAATGAGCCTTAAAAAGTTTTGTGATGGACAGAAAATTACCCAAAAAAACAGCAGTCATGCGGCAACAGGGGTTCAGAAAATCCTAGCTTTGACTGTGTGGAGTATGTCATTGTGTCCTCGGGCAAGACAGAGTTGTTTGGACATGAACTGACGCCAGCCATTCACTCAGAGTGGTTTTCATCCTATGATAACTGACGAAAAGCCATAAGGAGGAAAGAATAAAAAGCACGTAGCGACTATTAAAAAAAAGGACACATTTTTGACCTTTTGTCTGCGTCCTGTCAAAACATCATCATTTTGTATCTTTTAGACGCCTTAATGGGCCAATTTAAACAGTAAACAGTGAGTGTGGCTACATCTGGCTACTCCGTGTCCATCAATAACGCGCATCTGAAGCAAGTACGAGTCCAATCAATACAGCGCAAAAAGACAGGAGGAAATGTGTGTTTCTTTGGATGCATTAAAAGTTTTCTAAAGGTAAAGATTCATAGACATTTATTAAGGACAGGAAAACGTTCGAAACAATGACTGAAGCTACGGCGCAGACAGGCGGCCTCCAGAACGACAATGCATAAGAGCTGGATTAATGACAGAAATCATGAGAGCTTTTCGGTGTTTTAAAGCGTTCTAGCAAAAGTTACAGCATTTAGTAGCTATTTTCCGCAGCCACACAGAGCCCAGTGACAGCGGGGCTGAAGGCTGTGCGGAATCTACTTTGAGCAGGGGCGAATCCGAGTATACAGGGGCTGGGGCCAGAAAACTGCCAGAAACTAACAAAAATAAAAATGTAATTTTATATTTATCTTTCAGACTGCTGGAAAAAGCAACTCATGTTTGAAAGACTCTGTTTCCATTTTTTTAAGTAGGCCCCCTTCTTTAAAATGCTGTCCCAATAATTGTGTACATAGACTGGAGCATTTGAAACATATATAATTTAAATGTTGGGCTATTTAAATATTAATTAGACTTTAAATCCAAATCCATTACATTATAAAAAGTTTGATTGTAGCCAAAATGTTAAAAATCGCTAAATCTTGAGAAAGCATTTTAAATTTTCAAGTAGATTAAACACATTTTGAAAAGAAGAATTAGGCTTCACGCTGACGTTTGCGACTTGAGGTGACTTGCCGGCTAAAGAAAGACTTGACTTGACAAAAGCTATGACTCGACTTGACCCCATGACCGATTGACTTGGACTTGATTGGGATTTGGACCTTCACGACTTGGACTTGACTCGAGACTTGCATTTAGTGACTTGCTCCCACCTCTGGTGTATAATGCCAACAACCATTATAAAACATATGGACAATTTAAAAAGTTGGGATTACATACTTACATAACATAGCAATTATTCACACAATTCATACATCCAACTAATATTTGTTAATATATATTATGAGCATCCACGAGGGAAGATAGAACACAAAAGTTTGGGCTGGAGCCACAGACGTCTAATAATATCTATGCAAATGGTATTAACATTGGACAGCTTCCACGGAGACTGAGTCTGATTAGCAAAAATTTTAACCAGTTTTCAGAGCGCTTGATTTCTCAGAGAGAGAGTTTTACTTTTACGTATGTTTCTAATGTTACTTGCTTTTGACCCTTGCTGAATGATCGGTCACTAAAAGTGCTTTCACAACTTTATGTCCCCAACAAATAAAACTTAACTTAGGCTCTTCAATAACATTTTGAAGAAGGGTACGATGCAAAAATGACTTCCCACCGCGTTATTATGTTTACTATGTTGTTCCCTCGTGCTTGCTTGAGTTATCACACCTACGGAGCAGGGGATCGGAGTCTGTTTGGATGGAGAGTGAGAATGGGATGGAGGTGAGATAAGCCATTTTAGTTCAACAAAGCATTTTCTAACCTTCATTATGTAAGATCGCGCTCAAGATTATAATCAAATCCCAGCCATAAAGCCTTTAACTAAAAACATAAATTAAACAGACAATAAACATGGGCAAATCTCACACTGGAGCAGTTAAGTGGAAGATGGAGATAATCGCGGTAAACAAAGCCGTCTCCCTGATTGTAGTAAAACAGACAGAATCCATAGTCTCTAATACTGGTCCCCTCTGGGTTTTCGCACTCGGCAGCTTCAGGGCTCGCGGCGGCAGAGGAGGAGTGAGATGTTTCCAATGGGAGTCTCCACATGTTTCAGTGATGAACCATTAAACTGATGAAGAAACGCTGTTCGCGCTGAATATCTGCAAAACGTCCTGATGGGAGCTCATCTACCTACACACTGACATTCCCACGCCAACATCTTCATAGAGAACAGACTCGTGTGCACCTCATATGACACAGCCTCACAACTAAAGCTTCCTCGCAGAGTTTAACTTCACGCCATTAACTTCTTCGAGCTGTATACCATGTTATATTTCTGCATCAAAATCTAAACAGGAGTGTTTTGCTGCATTTGTTTTCGTGCCCACTCCATTGTTGGTACGTTGTAATCATTATTTTGCATTATGAACACCAGAGGAGCCCATCTGTGCGCTTCGGCAAAGACGCCTGGAGTCTGCGGGTGCTTGTTTGTAAAGGCTATACTGGTGTAAAGGGAAGCCAATATGCTAATTTAGAACAGCATTCGGAGCAAACACTCTATACAAGGACAAACAGTAATGAGACGTATCGACCCAAACGCCAATGTCAAAATTCAGCCTTCACACTATTTACAAACCTCGATCGGCGAAGTATGTACAGTATCTGGTAGAAGGTAGAGTAAGTGGAAATATTTCATGAACTTGACCTATTTGTGTCTCCAGATCTGACGTAACATGTTCAAAGGAAGTGGGAAAGGTCCATAGCAGGTGTATAGGACGACAGGCGTCATGAGTAGCAGAATTCAAGTATGACAAGCTGAGTTGGCAGCCAGTGGACACATTTTGAAGATTCATGCACACGCATGAAAAAAGAAAGAACTGTATTTATCTAGTATAGTTGTGAACGCATGGGTGACTGTGTAACAGGGGCAGAGGAGTTCTGCAACAGGAGGGAGCACTTCTGGACATAAATCTTCAACTCAATTTCACACAGCATCCTGGAGGCCTATGTGAGACTCTGGGAGTGCACAATTCAAAGCTAACCCGCCTCTCTCCACTGAATAAAACTGAGAATCTCCATCACTTTTCCTTCTTGAGTTATTCGCAAAAGTTGTCGGCGAGTTAATATCGGCTGTATCGTCAAAGTGAGGGCGCCGTTTTGAATATAGTTTTGATTTTGGGTAGACACATGGCCTTTGCATTTTGACATCTGTTAAACAAAACCGGATCATTCTTATAAACCTACAGGTTTACAGGGATGCTTTCGAAATCCAAGAATGTGCCATTTTAAACTAAACATATCGAGTTTATCGGTGGTGAACGCGTGGGAGGCTGCATCTTATTTCCACAATAAGAAGGGCACGGTGTGGTCTTCCATTTGAGAGGTCGCCCCATCATACAGCATAAATACTGAGGAGGTGGAGGGTAAAGATGAAGGAAACGAAGAAATACTCCTTCGCAAATAGAGCAACGGGAACGGCCAATCGATTTTCTTAATCTCTTTGGGGCCCGAGACCAGTTCTATTTGAAATTACCTTGTGCCATAAAGGCTCAACAGGCACTTAGTCATCGCTGAGACGGGCGGAGGTGAAATGAAAAAACCTCAAAACCTAAATAAAAGGAGACTTAGCAATGAACGTGGGTTACAAAGATCCCCCCGCTTCCAAGTTGGCCGTTTTAAAACTGTTCTTTTCGGCTGCAACATTTCGGCAAGACACTGAGTAATTGCGATTTATCTTGCGATGCGTTGCAAATTAATGGGGCTCCTCTCGAGTTTGTTTACACTCGATAATTGTCATCAAGCTCATACGTTACAACTGAAGGGTGGATTCCGAAATATTGCTAACAATTTAATTACACGAGAGTGCACTTCATTGGTTTGCCTGGCTTTTGATTAGTTTATAGACACTGCCGAGAATAGTGAATGGTGGAGTTTCGTCAAAAACTAAACAAACCTGAACCTAACCCAGATGACATAACATACATCAACATACGTTTGTGTGAATATAAATTACAGACAATACACAAAAACACGGCATTTTTAATTGAACTAAAATGATGGAAGCTCCCTGTAAATGATAAACAATACATTTTCTTTTCCTGTGAGTGATCAGAAATCTTGACTTCGAAAACTTGTGACTTGACAATAACTCTGAGCTCTCCAAGGGGCGGCTTTATTGGCTTATAGAGTGATTGACAGAACAAGGGACCAATCAGAGGAGGTGCTTTGCGGGCGAAAAGTGTGTCTGACACGTTCATTGGTCTAAGCACCACGCGGTCAGTCGTTGTCAAAAGCTGGAACACGAGCATGAGCCATTACTTATCTGGCAATTCATACGAATTGATTTAAAGTTCAGAGATGTTTATTTACTTTGCACTTCATCTATTGTAGTTTACAAATGGCAACATCCGCTGATATTAGCCTGGTTATGTCCTGATATCATTGTACTGTAAGAAAATACGTCGTTATATCGTCATATCAGCTGTTTTACGGCAGCGTGTTCTTGTAGCTGTTGCCTTCTGTGTTTGCTGTTCGTGTGAGTGGCTGAGCTCTTTTTTTTTTTAAAGTAATCTTCCCAACGCTGTTCAAAAGTAAACGATCAAAGTCGCCCCGCCCTCCACTCCTGATTGGACCTGACAGGCCGGTTCACAGGAGAACTCGTCTCATTGGTCAAAGTGGTGGCACCAGAGATTCTGATTAGTTGCTCAAATCAGCAAAGGGCGGGACTTTAGAAAAAATATAATAATCTATTACCACTTATGTTACGTCAAATTGCAGGCTCAGGTGACTAATTATACCCAATCCATTGAATTAGTAAACCATTTAAACTTACAGACCATCACTTTAAGAAAATGAACTTTGTTACTGACCACCTGTACAAACAACACTACTTCATTATCAATATAACCACTATTGTATCCATTGTACTAGCATAAAAAGTGATTAATCAGTTGAAATGATGCGTGAACTTAATGTCTTCCCTCCACAATGAAACTACTACCTGATCCCTTCAATGTGGTAAAACGTCTAGAATACGCAGCTTTGAAGCAGGTGACTTTGAAACCCATTTCAAATGCTCAGCAGTGCCACGAGAAGCCCGCAGACAGGTGAATCTCTAAAGGACCAGTATTTCCCCAGGGCTCCTTCTTCAGCACGTCGCTCTAACAGGGGAAAGGGTAATCTAAAGTCCCGCTAAAGAACGGGGGCGCGGGCGACCGAAATGAGCCGTGCGTGATGGTACCTCGTAGTAGCTCCTGACGGCGTTACAGAAAGCCTCATCAGCCACGATCTGCGTCTCGCCGTTCAGAAACGACAAGAATCGATCCTTCACGGCCTGCAGCTGCTGCTTATTCACCTGCAAAAACAAGAGAACAGACCAAATTAGGGGATCATGCTCACTCGGGGAAAAAAGAAAAGCAAATCTCTAAAGAACGCAGATTACAGTTGTCAAAAGCTAAGGCGACTCGCACTTCTATTCCCTGTGGTTGTGTGGGCTCTCAGTCGTCCAGGAGTTCACCACCGTAGTACAAATGTCAACTGGACTATCCCAATTCTGTGTTATGCTGTCCGCAAATTATTGCTCACCAAGTAGCTGCCAAGAACAAAATGTTTGATTAAGCTCTAAAACTACAAGGGAAGTCACTTGGAGCTAAACAGCCATTCAAGGAGCATGACTAAGACATTTAAAAGCGAACAGACTGAAATGTGAACTTTAAATACAGACAATGTGCACTGATTGTACTGAAATGTCCAGGTGTTTCTTCGGCACAAAAATGAATCACTGGTTCAATCACGCAGTTCGTTGTTCTCCAGGCAGACTTTTGTTCCTAATGCAGTGTAATAACAGACCTTTGGACAAACAAATACTTTTTTATGTGGTTAGAATGAACATTATAAACTGGCTAAAATAAACCTTTCACCTAGTTTTGAAGAGAAATTATCTAATACAAGTAAACTTTTCGAAAATTAAGTCTCATGCCCCCTGAACCGCTCTTTCACAATGTGAGCCCGATGAATCCTAGTGTGGTCATCTTGGATTAAGCCTGTGCCATCAGGGAAGAAGAAATCCATTGATGGAACAACCTGGTGATTCAGGATGTTCAGCTGATCTCATTCTTTGGGCCCATAGTGTTGCTGAGCCCAATAACAGGTGGCAAGTCAATTTTTTTAGTATCAATCAATGTGAGGGACTTTTCAATTCATATTCAAATATGAGCGATCCCAAGAACATCCAGTAACTAACTCTTAATTAATATGTACCCCCTTCTATGTGACATCACTTTATAGTTTGATTCTCGGTGTGAGAGAATGTATTAAAGCGGATGCAGATGAGCAGAGGCAGAACAGATGAGACGGAGCGCGAGTAGCGGATGAAAACGCTTTGTTCGGCCACGACACTAACGCCGCCGAACAAGAAGCTCATTTACGACAAATGTTCTCATTATCAAAGAGGCCGAACGTGAGAATGGAGCTACAGTAGAGCAATGGTTTCACTGTCAGCACTGTAACAAGAGGCTTAGAGACCCCCTCCAAAAAGACAAGGGAGGCCATTTTACTTACAAGACTATTCATGGCATGTCATATATAGATATAGAACAATGTAAAGTGACAGGCGTTAGTGCTTCTCTAATCATTACTTTGGTAAGAAAATCCCTGTGCTAAGTATTAACATTGTTCATCTGTCAAGTGGCAATTTTACAAACAATAGCTGAAAGAAAAAGTTGGCATTTTTCTCTTGACAAAAACATAGTTAGTTAGTGTCCAAATACAGTAGTTGGCTCATCTGAACTTACAAGAGTTTTAACATTATCATTCGCTTGAGCCTGTGAAAAAAAAAGAAGAAAAAAAAGAAAAAAATAATTCTCACAGCACGACACCCCACATCTATCTGATCTGAGCCCTGTCAGAGCTGTCAGATCAAACCGGAAGTTATTTCTCCATCAGATAATCGTCAGCTACCGGTACGTCCTCACTGACCTCAGCAACACACTCAATAAAAAGATAAGCGGGAGGAAAACAACCAGGATGTTAGATAAGACTTCAGTAAATGATTATATGATGATCATATAATTGCAAACAAGACAATCCAGTGGCATCATTAACTAATCACGTCACAGGTTTTCTTTGGCTTGGAATCCATCTACCTAGTCCAACTTTCTTCCAGCATTTCGATTCAGCAACATGTACAATGATGTATAAAAGGAAATGGGGTATGGGAGACCGGGGCTATTTGTCACACGGGGTAAATTATCACATTGCTTTGTACAGCCAAACAAGATGGCGCCTATGTTCCCCCGTCAATAGAAGTGGGGGGAACATTGTGTTAAGATTAGGCACCAGCCTTTGTGGCTAGGGCAGGATCAGGGATAAGCTGATTGATGTTTCACATGACTTGGAAGTAAGTAAGTGCTTTATTTTTCATTGTGCAAGTGTACAACGAAATAGTGTTCAGGTGTTTGTCCTGAGCCGCAGCGACTGAGCCGCGCTGCCATTATGGGCCGACCTGACCCGTAGGCCGGGAAACCATAGCACCCGGAGGAAACCTGGCTGTCTGCCTTCAGCCTCCTCTGACCGTCTGAAACGGTGCAGCGCCTCCTGGGTTTGTCACTGTTTCAGAGCGTGGTGTCCTGCACTGGTCAGCTCCACCTCCTCCTTCCTCTTCCTCCTGTGCACCTCCCTCCACTCCACAACAGTCTCTCACCATCTTCTGAGAAGAGCTTAGCAGTTAATCTGTTTTATTCTCCAGTGAACGTCCATTAGCCAGAACACTAGTAGGGACAGAAGGAATGTGTGGCTTCGCCGGGAGTCTTGCCAAGATACCTCCTCGTTTGTCCCGTTTTTGTTTCCTGTAGCTCCTCTTGTGACCCCTCCACTGCGCTGCAGGTGTGGGGGTCTCTTGGTACCTCTTCAGTGTCTCAGAAGAAGAAACGTATAGGTCCCAAATGGGTTTAGCTGATAAGCTATCTTTTTGTTTACTTTTAAAAATCTGCTTTCTTCAGGAACATTATGGACTCTTTGCAAAAACACTCACAGAAACCACAAATGCAGCTCACAGAAAAAGGCAAAAATGTAGCTGTACTAAGAGAGAGGGAGGTTGATGCATCAACTCACCTCCATAAAAACAAAAAATCTTAAAAACTTTCGTATAGAGGCCACCATGTTAGAAAGTCAAGGCGCCTTGCCAACCACCCACACAGCCACTGGGTCACTAAAATGTCAAATACACACCAATATCAAGGTTTTTTTTGCACACGCAATTCCACAATGCACCTTTAAAGTGCAAATGCTAGATATAGAATTTCTATCACATTCTGGAATTGTTTCGGTCTTCCAACAATGAAACATCCCTGGTGTCACGACTGGGAAAGTTCGTGCCGTTTCCACAGTCCTGATTTACCAGAATATGGCCCTTTCCAAAACCACTGCCTCCATCCTTCTCCTATACGCACCAACACTCGAAAGGAAAGGTCTGTCCGAAACAGACCACGCAGCAAGAGAAGTGTCTGATCAGCATCAATGCAGCAAACTTGTGATTCTTGTAACATTAGTGGGCAGTGCTCTCCTGAAGGACCTTCTGTAAGTGCCTTCACAGAGGAATTAGTAGAAGTGGGTAGGAAAAGGAAGGAGGAAGCCGTTTCAGAAAGGGCCTTGGAGGAATAAGGTTGAGGGCCCTTTTCATGTGCAAATGCCCATCGGAAAGTCATACGAGCCGCCTAACATCACTTTGATGCAGCCAAAACCCAGCTACTGTCTTCAAGTCATACGTAGTTGGTGCTATCCTTAAAGAGATATGGCATTATGACAGCTTTATTTAGTTTAAGGTAACCCAAAGGGAGATATGATATCAAAAGCTATTTACTATTTAAGAAATCATGTTAAACAGTCAGGTTGTTTGGCTGTTTGCTGGCTTATTCATTTCGGAGGAGTGAAATGATTCCATAAATGTCAGTGGCCGCATAGCCCCTGCGCAGTGAAGTGCGGCAGAAGCCTTGTGCTGTACGGGAATCTTACGCTAGAGCCGCGGCGCATTGGCTCAATGTGTATTGAGCAAAATTGAACCATTATTCCTGGGCTTGTTGCAACGCTGCCAGCCACCAAATACATCCACGGAGTCAAAGTGCCAATTTCCCAGTTATCTGCTTCCGACAGCTTTTTGTGTGGGCCATGCCTCCACCGCGCTTCCTTTGAAAGCTTTGAAAATGACATCAACACCAAAAGGCAGGTTGAATTTAATGTCGCACACGAAGCTATGAGCGGCCGAAGGGAGTCATCTGGCAACAACGGGTGGAAAAATGCCGTTCATTTCGGATAAGAAGATGGCAGCAGAGGGCACAAAGCAAGATGTGTAGAGACAAATTTTATGAATGGAAAAAACTGCCTTTTCACAGGATAGTCGTGAACCTCTCCTTTCTTGTTATTTTCTAGATATTTACTAATTTGCTTATGATTTCAAGGTTATGAAAAAAGTCGGATTCAGGTCTCAATAATTATTACTAGTGCCTCTGCTGCGTATTACTAACAGTGAAGTGGCATTTTGATGGAGAACTGTTGAAAGAAAATAAAAGGGACTTTCTCAAGGCCCGCTTCAAGTGGCTTATCCTCTTAAACTAGAAATGACATTGGTACAGTGCCACAGTCATGGAAAACAAACCTCTTGTAGAAGTCTCATCCTGTGTCGTTGTCCGCCCCCAAGGAAGTGAAAAAAAAAAAAATCACAAAAAAATGTCAAACCGATTAAAACTAGTTTTGTTGATGCTGTCCTTGATAGTATTTCTCAAATGTATGGTAATAAGACCCCATAATGCAGAAATAAGAATCTCATGGATTTACACTTCAGTTTGGATCGGACTTCTTTCAAATTTTGGCTGACCATTTTATTGTTTCAAAAGCCAAGATTTCGTTTCTCAGAGACACAGCAGCCAGTGGGATTTGAATCAAAAGCAAACTGTCATCACATTTTCCTTTCCCACCTTGATAACGTTTTTGGTGTTGTTTTTGTCTTCTTTTTCTGGAAAGACACACGCAATAAGCAGCAACTGGATGCAGTTTGTGAAATGAAATGAGCCTTTAAGTGACATTGTTTCACAGTAAATGAACATAGAAACGCTTCCCATTCAAAGGGCTTTGCACAATCAGAGTAATGGCTGTTAATTGTTTATTTGAGCAGAGCACTTATCAGGCCAAATGGTTCATTAGAGGCTTTTTAAATGAAACCACCAGACGGGGAGGAGAAAAAAATGGAAGTATAAATCAGACAACGGGTAACGGTAAATATGACGAGACTATTGTTACAAAATCAAGAAAAAGTAGCGATACTACTATTCGTTAGAGTAAATACCAGGATGTTTGATTTAGGGTTCTGGCCCAGCGTATTCCAGCAAATGACTCTGGCATTTGTTTGCCAGAGAATCCTGCCTCGCGTACCTCGATTAACGCAGTTTCGAGGCAGCCCGTCCAGAAGGAGGGGAGGGACCTGATCATGAGCAGGTACAGCAGAATTATAGCAGTAGAATAAAGTGGCCTCACCTGGGAAAAGAAAAATGGGGGCAATATGCTACTGCTAGCACCAGGGGTATTACTAGATATATCTGATTATGATCTGACTATGCAAGTATTTCTCAGGCACAGTTTTACTTCCTACTTTCAAAGCGGTCAGCCAACGGAAACGCTGCAGTTTGGTGAAAGTACACAGACTCTCTAACCCGATGTCAATGCCCAATCCACTTTCTGTTGTTGTAAAAAGTCGATTTAAAACATCAACAACGTCCCATTGAGACCCTTTTCCGTAATAGATATCGGACGTGTCCCCAAGAGCATTCTCCGGGCAAATCCATTTGCTCAAAAAAAAAAAAGAAAAAAAAAATAGGGGAAAAGTCTGGGCATTTCATTCAGCGCTGACAGGACATTTTTCACAGCTGGACCTTGTGCTGTCGCGTCTCGTTTCACGGGCAAGTCGCCCTTATTGAGTGGGACGGCATTACACAGACACCTGCAGCAAAACCGAGGAGATAAAATGGGAGGAGATTAGGTCGGATTTTCAGAAAGTTCACACTATCTTTTAATCTTTTATAGAAACTTTATTGGAGTATAATGGACTTTTTTTTGACAATAACCATGGCATAATACAAACATACCATATTTCCCACCACAACGGCAGAAAATTGATTTGGCAAAACAGATGAGGAGAAAAATCTGCCCAATGTTTTTTTTGTTCCTTTATCATCATCATTCAAAAATACATTGGAAGATATGATATGAAAGACTAAGCGACTCAGTAGAGTAGGTCTGAACGAAGAATAAAACTCTAAATTCCTTCAGTGTCTTTCGCAGATGCATGCTTCTCTGTGTGTACAGTTGCCATGGTTGCAGAGTCATTAGTTCAGCAATCTGATGTCTGTGGCTTCGCCCTGACACCGAACAAAACTGTCCTTGTTTCTATAGTGTTCATTTAGCTGATTCAGCCACGAAGCACAAACACAGGACACTGTTATTGGAAAAAGCAGTACCTTAGTATGCCGTTTTTAGAAAAATGTAAGATTATTATTATTTTTTTTAAACTTGTCCTTTTGCCGTATCATTTGTTGATTGAAGCTTTGGACGGCTATTCACTTAGTATGATAAGGGATATGAATTTTCTCTCAATGATCATCCTTCCTTCCTTCCTTATTTTCCCGACATACGTTGAAAATGAATAGTATGCTACATAAACACGAACTGATAATGAGGTCTGTGCAACAGGATAAGGTTTTATCCATTTCTATTGCTCCCCTGGGTGCAGCTCTCCTCCTGTTGACAATGGCAGTAGTCATTTCTGTGGAAACACAACTCTGAAGATTTCCTCCATTTCAACAATGATTCATGTTATAGACCTTTTCTTATTGTACACAAAAAGTACAAAGCCGGTTTCTTCAGATTGCTCATCAATGCAACATTCTTACAAAAGCGCACGCTAAATGATTTCCTGTTCCGATGGTAAGAAGACATGCTTTGAGCAATACCGTCAGTGTTGACAGCGTTGCCATCTGTTACCTGAAATGACTGACAGCTCAGACATACATAATAGATATTTCTTTAGGCCATTTTCCCTTTCTTCAAATACGTTTCGTTGACCTCTGGCATTGCCACACTTCGCAGTTCCTGGTCACACCGCTCCAGGACATTAGTGAATTGTGGGTTTTAAACTGAATCTAAATTTTAAAACACACATCGCAAACCTATTCCTTTACAATACTACAGTTAGAAAAATCGCAATCAACAGCGTGCACGGACAATCACTCCACCGTCTGTCAATCGGCCACTCAAAAGGTCACGAGTTCAAATCCAAACGTTCATCCGACCAAAGTGTCTCCTGTGGAAACGAAGGCCAAACACTGAGGCCGAGAGATGAGGCTGGGAATTTGACGTGAATGTGTTGTCAGCTGTCACCTAGACACACGATAAATACCAATTTCCTCATGCTTTCTCCACTGTACGATCCCACCAGGAAAATTTCACGGCAAAACAACTCTATTTTCTTTGATTGAGCCCAAAGCCAGGCAAGTACTGCACTCAAGGGCCTCTTAAAGTGGATTCATTATCCCTGCAGGAGCTAACAACAAGCTTTTTTCAGTACAGAGAAATGCATCTTAGTATAATCATAGCCCGTAGCTGGAGATGCAAGGAGCTATGATAAAGTCTGCCTTTCTGGGTGCAACTTGGGGCTCAAAAACGGGACAAAGTCCAAATTTGAAATAGTAGTTTTCATCCAATTGCAATTATTTGAAGGGATGTGCCAGTAGCAGTAGGGCCGATCCCGGCAGTTTGAGCGTATCGGATCAGATTGGATTTAATGACTGAATCGGGCATAATTAGCCATGTGGTCCTACAGTGTTTGTGTCTTTTACAGGCCCTAAACATAATGCAATAGACCTGAATGACCCTTAGAAGCAGATAGAGCTGCTGTTGTTTTGTGAAGGGGCTTAAACTGTTTTTGTCTTAATGTAAATTGCCCCTTGCATTACCCAATAACCTTTATCCTCCTAAAACTTCTTCCATATTTATAGAAAGGGCTGTAATAGACTAAGGTTAATTATATATATTATATAAATGGTTTCAACTTATAAAAGAGCTTTTCCACCAACATTAGGCACTCAAAGCGCTTCACAGCAAGGATCCACTCACCAATTCGCACTTTGATTCATACACCAGTGTACGCAGACACTGGAGGAAAGGTAAGTGAACTGTCTTGCCCAAGGCAACGACGAAGTGTGCACCTTCAGGTTGCAGGATTGAAACCCCCAACCTTCCATCCGATCATGAGACCAACTGCGCCACAATTTTACAATACAAAAAGACTGCATCGGATCGTATCGGCCAGCATGAAGTGTCAAAAGAGGAGGGAGGAGGAGGCAAACACACATTCAGGAAATATTTATTGATCATCTGAATTTGGAGCAAAGACACAAGACACAGGTGAAACGAAAATGCTGCCTGAAAGAGGAGGAAAAGCTACAACAGCTGTGGTTTGAAATGCCTTTCCCGAGCCCAGGCATTCGGATCAGTGGAATTAA
This sequence comes from Proterorhinus semilunaris, assembly GCA_021464625.1. Classification (NCBI taxonomy): domain Eukaryota; kingdom Metazoa; phylum Chordata; class Actinopteri; order Gobiiformes; family Gobiidae; genus Proterorhinus; species Proterorhinus semilunaris. Next base: position 23,963,278 of record CM038356.1, on the reverse strand, counting down.
ATGCTTCAATTAACACGGACGCGGTCGCAGTAAAATAAGGCACTGAATTACAAATATATCTGTGCCAAAAGTAAGTACCACCGCTGGATCAGAGAAGCCATCGAGATCAGGAAACGAGCACCAACATCTATGAACCAGGACGACGGAGCGAAAATTGAAGGACGCCACGAGGGTTAACACTTGTGCTACCTTACTGACCAAAGACTTATCAAGCCTCAACTAGGAGCACACACAAACACAGTGTTTCAGCTAACACCTGGGTGCAAACTGTGTACGAATCGCAATACCTGCAGCAGGCTCCATCGCGCGGAGGTTATCCAATGTCCCTCACAGTGACAGAGCTGGGCCCGGTTTGCGGAACAGTGATTATTGGCCACTGTTTGAAATTCAATACGGAAAATCCCTCTGGAGCGGAGCCATCAAAGCCACCCTTTATGTGCAATCTACAGCCGCCCCACGGCACCGAGGCGTCCGGCGCTGGGTGAACGTTTAAGCGCATATGGATCAACGCTGGACGGAGGAGATTACAGGCGAGAATAATACCTTTGTGTAAATGGGCTTTCAAAATGATATACTGAAACACAGGGCATTTGCAAACCAGATTTATTTTGTGGGCGTTGAGTTCGCAATCAACAAACAGAATTGAGTTTATTCTCCCATCTGGGGTGGCCATAAAACCGTCTGCCCTGCATTGGACGAGTGACTGGCATATCGGTGGCTGGACCAAGAACCAAGCGGATTCCATTTTACTTTCATTAGCAGGTTAGTTGCCTCTGAAGCATTTATGAAACATGATGATGATATACAGACGGCATAAACAGCCTTAAATAGTTTCTTCTTCTTTTCTAACAAATGTGTCCGGTCGCAAAATGAGTTGACACGAAGAAGAAAAAAGTTCATGCAGAAGGTAAATTCACACGGGGGTCAGAAACGGTTCAACTACAACCCGAGAAGAAAGGAACAAAGTCATTTATGTGTATCGGTATAGAGCTTTTTTTCGGGCAATTGCTCCATGGACGTGGCATGCTTTCAGGGCAGGGTTCTAGTATCAGAGCGGCTGCAGCGTGTTTATTTGTAGCATTCAGGCTTCAGCTGTTGTTTTTGCCCGTTGGTGCACTAGGTAAGAGTAAGCTGTGCCACAAATTGGCGGGTGAAGACAAATACTTTCTGGTTATGTTGGGCTGTGGGATGAGCTTGGGGTAAATGAGAGGAGCATCGGCACGATCTTGTTTAATGAAACGTGAAATATCGATGCGGAGATTTTAGAAAGACTGAAAAAAGCATGATAGAGAACCTCTAAGTTGGTCCGCGGTCAAATGGAAGCGCGATGCTAGACGGGACCATTGAGTTATATGGAGGCATTTTCCGTGAGGGTTTGTTTACGCTCGGACTGCCGTGGCTGCAGGAGATGCCGACAGAGACAGTGGACAGATGGTTAAGGCTCGTTAAATGTGACGTGAGCGGAGCAGACAGACACTCATGGGACTGTCAGTCTGTCAGTCACACACAAGATGAACTCACTAACGTCCAGCTCACTTCAGACGGGCGGGGTGAGACCGGACACCTGCGCATTACCGTTTGTGTGCGTGATGGAATGTGCAGTTCTTTTCTTTTCAAAAACCGGTGGTGAGCTCCTTGTGCTCCGTGTCTGCGTAGGTTTCCTCTGGGTACCCTGGTGTCCCCTACCACTAAAAACACGTACGTAATAGGCCAGAATGAATGTAGTGAGTGAGTGGCTGGTGGTGGTCGGAGGAGCGGATGGCACAGACTGGTTGCCGTTGCCGCCTTCTCCTTCTTGTTGTAGCTTACCACCCGTGAGTATGGCATGAATGAATAATAAGGAGAAACTTGGTAACACGGGCTTGAAAAGTGTTATTACCATTATTACCTCGTGAGTGTCAAATCTCATCAGATCTCGGAAGCTACAAGCAGAGTTGGGCCTTGTTAGGACATGCAAGAGAGTTTTGACAGCTTGTGTGTGAGTGAGTGGTTGGTGGTGCTGGTCAAATTACGAGGTTCTATCTACGTTCCCTGCGATATTTAATAATGATAATAATGGCTAACACTTGTGATGCGCTTTACGAGCCTGTATTACCAAGTTTTTCAATGCGCCGCACTGTAGTCATCGTTCATTCACTCCATACTCGGTGGTGGTAAGCTACGACTGTAACCACAGCTGCCCTGGGGTAGACCGACGGAAGTGAGGCTACCAGTCTGTGCCATCGGCCCTTCCGACCACCACCAACCACTCACTCACACACACTACATTCAATCTAGCCTATTGTACATTAGTAGTAGGGGAAACCGGAGGAAACCTGCGCAGACACGGGGAGAACATGCAAACGCTACACAGAAAGGCCCCCTGGGACCTTCTAGCTGTGAAGCACGAGCGCTAACCGCTGTACCACTGCATATTTAGGTTTAAAATCACTCATAACAACAATGGAAATGGCTAATACATTTAAAATAGATATTACTCGGTTTCTATTGAATATTAATTTATTTATGATTGATCTACTCGAGATTTAGTATCTTGGCAAAATGTTGAAAGCCTTGGCAGTAAAGCAAAGAAATGTGACCCAACCCACTCTCCCCCATTTACACATTACGAAAATTGACCAAAATATTTCAAAACATTCCCTACTCTTTTAGAGTGAGATATGGGTAGAAAGGAGCAGCAGGACAACTCTGTTAGTCTATCCCGGGCAGCTGTGGCTACAATAGTTGCTTACCACCACCAAAAACACTGTAAACGTCAACTCAGGCACTTTATTTTGAGCCATATGTGCAGTGTAATAGCCATATCCCAAACCTCTCGAAATAATACTCATTCACACCAAAACAGACGTATTCCTCCCCTCTTGCTGCAGGAGGCTGGATGAGTGGGTGGACTTTGCGCGTGGGGTTTTCCAGGTGACTAAGGCATCCACATGACGGCGAGCTCCGAGGCAGCTCAGAGTTAGATTCACCGTTGTGCGTTTTTACATCCGCGTTTGTTTATGCTCTAGGCCCCCAATTCAATTTGCTTCCACTCCTCGCAGTCACCGATACCGTCAGCTAGCAGTGCGGACCGCCCCCCTCGGCCCATCAGTGATGTGTGTGTGCTACATTTAGACCGACTGTTGGAGCGGACAGGAAATAGCTGTTGGACGAGGTAAAAATAGCAACAGGAAGTGAGAGTGACGAGTCTAATAGCTTTATCGCTTTGGCTTATTGTTTTGAGCTACATTAGTTCAGTGGTTCTCATGGTACTTACCTCTGTTCACCTGGAAAGGTTTGGGGAGGAATTAAATATGTGGAGGACTATTTTTGGGTGGCACATGGTTCCTGAGGGAGCGGACCCACGGACCTCAGGAAAACCACATGGCAATGCACTGTGTAAATAAAAACACCCAACGCCCGCCCGCTGTCTGCCACTCTGTTCCTTGGCAGGAGTCGAGCCCTTGTGGTTATAAATGGACTATTTGCTTTACGATGCTAATGTAGATAATTATTATAACCGCACTGTTCGGTTCTTTCAAATGCTCTAAAATAGGGCCATATTTTGGCAGATTTTTGGCACGTTCCCAGCTCTGAGTTGCGACCTTCGAGGACAAATGGAACGCAGCATCAGCGCTCGCAACACGGCTAAATAAAAAGGCCGTCATTTGCGGGAAAATTGAATGGAATGGACAGTTCTACCGATGTCCCCAGGTCATTCTAATCCCTCCCGTGTGAATAGGGCTTTAAAGTGACTCTCTTACATGGACAAATTTGGAAACTACAGCCTTTTGGGTTTTCATTTCACCTCAGCACAGGACTGACACAACAGCCGCATTGCACCCGTATCCACCAGTCACTCTAAAAAAAATCTAACTTTTTTTCTCTCCGGGTAGAAGACCCAAAGTTACTTCTTCATTCAAGAGCTCTCCCCTGACAGAGAGCACCGCACAAGAAACCTGAACAAACTACACAGCGCCGAAATATCTTCTGTTGTCACCACCGGCGGGCTAATGAAAAAGGACGGAGATGATTACATCAGCCGTGTGTTTGGTGATGTATTTTCTCCAGCTCCTCTGCCGTGCACAGGTCAAATATTTTATTTACGGTACTCTGAGGGATGGTTTGAGCAGCAGGCTGTTATTCATTTTCAGGATGTTCACAGCAAACAACTTTTATTAAACATCTTTTGTTTGTTGTTTTCATTTATTACTCTCGTACATGACTCGAACCTGCACTTAGCTGGAAAATAATTATAGAAATCTCCATAGATCTGCTGCTTCTTACCAGCCCAACATTGTGTATACATTATGGACAAAGGGCAATACCAAGAAACTGTGCTGTATTATGATAATTTCTTGCCAGAATTTGCCGTGTGCTACATTATTTAGCTTGTATGTTGCTCCCTTGCACATCACCACAGCAGCTCACATGGTAAAACTCGCCCACCACTCCCTGATTCCTTGCCTGTGTTGAAAAAACAAAAGCCAAGAAAAATAAACAAGTTGCCCATTTTCATTCAGCCATTGCCGACAATAGAATTGTACAAAGACTGAAAAAAATAAATTGCAGGCTAAAGTGAGTTTGGCCACTTGTGAGTGCTGTAATCTAGACCGCATCGATTCAAACCACTAGGCTGGCATTCTTTCTCGCAAGGGTTTTGTGTAGCCACCGGCAGCAGGCTCGATAAAACACGTCCCTCATGTCCATAGAGTCACCATCTGCCGCCTAAATGCATAACACAGGGGGGGGATCACAGTTGGAAAAACAACAACAGTAGAAATTAAAAACATCGTTTTTTGTTTGTTTTTATTTTATTTTAATTGTTGTTGTTTTTTGTGTGTGAAAATGCCAATGTAACGATGTAAATATTTTAAATAATAACGCACTGTAAATAATAGCTCAAATAAATCACATCAAATCAAAACAAATCAAATAGTCGAAGCAGCAAAAAAGAGAAAAGTTGAGCTTGAGGAACATTCCCACAAAGCGCAGAAGAAAAGGGCAAGGTAGGTTTGTTGGTTAGCAGTCACCTATAGTCACCAATTCAAATCACTATTTGTCATATTGGGTCATGCTGTACGCGGCCACACCATCTCTGTAGTACAGCCATAACCTTGGTTCCATTATAAATAAATAGGCTAATCTCAACGCACTCGCTAACGCGGCTAGTGCTAACATCAACAGCAGCTTAAAAATACACTCACTGAGGAGGCTCTGCACCGTTAAAACCTAATTGTTGCACGGAAAGAATTACCTCTGCAGTACTTCCATGTAGCCTTTGAGTAGAGTCAGAACTCTGGCACAATTGAGCCCAGCAGCTGTAATCGGGAACTAAAGTGTGCCCATTCGTTTACGCATATCAAGTAGCCATGTGCTCCAGGTGTGACTCAGGCCTTCAAAGTAATGCAATAGACAAGAGAAGGCTACGCATGCGCAACTCAACTCAACATTGACCAAGCATGCATTTTGGAAGTGAGGACTTGATACCTCCTTATACTCCACTTTATGGTTAATCCATAATATAAAGCCAAGATAAGACAATGTTTTGAATGTAGTGTCACCACCTGCAGCAAAAGCTGTAGTCAGCGAGTGGCCAGTGTCTTGAGAAGAACTGTGGGCACAAACCTTGGGGTAAACTCAGTATGAGGAAGAAGACCGTAGTCCCTAATGATGTTTACTGCGGTTTGCAGCGGTCACATAAACATCCCTGGGCTTTATCTGTGAGAATGCACTAATCTTAGAAACTCCAATGTTCGCTTTAACTGTTTTTTAGTTGTAGGCTGTTGCCAATACGCCAAACATCAATTACTTTGTTTTTTAACACAGTGCACATTTTCCCGGTGCATATTTCCTGTAGGTATTGTTTGCAGCGGGAGCCTATCTGAGCTACTTTGTGCCTTAGGCAGGGCAATTGCTAGAAATTGCACCAAACACACACCTCTGGACTGTGGAAGAGCTGCTGTATGGGGACAATATATGGGCATCTAAAAACTTTAAGTAAATCATTTGTACAGTGACTATTTCGGTTCAGTTATCCTCAAATAACTTGGGTACTGCTCCATAAATACTGGATTTCCCTCCAGACATTTCGGGCTCGACCAATCATAGAAAAAAGCGGGACGTGGAGATGCAGTAGATCAAGCGCAAAACATTTACAACTGTGGCTGTAATAGATCGTGGTGTGTGCTACTATGATTCTGTTCTTGAAAAAAAAAGAGATCGGCCTTAATAAAAGACACTTTCCTCTTTTCTCAGGACAGTTTTTTCCCCCAATTAAATACAACATCAGTGTGAACGCAGAAAGCATGTTAGCGGTGTTGATAAAAGATCTCCAAGCGAAGAATAAATGAATGAATTGGATTAACACTATTAAAAGCAGTTCTCCTTGTTTTGATCGCTCAGTGAATGCTTTTTCAGAAAATACCAAATATTTTGTACAAAAAGTCATAAACTCATCCTTTCAGTGGTTTAAAGCAGTCATTTTTTGTCGTGCCCCTTGACCCTTTTGAGTGGTACTCTTGTCTACCCCCTACCACAAGGGTTGTTGTCATTTATTTAGAATGCAATCTCTTGAAAGCAGTATTTGTAAGTGAAAGTGAGGGCAAATAAACGTACTTTGGGAAATGGACGCTGACCTCTTGAACCACACTTTTAGAAGTACAAAACTGAATACAAGACGAAAGAATAAACTATCTGGTGTCTTTTTAGTGAGACTTGGGCGGGAATTGTTGCATCCTTTTTTAATTGAAGACTTTGCGACGCCGTCTGCGGAGGTCAAGATGATTACCTTTATTGTCACTATGGAAACAGAATCTGTGTGGCTTTTATTATAGTCAGCTGCAATTAGCAGGGCTGGCATTCAACACGGAGTCACAATATTCAGAACAAAAACAAGCAAAAACGAAACCCCGCGGTGACCCCAATTATCTTTTCGTTCGATGGAGATAGGTTTGTATCCAGTTTTGTGCTATAAACTTCTGTTCGGTACGAGCCGGTGTGCATTTGCTCACTCTGTCACAGTGGCACCGGCTCAGGCACGCTGTAACATGGAGAGAAATGAGAGACATGTCACAGCTTGATTAAATGTGTCGCCAAATGCTAGATTTGTAAAAAAAAAAACACCACCTCTCTGGTATCGATACAATACAGAATCTGACCTAACACTAGCACTTTTAAATGGAGATGAGGGAGAAAATATACTGCCTGACCAATAGAAAAAGGCGGCACAAAAAAAAGAGTCACACACCAAGGTGACCAAGAGCTTGTATTGATGATGGGAGACTGTGACCACTGCGTGAAGCCCTCTTCAGCACATCCCAAAGATTCTCAATGGGGTTAACCCTTTCCCGTTATATACCGTTACCTTTTTTTTGCAGATCCGCTGACAATTCTTTTGCATTCCTCATGACTCAGAAACCAGAAACGTCAATGCAGGACTGGATGAAAGATGCAAGGGTCTGTCAGGAGCCCAAAGACTCGCTGACCTTTTATACACACACACTGATTACAAACGCAGGTCACAGGTGGGGATGCTCACCTTTAGTAGTGATTCAAACCTGTTTGTCTCAACTTGTGTGCATATTATCAGGCTAAGATCACCAGGGTGTGTAAACTTCTGATCAGGGTCATTTTGGTACTTTCTTTTGTCATTATGATTTAAAAAGAGCAAGCTCAGTTGTTTCACCATAAATGGCTTCACACAACCACTAACTATGAGTTGGAAAAAAAACCGTATGTTATCTTTCATATTCTCTGAAAAATCTGCCAGGGTATTTAAACTTTTGAGCACATCTGTATGCGTTAACTTTATATTATACAACTTTGAACTAGTGTTGCAGCATAACGAAACACTGTATGGATTACAGATTTTACAGAATTATACATTTTAGTAATATAATATAAATGAGATCACAAATATTTGAGATGGTGGCGAGACGGTTGCATCATCAATCATGTTTCCCATGTGACTGAAGGTAGATATTCTTCAGTCTGCCGGTATCTAGCCTCTGTGCTCTGAGACTCACCTAAGACATGCCGTCCTCTTTTGCCAAACACAGATGACCAGCGGATGCGACCGCAGGCTGCTCGATCTTCTCTGTGTGTGTCTATGGATTTAGAGCGCCGAACCCGCAGTCACAAAATGTCCACCCAAAATGAGGTCACGTCCCAGCCACGCAAAGGTCGGTAAACAGTTTCTGTAGCGGTCACCTCAGTCGCCAAAAACAAATGAGAAAGTCTGGAGACACACCGCCATGTCTGATACATTCAATAACAAATGTTATCAGGCGGCAGCACAGCGTCTAGCAATGCATAATATTCAGCAATGCATAATTAACTACCGGAGCAAAGATCCTTCTTTTCATTAATTACTTCGTGAAAAATATCATGATAGAGCAAATGAGATGCAAAAATGAAAGGTATTTATGAGTCACAATGGAATTCAGTCACTTAACAGGCTCCAAAAACTGTTGGTTTATTCACTCTCTATCAAATGAACCCATCTAAATGAAGAGAGCGAGGACACTTCTCAGCTGTAGAGGTACTTTAATAGCTCTCTATAAACTATGGCCATTTACCATTTAAACATTGGAAGTACAGAAGAGGAAGAGGACAGTGGCGAAGGGGCATTTGCTGCTCAACACCCCTTAGGCTTAATAGTATAATGCACTATATTTCTGTTTTTTCACATGACACGAACATTCATGTTGTCTGGAATTGGCGAAAAGCAACAGAGTTCACTTAAAGGTTTAGATACCAGACAATCATCTGGGTGGTCACGTATCAAAGCGAAGAGTAAAACAGCACTGCGGATACTGCTCCATAAATACTGGATTTCCCTCCAGACATTTCTGGCTTGACCAATCACAGCGCGGGAAAAAGCGGGTCGTGGAGATGCGGTGGATCGAGCGTAAAACATTTACAACTGTGGCTGTAATAGATCGTGGTGTGTGCTACTATGATTCTGTTCATGAAAAATAAGAGATTGGCCATAATAAAAGACACTTTCCTCTTTTCTCAGGACAGTTTTTTCCCCCCCAATTAAATACAACATCAGTATGAACGCAGAAAGCATGTTAGCGGTGTTGATAAAAGATCTCCAAGCGATGATCAGAGGATGAGGAAAGTGGCCACTTTTGGGAAAAGCTACGATCACAATGACACTTCGGCCTTTTGTGGAGAAATCCGTGTGTCAAAAGCTTAATACAACCTCTCAACCTTCATCCCAGTTTCCAATGTACTTACATTTATTTGTTGAAATAGTAATACTTAATTACTTTTAAAAATGAATCGGACTAAAAGTAGACAAAAACCTTTCGAGTTTTTGTCGACTAAAACTATCACATTTAGAAATGTAACTAAAACTAAAATAATTTTCATCCAAAAGACTAAAACAAAAAACTAAGAGGGCTGCCTAAAGGGCCTCACAATTGGCTCATCGACCGCATTGAAATTACCATCAGCAGCAAACACAGCAAAGTAGACTTTTAAGAAATCGCAGTCACAATAGAGTACGGGCTGCGACTGGATGCGATTGATTTGGAAAGTGTCCGAAAGCGAATGGTGAGCGGCTGGGCAGAGGCTGGTGAGCGAGTGTTTCACGGGCCACAGACATCGATTGTGGACAGTGGTGCGGACTAGAGTGATGCAACCGGCTCGGACAAATATTTAGAACTTCTTTTCGGGCTCGGGTCGGACTCGGACACATCAGCGCGTTAAAACAAATCAAACTGGTGTAAAATTAAAAAGGGCCTGTTTAGTTGACGTGACTTAGCGTTCGTTTTTGTGGGAAAATAAATAAAATAAACTGGGCCCGCGGTGCACGATGTTGGCCGCCCCACACGTGGCTGGGGGCATTAGCGCACCACTGCTTTTACGCACCAAACTCAGCAAGACCCTGAGCTCAGGCCCTGCTCCGGGGAAGTGACCAGCCTCTGTCTGACTTAAGGGAGGGAGTGCTCTGTGGAGCTCGCTGAACTCTTCGTGACGGTCCAGTTCTGTCTGAAATAGTTCACTCTGTGGCGGTGCAGAACGCAGGGCGCCATGTGCCATGCAGTGTTAATTTTGACAAGATATTTTAATTTAGTTTTAGTCTTAGTCTTTTGACGAAAATGTAATTCAATTTTAGTCGAGATTTAGTCAAAAAAATACCCTAAATTTTTGTCGAGTTTTAGTCGACTAAAATTAGGACAAATTGAATCGACTTTGTATTCATAATATTCATTATAATCATATTTAATCAAGCTTCATGGAGCTGCTCCCTCATGAACAAAGCTCAGAGCTGTTCCTTTGGCAGTGAATTTACATGATATGAGGCTCTTTCAGACTATCAATAGAAATTTGGATGATTTTAGTCTCTCCTTTTCATTTTTATTTAGTCTCATTTTAGTCGACTAAAATATCTGGACATTTTATTCATAGTTTTAGTCTCATGAAAAACATTACATTTAGTTTTAGTCCAATTTTAGTCGTCAGAAATATCATTTTGACTAAAATTAAGACTAAATATTTACACTGGTGCCACGCCAACATTACGCGCTGCGTAATCTCACTTCAAAGGCTTTTCTAAAACCGTGCAGCGCTTTAAACACATGATTTATCCATTTAGCAAAAACAAAATATAACACGTAAGTCCGTGCTGAAAGAGAGAGGGCAAACACTGCTCTTTTTAGCAGGTTAATGGGTTCTGTGAAGCGCACGCATCACTGCCAGTGGAAATGTGGTGAAAGCGTCTCGATGTGCGTTCGCTCTAAGCGCACGGACGGAGAGAAGTTTTGACAAGTACTGAATTCACCTGCGCTACGAGGTAACAGCGGGTTTACGAGCACCCCCAGACGGACAGAAAAAACGGCCCGATCCGCGCTCTAGACCAAATGAGGGAAGAGGAAACATCGTCTAGCCTCTATATACAGTACCTACAGCAGGACTCGCACGAGACTGATAGTGGCGCTCACTATTCTCTCACCAGTCTCTCACCATGTGCGACTGAGACAATTTATCTTTCACGCTGCTATATTCAGTCGCAATCAACCTCCACTGAATTTTGTGCATGCATGACATTCAGCTGCGACCGATGATCCAACTGCGATTCACACCTCATGCGGACCGTCATGCGGTCAATAGCGCTCGCTCACCAAAAGAGAGTGTTCACACGACCTTCACGATCGCATAGTGCCCGTGCGCCAATGGTGACAGGCCCTTAAAACAACACTGGTACTTGCTTTAAAACATCTTTCTTAATTTTGATTTTAAAATATAGTATTTATAACTCTGCAAAGTAATTCTCTGTCACTGGTGTCCATAGAGACTCTAATGAACAAAACACACAGATCCATATCATTTTCATCACGTAACTCGATTAGGCGGATCAAAGTTATTTCAAGCCGCTCCGAAAACTGTGTTATAGAGAGTTAAAGCAGAGCTCTAACTTTAGTATTGCATTTTAATCCAATACTAGACAGTAGGTTGTAACAACGCTTGGTCCGTGCACAGCTGTACCCCAGTCTAATTCATCACAAACTGGGGGAGATTTATCACCTGCCGCCGCACGCCCTGTGCAAACACACACTTCAACAAAATTAAATTTTCCCTTCAAAGGCAGAGAGGTGTCGCTCCGCAACTTAGATTGAACTGATCACCTGAGCTTTATGCAGGTATATGAGATGATGTACGGACTGAAATAACTCCAAACATCTGAAGCCACGGATATTAATGTCTCCTAAATGTGCAGCAAGAGTTTGTACTCAGTGCTACTTCAAAAACTCATGGCATTGATAGAGAAAAGGTTAGTATTCTTTCTACACGGCAGACGGTGCCAGATTTGATTCATGAGGTGAGTGGGGGCCTTTGTTTGAAGTTTTGTCTAGGTTAGATGTTTCCAATCAGAGAGCTACTTCAATGAGACGTGAGCCAAAATATACAAATTATAACATTACCCTGTACTTTACTATATTTACTTGAATGTTAACAGATTGCTTTCAACACTTTAAGACAGACATGCCCAAAGTCCGGCCCGCGGGCCAATCGCGGCCCCCGACATCATTTCATGTGGCACTACACAATTTAAGAAATGTACATTATGTACAGCCCACGACCAGCAGTTTACAGGAGAAATGGCACTTAGTTTGTTTTGCTACTGCACCGCTGAGGACAGCTTGGAGCAGAAACTATCCCGAGGCTTTACTTTTACCACGTCATGGACAACTCTTTTTGTCAAACAAAACAACATTTTTAACTACAGCGGAGTAGCCTACAGAACTGACGCTACGAAGCTCCTCTCCTCAGGTTCATCCACTGCTCTTACGCAATATATAGCATTTATACTGAAATTCAGAGCACAGCATCATTCATCTCTTTGAAATCTCTATGTGATCCATGATTACTCAATTCTAAATTCAGTTTTTATAATAATTTAGTTGACAATAGCATTTTCAAACAGGTTTCAGTGTCTGTTTCCATGTTTCGGAAATTGAAACTTCAGCTGTTGCATTTTCCTTTATATTCTTAAAGCTGTTCATATTGCTTACATTTAAATAAAATTAATTTATAGAAATAGGCTAATCGTTTATTCATTATTGAGGATACTGGCCCCTGGCCTTGGTTTGGTTATCCAATGTGGCCCTCGTGGACACCTCTGCTTTAAGAACAAAAATAAAATGCATCTAAATCGTGTGACTCATCAAGCTGAATAAGATGACATTCAGAGTATAGATAGCCCATAAATTGTTATGTTCAAATAGCCTGGCTAACGCCAGACTGCTGTGTGCACTCGAATCCTTTCAAACTCCACAGCAGCCTGGGGACCATGGCCGAAATCTTCGCATGGATTTGAGGACCGATCACAGAACGAGTAGGGACCTTTAAGACATTGACGCTATTCGATATACGGAAGCTTGTAGTTTGTTTACGAATTAAAAAAAACAAAAACGTTTATTTACGGATACAACATGACAGCAGCAGACGCGACGCCATCTTTCAATCAAGCTTTAGACCGTGTTCTAAATAGTTTAGCTAAAAAAATTACAACTGGTACGTCATACGTCATCGGATACGATGATATGATTGGCTATGGCCACGTGCTGACACATGATAGACATTCGTAGCGCCGAATAAACGGCTATGGACAATCGTAAACCACACCTCTCCTACGAGAAAATGAATTGGTGGTCCCCAGACTGAATATCACTTGTGATTTTAGTCTGGCCAGGCTAATGTTTAAAGCTGCCAGAGGGAGAAAACAAAGAGAAAACAACTTCTCTTTCACTCATTACCAAAACTGCTTAAACAAATGCTGAATTATGAATAGGCTTATATTTTCTACTAAATATTCATTCTCAAAACATTCATTAGGATCCTATTTTGACTTGGCTGTATTTGTTTGTGCTAATTATGCTCATAGGACAACAGAAACCGTCTACAATTAGTGAAAAATAATGATTTCATGAACACACTTCCTTCCCCCGCGCTAGGCCAAGCCCCCTAGTATGAAGCAATGCTGTCTGCATCTATGCTTTGTTGACATACTGTGTGGAAGATGAATGAAGTAAATGAACATAACTATCCAATCTAACGGGGGGATCAAACCAACCTTTGAATAGCTGTGCTATCATTTCTTTTGTTCCATAGATATGTGGGAAAACAGAACAAACTGCTTTTCCTGTCTAGAGGTTGAGCGTAAATAAAAAGTCAGCAGTAATGCATAAGTAGAACATTTTGATATTCGCTTTACATTGTGCCAACTTGTGCAATAATGTTTTCCTGTCCTCGGACTGACAAAATGTGTAAAAAATAAATAAATAAAAAATTAGAAATTCAACTATGTGTGCAGTGTTTGAGCTATGAATCACTCAGGTTCAAGAATGTGTCTCTACTTTCGAAGACTGATACGAGCTCTGTGCTTTCTCAGCTGTTTCCAGGTTTTGTGTTGGATTTAGGAGAGTTTCCTCCGGTTAATGATGACAGCTGTAGAGACCAGTAATGGCTCGCCGAAAACATTTAGCTTCAGTTCAAGGGTGGGAAAATAACAGCTGGGTTCTACAATGAACATGTTGTGAAGCACTGTCATTACAGTAGATGTTCACAGACTGGCAACCTTTGATGAAAAAACAAATCTAGCTTTGTCTTTGCAGCGCAGAATAATATTGTGTCTGTTGTATTTGAGCCTCGCCAGCTGTGGAGAGAGAAAATGGAAATTCCGTTGACAAAAAATATCTTAAATTTAGCTACCGTTTGTTTTCCAAAATTGTAACATACAGTATCAGTCGACAAAATTACATGGCCTTCTGCAGCTAATACTACTTTTTGATGGACAGATATATGGCTCCGGACAAAAACAAAGATGTTAAATGATAACAGTCCACACGTTTTCTCACGCAGGATAAAAGCAGACAGATGTATCATAACAAATGGTAAAATGGTTTCTTGATTTGGTGAAAAGAGTGTTGAGCGTGTGCTAATGAGTGCTGCGACGGGGCCCAATGAGGCAGAAAAGCTCCCAGCGTGCTACAAGAAGAGCCCCGAAAGAAATAAAGAAAACATAATAATAAATGCAAAAAAGGAGAGAGGGGGAGCATGGAGGAGAGAGGCATGTGTGACTTCACCAGCACAGGGTAAAAATAGCAGCGTGGAACAGCCTCGCAGGCCATTTGAATCAATTGATCATCGGGAAGTGCGGTTCTTTTATTAGATTTCAGTGTCCGGATAGAGAGAGAGTGAGAGAGCTGCCGCCATTACACGATACCATTTCAGCCACTTCATCACCGCAGAATAGGCAACACCTGATGAACCTTGATATACGCAGGAAAGAAAATAGCAATTGGCATTTTGTTACACGGGCACTCATTACTTTAGGTGACGAGTGGTATAACATGCGTGTGTGTTTGGATTGTCCAAGTAGCCACATTAAAGCAACATCATCATCAGCTTTTTACCATCTGAAAAACATTGCTAAGATCAGAGGAATAGTGTCAAAACCAGACTTGGAGACACTCATCCATGCATTTGTCTCCAGCAGGTTAGACTACTGTAACGGCTGCTCACTGGCCTTTCTAAACGAGCTGTTAGAGCTGCAGTACATCCAGAACGCTGCTGCTCGAGTCCTGACAAGAACCAGGAAATACGACCATATTAGTCCAGTGCTCCGGTCTCTGCACTGGCTTCCTGTCGCTCAGAGAATAGAATTTAAAACAGCTCTGCTTGTGTACAAGTCTTTTCATGGTTTAGCACCAAAGTACATCTCTGACATGTTAGAGCCGTATGAACCATCTCGGGCCCTGACAACTTCAGGGAGGGGTCTCCTGGTGGTTCCCAGAGTCAATAATAAACACGGTGAGGCTGCGTTTCAGTTTCATGCAGCTAAAATCTGGAACAGTCTTCATGAGGATGTGAGACAGGCCTCAACTCTGACAATGTTCAAATCCAGGCTGAAAACAGCTCTTTTTACCCGAGCAGATGAAAACTGAAAGTATTCTATCTGCACTCTTGCCTTTTACTGTGATTGATTAATGTTTATGTTGATGTTTTAATGATTGATTTTATCTGTTTTCTTGTAATTTTATGCAACGGTGAAGCACTTTCAATTGCCTTGTGTATGAATTGTGCTCTACAAATAAACTTGCCTTGCCTTGCCTTAATCTAGGACTGGTCACTTTTTCAAAACAGTAATGCAGGTCTGGATTCAAATACGCAGCACCTTCCTTCACCCATCCTTCAGAGTTGAAAGCAGACGCCCGTTTGCGCATGAGCACATTCCACCAAGTGCAGATAAAGACTGTAATCCTGCTAATCTGGCCCCCAGTCTTACAGCTCCTCGTACCATCCATTAGGGACAGCTTTGTTTAATTAAAATCATTTATTGTAATTCACTTAATCCAATACGTCTCCCACAATCATCTCGCATGGTTACCACGAGAACAACAGGAAGTACAGTGGGGAGAAGTGTGACTGTCTTTGTATTAAACGGGCGGACAAACACGGCATGTTCTAAGCCTCCATGCCCTTCCTCACGCACCGCGGGACTGGCTCAAGAGTTGAAACTGGCCGTCATGTTCCTCCACTAACACAAATACTGTGCTTTTCGGAAAATGAACAGACTTATGTGTCATATGGTTAGCTATGTTGGAATGTTTATGTTTATACACACAGCATGGCAACAGAGGGTATACGTAGATACAGACGGCATCTCGTCATTGAAGGGGGCGTGGCTTCGCCGAGGGGGAAAATAGTATCTTTAGGGAAACAATTTTCTACTCTTTTTAGCCATTTTCTGGTGGAATATGAACTTATTAATCAAACATAAAGTCAGGTCTAAATCGGGTCCATATGGATGTTTTTCACAGTATATTTGTTCAGTAGAAGTGAAAAAATGGCAGTCAAAGCTAGATACTAGATACTTCCTTCCCCCTCGGCGAGGCTAGTATGACGCAATGCTGTCTGTATCTATGCATTTTTAACAAATCTCACAATGTTTTGGATACAGTAAACAAATAAAACAAAATGTCATAACTCATTGTTAACCCTCATGATGCCAACTGTTACCATGCTGTGTGACGTGATCTGCATACCCTCGACAATATAGATGGTGCCTCCACCATCCCAAATTCATTAGCATGGAGTTTCAACAAGCTTGCTCCAAATACAATTGTGACCAGGTTTGATATCGGCGAAATTTAGATATGATTGGGCCCTCCGAAATCCGAACTTTGCAAGCTTAAGGTACAGTGAGCGTCGCCCAGTCGGCGGGCTGCCACCACGTACAGGGGACGATGTTCTAACCTTAGCGACAGGTTGCTGTATGTCTCTCCCTATTCCTCACTCCCTTTCACCCCACGCTGCCCAGTCAAATAAAGCCTATGGGCACATGCACTTCAGAAGCGTTTGAATATATATATATATATATATATATATATATATATGTATATGTGTAGGCAACAGCAGGTCTGACTATGATTCTGTGTATGGGTTTATCGGCTTAGAGCTGAGGGAACGAGTGGAACGAACCATGACCGATCCTGGACACCAGAGACCAGCATGCTGTTGTGAAATAACAAGGATGAGACGGTGTTAGTAATGAATAAAATAGTGGTCATGGAGGTGTTCCCAACAGGCTGATATTGCGCTAAGAAGTGTAAATTTTGCTGGCAGACAAGGAGAGAGACAAGTCTTTGTTAAAGATGCTAAAGCTTATGGTTTTAGTCAATATTTCCATGCTTAATTGCTGAATTGGTAAATAGAGACCAAAACCGTTTCTTCAGTAGTTTTGTAAACAGTACGTATTTCTGACCTATAGGCTCTGGACAGCTGGATTCCGGATGATGACAGTGCACGTTTTGAACATAACCAAGAGCATTAACATTTGAGCATTAATTCCAATGCAGTGACAGCCGTCCCTGGTTTATTAAATGTGTAAATGTAACTGAAGCCGTTGTAGATGTTTGAGAACCATGTATTTCTGCAGGGTAATCATTAAAAATGCAAGGATCAAAGAGAAACCGTGTTGCAACACTCCCGCTGCTAACTGAACAAATGACATCCAATGACCCACTATGAACCCCGTAATCCAACCTGCTTATTATACAATTCAGTCCGAAAGGCAACAGGCAGAGAAAACACCAAACATCTGTGACTGAAGCTGTCATCAAAGCATCTCATTAAAAAGTTAATGCTCTCCGAGCGTGAAGGATTATGGGAAATGGTTTGTTTCTCACATTAACAAGGAAGCGGGTGCCAGAATGGCACGGATGTCACCCTGTCCCTGAATGCACCATGAGAACTGCTCCAAAATCCACTGTGGCTAAATAGGAAATTCTATTTGATGAATGAGATGGCAGCAAAATAAAATAACTTTGTTGACCGTCATTAAGGTGAGTGTGGTTCTCACTGGGTAACTTTCATGGCATTTGGTAACAAGCAAAAAACAACTAAACACGTTCTGAAATGCATGGGATTCTTGTGTGGGTTTAACAGTTCATAATTCAGTCTTTTCTCCTATGTTTTATTACATTATGTATTATGCTCAGTGTTTGGAATAACGCCGTTTAAAAGAACGGCGTTACGTAACGGCGTTATTTTTTCAGTAACGGAGTAATCTAATTCATTACTCTCCCCGTCGTTACAACGCCGTTATCGTTACTGGGTCAACAAAGTGGCACGTTACTCGACTGAATGAGCTCCGCGGTGTCGCTCACGCAGCAGGAGCAGTGGAGAGAGTGGGCGGAGTCTCACGGAGACTCACGCTGCCTGTGTGCGCAGAGCTCGTGCTCTCTGCTCCAAAAACTACGTGTGTCCCGGACCCGCGGCTCGTCATCCCCACAGCGCGGTGCGGCCGCGGGGGAGAATCGAGGTGATGATCATTGATCTGTTGTGTTGAACTTATTTTTAACGAAAAGATGCAGAATCGGTGGAGACGCGTCTTTCCCCGCTCCCTCGCTCTCTCTCAGCTCTCTCCGCTCCAGAGAGACAGCAGGCCGATAACTTTCTGTTAGGACATTAACCTTATATTTGCTGATTGTTTTACGTTTTGCCTGATGAATGAACAGATAGACTTTATGCACAATGCCTGTGCGTAAAGTCTGCCCTGATCACTGCGTTAGTACATGTTTCTTTTACTCCTGTTCCTCCCCATTCTCTTTGAATACGGCCGTATTCCTACATTAATAAAACAGCAGCACAAATACTGGTCAATACCGTTCAGTCACAGAGGCCCCCCCTCTACTCTACCCCCCATTCAGTTACTATGAACATCTTTTAGATGATAGTACATAAATACAAACACCTGTCTGTTCTACTCATTTCAACGGACTATTGAAAACTGTAAAAAAAAAAATCTAAATAGTTTGATATAAAGCCTTTTTTTTTTAAACAGTAACGCAAATAGTTACTTTCCCTGGTAATGAGTTACTTTCATTATAGAGTAATTCAGTTACTAACTCAGTTACTTTTTGGAACAAGTAGTGAGTAACTATAACTAATTACTTTTTTAAAGTAACGTTCCCAACACTGATTATGCTAAATCAAAAAACTGTTACAGTGTTGCTCTCTCAACAGAAACATATCTGGAGCTGTGTTTTGATCCACTTTCACATCTTTAGGTCATTTTTGAATCTTCCCCAGTGGCTCCACTGTGACATTTCCCCAAAGCTCCTCCCGAGGTTCTACGTATCCAGCAAACGCTTTCTTTACCTCTCAATCACTCTCATTCTTTCATCATGGAGTAACAACACTCAAAGCTTTTTTCCCCCTCTTCTTTGACACAGCTGCGCAGCAAAGGGGGGCAGGAGCTAAAAGTTAGTTTGCTTGAATAACCAAGATCAAATGGCACTTTCTAACTGACAAAGTGTAAGACAGTGATAAAGATGTGTTTGAGATTATTACCAAATACCTGCAAAAAACATATTACCCTCTCATTAATGATGTGGATAAAATTAATCAAAAATGTAACCGTCAAATCTTGCCAGAAATATCAGTGTTACATTTTTCACACAGGGAGAAGAGGGAAGAAGAAGAAAGAAGCAGAAAAAGAAGAAGAAGAAGAAGAAGAAGAAAGAAAGAAGAGGGAAGAAGAAGAAGAAAGAAGAAGAAAGAAAAGGGAGGAAGAAGGAGGAAGAAAGAAGAGGGAAGAAGAAGGAAGGAGAAAGAAGAGGAAAGAAAGAGGAAGAAGAATGAGGAAGAAGCAGAAGAAGAAGAGGGAAGAAGAAGAAAGAAGAAGCAGAAGAAGAGGAAAGAAGAAAGAAGAGGGAAGAAGAAAGAAGAGGGAAGAAGAAGGAAGAAGAGGTAAGAAGAAAGAAGCAGAAGAAAGAAGAAAAAGGAAGAGGAGAGAAGAAGGAGGAAGAAGATGAATGAAGAAGCAGGAGAAGAGGGAAGAAGAGGGAAGAAGAAGAAAGAAGAGGGAAGAAGAAGAACGAAGAAGAAAGAAGAGGGAAGAAGAAGGAAGAAGAAGGAAGAAGAGGGAAGAAGAAGGAAGAAGAGGGAAGAAGAAGAAAGAAGAGGGATAAAAAAAGATGAAGAAGAAGTAGAGGAGGAAGAAGAAGAAGAGGAAGAACTTTATTTATATAGCGCCTTTCAACATCATCTAAAGTCATAATAGTCTGTAGAACTTTCTAGTAAAAGCAGAACTGTTTGAATAGGATCTTTAAGGCAACAAGACAAGCTTGCATTCATCATCACAATAACTCAGGTTTATGTGGGTTAAATGTCTGCAAATGAATGAAACAAAACAACGAATAATTTGAGGTCTGCAGGGGCCCATTTAAATGCAACAGCGTTCAAAAGAGACAACTCCAAAAATAAAAGAAAATAAAGCAAATAAAGCAAATGAACCAGAGTCCCACTGTGTGTAACGCTCCACTGAACTCAAAGTCTTCATCTGCAATTTACATGTAAATGAAAAATTAGACGACACCAACGCACTTTCAATGGAGAATACTAGGTTTAACTGAATAGAAATTAAAATCAGAGTTGGGATACGGAGTTAGGTGTTGTCCATACAGTACATATTTCAAACAGAATGAAACATGTTATGAAATATGTGTCACAGGGCAAGGATTGGAAAGATGCTTTGAAGAGGAGTCGGTGGAGAGAAACTGACATCAGATGAAGCAGGGACTGAAGAGTTGCTCTCCAAAAACGGCTCGTCAGTGTAGGAGTGTAGGACAGCCATGACACCGGCTTTTTATAACCAGTTTAATTAGACACTCACAAAACACTTGTCCAATTTGGTAAAGGAAGTCAATAAAGTATGTCCACCATAAGTGAACACAAAAGCTTCCCAAACATTCAGGTTGTCATCCGCGATATAGGGACATTTTTATTTTGACAATGTGCTCACAATGTAATTTAAGAGATGTTTGTTTCACCCTTATTACTGTTTGTATAGAAACTACAACCTAATTGATGTGACTGACGTAGTTTTAGACAAGTTTTTAAATATTGTTTTTTATTGGGGCATAAACTTGTGGCAAAAGTGGGTTAAATTTAAAACTGGCCATTAATAAAAAAAAACGTATTAACAAACATGATTAATCAATAGGCCTACTGTGTGGAAGAAGCAAAGCTAACTCCAAAGCAAAACATAATAATCATGCTGTGCTCGATTTGTGCACCAGTGGCATTTGGATACAGATGGATCGCATACGTTGAGTGAAATATCAAATATTTATAGCAGAAAGCAATGTAGCACTTTGTTTACACAGCCCAAAAAACACAACAAACCCACCTGTCAACAACATAAAATCATCTCAAGAGCCTTGAGAAAAAGCAAAAGCCCAACGTGAAACAACAGAGGCCCATGAAGGCACCATTAGGAGAGGCAAAACTCCCAGCAGCCCTCGCACAGGCACAGATGACAGCGCGTGGACAGAGCATCTCGTCAAAAGTGAAAACTGGTCCCCGGGGGACTTCATTATAAGGACAAAAGCACAGAGCGCGATACACAGGGAGTGCTCCACCTGTCGATACACATTTATTTATCATGGAGGCTGGGGGGGTGTGCGGACAGCTGTGTGTGGGAACAAGCCAGGTGGAAACATGCAACCTGCTGCCTTCGAGGACCACAAGGAAAGTCAAGTTGCTTTGAGGTAATTGTGTAGAAGGTTGTGAGAGTGGAAGAAAAAACCAACACTGAGAAGAAGTTAAAGCTAGGTTAACAGAAACAGGCAGTTTTAAGGTTTAAATCTGCCGGTGAAATGGGGGGAAACCAATGAGACTATAGATATGGTCTAAAGCACATCTCTGGCCATTCTTTTAAAGGACCTGTATCATGCTATTTTAAGCCATTCCAAAGTAAAGTATAGGCATTTATATGATATATTGTACCTCTACCACTACGGAGCACTCATTTTTGTGATAAATATAAGTATTTTCTGGAGGTATTTTTCCAACCCGGAAGACAAAACGCTTGGATTCAGTTAACTCCGCCCCCTCTCGCCGCTCATACAACTTTAGCAGTAGTAGAAATATATATATCACAGCAAAAAGTGAAGTTACTTCATGATGCTGTTATAAGGAGTTAACATGTGCAACACAGCTTCATGGCTAAATGGCTAGCACACACGCTAACATGCATTTTGATCGACTCACCACTCTGATGTTTCCAGAATGGGACTTGCGCTGGTTATAAAAGTTAATCCACTTTGATTCTGGCCAAGGTTCATCAAGCATCCATCAGTACAGGCACAGACAAACACTATTGTGGCTGATAGTCGCTGAATCCCGGAGGGAAATTCCAACTTCTATGGCCTCTTCTTTGGGAAGGTTGAATAAAGTCCAGTCCTCGCAGCCAAACGCGGTTTTCTCCGTGACATTATCGTTGGGTAAGAAAAAAGAACAGGTGTCCAGACTCCAGAGTAGGTTAGAAAGAGCTCCCTCTTCACAACTTTCGGTGCAACATGACATGACATCTGTTCAGACCGTTCGGACGCTCAGGGGGAGCGTTTGTTTTCGGTACAGGGGCAGCGCAGCGTCAGGCACTTACTCTTTTTTTTTTTTTTTTTTTTTTCATTTTTTTTTTTATTGATTTTTTCTTACGACAGAAATAATGAAAAAAACTATTTTACAAATGAAAATCATGCCGTAAGGCATTAGATTACAGACGTGTAGCACTTCCGTTCCGCTGTGACGACACAACTGAACATGCCAGTCGTTTACCAGGAGAGGGCGGAACAGCTGCTCAGAGAGCAGGATTCAGGAGGATTACTGAGAACTGCGTGAATGAATCCAGAAACCACTCTGGGGGTGTTTTTGATAAGGAAATAGCATAACAACATGGTTAAAAGCTCCAAAAAGTCGATTTTGCATGATATAGGACCTTTAAGACTGTGCTGTCCTCCTGTCTAAGTTGGTACTCTGCAGCGCCGGCTCCAGAACAAACTGACCGAGGGTGCGTTCGAGTTTCTAAAGGGTGCAAATAGCGTTTCTCGCCATTAAAATACATTGTGATGCCATTAAAACTGAGAGTACCAGGCCCGTAGATCCGGGCCTGGTACTGTGTATACTCTACCCTCAAAACATGTGCATCCTAGATCAAAGTAGCTCTAGATATGTAGAAGAGCAAGGCTGCTGCATTGGGTCACGGTTCATTTGAGTTTGCCCAAACTAGAAAGGTGACCCTGGCATTCTTCTAACACAGTCCACTGTAATCTATGGCTTCAAGCGCCCCAATCTTATCTCACCCAACATTCTCCACACAGCACAGAATAAAAACAGCCATGTTATCAGAGAGAGGGGGGAAAAAAGCGAGCTCAATCAAAACAGAGAATTGAAAGTTTTCTGAGAAAGCATATCAAACTGCATCTACAAGGTCATAAAAAAATAAAAATAAAAAATAAAAAACATTGCTCAGCTTTCTGTCTTCATTATGTGCCAGTTCAGTTTGTTAAAAGCAGTGTTTAGTGCTGGCCTTCACACTCTGTAGATAAACACTTAAGGAACACTTAAAAGAGACTTTCTGTTCCATTGGCTCTAATTGAAAAAGACCTAATAACACTCGAGTCAAAAGGAATGCCAGGACCGCAGCTTCTCCTTCAAGAGTTGGATGTTGACATGTGGAAGTGAAGGCCACACAGCCGCGTTGTGTTGTATGGACACCAACTCACAATGACTTGGTATAATGTGATGGGCCTGAGTTTTTACACAAGAGAAACACCACCAAGGACTTACGATGTTCTGTAAAATAACTTATAACAAAGTATAATCTGGAAAATATCCCCATGTCTAAAGATATTGTAAAATGTAGTTATACTGTAGGCCAGCATGAGGTAGGCTTCCTTTTTTAGTACGCCAGAGCAAGATGTGGGTTGACTCTAAGCGTATCCATTTTTGGCAAAATAATGTATTCCAGACATTTATATAACTGCTAGGCCTGTCATGATAATTACTATATTGATCATTTATTATGATTATTGTTCAATAATGGACTTTTGGGCCCAAATTTTACTGCCAGTACATTTATTTACATTTTTCCTCATTTTGTAATCCTATTTTGTATACCTATACGTCACCAAAGTAAATTGTGTTTCATGTTTATTGTACCTCCTGTTATTGAAGGCATGTTATTAATAATAATAATAATAATAATAAGTACTTTTAGAACAAGAGATTACTGTGATTTACAGCTTTTTAGGTTTGTTTCAGAGGTCCAATGGTCCTCAATAATATCGCTATTCGCAATATTTTCCGCCGTCATTTTGTCATTGTAACAGCAATTATCATCAACATGTGATGGGTTAGGACCAGTTTTGCTACATTATCACACACACTTGAGGAACGCGAGAGTGAGCTGCAGGATACAGCTGCTGCAGAGTAAAAGTGGCACTATCCTAAAGTTCATGTATAAACCTCTGGGCTCCATTTCTCTCATTTGGTCATCTTCTAACATGCGGCGCTTAAAAAAAAAAGATTGCCTAGAGACGCCTTTGCTTCATTTTGTATTTCCAAGAACCCTAACCTAAGTGAAAGAATAACCCAAAAGACCTGTGTTGGTTTGAGTTATACGAACTCTGCGATCGAAAACACTTTTGGAACACTCCACATGAGGATCGCGCCTCTCCCCGCAGCTAGAGCGGAAATGCTGACTTGTTCACTTCGGAGCCGAATCACAGAAGCAGCAAATGGTGATTAATGGCCACCGAAGAGGTAAATATTACATTAACTACAAAATGATGCATGAATAAAAACATTATACAGCAGAGATTAATAGAGGGAAGCCTTGCATAAACCCTGACGAGGCACATTCAGACATATAGTACATGTCGGTTCAACAGAGTTTTCTAGTACAAAATCGTATAAATCTCTATCCTGTAACAAGCCTATAGGCTAGAATACATTTCTTATGGGAAGCGAAAATATCGTTGGAGTCCAAGAAGCGCGTGGCTAACAATATTGATGGATACAACTGTATTTGCCACAGCTTGTTTTGCTTTGGCGCTCACTGCGGGAGGACAAAATGTGTATTTGTGAGCTCGGATGTTGAAAGCTACAAAATGTTTATCCTGTTTGAAGTATACACAATCTGTGGGGAATACGGCAAATAAATCCATCTCCATTACAAAGATCTGTTCCGATGCGGAGAGAAGTATTGACGGGCGCACAATGACTAATGTAATGGCTACATTTGCACTGGCAACAGCGGTGCACTAAATGCCCAGTTGCTTGTATTATGGGATCACAGGGGTAACATGCGGCTTGGTGAAAAAAAAAAGGGTGAAGTACAAGTAGCTTGGAAAAGTGGAGCAGTAGAAAATAATAAGGGCAGAAGTACCATTTTAAGCAGTAGTAGTAGTTGTTGTAAGAATGGTAGAATCTGACCGTATGAGGAAGGTGAGGCAAAGAAGGAGTGCGTGAGATTTATTGTTGATTCCACCACAGTGAATCAAAATGGTGTCCTTCCAAGCCCTTGGTGCAAAAAGACAATACATATCAATATCTTTACAACAGGGGGTAGAGCATATGAGGGAAGGGTAAAGTTCAGCTTGTGTTTATGTTTAAAAAATTTAGTTTCACTAACTCAAAGACACATTACCACAAAAACATTCCCAAAAAGACGTAAAAGCAAAACAAAAAAAAACCCACCATTGACAGGAAAAAAAATAACAGTAACACCTCAGTTTTGGAAGAATTCAACGCCATTTTTCAACATTTGACGGGACGAAACAAGGAAATTATGTAATAAGATGAAGTTTAGGGGCCATTGGATGTGTATCCAACTCCAACCCCACAAAAAGTAGAGACTTGACTGAATTTGAGTTAGCATTTAGCTCAGAGGACACTTTTCGAAGCTAATTTGTATCTAAAGTAAAATCCCAGAAGGTCAGTACATTCATTAATGATTTCTAACAAGGCTTTGACCTAAATGTTGATGGGTTGACAACAACTTAAAACATCTGGATCGTTCATAATTTGCGATGTTTGGTGGCTAATGCTAACGGCGGTAGGATAAAGACATTACGCAGGCTGAGTCTGAAAAGTCTCCCGGACTAGCCACTTGCTAACTGTCTGCATACGTTAGGATTGAACTTTTGATTTCCATGGTAGTAAAGTGTATAAAGTAGTGCTATATAAAGTAGTAGTACTATAAAGGAGTAGAACATGTTATTATGTAATTATGGCACTGGTGGTTCAATCCTGAATCCCACCAGCTCTTATTGTCGTGTTATTGGGCAAGACACTACAGTGGTGAATGCCTGTGTGTCAAGTTCGCAGTGGAGGCCGAAAAGCGCTAAATAAATGTGACAATGTCAGCATCTAGGCAGTAGTTTGCCGTTTATTGATTGACTCGGGTAAAAGCTTTGTTCAAGGAAAGGGACAAAGGCAAAGAATAGATTACAAATTGCAACTGAAATGAAATGTCTGCGGCTTAATGAGAGCAACATTAAGTAGGAGAACCTCTTCCGGCAGACTCGAGTAAGACGTCTAAAAATGTCCAGAGGGAGAAAAGGTCTGAGTGATTTTGCCGCGGAAGTCATTAAATATGCAGCACCTTTCTTTATGCTACACATCTATTTCAGGACTCCAACACAACTTTGAAATCCTGCAGCAGCGCCGGTACATCTTCCACCTCCCACCTCCACTGTGCGAAAAACTTTGCATTCTCAACTCGGAACGGCCAAACCAGGGGTCACGGGCGGGTTCAGCGTGATCTAGGTAAACAAAAAAGAAATCCGCGATTTTTCTGACGAGATTTGGGATTCCGATTAAATTTGCAACTTCTCAGTTTTCACACGGTGCTCGCTTTAATCATGTCCAGAGGCAGTAACATTTCGAGAGAACCGAAATATGAATAGCTAAATAAGAATGACGTGCTTTTCAGAACACGTTTGTCGAGAAATCTTCCTAGCCCTGGGGTTAGCATATCACTGGATTTTCTCTTCTTCCGATGCGTCAAAGCAGTCAGGAATTCTGTCCCCAATTTCACCACTCTTGCCTAATGGACATGGAAAGCAGTGACCCAAGTAGCAATTTACTCAGCTAGTAAAAGACATCGTGTTAGAAATCAGACATTTGTCTGCGCCCTGGAGCACTGCATGTTTTGGTTCTTGAATTCGAAAGCAAAGTAACATATTCTTTAAAAAAAAAACAATAATTAAGACACAAGGTCAAATTAAAATGTCGGGGTTTGCTTACACACAAGTCTCCAATTACTAAGAGCAGAGTTGTGTTTCGTAATGTCTCTCTTTGTTTGACACCAGTCTGCACCTGTGTGACCTTTTACAAAAGCAAGCACTCTTTTTGCCCACTGGGAGAATCAAGCTTTCAGAAAAAAGTAATAATTCAAGAATATTAAAACTAAGTAAATCCAGCACAACTACATTGACAACTCGGATTCAGTAGTTTGAACCACAAATAACAGGACAGCACTGTATATTTGTGTGCAGCATGTTTAGACTTGGTTTAGTAGTTCCCCTGTTTTGTTCCCAATTCTGACGCCTATTTTGATCTTCTGAAAAGTATTTTTGAAAAATTTAAATATACTTTACACTGGATGCAAAGCCTTAATTAGGCCTTGGGGAGCACACTATGGAACAGGCTTGCTCTCCACACATGCTTATTTTTATCATAGTGTTGTTAACGCTCTGCCCTTTAGAAGCAAACAAATCAATGATTATTACAGCATCTCCCACTATTTCCGTCCTACCCCGGCTCTCCTGCTTTTGTTCCATTTCCCACAAGCTCTTTTTACAAAGCTCATGGAGAAAACCCCTCTTGACTCCCACGCATCCTCCCTCCCAGTGCACAGCTAATCCCCTGGCAGATGTTTAATACACAAATGCAAGATAAACGGGCGGCTCGTCTTGGCCCGCCTCTCAGGAGAAGACTGTGCGTCTTCTGATTTATGAAGAGCGGTGGGTGGGATTTTTGGCTGCGCTTCTGCTGGAGGCGACTTCAGTCCTGTTCAGTCATCTCTGATTCCTCCTGTCAGCGTGCAGAGGAGACGCGCTGTTACATAAAGCTCTCCTTCCTCCGTTTAGAGAAGACAGGGATGCAGTCACTGAGGCCGCTCTGAGGGCTCCGGGGCTGAAATCTCAAGTCAGAGGACTCCAGTCAGAGCAGTGGCTTCTCTAAAGAGCCACGCTAGAATGTTTCTCACACTGTGGTACAAGTATCACTGGTCGCACGCACATGGACAACGTCTGGTGTTACTAAACAAACCAAAGAGTCAATCTGGAGTAACACCCGTTGGAGAGGACGGACTGTGCACACATTGTTCTAGGCAATCACAGCCAAGACTGAAAACTTAGATAAACAAAAAGTGCTAGCATAGGGCAACATATTGCATTCAATTAAATAATTAAAGTTTCTGTTTTGAAATGAAAGGTTTCTGTTTTTATGACTTCTGAACAGCTGCACAGTAAAACAAAAGGTCCATCTCTACCACAAATATGAAATGTAAAGGCAGATAAGGCTTATACTTTTCATTCTGAAACTCATTTGTCTGAATTGCTCGGTTTAATCCATGCACATCGGCTAAATACTTGTCTATTCCTGTCTTTTTGAAATTCTGACTTTTGATTTTCCCCACATTTTTTTGCATTTCAAATGAGAAATGGCCCCAGGCAGAGTGTAAAATGCAAAATAGTCAGAACCACTGCTGAGCCACAAGGTCGAGCTGTTTCTGTCCAGCGGTTCAGAGATTTGGCTTAAAGAAACGCAGAGATAATTCAAGGCTGTGGTCTGTCAAGAGGCTCCTGCTACTCAGTTACACACACAGGTGACGAGTACATTTGGAGTACAATACAGCACTTTGCTCATTGTACTCCAAAATTCATATTCCTCACACCCGTTGCACACAGCTGCATAAACATTGCAGTTCATCGAGTTGCAGCTCTCGCTTTTTTCCAATATGTTACAATAATGTAAACCAGTCTCATTTTAACCTGGGGTTAAATCTTTTACTCAGTCTATCGGGAGATTGAAAAATGCCACTTGAGAATGTCAGCCAGTCAATAAGAGGTGATTTGCAGAAAAAGTCAGTCCAATGCTTTATACAGAAAATCTGAATGATTTATACGAGGGGCAGGGCTCATTGGGAAATAAACATCCTTTATTTTTTCCAGACGCCTTTAGGACCTGAGCCTTTCCTTCCTCTGATTTACTACTTTGACATAAACCTTTATTTCACTAAAACAGGAAACCCCTTCAGGAGACAAAACAGGAGACAATGAAATAAAGACTTTTCATTACATTTTGTTCGACTACTTTTAGAGCTATTCTCCACTGCAACAACACATATCGATTTCTTTCTGATAGCTGATGTGTGTATGATCTGAGGTTTTAAACCAGATGCTCATTCTAATGTTGCCTGGCCTGACAGACTACGTGCTTTATCAGAGATGCTTTTTCAACGATATGTAGTAGTGAGCGTGATCTCAGCAATTTCCCGGTGGGCGTGATTGACATACGGGGTCAACCAATTAGAGAAATGGTCCATATGACGCAGGAACAAGCGGCAGGACGCCTTGGGAAAAACATCCCTTTTCATGAGGAGCGCTTCCAGTGCCGTGTCTTGCTCCGGTTTTAGTGATTTTATATTTTCCAAATGATTTAAAACAGATACAACGAGCAGAAGAAAATGTTTTGGATGAAAGCAGTGACAGCTTCCGTCTCTTGGTGCAATGAACCCCCACCTCTCTGTCCGTGAGGGGTCCGATATGGGTAAAATTGGGAAATGATTGCTGCCCAGACGGTTCTTCTTTTGAACAGAAAGGAGGAGCGTCTGGCTGGCCAGACAAATTGTAATGCAATCTGATGTTACGTGCTCGGAATGACTCGAAACACACACTGGTTTGTGAGGACATTTGGTTGCATATCCATGTCTTAATTATAATCTAGAATGCATAAATGTTCTTTAAGAAGAAACATTGTTTTTTATACATCAAATTTAATATATAAAACCTATTGCTCACTGTTTTAATTGCATTTGTGTGCACTATTTCAGCTATATGATGACACTTTGTGGCTTAAAAAGCTGGGCAATGCTCCAGCCATCTGCATCCCTTAATACGCCAAAAAAGATGACTTGATGGACACGACTGACGTGCCGAAGTTTGGTAAATGACAAAACTCACATTTAAATTATAACCAATAGTCAGTCAGTTTTTAGCCACAGCTGCCCTGGAGCTGGCTGATGGAAACACGGCTGCCAATCTGTGCCAACCGCCAATCTGAATTGGTTGTAGTCTTGGCGATAGAAACGGTCATTATTGTGGCATCAGTTATTAATTTGTTAGTAATTCTGTTGAAATTCTATTAATCGCACAGCCCTTTGGGTTTTACCGCAGAACTGTGACAAAATTGGCAATTCAAGACACAAGAGGAGGATTTGGATTCTACACAGTGATTTTTCTAACTTTAGTCAAGCGTTGTACAGTCTGAGCCACAACGCCGTGACCACAGATAAATGTGGGCCAAGACTTAGCCAAGAGGAAAATGAATATTGGATACGAGGAAAAGATAGCAGGCAACAGCTCCCAGGAGAGGACAGAAGTATTCCAATCACAGCTTTAACACATGCACAAAACGGCAAACCAATACCCACTGGATTCAATATGTTGTGCAAAGACTTGACATTGACTAGCCTTGTTAAAACGTTATCAGGCCTGGTTTATGTTTTCTATATCAGATGGAGGCTTATACAGTGAAAGGAAGGAACCCCACAAGGCTGTTAAGTTCAAAATTTCACATTCCTAAAATTAAGGACAAAATCTGTCTTTGAACTATTTAAAAACCAGTGCCGCAAAACCTTTGACTAGCAAAGGTTTAAATTGCGCCCCATGCCTTCATGTCAGCTCTGTCTCACAATAAAATGTTAGTTGTTAGGTTATAATTGTGATTTGCAAGAAGGCCGAGGGCCACCATAAATTGGTCTGAGGACCGCATTTGGCCCCCGGGCCGCTCTTTGGACACACCTGGCAGTAGCCTGGTTTTACCATACCCTCGTACTCATTTCGTTTCGTACAGAGGGTCTGGATCTTCACAATTGAGCTCCGTTATCAGGTGGGAGGGGTGAACTCCTTTGAAACGATTGGATCTGATTTTCGCTAGCGTTTGGTCGTGACGTATGTAATGCAACCGTGTTGAGTCAAGCAGCGATCATAACTCAATCATAACTCTAGCATAACTTTATCATAACTGTCATAAGTCTATAATAGCTCTATCATAACTTTATCATAACTCTGTCATAAGTCTATCATAACGCTATCATAACGCTATCATAACGCTATCATAACTCTATCATAACTCTATCATAACTCTATCATAACGCTATCATAACGCTATCATAACGCTATCATAACTCTATCATAACTCTATCATAACGCTATCATAACGCTATTATAACTCTATCATAACTTTATCATAACTCTGTCATAACTCTATCATAGCTTTATCATAACGCTGTTATAACTCTGTCATAACTCTGTCATAACTCTATCATAACTCTATCATAACTATGTCATAACTCTATCATAACGCTATTATAACTCTGTCATAACTCTATCATAACTAGGGATGGGTACCGTTAAACGGTGCCTACTTGGAACCGACCGAAAAGCTCCGGTCGGGGGTGGTATCGAAAAACTAAAATTCTTTCGGTGCCAACTTTCGGTTCTTTTTCTCTCCAGAAGTCAATATATGACCCGCAGCGAGTCTAAAAAAAACATGAACGTGTGCGCAGATAATGAGCCGCTTCAGCGCAAATGGAGCGAAGCAAAACTATAACTTAAAACTATAACTTAAAGAGAAGCAAAGCTATAACGTACTAAACATTTGTAATAGAGACGGCTCAGCCGCGGTCTGCGCCAGGACTAAACCAGGTCCAGGACTTACACCGGTTGTAAAACCCAGAGTCAAACTAAACCAGTTATTATAAACCAGGACTGAATAAGACATTTGAGTTTTTAGGCAAATTGAAAAACAAAACAGAGCAGTGACAACAAGAAAGACGTGTTTACCTTTAGCGACAGACCCCGAGGCTGAGTTTACGGGCTGTTGTTTACAACTTTACAAGCAGCTGCAGCGAGAGGAATATCAAAGATTGTTTGTGGAAAAGTTAGCGCTCACTCTGTATTAGACATTTTTTGTACAGTTGTTGTACATTATTAGTGGCAGAGTGAGCGCTCACACCATGTAAGGATCTTTGGCGGGAAAGTGCTTCGTCAAAGCGCAGTGTGTTTAGAAAAGTTTATCCGAAAGAAACCCGTGTCCTGATGTGGATCTGTCTCTGCAGCTCAGGAGGTAATAACGTCCTTTATTTCTTTTTATCACTGCTTAAGTGGAAATTGTGCTCAAAACATGAAGTTACAGGTGACGCTGCTGCGACCTGTGGAGCTTCTGTTTTGCGGTTTTAGGACTTTTTCCTTTTATACACGTTATTTTAATTGAATTAAAATGACATAGGTACCGAAAAAAGTACCGTTAAGGAACCGGCACCGAAAAGCAGGTACCGTTAAAGTAGTGGTATCGAAAAAAAACGAACGGTACCCATCCCTAATCATAACGCTATCATAACTCTGTCATAACTCTGTCATAACTCTGTCATAACTCTGTCATAACTCTATCATAGCTCTGTCATAACTCTATCATAACTCTATCATAACTATCATAACTCTGTCATAACTCTGTCATAACTCTATCATAGCTCTGTCATAACTCTGTCATAACTCTGTCATAACTCTGTCATAACTATCATAACTCTGTCATAACTCTATCATAACTCTATCATAACTATCATAACTCTGTCATAACTCTGTCATAACTCTGTCATAACTCTATCATAGCTCTGTCATAACTCTGTCATAACTCTGTCATAACTCTATCATAGCTCTGTCATAACTCTGTCATAACTCTGTCATAACTCTGTCATAACTATCATAACTCTGTCATAACTCTATCATAACTATCATAACTCTGTCATAACTCTGTCATAACTCTGTCATAACTCTGTCATAGCTCTATCGTAACTCTATCGTAGCTCTGTCATAACTCTGTCATAACGCTGTCATAACTCTATCGTAACTCTATCGTAGCTCTATCGTAACTCTATCGTAGCTCTATCGTAGCTCTGTCGTAACTCTGTCGTAACTCTGTCGTAACTATATCGTAACTCTGTCGTAGCTCTATCGTAACTCTGTCATAGCTCTATCGTAACTCTATCGTAACTCTGTCGTAGCTCTATCGTAGCTCTGTCATAACTCTGTCATAACTCTGTCATAGCTCTGTCATAGCTCTGTCATAGCTCTATCATAACTCTGTCATAACTCTGTCATAACTCTGTCATAGCTCTATCATAACTCTGTCATAACTCTGTCATAACTCTGTCATAGCTCTGTCATAACTCTGTCATAACTCTGTCATAACTCTATCATAGCTCTGTCATAGCTCTGTCATAACTCTATCATAACTCTGTCATAACTCTGTCATAACTCTGTCATAGCTCTATCGTAACTCTGTCATAACTCTGTCATAACTCTATCATAGCTCTATCATAGCTCTGTCATAACTCTATCATAACTCTGTCATAACTCTGTCATAACTCTATCATAACTCTGTCATAGCTCTGTCATAGCTCTATCATAACTCTGTCATAACTCTATCATAACTCTGTCATAACTCTATCATAGCTCTGTCATAGCTCTGTCATAGCTCTATCATAACTCTGTCATAACTCTGTCATAACTCTGTCATAACTCTATCATAGCTCTGTCATAGCTCTGTCATAGCTCTGTCATAGCTCTGTCATAACTCTGTCATAACTCTGTCATAACTCTATCATAACTCTGTCATAACTCTGTCATAACTCTGTCATAACTCTGTCATAGCTCTGTCATAACTCTGTCATAACTCTGTCATAACTCTGTCATAGCTCTGTCATAGCTCTGTCATAACTCTATCATAACTCTGTCATAACTCTATCATAACTCTGTCATAGCTCTGTCATAACTCTGTCATAACTCTGTCATAACTCTGTCATAGCTCTGTCATAACTCTGTCATAACTCTGTCATAACTCTATCATAGCTCTGTCATAGCTCTGTCATAACTCTATCATAACTCTGTCATAACTCTGTCATAACTCTGTCATAGCTCTATCGTAACTCTGTCATAACTCTGTCATAACTCTATCATAGCTCTATCATAGCTCTGTCATAACTCTATCATAACTCTGTCATAACTCTGTCATAACTCTATCATAACTCTGTCATAGCTCTGTCATAGCTCTATCATAACTCTGTCATAACTCTATCATAACTCTGTCATAACTCTATCATAGCTCTGTCATAGCTCTGTCATAGCTCTATCATAACTCTGTCATAACTCTGTCATAACTCTGTCATAACTCTATCATAGCTCTGTCATAGCTCTGTCATAGCTCTGTCATAGCTCTGTCATAACTCTGTCATAACTCTGTCATAACTCTATCATAACTCTGTCATAACTCTGTCATAACTCTGTCATAACTCTGTCATAGCTCTGTCATAACTCTGTCATAACTCTGTCATAACTCTGTCATAGCTCTGTCATAGCTCTGTCATAACTCTATCATAACTCTGTCATAACTCTATCATAACTCTGTCATAGCTCTGTCATAACTCTGTCATAACTCTGTCATAACTCTGTCATAGCTCTGTCATAGCTCTGTCATAACTCTATCATAACTCTGTCATAACTCTGTCATAACTCTATCATAACTCTATCATAACTCTATCATAACTCTATCATAACTCTTGGTGGCATTCCTTGTACATTCCAAGGCTTCAATTTTAATTTCTGGATATTTGGGAACCGAGCTGGTTCCGCCGCCATTGCCAAACTACAACCAGTCACCGACAACACCCGCCTCCCGCGCTCGCTGAATGGTAGGTTGAAATTCAACCGATATAACGCGGTCACTGAGATCAGGCCCAGACGGACATGTAGGTTAAAGATAATTGACCGGAGTGCACGGATGGCAAAGGCCAGGCTAGAACTGAAGAGAATGGCGAGGGATCTTTGCACAGTGCACATGGCAATGTTTTGATTTGGTTATTGAACGTTATCATAGAAAGCTACCATTTTGTGAGGAACCAGCAAACACTGTCAATTGATTCACATAAGCCAAAAGTTGTTTAAAAAAAAAAGGACAGAAAAGAGACATAGAACTCTCTCAGCTTCAAAGTCAATACTGGTAAATCCAATACTTTTTTTGTGAACGAGTGCTCCAGTATTTTCCATTTGAATCCCTTGGATTTATATCATGGAACACTTTCTTTACCATATGGGCCTTTTTTCAAACAAAAGGCCCATAGCCCATTCCAATAAATAGAATGTCATTTTTCATTTATGGAAGTGCTGTATCTCCTTGACTTCCGTTACTCAGGAACCAGCAGATTCTTCCGGTCTGAAGTCTAGCTCTAATCGAGGAAATCAAACCAGCGTCCAAACCCTTCTGTGGTGATCTCTGGCAAACCAACTCCACAGAGAAACAATAAATCCATTCAGCAGTTTCATATCAATTTACTGTGTGTTTATAAATGTCCTCAAAGGGAAGACTGGACCGAAAATTTTATATTTAGTTTATGAATCCCAGATATTGACAGTGACCCATAAAATATAAGTCTTCCTAGCGTGGTTATCAGTGACTAAAATGGAAACCTACAGCAACGTGGAGACACACGGTGGAAAAGTGAAAAGGCTACACGGGCTGCTCTCACAAAACATGGGAAACAGTACAGCAGCAAAAACAGCAGACCGTGCCAGTATGTCTCCATCCGAGCTACGAGAGTACAACAACTTTATGATGACATAATTACTGCCACTGGCCACTGTTACCTCAAGCCTGACGGTGGGAGAAGACTAATAGGTAACAATTTATCAGTTTACAAAAACTCTGGCACCTAAGGAAATAAACCGTTGCATGAGGCTGACGGCGAACAATCTGGCATTCTGCTCCAATATATTACAGAGCTGATTTCTCCTAAATGAGACGATATCACAAAACAACCACGACCTGGTCTACCAAAGTTACGTACCAGAACGTATATAATTGGCAACAACAACACCACGTACATTGACAAACTATGACCTAAATAATCGTGATCATTGGCCAGTAGTGACATGCCAATTCATCTTAACACGTTGGCGTTTCATTCCCCATCATGTCAGCATTGCACTTAAAATGCATTGGCTAAATCCCAGTGGTTCTCAAAACTGTGCTACGTCGTGTACCACTGTCGGTACTTTGGTTTTTGAGTTTTTCCTAGCCGTGCGGGAGAGTCGAAGGACAGCGGGACACCTGGGCACGTGTCCATCTGCTGCTGATGCTTATTTGGACATTATGTTTGCCTTGACACCACTTACATGTTTGGTTTTGTTTGCCTTTGTTCCGTTTCATTGTCTTAAGGTTTGGTGCAGCCCCGTGAGGCTACTCCTGTTGGGATTAGGCTCTACAAAACAACTGACTGATTCATTGATTGAATTGATTCAGATGGCGCTCAAGGTAACTGGAAATGTTATCCCTGATTTGATCTTGATCTAGGCCTGGTGGTACTTTGGAAGGTCAAGCATTTTCTGAGGCGGTGGTGTGGAAAGTTTGAGAACCACTGGGCAATCTCACGTCCTTCAATCGACATGTCTCAGTTATAGTCTATAGGAAAATAGGGTTAGGGTCATTAGCCTTATCTATGGAAGGTCATGCCACATCATGACAAAAGCTATTGGTTGTTTTCTGGTTAAAACGAAATGTTTCTGACAGCAATATTTGCTCTATAACAACATCACGCATTTCCCAATTATCAGGTAACTACTTTGACAGTAATTCCCTGTGCAAACTTTTCCACAAAAGCAATGCTCATTTTCATGCAAAGCTGGTTCGTGTAACAGGTGTCAGCGCTGGCCAGTCTGCTCACCTTCTGCTGTCGCCGGGCCATGTCTGTGGGCTGCTTGGCGTTGAAAGGATACGCTATGCACCTCAGCACGAACACGTAAATCTGTAGTTTGACCTTCCTTTCCTCTTCCTCCTTCTGCAGCCTCTCTCGCTCCTTCTTGTCCTCGTCCTCCGCCGGCGATGCATCGCGGTCCTTCGCCCCCTTCTTCCCCGCGGCTCCAGCAGGTGCAGCGGGTGGTCTCTTGTGTCCTCCAGCCCGGCTGCTTCCACCGCTGCTACTGCCGCTGCTGTTTCCGCGCTTCACCGCCACAGAAGCGGCGCCTTTCCGCGGGGGCTCCTGAACCACTTCAGGGTCAGACTCTCCGCCCGTGTCCTCGCTGGAGGAAGGGTCAAGCATCGTCTCCCAAAGTGCGCTCAGTCTCAGAGCAAAAGTGGGAAACAGTTGTGACTTTGTTTGTTTTAGGCGACGTGGCGATGACGGCTGTACTTTTGGCAGCCAAGTCCGTTCCCTCCACAGGTGAACAGCCTGTTTGAAGTCTTGAGCCGAAGTAAGTCCAGTTTTCTGAAGGTGCGACGCGGTGGGAGGAGTTTTTTTGGTTAATATGTTGGCGGTGTGCGCTGTGATCCGTCGCGCAGTGAGTGAAAGGAGAGTGTGGAGGAATGGCTGCGCGCTCCCGGCGCAACACGCTGTTGCACAGAGCCGCGTGGCCGCGCTCCAGCGCACAGGTGAGCAACCTGTGGCGCACGAGGATAGGAAGAGGAAGAGGGATGTCCCACTCTGTCTGTGTGACAAAGGCGGGATATCATGCAGATATTTCCAGAGGTGGGTAGAGCAGCCAGAACATTTACTCAAGTAATAAGAGTAACGTTATTTAAAATAAAAATACAAAATTGATTAGCCTACTTAAATTATTGTTTTATACGTACTTAGTATGTAATCCAACAAGAAAACACATAATAACGTGATCAAATCAAAATTAATAAGCGTTGAGATAATATAATAACACAAAACATTCACTAATAATTACTCCTAGTGGTAAGAGAAACATTTAGAGTCTATGTTGACCATTTTCTCGAAGTGCGGTGACACTGTAACATTCAAATTGTGTTCAGACCATGGTCAGTGGTGGTAAGTTTCTACTGTAGCACATAATGACAGTCAGCGCCTGCGGGAGGCGGGATTCCAACCATCAACCCTCTGAATATTTGACATCCGAACCACGTGTCACTCCACTCAAGTAGGATCAAGACCCCTCCGAGAAGTACAATTGAACCACAGATCTGAGCATATAGTCTTGGATGTGCACGGCCACGCGGGTCGATTCGATAAATGACCTAAAAGAAAATGTGAGCGATGTCGCAGCATTTGAGTGTCAAAAATAAAATAAAAACATCACAATGCAGAAGATTCAGTCATTAGTCTTCTGCTTCCGCGCTGTTGTTGTGCTGTGACATTATGCAGAACTTCTATCGGTTATTAACTGCTGGGCTGTCTGTACGTCTGTGTGTCTGTGTGTGCGGGTGGTGGGTGGTGGGGTTGTAGTTATTTATGTATATTTACTGGTGGGGACGATTTTTATTATTTTTAATGATTTTTAAGCACTGTAAAGCACTTTGTGTTACATTTTGTATGAAAAGCGCTCTATAAATAAAGTTTGATTTGATTTGATTTGATTAGCTTCAAGAATGTGATGTTTTTTCCTATTCATGTTTTAATGTGCTGCCCATTCAAAATGGCCTAAAATCCTTAGAAAATGAGAATCAAGCCAGAAATCTTACGACAAACAAATTAAAACATTGCTTCTTTTAATGATAAAGCAGAAGGCAAAATGTTTCAAAGACTCCCACAAGAGGTCAGTGTTTGGTTGGTGTAATACGTTTCTTTCTTTCTTTCTTTCTTTCAAATTTTAACAATACAATTTCAACAAAGGAAGAACCTTTTTCAAGTTTAAGAATACATTTTTTACTTTCATTTTGCATCAGTAAAATAAGTTGGAACATAGAAGGATAAAATGTACTCTGGGTAAATATGTTTCTCTATAAATGACAACTTCAGCGTTCGAACATTCAAACAGTAAATGAAACTCACCACCAACAACATTATCATTGCAGAGATGACAAAAATGACATTTTCTGTCAATACCTTTATATCGGCTCACTATTTTTCGTCGATTCTTTCCACTTCTTGAATTACATATGGCATGTCTGTGGGAGACATTCTCACACAAAAGATACTTTTCTAGTTTAAATATGGTCTTAAATTGCACACAAACATCACAGGACGACATAGTTCCACATTCCCCTCTCCATTTCTGTATGAACTGGTCTTTAGGGTTCGTTCCACTGTGAGTTTCAGCCAGTTAACATTGGTGATTTCCTGAGATCTCCTAATATAGGCGAGACAGCAGTCGTCTAAGATCTGTTTCACTTGCTGTAACCATGGCGACATATATATATATATATATCCACCTTTTCTACATAAGTCAAACAACACATGAATTTTTGCGGCTGTGCTTGGTTTCCCCACAATTCATCAACTCTCATTTGAATCATTATCGACAAAGGGTATCCATGTTACTGCAAGTGCTCATTTTTGCTTTTAAGATGTATTTTAGAAACCGAAGATGAAGTTTCTCAAATAATTCAGATTTTTCCAAACCCCATACTTCACATGCATACAACATTATGGGGCAGACCAACCACAACGCCCTTCCCACAGGACAGTGACAACTGTACTGCAAGACACAAAGTGTGCTCTGTTTGACTAAAGGGCAACACCTTTCTTTATTTTAGCTTAGTTAACCCCGCCCTACCGTCATTACTTGCGGATGTCTTCGCACAATGATACATTACAAAAACATTCTGAAGATGCCATAGTACCGGAAAGAGTGCCATTGCAAGTTGGTGAAACAGGTTTTGCCGCGTCTTGGCATATAAAGCATTTGAGATTTCTGCATAGCTTTATTTGTGCATCGTGGAGAATGCAGAGAACTTGCTGGGAAAAGCTGGAAAGATTAGGGAGCGTCTAAAACGTTGCATTGAGGGGCTTGGGGCTTGGTAAAAACTGAAAGATCGTTTCCGCCGGTTCTGCTTTGACATCGTAAGTACCAGTTTAATACTATTATATGAACAACGAACTATGCTTTGTCTTGTGTTGATACACTAGTAAAGTGCAGATGGAGGGCAGAGCCTATTTAGTGATGGGTTTTTAGTGATGAAAAAAGAAAATCCATAAAAAATGATGTTGACATGAGCCATTTAATTAACCGTACTGATCTCACCTCAGTTTTTCATTCATTTATTTTTAAATGATCCATCGTGGATATGTTTTGGGTGTGAAACATGCTGATGAGTCACATTGTTCTGTTTGTGTTTTAGTGTGCAGTGCACCATGACGACTGCCTGTCAGCTGTCTGAAGACCAGTTCTACTGCTCCTTCTGCCATGATGTGTTCACCGAGCCGGTCACTCTACCGTGTGGACACAACTTCTGCAAGAAATGCTTAAACCAGCACTGGCCTATAGATGCCAAGTGCATGTGCCCTCAGTGTAAGAAAATGTTCTTTTACAGACCAGAGCTGAAAGTCAACATGTTCATAGCTAAGATGACCGCTCAGTTCATACAGTCACAATACCAATCCACAAAGAGCGTGAAACCACAAGCTGCAGAAGCTGAGGAGCACAGTTTCTGTGATGTGTGCACTGAGCCCAAACAGCGGGCCCGCAATCCCTGCATGCTCTGTTTGTCCTCGTACTGCGAGTCTCACCTAAAGCCCCACCTGAGCATGTGCGGGCTGAAGAAACACCAGCTTATGGAGCTTCAGAGAAAGATGACCCATGACAAATCTGTACAACTGTTCTGTCGCAGTAAACGACTGTGTGTCTATGTGGGCCATGAGATAGTCCCTCTGACGGAGGCATCTAAACAGCAGAGGCTCCTGCTGCAGAAAAGTGAGGCTGATATCGAGGACAACGTCAGCAAGAGAAAGAAAAAGATTGACGAGCTACGCAGCTCTGTTAAAGCCAGTAATGATGCTGCGGACAGAGAGATTGCTGATGGGCTCACAGTCTTCACTGCTCTGAAGGAGTCTGTGGAGAGAAGACTCAACCTCCTCATCTCAGATATAACCAGGAAGAAAACAGAAAAAGAGCAGCAGGAAGAAGGCCTCATTGGGGAGTTGGAGCAGGAGATCAGTGAGCTGGAGAAGAGAGGAGCTGAGGTGAAGCTGGTGTTAGAGTCGGACGACCCCCTCCATCTGCTCCGAAACTCCTCCCAGTTGAGCCCCGAGCCACCCACCAAAGACTGGACAGACATCAGCATCTGTCCACAGACACATGAGGGCGCTGTGGCCAGAGCTCTGTCTGAGCTGCAGCAGGATTTCAATAAGGAGACCAGGAGTCTGTTTGAGGCAGAGCTGAGGAGAGTCAAAACAAGGGAGGTTGATGTCACTTTGGATACAGGCACGGCATCGTCTCACCTCAGAGTCGACCACACGGATGAACTGAGCGAAACCCCAGACAGCGCCAACAAGAGCGAAAGTCTGTTGTTTTTTGCAAAAGAAAGTTTCTCTGAGTCTTTTTACTTTGAGGCTGAGGTCAGAGGGAAGGCTGAGTGGACTTTAGGAGTGGCCAAAGCCCAAGAGCCCATCGAAAGGAAAGGGCCTCTGGCACTGGATCCGCAGAATGGATTCTGGACAATAGGCGTGAAGAATAAAGACATAATTATTTCTGACAATCCTGAAATGACTGTCTTCACAAAGTTCAGACCGGAGCGAGTTGGGGTGTTTGTGGATTATAAAGAGGGGATCGTATCTTTCTATGACGTTGACGCTCAAGCGTTGATCTACTTCACTGATTTCCCCTTCATTGTTAAACTGTCCCCTTTCTGCAGATTTGTGCAGAATGGGAATTCTGCTCCGTTGCGCTGTGGCACGAGTAAATAATATAATGGAATAAACCTGTCAATGTATGTATTGTAGTAAATTCTCATAATAATCCAAAGAGAATTCAATGTTTTGTTTGGCTTTGTACACCTCTATAACCACAATAAGAGAGAGGAGCTTTTTGATCCTCCACTTTGTTCTGACATTGTAATTTATAAACTCATCTGTTCCTATGAATGTACCACTGTATGCTTTTGGGGAACCAATAAACTAATTCATCATTAACAAACCACTGACATAGCCTTACTCATCATTTATAAGCATCATTGTATCTGTTGTTTTAAGCAATTTAATTATATAAAAAAAAATGCTTTAGATGTAAAAAAAAAAAGAAAAAAGGGAAAAAAAGAAAGCTAAGACTGTGGAAATAGAAACCGTTTATAATTGAGTGAAACTGGTTAAAATTACACTAACTTGCTAACAGTATGCACAAGAAGGTCATTAGTTCAGCTTATTAACCTGCCTGACCCCACCAGGCTGCAAATGCTAACATTAGCATAGTTCTCATGAATAAAAAAAAAAAAGTGTCTAGTGACTAGGAGTGTGTTGGAAAGAGCAGGACTTATAAAAGGTGAGATCATGAGTGATTATTGTTTTGACATTTGTTCCATGTCATTAATAACCACTGAATAAAGCAAGCTGCAAAGTTAGCAAATAAAAAAGGCACAGCAACTTTGCAAATGTGTCAGTGCTGTTGTGATTTTCACGAGGACCCTATGAAATCAGAGTACGTGCAATAGCATAATTAAAACTGCCAGAATGCAAAACCTCCTATCTGAAAAAAAAAACACTTTTTCTGGAAAAAAAAAACTTTATTTCTATTATAGTATGGTCTTTGTTAAAGATATTCAAGCATATTCTACTGTTACTATTTCTGCAATATGTGTTAACAATACAAGGTATTTTTGTGTCCCAAAGTGAAGATAAGTGTTTTTTTTTTCTTGCAGCATAGTGCACATAGGAGGTTTTGCATTCTGGCAATCGTATAGATTGTGGGGGCTGTAGGGATTAAACATTTGCTTACAACACCAAGGGGAAAAAGGATCT
The DNA here is from genome assembly GCA_021464625.1 of Proterorhinus semilunaris. NCBI lineage: Eukaryota > Metazoa > Chordata > Actinopteri > Gobiiformes > Gobiidae > Proterorhinus > Proterorhinus semilunaris. Next base: position 23,920,461 of record CM038356.1, on the reverse strand, counting down.
AATCTAATTTCTGTATAAGAAATCCACAAAAAAACAAACAGTTTGTTTTTTATTTCATCCACACATAAGGAGTAAGCAGGTGGTTTAAAGACCCACCCAATAAAACAGCGAACCACGGGATATTTCCTAATGAGAAGATGACGCTACGCTGTGTGTGGCGTGTCGGCCTGTTGCTGTGGCGATGGCCTTGGATACGAGCTTGTTGTCGAGGGCGGTCTTTTGCTCCTGGTCCATGAGCTCGACCAGGGCCGGCATCTGACTGAAGTGCTGTCTGGCCGTCAGGTGCCTCAGCTTGATCCGACGAACAAACTCCGGCGCGTATGCCTGCGCCAAAGAGGGTACGGTGAGTTTGAAGAGAAATCGTTTCGTCCAGCTCATATTCCAAAAGACGGACAGAAGGTTATAGTGAGGAAGAAAATAGTGCGGCACATAATAGCATACATTTTGAGAGAACTCTGACACATACAAGGCTCTGTGTCCCGTTCTTTTGTTTCTCGACACAAAAGGTGAGTGTGACCAACAGTGTTAATTTTGACAACATATTTTAATTTAGTTTTAGTCTTAGTCTTTTGACGAAAATGTAATTGAATTTTAGTCGAGTTTTAGTCAAAAAAATACCTTACATTTTAGTCGAGTTTTAGTCGACTAAAATTGCAAGTCAATTTAGTCGACTAAAATTAAGACACATTTAGTCGACTTTGTATTAATAATATTCATTATAATCATATTTAATCAAGGTCCTCTGCTTCATGGAGCTGCTCCCTCATGAACAAAGCTCAGAGCTGTTCCTTTGGCAGTGAATTTACATGATATGAGGCTCTTTCAGACTATCAATAGAAAATTGGATGATTTTAGTCTCTCCTTTTCATTTTTATTTAGTCTTGTTTTAGTCGACTAAAATATCTGGACATTTTAGTCATAGTTTTAGTCGCATGAAAAAGTTTTAATTTAGTTTTAGTCCAATTTTAGTCGTCAAATAAATCACTTTGACTAAAATTAAGACTAAATATTTTAGTCGACGAAATTAACACTGGTGACCAAACCACGTAACTGGATCAATAATGTCATCCAGTCACCAGAGCTGAGGCGTTTACATGCAATCTGGAAATCCGATCATCCCCGTGGTGTCAGTGATCTTGTGCTCAACCGTGTGGATATACACATGTGTAACATAATCAATAATATCACTACTCAGGCTATGATGGACAATTGATACAGCATTTGTATATGTCACAAGAATGTCTCAGAATTTCGCCCGCGCTATAATAACTTCAATATTTATTGCATGTTTCAAATAGCATGAATGGTATAATCTGGGAAAACTTAGAGGATTTGTCAGTTCCAACAATGGCACATGAATTTCAGTTTGTTCCAAGAAAATAAATAACGTGGAATATTTTGGCATTTGTGCAGCACCAACAGACAGATCAGAAAAACACGCCAGGGAATAATTTGAGTCTTTCTCCCCATTGTTCAATCGCATTCATATTTTCCCCACTCCTCCAGTGACTAAACCTCCTACACAATCTCTTCCCACTATCTCTAAACCAGCCATGCAGCACACACAGTGCTTCCTGCTCGGCCTCTTCTCCGTCTCCTAAAACACCGTCCGCGTCCAGAGCTTGTACCCTCTGCTTCACACCTGCCAGATCCCACTGTTATTCAGCACTTCGGCCCGTTCCCAGTGGCCCCTTCACTTCATTCATTGCACTCGAGCAAGATCACTTTTGAAACTTCTCGCTCCTTTTGGCAGCATTTGACTTTACTTTATGGCAGTCAAATTAAATGCTTTTCAGTGCCCAAATACTGAGCGTACCCCTTAACCGAGCGCATTTTCTCCAGTATCTGAAAGCTCCTCGACTGGAGAGCAAAAGTGTAATACCTCATTTGAAGGCCTGCAAAACTGATCGTAACTTTTTTGACGCGTTTTTGTCCTGTTTTCGTAGTTTTTTGTCATGTTTTTGTCGCTTTTTAGTTGCTAATTTGTGGCTTTTGTTCGTTACTTTTTTGGCTCGTTTCCGTAGGTCTTTTGTCACCTTTGTGTCACATTTTTGTTACGTTTTTATCCTCGTTTTAGTTGCTGTAATCCCTGTAAAAGTGTAATGAAATAGTTGCAATTCTATATGGAAAAATGACATACAAATAATGCATTTCATTGAAATATGATTAGTCACAAACCTTACCCTAACCCAGTAGCCATATGGCTGTTTACTGCATCATGGCTATACACAATCTGTCAGAGCAATGGAGGCTGTGCAGGAACACAAAAAACTCCCCTAATAATCACAGAGAATCACAGTGTTATTTTCTTTGATGCCTTCACTTAGTCTTTAGAGTGAAAGAGCAACTTTGACAGTATTAAAACAGCTTGACTCACAGCTGTACGTGTTTGTCATGCACAATCAGCCCTGCGCTTTTCAACTTAAGAGTCTTTACAAAGGCGTTTGTTTTTAATCACAACTGGCATCATTTCAAATTCAAAAGTCTTAAGTCTAGACAGACCTGCTCAACGTCTTTTATCTGTAAATGGGTTGAAACCTCTTCTTTAGCCAGCAGGAGGCAGTTCCAGGGGCTCCAGTTCTTCAGATGATCCCAGCGAACCAACACCAGGTTGTAGATGTCGCTGCACGTCATCACGGCCGAGCATTTGGACCAAATCACATCGATCAGATATCGGATGTCCTCCACCTCGCGGGAGAAATGCCACAGTGAGTGAGTTCCCGCCACGGCAACAACATGAAGGCGTCGGCGATTTGAGTTTTGAGCGTTTGTAGCACCTGCACTATGAAAGGAATGAGCGCGTTGTTATCGAGCTGCTGTTCGTCCGCTCTCAGCCTCTTCAGGATGTTTTTGTAGCAGGACAGGTCGTTGCGTTCTACGGCGATGTTGGTGAGCCGGTCGCAGTTCTTGCAGCGGCGGCTGTTTGGGCATCCGGCCGTGGTCTTAAAGCTGGTTGTGGGCAGGAGGCGATGGCAGCTGCTGCACCGCTGGTGGTTCTTCAGCTGGCTCGCATCTGGGGGCACCTGCAGGGAGATGTAATATAGGGGTTAGGAGGACCGTACTACAGCACAGCGATAGAATGAAAACAGTATGGTACTTGAAAAAGTGCTCATGGGATCGTAGACAGAGTTTTACCCTGAGCAGCTTGGCCACTGCGGGGTTAAAGGCAGGCGTTTTGATGTATCGGAGGAACAGCATGGCGATCCTCTCCCTCAGTCCCGTCAGGCTCGAGGCTTTTAAACGGGGCATCAGGTCCACCTCTCTGTCCACCAAGTCTACGATATCCCGCGTCAACGGACAGTCCTGCTCCTGCTCAGTCACAGAAATATATTTAGCGCGCAATCAGTAAATGTCTTCTTTCGCCAAATCCTGACTTCAAATAATCATCAATCCAAGCCGGTGCACTCTTTGAGCCTGTCCCAAGGTCCAATAAACACAAATGGAGCAGACAGGAAGGGCACACACACACACACACACAGAACACAGATCACACCCTGCCTTTAAAAACGGACACAGTAAACAAAAGTTATTCGCATGCAACAGCAGGATGGAGGTAAGTTCTAACATTGACAGTGTGTTTCAGCGTCATGAGGATCTGCAGGCGTTCGTTCTGATTGGCCGCTGTCTTGCTGACGTCGTCGTACAGATCTCTCAACTCTCTGGCTCGGATGGTGTTCGCCGTATCCATCTCGATCCGCTCCCCTTTAGCTGACGTCCAGTGATGAGGGGCTGCAGCCTACAACAACAACAACACACCAATTATGTTAAAGACGTTCATAAGAAAATGCGGTAAAAGTTTCAAATGCAAATGTAAAATAATAATGTTGATGACGAGAGACCTTCTCCAGCATGTTCCTCATGCATCTGTCTTCATTGGTTTCCTCAAAGTGGATTTGCCTGTATCCAAGGTTTTTTATGTGCTCCAGCTCTTGGTCGAAGAGTGCGCAGAGCGCCGCCTTCCTCTCCGCTCCTTTCAGCTTGGCATTAATCTTCAACTCCTCATCCTTGTGCCACTCTGAAAAATAAAGTAAAGAAAAAAGAGTAAACGTAGCGTGTGTATTGTTTTTAAAGTCTCCTAAATAATACCCCTTGTGTAACTTTTGACTTCTAATTTGTATTTCATTTTTGTATTTATGTTTTAACTAATGTCAAGAAAATCCAGTCTAAATTTGGAATAACATGCCTAGTCAATCTAGAGAGGTTTTAGCAAATGTACAAAAGACGCGTCACCAGACTTGTTTCTAGAAAAATTCAGAACAAACCTTTGCCTGGACCTGGTTTCCATCTTGTTGCTTTTTTCAATGTATTATTAATAATGAAAAAATCTGTACAATTAGTTGAAGTCTTAGTCTTAGCAGTTAGTCATATGTTAATTTGTTTTTTATTAACCCTAAATGTTTCTGTCAGTTAGTGATGGAACATTTCTGCTTTGAGTTCTGGAAGTAATTTCCTATAATTTTCCCAATTTAAAGAAAAGAAAGAAATTACGTTTATGCTAAATGTTTAAAACAAGGCGACAATGTGAAAGTATGTGGTATTTACTTTCCTTTGATATATTAGCATCATGTTCAGTAGATACCACACAGCTGATTTGCCTCTGTTGTACCTTTAAACGATTGATACTTTCACCTTTTGCAAAGTCTATGAGTAAAATGAATCAACATTTTACATCTCGTGTCGCTTTTAAAGTAGACAGGACTATTGCGTTTGCGTCGTCCTCACACACAAAGCCCCCCGGGTCTTACTCTTGAGAGCGTTGTAGTGCAGGCTGAAGTCCTCTCTCCTCTGGGGGTTGAGCCAGCGCCTCCTTCTGTCTTCGAGCTGCTCCTCTTTCTCTTGTTTCCTGTGACGCTCCTGCAGATCCAGCCAGGCCAGTCGCCGGTCCCTGTCCTGCCGCAGAAGCCCCACGGCCTCTTTGGCTAACCAGCCCCGGACAACTGCCTGCAGACGGATCACCTGCGGGAGACAACAGTGTCATATAAAGTGATTAGAATGGTAGCTAATGGTACCTTTTAACGCTTTCAGGCCTTTGTAGACATTGTTTAGGTACCTTATAACTTTGTATATTTTTGCGGTTACCATAGCGCTAAATGGAACAAATTGTACGAAAATGAGCATAGAATTGTAGACAGTCGTGCAAATGGAAAAATACATACAATAGCTCAAGTAGCTTTAGTGTAGCTTTACTTTGTCATTTTTGGATCTTTTTATGACTTACAGCATTCAGCCTACGGTCGTAGTACTCCGCCGCTGTGGTGTATTTGCCGGGGATCAGCACTCTGTCGTTTGCACAGGAGACATATGAGCCCATTCCAGTCATCTGTGTCCTCACATCTGAACCACACGGCTGAGCCTGCTTCACTGTCTGCAACACAGGAGGCCTGGCTTCACACACGGCTGATATAGTTGTGTGGCTTTATTGTTGCCCATAAAGGGTTTTTGTTTTATACTTCATATTCATTGCAATTTACAACCATTCAAAAGCAATTCATCATTCTTAACAACATTTTGCATACCGCTCTAAACATAAAGGGTATGCAGTAGTTACACCATTTTTATTGCAAACAGAACCCCTAATGTTCTGGACAGAGTGTCGAAACAATTACATTCCTATGTAGTTAGTGTACATGGCAGAAAACAGCTGTTGCAACATCTTAAAAACTTTACACAGCATGTACTTCAGAGCAGACTTGTGTTTATATAAATATAGATGTTTTAGCCTTGAAGCTATAGGCTAACGTTAATTTCATGCTAAATCAATCTTAAAATAAATCCTAATCTAATCTAAGATCTTTTTTTTTAGTTAGTTGGTGTTTATTTAATTTATTCTTATATTATTTTCTATTTACATTATAAAAATATGGACAGGAAGTAGTCTTTACCCTACATGTTCGCTTAATAACGCCATTGATTTCAGTTGTCATGCTGTTGCTGTGCTGTAACATACACATACATGGTTATTGATATAGCTTTTGGACAAACTCAGTTGTTGATCAACACAAAATGACTTTTTGAGCGAATGTGGTGGTAGCAACAGTCGCAGTGAAAGCGAAGAAATAGAGCCCATTGTAATCCATCAGCAAATGACTTGAATACACAGGAAGCAATTTACTCACAACAACGTCAAAGCCAAAGTGGTCACTCATGCATGTAATTTCTGTCGCATGGTGTACCTGCCCCCTGCGTCGCTGTCATGGTAATGAGGCCAGAAATGCCGCATGTTGTGTGTGACAGGTCAGTGGTGTACGCTGTTAGAGACAGCTCATTAAGAAGCCATTGAAAAAAGTATAGTGTGTTTGTGTTGCAGCAGACCTCCTGTTTTCTTGTGATCGCCGCGTTGTCATATAGTGTATTTTTGGTTTTGTCTGAACAGTTAAGGCGGGATTGGTTCAAGATGGATTCTCATGTGTTTGTAAACTCACAAATAGCGTGAGAATTAAGCTTGTTCGTGAGGTAAGTCGGCAGCAATTTGTATTGCACTTTGGGCAGCGATGGTTGATCAAATGTGCTTTATAAATAAACTTGAACTGGACCTAGCAACAACAAAGTTTCACAACTGTGGGACAAATAAATTGCCATTTTTCTTTTGGAAAGATAACTTGAGATATGAAAACTAGAGGACATTACAACAAGATGCTAAAAGAAAGAGTACTGTTTCAAGCAGTTCAGTTCAGAAAAGGAATGAACGGTGTAAGATAGCCTCTAACACATACTATGTCCTTCTCTCTGAAGATCAAATGCTGACCTTTCATGTGTTTCTGACTTTAGACCTCTGCAGTGCACCCAGTCTTGTTTGAAGGTACATCATTGACCTTTTGTTCATGTTAAATGTAAGTAATATGCTTGTGTTGTTATCCACCTGCGCGCCTCGGCTGAAGACTTCCACCCCTCGGTCTGGCCTCCTCCGGTGCGGAGTCTGTGTGCTGGCGTGGTGATACACAGCTCCGGTCAAACGGTGCTTGTACCCGCCCAAGAAGGGCTTCCTCTGCGGAGGACGCTGAATCTCAACCACCACCTCCCAGACGTCATCTACAAGTGAAGATCTCATTAGCAATAAATCAGAAGGCGTCATAAATATCAATGTGCTTGTAATGATCTCTATGAACGCAGTATTTTTAATTGCTATATATTTTTTTGTGCCACAAAGACAGCTACCATTCCTTTTTCATCGACACAATTTTGATTTCACAGTCATAATGTCACATCCTGGCTGTCCTCTTCCCCTCCCCTTCTGTGTGTGTGGGTGGAGTTACCTGGGCGGAGTCCTCCCAGCTGCTGGCTGATCATCACTCACCTGCAAGCCATCTACAATGTAACAGTCTTCATATACTCCGGTTCTCCTTCCATGCCTCGCCAGTTCGTCATACTACTACAGTGGTAATTGGACTACGGCTCCTGAAGCTTTTTCAATCAGTTTTTGTTATCGCTTCCCTTCTCCAGTTTTGATCGTTTCATTCATTTTTTCCAGAGATCATTCAGCCAAGGACTCCAGCCCAGACAGACATCTCCGCTCCACCGGCCCCAACCCTTGCCTACCGGTTTCTCTCTGGACCGCCGGCCTGATACTAACCTGCTTCTCCCTGGACCTCCGGCCTGATACCTACCTGCTTCTCCGGCCAGATATTTACCTACTCCCCAGTCTTGTTAAAAATAAATATTCTTGAACCTTGGTTTTGTTCTGCACTTGAGTTCCTCCGGGTTTCATAACAGTACGAACTGGCCACTATGGACTCAGCAGACCAAGACCGAGACTTGAACAACGACCCAAGCTTTCTCTTCCAAGCGGTTTCAAGTCAAGGCCAGCTGTTGGGAAGGCATGACACCCTCCTCAAGACAATTATGGAGAACCAACAGGCCTCAGCTGCTCACATTGCCCAGTTAGGCTCCATGCTGGAGAACCTAACCTCTTCAATGGCTCAGTCGGCTGCTGCTGCCTCTCCACCACCACCTTCGGCCTCCGCTGCCTGGACCCCACCTGGTCATCAATTCCGTGAGTCTCATGTACCAGATCCAGAACATTATTCAGGGGACATGGGCAAATGTGGTGCATTTCTCCTTCAGTGTTCACTTGTTTTTAGCCAGAAGCCGGTCACTTATGCCTCTGACAGCTCTAAGATAGCTTTCGTAATGGGACTTCTACAAGACAGGGCTTTAGCCTGGGCGTCGGCTGTTTGGCAGAATACTCCGGATATTCGTCATGATTATGAGCATTTTGAGGCAGAATTAAAGAAGGTGTTTGACCATCCGGTTCAAGGCAAGGAAGCAGCAAGAAGAATGTTGGCTCTGCACCAGGGCATTAGAAGTGCAGTAGAATTCAGAACCCTGGCAGCCGAAGCAGGCTGGGATGATGCAGCTCTCATGAGCGTCTTCACCAATGGGTTAAGTGAACACCTAAGGGATGAACTTGCTGTTAAGGATGAATATGAAGATCTTGATTCTCTTATCTCAGCGGCTATCAGACTGGACAACCGTATCCGGGAGCGCCGTCGAGACCGCAGCCGCCAGCAGTCATCTTCACGCGTGCCAGCTTCGTTTCAGTCTAGAGGGGGTTCTAATACACATGTACCTGTAGTTTCTGTCCAGCACCCTTCTGTGTCCCAGCCAAGGTCCTCTGATGAAGAACCCATGCAGTTGAGCAGAACTCACCTGACTCCTACTGAGCGCTCCCGTCGTATAAGATCCGGTGAGTGCATTTATTGTGGTCAAGTTGGTCATTTTCTTGCTGCCTGTCCGGTTCGACCAAAAGGAGGGGCTCACCAGTAGAAGTGGGGAGGCTGGTGAGCCACACTATGTCCTGTCCAGAATCCCCACCTAGAATGCTCCTACCTGCCAAGTTGTGCATTAAGACCACATGTGACTATACTACTATGCCAGTTACAGTGCTTATTGATTCTGGGGCTGACGATAGTTTTATTGATGTAAATTTTGCTCTTCAGTCTGGGCTCCAGGCTGTTCCACTTGAGGTTCCTCTTGTTGCCCAGGCACTGGATGGCAGACATCTTGCCAGAGTCACACATGAGACTGAACTAGTAGAATTGATCATTTCGGGAAACCATCATGAGAGGGTCAGTCTCAAATTGGTCCCTTCTCCTCACTCGCCTATCATTTTAGGCCTTCCCTGGTTAAGATTGCACAATCCCCACTTGGACTGGTCATCTTGTAAGGTTTTAAGTTGGAGTGCACACTGTCATTCATCTTGTTTGCTCTCTGCTGTTGTCCCCACAGAGGTCCCTTCTTCGCCAGAACCTCCTGATCTGTCCCTTGTTCCTATCGAGTACCATGAGTTGGGTGAGATATTCAGTAAGCGCCGTGCTCTGTCCCTTCCTCCCCACCGGCCATACGACTGCGCCATCGATCTTCTACCCGGAGCTCCTCTTCCCTCCAGTCGACTATACAATCTCTCTCGACCGGAGCGTCAGGCTATGGAGAAATACATCAGTGATTCTTTGGCAGCAGGAATCATCAGGCCATCTTCCTCTCCTGTGGGTGCAGGATTTTTCTTTGTCCCCAAGAAGGATCAGACCCTCCGGCCCTGCATTGACTACAGAGGTTTGAACAACATAACCATTAAAAATAAGTATCCTCTGCCACTGATAAGTTCTGCTTTGGAGCCTCTTCATGGCGCTACTATCTTCACTAAGCTTGATCTCCGAAATGCCTACCATCTTGTGCGCATACGTGACGGAGACGAGTGGAAGACCGCTTTCAATACCCCGCTCGGCCACTTTGAATATTTGGTCATGCCTTTTGGTTTGACTAACGCCCCAGCTGTCTTCCAAGCGTTAGTTAATGATGTCCTTAGGGATTTCCTCAACCGTTTTGTCTTCGTCTACATAGATGATATTCTCATTTTCTCACCTTCTCCAGAAGAACACACCTTTCATGTGCGCCAGGTGCTGCAAAGGTTGTTAGAGAATAAATTGTTTGTCAAGAGTGAGAAATGTGAGTTTAGCAAGCCCTCTGTGAGCTTCTTAGGTTACATCCTTGAGAGTGGGCAAGTGAGAGCTGATCCAGGAAAGATCTGTGCTGTCGCAGATTGGCCCAGACCAGAAGGAGTGAAGCAGCTCCAGCGGTTCCTTGGCTTCGCCAACTTTTACCGGCGCTTCATTCGGAACTACAGCCAAGTGGCAGCCCCTCTGACCCGACTTACGTCCACCAAGGTACCATTTAATTGGACTGAGGAGGCGGAGGGGGCATTCCAGGAACTTAAGAGGAGGTTTACCTCTGCCCCATCCTGGTCCATCCTGACCCAACCCGCCAATTTATCGTGGAGGTGGATGCCTCTGATATTGGGGTGGGAGCAGTCCTGTCTCAACAATCCGCGTCCGATCTTAAGCTTCATCCTTGCGCCTTCTATTCCCACCGGTTATCGCCTTGTGAACGGAACTACTCTGTTGGAGATCGAGAGCTTTTGGCGGTTAAATTGGCTCTTGAGGAATGGAGGCACTGGCTAGAGGGGGCAGCTCACCCGTTTTTAGTATGGACAGATCACAAGAACCTGGCATACATACAATCAGCCAAGAGACTCAACTCGCGCCAAGCTCGCTGGGCTCTTTTCTTTGGCCGCTTCAATTTCACTCTGACTTACCGACCTGGATCCAGAAATGTCAAACCGGATGCTCTTTCTCGCCAGTTTTCTGCCATAGATGCCCCTGAGAGCAGTGAGACCATCCTTCCATCTACCTGTGTGGTTGCCGCTATCTCCTGGGAGATCGAGTCAGCTGTGAGGGACGCTCAGAGGCACCAACCAGATCCGGGTAAGGGACCGGCCAATCGATTATTTGTACCCGATTCTGTGCGTTCCCAGGTCCTCCAGTGGGGGCACGCATCCAAGTTTGCTTGTCATCCAGGAATCAGCCGCACCACCTCTCTCCTCAAGCAACACTTTTGGTGGCCCACCATGGATGCTGACATCAGGGACTTTGTTACAGCATGCACAGTTTGTGCCAGGGGTAAGGCATCCCATCGTCCTCCTGCTGGACTTCTTAGGCCTCTGCCAATTCCGTCTCGTCCATGGTCCCACATCGCCCTGGATTTTGTTTCTGGTCTCCCCAGTTCTGAGGGTAATACAGTGATATTAACAATTGTCGATCGCTTCACAAAGTCTGCCCATTTCATTGCCCTTCCTAAGCTCCCCACAGCGCTAGAGACTGCGACCATTGTCGTGAACCATGTCTTTCGTCTGCATGGTATCCCTCTAGATATAGTTTCCGACAGAGGTCCCCAATTCATTTCCCAGGTCTGGAGGTCTTTCTGCAATGCACTTGGAGCCAAGGTGAGCCTTTCTTCAGGTTTTCACCCCCAAACCAATGGGCAAACGGAGAGGGCCAGTCAAGATCTGGAGGCAGCCCTTCGATGTGTTGCAGCTCAAAACCCTTCCTCCTGGAGCGCTTACTTGCCTTGGGTTGAATATGCGCACAATTCCTTACCTTCCTCCTCAACTGGCTTGTCACCGTTCAAATGTTCCCTCGGGTACTTGCCGCCCTTGTTCCCAGCCCAGGAGGCTGACATTGCTGTACCATCTGTGGATGCTCACCTCCGTCGCTGTCGCAAGATCTGGCGGGACGCTCGGGCAGCTCTGATTCGTACTACAGACCGTAATCGCCACACTGCGGACCGTCACCGTATTTCGCCCCCACTCTACACCCCGGGTCAGAAGGTTTGGCTCTCTTCCAAGGACATTCAGTTAAGAACTGAGTCCAGGAAACTAGCACCCCGGTATATTGGTCCTTTCGTTATTGAGAACATTATTAATCCCACTGCTGTCAGGCTCACTTTGCCCAGGTCTATGAGGATTCACCCCGTTTTCCATGTTTCCCGGCTAAAACCGGTTCGCGACAGCCCTTTGTGCCCTCCTGCCAGGCCCCCTCCGCCCGCCCGGGTCGTTGATGGCCATCCTGCCTTCACGGTTCGGCGTGTCCTGGATGTGCGCCGACGTGGCCGGGGTTGTCAGTACCTGGTTGACTGGGAGGGGTACGGCCCGGAGGAACGTTGCTGGGTTCCTCGTGCGTTCATTCTTGACCCGTCCTTGATTCGTGACTTCCGTCAGGCCTATCCTGGCAGGCCTGGGACGCCTGGAGGCGCCCGTTAGGGGGGGGGTACTGTCACATCCTGGCTGTCCTCTTCCCCTCCCCTTCTGTGTGTGTGGGTGGAGTTACCTGGGCGGAGTCCTCCCAGCTGCTGGCTGATCATCACTCACCTGCAAGCCATCTACAATCAAACAGTCTTCATATACTCCGGTTCTCCTTCCATGCCTCGCCAGTTCGTCATACTACTACAGTGGTAATTGGACTACGGCTCCTGAAGCTTTTTCAATCAGTTTTTGTTATCGCTTCCCTTCTCCAGTTTTGATCGTTTCATTCATTTTTTCCAGAGATCATTCAGCCAAGGACTCCAGCCCAGACAGACATCTCCGCTCCACCGGCCCCAACCCTTGCCTACCGGTTTCTCTCTGGACCGCCGGCCTGATACTAACCTGCTTCACCCTGGACCTCCGGCCTGATACCTACCTACTTCTCCGGCCAGATATTTACCTACTCCCCAGTCTTGTTAAAAATAAATATTCTTGAACCTTGGTTTTGTTCTGCACTTGAGTTCCTCCGGGTTTCATAACACATAACTTGAAACAAAAAGACGAGATCTGGAAATGAATCATTCAAGAGGACAAACAGGAATTATATTTTGGTTTATTTTTTAACTTTCATTGTCCCTTTATGGTAAATTGTCCTCTGTCCATTTTTTAACCACTGCCTCTGGGTAAACTGTCGGGAGCCCTTGCTGAGTGGAGCTCAAGCTCCAAATCTCGAATCAGAATCACGGCTTTAAAAAAAAAATGTAATATAATTTTGATCAGTGACTCACAACGCCAGAAGCAAAATGTTCTCCTAAATGTCCGACTTTCTACAGTATATATACTGTAAATCAGATGTTAAACGGTGGTGTTCCAGTACATCATAATATGATGTATACATACAGATGCATAGTCTTTTACTCTAAAACTCATATGTCTGTGAAGGTTTAATTGTCCATGGTGAGTACAATATAACATTAGGAGGGGAAAAACAACAAAAAAACAACATACATCTTTTAGAGTAGTTATCTAGTTATCTAGTAGTATCTTGACATTCTTACAGTAACAAAAAACTACTTTGGTTTATTTTTCCTCACCTGAAAAGGATGCCGGGCTCTGGTCTCCCCTGTGGACCCTCACAGTGATGACGTCTGGCATGTTGTCGTGCTCCGGGGGGCGAACAGGACGTAGCGGGTGTGTGTTTGGATCAACTGAGCTCATCTCCATTCGGGTGGAGCCATGAGGCAGAACACCAAGGTCCATGAGACTCTGCTGGTCTTCCACTACCTGGCCTCAAAAACATACAAAAACATACAACCGCCGTTAAAGCGACATCTTTTTGCAGTTCACTTATGGGATTTTTTAACTACTAAGCAAACACAACCCCCACTTACCATCAATAGCGATATGCAGCACCTCTGGAGGGACTCTCAGCTCCGAGGCCAGATGTAGCTTTAGCTCTTGAATACTGAGTCCAATGGCAAAGGCTACAGTCATCACATGGCCCTCTGGCACCAGCACTACCTTCACTGCAGACAAACAGATTGTCCCATGGTGTTATAACTAAAACAAAACAATTACCAAAAGCACACAGCTCACCTGTTGCTGTGGAATTACCAATTTCACTACAGGACTGTAACGCTGCAGGTTGCTCTGTCATTTCAGGTAGATTTGCTTGAGTTTCAGCAACTTCTGCCACTTCTAAAAAAGTAAAATAAAAAGAGAATGGGAAAAAATATGAAAGTCAACTGATAAACTTAGGCTGGTTCCCATTACTTATTTGCATAACTTTTAATTTAGAACTTTGCCATAAAAAAAAGTTCAATGTGACAGACTGCAGCTTAACTAAAGTAAACAGGACACAGCATATTTCATTATGAGACTGGTATTTTCATCACTATAAAGTCAGAGGGAGCTGCTTTCACTGGAGCTTCAGTGATCGGACTCGCCTGTGGTAAGCCCCTGTCGCTGCGGTCTCTCGTCCTCTGGTGGCTCGTTTGAATCTTCTGTGAGCTGTTTTTGTTCCTTCACGCTTTCGTCCCCTTCCTTTCTCTCCAATTCTTGGCAGTCTGCTTGCTCCATCGTGTTGTGGCTTCTTTCTTCTGACATTAGTAACGTTAGCTTGCTGACGCGGATTTGTTTGGCTAACCGCGCTAAATGAAAACGAAAAAAAAAGAAAAAAAACACGTATTTTTTCTAGCAGATCATCGTGAAAAAAAGAAGATTCAAACTGTATTTTAAAGTTTAGGTAGAGTTGCTCTTTACTGGGCGCCTACGTACCGTTAGCCAGTGTTTGCTTGTTATGCCTATGCTTTTGCCTACACGTCTGTCTGCGCGAGTTTACATGTTGCCATAGCAACCGAACCACCTGACTGCCAGGGAAGAGCGTGCTTTGATAGTGGTACTCAAACTGGGGTTAAGGGCCCCCTGGGGTCCCACAGTTTGGGGGGGGGGGGGGTGAACAATGTTTGGAATTCACTGCCACTGGTGATAACACATTTTGTAATTAGGCCTATATATCCATAAACAATAATAATCAGTAATAAAGTAACCAATAGCCTAATCAAATTCAGAACAATACACAATAGACCCGCATTTAAAGTTTATTAATGGTTTTCCTCCTGAATGAATCATAACATCACACTGATTGTATGTGGAGGATTTTTTTCTGACTACGCTTTGGGGGGTCGCAGTTTGTATTTTCATTTGATCAATACTTCATTTGCATTTGTAAAGGCAACTTGTATTGTTGACTATATAAAGTTTAGCCTTTGACTTATAATGTATTATTACACAATACAGTATAAGGATTAGAACAAGTGATGTGCATCATAGATAGTCTAAGTATTGCATTTCTATAGGCCTATTGAATGGGCTATTATTTGGTGACATGCAGGTCATAAAACTCAAGGTCGCTGTGAGTTTTTCTTGACCCCAGTACCCTGCCATACATACAGCGGGCCTCAGTAAAGTTTAGACAGATGTCGACTTTCAAGAGAGGATAAAAATCTTTGTTGTATTTTTAGCCTATTTACTTCTTGCCTGTGTTTACGCTAATGACAACATAGGGGCTTTACGTCGCAGCTATTTCAGAGAGACCCAGAGTAGGAGACACGTTGGCCCCTCCAAAGCCCCACTAATTCTCTACTAGACATCAGCTGGTTCCCCACGGATCAACGGTAGGACCGGGCCTCTGAGTAAACCTCACGTGTGCTTTGAAGACACATAACTCTAACTATGCAACTTAGATGGACTTCACCTTTAAAAGTTAGTTGCCAAGATGATATTTCAACACAATTAAAGAAAACTGTGTTCAACATGTTCAGAACAGAACAAAATGCATCCAATAATTGAGTGAAAGTAGAAATGTTGAAAACCTTTGGAGACTTGGAAAGGGGTGGCGAGCTACTGATTGGTGATCACTGTAGTAACTATTCTAATGTCTGTTTTGTTATTAGAAGAAACACCTTCTCTTCAAATCAACCAGCCCAACCAGATGACACACATCACTGTGTCAAAGCTTCCACACCTTTTGTCTCCAGCCTCTCTCGTTGGTAACTTCATGCATTACATTGCATCTTTTAATGTGATTTGTTCTGAACTGTCTAATCAGGCTTACATCAAGGGGATATTAGCTACTTCTGTTGCCACAGCTGCCCAGGAGCAGACTAACACGTGACTGTTCTGTTATTTTGCCCCCCACCAAAAAACCCCAATGACTACAGGCGAGTTGGTGAAGAGTTTCAAATCCTGACACAAAACCTTAGGTTTAATTGACACATTTGCTGAGTCTTTAATACTAATTAAATTCTTAATGGAACAAACAAAATAAAAGTAGAAACATGTTTGGTTGACTTGACCCAAAGACCGCTGGGTGTGTGTTTAGACAAATGAAAATGTGTATTTTTAAAGCGATTTATCTTCAAAGTATTCCATTGGTATATTGAGCACAACAAAGACCATTACTTCTGTACTGGCTACAATAAGATAAACCCCATCTATGCACCAGTCTCAAATATAATTTTAACAAAATAACCATGATGTAATTCAAGTGCAACCATTACATAATAGACACTTGGCCCGACCTGCGAATCACAAAAAGCGAATTCACTGCAACAAATCTGATCAAACACTGATACATTACTATTCATAATGAGAGCTGCACCTGGAAACTTCTCAGAAATGTTATCACGGGAGGAGATTTGAGCTGGATTTACGAGCAGCTCAACTCTTTATGAAGCGTCGTCTCATATTTCCAAGAAAGAAAAAAAAATCTCATTGATTATATTTTCTTCCCAGGGAACGTTAGAAGGCAAAGATGGCGACGGGTTTGCATCTGTAAAGCGTAAGCCCCGAGGATAGACTGTGGGAATGTGGCCAAACATGCCAAAGTTCCCGGCTTAGCCCCACACAATGGTTCAGGGGTGTGTGTGTGCGTGTGTGTGTGTTGGGTGTATTTAAGGAGAGGTGCTGCTCCACACGCCCCTCACTGCGACAGAAAGGACTAAATATAAGAAGCGTGCGCACAGGGCCATCAACGAGCTGTGAAACATACCTCCACAGGTGAGAAATTTCTGCTTCATTTAAGGGGCACTTGACTTTCTTGAGGTCCTGACATGATGTTGGCAAACAGACAGTTTCTATATACACACACATATATATATATATATATATATATATATATATATATATATATATATATATATATATATATATATATATATATACAGGTGCTCATCATATAATTAGAATATCATGAAAAAGTGCGTTCACTTTTGTTATTCAACTTAAAGATGATTATGGCTTAGAGTCCATTTTCTAAATATGCTAATTTTATGAGATTTTTAATTTGGGGTTTTTACAAGCTGAGCCATAATAATCAAAATGATAACAAATAAAGGCTATACATTATGTCACTTTGCATGTAATGAGTCTATCATACATTAGTTTCACAATTGAATAACAAAAGTTAATGCACTTTTTCATGATATTTTACTTATATGATGAGCACCTGTATGTATGTATATATATATATATGTGTGTGTGTGTGTGTGTGTATGTATATGATGAAGATAATATATACATATATATATATATATATATATATATATATATATATATATATATATATATATATATATATATATATATATGATATACTATGATGCCGGGCGTATTGTTTTAAATATTGTAATCTGTAAAGCATTTTGTGATACCCTTCGGTAGGAAAAGCGCTTTATAAATAAACATTGATTGTTTGATTGATTGATCTCTCCTGTCCTGATGCTGTGATGGGAGTTCCCCTGTTCCGGTTAAATACTGTACAGTTATAGTATAATGCTTCAAGTCAATATGAAAAAAAAAAAAAAGTGATGCGTATAATGGTCTGTCATTTGTCTTTGTCTCACTGGGGTTGCGATGTGTGTTTGGTTGTAAATAAGACATTGTATCCCATGTGACTAGCCTGTATGAATAAAGAATGAAATGAAAAAAGAAAAATAACAGATTAACTTTTTCCCTTAACATGCAGTATGGATTTTTTCTTGTAGCCTTAGTTTAAATCCACAGACCAAAGCTGGTGTTGTGCCAGGGTCTGTGCGTTTTGAGGTGTGCCACCAAAGCCATGTCATCCGCGTACTTTAGGAGAGTAATTCCTTCTGTGTGGCAGCAGATGTTGTTAGTGTACAGAGAGAAAAGAACGGGTGACAGCACGCAGCCCTGGGGAAGTCCAGTCTTCAAAACAATTTGGTAGGACATAACACCGTTGAAGAGCACATGCTGTGGTCTGTTACTTAAAAACTCCCTGATCCATAAAATCAGTTTTTGGTGAACCTGCATTGATGAAAGACATTGTACCAATATGTTATTGTTTACAGTGCTAAAATCTGATGAAAAATCCATAAATAAAATTCTTGTGTGGGGATGTGTGGAATCCTGTTGGTGACTCGGTCTAAAAGCATGAGGCTTGCATCCTCCGTGCCTCGCTCTGTATGCGGACTGGAGCAGATCTAACTTGTTGGACAGTTCAGACATCAGTTGGTCAGCCACAACCCTCTCCATGCACTTGCAAAGGACTGAGGTCAGTGCTATTGACCTATAGTCCTGCGGGTCTGGCCTTTTTGAGAAGGGGAATGATGGTTGATTCCTCCCACTGTACTGGGACTGTGCTGGAGTCCAGGAGGAACTGGAACAGCCTGGTGAACACTCCACTGAGCTGAGTGGAGCACTCTTTGAGCACCCAGCCCCTGAGCCTGTCCGGGCCCGCCGCCATGTTGGGATTCACTCTGCGCAGGATGGTGGTCACCACCTGGTTGTTGATGGGGTGGAGAGGGGTTGGGCTGTGGGTGTCCAGGCTCCATGTTGATGTTGTGCTGATGTCATTGTAATGAGTGAAGAGTATGTTGAGCTGTTCTGCACGAGAGGCAGCATCTGGACAGTCAACCATTTCAGGTTTGGATGTTCGGCCCATCATGGTGTTCAGGCCCCGCCATGCCTCCTGTGCATTCCCCGATGTTAATTTCCTCTCCACTGCATCTTTGCCTGTGTAGCCTGCCTCCTGAATTGTTTCTGTAGTTCATTTACCCTATCTTTGTCACCCTGGAGAAACACTCTTTTCTTCTCCCTTAAACAGTTTTTCATGTCCTTAGTAACCCGCCTATTATTGTTAGAGTATATGGTTACTTGTTTTGCAGGGGTGACACTTTCCTCACAGAACATGATGTATGAGGTAAGAACATCAGAAACATCAGAAAGCATATCAGGATCATTCCCACAGTCATTGAAAAACAAGTCCCAATTTGTCAGCTCAAAACAGCCCTTTAAAGTCTCCGACGTCTCCTCGTTCCATACCCTGATGTTTTTTTTTGCCCCTCTGTTTTCAACCGTGACCTATATTTTGGTAACAATAAGATCACATTGTGGTCTGACAGTCCAAGTGGCTTTGAGACATATGCTCCAGAAATATTACCAAACAAAAGTCCAGTATGTTTTTTTTTTACAATACACACTGCATCCTATATTGACATAAGAGTGCTAGCATGTGTTGCATTTAGGGAATAGGGAATAGTTTCAATGATCCTATTTATCTAGTCGTTTGTTGGAACGGAATACAATATTGTTGTGAGACCTGATTCTTCGATGCGTGCCCTGTGTGGTTAATATCTGTTAATGCATAGCATTGTTCTGGAGCTGTTTTGGCTCGTGACGTGGGGTGGATAATTACCAGAGAGCCAAAATATGTATTCATGTAAGTACCGTTAATGAATTGAGAGGACCTACGCAGAAGTATTTGAAGTAGTAGCATTACTGTTAAATCTTTGGGGAATGCAGGGACAGAAGCCTATCCCAGCTGTTTAGGCTAAGAAGGGGTATACCCTGCTCTATTGTCTGTTAATTATAGGACTGATTACCACATTTGTCTCCTAAATGTCTTTCAGAGGGGCATGTCCATTAAAGGCATCGTAAAGTGACCAGTTATACCCATTCTTTGTATAAACAGGTTGGTTTTATGACTTTGATACTGAGAGTAAACCTGTGTTTAAAATAGTGATCATTTGTGCATTCTTTATGTTAATAACATACATATAGCAAGTCTTACGTCACTGGTTCAAATAAATGTTAACAACAAAATCTTTATGTTCTCTTTGTCTTCATAATGAAAGTGATTATCCAAAGCTTAAAAAAGTATTCTGTTGCAAGTGCTTCCTTGTTGCTCTCTGAAATAAAATGTGAATAGATTGGAAATAGCAAAGTAAATATGGATAACAAGGGATACATTCTGTGGCTCTTTTTCCATAATGTGGTAAGACTTTATTTAGCCTTAACAAATGAGTTAATCTTGAACACTTCCATTAGTTAAGTGTGACACTTAATAACTACTTATATACAACAGTTAATACCTAACTCATAATGAATAGTTCTTCACAAACTTCACTTATTTGTAACTAAGTAGTTATTAAGTGTTAGTCACATTTAACTGATGAATTGTTCATGATGAATTAAGTGTTAATATATCATTTATTAAGGCCAAACAAGGTGTAGTTATTATAAAATGTTACCCATAAGGTTACCAAGAAAATACTAACAATTTCCCAATCATTTACCATCTTATACTGGGTTTTGGTTTTTGGTAAAGGTTGCAATTATTAATTAAAGCCGCAAGCGGCATCGAGAGGCCCTCGCGGGGGTTCGTTGGCCGGTTGACGCCGGTTCCAGCACGCCGCCGCAATAACCGGGAGGCGCTGCCGCGCCCTACGTGGTTATAATGTCGCTGCCACCCTAGGTCGAGATTATAAAAGAGCAAAGGCGAGAAATGGCGCCTTCGGCGTTGATTACTCGATTTTCCCCAAAATGGCCGACCACCTGTTGGTCGCCTAGCAACCATGTAATGGAGGCCTTCCTTAGTGCCTCCATTGCCGCGCCATAACCCACCGAGGGCGCCAACGTGGCCACACTACATGTTATTGCCCTGATGTGCCATTAATCTTTGTGAGTAAACATCAAAACGAGATTTTTAGCGTCTCCATGTGAATGATGGCTCCAACCTGCAGAGGGCGCTAGCGCGCCCCAAATCTTTTTTATTTCACAAGCAGCATCGGACGTCCTTAACGGGCCGTACTTCAATGACACCTGTCCACAAGCTCCTGACAGAGGGCGCTAACGCACTGCAAATGTGTATAATGTGTGATATGCGGGTCAGTCCCATTGGAATAACATGGTGGACCCCGGGCGTCTCCATGGCAACACCGTACAAAATACGGTATGGGTCTCATTGGCTTTTTTGACCGGGATGCCATCAGCTATTATTGTGCCGAATTTTATTCATTTCCGAGAAACTAATTTTTTTTCCATAATGCATTTTTTGTTCTCGGCCTAGAGGGGGCGCTATCGCGCCAAAACTCACTTTTTCACATTTGTTGTGTCCGGGGGTGAAAGGTCAATAAAATGTATATTTCCGATTTTTAATCGGAGTTAGTTTGTGCGAATGGGAGCATTTTGTTGTTTTCGGTAAGTCGCAAAATTCTTCATAAAGATTGCGGCTTCGCCGCACACAAACCGTAAAACTTAGCCAAAAAATTTGGATAACTTTTGATGCCCCACATCTCGAGATGAACTGGAGCGATTTTGGGCTCATTTGGTGAAACGCCCTAGGAGGAGTTCGTTAAAATGCGACGTCAGCGAAAACGCTGACTCAGCATTTTCCCGACTTCCTGTCAAAATGGCGGACTTCCGGTTTGTCTGGGGGCGTGGCCTTAATAATATTATTTATTTGGCATCACATGACGAATGTCTGTACCGAATCTCGTCGCTCTACGACAAAGTTTATGTTGGCCCCCTCCCCATAGGCGCAATGTATTTTCACTTTTGTAGGTGGCGCTGTCGCGCCATTTTTTATTTCCCCAAAACGAAACACATATTTTAATTAATTTTTCGCCGGATCTGAATTTTGGGCAAAGTTTGGTGAGTTTTTGACTATGTTCAGGGGGTCAAATTCCTGCTCAAAGAGCAGAAGAAAGAAAGAAAGAAAGAAAGAAAGAAAGAAAGAAAGAAAGAAAGAAAGAAAGAAAGAATAAATAAAGAAAAATAATAATATTTTCTGCAAAAACAATATAGTCGCTTTCGCGACTACAACATATTATACACTTTTTGAAAGCTCTCGAAGTCCCCTACGCACCCGTGGGGCTCGGAGGTGGATGACGAGCGCTTCGCGCTCGTCATCCACCTCCGTATGACAGTTGGCCATATACCCCCATTCATTTTGCTGCAATTATAAGTATAAGGGCCCACAGCAGAGGTGTGGGCAGTCACTGTTTTACACGGTGAGTTTACGTTTGACATGGGGACAGCGCTTCGCGCTGTTTTCGTGCGCTCCGCGCACCTAGGTTCAGTGCGCTGCGCGCACTGCGTTGCGATTACAATAGGCCCTTGCTACGGCAGGCCGCTCGGGCCTAATTACATGTGTCATGTTTTCATGTTATTACCTCAATTACCATGTTATTACCATAACACCATGCTAGTTCATCCTATAAACATGCAATAAAGGATGAGCACAAGTTGTTTGATTTGTCCAGCCAACTCCCTAAAAACTAATTTGACTAGTCTTTGCATCTGTCTCCCATGGGAACCCTGAAGGAAATAAGCAGAAGAACAACTGACAACACGAAGAAAACAGTTTGTAAAGTTCTTTTCATTGCTCCTAGTGATGAACACCTATGATGAGTCAAGTGAAGATGAGCTCAACGACTACAACATCCAACTCAGCATTCAAAACTCCTGCAGTGAAGCTTTCCTGAAGTCCTCCGCCAGGTACAACTCGCTGTTTGCAAGACGCATTTTGAGTTTGAACACATCCAAAGGCTTACCATTTACTACTTTCTGTTCCCCATGGCATTAGTTTAGCCGCAACGACGGAGGAGAACCTCAGACTCCTGGCGGCCATTGAACAAGGTGAATACATACTGGCATGTTAATTGTCTCTTTGTTTTGGTTGGATCTGTGCACTGTGTCAGCTGCCGCCCGTGAGCTCTGCCAAGGTCTCATCACGAGGCTGGCAGAGACAGCACGATGGAGATAAATTCATTCTGATGAATGACGAGCCGACCACAAATTGCACTGTTCACATTTGAAACAAAAGGCCAATCAACTGAGAAGAATCAAATGGCGCAAAAGATTGGAAACATTTTCGGATGACACCAGTCAGTCAAATTTAGCACAGAGAAATGCCATACAGCTGTAAAGGAAACACTTTAATTGATGGTTAGTCTATAGTACATTAGAAGAGAATTTCAAATAAATAATGATACCTGGGTGCAGGTACCTTCAGTTTGTTCTGGAGGACGACTGAGAGCCTACAGAAACATGTTGGTCTACAGTTTGTCAGCACAGTGTAGCTGGAAAATTGGCTATTCCAACACTCACAAAATGGGTGTCACATTCACAATAAATTGGACAAGTGAAGTGCAGTACTTATTCTTTTCCCTGCTCTCTCCCCGTCGCTTGGTTGCCACGGCGTGTCAGGTGAGGTATGGGTGCTCCGGCAGATGCTGAGACACACCTTTGCCTTCAGGGAGATGGACGGTCGCGGATGGCTCCCTCTGCACCGAGCCGCAGCCCAGCCGCTCCTGGAGGTCCTGGAGACTGTCCTGACGCGTGAGTTTGCACTTCAGCCAAAAATGATCATAGGTCAAGGACAAGGTATTACGGTGTTTAGCATCCAAAGCAAGCAATACGTTGTTCAATGACTGCTGTATAGTCCCACTATTTTATATTAAAGCCACAACTCATGACATGTCACCCTACAAATAGAATAAAATACAAACATTCCTTTTATTACAGATATTTAAAATCCCTAAAAAAAAAAACCGGAGAAACATGTGTCTTTGCTGTGAGCGGCTCACCTCTCCTAAGACTTGACTTTACAGAGAGCGGGGACGTCTCCAGCTCGTCTCCATGGAGAGCAGCCAAATACGAAAATTAGGTCCTGATTCAAATCCATTCTTTGGCATTTTCTGTGTCTAGTTGATCAATGGAGGAGCATGCTTTGTTTTTGCTGACAATGATATAATCCAATATGTTACGCAGTGTGCCTTTAACTTTTCGAAAAGGGAATCTAGACAAGCAGACTATGTACAAATAATGGTTTTATATTTAAAGGCAACACCGATTTGGAGCCCGGCCTCTATAGGAACCAGCCCAATCCATTTTTCTGTCAGTTTCTAATCCCATGCCGTACTACTTCGCACTGCTTTTGTATTGTGTGTGTGTGCGTGTATGACAAACCAATGCCTTTCCCCCCTTTCACATCACAATGTTAAATCAGGACATGTACTCTCCCGTCATCCCCGCATGTCTGTGGCCCATGACAAAAAGAACATCTCAACGGCCGCCGACAGCTGTCAACAATCCTGGCGCTCCGGGAAAAGTTGGTGATGTCAGTCAACACTAATGTGGCTATAGCGGGCACTGCCTTCGAGGTGTCCGCTCAGCTTAGTCTGATTTCGGGGTTGACAGAAGTGAAGTGAATAAATAAATAGATAAATAAACAGATGATTCATGAAAAAAAAAAAAAAAGACTTTGAAATGGACTTTTCAGTGGCCGCTACGGGGCTCAGCCTGGAGGAGAGGACAGCGGTGGGGGGAGAGACGCCGCTCACGTTGGCCGTCAAAGCCGGACGGGTGAAGAACGCCAAGAGCCTGATCAAGCACGGAGCCAGCCCGCATAACACCAACGGCAAGAGCGAGACGCCGCTGCTGCTCGGTGAGTTGGACCATTGTAACCGGAGCCGGCGGGGGCCACTTTTGTTTTGTTTTTTTACGCAGGTAAGTCTGGCTAATCGACGACACCAAGGCAGGGGTAGTGCGAAAGATGTGACCATTTTATCAAGATGAAGTATTAGGGGTAGCCTAAAGGTAAACATGTTATTAACATAGAGATAGAAATATCTAAGGCCGTGATTGTACTGTTGGTTCTAAGAGGACAGCTATAGGACAAAACATCACAGCAGCGGACAGGTGAACCCAATGCAAGTGGTTTGCATAAAACCCCGGGAGACAATGACAAAGCATACAAACAAGCTTATTTTGGGCATTAGAAGAGCCTACCGGAGAGCATCACGACCACAGACTATACCAGTTGTCAATGTGCTTAAAAGAGAGAATGACAATAGGAAGGCACATACTGTACATCTGAGCTATTTGACCAATGCCTCCATCGTGAGCAAATGCTAAACTTGGGGACAGCAAAACTCTTGAGCTGCCAAATGATTACAGTCTCAAACAAGACATTAGTCGGGGCACTAACTTTAACTGAACTTTTAAGACCAAATTACAATGGACGGGGCAAATCAATCCGAACAATATGACAAGAGCTACACGGTTTGGCGGTCGCTTGGGATACGTGCGAAACGGGGAGCAGCCAAAACATTGCGACCACAAACAGGTGAGGACGTTGTTGAGCTCATCCTGTTGCTGCAGCTGTAGAGTACAACGCTCCAGTGGTTCGTGTGTGTGATGTTTTGGTGGCAGGACAATTTTGACTTGGCCGTTCTCATGACAGCATGTTTTATTTCTGTTTCTGGATTGGAAGTTATTATGAGCACAGACCCTATTCATAGATTTCAGGTGACATAATTGAAGGCACTGCACTGTCTGAAATACTCTTTTCATCCTTATCTACGGTTCACTAAAAAGACTTAATTACAAATAAATTCAAGGGCGTAGGGTTTGGTGTCCATGTTGGTGGGGACAGCTTGTGTGCCCCCTGCGCCCCTCACATCATCACAGTGGGAGCAGCAGGGCTTAACAAACATTTGCGCATCATGCATTTAGCTCAAAGACGCTCTGAACTCTGCCCAGCCGCCGCCTCTCCAGCTACTGTCCCCAAATGTAAATGCTCAGAAGGGAAAAGTCGCGAAATCTTGGTGGGGACTGTCCCTGCCAGGCCAAAGTTGGTGGGGACATGTCCACACCAGACCTTAAGGAAGTTACGCCCGTGAATAAATTAAACATCAGGTGTGGTCCCTC
Source organism: Proterorhinus semilunaris (assembly GCA_021464625.1). NCBI lineage: Eukaryota > Metazoa > Chordata > Actinopteri > Gobiiformes > Gobiidae > Proterorhinus > Proterorhinus semilunaris. The sequence continues at coordinate 23,894,870 of CM038356.1, read as the reverse complement.
CATATTTATGAATGAATAAATGCCCATATTTTGATCACAAGAAAATACATGGGGATGAATTGTCTGTATTGTGCAGTTATGTTTTGCAGTGCGTCGCCATGGTAATTCCCTTGAAGCGATGCCATTGAAAACGATCCGAATTGATTAGTTTGCAAGAGAGATGACGGGGCACACCTGCCGGACAAATCCGTGAGGGTGGGCAACCATAGTAATAGCTTTCTGTTAAACACTACAATTATACGCTATACCTTTTGTTCATTTCTGTTCCGTTTCAGCGTTATTGCAAATTCGAGCACATAGTCTGTATCTATGGCATCTACTCCAAAACCACTTTAACAAATGCTGAATATATCTTCTGAAGAAAAACATATATAATGTAGAATTATAACCATAATTCTAACATTAGCTTCATGCTAAATGCTAAACGCTTGCTTAGAGGGCCTGTTTTTCACTTCTGCTGGACAATCTGCTACATTTTTTCGAGAGACAAGACCTCCACATGGATCTGATTTTGACTTGTGAGTGCTAAATATATAATCCGCCAGAAAACGAGGTAACCGGTTATCCCTTCAGCCCCATACACAGTAATGATCCCCGTGTCTCTGCTGTTTACGTTCCTGTCACACCGCTTGTTGTTGTAACTTTTCATCAAGCACTTTATTTACTTTGTGTTTGTTTGTGTTCCCCAGCTGTCCGATCCGGTTCCTACGAAATGACCCACATGCTGGTAAATCAGGACGCTTGGGTGGAGCAGGTCTGCAGGAAGAGCTGGACGGCGATGCATGAGGCAGCTAAAGTGGGCGACTCGGACATCCTGATGCTGCTGCTGAGGAACGGCGGGCGAGTGAACCAAAAAGACATAACGGGAGTGACCCCGCTGGCTGTGGCCGCGGAGCGCGGACACATCCACATCATCGAGATTCTTGTCAACTGCGGTCGGTCTGCCAGGCCCAATTCCGATTTACAGAGCGGGTCTAAATTAGTCGCATGGTCACAAATCAGAGGGATTGCTGCTGCTGGTGTATGTCTAGGCTTTGGCCGCGCGGATCAGAATAGAACTCCCTCTGCTGCCCCCTACTGCTGGGATTCAAATGACATCACAACATTGTATCTGCCTGCAGTATTTCGCGTATGAAGCTGGGGGGAAAGCAACGTTCTTATTGTAAACAAATGTAACGGTCACGTTTAATGGCCTAGTCCTTGTGGATATTACTTTTGAATGTAGAGGGTTTGCACTTACTTACTTTACTAAATAATAACTATCACTTTCCTCTATCTGCAGGCAATACATCATCAGATACTAGAATCCGAAAACCACCCGTTGCGTACTTTTGACAGGGCTTTATATATAAACTTTTGTTTTCTCACGATAGGTGTGAAAGAAACACACTTTCAATTCATGAGTATTCTACAATTATATCCCAAACTAGAATTATTGTTCGCATAAAAGAACTTGGACTCTACAAGGGAATAGAATTACCCAGTGACCTCTGGTAAACATTGATATCTAGTAGAAATTCTCGGACTTTCTATGCCCGAATGAATCTGCTATGTCGGTAATTTGGTCAAAATTCCCCCAATTTTTACCTTGGACAATTCTGCAAACTCCAAGGTCCTCAGGTAATTTGAGTCCCGTGCAAATAAGGGCTTTAGAAGTATTTATCAATTGTAACCCAACAGCGAACAGAGTTGCTCCGTGGCTGTTTTCTCTACTTTTTAAATGTTTTTTTTAGCTAGTGTTATTCAGTGTGAATACCAGTTTACAAAAATGGTATTCAATGGTTACATTTTTTACTTTTGCAAACAACAGTAAAACACCAATAAAAGTCAAGAGACATGCAAATGAACACAAGAGTAAATGAATAAAGCACCAAGATAAAGTGACTTCAAAAGATTGGTGTATTGTTATTACCTGAGTAAGTGCAAGAATAAATTACTTCTGTTTTACTGAGATAAGTTCAGGGTTCTTCCATGTCTTTAAAATAACTACATGAGATTCAACCTGCCTTGATATTCACATGTGAGGAGGCTTGTGTTTAATAGTAATAGTAAAGAAAAACATGAATCCGATAGAATCGTGTTAATTGCCAAAAGCCGTAACTAGAATAGCTATTAAAGTTGAGGAAACAAATGAAAGTCTCCCAGGACCAAATATTTCAGGTAATTTAACATCCCCTTCCTTTTTTTGGTGTTGCAGGCAGTAAGGTGAACTCCCAGGCCTGTAACGGGGACAGTGTGCTGTTGGATGCAGCTGGATCAGGGAACACGGCGTGTATTAAATTTCTTCTGGACAACGGAGCCAACCCAAACCTGCACAGTGCGACGGGACAACTGCCCATCCACAAAGCTGCATACGCCGGGCATTATGAGTAAGCTCCTCTTTATTTAGTAACTGTTCATTGTAATGTATGACCTTTGTGTGGTTTATTTCACATCCCCACATTACTACTGAGAGAGTTTTAAAATAATATAGCTTTGTTTGGCATACAGTCGGGCTAAAGCGAAGTATAATTCTATTTGTATTACTTATATTGTGTCCTTTGCAAAATGAAGCAGACCTAAAGCAGATGCTATTGAATGACTGGAACAGGAACCTATTTTAACCTGAACAAACAATAGAAAAGGCATGTTGTGAATTTTTTTCTTCTTTTTATAAAATTCAACTGTTGCCATGTTGTCCCCTCATCATAAACATAACATAATTATTTGAGATCATTCTGTTCACTTTAAACATTTCTTCTTGCAGTACTAAAGTGTTCCAATGTGCATTTCCTGCATTCTGTGCATTTCTATTGCATAATAGATCCAGAAGTGCTCTCTGCATTTTCTGAGCCCATAAACCATCAGCTGACCAGTTCTGAGTCTGCACTCAAACTACTTTTATGCGTCACCTTTGATTTGTTATCCAGTTGGCTGAAAATGAAGGCTTGTATTTTGTGTTTATAGTGGTGAGTTCCCTCTGCTACCAGCGGAGGGCACTCCAACCTACAGGAGCAAAGTGAAACACCAATGCTGAGGTGTCAAGAAGCAGATTTATAGGCCACAGCTACATCCACTTGAACAATTTCTCTGTATTTCCTTTTCCTAACAGTGCCCTGAAGATCCTCATCCCTCTGACCCAGAAAAAGGCCATCAAAGAGGCCGGTCAGAGCCCGGTCCACTCTGCCGCCGAGGGGGGCCAAAGCCGCTGCCTCAAACTCCTGCTGGCCTGCGGCTTCGACGTCAACTACCGCATGAACACCAGAAACTCCGAAACCTACCGGGACATGCGAAGAAGCGCTCTGTACTACGCGGTTTCCAACGGAGATGTAGAGTGCACCCGAGTCCTGCTCGCTGCAGGGGCCAAGACAGATTTAGACCCCCTCTGCTGCCTCCTAGTGGCCGTCCGATCGGGCAGATACGAGATAGTGAAGCTGCTGCTGGCGGCCAAAGCAGACGTGAACTGCTATTTCAACGTGGTGAGCGATACAGTCTTTCCGACCGCGTTGCAATATTGTCTGAAGGACGAGATGATGATGAGACTGCTGCTAAACAACGGATACAAGGTGGAGAGATGCTTCCAGTGCCTGCACGGTCTAGAGCCAAGCGAAACCTACGAAGGGGAGGGCAAGATTCCAGTAAGTGGCAAGCTATATTTGTTTGAGTTAGAAATGAAAGGTGCAATCAACTTTGAACATGGTGATTTGAGCACAGAAACGGGATGAATGTGTGTAATTACGGGTCCATGAAAACAGCCAGTTGTGTTGACAGGCACCTGAGCCAGTCTTTATGTAACACTGTTTTGAACAAACACGGATTTAAATAACAGTGTGTTAAGCTTTAGAGTTGGTGATAAAAAGTTTCTTGCAATTTTTGGGTTCAGTACTTTTGACTCCGGGGAGTAAAATCCAAATGTAAATCAGCCCAATCCATATACCTTCTTCTATCCTTGCAAAATATATAATTACATCAGATGTTTGTTTTCCACATGGGACTTGCATGAATATAAATTTACAGACCAAGTTTGGCCTCAAACATCGGAACTGTAGGAATTCTTGAGCGTGCATATTTTGGTAGTATTGTTGAGCGAAGATCTCTGAGAATATCAGTGGCTCATTAATCATTAATATCAAATTCACTGATGCGAAATACACTTACCTAACACCTGCCATTACTCATTCCAGCTTGTGAGCGCCCTATCTCGTCTGATCTCAGAATTTAAAGGGACTATACCCGATTTGGAACCCTTTTAGTCAAAATGTGACAAAATGGGTATTTTTACCGTCACGGCCGTCCTTCAGAGTCACTATGTGGCGAAAAAGGTAAACCCCTTTTAGGCCGTTTTCACACATGTTGGAGCGCTTTGTAGGTCGCCTCGAGACCGCCTTCGCTCCAACTGTATTTACTTCAAAGTTAGTTAAGTCATTGTTCACACAACAACATCACAACATCAGCCACAACGATCAGCTCTACAACCAACGTATTCCCATGACAACGGGCATCGACCTGTCAATGTGCCGACACTGACACGTGCACACGTACAGGCACACTTCCCCGATGTTACGCGGTGCGGTGGTCACTCCTCTCCCTCGTGGTTAAATACACTGAGGCCTGTTTCACATCGCACGCGGATTCATGAACGAATTCGTCTTCAGATGAGAAAGCTCTTGTGTGTAGGGTATCGGCCCGGGCCGCTTTCGCCTCCGCTCCTGAAACCAAAAATGGAACTCGAGCGCATTTTTTTCGCGTATGGGCTGCGCAGCGAAGCGGCTTTCAGCACCAAATGTGCAAAAATCACTTTTATAAAGCAATTTCACGTCTATCCAATCTTGTACTTGGAATACATAAGGAAATATAACTTTAGGCGTATTAATAACATCATTTTCCAGGTACTAATACATTTGCATATAAACCATTGTGCACTTTAAGAGACATATCAGTAGTTCCTATCTTATAATTAATAGTGCTGCTTTAGAATGAACCACGAGGAGTTGTTTTGAGTCCAATACTACTCTCCGTGGCAGTCTGAATACATGCCGCGGGGTAGTTCGGCCGCAAAGGGCGCTCGGCTCTGCGGTCGGCGTGCGGTGTGAAACTGGCCTGAGGCTTATAGACGCGAAGCGCGGAGAAATGTACTTAATCAGCACATGGAAAGTTTCACTGAAGCAGGAAGGGAAAGACAGGAAAGAGAGGTGTACCTTGATGATTTAAAGTGAATCCCTTTTGCCTCGTCAGAGTAATCCCAACGTCCTCATGCAGCGCGTAGTCATTCTTTCTTCGTGCAAAAAAGAGGCATCAATGCCAGAAGAGTTCACCAGAGGTCGGCTGCATTCACACCATAACCGCTCCGACGCAGAGAGTGAGATGCGCCGCTCCGAGACCTGTTACCGCCGCAGTCGGAGCGGCTGTTTAGACCAGTGGTTCCCAAACGGTGTGCCGCGGCACACTGGTGTGCCGTGAGGCAAGTCCTGGTGTGCCGTGGGATTTTGTGACAACCATACATTATTATTGCAATATACAACTACACAAAAATTATTATTTTCTTATTTACTATATCAGTACTTTATATGCACTCATTTAATAATACTGAGGCAAACTCTATACCTAAAAACAATTATTTAAGAAAAAAATAAGAGAGAACGCATGAATGTGTGAATGGTACGCTAATTACCTTGTCATTTGTGTGCTGTGTGTATTATTACTGTGCTGCACTCGGAATTCAGGGACTTCCTTCCATCTTTCATTCATGTCCAATGCGAGGCAACTGTCTGATGCATTTCCTTTATATCCTTTATGTCCTCGTCAGTTCTGTGAATTCATGAGCCTGTGCTGTGTGGTGCACCTGTCCGGCAGAGTGGTCCTGACCCTACTGGACTACGTCAAGCATGTCCAAATCTGCTGCAAACTCAGGATCATCCTGGAGAAACAGAAGGAGTGGCCCGACATATGCCACACTCTACGTGAGTTCCTCCGTTTTTGAGCTTTTCCTCTTACTTTGCCAATAGAACCTTTCATTTGGAAATTTGGTGACATCTAGTGGCAGCATTCAGATACCACTCAGTCCTGACAAACATTATAGTCTGGTTGTATTGTAAAAGTCTTTGATTCCACCTGGTTTAACCTTTTGCTTCGCCGCTTGCCTCCAGTTGCTGTATGTTGATTTCTTATGCAGAGAAATCCTGGACTTTGTCTGATATCATCTTTACCAATGAGCCAGACCGTGTTTATCTCCCTTCAGGCAGCCCGCGCTCGCTCAGACACCTCTGCCGACTGGAGATCAGACAACGCCTGACCCTGAAGAGACTCAACAACCCCGAAATCATGAACTTATTCCCCCCCAGACTCAAGAGCTTTATCCTCTATCAGGAGCTGGACCTCTACAGCCGGGACCTCCAACGCGGCCTGTGAACGCCTTTGGTTTGCGGACGTTGTACACATATGATTATTATTTTAAATGATGTTGATAACCTTTCCTCTACATGGCCTTGCACCGGGAGTGAGGCAGTAAAATGCTGTATTATTTGTTTAGGATTAGGGTCCAAAGCACCTGGACCTTTTTTTTTTTCCAAACAAAATGGCACTTTTCAGACTCAGGCAGAACTTGATGTGTTAACTTGTCGCAATGATGTTGTTTCTTTGTCTTATTAAGAACATTTCAAAAGATTGCGTGGTGTTGTTCTTTATTAGTCTATAGTCAGAAATGTTGCATTCTAGAGCAGGCGATGTCATTGCTTCGAAAGTCATTTCAAATCACCAAAGCCATGTGTTTTAAGAGTGTGACCATTTTTAGACCCTCAAAGAGAGAGTTATTACTTCCTTAGGCCATTTGAGTTGGCAAGACACTAAATGTTGTGACGGCTTTTGTTTTATGTGGAAAGACCCAGTAATTACAGAAATATAACAAATATGTTAGTCCCATCTATTGGGCCACTGATCAGTCTGTACTTTACGTTACAATTACTTTATGAACGTAACAATCTATACTGACAACAAGATGTATGTACAATAAAAACACTATTTTCACACACTTGCAAAGTGATTATTACTGATTATAGAAGAATCAGATAGAAACATGGAAATCTCACTTTTTAATGTATTTATTTTTTATTCACAAAGGATGAAAGAGGGAGCGCATATAGTCTTAGTAACAAACGTTTCACAAATTTCAGGGAAAATGCTGTCACTTAATGTAATCAACAAGCCTAGTTCAAGACTGATAAAAATAAAATGCTTCAGGGCAGAGGTGGGCAAGTTTGATTGGTGGAGGGGCAATTTTCAACATCGGCAAAATGCCAAGGACTGAACCTCCCAAAGTATCTCCGTTCTACAACTGCCTGCATTGTATGAGATATGACCAGATGGAGTGTTTTCTCTGTCTCTTTATTTAAGGACCCCCATTAGTCTCTACCAAAGCAATGACTACTCTTCCTGGGGTCGTCCATTCTCATAAAAACATTGCATTATTTATACAACGCACATTTCGCCAGAAAATTTGAAAGAAATCTACACAGTTTTTCAAATTTTTAGAGGATGTTAGCAGGTATTTGGATAATGATTTGTGCAATATTGTGTTATCATGGTGACACATACACAAACAGCAACCTCCCTCTCTCTTGGTTCCGTTTTTTTTTTTTTTTGTTCCTTTATTTGAAAACTGCCTGTGTAGTTTCCGTGTTCCACATTGTTTTACTTGATACTTTTGTACATCTTTGCCGTGTATTTTGTGAGATTCGGTGGATATTTTTACTGCAGAGTCCATAATGGTCCTGATGAGAGCAGCTTTTTAAGGGTAAAAAAACAGCAGCTTATGAGCTAAAGACATTTGAAACCTACACATTTCTTCTTCTGATACACTGAAGAGGCACCAAGAGGCCCCCACACCTGCAGCACAGTGGAGGCGTCACAAGAGGAGCAACAGGAAACAAAAAAGGGACAAACAAGGAGGTATCCGGGCAAGACTCACAGCTAAGCCGCACATGTCTTCTGTCCCTACTGTTCTGGCTAATGGACGTTCAGAATAAAACAGATTAACTGCAACACTCTTCACAAAAGATGGTGAAAGACTGTTGTGGACCGGAGGAAGGAAGGAGGAGGTGGAACTGACCAGTGCAGGACACCACGCTCTGAAACAGGGGCACACCCAGGAGGTGGTGCACTGTTTCAGAGGATCAGAGGAGCACTGAAGGCAGTTCTCCGGTTTCAAGGACCTCCAAAAACATGCTGGTCAGGTTGGCCCACAGTGGTGGCGCAGCTCAGTCACAGCGGCTCAGGACTAACGCCTGGACACAATTTCGATGTAGGGTTGTATAATGACAAATAAGCCACTTACTTATAATACTTCTCAAAATCATCCAGGCGGCCAGAGGCTCTGTGCTGGAGGGCCAGATTTGACCCCTTGGCCTGTAATTGAGGGAACTCAAAAGTCTTTTCAGTAAGGTAATAAGTGTAACCATTTTGCAGTGTTTCTCTGACTTAATCATATAGTCAATTTCTGAAAACAGATGGCGTCAATGCAGAATTAGGTGCAAAATATCAAAGGATTATGTATTAAACCTATTATTATGATCATAAAAAACTGTCAATCCCGTCTCTCCGCATGTTTACAGCGGCTTGCATCAATCAGCTCCCGCGCGTATACGGATCCCTCCGCGACGCACACTGACGCACGGGGCTGTATCAGATGAATCATAGAGGCTCCTGTTCCATAAATATTCATACAAGAACGCCGATCATTACTGTTTGTCATTAGGGAACGGAAAATGCGCGCAGGGGAGGGGAAGTTTCAGCCCATTAGATGCGGAGAAGCGGGCAGCGTGCTAAATACACTGGAACAGGTGAGGCCTATAAATAACCAATGGGGCTGGCGGGAGCGCGAGCGAAGTGAGGGAGGGGAGACATGACCCAAACAGCGCGCGCCGACTGCCTCTGCGTCCCCCGACTTCAATAATGACGGATTTAGAACAAGGTGAGAGTTTGTCTTCGAGTCTTGCTGTGCGGTTGCATCCCGGACCACGCATGGCCGCATTGGTTTACTTTGACTTTATCAATTGCAAGAAAGTGTTGGAAGCGGATGTGGCTATTTATAACGGCAGCTGGAGCGTGCACGTTGCCTTGTATCGCAACAAGTGGCAACAGTCAGTCGAACAAGTTTCATTACAAGCTCTAATCTGCTCATATCTATCAGCAAAATTGAAAAAAAAAAATCTAAAGCATGGCAAAATGTGCTCTGACTAAAGTTGAATTGTTATACATGTACAGTAGCCTATGTAGGCCAAGAAGAGCCCCCTGTTGGTGAGCAGCGGCATTGACTCCAGACGCTATTTACTGTATTCTTGTAGGTCAGGGGTTCCCAAACTTTTTTGGGATGCGGTTTTACACTCAAAAATATACTAAAACCAGTAGAATTTTAGTATTCTACTGGTATTAATGCACTAATGCTGTTCATGAATAAGACAGTCAGGAACATCATTGCAACAACTCCCTAAAGGCATTCTTCAGGGAGTTGTTATCAGAAGACACATGTTTATTGTTTATTGTATACGGATTCTTGCTTTTTTGGGATACTACTATAAAGAATAATCACTGGTTGTTTTGTCGCAGCAAAGGAAGTCACAACCATACAAACTTAGCTATAGACAATCTAACATCACAACAATAACGGATACTAAAATGTGAATATTACAGACGTAGACCCTGCAGAGGACAGTGACGATGAGGCTCTTCTGGACCCGGAAGTCCAGTTGTTGATCCAAGAGTCGTGTCAGGCCCACCATCGAACCAGCAGGTGGGAAAAAAATCAAAATAATAAAATCTAGTAATATCTATAATAACAAGTCGTATTTAACCAAACTTTTTATGTTGCTGCAGGAGCTGTGAAAATGCAAACCTTGTAGAGGAATACGCAAACATTATAGATGCCATCAAAAAACGTAAACATTTCAAATGTTTGTTGACTGTTTATGGTGAAAAATGACATTTAAACATTCAAAAAAACATTCAAAATTCATATTATGCTCTCCCTACAGGTGACATGGAAGCACTACAGGAGCAATGCGAAAACGTGGAAGCTTTCAGCCTGGTGGACAGTCGTGGCTGGTATCCTCTGCACTGGGCCGCTGTCCAGCCCATTCCTGAGATCCTAGAGATGGTGCTTTATGGTGGGTAAGACTTGGAATTGAAATTACTGACAAAACTGCTCATGTGGTCATGGGTTCAGAAAGTATTCATAGCCCATTCGTGTGTTATGCTGAAGTCTGACCCTCAAAGTGTTTAAAGGGACTATATATCATGCTATGTTAGACCTTCCAAAGTCAAGAACAGGCACATATGGTTAAAATTTCGTATTTGGCTAAATTAAATAAACATTTATTAAGAAATAAGACTTATTTTCTTTCAACCCGGGAAAGTTGAGACGCTTGGTTCCGCTGAAACTCCGCCCATTGCATTTTAACTTCTTAATCTGGTGCATCTTAAAACAGACGAAAAAAGACTTTATACTTTGATACTAAAAACACACATATTGTTTCTATCTATCACAAGCTTCACTCCTTCCCCTCTCGCTCTTTCGTTCATCCAAAGGTGCACACTTGAGGAAGTTAACCATATACTCTCAGACACAACCTCGCCCTGCGGAGAAGTTTACATAAAAGTATCGTACTTCACACAGAGCATAAGGATTTACAGGCTACACACAACCATATGAACTGCCAACCTAACCTTCTCCATTTAATTTATACAGCCGTGCCATTAGCCTACTATTTCCCAAAGCAACAAAACATGCACAACACTATTAGCTAACTTGCCGCATGGCCTCAGCTCCCATAGAGTGGGTGTGTATGTCTACATGTTTACAGTACCGGCGATTGAGTCTGGTGACCGTGGCACCAACTGCATTCCCACAGCGGTTCATACGCAAGCAAACAGGAAGCGTGTAAACCAATCAGCGAAGGGCCGGCGTCTGCCGTTGATGCGGTGTTATTAGCAGTTCTGCAGTTCTGATTCTGATTGATCTGCAGTTGAATTCTTATTTCTCATGACATTTGTTAACTTTGTAGTTTCCATGAATAACTGTAGCACTATCAGTGTAAAATTCTAGGCCCAAAAATGTTCGTATCAGACTGCTACCTTAAAATAAATGGTTCAAACGTTCTGAAGCCCTTTGTTGACACAGCCATGTTTTCCTTAGCCTCTTGCAGGCTGACGCTGGAGGAGAGCACCCTGGAGGGAGAGACCTTCCTGACCTCAGCGGTGAAGGCTGGTTTTGTCAACAATGTGAAGATGCTGCTAAAACATGGAGCCTCCCCTCATACGACCAACAGCCGAAACGAGTCTCCTCTGGTCTTAGGTGAGAAAGCAATGTATATATTTAGGTCAAAAGGGTTTGTTATGATCATCTGCTTTGCTTTTTTGTCCAGCCCAAATCGCCACACTCTTTGCTCAAACACTTGCACCCTCCATGCAACTGAAACTAATTTGACGTTCCATTTTATGCTCCTGGGCAGCGGTCAGATTCGGGTCTCGTAAAATGGTCTCTGCTGTGTTAAACGGAGGGGCTCGAGTGGGACAGGTGTGTCAGAAGAAATGGACAGCCATGCACGAAGCCGCCATGACGGGACACGGCCACATCATGGAGCTGCTGCTGGCCAGCGGGGGGAAAGTGACCGAGACCGACCAGCACGGAGTCACTCCACTGGGCGTGGCTGCGGAGTTCAGCCACACAGAGCTCCTCGAGATTCTCATTAAAAATGGTACAGAACAAATAACAATATAGGTATGTAAACTAGCTTAACCATATCAGGATACAGGGGTGCGAAATGGAATGAAAAGGTCACATTGGAGAAACGAGCTTCCTATAGTTAATTCTTTCGTCATTTACTCTTTTCCGCTCTGTCCTTGAAGGTGCCGATGTAAATGCCCAGGCACCAAATGGCGACAGTGTCTTGTACGATGCGACTGGTACAGGAAATACAGACTGCATGAACATCCTTCTGGAGAATGGGGCCAGTCCCAACATCCACAACCTGAGTTTCCAGCTGCCGATCCACCGGGCGGCATACGAGGGACACTATCGGTACGTAATGCAAATATGTGAGCAAAAGAGAATCTTTCATTATGCAATATCAAAATACAATGTGTCTTCACAAAGTACTATACAGAGGACTATGAAAGACTATCAAAACAGTTTATCAACAGTTAGTTTGGCAAGGGCCCACAACCCACATTTGTGCCCCGACCCACCAGTTGAAAACCACTGCTTGATATTATATTACAAGTCCTTTGCACCAAGGATCTTCAGCGTAGAAATGTGTGAAGGGTGCAAATCAAATTAAAAAAGACAATTTATTTAAAAAAAACATATAATAATGTTTCTTTAGGGCTGCATGCAGAAGGTGTTAGTATTATTCCAAAACCTTTTAACAATAAAAAAAAAACTCCTCGAAGACAAAGAGTTCACACAAACAGAAATATCCATTGTGTTACTTTAAAGTGATGAATCTTTTTTGTCTGCTGCAGAGCTTTGCGCACATTAATTCCGATCACCACTCGGCGAGCTCTGCGTTTGTCCGGCCAGAGCCCAGTCCACTCTGCGTCGGACGGAGGCCACACCCACTGCCTGGAGCTGCTGCTACAGAGCGGCTTCGACATCAACGCCCTGCTAGCTCCTCACGTCTCCGAAATCTACGGCGACATGAGAAAAAGCCCGCTGTTTTTTGCGGTTTCCAATGGTGACAAGATGTGCACGGAAATGCTGCTCAAGTCAGGGGCTCAGCCCAATTTGGACCCTCTGAGCTGTCTCCTGGTGGCAGTGCGCTCAGGGCGGCACGCAATCGTAAAACTGCTGCTGGCGGCGAATGCAGATGTGAACTGTTACTTTACTGCGGTCACTGACACGGTGTTTCCCACTGTGATGCTTTACTGCATCAAAGATGAAGCGATGATGCAGCTGCTGCTGAACCATGGGCTCGACGCTGCAAAGTGTTTTGACTGTTCCCATGAAGACAGCTGGGACGACGATGAGGAGTACGGCCGCGAGCAGGAGGAAAAGGCTCCTGTGAGTAGATGTTTCACTTCATATTTTCATGTTTTTCATTGCTGGCAGCTGCATTTTATACTAATGTAGCGTAAAAGAACAAATGAGGCAGAATAATCGTTGGAGAATAGAAACAAGTCTCTGGTCATTGCTTGGCAGTCGGGTCGGTTATAGCACTTTGATAAAAACGTAGCTAGAGTGTGAGAAAATATTTCAAATACAAACAATGCGAGGTGCATGCACTTCACTTGCACCAATATACATTTCTATTCAATAGTGGTGTTCACCAAGGATCCACTTTCGGACCATTGCTTTTTAACATCACGTATTCAAGTTAAAAAACAAAGGTGTGTTGAACTGTAAATTTACTGATGCCTTTTTATTTTTTCCACTTTATATTTTAGTTCTGTGAGTTTGTCAGTCTCTCGTGGCAGATGCACATGGCAGGTCGAGTCATAGCCACCCTGCTGGAGTACGTCGGGCAAGTTTCTCTCTGCACCAAACTGACTAATATTTTAGAAAAGCAGAAGGAATGGCCCCTGATTAAGGAAACGATATGTAAGTCGAGACACTTGAAGGAGCATTGTTTGACATTTACAAGATACATTGAATATTGTAATTTTGTTTTGTTTCAGCCAACCCCAGGCCTCTGTCCCACCTGTGCAGAGTGGCCATTAGGAGACATGAGAGCTACAACAGTATCATGTCCCTGAAAGCACCAAACCGCATCAAAGATTATCTACTGTTTAAGGAAAACAACATGTATGGAAAAGTCACCTGTAGTGAAAAATAAAGAGAAAGCAAATAATGGGCAAACACAGAAGGGCCCATGTATAAACAAACACTTGAAAATATTCTAACGATAGTCTCGCCGGGCTATGTGGTGTAAATGTCACTTCAATATACATAAATAAAGCATAATATGGGCAATATAAATAAAGGTCAGCTCTGAATGATTTTATTATACTTTATGCCACATTATTTTGCGTAATCAAATATTCATACTAATTTAAATGTCGTCTTTAAAGAAAAGTCAGATATAAAGTATAGAGTTTCCACTGACCAGAAAGCTCTCTACAAAGTTCATAAAACTAAGTAGTTCTTACTTAACTTACTTTGAGTTATTGTATCCTGGTGCAAAAATATATCACATTTACTGTCATTTCATTTGAAGGCCAAACATCTTGAATCCACAACATATCAGGTAAGTTGCCATTCTTGTACTGTGTCTTTTTAATTCTTTCACACAAAACCTCAGCTCTGTCTGAATTGTGACGCAATGTTTATTATCTGCATTCAGCCGTAAAAGAAAATGTCTGTTTTATTTATGGGTTGTGTGCAATAGATGGGTTCCTTTCCTTATATAATTTGCACCCTACATTTATTCTTCCATGTGATAAAATGTGAAATAAATAATTTATTGAACCTATTTTTGCTCTTTATTCTTGGTTAATGTAAAGACTTGTTGGGTTGCAATACATGATATAATGCAATTGAAAAATTTTGTTCAAGCACAGAATATATTTCTGTTTCGAAGATCCTTTTGATATGTCAAATTAACAAAAAAACAATGACAATGTTACAGCTTAATTGTTCTACTTTTGAGTGTTGCATAACTGGTTACCCAAACTTAAAACTATAGGCCTATATTTCCATATAATGTTCATCAAAACATTAAGTAGACACATAGGTTTTAATAACATAAAACCTTGCCTACATTGTGGCATAAAATGAGACACAGGTCAAAAGTGTTTTCTTTCTATCCCAGTATAGGGGAGAGTGGGGTAAGATGAGACACTTTTTGCTTTGGTGGTTGTTGTGTAAAAACAGTATACAATAGATGCAAATTGTACCATTTATACACATGTTGTGATGTTTTCTATTCTTTTGCATCTTCAAAAATCATCTGAAGGATGGTCTTCAAAAAAAAAAACTTGTCTTGTGGCTCATTTTACCCCCAGATTGGGGTAAATTGAACCACCATATTTAAAGGTGAAATTAATACTAAACATCATGTAGGCTCATTTTTTTACGATTCACTGTTTCCCATTAGCAATTTTATTACAAAAACATATAACAAATCTTTTTCTTTTCATATGCTACTTCTGCAGATTATGACATTTTGTCTTTAAAAAAAAAACAGTCCCAAATAATTTAATGTAAAGTCTAATTTTACTTGCTTGTCTCTATTAGACCCAGAACCACCAATAAACAATGCAAAAACTATAGAATTGTACATTAAAATCTTCTGTAATTTGTCATTCATTGTTTCTTATGGAGCAGAGGCGGCTCAATTTACCCCAACATTTTTGGGTCAATTTACCCCATTATATCTTTGAGAATACCAAGAGAGTTGTGTTTCTAAGAAATCTTCCTAAATTATTAATCTTATTAATCCAAATTTCTAAATGTTTTGTTCTTTCAAGTTCAAATCATGTAAAGATTAAATCTATAATCTCATATTTCAAGAAAAAAATGTTATCTAACAAAATGTATGGGTGGTTCATCTTACCCACTCTCCCCTACCATCAGAACGGCACAATTATTATTTTATCTTTGTAAATCAGCCAGGCAAATAATTGAGAAAATTTTGAACGCCATATTAGTGCGCAGACTTCATTATACAGTCCGGCACAAACATTTATATCTGCTTCTCAAGCAAGCTCATTTCTTGCGCAGTTTTACTCCACGTAGCAGGATAATTACGACTAGCGCCCTCTAAATGTTCGCACCGTTTTGCATATTGATTATGTCCAGCAATGTAGTCACCCATTTCTCTTTTTCTTTATCTCTCCGTCTTTCTTTCTTTTATTTATTTTCAATTAAAATACATTCACCGTAGGGATCAGTTAGAAAAAATAAATACAATTAAAATAAATAAATTATACTAGATAGTGCACACAGATTGTTGAGCAGAGAGCTCCATACAATAATAGGGCTCTATTTCGTGTTTTATGTCGACGGGTATTCATATACCTGTTTAGTAGAGTTCTTTTAAACCCTTGATTTTATTTTTTTTACTCTTGAGCTCCATTGCTATTAATCTTTAATATAAGGGTACATAATGACTCTGATTTGTATTTTATTTACTTGTAGTAATTGTGACCTGTTTTCCTGGCTGTCACGCACTCTAAACCTCTTGGCCCAGAAACCTCCAAACCACAACGACGACCACTTGACTTCATATTTTGGCAGGTCACGGGGAAAGCGATAACAAAGACATTACACCTCCAAAGCTAAATAAAGACTCAAGTGCAAACTAGAATAGACTGGCCCCAACATGTGGATTAACTGAGGCTAATATTAGGAAAGTTCCCAGAATATAACCAAAGGACCTGTGTGTAGAAGGAACACAGGTCCTTTGCATTAAGTGTAATTGGTTTTCCAGTTTGTGCTCATTGTATAACTTGACGCTTTGGCCACTAATCTTGGAAGATTCCAGTTCAGAGGTCAAATTTACAACAACCTTTCGGATGAAGCCGGTGTTATGTCACTCTTGGTCTATCCACTCAGATGTGACACTTGATACGATGCTGCTGGTTAAAAGCCTGAGTGACAATCTGTTTCCCCGGAGACCAAACAACAAATGCCCATCTCTCTGAAAAGATTACAGTGATTGTGGAAACCTAATAAAGAGCTCTGGCTGTCTCAATCCTCTATTTTATTAAAACCAAACGCCTTCGATATTGAGGTCAAGGCTGAACATCAAAACCTAACGGGCAACATTATAGTCACTTATAGGCCAGGATGAACGTGAGTGTGTCTGAGAGTGCGAATGTGGGACAACGGATGGAAATAAGCTCCAGCTCGACACCACAACAAATTAACCAAAACAATAGACATAAAAATCTTTGGAACAACTCAATTAAAGTTAACAATTTAAACTATACTAACTAGGTTGACCAGATTTTCCAAGTAAAAAACTGGGACATTTGCAAATCAGCCGCAGGGGTTCCAAATCTAAACTGTCCACGATGAATGGTAAAACTATCAACGATATGACATGCACTAATCCGCATCCTGAATTGAGATTTTGAAAGGGTTTACACTTTGTGATTGATTTTCCCATGGGCCAAAGATAGACATTTTCAAGTGAAGTATGCTATTTCAGAGACTACATTGGCCAAAAACCGGGACAACTGGGACATATTACGAGTAAAACTGGGACAAATCAATGGTTTTGGAGAAATCTATTGGGATGTGGGACAAAGGACTCAAAACCCTAAACTATACGCACTCCCCGTTTCATCGTTTGCTCTAACAAACAGACATAATCCTCATTTGAAAGCTAAGACCTACAAAAGTGATCATTACTTTTTTTTGGGGTCACATTTTTGAAACGTTTGTCATGTTTTTGTCACTTTTTTGTGTCATTCTCATCACTTTCTGGCGCTTTTTTGTTACGTTTTCATCTTAATTTTCGTTTTTGTTTTTAGATTTGGGTAAAGCAAAACTGGAGAGATGGAGATGTGCCCGCTTCAGTTGGGGGGTTAAGAGGTTAACTGCTCAGTCACCGGCAAACACATAACATACTGTTGCTTCAGAATGTTTTTTAATGTGAACGCTAGTCCCCACTGGTTTAAAGATACAAAACTGCAAATTTGATGCAGGATGACACATTCCTAGTTAAACACAGCACTTGCCGCAGCAATTAGTCTTTGTCTGTTTGGCCATGACCCACAGCTTGCAACCACAGATGAGAGTAGAAACATAAGCCAACCAGTAAACAGAGCGATCCTTCTTCACCACAACAGACTGGTGCCTGTAAACACTGCAAGTGTAAATACAGGAGCGGCTCGTGTGTTGTTAGGCCTACTGTAAACATTACAACGGCCATGTCCTTCTTCTCACAGCTCACTTGGACGTAGCCCCACCATCCCGCAGGACGACAAGTGTTCCTAAACCCCATCTTGACACATTATGTAAGAGTGCGTCCCTCTGCTCCTATTGCTCCCTGTAGTGCCGCAAGCTTCTCGTCTGTGTGGGCACAAGATGGTGATGAGTCCTTGAGTTCCGGCCAATCACAGCACTTGCATACCAGTCCTAAGATTATCTTGTTGACCCTTGATGTCCAGTGGCCTAAAAAAAGACTGTGCCAGGGGGACGGGGGGCGTGATTGCTTTGTGACCGAGATGGTCGTGTCCTGGCTGCAGATCACTGTAGGACCCTGTGATACGCCACAGCATCCTGAAGGGCAGAAATCGAATGGACTGGGAGGAAATTTACAACAACAAAAAATCAAACGTAAATGTGAGTACAAATTAATTGGATAATCTAGATTGCATTTGACTAGATTTGACCTTTCTTTTGACTAAAATCTTAAAAGTAAAGGGGTGGAGAGAGCAGAGAGAAGTTTAGAAGTTGACGAAGCTGGGAGTTATTCTTGGGTTTTTAAGGTTGGCACAGCATTCAGCACACATTATGTGATTAACTAACCATAGCTATTAGCACATGTTTTTTTATTGTTTCTTTTAAATTATATGGATTATGCACATAGCTTTGATTGGCAATAGGTTGCGTTCACGCTCTAGAATGTGATGTTGTAATCTCAGATGGAGGACAGGGTACAAAACAACTCTATGGGAGAAAGAAAATATTGTACCTCATCAGTATTTGGTTGTGATTAGATTCACAAACCAGTCCTATAATTTTTATAGTAGAACGTTTCTACTGGCACACATTATTAGAAAATAATTGGACCTTTGCTTATATGTGCTGACAGAAGATGTTGAACTTTGAAACTGTTTTTGTTAAACCCTAACAGTAACATCAAAGATATTGGCCAAAAAGTAAGGAAAAGATTTGCAGTTCGACAGTTTCCACCATGTCATTTTCAGTTACCCACCGGCTAACCTATAAGATTGTGACAAATCCCCTGCTTAGACTTACATATATTCAAAACACTATAAATCCCAAATAATAAATGCTCGAGTTAGAGCCACTGCAGGGACAAACTGATCGGCAGGCAACCAACCAACCTTCAATCAAACTGGCCTACCCCTGCAATAAAAGCATTGAAAGTGCATTATTCATACATTCATTTTAGTTTCCTCTCCTTCAGATCAGAGTATGTTTGGATACCGTCGTGAGCTGAGGAAGTATGAGGCGATGGATGAGGATGAGCTCTTGGCCTCTCTGTCTCTGGAGGAGATCCAAGAGCTGGAGATGGACGACCTGGACCCAGACACCAACATCCCCATCGGCCTGAGGCAGAGAGACCAGACCGCCAAAACACCCGAGGGCATCTTCAACCGAGAGGCACTGCTCCAGTACTGGGAGGAGGAGAATAAGAAACTTATCCGGGAGGAGAGGCAAGACGCCAAACCGTCTCAGGTGAGGAACAGGACATGTAAAAGAATCGGGCAGCTGTGGCTTAGTGGTAGAGTGTTCACCCACAACCCCAAAGGTTGACGGTTCGATCACAGCTCTGATCTCTCCATACTTTTGTGTCTGTTGTGTTGCCAATAGCGGTGTTGCTAAGAAGCCATTTCAACAAGATATTATTTCTCCTCTGTTAAGTAACATCTCCCTATTAAGAATTGTTATGCAAATGTCCTAGACCTCAGCTCCCAGGGTTGACTGAAAGGCTCTAAAAATAGGATGTGAAAGAAACGCCAACTTTAATGACTTGAGTGCCAGGGCTTCATTAAAAGTCAAAGGCTGTTAAATGTCACAGCGGAGCCTAATTTTATGTCCTGCCACCGTGTCCAGATGGAGTCGCAAGATAAGAGCAGCCTCTGGGGGGAGGTAGAGACGATCAACACAAACAAGCCAACCCCGAAAGATTACGAGAAGAAAAGGGTTACACAAAAGGCCAAGAAGATCCCCGCACAAAGTAGCTCTACAGAAGATGACAACAAATTTACCGACAAGAACATCAAGAGTCAAGTTATTAGTCGGTCAAAAAGTGACACAAAAAAGCCTGAATTAGACCAGCCAAGCGGAAACCCAATTGTCATAGATCAAGCACTAGAGCAAATCTTGAACAATGACCCCGCGTTGATTGAAGTCAATCTTAACAACAAGGAAGAAATTTCCCAAGAAATCTTACTGCGTTTTACTGAGGCTCTGTGCGCAAACACTCATGTCCGATTCTTCAGTTTGGCCAATACGCACGCAGATGACAGAGTAGCTTTTGCCATTGCGAAGATGCTACGTGAAAATGGCACGATACAAAACTTGAACATCGAGTCCAACTTTGTCTCCGGACAAGGCATCCAAGCCATATTGGGAGCTTTGCAACAAAATCGGACATTAATTGAACTAAGATTTCACAACCAAAGGCACATCTGTGGTGGGAAAGTCGAGATGGAGATGGTACAGATGCTGAGGGAGAATACCTCGTTGCTAAAGCTAGGCTACCAGTTTGAGCTACCTGGCCCAAGAATGGCGGCCACAAGCATTTTGACGCGCAACCAAGATCAACAACGGCAAAAGAGACTGGAAGAAAAAAAGAAACATAATGAACTTGAAATGGCTAAACAGATTACAAGTCCTGCAGTGGAAAATAGGACAAAGGAAAAAACAGAGACTTCTCAAAATCAGGAAGTACTGGCAAAAAACGCCAAGCTTTCTCAAAACCAGGAAGTACAGGCAAAAAACACCAAGCCTTCTCAAAACCAGGAAGTACCGGAAAAAAACGCCAAGCCTTCTCAAAACCAGGAAGTACAGGCAAAAAACACCAAGCCTTCTCAAAACCAGGAAGTACCGGCAAAAAACGCCAAGCCTTCTCAAAACAAGGATATACCGGCAAAAAACGTCACGATTTCCCAAAACCAGGATGTACCGACAAGAAAGATTGCGGAAATGGTCAGGCAACAAGAAGTGTACAATAAAACTGAGACCAAGAAACTCAAGATGAAGAAACAAAAAAATGGTGCCAATGAAAAGGAGGGTGTGGATATTTTGAAGGAACTGAGGACCTCCCTAAAGCCATCGGTAAAACCTCGAGATGAAGTGGCCAAACTGCCTCCTCCACAGCAGTCTGGAAGAGATGATCTGATGGCGGCCATTAGAGGAACCAGCATCTTTTCACTGAAAACGGTAAGATTTACTGTATGCCTTTAGAGTTCACCAATTAAAGGCTGCATGCGACCACTCATGAAACTTTGTATATTTCAATACTCAGTCTTTTTTAGCATTTCTATCAAGAAAGACCCTACAGCAGACACAAAAAATGAGCTGCGATGAATAGTCAAGCAAATGGGTCGATAGACTATCTACTCTATGGTTGATATTTTATCAGCCTTGGTAGCTAGACCTCTGCAGGCAATGTCAGCTACGAAGTATGTTTGATTAGTTTGGTAAAATAAGTTGGAAGTGGAAAGTTAGCCGGGCCGGCTTTTAGTTTGTTTACGCTAACTTGCTCCTAATTTGTCAATTCGTATCATGTGATCACCAAGATGATTAGTGCTAGATAGTCTGCTCAGGAGGGACGGTCTGCTGTGAAAACTTGAGATTTGATTAGTTTCCCTTTTAGACACTTATTTAAAAAAAGAAATAAAGATAAGTGATAGGGAAAATGTGATTTAATTTACCTTCCAGAACCAAGAGCAGGTTTCGACATTGGAGGGACTGTTGAGCCCCTTAGGAAGCAGCAAAGAAGCTTCTGAAATATATACATAAATACAAAAAAAAAACATCAATGTTGTATGTTGATTAAAAAATCCTGCTTTTTTTCCCTCCCGAAACATGAAGCAGTCAAAATACCAGACATAATTGTTCCCTCCAAACCCATTATGGGTCTCTGTAGACGGTTGACAGGAGCTGTCACACTGTAGATTCCTCTAGTCCTCATCACGTTAAAAATAGAGCAACTTCTTCACAGAGAATGATAAGACAAGGCAGATGGAAAATGAACAAATTACTGTTATTAGTCAAACATTCAGCACTGTTTAACATTGGAAGCTGAATGCCGTTCTCCAATTTAAAGTTCCTTGGTGATTGTTGCCTATTTAAGTGTTTTTTTTTTTCTGTAGAAGTGTTAGATTTTGGCTAATTTTGTTAAATTATTGTTATTTCAGGTGGATTTGTCACAGACCTGAAATATCCGAACTCTGAAGATAAAGCTTTCACGTTGTTTACTGTTTCTTTTATTTGTCGTTCCACCTATACAAGCAAAGATTTATTTTGTGAAATGAAGCGTCATCAATAAATGAACACCAAAATGTCAAAGGATTATGACATGATTATTTCTTAATACACACCTTGGAAGATCATGGAAGAAAAACAGACAACATGACATCTTTGTAAATATTAACATTTATTTAAGTATACAATTTAGTAATCTGGCCCACCCTCCCGCCCCATTCACAGGTTCAATGTCAGTTATAGCGGCTTTGACGCAGCATCAGATCTCAAGCTGGAGGACGGTAAAAACGCATTTTTAAGACGAACAGTTAAAAGGTTTCTCACAGGCATCGTCAAGCTGCTCGCAAACTTTGGGTTCATTATTATTTGCTTTTTTTTTCTCCATGTGGAGGCATTTACAGACACGTTGCATAATATTGTACAGTTTGTTAAATTAAAGACAGGAGAAGAGTAGAAGCAGTATCATTTCTATAGTATTCTGTCATATATTACCTATTATATTGTGAAATACTGACCGGAGCACAGCTGTAACAGGATGAAGTAACATAAAGGTAACAATGAACGAGAATAAAATGCCATAGTTTTATATTGCAATAGTCTGATCGGCAAAGGACAATTGGTGGTTGTTTTGGCATAGTTACAGCAAAGTTGGGCATTTTAAAATAAATAAAAAGCATGTTTAAAGGCTATAGTTTAAACCAGTTTTAGATAAGAGTTGAACCATTTTAGAAATCATGTCAATTCCAGCAGGCATAATGCTGTTTTAAAACTCTTTGCTCAGATGATTTAAAACCTTATTAGGATTTTAAAATAAAAGTGTCTGAACTATTTCAATAACATTCATTATATTTTTTTAGATTAATACTAAACACACTTTTGCTCAATAATATATAAAGAATGTTTACTCTGAATCCTAAACATTTATGTTAAATAAAATTGTGCGTTCAAATTTAATACAATGCTTTAATTTATAAGTACTATAACCTTTTCAACAGGTTTTAATCAAATGAATGCACTCCATACCTTCAAACCACCAATTGCCCGAGGCCTATTTAACGATATCAGTCAGTCATGTTTCCGTGCACACTTTCAGCCATAAAACTTCCATGAACTCAAGTTTTTCTTCAAACACACATCAATATCGAACAAAAACATGATATAAACTGTGCAAACAAACACTTCAAATAAAAATATAAGTAGAAGACAATGAAGCACTGGCGCCTCCTGGTTTGGTCAAAAGTAAAAACAAAAACCTACGAACTAACTTGAAAGAAATGATAGGACTATTAGTGTCTTCACTTTGAAGCTTATATTTGTGCTGTTTTGGTCAAAAACTATCCCTTTTCATTTGCAAAGAATGAAAAAAAAAACAAAGAAAACTAAAATGATCTCCCAAAGAGTTCTCTGTATTTACTTCTATGCATTATTCTACTATTCATCATAACTGGTGACGATATGGGTTAAGAGCCTTCTTTAGGCAACAAGAAAGAACGTCCCGACACAGGGAGGGCTAAGGGAGGTGTGCAGATTTAACGGATGAGGTATTGCACAAATTAATTATAATAAAACAAAAAGGCAAAAATAAATATGTACTGAGTCCATACAACATTTACATTACATTGTAGTGAAGTCCTGTCCTGGAAGAGTTTAAGAGTTTGTGTCCTAGTCCTCCCACTCATCATCATCCTCAAAATCTTCATCCTCGTCATCATCCTCGTCTTCGTCTGAAACGAGCAAAAAAAGGGGTTTATAAACTGATTTTTAAAAGATTACAAGGATAAATGTAGAAACACTTTTGTTTATCGTGCCCTGATGCAGTCACTGTGAGAAAATACTGAATAAGGATTATGCCAAACAACAACAACAACAGCAGCAGCAGCAGGTTGTTGCTGGTAAAATAAAAAAATATTATTATGGAGGTCTCTTACCAATGACTACACAGTGCAACACAAATTGGTTGCGGGTAAAACAACTAAACAAAAATTATTAAATTGAGACGTGACATTTTTGTACACTAATAATGAGGGATTTTTCCAGTTTCAAAACCGAAACAAAGGAAGCTAGTCAAGTTAAAAAGGAACAGGCCACTGTTTTTTCATACTGAGATATGTTCTTACCTGAGCTTAGACGAGTTGATGCTTACCTGTCTGGTTTTTGTGACAGGTAAGCATCACGCAAAAAGACCAAAGATGTTCTTAGCATTTGGCCTCTCCCAGTATATTCCTATGGCTCCAAACGGGGTGAACAAAGACCAGACAGGTACGCATCAACTTGTCTGAGCTCAGGTAAGAACATATCTCAGTATGGAAAAACGGTGGCCTGTTCCTTTAAGGTATTTTAAAGCCCAAATAAGCAATAAGCTCACTCGGCCCGTCTCTGTTGTATTCCCACATAGCATTGCTAAATGCGCCCCTTAAGAAACACTACGTTTGTCCAGCAGAGGCGGAGACAAGCCTGCCACCTCCCTCACCTCAATTTAAACCCCCATCACACCCCTCACCTGCCCCCGCAGCACATACAGTTCAGGGATTGCAAAAGTAGTGTAAATGTTTGAAGCAGCATAACAACAGTTAGTTTGCTACAGCCAGGATTTAGCATTAAGAAAGAAGTCTGCAGAAGATTGAAGAAAAAACATGATCTGACCAACCAGATCAATTGCAGTGGAAATCCTCCTTAAATGTTCAAGTCCGTTTGTTTAAGAGTCCAATATTTACAAGGAACTGTCAGGCCATAACGCACCACGCGCTAAAGGAGTGTGGGATATAAAACCTCAGAACTACAAATGTTGTTCTGAACAGAACTACTGTATTATGTTGTAAAAGCCAAAATGGCCCAAATTTGTACAATTTAACAGGGAATGCTCATCATAATGTCAACATTAGCTTCATGCTACCTTCTAACAGTTTTTCACTGACTTCTTTATTTGAGCAATTTTATAAGTAATGCCGTAATGACAACTCAAAAGGAGTAGGCCGAGGCAACAAAGCTTAAAAGTGCCGACCCCATAATTGACCTGCATGCTGCAATTTGCTTTGTCAAAACATTCAAATGTATCCAAGTTAAACTTTACTTTATGCCTTAAAGTCCACCAGAAAATGTCTAAAAAGATTGAAAAAATATATGATTTTAATAACACACTTCCTTTGTACTCGCTAGGTCTTGCCTCCTAGCATGACGCGTTTCCGTCTGTATCTTCACGCTGCAGCTGCCACTTACCTCGTCTTTTTCCCACTAATGTGGATACAATGCACAGCAAGGGACTAAATCTGCTTTCACTCCATGATGAGTTAAACAATGGGTAGAGCCCATTTTGGTAATCAAAATGTTTTCTTGTAGTAGAGTAAACTACATTTGGCACCATACATCCACATTGTAAACAGACATTTGCAACAGAAAACAGACCTGTGTGCTGTTGTGCACTAAAATAAAGAGCATTTTCCTCGAGTGCGAACTAGGACTTCAGAGGCTAAAATGAGCAGAGTTGGCATTGGCGATCCGCCCCGTTCACGTCTGAACTCTGTCTTGCTATAAACTTCGGCTGAGATGAGCTTCTAATGAACTCAAGTGAACACTCACGAAGTACGGAAGAATCTGTGACAGCTTACAAACGCATTTTACTACCTTTAACTTTCACGGTTTGATTCAGGTAGTGCAGCTTCTAAATCTCAACAAAAGCAAAATTAGAGCAAGTACCAGTTATCGGAGTAGATGTCGTACCTGAAGAATGAATGGCTTTGCTCCTCTTCTGCATCACCTCCATGAGCGCGCCCACGATGCCTGCAGCAGGAGCCGATGTCGGGGGACTGGACTCTGGAAGATCCGACACCTGCAAACAGACAAAATTAAAAATGTGGCCTTAGAAAATGTACGCCCTTGAGCGGGGGCTATAATAAGTGTAATATTTAGTCTAATCCTCACACCATCTGTAGATTTTGTGAAGTGTGACTTGAAAGTAGGTCTTAATATCTCAATACACTCACAGTTTTGAGCTGAATGCCCTGTCTGATCTGGTCGAGCAGAGCGTCCCGTCCCATGGTGGAGGCGGGTGCGGGTTTGTGGTTCACCTGCTCCACCTTCTTCAGCTGCGTCCCTCCTCGGATCTGCTCCAACAGGGCCGACTTGCCCCTTCCTGAGCCCGGACTGGGCGAGTGAGGGGTCTCTCCCCCGTCGAGCTCTGGAGGTGGTCCCAGGGACGGCGGTGGTGGCGGGGGAGGCGGGGCAGCGGGGGTGGACTGTTGCTGAGACGGGGGAGGCGGGGGCGGCGGTGCGGACTGAGGGGTGCTGTTTGCGTGGGACGGAGGCGGTGGAGGGGGCGGCTGGTGGTGGTGGTGCTGAGGTTGGTGTCCTCTTGAGGGGGGAGGGGGTGGAGGAGGTGTGCCCAGGGCTCCCGGGCGGGACGGGGGTGGCGGAGGTGGAGGAGCCGAGGCCGGCGATCTGGAGGGTGGAGGGGGAGGAGGAGCACCGCGCCCGCCGCGCGACGGAGGGGGGGGAGGAGGAGGCGGCGCAGTGCTGTGGTGAGGAGGAGGGGGGGGGCGGAGGAGGAGGACCACCGCGGGACGGGGGAGGCGGTGGCGCTGAGGGGAAAACGGGACAGAATTAGGCATTTATTTATAGCAGAAAAATCTCTCAAATAATGTGTCTACCGTGAGCGAGCCTCTCCTCAGACCTGACCTAGGGTACCTGTGTACCGTTTTTTGATACCAGTACTTAAACAAATAATTGGTTTTCGATACAGATACTAAAATATTTATCATATAGAACCATCAAACAGATTAATAATGTTAATTAATTCCTTTTCCTTCTATTTCTTATGCATGTGTGTCATTCGTTTGAGGTGAAACAACAAAGAAACTTCCTTTAACGATAAAAGGGCGGAAAAAACACTTTTTCTTCCCAATTTACCAAAAAATATAATTTTGTCCCCCACATTTTTTCCCACCAATTTCACCCCAACTCAGTTTTTCACAAATATTCCGCAAATTTCCCTTTACTTTTTCCAACATTTTCCACTTGTTTTATTATTATTATTTTTTTTACTTGTCTTTCACTTTTTTTTCCTTTACATTTTTTATGACCAACAGCATCAAAACTTGAATATTTTGAAACTTGAAATATTTTTTTCGGTATCTACTTTCGATACTTTCATTTTTTCAATACCAGAAGTACCTAAACGTGTTTTCTTTTATACCAGTATCCAGCCCCACTTGCGACTGAAAAATATACATTTCAATACAGAATAGTCAGAATCCACCAGAAGTGTTTGGTTTTACCACTAGCACAAGAAAGAAAAGTTGATCCAATAATAGATGATAAAACGCACTAATCTGAGAGTGAATTTGAAAAGAAATATTTGAGATAGAAGCGCCATGTTTTGGATTCAGTTCAGCCTCACACCTCTATGCTGCTACTGTCAAAGCCACATGAATAAAACATTCAGAAACGCTGGTCAGAGGAACTGTCACTGAAAATAACAGCGGCCATGAAAACAGTGTTCATCTGCACTCAGCTCCCATTTACGTCAAACATAAAAATACAGGACTGAGAGCAGAGGCAGGAGTTCAGAACAATTGGAAACATCTCCGCATGGAATGTGTTTGTAGTTGACGTGAAGTTCTTTGGAAAATCCTTGAAGTTACTTAGGCCTAGTCCACACGTAGCAGGGCATTTATAAATCCACCCTCCGCATAAAAAAAAACTACACAGCCTCGGGGTTTTTAAAAACCGGCATCCACCGCATATGCGTTGTCAAGTACACTAATCTTTCAAATCTCTCCACGTTTCTGCACATCACATTCATTATTTTCTATGCAGCTGTGTAAACTCTGGTCCCAAATGCACCGTTATAGCTTTACAGACCTGCCAAACAGCTGCGAGGCCACATAGGCCATACCTTGACAAACAAACGCATTTCTTCCGTCAGATTAACAGTACAACGTGAAAACAACTTTCTTGAACAGACTGACCAGTGATCGCCTGACAATAGACTGACCTGGGACGTAATGACTCCCACAACGGCAGCAGCGAGGACAGTAACATTCGTTTCACCGTGTCCCCCGGGAGGACGACTTCATCCTTAAGTCTCCTGCATCAGAAACCCTCCTGTCTGATGTAAAATAGTTGCTTCATATGTGCGCGGTAAGAGGTTGTGCATTTCTCGGCAGTCATGCAGTTTTGGGCGCAACACCTGTCTGAACCAAACCCGCTGTTACCGTCTTTGAGGAACATGTCAAATGTGGGACGGTTATTTGCCGTAAAGTGCTCCTTCGTCTGCGCGCTTCAACATGAAGCAGAACTTGAGCTGTAGCAAAAAACATCTGAACAATCATTAAAGCCAACACAGTTTTGAGGCGTCCATGTTTCTGATGTAAACACAGGTCACGCTGGCAGTGACGTACGTCCGAATACTCCGGTTATTTATGTCCACACTCAAACGCATAACCGGAGAATTCCCAAATCTTCACTTTGGCCGGAGTTTTCAGAAACCTTCGTTTTTATCGACAGAAAACTCCGGTTTTGTGTGGATGAGAGGCCAGAACGTAGGAAAATATCTTCGGTTTGTGAGAGACTCTGCTACGTGTAGACGGGGCCTTAGACTGATCCTTAACTGTTCTGCACTCACCCACAAAAGCACAACTCCGGGACTGAGCTGAATGTGAGCATTTTAGGATCTTTTCATGCAGAGAAGAAAATGGATGACAGTAGGGCTGGGCGATATGGACCAAAAGTCATATCCCGATATATTTAGGTTGAATATCGATATATATCCCGATATTTTTTCCACAAAGTGAGAGCTGTGAAATGAAATGTTAAGTCAAAGTCACTGTCAAATAGGAGTGTTTTAATATTTAATATTGCAATTTTTATTTTATTTATTTATTTTTCTTCTACCCCATTTGCTGTTAATAACTTTATGACTAAACTAAAGCCTAAACTAAGACAATGAAATATGACTTATTAAAGTATTACTTACTTTTTAGTCCTTAATAATCATGAAATATAATAAATAAATAAATAGCCCAAATAATTTCTTGATATTTGCTCTTGATTTAACAGTGTTTTAGTCAGTGGTTTTGAGATAAGTTCTTATCTTTATCCAAAGCATTCCCAAACATAAGCTCCTAAACTGAGCCACAAACGACTCTTTACTCTTTACAAGCAGCACAGGCTCACCATCTCTGCTCATCAGAGCTCAGCGAGGGACTGGAGTGATTAGCGTTGCGGCTAACGCAATGCTAACGGGGAAAAAGCGATAGTCCTTCACGGTGGCAGCGTTACAAACGCTGATATTTTCACTGTACATCCACGATCTACCGCAAACCTTCATTAGACTGAGACGTAAACAATATCACATGGCGCAGCGCACGGCGCCGCCATATCTCGCCGCTACATTCACTTCTGTCCAAACCATCTCCAAATGATTGAGCCACTGGTTTTGTTTTACCAACCAAGGGGCTCTCCTCCGCACGCTTCACAGACATTGTTGCTTTCTTCACGTTTGTTGAAGAGTGCCTGTTCCTGCCCCTCCCCTCTCTCCCCTCTCCCCCTCTCCCCCGCAGGAAAGAAGAGGGGCGGGGCCGGGGCGCTGGGAGCAGTGCAGAGCTCCGTTCAGCGGGTTGCCTGAAGCAAGTATTACAGCGCAAATTTGGACTATATCGATATATACGATATGGTCTAATTCCATATCTCTTTTTAAAATATATCGATATATCTTAAATATCGATATATCGCCCAGCCCTAGATGACAGTAAAGTTATCTTTGAGGGAAATAAAGATGAATACAAATTATATTTATTGAATTGAGTCTAAATTGTGACCTTCTTATCGAAATGCGTATCAAACTGTGACAAAGTGAATAGTTGCATCCCTAATAAAAAGTGTGTCGGTGCCTTCTTTTACTTATGTTACGTGATTCCTATAACAAAAGTTGAATAACAGCAGGAAAAAGGTGGTTTTCCCTTGTTCTCAGGTCGAGGAGTTCAAGTATTGTGGTTTTGTTGACAAGTGATGGATGGAGCATGAGATTGACAAAAAGATCGGAGCAGTTAACGAGGCAAAGGGCTATTAACCGTTTACACAATAAGTAGCAGTTAACCGATTAACCATGAACGTCCCAAGTGGATAGGGAATATCCAAATGACCTGGAAAACATGTGGGACTTTCTTTCACAAAGATGAGTGTCTGTGGCCTCACCTTGCCTTCGGAACTCATTTTTCACAGCCTCGACGCCTCCTTTCTTCTCGATAAAGTCGTAGATGGCTTTCGACATTTCTCTGTCTTTGAGCTGCGCTTCCGATATCCCACACATATCAAACAGGTTCTTTAGCTCCGGGTCCAGGTTATTCAACTGAAAAAGATTTAAAAAAACAGTGATCATATTGATTTGACTGTGAATAAGTTACAGTCTTAGAGTGACCTCTGGTGGTCGTTGAGGAGAAGTGCTGTATTTCCAATCAAAACAAAGTTAAATTTACACCATCACATTTAGAAATACAATACACATGGCCTACACAAGTTGGAAAATTACAGTCTTTTTTTTATGAACAAAACATAATTTGCCAGGCAGTTAAATATATTTGTGAAACTACTCTATTTGAAATGACTAAAATTAGACCAGACAGGCATCAAGAGGAGGTAATGACCGTCTACAAGCTGCTGTGAAGTCAGCTCTATCGGATTCTAGAATGTTAAAAAGAATCCGGCTCATGTGGAGCATTAATGGGTCTGCGGTTCGAGAGCCTGAGATGTTTTTGAACACGAGGGAACAACAGAGGCCTGTTGTTGGTTACATCACAGCGGCCACTCGGGTCTCTCCACTGTGTCAGAGCTGACGGTACTCACATCAAAACCGGTGTTCGGATCCCATCCCACGTGGCCAATATGTCTGCAGAGGCACAGGAGAGAGGCAGCGTTGGGGAGGTGAAGTAATGAACAGCAAAATAATACTAATATTTATAACAACAACACTTTCACTTTTTGGACTTAAAAGGTGCATTATGCAACTTTTTATTTAAAAATAAATAAATACATTAAAAAAACAAAAAATTTGTGCATATGTGACCTTGTAGCGATCGCTGATGTGTAGTCATCATGGCGCCTTTACTTTTGATCACGGTCGTCTCTACAATGCTCCAGGATAAATAGTTTTGTAGGTTTTCTTGTGTTAGCAGAGAAAACCTTGTTAACAATTGATCTTGGAGCATCCTAAGGATCACCGTGATGGAAAGTAAAGGCACCATGCTGACCACTCATACAGCCTCTGGGTCACTACAAGGTCAAATACGCACAAACTGTTTTTCCACATAAAAAGTTGCAAAAAGCACCTTTAAGCTCAGTTTGGTGGCCATGAGTACCTAGCTGGAGATTTTAGCCTATTTTGCAAATTTTCAATTGCAGACTTCAATGTGAGCAATATCACATTTCAATCATATTACATCATAGGACTGAACAACACTTTCCAAAAAAATACCCGATATTGCCACACAAAGCCACTCACAAAGCCACTGAGCAGCAGTCACCCACGTTCCCATGCTAAGCAGCAAGTCATACGTCAGCTCCTCAGACAGAGCCTCCATTGACACCAAGTGTTTACTGCTGCCATCCGCACTGTCCAATAAATCTTAAGAACTTCCACTCTGCTCCCCTCACCTCCGAACCCCACCAAATCCCATCCCAAAAGATCTGTGCACCCGACAGTCTGTTATTTTGTTTGCCAATGACCAATCTTACTGGACTTACTGGAAGTTGCTTGGCGTGCCGATGTCCGCTTTGGTCAGTTTCTTCTTCTTGCCTTTGGTTTTCTTGTCCTTCTGGTTGAGCACGCTGTGGCTGAGCATGTTGTTGAGGTGGTAGTGCTGGACTTGCGGCTGGTGATGGTGGGAGTTGTGGAAGCGCACGTTGTTGATCTCCGGGTTCTTGATGTCCACTGTGGCCATAGGCAGCGCCGGACCTAAACACATGCAGTACAGTAACGCAGGGAGGGGAGAGAGCGGCGGTGGAGGAAAAATGATTAACATTTTCAGTACTTGTTGTACTGGTTCAGTTGAGTTAAATCTGTGACATTGTTCGCGTCTTCGGGGAGGGCAGGGGAAAGACCGTTGTACAAAAGGACAAAGGGCTATAGCAAGTTTATAGGAAAAGATCACATTGACACATCAAGTCAAAGCTTAGTCAAAGTTACAGCACATGAGGCTGCAGAAGGCTCAGGTGATAGAGCATGCATGTGGAGAACAGTGTAGTGGGTAAAGCACTGCTCTCATCCTTTCATCTTTTGTGCTGAAATGGCAAAAAACAATCCTGGATAATATGTCCTATTCCCATACCTGTGTCTGAGACTATGTTGATTGTAAAATACAAGACCGGGCTAAGCTGATCAATTAAATGATGTCAACTTTCCCCCTTAAACAGAAGAGAGTACGACGACCTATTCAAAAACAATCTTGTCCAGATGACCGACCTGGAGAAGTAAGGGCTAAATGACAAAACGCATCTGCTCCAACACCTACACTGTTTATGGTCAACACAGCAGTGGTTTTATTTATACTTGTGAAGGTAAAGCAGACACGTACATCGCAGAGAACTGAAAAGCGCGCAGGATCCAAAAAACTGTGGTTGACGAAGGCAAAAAGATCCGTACTGCTTGAATGCTCCCAGTCAATTTTTATTTCGCACACCACGAAAGTTGCGTTTCGGGCCACAAATCAGCCCTTCACCAGACTTGATGAAGGGCTGATTTACCCTTCCCAGTGCCCTCTGCCATGAGGGTATCACTCATCAGTTAGAAAGTGAATGACTAATTCTCTTATTTACAAGCTAGAAGACTGTTGAACACTCTCATACTCTTTACTGCAATGTTTATTAATAGCTTTACTTCATAGAACTCACTTTAATTCCAAGTACCCCGCTAACCTCTCATGTACCCCTGGTTGGGACACGCTAGTCTACATATATTGCAATGTGGGTTATATTTTCAGCTACTTTTTACAGAACATCCCAATGTCAAACAAATGTTTCACCACTAAGACGTCACAACTACACATATTTGCTTTAATTCCATTGAGATTGTATTGAGCTACTGGTGTGACAAATTGAATTTCCCTTATGGATCAATAAAGTGTGTCTAAGTCCATGTGTGAGCCAGTCTAGACCACTCCAGCCCGGCCCGCTGATCTTTGCAGAGGGCATTGGTATCAAATACTTGGCGCACGTGTCCGAGTGTCACATTTGATCCGTCTGCTCTGGGCGTTTAAAAGATTCATCTCAATACATTAACGTCCCCCTCGTTGCTCGTCCCACCAGTTCTTCGTAATCTTAGCAAACTGCAGAGGCGTCTGACAACATAAGCACTAATCCACAGATAATCCCAGCAGCATAAATCCCTGGTCTCCCCTGCGAATCACGAAACAAACTTCGCCTCAAATCTGAAGTCCCCCACCCCCCGAGGCCCGGGACGATGGGCGCCCATTTTCAAACTGCGTGGGATGGCCTGGTTAGGAAACTGCTGGTCTATGTATGGCAAAAATTTGCAGAAAGTTACAAAGTAGAGCGAGCCAGAGACACGTTTAATGAAGGCTTCTGAAAGTCTATTAAGCTGATAGCAGATGTTGAGTTATCTTTACACGAGATTATAACGGGAGCCCGTACGTACGCGCTGTTCGTGGGAAACGGCTGAACGCACAAACTGAAGCTGAAATGGAAATCTGGTCAATTAGATTCTCGGAGCGGCCGACGGTTGTCAGAATGACACAAATACTACCAAAATGTTCTTTTTATGAGAAAATATAGCAGAACTGGCACTTTTAATATATCACTATGTCCACCGATGATTGTGAGCTCCGCCATTTCTCTGCAAGTACCGGTATGTCAAAAAACAAATCCTACTTGATCTTGCATTTACATCTCAATTAAACCCGTTCGGATTTTGATTTCATTTGTACATGTGGTAATGATGGGCGAAAGGAACTATATTTCAGTGACAAGAAATACTCAACATACTGTACATGACGCCAGAAAACTCAAAATCTGGATTATAGTCAACGGGATTACGGGTTTTCCTCTTGGTGTTTTAACAGGTGTTTGATCTGTTAAACACAATCATATCTTTCCTTTAGGGCCGAAACAACTAATTGATTATTGAAATAGTTTATTAAATATTTTAGTAATCTATTGATCGTTTTCTGGTTTGATGGAAAACGACTTTGGGTGGGGTACAGTGTTTTGTACATTATAAATGTAATAAATGATCTGTCTGTAACGATTACCCAATCAGAAAGCAGAATTAACTCCTCTTATTGTTGCCAGGTCCAATAGTTTTAAACCAGTCTGGAAATAAACTTCCTCAATTCCAAATCTGTGCAGTTCCAATTCCAGTGCAGCCTCCAGTGGTTAAAGCTTAGACCTCTGGAGGTTCTTAGCTTTCAAATGACGAATGGCTTGTTCACAGAAACTTTGATCAAACTAAGTCCAGCTGTATTGATTTTTTCAAAGCGCCAAGAACCTCCTACAAACATTGCTTTAATTTTACTCCAACAACTATTAAAATCTTCAAAAAAAAATACTTTCTTGCGCCTTTTACAGCCATTAATCGAATAGTCAAAAAAATAACCGTCAGATTAGTCGATTACCAAAATACTCGTTAGTTGCTACTTTCTTTCAAATCTTGCTGGTTGGCTGGATTGACACGAATGACTAATAAAACATTATTTCAGTTTCCGATGAGAAAATGCACAATAACGTCCTTGAAATAATTTCCTACTGCAGCACTAACGCAAAACTGATATGGCATCGCTCAAAACAACTGCACATAAACATCGCTGTGGGCGACTCTTTGGCATTTGAAGACACGGTTGAGTAAACCCCCCGGATGGACCCGGGTCTTTTGTTGATGGTGTTGGGACGCTGTGAGCAAACTCTTTGTGGACAAAGACACAGACAAGTGAGAAGAATGAGGTCCCTCCCCGAGAGAGCGGCACATCCAGAGCCGGCCGTCTCCAGTTTCAGCTCAAATGTCAGAAAGAGTTCACGGAGAAAGTTTACCCAATGACTTAACGCACACTGTACAGGTTTGGCCGGCCCGTTGCTGTTGGAAACGGTGGCATTTTTGTTAAACTCGTGTCACTTTAGTCCTTGGGTGCTTTTTTGTTTCAACTATTCCGGTGTGAAACATGCCTCTTGTAGTGATGGCTGATAGATGTGTCCAACCTCTATTTTTTAATCTTTAACCTCTTAACCCCCGCCTTACCCGACACATTTTATTTGTCTTTTCAGTTGCGTTTATCTACTTTTTGTCTCTTTTTTTAACATGTGTTATTGTTGCTTTTCCATTTTTGTCGTTCTATTGTTGCTTTTTCCATCACTCCTAAAAGTCATGTATTTGTCACTTGTTTATTGTGTTATTGTTGCTTTTATGGCACATTTGTGTCACCATTTGACACTTTTTTCAAAAAGAAATATGGAACAAATATGCTCAGCTCAGATTGAGGTTAAAAGATTAAAGAATTTCAGATCTCATTCCCTCTGTCCATCTGCAGTAATGTAAATTTCAAGTAAACATGCCCCAGAAGACAGTTGTTTTGGTAATAATTTATAATAGTTATTTCATTTTTACACGACGAACAAAGAAGTGTGTCTGTATATATTTCTTCCCACACAATGTGAATCCAACTCATTATTCAAAGCAATAACAAAAATACTTGGAGGTCATTTATCTTTTTCTTGGGGGGCATCTTCAGACTATCAAAACAACATCACCTGGAGCGGCGGCGAGGATTATAGATTAGGCCTGAAGTGAACCTCACTGTGGTCTACATATGGAGCAGATGGACTTCCTGCTGACCAGATTAACCCACAACAACCATCTCTTTGCTGCTCGTGCCACAACAAGTGTGTTTCAGAGATACTTCAACCAGTGTGCAAGGCTATAATCGCGATCCCGGTGTGCCGAGCGAAGCAGAGAATAGCATAAAAAAAAAAAAAGGCAAGGGCAGAAGCGGTAATCTCCACAGGAATAGAGCAAGGGAAATGCAATACTATGTATAAAGCTTTAACATACCATTTCTAGGATCACTCCTTTTCTCTGCAAAAGACAAATTACATCAATTATATAAAGCTGTTTTAGGAGAGATGAGTTTAAGGAAACTTCAGGGAGCAAGAGAAGAAGCAGCCAAAGACCAGAAATGGTGTGTTAGAGCAGGATTAGTGAAACACCCAAAGTGTTTTTTTAATGAGGTATAAATAAGGTATAAATAAAGGTTGCTTCAAGAATGAAAAAAAAAAAGGGTCTCATAAAAATAGCTGAAAAGTGCTTGTGTAATAGCAGAATTAATGTGAGATGAAGCAAAGGGTGATTTGGGAGTCCAACATCAGAAGCTTACCCGTTTTCCTCTGTCTGCGATTGAGGAGGTCATTGATG
This sequence comes from Proterorhinus semilunaris, assembly GCA_021464625.1. Classification (NCBI taxonomy): domain Eukaryota; kingdom Metazoa; phylum Chordata; class Actinopteri; order Gobiiformes; family Gobiidae; genus Proterorhinus; species Proterorhinus semilunaris. Next base: position 23,858,364 of record CM038356.1, on the reverse strand, counting down.
GCGGCTCGAAATCTCTTCGCCTCTTCTTCACTGGCAAAGTTCAGGCCGATCTGACTGGTCTGTAAATGCACAGGGGGGGGGGGGGGGGGGAGTTGGTAACAATGTTGATGGGAGAAACTTTATATTTCATCTAGTTTGTGTTTAGCCGTCGGCAAAATACTCACATCTCCTGCAAATGTGATAAAGTAGGACCTGGGGCAGCTTATTAAGAAGTTGTGGTAGAGCTCCTGTTCGTACATGGTTTTTCCTTCCTGGGGATTGAATAAATAAATAAAAATAAATCAATGTAATAGTAATATAAACGGTCATGATATTATTAACTCATTTTTGTTACACAAGATGTTGTCGTGAGCAATTTAAACAGTCAGTTTGTTCAATAAACAGAAGTCAGCATGTGGTTGATGTAGTTGCTGAGCAGCAGTTGGGCCTGAGGGAGAAGGAGAATAGTCAGCTAATTATTAAAGCACAGGTAGCTCTCGCTGTCATGACATGGTGCTAGGGTTGTGAACATAAAGGTAGCACAAAAGGACCCTTACACATTATTTATTTATGGGTAAAAATATGCGGGTTTGATATTTACTATATTGTAGTAGTCCACACCTGATACTCAAGACCTCTGTATACCGAGACAGGAACACCTCCAGACACTTTTATTAACACAACATCAGCCCCACATAGGGCCACAGTATTGAAAAAAATATAGCAAAACCGATAATTGCGATATTTCTCATTCACCTAAAGAAATGCCCTGCATATTCACTCAGTAAAGTTAATCAACATAATAAGAATTTTAAAAAATACTTTTCATTGTTGATTAGGTAGAGACAGTGCTGACTGTTATACAATTACTTACTGTAATTTTATTCAAATTACATTATGTGTAAGTTTGTGAAATAGAAAAAGGGCCAAGAATATCTCCAAGAAAACGCTTTACAAAAGTCAACAAGCTCTTGCTTTCCTTGTGTATTTGTAAATAATTACAGCAGTGCTTTGTCGAAATATTAACATTCAATTCTCCAACATGAACGACCAGCATCCAACCACAATGTGCTTAGCAGTAAGCATGACTTCAGGCTTTTGCCACAAAGAGCATATACTTTGACAGGTTTTAAACAAGTGTGTAACTCCATTTCCTCATGAGTCTAAAAAGACTCTCTGAATGTGAGCTGCTTTCTGGTACTTTCTCACCAATTTACTCACAGCTCTGATTCTATAGTCCATTCAGCTAACTGTCCATGAGTCTGTTCTTTTGTTGTTCCGCTCTAGCCCCATCTCTTTCCGTCCACCCCTGGATCACTGTGACAGGGAGGTTTATAAAATCTGAGCACTCAAGCACTCAAATCCAAGCGCAGACTCGAGTAGGACACCACAGCACTAAACAGGTTCTGAAAAGTGATTTTTGTCTGAGATTAGACGTTCATATTACGGTTTTCTCTAAAATCTTAATGGCCCTGGATAGGTGTAAAAGTTGCAGACTGCTCCGGATCTTAATTATAGGACATAAACTATAAAACTAAATACAATAGTTGTAAAACAAGTGTAGCACAAAGTAGACATCATAATTATGCCTGCATCCCATCACACAAAACACTATAAGCCTATTATATTATCATAAAACCAACGGTATAGTGCAGCCTTTTAGCCCACGCACTAGCCGTCTGAATCGTTTCCACTCAGCTCCGTCTCCGGCACCTACCTTGATGTCGAACACTCTGATGAAGTAGGACCTCTGGGGGTTGTCTTTGACCAGACAGGCCACTCCGCAGCACCTCTTCAGCCACGTGCAGCTTCGATCCGCCGCATAGACCTGGACCACGGCCGAGCACAGAGACTGCAACGGACAAAAGAGGAAGACACTGAGCGGACGCTGCCATGTCAGCACAAGTGAGGGGTTTTATGTGCGGAGAGGTAACCAGGCCTGCAAACTTCATTCATTAGCATTTATTGAAAGGGTGCATGTGGTCGTGACTATGTAGATTCTATCCAACTAATGACCCGTGTCGGCACAGGGGTGATAGATGGAATACATTTAAAATGTATCTTATCCTTACCTGCATCCTTTCCAAATTACCACTATGGGGGCCAAATTTTCAACATTTACGGAAGCGAATCAAATATATGTAAATGCCAACAACCACATTTTTTGCATTTGGATGTTTTCACCCCAGACTGTGCAATAACTTCAGCTCTCTCTCTCTCTTGCATCTCTCCAGCTGTTCCCAACACATCTGCAAACTTATTTAAACCCTTTCCACACATTCAGCTGCACGCGGGTCGAAAGAAAACAGAGAATCTCGCGAAACCTGCCTCGATAGAGATCACAGTCGGTCACCTAAAAGTCTGCACAAAAGGCCAAACACAATAAACAAAACGAAGCCTATTGCAATATGATTAGGTTACGATCTCATTTTAACGAAGCTGTGTTAGTTTACAATGCATGACTAGGCTTTTTATTTAATGAAGGGGGATTACTGGCAACACAAGACAATGAAAAGTGGGCTATACCAGGGAAACAGGAGAGAAATGTTATACTTCTGTGGTAACTGTATAAAGACACTGCCAGTAAATTGATCAAGGAAAAGCAGTTTTATATCAAGACGAGGGTTTTATGACCCAGTTAGGCAAGCTTTACCAATTTAAATCTATTCTTAGATTCTTAATTTGAAGTGTTATTAGCGGCAGTTTTTGGTGCGTTCACATGACATCGGATGGTTGAGCTCAAGCCTGTGCCAACGTCTTACTCGACTTTGAAAAACCCTTACTGCGACGGAAAACTCCTGGCCCTGGATGACAAACAGATTTTAAAGTGGGAATTTTGAAACCGAGGGATGGCATATGGGAGTAGCCTGCGCATTCACAAATTTAAACTCCAGATGGCTTTGGCAACAGTCATTCAGCTGGGTTAGAAAAATTACTGACGCACATGTCAATATTTAGCCTTTATTACATTTTACACTGCACATCAGACACGGAGGCTAAATGAAAATGGTTACAATTTTTACGGGCTTTAATGTTTTTCTTACGTTTACAGACATGATATAGGTGGAAACTAATCATAGTTTCATAGGTAGTGTAATTTTAGGGAGAAAAGTTGACATTTTTAATAAAGTTTTGTATAAAATGTGTAAGTTAAAGCTGAACTAGGTAGCTCATGCCCCTAGAGGCCATAAGCGCCACTGCAGGTATTGTAGCATTGTAGCATGCGGTTTTTTTCCTCATTGTCCGTGAGAGTAAATGCTAAGCAGACAAAAAAAGCAAAAGGGAAAGAGGGATATTGTACATCCAATTACACAATGGAGATAATTTTACTCAAAAATACTGTAAATACCGTTTAACTGACGCTACCCCGCAGTTAGCTTTGCCCGTTAGCCTGTTACCTTCTTCTTTGTGATTCTATTAGTGTGTATTGCGTTTCGGACCCGGTGCAGGGAAAGTTGCAAGGTTGGTTTTCTGGCCAGGGGAGACTTTGAGCGTCTGGAAAGTGCTATATAAGACTAATGCATTTTTATTATTATCCCATTAGGAAGAAGAAACTTTATTTATATAGCACCTTAACACTTGCATTACCCCCAGCAGGGCTACGAAAATGATTTATTAAGATAAACGAGTTACTTAGTACTGCTTTAAAAGCAGGTAAATTTTACATTTGATTGGGCTGCTACTCACTCATGGCCCTGAAGTACAGTATTACACAATTATTTTTAACTAATGTGTCAACAACAGCTATGCAGTCAAGTGAATTTAGAAGAATAATAGACAGTATATTACAATAGTATAAAACAATATCAACTACTAGGCCAATTATTTTCACTGTGCGCACTTTCCCCCTCCAAATCCTCTTCTTGTCCAAAAACCTAACCTTGATAAGAGCTGGGCAGGATGTAGCTGCAACACTCAGCACTATCTGCTCCACAACTTGCCTGCTCCAATCTGAGGTCTGCAGTTTTTTCATTCTTTCTTTTTTTACCGAGGTCAGACTGACTGTTGGCAAACCTCTCCCTTTTTGTGCAGCGCAGAGTCATTCTTACCTCCACACAGCGAGGAAAAAGCAGAAAGGAGGAAACGCCAGCGGGCCCGTCATTTCCTCGTCTGAGATTTACGAGAGGAGGTCAGAGGTGTACCGGGACGATACTTACCGGCATCACAGGAAAGGTCTTAAGGTTGTGCGTTAAAAATGCCCTATCAGGGCTTTTAGGACTGAGGGAAAGTATGCAGCAGTAAACACAAACACACACACCCCCACTAACACAAGGGGAATAGTAATGTACAGCAAAGTTAACACGTTTTTCACCCATCCATCCATTTCTCAGCAGAGATGCCCAGACTTCCCGATCCACGAACACCTCCTCCAGCTGTTCTGGGGGCACCCCGAGGCGCTTTACACCCAAAGCTCGAAAAAGGCATGAATGTCCACTGCAGTAAGTCTACAGCAACATTTTAAATCGGGTAGGAATACCCTTTTGTACAGGTTTTATGTTGAAGCGAAGCACCCGGAAGAAAATCTCTTTGGTCCATTTCTTCATCTCTGAAATGTCAACGTACTACTTTCTAATTGTCAATATCCCACTAACAAGAACACTCATTGATCCAAAAAAAGCATGCCCTGTCCAAAAAGATGCTGATATTTCACCATCCTATACCCTCATCCATTCTCTCCAACCGATATTGATGTCAAACATTATGAGGACCAGTATCAAATCGTCCTTTGTGCTCCTCCTTGGCCTCTTTCAAGATTTAGAATTTCAAGATTTTATTATTTAATGCTGGAGGAAATAGGTTAAAATGTATATTACACCTATGGACGATATTCATCTAAGCTACAACAGCTACTACTGTTTAACAATCTTTATAAGTAGATTGCTGTGGGATGTACTTTTGAGCAAATAATGGATTCCAGAAGGTATGTTTGCTTTGCATATTCCACATTGGGATCTGTTATCACATGGCCACTATGCCTTGTTGTGCACAACTATAACAAGTTACCACGTTATTCATGTGCGCACTATCTGGTTAATTGTTGGATGCAGCAATTAATACAAGGGCTAGATCGGAATGTGTTAACTATTAGTGATGCGCTGTTGAGAAGTAATAAGGCACTACAATATGAATTCCAAAGGTTGTTTTAGTGAGTTTTTGACGCTTGCACAGAGGCAAAGCGATGCACAGGGCAGACTAACGCATACACGTGCGTTTCAGTGAATGCACCTGCGTTTAAAGCCCAACTGCAGGTGGTAAACAAACTTACGGCGCATTTCCTGCCCAGGTAGCCGAACAGACACTCGTTCTCCTGCGGAGTGAGCAGGATGGAGCCCACGTTCACTGCCCTGCGATGCGGAGGGTGGCTGTTCATGGTTTCACCCGAGAGTCTTCCAAATCCTAAACTCAAGACGGTGCACTTCCTCCCCGGGCGGGCTCAGCAAACACCACCAATTAGACAAAATCCATGCGGGCTGCAGCAGTCTCTTCTTCGGCCTGCGACCCGATCATCTCCCCTCCCTTCGCTGTGGAGGGCGGAGGGGGCAAGGGGTCTTATCCGTGCGTGCTCCTGCTCAGAAACTGTCCTTCAATGTCCCTGCAAATGGAGAACTGTAATATTGCAACGTTTTGAATCTCACTAGAAGGATATCCTTCCAACTTTCATTAGGAAACTCCAGTAGCTGCAGTAGCTATGCGTATTCCAACATGGCAGCGCGGCGGAAGAAGCCAATTTAAAAACAGGCGAGAGGGGGATTCGTGACACAAACTCTGGGAATGTTCGGAAATTTCCGAGAGAATATTTGCAAGTAGCCCAAAGATGTTTATTATTTGCTATGCAATATAATGTGCGCAAACACAACATTGCAAATACATTTCAGTTTTGTTGAATAACGTGAAAGTAAATTCCCGTTGCTATGGGAAAATGGTTCGGCCTGAATGGAATGCGGCTCTGCGGAGGGAGGGGCGGGGCTGCGGAGCGTGACATACAAAGAGGCGGTGTCAGTAACGCATAGACTGTATGTAACGTAACTTTCAAAAACGAAAACGTTTGCTACTTACTTGAAAATGTTCTTCTTTATTTTTTTGTATACGTTGTTGGCCAAATTGAACTGCTGACATTTTACAAACTTTTCCCCTCTCTTTTTTTAGATTTGTATGAAACAATTTTATTTTATAGGCTTTACAGTACAAACACTTCAGGTGTTTCAGGTGACAACACAGTGTTCTAATGGTCTATAATATTATATAGAGGTAAAATTATTTTGTTTATGGGGAAATGTTTGGTCTTGTACAGAGAGATCATGGACACGATCATTTTTGTAATTCATAAATTTTCTTTATAGATACAACTTGTGAAAATGTAATGCTGCTAATAGGAAAAACTGGCTCCTGCCCCCTACTGGGTCCTGTGACATCCTCACATTCTAGAACCTGCAACCCAGTAATATTTGAAATTCAATATATTGAGGCAGGAAAATAGCAGGATAAATTATATTACTGAGAACCACTTGATGCCACTGAAAACAACTTAAAATCAGTAATAGCTTGTTCTAAAAGTATATACTATATCCTTTATAACACACGAGTTGCAATTAACATGACACTCAATGAAAGGAAATGTACTTCAGTAGAAATGTTCAAATATTATAAAAGAATAGAATGAAAAAAGAAAGAAAGTAAATAAACATACAGATGGTAATTATTGAGGCTAAAAATATATTGTTCTTCTGCAATTTATCTGACGATAAGATACAGTAATTATCGTGACAAGCTTACTTGTATTTGGGTTGTTAAAAAACTATAGGGACTTGTCCTTGATAAAAATGCATGCTTTTTTTTTTAAGTTTTGCGGCGAGCAAATTATGAAAAAAAACATGTAGCTTGTTTTTATAGTCAACTGCTGCTTTTTATATAACTTTTGATCTAGTTTCGACTTAAAGGGATTTGTCCTTGTTACTCATCTCTCTGCTGACTAATTTAGGCTCACACACTCTGTTACTAAAATAGACACAGGTAGCCTATTGTAGCGATGCACTAGTGACAGATGGACTTCGTGCTGGTCCCGTCTTAATCTGGAGACCACCTGCCCACTCCGCTCTGTTTATCAAAGAATGGGCCAAAGCCACAGGGGGCTTAAAAAGGGCTATGGTCCAAAAGCCAAAACAAACAGGCTGGATTCTATAATAAATTAGTCTCGTATCATTTGACAGTTTGATTCAACAAACATTTAGACAAATTATTATTATTATTATTATTATTATTATTATTATTATTATTGTCAACCATATCTCAGAGACAGTAACTATCTTCAAATGATCAAAGCAGTAGCAGAGTGGTAAGCGAGTCTGGATTTGGAAGAGGTTGTGGATTCAATTCTTTAAGGTTATATGCAAATTCCCACTATCTGTCTCTCTGGTTTTCCAGGACATGCAAGTGTTTATTGGTGAACCAAAAATTCCCAAAATAAGGAGTTGGTGTAGTCAAGCTTCTGAATAAAGATAATTAATAAACATAATGTTTAAGGTGTACCCTGCCTAAGGCCCAGAGCTGCAAACAAAGGCTTTGACCAGCCACAGTTAAAAACAGCAAGCTGTAAGAAACAAGTTCAATGCCAAGAACCATGCACTCAAAAAGAAAAGGTGTGTTCTATTGTAATAAGGACATTGTCCAGCAGATGGCAGCAGATTTGAAGATACGGCTGGATGTTCCACTTCTAACTTGAGCCAAACAGTTCTATAGACTAAACTATAGACATTGTTTTAGAAAACATGTTTTCCATGTAATAGCCTATGCTGTGAAGTTTCCACTCTTTTTAAACCAATAGAGCAAAGCTACAGTGTTCCAAGATTTGTACTAATTTGATTAAGTGAGGCATCAGACAGGCGTGGATCAATAAAAACTGGTTTCACGTTATTAGACCTCACACATTTTGTCTGTTCAGATCAATGCTCTTTTGAGCTGCTACTTGTCTGCTTGAAAGAGCTACAGTCACGCAAAATGTTTTACAATAGATAGTGGACCTCCAGTCTAATGTGGTCCTCAAAGCTTTCCCATTAAAGGCACACTACGAAACATTTTGGATTACATTGTTGCCAGTGTAAAGGTTAAGCAGACACGCACATCACACAAAACTGAAAAGCGTGCAGGATCCAAAGAACTGTAAATTGAAAAAACAAAATGGTCTTGTATGCTCTCAATCATTTTTTCGGGCCTCAAGTCAGCCCTTCATCAGACATGTCTGAGTCATCATGTCTGATGAAGGGCTGACTTGAGGCCCGAAACGTCACTTTCATACAAGCTGTGCGGACCTTTTTGCTTTTTCAATTTATGTTGTTGCCAGCAATACCAAACATGCTCCTTATGACCAGCTCCAGGAAATGTTATTTTGCAGTGAGTTTGAATGAGGACCTAACCTATTTAAATCTCATATTTGGCTTTACTCAACAACTCTGGAGACGAGCCGGGGAAGTTCCGGCTCTCAGTGAAGTTACAGTCAGTTTTGAGGAAAGGTGAGCCGCTTACAGCAAACCAAAACAAACAAAGAAACATTCAAACAAACATTCAAACAAACAAACAAATACACAGACAACAACAAACAGACAACAACAAACAGTTAATGTAAATGCACTAAAGCATGAATATACAGTGGGAGGAAAATGTGAGTAAATGTCTGCCTAAATTGGTCATAAAATGTGGTCTTATCTTTATTAAAATCACAAGAATGAGTAAACAGTGTCTGCTTCAACTAATACCACCCAAACAATGGTCTAAAATTCATCCGGATTGTTGTGAGCGTCTAATCTGCAGCTACAGAAAAGCAGTTATTGCAGCAAAACAAGGGTCAGCCAGCTATTTAATACAGGGGTTCACTTACTTATTCCAGTAATGGAATGTTGTGAATGTCTCTGGTCTTGATAAACTTGTGAATTAATTTTTCTATTGATGATAACACGTTGTCCAGGCCCTGAGGCAACAAAGCCCTATCCCCACTGTGAAGTATGGTGCAGGGAGCATCATGGTGTGGGGCTGCTTTGCAGGGCCTGGACAACATGTTTCTACAGCTGTGAACCTTTGCAAAGTGACACAAACTTCAACAAGAACACTACAAATGAACTTTAAACATCTTAATTCCAATTGTTTCTTCGGTGGAACAGAGTGTGGGAAACGCAGCAGTAAATCCGCACAGGTGTCAGTCTGACTCTTACATAAATGAACTGGTCAAGTGTGCAGAGCTTGTGCAGAGGTGCGACTGGTTCATGTCCGTTAGATAGATATTTGCACAGCTGCAGTAAAAGTCCACATCTTTCTTAGGCTAACACAAATATCTTAAAGACATTATCTGTGAGATCAAACATCTGGAAAAACGAACACACGTGCCTTTATTTGCAGTAAAATCCCAGCAATAAGGACATTTATTAGTTGCCTCAAGTGGAGGAGTTCAAGTATCTCGGGGTCGTGTTCACGAGTGAGGGACGGATGGAGCGTGAGATCGGTAGACGGATCGGGGCGGCGTCAGCAGTGATGCGGTCGCTGTATCGGACTGTTGTGGTGAAGAGGGAGCTGAGCCAAGCGGCAAAGCTCTCGATTTACCGATCGATCTACGTTCCCACCCTCACCTATGGTCATGAGATCTGGGTAATGACCGAAAGGACACGATCGCGAATACAAGCGGCCGAAATGAGTTTCCTTCGCAGGGTGGCTGGGCGCACCCTCCGAGATCGGGTGAGGACCTCAGTTACCCGGGAGGAGCTCGGACTCGAGCCGCTACTCCTCCACGTCGAAAGGAGCCTGCTGAGGTGGCTAGGGCATCTGTTCCGGATGCCTCCTGGTCGCCTCCCTCGGGAGGTGTTCCAGGCATGTCTTATTGGGAGGAGGCCTCGTGGAAGGCCCAGGACACGCTGGTGGGACTATGTCTCTGAGCTGGCCTGGTGCCGCCTCGGGGTCCCCCTAGAACAGCTGGAAGAGGTGTGCGTGGATCGGGAAGTCTGGGCATCTCTGCTGAGACTGCTGCCCCCGCGACCCGGCCCCGGATAAAGCGGAAGAAAATGGATGGATGGATGGATGGATGGATAGTTTGGACTGTGTGTGTGCACATAGCCTAGGGGCGACCTTTCACGCCAAATATCACCACATATAATATTTGACCTTTGACGTGCCACCAGGCCTAGCTCAAGATCAAATCAGTATAAAACAAAGCATGGTCGAAAATATTACTCATTTATCTATTTTTACTTTGAAAGGGTAATGTTGGTGAAGCGTCTTGCCCAGGGACACAACAATAGTCTGTTCTGGGAATGGAATGAACGTCAGTAACCATTTAAACGGGGCTTGTTGGTCCAGTTAATGAGCGAGTTCACACGAGGAGGGGCCACAGCAACGACAATAACGCTCACAACGACACTAACAGTCCCCACGAGAGGAACTTTCGACACCCTCCAGAAGAAGGACTAAAGGTAGGAAAAAAGTATATATTTCTCCAGTGAATATGTATAGAGCAAACAACAATTGAATTCGATTTTTGGTCTGCAACAGAAATAATTGTTGCAGGCCACAAAATATTGAAATAACATTAATTCAATATATGAAGACGTGACAAATCTCCATTTGGTGCTAACGGCTTTTGCGTGAATCGGCAGAAAAAGAAGACAGGCTTGTTTAATGTGCGTGAAATGGGCTCGGTCTGTGCGGCAGGCAACTGTCGGAGTCTTAATCAAGTCCAATCACATCTGGAAACAGCTGCAGAAACCACAGCCTCAAACTCGACACCAGGACTGTAAACCAGAGTGAGTGAGAGGGAATAGGTTCAGACGAAAGGAAATGAAAGGACATTTTGAACTTAAATCATATTTTGTATCTGGATATTTTAAAAACAGTTTTGTTCTCATGAGCTACGTTCAAAGGCCCTGTACCTTACAAACAATGAAAGAGGAAGCGAGTAAATTCAATTGTTAGTTGGGTCCAAACTCATTCCTTACTTTTTCTAACACATTCCTAACATCCAAATTCGTCAAAGAGGGAATTTTATCAGTTTTTCTAGAACTTGCTGGGTCACTTTTCAGAGTCACTGTCACCATTTACATACAATATAAGGAGGACTAATCTGTCCCAAGATTGGTGGCAAAAGCTCTTTTAATGCAGGTACAGACTTAATTTAAGACATTGTAAAGGTAAAACCCTGTGATCCCCTCCCTGACCTGGTAACATTTATATGCTCCTTTCCCGTAAACATAAACATCCTGACCATAACAGTGTGACTCAGATCGCTCAAGAGTGTCTCGATGTGTGGTTCCAGTTTGAAGGCAGTGCCTTTAGTGACGGTGGATTAATGCTGCATCATTAACTGCTAATTTGTGGCTGACTTCATATTTTCCGCGGCAGCACTGTCCAAACCGCTCATGAATCAGTGCGCGGAGGATATAAACATCTAAAAACCCTGGACAAGTTTACGACCTTTTGGACGCGGCAGGAGATTTTCGCACAATTCGAGCCAATTATTAGATTTGATTGATGGATGGTGGCTTTGAAGCCTTTTGGATTTTGAAGGGTTGGAGATCAGTCGCAAAGACGAACGCCGTGTCAGAGCTGCGGGGCCAGGCCATATGTCTGGGAAACGTCAAAGAATAGTGTTGCAACTTCACAGAACTAATATTTATGGCAGTCCATGTTCAAGGATGTAACATTTAACAAATATATCTAGGTAATCTCTCTGCAGTTGAAGTGTAGGGCATTTCGCCTCTTATCCAAGATGCTTCGCCAGTGACACTAAAGAATTCTGTTCACATACGGACTAAATAAAGAGGGGTCCTTATCATAGTTACAACCCTCTTCATTCAAAGGCTACTCTCAACATGTCGACAAACAACAGTTGTAGTTCAGTGAGCAGACAGAGCAATGTGGTTTATTCTATTCATTGCAAAGAAGAGGAATACAAAGAGCATTATATTGGAGAAACTAAACAACAACTCCAGAGCAGAGTTTACCAACATTGCAGAGGTCCAGAAGCTCTCAGTCTGCAGTCCATCTCCACCTCCAACCACTCCTTTGGTGACAGTCAAGTTACAATTTGAACTAAATACAGAAAATGGTTTGTAAGAGGGTTCAAAGAAGCATTGTATTTGTAAAGAAACAATGAGCAGGAATTGGGGACTCAGATGCAGGGATGATCTTTGTGAGAATCACTGACGCTGAAACTCACTTAACAACAAAGATTGATAAGACAAGTTAAAACATCTCCCTGTGGTCTTTATTTAGTGTTCAAAATTCTTTAGTTCACTGACACTGTCTTGGAGTGGAGGCGAAACGTCCTACACTTCAACTGCAGCTGCATGCCCCATCTTCCCCTCTGTCGTCACACGGAAGCCTTTAGCGAGCGTCTCCTAAGTGTCTCCTGGTTGTGCTGTGTGAGTTTGGCCCCGTTTCAGTATTTGGGGGGGGGGGGGGGGGGGGTCTTTCTTGTGGTCTGGACCTCAGTCTCCTCACAGTCTCCCGACCTGCTGTGGTTTTAGAGACTGGCCGGAGAGGCTTCACCACACTCTGTTTATGTTGGAACTACATCACCACGAGGAAAACCAGCAGGCTCACGTTGTTATGAAACAGGAAGAGCTGAGAGAAATGGGTGAAGGAAATGCAAAAATGTAGTTCATCCAAGCTTCTACATTTGGCACTTCATTTGTTGATGTTGTTGCCATGCACAACCACGAGTGACATGAGAACATTGTGTTATTTCCCTTCATTGATGTCTAAAATGATTGCATTAATGAACTTCACTTGGCCTCAAAGTCACCATGTACTTCTAGAAACACAAGATGAACAAAAAGATTGACTGCCTGAGGCAGCGTCCAGGGATTTCCTGGCTCTGATCTGGTTACATACCGCACACGGTGGCATGGCACGAGATTTTCCACGGCGTCCTTAGAGGCAACCTCAGAGATCATGGTTCCCCCTCGAGCTGTCTTACAATGTCTTTCTCTCAACTCTGGAAAATGGAAATACGAATTGGTTACATATGAGATGGCGCCGCAAAGACAAGGCTCGGTATTTGATGGAGGTCTATGGCAAGAAGAGGTGCAGTTTTGGACGATTGATAAAGAAGAAAGTCAAGTGGAAGCAGTGCAGTGGCGCCGTAGCTTTTGCGGTTTGGGACTTTGGGGAAATCGCACACGCATGCATAATATCAACATCTGTTAATCAAAAGCATGTGACAGACTTCTGGAGGCATATTCCCCCTGGTTCATGGTTATAGGCAGGTAGTTTATCAATGTCATGCCACAAAGGAACATGACGTAATCTCTTAAAACCTCAGTGGTTGCTTCCTTTATTCAATGGCTTTGGAAAATCAGCAAACAAAGCTTTCTAAGATCAGAGAAGAAGCTATAATTTAGAAACCTCTTTTGCAGGAATGTCCAAACTTTTTTACTCAGACTGTTGTGGAAAAATGTAAGACTTTTAAATGGGACAAAACAAAAAACGTTTTTTGACAAAAAGACAAGTCATGGTCAAATCCTCCCAAACTCTACTAGTACTGCACAGTACTTAAACAAACTAGCTGCATTAATTATAAAGTCTATTTTACACATTTTGTTCAAAATGTCAATTGTGAATGTGTGACTTTTGTGTGCGATTATTGAGATTATTATGGTAGACCAGCAGGAAATCTGAGAACCCTAAAGATTTGAGAAGAAGGCAGCATTTGGCCCGGGGTCACACGGACACTCCAGCTTTAATGCATTAAATGTGAAGTTGCAGCAGACAGTTGTGATGGCAATTTCCAATTTCAATTTACACTGTGGGTATTTGATGCAGGAAGGGCATATGGTGTTGCCAAGCATTGGAAAAATAAGGATGAAAGGATAATGTAGAGTGCAACTGCACAATGTAAATAAGAACATTAATACATCAAAATAAAATATGAATAAAACACAAAACGCCAACCCCAGATTGTTGCAAAACACATCAGATACTTCAAATGTATCTGACATTTGATCTTTGGGAACAGAAGTGAAATAAATAAGTACAAATTGTTGTGATTGACTTATTGTTGTCTTGTATTGTTTGTCTAAACCAGGTCTTCCCAAAGTCCAACACACCACGCCCCTTTTATTGATTCAAAGTTCCCACGGGGCCTCCCAACAATGAATTCATTGTTCATTATCTATTGGTTTTAATCATAAATTTCTTATTATTTTACATTAAAAAAAATGCAAACACAGGCTGAATACTATAATAAAAAAAATACATATAAGGATCATTTCAAACCGATTGATTTTTTATATAACTTTTTATATAAAGGTTGTTTGAACAACCTTTGGAGGCCCCCTAAAGTTCCTCAGAGAGGCACTTCCCCGGAATCCACTTTGGGAACGACTGGTTTAAACCATAAAATTAAAACAAGTGAAAAATGTAATATATTCAGAAGCAAAGTTTACTTTGTATACTGCTTTCTTAATGGTAAAGTATTTACCACTCATTTAGTGTGTAATAGCCTAATTCCTATGCTGGAAATAAGCAGCAGTTTGCCTATTATTATGGTCATTGAACATGAAGGTGCATACAGTATATAACCATTTACATTTTACTTCTATTAACATTAACCATACAGTATGTGATGGTGTTTGTCATCACTGCTGCCCTGGTTTACTGTAAACCTCTCCTGCCCCTCAAATCATTTGTTGTGTTCTGGAATTTGGAGCATTCACTTCAATGACGCTGTGTGTGCTGTCACTGTGTTCTTGATTATTTGCGCTCAATGAAGCTCATAATGTGTTTATTCTTTCTTCTTCTCCATCCAGCGAGAGCTGCATAATTGCCCCATGTCTATCCTCCGGACATGGCGTCCAAAGGGCTCCCCCTGGTGGTGGTTCTGGCTGTCTTGGTTTGCCGTGGAGTGAAGTTAGAAGTTTGGGGAGACCAGTCTAAGTCAGGACGTGCTCCCTTGATCCCTCACAGGCCTTTTGTTGTCATCTGGAATGCCCCCACCGAATCCTGCCGACTAAGATTTAAAGTCGACTTGGATTTGAGCGTTTTTGACATTGTGGCCAATCTTAACGAGACGCTGAGCGGCCCAAATGTTACTATTTTCTATCACAGCCACTTGGGATACTACCCTTACTATTCCAACTCTATTCCCATCCATGGTGGTCTTCCCCAAAACCAAAGCATCACCAAACATCTCAGCAAAGCCAGGGCTGATATCGACAAGATGATCCCACCTAAAGATTTCAGAGGACTTGGTGTCATCGACTGGGAAAACTGGCGACCACAATGGGTCCGCAATTGGGGAGCTAAAGATATATACCGTAACAAATCTAAGGAGCAGATTCGGAAGTTGCATCCGAATTGGCCGGAAAGCAAAGTAGAAAAGGAGGCGAAAGAGAGTTTTGAGAAAGCTGGGCAAATGTTCATGAACCTGACATTAGCGTTGGCCAAGGGGAGAAGACCAGAAGGCCTGTGGGGGTTTTACTTATTCCCGGATTGCTATAACTACGGATACAAGCAGCATCCGCAAAGATATACAGGAGAGTGTCCCAATGTGGAGCACGTGAGGAACGACCACCTGATGTGGCTTTGGAAAGAGAGCACAGCCTTGTATCCGTCAATATATCTGGACTACGAACTCAAGTCCTCCGCCAACACAGTGAAGTTTGTGCACTATAGAGTCAAAGAGGCCATGAGGATTGCTTCAATCGCCCGGACCGACTACACGCTGCCCGTGTTTGTCTACTCCAGGCCTTTCTACGCATACACCTTCTTAGCGCTATCACAGGTAGGCGTTCAGTTTACATCACAGCATAGTGAAGAGTGTTTGAACGCTGCACGAGTTAGCAATATCTCTTCTTCTCTCTTATTCTCAGCTATTTGTCTAGGAGGGCAAGGGGCTGACATGCAGGCTTTTGATATTTTCAAAATGATATATGTTATAGTTAATACTCGGGTTGGCTTCGTCCCACGATGGAAAATCATACATTTAGGGAGTCTTTGCTGTAGCAGTGAGCCAGTTGGACTGTAGGATTGCGTTGGTTCTTACCTTTAGTAGTCTTTAGTAGTTCTATTCAACACTTTTTTTTTTCCTTGAACTTTTAGGATAAATAATGTCCACACCTCACTGAGATTGGTTAGATGCAGTCACTAGTTGACTAATATGTCATGGGTGGCACGGTGGCGCAGCGGTTAGCGCTCATGCCTCACAGTAAGAAGGGCCCAGGTTCAATTCCCACTTCGACAGGGCCTTTCTGTGTTTGCATGTTCTCCCTGTGTCTGCGTAGGTTTCCCCTATCACTAAAACATGTACAATAGGTTCACCTCTGGGGCCAGGACTCCCCTAAAAAGAGATTCTTAATCTCAGTGGGACGTTCCTCGTTAAATAAAGGTCAAATTGATAATAAATTCATCAATGCGACAAATTGTTTGATTGTCTTCATATCTCCAACACCATTAACACATTTCTATGAATTGTGTCCGTCAAGAGATTCTGAATGCTCATATCTTTCAGAGTGACCTGGTGCACACCATTGGAGAGAGTGCTGCTTTGGGAGCGGCCGGTGTCGTCCTCTGGGGATCATCAGAGTACGCCCGATCACAGGTACTACTATGTTTGGATAAGCATGAACAGGACGAGGTTCTTTGAGGACTTTCCTTCCTGCTGCCAAAGGTGAAACACCCTCAATTCAATCCACCAGGTCCATTTGATGACTCTGAAAACCTTTATGAATAGATAGATAGCTCTGTTGAGTTCATGTCTTGAATTAGTTGTAAAAGAAGATTGTATGTGCTGGATAATATCTCACAAACATAGCAAAAAGCAATCACAAATGATGCAAAATGATCTCTCTTTCTTCTTCATGTCTTTGTAGAAAAACTGTCTGACGGTCAAACACTACATTGACGGTCCTCTGGGTCACTACGTCATCAACGTCACCTCCGCGGCCAAGCTGTGCAGCAAGGCCTTGTGCAAGAAGAACGGCCGGTGCGTTCGCAAAAGCCTGGACTCCGACCATTGCCTGCACCTCAACCCGCGCTACTTCCACATCCAGCGCAACCCTTCCCCATCGAGGGGGCCGCTGTTCACCGTCAGAGGGCACCTGAACAACCACGACATCCTGGACATGAAGCATAAGTTCACCTGCCAGTGCTACCAGGGATGGACTGGAGTGTACTGCGAGGTCCCCCAAAGTTCTCCCCACGCCCTCATCCCGCCACAGACAGACGAGCCGCTGTTGCACCACCCCAGAGAGAGCGGCCTCCTGGGGGATTTACTGCTACTACTGTCACTGCACTTCTCCTGTATCTGTGTCATCATGTTTTTAGGGTTGTGTCTGATTATAAAGTGTCTTATATTATGATGGCATGGTTAAAAACATTTTTGGTCTGAAATAAGAACAGGTATTTTAATAGAAAGCTAAAGCAAGTGTTGGATTAGTTACAAAATGTGTAATTGTGAAATGAAAATATATCGAATAGAAAGGGTGGTATTGGGTGATAAATATATGGGTAGAAGAATGTTGAGAGGAGGACCAAAAAGCTGATTTTAAGCCACACTGCGGCAGGGGCGCCGCCAGGAATTCTGGGCCCTATGGACACAAACATTTCTGGGCCCCCTACATTTTTTACAAATAAGATTTAACTCAATAAACATAGCCCGTTTCTTCGTCAAAATAGACACAATACACACAGTGCATGAGAGGCCCTAGTACCTTTAACTTATGTAAAAAAATAAAAATAAAAAAAAGAGGCTGCTCGTCTGGGCCCTTCTTCAGCCTGGGCCCTTAGAATCATCCTAACCTTCCCCTTACGGTGCCCATGCACTGTGGGACATTCTAGGTTATCTGTTTCTGCATCACATGAGCAACTAAACTATGCTTCTAATGCTACGCAAACCTTGCACTGACAATGCTGGTTTTGACAGTGGGTCACCAAAATAAAGCATTTGGAAGAGGGTCAAACAAGGGCCAAGCACCATCTCATATCAAGATGAGCTGGTGATGTCCCAGCAAGGTTACGTGCCAGGTCTGAGAAGAAACAAGCCCGAAAAAATCATAGGTGTGTGTATTATATAGTTACCCATATTGTGTATAGGTTTAAAGGTCTTAGTGCAAAATTAACCTTTACTCTTTTTAAAGTCATGCCCTCATCAAAAACATACCTAGGGTGTTGTTTTGTGTGCGCGTGTGTGTGTGTACGTGTATATATATATATATAAATAAATGGTCACATTAATATAGCACCTTTCTGCTTTAGGCGCTCAAAGCACTTTACATCAAGGAACCAGTCACCCATTCACACTCTCATTCACACACCAGTGTACGCAGACACTGGGGGCAAGGTGGGTGAAGTGTTTTGCCCAAGGACACAATGACATTGTGCACCTGCAGGATTTGAACCGCCGACCCTCCTGTCACAAGATGACCCGCTCTACTCCACTGCTGCATAAACTGATATTTAGTCCATCTCCCTCTTCCTTTCTCAAAACACAAGCCCACACTCCTGCCGATGTCAGAAGAGGCTTTCCATGAACTTAAATCAAACACATCCGAGATAGAAGAGCGCCCTCTACTGTTGAGTTGTACAACTGCATTTCAAAACATTCATGAACTTAAGAGTATTTTGTAGAAACTTTCCTTCTTTCAAATTGTACAACAAAAACACCAAGGCTAAGGTGTCTAAAGTAGTTGTAAAATAGATATATAGGACCTTGAACAAATGAGTGAAAAAGGGCATGAAGCTTGTTGGTTGGAGAGAATGTTGAAGATGGGGAACGGCCATGTATGTACAGTTTGTATATTTGACTAGGAAGTTTCCAGCCTCAATAAAGCATTATATGATCTATAATAGAGGTTTTTTTTTATTGATGAGGAAAGCATATAAGGTTATGGTTATGTTCTACATGAGTTTATTTGAGTTCTCAAAAATGCACATATTGTTTCTTGAAAGTTTGTCATCCATGTTTTGCTCTGTGTTTATCTCTGTTGGAAACTGCACTTGGCTGGAGATGATGTATTTTATTTGAGCCGCAGTGGCTTGCGGTGGGGCAGGTCACATGACTAACCTCGTTTAACAATGGTTTGATCTCCTGGGAAAGGGAGGGAGACAGGGTTTTTTTTTTTCTGAGACGAGGGAGGAGCGGCTTCTGTAATCGCATCCAGGATTAAAAATATGTCAAAGTCAGCTCTGTCAGTGAAGTTTGGCTAATCTGCTGCCGCTGACTGATCATGATTTTTTACATTTGAATTGGGGCTTGGCTCCCGATTAAGGCATGAAAATGGAAGACGTCATGTTTATTTTTACTTTGGATGCTCTTGATTAAAGTTTATGGTGTCATTAATCTGTGATGAGCTGAATCCAGGCTCTTCTTTCACTGCATTGTGGTCCACACCCTGTCTGCAGCCATGCTCAGCACACACATACTGTATGGCCTTCCTATAGAAAGGATTACAAGTCATAAATAACATAGGAAGAATGGGTCAGAAGATTTTTCCAATGACATTAAAGTGCATACTTTAATTATTATTTATTTATTTTGAAAATATGACCTATTTAGAAGGATGAGAAGGATCAGTTGCATAATTATCATTTTATTTTAGTGAAGCAGCCATTTTAATGAAGAAATGTTGGGCAGAAAGGTTTAAAGGTAAAGTTCCAGAGCAATTTGACTCATTTCCCACTGGCTTAACATGGTTGGCACGGCAACAGTTTAAAAGTGTTTGCCTCGGATCTTCTTCTTTTCTTCTAAATGTTATAGATTCACTCCACTCGATTCTGAAGAGCACCCGTTTTGGATTTGAACTTTGTTACCCACTGATATACTCACAATATCTCCTCCTCACCACTTAAATATAATTGTGTAAAATATTTTTTAGCAAAAATTGTGTCTAATGTGTCATATGCACTTCAATAAAATCTGGCTTAACTTGTTTTAAATAGGGGGAGGATTGTTTTATTTATTTATTTATTATTACAGCTATTTAGTAGTAATTTCAAACACATCTTTAAAACTCTTTATGAAATAGAACAAACAGAGTATCGGATCACCAAAGCAGATACATATTATATAAAAATTAAAGAAGAAGAACGCTGCAAAAGGTAATCTTGAAATGTGGAAATGTATCTTTTATCTGAGAGCCACATGTTTATTTTTTTGTGTTCATCTGTCTTTGTGCATGTCCAGTGTAGTGTCTTTGTGTAGTTTGTATTTATATGTTTTCTGTAAATCACATCAACCTGCCAGGGGTCTGCAGATGGAACGTAGCCTAAGGCTATAATCTGGCATATTTACATTTGTTAAATTAATATGCATTGTTCTCCCTTTATCTCTCAAATGTATAAAAAAATTAAAAATAGAGAGTCTACTTTCAAGATAAAACTTTTATGGGCCAAATCTTGCACAAAATGTTACAATATGGTCTGCGTTTAGAAACACAAGACTAGGCCCTACAACTTTTACATTTTAAGATAAAACAACTACAACAGTTTTATTTTAGGTAAATTCCGATTTGTTATCTAGTTTTGAGTGCAGTGATATATTTGATCTTAATTTAAGTGTAAATATCTTTCAATAAATTACACTCTCAAATCAAGGGCATAATAACGGAAAATGCACTTATTTCAACATGACTTTTTTCAGTGAACGAAAACAACTTGCAAAACAAATCCCTTTTACATTTTGAAGTATTGCAGTCTGTTTGTCAAAGTGGGGTAAGTTTGGCAATTGTTTTCGAAAGTAACGTGCAAAACGCTTTGAACAGTCTCTTCAGTCAGGCAACTCACAGTGACACTTGGGAACAGCCAGACACTTCACCCCGGAGCGAACTCGCCCAAACACAATAAGATTATTGTTCACCAAAAACAAAATGAAGGAACTTCTCAGCTCCTCGGTCTGGCTTTGACCAACTCTCAAACCGCTCTCTACTCCCGCTGTCAGCGCAGACCCAAACATCCCACCCAGACCTTCCACTGTTGGGCAAGCGCCTTTCCCCATCACTTCAGGCATGTTCTGCATCGGTGTCAAATCACTGAGAAGGAGTCTTAAAACAAGTCCGGGAAGAAATCCAAATTGAAGCAAGAGAAGAAATTAGTCAGCATTTTGCATCGGTTTAGCTCATTTGACAGAGCACCATTTAAGAACCACGACTAATACATAAGGTTAAATATAGATTCTGCATAAGAATTGTCAGTGCTATTAGCATTGCATTAGCATATTATGTAAGAAGGTTAAATCTCCATATATCTGACAGGAGTTGACAGTGCAGAACCAGTGTGACAGGCGCTATGTTGGTGTTATTATAGGATTTTGATGATTGACAGTCAGGAAGTAAGCTACATCTACTCAACCATCCATTGCCTCCGTCCGATTGCGTAATATTGCAGATTTTTCTGGCAAAACCTTTCAACACACACACGAGAAAAAAATGGGAAACATAAGAGACATAGAAAGGACTTCCCAGAGGAAAATGTTACTTCTCAAACATGTCTATTCTTAAACTTCTGGAGACAAAAATGGGATTCTCATCTGTTGTTCCTAAAGCATTTTAGGAGCAACAGATGAGACCAAAAAGTGAGACCTACTTGAGAATTGTTTGTATTTTTTTGGTCGGGACAGTGCATGGGTCTCATGCATGTAAACAAGCCACACCAGATTGTAGCCTTGGGCTAATTTCCATCCGTCATCCCACATGCACACTCTCAAACACACTCACATTTATCCTGGCCTATTGTACATGTTTTTGGTAGTAGGGGAAAGAGTACCCGGAGGGAGAGAGTACCCGGAGGAAACCTATGCAGACACGGGGAGAACATGCAAACTCCACACTCCACTTCCCTGGTGGGAATTGAACCTGGAGCTTCTAGCTGTGAAGCACAAGCACTACCATGCCGCCACCTACCATGGAGACAAAAAACAGACAAAAATGATTTAGTCCCAGTTTAGTCCTGGCTGAGTTTAGTTAAAAAAAGTGTGAAATACTACTTTTTACTTATCACGTACGATTAAAAATGGGTACTTTGGTACTTTTACTTATGTACAGTTTTATCTACTTTTACATTTGTTACTCATGTATCTGTACTTTTACTGAAGAATATTGAGAACTTCCAGCACATGAGAAAAATATGAGACAAAAAATAGACAACCTTAAAATGAGATTAGTTTAAGTTTAATGTGAAATCTCTCTTGTGTCAATGATTGAGACAAATAATTTAATGTGGAGACAATTTGAGACTTCTACAACGACAAAATGAGATCTCTTTTAAATCTCAGTCTAATCTGAGCTTTTGTACAGTCTTTTGCTCAGGAGACAAAATTGAGAAACAGGAGCAATAATCCGTCAGCTCAGATTGGTCTTAAACAATGCTCAATTTGGTCTAGGAGAAAGGAATGAGTGATTATTGAGATCTCTTCTTGAAATACCCTTTGGCAATAAGTGAGAAAATATAAAATAAGTAGTTACCAGAAATTAAAACCAGAAACCAAATAACTAGCATATTGCATCAAATGGAACAGCACTACTTTTATGATGAGAGTACAGATAGCAGTGAAACCTTTTTGCTATCCTGACAACAAACATACTTCCAAGTTGAATCCTTTTGGATGTACCCCTTCTTTGTTTCAGTCAGGAAATCATTTGGCAGCTACTTTTATTTGATAGGTGCTGCCCACATGTAAAGAGATTGTTTAGTAAATCTCTGCATCACGTTTCCACTTTAAAGCGTACACTCAAGGGTCTCATCTTTCAATCTCTCTCACAGAGGATTGAGACACATGTAATTTACCAGAGCTGTACTTAGAGAATCACCATAATCAGCCGCACAGAGTCAGCGTCACTCAGCTCTGCAGTCACACAGTGCGTTGTCTATTTCGGATGAGAGAAATAGGGAATATTGAGCCTAAGTAAGTCATTTTGTGGCAAGTGTTAGTCATTTTTCATAGGGTCAATGTACTAAGACATCAAGCTCGTGTTTTGACACCTGAAAAGCATAACATTATTTTTTTTTAAGTAAAAAAATTAAATAAAATCACAGATAGGAGCAAATAAATTTGACCATTACATAAAAACTGGACATCAGCAAATACCAACTATACCAACTTTTTGGAGCTTTTAACGTAACCATAGTAATAAGAGATAACCAATGTTCCATTGAGCCCCATCCATAGTAATGATCCCGTGTGGTCATCATTGAAATTAACGTGGCTGCTCAATCGCCAGCGTGGTTAAAAAAATATTATTGTTTATTTATTGGTTTATTTGTTAATGAACAACCCACTCCGGATTGAAGCCATGGGCTGATTTCCATCCGTCCTCCCACACTCGCACTCTCAAACACACTCTCATTCATCCTGACCTATTGTACATGTTTTTAGTGGTAGGGGAAACCTACACAGACACGGGGAGAACATGCAAACTCCACACAGAAAGGCCCCGTCTAGGTGGGAATCGAACCCGGGGATCTGTGAAGCACAAGAGCTAACCACTGTGCCACCGTAACGCCCACCTAGCCCTGCGTTGTCACATGGGTCATAGCAAATTTTAGAAAAAGAAAAACTCTTTGGAGCCAGTACAAATGAGGCCCAAAGCTACATAAGAATCCTGTTTACCAAGCGTCGTTTGGAGTCACCCCGATCCCCAGGGGGTGGTATTACAGTAATGTCAGCTTCCCGCCATGTCGGCGTATTCTTTACTATATGGACAGAAGACGGGGACTCGTTCTATAAAAAACAATCATTATTTTATTCCCTATTACAATCTAAACACAGGTTATCTCAGCATGTTGGTCGGCCAGCGAGGAGAGGGCGAGAGAGAGAGACCCTCTCCCTTAGCAACACAACAGTACATGGTGAAGTAGGCGTGTCCTTGTCGAACCAATCAGTGCTCTTGGAATGTTCTTGTTGCCACTTCTTCTGCACAATCTGACTCCTCCTGCTAACACACTGCCCCCCAGTGGCTCCAACAGTAAAGACAATAACAATGGAGCGATAAAATGTCCGCTCAATTCAAATGAACCTTAAAGCACAGATTACATAACACAGTTTTTATATATAATCACTAAAGCCTAGTATGATAAAAGAAATATGAATAGAAATATTTCCACAGGACCAAAGAGAAGGGCTTTTCTCACCCATTGGTTGTAACGTTTCCTCATCAAAAACTAGATTAGGATTCACATTCACGCAGTTTTAACGTCCTAAACCAAAGTAAACAGAGGACCTGTTCACTTTGGTTGTTTCTTCGTCAGCTGTTGAAGTTCTCCGATCTGTATTTCCTGGCTTTTGTTGCATCATGGAAGGAAACACAAAACTGCCCTGCACATTTTTAATTGTCATAATGTCATAATCCGTCAGCAGACCCGTTCTGTGCTCAAAATGTGTTCATCATGGGGCTATGGATTTTCCAGCATGCTTGTAGCTGAAAATAAAAGCTTGTTTTCACTGTTTTATCACATCACATTTTAAAAACGTTCAATATAAAGGCTGAGTTTTCCAACTTTAACTGAACCAAAGTCACAGCAGTACACGGTATGATAATGACAAACGACAAACTCAAACACACAACACCGAAGTATAAAATTCCATTGCATGTCATTTCCAGCCACAGTTAAGTATAATCTTAGTGTTTGTGGATCCAAATGGACATTTTATATCCACATCTCTAAACAGTTATGTATCAATGTCATAATGTTTGACTCCTGTGGTACGGGCTTGGGTCCAACGCTGCAGTTATGAAACGCTAAGTCTCTCGAGGCTGCACATACACACTGACCTTCCGCACGTTTGTCCCCCTGATTGGCTGTTTAGAGCCCGCTTACACCTCTCCTCTGCCTCTTCATTAGTTCAATTGGCTTGTTGCTGATTACAGAGAGCCGAGCTAAACATTTATGACTCTCATAGACAAACAGTTAGCCCGGGCTAAACAGTCGAGACAAAGGCACCGGGGCTCAGGAAAGTCTTACACAAACTCCATAAAAAAAAAACGTCCAAATTAGCCCGACTTCCTGTTGTGATTGAAGTCGAGATCTACCTTGAGCAAAACATGTACTTAACTGCAGGCTTTTACGATGAGATGAGGAACAGAGAGCGAGAAAGAGAGAGTTATATCTGGAGTATGAGACAATCTTCCCATCCTGCTGTTTGTGTGGCAAAAGTCCACTCTGTGTCATTTCTTTTTGTGCTGTTCTAGTATTTGTGGCTAATAACGACTCTCTTCAATCAACGACTCTACAGACTGTGGAGTTTTTTTTTATAATACAAAGCAAATCAACATGGGCAAGAATGTAAGTAAGGTGCTATACCATACCAATCACTTAATACCAAACAGAACAGCTAAGTTGCTCTTACTGGAATTGGCGTTGTGACATCAGTACTGCCATTTTCAATTGTGAACTACTTAGCCACTCTTTGACCCCAAGGCGAGGAGCTGACTGGGGGGGATTTTCAGCTGCAAAAGTGAAAGACCATATCCTTCGAACTTGCTCGCCCTCAAGAATATTTTGGCCGACTATCATGGCAGGAATTTGCTTAGACTGTATAAAAACTCTTCCTCCAATAACAACCCAACCCAAACTGGCGCTCAGCTCCAAACCTCTCGACTATTGACTGCAGCACATTTTCTAATTTCTCAGATCCCTGTCCCAGACCAACACAGGACCTACCCCAGATCTCCTCAGAGGTCGCAGCACGCCTGAGAAGCCCCGGGACAGTGAGGATGGCACAAGAAGAATTGGAGCAGGAATGGAAACTGGCTCAGGCGCCGCAACTTCAGGAGAAAACCACACGATTTTCCACACTCTTCGAGGTCGGAGTAGCGAAGACATGGGGGGTGGGGGGTCTATGTTGTTAAATGCAATTACTGCACAGGAAAAGCGGTGTTAATGTGTTAAAGAAAATCCAAATGTCCTCAAGTGATCCTTAAGTTCCCATAGCAGCTGCTTTCAACCAGGCCTACAGAATTGGACCGAAAGTTCTAGTTCACAACTAGACTTCGCAAGGACTTCGCAAACAAATGGGTCTTCAACATAGACTTAAAAATGCCTAAAGACTGGGCTGCCCTAATATTTAAGGGAAGACCATTCCAAAGCGTCGGAGCCGCGACAGCAAAAGCCCGGTCTCCTCTGGTCGACATTCGTGACCTCGGTACGTCTAACAGAAACTTGTTAGCTGACCTCAATGTTCTGCTCGGAGTATGAACAGACAGAAGCTCAGAAAGGTACGCAGGAGCCGTCCCATTCAAACACTTAAACACCAACAACAACATTTTAAACTGAATTCTGTGTTTTACAGGGAGCCATTGTAAAGAGGCCAACACAGGGGTTATATGTTCAAACTTTATGGTTCCAGTGAGCAGACGCGCTGCAGCGTTCTGTACCAACTGCAGGCGATGGATCGAGCTTTGGTCTAGCCCACAATACAACGAGTTACAGTAATCCAAGCGGCATGTTATAAAGGCATGAATCACACTCTCCAGATCTCTATGTGGTAAATACGGCTTAATTTTACTCAGAAGACGCAGTTGGTAAAAACTTGACTTTACGACTGAACCTTGCTCGTCCAACTTAAAAGATCCATCTAGGACCACGCCAAGGCTCCTGGCTGACTGGTGACAGTAGCCTTTTAGTGGGCCAAGAACAGATGGATCAGACAAATTTCCAAAAACGACAATTTCCGTTTTAGATTCATTAAGTTTTAGAAAATTCTGGGCCATCCAGTCCTTTACATCCTGAATACAATGTAACAGAGCTTGGATGCCGTCTGAACCTGGTTTCAAAGGCAGATAGACTTGCAGGTCGTCTGCAAAACAATGAAAGGGAATCTTATGTTCTTATGTCAATTATATTGCAATTATTACTACAAGTGTAGAATTGATCAGTCCACTTTTTCATGTTGCCACCAATTATTTTTGTCTCCTGAACATTTCAACATATCAAAGATCCATATTGCTGTGAAAAGTTTGTCTGTACCTTGATGACATCGTGGCTGAGGAACTCACAGAAGGAAGGCACCGGACCATTTTGGAACCTTATGCTGTGACTCGGTCGAAGTACTCGGCTTCTCACGTATCTGCTCTACTCGTGAGGATTTACACTTAGTTATGGATCACAGTTGTTGTGGAGGCGCATTGAGTTGCCTTGTGTACGAAATGCGCGGTATAAAGAAAGTTGCCTTGCCTTGCCTTGCTCCCCGAAAGTGCACGCGAGGATGCAATCTTCTCTGACACATTCTTTGTGAATGCAATGTAATACACATTACTGCAATGAAAACTTTTGTGAGCCGCAATTACGCTTCTGAGGAAGATCACAGGAAGTGATCGAAACTAGTAAAACAGGTAAACAAACCGGTCTTACTAAAAGAACGATCTTTAATAGAGAACATAACAAATGCTGCCTTTGGTGGGGTTTATGGAATTGTTCAGAGGTGCCAAAGCAAATACTTTAAGAAAGAAGCAGCTAAAAGACAACTATGAAGGAAAGCAACACCAGCTACAGTTGTGCTAACAGTGGCTAAATGCTATCATCGACAAAATCACCTGTTTCAACAGCAGTAAGATGTTATTCGTAATAATCCGTATGACCTGCCTGCTTTTGTGCGGGCTGTCCTCTCTCCTCTGGCCAATCTGTTCACGTCATGTTAGTATCAGTTCAGTGCTTTGGCCTGGGCAGTGGAGATGCTCGCCTTAAAGGGTAGACCAGACCCTGGGCTGGGTAGGGTCTGCTGGTGGAAACACCCCTATAGAGCCAGACAACTGTTCACCCCTTGTCTGGGTGGGCTTCCTCCGGTTTCACAGGTTATTCTCAAAACATACACAATAGGTTACATAAATGGTCCCAGCAGCAGAAACAATGGGTCAAACACAGGCCAAAATGTCCCCTCCCATGTGAGTCACGTGCAGTCCCCTAAGTGACCCCAAACACAAAACCTTTTCCATGTTTCTTGAAGTACCCTTCAAGACCCTTCAAATCCAATGAGATCTGTGTGAGCATATTAAATGTTTGGAGCATATTTGGTGGAAAAATAAGCGTGGCGAACAGTCAGCTGTTTGATTTTGTTTCCTATGTCCTGGCAGGCAGAACCTTCTCACTTTCACTTCAAAAACATTCCTGGCCAGGTTCAGCCAGTGGTATTTTTCTTCATTTGGGTTTGTGTTTCCTGGATCAGACGTAACGGGAAAATAATACTATGAGTTTGAATTGGAAATCTCATGAAGCAAGTTCACAGTCAGAAAAGCCTGTAGTAACAAACCATGTGCCAGAAAGTTTATTTACGTTTTATTTCACTTGGGATCCCAACCAGAAACAACCAACTACTCGGGTTTATAATATTGAACAGTCATTTCAGAGCTAGTTTACAGCACATAATGGATATTTCGCATACACCCTTTGTGGCTGAAAATAATTAAATTGAAAATAATTGCCTTTTCTTACATTTCAACTTCCCATGGATTCTTGCTTCCCACTTCCCACATACTGTATGCACAGTGCTTTGTGGTGGCTTGATTCATTCTAGGGACTCAAAAGATGTAGCATTGCTCTTTAAGTCATGTTATGTGCAAAACCTCTGGAGCTATGGGACTGTTTATTTTGTTTTTATGCTAAATACTTTCTGGACTCTGGTCTGATTATTTTGATGGTCAATGGCGTAAACGCAAACATTAACCGAGAAAGCGATGAGTAAAACATGACTGTACAGTTTTTGTGCCGCGTTTTGCCTTACAGTGGCTTCAGAAAGCTTTCAAACCCTTTTACAATTATGTACCGGAAGCGCAATTTCTAAAGAACCGTATATTACTGTCTTTTCTGACTATGCAAACAAATCTTCTAAAGCCTAATTAGTTTTATGAAAATATGAGAGTGATCACTGTGTACTTAAAGATGAAAGCATGCGATTGCAACATGAAAGTGTTGAGGAAAGTTCTGCCGTATGTGTAACTGTTATACCTTTGGAAACCCAAGAATGCGGTTCTTTAAACATGAAACTCAGAGTCAGTAATCTTGGTCAGTCAAAGCTTTTGGCGCTGATGACTCCTCTAGCATTACAGTCTATTGTCTTTATGTTTTTTAAGTAGAGCTATGAGCCATATCTTGCATATTCCCAAGAGGTTTCCCCCCTCTCAAATCTCGTTACATGAAATAATAGACTTGAAACGACATGAAAATGAACTTCTTTGATCATCCACTACATTTTGGTGAGAAGACATCAGTTGTTTATTACTTCACTTGGAATTCAGTTTGTTTCTTTCCACATGTCTGACCATACAAACTAATACAAAAAATACTACCACATATATCATTAACGTGTTAGCCTTGTAAAGTCAGAGCAGTGAGTATAGTCAAGGTGCATTGGATCAATTCAGTTTGGTCTAAAAAGGGTGGTCCAATAAGACATGGACTAAACAAATCAGTTATGCAACACACAGACAAGGATCTTGCAAAGGCAAACCAAAACGCTAAGTTAAATAGTTGAATTTGCGTCTCTGTTACAAAATAAATAAACAAACGTAACGTTTATCAGGTCATTTTTAGCCCAATTGAAAACTGAAGTAAATAAACTTGCAACGTTCTGGGCTCCATCTTGATTGTTTTCAATAAGGGACCTTGGCCAATAAGACAAAGTGGATTGCATGAACACACAAAGCATAAGCATAATGTGTCACAGCAAATAAACAAAGGAGGTTGACCTGAGCGGTAGCTGTGGTAGGGATGACCTGTGGCTCTAAAAGAGAACTCATGTCTGGTTTATGAATGTTTGCCACTTTGACCCAAAACTCAAACATGCATAAAACGTGCAAGGCAAACTTAAAGGTGCATTATCCAACCTTTTATGCAAGGGAAAAAAAGGTGATATCTGTGCATATTTAACCTTGTAGTGACCCAGCGGCTGTATGAGTGGTCAGCATGGCGCCTTTACTTTTACAAAGCTCCAGGATAAATTGTTTTGTAGGTTTTCTGTTCAGTTTTTCCACCTAAAAAGTTGCATGATGCATCTTGAAGATAGGTCCTTTTTACAAGATAGCAAGAGTGATGTCGTAACAGAATCATTTTTGGTTTAATTTAAGTGAAGAGTGAAAAGAGTTACAGGTGTGTTTTCTTGGCAGACAAGACAAGTGTTGAGCCATATTTCAAAGGCTGTTGTATTTGAGATCAAATAAACGAATTGCATTGCTACTGACCTTCTGACCTCATCCACTGCAAAAAAAATTCCACTCGTCCGATAACAAAACTTTGTGGAATCACAGTGAAACTTTGTTGAATTCTTTTTCATAACATGAATGAATAAAATGAAATACTTTACAAAATATTTTTCCGACTTTCCTCTGTCAGGGATCAATACAACTCCTTTACTCACAACACACAAGAAAGGTTTGAACTGTTGACCCTCCTGTTAATTGGCCCACATTACAGGACGAACGTTTTCAGCGAAATAAAGAGAAGACGTCTTCAAAGTTCATTCATCGTCTGTCAGCAGCATCACCGCAGTGTCTTTCCCTTGTACTTTGAGGCTTGATACCCCATTAAAGTCTTAGCTCTGAGCTTTAATCAACTTCAGTGCGCCACATAAACACATAACGCGTTTTAATTGTTCGCTCAAGTGTCTGGGATATTTCTGATTTCAATATGTCAACCTAAATCCGTGCCGACTGGAGAGGTCCCAATTGAAACGGGGGAAACTCCGTGTGTGCGCGTCCACCGCAGCGGCATGGGGTTCAAGCTGACTCTTGTCCTGGGCTGGCAAGTATGCGTGGTTAACCGCAAGAATCTCGACTGGCTCTCTGTTTTACGTCCTCGGCCCATATGTGATGTCGTTTAGCACGGTGACACAATGCACAGAACTAGACATAAAAAAGAAAGAAAGAAAGGTTGCCCCTGAAAAAAAAACTAATGGAACTTTGGAAGCTTATTGGGCGAGAGGACAACATTATTAACACATTACATGTGACTTAATGGGCCGATATTAAGCAAGATCGGCTTTATTAATGTCGTAATGTTACATCCTCATCAAAACATAGACAGAGGCTTTCACTTTCCTTAAGACGCCAGCCCACACTCCGGTATACGTGACACAGCAAATTCCACTAAGTTTCTATGAATTTCATAGTCTAGACAAATTCAACTGCACATTTAGTACATACATAATTTCAAGTTAGTAATACTACAAAAAATACCAAGACGAAGATGCCTAAAGTAGCCTAGGACCTTTTTGGCCAAGGGTTTTGTTTTTGCAATCGGGCCAAAAGTTTCCCATAACTTTTGAATGAAGGGAAAATTATGTTTGAGATTTAATGCCAAGTCAATTAGAGAATGCGCAAGTCTGCGTATATACTTAGTGGTGCCAAAAACATCACTTCATGAATATTCGGGCTGTGAGAGCTTTTAGATTACAGTTGAATATCGCGAGACACAAATTTGCGACGCCCAGAGTCATATTTTTCAAAAGTCAAACTCATACAGTTATATTGTCACCCATCCTGCCTGTGGTGCCGTAAAAATGTCTCTCTGTTGAAGTGCAACGAGCATCTCTGGAGGCTTTGTGTAAACAAGCTGCTTCCTTTGATTAGACTGCACACATTTTAGCTCAAGAAGGAAATGCACGTTAATGTTCGAATTATATTTAATGTGTTGGGTTGTGCTTTGTCGTTGTGCATTAGTTGCTTTCAGGATCTAGAATGAGATGATGTCATACTGAGGTTTTTACTATAAATCGCATCCGACAAAACAATTAAACATTAAAAGGCAGATGTGTTGACCTTTTTTATGCCAAATATATCTCTGTCATTCCTGGGACTATCCACGTGAAACAAAAACTGGCACAAGTTCAACACGTGTGAACTAAGGTCCAGTTATTTTCTCACAGAGGTGTCCAAAAGCGATGACAATATTCCAAAGCGTGCTGGTGTCGTGCAGTTACAAGGGCTTTCCGATTTTGAGACCTCATTCATATTATAACTCTATCTCTCCCATTCTATCGACAGCGACCCCTCATCTGAGATTATGACGTCATCAAAATTGTTATCCTTTACACTCAGTTTGGAATGATGGGGGTTTCGTATACCGGTAAAATGAATTGAATGTGTATAAAAAGTATAAAAATTATGAAATCAGTTATTCATAGCGTCTGAATTCATAATCTCACTGTACAACACCAACGATTTCACTCATTTGTAGATGGACAGTTGTTGTTGACAGGCAGCTAACTACTTCCGTGATGTTTACAGCAAGTGAGTGTTTTGTAGATCGGATCAGAGGAGATTTACCCCTCTCTCTCCCCCCCTCACTCTCTTTGTCTGCCTCCTCCCTCCCTCGCTCTCCCTCTCTCACTAATCTTTGTTGTGGCTCCGACTCGCTCTCCGTCCCTCCTCCTCCGTCCCTCCGTCTCTACCGACTGTACTATAAAAGCCTGCCCGGAGCCCGTGCCTCTCACTGACAACACCGATGCATGCGCGAGGCGTCCCCCACTACTCTTCACCATGACCTCTGTGGTGACCCCCATGAAGCCCCCTCCCTCACCTGGACGCCTTTCCGTCGGCCCGTACGCGTCTGCAGGTGAGTTTGGTAACATTCTAAAAATACATTTCTGTGATAAGTTTAGCGTTTGAGCGATGCACATTGGTGTTTGTTTTGATCAGTGCTGGAGTGGATGGAGGTGGTGGCAAAGTATTGCCATGTCAGGAATGTGGCACTCCCTCTCAAATATCCTCAATGGACTAAAGTAGGAAGTTGGTATTGTGCCGAATATAATCTGGTTTCCCTCACTGAGATTAAAAACTGCTAGTTTCAGTGACGGTTGCGCTTTGCAGCTCAGTAATAACACCGCAGTAGGAAAGAAATAGAATGATGAGATAAAGCAAGAAGCCTTTTGCTGGTTTGTTAGGTGTATTATTGATCATATTACAATACTGTTTTTACACATTTAACGCATGCTATGTAAAGGGAAGACAATTTCAGGCTCTTTGGATCCAAGAGGTGGTTAAAAACCCCATGTCAATATTGAGTGCAATACCAAATGTGATCATCTGCTACACACCAGTGTTTGCAATGACTTTACAGAAAAGTATTTGAAAAAACTTTATGACTGGCACCTGTAGTCAAAGTAAAGCGGCACTTGAGTTGGTGTTTTGAGGTAATTGTCAACAACACAAAGCATACAAATTGTGAAAAGTGGCTACTAAATGTGACATGTTCAGTTCAGGATGCAAAGCACTGCACTTTGTCTAGTTTTCCTGATTAATCTGATACACAATCCGTTCTACAATTCCCCCGACTAGACCATCACATTGTTTAGCTGCAACCAATTCTTCGCGATGTTTATCGATAGTAAACACACATAGGTACAGAGGTAGACATTGACTAAGGTGTGTTCCCCAGCCACGCCCTCGTGTGCGTTCTTCCGGCAGATGTCCCAGTAAACACAGTGAGGTCATGGGTTGTGGAGGAAAGAGATCGAGGTTCATCACAGCTGACTGTCATAAAAAGCCTTGGTGTCTGCTGTTGGTGCTGCTGTTGTGTCCGCCCTCTTAGTCTCAGGGAGACAGTCTGGGCCAGGGGATCAGCGAAGAACATGTGGATGATTAGCTGAAGGAGGTTGAGCTTTTAATCTTAGTGTAGTGAAAGTAGGTGATGTAAAGGGGAGGCAGCGGGTCTGAAGGATGAAGAGGAAGAAGAAGAGAAGAGGAGAAGAAGAATGTTAGAAGAAGAACGTTAAAAGAAGAAGAATGTTAAAAGCAGAAGAATGTTAAAAGAGGAAGTAGAAGAAGAAGGTTAAAAGAAGAAGAAAAAGAAATAGAAGAAGAAGAATGTTAAAAGAGGAAGTAGAAGAAGAAAGTTAAAAGAAGAAGAATGTTAAAAGTAGAAGAAGAAAGTTAAAAGAAGAAGAATGTTAAAAGAAGAAGTGGAATGTTAAAAGAAGAAGAAGAATGTTAAACGAAGAAGAATGTTAAAAGAAGAAGTAGAAGAAGAAAGTTAAAAGAAGAAGAATGTTAAAAGAAGAAGAAGAATGTTAAAAGAAGAAGTAGAAGTGGAATGTTAAAAGAAGAAGAAGAAGAATGTTAAACGAAGAAGAATGTTAAAAGAAGAAGAAGTGGAAAAAGAAGAAGAAGAAGAAGAAGTACCTGCTGCACATACTTTGGTTGCTATGGGAACTGCCGGAAGGAAATCCACCAAAACATGAGGAGAACTTGCAAACTCAACATTATCCTATGTCACTGACTGTGCAAACTAATGAATCATTGTCAACCCAACTGAGATAATGGCCTAATTGTTACAGTAAATGTTTAATGTAAACTTTATCTCATGTGACAAATGCCAACGCGACGGTCGATGGAGTGTCCACATTAGGAGTGCTCCTGTGCGCCTCTTCCCATGAATCATGCTCTTGTTTGGGGCTCGGTTATGGTCAGTGTGGTTCAACACTTGGCTCACTTCAAAGTAGTTTAATTGCTATACATTTGCGCACGAAAATCTAAACCCTAGCGTTTGATCTCGGGAATAGTTTTCTTTCACGGAGTCTCACGTTTTTATTTTTTTGGAAGACCACCCAACAAGCTTCAAGGTGAGCCTCGGATGGGCATTGTTTTACAAGTCTGTCTAGAATTCTCAAGCACAATAAAGTTTGGATCAATTGCGAGCTAGCTATGAATCGACAATTATTTTCTGATACACAAAACACAAATGTAAATGTGACCTTCATATCCTTAATGCATTTGCCAGAGTTGTGTTTGTGCTCCACAATATCATCACAGTCCAACCCAATGTGCAAGTAGTTGTGAATATGTGTATTTCCATTAGCCTTTTTGTTTGCCAGATGTGTAGACTCCCCCATATGTTTTTTCCATTTGAGATCTCCTCTTCCAACCATACCTCACCACTTCCCCCTTTACCCCTGCCCCACTCCTGGCCGCTTCCCGGAGGCTGGGTTTGGCTAAGTTTTATGGAAATCTGGGCCTGTTCTCCTTAGAACTTTTGTGTT
This sequence comes from Proterorhinus semilunaris, assembly GCA_021464625.1. Lineage (NCBI taxonomy): Eukaryota > Metazoa > Chordata > Actinopteri > Gobiiformes > Gobiidae > Proterorhinus > Proterorhinus semilunaris. The sequence goes on along the minus strand of CM038356.1, from coordinate 23,823,452 downwards.
TTGGGCTTTTTGGTACAAATGCTGTTCATGTGTGGAGAAAAAGGCTGTAACCACCACATTGGCCCCGCAACCATGTTTGGTTGAGATTGGAGAAATAATGTTATGTAATAGGTGGCGTTCACGTTATAGAATTCTATTTCAATTGGAGGGCAGGTGTCAATACAACTCTATGGGAGAGAAACAGTTTTTGAAAGAAATTTCCAAAAATAAAGTGTCCAAATGTTTTCTCTGATCATCATGTGATAGTGATTGGATTCACAAACCTGACATGTGAATGTTATGGCTGAAAGTCCTTTCTACTGGCCTACATCAAGCACATGTTATTGAATATTGTCTCCACTTTTGGACGCCTTTGTGAAGAAATAATTAGACATATGTTCATATGTGCTGGAAGATATGACTTTGAACTTTGTGACAGCTTTTGTTTCATGTGAATTGGCCCAGGAATTACAGAGAAATTGGCAATGATTTAAGACTAGAAATCTGCATTTTGAGCGTTACTATGGTTACAGCCATTGAATTTTCAGTTGCCCACCAGCTCAATTTTAAACTATAGGCTCTTTAGAATGTTGTGATGTCACGTGAACGCTACCTATTGGAGTAAATTAGATTTTTCATTCATCCAGTCTTTTGAATCTCAGGAAAGTTCATCCATTCATTTCACATTAGTGAAAACAACCGCTCAGTAGAAGGTCAAAATTTGGTTCTGACCACATTTTTTATTTTGTTTGATTGGTGATGGGAATATAGGACTTTACGGGTGCAGGGTGGCAGAGTGGTTGGTTCTGCTGTCTCTCAGTAGAGGGGTGTAGACAACAGCGCTATTCTCAGACGGGCAGTAGCGATATCTCTGAGGGGAGTCTGCCATGTCCAGCCTCTTACTGCATGTCTAAAGAAAGACATATAGTGATAAGACACAGTGAAAATGCCTATAGTGAGTGAACAGCTCAGGTCCTTTGCAAAAAACAACAACAAACCAATGCATTTAAAAATATCAATGCACATGGTTGTAACTTATTTTGTTTAGCAGAGCAAGGTTACACCAACTATAATGCAAATAAAATCTTCAGATATATTGTTTTTGGGTCTGCAAACAGCTAAGTATTGGTCTGGCGTCAATTTAGAACTGATTTAGCAGTAAAATAATGTGGGAAAATGCCAACATGATTATGTGAGCAAAAACACAATGTACAGCATGTAACATAGTGAAATCAGCATCAGCCTGGCACTATCTTTACTGCTGGTGGACTTGAATTTGTGTAGCATGTGTGTGTGTGTGTGCGTGTGTGGGTGTGTGTGTGGGTGGGTGGGTAGGTGTGCGTGTGTGTGTTTGTGTGTGGGTTTGCATGGAGTAAATGTGGTGGGATGTCCTGTTCAGGAATGCCGGCCCTGGACAATAATGCTCCAGTACAAGTTTTCCCTCTGCAGCACATTCTGTAGGCTTGTTTTTTTTTTTTTTTTTATACCAGACTGTTTTTGTTATTTTCATTAGTTGTATACCAGACATTTATAGTGTTCCAGTTAATTTGGGCCCATCACATGACCTCCATTATGTCCATGTGGTGCAGGCTTTGTGTCTAGACGACAGCGGGGACTCTTTTTTCAGTCTATTAATCAGTTATGTGTGAAACTAAAATTGTCAATGTTAAAAAAATTATAAATAAAATAATATTAATATAATATTAGTGCTTAGGATAGAACAGCTATACAGTTATAGAAGGCATGGGAGGGTGAGAGAGAAGAAACAATAGGTACTTACTTGAGATACCAATATTTATTTGTTGGAATATGTCACAATTGTAACATAAAAAGACAAATTCAAGTTATGAAGTATTTTGTGTGATGTATGTATGCGATGATTTGAACCACTTCACTTTTTTGTAGTGTTTTTATTACTTTTTTGTAGTGTTTTTGTCACTCTTTTGTAGTGTTTTATCACTTTTTGTAGTGTTTCTATGACTTTTTTGTAGTGTTTTTATTACTTTTTTGATAGTGTTTATATGACTTTTTTGTAGCGTTTTGTTGCACTTTTGTAGTGTTTTTGTCGCTCTTTTGTAGTGTTTTTATCACTTTTTTGTAGTGTATTTATGACTTTTTTGTAGTGTTTTTATAACTTTTCTGTAGTGTTTTTATGACTTTTTAAAAGTGTTTCTGTCACTTTTTTGTAGTGCTTTTATCCCTTTTTTGTATTGTTTTTATGACTTTTTGTGGTGTTTTTGTCGCTCTTTTGTAGTGTTTTTATGACTTTTTTGTAGTGTTTTTATGACTTTTTTGTGTGTTTTTGTCACTCTTTTGTAGTATTTTTGTCACTTTTTTGTAGTGCTTATATCACTTTTTTATTTTTATGACTTTTTTGTTGCTTTTTTACGCTCTTTTGGAGTGTTTTTATTACTTTTTTGTAGTTTTTATAACTCTTTTGTAATGTTTTTGTCGCTCTTTTGTAGTGTTTTTGTCACCTTTTTGTAGTGCTTTTATCCCTTTTTTGTTTTTATCACTTTTTTTTTAAGTGTTGTGTCACTCATAAAGTGAAAAAAGAAAAGGGACAGTAAGAAGTGCGCCTTTCCCGCACTTCTTACTGTCCCGCGCGGAAAATCGGTACAAATATATAACAGTTGGGTTCTCCAGCGGGGTGTCAGGCACTGGCTCCCAACACCAGGAGGAACGACTGCAGGAGGAAGAAAAGCCAGCAGTACAACTTCAGCACCTGAGGAGCGCCAGCGACAGGTGCTGTCCCTGGCCTGGAGCACGTAATGGCCGACTTTGTGTGATTTTTCTTTGGCATAGCACAGGTACCAACATTTACTTTTCGGCGTAGCGTGGGTTTTTATCAATTTTGAGCGTGAAAACGGTGATTCTGCACTACGAATGCTGTACGAATGCTGTACAAATGCTCTCACGGGGTGAATTGTGACATTCGTGGACGATTTTTTTGACAGCCAAACGAACATCACGTTTTATAGGTACATAGAAACCCTTTAGAGCAGAGACGGGACGAAAGCAGGTTCAAGGTCAAAGCGGAACATTTTTATTGTCCTTCCCCCAGGAACATAATGGGTATACAAAGGTTCCTACCCAGCCTATTACTACATCCCCCTTTCTTTACAGGAACACATTTTTAGTGTATCACATTGTGCTGGAGAGGTTGAAATTATATGCAATCAATACATTCACATTGTGTATCCTGGAAAAACAACTTACAATAAAATGTGTAATTACATTTTCTTTTGTATCTCAAACAATGTATCTTTGGGAAGAACAAGGGAATGGGGTAGACTGCCCAATCCTTAGAGTTGAATATGGGGATTATTCTGCCCCAAAATAACGTCAACTCATGTTTCATAGTCTTTAAGGTATCGGTGTCTTCCTGACGCGAGAAGGATAGCGTCTTTCAGACTCAGGTGTTTGCTGGTTAGATTCATGGAGTACAACAGGTGGGACCGGTCTATTCACAGTCTCTGTAGGGTTGCTTTCCGCCGTATCCGGGACGGTGATGTGTGGCTCAGGTGTGCGTGAGAGATGGTACCTGTTTCTCCGGAGGTTGCCGCCTGACGTTTCAATGATGTATGATCTTGGTGTGTCTGTAGTAGACACTACAGTTCCTCTCTGTTGCATGTCCTTTACCCACACATGGTCTCCAGGATGTAAGCTGGGCATGTTGTGAGCTCTGTATCTTTTGTCAAAGTTCAGTTTGTGTTTTAGTCTATAACTCTGTTCTTTCTTCTTCACTTTTCCCAAATCAGCTCCTTTTGGATTGAGCTGAGAAGGAATGACAGGAACAGTAGTAGGTATTTTACGACCCATGAGCAGTTCAGTCGGACTATAAGCATTGGCTAAGGGTGAGGCACGGTAAGCCATTAAAACTACTACTAAGTAGGGATCACTGGATTTCTTTAGTAGATTTTTTATAGTCCGTATCGCCCGCTCCACCTCCCCATTGCTCTGTGGGAAGTACGGACTGGATGTGGCATGTGAAAAACCCCACATCTGTGCAACTTTCTGAATGCTTCAGACGCAAATTGTGGACCATTGTCTGAGCGCACAACCTCAGGTATACCATGTCTAGCAAAAATAGACTTACAGTGGGTAATAACAGCTTCTGAAGTTGTACAAGAAAGTTTGGCTACCTCAAAAAACCTTGAGAATTAATCTACAACAACGAGATACTGGTTTTTACCAAACTGAAAGAGATCCATGCCTACTGTACACCATGGTCTGGAAGGAAAGTCAGTTCCTAACATAGTCTCTTTGTTGTTAACTCGCTCACGGGCACATGTGTCACAGTTCTCAATGAGCTGTGTTAGATCCTTGCTAAGACCTGGCCACCATACGGATTGTTTAGCACGTTCTCTGCACTTTGTTATTCCTAAGTGGCCCTCGTGTAGTTTGTTTAGTATGTCACCCCTGAGTGTTTTCGGTATGACAAGCCTACAGCCTAATAACAACAAACCATTCTGAACAGTCAGTTCACCTGCAAAAGGTAAGTATGGCAGAAAAGTCTTTTCAATTGAAAACCTGTCTGGCCAACCACTTACACAAAACTGCTTGAGCTGCTGCAGAATGTCATCTTTGTCCTGGTGAGTCTGTATCTCCTTGAGTATCTTCTCAGTTGCAGGGAGGCTGGCTACGACGGTGTCAGCATAGAGGTTGATCTCCTCCTCGCGTAGCCGCTCCTCTGAACATGCTACTGGTGCTCTTGACAGAACATCAGCTGTTGCGATCTCTTTGTCAGCCACGGTGAATGAAAATCTCATCAGACGCATTTTCAGACGCTATATACGTGGAGGCAGTTCATCCAGATTTCTTGCGCCTAGCAGTGGGACTAGAGGTTTGTGGTCGGTTTGGATGTGAAAGTTATTTCCGATCAAAAACTCTGCAAATCTTTCACAAGCCCATGTTATGACTAGCGGTTCTTTCTCAATTTGCGCATAGCGCTGCTCTCTGGTACTCAACGCTCGTGATGCGTATGCCACTGGTTTCCAGTCTGTACTGCTAGTTTTCTGTAACAGAACAGCACCAAGTCCACAGGAAGATGAATCCGCTGAGACTAGCGTGTCCGCGGAGGGATCATACAGTGCTAGTCCAGGGGGTGTTGTCAAGTCCTGTTTTATGCTTTCAAAAGCCTGCAACTGCTGGGGTCCCCATGACCACATGTTTGTTTTTCGCAACAGATCTCTGAGTGGACATGTCTTCACGTTTTTGCAAGTGTGGCAAAAACTTTCCCAGGTGGTTTGCCATTCCCAGGAACCGTCTCACCTCTGAAATGTTGGTTGGCTCTTTCATGGCCGTTACTGCGTTCAATTTATCTGGGTCGGGACTGACTCCAGATGCCTGAATGATCTGACCTAGGAACTTGATTTTAGTCTTTGAAAATTCACACTTGTCATTCAGTGTCACACCTGCATCCCGCAGACGTGTGAGAGCTTTCGTCCTACCCAGCCTATCACTACAACGAGCTGATGCGTTCTGTTAAGAATCCCATTGAGATGCATTAAGTCATGTCACGAACGTCACGAATGACGGTAAAATGCCATTCGTAACGCATCGTGCCTATGCTCGTCGCCACCCACTGCTGACGCTTATTTGGACATTATGTTTGCCTGGATATTTGATTCACCGGAACTCTACATTGTCTTATTTACTGCTGTTTTATTGCCTTAATGTTTGTTACAGCCCTATGAGGCAACTCCTGTTGTGATATTGGGCTATACAAAACCATTGATTGATTGATTGATTGATGTGTAAACCCAGCATAAGTGTTACCAACAGCTTTTACACTCTCAAATAAATTAAAGTTTAGTTAATCACAAAACATGAGTATTTTCCTATGAACTTAAAACTACTTTGACTACCTTGAAAGGGACAGTAGCGCTGCTGTGATTTTTTGTGTGTGTTATAAGTAAACACATGAAGGGCAGGCTGGATCTTGGTAAGTCATTCCGCTCCTCTGAACGGTGTGACTTTGATGTGCTGTCGTTATTTCTAGGAACTGCTTTGTTCAACTCCAGCATGCCACAACATGAACAATATCCAGTTACACTTACTTAAACATACACTTTCCTCCCTGGTGTAGGTAATATGTAACATCGAGAGCTGGTGGCATCCATGTGGTTCATATTTAACAGACAGATGGTGCATTTAAAGGGAGTGAGTATTTTGGCAGACACCTCAGCTGCACCATTAGGGAGTCGTACACTCCCAAATATGTCTCTCCCACTGTTTTTAATCTTTTTTTGTATTTATACAAACTCGTGCTTCAAAGACAAAATGACTTCCTTTCGTGGACAGAGATAAAAGTTTTGTTATCAGAGAAACAACATTCCGCTCTTCCGCTCAACCCTGTCTGAAAAAGAGAATTTAAAATACATCTTTTAACTACCGGTAGATGCAATAATGTAGTATATTCCACAGTATTCAATGTATTTCTATGTTTATGATTGCTTTAATCAACAAGATGAAAACAAATGTTGACTGTTTGCCTTCCTAATTTATGTATGAAGTGAATTTGAGCAATACCAACCCAGAGAGGATTTGACAATGAAAAAGTTGGCAAAAGTCCAGTGAATGGGAGACCTTTTCTTTCAGTGAACTGGAGTCACAAATCTAATCCTAATCTTTGCCAGACAAACCCACGGCTCCAGCCTTTCGGAATCATTCAACCACAATGATGTTGGCTTTTACCAACTTCATGGGTCTCTAGCGAATGGTATCGCACATCTTTAATAATTTACAGCTAGATTTTTTTTTTTGGGGGGGGGGGGGGTCATCCGCGGAGTAGTCCCGCCAATTAACTGAACATTTTTGCCTCATAATTCAATCTCAATACAGAGCCCATGACACAATACATATGCCTATTCAAAAGGAATCTCAAGTGTCACTAAAGTGATTTTTTTAATTGTGAACAGGTCTCAGTAGAAATGTAATTTGTGTACGTGTATGGGCTGCACATTTCACTATAAAATGTGCGTATTGTGATACAGCTTGAATGAATAATAGGGTCAAACAAGCTTTTTTGTAGTGTTTTGTCGCTCTTTTTATAGTGTTTTTTTGACTTTTTGTAGTGTTTTTATGAGTTTTTTGTTGTGTTTTTGACGCTCTTTTGTAGTTTATCACTCTTTTGTAGTGTTTTTGTCACTCTGTAGTGTTTTTATTACTTTTTGTAGTGTTTTTATCACTTTTTGTAGTGTTTTTATCACTTTTTGTAGTGTTTTGTCACTCTTTTGTAGTGTTTTTGTCACTCTGTAGTGTTTTTATTACTTTTTGTAGTGTTTTTATCACTTTTTGTAGTGTTTTTATCACTTTTTGTAGTGTTTTGTCACTCTTTTGTAGTGTTTTTATGACTTTTTGTAGTGTTTTTATGACTTTTTTGTTGTATTTTTATGACTTTTTGTAGTTTTTTATCCCTTTTTTGTAGTGTTTTTATCATTCTTGTAGTGTTTTGGTCACTGTAGTGTTTTTATCACTTTTTGTAGTGTTTTTATCAATCTTTTGTAGTTTTTTTGTCACTAGTGCACACAAAGTACTTTACTTTATCAAATCCTAAAATCACGTTTTGCTTGAACTTCCGTGAACCTCCAGAAAGCTGGTGGCATTCCAGATCCCATATGGAAACAATCTCCATTTCAATTGTTGTTAACGTGAGTCCAGGGTTGAAGACTAAAAAGGCTAAATTATGGCTTATCCCGTCATCAGGCGCAGTTATCACTCAGCCTTTATGAAGTGGTTTTTTGCTTAAGCCTGGCGCCATTAACCCACACCACGTTTATACATTTACAGTAATCCCGTCTGAATGCCAGATCTATGGGCCGCAGTTAAATTGTTTCCAAAGTCATGAGAGAAAAGCTGGCACCGCCGCTCCGCCTGATCCAAAACCGCCGCACCATATGCATACTGTATAATGGGGCGCTGGAGGTGCCAGGGGCCTCGTGAATTTAATCTCAACGGTTCAAGACGTTATTGCGCTGTAACTAAGCAACCGTGACTGTACACTTATGACTGAATGGAGGGGCGAGCAGGAATGAAGCTCCAAGGTGAGAGAAAAACTACTGAGCAGAAGCAAGCCGTGCTGAACAATGGGCCCGAAGAGGAAACTTTATAGTTACTTTATAGTTACCTGCGCTAAACCTGTATCTGATTTTTCCCTGTTTCAAACTGTTAACCGTAGCCTCAACTAATTCCAGTTCTCAAAATATCTCCCGCACATCCTGATTGTTCATGCAAATTGACTGAATAATGAATTTATCAGAAGAGAAGAGGAGAGGAGAATAGGGCTGATTCAAACTGTTATTGTATATACTACAAATCACTGAAACTATGCGTACATTATGCTCCAACTGTCTAAGTCTGTGTGAGTAGCTGACAGATTCACACCCATCCACTGAACTAGTGTTTATATGTGATTAGTTTGAGGTTGGGTCAGACGTGCTCTTCTTGCTGATATATGGACTATAGAACAGCAGTAAACAACACTTATGCTTACAGTTTGATGCTTTTGAGAAATATCGACTGTCAAAGGAGAAGGACATCACGGAGGCAGATCGTGACGAGAATGGGTGGAACACAAGACCGTCCATGTTTTTGAAGAGCACAAATTGTTACTGGACCCGTGGTGACAAAATCTGCGCTCGAAGTGTGTACATTTGATTTGTTAGTGTGCTTTTAGCCCCGAAATTGAAAGCTTGTATTGCTTTTTCACAATTTCTTCCTTCTATACTTCATGCAAAGGGCGCTCCAGTCCCCTGCTTGAAGTGCTGACCAGTCCGTTCCTTCTCCCGACACAAAAGGATGGCCGGGCTTTGAACAGTCTATGGGGGACAAGGGGAAGACCGAGCATGTTAGCGAAAGACGGCGTTACTTAAGCTGAGAGGGCGATGAAGTTACAGCAGACGATCCAGACGCGGCGTCTCTGTCTGTTTTTGCTGAGTGGATGTAGTAAAGTGGCTCACAGACAGTGCCAGAGTGAGTGGTGAGTTTGGCTCGGCAGCATGTTATTACTCTGAGGCTGGTACAAAGTCACGTCTGAACTGAACGCTGGCCGTCAAACTCTTCCCGTGTCGTCTGACCTCTTGGTGACTTCGGGCACGACCAATTTACCACGAGATTAACTGATCAGTGAGAAGACTTGGGCGACTTGAATTCATTTGCAGAATCTTGATATGATCTATTTTCTACATGAAGATGATCATTTTCAAGAGTCGAATGATGTTCAAATTTGGTTCATTTCATAAGCCGCGATCAACGAAACCTCTCTTTAAAAGCTGAAAAGCTAAAAGTACTATAGCCTACAACGGGCCGCACAATACAGATTGTTGAGATAAGCAGGAAAGACTGCGATAATTGAAGATAGCAGGGTGGATGGAGTCCCATCATTCTGCAGTGGCCTCAGTATGATTTAAACATATAATTAAGTTCTTCCTTTTAGAGATTGCGTGTTATTAAGTAAACCATTACTAATCCTGTGCTCCATACATTTTCGCCGCACTGTGTTTTCTGGGAAGGCTAGAGCCAAAACTGTCTGTCAGCGCCTTGTCTTTGTATATTTAGCCACTTTTCTACTGAGTAATCTGTTTGGTTTGTGTTTGGGAAATCCCTAAAGTGGGTTTATACATCCTTATGGTGACCAACAAGTGGATGTATCCGATTTTAAATGTGTTGTCATTAGGGCTGGGGACCGTTAAACGATTCCAATATGGAATTGGAAAAAAGAGTACCAAAAATACAATCTGTAGATCCGATGCTGTTGGTTAAAGAAAGTGACTTGGGATTTTCTTCCTTTTTTTTTGCCCAATGTTTTTGCTCCATTTCTCCCAATTCCCCCAATTAGTTAATAAACTAATCAAAAATGTCTTACTTTGGAACACCTCTGGGCGACTGAGAGCCCACATTTGCTAACCTTCTCTGTCCCTCCTCCAGGATGATTGACCGTCGCTGATCCCAGGATGCCTGTGGTGCCGGTGGGCGGGACGTCCTCCTGCCACATTGTACCCGTGTCCCTCACCTGCTCGTGGCTCCTCCTCTTCTTCCACGCCGCCTTCGGACAGAAACCGGCCAAACTGCCTCTGATTGGGCGTAAACCGTTCATCGCCGCCTGGAACGCCCCCCTGGACATGTGCACCATCAAGTACAACATCACAGCCAACATTGAGAAACTTTTCCACATCCACGGCAGCCCACGGGCCTACTGGACCGGACAAAATGTCACTATATTTTACGCTAACAGACTGGGGTACTACCCGTACTACACTCCGCAGGGGGAGCCCGTGCACGGCGGACTCCCTCAAAACTGCAGTCTTGAGCTACATCTGGTCAAAGCTTTTCAAGACATCAACCATTTCATCCCGGCAGACGACTTCAGAGGCCTCGCCGTCATTGACTGGGAGTTTTGGAGACCGCAGTGGAGCCGAAATTGGCACAAAAAGGACATTTATCGTAAAAAGTCGAAAGAGTTGACCAGCAAGGCGTATTTTAACGTAACGGCGGCGCAGATAGAGGAGCTAGCAAAGAGGAGGTTCGAAAAGAGCGCTAAGGCGTTCATGCAAAGAACTATACAATTGGGCACCCGCCTACGCCCCAACGGACTATGGGGATTCTACCTCTACCCTGACTGTCATAATTACAACCTGCATGAGCAGAACTACACAGGTTTCTGCCCCCTGCTGGAGAGGATGAGGAACGACGAGCTGCTGTGGCTTTGGAACAGCAGCACGGCACTGTTTCCGTCCGTGGCGATTAGGAAAAGCCATACCAATAGCATCAGTAACTTGCACTTTTCACAGCACAGGATCCGGGAGGCGATGAGAGTGGCGTCACTGACCTCAAGGGAGTTTGACCTGCCCACCTATGTGTATCTGAGGATAGGGTACAGAGATGAGGCGCTGGCTTTCCTCACAAATGTAAGTCTATCGTAAAAGCATTGTCATTTACACAAGAGTGTGAAGGCTGGTCCAATTGAGCCTTTTTCATTAGAACTGAGGATCTTACTCTCAAGACACAAACATTGTTTTAGTTTGACCTGTGAGAGCCTGTAAGGCTTAACGAAGAACACAAGGCAGCACGATGCAAACGAGGAAATGAGTGTGAGTGGTGCTCCCATCAGACCAGTCACCTCCTCTTGCGACACCCTTTTGCAAGTGGCAAAGGCGCATTGGCAATAGGGCTCTTCTACCATCCGGGTACTTTTAGTGCGCCGCAGATGTGGAGGTGAAAACAATGGCGGTATAGACCCTTTAACTGCTGACATCATCAGTGACATCGGCTGGAGGCAGGAAGTGATCAAGAGAAATAAGATTAAACTAAAACTACAACTGAAAAATGTGGTCCTGTTGTAGCTGTTGTAGGTGCAAGAACAAGAGGAATGACATTTGAGATGATAAAATAAGGTTTATCTGATATTTCCAAAAACGGTTAGACATTTGTTCATTGTTACTATGACAACAGCTACAATGGAAATAGATAGGAATCGAGCTTCCCGCCTCCAGCTAAGCCCAGAATGTTTACAAACAATTAAAGGGTCTGTTAAACAGCGTGTTTGCCTGTGAGTGACAGATTGTGTTCTGACACTAGTTTTTCTCAGTAAATCCGGCCTAAAAGCTGTTGGGCGGTCGGATGTTCCATTTTGTCAGAACTACAGCTTCAATCGTGTAAACTGAGTAAGTTTTATGATTAGAATCGACGTCTGTAGATCTAAACACATTATGTGGATTATCGTTTTAAAGTTTAACGTAACTGTGCCGGACACATCAGGCTCTAAATTCTACCATATACTTTGCTTTAAACATAAATACATTGTTAATCAAATGTTGAATGTCATGACATGTGTTAGCTAAGTCATGCTTTAGCTAAATCTAAAGCTGAATAAACTAGACAGAACGTCACCTAAAAGCTTCTAAAACATTTTCTCGTCAGCATTACGTTTAACTTAGATCATGATTATTTCCCGTAAGGAAAAACATAAATGCGGGAAACTCAACACAAAGTTACGATGGATTAGTGACGCGTACTAAGCGACCTCTTTGCAGTATGTACAAACATTAATCGGGACCAATTAAGTCAAATTTCTGTTTATGTCAGACTTTTCCCTCAATAGGCTGGTTATCATGGTAATCAAATGATATTTCATCACAATCTGACAATTCTTTACCTTAATAAATCCTCTCAAACAACCACCCAACATCAGCGATCTCCCATTGTGTTCAATGAAGCGAGAGCGTTGTATTCACCTCCGCTTCATTTGTGACGCAACACCTGGAGAGCCCTGTAGCTCCGCCACTCGGAAAATCTCAATTCGCTAGAAGCCTGCGTATCCCTTGCGCCAGGCACAAGATCTGGCCCAATGTCTTTAAATCAAATATCAGTAAAAAAACAACAACACGTCGCTATTGTGGAGGGTGCTGATATTAGCCTATCAACAAACAAGATTGATACCATGCTATATCAATCGTGTTTGTTGATTGGCTAATGTTGGCACCCTCCACAATGTCGATGTGTTGGTTATTTGGACCGATTGAGTTATTTTATAACAATTGTAATGTTAATCTATTCCTAGTTTAAAAAAACTATTTACATGATGTAAAAAGTTGCAAATTATGTTACATTTTTGGGGTTACGGTTCTCAAAACAATATATACATGTAAACATATTCCCGTCTCTTAGCCATTCCTCTTTCTCTTTCCTTTCCCCCTTTTATTTATTTAAATTTATTTATTTTATTATTATTATTTATTTATACTTTTCTCGTCTTCCCCCTACCTTTCCCCCATTTCTCCTTCCTCCCCTTCTCCTCTCAGTTGGTAGTGACCGCATGGGCCATGATTCCCATGATTCCTAGTCGCACTCTAACCCTGAGGAGGGTGCGGACGGGGATAGCTCCGTAGACTCCGAGGCAACCCTCTCGATGGCTCATTGTTAAGCCACAACCTTGTTTTAATTCAGAGAGGGGAGAGAGGAGAGACCGTAGAGATCGGGCTGACAAACTAACGAACAAACCGATACCGAGTAGACTGTACATGAATGAAGTATGAGTTGTAGAGTTGTAGATCAAGTTTGTCCATTATTATTGTTCCGTCTCCCCAACCAAGTGTATACTGTAAAATATTTCACAAGATTGATTGGAGACATAGGAATTTCAGTAATAGTGATGAAGATAGAAGTAGAAATTATAATGAAAATATTAACCAACAAAATGTATGAATAAATAACGAAAGAAAGAAAAAAAAGAAGAGAGGTAGGCAAGCAAATAATAATGGAGCAGATAATAAAAAATCATGTTAATGGAAAGAAATAGTAATATATAATACTAATAATACAAATAATAGTAATACTATAACTAATAACAGAGATTATCTATAATAACAGATAAGGTGGAATTAATGGTTATCAATAGATAGATCAATTGATAATTGATAATTTGATACATTTGAGCACAGAATGACCAATGTTTGGAGTGCACCACCAGAGGGAGACAACAGTAAGGTTTCTGGTGTATGCGGATGTTTATACTCAGAAACATTGCTGCACAAACAGTCATATGTATAAATGTAATGAATGTGTATGTGTTCTGTGCAGAAAGACCTGATCCACACGATCGGGGAGAGTGCAGCTCTGGGGGCGGCAGGCTTCGTCATGTGGGGAGACTTGAACTTGACCTCGTCCAGGGTGAGTGTTTAAACATATCCATCCATCCATCCATTTTCTCCCACTTGTCCGTTGCCGGGTCGTGGGGGCAGCTGTTCGAGCTGCCCAAATCACATTGCACCTGTCCCCTATGGCTCCTCCTGCAGGTCGTGGGTCCACGGAAGGACGGCCTCATGATTCCAAACGGGCCTGTTGGTCTCTCATAGGGGGACATATCCAGTTTTCCTATAGTTATATTGATAGGCTGCATACAGATAATGTTCCCTGTATGGTAAAGGGATTGTACCAGGAGTGGCCAAATTACCCAATACCAATACACGTTGCCTAAAACGGGGGAAAGACACCTATGCTTTCTTTCACATGATATCTGCAGCTTTTTTGTTGCTTTTTAATATGTGTTTAGACAATTACAGTGAGATCTGCGCTTGTTTGTAACAACCCAACCCTGGTCTGGCCCTCTTAGCAAGTTAAAAAAAAACAAAAAAACAAACAATGTGGCCCCTGCAGCAAAACGTTTGCCCATATCTGGATTATAGAGTTGACTTGAAACACAATGCCACATGTTTCTGTAGCCTGCAGACATCGTAAATCATGCCAGACTCAAAATGAATGCACCAGTGGTTTTGCAATAACAATGCACTGTTCAACACTGAAATTCATGTAAAAAAAAAGGTATCACAATGAAGCCACTGTTATACATTTGTGATATAATTGCATCATGGAATACAAAAGATGAGCTATTTATGTCTGCAATGAAGCACTATTCAAGACCATTTTTCTTTGTCCATAATTTTGATGGCTTTGCGGTCTCTATCTCTTGAGTATTTTGGCTTCTACCATTCTCTGTAAAGAGTCATAATAATAATAAACCTCTTCCCCCTGTCTCCCCAGCACAACTGCACCAAAGTGAAGTACTTCGTGAGTCGCCGTCTGGGCCAGTACATCACCAACGTCACCCGAGCCGCGGAGGTCTGCAGCGACTCCCTGTGCCAGAGTAACGGTCGCTGCGTCCGCAAAAACCCGCGCGCCCGCCACTACCTGCACCTCAGCCCCCACAGCTACGCCATCGTCCCGACCGGGGATGGAGACTTCACCGTGAGCGGCTGGCCCTCCCAACATGACCTGCAGCTCCTCCGGGACAGGTTCAAGTGCCACTGCTACGAAGGCCACGAGGGAGACGCCTGCGACAGTATCAACATAGTGAAGGAGGACGACTCGGGATGGAGGGAGGACGAGGAGGAGCAGGAGAGGAAGAGGACGGAGTGGGAGGACGAGCAAGACGAGCGCTGCGAGGGGAGAAAGAGCGCTGCTGTGGCGAATACATGCGGCGCAAAGCTAACGGTGCTAATGTTAGTGTTGACCTTACTAGTGTTGATGGCACATTGACAATTGACGTTGACAATCAGGGAATAAAGTAACCTGCCCATTCACCACACGTAGGTAATTAGTTTGGAAGCTTTTTTTTCTTCTTTTTTTTTTACCAGGCAGCACGTAATTGACCTTTCGCCAAGCCCCGCCTCCCTTAGTTACTCTTACTACGCCCGACAAACAAATGGTAAAACACGGGCAGCGCAACAGATTGCTGTGCATGTCAGTGACCGTTTTTGGAGCAATACCGCCGTGATATCCTCCAGATCGAGGCAAAAGGAGTCACAGTATGCAGTGGAGGGATATATTCAAGATATTAAACTATCCAACGAAGGATAAAGGACAACTATTGGCACTAAAGTTACAGACAAGTCTCCAGAAATATCAGAGAAACCTTCTGATCTCTTCCTTAAATGCAACAGCACCGCCTTGTGGACCAGTCGTGCTCTTGCACTGCCCAGTAAGTTTTATTTTTTCCTCCGGTGCGCTAAAGTTAGCTAACGCTAGCTAAACCTACAGGTGCCACAATGACAATCACCTACAGCCAGTTATCAGGACAGTGACAAAATACACACTACTTTTATCATAAAGGGAGACAAAAAGACGTGTGACTGTAGTGTTGTAAAAGTTCACCCCCACAGTTAAAGTTACAGCTCCAGTTTGTGTAACGTTATGTGACTGTCAGTAAATAGATGTTAGCATGCTAAGGGGTTAGCCTAGCGGCCAGGCCCTAGCCTTACCTTACAGCAGACGTCTGCTTGTTTATTTAGGAGACATTTAGCTGGGCGTAGACCGTCCACATTGTTTGATCCATTGTAGGCTGTGCTCAGGTTGTGTTTCGCTTTGGGAAGGGAAATAACTGGACTCCCCCTGACACACTCTTGTGGTACCTAGTGTCCGATTTACACCCTCCATAGGCAGATCGCTTCACTATTTTCCTTCTTCTTCTTTGTCTGGTGGGGTTTTTTGGTGGTTAGCAGTAAAAAAAAAAGTGCATCTGCCCAGTGCACATTGCTGGTATGTCCCATTGTTTTGCATTGGAGATCTGCAGCGTGACGGACCTGGCTTCACGGTTCACGGTTGCTAGGATGTCTGATTGGACAATTACCGTTTTGGGGCGTGGTTTTGCGAAAGGTCTGTTTTTGGCTAATTTCCTGTTGACCGCTGCAGGGTAAAGACTACTTCCTGTCCACATTTTAATATGAATTAAAAATTAAATAAGATGCAAAAACAGAAGTAAACTTATAAACCGAGTGTGTTTCATTAAGTTAACGTTAGCCTTTAGCAACAAGGCTAAAGCGCTTAGTTATAAACACAGAAGTTTTTAAAAGAATAGGCCACCGTTTTTACATACTGAGATATGTTCTTACCTTAGACGAGATGATACGTAACTGTATGGTCTTTGTGTGTGCCCTCAAACAAATAGACCAAAGATGTTGTTAGCACTTGGCCTCTCCCGGCATATTGCTATAGCTCCAAACTGGGGTGAAGCTAGAAGCTACCAAGCTGTTCCACGTTTTCCCTATTTAAATACAGTTACGTAAAAAGTTACACGATCCAAGTCTACAACATTAAACATGTCGATTTTCTAAGTGGATAAAAAGGGGCACTATATTGTAAGGCGTAATAACATAGGAGCACTTCGACGTCCGCGCAGTAATATGTTCACTGGCAGACATCCAAGTGCTCCAAAGGTAAATTACGCCTTACAATATAGTACCCCTTTTTATCCACGCCACAGTTTGGAGCCATAGGAATATGCTGGGAGAGACTAAATGGTAACAACGTCTTTGGTCTATTTGTGTGACTAAGGGCACGCACAAAGACCAGACAGGTGCACATCAACTCGTCAAAGCTCAGGTAAGAACATATCACATATTAAGTGTTTATCCAGCATCTGCTTATTGTCTGCCAAGTACTGTTTAAATCTAGATTTATGTCAGCAAGACACAGCTAACTCTCCCTGCGTTCCTGTGCTTATAACTATTTCCTGGTCTTGTTTTATCCTTATGGGAATTACCCCTCACCCAAAATATCTATTCAAACACTACGTGGCAGAAATCATGCAGATGGCAGATAATCATCAATCTTTACCTTGGTTAAACCTCTTTAGGTGAGCCCTTTCTTGCTGTGCTATTGAGTAATATAATTACAATGAAATGGAATCTGGATGGAACAAAGGGTGTTCACTACTCTACCCCTGTGAACCCAGACATTAAGTACAAAGTCCAAAAAGCACAAACAATTCTCCAATTCTACAATAAAAAATGTTTTTAAGTTTACATCCTACAACAGTAGATCTTAGCGTTGTTGCAGCCTCTAGTATAAATATAAAAATATAATGAGGAAATTGTTTCTTCTTTAGGGACTGGATTTTCTAAAATGGAAAAGGGAAACAAAATGAGCCTTGTGAATTTATTATATACACAATATGAAATGTCAAGAAATGTGTTTTTGTTTTTTTTGTTTTTTCAACATGACAGCTACCTTTTTAACTTAGGTGCTTGAAAGTCTATCGATAAATCATCTTTTTTTTTTAAACAATAACATGTATGTTTATTTTGAGATTGAGTTTATCCTTTCACTTTGAAATATTTTAATGCAGAGGACTAATCGAGCAGCTCCAAACATCTGAAGTACTGTAGGTTTAACAAAACACTGAACAGGAACCGCATATGCAATTCAAAACAGGTTTGTTTAGAAAAGATGGCACATATTAAAAGCCAAAAAGGCAATATAATCAGACTTGAGTTCATACCAAAGATTTAGAGCTTTAATTTTTTGCAAACCTTGACTTCTGTTCATCTCAGAGAAACTGCACTTCCTGTGGTTGTATTAGGGCTGGGCGATATGGACCAAAAGTCATATCCCGATATATTTAGGTTGAATATCGATATACGATATATATCCCGATATTTTTTCCACAAAGTGAGAGCTGTGAAATGAAATGTTAAGTCAAAGTCACTGCCAAATAGGAGTGTTTTAATATTTAATATTGCAATGTTTATTTTATTTATTTATTTTTCTTCTACCCCATTTGCTGTTAATAACTTTATGTTGCATATAACTAAACTAAAGCCTAAACTGAGACAATGAAATATGACTTATTAAAGTATTACTTACTTTTTAGTCCTTAATAATCATGAAATATAATAAATAAATAGCCCAAATAATTTCTTGATATTTGCTCTTGATTTAATTGTGTTTTAGTCAGTGGTTTTGAGATAAGTTCTTATCTTTATCCAAAGCATTCCCAAACATAAGCTCCTAAACTGAGCCACAAACGACTCTTTGCTCTTTACAAGCAGCACAGGCTCACCATCTCTGCTCATCAGAGCTCAGCGAGGGACTGGAGTGATTAGCGTTGCGGCTAACACAATGCTAACGGGGAAAAAGTAATAGTCCTTCGCGGTGGCAGCATTACAAACGCTGATATTTTCACTGTACATCCACGATCTACCGCAAACCTTCATTAGACTGAGACGTAAACAAAAGCACATGGCGCAGCGCACGTCGCCGCCATATCTCGCCGCTACATTCACTTCTGTCCAAACCATCT
Organism: Proterorhinus semilunaris; assembly: GCA_021464625.1. Lineage (NCBI taxonomy): Eukaryota > Metazoa > Chordata > Actinopteri > Gobiiformes > Gobiidae > Proterorhinus > Proterorhinus semilunaris. The sequence goes on along the minus strand of CM038356.1, from coordinate 23,804,896 downwards.
CCAAATGATTGAGCCACTGGTTTTTGTTTTACCAACCAAGGGGCTCTCCTCCGCACGCTCCGCAGACTTTGTTGCTTTCTTCATGTTTGTTGAAGAGTGCCGGCTGCCCCCCCCCCCCCCCCCCCCCCCCCCCCCCCCCCTCGACGAGGGGCGGGGCCGGGGCGCTGGGAGCAGTGCAGAGCTCCGTTCAGCGGGTTGCCTGAAGCAAGTATTACAGCGCAAATTTGGACTATATCGATATATACGATATGGTCTAATTCCCTATCTCTTTTTAAAATATATTGATATATCTTAAATATCGATATATCGCCCAGCCCTAGGTTGTATTATGAAAATCGTAAACCAAACAACATGTAGCACATACCTGAATGTAATGCACTGCCAATAAACACTTTCGAATCAACCATTTGCATGTGTCGTCTTCATGGGCAATGTATATTTGGCAATTGGTTTCATTTTGGATTATAAACCGAAGGCAGGAGACTTCCTTATTTGGAGACGTAACATGTGTCCTGTGAAACATGTTACGCTAAACACAATACCTTATAAACCGGGCTGTGATGACTGTTTTGTAAATGAGCTTTATAAATACATTTGACCATGACCTTGAGAATTTCCCTGGGGCCAGATTGAAACTCCGGGGGTGTTTGGCATCCCCGATTTATTTGCACATTTTCAGGTTGCATCTATTTCACAAACAATATTTAGGAAGTCCAAAACAGCAAACATGCTGCTCCTGAAAATAAATGGTCTGACACGATAACGGAGTGAATTAAAGGCCCTGTACCTGATAAGAATAGGACTGAAGACCTGATCAGCTTGTGTTGAAGGCCGGTGCAAAAGGACGGGTTTTCAACAAAGACTTAACATTAAGAGACTAGTTTCATGGAAAGTGACCCATTGTTCCAGTATGCGTGGGACAATGGGTGTGGATACTGCAAGAAGTATCAGTCCACCCTGCACATTTGCAATTAAAGAGGACGCCACAATATGTATAAACAAAAATACAACCAAATAAATCACAGATTAGAGCAAATAAAATTAAAGTAACACGTTCATTTTGGAGCTCTTCTTACTCAATTCTACCACACAGTTTTGTTTTGTTTGTTTGTTGTTGTTTGTTCTTAGTAAGAAGAGCTCCAAAATCATTAATGTTACATGTTGTATATTTTGTATCTTGTTTTACTCATTAATTGCTGTTTTTAAATGTGCTGTATAAATAAGAAATATTCATAACTCATTTGAAATACTCTTATTACTTTAATATTCTCTGCAGCACGGTTTGCCACCTCATAAAATATTTGACACATATACTACCAGACCTATATTGAAATCAAATGAGTCCTAAATCAGGTCGAAAAATTTAAATAGGTTGAACATAAATTGAACAATTATTACTACTTAACTGGGAAAAACATGTTTAAACAGGGAAAAACGACCATCTTAAATGCACAACTAAAGCATAATTGAAATTATTTAAAATGAATAATGTCTATAATTGCCAGCCCCTTTGGTAATAATTTGACTGAGCACTTTCTTCTTTGACCAACCCCTGCTTAATGAGATAATGGTGATTAGTTCATTGGGCACACAGGCATGTCCTTGCCCCTAATGTGCACTCAGTCATGCCCACAGGACAGACGCACAGTGACACGCCTGTGCCGAACCTTCCAATGACTAACTTTGTACAGATTAGCCAATATTACAATCCTTTACTGGGAGATTTCCCTTCAGACTCGGAGCATTCCTTCCTCGGCACCAAATCCTGTGGAAATGACTTGCATGTCTGCAAAGTGTCCTGATTCTCTGTCCTGAAGGCAGGGAGTGTTGGTAGGGGTGGGGGGGTTTGTCCCATCCATGTGAACTCCTCTCTGTCAGGAACATCCCAGCGCTGACAAACCCCCCACATGTGCCCTGGCAGTAACTCAAGGCTTCACACTTAAAAGACATGGACACCAGGCACCTGAAGGAGACGGGCCACTGTGGTAACGATCACAACAAGCAACAAGTGCTCGTGTGAGGGGTAAACTCTGGAAGCGAAAGGAAGGCCGGACCGCTTTGCAGGTGGGTGCTTCAAAGCTGCAATTATCCGCTAACGGGTGCAAAGGTTTATTGGTTGTCAGTGAGGGAGAGTTCAGCTGAAGCAGTTGAAGTTTATAGTATGTTGTAGACTAGAGCATGTTCTAGCAAAGCAGGCACTATGAAAAGCCCGGGGATAATAATTTGACTAAGTGCTGTCAGAGCCTGGAAGTAAAAGCTATAGGCACATGGAAGATGGCTTCATTCAGAGGTACAATTATAGCAAGCTACAAAAAGAAACAAATAATAACAGACTGATTAAAATGTGATGTTGTAGTCTCACATTATGCCATAGTATTTCTTGAAATTGTAATGATATATTAAAGCGTGGATATACAGTTGTGTGTGTAAAATTGTCAGAGAGCTACAGTACTTGTGCTTTGAGGAGTCTTTAGTAACTACGGTTGCCAATATGATATTTTTAAACCAAAAATAAGAAAGAAAATGAGTGAAAATGAGTGAGAGACTCTATAAATGTGACTTGAATCAGAAGAATAGTTTCCCCACAATTCACCCATATTTGAATCCATCAATTTTCTGAACAATGGGGGGAAAAGCTACTTGGAACTCTCCAGGTAAATGTTGGAGACACCCGATTTAGGACTTTTATGTTGAAAATACTTTAAAATCATATCCCAAAATTCAATCTCAGTAGCTCCGCAAATAACTACAGGAAACTATATATTCCAGACGGAGAGAAGACACTTGAGGCAACTGTGTATTATTTATCTAAAGTACAGACTGTGAATGGAAGACCTCTTTAATTTCAACATCTGAAGTCTTCCTCAAGTCAGCTCCGTCTCAACAGCCTCATAAAAAGGAATCTCATGGGGTTCGCACTTGTGCAGCTGGAGGCGGATTACAAGTAGTGCATGTTTTTGCATATACATTCAATACCATTGAGACTGTATACTTTTAATAAAATCATGGTGTCGTTTGAGAATGTTTAGATAAAAACAATTTTGAACTGACATAATGATGAAAATCAACTGTCATATGTCCATAAACAATAATCAGGATGGATATGGGTGTGTATGAAATGACTGACGTGAGCGATGTGGAAGTTGACTCAGCTTCAGGTGCCGACTCGACTGGGCTGTTTGTAGGGGGAACCACTGTGTACCTCACGACTCCATGATATCTCACAATATGCCAATACTGCAACAATCAATATATTCACAACGACCTAGAATACATCATTATCTGAACAGAACCATATGCGGTTTTTAACCTTTTTTTAACATGCGGCATATTTTCCATTTGTTTTCATGAATTGTTCCCCTTTTCTTAACTTCTTACCCTCCACTTTAACGAAGCGCATTTTCTCCAGTTCGGCTTTGCCCAAATCTAAAAGCTTCTCGACTGGAGAGCTTGGCCAGTGTTTCATTTGAAAGCTAAGACCTGCAAAACATTTTTTTGTCGTGTTTTTGTTGCTTTTTCATCCCTTTTTTGCTGCTTTTTTGACACCTTTTTGTCATCTTTTCGACCGTTTTTTTGTTGTGTTTTCGTTTTCACCACATATCTAAACAAGTGACTAAATGATCCCAGATTACTTCCTTTTAATGATATCACACCCCTAGTTGTGTGGAGGAAGTTTTGCCTCTAATCCAAAGGACTTTTTCACACTCATTTGTTCAATCTTGACAATCCAGTGCTTTCCTTGGAAGAGAAGTGAAACGTCCCCCACTCAAAACAACCTAGTCCAATCCTTCGACACCTGTATGACTCAAATCGATTTGGTACATTCTTTAACAACTGCAGTCTTGTCTTCATAATAATACGCTGCACTCTCACGCCAGTTGTCTGTCTGTTCCTACTTTCAGTTTCCAGTTTCATCATGAAGAATCTCAAACATTGCATCCGCATCATTTCCACAATCTCATTCATCCTACAGTACAGCCATGCTTTACCGAGGACAGCGCCTCCGGTCGACTCGGGCCACCCCTTTCTGTTCATGTGGAACGCCCCATCTGAACTGTGCGAGGTTCGATTCGGGATGTCCTTGGACCTGTCCCACTTCCACCTGGTCAGCAGCACTTTGAAGACCGCCACCAACCAGCCCATCTCTATCTTCTACACCGACCGGTTTGGCATATTCCCCTACTTGGACGAAAACACCGGCGAGATGTACGACTACGGTTTGCCCCAGTTGGTTGATCTGAAGGAGCACCGCGATCACGCCGAAGACGATATCGAATACTACATCCCCGTGGACCAACCTGGACTCGCCATTTTGGACTTCGAAGATTGGAGGCCCCAGTGGATCAGAAACTGGGGTAGCAAGAACATCTATAGAGAGAAGTCTATTGAAGACGTCAAGAAGAGAAACGCCTCTTTGAGCGACGGCGAAGCGGAAGATCGGGCAAAGATTGTGTTTGAACGCGCTGCGAAAAGATATTTGCTCAGATCGATAAATTTAGGAAAGAAGTTAAGACCAAAACGATTGTGGGGGTACTACCTTTACCCTGATTGCTATAACCACGATTATAATCAAGACATGGAGGGCTATACAGGGGAGTGCCCGGATATTGAAAAAGAGAGAAACAACAACCTCTTGTGGCTGTGGAACCAGTCGACAGCCCTGTTCCCGTCCATCTACCTGGAGGCGGCGCTAAGAGACTCCATTCAGGCTCGAATGTATGTGAGGCACAGGATACAGGAGGCCATGAGAGTGTCCATGTTACCCAACAGCACCTACTCCATACCAATATACGCCTACATACGGCCAGTGTACAAGGACAGTGTGGATGAATACATGTCAGAGGTAAGCTACGAACCAACACTTTTTAGCACGGTCTGTCACCTCACAGCAAGATTCAGTCCAGCTGGGCCTTTCTGTGTGGAGTTTGCATGTTCTTCTGAATGACAGATCCTGAAATCTCAATGGGACATCCTCGTCAAAGAAAGGACAATAAAATAAAATACTATCATCATCTCATCCCATACGCTTTATGTTAAGTTTAGCTTTTTATCAATCAACAAACGTCCATGAAGGTTCTTGAGTCGTGTTCTGTACTCTGTAGTTGAAGTGTTGAATGTTTCGCCTCTCATCCAGAAGGCTTTGTCAGCGCGCTAAAGTTCAGTTGAGCCCGCAGTCCAGAAAAAGACCATGGGGAGGAGTTTCGCTAGGCCAAGTCCCTCCCCTCTCACCTAATAGGTCAACATCTTGTATGGTTTAAGAATCGAAGGGAGGGACTTAGCATGGCGAAACTCCTCCCCATGGTCTTTATCTGGACTGCGGGCTCAACTGAACTTGGGTGCGCTGACGAAGCCCCTTGGATGAGAGGCGAAACGTTGGACACTTCAACTACAGAGTACAGAGGACGACTCAAGAACCTTCACTGAAGATGGACTACTCCTGTACGACTGAGAGCCTACACAGAAATCATCAACAAAGGATACCATCATGAACAAGACTCAGCGTTGATTATTGACAACTCCCAAGACACTTCTCAAAAACATAAACATAAAGAAAAAAAACATGGTCAACTGAACGCCTCTGTTCTGTCCGTCCCGTCTCAGTGGGACCTGGTGAACACGATCGGAGAGGCGGCTGCTCTCGGAGCGGCGGGAGTCGTGTCCTGGGGAGACATGAACATCACTGACAACGAGGTGAGCAGTCTACTTCTGTACAGAATACTTGGTTGCTTCCTCTGAGGTATGGATTTTAATTGTTCAATTCTCTGTTCAAAGTTTGCACCAAGTGTTAAAGTCATGGAGAGAATAAGAAATTAAGAATAAAGATATAGACAAAGGACAAACTTACATGATACAGATGAGACCGTGAGTGTCTTTACTACATGCTTTTCCCTTGACGTAATAGCATGAGTGTTTTGAAGTTGATCTACACGGTCAGCAAAGAGTTAACGATTCAGTGAGAGAAAATAAAAATAGACTTAACCTTCTCGTCGTTTGCAGGACTCTTGTTTCGACGCGCGCCGTCACTTGGAGCAGGTGATGAACAGGTACATCCTGAACGTCTCCACGGCGACGCAGCTCTGTAGCGAGGGCCTGTGTCAGCAAATGGGCCGCTGCGTGAGAAAGCAGTGGGACAGCGACGCCTTCCTGCACCTGGACTCCCGCAGGTACCGCATAGAAAGGCTGAGGAGAGGGGGCCCCCTGGTGGTGAGAGGTGCGCGGTCCCAGGCCGACGTGGACTGGTACGACAGGTGGTTTGACTGCATGTGCTACACCGAGAAGCCCTGCCGGCGCCCGCTGACTCTGAATACTATAAAGGAGGCTTTTATCACGGCACAAAGAAACTCGGCGGCGCTAATGAAGATGGGCGACTTCGTGCTCCCCATAATGATGCTGATGAGCCTGAACATTCACAAAAAATGCATGTAACTTTGAGAGAGAACTAATAAAAATCACACAGAGGACTGAGAAGCAGCGCCACCTTGTGCCAAATCAACAGACGAACCACTAAACTCATAAGGGGAAAAACGTTACGAAGCTCTTCCTGAATGATTGCATTTGGGTGACGGGAAAATAAGCCAAATATCGAAATACAGAATCCAAACAGACATCATTAAACCAGATTTTCAATGTTTTGCACTGATTGCTTTGATTATTATTATGTAAACGCTAATAACATTTTACAGAGGGGCGTCCCAAGTGATTTTGGGGGTCGCGGCCTGAAAAGTTGTGGAGACCCTGGTCTAAAGAAGCTGTAAACTTTGTGTTGCGTTATGACTTGACATTTATGACAATAGATGTAGCCTGATAAATGTGAATCCTTGTTGAATGCTTTTATTAAAAGAGATGAATTAATTGTATGGCTTTTTTATTTTGTGTTTGTGCAGAATTTGCTTGAAATAAATATACCTTCATTTACGTCTCTAATGCATTTTTATATCTTATATTATCACTGAGCAACAATGTGACATGCCAATGAAGAACCACAGCTACAGTATTACAGTAAATGCGCTATTAGACATCGTCCTCAAGGGGGCGACAAAGCTTTGCTATGTGAAGGGGAAATCTTATGAGAGTGTGATTTCAGAGAGAATAGGCAGCAGCAGGTCTGATTCCCCTAATGAGCACCTGTCCCATGACTAACATTAAGAAGGTGTGGTCTGTTAAATAAAGTGGCTCGGGTTACAAGCCAGTTTCACGATCACAAGATGCAGTGATCAAATTTCATATTGAAGAGTGGATATATTTGAGTGGGTTAATTAACAATTCACCATAGAGCCAGAGCATCAAAAGTCAACTATCAAAATGCAGACGCTCGAGCACATTAATGCTTAACTGGGCCCATCCACACAAAACAAAAACAGGCACAAAGTTTCACGTTTTCTGTTTTCTGAGACACAAAAAGTATAAACTAAAGAGTGTAGCATTACTTACACAGATGTTTCTAACACATTCTTTTGACATTTGTGTGTTTTGTTTGGTTATTCTTTAAAAAAAAATAAAAAAAATTACAGTCACAGACTCCAGACAATATGACATCAAGGGGGGGGAAGGGAATCTTAGTTATTTGGATAGCGCTTTTCATATGACACAAGTCACACCCAAAGCGCTTCCCACATGAAAGGGCTACAATGTTGTGCAAGCTATTCCCACCATTTGAGAACTACCCAGCTGATTTTTGTATATGTTTTTTTAACAGTTTTTTTTTATGTTGTGACTCAATGACATTTTGCTGTCCATTTTCCCCAAATTCTCATTCATGGTGTGGAATGTGTCGCGTACAGAAACACTGAGGCGATTGTGTGAGTGGATCTGGAGCACAGAGAGATGTTATGCCACTTGTTCATCCATATTCAGGACGTCCCGTCAGCTGCTCTCTCACTCCCCTTATGGTCCTGCTCCTCGGTGACAGAGCTCCCTGTTGTGACTACAGCATGAATATTTGATGTTAGATGTTAGAAGTTTCTACCCAATTCATCTGAAAATATCCACACAACAGGTTGTGTTCGTCAAAACATGGTCAGAATTCTGTGGAGGTAGATTGGACGTTTATGCTTAATATTTTTGCAATTACTGGTCCTACAAAAAAAGAAGATTAGCTACATTTCAACGGCTTCTTTGTCAGCAAAGATAAAGGTGTAAGGTTTTGAAGAACACGGATGCGAATGACCAATTTCCCCACAGGAATAATACAATATATCTTAACATTAAGGTCAATATGGCAAATATGTGGATCTTCTATTTGGTTATTCATTTCAATTGGCGAAATTGTTACTAAATCCATCTGAAAATATAACGTCAAATTCTAGAATTGTGCTCGTTGTAACAATTTAAATAACTTCAATTTCACAAGGGCCAATATATGAATGCACTTCCCCAGGATCTCCTCTGTTGTACTTAAGTGAGCTAGCAAAAATTGTTCCCAAGTATTTGTACTTACCTACTATCCCGACCGGCTCACCATGTATCATGATCGTAATCGCCCCTGCCTTTTGACTTTGCCTTGGAGAAAGTAATAATCACCTCTTTGGTTTTATTGAGATTGAGCTCCAGGCCAGAGTGTCAGTCAACGGAAATGCCGTACCCCTAAGGCAAACCTTACTGAGTGACAGGTAGTAAAGTAAAAGTTGTTTTGCTTAAGGCTGAGCTACAGTGACTTCCTCAAATTCCTGAGGTGGTGTTTATTGAGACGAGGAACACACGCTCATCCTGACAGGACAGACACTCCACTATGGGACTAAAGAAGGGAAAGACAATGAGTCCCGAGAGTGAAGTATTTATGTTGGGTTCGAAAGAGCCTATTGTTTGATCCCGAGTCGGACTGCTAACTAAGGCCGTGATTGTCAATTGGTGGTAACCTGGGCCATCTGCAATTTTAGATTTAATAGTCACAGGGATAGCATGTCAGGTTTGGGGACATAATTCCTCACAAATGATGATCAGGTTTCAAAATGTCACCACTGTTTGTGTTGATATTCCTCTGAGTGTGGGCGTAACCTACAGCAGCATGAAATTACAAGACGCATTAAACAGCAGAGAATCCTAAAATTACCACACATGAGACTGCAGGGTGAGGTGCAGCGCCTCCCGGTGGGACGTCCCGTTTGAATCAGAGGTCCTGTCTATAATCTGCCATGTCAGATGGAAGCAGCCGCTCTCGCACAATAACAGCTTATTGTCCCCGTCCTTCGCCTGGGCTGGGGAACGCTGCCGCATTTCTAGGTCAGCGGCTGGGACTCGATGCCCACCGCCCAAACCCTCCTCCCCACAGTTTAACCAATACTAGACCAGAATCAGGAATGTGCCCCCAGCTAAACACCAACCACCACTATCACCAAGGCTGTGTGAACCTGGCAGGACTGGGCCCATTCATTTACTGTAGGGAACGTTGAGAGGACACAGACATGCGGAGGCTATTCATGTTTTTTTGAAAATATGACTTGATTAGATGGATAACATCATTTATTTCAGCGAAGCAGCAATTTTAATGAAGAAATTGCATTTGAATTTTTAAGCTACTGACAGGAAGCGACATAGATAAATGTAAACTTCCAGACTCGCCTTTTTTCCACTGGCACAACATGGTTGACATGGCAACAGTTCAAATGGTTTGCCTCTATCCATGTCACTTCCTGTCAGCGTCCAATAAGGAAGTGAAACTATAAACGTCACAAAAAATTGTCAAACTAAAGAAAGACACATTTTCAAAGACATAAGCTCATACTGTATGTCAGACGTCGGCAATTCCCCCCACACATTCATTATGTCACCCACAGCAATAATGTCCAAGTTTTACATAGACTCTCAGCCTTTATATTTTTGTCATAAATTCATAAAATAATGCATGTGTGCAACAAATAGCCCTAGAACGTAAGATGTTATAAAATGTAGATGTACAAAACACCAGCAGAGGGCGCCACACAACTCCCACTGTTGCAGTGAAATGGGAAGTGGTGCAAATTGAAACCGGCAAACATCTGGACTGGGAAGAGAGTTTCATCACAAAGTACAATACATCTGTCGGAGTACGGGCTGGCGTTTTGAGAGGACTGGAGGGAGATGGACTGAATACGCAGGATTACGGGCACATGCGCAAATTAAGTTAGCCTTTATCCTTTATTAATCTCAGTAGATACATTTGTTCTCTGCATTTGACCCATCCTTAATGTCACTAGGGCGAACTGTCGGTACAGCGAGCTGCTAGCGCGGGGCAGCGCTCGGGGGAGGCAAGTAGCGTCTTCCCCAAGGACACAATGGATACGAACTCAAACTATGGGAATATAAACTTGATTGCCTCACAGCCCCAAAGCCACAGCGGTCTCGAAGGAAGCAGCACTCGAGCCTTGGGTTACACAGTGTGTTAAATAAATAAAGATGTTAGATGCAGCAACAAACGTCTGAGGAGAATCCCGAGCGAGAATTAGATCAGTCTCCGCAAACACAACTCCATTAGGAGAGCGCCTCAGGGCTCAGTGTGAGTGACGTATAAACACAGGTCTGCTTCTGTTACTCAGGATGTTCAATGGAGTGAATGTGCATAATCTGGTATAACAATGCGTGCCGAAAAAGAAACATTTGTAGACGTATTAGTAGCTGTATCTAGTGCAATAGGTAGGGTCAGTACTAACCGAGCTGGAGGTTTTAACCTATTTTATGTTTTAAGTTGATTGGGGCAAACAGAACTTCCAGAGTAAACCCAACCAGACACGGGAGAACAGGCAAACTCCAGTATCCAAGTTATTAACGGGGATTTTAAGTATCCTGGTGTCCAGTAAAGCAAAAACAAGGATATTCTCATATATTCCCAGTTTTCAGGATCTTGTGCCATCTAGACGCAGTGTCCTGGTTTCTGGACACTGCTGTCGTACTGAGCGTGTGCGAACTTTCCAAACAGTTATGGCAGGAGTCGAAACCTTCCCACAGTGATTGTATCTGGTACACGGGCTTTTAAAACTTTGTAAAAACCAACAAAGCATCGCAGTCAACTGTGCAACACCACTGCTTCTCGCTCCGTGGTAGCTCCTGTGGATGTATGCGCCGTTCTCGCACTAAACTGTCACTTTGGGACTCTGCACAAACCTGCACTGTTTGTTTTGTGTCAAATTCTCACATCTGTCACTGAAACGGGACATTGTTCTACAGTTTTAAGTGCTTCCTTGGATAATTCTTGTCTCTGTGTTTAATGTCATAACCAGGACATGACTAATAACCGGGATACTCAAGCGCATGTGCACACGTCAGAGCCGGATCCCGTCTTGCTGATGTGAGTATACTATAATCCATCGCCCACCACATTGGTCACATTATTTAATAGAAAACGATTCTCTTATGTCTGAGCGCCGCTGGCCCTCCTCGCTCCCTCCCCAGTTTTGGGGACGTTCCCAGCGGAGCAGTAGGAGCGTTTGGGTAAAGAGCAGTGGGCCTTGCTGTGCCGTCGCCGCATTGTTTCTGAATGAATGGCGCTGTCTAATTACAGGAGCGGTGAAGGGGCCGCTGTGCCTCGTCCACAAAAGACATGGCCATAAAGGTCTGTGCCAGCAGCAAATCAAAGCCAAACGCTGATTACAGAAGAATGTGTAACAAAGAGTCTCCACTGAGAACAATTAGACCCGAATGGTATGCCATTATTTAGCGGCCTCATAAATATTGCACACACAGCCATCGTTCACAGAGGCGTACCGCGCGAGCGGCTAAGGGCCTGGTATTCAGTAAGGTGTAGTGGGGCGGAAGGGATTCAAGATGGCGGTGAAGGTCCGGAAAAGACAGGTAGGTTTAAAGAATGGTGCCAAGTTGTCAATAAGAACCATCACCTTTAAGTGGCTGTTGGCTATTCTTGTTTAGAGCTGGGGATTGTGTTGTCAAAAAAACCGCTTACGTCCTCTCTCTTGGTGAGCAACCTCAGGAGACATCACTGGAAGTTCACCATCCACACCCACCACAGCTATTTCTGGTGGGAGTGATTCACACAAAACTGCCATGAGGGTGCTCTCCAGATCCTGTCCGGTTCCTTTATTATTATTTTTTTTAACTTAAAGATTGTACCCAAGGACATATCTCTAATGTTTATGATCAAAATGATTTGGGATACTATTTTTTTCTTAAGCAACAATGTCTACACATTTTTCCCAATGCCACTATTACGAAATTGGCTTTTCAAAACAACAAAAGCATCAACCCCAAACCTAATCTGAGGCATGTAAGACTCAACAACTTTTTCATGATATTCTAATTATATGACGAGCCCCTGTATGTATTTGAGCATATACATGGCCAATCCGGCCATACTGCCATTGCTCTGCCCGATGCCGTCAGGTCTCGGCAGCTGAGCAGGAAGGGCCTGGTGTGTTCTATGGGAGACCGCCGGGACCAGCCTGGGTGAATGGAGTGAGTGAGTGGTTGGTGGTGGTCAGAGTCGTCGATGGCGCAGATTGAAAGCTTCGCTTCTGTCAGTCTATCCCAGGGCAGCTGTAGCTACAATAGTAGCTTACCGCCACTGAGTATAGAGTTAGTGAATAATATAATGTAAAGCATCTTTGCGTGCCCAGCGCTACATAAAACCAGTGCATTATAGAGTTCAGGGCTGTGATGATCACTAAGCATCATGGGATTTGCAGTAATAATATACTAATGGAGAATTTAAAAGGTAAAATACTGGAGTTACACATTAAAACACTTGGACACCACAGTGAGTTAGATGTATTTGTTAACGGAGTCGTTCCGTTATTTATGTTGTTTTTAGCTAATGTTAATCTATGTAAAATGTATGCCAACAGCCACAAACATGGCGGGTCTCCTTGAAAACAGACGATTTTCCCGAACTGTATTATCATTATTATGAGCACCTTAGGGACAGTAATACAAAACCTTATTGGTATTTTAAAAAATCTTGCGCTGGCAGACACCAGCTCAGACACCCCCAGTGGTAATAACTGTGTGAATAAAAGTCTGTCCTGGTCCTCGTTGCTATGACGACGCACACTGACAAAGACCTGCCTGTCTCTGCCCCACCGGCTCCAGGGCTGCTGAATCCTGCTGAGTCGGGGTACGGAGCATGACACAGCAAACTCACAGGCCGCAGCGTTTTACATGATTCTCTTTTGTTTTTTTTGTCACTGATAGAAGTGAATCTGACTTCATTTCCTGGCAGTGGTTGGTTGAAGCAACATTGGTTTTGGGAGTTAAGACACGACTCGTCTGCAAACACAATGCTCCCAGTGTGACCCAGGACCAGCCCCTTTTCTTCAGCTGCTCACTTCTTTGTTTATGTCTCAGCTGCAACAGACATTTTTCTGCAGAAATAACAAGTCTGTTGTAGAGTTTATAGCCCCCGTCAGATAAGGACATGGCATTTTCCAGAAATATATTTTGGAGGAACTAGAACACCAAGAAAACTACAGTGAACAATGTGTATGAGAAGCACACAACATTATGCATTAAAATCAGTCAACTAAAACAAAACATGACATGCAAAGCTAGGGAACATATTCGAATAAAACATACATGTAACTTTTCTTCTTGTTTCCTGAATGTGGGTTCGAAGATAAGGCATGTTATCATGTAAAAAGCTAATGTTATGGATTGGAGCAGTGCAGGGGAAGTAGCAGTTTGATCATGAAAAGCCACCTGTCCCCCCCTAAAGTGGAGTAAAGCTGAGTGATCGTGTCTTACAAATCTTTTTAATTAAGTACTTTCCATCTCTTGTGACAAACCTCATGAATTCATGACAAACAGCACTAGAACTAAAATGGCCAAAAAAATCTGATTGACATCAACAACAGAATCTGCAGCAACATTTCCAATATTTTACTCTACTGTACATGTGATCCATTCAGTCAAAGAGACTCAACATACAAAAACCGGGATTTAGAGCCAAGTTGCCACGTTGTCAGTGCCTCGTTTACACACCATTAACTGAGTAAGTGCTCTGTATTTAACAGGAAGTGTCTAAATGTGACAAGGGTTCATTTACTCTCGACTGTAACAAGCGAGTAAGTGCGTAAAGACTAGAACATGAGTAGAGTCATATTCATACGCCATAATGGTTCACAACATAGCAATAACTCATGTGATTTAAAAAGAAAATGGGGTTAATTTAAAATACTAGATAAATTATGTTACCTAACAATGTGCGGTTTCATTCATCACTTCTGTAAACTGTAGCAGGGCGGGTGTCTTTTGAATCAATTCAAGTCGATGCGATCGGTAGAGCATGGCCTCGCACCCCCCTGACCTTCATGATCTCAACAGTGCGTGCCGACAGTGGAATAGGCTGCAGTAGCCGGCGTCTCCCCGCGCGTGGTATTATAAGGGGACAGTTCGATTTCGGTCGCGGTGCCGCCATTGCCATTGTCATTGGTCGTGGCGGGAGATCTCTCCGGCCCGCAGTCCTCCAAACAGCAGCAGCAACAATCCAGGATAGCCTTCGTGAACGGCTGGCAAAGAGAAAACAACAATATCGGCGTGACAGCGGATTTGCAAAACAGCAACAGCTGGCTGACTAATTTCAATATCTCCAAAGTCCTCCGCGGGATACCGGCGGCCATGTACGTGCTCAGGATGTTGCAAATGTTTTCTGGTATGATGCAAAAGCCGTAGACGATCGCCAACGCCACCACGGCGCAGTTCATCTGGCTTTCCAGCTGGATCTGCTTCTTGCTACCCCGGACGTTGTTGCGCTCGGCCTGGCGAATCTTATGCGCCGTGGCGAGCGAGCAAAAAATGGTGAAGAGCGTGGGCAAGCAGAAGTAGCAGCCGAAGTACCACCAGAGCCTGGCCCCGTCGTAGGTCAGGCCCAGGACGTACAGCGTGTCGGGGAGGTCCGTGGATATCCGGATGACGCAGCGTTCGCACGGCGTGGTAACCTCGGGGGGGTCCGACTCTTCCGTGACCAGCTGTCGGATCAGCAGCTCGGGGAGGGCCAGGAGGAGAGCGCCGATCCAAATGACGGCGAGTTTAGCGGTGGTGGAGGCCCAGTTCTCGATCATCTCGTAGTAGTTCTGCACATTGTTGGCGGCGCGGAAACGGTCGATGCACAGAGCACACAGGGTGAAGGTGGTGACTCCCAAAGAGGCGACCTGCACAGATAGGGCGGGTAAAATTCATTCTAAAAGTCCATGTTGTAATAAAATAATGATTGGTATCATTTATACCACAGTCATAGCCGTGTTCAAAGGTGGAAAGAAGCAACTTTAAGTATGACCATGTGTTGTGTTTTTTAAAAGCCTGAAACTGCACTCTCTAGAACAATAGGTGGCGCTGTGCAGATGTACTGTCAAAGCCATCGACTCACAACAAAGAAGGGGATTTGTGTTTTTGAAACTGTGTACTTTCCACTTTATTGGAGTACTTATTAGTATTTTCTAAAGCAAATACTACTTTCATTCAAGTAAACATTTGAACAAGCTACTTTTAGTTTTATTGGAGTAATATTTGACCAGTTTTATCTGTACTTTTGCTCAAGTAATGAAATCATAATACTACCAGTGGTGGTCAAAGTATGCAATGTAATCAGATACCCTGCAGGAATAATAAGCTGACCAAAGGGTGAGATACAGACCACCGATGTTAAAACACGAAAGCTCCTAACCATGCATGAAGGGTTCGTCCCCAAATCCAGCACCCTGAGACTGTACGCAGTACAGGCAGCAGTAACCCTCAGACTGGAGGAGTGGCTACAGCAGATCCCAGGAAATACTTCAGACATCTCGGTCCAGAAAAGTGCAGTTCTAGGAAGTGCAAAGATACTGCGCAGAACCCTCAAGCTCCCAGGACCCGAGCTTGGAGGAAAAAAGAGGCCGCCCGCGGAGGGTGGGGAGGAGTTTTTTGTTTTCTATGTATATACACTCAACGAAAATTTAAACGCAACACCTTTGTTTCTGCTCCCATTTTTCATGAGATGGACTTAAAGATCTAAAATTCATTCCAGATACACAATATTACCATTTCTCTCAAACATTGTTCACAAATCAGTCTAAATGTGTGATAGTGAGCACTTCTGCTTTGCTGAGATAATCCATCCCACCTCACAGGTGTGCCACATCAAGATGCTGATCTGACATCATGATTAGTGCACAGGTGTACCTTATACTGCCCACAATAAAAGGCCATCCTGAAATGTGCAGTTTTGTCTCACAGCATTGAGGGAGCGTGCACTTGGCATGCTGACAGCAGGAATGTCAATCAGATCTGTTGCTCGTGCATTGAATGTTCATTTCTCCACCATAAGCCGTCTCCAAAGGTGTTTCAGAGAATATGGCAGTACATCCAACCGGCCTCACAACCGCAGACCACGTGTAACCACACCTGCCCAGGACCTCCACATCCAGCAGGTTCACCTCCAAGATCGTCTGATCGTCTGAGACCAGCCACTCAGACAGCTGCTGAAACAATTGGTTTGCATAACCAAACAATTTCTGCACAAACTGTCAGAAACCGTCTCAGGGAAGCTCAACTGCTCGTCGTCCTCATCGGGGTCTTGACCTGACTCCAGCTCGTCGCCGTAACAGACTTGAGTGGGCAAATGCTCACATTCGATGGCGTCTGGCACGTTGGAGAGGTGTTCTCTTCACGGATGAATCTCGGTTAGGGTTAGGTGAACATCACCTCATGTTTCAGCAAGACAATGCACGGCCCCATGTTGCAAGGATCTGTACACAATTCTTGGAAGCTGAAAATGTCACAGTTCTTGCATGGCCAGCATACTCACCGGACATGTCACCCATTGAGCATGTTTGGGATGTGCTTGACCGGCGAATACGACAGCGTGTACCAGTTCCCACTAATATCCAGCAACTTCGCACAGCCATTGAAGAGGAGTGGACCAACATTCCACAGGCCACAATTGACAATCTGATAAAATCTATGCGAAGAAGATGTGTTGCACTGCATGAGACTGGTTCTGAGTCCCCAGACCCCCAAGAAAGCAAAAAACTGCACATTTCAGGGTGGCCTTTTATTGTGGGCAGTATAAGGTACACCTGTGCACTAGTCATGATGTCAGATCAGCATCTTGATGTGGCACACCTGTGAGGTGGGATGGATTATCTCAGCAAAGCAGAAGTGCTCACTAACACACATTTAGACTGATTTGTGAATCAGATCTTTAAGTCCATCTCATGAAAAATGGGAGCAGAAACAAAGGTGTTGCGTTTATATTTTTGTTGAGTGTATATATATATATATATATATATATATATATATATATATATATATATATATATATATATATATATATATATATATACACACACATACTGTACATACACGTATACACACATACTGTACATACACGTATACACACATATGTATATACACGTATACACACATATGTATATACACATATACATATGTATATACATGTGTAAATATTCACATGTACATATACACATATACATATATATATACACATTATATATATATATATATATATATATATATATATATATTATATATATATATTATATATATATATATATATATATATATATTATATATATATATATATATATATATACACATACATGTGTAATATATATATGTATATACATGTGTAAATATTCACATGTACATATACACATATACATATATATATACACATTATATATATATATATATATATATATATACATACATGTGTAATATATATATATACACACATGTGTAATATATATATATATACACATGTATAATATATATATATATATATATATATATACACACACACATGTGTAATATATATATATATACACATGTGTAATATATATATATATACACATGTGTAATATATATATATATACACATGTGTAATATATATATATATATACACACACACACACACGTCGATCCATTGTCTTTCACTTGCCGCATCGTGGGAGCAGCTGTTGGAGCTACTCTACTCGCATTGCAACAGCCCCTATGGCTCCTCCTGCAGGTGGTGGGTCCACAGAAGGACGGCCTCATGGTTCTAACCGGGCCTGTTGGTCTCTCATAAGGGGCTTCTGCACCGCTCTTTGTCTGACCCGTCACCTAGGACCTGCCCCTGGTAGGACAAATTTTTTTTTTCCTAACTTAGTCCGTAATCTTTAGTGCAGACCAGGGTCAGAAGAGCTGCACATACGTTTTTCCTAGAAGCAGAAATTACTTCAAGTGGAACAAGTGTCTTCAAGCGCCTCAAGACATTAATAATCTATTTATAAAATGAAATTACAAAAATACTGTACATGGCTTTCACTTTTTAACGATTTAGATTGTTTTTAAGTTACCAAGGTTGTAGTCATACCAACACATTTTTAGCACAATACTTGTTTCTCTTCAAAGTGGCATTGACCTTAAAACGTTATTTTTCTTCCTCATAGATGACCGACTCCATGTTATAACAGATGTGCTGCTCTGACATTTTGTTACTAATAACACAAAATAAATATCATCATTCTCTGTAAATGCAGCATTATCTTTAAGTCGTAAAGGCACTGTGTGAAAGTAAGTAGGTTAATGCGTCGACCCCTTAAGTGTTGGGGGTGGGACGCCCCATTAGGTCCAATCCTCCTAGTGTTTTAGGGGGGATTATTGTGCTCTTAAACTACAAAGGCGTGTACAGTATAGTTTGGATCTAATGGACATATAGCTACAACATGCAGCATATCGATATCAACTATGACTAATCCATATCTTTTGAATGAGTACTTAATAGCCTTTTATTTAAGCAGTGTGTAATCCACCCATATCAGTATTTACAGTACCAGAAAGAGACTTATCCTTCAACCAATTGATATAAACTCCTAAGAAAACCAATACAAGACCCTACCCCAATCTATACGTTATACAGTAAAAGCAGACGTGTATGTGCATGTAATTATTAAACGTTTTCATACATCGTTATCCGGCAAGTTTTTCATGTGGTGGTTGCAGCAGTAGCAACAGCACAACGTTCTTTTAACATTACGATGACTCTCTTGTTTACTTAGACTTCGTCAGCCACTGACTGATTCTATAAACTGTTTTGGTAAAGCTTCTTTGGTAAGAAACGATGCCAACTCACTAAATGGTTTGGACAGACGAAAGAGCCTTACGACCCTAAGTCAATTTTACTAACAAAAATAAATGAATAAATCGACTCAGCCTTCTGTCCCCCGCAGAGACTGTACAGGACAGTCTCTGCGGGGGTCCAGATCTAATCCCCCAAAGTCTGAAGATTAAGGACCATACACATTTCAATTCAGCAACATTAAAAACAAAAACAAGTTATATATTTATTTCTGGGTTAGGCGACATCCCAGCAGGTCAACGATGTAAGATTGTGCAGACAGATATAACCCCTGGCCAGCCAAACGCAGATTAAACCATTTATTTGAGAGAGCAGGGGTGTCCAAACTTTTTTTCCCTGGGCCACATATCAGTATATCAAGGGGAGGGCCACTGATTGATGGTCAGTGCAGTTAAACATTCAATGTTAACAAAGGTTTAAAACGTGCCCCACACCTTTACTTAGAACCTTAATTCCGGCTTTGTCTTACATCAAAATGATAGGTTTTGATGTTACAATTGTGTAGAATTATAAGACTTATCGTAAAAGTAGCCTATTATTTCTGGAAATGTACGCCAATTTAGTAAGAAGCTTGAGGGTCTCCAAAAATTAAGTCTAAGGACCACATTTGGCCCCTGGGCCGCACATTGGGAACTCCTGGAGTTGTGTGAGGTAGTTCACACTCACCGAATTTAAAACTTAATACATTTTTACTTTCACTGAGAGGACATTACACACTGGCAATCGTCTCTTACTCACCTCCAAATATGGGATGATCCTGCACGAGAACTCCCCCAGCAGCCAATCCTTGGTGAGCTCGTGAAACACGACCAGCGGGAGGCAGAAGAAAACCACCACAAAGTCCCAGAGCGCGAGGTTGGCCAACAGCGAGTTGGAGATGCTCCTCATGTAGTAGTTATGACACACGATACACATCAGCGACACGTTACCGAGGAGTCCCACGCTCAAAATCAGCCCGGCCACTATCAGCACGGCGTAAGCCCCGTACGTCTCCGCGGTCACGGGGTAAAAGGGGTTTTTGTGGAGCTTCCGTTTAGGTTTGAAACTCACCGGGGCCAGGGGAGTGCTGTCGGGGAAGTCTGTGAGCGAATACTCGTTCTCAAAGTCACTGGTGTTGAGTAGAAACGGGGAGACCATCTCCTGCGCCATCGCAACAGGTGCGCTTTCTCTGCCGGACTCTTTTCGCTTCTCGCGTCTAGAGCTTCGTATATGTCGGATCTTACGCCAAGAACTCCCTTTACTTCCATTTCTAACGTGTTCACCATCTTCTTCGAGTCTTTTGGCTGTAAATCCAACTTTCTGAAGCGCCCTTTCATGGCTATTCGTTGTGCGTAATGCGTCTTTTCCAACTACCCAACCTTTACGCATGGTGTTTTCGACACTTCGTTGCCTTAAAACTTTTCCTTCATCAAAAACGGAGGCCCGGGCAGTGGCACCATGCTCGTCAGGCGTGTCCTCCCCGCGGACACTGCCCCGTTCAGGGCTTTGAGAAGCGCGTGATCCATACTTGTCGTTTTCTTGCGCGTGCTGTTGTCCCGTTATGGCTTCGCTACACAGCCACAAAGATAAGAGCTTGAGGACTAAGTACAGCATGATGCGGGGCAAGGAGACTCGTGTTTAGACTAAACAAACGGCACTTACATTATCAGTTAATATGGTCAGCCAGAGAAAGTGACAAAGCGGGTGAATTTTAGTCATGTTTTGGAGTTTTTGCGCAGCAGTTGGTGCGTATTGGCGCGGCTCTGGTCTCTAAACATGACGTAAACAAAAATAAGAAAAAAAGCCCTCTGTATTCTGATGAGTAAAAGGTAATTTTCCGTAGATCCACAAGTGGTTTGTTTAGGTTCTCACAGCCGTGGTAAAGTTATCTCCTCCGGGGATGAGGGCAACACGGACACAGAGGCGCATCTGAGAACGCACGGACTGTGGGAGGACGAGTGGGCGGAGACTCGTGTCAAAGTCTGGCCATCACTCATTTTGGCGAGAATTAGTAATGAGGCAGTTTAGAATAAAAGCACAGAATATGTATAGCTGTTCAAAAGAGCCCATCTAATAAGAACTGCATTTCACAATAGACAACGACTTGTCAAAGTGTTGAACAAGTTACAATTTGAAAAAAAGCAATGACACTGAGATCCAACAAAACGATGCACTTTAACCTCTTAACCCCCCGCCTGAACCGAGCACATTTTCTCCAGTTTGGCTGTACCCAAATCTAAAATCTTCTTGAAAGTGTCAAAATAACACACAAAAAATGAGAACAAGGATGAA
Organism: Proterorhinus semilunaris; assembly: GCA_021464625.1. Taxonomy (NCBI): domain Eukaryota; kingdom Metazoa; phylum Chordata; class Actinopteri; order Gobiiformes; family Gobiidae; genus Proterorhinus; species Proterorhinus semilunaris. Next base: position 23,783,586 of record CM038356.1, on the reverse strand, counting down.
AATGCAACAAAAAACATGAACAAGTGACAAAAATGTGTGACGAAAAAGCCACATAAGAGTGACAAAAAGCAATGAAAGTGTGGCAAAAAATGTGACAAAAACACAACAAAAAAGCAATGGGAAATGCATGTAAAAAAAGTATATATAAAAATATTTTGTAGGTCTTAGCTTTCAAATGAGGCATTACTCTGGCCTATAGACTGTAAACTTTTAGATTTCGGTAAAGCTGAACTGGAGAATGTCATAAGAGATACTTTACGACAGTAGTCTCACGTGCCGTAAATTACATCTGGCCTGGTTACCGGGGTAACTCCCGCGATGACGATATACCTCTTGTTTTACCTGCATGTTGGTTATGCAAGTTCCGAACCCGAAGTAAAAGCCTTGCACTACGCACGACGTTTTGTGTGGACATTCAATTACTTTACATGGTGTCAGAAGTTGGTGACGGACGTACGGCTTCAGGAAAATGCCCAAGTTTAATCCACCGGAGAGTTTCCCGTTCGACCGCCCGACTGAATGGGGTGATTGGAAGCAACGCTTCCAGCGTTTTCGCGTCGCTACGAAGCTGAACAAGGAGGACGGTGAGGTCCAAGTCAGTTCATTGATATACGCCATGGGCCCGGAGGCTGAAAATATTTTTAAGGCATTCACTTTTGCGGAGGACGCCGATAAAGAAAAGTTTGACGTCGTGTTAGGAAAATACGATGAATACTTCTACCCCAAAAGGAATGTTATTCATGAGCGCGCATGTTTCCACCAGAGGGTGCAGCGGCCCGGTGAGAAAGCTGAAATGTTTATCAGAGCTCTTTATGAACTATCGGAACATTGTGACTTTGGGGCACAGAGAGAGGAGCATATCAGAGACCGTATAGTGGTGGGAATTAGCGACAAGGAGATGTCTCGTAAACTGCAGTTGGAGACGCAGCTTACATTATCCCAAACTATTCAGGCCGTGCGCCAGTCCGAGGAGGTGACCAGGCAGGTGAACCAGCAGGGCGATGCGTGCGCAGCGGTGCAGGAGGTCTCACATGCAAAATCTCCATACAGAGGTAGACAGCAGTGGAAAAATAAAAAGAGAGAAAGTGGTGAACCAAAATGTGGAAGATGTGGCAAACTAAAGCACAGAGACCAGGATAAGTGTCCAGCCAATAAATCAACGTGCAACAAATGCAAGAAAGTGGGCCACTGGGAAAGAATGTGCCACAGTAAGTCAGTCAGAGAAGTGACAGACGCATCTGTTTCTCAGACGCCATATTTCCTAGGTGCAGTCACAGACACTAAGAGAGACCCTGAGTGATCTTGACGGAGTGGCCATCTACATGGACAATGTACTGGTGTACGGCGACACAGCAGAACAGCATGACCAGCGCCTAAACAAAGTATTGGAGAGAATCGAGTCGGCAGGCTTGAAGTTGAATAAAGACAAGTGCGTGTTCAGACGGAACCAACTTCACTTCCTGGGCCAGGTGATTGACAAGTCAGGAGTAAAACCAGACCCTGACAAAGTAAAAGCTATTAAAGAGCTGCCAGAACCACAGACTGTCCAGGATCTGAAACGGGTCTTGGGCATGTTCACATACTTGGGAAAGTATATTCCACATCTGTCAACAGTGGGTCAGCCTTTATACGAACTGTTGAGATCCAAGACTACATGGACGTGGGACCACCCACAGAAGGAGGCGTTTCAGCGCATCAAAGACATCCTGTCTACGTCTCCTGTTCTGAAGTTCTATGACGTGAACCGACCTACAGCTGTATCAGCCGACGCTAGCAGCTATGGCATTGGAGGCGTGCTGCTACAACTACACGATGGGGACTGGAAACCGGTCGCGTATTGTTCTCGCCGCTTATCCGACGCCGAAACCAGATATGCCCAGATAGAAAAAGAATGTCTGGCAAGTGTTTGGGCGTGTGAGAGGTTCGAGAAGTACCTGGTCGGGCTGGAGAACTTCAAGTTGGTCACTGACCACAAACCTTTGGTGCCGCTGATGAATAAAAAGGATCTGGACAATGTCCCGATACGTTGCCAAAGACTGTTGATGAGGCTTATGCGGTTCAAGCCTACGGCTGAATATGCACCAGGCAAGACTCTCACTGTAGCAGACACGCTCTCTCGCAGCCCAGTACAGTGCACAACAGAGGCAAGTGACACACATTCAGATGTAGAGTGTTACATTGCAGCTGTTATCAGCAGCATTCCAGCCACACCACAAAGACTGGAGACCATAAGGCTTGCCACTGCAGCTGACAGTAACTTGCAGATGATACTGCAGTACATCAAGTCAGGTTGGCCAGAATATGTAGGAAATGTTCCTATTGCCATCAGAGACTTTTACCCAGTCAGAAGTGAATTGTCAGAGTGCAATGGGATCATCACAAGAGGCTGTCGCATGCTGATTCCGTCTACTTTGAGAGCGGACATCCTGGATCGGATCCATGACGGACATCAAGGTCTGACTAAATGCAGGGAGCGGGCCAATGAATCTGTGTGGTGGCCTGGCATTTCTACTGATATCAAACTGAAAGTTGAATCCTGTCAAACCTGCCGTGAGATGAAGCACACACAGCGAAGGGAGCCCCTCATCTCAACCATTCTTCCTGACAGGCCCTGGCAAAGACTTGCAATCGACCTGTGTGATTATAACAGGCACGCTTACCTGGTAGTGTCAGATTACTTCTCCAGATTTATCGAGATACTCCACATGCCAACAACTACTGCCTCACAGGTGGTGCTGAAGTTGAAAACACTTTTTGCACGCTATGGCTGCCCGGACCAGGTTGTTTCGGACAACGGACCCCAGTTTGCATGTACGGAGTTTAGAGACTTTGCCCGGGACTTTGACTTTGAACACATCACCTCGAGTCCGCATAACCCCCAGGCGAACGGACAAGCGGAAAGAGGAGTGCAAATTGCAAAGAGGATTCTGATGCAGAAAGACCCTTTACTCGCTCTCATGTGTTACCGCTCTACCCCGTGCGCCACCACAGGTGTGAGCCCAGCTGAATTGCTCATGGGGAGAAGGATTAAAACTACACTTCCGACGCTTGAGTCAAACCTCCAACCCCAATGGCCTGATCTACAAGCAGTCAGGAGTAAGGATGCAAGGGAGAAACGGAAGCAAGCCTTCTATTTCAATCAGCGCCATGGTACAAAACTCCTGCCACCTCTGAAACCGGGCGATTCTGTTCTCTCCAAGCTGGACCATCAGAGTGTTTGGGGATCACCCGCTATTGTTACTGGTGACAGCGCTACCCCGAGATCTTATGTCATCGAGACGCAAAATGGGGCAACTCTAAGACGCAACCGTCGCCATCTGCTGTGCGTGCCTGCATCCTCTGTTACCACGCCACCTCCATCACTACAGCAGCCGCAGCCTGATGCTGTCCAACAGGCTGTACCTACCGTTTCTACAGACACTGCGTTGCCTGCTACCCAGCCTCGCCCACCTGATGATGGACTGCTATACACACGGTCTGGTAGGTTATGCAGACCTGTAGAAAGACTGAATCTGTAAGGGTGTACGAAGAACGCTGCCCGAAAAAAAAAAAAAAAAAGTGAAGTGTTAAGAATGTTAAGTATTTTTGCACTGTTTATATTACCGTTTACATTTTGGAATTCTGTGTTATTGAAACAGCTAATGAAAGAGTTTCTTACAGTATCTTTCACAAGGTTTTGATTTTGCTACAGAACGTGTAAAAAAAAAAAAAAGAATTGAAAAGGGGAGATGTCATAAGAGATACTTTACGACAGTAGTCTCACGTGCCGTAAATTACATCTGGCCTGGTTACCGGGGTAACTCCCGCGATGACGATATACCTCTTGTTTTACCTGCATGTTGGTTATGCTAGTTCCGAACCCGAAGTAAAAGCCTTGCACTACGCACGACGTTTTGTGTGGACATTCAATTACTTTACAGAGAATACGCACTTGGTAAAGGCGGGGGTTGTGCTCACCACCTAGTGTACAACCCAATCATGAATCTCAATCTCATATGAACTATAGAAAACTTACACAAACCATTTAAAACTAATATTTTTATTTATAAAACACACAGCTAAAACCCTTTAAAAGCATGTCATAATAAATCTACACATTTACATTTTTACAGAGTTGACGTGAATGTGTAATGTTACAAATAAAAGGTAAAACACCCAAGCTAATGGGGTCAGGGGGTTATGCGGGGTCGGGGTCAGGGGTGGATCTGCAGAGAGTGGTGTGGCAGAGCTGGTAAACCGTCTGGCTAATGCCTCTGTCATCTTTGGCTTCATATGACACAAGACACACATCCAACCACGGGCGCCGCGCTGAGGAAAGAAGTGGCTGAGCATTAAAGTAATATGCTTGGTTTTCTATTTAAAGCACTTACCTGTGCTGCCCTCTGGTGGACACAGAGACTCCATGGTGTGATGGATGTGGTTCTGAGATTCCTGGTTAGTGGCAGCATCAGCAGCACAGACGTTAAAAAATAACTCCTGACGATAAAGAAAAGGGCAGTCGTTATGACTGAGGGGACGCATTTTACATTTTTACTTTTGGACATGAAAAAAATCTTACATAATCATATTAAACATCTATAAAAAGAATGAATCGAGCACTACAACTACAGCACAACGGTGGCCCGTCAGGATGGCCAAACTGCTACACTAATATGCAAAAAGATTGAGTTTGAATATTTGATTGACTTGATGTTGGAAATGATTGTAATTCTAACACAACAGTTAATGTGAGCCCTTTTTCCACTGGAGCCATAGTATCCCAGGATTTAACAGATTTTGAAACTCTAGCTGTGTTCTGACCTACAATTATATCACTGAGCACAAGAGCTACAAGATTAGGATTTTTTACATGATTAATTGTAATAATAATAATGTATGGTGAGTAGGGATGGGGCAAGATCTTGTGCCACGAGATGTTATTGTTTTTATTTTTTAATAGGCTGCAATATATATATATATATATATATATATATATATGCCTTGATGTAAAACTGCTTATAGGGCCTTTGGGAATGTAGGCAATAGTTCTCTAACTGTGTGTACTTAAAGGTCCTATATCATGCCAAATTGACTTTTTTGGAGCTTTTAACGTTGTTATGCTATTTCCTTCTCAAAAACACCCCCAGAACGATTTTTGGCTTCATTCCTGAATCCTGCTTCTGAGCAGCTGCTCCGCCCTCTCCTGGAAATTCGACTGAGTTGTGACAATCTGACGTATTTTATGTCATAGTGTCAAACAGAAAGGGCCAGACCTCTGTAATGTAATGCCTTACGGCCTGATTTTAATTTATAAAACAGCTTTTTCATTATTTCTGTTGTAAGAAAAAAATTCTGGTCTGTGCTGTGTCCCGGGAGAGTAAACTATAGCACCCCTGGAGGATCCGAACAGAAGTCATGTTTGTGAAGAAGGAGCTCTTTCTAACATACTCTGGACACCCCTTGTTCTTTTTTCTTACCCAACGATAATGTCACGGATGCGCGTTTGGCTACGAGAGGAACAGGACTATTCAACCTTTCTAAAGAAGAGTGCACTCGCCAGAAGTTGGAAATTCTGTCCGGGATTCAGCTACTATATCAACCAACCTGGTGGATGCTTGGTGAACCTTGGCCAGAATCAAAGTGGATTAACTTTTATAACCAATGCGAGTCCCATAATGTAAACACCCGATGCGGAGGCCAGGCTGAGCGGCGAGTCAATCAAAACGCGTGTTAGCGTGTGTTAGCCATTTATGAAACTGTGTTGCGCATGTCAACTCCTTATAACTGCATTATGTGAAGTGACTTCACTTTTTGCAGCGATATTTATATCTATAATACTGTAAATGTGGAATGAGCGGAGAGAGGGGGGCGGAGGTAACTGAATCGAAGCGTCTCGTCTTCTGGGTTTGGAAAATACCCCCAGAAAATACTTATATTTCTCTCAAAAATGACTACTCCATAGTGATAGAGGTACAATATATCATATAAATGCCTATAGTTTACTTTGGAATGGCTAAAATAGCACGATAAAGATCCTTTAATATATTCATTGGCACTTAAAAAAGAAAGAACGTTTTCATATTCAGGCGCTGGGGACCGCCGCGTCAGTGTTTAAAGGGACTATACAGGGTTTAAACATGTTAAAATCATGTATTTTCCTCCCCTACATGTTCCAGCAATGTTCTAATGTGTAGAATGAGCCCCGACCCTGTTCACCACAACTGCCTCCAAAATCCTGCACAGTCACTCAAAAATGTGTTAATTCGGGTCCGAATTGCCGTCATGCACGAGCCTGGCTAACACCAGACCGCTGTGTGCGCTCGAATCCTTCCGAATTGCGCAGCAGCCTGGGGGCCATGGCCGAAATCTTCGCATGTGCTTGGGGACCAATCACAGATCGAGGAGGGACGGTAAGACGATGACGCACTATTCAACATTGTATTGTAGTTTGTTTACGGATAAAAAAAAATAAAAAAAGTTTATTTACGGACCCAACATGACAGCAGAAGACGCGACGCCATCTTTCGATCAAGCTTCAGACCGTGTTCTATAGTTTAGCTTGAAAGTTTACAGCACGTACGTCATATGTCATCTGATACGATGATACGATTGGCTATGGCTACGTGCAGAGGCATTATAGACATTCGTAGCACCGAATAAACGGCTATGGACAATCGTAAACCACACCTCTCCTACGAGAAAATGGTGGTCCCCAGACTGAATATCACTTGTGATTTTAGTCTGGCGTTAGTTGTTACATGTAAGACCTGAGGTGGCAGTAGTGAGTATAAAAATGTCCAACTTGCATCTAGTTCCACTAAACCCGCAGACAGGAGCCGCTGCACATTCACGCCTGCACTCCGTACTTTCTCTTTCATTTTGTACCAAAGTCTGCGCTTTTGGAAGCTACGCTTTACCGCTGCACGCCTTGGCGAGTTCGGGTCGATCAGTCTTCTATTTTGCGATTGTACACAGCTTTTTTTCTGACCCGCACTAACCCGACCCGCTGGAAATCAAACTCGAACCACCCGATCCGAAGAAAAGTGTCTCAGTTTGCCGACCCGAATCTGCACACATTAAAAAACAGCGTCATGAGTCAGGCTGCAGCTGGCCCGTCTCTCAAACGGGAGCGCGTCACGTGACCGCGAGTTTACAGTGGAGAATTAGCACTTGATGCTTTGTTTTGCTACTGCACCGCAGAGGAATCTTTGAAATCGCTTATGGACTCATCAGGAAATGAGGAGCAGAAACTATCATGAGGCTGTACTTCTACCACGTCATGGACAACTGTTTCTGTCAAACTAAACAGAGTTTGGACTAACGTGGAACCGCCTTAACCTGACGCTACAAGGAATTGCTCTCCTCAGGTTAGTTGGATGGTGTGTCTTTGTTATTTTAGTTTTACTTTGCTTCTTGCTAATGCATTCTTTTCACCACGTGCAAGTGTCGTATGTGCTTGGGCACTGCTGTTGCTGCATTTGTAGCGGTGATCAAGTCATACAGAAGCGATAGGCTAAACATTCAACAAAACACTGCCGAGTTGGTGTGGCCAGCGGCGGCGCCAGACATTTGTCATAGGGGGTGCTTAGGGGGTGCTGAGGTCTTGCCTGGGGGTGCTCAGCATAACATACAGTTATGTGCGCAGTCAGTTGTATTGGGCAACATAATCCAATAATAACGTATGTACGCGTGTATTCCACCGCAAGCGCATGGGAAAATATCCTACAGAGTGGATTGCAAAAGCGTCAGCAGCCGGTGGAACTGTTGCGCGCGGTGGAGGACAGGAGGATGCGCTCCGGATCCGCGTTTGTTTACCATGAGGCACATCGCACAGAAGAGCCACCGCGGAGTTGTTTTTATGTGACCCGCGTGGGAAGGACATGTGTGTTCCAGTGTGCCATAACAGCATGTCATCTTTACGAATGTCCCCTTTTAAACACACCCTGGCTGCATGCAAGAGTTGCATCAAGCATAATAATATAATCAAAATAATAACTTTGGTAACACTGTACTCGAGCCATGAATATAGATCAAACCAGCCTTTATTAAAACTGCGCTGCTGCGCTCCATATTGTCTTGTGGGGTATTTCTGTAAGAGTGGTTGGCTGGGACCATTTTGTGGATGTGCGTTGATATCAGTACAAGACTGAGACTCCGGACCAGCAGTACCCGAAACTACATTAGAACCTGCAGCTTCATTAGCATCGGTCGCCTCATTAGCTTCGGCCCGCGGTGGCACTCTTTTACCTTCCTCCTCCTCCTCCTCCGAGTTCGAAGAGATTTCCTCACAGGTGTTTGGCATAGATTTTGAGTTTGTACAAACGGCATTCCCCGACTCATTTTCCGTAGACTCCACTCGGGGTCGTTTATGCTGCGTTTACACATAAGCACGATGCGTTACGAATGTAATTTTTTCGTCATTCGTGACGTTCGTGACGTGACTTAACGCATCTCAATGGGATTCTTAACAGAACGCATCAGTTCGTGACGTTCGTGGAGAAAGTTTTTGTCTGTCAAAAAATCTTCCACGAATGTCACGAATCCCCCTCTGTTCGTGGAGTTCGCAACGGAGCGTGTCCTTTCGTGAGGAGTAGTGGTGCTTTGTAATTCAGCGTGAGAGCATTCGTGGAGCAGAATCACCGTTTTCGGGCTCAAAATGGACAGAAAACCACGGTACGCCCAAAGTAAATGTTCGTACCTGCAGTAGCTATGCCAAGGAAAAGTGTCACAAACTCGGCCAATCCGCGCTCCAAGCCACGGACAGCCCCTGGCGCTGCCGCTCCGCGGGGTGCTGAAAGTGTTCCTCCGACCTTTCTTCCTCCTGGGTCGTACCTGATGTTCGGGAGTTGGAGCCAGACGAGCCCAATGACTCAGGGGAGAGCACGGCCTCTGCTCCGCCTCCAACCCGGTGGAAGAAGATCACTCCACATTCGCCCAATTCTTGACAGATTTCGGACAGAACGCGAATATTCCTAGTGACCCGTAACAGCCCGTGGCAGCGCGGGACACCACGCAGCAGCGCGCAACACCACGCAGCAGCGCGGGACGCATATTCGTGACCGTGCGTAATAATTCGTGCCATTAATCGTAACGCGTCGTAACAGTTGGTGGCGGCGCGTGAAACCTCTACTCCAAATCATCAAAGTCCACTCACATTTGTGATCCTTGGCCACGAATGTGCATTTGTGGCATTCGTAACGCATCGTGCTTATGTGTAAACGCAGCATTAGGGACCAAAAAACGCTCCATTTTGCTCACATTTATTTACTTGGGCCACTATAGCATTCGGACAGTAAGGACATTAGGACAAACAACACGCGAATGCTCTGCGCGAATGTGAGCTTTTTGGATTTTATTTTATTTACAGCCTAACTTAATATGGTCTCATAATGATTGATCAAATCGATGGTAAATGTCATGACTATAATGAACATGGAGTCACGCTCAGTCCGACATGGAGCGTCGCTGACCATGCGTTCTGATGCACGTATTAACGTAAAAATGGGTCTTAGCCTGGGCGGCCCAGGCCCTCTCCTTTAGTTAAAATTATTATTTGTCCCACATACTCCTTTTCACATGAAACAGCCTATAATGCACTATGAATGTCTGTAGAGATAACTAGTTCTCCTATGATTAAGAGGCATAAATCTTTGGGGGTGCTTTGGGGGTGCTTTGACAATCTCAGGGGGTGCTCAAGCCCCCCCTAGCCCCCCCCTGGCGCCGCCCCTGGGTGTGGCATTTATGGATAAGAATGCACTGTATGTTGTAAGCCAACAATGTAAGAAAACAAACCAAAAGTGCGCTTTGTAGTAACCCGACCCACCCGCACCCGAAGTTTGCGTATTTTTGAGGTACCCGATCCGACCGAATCCGCGGTCCCCGCGTGCTGACCCAAGTGCCTTACGTGCACTCTACCGCACACGTAAGAGGCAAAACCATGCAGATGTTACGCCCGCGCTGGCAGCATGGGACAGGCCGGAAATACAGCGCGCAGAAAATGAAGGAAAGTTAATACAAGGCCATTTGAGGAAGAAAGTGGTCAGTCTAAGAATCACTCTGTGCATCAGTGTCTGACACAGACTGCTCAGATACTAAATCTAAGCCCGTCTCCTCCTCCTGAAATCAACTACTAAGCTTCAAATTCTGTTTAATTATTCATTATTCCAATAGGAAATTTGATCAGAATACACCTTCTGCCAAAAGAGTCAAATGTTCTAATATTAAACTACGCACAGAAATAGTCTCGTCTCATCTCCTGAGATTTGTATCTCGACCCAACCCTAATGGTGAGTCTTATTTTCATCTATCTTGAGTATCTACTGAAAATTGCAAGATACTCTTCTTGGGTTCCTGTATACATGTCTAATGTCTAACACAGTGGTTTAGACCGCTCCAAACATGACGTGAAATGCATGTGATTCTCGTAATAGCATAGCAGTTCATATTTCAGTTTTCTGTCACCAATTAATCCTCATATGAGAGTTTAAAATGTGTAAACAAATCAGGCATCTAATCGCTGCTGCAATACTTTAATTAGAGATTTTCCCCAAATAGTCAGTCCTATTTAGAGCCTGTCTCAGTACTTTGCGCCAGAGTGGTGGGGATGAATGGGATGTGACTCACTGAGTCTCTCCACAGCAGGACGTCCAGAGAACCAGAGGAGTCCTGGAGCTCCAGCCTCAGCAGCAGCCCGTACCGCAGCAGCTCCACGCCCAGCGCTGCAACCAACAAGCAACACACAGAGCATTCAGAGGAGAGGCTGGAACTCAGACCTGGAAACTGCAAACGGCTCAAACGTAATGTGTCTATGAATGTGATGCAATTCGGGCTGAAAACATGAAACTCTGATTTTTAAAAAGGTAACATTAGGGCATAAACAAAGTTTCAGTCCTCCATATTTTAAGAGACATGTTTAAACAAACGAAACAAAAGTAGCTTACATCTACTACTCTGAAGTCATATCCTTGAGTGAGTTTGGGTAAGTGTTTATGTGGCGAACTTGGAGCCTGCACCTCTGCCACTGAGGGGATTACAGTTTATTGAATCACTTCTGTCCACTGCAGGCAACAGGCCGCCAAATGTCGCGTGAGATATTTTATCAGCTACATCAAATTTTATGAGCTTAATCCATTTCCATCTTCAAAAATGCCCATTACCATTACGCCTCATTTACACCGAGCATGTTATGTCCACGGCCTGTTTTACATACGTCAAATCACGGCCTCATTCGCCAAAAATCAAAACCACTATGCGAAACTTCAAAATGCCCATTCAAATCAAGTGATGGAAACGCAGCTTCTCAAAGATGAACTTGTGCGTGTTATTTTCTGATCAATTTCAGAGCAAATTTAGAACAATTGCGATATTAAATCATTCCTTTATCACCTTTTTAGCATCTGCTTTGGCAAATAAACTCTTAAATTAGAGTTAACTGTTTATGTAGTTAACCACCACCATGTGATTGTGATATTGTAAAGCAACTGAGAGAGTTAGTAATAAGACTATTGTACTTCAGTACCTTCAGCCACTAACTTCTCAGAGACCACCTCCACCCCTTCCACGTTGGGCTCCCTCACCGCAGGGTTTGAACACTTCCTGCACCTAAAGACACAGAATAGATGCTTGAAATGACGTCTTTAAAAGATGGGTTGGTTAATGTAAGAAAACATGATCGCAACACACGACGGATAAAAACCTTACCCATAGAATCTCCTTCTGCCTCGGAACAGGACGGGGGCAGACAGGTCGAGCGGAGCCAGCTGACCCCCTGCAGACCGCACCGGGACAATGTTCAAGTAACTCGATGACAACTTCTTCACCTGCTCTAGACCTGCACCTAAAAAGACAACGGCATCATTACAGAAGTACAATGTATGTCAGAAACGGGAATTCCTCTGGGATAAAATGAGAAACTTCTGAGCAAATAAAGTGGTACATTTCAGCCAAAAACTGTAGCTGAACATGTTTTAGACCAGGGGTGGGGAACCTTTTTCACATCAAGGGGCAAATACATTTTCATAAAGTCCTTCAAGGGCCTTACAGTTTAGCGACATACGTTCTAGAGTTCATTCAACACTGATGTAGGACTGACAGTATGGAGTATCATCAGTTGTTGAGGCGTCTGATGTCAGCTGCAGTGATGATGAAGCTTCTCGAAGCTGGTTTTCCAGGTTTCAAGGTCAGTCTTGTGAAAGCTGCTTGCTGGGCACCCAAACTCCAACGAAGAGCATTCATTTCATCCAAATGCATTTGTTCCAAAGTGTAATGTTGCTCGAGCCTTCTTCATCACTGCCATCCCCTCACCACATACGAGGCACACTGTCTTGCCTTTCACTTAGACAAAGAAGAGATCATTTATCCATTTTTCCTGGCATTCACGATCCACCTTCCTTTTCTTAGTGGTCGCCATGATGCAGCACTTGTCAATGAATGTAAAATCCCATGACCCTTATCTATATTATATCAACAATGAAATATGTGCCCCGCCGTGGAATCCAGGGACATCAGTCGGCTGACTCAGTCAAGAAGAGTATTTTTTGAAAATGATTCTCGCTTTTTTGCTGAATCTTTTAGTTGAGATCACGAAGAAGCCTCTCCATGTTTTAGATAACGGTATTGGTACATTTAAAAGCGTGAATTCCCAGGTTGAAAAAGTCGGAGAAATAGCGCACGCCATGGGGGCGTGTCATTGTGTATGTGTGGCTCATTATTATGCAACGCTGCCCTGTGTGCTTCTGCTGCTAACGCTGGAATACCACTGCAGAGGTTCATTTTTCTGCGTGAAACCAGTGAACTTTTCCAGGCTAACTTTCCCAGTGCGACTGATGATGCCCTGGCTGTAAGCATGCACAGCGCCCTGCTGACCATTACGTTTCCCGAGCAAACTCCTTTTAAGACAGGATTTGCATAACTCTACATTGAAAATAAATGAGCAAGGACACTAGATTTCATCACAATAGTGAACGAGTTTGCTGAGCAGAAGCCACGCAAAGGTTACTTCAGACGGGTGAGTGAAAGTTTGTTTGTTTTTTCGTTTGTGGCTGCTGTGCCATTGTCTCGGTTTGCTTTTTGATGAGGCCATTGTTGTGCTATAAGCTAACGTGGTGTGTTCAGTGGGTTGGATTTGTTAGCGTTTTGTTTTTGGTCATACAGTGTGCAGGTTAAGGAAAATATAACTTAGTCATTGTCCATGGCGCTAATGATCGTGTGCCCGTTCTTCTTCCCCTCTGGTCAAATGTGTGTGTGTTGGGATAATGTTGTCATTGTGTTGCTAGTTGCTGTAGAGGTAGGCTCTATGGGAAGTGGATTTATGCTAGAGACATTTATTTATGCATCACCTGTTTCCAAACCTTTATTTGGTCTTTGTTGGCACATTTTTCTTGCTTTTTGCCTTTTCACCCCCCTGTGCTTTACAGCTTTACAGGGAAGGAGCGAGTATGGCTTTTCTAAATGAGATGTAAATGTGCCTTATTGTCACTTGAGCAGCAGAGAGGCGAGAACAGCCCAAAAGTTTAGAGGCCGTTTTCTGCCCTTTGACATATTTCGAGTTCCTAAATTCAATTTGCCACATCTTCTCCAAATATCATCAGATTTCACATAATTGGAAAGCTTTGAGACTACACTTTCATAATCTATGTCCCACTCAAAATGCCCTAAAACAGAGTTGTGACCCTGGATTCCACGGCTGGGCGCAAATGCCTTGGGGCCTGGTCAAATGGTCCCATGGGCCGTATACGATCCTTGTTTTGGACCATAATGTTGGTATTTCACGGAACTTATACAGTAAAAATTGTTGAACAATGTCATAATTTTTCAATAATTCTAGATTTAATACCAGTTTTAATCCAATGCGTTCTTAATACGTTTTAATGCTTTTTAATGCCCTGCGGAAACCCTGCACAGTGTTGCTTTAAGTATAAATCTCAGTCGGGTGGAAGTCCGCAGTGATTCATTGTGGCTCCGTGTGATATGGATATTACAACATCCACGCTGCACTTTTCTGTCCCCAAAAAAAAGCGTCTTGCCTTTGAGAAACACGAGCTGCCTGTTCTTGCCGTCGGACATGAGCTGGGAGGAGAAGTACAGGTCGAGAGTGGAGGGTCCCGCTGACTCGGAGGGCAGCGGCACCGCTCCATACAGGGCCCAGACGGGAGTGGTGCACGGTTCACTGTCCCGGGATGCCTCGGCGAAAACAGCGGACACCTGGTCCTCGTCCGGGACGTCCTGCCTGAGTGGAGAGAGAGAGAGCAGGTTCGACTCATCTATTTACATCAGTGCAAAAAAACCTCAAGTGAAGGATGAAGGGCGGTAGCCCGCTGCGCTCACATGGTGGAGCACTTGTCACAGAAGAGTTTGAGGCTCTGGTGCAGTCTCTGGGGCTGGTAGGACTTCACGCGGACTCTGACGTGATGTATCTGACCGTGATCTGAGCCCTGGACCTCAGACAGGGTCCCGGAGTTTGCGTCGTGTCTGCAGGTCCTCTCTGCTCAGAAAAAAATTAACGAGAATGGCAACAAGGCAACAAAGTACAGCAGCTACAAAATAGGGCTCCATTTAGCAGTTGATTAGTCAAATGATTAATCTTTGTCGTGCATGAGACGTTTTATCTATATATTGTAGAATCAAAGTTTGTGTGTCGTTTCTTACCTGTGATTGTCTCAGTGGAAACCGGCTCAGTATCTGTAATCAGGAGAAAATACGGTTACAAACTTGCTTTTTAAAATTAAAAAACTTGTTAAAAACAATCCATAGTATTTGTACTAATTTATCATGCCACACAGTAGGGCTGCAAGGCTTATCAATATCGAATCTCAATCAGGATTCTGACTAGGGAAGCGCCGATCTGAAACCGGTATCGGATATCGGAGCAAATACTGAAAAAAACTACAATATCGGGTATCGTACCACGGGTAATAACCCTTTGAACTGCTACCTTACCGTGGTGGGGTTGTTTGAGCGCCTGAATGATCCTAGGAGCTATGTTGTCTGGGGCTTTGTGCCCCTGGTAGGGTCTCCCATGGCAAACAGGTCTTAGGTGACGGGTCAGACAAAGAGCAGTTCAGAAGACTTGGACAGTATCAGATCAAGGACCATGACGTCGCCCGGTATAGCGAAACCGGGGCCCCACCCTGGAGCAAGGCCTGGGTTTGGGGCTCGAATGCGAGCGTCTGGTGGTCGGGCCTCTGCCCACGGGGCCCGGCCGCGAACAGCCCGAAAGGACAACGTGGGCCCGCCTTCCTGTGGACCCACCACCCGCAGAGGGATCCGTAGGGGTCGGGTGCAGAGAGGACTGGGTGACAGTCGAAGGCAGGTGCCTCGGCGACCTGGTCTGCGTGCGCAGCTTCTGGTGTTCGGGACATGGAACGTCACCTCGCTGGGGGGGAAGGAGCCTGAGCTTGTGCGAGAGGTTGAGAGGTACCGTAAAATACGTCAGAGTGTCACAACTCAGTTGTTTTTTCCAGGAGAGGGCGGAGCAGCTGCTCAGAGAGCAGGATTCAGGAGGATTACTTAGAACTGCGTGAATAAAGCCAACAACCGCTCTGGGGGTGTTTTTTATAAGGAAATAGCATAACATGGTTAAAAGCTCCAAAAAGTCGATTTTGCATGATTTAAGACCTTTAATTTAACAGTACCAGCCCTAGTCTAGGCTGTACCCCAGTACCACTGGGGTACAGCCACAGTCACAAAGTCACAAAGAGCAACTCTCAAAGCACAACACGACAAAAGCCAAAACATGTCTTTCAGTGGATAAAACATGCATTCAGAAATCTTAATCCTTGGTGTAGCTTCTGTAAAAGAGTGTCCCAGACATTTAGTTTGGTAACGTGAGTCTTCAGCAGACATTTGGCCCGGGGCCCGAGCGGAGGTTTGATGGGGAACAGACGAGCGTTTCCAAAATAAAAACCTCAGGGCCACAGATAAGGTTGGACTTTTCTATTTGATCCCAGTGAAGCGTGGGCTTTTAGACAAACAGCAAATGGAGTGGTGTCCCCGCGGCCCCCACTCAGCATCATGTCTGTCTGAAGTCAGTTTACACAGGCTGCCGGCTACACGCCTCCCTCTCTCTACACAACAACCAACTCTCTCCGTGTTTAGGGTTTGATTTCACTTCCTCCTCAAACCACCTGCAGGGATTTATGACTCAGAGATTCTACCACAGATAAATAATAATGCACAAGCTCTATTAGTACACATGTACAGCCAACTTTGTTGGCAGTTTATTTCCACATCTAGAGGAAATGATGGCATTATTAGGGTTGTCACGATAATTACAACACTGCGTTCCAAATTATTATGCAAATTGTATTTCAATGTCATAAAAATTAACTCATGGATGGTATTGTGGCTCTTTGAATCACTGACATCAGTCTCAGACGCCTAGGATGATTAGTTTGTCAGTTAAGCCCAGTTAAGGGAAAAACTACTGAAAAAGGACGTTCACCATTATTAAGCAGACCATCATTTTCAAGTAATGAGGGAAAAAAAGGATCTTTCTGCTGATGAAAAGTGTAAAATAGTCGAATGCCTTGGACTAGGTATGAAAACCTTCATTATTTCATGAAAGATTAATAATCGCACTGTTAAGAGATTTGTGGCCGATTCAGAGCACACACGGGCCTAAATATGAACAAAGGTTTAATATTTCTATCAAAAAAAGCTTTGATCTGAGCCTTCAGGCTATTTTACAAAGCCATCACGCTGGAAATTAAAGACTTTTCTCTCTGTGCGTTTTGTTTTTTGCTCTAAAAACTGTAGGCTAAGTTTGGACTCCTAAACAGCAGAATGCATATAGCCTCTATTATACACAATGTGCATATAATATATGACAGTCATGTGTTTCTCCTCTCAATTCAACTCCGAGTCCTGGCTTAGACCAGGCTTAGTCCAGGCTTAGTCCAGGTTCAGGCCAGGTTCAGGCCAGGTTCAGCCCAGGTTCAGCCCAGGTTCAGCCCAGGTTCAGACCAGGTTCAGACCAGGTTCAGACCAGGTTCAGACCAGGTTCAGACTTGGTCGCTGCCAATCAGGAAACAGCCGCACTAATTTGCGCATTACGATCGCGCGTGCATACCGTATTTAGTTGGAGTGTCCTCTGCTTCTTTTTTTTTTTAGTTAGCCGTATTTCAGTCATTCCGAAACCTTTTCTAAAAATATAAAAAGTCTCATGGAGCTCAGAGGTAGGACTTTCTCTTTCTGTTCATCTGGGCTGTAGTTACTGCTCTGCTGCAATCAGAGAGGGAGGGAGAGAGAGACGGAGGGAGGGAGGGAGAGCACACGCAGCCGAGGGGATTTAGGGTCAGTTCGAATACAAGGTTCGGGTCTGGTGCGTGGGTCCGGATCCGGACTAAAGTCCGCCATTTAGTGACCTCAGTTCTAGACTGACTTTTGATTAATTTCACCCACGCTTCCCTCTGTCCCTCAATAATATTTCAGCAATGAGAGATTCAATTGCCCATTTAACACCTGAAGCTACGTCACAGGACATCCTACAGCTCAACCCACGCTGTGCAGCTGATCCCGCAGACAGAGCTGGAGAAGATAAGTTTTAACTCCTGTCTGAGTTATTGTGCAGGTGAGTGGGATACGTCCATGTGACACAAACAACTTTATGTTTGGATTTGGAGCTGTGTTTGCACATTTCTCATGTCAAAGGTCTTTCATTAGAAATAAGTGTTTTTAGACACATTCACTCGTATTAGAGCGCTGCACGAGTGCTTAAACATCTAGACTAAATAGTAGTAGGCTACATTGTTACTGATAATATGATACAATATTCATATATTTTTTTAATGGCTGACATTTTTCTACCGGAACCTCTGATATCGTGCGTTTGGTTACACATGCCACTCACTGTATGCTACGTTAAAACGTGCATTTTTAAAGTGGTTTGTTGCAAGATTGGCCACTCACTTATCGGCTCACCCATCGACTCAGGAGGAGTTCCCCACACGTCCAACATGGCCGCATCCTCCTCCTCCTGCATAAAGGCTGCGATTGCTCTGTGGGGGGAAACATTCAAAGTGAAGATTTGAAACAACACTCAACACAAGGAGCCAATTAACTGTAAACACAAAGAAACCATTCTAATTATGGCTCGCAGTGAGCCGGTTCCAATAATAGCAGCCCATTAACTACACGTAGGTGTGAGTGAACCCCAAGGCTTATTGTGGCAGGAACATTTCCAGCTCCAGAGAAGACGGGGATCTAATATGGTCCGCCATCGCGACTCAGTATCAGAACATATGGACACAGACACACAGTATGGCCGTGTGGAGGGAGGAGACTATAGGCTGTATAGGCAGTGACCCCCAAGACAACCGTTTAACCTCTTAAACCCCGCCTGAACAGACTTTCATTGTAATTTTTCCCGCTTTTTTCACTTGCTCTTTTGACACTTTTTTGTTGCTTTTTCATCCTCGTCTTTTAATTTTTGTCTCAATTTTGGTGTAAATCCAAAATGTGCTCGGCTCGGGCGGATGTTACAGATTAAACAGACACTGGTCCGGAGGGTGACTTTAAATCCATTGAATCACATGGTTTCATTAGATCTCAAACATTTCCTTTAAGTCCATTTACCTCAAATACAGAAAAGCTTTAGCGCAAGGTCTTTGTGTATGGTAGATGATAAAGAAAGTAATAATACATCATCTCACTGTACGACCAGACGACAAGCGTTTTGGAGCTACCACCTAAGATCTTTCCCATGACGAGCCAAAGTGTACGCCCGCTGTTAGATGTGGCGTTACCTCTTGAGCTCCTGTACGTCGGCGCTGTTCTCGGGCAGCACCCTGATGCCTCTCCCGTAGGCCGTCCCACCATGGAGGTGGAAGGCCAGGTGGTCCAGCTCCGCAGGCTGGCTCCCCGTCGGCCCCGGGACTCGGCTGGAGCCTGGGATCGCCCTTAGGTTATAGATCCTCAGGAAGTCTCTGGGCTGACGGGCACAGAGAAGGAGGACGGAGAGAGAGAGAAAACATTCAGTTAGGAAAGTACAATTAGTCCAAAACAGCATGTACGTGTTGTTTCTCCATGACTCGTTTTCCGCCCCAATTACAAGTCTTTGCTCACATTTGTTATTGTTCATTATCGACCCTTGCGCACAGGAAGTGACAGAATTTCCACAGCTACCTTGTTAGCTTGCACTCATACAGTACCAATTTTCCATCTTTAGTGTGTTTTGGAACAGTGGCTTACACACTTTTCACCCAGGTGACAACCTCATGTAACATTTGACCTTCCAAGAACTACCAGGAATAAAAGAACGGCCAAAAAAAGGGCTTGAATAGGATTAAGTTCTGTCTAACCCAGAAAAACACCAAACTTAAATTAATTACTAAAGCATGAATTGAGTGATCTTTGCTTAACGAAGAACTAAGTAACTTGTTTAACTTACTAAATCCTTTTTGTAGTCCCTCTGGGGGTAATACAAGTGTAAATGGGATGATTGGGGGGGTTTTTCCATCTCCCCCTGGTGTCTCTGGACAGAAAATCACCATTGCAACTTTCCCTGCCTCCGGGTTGGAGGCGCAATACACACTAATAGAATCACAAAGAAGCTAACAGGCCACTTTAGCAGTGTTTACAGCCAAGTTTTAGTTAATAGTATAAAAAATGATCTCCATTGTGTAATTGGGTTGTGGCACAACGTACAATATCCCTCTCTCCTGTTGTCTTTTCTGTCAGCGTAATATGTACTCTGACGTAGCATGCCATGCATTAAAAAAAAACGCATGCTACGACACCTGCAGTGGCGCTTATGGCCTCTAGGGGCACGAGTTACTTAGTTCTGCTTTAAAATGAAGTCCAAAATTGCAGATAACCATGAAGTGTGACCTTAAAATGTCATAGCTTTTGCTCAGATACCTTCAATTTCTTATCTATGTACGCAAAATGACAGATGATGTGTTGGGGATGATCAAGAATATAACTGTAGCTTGACATTCTAGAACAACATATATTGATTTTGTAATGAATGTATTATCTTTAACAATTTCTAGGTAACTGCAATTATAGATTTTTTTAAAACATTTTAACAAGCCATCCCGGTGAAAGCCCGCTTGAATCTGAGTTTCCCTCTTGCTTCTGTACAACAGATACTTTGTTCTCCAGTAGATGGCGCCTAAGAGCTGCCTCCTCCACCTCTCCTCATACCCACATTCAAAAAGCAGCTCCTCGGATCCGTCCTTTTTTCTTTTTTTTCTTCATCCCCCCCTCTGTCACGACGAGCCTGCAGCTGACAGAAATGTGCCCGAGCTGTCACAGCGAACAAACACTCACTTATCAACTGTCACACGAATTCAGAAAACTCACTCGAGCTTTACAATGTTCCTATACGGCCGGCGTGGGCCCGTGCGCAGCCCAGGACCTGACCTTTATTATTACATGGACCGAATGAGTCAACGTGGTCTTCTCTATAGGCTGCTTTTAAATCCCCCTTTTCAATGGATCTCGAAGCCGAGCCAGCGTGGATTAGCAGCAGCTCTCCAAGGGCTATGAACTGGGAGCACTGGGAAAAAGACCATTAAGACCTGATCCTTTTACAGAAACGGTGCGAGGGGAGCTCCGAGACGACCGGATCCTCCAAATAGTAGCTTGTTTTTCTTTGCTTTGGGCTTTTCCCTTTAGTAGCAAGTCCTCAAACCAACTGAGCTCGCCTATTTCAGAAAAAAGCTGCACGATTTTGGGGGAAAAGTTGGGGGTTACAATATTCTTGAATGTCGTGCCATAATTTTAGTTGGAGCAGAGGTCGAGACAACTCAATGGGAGAGACGCAGTTTCAGAAAGAAATCTACAAACCGAATACGTTTTCTTGATCATTATTTGGAAGTGATTGGACTCACAAACCACATTCACCTTATGTCCTTTCATCTGACCAACATCGAGCACATTATTTTGAATATAGTCCCCACTGTTGGACACCTTTATGAGACAGCAATTTCACCGTAGTTCATATGTGCTGAGAGAGATGATGTTGAACTTTGTGACAGTTTGTGCTGCACGTAGGTGAGTGCAGCCATTACAGAGTTATTCACTATAAACCGAAGTCGAAAATGAAGCACGGTCACCATAGTTGCCACAATAGAATTCTTAGCGGCCCATGAACTCAATTTCGAATGACAGGAATGCTGTGACGTCATGTGAATGCGTCTTTGATCAAGGCTGTGAACCCTGGGTCGTCGCTCATATGTGCCCCGGCATGGATTCCAGGGACACAAGTCGGCAGCCCAAGCTTCGAGAAAAATGCAAAATAAGTTTTTTATTTTTTATTGTTTTTAAATTGTTTAAGCTAGCCGTATTGGTATACGAATTTGGGAGAATTCGGAGCGCGCAGTAGGGGTGTGACCGTGTGTATTTACATACTGGGTAAGCACCGGGTTGTGTTGGATGGACGCCGCAAAGATTGTAGCAGACGAGCTGAACCGTGGACGTTACAACGAACATGTTTGGAAGTGGATTTATTAATCACGGATTATGTGGCGCCGCTTCCTCAGCCGTGATCGCAAAGCAGCGACAGCGGGACAGAGACGCTGCTTTGCTTCCCACACAGGACGGCACTTCAGCGTTAAAAAAAGTGTCCCGTAAAAGCACCAAACAGTAAGTTTTGTATCTCTTTATTACGCGTGGATTTTGTGTTTGAGTTGATCTCTGACGCCTCGCTCTGTCAACAAAACATCCGCCTGTTTCCACGTTAGAATACGCTCGTCTCCCGTTTCCTTTTGGGGTTTGGGGAGGAGGCACAGCTGCTTTGGTTTGCGTTGTTGACACATCCGTTAGCGAACAAATGCCACGCAAAAAAGGCAGTTTTATACATACGCCTATTGTCGATCTGTTTGTGCGTTTGAGTGAGTGAACTCGAGGCTGAGGACTGAAACCTCCCACACATGACATGACATGACATGACAGGGAGATTTACAGCGTTATGGCTTTTCTAAATGAGATGTAAATGAGCCCTATTGTCACTCGAGCAGCAGAGAGAGGTGAGAACAGCCCAAACGTTTAGAGGTCGTTTTTTGCCCTTTGACATATTATCGAGTTCCTAAATTAAATTTGCCACATCTTCTCCAAATAGGATCGGATTTCCAAGTGTTACACATCATTGGAAAGCTTGGAGACCACACGTCCTCAACCTATGTCTCTCTCAAAATGCCCCAAAACCGAGTTGTGTCGCTGGATTCCACGGCTGGGCACCTATGGTCTTTAAGTGTGAGGCATTTTATGAACATTTTCCTTCACTTGATAAGATAAATAGTTCGTGCCGAGTTCATTATACAGATCAAATAGCAGTGACTGGAGGGAAAAAGGAAAATGTCTAAAATAACGGAACAAAGCTGGATAAAATACTAAATTGTATTTTGTTACGGAATTATCTCCTCAAGTGTCGAGAACAGTATGTCCCTGCAAGGCTGCCGTAGGCCGCTAAACGTGTGTGGGAGATTTAACTTAACTTTTGCCATTTATTTGCAAAAGTAGTAGTAACAACTTCAACGATAACTTTAATAAATTCACCTAGACTGGTAAAGGCCAGTGTCATGCCAGCCCCAGGCCAAAAACAGAAAGGCATCTATTAAAAGACCGAACACAAATATCAGATTCACTGTGGTCTCAGAGGACATCAAGAGAAGATAGAAGATAAAAAAAACAACAACAGATCCAATTTTAAGCCAATTGTCAAAGCTCGCCACATTCAGACAGCTAAATTGACAACGCTCTGAAGAGTGTTTGCGTAGCTCGATGCTGCCTCCCTAGCTTAGCCACAGCCTTGGAAGAGAATTGGTCAAAATTATGGCATGAGATGAAGCACCTTTTATCAGGACATGACTGAATTTCAGTAATAGAATCATGATGTGATTTGCTGCTAATTTTCACAATGATTCTGGGGAGAGATTTTCCAAACCACACCACAAGCCAACTCTCATAAGACCCAAAATATAGACCAGGGAAAAAGGTTTCCGGGTTACAGAGAGAAATCTTAATAATCAGCATGAACGTCTGTGCCCTTTGTTCACCGGCCAAAAATGTCTGCTGTGCAATGCAAAGGTTTAGGAATAACACCTAGACAAGCCACGTGCATTTTGGAAACAAAAAACAAATATAACTTTTTATATGAAAGGACCACTTCAGAATATCTACTAGTAAATGGCAAATGGTGATGGTTTAAACTTCATTTCATTTGGTCATTGGTCAGCCGCAGCAGTAGTGTAGATAAAGTTGTGGTAGTATCAGTACCTCAACTTTAGAGGCATCCTCCACAGCTCAGAAAACCTTGATTTAATGTAAATGATCTCAGTCATGATTTATGTAAACCTCGGCTCAAGATACAAGATGAATTTCTTGAAGACTCCACTCGGAAGGGCTGCAGGAAAACTCTTAACTTGGGGAAAAGGTCTAAATTGTCGCCATCGCTCACATTTGTGTGGTATGAAAACCTGGTAAGAAATCATCCCTGAAAGTACAGACCTGTCAAGTCTTAAGTTTTGCAAGACTCCCTCCCCCCTCATCTTTCTTATATCTGAAAAAATGAAATACTATACCATAAATAAAAGCCCTTAACATGAGTACAGTGGGTTGTTATGGAAACATGCACAAAAGTCAGCACTACCCCTGGAGCTTTGGCCAATCATGTCAATGGCCTGGAGATACTTTTAGAATAATGGACGCATTATAACCATCAGCGTGTGACAGGAGGCGTTTAGGGGCTGTTGGAAACATCCGTTCTGAGAGCCATCACAGAAAAATGGTTCCCTGGAGCTTCCTGGCTAACAACCCATTTTGAGTTAAAAAAGGCTGAGAACAGAGTGGCTCGTGGGGACGTCAATGAGAACTATTTCAGAACTTTATCCTGTTATTATCGCCACATTGACAACTTTTGAGGCATGAATAAAGTATATTATTTTATATTAATTGTTGCTATGACAACTGTCCTGATTATACCTCGCCTGAAAACATTATTATGAAATGTTAAAATTAATTGTAGCAGTGTTAATACTAACACAATTTAAAACGTGGACTATAGAGCACTTTCAAAGAATACAGACTAGTCTGTAGAGCTGCTCGATTATACAAAAAATAATAATCTTGATTATTTTAGTAATAATGGAAATCACAATTACTCAAACGGTTAGTTGTTGCCTTAAAAAAAATCTTTTTTTCTTCAGGAATAAAAAAAAAGACTGCAAAATATTTTCTTTGGACAGAAAAAAGTCAAAATTATATAAAATATGCTCACGTTTCTAAACTAATCCTCTATTGGAGACACCCCTGGCTCACCTGCCCCCTGCTGGCCGGGGGGCCAGGGTATAATAATAATAGTTTATCGATTATGCCATATTTGTAATAGTCTAGTGTAATAATCGAAATCGTAATAGCATTTCGATTAATTGCGCAGCCCTACTAGTCTGCATGTCTTTTCTGTGCACGGCAATCTCATCCCACTGTCCATAGACCTGCATTTTGTTCATTACCCATTAGGAATTAATGCAATACTGTAAAGTGAATAAAAAATGTGTTAGTATCAAATGCGAGCAGTGCACCTCTCTTACAAAAATCTATAGGCTCTAAGAAAGATATCCAATTCTGGCCAAAATCGCCAACCATACGGCTAATATTTAGGGTCCATGCCAGTTACTGTACATGAGCAACAGCTTTTAGCCACAGAAAAACATGAATGGAAGCCTCGTAATAGACAGGATTGTGAATGGGAAAGCTTTAACCACCTGCACAATAAGGGTCGTCAACAGGGGCTGTTGATCAATGCAGCCTTTCGAACTCTTATAGTCCGACATGGCCTTAATTAGAATGTCCCATGGTTACTTCTGCGAGTGAGCAATCTGTAAAAGAAGAAAAGGAAACAGCCACCATTTGCCCATTGCTCCAAAGCATCTCACTACTGCTGCTGCTGTCTCATGGCATTAGCTTTGCTCGAATGCCCGGTGAAAAGGGGATTCCTTAAAATTCAAAAGATCGCTTTGGGCTCGCTTTTTGCTCCTCGTCAGAAAAAAAAAAGAGAGAGAGAAAGAAACTAAAGATGGCTCGATAAAGCAGCCCCCCCCAAAAAACTGGTGCTCTCTCACTGGGAAGGAAACTAAGTTGCTTTTTTTTTTTTTACTCCTCACAATGGCGTCTTTTATAGAGCGGCAGGAGAAGGGAATGGGCCCTAAAAAGACAGGCAGATAGAGCGCACGCTGACAGTGAAGCTCTTTGCAGGAAAATCTCCTCCGCAGGGAACCACGATGTGACAGACACAGACGTGCAGGCAGCTCAGATTTTCTTACTCTCGGTAGCTTTAATAAAACTATCAATGGATGAGACTGCTTGAAATTCATGTTTAATGGAATACGCAAGATTTTAAAACAGAGTGTTTTGACATCTTTTAGACCTAACCTTCTGAAAAAGTCATGCTGTTCCGAAACTTCAGACTGAGAACTAGCAGCGGTAGTGTTTCCCACAGATATCTACTCAGACTGTGAGGGGGCGATCCTAATGCAAATGTCACTTAACACCTCTATTCAATCTTTAAGCAGCTCATCAACAGTTTTCCATGTTAAGTGAGGAACATATTAACACGGGGAAAACCACTGTAATACCCGTACCTTTACTAATGTGGGCAATTTCGTCTTTGTGGTCACAAGTCAAGGGGGATTTATGATTGCACTGGTAAGTGGCCTAAATTCCTCGTGCTTGGTTTGACATATTTTCGCCCGTTCTTTGCTGAGAGCAGACTTAAACAGTGTTGTGTCTCGGCGCTGATGAATAAATGATGAAGGGTGAGGCGGTGCTGTCGGCTGCTGTAGAGTCAGATGGCTGCGAGAGAAGTCCTGTGCCCAGCCGAGAAAAATGCATAATTTGTCTAAAATGGACACAAATGCTATGTAGTAAAGGCTAGTAAATTGTCAGGTCTACAGTTATTTATTATGGCCAGCCACCTCTTTTCCTCTTCTTTGCAAAGAGTCTAAAATCTTGAATAGATCTCAATAAATGATGATTGCAAAGTTTTAACCACATTGATATTTTTCTCCACATTTTCAAACTCCAAACCGTGTAAAACTGATTGGATTAAAGCATGCCAGGTGATGGCCACCCGTGTAATGAGAGGAAATATGGCCAAAGCAGGTCCACGTTATGAATCAGGTGTGCAAAATGATTACAGTCTCTTTCTTTCACACAAAATGGGAATGAAAAGACATTTGTCAGACACTGAAAAATCAAAAAACTGTCGAAAGCTCGTCAGACGGATGCACCCCTCTTAAAATTGTAAAAAAAACATTGGGACAAGACCACAGAAACCAAGGTTTTTCAAAGATTTTACAGACTGATGAGATGACTGCAACTCTGGATGGACCGAGCCCATGGCTGGATCAGTTATGGGGGATAGGTCTTTTAGTGTGGCTGCTCCCAAACTCTGAAACAGCCTCCCCCAAAACACTAAGAGCTGCTCCGACCTTAGAAACCTTTAAAACTAATCTGTTTGCGTTGGTGTTTGGTTCAAGTGGAGCTGCATTTGGACTCTATCGTGTTTTTTTTTGCCTTGCATGTGAAGCACTTTGGGCACCTAGCGTTGTTGTAAATGTGCCATACAAATAAAGGTGACATTGATATAAAGCTCCACTCCAACAGCAGGGTCGAGGGGGGGGGGCACTGGTTTGGGCACGCATTAATAAAGAGTAGTTAGTCGGACTATTTTGGGTGGAAGAAGAACTCAACCCCCATACCTACTGCCACTTTTTAGAAGATGCCTCTTGATGTAGTGCAATAGGACTAGGGATGGGTACCATTCGTTTTTTTTTATACCACTACTTTAACGATACCTGCTTTTTGGTACCGGTGCCTTAACGGTACTTTTTTTGGTACCTATGTCATTTTAATTCAATTAAAATTACATGTATAAAAAAGTGTCGTTCAGGAAAAAGTCCTAAAACAGAAGTTCCACAGGCCGCAGCAGCGTCACCTGCAACTTTGTGTTTTGAGCAGAATTTCCACTTAAAGGGACCATACATACGTTTAACCACAAACAAACATGTATACAAATTAAAAATGTCTTCCTCATACATGCTCCAGCAATGCCCTGGTGAGTAGAATGAGCCCTGGCCTTTTCACCGCGATTGCCTCTATATGCTGTAAAGTCACTTAAATAGTCTATGTTCGGGTTGAAACAAGCAAACGTAATGTGTAATGACGTCATGCGCGTTCACGCTCAGCTGTAGCGTTAGCTGTAGCGTTAGCTGTAGCGTTAGCTGTAGCGTTAGCTGTATCTCCTCTATACTGACGCTGCCGAGCGAGTGGTAACTTCGGAAGGATGGATTTAGCGGAGAATAAGAAGAGACCGGCTTCAAGCACCATCGAAACTCCAGCCCAGACCCCAACTAACGAAAAGAAACGAAGAGTTTATTCGAGTGTGACAAAAAAGGCAAAAGTCGAGTCTGATCGGCGTAAGCAAAGAACCAGAGTAAACATCGGAAAATGTTGAGAGAATCTCTCAAAAGACCCGCAGCTTATTTTTGCTCGAAAAGTAAGAAATTATTACTAAAATACATGGGGGAAAGGTTTTGTTAATGCTTCAAAACAACGGTGTCCGACTGTCCGTGCATGTTGTACAAACTTTACTGAAACAAGCCATAAAATAATCATATTTGGAAGTTACCAAAATAGTTGATCTAATAGTTTTATACCTACAGAGAAGTTGTGTAGTATTAGTAGCAGACTAGTAGTGTCAGTAATAACAGTAATTGTGCTGCACCTACAAAACATTTGAGTAGTAACGGTGGTAATGGTGCTGTATTTACAATGGCAAAAATAATGTTGCTAATGTTAGCTTTTCTTGGCCGCAAAATAGGCATGACTGTTCACAGATTTATAAGTAGTGAAACGAGTACAAAAAGTGGACATGTGCCGTTTACAATATAGTTTACGAGTTAGCTACGCTAACTTTGGGCCCAGGAAATTGAAGAGACGATTTAGGCTTTTCCTAGTAGCATTTCTACCAGGTTTGGCTCTGGGTTTTACAACCGGTGTATGTCCTGGTTTAGTCCTGGCTCAGTCCTGCCGCAGGCCACGGCAAGACGCACTAAACTTTGCTTCGCTTTAAGTTATAGCTTAGCTTTGCTCCATTTGCGCTGAAGCGGTTCATTATCTGCGCACACGTTCATGTGGTTTTTTTTAGACTCGCTGTGGGTCATATATTGACGTCTGGAGAGAAAAAGAACTGAAAGTTGGCACCGAAAGAATTTTAGTTTTCCGATACCACCCCCGACCGGAGCTTTTCGGTCAGTATCACACCGTTTAACGGTGCCCATCCTTAAACAGGACAAAGTCCATCCAAAGTCACATAATCCATCCATCTCCACTTCATCCGGGGCCGGGTCATGGAGGCAGCAGTCTGAGCAGAGATGCCCAGACTTCCTAGTCCACACGTACTTCCTGGGTCCTGGGTCTTCCCGGAGGCCTCCTCAGTGGTATACATGCCCGGACCACCCACGGGAGACGACCAGGAAGTATCCAAAATATGCCCAAGCCACACACATCATCAGTCCACCTTTGAAAAATCTGTCTTTAGATCTTTAGATTAACAATAATTACGTGCATCTCCAGCTCAAATACTTACTTGTCATAGCACTGGTCTTTATTCTAATTGACCGATGTTTTTTTCAAACATGCAAAGGGAATAAAGGGCCAACAGATTTAGTGTCAAGAGGATCTTCAAAAAATAAAAATAAAAAAACTCCTTTCTTCCCCTTTCTTTGATTTCATGCCGCTTCAGACTTGAAGCAACACCCACGCTCCCTCTAACAGCTCGAAGTGTCCGAGGCATTATCATCTAAAATAAATGTTTTACAGATGGATGCTCGACTCCTCAGCGCTTCGTAATGAATTGGTGCAAATGCATCTTATGTGATGCTCTGTTGCTTCTGACTCTCAAGTAGCACATTTCTGTCTGTTTCTTTACCCGTGCAGATTTGAGTCCGGGGCCAGCGCAAAGCCTCGTTTTATCTCCCGATCTGTGCTCACTAAACTGTGTGGGTGTAAAAGAATTAAGTTACCGCTTGGCCCTCAATGCGTGATCCAGTGACATGGAAGCACGAATTGGTCTGTGAACGTTAAAGAGAATAATGAGCTGGAGATGTCCGAGGTTAGAACAAAACGAAAAGATCACAGTGACACTGATTGCTTCACATGTCTGTCCGAATGGCATATCACCCGCAGTGCACACTTTTGCAAGGGTAGGTTTGAACCAGAAGAGATGATCTAAATAATTAAACAATTTAAAGAAATGTTGTGCGGCCGATGTCTCTAAAGGCAGCGATACTTCGAACCTCATGACTCGCCTGCGTGACCGTCACCACAACTCTATAGCCAATGCAAGTAAGTTAACGTTAGCGTTTTAGCAGAAATGCAGGATGTGGGGACTTTGGGTCGAGGGAGAAGGTAACGAGTCCCATAGTGCAGCCACAGCGCCACCGCCAGCACATAAGCCGTGTCCGGATACCTCTGGCACAAATGCGTTACAGGGCACCTGGAGGGCAGATTAATAACAGATTCACTCTCGCCGCATTATTATGAATTTAACAATGATTACTGTCTGATGGCATTTTCCCAAATCTGCAAAGCGAAAGCAAACTGGAAGGACACAAACTGAACAATATTCCTGATGGAGGGTTTATCTAGTTAAAAATATTCTAACACGGTTCTGGCGCTATAAATAGTACATGTAATAACCTCCAAACGATCAACAATTCATAGTTATAGTTCCTTTACTTTGAAAAGTTGCACTTTTGATATGGCTTTGTTTGTATTTTTAACACTGTTACACTTTTTTGAAACTATTTTAGTTTGTGTACGACTATCAATGCTTTCTGAACTTATTAACGCACATAAAAAAAAAAAATACCGTAATAGCAATAACCGTGAGGTAAAACGTTCATACCGTGACAGCCTTACCTTCATCCCTACTTAACCTTCAGAAAACACATTGATTACACCAGTTAAAACAAGTCCAAAATCCAGCTTTCTGCTTCAGCATTAAAAGTTCAAATCTTTTCAAATGAATAACTTAATGTTACCATCATATCACACCGCCATTTCAATTCAGAGAATTCTAAAAGCCCTTTTCTGAAGCTCTTTAGAAGTGCGAAACCTTCAAAACTCATTCGGTGATATTCAAAGGGACAAGAGCAGACATTAGTGCAGAACAACCTTGAGTTTTAAACCAGGATGAACTTGCAAACTGTTTGTTTTCTTTCATTTAAAGCATTCAATCACCCGCCTCCGCACTGTCAAAGTCTATCCTTCACTTGTTCATCATCCCTGTTCGGCTTGGGTCACGTCTCGGCGCAGATGTTTACCTGGTTACTCCACGCTCATCTCATTTTCTCTTCATGTTACTCCAGCGGCCCGACTCCAGAAAAACCCACACAGAAAGCACGAATTTAGCGCCTCTCCTGCCCCTGTCAGCCCGCGAGCCTCCAGGTGCGCGCTATCTCTCCCTAGTCTCATAATCACATGTTCCGTATGCACAGATTACACCCGCTGACAGTGGGACAGAGCTGAATGTGAATTCTGAAGCACGCATCAGAGAGACATATTTTGGACTGAAACGCACTGACGACAGCTGGCTGTCCCGCTGAGATGAACTTAAACCTCATTGCTATTTACTAATCTGTTGTGTTGCGTTGATGTGTGATCTTTATAGTATATTCCAAATCAAATTCATGGCTACAGGCATTTGGTTTTTTAAGACAGCAAAAATATATAGGGGCTGTTGTCGAGTTGAGAATAAATAATGTTGCTCTTTACTTTGGAACCATCTGTCAACCTACTGACGGCTTCGCAATTATGGGAAATGGTCAACAATTAGATGTGCAATTGATTTACGAAGCACATTTTAAACATGTACTACAGAATAGATGAGCTAATGAAATAATGAGTTCAGCTGTTAATCACGCTGGTCAGGCCAAAACAGTCGATTTTTGATTTGCCAATAGTGACCATTAATAGTGTAATTTAACTTGGATTAAAATAAATCTTGCAGCACTATCCAACAGGCCTCATCTGTAAATCTTTAGCATAGGAGGAAGAGTGGCCTGCTTTGAGTTTAAGGTTAATAACAACCAGAGTACCTAATGCAGTACAAACAAAGGGACAACATACAAACTTTGCTTGGTCTTGGTCTTCAACTCTGCACAGATTCTTCAAAGTATTCTTAATGTCCAGCACTACAGCAGAAAACATGCACACTTTGGATCGTCAAAGCAACACAGAAATCCTATGGTTCCATGTGGTCTGCCTATATTACGCCTTTGGGTAAATCCAACATCAAGCTGACAGTTTCTTTCAGGAGTTTCTTCAGAAGAATAATGGCAGGTCTCAGCTCTCACATGTCAAACCAGCGTCAAGAACCTTCTTGCTATGAGGCAAGAGTGTTAAGCGTTGAACCACTGTGCCACCTTTGAAGAAGAACACTGAGCCAAATTACCAGCTCTCTGTGGGAAATAAAGGCCGATTTTGTATAAAACTGACTGGGTTGTTTCTTCGGGCCATTAGCAACAGCGGTTTCTTTATTATGCAAAGACGGAGTAAGAATAACAAAATGTAAAGATGAAGGAGGAGGAGACCTTCAGTGAGCATTGATTCCCCCCCCCCCCCACACATCCTGACAATGAGCATTCTGAAGATGGAGAAAAATGCAGCTTTCAAGAGGCACCAAATGCCACACTTAGTCATCACTTTTCTCCTTCAGCAAAAAGTAGCATGTTTATGAAAAGCGATGAAGAGCACGTCTGCGCCCACACACGTTCTGAACAAGTTTAAAAACGCTTTGGGGACACAATAAGCATTTTCTTTGACAAAATCCAGGGCATTCAAATAGACCAGGGAGAAAAAGGAAAACGATTTTAAGGTGATTTTTTTCCATTTGCATTTAGTCACACTGAAACATTTCACACAGTAAATAGAATAAAATGGACGCATTCATTTAAAAAGAAACACCCCTTTACTGAGATTGAGCGCTCCTTCTCTTTCAAATGCATTATTTGGAATATTCACTGCTGATCATTAGAAACAAGTTTGATACTATTAGCATGTTTGTTTATGACAGTTTAGTTTGTTCTGTGTAGCTTTAAATTGAAATTTGGCGTTTTGCTTAGAAACCTAATGGGTCCTAAACCAAAACGCCAAATCTCTCTGAATACATGTGCAGATAATATGTGGATGTCAACACAATCCCCTACAATAAACCACGAGTTCGCGCTCTTTGTGGAGGTCTCCCCTGAGCACAGGAGCCTCCCACACTCCTTACCTGCTCAATCTCCTCTTCCTCAAATTGACTCGATGGTCCGGAGAGAGGAGACAGGGGGAGGCTGTGATGTGGCTGTGATTGACAGATCAGCCCACAGCCCTGATTAACAATGACCTTAACCAACTTTGAGCCTGAGCCATTACTGCAGTGTGCCCTGGGAGACGTTTTCAGCAAACAATCCTATTTGGAAACAACTATTCTTAATACGGACAATGTAATAGTATACTAGAGCATTTTGAGTAAACAGATTTATGGGACCAAGGTAAATATGGGGGCCGTTGCCATAGTAATGAAGATAAATATGCAGGTGCTCGTCATATAATTAGAATATCATGAAAAAGATATTCTAATTGTATGAGATTTTTTATTTGGGGTTTTTACAAGCTGAGCCATAATAATAACAAATAAAGGCTATACACATCTCGCTTTGCATGTAATGAGTATATATTAGTTTCACAGTTTAAGTTGAATAACAGGAGTGAATGCACTTTTTCATGATATTCTAATTATATGACGAGCACCTGTATCTTTGTATGGTGAAAACTTAAATTGGTGTCCGTATAAAAAATTATGTGAATGACACCCATCTATAATCAGACATTATCTAACACACCGTGGGATTGTTAAGTGGTGATGTCATCACTCTACTTCCGGGTCCAATGGGATTTTAGCTCTATTCACTATAATGGGATGTTTCTGATTTTAACCTGCTGTAGAGCTGACTACAAGGCTCTTTTTAAACATCTGATCACACAGACACATTACATTTCCTTTAGTAATGCTTTTCTGACCATCAATTTTTTCCCCTATACACAATGAAGGCTGATTTGAACTATATGAAAGTATCTTCATTTTGCCTTGAGAAAAAAAGTATTTGGCCAAAATTCCAATAGAACGCCTATGGGGAACTGACCAAATACATTTTCCCCCACTGTACATTATTCTAATTAGGCCTTTTATCTGTTGTAATTTCAGCAGAGGATTCCGATAGAGTTGTACCGTTTGCTGTGTTAATTGTTTGTACCTTAACAGTAGGGATGTCCCAACCTGCTTTTTTGAGCCTCCAATCCAATATTTTGATTCTTCATGCCAATCGATACCGATCCAATACAGATCCGATAGTCTTTTTAAATAATTCTATTTTTATAAAATACTGTATATATCATTATATATTATACACTACAGTAGTATAGGACTATACTATACATTACAGTAGTTTCACCAGTTGGAGTCGATTACAAGCCTTTTTACACATGTGCAATTTTAAATTCGAAGCTCAAACCGGGAAAGGCATCGACTGCAGTGCATTGTGCATGCTGACAAGATGATTGGCTGTAGGCTCCCATCTCTCCAAGACCTGTACAACTCCAGGACCGGGAGGTGTGTAGGTCGGATCACGGCTGACCCTTCTCACCCTGGACACGGACTATTCACCCCTCTCCCCTCAGGCAGGAGGCTACGGTCCATAGAGACCCATACCTCCCGCCACATGAACAGTTTTTTCCCCTCCGCCATCAGACTCATGAACAATAACAAAATCCAATAACTCTATATCAGACTCATCAAGATTTGTGGCCATACCGCCTTTGCGATGCCCAATCCCGTCAGACCTTGGTCGGTACTTGGATGGGAGACTGTTTGGGAACATCAGGAAGCCTAGCGAATTTAGTGAGAGAGTAAGTGGTTGGTGGTGGTCGGAGGGGCCGATGGCACAGACTGGTTGCCTCGCTTCCGTCAGTCTACCCCAGGGCAGCTGTGGCTACAATAGTAGCTTACCACCACCAAGTATGGAGTGAATGAATAATGCAATGTAAAGCATCTCTGAGTGTCCATAAAAGCGCTATATAAAACCGATGCATCATCATCATCAACAGAGTGACCTGTTCGAGCCATTTGCACCGCTCTACTGGGAACAATTCTTTTGTACCGTCTATGTCTTTGTCTCACTCAGTACACGTCTTGTTCTGACAACACCGTGAATGCATTATTCATGAGCCTTAAGCCTCCGCTGTTGCAAAAATACCCCTAAACGTGGCCTTTTAGCAAGTTGAAGGCCCACAGCTCAACGCCCCGCCTGAATCCCTCACCAGCATCTGCTCTGTCGACTCACATGGGGGACTCTTCTCCACGACGCAGAAACAGTCCAAACTAAATTTAACTCAATCTTTAATTTAATATTTCCACGCCATCTAAAATTTCACACACTGATGAAAACAGCCCGAGAAGAAAAAGAACTTCTCTCACATGCGGTGGAGCCATCTGTGCCGGAGCGTCGTCACCTCCCCGTGCATTCACACACCCAGCACATGCAACCGCTACTGCAATTGTGCGTTAACACAAAAAAAAAAAAAACTGTTTACAGTAATACTTGCAATATACTAATGTCTTCGAAGGATCGGAGTCGTGATTAAAAAAAAAAAAAAAAAAGGAAGGCTTTGAACAGCACTATTTCAAAAGTCCTCACAGCAGCTGGAAATCAGATTACAGAGATAATTAAACAGATTAATGGGGGGGAAATTTACTTCAAGCAGCGAAAAGGATTGGGAAATGAACCAAATATTGAACACTGAAGAATTAGTATTTGGATGTGTTCATTTAAAAGGCAAAGTGGCTGATGTGGTCTCAAGAGACGAGCAACTTTTATTAGGAAAATTATAACCGAGTACTTAAGCCCCATGGCACTGATGGGCAAGAGCCGTCACAAAAGAAATAGATGTATTAACAGTATTTCTGTATGTACCCTGCATGGAATTTGGTGCTCAAAACCTATATAGTCCGGTTCACTATGTTTAAATTTTCACTGTTGTGGGATTTTCGTGGAGTGTATGAAAACAATACATTTTTGGAAACCTTATGGTAAAAGCAATGAGAAAAAACAATGTTTCCACTTGCCCTTGTCATTTGGTAAAATTCTGCAATTATACAATTTTTCCATTAAAGTAAATGGGGAGTTCTGGTCATCGCCAACGGTAACTCCATGAAACATATGACAAGTGTTTCATTGACTTTGATTGGAACGACTAAATGGAATTTTCTGCCAAATTTTGTAAATTTCCGCCAAACTATGTTTTTATTCCCCATATTAATGTTATCGCTATAATCGCAACTTCTTTTTTTTTTTTTTTGCTTATTAGAGCAAATAGACATTATTTTTCCTAATTGCTCACTTAAAGTTTTCAAAAGTGTATAGTTTTGATACTCTCCTTTCGGCGACATAGTCAACCGGACTAATATGGTGAAACTTGGAAAATTAGAATATCGTGAAAATGTTTTTTTTCTGTAATTCAACTTAAAATGTGAAACTAATACATGATATAGACATACTGTCTAAAAATTAGAATATTGTGCAGAAAACCATCATTGACACCCTCCATAAGGAGGGAAAGGCTCAAAAAGGTAGAAAGTGGAAGGAAAAAGTGCAAAGAAGCACAAGCCGCAGGGATGACAGCAGTCTGGAGAGGATTGGCAGGAAAAGGCCATTGAAAAGTGTGGGGGACCTTCACAAGGAGTGGACTGAGGCTGGAGTCAGGGCATCAAGAGCCACCACACACAGAGGGATCCTGGACATGGGCTTCAGATGTCCTGAACTACAAACAACGTCAGAAGAATCTTGTGTGGGCTAAAGAATGAACGACCTGGTCCAAAGTTCTCTTTTCTGATGAGAGCAAATTGTGCATCTCATTTGGAAACCAAGGTGCCAGAGTCTGGAGAACGAAAGGAGAAACACACAATACAAGATGCTTGAAGGCCAGTGTGAAGTTTCCACAGTCTGTGATGATTTGGGGAGCCATGTCTTCTGCTGGTGTTGGTCCACTGTGCTTTATTAAGTACAGAGTTAACGCAACCGTCTACCAGGAGATTTTAGAGACTTCATGCTTCCTTCAGCAGACAAGCTTTATGAAGACGCTGACTTCATTTTCCAGCAGGACTTGGTACCTGCCCACACACAAAAAGAACCAAAACCTGGTTAAATGACCATCAGATTACGGTGCTTGATTGGCCAGCAAACTCACCTGACCTGAACCCCATAGTGATTCTATGGGGCATCGCCAAAAGAAAGATGAAAGACATGAGACCGAACAATACAGAGGAGCTTAAGGAGCTATTGAAGCATCTTGGTCTTCCATAACTCCTCAGTAGTGCCACAGGCTGAGAGCATCCATGCCACGCAGAATTAAGTAATGCAGTAATTCAATCAAAAGGGGCCCAAACTAAGTACAAAAGCATGATTATAGTTTTCAGAGGGCCCACATTTCTGTTTAAAATTTTTTATTGATTTCATGTAATATTCTAATTTCCTGAAATTTTGATTTTGGGGTTTTTACAAGCTGTAAGCCAACATAATTAAAACAAATAAAGGCTTGACATATGTCACTTTGCATGCCACGAGTCTATATCATATATTAGTTTCACATTTTAAGTTGAATTACAGAAATAAATGAACTTTTTCACAATATTTTAATTTCCCGATTTGCACCTGTAGAGCAGTGTAACGCCTCATTTGAAAGTGAAGACCTACAAATGTTTTCATCATTCCGTTTTCGTTTTTTTTTCTGGTTTTTGTATTTTTGTTGTTGTCTTGTTTTCGGAATTTTCTCTTGTTTTTGTTGCTTTCTTCATCGGTCCCCTGCAGGAACTGCCACCTTAATGTGGTGGAGGGGTTTGAGCGCCCGAATGATCCTGGGGGCTCTGTTGTAGGGGGGCTTCGTACCCCCCATGGAAAACAGGTCCTAGGTGACGGGTCAGACAAAGAGCGGTTCAGAAGCCCCTTATGAGAGACCAACAGGCCCGGTTAGAACCACGAGGCCGTCCTTCTGTGGACCCACCACCTGCAGGAGGAGCCATAGGGGCTGGTGCTATGTGATTTGGGCAGCTCCAACAGCTGCCCCCACGACCCGGCAACGGACAAGTGGAAAAAAATTAATGGATGGATGGATTCTTCATCGCTTTATTTCCTTGCTTTTTTGGCATGTCGTGTTTTCATCACATTTGTGTCACTTTTGTGGCGTTTTGTTGCTTTTCTTTTGGTACGTTATTGATGAGAGAACAACATTGTAACATGGTAATAAGCAGAACAAACCCGGTCCATTCTGTATACCCCAATATCTCAATACAATACTGTATGCCAAACAGAAAAATTTGCATTTGATCAAACACGCCAAAAAATGTATAAATAAATGAAGAATTGAAGCCTGATGTACTAGATGTACTATTTAAAAGGTGTGCGGCTTACTGAAATAAGCAGGAATTGCAATTTTAGCTAGTTGCTGTTAGCAAAAAAAATAAAAAAATAAATAAATTGAGAAAGGGACAAATCGCCTGTCACCTCTCAGGCCCCTCCAGCCATCATTCAGAGTCAAACTGATTACCTCGGGGGAAAACACACCTCAGGAGGCTATGGAAAGGACCGCAATTATGAGTCAAAAAATTGTGTGGCACAACACTCCGTCATTTAGAAAATAGGGCCGTGTTTGCGAGAAAGGGGCAAGTGTGCTGAAGGGAGCCATTTGATGAACGGAATCCGCCTTTACAAAGGAGGCGCTGACACTGAAAACAGCACTAAGCCCTGGATGTGCAATATGATGTAATCAATGAAGGAGGGAACAGTTCATGTGACCGTCCAAGTCTAAGGGCTTTCAGCAGTGTCATTTATGCTGAAAAATTCTCATAAAAGGGACAATATCAGGCTAAATCTTCGAAGGTTTTAACCATGTTTTAATCAAAGACAGACAGATGTAAGATAAATGTGGCAGTAGGCCTGCCACGATAATTACAATATCGAGTTATCGCTCGATAAGTAAAACGAAGGACGAGAACATTTTTAGTCTCGATAAATGCACGTGCTGCGTGTGCTTAAAATAAATACAGAAACATATAATCTATCACAACGCTGAGTGAGCGGAGCGTCCATCCAACTCGTATCCCTGTGCTTAAAGACAGCATTGAGCACATCAGCCGTTTCCCCGCATGTCTCCAGATCATTTATAGATAGTCCTGAGAACATTACTCAGTGCTTAGGTCTATGTTACTGTTCAAAAGTGTGCAAAATTGGGATTATTTGTACAATCCGACCCCCCAAACATGTTTTTTTTTTTCTTTCCCCACCACAGTTTTTTTGGACTTTGTCACCTTGTCCTTGTGGGTTACCGTAGCGCGGTTTGAGCCAGCCGTGACTTTTTGCGTGACTGAGCGCACGCGTAAAGACCAGACAGGTACGCATTATCTAAGCTCAGGCAAGACCATTATCTCAGTGTGGAAAACGGTCGCCAGTTCCTTTAACACATTACTGTTTATTCTCGTTTCCAGAGGAGTCCTGGCGCCAGAGGGGAACCTATTGTACATGTTTTTAGAGGTAGAGGAAACCTACGCAGACACAGGGAGAACACGCAAACTCTAGACAGGAAGTCCGTCCCCATCACCTTCTTGTTGTGAAGCACGAGCACTAACCGCTGTACCACTGTGCCATTAAAATTGAGCCAATGTCCTAGGACTGTTAACAGTGTACTGAGTAGTTTTAAAAACATTTATTAACCATCATTACGACTGGAAACTTCCATAAAATTTATGAAACCCTCCGGCCATGGTTTTTCCAAGACACACAGAAGTGATTGAACCATTGTCGCAAAAGGCCAGCGGTGACTTCAGAGATGATAAACACAGCTGTCTGAACACATCCACTGCACCGTCTCAAATCAGCGCAAACGCCACATCTCGGGGATTTGTCACCGACACAATGTAATTTATGTCTGAGCCTCCAATAAAGACGGATGCACTTCTCCATCCCAATGTTCCACTCCGACTTCACGGCCAATTCAGAAATCATCACCAACGCAGATAAATGGATTTGCCGTCTCCCATCACACTGAAGTCAGGCTAAAACAATGTCAACAGTGGCTGCAGCCATTGGAACATTGTGAAGGAAAATGGCCTTAGCGCCTCTAAAGCTGCACTAAGCCATAGGAGCGGCTTCCTGTACGAGGGATATGGCTGCTGCGAATGGCTGCATGTGAAATGGACATCGATAGGACAGTGAGAATGTACAGTGGCCAGTTCAAATGTCAAGGAAGAAAAAATAACTGCTTCACTGGTTGTTTTGTGCTTCTGTGATTAAATATACTGCACAAGTTGGAGACGATGATTCAAGCCATCTACAAACGTCACTGCAGAAATGAGAGTGCCTTTTGTCTGAATATGATACGATATACTTTATTAATCCCAAAGGAAATTCAGTTAATAAAGAAATGAATAGTAATAGCAATACATTCTAGGGATTAATAACGGTTTTGAAAGAGGAGACAACTCTGTTTTTCAATAAAGTCTAGTACATGCAATAATTATAAGCTGGAGACCTCATACATGACAGCTTGGGTCAGGTTCGGACTTCAAGATTCTATTAGTTTAATAAAAATATAAGCTTAGTCCATTGGATAGAAAATGTGATTATACTTACCAGATCTAAACCTGGTTTCAGGTTTGACACGAGGCTAAATCAGTGATTATTGAAAACGGCATAGAAAAATGGCACGTGTAAATTGAGGTCAAATTAAAAAGTAATTGCTTGATATGATCTTTGCTTTTGATTTGTTATCAAAGTGGAGGTCACCGATTGTTCACAGGGTCATCCAAGCCCGAACAGTTTGGGAACCCCTGGACATAATTAAAGTAGTTTGAAACGAGGACAAGCCTAGGGCACAACCAATAAATAAAAAATAAGACTCTAAATTAAACAAACAGAACTACAGAAACACTTAGTGCCAGCAGTACCACAGTGTGAAACATTGAACCATGGATTAAAGAAAAAACACATGTAAACTGCTCTTGTAATGGTTCCGCGACATGCACTGACCTGGAGCTGGCCGGCAGCCTCCACGTGGTTGTCGTAGATCAGCACATTGGCGATGATTCTCTCTCTCTCAGGGGAGAAAGATGTGGGTCCCACGGTGGCCTCGGGCTCCACCAAAACCTTCAGCAGCGTGTGTGGACACCGCGTCCCATCCCACACCTGGAAAACAGTTTTGCCACTACTTGAAGTCATAGTAACTCTTAGTGTGATATTTAAAAGTGAATTGTTGTCGGAAAACGGTCATCTGCTTTGAAGTGTAATCAAGTGACTTTGCTGCATTGACGCAATAGAGTTAACAGCAGCTGAACTAAACGCAGTCTTTATCTGAATAACATGTACTGGTTGGAAGAGTGTGTTTGTTTGTTTAGTTGTGTAACAGCCGGCTGCTGCTCCCAGAGAACAGCCTGGCAGTACACCAGTCTGCTCTGCCAAATACAGCTCACATTTATCTGCTATCAGCGTCACTGGCAATGGAGCCGTCCACACCAAGACCCTCAGTTCTGCTCCTAGAAAACACAAGAACGCCACTTCCACAGAGAGGACAGAGTGCAGTAAACAATGGCAACAATGGTCTTGAAAGTTGAGTCGAGCAGCATTTTCTCAAAACTATTAAACAAATGAATACTCATCTTCTGTTGCCATGGTACTTTGTGTGTGGGACTACAAAGACTGCACAACATATGATAATGAGCTTACAGTGAGTTAGGCGTCCACTCTTAGCCTTTTGCTGGACTTTTGATTGCTTGTAATTAATGATCTAAGTGTTATTGCTCAGTTGTCAAGCGAATCATGGCCGCCCAGCAGTACAGACCTTAGACCTTTTAAGAGCGTCTTCTTTCTCACATTATATTTTCCTTCTGGTGATTTATTGAGTCACTGATCGAGTCACACCCAAGGTGAATTGGAAAAATGGCAACTGGCATAAACCTCCTCTACTTGAAGTATTTACATCCTATATCAAGTTGTCAACACGCAGTGCGCCGTCATCTACCAGGAACTCTTTGGAGGATATGATTATTTGAAAATCATGGTAGGAACCTCTGGATACCTCACGATTTGATACGACATGCAATATCTCACGATAACATTACAATACGCCGATACTGCAATAATATATTGCACAAAAATAATAACCCATCACAATATTTTTAAGAAACATGCGATTGTTAGCCCTTTTTTTTGTAAACATACTATATATTTTTCATTTACATTTGTTTTCATGTGCTTTACCCCTTTCATTAAAACAATTTTAAAAAGTGAATAAATTATACCCGACTTACCAAAAATGTCTATTGATCTGTCAGTGACTCCAATTACATTTAAATAAACAAGAAACCGCAGTCCTATTTCAATCCCAAATCCATCTTATTTATAATTATGAATACAATCATTATAAGTAATAGATTTGTGTGACAGTGTTTGGTTCAAGTGCTTAAAATGGTGGTGTTGCCCCCTACTGTTCTGTCTGAATTAATAAGCATGATGTCGGTCATTAATCCGATGACGTCATCAAAAGTATCGAGATCAGAATTAAAAGTATCGGTATCGTATCGTTCTGCAAAATATTGCAAAATCGATATATTGTCACACCCCTATTCAAAAGATTCAAAGTTAGTCTCAACAGGAAATGAACACAATGTGCCTGGCCTGCCAGACGACATGCTTTTTCAAAGATACAGTATGTAGTCTGGGAGCGAGCGTGATCTCAGCGATTTCCCGGTGGGCGTGACTGACAGAAGGGATCAACCAATTAGAGAAAGGTTAGCGGAAATAGCATCGCCACATAGGCTACAAGCCAGTAGCGGTACAGGAGGATATGTGTTGCGCGGTGACCTGTAACGGGACCGTCGGTAAGTGCAAGGGATGTGACGATAAAAACAAATCGGGATATGATCAAGGGGTGGGACAATATCTTGATTTTCCATCCGACCATCCATCCATCCATTTTCTTCCACTTGTCCGTTGCCAGGTGGTGGGGGCAGCCGTTGGAGCTGCCCAAATCCCATAGCACCAGCCCCTATGGTTCCTCCTGCAGGTGGTGGGTCCACAGAAGGACGGCCTCATGGTTCTAACCGGGCCTGTTGGTCTCTCATAAGGGGCTTCTGAATTTGCTTGATTTTCCAACGTATCACAATACAATACATGATGATACAATACCATTTTTTTTCCCAATATTGATTCTTTTGATGTCAAGCATATCAATGAACAACGTCATGCATATTAACTGGAGGCTACAGTGCTCCACAGGACAGTCGAGGGCAGCCCTACAGTTTTAGCACTTGGACCAAACACCATCACACATTTATTTTAATGATAATCTTATTTATAATTATAAAAACTGGTTAATGTTCCTTCTGGAAACAGGACTGTGGTGTCTTGTGTATTTAAGAGTATATGAAGTAGTCTCCCACTGAAACCAGGAGATCAATAGCACATTTTCAGTATGTCTGGTATCATTTCCCATCTTATTTAAGAAAAAGGAGAACAATGCACTTGAAATCTGTACATCATTATGGAGAATGTAGTAGTTCATAAAGCAATGCAATGTTAAAAGGGTTATTGCATATTGTGAGGGTATTGTTATTGCGAGCCATGTATCACGTGTTGTATCAAATCATGAGGTGCCCAGAGGTTCCCACTCCTAATACTGCATGATCCCTGTGACGATCTGCTATTTGGATGATGATATAATATAATTTCGTAGTTCTCCACCAGTTCGCTCAGCCTAAAATGAATGCAAGTCAGCCCACTTTCAAGGCGATTTCTCCAAGGATAAAGAATACCCAATTCAAGTTGCTTCGTCCTACTTTTAAATATTATATCTCCTCCTTTATGCGAATCCCTCGACTGTAAAAGCAGATTCCAGATTTCCAAGACCCGGAGAAGCCCTGAAGTCACATCGCGGCTAAAAGAAAGCAGCAGGAAGCAGAGGCTGATGTTATCTGACAGTAAACAGCCCCGTGAGACGTGTCCTGCTGACTCGGAGCACACAGGAGAACCCAGCGGGACACTTCCTCCGCTGAGGTACTCTCTGATGTTACTGCACCGCTCTGACTCTCTGATCCAGACACAAAACTACCGCTACAACAACACATCAAACAAACACACACACACCCCCCTCTAACTGACTGCTGCGAGAGCCGACAAGTGACAAGTTTATCCGGCGGCACATGGTTCCAAAAAGAGGAAATTATGTAAAATGTTATAGGTTGAGTTCATCGGGCAGTGAAACATTACAGAACCCACATTTTAGTATAAAGGTGAAAATCCTTTACAGCAGTGACCTTGGAAGCCACCATCAGCCCAGGACGACAAGCCCCAAATAATCACCTTTTTTTTTTTTGACAAATAAAACATTTTAAACCGTAAAATGGAATCAGTTAATTCTGTATTTTCCTGTAGATTATTGTTGATCTGAGGATGAAATGATAAACCTATTAAACTGAAATCATGGTCACAATAATTGACAAACTTGGCACTGGTCAGTTAAGACTTTTTCCAGTAGATTTCCGTGTGACAATAAATTAATTTTAACATTAAATTGAACATAAACTGGCAGCAAATCTATATTTCTTGGAAAATAATGACATTGCATAAGTATTGTTACTGGACAGGTTTATCTCAAACACAGAAATGTTGGTCTAAAATCACATTCAGCTTCAGTTTTGGCTGAAACTGTACACATTTTATTGCTGAAAAGTTGTGTCCACTCAGCTTCTGAAAATCGAGATTTGTCCTCATTCCTTAAGATGAAATGTTTGCAAATCGGAATTATTTCTGTGTGGCATTAAAAATAAAGCATTAAAACAAGTATTATACTCCTCTTACCAGCTCACATCGCAGCCCACCACTTGAGAACCTCTGCGTATGGCAACATCACAACAGGAACAGTAATAATAGATAATAATAACTTGTAGTGTGATGGTTTTTTTTTTTAAGAAACAGTCTTGAAAAATGGAAGCTTCAGTGCTTTTGCTGCTGCTTTTAACAACAGTCGAGCTCATTATCTCAGAAACCGAACTTCCTTATTCACCGAGCTGTCGTCATCTATTCTGTAAAAATCCATGGTTCACAAAGTTTGCAAATCTGTTTTCCTGTTATAAATAATAAAGTAAAGTAGCTTTGTTATAATTAGCGTCTTGGTGTGACATAAAAGTTGCAGTGGAGGAGGAGGAAGGGTAAGAAAATGAACCTATACTTTTGTCTTAATCCTTATAAAGTTTGTCAAGTTTACCGTTCAATCAACTCGTATATCAGGAAAATCAAGACTATAACTGAACTTTTACACATTCTTAAGTTCAAAGCATATTTGTTTTTAGCCTCTGTTGCGCCTTACCCTGAGCATCGTGCAGGTGGAGTCCACGGGGGCTTTAGCGAGCAGTTGGCAGGTGAGGTCAAAGTATGCCCTGGGCTGCACCGTGGACAGAGTCATAGAGGTGGGGGCGGGCAGCTGGACCCGCTGGGCAGACCAGGCCCTCAGCTCCTCCACCACACGCTGGTCATCTGCGTCAAAGTGGTAGTTTTGACTGGAGGTACGTGGCTCTACAGGCTCACCCTCCGTCCCGTCAAACGTCACCGCAGAGAAACCGTGAGACTTGACCAGATTGAAGGAGTCATTAAAAGGC
This sequence comes from Proterorhinus semilunaris, assembly GCA_021464625.1. Classification (NCBI taxonomy): domain Eukaryota; kingdom Metazoa; phylum Chordata; class Actinopteri; order Gobiiformes; family Gobiidae; genus Proterorhinus; species Proterorhinus semilunaris. The sequence continues at coordinate 23,738,858 of CM038356.1, read as the reverse complement.
TTAACCTGCAGATGATATTAAAAAGCAGTAGAAAATTTAAATTCGTTTCGACAGAAGGGACTCTCTCCGACTTCCACAACCCCAGCACAATACCAGCATATGTTATTTAACGCCCAGTGACTGAACTCTGGAAGCTTTCAAATGAAGAATGGAAACATATGAAACTTGTGCTTGTGTCCTCATGCAGAGCAAGACAACCAAAGTTCATTTGTACATGCAGTGCCTTTTTTAACCACTAGAACTGGATTGTAGTGTTTTGTATATTTTGGGTTCTATGTTCTGAATATTTGCCCCAATTTGGAGTTCTGTATTTGAAATCTGTTTGTTTTTTGCCTACAAGACCTGACCAAACAAAAAACACATTTTGGTTAATGCATTTACAAAACATATTTAGCAGCACAATATACAGCAGTACATTTCATGACTCTATTGATGTAGCAGATTAAGATAAGATAAACTTTATTAGACCCCGGAGGGGAACTGGTCTTGGGCTACAGTGCCACTCAGCTGCACACACAGTACATACAATGACAGAAAATTCACACTTACATTTGTTAAAAAAAAAGTGTCCCATAGAAATATCTACAGTTAACTACAATCATGTTCAAGGTTTTGATGAACATTAGCTCATTTTATAATTTTTGCCCTTTCAACCCAGAAAAGCTTTTATTTCCGCTTCATTTTACAAAAAAAAAATACTTTTTACAATTATTTTACAGTCTAGACTTTTTCCCCTTCACCTTACCTTCACTCGATGCATACGGATGATGTCTCCAGCTTTAAATATTTTAGGATGGTCTTCCAGCTTCGGATGGAAAATATTACAACTGATCGTGCTGTTCGACTGGTCGGTGATTTTTAGGAAGGTGCAGTAATCTAAAAAAGGTGCAAATGCAATGCAAAAGAAAACACAGAATGATGAGCGATGCAGCAGCAGGAGGGGACATCACGGAATTTAAAGTGCTTTTTAGAAATTCAAAACACCCCGCCACACTTAAGCTTAGTAGCAGTTCACAAACTCGTCATCCTTTCCTTATAGTCCAAGTATTTAGTTTGATCGCTTTCATGTGTGGTTTGCAACAGCCGAAGCTCGCTACTAGCTCATTTATGGCCAGTGCGCTCCGCTGCAGTCGCCTCTAAACCACCATCATTCCAATGGAGCGTCACAGAGAGTGTTCCCTAAAGCCTATAAAGATATCTCAGAGGAACCATTGACCACTCCAATCGGACCTCAGATGCAGTTATCCAAACATTGTTCTCCATTTACAAGAATCTCATGCTGTTGATGTGTATTCATAAAACAGACCTGATCCTAGGGTCTTGTAGGGCTGTTTGAAGAAAAGCACCACTCCATAGACGTTGACGACTGCCTGAGGCTTAAATTCGTCCAGACGGCAGTATGTGTACTTTGTGGTCTTAGGCACTGTGGATGTCTGGAAGATATTATGACACTTTACGAAGCACGATCTAACATTATAGACACGTTATAATAGGGACAGTCATAGCCTCTCACCTGTGCGGACTGAGAAGTTGTTTTTCTGGTCACCACGGCGTTGACTTGAGGCTGCAGACAACTCACCTGGATTTTAAAATATAAGTGAGAGAGAGCAACACCTAACAGAGAGTTATAATTTCCTTTCATGTGATTACATTTGATTAATTTAATCAGGCTTAATTAACAGCAATAACAACTAATGAACGGTTAAGATGGGTGTAAGTGAAAAGATGTCATACCAAGCAACTGTTTCGAAAAGGTCAAGAATTTGATTTGACACGTAATAGTTTAAAGCTACTCTACGTTCCCCTGCTTTGCCGGACCAGCATTGTTGCATTCCCACATGATGCACCACACTCGCAAACAGCAGCGAAGTTTGTGCCGCAGAAGGAGAACGGCGCCGCACCTCCCTCATCTCGCAGCCCCCCCCACCCCACCCCTCACCATGTAAACACAAACACATGAAGACAACAGTTAGCAGCTAACAGTTTAGCATTATGGCAGAAGTTCACAAAAAGATCGTGAACTGATAAACATCTGACAGACCTGCTCTGATGCAGCCGAAATCCTCATAAAATGTCCGTTTGTTTAATAATCCAATATCTACAGGGAGGCATCAGGTCTTTTTTCTCCTCATGATCACAGCAGCACCGAGAGGTTGTAAGTGTGAAAAAAAGACACTTTCTTGAAAGTTGCAGTTTAGCACGTAAGTCTCAAAATGTTTACTTTGCTACATATCTTATTTATGCCAATAAATGTGTATATGTTCACAAGATTAATGAAATTTCTGTATTTCACTGAATGCAATCAGGGGAGGGGAGCGAGGAGCGTGGGTGACGTGGGAAAGCCAGGTGAGGGGAGGGTGGTGGTGGAGCAGAGCAGGGTTCCCTACTCCATCTACTGACGAAAAATATTAAAAGACGACATCGCTTAGGGCAGCTTTAAAGACAACACTGAGAAAAAGAAAGAAAATGTAATCTACTATAAAGTGGGCAGTCAACAATTGATTGACAAAAGCCATATCGCAAAACCTTTCCCCCAATAATTAGATTGGAATACTACACTAGTGTGTCGTTATAGTGAACAAATATTTCAAAAACATGTAACTGCACAACGCTTCTCAAACCCGACTCGAAATCTTTGGTGGACATCACCAGCTTGTTTCCATGGAGATGTTTTGTTTAGTTTCCAAATGTATTTGTCAGGTACAGAAGACACCAGATTTTGCAGGTATGTTTGTTTAGAGATGCACTGATCCAGATTTTCTTTTGTTTCCAATACGGATACTCGGGGTTTGAGTTAGAGCTGGAAATCTCTGCCCGAACCGGATGGGACCCGATGGGACCCGACGGGACCCGGCAGGTTCGGGTTGGGCCGCAGAGGCTCTGACCGGGCATTAAATAAATAATTATTTACGGCGGGTTTGTTTCAGGCTCGGGCCAACAATTCAAGCTAATTGTTCGGACTTGGCTCGAGCTTGATTTTTTTGGGCCCGTTTCCAGCTCTAGTTTGAGTCTATTATACCCGATACCAACCCATATCACGAGACTTTCCTAAAAGTGGCTTGCTGTGAGTGAAAAAGTGAATTCCCTCCATTGGGAGATTAATAAAGCCTCATCTTGTCTTGTCTGAGATGTTACACATCAAGGGGTTTTCTAATAAAACTGTAATAGAAAAAGCATTCAACAAGGATCATTGGACTTTTCTATGCTCATTATCTTTGGCCCTATGACACATGCTAGTTACATAATACATTAATATAAACAACTCACAATATAAAGTGAACTGATCATTGAACAACTTGTGCATTAGAAATATGTTATATAAGCCATTCGTTGACGCAAGAATTTGCATATTGCTACTTGAGGTATTTTGCATAAACAATACTAGAATATGTTGGTGTAAAACTAACACAGTATTTGGATTCTCCAGGTTCAGAGCTTCAAAATGTACAGCACGTCCATATTCACATAGATTTATTTGGTGAAAGTTGTATTTAAAAAAAAAAGGTATCGGTTCAGAATCGGATATTTTAGAATCGATACCATATTTTTTTCCAGGATCGGCTCCGATATCCGATCCCACTATCAGACTGGTGCATCCCAATTTTTGCGTTTTACATACGATTTGTTGCTTTTTTAACAAAGCAACATAAAACCTGGACAGTTCCGTAGCATGACTTTAATTTTACAAATATACAATTGGTGGTACCTCTGCCGCCCTGGGAGACCGTTTCCTCCACATTGAGTTGACTTCAGGACCACACACCTGGAAGATAGATGGATTCTTTAGAAAAATGACCATCATGCAATACTGTTCGTCGATCACAGTGCATCGTCCGTTCATTCCAATTTGAGTGGGAATCTTGGGCACTCACATAGATGCATGGGTCGGCCCCCGACAGCAGAAGGGCGCATGGATGAAGCTTCTCTTTAACCGAGGGCGAGTTGAAGACAATGAAGCCTGAGGCCACCACCACATTCTGGACAAAACACAAGGCAAAGAGACGGAAGAAGCAGGGATTAAACTGGGAACACACAGGGATGAGTATAAGCCTCTCATTTCGAGGGAGGACTCATGGAAGACGTATCCAGATGCATCCTGGGAAAAGAACGACATGGAAACAGATGATGAAAAGCCGCAGTGAGAAGTGGGAACTGTCTTTTTGTTAAAGCTGTCGACTTAAAATCTAACAATAGAGCAGCCGAGTAACAGTAATGTTTTAGAGAATTAGTGTAATCGAGGAGAAAGGGTTTAATTCAGTGTAGGACGCAATGTAGGGGGTGAAATGGCTCGGGAGGAAAAGCCAGTTAACCAGTGACTGAAGGTTGGAAGCTCAAATCTTGCCAGTATAGAGTTAATTTACTGAGACACAAACACGGCACTCGGTAAGTGCTCAGTAATGGCTCATTATGTCAAAAATCTGAAAGAATCAAAGTGGAAGCTATCTTTAATTCTTTTTCTTCTTTTCCTTCTTTTTTTTGAGGTGTTGGTTTAAACGTCCACATTCGGGACGCACAGAGACAGCAATTTTTCAAAGACGGGCATGGTTGACAGAGCTCTGATCTACACCTTAAAAAGGATGCGCATTGGCGGCTGGATTATGCCCGTCCCACGTTTGAAAATATTTCGGCAAACATCAAATACAGCGGCAGCATATAGAGCCTAATCTACAACAAAGTTTACCTTTATGTCCAGGAATGAGCTTCCTGCTGCCTTCAAAAGTGCCTTATGAAAACTGCTGTGGACTGTCCGTCAGATTCTCTTCAAAGTTCTCTCTCCTCAATATCAAAATCAAAAGCACATGTAGTTTATTGTTTAAAAATCTACTGATAAGTCTGAAGAACGCACTAAAAACGGGGGGTATCTTGAGAAATTAACTCAGGAATTAAATCAAATTAAGCTGCCGGTTTACGCCTGTCCGTCATGTGTCCATCACGTCTTCGGCTCTACGGCCGGAATATGCAGCGATTCCATTTTTGTCGGGCGCCAGAGCATCATCGATGGCTTTTTTCCACAGCGCAGTAGTCCTGCATAATGAGCCCGACAAAATGGAGAAACACGTGTCTCCAACAATTGTCTAGTTTTAATATTAAAGTCAAGGTGGAACTGCTTTCCTGTGTTTCAGTGGGGCAATAAACAGTGCAACACCACTTCAGAACAACTCGCGACCCGCGTCTCGTCTCTTTGGCACGCACTCAGCCGTAATGAGCGAGCTAAAGACGGGTCTCTCCACCGTGACTGCACCGAGACCCATCGCATGGCCCGGCTTTCTTTTTCTTTTTTCTTTCTCACACGGACTCATTCTGAAACTCCAGGGAACCGAGAGCACGTTTGCTTCAGACGTCGGATATGAGGATAGTGATCATCGGATGAGTACAGAGGCCAGGAGAGGAGGCGCAGAGGACACAGAGACCAACGGCAAACGCATAAACAACACTAACACTAAGCATTGCCTAAAAGATGAAGTTAAAATCTAGGAAATGGATAAAAGCTCCTATAGGAAAATTGCATTTAAACTCAGAAAATAAGCTGGCATTACTGACTTGCATGTGATTAAAAGCCTACATTATTACAGGATGGATTAAAGACGTACGGGCACTGTGTAAACTAGAATGTGATTGTGATTGTGATGTGCGTAAAACAGGCCATGGACATAACGCACTGGAACTAAATGAGGGTAGGGATGCAACGATTCACTCAAACCCCGATTCGATTTCCGATTTTAAATTCCCAATTTCGATTTTTAAATTTGTTTTATTTATTTATTTATTGGTTTATTTGGTCGGGACAGTGCATGTTAATGAACATACATGGGTCTCATGCATGTAAACAAGCCACACCGGATTGTAGCTAATTTGCGTCCGTCGTTCCCCATGCGCAGTCTCAAACACACTCTCATTCCCCCTAGCCTATTGTACATGTTTTTAGTGGTAGGGGAAACCGGAGTACCCGGAGGAAACCTACGCAGACACGGGGAGAACATGCAAACTCCACACAGAAAGGCCCCGTCCAGGTGGGAATCGAACCCCGGACCTTCTAGCTGTGAAGCACGAGCGCTAACCGCTGTGCTACCTTTAAGAAATTGAATATGACTCATTTATACCAATGTTTCTTTTGATTTAACATCTGCCTTTTTGTCTCAGAGAACTATACATACAAAAAAATGTAAAGACATGAAAATAAACTATAATAATTTTGACATGTGTGCTTGTAAATTTACATATCTTTTGAGCATAAATAAGATATGTAGCAAAGCAAACATTTTGAGACTTATGTTTATTTTACTAAACTTTTTTTATTTTATTTATTTTTTTGCAGTTTGAACATAATACTACCAATTAGAACTGATTTTACAGTGCCCTTTTTCCCCCCCATAACCCTCGAACGCCTCACTGCCTCCGGTGCTGCCTTTGTAATCAAGAGAAGGAAAAAGAAATAACAGCTCCCTGTAGATATTGGACTTGCCTTGCCTATATACTACATCGATTCAAATTGTATGCATATTAAATCATTTTAAAATCGATTTTCGATTATATCACCAGATTATATCGATGAATTGTTACATCCCTAAATGAGGGACATAAGCCTTTTTAGATCAATACAGAACGTTTAACAAACAAAATACAACATTTTGAACAAGATGTGTTTGAAGTCACCAAAATAACAGTAAAAGCCTTTTTTTTCTATATTATAGAAGGCCAAAACTCAAGAGAAAATAGTGAAACGTCTGGTGTTGAGGTGTCTCGTGAAAGATTAAAGTCTGTGTTTTATTATCACATAAGAGAATGGTATATGCGCGTTATTCTCAGACTGCCACGACTCCTAATGTATTCCTCACACCATATGTTATTCCAAAAATAAATCTTAAGTTAAGTCACAGAGAGTTAACAGTTGAAGCACATTTGCTGTAATCATGGCAACTTCCTACGGGAACGAAACAGGTTATCACCTCAGAGCATTTTAGCTAAATTATCTATGTCTGTAAAATATGTAAGTAAGTAAGTAATATTTATTTATATAGCACCTTTCACAGACAGAGGTCACAAAGTGCTTCACAAAAAATACAAATAAAAACACATTCACATTTACAATCACAAAACATGGTGGTCATAAAACAACCCTTATCCCACTGGAATTAAAACGCTTTCTCAAACAAGTAAGTTTTCAATTTACTCTTAAAAACATCAACATAATCAAGTAAGCGCAAGGAAAGCGGAAGATGGTTCCGGAGCGTCGGGGCGAACACCTGGAAGGAGCGATCTCCCCTCGTCTTGTAGCGGGTACGAGGGACCATGAGATGAGAGGGTTCTGATCCCGAGACCTCAGCCTCCGAGAGGGAGTATGAGGACACAACAAGTCTGTAATGTAGGAGGAAGCCTGACCACGCCAGGCTATGAAGGTCAACACCAGGATTTTAAAATGGAAACGAAAAGTGACTGGGAGCCAATGAAGGGCTTTTAGAACGGGAGTAATATGAGCCCTTCTGTTTGTGCAAGTCAGTAACCTCGCCGCAGAGTTTTGTACCTGCTGAAGGCGAGACGGCTCCTTTTTGTTTAGACAAGAAAATAAACTGTTACAATAGTCTAAACGGGAAGACACAAAGGCGTGGATAATCATTTCAAGATCATCTCTTGGCACAATTGTTCTAAGTTTGGAGATTTTTCTCAGTTGGTAAAAACAGTTCCTTGTCAGCAGTTTAGAGTAACGCTCTAAGGACATTGCTTTGTCAAAGTTAACGCCTAGATTTCTAAGGCTTGTTTTAGTAGACAAACTCGGGTCGCCCAAATACTGGTGAATCCCTGGAATTGCGTCATCAGGGGCAAACACCAACATCTCTGTTTTGTCTGAATTTAGTTGCAGGGAATTTGTACCGAGCCATTTCATCTGATGCTCTAGTAAGTTTAACTAGAGCATTAGATGAGAATAAAATTAACATTACAACCCTTTGGCACTTTGTAAATAAGAAAATCCAACCCAAGCTAAATGCAACAGGTGAGTTTAGCCCAAACCGTTTAGGTGAAGCTGTTAGCATCGGTTTCACATGAAGTCAATGAAGTGACCGCTGTTGGATTTTGTAGAAAGTCCTGAACTTAGCCTTAAATGCTGATGTTGGCTCCTCTTGTTTTAAACAGAACACAGACTCATAAACTGATAAATATTAAACATGAATGAGGAAAATCCAAACACCCCCCGCCAAACCAGTAAACCTAGGGGAAACACTGAATATATATATATATATATATACATACACACACACACACACACAATAGCATGCAATGAATAATCAATCAGAACAAGCCCTCTCGTTGACAGACCCTCACGCACACACAGCATCACACCTAGGGCTGGGCGATATGGCCTAAAATCTATATCACGATATAAAAAATAAATTATCACGATAACTATATATTTGGCGATATCATTGGCAATGGACAAATCGTACTTCAAAATCCCAGCCTTACGCCTATTGGGAAGATTAATTCAGTGATATTTTCTTCTTTTTTTTTTTTTATGTCATACTAATTTCCTCACAAATATGATCTACTCAGGCATCCTTAATCTCATTTGACTTTTTCAGCACCTGTCCCCGTGTTCTACAGTCAGTGTTTATGCTGCTCTGATAAAGCCGAGCGTAACATGAATTATATCGTGTCCACAACGATAAAAAAAATTACAACGATATAAAATAATTATATTGCAATAACGATACGATATGGCCCACCCCTAATCACACCTGTATAATGCAGCCACACCTCTCATGTACTGTGTCACATTCACATTAAATGTGAATGTGACACAGTAAGCACTAAACACAAATTTAATAATACATTTCATTTTTACACATAAGTTGTCCTGTGGTTCAAACAGTGTTCACCTCAGTGTGAACAGCTTTGAGTGCTCCAATGACATTTTTTAAGTTCTACTGTGAACTGAAAATAGTCCGTTTGACTTTTCAGGTCCGTTGTGAGCTTGTTCCATTCCTGTATTGCTTTGTATGAGAAACCTGATTTTGCAAAAGCAGTTTTACGTTTGGGTATGCTGCACTGCCCCATAACAGGGGCTCGTGTGGTTCTAGTCGTCACAGCAGATGTGTACTGGATAAAGTAGGATGTACTAGTTCAAACAACGTTCTGGAGCATGATTTTGACAGAGCGAGAGATCGGAAAACCCAAAAATTTCGAGTCGCCTGGAACACAAATGGGTTACACTCACCCCCAAGCTGACCGTTTTGGAGAAGTCCGTGGCCAGTGCTCCCATCAGCGTCATTCGAATGGAAAAATCTGGAGAAGCAGCGTCAGGAGGCGAATCCACATCTACAACATTCCACAACATTGGATTTACACTTTTGGGCACAGATTATCATCTTGCTTTTCCGAGGCGCATTGGTAATTTATGCTAAACAGCCTGTTTATTTATGATCCATTTATCTCCTCTAGTTTCCTGCACCAAACAGCATGGGGTGGGTGGGGGGGGACATACTGGGACGGCGGCCGGTCCGTTACCTTGAATGACAGCTTTTAGTGTGCAGTCGTCATCGTCGTGTGGCACCAGCTCTCCTTTGTGCACCACTCTCCCCTGCAGAGCGGGAAAAAACAAGAAGCAAAGCGGAGATGAATGGAGCGTTGTTTATGTTTAGCGCCACGTCAGCTGATCAAAGTCGAGCGGGAAACAGAGCGGCGTTGATGAGCGCCTTTGGGAGACGCGCCGACAGACAGGAAGTGGATTAGGCCCCACACTTCACTGGAGTTTAGAAAGAGACGCTAACAGCTTTTTCATCTAAACAGGATTTTTTGTTTTAAAGCACAAGAAATTGAGAGAGACGGCGGTATCATCCCAGACGAAGGTTTTGTGTGACCTGCTGCACAATACTGCAGTGGATTTTGTGGCTTATATTCAGTGTCGTATTAGCTTCATCAATTTAAAAGCACTAAGGAACAAGTAGCCATTACTGTAATCTTCATGTAATACAAAATAACATTTGATTCTTCAGGAGGTGGATCTGCCGTAACGAGAAAACTGTCAATATATGATTCATGTTTTCAACAGAAAGCTGCTACTTTCTTTCATGTTCAAGTGAACATAAGAGGAATGAGAGCGAGTGCACAGTTTCAAAGAGAAAGTGCTCTTCAGAAGTCTAAAAAACACAAAACCGACCTAAGCTTGAAGCAACCATGTGAAAGATGGACTTCAAACTTCAAAATGTGCATTCCCGTTGTGATAAAAGATGGAGTCATTTTGGGAGGAAGGAAATGGCAAGGCAGTAGCATCAGACATACCTTGACATCGGCCTGGGAAATTAATCAATTTTTAGTCTGATCGCGATTTTAATAAAGGTCAATCTCAATAATAGCGTGGTGCATTTGAATCGACAGGAGAATTGGCTAGCTCTGTCGCATTCTGGTAAAAATATTCCAGGTGCCGCGATGCTGCAGTCAGATCAAGCCCGGGGAATCAAACAGGAAGGCACACACGACAACAAGAGAAGAGGATCTGGTGATTTTAAGTGTAAAATCAGCTACAAACTAGCACTAACTTGTCAGGCAAAACAGAAACACGCGAAAAGTTTACCTTTGAGGGGACTTCTAACAGTGAATTGAACCGTAACTTTTTTTTTTTTCTAAGACTGGGGTAGGAGTTTATACGATTTGTTCTTCATCCTACTCCTGTTCTTCTCATGAATGTATTATTGTTTAGTTTGCTGGATTTTTGTTTACCAATTTTATGTTGCATTACCATGAAAAAATAATAAAATGAAATGAAAAAAAATTGTAAGTTTGAAGATCTTTTATAAAATACTAGTAAACCGCATATTTTTTTAAGGGATACACCAATCCAATACTGGTATCTGATATCGGAGCCTATGCTGGAAAAAATACGATATTGGGTATCGGCTACAAATATCCGATACAGAACCGGCTTTGTGCTAATGTGAGTTGTTTATATGAATGTAACCTAATGCCTGTCATATAGGCCACCCAAAGATACTTAGTGTAGGAAAGTCATCCTTGGTAAATATGTATCCAAGAGCTTATCAGTAGATATAATAATTGCTCTTTAACATGACAATAAAATAAGGCGCATTGAGTTGCCTTGTGTACGAAATGCGCGGTATAAATAAACTTGCCTTGCCATGACTTTATTGATCTTACAATGCAGAAGAGTCAATACAACTTTTCACTCAGAGAAAGCCACTTTTAAGAAAGTCTCTTGGTATAGGTAAATAATCGGATATCGGCAGATACTCAAACCCCAGTATTGGTATCGGTAGCAAAAAAAGCCCCGCACTGTCGGTTTCTGACATTCTTCGGACATTCCACTTTTTTGCATCTCCTTTGTAGAGGTTTGTGTGTTAAGTGGTGCTTGGGCAGGTGAAGTGACATGGGAATGTTGTTCTGTGAGTCTAGGAGTGTGGAGCTCGTCTTTGCAGCATCTATTTACTTGCTATTCCAGGAAAGGACAATTATTGTTTCTATGATTAAAACAAAACAAAAAAAATCGAAGCGAAAATCAAGATCAATCAATATGTGGGAAATAATCGTCCAAAATCGCCAAGCCCTACCTTGACAAAAGTGTCAGTCCAGTTGGGGCCGCAGCAGATGGCCGAAATGGAGGTTCTGGTCAGATGGGCTGGGACATGACAGTTCTGAGACAGCACATGCACCGGCATGATGTCAGGGCGGCCTAAAAATGGAAAACATTCAGGAGGATTTAAAGACTTAACAGGGACACACTTTGATGTTTTTATAGTTGGCATGAGAAAGGCTTTTTACATAGCACAATGTTAGTTTATGTAATATTTTCCTTCATTTGCAACTCACGCACAAGCAGAATTATGGTGGAACTGTTACTTCTAAACTATTGTGGAAATCATTCAAAGTGAATCACAGAAATGCTGGGAAAGGGATGGGCGACATGAAAACAAAAGGATCTATCTCTTTGATTTCTTAAAAAGGTGCTATGCGCAACGTTAAATGTTAATAATAAAGTTTTTCTAACTCATACATGCTTAAACAATTGCCTGATGTGCTGAATGAGTCCCTCTCTGATCACTGTGATTGCCCCTATAATTCTGTGCAGTCAAATAAATTAGAGGGATTCGGGCCGGAATCTTAAGGTTTGAGCCTGGGCGTTCACGCTCACCTGGCTCTGCTCTGCAGAGTTTGTGTATTCGCATCAGCGAAGACTCAAGCGACTTTTGCGAAAGTAGAGGACTGGACTCTAGTTCATCCCAAACAGCAACGCATACTCCACGTAAGATAAAGATAAAACATGTGTCTAGTGAAACCAAAAGGTCAATTGGAGTCAGACAAGCGGCGGAGTAAGACGAGAGTCAACATCGGAAAGGCGTTCAACAAAAGGGAAGACCTCAGGTCATTTGGTTAGTGCGCACACTAATGGTTAACCGAGTATTGACCGCTAAGGGCGTCGGTTAACGGTTAATGAAAAACTTGAAACGTGCAGGCCTAGTCGTAATGCAATTCCTACAGTCTTTTACTTGTAAAGGTGTGAATAAAGTGTGTATGTTTTTGTTACACAGCACTGGTGGTCCAATGCAGAATCAATTGGATGAACTTCCCATCATTGGGCTTGAAGAAGCTGCCATGGACATTTGTGACACTGGGACTGCAGTTATAGTGGAGTGGGTGAGTACTAAATGGCTATGTAGTCATGAACAACAGTATCAAATGGAAAATAATGTAGGTGCATTTGTAATGCTTATTCTTTATCTGCATAGTTTTGCCCAAGCGGACACAAGTTGTGGATGTGGAAAGGCCACCCATTGCTCAAACATGGGACGCAAGGACTTTATGCTTGCCGCAAACGGGCTGTCTGGGAATAATTACACCAAGATCGCCCTCTTCTTCAAATACATGAACATAAGAATGGTGACATCTTCTACTATGGGATACAGCATTTCTACTGCGTACCAGCTGTAAGGGAGTTTTGGACAGAGAAGAGGGCTGCCATTATCATCCGATTACAGACTAAAAACAGTGTTGTTGCCCTTGCAGTGTTTCCCCTGCCATTATATTGGCAGGGCGGGCCGCCCCGCCATAAGCGCTGAATTAATTGTGTATCATATAGAAATTCAAACAATTGTTACAAATAATAACATTTGCTAAAAACACTTTACCTGGCAGCGTGCACGCTGCCGGGTAAAGTGTAACCATACCCCCCCCCAAAACCAGTAAACCTAGGGGAAACACTGCCTTGGTAAGTAATAAACTGCATGTATTTCTATTTTAGCTGACGGACAAATGGTCTCCTCGGGTAATTCAGTGGTTTATGTGCAGTGTCTCTGGACTTTTTTTTCCCCGCAAGTAAATCTGAATATTTTTTGTATTTGGAATAATGATAGGCATTTTCTAATGTAATGTTTGTGTTTTATAACAAGGAGAGATTCAAGGAGAGGGGCGCTTTCCATACTCAGTAGCTTACCACCACTGAGTATGGAGTGACTGTACGATGCTCTCATGTAAAGCGCTTTGTGACCATGTCTGTGAAAGGCGCTCTATAAATAAAGATCTTATTCTTTTCATTCCCTCGACGTCTGGCATGCTGCAAAGAATCTCACTAAGAGACTTCATGCTGTAAGTGACTTGCAACATGATTTTCATGTTGAGAGTGACATGCAGTACAACATGAATTTGAACTCTTTCAACAGGCTGGAGTGATGTCGGCACAAAAAAACAATACTTGGCTGGTTAAAAGATAAACGATTGTAAACCACTTTTGGTTTGCTTGTGAACATGCAAGCAACTGAGAGGAGTTTATGGTGAGTGTGATCATTCAAAATGTATGCAGTGGTTTTGTAAAGTACTGTAGTAATAGACTACTATTACATTATAGAGGTTCTGGGCTATTTATGCAAGTGACATTTCTGTATTTTAAAAAGGTGTGTGGCGAGGTGTTCTCCACCATGTCAGTGGTGGAGAACACCTCATGTGGGCCCTTGGCAGATGCCTCCACGGGCCTTTGGGTGATGAAAGTAAGGAAAGAGAGGTCCTGCCCCCTGGATCTGCCTTTGCCTTTTCATATGAAGCCAGGACATTTCTTGCGGTGTTGAACTACAACCACCGACCAGTGCATGTCAACAAAAAAGGCCAAGTGTCGCAAGTGATTACTTTATGACTTTCCTATATAATGCATGTTTTGGGAATTAATGTCATATTTTTATGCAGGCAAGAATGACTGTACAGCAAGAAGTCACAGACAAAGCTTGAGACCAGATGACCCGTGGTTTCCGGGACCTCTGTCTGGCATTGTGCCCCCTCCTACAGCTGATCTGGTGCAGTCACAAGTCCACAGAGGGCAGGTATGCTGTGTTAGTTTTTCATTGTTTTACAATGAACATTTGTTTTTTCTTTTGCAAGATTCTTTTCATTAATTATTTTAGCCACATCACGTCAATGTCTTTTTCCATAATAAAATAACAGTTCTAATGGCAAAAAATTTATGTTTTGTTTTTTTATGAGATGCCATCAGCTCCCTGAACAGACTCCAAGTCAAACATAAGCAGTGCATATTTATTTATTTTTACAAACATGGAACAAAATATTTACAATAAAGCCGTTTCTTTCCTAATTTGTAGCCATATTTTCTGAAGGTGCTAAACGCAAGTCTTTGGCTGCATCCGAAACCAGTAAATTGGTAAGAGGTCTTACGCCAAACCGGATGTGCGTCAGCGTCCGCCATGACAAGAAGCGTCCGAATTGGGTTGTCGGTTAGGAAGGAGTTAGGGAAAGTGGCCTGTATGCCATCATAGCAACTTTAGCATAGGGACCTCTGACGCTAACTCACTGGCGATTAGGAGCTATGTGCCATCCCAATCTCTACAATTTAATGGTTTCAGATGCAGTCAAAGACTTGCGTTTAGCCCCTTTAATATTAAAAAGAAATTACGAATATGGTTTATGAGAAGAACGTTTGGAGAAAAAAGCACTTTCCATTGTGGGACAAATAAAGGTTTTCTTGTCTCGTCTTAGTTTTATATTTTATTAAAGAACAATTGCTACAAATGGTAATTGAGCCAAAAAAACAACTAGTGAAACAGTGGATTTGACAGGACAAGAGCCGCTAATGTGACCTTTGCATCTGTTTGGAAGGTGGTGAAAACTCATTAAGTGAATAAAGAGTGTGGCAGGAACATCCAGGTCGAGAGGAGCGCGGCCCTTGTTCGCAGCAGGTAGCATGTTGCCTCCTGTCAGGCCTCATTAGTTTGATCCGGGGCAGATTCGACGGGTCGGTCCCACGGTGCGACCTCGGCTTGAACATGGCAGAGGCGAGCGGCGTGGAGCGGGAACAGGCTGGAGGCACACGGCTGCTCACCCAACCGAGTTCAGAATCAGCACTGCTCAGCCAGGCAGAAGAGCCAACCAGGAAAACTCACATCCAGCCTGGATGGTCCAGAGGAGCGGAGCCTGCGAGCCGCGGGCCTGAGCTACAGAGTGATTCACTCAGGATTTCAGAAACTTAACTCAAGAGATTTAGAAGTTCTGACTGAAAGCTGTGATAAAGCGCAATCAATTGGTTATTTGCAATCGCAATTATTTAGGTGATACAATAAAGTTGTCTGAAAACAAACAAAAATGTCTCCAGACTTCTACAAAGATGTGCTCAAATGATTTTTGTTTCATATTCTCAAATGTTATGCTTTTGAAGCTGTTTAAAATAAGACAAAGCTATTACTATATTGATCTCCATCCGTCAATGCTGCTGGGGCAGCCTGTCAGGAGCAGGAGGCAGCCGCAGTAGGTAGGTGCCCAGGGACTCTTCTCCAGATGTAAAGCCAGTCTGAAAAACCTGACAGGAGGATTCACCTATTGTACATGTTTTTAGTGGTGGGGAAAACCAGATTATCTGGAGGAAACCTACACAAACACGGGGAGAACATTCAAACTCCACACAGAAAGGCCCCGTCCAGGTGGGAATCAAACCCTAGACTTTTTAGTTGTGAAGAGTCGCTGCTAACCACTGCGCCACACCATGCCCCGTGAACAGATTTTTTAAATTTACGCAACTAAACTATTTGCAGGTGAGTCTCTTTTGGGGTCAGGAATCCCCTAAAGACATTTTAGTGGAACTTTCTTCGTTAAATCCCTCTTTAAATCCCAAATAAAATCAATGTTGGGCTGGGCGATAGGAACTAATTCAATTAATTCATGCTTTTAAAAACAGATGATGTGGAAAATGGCTAAATCGTAAAATTGCATCCACCACTCCATAGGCGCCGATTTATGTTGTTCCCAGTGGGTGCCCAGTCAAAAAAAAGAAAAAAGTCGAGATCGAACCCGCACTCTCGTGGTTGGAACCCCGGCCATATGAGCCATGCGCTCCACCTATGGAGCTAAACTAGCGGAACGAACGGCCGTTCAATTTTATAAGCAACCCGAGTTTGCGGCTTTACAGGTTAGGCGTTGTTTAATGAATCATTTTGTAATCAGGGCAAATTCGCCTGGGTGCCCAAAGATTTGAGTGGGTGCTCCAGCCCCGCAGCACCCACGGGATCGGCGCCTATGCACCACTCCATGTCTGCCTGATGAGCGCTGTGCCGCCAATTTAGCAGCGTTTTAGACGCTCCGTAGCGACCGTTAATTGTTATTTCAGAAAAAACAATTTTGAATTGGTCATTTGCTACTGCTCTTTCACCCCGGAAGCGGAAGTGCGCGCTGTGTTTGTTTGCTGTGGCAGCGTTGGCGGTGTTAGAGATAAGCTCTGAACAAGTTAATACTTTTATTTTATTTTATTTTACTGGTTTGCAAAACAAAAACAAAAATGCCAAAAAAGCCGCCGGTAGAGGCGGCGACTGAGGAGGACTACGTAAGTCTCAGTCGAGTCACGGAACTCATGGAGCAGCAGAGGGCCATGTTCAGGGAATTAATTCAACAACAACAGGAGAACTTCAAAGGATTTATTAAACTCATAATGGAATCGACAAACACCCGAATAGATTTACAGACAAAGGACATTCAAGAACTAAAAACAAGCCTGCAGTTCACGCAAGGTGAGGTGGACACTTTAAAAGAACAAAATCTGAAACTCACGGAGCGCACAAACACTTTACAGACGGATTTTTACAAAGTATGTGACAATTTGCACATTATCACGGACAAACTGGAGTATCTGGAGGGGCAGAGCCGCAGAAATAACCTGGTATTTGAGGGAGTGTTGGAGTCGCCCGGGGAGACTTGGGCCGACGCCGAGGAAAAAGTTAAGGAGATATTGAAGGAGAAGCTACAGCTACATCACGCGGTCGAGGTGGAGAGGGCTCACCGCGTAGGGAAACCCGGCGGAGGGAGAGACTGGCCGAGACCCATCATCGCCAGACTACTGCGGTGGAAGGACCGTGAGGAAATCTTGCAGCGCGCCAAACGACTCAAAGGAACAAAAATCTTCATTAACGAGGACTACACCGAATCAATAAAAAGAAAACGTAAAGAACTGATGCCGGAGCTGAGAGCTGCACGAGAAAGGGGGGAGATCGCCTTCTTGAGATATGACAAACTCATTATACGTCCACGCAGCAGTACACCACATCCAGTATAAACACCGGGAAAAGCGTATGGACTTTGGTATGTAAAAGCACTTTGGTATGGACTTTGGTATGTAAAAGCACATAATTTCACATGTCCAGTAATACATATAGTTCTATAGGAAGCACCGACTTGGACTTTTCAATAAGGAGAATTGCTGAAGCAAACACTCAGGATTTTACATTCTCACAATACGACCTACAGAACACTGAGATCGACATTGACCCGGAAAATAACTTTTTTACTAGAGCTACCAATGACTGTCAATACTACACAGAGGATCTGTACAATAGTAAATTTAAGAACATTAAGGCATTCACTGTAATCCACTTCAATAGTCGAAGTCTCTATGCAAACTTTGACCACATCAAAAGCTTCTTAAAACAGTTTTCCACACCATTCAGTGTCATTCTAATCACAGAAACCTGGATTAATAATGACAGAGAATTTGAGTTTTCTATTGAGGGTTATGAATTTATAAGTATGAACAGAAAGAACAAGCATGGAGGGGGCGTAGCTATGTTTATAGACTCCAACTATAGTTACAAAGTAATGCAAAATAAGACAATGGTGGTGGAAGATACACTTGAATGCCTTACTGTTGAAATTACAAGGCAAAAAAAGAAAAATATTATTGTAAGTTGTATTTATAGAACACCTGGCTCTGATATAGATGTTTTTTCAAATTGGATGGAGGAGCACTTTTCAGGATTAAATCATAAAGTCATGTTTGTGGGGGGAGACCTCAACATCGATCTGTTAAACCCATATAAACATAAAAAGTCGGACGAATTTATAAATACTTTATTCAGTATAGGTCTGTTTCCTCTAATAACCAAACCAAGTAGAATAACAACCCATAGTGCCACCTTGATTGATAACATTTTCTCAAATGAAATAGAAAATGATACAGTCAGCGGGTTAATTATAAATGATATTAGTGATCACCTTCCAGTTTTCGTTTTGTATAAAAATGGATATGTAAAAGATGAGGAGGAAAATAAGTATTGGTTTAGAAGGGTAAAAACAGAGAAAACTATTGATGCATTTAAAAAGGAGCTTTTAGCTCAAGACTGGAGTATTGTGTACAGAGAGAATGACACGAATATGGCTTATGATGAGTTTACGCGAGTATTTCAAAAAGTATATGACAAACATTGCCCAATGAAGAAATACTGTAAAAACAGAAAGTGTAAAGAAACACCATGGATGTCTAAGGGTTTACTAAATGCTTGCAAGAAAAAAAATAATCTTTACAAAAACTTTATAAATAACCAAACAAAAGAAGCTGAGGATAAATATAAAAAATATAAAAATAAACTGACAGGTATCATTAGAAAATGTAAACAGGATTATTATAATACATTGTTAGATAGCAATAAGAATAATATTAAAGGTTTATGGAATATCTTAAATAGTATAATTAGAAATAAACCAAGAACGATTAATTATCCAAAATATTTCAAAGATGAGGATAACACTTTAAATAATATGAATGAAGTAGTCGATACATTTAATAAATTCTTTGTAGATGTTGGACCGAACCTTGCTGCAAAAATTGCAAATGTTGAGAACTATAATTGTGAACTGATAGACACAAATCCTATGTCCCTGTTCCTCAAACCTGTGGAGGAAAAGGAGATACTGGACATTGTTAAAGGGTGTAAAAATAAGACCTCGACCGATTACCATGACATGGACATGAAAACTTTAAAAACTGTTATTGAAAGTATCTCTAAGCCGTTAACTTACATCTGTAACTTATCGTTGCAAACTGGACAATTTCCTGATAGTATGAAAGTAGCAAAAGTGATTCCTCTGTTCAAAGCAGGAGATAAACATCTCTTTACAAACTACAGGCCTGTTTCCCTTTTACCGCAATTCTCTAAAATCTTAGAAAAGGTCTTTAACGCTAGACTTGACAGCTTTATTGAAAAGTGTAATTTACTCTCGGACAATCAGTTTGGTTTTAGGAACAATCACTCAACCTCACACGCGCTCTTTGATATAACTGAAGAAATAACTAATGCTGTAGATAACAAGAAATATGCAATAGGGTTATTTATTGACCTGAGTAAAGCGTTTGATACAATAAACTATGATATATTAATTAATAAACTAGAACATTATGGAATTAGGGGGGTAGCTCTACAGTGGGTTACCAGTTACTTAAAAAATAGAAAACAATGTGTGGAAATCGGTGACTATCAGTCGAGTTGTCGACAAATTGTCTGTGGTTTACCTCAAGGTTCTATTCTGGGTCCAAAATTGTTTAATATGTATATTAATGATATTTGTAAAACATCTGAAGTACTTAAATTTATCTTGTTTGCTGATGATACAAATATTTTTGCATCAGGAGACGACTTACAGCAGCTGTGTCGGATTGTTAACTTGGAACTCAAAAGTGTCAACAAGTGGTTCAAACAAAATAAATTATCTCTAAATCTGAGTAAAAGCAAAATTATGATATTTGGCAACTGTAATTCCAATGCTCAGGAAGCAATTCAGATAGAGGGTGTTGTTATCGAGCGAGTCCATGAAATCAAATTTCTCGGTGTGATTATTGATGACAGAATTACTTGGAAATCTCATATTAAATATATATCTACGAAAATTTCTAGAAGCATTTCAGTAATAGCAAAAGCAAAGCACATTTTAAACATCAAAGCTCTACATACCTTATACTGTTCTCTGATTTTGCCCTACTTATATTATTGTACTGTGGTTTGGGGTAGTACTTATAAAAACACAGTTAAACCAATAATATTGTTGCAAAAAAGAGCTATCCGAGTAATTCATAAAGTTGGGTTTTTGGACCACACAAACTCATTATTTTTAAAATCAAAGATCTTGAAGTTTTGTGACATTGTTGAGTTCCAAACTGTACAGATGTTATACAGAGCAAAGTATAAATTATTACCAAACCAATTACAAAGAAGGTTCCAAGAACGTACTGGTCGTTATGATTTACGTGATGAATTAAACTTTAGGATTCAGAAACATAGCACAACTTTGAAAAGTTTTAGTCCAACAGTTAATGGTGTACAATTGTGGAATAAACTGGAGATGGATTTGAAACGATGTCCAAACATCAACCTGTTCAAATATAAATACAAACAAAAGACTCTTGAAATATACAGACAAGAAGAAATGTGTTGCCACTAGGGGGAGCAGTAGGATCAATTATGTGTATTTTTTCCTCTATATTCAAGGAAGAGTGTTGCTGCTTGGAACGGTTGTCATTCTATTGCTCAAATTCACAAATGGAGAATTAGGGTTGGCAGGTTATGGATCTGTTGAGAGGGACTCTCCCAACGGGCTCTAAACCTTGTCCTTTAATGCACCACTCAGCATAGGAACATATTCTACAAAATCAGCTGTTAGGGCAGCCGTGTGGGGGTTTGTTGAAGGGGAGCTACTGCCCTCTTCAACTGGCCCACTCTCTGGCTTTTTAATGCACCACACTATGCAGGAACATCATACTTCACATATAACTTAATTAAATAAATATATAATAATGATGATGATAATTAAACCCAAATTAAAATTATACTAAGAATGGTAATGACAACTGGAAAGCATCAAGATCTCAGATTATAATATCTATTAATGTACCTTTATACCATAAAAGTAACTCGGTAATCACGGGTAAAAATCTGCAAGAAATATATTAAGGAACACATTTTTTGACTTGCTTTGTATTAGACATCGTATATGAAACGAGAGCGTTGTTGTAGCTGTGCGTTGTTCCAATTAATTATATAAACAGTTCATATATTTTTGTTGTTGTAAGTTTGTAAGTTGGTCTGTACGAATGTAGCTGCTTGTAATGTTTTGAAATGTTCTTTTTTATTTTATTGCACTTGGGGGTGGGGGCTCATAAGCTTTTTGCTTCAGCCCACTCCTTTTGAGCACAAGGTGTATTGCTCAAATAAACAAATAAACTAAACTAAACTAAACTAAATGGGCCTTAGTGTAGATTATATTATGAACCGAAATATTAATTAGAAGGACATTGAGCAGTTTCCTTCATATGAAAGATCAGGAGAACTTTTTAAGTTTATTTCCAAACAAAACAAAAAAAATATAGATTTTTTTTTGTGGCCATATCACCCAGCCCTAAATCAATGCAACACCTTTTTTCCATTTTGTACGCCAAAATTACGTGAAATTTTAAAGATGGTTATGGTTAGCACTCGTCTCAAATGAAGAAATATTGCATGGTGCTGCAATAAGTATTTCAAGTGATTCTGTTTAGTCACCTGCAACAGACACGGTACAAAATGCTGGGTTAAGAAACTTAATAATGTTTACTTTAAACAGTCTGAGCAGCATACTTGTGCAACACTCTCCATTGTAAATCATCATCAGCCGTAATCTCCCCGATATAGTTTCCATTGGGGAGCGGATTGCACACGGAGCCTGAAAACCCTTACACCTGTTGACCCACGGCAGCTGATGTATCTGTTAATAAAGGCGGCCTCTACAGAGCGACTGAAGGGCCGTAAGTGAGACACCCCCCGCCATGAGGGATCAGTCAAACATCACCCCAAAGACAACCACAAGTCTGCAGAGAGGACAGTCTCGTCAAATCAAGGGGTAACTTAAGTTCATGCTAACAGGCTAACGGTGAAGCTACAGTGAAGTACTGACAGATGTCTTCATACAGGTGCTCAGTTTAGCCTTTAGCAACTAATGCAGCGCAGTCAAGTGAAACGCCGCAATGTGGAGACTGGAGAGACATGTGTGGTCTCTTTTGGAGGTTTATCTTTCGCACAAAAAAAGGAGGACAGAAAAGAACAGTTCAACCATAGTTAGTTTTTGTTAGCATTACTGCCTGAAAAGTGACCCTGAAAGTTATGCTTAACTCATCTGTGTGAAGACCTGGGATGTTAGTTAAACATGGAACATGGAACTTTTGTTCCACGTTTTATTGTTGTGGGGAGGAAAAAAGTCAGGTATAAGGTAGGGCTGGGCGATGAATCAAATTAATTCATGCTTTTAAAAACAGACATGTGGCAAATGGCTAAAATCATAACATTGCGTCCGCCGCTCCATGACCACATGTCGAGCGCCATGCTGCCAATTCAGTTGAGACCAGACCTGGGCAAATTACGGCGCGGGCCGTAATTTGCCCAGGTCTGAGATGACTCAATCCGGCCCACGACATAGGGCATAAATTCCTGAGCATGTAAAAAAAAAAAACAGTAAGTCTCTAGCCCATTCTTTTGCGGAGTTATGATTTTTTTTTAAAGAAATTACCAGAATGCTCACTCCAGCCACTAGGGGGGCTTCTTAAATAAAAATAAAAGGAAATAATTCCATACATGTCCAGCAGAGGGCACTGACATGTTAAGAGATCAGGATATAAACAACACATTGGCTACAGTCCAGTCAGGCTCATTATTATTAATTTATTGAAAAAGGTTTCCTATAGTAGTATTTTCCCAGTCAATACATATTTTCATTTTGAAGCTTTTGTTGAATAACCTGAATAACGATACACATATGCGCGTCCTTGGCTTGATGTGGCTAAATATTAAATATTAGGGCTGAACGATTTTGAGAAATAATCTAATTGCGATTTTTTTTCTTCAATATTGCGATTGCGATTAAATATGCGATTATTGTTGCAAGGTCCTCTTCTCATGTATTTTTCACCTAACACAAGCAATAAATCAGCCTGTTTCATAATAAACTATATTTGAAGTGAAAGTTGCAACAAAATTGTTGCTTGACCTATTCAAAATGTGGACTGCACTTCTTAAACTGTCTGAACTTAACAGTACAGTCTATAAATAAATGCTAAATTATATAGATATTAAAAAAAAATAACTCACTGATCCAGTCAGTAACATCACCCAGACTAAAGTGCAGGAAAGTGAGAACAAACGTCTGCTTTAACTAGTTGGAAAAGTTTTAGGAAATCAAACTCCCAATTAATACAAAATAAGCTATTTAATTTATTAAATAGTACTTTATTATTTCGGCCAATTAAATCCCAGTCTGAGCTGCAACTCGTAGCGTCAGATGCGCGTTATTGAAGGACACGGAGAGGCCAGATGGAGCACACGCCAAAACACAGTGGAATTAAGAGCAGCATTTTGGTTTTGGGATGTAACTTTGGACAATATGAAGAAAGAAAAGAACACCGACACAAGGAGACGACATGAGGTGCCAAACACAGACACGTAATCTTTGACTCGCAGCCATTTAGTGACATTTCAGCTTAAACCGCACATTTCCTCAGCAAAATAAGACATGACACGGACTCCTAGTTACCAACCCTTTTCATACTGCAGTTTAGTGTTTACATCTTGCGTCTGTACGACCTACGGAGCGGATATGCGGTAGACGCAAAGGTAAATAAAGGCACATGGCACTTCGCCTCCGCGGATACATGGTCATGAAACGTCATTATGCTTTTGAGATAAGTTCTTTATCCACAACATTCCCAAACATAAGCCCCCTAAACTGAGCCACAAACGACTCTTTACTTTTTACAATCAGCACAGACTCACCTATATATGTCTGTGGAGGCAGAGGCGTAGAATCCGGAGGTGAGGGAGTTTCTGTGATCACCAGAGCGTGTAGTAGCGGCGACGGAATGGCGTGATTAGCGCTGCGGCTAACGCAATGCTAACGGAGAAAAGCAATATTCCTTTCGCGGTGGCTGCAGGATAAAAGCTGATATTTTCACTGTACATCCACAATCTACCGCGCACCTTAACTAGACTGAGACGTAAACAAAAGCACGCGGCGGAGCGGACTTTGCTGCCATATCTCGCTGCTCCATTTACTTCCCAAATCGCGTGCCCTGCGATTACGAAATCGCGTGGTGTAATATCGCGATAAAATTGCAAATGCAATTAATCGTTCAGCCCTATTAAATATTATATAATAATAGTCCTACTAGATACCAGTATCAGATATTCAAAATACACAAATTAGTGCAATGTACAATAGGATAATGTTGCAAAATAAGTTCGAGTTATTGTTGGTGCGGCCCTGCAACACAATTCAGGCTTCTTATGTGGCCCCTTATGAGAATTAATTGCCCACCCCTGGTTTAGACCCTCCGTACTAGTGACTGTTTTTTGCTGCTTTACAAAGGCTGCATGTTGTGTTTTCATAGTGCGCAAAAACAAAGTTTCCTCCGGTCTGCTTCTCTTCCCTTCTTACACGCTGAGCCATGCTCTGAGCGGAGGCACCATGTAACTCCGCCCCTTTCCGCTTGAGTCTCCATGGAGACGGTTGTCCAACACATCAGAGCTCAAGGCATGAGGATGAGAAAACTAAAACGCTTTGGAAAACTCCATGGCTTAATAAGAAGTTTTACTTTTGAGAGTAGACAAGTAAGGCCTTTATATAAATGCTTCAGTTATTAACACGGCCCTGCGCTCCAGCCTGAATGATCTTTTCCTGCATAGAAAGCTTCCTCCTGCCACTGGGGGGCGCTCCCACAGAGTCTGCTACTGAAGCAGTCCTGTATGTGAAGTCAGCAGGTGATGGCAGAGTATTTTTTATCAGGCCTGGAGCAGCATGCTGAGGGAGACTGCCATTGGAATTGCTCAAAAGAACATATATTAAAGCAATTTAAATCCAAAGGTCCCTCGAAGTGGAAAGAGGGTCAATATGGAAAAAACGTTTAAGTCACAAAATTACTGCAAATTGGGACTAATAAGCACTGTTGTTTTTTTTTACTGTGGATAGCTATTTTCTGCCTTCACATAAAGTGGAAGTAAACACACCATTTTAGTGTATTAATTAGCATGTGGTCTAAAACTAAAAAGAGCAAAAAAAGACCTAAAGAAGACGGGACTTTGTTTTGATAATTTCAGTTCATTTCCCAGAGTGTATTTTTTCTTTTTCTTTTTTTTAAAGACTTTTGACTGGATTTTTGGCCCGAAGACTTCATATCAGCTTTATGTTACACAGAGCGACCGATATCCTTGCTGAACTTAGTCATATCATCCAAACTTCCACTGCCTCAAATGCCGATTATTTGGCATCTTTGATCCGATGGGTATCTCGGATGTGGAGTTTGTATTTTCAGAGGAGCTGGATGTGAATCAGAGGCGGCGAGTGAGAGGAGCTGATATGTACTTCTCCCGACAGCGGCGTGTGTTATCTGCGCTCCCAAACCGTCCTCTCCAGGCTGCAGCCCACTCACCGCAAAGGGAATCAGAAATCCGGCCCCGAGGCGAAAACACACACATCAACTGATAACAACAACAACAACACGACAAACTTCTCCCGCTTCATCAAAGGATGAACCGGGTTTGTGTTCCCCCCCAAACACTAAGGCAAGATGAATTTCTTCAAGGGAACATTTTTTAAAACAGCTCAGGTCAGATGGGTCTTTTTGTCAAATCTATCAGTTTTTCCTCAATATTCATCCATTAAAAAGAATAAAATGCAAGAATTACATTTATTACGGGCGTTTTTGTAAAGAATAAATGGAAAGCTTATGTCTATGCGAGTAGGCATCTAGATCCAACCGTAGCAGTTTACTCCTGTCCCCGTCCTAAAGCCTGGATTATTTGTGTTGCTCCTTGCATCTGGCGTATCTAAAATCATCGACACACTCCACCACCGTGCACGTTTTGCCTTAAGGAGAGACAGGTGACTGACGCGAAAGCGAATAAAGAGCTGAACAAAAAGGCGTACATCTCTGACACTTCCATCCAACACCTTTGGAGTCAGAAACCTCTACCGTCTCGCTCTCCGCCTGCATCTCGTCAGGCTGTTATCGGTGTAGCTGCCGTGTTTGCTTTCACGGCTCTTGTATGGAGATCATGAGACAGCTGCGAGACGCAAATTAGCGTCTTGCGAAACCTCCTGACAGTGGCCAATCAGAACAGAGCGGGGCATACATGAAACGCCCAAACCAAAATGACAAGCGTGTCCTAACGGCGCCTCAAGAGTGTTTGCTTCCGTGACAACAAACTAACGAACAAAGTTTCAATTTCCAATTCCCGCTTGTCTCTTGGCAGTGAAATGTAGCCTCTAAAGAATTAGCATCCCGTCATTTGCATTCCTTTGGAGATGATCGAACAGAAGGCAATATCTAAAAAGAGTGCGGTAGACAATATGTCACTAGTGGATAATCGCAGGCCTTTATCGACACTTAAGTCTCCTTTGGTGAAGTGACTGCATTCCCCACAAAGGTTTTAACATGCTAGTAAATATTTTTGTTATTGTCTTTCATAGGAATACAACAGAATATAGAGTCTTCAGCTGGCATTTGTTTTCAACGAAAGCATACAGTTCAAAATTGTTAACTTTTTCTTTTCTTTCTTATTGACTGGTTAATAAACAATTGGGGAGATGAGCAGAGACAAGAAAGCACAGAGTGGACCTACAGAAAAATTATCACTGGCCGTTAACAGGCAAAGTCAAAGTGGCATCACACCAGGCTGTTCTTTCACACCACAATCCTGCGAGGACTAGACGATCCCCTCGCCAAACTGCTTCATCTGTCTTTCCTGCAGAAACTGTCGGCTAAAGACTTTACTTTGTCCTAAGATGCCTCAACTTTGAGAAAATAATACATGTCAACTGAGGTCTAGGCCTGCTTTATGCTCGATGGGCGTAGCACATAAGGTTACTGTGAAGTGGAAGGCTATACTTTGATATGGATAAGGCCATATAAACAATTCAAATCGAATGTGTGGAGCCACAGAAAACAAATTATAATTTAATAATGATTTGTTGATTTAGTACATTTTAAGATTTCTACACAAAATTGGAAGATTTTGTTTCAAACCTATATATTAGTTAGCATAATAAAACCCTTTGCATAACAACATATAAAAAAGTCTGCCCACCATCGATTATGCTGTATCCAAACACAGACAAGCATTTACAATGACATTTTCTTCTTCTTTTTAATAAAGTGCCTTCTTAAAAGGATAAAGACTGCAATTGCAAAAGGCTATTTCAAAAATGGAAAAAAGAAAAATGTAAACAATACACACACCATTTTAAAGAAAGGTCAAGCAATAATTACTCCTAACTCTTGAGTATAGGAAATGGCATTACGTACCAGAAGCCATTAGCTGAGTCATGACCATTGCCTGCAAAAATAATTGTTCATGAACATTTTCCTGAACTCTACTAAACGCTCATTCTAAATCAAAGCTAACAGATACAACTTCAGGCAATAACCTAGCTAAACCGGTGCTGTTCATATTAGTTTGAAAGATGGGTATTTATTTTTTGGCCAACCCGTACATTTTGCATCAGTAGTAGTAAATGTAAACATTGCCTAAAAAAACACGTGGGCAACTGTCACACAATAACGTAACCATCCATCCATCCATCCATTTTCTCCCACTTGTCCGTTGCCGGGTCGTGGGGGCAGCTGTTGGAGCTGCCCAAGTCACATAGCACCAGCCCCTATGGCTCCTCCTGCAGGTGGTGGGTCCACGGAAGGACGGCCTCATGGTTCCAAACGGGCCTGTTGGTCTCTCATAGGGGGCCCATTCACTCTCTCATTCATACACCAGTGTACGCAGAAACTGGAGGCAAGGAGGGTGAAGTGTCTTGCCCAAGGACACAACGACAATGTGCACCTTCAGGAGGCGGGATTCGAAACCCAGACCTTCCGATCATGAGACGACCCGCTCAACCAACTGCGCCACCGTCGCCCCACAATAACGTAACGTAAAGGGTAAATGAAAGTTAGCTCGTTAGCAAACATCTAGCAAAACGACGCATAGCAGCCTATCAAGGACATCCAAGCCACGCGAAGACTAACCTACAACAACATATCTGACTACATATATAATCTGATAGTGCACGTGTGTGACACTTCGCTTAATGTGGCGTGAAAACAACTCGCCGCTCTAACCGATGCGAAGCCAAACTCCCTTTCAATGTACACCCGTTTTCAGTTCGATTAGATTCACCCACAAATTACAGTTTTAATAGACAACGATGTCCACTTAGGAGGGCACGTGTGCTACTAAAGAGGAATTCGGCATGTGGGGAAATCCTAATATGGCAATGTTGACCGCAGGATTAGTTTATGTATGCGTTATTTCGTTGACAATGTTCACTGTAAACGTGCACAAGTTTCGAGGCGGAAGCACATTGGAAAATATTCGATCCATCGGAAAACAACACACTTTTAACCATGACCTGAAGCGCTGTTCGGTTACTTTACTGGGGGGGAAACAGCCAAAATACGAAAGAAAGTAACTTACGTGCGTGGAGGAGTTTTCCCTCGCTGTTTTTCGAACTGACGAGGTGGACACATGGGTTGCCATATCACCGCGGCGTTTTTCAGCTTACTGCCATGTTGGAGTTAGTCATGTCTGAAAATTATCGAAAACAAAATGGTTAATTTAAAGAACACATTCAACATTTCAATGTCTTAAGTCTTTTGTATTAGTAAAAATGTCAGTCATATAAGGCATTTTTACGAAATGGTTATTATTAAGTAAATTAATAGAAAGGCTCAACCTGGCAACGTACTCTGGTATACAAAGGATATGTATGGACAGGTTCTGTTCAGCTCTGAATAAGGACCAAACCACTCATTCAATCCAAATCTAAGTATACTTGAGTGTAACTGAAAGACCTAAACTGTAAATATGTATTAATCAAAATTACATAAAGTTAAACTGATTCCTAGTATAATTGATTCCTAATAGCTACTTATTCCCTTCTAGCTATTTTGTGATTGTCTTGATTGTAATTTCACAAACATTTCTTAAAACAAATCAACAAAACATAAGAAGTTTTAAGATTGTAGAGAGAGCTTGTTTATGGTCAGGGCTGTTGTGAATGGAGACGAGAGCCGAGTTATATTTCTCTCTAATAAAGAATTCTATATAATTTTCTCTTCTTGAGTTTTGTACTATATTCTTGCTCATCAGATTTGTATCAGCTCAAAAGAGTCAGCAGTAGCGACGCACACACTTATGTGTGGTTTTCTGGCGCTGGCAGCTGTTGTTTTTTGGCCGCTGACATTATTTTGACTCCTGAGTGAGCTCTTCTGAAGTGGCTTCAAAAAGGCTTGCCATGCAGAGGTAAAGTCTCATGTCACCTATAGTCAGGATCACGCACCTTTTGCGTTAGCAGTCAAGGCCAAGTCATAACATTGGCCAACAAACACACAGAAACAGCCAACAACTGGAGTAGATGTGTTAGTGTTGAGAGGGTTTTTTTTTCTGACCTTTTGGCAAGCATGATTATTTCATTTTCTTATTTACATGGTAGTGATTACTCTATTTTGACTGATTTTGTATTTTATGTATGACAAGTCGGTCCTACATTATTCAGAATCAGAATAGGTTTTATTGCCATGGTTTGAGAACAGGTTCACAAACTAGGATTTTATCTCGGTGCAAACGCGCAACATAAAACATTTAACACATAGTTAAGATAGAACATTAAACTATAAGGCTATGGGGCATGCATCAAAAATATTAAATAAATAAGATAAAATAAAAGTGACGCGTGGTAAGACAAAAACAATTTGACATTGAACAACAGCGGGATTGTATTTACAGATGTGTAGGCATATAAAGTGATATTAAGTGTGATAAGTGATAGCAGCGGGTCTAAGTGTGGACACACCGATACATCCATGGGCTGCTTTATTAGTGCTTGTGATAATTTCCCCTGCTAAATGTTTGAAATCTGAACTGATGTTTATTTGAATAACGTCATCTTGTTACCTGGACTTTTTCATCAAACTATACGGATTTCAGTCATTAATACATGAAATAAAATTATGTTAGAAAACACAGTCCCACGACCCCCACTTTGGGAACCCCTGGTATAGTCTGTGAGCACAGGGAGGCGGGATTTGAACTACCAAACCAGATCTACTCTTGATTTTAAGCCGTTGGCATCGCTCCCATAACACTTGGACAGTAGAAGAGTTTAAAGAATTTGACACAGACAAGGTCACTGCTTATCGCTAAAGTTATACACGACACTGACGGAATAAAGTTTCCCATAATGTTCCATCTCTGGTACAAGCACAGTGTTTTGTTGCGCGTGGTCCTCGAGAATGTGTGTAGATGGATCTGGGTTATTACGCCGGCGGCAGAAACAATAGCATCCCTCTCTCATCACACCACGGCTCGCGGCTCACACTAATGTCAGGCCATGTTTCATTATAGATGGAGACCTCAGAAGCTTTTACAACCAGATTACTGGCTGCTTAATTAAATTGAAAAATGCCAAACAGTGGCGGTGTGTGTGATAGAGAGCACAATTCTGGGCTGTATTAGCAGGAGGCCCATTACTCAGCACTAATGAGTTTCTCCGTAGCAGACATTCCGCTGACTCGGCCAAGAGGCGAGCTCATGGTAAAATCATACAGTTTAACCTGTTGAGGCCAAGGTTTATACAGTATGTGGAGGTACTTTTGAAGTTAGAGCGCTGTGTACTTATAAATCCTTCTTATCAGTTATGTTTAATATACAGCAGAGGAAGGCTAAGGCTAATTTCCTCATGGTCTATGCTGATTCTAGCATTGCTCATCTGTTGCTCATTAGAGATTATGAAATTGTAGTTTGTCATCGCATTTAGCAAAGATTCCCATTCTACGAAATGTGATCATTTAGCCTAGAGTAGGGGTTCCCAAACTTTTCAGGCTCAACTAACAACTCAACTATTATCATTTACAATCATTTAAGGAGCAAATTTAGGTTTAATGATACTGTAACAATATGCTGTTTTCAGTCAAATTCAATGTCAGAAATGTATAAACGGTCTCAAAATCATCTTGCGACCCCCTCTTCAGTGTCCCGTGACCCCCCCGGGGGTCCCGATCCCCACTTTGGGAACCACTGGCCTAGAGCATAGCAGTTCTCGGGCCTCCCTGACCGCCACCAATTACATAGTCACTTTAAACAGGACAGGACACGGACACAGTGCCAGCTTGGAGTGGCAGCTTGGGCCACCATCCTATGAAGGGGTGGGTGAATGTCTCTCCAAGTGAGTGTGAGTTAGGATGCAAGATTAATTGCAGTTGAATTTAAATCACACATTGAATAGTCAGAAATGGGAAAGTCTCAAAGGCAATTATTAATACACCGTGTGACCCAAAAAAAAAGTCAGCCGTCCGCCACCCGCCATCTGTCACCCCAGATCAGAGCAGCCACCCCTGCTCGGATCTGTGGTGGCTGCAGTTGGCCAGGTCTTGGTTCAGCAACACCATGGGCCCAAAGAAGGAGATCAGCTGATGACCTGAACATCCTGAATGACCAGGTTATTCCATCAATGGATTTCTACTTTGATGGCACAGGCATATTCCAAGATGTCAATGCTAGGATTCATGGGGCTCAAGATCAATGATGAGTTGTAGAAGAGACCTTGTCATAATGGCCCTATATCTAAATATTATATCAAGATACTTAACATTTGTAATTTTCTCATAACTGGCATCCGTCGTTTTAACCAGTCTGGGAGGATTGATGTGCAGATTACGAGTGACAAATTAAAAGATGGATTACCGGAGAAATTGCCAAATCCACGTAACTGAGCAACTTGCCGGCGGCTGCTCAAGGGTTCGACATTAGCGCTGGATAGTTTCCCTGATCATTATTAATGTGGGGGGAACATTACAGTGATTATTTTGTTCAGACGCAGAAGAGCACTAGCACCTGTGGAGTTAAACACCACCGCGCCATTCATTATCTATGGACCGCCTCCTGGAGATCACTTTGACAAACAGGATTACTCATCTGTTAAGCATCTCAGGTCAGGTCAAATTAGGCCCCGCCGTCAGTCAAAATTGATTAAACATTTATTCAGTCAGTGTTTGCGTGTGTTGAGAGACTGTAACTATTCTCCTGCAACAAACGGTAGGTGCTATTGAAAATAGAAAGACAAATCCTTTCAGTGCTTTGATTAGGATATGAATGCATTAGTTCTTTACTGCCTAAGAACCGTTGCCTTCGGTTTCTGCAAATGAACTCCTCGGCTGGTTGTAAGTTCTGTCGAGATAAGCCATATTCATTCACATCATGCATTTGTGTCCAAACGGCTTGCAAATTTAGATACAGATGTTTTTCACATCAGGCTGCCCAATACGTTGCAAAAGCTTTGATCATTACTCCTAATTCACTGTCAGTTTGCTGGGGGGGGGGGGGGGGGGGGCAATAATATTGTTACTCCAATATTGAGGATTGCTATTGAATTACGTAAAGGTGAAAGTGAAGTGGAGGAGAGGTGTTAGCTATCCACTGTCATGTGTACTGTACACATCCTTCGGATCTTGTGGGGCTATATCCACACGAAGACAAAACGCGAATATATAGCCATAATAAATCGTATGACTCCTTCTGCTCACTCCTCCCCGTTTACGTTAATGCCAATCGTTCAAGTGGGAGTCCATGATGGATTGCCCCGACCGAGCATGTTCATAAAATGGGCAAAAGGGCGGGATCTTTACTGTAGACTCGGCCTTCACAGGGCGAATAGTTCGGTCGCAACCGCACCTTTAGCTCTGAAGCTAACACCCTGTCTATCAAAGTCAGTCCTCATTAATATTCAATAATTCTAAAATGTACCTTACGAAAACCCACCTGGTTTCTTTAATTGTAACATTTTTGGAAACCAGGCAAAGTATTTATTTAAATGTGTGTAAAGAGCAATGCTGCAAAACTAGCTTTTCCTTTTCCTTCCCTTTTCTCGCAAAACGTTATTAGTTTAAAGTTGTGTTCCACATTTGTGCAAAAAAATAATTGTAATAATAAAATTATTGGTAGAAATGTTGTAAGCAAGTAAAGATATATAAAAAAGGGTTTATATACAGTTAGTAAACGGCCTAATAAATAGGCCTATTTATTGAAAAATTAGGCGTATGGTTGTTAACGTAAGTCTGCAATTGTAGATATGAGCGATAAACTGGACCTGCTAAATATGTTTAATATTTGAATTTAATTTCTTACAAATCCTTGCAGAAATGTTATTATTTTATTCAGGCCAAAATGTTTAATCAGTAAGACATCCAACCAAAACCAGTTTATAAACAGCTTCCTGGCCTGTTTTTTTCATGAAACAGTTGTTTGAGTAAGCATAGCTTGAATATGATTCGACACGTGACACGACGCAGCCCCCTCACTCCGGAGGCCGTTCCAGTTTAGCTCAAATGCGGCGGTGAGAGGACACTCGGCTCTGTTTTGGAGGAGCCCACCACCAAGGACGTCAACGAAGTGGACAAACCGAGGAAGGATCCTGGCAATTGAGAAACAGCCACGGAGTCACGTGTGTATAACCACTGTGATTCATCTGCCGGGCCTGTGCGTGGCGCTGTGACGCTATACCACAGAAAATAGAACAAGACATGGAGAAGCGCATGTGCTGTAAACTTTGTGGAAACTGCTCCATGCATTTACGATCTACAGAAGAGACCAGGTGGATTTATTCTTCAGACTCACGGGACTAAAGCTGTGATGCTTTCAGTCCAAAAACACAAAAGCTGCTAACCCTACATTTTTTTCTCCATGTCACCTGTGGCTCGCTGTGGAGCTGTGCGAAAGATTGTGCAGTAAAGGTTGTTATAAGGTCAGTAGAAAAGTTGCGGAGAGACCGTTTTGAGATCTTACCACCTGGGACTTAGCATGGTCAATGACCGTTCACACATCCCCAAAATGCCGGTATCGTATGGATGATATGCAGGATTGATAAAATATTTCTTCCTTTAGTCCTGCGCTCAACTCCGTGTGGACGGGGCCTCAGTGACTGACTCAGCCTTTGAAGAGGCTACATGTCATGTGGTGAAACATCAGCAGTTTTGTCAAGAAAAGCCAGCCAGTTAAATTAACTTGTAACTTTTTTGTTGTTGTTATGTTTTTGCATATGCTTTTCAAACCTAGATAAACCTATTCCCCTCCTCCACACCGCTCACACCCACACACCCTTGCACTAATCCAGTCACTCTCGGTGGTCTCCGTGGTCTCATTATGGCTCGTCTCAGCTCCGCGGTCTGTTTTGTCAGGGCCGCAGTCTGCTCCGGGCTCAGCATAACAGCTCTCCACGGGCCCAGTGTCAATGCAGCCAGCGCAGATGACGGTCAGTAAACCTTTATTAGCAGCTGGAGGTCGGCACTGTCGGGTTCCTCAAGGGGATAGTTGGATTTTTTTTTCTGGTGTTTTGTCAGAAGTATCTGGGTCGGAGCAGCGTGGGGCGGACGGAGATTGAAGGACACACAGTGGGTGGGTCGCATGGTCGGATGTGCCAAATCAAATGTGTCTTGGAGCATGCTTTTTGACAAAGCTAATTGATCTATTCAGCTAATATCTGGAAATAATATGCTGGAAGGAATGGATGGGCTGTATGTCGTCAAGTCTAATACATTTATTACACTGGTGTGCTCTTTGAAGACACAACCCTGATGGCTGTGAAATAAATTTCAAAATGATATGATAAATGTTGATGGGGTGGAGAGGATATTACAGGGTACAAGTCTACATATTTGCTAGATTGTGGGTATTTTTTTCCTCCACAGAACTTTATTCTTAAGTGCCACACAAACACGCGAGTTCTCTTTGGGGCATGGATTTGAAAACCAACTGAACTGCTAATTTTTCTACAACGTTTTGACAGTATTTGATGTATTTTGATGTGATTCTGCATGGCACAGGGGTAGAAATCTGATCGCACTCAACAGATACATAGGCACCTGTTAAACAAAAGTTTGGAAAACATTGCCATCTCCTTTTGACTGGGACCAAAATCGTGCTTCGTTTGAAGTGTTTAGTGTGAGTAACATCGAGTGGTTTATGTCAGGTTTTAGTTCGGTCCTGGCCGCCTCTCATAGCTGTTCCAATCATACTTTTCAAAATCATCTTGGGGCTGGAACACATTGGCTCGTGACCAGACCCGTTTCCCGGCATGATATTGCAATCCCCTGCTATACAGCCTCGTTGTCAGTCAGTCAAGATACGAACTTGAGGAACATGCATTTCCTCATCTTGTTATACACAAGCCTGGATAACATAAATTGACTCAAAAAGGTGACGGTTTGAATCCCAGCTACCACTGGTGCAGACTGTCATACTTTCAGTTGTCCTACGTATCTGCACAGGTACAGCTATAACCAACGGAAGTTCCTGATGTCCTCTACATTAACAGGATCGCTTGGATAAGAATCTGCATAATAGGGTCCCTTTCCTTGCATTTAACTGAAAATAAGTAAGTAAGTAAGTAAGTAAGTGCTTTATTGTCATTGTACAAGTGTACAACGAAATAGTGTTCAGGTGTTAGTCCTGAGCTGCTGCGGCTGAGCCACGCTGCCACCGTGTGTCAACCTGACCCGCATGACCTTGGAGGTCGGGGGAACTGTAGCACTCAGAAGAAACCTGGCTGGCTGCCCTCTGTCGCCTCTGACCCTCCTGGGTTTGTCCCTGTTTCAGAGCGTGGTGTCCTGCACTGGTCAGCTCCACCTCCTCCTTCCTCCCTCCGCTTCACAACAATCTTTCACTATCTCTCGTTTGTCCTTTTTGGTTTCCTGTAGCTCCTCTTGTGACGCCACTGCGCTGCAGCTGTGGGGGCTCTTGGTGCCTCTTCAGTGTCTCAGAAGAAGAAATGTGTAGGTCTCAAATGGGTTTAGCTGATAAGCTAGCATTTTGTTTACCTTTAAAAAGCTGCTTTCTTCAGGACCATTTTAGACTCTCAAAGTAAACAAATCCACCAAACCTCCACAAAAACACGGCAAAGACGTACAAAAGTATCCAGAAAAACAATGTGGAACACAGAAACCACAAATGCAGTTCGCAGAAAAAGGCAAAAAAACTCAAGCTGCACAAGGAGAGAGGGAGATTGCTTCCAAATATGCTCCCATCTCTGAACTAGTACTTTATTCATCATGACCTTTTTGTCTTTACCTATGGATTTTAATAAGTTATTCATGAGTGGTAATATTCCAGCTTGCCCCGCCTTGACTTCTCTCTTATAACTCCAGTAAAAAAGTGTTTCTCAGCAGATTTTAAGAGGAAGGCACCACTCAGGGAGACTCCAGGTTCCAGATAAAATCGTTTGAATCAGCAGGGACTCAGAGGAATAAATGGGAACATTGCAGTGAGATTTAATTTAATAGGAGCAGGGACAATGGAGCGCACATACTGAGACGCTGTGGGACCTATAAATGCTTCACTAATTTCTCTAACTTTCACTGGAGCTGCTGGGAACAGAGCTGGAAGTTTTGTTTTTTTCCCCAGGAAACTTTTCACCATTTTGGAAAAAGATAAAGTTAATGGAAGACATTGGCAATCTGAATCTGAAAAATGGCGACAATAACAGAAAACCTCAAGTGTCTGAAATCCATCCACTGAGCCATCACAATCTTTTGTAGGATTTTACCATATAGGCTAAAACATCTGCTTGGTATTTTCCTCAGGTGCAAACATATGTTTAGTCTTCATCAGTGTCCATGAGTGAGTTAGGATCACAGCAGATGCTTCATTTTATTACATTTCAAATGAGGAGATCTGCAGTCTATTGTGTAATTTTGTTGTTTTAAGATTTTTCTTTTCCACACATATGTTGTTGACATCCTGCATCAGGGAAACGTCATTTCATCACTATGACATCATGTACAGTGGGGAAAAAAAGTATTTGGTCAGTTCCCCATATACTTTCTATTGGATTTTTGCCAAATACTTTTTTTCCCCACTACATACGGCATTTTGTGAATGCCCAAAAATGTCACATTTAAAATTTCCGTTGGAGAAAACAAACACACACGCTGAATTAAAGATACAGAGAGAAAAAAAAAAAACTCGCTCAGAGGGACACCTTTTGGATTGAAACGCTACAAGCTACACACTTCCCAGGCCTCAATGAAGACATTGACTTCTCTGTTTTCCTCTGAGCACTTACCTGTTGGCTCTGCGCTTCTGAACCAATTTATATTAAAAAAAAACTTTAAAACCTTACATAAAAGAAAACTCAACTTAAAACTTTAACTTTATATCTGTGGTTGCTGCTTGGACTATTTTGTCCCTTTTTTTTTTTCTTGCCGTTGTTTCAAGGGTATTTATTCAGTGCACTGAATGACACGTGTATATGAGTGGGGTCCTCACATTTGGCCAGCTTGTTTCAACTTCAGCTGTCATCCTGTGTGTTCTGACTTTTGTATCATCTTTCTCCATTAAGAGTGTTTGTATATAATGGTATTTAATGCATGTTGTGGTCAAATATTTGTAAATAGCTTGGATGGTCAGGTGACGACCTCCCACAATTAGTATTTTAGTATTTAAGGCCACCTGGTGCCGTTATTTTAAGCATATGCCCTGAGGAAGACCATTTCTAGGTTGAAACACGTCGGCATGTCCATCTAATAAAGGACTTTTAATTGTTAGTCAGAGTGCCTCAGATCCTTTTTCCCCCGTGTTTATCAAGTTTTATACCTGATCTTTGAAGCACCACTCACTTTTTTCTGTTTGTCTTCAGGTGCAATACTATATTGATCCCTACATGTTTATGGTGGTATAAGGAAACAGGAGTAGGCTACCCAGAGGAAACCTACGCAGACACGGGGAGAACATGCAAACTCCACACAGAAAGGCCCCATTCTCCCGGGGTATAGAGTTTGAGAATGTGATGTCATACCGCTGAGCATCATGGGATTAGCATCAATAATAAACTAATGGAGATTTTAAAAGGTAAAATACTGGAGTTATTGTTCAGATTAAAACACTTGGACACCACAGTGTATTAAATGTATTTACCCGTTTTTAGCTAATGTTAGTCTATGGAAAATGTATGCTAACAGCTGCAAAGATGGCGGCTCTCAATGGTAACTGTGGATTTTTTCCCGAACTCTATAGAACCTGGGACCATCTAGCTCTCAAGTACGAGCACTAACTGTTGCGCTAACTGTTGCGCTACTGTGCCGCGAATTGGCTTGCTCCAAGCGCTGGTTTTTCACTTTTGGACAACCTATTAAATTTTCAAATGTTTCAGTGTCAAAAGCCTGATTAATATGCTTTTAGTCCAGAGGATAAAATAGTCACATCCTGTTTAACGTGTTGCTGTCTACTCGTTTTCTGTATTTTAAATAATTTTTTAGGTTGTGTTGTTTGGTTTCAAAAGACATAGAAGTGAAAACGTAAGTTACCGTATCGTTTTGTCAGCCCACCCTGTGAGTAGCGCTGTGGTTATTGCCTTGAGTGTACCCTAGGCCCATATGCTCAACTAAGCCACACGCAATAGCCACTTGAGAGGACGACTGCAATATAAACATGCTCTGGCAAGACAAACAAATCAAACTGACACGCGGTCCACCATTTTGGTTTGGAATTGGGAAAGAAAAGCAAATAACAACAAAAAGGTTCAAAAAGTGACTCTAAATTGAAAATGATTATGCAGTTATCCCGTTGCAACTCCTTATTAGTATTTGTTTGTTCACCGCCGTCATCATCGCCACCAGAAAAACGATTTTATTATTTTTTAATTAAAGTTGAGAGCAACTGTGTCTGTAGCATCAGCTCACCCCAGACTCTGTGATGAGCCTCATTATTTGTGTCGCAGCTTATATTAGATTATATGAGAGCGAGTGCGAGAGATGAAAGCTGTTCTCTCATAAAGGATGTATCAATTATCAGACAGCGTGCACAGAGCAAAGAGAAATGTGCTTATTATTCCAACAGCCCGGGTGTAAACATTTGATTAGGAACATCTTGCATTACATCGTGATGGCATTTCCAATACAAACTGGCTCCAGTACTGAGGATGTGTATCTTTCAAAACGCCATGCGGGTAGAAAAGAGTTACGTCTGCTGTTTTTCACTCCTGACTTAAGTTTGTGAATACATAATACGTCTGAGAGTACTTTAGTTTCCCCTCGATGTACTGTTAGGCCTTCTACTTTTCAGTCCAAGAGTCGGCCATTGACTGCGACAGGCTAGGCCTTTCCGTGCTGCTCTGTGGTCATAGACAGTGTGACGCGCTACTTAGCATGGCAGAGTTTTCAGCGAGCGCGTTCACATCGTGGAACACAGTTCTGAACTTACTGGCGAAAAGAACAATACAGCGCTGGTGGCGAAGCTAAAGGAAAGGCAAGGCCAGTTTATTTGTAGAGCACAATTACAAGGCAATTCAAAGTGCTTCACAGTTGCATGAAATTACAAGAAAACAGATCAAATCAATCAATAAAACATCAACATAAAGTTGATCAATTACAGTAAAAGGCTAGAGTGCAGATAAAATACTTTCCGTTTTCATAGGCACGGGTAAAAAGAGCTGTTTTCAGCCTGGATTTGAACATTGTCAGAGTTGAGACTTGTCTCACATCCTCATGAAGACTGTTCCAGGTTTTAGCTGCATGAAACTGAAACGCTGCCTCATATATATATGCTATATATAGATGTTTATCATTGGTAAAGCATTGAGTACTCTAACGCGTTACCTTCATAAAAAAGTAGCGCAGTAACGTAACAAGTTATTTTTCCAGAGGAACGTTGAGCTAATTTACTGAGTTACTTTTAAAAGTAACGTTACCCAACACTGGTCATAGACTGTGTAAAACATGGACATAGCATCAATATTAGCTGCTGAAGCCTAATAGGAAATGGGGGCAGGCTTTTATTGCCCCTGTTTCAGTCAGTATTGAACACAGGCTTGTCATTCTTAACTCCACGTATTTGTCTTAAAGAAATAGGTACTGAGATACAGTATGTTCTTACCTTAGCTTAGACGAGTTGATGCGTAACTGTCTGGTCTTTGCAGCATTTTCATTTTCTCATTTTTTCCTTTCACCATTTTCATTTATTAGCATGAATGCTAATAACTGCTAATAAGCATTCAGGTAACTGAAAAGCATTCAGTTACCTGAATGCTTTTGGGTGAAGATACTCTCACTTAGTTCATCGCTATTCTACAGTCTATGTTTGTGGCAGTAAAGCTTGAACATATGTTTTTACCTGTCAGTGCTCTGCGGCAGAGGCATAAGCGCTATGCCAGAAATCGTGAGGTATAAAAGCACTTCCTGGTTACGATAGACCGTAGGAGGAGCTCGGAGTAAACAGGAGGAGCATTGTATAAGCTGGAAGATTCAAAGATTACTCAAACATTTACTCATTGTCGGAAACTACAATTATTCTATACTGGATAGTCTTGACTGTTCCTCTCAGTACTCAATTAGTCCTCGTGCTTTAGTCCTTGCCTATGTACATTCTTTGAATTTTCCCCTCCCACTTGAGTAATACGTTTTGAAGTCGTCTTGCTTGGCACACCATTTCCTCATCGTTTGCATAAATAACACTTAAGATTTAGGAGTTTTCCACATATTTCACCACAAAATATTTAGTAATTACGGTCCATCTGCTCCCAAACAGATCATTGTGTTTACGTGGGGCCTTTTGCATAAGCAAGTTACATTTGCAGAGTGTCAGGGGAGAGACACTGCCTGCTGTTACTTCACACACTCATGGTTTAAAATGGCTGATGCAGGAGACATTTGTGCACTGTGATGATGATCTTCCTTTTCAGAGACACCAAAACACTCCAGGAAGGGAAATATTGGCTCAGGATTAATGGATTAAGGTTTGTGTGTTTAGGAATAAAGCTGATTTGTATTTGTTTCTGAGGCCTCTGAAGAGTGCATGTCCTTATGTTGTGTTCCCTCTACAAAACGCAGAGTAAATTCATTTAAATCAACCTGTAGAAATGTGATTGGAGTATAGACTGTGTCGTAAATGATATAAATCACATTCTGGGACAGAAAGGGGATGTAGGTGGGTGATCAAATCCATCATTGCACAGTTAATCTCACTAAGACGTTTGTCTCAATGTAGGACATGACACAGAGTTGTGTGTGCGTACCGATGCAGGGCCCAGATTTCCCCTCTCCAGTTTCTCAAGGATCTCGACAGGATGGACAAGTGCAGGATACTTAAAGTGAACCATCCTTTGGACCTCCTGCCAGTGGCCCATGAACAAAAGCAGCGACTTTTGATGATACTGTACATTTACAAACCAATATACCAAAACACTGGAAGAAACAACAATTGTTTCGCCAGGAGCTTAAAGAGAAACTTTGGAATGTAAATACAGGAAACCTACACTTCTGCTTCACCCTTCGCTGGGCGTGATCGGGGAAGGATTCGCTGATCAGATCGCCGTGTTGCTTATGATGGGTGCTTTTGACACACACAAACATTGAGTGGGAAACAGCAGGTAACACTCTAAAAGTAATCAGATATACAGTTTATCAGCAGAAAAACATGCAACATTTAAATGAATTTGGCACTGGCTCAAAGAGACGATACCTTTGCAAATGTACAGGGCTGAATATAAAAGCTGCTAAATTTTACGCCCGATTACACCCCTAATGTATCTCTTTAATCCAGTGTAAACTTGTCTCTGGCCTGGCTCTGGCCTCCATTGGACCACATCAATAATTCACCCCTCCTAAAAACTGTAAAATGGAGCGAGGCGTGCCGTCGTTAACGCTGCGCTTTCAATAATTAATGCCGGCTGGAATCAGATGAACCACTGGATGCAACGCAGAGGAAGTTTACACCCTTTTACCCATTACACTTCCCATCAGGCCGAGCGGCACTAAATAAAACAGACATAAAGACTATTGATTTTAGTCCAAGCTCAAATACTCCATGAGAATGGTCTTTGCACAGGAGTCTCAACGAGATCATTGTAATCCGTTCACCTCCAATAAGGTGAAAGTGGAAACTACCCATCAGCCCCGGACCGAACAATCAATATAATACAATAATATGGGTTCAACTCGTGTTGTCAACTCACACTGCCTGTG
This sequence comes from Proterorhinus semilunaris, assembly GCA_021464625.1. NCBI lineage: Eukaryota > Metazoa > Chordata > Actinopteri > Gobiiformes > Gobiidae > Proterorhinus > Proterorhinus semilunaris. Next base: position 23,696,581 of record CM038356.1, on the reverse strand, counting down.
TTTGACTCACAGAAAATGTAAGCTGTGCGTAATTATTTATTCAATAGACAAACCTTGACACTACAAATAGGGCGACATGCAGCCATGGGATGAAACAATATGATGAAAGTAGAGGAACAGAAGAAGGTGGAGAGTAGATTTGGCTGATGTTTGTGCAGGAACCAGGGGTGTAACGGTTCAGCTATCTCACGGTTCCACGGTTCACGTTGCAGGACCCACGGTTCGCAAGTGCGATATAATTGGCTTATAAGTCAGTTTCAAAATAAAATAGCCTAAATGTTCATTATTAGGCCCTGGGCTCACAATACAAAACAAAATAAAAAACACAGTGCTCTAAAGTTAAAGAAAAAAGATAAAAAGGGCAGTGGGCCATGTGCTCGTCAAGTGATACGTTTCAGTTTTGTTTTCAACACGGCAGCTAAAACAACAGCGCATTTGAGATCCAGTGCATTTGTCTGCGCCACCATGCACTGGATTTATACTTTACCGCAGCCTGCAGCCTCCAGTTTAGCGGTAAGTGATGATGACACACATGCGCTTTGTTTACGTGCACGTACATGCGTCTGACACGCGCCACGGAGCTTAAATATTAAGAAATTTGGACTAAAACTTGCACCGTCACTTTAGTACGGTTCATATCGTCAGATTTCTGCACCGCGGTGCACCATGGCACGGTGCATTGTTACCCCCCTAGCAGGAACTCATAGCAACCATAGCCTGTAAAATAGAGACGGGACTGAGGGAGCGAGGCTTCCCCATAGTGTGCAGCATACACTAGCGGAACCTCGTTCATGCTAGCAATTTGACTGCGTTTTTGGAGCCAGCTCCATTATTAAGAATAAGGCAAAAATAAAATATAAAATAAGGATGATGTTGCTTATGCTAAGACAAACACGTGGATGTCAGAATGACAAGCCTGTGTAGAATGACTCAAAGAAGGAAAGGACCTTTCGGAGCCAGCCCCCATTACCTTAGGGTTACAGGAAGAAGTAGGCCACGATAAGTCCATTCTTAATTTTACAGTCTATGATTGCAACAAATCTGTTGGCACAAGATATAGCGGTACTCTCTTCAAAGTGGAATGTCAAATAAAGGAAAGCTTAAAAAGGCCTGGAAGTCTCTATAGTGGGGCCAGAAGAAGAAGAAAGCGCCTTTCACAGACACAAAGCGCTTTCTTATTTACAGATTTCTGGCCCTGTTACTGTTACACACATCATTTCAAATGTAAAATCAGGTTCAACATGCCCACAAAATAGCATATTTTATTTTTCAACTTGCTAATGTGTCTCCAAACTTTTAATCCATATTTCCAATCTATAAATTATGTGAATATGGTGATTCATTTGTTTGCACTCAGGACTCTCTTGTAAATGAGATTTCAATCTTAATGGGACTCCCTGATCCCGGCAACCAAACGGTTTCTGAGTTGGACCAAAAGATCATGAACCTGTAATAGGCTGAGGTTAACTCTCACTAAAAATAACAGTTTGAAAGTAAACCAAAATATCACTGTAAAGGGTCTAAACATGTATTCCAGGAAATAACATAAATGTTTCAGCTTCATTTACTCATACATTTCCACCGGCTAAGAGCTTCACAGGTAACTTTGAGTAGTTTCCTCCCCCTCTTATCTGTGCCTGGATGTGACGTCTGCCGCATCATCCTTTCAGTCGTCCCATATGTTCCGTCTCTTTCATGTCACGACGTTAAATCTTTTCTGAGCCTCTCACAAACAGTAATTTCCACATCAGATGGTCTCCAAATAGTTGTGTACAGTGTTGAAGGGGGGCAAAGTGACTCCTGCTCTTCAAAGCCCATCTCTGTCGATACTTCATTGATTTGGCGAGGCCGCTAATTTTAGCAGCCCTCACGATATCCCTGACCTTTGCGATGAGGCCGCGGATGATTGCGGCACACACGCACGGTACTGAAATCATGAGCGCTTGGAGACTCATTTCAGACGCCATTTCCACTGTTTAAGGCCGGTGGGTTTCCTCAATATGCGGGTGAAAACTGCCATACTAAACAACTTTAAATCAATACATTGTAAGGAAGGTTTTAAAAGGATAATGGAGGCTTTGTTCGTGGATTGCAACATGACGCTAACCTCCTAGGGTAACTCTTGGATATTGTTTGTTGTACAACTAGTTTGTTAATTAGAAAATACCCCTTTGTTTAGAGACTTTTTCAAATGCAGTTATAAAAACCGCCAGCAGAGGGTGCACTTATTCCTTTTGCTGAGAATATAATGCAATAACAACAACCAAAGAAAGAAGCTGCTCTGCTTACATACCATTGATACCTACCTACCTGCCTTCTTTTGACAGTGTTTTGTGGTGATTCCTTGCCGTGCATTTTGCTCCAAGTGTGTGTGTGCGTGTGTGTGTGTTTTAACATGTTGGACAGCAGCGACCCTCTCCAGCGGTGCAGAAAATATGGAGCGCTTCAGGGAGCCGCAGTCGCCTTTGAACCAACACAAACTCCTAAAGTGCTTTCATCACTCCAGGGACGAGCGCCAACTCGCAGCTCCGCGCCGCCGCTTCTCCTGCTGCTGCCGCTGTTGCCGCCAGGGCCCCAAAATGGCTTTCTGTCGTGAAATACCTGCAGGAGCTGACGTATGAGCAACAATGATGAGACCAGCGCTTTCCCACTGCTGTGACAAAAACTGGAGCAACTTATTACATTGTGTATATGTATGCATTAGGAAAATATCAACACAGGTCTTCTTTATGACATTAATCATTTGGAACTTGCTTGCGTTCAAATGAAAATGTATCATTGGAGAGAGATGCTAGGCTATGTAAGACATGAGAAAGAAGATTCACCATAATTATCAATGTACAAAAGGCTTATTGCCGTTTTGATAATGCTTCCATTAATCCTCTCTAAGATGAAGAGTAAACTGTTTTGAAGTACTTCTTTTCTTCAGCCATTAAAAGTGGCTGCGACTACTGAAGAAAAACCTGCAGAATTTCAATTACAACAACCATTGAGTCATATGACCACAGACAATAACAACTACATTGTGTTCCAGCCAGGATTTGATCCAACAACCTGTTGTATCAAAGTCCAAGTAACATGGAAGGTATATGCAAGAAAAACAAACATTCAAGTCTGTACCATATAGTAACTACAACCTTGAATGTGTAGATCATGCTCCTTCAGAGATCAAGATCAGCATCAAAATCTGATATCTTTATGCTTGAACTCTGGACCCTTAAGTTTTTAGTCAGGAGCCATACCCACTGAACCATTGCGCACATGATGTGGTTCTTGTGCCACACGCATCCCTTTGACTCTAATAGCCAACTCTACATTTGACGACACAAAACTAAGCAAACAAACGGCATGTGCGCCTGAGCGTGCTGCCTTACATTCAGGTGACGTGCTACCGTGTACCATTTCGTTGTCACTTAGCGGAGCCGCAGGATCCTGTAATGATGAGCCTTCTCCGTGGCTTAAATCTGTTAAAAGCCTTTTTCGCCCTTTGTTTGGGTGGGAATGCGGTTTGGTCGAGACGTTCAGCTGGGGCCTTTCGTTTACATCGTTGTTGCTTCTTTGATGACTCCACATCTGAGAGCGTTGCTAGTATCAGCTTGTCATTCTCTTTCCAATTATGTCATGTTGTCGCGGTTCTTACCGGGCTTTGGAAACGGGATGGAAAAATGTTCCCCCTGACAGCCAGTGTGGATATCAAGAGTCCAATTTGTACAAGCCCCAACAGCAGTGTTCCTTCTTCTCCTTCCAGTTCAATAGCGGACTGTTAGCCAAACTAAGGCGCATGCCGCCACCTACTGTATCATGCTTAGTTCCTTGGCATGTTTTGTAGCAGAAAACTTACGAAGACTATTGAAGCGACTGTGAAAGACGCTATTCCAAAAATGAAGAGTTCCACTTGGTGCATCAAGTGGAACTGATCGGTCTCTGGCTCCCTCTAGTGGACACACACCAAACTGCAATGTTTAGGCGCAACAAAACTGGAGTAGGCTTTCAAGTCACGGAGTCAAGTGTCGACGTGTTTCCTTTGTGACCGATTACTAGTTACTGCTATGATCTAAAATTACCCAAATTCAAACTTTACACAAAATCTCATTTGGTCAAGCATATATCAAATCAGCCAAGTTCACGATCCACATCTAGACGTAGTCAGATAGTGATGGTCTTAAATACTTTCACTCCAGATAATGGAATCATTTAGCAACAACTAGTCTCCAAATGTTCGCATTTTTCAGCAAATAAAGTCCAATGAAACTTTGTCTTCAACATGCATTCAGTAAATGGCGGCTTGATTGTTCCACACAATAGCTTGGTTTGCGGCAGATGCCTCGCCAGTCAGTCCAAGTCTGGCCTGAGCCCATCTGAACACTGTGTGGGAGTTTCGATGATTACAGATAAAGTCCGATTTAGAAACGGGAGACACAGACTTTATCAGCTGCCAGGAACAGGTCAATAGCAGATCAGAAAGAGTGAGATGGACATGGCCAAACGTTACACAAGACACCTGTTAGACATTGGAGTATTAATAAAGTGGTTTATCTTTATTAGCCAGGGCATAGGACAGCTCCGGGTGAAAGGGGGTTTCTAAAGTGGCAGCAGCGTTTTGTGTGACACTAAAATCACAATTTTAGCTCTCAGCAACATGCAGAGAGGGAAATTGTGCCCTTCTCTTGTTTTTACAAATACACTCTTTGTGCTAACCGGTGTGGTACTGCACATCTATTGTCGTCAAGACCAAAGCCCCAAAGTTTCGCTCAAACTCCCAGAACAAAGCCACCCTCCTCCAACCGTTCTTGACATGAACTTGACTGGCAGAGCGCTCTAATCAGCCTGTTATTCTGGGCCTATTATAATTTCAGTGCTAATTATTCTGTTTGAGCTTCAGCGGCGTGACCCGGGCTGAACCCCAACCAACCACCTCCACCACCCAACCATGTAGAAAAACACAAACCCCGCACAGGGATGGGTGAGCGCGGCGGGAGGAGAGGTCCTTTTCCACACCGTGCGTTTCTCAAACACATGCCCAGTGATCCGCCTCCTCACAATTAGACTATAATTATCCAGCCCATCATTGTCTCCACGGGGAGGCTGAATGAAGCCTGCGCTAACGCAATGTTAAAGCAGCAGCAGCGTGACCGAGACAAAAAAGACCTGACGGGGTGGAGGTACACCAAGCCAAGCCATTTTCTCTCGAGCGAGCCAGAAAATGGCTTCAAGTTATATTTTTAAACACGTGGGTAGTACTTATACTGCGGTTACTCAAACACCTTAACTTGAGTGACATTTTGGAGAAAGTGCTTCCACAAATAACTTCATTGACTCATTTAACTGAATATTTATCTCCCTAGATGTTTGAACATTCCTGTTTAACTTCTAACATAACTAACATTACGTTTGACTATTTTTTTTTAAATAATTTGTTCCTAGCCACATTTATTCAACTTTGAATTGCAAAAAATAAGGCAAAAGTTTAAATGTTACTGATTTTTTCACTTATAAGTATAGATTATTTAAACACTAAACAATATTTCCAAAATCTTCTCTGATTAAAACAAATCTTTGTAACTACAATTTAACCAAATAAAACCATAAATTCAAACCTGGGTCAATATTCCTTCACTGAAAATATAGGCAATTTTCAGAATTCCTACGGGTTTTCTTTTTGAGTATTTGGTTTTAATTCTCTTAATGTAACTCTTACCAGAGTAGGCTAAATATATTATATTAGCAACACTGTAACCCTGAAAAGTGTAACATTATTTTAGTTTATGTTTTCACATGCTTTTAAAGTGATAGTCTGGTCTACAAGTAAGTAATAGAATATACATATTATTTTTTTGTAAAGTTCCTCCTTCCCAGATCTCGGCAACTAATCAGAGTCTAGTATCTTCCCGCGTCGACCAATGAGACGGGTTTTTCCCGTGAACCAGCTTGTCAGGTCCAATCAGCAGGGGTGGGGAGGAGCTTGATCGTTTACTTTTGAAAATCCTGTTCCTGCTCTCCTCAGTTTGCCAACTGAGATGGGCTTTCTGGTTAAAGAGGTGAACAATGTGATTGTTTCATCTAAAATCTCACTGCATCTCTCCTCACTTTGCAAACTTACAGACTATCACTTTAAATCACATATTATACAAAGACGTAGGAGAAGAGCAATGCTTTTTAAACCTAAACCTTTAATAATGCAGGTTGAATGGAGAATGTCGAGCTGTTACAACAAAAGTAACACTGATTAGTCCCAACACCAAAGCAGTGATTTTGATTGCCCAGTTCTCTCCAAAAAGGCTCAGGACAAGGTGCCCTTTTCAGGACAAGTATTTTGGCCAATTTTGGTTTTAGCACACGGAGACTCCACACTGTTCAGGGGCTGATTGGATTAGACTGAGCGTGGCTGGTCATTTTGGCACCTGCTGATTTTAATAACGCTCACTAATTACTATATTCAAATACTCGCTGAGTGCGGAGTGACTCATAAATGCTCGTGTGTGAGAACTTGTACTTTTTTCTGTTTGACTTTCATGTGACACCGAAGCCAAAGTAAGGCATCACAACATTTATTCACGAGAGTAATGGAAAGGTAGAGACGGCTCGCTCCGAAACATGCCCCGCGTTTTCAGACAAAACCCTCGGAAATAAAAATAAATGTTTGTCACCAGTAACCTTGAGGCAGTCTGTGGTGTTTCAAGGTGACTGGAGTAAATGTCAAAAAGCCCCGTGTGTTTACAAAGTATTTTTTCATTCAGAGTTGTTTTTAAGGATCACATTTCTAAGTGCTCAGTTTCTAAGTGGACAGCAGGACGGTGGCTCCGTCCTGCTGTCCCAGACGCCGAGTGTCCGCTCCCATGTCGGCGGCCAGTGAGGACCAAACGGCGCGGCTGTGTGAAGGAAAACCTCCGCCCGTTGAGTCGTGCTACTCCTCCGCAGACTGTGAACTCCATCCCGGTGCGCACAGCCCTGTTGAACGCTCGCTCCGTCACAAATAAGACCTTTGTCCTGAACGACTTCATCTCCACCCAAAAATTGGATCTTCTCATGCTCACGGAGACCTGGCTAAAGCCAGGTGACAACAGCGCTTTCTCTGAGCTCCTCCCCCCTGATTACTCCTTCCTGAGCACGCCGAGAGTGACAGGCCGCGGAGGCGGGCTTGCCATTGTTTACAAGCACAACATCACCTGTCGCCCTGTTCCCTGTAAGAGCTACAGTAGTTTTGAACTGCAACTAACTTTGTTACATCTGTCATGTCCCATACTGTGTGCTGTAGTCTATCGTCCTCCCAAGTACAATAAGGATTTTATTTCAGAATTTTCGGACTTTCTTTCTGAAATAATCCCGAAATATGACAGTTTTCTCATCTGTGGGGACTTTAATATTCATGTCTGTTGTCCGTCCAGCCAACTGACCAATGAGTTTCAAAGCCTCCTGGCCTCTTTTGATCTGACCCAATTTGTGGAGGTCCCCACCCACCAGCATGGCCACACACTAGACCTTGTCATCTCCTATGGTCTCCCACTGTCCATCTCAGAAATATATGAAACTTGTATTTCCGATCATTTCCCAGTAATATTTAATTTCACAACACCCCCCCCTGCAGCCAAGGCACTTGCCCCAGCCTGCAGCCGCCGTGCCATCACTTCAACTACAACTGGAGAGTTTGTTGAGGCATTCATGGACTCCAGTTTAAATAGTCAAGATGATCTGGCTTCTCCTCTGTATCTGGAGGGGTTCATCTCCTCATTCTATTCCACCTGCTCTGGCATTTTAGACAGCATTGCCCCTGTCAAGCGAAGGTCCATCAAACCCAAACCAGACCCCTGGTTAAATGACACCACTCGTGCCCTGAGGAGGCGCTGTAGGCAGGCAGAACGCAGGTGGAAAAAGGATAAGCTGCATGTATCTCTAGGGATCCTTAGAGCCAGCTTTTCAGACTATCAAAATGCAGTCAAAGAGGCAAAATGTAAATATCTATCAAATGTCATCTCTACTAGCTGCAACCGTCCCCGTGTGTTGTTCAGTACAATACAATCAGTTACTAATCCCACGGACAGTGTTTTTAAAAATGTGACCAATTCAACCTGTGAAGACTTCCTCAATTTCTTTGTTGATAAAGTGGCCGCAGTAAGACAAAGTATAGGCAGTGCTGCGTCTAGTGTAGCCAACATGCTTCCTCCGGTTGTCCATAAGTCTGCTGTCCTTAATGTGTTTGAGCCAGTGTCACTCTCTCAGCTTTCTGAGGTTGTCCAAAAGTTGAGACCCACCAGCTGTCCTCTCGACATTATTCCATCCAAAATGCTTAAACAGGTTTTCGACACAGTAGGGCCAGTTTTACTTCCATTCTTCAACAGCTGCCTAAAGTCGGGGTTTGTTCCAATTGTGTTTAAGCAGGCTGTGGTCAGGCCACTGATTAAAAAACCCAACCTTGACCCAGCAGTTTTGTCCAATTTTAGACCTGTGTCCCATCTGTCTTTTCTCTCTAAAATCCTCGAGAAACTTGTATTCAAACAGCTACATTTATTTCTAGACCAAAATAGCATGTTTGAAAAATTCCAGTCGGGCTTCAGGACACGCCACAGCACTGAGTCTGCACTACTGAAAGTGCAAAATGACATCCTGTTGTCTCTGGACTCTAAAAAACCAGTATTGTTGATGATGCTAGACCTCACTGCAGCCTTCGATACAGTGGACCACTCCATCCTCCTGACCCGCCTATCCCAGCAGGTGGGCCTTCAGGGACCCGTGCTGCAGTGGTTCATGTCCTACCTAACGGACAGGTCTTTTTCCGTGGTCATCAATGACGTTTCCTCCTCTACAGCCACTCTGTCCTCTGGTGTACCACAGGGTTCCATTTTAGGTCCGGTTTTATTTTCACTTTACATGTTGCCCCTGGGTTCAATCATCTCTCGCCATAACGTGTCCTTTCACATGTATGCAGACGATCTACAAATCTACCTCCCGGTTTCGCCAAACTCCCCAGACACACCTCAGTCCATCCACAGGTGTCTGGATGACATTAAGCTCTGGCTCTCACAGAACTTTTTGTGTTTAAATGAGGGCAAATCTGAACTCATTCTTTTTGGTGCTCAAAATCCACTCAGCGCCACTGTTCCTGGTCTTCAGTCTCTCGTCCCCCACACCATCATCAAAAACCTAGGTGTTAATCTGGATGCAAATCTGGATTTTCGCAAGCAAATTGACTCTGTAGTTAAGGCAAGTTTTTTCCAGCTTCGCCTTCTGGCAAAAGTGAAGCCTTTCCTCAGCCGCTCCGACCTGGAAAAAACTATTCACGCATTCATCAGCTCACGATTGGATTACTGCAATGCACTGTATATTGGACTCAGTCAAACCTTCATTCACAAATTACAGCTTGTGCAAAATGCTGCTGCCCGGCTCCTCACCAACTCTCGCAAACATGACCACATCACGCCTGTCCTTTACTCCCTGCATTGGCTCCCGGTCCTTTTCAGAATCCAGTACAAACTTTTACTTTTTGTTTTCAGTTCCATCCACGGCCTTGCACCTGTGTATTTATGTGAGACTCTGACCCCTTACCAGCCCAGCAGAACCCTACGTTCAGCCCAACACCACCTGCTGGAGGTGCCCAGGTCACATCATAAAGAGTGGGGTGATCGGGCTTTTGCTGTGGCAGGTCCAAAACTCTGGAACTCGTTGCCACTTGAGTTGCGTGCCGTTTCAGACCTGCCCCTGTTCAAAGCAAAACTAAAGACTCACCTGTTTAAAGAGGCATTTGACACATAGTTCTGTGGCAACTGTTGTAAATGGTCTGTTTTAAATGAAATTGTACTCCTTTTTATATTGTATTTTTATTTTAATGTTTATTGTGTGCAGCGCTTTGGTCAACTTTGGTTGTTGTAAGGCGCTTTAGAAATAAAACTTGATTGATTGATTGATTGCTTGGGAAGTTGTTGTGTTTAGGGAGCAAAACCTTGTGAAAGGAATGAAAAAATTCTTCCTTCATCATTTCTTTTTTTAATCTGCAATAAAGAAGCCCATATTTTAGGAGGCTAATGGATTATTTTAATCTTTCAGAACATTGCAACATTTTTCTCAAATCCAATTTGAATCCTTCCCAATAACCAGAAGGATTTTGTATGAATAGCATGTTTTCAAATCTCACTACTACAAATAGTATTTCCCTTTAGGACAGTGAAGTCTGCCAGATACATGAGTCTTTATTTGACCCATTCTCCAACGCCACTGGAGTAACCTGTCAAGAGCTCTGCTATAAGGGAACCCTGACCAAAAGTACCAAAATGAACCTATACTGTATAATGTGCAGAAGCCTATATTATACCTATATCAAAAGTCCTCTTGGAGGAAAGCAAAAGATCTCACAGTGAAGTTGACTCCTGTGTTAAATATTGTCATGGTTGGATGGTGGAGTGAGGAAAAATAAAACCCAAAATGCAGGACTGCAACAAAACTGTTGATGTTTAATAAATGACTAAAAACAAAATAACAAACACAAAACTCAAACAAACCGGGGCTGACGTAGACAATGACACGACCAAGGACAAGGGAAACACAGGGGTATAAATACATGAGCAAACGGTGAACAGGTGAAACACATCGGAAGTAAAGCAAAAATCACACAGACCAAAAAGACATTTCAAAATAAAACACCAAGGCCAGATAAACACAAAGCAAACCAAAACAGGTAACTAAAGGCCGAATCATGACAAATATGACTTTAGTTTTTTTTTTCTTTACGAGGACAGTACAAAAGGTTTCAGTTGGACCATTTTGCAAATTCAGTAAACTTTGCCCTCAAACTGCTGCAAAGAGAAACAACACGGCCTGTATGCTCCCTGGAGTTAAAAAAGCAATGGTACAGGTTAAAGGTCTGCACAATTAATCACAACCGATTCAAAATCACAAGTTTAATGGTTGCCATTAGAAAGTCGCGTGTACTGCAATTATTTTGCTCATCATATTGTACTGTGAAAACGACAAACGGTTTTGGACGATACTGTTGCCATTAGTACAAAACATGCTCCCAATGAGCAGCATGACACAGAAAGTGCTGTTACTGCAGTGGGTAATCAAAGAATGGATTTGGACGCGGACCTCACCTGTCCTTCTTAAATTCTGCTGACTTTAGTCGACATAGCCATGGAGACGAGCTGGAGACGTACCCTCTCCCGGTAAAGTCCCAGCCAGGTCTTAGGAGAGGCGAGCCGCTCACAGCACAGGCACACACATGTTTGTTTGTACATTTATGAGGAATCTCTCAATGATGAAAATATATCTGTCATTAAATTAATGGGCATCTCTGCTCAGGCTGATGCCTCCACGACCTGGCCCTGGATAAAGCGGAAGAAAATGGATGGATGGATGGAAATTAATGCTTGTATTTCAATTGCGTTTATCAGGTGGAATTTTAGATTGATCGTGTATAAAACCTGCTGTTGCCCTGTTGTGCATCTACCAACAAACACGCTCTGAAATGGTTTTATTTTTTTGATCAGACCATGGCAGACAGCGATGTATATGGATTAAAGTTAGTATGGATTTTGTATAGGTCAGTGTAAGCGCTGCGGTAAAGTGGCTCATTAGTTAATAATAATGCATGGAAATTGGGGAATTATTAATAAAAGTAGCAGCAAGGGCACGTCGCGGGAACCTAGGCTAATTACAGTAGGAGGTGCGGCAATGTCCACCATTTATTCTTGCCTAATGTGATACAGAACTGCTGAAGCACTATTGTGGCGATTATAACGTGGTCGTAATAAGGTCGACAGCTCCTGTGACGCACATGCCATGACGTCTTGTGTGACGGACAGCCACTGACGCCGTAACACGCGCAACTTACCGCCACATCACTCCCACTGTCATAACTCTACCACAGACTCACCGCGGGACGCTGTCCTCCTCAGACGCCAAGAATCCAGTTTGTCCCGCGCGGTGTCACGTTAAACGTCAGTCCTCCTGACGACTTTCCGACTTGCCTTGTACAGCTCCAACTCGAAACGATTTTACTACCTCCTATCATGGTTTGAAAACGGAGTAATTCAGGAAGTGCAGCTTTAATTTAGCTACTTATTAATTTTACAGTTTCCCACCATAGTATATTGGTTTGAATTTTGATTTTGATTTCGTTAAACATTTCAGTAAAATTACAAATTATATCTCATGGAATTAGTATCTTGGCCCACCTCTGCCGGCTTACTTGACTTTACTAATAATTACTTTTATCAATAGAGTATGTGCACTTTTACTCAAGTAACAACATCAAGTACTTCGAGCGCCACTGCCTCAGAGTGACAGCAAACACAGCGCAAAGCGACGTTGACGTTGACAGACAAAATTAAGGTCACGCTCGCGATCCAAGACGCAAGAGCTGGAGCTTTTACTCAAAATTAGTGCAATGACTTCAGCCGGAATTAACTGTGCGTTTTTGGGCAATTTCAAAGCAACAATCCCAGCCCTGTCACTTCACATCTCGCTCCTGTTCATCAGCTCCGAACGCACTCAGATGACTATGATGCTCTTTCGGGAACTGCCTTTGAATCCGTTGCATTTCTAGGATCTCTTCCTTCGGTGTCTGCCATTTCAGCTGAGGCGCTTTGACGTAGCAAAGTGTCATTTTTTCCCTTCGAGCAAAAAAAAACAAGAAAAAAAACAAAAACAAGAAGTGTCAGGCAGCAGCGCGAGTGTGACGCGATTGACGGACGGAAGCATAAACTTATAATGACAAATTTGCAAAAGCTTTCATGAACCAGTGGACACAAGCTGCAGTGGTTTCCGAAACGATTCATTCCGATACGCGGCAAAACTTCTCCAAACGTGCTGTGTCACTCTGCTACGCTCTCATATTCACTTAAAGGAATAGGCCACCGTTTTTACATACTAAGATATGTTCTTACCTTAGCTCTGACAAGTTCATTTGTACCTGTCTGGTGTCCACATGTGCCTTCCGTAACGTAAACACAGCACAGACGGCGTTAGCATTTAGCCTCTCTCGTCTCCTCTATAGCTCCAACCGAGGTGAAGATAGAAGCTACCAAACTCTTCCACGTTTTCCCTATTTAAATATGGTTACCTGAAGTGTTACACTATAAAGTATAATTACACAAAATTAAACAATGTGGATTTTCTAAGCGGATAAAAAGGGGAACTATATTGTAAGGCGTAATAATAACAGGAGTCATTCGGCATCCGCGCAGTGATATCTTCACTTTACTGTGCGGATGCCGAATTACTGTTGGTAAAATCCACATTGTTTAATTTTGTGTAATTATACTTTATAGTGAACACTTCACGTAACCATATTTAAATAGAGAAAACGTGGAAGAGTTTGGTAGCTTCTATCTTCACCTCGGTTGGAGCTATAGAGGAGAAGAGAGAGGCTAAATGCTAACGCCGTCTGTGCTGTGTTTACGTTACGGAAGGCACACGTGGAGACCAGACAGGTACAAATGAACTCGTCAGAGCTAAGGTAAGAACATATCTCAGTATGTAAAAACGGTGGCCTATTCCTTTAAGTGAATATGTTTTTATTGTGCCCTGGTTGGCAAATGTAACCAGTGAGCTGCCGACAGGCCAGTGAAGCGGTGAAGCCAAATGCTTTCTTAGACACAGAGGGATTGACCAGTAACATGCAGGCTATGCCATGCTGACCAATGACAATGGAGAGTCGACAAAAAGCAAAGTTATTGAGTCTGTCACGGTTCCGCTATAGAGGGCTAAGCTTCTATAGTGTAGCGCTCCAAAGAATGCATTTAAAGGTTTGACCGGCTTTACAGTTCAGCAATCAAATAGGTAAAGTTTCATTTCTTTCTCCAAGGTCAATCCATCAGATACAACTTTTTGGAAATTGTGCGTTGCTCCTCTTTGTTCATGTTGTGATGCATTTTCTTTAAAAAAAATCATTTTTAATAACATAAAAAGTGACAACACATATGCACCAAAGCATCGGCTCAACATATTAATAGAAATAACTTGGAAGAAGGAGACTGGAGGTATTGTCTGTTATAAGTCACATTTGGAAGGAGACGCGCACATGTGTTTCGCCTCCGTACTTGAAGCTCCCGTGAGCTCTGCTTTTCCTCAAAATTGCCACACAAAAAAAGGTCACACACTCTAATATTTCATGGGAGCCCCTTTGTGGAGTTATTTGATATTCTCCAAAGAAGTCCTAATGGAGAGTTGCAAACCGAGGCAGTAGACGCTGGATTTCTGATACAGGAGAAGTTTATTTACCATCAGTACACGGGACCTGGAGACATGAGCTCTCAACACATTGCGGTGGTATTGGTCATTTAAGTCTAACTATGCTCCCACAGAAGGTTTAAATAATCCTTGAGGTGGTGTCAAAAGAGAGCCAAGAATGGCAGTAAGGCTCGTCAGAGACCACTTGACCAAGGGACATGGATTAGTGCATGGCAGAAGCTTCTGTAAGGCTTTGTTATGCCAAGGGAGACAGATAAGTGTTTGTCAGGGGCAAATAGCCCCATAAGATGACGCTGGGCAGAGATGCAGTTATTAATAAGCAATGCCATTTTAACACTAGAGGTGTCCTGTAGGCTGTGAGAGGCTAGAAAACACTTTAGGTTTGATGACGGCACATATTTGCTGTGACATTGTTTCCACAAGCTTCTGCAACGTCAAAGGATCCAGTGCTGCATTAAAGGGACTATACCTAATTTTGAACCTTTTTAGTCAAAATGTGACCAAATGGGTATTTTTACTGTCATGGCTGTCCTTTTTTTTTCACATAATGACTATTTGGGTTGACCATACACAACATCAACAAATCATAACACGGTGCAAACTCTCTGATTTTTGCACAAATGAAAACATACTTTTACAACATACTTTTATGGCGCAAAACTAATTTTGAGAAAAGAGAAGCAACGCACACCAGAAGTAGTCTCCGAGGTGCAGATGTGCGGGAAAATCTTCATAAATCAAAAAAGAACATCGCCGATGTCCAAATTTTAATGATAGTGATTACGTTTCGGCATTAGCCTTCATCAGATCTTTCTTTTTTCTTCTTTGAACCAAAATGTATGTGGCGTGGACCAGCCCAGGTGGCTTAAATCTTCTCCAAAGTGTGGGTGGTACCCATCAATCAGGAGGCCACACCCAGTGCAGAAAGGCCATTTCTACAAAAACAAAAACAGTTAAAATATACTGTATTACAAAAAGCATTTGAGATCAAAGTCAATATTTAGTCCATGAGGAGTCAACGTCTTTAAATGGTGGATCCAATAGTGTTCCCTCCTTGAAAGGAGGAGATCCAAGTTTCCACCTCTAGGGGGCAGTTTTACCTGTTCAATCCCAATATATCTTAATGATGATCTGGGATGGTTAAATTCAACAAAATGAGCAGCAACAGGATAGTCCAAGTTTTTGCACCTTATTGTACTTCTGTGCTCTGCAATACGTGTTTTTAGGGCTCTACTTGTTTTTCCACAAGGACAAGTAATCAGATAAATTACAGAATTGGTATTGCAAGATATGATGGGTATATTTTTACCTGTATGAGGATGTTTAAAGCTGCTACAGCGGTATGTGTAGTTGCATTCACTACAGGCCCCACAATGGCGGTTACCATCAGGTATAGGAGCTAAAATGGCTTGATTTGATGTGGTTTTAGAGGAAGGAAGGTGTGAGTGCACCAATTTATTTCTAAATCTAAATCTTATCTAAAGTCCCTACCTCTTTTATAAACCACCAGGGGGTGCTCCTTAAAAGTATCACTTAAAAGCGGGTCAGATTGTAAGATATGCCAATGTTTTGTTAAAATGTTCTTACATTTCTCTGAGCCCTTTGAGTAAACAATAGAAAATATTGGACAATTACTTGACTTTTTTGTTGGATTGGCCCTAATCAATCAATCAATCAATCAATGGTTTTGTATAGCCCAATATCACAACAGGAGTTGCCTGCAACAAACATTAAGGCAATAAAACAGAGCAGTAAATAAGACAATGTAAAGTTCCGGCGAATCAAATATCCAGGCAAACATAATGTCCAAATAAGCATCAGCAGTGGGTCCTTAGACTCTCCAGCCCGGCAAGGAAAAACTCAAAAACCCGGTGGGAGAAACGAGAAACCTTGAGGAGAACCACAGAAGGAGAGATCCACTCCCATGGACGGACAGGCTATAGAGACCCAGGGCCGAAGGAGTCCCTCAGCAGACGGGCCAAGATCACAGACCGTCCAGTCCTTGTTGTCAGTAGGCGGGGTTCCTCCGTTCAGCCGGGTCCCTCCGTTCGATCTAGACAGGCACTCCCAAGGGGGAGTGGGACAGGAGACACCATGTGAATAGTAATGAACAGACTACAGATACAATAAATATTGTATCATAATAATACAAAGTTTGCAATAAGAAGAAGAAGAGGATAGTGCTCAGTGGACTGTACTTCCCACAGCAGTGTTTCGCCTAAGGCAGCTTTCTTCAGGCTGTGGGTTAGAGCTTTACTTCAGGCTGTGGGTTAGAGCTTTACCTAACTGACCTAATCATAAGCTCATTCAAAGAGGTACATTTTGAGCCTAGTCTTAAATGTAGGGACTGTTTCTGCTTCTTTAACGTGAGCTGGGAGTTTATTCCATAAAACCGGAGCTTGGAGCTAAAGGCTCTTCCTCCTACCGTGATTTCGGAGACCCGAGGAATCACTAGTCCCTGAGTTTTGAGAGCGGAGTGCTCTGGTTGGCCGATATTTTTGGAGATAGAGCGGAGCCAAACCCTTTATGGCTTTAAATGTGAGGAGCAGGATTTTAAATTTGATTCTAAACTCAACAGGAAGCCAATGGAGAGACTTTAGCACAGGTGTAATGTGTTCTCTTCTCTTTGAACGCGTTCACAATCTTGCAGCTGCATTTTGAACCAATTGAAAACTTTTTATTGAACTTTTAGGGCACGCTGCTAGCAGGCAGTTACAGTAGTCCAGCCTTGATGAAACAAATGCATGAATAAGTGTTTCTGCATCACTCTTAGGTAGGATGTTTTGTATTTTAGCAATGTTGCGCACGTGAAAGAACGCAATTAAACGAAATACAAGCCTGGTTTATACACGTTTTAAAAGAGAGGTCTTGGTCAAACAGAACTCCAAGGTTTTTTACTGTAGAGCTCGTTGATACGCTAACATTATCCAGGGAGATGATCTGCTGAGATAAAGACTCTCTCAGTTTTTGAGGAGCTAATATAATAACCTTGGTTTTATCAGGGTTAAGAAGGAGGTAATTTACAGTCATCCAGGTCTTAATGGCTTTTACGCAGGAACTAAGTGTATCTAATTTATCTGTCTGACCTGGTTTCATTGATAAGTACAGCTGTGTGTCATCCGTGTAACAGTGAACATTTATATTATGATTTCGGATTATGTTGGACCTAAGAAGGTCCAACCTTGGTGTACATTTTACATTGGTGGCAGCATCATTAAGAACAGATTTGTTGTAACCCCTTTGTTCCAAGTTTGACATCATAGTGTTCAAATTTGTTTCAAAGTCTTCTTCTTTTTGACATATTCTTTTTAATCTACAAAAGTGGCTGTATGGAAGACTGTTTTTTAATGGCAATGGATGATTTGAGTCATCCCGAAGTAAAGAATTACGAGCTGTGGGTTTCTTGTACAAATCAGTGTAAAGCCAGTTCCCTTCTCTTATAATACATAGATCCAAAATCGTAACCGTTGGTGGTGGTGATCCATGGAAAATGATACAAATGGAGAGCGGGAATTCAAATATGTCAAAAAGGACTCTAGTTTAAGTTTAGATCCCTTGAACAAGCAAAATATATCATCCAGATTAGATATATATTTTCTTTAAACTCATTATGGTTATAGATCCAGTTCTCCTCAAACAGACCCATGTACAAATTAAAGAATGATGCTCTTCACTTGAGATAAAGTCAATAGATTCAATCATATTTACCATGTGTCCCATGTCCTTTACAAAAGATGGCAAAACCTCAGCTGCAGGTCGAATAATGCTATCAATAAAGGTAGACAAATTGGATGTAAGAGAGCCTATGCTAGCTACAATAGGTCGGCCTGGTGGATTTTCAAGATTTTTGTGTATTTTTTGTAATGTATAGAAGGTTGGAATAATAGGGGAGTCCACTTTTAGCAAGTTATACTCATTTTCAGAAATCTCACCATTCTGTAACCAGAATGGTGAGATTCATGCTTCATGAATAGAGTCCTTAAAAGCCTCAGTTGGATCATAACAAATTTTACCCTACAAAAGGGAAAAAAAAGTCAGCTATAGCTCCTTTAATTTTTTACCAAGATCTTGTATTGATCATGGGAGAGTGTGCCCACTGCACAACTCCTTCTCCAGCACATCCTAAAGATTCTCAATGGGGTTAAGATCTGGACTCTGTGGAGGCCGATCCACCTCATGCTCCCTGCACCACTCTCTCACAATGTGAGCTCGATTAATCCTGCCGTTGTCATCCTGGAATAACCTGGTCATTCAGGTCGTCAGCTTATCTCCTTCTTTAGGCACGTAGTCTCGCTGACCCTATGGACCTGGCCAACTGCAAACAGCCCCAGTCGCAACCTTTTGCATTTGAGTCACTAACTTCTACTTGAGTACAAATATTTTCAAGTAACCACTCCATCTTGGGTTAACATGGCTACTCTAGTGTAGGACATGCAGTCTCCTCGTCACATGACCGGACACTGTCAGACGACTGTCAAATGAAATGAATTGATTACAAGTGTTATCATGTGACACTATGATATTTAGAAAGGGGCACTTGACTTGCATGTTCGCAGACAAGAGGATGATGGAGAGTGACCTACGTGATGTTCAACGACAGGGGGGCTGTGATGGGATGGGGGGCGGCGCTGGTCGATGAGTAATGCCACGTTAAAGGCCCGGTGCAGCTGCGCGTCTCATGCACTCTGACAGATTAAGGCCAAAAACATGACAGCTCGTCGCCATCTGCGTCATGTGCAAGAACCAGACCGAAGAACCAGACCGAAGAACCAGACCAAAGAACCAGACCAAACAAGAGCATGCGTGGGACCAGGAGGTAAGCCAAAGTAGTTACAGGTGTGCATTTTAGGGACATTTGGAGCGCCACTCAAACCATGAGCAACATTGATTCTGCTTGCATTAACAATACTAAATTACAATCAGCCATGTCCTATGTGTAATATACATATTAATAGGTTTTTTAGGTTTGTTTTTTGGTGCGGGGCTGTTTTGTTGCCTCAGGGCCTGGACAACATGCTATCATCAATAGAAAAGTTCATTCACAAGTTTATCAAGATATTTAGCAGAAAAACCTGAGACTTTCACAACAGCGCAGTATAAGTAAGTGAACCCTTGTATTAAATAGCTGCTGATCATTCTTTTTGCAGCAGTAACTGTTTTCCTGTAGTTGCAGATTAGCCGCTCACAACGATCAGGATGAATCTCGGACCATTCCTCTTTACAAAACTGCTGCAGTTCAGCGAGATTCCTGGGTTCACTTACTTTTTCCTCACTGCCCTGTGAATGCTCTGTATAAGTTAATATGCAGTCAACAAACCACAACAAACAGGGAAAGATTGTTTTCTCAGCATTTTCCATGCCTTTCGCTACTTTGACCCTGTTGAATAAGCATGAGGAAACTTCTTACACCGTGCCGTATGTGAGAATTACTTCTTTCTCCCTCTGCGGTTGCTCGTTTCTTTCACATCTCCCCGTTGACAGCTATGGAGAGGCTTAATCGTGTGTATATTTAGCATTTCAAATAGAGCACCTCAGCGCAGTGTTCTGGTTCATTTGGGACCTGGGACCTCTCTTCTGCATTTTCCTCTCATTTATTTGAAAAAACCCCCCAAAAAACAAACAAACATAAAAAACATTAGTGTTTAGCTGTTAGTCATCGTGTTAATCAGCGCGCCGCATGCTCCGAGCCTCATTGTGAATGCATTAGCGGAGAGTCATGGCCCCTGTCAGAGGCGCACCTGAGCACGCTCCGCTACCCTCCAGTGGCCGCGTCCCTCCCTCTGGCCTGTTTACACGCTCCTCTGTCTCTCTCTCTCACCTGTCCCGAACCCGCCGCAGCAACAAGAGCGTGGATGTCCCACGGCACGCAGTCGGACAGGGGTGGAAGGAAAACAAAGAAATATGGGGCGTCGCAGAGTCAAAAAGCGTAATCAAAACCATATTGCGCGATGCATATACATATTTACTACTGTTATGGATGAATGTATATATATGTATGTATATAGCTCATGCATACATAACATCAATACAGACAAATCCTGACAAAGATGTGTGTGTGTGTGTCCAATCAAAAACAAGCTACGAGAAATCATGCTCTTTCATTTCCATGTAATCGACTTCGTTCACCTCACGATGATGGTTGCCGTTTCAAAAAAAAAAGAAAAGTCTTAAATGGCAGTGCTGATACAAGTCCTCACCTCTGAAGTGTGTTGAGCGGAAACCTTGACCTGTGAAGAGTGCATTAGTCTGACTTTTATCACTGCATCAGAGACGCTTTGATCAATAAGAGATGCTGATGTGAAAACCCCTCGCACTCAGAGTGTGAGGGTGAGGCCAGGTCGCCCACACCTCTGCCTCATCAACCAGTATATTTACCTCTGCCAGGGAAAAATAAAAAAAGTCCTTCCTGCTCAAGGTTTTATTGTACGATCATATAAACAAAAACATGATCATCCAGGATTTGAGTTGAGGTTATGATGGTTGGTGATGTTACTGTTACATTTTGACAGTACACAGATAAAAGTTTGTTGTTTGAAACAGGTTTAACAAGCTGTATCCAGGTGGCCAGGTGCCAACTTTTCTTTCATTTAAAGAGTTTTAGTGTCTGCCCAGACAGTAATGACGTGTCTGGGGCTGTGGAGGATTTAAACAGAGAAGTCAGTGGCGTGATTTGGGCTCATCCTCTCGCGGTGTCAGTCCTCTGGGCGTGTTTGAATCAACACTGCTCTGTCCTAATGAAGAACAATGCTACCTTTCTGCTGCAGAACTCATGGTAAATAATGTGGCGTGTGCATAAGACCCAGTGGATCATTAATTTTAGAGCATCCATAAGGGGTCAGGAGCCAGTGAGGCCCCTAGGGGCCTCTGCTAATTATAGTCTCTGGCAGTAGCAGTGCAGTGCAGGTGTGAGAAGTGCTCAGCAGTGACTGCACTGGATTTAACTCCGCTCTGGTTCAACATAATCACATCGTTCACATTGTTAATAAGATCTTTTCCTGAAAGGCTGCTAGCCCTCTCCCTGACTCCACTCTTTAACTGATGTTCATTACTTTAAATGGAGCTTGTCTCAGCAAACAGGATTCAATCAAATCTGCTTTATCTCTGCCCCCACAGCAGATCCTGAGCAGAGGCAACACAAGGAGGTCACCAATCTTTCAAAGAATGACGCCAGCATAATCAGACATTCATCCTGTTTCAGGATTAAAGTTGTTCTTTTGCAAACTTCTCTAATGGTAATTATAACGAACAGATATCCATTGGTAGAATATCCGCTCAGACTGTAAATTCTCCATCTTTAAGACATTTCCCTGTAACAATCAGTCTGGTGGTTTCCAGTCCGGAAACAAAGTGCTAAAACGTGTTCCTGCGGTGATTGCTCTGTTTTACTGTGGTCATATATTCTGTTTAAGAGCACAGACACGGAGTAACTCCACTTTACATCATGTGACTGAGCCACAGCTCCTCACAGATGGCATTTTCAGTTCAGGTCGAAAGTTTTATTCATTCTTCACAGGCGACTGAGGTCATAAATCAAAAGTATGAAACCCCACTCTTCAGCACTTTTTATCTCTTTGGGATTCTCTTCATTGCCTCCATCTTTGATATCTTTTCCGCAGGCTTATTAAACACCAGTCTGTTCAGAGACATCTAATCCAGGGATACTCCCTTATGGCGCTATATCTGTACATTCAAACAAACGCTTGAATCTATTGTAAATATTCAAAGTAAAATCTGTAAATGAATTGTTCACACTTTGTCCTTGAAGCTGCAACATGGTCATTTCCACAATTGATCTACCTGAGGTCGATGTTTCCTTGGATAAAGTGTACAGTATATACTTGTTGAATGGATCCTGGCTTCCCAAACCCCAGTCCGCGAGAGCATATGACCCGCCCTCTCGACCCAGCGCAGCAGCAGTCAATTAAAACCGCAGGACCGGAGCTGTGACCCTCTTCCTTCGTCTGACCGCGACAGGCTAAAAATATCCTGTGACGCTGCCACTACGCAATGCACGAGGGAGTCCCACCTTCAAGCCACAGCTGGTCAGATTCAGAGTGTAAAAGACTTTGCCAGAGTGAGAAAACTAAAACAAATGTCTTTACATAAACAACCTCATTTATTTATGTCACCCTGGGAGCAGTGTGTCCAGACCAGGGTTTTGATTATATGTCATTCCTATCTTGACCCCCACTCCCATGAAAAATACAACATACAACAGATATCTTTTATCAATGAAAAATAACAAACGTGTTTTTGACCTGACCTGCTGACCTCGACTGGGGATGTGGTCGGGCGGTGGAAGGAGTACTTCAAGGATCTCCTCAATCCCACTGTCACGTCTCCCGATGAGGAGGCAGAGGCTGGGGACTCGGAGGGGGGCTCGTCCATCACCCAGGCTGAAGTCACCGAGGTGGTTAGGAAGCTCCTCGGTGGCAAGGCCCCAGGGGTGGATGAGATTCGTCCCGAGTACCTTAAGTCTCTGGATGTTGTAGGACTGTCTTGGTTGACACGTCTCTGCAACATCGCGTGGCGGTTGGGGACAGTGCCTCTGGATTGGCAGACCGGGTGGTGGTCCCTCTCTTCAAGAAGGGGGATCAGAGGGTGTGCTCCAATTACAGAGGGATCACACTCCTCAGCCTCCCTGGTTAGGTCTACTCCAGGGTGCTGGAGAGGAGGATCCGGCCAATAGTCGATATATGGACAGAATTTCTAGGCGCAGCCAGGGGCCGGAGGGTGTCCGGTTTGGGAACCTCAGAATCTCATCTCTGCTGTTTGCAGACAATGTTGTTCTGTTGGCTTCATCAAATCAGGACCTCCAGCTGCTCTGGGGCGGTTTGCAGCCGAGTGTGAAGCGGCCGGGATGAGGATCAGCACCTCCAAATCTGAGGCCATGGTTCTCCACCGGAAAAAGGTGGTTTCCCCGCTTCAGGTCGGTGGGGAGTCCTTGCCTCAAGTGGAGGAGTTCAAGTATCTCGGGGTCGTGTTCACGAGTGAGGGACGGATGGAGCGTGAGATCGATAGACGGATCGGTGCGGCGTCAGCAGTGATGCGGTCGCTGTATCGGACTGTTGTGGTGAAGAGGGAGCTGAGCCAAGCGGCAAAACTCTCGATTTACCGATCGATCTACGTTCCCACCCTCACCTATGGTCATGAGATTTGGGTAATGACTGAAAGGACAAGATCGCGAATACAAAATTCCTTTGCAGGGTGGCTGGGCGCACCCTCCGAGATCGGGAGGAGCTCGGAGTAGAGTCGCCACTCCTCCACGTCGAAAGGAGCCAGCTGAGGTGGCTAGGGCATCTGTTCCGGATGCCTCCTGGTCGCCTCCCTCGGGAGGTGCTCCAGGCATGTCCCACTGGGAGGAGGCCTCGTGGAAGGCCCAGGACACGCTGGTGGGAGCTGGCCTGGTGTCGCCTCGGGGTCCCCCCAGAACAGCTGGAGGAGGTGTGCGTGAATCGGGAAGTCTGGGCATCTCTGCTGAGACTGCTGCCTCCGCGACCCGGCCCCGGATAAAGCAGAAGAAAATGGTACCGGTAATATCTCAAAATGAATATTTGTATTTTTAACCCCTAATCGGCCTGCAACCTATTTTGGAATCTGTGGGACGGCTCAACAAATCTCTGCACTTGTGAGAACAAGTGTTATCCTTAAAAAAACAACAATAAGCTTAGCCACTTTTTGGGGAGCCCACACTTTGTTCGGTGACATCTGACCAAAGACACACAAAGGCTTGATTAAACCCCCCGTCTCATCTAAAAAAACCAAACAGTTGATGACAGTTCTGTTGATGACATGCCGACAGTGTAAAAGTGTGCTATCTTGATGTGCATAATGTAGTCACCTGCAGCGCTGGCCTCACCGTGCTGCTGCGTAATGATAATCCCGCCGTGTCTGTCAAACTAACGCCAATTAAGCTGAATGTGCAGATCCCACGGAGCGCACTGTTTACGGGGCATAACAGGAGGGGTGTATCAGCGCTGAGCATAGAGGCTTGTTAAACAGAGAGGGCTAAGGATCATACAGAGCTAAATGGAGAGGGTTAGAAATGGGCTTTAATGAGTCAATATTTTCTATCATTACAGCAGTGGCGTCAGATTTGGCTAAGAAGCAAGAGATCAATTTGACGCAGCCGCCATTTTGATGAATAGAGAGTATGCTCATACATCATTTGCACTCCAAACAGAACCCTCAAAGTTTATTTAGGGGCACATCAAAGTATAACAACACAGGCTTGCCACTCATTTGACATCTGTCGCCATGCAGTCGCTATGCTGTGACATCATTCACATTCCCAATAAGTCCATTCGTTGCCTCACAAAACCCCGTCCCCAGCGCTGTGATTGGTCTGGTCAGAATCAGTGCTTAATTTTTAAATTTGTAGTTTCAGGAACACTTTTGGATCGATGTGATAGATTGGGGGAACAGGCCAAACCCGTTTCTGGGAACACCCTTATCAAACACCATTATATCATCTTAAATCTTTGCCGGATCCTCCAGAATAGTCCCTGGATCCTTTACACTGAAAAACTGAAAGATGGGGGAATGCGTTCCCACACACGGCGGATCAAATTAAGCACTGGTCAGAATTGAGGGTTCTCTTTGGACTGAAAACGAAGTTTGAGCGATAATTGTATTCATGGTTGAGTTGTGCATTTGTGTTAGCGTGCCATTATCTTGGCTGGGTGACACTTGGAAAGTGTATTATGAGGTGGTATTTGGTGTGAAAAGTTTAAGAATCACTGCTCTACACTCTGACACTATAACAGAAAACATGAAGACGAGCTAATGATCAGTACCCCTACCTCTGCATGAAGACTTCATTGTCCCCGTCGGCAAAAGTGCTCTCTGTGTTTGAGCCATCCTTCTACTCCAGTGGGATCCAGCAGGACTGGAGACTGGCCAGGTACAGGGAGAATATTCACAAATATAGTTCGAGTTGAAGAAACAAAACAAAAAAAGGATATTCTTGTTAACCACTGTGCCACGGTATAGAGTTTGTCAGTGCAAACGTCTGACAATTTATTATGGAGAGTGTCTAGACTAGACTTCTAAAAAAAAAAACAATGTCAGATTTGAGTCTGTATATCCAAACTCACCCCTCGTCTAATCTTACTTTGCAGCCAGGAGAAGCAGAAATATTCATTACATGCATGAGCAGTTCCCAGTGGCAGCGCGTATTGATCGCGGCTCTCCCACTCCTCGGAGTTATTGATCAGTCATCGATGGGTCTGTTTCTTCCAGTGTAATGAGTGCTACGGGCCTGTGTCCTGTCCCGACGCAGAGGGGTGCGGCGGTAAAGGTCGTATCCAGTGAGGCGGCTGCATCTGCTCAGTGTGCACAACATATTGATATGTAAAGCATGGTTATCCAACACCAACTTTGAATGTAATATAATCGGATTATCTTCAGCCTCTGGTGTTTCTCAAGGCACTTCTTTTAGCGGCTGGGATAGAGGTTTTCTTTAACCTTGATTACTGTTCAAATTAGATTGGATCGCATACTGTAGAGAGAAGCTTTGCTTTGAAACGGCTCAGCACTTTTGACAATTTAGTTATTAAACTTAAATATTACAAAAAAGTCAAGTTAAAGCCACACTTCACATTTCTCCCGAGGGTAAGATACAAGCAATCAATTCATCAGAGCTGTTTGCATAGGTGAATAAATACATAGAAATCACAGAAAGGCCTTAAGCTATCTGAGCCTGTTCCTACAAATGGGCTCATTTTGTTGCTGTCAAATCCCAGACCTGATTTAAATTGAACGTTTCATCCAATACAAATGAATAGGGAAGGCAGGCGCAATACTAACGTATTGGGAGGTATGTTATTAACATTTCATAAGATGAAGTTCAGTAGACACTGGATGTGTATCCAACCCCACAAAAACCTTAACGGAATTTGAGTTAGCATTTAGCTCAGAGAACACTATTAGACACTAATCTGTATCTTTAGTAAAATCTCAAAAGGTCTGTACATTCATTAGCCTCTTAACCCCCACCCTTAACCGAGCACATTTTCTCCAGTTCGGCGTTACCCAAATCCCCCCAAAAATTCTCATAGCCTATAGGCCAGTGCCTCATTTGAAAGCTAAGATGCACAAAATTGATCTAAACGGATCTATTTCCACGTGTTGTTGCCTTCTTGTTATCAGTTTTTAGCGTCTTTTTTCCCTTCCGTTTTCATACTTATTTTCGTGTCATTTTTGCAGCATTTTCATCTAGTTTTTTGTCAATTTTCATCGCTTTTTCACCGCTTTTTTGTCATGTTTGGTCATGTTTTTGTTGTGTTTTTAATCCTCATTTTCAACTCGTTTTTGTCACTTTTTTGTTGCTCCTTTGTGGCTTCGTTTTCATCTTTGTTTTCCTATCAAATCTGCTTGGTTAAACTGAGATTAAGAGGTTAATGATTTCTAACTTCCAATACCTCCAAAATCATGTCTGTCTTTATTGCTTTGCTTCGAGTAAAAGGGGGCAAAAAAAACAAAAAAGAAGTGTTTAAATATGTTAGGACCCCTTTAAAAGGAGCTTGAGGAGCATGTCTGGTCATATAAACATATAAACTGGATTGTAGCGCTCCTTTTATGCTACTGATTTGATAAGAATCGAAAGTATCCGATATGGCAAATGCATAAGCCAGTCAAAAGTGCTTATACTCACACTGTAGAAATGTAAAGTTAGTGGAGACAAATTTGTAGCGTTGACATTTCAGTATTGTTGTTAAAATAAATGTATAAAGTTAAAATTTATGGAAAATTGTTAATCATCAGCATGCTCTGCAAAGTTAGAGCTGCAAAAGCTTTTCTTGTGGTAAGGTCACCACTCTGTTCCTGATTAATCTTGTTGCTTGAAAGCTCATCTGTCCTTGGTTACTCCCACTCATCATGAGCACGTTGGGTATCTCTGAGTTATGCCCACACTGTTGCAACTAAATTGTTTAGTCATTAAACACTACTCTCAAGTCTGAAAGTTCCTGCATCAGGCACTTTTGCTCAGCTGCATTATAAAAGTAAAAGGGACTTGGATTTTTCTTTTCGTCTCACATCCAAAAGGCAGACAACTTTAAAAATCTTTTCTACAAAGGAAAACTCCAGGGGTTTAAGTAATTACACATAATTTATTCCCTCCCGATACCTGGAGTTGTGTTTTGTCAGTCTGTTTTGTCAGTCCGATTTCGTCTCTGGAGTTCAAAACACTATTCTCTCCTTCAACTCTTCTGGGTTTTCAAAGTTTCTTGGCAAGTGTTGTATTATGTTCCTTACTTTTCCAATTTTCCATACAAGTGGGAGGATTAATTTTAGTATGAAATGTCGACGCTGAGGTATCCAAAAGTCTGGGGGTTAAATACTGTAGAGATATTTCAAATAATGTAAACTACTGAGCGTTTTCAATAGTATAAAAACCTCGAGGTTGGGAATAAGATGAGTATCATGCGTATCATATGGACGAGCCATGTTAGTTAAAATACTATAATGGCAGCACTGCTTTGACCACAATAAAACTGACACCTTTGTGAAATATTCTTTTATTATAAATAAATCTTTTGTATAAAAAACTGGCATGCTTCATTTTGAACCATTTCACAACCAAAAGCTAACGGCGTTTTTTTTAGCGTTAGCCGAACACGATGGGCTCATCTCATAATGCGGGTCGACGAACGGACGACATGAGACAAGAACCAGAAAATTTCACGACCACAATTTTTAAAGTACAGTTAGAATTACGACACGCATGGTTGGATCCCACTTGTTCTTTTAAACATTTAATCTTTCAGAGTCCCCCCGCTTTCAAGTCTTCCTCGGTATAGATTTTGTTCCTTCGGAGTTAGAGCAGTCTGTAAACATCAAAACACCTTGTTCAGTGTGCGAGTCGAGTGGTGCCACCATTGGACAGTTCTAAAGCCCCTCATCCCTGACGGTCTCTTCAGATGTTGTGGTTGGCGTAGCTCACGTACGTCGTCTTAGGCGGTGGCACTGCAAAACGAAAAACACAGCTAAGACTTAGAAAGGGAATAAGATTATGCAGCTGCGAAACAAGTACAGATGATGTCTGGAAAACGTCTGTGCGACAAAGAGCTTACACAAACCATTTAATAACATAGGATGACCGATCATTTAAAGTGATAGTCTGGAAGGCTAAATGCATTACAATTTTTATAAAATGTGCAAAATCAACCACCTGGTACGCTCCTTCCCGGAGCTCAGCAACTACCGGATTTTCCGGACTATAAGTCATACTTTTTTTCATAGTCTTATACTCTGGGGTGATTAATATGTGATTTAAACACTTTTTTTTTTTTTAATAAAATGTATAATTTCACATGCCGCTAGAGGGCACTTGCAGGTTAATCGACCAGCAGAAAGAAAGTTTGGAGTGAGCGAGAAAGCGGAGGTTACTCTTACCGCAATGAAGAAAACAAAAAAACTAATCACGGGCTAAAAGCTAGATGGCCACAGCTAGAGGAACGGGTTTCGCAAATGAGAGCTTGAAAAACGTGCTGCCGGGAGAGGCTTGTCAACGGTGCAGTTACGCCTCCGAGCCCAGGACACCGAGGATAAAGATTACAATGGATTTAGTGATTTGGAGTGAGATCGAGAGCTCGGTATGTTCTTTATGCTCTAGTTATCTGAACAGTTTTAAACAATATATATATATATATATATATATATATATTTAAAAAAAAAATAATTTTGGGGGGGGGGGAGCGGAGCGACTTATATATGTTTTCTTATTCTTCAGTACGTATATATTTTGACTGGTGCGTCTTATACTCCGGAGCGATGTATAGTCCGCAAAATACGGTAATCAAAGTCTAGTGTCCTCCCACATCGCCCAATGAGATGAGGTTTTCCTGTGAACCAGCCTGTCAGGTCCAATCAGGCGGAGGGGGAGGGAGCTCGATAGTTTACTTTTGAAAATGTCTGTTCCTGTTCCCCTCCTTTTGCAAACTAAGAAGGGCTTTCTGGTTAAAGAGGGGAGGAATTTGATTGTTTACTTTCAAACTTACAATGATGTCTTTACTAACAACTGCCAGTACAACGCTGTAAAGTGCTACTGATAATTGTAAAGCAAATAAGGGTATATTTAAATCGATTCATTTATCCCTGTCTTTGGACAATGTGTACATGGATCAACATTACTGTACACACTGCATTCAAGAGTGAAATGACTGAGTCACAGGGTACAATGTGTCACGGTATTTGCATAATGCTGTTCATACAAGACAATAAGAAAATGGCTCTGAGCATGAAATAAGGATGTGCATGGCTTGTGCATAACAATACTGCTATAGGATGTTTGTATAATGACAGTCACTCATGTTCCACTGGATAAGCTCTTTTATTATGTGCATATTTGAGCAACATTACATAAGACATGCACAAGAATCAACATCTGATTATTTCAGCCCGATGTCAGCAAGAACACCAACTTTTCACAGACACATCTACTGACTGTTTGCCGACTGTTTCCCTGGGTTTTACCTAAAAAGTTTCATATGATGGCATTGTTTTTTTTTCACTTATACTTTTTAGAGGTGGGACGCAATAAAAAAATGTTAATCGAGTTAATTATCGCCTTTGTAATAAATCGCGTTTAAGCATCATTTATTAAGGGTATTTTTTTAGCTTCTTTGTATTTTCCTGCATTTCAACTTATTTTCGGTGAGATGTGAAGCCTGTGTGATCATTTCAAATACTTCAAAGACAATAGCAGTTTGATTTAATTTGGGGAGTTTGACAGTAAAATTGTTGTTGGCTTTACGCCGGGTTCGTCCCTAAGCCGCTAAAGTAAAGTGTGATCCATTTCCATAACATTTTTAATCGCACTAAACCTCGTGTACTTAATCAATTAGAATTAATTCGAAAAAAGTCCTGGCCCTAATACTTTCATCTTCCTATCAATGCCTTATTGTGTATAAAGAGTTTTCATAAAAAGTCAATTTCTTCATATTGAGATTGCAGTAATATCTTAAATGATCTCTTCTTGGTTATCAGTTCATAAAAGCCATGAACATTTTGGACAATATGGATTGGCTGCAGATGAAGCCCTGAACCCACAAACTCCTTGCTGCCACTACGCACTCTGAGCTTTTGAAAATCCACAAAAGAATTACCCCACGGCTCCATGATTTCCATGATGGAGCACATCCATTAGACCCTTACCAAGATGTGAAAGGACGTCTATAAGGTTTGACATCAAGCTACTCAATTGATCTAGAAGCTCTTTAACAAGACCACGGCTCCCGGTCTGGAGAAGTGACCTCAGTACATGAGATAAAGGCTGAACACTTTCTCTCTCACCATGTCTCTCCGTTGACCTGGCTGAATCTTTGATTGTTCTGTCTGATCCTAAAAGAGGGTGCTGAACGACGTCACCACAGAGCCGCCGCTGTGCATTCAAACTGCTTACTCTCACATCACACTTCAAAGACCCGTTCTGCATCGTCAGCCAAAAAGTTAAAACAACGTCCCGTTTATTTGTCAAAGATGTGCTGACTGATCTCAGATCTGCTAACAAGCACAGCCTCCATCCCGGTAGTTCTGTAAACGCTGACGTTTCTTTTATCTGTTCAATCATCGCGACCGCAGAGATGATACTTTGTAAAAGGCAGCAACTTGGAAAGAACATCTGCACCGATTTAAAGAGTCACTTTGTAGCTTTTTTTTGTTAGTTTTGGTGGTATATATTTGAAAGTCATCGGTGCATCACAGAAAACATTACATCAAGCTGTTCATATTGCGAGGCACAGCTGTTCAACCTTATGGTAATTACAGGCATGCTGTACTTAAACCCGCTTGAACAAGCAGTTCATTTAATAGAGAGCGGTCTTTATGCGGTATCTAATAATGTCTGTATCAATCAAGAAGACGTTTACTGTTGTTATTGCAGTAGTCCTGTTGCAGCAAAGTGGTGACAATGAATGTGGCGCTGGGGAGTGTACGTGGCGCTGTGGCGCTCAACTTTTAGTGTGGTCAGGAAATTTGGACTCATTTTACTGCCTGCCCCACCAGGTGTCGTGATGAAGAGATAAAGAGTGTTATTCACTTCCCCGGGAACGTTTGTGGATGTTCTATGGCAGTGGTTCTCAAACGGTAATGAACGATATGAGGCTCTTTCAAACCATGGGTTTCTATGTTTTAGTCCCTTCTTTACATTTTTACTTAGTCTAAATTAATCACCGAAACATATCTGGCGAGATGAAATTTTAATCATAGCTTTAGTCAGCATGAGCTACCATGTCTTTTCAAAGTGTTAGTTTAGTTTTAGCCAGTAAAATATTAAACAGGACAAAATGAACACTGCTGTGCTCTGTGGCAAAGCACTCACCACTGGCTTCCACGGCTTCACACTCCTTCAGCTCGGTTTTCACCTCCCCGTTGGGCCGCTCCGCCGCAGCCAGGTGGGACAGTTTGCTGGTCATGGTTGCCGCGGTGACGATGGCCTTGAAGCTGCGTTTGCGCTTGGGCACGTTTTGCTCGGGGTGGAAGATGATGATGTAGACTTTGTGGATGTAGAGCATTCCCAGAGACACGGAGGCGCTGAGGCTCAGCGAGGTGGTCAGGGTGGCCGTCTGAATGTACATCTGAGAGAGAGAGGCAGAGGGGACAGGCAGTGAGGAGCAAATCAATAACAATATGGCCAGCCCTATATTAGTGGAAGGGCTGCACCGTAGGAGAAAAATGGGGTATTTAATCCTCTATTGTGTACACTTACATCACACAGTCTACAGTGTGAACCATGCCTTTTTGAATCTACTGTAAATGGTGGTTTGAGCGTAACACGGGTTCGGTTCTTTGCATGCGCGTTCACAACACTCTAGAATGTCATGTTATATTTTCAGTTGGAGCAGAGGGGCCTAAACACCTCAAACACCTCAATGGGAGAGACACAGGTTTGGAAAGAAATCTCCTAAAAGAAAATCATCAAATATTAAATATTTGGAAGTGATTGGATTCACAAATCTGCCCCATTCATCTCATGGCTGAAAGTCCTTTCATCTGACCAACATCACTTTTGGACACCTTTATGAGTCAGTCATGTGATCTTAGTACATATGTGCTGAGAGGGAAGACGGTGACATTTGTGACAGTTTTTGTTTCACGTCGATAGGTCCAGCCAATACAGAGATTCAATACTGACAAGTCGAAAATGAAGCATTTGGCATTATACCATAGTTAGCATTATACCATAGTTACCACGATAGAAGCTACCCACTAGCTCAATTTGAAATCACAGGCTGTTTAGAATGCTCTGATGTCATGTGAGTGCTAAATGTCTATCGTTTTCTCACAGTATCCCTCTAAAATCACTTCCTTCAAAATAACCTGATAAGCGATTCCGAATTGGCCACAGTATACCTTTATGTTGTCAGTAATCATGACACAAGATTAGTGCATTGTTTGACAGAGCAAAAAACAATCATAATGATCTTGTAGTGGCCCAGCGGCTCTATGAGTGGTCAGCATGGAGCCTTCACCTTCAATCACAGTGGTCTCTTGCACGCTCCAGGATCAATAGGTTGCATTCATGTGACATCACAATATTCGAAAGAACCTCCAATAGTTTAAAATTGAGGTGAAAGGCAGGTGAAAATTCCTTGACGGTAACCATGGTAACTGTCAAATTGCAGATTTCTAGTCTTTTTTCTTAGTTTATTGCTAATTTCTCTGTAATTCTGGGGCCAATTAACATGAAACAAAAACAAAGTTGTCACAAAGTTTAAAGTCATCTCTTCCACCACATATGAGCTAATTAACATACTCATAAAAGTGTCCAGAAGTGGTGACACTATTCAAAAACATGAGCGTGATGCTAGTCAGATGAAAAGACTTTCAGCCGTAAGAATAATATGGCAGGTTTGTGAATCCAATCACTGTCAAATAATGATCAGGGAAACATTTGCATATTTTCCTTTTGGACATTTTCTTTCAAAAACTGTTCCTCTCCCATAGAGTTCCTCTCTTCATGTTTGAAGCAGTTGAGGGGGGAAACAAAGGGGAGAAAAAAACTTTCTCCAATTATTGAAAAACGACTTTAACAAACGCTGAATTATGAACATAGTTTTCTTCTAAATAAAGATACAAAGACAGGGAGAGGAGCAAAGTGGTTCAATGGCCCATAAACACATAAATAACGAAGAATGCTAACATCCCGCTACATGCTAGCGCTAGCTACGACTGCCGTTTTTTCGCTTCTACTGAACAATCTGCTGTAAAACAAAAACATCCATATTGACCCGATTTACACTTGACTTTATTTGTATGTGATAAATACCTTTATATTCCGCCAAATGGCTAAAAAAAAGTGAACAATTGTGTTTCCCAAAAGATACTTCCTTCCCCCTCGGCGAGGCCAAAGCACCTTCTCACCAGAAACCTACAAAACAATTGACCCTGGAGCGCCGTAGAGAACACCGTAATTGAAATTAAAGACGCCATTCTGACCATTCATACAGCCGCTGGGTCACTACAGGTCAAATGTGCACAAATATATGTAAAAAAAAGTTGCATAATGCACCTTTAATCACAGATAAGCTGACCGAACAATGTGGACAAAAGTGTGCAATAAAAGAAAGGAAAGGTCTACGAACTGTCTGTGAGTTTGTTTGTGAGAGAAGAGGTCTTTTTTTTTTTCTTCTAATGTCAACCAATCTCAGCAAGCCCAGAGCTAGATTATTTGCTTTGGCTCCCTCTCAAGAGGAAAAGTTATAGTTTCAAAGACTTTCAGACATATTTCCCAAGTACGAATCACTTTTTCTTACCGCAAAACAAACAGATGTTGAGCTCCGACAAACCGTTTTCTCTCCAAGCCCACTAAATTGTCTTTCGCCACACACACACACACACACGCACACACACACACGCACACGCACACACACACGCACACACACACGCTGCAGTTAACCAGGCAGAGCAACTACTTCCTGCCGCGGTCCCCTAGCATCTGTCACCCGGCACCTGTGCACGCTCCTCCCCAGCCTGCGCCACTGCCTGCATAAACCCCGGTTGCCATGACAACACCCGCCCCGTAAAAGACAGAAACTGACACTAATGGCCGCCGTGCTGAGCGGCGGCGGGGAATCCTCCGCGGGGCCACTCCAGTCGACAGGAAAAGGAAGTCGGGAAAACAGACGGACCTGCACGCAATGCTCTGAGGGATCGCTGTGAAAATGAACAAGGGGCTAAAGGAGCGTGAAGCCGCGGGGAAACAGGTGCCCGAGTGATTTATGTGTTCCCTACAGCACCAAAATAAATAAATAAAATAAAATAAATAGAAAACCGCAAAATATGTTTGTGCTATGTTGGTGCCCTGCGTCCACTTTTCCTTTCAGGCATATAGACTATCAAACATATCTGCACATAAACATAAATAATCAATATTACATTATTTTCATTATTTGAGCAAAATGACTTCAACGTTATATCTGGACACTGACCATTGCTCACTCTGGCCATAAAGTTCTATTTTAATTTTCTTTTTCTTTTTTTTTTGTCTCCTAAATGCATGAGGCTTGTCTGAGGCTTTTCCATCCCACTGTAGAACATTTTTGGCTTCGGGCCAATATTTTTTTACGCCGATAGATGGCGGGCCAGCCGGTCAATTGATAAAAAAATAGATTTATTCATGCATGGATATTCAATACTAGATGACCCCAAACTATACATATTTTTTGTTTAAAAATAAAATATTGTTTGAAACAATAC
Organism: Proterorhinus semilunaris; assembly: GCA_021464625.1. NCBI lineage: Eukaryota > Metazoa > Chordata > Actinopteri > Gobiiformes > Gobiidae > Proterorhinus > Proterorhinus semilunaris. The sequence goes on along the minus strand of CM038356.1, from coordinate 23,661,700 downwards.
TGTCCCCGAGTCTGTCGGATGTTCGTGGGTTACACAGCACTAGCAAAAAATAAAGCATCACAAACATGTCGCTTTCCAAAGGACTAAAAAGAAAAGTGGACAGTGAAAACAGGAGTTTCAAGGAGGAAAGGCGACAAACATATGGTTTCATCCTACCTGGATATGTGAATGCCAAACCTCTCTGCCTCATCTGCAACGAGGTCATCTCCGTTTGCAAAGAGTCGAATATTTGGCGACATCACGAAACGAAACATGGGTCATTCAGTGCGTCCTTTCCACTTCAATCTGAGTCAAGGCGTCTCGAAATCGATGCTCTTTATGACTTTATATCCGGAGCAGCAGGGTCCTAGTCCGAGGCCTGACCACACAGGAAAAGGTATCCAGTGCCTCGCTTAAAGCGTCCTGGATTTTGGCCCGGGTGTTACGCCGAGAACTGCACCCCCTCTTACCACCGCGCACGGATGCAACAACAGCAGGAAGGTTTCTAGGACTGTCTCTTAACAGTTATAGCCCATTTCTGTGTATTTATTTATGTAAGACTGACTAACCATAGCTCATTTAACCAGAAGAGATTGTTTTTTTTAAAAATGTCTTTAAAAGTCAGGGATATTTTTTGGTTAAGCGTGTGATATGAGGAGTGTGGCGTGAAGGCAGTCATGCGTGTGTAGGCTGCTTAGAGTTAAATTGCAACAGTGGAATGAAACACAAGCAAAGATCATCGGCAAAACATTTGCGGATAAAGAACAATTAAGTCTCTGTTAGGCTTTTATTTTTTTTTACTCTTTATATCCTCTTGCGGGCCAAAAAATATTGGCAACGGGCCAAAATTGTCCCCCGGGCCGGATATTGCCGACCACTGACTTAGAACAACAGTGGGATTATATTTACAGATGTGATAGCAGCAGATCGAAGTGTGGACACACCACACAGTGCAAGAGAGGATACATCTATGAGTCTGTGACTGAGTTATTGGGTCTTGTTATTGTTCATGAGTCTAATGGCGGAGGGGAAAAAACTGTTCACGTGGCGGGAGGTATGGGTCTGGATAGACCGTAGCCTCCTGCCTGAGGGGAGAGGGGTGAATAGTCCGTGTCCGGGGTGAGAAGGGTCAGCTGTGATCCGACCCACACGCCTCCGGGTCCTGGAGGTGAACAGGTCCTGGAGAGATGGGAGCTCACAGCCAATCACCTTCTCAGCAGCACGCACAATGCGCTGTAGTCAGTACCTGTCCCGTTCTGTAGCGCCGGGGAACCACACGGTGATGGAGGAGGTGAGGATGGACTTGATGATGGCCGTGTAGAACTGCACCAGCATCCTGGTTGGCAGCTTAAGTTTCTTCAGAACATCCTCTGCTGGGCCTTCTTGATGAGGGAGCAGATGGTTGGCTCCCATTTGAAACGTAAGGAGTCCACAATGGAAATGGGGGTGGGAGAGTCTGTCAGGGCGAGGGGGGACGGTGGTGGTTTCAACTGGCTTTTTGTTGGCTTCAACTGGGTTTTTGGCGGAAGGCCGGTCCAAGAGCTTCCCCTTTCGCCCTCAAGCGACACTACACTGGAGAATATGGCGCTTTGAAAAAAGTATGCGTGTGATGTCATTGTGATGCAAAGTCTGCAAACCGATGATTCAAGCTGACTGTTTTACTTTTGAGCCCACATTAACCCCTTAACTTCCGTCTCCCCTGATCAGGGGGCTAGGGCTAGTTAACCCTAATCAGGATATAATTAGGGTAAGAACGGCAAATGTAACGTAAGTTGTGTTTCACTCACACAGATCTCACACATATTTTTAGAAACTAGAAGGTCTTGGCTTTCAAGTTAGGTATCACACTGGCATATAGACTGTAAGCTCTCCAGTCAATACGCTTTGAGACTTGGATGTAGGTAATTGTTAACCCTAATCCTTAACCCTAACCCTAGGGTGGCAGTTAAGTGGTTAAATAACATGTTTATTGTAAGGGCTTCTTGTAACCATAGGGTTAGCAGATCGAAACCCGCAGGTACACATGGTTGTGCTTGGGCAGGACACTTCACCCATCATTGCCTCCAGTGTCTACATTTCAAAACAATATTTTTTTAATTCATAACATTGAGTTTGATGTATTTTTGCTTGACAGTATATTTTAGTGAAAATAAGCAGTGACACTTGACAGCCGAGTTTGTTCCCGCTGTCACACAAACCTCGCAATCACTGCTGCCCATGCTGTTGCAGGTGGTCATCATGGTATATATATATATATATATATATATATATATATATATATATATATATATATAATAAAATAAAACAGCAGCTACAAACATATTGAATTTTCATTATTAACTGATAACATATCCTTGTTGATAGTGCAGGCCGTTCAAAGCACCACTTGTCGCTTAAGCGTAAGGGGGTGGGGCGGTTGGACTGGCCTTCCGCCAAAAAGCCAGTTGAAGCAAATGACAAGCCGTTTCAGGAGCCAAAAAACAATTTTCGGACTCGCCCTCTCTCCCTAAATATCATTGAGGATCTGTATAAACTTCCAGAGAACGGTGCATGCAAGACTACTAAGAAATCTCTCAGGCCAGGAAGAGTTTAGTAAGGAAGAAAGGGCAAAAATCCCTGTAAAATGAGAGACCCTTGGCTGCCCAGAAAGGTGCTTAAAGCTCTGATGCTTGGGGAGCAAGGAGGTTCTTTCTTACCCCTCAGTATGTTACAGATCAGTCATCACTTTTCATTTGTCCCCTTGCAGGATTGCAGTTATTGGATTGAAACCTTCATTGGTCTGTTTGACGTGTGAAAAGCCGATATGTTTTTAGTCTCGGATCAATAAGACAGTGACAGCCTCAGTGGAGAAACACTAATGGCAGTTTACAAACCTGCCGACCTCATGGGAATCCCTCATCAATATGTTTTAAATAACTTATTTGCATACTAAATGTAGGCAAATAAGTTATTAGTAGTATACTAACTTCTCCGCAAGTTAAGAAGAGCTAGAGTCCCAGCCTCTGTTATTTGCCACTTCTACAGAGGGACTATAGAGAGCATCCTGACCAGCTCCATCACTGTGTGGCACGGCTCCAGCACTGCCTCCTGCCGGAGGAGCCTCCAGCGCATCGTGAGAGCAGTGGAGAAGATCTGTGGACCTCCTCTCCCCTCCATTAAGGACATGTACTCCACCCATCTCAAGCCCTCAGAATCACCAGGGACCCTTCGCACCCATCACAGTCTCTTCAAGGTAATGCCTTCTGGGAGGAGACTGCGGAATCTACGGGCGAGGTCGAGTCGACTGAAAAACAGTTTCATACACAAGGCCATCGGGAAGCTGAACTCCCTGCCCTCGCTCCCACCCCTCTTCCCCCACCCCCCGCTCCACAATCAAGGATGAGAGAAATACAATTTCTAACCATGTGAATGGTTTGACAAATAAAATATCTTGTATCTTGTATTTAGTAGTAGTAGTGGTAGTTTTTGTAGAAGTAGTAGTAAATAAAAATTGTATACAGACAACATACATTTTTTGTTTCTCATTTACTAAATCAAATAATACAAGACTCCTTTTGTTGTCTTTGGAGCTGTCTCATTACAGAAGCAGCTTATTGTGATTCTGGGAGAGCACTTGTCCCGGGATAATTGGGGATGTCAGCAGGTGTTGTAGGTCACACATCAATCAGAAGGGGGCGCTATCCTGAGGGACGTTTACAATGGCAGCTCTGAGTGAGTCCTGGACCACTGCCAGACACAAGCGCTTCAAAAGAGACTGATTACCACATCACAGCCTCGCCAAGTCTGTGGGAATTCAGATGCTATTTTAGGCTTTACTACCAACAAGAAAATAATCCTAATATACTGGCTATTAGATTTTTTTTTTTTTATTGTTTTGTTCTGCTTGTACTGGACTATGTGATTGGTGTAATTCAATTTGTTTTATCTCATTGCAAAGCTTTTTTTTAATCCATGACAAGCTAGCCAGCTAGTTCTTGTTAGCATTGCCGTGATTGCAAAGCTCTACAATGCTCACCAGCCAGGTCAGCTTCTTTCTGATCAAAAGACAGTGGGTCTGGGCCATAGATTTATACAAGAGATAACCGGTTATCCATTCAGCCCCAGTCATAGTAATGATCCTTTGTGGCCTGTGAAATTAACATGGCTGCTGAATCTCCTCCTACGAAGCCTGTTCCGTTAAAGGGCAAAAAGGCGGGAAGCCCTGCCCTTGGGGTGCAGCTTTTTATTGTACAAAATGTGGTTAAAAATATGACACCTAGCCCATTGTTGTCACATGGGTCATAGCATAGGCTTTGGTGCCAGGAGCCTTTAAGCAGTGCAAACAAGGCCCAAATGGAATTCTGTTTTAAGTGTCTTTTGGAGTCGCCCCTGATCACCAGGGGGTGGTATTACAGCAATGTCGGCTCCCCACCATGTGGACCAAAAATAAGGGCTTTCCTCAACCATTGGTCTGGGCACAACCAGCAAGTCCCACCACCGGAGTCAGAGCGGCTCACTGAGCAAGTGTCACCCTGTGCATCTTTGTAGTCTGCTGGGTTTAATGTCTGGCTAGCTCAGGGCTAGCTTAGCTGTGGAGTACTGTGCCTCTGTGATCTGAGCTATTTCACGTAAACTTCAGCAACTGACGAGTCTAAAGATGTTTGGCCTAGGCCTGACATCAACAAAGAAGTTGTAGTCATTTTGTTTAAATAGTGTCCTCCATTCTTAATGCTGTGATATTGCTAGCTTTTGTAGCTCATACTAATTGTTCTGACATCTGATAGGCAATCAAACACATGGTTATATTAATTCAGATAAGTCTTTTAAACATGGACTTGGTCTGGTTTCTCTGTTTGGTGGGAAAATTGCCCCAAACCCTTCTCCCGCCATGTTTGAATTGGCTACTAGTCATATGTTCCGCCTCCATTTGAAGGTTCTTTTGCCCAGTTTCATGTCCGAACTATTCTCCTGTTTAGGATAAATAGAGGAGAGTATATGCCAGGCTACTATTGCTCCCTGAAAGTAGTCAAACAAGTCTATAAACTCGTCCACAGACCGGAGTGTTAAAAATGTGATCGTAATGTAAGGAATGAGTTTAGACCACATCTTACAGTTTAAACTTGCTCCATCTTTCGAGCACAGAGCCTCTAAATCGAATAGTATGAATTTGCAAACTTTAATCTGTCTTATTTTTCCCTTAAAACCTAAAAGGATTACACATAACCTTGTGAATGAGTTCTTGAGACACCCAGCTACATCTAAATTTGCGATCTGTCGAGCAGTAGCTGATGGGGCGGTCCCGGGGGAGGTGTTTCAGATGAGAGAGAGAGGGACACTGGCTCCATACAAACTAACCAGGTCCAAATTCATCTGTATTCAGTCTCTCTGTCTCCTCTGTCTCCCCTTAACTACTGCAGCTCCACAGAGACCGACTCCTCTGACCCAGGCACTTTATCAACGTAATGTAATCGCTGCACTGCCATTACGTTGTTATCAGCATCCATGAATGGGTTTCTAATGTGAATTTTTGCAGATTATGGTATTTATTAGAAGATCATCTGATGTGTTTATTGCACATTATTCATCCTCTAAGACCCACAGCCATTTCCCTATCTCTGTTAAGAGGAAATGTTGTTGTTGTGAGTAGGCCTTATAAAAGTAATCTATCTATTTTATTGTCACTTGCTTCATATTTTCACATTATAATTCGTATCATCATATTTACATTTTCTTGGGATAACAATTGAGCCCTGTATTATGCTTCACATTTGGATCAATAATTTACATTTTGTTGGTTAGAAAAGTGAGTCTTTTTCTTAAAGCGTCTACTCCTGTCGGTTTGGGGCTTTGCTCTTGTGCAAAAGCGGCATAAATAAACAAGACATGTCTATATTTTATTAGTATAGAAGTCTGTTGACTGCTGTAGATATGCCAGCTGGCCATCTTTGACAGTGGGTTTGACAGTGTAATATGAAAAGACTCATTTCAGGCTGCCTTACCAAGACTACTATGGGAATACTCGCGTCTCTCACTGCTTCCTGTTATACCTAGTCAGGCCGGGCTGTGTTTGTGGGCCTCCCTGGTGGTCTCAGCACTCAAGTGATTTCAAAGTCCATTCCTGGCCGTGTTTCTTATGGATTTAGGACAGATATTTCAATGGGGAGATGAGGGACTGGCTCTCTCGGTTTTCTTGTTTTGTAACCACCACATCATGCAACCGTTCGTAGGTACAGACGGCGACACGTCATATAGGGTGGCGTGGCCTAGCTGAGGGGGAAGAAAACCTCTCATGGGAATCGCAATTTTTTTCCTCTTTTTAGCCGCTTTCTGGTGGACTATAAACATATTTACCTCAAACCAAGTCAAGCCAAAATCGGGTCCATATAGATGTTTTTTCACAGCAGGTTGTTTAGTAGAAGCAAAAAAACGGCACTCGTTGCTAACGTTAGCATATGTAGCATGAAGCTATCGTAGAGTCCAGGTTAGCATTGTACATTTTTTTAAGTATTCAAGGGCTGTTGAATCACTTTGCTCCTCTCCATGACTCTGTATCTTTATTTTGTAGAAGCATATATTCATAATCAGCATCTGTTAAAGTAGAACTAAGTAACGTTTTTACCTTAATAAATCCTTGTTGTTGTCCCTCTGGGGGTAATACAAGTGTTAATGGGATGATTGGGGGGTCTTTCATCTACCCCTGGTGTCTCTGTCCAGAAAACCACAATTGTAACTTCCCTGCCTCCAGGTCGGAGGCGCAATACACACTAACAGAGTTACGAACAAGCTAACAGGCTAACGTGTAAAGCTAACTGTGGGCTAGCACTACTTTAGCAGTGTTTACAGCCAAGTTTGAGTGAGAAAAATGATCTCTATTGTGTTGTGGAACAATGTGCAATATCCTTCTATCTTTGTCTTTTTTGTCAGCATAGTATTTACTCTCACGGACAATTAAAGAGTAAAAAAAAACAAAAAAACACTACAACACCTGCAGCGGCGCTTATGGCCTCTAGGGGCATGAGTTACTTAGTTAAAGTAATGGTGCATTTTGACTTAGGAGAAATTTCTCTGCTTCGTTTTTTGCCTGCTTCGAACATGACCATAATATATGGGCCATTCCTTGCGTCCACAGGTGGGCCCCTTAAAGCATGAAAGTTTAGCCCAGTTGACCAAATCTGCTCATTGTTTTGGAGGTAGGACCTTCAGGATGCTCGAAATACCCCTGATGAAGACAGTGTGTGCTCAGTCCAGTGCCATTCAGCGATTTTGACCGCGGATTGAACTCCATTTTGACAGGAGGAAGTGACAGTACTATCCATGTCATGCCATCAATGTATGGGAGTATGAAATATGTATTGTACCTTTCTACTCCTCAGGGGCTTTTATTTTTTTTATTTTTTTTATTCAGATGTAGTTCACAGTGCACAATATAAAATTATTCAGGGCCATTACCATTTGTGGAAGACTGCAATATGAACTGCTTAACTAATTCAAGCCAATAACTTCAGTCCCTATAGAGCTAACACAACAACAAGAGGCTCACACTAAATGGACTTTTTAATTGCAACCATTCAGATTGCGACTTCAATTAGAATTCGAATCGAGGCCCATATGAGTTCTCCCCCGGTCTACGTATATAACCGAACCCAATTTCCTCTCAATGGCACTGCGTCTTTACCGCGCCAAGAGCTCCACCGCCGCATCCACATAAAGTTGAGTCGTATAATGCTCGATATCGGCCCCCGGGAATGCAATTTCTCTCAATTTCATCATTTTATTCCCCCGACGAACTGTGAAGGTGAAAACTCTGCCATTTTGTCAACAGCCACTCCAGTTACTGCTATATCCGTACATTTCTGAGGCACAAGAACAGAAAGGCACGCAAAAGTAGATAAATAATGATTGAGGGGCGACGTGACGTGGGCCAAGTGTGGGCCAATACCCAGGGGCTATTTTCATATTAAAGTGGCCGAGTGATAGATAGAAAGTGTACACAAGTGGGACTATTACAGTATAGATATATCTTATTTCAAAGTGACAGTAGATGACAGGAATGAATGACCCATATTCACATCAGGGCATCCTAACCTCTTAACCTCCACCTGAAGCGAGCACATTAGCTAGCACTAGTTCGGCATTACCCAGATCTAAAAGCTTTTAAGAAAAAAAAGCGTCAAAATAGCGAGGATGAAATGCAACAAACAAGTGACAAAAAAAAGCATGCTGGAAAAGCAACAGTAACACAATAAAAAAAAAAAAACAAGACTAAAGGGTGATGAAAAAGCAACATAAAAGCCACAAAAGAGTGACAAAAAACGTGGTGAAAATGTGACGAGAACAACGAAAATGCAACAAAAAAGGCCACAAAAATGCATTGAAAAACTCACACAAACATGACAAAAAACTACGAAAACACAACAACAAATAAGTGATAGAAAAGAGACGAAAAACATGACAAAGACGCCTGAATAATTTGATAAAAACGTGATGAAAAATGTGAAGAAAACGCGACGAAAAGTTACGATCAGTTTTGCAGGTCTTAGCTTTCAAATAAGGCGTTACACTGGCCAAGCTCTCCATTCGAGAAGCTTTTAGATTTGGGTTTGCGCCCATCAACATGACAGCCCCCATAGGCAAGCTTTTATCCTCTATTGCATGGAATATATTTTTAGAGTTGGCTCTCAAATACCCAGCTTAACTGTATGAAACTGGCTTAAACAGTTGAAATGTATGGGTTTAGTTTATTTTGGATATCGTATTGTGTTTTTTGAGGGGATTTAACAATTTAATAAATCAGGCAATAAGTAAATAATGACATCCTTGAATATTATGTCAAGTAGAAGAGTGGGAAATGTGGTGTTTGTAGGTGCTCCTTATGTGGAGATGTTGGTGACACAATGTACGCTTTGTGCCGGTGTTATTCACCGATCGCCGGCTTCACATTCGGTGGCCTGCTTCACTCAGCCCATTTGGGAACGACTCCCTCCGCTGACCACCTGTGAAATGGCGGCTTGGCAGAGCTATCGAGTCCATATGGTCCACATTTTATAGATAAAGAACGCTGTAAAAAATGTAAATCCGACAGTTTGGAGACAGTTGTGATCTGTCTTCTGATCCGAAAATGAGAGGATTAATCACGCTGACTGTAATGCTTCAAGTGTCATAAAAGAAAAATGATCCCTCCGGTACACTTTTTCTCACGTGTTTGGCACAAGCATACGTATACCGTACTTCCTTCGACCTAATCTGCTTAATCAAAATGAGCAAAATGGATCAGTTTCGTTCCCACAAAACACAACCATACTGTGTTTCTATTCCATGTCATATTTTCTTTGGACAGCAATGATTACTGTAGATTAGTCATTTAGTCAAACATTTCATTGTGTTTTCAACAGATGTTTTTGTGTTGTGGTTTACGTATTCATGTGTTTATTTACTCGGGGAAAATGGGTGAACACACTCATGCATGTAATTGAGCCTCACAGAGGAGGACCATTTGATTGAGGATATTTTTGAACAAGTAATTCTCATCAAAATGACAGAAAACGTAAACTGTTTTTTGGCTATTTTGATTTAACAATACAGCGTTATGTTTTGTAATAGACTCGAAATAACTTAGTGTTTGTACACACAACGCACCTCTTCGAATTAGCTTGTGATCATGTCGGTAAAGCTCTAACCCACAGCCTAAAGCAAAGCTGCCCGTGGGAAGTACGGTACACTCAGCGCTATCCTCTAGTTCTACTTACTGCAGCCTTTTTTTTAATTATGATACAATATTTATTTGATCTGAAGTCTGTTCATAACTGTTCACATGGTGTCCCCGTCCCAAGGGGGAGTGGGCACTGTTTCCGACAGTGGATTGTTGGTGTTGCGGTCTCAGCCCTGTCCACGGAGGACAAGAAGAACTGAAGCTTTTAATGGTTTTTAAATGTCTTAATGGTCTTGGTCCTTCTTATCTTTCAGAACTGCTTTTACCTTATGAACCTTCACGTCCCCTCCGCTCCTCCGGCAGGATATATATATATATTTCTAGCTTCATTACTTGCTTAAACTTTTATGAGTGTTCTTAGATGGTTTCTTATATTTTTAGTCTTCCCCAGTGTTTTCTCTGAAGGGGCCCTGTGGCTCGGGAGCAGTGATTGGCTGTGACTGTGTGGGTGCTGTCCTGTGGGTGCTCAGGTGGAGGTGTGGTTTCTCTGCCGCGCCTCCTCTGGGATCTCCTGGGTCAGTGCCCTGTAGCTGCGCTGGACTGCTGCTCCCGGGGCAGACGGCTCCTCAAATGGGTTTCGACACTTGCCCATCTGTACTAGGGCTGGGCGATATGGACCAAAAGTCATATCCCGATATATTTAGGTTGAATATCGATATACGATATATATCCCGATATTTTTTCCACAAAGTGAGAGCTGTGAAATGAAATGTTAAGTCAAAGTCACTGCCAAATAGGAGTGTTTTAATATTGCGATTCTTATTTTATTTATTTTTCTTCTACCCCATTTGCTGTTAATAACTTTATGTTGCATATAACTAAACTAAAGCCTAAACTGAGACAATGAAATATGACTTATTAAAGTAGTACTTACTTTTTAGTCCTTAATAATCATGAAATATAATAAATAAATAGCCCAAATAATTTCTTGATATTTGCTCTTGATTTAACTGTGTTTTAGTCAGTGGTTGAGATAAGTTCTTATCTTTATCCAAAGCATTCCCAAACATAAGCTCCTAAACTGAGCCACAAACGACTCTTTACTCTTTACAAGCAGCACAGGCTCAGCATCTCTGCTCATCATCAGAGCTCAGCGAGGGACTGGAGTGATTAGCGCTGCGGCTAACGCAATGCTAACGGGGGAAAAGCGATAGTCCTTCGCGGTGGCAGCATTACAAACGCTGATATTTTCACTGTACATCCACGATCTACCGCAAACCTTCATTAGACTGAGAAGTAAACAAAAGCACATGGCGCAGCGCACGTCGCCGCCATATATCGCCGCTACATTCACTTCTATCCAAACCATCTCCAAATGATTGAGCCACTGGTTTTGTTTTACCAACTCAGGGGCTCTCCTCCGCACGCTTCACAGACATTGTTGCTTTCTTCATGTTTGTTGAAGAGTGCCGGCGGAGTGTCTGTTCCTGTTCCTGCCCCATCTCCCCTCTCCCTCTCCCCCCTCTCCCCCTATGCATGAAAAGACGAGGGGCGGGGCCGGGGCGCTGGGAGCAGTGCAGAGCTCCGCGGCGTGCCTGAAGCAAGTATTACAGCGCAAATTTGGACTATATCGATATATACGATATGGTCTGATTCCATATCTCTTTTTAAAATATATCGATATATCTTAAATATCGATATATCGCCCAGCCCTAATCTGTACCCAGCTTTATGTATCTATTTATTTTATTCTGTGTGTGTGTGTGTGTGAGTTAGTGAGTGAGGGGGTGTGTGCGTACTAGACGATGGGGTAAACATTTGAGTGTGTGTGTAATGTTTGTATATATTCGGAAGGATGGGAGGGGATGTCGGGCATATTGTTTTAAATGTTGTAATCTGTAAAGCACTTTGTGATACCTTTTAGTATAAAAAACGCTTTATAAATAAAGTTTGATTGACTGAGAACACATTTCATTCCACCGCAACAACAACAAAAATGTACAGGGCCTGGTAGCAGCCCTTTCTCTGCATAATATCCACCATCATCCTACACAAACGTGTTTTCTTTCATTTCCGATTGTCCCCGAGTCCGAGTCACTTGAGAGCACCAGCAGCGTAAGGGGGAGTTGAGGTCAGCAAATGTGAGGGAGCGGGTTGATGAAACACCTCGCTCTGTTTCGGGACGCTGATGTCATTATCACCTGAGTTTGTGGAGGCTCGGTGCCAAATGTGCTGCCTCAGTGCTTTCGCCGGATAAAAATAACACTGTGTCTCTGTTACGATTCCAGGATCTGCCGGAGAAAGCCTTCAGAGGAACCACACACCGTCGGTCTGGCTTTTTACAGTTTAAATACAGTCTTCCAGGCAGCAAGGTCTCTAAGGATTTGTCAGACGGCGCCTAAAAATAGCGACAATTGGCGCAGTTGAAATATGTAACACATCAAATTTCCTCATGCATGATGCAGTAAGACGAAAATGTGTCAACCGTGACAGGATAGTTAATATTTTAGCGTTTTTTAAAAAGTTCTGTCAGTGTGTTGTTTCATTGCAAATGACGGCACTTTGGAATTGTAGGTTGGTAGTATTTGGAAGGATTGTTTAGCTAAGTGCATGTGACAGGTTACCATTTCGCCAGAATACTAGTTTACAGAATCATGTTTTAGATTGACTCGGTTTGCAGCCGAGTGTGAAGCGGCCGGGATGAGGATCAGCACCTCCAAATCTGAGGCCATGGTTCTCCACCGGAAAAAGGTGGTTTCCCCGCTTCAGGTCGGTGGGGAGTCTTTCCTCCCCAAGTGGAGGAGTTCAAGTATCTCGGGGTCGTGTTTACGAGTGAGGGACGGATGGAGCGTGAGATCGGTAGACGGATCAGGGCGGCGTCAGCAGTGATGCGGTCGCTGTATCGGACTGTTGTGGTGAAGAGGGAGCTGAGTCTGAGGCAAAGCTCTCGATTTACCGATCGATTTACGTTCCCAACCTCACCTATGGTCATGAGATCTGGGTAATAACCGAAAGGACAAGATCGCGAATACAAGCGGCCGAGATGAGTTTCCTCCGCAGGGTGGCTGGGCGCACCCTTCGAGATCAGGTGAGGAGCTCAGTTACCCGGGAGGAGCTCGGACTCGAGCCGCTGCTCCTCCACGTCGAAAGGAGCCAGCTGAGGTGGCTAGGGCATCTGTTCCGGATGCCTCCTGGTCGCCTCCCTCGGGAGGTGCTCCAGGCATGTCCCACTGGGAGGAGGCCTCGTGGAAGGCCCAGGACACGCTGGTGGGACTATGTCTCCGAGCTGGCCTGGTCTCGCCTCGGGGTCCCCCCAGAACAGCTGGAGGAGGTGTGCGTGGATCGGGAAGTCTGGGCATCTCTGCTGAGACTGCTGCCTCCACGACCCGGCCCCGGATAAAGCGGAAGAAAATGGATGGATGGATAGTTTTTGACATTCTTGCAACGTTTTTATTTCACCTCATTGTTGGACGTGGCAGAGGATTTGATAAAAGAAAGGATAACATGCTTTAGACAGGGAAAGTTGTCAATGTTTGAAAAAGTGCGGGGACCATTTAAAGACTTAACTTTGTAAACAATCACACTAGTGGTGAGTCCAATAAACCTTTTTATTGAGTTAATTATGATCTTTGTAATTAATTAATCGCAATTAAGCATAATTTATTTAGGGGTTGTATTTATTTTTTTAGAGGTATAGTTTAGGTGCTTCTTTGTATTTTTCTACATTTTTACTTGTAGGGGGGGATGACCATTTCAAATACTTCAAAGACACACGCAGTTTGATTAATTCTGGAGAATGATCACGTGGTGTTCGTCTCTTAGCGACGTCTCGCAGGAAAAAGGAAACTGAAAAAGTGTCTGTACGTAAAGTGCGATTCATTTCAATTGATATTTTCAATCGCATTAAACCATATAAAATTTATTAATTGGAATAAATTGGGAAAAAAAGGCCCCTAAATCATACCTTAACAGAAGACCTTGAAGATGATGAAGTATAATCCAACACTGTGAACCTACATAGTATATGCCTGCTTGTATGGTAATTTGTAAACCCAAAAATCTATATCTAGCAAGGTACGGGTTTTGCTCTTGTAATCATGTATTTATAAATGTGTATTATGTGACAGATTCTGAAAGTGTAGTCTCCAAGCTTTCCAACAATGTGTAACGTGGAATAATACACAATCTGATAATATTTAGGGCAGTTGTGGCCATTTGAATTTAGGAACTCAAAATTGCTCAAAGGTGAGAAAACGGCCTCTAAAGTAAATCTCCCTCTGCTGCTGGGAGTGACAATAGGGCTCATTTACGTCTTTCTTTTTTTGTATAATACACATTTTTTGCCAATCAGTGTTTTGTGTATGCCATCAAATGCTGGCATACAGTTCTGATTGTATTATATTCATTTACACAATAAACACATTGTTATAAAAGAAAAGAACATTGCGTAACTGTGGCAATGCAACGATACTGCACATAAGGAGCATAAGCGAGTCCCACTTCAATCCTTTGAAGATGGAACTCTTACTCTTTTATGTTTTTTTTATTTTAGTTTTTTTCCCTTGTTAATAACATTAAAAAAAGTGGTAGAGCTCATTGGATCACTCTGGATGCAAAATTTGACTTTTTTTGAGCGTCATGTTATGTGAGTTGAATTCACTCGTGTTTCAGCCATCCTTAACCCTCTCTCTCTTCCACTCTCAAACCGCCAGCCCATACGTGGATGCACGTCACACAAAGTAATCCAGTAAGCTCTGATCCCCAGGCTAATTTACATGTTTGCCGACGCACATTGTATCGTTTTGATTTTCTCTGTATAACTTATGTTTCCAGTGTGTGTAATCTCTAGGCTAATGTATTAACATCATGAACATCGTGGCAAGTTATCCTCCAGAAGGCGCTGCCAAGGTATTGGCGAGTATAGTACAATCAGAGAGAAGAAGATGATTCAGTGTTTTAAAGCGACAAATGGGCGTGTTTTGAAATGTGTTCCCTTTGTGCAACAATGGAGACATATTGCAATGAGAAATAAGCCGAAAAGAGCCTTTACTATTACACTCTTCATATACGCTCGCACTGTCCACAGCAATGGAAACTAGAATTCCTCTTTCTTCTTTTTTTTTTTTACAATTTTCATATGTAGATGGATTACGCGTGTCAAAAAGCACCATTTCCACACTATTTCTATTATCTCTCCCAAACAATAAACCTAATCACAACGTCGTGATTTATGCTCGCCCAGCGTTATCGCATTACTTTCTTTTATCATACTCGCCTCTAAAGCTCGCCACCCCCACCCAAAGCCCGCATTGCCGTTATCACCCAAAAAATATGATCCATCATGCAATTCTGTGTCTTAAAAATCACACAGCGTTCCCGCAAGCGCGAAGCATGGAGCAGACGGGAAACACTGACAAACTAAATTTAGAGAAAATCCCAGCCAATCACTCCACCTGTCGACCGCATCTCCCCGAAGACCCGGTAATGAGCAAAACTCTCCATCTGGCAACGCACGAACGGCAAAAAGTACGTCCAAAAAGTGTCATGTGAACCTGAGAAATGTAATTAATCCGGTGTTGAGAGGAGAGGAAGAGGAGCGCAAAGCAGATAGTGACATGGAGCAAACAATTGCTCGTTTGAGACCAAAGTGGTATTAAAACATTTCTTCTAAACGCATTTTTTAGCCATTTATTTTTTTCAATTCTTTTTACGCATACAATAACCTGGTATGCTCCGCAGAGTGGCTTTCACATATGGACGCAGAGATTGAATTAGTAATGAGAGCCTTCATTTATGGAGAAAAACCTTATTGCTAAATGTCGGTGGGATTCAGCCAAGACTCCAAGTGACAACTGTGGGCTAATACGACTATCATTAATGCATGTGGACGTGTGGTATTGTATTAGAGCTGGTCCAACCTGAAATGAGTTTGGTCCAGAAACCTATCATTATGGGAGAAATAATGAGGAAATGATTAGACATCACAAGTGGATTTCTAAGAAAAGACTCTTCAGGGAAAATACGCAAAAAGATTAATGTGGATCTGAGATAATAGATCCAGAGATTGTTTCATTACGCTGTCAGCTGGACAAAGAGGCGCGAGAGAGAAGGAGAAGGTGGTTTTCACTCACAGTTAGAAAGACTTTTTTTTTTTTTTTCATAGCTGCAACTAAAAAATGAAAAAAAAATGATGTGGCGTTTGCAAACGATTAACCTAACTATGACGTGTTTTTGGTCTGGCTTTGTATTATTGTCAGAGTAAAAGAGGAGCTTCAGGAAACAAGGAAGGGACAAACAAGGAGGTATACAGGCAAGACTTCCAGCAAAGCCACACATGCTTTCTATTGTTCTGGCTAATGGACGTTCCCTGGAGAATAAAACAGATTATCTGCTAAACTCTTCCCAGAAGATGGTGAAAAACTGTTGAGGAGCGGAGGGAACAGCGCAGGAGGAAGAGGAAGGAGGAGGTGGAGCTGACCAGTGCAGAACACCATGCTCTGAAACAGGGCCAAACCCAGGAGGCAGTGCACCGTTTCAGAGGATCAGAGGAGACTGAAGGCAGCCATGTTTCCTCCGGGTGCTACAGTTTCCCCGACCTCCGGGTCAGGTCGGCCCACAATGGCAGCGTGGCTCAGTCGCAGCGGCTCAGGACTAACACCTGAACACTCTTTTGTTATACGCTTGTACAAAGATCCAATAAAGCATTTACTTACTTACTTATTACTCTACTCTACATGGTTTGGTTGCAATTCCATCACTACTTTGGCTAATCTGGTCTTGTATTAATGATTATCAGGGCATATCCATGGATATGGCTTGGCTGTTGGCTGTATCCATGGCAACAGTATCTAAAGTGGACTGATGGAAACACTTCAAACACAGGTACAGTAGGCTTGAGTATAGTCGGACACGTGGAAACAAGCCATTCGAATTAGATTACTTTGAGAGTTTTTGAAAATACTACATAATGATATAACTTGGTTAATCCAGCACAAATAAATGGTTAAAAAAGTCCTTTATGGAATACACGAACATGATCTTTCTGTTTTCTGTTTAATTCCAGATAATGAATAATGTAGAAATATTAGTAGCAAACGAAAAAAAAATAAAGATCGCTCAGGTACTAATATTGTAAACCAAGTACCGTGAAAATAATACAATTGAAACAATGTAAAGGTACCCAGCCCTAACATGAACTACTGTAAGTAACCTGCTACTGTAAGCCTTGTTGCTTGGGGCCAACATCAGTGCCTGCTGAAATATGCATTCCTTAGTCCACGTCCCCCTTTGTTTTATGTGAAGAAGAACACTGCACCAACATGTGATGCCCTGCAAACATTAGAGTCCAAACCTCTACAGTGTAGCTTTGCACAGGGGCATATTAAAAGTTAAACAGGAGAGCGCTGGGTTGAGCGGAAGATTAACAGTGGCCACCGGCGCGGGCCGACTGGAGGAGCGCAGTCGTGTGGGAGAATGGAGATGCTGCTGACTGAGTGCCTTCACCATTTATATAAACACCGCAGGCTTCGCGCGCTACATAAAACATGAATGTACATTATTCATCGCTCTTACCCGCTCTGCCGACTGCGCCGTGCCGAAGAAGATGGGGATGAAGGCCAGCCAGACGATGCAGGTGGTGTACATGGTAAATCCGATCGGCTTGGCCTCGTTGAACGTCTCCGGGACGCTCCGGGTTTTGATGGCGTA
This sequence comes from Proterorhinus semilunaris, assembly GCA_021464625.1. Lineage (NCBI taxonomy): Eukaryota > Metazoa > Chordata > Actinopteri > Gobiiformes > Gobiidae > Proterorhinus > Proterorhinus semilunaris. The sequence continues at coordinate 23,644,386 of CM038356.1, read as the reverse complement.
AACCGTGCACGTGACCATGAGCAAGATGCTGTAGCCCAGGGAGCAGATGAGGGACAGGTCCGAGATGTCGCATTTGAGCACCCCGCGGGCGCCCCTCGGGTCCTGCGTCCTCTGCTCGCCGTAATCCACGAACGTGTGAGGCGGGTCGGTGCTGAACCAGACCAGGATGCCGAACAGCTGCACGGAGATGAGCGAAAACGTGATGACCAGCTGGGAGGCGGGGGAGATGAATCGCGGCGCGGTCACGGCCTTCTTGCCCTGCTCGAATATGCGGTGGATGCGGTTCGTCTTCGTGAGCAAGGCGGCGTAGCTGAAGCACATGCCGAGCCCGAGGAAAATCCGCCGGAAGGAGCACACCACCACATCCGGCGCGGCTATCATGGGGAACGTGGCGATGTAGCACAGGAATATGCCGGTCAGCAGCACGTAGCTCATCTCCCGCCCGGCCGCGCGCACGATCGGGGTGTCGTTGAAGCGGACGAACGTGGAGATGACAAACGTGGTGGCGATAATTCCCAGGACGGCGATGAAAACCGGGATGAGAGCCCAGGGGGAGTCCCATTCCAGCTTGATGATGGGGATGGGCTGGCAGCCGGTGCGGTTGTGGTTGGGGCGCTGTTCGTAGGAGCAGAGGTCGCAGGTGAATTCGGTGGACTGGTAGTGGTAGCCCTCGCAGCGCTCGCAGTGCCAGCAGCAGGGGACGCCCTTCACCACCTTCTTGCGCTCGCCGGTCTGACAGGGGAGGCTGCACACGGAGGAGGGGAGCGAGGGGTCCCCCGTGGTCCACTGCAGGCTGTCCAACTGAGAGACAAAAATATACATGTCGGTCGATAGATTTGGGGGGCAAAAAGCACCATTCACCACGCACACGAGACGCCACGGTTCAAGGCAATGAGGGACTGTAAAAATACCAATTAAATCAGTCAACTTAATCTTATTCACTAAATCGTATCGGACGGCATCTTTGGAACTGCCCATATATTTTCATGTCCGCAGCAGCCAGAGGGGGACAACAAAATTAACTCTCTCCCATTTCTCCACCATTACATTAACAAATGCTGAATTATAAATATATTTTTCTACTAAATGAAGATACAGAGACATGGAGAGGAGCAAAGTGGTTCAACAGCCCATAAATACTTAAAAACTGACATTGCTACCTAGGAATCTAATGTTAGCTTCATGCTATGTATGCTAACGTTAGCAACAAGTGCCGTTTTTTGCTTCTACGGAACAAGTTGCTGTGAAAAAACACCCATGAACCTGATTTTGGCTTGACTTTGTTTGTGGTAAATGTGTTTATAGTCCACCAGAAAACAGCTAAAAAGTGGGAAGAATTGTGAGTTCCATGAGAGGTTTTCGTCACCCGCCGGTAGGCCACACCCTCCTGTATCTGTGTAAATACTAAGTCAATTCTAAGTATAATGCAATTTGAAAAGCAGTCACTGCAATGCTGTTTTTCATTTATACAGAAAAGAAGCTTTCCTTCGTATAAAAAAGTTCTTAGGGGGGTGGTATAGCCCAGGGGTCCCCAAAGTGACCCCTCGGGGGTCGCGTGACACTGAAGTGAAAGACAATATTTTTTACGTTTCTTTAAAACAGTATATTTAATTGAAAATAAGCCAAATATATATAAAAAAACAGTATCCAAACTAAGATCATATAAATCAGTTTCTAAATGTTGTGTACCTGAATATATTATAACTAGTAATAATATTTTACAGTGGGGCGTCCCGAGTTGTTGGTCTGGTGATTTTGGGGGTCGCAGCCTGAAAAGTTTGGGAACCCCTGGTATAGCCTAAGTGTCCGCACTAATAATGACACCAAACTACACCCTTCAATGGTTCTCAGCTGCTGGACCAAAAAGTGGGTCGCAGTGAGTGTTGGGTGGAAAATTACTGTTTATTCTCAATTTTTGATAATTAACCACCATTTAATTCTATTTGAATAAGAGATGATATCGGGTCCTTCTGTGGACCCACCACCTGCAGGAGGAGCCATAGGGGACTGGTGCTATGTGATTTGGGCAGCTCCAACAGCTGCCCCCACGACCCGGCAACGGACAAGTGGAAGAAAATGAATGGATGGATGGATGGATGATATCGGGTCAAACGGTTTATACTGATTACATTGAAGTCCCACTGGTTTTAACCCTGATGCAAAGTGTAAGTCTTACTGTGAGATAGAGCTGGTTGGTCCAGTGTCCGATGACCTTGTACTCTGCCACTGAGTAGTTGTTGATCTGATACTGAAAAATGTCATAACGTCCCGGCGCGTCACCGTTCTCATTAAACACCACCGGTGTCCCTGCACTTCCTGCAAAAACACACAAAGAAACATTTTGTGGGTCATGTTATTATAAACCACTGCGACTGCAGACTAGCAGAGTGTTTGAGCACGTGCTATTCTGTGACAGATTCTGCTGCATCCTCCTGTGTAATTTTGAGGTTAGCGCTCCCTGGTGGAGGCTAAAGGTCCCCGTAGTGCTAAGGCAGTGCAGATGTGGTTGTGGCGACGGGGCAGTCAAGCGTAAAAACGTGTGGAACAGTAAACAAACAGCTGTGGACCCTGTCCTACCCCCACATCCGCTCCCATCCCGCTCTGCAAGCACCCAGCGTTTTACTCACACAGCTCAGACTGTCACAACAAATGTCACCGCTACGTGGACCATAAACGGCAAAACTCTGAATTTTAATATGAAGCGGCGTCAATGAGCAGTACACGGTTTTCTCCAAACAAATGTTAGAGCGCGTGACTTTTTTGGGGGGGTTAGGCGGTGTATTTTAGAGATGTGCGGGCAAAGCTTTTACACTCTTTGCAACAAAAGGTGACAAATCTTTAGGCTTTATTTTCCCCAAGTACCACCAGATCTAAACAAGTGCTTAACCTCGGCTAAAATACTTCAAAACAAGGACCAACTGAACAGACCTCAATGACATAACTCGAGCTTCAGCGTCATTTTCAAATGTTAAATAGGAAAGTTGTGACTTGTTTGGGTACATCCTGTTTTCTTCTCTCTCGTGTGGAAAATTGCAGTTGGGGCATTTTCTCTGTTATTTGCATAAGAATATCTCCAATTATAGATAAAGTAGCTTCCCTTTCTGAAATCTAAAAAGCAATTCCTTTCCCTAAGTCTTTTAATGCGTTTATTCTGAGCTGCATTTTTTTTTTAAAGTTTTAACGCCTTCACATTTGCATTCGATTAAGTTATCGCACGACACAATGGGGGGGGCGCCGTATATTCATCGGGACGGTCTAATCTGCGAGCATAAAGAGTTTAATCCAGTTTCCATCAGATTCCCTTCCCCCGTTATCGGCGCAGCGCGGCTCAGGGCGGTGAAACTAACACCGGGAGAAAGTTGATGCGGATTACTCTGACACCGAGAGGAGCAAGATTGGAGCTAAAGAGCAGCCGCAGAAGTAACCCCCCCCCCCCCCCCCCCCAAAAAAAAAAAAAGATTTATGAAGAATGGAGTGGGCGACGTTTCATTCTGTCTTTCGTGCACAAATACAAGAGCCAGAGAGAGACCGTGAATCACTGTCAGAGCCCGAGGACACAGGAACTCCCAACAAACAGAGCGTTTTATACACGCGATCCGCTTTCATGAACAGGGGGAGAGGGAGGCGAAGACGGCTAATGCTGGGTCAGGAAATTGGTTATGCGCAAAACTAGGTGAGAAATAAACATTAAGCTTAGGCTATACTTAAATGACAAATTGAGATTGATAAAAAAATTATTTAAGAAAAAGACTCAATGTCGCGAACCTTGGTGTCATTGCCAAAGAAGAGAAATTAATATCAATCTCTAACCCTACATTATCATATATTATATACATACATTATTCTCTCTATTATTCTTTTCTAAACCCATTCCAATTTTGCCCGATTGATAAGACCACGTTCTTGACACATACTACACTTTCCCCCTCAACTTTTCCACATTATCTTCTTTATTAGGAACAAAGTCGCCAAGCACTACACTCTCGAGTCAAAGACCCTCTTTGGTGTGAAAACCGTGTTGTGAAAATCCGCACGATATAACACACTGCACAGCACATTTCCCTTATTCATCTCTGAGTGATGCGCCGTCTCGTTTTCAAGAGGGTCCTCAATTGATCAAACATGAAACGGCAATTGCAAATAAACATATGGCTCTACGTCATTTGCCTCAGATGCGTTCAAAGGAGCAGGAGTGCGCCGACAACGGTTTTGGGGAACTTTGCACAAACCATGAAAGGGGTTTTGACCAAAATAGAAGTTTTGAGAGATGACTTCAGTCTATCAGTGGCTTTATGCGGTCAATGAAATTCTTTGTTTTATTAAATCGAGAAAAGTATGAATTAAGATTGTTCATTGACAGAGTTATCTGTAAAGAACTGTCAGCCTGTCAGGAACTGAAGCCTTGGTTGCATGCAGAAAAGAGAGAAAAAAATCCTGTCGCTACTGCTACTTTTGGCTAACCATATTACCATTTAGCTTCAAAGTAAACACACAATATATGGAAACTTCAAATGTGTCCGTACTCTTTCCCATCCGTTTCCCCACTGCTGTCCGCTTTTCACAGACCCGCTCCTCTCTCTTTGTTGTGCATGTCTGATCTGATGTGACCAGGTCGGCCCGAAAGTGCGTCAGCCCACCGGGAAAACTCCCTAACCAGCTCCTCTGCTCTGCTCTGGGCTGAAGTGAAATCTGTCCGGATACTAGCACTTTGCCTCCTGTGTTTTTTATCGACCCTTCGAGACGATTCTCCCCGGCCCTCGGGACGGTGCAAGTGTTCTGCTCCTGTCCTCCTGTGTGCTCTGTTCACATTCACAATCGCCTCACGGACGGCTCATGAGGCGATACAAAAGGAATCATACAAGCGGCCCTAGCTACATTATCTCTGCAAGTCAACTACTTTAACTGGAAACTATTTCTACACCACAAATTGTGTTGTTTCTAAATCAGGGTACATGAAGCCGCTAATGAGCTGCACACAGAACAGATTGGCTCAATTACAAAGTTGCTAATTGTGGTGTGACAAAACCCACGCTGTGAACAGTCGACACAGATGAGGCGGGTGACGCGCGCATCGGACTCTGTTGGTGAAACTCACTGACATCACTTAAAACACATGTGTCAAACACAAGGCCCGAGATGATTTAATCCGGCCCCTTGTAGAGCAGCCATTTCTGAGTATGTCAAAAAAAAAAAAAGTACGTCTCTAGCTCATGCCTGTGCGGGGTTATGCTTTTTTAAAGAAATAACAAGAATGCTCACTCCAGCCACTAGGGGGCAACTTAAATTAAAACAAGGAAATAATGTGTCACATGTGTCCAGCAGAGGGCACTGACAAAATAAGAGATCCGGATATAAACAGCATATTATAGCCATGTGATAAATGGTCAGTCTGCTCCAGGGCGGCTGTGGCTGCAATAGTAACTTCCTGCCATCGAGTGTGGAGTGAATGAATAATGACTATATGTAGCACTTTTATAGGACACAGGCTGATAAAGCGCAATAAGTGTATTACATAGGTCTTTTTTTTTTTTTTACAGAAATCCCCCCCTTTCGGTATACTGTATACTGCAGTAAACTCAAACATTTAATACAATGCATCTGATCATAAATCATTTATATCAGTCTCATGGACTTGCAAGTGACAGTAATACTGAACGTTTAATTTATTCACTCCCTCTTTCATTGTTTTGTCAAAAATACATTTACAAAAATAAATCAAAATCATGTACAGGGCCTTTAAGGTACAGTATTCAAAGCGACCTTCCCCGACCGTCTCATAAAGAAGAAACTTCTGTCGGCCTACCTCAGGGTACAACAACAACAAGAAGTGAATGAATAATGCATGAAATTGTAAAGAGATTTTGGGCATGTGGGAAAGCGCGAATGCCTTCTTATAATTATGCAGACTTGTCAAGTGAATAAGACACTGGAAACAAATGATGTGTTTAGAAGCAGTTTCGGAGTTTATCTGAGCTCTGGCTCAACTGTAAGTAATTAGAAATGACACCAGAACAGTATGTCCTTCTACTTGGCACAATAAATAAAGATCTGTTTACATTTTGTCAGTGTGTATTCCATTTTGGCCCTGTGGGAAAGGCATTTGTGCATCTCCTGGTCTAGTCCATGCATTTGATCTTGTGCAGCCCTAAACATCTTGTGCAACAACCAGCTTTTATCGCCTCTTCTCTGCAGCGGCCTGAAAAATAATCAAACAAGTATCTCGAAGCGAAACCACAACAGTCCTTTTAATAGCGCGCACATTTCACACTCGGCTAATCGCTGATGCTCTAACGGGATGCTACAACGGGGCCTCATTGTGTTAGATGTAGCACATCTGGCGCCGACATTAGCAGCGTGTCTCGACTAGCCTCCCGACGCTCCTCTATAAATACGCTCAGGAGCGACGAGGAGCTCACGGCTGAGTTAGCGATTAGCCCCGCCGGCTGCCGCGCTCGAACTCGGCGCGCGGCATTATGGGTAACCTCTGCGGCCCGTGTTGGAGGAAGCGAAACGGAAGAGAAAGCAGCGGGACTGGGTTTGATTTATGTGCACGGCTAATGCTAGACGATTTGAACACACTCCAGCGAGTCACAGACAGAGACGTTAGTGTCGCCTTGGTGACGAAGAGCGACAAACGACATCAGGCAGAGACTGTCGGTATGATTTCAGTAACATCTCCTGTTCACAAGCTACCGAAAGTGTGTGAAGAAACCCCCAAACTTCAGGTACGGGTGGGTCGGGTTAGAAACCTTTTTTTTTCTTAAGTTGTTGACCTACAACATAAAGTGCATTCTTATCCATACCACTCAAAGTAGAATACGTGTCCTCAGTGGCCCAGTAACAGAACAAAACGACAAGCGTCACCTCTCCACAGTGAACTCGCGGTCATGTGACGTGCTCCTGTTTGAGTGACAGCGGCAGAGCGGCTCATACAGTGTAATGTGTGTGGGTCAGTCTAAAAGTCTAAAATGCTCATGAAGGTGGCAAACCCCAACTGTTTTGCCAAAACTTTACTCTTGCCATTCAAGAGTTTAGTTAAGTTTAGTTGGTAGCAGCCTGTATTGTATATAGCACTGCAGGGTATAATTCACACACTAAACAAACCATCATATCAATGTCTGTGATAAGAGCCTACAACCTATTACATCAACTATGGGCATTAGGGGGCGACAGTGAGTAGAGCGTGTCGTCTTGTGACCTGGGGGTTGGTGGTTCAAATCCTGCATGTGCACACAGCCGTTGTGTCCTTGGGCAAGACACTTCCTTCACCCTCCAGCGTACTGGTGTATGAATGTGTGTGGGTGAGTGGTTCTTTGATGTAAAGCGCTCTGAGTGCCTAGCGCAGGTAGAAAGGCGCTATATAAATGTGACCATTAGGCTGAGTGTGTACCATACACACAGTTAATAGACAGGACTGACACAATGATAATTCACTCCATTCATATTCATTTAATGAGCAATTTAGAGCCACCTTCTGAATAGCCTTTGCACTATACGGAGGAAAGGGAGGTAACTCACAGCGCCAATAACAGACTCCTCTCAAACAGGTTTATTAAAGAATATAACGGCAGAGAATGACCTGCACTGGCTTTTGAACGTGCACTGCCCTATCACTATCTTGTTCATTCATTCATCATCAACTATTTGTATGCTGGTCAATGATGTCGTCCATTACATAGCAGTGACGTTTGCTGTGAACGTGGCACGTGTTTGTGCATAAACGATCTAAATAGGCTTCACACATTTTTCACGTGCTCATGCCGAGCATAGATGTCTCTCCTGCTGAGGTTTCTTCAACATTTCACAATAACACTGTCTGCGCTCGAACAGAATAAAGCTCATTTCAGACACTGTGTCAGAGCCATGTAAACTCCACCCTGGCGGCTTCGCACCCCACACTTTGTGACAGTGCAAATTTATAACCTTTGAAACGGGCCCAAAATAACTACATGTGAAATCAGTTTTCTACTTCTAGGGAGTTTGAGGGTTGCAAGAGGACAGGATTTAAGAGACAATCTGCTCAGTCAATATTCAGCTTCAGCTTTATTGAGGCTTTCAAAAGAAATACTTTTACAAATCTTTGCATTTGCAGGTTTATTATTATAATATTTGATTATGACATCAGCTTTTGAGGAGACTGAATGCTTACATGTATGGATGAAATAATCCACACCTCCAGTTAGGATGTAACTACATCAATCCTCCACCTGTTACACCCCCTGTTTGCATACTTTCTTGATTTGTGGTTCCCAGATAATCTGTTATATTAAGCAGGGGGGCCAATTTCTTGGATACACCGTTAGTTGTGGCTCCACAAAATTACATTTATCAATATTGCCTAAGTGAAAAGATTTTGCTGTAACACTGCGGGACCCAGAGCACCTCTCTATTCTGAGGCAGATTTATACAAAGAAGAGCATCATGGGAGGGTAGGTGACAAACCTCATTCTCTCGCCCAGTGTGCGCAGTTTGAAAGTAGTTTGCTTGTGGTTTTCCGTAAAAGGATTTATATGGTTTTGGGACTTCTATTCTCACTCTTCACCTCTGTAACTCCGCGGTGAGTTTTGCCATTTCATTCTCCAAATCCACAGTGTCACAATTTGTTTGGTTTTGTGAAGATTATTGTGTGTTGAACCGCGGTTATAAAAGGAACCTCCTTAGAAATAAGTAATTTTAAGTTGTGAAGAGATATAATATTTTTATACGATGTTTTGTTCCTTTGGCTATTTAGCAAACTAACCAAAAGTTGTCATTCAGTGCAGAAAGGTGTGGGTTCCTCAGAATCTTTTGTTTCAAGACACAGCAACCCCCACCCGGTCCACTGGCCATTTGGACAGAAGGGGTCAAATTACGACGGAACTGAATGGACAGCTTTGGGGAGCCAATGGGAAATCTTGTGGACAATGGAATGTGGAGTGCTGTGCTTCCCCAGGAAGAGTCAGTCTGACCATGGGAACGGCTGAAGGCAGACTCACGATGGATAGGAAAAACAGAATTCTGTATTGAGATGACATGTTAGAGAAATAAACGTTTAACTTGTTTAACTCCTTGATGTGTCATCAATTCCTGGTATTTAATTATTAGTTTATGTAGAGTAGTTTTTGACGACTCTCAACTCCTCCTCCAGTTTGAATACGCGGTGTTGTCAATTAAAGGTAATGTTAAATAGGGAAAAAGTAACCGCCGTCGTAGCGGTACTATTTTATTGTGTACAGCGACAACACAGGAAAACGGCTGTTTTTCTTTATGTGGTGACCCCGGGAGAACTGCAGGGGGTGCTGAAGAGCCGTCAAACGGAGACGCGACGAGGTTCGGTCTTCGAGAAAAAAAACCCATTTTGCGTTAGAAATACCAGGTTCTTTCTTCCACATCATACAACAACAATTTCATGGACGTCATTCTAGCTTAAGGTAAGACTGCTTTTGACCTCTACTATTGTGTGAGTCTCAAAGTACGTCTAGTTGGCATATTTTTCCAAATTTTAGATTACTTTTTAACGGAGTTGTCTGTTGTGTGGTGTAATCTGTGAATTGATGGTGGAATTAAGGAAAGAAACGTTATAATTTGATATCTTAGATACCACAGAAGACAAAATAAGTGGGATAAACTGAAATTACGAGTAATTAACGGGCTGCGCGTTGGGTTTTACCCCTGTAAAAGCTGAAATGCACGTAGGCAGAATCGCCCAAGGCCGTGGACGCACGGTCTGAAATAAAACGTTGAAATAATCGTAGACAGATTTGGGGTCTGTCTAAAAGACGGGTTGAAGGCCCTTAGAACGGTGATTCTATAAATAGGTTGAAGGCCTGAGAAACGGGGTTTCTTGAATTCTATATATTAGCCTTTGTTAGCTTTCGTTAGCTTCGTTAGCTTAGTGCGCTAGCATACAGCATGGTTAGCTTAGTGCGTTAGCATACAGCATATTGTTGATAAACGTGTACTAAACCCACACATGTGTTAAACCCAGCTCGGTGTGTGGACACTGAAGGCTGTTCTGTGTAGTAGTGTAGGATTTTATTGAAGTGTGGTGCATGGTTTGTTTTCAATATGATCTGTTTGCTGTTGGTGTGCGAGGTTGCTAAGTTGGCTCTGAGAACAAAGGATTAGCTTTAGCATTTAGTTTTTTCCATGTGGTACTGTTATTTGGCTGTTGTTTTGTAATACCGGAGTTTCTGGCCGCCATCGCTGTAGTGCAACCGTATGGCCTCTAGGTTTTCATTGAAAGGCATCGGACTTTAGGCACATTATACTATTTAACGCGTGTTTTTATTTTTATACACTTATCTGATTTTGTTGATCGGAGGGGGAGAATACTAAATTGTTTTGGTTGTTCTTGTTAGTCTGTTTGGTTTTTTGTTAACTGTTGTTTTGTTTGTGGAAATTATTGTGTCTTGTTGTCTCTTTGTGTAATGTTCTCTTTATTGTAGAGTGACTGAGTGTGTCCGGAGTGAAACTAAAAGTGCATTTGCTGTGTCTGCATTTGTGTAGACGCAGCAAAGGACTGATTAAACGGGAAGTGATGGGCGCATTGGGAAAGTGGCCATTTTCCTTTGTGCCCAGACATCCGTGTAGGAGGGTAAGTGGAGAGATTGCTCCGCCCCTCATTGCAAAACAAAAAGTAGAAAAAAGAACATTTTTTGACCAAATTTCTTGTTTTAAAGGTTATTGTTTTAAAAGTTATTATTTTGTTTTGTTTTTAAAGAGGAACATTTCTGCTGGTGGTAGAGTTATGTCTCCACAGCATACATTTGAAGAACGAGTATCCAAAATCAGTGTGAGAAAAATGCTATTTTTTTAAGCCTGTGATTGACGGAGCATTTAGGGCTCTGAGAGATGTTGCTAAAAAAAATAGAACCTCTCTCCACACGGTGGCGCCGTGGTATGAAAACTGATGCAGGGAAGACCTGTCGTGAGTTTGAATACATTGATTGAAAGTACAAACCACTATTGATTTAGAGTTTAAGTTGATCTTTATGCGCCATTTTGGACGCATTACCAAAAGTTATGAAGGAGCAATTATGCAAAATTCAAATTATTGTTAAAGACAACCAAATAAATTAATGAATACATTTTGAGAATGCCCTTGACCAGAAGCGAGAGCAAAATTGAACTGAAAGAAATGAGTGCAACTTTTAAAGGTGCAGCTTAAAGGAGCGAGTAATGAAAGTAATAATGAAAAAAGAGTAATAATGAGTTTACTTGAATGTGCAGTGACCTGTGGGTGTGGTGTTGGTAATTGTGGCCAAGGATTGTTTCAGACGAGATGACCAACAACGTTCGAGGAGATCGAGGCGTTTACAACAACGCTGATGGGAACCATGCTACTCTGATCATTGGCAGCTGCTGGGTTCAGTGGCATGGGACGGCAGAACTCTGTTACCTGTGAAGGTGAACGGACAGACTCTTGACGTGCTGGTGGATAAAGGTGAACGACACTCATCTGTGAACTATGAGACTGTGATCATTAACGGACACCATCTACTGGGTGGATACAGGAAGACCACCCAAAACCTTTCACCTAGCCACTGCCTAGTCAGCTCACAGGACTGAATCTGACACGCCAACTCAGACTCCTGTTTCTCTCCTCGGATGTGATATGCTGATGACAGTGAGAGCAACAGTTTTGTGCTCTCTGAATGGACTAACAGTGACTTTTCCCTGATTGGACAAACACCTTGCTGTCTGACAGTGGTTGCTGAATGCAGATATATCTACTGGGAAGAGCTGAAGGACTGTACAACTGACGTTTGACCTTGGATCAAACATTCACTTTGCCAAAGCCACCCACCCATTGATCACTGTACTTTAATATGATATAGAAAAGCTTTTAAGACTAACCTTAGTGGACATGAATGGTCCTTTTAAAATAACAAAATTAATTAGGCAAACGAGGTGTGACTGTGTACTGTTTACACCCTATAGAACAATAATATGATGTGTTTATAACTCGTTTGCTCTCTCTCCTGGACAATAGGCTAAAGAATTTGTTCCATGACCAAAGCGTGAGTGAAACAAAAGATTGGTAAGAAATTGAAGTTTCTAAAATGTCCTGTACTCTCCATCCATGTATGCCTACTCTATAGACATTAATGCTAGACTTATGTCCGTTTTGGGACATCATTCCACGACACCATGATAGAGAATTATGTGTTTATGAACTGACTGAAAATATCTTAATGCACCAGATAAAGATGGTCTTTAGGACCTACTGATGCTGGTTTATTTACTAAATTGAATCGATAATCTTTAAGTTACAACTAAATGCATTTGTCTGAATGTTTTAATACAAAATTTGAATTTGAAGCCTTAGAGGGCATTGACATGTGATAGAACTGTGAGAAAAAAAGAAAAAGAAAAAAAAGCTGAAGTGAATTGGGTTTCGATCCTTTCTCTTGCTCTGCTCCTGGCGTCAATCCGTGAGCAGATCGAGAGGAAACTTTTATGAACTTGATAGGCCATTCTGTTGCCTGAGTTCAGCCTCCTCTTTGATTCCACGGGAATCCAGTGGACACTGATCTTAAGATTGTATGTTATGATCCCTATTGACACCATCTACACTCATTAGTTTGTGTACTCAGGTTGGAGGTGACTGTTATTCTCACTTTGGGAGCCGCTGAGAGCTCCTTCCCAAGCCTGTCTGACGGTCCTCTGCCGCGATTGGACTGCACCAGTGCTGGTGTGATCCCTTTTGGGGACACTCCCTGGACCTCACATGCTGTCCGGGTCGCGAACCTGACGAGTGGTGTCCACCTCTCACTCGCCCTGTCGACCCAATTCTTCCCACTTTCAACCTCCCTGGCCTGCACCTGACATTTGTTATTTTGCTATTGTTTTCTTTGTGTTATGTAGGTGCCGGAGGTATTTACCTCCAGTGCGATTTGAGTTGGTTTGTTGTGTTTCCTGTACAAGGATTGAGGTCTCACTTGTTTATGCATGTTACGTGACTCTTTTTTGGACTGAGTGTCCTCAGTCCAAGAGGGGGTGTTACTTATGTGGGGAAATTATTATAATTTGGTTTATTTTGGCATGAGAAGGAACTGATACACATATATCTAAATGACAAGACAAACGAAAACATAAAGTGACGAATTGACAAATGTTATGGCCAACTAAGATTTCAGTTTCAGATAGGTAAATTAATTTATAATACTCTGTTTTTTACGTTTGCTGTGATTCTGAAGTGCACACAGAATCTGTGGTAAATGTGGGAAACAGAAGCTAAAAGAGAGTTTTTCTCTGTAGATTAATGAAACCTGAATTTCTGAATTTTCCAGATAAAATTGACCCTAGCATTCCAACAGATAGATTAAGTTAAATAGGTTTTTGAGTCCAGCCATAATTTGCAAGATTAGCTGGCATGGTCGTTCTAACGGTGAGCGGCCCTGATGAGAATTTTTGTTTTTGTAATTTTCGTCTGTTCTTTTGTGTTTCTGTTACAGATCTCTGTTGGTTCCTTGTCTCGGTGGGTGCTTGTGAGTGGTCGTCATTGTGAGTTTTTGACCCAAATTAATCAATCAAGTTTTATTTCTAAAGCGCCTTACAATAATCAAAGTTGACCAAAGCATAGTGATGTAGAAAATATAGCGGACGCGGAGGGAGCATGAACCGAGACAACGACCTGACAGAATCAATACGGGGAGGAATTCGAGAGCCCCTCCCGAGCGGAGGAGCTCCCGCTTTGGCCCCATCGGCCCCTCCTCCATATGTACAGAGCGGGGCGTCCGGCTCCACTTTTTACACCCAGTTAATAACCCTTCATGGACTGGTGGACGTGGCGGCTGCGAACTTGTTATCAGCGGAAGAGCATAAAAATGGCCATGCCCGGGTGCCCGCCTAAGTCTAACTCAGCGACCTTGCCTGAGCGGACTTACCATCGAGGGTCTACATTAAAAACACCAGGACCTGTTGGACGCTCCCAGATACTTAGGACCTTTTGAAGTGACTCAAAGGACTGCCACCGCAGTTAAGGTAGAGGGGCGTGACAACTGGTACCACTGGTCACACTTGAAGCCCTGTTCTGAGAAAACCGGCTTACACTGGACTCATACGCATCCCGGACGGTTGACACATCCTGACGAATATGGTAGTGGGTCTAACAGCCCCACTGAAGGGGGTGGGGGACACCAACCCCGACCCACACGGTCACAAAGACATAAAAAAGACTAACAAATATGGACTTAAGGCCTGGGTTTTAAAACCAGGACCTTTTTAAGGTGTCCATACGGGGTGTGGGGCCTGACACTTGCTCTTTGCTTGCTCATCATACCAACAGTAATAAAAATAGACGATCCACATAGTTGTGAGGGACGGGTCAGAGGACACCCTATCAAAGAATTGAAATTGGCCCTTTACAAGGTATGCAAAGAAGTAGGTAAAACACCTGGAGAAAATCTGGTCATCTACTGCAACAATGCAGGTACAATGTTGGTGAAAATGAGAGAAGCAGTGTCGGACCAACACACCCTAGACTGGATTACCCATTGTACAGAAAAAATGATAAAAACATGGGAAAACAAAGAAGGAACAAATGATGCTGTTTTGAAACCTGTGATTTATGATGTATCTAACATGTCTGTTTCCACAGAGGGAGATGGATCTAGGAAGCGACGGTCTTTCAATATGGGGGGTCATACACCAGGAGAGAATAAATGGGTAAAATTAGCTAAGCACACGGCCATGATTACCAACTCAACCCTGCAGGTGGGAAACCGTACCCTCGGTCAATCATACGTACCTTTCTCTGATGACGGCGGCCGTAAGCCCCTGTTCGGAGATGGGAAAGGATTTATCGCCACGCTGATCCCTATGATCGGTGTGGCGTCCTCCATGCAGCGTCTAAATGAGGTATGGTGGATCCTGGAGGACCTAACTGAGGTAATAGGCGACATCTTGGACCAAATGGAACGGAGTCCAGAACTTAAGGCAGTGGCTGTTGTGGTTATGCAAAATAGAGTGGCGTTAGACGCCATGTACGCTGAACAGGGTGGTATGTGCGCAGCAGTTGGCCTTGACCACTGCTGTACATATATTCCCCGACGAAACTGGCAATTGGACAGCCATTAAAAATAAAGTAAAGGAACTCAAAGACTTCCTCGCGTCTCAAGAAGACCAGGGTCCTCAGTGGACCTGGCTAAATTGGTTGAATTCCGGTTCCTGGATCCATATCCTTCAAAAGGTGGGTATTCTTATAGGTGTAATACTCTTGTTTTGTTGTATTTTGTTTTGTTGTGTTGTGCCTCTCATTCGCAGCATGGTCTCCAGGGCTCTGGGTTCCACTGGGGGCATCTATACGATGGGTGATGCGTCCCAGGGGGACACGGAGCTCGGGACAAGGGAAACGCCAGAAGGGGGTGGTCCCAGCCTGTACTTGGAAAGAGTACGGCAGGCTTTGAGATATGAATGGAACGACCCCCGACAAGGCTGTGATGGAGAATATTGTGGTGGAGATAATATCTAAACAACACTGTTCGGTGTTGTTGCGCTTGCTGTGTTTTGTGTGCAGGAATGTTTATTTTTGTGTCAATCAGAGACGGTCCCAGGGGGACATAAAAGTTGACATGTACCATTGACACGGAATAAAAACCAGCTGAGTTCCGCCTGGAAAGATTAGTAAGCGGAAGTTACACATGGGAAGAGAGAGATGATTTTGAAACCACTCAGCGGCTGGTTGAGTATGCCCTACATACAGTGAACATGTTTTTTTGGTGTTATAATATGTGAAATTGTACTGTGATTTTTGATACAGGCTGTACTTTTGTGAACTTGAAAATATTATGGTTTTGTTGTCCTCCTTTGGGAGGTCAAAAAGGGGGTCTGAAGAGATATAATATTTTTATACGATGTTTTGTTCCTTTGGCTATTTAGCAAACTAACCAAAAGTTGTCATTCAGTGCAGAAAGGTGTGGGTTCCTCAGAATCTTTTGTTTCAAGACACAGCAACCCCCACCCGGTCCACTGGCCATTTGGACAGAAGGGGTCAAATTACGACGGAACTGAATGGACAGCTTTGGGGAGCCAATGGGAAATCTTGTGGACAATGGAATGTGGAGTGCTGTGCTTCCCCAGGAAGAGTCAGTCTGACCATGGGAACGGCTGAAGGCAGACTCACGATGGATAGGAAAAACAGAATTCTGTATTGAGATGACATGTTAGAGAAATAAACGTTTAACTTGTTTAACTCCTTGATGTGTCATCAATTCCTGGTATTTAATTATTAGTTTATGTAGAGTAGTTTTTGACGACTCTCAACTCCTCCTCCAGTTTGAATACGCGGTGTTGTCAATTAAAGGTAATGTTAAATAGGGAAAAAGTAACCGCCGTCGTAGCGGTACTATTTTATTGTGTACAGCGACAACACAGGAAAACGGCTGTTTTTCTTTATGTGGTGACCCCGGGAGAACTGCAGGGGGTGCTGAAGAGCCGTCAAACGGAGACGCGACGAGGTTCGGTCTTCGAGAAAAAAAACCCATTTTGCGTTAGAAATACCAGGTTCTTTCTTCCACATCATACAACAACAATTTCATGGACGTCATTCTAGCTTAAGGTAAGACTGCTTTTGACCTCTACTATTGTGTGAGTCTCAAAGTACGTCTAGTTGGCATATTTTTCCAAATTTTAGATTACTTTTTAACGGAGTTGTCTGTTGTGTGGTGTAATCTGTGAATTGATGGTGGAATTAAGGAAAGAAACGTTATAATTTGATATCTTAGATACCACAGAAGACAAAATAAGTGGGATAAACTGAAATTACGAGTAATTAACGGGCTGCGCGTTGGGTTTTACCCCTGTAAAAGCTGAAATGCACGTAGGCAGAATCGCCCAAGGCCGTGGACGCACGGTCTGAAATAAAACGTTGAAATAATCGTAGACAGATTTGGGGTCTGTCTAAAAGACGGGTTGAAGGCCCTTAGAACGGTGATTCTATAAATAGGTTGAAGGCCTGAGAAACGGGGTTTCTTGAATTCTATATATTAGCCTTTGTTAGCTTTCGTTAGCTTCGTTAGCTTAGTGCGCTAGCATACAGCATGGTTAGCTTAGTGCGTTAGCATACAGCATATTGTTGATAAACGTGTACTAAACCCACACATGTGTTAAACCCAGCTCGGTGTGTGGACACTGAAGGCTGTTCTGTGTAGTAGTGTAGGATTTTATTGAAGTGTGGTGCATGGTTTGTTTTCAATATGATCTGTTTGCTGTTGGTGTGCGAGGTTGCTAAGTTAGCTCTGAGAACAAAGGATTAGCTTTAGCATTTAGTTTTTTCCATGTGGTACTGTTATTTGGCTGTTGTTTTGTAATACCGGAGTTTCTGGCCGCCATCGCTGTAGTGCAACCGTATGGCCTCTAGGTTTTCATTGAAAGGCATCGGACTTTAGGCACATTATACT
This sequence comes from Proterorhinus semilunaris, assembly GCA_021464625.1. Lineage (NCBI taxonomy): Eukaryota > Metazoa > Chordata > Actinopteri > Gobiiformes > Gobiidae > Proterorhinus > Proterorhinus semilunaris. The sequence continues at coordinate 23,627,002 of CM038356.1, read as the reverse complement.
ATTTAACGCGTGTTTTTATTTTTATACACTTATCTGATTTTGTTGATCGGAGGGGGAGAATACTAAATTGTTTTGGTTGTTCTTGTTAGTCTGTTTGGTTTTTTGTTAACTGTTGTTTTGTTTGTGGAAATTATTGTGTCTTGTTGTCTCTTTGTGTAATGTTCTCTTTATTGTAGAGTGACTGAGTGTGTCCGGAGTGAAACTAAAAGTGCATTTGCTGTGTCTGCATTTGTGTAGACGCAGCAAAGGACTGATTAAACGGGAAGTGATGGGCGCATTGGGAAAGTGGCCATTTTCCTTTGTGCCCAGACATCCGTGTAGGAGGGTAAGTGGAGAGATTGCTCCGCCCCTCATTGCAAAACAAAAAGTAGAAAAAAGAACATTTTTTGACCAAATTTCTTGTTTTAAAGGTTATTGTTTTAAAAGTTATTATTTTGTTTTGTTTTTAAAGAGGAACATTTCTGCTGGTGGTAGAGTTATGTCTCCACAGCATACATTTGAAGAACGAGTATCCAAAATCAGTGTGAGAAAAATGCTATTTTTTTAAGCCTGTGATTGACGGAGCATTTAGGGCTCTGAGAGATGTTGCTAAAAAAAATAGAACCTCTCTCCACACGGTGGCGCCGTGGTATGAAAACTGATGCAGGGAAGACCTGTCGTGAGTTTGAATACATTGATTGAAAGTACAAACCACTATTGATTTAGAGTTTAAGTTGATCTTTATGCGCCATTTTGGACGCATTACCAAAAGTTATGAAGGAGCAATTATGCAAAATTCAAATTATTGTTAAAGACAACCAAATAAATTAATGAATACATTTTGAGAATGCCCTTGACCAGAAGCGAGAGCAAAATTGAACTGAAAGAAATGAGTGCAACTTTTAAAGGTGCAGCTTAAAGGAGCGAGTAATGAAAGTAATAATGAAAAAAGAGTAATAATGAGTTTACTTGAATGTGCAGTGACCTGTGGGTGTGGTGTTGGTAATTGTGGCCAAGGATTGTTTCAGACGAGATGACCAACAACGTTCGAGGAGATCGAGGCGTTTACAACAACGCTGATGGGAACCATGCTACTCTGATCATTGGCAGCTGCTGGGTTCAGTGGCATGGGACGGCAGAACTCTGTTACCTGTGAAGGTGAACGGACAGACTCTTGACGTGCTGGTGGATAAAGGTGAACGACACTCATCTGTGAACTATGAGACTGTGATCATTAACGGACACCATCTACTGGGTGGATACAGGAAGACCACCCAAAACCTTTCACCTAGCCACTGCCTAGTCAGCTCACAGGACTGAATCTGACACGCCAACTCAGACTCCTGTTTCTCTCCTCGGATGTGATATGCTGATGACAGTGAGAGCAACAGTTTTGTGCTCTCTGAATGGACTAACAGTGACTTTTCCCTGATTGGACAAACACCTTGCTGTCTGACAGTGGTTGCTGAATGCAGATATATCTACTGGGAAGAGCTGAAGGACTGTACAACTGACGTTTGACCTTGGATCAAACATTCACTTTGCCAAAGCCACCCACCCATTGATCACTGTACTTTAATATGATATAGAAAAGCTTTTAAGACTAACCTTAGTGGACATGAATGGTCCTTTTAAAATAACAAAATTAATTAGGCAAACGAGGTGTGACTGTGTACTGTTTACACCCTATAGAACAATAATATGATGTGTTTATAACTCGTTTGCTCTCTCTCCTGGACAATAGGCTAAAGAATTTGTTCCATGACCAAAGCGTGAGTGAAACAAAAGATTGGTAAGAAATTGAAGTTTCTAAAATGTCCTGTACTCTCCATCCATGTATGCCTACTCTATAGACATTAATGCTAGACTTATGTCCGTTTTGGGACATCATTCCACGACACCATGATAGAGAATTATGTGTTTATGAACTGACTGAAAATATCTTAATGCACCAGATAAAGATGGTCTTTAGGACCTACTGATGCTGGTTTATTTACTAAATTGAATCGATAATCTTTAAGTTACAACTAAATGCATTTGTCTGAATGTTTTAATACAAAATTTGAATTTGAAGCCTTAGAGGGCATTGACATGTGATAGAACTGTGAGAAAAAAAGAAAAAGAAAAAAAAGCTGAAGTGAATTGGGTTTCGATCCTTTCTCTTGCTCTGCTCCTGGCGTCAATCCGTGAGCAGATCGAGAGGAAACTTTTATGAACTTGATAGGCCATTCTGTTGCCTGAGTTCAGCCTCCTCTTTGATTCCACGGGAATCCAGTGGACACTGATCTTAAGATTGTATGTTATGATCCCTATTGACACCATCTACACTCATTAGTTTGTGTACTCAGGTTGGAGGTGACTGTTATTCTCACTTTGGGAGCCGCTGAGAGCTCCTTCCCAAGCCTGTCTGACGGTCCTCTGCCGCGATTGGACTGCACCAGTGCTGGTGTGATCCCTTTTGGGGACACTCCCTGGACCTCACATGCTGTCCGGGTCGCGAACCTGACGAGTGGTGTCCACCTCTCACTCGCCCTGTCGACCCAATTCTTCCCACTTTCAACCTCCCTGGCCTGCACCTGACATTTGTTATTTTGCTATTGTTTTCTTTGTGTTATGTAGGTGCCGGAGGTATTTACCTCCAGTGCGATTTGAGTTGGTTTGTTGTGTTTCCTGTACAAGGATTGAGGTCTCACTTGTTTATGCATGTTACGTGACTCTTTTTTGGACTGAGTGTCCTCAGTCCAAGAGGGGGTGTTACTTATGTGGGGAAATTATTATAATTTGGTTTATTTTGGCATGAGAAGGAACTGATACACATATATCTAAATGACAAGACAAACGAAAACATAAAGTGACGAATTGACAAATGTTATGGCCAACTAAGATTTCAGTTTCAGATAGGTAAATTAATTTATAATACTCTGTTTTTTACGTTTGCTGTGATTCTGAAGTGCACACAGAATCTGTGGTAAATGTGGGAAACAGAAGCTAAAAGAGAGTTTTTCTCTGTAGATTAATGAAACCTGAATTTCTGAATTTTCCAGATAAAATTGACCCTAGCATTCCAACAGATAGATTAAGTTAAATAGGTTTTTGAGTCCAGCCATAATTTGCAAGATTAGCTGGCATGGTCGTTCTAACGGTGAGCGGCCCTGATGAGAATTTTTGTTTTTGTAATTTTCGTCTGTTCTTTTGTGTTTCTGTTACAGATCTCTGTTGGTTCCTTGTCTCGGTGGGTGCTTGTGAGTGGTCGTCATTGTGAGTTTTTGACCCAAATTAATCAATCAAGTTTTATTTCTAAAGCGCCTTACAATAATCAAAGTTGACCAAAGCATAGTGATGTAGAAAATATAGCGGACGCGGAGGGAGCATGAACCGAGACAACGACCTGACAGAATCAATACGGGGAGGAATTCGAGAGCCCCTCCCGAGCGGAGGAGCTCCCGCTTTGGCCCCATCGGCCCCTCCTCCATATGTACAGAGCGGGGCGTCCGGCTCCACTTTTTACACCCAGTTAATAACCCTTCATGGACTGGTGGACGTGGCGGCTGCGAACTTGTTATCAGCGGAAGAGCATAAAAATGGCCATGCCCGGGTGCCCGCCTAAGTCTAACTCAGCGACCTTGCCTGAGCGGACTTACCATCGAGGGTCTACATTAAAAACACCAGGACCTGTTGGACGCTCCCAGATACTTAGGACCTTTTGAAGTGACTCAAAGGACTGCCACCGCAGTTAAGGTAGAGGGGCGTGACAACTGGTACCACTGGTCACACTTGAAGCCCTGTTCTGAGAAAACCGGCTTACACTGGACTCATACGCATCCCGGACGGTTGACACATCCTGACGAATATGGTAGTGGGTCTAACAGCCCCACTGAAGGGGGTGGGGGACACCAACCCCGACCCACACGGTCACAAAGACATAAAAAAGACTAACAAATATGGACTTAAGGCCTGGGTTTTAAAACCAGGACCTTTTTAAGGTGTCCATACGGGGTGTGGGGCCTGACACTTGCTCTTTGCTTGCTCATCATACCAACAGTAATAAAAATAGACGATCCACATAGTTGTGAGGGACGGGTCAGAGGACACCCTATCAAAGAATTGAAATTGGCCCTTTACAAGGTATGCAAAGAAGTAGGTAAAACACCTGGAGAAAATCTGGTCATCTACTGCAACAATGCAGGTACAATGTTGGTGAAAATGAGAGAAGCAGTGTCGGACCAACACACCCTAGACTGGATTACCCATTGTACAGAAAAAATGATAAAAACATGGGAAAACAAAGAAGGAACAAATGATGCTGTTTTGAAACCTGTGATTTATGATGTATCTAACATGTCTGTTTCCACAGAGGGAGATGGATCTAGGAAGCGACGGTCTTTCAATATGGGGGGTCATACACCAGGAGAGAATAAATGGGTAAAATTAGCTAAGCACACGGCCATGATTACCAACTCAACCCTGCAGGTGGGAAACCGTACCCTCGGTCAATCATACGTACCTTTCTCTGATGACGGCGGCCGTAAGCCCCTGTTCGGAGATGGGAAAGGATTTATCGCCACGCTGATCCCTATGATCGGTGTGGCGTCCTCCATGCAGCGTCTAAATGAGGTATGGTGGATCCTGGAGGACCTAACTGAGGTAATAGGCGACATCTTGGACCAAATGGAACGGAGTCCAGAACTTAAGGCAGTGGCTGTTGTGGTTATGCAAAATAGAGTGGCGTTAGACGCCATGTACGCTGAACAGGGTGGTATGTGCGCAGCAGTTGGCCTTGACCACTGCTGTACATATATTCCCCGACGAAACTGGCAATTGGACAGCCATTAAAAATAAAGTAAAGGAACTCAAAGACTTCCTCGCGTCTCAAGAAGACCAGGGTCCTCAGTGGACCTGGCTAAATTGGTTGAATTCCGGTTCCTGGATCCATATCCTTCAAAAGGTGGGTATTCTTATAGGTGTAATACTCTTGTTTTGTTGTATTTTGTTTTGTTGTGTTGTGCCTCTCATTCGCAGCATGGTCTCCAGGGCTCTGGGTTCCACTGGGGGCATCTATACGATGGGTGATGCGTCCCAGGGGGACACGGAGCTCGGGACAAGGGAAACGCCAGAAGGGGGTGGTCCCAGCCTGTACTTGGAAAGAGTACGGCAGGCTTTGAGATATGAATGGAACGACCCCCGACAAGGCTGTGATGGAGAATATTGTGGTGGAGATAATATCTAAACAACACTGTTCGGTGTTGTTGCGCTTGCTGTGTTTTGTGTGCAGGAATGTTTATTTTTGTGTCAATCAGAGACGGTCCCAGGGGGACATAAAAGTTGACATGTACCATTGACACGGAATAAAAACCAGCTGAGTTCCGCCTGGAAAGATTAGTAAGCGGAAGTTACACATGGGAAGAGAGAGATGATTTTGAAACCACTCAGCGGCTGGTTGAGTATGCCCTACATACAGTGAACATGTTTTTTTGGTGTTATAATATGTGAAATTGTACTGTGATTTTTGATACAGGCTGTACTTTTGTGAACTTGAAAATATTATGGTTTTGTTGTCCTCCTTTGGGAGGTCAAAAAGGGGGTCTGAAGAGATATAATATTTTTATACGATGTTTTGTTCCTTTGGCTATTTAGCAAACTAACCAAAAGTTGTCATTCAGTGCAGAAAGGTGTGGGTTCCTCAGAATCTTTTGTTTCAAGACACAGCAACCCCCACCCGGTCCACTGGCCATTTGGACAGAAGGGGTCAAATTACGACGGAACTGAATGGACAGCTTTGGGGAGCCAATGGGAAATCTTGTGGACAATGGAATGTGGAGTGCTGTGCTTCCCCAGGAAGAGTCAGTCTGACCATGGGAACGGCTGAAGGCAGACTCACGATGGATAGGAAAAACAGAATTCTGTATTGAGATGACATGTTAGAGAAATAAACGTTTAACTTGTTTAACTCCTTGATGTGTCATCAATTCCTGGTATTTAATTATTAGTTTATGTAGAGTAGTTTTTGACGACTCTCAACTCCTCCTCCAGTTTGAATACGCGGTGTTGTCAATTAAAGGTAATGTTAAATAGGGAAAAAGTAACCGCCGTCGTAGCGGTACTATTTTATTGTGTACAGCGACAACACAGGAAAACGGCTGTTTTTCTTTAGTTGTAAACCACAATATTAAAGTGGTCAGTTCTCTGAGGTCTGAGGTGTGTTTGGTAGAAATGTCATGCAGCCATCTTGTCCAGGCTTTTGTGCAATAATACAGTATTTTAAAATGACAGATTTTTGATGAATCTAATCGTGGTATAGAGTTCAGGATCGGGATGTCATATCGCTAAGCAATAATAAACTGATTTTAAAAGGTAAAATACTGTTGTTTACATTAAAACACTTGGACACTGCACTGTGTTAGATGTATTTACCAGTAGTGACTCAGAAACCAAGAGAGTTGTTCCACGGCTTTTTTCCTCTACTTTTGAAACCGTTTTTAGCTAATGTTAGTCCAAAAACATGGCGGATTTCCATGGTAACAGTGAATTCATAACATTCCATCCCAAAATGTATTTTCAACTTTATTATAGCGTGTATTACAGAATTAGGGCTCCATATCAGATATGTAAATGCGAGAATGCGGTTTGAGAAAAAAATCTAAAATGCAAATGACTGTGCTGCAGATCCACTTTTGCACATGGGCAAATGCTTGGTAAAACACTGCCTTAGTCTACAGATTTGTAATTATAAATAAATCAACATTACAGCTGTTTCAGTAAAACCCATATTTGATTTGAACATCTTCATATCTGAGGTCATGGTTATGAAATATTATTTAATAAAAAACAGGCCCGGTTACAAGGGCACAAGAGGGTACTTTTAGTTGCCTCAAGATGTATGTTATGGACAGGCATCTCTACTTGCACCCCTTTGAAACTCTGAAGTAGCCTCAGTCAGTTGGTTTAGGAGCCGGCGCTGACTAAAACATACCCTCCCTTTATGCATCACAGTTCCTATTCTGTGTGTTAGCTGAACTAAGGCTCATTATAACTTCAAAGTCTTCAATTCCAGACTAATTTGTATGACTGGGATGGGAGTAAAATATTTGCATGAGATAGACGATACTGTGCAACACCAAAGGTCCTTAAATACTTGTGTACAACTCAATTATTACCTGATTACATAAAAGTCTTTACATCGACGCTCAAACTGGCTCAGCAATGTCTGTGTTTAAGAAATGTCTTTCTTGAAGCCGTTCTGCCAAGGGTTCTGTGCATTCACGATGTCCTGCTTCATTATTCACCGCAAAGACTTACAGGTTTACCTTGAAAATGAAAAGTCCAATTGAGCTTTCAGAATCCGACCAGAATGCGCGGGTGCGTTTTACTGTCGAATTAATGAGAGTTTTTCAAAGCTGGTTGGCCTTGGCAGTGCAAATCAGTGGCGGGAGGCGGCGAGGGGAGAAATTTGTGCTTTGTCACGGCTTTTCAACAGTCAACATAATATTGTAGCGCAGCGTAACACTGACCCAAGGCTACTGCAACCGAAAACATTACTTTTGAATGACATGCTATACTTTTAGGTTGATTTGATTCTCCTCAGCAGAACCAGGTTCACTGGCAAAGGCATTAACTGAAACAAAGACTTGCCTTGATGGTTTACTTTTGAAACCCTCTCTTCATTTTACAATCTTACAGACTATCACTTTAAGTTCACAATCTTGCTTTGATGTAATTGGCTGTAAAATTAACGTCCAGATAGCTTAATCCGCTGGAGATGCAAGTTTAATAATTCCACTCAATATAAAACATTAAACATTTACATTTTATGGTGAAACAGAGCTTCTCCAAGGTTAAATAAAGGTGTGGAAAATGGTTTAAACCTCTCTTAAATGCACTCCATTGAATATTTCACTGCTATATAAAATGTATACACCGTTCGGTGGCCCTCCACGCTGTATACATTTTACCATGTAACCCTGGATGAAAAAGGCTTGGACATCCCTGGCTTATGGTTCTAGGCGACAAATATTTTAGTATGGGAGTTAAAAAAAAAGTATGGTTCAAGAATCGGAATCGCAAACCAAGTATTGTTATTTTATTTCCAGTATTGGAAAAAAAAATAATAATAACGGTACCCAGCCGTAGTTTCCTTGTCAAAAACAGACATGGCGTAGTAGTTTAAGCAGTTTTTAGTAATCCAGTTCACTTTGGTACTTTCATTTCCACATTTTGAACACTGAGCAGTTGCTCATAGTGTGTTCATCACAGCGTCATGGATTTTGAAAGTCAAAGCTAGTTACATCTATTTTCTGTAGCTCAACTCCAGCTGCAACCAACCTAAAAGATGATTTTACTGACACGACACATTAGGATTATTGTACTGGCCTGGAGTTGACCATAACATAAATGAAAAGCCTCCAAACAAAGTGTTCCTACCGTTGAAGTTGACGGCGCGGATATGAGCCAGCAGCTCCTTCCCGTCGATGTTGGCCATGCGCGGACACAGGCCCGGGGCTCCGGTGCACAGCTGGCGGTGCATGCTGTGGAGGGCATGGGCCATGGAGTACACCGCATCCATCACAAACTGCACCTTCCCCTCCTGCTCGTAAGTGGAGTCCCGCCCGACCTTCTCCAGACCTGCAACAGGAAAGGTCACCGACAGTGGGTTCAGAAAGAGTTCGGACTGTCCCCATCGACACTGTTGTTCAGGTCTAGGTTCAGCAACACTATGAACCTGAACATCCTTAATAGATTTCTTCTTCCCCATTGAGAGTCTTTGGGGAAAAACTAAAACATTCCGAACCCGACGCATCACAGCTGCAAATTGTTGAAATGGCATAACCTTACAGTAAAATGTGAAGTCAGTCGCCATTGCTTTTCACTGCCATCCGAGCAAAATCCGACCCGGGCAAGGCTTGGAATAGAGTTTGGATGATGCAAAGCTGGCACACCGCCTTCCCTGTTGTTATACGTGTTTGCACTTGCAGACTTTTAATGGCCTCTGAGGATGACGTTTCTATTTCTGTGCGTATACCACGAAATCTGAGCTTTCAGCATGAGTTTAAAGTGCAATTTTCTCACCCCGTTGGCAGATAAATTAACTTCAAATAAAGAAGCAACACGTCCTTCACAGGCACTTGCCTCAGAAAAGGGATTTGTCTGTGCGTGTCTGATGAGCTGAACAATATGGGGTGATAATGTGTGCGCGCTCTCTTGTTAGTTTCCCTGTGCGATTTATAACTCAGAGATTTGATAATGTGATTCCTGACACCACAAGCCAAAAAATAGAAAATAAAAAAACACAAATCAGGGAGGAGCTGAGTGCCAGGAGAAAGCTCCTGTGAATGAATAGCTGCTTATAAATGAAATCCAATTTAATTTTAATAGCGTGCGGCGGAGAGTCCGGGGGGAGGCATAAAGACTGATTACAAGACTGTTGTAGTAATGAATGAGCGCACAGCGCTGGGGATGCCACTGTGAGATGCCGAGCTTCTACGTCCCGCGCTAAAATATTTACAAACACGCAAGTCGGCTCTTGGAAATTCATCCTCGATATAACATTGAAATTCATGGAGAGCGGTGTGAAGACAGAGAGAGATCACGTGCAGATCAAGACAGGCCTGTAAGTGTGAAGTTATAATTATCAAACACAACGTACAATGTAATAGCGGTAGTGTTCGCAAGAGTTAGTTATTACGTTGTGGATTACACGGCGCTCACGGCTCACGGCATGGACATTGCTCTCGGGTTGGCTTTTTTTCTGACCCGCCCCAGCCCGACCCAACGTAAATCAAACCTGACTCACCTGACTCGGGTCGACCCGCGCAGCACTACTCTCTCCGCTGTCTGTGCCCGAGCTAGAGGCCATACAGCACGTAAACATTTTTGTCGTGTGCCTCCTTATGCCCGCACCTCCACTTCAGTCGAAGCTAATCAGCACATCGGAAGAGGTAACCATGGATAAAACACCACAGTAGTTTCTCTATCAGCTGCAGCTCGATCACATCAAGTCCCAGCGGTCACTCCCACACGGTCACTCGACTGGTTAATTATAAAACTCTGGAATGCAAATCTGCGGGGGTGGCCCATCTGAACTACGCTCATGTGGCTCGTTCAATCCTAGTGAAAGACGCTCTCCGATCTCTACTCACTGTCCGGTCCGATAAAGCAGCGCAGTGCTTTATTGCTCTGCTACACATTCAATGTAACAGTGATTTTCAATCCAGGGTTGCATTCGTTTTTCAAACCAAGATCTTGATAATAGGGAAGTCCGTCCACTGTGCAAAGTCTTCTCCCAAAGATGATCAATGGGATTAAGGTCCGGACACTTTGGAAGCCAATCGGCGGGGGAAAACAAGAATTGACTTTGACTATTTGGCCCCCTATGATCATTGCATTGCCATTTTAGGAATATGCCCGTGTCATCAGGGAAGAAAATAAAATCCATTGAGGGAATAACCTGGTCATTAACTGAACCTAAACCAGCGACCCCAGATCCAGCCTTTCAGCCACATTTCACTCTCATGGTCACCTAACCAGAAGTTTACTCAAAATGCCACAACACTCTGGAGATTGGCGAGACTTCCTTAGTCTGTTGCTCCGGAGAAAGTTTGCAAAGAAGCCAGCTGCTCCAAAACTTTGTCCATTTAATATTGTGGCTCCACACGGCCACACGTTGCTCCGTTGCTGTTTGTTGATTGATGACAAACAAAGATAAACTTTAGTTTGGACTCTGGGGCCACCTCTCCATCGTGTGCCCACTCTTTAATTAAAACTCCCCCAGACAAACAGTGAACACATCATTCTGCATATCCCACCCCTCAGATTATAAATGAGATTGACAGCATGCCAATTACACGGGTTACACCGCCCCGGCTGGGATCCGCCATGATGAATGCAGAGATGGGATTTAGCCTGTTTGTTTATCAGTGGGAAGCCTGTGTCGACTTAATAAAGGTTCTTTGACACTGTCTCGCATCTATAAAGCGCGAGCAGCTTAGCCGCTCTCCGATTATGCACGTCGGGAACAAAAACAGCTCGCACACGTAGCTATTTATAATGTGCCGCGAAATTGCAGTGAAGGATTGATAGAATCTTCACTTAGAAACATGAGCAATAGTTATCAAAACACGCCGCTGACATGCAACAGGTCTAGTGCCAATGCAGTCCCAAGAGATAAACCAGTGATCAGTCATGTGACCTGAGGCAGTTGACAAAGCATCGATATTTTATGTTTTATCATTTTGAATAAAGACTCTGTATGGGAAAGACAGTGAGGCGGGAGAAGCTTTCCTTTCCTCGCTCTTTGACCAGGACAGGAGCGTTATAGCATGGTTAACCTCTTAACCCCCACCTGAACCAAGCACATTTACGTTTAGCTTTACCCAAATCTAAAAGCTTCTTGAAAAAAAAAAAGCATAAAAATAGTGAGAAAACGAGGATGAAAATGCAACAACAAAAAAAGGGACACAAATTTGCTGGAGAAGCAACAATAAACACGCAACAAAAATACAACCAAACAGTGATGAAAAAGCCACAAAAAAGACAAAAACGTAATGAAAATACACAAGAGACAAAAAGCTTCAATAATGTGACATAAATGTACCTTTGATAAGTGGAAGCTCTGCACACCTGAGTCTCACTCTTTCACTTGGCTTTTATTGCAGCAACGTTTCGGTCACTCTGGCCTTCATCAAACTTGAAAACAGCCCCTTCCGCTTGATCATTTATAGCTCAGGGACTGCCCCCAACAAGCAAGATCCAATCAGGAACAATCATATATAGTACCTGATCATAGCATCCAATAATCACCAATATCACAAAAAAATCATGCCTTTACAGCACATATAATTAGGCAATACACTTCCATAATAATTACAAAATTATGTAGATTATTTTAAAACCAAGAACTTAAAAACTGACATTTCTAGATGTCAGAAATAATAAAAAAAAGGTATGTATTATGGGACAAAAAAGGGACGAAAATGTGCCATAAATGTGGCGACAACGCGACAACTTTTTTTGATCAGTTTTGTGGGTAGCTTTCAAATGAGGCCAAAAGCTCCAAAAAGTCAAATCTCCATGGTATGTCTTCTTCAATTTATAGTTGATCACTTTGTAGAAGCATTGACAAGACCCTGCAGGTTAGCCTGGCTAACGGCAGACTGCTGTGTGCGCTCGAATCATTTCGAACTGCACAGCAGCCTGGGGGCCATGGCCATAATGTTCACATAGATTTGGGGACCAGTCACAGAACGAGGAGGGACGACATCATCAGCATATGGAACCTCGTAGTTTGTTTAGGGGGATATAAAAAACATATATATTTACTGATCCAGCATGACAGCAGCTTTCGATCAAGCTTTAGACCGTGTTCTAAATAGTTTAGCTTGAAAGTTTACAGCACGTACGTCATAGGATACGATGGTACGATTGGCTATGGCCACGTGCAGATGCATATGAGAGACATTCGGAGCGCCGAATAAACGGCTCTAGACAATCGGAAACCACACCTCTCCTATGAGAAAATGAATTGGTGGTCCCCAGACTGAATATCACTTGTGATTTTTGTCTGGCGTTATGGGTATGGGTTTAAAGAAATGACTAAAGGCTGAACAGATCCCAATTCTTTTTTTTCTTTTTTTTAAGATTTTACCATTCTACACCTATTATGTGAAACCATAATAAAACTGTTATAATATAAAAAATCAACAAATGGGCAAGAACTCAATGTGAAAGTCCTACATATTACCCCAGCTGTTCCGCAGACACTGGATGACGGATGGGTCAAAGGCGGTGAGCAAATTTCCTTATGGTAAATTCTACAAAATGAGGTATGCCCAAAATGTAAATAAACAATGGTGACAGATTGTTTGCCATTTGCTGCGTTTGTTCAGAAGCGTTTCGAATCGTTCTGGACATCTGATCATGCGCCTCTCAGGTAATGGGCTCATTTCTGCCTGATTGTTCAGTTCAAACCCCCCTGTAACACCTCTCATCTGCTCATTTGAAGACATCAATATTTCATTCTCCCGTGTTGAAAACGCTTCTGCTGCTCAGCCCATTGTTCCCCTCAGTTTCTCAGCTCTGTCCCATTTTCCCTATGAGAGAGAGAGAGCGAGAGAGTGAGAGGATCTATCTGGGCGGCAGCATTTGTTCCGTGTTTGTTCGGGGGCTCGTGTTGTTGGCAGAGTTTGCAGATGAAGCCGCGATGTTGAAGACACATTTCTTCTAGAGCGTAAAACCGATGACGACGACGCTGCCTCCTCATAACAGATTCATAACTGTTTTGGTCGCAGCAACAATGAGCTTTCGTCCAGCTCTGAGCAGCTTTTACAGCTCTAGTGCAGTATTGTGAGCAAAGCTGCAAGGCTGGCTTTTTTTTTAACGCTTTTTTCCTCGACTGACTGATAAGACGCAAAATTACATTCACTGCAGAAAAATACCAACTGATTGACCTCGTCTTCAATTTTGCCTTTTGCATTTTTTTTCTCTCGCTTCGAGCTTTTTACCGTGTGACAGTGTTGCTCTCTCATCAAAAAAACATACATGCAAAGACACAGCGGCTCAGCGAAGGAGAACGAGAGGATGGGAGGGGCTTAGAGTGAGATTGCTTGGAAAAAACACCTAGTGAAACTATTGGATCATTTGTTTTAGCAGTTTCAGATCAATATGCCATTTTCTAGACAACAAAGTGTAAAACAGTGACGCCCTGTCACAATCTTACACTTTGTTTTGTTTTTTACCAACATTTTCCCAATTTAGATGCAACTTCCCTCATTCTTAGGCTTTTTAAAGGATGAAAGACAGTACTTTCTGCTGCCCCTTCGGGTGTGATCAGAAATGGGTACTTAATTTGTACAGTATCTACAGTATCGCTCATGTGTATTACCCGTATGCCCATTGTCGGTTGGATGATTGAGGTTTTTGTTCTTTAAATGTTTTTATTTACAGTATAGCATTGTACAAGTCTGCACTTATTTATTTTTATAAACAATTTTATATTACTTTGCATATATTAATTAATTTAAGTTTTTGTCCATCTCTATCAGTTAACACAGCAGGATAATTAGGCCGACTGCTCTCGTCTGTCCTAAAGGACGTTGGGATTGCTCCGACCTAACATGTTGTATTTTTTTGGCCCAGTTTCTCGTCGGGTGTGGCGAGCCCGAGGACAAACGAGGGGAATCCAAAATCAAAACAGCCGTCATGGAGCACCAGAAAGGCCGGAGGACGTCGGAGACAGGTTTTTTTTTCCAGTTAAAACCAAACTACAAACTATGGACACTGCCTCTTCTTCATCCGCCATGTTTTCACGGAAGTCACGTTTGCTCTCAAGAAATTTAGCGAGATTTCCCGTCTGACCTGGGACTGTTCGTGAGTGAAATCGGTTCGTTGATTTTGCCGTTTTGCTGCATCACACTCCGTACGACCAAATCTGTTAGACCCGTGATTTTTTATGGCCATGTGTGAGGGCTCTCAGGTTTGGAAAATCTGCCGACAATTTTAAAATCTTCCTGTGTGAACCAGGCTTTACATGTCAGCTGCAGCCGCACTATGTGCCCAGAACACAATGTCATCATGAGGGACAATAAAGTTTAATTTAATTATTTGATTGCAACTGTTGATGTAGCTACTGTATATTCAATATTCTTTTGTGTAGATAAAGTCTGCCCATAAAATGTGTATAAGATCCTTTTTTTTTCTTTCTTTCTCTATGATCTTTTTGGCCTGTACCTTTGACTCCTATAGATCTAACCCTTTACGAGAGCTTACATAAAATGTATCACACTTTTTTATTGCTTCTGGTTGATGGAAATAGGTTTGAACACCATAGGGATCGGATTAGTGATGTGTTTACACTAGAATGCGCTTGCATCCTGGTCAATGTACAATACCATTCATTCTATTTCAATTCCCACTTATAGTAAATAGCAGGCTACAAAGGTGGGCTTTCATTCCCATAAAGGCACGCTGTCGACTTGACAATGGCGCGTTCAGCCCAATTCCCTCTGATTGGAGCCAAATCAGAAGTAAAAAAGCTGGTATCTCACCTGAATATTTCTCCAGGCTTTTACCAAATTCAAAGTATTATTCCACCTCACCAATGAACAGGCCATCATCTGTGCCCTCTCTCCAAGCCTTTATTTTCTTTGCGTAACATTGACATTGAAAGTTTAATAAGAACACAATCATTTCAGCAGAACTCAATAGAGCGATCTCGAGCGTGACGAAATCGCTTTCCTCCAAGGCCGATCTCGGAGCCCGCACTGTCGCACAGATAATAGCTACAAATCTGCAATAAACACGATGTCCAAGTCCCCTGAATGCTTGACTGATTTATACGGCTTAACTAACCGCACGAATCTCCAATATATATTAAAAAAAAGCCTTGTTAACCACATGAAGGAGGCGGCGACACTGGGAAATTGATTATATAACTGCGCCTAATGGAGGGGGCTGCTGTGTTGTGATTGGGGTTAATTACGAAACTGACTCTTGTTTTAAAGCGGCAGGAGATGAGGTCACAGAGGGGTCGCACAGTGACATTTCCCTGTTTGTAGCGCGAATGAAATTTTAGACCTGCGGGTTGGAGCGTCTCATGGATTTTGTCATTAGTCTAATTAATTACAGTAATGAGTTGGCCGTCCCTGTGCCCTGCAGGGGGTTGTACTAAACATGAATGATCTGACAAAGGGCGGGGTGTCTTTATTTCAGCTTAAGGGTTAAAAATGCTAAATTGAAAGCACCAGAATGTAATACAGTATGCCGGGATTTCGACTTTGGACAGAACAGGCATTTATTTGTAACGCACAGTTAAAGGCATGGTGCTGTATGTATAAGATGCGTTGTCAGTATTTCATACACATAAACCTATTTGTGTTCATATTATGTAAAAGCCGAAAGAATGAAAGTCACACCTTGGCTTCAACCTTCACAATCCCAGCACCTGTACAGACTCGAGTCTTTATTGGCTCCTAGCTTTCCAATGAGGAATGGCACGTTCCCATATAGTTTTATACTGAGTTGTAGCTGCAGTGTCTTTTATAAACCACTATGAGTATCCTGTAAACAGAACATTTAATTGTGTATCTGTTTAAGTAAACTTGCAGGGGTGTCAAACTCAATTTGGGTCGTGGGCCGAAATTCAGCTCCAGGAAACAGGAAAATACTACAGGACTGTAGCCTGATAAATAATAATAACGGCTAACGTTTGTATTGCGCTTTACCAGCCTGTTACCAGCCTGTGTCACAAGTTTCTCAACGTGCTACATTGTAGTTATTATTCAGTCACTTCACACTTGGTGGTGGTAAGCTACTATTGTTTGTTGGACAATATACCACGTGGCTATAATGTGTTGTTTATGTCCTGATATCTTACTATGTCAGTGCCCTCTGCTGGACAAGTGTGGAATTCGTTCCTATTTCTATGTTGGCTGCCCCTCGTGGCTGGAGTAAGTATGCTGGTTCTATAAAAGTTCATAACTCTGCACAGGAATGGGCTAGAGACTTACCTTTTTTCTGCATACTCAATAATCTATGCTGGATTAAATCAAATCGTGCCCGCGGGCCTAGTGTTTAACACATGTAAAAAAGAAATATGGAAAATATGTATATGTGTGTATATATCCTGACAAGAACCAGGAAATACGACCATATTAGTCCAGTGCTCCGGTCTATGCACTGGCTTCCTGTCACTCAGAGAATAGAATTTAAAACAGCTCTGCTTGTGTACAAGTCTTTTCATGGTTTAGCAACAAATTACATCTCTGACATGTTAGAGCCGTATGAACCATCTCGGGCCCTGAAAACGTCAGAGAGGGGTCTCCTGGTGGTTCCCAGAGTCAATAATAAATAAGGTGAAGCTGCGTTTCAGTTTCATGCAGCTAAAATCTGGAACAGTCTTCATGAGGATGTGAGACAGGCCTCAACTCTGACAATGTTCAAATCCAGGCTGAAAACAACTCTTTTTACCCGAGCATATAAAAACTGAAAGTATTTAATCTGCACTCTTGCCTTTTACTGTGATTGATTCATTGTTGATGTTTTAATGCTGTTTTCTTGTAATTTTATGCAACTGTGAAGCACTTTGAATTGCCTTGTATGAATTATGCTCTACAAATAAACTTGCCTTGCCTATATATATATATATTTGTTTATTTTATTTATTTATTTATTTGAATTGTTTTATTTATTTATTTTCTCCTTTTTTTCTGTACATTTGCTTTTCTAATATTCTGCTAAATTTTGCAGTAATATATGCATAAAATTAATAAAATCAATCAAATGCAAATTCAATTAAAAAAGATAAAGAAATTTGGAAAATAAACTATAAATGTGAACTGCGTCAAAATCTTGGTGGTCTTTACATTGAGAGTCAGCCACTGTTTTCCAGGTAAATGTTGATAGGGAATTCTCTGAGTCCTAAACTGGTGAAGCCGAACACTGAAACCACCCAGTACAGATGATGTCTTTATAACCCTTGTCTACACTGATTAAAGTTCACGGTTATGTCAGCCTGTTTGTGTGGAGAAATACATGCAAACAACTACCGGGGGGGTGATGAGACTGGGTATGCGTGAACATACGTGCATCTATCTACTACGATGGTGTGGGCGATGTGGGCATGACACAGCTGTGCTAGTCCTATACTCAAGGGCACAACACTCCCGGATATCCCATGAACACCTGGAGCATCTGCTGTGTACTATAGGTGCATATGGACATCGTCTGTGCTGTTCAAAGCTAAAGCTGCAGGGATCAGCACTTGCACAGTGGTCCTTTATGGGACAGATGGTGCCGGGATGAGGTCAGGACTTTGTGTGTTGTTTTACTACATCAGAACAAACAGAGGTCGGGGACAGAGTCATAAACTCTCTGTAATTAATGAAAGCTGGTTTAACATAAGGTGAAAGTGCTAACGAGGAAAAACAAGCAAAAACATGACAGTTCATAATTTTGTTGTGGTTTCTGATTCAAAACAACTCAGAAACTTCCTGACTCAGCTAGATTTTGGCTAAACTCCACTGCATCTGGGCGCTGGCTGACTCTACACCTTCCCATAATCCCTTTCAGCACGTCCCGCCTGTTTTGGCAGGATTTGGCCCCGGCGGCCCTTGTCCTGTGCGCAGAAAAACTCCTAAATCAGAGGATTACATGGTGCTGCGCGATGGTGTTGTCAGCACACCTAGGCTCGAAGGCGGCGCGGGCGTGAGGACATTTCACAACGGGACAGTCACTGGAAGTCACAGACAAAAGTGGTCATTCAGTCACATGTTGATTTATTGAGAAGTGGAGGAAGAGTCGTTAGCACTTTTGCCGTCGAGCACTGAAAAACGATATGATGTTTTCATGATCAAACTTTTATGTTAATATAAAACCCCTTTACTTTACAGTGCAGTCAAGAAATTAAAAAGTTTGATACTTCTCTCTTCTGAATCTTCAGGATAAGGGCCATGAAGAACAAATTCATATTTTTTCTTTTAAAGTTGACCAGCTTTATGAAATACGGGCCTTCTTTTGATGATAGCAGTATTGTGTTGAACTCGAGGTCGGGGAGGTTGAACTTCGGCGACCTGACGAATTAAAAAAACATTAATCGCTAGGCATAAATCACAGTTAGTTTGACTGGGGTGCTTAATGTGGTGCGTTCATTGCGTCTGGGACACTCGTCCTCTGCCTCATTTCTATTCATGAGCCAAAGTTCTGCCTCCACTGACTGCACATAAACGTCTCAATAATCATTTTACTGCGCGACCTGTGATACTCGCTGTCTGTTTGTAATTTATCCACTTGCCTTTGGACTGAATGGGTAAGAGATGTGCAGGAGCAGTGATGTAAGGCCAGGTTTAGACTCAGTGGAATAATCTGCTGGTATGACTGTTTGATAGCACCGTATAAGAGCGAAATACACATCAAAAGGAGAATACAGAAAGCACTACAAAGGTACTTTGTTTCTTTGGCCTTTCTGTGTGGAGTTTTAATGTTCTCCCTGTATCTAGGTGTTGTTTTCCCTGTGTGTTCTGATTTCCCATCAATTCAAAACATGACCAATAAGTTATGTCCATGAACCTATCTCAAGATCTGGAGATGGATCCCCAGACGCTGCACATTTTAGAGCATGTATCTGTAGTTTCAACACCATTAATTTTTTTTTTTTATTAAGATTGCAGGAAAACATATTTTGAGTTTTGGCTTATATTTTCAAAACCTCCCTCCTGTCACGGCCTGCAATCTTTGCCACTCAACCAATCATCTCTCAAGACATCTATATAAATGCACCTTCTATCCTCTGCCACAACCTTCCGCTGCCATCATTCCTAGACTAATTGAGATTACAGTCTGTATCTAGTTCAATCTCTCTCTTTCGCTCGTGGGACAAAGTGTGGTTTTGAGAGAGGCGCAGAGTGCAGGACCAGCATCTCGTAAAGCAGCACACCCACGGGTAAAAGCACACAGTTTGGAACAGTTTCAGCGATCCACCAGCTGCAAAACGGTCTTAATTTGACAAGAATTGGCCCCGTATTCGCTGAGAATCCACGGGGCGATGCACATGTAATAAATGTTCATAGAACTCATTTTAAAATGGCTTAAGGCGTGGTTTTGTGAGTGTTTAACTTGCTATGCAGTACCAAACATTTCCGCATAGGGCACCAAAATGGCTAGTAGCGGCCCTGAGCCAGCTTTATCAATCTCCTCCATGTCAATATTCTAAGGCCCTGAAGCGAGCAAACAACAAATCTACACACACAACCCTGTGGCGGAGCAAGAGCAGCTCTGATCCGCTCTCATACTTTATACATTCCTTACCAGTGCACTTCTTGGGGCTGCCCGGTCTCTTTCCGTGCATCCCGAGTTTGCAGCCAAAGTTTTCCTCCCAGAACTCAGCGAACCACATATTTCTGCGGTTATTGGACAGCGACCGACTTTTGAAGTAACGATCGAACGCTGTAAGAAAAAGTAGAAAATATTGCAGAGAGTAGTTCAAAAATGGGAAAAATGTGAACATATAAGAGAGGTGATTTGCCGCTGACCCTCCACAGAGGCTCTCTTGGGCAAGATGGTGATGGCGCCCTCTGCCACTCGTTCCTGGTTCAGCACGGGGGAGATCTTCGAGCCCCAGCTGTCGGAGCCCACCCACAGGAAGTGACCCGTCAGGTTGTTGCGTTTGGCCGCGTCCAGGATCCTCCTGCATGAGGAAAGGCAGACTTTACTGTCCAACTTGTGTGGAGTCCTAAATAATGGAACGAGATGAATCGTACAGATAACAAAGTAAACCTTCCCCACTAGAGACATATATGAACAGTCTGCTGCTAAACTAGCATTGGTTGCCGACAAAATCTCTCGAGATGAGTAGTGAAACGTCTTCAACACTAGACGAACCCTGCACGAATAGCGGCTTAAGAACTATTTTCTACAATAGAAATTAACATGTCAAGAAAGGAAGCAGGAAGCACAAGTGAGTGATTGGTTTTATGTGTGTGTAGCATACCGGATGTCGTCTTCGTTGGCGAACATGATGACTGCTCTGGCGTTGGGCGTCTCCAACAAACGCAGCACGATTTTGTCAAACTCTCCGGGTCTGGGTTCGCGAGGGATTTTCAGAGACTGAGCGATGCACACTCCACCTGCGGCAGACAGAAGAACAAGAGGAGACGGGCTGGATGAGTTTCATGACCGAGTAACTATTTTTATGTGGAATTCTAAATAATCAGTGTGTCAGTCAGTATTGAAACAGAATGATTTGAAGAAAACTTAACAGAATAAAAAAGTGAAAATTGTCTTTTTAGAAGCACAGAAGTCTATCCAGGCAACTACGGTAGTAAAGGAAGTCTGCAGGAAGCGAGGTGAACGCTGTGGATAAATACAGCTTTATAATGGAGTATATGAAGTAATTCAAAGTTCCAAGGCAAAGACAAGAGGAAGAAATAAGCAGAACGATTGAAGGTACAACTGCGTATGAGATGTACTACTGCGTATTCTCTGTGTAGCTGTGAAAGTTGTGAGGGAGCATGTACAGTACAGGTTAAAAAAACAAAACACTGGGCCTAAAATCAAACCCTGGGGAACACCACATGTGATTTCATGAACTCTACAGGAGCAGGTATCTGTATTTATCATAAATGTCCTGCCTGTAAGGTAGAATGTCTCTGGTTCGCTTTGGCTCAGGGGGAGAGGCGCTTCAATACATTTTGTCCAAGTTTCTAGCACCAAGTGAAAATGCTCATAAGCTAGGAAGATGCGCTGATTTCATTTATATCTCACAGTCTCCTAATAAGACCAGGACTCTGATTCGCTGTAGGCTACAACCATTACCTCACCTATAATGACTTGCAGATTTTAGCTTGCAGGAACTTAGGGGAACTCCAGAACTCTCTCTTAGTATAGGAATCATTACTTTACTCACTGTACTTTGAGTTTAATATACAATACACACATTTTACACTAAAGTAATATCAAGCACCATCAGTCATTACTAAACAGGTATATACGAGTAAATATACTCTGCACATGTATTAAAGATTTAAGTTAGCTGGTTATCCACCGTATCCGTCCTGGTGAGAGGATCCAGGTCATCCGTATGGTCATGTAATCTCTAGAGTTTCGTCCTTGTAAAATGGAGACTGTTGTAACAGTTGACACAGGGCTAAAGACTCGTCATGAAAATAAAAAAAAGTAACACAGGGAGAACATGCAGACGGATGGCTTCAAACTCAAACCCACAACCTCCTTTTTGATAAAGACACAAAAAAGCCGGCCTCCGCACACCACGCCAAAGTTACACAAAGTTTCCATTGAGTCAAAAATGTGTCTGTTTTTCCGAGTCACGACATTGCAGCTCATTACAGTTGTCACTTCTGTGGCACTTTAAACTCCGCTGTTTTATTTAGCAGCTTCTGCCACCAGTACGGGTTCAACTTGCGCGTCTGAAGTGAACTGACGCGGCGAGATTACAGTACACTCGCACTTAATTGGAGCCTGAGGTTAGGTTTTTTGGGAGGGAATTCCCCCCCCCCCACCACCATTTGTCCACAAACTCCACGTCCCGTTGTCGCGCTCCTGTCCTCGGGGAACAGAGAAACAGCTGAACAAATTCACTTCTTTCCGCCATGACCTCGATTGTCCACCCGGGGAGGAGGCAACTCGCGGCGGAGGCGAGAACTGTTTCTTCAGAACAGCATTAATAAATATAAAGGCATCGGTCTGACCGCCATAAATAGAATATCAGTTTCTGCAGAGTTGGGCGAAATGCATTCAAAGTTAAAGACCTATTCAGGGTTTTGTTTCGTTTTGTTTTTGACTCTGGTATACCTCAGACAAATTAGTCAAAATCGGTTCTGTTGTTGAAGAACCATTACTGACTACTTTTTGACACTTTTGCTCCTGGACGACTGGGGATTTTATACAAACAAAACAGATAAAGTAATTCAGCCAAGTTTCAGGCTTTCTTTGTAGTGGAGGCAATTTGAGTATTGATGTAGTCACAAGTCCAGTACTACTTTTTTTTCTTTTTTACTTAAAGCATTTGCTCAAAAATGTACTACAAACATTTTCTCACGATCATTCGACTTAAAGAGGGTTACAATTTGGCCTTAACTTAACCTACAGAAGTGGGAAAGGGGGACGGAGCTTGATTGTTTACTTTTAAATGTCTCTCTCTGCTCAAATTGCAATCTAATAGACTGTCACTTTGAAATGAAGAAAGCCTGAAATTTGGTGGGCGGAAAAAATAGAAGAAGAAAAAAAAACTTCCCCTTAAGTACTGGCATAATAATCGTGTTACTTTCCAACCCTGGTAAACATCATTCCTCTGTTCCTCTGTTCTCACTCCAGATATGCTGACCCCCCCACCCCCACCCCCCACCCCCCAACGCAGCGGTGCTACCGTCATGCTTAATTAATCTATTCCTCTATCGCGTTTGTGGGCAGGCGCCTGTGTTTTCCAGCCACCGCGTATTTTATTCACAGATGGGACAGAGGGACGTCACATAAAACATAGCGGCAGACGCACTCTCCCCCTGCAGCCGCCGACATGCAACCGACACAGCCTCCTGTTTACTTTGGTGCATCAAATCTTGGACACAGTTAAGCTTTTTATTTAGAACATTCTTTTCTTTTGAGGTTTCAGTCGGCCCTCGAGCGATTTACTCTCCGATTCATCATGTGTGTCCTTATGGCCGCCTCCTGCTGTTGTGTGGCCAGACGCTCAGCTTTAAATATTAACATCTCTGAAGTCAGAAAATCATTTGCATGTAAATGAGCGGAGCCTTTAGAGCAGATGATCTCTGAGTGGGTTATTTCTGAAGGCTGGATGGCGGCGGAGAGGGGACTGTCATCACAAGTGGATTAGAAAAGAGGCCAAGCGGAGAACAGAAAAGCACAGGTACTACATAATAGAGTGGGCCGGGCGGTAAGATATGACAATACTGCATTTGGAAAGAGGAGGATGACAATAGGGCAACTGGGGATAAAACAAGTCTCCCGACTTCTACACCTGACGTGTTTAATCAATCAATCAATCAATGGTTTTGTATAGCCCAATATCACAACAGGAGTTGCCTCATAGGGCTGCAACAAACATTAAGGCAATAAAACAGAGCAGTAAATAAGACAATGTAAAGTTCCGGTGAATCAAATATCCAGGCAAACATAATGTCCAAATAAGCATCAGCAGTGGGTGGCGACGGGCGGCGTGGGTGTCCCCTGTCCTTAGACTCTCCAGCCCGGCAAGGAAAAACTCAAAAACCCAGTGGGAGAAACGAGAAACCTTGAGGAGAACCACAGAAGGAGAGATCCACTCCCATGGACGGACAGGCTATAGAGACCCAGGGCCGAAGGAGTCCCTCAGCAGACGGGCCAAGATCACAGACCGTCCAGTCCTTGTTGTCAGTTGGCAGGGTTCCTCGTTTAATGTGAGCTTTTTGGTTAAACACGGCTACTTTCTGTGTTTACTGTAAACTGTCATTGTCATTATTGTGAGAGGAATGCCCAACATTAATGCACTAATAATAATAATAATAATAATAATAATAATAATAATAATAATAATGCATCGGTCTTTTATAGCACTTTTTTGGACACTCAAAGATGCTTTACATTGCATTATTCAGTCACTCCATACTCGGTGGTGGTAAGCTACTTTTGTAGCCACAGCTGCCCTGGGGTAGACTTGACGGAAGCGAGGCAACCAGTCTACGTCATCGGCCCCTCCGACCACCACCAACCACTCACTCACTCACTCCATTCGCTAGGCTTCCTGGTGTTACCAAACGGTCTCCCATCCAAGTACGGACCGGGCCCTTCCTGCTTAGCTTCCAAGGACTTTTTTGTCGTGTTTTTGTCACTTTTTTGTCGCGTTTTCATCCTCGTTTTCATTGCTATTTTGACGCTTTTTTTGTTGCTGTTGAAGCTTTTAGATTTGGGTAATGCCAAACTGCTTGGTTCAGGTGGGGGTTAAGAGGTTAAATGCATTGCTAAAGCCTGAATGGAATGATCTCTAAAAGCGCAAAGTCTGAAAATGTCTGTCGCTGCTCTAGTCGAGTTTATCCGTTCACGTTTCAGTTTTCTCTCAAATGGTAGTTCTCCTTGATGTGTTCAGACTTGCATATTATGAAGTGATTCATGATATTACCAATAGCAATCACAACACGAATAATACAAAACTATTTTTGTATGGAAGGTGAAAGAATGAAAAGTGCAATATAAATAAATCCCTTCCTTCCCACTTTCTTTGATTTGCATTCCTGACAGGCTGTCCTTGTATATAGTTATCCTATTGCCCTGAGCACTGACAACCTACATGCTATGTTTGCAGCTCTGGCAAAAACCAGAAGAGAAAGTGTGTGTAAACAAAAAAAGCCATATGTGTCTGTCAGCAGATGTGTTTTTTTTTTTACGTACAGGCCTTTACGTCACATGTTTTTTTTTTTTTACTTGCAGAGCCAAAACAAGAGAAAGAAACTACCCCCGCCTGTTGTATATGCAGCATCTCCGATCGTGACCAACTGAAACAATCAAACCAAAGTGAAGAGACACACAGGGCCAGAGGCATTTACTGAGCCACAATCAAACACAACATGCCAGAATATTTTCCAAACACGACAACACAATTACATCCTCCCCATCCTCATTAGGAAAATGCCAATTTTAATCATGGCTCTCTTTGTTTTTCCCTCTCTAATTATGTGATGAGAGTGTTTAGCAGGATTTCCTAGTGACCCCACTATTTCAGTAGTACAAATCATTTATTGGAGAAAGGAAATGATCAGTAAAGCCCGGTAAAGATGGACAGGCGGAGGAGGGATTCCTGGATTATCACCAAATGAGAAAACATGGCTAAAAAGCTCAATTTAGTTAATTTGCATATTAACCACAAAAAAACGTTAAAAAAAAGTGTCTCACACCCAACAGCGAGAACGTCAACCTAAAGCAAGGGTGTCCAAAGAGAAGCCTCCAAGAGTATTGATTCGATCCGCAAGACGGAGGTGTCTAGATTTGTAAAGACTAAGGGCGTTTTCTCACAGGCTCTAGTTAAGTCGACCTAAAGGTCCTTACAGCCCGAGAGCGGCACTTCTGGGTCAGTGTGAATCCAACCGCAGCACTTTGCGACGGTCTAAACAGCCACTTCGAGTGCGGCTGAAACAGGCGTTCTCGTTGGGCGCCACTCGCTCTCTGCGCATGTCGGCACTTTGACAGGTTGATGGCCGTTGTCATGGGAATAAGTTTGTTGAACAGCTGATTGTTGTTATGTTGCTGATGTTGCGATGTTTGGTGCGGACGTGTGTGAACACGGACTGAAATAAATGTAGTTGGAACCAGGGCGGTCTCGGGGCGACCTACAAAGCGCTCCAGTGGAAACGGCCTAAAACTTTTGTCATCACATTGTGCAAATATATAGGGCTGCTTGTATTCAATCCTCACATACATCACATTATTGCGTTCCTGCCCTTAGCCTGCTATTGCAATTCTATTTTGACCATTCAATGGAATATTTTTTGAAGTGAAGGAAGTTTAAGTAGAATGCGCACATAGTGGTTTGCAAAGGGTGCTACTACATCATAACTCAACCAGGGTTTCTTAAGCTGCATGGTCACGGAGGTTTGAAGACACGCTTCAGTTCTGAATGTGAATAAATCAACAGTAATTGTTCCCTGAAAAATCAATATTGGATTTGAACATGTCTGCTTTGTATCCGTGGAATATGTATATAAATAACATACAATACTGCCTGACCAATTAAAAACGCTCACACGCTTTATTATTTGGTTGGACCGCCTTGTTTGATGACAGCACACATTCACTGCAGCGCTGTATCAATAAGCTTCTTTAATGTCAAAAGATCCAGTGTTGCATTCATTTTTCACACGGATCTTTTACTTTTTGTATTGATGATGGGGGAGTGTGACCACACTGCACGAGGCCTTCTTCAGTACATCCCAAAGATTCTCAATGGGTTAAGATTTGGACTCTGCGGCAGCAAATCCATCTCATGCTCCTGAACCACCTTTTCACAATATGAGCCTGATGAATCCTACCATTGTCATCTTGGAATATGCCCGTGCCATCAGGGAAGAAGAAATACATCTTATCTCATTCTTTGAGCACATAGTGTTGCTGAACCTAAACCTGACCAACTTCAGCAACCACAGATTATTAGTTCAATCCACGTTGCAAATTTTTATTTTGGCTCAAATTTCACTTGAGCAAGTCTGTGAATCCCTCCACCGCCCTGGCACCACAAACATGTTTCTCACATTCTTGATCCTTCCGAGATGGAAAAGACAAACTTGAGTTGAATGCAGTGTGACGGAGGTGGCAGTTTGACCTTCCTACCTTCACTTATGCAGCTCTCACAGCAGTCGGCAACATGCGGCTGTAAAAGGTGATCCACCGGCACCGCAATCCTTTAAGAACTTCAAAAGAGAATCGATTTTCTGCGTGGAATTTGTGAATGAAGCGCAGTCTCGAGGAAGCAGAGCCGCTGATGAAAGAAATCATTCATCACTCGGTGTTGAAACGTTTAAAGTAACAGCTTGACTCCACCTTCTTTGGCAATACAGTCTGAAATGAAAACTTTCCGATTTGATTTTTGGAAGCCTACTAGCAATTTAAGCCTGAGAAACAGGGTTAAACGCAAGGTCAGTGGTTATAGGCCTATAGTGGGCGTCGTGGTAGCGCAGGGGTTAGCGCTTGTGCTTCTCCCCGTGTGTCTGCGTCGGTTTCCTCCGGGTACTCCGGTTTCCCATATAACTAAAAACATGTACAATAGGCCAGGATGAATGAGAGTGTGTTTGAGTGCGTAGGTGTGGGACAACGGATGCAAATTAGCCCAAGGCTACAATCCGGTGTGGTGTGTTCATTAACATGCACTGTCCCAACCAAATAAACCAATAAAAAAATAAAATAAAATTATGTTGTACATTAAAGTCTGGCATTCATAATGCCTTATTTTCAATTGTAGTTTCAAGAGAAAACACATTGATTGAACAGTGTGTCTTGCTGTGTGTGATATATCAGCTCTGTATGTGCAGGTTTTGACAACAAAGTGCAAGTTTTGATCTGATCAAGACTTTGGGAACGAGGCTTTTTGTTGAGATGACCACGAAGAAGAAGAGAAATTCAAAAGCCCCTAAAGCTGAGGATCCACTACACGACTGTTTTCAGTTTTAAGCGATTTGGTAAACACTGTCAACTGTCAACGTAAGGAAACATGCGTCATGTGATCACTGCCTATGCTAACCAGCTCCTAGCACAGGTCTATGGTGCTCATGTATAAGTGTTCTTGAGCTTGTTTGTACTGTAGTTATCAGTAATGGAAATTAAAAAGAGGTGAAGAGGCTAGATATATTTCCAGCGGGTTTAGTAATTAGAAAGGTTATGCTGGGCAGACATCAGCCCCGTGACCGAGAGAAGAAGTACAGCAGCTAAAGTTTGTTTGCAGTTGAGTTCTGGCTGGAAAAAGCAGGCTACTTCTCGTGGCTTTTTGGTGTTAGTGGTCTAGATGTGGCTCGCTGGAGCTGTTGTCTTGGGCTGTCTGTGCCACTGTTGAAAACAGAGGGGAGCTTTGACTGCCCTCAACTTATCGGCAAGACTTAGCGCGACTGAAAATTATACCAAAATCGGGCAAACAGAATGGTGTTGAGTGTTCTCAGCTTCACGGAAAATTACTGGTTGACTGAGATCTTCTACAAAGTGAATAACACTCACAAACTACAGATCCTAATAAAAAGGTAATAAAAAGGAATATTTCTCAATCCAAACTGCATGTAGAGGCTCCAGAAGAATGTTTTGTGTTGCATCAGTCTTTTTTGACGGCTACACCGTGTTTTGAAACAGTGAGAGTTCAGCCCCGTTAGCGTCTGTCAGTCTGAGTACTGCCCTCGCAAACATTTACACATCTGTCCTTGATCGCAGCGACTCACCGAGCGGACTGCACAGTAGGACAGACACCGGAGGGTCACGAGGTCAGGGAGAGGAGGATGACGAAAGATCGACAACAAACGGTGAGCGACGGCTTCTCGAAAAGAGGGAATGTCCAAGTGTTACTTTGCCGAACCTTTCTGTCCCATATCTATCTATTACTTTGCCACTTTGTGCAGATTTTTTAATCATTATATAAAAGTAATTGTTGGTTAACTTTCAGGTGTTGCCATGGAAACTAACAAGACTTATTTCCAGTGTGTTTTCTCATAAAGAGTTGGCAGCATTTTTCTTTTTATTGGAGGAGGCTGCGAGGTTTCACTGCGGCGTTATCGCGTCTGATCTCGGATGATGGAGAGGGTTTGGACTCTGACCTTCAGTCTGTTCAATTACACGATGTTATCTGGACACCACCGGAGTGAACCAGACTGCCAACACCAAAACATCAAAACTTGAGCTGCCGAAGACGCCGACTCCGCCTCTTAGTTATCCCAAAATCGTATATTTCAATACAGCAGCCCATTCCCTTTGGCTATGGTATGCAGTGCAAGTCCTCAGTGTCGTATACTACATGAGTAACACTGGAGCATCTGCATTAGTATAAGGAAGGAGCACATGTGTGAGAGAGAGGTTCATTTCCATAATGTGTCACAAGAGTCTCGTGCGGAGGCTCGGAGTTCGCCACATGCTAGGCCCAGATACGCACATGTCACCATGAGCCATGTGCCGAGCTCAGCACACTCCTCAGTCAGAGACAACGGCACAAACGAGAGATATGGGAGAAGGCTATTAAACCAACAACATTCACTCTAGGACAGGACAAATCTGCCTGATGGCGGTTTTTCAAGTCTTGCAGTTACAGATTGATTCACCATCCAGTTCACAGTGCACATTTTGAACATGACCTGGAGCATTAACGATTAACAAAAGACTGAAAAATGAGCTGCTAAACATTGTACCAACAATAATTGCAGCTTTGGCACTATTTAAATTGTGATCGCACCCATCCATCAATCCATCCGTCCATTTCCTTCTGCCTTGTCCAAGGTCGAGTCGCAGAGGTGGCAGTCTGGGCAGAGATGTCCAGGCGAGGCGTTCTCAGGCCATCTCAGTGACTAATAGTCCCCCCAACCTGTTCTTCTTCTTCTTGGGCCTCCACCCAGTTTTGTTTTCCCACCACAAAACAAACAAAAGTGCATTTAAAGAAGCAGGGTGGACTGTCTTTGCTCAAACAGCTACGTCTTCATGTGCCCGAGCGCAGGGGAAAAAAGTAGAAGGTGGGTAAAATAACGTGAAAATTGTTCCCATTCAACAATTCCCATCCCATTCAAAAACCTTGCCATGCATTACAGGTCAGTCCGTCAGAATGTATGTCATTGAGATAGAAATGTCCTGGCTATGCCACCACGTTCAGCCACATTAAAAAGGTTTTAATAATTGGAATTTGCTGTTGAGTCTTTTGACCTAGAGAAGTTCAGATGTACAAAGTCTGAGGGTACTCACTTCAGAGTCCGTATAGAATGTGGAAATCTATTATAAATATAGTGTCATAATGCCTAAAGAAGGTGTCCCATACCAGATGGAACCTTGTTTGCTGTAGCACACGTTTTCTCCGCCTGATGATCCTGTGTGCCACTCAGCAGTCAATGAGCCGACCCAGTGGCCCACTATCCATTCATCGCGTCATATTTGCCTCAAAGCACCGCACAACCATGAGGAATAGCTTCAATGATTTTAGCAAACCTGCTTGAACAGACGGCTAAAACAAAAAGTAACGTGCTCAAGAAAGCATGCATACTGCCGACGGTGTGAGTCCCAGCTCTCAAAATTTGCTGAATGTCTCTCTTCCAAACTTACCATCTGTATGATGCCACTAGGGTTAGGTTTAGGGTTAGTCTGGATTACTTCAAGCTAGCGTTGTCCTGTGGAAGTGATGCCATTTCCAATGGAGGTGTGGAGCTCCACTAACCATGGGTCCCTCCGTCAGCTGCAGATTAAACATTCTTCCATGTTGTGAGACAGTGGCATTGACAGAACATGTGCACAGCGCCACCTACTGTTTCGGAGTGTGCATTTTAAGGCTTAATTTGCTTTTTATATATGCTGCCAACTTTGTACTTTTTATTTTGGAGCCTGTGTAAAAGGTGGCACGGTAACGCTGTGCTTCACAGCCAGAAGGTCCTGGGTTCCATTCCCCCATGGACGGGGCCTTTCTGTGTGGAGTTTGCATGTTCTCCCCGTGTCTGGGTACTCCGGTTTCTCCTACCACTAAAATACAATAGGTGAATTGTATACGGGTTGGCCCAGCAGCGTCGAGGGATGGGTCAAATGCAGAGGACTAATTTTGTTGTACTGTTGTTGTATAATGACAAATAATAACTTTTCCTCATTAAATATGCTGCTTCACTGAAATAAATGATAATTATTACTTACAACAGATGTTATCCATCTAATCAAGTCATATTTACAAAAGCATTCAAACCCGTCATATGCACTTTCAGAAAGTACAAAGCATCTTCGTATTAAACAGCCCTCAGAACATATGCAAAAATGTCCACTGACACCTAAGAAAAGCGTCCAGGAGTAACAAGTAAAAACAACAAGCTTTAGGTCTTCTAAGAAATCATTTTAAAAATGACTTTACTCGAGCTGAAGAATTCCCCAACGAAAGCCTCCGCTCCCGCCTCCTCCGCTGCGCGCCTCGTGCCTCTTCCTGTCAGCGGGCGCTCATCGCAGTGACAGAGAGTGGGGAGTAATCAGTTAACACAAACAGCCATATGTGATAAAGTGGGACAGTCTGCTCCATCCTGAAGAGCCGATAAGAAAATCCAAGCGCTTTCCAATAGAGGGGATTTACGGTGAGCTCTGAGCCGCGTTGAATGAGTTAATACAACCATTGGCACCTTCAAAATGAGAAGTGTCAGGGAGGAAAAGTCGAGAAGTCAGTCCCTGCCTAAAGACTTGTACCGCACTTTAATCAGCCTGAGAGCCCCGCGGTAAGTGTACGGGAGGTGAATTAGGGGCGGCTGACATGTCTCATTGTGTTTAGGGAGAGTCCGTCAAACAGTGTTAATGTGTATCCGTGTGCAACAAAAGCAGACAAACTTTAGCTTAACTTTAAGACGAGACACTGCATGTGAACAGGGAAACTTTTGAAATAAATAGATGCAATGTGAATAATGCATTATGAGAAAATGGCCCTTAAAACAAATTAAAACCATTTAAAATAGGTTACATTCACATGCTGACACAACAGTCTGAAGAGCCAATAGTTTAAAATCAAGGCGGTGGGCAACTGAAAATCCCACGCTGGTAACTATGGTAACTGTCAAATTGTATTTTTTGTTTGGTTTTAGCTTTGTCATTACTGGGAAAATTGACATGAAATAAAAACGGTCTCAAAGTTCACTGTCTTCTCTGTCAGCACGTATATATACTAAGGTCAGATTATTCTCTCTGAAAGGTCTCCAAAAGTGGTGAAAATACTCAAAAACATGAGCGTGATGTTGGCCTGTCTGTCATAACAATAAGATGGCATTTTTTGGGAGATTTCTTTCAAAAACTGTTTCTCTCCCATTGGCCCCTGCCCTCCATCTGAGATTATTATTATGACATCATCGCAACTTGCATTTACCAACTGTACCTTCTCTAGAGAACACCCAGAAACTATCAGTCATCTTTTTTGGAAGTACTTAATCACAAAAAACCTTTGGAAAGATTGCTTACAATTTAGAAAACGTAATATTGACTCTGGATTCATGTCATTTGTGGTATTCATTCAAAAACTGTAAATAAAAGTAAAAAACTTGTCATTTATTTCAAAGACTTAAACAAAAAATCCATTAGCACATATGAAACTGCATTCTGTGCTCTATGCAGATCCCCTGGCATTCTTCAGTACTTATCTTGTCTTTGTTTTGCATACTTCAAGTTTTGAAATTCATCCATTTACCAAACTGAGGCTTAGGACTTCTAATGATTACTTTGTTTGTAATGCAGTGCAGAAGCTATGTATCAATCGGTTTGACAATAATTTTTTTCCCCCCATAAAAAAAAATTATGTTTTAAGTGATACTAGAAAGAAGTCTGACTTTTACAGTGTATAGGGGAGAGTTCGTTTAGTGATAACACATTAAAGTAAGGGATAATGCACGACGAGGTGTCCATTATCAGAAATAACTGGACGACGTTGTTCTGATAATGGACACCTCGTAGCGCATTATCCCACTTATACCATGGTCCGGCAAACTGAAACTGTTCATTGGGGCCGGTTTGCTTATTTTTTTAAATCCTGGGCAGGAGTTATTTAATTTTTGTATCAGTTTTACCTGAAACTAGTTCCAGCTCAATTGTTTACTGTTACTATGGGAACAGCTGCAGTGGAGTGATATAGATCGTGATTTAACTGTGATTTAACTGTTTCCGGGCTGGGTGTCCATTATCACTAACGGACACCTTCCAGCCAATCAGAATGGAGTATTCACACATGGTATAACTCACGATAAGTACCAAAGCAGCATGATCCACAACCACAACCCTAAAATACAAGCATCCATTCACCGTTAATATAACCACTGTACTGTCCAAAAAGCCATTTAGCTCATGAGCTGGTGCACATTTCAAAGCACACGCGACCCGCTGCATGATCCGTGCATAATATCTGTGCCAATGTTACATGCGGGCAGTGAAGTACATCATACACTATCAGATTTTATGCTAAGTCGGTCCGGCGCTATGTGATGTGCTCCTGACTCCTGTTACTGCCACTGAAGAGGTTTAAGCTTTAGAGACATACAAAAGGTCTCTCAGCTCCAAGCACGCGCCCGTTTTTCCTCATTATCATGGATGCCGTCGTTTGATTTTTGGAAGTTGGTCCTGACGTTGCTGCCACTTAAAATGTCTTTGGGATCACGTCTGACGTCTTTGAAGTTTTGTCAGACCTGTTCTATTCAGAGTCAGGTTCTGCTTCCAATGGATGTCATTTCAAGGTGCGACAAACATGAGAAATGTGAGAGGGTACAAGTTCATTTTCTCCGATACAAGTGGAGAAAAGAAAAAAAAAAGCCTTTGCCCTTGCCTCAAATGCAGAAGCATTGTTGCAAACATTAATGTGGCCACATTTAGATCAGAATAGATGCTGTTGTCTATCAAGGTGGAAATTCATCTTTGGGTCACCGACAGGTAAAAACACTAAAGGACAATACTAATACAAATAAATGACAGTCATTCACAGCAATTCCAGTCCATTGCTATAGCCATTGTGTTTAGGTCACTGCTCCGTTAAAAAGGCTCTCTGCTGCACAAGGAACAAAGGATTTCTTAAACACAACCTTTGTGGCCAGTGGAACACGGTATCACCTCAGTTTAGAAACTCAAACTGAGTGTTCAAAGGGTGACAGGAGTGAGAGGCAATATGCTGGGTCTTAGTCAGAAGAAGAAGAAAGCTTTGGGGAGTGAGGGAAGTCTGTGGAACTATATAACACATGAAAAAAGTTAATTTTCATCTGTTAGCGTTCTCCAGTTACTAACCTCAGAAACTACTTGTATGTTTTATTATCATTAATCCTCCTTCTGTGTGAATGTGAATCTCTGTCTCTCCCTCTTGTGCCGCAAGTAAAGCATATCGTATCCAGCCCCTTTAAGGCTGAAGAAACAACCTGGATCTCATCTTTAATTAAGTCCACGCAGCTCTTCATGACGATGTGAAGGTCACGCAGAACTCTTTCATTTCAACGGTGCGCAGTCAAATGAGGCGTAGCACAGAGCCGAGAAAAGAAATCATACAATTTCACTTTGTTATAGCTCGCAGCGGGAAGGCCACAACTCAGAGCTCCAAACAAACAGGCCAAGCGTTCAAAGGCACGCGTCTAATGGAATTATGGGTATTAACGCATATCATTAAAGGCAGCCCTGGGGGGAGCTGTTAACACTGACCTTTCAATTAACAGTTCAGCCGAGCGCGAGCCGTTTATGACGCTCCCGCCCTCCCCCTGCGGTACAGAGAAGATGACATACACAGCCTGCCTATCAACGCTCTGCTGCAGGAACAATGGCAATAGTCCCAAGTCATGAATCAGGCAAATTTGTCAAGGTGGATTTGTAATGAATGGCTTTATTTCAGAAGTGAGCAGTTAAGGAAGTAGAAAAGGTTCAGCAGTAGAGGGACGGTAGTGTACTATTATCCTCATATTCAATTCAATCAGCGTGATTGTCGATTCTGCTAAAGGAATAAAAGCAGAGAAGAGACATTTTGTTTCTCTCAAACCATCGACGTGAAAAGAAACAAGAACAAAAACATATCTACAAAATAAGAGGGAGAGCTTTGGGAGAGTTCAGCTTCTAGACATATGTATCATATATGAAGAAAACCCGTCACTAAAAAGGCAGAGAGGTTTAAGACACAATGTCCTCCATCAACAGTAGCTTTGTCCAAGCCAAGTGAAGACCACAACATCAAGGGCACTATGACGATGATGAGTTTATGGCACAACTAACGCCCTGCTGCTAGACATGATGAATTGCTGACGAAGACTCTTATGGAGAGAGGCAAATAATAATAATAATCCATTCTAAAAAAGTGGGCGACCTTTTTCAAGTCCATTCGTTTTGTTTTAATTGGTGACGGTTTGAATTAGAGGTCGTCCGTTATGGGTTTTTCTAAGGCCGATGCCGATTTTTGGGGATTGTTATTGGCCTGTGCCGATATCCTCAGCCGATATTTTTCACCAATATTTATGGCCGATTTTTAGAAGAACAGGAACACTGTATACTTGCAACACCAGTGATCCTTTATTTAATGCAACGTTTCGGCCAGTGGCCTTCGTCAGGCAAAATCTGTCTGTAATCTGGTTTGTAACCGTAAAAAAACATAAATACTCCAGCAGTGGCCAGTTTTACTTACTTTTACTTTAGGTGATTCGATCATAGTTTCTTTCCCAGCTTTGACTAGTTGCTGCTAGCATTAGCATATTGTTGCTAGCATCACTTTGCGTGACGATCAAAAATACAATTGCGGAAGTTAAAACTAACTCAGCGATTGAATTCTCCAGGTTCTGTGCTTCAAAATGACATGTCCATTGATGGAGGTTTAGTGAATATTGTATTTAATAAACTTGTAACTAACCAGTTTTCATTGTGATGTTTCTCTGATCCCCTGAGGCCTAGGAAGTTGTGCGAGGACTAATTTTAAAGCCCTGACTTTGCTCTTTCCAATGCAAATGTTTCACTTTTGGTCCTGGAGATATCAGGATTTTTTGGCACTAGACCGACCAATAGCCGATACTGTAAAATCCCTAAATATCTGCCCGATATATCGGTTGACCTCTTGTTTTAATCCATTACAGATGCCGGCTCGTGAACTCTTTTCTATGAAGGAAAACTCCTGTATGACTGAGTTTACACAAATCATTCAGCTATTCATTTATGCATTTTTGAGAGGTTGAATTTCAGGTTCTTTATGCATGCCCTTATAGTTTTAAAGTTATAGCTTATTTGTATCTAAATTCTGTGTTATATGTTTTATGTTGCACAAATGCACTTAGAAAAAATCCTAGTTTGTGAACCCGTTCTCAAACCACGGCAATAAATATTATTCTGATTAAAGAAAACAGTGTCATGCAGTGTGCTTATTATTGCCCCCAAGTTCACTTTGTGATCATTTGCAGAAGTACTAGTTGTGGTAATCGTAGTAGTAGTAGCAGTCTAGGAGAAGTAGCAGTAACAGTAGCCATAGTTGCCGAGCAAATACTGTATTCCACAGTAAGGGCAGCATCACATAGTAACAACACAGAGATTGAAACATGGCGTCTGCTCTTTCATTCCTTTGAGCCTCTCCCTCAGAGCCATGAAAGGTTTCCCGGGAAACACAACCAGGACTTTGACTTTAAACATGAACCAAGCGCCGTGCAAAGACCTACAGGAGAGGAAGCCCAATGCAATGAGCTTTTGATTCAGAGCAGGTCTCCGTCAACAAAACAGGAAACTGAGGAGGGCTAATTTGATGCACAAAAAAGTTTCACCCCGGACTGACGCTAGATGATTTCAGAAACATATTCACAAACAGGTGCCATAAACAAAAGGGTACCAAGCAGACACGGCACCCTCAAAATATTAGGATCCACTGTTCAAGGCAAATTAATGGCAAAGACTCACAATGCCACAAAAGCCCACATTATTAAAGAGAAAGAGACAAACTACTATATATGCTAGGGGTGGGCCATATTGTATCACATATCGTTATCGCGATATCCTTTTTTGATATCATTGTAATTTTTTATATCGTTGTGGACACAATATAATTTATGTTCCCCTCAGCTCCATCAGGGCAGCATAAACACTGACTGTAGGACACAGGGGCAGGTGCTTAAAAAGTAAAATGAAATGAAGGATGTAAACTGTTTGAGTAGATCATATTTGCGAGAAAATTAGTATTAGTATTAGTCCATTGTTAATTATATTGTGAAATATATTGTTATTGTGATATAGATTCTAGGCCATATCGCCCTGCCCTACTAAATGCCTATCCCTCAGGTAGTACAGGCTCTGTGCACTAAATGTTTTTGGGCTAACATCCTGTTCGCCAGTATAGCATAAAGATACTTCCTATCAACATTTTTAACGTAAATTCTAAATTAAATCCCATTTAAAAACTAGAAGAAAACATAAATAAACATCAGACTGAGTGGGTTTCAAAAAACGTGTTCAGATGGCGGAGCTACGTTTGACATTTGTTAGTGTTAGCTACAAAAGCCTTTAGCTTCAAGGCTAACACACTTACAGCTATAAACACAGAAGTCTCTGATAAAGTATTTACTGAGTAAAGTTTTGAATATGTTGTTCGAAGTTATCTAACAGCTGCTTGTTTTCTGACACGTACTGTTAAACTGTTTTTAAAATGTATTCATTTCAGCAGGACAGGCCTAATTCTCCATAGGAGTATAACAAGGACAGGAAACAGTCATTACCATAGGAAGTTAGCATTAAGGTGCTATGAAACTGCACATGCTCACCAAGCTATACTTCCAAACTGTACAAAGTTCCATTGAAACACCAGCTTTATCTTAATCTTCTTGTGAATTAAATCTCGAGATGCATACCCCAGTGCAGCTCCCACTGATCCCCATGTTTCCTAAGCAGTTAGAAAAAGGGGTGACACTGAAGCCCTATTTGCACAGGATTAGCATTACCCCGGGCCTCAGGTATATGATCAAAACTACTGCCATTGCTGGTGTGTCTATGCCTGCGTGAATCTGCAATTTGAAAGGTAAAAAATGACCCCGATTGTATTCCCTCAAACTTTGGAGTTGTCATAATCCTAGTCCTACAAATCAATGAGTGATGAAATATAAACTAAGAACATCTCGATCTGCCCATTTATGTCTGTAACAGAGAAGCTGAAACCTCAACCCTCTGGCTCGGGAAACTCACTTTTTACCTACATGTTTTGAAATAATCATGCAAGTTTGAGACAGAGCCACACTTTCTGGCTATATATTATCTATAAATACAGCCACGGGGGGACAGGGGAGGAAGTGGGACGTGCTCGGCTGTGGAGAGGTCCCTTTTTTCACAGAAGAGGCTTTGGCTCAGGCCCAGTGACCCACATAGAGTCCTCCGGCGCACAGCACGTCCACAGGCCTGAGCTAACAAGGCAGGATCACCGGGGGTTCGCTGTAATTACTGAAATCATCTGTATAATTAGTAAGCACGTTTGGGAACGAAAGAGGACTAAGGTCTGATTTAGATCCAGCTGCACGATAAAAAGGAACTGAAGGGAATGAAGTGGGACTGAAAACCATAACTCACTACAGCTTTAGTCTGTTGCGATTTGTTATCATTTTTAACCAGCTCATTTTGGGTTGGTATTCCCGTAACTTTTCTTCACTCTTGAAACAAATTTGGTGTATTTGACTTTTTAACATAATGTCCACCTGGGTGATGCTTTACTTTTGTGAAGAAGAAAAAAAAGGAGACCACAATAATAGTTGCCTTTATGCCCCTTTATCGGGGTTTTGTCATCTTTCTAAATGCCGTCTTTCAAGCAATCAGCAGTGCCCCTATATGTTTCCAACGCTGAATAGATTAAGATTTCCTAATGGCCTAATTGCTGCTGCGGGACTGTGGCGAGATTCTCTGTCTGCGACTTAAAAGCACTACGTCTTGTCTAAGTAGTCGTGGAAATGTTTAGCGATAATAAAAGGTAATGGGGCCTCGGGGACTGCTCACTGAGGCCTGTAATGTAAAAATACGAGCGCAGTTAAGCCCTCCTTTATTCAGCGCAGTCATCTGGGACACTCTCCTCTCACTCCGGTTATTGTCTTTATGATGTAATCTCACTGCGTCGCTACTCATTTGCAGTCATTTTTCATTCCTATTGAAATGCTCAATCGGAAATGTTACCATCTTTTTTATGTCACCATCAATGCAAATTCTGGGAGATGGGGTTTCAAAATCTGTACGCCTCAAGGATGTTGTTGAAATCTTAAGGAGGCTATAAATACTATATAACAATCTATAATGTCGTGTCATCGTTTCAGTTGGAGCAGGGGCCCACACACCTCGATGGGAGAGACACGGTTTTAGAAAGAAAATGTGCAAATGTTTCCCTTTATTTGGAAGTGATTGGATTCACAAACCTACCGCATTCGTCTCATGGCTGAAAGTCCTTTCATGTGACCAACAGCAGGCGTGTCATTTGGAATAATTTATGAGACAGTCAGTTAACGTTGGTTCATGTGCACTGCGAGATACGATGTTGAACTTGGTGACAGTTTTTGTTTCACGTGGATCGGTCCTGCCATTACAGAGATATTACCCATAAACCAAGTAGAAATTCCAGCGGATATAGTTTCTATCATGCACTTCTTCAAAGCCCACCAACTCAATTTTAAGTTAGAGGCTTTTAATACTTATGAGCTAAAGGCATTTGAGAGGCACCGAGAACTCAAATTCATTGTACAATCGTCCAGCGACACATAAAGCACTTACTTAAGAATGTTGTGATGTCACGTTAACGCAACCTATTTCAATTGCCTTGGACAAATTCCACTGCACATCAAGTGAACTGTGGAAGCCTACTGTATCTGCCATAACTTGGGTCTGGACAGATCCAAAAGCTCAGCAGTTTGGTTCCAGCGCTGACAGAAATATCCGCACCAGACTAGCTAACTGATTCATGCAAGCCATGTCTATCAATACGTGCAGAAGTCAACAATAGTGCCCAGTCGACCAGCTTTACCGCTGCAGCAGGAACAGGGTCATCTCAGAGGGACATCCCACGCCCATCTCACAGACTCTCCAAGTACAGCTGACTGAAGGACAGGTCTATCCACCAGACTGTCCCTCCCTCTGCCGCACCTCTCAATGTGGTGTGCAAAGATTAGCTGCAATAAGCTTTCATCGATCTACCCCAAGGCTACTGCCTTACAACAATCAAACATCAGCAGTGAAATAAAAATAGAGCACAACATTGTAAAGCGTAAATGTAATGGGAAACTTGCCCCAGGTGAAAATCATAGTAGTGATGCTTCGGTTTAACTTAAATTAATCCCTAATATTCACAATAACATGTTTAATTATTGCATTTTATTGCAGTCAATCCTTCTTCCTAGATTTATTTGGGTAATTGTAATTTGAAGGGCCTTTTTCTCAAAATATCTCTATGTAATTAGCATTGACAGACCTCAAATGTTCCAGCCTCGGACTGAACAATATTTTGTTTTAGAGGGATGGTTTAATATTTGATTCTTAGCCTGAGTTATTGAGTTTTGAATTTCTAAAAAAAAGGGGAAATTTTAATTTTTACAGATTTTTACACTATTACTGTAAACAGTTTTGCTGTTCACCTGCAGCATCTCGCCTTAAAAGAAAAGGAGGGGGGAAAAGGCAGTTATTCTAAATTACTCATCAACCACTATGACTGCATCTTTTCAAGGAGAAAATGTGTGTGTGAATTTTTAGTCATTTTTCCACTACTAAATGCCCAGGTACTGGTACAAAAACAGAACAACAACACAACATGACGCCGTTTGACGCAGCAGTGAAGATAAAAATGTACACATGAAAAGTTTAGATGTAGAAAAAAGAACTCCCAAAGAATCTTCAACTTTTGTGTACACTGAATTGAAGATAATTCAAACGTACCTAGTCCAGCTCTGCTCACAGCTTTGTTTAAAGATCCCACAACAGCCCCATTAGCCCACGGTGCTGGTAAACACTCTTGCCCTGACAGTGATGCATGGGGCTGTAGGCTTCATTAGTAAACATGGATTTTTGCTCTTTTTAGCCCATCATTAAGCCCCCTAAAACCAACAAAGGCGTCTCTGTGAGAGGAGAGCTGTTGACATCTGCAGCGTAAAATAAATCTTTGTTCTAATTCGTCTGCTGCTTGTTGCTAACGAGACCGGGATAATTGCAGGGCGCTACTTTTTTTCCCCCGGCAGCTGACGATGCCTTCACTTTCCTCCAGCACAATGGGAGAAAAGACGCACAATGCGAGCCCGGTGCCACTTTTGTTCCTTCCGCAGCGAGCTACAAAGGGGACGTAGATCATGGTGAATTATAATTTCTCTTTATTGAGAAATCTGCAGAGACACTGATGACGCACCGCGGTGAAGGTGGGGGGATTTCAAAATGGGAACCGTATGATTTATATGGCTCATTTTATCTACAGGGAAGGGAATGCAGGTGCAGAAGAGAGGTTTGATGCGGATTTTAAAGTAAACAGTACAATATAGCACCCTCCACTTATAAATGCGCTAAGGAATCAGGTCTGCGAATTAGCTGTTAGCTATAAGGCCTATGAACATGGCATCGGTTATTTTGTAGCAATGCTTCTTGTTCTGTCCCTATCAAATAAACATATTAAAAAAAAATCCATTCATTACTGGGCGTAATGCTACCATGAGAAGTTTTGGACTTGCAATGATTTTCTTGTTAGTGCATTTTTGCCTCCAGTGCCAATGTTTTTCACGGTTAAAGTGTTCATTAAAATGGTTCATTTTCAGCTGGTTCACTCGTTGTTTTATGATGTCTTTGGTTTGAACCATCGAGCCTCGCTTCTGTGAGTTGTGGCTTTGAGTGTCCAGCTCAGGGGTGCCCAAAGTGCATCTCCAGAGATAGTACTTGTTTTACGGCAAGTTTCATTATACCACACAATTAAAACTTCAAAAACTAAAATTTTAATGTAAGACACTTTTTGTTGTTGCGTTTTCGTAACATTTTTGCAAGAAAAAAGCCACCAAAGGGCAACAGAAAAGTGACAAAAATGTCGGATGAAAACTCAACAAAAAAAAGCCACAAAAGAGCAATAAAAATTGCTTTTATTGCAATTTTCATCCTCATTTTCGTCTGATTTTTTGTCGCTATTTTGATACGTTTTTCAAGAAGCTTCTAGATTTGGGTAAAGCCAAACTGGAGAAAATTTGCTCAGTTGTTCCGGTGGGGGTTAAAAGGTTAATGAAAAGATAGAGCTCATGCATGTAAACGCGCCAGTTTCAGTGTGTGGTTTTAGATCAGGGTTTAACAATGGCAAATCAGTCGATGCTCTATAGTAGTGAGTACTTTACCGATTCAGTGTTGCAGCAAAGTGTTATAGAACAAGTCTGCAAGTTCCGTAAGGTGCTCTTTATGTTGGTTTAACAGGCTCCGCATCCTTTACTGCGAGCTGCAGAAACAGTGCAAATATCAGCTCCGACAGTCACTCCCTGTAATAAGGAATAGATGTATAGAGCCAGACTGTATTGAATCAATGTCCCTGGAGTTGCACAAAAGCTGTTCTTTTGTATTATGAGTGGCCTGCCTTTCAGTTAGCTCTCCTTCTATAACACGGACACATAGTAAGAGCAGGACATTTCCTCTATAGCTGTGGCAGGTGTGAGCAAAGGAGGGTGTGACGTTTCATCAGGTAAAAATTTAAAAATCGCAAAACTAACTCTGCTGCGCTTGACAGTGGACATTTTTTTTTCCTTGACCTTGTTAGACAAAGCTTCTCAAACATCTTGCGCACACAATCGGCTGCCCTACATAAGGTCTTCAGCTGCGGGGAGATTCAGCACCACGGACAGCGAACGGTGCTAAACCAGGGAGCGGCACTTCAGAGCGAGACGTGGCCTGTCCTGAATTTACAAGCGCAGAGGCAGAAACAATGAGAAATCCCCGATAAAGCACGGCGAACTTTGTGTTACTATTCACACAAGATCATATCGGTAATGGAGATTTTAAAAAGTAAAGTCCCGCAGTTCCAGTACACATAGAAGCATTTATACTCCACAGTGTTATATTCACCAGTAGTGACCCAATAACTAATTTGTTACGTTCCATCTCCAACTCTAGTGCTGTAGGAGTAGTTGCAGTTGATTTGAAAAGGGAAATGATATGCTTGTAATTGGCAGCGAGTGCAATTGTTTTGCCTCAGCATAATTCGGGATGGCAACCAAGACCCCCCAATCATTCCATTAACACTTGTATTACCCCCAGAGGAAATACAAAGAGGATTTATTGAGGTAAACAAGTTACTTGTGTAATAAGACCGTTGATGAGAGCAAAGTTTGAGATAAATATCTAATGCCCACATTCAACCCTAAGGGGAAAATATCTTTTGAAAATGAAAAAATTAAATCAGCATTTTTACAAATTTCTGTAAAATAAATGTATCAAAATACAATGTGTGGCCCTCCAAAGATATCGTTAGTCTGTACTAATTGATAACTAGTGCTGTGTTATATAGGCTAATATTTATAATCCTAATTCAGTGAAATTATATTCTGACGATGACCAGCTGGACTCCCCTCCAAAATGACCACTGTATCAGATTTTGTCACTTTTATTCTGTGAAATTTCTGTCCCTCTTTATTACATACATTTCGTATGTTTAAAAGAGGCTAATCGGACACTTCCAAGATGACCTCCACATTTGCCATGACAACAGTTGCTCTCCGTTGTCTCCTGTCTCATCCTTAGACAATATTTCAAACAATGAAACATACAAATGATCCAAAAGAATGTTTTTAGGGCTCAACCATCATGTCCGTTCTATGCTCCATCACATTGAAGGTGCATGACAATTCATCTGATGGAAAATAGAATAACACAAAGCATATAAAAGAACACGTCAGACAGGGATAGAAAAGGTACAATCCAAGTGAATCTCAGTGTTTAGGACCATAATCACTGCTCAAACTCAAACAAAGAACAACGTGCCAGTATAGCAGAGAACCGTTTAGCAAAAGAAGAAAAGCGGATTAACTTAGCTGCTTTTTCAAGAAGGAGAAACGAAGCCCCCTTGATCCAACCGACCCTCAGCAAGAACACGACACACTGAAAAGGCTGAAGAGTGGAGGGTCGGCAAAACACGTTCACTTCGCGTCACACAATTTCACCAAGAAATGTGCGTAATATCTCCTTTAACATTTCCCTAGGGTACATATAAAAGTATAAAAACACTTTTCACACAACATCGTTTGGATGGTCACAGAAAATCTACTCAAAACGATTATAATTTTCAATCAATCATCAGCACAAGCACATTTTAAACTTCGCAGGAAACACACAATCTGCAGTCGGCCTGTTTGATGTTCTCATCAACACTGTACCGAACTGTATTTTCGACTCGAAGCGGCCTCGCAGTGTGGTCTCGCAGGGAGCCAGCCGGCAGCCTGTAGTGGCACAACAGTTCAAAGACTTCAAAGGCCAAAGAAAGGAGAGAAGATCGCCTTGCCTCTGTGTTAAATGGGATTATATCAGAGAGAGGAAATCATCATTTAGGGGAGGGGGAGAGGGGGCGCTACATAGATGTGACTGAAGCTGCCTCTAAATGTTAATGGGGTCAATGATTCTCCAATGGATCATTTCAACCACAAACTTACACTCCGATGTTAGAACCAATTATATGAAGTCATCAGGAGACTGTCCTGGTTCTTGTACTATAAGAATATCAAAGGTTTTCAGAAAGCAGTCGTTTGGACTATTTTCAAGTTCATGTAGCACTGGTGTCATTAATAAACTACTTCAGGTCTTTTTCCTTTCTTCTTTTCAAACATCCAGGGCCATTTGAAGTCTTTTTTGAAAATATTGTTATTGCGAGATTAATATAACAACCTTTACAGCAACACCGTGTAATGGTTGACCTAAATATTCACTTAATTCATAGTTGTTTCAGATGAGTTTTTATTAACACAGCACCGCGAATAACGTAGCCGACTGCCCTTCGATGGTTGGTTTACTCCGCTTCCTGTTCTCCTCTTCTATTTAAAGTTTGTCATGGCCAAGGGAAGTGCATGAAAACTATGTCTGCGGAGGCAAGAAGGAGAAGGCGAGAAAGGTTGATTTGAAAAGGGAAATGATATGCTTGTAATTGGCAGCGAGTGCAAGTGTTTTGCCTCAGCATAATTAGGAATGGCAACCATTACCGTTTTTTCCCCCCTGATAC
Organism: Proterorhinus semilunaris; assembly: GCA_021464625.1. Taxonomy (NCBI): domain Eukaryota; kingdom Metazoa; phylum Chordata; class Actinopteri; order Gobiiformes; family Gobiidae; genus Proterorhinus; species Proterorhinus semilunaris. Next base: position 23,582,196 of record CM038356.1, on the reverse strand, counting down.
CAGTACTGTAAAGATACTTGGTTCACGATACCGATAACTGAACCTTTTTGTTCGATACCTATACAAACATATTTCTAGTCTAGAACCAGAAAACAGAACAATAATGTTAATTTATTCCATAAAAGACCATTTATTTTAAGTTTCTATCATTTATTTGAGCCGAAACAACCATGTTGCTTCCTTTAATGCTGTCCCTGGACCAACAGCATCAAAACTTGGATCTAAAGATTTCTTACAGTACCTGCTTTTGATACCTATATTTTTCTGATAACGGTTGTACTTAAACCTTTCTCCCCGATACCATACTGTCTTGTATTGTTTAACAGTAGCCAGCCCTAAGCATAATGGACAGAGAAAAGAGTCATCAGGAGGTCTTAGTATGTTTAAAGCAGTATTAAGTAACTCGTGCCTCTACAGGTCATAAGCGCCACTGCAGGTGTCGTAGCATGTTGTGTTTTTTTACTCATTAATTGTCCCTGAGAGTAAATACTACGCTGACAGAAAAGACAAAGGGAGAGAGGGATATTATACATCCAAATACACAATGGAGATATTTTTTGTCACTCAAACTTGGCTGTAAATACCGTTTAAGTGGCGCTAGCCCGCAGTTAGCTTTGCCCGTTAGCCGGTTAGCTTCTTCTTCGTGATTCCATTAGTGTGTATTGGTGGCTCTGAAACTGTGGTTTCGCTTCCTGTTCTCCTCTTCTATTTAAAGTTTGTCATGTTTTTGTCGGTTTTGTTGCTTTTTTTGGGTCATGTTTTCGTCATGTTTTTGGCATTTTCTTGTAATTTTCTTGTCGCATTTTCGTTGCTTTTCTGGCACGTTTTCACCTTTTTTTGTCGCTGTTTTGTTGCGTTTTCATCCTAAGTTTTTTTTTTTTTTTAAGCTGTTAGATTTAAGCTGAACTGGAGAAAATGTGCTGGGTTCAGGTGGGGGTTAAGAGGTTAAAAGGGACCAGCTCGACATAGAAAATGCTATTTCTGCAGTGGGTAATCAAAGAATGGATTTGGATGAGGACCTAATTAAATCTCAAATTCTGCTGACTTTAGTCACATCTCCATGGAGACGAGTTGGAGACGTACCCACTCCCGGTAAACTTACCGGAAGAGGTCTTAGGAGAGGTGAGCCGCTCACAGCAAAGGCTTTTCAGTGTTGAAAATATCTGTCATAAAATAAATGCTTTAATTTCAAATTTAGTCATTGGGTAAAATTCTACACGGTGTGGCTTTAAGTTCATGCACAGGAAAACGCCTCACAAACGCCCTTTCCAGTCTAAATACCTCCCAGTCCATCTCTTCAGCGTTCCCACTCCCGCTCTCATTTTACTATGTTTTCATTCTTTAGGTCCGAAGAGCCCGAGAGCTCGTCGTCCCCTCATCATTTTGCTCAAGCCTCATCTTTGCTTGTTTTAATCAAGTTTATTCCACTCCATTTGGGGTTCTGCTCCTTGTGATTTTAAGTAACCGCTTCAGTGCAGAATGATTATCGTGTGGAAAGTAATGACTCATTAGCATATACTGGTTTATATAACTAAAGCCACGAGTGAAATGAGCCATATGCTTGATGCAAATACCAGTTTATTGCCAGCGCCTGAACAGTCTCGCCCAGTACCTCCTACGGACGAAGTATTGCTATACAGCTTTCTCTGCAGCTGATGCAGTACACGCCTGAGGGGAAGAAACCTGTAATCTGTTTTTATGGAAATCCAAACCCAGCACATGGCAAAGCCGCTTCCCCACAATCAGCACTTTCAAACTACAGGAACGAGACCCACGTACAACATGTAGTAACACATGGGAAACAGTGGTTTATTCATAGGGGTTTAATCGTCTGATCAGAGAGCTCCCCGCCGCTGGGATTTGCAGCGAAACAGAAGGAGACAGAGCTGGGAATGGCGCGTGATTTTGTAAAACGATCCACAGAGAAGCTTTCCCCCCAAATCTCCTTAGGAATCTGAAACACTGCCACGCATCTCGAATACACAACATGCTGGGAGGAGCACAAAGGACTGTAGAGTCCAGAAGGCAGCATCAGGAGAGGAGCCATTTCTGTTTTTTTTTTTAACCAACATGTTCGAAAAATCATTTAGTTTGTCTGAATAATGCACGACGGAAGCACTGAACAGGGAGCTGAATGCTAGGAATGGTGGCATTGATATGAGGTAGAAGACGGCGTTAGCCTTTTTAACCATGTGTTACTAACACTTTGAGAACAGAGGAGGGAATGCCAACCTTCGTATCACTGTGCCGAGGATTCCATGTCACCACTTTATTTACGGACCTTTAGGAGGCATTGGAGATAAAAACCAGTTAGGGGCAGTTAGGGAAGGCAAACTGTGGCCCGTGGGCCGGACTACGGTCCAAACACACGGCTTATCGAGCTGCACTGAATGCTGTTGCAGAACTATCCCCACATTTTCCAACTTACTTTTTCTTTTAAAACTATTTGGAATCAAAGTACCTTAAAAGCACTATACCTAATTATTTTTAAACATCTTAGCAACATATGTTTTCTCCTCATTTCGTATGTTGTAATTTCAGACATTTGTGGGAAAAAACACTGTGCATAAAATTCAAAAGTATTTGGATCAATCTTACGAATTTGTAGTCCAGTTTTCTAGCATTTCTGTGAAAGTGACCCTGAAAAGTGACCCCGCTCAGTTGTGAAATGGGCCGATAAACTCGTCCCTGTGAAGAATTGAGATGCCACAAATATGTCAGAAAAGTTAGGAATTAATTTGAACATTTTAATTTAGAGCCTGTTTTTTCTTTGTTTGTAATAAAAATAAAAAAAATCTGGTATAGTGCCTTTAAGGTTAGGGTTAGGATTAGGGTTAGGTTTAAATCCTGTAAAGGTCTGTAATACAAAATTTAAACACGGTTAACGTAGGGTTGGGCCATATCGTATCGCATATCGTTATCGTGATATAATGTTTTGATATCGTTGTAATTTTTTATATCGTTGTGGACACAATATAATTTATGTTACGCTCAGCTCCATCAGAGCAGCATAAAAGGTGACTGTAGAACACGGGGACACGTGCTGAAAAAGTAAAATGAAATGAAGGATGTAAACTGCTTGAGTAGATCATATTTGCGAGTAAATTAGTATGCCCTCCTGGAACCTTCACCTTAACGTGGTGGAGGGGTTTGAGCACCTGACTGATCCTGGGGGCTCTGTTGTCGGGGGCTTCGTGCCCCTGGTAGGGTCTCCCATGGCAAACAGGTCCTAGGTGACGGGTCAGACATAGAGCGGTTCAGAAGCCCCTTATGAGAGACCAACAGGCCCGGTTAGAACCATGAGGCCGTCCTTCTGTGGACCCACCACCTGCAGGAGGAGCCATGGGGGCTGGTGCAATGTGATTTGGGCAGCTCCAACAGCTGCCCCCACGACCCGGCAACGGACAAGTGGAAGAAAATGGATGGATGGATAATCTTCCCAATAGGCGTAAGGCTGGGATTTTGAAGTAATTCGTCCATTGTCAATTATATCGTCAAATATATCGTTATCGTGATATTTTTTTCTTCATATCATGATATAGATTTTAGGCCATATCGCCCAGCCCTAGGTTAACGCGCATCGAATTGTATCCAGCCCTCGACTATCTAAATTTTTCAGCATTTTCCACGTCGAATTGCATAGCGGCGTATCAGTGAGGCCCCATGTGGGCTCAAATGGCTCTGTATTTTCAACTTACATTTTCATTTCATTTATTTATTTCATTCAAAGGTGACATTAAAGTATATAAAACAAAACTGCCGTGAATGGAGTTTGAGTGAAAATATTCACAATTAACATCAAGCAAGCTCCAGATAAAACTGTGAGCATTTTGCAGAGGGAGAAAGTTGAAGTTATGGTTGGTGCGGCCCTCTAAGTCACTTCAGGTCACTCATGTGGCCTCTTGTAAAAATCAACTGCCCACCCTTGAAGTAGAGTGACCTCTCATTCATGCTGACTGATGTAGATCACAGGAAAAAGCCATGTGTCCAAAATGTGCTTTTTCTTGTTGCCTCAATTAATAGCTCGGCTCCCAAGTCATCGCTTTTGCCCCCGACTTGCGAATTGATAAGTGGACCTAGTATCTTATCGTTATTTTAAAAAGCTACTACCTTGATCAAGACCTCCCATTGGTCAGTGAGTATCAGTATCAACTAACTCTGTTGCGTCTGACCTACTATCTGCTCGTTAATTGTCTGTTGTTCAAAAACACTTCTTTTTGCATCTCATGACCTACTTTGCTCCGTATTATGCTTCTCATTATCAGAATATCGCTCTTGTAAAATTCTGTATGTCCCTTTGGCTCACGGCTCGCTCTGGTTTTGGACATGCCGTGGCAGAGCAGATGAAACACAAGCCCGTACAAGCTGCTCGTTACAGTTTGGACGTTTAATCGATTCAGAAATCCATCCCGATTGGTCCTCTGGAGAGGCCCGGGCCGAGCTGTGGACATCTGTAGCACTAATGGCCTCCATATTCAGCTGCATCAAGACATCCCTCTGCCCACGCGGACCTCAGCTGCCCATTACGGCGCCGTGTGCTCCTTTGCGATGTGTGTTTTTTTACTTTGCAAACCGCAGGCAGTGGCTCCAAAAAAAAAAAAAAACAGTATTGAAATACTGGTCGTGGAACACTGGACCAGCTCTATACCCTTCATCGGGTGCTCGAGGGTTTGTGGGAGTTCGCCCAACCAGTCCACATGTGCTTTGTGGACCTGGAGAAAGCGTTCGACCGTGTCCCTCGTGGTGCCCTGTGGGGGGTGCTCCGGGAGTATGGGGTCCGGGGCCCTCTACTAAGGGCTGTCCGTTCCCTGTATGACCGTAGCAGGAGCTTGGTTCGCATTGCCGGCAGTAAGTCAGACCTGTTCCCGGTGCGTGTTGGGCTCCGCCAGGGCTGCCCTTTGTCACCGGTTCTGTCCATTACTTTTATGGACAGAATTTCTAGGCGCAGCCAGGGGCCGGAGGGTCTCCGGTTTGGGAACCTCAGAATCTCATCTCTGCTGTTTGCAGATGATGTTGTTCTGTTGGCTTCCTCAAATCAGGACCTCCAGCGCGCACTGGGGCGGTTTGCAGCCGAGTGTGAAGCGGCCGGGATGAGGATCAGCACCTCCAAATCTGAGGCCATGGTTCTCCACCGGAAAAAGGTGGCTTCCCCGCTTCAGGTCGGTGGGGTGTCCTTGCCCCAAGTGGAGTTCAAGTATCTCGGGGTCGTGTTCACGAGGGAGGGACGGATGGAGCGTGAGATCGATAGACGGATCGGTGCGGCGTCAGCAGTGATGCGGTCGCTGTATCGGACTGTTGTGGTGAAGAGGGAGCTGAGCCAAGCGGCAAAACTCTCGATTTACCGATCGATCTACGTTCCCACCCTCACCTATGGTCATGAGATTTGGGTAATGACCGAAAGGACAAGATCGCGAATACAAGCGGCCGAAATGAGTTTCCTTCGCAGGGTGGCTGGGCGCACCCTTCGAGATCGGGTGAGGAGCTCAGTTACCCGGGAGGAGCTCGGACTCGAGCCGCTACTCCTCCACGTCGAAAGGAGCCAGCTGAGGTGGCTAGGGCATCTGTATCGGATGCCTCGTGGTCGCCTCCCTCGGGAGGTGTTCCAGGCATGTCCTATTGGGAGGAGGCCTCGTGGAAGGCCCAGGACACGCTGGTGGGACTATGTCTCCGTGCTGGCCTGGTGTCGCCTCGGGGTCCCCCCAGAACAGCTGGAAGAGGTGTGCGTGGATCGGGAAGTCTGGGCATCTCTGCTGAGACTGCTGCCCCTGCGACCCGGCCCCGGATAAAGCGGAAGAAAATGGATGGATGGAGTATTGAAATTAATTCACGCAATTTGGTTCTCCGTCACAATGGGGACATTATGCAGTTTCATCAAGTTAGAAACACTTGTATATTCAGGAAGACATCTTTGTTACAGCTTCCACTTGTAATAAAAGTTATGAAGCTAGTGGATATCCCTGTCGTGAATCACTTATACGATCATTTACACCTTTTGAACCTGCATTACATTTTGAAGAATATTCATTTGCAAATTAAGAGGACAGTTATTGACGGCAATGAAGGTAGATCATTGATTGGTTAAATGTAATATCGTGTCTCCAAAGAAGGGAATCCATCCAGGACAGGTACATAACAGTTCTCTCTTCCTTCCAGACTCGAATAAGCTGATATTTCATGTGTTTGACTGAGGCAGTGCCACATAACAGCACAGGCACACTGCCAAACCCAAAAAGTGGCCACCTCAATTGAACTGTTATGATCTGTTGCTGCAAGTTGGTCAGGTCTAGGTTCAGCAACACTTATGCAGCGTTCATGTGAACTCGGGAGCTCGTTTACCTGAGATGTGACATCATTGCCCCCATTTGGTTTGTGTTCATGTCGCAAAGTGGGGATCTTGAAGTCATCAGATAAAAATTGTGTATTTTATTGCTGAATAGGGCTTAACTGAGCTAACCATATGAATTTGGTATCTCAAAAGCTAAACTTTGGTTCTTTAATTTGATAAAATATCATGTACATTTTCTTTTTGCTATGTCGGGCATTTCTCTCGCAAACATGTTGCTCAAAGGACGATGGCTCACACTAAACTCAAGAACAATGTAGAGTTTAACTAAGAAGCTCTCAATAGACGATACATTAACAAATCAGAAGATTTCCGCAGTCAGGTGCGGAAGGTGGGACGCTTGTTTTGACTCGAGTTCCCCAGTTGAGCAATTTTCATATTTTAAGATGACAATGCCAGGATTCTTTGGGCTCACATTATGAAAGAGTGGTTCAGGGAGCAGGAGACGTCATTTTCACACATGGATTGGCCTCCACAGAGTTCAGATTGATTGATTGATTGGATTTATTTCGAGTTATTAATGCAAGACAAATTCATGCAAATGTGCATGATTATGTACAGTCTAGAGTAGACAATTGCACAATATACAATATGTTCGGATTATGTACATATTCACATACATAACATTTAATGTTGCTTGAACATATTTAAACATGAAAAAGGAGTGAGAAGAAGTAAAACTTATAAACTCCCACCCCCTAAGTGTGATAATTGCTTGTATAGTGGGAGCTAATAGTGGACAATGAACAACAGCAACTCTCCCCGAAAGTGACAGGTCACCACCTACAGTCAGTCATCATGATACACTACATAGTCATATTTTATTAGAAGTTATTTTTTCTTTTCCCATTTCTTTTTTCCTTTTTCTCTTTTTTTCTTGATTTGAATTATATCTCAGTCTAAATACATACTTCAAGTTTGTGTTACTCATCCAAATAGAAGTACAGGACTTTGTACTAAGGTTTGGATTTCCAGAAAAGAATGTTAATTTCCGTTAAGTAGTGTTTTAAGCTACTGGCAGACAGCTGTGGCGTCAACAGCACGCCGACCTCGCCACACCACAGGCACTCCACAACGCCACTGAATCGTCACATCCAGGACCAACTGCAATTGCCACACCCCAGGCCATCACCCCGCCACTGTCGACCACCACCCACCAGCTCCCACAATGGTTCCTGATCATAAGTAGTTCACATAATACATTGATACATAACTCAATCTTCTTTAAGCTTACCAAAACTACATGTTGTTTCTGAAAAATACACATCTTACACACAGATCATGACCCCATTAAAAATCTTTGGCATGTGCTGGAGAAGGCTTTTCGGTGGTCACACTCTGGACCTTTTGACATTGCACAAACCCTTTTTTATTTTTGGTCAGGCAGTGTATTTGAGTCGGGAAGATCAGCAGGTGGACCAAAGCCACTTCCTCCCTCTAGACTTGCCACACGGCTCTCACAATACAATTACCATAAGGTTCCACGGAGCCGGTCGTATTTTAATCACAGAGGGCCTGATAACCTCGTTGTGACCTTTCTGTGGTAATTACATCAGAGTCGGTCACACAGCGGGGTCCTCATCGACTCTTGCCCGCTGAGAGGAGGCAAACTGAGTGGCATTTAGCAGGTCATTCAGCAGGTGATGCCCAGCCAGGGAGCAAGACATTACTATGGATTGGAGTGATATCACTATCACTCCAACAACGATTGTTATGAATATGCGAACCAAGAACAAAGTCTATGAACGTGTCAAGAAACAGGTTGTAGCAAATAGCTTTTTGCCATTGCAGCTCAGTCTTTGAATATTATTTAGTCTCTTTTGTTGTTTTGTCTGGCTTTTAACACAATTTGAGCAGGATTATTTGGTGGTTCGTTTTTTGGTTTATAAAAAACAGTGACCTGTGGTATATATATATTTTTTCCATGGTGTATTTTGATTCTCACATATAAAAAAAAAAAGCATATTGCCTGTGTACAGCACTTTGGGCAGCAATGGTTGTTTTGCCTGTGCTTATTAAAGGTGCATTATGCAACATTTTTTGCGTGAAAAAAGGTTGATATTTGTGCGCGTTTGACCTTGTAGTGATGCAGAGGTTGTATGAGTGGTCAGCATGGCGACTTTACTTTCCATCACAGTGATCTCTACAACGCTCCAGCATCAATTGTCTGGAAGGTTTTCACTGTTGACGGACCCTCTTACCAGAAAACCTACAAAACAATTGATCCTGGAGCGTTGTAGAGATCACTGTTATCATACAGCTGCTGGGTCACTACAAAGTCATATACACATATCAACTTATGTTTTCCACATAAAAAGTTACATAATGCAGCTTTAGCACATGCAAAACAACCTTTGCTGTACACAGGCAATATATATGCTTCTTTTTAATATAATAATAATAATCAAATATGCCATGAAAACGTTTAAAAATAGCACAGGCCACCCTTTTTTATATCCTGCTCAACTTGTGTTGAAAGCCAGACCAAACAACAAGAGATAGAGTAATAGAGTAAGCGCTGTATTGTCATTGTACAAGTGTACAATGAAATAGTGTTCAGGTGTTAGTCCTGAGCTGCTGCGGCTGAGCTGCGCTGCCACTGTGTGTCAACCAATTAAGATTAAATTATATATATAATATATATAATCCAAATTCTTCATAGGGAATCGGTTAAAAGCAATTCAGGGAGTTTATAGTTGGATGCATAAGCAAAAGCCTTTTTTGCTTTTACAATATACTTAAGAGATTTTTGTTTTAGAACTCCCAAAATCAAGTTTATTTAAAGGTGCATTATGCTACTTTTTATGCAACTTATATATATATATATATATATATATATATATATATATATATATATATATATATATATCCATCCATTTTCTTCCGCTTTATCCGGGGCCGGGTAGCGGGGGGAAAAAGTCTCAGCAGAGATGCCCAGACTTCCCGATCCACGCACACCTCCTCCAGCTGTTCTGGGGGGACCCCGAGGCGACACCAGGCCAGCTCGGAGACATAGTCCCACCAGCATGTCCTGGGACTTCCACGAGGCCTCCTCCCAGTGGGACATGCCTGGAGCACCTCCCGAGGGAGGCGACCAGGAGGCATCCGGAACAGATGCCCTAGCCACCTCAGCTGGCTCCTTTCGACGTGGAGGAGTAGCGACTCGAGTCCGAGCTCCTCCCGGGTAACTGAGCTCCTCACCCGATCTCGGAGGGTGAGCCCAGCCACCCTGCGAAGGAAACTCATCTCGGCCGCTTGTATTCGCGATCCTGTCCTTTCGGTCATTACCCAGATCTCATGACCATAGGTGAGGGTGGGAACGTAGATCGAGAGCTTTGCCCCCTGACTCAGCTCCCTCTTCACCACAACAGTCCGATACAGCGACTGCATCACTGCTGACGCCGCACCGATCCGTCTATCGATCTCACACTCCATCACATATATTGGAAGGACTGCCCTGGATTGCCCTGGATTATCGGAAATTTGTAATGACAGCAGTTTTCAATCAGACCACGCTGCTGTCCGTTAAAATTAACAAGCACTTTGGAGCAGGGAGTGACCGAGTGGTGGAATTACGCCGGAAAGTAACGCACAGCGATGGACTGTTATGTACGACCTGGCAGCTCGCTGTGGAGACGGACAATAGATGGACTTTATTTCTGGGAGGAAAGGGGATGAACTGTGAAGGGAACTACCTGCTCTGGAGAACTGAACTAAAGCTGAGACCAAGAAAAAAGCGAATTCATTATAAATTTATGAACTGTTACTGGAATAATTCTCGTCCTCCTGAGAGGAGGTTTGAAGCAGCTGGACCGCTTATCTCTCCTACGCCGTCAACACTTTCATTCAAGGCCAAGCCACGGAGCTAAACCTGATAAGGACTGAGCTCTCTGGGTCATATTTTGCAAAACACTGACTTTCAGGCTACAGCCACACGAAGACAAAACGCTTATATTTTCAGAAACTTTCTTTATGAGCACGAAGTCAGCTTTGTAAACGTGTGCGTCCACATGGGTCGACTCAGGTCTGTGAAAACGGTGTAATTCATCTGCCAGGCCTGTGTGTGGCGCTGTGACGCTAACACAGATAATAGAACAAGATGTAGAGGGCGCATGCGCAGTAAACCTTTGTGGAATGTAAACAGGGAAAATTTAACGGATTCAAGGATTATGATTTACAGAAGAGACGAGGAGGAGAGTTTATTCTTCAGACGTAACGGGACTAAAGCAGAAAAACCTGTCAGTGACCGGACTTTGACCGTCAGTCCAAAAACACAGACTGGCTCGGCCGTGTTTTTCTACTTGTCACCTGTGGCTCACGGACTCCAGTGGAGCAAAGAGGAGCGGAGTAAAACCATCATAGATCCATGAGTAAAACTCATTATAAGGTCAGTGGATTATGGATAACAGACTCCACTCTGGTGCTGTGATGTCATCGTTTTACATTTACAGACCCCCAAAGCGCCGGACTCGTATGGACGATCCACTGGATTGATAAAATATCTTTGTGTTTGGTCCTCAGCTTGACCTCGTACGGACAGGGCCTCAGACTGTAAATAACCGCACACACAAACCCCCTCCCTAACCACGCCCCCGTCGTTCTGCGTCTGCCTCAACACGTTTCTTCAGCCCCTCCCCCCGGTCAATGGCCAGTCATCCTTCCCCTCCCCAAGAAAAAATTCCGCACGACCTCGTGTGCTGTGTATTTCCCATGTCTTGATGTTTCTATAATGTTCTTTGCCTTAACTGAACCTGATTGTAATTTCGCATATCTTCTTTTGTAAGGCGCATTGAGTTGCCTTGTGTACGAAATGCGCGGTATAAATAAAGTTACCTTGCCTTGCCTATATATAAAGTTGCATAATGCACCTTTAAATAAACTTGATTTTGGGAGTTATAAACATAAAACAAAAATCTCTTAAGTATATTGTAAAAGCAAAAAGGCTTTTGCATCCAACTATAAACTGCCTAAATCGCTTTTAACCGATTCCCTATGGAGAATTTGGACAATAGAAACACATTCGGTAAGACAGGAATGAGTTTGAACCACAGTTTAAACAGTATGTGCTTCCTCTGTCGTTGTTTGTGAACAAAAATATCTGCAGGATATTCATGATATTTTGTCCACTTTGTACTCAGGACCTGCTTGTTAATGAGATGAACTCCCTCGAGTGAAGGTGCAGTTTTGAAGCTTTGCCAGCATGGAAAGACAAAACAAATACATGTTCGTTGTACAATTGTATAATGACAATAAAGTTCTTAGCTCAAAGTTAAGCTTAAAGTTTCGGTCAAATGTAGGTTGACTATTTTTAATAAGGAGACAAAGTAACTCAACATTTATGAGTTTACGACAAAAAGCAAATGATTGAAAGACACTAATGCTCAACTCTGTTTTAATCATGAAAAACATTTCCGTGTCTTCTGTGGACCAGCAGTTTTAATAAAGAAAGCTGCTTTGACAAAGCGTTTCCTACCCGTCTCTCTGGAGGTCTGTACGAAAGCCTCCACTCCGCTCTCCCCGTAATTGCCCTCGGAGGCCAGCGTGGAGACAAAGTTCCAGCCCAGAGCGGTGACGATGTCCAGCATGGCCTGCGCCTGGTACGAGTCCGGAGGCACCACTCGAGAGAAGAAGTCATACCGGGTGTTGTCGCTGAGCTCCGGGGCCGTGGACGCGTAACTGATCTGCGGGATCTGTGAGAGGGAGACAGCAGAGGGACAAGACGAGACTTTTACAGATGGTTTAGTGCCTCACTTGACGGGGGAATTTGTAGGCAACTTGTCGACAGCGCAGTGCAGAAAAAGTTCTAGCCAGGATCTGGGTCAGTGCGAGGACCTCGTGGGAAGAACTGTTGATGGTGAAAAACAGAGCACCCATAGGAACAGGAATAATTTACTGGGCAAAAGTTTATGAGAAAATGATCAACTTACGCTGGAATTGTTTGGTCCAAAGAAATGTGTGTCTTAGCTCTCAGTCATCTAGGGGTAGTTCACTACAGAAAACCAAGAAACAAGACTTTAAGAATGGCTTCTTCACTTTGTGCACTCTTGGGTGTTTCCTAAAGAAAATAATCCTTTAATGTCTTGCTCTAGATGTGTTTTGAAATTGCTTTCACTACACAGCGTCTGTTAGCATCACCTTTTTAATACTTGTGCTGACAATGAGCCATTTCAACACACTTCAAAGTCCTTTGATACCAAACCCTCCCGCTCTAATGAAAACGCAAGGGCTTCAAATGAACAGTTTTAGTTTCATTGCATTGTTTTCATTACATAATCCACATAAAGGTGTGGGTTGGAGGGGCCATCGGGGGCACTGGGACTAGCTGCACATTTTTAAACCCCTCTGTCGGCACGCTTTCCCGAGTTATGGTTCCCCGTTACTCACTTATAATTTCTTGGATATACTGTAAGCTCCACCACATTACATTCGCCGACATAAGTGAAAAGAGTTTATTGTAACACCTAAAGCCGGGTGCACACTGCGCGATTTTGGCCGTCTGCGACCACATTGTGGGGAAAATCATAGGTCATAGCTCAAAATCGCAGGCCTTAGGTCGTGCAGTGAGACAGGGACAATTTAAAATAAAAGCATCGTACGACCAAAGACGAGCTGCGACCAACATCAGGCAGTGTCTGATATTTTGGAGCACTAGTCGCAGAGTGAGCCTCCTCTCGCTGCAACTAGGATCTCAGTCAGTGTCCCGTCAACACCGCCAGAGTCATAAGCAACAGAGGCCAGGCATGAGCGGGCCTGACTCCGCATTTTACAGGACGTCCCCTGCACTTTCCGCGGAAATTAACACACAGCCAAACAACACACAGCATCTGAAGCCTGAAACTGCTCTAGTGCCATAATAGACAAGAGCTCGTATCTGCCCTGCACATTGTTTCAAGCCCACAGGCCGTCGCTGGACCAAACCCGAACTGTCCTGTGTGTTCCTCACAGCGCCATTCATTTGTTAGCATGCTAAAAGTGAAAGCTTGCGTTCACTGTTTTATCACGTTCGTCTAACGATTACCTGCAGAGGGCGCTCCAGGCCCAGTTGGAATGCAAGCCAACACTTTTCCATCTATAGACTACTCAGAAAATCTTAAAAGCTTCTTAGGGAACTTTTTTTATTTTTTTTTTATTTTTTTTTTTATTTGAATTAGGACAGTGCACATTAATCAACACGTCAGCCAAAAGCATCAATGTAAATGTACCAGAATTAGCGTGAGAGCTAAATTGCATCCGTTGTCCTAAAAGAAACGGTAAAGAAACATTGATAGAAGGAAAATACAAACATACAAAGAACAGAACAAAGTTACAGTCACAGAGGTCAGTTACAAGGACAGACACAGGTAAGATAACATAACACGCCCAAGAAATTGATTAAGTATTGAACTTTAATTAAACTACCTGTGAGTGCAAGATTGATTTGTTTTTAACCAGATTTTTAGGACCTTTTTAAAGGTGTGGTAATTGTCACAGTTCCTGATATGAGCAGGCAGCGAGTTCCAAAACTGCGAGCCTCTGATAGACTCCACCGTTTGACCGAATTTAGTTCCACGACGTTGCACAATACAGTCTCCTCTGGTCAGAGCTCTGGTATTTACTCGAGTGTTACTTATTTGTGATATAAAATTCCTTAATGGTGGAGGGGCAAGACCTTTTAAAACTCTAAAAACTAAACAGGCATCCAGGAACTTCTGATAGCCGTCGAAATCTAAAATATTATACTTACTTACAATGTGGCAGTAATGATAATGTAAAGGCTTTCTATCCAGAGTTTTCAATGTTTTCTTAAAAAGAGACTTGATAGGGCTCATGTTGGTCTCTGATGTTTGGGACCATGTGGTATAACAGTACGTTATATGGCTGAAGATCATTGCATGCATATAAGCCTTTGCCGACTCTGTGGTCAGACATGGTCTTATATGCTTAAAATTTGACAAATTGAATTTAATGATGTGTGCAATTTTCTTGATATGCTGCTTAAAATGTAGATTTGAATCAAAGAGCACTCCTAAATACTTGAATTGTTTAACTTCATTTAATCTGTCGCCATTAACTATCACAGATGGTTGTTCGTTCCCTACTGGCTGACGAGAAAAGAACATGCAGACAGTTTTTTTTGTATTCAAATGAAGGCAAGAATTTTGGAGCCAATGGGACACTGGTACCATGGCTGCAGATAGGATTGCAGCAGCTTCACATTTTGTTTTAGCGTGCACATATAATACAGCATCATCAGCATATAACTGCATGTTAACACTTTTACACATGTTGGGAAGATTATTGATATATAAGCTGAACAGAATTGGTCCCAATATTGAACCCTGTGGGACACCTGCGGAACAATTGAGAAATGTGGACTGAACATTATCTATTTGTACAGTCTGTTTTCTGTCTGTTAGATATGATCTCATCCAGAGGAGGGCGCTTTCAGAAAAATTAAAACTGGATAATTTGGCTATCAGAACGTCATGATTTAAGGTGTCGAAGGCTCGTTTTAGATCGAGGAATACAGCACCCACATACCCACTCTTATCTAACATATATTTAACATTTTCTAAAAAATAACAAGTGGCGGTTTCTGTAGAGTGATGCTTCCTGAACCCAAACTGCATGGGATGGAGCGGTGTTTCACAACAATTTAGGTGTTCTGTTAGTTGTGCAGCAACCCATTTTTCCATTATTTTGGACATGATTGGTAGGATACTAATTGGACGGTAATTCTCAGGTTTAGTTTTGTCTCCTGCCTTAAACACCGGAAAAACCCTTGCCATTTTCCAATTTGATGGCACCGTTGCCTGTTTAATGGATACATTAATCAAATGTGCAATTGGACTTGCAAGTGCCTCTTTGTGAAGCTTAATAAAATCACTGGAAAGACCAAAGATATCTTTGGCTTTTGAGCTTTTTAGAGAAGAGATTATTTTTATAGTATCAGGGATTGTTATTTCTTGTATACTAAATAATGTTTTGCTGAAATCAAGTTCTTTACATGACTTGTCAGTACATTTTAGATGCCCTGTCAGTTCCTCTATTGAACCTATAAAAAAATTATTAAAGCACTCTACGATTGATTTTGTATTGACGGTTAATGTCCCATTGACCTGAAGCTGTAGGTTTTTAGGGTGATCCTCTTTGTTTCGTCCCAAAAGTTTATTCACATTTTTCCAAATCACTTTACCGTTTCCATTTGCACCTTGTATTATCTCTAAAAAGAAATTGGCTTTGGCTTTACGCACCTGATTAACCACTTTATTTCTGAGTGATGTAAAAATCTGACGATCAGTTGTGTTTCCTGTTTTTAAAGATTTTCTAAGAGCGCCGTCTCTCTGTTTCATTAACTTTTTAATGTCATTAGAAAGCCAAGGAAGGTTCCCTTTGTGTTGTTTGAATTGGCCCTTTTTGGTAAAACCAACTAAGGTTTCAAGGACCATCTTTAAAAAAATATCGGAGCTCTTCTCAATGTCACTCTTTTCAAAGAGCTCAGACCAATTTATTTTCCCAAGTTCATTATTCACATCATTATGTGCCTCCTTTGGTATAAAATGATAAATCCTCTCTTTGTTTGATGTGGATGGAGGATGTTTCTTAATTTTTCTTGAACACAGAATCAAATTGTGATCAGAAAGACCGGACAGGAAGTTAAAAGTCTTCAAGATTTTTTCGGGCTTATTGGTAAAAATTAGGTCAATTTTTGTTTTTGACACATTTGTAATTCTTGTTGGTTCTTTTACGATCTGAGTCATATTGTGCTTATCAGCTATTTGCTTAATTTTTTTCCTGACTGCTTTGTTATCCCAATTGATATTAAAGTCACCAACAAGAATTATTTCTTTGTTCGAATTACAATGATTTAAAATAATCTCAAGCTGATCATAAAATATCTCCTTAGCTGAGGGAGGTCGATACAGGCAGATCAGGGTGAAAGACATAGCAGAGGACAGTTTTATATTCAGACCAATACATTCAACAGTGACTTCCCCCGGCCAATTAATTAATTCACTTTTTAAATGCTCTCTCACATAAACAAGTACCCCCCCACCTCTTCCCGTCACTCTGTCTCTTCTGTATACATTATATCCTGGAATATTTACAGCTGCTGTTGGCGATGTTGGGGTTAACCAACTTTCACTAATCCCAAGTACATCAACATTGGAATCACATAACAAATGTTCTATTTGGTCTGTTTTATTAACAATGCTACGGATGTTGATATGACCCAGCAAAATTCCTTTTGGTTTTGATCGCTGATCCCAAATAATTTTAGCGTTGTTGCCTCTTTTTTTGTTTCTTAATAGCAGGGTTTAAGGACTTTAATTTTACGGTTGATGCATGTCTTTGTTTGGTATTTATTGTTGCCAATGAGAGTTGATATGAAGAACATTCCCCTGCATTAGAATTTCGATTTACTAGTGAGTCATTTATTATTATCTCTTCTTGCAGACTTACAGCTGGTGACAAAGGCCCGGTCAGCCACGGCAAAGCTCCGGGCAGCTGCGGTGGAGGCCCGGGCAGCTGCGGCAACAACCAAGTTAGCTGCGGTGGTATCCAGGTTAGCTGTAGTGGTATCCAGGTTAGCTCTGGTGGTATCCAGGTTAGCAATGGTGGTGCCCAGATTAGCTCTGGTGGTATCCAGATTAGCTCTGGTGGTATCCGGATTAACTCTGGTGGTATCCGGATTAACTGAAATGGTATCCAGATTAGCTGTGATGGGGTCCTGGTTAGCTCTGGCTTCCAGGCCAACTGTGGAGGTATCCAGGTTAGCTCTGGTGGTAGCAGTGGTGGAGGCCTGGGCTGCAATGGTGGAGCCCAGGGCAGCTGCAGTGATATCCAGGTTAGCTATGGTAGTAGCCAAGTTAGCTCAGGTGATAGCCAGGTTAGCTGTGCCACTCCCTGGCCATCATTATTTAGGGGAGGCCCAGGATTTTCTTCAATGTCACCGGCCAAAAGTAATGTAATCACAAGATTGACAGCTCCCATTAATGGTCTGGTTACAACCCTTTTTTTCCAGGTTTACTTGTTGGCAACCTGGCTTGACCATGATCTAGAAATCTTGTGAACAAAAGATGTTGACTCCTCATGGCTGGGTAGAAGATATGATTATCCCTTTTTCTTGGGCATGTTAAACTCAAAAGAAGATAGACAGATATGAAAGCAAAAAAACATACAAAAAACAGGCACGATCCGAGGTCTTTCGGTGTATTTTGAGAGTCTTTGGGGCAAACACACAGAACCTGCCAGAGTGTGTGTCTGCACCTCGGCGGCCATTTTTTTCTTTTGTTACTTTTTGTTACTTCACTGTAAAGTTCACGACCTCGCTTTGTCCACAGCCGGTTTTATGCACAGGTCGTCTCACTCTCTCATACATCCGTGGTGGACAGTGCCACTGACTGCTGCTTGATAATGGGCCCTAACAGGAACGATTGAAGGCCTGATTGATTTCCCTTCAGGTCCGGTTGGGGCCGGCCTCTCATCAGGATTCAGAGGGGTGCGGGACCGCGGAGGCAGACGGACAGCTCCAAGGCCCCGCGGCTATACAAGTGTCAGTCAGCAGCACAGAGCGGAGACAGGCTGAATTAGAGCGCTGCAACTGTAAATACTCAGCTGTCTGCGGAGGGCGCTATCACAGGAGAGCAGCACTAACCAGTCTGTTTGTTTGCGGCGACAATCAGCCGTTCCCATTACGCTGCGCAAGTTTTCAATTAAAGCCACGAGATACAGACAGCTCGGGTAAATGCCACGGAAAATCGCGAATGCCTTCAGCACTCTTGGATTTCTTCTTTTCGTTAATTTGAGTTTAGTTTTGAAGGAAGCAAGTTATGTCAATTGGAAAGATCTTGTCGGCAAAAGGGAACACCAAAATGTATTAAAAATGTTAATCGATCCGAGTCAGAAGGGAATTGTCACTTTATTTGAAACACTTTTTTCTCATACTGCGTTAAAGGTGCATTATGCAACTTTTATGTGAAAAATAAAGATATTTGTGCTTATTTGACTTGTCTGTGTGAGCAGGTCAGCATGGCGCCTTTACTTTCCATCACAGTGGCCTCTAGGACGCTCCGGGATCAATTGTTTGGAAGGTTGACTGTTGACGGACCCTCTCACCAGAAAACCTACAAAACTATTGATCCTGGAGCGACCTATGACCACCGTGATGCAAAGTAAAGGTCATGATACGCACAAATGAAAAAAATAAAAATAAAAAAACATAAAAAGTTGCATAATGCCCCTTTAAATTGTAATATACCGATTTCAATTTCAGTGACAAAATTTGAATAATGAATAGAGCCAGGCTTTTGGGATATCTTGTCAAAAAGAACCATGTTTGGATTACAGCGCCATCTCGGTCGCCTTGCGTGCTACACGTGGATACTAAACATGTCGATATTTGTGAATGGATATGCGTGAAAGAAGAGGGAGTGGTTTGTAGGTTTTTTTTGCAGGACATTTCTAGTTTGCTCGCGGACAAAACGTCATAAGATTAAAAAAAACTCTCGTCGCTTTCGCCTGCCTTAATGCATCGCGTGAAGTTTGTCCTATGCATTTGACCCAACCTTCCCGAAGCAGCCTCTTCCCATGTGGGCGTCCAAACCTTCGCATACACCTGTCCTGCACACACTATGTATTATTAATAGTGCTCTAATGGCCAGAAAACATCTATACAATAATGGGTATAAGAGCATAAAGCAGAGTGCATTGCATATGGTACGGTGAAAACCTTTTGCAGTAAAGTAGGCCAAAGGATACAAGCATTTGTTCGGGAATTGTATCCTCGACAACATCCGGAAGAAATGTATATCATCCATCTCTTCTCTCCCATTAATAATAAATTGTGTACTCATTGGAGGCATTAATACAAAACAAACAGCCTGATAGGATTACACAGGAGGTATAAACTCTGGCTTTGACTTCTAAATGTAGTACCTCCAAGCCTCCAGGTATTAGGACATTTCATTGACTCCGGATTGGTTGATAAGGTCAGTGATTTATGGATTTGATCTTCAGCGTGTGTTCCAATCAGGTATAGACCACACTGCCATATAACCCGGGAGTCCATTTCCTTGTTCTTTCTTTCTCTGCTTGTATGACGCCATAAGCTTGCCACGCAACAAAGTGAACCACAGGAGCTCATTTTTCGTGTGTCTCTGATGGTTCACTTTATCGCGTGCCATTTGACTCCCTCCTCTTTGATTCCCCCGATCACTCCGACACGTCCTAATCCTGTTACGAATCAAAAAGTTAAGGGCGTCAATCGCTAACGGAGGCTCCGACGCATTAGGTTGGAACATGATGCAAATTAATCGAATGTGATGACACTTTTAGATTGAGACGCATCTTTTTTTTTTTCAGCCTTCAAAAGAAAAAGAACAAGGCCGCCATCTTCACTTCGTCAAACTGTTGACGAGGAGTTGATGGGGAGTCAAACTCAAGAACACACTTTGCATAAGCCTGAAATCTTCAAATCGATTGTTATCATTTTGGCAGATATCTTTGGTAAAAAAAAAAAAATAAATAAATAAACTGTGAAAGCTGCACTCTCCCACCGGCAAATACCAAATTACTATCTTTAATCACCGGTGCCAAGTTCCCCGCCGGGCGTAAAATGATGATGTTTGTTGGGACAAAGCACATTCGAGTCACGAGAGGCAGTAAGGTTTAATGAGGTTTGCCTAAATCACTTTTTTGTTGACATGTTAAGGGTCATGTTTTCCCCCCGTCGGGCGCCATGTTTGGCCGTGTGTTCCGGTGACAGTGACGGATGCTCGTCATCGTCTCGAGCGTTCTGCCCCGGTGAACGCCTGAAGACGAAATCCATCCGGAGTGACAGCCGGGCGTCCATCATGTGCGCCACGCTGTGCTCACGGGAACAAACGCGAATATGTTTCATTAAATGTTTAAGTCGCTGGAAATAGAAGCGACAGGGTTTTAGAGATTCAACCATTCAAATGAAAAGACTACGTTAATCAATCAATCAATCGAAGTTTAGTTGTAGCACTTTACGACAGCACCAGCAAGACCAGGAAGTTTGTCACCGAAAGATGAAACAATTAAAAAACACAAAATGATGAAATCCTAGACATATTTCGCTGAGTTCTAGGTATTAAAAGCCAATTTGAGGAGATGAGTCTTTAATCTGGATTTAAGAAGAGACAAGTCCCTGAGAACACGCACACTGAACATGGAGGCGGTGTCAGAGTTTAGCAACAGCAAAGGAACTAGGGATGCACCGATCCGATAATGGTATCGGATATCGGAGCCGATACTGTGAAAAAAAACAATATCGGATATTCGAAATAGCCTGTCCCAAGGATAGTGTTGAAAATCCAGTGATCCTTGTTAAATGTTTTTTCATTAGTTTATTAATAGATATAGCCTTATTGATAATTGATCTGTAACATCATGACAAGATAAGATTTCAATGATCTCACAATGGAGATAAGAGGAACATTAACTTTTTCACTCAGAGAAAGCCACTTTTAAGAAAGTCTCTTGGTATGGCTTAATATCGGAAGCAAACAAGCAGCATCGGTGCATCTCTAAAAGGAACGCTCCCCTCACGGTTTGTACCAGGACCTGAACACGTCCAGAACCACTTGACCGGAGACCGGAGAGCTCTGCTGGGGCAGTGTATAGCTAACAACTTAGTTAAAGATAACGGAGCGAAGCTATGAAGTGCCAATGCAGGGAGAAGAGGATGGGAGTGACCTGAATGTACAGGTTAGAAGACGAGCTGCTGCATTCTGCGCTAATTGTAACCGATGGAGTGGCGACGGCGGGAGGTCAGCATAGAGAGCGTTGCAATAGTTCAACCGACAACTGATAAAAGCATGAGTCGCCTTCTCGAGGTCTTTGCCTGAGAAAAAGGGCTTAACCTTTGTCAAACGGCGCGGCTGAAAAAAGCGGCCTTTGACAACAGCATTTATTTGTTTGGTTGAACTTTGGCCTCGCGTTCCTGATGGCCTCGCGGACTGGGTTCAACGGAGCCAAAAACAACTCAGATTTAGTCTCTTTCAGACGGACAAAATAATGGATGGAGCCAGGTTTACATTTATGGATTCATTTTTTTGATATGTTTGTTGAATATTCGTTACATCAATGTTTACATTTTTTTTTTTATATATATATATATATACATCTTCTCTGTGTCTTTATGAATAAGCTACACGTGAAAAAAAAATAAAAAAAAATCACATTTCACCTTGTTTTTGGCAATTCAAAGCTCAATAAATCAGGTTAGGAATTAGAAAACAAAGAAATCCCTCTGGAAAACAAACCAATACTTTGTAGTATTGCAAGTACAAGTACAAGACTGAAACATTTGGAGTCTGTAGGAGCTTCTATAAAGTGGAGATATTGCTGCAAGAGTGTAAGGAAAAAAAAAAAAGTTTATTTCTAGCCGCTGTTATGGCCATGACATGTCTCCTATAAAGGAAATGACCATATTTGGACTACAGTGTCATCTCGACTTTTGTGCTACACGTGGATACCAAACATGTCAACATTTGTGACTGAATAAGCGAGTGACAAAACATTATAAAATAGGCCTGGCACAGGGGCGAATCTTGTTCTATTTTTACTCTGACATTAAAATGATGCTTAAAAGAAGAAAACTGGCTAAAAATGTGTTATAACATTACCCCACATGAAAGCTAAAAATTCAAAGATTATTTGTATTCCTTTTGTTCATTCAAGCTGAAAGTCTTGCACGTTTTCGTCTAAACTGAAAGAAGTGGAGCGCGAGTTTGCTTTTATGGTTTGTAGGAGACATTAGGCAGCTGAATGCATAGCTTGATTGACATGTATTATGTATACATAATACATGGACACTGATAAGGCAGCAGAGATCTCCAAGGAGTTCTTTGTCTATATCCAGTAGTACAAATATGCTATGAAACCTTTATTCCCATCATCTTGCCGCTGCAATATAATTTTTTGTAGTATAAGTTGAATCCTGAATTCTTTCCTTCAGTATGCAGTCGTAAGCCCCCAGTAGGGAGAAAATGATAGAAAATGCACCACACTGAGCCAGCCCTTAACACATGAATACAATAGACTGCATCTCATCCAGACGTCCTGCTACTGCTGATGTTTTATCATCCTAACCAAAAGGTGTACTTTGTGGCACGTTGGGACAGGCCAGGCCGACGCGACCAACGGAGTTGGGACTTGAAAATCAGTCGCCATTGGGCCGACCACAGAGGGGGGCTTTCATCTGGAGATGCTCAGATGAAGAGAGGGAGGTGAGAGAGGGTTCAGGCTGAGATTAGACACCCACCGAAAAGCAGGAGTGATCCTCCCACAGCAAAACAACAGCCAAACAAACCCAAGTCTGTGTGGTGCCTTTGTTATGTATCTACAGTCGACTCCTCTTTGAACTGGGCTGAATTTCACACAAAGGCAACACTGTCACCCTCCCAGCATCATGTTCTATTTATTGAGACTTTTTACTTCTTTCCAGCCATTGCTGCATCTGTACGTGTCACTGGTTACAATGGGGGGGGAATGCCATCTTCTCTTCGATAAAAGGACTATAGCTGCACTACTTTAAATGAGGTAGTTGAGTCAAATCTCTCAGCTGTTGCCTAAATGCGTTTCTTGCTCTCACAGACCCTCAGCACATCCCGATTGTTCACTTGAGTTAATTAGAAACACATCGAGAGCTGAGACGCGAATAAGGCAAACCATTTTGTCATTTAGTTCATTTTGTCTCCAGTGATTTTTGGTTCTATTTTAAGTTTTAATTTACAAATAATGCTTCTTCTGTTGGTAATCTTATTTGAAGAGAGGTGTGGGAACATGTGGATACACCTCACAATTCGATACGCGAAACATGGCTCATGATTAGGGGTGGGCCATATCGTATCGCATATTGTTATCGTGATATAATTTTTTTATTGGGTTGTCATTTTTTATATAGTTGTGGACACAATATAATTGATGTTACGCTCAGCTCCAGCAGAGCAGCAAAAACACTGACAGTAGAACACGGGGACAGGTGCTTAAAAAGTAAAATTAAATAAAGTATGTAAACTGCTTGAGTTGATCATATTTGCGAGGAAAATTATTATGCCGTTAACGCTGGGATCTTGAAGTAATTTGTCCATTGTCAATTATATCGTCAAATATCTCATTATCGTGATATTTCTTTTCCCCTCCTGGAACCGCCACCTTAATGTGGTGGAGGGGTTTGAGCGCCCGAATGATCCTGGGGGCTCTGTTGTCGGGGGCTTCGTGCCCCTGGTAGGGTCTCCCATGGCAAACAGGTCCTAGGTGACGGGTCAGACAAAGAGTGGTTCAGAAGCCCCTTATGAGAGACCAACAGGCCCGGTTAGAACCATGAGGACGTCCTTCTGTGGACCCACCACCTGCAGGAGGAGCCATAGGGGCTGGTGCAATGTGATTTGGGCAGCTCCAACAGCTGCTCCCATGACCCGGCAACGACAAGTGGAAGAAAATGGATGGATGGATGGATATTTCTTTTTCATATCTTGATATAGATTTTAGACCATATTGCCCTGATAACAATAACCTCACGATTTGCCAATACATGCGATAATCAATATACTGCTTCTGTTGACTGTGAAAGCAGTGGAGCGCTGCAGCCTCATTCATATGCAGGACGTCGATCATTAATACGTATGACATCATCAAAAGTATTAATATTGGAATAAAAAGAATCGTATCCTCCCACAAAATATCGCGATATATAAAAAAAATCGATATATTGTCACATTTGAAGAAAGACCAAACCTACTCAAAAACACCCCAAATTGTCTTCATTCAAGCTCTTTTTCCCCACATGTCCTCACCTAGTTTGAAAATGTGTTGTGTAACCGAAAAAGCACTGCATTCTGTAAACAATTAACCTTGTGGAGACTAATGTAGTCAAATTGACAGGGTCACTTTGTTCCTGAAAGCAGCGAGACGCGCTCATGATCTCATGGCGAGTCTGGATGTTAAGACCTAAAAGAATTTTAGGTTAGCAGTTTCCTTTTTCTTTTTTTTTGTTTGGGCTTTGGGGGAAAAAAGCGCCAGGGCCTTTCATGCTATTGATGTCGTTTCCATCTGCAAATACTGTACACTCCAGCGTGCCATTCACAGTGATCTCCCCAACAGTGACTCGTTTGTTGTTGGGACTGTATCCTCTGGGTGATATCTGACTCTGGCTGGTCTCGGATCAGCAGGACTCCGGTCTGAACATCGATTCCCTGTGGCTCGAACGGTTTCTGTTTCGGAGCCAAATAATGAGGGACACAAACAGGATTATTTTGGTGGGGCGGGGGGAAACAGACACCAGCCTTTGTGGTTTCTTTTACAGACTAAAGGACAGGGAGGGGATTTGACTCTCTTTGGGGAGTCCAGAGTTAGCATTTTGCAAGAGACACTGAACTGAGACTGCGAGCTGAACTTTTTTTGTGAGGCTCATAATCGGAAGAGTATTTGTTGGAAAACTTCTGAAGCCCTTACTAAACCAGCACAATGGGGCTGTAACACTCGACGATGAGGAGGGAGAGAGAACCTTCACCTATTACACAACGGTGCTTTTCATACAAGACTTTAAACAAAAGGCTAGAACGGCAGAGGATCAACCAAAAGTGTGGAGTTCATTCAGCATTCTGGGGAAACGTCTTGAAAATCTAAACCAAAAAAGCAGCCTGACCCATTAACATACATCGGTCTGTGCCGTTTTATGGCCAGTTCACCTCATTTGTTAATGTGTGGTCGTATATTACTATTACAAATCGAATGGAACCCTAGACACGCCCCTGGATCGACCTCAGGCAGATTTAAAACTCTCCTTGTATCGACAAACTTCTCAGGGTATAAAGATCTTTTGTCCTCCCAGCCTTACCTGCCCCGCTGAATAAAGATTTCCACTTCTCTTCTCATTTGCCCCCCCCCCCCCCCCCCCCCCCCTAGAGGGAGAGCGCATGCAGTGCACCGAGCCGCTAATTACTGGCCATTCTCTAAATAACAATAGACAGCGAGCGCGGGCCGAGCTAATTGTTGGGTTGGTGGAAGTGAACAGCTGAGTAAAGGCAACGGTTCAAAGTATGTGGGCGAGAACTCGAGAACAGAACACAAAATGAGCACCTTTTACAGGATTGAAAACACAAAGGATTGTAAGTGTGATGTTTGGGAGAAAATGTTACTAAGATTTTGAAATAATAGCAGGTGGTTTGGGAGTTTAATTCATGCATTTTCACAGCTTCATGTAAATGCGGTACCTTAAACAACGAAGAATAGACGACCCCCACGTGTTGTTATTTGTTCGCTTCCTTTGCTTTGGCTCCTGTTTGTGTTGAGAACTTTCTGTGTTTACCCCCACTACATTCGAAAGATACTGTAAATGTGTTCCTCGCTACTCCACTCCACAGTAAAAAAGCACATTTGGAAATGCGTTTTCTTTTTTAAAGCCAGATAATGCACACTCAGTGAACAGTAGGTGGCGCTTGCGCAGATGTAACCGTCAACTGCCACCGACTCCAAAAAAAATGTGAAAGGGGGTTTGTCCCCGTCGTGTTGCCGTACAGAGGGTGAATTCGGGTACAGTTTTTGGTACAGTCTTTGAAGCTGCAACGTCGTCTTTCATAACGTTTAAATGATTTGCACTTTCGACTTTGAATACTTCAGTATTTTCTGCAGCAAATACTTCGTACATAAACGTATCCCCCACATTTTCTCCAGTTCAGTGAAACGCCTCATTTGAAAGCTAAGACCTACAAAACGCATCTAACGTTTCTGTTGTTGTTGTTTGTTGAATTTTTTGCTACATTTCTACCGCGATCGAGCCACAGAAATGTGACCAAAGCGTGTCAAAAAAAGCAACAAAAACGTGACGAAAACACAAAACAAACAGGACGAAACCGTGAAAACGATAACGAGGAAGACGCTTAGAGAAGTTTTGTAGGTCTTAGCTTTCAAATGAGGCGCTACACCCTAATGCTCAACTGGAGAAAATGCACTCGGTTAAGAGGTTAAGTTACAATTTGACAGATTAGCCTTTACTTAATTATAAAATGCCTGGCCTCTGATTAAAATGTACAAACGTGTGCTTGATGTGGATCCGTAAAAAGCGCGTTTCAGACAGACCGGGACATTGCAGTCTAAAGGTGAAGTGTGCAGACAGCGTTGGGCGTAATGCTAGAGCTCTAAACAGCTTGTCCTCTAATGTGACACTGACAGGCTGCAGCTGGATCCAGTGACATGTTCCAGTCAACACAAACACAAATGTGCAGACCGGGGCCATTTAGAGCTGCATTTAACCAAAGAAAGCAAGCGTATTCAAAGCGTATTCAAGCAAATTGAACACGAATTACACAACCTACCCTAATATGTTAATAAAACTATTTTGGTGGATAGTTTAGTTGTTCAATTTGCTTACAACAAACGGGAGCAGAATAGATTTGGCGAAGGTGTCTAGACTGTAAAGATGGATTCCTCTGTAAGACAAATAGAGTGCGAGCTGACGTTTGAGGGCAGAAGAGGGAGACGGACTAATTATGCAGTATTACTGAAACAAAAACCTGCAGGTAGGTTTCTGATGAGGATATAACATGTGTAAAAGTGGTTTATTTAGCATGCATTACCCCTATCCGTTTAAAAGTTTCAAAGGAGACAATAGTGTCATACTTTTGTCTGTATCCGTCTGTATGGCGGCACGGTAGCGCAGCGGTTAGCGCTCGTGCTTCACAGCAAGAAGGTCCGGGTTTGATTCCTTTCTGTGTGGAGTTTGCATGTTCTCCCCGTGTCTGTGTAGGTTTCCTCCAGGTACTCCTGTTTCCACTACCACTAATAACATGTACAGTAGGCCAGGATGAAAGATGTGTGAAAGTATGGTGGTGATCGGCGCAGATTTGTGCAGTCGCAACAGCGCTTCTGTCAGTCTCCCCCAGGGGAAACTGAACACCACCGACTATGGAGGGAATGTATAAGGCAATGTCTGTGAAATGCGCTAAATAAATAAGGTTCTTCTTCTTCAAACTTTGCAGGCTGGTGAAACTCCCTCTCAGATCCCACCTCCCGCTGCGTCCTGAGAATCTGCTAATAAGCTTTAAGTGAAGTATGTCCTGCTGAGAGTTTTCGGAGCGCTCATAGATTTTGGATCCAGGTTTCTCCACTTCTTTAAAAGGGGCTCCTCTGTGCTGTTTCTTTGTAACTCTAAAAATAATGTGGAGCTGTCAAACAGTGAACAGAAAGCCCCGCCATTGGAAGAAAACGAGGAAAAAAATGACTTGGAACAGAGGAAGCGAGAGATGCGTGTCCTATAATTGCCGTAATTTCCATACATTTGAGTCAAGCAGCTGCGTGATAAACTTGTCAATCAGAAGTATTTATAAAGCCTATAGTTCTTGAGTTAAACCTTGAGTACATTACATCAGCAATTGTACTTTTATTATTTCACTTCTTTAGTGGACCCTGGCAGAAAGTGTAGAGGTAAACATGTTTCTATTGCCGTGCCAACCATGTTATACCCAAAGACATAGACAGAAACAAAAAGGAGAAGTAGCGTTCGATCCTAACGTATGCAGACAGTAGGCTAGTCCGGGATATTTTCCAGAGTCTGCTAGCCTGCTCAATGTATTTTTCTTATAGCTGTTAGCATTAGTCATTAGTGATGGGATTTACTGCTCTTTACTGGGAGCAGAGTTTATTGTTTATTGAAACAGGGACAATGCACAAAAGAAGAGAGGATTTGTACCAGATTTAGCCAAGTAGCTATGCAGTCCCTGGACAGGTAAGTACACAAAACCGTACAATTATAATCTACTATAAATGTAATCCACAATAAAATCACTATATAAAATACAGTATATACTTTTTCTAAAAGTGTATACAAAAAAACATTCCCTACAATTTACAATACAAATTTCAAGTAAAACTATTAAGATCTACAAACCATTTCAGACTGTCTGGAAGCTCACTCCACTGTTTAATGGAGCGAAAGTTTTTATCTGCAGTGGACCGAGTGGCTCTCGTATTTTGCTCAGAACAAAGTCTGACAAAGTTCTTCAGTGGCGGTGGAGCTGTATTATTAGTGATTTCGAATATAATTCTTAGATTATTGTATAGAATTAGATTGTCAAAACTGAGCAGTTTGTACTTACTCAGGATATTGCAATGATGATAAAGTGTTTTTTTGTCAAGTGCCTTTAAAGCCTGATTATACACAGATCTTAGTGGTTTGAGCTTGGTCTCCTTTTCCTGCGACCAGCTAGATAAACAGCAAGTAAAGTGAGGAATTACAATGGCATTGAAATAAGTGAAAGCCGCCTCGACTGTGAGGCTGTTTCTCATATGTTTTAGAGAGGATATGTTATATTTAATTGTGTTGGTTACCTTTTTAATATACTTTTTGAATGTCAACGTCTTTGTGATCCGATCATTTCAAAGAGCCATTCAAAAGACTGGATCTTTTTAATGTACAATATTAATAACTCCAGCCAGATAACTCACAATATGTAAGAGGCCAACGGTAAAAGGCACTTTTTTGATATTTACACTTTGAAAAACGTGAATAATATCTTATGCCACAACTATTAAAAAAAGGCTGCAACTGTCTGACAAATCATTTTTTGTGCATTTGGCTTTGACTTTAGTACAACAAGCTTTCACTTGTGTCGCCTGCTCCATGGGCTGATTCCTGTGTTTCTTCTTGAATCTAAATGGTACTTTCTATACAAATTAGTGTCGAGACGTGTCCTGAATTATGGGTGTATATTCGGCCCTCATAAAGATACTGAGACACGAACAGGAACACAATTATTCAACAGCGCAAGTTTGTATATATAACCTTGAATGCTAACCATAACTCTAACGTTAGCTACATGCTAATGCTAACCGCTGGCTTCGAGCACCAGTTTTTCTCTTCTACTAGAAAATCTGCTGTTTCCAACCATTCATTAGAACTTGATTTTTACTCCGCTTTATTTGTGTGTGCTAAATGTATAGAAAGAGTGAATCCACGCCCCCAGTATGACGTGTTGCCGTCTGTATCTACGAGAAAAGAGTCGATTCCTCAATCTGTAATTTGGTTCAAAACATTTGAATAAAAACAACTTTTTGCCCAAACCTTTCTTCATTAAATTGCTGCTTCGCCAAAGTAAAACTGATAAATGCTTAGCACAGATATCATCCATCAAACTAAATCATAATTCCAAAAGGATTTAGCCTGTCAAGTGCACTTTAATGAGGCAACATGGTGGTGCAGCTCCAGCCTCACTGCAAGGAAGTTGTGGGTTTGATATGCAAACCTGATGGGGTCTTTGTGGAGTGTTCGTGTTCTCCCAAATGGTGCTTTATCACACAACAATCTCCGTATAATTCACTTTTTTGGTTTGCTGTTATAATTTAACTGATTTTAAACCCAGCGGGCAGGAGCATGTCACACTGACCCACAGTAGTGGAGTAAAGTCAAGTTTTTTGTCGGTGTTCTGATAATTTGGTCCGACCTCTTGACTTACACCGCTCCATTAGGAATAAAAGTGACAACCAGTTTGTTTGGAATGGGCTAGAAGAGTGGAGCGATGACATTTTGGTACACGTTTAGTATATATTCATCCATCTACCAGACAGACAGACGTGTTGAGTAGAAATGTCAACGTAGCTAAATAACAAGTCTGAAAAGTAAACAAGATGTGCCTTATGTGGATTTATAATTACCAAGTATGAGACTAGAGTCAGAAAGGCCAGACTGAGAACTGCGGTGTGTTCATTAAGTGTGCCACAACGTTATGTTAAAGCAGTACTAAGTAACTTGTTTACCTTAATAAATCCTTTTCGTAGTCTCTCTGGGGGTAATACAAGTGTTAATGGGATGATTGGAGGGTCTTTCATATCCCCCTGGGGTCTCTGGCCAGAAAACCACAATTGCAACTTGGCTACCACCGGGTAGGAGCACCAATACACACAAATGGAATCACGAAGAAGAAGCTAACAGGCTAACGGGCAAAGCTAACTGCGGGCTAGCCCCACTCAAACAGTATTTACAGCCAAGTTTGAGTGAAAAACGTATCTTCATTGTGTAATTGGATGTACAATATGCCTCTCTCCCATTGCCTTTTCTGTCAGCGTAGTATTTACTCCCACGGACAATTAATGAGTACAAAAAAATGCACCATGCTACGACACCTGCAGTGGTGCTTGTGGCCTCTAGGGGCACGAGTTACTTAGTACTGATAAAAAAATAAAAAAAAATAAAAAGACTTTCCACCTGTGGTCCCATGGGTTAGGGTCACACTATGTTACAAAATATAATGTTCATAAAACAATGACTCATCAATACCCATTACAATTTCACAATTTACACAACAAATCCACAAGCACATTCCACCTCGCTTATCATCACCGAGTATGGAGTGAATGAATAATAGACCAAAATTGTAAAGCGACTTTGAGCGTCTGGAAAAGCGCTATATAAGACTAATGCATTATTATTATTATTATTACCTGCACATGCACAACATAAAATGTTCACTAACACAAACAGCGATATTAAAACTGTCAATAAAATAAATCGAAGTCTGGAAAGTCCGTGAATCCTCTCCCTTACAAAGCATGAGGCATATTTTTGCAGCTTGTGAAAGTGTAATCATGTCAGTACAACCCAGCGTGCTGCCTCTGAATGTGACGTGAGACCGGCTGCTCGCACAGTATCAGCAGGCGCCTGTCACCTCCATCTCGTCCCGGGCCGGGCTCCCACAGCTTAACCCCAAAACGTCATCGCTGCCCTGGGACAGTCACTGATCCACTGTAGCTGCTGTACTAGGGCGCGGGAAGCCAAAGTGTGCAGGGGTGGCCCTTCATGATGATTTTGAAAGAGAACGTCAGCACGGCGACATACTGTGACATCATCTGTCCGCGGCAAACGGACAAACAACGCAACACGTCTGGATTATAACCTGAGGCAACGGCATGTGCAAACGCAGCACTGAGCTCGGTGGGAGTTTTTCTGCTATGGCGTTCTTGTGCAGTTTTTCATATACTACTACATAAACTTCACTCCATTTATCCAGGCATGGCAAATGCGTATATGATTACACTGTTGAAATCTCAGCTATAGATTACCAAAATAATCATTTTTAAAATTCTTGAATATGCACAGTATACCCTGTTTCAAATTATTAGGCAATTTGCGTTTTTTTAGCATTAAAATTGAGAACAGTGGTTTTGGTCAATATGAGTAAACCTTACCTGCATATTCAGGTTTTAGCTTCCTTAGGAGTATATCAAATATTATGCAATAAATGGTGCGTCAAATTATGCAACTCAAATGAAAATCAAGAAAGTCTCACGTCTCTTTTTACATTTTTTCTGAAAATAATTAACAAACTCCGCCATCTAAACAGTCATTAAACGTTTTGTTTGACTGCGTGCATTTAAAATGATGGGTTGTGTTTAACGGTGGACAGATTCAATCTGTCATATATTGGCCATGGTTAGTAGCACTGAACAATCTGTACTTTCAAGATGGAGAAAATGCATTCTTCTAACAAGCTTTGTACATGTTTAAATAATGTTTAAAACTGTTCAGTATCTCCTAGATCTCTATTATAGCCCATTTAGCACAAAAAATAGAAGCTGTATAATAATTCAGCACACCCAATTTCAACGGCCACATCTCCCCCTCAATAAACAATAGCACATCACCACAGATGCTTCAGTCCAACAGGCTTTGCATTTTATACACTTTGAAGTTATAAATTGTGGTGGCCACAAAAACTCATTTGCCTAAAAATTTCTAAACATGGTGTAAACTAAAACTAAATATTGTTTTTTCAATGTGCTTAATACAAGCAAGTGCTGAATTTAAATTTTCATTCTCACAAAAAAACCTATCCACACGGCAGCATTGGATCGAGTAGGCGGGTTTTACATTTGCCAACAACAACACGCACATTTATTGCTACTGTTAACAATATGACAGCGACGAGGAATGCTGCTACAAACTCACAAACAAAAATCCCTGTTGAAACAATAGATCGTATTCACTTACTCTAAACAGAGCCCTCAATGTTGATAAGTGAGTATCAGATTATGACAAATTTTAACATTCACACATTTTGCCTATGTTTCCATCCAGTGACATCATCTGCACACCTTCTTTTTTTAAATACAGAAAACACAAATACAAATAAAACAAATCACGAGACAATATCTGCATACCCAGAGGGTCTTTCGAACATTATGAATGTCACATGAACAAAATGTATGTAATTGTTGAATGACCACAACATTTAATACAACAATATAGAGGTTACGTAGGTGATGTCGCACCATAGCAACAGCCCCGTAAAAATTCTTACTGTGACACATCAATCCAATACTATTAGCTTCTCAAATCGCCACATACCGCTTGTTATTGTAAATTACAGCTCCCCCCCCGCCTGAAATTCACTCGTGTACTTAGACCCTAACCACATCTCCACGATTGTCCCGTCAGATGTAGCCCGTTATGTCTGATGTCTCCGCCTCTTCTGCTCTTCTGCATACTGCTAATGGGACGTCCGCAGGGCACAAGGGCGGCAGCTAAATGTGGAGAGGCCTTCACTCCAAACAAAGGTTACCGCTAACGTTAGCCCCAATTTCTTTGTATAGAAATGAGGCAAAATCATTGTAGCTTCCAGCCATTATTTTTATAGATATGTTTTTATACATAATTGCTTGAAGATGGCCTCGAATATGAATGGCCTCTGGGGTTAAAGGAAAGCTTGCCTTTTAAAAAGGAATTATCCATATTATAACAAAATACCATCTTCAAAGGGCCTGTTGAAGATCTGATATAATTAACATTTCTAGTGTATATATAGTTAGTAAATGCTTTATGCGGACAAGCAAGCATTAGGCTGTCATACCAGCACTATACCAGACCTGTCAAGGGCTAAACCAGCGTTGAAATAGGACAACGGAAGTATAGTTCTTCTGGACAAGGAAGACGCAAAATGACTATAAACAACTAGAACTGTGGAACAACCGGAAGAAACTTTTAACAATTACACCAGCAGGTAATTGCACTTAATTTTGCCAGTCCTTTTAGAAAGCCAACAGAAAAACCAGCACGGCCTGCCCACAGCTAGGCCTGCCACGATAATTACTATATCGAGTTATCGCTCGATAAGTAAAATGAAGGACGATAACATTTTTAGTCTCGATAAATGCACATGCTGCGTGTGCTTAAAATAAATACAGAAACATGAACGCTATCACAACGCGTATCCCTGTGCATAAAGACAGCATTGAGCACATCAGCCGTGTCCCCGCATGTATCCAGATCATTTATAGATCAGCGCTGCTTTTGGAGAGAGGCGGGGTGTAAACAAAGTGCTACTACGTAGTAGCTGCTGATTCCGACACTTTCTGTGAACTTTATCGCGGAGCAAGAGGGACTTGTGTGAAAACCCTTGGAATTCCAGCCAAAAGAACTCATCACGGAGAGAATAACAACATTAATGCGACTGCAGGTTTGTCCAACGTGAGAACAAAACAAAACCACCGCCCAGTCTGTGTATCAAAGCTAATCAGCGCTACTGTTAGCGAGAGGAACCCGAGCGCTTTAGCCACTGTCCAAATACAAGCGCGATGGTCCTGAGAACATTACTCAGTGCTTAGGTCTATGTTACAGAGAAATGCTGCAGCGGTTTGACAAACAGTCAACAAGTTTCCCAAAAAAAGCTGCTTCACTCCGTTGGCCGTGTGTACAGGTTATATTTTAAAAGAAAAGGAAAAAAACAAATTATATGGCTACTTTACTTTTGCAGTAATGCAGTATTATCTGAAGCCATACATTTAATATACATTTTATTCTAACCAGGTTTTATTTAACACAGAAGTGAGTTTTTGTCAGGAAATATTTAACCAGAATAATGCAGATGAAATATTATTGTTATTGGGATGTTTTTAAAGATGATACTGTATATTGACTATTTGAAAAAAATATATATGTTGTGACAGGCCTAGTTCAAACACAGAACCTGGTGAGCGTGTAAGTTATGTTAAAAGGTTGAGCAGCACAGATGGATACAGTGTCCTAGAATATGTCGACCCTTGTAGTTTGCACTTTGTTTGGTATACGGTGGTAATATTGAATGTCAGAAGTTCTATACATTTCAATTAAAATAGTTGCTTACAGTTTTCTTTTTATTGCCTATAGTATTTGCATTATACTCAATATTATCATTTATCGTGATATTTTCTGAGACGATATATCGTCTTCAAACATTTTTTATCATGGCAGGCCTAACTACAGCAACTACATTTCTAGAGCGGAACATATACGCAAGCAAACAGGAGGCGGAGTAAACCAATCAGCAAAGGGCGGACTGCATTCATATTCGAACAGGGTTATGAACAGTAAATGGTCTCAACTTATATAGCACTTTTCTACCTTCATTAGGCCCAAAGCGCTTTTACAACAAGGAACTAGCCACCCATTCACACTCTCGATCACACACCAATGTACGCAGACACTGGACGCAAGGTGGGTGAAGTGTCTTCCTCAAGGACACGACGACAGTGTGCATCTTCAGGAGCTGGGATTCGAACCCCCGACCTTCCAGTTATGAGACGACCCGCTCTACCAACTGCACCACCGCCACAAAAGTCATCTGCTGTTGATGTGTTCTTAGTCATTTACCGCAGATTGGAAAAAAGTTCTCGGCTCCCCCGTGCGCCATATGTGGATTGTTATTGTAAGAAAGTAAGAGCTCTATTTTGTGGACCAACCTGACCAGCATGTTTTTGGAGGTAAGGGAAACCAGAGTAACATGTTTCATCTCCTCCTTCCTCCGCTTTCTCTCACTCCTTCTTATCTTCATCATTATCCTCCTCTTTCTACCATGACTCTGACACCATTCTTCACCTGCGGGTCACCTGTGAAACTCCACCTTACAATTGAGCCAGGACTTAGTGACTGCAAATAAACAAATCGGACTGTATGGAACAATTTGGCAGCAGCTGCAAACAAAGATGTCCTGCAAAATACAGAGGGGTATCATTCTGGACTTGCCAGGCTATAGCCTCAGTCACCCCTCACACGGAGCGGAGGAGCAGCTCAATTGGGAACAGTAAAAATGACAGAAAATGTCAGCCATGTGTCTGTCCCTACAGGTTTACACTGAGACGGAAGTAGAGCCAATTCAGCTCTTAACAACAGCACTTGGTCCACCTGAGAATAGCAAAGAAATGCAAGCTAAAGCAAAACATTTTGATTTGACATTTCCTCTCATTCACGTAACTGAGAGCATCAGTTAGGGCTGCAACTACTTTCCACACCTTAGTCTTGATATTTTTTTAGTACAACTTACAATGCATGTATGTGCCTAGAAAATACTCCTAGAAAATGCAGTTATGCGTTTCCAAGGACATCACGCATAGTTCCATTTTGAATACCGAAGTAGAATTATGCAGTACTACCACATGTAACAATAACTCTACTGAATGATTGTCTTGTCAGTGTCAGTGGCATTTTTATGTACTCGTAATTATTGCTCATGAAGATAACAGTTAAAACACGGCGTAGCAGCGCTGTCTGTCGAGCTACAGCAGGATTTACTAAAGATCTGCTTTCTTCCTCAGACTAAATTAACACAACAAACAGAAAACAGAAAACCTTTCTCTGTGATTTTTACAGTTTGTCATGTTAACAGAGTCCCAGTCTGAGTCGGTGTTTAAGCTGCTCAAGACGTTAGCATGCTACCGGTTAGCAACTGTCAACCATTCAACACAATAAACACATGTGTGGCTCACATCTATGAACACTGAGGAAATACTACAGTAACAGTTCAGCTTTGACCTATGCCACATGTTGTATCCAAGGCTAGATGTTTGAAGTCGGGTTCAGGGCTTTCTCTTGGAGAGGTCAGAGCTGAGCTGTTGAAGCTAAATGCTAACCGGTAGCATGCTAACGTCTTGAGCAACTTAAACACTGATTCACTGGTTTCTTCACATAAACCTGTGTCTCTGGGGCTGTGTTTTTACTGTTATCTTAATGAGCAATGATTACGAGTACAAAATTCCACTGTCAGTCATCAGTTGTCTTTCATTTATATCCTGAGTAGAGATATTGTTACATGTTGTAGTACTGCATAATTCTACTTCGGTATTCAAAATGGCCACCATAACAACAAAAGTTCGCATGACTGAAATGCTTTAATACAATCCACCAGCAGATGGTGCACTCCTTCCTCTTGTCTACCGGCAAACATGCAACATGTAATCAGTGCGGGAGGAAAGAGTTTGATCACGGACAGGATCAGAAGAAGTTTTGCAAAGGTGGCTATAGGCTGAAAAATTCAGAGGAGCTTTTGAGGAAATCTCAATGTGATGTATTTTGGAGTATGGGCTGGCGTTTTGAACACACTGAATATGAGGGATTACTGAAACATGTGTGAATGAATCAAACCCCCAGCTGGGTATGTTTTTGATGGGGATAAAACATAACATAAAAGCTTAAGAAGACATATGGTATGGGGTTTTTAAGGTAGACAAAAGAAAAACATAAAATGAAACAAAAAAAAGGGAGAATATCACAATAGTCTTGAATTGGGGGATGAAAACACTTTCCGAAATCTAAATCCTTTCATTTATATTTACTTAAATCTAGAGGGGGGTTATGCAACAACAGGAAAGACACAAGTCAAGTACTAAAACTGCTTCCAATAATCTGCAACTAAATTTAGACTCGACCAAATGGAATTTTATAAAGCCACGGAATCCCAACAGCCACACCGGGATGACACTCATGGTTGTGTCATGACAGCGCTAACAATACTTCATCTTGATCTAAAAGGAAACATTTGGTGTAATACCTCAGGAGATTCTTTTTTCAGAGGTCAGAGTTAACCTGCTCCCATCTATGCGGCTTTCATTTTTACATCAAACAACGAAGAGAGGCAGAGGATAAGGAGCACGCTTAATCCCCGCGTCGCTCAAAATCTACAGTGAGCTAATCTTTCTTTCATGTTATAAATAAGAGGTGAAAGATATTTGTTTGTTTATTGTTTCAAAATGTGCCACTTTACTTAAACAAAAGGGGTGTAAAAGTATGCGCTAGTATGAAGGAGTCTTGAATAGTTACACATTTTGGGAGATCAAGCTTATAATGCTACATCCACACATTTTAGTTTGAATCCATGTTAGCAAAAAAAATGTACATCTCAGTCAAAAGGAAGACTTCAGCAGTTTTGTAAAAATATTGTTTCTTCTTGCGATATCGCTCTATAACTGCAGCGAACAAACTATCAAACACAGGAAGGAGAAAGCCGGTTTCGTCTTGCATCTTAAAATCTTGAATCAAATGTTTAATTTAGTGTGTTCCTTGGAGCAGACCGACAGAGCTCATCTTTTCCCCGTGTTATGAATAAAAAGGGGTAGTGCCTTTTTTTGCAGACGGATCAGAAATGGGATCCTACGGGGAATAGCTGGGCCCAGACAGCGGCTCCGATTTGACGCTGAAATTTCACACGAAGCGGGAGAGACGCCGGTTTGACCTCAATGCTTCAACTGCCAGAGTGACGGCAGAGGGCAGAGTTCAACTGGTTTTCATTTAACACATGAGCGCACTCTCAATTATTACACGGAATAATAGACACACGAGTAACTGCGTTTCTCCTAAGGCTTCTCCGAGCAATCGTAGCCTGGTTTCAACCCTGGTTAATATATACGGACAGAAAGCTTTCAATGCAATATAAGTCCTATGAGTCCTGTTATTATGTCGAAGTCTGATAACAACGATGTTCAATTTTCATTTGAATCTACAGTAGAAATATAAAGAGAAGGAGGCTCCAACGTTTTTTCTCCCCAATTACTTTTACAAATGTAACTTTTTTGAGCTTTTCTTCTTCTACTGCTGAAGTGCTCTGATCTGTACTTGAATTTTGTTGCATCACAGAGCTCAAAGCGTGTTCATCACGTCGCCATTGCAAGTGAAAGCTTGTTTTCACAGTTTTTTTTTTTTCACTTGTCATTCCCACAAGAGCCTGCAGAGGGCTCTCCAGGCACATTTCAAAATCCTGACCAGCCCCGTCTCTTACTCTTTACTGTTGGTCTTGAAAATATTTATAAAATAACCCGGCCTCCAGACACGTGTTGTGAGTAGGGCTGGGTACCGTTAGACGATGTCAGTCTGGTATCGAAAAATAAAAGTATCGAAAACAGGTACACATTTGGAGAAAGAAATGAAAAAATTGAGTTAACAGTTAACATTTTTGGGAAATTGGGGAAAAAAACGTGTCGAAAAATTGGGGGAAAAGTGAAAAAAAGTGGAAAAAATTAATTAGGGAGGAAAAAACTTCCGGGGGGGAACTAAGAAAAACTTGGAAAGTGTTTTCCTTTTGTAGTTAAATTTACACGTTTTTGTAGACAAATGATACAAATGCAAAATAAATGAAATGGAAGGAAAATAAATGAACATTATTAATCTGTTTTATGGTTCTATATGTATAGGAATTGAAAAAAATGTAACAGTAGCCAAACACTTGTTGTGAGGCAGGAGTTCTACTATATCACTATGCCATCATTTCACTAGCAGTTTGGCAAAAGACTTCAGTCCTTTTGTCCTGGCAGACATATTGGTTTCCGAGGTAAGATAAATGACACGAATTTCACAAAGCTTTATTAAAACCGTCAGTCGGACTAAGGGCGCTCGCCGCAGACGGCTTAACGAGGCCCCTAGCATCTGGACGTTAATGAATTGTCGCCACATTGAGCTAATTCTCCTCAATTAGGCCCCATTAGCATCGGCTCCTCCGTCTTCTCTGTTTTTCACACACAATGACTTCTTCTGTTTCCTGACAGAGCAGCGCGATCAGGTGACGAGGAGCCGGATGTCCACAGAGATGACAGAGTGAAGGTTGTCTCAAAGTTTAGGACACTCAAATATCAAATAAATGAGGCAACATTAGCGCTGTCAGAGGGTTTATGAATACAAGCGCCTTTCAGTTTGACCTCAGGCTTTCGGGACACGATGCCAACGCATTACATTTCATTATTCATTCGTTCCTCTAAAAGGCGTCAAGATGTTTGGAGTCTGTTCCAATAATGAAGGGCATATCATCCGGCAGGCGAGTTTACAAAAGTGGCTGCTGGTCTTGTGCATTTAAGTGACCGGTATCCGTGCGTGTCATGGAAAGATAATGGTGGATGAGTAAAATTCAGAGCCTCCCCTAAAGGGCCTCTGACTGTCCCGGGCTGGAGGAGCGCCATAACCTTAACCTCAGTTAAGACTCAGTTACAAGAAGCAACTTGGCCTGTGCAATTCATCAAAATGTATTTAAATCAATCACTCAATTGTTTTGTATATCCAATATCATAACAGGAGTTACCTCACAGGGCAACTCCTTACATTATAATAATAATTATTACAAAACTCATTATTACATAAAATAGTATCATAAAAGAGGGGGTATTGTGCTAGCTTTTTGCAGGTATTTGGCAACAACATCAAACACATCTTCAACACTATCTTACACTTTGTTGATTAGAAAATGCAACATGTATCTAAAACAGTTGAACCAAAATATCCTGTAGTTTCATTTCCTGATTTTCATGTGGTCTCTCCATAAGCAACTTGCAATAATGTGCATGTTTTTTGATCATCCAAAGGATATATTTTGTTTTGTGAAGGAAAAATAAAGACTTGAAAGGGACAATTACTTGAAAAATCATTATAATTGCTAAAATAATCGTGATTATCATGATTTGTATAACTGATTCAACTTGCCTTTTCAAATCGAATAGCACAAGCTTGGCCTCAGTCTGGCAGTCCCAGCCTGAACATAACATTATGCATCCTAACATTTCCAGTAAGCGTTTTTTCGCCCTCTAAACATCCCAAGCTTTCAATGTGGTGAGTGATTATGTTAATTTGAACGGGTTATTTAGCCTCCTAATGAATGAATGCGCCAATTAACCTTATCAACCCACATTAACTCCGGGCCATGTCACCACTCAGAGCAGAGCGCGAGAGCGAGAGCGCCCACCCCCCCTCTCCAAGTCAAGAATGACCAGACCAAATCAGAATGTGAAATTTCTGTCCACAAAGTTGTCCACAAACCAAATATGAAGATGGGCTGTAACTATGAAGAATTGAGTTAAAGGCACAGTGAGTCGAGATGTGCTGACAATAGTGTTGTCAATGAGGGGTGACATGCTTGATGGCATAGATTAGAACATTTCTGATACATTTTTTAATACAACTGCAGTTAGGGATGTTCATGATCAACCAATTAACTGTTACTAATTACGTAACCGATTAAAGCAGTACTAAGTAACTCGTGCCCCTAGCACCACTGAAGGTGTTGTAGCATGTTGTGTTTTTTTTTACTCATTAATAGTAAATTAGTAAATACTTCGCTGACAGAAAAGACAGTTAGCTTTGCCCGTTAGCCTGTTAGCTTCTTCTTCATGATTCTATGAGTGTGTATTGGTGACACCTACCCGTAGGCAGCGAAGTTGCCATTGTGGTTTTCTGTCCAGAAACACCAGGGGGAGATGAAAGACCCCCCAATCATGCCACTAACACTTGTATTAACCCCAAGGGGACTACAGAAAGGATTCATTAAGGTAAACAAGTTACTTAATACTGTTTTAAGAGCCCTTTGCCCCGTTAACTGCGAGTGTCACGTGATGCACTGGATCCTCGAGGCTCTGTGCAGTTCATATCAAGTGAGTGACATTGGCGGGAAAGGCGGTCTGTAGTAAATCTGCCCTTAAACTTAAGGAGCGCAAGCGTGTGCGCAAAACATAAAGCTTACGAAGAAATTATATGATATAAGGGATATAAACGCTCATGTCACTTTATGTCCTCAATCTAAAACGGACATGAACTATCGAGAGAAAAGTGACTCGAGGTGTTGCAAGGTGTTTGGAGAGGTACAGAGCGAGCGTCATCAGCTGGACTCTGCCTTCAGACTGTTGTTTTGAACAAATAGCTGACTGCAGCTCAGCATCAGAGCACTCCGGGAGGGAAATGTGGAGCGGTGTATGCGTGAATCACAACCAGGCACCTGGGTGATAGGAGCAAAGGGTTAAATTTCTGTGCGGAGATTAAACGTTTAACCAATTGTTAACCGTTAAGAGCACCAACTATCAGTTATAGAAAAATAAGAAAACATGTATAGTGTGCTATGAGCTCCATTAACTTTGAAGAAACACTAATGCAGGAATGCCTGGTGTACAATGAAAAAGTCCTTGATTAAAGACAGTAGTAGTAGTAGTAGTAGTAGTAGTAGTAGTAGTAGTAGTAGTAGTAGTATGTATGATGGTTTCGCTATCTTTGAGTCATAGTTAACACTCAAGAAAGTTCTGATGAAATTTCCAAATCTCATTTCCAGGGAAGTTGGGCCCTAGTTGGGACCCAAATGTACATGTTATTAACTTCTACCACCGTCTTCCCATTTCATCGCCCAAACAACATATGTCTGTATGCAATGCCACCATTTGGTCAGAGTCCAGGAAGTACCCAGGTTGCTTACAGTTAGTTCCAGAACCACAAACATCACTGCACAAGTCTTAGCATCAATACTTTAACCCCTCATGTGAGAGACGGAAGACTTCCCAATAGATATTTCAGATTGACAATGGCTTTGAATGCGAAACAATGTACAGTAAATATAGACAATCTGCAGTACCTACTTAGGACATAATGTGAAAGAATAGCACCAGTATCTCTACAACACTAGGACAAGGCTTGGGCCCATCCTGTGTGAAATTATAATCTAAAACACAGCAGTCTGTAACACAGGCTGGATCACACCTCGGCTATGACACCTCCCACAGGTTCACTCAACTAAAGAATTTTGATCGGCTGCAGCGACAGTGAAGAGTGTCTTAGCTCAAAAGGAAAGGGCAGACTGAGGCATCTCCTGTGGAAACCTATTCAGATAAATAAGAGTCAAGAGCAAAAGTACACACCGGTATTATTGCGGGTGTACACTGTGCGATTTTTGGATGTCACGTTGTGTTTAGCTGAGACAAGTTTAGTTTCGCGGAAAAGTGCAGAGAAAGTCCTGTAAATGCGTAGTCGGAGTCCGAAATTTTGTTCACCGAGGCACGCATATGGAAATGTGTACATATGTTGAACTGGGTGAATTTGAGAGCGGTAACCCGTCCCCCACTGCTTTATTCAGG
Source organism: Proterorhinus semilunaris (assembly GCA_021464625.1). NCBI lineage: Eukaryota > Metazoa > Chordata > Actinopteri > Gobiiformes > Gobiidae > Proterorhinus > Proterorhinus semilunaris. The sequence goes on along the minus strand of CM038356.1, from coordinate 23,539,733 downwards.
CCTTGAACCCTAATACCAGCTCTGTCTCACAGTGAAATGTTAGATTTGGAGGTTTGGACTGCGTCGAGTTATTAAGCTCGCGGTACAAATTCTCTGGCGATGTGTGCCTTGTTAACTAGACGCCTGAGGACCACCAAAAAATGGTCTGAGAGCCGCATTTGGCCCCCGGGCCGCACTATGGGAACCACGGCTTTGGAGTATCACTTTAGTTAATAATGTAACTCCGGAGGGGAGATGACTAGTGGCCTACTATAATGATTACACTATTTCCTGATAAAGTGCAATAAGGTCCTGGTGGGGATTCTTAGTTTGGAGTCAGTCCTCATTTAAATGTGTGCATCTTATTACCATGCTATTACTGTGCTTTAAAGTAAAGTGTTACCTGTCATTGTTAGCGCTCAGAATCAGATCAGACTTTTGAACCATTAAGTAGACAAATCAACCATCTCTGCCTAATCCAGTGACCCTGACACAGAAGCGAAGATGTCAATTGCACCATACTGTACTTTTCCCTGTCATTTATCATTTGGTAATGCTTCAGCCGATGGAGAGCTGCGGAATCTTGTGCTGTGACTCAAAAATGGTTGAACACTTAGACCATTGCACTCCTTCAGAAACTACTCCCAAATCAATAGCCGTCAATGACCTTAGACCGTAACTTGAAGTGACTTTCCCACTACCTTTCCTGTTTCGATTCCACACATACTGAAGTGAGCCAAGGAAATGTTCAAAGGAAACTGATTCAGAAGTGAAAACAAAATAATCAAATCAAATCAAACTTTATTTATAGAGCGCTTTTCATACAAAATGTAACACAAAGTGCTTTACAGTGCTTAAAAATCATTAAAAATAATAAAAATCGTCCCCACCAGTAAATATACATAAATAACTACAACCCCACCACCCACCACCCGCACACACAGACACACAGACGTACAGACAGCCCAGCAGTTAAAAGTCTTAAATAAAAATGGACATAGAGTTGAGTACGTAAGGCTGGGTACAGATGGACCGAAAGAGGAAACATCATCCAAATATGATTATGACATGGCCTGGAGTAAAACTGATGTTGCAGCGTCTAGTGTCCCATCACATGATGAGAGCCGCGCGTCCGCGTTAAAATCACCACGGCTGAGTCCGTCCGTCCTATAGCTATGGAGCCCCTTCAGTGGTGGAGATGTTGACAGCGCCAGTGGGAGGCAGCGGCAGTGAACCTCTGCATCAGCACAATGTGAGCTCCTCTCCAGCTCCTTCACCCCCCGAGGCTCCGAGGGCTAATTTTAGATAAGTGATGTGGTCGGGCCTTTCTGTCCTCATTAGACGGGGCCCTTTTCGCTTGTGAATCACTGCTGCTTTTAGCACTGGGGATGTTTCGGTCTTCGCCGAGTTACATGGATATTTATATAAATGTGGATGTCTGAGTTAAGTTTATAAAAAAGAAAAAATGGCTCGGTTCCCTGCAGTTTAAGTCAGACGCACTTTTAAGTTGATGCGGGGGAACAAAATGGGCTTTCGGAGTGAATTTTCAAGTGGTGAGCATATGAAAATAAAGCATATACAGGAGTGGGCCAGGAGCAGGCTGTCCCGACGTTAGGTGAAAGTAAACTAACCTGCTTCTGAAATAAACTATGGAATGATGCGCAGTTTGCATGATTAGCTAAAACTGTATGTTGAACTGTATTGCCCTGTGACTGACTATAGCTACATTCTATTCTCTTGTTTGGTGCAAAGTTATTCTCATTCCTATGTACATTACGTTTCATGAAATAAACGCTTTACTCTATTAAATTATTATGAGCTTATATTGGCTTTCAGTTATAATTGGGATGATATTATTATTTCACCTTACTGAAACAGTTATTTTCAAACTCCATGCCCTGTTTTAAACCAAAAGGCTTTGATTTATATGGACTTTGGATCCATCACTTTATCAGTGATCGCACGGATGTATATTCTTGCATAATGTTTAATCTTCTAGTCTCTTTTATTGAAGTTGTTCACGTGTAAAGAAGGCTAAAATGCATCAGAATGCAGGAAATTCCACCAATGCACATGACCCCATGACCCATGAATCTAAACCCCCTCCACAAAATGTTGACGCCAAAGCTACGCACTTGCATACTACAAATACGGCACACACACTGCATTCAGCACTCTCTTTTTCCTTCCCCACAGGAGTGAACAAACACAATACAGGGGATAAAATGGACTATGACTAAAAATGGTTTTGAAAACTGGAAAAATCAGGCAACAAATAGTGAAACAAAGTAAACCTACTTTTGGTTCACCCTGTACAACTTGTATAATAACACTGAACTTGTTATCCCAATGCTGTCTAGCATTATGTCATTAGTTTAGTTTAGTTTATTTGTTTATTTGAGCAATACACATTGTGCTCAAAAGGAGTGGGCTGAAGCAAAAAGCTTATGAGCCCCCACCCCCAAGTGCAATACATAAAAAAAGAACATTTCAAAACATTTCAAGCAGCTACATTCATACAGACCAACTTACAACAAACAACAAAAATATATAAACTCTTTATATAATTAATTAAACCAACGCACAGCTACAACAACAATCTAGTTTCATATACGATGTCTAGAACAAAGTAAGTCAAAAAAATGTGTTACTTAATATATTGCTTGCATATTTTTACCCGTGATTACAGAGTTACTTTTATGGTATAAAGGTACATTAATAGATATTATAATTTGAGATATTGATACTTTCCAGTTGTCATTACCATTCTCAGTATAATTTTAATTTGGGTTTAATTATCATCATCATTATTATATATTTATTTAATTGAGTTATATGTGAAGTATGCTGTAGCCCTGCACAGTGTGGTGCATTAAAATGCCAGAGAGTGAGCAAGTTGAAGAGAGCAGTAACTCCTTCAACAAACCCCCTAATGCTGCGTTTACACATAAGCACGATGCGTTACGAATGCCACAAATGCACATTCGTGGCCAAGGATCACGAATTTGATGATTCGGGGTCGAGGTTTCACGCGCCGCCACTAACTGTTGCGACCTGTTACTACGCGTTACGATTAATGGCACGAATTATTACGCACGGTCACGAATATGCGTCCCGCGCTGCTGCGTGGTGTTGCGCGCTGCCACGCGCTGTTACGGGTCACTAGGAATATTCGCGTTCTGTCCGAAATCTGTCAAGAATTGGGCGAATGTGGAGTGATCTTCTTCCACCGGGTTGGAGGCGGAGCAGAGGCCGTGCTCTCCCCTGAGTCATTGGGCTCGTCTGGCTCCAACTCCCGAACATCAGGTACGACCCAGGAGGAAGAAAGGTCGGAGGAACACTTTCAGCACCCCGCGGAGCGGCAGCGCCAGGTGCTGTCCGTGGCTTAGAGCGCGGATTGGCCGACTTTGTGACACTTTTCCTTGGCATAGCTACTGCAGGTACCAACATTTACTTTGGGCGTAGCGTGGGTTTCTGTCAATTTTGAGCGTGAAAACAGTGATTCTGCTCTACGAATGCTCTACGAATGCTCTCACGCTGAATTACGAAGCGCCACTACGCATCACGAAAGGACGCGCTCCGTTGCGAACTCCACGAACAGAGGGTGATTCGTGACGTTCGTGGAAGATTTTTTGACAGACAAAAACTTTCTCCACGAACGTCACGAATGTCACGAGCTGATGCGTTCTGTTAAGAATCCCATTGAGATGCGTTAAGTCACGTCACGAACGTCACGAATGACGGAAAAATGACATTCGTAACGCATCGTGCTTATGTGTAAACGCAGCATAACAGCTGATTTGTAGATGATGTTCCCATGCTGAGTGGTGCATTAAAAGACAAGGTTTAGAGCCCGTTGGGAGGGTCCCTCTCAACAGATCCATAACCTGCCAACCCTAATTCTCCGTTTGTGAATTTGAGCAATAGAATGACAACCGTTCCAAGCAGCAACACTCTTCCTTGATTATAGAGGAACAATACACATAATTGATCCCACTGCTCCCCCTAGTGGCAACGCATTTCTTCTTGTCTGTATATTTCAAAAGTCTTTTGTTTGTATTTATATTTGAACAGGTTGATGTTTGGACATCGTTTCAAATCCATCTCCAGTTTATTCCACAATTGTACACCATTAACTGTTGGACTAAAACTTTTCAAAGTTGTGCTATGTTTCTGAATCCTAAAGTTTAATTCATCACGTAATTCATAACGACCAGTACGTTCTTGGAACCTTCTTTGTAATTGGTTTGGTAACAATTTATACCTTGCTTTGAATAACATTTGAACAGTTTGGAACTCAACAATGTCACAAAACTTCATGATCTTTGATTTTAAAAATAATGAGTTTGTGTGGTCCAAAAACCCAACTTTATGAATTACTCGGATAGCTCTTTTTTGCAACAATATTATTGGTTTAACTGTGTTTTTATAAGTACTACCCCAAACCACAGTACAATAATATAAGTAGGGCAAAATCAGAGAACAGTATAAGGTATGTAGAGCTTTGATGTTTAAAATGTGCTTTGCTTTTGCTATTACTGAAATGCTTCTAGAAATTTTTGTGGATATATATTTAATGTGAGATTTCCAAGTAATTCTGTCATCAATAATCACACCAAGGAATTTGATTTCATGCACTCGCTCGATAACAACACCTTCTATCTGAATTGCTTCCTGAGCATTGGAGTTACAGTTGCCAAATATCATCATTTTGCTTTTACTCAGATTTAAAGATAATTTATTTTGTTTGAACCACTTGTTGACACTTTTGAGTTCCAAGTTAACAATCCGACACAGCTGCTGTAAGTCGTCTCCTGATGCAAAAATATTTGTATCGTCAGCAAACAAGATAAATTTAAGTATTTCAGACGTTTTACAAATGTCGTTAATATACATATTAAACAATTTTGGGCCCAGAATAGAACCTTGAGGTAAACCACAGACAATTTGTCGACAACTCGACTGATAATCACCGATTTTCACACATTGTTTTCTATTTTTTAAGTAACTGGTAACCCACTGTAGAGCTACCCCCCTAATTCCATAAAGTTCTAGTTTATTAATTAATATATCATAGTTTATTGTATCAAACGCTTTACTCAGGTCAATAAATAACCCTATTGCACATTTCTTGTTATCTACAGCATTAGTTATTTCTTCAGTTATATCAAAGAGCGCGTGTGAGGTTGAGTGATTGTTCCTAAACCCAAACTGATTGTCCGAGAGTAAATTACACTTTTCAATAAAGCTGTCGAGTCTAGAGTTAAAAACCTTTTCTAAGATTTTAGAGAATTGCGGTAAAAGGGAAACAGGCCTATAGTTTGTAAAGAGATGTTTATCTCCTGCTTTGAACAGAGGAATCACTTTTGCTACTTTCATACTATCAGGAAATTGTCCAGTTTGCAACGATAAGTTACAGATGTAAGTTAACGGCTTAGAGATACTTTCAATAACAGTTTTTAAAGTTTTCATGTCCATGTCATGGTAATCGGTCGAAGTTTTATTTTTACACCCTTTAACAATTTCCAGTATCTCCTTTTCCTCCACAGGTTTGAGGAACAGGGACATAGGATTTGCTTCTATCAGATCACAATTATAGTTCTCAACGTTTACAATTTTTGCAGCAAGGTTCGGTCCAACATCTACAAAGAATTTATTAAATGTTTCGACTACTTCATTCATATTATTTAAAGTGTTATCCTCATCTTTGAAATATTTTGGATAATTAATCGTTCTTGGTTTATTTCTAATTATACTATTTAAGATGTTCCATAAACCTTTAATATTATTCTTATTAGTATCCAACAACTTATTATAATAATCCTGTTTACATTTTCTAATGATACCTGTCAGTTTATTTTTATATTTCTTATATTTATCCTCAGCTTCTTTTGTTCGGTTACTTATAAAGTTTTTGTAAAGATTTTTTTTTTTCTTGCAAGCATTTAGTAAACCTTTAGACATCCATGGTGTTTCTTTACACTTTCTGTTTTTACTGTATTTCTTCATTGGGCAGTTTTTGTCGTATACCTTTTGAAATACTCGCGTAAACTCATCATAAGCCATATTCGTGTCATTCTCTCTGTACACAATACTCCAGTCTTGAGCTAAAAGCTCCTTTTTAAATGCATCAATAGTTTTCTCTGTTTTTACCCTTCTAAACCAATACTTGTTTTCCTCTTCATCTTTTACATATCCATTTTTATACATAACGAAAACTGGAAGGTGATCACTAATATCATTTATAATTAACCCGCTGACTGTGTCACTTTCAATTTCATTTGAGAAAATGTTATCAATCAAGGTTGCACTATGAGTTGTTATTCTACTTGGTTTAGTGATTAGAGGAAACAGACCTATACTGAATAAAGTATTTATAAATTCGTCCGTCTTTTTATGTTTATATGGGTTTAACAGATCGATGTTGAGGTCTCCCCCCACAAACATGACTTTATGATTTAATCCTGAAAAGTGCTCCTCCATCCAGTTAGAAAAAACATCTACATCAGAGCCAGGTGTTCTATAAATACAACTCACAATAATATTTTTCTTTTTTTGCCTTGTAATTTCAACAGTAAGGCATTCAAGTGTATCATCCACCACCATTGTCTTATTTTCCATTACTTTATAACTATAGTTGGAGTCTATAAACATAGCTACGCCCCCTCCATGCTTGTTCTTTCTGTTCATACTTATAAATTCATAACCATCAATAGAAAACTCAAATTCTCTGTCATTATTGATCCATGTTTCTGTGATTAGAATGACACTGAATGGTGTGGAAAACTGTTTTAAGAAGCTTTTGATGTGGTCAAAGTTTGCATAGAGGCTTCGACTATTGAAGTGGATTACAGTGAATGCCTTAATGTTCTTAAGTTTACTATTGTACAGATCCTCTGTGTAGTATTGACAGTCATTGGTAGCTCTAGTAAAAAAGTTATTTTCCGGGTCGATGTCGATCTCAGTGTTCTGTAGGTCGTATTGAGAGAATGTAAAATCCTGGGAGTTTGCTTCAGCAATTCTCCTTATTGAAAAGTCCAAGTCGGTGCTTCCTATAGAACTATATGTATTACTGGACATGTGAAATTATGTGCTTTTACATACCAAAATCCATACGCTTTTCCCGGTGTTTATACTGGATGTGGTGTACTGCTGCGTGGACGTATAATGAGTTTGTCATATCTCAAGAAGGCGATCTCCCCCCTTTCTCGTGCAGCTCTCAGCTCCGGCATCAGTTCTTTGCGTTTTCTTTTTATTGATTCGGTGTAGTCCTCGTTTATGAAGATTTTTGTTCCTTTAAGTCGTTTGGCGCGCTGCAAGATTTCCTCGCGATCCTTCCACCTCAGTAGTCTGGCGATGATGGGTCTCGGCCAGTCTCTCCCGCCGTCGTGTTTCCCTACGCGGTGAGCCCTCTCCACCTCCACCGCGTGATTTAGCTGTAGCTTCTCCTTCAGTATCTCCTTAACTTTTACCTCGGCGTCGGCCCAGGTCTCCCCAGGCGACTCCAACACTCCCTCAAATACCAGGTTGTTTCTGCGGCTCTGTCCCTCCAGATACTCCAGTTTGTCCGTGATGATGTGTAAATTGTCACATACTTTGTAAAAGTCCGTTTGTAAAGTGTTTGTGCGCTCCGTGAGTTTCAGATTATGTTCTTTTAAAGTGTCCACCTCACCTTGCGTGAACTGCAGGCTTGTTTTTAGTTCTTGAATGTCCTTAGTCTGTAAATCCATGCGGGTGTTTGTTGATTCCATTATGAGTTTAATAAATCCTTTGAAGTTCTCCTGTTGTTGTTGAATTAATTCCCTGAACATGACCCTCTGCTGCTCCATGAGCTCCGTGACTCGACTGAGGCTTACGTATTCCTCTTCCACCGCCGAATCTGCCTGTTGCTTCGCCTCTATTTTCGGCGGTTTAGGCATTTTGCTCCCTCTCAGCAGGCCTGAATGTTCTTAATATTCTTAACGAATATTTTGATATTCTTAAAAGCTTGTCATGCCTTTGCCAATTGAATATTTTTGCTTTAAAATGTAACACAAAGCTGGTAAATAAGCAAATAATAAGCACTAAAGCTATGACTAAATGTGCTAATAGTTCCATCAAGTAATACAAAGAAAATGCTATTTATAATAGGTTTTAATGAGTCAATTATTAAAACCAACCCTCCTGTTTCACAATCATTATTGAAAAGGTCAATGAGTACAGCTTTACTGCAGGAAGAACGTTTTTCGATCACTGCATTGAACCCTAAACTTGAAGTATTTTGACTTTGGTTATATTTCTTTACCATTGCGGGATAGGGTCAGATCAGTGGCAGTTGTTTAATTTTTTTCACCTTAACACCTGCTTGAAAAAACATTCGCATTGTATTGGGTCTGAGCCTTGCAGAAAGCGAGGGGGAACAGCTGGAGTGGAAATGACACGTTGTGAGCCGAGGCGCAGACAGAGCTGTAGACCCAGGAGTGTCAGAAGATGTGACTAAAAGACCAAAATAATGTAGAGCTGTGATTTCTCGTGAGGATTTGAACTAAAAACAGAAAGACGTGTGAACTTTCCAGATATACTGGTAGTTCATACAATTTGGACTCCATTTTTAATGTTTGACCAAGGAAACGGCCTTTACCTTTAACTGCCAATGTTTTGATGCACAAATGACTTAATGACTCATCTCCAACTCATGACCAACATATCCAGCCTGTGCCTAGGGCTGTCACGATAATTTATATATCGACTTATTGTTCAATAATAGGGAGATGAACAATACCGATACATTTTGGGCTCAATATTAATCGTCAGTATATTCATCTTCTATCTATCACTCTATCTATCTATATAGAAAGATGGTTAGAAAGCGGAATGAAGGAGGCCATTTTTATGATTTCAATAGACAAGAAGGTTTATAACTTGCACTCTATCAATAGTAGCCTTCTCCGAACCAAGTTAAGCCACAACATCAAGGGCACCATTGAGTTGGAGATACAACCCTGGTCAGACCAATAGACAGTAAAAGCAGCAGATACCAAGTCGGTACGAACATACGTGTAGCCGATACCCACATACAAGTCATTAAAGTAGCTGAAGCCAATGACCAGATCTGCATTTCAAAAAGTGTTGCCCAATCCCTGAGGCGCGTCTCACCTTGAACAGTCTGAGGATGTTGGCCACCATGATGGACACAGAGCTGGCCGACGCTCCGATGACCCCCACCACTTTGTCAGGTTTGGCGAAGATGGGCGGCTCGCCGTTGGCACAGCGCACGTCGGACCCGTCCCGCTCGATGAGGGCCTGTACGAAGGTGAGGGACTGCTCCAGGGCGTACGTGTCCCGGGAACATGTGTCTAAAATCCTGGCCCCGAGTGTCACATTGGGCAGCAGCTCCGGGTCCTTGTTGATGAGGTCGATGGCGAAGAGCATGGCTTCCAGTCTGTGTATGCCCTTCTCCTTTTTGAGCTCGCCGCAGGGCATGCCCCTCTCGCCGCGGGCGTGGATGGGGAACAACCCCCCCAGAATAATGTCTCCATCTATCCGAATGGAGTGGGCGAACTCAGGCGAGGACTGCGGGTCCGAGGAGGGAGAGGAGGGTTTGGGGGACGCTTCGCAAAGCAGCCAATAGCTTCCCAAAACGAGGAACGAAAAGAGATCGGAAATCCAACTGGAGGCCATTTTTGGGGGCGCGGCTCAGGTGTACGGGGTTGTCATGTGGTTACTTGGTCCGGATGAAGAAGAAAGGGGCGTGGCCAAAGCAGAAGCAGCCGAAACATGCCAAAGGGGACATGCCACCTACAAACAGCAGTGCCCTGTGCGTTCAGGGAAACGGACGTCAGCGATGCAGGTCAGAGGAGGCATCAGGGGCGGGGCTTATGGGACGCGACAGCTGTCAGTCACATGGTATCAGGAAGCTGAAGCACAGAGAGGAAAGGGTGGAGAAAACATTTACTGTCATTATTGTGCATCATTAGTTTCATGAGGGAATAAAGGTGGGAGACCTCTGTATTGTGGTAATCGGCGCAGTTTTCACCAATAGCACTTAAATCATCAGACTGAATGAAATCGATCTAATTGTAATAAGATGTCTTAATACATTCTGAATCTGGACCCACAGCAATGTAGTTATCCATTCCATTGTACTTATCATTTATGTATGGTTTGCTAAATGGACCAATAAAAAAGCTTTCCATTTCAGATGCACTGCGCATTGACAGGCAAACGAGCAATATGACGTATAGCTCTGTTAAAAAAAAAAAAAACATGCCCATATTAATAACCTGTACTAGCCTCTATAGTAAAAGTGTGTAGGCTACTTTAAAATATGCTATTGTATAAGTTTTAACAATAGAGCACGTGAAAGAGACATGGAACGTGAACTTCAGGTGCCCGTGTCTGCACCTGAAGTTCACGGTCCACCTTACAGTCATAGATCAGAGCCCATAAGTTTTCTTATATGTCTTCGCACTGCACTGGTCTGGTGCGCAAAAGATTTGATCTTGGGGCATGTAAAAGATAGCTGCCAATACACGTAGGACTGTGGAAGTACGGCATTATTTCAATACAGCTTTTTGTCACTTAGCCTATTGTCAGGCTTAAATCTGTGTCTGATCGATTGCTCTAGCTACTAAAACATACGACGGTCTACTGCAGAGCAATTATTTACGAACAATCACCTCGTGTGCAGGTAAAAAGCCAATTTGTAGAAACGGTTAATGGCGTTAATGGAAGTGTTGTTTTTATACCTCAGTCCGGAGCCCGAGCAGGTGTTCCCTCGCGCCTCTCCTGCGCAGATGTTTTGTTCCGACTCCAGATGTTCGCCTAATCACAAACTGTTGTCTTGAGACTCCTTCGCGGGACCACGCGCTTTTGTCCCGCAACTGCAGATTCCATCCACTGCTCACTCGCATCCAACAAGCCCACTTTACGCACGCCGGGTGCCAATTATCCAAGGCACGGCTCCAAACCCAGTCATTTGTTGCAAACCCTCAAATGCTGATTTTAAACAGTTTTAGAGTTTTTCTTTGTGTCGATGCCATTACTAGAAAAACGCACTTGACTTTTGTGATTTATCCACGCAGCAAGAAGTGTGGCACTGGCTGTCCTGCGTCCCCAGCCGGGCACCTCCGTTGGTCAAGCAAAACCCGAGGAGTACAGGTCCTATCCGGTGCCCATTGGTACAGACAGAGGCTCCTGTGTGCGCCCTACAGCAGAGCGGACCGTGGACCAAATAGATCTATCTGCGTAGAGCAGAAGAGCGCTCCGTGCAGTTTAGACCGAGTTGAACTCACTGAGCGTCACAATGCAGCCTGTTACTGACACGGCCAAGACGTGGAGGGGGCAAAGCGGAGGCAGGGCGCACTCTAGCGATCCCTTCAGCAACTACACTCTAGATCTCTTGTGCGCAATCAGATTTCTCTAAATCGCATGGGGAGCCCAGCGGATGCACGTTTCAGGGCCAAATTTGGCGCCGGGCCTGACTTTGTCTACCACGCACTGCCTGAACGTTGTCTGACACAACAACACAAAAGTAATGCACCAAGGATAGTTTTATGGCAAATAATTCATCACATGGATAAACAAAGGAGGTGTTTAATTAATTCATCTTTTCTATCTCTCTCTTCTTATGAGAGTTGATCAGATGAGTTTTTCCTGTCCTCCCTGCGCACAGGAGTGGCCCACGGTCTCTCTTTGTCCCACAGAACAAATTATGGACATGCGAGGGATACAAACACAATGTAGTTTCCGGTCAATTTGGTGTGGTTTTTACTTAGTTACCACAAGTAAAAACCTCAAAGCCTCGCCTATCACTTCACTGTACTGTATCACGGACTAATGCGCCATCTTCTGGCATGAGTGTGTAACTATAACTCAAACAAAGATCCCACGTCACTCTTTCTCATAAAACAAACAATACAACTAATGTTAATATACGTTAGTTTATCACATGTGGCTTGGTAGCTTGTTTTTGGTTAGAGTTTGGTTTCATTTTTAGAAACTAAACTAAGAACCCCAGAGCTTCTAGCTTAAGAGCATACTGTGTGAGATGCAAAAAAACAATGCAAACCTATTTTGGTTAGTTTTTAAAGGTTGGTACAAATATTTAAAAATCATGCAATAACATATTAAGCTTTTGAGGTGTTCAATATCACCACGACAACCTCTAGATTGATGAAGGTGACGTACTGTATGATCATCAGGGGAGACGAGTGAAGATGCCCGCACTTGCCAAGATTGAAGCTAATGAATGTTAGTTTTGGAGACTTCATTGATTCAATACATTACATTTCCCCATTCCTTCCCGTAGCCTCTCCTCGACCCCGGTTCTCCCCCTTTCGGACAAATAAAGCCAGCGTGAGAGACATCAATTGTGGGAAAAGCATCTGAAAAGCTTACGGTCGTGTCGTAATACTTTTTTAAAAATTCAAAGCATTTCTAGAAAGGCAAGCAACAAACATCTTGATGAAATGTAAACCTCTAATAAAATATGGAGAGAAAAACAAATCCATTTTGATTGAATTTAAACGCATATCATCATAAACTTGAAAAAGGGGAAATACCTTAATTGTTAAAAGAAATAAGAAAACCAGAAAAAAGAGGGAGACACAATTTAATACTGCATATTCCTCCTCAATATACAGTATTGCACTGAGTGGGATTTCTTCGGTTTAGAATCACAGATTTTGGAAAAAAGCTGCTTTCTTGACAACAATATGTTCATACTGCTACAATGCTTAATGCTGAACAGCTCCAACTTTTAGGGGAAACATAACAGTGAGTTTAGCTCTTACCTCCTTCAGCATTTTTGAAACCGCAGCATATTACATGCATCTACAACCTGATGCTTGGGAGCTAGAGCCCCTCCTCAGCCCTTTCCTAACACAACAGATATCTATTTAAGCTTGATAGTTAAGCTTTATCTTGAATTATGAAACCGTTTGCTCATTGTGGTGGCTGTGTGCTACAAATGTGGTGTCATTTATTTAGCCGAGTTGGTATTTGGTGGAGCAATGTGCATTCATGTTTTTATTTTATTTTGGTTTTTTCAATTTCTTGTTTATTGGATCATTTCAAGCCAAGACCCACATTATAAAACTGGTTATTTTTGGTAATTCAGTAATGTATGTATTTTTTGTGTTTGGAATAAAATATGCTGTGCTCATAGGTTTGGCGTGGATCTGACAGGAATGCTTCCCCTGCCCTACAGATGCGCTCTCAAATACACCAGTGTCTTCCTCCAGGCGTCTTCCTGAGCTCGAGCGTGGGGCACAGTCTCTCCACCCCACAACAACGTGCCTGGATTAACACAGGGCAAAATGCTTTTCAGGCAGAAGCCTTCAACATGAATTGGCTTTTTTTAAAAGTACAAAACAGAAACTTGAGATTTTAAGAAAACCTAAGTATTTTTTTTTTAAAGTGTGTGTATTCCTTACATGTTTCTTTTTTCAGGACCGTTATGAAAGTGCCGGCTCGAGTAGGTGGAGTGTACGGCGGCTCGATCAGGTGACCAGTTTTGGGATATGTGACCAGAGTGAGCAGGTGACTGTTCCCCGCCTCCTCCATCATCTCCTTAATCTGACAAACAACAAAGCATCAAAATAAAATTATTAGCTTCCGGAAAAATGGAATTCATGTCTGTTACGTTGATGCGATGTCTACCAAAGACAAGTAATATTTTCCACTGAAACAACCGCAGAGTAGGGCTGAACAATTTTGAGAAATAATCTAATTGCGATTTGTTTTCTTCAATATTGCGATTGCGATTAAATATGCGATTATTGTTGCAAGGTCCTCTTCTCATGTATTTTTCACCTAACACAAGCAATAAATCAGCCTGTTTCATAATAAACAATATTTGAAGTGAAAATTGCAACAAAATTGTTGCTTGACCTATTCAAAATTTGTGTGGACTGCACTTCTTAAACTGTCTGAACTTAACAGTACAGTCTATAAATAAATGCTAAATTATATAGATATTAAAAAAAAATAACTCACTGATCCAGTCAGTAACATCACCCACTAAAGTGCAGGAAAGTAAGAACAAACGTCTGCTTTAACTAGTTGGAAAAGTTTTAGGAAATCAAACTCCCAATTAATACAAAATAAGCTATTTAATTTATTAAATAGTACTTTATTAGTTCGGCCAATCAAATCCCAGTCTGAGCTGCGACTCGTAGTTGCTTCAGATGCGCGTTATTGATGGACACGGAGAGGCCAGATGGAGCACACGCCAAAACACAGTGGAATTAGGAGCAGCATTTTGGTTTTGGGATGTAACTTTGGACAATATGAAGATACGGATACTTTATGGTCATGAAACGTCATTATGCTTTTGAGACAAGTTCTTTATCCACAACATTCCCAAACATAAGCCCCCTAAACTGAGCCACAAACGACTCTTTACTTTTTACAATCAGCACAGACTCACCTATATATGTCTGTGGAGAGACGTGTGAATCCGGAGGTGAGGGAGTTTCTGTGATCATCAGAGCGTGTAGTAGCAGCGACGGAATGGCGGGATTAGCGCTGTGGCTAACGCAATGCTAACGGAGAAAAGCAATATTCCTTCGCGGTGGCTGCATGATAAACGCTGATATTTTCACTGTACATCCACAATCTACCGCGCACCTTAACTAGACTGAGACGTAAACAAAAGCACGCGGCGGAGCGGACTTTGCTGCCATATCTCGTTGCTCCATTTACTTCCCAAATCGCGTGCCCTTCGATTACGAAATCGCGTTGTGTAATATCGCGATAAAATTGCAAATGCAATTAATCGTTCAGCCCTACCGCAGAGGCTGTGGTTCAATACCTAAATAGTTCTATGTACATAAACATGAGAACGTGTGCTATCACACATGTTAATAAAATACAACTAACATCTCAAATGCAGTGAACTTACATCCATTGCAGACTCAAAGGCTGGCCAGTTCTGATCGTCCAGACCAACTACAACCAGCAGGGGGCACTGCAGACGTCCCACCTGTTCAAAGAGAAAGACGGTTACATTTGTGTGGAAACTGGTAAAAGAAAAACACAAACAACATCCCCCAGACTCACAGGCACACTCTCAAAGAGATGTCTTACTAAATTGAATGAGTTCAGAGAAGTAATCGTGAAATTTCAACTAAATAAACAGTTTACACAACTAAACAGAAAATACAAGTGTGAATGTATGAAGGGTATAAGCACAAACACGTTATTTACAGCACATTAGGGCTGAAACAACTAATCAATTAATCGACAACTAATCAATTATGGAAATTGTTGACTCAAATAGAGCAAAAATGACATGGAAATTGTGTATGTTTTGATGAAAACCTACTTTGTTTTTGTAGTTAGTGTATTTAGTGTTTTGTACATTGTAAATTTCATAAATATCTGTCTGTGTCTCATCCAATCAGAAAGCAGAATTAGCACTTACAGCCTCCAACAAATTACTCCATCAACATGTCCTCAAGCGGCGCCACTTTTGCTTTATGTGATTAAAAAATTTAAAAAATACACATTTCATACACCATTAACAACCAAGTGATTAATCGTAAAAAAAAATAATCGATAGATTAATCGATTACAAAAATAATCGTTTGTTGCAGCACTACAGCACATGCATTTTCCCATCGACACTGATTACAATGTTGAACATGATGCAGCTCTCTACAGTGTCAATGATCTGATCCGGTCCAACTAATCTAGACTATGAATCATACTCACATCAACTTTGAACGCAGGGTCTTTGGGGATGGGCAGGAAAATGTCATGCCAGATGAGCTCCTGCTTCTCATTGATGGCGGACTTATCTTGATTTCTAAATAGAATTAGAATTTGGTTACACAGTTGTAAAATAATAGTATTATCACACCTCTTGAATGTATTTTCCCACTAAATGTAAAGTGTTGACAAAGCAGTAACTCACTTGAGGATGTAGTCCATAATTTCTTTAAGACCACCATCGACAGGTTGTATATGACTTCCACTATAAATCACTACACACTTGAGCTGAGAACGCACACAAATGACAATGGGTCCACAACATTGTCATATCCACCTTGTTGCTTCAAATTGACATTAATCCAGCTCGTGTCAGTAAAAAAAAAAAATCACCTTGCACACAGTGAATTTCATCCCCGTTTTTGCGATCCATTCAAAAGTCACTCTCAAATGGTGCAGTTGTGAATCAGTAAAAAATTGAAAGTGAAGGTGTATGCTTTTAATGCTATAGATGATTAGATAATGCTATATCTAATTGTATATGTTGATAGTTGATTATTGGGTTGAATTTAATCATTGAGTTACCTTCATGATCTTGGAGTAAACGGCCATTTTGAAAGTCATAGCTGTACCAAAGGACAGGCCCCACATGGCG
The DNA here is from genome assembly GCA_021464625.1 of Proterorhinus semilunaris. Classification (NCBI taxonomy): domain Eukaryota; kingdom Metazoa; phylum Chordata; class Actinopteri; order Gobiiformes; family Gobiidae; genus Proterorhinus; species Proterorhinus semilunaris. The sequence goes on along the minus strand of CM038356.1, from coordinate 23,523,406 downwards.
ATTCGGCTGCCCATAATCTGAGGGTGCTGCTCCAGGAACGTATAGGCCGCCTGTAAAAGGAATCAGACAAAAATGACTTGACAGTGGACATGCTTTAGGGCAGTGTTTCTCAATTGGTGGGTCGGGACCCAAAAGTGGGTTCAGTGGGTTGCAAGCCATTCTCAGAAAACATATTTAAAACATTAGGTACTGAAAGGTTTTGAAAACAGACTTGTTTTGATCATAATTTCAGCTTTAAAGGCCTATGTAACAGTTATTCACTCATGATTAGTGAAAATAGAGCATTTAGGGAAAATAGAGCATTTTGCTATGTACAATGCAAAATGCTCTATGCCCTAATGCGCTCGTGCTTCACAGCTAGAAGGTCCGGGTTCGATTCCCTCCTGGACGGGGCCTTTCTGTGTGGAGTTTGCATGTTCTCCCCGTGTCTGCGTAGGTTTCCTCCGGGTACTCCGGTTTCCCCTACCACTAAAAACATGTACAATAGGCCAGGATGAATGTGAGTGTGTTTGAGAGTGCGCATGGGGGACGACGGATGCAAATTAGCCCAAGGCTACAATCCGGTGTGGCTTGTTTACATGCATGAGACCCATGTATGTTCATTAACATGCACTGTCCCGACCAAATAAACCAATAAATAAACAAGCTTAAGTTTGAACATTGTAGTCAGCATATACCAGAGTTCAGTGTTTACAGAGAATGTAAACTCCAAAGGTTACCCCTTTAGTAAATGGTTAGCACTATTATCTGTTGACAATAAAAAGGTCCCAGATTTACAGTGACAATGAAGGAAACCTTAAGCTTAACCTTGAAATGTGTCTCTATTCCGAGCACAGTGAGTGCAACAGTTGAACCAAACAAAAACCTTAGACTTGAGTAGGAGCAAATTAATGAATGTTATTACCAAATAACTTTGGCAATAACACAGCAGCTGCTCGTATGAGGCATTATAAACGGGCTTGGGGAGGACAGATTCGGATAACCTCAAAGTAGTCGTTCTCCACCATTTTCCCGGTTGTCTTTGTGAGTTCATTGGTCAGGTAATCCAGGGCCATAGCTGCAAAACCAAGGATCCACTTATCCATTCACACACCAATGTGCACAGACACTGGAGGCGAGGAGGGTGAAGTGTCTTGTCCAAGGACACAACAACAGTGTGTACCTTCAGGAGGCGGGACTCGAACCCCCAACCTTCCCATCGTGAGACAACCCGCTCTACCATCTGCACCACTGTCGCCCCAAGTATAATGTATTAATTAATACCCCTTCTTTATGCAACACAAATAATGTTTTATTAATTTTTTATTAATGCATTCAACTACGTGTTAGAGACACCAATAACTGTAGTACATGGACTGTCTTCACTCGTCCTCACTGTCACTATGAACAACCTACCAACTATCTGAATAAGAGAGGCTCCATGCTTCACTTTTTCACTTAGTGCAGATAAATAAGATACTATATAAGGAAGTCCACCTGGAGGGAGGAAGAGTGTAGCAGTGAGGCTGTGCTCTGTGACTGGAATCCTCCGAACTCCAGGAGCCATGTACCAGCGCTCCACCACCACAGCAGCCAGAGCTCTCTGCTCTGAGAAGCCCTCTGAGAGGTGGCCCGGGTAAACTGAGACTGTCACCTCCATAGGAGTCTCCACACTCTTCTTCCTCATCCTGAAGCAATATGGAAAAGAGTTAGAGCATTTTCAGCACAGTAGTTTAGTATGGGTTTCCCATTTTGGAAAAGTGATTGGTTTTAGGACAGGTTTTAAAATGGGATTTCCTGAGTGTAATTAGGGCTCGACAACCGCCGCCTTGCTAAATGTGGGTAGATCTAGGCCGTGGCGAGTTATGCCTCAGCATTAACAATGTCCACACAAAGATGCTCTTTACAACATGTATCTATACAACAACTCTCCTGAAGTGTTTAAATATTATCTGCCAAATATAAAATGTCCCTTTACATCCACTGGGTCTGTGGTCTGTCACAGCACGCTGCTTTCTCTCGCACTCTCCTGCGCTGAACGCAGAATGACTGACAGTGGCTCACAGCACACTGACTTTTTCTTCTCTCTTTCTTTGGTTAAAGTGGTTGATTCCCAAGTAAATGCAAAGTGCAGACAGCATGCACGCTATTCAAGAACAAACTCAAATCTACAGCAAGCACTTGGACTCTGGTGAAGTTGGTTTCAGTGGACGGTGGATTTTCACCTCCAGCAGCACTTACAGGTCTGGAGAACGCTACAAGCATGTTACACATATAACCGACAGCACTTATTCTCTGTTGCACTGGTTATGTCCTGCTCATGTAAATTCATGAATATCCAGTGGGAGATCATTCTGCATTTTCCAGGCTACATGTAGCTAAATAGCCTAAATCATGTCAACATTAGGCATACATTGAGTGAAGATGAAATAGATAATAGATAACAATATTAAATTAGAACTTTTAAATACACATTTTGGGTAGTGAAATCAGTTAGTGGCTAGTCATTTGTTTTCTAAAGTTACTAGCCACTAACTAGCTCCATGGTTGCCAGTGACAAAAAGAGTTCATGTCAAGTTCTGTGTGTAATTAATTTAGAACTTAGCCACAGATTTTTAAACTCTATATTTGAATGTATTTTTCATTTTGGAGCACATAACGTGAAGTAAAAATAAATAAAAAAGAATATTCTATCAATATATCTCACCTGAGTCCCGGTTTGCTCCCGGGCACTGGTCTAAGGCTCCACAGTAATCCCATTGGTTCAACTCCCTCATATGTTCCACCGAGGCTGGGGTCCTCACTCACTGCCAAAGCATTTACAGTAAAAGCAAAACAAAAACATATTTACTCCCAGAAGTGCTCAGTAATCATCTCAATACTAGTATCTGGAGAAAAAAATGAATACAGCACAGGCATTGAGTCACTTTTGGACCTGGATTGTTCAGTCCATGATGGACCAATTAAAAATGATATTGAATGAAAAATCAATCAAATAAAATGGCATGTTCGATTCTGATTTCACTTCTCTTAAAAGGGAAGCCTACTTTACTCAAGGAAATGTAAATGAATAAAGTAACTAATTACTTACCAATCTGCTGTGAAAAAGAAAGTCTATAAACAGTCAATATACTTTAAAAAGTGTGTTTGAGGAAAACGCCTTGTACTCGTATCGGTATTCAGTATCGGCAAGTACTCAAATCAAAATATGTACAACATGTTCTCCTCTGGGGCCAGGATTCCTCTGTAAAAGACATTCTTAATCTCAGTGTGACTTTCCTGGTTAAATAAAGGTCAAATCAAAGTACTTGTGGTATGGTTCATCCATAGTGTCTGTAGTAACTGGTTCTCTTACGACGCCCACGGGACTTCTAGAATAAGGTAAATAGTTAACAGTATATCCTCACTGTATGCTGCTGCTGTACTTTACTGTTTTGTGTGATTATAAAAAAGAAAAAACTTTGCCATCTGACACAGCAAAATTAGGGCAATGTGGAAGGTATTATGAGAGCTTTAAGTGACCTATTTTGAGTCATGTAGGCTCTATGACAATCAACGAGTTTCCAACAGTCTGTCATACTGTCTGGATAGAGCAGCAGAGTTATTGAACTGTGGAATATTCACTGTAATATTTGCAGAAGAAAAGTTTGTGTAAGTTTGTCTGCGCATCTTACTGATCAGGCTGCCATGATCGTGCAAATCGTTTTAAACATCCGATCGGAACACCCTTTGTCAGAAGAACACTTCATGATGTGGAAGTCTCTTACAGTTAAGTGCTCCTGTGCTGTCACAGAAGTAGTGTCCAAAAGCCTCCCAGTCGTGTTTGTCTTCGCTGTGGTGATGGGAGTGCACGGTCAGCTGAGCCCCAGGAGGAGCCTTTTGGACTAAGACTTTAAACTTCTCATCCACCAGAGCTCGGGACGGCTGAACAGACAGCTGCACAGTGTACTGTTCGAGATCCATCTGGAAAATATTTAGAATCTGATTTGATAACCAATGTGTGTTACTTCTGTCTATTATACCTTTAAACGGCCTTCAACTGTGGTCACGATTGACATTTGCAGGAATTTGTGTATCTTTTTACCCCATCTGAATGTTTGTTTTGGCACAACTGCGCCAGGTCAAACTATTATCAAAATATGGGCATTTTCCATCCAAAAAAAATAAATAAAAAATCATGTACAATATTTTAACATAAAAATCACCAGAACATGTTCAATACCCTCTTAGTATTACTACCAGTCATAAGGGACAGCTTGGGTATTTTTCATGTTTTTATCATTTAAGATTTTTATTTTAAGTGTTGTGTCATTGTTACAATTATTTGTAACTATACACAAACTAGAGCCAAACTAAACCAGTTATAAACCAGGGGTGAATAAGAAAGTTGAGTTTTTTGGCAAATTGAAAAACAACAAGAAAGACGCCTTTACCTTTAGCGACAGACCCACGGAGGCTGACTTTACGTGCTGTTCTTTACAACTTTACAAGCAGCTGCAGTGAGGGGAATATCAAAGATTGTTAGTGGAAGTGAGCGCTCACTCTGTATTAGACATTTTTGGTACAGTTTTTGTAGATTAGTGGCAGAGTGAGCGCTTACACCATGTAAGGATCTTAGATGTGTGGAGTCCTTTTGCGTGTGTTTATTTTGGCTGAAAGAAACCGTGTCATGATGGGGATCTGGTCATTCTCTGCAGCTCAGGAGGTAATAATGTCCTTTCTTTCTCTTTTTTTAAATTGCTGCTTAAGTATAAATTGTGCTCAAAATATGAAGTTACAGGTGCTGCGGCCTGTGGAGCTTCTGTTGTGCTGTTTTAGGACTTTTTCCTGAACAATACTTTTTATACACGTTATTTTAATTAAATTAAAATAACATAGGTATCGAAAAAAAGTACCGTTAAGGAACCGGTGTTGAGGATCAATGTGGGCGGGGTTAATTCGGGTTTGTTTATCGGCGTGTCGCCGGACAGTCAAAGACTCAAGGACACCTCCTTATAAGTCCTTTAGATGGCGCCATACACCTCAAAGGCTCACCTCAAGCAGATACACTTTCACGTACGCTATGATAAATGACATTTGAATAAAAGATCGGCTTTAATTACAATAAACCAGGGATATGGCCTTGGGCTCATGTGCAAGCTGTCAATATCTATAGGCTATAGCCATACAGGCAGAAGTATCAACCACTGTTTCTGTTCACAGGAATATAGATAATCTTGTTATGTAGGTAATATTGGCTAAATTGTGAAAATAAATTATAAAAAGTGTCCAGGAAAATATAATAAACAGCAAATGAATAAAACCAAGGAGGCAAAGACACATGGGGGAATCGAACCACCTGTGCACGAGACAACCCACTCTACCATCTACCATAAAGATATAGGCAATATCCCTGGTTTATTGTAATTAAAGCCGTCTGTTATTCAAATGTCATATCGCAGCGTACGTGAAAGTGTATCTGCTTGAGGTGAGCCTTTGAGGTGTATGGCGCCATCTAAAGGACTTATAAGGAGGTGTCCTTGAGTCTTTGACTGTCCGGCGACACGCCGATAAACAAACCCGAATTAACCCCGCCCACGTTGATCCTTAACACCGGCACCGAAAAGCAGGTATCGTTAAAGTAGTGGTATCGAAAAAAAACTAACGGTACCCATCTCTAGTGGCGACTCCAAAAGACACTTGGTAAGCAGGATTCCTATGTAGCTTTGGACCTCGTTTGCACAACTTCAAAGCCTTTCTTCTTTTTTTTTTTAATTGCTTTGACCCATGTGACAATGAAGAGGTATGCGTCATATTTTTAACCACACTAGTTTCTGTACATCAGTAATAAAACGTGTATCCAGTCTTCCAAAAGTTCTTCCAAAATATTTGTCTTGGCACACTCAAAAAAAATATGATCCGTTGTCTCCACATTGTTCTAACAGAACGTACATGTATTATCATCAGTATTAAAGCCTTTTTTTTTTAGCAAATCTTTCGAGGGATAAACAGCATTCATAATTTTAAAGTGTGTTTCTTTGGCTTTTGGTTGAATAGAAAGTTTTAAGTACAGTGTTCTTAGTTTATTAATGGATTTTTTTATTTTTATAAATAATAATGTTTTTGTTGATCTTACCGGGGAATAAATTCTCCGTAAGGCATTGTCTAATGAATTGATTGGAGCATTTCTTATCCATGAGATATTTTCCATGGATTGATATGGTGCCCAACTGTGGATTTATAGGTTGGTCTTTCATTATGTTTTTGATTTAAACATATACATTATTTTGGCAATGCTTTCAACAATTTTGTAAATTCAGATTTAGGAGGATTGAAGTTGTATTTGATACAAAAGTCTTCATAATTTCGGAATTCACCATTTGTGTTCATCAAGTGCGCAACGGACCATATATTACTATTTAACCATTCTTCATAAACAGTGATTTATTTCTATGAAGTATACAATACAATAATACTTGCTTGTGGAACTCAGTTTAATGGGCAATTTATTCATATTAAAATCAGACAAGAGTAATAATTTTAGTCAACCTAGTTTGTTGAAAATAAATGTTGGGATACTATACCAAAAACTATTAGAATTGAGCCAAGCATTTAACCCGTTTATTTTCAGTGTACCAATAAGGCAAATCTATTACTTACAAGCCCCCATTGTTTATGTCTTGGACCATTTGATCTTTTTTTAAATAATGTGGCTTGTTTCTCCAAATTAAGTTGAAATTAATGGTATTAATAGTTTTTATCAGTTGGTTTGAAACAGGAGTACTACAGGTTGGATACAGAGAGATCCCTCTGAAGCCATATGTTTAATTTTGATTTACATTCAGCAAGTTTATTTTGGATGTTCATAGTGAGGTTGGAATTGCAGTCTTTTGATATATATACGTTCCCAAATATTTAATTTCTGATTTATGCAAATAAAACACAGCTACTGATATCCTGATATCAGCTACTGATATCCTGATATCAGTAGCTCTGACTAAATTGGTGAATTTGACTCAAAATCCGAGATGTTCCAAAATTGAGAAAAAAAATTGGTGTTCCACCGAATCAAAGGCTTTATAGAAATCCAAGAAGAGGATAAACCCATCATCACTTATCAGATTCCTATATTCAATAATGTCCATTACTAATCAAATATTGTTGTGGATTGACCTATCTTTTAAAAAAACAAATTGTGTTTCCACAACAATATTTGAGATTCCAAATTGAAGACGTAGCTTAAAAATGTAAGTTAGACGTTATAATCTGTATTTCTTAGAGTGATTTGTCTTTTCAATAATTCTCTGGTCTTTATCTGCTTTTGGAATAGGCATTATAACTCCTTGACGCATTGTAGGAGGGAGACAGCAAGATTCAAAAATGTCTGAGAAAAGATCATAAAGTAGACCCTTAAAATCTTCCCAAAAATGGCGATAAAAATTCCCAGTAAGTCCATCTGAACCCGGAGCTTTGTTCAGAGATCATCGCTTTGTCCAACTCTGATCTTGATACATTATCACAGGTTTGTTTAAAATATTCATACATTTTGGGAATATGCATTTTAATACTGTTCAAAAAAGCATTGCAATTTTGTTCTGAGAATTTTGAGATTTTTACAGATTGTTGTAAAATTCAAATATTTCTTTTGAGATTAAGTTTTCATCTGTAGTCTCTGTATTGTCTATTAATAAGGATTTTATGGTGTTTCTTTGTTGTCTTCATTTTTCTAAGTTACAAAAGTATGCAGTATTTTTTTCCCCTCTTCAATCCATTTAGCCCTTGATCTAACAAAGGCTCATTTTGCTTTCTGAATGTTCATTTCATCTCATTTTGGTTGTTTATTGTCCTCAATAGGATTAGGTTCGTTGCAGTAAAAATTCAGCTGTTGTACAAGATCAAGTTCCTTCTCTTTAAGTTTCCTTATAATTTTTTTGCCAAAGGATATAGAAAATTGTCGAACCTTGTATTTAAAGAATTCCCACTTCTGCATTGGGGTATCTAGTTCTTCTAAATCCATAACATCTGAAAGAATGGATCTTATATTTTCACAATAGGTTTCATCATTCAAAAGACTGGAGTTAAATTTCCAATATTTACATGTAGCCTGTGTTTTGTTTTGAGGTTTTAATTGTAAATAAATAAGACTATGATCAGTCAGAGGCGCTGCAGAAATATCAGAGCTGATTTCATACGACAATAACTCATTTGCCACAAGCCAATGGTCTATTCTAGATTTATAATTTGAATTGAACCAAGTGAATTTAATTGTTCCTGGGTTGAGATGACGCCATGCGTCCACTAAGTTTTGATCAGTACAGAAGTCTTAAAAACAGTAGCTTACGTTAGCTTTACATGGTCTAGCTGCAGGGCTATTTCTTCTAGCAGCAATCTGTTTTGGCTTATAGTGTTGTATCCATATACATTTGTTTAAATTATTTTAAAGTTGCCTATGTCGATAATAAGGATTATCCAATGCCCATGATCATCTTTTAATTGAGAGATTACTTGTCCCTGAAAGTTTTTCAGTAAAACAGCTACCCCTGCTGACCTTGAAGTGCCGTGGCAAAACTAAGCTCCATCCCCCCACTGTTTAGTCCAAAAAATACGGTCCTCAGGCTTGGAATGAGTTTCCTGTAAATTACAGGCAAAAATGCAAATATAATACTATTACAGGCTGTAATAGTATTATTAGGCCCGAGCGGCCTGCCGTAGCAAGGGCCTATTGTAATCGCAACGCAGTGCGCGCAGCGCACTGTACTGAGGTGCGCGGAGCGCACGAAAACAGCGCGAAGCGCTGTCCCCATGTCAAACGTAAACTCACCGTGTAAAACAGTGACTGCCCACACCTCTGGTGTGGGCCCTTATACTTATAATTGCAGCAAAATGAATGGGGGTATATGGCCAACTGTCATACGGAGGTGGATGACGAGCGCGAAGCGCTCGTCATCCACCTCCGAGCCCCACGGGTGCGTAGGGGACTTCGAGAGCTTTCAAAAAGTGTATAATATGTTGTAGTCGCGAAAGCGACTATATTGTTTTTGCAGAAAATATTATTATTTTTCTTTATTTATTCTTTCTTTCTTTCTTTCTTTCTTCTGCTCTTTGAGCAGGAATTTGACCCCCTGAACGTAGTCAAAAACTCACCAAACTTTGCCCAAAATTCAGATCCGGTGAAAAATTAATTAAAATATGTGTTTCGTTTTGGGGAAATAAAAAATGGCGCGACAGCGCCACCTACAAAAGTGAAAATACATTGCGCCTATGGGGAGGGGGCCAACATAAACTTTGTCATAGAGCGACGAGATTCGGTACAGACATTCGTCATGTGACGACAACCAAAAAACATTATTGTGGCCACGCCCCCAAACAAACCGGAAGTCCGCCATTTTGACAGGAAGTCGGGAAAATGGTGAGTCAGCGTTTTCGCTGACGTCGCATTTTAACGAACTCCTCCTAGGGCGTTTCACCAAATGAGCCCAAAATCGCTCCAGTTCATCTCGAGATGTGGGGCATCAAAAGTTATCCAAATTTTTTGGCTACGTTTTACGGTTTGTTTGCGGCGAAGCCGCAATCTTTACGAAGAATTTTGTGACTTACCGAAAACAACAAAATGCTCCTATTTGCACAAACGAACTCTGATTAAAAATCGGAAATATACATTTTATTGACCTTTCACCCCCGGACACAACACATGTGAAAAAGTGAGATTTGGCGCGATAGCGCCCCCTCTAGGCTGAGAACAAAAAATGCATTATGGAAAAAAAATTAGTTTCTCGGAAATGGATAAAATTCGGCACAAAAATAGCTGATGGCATCCCGGTCAAAAAAGCCAATGAGACCCATACCGTATTTTGTACGGTGTTGCCATGGAGACGCCCGGGGCCCACCATGTTATTCCAATGGGACTGACCCGCATATCACACATTATACACAATTACAGCGCGTTAGCGCCCTCTGTCAGGAGCTTGTGGACAGTAGTCATTGAAGTACGGCCCGTTAAGGACGTCCGATGCTGCTTGTGAAATAAAAAAGTCTTGGGGCGCGCTAGCGCCCTCTGCAGGTTGGAGCCATCATTCACATGAAGACGCTAAAAATCTCGTTTTGATGTTTACTCACAAAGATTAATGGCACATCAGGGCAATAAAATGTAGTGTGGCCACGTCGGCGCCCTCGGTAGGGTTATGGCGCGGCAATGGAGGCACTAAGGGAGGCCTCCATTACATGGTTGCTAGGCGACCAACAGGTGGTCGGCCATTTTGGGAAAAATCGAGTAATCAGCGCCGAAGGCGCCATTTCTCGCCTTTGCTCTTTTATAATCTCGACCTATAGAGTGGCAGCGACATTATAACCACGTAGGGCGCGGCAGCGCCTCACGGTTTTTGCGGCGGCGTGCGGGAACCGGCGTCAACCGGCCCACGAGACCCGCGAGGGCCTCTCGATGCCGCTTGCGGCTTTAATTAGGCCCGAGCGGCCTGCCGTAGCAAGGGCCTATTGTAATCGCAACGCAGTGCGCGCAGCGCACTGAACCTAGGTGCGCGGAGCGCACGAAAACAGCGCGAAGCGCTGTCCCCATGTCCAACGTAAACTCACCGTGTAAAACAGTGACTGCCCACACCTCTGGTGTGGGCCCTTATACTTATAATTGCTGCAAAATGAATGGGGGTATATGGCCAACTGTCATACGGAGGTGGATGACGAGCGCGAAGCGCTCGTCATTCACCTCCGAGCCCCACCGGTGCGTGCGGGAAGTCGAAAGCTTTAAAAAAATGCATAATATGTTGTAGTCGCGAAAGCGACTATATTGTTTTTGCAAGAAATATTATTATTCTTCTTTATTTATTTATTCTTTCTTCTTCTTCTTCTTCTTCTTCTGCTCTTTGAGCAGGAATTTGACCCCCTGAACATAGTTGAAAACTCACCAAACTTTGCCCAAAATTCAGATCCGGTGAAAAATTAATTAAAATGTGTGTTTCGTTTTGGGGAAATAAAAAATGGCGCGACAGCGCCACCTACAAAAGTGAAAATACATTGCGCCTATGGGGAGGGGGCCAACATAAACTTTGTCGCAGAGCGACGGGATTCGGTACAGACATTCGTCCTGTGAGGACAAACAAAATATATTATTGTGGCCACGCCCCCAGACAAACCGGAAGTCCGCCATTTTGACAGGAAGTCGGGAAAATGCTGAGTCAGCGTTTTCGCTGACGTCGCATTTTAACGAACTCCTCCTAGGGCGTTTCACCAAATGAGCCCAAAATCGCTCCACTTCATCTCGAGATGTGGGGCATCAAAAGTTATCCAAATTTTTTGGCTAAGTTTTACGGTTTGTTTGCGGCGAAGCCGCAATCTTTACGAAGATTTTTGCGACTTTCCGAAAACAACAAAATGCTCCCATTTGCACAAACGAACTCCGATTAAAAATCGGAAATATACATTTTATTGACCTTTCACCCCCGGACACAACAAATGTGAAAAAGTGAGATTTGGCGCGATAGCGCCCCCTCTAGGCTGAGAAGAAAATATGCATTATGGGAAAAAAATGTGTTTCTCGGAAATTGATAAAATTCGGCACAATAATAGCTGATGGCATCCCGATCCAAAAAGCCAATGAGACCCATACCGTATTTTGTACGGTGTTGCCATGGAGACGACCAAGGCTCGCCATGTTATTCCAATGGGACTGACCCGCATATCACACATTATACACATTACAGCTCGTTAGCGCCCTCTGTAATGTTCTTGTGAACAGTGGTAAATTGAAGTACGGCCCGTCAGGGCCATCCGATGCTGCTTGTGAAATAAAAAAGATTTGGGGCGCGATAGCGCCCTCTGCAGGTTGGGGCCATCATTCACATGGAGACGCTAAAAATCTCGTTTTGATGTTTACTCACAAAGATTAATGGCTCATCAGGGCAATAAAATGTAGTGTGGCCACGTTGGCGCCCTCGGTAGGGTTATGGCACGGCAATGGAGGCACTAAGGGAGGCCTCCATTACATGGTTGCTAGGCGACCAACAGGTGGTCGGCCATTTTGGGAAAAATCGAGTAATCAGCGCCGAAGGCGCCATTTCTCGCCTTTGCTCTTTTATAATATCGACCTAGGGTGGCAGCGACATTATAACCACGTAGGGCGCGGCAGCGCCTCCCGGTTATTGCGGCGGCGTGCGATAGCGTGCGGTAACCAGCCCATGAGACCCGCCTCCCGGTTATTGCGGCGGCGTGCGGGAACCGGCGTCAACCGGCCAACGAACCCCCGCGAGGGCCTCTCGATGCCGCTTGCGGCTTTAATATTTGCATTGTTCCCTTTACAAAACAAGAACAAACTTTTCTTTTTAGTTAGTTAGTTAGTCTCTTAACCCCCTTGCATTGATAGAAATTAGGGATAAATTGCTTTTCAAACTGAACATATAAAAGTAACAAACAAAAAGGTATAACCACCAATAAAACAGAAAATGGGTGTGTTACCTTAAGGAAAAATAGCAAAAAAGTAGTAAAACCCTGACTGCAATATGAACGCTTAAACTCACTTGCAGGATTCAAGACTTGGGATAAATGCTAATTAAGGCATCATTTTATGTCCATTGATGCGTGTCTTCCCCTGTAGACCGCCTTCTGCCCAGCCTTTCGTGCCTGCTCCACTCTTGGCCACACAGCCAGCCGCGCTTCTCTCTCATCCTTGGTGAGGTCCTCCACGGATTTGATGCCGATGTCTCTGCAGATGGGACGGCCCTTGGTAGCGTGCCAGAGTTCCTCCTTGTAGGTTCTCAGTGAAAACTGCATAATGATCCGTCTGGGACGGCCATTGACGGCGACGCCAAGGCGATGCACGGAGTCCAAGATCAAATCCATCTTCTCATACCAGTGTGGCAGGATCTTTATGATGCAACCCGTTTCCATGTGCCTTCATCCTTTTCTTCTTTCAGCCCGTTAAGTTGCAGGTTCCATCGCCTTTTGTATGCCTCCAAATCCTCCATGTTTTTCTCAACGCGGGAAAGTTTCTCAGTCAGATTACTGTTGGTAGACTTCAGTTGTGTATAATCTCTTCGGCCATCTCGTTATTCTTCTCTTTCAGATCTTTGATTTCCCCACTGTTAAAATCAACTGCCTTAACAAGGTTTGCGATGGCGAGTGTATTTTGCTTCAGGTCGCTTCTGAGCTCTTCAGACGATCTCCTCAGACTTTCAACCGCAGCTAGAATGGCGCTTGTCTCGGGGCTAATGGCGGGCTCTTCATTTCCTTTTAGCTTTTTGGGAGCCACGGGAACTTTACCTGGCGATGTTCTTGATTCTTGGTCCCCTTCACATTGGTCTCCATAGCTTCTGGACTTGCATAATCGTGAACTAGCAGCGATTTGTTAACTTTGCTGTTAGCCATTCTGCTATTTGATGGTTCTGCTTACAAGGCTTAGTTGTTTGTCTCGCGGCGGGAGAAAATCACAGGTATCTTGGATAGTTCTTGACTTGTTAGATTTAAGTAGTTTTGCACGTCATTTATTCTTACATCGATCTTTTTTTCGGGGTCCGCAACTCAGAGCTCTTCACTGCTCAACCGCCCGCTCCGCCATCTTGCCCGCGCTCCCGTGTTTAAACCATGGATCTATTATAAAACACACCTATTGGTTTCCTTCTCCCCGTGCTGCAAAACCCTGCACATACTCTACTATACAGTGTGTGATATCATAACAGCATAAGCGCGGCTGCAATGTTATTCTTGTGTTATTGTTTAATTTGTCCATTTATTTGAGGTTCCATTTCTATTTAGATTTAAAGGGAATCTGCATACTGTAGTGTCCAAGTGTTTTCACATAAACAATACCTCTAGTATTTTAGCTTTCCAAATCTCCATTAGTTTATTATTGCTGTAAATCCCATGATGCTGTGATATGACATCACAGTCCTGAACTCTATAGGACTCAAAGATTTGACATGGAGGTGACAGCAGAGTTTCTCCTGTCACACAGATGCTCTCTCAGAAACATCAGTGTCTTCCTCCAGGCGTCTTCCTGAGCTCGAGAATGGGCTGCAGTCTCCCCTCCCCACAGCGCCATGACTGAAAAATGACAATAATAAATGATTTTCAAGATCACAGAACTGAAGCTTAAGTGTAAATTAAACCTGAAAGGCTACATTACGTATTGTCATCCAATCCTTGCCCAAGTTTGTTTATCGTTATTGTAACATGTAATTGAATAGTTAATGTGAACTTTTTGCTGAAGCATAATGTGTTGCTTGTCTGGTTGGCTTAGTGTGGAGTGTATTTTAGAGTCTGTTCAGCCCGCCGGTAGAAGATTATGTATGCCTTAGTTTTACTTACAGAAATCCCTACTTTGGACTGATCTAAAAACGGTGGTCCGGAAGTGAGGAGTGTACGGAGGCTCGATCAGGTGACCAGTGTTGGGATATGTGAGCAGAGTGAGCAGATGACTGTTCCCCGCCTCCTCCATCATCTCCTTCATCTAACAAACAACAAGCAATAATAAAATTACTACTGAAAATTACTTCACGTTTACCAACAACAATTTCTCAAATTAATGCGGGGAAGTGTCTTACATTAAATCACATATGTTACATCTCAAATGCTGTAAACTTACATCCATTGCAGACTCGTAGGCTGGCCAGTTCTGATCATCCAGACCAACTACAACCAGCAGGGGGCACTGTACACGTCCCATCTGTTCAAAGAGGTTAGTGAGTTTTACAATCAATTCCACCAACTCTGTTGTGTGGCCATTAATAAATAATTCTGATTCTGATGTTTCAGACAGACACATGATAATTTACTGTGAACAAGTTCCTCAAATGCCGAAAATTATGGTAACTCCTTGATTCCTCAAGACTTGTCTCATTCTACATGCAGCTTATAAAGTCATTAAGCCGAAATTCAGTTCCCACGGTGAGTCGCGGGCCACAAATAATGTAAACAGGGAAATACCGTAGAGAACATTTTCCAGTAAATGAATAATAATAATGAGCTGGGATTTGGTCAAAGCACCAACTTGACTGTAGCCTGATCAATAACAACGGCTTACACTTGTATTGCACTTCATAAGCCTG
This sequence comes from Proterorhinus semilunaris, assembly GCA_021464625.1. Taxonomy (NCBI): domain Eukaryota; kingdom Metazoa; phylum Chordata; class Actinopteri; order Gobiiformes; family Gobiidae; genus Proterorhinus; species Proterorhinus semilunaris. Next base: position 23,508,395 of record CM038356.1, on the reverse strand, counting down.
TGTCACAAGTTTCTCAAAGTGCTAGATAGTACGATATATATCCCGATATTTTGTCCACAAAGTGAGAGCTGTGAAATGAAATGTAAGACAAAGTCAAAGCCAAACACGAGTAGTTTTATTGAAAAAGTGGCAGAGTGAGCACTCTGGTTATTCTTTAAGAATTCATAACTCCGCATAGGAATAGGCTAGAGACTTACTTTTATTTTGAGATACTCTAGAATTTATGCTCTACAGGACAGGGGCCGGATTAAATCATCTCGCGGGCCGGATGTGGCCCATATGTCACTTTGCATGTAATCTATATAATATATTAGTTTCACAGGTTAAGTTGAATTACAGAAATAAATGAACATTTTCATGATATTCTAATTATATGACGAGCACCTGTATACAGTGGTGCTCAAAAGTTGTTGTTTTTTGTTGTACTTTTTTTTTTTAAGAATATGAAAGATAACAACGTTTTTTAAAACTCATAAGTTAGTGGTTGTGTGAAGCCATTTATGGTGAAACAACTGAGTTTGCTATTTTTAAGGTTTACATACCACAGTTTTTATTGCAATGACAGCTTTGAGTTTTTTGTGGTAGTTGTGGATGAGGTTCTTTATTTTTTCTGATGGTAAAGTGGCCCATTCTTCTTGGTAAAAAGCCTCCAGTTCCTGTAAATTGCATGAACTGCACGTTTGAGCTCTCCCCACAATGTTTCAATGACATTGAGGTCAGGAGACTGATATGGACACCAACGGGACCTTCCCTTTATTCTGCTGGAGCCAGTGGCATCAGCGAAACAACTCCATATTTCACAATAGGTATGGTGCACTTTTCTTCATAGGCCATCATAGTCCTTGTTGACAACAAAAAAGTGCACCATATTCTGCCAGAGTATGCAAACCTTTGAGCACTGTATACTGTATTTAGTTTTCTATTTTTTTTGTATTTAGTTTTCTATTTTTTTTTTTTGACACATTGAACTTCACTGGGAAATAAAGGTTTAGAGATGCACGTAAGCATTTTAGATCAGTAAAGGCACAATGCTCACAATTTTCAGTTTAAAGGAACAGGCCACCATTTTTACATACCGAGATGTTCTTACCTGAGCTTAGACGAGTTGATAAGCACCTGTCTGGTCTTTGGCCAGATGTCTGGCCCGTGGAAGAGCGTGGTCGCTTCCAACTTCACCCCCTGTTTGGAGCTATTGGAATATGCTGGGAGAGGCCAAATGGTAACAACATCTTTAGTCGTTTTGCTTGACTGAGCGCACGTACAAAGACCAGACAGGTACATAACAACTTGTCTAAGCTCAGGTAAGAACATATCTCAGTATGGAAAAACGGTGGCCTGTTCCTTTAAACTGAAAATTGTGAGCATTGTGCCTTTACTGATCTAAAATGCTTACGTGCATCTCTAAACCTTTATTTCCCAGTGAAGTTCAATGTGTCTCAATGGAGAGTAATTTGGAGAGAACATAAAGAGTACATTGTTTAGTACTTCTACTCTTCTATAGTAATCTGTGACTCATACTCACATCAACTTTGAATGCAGGGTCTTTGGGGACGGGCAGGATCAGGTCACGCCAGATAACCTCCTGATTCTCAGTGATGCGAGTATTTTCTACTCTTCTAAATAAAGATTGATTTTTGTTACACGATGGCGGCAGAATAATGAGTGTTATTTGCAACTGGATATTGTAACTCACTTGTGCATGTACTCCATAATGTCTTTAACATTGCCGTCGACAGGTTGAATATGACTTCCGCTGTAACACACTGCACACCTGAGCTGAGAAACCACAAAATTGATAGAATGGTGTTCAACGTTCCTTTGACAAAAACACAAGCATGGACCGTTTTTATCAAAATGTAACTTTGGAAGCTTTTAGATACCAAGCTCCATGGAATCAACTTCATGTTAAAGAGACAGACACAGTTCCACATCTCTGAAATAGCCTTAGATATACTACTTAGATCCACAAAGAGCTTCAAAATTCTATAACAAAGTATGCTGGTAAAATAAGGATAAAGCTCATCATCATTGTCAGATTTAACACTAAACACAATATGAATAACACAGACCACATTGACTAAGATTTTATGTAATAATTTAAAGCTTTTAAAGAAATATCTAAACATCCCTGTATTTGGACCATGGGTTTAAGTCCACAAACTTTCAACTGTCAATTATAGATAAAAAAAAACAAACCAAAACAATCAATGTCATGCCAGTTGTGGTTACATGTGAATAGGGCCAGTAAATATACTGTACGTATATAAAACAAAGAACAAGTGAAAACATGCACAATTTGACAAATGTTACCATAGAACAAACAAGTCTGTTGAACTGATACAGCTGTACATTTTCTTAATATAGAGGGCTGATGTTTCAGGCATAATACAAATCCCTTGTCCAGGGCCAAGTTTGTCACTGGCTTCCCACAAGATTGTAAAATGGGTGAGGACACATACCAGAGCACAGGTGTCTACCATCTACTATAGATTCCCTGTCCTTCAGCAATACTGAGGTGATTATGTAGTTTTTTGTTTTATAATAATAAAATATATAAATTAACTAATATATATATTACAGGCACTGATTTTGTAAATTGAATAATTTAAATCATTTATTGACTCATAGATTCAAGTACCTTTACGATGTTTGAGTAAACAGCCATTTTTAAAGTCATAGTTGTACCAAAGGACAGGCCCCACATGGCGATCCGGCTGCCCACTATCTGTGGGTGCTGCTCCAAGTACTTAAAGGCCGCCTATAAAAGAAGACATTAAAGACTCGGTATATAATGCATGTATGACAAAATAGGCCTTGCTTGTCACAACTAAATATTCAAACCACCTCTACACTTCATAAGTTGAATTGTCTGATCTCAAGACGCTCGGCCTGTTTATGGTTGAATATGGTTCTGTGTAAAGTCCGTATTGTGCCATTTCATTGTGGATCCAAGACAATGATTTAGTCAAAGATATAAAGTTATAATACTGATAAGACTTGCTCAAGTTTAGCACATCACGGGCTGTTCTGGAGGAGGTCAACTGAGGTCATTTCAAATGGTTCCTAACAGATCTTGACAGATTTATCAAGCATTTTTGCTCACTTGTTCTATAACAATGAAGCTAATCCAGGCGTAGTTGGCAGTGAACATTTAATCCACATCACTAGTTTACCATGACAGAGGGTGTCTCATGAGAGGCTGCTCTGCATAGGAGTGCCAGCAAGTGAGAGGCACTACTTTAGAGTAGAATATCCAATCAGAAAGATCTAAGCACATCAAAGCTACTGACTGTCACAGTCTGCTGTAGAGGCGAGAAGGGGGTGAAAAATTAGCACCGACAGAGTCTGCTGCCGTGCGCTCTCTTCCCGTCTGAGGATTGAAATAAAGTTTGTGCAGCAGAGAGTAAAACACGGGACATGGCTTCAATTTACGTCAATACCGAACATCTAGTCACCCAATATTTCATTAAGAAGAGGTCAGATTCAAATTACCTCAAAGTAGTCGTTCTCCACCATTTTCCCAGTTGTCTTTGTGAGTTCATTGGTCAGGTAATCCAGGGCCATAGCTGCAAAACCATGAGAGGCCAGTAAAGAGGCTCGATACTCCACTAGATTCCCACCTCCACCCCAGAGGTCCAGGACGGCAGGGAACGGTCCAGGCCCTGAACACAACATAGTATCTGTGACCAAGAAAGAGGCAGATGTTCATACTGTCCTTGCAGAAAGAGGTTAACCTGGAGGGAGGAAGAGTGTAGCAGTGAGGCTGTGCTCTGTGACTGGAGTCCTCCGAACTCCAGGAGCCATGTACCAGCGCTCCACCACCACAGCAGCCAGAGCTCTCTGCTCTGAGAAGCCCTCTGAGAGGTGGCCCGGGTAAACTGAGACTGTCACCTCCATAGGAGTCTCCACACTCTTCTTCCTCATCCTGAAGCAATATGAGAAAGGCAGAGCTTTTTCAGTACACCTATTGTGTAGTCAAGCCAAAACTGCATTGAGTACATTTTAGACCAAAATATTTGTATTTTTGATGCACTTATGCAGTAAAAATAGTCAACCAATATCATTACTTTCATTACCCTAGATACACTGTTGGTGCAGTTTAAGAAAATGTTACTGCTGTGCAATCAGACGTGAGTGCCTCAGGTGTTTTAGTTGTCAGAGAACTGTTGCACAAAAGAAAGAAAGAAAAGTACAAAAAACTATTTAACACATTGTACAACGTAGGTCTGACCTGAGTCCTGGTTTGCTCCCTGGCACTGGTCTCATGCTCCACAGTAATCCCATTGGTTCAACTCCTTCATATGTCCCACCAAGGCTGGGGTCCTTACTCACTGCCAACACATTTACAGTAAACGCAATTATTTGGACTAATTATGTTTTTCTTCTCGAATAGTTGTTACAGTCTCTTACAGTTAAGTGCTCCTGTGCTGTCACAGAAGTAGTGTCCAAAAGCCTCCCAGTCGTGTTTGTCTTCGCTGTGGTGATGGGAGCGCACGGTCAGCTGAGCCCCAGGAGGAGCCTTTTGGACTAAGACTTTAAACTTCTCATCCACCAGAGCTCGGGACGGCTGAACAGACAACTGCACAGTGTACTGTTCGAGATCCATTGTTACTGAAATTCTCTGCAAACATCAGATATACATTATTTTCAGAACACCGTGAAATTTGTTTTTGATTGTATCTAAACCGCCCTCCTCCTTTACATTGTGAATCGAAGTGTGTCATTTTGTAGCCTGGCAAGTGCTATATTCCCTGGATTAAATTATCTATCAGTTTCTGATCGTAATACCAATCGAAAATCAAAATACTGCCTCTGCCCTTTCCCCCTCTTCCTCTTTTTATCCCTGTACACATTTTGTTAGTTAGTTCTGACACAGCAAGGTCTCAATAATACTTAAAAACTTTACGAAAGCCAAATGTTGACACTTGGAGACCGTGGTGGTGCCGTATTATAAAAACCAGGCTATCACTTTAGCTTTTTAATGGGGTGAACTCAAAGACATCCATTGTTTTTAATGTGCACAATAGACCCATTTCTCTTCATTACTGTGTTAATGAGCACCTCACAGGTGTGGCATATCTAGACACCGTTTAGACCAAATGAATATTGCACAGGTGTGCCTTAAGCTGTCTACAATAAAAGGTCACTCTGAAATAAAAATAGAAATAATTTGGGACTCTGGAAACAACGGTACATGTTTAGTGCAACAAATCCATTCAGACCCTACATCAAATTCTACGGAAGACATATTGATGACCTCCTGTTTAATTTTACAGGCTCTCAAGACCAACTTCTGGATTTCCACACATTTCTGAATGACACGAACCCTAACATCAAGCTCAGCCTGGAATATAGTCAACAAGTAATACATTTCCTGGACCTAAACATTTTTCTGGACAAGGAAGGCCTCATACAAACGTCTATCTTCAGAAAAGAAACTGACAGAAATACTTTACTCAGAGCCAAAAACTTGATTTCTAATATCCCGTTTGGCCAATTTCAAAGGTTAAGGAGAATCTGTAATTTGGATAGTGATTTTGAACGACAAGCACATGATATGTACAACAGATTTTCACAGAGGGTCTACTCAAAAACTATACTGAACAATGCACTTTGTAAAGCCCGCACTTTAGACAGAGAAAGCCTTCTGCGGAAACATAGACGTTCCTCCTTTGCCATCCAGCACCAAAATGTTCTGTCCAATACAATATAGCAATATCAAAGGCGTCGTTCTCAAAAACTGGAGCATTTTATCCTGTGACCATACTTTGGGCTCTTTGTTCACTGATCCACCAATGTTCTCCTTCAAGCGCCCCCCTACCCTAAGAGACAAACTTGTGACCAACTATCTACCTTCCAGAAAACCCACCACTTTCTTCAAAAAACCGAGTGGAACCTTCAGATGTGGACAGTGCTCTCATTGCTCCCACATCAACACAGCTAAAACATTCATTGACTCAAAACATGGAGACATGGCTGAGCGCGAAGGTCCCGGACAGCGCGGTTCACCTGGAGGGCTTTCAGCTTCTCCGCGCGGATCGGGACCCGACGCTCTCCGGGAAAACAAAAGGCGGTGGAGTTTGTTTCTACATCAACAGCAGCTGGTGTACTGATACTACAGCGATCTCCCAACTCTGCTCTCCTGCTCTGGAATATCTCATCATTGACTGTAAGCCTTTTTATTCACCGCGGGAAATAGTTTCATTCATTCTGGTGGCTGCGTATCTAACGCCGGGCACGGACATTCTCGAAGCTCAGCGCGCGCTCGCGGAGCAGATACTACACACGGAGCGGACCTTCCCGGACTCTCTTGTTATTGTGCTTGGTGACTTTAACAAGGGGAACCTGAGCCAGGAATTACCCAAATACAGACAGTTTATTAAATGCCCCACCAGAGGAGAACACGCTGGATCACTGTTACACTACAATACGCAACGCATACCACGCTGTCCTCCGTGCTGCACTCGGACTTTCAGATCACGTGATGGTCCACTTAATCCCCTCATACAGACAAAGACTGAAACTCGCTAAACCTGTAGTCAGCACAATAAAGACGTTCACCTCTGAGGCTGTGGAGGAGCTGTGCTCATGTTTGGAGACTACAGACTGGGAAGCGTTAAAGGCTGGCAACAACCTGGATGAATATACGGACACTGTGACCTCATACATCCAGTTCAATGAGGAGCGCATCATACCAACGCACACTAGGGTTTGTTTTAATAATGATAAACCCTGGTTCACCCCCAAACTCCGACACCTACGAAAGGAGAAAGAGACGGCCCACAAAAATGGCGACAGAGACCATTACAGGGAGGCAAGGTACAGCTTTAGTAGGGAGGTGGAGAAAGCTAGAGCTGCATACTCTGCCCGTCTCCAACATCAGTTCTCCTCCAATGACTCTGGAGCAGTGTGGCGGGGTCTTAGGGCTATTACTAACTACAAGCCCAAGGCCCCCAGGGCTCTGAACGACCTGTGCCTCGCCCAGAGTCTGAATACACATTACTGCCGCCACGAACGCCCATCAGCCTTTGACACCTCTCTAGACACTCTAGACACTCCAGCTGCCCCTGCTCCCCCGATCATCACCTCTACCATCAATGACCCCAGCACTTCATCAAAGGTCTCCACAAACCCTCCCCCACCCCCTGCTCTCTCCATCCAAGAAGAGGAAGTGCGTCGGCAATTCCTGAAGCTGAACCCGCGGAAGGCCCCTGGGCCGGATGGTGTCTCCCCCTCCACCCTGAGACACTGCGCGGATCAGCTGGCTCCCGTCTTCACGGACATTTTCAACACCTCCCTGGAGTCATGCCGCGTGCCGTCCTGCTTCAAATCGTCCACCATCGTCCCTGTCCCTAAAAAACCACGGATCACAGGACTTAATGACTACAGGCCGGTGGCACTGACGTCTGTGGTCATGAAGACTTTTGAGCGCTTGGTCCTGCCTCACCTCAAGGACATCACCGCCCCCCTCCTGGACCCGCTGCAGTTCGCCTACAGAGCCAACAGGTCTGTGGACGACGCAGTCAATCTGGCCCTCCACTTCACCCTGGAGCATCTGGACTCACCAGGAACCTATGCCAGGATCCTGTTTGTGGACTTCAGCTCTGCCTTCAACACCATCCTCCCTGAACTGCTACGAGACAAGCTCTACCAGCTCAGCGTGCCCGACTCCCTCTGCAGGTGGATCACCGACTTCCTGACGGACCGGAGACAGCACGTGCGGCTGGGGAAGATCGTCTCGGACACTCGGACTACAAATACTGGAACTCCTCAGGGCTGTGTACTTTCCCCCTGGCTCTTCTCCCTGTATACAAACTGCTGCACCTCCAGCCACCAGACCGTTAAACTGATCAAGTTTGCGGACGACACCACCCTCATCGGGCTCATCTCGGACGGTGATGAGTCCGCCTACAGGAGAGAGGTGGAACGGCTGGCGTCCTGGTGCAGCCACAACAACCTGGAGCTGAACGCCCAGAAGACAGTGGAGATGATCGTGGACTTTAGGAAAGACACAGCCCCACCGTCCCCCCTTGCCCTGACAGATTCTTCCACCCCCATTTCCATCGTGGACTCCTTCCGTTTCCTGGGCACCACCATCACCCAGGACCTCAAATGGGAGCCAACCATCAGCTCCCTCATCAAGAAGGCCCAGCAGAGGATGTTCTTCCTGCGGCAGCTGAGGAAACTCAAGCTGCCAACCAAGATGTTGGCGCAGTTCTACACGGCCATCATCGAGTCCATCCTCACCTCCTCCATCACCGTGTGGTTCCCCGGCGCTACAGAACGGGACAAGCACCGTCTGCAGCGCATTGTGCAGGGAAGGTGATTGGCTGTGAGCTCCCATCTCTCCAGGACCTGTTCACCTCCAGGACCCGGAGGCGTGTGGGTCGTATCACAGCTGACCCTTCTCACCCTGGACACGGACTATTCACCCCTCTCCCCTCAGGCAGGAGGCTACGGTCTATCCAGACCCATACCTCCCGCCACTTGAACAGTTTTTTCCCCTCCGCCATCAGACTCATGAACAAATACAAGTCTCTGTAGCTCAGTTACAGAGTCATGGATGTATCTGCACTTGCAGTGTGCGGTGTGTCCACACTTAGACCCGCTGCTATCACTTTATCACTTTAAACACTTAATACCACTTTAAATGCCAAGACATCTGTATATACAATCCCGCTGTTGTTCATTGTCAAATTGTTGTTGTCTTAACATACGTCACCTTATTTTATCTTATTTATTTAATATTTTTTATTTTATGCATGCCCTTATAGCCTTATAGTTTAACGTTCTTAGCTTATTTTTTATCTTAATTCTGTGTTATATGTTTTATGTCGCACGTTTGCACCAAGTAAAATTCCTAGTTTGTAAACCTTGTTCACAAACCTTGGCAATAAAACGAATTCTGATTCTGAAAACACCTTCCTTTGTCGTTCTTTTGCCAACTGGTATACAGGATTGAGTGCGACTGTGGATGTTTTTACATCGGACGTACAAAGAGAAAGCTCAAACAAAGATTTGCTGAACACAAATATGCTGATAGAACTCTTAATATGGACTACCCCATCGCAAAGCATTTCAAAAACTCTGGCCACTCTAATCTTAATAAACTGAAAGTGATGGTCATTGAAACTGTGGAAATGGACCTCCATGGTGGCAATAGACTTAAAAAACGTTACTGGATTGATACTCTGGGAGCCACCTGTCCTCCTGGGTTGAATGAGGAAATTGATTTCTCCCCCTTTCTATGAATGGTCACTATTTTCACCACTTTTACCATTACGCAACTCATATTATCATCTCTGGGGTCGTGGTTGCTTTACTTTTATTTTATTTCATTGTATTTTCCGGTCTCATGTCAATGACCTTTTGACGTATTCTATGATACATGTATTCACTCTTGCTCACTGAGTTAATGCGCCTCGTGTCCATTTGTGGACGTAGTGTCACATTTTACTTCATGCTATCTCCCTGGGTCTCTTGCATTAGTCCTGGCCAGGACAATTTAGTATATTTTTTATCTGCATGCCCTTGTTGTTTTTTGCTTTTGTTTTTGATCACGTGACATGTATGTTCACGTGACATGTTTGGTCACATGATCTCTTGTATAAATCTCCACACCTGTGATCAATTTTACATGCCCTGACGAAGACCTGTTGCGGTCGAAACACGTAGGCTGGTCCATTTCAGGCATGGGCCTGGTGTTGACCTCATGTAGGACTTGGAGGTGACGCCCTTGGCACATGTTACAGGGCTTCTTCAGGTTGCATTGAGCTGCTTGATGGGGCCGCGCACAACGCCAACATCTTCTGTTTGTTTTTATCCAGTCTGTTAGCTCGTCTTTGGTGAGCTTGGTGACAGCTGCACACTGACTTAGGTGGTGGCCTTTTGTGCCACAGAAGGCACAATAGGGTGGTAGTTTGACTTGAGTGAGTGACTTAGGTGGGGACTTTGGTCTATTCTCAGCACCATGGAGTACAGAGACAGGACGGTTGTGTGGCAGGGCCTCAGGTCTAGCTCTTGGTTGTTTTGGTGTTAATGGTGTTGCCCATCAAAATCTTGGCACCAGGACTCACGCTTTAACCAGGCAGCTAGGTCATGCAGCGTGTATGTCTTCCCAGAGTGAACAAACATGCACCTGCGAAAGTCTGCTCGTTGTTCGGGTGGTATCTTGCGGAGCAGACGAGCTACATGGGAGCCACACTTCAACTCTACCTCTCCGTCTGCACCAAGAGTCTTTAGCATGCCTACTAGTGACTGGATCTGGAGGGAGAACTTATCAAAGGCAGCTATGTCCCCTCTTTGAATGTCTGGTAAGTCCATCACTGTGGCTATACGCTTGAGGGCTAGCTGATGTGGCTGTCCGAGCTTATCATTCAGAGCTTCCATAGTGTCGGAGTATGGTGTGGGGGAATGCAGGTAGGCATCGGCGATGAGCTTGGCCTCTTCTAGGTCCAGATGGTCCAGTAGAATTTGATACTTAAAGAGCTCGCTGAAGTCAGGAGGTAACAAATTCTCCAGGGCAAGCTTGAGGCGGGCAAACTCTCCTGGATCTCGGTGTGTGAGCTTTGGGATGAATGGCTTGGGACCACGGTAGTAAGTCTCAGGGCCGGAAATATACTGGAGGACTCTGGGACTGACTTGTTGCTGTTGCGGCAGGAAAGAAGATGAGGCTGTCGTTGAAGGATGCTGTGTTGGTTCAAAATAAACGGCTCTGGGGGGTGCCTGCGCAACAGGTGTGGAGGAGGCTCTCAGGCGAGATGAGGCAACCTTAGGCTGGGGCCAGTGCATTGTTGGGGTGTAGGCCTGTACCTGCTGGGCATCTGAAGCTTCTCTTTTTAAGATGATGAGCTCTTTCATTAGAGAGTCGAGGCGGTCTAAAAGTGGCGCTGGAACTACTTCCACATATTCATTTGGATGAGGAGGTGGGGGCCAATATTCTTCTTTATCAAGAGCTGGGCCAAATTTGGTATATGTAGGCGTGAGTGGTAGTGGAGGCGGCAGGTCTCTTGCACTGTTGCTTGACTGGAGCATGTTTGTCTGGAGGACATGTAGATCTACTATGCCGACTTCACTAAGCTGCTGCGACTGTTGGAGCTGGAGCCTTTCATGCTGTAACTCAGCTAACTCAGACTTATTGCTGGCGACTTGGTAAGGCCCTGGACACAGGCTGTGACTTGGCATCTGGTACTCTGGTAGGGGTCGCACCTCCTCCTCTCTTGACAGCATGTGGCTATGACTGTGACAGGGCAGTCTTACTTGAGCAGGGAGAACATGCTGTTGATCACTTCTGTGGTTTAGACTGGGGAGAGTGACTTCATAGTCCTCATAATGTGGAGGACGGCGAATGTGGCGACGGGGCCGTGCACCAAGAACTTCATATCCATACAGGTCATCCATCTTAGCAGGGGTAAAGGCAGGAATATCCGGCTCAAAGGACCATAGTGTTAGGGAGAAACACTCTGACTTTAGGTTTGCCTTGACTGTAAGGCACTAGTTGTGTTTATCCCCGCCTTCAACCTGGAGTGTCGGCCAGAACACCTCTTTAAAGCCAGGACAACTTGTATGGTGGTGCGTTAATGATGGAGCAGGAGACAGCGTAGTTTTGATTTGATATATAATTGGTGAAAGTGTGGTTTTCTGTAACACAGTCAAATACAACAGCACATATTACAATTCATGTCATCACAAACTTACAATCTGATACACAGTATTACTTAACTTAAATAACTCAAAGAATAGGAGAACATATAGTTAACAGTAACTAGAAAGGCCTGCAGTGGCAGTTAGCTTCTTGTCATATACATTAACTCAGTAAGTAACCAAAGCACTAGCAAATTACACCAAACAAAGGAGGCACCACAACTAGAAAACAAAGAAACAAACTTACGCGGTCATAGACCCACGCTTTTCAAGAAATCACACTTATTTAGGGCATACAATGGATACAGACAGCTGAAGACACCTCCAGGCCAGTTAAGCATTGTTTTAAGGTTGCCGTGGTGACATGGAACCTACGGCTGGGAGCTTTAAAGGACCTGTATCATGCTATTTTAGCCATTCCAAAGTAAAGTATAGGCATTTATATGATATATTGTACCTCTACCACTACGGAGCACTAATTTTTGTGATAAATAAGTATTTTCTGGAGGTGTTTTTCCAACCCGGAAGACAAAACGCTTGGATTCAGTTAACTCCGCCCCCTCTCTCCGCTCATACAACTTTAGCAGTAGTAGAAATATATATATATATATCACAGCAAAAAGTGAAGTTACTTCATGATGCAGTTATAAGGATTTAACATGTGCAACACAGCTTCATGGCTAAATGGCTAACACACACGCTAACACACACACGCTAACATGCATTTTGATCGACTCACCACTCTGATGTTTCCATAATGGGATTTGCGTTGGTTATAAAAGTTAATCCACTTTGATTCTGGCCAAGGTTCATTAGCATCCATCAGCGACAGGCACAGACAAACACTATTGTGGCTGATAGTCGCTGAATCCCGGAGGGAAAGTCCAACTTCTATGGCCTCTTCTTTAGGAAGGCTGAATAAAGTCCTGTCCTCGCAGCCAAACACGGTTTTCTCCGTGACATTATCGTGAGGTAAGAAAAAAGAACAGGTGTCCAGACTCCAGAGTAGGTTAGAAAAAGCTCCTTCTTCACAACTTTCGGTGCAACATGACATGACCATCTGTTCAGACCGTTCGGACGCTCAGGGGGAGCGTTTGTTTTCGGTACAGGGGCAGCGCAGCGTCAGGCACTTCCTCTTTTTTTTATTTATTTATTTTTTTTTTTCTTACGACAGAAATAATGAAAAAAGCAGTTTTACAAATGAAAATCATGCCGTAAGGCATTAGATTACAGACGTCGAGCACTTCCGTTCCGCTGTGACGACACAACTGAACATGCCAGTCGTTTACCAGGAGAGGGCGGAGCAGCTGCTCAGAGCGCAGGATTCAGGAGGATTACTGAGAACTGCGTGAATGAAGCCAAAAACCACTCTGGGGGTGTTTTTGATAAGGAAATAGCATAACAACATGGTTAAAAGCTCAAAAAAGTTGATTTTGCATGATATAGGACCTTTAACTGAACCTTTAACCAGGGTCTTTTGTACAAACACATTACCCATTCATTCAGGATGTTGCCCAGCTATGGAAATGATTAGCATGTCTTCAGGACAAAGGGCAATGAAAATATGATTGTTCCTAAAAAAGTGGTAATGTGTGTCAGTTTACCCCACCCGCGGAGTAAACTGAGACAGAAAAGAGAAATCAACAGGGTAAAGTAAACTACTTTAGAAATACCATAATGACACATGATGTAACAATGAAAGCTAGACTGATTACTTTAAAAAGTCAATCAAATACAACATAATTCATTCAAAATGTTTTAATTAACAATCACAGTGTGGGGGTTAGAACAGTTAGTGTCTGGGGGTCAGCACAGGACAATCAGAACCAGCTAGTACACACTTGCAAGTGATCCAAATTAGGCTACGTTAAAGGTAAATGAAATACAACATAATGTGACTCAAAATGTATGAATTAACATTCACAGTGTGGGGGTCAGAACAGCTGGTGTTAGGGGGTCAGCACGAAGGGTGATCAAAACCAGCTAGTAGCCTACACAGCCTCGGGGTCAGAACATGGACCCATAATCAGAACTAGCTAGTACAGTCTGGGGACCAGGACCATCAGAACCAATTAGAAGAGCCTGGGACTCAGGACACAGGCTAGACCCACCTGGATTATTGTCTCACTTTACCCCATAGCATGTGTCTCACTTTACCTCACAGCCACCATTTTAGAAAGAACATCTCGAGCAATTCAGGCTCATCTTTAACTAGCATCAAGCCCATGGGTTTACATGTTGGAAGTTCATCAACATGTGTGATAAAAGTTTTAGTTTAAACACAACACTTGATAACGTTCTCAGCAAAAAAAAATTACTTTTAGATGCGATAAAAACGTTTTTGTGATTTTTTTTTTAAATAAATTAAAAAAACATACTTACTACAGCACCAGCACCGACTTCTCCTACCTGGCAAGTGTGGAATGGGAGGGGCTTGAAAATATATTCGTCACATGACCACAAATGTGCTCCGTTGCCTAGATACAGGGGGTGTCTCAAGTTGCCCGCTGTCCCACATTACCCCGTCTCCCCAGTAGCGTAGCAAGGGTACGAAGGGGCCCCAAGCAAGAATGTCACTGGGGGCCCTCTGGTGGCTGCTCGGTGTGCAGGAACGGCACCTGACAACTCCCATAATGCAGTTCTCTGCATTAATTTCCCTTAGAACAGAGGGCTGAGGTTCTTTAGGTCATGAAGATACAATAAACTGGTTTCATTATTAAAAATATAATCTGGTGGAGCCATGAGTAAAAATGTATGTCCACTGCTCATTATAAATTAACATTAGGGAACCGTGAGTCACTAAAACATGCAGCAGGATGGGGATGAACAGTGCCACGGAGCATTGGTGGAGAGATGATGTAACTGCCTTACCAAAAGCACAAGTGTTTATTGCATAATTTTGAATAGCGGGTTGGTTTATGGGGGCCCTTGCCTCTTGGGGGGCCCAGGCAGCTGCCTGCCATGCCTTATGGCAAGCTACGCCTCTGGCTCTCCCCTATGTCTTTGAGTTTGCGCCATGAAAAATTAGAGCAAAAGTGTTGCGTTTACATTAATAGTGTCCTATAACTGCAAAAGAGGCTCACAAAGACGCAATAACTGGTGCTGTTTTGCCCTATATCACAGTCAGTCACATTTGGCCCTGTCACAGCATTCAGTGCAGCTCAAAGTCCACAGTTAATAACTAGCCTGGTGGGACCAGAATGATTCCCCTCTGTAATTGTGTATACAGCGGGGTACAGCGGCGAGTCTGGATTTTTCCAGGCTAGTTAATTACATCGTTTTAGTCGCTTAGCTCAGCGCGTAACACGTTGATCTGTTTGATTAAGTGCAAAAAAGCATTGGAACAAACCAAAATGCTGGAACTAGACATACGTTATACCTTTGAAATGATTGAAGAATCACCGTGACACCCTAAGCAATAACAAGCCCGTAGTCTTCTTTGCCGTCTAAAGTTCAGGCTGTGCGGAGAAGGTTGGGGTGAACGACCCTGGGGACGGGATCTGTTCAGTTGAAGCCTCTAAACTCCTCGACTCCTGATCTCCGTTTGCGTGTGAATAACATATTGTTTAGAAACCTCTATAAAACGGTTATATCTCGCCCACAGATAAGAGTGCCATAAAAAAGGGCATGTTCTTTATTGTCAACTCCAAGCAATGGGCAGGATCTACTGGAGGTTAGGAGGAGGAAAGTGAACAGACATGAGACGCTTCCGGACGCAGACCGTGCTGTACGCAAACTCCGCCCCCTCGACGCAGGAAAGGGAAGAGCCACTAGAGGGCGTCAGAAACCAAGCTTTAGTTATGGACAGTCAGTATTATCAGGCAGAAAAATCATCATACATTAACATAACTACATCTTTTACTATAATGAAAAACGAATTAAAGAGATATATCTAGGTAGACCATCTGTGGAAAACAGATGGATGGTTGTCAGTACAGTCAGTGGATTAAGCATAACAAAGTATACATGCAGGTGTTGGACCCCCAGGAGGGCCTTAGAGGTACAGAGGGGTCACGGAATGATTTGATGTGTTGTTAGTAGTCTTTTCTTTCTCATAAACCTATAGAAACTATCCAAACGTCTGGCAAAAATAGAAACACAATCCAGGCTGTGTTTCATGATCTTCTCGTTCTCACAATGTATTTTTCATTAATCTACTGTTCAAAATACTGAAATTATATATAGCCTATGTATAGGGCTCTACGGTGACACATGAAGCGGAGGTAAATACAACGCTCTCGCTTCATTGAACACAATGGGAGATGGCTGATATTGGGTGGTTGTTTGAGAGGATTTATTAAGGTGAAGAATTGTCAGATTGTGATGAAATGTCATTTGATTACCATGAAAACCTGCAAAGTATGCAGTATTTTTTTTCCCACTTCAATCCATTTAGCCCTTGATCTAACAAAGGCTCCTTTTGCTTTCTGAATGTACATTTCATCTCATTTTGGTTGGAGATTTCGTATTTTCTGTTTATCGTCCTCAATAGGATTAGGTTCGTTGCAGTAAAAATTCAGCCGTTGTACAAGATAAAGTTCCTTCTCTTTAAGTTTCCTTATAATTTTTTTGCCAAAGGATATAGAAAGAATTCCCACTTCCGCATTGGGGTATCTAGTTCTTCTAAATCCATAACATTTGAAAGAATGGATCTTATATTTTCACAATAGGTTTCATCATTCAAAAGACTGGAGTTAAATTTCCAATATTTACATGTAGCCTGTGTTTTGTTTTGAGGTTTTAATTGTAAATAAATAAGACTATGATCAGTCAGAGGCGCTGCAGAAATATCAGAGCTGATTTCATACGACAATAACTCATTTGCCACAAGCCAATGGTCTATTCTAGATTTATAATTTGAATTGAACCAAGTGAATTTAATTGTTCCTGGGTTGAGATGACGCCATGCGTCCACTAAGTTTTGATCAGTACAGAAGTCATTAAAAACAGTAGCTTACGTTAGCTTTACATGGTCTAGCTGCAGGGCTATTTCTTCTAGCAGCAATCTGTTTTGGCTTATAGTGTTGTATCCATATACATTTGTTTAAATTATTTTAAAGTTGCCTATGTCGTTAATAAGGATTATCCAATGCCCATGATCATCTTTTAATTGAGAGAATACTTGTCCCTGAAAGTTTTTCAGTAAAACAGCTACCCCTGCTGACCTTGAAGTGCCGTGGCAAAACTAAGCTCCATCCCCCCACTGTTTAGTCCAAAAAATACGGTCCTCAGGCTTGGAATGAGTTTCCTGTAATAGTACTATATTTGCATTTTTCCCTTTACAAAACAAGAACAAACTTTTCTTTTTAGTTAGTTAGTTAGTCTCTTAACCCCCTTGCATTGATAGAAATTAGGGATAAATTGCTTTTCAAACTGAACATATAAAAGTAACAAACAAAAAGGTATAACCACCAATAAAACAGAAAATGGGTGTGTTACCTTAAGGAAAAATAGCAAAAAAGTAGCAAAACCCTGACTGCAATATGAACGCTTAAACTCACTTGCAGGATTCAAGACTTGGGATAAATGCTAATTAAGGCATCATTTTATGTCCATTGATGCGTGTCTTCCCCTGTAGACCGCCTTCTGCCCAGCCTTTCGTGCCTGCTCCACTCTTGGCCACACAGCCAGCCGCGCTTCTCTCTCATCCTTGGTGAGGTCCTCCACGGATTTGATGCCGATGTCTCTGCAGATGGGACGGCCCTTGGTAGCGTGCCAGAGTTCCTCCTTGTAGGTTCTCAGTGAAAACTGCATAATGATCCGTCTGGGACGGCCATTGACGGCGACGCCAAGGCGATGCACGGAGTCCAAGATCAAATCCATCTTCTCATACCAGTGTGGCAGGATCTTTATGATGCAACCCGTTTCCATGTGCCTTCATCCTTTTCTTCTTTCAGCCCGTTAAGTTGCAAGTTCCATCGCCTTTTGTATGCCTCCAAATCCTCCATGTTTTTCTCAACGCGGGAAAGTTTCTCAGTCAGATTACTGTTGGTAGACTTCAGTTGTGTATAATCTCTTCGGCCATCTTGTTATTCTTCTCTTTCAGATCTTTGATTTCCCCACTGTTAAAATCAACTGCCTTAACAAGGTTTGCGATGGCGAGTGTATTTTGCTTCAGGTCGCTTCTGAGCTCTTCAGACGATCTCCTCAGACTTTCAACCGCAGCTAGAATGGCGCTTGTCTCGGGGCTAATGGCGGGCTCTTCATTTCCTTTTAGCTTTTTGAGAGCCACGGGAACTTTACCTGGCGATGTTCTTGATTCTTGGTCCCCTTCACATTGGTCTCCATAGCTTCTGGACTTGCATAATCGTGAACTAGCAGCGATTTGTTAACTTTGCTGTTAGCTTTGCTGTTAGCCATTCTGCTATTTGATGGTTCTGCTTACAAGGCTTACTTCTTTGTCTCGCGGCGGGAGAAAATCACAGGTATCTTGGATAGTTCTTGACTTGTTAGATTTAAGTAGTTTTGCACGTCATTTATTCTTACATCGATCTTTTTTTCGGGGTCCGCAACTCAGAGCTCTTCACTGCTCAACCGCCTGCTCCGCCATCTTGCCCGCGCTCCCGTGTTTAAACACACCTATTGATTTCCTTCTCCCTGTGCTGCAAAACCCTGCACATACTCTACTATACAGCATGTGATGTCATAACAGCATAAGAAGAACGGCTGCAATGTTATTCTTGTGTTATTGTTTAATTTGTCAATTTATTTGAGGTTCCATTTCTATTTAGATTTAAAGGGAATCTGCATACTGTAGTGTCCAAGTGTTTTCACATAAACAATACCTCTAGTATTTTAGCTTTCCAAATCTCCATTAGTTTATTATTGCTGTAAATCCCATGATGCTGTGATATGATATCACAGTCCTGAACTCTATAGGACTCAAAGATTTGACATGGAGGTGACAGCAGAGTTTCTCCTGTCACACAGATGCTCTCTCAGAAACATCAGTGTCTTCCTCCAGGCGTCTTCCTGAGCTCGAGAATGGGCTGCAGTCTCCCCTCCCCACAGCGCCATGACTGAAAAATGACAGTAATAAATGATTTTCAAGATCACAGAACTGAAGCTTAAGTGTAAATTAAACCTGAAAGGCTACATTACGTATTGTCATCCAATCCTTGCCCAAGTTTGTTTATCGTTATTGTAACATGTAATTGAATAGTTAATGTGAACTTTTTGCCGAAGCATAATGTGTTGCTTGTCTGGTTGGCTTAGTGTGGAGTGTATTTTAGAGTCTGTTCAGCCCGCCGGTAGAAGATTATGTATGCCTTAGTTTTACTTACAGAAATCCCTACTTTGGACGGCTCTAAAAATGCTGGTCCGGAAGTGAGGAGTGTACGGAGGCTCGATCAGGTGACCAGTGTTGGGATATGTGAGCAGAGTGAGCAGGTGACTGTTCCCCGCCTCCTCCATCATCTCCTTCATCTAACAAACAACAAGCAATAATAAAATTACTACTGAAAATTACTTCACGTTTACCAACAACAATTTCTCTGGACAATAAATGGAATCAAATTAATGCGAGGAAGTGTCTTACATTATACCACACATGTTACATCTCAAATGCTGTAAACTTACATCCATTGCAGACTCGTAGGATGGCAAGTTCTGATCGTCCAGACCAACTACAACCAGCAGGGGGCACTGTACACGTCCCATCTGTTCAAAGAGGTTAGTGAGTTTTACAATCAATTCCACCAACTCTGTTGTGTGGCCATTAATAAATAATTCTGATTCTGATGTTTCAGACAGACACATGATAATTTACTGTGAACAAGTTCCTCAAATGCCGAAAATGATGGTAACTCCATCACAATTCATCATCAGTCATCTATAGGGTGACCAGATTTTCCAACATAAAAACCGGGACACAATGGGGGTTTTGGGGGACAAGCCAAATTAGGACTTCTTGTTTATAAAAGTCTAATCTCCATTAAATGGACCAATCAGAATCGAGATGATAGACTTTTTGTTGCTTAATTGGTTCAGTCAATAAGCAAACGTCGTATTTGACGCATCTGTGGCCAGAAGTCATTACATTTCAAGTAAAATAGCTGCTTCAGGCATGGTACTGGTGAAAAACCGGGACACCTGGGACAGAGCTTGCATAAAACTGGGACAAATCAATGGTTTTGGAGAAATCTACTGGGACATGGGACAGAGGGCTCAAAACTGGGACTGTCCCGGGGAAACTGGGACATCTGGTCACCCTAGTCATCTACCATGTAGCCAACTCCAACTTATTGTCCGATTACAGTTTGATTCCTCAAGACTCATTCTACATGCAGCTTATGAAGTCATTAAGCCGAAATTCAGTTCCCACGGCGAGTCGCGGGCCACAAATAATGTAAACAGGGAAATACCGTAGAGAACATTTTCCAGTAAATGAATAATAATAATGAGCTGGGATTTGGTCAAAGCACCAACTTGACTGTAGCCTGATCAATAACAACGGCTTACACTTGTATTGCACTTCATAAGCCTGTGTCACAAGTTTCTCAAAGTGCTAGATAGTACGATATATATCCCGATATTTTGTCCACAAAGTGAGAGCTGTGAAATGAAATGTAAGACAAAGTCAAAGCCAAACACGAGTAGTTTTATTGAAAAAGTGGCAGAGTGAGCACTCTGGTTATTCTTTAAGAATTCATAACTCCGCATAGGAATAGGCTAGAGACTTACTTTTATTTTGAGATACTCTAGAATTTATGCTCTACAGGACAGGGGCCGGATTAAATCATCTCGCGGGCCGGATGTGGCCCATATGTCACTTTGCATGTAATATATAATATATTAGTTTCACAGGTTAAGTTGAATTACAGAAATAAATGAACATTTTCATGATATTCTAATTATATGACGAGCACCTGTATAAAGTGCTGCTCAAAAGTTGTTATTTGTTTTACTTTTTTTTTTAAGAATATGAAAGATAACAAAGTTTTTTAAAACTCATAAGTTAGTGGTTGTGTGAAGCCATTTATGGTGAAACAACTGAGTTTGCTATTTTTAAGGTTTACATACCACAGTTTTTATTGCAATGCCAGCTTTGAGTTTTTTGTGGTAGTTGTGGATGAGGTTCTTTATTTTTTCTAAAGGTAAAGTGGCCCATTCTTCTTGGTTAAAAGCCTCCTGTTCCTGTAAATTGCATGAACTGTACGTTTGAGCTCTCCCCACAATTTTTCAATGACATTGAGGTCAGGAGACTGATATGGACACCAACGGGACCATCCCTTTATTCTGCTAATGTAGCTAAAGTAAGAGATACATTAGCTGTTTTTAATGTATCTCTTATTAATTTTTTTGTTTTTATGTGTATATATATATATATAATTTTTATTGTTTTTATTTATTTATTTATTTTAGTTATTTTATTTATTTTATTTATTTATTTATTTTTTATAAGATAAGATAAGCTAAGATAAGATAAACTTTATTGTCCCATTGGGAAATTTGTCTTGGACTTGCCATGCTGTGGTTCATACAATAGCAATATATAAAAGATGCATTAAATATATTCAGGTACAAAATGGAGAACAGTCAGCTCGTTCAGCATAATTTCAACTGTGAAATATGGCTGCGCCATAACAATCACAATAGAACAATCACAGTACAACAGAATGTGTTACACATTAAGGCCACAATGTTGCCCAGTGTAACATCAGGCAATAAGAGAACATAAAAGGCCTAACAAAGTGTTAACTGCACTTTTTAAGAAGAGCAACCGACACAGGAATAAAAGAGTGTTTGTATCGGTGTTTTGTGGCTCTTATAGCCCGATATCGTCTCCCTGATGGTAAAAGCTCGTATTCATTAAACAGCACATGTATGTTCTCCTAGTGGTTCCTCTGAGGGAGCCCTCTGCCCCAGGAGTGCTGGTTGGCTGTGGCCGTGCGGGCGCTCTCCTGGGGGTGCCTGGATGGAGGTAGGACGTCTCTCCTACACCTCCTCCGGGCCCCCTGAGTTGGCGCTCTGTGGCTGTGGCCGATGGGGTGCTCCTGATGCAGACGGCTCCTTGGATGATGTTTCCTCTTTCGGTCTATCTGTACCCAGCCTTACGTACTCAACTCTATGTCCATTTTTATTTAAGACTTTTAACTGCTGGCTGTCTCTACGTATATGTGTCTGTGTGTGCGGGTGGTGGGTGGTGGGGTTGTAGTTATTTATGTACATTTACTGGTGAGGACGAGTTTAATGATTTTTAAGCACTGTAAAGCACTTTGTGTTACATTTTGTATGAAAAGCGCTCTATAAATAAAGTTTGATTTGATTTGATTTGCTGGAGCCAGTGGCATCAGCGAAACACCTCCATATTTCACAATAGGTTTGGTGCACTTTTCTTCATAGGCCATCATAGTCCTTGTTGACAACAAAAAAGTGGACCATATTCTGCCAGAGTATGCAAACCTTTGAGCACTGTATACTGTATTTAGTTTTCTATTTTTTTGTTAAAGGAACAGGCCACCATTTTTACATACCGAGATGTTCTTACCTGAGCTTAGACGAGTTGATGCGCACCTGTCTGGTCTTTGGCCAGATGTCTGGCCCATGGAAGAGCGTGGTCGCTTCCAACTTCACCCCCGTTTGGAGCTATTGGAATATGCTGGGAGAGGCCAAATGCTAACAACATCTTTGGTCGTTTTGCTTGACTGAGCGCACGTACAAAGACCAGACAGGTACATAACAACTTGTCTAAGCTCAGGTAAGAACATATCTCAGTATGGAAAAACGGTGGCCTGTTCCTTTAAACTGAACTGTGCCTTTACTGATCTAAAATGCTTACGTGCATCTCTAAACCTTTATTTCCCAGTGAAGTTCAATGTGTCTCAATGGAGAGTAATTTGGAGAGAACATAAAGAGTACATTGTTTAGTACTTCTACTCTTCTATAGTAATCTGTGACTCATACTCACATCAACTTTGAATGCAGGGTCTTTGGGGACGGGCAGGATCAGGTCACGCCAGATAACCTCCTGATTCTCAGTGATGCGAGAATATTCTACTCTTCTAAATAAAGATTGATTTTTGTTACACGATGGCGGCAGAATAATGAGTGTTATTTGCAACTGGATATTGTAACTCACTTGTGCACGTACTCTAAAACGTCTTCAACATTGCCGTCGACAGGTTGAATATGACTTCCGCTGTAACACACTGCACACCTGAGCTGAGAAACCACAAAATTGATAGAATGGTGTTCAACGTTCCTTTGACAAAAACACAAGCATGGACCGTTTTTATCAAAATGTAACTTTGGAAGCTTTTAGATACCAAGCTCCATGGAATCAACTTCATGTTAAAGAGACAGACACAGTTCCACATCTCTGAAATAGCCTTAGATATACTACTTAGATCCACAAAGAGCTTCAAAATGCTATAACAAAGTATGCTGGTAAAATAAGGATAAAGCTCATCATCATTGTCAGATTTAACACTTAACACAATACAGTGCCTTGCGAAAGTTTTCGGCCCCCTTGAACTTTTCGACCTTTTGCCACATTTCAGGCTTCAAACATAAAGATATAAAACTGTATTTTTTTGTGAAGAACCAACAACAAATGGGACACAATCATGAAGTGAAACGAAATGTATTGGATATTTCAAAACATTTTAACAAATAAACAACTGAAAAATTGGGCGTGCAAAATTATTCAGCCCCTTTACTTTCAGTGCAGCAAACTCTCTCCAGAAGTTCAGTGAGGATCTCTGAATGATCCAATGTTGACCTAAATGACTAATGATGATAAATAGAATCCACCTGTGTGTAAACAAGTGTCCGTATAAATGCACCTGCTCTGTGATAGTCTCAGAGGTCAGTTTAAAGCACAGAGAGCATCATGAAGAACAAGGAACACACCAGGCAGGTCCGAGATACTGTTGTGGAGAAGTTTAAAGCCGAATTTGGATACAAAAAGATTTCCCAAGCTTTAAACATCCCAAGGAGCACTGTGCAAGTGATAATATTGAAATGGAAGGAGTATCAGACCACTGCAAATCTACAAAGACCCGGCCGTCCCTCTAAACTTTCAGCTCATACAAGGAGAAAACTGATCAGAGATGCTGCCAAGAGGCCCATGATCACTCTGGATGAACTGCAGAAATGTACAGCTGAGGTGGGAGACTCTGTCCATAGGACAACAATCAGTCGTATACTGCACAACTCTGGCCTTTATGGAAGAGTGGCAAGAAGAAAGCCATTTCTTAAAGATATCCATAAAAAGTGTCGTTTAAAGTTTGCCACAAGCCACCTGGGAGCAGTGTTGCCACAGATTACTTGAAAAAGTAATCCGATACGGATTACTGATTACTCCAATAAAAAGTAACTTAGTTACTTTACTGATTACTTGATTTTCAAAGTAACTAAGTTACATTATAAGTTACTTTACAAGTTACATTAACCATATTTTCGATTTCTGCACCAATGGCATCATATGTGTGTCTACCGCGAATTCTTTTACATGCTAACGCAGCCTTGTTGCGCTCTAATGTGGACCTACTGATCCAGTGGATTGTTACTCCCATGTAGTTTATGCTGTTAGCAGTCCAAATATCCGCGGTAGTTGACACAAAGTCGACATCACTCAGCGCGGCCTTCAGGTTTCTTTCCATCTCTGCGTACTCCTTCTCCAGGTAAGACGAAAAACACGTTCTGTGTGGAAGCTCGGCATTGATGGCAGCGGGGATTTTGTTTATTATGGCACGAAACGATGGCGAGTCAACCGTGTTTAAGGGCAGCATTTCCTCTACAATAAACTGACCGACCAACTTCTTCAGATCTCCCCCACTTACTGCACTGAAGTCCAGTTTTTGTTGTTTGCGTGGTGGGGGACCTCCTGCCGTAGCCTTCGGCGCTGCCGTGTGGTTCTCCTTTAGTTTGACAGTACCGTGCTGTGAGTCCAAATGTTTCTTCAAATTTGAAGTAGTGTTTTTGAAGCTTGATAACACTTTGTTAGTGTACAGCGAACCTTAATATTGTCATCTTTAGCTGACACAAACTGAAAATAGTGAGCAAATTTCCAGCGAGAAAACGCACACTTTTCTCCTTCCTCCATTGTTGTTTATGTTTGTGCCGTGATCCACACTTGTCGCGCACACGCTTCGTCACTCTTTGCGACGCAAGAAGATAGCGATATATGTTTTCACTAATGACAAAATAGTAACGCGCAGAGATTTGGAGAAGTAACTTTAATCTGACTACTGGTTTGGAAATAGTAACGCGTTAGATTAGTCGTTACTGAAAAAAGTAGTCAGATTAGAGTAACGCGCTACTAAGTAGCGCGTTACCGACATCACTGCCTGGGAGACACACCAAACATGTGGAAGAAGGTGCTCTGGTCAGATGAAACCAAAATCCAACTTTTTGGCAACAATGCAAAACATTATGTTTGGCGTAAAAGCAACACAGCTCATCACCCTGAACACACCATCCCCACTGTCAAACATGGTGGTGGCAGCATCATGGTTTGGGCCTGATTTTCTTCAGCAGGGACAGGGAAGATGGTTAAAATTGATGGGAAGATGGATTGAGCCAAATACAGGACCATTCTGGAAGAAAACCTGATGGAGTCTGCAAAAGACCTGAGACTGGGACGGAGATTTGTCTTCCAACAAGACAATGATCCAAAACATAAAGCAAAATCTACAATAGAGTGGTTCACAAATAAACATATCCAGGTGTTAGAATGGCCAAGTCAAAGTCCAGACCTGAATCCAATCGAGAATCTGTGGAAAGAACTGAAAACTGCTGTTCAAAAACGCTGTCCATCCAACTTCACTGAGCTCCAGCTGTTTGGCAAAGAGGAATGGGCAAATATTTCAGTCTCTCAATGTGCAAAACTGATAGAGACAAACCCCAAGCGACTTACAGCAGTAATCGCAGCAAAAGGTGGCGCTACAAAATATTAACTTAAGGGGGCTGAATAATTTTGCACGGCCAATTTTTCAGTTTTTTATTTGTTAAAAATGTTTGAAATATCCAATACATTTCGTTTCACTTCATGATTGTGTCCCACTTGTTGTTGGTTCTTCACAAAAAATTACAGTTTTATATCTTTATGTTTGAAGCCTGAAATGTGGCAAAAGGTCGAAAAGTTCAAGGGGGCCAAATACTTTCGCAAGGCACTGTATGAATAACACAGACCACATTACCCAAGATTTTATGTCATCATTTAAAGCTTTTAAAGACATATCTGAACATCCCTGTATTTGGACCATGGGTTTAAGTCCACAAACTTTCAACTGTCAATTATTGATAAAAAAAACAACAAAAAAACAATCAATGTCATGCCAGTTGTGGTTACATGTGAATAGGGCCAGTAAATATACTGTACGTATATAAAACAAAGAACAAGTGAAAACATGCACAATTTGACAAATCTTACCATAGAACAAACAAGTCTGTTGAACTGATACAGCTGTACATTTTCTTAATATAGAGGGCTGATGTTTCAGGCATAATACAAATCCCTTGTCCAGGGCCAAGTTTGTCACTGGCTTCCCACAAGATTGTAAAATGGGTGAGGACACATACCAGAGCACAGGTGTCTACCATCTACTATAGATTCCCTGTCCTTCAGCAATACTGAGGTGATTATTTATGTAGTTTTTTGTTTTATAATAATAAAATATATAAATTAACTAATATATATATTACAGGCACCGATTTTGTAAATTGAATAATTTAAATCATTTATTGACTCATAGATTCAAGTACCTTTATGATGTTTGAGTAAACAGCCATTTTTAAAGTCATAGATGTACCAACGGACAGGCCCCACATGGCGATCCGGCTGCCCACTATCTGTGGGTGCTGCTCCAAGTACTTAAAGGCCGCCTATAAAAGAAGACATTAAAGACTCGGTATATAATGCATGTATGACAAAATAGGCCTTGCTTGTCATAACTGAATATTCAAACCACCTCTACACTTCATAAGTTGAATTGTCTGATCTCAAGACGCTCGGTCTGCTTATGGTTGAATATGGTTCTGTGTAAAGTCCGTATTGTGCCATTTCATTGTGGATCCAAGACAATGATTTAGTCATAAAGATATAAAGCAGGGGTGGCCAACTGGTCAGAGGCCAAGAGCCGAAATGTTCAACCTCGATCCTGTGAAGAGCTACAAAGGCACCGACCAGTCACGAGATCCAGGGGAGGTAGTTTAATAATGATTAAATGTAATGAAACTGTTATATTTAATCATAATAAACAATAACTTTATGCCTGGCCTTTTTCTTTTCTTTTCAATAATTGTGGTAGTTTTACTCCTCACCAAGATTGAAATAAATGTATATTAAATAAACTGACATTTTCTGCTATTCTGTTCTGACTGGGACAACATTTGATCCATTTATTATTATTATTTCGAATAGTTTTTGTTGTTGCTTGTTTTGTTTTTTTCAATGCTGGTGTATATTTGTGTGTGGGGCCCTGCCCACTGAGCCCCCTCCTCTGATTTGCCCCTGGCCTGTGCGCTCAGTGCCTGCAGCTTGGTCATGACTGGACTGTGCAGAGAGAGACTGTGCAGCAAGGCTGTACAAAGTTCATAAACTTTAATCAGGAGCCTCTGGAGCAGGGTTGCCAGATGTACGATAACTATCGTGTTTGTACGATAATTTTGACCCCTGTACGATGTACGATCAATAATTTAAAAAAAAACTAAATGTACGATAATTTCAGAGCGCCAGATAAAGTCTGGTTAAATGCACTGTCCCCTCTCAGCAGCGCTTCGTTTTCGCTCTGATCTGGAGTCAGACTTAGCCTCCGTATTCACGAAGGCATAATATCTGCTGTAAGAAGGAGAGACTGTCCCTGGATCAGTTTTACAGTTCCACTATTGCATTATCCTTCTGCCCTGACGCATCCTCTTTGGTTAGCAGGTCGTGTGTGTGCGTCAGAGATGCACATAAGTCCCTCACCTGCAAGTCCAAGTCAAGTCCAAGTCTGTGACCCCACAAGTCCCAGTCTAGGTCCAAGTCTCTGACCCTGCAAGTCCAAGTCAAGTCCAAGTCCCATGGTTTCTATGTTTTACACTAATTCAAATCACAGTACAATAAAACTATTTTAAAATCAATAAACACCTGTAAATTAAAAACAACTATCAGGCCTTCCACACACAAAAAATCAACATCACAATATTTCTATGAACCATATTTCCAGTCAATCCCAATGTAATGGTAAGTTAGGAAAAAAACAATATGAACTATTTCTGTGGCCAAAGGCAGGCCCTGTGTCATTCATTCAACTAGCCCTCCCACACCACTACTTCAGTTGTGTAAAAGTAACATCAGTATAGTTATCACAGCTGTACTCAATCACAAACATGTCTGCAGAAGCTTCAGAATGTTACTGAAGTGCCCTTTATCATACAGTAAAACTCCACTGTAGATAATAATACTTGCAGTCTTACCTTGAAGGCTTACAGACTGTTGACATGAGTGACCTATCTTCAGCCTGTAGCTACAGGACCTGCTATATCCACTGCCAGCCTTTAGTTTTTGACAAAATATTCCCTAAATAAACGGTAGCCTCGTAATGGTAATGATTTGATCACTAATCACTTTACTGAGTAGCTACAACTTATGCAGATGCTCAAACTCCTTTTTCCTTCACTCTCACTGTGGCGCTTATTAAGCACCAATGAAGGCTTACCGCGGTGGGCTTTACATTAATAATGAGAGAAACTGTTGTATTTCGCAGTGATCGCTGGAGAGAGAGAGAGAGAGAGAGAAAGAGCGCACACAGAGGAGACAGAGACAAGGGAGCGGCCGAGAAAAAAGGCGAGAATCAATCGTCCGACTCGCGAGTCCCCATCTCTGGTGTGCGTAATGTAATAAATGGGACAGTGCGTGGGGCTGTGTTGTAGTTAGGGGTGATGATGATATGAGCAATATTTTGCGCGGGTGCTACAGCGATATTGGCATATTTATAGTGTACGATAGTTTGTGCTGAAAAACGATATCATGGTTTTCAGAATTTGGCAACCCTGCTCTGGAGGACGTCTGACATTCTGTTTATGTTGCATTTGTTACAGTTGCAGCACATGTGAAAGAAAAGTCAATGACTTTGTGTATTTCCGCGTTACGATGTCGCGCTTCGCATCATATGCTTCATTAGAGTTCCGCTTTTTCCATTTACTAATTTTGATCTTTTTCTGTGAATATGAGGCCAACTTTCATCAAATAAAGAGTAGGCTAATCAGAAACTTGAAAAGCACAGAAGCTGATCCCAGTGCCACGATCTGCCTGACTGTTGTTTAACCTACATCCCGCTTTGGGTGAGGCTGCTGCACGGGCCCTTTTACACGCCGCCTCGAAAAGGAGAGAGACAGACTTTCATTCATGTGTGTAGAAATGGAAAACAGGGTCTGTATGACTATGGTTGGATTTTTGGTCAAGATTCTTAAAGACTGTTACAGTTTATGGGCAACATGTACCAATTCTTTTGCAAAGAGCCGCATTGTAATAAACATATCCAATCATGCAAAGAGCCGCACTCTGATTGGCCAAGAGCCGCATGCGGCTCGAGAGCCGGGTTGGCCACCCCTGATATAAAGTTATAATACTGATAAGTTTAGCACATCACGGGCTGTTCTGGAGGAGGTCAACTGAGGTCATTTCAAATGGTTCCTAACAGATCTTGACAGATTTATCAAGCATTTTTGCTCACTTGTTCTATAACAATGAAGCTAATCCAGGCGTAGTTGGCAGTGAACATTTAATCCACATCACTAGTTTACCATGACAGAGGGTGTCTCATGAGAGGCTGCTCTGCATAGGAGTGCCAGCAAGTGAGAGGCACTACTTTAGAGTAGAATATCCAATCAGAAAGATCTAAGCACATCAAAGCTACTGACTGTCACAGTCTGCTGTAGAGGCGAGAAGGGGGTGAAAAATTAGCACCGACAGAGTCTGCTGCCGTGCGCTCTCTTCCCGTCTGAGGATTGAAATAAAGTTTGTGCAGCAGAGAGTAAAACACGGGACATGGCTTCAATTTACGTCAATACCGAACATCTAGTCACCCAATATTTCATTAAGAAGAGGTCAGATTCAAATTACCTCAAAGTAGTCGTTCTCCACCATTTTCCCAGTTGTCTTTGTGAGTTCATTGGTCAGGTAATCCAGGGCCATAGCTGCAAAACCACGAGAGGCCAGTAAAGAGGCTCGATACTCCACTAGATTCCCACCTCCACCCCAGAGGTCCAGGACGGCAGGGAACGGTCCAGGCCCTGAACACAACATAGTATCTGTGACCAAGCAGTGTTAATTTCGTCGACTAAAATATTTAGTCTTAATTTTAGTCAAAGGGATTTTTTTGACGACTAAAATTGGACTAAAACTAAATTAAAAGTTTTTCATGAGACTAAAACTATGACTAGAATGTCCAGATATTTTAGTCGACTAAAATAAGACTAAATGAAAATGAAAAGGAGAGACTAAAATCATCCAAACTTCTATTGACCGTCTGAAAGAGCCTCATATCATGTAAATTCACTGCCAAAGGAACAGCTCTGAGCTTTGTTCATCAGGGAGCAGCTCCATGAAGCAGAGGACCTCGATTAAATATGGTTATAATGAATATTATGAATACAAAGTCGATTAAATTTGTCCTAAATTTAGTCGACTAAATTGACTTGCAATTTTAGTCGACTAAAACTCGACTAAAATTGAAGATATTTTTTTGACTAAAACTCGACTAAAATTGAATTACATTTTCGTCAAAAGACTAAGACTAAAACTAAATTAAAATATGTTGTCAAAATTAACACTGTGACCAAGAAAGGGGCAGAGGTTCATACTGTCCTTGCAGAAAGAGGTTAACCTGGAGGGAGGAAGAGTGTAGCAGTGAGGCTGTGCTCTGTGACTGGAGTCCTCCGAACTCCAGGAGCCATGTACCAGCGCTCCACCACCACAGCAGCCAGAGCTCTCTGCTCTGAGAAGCCCTCTGAGAGGTGGCCCGGGTAAACTGAGACTGTCACCTCCATAGGAGTCCCCACACTTTTCTTCCTCATCCTGAAGCAATATGAGAAAGGCAGAGCTTTTTCAGTACACCTATTGTGTAAGTATGTGTTATTTATTTGCAAAAGGTTATTAGTTTAATGAGGACATGTTTGAACATAATATATTGAGTAATCCCTTTGCCCTTTGTGTGGTGGTGTGCTCTGGGGACAGGCAGGGATATTGATGCAAAAATGAACAAAAGCTCCCGCACACCGTCTCACTCTTTTAGGACAGGCAGGGATACACAGCAAGTCCAATCTAAGGCTTTGAAATGCAATTTAAAGGCCCAAATATTATATGTGAATGCCGAAAAAACAAAGAAAAGAAAAGAAAAGAAACTGTGCATATTTAATTTCCTAAGATCTTTAAACAAATGGAAAAAATTGGGGCAATTTATTTCCATATTCAAAAACAAACTGGACACAGCGTGAAACTTAGCTCAGGCCAAAACTGCATTGAGTACATTTTAGACCAAAATATTTGTATTTTTGATGGACTTATGCAGTAAAAATAGTCAACCAATAGCATTACTTTCATTACCCTAGATACACTGTTGGTGCAGTTTAAGAAAATGTTACTGCTGTGCAATCAGATGTGAGTGCCTCAGGTGTTTGGTGTTACGGATCCATTTTAGTGGTCAGAGCTGTTGTTGCACAAAAGAAAGAAAGAAAAGTACAAAAAACTATTTAACACATTGTACAACGTAGGTCTGACCTGAGTCCTGGTTTGCTCCCTGGCACTGGTCTCATGCTCCACAGTAATCCCATTGGTTCAACTCCTTCATATGTCCCACCAAGGCTGGGGTCCTTACTCACTGCCAACACATTTACAGTAAAACGCAATTATTTGGACTAATTATGTTTTTCTTCTCGAATAGTTGTCTCTTACAGTTAAGTGCTCCTGTGCTGTCACAGAAGTAGTGTCCAAAAGCCTCCCAGTCGTGTTTGTCTTCGCTGTGGTGATGGGAGTGCACGGTCAGCTGAGCCCCAGGAGGAGCCTTTTGGACTAAGACTTTAAACTTCTCATCCACCAGAGCTCGGGACGGCTGAACAGACAGCTGCACAGTGTACTGTTCGAGATCCATTGTTACTGAAATTCTCTGCAAACATCAGATATACATTATTTTCAGAACACCGTGAAATTTGTTTTTGATTGTATCTAAACCGCCCTCCTCCTTTACATTGTGAATCGAAGTGTGTCATTTTGTAGCCTGGCAAGTGCTATATTCCCTGGATTAATTTATCTATCAGTTTCTGATCGTAATACAAATCGAAAATAAAATACTGCCTCTGCCCTTTCCCCCTCTTCCTCTTTTTATCCCTGTACACATTTTGCTTTGTAGGCTGCACTCCCTTTTAGTTAGTTCTTATTATTATTTTATTTTATTTATTTATTCATTCATCCATGTTCATATTTTTCTTTACAGGGTCATACATTAATATGAACAGTACATGGTGAAAAGGAGCATGATGAAGACATTGTCTTATTGTCCATGCCCCTTTGTAATAGTTACAGGAAAATCAGTGACCAAAACGGCAGGTGATCCATTCAACAGATTTGTGACACGGTTTTTGGTTTTACAAAAATCAATAATTTTAACAATTTTAACAAACAAAAAAACTAAACCCAAAAAACATTTAATAATTAATGTAATATATATATATATATATATATATATATATTATTTTTTTTTTTTTTCAACATATAAATTATGTTTTTTGTATGTATGTGTCCATCTGCATCTCCTTGAACATATTTTAAATGTATCTATTGTTTGAGAATATTTTAATGTGTCCTTTAACGAGTTCCATAATCTTACCCCAGCAACCAAGAAACCCCTCTGTCTTAGTGAGGTTCGGGAGAACGGTTCACAAAAAATTCCTTTTCGCCTTGTGTCGTCTGTGATCAAGGTCAATTTCTTATAAATATGTTCAGGTACCAACTTGTGCTTAATTTTCCAACACAGAGAGTTGTTCATGAGACCCATTCTATGCAATCGTACAGGAGTCCAATAATATCTATGTATAACTTTGTATTGTGTAAATTTGCCTTTAAATTCTCTTATAAATTTCCCACTCTTAGAAACAATAGTCCATTCCTCATCTTCAAACATACATCCAATGTCCTTTTCCCATAAGACCTTCACATTTTTACAGTTGTTGCTGAGTGCGGAGTTGATCCTTTTGTAGAATACTGAGGCTCGGTGATGTCGGTGTGGCAGAGCTACGTAGTCCAGAATATGGTTGTCCTCAATTTGTTGGGGTAGTGACATGACACTGTTCCTTATCTGAAGGTATTTCCAGAAATGGCCCTTGCCCTGTAGATTATATTCGTTCACCAAATCGATATAAGACATAAACACTCCACCATCATATAGATTTTCCAATACACTTATGTTTTTAACGTGCCAACTCTTCCAATAAACTGGTGTCTTTCCCATACATATAGCAGGGTTTTGCCATAAACAAGAATATGACTGTTTATAATGTGACAGTTTAAGAAGTTTATGCATTTTCATCCAAACTTCCTTTGAATGTAACATAATAGGGTTGGAGATATTACCTGGACTCTGGGAGAGATATTCTATAGGTGTGAAAGGAGAGGACAAGGATTTTTCAATTGAAGCACAATCTAAATGATCAAGTCCATTCCAGTGACGAAATATAGTATAACCTTGGGTCCGGAAGACCCAACCCCCTCTTGTCTGTAGGTGAGCACAATTTAACCATCTTGATTCTAGGCCTCTTCCCTTCCCAAAGAAAATGTTTAACTGTTGTGTCATATTGATTAAATATGGTCATTGGTACTGTAACTGGCAGCATCATAAGAGCATAGTTAAATTGTGGCGAAACAACCATTTTACATTCACTTTACCCATTAATGTTAGCCAAAGTTTTTTCCATTTATCCAGATTAATTTTAATTTTTTGTAAAATTGGTTCAAAATTTAGTGTAGGCATTTCTTCAACCTCCCGACTTAATTTGATTCCCAGATATTTCATTCCTTTTGGAATCCATTTAAATCCAAATTGTTCCATTAGTTTTCCACAACTGAGCCTATTGGCATTGCCTCAGATTTGGTCCAGTTAATTTTATATCCAGAGACAGTAGAATAAGATTGAATTGTACTCATTAAGTGAGGTACGGAGTGAGCTGGGTCTTTCAACAAGACCAATATGTCGTCTGCATAAAGCAGCAATTTATGTTGTTTACCACCTCCCTCCACACCCCTAACTTCAGAATTTGCTCTTATGGTGACGGCCAGTGGCTCCAATGAGATATTGAATAACAGGGGTGACAGGGGGTACCCTTGTCTCGTGGCTCTCTTTCAAAATAATGATTCTCCTTCTCCGGATGACTTGGTTGAAAATAAACTCAAAAAACTGTTTTTTTTCATTAAAGCCTATATCATACACTGAAGTTTTTCATATGCTGTCCACAATAGACCCTAAAAAGTCAACAGGGGCTGATGGGTTGAACCCCAAGCTGTTATTATTGGCTGCACCGCTTCTAACTCAGCCCTTAACACACATTCTTAATTTATCAATTGAATCTGAAGTCATTCCACATTTATGTAAAGCAGCCCATGTTCTGCCATTACATAAAGATGGGCCTACAAATATCTTAAATAATTATCGACCAATATCAAAACTACCATGTCTTGCTAAAATCTTAGAAAAACTTGTAATCAAATTAAATCCTTTTTAATTAAGCATTCTGTCCTTAAACCATATCAGTCTGGCTTTAGGCAAGGCCATAGCACTGTCACTGCCACAACTAAAGTTTTAAATGACATCTATGCAGCACTTGATAGTAGGCAAGAGTGTTTGGCCCTATTCATTGATTTATCAAAGGCTTTTGATTCTGTGAATCATCAAATATTGTTAAAGCAGCTACAACATATTGGATTTGATAAAAAAGCCTATAATTGGTTCTCAAACTATCTTTCAAACAGAACACAAGCAGTTGTAGCTGATGGTTTTAAATCTGAGTTTTTAATCACAGATAAAGGAGTCCCCCAGGGCTCTATTTTGGGTCCATTGTTGTTCACAATCTTCATAAATTCTATTGGGTACAATATCAAACATAGCTCTATACACTTATATGCAGATGATGCAAATTTTGTACACCGGTGCTCCCTCTGCTGTTCAAGCTGCCCAGTTCCTACAGGAAGATTTTGATGAAATTCAAAATTCATTAATAAAACTTAAACTCTCACTAAATACACGCAAAACTAAGTATATGTTGTTTTCCAGGAGGCAAGAAGTTCAACCTTTAAATATCCATACATTTGATGGCACAGCTATAGAAAGAGTGTCCTCTTATAAATACTTGGGTTTCTGGCTGGATGAGAAATTGACTTTTAAAACACATGTTTCAAAACTATGCCGTAGTCTTAAATCAAAATTATCATTTTACTATAGAAACAAATCTTGTATTCCATTGAATTATAGAAAAGAAATCGTTCAAGCTACGTTTTTATCAGTCCTTGATTATGGCGAGTTTATATGCACACTTCACCTTCCTTTCTTAAACCTCTCGATGCAGTTTATCATTCTGCTATTCGATTTATAACTGGAGACAAATACAGAACTCATCACTGTTTACTGTATGACAAAGTCGGCTGGTCTTCCCTGACAAGTCGAAGAGAGCAACACTGCATTTTATTAATTTATAAGGGACTTGTTGGGAGGCTTCCTGATTATCTCGCATGTGAACTCAACTACAGCTCAAGTAGCTACAACACCAGGTCACATGACTGTTTGGTTTTGAAAAATGGACTCGTAAAGACTGACACGGGAAAAAGAGGCTTTTCATATTACGCTGCCCACAAAATGGAACAAACTACAAACGCTTTTACAATTGAACTCTTTAGTGCCTCTTTCACATCTAAAACGGTTAGTATTCGATATGTATAAAGAAAATTGTGCTTGTTTTAATTGATACTTGTAAAAAATGTCTATTGTAAATATTGTATTGTTATTCACTGTTATGAAACAGGGCACTCATGAAAAAGAGAGTCTCGTACTCTCATTGGGCCTTCCCTGTATAAATAAAGATATAAAAAAGAAAAGGGCGATATAACACCATTAGTTGTAACGGATGCTTTAGGATTGTTGTACAACATTTTGACCCATGTAATGAACGAAGTTGAAAAAACAAAATTTGATAAGGCTGCAAATACGAACTCCCACTGAACACGATCAAAAGCCTTCTCCGCATCAAGGGAGAGGGCTACAATAGGATTATTTTTCTCTTGGTTCAGGCTAGTTAAATGTAAGAGTCTTCTCATATTATCAGTGGGTGATAATTTTCATAAACCCTACTTGATCTGCATGTATGATAATTGGCAATACTTTCTCCAAGAGAGTTGCTAAAATTTTTGTTAAAATCTTACAGTCCACATTAAGCAGACTAATAGGTCGATAATTAGAAGGTTGTAAGGGGTCCCTATCTTTCTTTGCTATTACAGTTATTAAGGCCTCATCAAAGGTTGGAGGAAGCGACTGTAGCGTATATGCTTCATTATACACCTCTTTCAACACTGGTACCAAAATGTCAATGTATTCTTTATAAAATTCAATGGGAAAACCGTCCAGCCCAGGAGATTTCCCATTCTTCATGTCTGATATAGATTTTCTCATTTCAGTTTCTGTAATGGGACCATCTAGTAACTTTGATTGATCAGTAGACAGTTTAGGCAGGTCTACCTTAGTAAAAAAATCTGTTAGCTCTCTGTGGTCCGGGTACATTTCTGGGGTATACAAGTCCTCATAGTATTTTTGCGACACTTCATTAATTTCTTTGGTATTCGTCACTGTTATATTTCCTTTTTTAATTGCTGGTATTAAATTACAGGAGTTGTGTTGTTTTAGCTGTCTGACAAGTAATTTGCCTGTTTTTTCACCTTCTTCATAAAAGGATGTCCCCAACCTGAACAGAGCATATTCAACCTTTTTATTATAAATCTCCTGAAGTTCAAATTTATGTTGACAGATATCTTGATATAACTGATTTGAGTAGTGATCTGCTAATTCTCTTTCACGTATTCTAATTTTACCTTGCAGTTCTTTTATCCTACTCATATCCTCCTTCTTTTTAGAAGCGTACGCTATAATTTTCCCACGGACATAAGCTTTTGAAGCTTCCCATTCAGTCGATCTTCTGTCAGTACTACCATTATTTATTTCAAAAATGGATTGTAACTCCTCTTTAATTGATAATTTAAAAGTCTCATTGAATAGCAGTGACGTATTGAGTCTCCATCTACCTTTCCTTTCAGTATCATTGTGTATATAAACTCCCAGTTCTACAGCTACATGATCCGATAGGGCTATTGCATTAATTTTACAGTGAACAACTTGCTTGGTTATATTATTTGATATCAAAAACATATCAATTCTTGAGTAGGTTCTATGACAATTAGAGAAGAAAGTATATTCCCTTTCACATGGATTTATCAAACGCCATATGTCAACCAAACTATTATCCTCACTTAACATGTGAATTGCAGCTCTATCTTTTGCCACTGGAGAACCAGTGAATCTACTTCGGTCAATGAAGCGCATTGAGTTGCCTTGTGTACGAAATGCGCGGTATAAATAAACTTGCCTTGCCTTGCCTTGAATACGTCCCAAACTTTATTAAAATCCCCTGCCAGTATTATATCGCCCTCCATTTCTCCCAGGGTCTTATTTACTTTATGAAAAAAGTTCGGATCCCCTATAGTTGGTGCATAAATCATCATCATCATCAAATCTATGGAAGACTATTGGCACCTTAATTCAGTTGTCTATTCATTTGTCAAATGGCTATGCATTATGT
This sequence comes from Proterorhinus semilunaris, assembly GCA_021464625.1. Taxonomy (NCBI): domain Eukaryota; kingdom Metazoa; phylum Chordata; class Actinopteri; order Gobiiformes; family Gobiidae; genus Proterorhinus; species Proterorhinus semilunaris. Next base: position 23,470,934 of record CM038356.1, on the reverse strand, counting down.
TATTTTAGTATTTATGTTGTATTTGTTTATGGCAAAGTTGCATGTTATATCCTATTTTTCTTGTAATGTTCTTTTCCAAAAGTTCTAATGGCAATTCTATGTGTAAAGTGTCGATGCAATGTCTTGACATTTTTCCAATTACACGATTTTGAAATGAATAGCATATTGACATGGAAATGTGGCCTCTTTATTCATTTTTCTATTCATTCTTAATATGGCATGTAGTTTGGAGTTGTTTTTTGCAAAGTTGCATGTTATATCCTATTTTGACTTGTAATGTTCTTTTCCAAAAGTTCTAATGGCAATTCTATGTGTAAAGTGTCGATGCAATGTCTTGACATATTCCCAATTACAAGATTTTGAAATGAATAGCATATTGACATGGAAATGTGGCCTCTTTATTCATTGTTCTATTCATTCTTAATATTTTCATGTTATATCCTATTTTGACTTGTATTGTTCTATTTGAGTATGTTAAGTTTCATTTAATGTGTTGTGAAACAGCACCTCCCTCTGGATTGTATTGCAAATTGCATATTGCATTGCCACACGCGCTGAGTGCACCAATATTCTATACGCTATGCAGTTCTTGACCCCTGGGAAGGCGGGCCCTGGTCCGCTCTCGGCCAATCAGAGACGAGACTATATCCTCCTAGCTAGCTGCGCAGTGTTGTTGATTTTTGCTGGAAGTACATGCTGTCATGACGGATTGGAAGTAACAGATCAGCCTTCATGAAGATTCCTAGTTACTCTAAGGAGGTTCTTTGTAAGTATAGAAGCGCGATGTTTGTTAAAATACCAGTACTGTTTCGTTTTTTGTGTGTCTGTTTTTTTAGAAAACACTTTCTGGCTAGCCAGTTAAACGTCCAGAGCTAGTAGGCTAATGTTACTTTAAAAACGGGCTGCTCTTGGTCGGTCACCAGTCACAGTTAATGTGAAGCCGATTCAGACAGTGACTTGACATATCTTCTAACTACAGCACCAGTAGCACACTTGGATCTTCAGACGCACTCGAGTCCGCACCGCGCGGAGAAAAACACAGGTTGTGAACTGTTAAGCTAAGGTGGCCCTCAGTTGTAGCCATAGAGTGTACACTTTGTGGTTTTAGGGCGATATATTACTCATTTCCTATATGCTCGTTCCTCTCTTAAAATAGCAGTTACTGCCTTTCAACTTGTTAGCTACACTGTAGTGCTTCGTTTTGTAGCTATAGAAGTTTGATTTAGTTAAAAGACTCAGCTACAGGGAAGACATCATTCCAGTTTGTTGCCATGATAAATGTAACCCAGCTATATAAATCGTTTAGGGTCGCTATAATTAGCCAACCTAGGGTGCTGCCAAATGTTCCAGTAGTAGCTGTTGTTCCAAATTAAATTAAACTAGAACAAAGCAATGACTATGTAGCAAGAGGTCAGGGTATGTACATGAATGTGAACAGATCTAATTTTGTTCTATCTGTGATAAATAAATTTGTTTGTTTGCTAATGGTATAACCTATAACCTATAAATTCTTTGCTAAGGTCTACTGCACAAAACTAGGCCTCTCTAGTAGGTTGAATAAGTTCATGGGCCGTGCATTACAATAAGATAAGACTGTCTGTCTGGGATGAACACGGCCCCAAATGTCAAGGTTATAAGACCATATTTGGTGTTGAACAAAACATCCTGGTCCACAAATGTATCTTATTGTTTATGGGATGAGAACTGCTTACGCACATTGGGATGGACTTAACTAAAATGTTATAAAGTTATCAGGAGGGAACTTATTCTGGGGACTTGCATTCTGAACCTGCTTTGACCTGTTGTTATGCCACCTGCTGACGCATGAATAAATGTCTCCTGTGAACTTCATCACTCTCTGCTCTTTTTTATAAGAAGATGGTCTTGGACATACGAATTCTTACATTTTAAATACTGACAATTTGGCGACCCCGACTGTGATTTCCCGTGGAAGACGAAGATCAAAAGATGGACTAAGGACGATCCAGTTTTTTTTCTTGTAAGAAACGTCGGAAAGAAAAGAGGAAAAGACTCTGCCCGTTCAAGGACCGAGAGGAGAGGACCGCTTCAGCGCGAACACCAAGGAAAAAGCACAGGAACACAAATACGCATGCGCCGGCAGCCACGGAGGGAGCAGAGGCAGAGGGAGTTCAAACCAGGACAACTCAGGACAAGTCCCCGTAGAGTCCAGACACAGTGTCAACACAAAAAAAGCGGTAAGAAAGACGCCTTTTCCAAAGTCTTATCAAATTGGCTATAGAAAAAAACAAATAAGTGTGACGGCTGGGACTTTACGTATGTATATATTACTCAAATAATGTAAATAATAAACAAAAAATGCTTTGTATATAAGACGGCTTTTTATAAGAAAATATATGAAAACTTTCGATACCGTGTTTTTTTCTTACAAAGCTACGAGCGGTTCTTTGATGACACGAGAGAAAATATGAATCAAAGGAAAGAAAGGCCAATACGTGCGGTTTTTATAACAATTAAACAGTTTTTGACGTACGCTTAAAGCTTCCGAAAAACGAGAAAAAAAGAGTGAAACAATTTGATTGACAACTGTGTTATTTAAAAAAAAAAAAAAAAAACTATAAACGATACAAAATAAATGAACGTTCATATATGAATAAGGAAAGAAAGGCCAATACGTGCGGTTTTTATAACAATTAAACAGTTTTTGACGTACGCTTAAAGCTTCCGAAAAACGAGAAAAAAAAAGAGTGAAACAATTTGATTGACAACTGTGTTATTTAAAAAAATAAATAACTATAAACGATACAAAATAAATGAACGTTCATTGAAAAATATAATGTAATGTAAATAATAAACAAACAAAAAATGCTTTGTATATAAGACGGCTTTTTTATAAGAAAATATATGAAAACCTTCGATACCGTGTTTTTTTTCTTACAAAGCTACGGGCGGTTCTTTGATGACACGAGAGAAAATATGAATCAAAGGAAAGAAAGGCCAATACGTGCGGTTTTTATAACAATTAAACAGTTTTTGACGTACGCTTAAAGCTTCCGAAAAACGAGATAAAAAAGTGAAACAATTTGATTGACAACTGTTATTTAAAAAAAAATAATAACTATAAACGATACAAAATAAATGAACGTTCATATATGAATAAGGAAAGAAAGGCCAGTACGTGCGGTTTTTATAACAATTAAACAGTTTTTGACGTACGCTTAAAGCTTCCGAAAAACGAGAAAAAAAAAAGAGTGAAACAATATGATTGACAACTGTGTTATTAAAAAAAAAAAAATAACTATAAACGATACAAAATAAATGAACGTTCATTGAAAAATATAATGTACAAAATGTAATATAAACGTATAAGAACAGTGTAAAATAGTAACCAGTATAGTGTGCGTGAAGACATTAAATAAATACATAAAGAAATAAAGAAATAAAACGCCTTATTTTTTTTGATAAGGAGCATAGATAAGACAACAATGTTATAAATAATATTGTTATTCGTAACAACTAGTGAAAATTGATAATCCATTACAAAAATAAACGGTAAATCAAATAATAATTAAATAACAGGATCCAACGATAATTAACCAAAACTTTGGATTCATCCCCCTTTAACTAACCATGGCCAATCTAAACATTTACTGCGTGTTGGTAATTATAGCACTGGCAAGCTTACGATGTGACGAAGAGCACCAGAGGAGAGCAAACATTCTCTGTCTGCGCGTAACGTACCCGTATGGGAACGTGATGACGTCACCTACTTATGACGGTAGTACTGTGTTATAGCGCCCGTCTGAGGAGCAGCCCAAGACGAATAAACTGTATATCCAAAACAATAAGTCACGATTTGATAAAGAGACGGTAGAAGCGACCATAAGTCCGTTTATAACGCCACAATCAGTAGAATACTTAAACTCCAACATGTTGACACAAAAGCGGAACCCACAAGGCCAAAGAATGAATACTTGCATGCGCGCGCACACCACTCTGTGTCAAGCGTTTCTAAAAATAGCACAGGGAAACCGTGCATCTAAACTCACACACCTGTGCGCCGAGACAGGAAAATAAGAGCGACGCTTTCGAACTATCTTTTATCCCAGTTAAAGGAGCTAAAGCGGTTATTTAAATAGAACACGCGAAATGTAATGTGTAAATTAAACAAATTAAGAGTCTATTTGCGCAAATGTTAAAGCAACAAGAAGCACAAAGAACGCGCATGAGCAAGACACTTCCCCCGTCTTGTTTCAAGTGCCTGCGTGCATAGCTGCATGCATGACACGGAAAAAGGAGGAGTATTGCAAATCATTTGGAGTTAGATAAATATATAATGTTGATAATAGTGTCGTAAGATCCCATAACGTCACAATACTATATAGAAATTATTAATGTTGGTCTAAAGCTAAGGTTAAATTGTATGTAATTGTATAAAGCTGTTTACACATAAGTTGAAGACACATACTATCACACAGGGATAACCATGAACGCCCGCCTTTGATTTAAACAAATAGGAACAATTTGGACACAATCAGGGCTTCTTGTAAAAGCAGAAGCCATCACAAACTCTAGAAAAACCCTGTTTAAGTGCAGGTCAGGCCAAGACCTGGTTAAAGTTGTAAACGTCACAAAATAGATGACGCCTCTGTCTAAGCATAAAGACAGTTAGACGCTCATGAGCAAGGCACTTAGCTGACCCATATCTAAAATGAAAAAGGGCGCAGGGAAAGTTTTTTTATTTTCTTAAATGTGGGGTGGGTTTCCATGCTCTGAAGAGAACATTTTAGGCTCTAGCTCGCTCGAGCCCTTCAGACCAAGGCTTTATATTTGTGGGATGGGCAGTTGAGAATTAAAGGGGCATGTTTATTGTATGTTGTGGCATTGTTTTATAAGCTATGTATTTTTACACCAAGGGAGTAGATTAAATAGTACACTGTGTTTGAAAAATGTACATTTATAGCCGATTCAATGATCCATAATGATCAATGATAAAATGTAGCCATAAATAGAGCATCAAGCCCCTCCTCCAAGAATTTATCATAGAATAGGAATAGTATATTAATTGTGTATGCATGGTCCCATGTAAACAAAAAGAATAAATAAGCGAAATAAGGAAAAATAATAGTTAACGGATTAATTAATTAATACAAAGTAAAACAAAGAAAATAGGAATAATACTTATCAATGTACGCTCTTATATAATGAATAATGGCAATAATTAAGTCGTAAAATTTCTAAAAAAACAATCTATTGTAGCAATAGGTTCATCAAAGAGTAGAACTAATTAAAGCAATCTTTTCTTTCCCTTGTAGAAACAAAGACTGATCCAAAATCTCAGCGCGACCAAGAAAAATATAGTGGCCTTGAGGGGGCGAAACCAAAGCAACAAAAAGTATAATAAATAAATAAACGACCAATCCAAGAGTTCCTAAAACATAGGTAAAATTACCATACTTACAAAAACCATACTAAAGTGAACATATCTAAAACTATAAGCCAATTTACGCGATAGATTAGAAAACAAGCACGACTAAATTATAATTTGTAAGTGCGATAATAACATAAACATAATTGCCAGTAAAATGTCCCAGTTCGTCACCTTAAGCCAATTGAAACAATTTTGAGACTGCAAGGTTCTACATCATGAACCTGATCCAAAAAAGGCAAAAGTCTGTCAATCCATCATACGACCCCTGCTGAAGAAATACGCTAAAAAAGGATTGATACACAAGGGAAAGACAGCCATCGCTCCGACAGAAGACCAAGAGGAGAGCTTCATACGATATCATGAAGCAAAGATTCTACATTACAAGACACACCCCATTCGAACCATCCGTGGAAGAAGATTGAATAACCTAAAAATAAAAACATGAGAACAAGGGAGCCCTGGATAGAAGAATGCATAAATGGAAAAGAAGATAATGGAGAAAGCGGGAGCAGAAATGGAGACAAAATGAGTTGAAGAATCAAAGAAAGTGGACAATGAAGAGAATTTGAACATGGAATGAAGATAAGGAAGTGACGTTTGATGACAAGCCACTTCAAGGAAATATACCAAAGAAACTGTCAACAGGCATCTATCCAGTAAATGGATGCAACACAAGCTCGCAACCAATGATGACACAAAACGATCATCACGACACATCGGCAGCGGAAGGAGATGATAATCTCAGAATGATAAATGAAGAAGATCCAAGTGAATTGTCACCACGAAAGCGAAGACAAGCACTCAACACCTACGACAAGTCTATACCCATGGTCACTCATCGCAAGCGCAAAATCCAGCGATGCGCCGAAGCCATCAATGACGCCACCGACGCCTCGAATGACTCACAGAGTCACAGGGAAACATTAGCAAACCTGCAATGCACCCCAAATCTAACCAACCTTGAAGAACAAGTCAAATCAGTACAAAATCAAGTGACGGCATTGACCAACAGAGAGAATTCTAAAGGAACTGGATAACTTCGTACAAGAAGAAATACCAAGAAGCAAGACTCTTTGATGTTGGAGCTGCCAAAACTAACCAAAGGAGGCATTCCATGGATGAAAGCCCTCATGAAACATCCCGCCGGAGATAAAAGTTGGGGAGACATACACACCGCCTTAACCAAGACAACTGCAATTAACATCAAGAATGCAGTGGAACATAGGACGAGAATGGTCCTACATAAAAATTCTTCAATACATGTGTTTCGAGTTACACTGGAAGAAGAATTGAAGTCAAGATTTCCATGTATAATGACTGACGAACTCATGTCACTACGGATGAAGAGTGATGAAGACTACTATAGCTACAAACAACGTGCCAAAAGCCTGTACCACGATGCAACGGGAGAGCCGATTCAAGCAGGCACGATAATGACAGTCATGTTCTACTCAGCCCTTGTCAAGGGGATGCCAAAGCCAGTGCAAGACGTCTTAAGTGACGTGATGGGCTTATACACCAAAACTGAAGAAGAATTTGACGCACACTGTAACGCACAACGTCACCAAGTGGTTGAACAATATAAAAGAAACTGACTCCAAGAAGAAAGAGATGGAGATAACAACGATGAAGTTACAACTACAGAAACTGCAAGCGGAGTCCAAAGACAAGAAGAAAGAAGAGACATCGAATATCAAGACAGTCAAACGAGACAACACTGAAGAAGACGCGCCGATAACGACAAACCAATTGGCAACTGCAATCAAGAGGATAATGCAACCAAAACAGACACAAGAAGCACCCGCAACGGAGGCTGTACAAAAAAGATCAGCCCTCACCGATTCCCGCCGCACCTGTAGTGATCTACAACACCGCCCCCTTTGCTAACGGAAGAGGGCGAGGCAGTTTTGGACGAGGAAGAGGGAACAACGTGGGAAAACGATATGACCAATGTCGTGCATGCGGAAAAATGGGACATTGGGCAAGAGAGTGTCGTACGGTGCCCCAAGGACAAACGTATAGATATAATCAGCAAGGTAACCTACAACAACAGATGGTAATGCAATCATGCAGCTGATCAAGCCACAAAAGATGCAGCTGTCTATAACAACAGACACATGCTTATTCGAGACGCTGAACAAGCTGGAAGTGCATCCGAAATCTGCATCATCGACACCAAAGATGTAAAGGGAATTCAAGAAGCAGCGTGAAAGTTAAAAGGGGCAGTGAAAGACACTGAAGAAATTATTTGGAGGAATTATGAAGAAAATTGTGGTTCCAACCCTTTACCTCAAATGCTGTTCGACAAATACCACCTCCCGACACATCGAAGCTACAAAGACATTTTGACACATCGATTTGTGGTGGCACCCACAAATGCAATCCATTCTACAAGACTGAATTGATGATTGTCATGTCTGTCAAACTAAAAAAAAAAGACATTGCAAACGCTTCATCTGACAATACGGAAGACAAAGACGAAGGCTGTTCAACATCTAACGCCGATGATGAAAACCACCATTCGCCACTTTCTACCCTTGGAGCTCCAAGGGGAGAAAAAGGGGAGAAAGAGGGGAGAAAAGAAATACTCAAAGACTTAAAACAATTTTTTTTAACATAAACCTTAAACCTTCTGATATAGAGTGAGATTTTTTGACATAACCTTAACTTCTTGACATTTTAATGAAGTATTCTATAACGTTTTCGTGATATACGTTTTTTATGCTAGTTACTAATCTAGATGTTGCAATACAAAAAGCTGCGCATGCAATCATAGAACAAATATATGCCTAAATGCAAACTCACAAGATGCAGAAAAAATAAGAATTGAAAAAGTACAAAATGCCAAATAAAAAGACATTGTTGCCTATAGTCAAAAACCAGATGATCTGCCGGATGAACCTTTTCCTTTACAGGACGGAGAAACACCAAATACTGGAGAGACTGAATCTTAACAAGGACGATAGAAAAAGGACCAGTCATCATCCAGGTGGGAGAGTCCATGTCACGCGCTGTGGACGAGGCCCAAGGCTGTGAAGGGCTTCAAAAATCTCCCTGAATTCATCTCTCCCACCTGTTGAACTAAAGGTATTATAATCCACAGAAAACAACCATCCAAGTACAGGAAAAGAACACTGTTAGAACTAGATAAAGAGCGGGTGCTGGTAACCGTAGCTCTACTGTAGGTACATGGACGATCGTGGTCACATCATACACCCTGCACGTGACCAGAAGCAGATGACGCCATCATGAACACTTTAAAAACTAGCCTGCAGAAAAAGGGATACTTCCCTTGGATGGTAATATGTGGTTTGTCAATGTTATCAGTTATGATTGTGTTTCCCTTGTTACTGTTTAAAAAATGGTTGAAAATAAGTCCTGATATTATAAATAAACAATACGTTGATGGAAATAATGCATCATTATCAAGCTAACATGTTGTGATAATATATAAACTATACCGCCCAACTTAATAGCACTGACTGTTATGTATTCACCTTCCAGTGTCGACTACACACACCGGCATTTAAGCGACCACACCGAACGACACCCAAATTCTAAACAGCACTAACAATGTTAGACACATTAACAGAAATCATTGCCAAAACATAGTTATTTTTTACCCGCCCATAGATGAAGCAGCACATGATGGCATTTGTTGTTGAAAATAGGGAATGCCCATACTTGCAGTTTTATTGATAATTTCCGTAGTTTTATGCTGCGTAATTCCCTGTCTGCGATCCTTAGTAGTAAATCTAATCACAACTAATCTTGCGCGTCAAGCTCCGACATCACAATACATACTCCTTACTCCAGATCTCCAATTAGACCCCGAAATGTTTGAATAGAGTTAAATAACTAATTTGAAAACATACTTATGATTGTTTGTTTTGCTTAAGCCATGCTAAACTTCTAACTGATTTTTTGCAAATAATAGATATATATAAAGCTATCGCAGTTGTGAAATTTGTGTTAATGAAGGTGTATACATGTATGATGTGGGAAATAGCGACTTGCTTCTCTCAACTTTAGATGCATCAAGATTTTGTGAAATTTATTTCTTGTTTATTACATTTAATGTAATAATGAGGGGAAATTGTGATAAATAAATTTGTTTGTTTGCTAATGGTATAACCTATAACCTATAAATTCTTTGCTAAGGTCTACTGCACAAAACTAGGCCTCTCTAGTAGGTTGAATAAGTTCATGGGCCGTGCATTACAATAAGATAAGACTGTCTGTCTGGGATGAACACGGCCCCAAATGTCAAGGTTATAAGACCATATTTGGTGTTGAACAAAACATCCTGGTCCACAAATGTATCTTATTGTTTATGGGATGAGAACTGCTTACGCACATTGGGATGGACTTAACTAAAATGTTATAAAGTTATCAGGAGGGAACTTATTCTGGGGACTTGCATTCTGAACCTGCTTTGACCTGTTGTTATGCCACCTGCTGACGCATGAATAAATGTCTCCTGTGAACTTCATCACTCTCTGCTCTTTTTTATAAGAAGATGGTCTTGGACATACGAATTCTTACATTTTAAATACTGACATATCCTTAGCATCCAACAGTAATCGATATCCTTTTTTGTTGTGGTGAGTCACTCTAATGTTCTTCCTTTGTTCATTAGGGCCCAGAGAAACCTGTGCAGAAGACAGACCGCCTGTGCAGAAAAGACCTGCTGCCATCTTCATCCCGTCACCTCAGCGCTGTTGACATGATCACATTCATAATTTTTCCACAAATTATAACAAATTAGTTATTCATTAAATGCAGACCATCTTTGCATCTCTCAATTTAATATTTATTTACAAGAAGCTCATGACAACACAAACGGGTTCAACTCGGCTCCTCTGCGACATTCTCCTAGTCTTCGTTCCCCTGGACTGGTCCTGTACCACACAGCTGCCTCGTGGCGTTGCAGAGAAGAATGATTCCACCATACAGGAAGAGTCTTATTGGCCAGTCTAAAGATGTTCTACTGTCTCTTCATATTCAGATGTTGTTCGGTCTCTTCATAGCGGCATCTGGAATGTAGAGGGTTATAAAGGATTAAACAAAAAGACGTAAAACGATGTGGTGTGTGTGCTTTGGTATATTCTATTTTTGTGAATTCAAGCATACCCTTGTATCTCCGAGAATGGCTGACCTTGTAGTACTGCAATCTTCACATTATGAGCACAAAAATCGGTAGGAACAGATTATGAAGTATTACATTCACGTTACACAACTCTGATCTAAAATACAGAGTAGTACTTACCCTACATCTGTACAAAAGATGAGGCTATTTTCTAGTCACGTTATTTCTGATCAAGTAAATAATAGGACACCTCTGAAAGTATGGAATCAGTTTTGTGCCAAAAGAAACAAACAAAACTTCTTCAATGTAGACCAGTGTAGATAAATTTAACCCTAGGCAGAAATTAAAAATGTTAGTTTCGTTGAAATGTGTACAGCCTGCGTTCATACACTTTGTACGGTATGCGTAAAAAAAACTATTTTCTTATGTATTCATTCATATTCATTAATTTAATTGCACATTCACGTTATTCATTAATTCATATCACTGACATGTACATGTATTTTTTGATTACATTGTGTCCTATTCATCTATTCCAACAGTGTGTTCTTTACATTCACAACCTTCAAGTTTAAACTCATTTGCTCTGGCAAGATGACAAAGTAAAGTATATACAAAATGATACTCTATTGTCTCTATACTGTTATTTGGGAATAGGGCTGCACAATTAAATCGCAATTAAATCAACATTGTAATTTTAAATATTGCAATAACCAAATCCCAAAGACTGAGGGTCTTGCATCTCCAATATTTTATGAAGCTGAAATGTAATAAAAGTATCATTTGCTGAATACTAGTTTTATCGCTTCAAGATAATCGTCAAACCCTTCAGCCCTTGCTTTTAGATTATAGGTTCTCTCTATGAAGATTTCTGTGCAGTCTACAATGCAACGGCAGTTCTTAAATTTTGGTTTAAAACATTTTGGCATGTTTGCCGTTACTGCATCCTTACTAGGCCAAATTATCAATGGTTTCAAAACTAAGGACAACATGGGGATCAACTCTCTTATGATTTTGGACACAGTCGAGAAAGGAAGGTCAAATTGCTGTGCCAGATCTCTATTGGTGAGCCCAAGTCTGATTTTCATTAAAACCAAAATGAGGTGGTTCTCCCAGCTTAACCCACCTTTCAGCACTAATGCGGTTTGTTTAAGAATGGTTAGAAGCCACAAGAAAGCTTGAATGGACTGCAAATCAGTAAAAAAAAAAAAAACAGCTGTTGATACCATGACTTTATAGCCCTTTGAAAAGGTTCCCTTTTCAAAGCCACGGAGTCATCCTGAAGGTGGCGATACTGCATGTTGAGTTGGTCCAAGTCCTTTCTGGACACAAAGTCATCTACAAGAAAAAAAGAAAAATTATGAATGTGATCATGTCAACAGCGCTGAGGTGACTTCTATAGCTACAAAACGAAGCACTACAGTGTAGCTAACAAGTTGAAAGGCAGTAACTGCTATTTTAAGAGAGGAACGAGCATATAGGAAATGAGTAATATATCGCCCTAAAACCACAAAGTGTACACTCTATGGCTACAACTGAGGGCCACCTTAGCTTAACAGTTCACAACCTGTGTTTTTCTCCGCGCGGTGCGGACTCGAGTGCGTCTGAAGATCCAAGTGTGCTACTGGTGCTGTAGTTAGAAGATATGTCATGTCACTGTCTGAATCGGCTTCACATTAACTGTGACTGGTGACCGACCAAGAGCAGCCCGTTTTTAAAGTAACATTAGCCTACTAGCTCTGGACGTTTAACTGGCTAGCCAGAAAGTGTTTTCTAAAAAAACAGACACACAAAAAACGAAACAGTACTGGTATTTTAACAAACATCGCGCTTCTATACTTACAAAGAACCTCCTTAGAGTAACTAGGAATCTTCATGAAGGCTGATCTGTTACTTCCAATCCGTCATGACAGCATGTACTTCCAGCAAAAATCAACAACACTGCGCAGCTAGCTAGGAGGATATAGTCTCGTCTCTGATTGGCCGAGAGCGGACCAGGGCCCGCCTTCCCAGGGGTCAAGAACTGCATAGCGTATAGAATATTGGTGCACTCAGCGCGTGTGGCAATGCAATATGCAATTTGCAATACAATCCAGAGGGAGGTGCTGTTTCACAACACATTAAATGAAACTTAACATACTCAAATAGAACAATACAAGTCAAAATAGGATATAACATGAAAATATTAAGAATGAATAGAACAATGAATAAAGAGGCCACATTTCCATGTCAATATGCTATTCATTTCAAAATCTTGTAATTGGGAATATGTCAAGACATTGCATCGACACTTTACACATAGAATTGCCATTAGAACTTTTGGAAAAGAACATTACAAGAAAAATAGGATATAACATGCAACTTTGCCATAAACAAATACAACATAAATACTAAAATAACATAATGCATAGCCATTTGACAAATGAATAGACAACTGAATTAAGGTGCCAATAGTCTTCCATACAAATCTTTATTGCAGACACGAGGTCCAGTAAAAAAAATAAAAAAATAAATAAAAAAAAACAGTTTTTAGAGCAGACAACTGTACCAGTGTCGCCACAGTTCAGACTGGTAGCGTGTGGCACTGAATTTGCAGTTGGTCAAGCTCATAATAATCGTATTGTTACAGATGTTGAGCCAACAAATACATCTGTACATTAAGTTTCTTAAAACAGCATGAAAGGTTCTAATGCCAGCAGAAACAAATAAGTGGCTGGCACTTTCCCATCGAGGTTTTTTCAACAAAATTCTAAGACAGTCATTATATGCCACGTTAAGTTTCCGTATGCTCGAACGTTTATAGTTTGACCACAGGTGTGCTGTATATAGCGGGGTACAATAGGCATTAAACAGTGTCCTTTTCACTTCATTTGTACACGCACCAAACCTGCGCACAAGCATGTTAGCCTGCACATACATCATACGGCACTGTCGGAGTACGTCATCGTCATCTGCCAAATCATCAGTGATAAAATGTCTCAAATATTTATATTTTCTACACAAGGTCAGATTATTCCCACACAAATTAAATAGAGGAAAATTCAAAACCTTATCGTCTCTTGTTCTGCAAATGATTTTTATGACACTCTTGTTTGCATTATATTTGATGTCATAATCCACACCATATTTGGAACACGCATTTAAAAGTTCCTGCATACCAGCACTGCTCGGACTAAATACAACAACATCATCGGCATATGTGAGATAGTTTCCAAGTGTAGACCCAATCATACAGCCAGTCCCGCACACATTCAACAGCTGTGACAATTCATCCATATACAGACTAAACAGTACAGGAGAAAGGATTCCACCTTGTCTCACTCCATTGGTAACACCAAACGGAGCCGCTTCACCTCACCTGCATCACCCGGTGGGCGTACCAGTAGGCTAAGATTCTCAATATATACGCAGGGACTCCTTTAGGTGGTTAACACGGTCAAATGCCTTGGATGCATCAATAAAGCATATGAGCATAGATGAGTTTTTACCCCTATACTTTCTGATTATTTCCTTTAAAGCAAATATGCATAAGTCCGTGCCATGCTTTGCCTTGAAACCAAATTGGTTATCTGCAGAGTATATCACATCCTGTAATCTACACAACAGTACTTTCTCCAGGACCTTTGATACAATGTTGGCCAGGGCAATGGGCCTATAGTTGTCCGAGCTTCCCATTCTACCCGCTTTGTCCTTTATGACTGGGACCAGGGTGATAGAAAGGAGTGTATCAGGCAGAATGCCATGGGTCATACAGCTGGTGAAGCAAATTGCCAGAAGGGGAGATAGTCTAATGCTGGCATTTTTCAGATGTTCAGCATATATACCATCAGCCCCACAGGCTTTATTGTCTGACAGCTTTTTTATGGCTTGATGTGTATCATGAGCCGTGACACTCATACATTCGTCTATATCAATAGCCTCTATATTAAATAGTTCAGTGTGAATACAGTTGAAGAGAGCAGCATAATGCTGTTTTCAGTGCTCTACTATATTATCTGGACCAGAAATGCCACCCACAGTACAGGGCAGAGTTGTCTTGTTGCAGTTAAGGGAGCGCACTTCTTTCCAGCCAAAGAATCTGATCTTATGCTTTGCTCATTCTTTGTGATAACCCTAATGGCGTACTTGTATCTAGCATTAGTGAGCTTTTTGTTTTCAAACACAGGACCTTGTCGAGGTTTTCCAGCCTGGGCCCACTCCCTTGTAGCTTCACGGGCCAGCTCATGATACCCAGCTACATATCTATTCCACCCAGGCCGTTAAGCATTATTCTTTTTCATCCGTTTACAATACGGTTTACCACTTTCCACAAGAGCCCTTATTATTTCATTATAAAATGCACACATGTCCCTCCTGTGATTCACATCAACACAGTTAGGATCAGTACATCTGATTGCATCACAAGGTAAATTAATACTGCTCAGTAGTATATCAGTTTGAATGAAATAGGACATACAGTCTTCCTTAATGAGGTCAGACCAGTCCAGCTTTCCTTGAAACATAATATTGTTGCTCATAGACAACACAGGCAACTGCTCAACTTGAATTGAGAATGACAAGGGTATATGGTCACCTGTAACCATATCATACAGTATATCCATAGACCCAATGGAGGCATGTGCATCAGATGTACTCATACAGTGGTCTACCCACGATGCAGTATGCCATGCCTCACTGATATAGGTATAACTGTCAGTAGGCAACAACAACTTGCTCGACAAAATATAATTATGATCTTCACAGAACTGAACCATATATTTTCCAAATGGAGAATTCATATCAGTTATGTCAGCATTCATGTCTCCTACAACATAGATACTTGATGAGAGACAACTTTCAACAAAAGAATTTAAAAAGGCAAGCTTATTTAAGTATTCATCCTCGTTCTGTCTACATTCATATGGGGTATATACATTCAAAATTAAAAAGTCCTTATTGTCACTTGTGAATTGTACTCCAATACACCAATCAGCACCCAATCTGACAACTTTTATGCATTTGTCAAGTGCTTTTCTCCACAGTATTGCCACAGCTCCTGAGATTCTCCCCCTGACAATACACCTGTCAAAGTCCGCTGTGGATTCTCCAGCTCCATGAAAATAGTCATTAAATGAGTTCAACTTCTGCAAGTCTTGCTGGGCTAAAAATGTCTCTTGCAAACAGAGTATATCGCAATTTACTAAAAGATTGTCAACAATCATCCAGTGCGCCAGGCACGGTCCGGGGGTTTCCAACACGACGGGGCTCGTAGAACCGCCGAACAAGGGCACCCTCCGGCCAAAGATTTGGGTCATACATCTCGCTCACGTCGTTACATTCAGCACAGACTTTGAAAGAGCTAAATCGGCTGTGCGCAACATCGATCTTATTACAAATAACCTCACGGCCAAGCTTTTCTTTTAGATACAGAGCTAGCGTAGCTCCATCCAAATCCTAAGAGAATCTGGAAGCAAATACACTCACCAGCTTGGTCCTGACCGTTCTGATGTTGCCCACAGCCCCAGTACCAACAATGGGCTTGGCGGTCCTTGGTCTTTTCACTTGTCCAGGTGCACCAGCGCGCGGTCGAGCAGTAGTATCCTCTGCTGTTGCGCGTCGGGGTTTTCTCACCACCTGGCTCTACTTTACTGCGGTAAAGTGGCCCTCCACTTCCAGACCCACGATAAAGTGGCCCACATTTGAAAAGATGTTTCGGTTTTTGTTGGGTACTTACGGTAATAGCAAATTTCCTCGTCTTTCCACAGCTTGCCTTTTCCATGAAATTTCGCTATGAATAAAGTTGTGATCATCACTCTGTCGTAATTATGTGTGTTTATTAATTAAGGGTATCAGAATTGCTTGTGCACGCGGAAGTGCGCGCGCGGCTGGGCACAGCTGCTTAATTGAGTAGCTAATACGGATCTAAATAAATAAACAAATAAACTATACAATAATACAAGCATTGACACTTATCGTATGGATTGTCATTTTTTCTCATAACCACATGTTAGGTAGTTCCATCCTGACCCCTTATTTACATTCCTCTTCTTATCATTCTTTGTATCATTATTTATATTAATAATAATAAGATTATGAATATTATAATTATTATTGACTGGGCAACCACTGGGAACAGCATAGCATTAAAAACAATCCTTATGAGGTTTGCAAAACGGACCAAAAAGCAATATTGAAAGTATTTAATCCTTAAAGGGATTGCGATCATTTTTTCGGCAGCAATGGCCTCAGTGCTGCCTTCTATCACCCTGCTACAATAAAAATCACTTTTACTGTAGAAATTTAGAGAACATTAATTTAGAAAATGGTCAAAATTGAGCTAAATTAAGTTTTTGAAAAATTATTTTAAAAAAATCCTTCAAAGGTTTGCGACTAATTTCACTGCAGCCATGGCCTCAGTGCTGCCCTCTATCACCCTGCCTCAATAACATCCACTTTTACTGTAGAAATGTGGAGAAACTTTATTTTGAAAATGGTCAAAATTTAGCTAAATTCAGTTTTTGAACAATTATTTTAAAAAAAATCCTTCAAAGGTTTGCGACTAATTTCACTGCATCCATCCATGGCCTCAGTGCTGCCCTCTATCACCCTGTCGCAATAAAATCCATTTTTACTGTAGGAATGTGGAGAAACTTTATTTTGAAAATGGTCAAAATTTAGCTAAATTGAATTTTTGAGAAATTTTTTTTTTTTAAACCTTCAAAGGTTTGCGACTAATTTCACTGCAGCCATGGCCTCAGTGCTGCCCTCTATCACCCTGTCGCAATAAAATCAATTTTTACTGTAGGAATGTGGAGAAACTTTTGTTTGAAAATGGTCAAAATGTAGCTAAATTCAGTTTTTGAACAATTATTTTAAAAAAATCCTTCAAAGGTTTGCAACTAATTTCACTGCATCCATGGCCTCAGCTGCCCTCTATCACCCTGTCGCAATAAAATCAATTTTTACTGTAGGAATGTGGAGAAACTTTATTTTGAAAATGTTCAAAATTGAGCTAAATTGAGTTTTTGAAAAATGATTTTTTATTTCAACAGGGACAATGTGCAAACACATTAATTAAAGAGGCTTTGCACCAGATTTGGCTTGAGCTAGTTTCCATCTGTAGTCCCTGAGCAAGTGAGTTACAAATGTTTCATTGTGTCTTTCATTGTGGCGACTTCTGCGCTCTGTTGTTCCATTCTTGTTAGTAGAAAAGACACATCTAAGCTATTGAACGTCACAGGCGGTAGGTCATCCAGATAATAAGAAACAAATCTGGGGACATTCTCTCAACACTTTTAGACAACCTTTTATGTTGTTTACGTCTTTCTGTGACCCTTTGTGTGAGACATTCCTCTGTGTAGTAGGGCAGAGTTCAAAGAGGGCCATTATCTTGGCCCAAGAAATCAGATTTGTGTTGCCATGCCCAAGTATTTCTCAACAATGAGATATAAGAAAACATGAAAAAAACAAAAACAGTGAACTTAAGGTGTCCCCCAAAAACCACAACAACGGGGGGGGGGTTGGCCACACCATGGCTTGAAAAACTAATGTAAGAAACGAAACAAAAAAGGGAAAAAAAGAGAAGAAACATAAATGACTAGTTATGGTCCGTGGGATAGACCCCTCCGGGTGCTAGTCGGAATGTACCGTTGCCTCAATGCCCCGGTCTCAATGTACCACACCCATTGGTCTGAATGTACCAGTTGGCTATGTTACCCAGCAAGCAAATGTACATTGTATTGAAAACTGTGGAATGAAAAACATAGTTCGACAGTCGCTGCCCTTCCCATGTAAATCCACGTTTCTCCGCCACTGCCTTCAGCACTTTATCCCGGGCGGATTGCCTTAAAAAGCGCATCACCGCGGGCCTGGGCGGCTGCTCCTCGTTTGGCTTCTGGGCCAGTGATCGATGCATCCGCTCGATTTCAAACTCCCCTTCAGCGACAATCCCCAGCCCCTCTCTCAGAACGTTTTTGACGCAATCTTCCAGCGGTCCGAGAGCCTGGTCACCTTTATCTTCATGGCATCAGTGCTTCTTGTCAAGTTCTCGGTTTTATCTTCTAGCTCGGAGATTCGCCCCTCTGCCTCATCTGCTCGAACCTGTAGCCCATTGACCGATTCTTTCAGGTGTGCGGTGGTTACTTTTATGGTTGTCACGTCTGGTGCCACTTCAGATAGTTTGCTGTTCATTTTGATAATCTCAGCAAAGACGCTCTCGATACTTATTTTCTGTTCAGTAGCTTTGTCAGGAGGCCCAGCTAGCGTGTGCCGAGTGGCCATGCGGCTCGTATCCTTGAAGTACTTCGATGTCACTGTTTTCTCCATTTTTTTAGCAAAAGCACGGTCAGGGTTACAAAGAAAAAAACTTTACCGGGATAATTAACAATATTTAGATCAAGAATGGAGGTTCATTCAAAGTTAAATAGTTAAATAAGTTGCGGGTGGCTGTAGCTCTTCTATAGTGCTGCCATCTTGCTCGGCGTACCCACGTGACTCCGGTCTGTACATTTTTTTTATTTGCGAGATATTTACATTTTAATAGTTTCAGCTTCACAAAAAGGTCGTTAGTATGTTCTCTAGAGCCTTTATTACGGCAACGCAGAGCTGCCAGTGCGGCTAAAACACTTTTGACTGCGCTTTCTCGTTCTAACGTAATACATCTCCTTTAAAAAAAGAAACACCAGTTCCCTTATCTGTGCCCTACTACCCTCCAACACACTCTTCAAAATGAACTCCCCAACACCCAGCTCCTTCATCCTACTCTTCAGAGCTTCTCTCTCAGCGTCATAGCCTTTACACTGTAAGAGCACATGCTCTACCGACTCCTCCGACTCCTGACACGCTCCACAAAGCCCTGTGTCATGTTCTCCTATCACCTGTAAGGTTTTGTTTAGTGCGCAATGTCCCAGTCTAAGCCTTGTGATGACCACCTCTTCCCTCCTATTACCCCTATGCACCCCAATCCCTGTCACCTCCTTCTTAAGATGATACAAATACCCTTAACCCCAGAATCCCACCGCTGCTGCCACTCCTGAACTACCTGCCTCCAGACAATACTCTTTGCTTCGGATTTACTGCTTTTAATTTCCATCTCAACCCTACTGCTAGTCAAAGCTCCTTTCGTCAATCTATCCGCTCTTTCATTTCCACTGACTCCTACATTAGCCGGCACACAAAGAAAGTGAACCCTGCTGCCCCTACACCTTATTCTGCTTAAGGTTACCAAAATATCATATAGCATACCCTGCCTTGTCTTAGAACAAAATGATTGTACACTCGACAGAACAGATGCAGAATCAGAGCACACTACCACTTGACTACTTTTTGAATGTTCTATCCATTTCAATGCTACCAAAATTGCTAGTAATTCCACTGTCTGGATTTTTAGCATCATCTGTAAAAAGATGGTGCTAAAAGAGCTCACTTTCACAATTTCCTCGTCATACAATTTCAATTTCAACGTCTCACTCACTTTCCTTTTGGTCAAGAACATCACTTTCGTTTTCTCCACTGAAACAGTGTTAATTTCGTCGACTAAAATATTTAGTCTTAATTTTAGACTAAAATTGAAGATATTTTTTTGACTAAAACTCGACTAAAATCGAATTACATTTTCGTCAAAAGACTAAGACTAAAACTAAATTAAAATATGTTGTCAAAATTAACACTGCACTGAAAAACAGAACCCCCAGTCAAATCCCCACTCAACCACACTGTTTATAGCATCCTGGACTTTGCCCACTAGGTACTCAACATTTCTACCTGTTTTCCATAACACACCGTCATCAGCGAACAAAGACCTGCCAATTCCCTTAGGCACGGCAGAAAAAGATCATCAATCATTATAAGAAAAAGCAGGGGACTAATCACACTGCCCTGCGGCGTTCCATTCTCAACCGTGCACTGACTAGAAAATGCAGACCCAACTCGCACTTGAATTTTCCTACCAGAAAGGAAGTCTTGGATCCAATTAAATGTCCTGCCCCCAACACCCAACTTGTGCAACTTGATTAAAAGCCCATCCTGCCACAACATATCTGTAGGAGCTATTTGTCAGTTTTTTGGTTTAAAGTTAAAATTACGTTATTAGTTACACATTTTGAGTTGTGTAGTTTCTAGCCTATTATTTTTGGTTTATTATAATATATTCTTTAATATGCTAAGTTGATTCTAATTCGTTTACTTTTTTGTGTTTATTTTGTTAGGTTATTCTCATTGCGCACCTATATAGGGGAGTGACGCACACAGTCCAGCACGCACCTGGGTGGGCTAATGTTTTTTTATCAGTAGAGCAGGAGAGGCAGCAGGCAGGCCTTTCACGTGTTACCTTGCTGTTTGCCGTCGTACTTGGAATAAACCTTTTTGAAACTTTAAGTTTGTTTGGACATTGCACTCCTTTGAATGCTGCTGCGTAAACCAAAACCCATGGTGCGTCTAAGTGTTTATTTGAGTTAAATCCTAAGTTTGCTTATGTCGCAGTTTTGAGTTTTCTTTTTGTTGACAAATAATCACTACACAAAGCAGCCAAATGCCATGTGCAGTGTCCGCTCTGATTGCAGTGTTTTAAGGCGTCTCGGGCGCGTGTCTTCCACCAAACGAAGTCCAGAGAACTATTGTGTTCCAGAAAGGTGTTTATTGGCATTACCTTTAGCCATCAACAACATTCACAAGTTTCTGACTCCATAGACACGGTCGAAAGACTGTTTACCTCCACACTGCAACACCTGTGTGCATTTGACTCTGCCTTTTATAGGACAGGTAATCAGGTAACAGGATACACACAGCGCCACGCAGTGGCAGGAGGCTAAAACATGGATCAAAGGCATACATGGCTCCAACACAATATCATATGCCTTTTCTATGTCAAAAAACACTACTAAAACAGACTCTTTATTGGCCTGAGCTTTTCTAACAACATTTTCAAGTCTAACAACAGCATCAGTTGTGTTTCGAGCTTTCCTGAAACCACTTTGAAATTCAGCTAAAGCCCCTTTCCTTTCCAAATCAAAGGACAGTCTTTCCGTTATCATACGCTCCATCAACGTACACACATTTGACGTAAGAGCAATTGGCCTGTAGCTACCTGGTATAGCTGGATCCTTCCCAGGCTTTCTGATAGGCACAATAACAGCCTCTTTCCAAGCACTTGGGAGCTCTCCCTTAACCCAAACTGTATTAATTAAACACAACAGTTTTGTAAGCGCTTCCATACCAAGGTTCTTCAACATTAAATAACAAGTTTGATCCTTTCCATGAGCCGTGGGTTTTGTTGTCATAAGCGCTCTCACCATTTCCTCTAGAGAAAACAATGCATCCAAACTAAGGTCTGCACCGGTCTTCCTTACCAGAGCCTCTGGATACAGGGCTTTAGTTTGACATATTCTATCTTTCCCCAGCACCGACAAGTTATCAGAACTATGAACCTTTGCAAACGTTTTTACCAACACCTCTGCTTTTTCCTGACCTGTTACAAAGGTTTGTTGATCTGAGGTCAGAACTGGGTAATCCCATTCCCGCCGGTCACCTCCCATCCTTCTGACCATGCCCCAGACATCTCCCACAGTAGTGGTTCTTCCTATTTTAGAACAGAACATTCTCCAACTTCTCCGCTTTGCCTGTCTCACTGTTCTCCTGACCACTGCCACCGCTTTCCTATACGCAATAAGGGCTTGCATGTTAAGAGATCTTTGGAGGATTTTAAAAGCCTTGTTTCTTTCCTTTACAGCAGTGTGACACTCCTCTGTCCACCACGGCACCAAAACTCTACCATTTTTTCCTTTACTTATTGGGACTGAAGTCTGCGCAGCTGTCATAAGTACTTCAGTAAACTGATTATTCATATGGTCAATACTACTAGACTCTCCAACCTTGTCAATCGTTTCCTCACATAGTTCTTGGAACTTTTTCCAGTCAGCCCTATGAAAACTCTTATTCACCTCTCTTGGAGTCACCTGTATCCTACCTCCAACATCACAGAAAACAGGATAATGGTTGCTTCCTACGGTTGTGTCTGTTCTGACGGACCACTGGCTTATTCCTGCAAGAACACCTGAAACCAAAGTTAAATCCAATACTGACTCTGTGCCATTCACAACATTGCATCTGGTGCCCCTGCCATCATTCAGACACACCAACTCACATGCATCCATCAATTCCTCAATCACCTGACCATTAGGATCTGTGTGTGTACCTCCCCACACTCTGCTATGGGCATTAAAATCCCCACACCAAATAGCCTTACGATAACCACTGCCTTCAATAGAACGAAGACGCAGCAGCTCCAACCTGGCAGTTGGTTCATTCCCGCCCCACACCTCGACAGCAACATACTCATATGGGCTATTGATATCGTTTTCTGTGAGATAAATGTATCCAAGGCTTGTCTATGACGCCATTATTATCCCTGAAGCCATGATAGTAGATCCATTGTGGTAGTACGGGGTGCACTTCCCCACCCTGCCTATAAAAGGCAACTACCTTCAACCGTTCCTTCCCTCACCTGACCTCCCACCCCGTGACGTCACACGCTGGCGCAGCTGTCATGGCGGCGAGACGGGTGCTCCAAGCTGCTGTTGGGCACGATAAGGCGCACTGTAGCTACTGAGGGCGTTAAGCGCAGCAGAGCTACTGCATGTCCTTAATGGTGGGGAGAGGAGCTCCACAGATCTTCTCCGCTGCTCTCACGATGCGCTGGAGGCTCCTTCAGCAGGAGGCAGTGCTGGAGCCGTGCCACACAGTGATGGAGCTGGTCAGGATGCTCTCTATAGTCCCTCTGTAGAAGAACCACACAGTGATGGAGCTGGTCAGGATGCTCTCTATAGTCCCTCTGTAGAAGAGCCACACAGTGATGGAGCTGGTCAGGATGCTCTCTATAGTCCCTCTGTAGAAGTTGCACATAATAGAGGCTGGGACTCTAGCTCTTCTTAACTTGCGGAGAAAGTAGAGACGCTGATTACTTTTCTTGACCAGAGATGTAGTGTGCATGGTCCTGGAAAGGTTCTCTGTGATGTGCACACCCAGGAACTTAGTGCTGGTCATCCTCTCCACTGCAGCACCATTGATTGTTAGAGGAGCATGCTGGACCCGTGCTCTAAGAAAGTCCACAACAATCTCATTAAAGGGGCATTAAGGAGACCTTAATTAATCATGACAGTGGTCTGTATGATGCACCAGGATCAAATGTTTTTAAGAGTATGGGATCTACACATTTTGGAAACTCTTTGATTTGATCCTGGCACGTCATGGAGGCAGCTATGATGGAAAGTGCAGGTGCCATGCTGCACTCCTACAGCCACTGGGCCACCAAAGGCTTAAATAAGCACAAATATTTTTTTTTATTGTTTTCTCTTTTTTTTTTTTTTTACCAAAAAAGTTCCTTAGTGCACTTTATGGTAATATGATATATTTGGGGTAATGAATTCTGTATTTTGAGCATCTGGAGTAGGTGACATGATGGTATTGGATGATGTCATTAACGTTGTTCTCTTTAATTCGCTATTTACTATATTTACAACCTCTATGGACACACTGGTACAGGTGGCTTTTATAATTGTGTTAGTTTTTTTTTTTCAAGGGCCTGGAGGCAAATACATTTTTAGTTTCGTTTTTACTGTAATTATTTTACTTTGCTTCACCTTTTGTGTTTGAAGTATACACTCTGCTCTGTATCTGCACATTTTGTGCGTTCGTTGAAGCTACAGAATTAAAACCATTTTAGGTGATTATGATTAAACATAAACTTAAACATAAACTAACGTTTGTTTATTTACAGAGTTACGGTTAAATAAAAAATAATTTATGATTGGTTGAGTAGAGTAGGTTATGCTGAAAAATACAGCCTTAACTAAGCCTACACGTAAATCACTACCACTGCCACTACTACTACAACTATTACTACTATTACTACTACCACTACTAAATAATAATAATAATGATAATAATAATTGCCCAATGCAATAATCCATTCCAGATTGACCTCCCAAATTGACCATGGGAAGTCTAAACACGTAGCGAAAGTCAAAACTTTTAACTAGTGTTTATTTTATGTTTTGTTGTTTCTGTTTCAATGTCAGAGTATCATGGCTTTTCAAATTTTCACAAAATAATGAAAACACCGACATACAAAGGAAACAAAAATACCTCACCTTAATATTTTGGTGGAAATTGAAATGACTAGATAAGACAAGCGAGATGTCCAACGTAGTGTAGGATTCAAAGTGAAATTAGACGGCGCCCTCTGGTGGTATTATACGAGTAGTGACTCGCGAGTCACTGGTTAACAATATATGGAGAGCAATACAAACACATAATAGCTGATAAAGCGCGTGTATGGCACTGATAACATGTAAACTGTTCATCCAGATCCATATAGTTAAAAACAAAGAGTTGTGGTGTTTTTAACAGCGAGCCATGGCTGATGACTGGTGAGTCGCGACTCATGTCTCGTAAGCCACGCGAGTCACCGGTTAACAATCCATAGAGAGCCATTCAAACGCATAATAGCTGATAAAGCTGTGTAAGGCACTGGTGGGTCGCGAGTCACCGGAAGTTGCCGTGAGTCGCAAATAGTGCTTGCCCTTACTGACATAAGTGCATATAAAATATCAACATCGCCCTCACTTGGTCACACATGCATAACATCCATTGGCCTTTGTGAAAAAAGCTCATAACAAATCCGCGTGAGGGGAACGTATTGAGACGAGTTAAGAGGCCAAAGGTCAGAAGCCTCCGTCAGAGTGACA
Organism: Proterorhinus semilunaris; assembly: GCA_021464625.1. NCBI lineage: Eukaryota > Metazoa > Chordata > Actinopteri > Gobiiformes > Gobiidae > Proterorhinus > Proterorhinus semilunaris. The sequence continues at coordinate 23,445,715 of CM038356.1, read as the reverse complement.
AATGTCTATAACCCCGCCTCCCTAAAGTCAAAGCGCATGGTCCAAATAACAGACTAAAACACAGAGAATATAGCTACATTTAATATTCATGGGTATCACCCATGTTTGGAACACAGGCATGAAAGAGGGAGGGAGGCCATGTGGGGCTGTCCTATTCAAATGCACGAGACAAAAAGGATGGGGCACCTGTTAGTATGCGACTGCGAGGGGTATTTCCGGAGGGAAATTAAACGCCTGGTATGTAAAGCTATGTCATGGTTAACTAAAGCACAATATCGGGAGTGGGGGAATTGAAATGGTCCTTTAATACATATGAACCAATGTATTTTTCACAACTGAATTTGATGGCAGATTCATACTCTCAAATAAAGGACAAGGGCGAGATTGGCAATTTGTAAAAGAAATCTCCAAACAGAAAATATGCAGCATAATCATTATTTGTCCTTAAACCTGCCATATTAATCATCAGCTGGCCAACAGCATAGAACACCTATTTTTTCATTATGAGAAAAATAATTGAACCCTAGTCTATATGTGCTGACATAGAAGATGTTTAACCTTGTGCTAGTTTTTGTTCTGTGTGTATAGGCTCAGTAAATTGTGATTAACAAGATATTAACCAAAAACCAGGTCCAAACATTGTTAACACTATAGACTTCTGACCTGTCCTCCATTCGAATTTTGTGATGTCACATGAATACATGAATACAACCTACAGTATTTAAATTCAAATATTATTTTGAATTTTCTGAATTGTTGGTTGGCTCTGAAAAGTCCTTTGGGAAGGACTGCAAACTAAACAAAAAAAAAATAACCAGGGACCTCTTCTTTATTATGTATTCACTATTTGTATTACTTATTTTCTATTCCAATCACATATAAAGTTAAACACTTTATGCAAGCTTCCATATCACTATATCCCACATGACAAATTTGTCTGAGGGTAACATTGTGCATAGAAATGTTGGGTGACTGTTAGGATGGGGCAGTTCTCATTTCTGAGCCAGAATCCAATTGTGGATGTTTAAGACCATGCACCAACTATAGAGCTGCTGTGCTACAATCCATGATTCTAGGTTGAAAAGGAAAAATTAATAATAAATAAATACGCGTACACAATATTTTTATTGCCACAAAATGAACATATTGTGTACTGTCTGACAAAAACAAAAGTAACCACCTGGACTGTTCTGATGGGGCTGCTGCAGTTGGTCAGATAGGTTCAGCAACATTATATGCCATTATGTAAGAATGGGATCAGCTGACTACCTGAACATCCTGGATGACCAGGTTATTCCATTAATGGACTTCTTGTTCCCTGACTGTCAGGGCATATTCCAATATGACAATGCCAGCATTCATTGAGCTCAAATTGTGAAAGAGCGGTTCAGGGAGCATGAGACATAATTTTCGCACATGGCCACTATACAGTCCACAAAGTCCAGATCTTAACCCCATTGATAATCTTTGGAATGTACTGGAGAAGGCTCTGTGCAGTGGTCACACTCTCCCATCATCGATGCAAGATTTTGGTGAAAAATTAATCCAGCATTGGATCTTACAGAAGCTTATTCAAACAATGTCACAATGTGTGCTCTCTCTTTTGTGTGGTGACTTTTTTTTGGTCAGGCAGTGTATTTTTATGTCAAGAAGTTGCCTATGTCTTCCATTTTCTGATCACTACCAGCCCGTTTCTGCCTGTGTCAGTGAGCGCAGCTGTACTGTAAACATCACAGAGGTCACACAGAGGATGAGAGTCCCGCTCGTGTTGACTGTGACATCACTCGTGCGGACCAGTGGCCTGCGTGTTCACCAGCTTTATTTAGAGTCTGACCTACTTCCGTGCAGTGGGAATATGTGTGACTTCACAACACTGTCATTATTGTTGTAACGCGCTAATGTTTTCGGATCCTACTGCCGCTACAGAAATCTGATCGGACAAAACGGAAAGCGAAAGAACGAGGCCTATACATTACTGCTCTATTATTAAGTCAATATTTTAATTTAATTTTGAAAAGAAGCTGAATTTGTGGAGTTTGTTGATGATGAAATAAAAAGCATTAATGAAATCTCCAATCAAGCATCAATTTCTTAATAAGGCATGAGATGCAAATGCACTCATCATCTTTGGGAAATTCATTATCAGAAAAGTTTTTATTGCCATTGTTGGTGAACATTTTCACAAACTAGATTTTTTTTGGTACAATCGTAATTCTCATCTCTTTTAGCACTTATCACTGAAAAGAGATGAAGTGATATGTAAAATCAGCACGCTGGAGCTTCTGCCATGTTATAATCTACATGATAAAATGTAACTTTTCATGGAGGCCAATGTCCATGTGCAAAAATGTATTCCTTTGACAAAAGGCTCTAAACACGCAATAAATAATAGGGCTACAGAATATAAGAAAAACTATGATACTCAAATTGTGTCTTTTGAAGATTGCGATAATTTGATTGTGATACGTTACTCAACTATTTCAACACAGTAAATTTTGTTACATTGAAACAAAAAAGCAATTTGCTTTTTCATCAAATTGCTTCAAATTAAAACTTAAAAAGAAAAATATTAAAGAAGGACCAAAACAAAGCCAAAAAAGGAACAAAAGCAGGATACTCGTATCTAAAAATAAACCTTTTCACTTTTTAAGTTACCATCGTTTTTGTTTTTCAGGCTGTGTACAGAATATGTGTAAATCATTTGGATAGTGACTAAGGTGTTAGGTCTAGTGACGAGCGGTGTTAATATAGATATGTAAAATAAGGCCAAACTGTTATGACTAAATCTTGCAGTTCAGTTGATGCCCTTGGTTAAGTCGGCCCCTCACTGACGTCAGTGTGAAACTGAGTCACTGAGGAGTCCCGAGGATTCTGTCCTAAACTGACCCCAACGTTAAAGCGTTTAACAGAAACGTTCACTGCTCAGACCCCTCTGCTGCTGCTACTCTGTGGTGCCTGGCTCAGCTATCCCCTCTGTCTATTATACAACAGTGGCCCGTGCTGAGTCCAGGAAACACAAGTGCACTAAGAACAGGACTGGTGGGATGCAGAGAGCAATGTGCAAATCTATAAGCAAATATAGCAGACAGAAGAGAGCAAAGGACCATTTACCGGTAATAAACTATTTGAATAATTTAACTAAAAGTAATTGAGGAAAAAAGGTTGACAAACTTTCACATGAACCCCATAATAGAAATCATAGAAAATGGGCTCCCTCATGGACCCCATTGGTCCTGGGGCCTGGGTCAACTTAACTTACAGTTCAAACTAACTCTAGCACTTTCAATGCGCTATTCAAACTTTTTTTTGCTCCGGCAGCCTGAGGAGAAATGTCCACACTGATCCACTTCTTGGAAATCCCTTCATCTGCCGCCTGGTCTTCCACGTGTTCCCATCAACAAGATACTCCAGCGTCGTGCTCCTATTTAGTGTCAACACCGAGTCGCCTCTTACCACAGCTGTGAAGAGGGACCCTTTACTGTTGGCATAGTGTCCCGGCAGAGACGTCCACTGCCCCGTTGTCAGATTGTAGCACTCCATGAGACATCTCAGGAAATCAGCAGATGGTCCATTTCTCATTATGTACAAATTGTCCCTGTGTCCGACCATGCAATGACCGTAACTTTGCTTCCTGATTAGCGTTGTGAGAAGCTGCCAAGTGTCCCTATTTTGGTTGTACTCAAAAATCTCTGTAGTCTCCATTGGCCGCCATAAGCAGACAAAAATCCTGCCTATAGCTTTGGTGCAAGCAACTCCTGTACCGGGACGAGGCAAGTGAGCCACAAATCCCCATGTATTTTTCTCAATATCATAACTTTCTACAGATGACATTGCAACACGGTCATACTCTCCGCCAATCGCATACAGCCTGCCATCGTGTCCAATCAAGCTGAAATTGTAACGCAACTGGTTTGGACTTGCAATCTTGGTCCAGGTGTTTGTTGTAACATCAAAACAAAAAGAGGCATTAACAACTTCTTTGTCAGCTCCATGAACGCCTCCTACAATGTAAAGGATGTTGTCCAAAACAGTAACGCCAGCGAGCGATGAGCTAGCTTCTAATGGAAGATCAGTCAGTATATCCCAGGTGTCACTATCGTCATCGAGATAGCAAATTGTCCTGGAAGCTGCATGGACCGTTTTGTTATCGGCGCAAGTAACGTGAGCGCCAACAGCAGCGAATGTACATGGGGTTAAAGATTCGACATAAGATACTAGCTCCGGTGATAACGTTTTTCTCACCTCAAGTTCAAAGTCACTGTACGTGTCTCGGATAAATTGCGCAGCTTTGTGGTAGAGCTCCATCAAGCCATATGTTGCAGCTGCGTGGTACATCAGCAAGCAGTTGTCAGAATCTATGATATTAATAAGATGTTTAGTTAGTGGTGAAACATGAAGAAACGCAGCACACTCTATGGCTTCCACAATATCATCAGAAGTATCCAATATAGGTTGCTCGCCCCGTAAAACAGCCAAGGCGATCAGAAAACCACGCGCTTGCAGACACTGGAGGTGGATCTTCTCTTGGTAGCACTCCTTCATCCCAGAGCGATACAAAGCTTGGAAATATTCACAACTTTGAACAAGTAGCCCTTTCTCTTCAAGGAAACTAGTGTCCCCAATAACAACTGTTAACATAGCTGAACTTGAAACAGGATTTGACAGACCTCTTTCAAAATCTCCTGATACGTCGTCGTTGACCTCCATTACACTGATGACAAGACCAGCTTCAGTGTTCATTGAAAGCATGCAATGTTCTTGAAAGACGACAAGGGAAAAGCGTCCTGGGGCTATGAAGCTGAGTGTGTGCAGGGAAGCACAAAAATAGATCCAGCTAAACATAGAAATGGACAAGAGGCACGTGTGTTAAAGGACAGTACATCCATTGATAGAGTGTGTGAGTGTTCAATTCAACAATGAGAAGTCAAGTCTGAGTTTATCCTTAAAAGGTGTGTTATGTAACATTTTAATGGGGGAGGGAAAGTTTATATTAGTGCGTATTTGACCTTTCCATGACTGAGCGACTGTATAAGTGGTTGGGTTAGTGCCTTTCCTTTCCACCCTATGATGTAACAGTTCCAGGATACATTTCATTCTAGGTTTTTAAGTGTTTCTGAGAGACAGTTCCATCACCCATGAAAACCGACCAGAAACCCTCAAAACAATTGACCCTCGAGCATTCTAGAGGCCAACAGGGTGGAAGGTTAAGGTACCAAGGTCAAATTCACATATCAACTTTTTTCTGTATAAAATGTTACTTTTATGCACCTTTAAATACAAATATATAGGCTATATCTGACAACATACTATCTCAGAGATAATGGTATTAACCTTGTTTCGGCACAAGATTTCCGTAGACTCTCAATGACATTTTACCCAATGTGTGATAACCTAAATACCTGCCTTCATATCCGGTAAGTGTCTATAATCTCACATCACTTGAAGCGCGGTCGATCTTCTCCCATCATCTGTTATGTACAGTAAGTGGAGGGAGGGTGAGGTGTGGCAATGACCTACATTTGGTTTGACATAATACAGCAGGTCATGTGACTCAGGCCGCTTCCTTATCAGTCACAACAATCCCAGTGGTTACAACAGTTGAGGCAGAAGGGATTCTGGGAAACTGCAACAAGAAAAGGCTTGGATGTGAGTGGCTGCAGGTGATGAGGCACAATGTTAACAAATAGTAAAGCTCAAAAACAGTCATGTCTTACGCAACAAAATATAAATATAAAATAATAATATAAATCTCCAGGAACCAGATGAAACAGCCCACAAATTATAGTAAATTTGCTGATTATAATTAAGGTAAATATTTAATAATTCAGTTAAAATGTTAAAATGTATAGCTACAGCTATAATATGTCACCTACCATAAAGCAATGCATTATTTGTAATGCAATAACACGAAAATCTGTCATAGCATGTTTTCAAAATTGGAAATTGCCTACCCTGTTTTAATGACATGAGGGTATTAATCTATAATGATTCAATATATAACAAAGGTTAAACAAACATAGGGCCACTGCCTACTGTGCAAGTATATATAATGAGACTCTCTCTAAATCGATAATGTAGCAGGCTAATTTTATTGAGCGCATTATTGTCTCTAGAGACAAAATACAAAGCACCTCTAGCAACCCGCATTACTACCACGTGTTCAAGCGCTGTTTCCTAATACAATAAAATAGTCCGCTGTATTCGTCACAACATGCTTCATGTCCTTTGTCAATAGTCAGAGAATGTGTCCCCATAAACTAATACGTTATTTTAGCGGTGTCTAGTCTGCTCTAAAACTGGCATAAGATAAATTTAATGTGTTATTGCGTTTTCGCTGATCGGGTGTGGGCGGAGGGATATGGATCTCAATCAAAACATTGGTTTAAAGTAAACGGTTTAGCGGCGGAGCACGCGGCGTGTTTCCGGTTGGGCTTTCCCTTCGTGTCGACATGGCTGCTATTTTAAAGGATAGCCGTCTCGTTTTGATACCAAGCCCGTGATTCCCACTCGGATTCGTTTTGGACATATCAAAGGACTATTTTTTGCCGCTGTTTGGGGCAGCATGCTGCTCTCAAAATTGGGCGCTTTTCCTCCCATCTCAACCAGCATGGATTTACCGGCGAAGCTACAGCTACAGCAGCAAGGTAGGGGTCACGCCGGAGCTACAGCGACCCAGTTAACCCACTGACCCCCCTGTATTTCTTTAAACTCACAAATGTTTTAAATTACAAAAAATATCCAAATGATGCCATAACCTTAACCTAACCAACGTCAGCAATATTCTTCTCAACGCGTTGTAGTCATCGTGACAAGTATCGGCGTATTTTGTTTTGGATTCCACCGTCGATATCGTGAATACAATTATTAGTTTTTAAATGAAGAGGCCGGTGGAACATAAATGGACTTCAGTCGATTCTAATGCTGTAGCAACCACGTTTTGTTTTGTTTATATTAAAACAAGTGACGCCGCCCTCTTACTTTCAAACCGCTCAGCGCATGGCGGGGGCGGCGCTCATTTCAGTTTTTTACCTCAAACATATATTGGATTGATGTTTTCTTCGTCTACCTCGGGTTTATTTCCCCGTTTACGCTTTAGGTCAATGGCAACGTGTGTAGGAAAACGAGGTCAGTCTGTTAGTCTGCCGGGTTTTGTGTTGTGTATGGAGGTTACGTTTGCGGCTTAACTCCACGTGGTCTGCACCGCGCCTCGTGTGTGCGCGCATCATGTGAGAATGTATCAGAGCATTTATTTTGTGATTTCAGCGAAAACGGAGAGGCTACCGTTTGAGAAGCAGTACCGGCTTGGATCGGTGTTGGGCAGCGGTGGCTTCGGTACCGTCTACTCCGCAGTCCGCGTGGCCGATGGTTTACCGGTAAGGGCTGCGGGACATGCTTTGTTTTGGTCTAGGCCACATGGCTGCGACGTCAAATTACGAGCACAAAGGGCGGCCATGTTGCCGGATGTTAGGCATATTTAAAAATTGGGAATCAGGGAATCGATTACCAATCATAAATATTTCTCATCTATCCATCCATCTTTCTTTTCTATGTATCCTACAAACATAAAAACAATTCGGAACAGGAGGGCTAAACCACAAAAAAAACGTCCATGCAACAGTGTTTTAGTTCATTTATTTTACAAGTAGGGGCAAATGTTTAATCATGTTCTCCCGTTTTTCAGGTGGCAGTAAAGCATGTTTGCAGAGACAGAGTAACAGAGTGGGGCACACTGGTGAGGAATTATTTTTGATGTGTTTTGGTAAAGTGACAACCCGAAGTTGGCACATAGCCTCATACATTTAAACTCTTAATATTTGAACTTTTAGAATAGTCTATGACGATTATGACGAGGATTTTTACTTCTGGCTCTGGACAGAGCTTGGGCTGTTTAGCTCCATTATGCATCTGTGAATTTCAAGATTTAAATCCGAAGCTAATTGGCGCCCTCTGGTGGCAATCGGCTAAAATTGCACTACCAAACACAAAGCTGAGAAAAAAAAAGTAAAGATATGCTCAAAGATAATAAACAAAAATAACAAAATCTCTTATGTTCTTTCCCCATTTAGGCCAGTGGTATGGTTCCTTTGGAGATTGTTCTACTGGAGAAAGTGGGTGCAGGTTTTGGGGGCGTGGTGCAGCTTTTGGACTGGTGGGAGCGCTCCGACGGTTGGCTGATGGTTATGGAGCGTCCTGAGCCGGCTCAGGACCTGTTTGACTACATTACAGAGAGGGGCACTCTGGACGAGGACGTCGCAAGAGGGTTCTTCCTACAAGTTTTAAAAGCCGTGGAGCATTGCTTCAGCTGTGGCGTGGTACACCGAGACATTAAGGATGAGAATCTCTTAGTGGATTTAAGGACTGGTCAGCTCAAACTTATAGACTTTGGCTCTGGTGCTTTTCTAAAGGACTCTGCGTACACTGATTTTGATGGTGAGATTTTTGCACTGATTCAGAGCTGATAATTGGTAATTATTTTTTGAGGTTTTCCCATTTGATGGTTTTGAGTCTTTAAAAATCAATACACTCTAATACTATTTACAGACAGTTATATTAGTTAGAAATAAAGTAGCAGATTTATTTCAAAGAAATAAAAAAAAGAGGTAAACACATTTTTCTTGTCGCTTTGTTCAGGCACTCGTGTGTATAGCCCTCCAGAGTGGATCAGACTGAAGCGGTACCATGGTCCCTCTGCAACCGTGTGGTCTTTGGGAGTGCTTTTGTACGACATGGTGTGTGGGGACGTCCCATTCGAACTGGATGAGGAGATTCTTACTGGGCGGGTCAATTACCGAGGACAGGTTTCTCAAGGTAGGGTCAAACTCAGTTGCTGAAAATCTTTGATAGTTTAAAAGCCTTGTCCATGTCTATACATGTTGTGAGCTTGTCATTGTTTGTCCTCTCACAGAATGCCAGCAGCTGATTGGTTGGTGTTTGAGCCTTCGTCCTTCAGAAAGACCAACACTGGAGCAGATCCTGGTCCACCCCTGGCTCACGAACACCAAGTCCCACCAAACGGAGAGCAATGAAATCACACTCCACAACATCACAGACCCCTCTGCCTCCCCCTCGTCTACCTCATCCAGCCAGGACAGCGTTTGATTGGCTGTTGAATTCAAAGGACATGTAATAAACGCACAGTTACTTATTCCAATGTGCCTTCATTTTCAAGCTGTTAAACTGTGGTGACATTTTGAAGAACGTTTTGTTACTGTGTTGAAGTATTTTGAAAATTCCTGTAATATGCACAGTCAATGCAAACCTCCCTTTTTTTTTTTTTTAAGAAATTATTTTTTTATTTGTATATTTTTGGTACATTTTCTTTATTTATTTTTTATGGAATATTACTTTTGTGTTTAACTTATTTTCAGTTTGAATTTTTTGGTTTAAACCTGAAAATAAATGTCTAGTTCTGTAAATATGGAAGTTCTGGTGACTTTTTTTTATTTTGATATTTTTATTTAAGTAGTATACTCATAGGAGTTCTTGTATTTTTAGATCTGCTTTCATAGTCACGTGACTAAATTGTATTTAAAACGTAGATCATCAATTAGTTACCTTAATATTAAAATACATTGTGTTGTGGTGAAAATCAACACAAGAAAAATCCAGCTTTATAAGAGTCAAGATTTGCATAAAGAAAATACATTTCTTTCAAGTCAGGCGCAGCTCGGGCAGTTGTAGAGGGGTCCTTAATAGCGGAAGCAGCGTACGCGTGAATGTAAGTATTTCTTATCCATGGTAGTTCTGTTTACCCTGTAATGTATACAGATTAATTTAAAGTTCTCGGTTTAAAAAAAAAAGAATGTAACATACAATCTAACATTATTTTACCAGGATATAACAGCAGTAACTTTCACCAATCACAGAAACTCCAATACTGAAGACAAGTACAACAGATACAGCTATACAGCACATATAAATGGCCTTCCGTGCATTGCATTATTTACCCTTTTTGAAGTCCTGCTATATGCTGTTACAAAGTTGCTCGAAATCCAAATAAATTATGTCTTGAATGTGGACGCGTCATTTTCCAGTGGTTCGTGCGGGAAGATGGGTCGCTCCTCCAAAGACAAAAGAGACATTTATTACCGTTTGGCCAAAGAAGAAGGATGGAGAGCCAGGAGTGCCTTTAAGCTGCTCCAGCTTGACCAAGAGTTCAACCTATTCACAGGTATCATACACAGTCCATAATGTGTGCACGGTTTTAAAATGATCATCTCGGAGTCTGTTCACATCCTTCTCATCTTTATCTCTGCAGGAGTAAACCGAGCCGTGGATCTGTGTGCAGCACCAGGCAGCTGGAGTCAGGTTCTCAGTCGAAAACTCAGGTCAGTTTTGTCCCACTTACGCAGACCTTGGTTTACAGTGAAGTGTTCTCCACTGTCCATTTTCCTTCAGAGGTGGAGAAGGGAAGGATGATGCTGAAGTAAAGATTGTTGCTGTAGATCTCCAGGCAATGGCTCCACTGCCTGGAGTCACTCAGATTCAGGGAGACATCACAAAGGTAAATATTAGCTATATTATGTGAACGAATGACCTTCTCTTCAACTAGAATCAGATTTTTAATATGTGTCGTATATATTTGTACAGATATCAACAGCAGAGGAGATCATTCGTCACTTTGAGGGTCAGCCAGCTGACCTAGTGGTCTGTGATGGAGCTCCTGATGGTTAGATGCCTATGTTTTTCAGTGTAGTTGAACATAAATCATGTTTTATAGTCATGAGTCTTTTGTCTTTTTACTACAGTTACTGGGCTCCATGATGTGGATGAATACATTCAAGCGCAACTTCTTTTAGCTGTAAGTCCAAAAATGTGTGTGTGAATATGTTCAACATTATTATTATTATGATTATTGTTATTAATAAACTAAGACAAAGGTTCTTAAGCCTTCATCTGTCCTTGGTAAAATAAACATTTGTCTACGATGGACACTTCCTGTACAACTGAGAACATGCACAAACTTTGTTTTTCTAATTTTTCAGGCTTTAAACATCACAACACATGTACTGAAACAAGGGGGGACCTTTGTAGCCAAAGTAAGCGCGTCTTCAGGCATAAATAGTTGTTACACACATCTTTGGAAGGAAAATAATGTGTGTCATTTCAATATCATTTGGTTTTTGTCTCAGATTTTCAGAGGGAAGGATGTTACATTGCTTTATTCTCAGTTGAAGATTTTCTTCAGTGGTGTCACCTGCGCAAAGCCCCGCAGCAGCAGGAACTCAAGCATTGGTGAAAAGTCATTACTAACCATTTACACCGCTCAGGTGACACAATAGACACTTTGCAGTTGGTGTCCACATTTAGCAGCAGCTTCTGCTGCTAAATGTGGACAGATCACCCCAGTACTGCACAGCGGTTAGCGCTCATGCTTTACAGCAAGAAGGTATCAGGTTCAATACCTGTGTGGACTTTGCATGTTCTCTCCGCGTCTGCTCTGGTTTCCCCTACCACTAAAAACATGTATAATAGGCCAGGATGAATGAGCGCGTGTTTGAAAGAGTTTGGGATAACGGATGGAAATTAGCCCATGGTTACAATCCGTGTTTACAGGCATGTAAAGCATGTTCATAAACATGCTCTGTCCTGACCAAATAAATGAAATAAAATCATTGTTTTGAATTGAAATTAGAGCATACAAAATCTAAAACGTTAACCAAATAATGTGTTATTTGGGGTTTAGAAAAATGTAGGTAAGGAAGTTTAATTCATAGGTCCCTGTGAGTGTATAACCCTTTGCATTAAAATAGTTTACTAGTTCGCCTTTTGATTTTGTAGAAGAGGAAAATTGACAGTGCGATATTTAAATGTAATGTTTTTCCTTACAGTAAACCCCCATGTTGGACAGACTGCACATTTCTCTTCTCTGTTTGGTTAATGTGCCTGTCAAACACACCCTTCAGACGTCACTGAGATCAGTTGCCAAAATATTCAACTTGGTAAAGGATTGGAAAAGTGTGTAGTCAGGCTGGGAATATGCTGTGAAGCCCCTCTGTTTCATTCTCCAAACACAATTTCTCTTACTGGTACTAGACAAATGTCAACACTTTGAGTCGTAAGGCATGCAACAAAGCATAGTCCCAGTTGGTGAACAATTAGGACTTTGGTGTGACCTGGACTTGAAAAAATTCATTTTTGCATGTTTGCCTGCAAAAAGTATATACTGTATTACAGCTTAAGATTTGTTAAATTTAACCTTACTTGTATTTTTTTCTTCTATATTATTTCAGAGGCTTTTGTTGTCTGTCAGAATTACCTGCCTCCTGAAGGTTATGTCCCCAATATGTCCAATCCTTTGCTGGATCACTCCTATGGTATTACAAGTTAATTTTTATATGAGGTTGATGGTGATTGTTCTCAGATGATAAATATATATTTTTGATAGGTTACAAACACTGAGATGTTTTGTGGCCTTTTTTCCCTCTTGACTTATCATGGGCATTTCTTTGCCAGATGTGGATTTCAATCAGTTAGAGGGTCCAAACCGTGTCATTGTTCCTTTCTTGGCCTGTGGTGATCTTAGTGCCTATGACTCTGACCGAACTTACCCTCTGCAGGTAAACCAATTATTTAAATATCATGACATATTCTTAAATGCATTACAATTATCAGTTCAGCTGTTAAAAATGCATGCGGATGTGTTTAAAAGGTGTCTGGTAAATCGCATTGCAATTTCAAGTGTTGCCACTTAAAATATTCAGCTCTGTTTTATAGGAGTGCCGTCTTATTCATGATGAACTAATGTACCCTTTTCAGTTGGATGACAGTAAAGAATACCAGTACACGCCCCCCTCACAGCCACCCATCCAGCCTCCCTACCAACAGGCCTGCCAACTACGAAAAAACAACCTTCTGTCAAAAGAAGATGCCCCATCTGCCAGCTCCAGCCAAAACCGAGACACGGCTGAGTCTTCATAGAATTTCTCCGTAAAGAGCATTTTATTGGTGTTGTAACTCTTGTCGACCTTGTTTTGACATTTTATGCTGCTGTATTTTTGTGAATAAACTTAAAAAAAAAAAAAAAACTCCTTTACTTATACCCAGGTCATACATTGTGTACATGTTCAGTATAGGCACAGTAGCGCAGAGCAGCTAGGTTATGTATATCTTGGAGTTTGTGGAGATATGATGGGCTTCCAAAACAAACTCGCCATGCACTCGCCACAACGCTGCACACTTCCGGGTGATCGGGCGTACGCGGTGACGTCGCGGCAGAACGCCTCGCAGCTGCATTGTTGTTGGGGGAAGAGAAGCTCGGGCTGCCGCTGAGGACTACTACTTCAAACTACCGCTCTGCGCCTTTCTGCAAGTCAATACACATCCCCAATACTGTTTATCACACCAGGCCGAGATCCCAGCCCTGGATGACCGCCGGTTGCCGTTGGGATTTGTCCGGTTCAGCGACGCCGCGGCCGCATTTGCAGGAGCTGACTGAATGTGGAATTAACTGCTGCTGTGCTCTGCAGGCCGCGCCGCCATTGCTCCTGTTTTAAAAGGCAGAAATCCTAAAAATACAAAGGTAAGAACTGTCCAATTTTAAGCACATGTAAAAATGTTGGTTAAAATCATCATGTGTATGTCTCAATAAGGACAATCGTCTCCGCCTTAAGCTAACAACCAACTTTTTCAGTTGAGTCAGTTTCATGTTGTGCTGGTCGCCATATTTCCTCCTACAGTGAAGCTAAAGGCTAGCGGCAGCTAGATTTGTGGACGGAGTGTCCTAATGTGTTTTACGGACCACTAGAGAGGCCACTGCCCGATTAAAACACCATCTGGTCCCTGTGCCGCATAGCCCTTTCTTCGGAAGTGATCACGCGCTTTGAAGGCACGAATCTCGATTTATTTTAACATACAAGGTCGATGAAGATAACCCAACATTAGCACAGGCAGATCCTGTTCATTCAGAGCGAGGCTGACCGAGTTAAAGCTGGTGGTTGCCGCTGTAATTCAACAACAGTCCGCTGCCTCCGGCTAGGGGCGTATAAAGGCGCATTGTTGTTTTCAGCCCCGGGTCAATGTCTCTTTATAAATGCAGCCAGTAACAGGAAAAGGAACGAGACGGCAGTACTTGTCCTCTGTGCTTCAAAACTGACAGGTTTAAAGGTAACGCTGTAGACATCAACCACTTATTTATGATTCCCGAGTGACCCACGGACCGTTTTTTCCAAGGTCGTTTACCTTTCCAAACCAGCCACCACCAACTGCGCACTGTTTAAAATAAAATAAATAAAACTAACATGTAAACAGTAGCATGTGTCACTGCCCCACTGCGATACATCATGCCACTTCTTTCAGTGTAAATTAAAGGAGGTGTCTTATTGTAACGAGGAATCATCGTATCTTCTTTAAACGGCGCTTCTTGGTGTCCAGACTGTTTTGGTTGAGCTGGGCCATTTTTACCACACGCCCTTTGACCTACTTCAGTGTCAGGACACTTCAGTTCAGTGGGCCAAATACTGGAGCAGGACTTACTTTTAACATGGCATTGTTTGTAAAAGCATATAGTGCTTTGCGCTGACGACATGTTGCATAGACTAGTCTGTACTTCCTTCATAATACATTTCGTGTCATTTCCCCTCTCAACTTCTTAAATCTGCCACTTCTCTTAAGCTGAGGGCACGTCAACTGTTTGTGGGGGTTGCTTAAGGAACTAGAGGCAAGGCACAAAATTCCATACTCCCCCACTGAAGCAGTACTCGTTGATGCATAACAACGAATTGCCACCTGTATCAAATAGTAACCTGAATAACCTTGAACATTATATCAGTTGTAACATGTATGTTGATATTGTGGCCTTGCTTGCATCTTAATACTGTTAATGTTATCAGATCACGTGATGGTCCACTTAATCCCCTCATACAGACAAAGACTGAAACTCTCTAAACCGGTAGTGAGCACAACAAAGAGGTACACCCCTGAAGCTGTGGAGGAGCTGCGCTCATGTATGGAGACAACAGACTGGGAGGCATTTGAGGCTGCTTCCATCAACCTGGACGAATACACGGACATCGTGACCTCATATATCCAGTTCAATGAGGAGCGCATAGTACCAATGCGCACCAGGGTTTGTTATGGGAATGATAAGCCCTGGTTCACACCCAAATTCTGGCAGCTGCGGAAGGAGAAAGAGGCGGTGCACAGAAATGGGGACAGAAAATACCACTTTAGAAGGGAAGTGGGAATTCTAAATCTGTATATTCAGTCTGTCTCCAACAGCTATTCTCCTCAAACGACCCATGAGCAGTGTGGAGGGGGCTTAAGGCCATCACGAACTATAAGCCCAAGGCCCCCGGGGCTCTGAAAGACCTATCCCTTGCCCCGGGTTTTGACACTACTGCCGCCATGAACACCCATCAGCTCCTCACACTCCAGGATCACTAAACACTATGCCAGTATCCTGTGTGTGGACTTCAGCTCTGCCTTCAACACCATCCTCCCTGGACTGCTACGAGACAAGCTCTACCAGCTCAGCATGCCCAACTCCCTCTGCAGGTGGATCACTGACTTCCTGATGGACCGGGGACGGCACGTGCGGCTGGGGAAGATCAACTCGGACTACTAACACTGGAACTCCTCAGTGCTGTGTACTTTCCCCCTGGCTCTTCTCCCTGTACACAAACTGCTGCACCTTCAGTCACCAGTCCGTTAAACTGATCAAGTTTGCGGACGACACCACCCTCATCGGGCTCATCTCGGACGGGGATGAGTCCGCCTACAGGAGAGAGGTGGACCGGCTGGCGTCCTGGTGCAGCCACAACAACCTGGAGCTGAACGCCCAGAAGACAGTGGAGAGGATCGTGGATTTCAGGAAAGACACAACCCCACCGTCCCCCCTCGCCCTGACAGACTCTCCCACCCCCATCTCTATTGTGGACTCCTTCTGTTTCCTGGGCACCACCATCACCCGGGACCTCAAATGGGAGCCAACCATCAGCTCCCTCATTAAGAAGGCCCAGCAGAGGATGTTCTTCCTGCGGCATCTGAGGAAACTTAAGCTGCCGACCACGATGCTGGTGCCATCATCGAATCCATCCTCACCTCGTCCATCACCGTGTGGTACCCTGGCGCAACAGACCGGGACAAGCATCGACTGCAGGGCATTGTGCGTGCTGCTGAGAAGGTGATTGGCTGTGAGCTCCCATCTCTCCAGGACCTGTTCACCTCCAGGACCCGGAGGCATGTGGGTTCCGACCCACATACCTCCGACTGACCCCTCTCAACCTGAACACTAACTATTCTCCCCTCAGGCAGGAGGCTACGGTCTATAATTTCTATTTTCTACAAGCTATGATGAGTCTGTAATATATTCAATGGGACTTTGGCTGATATGCAAGTTAAATTCACTGCTTAAAAAGCCTACAGTTAGATGCTTGTAATTTAGTATTTCACTGATCTGTTTTTTTGCACACAAATATGTTAGAAGGTTACATCTGTTTTTCTTACAATGTAAATAATGCTTTAATCAATACTTTCTTCTGTGCAAGGTCCAAACGGTTCAAGATGCGGAAAAAGAATCGGAACCAGCGCACGTCGGTGCTGAAGCGCGAGCCCTCCCCCATCAAGCCCTCTCCCAATCGGGAGACGCTCACTTACGCCCAAGCCCAGCGCATGGTCGAGCTGGAGGTGGATGGTCGCGTTCACCGGATCAGTATCTACGACAAGCTGGACGTGATCTCCGACGACGACTCCACGGCGCAGGAGATCATGGAGTGCAACAGCAACAAGGAAAACCATGAGAAACCTCACCAAGTCTTGGTGCGCTCGGTCCGCCTCAAAAACAGCCAGCAGAAGAAAAACGCAGCGCTGATGGCTTCACAGGCTGCCACACACAGCAACAACAATGGTTTACTGGAACCTAAGTTCAGGACAGTAGAGTATAACCTCCCCGTGGTGCCCAAGAGACCTCCCACATATTATAAATTCACAGAAATGACTGAAGAGGAGCTTGACGAGGAGGTGGAGTATGACATGGACGAGGAGGACTACGCCTGGCTGGATCTTTTGAATGAGAAACGGAAAAGCGAAGGCATCAGTCAGGTGTCGCACAACCTGTTTGAGTTTCTCATGGACCGCTTTGAGAAGGAGTCCCACATGGCCACACAAGGGCTGAGCGATCACCAGTCTCTCGTGGACGAAGACGCGGTTTGCTGCATTTGCATGGACGGAGACGGGGCCGATAGCAACGTCATTCTTTTCTGCGATTCGTGTAACATAGCAGTGCACCAGGAGTGCTACGGCGTGCCCTACATCCCTGAAGGACAGTGGTTGTGTCGCCATTGCCTCCAATGCCCGTCCCGTCCCGCCGAATGCGTCTTCTGTCCCAACCGAGGAGGCGCCCTGAAGAGGACAGACGACGACCGGTGGGGGCATGTAGCGTGTGCGATCTGGGTGCCAGAGGTTGGATTTTCAGATACAATTTTTATTGAACCTATCGATGGAGTGCGAAATATCCCGCCGGCACGCTGGAGGCTTACATGTTACCTGTGCAAAGAGAAAGGTGTCGGCGCTTGTATTCAATGTGACAAAATCAACTGTTACACCGCTTTCCATGTCAGCTGCGCACAGAAGGCAGGGTTGTCTATGAAAATAGAGCCCATGAAAGAAGTATCGCCATCGGGGACTACCACGTTGTCTGTGAAGAAGACTGCTTATTGCTGCGCCCATACGCCGGACGGGTGTGATAGGAGGCCGCTGAACATCTACGAGGAACAGCACAGGAAGAATGGCCTGTGTCAAAAGAGGAGTGAGAAGAGAGGGAAGGCCCGGTCAAAAGCGTGGCACAGGAAGAAGACCAAGAAAGTGGAGCCTGAGCCAGAAGCAGAACCGGAGACACCAGCCAACAACGGGCCGAGCATCACCGCTTCGAGGTAGGCAACAGAGTGTTATATTTACATTGTGTTTTTTTTAATGATATTAAATGTTTCTACTGTAGTGTCAGACCATAATGCATTTTAAGTATTTATGTCTGAGAGAAGTCCGACCTTATAATACCAGAATCATAAGCTTTTCAGTGCATGTTTTGTCGAGTCCTAAATTACGTTTTAGTTTATAGAAAGTGCTAATGGAGACTTAATAATTTCAGCCTTTGCAGTTTACACGAGGTCAAACTAGGCTAAGCAGCCTTAAATGAACCATGAAAAACATTGAAACAAGTTTTTAGTTCCACTATTGACAGGTAATTTAAACCAGGGGTTCCCAAAGTGGGGGTCCGGACCCCCACTTTGGGGGTCGTGAGATGTTTTCAAGACTGTTTTTTAATTAGTTTTTAATTATTCATAACAATGAATTTGAAAGCAGTAGGCTCAAAACAAACAGATTTTGAATGTTGTGCACCTGAATTTCTTATAAATACTTATTATATTTTACAATGGGGTGTCCCAAGTTGTTGGTCTGGTAATTTTGGGGGTCGTGGCCTGAAAAGTTTGGGAACCCCTGATCTAAACTACCAGTGAAAGATTTGCACTGAAATATTTACTGACTTCAGTTGTGTACTTCTATGCGAGTCATTTTTGACTGAAAGCATTTCTTCTATTGCCATAGTTTTCACCTGGGATCACAGAATTCAGTTGTATTGTAGTATTCATCAGCCATAAATGTATTTAATTAATGTATTTAATTAAATTGTTGCATCTGATAAGAATCACTTTATTTGGTTTGCATCTGTCAATTAAACACAAAGTAAGGGTACTATTTCAAATATTTGCATTTGTCTTTGCAGTTTGGACACAATCCTGAACCAGGTGTCAGTGCAGAGGAAGCGGCCGTTTGTGGAGCGGGTGCTGAGTTACTGGGTGCTAAAACGACAGTCAAGAAACAATGTGCCTCTGATCCGGCGGCTGCAGGCCAACCCTCAGCCTCCCAAATCCAAGCAGACGGTTTGTGATTTTACAATGCTGTTTACATAGTCTTCTAGCAAAAGTGGCTGAGGATAAGTTTATTTCTCCATTGTAGGATCATCGTGTGGAGGCTAACAAAGCCCTTAAAGAGCAGCTAAAAGAATGGCACCGCCTTCGCCACGACCTCGAGAGAGCCAGGTTATTATTGGAGCTCATCAGGAAGAGGGAGAAACTTAAGAGAGAAGAGGTACCGGAGCCGTCTCAATCTACTTTTGCTAAATGTCTAATTTTAGAAACAAAACATGTATTAAAAAGGCGTTCTTCTTGTTTGTTTTCAGATGAGGTTGCAACAGTCCGTTCTGGAGATGCAGTTGACTCCGTTCAGCATTCTGCTGAGAGCGGTTCTCCAGCAGCTCCAGGAAAAGGACAACTACAATATTTTCGCTCAGCCTGTCAACATCTTGGAGGTACTGCCGTTTTATTATATACTAGACTATTTAAAATTCATTTTTGGCAGAAAGGACTTGCATAATGCATTAATCAAGTTTTGAAGAATAATTTTAGACACCTTAACAATGGTATTTTGTGTTTGCTTTAAATAAATGTATATGTATGAAAAGCAGATCAAAGTAACTGCCCTATAGCTTCTGAGCACACAAAACAGCCAGACTCTGATGGCACAGAGAAGCAGTTAAGAGTAGTATAAAATATTGGCTTCTTAAGGAGACAGACTGAAAATGCAGAATGCCTGAAACATGCATAAATGTAACAAAACGCTACTTTATGCATCTTTGTTTGCTTGCTTACTAAATAAGGTGTACATGTATTATTTTTGCTGTGTCTGTTTCTAAGTGATTCTAAAACAAATTATCCACTTAGTAATTTCAAGTTTAAGGAATTTCTTCTAGTCACACCAGTAAAGCAAGTCCTCAAGCAGGTCACATTTCAGGCGGGGGGTGATTAGCTTAAAAACACGCCTTTGCACACAAACCTCCATTCAATGTAAGCACAGACTTGTGTTATGGTTTTGTGACCATGGTTCACAACCTTTTTTGTGTGTCCGCCTTGCGGTTTTCATGTTAACACTCACTGACCCCTGCTTCAGGGTGTTGCCAATTACTTGAAAATGAAAAAAAAGGTTTAGCTCTGATTAGTACAAGGGATGGAAATCAGCCCATGGCTAAAATCCAGTGCTCACGTGCCCCTTGTTGTCCGCGTACCCCTGGTTGGGAAACACTGGATTAAATCACTGCAGTAACACACTACCTTCTTTTAGACACATGACTCAGAGTTTCTATTAATACCATTGTCAGAAACGTGTGTGTTAAATTTCTCTCTTGTCCTTCCAGGTTACGGATTACATGGATGTTATTACGAACCCTATGGACTTCTCCACGATGAGAAAGCGCATCGATGATCACTGCTACAGAAACCTGGACGACTTTGAGTCCGACTTCAACCTCATCATCGCCAACTGTCTGACCTACAACGCCAAGGACAACTTCTTTTACAAAGCGGGCCTTCGGATGCAGGACCACGGAGGGACCATCCTGAGAAGAGCGCGCAGAGAGGTCGAGCGCATTGGCTTTGACTTCCCCAGTGGGATCCACCTGCCAGAGGCTCCTAAGCAGGAGGAGACGGCCCCTTTTACGTGGGACGAGGGTATGTACACTTCTGTTTCTGTCAAATTAACGTTAGCCCTCAGCCATCCGGTGAAGCATTTACGTTATCTTTGTCTCTCCTATTGTTCTTGTTCAGTGGACAAGCTGTTGACCCCTGCCTATCGCCAGCGCACCCCTCTGGAGGAGCAGCTAAGGGAGCTTTTGCAGAAACTGGACCTCAGTAGAGCCATGAAGCAGAGCCCATCCCGCAGCAAACGGCTCAAGTTACTAAAGAAGACCATCACGGAGGTCCGCACCGTCATTGGCCTCAAGAAGCCCGTCTCCCAGCCTGTCCCCGCGTCCCACGACCCCGCCCCGACACCGGCTCAGCTCAAACCACTACCCGACCTCCCCACTGCAGAGCAAGAGTTCCAGCTACTGCCTGCGCTGCCTTCTCCACCCACAGACACTCCCCCCAGCTCCTCCCCCGCTGTCACCCTCACTGAACCAGACGTAGACGGGGCGCCCATGGAGCTGGACGCATCTACCTCACCGCCACGGGACACGCCCAACGGACACCTCCCCGATGAGCTGCTGCCGGACCTGCAGCCCGACCTCTCGCCCCGTGGGAATAGACGGACTAACATCCTGTTCAGAAAGTCCAAAAGTGTCAGTCCCCATAAGCCCAGCCCAACGGAGGAGTCCAGTGCACCGCTGGCCAAGACCTTCCTCTCTGTAGTGATTCCTCGCCTCGAGACGCTGCTGTTACCCAAGAAACGAACCCGCAGCAGCAGTGTCGACGCACATGACGAGGTGCCGCGGAAACGCGCCAGTGCAGGTACATGGACAATTATGAAAATATTAGATTGAAAATGCTTTCTACCGTTATGCTCAATATAGGGCTGTGCGCAATATACAGTATCGTATCGGCAATATATTGTTACTGAGTACGTGACTACACGTGTGTATCGTGAAATGCAAATCTGTTTGTCTAACCATAGTCTTTATTCAGAATGTATCACAACATGCACTCTAAGTACTCCAATAAAAAGGCTTAAATTGTACACTGAGCTTTTTCAATATAATTACCTCCGTTTTGTGCACCTATCCTTATTTCTTTCTTTCAAATTCGGAATAAATCTTGTATTATGGCCACTTGAATCGTGATACATATCATGAACTCTCTATCAGGTAAATATTGTATCAAGTCACTAGTCAAAGGTGGGCATAGTGGGACTTGGTAATTGTGATTCATCATGTATTTATGCAGGCTACATAGTTAAATATTACTTATGTCAATACACAGTTGGTTAATTTCTCACCACCTGTATACACAATAGGTTTCAATTGTTTCCTGCTGATGTTTCAGGGCTTACAAACGGTTTTGTGATGGAGGAGGAGGATGAGACTTCGCTGCCCTCACGGCCGCTGGAGCCGCGGCGACGCTGTGCCTCAGAGTCCAGTCTTTCCTCAAGCGAAGTCCTCTGCGGCACCAGGTCTGAACAACAGCACCTGCCATTCATCATTCTACAATTTTTATTCATCATTTTAAAATGAATTCCTCCCAATTATTTCTTGAATTTCAGCACCACCTCAGTGTCTAAAAGTGGGAAGGGTCGGCCGGCAGCTCGGAGAAGCACTGTGGATGATAAAAGTTCAGTTATAAGCTGTGTGGAAAATGGAGAGTTCACCAACTCTGCAAAAGTATCCACAGGTAAAACATGCAGCACCTGAACCAGGGTCAGCCCAGTTTAAGTGCATGAATCAGCATGGCACGCTTTCACCAACCCTCTGCAAAAAGCCCCTAAACTAGCACAGTATGTACTGTATGTGCACACGTCCCGTTCCCCAATGACACCTAAAGCTGTGAAACAGGAGCATAATGAAAACATAATATATAAACTCTAACATAATGTAATAGTTGTTACATAAACACTGCAGGCTCTGTGTGGCTGACTTTGTAGAACCATAAATAAACCTGTCCAGAACAGTGTTTATCCAATTCTAAAAGTGCCTTTTGTTTCAATGGTTTTATGACTTCATGACAGCTCTAGGCGTTCTGTTGTTTCTGTATGTCCATTTTTGTGCATATGTTTTTGTAAACAAATTGAATTTTTTTACTTTGAACGTTTTTTTACAGAATATATGCGTCTGGACGATCAGACAATCTTGACTAAATAAGCCCAATGACAATCAACATGTGAAAATGTTACGAGCCAAATATTTAACTGTATGTTTGTTCTGTCTGTTGCTATTACGTGATTAACCGACTAAAGTTGCGTTTCCATAAGTTAATTAAATAAGCATTTCTCATGAAATTCCTTGTAATAAAAAGTACAATTTGCACAGTTTGAGAGTCTGTGATCATATCATGTAATAGAGATGATGAATTCCACTGCCGCCTGACTTTTTGCTTCTTCTGTAAAAACTGTTCTGTGAGGCACCAATGTGTCATCTCAGCCGTTAGACCTCTGAACCACTTGTCTTTTGCATCCTTGTGCTCCTTATGCTTTCACAATGGGACAGTATTTAGCAATGACATCAGTGAGGCCGAATGAATCACATTGAAACGGTTCTAAAGCTCGTCACTTGTCATGACCGCCCAAAAAATACACTGTTATCAACACAAGCATATTTTACCCAGTGCAATAATGCTCACTGACATTACACTGATTGTACCTAGCCTTTGAAATATAATTTAAACTCCGCTGTTGGAACTTTTTCAAACCTAATACCACTTACAACTGCTTCCAATTTTTTTCACACTTTGCTTTTTCATAGACGTTAAAACTTAGTTTATGGAAACTCAACTTAGCAGTGTGGCTTTCCCTGTTGTGCGTCTTGTCTTTAACCTGCTGTTGTTGTCCCTGTAGCTGTGTGGAAGCCTTCAGACTCCGCTGCATTTGCGCTGGAGCCTCTTAAACTAGTTTGGGCTAAGTGTAGTGGATATCCATCCTTCCCTGCGCTGGTGAGTGGTCGGTCCCGGTCTGCCTCGTCTTGTGGTAGTGCCTCCGGCGGAGCTTCAGCTGCTTCTGCTGCATGAGGAGCCAGTGCATGCCTGTGTCTCTGTGCAGCCGCTGGGAGCTTGTGCCCTGTCGTCATGGTGACGCCAGTGTCCATGTACTGTAATGGCCTTGTTTGTGTGTACCCCAGATCATGGAGCCGCGGGTGCAGAGGACGGGCTGTCGGTTCCCCGGGCTGAACCTCCCCCGGCCGCCGCGGGACGTGCTCAGACTCGGAGAGCGGATGCAGTTCAAGTCCGAAGAGAAACTATTCCTCGTCCACTTCTTCGACAGCAGACGCAGCTGGTGAGTTCCCCACCTTTTTGTATTTACATTTACAAGACGCGGTGCCACTTGAACGCGAAGACTCTACTTCCTGTGTTGTAAACCACTGAGAGTGAAGCCCTAAAGCGGCTATGTGGCCAATCTAAAATGATCTTTACTTCAAACTTTGTGCTGATATTCTACAGTTAATTCCTCCAATCTGGTCCTACGGGACAAATGTATAACTATAGCCGTCTCCTCTGTCATCAGGCAATGGCTTCCTAGATCCAAGATGGCGCCCTTCGGGATCCAACCGTCGCTGGACCGCCTGAAGCTGGTGGAGTCGTGCTCTGCGTTCCACAGAAAGGCCGTGCGGCTCGCCTTCGACCGGGCCATGGACCACTTGAGTCGTGTGTGTGGCAATCCAAAACCGAGCAACAAATAAACCAGCTCTCACAGACTGAAACCTCCCTCTTTCACTCCCAAAATATCCACACCTTTATTTCCACTGTTTTTATTCAATCATTTTACCTTTGTGTTTTATTTGTTTTTGTTTTTCTTTACGGAAACGCCGCCGACGCGCACAAACTCGCCTGACATGTTTACCATTTACCTGTCAACTGGAGCTGGGTTGCTTTTTATTATCTTCTTTTTTTCTTCTTCTTCCCCTCTTCACGGTTTTAATCGTGTCACATCTTTTTTCGTTTTTTTATACTTTTTTTCAGACACTGTAGCTTATCGACCCCTTGTCCCATGAGCTATGCAACGACTCGGTTAGCGGGTGAGAGTTAAAGACGTTTAAAAAAAAAAAAAAAAAAAAAAAAATCCAACCGGGCTGTGAGTGACTGAAATCTGTTGAATGTGTCGGGGAGGGGAGGGGGGGACCTCTGACCTCTTCTTTAAACGTGCTGCAAAGACTGCTGCAACAATCCCACTGCCATTTCCACATCCCATTTAGTCCAAGGAGCAGCGTCCTGTACATATTATAGGCCTGACACTAATTTATTCTTCCTTAGTTTGTTTTCCTCTACTCTGTTTGTTTTATTTTTATTTTTTTGTTTGGGTAGTTCATCGTATAGATGTATTTATACAATGAACGGGAGGCGTGGCTGCTTACTAGGGCTGGGATGATGCGCTTTTGTCACGATAAATATGTATCATGATACATGGAGGCGATTCAATATTAGAGCTGCTCTACATAAAAAAAACTTTATTTGAATATCGTGTTGACGATGATATTGCAATTTTCCTTATTATTTTTTTTTCATTAACTTTTAGGTAAATTGAAGAAAAAAAAAATCATGTCTAAAGTTTAAGTTTCTGTGCGTTATGTTGTCACGATATGTATGTTTTATCACCTAAAATTGCGATAACAATAATTGTTTAATTTTATGCAATACTTTACCCTGATTAAATTGATGGACAAAAACACAAACTGCAATTTGAAATGTAAAAAAAAAAAAGAAAAAACTGTTGGTGAAATATTTGTTTAAATGCTTCAATGGCAGAGCTCTAGACCATTTTCGGCTCTTCTAGAATAAAAAGCTGTGCTTCCGCCTCATCAGCAAAAACAATACTGGTGTCATGACAAAGTTTCACATTGTCCCAGCCCTATCGCTTAAGTTGGTGCTATCTCTGCGGAGAGACAAAAACTAAAGCCTCGATTATACCAGGCCTTGCGGTACGGTTCAGTCCGGTTTAAACTTAAAGAAAACGTTTCAAATGGTCTGCGGGTTTTCACTGTGAGCGACAGAGTCCAATTCATGTTTGTGTCGTCTTCCTTTTAAGTAAATCATAAAAGAGTAATGAATTTCTGTTGTGGATGTGTCGATTCAACTTATATAATGCGCTGTATGGACCCTTTGCTGCAATAAATTGTACATAGAAGACGGTTAAGTGACTTAAAAGTGTGTGGACATTGGGGTTTTATGAGATCAACTTACTCCCCTCCTGAGCTACGTGTAAATGTTAAATAGAGGTATATTTGAGGAAGCATTTTGTGTCTATTGTTGCATATGACTGTTAATTTAAAAAAAAAAAAAAAAGATGAGCCTTAAAAAAAATATGCCATTTTACGTGTGTTACCTATTATAACTATATTGTATTTTTCTAGTAAATTTATGTTTGTTTTTTTGTTGAGCAAGTGGCCGTGTTCAGCTCCATGACTGTTCTGTCTCTGATTCCGTACTGCAGGCTTTGTAAGGGGTGCCATAGTGTTGAGGAGACCGGCCTCTTTCTGTTTTCATAACCGAGATGCTAACATTGTACCAAACTGAACCGTACCGTAGCATTTGGTTAAACCGTGGCTTAAACTAACCTGCATACTGTTTTTTTATCCACCTCTTTTGTACCATTTTGTAACTTATTGGCTAAAAGTTCTCTTTGGCATTAATTTTGTTTTGTTTTTTGGTGTGAATGCGTATTTTAATTTTTTTTTTTTTACGATGACATCACTCATGCATTCATTTATTATTCTTCTGTTGTTTTTTTTTTGTTTGTACATATTTATATAAAGTCTATATAGAAGTTTCTAAAATGCCTGAAGTGCATAATTCATTCGAAACCAAAAAAAATCTGCTGCCCACAAGTTTTCCACTAATGTGTTTTTCTTTTACTTTTTTTTTTTATGTGTTCAGCCTTTTTTTCTTTTCTTTTTTGTGAGTGTTTAGCGTGCTGTGATGAGTTCAAGTGTCTTCTGTTAAAAAACTATCTTTTTATTTTTTATTTTTTTTACTTCTCATAAACGACGGATAGGAGAGCTCGTGTCTGAACTAATTTATTGTAAAACAGAAATCGTTTATGCATCACTTTATAGTATTGTAAAAGGAAAAGTAACTACGGGCACAGACTGCAGGGGGCGCTCTTGTTGAGGCTGCTCCCTGTCTTCCCTCCATTGTTTTTGTGATTTATTTTTATTTGATTTGATTTTTTTTTTACCTTTTTATTTGTTTCATATGGATAGCATTAATCTGAGCGGTGCGGTGGTAGTGTGTGGTGTTTCTTTGATGGGGTAGTGTCTGAATGACATCGTGTGTAAATACATTTGGTACTTTAGCTGATTCTCTGGGAAAAAGACCACAGTATAGCCAACAGACGCTGGGATTTTTATACTAAAACACTGAGAAATTAAACTATGTTATTGAATCACCAACGCTTGTAATGTTTTTTTTTAGTTCCAAGAGGAATCTGTTTATAACACTACATCCAACCTGAACATGTGTGTGTTTAGTTTGAATTAAGTGTACCACACGTGGGTAGTCATTGTACAATTTGTTACTTTAATCTAGAGTACAAATCATGTGTGCCTTAGTAATGCCTCAAATTGGGTGTCGACATGGTTTGCTCAGTTTAGACATCTGTCCATGTATTTACAGAATACAAACCTGTCACCACTGGGTAGTCTTTTATGCAAATTAGGGAAGACTCATTGGTCTTGGGTGTGAATAAGGATGGCCACTAGAGGGAGCCATGTTTCCACTGTGTAAATGTATCATTTCAAAACAAGGGTCCTATTTGCTGAACATCATTTAAATTTTATGTATTGTTCATGTAAGGGGGGGGACAGATGCCCTTAATATAGGTCGTCTTCTAGCAATCTGAAGTTGGTATTAGTGTTTTAGCCAAGGGTAATCTGCAAGACTAATCCTTTGAAGGGCTTTTAACAGTTCGAAATGGCAATTAAATTAAATGTGGGCTATAATAAAATAACAGGTGTAGGCCTGTAGGAGCCTACAGTAATATGTCAAAAGGCAAAGTAACAAATTATAGCCTAACATACTCAAGTCCATTCCTTAATATTTGATACAAGTTTATTCATTCATTTAAGAGGATAACCCCTTGAGATGCATCATCTCGTTTTCAAGAGGGTCCTCAAAAGTCTCCAAAAAAAAAAGCAAAGCACAAAAACAGATACAGCAGTACAGGCATGAAACCAAGACATAGAAGACAAAACAAACAAACAAATAAATCCTTAACATACATCGTCTACCACATACACCGACACACCACTTGCACACTACAGCACACACATCCACCCAAACCACCACACACAGTTTACTTTATTTACACACTCCCATCCATTACAACCACTCCACCACAGCTGACGAGTTTGAAAGTAACAGTGCCCACTCTCACACACTGATATTTACTGAAGGGTTCACTGATTAGCCAATTAATTAAATTTAAACCTATATTAAAAATAAGTGTCCCACATTGTATAAAAAAGACATCTTTACTTTAAACAATGTTAACCACACACCTTGGTCTGGCCTGATTTCCCAGTCCACCATCACAGTGGCTTTCTGGTCCAATTAAGGGCAGTATTTGGGGTGTCCTGATCTCAGCTCGCTCCCTCTGAATCTCAAGCGGTAACATGTCTTTGAAGTTTGGGGTCATTATTTATGCGGCTCATAATTAACCGTGTACACATTGCTGCTGCTTCTAAGCATGACTTTTTAATTTTTTTTTCTTCTTTTGACCATTGTTGCCTTTGACTAAACGATTAGTCAACTAAATACAGGTCTGGAAAACTCCGGACTCGGGTCCAACTGCGGACCTCGAGGTAAGGCCTTTTTATTTATGTCTGAGTTATTTGGTCCGGACGGACTCAGGAGTCGGACCCCCTGTGTCGCCTCTGCGCTGTGAATATTATTGCCACTTATTCCTATAACAGCAGTTTCAGCTTTGGCCTGTAGGGGTAGCCAGGTGGGGCTCATCTTCAACACACCTATTGTCCCATTACAGGGCGGGCTTTAATAAATTAAAATGATTATTTGCTCGTTAAAATGCTCTCTATGATTACATGGTTACAAATGCACTTTGCATTGTTACTATTTACAGTTTTCTGTAATGAGCAAAATCATATCTTTTTTGGCCCTTTGACTTTTGTGAATTTATATTTTGGGCTTTTTAATTTAAAGTCTGAGAACCCCTGCTATAGATGAATAAATGGTCAACCAATAAGGCCTATAATGTTGCTTGACATCAGGGATATTTTGGCAAATGCAGAAAGGACCAGGATGTTGAGCTGTTTGGGTCTCTTTGATTGAAAAGCAATAATCAATCTCAAACTATTCTTTTTTACACCCTTATATTCATTCTTCTTATTAGCTGAAAACAAATATCTAGAGATTTATCCATAGTTTTAGACTTTATCAATGGCTTTTCATTTTGCTATGTTTAGTCCTGAAAATTTGTTGGGAGGGAGTGAAGAAAATCCATGTAACCTCTAGAAAACACTTTACAAATTAAGTTTTGTTTGTTTCGATTATATTCCTGAATCAATTTAGAAACAGCACCTACATTTTAGCAGACTACCACCAGCCCTTCATACATACGTATTTTGTTCCCCTCCGGACGTCCCACTCATTGAGACCTGATAGTCCGCGCACAGATTCTGTTTTGGGGTAAAGGACTTTGGTGACTCTGGGCAGCGCTGTAGGATTTGAGATTAATCTTGTGACAGTGAAAGAGCACAAAGTCTCATCTGAAGGGGATCACAGTTAATAAGCATCAACAGCTTCCTTCCTCTGTCCTCTGTCCTCTCCGGCCCCGGGACAGACATGCTGTTTTGGAGGTGAATCTGGGTAAAAGGACAAACTGCATGAAGGATGTTAGTGCTCATGGCTGTCTGGTTTATCACCAAAAAGCACCAATCGAAAGCCCTTTATCCTGGATGGGACAATAAATACCTGGAGTATGACCATCAATTAGATACAGTGGCTTCTAGCAGCTCTTACACAGAAGGTGCAGGTCGTCAGGAAATGTGCTCAAAATGTAGCTTTCACCATGTAAATAAATAAGGACACAGGTATGTGAGTTGAAAAAGAGGAGGACAAAAGTTATATTTTTAACCATCATTTATTTCTTAAATATCTAATAATATCGTCTTTACCCGCTCTCGTAGAGCACTGCTCCCAGAGAACAAGCACTGGGGCTTTATATAGTCAAAGGTAGCACCCCCAGCACACGGACGAAGACCAACTAAGGCCCAAAAACCTGGATCAGAATAAAAATTAAACAAAGTGAAAACTTTATGAAAGAATATAACATTTAAAGCATCCATACCATTTCAACCAATACATGTGCACGGCCAACTTGTTTTAAACTATTTACATCCATATAGCAGGGAGTGACAATCTCCGAGCTGTCTCCTCTGCTTTATCAGAGAAGTGATGGTTTCTGTCCAGCACATAAATGCTTTTGTAACCCGCGCCCCCTGAACTGCTTTTATCCCAGGACAGTGAGGTCAAGGAGCATCTGATGGAGGGTTTCAGTCCATCACCTCTGTATTATCAGCGGCCAAACCCTGAGAGATCAGGGCAGGCGGCGGAGCAAGACAAATCTATTAGAGCCATGCGAGGGGACTGCTAAATGTCAGTGGATTTGGAGTGGAGCTGTCTGTCTTTGCCGGGGCTGTATCACGGTCAATCTGTATAAGCGTGGACATCACTGATACTTGCTTTGATATTGAAATGTTACTGAGAACATGTTGTTGCTCTTTATTGGGACTATTGGGACGTTTGAGTTGCCTCGGCTCAGGGGGGAAAAGGCATTCACTGTTTGGAAAATTCTAGACTCTGAACATTGTGTGAAGAACGTTTCTCTACAATAAATCAGTTTAGAAAAATACATTTTTGTGCAATTACCACCAAGTATTGATTCTTTCACTCATTCTGTCTGGTATTGAAAGTATGGAAACTTTTCTTTAAATTTGCGCGTATGTTTAGTTTCCTAAATTACAACAAAATCATCCACCTTGCCTGCAAGCAGAATTCGCGCGGTATTTGAGAATGTTTTTAATTTGAAAATCCAAAACCACATCAGTGCACGGCCTTCTTCAGTGCCTTGCCATTATTTCAACCCTTGCACCACTTTGAAACCCTTCCCCGTTTGCCATGTGTTCAGATGAGTCTTTCAAACTAAACTTTTAAGGCCCAATACCAAGCTCCATTAGCGCTTCTGTCTGCTGCCTTCACTCCTCTTCACTCAGAGACAGAAAACAAAAACAACAACACGGCTCACTCTTACCTCGGGCCAACACTCTTCTGAAACGTATCGACTTTTCTTATCCGCTCTGCAGCAGAACTCTCCCCCATCAGCCTCGTGCTGACATTTAAACAACTAAACGCTGTCGGACAATCACACGCCAGCGCTACCAAATCCCCCTCGTCTCTATTTTGACAGGGTTCATTTTCTCCCTGTCACCACGGAGACCAGACAGTGAGGGATTATGGGATACCGAGAGACATAGTGAGATTGATGATGTCCCCCCGCTCACCGGTGATGCAGCGGGAACCGTCACCATAGAAACAGAGTGTCCATCATTGCCGTGGAGACGAGCGGGCGGCTCAAGATCAGGTTCAAGCCTAGTTAAAAGTAAACACGGTGTGGATCGGGGATGTTTCACAAAAGATTTTTAGATTTTTATTGTCTACCAAGGTAGAAATTCTTTTAAATTTGACCTGCTATAACGTCTCATGGGAATAACAATTTTTACCACTTTTCAGCTTTTTCCTGGCAGATAATAAACATATTTATCACACACAAATAAAGTCAAGCCAAAATCCAGTCCATATGGGTGTTTTTCCACAGCACTCGTTGCTAACATTAGAATATGTAGCATGAAGCTAACGTAGCGTCCTGGTTTGCATTGTCCGTTAAGTAAATATGGGCTATTGAATCACTTTGTTCCTCTCCATGTCTCTGTATTTTTATGTAGTAAAGAAATGTATTTGTAATTCAGCATTTGTCAAAGTAATGGTGGAGAAATCAGAGAAAGTTAATTATTATTTTTTTTTTCCTTTTGTTTTCCCCTTATGGCTGCTTTGAACACGACCAAAGATGCTGACTGTATCTATTATGACGTGTGTGTTTTTTTGCGGGGTGACATTGAAGTTACAAGAATGAAGTACTTGTGTATATTTCCACTAGTCCACTGATCCATTCTCTCCATTTTTTTTATTGATTGACGTTATTTTGCCAAAACAACCACACTAGACTGGAGTAAAGTAAACGATGGCGAAGTGTCTTGCCCAAAAGATCGAACTGAAATTGAATCACCAACCCTTCAGTTCAAGCCACACTTCACTTCAGAGCTGATATTAACTGATTGTGATAGTACTGTATTCAGCAGCTGCTTCACACAATCGTCCAATAATGTCTATAGAGACAAGCCGCACAATAGGTAGCGTTCACGTGACATCACAACCTTCTAAAGAGCCTATAGTTTAACATTGAGGTGGAGGGCAACTGAAAATTCCACGGCCGTAACCATAGCAACGCTCAAAAAGCAGATTTATAGTCTTAAATCATTGCTAATATCACTGTAATTACTTGGCCAATTCACATGAAACAAAAACTGACACTAAGTTCAAAGTCACATCTTTCAGCAGATATGAACTATGGTCTAATTATTTCTTCACAAAGGCGTCCAAAAGTGGAGACAATAGTGGAAACATGTGCTTGATGTTGGCCAGTAGAAAGGACTTTCAGCCATAAAATTCACATGTCAGGTTTGTGAATCCAATCACTATCACATGATGATCAGAGAAAACATTTGGACATTTTCTTTTTGGAAATTTCTTTCAAAAACTGTTTCTCTCCCATAGACTTGTATTGGCACCTGCCCTCCAACTGAAATGGAATTCTAAATCGTGAACGCAACCTATTACATCTAAGTTATTTCATTTGGATCTCTGAGGCCACCGTCCATCACGGCTTCTTTCTAATGCCGTCGCCCCATCTAATAATAAGAGGAGAGTGTTTTGCCCTCGAGATGGCAGGGAGTTGCCAATTCCTTCTTCTTTAACTTTTTGAGAGGCCTTATACTTCTGAGTAGGGCTAGGTACCGTTAGAAGTTACCAGTATGGTAACAAAAAAAGGAAATTAAAGGTGCATTATATGGAACTTTTAATGCAAGAAAAAGGTTTTCTTTGGAAATTAAGTGTTGATGCTTGGTGGGTCCTGAGCACTAAAGAAAGTGCTTGATTGTAAGTAAGTAAGTGCTTTATTTGTCATTGTACAACCGTACAAATTGAAATTGTGTTCAGGTGTTAGTCCTGAGCTGCTGCCACTATGGCATGTTTTTGGAGCTCGGGGAAACCGTGCTCCTCTGATCCTCTGAAACGTTGCACCGCCTCCTGGATTTGTCCCTGTTTCAGAGCGTGGTTTCCTGCACTGGTCAGCTCCTCTTTCCTTTTCCTCCTGTGCAGCTCCCTCCTTTCACCATCTTCTCCTCATTTGTTCCTTCCTTGTTTCCTGCAGCGCCTCTTGTGACACCTCCACTGTGCTGCAGGTGTGGGGGCTCTCGGTGCCTCTTCAGTGTTTCAGATGAAGAAAGCTGCTTTCTTCAAAACCATCATGGACTCTTTGCAGTAAAAATCCACTGAACCTCACAAAACACTGCAAAGATGTACAAAAGTATCCAGTGAATGTGGAACACAGAAACTATAAATTCAGTTTGAAGTAAAAGGGGAAAAAACACAGCTGTACCAAGACAGAGGGAAGTTGCTGTTTGTTTACACAAACAGTGTAATGTTTTAATAAAAAAAAAAGACGTTTTTTATCTTGTATGGAATACTGTAAATAGACATTAATTCGCCGGGACACAACCTCATAATAGAGTCAAATAAACGTTATTAAACAAGCAAACATGGGGATTGAATGCAAATGTTGTGACGATGGCAGTTTAGGTTCTCCAGAGGAGAGGACAAGCTCTTAGGCTTTCCGACTTAGAGGATAGAAGAAATCAAAAAGACAACAGGGTAGGATGGAGGGCACGTAACCTGAAACGCCGAGGAGACGCTGAAGAGAAGGACTGGGAGGTACAGCATCTGTAGGCATGGGCGTCGGACTGGGGGAGTAAAGGGTACTGAGTACCCAGGGCCCAGAGCAGGGTAGGGGCCCTCAAAAGTGCTGCAAAAAGCGTTTTGTATTGTACTTTCTAAATTTCCTCATAATTTATATAAGAATTGAACACAATTGGGCTGAAGTGGTTGTCAGACAGAATTTTGCACAAACAATAATGATGAATGAATCTCAGGGCCCTGACACCCCTTTAATAATGTGCCAAATGGTTCAGCCCTCACACAGGTGTTCAGCCCTGCGTGCTTCAACTCGACAGTGACTTTGATGAGGTGGGCTCTGAAATTGACACTAAGCTAGGAAAGATAAAAATTAGTCTTGCCACGCGCTTATGTGCTATTATTTAATACCAGCCTATTCTAGCGGGCCTTAGATGCAACGTTCTTGCCATTAATGACAGTTAAACATGAAGTGAGGCGAGTCCCTGCCTCTGCCTGCGCTGAGAAGTGGATGGTGCAGAGTCAGAGTCATTCTCTCTTCGTTTTAACCTCTAGAAAGAAAGCTTTTCTTTCCTGATACTTATTGTAATTGACTGCCACCAGGCCAATACAGTGACAAAAGCCACAGATCGCTCACATTATTTTCGCCAAGATAGTTGTTACCCAGGGCCCAGATTTTGGTGCCATGCCCCTGTCTGTAGGCGTATGTACGTGAGGTGTGGTCCCGCTCCCGAACTTAACACACTTATCTTCATTTATTGTTCTGTTTTATGGTTCTATGAGTGTGTGTAGTACAGGTTTTCGAAATACATACCTGAATTGCAAAAGTATCGACAAATAAAGCGCTCTATTTCTGTGAGCAGTTTGCAGTTTCTACTTTATCAACATCTGAGCATTGTTTGATGGTCAAGGTTTTATGACGTAAATATGACGTAATATTGACAGTATTGTCCTTACAGAGGGTGACCAGGGCACTCAGATGTCTGTTTTTTCACATTTATTTTGAGCTCAAACATTGACAGGAGGTAAACATAGGTCCCCTGTGAACACACAGTAAAAGGTTTTAGAATATTATAGGATTACGTTTTTAAGATCCGAGTGTACATAAACAGGTGTACAGCGGCTTAGGCCACAGCTCGACTACTGCGCCACGGCTCCTCCTATGGGAGGCTATGGGCCCAGCTTTAACTAGCTCGGGCAAGTCACGTGAAACGCTTCCGGTTCACCACATAAAACATAATACAAACGGCAGAGCATTACATTTGCAAAGATGAATAAATATTGTTATTTATAGTGAACCATTACCAAATAATACTCATCAAAAGGTAAACATAATGTCGGCCGTATATGTTCAAAAAGTAAAGCAAAAATACTTAATACTTCTGAACAGTTTTTAGCTCGTCCTACGGTGCGGTGTGCTCTCATTGCGATGGACTGCGGCTCCTGTCTATTTAGCGGTCGTTAGCGGCACAGATTGGCTGGACAGGTGCAGAGGGGGCAACAGAAGGTAATTGGACCAGAACTGACCCCACAGGTGCCCCACTCGCTCGCCCCCTTCCCCTCCCTCCCCGCTCCGTCTTTAGATAATTACTGCTTTGTCAATCAAGAACTCGCCACCCTCTACGGCCAACGCGCAGTAGTTATAACATGGCCAGTGTTTCTAATGGGGACTGAGAGTTTCCTGAGCCAAAGTCATTATAGCCGCAATTAGCCGAGCAGTGAAGCTGATAACATGGAGGGGCTGGAGCGGGCAGGAGCCAGAACGCTACATTACGACAACTTGAAACTCGTCTGTGTGTGACCTAAATGTAAGTCAGGTGTCCTTTTGTGTTGCTAGAGGTCGCAAAGTTAAATGGGACATGCACAATTATCAATAGAGGGTTGTGTCGTCAAAAGGTGTTTAGGATTCCTGGCGCATTTCATCTGAACATGTAATGGACGATGTTTGTTAGTTCCTTCTAAAATGGCAGATTTCAGTGATAACATAATGTTTTTGAAAACAGTTGGTGAGATTACATCACAGGTAGGAGGCAGGTCCAGATAATTGTGTTTGTGGGTGCAGAATCCCATCCCCGATAAAGTCTTCCATCGGTCGAATCTGTTTTTATTAGCTGCCCCTTAACCTTTTAACCCCGGGCCAACCCTATCTCCTCCCTGTTGGTCTATATCTAAAGCTGCGGCCTGAGCGGGACTTTAGTCCGCTGACGAAGCCTTTTGGATGAGAGGCGAAACATTCGAAGACTTCAACTACTGAGTACAGAAGATGACTCAAGTAACATGCTGTTACAACTGACCCCACTTGTGGTCACAATTGTCTGTGTTAATGTTTCGGGTGTTATATTTTGTTCAGTCTGTAGCCGACAAATGTGGGCATTTTGTGTAAACATTTGAGAGTCATCAGTCAGTTACAGCAAAAAGCAAAAAATGTTACAACTGACCCCGGCCTCCCCTACGTCTGGGCCTGATCTCAGGGGCCGCGTTACATCGGTTGAATTTCAACCTACCATTCAGCGAGCGCGGGAGGCGGGTGTTGTCGGTGACATCAAGCATTTGCGCCTCATTTGCTGGTTGTAGTTCGGCAATGGCGGCGGATACGAAAGTAATGGAAGCTCTTCAATGCGTTCTGGCTCGGTTCCCAATTATCCGGAAATTAAAATTGAAGCCTTCGAATGCGGAAGGAATGCTGCCAAGAGTTATGGTAGAGCTATGATATTATAATAGCTGCTTCACTCACTCAGGCGCATTACATACCAAACGCTAGCGAAAATCAGATCCAATCGTTTCAAAGGAGTTCACCCCTCCCACCTGATAACGGAGCTCAATTGTGAAGATCCAGACCCTCTGTACGAAACGAAATGAGTACGAGGGTATGGTCAAACCAGGCTGAGGCGGTGGTTAAAAGGTTCAAGTTTTTGTCACATGAATTATCAAGTCTATGAAATAATGTAATTTCACATGAAACCTTTACAGACCATTACACAATGGAAGCATGAACAGCATCCCTCAACAGTAAAGGTCCATATGTATTTATTGCATCTGTGATAAAAAGGTGTTGGCATGTGCGTAAGATGGCACGCTCTGAACCCGCTAATGTAGGACATGATATCTTTGGCGCTACTGCAGACTTCATCTTGGGAGTGAATGAATAGTGCAACGTAAAGCGTCTGAGTGTCCAGAAAAGCGCTATATAAAACCGATGCATTATTATATTATTATTATTATCTAGTTTTAAAGTGCTCTGGTATGTTAGGAGGCGGCTACACTACATTACTGGAACAAGTAGGCTACCTCAGTGGGCCCGCCAACGGTTTGAAAATTCATGGTATGAATTTAACATTACTTATAAATGTTTAAACTTGTGGGAGCTG
Organism: Proterorhinus semilunaris; assembly: GCA_021464625.1. Taxonomy (NCBI): domain Eukaryota; kingdom Metazoa; phylum Chordata; class Actinopteri; order Gobiiformes; family Gobiidae; genus Proterorhinus; species Proterorhinus semilunaris. The sequence goes on along the minus strand of CM038356.1, from coordinate 23,408,838 downwards.
AAAGCGACTTATAGAACGTGTATGAGAGCAATTCTTTTAATATGGAAGTGCTCGGAGGACAGGCCAGAATTCTGTGTTGAATTTATGCCAGATTTAGCAGAAACAATATCACTCATTCATATTAAGACTCGTGGCTCATGGCATAGTCTGAAAAAAATAAAATAGTGAAATGACAAGGAGACGGACAGTGAGCTGGATAGAGATCTCGTCGGGTAAATCCTCACATGCCAAGGTCAATTCGAGGCCACGCTGCGTTTTAAATGATGAAAGAAATGAGAAATTGAAAATGAGCAATTTGATTATGCCGCAGCTGGAGGCAGCAGTGATGCATGGAGGACGCGTCTACTCATCTGACGAGTGCAGGGTGTATTAGAAAAGAGACCCGCGTTCACCCCGAGTTTTGTAAGATGAGAAGAACGCTTGGCATAAGGGGGGGAAAAGAGAAGAGAAAAGGTTTTCGTGGAGAGGAAAAAAAAGTTGAACCCAGAGCAGCTGTGGTCATGTAGCGAAACAACACCAAGAGCTTTGGGATGATGGTCAAGCATGCTGCAGGAGAATCTATAGCCAAGTAAACCCTTAGTCGCTACGTTGTATACGCCTTGTCCAAGTCGAAAATTCCCCTATGCAGCTTCACAACCTTTTGTTTATTTGTCTTCAAGTATAATATAGTCCATAGCTCATTTTGTAGCTGATATTCCCTCGCTTGTTTGCATGCCAAAGCCTGGCCCCTTTGCTCTTGGTCTCAATTTAGCCACAAATTGTTGCTCGTCGGTGGCGTGTTGTTTGTCATTTTATCACTGATTCAGCTGCTTTACGTGCTTACCCTGCAGTTTGTCCCCTCGTATTAAACGTATTGTGTCAGTCTAGGCCTAATTAAAGGTGTGCAATATTCAAATGAGGCTGACAGTGAATGTGTTGCAGACACCTCCCTCCCCCCTCCTCCAGCTCTGTACGGGGGCAGGGAGATCGATGGCGTTTGTGAAAGTGCCAATACAACATGACCTTGGCTTGTTCAGAACGGGAAGTTTGTTAAAAAAAAAATTAAAACTAAGTATTTTCATCCCCCTATATGTTTCAGCCATGTCCCAATGTGTAGAATGAGCCCAGACCTGTTCACCACAACTGCCTCTAAAATCCTGCGCTGTCACTCAAAAAGGTCAAGCACGAGTTTAATATAGAAATTGCAGTTACGCGTAAAACCTGAGGTGGCAGTAACGAGCATAGAATGACCAACTTGCATCTAGTCTCTTTAAAGCAGAAGATGGAAGGAAAAAACGAAACTAGGTTTTGCTTTTAGCCATCGGCCTGCCAGCTAATCTATGGCACTATAATGAACACACATTGAGCACAGAACCGCTGACAACGGTTTATGGACTTTTACAATGTGGAGGATGCTTCAGAGTTTTATCTATTACGTGATACAATGCTGAATGTCCCAACCAGCACAAGCTACTTTATGCTGCCAAAGACAAATTATCCTCGGTAAACAGGATTCCTCAACGTGCGTGAACGTTTTTTTGACTATAACGGTAATAACGTTATAAGATGTGAAAGCTCAAAAGAAGGCAGTTCTGCACGATATGTCCACCTCTGAAGTCATCATTTTGAAATCCATCCATGTCCTTTCCTTCCTCTTGTGGGTGTCAGCATGAACGGGTTAACCTTTGTGTCTCGGTGGCGTGGCGGGGTCCTGCTCCCCAGATTAGCCACTGATGCATTTATCACCGGATGACAAATGAGCTGTCCCTCCACGCGCCTGATTACTTGACCTTTATTTGTTCGGAACGGGGGGACCGCAAGTGGGCTTTTGATGTCCTATAACTATCAGGGACACGCCAGTGCGCAGAACGCACCGATGCTGGCGGCCTGTGGCGAGGACAAAATGGCCACAAATTACGGAGGGACGTATGAAGATTGGCTGCTACCGAAAAACGAGGTAATAGAAAATCTCACTTGGACACATCAGGCGGGATTGAGGGCGCAAGGGCTGACGGGTGGCGGACATTAAAAGGCGACAGGGAAAGTGCGGTGGTGATTGGAGATCATTACAGAAGCCGTAGTGGTTTGATCAAGCCCCAGATTGTCATTTATGGCCTGCAGCGTTTTGCCCACACAACGTTGATTGTTTTATTAAGGGCTGTTTCCATGTCTCCGGGCTGAAAAGGGACAATGTCTGCGTCTGCAATTTCTACAATAGTGGTCTATACTGCCCATACATTATTCCCATATACGGGACTGGTCTTGCATAGGCTTTACTACAGAGTTGAGAAGGTGTTAATTCGAGGTCCTGTGCCTGATTTGTCCATATTTTCAAACAGAGACAGTTAAGTTTAGATTGGTCCAAACTCATCCCTGGCTTTTCAAACACCTTCAAAATAGTGTATAGGCATGTTTCACCACTTTCAGGGATCAAAGCAGGGCCGTACCAGCTCAATAATGGCAACAACAACAACTACCCTGATAATAGTGTGAACACTTCCGGGTTTACTGTTGCTAAAAATAGTTAATGTTTTGTTTTTCCACAAACCCCTGAGAGGGGATTATATGCCAAACAGGCAAAAGAGAGAAAAAAGTCAAATCAAATTCAGCCTTCATTACCTATCGAATACTTATTTTTCTATTTATTTTTACCCCAGATGCCCCTCCTGTCACACCCGCATGCTGTAATCTGTAATGTATGAATTACTATGATCTATTATATGACTCAATGACTGCATGTGCAAAGGTCAAGCTGCTGTCTCCCTATGCACCGATCCGATACTGGTATCGGTTATCTGAGCCGATACCAGGAAAAAAATACAATATCGGGTATCGGCTACAAATATCCGATACTGAACCGATACCAGTTTTGGCTCTCACCGCTTTAAAAACACAACTTTCACCGACAAAAGTTTTCATCCTCCGCAAACGCATTTTTGATCGTCGCGCAGAATGCAGCAGCCAGCAACAGTATGCTAAAGCTAACCGGCTAATGCTAACGTCAACTAATCGAGACTGGGAAAGAAACTATGATTTGATCACCTAAAGTAGCCTCATGAAATAAAATCAGTGTTTGTATTTTAGTTTATGAACTGCTGTTAAGGAATAACTGATCAGATGATCAGATACATTTAAGTGAGTATTTATATAGCGCCTTTCACAGACATGGTCACAAAGTGCTTTACATGAGACAACTGTACATTCACCCCATACTCAGGGGTGTTCAGTTTCCCCTGGGGAGACTGACAAAAATGCTGTCGGGACTGCGTGGTGGTCAGACGTGCCAACGGTCCCTCTGACCACCACCATGCATTCACGCACACGTCATTCATCCAGGCCTATTGTACATGTTTTTAGTGATTGGGGAAACTGGAGTACGTGGAGGAAACCTACGCAGGAAAGGGGAGAACATGCAAACTCCACACAGAAAGGCCCCGTCCAGGTGGGAATCGAACCCGGTTCTTCTAGCTGTGAAGCACGAGCGCTAACTGCTGCGCTACCGTGACGCCAATTATTAATGTAACACGAACAGCCAGTCATATCTTTAATGTAGTTATTCTAGTAATGTTTTTCCATTACAGTTTATTCATAGTTGGCCTATATTAATCGATAACATCTTGTTTGCAAGAAAAAAATGTGAGATACTCAAACCCCCAGTATTGGTATCGGAAGCAAAAAAGATGGATCGGCGCATCATTAGTCTCCCCATAAACAATAAACTGTATAGAAATTGCATTAAAAATTCTATCTTACCACACATTGTATTATAAATCTGCATTGACTTGGCTGAAAGTGTCTCCTATGTATCAATGTTCTTTATCTTAGACATGTCTGAACTCTTCATTGTCAAACTCCACTGACTTTCACTATCACTTTTACTTTGCCACAAGTCTCATCTTCAATAACTAAATTCCCCATTTATCCATCTCGAACCTGAGCCTCCATCTTTGCCTTCATATTTCACTCCTGGACTGGACTTGGGTCAGTTCCCGGTCCTTGGGAGGTTCTCAGAGGTCCCCGTTGGTCGCGGGCTTCAGATGAGGGGAGCAGTGGGGTGTGAAATGGGGCGGTGATTGCTCTAAACCAGGGTCCACAGCCCATTCTCCGTCTGTCAGGCTCCTAATGCAGGCAGCCGGCGAAATGACAGGGCCCGCAGGTGCACCACAGGAAAGGCCCTATATACAGTCTGAAACTCGGGACACATGGAGTCGGGATAATATTAAAGTGGTTTTGGTTAATAGTGCGGAGGAGATGCTGGCCCCCAAAAGCATAACCTTCGAGTGTTATGGCTTGGTTTCTGGTTTATTTTTACTTTTTACCACTACTTTTCTGTAAGATTTATAAATAAAATTATGAAGAAGTTCTCCTAAAGAATTACAATTGAACACTTTGTACTGTGACATGACGAGTGGTATAGTCAATTAAATAAATAAAAGCCTGACAACGCCATCCAGTAAAACTGGAAAAATGTGCTTTAAGGCACACAGGTTCGACCATAAGGACAGAAGCAGCATGTTTCTTGTAAATATAGTTTAGTTTATTTCTACGTTTCTCTTTTCTTTGTCTTTCTGTTCAGATTTCATTCTTTCAGACATTTCATTTCGCAGCATTCAGTCGATTCATAGTTTGTAAACATTAGCTTTTCAGTTTGTACAAAACAAGATCGAGGAAGCAAGACAGCAGCGCGGTTCCACCGTCGTACGCCCTCATCCAGCCTTAACTCGGCCGGCACGGTGCTTCGATAGCCCTGGTTACGCAGCGGCTCCAGCAGACCCCGAACCGAACCGAGAGACCAGGGGACGCCATGGAGTGGTGTGCGTTAAGCTCCCAACCACCCACGACGCTGGACCCGTGGGACAACACGCACAGCCCTGGGCCCAGCCCAACCAGGCTGGAAGACGCCAGTGAGGACCCAGGAAGTGCGTGTGAACCACGGTGGCTTTTATACTAGCGCTAGCGCCATCTGCTGGTTGTTTAAATATTTAAAATAAAAGTTTAATAAAATGGCATTTAGTAAAACTGGTAATGCCACAGTACTAAATAAATGTGTGTCCAAAATGAGCAGTCAGCAGAGGAGCAGCAGATGGTCCCCTGTTCAAAATCTCAACTCAAAATCCCAGTACCACACTGAAGGAAAGATTATCTCCCATCTGCAGATAGGCCTGAAGACTGTGAAGCTAACGTCCAGGCAGGCATCTGAAACAGAAGCCCCTCCCCAGAATTGTAACATGTTATATAAAAATATAGGAGGCACAGAGAGAAGGACGAGAGGGTATAAGGCTCAGCGCTTTGTACTTCCCCCACAAATAACATTATAGCATAACATTGTAAATTCTAATGGTGACAATTAAAATCTGTGCAAACAATGACAATTTTTTCCTGCATATTTAATTAAGTTTGTTTGACGCTCGACCTCATGGGAGCTCAGTTTGTTTTGTTCCAGAATATTTGCGTAATGAATTATACATTTCTGTGTTTCAACGACAAAACAAGGGCTACAATTAGAAACGGGAAAAGTGTGGCTATATTTAAACATACCGCTTCAAAGCGTGGCCCAGTTTATTGTCCAGCTAACCTACACAATCAGAAGACTTTGATTTGTTTCGATAATTACTTCTGGAATCTGGAGCTCACTTTGCGCTGAACTATTTCTCAGTGGCTCATTTCGGTAGTTATTTCTGAGGGGTTTTTAGAGGTTCATAATCAAAGCCCCAAATGTAAACTAGAGATGCTTTGCATTTTTGTGCATCAACAGAAAAACAAAACAAGCAGAACAGCGAAAAGTGTAGACTCGCAATAATTAGTTTGTGCAAAATATGAAAAGCACTTTCACACATGGATATGTTGTTTGGCTCGCAGCTAGGTATGAACGTAACATACTGTTGACCACTGTGTGTGTGTCGCCTTGCACTCTATAAATACAGTACTGGTCTATACTGAAATGTGTCCATTACAAGCAGAGGTACTCAGTTACATGTACTTGAGGAACTTTTTGAAGTAATTGTACTTTTGCAAGTCGTTTTCCCATACAGTACTTTTTACTTCTACTTGTAATATTACTTGAGTAAAAAGAAATTGTAACCCGTGCCTGTGAGAAAAGGGAAAAATCTTCATTTTGACGCGTACAAAATGTGTAGGCCTATTTGTTGTTTTGTTTAATTAATTCTCCATAATGATTTCTTTTAAAGGGATTTTCTTTGAAAGTATTACATTGTTTACATGATTTCATGTTTTGTTTCACGACTGGAACATTCTCCTCTCACATGAATCTGACTTTTATGCTCAAACGGTTACTCAGTACTCACAGTCCTCAAGTAGAATTTTCCCCAAGTACTCTTCTGTGAGTAATTATTTGGGCCACTACTTTTTTTTTTTTTTACTTCTGCTTGAGTCCATTTTTTTTTTATAAAGTAACGTTACTCTTATTTGAGTAAATATTTGGGCTCCTCTACCCACCTCTGTGAAGTAACACTGTGCATGAGGGGAACACTGACAGTGGACTAATACAGCCTTTTGGTGGAGTTGATGAAGTTCAAAAACTAGCGGAACAAAGTTGCTATCGGATGAACCATGTTATGCAAACAACGGCGAGACTGTGTCTTACAAGCGCAATATCACCAAGTCGATATGCAACAAAACAAGTGTGGACGGGCACCGTGCCGTGCGGTGACAGTGGGGGAAAAGGCTGTTTCTCTGCTCTGTCTGCTCCTCTGTTCGCTCCAGTTTTTGGCCAGTGTTTTGTTGTGCTCCGCTGCCTAATAACTCACACAGTTATAAATATATGAATGCGGCCTGATGAATGAATCTCCAGCAGCCCTGTCCCATACACTTTGCTGTGTGATTTGTCTTGTGAGCTCATGATCGTGTTGTGTAAGCCCCCCATCCATCGCACTGCCCTTGTTAGTCCAACGTAGGGCGCCGCTGATTGGACCAAATGACACGCGCATCACAGTAGATACTCATACAGTTATGTTTTGCGCGAAAGGCCAATATGATGCAAAAATGGTGGTTCCTGAGCCCCCGCTACGATGTTAGCTCATGGAAAATATATCTGGGATTGTGTTTTAAACTACCTTTCCTTCCTGTTGACTGCACGAATGAAGTGAGCAAAGCCTGACAGTTCCCATCGCTGCCTGTGGGACTGTAGACCCTTTGTTACAGTATATTCAAAGACACACTTAGTATTCATGAGTCCCCTCCCTCCCCTCTCTAGACCTAATGGTTTATTCAATCACTCCCACCGGTCGGCTGCTGTGTTATGACAACCTATTAAACACTAAATTAAATGCCTTTTCGCCCCAGAGGACACCACTCTTCTTTTTTTTTTTCGTTGCCAATATTGCTGTTTCCATTCTGAAATGCTTTGTTCACATCATCCCAGACAGCAGAATAGGGGCCACGAGGCGTCAACGTCCCACACTTCGAACGGAGATAAATGGCCCCGTCAAGCAACGGAAGTACGCACCCCGGACCCCACTGACCCCGAACTGGAGACGAGGGTAAAGAGGTGATTGGTGTTGAGAAATGAGACGCCACGGACTGTAAACATAACAATATTACGGAGGTATGAATGACTGGCAGCCCACACGCTCCTCGTCGTTGAAAGTTGTGGACCACAAAACACCCAAGCATTGGTTTTGTTTTTTTTTGGCCCCACTTTAAATCTGCATAGAAAACTAAGCGCGACTAAGAATTATTACTCGTCTAAAGTGCATTTGTAAATCAGCAGTTACTGGTGTGATGTATCGGGGGGAACGCGCCAAAACGGTGACCGGAACACTTACATTAAACACTCCTACATCTTTGCCAGATCCTCCAAACTGGTTCTTCTGTCTGCAGAGCTTGTGCCAAAATCAAGGATCGCTCAAATATTCCATGTTAACCTCATACCCCCCCGCCGTAACTGAGCGCATTTCCTCCAGTTTGGCTTTACCCAAATCTAAAAGCTTCTTGGAAAAGAGGAGACAAAATAGCAAAGAATAACAGAATAGTGATGAAAATGTGACGAAAAAAAAACAGAAATAAAGGTTTAAAGTTTTGTAGGTCTTAGCTTTCAAGTGAGGCGTTACACTGGCCTATAGGCTGTAAGCTTTTAGATTTGGGTAAAGCCAAACTGGAGAAAATGCACTCGGTTACGGCGGGGGTTGGGAGAAATGTATACCCAAACAGGTCGAGTGTTTGTTTGTATCGGGTACTTTTCATTCTCTACATCCTGATAGTCTTCATCCATCAGACCCCCCAGAACACCCCCGCACACAGACTGTCCCATGAGCGTTGCAACGGTGACAGATCCATCGACCTGTTTGCGGATGCATAATCATGACCCTGAGAAAGTGGCCCATTCATCACGGCGCAGACGTTTTGACTGAAGGTATTTCAAGTAGCAACAATTTTTTGAAAGAATTTTTAGACAGCTCCTGTATCGTGAAAGGTTACTGTATGTTAATGACGCCATGAATGAAGCGGCATGTACTCGCTCGAAACTCCTGGATAAAACTTATTGTCTTTTTGAAAAGGCATATTATTTGCGGGAAACAAATACACTGCTGCTTTGTACTATAAACACTTTTTTTTTTTTTACTATCATGAAGAATGGGGATGTGAGGAAAAGTTTGGGTCAGAGTCAGTTTAGATCCTCTGCCGGCGGCTCCAACTCCATCCATCCATTTTCTCCCGCTTTATCCGGGACCGAGACACGGAGGCAGCAGATGTGCCCAGACTTCCCGTTCCACGCACACCTCCTCCAACTGTTCTGTGGGGACCCCGAGACGACACCAGGCCAGCTCAGAGACATAGTCCCTCCAGCGTGTCCTGGGTCTTCCACAAGGCCTCTTCCCAATAGGACAGGTCTGGAACACCTCCCGAGGGAGGCGACAAGGAGGCATCCAGGAACAAATGCCCGAGCCACCTCAGCTGGCTCCTTTCGACGCTCAGTCACCGTTCTAAGGGTGCGCCACCCTGCGAAGGAAACTAGGTGGCCATTATCCAGATCTCATGACCTTGCCCCCTCAGCTCCCTCCGATACAGCGACCGCATCACTGCTGACGCCGCACCCATCCGTCTATCGATCTTACGCTCCATCCGTCCATCACTCGTGAACACGACCCCGAGATACTTGAACTCCTCCACTTGGGGCAAGGACTCCCCACCAACCTGAAGCGGGGAAACCATCTTTTTTGCAGTGGAGAACCATGGCCTCAGATTTGGAGGAGCTGATCCTCATCCCGGCGCTTTACACTCGACTGCAAAACGCCCCAGTGTGCACTGAAGGTCCTGGTTTGATGAAGCCAACAGAACAACATCGTCTGCAAACAGCAGAGATGAGATTCTGAGGTTCCCAAACCGGACACCCTCCGGCCCCTGGCTGCACCTAGAAATTCTGTCCATATAGGTAATGAACAGAACTGGTGACAAAGGGCAGCCCTGGCGGAGCCCAACACGCACCGGGAACAGGTCTGACTTTCTGCTGGCAATGCGTACAGGCTCCAACTCACAAAAGAATATTTTAAAACCATGAACAGACGTGCAATTTTTTGGTAATGGGGACTATATGTTATTGTTAACGGAGTCAAGTTTCAGTCAAAACTCTCAGTGGGACACTTGTGATCCTCTTCTTTTCTTTTTGCTTCATGTTTTCCGTCACTCTTAAGTCTCTCACAATTAGCCCCAGGCCTTCGCTCATCTCTATCTCTTTCGTTCTCTTTCTCTCTCTCCCTCTCTCTCTCCTTTTGGGAAACTAATTCATTTTTTTCTAAAGTGTCTTTAATAATTACACTGACATGGAGGTTAATTGCCTAATCTCTATTGCCACAGAGGCGTCCAAGCACAAATCCCCACACAATCTGTTCCACGTATGCAGCCGCCAGAAGATCCAGTGTTACCGGAGGGGACACTCTGACCCAAAAACCTAGACACACACATCCCCCCAGCTCCCCTCCAAACATCCAGCAGCAGAGGCAGGTATATCCAGCGGGGGAGAACAGGTACAACTCTCTGTCATTAATTTCCCGCTCTGATTTAAACTCATTCTGGAGCGAAAGGTGGAGACAGTCAAGCTCCAAAGTCAGCTGAGGGCTGTGATATAGTGACTCTAAACAACATTACGTGGATGTGTTGAGGATCCTCTATCACTCATACATCTTGACTTTGCAATAATAATATATCATGTTTTGTCATTTGTGGGGTCACTTCACCGAGGGCCAATTGGTTTAGGTGAGGCCTGCGCACATACAGTGGGAGGAATACGTCTGTGAACCCTTTGGAACTTCTTACATTTCTGCCTAAATTGGTCATAAAATGTGGTCTGATCTTTATTAAAATCACAAAAATTAGTAAACAGTGTCTGCTTAAGCTAATACCACCCAAACAATTACATGTTGTCACATTTCTATTGGCCATAACATGTAAACCTTCACAAGACAGTGAACTATTGGATTTAATCGCTGGCTGATCCTTCTTTGGCAGCAATAACTTCATCCAGACGTTTTGGACTTCGGGTTGGCTCACACCTGACTCTAAATGTCTGCATACATCTGTGAAATTAGCTCTTGGAGGATCCTTAGCCAGGAGGTGTACTCACTTATGCCCTCCTCGTCGGGATCCCTGGTAAGAGCCTGCTGAAGCTCCAGCACATCCAGAACTGTGCAGCCAGGATCCTGACGAGGAGGCGCAAATATGACCACATCACCCCTGTCCTCCGGTCCCTTCATTGGCTGCCCATCCATTACAGAATCCACTATAAAATCTGCCTCCTCACATATCAGTGTGACCATGGAACAGCCCCGTCATACCTCACTGAGCTACTTACCCCATACACCACCACAAGGCGCTTACGGTCCACTTCCACCCACACTCTTCACCAGCCTGTGACCAAACTTTCCACAATGGGCGATAGAGCCTTTAAGGCAGTTGCCCCTAGACTCTGGAACGCCCTGCCAGAGTCCCTGAGGGCTCCCCAGAGTGTTGAGGCCTTTAAAAAAGGCCTGAAAACACATGTATTTAAAAGGCCTTTTAGTCTGTTAAAGTTTCTACGTAGCCTTGTTTTACTGTGTCAATGTTCTTTTTGTTTTTATCTGATTTTATTCACCTGTTGTAGCACTTTGAGGTTTCTTTGAAATGTAAAGTGCAATATAAATAAAATTTATTATTATTATTATTATTATTATTCCACGCTGTCCTCTGAATGTTTACATGTTATGGCCAATAAATATATAATAACGTGTAGAAATGTGAGAAATTCCAAAGGGTTCACTTACTTTTTCCTCCCTCTGTATGTTTCCCGGTACCACCGTTTCCTCTTTTCCATGGACGAGGTTTTGAGGAATATTGGTACATCCTGACGTTTCCCTGCACACAGCGCGGCCAGTGTTCTGTCGAGCCATGCACCCTGTCAACTTGTGTATCCCCGCGCGCATAACAACAGCGTTGACACCCTGTAAATAGTGCTCCCTTTTCTCTCACAGAATACACAAACAGTAACTGGCTTCAGCGGCCTGAATCAATGTTGACACTCGGATTAAAAAAAAAGTAAATAAGCTGGAACGGATAACAATGTCAATGAGGCTGCTGAAAGAAGTTACTGTTTGTGTATTTTTGTGAAAGAAAAGGGAACAGTTATCGATGGGGCGCATGTCTCGGGGATGTACAAATAAACAGAACGCCGTCGCTCCCATCTCACGGCCAAATCTAAAACGCAATAGCTCAAAGAAAACTGATGAGAAAACTAAGCTATGCAGCTGGGGAACATAGGTACCCCTGGGGTCCGGTGCCAGAGACTCTCCTTGGACTCTCATTTACGTAAGTGCAGTTCAAAGATTTTGGACATGTGGACCTAGAAGAGGCAAAACACCGTTATGTTGAATTGCTCCTCCTCCCTGGCTCTTGGTGCCATCTTCAAAAGGTCTGTGTGAATTTTAATGTCACAGAAATTAAGTCTAAGCCTAATGTGTGTTCATAATGAATGTGCCTTATAGAGCACGCCTCATTAGCATTGCAGCTTTTAATGAGCTGTGCTAATCACCTGCATAAACAAAGGGAACACATAATCTCTCATAATACACCACGATTTAGTTTTTCTATGGCTGAACCTAATTATTTGTGGGTTTAAATTATGTTCACAATTTAATGGGGATAATATAATGTGATTTCATTCATCGCCTGGCACAATCACCATTCACCAGCATCATTTTGATACTGAAAGATAATTCCACCTATGAATTGGGGACAGAGAAGACTTCCCGTGCGTAGGTCCACTAGTTCTGGTCAAAACATCTATAGGCGTATTTTGACTAAGTCTACCATTCTGACTAGCCCCAACCTCTATTCAAAATGATGAACTTTCTCGAGTGAAATGACATCACATGAATGCCCGCATTGGCATACTAATTACAATAGCATTACTTAGTCAACGAATACACCAAAGCTAGCACCATAGCTCCCACGCTAAAGACACTCCCTCACGTCCAAGGGTGAACTTTCACCCCCGTAAAGGTAGCTTTTAATCATACTCTCTGCTCTCACGTGGAATTATATCCAGGAGCAAATCAGGTGGATATGGAGATAACTGTGGTCGATGTCCATCATCATTAGACGTGCGACTGTGTTACCTACTCTGTGAAATAAGAAAATAATTCAGGTATGTTTTAAGGGAATAATGGTAGCACGTGCACTGGTAAAAAGCTTTAAAAAAAAATATAAAGTTAATTTTGCCCATGTCCTTTTTAATGGGAAAAATGTGTCTCTTGACAAGTTGGAAATGTAATTTGTGAAGTTCTAGAGATTGCCTCCTGAAGCACTACTTAAAAGTTTTAAGACTCATTCGGTCATTTTGATGGGGTGAACCAAACAACAAAGGTTTTATTTATTTATGAGGGAGAAAAAAATGTGTCAAATGAAAAGGTTCTTTGCCTCCACAAACATCTTGAACAAAAGAATGAGCACAGCTTTTCTTTTTTTTTCTTTTTCCTTTTTTTTTACATCTCCATCCCTTCAGTGAATCACCAAGAAGGAATGTTCAAGTTAGAAAAGAAACACAGTGAAGCAGATTTAACTGATCAGATTTTTTGTATTTTCAAGGGAACTGCTGAGGTAAAAGTTCATTGAATTGATCTGAGAAGAGAAAAAAAAAAGAATCCAGAAAGGTATAAGAATTATTTGAGCAGAATCGTAGTTGAATGGTGAAATGGAGAAGATGGAGAAGCTGAAGAGGTCCTTCATCCTGCTGCCGGGCGTTGGTGTACTTCTTATGATTAAAAGATGATTAAGTATAAGCAGGGTTTGATCGGTCGACAGACTCAAGGGAGAAACTTACTGATTCAGTTCTGCTTCCACTGCTAAAAGTTGTGCCCCAAACCCCTCCCGTTGGTCGGTTCCCTTAATGCCAAGCCGAGGCTGTTTGAAGTGCAGTAAGTGTCCTCGTGTCGAAAGAGCGCGCCCCAGAAAAGTCTCCCGCTGCAAAACCGCTTGACCTTGTTCTTATTTATAAACCTGCTTAGTTTAATGTAGCTTTGTGTTTTCTCACTGTGATAATTACTCTCTGTCAGGACGAGCGCTTACTTCATCATTGGCTCCTCACTGAGCTGCTTTGCTCACAGTCTCATCGTTCTTTTTTGTGTGCAAATTTTTTATTTATTCTTTGCTTTGTTTCGTTGCGTGAGTTATTGCAGGACACGAGTGCATTTGTTATGGGGGGGGGGGGGGGGGGCATAGTTGCGTTTCAGAGAAGCCATTGCGGTGGGCGGGGCTAGTTCCCGGTTGATGAATGTTGGCTAATAGCAGGCGCCAGCGGTAGTCCCCTCGTCCATTCATCATCGGTGTATGAGACGTCCCGGCGGGAATATTAACCACACGCTCCACTCTTTAAGAAAGTCTTTAGTAACATTACCACGGCTGTGGCATCACCCCGACCGAGGGGGCAGGGGGCATTTTACTGCGGAGCGCTTCAAGGAGGAAACTAGCACTCACTGTCCATCCATTCACACACTTGGCAATAAATATGTAATAACTTATATAACAGGATATTCAGACGTCACCTTTTTGAATACGTTTGCTTGTTGAAAGCCTTCACTACGGTGGACACTCCTGAGTGACGGAGAGCTTACACCAACGAGTGCAAATGAGATCAACAAAGTTTCCTCATTGAAAACATATATACGTACTTGGAATTGTGTTTTGAGCCTCTTGTGTTTGAGTAATTCTTCAGGCGGCCATATCAAGGGGGGGATACGCCCCTTTTCACCGAATTTCAGTACGTGCTAGTGGCGGGCCGTGGTATTGCAGCCCCAAAGCCCAAAAAGCACTTTTTGTCATAGACACTCATGTAAAAGGAGCGGCCTGTAAAATGGTCCACAGGGCATCTAGAGTTTCAGACTAAGGCTAATATATTTCTTAAAAAATACTATTTTTAGGACATATACTTTTTTTTTTCATAAATATTTGTTTTAAAGTTTTCCAATGGTGTGACGTCACCAGGCCTGTGGACGTGCTCGTGCGCGTGCGCCATGACTCATGAACGAGCACAGGTTTTCTCCGTGTGGTCTCTGCGGGTCTGAGAGCCAAACCATTGATTCAAACAAATAATGAACGGGAATCTACGGGACTGTACTAAGATAAACGCTAAGAAGCACCTCAAGTAAATGTTTCTCTTTACCCCAGTACTAAAATGTATTGCGAAGCTACACATGGCGGGCGTGTGTTTTAATGTTAAACATTAGGCTTATAGCTAACATGAACAACAACAATAAACTAATGAAGACGTGATAGTTTCCTGATTAGGCTGCACGCTTTTGAAAATAGCTTAAATGTTTGACGGAAAGCAGCGTAATGAAAAGGACAAAATAAATCGGTTTTAAGCGTAAGGTAAGGTGACCTCTTTATGATGGACAGTTCGTGAATCATAACTGACAACAACAGAATCATTGTTCATGTTGACAAACGCACTTGTGACTCAATTTTTCACTTCTTAACTTATGAACATGGCTACTTACATTAACTTATAGAACACGTTTGTAGTGCTCCTTCTTTGTATTCAGGAAACAATTCTAGTAGTGAGTTTATATTAGCAAACAAAGTGAAGTAAAAGCTCGATTTCTATCATTTTTATCACAATAACCAGGCTGCCAGCACTTACGGAACTTCTCGGAAAAGTGGCCGAGCGTGAGTACAGTAGCGCGGCTACGTGCGTTCGAAGGGCCGCTGTAAGCTCCGGTTGTACAAGATCGGAGAAACTTCGCTTATTTGGCCCCGCACTGACAAACTGACCCCCCAGGTCATCTTAACATAGTAGCTTATTCGCCTGAAATGGCCTTAAACATTCATTTTGTATTTAAAGAACGATGATATTAAGAGATTTGATACGGCTTAATGGCGCCCGCTCCGCTCTGAGACTACGAGTCTATGAAGGCGCGTTCACGCTGCTAGGTGCACGCTACAGGTGGCGCGTCATACGGGTACCATGGGCCTTAATGGCGGACGAAACAGGAGTCATGCGCTATTGAGCACAACTATTAAAAGAGATAGGAGCTGAGACATCATGCCTCTTCCATTCAATATACTTCAATGGGCCATATACACAATAAGTGAAGTGCCCATTGCATTATCGGTCATTTCAATGTTTTGGCTATACCAAGCAACGCTACTCACAGGAGAGCTATATTTGGACCATTTCAAACACTGGAAAGTTGATAATTTAGTTTCTAGTCGCTGGCGATTTTCTGTTACAACCAGGGCTGCGTTGTGACAAAAATAAATTGGAAGAAGAGCGATACTGTCATAAGTGACTACCAGTCCTTGCTCATACTTGGAGGCAAACACATTTCTGACCCTTGAAGGTGACCGATGTGGCCTCAAGTCGCCAATATTGCAGATTATTTAATCAGGGAGCAGAAATCGCTCTCCGCCGGCTTCGTAATGATATAACATAAATCTAAGTAGTGAGGAGGAAATATTTTTGTATTTACAAAAATCTTGGCATTTTGGAAAACAAAGACAATTTATAACTTGACTTTATAAAAAGTCCAGACACAATCCTTGCTCTGGTAGGTGGACGAGAAACAAGCTTTTTCAATTGTGGCCAGCAGAACGCCGTACGACACAGCGAATCGATGGATAATTTGACAGGCTAGTTATCCACTATATTTAACATATTCACCAGAACACCAACAGGTGTAAACATGTAATACATAAGAGGGAATTTGAGCCCAATAAAGCATTTTCGAAACATAGTGATCAAGATGTGTTTGAAATTATTACCAAATACCCCCTCTTTAAACATTTTCAAGGTTTATCTATTTTTTTAATTTCTGTTTTTGGTTTTACTTTTCCTCTTGACCATCAACCGCCACAAGAGTCGAGAAAGTTTCCACTAATACGATGTTGGCGATAGGCACAGCAGACTCTGTGGGAGCTTCCCAGTCAAGTGGACCATATACTGTAATGCTTAGAGTTTTAGCTTCATTAATATTAGTTTCGTTTCTTCACATTCTTTCCTCTTTTTTAAGAGGTAATTATGATATAAAGGACATCAAAATGTGCAGCGTCTCCGTTGAGCAAAGTTAGCGTAGTAACATGCCCTAGATTAAAAACAAAACTATTGAATCAGCAAGTGGCTTCATCTGTCTGACCGATAAAAAAAACCAAACTGCCCAAACCAACGGTCATTTTGAAGTCCTTTCAGAGAACACGCATAAAGTTTGAGTTCAGACGCCGCCTCCGGTGAAGAAGGCATCCGGCCATCTTCGACAACAAGGCGCTGAAGTCGCATTAGTTGGCGCCGCCAAATCACCACGAAACCTTTCATCGATTCAATTAATTACTTCTCTAGAGGTCCAATTACCGCGCCAGTGGACAGACATGAAGAAGAACCCCAAAGTGTTCATCTGCCGTCCTGGACAAGGCTGAAAACTCCCAAAATACTGTGCTCATTAGACAAATAGTGAACAGAAAGTTGGACGGAAGTTGATCCAAAGTTTTCATTGTTATACGAGTGGGACAGAGATGTAACAACCCTTTTTCTGCACAAAGAATTGGAAGAAGATTGAGCAGAGGGGGGGGGGGGGGGGGGGGGGGGGGGGATAAAATGGATTTATTTGAGATCCGTGCTCGGTGAGATACTTAAGTCAGGTGCTGAGAAAATTAATCCAGAAACACCGGCTGTTTTGAACAAGTTTGTCAAAGTCGCTTAACTTTAACAATAAAAAACTCAAACAAAGATATAATTGGAGATAGAAAAACATAACTGCAAAATGTAGTTTGAAAACACACATTTCGGTTTTGTTTTACTCTTAATAATGGAAGTTCTGACGAGGTTTGAGGTATGTTCGCTTCATGAAGAGCCGGCTGAGCAGAAAATTGAAGTGAACTTTTCACCATTTTTTTTAATGGCACTGTGGGCGACAACACTTAAAACTCAATCCAAAAACCGCTGTGGTTCTTACCTGAAAGTGAAATTGGACAGAGACAGAGTAAACTAGTTGTTTGGCCAAGGAAAGTAAGGATCCATTTAGAATAACACTATTGCTCTCAAACGGCTGCATATTAAGGACACAAGTCTGTGGACACAAGTCTGTGGACACAAGTCTGTGGACATGATAGAACCTTTTAACTGTTGAACTAGCACCAATGAGGACTAGACTGGGGACATATGCTGGGAGTATAGAAGCGAAAGAGAGTCCTTATGGGTTTATTACAAACTGGTTTTAGCCATTGAAGCCGGCAATGCAAAGTGTTTCCGTTCGCGGACAATAAAGTATACAAAACAAATTTGGATTTCCGAAAGAGAAAAAAAATGTTATGATGTAAAACTTCTTTCATTTAATTTCTCCACTGATATGAGATCTATAAAGGACTTATCTTGACTAAACCTATGTTAACAAAAACAATACAGCGATGCGGGTAGTGAGTTTCAATCAATCAAACCTGTCTTTTCCCTACATTAATACATTGTTTTGTTTTGCTTTCTTGTCGTTGAGGTGCATGGTGTCTGTGTAATATGAAACAGCATCAGTGATCATAAAAGGCACTGATGTTAAAAACAACTAGCTGGTTGTTGTTAGCATTACCCTGCTGCTACAGCTCTACTTTTCTCCCTGAGGCTGTGAAGTGCTTATCAACTCATCCATGCCAACATTCGGGATAGGCCAGAGAGCTTAAAGCAAGTAAGGAATACGTTTTGACTATACCACAAAGGAGCGCCCTCCCTCACTGTTTGAAAAGGAGGAGAGAAAAAAAAGGGGTAAAGGGGTTTCGAACATCCATCTCTTCTTTTTGTCCTGCTCTGACCAGGCCAGAACAGATGGGACGTCCCGCACCATCCATCAACACCTGCCCCATTGTTTGCAGATCCTCCACAAACTTAAGCCCCGCGTTCGTCCTCCGAGACAAACAAATCGGCTCAAATAAGACCTCGAATTGGGTCGAACTTGAGAGACCTGCCCGGACTGACCCGACCTTTATCTGGACCAACTTTCGTTCACTTAAAGCACAAGTTGGTTTCTCCTTGAATGACTTGAACCTCTCGTTGTGGCTCTTGTAGCTGGATATGGGTCGCCACAGCCTGGTGGTTTAGAGGCGAGCTGAAGGTGGAATTGCTGCGATGGGCTGGATACTTTGGCCTCTCGCTTCTCTACGGACAACTTCAGAGAATGGCATCATCAAATACTAGAATGTGGGATTAACTGCGGACCTGGCGACCCTGCAGGGGTGGGTTATGGTTTTGCTATTGTGGTGGATATGGGGTGGAGAGGCTATAACATTCTAACTTTATAACGATCAGCCAATTAATAAACATCTTAACTGGGCAAATTGTATACCGCTAATCAATTCTACTGTGGTGATTTTTGTTTAAGTGTGTCATTTTTGGAGGCTAGCATCTTACCCTCCTCCCTCTTCAAAATCGTGTCCTTATTAGTGACCACATACACTTATGTAGTACTCAACACTTACGGGCGCTTTTTATAAACATTAAACATAATGTTTGTTCAAGTGATGTATAACCCTTTATCAAACTGTTTTTGTTTTCATTTTTCTCCCCCGCTTCGGTTTAGTCCCCGCTTTCAGTCCGGGGCGTTTATTCTGGTCGTCCTTTTTTCCATGTAAAACACAAAGCTGGATGTTTCTCTCCAGAGACCGGCGCTGCCTCCCTCGACGGCGGCCATGATGGATGTTGTAGGAGACGGGGAGGACACATTTCCCATGAGGCCGAGCGCCGCGCCGCAGGTTAAACAGCGCTCAATACAGAAGTAACAAACAGCAGAGGACAGGAGGCTGATGGAGACGCACTTGGGAGGATCTGGGATGTCAAGTGAAATGTTTCGTTTTTTCTTTTTCTATCATAAGCAACTGGATTTTACCACGGACAGCGTCAAATAAAGGCTTCTTCGGAGAGGAAACTTTGTGGATGATTCTTCTATCCCAGTGTTTGCAGCTTGTCCACTAACCCTCCACCTGACTGGGCAATTTTGTTGTGCATTGTCTAGGGCCTGTGTACAACACACACCTGGGATTGCATGGGATGGGCCCAGAGCTTTGTCTGGGTCAGGTCCTAAGTGAGATTAGGAATGGATAAAATCATCAAATATGAAAAAGGAAAAAATGATTACAGGTGCATGAAACAATCTTGGGTAAAAATGCTGCTTGCATTGCTTTGATTACAGATAACCAAACATGACATTTAAATACACGAGGTTGCACAGTCGATAGCCTATAGTACGTAACACGGCTGCTGCGTAAATAGAACAACTCTCTTTCACACTGTGTTGTTGACTTATTCACCAAAGAAAATTCTTAACAAAAGCAACGCAAAGAAACAGTATAGGTTCTCTTCCAAATGCTTTATTTGATAACCCACTGTCTAAAAAAAGCAGCCTAAACAGCCCTGATTGTTTTACTAAAAGATGATCCGGGATGTTCCGCAGTGTGGCTTTAATATACGGTAAGGAAGTAGAAACAAATGACAAAACGACTCAAGCAACAAATGACCAATTGCAAATGCAGGTATAAAAGACCCTCCTCTCTCCTCTGGGCATGCCGCTAAATTTAGGTGCGGTGCCCTGTAAAACGCTGTCTCCCGCTCTGCTCCGGCTCAGTGGGGACAGAGGGGTGTGACTGGTCGGGACAGCCCTCCTCAGCCCCGTGTGACTGGACATTAATCATCTGCAGCTCCGCTCCGTCTGTTGCACCACCACAGACTCTCCCTGGGACCAAGCTCTGTCCCAACTCCGTCCCGAGCCTTGTCCGGTTCATGTCCCCCCTGTGGACGGGACCCCCTCAGCACCTTTTCTGTCCCGTCCTCATCTCCGTCACATGGCCTGGTTATCATTTACATGGTCACCAACAATAACTCAAGTCCCTAACATCGACAGTGAGAGCGTGCCCATGACTTTTACTCAACGCTGTTTGAGTACTTCCAGAGTTAAAGTAGGGGTGTGAGGGGTTATTATGCAAAATCAACTTTTCAATCGCTTTTTTTTTTTTTACCATGTTCTCTCATCAAAAACACACCTCTAGCTGGTGCTTCGACCCACTCGAGCATCTCTGAGTAATCTTTGGATTTTACCCCGAGGCTGTTCTTAGCAAAATGGAGACAGCCCCCCAAAAACTCCTTCTGGGGTCCTACATATCCAGGCTTTCCTCACCTCTCGATCTCTTGGTAAGCTTAATCCTCTTAAAGCAAAGTGAAAACTCTCGGCCTTCACTAGCTGCTCAGTAAAGGGAAGCAAGAAGAGAGGGTAGTGGGCGGGCCTTATAGTAGCTCACTTCACTTATTACTTGTTTCCACTGGCGGGCCCTACCCAGCCCAGTGCTAGCCTTGTAGAGTTAGGCGAGCGTCCCCACTGCCCAAGCCAGAGCCGATCCGGTCTGACCGGTCATTAAAACAATACGGGATTGAATATTTCACATCATACAGCTGTTATTTTGCTGTCCCATGTTCAATAAATATTGGTCATGTAGTGTTAAAAAATACAGAAATACCGTTTTAAAGTAGGAAACAAATGTTATATTTAATATAAATAGAAGTGAATGATTTGAAGAGAGAAATCCATGAACAAATGTAGCTAAAGTCTATGCATCCTATGCACTTGAAATAACATTTGAATAACTGCACAAACGTTATTTTCTTGCCAAATATGACATAAAGTCACAAAATCAATGAGTCAATAAATAAATAAAAATAGATCAAAACAGTATCAAGGAAATAAGATTACATTGCACTGGGTTAGAAGGGCCAGTCACAAGATGGCCGTGAGAATTGTCATTCGTTCCAACTTATTACTAGGACAAGTCCTATCTTGAGTTTTATTTAAGATCTGTGATATTTCAAATATTAGTATTTTGTCTTTTAGCAGCTTCTTTCCTCTGGTATTTGCCTTGGCACTTCTGAATAATGCCATAAACCCGGCAAAAGGCAGCAATTGTCCACATTGTTCTCATCGAGGCTCGTAACACTTTTCATGGCTGCTCTGTTTTTCCTTCAGTAATGTCTATTCCAGCGTTCGCATCTGTGGGAGCTCTGCCCACATCAACTGCATCCCATTGTTAAGTGGAAACCCTCACGTGTAGGCCTAATAAAGGTAGGTACGTGAGAAGACTTTGACCAATCTGTACTGAACAGAAGCGGGCTATATGGAACCGCAACACTGGGAGATTAGGAAGTGAAAATAGTTTCAACATAAAGATGCTTTTGACATTATTGACATTACTATATACGTTGAGTCCATTTACCATTTAACATTATTACCAAATACCTGAAAAAAGCATAACACCCCCACTTCGACTTCCAGTTGTTTCTGTTACATAATGTTAGTGAGCGGTTGAGTTCTGTAATTTCTAGTCTTTCCCTTTCATACAATAACAACGCTGCGGCGGATATGCAGATCTCGATTTAGTATGCATGAAACACACGAAAGCAAATTATCCTAGATTAAACACAAACATATAAACAGCACGAATCACATCCTCATTACGGCGCAGCGTATGAATTATTCAACTGGAAGATCCTCTCTGGTACTACAGTGTGTACATGTGTGTAGTGCATGCTATACACCAACACACAACTGTACATCTCCATAGAGGAACATCTGGAGGGCTTCCAAAGAAAAAAACGCCTCATCCTAGATTGAGGCCCCATTTCACCATCTGAACTTCATGAATAATAAAGAAAGTAATGTAAAGTTCTGCTGCTATATAAAATCATGTTTTCAATGGTGTTTTTATATTGTTACACACATTAATATGATGTTTCCTGGTAATTTACAGTCTCTATCTTGGGTTAGGATAGAGACTTATATTACAATTAAATAAATGAGAAGTCCTGTTTTTGTAGTATAACTGTTATTACAATGTTATTACACTTACGGGCCCTTTGCCAATTTCATCCCATTACTGAAAATAACAGTCAAAATGATAGGTAGCTATTTAGATTTTGACAAATAAAATGGACAGACATAACAAACGTCTTCAACCAAGTCGTATTTTATTCTCTGATTTTCTTCTCATTTTGTATAACTACTGCATATAAACACCTCATTACAGCATAACATATAAAAAATACATCTCCACATTGTGTTGTGTAGCTTCCGATATTGTATTTCCGGTAACATCAATGGTCCATGATCCTTGTTCTCCCAACGTTGATGATATTCTCTCTCAGATGTGTGGATTTTTTTTATATAGGTTTATTCCGTTTTTTCCCCCCACGTCCTCACATTTGCACCTGCTCGTCTTTGGTCTGTAAATCTAGCAATGCTCCATAGCAATCCACTCGTATCCCGTGTTCAAAAAGCTGGTTGTTTTAAATTGTACTTCAGTCCACTACAGGGGGCGCTGGTGTTGGTGTCTCCACTGTTCTTCTTGTAGGTTCTTTGAGTTCGTCACCAGCGGTTTTAGACAGATCATTTGGTGATAGAGACCTTGGTTTACAATGGTTGTCTTGTAGCTGTCAGGAGACCTGTAGGCAAAAGGGCACGATTAGTCTCAACTATGAGAGAAAATTCATTTGCCTGAGTTCAAGTCATTGGTTGTCGGCCTTTGAAGCTAGTGAAGAACAAAGTGTATTATCGTCTAAGTAAAAAAAAAAAGAAAAGTCTTTTAAAATGTGTTTAATTTTGCCATAGTTGAAGTTTCTCTTAAGCGTTTCAGTTATCTTAAAGTCACGCGGTGGAACATTCCTGGTTAGCTATATGTCAAAAGAAAATAACTAGATATGATTAGCTGGAGACACACAATACTATTTATGCAGCGGGTTATCAAAATGAAGCTCATGGAAAACGTGTATATTTAAACTTCTGTGGCCATAGAAATAAAAAGGAGAAGCGGCTTTGATCACGGTTAGCAAGTTAACAGTTAGCAAGTAGGCTAGTCCGGAAGACTTTTCAGCGTCCGTTAGCCTGCTTAATCTATTTTTCTCAAATTTCCAAATTATGAAAGATCCAAATGTTCTCAGCGGTTATCAACCTATCGACCCCATGTACAGACATTTAAAGATTTTACTTTAGATACAAATTGGCGTCTACAAGTGTCCTCTGAACTAAATGCTAAGTCAAATTCTGTTAAGTTTCTGCTTTTGTGGGTTCAGATTCACATCCAGTGGCCATTAAACCTTTAATATGTGAATGATACCACAGAAATGATATAAATGCCATGAAAAGGACCAAACATTCCTCACCATACTTTAGTATCGAGCCGTTTTCCCTATTCATTAGTTTGCGATTAAACGCTCAATTTAAATCTAACAAAAGGTGTGCATTTGTAGGAACAGGCTCCGATCGTTAAAGGCATTTGTGTGATTTCTATGTCTGTGGCCACATGTAGTCAAAGCAAAGCCGCTACATCTCCATGGAGACGAGCGGGTGATGTCCCGCTCCAAGTTACGGGTCAGGTCTGAGGAGAAGCAACGCATGTTTTTCTTTTAGGGATTCTTCACCAGTAAAAAACATCCGTAATTAAATGATGCATTATTTTATTTTTATTTTTACTGGGTGGAGTGTTATGCAGTGTGGCTTTAATACAAATTCACTATAGGGCGTATAATATACCGGCCGGTCGTTCGCGAGACTCACTTATAAACAAGTATTACAATTTTTGCAATATCTTTTTATTACAATGTAAAGTAAAATGTCGCAACACAATTACAGTACTACCCTTTCAGTACAGCCGTAAAAAGAGACCAGAAGAGCAAAGCATTAATGTAAAACGCACTTTCAATCACACTCCTGAGATTACAGCCGTTTTATAGGCATGAAAAGCACTATAATAATTGAACTTCTCTTCTATCCTCATTTACCTTCTGTCTCCAGTTTTAGGACTTTCTCCTTGTGGACATTTCTCTCTTCTATCTTTCTCGCCGTAATTGTCTAAAGGTGAAAGAACCTATCGTCATAAACTCGCCGTGTCTAAACTCTGAATTATTCATGCTCGTTCGGGTCCGTCCGACTAACACCTCGAATCCCAAAACAGGAGTCAGACAAGGACAATGTGGACTCTCATTTCTCTGAGGTGTCCCTAAACGCACCACTGACAGAGTGCTGGGACTGTGTCAAACCAATAAGAGCAAATTGGACATGAAACGTCTTTGTAGGTTTCGGAAAACTGACCTCCTGCAGCAGCTTCGTGATAATTGTCAAACAGAAAAGTACGTGTAACAAGACGCAGCAAGCGCAGTACTTGCCAGCACTATAAGAGCTGTAGAAATAGTGGGTGAAGCAGCAACAGCAGTCATATTATAGTCATACTCATCGTAGTCAGAGGTCAGTAACAAAGTCAATTCACAAGTACAGAGTTTTTGAGGATATGCTATTTAGTTGAGTAGTATTTTTGGTGAGAACATTTTATTTCTACTCCATTCTAAAAAGGCTCCAAAGGAAAAAGTCAATTTGACCGTGTGTTTTTTATTTTAAAAGCACACTCTATGAACAGTAGGTGGCGCTGTGCAGGTGTTCTTCTGTGAAATGCCACTGACCCATAACAAGGAAGAAGGTTTGTCCCCGTTGTGTTGCCGTACAGAGGAATTTGGGCACAATGTCGTTATAGCACTTATTTAAACGGTTACTTTCTCATTTGCAGACTAATGTTTTTTCAAATCAATTTCCAAGTCAATACTTTATTGGAGTGATATTTGACCAGTATTATATGTACTTTTTCTCAAGCAATTAAATCAAGTACTTTAACCACCACTGGTCGTAGTACAATAGACATTTGTAAGGTCTATTTGTATTAAATTGTCAAAATACACAGACACTTGTGAACAAAGATATTGCATAAATACAATCGTGAATTTTTAATAAGACAATTAACTAGAGAAAAGTTGTCCCAATTTTGTGATTTTTTTTTGCAAATTACATTATGGTGATTTTCTGACAGGTATGAAAAATCCAGACTGAGTTCACAGTGATCCTTAAAGCTGGCCACACGCTGTGCTACATTCAGGGAGTTTGGGCTAATCATTGATTCACACTGAGCGACTGACTCTCATACGAGCAAAGCCCGAGGTCACGATGGCGGTGCTCGCTCCGTACGGAGCAATGACACACATGGCTGACCTGCTCACACTGTACGGGTGACATGACCCTGAGCAGGCGCGCACGGTGGATACAGATTTGGTCTCAAACAGTGCGTGTAAACACCCACATTATCGTTAAATCATCAGCGACCTGCAGCAACAAATGAGCCAAATGTAATTACACTTGTCGTCATAGAGGGAGTTTGTTGTCCTCACTCTCCTCTAGGTTCTCTTTACATTCAGAGCTGGGCGTGGGTGTTTTTTTTTTTAAACTGCAGCTGAATTTTATATGTGCACGAAACGCTTCACACCAGCTTAGGCGGTGCCATGACCCCTCGACTTTTGACAAATATTATACATGTCAGAATAGCCACATACATTTCAAATCAGCAGCAATCTTTGGAAAGCTCTGTACACACAAATGCAGCAGGTCATCGCTGCTCGTGTAACCCCAAAAATTAACAAAGCTCAAAGTCAGCTTTATTCAATTCAATTCTACTGTGTACAAACAAATTGAATTGTACTACTGTCAAACCCTCAGTGCAAACAGTAAGACCTAAGACCATAAAGAGCCATCTCTAAACCGATGCTGTGGGCGTTTCAGTGTCTCTGCAGGGCGGAAGGACCAGACTTTGTGATTGCAGGTGGAGCAAAGGAAGAGAAGACTGAAATATTAACTGAATTAATAAGCATACATGAGAGTGAAAGATGTGAGACTGGATATTTTGTTGTTCCCAGAAGACAAATGGCCAGATAATTGCGTACGTTATGATTTGCTCATTGCTACTATTCAGTTGTGTGGCCTTATTGTAAATGTTTCTTGGATGTATTTGCATATAGCTGTGGTCTGGTCCGCCCGGCCGTCCCAAACACCTGTACTGGGTGTCCAACCGTCCCGTCGGGGGCCAGCTGCTGAGACAGGTGGCTCAGGATGCCCTTCTTCTTGTAATTGATCCCATTGGGCTACAAGACTTTAGTAGTAACCAATCAGAATTCAAGGCTGCTCCTGCACGGATTACATTGTTCAGTGCCGTCACATTCTGTTGGTTTCATGTTAATATTATTCCTTTAATAGAAAAAAGGAAAACAATCTGCCAATGGATCTTTTTTTCCCAATTGTGTTATTAATAATGAATGAAGTAATACATAACTTTATATAAATGTGTCTACATAATATTTATTTATTAACTTGGCCCATTCACTTCTTTTTATTCTTCTTGCCATTTATCTCAATATACGAGAGATGAATTAATTAATCTATATATTCTAATCTATATATTTCGTTTATTATTGATATATTAATCTAACAATTATCAAACTACTGAGGCTTCGGATAATGTCTCTAGGGCAGTGGTTCCCAAAGTGTGGGTCACGGGACACTGAAGTGGGGGTCGCAAGATGATTTTGAGACAATATTTTTAACATTGACTTTGAGGATTTTTTGAAAGCAGCATATTTTAGTGACATTAAGTCAAATACCAAAATACAGCACCCAAACTGACATCATTAAACCAGATTTGAAATGTTTTGCACCTCAAATTATAATAAACGCTAATTACATTTTTACAGAAGAAGGTCCCGAGAGTGTTGAGTGATTTTGGAGGTCGCTGCCCTGAAAAGTTTCCATATAGTGGCTTGCAGGGAAGCTTCAGTTTGACAAAGTCGTAAAAAAAAAAAAAAAAAAAAAAAAGAAGCTCTGAACGTCTGCACTGTGTGTGCTGATGCAGTTGGTAGGAAATTACAGTGGCCTTGTTCAGAGCAGACACGTCCCTGCTGTAACCTGGATATTTGTGAACAACTGCTCAAAAGGCGACACATAGAATTTTGATGTCGTCGATGTTATTGATCACGTTGATGAGTTGTTGCAGCTCTACTTTGTTTTTACGTCGCTTTGTGTCTCATCTTTTACCCACTGATTTTTGCACACATTTTCAGTTTTCCTCGTCGACTCCAGTGGTCTGCATAAACATTGTTTCTGTCTCACTGCCGGGACGCAATTTTCACTTGATTTAGTTTTGCTTTTGTGAAGTCCCTGTGACCTGGGTTGCCTTTTTTTTTCATGTATATTTTTACCCTTATGCATTCGGGTCCTTTACCTGCCTCGGCAGCTCGCTCTCCCTCTCTCTGCCTGTTTTACATTTCTTTGCGTTCACAAGAGCCAAAACAGAGGAACAAATCACTGCGAGTGCAATCCGCCTGCCTTTGTCCTTGGAGGGAGCAGAGGCTCGTAGCTCTCAGGCGGGGAGACAGCGGGGCGTAAATACGGGCGAGCATTTGGGAAACAGGTCTTAGAGCCAGAGATTGAGGTTGTTTGCCTTCTTTTCACAAGGGGGCAGTTTGATTTCAGGCTTTCATTTAGGGCCTGTGCTCAAAACTAGACTTAAAGGTACTTTATTTTTTTCTGCTTTTGACCTTCAATCGCATAGACAAAAATGGGATATTTCAGGATTTTTGACATAGGGCCTAATTTCCTAGTTATCCAGAGTTTTTTTGATGTCTGGAGATATTTTATTCTTAAATTCATGCAGTTCTTATATTTGAAGAGTCTAGTGGCGCTAGGCTAGGGCAAGGCTAAAGCATTTCTATGGTATCAGTTAGCCTGCATTAAAAACAGTCTGACCCACTCCACAGTGCCCCTGAGGTAAATCACTTATAACACCAGACTACCCATATAAATGTGTTAATAGAATATTTTTTTACATATAACTGACCTTGTATGACATGAATTACTGCATTTTGAGGGACTATTTTATCGCAAATCACTCCGCCGCTGCGTCATCTTACAACCACGAAGCTGATGCTGCTCAAATATAAGTCATTTTAAATGCAAAATGGTTAAAATTATTCGACGCAGACATTTATATTGGTAGTCTGGCGTTATAAGTGATTTACCTCAGGTGCACTGTGGAGCGGGTCAGACTGTTTTTAATGCAGGCTAACTGATACCATAGAAATGCTTTAGCCTTGCCCTAGCCTAGCGCCACTAGACTCTTCAAATATATAAGAACTGCATGAGTTTAAGAAAAAAATATCTCCAGACATCAACAACAGTCTGGATAACTAGGAAATGAGGCCCAATGTCAAAAATCCTGAAATATCCCATTAACTCATTTTGACGTGTCCTTTGCCCGTATACATTTTGTGTAACTCTTGGCTCTCTCACCGTGGTGGTTTTGACGCGTCCTCCCGGCTGGGTGCAGGTCCAGCCCGAGCTGTTCTGGAGGAGATCACAGCCCTCGTGGTCCAGACAGGGAGACATGTCACACCACTGACGACTCCGCACGATGCGCACTGCAGGGCACACAGGAAGGAGGGTTACAGGACATCGGAGGTGAGAGGACAAAACCTTCTGACCGGCGAACCGACGAGACAGAGACATTTGTAAAAGAGTCAGGGGAGATTTGAAATGCCGCGTTACGTTTCAACATCGATCGTCCTTCAACAAATTGTAATTCCTTTTTCTTTTCTAAAAATTAAAAAGCCGAAACCGAGACACCAAATCGATTCTCGCGTTGTTTTCCCCCCACACGCTGACATCCTCGCGGTAATTTTTCTCTCCACACGCATTAATTAAGCATGTGGATGGTGGAAAAAGAAAAATCTAAATCTAAAACCTGCATGCTTTCCCTTGGTACGAAATTCCCGGGGGATCCTCTCCAACTGTAACAAAGGTCAAAGTTCTGATTTGATGTTGTAACAAACTCAGTATGTGAACAGCTGGGAATGGGGCAAACATCTGTCAGTGGTGAGTTCATGTGAAGTGGAAAAAGGTTTCATGAAGGGAAAATGGGATCCATCGATCTAGACTTCACAACTGTTCAGATATAGCAATAGAACGATCTCAAATTATGGAGAAAAGGCCAACTGTTCATAAACCTTCACGGGTTTCTTGGCAATTCTCAAAGACTCATTTTACAGCTTTTGCCAAAAAGTCTTTGTTCATTTTTGTTTTAGTTAAAGAAGAACTAAGTAACTTGTTTACCTTAATAAATCCTTTCCGTAGTCCCTCTGGGGGTAATACAAGTGTTAATGGGATGATTGGGGGGTCTTTCATCTCCCCATGGTGTCTCTGGCCAGAAAACCACAATTACAACTTTCCCTGCCACCGAGGCGGAGGCCCTAATAGAATCACTTAGAAGAAGCTAACAGGCTAACGGGCAAAGCTAACTGCGGGCTAGCGCCACTTAAACAGTATTTACAACCAAGTTTGAGGGAAAAAAATGATCTCCATTGTGTAATTGGATGTACAATATCCCGCTCTCCCTTTGTCTTTTCTGTCAGCGTAGTATTTACTCTCACGGACAATGAATGAGTAAAAAAACGCAACATGCTACGACACCTGCAGTGGCGCTCATGGCCTACAGGGGCATGAGTTAAATGCTTTAAAGCTTTGAAAAATAAGGCGATAAATTAGCCGCTCATCCGCTTCTTTTGCACAAGGCAGAGCAGGAATCAAACCACCTACCAATTGATTAGTGGGCAAACAAACACTCTATGAATTGGTGGCTTTATTATCTCATGTTTTTCCACCTCGTCCTTTTTTTTAATCACCTTTACTATTATTATTATTATTAATAATTATTATTATTTACAATCAACGAAAAACCTTTAGATGGAAAAAGACAACCTACTGTAAAGTCAAAATTTAAGTGACTGTATTTTGGTCATTAATCCACTAAAGTCCAGCACGGCTAAATAAGCAAACAAATAAAGTGTCACAAAGTGAATCTTAAGCTTTGTTGAATATCCCTCTCCGCATCTGTTTGTTTCTCCTCATTCTCTCGGGACGCAGCGCCTCTCGCGCTCACTCCGTGATGAATGCAGCGATTACAAGATGGCCGCCGCTGGTCGTGGATAAATGGAGCTTGCTGAGCGGTCGATGTGCAGACGGCGTGCGATAAATCAGAGTCTGCAGGTGTGCTGCTCGGCTCCCGCCTCAGATTAATACAGTGACGATCTGTTCATGTGGACGACTTTTTTCTAAAATTACCGTCTCACCACAAAACACCGCCATCCATCCTCAACTCTGATTGGTCGATGAAATGCAGGTGAGAGGGTTTGAACCACGACCCGAAAGATACAAGAATGTTGTGATAAGAACTGAATGTATTAAACTATGGTGAAGCTGAGACAGATTATTATTCAACAGGGTTCTCTTTTTTCTTACAGGAACTTTAAATGTTTTGAACAATTTGAGATTCAACAGCATCTCATTCAATCAAAAATAATAATGAAGTCTAATAATCTTTGTTTATGATTCAAAATTTAAATCAAACTGGAAAGTCGTAACATATTCATAAGCATCATAATCTGACAAAGATCTGCTTCAAAAATTAAACGTGGTCCGGGGTTACACACATAATGAAAATACACTAATTTATGAAATACGTAGGACTAGTCATTATTTATTTAGACATGACATAAAATGAAGGCATTTTAACTGCCTTAGAGTATTGACACTCATGCTTAAAGTTTAAAGAATATGTAGTCAGACAAAATGGACGTCTGCTCCCCAGTGCCAAGAAATATTAAGGAAAATGGACAAACAGCAGATCCCTCTGTATTTCTGGAATGAATTGTGTGTCTGGGTTAGCAGGTTTAAGGAGCCGAACCACAAAAACAAAAAAAAGAACACACAAAACCGCAATGTCCACTGTATTTTGACACACGTTTATTAAAGGAATAGGCCACTGTTTTTACAAACTGAGATAATGTTCTTACTTTAGCTTAGACGAGTTAATGCGTACCTGTCTGGTCTTGATGCGTGACACCTTAAGAGCACTTCCATGTCCGCGCAGTTTATTACGCCGTACAATATAGTACCCCTTTTTATCCGCTTAGAAAATCGATATGTTCGATTTCGTGTAACTACTCATGGATCGTGTAACTGCTCACGCAACCGTACTTCAAT
Organism: Proterorhinus semilunaris; assembly: GCA_021464625.1. Classification (NCBI taxonomy): domain Eukaryota; kingdom Metazoa; phylum Chordata; class Actinopteri; order Gobiiformes; family Gobiidae; genus Proterorhinus; species Proterorhinus semilunaris. The sequence continues at coordinate 23,377,456 of CM038356.1, read as the reverse complement.
AGGGGAAACATGAAAGAGCTTGGTCGCTTCTAACTTCACCCCCGTTTGGCCCCGTAGAGGAGGAGAGGCTAAATGCTAACAACATCTTTTTGCGTGACTGAGCGCACGCACAAAGACCAGACAGGTACGTATCAACTCGTCTAAGCTCAGGTAAGAACATATCTCAGTATGCAAAAACGGTGGTCTATTCCTTTAAGAAAGAAGCGTAATTTACAACAGCCTGCACTAAACTAACCAGTACAATCGACCAAACTGTTTAGTCATTTCCTCGGCACATGACGACTCAAATGAGCTGTGTCTCACCGTCCACACAGGCGGGCTGGGCTCTGGTGGTCCCGGCGATCTGCCCCCTCCGACAGGCGCAGCGAGCCGTCTGCCGAGCGATGGTCCTCCTGGGCTGGCTGTCCCGGTCCAGAGTCACCACCTCACAGGCCCCAGCCGATAACTGGCCTATGGGAGGAATGAATCAGGGGAGGTAAGTATTGGCAGCATTTTTTTAATTTATTTCAGAAAACACATTTTATTCCACGAAATTCTTACCCCAGACATTCTCATATGCAGTGTAATTGGACCATGGGTGTGTGTGTGTGGAAATGAAAAACGGCATAAGCATCGGTGCACAAAGTCACAGAAGCCACGGCACCAGCGGAGATCTGTCTGCATTGGTTGTAAAGGGATTTCTGGACGTGGAAAGAACAGCGTGTCACCATTTTAATGACTATGACTACATTTCTGACAGAGGGGTGAAATAATTTTCAAAAGAGCTTGTGGGAGGACCTGAACGCCTTAAAGGTCAGTCACCATGGAAACACTAATAGTAACATACAGTGAGCAGATAAGTATGTAACTAAACGCTTGACAACTCCACTGCAGAAATAATACAATTTTGGAATGAACTGAACTGAACTGAACATGTTGTGTTGTCTGTTGCTGCCTTCATGTGCTCTGGTAGGAATGTGCCGTTCCAAGTGCAAAGTGGAAATTACGAGTGCATTGTATTCAAGTGCTTTTGTAAAAGTGAAATATAAAAAACAACAGCAATACAATATAAATTCACGTGAGAAAGTCGTCTACAATCCGCAACTGAACTACAGCTTCTTTGTATTGGCCTCGATCGGTAAAACATATCAAGTTTGGCCCATTTTTCGCACAACGATAAAGAGATGATATTAAAAATGAGTAGCTAAAAGTGTAGGCTTCATAACAATCAGCTAAAAGGCATGAAAAACATATTATTGTTGCTCCCTGTTGTGTTGAAAGGTCAAAGATTATCCCATCATGGATATCAAAATTATTTCCCCAGTTTCCCAGTGGCATTCATGTGCAATTTTCCACTCGGCAAGTGGTATTTACCATAATTACGAGACCACATGAAGGCAGCATGAGTCCTGGTGAGTGAGGACAGTGAGGGTGAGCTAACACAGATCAACACATCAGCTCACTCCTCAGCCTTTTCGGCGTCCACTTCATATCAATTCTTTGTGATGAGAATATGTGGAAAAAACAAAGCCCAGACTTTTGTTTCACTTGAGTAAACAGTGCTTCAGCCAGTGCAGGAACATCGGTGCTTGGTAGTGTTAACATTTGACCTCCCAGAATGTCACATGAAAACTATCTAAAGGTCGCTTCAGCTTTTCTTTTTTTTCGATCTTTCTGTCAAACCAAAACCATCAGCCAAGTATAACGTGTGGAAATATTTCTTTATTTAAATTACTTGGGAGAGGAAGAACTTTCTGTGTCTAAATGGGTATATATTATAAATCAACAATGCCGCAAAAAAAGTGTGTTTGAGAATTTGCACATTTTGTGTATGTACTACTCAAAAAAAAAAGGTTGTAAAACTTGTTATAGCAGTTGTTATTATTCTTTATGAAGAAGCAGTCTTTTGTACTTTTTGTTATTTATTTCATTCAATGTGAGCAGTGAACACATTCGGTATCTTTTTTACTTTGTCTGTGAATATGACTAAATAGTGTCAGTCTAGTCTGAGTTCGTCTCTTTGGAAACAGAGGAGGACACGCCCCTCGAATACTAATGCACATCTTCAATGGGACCATGGAGAACACATCGCTCTCCCCCCTCTCCCTCTCTCCCCTCTCTCTCTCGCTCACTCACTTTCTCTATCTCTCACCCCCCCTCTCTCTTTTCTCTCTCTCTCCCTCCCCCTCTCGCTCTCTCTCTTTGCTCGCTCTTTCTCTCTCTCTCTTTTCTCTCTCTCTCCCCCTCTCTCTCTTTTCTCGCTCTCTCTCTCTCCCCTCTCTCTAACTCACTACAGGTCATCAAGTGGATTTAAGGCTTTGCGAGCTTTTGTGTGTAATTACTTTAGAAATATTTGAAATATATTTTTACATTTAAATATATATATATATTTTATTTCTAAATAATAGTTTGATTCCTTGATTTATGGAGAAAATGAAACCATTGTTGACGAGATGGCCCAGGTTCTATTATAACCAGAAATGTCACCGGAGCAGTCGACAGTGTCTCACTTAAAAACACATTTAACTGTCCTCCATTTTGTTTATTTATTTTGTTTATCTGTTTGGAAGTGGCATGTCTGGGGGTGGCTATTTCTGCTAGGCCACCCCAGGTGCCACCCCACTCAGGGAAACTGAGGAAGCATGAAGAAGAAAATTTGTGACAGTGTTTCCTCTTTGAATATTAATGCTATAATGCAAGTTGGCACAATGAACATTACTATTACTAAGCAAAAAAATATTGCTGACTGGCACTTTGTAAGTAACAAAATCCAACCCATGTTGTTGTGGCGTTAGCATTAGTTAGTGGTGGCACAGCTTGGATTTTGGTTATTTGGTCCAGCAAGAAGATTTTAGCACATAACATAAAATATATTCAATTAGACCTAAAGCTGTAAAATAACCAGATTTTTTTCCTCACTTTACCCTCATTTCAAATTAATGCTTGAGTTTGGGTGACCAGCAAGCCTGACCTTGAAACTTGGAAAACCAGCTTCGAGAAGCTTCATCATCACTGCAGCTGACATCAGACGTGAGTCTGACATGCATAGAAATGATGATCCTCCATACTGTCAGTCCTACCACAATGTTGAATGAACTCTAGAATACGTTTGTGGCTAATTTGTAAGGCCCTTGGAGTACTTTATAAAATTGATTTGGCCCTTGATGTGAAAAAGGTTCCCCACTCTGGTGTAGAGGTTAGACTGCAGCACTTGGTGCGTAACACAAAGAGGCTTCAATAGCTGCGGCTTTTCTCTCTCAAATGAATACGTTGTTGAATCTTTTTTCCCACTTTCAGTCAAATGTTTTTGTTCATTATGATGTGTTTATAATGTCTTAATTAAAAAGCACTTACATTCGTGAGTTTTTTGTTTTTTTCTTAACCTGAGTTGGAGGAACTACACTTTAGCAGCTCCTCCACAAACTTACAGAGGCCGACCGACTCTTTTCCTATTGGAATCTGTAAGAATGTAATATGTGTTTATTTTTATTTGTTTAGAGACACTGTTGAACAACAATGATCTGAACAGAGCCTGTTCGACAGGCTTTCCTTCTTCAGAGAGGACAGGGTTATCTCAAAGGGAGGTCCATGCACCCTTCTCAGCTTCTTCAGTCCGGCCATCAGGGAGAAGAGTTTCAATCTGATCCCAATGACTGAAGGGCAGCTTCATCCACCAGGCTGTCCCTCTGCTACCTTCTATAGCCGAAGTATTGTTCTTTTTGAGAGGAGCATTTTTAAATTTTACATTTCTGCTTAGTAACATTAACAATGAAACCAAATAAACTAAACCTGACACTACAAACATTTTGAGATGTTACATCAAGTTGGGCCAGGTGTGCAAATATTTTGAGTGGATTATGTTTTGAGCTGTCATGGGACTGAGGCCAAGGGAGGCCAAGGTCAAGGTCAGCTTTATGCATGAAGCACATTTACAACAACACTGTGCATAAAACATTTAGTTCAACTTCACACTAATAATATAACTCAACTAGTGAAACTAAAACATCAATGACACAAAAGAACAGGAAAAAAAAAAAGAATTAATGAAACAGCTCAACTTCTATTAAAAGAAGGTGAAAACAAATATGTTTTAAGTAGAATTTGAAACCGGGCGGTCTGGGCCAATGAGACACTGAGGGGTATATTCCAAAGTCAGAGGCCAGCAGCAGCATAAGCCCTGTGTCCTCTAGTTTTTAAATGTGTCTATGACCGGAGCACATCCAGGCGGAGCGGGTCGGCGGAGCAGATTCCCCCGGAGGTGGCATGCACAGACAACAGCGCGGAAAGAGGCCTTTTCAACATTTAAGGTGGAATCAAATTCCTCTTCTGTTTGACTGGAATCTAAACCAGCTGCATTCGATAGTTTCAGTAGTTATTCCATATTCCATAATAAAAACAACTATAATAAAATATAACAATTGTCATAAATAATAACAATAAAACACAAGAAAAACTAGTATTTGTACAATTCACAGTAGGTTCTGAACTTACAGAATGCATAAACTTTGTCTGACATGAGAACAATATGGTGGAATACATTATAGATAAGTGTATTTGTTCCCAGTGGAGACGCCTGGTCCCAACAGTTTTATGTAATGCAAGTACAGTGCTAACCACAGACAGAAGGGCAGTCTCTGGTTCATATCAGCTCACGACAATCGATAATACCAGGTCTGTGTAACTGTGAGTATGCAATGGAAAAAGGCAGACACAGGCAGAAGTTGTAATAGTTTTGAATCAAATAAACTATAGGCCTATTGTGTGCAGTTTGGATGGAAACGTTAAAATATTACTGGTTTACGCCAGACACACACAAACAGGATATCTAATCATTATTATGGTCATGTAAGCTTGTACACGAACTGCGTAAAATGTATGGACAGAATGGAATGAGTTGACCACTGTTCCCCAACTTAATCTGGTCATATTTTCTATAATTTACTGTTGGATTTATTTACCTTCTCGGAGCATGTGGCAGTGTAGCAGCAGCAGGAGCAGGACACAGACCGCCGCGGCAGTCAGACCCCACAGCGGCCGGACGCACTGCATCAGGACCCGCCACGACGCGCGCTCTCCTCGGCTACAACAAGTCACTGCGCCCGGAGTAGAGCCGGGGGGAGACGAGAAACCCGTGGCATCTCCCGTTAATCAGAAGTTGACAACTACAAACTTTATTCCAAAACTATCCAAATGTTAGTTTCCGATTGGAGCTTTAGAGTCCCCTGCTTCTGGGGTCCTCTGCAACGCCACTACTCCGCGTAAATCCGTTCTCACGAGGAGGAAGAGACACCGTACAGAAACAGAACTGAAGCTCCTGGCCGGGCATTGTGCTGCTCAGCCCGGCTGACGAGTCTCTCAGTGCCAGCTGCCGCAGGAGGAGAGAAAGATTCTTCCACCACGAGTGAAGAGCAATGAATGTGAACACAGCACTGACACTAAACAGACTGGCGCCGGCTCCAGTTTGTCTCTCCTCTGGACTCTCTCTCTATTTGCGTAAAGCCAACGTGAGTTTGGAGTTGGTTCATGTACACATTCGGACTGACGATATGGATAAGCCTCTGTTAAATTGCAAACATTTATAGGCCTAAAGGAGTTTATGTATTGTTGTTACGTCTGTGACAACAATACAGCTGACTGAAAGTGCTCCCACATGATGTATTTTCTATTTGTGGACATTTTACTAAATGAAATATTTTTGAATAAGTGACCTTTAACCTTGAATTCTTTTTTTCTTTTTTGTATTATTGAAACCCAATCAATAGCTAAGCCATTGGTTAATCTTAACAAACCACTAACATAAAGCAAAGGTGTTGCTTCTGCAGAAATCCAATATACATTTAGAGCATTATTCATGGTCGTGTATTTTAAGCAAACCGTATTGGAAGGTGAGTATATTTTTTCTGTACTCCCTTAACCTTTATGGGACCTCTGCTAGCTCTGCACCTCTTTTTAATTACTGTCCATCCAATACCTTTGACTAGTGCTGCATTTTTAAAATGAGACTGTAGTAAATTATGATAAAACTGCCACTTTAGCAAGTTTTTGGCATTCACGAGGCGTCCATTTAGCTCAGAGAAACCGCAAATCAGCTGGTGCTTGGATTGCTGTTCCACCTAATTGATTGTTTTGTCAAAGTCAGCTTAATTGTTAATTTCGCCACATACAATCCCTCGAAGCAAACATAAAAATGTGTACACAATATTTACACATCATCCCTGTTGCTGATGAGACCCATTGCAGTCAACTCGATGAAGAGGTTTGAGCTGTGCATTGGAGTGCAGTCATGGGGCGAGCAGAGGGAACAGGTGGGGCCTCAGCGCACATCCTTGGGGGATTAAAAGGCATGAATCAACATACAAATTAGATTACGCCAATGAAGTAAAAACATAATTTATGGGGTCTCGTCAGGTGATGAAGAACAAATTCTCAAGCAATAATTCTCAAGGATGGCATATGCAAATAGATTTGTAATGAATGATTTCAAGTCATGACTCAATTTATCATGCACATTTTAAATATGCCCAGCATTAACATTTGAGAGAGACTGAACCGCTAAACTAATTCAGGAATCACGTGTGCGCGGTACGATAGCCTTATGGTGAAGGCTGCTGCACTTAGGGTGGGTACTTTGCTGGTCTCATGGGTTTGCCTCCCAGCTCCTGCAAATTGCAGAATTTCTCTCCTCACTTCACCCCCTTTCGTGCTTCAACTTACCACTTGACGACAGGGTTGGGTCTATAAATCTTGGAAAAGTGAGACCCAATTCATTTCCAAAGTTTTGCAAGGATCGTAACAGAGTTCAGATCTGATACAACCTCATGAAGACTAAATAACCTGTTGCATTATTGACAGAATACCTGGTCTTATTAGCCAATGTTGTATCTCCCCTTATGTCGGTATCCCATTGCGTTTGCTGCACTGTGTAGGAGGATGTCCAAACCTCTTCTGAACCTGCCAACCACATGTCCCCATTTCCCTCCGTGTTGACAGTGATTGTGTCCATCTCTCTCTGCAGACTCCACACTGACGTTAAGACGGCTGAGACATAATCGATGAAAGGGAAACTGGGAGCAATAATAAGCTGCGTTTGGACGATGAGAAGTGTCCAGCTTTAGTGTGATGTGCAGCCAGACATGGAAGATATAGAGGAGGAGCGGAGACTTGGATAAGATAGAATGCGTGTTACTTCTCCAATTCAAAATGATGGACAGATTCATCCTTCACTGCTGTCAACGTCACACGACTCAATCAAACTGGGATATTGCAGCTTTAGAGATAAAGGAGAGGGTTTAGGTTTGGATAGGAAGTGTTTCCTATTATTGGGAAGTGGCCAGCTCCTGTCTCCCATAGAGAAGCCGGAACATCGTGAACATTGAAAAAATGTCTGCCTTTACCAGAGAATATATCGTCGAATATAGTAGAGGCTCACTGAGATAAAAAAAAAAGAAGAAGAATTAATATTAGCAATATAATATAATGTAATATACTATAATATAATCAACATATTATTTGTGTCAATTTTTGGGATATTGTATTATTTTTATTGAAAACATTGTGTGAGCAATATGAATAGTTATTTGTGCAGTGCTAGAATGGAATAAATATGTATTGACGTGGTCATGGTATTCATCAGCCCTAAAAAACACAAGACATCAAAAACAAACTTCTTTTTTTTTTTTTTTACAAAAAAAGATTTTCAAAAATACATCAACATAGTGTTTATTTCTTGGAGGTTCAGATCTCTCAATAACAAAACAAAAAATGGGTGGATTGATGGACCCCCTCAAAAATGCATCTCAAGGAGCATTCCGAGAAAGAATAAAGAGTAAATTAAACCAATCTGTGTGAACAGTCACAAAGAAGTGGTCTGGACTTAATTCAAGGACTCTGTTGGATTAAGTCCAGACCACGTCTTTGTCTTTTGTGACAGTTTAGGGGGACACATTACAGAACTGCAAGCAGACTGCAGGGTTCCTATCCCTACAGAACTAGACATGATGTTTTTTGTTCAGCCATTAAAGTCCAATCAGAATTGGTCAGAGTTGAATTTTAACAGTAGGGCAGTCAGAGAAACCACCACTGACAGGAAAACAAACAATCAAATGCATATATTATTAAGACCTCTATTTATTTAAGGAGTTGCACGCATTTGGTAAATTGGATAAGCTAAACGTCATCAAAGTAAAACTTTATTTGTATCGCGCTTTCAACAGCAAAAAAAAAGAAAAAAAAACTATTAAAGACAATCTAGGCAGTTCTTAAAATTATATTGCAAAAAGACTATCTTTTGACATTGAAGAGATTCACAGTTGATCTCACTCAACCTTTTGAGTTTGTTACAAAACTCGTCTTCAGTTCATTTTGTTGCTCATTTTCTCAGGGGACAAAGGTTGAAAAAGTAAGAGTTGTTTAATGTTCAGCGTCTGTGAGAGATCTGAAGGGAGAGGCATGCAACCTTTTAAGAACATTGACTTGTTTTTTCTACAGAAGCCAACATGTATATTTCTAAATAATTTTCTCGATGCGCTCATCCTTGTTTAAAGATTGTTTATTTTGCAGTTTGTCGGGGGACAAACTGAGTAGATCAAAAACAGTGGCCCAAGTTTGCATTTTTGGGAAAACAGCGCCCTCTTTGGACATTTGTTGCGATCATTGGAATAACAATCCAGTAACAATCCCACATAAATATGCATTTTGCAGTTCTCACTCGCTTGTCTACTTGAGTTTTATAAAATAGAGTTTTCCCAAGTTGACTATATCCCTCCAAAAATGTCCATGAATAAAAATTGGCGTTGAAAACGTGGGATTATGTGTCTCATGCGTAAGAGCTTAGTGATGCGTTCAATTGCAGTGTAAAATGTATGATATTTTAATACACTCCCCACGTATACAGGAAATGAAAGAAAATAAGAATAAACAAAGGATACAGTTGTGATAGAATGCTTTTGAAAATATTTAAAAGGATAACATCAGTTGCATAATTATCATTTTATTTCAGTGAAGCAACGATTTTAATGAAGAAATGTTGGCCAGAAATGTTATTTTTATTTGAATTTATAAACTGCTGACAGGAAGTGACATAGATATAGGTAAAGTTTCATAGCCATTTGACTAATTTCCCATTGACTTAACATGGTTGGCACGGCAACAGTTTTAAATTGTTTACCTTCTTCTATGTCACTTCCTGTCAGTGTCCAATAAGGAAGTGAAACTATAAACATCACAAAAATGGCCAAACTAAAGGAAGCTGGGTACATTCTTTAGCAAAATCTTAAATATTAAAACTATGTTTTTGCAAAAAATGTGTCGAATGTGTCATAGGCACTTTAATGTTCTATGTTTGTAGCCTATTTTTCCTGCCTGCCTCTGCAAACTGGGGCGAAAATAACCTAATGTGGGAGACATTATGTAAGAACTATTATTATCTATGGTAAGAACTACTATGGTAAAAACACGCTCCTCGACCGCGCTTTCAGAAAAGACCAGATTTTTCTTTGCCCCACAGTCACTGCAGCACCACAATGCGCCTCGAAGTTCCTCCCACTTCCGGCAGCAGTCCGCTATTTGTCAAGTCAAAAGAAAGGCTGAAATCCGCTACTCGCTGACCCGCCGCCGTGCGTCTTTGTGCGGCCCAATATTCACGGTCTGGAGGTGACCCGGGCTCCCATAGGTATCATGTCCGAACAGAGGTAACCTTCCTCGGGCCGCTGCTGCTGGTGGTGCCGCTGCCACCTCCACAACCTCCTCCGGATGAAGGATGGAGAGGCCGGGCAGGCTGCTGCAGTTGTCCGAGCTTCGCGTCAGAAACACGGCTTACGAAGTGAGCCTGAGCCGGTCCTTGCTCACCTGGAAAAAACGTGTTTCTAGCTCCGTGTATCACCCGTTCAAACCAAGTAAGACGCCTTTAACCCTTTTTGATAGATCTGTTATGATTTGCTGTTGCTATCCTTTGTTTTGTTTTGTCCTGCAATCTTATGCACATTTGCGTTTTCTTTTCTTTTTTTAAACGTCTAAGGCCACGCTGTCCCATATCAGAGGACACTGGGGACATGGCAGTTCCGTCCACAAAAAGAAAAAAGAAAAAGCTTTGCAGAACTACTGAGACACGTAGAGATATAAACAAAGCACGATAAGTCTTTCCTGTAATAAAACCCCAGCGATAGTTCCGTACCACGATTATATATTCTATTGTAGGTCACTCAAACCATAAGCAACAATAGGCCCCCAATTAACCAGCCTGTGGACAGTCAGATAAGGGGCCAGTGTAGTGTTTTGTACTAGGGTCTGTCTAATCAGGTAAGTTATTGATAAACAAGAGCGACTGTGTGAGTACAGTAGGCTATGGCAGGACTTGAAGACTATGGATCTTAATTGGAAAATGAAATTGAAATGGGCAATTTCTCTGGTTGCAATTACTGCAGTTATTTAGATCATATGATATACGGGTGAAAATCGGAAGATTAGAATGTCGTTCAAAAGTGCATTCATTTCTGTAATTCAACTTAAAGCCACACCGCGTAGAATTGTATCCATTAAATAAAATGGAAATACCAGCATTTATTTTATGAGAAATATTGAAAAAAATAAAATAATGTACAAACAATTATGTGATTAATTGCTGTGAGAGTCTCATCTCTCCTAAGACATGACTTTAACTTTACCAGGAGTGGGTACGTCTCCAGCTCGTCTCCATGGAGATTTTTACTAAAGTCATTAGAATTTGAGATTGAAATAGGTTATAGGTTCTCATCCAAATCCATACTTCGAGGACCCACTGCAGTAATAGCATTTTCTGTGTCGAGCTGGTCATTAGGAGCATGTTTGTACTGATTGCAACAGTGTAGTCCAAAATGTTACGCAGTGTGCCTTTTTAAAATGTGAAGCTAATATATGATATAGACTCATTACTCGCAAAATGATTATAATTTTGATGAGTAAAGGCTATACATGTCTCACTTTGCATGTAATGAGTTATTATCATATATTAGTTTTTACAGTTTAAGTTGAATAACAGAAATTAATGCACTTTTTTAACGATATTCTAATTTTCCGAGTTACACCTGTACTGTACTCTGCAAACCAAAAGTATATTCTGACTCCTTTGGGCCTTATTACGTATTACCACAGTTTGCCTGCACAAACATGTCCTGAAATGCGTTTGATTCTTGGATTAGTTTAGCATAAATGAATGAAAGAACATTGGATTACAAGAGGCTATCACATAACACACAAAGCAGTCACGGGTTCTTGCTTCTGACGGATTCTTCCAACAAACGTCTGCTGACATCTCAGAACAAAGTGAAATTACATGGCGTATTCAGTTTCTCAATTATTGTTGCTGTAAAGAAAGTAGCTAGGCCTATGTTTTGGGAACTGTGTATCTCTCAGTGAGCGTCCTGGCGGGGAACAGTGTTGAATTATAGTTTTTACTCTGGAGAGGGATCTGCTGTTTGTTCTGTCCTCCACGGGGAACAGATCTGAGACGATTATTATACTGTATGAGCCCCTCCTGGAACCGACACCTTAACGTGGTGGAGGGGTTTGAGCGCCCGAATGATCCTAGGAGCTCTGTTGTCGGGGGCTTCGGGCCCATGGTAGGGTCTCTCAGGGCAAACAGGTCCTAGGTTACGGGTCAGACAAAGAGCGGTTCAGAAGCCCCTTATGAGAGACCAACAGGCCCGGTTAGAACGAGGCCGTCCTTCTGTGGACCCACCACCTGCAGGAGGAGCCATTGGGGCTGGTGCAATGTGATTTATTTATATTTATTTGAAAAGGGACAGTGCGCATTAATCAAGATTGTACAATGTAAATATGCCCGAGTTAGCAGAAAAAGCTAATTTTCATTGGTAATGAAGTAATGAAATCAAGCACTTCTGCTGCGTACCACTGTATCATTAGAAGTATTGGTGTAAAAATAATGAGGTATTTCCTCCATCAGTCTCTTTTTATAACTTTGGTGGCATAATAAATGCTTCATAAATAAATACATTATTTAGACGCATTGTTCTGAAGTAATGGGAAACCCTATTAGCAAGGACAGCTCGTTAATTCAAAACATAAACTTTGTTCTGAATAATCAAAATGAATTAAAATGTCCACTTCAATATACAGTCATTTTGTCTGGTGAGTAGTTCCATACGTAGTCTTTAACATTTCCATGGGCTTGTTATTAAACTGGCTAACTTTACAAACATGCTCTGAAAAGCACTCTTCTTGCTGTTTCTATTTCAGTTTTCCCTCAAATGTCAATTGCTTTTTGACCTGTTTACTGTATCTTGATTTTAGAAGGAAAAGGCATTGTGTAAACGGTTAAGTACAGCCTAATTTTTACCTTGATTAAAGTCTATAGATGCGGTAAAGAATACGTTTTATACATAGGACTAGCACTACTTTGTCAGTGTAGTACCTTAAAGAATCCATTTGGTATCAAAATTGGTATTAAATATTTTCTTTGTTTTGAAATGGATTCTGAAATTTGAGTATCATGACGTTAACGACACTAAAGCCTTGTAAGCAGTAGTGTATGATATGATCTTAAATGTCCCTGTACAATGCTCTACGTTCAAGTTCTCATTCACTGTTGGAAAAGTGTTGTGTGCAGCCTTTTTAGAAACCGAAGGCCGTTTATTTTGGTTGCTTTGTTTAATTTTAGCATTTATTTGTGACCGTAATTCCCCCGAGGTCTGCGCTTCCAAATGTGTGCGTCAAGTTCCTCCTCTTCTTCTTACGTGTTGTATGTGGTGAAATATACGGATGACTGTATTGCCATAGCAGCCGTTCTTAAACACATACGTGCATGTAAATGACTTGTACTTCCCTTCTCCGCTGCTTTGTATATTCAAATAGTCATGCTTTTGTGTCTCTTGTTGAGAGTTGCCCGGGCAGAGTTTTACATACGCTTTGTTTTTCAGTGGGCTCAGTTAATGTTTACACATTTGATGTTTTAAAGGAGTTAAGGAAGTGACTGGGAACATGCGCACAGGTTCTTTCACCGTGTTTTTAAGTTGTTGTTTTGTTTCATTTTGTTTTTTCTTAGAAATCATCCACATAGCTGATTAGCCTCCATTGTGGATTTAAACTCATGTTTTGAATTTAAAAAAAACAAAGGTCTATGGTGATTCAGACGGAGCCTCGACTGTTGAGCTTTATATTTCAGATCTTTAGGTTCATTTTAATTTGATTTAAGTGTATTTTTTTAAACACAGAATAGTCTCTGGCTTTCGTCCTCCAGTAGTAACTTCAAAAGAAGCATTTTTGTTCAAAAGATTACAACTCTAGGTTTAATACAAATTTTGTGTCACTGAAGCGGAGCAAAGGGTCAGGATTGATGTGATAAAGTTCCCCCTTTTTTAATTGTCGCAACCTTTGCGTTTCAGCCTCATGCAGTAATTTCTGATAAGACTGTGATACCTTTGATACTGCTACTTCATTATAGTTGCTCCAATACACTGATGTAGCACTAAATGTAGGCCATGTTTATTCAGACCACTCTTCGTAAAAGAGCTAGTAAGCCTCAATGAGTTTTTACCTGGTCAAATAAAGGTTACGTAAAATAATACATAAATAAAGTAGAGTTCTCTACTGGCTCATGTCGTCTGTAAGTCACTGACATCACCGACTTCTCCTGTTTCAGAGACTCTTTGCTTCAAACAGAGTGAACCTGATCCCAGAGTTAAGTGTCGCTTTAGGCCCAGTATTAAATAACTCAGAAGATACAGACCTGGTCCTTAGCCAAAGCCCTTTATTGTCTGCCCTCTTCACTTAGTCTTGACTTACACATCGCTCATGTGGGGAATGTTCGGTGAAAGACGAGGTGAAAGTAAAATTAAGTGTTGCACAAAATGAAAGGTTGTTGCACATAATTGTGACAAGTTACCAGCCTCAGTGGTGGATCGAGGCTCCACAATTTGCTGAATGTTATTACCACCTTTCACCTGTTCCATCTATTCTATTTCATCTGTTCTCTCTGTTTTGTGTGACAGGTCTGTGCCACAGCGTAGCTGTGTCCGAGATCATCTCGGTGCGAGAGGAAGAGGAGGAGAACAGCAGCAAAGACAATGGCAGCTGGAGGAAGATGAGAGAGAGGCAGGAGAGGGACTGCAGGCGGGCCTTCACCGGTACAGGCCATATAAAACGCTAATGCACAGTCAAAAGCAGTGCTTCATATGTAAATGAGTAGTTTCAGGCTAACTTTTGGTCTGATGTGATGAATTCGGGAAACGGGCCAAAACGGTTGCTGGAACACTCATTAAACACCACATCAGATCAAATCTTTGCCGGATCCTCCTAAATAGTTCCCGGATCCTTTTTCCTGAAAAACTGAAAGGTGGGGAATGCGTTCCCCCAAATGGGGGATCAAATTAACAGCACTGGTCAAAAACCATAGTTGCAATGCACAGTAGTTGTAGTCTTTGAGAAAACGGCTCTAATAATTCAATAATCTGACCGTTTAAAAAATTAGCTCAGTAGTAAAGTGACCACCCATTGACCTGAATACTGGAGGTTCAGTTCCCAAATCAAGACACTCTGTCTCTCCACTTCCTGTGTATGGTGTATGATGTCTGTGTGTCTCAGATTCATCAACATGCACTTTTCTGACCACACCATGTCATGCTGTATTTAAAGCTGATGTATTTCTGTTCCAGTCTCGTACGTGGAGCGAGGGCGTAACCACCGCTGGCGGTGTGCAGAGGTCTCTTTCATCTGTCCAGACACCACTTTGTGTCAGCGCTGGGTCCACAGCATCCAGGAGCAGCTGGCTGCCCTCAGTACGATTTCTATATTTAAATACTACTGCAGTGAATGTACACACCATTATTATGTTTACAGCAGCTTGTATTCTCAGTAATGGAGCAATAACCTCTGACTCTGCTCGTCATCTATCATGTATATAAGCAAACTCTTGTTGTATTGTAAAAACAGCCACAGACAGCTGTCGTATAGAAGTTTGTTTACTCTGCTGTTTGTCTAATACATGCCCTGACTGTTCAGTGACTGTATTGTGCTCTTGTCACAGGCTGCAGACCCAAACACCTGCTGGTCTACATTAACCCTTACGGAGGGAAGAAACATGGAAAACGCATCTATGAACAAAAGGTGGCACCACTGTTCACTCAGGCCGGCGTAACTACACAAGTCATTGGTAAGAAGCTGCAGGCTAACTACGGTATGTTTTCTAACTGTATGTTAATGATTTACTTCAAATGTCTTATTTTCTCACTACAGTGACTGAATATGCCAATCATGCGAGGGACCACCTCAGGACTGACGCTGAACTAAAACAATTTGATGGGTGAGTTGCAATTATTTCCTTGTGCAACTCGGGCATAAGTATCATTACTTTTGAAAAGGTTGTGTTTTAAAGCCAATGTGCCAGAGAAACTTGGTCATTCAATGCCTGTGTTCATCATTCCAGGGTGGTGTGTGTAGGAGGGGACGGCATGTTCAGTGAGATCATCCACGGTTTGATCTGGAGGACGCAGCTCGACAGTGCAGTGAACCCCAACAGCCCAGAGGAGGCGCTGCAGCCCTGCTCACTGCGCATTGGCATCATACCTGCAGGTTAGAGACATCGTTAGTCCTATCACGGAGTTTTTAGACCACTTTCAATGATTTCTCTTTTTTTACTTGGTCGACTAAAATGATAAATTCCTTCCTCAGGATCCACCGACTGCATCTGCTTTGCGACGGTGGGCGCCAACGACCCTGTGACCTCTGCACTGCACATCATTGTGGGTCAGTAACGTGCCAAACCAAGCTAATTTTATTACAGTGTGAATTTAGACCCCTTTGTTGGCCTCTTCTGGCGCTGTGCTGGAGTTGACGAGGTTTGTTTTTCCCAGGTGACTCGCAGCCGATGGACGTGTGCTCGGTTCACCACAACGACTCGTTCCTGAAATACTCCGTCTCGCTGCTCGGTTACGGTTTCTTTGGCGACGTGCTGAGTGACAGTGAGAGGAAGAGATGGATGGGGCCGGCCCGATACGACCTCTCGGGTGAGCAAGAGTCGCCGAACTCCCGAGTAAACGTCCGGTGCCACGGAAGAAATGGTTTTGTTTTCCGAGTAGCCTACCACTAGATCAAAAACGGGTCAATCACAACAAGTCTTTGAATGGACTAAACTAGAGCTAAACAATGTGTACGTTGGACTGAAACGAGCCTGAAGGGGTTCTAGTTGAAGCCACTTGGGTCATGGTCAGCACTGTTTTTAGAAGCCTTTTAGCCTCACAGAATTGTAAAATGATGTCTTTTTTTTCCCCTCCAGGTCTGAAGATGTTTCTCACTCATCACTATTATGAAGGAACAGTGTCCTATCTACCAGCCAAAGGCATCATGGGAACTCCACGGGACAGTGGCAGGTGTCGCTCTGGGTAAGGCACTGTCCTTTTGTATACGTGACTGTCAACTTAAATCAATAATCATTTGCTTGTCATATTTTATTTGCCGTAATTTAACACTTGTATCTTTATTTTCAGCTGTGTGGTCTGTGAGCACAATGGGGAAGCTTTTACACAGAAAGGTGAAAAGTACAAGTTGGATGAATCGTTTGACACCGGTAAGTCAAATGTCCAAATCCTACAGTCTTCAATTTATGCGTCTCTCCAAAAAAATTCAGTGTGAAGGTAAAACAAATGAGTAATTAGTGTTATTTGCTCATATTTCAGAGCGTGATGATGAGTGGGGGACGGTGCGGGGTAAGTTTTTGGCTATCAACGCGGCGAGTATGAGCTGCGCCTGTCCCCGCACCCCCAAAGGCCTATCTCCGGCCGCTCACCTCGCAGACGGGACCACGGACCTCATCCTGGTCCGGAAGTGCTCCCGCTTTGACTTCCTCCGGCACCTCATCAGACACACCAGTAAAGACGACCAGGTAGCAGAAAGATAATAAGTAACTTCTGTGTGTATGTGGACAACATTGTCTCACGCGTGTAATTCCCTCTCAGTTCGACCTGGCGTTTGTGGAGGTGCACCGCGTGAGTCGCTTCCGGTTCGCGCCTCGCCAGTGTCAAAGCGACTCCGACCTGAACCTCCAGGAGGCCCACAAGAGGCAGATCTTTGGTCCTCTGTGCAGGGACCACCCGGCCTGTGGCTGCAGCCCCCACTACAGCAGCTGGAACTGTGATGGAGAAGTGCTCAACCACACCGCCATAGACGTCCGGTCAGTGTCTTTACTAGAGCTCGACACACGCACTGGGTCTGATCATTTATATCAGTTACCACAAGCAACGTTCATAATCCTTCTAACGTCTAACATATTTATAAAAGACACTTGATTTAGACTGATTCTCAACTGATGAAGATGCGGTGGAGTGGAGTTTTCCGCCTCAGCCTTACATCGCTGTTAGGAAATACTGTATTTACATTATATTGAGTTTTTTTATTCAATTAATTACAGGGTTACACTGCAACAACAGTACGGCAACAGTACGGCAAAAACACGACAAAATGGAAAAAGTGACAAAAACGTGGCAAAAACACAACAAAAATAGCAATGAAAAAGCAACAAAAGCATGGAAAAAATGCATGGGGGAAAAAAAGGCCACAATGTGACAAACTCGGCAACCTTTTTTTAATCGCAGCAAATCTTTTTTTAATCCCCAATAGAAGAACAGCTTTTGTTTACAACCCCCACAGGGCAGGTTTTCTATTCAAACTACATAAAACATATACCTCCCATATGATCTGGCGACCTAACCAAAATTAACTGAGCCCTAGTTTGAGAACAACTACTTTAGAAGAAGAAGATGAAATAATTCACATCGCATTGCCATTTACACCAGTTGTGGATGTCTGAAGACACAAAGATGCACATATTTTCTGTAAGTAAATTATTAACCCAAAAAGGATACAGTATTGAACTTTCACAATTCCTCGCCACTAGATGTCGCCAAATCATCAAAAACACTCTCCCTCCTATGACCTGTAATTTTAAGATGGTTTTAAAACTGTCAATTGTAAAAAAAAAAAATATTGTTAATTAAACTTAATTTCACGCCGTCTTGTTATTTTTTTCCCAGGGTGCACTGCCAGTTGATCAAACTCTTCGCTCGAGGGATCGAAGAGATGACAGTTTTTGAGGAAGTCACCAGCCCTTGTGCAATATGAGCCCCATCCCGGCGCCTGTGACACTCCCACTGTACGCACTTCCTGTTTCTTCATCCACACTGGCGCATAGTTATGACATCACTGCCGTCGCCTCAAACCCTCATAGCATTTTCAACATTTTATCTTTGATGCAAAACACAAAACCCACTTTAGATCCATAATTTGATATTTTGAAAAATACTACGGTTTAATACTGTACTGTGGGGGAAACTTTAGTGTTAGCCAATCGTTTTTAGCCATAAAGTGAACAATACTCTTGGTCAGCCATCCAGGCTTTCTTTGAAAGATAAAAGTATAGACACATCTTGATTTCTTGATTCAAACTTACACTCCTTTAACATGATCCATTATCTAATACCAAGTGATGTAGACTTATCTTTTTCTTGTTATTCATTGCTTTTAGTATTAGTTATGAAGAATGAGTTATTTTTTACATTTTATTACACGATGTTACCATTATTTGCACTTTCATCTAACTCTACCATGCGCCCATCCAAGCATGCTGATTGACTTAATTTTTGGAAGAGGAGGAGATTCAAAATGAACAATACTTTAATGAAAAGTATCTTTTGTTGCTCATATTACACTTTACACTTATTGCTCAGCTGCTGTAGGCATTATTCCTCATGCATTCTCATTCGTAGGTTAGAATACTTTGAGCTTTAAAAGTCTATTTTTGACACAAATCGAGGCATTTTAGGGGAAAAAGATGAAACGATTTCTGTCAGGCTGGTCGTGGCTGAGCGTTTCAGTTCTTCCATTATTTCTGCTCCTTATGCAAAACACAGCCGAGGCGTACGGATATACTGACACAAAGACACCCGTTTTGAGAGTCTAATAAATTCACGTGTAGCTCTGTGAATTTTTATTTGGAAAACAGGTTGATTTTGCTGTAAAAGATGAGAAAGTACCATTTGAACCTTCCACTAATCAAAGCAAGACGCATCAAGACTTCAGAGTAAACATTATTACTTTAGTGTCACTTATCCACCCTGTTGAAACCGATTTAATGAAGGCTATTGTCTCAATTTGAAGAAAAAGTGACATTTTAAAATAATTTTATTAGTACTAAGCCAATTGCATATGCATTAGGCCAATGCTATGTTGCAACCAATTCATTTTTAAACACTTTCTTTGGTGGAAGTTTAATTTGTACTTTTTTTTAATTTTATTTTTTTTAAGGGTCCTGTTTTGTTTTGTGACCTGCTGTTAGGCGTCAGCTGCTTCAGTCGGACTTTTCTCAGAGACGTTTTTCTGTAGCAGCTTTAAGCTTGCGCCACATTATTTTCCCCTCTGCTTGTGTCAGAGCTGGTCTCTCATTTACGTAGAGGGAAACCGGTAGCATTTGAAAAGAAGCTGCTCCACTGAAACATCCATCGATCAAAACCAATGACTTTCCAACCCAGCTAACCAAATGCAATGTTCAGATGTAGCTGCATGCCTTTCTCCTGTAGCTATTGGTTTACATTGTACCCAGCAAATAAGTAGACAATGAACTGCTGTACAGTACTGTGCAAATTTCAAGGCAAGCTTCTTCTTTCTATAAAGGTTATGGGCAACGAAAGGTGTATTAATGTTGAGATATAAACGGAAAAGCTTACTAATTAGACTACCAAAGCACTGGTCCCATCTTGCAATATTAAAGACACAAGGATAAGCATCTCTACAGCACAGTTTAACTCAAAGATTTGCACAGTATTGTAGACTTTCACAAAAGTATGCTGAACGGACCTTCAATCAGTCTGAAAACTTGCTGTAAAAAAAAAACAACACAAAACCAAATGTTCATTGCAAAAGTTGATTTTATTTTTGAATGAGAAAATTGAGTCAATATTTTGTTACGTGTATAAATATGTTGCGATTGTACATCTAAAGGGGAATGGAGCCGAGCGCTGTCAAATGAAGACGTTGAAATGTTACACCTGCAGGTCAAGTGTGGAACTGCAGCTGGATCGCGCTCATACGCTGTAATGAACATGACTTTTTTTTTTTTTTATTGTGTTCAGAATCGGATTGTAAAAATAGTGGAATAAGTGACCAGCAGATGACGTCAGTGAGATTGTCTTGTGCCAAGGCAAAGACAATTCGCTGTATTCATAGAACTATTGGTCCTACCATTGTTTTATTGCCCAAAATGAAAACAACCAAACCCCAAATCTGATTTTCCGACAAAATTTCCAGTAAAACGTTTGAGACCGTGATCCCAGCTGGAGTTTAGCTGTTACTTAACATGATAAAACCTGGATATATTTTAGTGTCAATTAGTTGTCGTATGAATGATTGCGATTTTATTTTACTGCAGATGTGCGCACGTTACTATTGTGATTGTTTAGAAATGGTCCTGAACTAAACCAAATGGTGAATCCTGATGTAGTGTTTTGGCTGTAGCAGCCCCTGAGCACTGGTCGAACAGACGCGGTCTACCTGATATTAACCTGCTGTAGCTCTCTATCAGACAATAAAAATATGTTGAAGACGGCTTTTTGTGTTGTTTATATAAGCAGGCATTCCCAAAGCCCTGTGTCTCATGACTCTTGTATTAAACAAAAGATCCTCCAAAGGCCGCCTGAAGATGATAATCCACTCCAACACGCCACGTGTTTAGCCTTAAAATTACATTGTCACAAATGGAAATGAATATATGAACAAAATTATTATTTAAATCAGTGAAAAATAATCAGCTTGCACTGGGCAAAAAGTCAATTTCTTTGTACGTTTTAAACATGTCTGTGCGCCCACTTGAGCAAAGACTGAAATATGAACTACATCAACAAGAGTCCGATTTCAGAACATGTTTGTAGGGGTTTAAACCACATCTCCTCTGGAGATTGCAGTTTAATTCAAGTGTAATGAATCTTGCCACCATATTCTTTGTAGGTTCTAAAATGTTGACAAAATGTTGGTTTATCTACTGTAATGCTGTAAAAAACAAAACAAAAAACAAATGTTTATTCTGTACGTTTTCACAATATCTCCTTGTCCAGCCTGCGTTTTTATTTTCATTGTATCTTTAAAGTGCATATGACACATGATGACACACATTTTTTGCAAAAATATAGTTAAGATTTTTGCTAAAGATTGTACCCAGCTTTCTTTAGTTTGGCCATATTTTTGTGATGTTTATAGTTTCATTTCCATATTGGACACTGACAGGAAGTGACATACAAGAAGGTAATTATGCAACTGTTGAACTTGCTTCTAAATAAGTCATATTTTTAAATGCATGCATGATTATGGCTTACAGTACATTTTCAAAATATTGAAATTTGATGAGAATAATAACAAATAAAGGCTATACATATCACTCACTTTGCATGTAATGAGTCTCATATATCAGTTTCACAGTTTCAGTTGAATAACCAAAGTGAATGCACTTTTTCATGATATTCTAATTATATGACGAGCGCCTGTATGTGAAAAACACTGGGGAATATGTCATTAGAAAGATGCATGACAGCGTCACCTTTACAACCACAAAACCCCCCTCCTTTTGCACGTTTGGATCAATGACCGGCAATGACTAAATCATAGTATTAATTTAAACAAACACTGTGCGGTGATTGGCCTCATTAGGGAAGTCGCATTTGAGCCATAAACAAACATTTGCTTCTGGAAATGTAACGTCCAAACTTCCTGATGTTGACTTGTTCAATATTCAAAACGATAAAGCCCCTGGGGAGTCATTAGGAGGTCGATAGTTGCGGAGGTACAAAAGTGAGAGCGATCAGGCACTTGTTCACTCCTCAAGTCTGGACACTGGACAACAAGCAGGTGGGTGTTTAGATTATAAGTCATTTTTGCTGCCTATATGTTTTTGTCTTATTTTGAGTCTGTCCTTGTTCAGTACTATTAGCGCGCCAAATTAAACCTGGTATAGCTTACTTCCCCTGCCTGTGTTAGGTTGTTAATCACTTACAAAGCTTTGAGTGTCCAGTGGAGGTGTTCAAACACTATAAAGTACAATAAAAACGTCTTTCTTCTTTTCAGAAAACGTCTCCCGCCCGATGATGCCGCTGTTCAGTGTATCCTCTGTGTTTCTCCTGCTGGGCTTAGTCTCTGTCGTCACAGCTCATCCGGTCAAGTAAGGGACCCTGCAACAGAACTGAACAAAATGAACTCAAGCCACAAGTCTCGAAGCCTCGATCTTCAATCTGTGCCATATCATTCCAGGACTGAAGTGGACCGTTTTGGGACCCCGCTGAGGCGCCCATGGTCCACGTCAGGGCAGGATTCTGAAGACCCGGTGATGGAAACTGAACTCATGTAAATATATCCATGATTTTATATTGCCCTTTACAAGCTCACTCACTCACGATATCCTTAACGTGGGCTACTGTTCTGCCCGAAGACTGAGAAAAGGCACTGATTCAGATAGGATCACGATGCCAATGTGGTCAAGATAAAATGTAATTCACAATGGTAATTTTTTTTTTTTTTTTTCCCTTCCAGGCAGTGGCTATCGTCTGGTCTGGACAGGAGGAGGCAGCTCGGGGACATCGAGTTTTCAAACAGATACTCTGAGTTTCTGAGGTCCAAGGCCAAGCACGTGTCCGTGTGCGCGTTCCTGCGGCGCATGCAGGGGGTCAAGAAGAGGTAACGATCTGCAGTTCACCAAATGTGCAATGATGTGTTTCCGTCATAAAAGAACATTGTTTGCTGTCTGTTCACAGCGGAGTAAACACCGACACAGAGAGAGTGGACCTGCTGCTGAAACAGTACATGTGCCCCTCCGTCCTGTCCTGGCCCTCTGACCCCTGACCAGCGGCATGTCCTCACTGTATTTAAGTTTATTAATAAAAGATTTCTGATGAACTCACACTGGTTTTGGGATCTTTCTCTGTATTTCTGTTGATGGATATACACAATATATAATTTTATGTAAGAGATTTTGGTTTGGGTTTTTTCCCCGTAAAAAATGGTGCACAATAGTGTTTTTACATTCAGTCAAGTAAATAAGCTTATACAAATATATTTAAACAACCCGGGCCCTGAGCCGTTCAGTCCATTTATCCAAAGCAGCAACAGAGACAGAGGCTTCGTAAATCAGGACTACCCTATACGTTTCAACTGCAGGACTTCATTTGGTCAGAACCTTATCTTACAAAACGTGCAAAACTGATGAATTAAATCAATACTGAACCAACCAAACTTGAGGCCATATCTGAGTTTAAGATGTTCATCTCTAGATTTAAGTATTGGCTTTAAAACTAAGCTAAATTGTACACATTTGTAAGTATCACTGTCCATACGTGAGTGAGGGATTCACGTGGTCTGGGCCTGACTGTGAGTGTGACAAAGTTAAACACTTTTTTAGACTTTCTGCGAGCACTGTAGGTATTGGATAAAACACTGTGATACCAGTATCGGATTGCAAGTACTGTAGAATATCTGTTTTTGTATTCATCCCTCCCTATCAAATGAACAAAAGAGAAACAAACAAACAAATAAATAAATACGCTTCTACATTGTAATCAACTTGAGCTTCTGAATGTGGTCCAAAAAAGGCATTTAAGCCACTTGGATCAGATCTGGATATAATAAAGAAAGGTAAACAGCCTTTGATTTTTGTGTGAGTGTTTTGTTGTTGTTTTGTTAATGTCTATTTTTGTGAATTGTATTTGACAATTAACCCCCAAAGGGCTGTGGCCACACCCCCTGGCAAGTGTAAACATAATGTGGGCCTTGGATCAACCCTTTGCTCTTAAAAGACTTCATATAATGTGAAACACAAAATGACTCTTATCTTTAGCATTATAGAAATAAATACGTATTAATCAGTGATCACAGCGATTGTTTCCTCTTCTGCTGCTGAACTCAAACTTATCAGGATATGTACAAGGTTTTTTATATGGCTTTCCAGCAAACAGGTGAGCGTCCAGTGGTTTATGGCGGGGAAAAGTCCAAAACGACCATAAACTAAAGGCGATAAGGAGGCGTCGAGACAGAGCCCAGGTACAGAGTGGACCAAAGCTGGACTAAACAGTCATGGGGACCAGCACGGACCGCAGAAATCTGATGACAAGTGGATTAGGGGTTCTGCTTCTGTTGGCACTGCTTCAGACTGGGACAGAGGCACAGGGTAAGTATTGATGGTTTATTTACGAGAAATGTAGAATGAGGATTAGACGGCATTGTATTCTTGTAATTGCGTTGGCTGGGTCTAAACTACAAACAATATACTGTAAGATTGATGTTGATTTAGGACAAGAAATACAAATGAGTTATTGGACCAAAGAGTTAGAATGAAATGAATAATGACTGAACCGGAGCTAAAGCCAAAACTAATCCCAAAAGACCCGACAAATAGAAGTCACATTTGAACATTTGAATCAGCACTAATCTGCCACTAACTACATTATCCAACAGAACCAAACTCATTCACGATAAGTCACTTTGAACAGGGAGGAAGCAAGTTTCAGAAACAGGAAGTGGCCCATCAGTGAGCCAAGCTGATGAAGAAAGTGGACTCTGGATTCTAATTCAATTGACTGAGGGACAGTTTTAATCACTTGATTTTGAGTGAATTTGTTCCACTATAATTTGTTTACCTATTGAATACAAGAAAATATCCTACTGATATTACACAAGTCACATTTGTCCATCCAGAGCTGCTCTTATATTTCTCTGGTCTCTAGGCAAATTATGTCGGGGGGCCTGTATTTGCCAAACAATGTAGTCATTCATGCAGTATCCATTTGATGATGGCCAAACATGCCACAATCTATAGGTGTAAAGTGCAGCCAAGGCACTTTTCAATTACAAATAATATGTATATACAACATCAGTTAAATCTGAACAGACATTGGTTACATTTATTATTATATTGCTTTTGCTTTGTTATTTATTCTCGGCTACGACATTTTATACAAATGATGGTAAAGTAGACAATGCTAATGGAGTTTGAGAAATAACAAAGTACTGTTTTCTTGGAGTAAATTTCCCAATTATTTTGTAAAGATTTTAAAGGAGAAATAATAAAAAGGTTTAGTTGGGGCTTGTCCCGGTTTATTTGTCATTTGAGCCTCATATAGGCCTCGGTCTGATACTGGTGCTATTTGAATATTTTGTGAACGGATTTAGAAAGACTAAACTCATGTCAACTAACCCTAATCCTTTTGCTTGTAGCGTGTCCAACAGAATCGCTCATCGTCGTAAACATGACTGAAAACAATGCAGTGGGGGCAGTGGTCACAACCTTCCCAGGTGGCGTTACTCTAGAAAACTTAAGCCCACAGTTTCCATTCACACTTGAAGGGACAAACCTAGTGGCTACTGCGGCTTTGGACTATGAAAAAGTGAGAAAACGGATCCCAGGTCAGGTTTAATGCAGGTTCTGTAATGTAATATTAATGTGATGTCATCTTTGGCTGATTCAGGTAATACGTTATTCTTTGTCGATTGGCTGCACTCCTGCTGCTGGAGGAGTAAGATTTTTTTGCCTTATTATAAATGTGAAAGTATTTTACTTTTTTGTTTTGAAGTGTTTAATTAATTTTTTTAAGAAAACAACAATGCTATCATTACTGTACAGAGTGCTGAGAAAACCTGTGGTGGATTAAATGTGTTTGTAGGTTGTTTTGTATTCTTTAAAAGAATAAAATTGCTGTGTGTATCTGTTTTAATTTTCAGACACAGATACCAGTAGGCGTCCTTGTTATTGTGGAAAATCTGAATGACAACCCTCCCAAGTTTGAGAAAAAACTTTACACTTTGACTGTTGCTGAGGTAAGACAAACCATTCTTTACAAGTAACTTGTCCAGCCTCAGGACTCCAAAAAGATTAAACATTCCCTGGTTTTCCCACGTTGTTTTACATGAATTTAAGATATTTAATTTACTACTTACAGATGAGACAACATAACACATTAATGCTAAAATATATATATTTTTTAAATGCAGCCTTTATTATTTGCTAATTACACACCCATTTAAGCGAATTCTGAAGCCCTGAGTACGGTAAGTATCTAAGTGCTTTATTTGTCATTGTACAAGCGTACAACAAAACAGTGTTCAGGTGTTAGTCCTGAGCCGCTGCGACTGAGCCGCGCCGCCACTGTCTCGCCTGAATACCTCCTCGTTTGTCCCTTTATGTTTCCTGTAGCTCCTCTTGTGACGTCTCCACTGTGCTGCAGACATAACGGCTGTCAGTTGTATACTGACATTTACAATTAACAATACAGTGCTACATTGACTTTTCTTTCTTACAGAAGTTTTATCCTGACTAAATATATACATCTACACATAGATTTTGCTTTTTGTCCTAGATGACACCCGTAAATACAGTGGTGGGGACCTTCGCTGCAGTTGATCCAGACAACATGGGGACACTGATCTACACTCTGACATCTGCACCTGAATCTGCATCTGTAAGAGGAAAAATATATATATCTATATAGTGAAGACGGAGGAAATAGCTTGCCTTTTAATAGATTAAAAACATCCATCAAATCATAATGAGCAGTACTTTTGGACAAAAAGATTATAGTGTAATCACATGACAATGATCATAAAAAGTATATATTATTTATAGCAATATAGTTGCAATGATCATTAAAAAAAATCCATTAGAAATGAGTGTATTCTACCTTTTGTTCTGATTGCTGTGTCTGGTTGTCGATAGGATGCCTTCAAACTGGCGGCTTCAGATGTGCCTGACATCCTTGTGGCAAAACTTCTGCAGTTTAACGACATTAAAACTGTTCAACTGACACTGACAGTTCAGGTGAGAGGTGCAGGACATAAACCAAAGATTTCCATGGAATTCAAATGGTTTCACACAGAGAAGTGCAACTACTTAATGTTGTTGCAATTACGATTACTAATGTGATCACCTAAAAAAGCATTAAAAGGTCTGTGACGAATTAAAACTTTTATCAGGTACAGACCAACATAGATTCAATTGCCATTTTAGTCACAAAACACACAGGAATATTTATTTCCTCCCAGACAGCACACAGTAGAAATATTGTGTCAATCTATGCACATCTAACTTCATACAGTTCAATTCACTTTACAACTTTGAAAAAGTGAGTGAAATCTAAATTGCTGAGTATTACAACCTAAAGAAGGACAAGAAGTACCCTTGCTAGTGCTACTTCTATTCCTATAACTAATGCTACTAGAGTACTTCTGAGCATCTGAACATTCATATCATTTAAATCTGTTTTTAAGTGGGAATTAGATTAGGTATATAGATAGATTTGCATCCTGTTCAGCAACATAGAAGGAAGGACTTTATTTGTAGAATGGTAAGGGATATGGTAAATTTGTGTAGGGATTTTTAAGCTCCACTGGACACTCAGCACTCTTTTCACAGTATGCACTGCAATGCAGTAGGCATGCAGAACATTTGGATACCAAGATATTGTAATTATTGTATATACAATTAAGGATATATGTTAAACCATTCTTTCTGTTTCAGGACACAGACCCCCCCACCTCGGGTCACACAGACAGCACCACCATCGACATCACCGTCACAGACGTAGACAACCGTCCGCCCTGGTTCCAGCCCTGTGACGAGGTGGTCACCCAGGGGGTCACAATCTGTCCCAACACAGGATACAGGGGAACCGTCAACCTCGGAGAGCAAACGGTCAGTCCACAGACTGAACACATCGATATATATGACTGTAAATAAAAAATAAAAAATGTCAAAGTGCATATAAACCAAGGTATCAAAAAATAAATTTTATTGACCAAAAAAGGTCAATAAAGTAATTTTTGATAATTGACGGAACAAAATCTTTACTGTATCTACAAGAGTATCTGTAACAGGGGTTTTCAAACTGTAGTACCTGGGCCAATGGTGGCACAGACATTTTTGGTACTTACTTATTCTACCGTAAACTGCTTATTACTAATGATGTGTTATTTTTTGTTTTACCTTGGTCCATAGCTATTGCTTACTCCCATTGACCAACATTTGTTTGTCGTTTTTCAGTCTGGAACATTGCCTCTGCTGCCACAAAAAATTCTGGCCATAGACGGAGACAAAGGAATAAACGAGCCGATAAAATACTCTATCATCAGTGGTGAGTGAACTTAACATTCACACAGAAGTTGTGTTGCATGAAATGGCCAGAACTGACAGTAAGGTCGACATCCAGTCACTAGTTAGACCTACTCAGAAGGTTGAAGATTCACATCGGCTCTTTATCAAACACTTTATTCTGGACACTGTCATCTAATTTTGGAAAGTCTTTCGGGATTGTGCAAAAGACTTCTGTCAAATCCATTATTCAGGGGTGCACATCGCACTAGGCTACTACAAAGACATATAGCACACAGTCACGTGCAACTTCAAAAGCTGTGTGAGATTACAGAATAAATGACATGCTGAATGTTTTACTTTCTTCAGGCGATGAGGGTCTGTTTCAGATCGGAGAAAACACCGGGGACATCACGCTGTTGACGGTGGTCAACGTGACAAGGACTGTGCACATGTCTGTGATGGTAACAGGAAAAAACGTTGATGTTTTTATACCTTATTTTCCACCATATAAACAATGTCTTAATGTCATATGTTAAGAGATTGAGATCTTATTGTTGTCATGATTATTGAACTAGTGAATTTGTGTAGGTTCTTGGTTTTCCAGGACTTTTACATTTAAGTAGGCCTAGGTGACGATATTTGTTCAAATATTGTCACCTGGACAAATATCGTCCAGTTGATGATATTTCAAAAATCAGTCATAAAATGGATGAATGAATCTTTATGCTGCGTTTGTGCCTGTGTGTCTCTTTCAGGCCTATCAAGCCATAAACACACACCAGTTTGCTACGACCAGCCTCACCATGGAAGTGGTGATCAAAAGTGACCATAGGCCGCAGTTTGAAAAGGCGCAGTACGAGGCGATGGTGCAGGGAGTCGGGACCATTGCTGTGGAGGCTGCGGACAAAAACAAAGCTGTGAAAATACTGGCGACTGACCAGGACTATGCTGCCACTGGGGTGAGCGAACATGAGCCTAAGGACTTGAGCATGGAGCTGATAAACAAAGACTCTGTGATGCATTTGTAAATCAAACCATCTGCAGACATTCAAAAGAGAAATGACTACATGGCAGAGCAAAGAGACCTGGATACACAGGGACACACACTTTTATCAAAAGTTGTCAATACATTTTCTCTTGGTTTTTGCACAGGGTATAAATCCTAATATTGTCTACTCCATTTCGGGAAGCACTGCCTTTTCAGTCATTGGTGGATTCTTGTTCATGACCACTGAGGTTGCTGCTGGATCATATAATATGGAGGTAATTTTTCTTTACACAGTATTTAGGCTCATGTGTTTTTAGTCTGAAGAATTACTTGTATACAAATGTATACAACTGATCTAGAACAGTGGTTCCCAACCTGGGAAAGAGGGGCGCCTGGGATTGCAAGGGGGGGCCCAGAACTTTGCCTGGTCAGAGGGTCAGGTCATAAATTATATTATTTGAGCAAAATAAATGGTCTAAATCCTCAAATATGACTGAGTAAGGACTACAGGTGCATTAAACACTCCAATTTCAGTCTATTTGTTTGGGCCACAGTTTTGAACAGGGGGGACGCTGCCCATCTACAGCACGCGCAGCGGGGGCTTCAAGGAAAAAAGATTGGGAACCACTGATCTAGAACATAAAACATCAAAATGAAAGCCTAACTTGGTTCATTCATTCAGGTCAAAGCCGTTGACACAAAAAACATTGAGGAAGCGACTGCTCTGCTCGTAGTGGAGGTGGTGGAAGGTAGGACAAAGCACAGGCTTCATGGCAGGAGCACAAACAAATGCTGACCAATTATTAGCTATTCTGACAACATGAAGATGAAATTATTGCTGCTTTTGCTTCCGTAACTAAATTACGCAATGCTGAAACGATTACTAGCCATCTAAACATGTATTAGCATTTAGCATGAGTACTTCTTATATTTTTAACTGAATGTCCAAGTGTTTATGTTTGAAAGCACAAATTAAGGTTTAAACTACACCAATACGAATACAGGCCAGTTTAAGATGTCCACAATATGCTACGGTGATACAAATGATACAAACACCACTTTGTTTATCTCTAGGCTGTACAGGCTCTTTACTTTGGTTTGATATAAAGCTTTAGTGGTGCGAAAGGTCAGCAGTAAGAATGTACGTACTGAGGGTCTAAGCTTCGATGTGTGCTCCTCTCGCAGAGCCCACCACCACTGCTCCTCCGACCACAGTCTCCACTGCGACCCCTGAACCCACCACTGGAACAACAACTGTCCCTACCCCTGATACAACCCCTGACATTACCACAAACCAGTCGCCCGAGCCCACCACTAAACCTGAACCTACCGGCCCTAACACTGGCCCTACCACTGTAGAAACTTCTAAACCCTCCTCAAATCCCACCACCCCCGGCACCACAGGACCTAGCGTTCCAACGTCCGACCCCACGCTGACCACTGAAGGCGTCACAGCTCACACAGGTGCCCACCCTTACATCAAGTTTCCATTTTTGAGATGATTGGACAATAAACACAGATTTAAAGAATGTCACCACCACTACCACCACCTTGGCTCCGTGCTTAATCAGGACAAACTTAGACCGCAAAGTCTTACAAAAGGAAAAACTGCCCATACGGGAAATGTAAACATCGGTAAATAATGGTCTGGCTATCAAACTATAAAATGATTCCCCAAAAAATACCAGCTACTGAAGACGGATCTGAAAAATAAGGAATTTAGTCATTAGAACATGCTTGCCTTTCATTAAGCATGTCTGCTCAGAGGAAATGTGGCTGTCGGTGACATTTAAAGTGCATATGACTGGTTTTCACGTCTTTTACACCAGAGCAGTGGCAGTTTATGAAGTTTATGGAATGTGCACCTCTTCTTGTGTCATATCCTGTGCCCATTTTCAACAATAACGTCAAAAACATCACAAACAATGTCAAACCATATAAAACATTTTATTATTATTATGATTATTTTTGGGAAATCATGAATAGAATTGAGCTTACCCTGCTCTGGTGAAATGGATAAACAAACCTGTCACTTACACCTCAGATTAAAACAAATTGTCCATTGTCTGGTAAAAAGGTCTACGATTGCCTTCAAAGCAACCAATCAGAGCCAGCTGCTTCGTGCTAAAGCAAGAAATCAAAACTGCTTTGAATATGATTATAATATGTGGGTATAAAATTGTGGGTTCAGACTGTTTTCAGATCCCTTTCAATATTTCAGTTTTATTCTGTAGTACTTTGACACTGAAATGGTGTATATTTGTTTATTTCTATTGGTATAAATCCTACACGACAATCTCATCTTAAAATACAAACATTTAAAAAGGTTTGGAACTATATAACATTTGAAACTGAGAGAAACCCCTTTAAAACAACAGCTGTTTTTGAACATTCATAAAACTAAGGTTTGCTTTAGTTTATAGATTTAAGCATTGAAATAAATACGGGGATACGAATACTTCCTGAACCTACTTAGAGTGAACACATGCAGGTGCTAACTGTAGTGTTTTTACTCACTTGCACCATGGAGGCTTCACGTCTGCGGATATGGCCGCCCTGGGAGCCACTCTCGGGGTCCTGTTGTTCATTTGTATTGTGGTGATTGCGGTGTTCGCTGTGAAGATCCGAAAAGGAGACTCTGACTGGAAGAAGATCAACGAAGCCAGTGCCTTCAGGAGCTCAGTGAGAAAGAGATTTGTTACTTATTTAACTTTTATGTATTATTCTCTGTAACAATTGTTTTTACTTGATTTAGGATTTTAGAAAATAGGGAAATTCATTCATCTTAAGTCTTAATGATATAATACTTCTGTTTCCAGCTGGGCCCGTCCGGTCAAAAGGAGGGCGTCCAGTTCACAAATGAGGCTTTCCAACACGACGACAACAAAGGCGGCCCCTCTGGAGGTGGTCTTGGAAACGGCACTGTCCCGTCCGGACTGGAGACAGACAAACCCAAATCCAGGTCCATCCCGAGACCCCCTTCCCCCATACAGGACGACGAGAAAGAGGTGAAGCCCATTCTATCGAAGGACAAATCCAAGGAGGACGGGTACAAGGCGGTTTGGTTCAAGGAGGACATCGACCCGAACGCGAAAGAGGAGGTGTTGATCATCCCGGACAGCAGAGCAGACGAGGAAGACGGGGAGGAGGATAGCGAGGAGGAGACGAAGATCCCGAAAGTGAAGTTTAATGACGTAGACAGGGACAGTGGACTCGGGGAAAAACTGGAAGACTCGGATGAGGAGAGGGCTATGACGTCCAGCCTGTAAAATGAAGCAACGTGAGTGATTAGACAAATATAAGCAGGTTTTCATACGCCATTGACATTATTAGCTTTGTAAAAATAAAATTACAAAACTACATTTCTTAAATAAGGATTTCTGCCTAGAGCCTTTACTTTTAATTATAGTTTAAAAGGTGGAAATAGTATTATTATGGCTACTACAACAATATGAAATTCAATAGTCTGAATTTAAGGCATTTGTAAGGTTTCATAATAGTAGCCTTCAGCGGGACCTAATCTGACACTTTGTAACCATGGTGACATGGTTATAACAGTCAAAGCAGTAAAAAACTCAGTCAAGACTTTACTGTAAAAGGAAACAGTTTGTTGTTTGATACTTTCAGTATGATGTTTAACTCGATGTTATATTTATGGGACATTTTAAAAACCACCACAAAACCACAATGAACTGATTCTCCTGATCGATCTGTAACTGCAGCGTTGTTACTAAACTCAATAAACTTAATTGTATTACTTTAAGTCACATATGTAAATCTCTTTGCTATCTGTAAATGTTTTTCACATTTTGAGTAGCCGATGTATAATTTGAATTAAAAGTGCAATATTTGACTAAATATTTGACATGGTTTGGTCTGTCAATTACAAAATCTGATAAAAACGTGTTGGCATTCTTTAACATTATCAGTCCTTTTTTGTGTGCGTCTGTAAAGGGGCAAACTTGTGACCTGCCCATTGTGTGAGTTAATGATTATTTTCGCGTCTGTGATGTTTGTTGTGGATTTGTACCAAGGAAACACAGAGAAGGTTGAAGCCAAGAGATAAGTCAGCCATAAAACTGTTCTCCTCCCAGCTGTAAACATGACACACAATTAATGCTTACATGTTTACTAAAAAGAAAATAACTTCTGTCATGCAGGAGTGTGTAAAACCATGATTATGTTTTTCAAACGGAACTACAAAATAAAAGATTTAAAATCAAATCCTAATTTGATTATTTCATTGAGGTCATGACTCATGCCACAAACGCCCGACTGCTCAGCTTGAACTGGAAGATCGGACAAAGCCCATGCTTCCTGTTAATGAAGACGCAGCTTTAGATGCTTAAGTTGAGTGTGAAGTGAAATGATTCCCGATTAGTGTTAGTAATCAGTCACATTTACGCAAGTACTTAGGTAACTTTTTGAAGTAACTGTACTTTGAGTAGTTTTATCACATGCTACTTTTTACATCTGAATAGGCTAATTTTTAAATTAATATTTAGCCTACTCCTACATGCGTTGAAAAATATATATCTTACTCATTCCAATAAATCTTTATACTTTATGTTGACAAAATACATGTGTTCATGTACTTTATTATTTCTTTATACATTTGTCATTTTCTTATAACAAAACCTAACAGTGTGAAAATCTTTTGGTACATTTAGGTCACTACTGACAGTTACTCAGTACTCACAGAGCACCCCCCAGGACTTTAACTTGTGTAATATTTTAAAAGTAACTTTACTCTCCCCCAAGAGTAAAGATACAATTAACTAAAATTGTCAATTTGGCATGGTAATATTTGCTCCATATATAGAAGTGCAATGTCATAACAGCAAAGGAAAGTAGCATTATGCTTTGACTTGACGCTCCATCTCATGTTACTATTTGATTAGTTCATTCATTTGGGGTCCCATTTCATCTATATTTAAATAGAATCTGCATAACCTCTAGAATACTGTATGGCTGTAGAGCTAGAGCTATTCAAATTCACATCACCGTCACACAGCAAATGTAAAAAGAAAAGCTGACATTCAATTTATTTGTTGTGCCACACCAAACAAAACCAAACCAAAAAGGTTTAAAAAAAAAAGAACTATACAGATTGAAATTTTAGAATGGAAAATATTTACAGATGTACATTAAAATTCATAGACAATTCTCCAAGGACATTAAATGGTGAGGAATTTAATCATCTTCATCTTCAACGATGAGAGGTCTGGATCTACAAAAAGAGAAGAGACCAATTAGAAACATTCAAGTCATACAATCAGAACTTTCAAATATAGTACAGCTGCTGCGCTCGTCCAATTTTAAAATGCGTCAGTAATACTAAACTCCTTTGTTCACATTATAGATAAGAGGCCCCATTTTGACTACAGTTAACTCAAGTTATTTAGTCAAAATTAGGTATAGTGCCTTTATAATTTTTGGCAGGGTGTAATTATATTGTATCCATTTGTTGTCCACTACTACTATAGAAACCTAATGCCTTTTGTTTGAATGTAATGACCCTTGGCACGACTGCTAGTGTTATGAATAATAAATCTTGGGAACGAACTTCCTGCTGGCCTTGGACGTCCCGCTGCCGCCTGCCTCCTCCTCGTCCTCCACTGAGGGCTGCAGGTTCTCCTTCTCAGGTATTCTAGGTGGACCCCCAAAGAAGTCCCCGATGCCCTTCTGCCAGGTTGGAGTGGGCCGCGGGCAGACTGGGTTACCACCGGCATACTTGCCTTTTGCTGTGAACAAGACCTCAATGTCATGAAAAACAAACCTTTACCCACAAAAGCAGAATAATGTACAAAGCTTTGTGCCATCATCTACGTAGGTATTCAGGGTTTGACAAATGCTGGTAAAATGTTTGGCTCGTCATTCTTGTACGGTCACTAGCCGCTTAAGGTAATGAAGTTTTAGGCGTACAAGCGTCAACATTCAGGATAGTCCAAATATTCAACAGTTTTTTGTTGTTGAAGTATACACTTGTGATGAGCGAAGCCACGTTTAACCTTTTAAAAAATCTTTATAGGTGGCTTAATTGTATAAATGGGATCAAAAGCTATGTGCTGACCAGGTGTGGCGGACCCATTGCTGCTGGAGGAGGAAGCGTTTGAAGAACTAGCACCAAGGGACTTCCGTGGAGCCGACGCTGCCACAGCTGGAAGAGAAAAAAAAAACACTTATACACAAATACATCCTGCAGACAAACTAAAATCTAAACTAAAAATGAGCAGCTTTGGAACAACACAATGCATCTGGTTAGTCCAAGGTTCATATAAAATACATTAACAAATAAATAAAAAGAAGGTTGATATAACTCTCATGCTAAACGATGAAATCAACCACTTGTTAGTCATTATGTAGACTAGAAATACTGTGGAGGCAAAATAAAAGTGGCCTTTAAACAATTGCGCACTCATTGTCCACAGGGCGGCGCTACAATCTGGCGCCAGTTGAGAAAGAAAATGGTAAAAACTCCGGTTTGACACTTTAAGTACAGGTGGCCTGATATAACTCATAACACGCTAAAGCTTGTCTAACTAGATGTGGGGATTGTGAGATCTAAAGAGCCCTTTAGCATCCAGTGCTGAAAACCCGCCAGCACTCTACTCAAATGGCGGGAGATGATTGTTGTTGTGAAATAAGACATCAAAAAGCAGAAAAGGCCCTGGAGTTTAACCACGACATCGCTACTTCGTTTTTCCTAAAGCCGCATATTCTACAAATGTCAATAGTCAAGGCAAAAATAATAATCTATGTAGGCATTGACAGCATGTGTATCGCAATCAAGGGATAGGCTGTGTGCAATATAATACACATAAAACACAAAGAAAGCAGACATTATTTTAAACCATTTTATCCATACCTTTTCTGTAGGCCCCAGGGACGCTGTCGGCTTTGGTTCGGACCATGTTATTGAGTTGATCGGTTGTAATTTGATGCTGTTGAGAGACTCCGCTGCAGCAGAAGTGGGTGAGTGACTGTCCCGCCTTCGTTTAAAAAGATCTTCCGCGGGAGCGTCTTCTTCTACGGTAAGAGCTGGTCAGATAAACCCCATGGCTCCCTCTGTTGGAATCTAAGCCAACTAACTTTCATTCAGAGTTAGCTAGATGG
Source organism: Proterorhinus semilunaris (assembly GCA_021464625.1). Classification (NCBI taxonomy): domain Eukaryota; kingdom Metazoa; phylum Chordata; class Actinopteri; order Gobiiformes; family Gobiidae; genus Proterorhinus; species Proterorhinus semilunaris. The sequence goes on along the minus strand of CM038356.1, from coordinate 23,341,274 downwards.
ACATTTGTGATCATAAAAGGCAGGCAACAAATATTTATTAAAATGTGTCTGACTCTGCTAAAAACTAAAAACTGCTTTCTTTTTGCACACACACTTACAACTCCTGTGCTGAAGGCGGCGCCAAAACCAAAGTATATACTTCACTATATACCGCCACCGTAGAAGCAGAGCACTTGAACGGCACCGTCAAAACACTCAAGAAAAGTAAATTTCTTTTGGTTTACACATACGATTAGAAAGGTAAGACATACTTTACGAAATGTTTTGAATAACTTGACTACTTATCAAGCAAGTCGCCCTAGAATGCAGTCTACTTGTTACTGTTACGCCGCTTTTTTGTAACTATTTTGAGAAGTAAACCTCAGCCTATTCTATTTAGCTTTAGTAGAAATAGCACGCTTCCTTGCCATTTTCTCTCTTATACTTATACATTTCAGGCTTTTTGCTCAGTTTGATCAGTTTTTAAATACATCTTGTTATTTTAAACTAATGATTTGGTTGGCTGTAGCAGATTTGCGTCCAATGTTGGTAAATAGAGTGTAGCCTACTCAAATCAACAGCCTGTTTCTGTCCATATTTTTCTTTAAGATTAAAGACTCATCTTTTCAAACGGTCTTTTGATTTTTAGAACGCACGGAATTATGTATAGGATGCAATCATTTTGTGTTTTTCAATTGTTTTCATCTCTGTAAAGCATTTAAGTCTGGTGTTATTGTAAAGTGCTAAAGAAAATAATCAACTGTTGATTGAGAAATCAGCTGTTGATCCAACCAAGAATTGTGTCAACTCAAAGTAGATCAAAATCTAAATTTAATGCCAGTATTTTGCAGTATCTGAATGATTTAAATTCATGAAGAGCACACCACTTTTGAACTTTGGATAAACTTGCAATGATCAAACTCACAGGTTGGTTAAATGTATACCTAGCACGCCATGTTTGTAGATGTAAATAAATTAGAACCTTCTAAAAGAGTTTTAAAAGTGTCTGAGATTTTTGCTGCAGGAAGAGTGCTTCTGTTCCCTAAACACCTTTTTGATATCAATATTTTGGGGGATTTATTAAGCGATATATCAGAAATGTGCAAATAAATAAAAGCATGAGTAAACATCAATAAAAGCAGCACAGATATTTTGGCGGATAATAATTCCAAACCTCTATATGTCTAAAACAAATACTTCAGCATTTAATATTCACATTTTAACCTTATTTTCTGTTTGTTTTTACTTCTTTCCTGTTCCCAGCGGGAGAGATGGATGAAGTGGTCCGGCTGGTGTCGTCCGGGGACTGTGTGAAAATATGGGATGCGGTTTCCATGGCGACTCTGGAGCAGTTCAACCCCCACAGCAGCAGCCACCCCATTGCGCAGGCCTGCTGGAGCTCCAACAGTATCCTTCTCCTCTGAACATCAGCAGTTTGTCCATATTCATATATCACACATCTTCGATCAAATTCAACTTTGGATGGCATTTGATGTAAAAGTACAGGGCAAGTTTTGTATCGGGTGTGTGGTGGAAAGTGTTGTGACCTATATTATGAGTCACCTGTTGAATCCCCAAAGCCTTGACTGCATTTTCAGACCAGTACTTGGTCAGTACCAGCAGTATCGGAGACAAACTGGTCGTATCCAGTGTTAAATCGTCTCCAGTCTCGGTCGTGGAGCTCGCAGAGGGGGTAGGTGCACTGTAGTCACTGTAGATCAACTTAAAAACTATTCTTAAAAAACGAAGCCTCTAAATTTCTGAATACTTTTTTTTGTTGTGATTCCAGAAAAAGCAGACTCGAGTGTGTCTGAGCACGTCCTCTCAGTACGTGGTTAGCGGAGGCCTCGATTGCAGCGTTCACATCTGGGATCTGAAAACCAAACGTCTGCACCGTTCACTTGAAGTATGTATCTGAAAGGAAACTGCACACAAAATGCAACCTACGCCATTGTATAGAAAGAAAAAGGTTATGTTGTTCTAAAAGTAACACACAAAATAGGCTATTTCTCACAGTCCTGACAAAGAAGAGGCCCTGGGGTGCCGAGGCATTGAAAGATCTAAAGATATTTTACACATATATGCTTCCAGGATTAATCGGGAAAAATAATAGCTGGATTGTAATTGGGATAGGGACAATAGAAATAAAGGGTTATAATGGGTCAAATTGTAACATAAGACATGTCTTTTGTCTCTAGGATCATAAAGAGGAGGTGACGTGTGTCTCGTTTAATGCCAACGACAGCCACATCGCCTCGGGCTCGACCAGTGGAGACCTAATCCTGCACAGCGTCCTCACCAATGTCTCCAGCAAACCGTTTGGACACGGCAGCAACCAGGTACTTACAGAGGGGCTGGTGGTGCACTTGGGGAAAATGGAGACGCTGGGATAGCTTTCGAGCTTTAACTTAACTGCACCAAACTGTCATTTGATTTCTCCAGCCCATCCATGACCTGCGCCTGTCGATGATGAGGCGCTCCTTGTTGGGCAGCGTATCCGACAGCGGGACGATGGTTCTGTGGGACTCGAACACTCAGAAGGAGATCCACGTTTTCGAGAGCGCCCACAAAGCCCCGGGATCGGGACTGGCCTTCTCTCCAGCCTCTGAGCTGCTGATGGTCAGTGTGGGACTAGACAAGAAGATCATCTGCTATGACACCGCTAGCAAAATGTAAGACTTTTGACAGAAGCCCACCCCTTCCAAATTTGTCTGACATTGCACAAAATCAACACAATGCACCACTTTATTTCTGACTCGACTGCTCTTTATGTTCAGTGTGGTGCGTTCGATTCGGGTGGACAGCCCCCTCACAGCTGTGGACTTCACTCCGGATGGGACCGGTTTAGTTGTCGGATCAACGCAAGGAAAGCTCTACCAGTATGACCTGAGGAACTCTAGCGCCCCCACCAGGATCACAGCAGCACACAAGACCTCGGTCACCAGCCTGCGATTCCAGAACACCTCCAGACAAAAGGTAGTGAGCGATTAGTTTAAGACTGTGGTGCAGATGAGAGGAATGTGGTGAATGAACGGAGCTAGATACACATACGTTTACTTTTTGGGTCACTCTGCAGTTTATTGCTGTTTGGAACATTTGTATTTTTGTCCTCAGTCAAGTAGAAGCAGCTCCACGAAGGTGAGCAGCAGCAAAAAGTCGTCATCGAAACTGTTGAGCAGCAGCCACCCGGACCCCTCCAACAGCCTGGGACCGTCCCCGCACAGAGAGATCACCACAGGTTTGTTCATAAGAATGTGAAGGAAACGATGCTGATAATATTGTGGTATAAAAATGCAAATGCAACCACATAGTCCATCAACCTTTGTTCTAATTTGATCAACATGAAGAAATTACTGTTAAATTACTCTTAATAATTTGAATTATGAAACAATTGCCTGTTCAAAAGGCTCTAAAAGGTATCTTTTTATTGTGAGCCTTTCCATAATATTGTTACAAAATATGCAACCATAATAATCATACAGAAAATGTTTTGCCATGTCTTAACCTCTTACCCCCGCCTTAACTGAGCGCATTTTCTACAGTTTGGTTTTACTCAAATCTAAAAGCTTCTTGACTGGAGCTTAAATATGCCAGTGTAACGCCTACAAAACAGATCGTAACTTTTTTTGTTGCGTTGTCGCCGCATTTATGTCACATTTTTAGCGCTTTTTTGTCGCGTTTTTGACGCTTTTTTTTGTCACTTTGTTGTTGCGTTTTCATCCTCGTTTTTGCCGCTTTTTTCCAAGGTGCTTTTAGATTTGGGTAATGCCAAACAAGAGAAAATGTGCTCTGTTCAGGTGGGGGTTTAGAGGTTAAGTCAGTGCATGTTTTGGGAGCTGCAGTGGAGCCCATGTCCAGAGAAGCAGAGGGACAGCAGACTCCTCAGCCGTTTCCTGTTTTTGACAAGTTTAACGTCGGCAGAAACAGTCTGGACATCTTCTCTCCGGCCCGAGAAGGTTAGTATTAAACACATTTAAAAACATGACAATAATTTATTATAAGTAGAAATTGCTTTGTAAAGAAAATCGTACTGTTCAATAATGTTTGTGCTATTTGCAGACTCTCGGACAAATGGAGACACGCCTTTGGGAAGGACCCATGGTATGAAACACACAATTTAACCTGGGATGTTACAGTATTCAGTATTGCTTGTTTGATGTCATTTTACAGTGACTAATTTTGAGGCGTTGTCCAGAGAGGGTGAAGGTCCACGGCACACAGGACGAGCCAGTTTGGACATCTTCTCCCCGGTCAGAGAAGGTCAGACAGTTGTACATGGTCTCTTTCTTACCTTCCATCCTCTAAATCAGCCATTCCCAAAGTCCGGGACATCGCGGCCCCTTTACAAATCATAATCATGTACTATATTCAACGGAATTTGTTATTATTTACAGCTAAAATTACATAAAAAGCAACATCTAGCATTGACTGTAGCTAAATACTGGATTTGAGTGCTACATCGGTCCAAATTAATATATTTTCCCTCTCAAACGGAATATTTTTCAATGTACTTGTAATGTAGACGAGCTTTGGGGGGCCCCCTGTAATGCCTCTGAGGCCCCCCAGGGGGCCCCGGACCCCACTTTGGGAACCACTGCTCTAAATTATTACTCTCCATTGTTGAACTGAAAATACACATTTCTTTTCATATTTCATATAGAACTACAGCTTTTTTCTCTCTCTCTTTCAGACCGGCCATCAGGCTCCAACTCGTTTCGTAAAACCCCTTTGGGAACGCCAATGGGCACCCCTCTGATGGCCTCTGCCGGTCGGTACAACCCTCTACATAACACCTTCCTGACCCCTCCCATCAAAGAGGAGGAACCTACTGCAACAGACCCCAGGAAGGTCCGTGTTTCTCGACTGCATCTCTTAACATTGACCAACTAAGCTTATAAATTCTGCATTGACATCTCTGTGTCCTAATCTATTCTCTTTATTTTCGCAGTTTGACAAAGGCAACTCTTCAAGTGTTGAGGAAGAAGTACAGACACCGCCCTCATCTTCAAACCTACCGACCAATCAGAGCTCACAGCCAGATTCAGTCTTATTCACTCCTGAGCCGAGCGGAAGGAGAGGGGACAGTGTCCAGGCTCATCTCACCTACGGGTCACCTGCCCAACCAGAAACCCAAACCACCACTACGGCCGCAGCAACAGGTAAATTGGATATCACAGATAAAATGTGTTTTGCTCGTTGATACACGATTATAACCTGATAAGTTGTGCAAAACAAATACAAAAAAATAACGTATAATCCTGGACACATTTTTTTGCTGCTTTTCCTTCACATCTTAAAAGATGTCTTGGCGTCAAAGTGGCACCAAACTGCTTCTACTCATCGTTTTCATGTGCGTCTTGTTTGTAGGCCCCGCTTCGTCTGCTGCAATGTCCTCAACTTTGACCCACAACATTGCAGAGGCAGTGAATCAGAATGGTGCCCCTTTTACTTCGCTCCAAATGCACTTTATCCAAAATATGATCCATGAAACGCTGGAGGACTTCAGGTCTGCCTTCATTCATGATAAGTATTTAAACTGTTGTGTGAAGCTTTATGGTTTTACTTTGTGTTGTCTCCTACAGAGAAGCTTGCCACAAAGACATTATCAACCTTCAAGTGGAGATGGTTCGGCAGTTTTGTCTTCAACTGGTAAGATCAACACACATTTAAAAATGCCTTTTTAAAAAATCTTTTTTTGTTGAGCTTAATTTTAGTCATTGTTAAACTTCTTTGACTCCACAAGACCTCAGTTATGTATATGGAAAACCACAAGTTTGTGTTCATTTCTTATTTTTTAGAATTGCTAATGTAAGTATTTTACTCACGAAGAAGCATAAAGCAAAAGTATATTACATTCTCTCCCAAAAATCCAACAATAAGTGTCTATTATGTCAATAAAGGATCATCTGCTTTGTACTTTGCAGAACGAGATCCATGGTTTGATCGAGAACTACTCTGTTAACGAGGCTTTGGTCGAAGAGGTTCAGAAACTCCGAGAAGAAAACAAGAAACTGAGAACTAACTACTGAACTAGAGAACATTGAAACTGGAAAATGGACTATCCTTTTTTGAATTAAAGTGCATTGAGGAAAAAATAATATTTGTAACAGATTTATAGTTTTCCATAAGGAAACTGAACTATTGTGATCTGCTTGGTGGATATTCATTTTTGTGAAGACTGGACTGGTGGGCTTCATACAGAATCCATCTCCACATTGTCGCCCCATTGCTGATGCCTCAAGTGCTATCCTATCTGTAAGGGGTTTCAAAAACAATTGTGAGCTCATGAGTTTATAAACGCGGAATTGAAGCGTTTGAGGAAGTGGTTTGCACATTTAGACAAACACTGTGTAACTATTGTTTTGATTTCAACGGTATCATGTGCATATTAATGTAAAGTTTTGTCTAAATAATTAAAAACAGAAGGAAAAAAAAATACTTGGGACATTTACTTTACATACACGAACGAGTATGGGTAATTACGATATTATACTAGATCCATGCTAATTACACACTACTACAACTACAAAAGTCAAAACTTGTGAATTGTTTTTTATTGTGCTTAATTGTTATTTGTTTTATACTTGTTACCAGCACCTCTTGGCCATGTTTATTATAATAGATCCATGGGTCTACCTCGGGGAAGCGACTTATCTCAAGGGACTTCCTGGTTAAATAGAAAATAAAAGATATATAGTTTTTGGGTATTTAGGTTAAAATCACAATTTTCATAGAACAGTGTTTTTCATTTTGTTTATTGTTACGGGAGGCTGCATGGATCCCAGGCACGAACTATTGACACGAAACAAATGGTTCTCTTGACTTTTACACTCTTTGGCTGTTTACAAAATTGCTAACTTAAAGTGTAGCAAGCTAAACTGAAGAGGACACATTATCCACACATAATTCTGCATTTGGTATAAACTCTGCATTTTTATTTTATATACTTCTGTAAATGTCTATAACCTAAAGATAAGAAGTTAGCATATGTTGGCTAGCTAACAGCAGGTGACTGAACGCTCGTTGTGCCTTCGCCTAAAGTCCATCGAACAGGTATGAAATATTCAATCACTTACAATGTCGCCACATATTTCCTCCGATGGGTTAGATTTCGTTTTGCCTTGTAGCCTAATTAAGACTGCGTCTGGTCCTAGGCAAGTCGAGACTGATCTAGAATCTAATCTAAAACAAAATATTAATAAACATCTATTAATCCACCGTATGACTGTCCCTACTAGTTTTGCTCGTTTCACATGTGGGACCTTTTCTAATTTTGTGTGTGTACAGTACTACATTTCCCCCTTGTTTTTCCTTTGCCTTGTTTTCCTTTGCCTTGTTTTCCTTTTCTCCAGCCCTGAACCTGCTTCTAGGACTATGGCAAACCCATTAAGACCTGAAGTGGTCCGGCTTTACAAAAATGTGAGATCCAAGGTCTACTTTCATTTGTTTTATGCAATTGTTTCATTTAGTCCCATTGTGACATGCACGTGTGTGCATGTCACATGTAAACTTTCCTGAATTCCCTGGTAAAGTCGTTAGCAAATTGTTTAATATGGAGTTGTGGCTTGGCAATTAAAGTTGATGACAGGGCTTGCCTTTGGTGGTTTCTGCACCAAACATTTATGCTGTCCCATTCCATCTTCTCTTTCAGCTTCTGTACTTAGGCCGGGAGTATCCTAAAGGTGGCGATTACTTCAGGGACCGTCTGAGAGCAGCGTTTGCCAAAAACAAATCCGTCCAGGATCCAGAGAAGATTAAAGAGTTGATTGCAAGAGGGGAGTTTGTGTCCCGAGAGCTGGAGGCACTCTACTATCTGAGGAAATACAGAGCTATGAAGCAGCGCTATTATGACGACAAATGATCCGATTTACCAGACTAGGACTTCATTTAATTCCATATAACGTGTTTGAGTCACGACTAAGAAATGCTTGGTCTCATCCAATCTGCAATGGCACTGGATAATCTCTAAGTATGAATCAATATTAGTTTATATTAAAATCTCAGTAAGAGATCTTAAACCAGAATGTTAGAACCTCTGTTTTAAAGGTACTTTAAAATGAAATGGATTAAAATGCAATTGAGTGAAAGCATTGCTCAGTTAAATGTATGTACACAATTATATACTTGCAATAATTTGAAAACCACTCGTGTTTCTCGAATGCTACAACAACCTCATGTCTTAACATAACATAATGTTCATATGTTTAACTATGCATACCATCATTCAGAAAAATAACAAAGATTGAGTGTACAAAAACACCATTGAATTTTATTTAACTCTTGTACAGAACAGACTGAAGAGGGAATGCCTTTTAGCTCCTGAGATGAACAGGTTGGTAGTAAATAAAATTGTATATATGAGTAACACTGAGGTCTTGTTGTTCAGAGGTGAAACTGTTTTTAATCAAAGTGAAATCCTAAATGTTGTCTGGTCAGAGGTTGTTTGGCTCCAGTGAAGCCCCATCCGCCAGATTTACGCGGCAGATCGGACACGTCGTGTTATCCTGCAAGAGAACATTTCATTAGTCAAAAATGTAACATTAAAAGGTGATTGAACGTAAAGGCGCCATGCTGACCGCCACTGGGTCACTTAAAAAGGTCAAATGCACACCTAATCCCGTGCGTAAAAGGTTCCTCAATGCACCCTTTAAGGTAAACTCTGAAAATGCATATTTTATATTACATCTGCACATCTGACCACCACTCACTCACACCGGCAATGTGTGTCAGAGAACACAACAGCAGTATGCGCTGGTCAGAGCGGGGATTGAACCAACGCCACGTCACCAAGAGAACCCTGAGGAAGGCTTGTGGTAAGCAGCAGAAGCAAGTAAGGAAGACATCTACATATTCGAGAAAAAAATTAACATAAATCGAATTCAAACCATAAAGTTTTGAGTTGTGTGAACAATAACTACTGAGCTACTGCCACCCCGAAACATCAGCATCATTTTTTTGTGTATAATCCCATTTTCAGTTTCATGAAATCTACAAAAAAGTTAAATCAGAAAAATCTCGTTTACCTTCAGCCACCTGTCAATGCACTTGACGTGGTAGTCGTGGAAACAGGGCAGTATCCTGAGCTTCTCTCCGTTGGTGTAGTCACAGAAACAGATCTGACATCTGCACAGTCACCCAAAGTCAGACAATATGTTTCATAAAATATACAAAAGTTATCAGCACTTACTGAGAGTTTTCTCCTCCACCCTTTGATTTAAATGTATTTGTTGGAAACCTCTGGATTTGTCTTCGAGTGAGTTTCTTCGCCACAACCGCCCCCTGCCGCTCTTCGAACGCCAATAGAGCCTAATAATATACCAGATAAAAACAAAGGGGTCATTTACCAAGCGTTTGCTCATGTGCAAAGCGAATAGCACGTGCAAACGTCATTGACACAAGCAGCATGTAATATACGCAATTTCAAATGGTACATTTGATGCAAAATTACCACAGTTATGCTATTTTCTAGCTTGCACTCACTATTTAGCTCCTGCCTTGATAGATTATCCCCATACGGTATAAACCTCAAACAGAAAGGACCTGAAATCTATTCCTGTTTGCTGCTGGATTTCTGTAAACAACATTATAACTGGGTAAAATGCTCCAAAAAGGGCATGATATTGGACCTTTCATTATCTTGAGGCAGTGATTAGTGTAGTAATTATCCACCTTTTAACACAACTTTAATCTTTAATTGAACACATTTTCACCTCATAGTCATTTCCCTGAAGGCTGTCCGAAAAGTTGGGTATTGCATTTCTCCCCCGACCTCTTGAGTGACCGTGTCTTCTGTCTGGACCAATTAAATCTGTGACAACAACGAAGCCAATTTAACATCCTAAAACTAGTCACACAGGCCAAAACTCTCAAGTCACTCACCTCCTTCAAACCCAGAAACAGCTGCAAGGAGCCGAGGCAGATACGGATTAAACTGATGCAACTGAGGGGAAAAATAAGTTTGGTTTAGTTTGTGAAACATTATATGCATCATGGGCTCAACTCATCTGCTGTCTTTTTTTTTACTTGACTAAGCAGATGACACCATTTGACGCTATAGTTACAGTCTCACCATGTGGCTCTGGCTGATATATGATGCAGCTGTGGGAGACTGGTGATGTGGATGATGGTGGTGATGATGATGATAGTAATGGTGTTGGTGACTCCGGTGCGTCTCAGCCTCTTCTCGGTCAAACTGAGCCTATGAAAAAACAGTAAGTCAACTAACCAGCATCTATTTAGTTCTGTTTCCACTTCTGACCAAATGGCCTGTGTTACCTGTAAACTTTGGGCCAAAGCCGCATCTTCCTCCATCTGAGCCGTACGGACCACGGCCTCCTCGTCGTCACTGATGACAATCTCCTCCACCGCGGAGCCTGAAAGGAAACGGAATTTATGTGCAAGCGGCACATGCTTCAACAGCTTACAACCTATAAGAAACTATCTAGTAGATACTTCTACTTTCTGCATCATTAACTGCTCCAGAGGTGGGTAGATCAGCCAACATTTCTACTGTAGAAGTAAAAGTAAAAAGTACTGACCAAAATAATGACGTAGTAAAATAAGTAACATAAATGATGTGAAACAAAACAAAAGAAAGTGAAAAGAAAGCCCCATAAAAATGTATTAAGTAAATAAATACTTTTGCAGAATAAGGTACACTAAACAAACTACACTTATTTTTCAAGTCAATTTGAATCTTTGCTCCTTAAAAGATTTACTCACAGTGGGACAATCAACTATATTCTTACTCAAGTAAGAGTGCAGATGCTAGAAAATAATGTTACTCAACGTAGAAGTAAAAAGTACCGTATGGTAAACTACTCCAAGTAGTACAGTTACTTCAAAAAGTGATTCAAGTACATGTACTTCAATAAATGAAACCGAGTACCGCCCACCCCAGGTTGACACTTCTTGCAGCTTTGTTGAGAAAATGGATTGACTAAGGTTGTAAATGAAACTATTTTGGTAAAATATCTCAAATTCATAGATTTGCAATATTGCTAACGCACTGTGTGACTGGTAACACTCCACAGCATGTCTATTGTCTCGGGATGACTTTTACCTGTCGTAGTCTGTGTTTGCTCTTCGTTCAGCCACCTCCTCTCTTCTTCTGTGAGGAACGACAGTGATCCAGAGCTGGGCAGCCCCTGAGGAGTTGGAGGAGAGGGCTGCGCGAAATCATAAACAGGAATGATGTCTTCATTGGATTCAGTTGAAGTCGAAGCCCCGTCTTGTTCATAGGCAGGACTCAAGTACGACGAAGAGGATGACGCGGAGGATGATGCAGAAGATGACGCGGAGGATGAAGAGGATGATGAAGAGGAGGAGGAAGAAGAGGAGGAGGAAGAGGAGGAAGTAGAAGTGCTGGGCCGAGGAGCTTCCAACCAAGCCCCCAAAGGAAACACTTGGAGTGATGGAGCAGAGAAAACCCCATCTTTACGGCTGTCTGATGTGGCACGGTTAAGTTTCTGTCTCTTTTGACGGGTTGAAGGTGTTTGTTCAGTGGCAGTGAGCCTAGATGAGCCACTGAGGGCAGCCTAGTTCAAAACAGAAAGAAAGGACATCAGTGTTGTAGCACAGTAAACACAGGACATAGAAAGTTAACGTTAGTTTACAAATAACCTATTTAATAAGAAGATTTGAATATTACTAAACTTACAGGGCTCAAATGCTCTTCCCTTTTACGGCGAGTCCTCCTCCGTTTTCCAACCTGAGGACTAGCAGAAAACATTAACATATTATGCATCTATATTCTGTTATTCTGTACAAATAGCTGGTAACCAAAGTGAAATTATTTTTTTCAAAGATGTCATACAAAGAACAAATGTGCCAACGCTTTCTAAGTGTCCAATGGTTGTTTATAATATTGCTTAGGGAGTACCACAACCACTGGCCTGTAAGGCAGAACCAGACCAGACCCTCCTTGTCGTACCTGGGAGTTTCCGGGACGATAATGGACATATCGGAGCAGAGCATATCTTCAGGGTCCAGCAGACAACCTCGGTTCAAGCCGGGACGGTCAGAGTCCGAACTGTCTCCACACGCCTCCGCCATGATCTGTCCTCCTTTAAAGACAAGCTTTTTAAAACGCACTATCTTGTCTCTTGTCACTTAGCAACTACGACAAACAAATCCATTAGCAGTTGTAGGAAAAAGCAATGCGAGTAATGTCAATAATCAAAGCGTATGCGGCTTTGAATTAGCTTTGTTGCTGTCAGTTACCTAAACAACGTTAGCTAGCCTATGGTTCTTTGTAAAGCTACAAGAAATAAACCAGGCAATAATCCATCGAATCAATAGGCAATTAACCACCCCAAAGTCCGCAGTTGCCAGATTCAATAAAAAAAACGAGAGTTAAAAGCGATAAACCTACAAAGTAGAAATCCGTATATTCTACCGGTGCCACAAACCAACCGCTTTAGCAAACCCACAACAGGAATGTTCACTAACTTATTTCCGGTTTGAGGTCCAGGACATGTTATGACTTATCAGTCAAATTGGGCTATAAAGTTAAAATATCAATAATTATATTTTGTATCTGACGTATATATGGGTTATTCTGAACGGAGCCACTTCATGTTAAAACATGAGATCTGCGTTTATACGTTTATACAGTCTATGATACAGTCTATGAGTCTATGGCGTTTACTTTGTTTCTACACGAGCGCTTTTGCCAACGGGTCCTAAACGCTGCATTCTGATTGGCTAACTCAATCAGAGCCTCTGATTGGCTGCCTCTTCCGTTTGTGCAGAAGAAGAAGAAGCAGACCCAGACCCAGTTTATACAGTCTATGACACAGACAATGAGACAAACACACGCTGAACATGTGACTTATGTAGTTAAGGATTGGGTATCGAGAGCTACTGTTGTTTGATTTACATCATAATGGCAACTTTGGTCCTTGATAATGGAGCCTACACGGCTAAAATTGGATATAGCCAGGAAAAAGTGAGGTGAGTTCATTATAGCAAAATAGCTAACGCCAAATGGGATTGCAGATCTGGTACACATGTGTTATACACAAGTAAACGCAGCTTTTTATTTTTGTATTCTGTAAATTAACTTTGTAAAGCTAAACATAAACCGTCAAACATCATAATAAAGGGAAGCATAACTCTAGCCTTGCTGCTATTTTACTGATATTACAAGCAATTTATTTTTGTAAAATAATTACAGAGAAAAACAACTGTGTAAAATAAGTTTCTATTGCATTAACTGCTATTTGTTGCATAACAAATCTCTTTCCCCCAGCAAATGGACACCTACCCATTCACTGTCTGTGTTTAGCTCGTACACAAGTGATCATTACATGAAGGAACATTACATAACGCAATTGACTGTTTTAATGTTTATGTTTATTCCTTTTCTCCAGTGTGATTCCTAACTGCCAGTTTCGCTCTAAAACTTCACGTATGAAGACCTTTACTGCAAACCAGCTGGATGAAATCAAGGATCCCTCTGGTCTTTATTATATTCTTCCATTTCAAAAAGTGAGTCCACAATATAAGCGTTCATACATAATGTTTCTGTTGTTTTTACAAAACTTTGTGTCTTTTGCCTCAGGGTTATCTGGTGAACTGGGATGTACAGAGGAAAGTGTGGGATCATCTTTTTGGGAAGGAAATGTTCAAGGTGTGTTGTGTAACAACATATAAAGTGCACAATCATGGCACTGTCAATTAGAATAGTACAAGACCAATGCACATGTTCTGATGTAGTTTGTTATAGTTTGTGTTTCCCGTTCTGTCTTTTTGTTTAGGTGGATTTTGCCGACACCAGCGTCATCATCACTGAGCCATACTTTAATTTTACAACAATCCAAGAGTCGATGAACGAGATCCTGTTTGAGGAATATCAGTTTCAGTCAGTTTTAAGGATAAATGGTGATTTTTATAGAAATACATTTTATTTTATAATTATTTTCATTTGGTCAAATACATTAAGTCTTTTTTGTGCCATATTTTTGTATTTCAGCCGGGTCTTTGAGCGCCCATCATTTCTTCCACACTAATCCCAAACAGTTGTGTTGTTTGGTCGTGGACACTGGCTTCTCTTTCACTCACATCGTGCCATACTGTCGCAGCAGGAAAATGAAAGAGGGCATCCGCAGGTGAGAGGCACATCCATGACTTGACTCTTCTATATGTTATTTATTCATTTATTGCATAATTTTCTTCATAGTACTTGAACAGTTTCCAGTATTAAGTACCCTTCTAAACTGCATATTTTTCCTTACAGAGTCAATGTTGGAGGAAAGCTTCTGACAAACCACCTAAAGGAAATAATTTCTTATCGGTAAAATTACTTGATTTGTTATTATCTCCCCTAATATATTTTTTATTATATTTACAAATTGTGTTCATTCGACATATTGTATTGTACTGTGTTTATTTCAGGCAGCTGCATGTTATGGATGAGACGCATGTGATAAACCAAGTGAAAGAGGATGTTTGCTATGTGTCGCAGGAGTTTTACAAAGACATGGAGATGGCACAGTAAGCAAAATTATGACCAGCTACAGCTATGACTGCCCTTCAGGAACAGAATAATCTATGAATAAGAGAAGCACAAAAGCTTTGTTACAGTGTATTTGTGATTTAACATATTTCTGACTTTATGTTCCATTAGGGGTAGGTTCAGAAATGTTAAGAGACTTCTATGATGTCGTCACAGCTAAACACAACATTTGTGACATGAACTTTTGACATGAACATGAAGTGAAAACTGGACACCCCGATAATGTGGTATACGAAGTCACACCTCAGTACGAGATGATAACCTTAAACGGATCTAAAATGATTACAACATTTATAATATGCTTTTACTTCAGCGTTGAAGTCGAATCCCCATACTGTACATCGTACACATACTTCTTCAATTTTGTATCATGTTACACCATTTTATTACCAATAATAAATAATAATAGATAAACTTTGAAATAATGTTTGTTTTTGTTACATTTCAGGCAAAAAGGAGAAGAAAACACTGTGATGAGAGATTATGTTCTCCCAGATTTCAGCTCCATTAAAAAGGGCTTCTGTAAAGTAGGACACTACTCAACACTTTATTCTGACTATTTAAGACTCGTTTTAACTTTATGCCTCTGCCATGTGTTGCCCTTAGCCAAGAGAAGAGATGGTGTTCAGTGGGAAGTATAAAACTGGAGAGCAGATTTTACGTTTGGCCAATGAGCGCTTTGCTGTTCCCGAGATGCTCTTCCACCCCTCGGACATCGGCATTCAGGAGATGGGGATCCCGGAGGCCATAGTGCACTCCATACAGGCCATGCCAGAAGGTAAAATGGTGACAAGCAGCATTTTAATCTAAGGGTTTTTGAATGCATCACAACAAATGTTATATAGTTGCTTTATGTGCTTTAATTTAATTTGTTTGTCCAGAAATGCAGCCCCACTTCTACCAAAACATCGTCCTGACCGGAGGAAACACGCTTTTCCCAGGGTTCAAAGAGCGAATGGAAGCAGAGCTGAGGTCCCTGGCTCCCGCTCACCTCCCTGTGTCCGTCCTAATGCCGGAGAAGTGAGTCCTGATCCAAAAAAGATCTTAAGCTACCTTTTTGTAATCTTTGGAATTCACTGAAAGTCACTTATTTCCATCACTTACTTTTTCTAAATTCTTTACAATCCTATGATATTGTGTCTTGTGCAGTCCAATCACATACCCGTGGGAGGGAGGAAAACTTTTGGCCCATAACCCAGACTATGACGAGATGGTGGTAACGCGGGACGACTTTGAGGAAAATGGACACTGTGTTTGTGAAGACAAGTTTGACATTTAACCCGGATGAGGACCAAAACTCTACAAGTGGACTAAAATATTCTAAATACGTTTTGTTTAAAAAGCATGTAGTTAGTGTGTTGCTGTGTTGAATTTAAGTTGGCAAATAAAAGCACACTAATCAAGTCACTTGTTACGGAAATGAATGTAATTAGCTGTACTATGAAATCAGGGTGTGTTATTGGATATTAACACGGAAATGGCGCAAGTCAAAGCTCCAGGTTCATTTTGAGATATACAAAGAAGTGCTTTGTGAGTTCAACCAGATTTTGCGTGGAGAAAGGGAGAAGTACTTCTCTAAAATCATCGCAAACTGCAGAAACAATTCTCGCGTTCTGTTTTCAACAGTAAACAGATTAACTAACCCTCCAGTTTCACTGCCCTTAGAACTAATCTCTACATCTAAGTGCAATGAGTTTGCAATATTTTTTTATGACAAAGTCCAAGGCATTAAAAATGCCATAATTTCAGCAACACAAATAGCAACCCTGCCACCAGATAAAAACCTTGAGCTGACACATTTCACACCTGTTACTGACAAAACAATGGAAGAGGTTATCTCCGGTCTGAGTTCATGCACATGCTGCCTTGATGAATTACCCACTAGATTTCTGAAGTCTGTACTGACCAGCTTGTTACCACAACTTGTTCAGTTAGTCAACATTTCATTTGAGACTGGAGCATTTCCAAAGGCTCTGAAAACCGCGGTCATTAAGCCTCTTCTAAAGAAGAGCAGCCTTGATCCCAAGATACTGAACAACTACCGGCCCATATCAAACCTACCATTCTTAGGAAAAGTCCTGGAGAAAGTAATATATCAACAGCTTACTTACTTTCTCCTATCTAACAATGTGTTTGATACTTTCCAATCAGGTTTTAGGCCCCACCACAGCACTGAGACAGCTCTGATCAAGGTGACAAATGATATCCGTATGAACACCAACGCAGGTAAGGTCTCAGTTTTAGTTCTGCTGGACCTGAGCGCTGCCTTTGACACAGTGGACCACGGAATCTTACTTCACAGGTTAGAAAACTGGGTGGGAATCTCTGGTACTGCGCTAAACTGGTTCAAGTCCTATCTGGAGGATAGGACGTACTTTGTCGAAATTGGCAACTGTGTCTCAGACAAAATTTCCATGACCTGTGGAGTCCCCCAGGGGTCAATCTTGGGACCCCTCTTATTCAACTTGTACATGCTTCCATTGGGTCAGCTAATAAACAGCAACAATGTGTCGTACCATAACTACGCAGATGACACTCAGATCTACGTGTCACTGACGGCAGGTGAACATGGGCCTGTAGATACTCTCTGTCACTGCATCGAACAGATCAGTTTGTGGATGCAAAACAACTTTCTCCAACTAAACTCAGACAAAACTGAGATAATTGTTTTTGGCCCACAGACACAAAGACAAAGTGTTATCAGTCACCTCGAGTCTCTCTCTCTAAAACCAAAAAATCAGGTTAGAAATCTAGGAGTAATCATGGACTCAGACCTGAACTTAAACAGCCACATTAAAGCAATAACATCATCAGCTTTTTACCATCTGAAAAACATTGCTAAGATCAGAGGAATAGTGTCAAAACCAGACTTGGAGACACTCATCCATGCATTTGTCTCCAGCAGGTTAGACTACTGTAACGGCCTGCTCACTGGCCTTTCTAAACGAGCTGTTAGACAGCTGCAGAACATCCAGAACGCTGCTGCTCGAGTCCTGACAAGAACCAGGAAATATGACCATATTAGTCCAGTGCTCCGGTCTCTGCACTGGCTTCCTGTCACTCAGAGAATAGAATTTAAAACAGCTCTGCTTGTGTACAAGTCGTTTCATGGTTTAGCACCAAAGTACATCTCTGACATGTTAGAGCCGTATGAACCATCTCGGGCCCTGAGAACTTCAGGGAGGGGTCTCCTGGTGGCTCCCAGAGTCAGGACTAAACACGGTGAGGCTGCGTTTCAGTTTCATGCAGCTAAAATCTGGAACAGTCTTCATGAGGATGTGAGACAGGCCTCAACTCTGACAATGTTCAAATCCAGGCTGAAAACAGCTCTTTTTACCCGAGCATATGAAAACTGAAAGTATTTTATCTGCACTCTTGCCTTTTACTGTCATTGATACATTTTTATGTTGATGTTTTAATGATTGATTTGATCTGTTTTCTTGTAATTTTATGCAACTGTGAAGCACTTTGAATTGCCTTGTGTATGAATTGTGCTCTACAAATAAACTTGCCTTGCCTTGCCTTGCCTTACTTATAAATCACCTCCTATGTGAACATCCTGGTAAGTGTAAGTAAGCTGCAGTCTTGCTATTTACCACAAGATGTCACCAAAAGCCAAGAAATGCACTTCTTGTCGCTGTGAAACAGAAGAGGCAACAAGGTACACCCCTGCATAAATCCTTTGACGTCTCTCATTTTTAGATTCATTTTAAACACAAAACAATAACTATTATGCATGTTTTCTGAGTGAAGTCAAAGAAACAACCAAATGCTTTAAAACAATGTACATTATTTTAATTTGTTCATTTGTACAAGCCTCATCATAATCTAAAATTCAAAAATAGATTCATAGACGGCCTTCGCTAACCTCAGTTTGCACAATTTACACATGCTTCAAATTCAGCAACAAACCTTTTAAGTCCCAGAGTAATAATCCCAACTTTTAACTTGAATCTATTTTTCTTTATATAAAAAGTTCTGGCCTTATTGTATACATGGTTAACCAAAAAAAAAAGTCTACACACTAAGGAATAGTTATTCACCTTTTACCTAACACAGGAAAACCAGGAAAGCTCTGCATTTTAAATCAAAATCGACATGAAAGCATCAGGAAACAAAAGTCTAAACAAATGTAGTTTTGGAGGAGTCTGTGTTTTGCATTTTGATGGAGGGAAGACACTTTGTCCAATATGTTTCCATCGCTTAGGCGGATTTCTTGTCTCCTGGAAGGCAAAAGTTACAAATCAATGTTAATTCAATTTCTGATATCATTGTTTAATTGCTATTTACATCCCCATTAGCTGTCTAATCTTCCTGTGGGTGCTTTATACCTATACCGCACTGTAATAACATTGAATTGAATTGAAATGACCATATATGATTGGTTGCAATTATTTAGGTTGTAGGTACAATATTGTTTATTAATTTATTTTGTCAGGACAGTGCGTGTTCATGAACAACCATGGGTCTCCTGCATGTAAACACGACACGCCGGTTTGCTTTATTTGTAAACAACAAAATGTCCTGTCTTCATTGGGTCTTATTATGTATAAAAATGCTAGCCGTACAACCCCAATGCTACAAACAAATACGCTGTAAAATGCATGATTCTAAAAGGGGGCAAGCTATAGTACATTAAAAGGTGCATTATGTTTTTATGTAAAATAAATCGCCATGCTGACCACTCATACAGCCGCTGCGTCACTACACGGTCAAATATGCACAAATATAAACTTTTTTTTTTGGCATAAAAAGTTGCACAGTGCACCTTTAAGATATAATTAATTGCGTTGATAATGGGGATATTATAGCTTTATGTTTTTACAACGCCCCTGGTTGTATCATCCAGTATTTTTCTCATAGTCTTCTTACCTCTTGTCTTCTTGACTTTGGGAGAGCAGGGCTTGGACACTGTGACGTCCTTCTGGCAGTCGGCGTTGAACAGAGCCCTCTTCAGGCTGCCCGACCGGCTCTTGGTGTTGCTTACAGCGTCACAGGGTCCCCACAGGCCAAACTTATACTTGCAGTCATCTGTGGACAAATGAGAAATGCAAATAAAGTATACAGGTACAATGAGACCATTATATCTGTTTTGTACACATTGGAAGACAAACTACATAATTCAATTGCTTCTGGACTTCTTTTTTAATGGTCGGTTCAGTATACAGCTGCACATTCCTATCTTGCTGTTTTTGATGAAGTGTCGGGCATGTTGTGAAGAGAGAGAGACAGGAGCACCTCCAACTTCCTAGTCTGTGAACTGTAAACAATTATCTTGAAGACTGGAAAGTGAACATGGGTATGTGTCATTCATAAAGGTATTTACATTTTATTTATTTTTTTACCTTTTTACGATTTGGTTTTTGTGTAAGTTTATCAACTCCCTAACTATCTTAATGGGATAGACCCATGACCCTCTATCTGTATAATCCAGAGTAGAAACTGATCATTTTGTGAGCCACGTTCCTGCATTAATGCTAACATAGTTGTATAATTGGCCTTTATCCCTGTTAAGCCTATTGCCTTGTTGAGCGTTGAGGTGCCCTTTGAAACCATCAATGGGCCCACGTTGAACACTCACTGATGTCTTTCTTCCAGTTGCAGGGGACCTTGCAGTGGATCTTGTTGGTCTGGCCCTTACAGGTGACCTCCCGCTGCCCCTCTCCGCAGTCGCCCTGCTCTGGGACACACTTCCCGTACTCTGTCTCCGCTGTGGTGCACTCGGAGGCGGCCTTGTTTTGTTTCCCTACACAAACATGCAAAAAAACACGTTACAGACGGGACGCTTAATTAGGCGTCATGCTACTAGAGACCATAACTTTGCTCAAACTATTCATGAAAGGTCATATTTAGAAAAGACAGGTCTCGATCTCTTTACAAATGAGTGTCTAGATGAGAAGCTGTTTTAAGTGTCGGTATTTGGATATGAGTTTTTTGGACAACCCTAGACACATCGTTTTGATATTTGGCCTTATGTAAGGAAATGCAGTGTTATGACAAACTACAACAGGATAATACTGTCAAATGATATTAGTAATTAAAGTGGATGACGGTTAATTGGGTTGGATCTTGTCATGTTGAAGCTGGAAAAAGTGATTTAGAAATAAGTCTTTAATGCTCAAATCATGAAGAAAGATCTCATCGCACTCAAAATGAAATTACATTTTCTGAATTTAAGTGTACAACGCTTACCCCATGGACAGATCAAATTAGTTACTCAAATCAAGGACAAATATACTAAAGTAGATGGTACTTATTCCTTGATTACTTTTCAGTGGTTCTACAGATGAGAACCATTGCTGCCTTTTACTTCTCAGTCACACTAATACATACTGTACCGTGATGGTGGCAGCAGCTGACCCGGGGCAGGTTGACAAAAGCATGGCTGCCAATCAATAATTCATTTACATATTCATGCAGGCAAAGATACAGGCGTGTGCAAAGTAATGTCTCAATAATAGAGATGTAGTCACAACCAGAAAGATGACCGCATTCTCCTGTCTATTTTGGTATTTGCTCAAGCAGGAATTATTCTTGTCCTCTGTATTTGACCCATTGAGAATAAGTGCCTATGGAAACCGGTCATAGAATTCATAGCCAGACCTTGAGCTTCATTGATTGACTGAAGTTTTGATTCAAAATTTTTGCAGAAATATTTGTATCAAACAAAGTAGAAGTATAACATGTATGCCATACCTCTTGGACCGAACCAGAGCACCCAGTGGATGTCACATTTTGTTTTATTTTACATGGGGCTTGTTTGACCCACTACCCACTTGAGCAACTACTTGTTTGGCAAAAGTAATAAAATAAAGGCTGTTAAATTCACAGCCTCAGCCCAGATGAAAAACATTTTGTGCATTTTTATTCCTTTAAAATAAAAAATCTCCTCTCATTCCTAACACTATTTCAAATTTGGTGTAGAACTAACTGCTGGTCTCGATACAGTATTAAAGTTGAGCTAATGCCATTTTACAATTACTGTCATTACATTTCAAACTTGACCTATAAAAAATGACTAGTCTGTAATTTTTAGCCTAAACAGACTTAATAACAATGTCCGTGCTGCCAAAATGGAAAATACAAGTAGAAAATCTGTCTACCTTTGCACAACATCAGCAATTTCAAGCTGTGACCAGTAAAAAAGGCTGCAGAGGCAGCAATGTGGTTTGAGTTTGACGGGGCAAAGACAGTTTTCAGTGGGTTATGGTCAAACGCAGTCCAAAACCAGACAGACCAGTTAAATGAAGCATCAGGAAAACTGAGATTTCGAAAAAAAAAACAATAGCTGCAGCGCTTTGACTCAGAGAGGCCCAGACTTTTAGTAATGGGGATTACGTAATACAGTATGAATAATGTGAAATAAGCCAAACAAAATAATTTGATCTCTTTGAGTTGAAGTCATTACTTTACTTTACTAAAACCGTATCTTTAGTGTTTTGTAGATATGTCACAGTCTTGTTTGTACTCTAAAGTAAACTCAGCTATGGGGTAAGAAGCTACTGAGAAATTGCAAAAAGGTTTAGACCAAACTGTCCTCAAGTAGCACTGTCCCACTTAAGAGAAGTAAACTAGAGCTGCTAGAAAGACTTTTACCTGCTCATTTTTGTGGATGCCAAATAATCTTGCTACTACCATCAGAAACATACTTGAGCAGATGGATGAAGTGTCTTGCCCAATAACATAATGGCAGCAGGGGCGAGGGAAAGTGGTGGCCAGAGGGTACACAGGCCACCCCTGGAATCTGAATTGGTCACTCCGAGTATTGGTCTCAGGCTGAAGTATACATTTAATTATTCTTAACTCATAAAACTATAATATCTCGAGACATAATAAGCATGCACTTCTCCATACGAGTTTACCAGAACTATCACATTTTCGGAGCAGGAATTGAGCCCTAAACTCTAGTTACAGGTTGGCATTTTTCTAAAGCTACAATCTATCACACACAAATAAAACCTTTTGATACTTTCTATATTCTATACCACCACATAAAAATGTAGTTTACAGACTGTCTCTCTATGACCGTCGGCCTCAGTTTAGTTGTGGTTTTGTCCTGGTTTTGTGTTTACATTCACAGCAAATACATAATTAGTAAATATAAAATCCCTCACCCTTGTGTCCTTTAGACTTCCCTCCTTTTCCGGCGTCTGCGCTGAGCGTCAGAGCCAGGAGCAGCAGCAGCGTCAACAAAACCAAGCTTCGCATCCTGTAAAAAAAACAAAAATCAAGATCACAGGTACATATAAGAATATTCTGTGAACAACATGCACACCATTTTATAAAGTAGACAACGGGTCATCTTTTTACTTTATATTCTGTATGTATATGCTATCAAGTCAGTGATTACTAGCCCTTTACTTTCACTGGTCCTCATTCTACCAGTTTACAAACCCAACAAACTAATCCTACTTGACAAACTTTATGAAAAAAATCAAGATGCATGAATGAAAATTAATGCTTAAAATGTCATCCATTCGTGAGATCCAAGTGTGGACCTCTTTAAGAAGCCCCGGTGACTCGCTGTGAAGCTTAAGGGACCTCAACATTGGCCACCACCGCATAAAGTGACACTTTAATTTGGGGGGCCTGACCCTGTGTTCCGAAAGCTTGGCTAAATATCAGTATTTTGTAGGTCTGCTTTAGATTTGAAGGATATTTGTCAGATATAGTGTACATTATGTTGCTAACTATTGTAATATACAGCATAGACAATGCTGTATATTACAATAGCCGACCATTGTGTGACTCCACGTGCTTATTGTCCCGTCATAATCTGGTGTTTTCTGATATGATCCCCGTTTGTTGTTTGTGTGTAAAGACCCAGGGCAGATGGTTCCAAATTAGTCCAAATGAATGTGGTCCAGTAATCCAGTAATCTGACCATTGTAGTCTAGGATTATAGAAGTGGGCTAATGTATTCACTGCCCTACAAAGACCCTCACTTGTACATGTAGTACTGGCGCCTTATCCTTTCTTTGCACCTTGGCCCTGGTGACACTTTGTAATTACTAAACGCTGGCAAGATAAGAATTGGTAAATACTCAATTCACTGTTTATAAACCATTAACAAAGCGCTGCTAATCAGTTGTTAATCATTTCTAAGCATGGAAATAGTGGAAACGTATAAACGGCAAACGTGTCCTGGAAACCTACGCAGATCGCTTTGTGTTTGAAATTGTAAAAAAAAGAAAAAAAAAAAAAAGAAAAATGTTACCTCTTAACTGAATGAACCGAGCGCATTTTCTCTAGTTTGGCTTTACCCAAATCTAAAACCGACTTGAAAGAAAGCATCAAAAATAGTGACAAAAACTAGACGAAATCGAGGATGAAAAAGTAACAAAAAGCCATGAAAGTACAACAAAAAACAGACAAAAAAGTGACGAAAACGCCATAAAAAGCAACAAAAGGATAAAAAAAAAAAGAGATGAAAAAGAATAAGAAAAGAATACAACACTGACGGCAACAACGCAAGGGAAAAAGACCCATTTAGCTGAGTTTTGTAGGTCTTAGCTTTCAAATGAGGCACTGGCTTAATAGCTGTAGGCTCCAGGCAAGAAGCTTTTAGATTTGGGTAAAACTGAACTGGAGAAAATGCGCTCGGTTGAGGCGGGTGGTAAGGAAACGAAGAGAAGAGACAGGAAGTGCATTCTTCACAAACCTTTCGCAATAGCAGACTGTAAATGTGGACAAGAGGGACATTTCCGTCAATACATTTTCTGTTTTGTCCTTTCAGCAAGTTTTGTTTTTTCTTTTTTTTTTAAGCTGATGCATTCACTTTGCCTCAGTGCACATGACAAAGGCTTGAATTCCTCCTTTGAGCTTGAGTAATAACTCTCTGTCTCTCTCCCCATGCTCATCCCCGCTCATATCACTTTATTTGTTGACACGATCTTCATTCCTCCCTGTTTTGCTCTGTGTGAATGCTCTCCGACACAAATATACTCCCCCTCTTTGAGCACCACAGTGCATTTCCCATAGTGCCCCATAGTCTCTGCCCCTTTCTCCCTCTCCTTCTCTCTCTGTGGAGCCTGAAGCTTTTTTTTTTTTTTTTTTTTGTGCCCGAGAGATGACAGAGCTCCCTTTTCAAAAAACCCTCCCATTAAAAAACCGTGGTGTCCATTGAAACGTCAGCTGGCAGCACAAATCTACCACTTCTACCCGCTTTCGAGCCTCTTTTATGGGACAGTCCCGGCTCACAGCGGGGGTCCTGGGGCTCTTTCCGGGGTGGGGGGGTGGGGGGTGTCAGGGCCAGGCAGCGCTCAGAAAAAAAAAAAAAAAACAACACTCCTCTAAAAGCCTCTCTCAAAAGAATACTGATTCATTGGGCCGGGACAATGACGGCTCTAGCCCCTGGGTTGGTCCAATCTAAAGTAGCGTAACACAGATTCCATGATTTGTCTAAGGGAGATGGCTCTCGGTCGTCCAACTCACCCCCCCCCCCCCCCCCCCCCCATTCCCTCCTTGCCCTCCTCGCATGCCTCCCCCCCTCCTTGAATGTGCGAGGATGAATAGGAGGCATTTCCATAGGAGCACAATGAGATCTGAGTGCAGAGAGAGCGGAGGAGATGATGCTGCCTTTGGTTGAAAAACACAGACGACATTTAGGGGAAGTTCCCCCGCAAGACCCTCAGTTCATTCGGGACGCGGATTCACCATGGGCAACGTTTATAACAAATATATGGTTCATTTTTATTGGAATATACGAATGTGCGGTCAATGTTGCACCAGAAAAGAAAAAAGAAAGAAGTCTGTCAGTATATTCTGAAAGCAGATGTATCAAATTATAAAACCTTTTTATCACTAGTGAAATAGCCGGCTAGTTGTTGATGTTTACATTCGCGTGGCGGTCGGCTCCTGCTTCCTGAAAGTTGTGAAACTCTTTCCAGTGAACAATTTAGGAATGAAAGTTAGGAATTTAAAATTGACGCGCTCCCTCTCTCATTGTTTGTAAAAAAAAACAAGTTCTTTATAAGAGATTAATTTAATTGAGTTCATTTTTCTAAATAAGTGAAAGTATGGCAATGTGTGGTCAGTACAAAAAAATTACAAAAAATGACAACTCAATCTGCTTGATTCACAGCTAATTTAAAATAATACTAAATATTGAACTAAATATGCAGAAATATACAGAGACCATAACACTGAGAGTTTTATAGCCCTGAATGAGTTTTGTTGCTATGATACACTCGTTTTGTGAAAGGAAAATAAACATGAATTATCAGGAGCCAGCTGTCAAACTACTCCCTCCTCTGTTCCTGGCAACGCGCCTTATTGTTCTGAAGTAAATACGTTTTCTGCTTTTGGCCAGTCATTCACCTAATACCATAGCAACAACCTGTCAGAAGCAGTGGGCAACTTGCACTGTTCTTGAACCGTGATCTTGGTTAGGGGTGCCGAGCTAGAACTGCTGTGCATGTCTTAGGTTTGACGGGGCAAACCAGAGGAAACCAGCTCCAACAAATCCGAGAAACTCTCCATAAAGGCCCTGAACCATGGCAGAGTGAGGCAAGAGCGCTAACCAAGACTACCAACGTTTACCCTGCTCATGCCAAAAGTGAAATATGTGAATATAGTGAAATTAAATAGAAAAATGTCTCTCTTCACTTGGAGCCAATCCTGCTCACTTAGTCCAACATCAAGACACAGAGTGAAGGAAATATCTGAAGAAAACCCACAACTACCAGAGTTGCAAGTTTAAGAATATTTTTTGGAAGATATATTTAAATTTAGAATACAGAAACAACACAAAGGCCTAACCTATATCATTCTGTATGAATTGGACCATTTTTTTTACTACTGAACCAATCACTGCACTGTTATCGCCAACTGAGTAACAGCAATGTTTTTGTTTCCTAGAAAACTAAGAACAATTAAATTGAAAATAATTAAGATGCAGAAGAATTCTTAACTATTCCCTCATTTTCTTAGGCCCTTCAAAGAAATAAAGACATTTTCTCATTTAGGCTGACAAGAAGGAAGTGGAAATTACTTCTGTTGACTGGACTATATGCCGGGCCATCACTTGTATCATGCCAAATATAAAAGGTTGTTGGAAAGAAATCTATGAATAGTTAGCTGAATATGCAAGCTTGAAGAAAACATGAATTTACTTGCTGTTATGTTAAACTGACAGAACAATAAACTATGTTTTCTGATAACAAAGTAATTCAAATCCGCTATCGCAATGTACACAATCACACCCATGCATCACGTCTATAGAGAAGTAACGCCCTATAGTACGTGCAGATTGACAACTTGACTTGTTCAAACAAGGTGTGGTAAAGGTCAAAGTAAAAATACAGTCACCGCATCTCAAGAATCATAAAGTACCTGCTGTTATGTTAAAGAACAGGCTCTATAGACTTCAGAACAAAAGACCTCTAACAATGTGATTTTCTAAGCCATTATTATATCTGTAATACAAATGTTTACTAGTAAACTAGTGTTTACATTTTTTGTGTGAAATAATAGTATTAGTGATTTTATTTTCCTGGAAGCCCATAAAAGTTTAGCCAATTGTATACAATAGAGCATTTGTGTTTAAAAACATGGCTTTTATTAGGAATTTGTTAGGGATAAACTGACATTAGATTAGATTAGGATTATATCTACAGTCTGCTGTCTCTAGACACCAATAAATGTAAAAAAACAAAACAAACATAAGACCTGAATTAAAAAAAGATAAACATGGCCCGCCATCCTGAGTGGCCAATGTATAAAGTGTGAATCTTACTTTGCAGGAGAGGAGCAGCCAGTCGAGAGGAGCAGGAGTGAGAGTTGCGTGCCTCAGTTGCGGCTCTTCTCTGAGGGGCTCTTGTGTCAGACCCTGCCCCTCCATGACATCACGGTGACATCACAGGAACGAAGTGCTTTCCACAGTTTATTATGGTAAGCACTAGTGTTAATGTAGGAAGGAGCACAAAAATAAAAAAATAAAAATCAGCTGCATTATTTAGCATACATATACAAATCTAAATAATATATAGAGAGATTTAACCTTTAACCTAAAAACACTGCCACAGAGTTACTATCAGTTTTGCGGGTCTTAACTTTCAAATGAGGCATTACACTGTTGCTCTCCAGTCGAGAAGCTTTTAGATTTGGGTAAAGCCGAACAGGGGAAAATGCACTTTAAAGTGGGGGGAAAAAGGTTAAATGATTTTGTTGCGATGGAAAGATACTCGTGTAGCCACATCTGCTCCAGTGCCCACTACTGCATATTGTGATGCACTACTGGCGGAATGAAATGGCAAATGTTGAGTCACACATCACCCAGACACTTCGCAGACAAGGCGATGGTGGCGGTTGCCTAATTATGTCTCTCTTGAAGCTCTGTTTTTTTTATAGGTTCACGCTGGGTCTTGTTTTACGTTTGGCCTCTGGTTTATAGTTGCCTGGATGCCTGACGGTAAGTGCTCATAAAAGTCCTCAGACGTCAGAGAGCTGCTGTTTGCCCATGGCAGTGTATTGTTTGTCATGTTTAAAGCACACGCCCACTCCACCTGTGTACCTTATACAGGTCACGAGGGCAAAGGGCCCAATTTGAGTTTTTAATTATTCAGATACATTTTAGGCTTCAAAGGAATTACAAAAGGCTGATGTGTTACATCTTAACACTACTAGGCTACTTTAAGGGTTCTCAGGTTCATAGCGGTGACCAAATGTACTAAACTGAAGTCTGTTTTATAATGCAAAGAAAATTGAAAAAAGCTGAAATAATCAAAAGTATGTTGTAAAAAATAAAATATAATACAGTGACAAGGATGTTCCAGCTCAAAGTCTGAACATCTACTAGTGGTTTGTTTATAAGACAAAGGACAATTAATGTAATAACTAGGTCAGTAAAATTATCTCGGCCAATGGAAAGTTTGTAATTTTGTCTGAAAAAAAAAAGGGCTGATTTCGTACATTTTGGGTGTTCGGGAATGGGTCCTAGAATATTATTAATTTATGTATGTGGCTCAATAAATGGATCGGAGCCCGGAACTGGATTATCCAATATACTAGAGGGGTACAAATGATGAAACACGAGGACGTATCGTTGCCATTGCGTAAGAATTCAGAAAAATAGCATCAAACTGGCATCCATAGCAAGAACAAAAACAATTAATATGAAAATCCATTAAATCCATCTATAGGTTGCCCTCACAAACTCTAAATAGAACATGATGTTATTTAATGGAGCACAGGAGCTTTAATAACTTTACTGGAGATTCACTGTTTTTCTTTAACTCTATCATGGAAAGCAATCACCTTTTTTCATATTGTTGATAAAGAAGATAATGAAATTAGGCCTAGTAATTACAGATAGTAACCCTAAACCTGGTCAAAACATCAGTATTTCACAGGGAAAAGATCTCACATGCACTTTATCCCATTCTTTAAAGGTACATTATGGAACTTTATGCAAATTAGTGGCCTCTCTGACGCCCCAAGATCGATTGTTTTTAGGGTTTTCTCTGCTGATGGAACCATTTCCAGTGTTATGCCTACGTTCCAGTCCACCAGCAGAGGAAACCTACCAGAAACCTTAAAAAACTATCCTATAGAGGCTATCGTGATGGAAAGCAAAGGCGCCATGCTCACCACCCATACAGCCGCTGGTTTATAAACCATTAGTTTATACAACTTAGTATTTGAATAATTGCATAGAGACTGTCGGCTCGGAGAGACAAACTGCAGTAAGGTTTGCAAGTAATCCTATAACTTCATTTGTTTGTTTTTTTGCTTCTTGATGAGAGATTTTACATAACTTGTTACAACGCTGCCAACTTCTGTAAACATGTGTATGTTGATTCTCCACGTAATTGCTTCCATATAACTGTGCCTGCCTCCTCGCTCCTTAGGTCCACATGAAGTCCATCCCTGTGTGTGTCAACATGTAAACATTTGCGTCCGTTCTTTACATAGACGTCACTGGTTCGCCGTCGTCTTTTGTCTGGCGTCCACAGGGCTCTCCTTATTTCTGTCCAACGTCTGAGACACAAGAATGCAGCCGACTCCATCACTTCCCAATGGCTCAGTCATGCGTGAGGCCCATTGTCCAAACCGCAGCTGGGAAAACACACACACCAGAGCAGAGCAGAGGGGGCACAGCGCAGAGAGGAGCCTGCTTGTCCTCCTTCAGGTCGTGCTATTGTGGATTGCACAAGGGAGTCGAATATTACAAAATGCATGCATACATTTCTTCAAATAAACAGAAGACCAAACTACCATCTTCCCGTTAGTTACTTCTGACTGTAGATCTGGGTCTTTTGAGTTGAATAGAAGTAAGCAAGCATAAAGATAAAATATCTCTCAAGGTTTTAGCTCTTGTAAGTGATTCAATATAAGGAGTCTAGACTGTCCCGTTCCTCAAACTGTGGTAAACAGTGATTTTTAAAGGCGTACTGTGTAACATTTTGGACACAGATGATGACATTTTTGCAGTGGGTAAACAAAGCATTTCTGTGACAGTGACCCTGCCTGTTGTAAAATGCACTTCTGAAGTAATCCCTGTTAAGATTTTGTATGTTAAAAATGTGTTTGGAAAGTTATGAGTTTAGACCACAGCTGACATTTTATTTACTCGCACTTGCTTTCATTGTTATCAAAAAAAGCAGGTAAAGGCCTTTAAGTTGGTGCTGCAATTTTAGACTTTATTCGTTTTCATAAGATAATTTAATCTATGCTTCAGTAATGCATCAATGGTGTGTAACGCCCTCTATTGTTCAAATCACCAGGGTCCAAGGAGACCAGGACAACGGGAGGGCTTGAAGTTAGTTTATTTGGTACAAAAGCTTTAAAAGGGTTAAAAATCTATTGGGAAGGAGTGGGCAAGTCAAATGGAGTCCAGTGGGTTTGGGGGTCCAGGCTCTTGGTCGGCAAGGGGAAGATCTGCAGTTAACGGCTGGCACGACTGGTCCGGTATTAGATCCCCAGCGTGCCCCAGTCTTTGGTGGCCCAGGCTCTTTTCCAGGGGTCCAGGCTAATGGTCGGCGTACTCCACAACATGGCTCCTGGTCTCCGTGCTGGTTTGGTTCTATGACCCCAGCAACCACACGCCGTACCAGCAGAGCAGTCGACTCGCCCTCAGACTGGCCTGGACCCCTGGTGGACAGGACCAAACGAAACAATGGTAAAGCTCTAACCCACAGCCTGAAGTAAAGCTGCTTTAGGAGAAACTCTGCTGTGGGAAGTACGGTACACTGAGCGCTATCCTCTTCTTCATTTTACTGCAAACTTTGTCTTACTATGATACAATATTTATTTCATCTGTAGTCTGTTCATTACTATTCACATGGTGTCTCCTGTCCCACTCCCCCTCGGGAGTGCCTGTCTAGATCGAACGGAGGGACCCGGCTGAACGGAGGAACCCTTGAACGGAGGAACCCGGCTGAACGGAGGAACCCTGCCTACTGACAACAAGGACTGGACGGTCTGTGATCTTGGCCCGTCTGCTGAGGGACTCCTTCGGCCCTGGGTCTCTATAGCCTGTCCGTCCATGGGAGTGGGTCTCTCCTTCTGTGGTTCTCCTCAAGGTTTCTCGTTTCTCCCACTGGGTTTTTGAGTTTTTCCTTGCCGGGCTGGAGAGTCTAAGGACAGGGGACACCCGAGCTGCTCGTCGCCACCCACTGCTGACGCTTATTTGGACATTATGTTTGCCTGGATATTTGATTCACCGGAACTTTACATTGTCTTATTTACTGTTCTGTTTTATTGCCTTAATGTTTGTTACAGCCCTATGAGGCAACTCCTGTTGTGATATTGGGCTATACAAAACCATTGATTGATTGATTGAACAATGAGGGAGAACAAAAAGGTGCACAGGTGTTTTATATGGAAGCCCCGCCCCCAATACTTCCCACTTAAGTTAAAACATGGCCATTGGCCCACTACAAAGAAACACCCACAAAGAAAATCACACCCAACTTAAAGTGACAGCATTGGTACGATACAACATGACCTGTTACAGGTGTGTTATGGTTTGAACATAGTTTACACACAATTTAGACAAAATGTTGGTCTATTTTAGACCCAGTTTAGTTCTGATTTGATGTTGATCCAGCTCTGGTGGTACTTGAAAGGTCAAATATTTTATAAAGTTTACTTGGTGTCATACGTTTGAGAACCACTGCAATAGACAATTTACTGTAGCTCAAATTACCGAAGATGTTTAAAGTGCATATGACACGTTAACTATGTTTTAGCAAAAAATGTGTCTAACACAGTTATATTTAAGATTTTGCTAAAAATGTTACACAGCTTTCTTTTGTTTGACCATTTCTTGTGAGGTTTATACATAGACTGTATAAAGAATAGACAGCTCCTCCTCACTCCTCCCCATTTACCAAAATGACCACGTTCGTGGGGGAAATCATGGCGGATTTACAGACTCCTCCTCTCCAGCTCTGACGAAGCATGTTCCTAAAAAGGGCATAAGGGCGGGATCTTGACTGTAGACCCGGCCCTGCTTGGCCCTCGCGGGGCGTGTAATGGGCGCGTATTTCTGTTGTAATCACGCCCATGGCCAGGCAGCGACGTAAACGGCCTGTCAATCAAAGTCAGGCCCTCATTAATTACGCAAGATTTCTAAAATTCTTATCTACGATAACAACCCTGGTGCCCCATATTGTTTTTAACCCAGCGTAATCGCAGGAGGAATATCTAGCTCTAGCCACTTCTAAACCATTAAGCACCAGGCATTAACGTTGTTTTTAACGTGTCTAAAGTCCAATGCATTGCAATGGGGGAATAGCGGTCATATGGAGGTACTACACCAAAGGTGGAGCAATGGCGGCCTCCAGTGTCGTAGTCAAAAAGCAGAGCAGTCAGCGGCCATTGGGTTTATAGTTTCACTTCCTTATTGGACACCGACAGGAAGTGACATAGTGGACAACAATTGGCACGGTTGCCGTGCCAATCATGTTAAGTCAATGGGAAATCAGTCAAACTGCTCTGGAACTTTACCTTTATCCATGTCACTTCCTGTTAGTAACTTAAAAATTTGAATTTAAATACATTTTCTGCCCAACGTGCTGCTTTAATGATAATTATTTACTTAGTTACAACAGATGTTATTCATCTAAATAAGTAATATTTTCAAAAGCATTAAAACCTGTCATATGCACTTTAAGCCTTACTTTAAGCGTTGTGTATGAAAATGTAAATGTAATGATGTAAATAATAGCTCAAATAAATAAATCAAATCAAGCCCTACTCTGTTGCTAAACCCTGCTCCACAACGTACTTGTCATCCTTCAATAAAACTGGGAACATTTGGTTTTGAAATGAGAGTCCCGAGACCGGAAACTTAACTGACGTGCTTTATTGCAAGTCACTGAGAAATGATAAAACCAAACATTACTCTATAATGATATTGTACAGCGATACATCTTATCATTGCAGTCACTATTGATACAATCTTTACTGCTTTGGCAGACAAACAGGCTCGCAGCCATTTAAATTCTCCAACATTGAATATATACTCTAGACGACACAATACAAGCGTTTACCCATAACCTGTTGGTATGTAACAGACAAAATTACAAAAAAACAAACATTTCTTATAGTGAGTTAATTGACTACAATCATAAACAAATTCACAATAAATGAGACAGTGTGAGGCAGGAGGCGACGTGCTTCAAAGTTTTGATCCCAAGCAAGTGATATCTATGTCTAAAAGTATAAATAGGTTGAAAAGGAGAGACTTATTTCCATATGTGACAAAAAAAAAAAAGATAAAACAAATACATCCAAACGGTCACTAAATGCTAAAAAAAAAAAAAAAAAAAAAAAAAAAAGGTTTTTGCAGTCGTTCTAAAAGCAATAAAAGCATCTAGAGGTAAAAAGACAACACACAACCTATAAAATATCATTGTTGTAGCTGGAAATGCTTTGGAAATGTATCAAGCCTGAAAATGCTGAATATTTTGAATTGAGTGACCAGAACAAACTTATCTCTAGTCAAATTGGAGGATTTTGGATCGTCCATACAGCAATGGGCTGTTTTATGTTTGTTTGAAATAGACACCACTTAAATATAGAACAGCAGTAAAGACAGCCAATGTGATTAATGCATTAATGCAGGTCCCAAGCTTGGAAAAAGGTCAGGAAGGGCTTTCTTTCATGAGACCTAAACCTACATGCTAATGGTTCCATACCTATGCTTGTGCGGACATACAGTATTCATCAAACCCCTTGATTTATTTATATCTTAATTATTTGTTGTCCGATACAAAAAAGATAAAAAAAATTTTTTTTTCTCCTTTAAAGATTTATACTCAGCCACAATAGAAAAGACATCTGTGTTATTTTAGTATCAGACGGCTGCATAACAAATAGGAATCAGTCAAAGAGGTGCAAATGGTTCCACAGTATGTTTGGATACGTGTCCTTAATGAAGAGAATTGACTTTTTGAAATGGAATCATACATGGCATAGTCTAAGTGAAAGCTTCGACTTCTTTTTGCAGGTCTCGACTGTGATAAAAGGAAGATCTGCACAATTAGTCACACTATAAATACAATTAAAAAACTCTACCCAAAGGCAGCAAATATTTATCCAGTAAAATATCTATTTGTCTATTGGTAACCTCAATCCTCGTCAGGAAATTAGCAATTTGGTATTTTATTTCCAAAATTGTGCAGCCCTGAACAGCATCCCTCAGAAAACCAAACTGACCAGGGAAATAAATCAATTCAGTTCATCTACCGTGTCTAAATATACAAATTACTATAAGCTGTGATGTGGACTTAACAGGCAAAAAATACAGAAAGACAAAATTCAAATAGATTTTTGAATAGATTAAAATTAAGTATTTGTTGTCGTCTTCCATAAAAGTCTGTGCACTTATTACTTAAACTGCCATGTTACAGCCCACTTCAATAAAACCCAAACGTCAACCGCAACTTCCACATTAAACTCCATATTTGCTCTGTTTGTGGTCTACATTCATTGTCAGTGGAGATGAAGTGGCTCCTTGTTGTGAAGACACCTTATATTAATAGATTAAAAACATGACTTTAGGGTTCAGGGTCAGACAGCTGTTTCCTGGTCCTCTCTCTGGATCATCTGATAATGTTGGCGGTTTTCCAAGTATTCAGCCAAGTCGTGGTCCGGCGCTTTCTCTGCGCGCTGTTTAGGAGTCTCCCCCTAGAAGAGACAAGCAAGCAACCAGAATTACATTTATGTTCAAACAATAAAGGGCTGGCATTTAAAAAAAAAACAAAGTCAGCGATGTGTCAGCAGCAGGTTAACCTACAGCTAAAGATAGCGGAACAAGCAAAGTGTTGTTGTGCAACAAGTTAGTTAGCTTAAATGTTTATTCCTCAACTTTTCTCATTTCTCTAAAGCCCGGTACATCTCTTTATGGTAAATGGATATAGCGCTTTTCTACCTTTATCAGGCCCAAAGCGCTTTACAGTAAGGAACCAGTCAACCATTCACTCTCTCATTCATTCACCAATGTACGCATACACTGGAGGCAACTAGGGTGAAGTGTCTTGCCCAAGGACACAATGACAGTGTGCATTTGCGGGAGGTGGGATTTGAACCCGCGACCTTCCGATCATGAGACGACCCGCTCTACCAACTGTACTATACAGTACTTGATCTGATCTTTTCACCGCTTAAGTCGCCTTCAATACAAAGCATGTATGTTTACGTAAAATACCCAAGCAAGACCTGTTCCATTACATATTTGGCAGGCGGTGATGTTTGCAGCTGGTGAGGCACATGTTGTATAGACTCCAGTATAAAGTCAACAAGACTGCAGGAAGATGCAACTGACAGTCGCTGTGTGAATGTTCCTTACATTGAAAGAACATTTATAAGTGAATTTTCAACTTAAAATAAATTCTCATGATACTGCAAATATAAATGAAAATACGATACATAGTGCACTGCCGGGCCTGCCCCCATCCTGATGTGCCACGCTAACAGTGCATAATGCCGCTGTCATTTGAATTGTAGACATTTGTCTATGGCATTTCATCCATAAAAAGCCGACCTAGTGAATAACGTTTTTACTTTTAACCAACCCTTTACGTTTAAAACGCCTCTCCTAACCCGTGTAGAGAAATTTAACAGACTGGTCTTAACTTGTAGCTATGGACTGAGGGAGCGAGGCTTCCCAAGAGTTCGGGAATGTGATTTCATATCACTAAGCATTATGGGATTAGCAGCAATTGCAAACTAATGGAGATTTTAAAAGTTAAAATACTGGAGTTATTGTTCACATTAAAACACTTGGACACCACAGTGTGTTAGATGTATTTACCAGCAGTAACTCAGCAGCTAACGGAGTTGTTCCACGTCTTTTTTCTCCACTTTTATACTGTTTTTTGCTAATGTTAGTCAATGGAAATGTATGCTAACAGCTGCAAAGATGGTAACTGTGGAATTTCCCAAACTAGCTCGTTCATGCTAGCAATTTGACTGCGTTTTTGAAGCCAGCTCCATTATTTAGAATAGGGCAAAAATAAAAAATAGTTAAAGGATAAAATTGTGACGATGTTGCGCGTGTTAAGACAAACGCGTAGAGGTGAAAATGCCTGTGTTCAATATTAAAGAGGGGCAAAAAAGTTTCAATTGCCTCACTTGCTTCCTGACCGCACGTCACTGAACAAATTCAACTTTAAAGGACTTTAAAGCATATGATTATTATGTCCATGTTTTTCTCCCATCCCCAAACAGAAAACTGCATTCCTTAAGTTGCTTAACAATATATGTTGATTTGGCAATTCACTGTTTTGGACAAAGTACCAAATTGAAATAGAGTTTATATTGGCCCCTGACCTCCATCTGAAATGATGACGTCAAATTCTAGAACGTTGTGAAGGTGCCCTATTAAAGCAATGCAAACTACTATTACAATTATGATATGCTCAACTCACTTTCTAACTATTATTTTGCTCCATACAATCTGAACACATTTTTTTTTTTTTAAAAGCTAGTAAAACCTTTGAAACATATCTATATTTACACTGAGTACTGATGTATTGAGTTTGCCCCTCTCCAACTTTTGAGTGTCACATGAAGTCCTTTCTTTTGGTCGAGGGGGAGAGAGGGAAAGTGAGATTATGGGCTGCTTCCTGTTAGCGCTGACATCTCCATGGAGACGCAGCGCTGGGGCCTTTGTCATCGCGAGCCCAAGTCCCGGATTGTGGCCAGATCCTGCAGAGTTCGAACCTCTCAATGACACACAACATTAATCACTTTATACAAGTGGGTCACATGCTCTTGAGAGCCCGCACTCGCTGGTGGCACCATGAGAAACAACCGGGAAACGTGCATCCCAAATGTAACAAAATCAGGCCAAAATATGTTTAGGAGCAGCCATTTAGGGCTGCAACACGTCAATTTACGCACAACACATGGCTCTACAAGGCCATACCAGCTAAAGACATGAAAGACGGAGGGAAGGCGAGAGTTCAGCTTCATGCGTCACCTGCAAGTCAGTCTTCATGAGAGAAGCTCCAGCCTCCACCAGGAAGTGACAGATCGTCCGCTGGCACGAACTGGCCGCTTTGTGCAGTGCCGTCTCCCCGCTGCAAAACACACGCAATAATCATACGAATATAATATCCAACCGCATCAACGCTGAGAGGATACTCACGTGGGTTTCTCTGTGACGTCTAGGTGAACAGTGGGCACTGAAAAGAGACGGCAAACAGCACGTTACCCTCTAAAACACATCCATTTGACCAGAATCATCATCAGGACTTAAAACTTAAAATGTGGGTGCCAAGGCAGCGTCCCCCTCTTTTTTAATTGTTTGACTTCTTTTGGAAAACATGCACTTACACTTTATTGGATGGCTGACAGCTTACAGAAACACGCTGCTCATTACAATGAATCACTGCTTTTCCCTCAGTTAATATTGAACCTATGTTGCCCTTTTTTTCTATGCTATTAAACCAAGTTGATAAGAAGTGCATTTGAAGGTGCGTAGACATTGGAAAGCACTAATCCTACTCATTCCGCCAAACCAAGTCTCTAGGTGCTCCCATTAGGTTTAACCATCACATGACAGGGAGATGTCGAGCTTACCACACGTTTACCATACAGTTCCCTACAAAGTAATAACCGTCATAAAATATTCATTTAAAAGACAAACGCTTCAAATATGTACTTTTTGTTTTTCTAGATCTTGAAGCTAGCTCTTTAACCTCTTAACCCCCACCTTCACCAAGCACTTTTTCTCCAGTTCGGCATTACCCAAATCTAAAAGCTTCTTGACCTGAGATCTTACAGCCTATTGGACAGGGTAACGCCTCATTTGAAAGCTACGACCTAAGCGCTTTCCTCATTTTACTACAATAAAGAAATGAGAACATGACAAAAGTGCGACAAAACACAACAAAAACCACTAAAACTTGACCACACAAACAAGAAGCAGCAGAGATGAGTATTGTAGGCCTTAGCTTTCAAATGAGGCGTGACATAGGCTGTAAGCCCTCAGGTCAAGAAGCTCACAGTAACTCACAGGGGCAAAAAAGGCGGCGGACCCTGGTTTGGATGTGTTTTAGGCGCTGTGTCTCCAAATACACTCCCTTTAAACCACTCGCACTAGGAATGATGACAGACATTTCTTTGCCTCGTAGCAGTGAACAGGTTCCTGTCAGTGGAAAGTTCAGCGTCATCCATCAAACTGAGAGTGATTTATTGAAGGGGACGGGACTCAATGCACAGACGGAGTTCACCTGCTGCTGGGAAAACATGCTCGCGGCAAATTCAGTTTACAATTAACTCGAGACCGAGGCAAACAAATCCAAATGGCTTTAATCCACTTAACCCCATTCATGTGTTGCTGGTACTGTGTGTTTTCAGTTCTGACACAGGGACGGACCAAGTGCCACCTTAAAAATGTTTCCAAAATGCACTCATAACTTGTTCAACATGAGCGAGTATTTTACAAGAACTACACAGACGTTACTAAACTACGATGGTAAATGACATATACCATCACTAAACCATATCTTAACCAAGTATAATCAAGGTCTAATCTAGTATTAAAGAAAGAAGTGTTCAAGACTTTCATTTTCATTTCAAGCTATTTTCAAAACAGACCATTTGCAGTTAGCTCAAGATAGAAAACCAAGGCCAGAGAGTTCATGCCTTATGTAATAAAATCACCAATAAAAGCAAAACGGAGGGAGTAAAAACAGTTTTTGCACAACATACAGTTCAGCAGGTGTTTTAACTTAAGCATATGACTGATAAATGTCAGAAAGTATTTAAGTCAATCACAATGTTTCAAATGTGTCAGAAATAGCGGTAAATCGATAAATTGGCCAGCCAATATATCAGGGCCGATATTTGGGTATTTTTGGGCTATTGGGCAATAAAATAAAGATTAAAAGGCCAATATCCCCGTAACCGAAAGGTTTACTCCTTTAGACCTTGTTTAGATCAGGTTTAGACCTGGTTCAGTTCCTGTTTTTGACCGGAGTTAGTGGTTTACTCGTTTAGACCTGGTTTGATTCAACATTAAACTATAAATACTTTTTACTTATAAAGTACATTTTACAATGCATACTTTTATACTTTTACTTAAACGGGACTAGATGCAAGTTGGACATTTGTATACTCACTACTGCCCCCTCATGTCTAACGTGTAACTGCAGTTTCTATATTAAAGGGACTACAGAGTTTAAAAATGTTAAAATTATGTATTTTCCTCCCCTACATGTTCCAGCCATGTCCTAATGTGTAGAATGAGGTCAGACCTGTTCATCACAACTGCCTCTAAAATCCTGCACTGTCACTCAAAAAGGTGTTAATTCGGGTCCGAATTGCCGTCATGCACGAGCTTAATATTGAAACTGCAGTTACACGCAAGAGCTGAGGGGGCAGTAGTGAGTATAAAATCTAGTCCCTTTAAGCTCGTGCATGACAGCAATTCGGACCCGATTTAACACCTTTTTGAGTGACGGTGCAGGATTTTAGAGGCAGTTGTAGTGAACAGGTCTGACCTCATTCTACACATTAGGACATGGCTGGAACATGTAGGGGGAGGAAAACACTTTTAACACATTTTTAAACTCCGTATTTAAGTAAAAATGTATCAGATACTTTTACTTTTACTCAAGTACATTTTTGGTCCTATATCTGCATTTTTACTTAAGAATATTGAGTACTTCTTCCACCACTGATTATCTCACCATTGTCAATGAGGTACTTCATAACGTCTTTGTTGCCGACATCCACAGCGTGATGGAGCAGTGTGCAGCCGGCCTGGTCCTGAAGCAGCAGGTCTGCCCCCTGCTGGTGCAACGCCATCAACTGCAACAAGAGCAACAGTGAGTTCTGCATCAAACCATTTCAGTAACTGTGTGTGACTTACTCTGGTCAAGTTTTCCGTCTGTACACACTCAAATAGCTCTGCATCTACGACAGAAAAGAAACGCTGTTAGATTGTGCGTGGCAGTTTCAGATTATTTGAAGGGGATTTACATTAACTCAACATTGCCACTCAATGCAGAGTGTTATGAAAGTTTTTTTTTTTTTTTTTAACTCTTTACCTTTTTCAGTATTGCTTGATGACAGACTTGACGCACTGTAAAACAAAACGGGAAAAATGAGTGCATCATTATTAATATCCCTTTATTATACTGAAATCTGCTGAGGTAGAAGGAAACAAAGCACAGCCAGCCCGAGCCACAGGAAGTCAGCAGGTCACAAACAGGAAGTACTGGACTCCTACCTAATCATGGGCCTGAAATCGGCGAGGGTTGTATTGGAACGGTGCACATTCAGAATCTTTGCCCCTCTCCTTTAAATTCACAAACAAGACACGAAACAATGAGGACACCATGCAGCATGCTACAGCACCAGCAGCAAATCATAATATTTCAGCAAAATGTAAACAAATGTCTAAGACCTTCTAAAGGCAATACTGTCCAAAAAGAGCCTGTGTAGAAGCTAATGTTATATTTTGAGGTTAGTGTAAGAAGTATGAGGCTGAAGCGCTTACTGTGGCTAATGTTAAAAGGCAGCCAAGTGGACAGGGAGTAATAACATTAATGTTTCAGACCTACTTTCAGATTTGTGAATTGCAACCATTCAAATTGCAATTTCGATTTGATTGCCATATAACTGTAGAAGCTGTAGAAGCTTCAAATTATTCCCCATTAGGTTTAATCTTTACATGACATGGATATGTTGAGCTTACATACAAGTTTACATGTAGTTCAATACAAAACATCCATTTCCCAGACCCTTTTAAAAGCAAGTTTCCCCTTCTTCAAATCACAAAAAAAAATCATTATCATAAAAAAAAATAAAAATAAAAAATCATAAAAAAACTTGCACTTCACATTTTTATTCTTTGCTCCCCTAGATCTCCAACAGCTCTTAAAAGTAGATTACGAGGCCAAAGACAAATTGCTGAGGGCTCTCTAGACATTCAAAGCCCTGAGTTTTGCCACAAAACTCTGCACAGCTGTAATGCAACACCGGAGAATGGGTTTAAAGAATGGATTGTGCATCTATAACCTATTATTAACAGAAGGTTAAAACATGGAAAAGTGTTTAAGTGGAAACTAGGAATGAGTCATGAAACAGTGGAAACATCAAACTTGTTACGTTAGCCATGTGAGCTTTACTAAAACATTATTTCTTTAAAAGTTCCGTCCCGGGTTCGATCCCCGGCCGGAGGGGGCCTTTCTGTGTGAAGTTTGAATGAGATCATCGTTACCTCACCCTTTTCCAATAGTTTTAAACCTTGCAGTTTTATAATAGATCAAACAGCCATTGGTTTATGTCACTCTCCTGCCCCACGATGGCTAAAATCAGTTACTACATCAACGTCTCTCGCTACTACTGTAATGTCTTTGATTTATCTCCACAACATCCAACATGAACTACTCCTCATTCGTATCCATCACTGGGAACATATATTTTTGTGCAATAAACAATCTCAACACATCCTAACTTGCAGTGAGGGTCCAAATTAAAAAAATAATAATGTGGTTACCTGCAGAGTTGTGTCTTTACATTTTGAGACAGGGCGTCCGTCACTGAGCTGTCACTGGAAATCCTCTTCCGCTGAAAGTCTCGCACCCTAAAATAAAAAGACATAGTGATCCCCCACAGCATTACAACAGTATTAAGGCTACTTCATATTACAGAATGGAGGTATTCATAATAAAGTGGCAACTAATTATTGTTTGGAGGAGACTAGTCAGGAATAATTCTTCATTGTTTATGGACCACAAGCTTTATTTTTCTTTATTTTTAGTTGCACAAAAGGGGTGAAGAGACATTCAGCAAACTGTTGCGATCAGGATTCAACCCATGGCACTGAGGAAGGCATTGTGTATATTGTTGATGTATAACAAAGCTATATAAATACAAAATAATCTAAAAAGTCGACTACACAATTTTTGCAGTCCAGAGCATTTCCTTAACAGCAGCTTTTGAGGGAGTTGTCCTTTACTTTAAATCTATTTTCTTTGGCCCACGACGATAAAGAATGAATCCGCCCCCCTCCCCTTCCTCCATAATATTACAATAATAAAGAGGTTGTTGTAATATCATTGTTATGTTAACTGTATTTTCCACTCTCTTTCGGCGGTGGTGGCAGTAGTAGTTAGTAGTAGGTGAGTATCGATTGTCTCTCTCGAAAACAATAGCCGCAGAGCTCGGCCGGGCCGGTGTTCACGCGCATCGCCATGGAAACAGCACTTCACAAATCGGCAGGAGTTCGTTTTGTTGGAGAGGCTTTCAGATAACGAGCAGCTGCTGCCCGTTCGCACCGGCTCATTTCATTCACACAGCCCTGTCAGTGCGACGGAGGCTGGCGGTGCGGACTGCGGCCACTAGGAGGCGGTCACGTCACACGGAAAAGCTACTACAAATTGAGGAAATAATATACAACTTAATGTCACTGTCAGAGCTGTGGTGTAAAATGGTTCTTGAACAAATGTTTTGCTACTTTACAACCAATGGTAGAAAACGCATTCATATTACTGCAGCAAACATTATAGCGGGCAGTGCCGAGCGTCTTGGTCACAAACTGTGCATTACAATGTGGCGGGTAAACCGTGTAAGCCAAGAGGTGCAGCGTCTCACCTGTTGGCGTTGGTGGGAGAGGACGGAGAGGTGAGGGAGGAGCTGAAGCTGAACTGTCTCTGCTCGTCCGAGTCCACCAGGTCCGGCATCGCGGGGGACGTCCCGACTGTTTCTGTCAAAACCATCTCTGGGTCCAAAATGTACAGCTCCTCCTGAGAGATCTCGGTCACGTAGTTCAAATGCTCCTGAAAGACCCAGGACCAGAGTTAAGTGCACAGATTATTGAACAAGGAGTAATGTTGCTTTGTTGCTTATATAGTATAGTATAGTAGGTCATGTCGAGAGCCAGTGCTTAATGTCTAAAGCAGTTCTATGCTCAAACACTGACACTTTGCCCCATTCCCCACCCTATCCTCCTATAGGTCTCATAGTGAACGCATTAAAGCAGACGCTGAATTACGGTTTTGCTCCATTCTAAATTTTCTATTCTGCCATTGCTGCCTCACTTTAGCTAATGCAGAGATAAATTTGGGAACAAAGGGCACTCTTGTTTTAAACCTCCATATTCTGCTCCCGAGATATATCAATTATTATAATGTTTCTGTTTTTTATACAATGCTTTGATCCACTTGCTCAAATAGCCATGTTTAAAAAGACAATCAAATAAATACTTTGATAAATCAATATCCTCTTCTTCTTCTTACTGCAAACTTTGTCTTATTATGATACAATATTTATTTTATCTGTAGTCTGTTCATTACTATTCACATGGTGTCTCCTGTCCCACTCCCCCTTGGGAGTGCCTGTCTAGATCGAACGGAGGAACCCGGCTGAATGGAGGAACCCTGCCTACTGACAACAAGGACTGGACGGTCTGTGATCTTGGCCCGTCTGCTGAGGGACTCCTTCGGCCCTGGGTCTCTATAGCCTGTCCGCCCATGGGAGTGGGTCTCTCCTTCTGTGGTTCTCCTCAAGGTTTCTCGTTTCTCCCACTGGGTTTTTGAGTTTTTCCTTGCCGTGCTGGAGAGTCTAAGGACAGGGGACACCCGAGCTGCTCGTCGCCACCCACTGCTGACGCTTATTTGGACTTTAT
The DNA here is from genome assembly GCA_021464625.1 of Proterorhinus semilunaris. Taxonomy (NCBI): domain Eukaryota; kingdom Metazoa; phylum Chordata; class Actinopteri; order Gobiiformes; family Gobiidae; genus Proterorhinus; species Proterorhinus semilunaris. The sequence continues at coordinate 23,297,685 of CM038356.1, read as the reverse complement.
GTTTGCCTGGATATTTGATTCACCGGATCTTTACATTGTCTTATTTACTGCTCTGTTTTATTGCCTTAATGTTTGTTACAGCCCTATGAGGCAACTCCTGTTGTGATATTGGGCTATACAAAACCATTGATTGATTGATTGATTGATAAATCCCTTATTTAAAAAGGGACTATACAGAGTTAAAAAATGTTAAAACGAAGTATTTCCATCCCCCTCCACGTTCCAGCCATGTCCTCATGTGTAGAATGAGCCCAGACATATTCACCATAACGGCCTCTAAAATCCTGCACTGTCACTCAAAAAGTTGTTACTTCGGGTCCTAAGCGCCGTCATGCACGAGTTTAATATAGAGACTGCAGTTACACGTAAGACCTGAGGTGGCAGTAGTGAGCATAAAATGACCAACTTGCATCTAGTCTCTTTAAGTTGGCAACAAAACATAATTTCAACATATAGGCTTTGACAAATGAGTGTAACATTGTACCTGAGCTCGGTCAATTCTGTAGAATCGATCAGCAGTTGTACCTAATAAAGATACAAAGGTGTAAAGTTAGATATTGTGAAATTGTTTATTAATATCCTTCGGTATCCTACAGTTCAGTACGTTCATTAGTTAGTACTTACAGTCGAGGAAGCACCACTTCACGGACAGCTTCTGAGATGAAAAACACTCTCCTCTCATCAGATCACCATCCTAAAGAGAGGAGGACTTGTAAGTTGTACAAATATTTCCCCCAAGTTCCTTCTTTTGTTTAGAAGGAATTTTTGGCCTGTTGGCTTTAATCGACAGGAAATCCCTGGGCCAGGAGCCAGGAGAGACGTTCAGGCTAGCATGTGTTTTTTCAGCACAAACTGTACCTGGTCCGTGTCGTCCTGCATCCTCTCTATGTGCCGCCGACAGGTTTCCAGATCACAGTCTCCAGGAACAGTGATCAGCCCTAGAGGAGTCGCTGAAGACGTAGACATGGAGAATTAGGTGCAAAACTTTCAGATTTCACCATTTACTAGTTGAAGTCATTAGTTGTTGTGTTGTTACGAACAGGCCTCTTTGAGCTGGTCCTTGTCGTAGTGCAGAGCCTCGTACGCCGCCATACTGATCCTGTTCACTCGGATCTGCAGCTTATCCGGCACTGGCTGCTGACTGTCGGGACAAAACAAACCATTGACAACAGTTTAAACAAAAGATGTATGCACTTCGCTTTCTGCACAAAATGGCGTCAAAACAATACTATACTGATTTAGTATTAAAAAACAATACTATATCAGGACCAAAACAAACTAAAATTAATTTAAACAGGGAACACCATGACTGTAAGTAAATGTTTGCACATTTTACACAACACACTATGAACACTAAAACACTGGAGCAGAAATAGCCGTGATCTAGTTAACTAAAACTGAAACTAAAATTGCTCAGTGCTGTCTTGTATCAAAATGCACTCTCTCACTCGTTGAGGTGGGGCATGGAGATCCTCCTCTTGGCCTTCTGCACCATATTGGCTTGGGACCTCAGACTGATGTGGATCACGGAGGGGGCGAGTTTGCAGGGCTCTCCATCGACCTGCATCGGGATTGACTTGAACGTGCTCAGCGTCACCTCTCGGCACTGGGACAGCCGCTCGCCGTGGCCGCCCACCTGCAGCGTCGCCTGGGAAAGCATGACAAAACATCAACTGTACTTCATTCATTCTTTATTTATTTATTTTTTTACTTGGCTCAAATGTATATAAATGTAATGACAAGAGACAGACCAGTGACGTCAATGTGAAGCCGATGACTTCGATGCAGCCGTCGTCGTGCCGCTGAGGCTCGAAGTCATGGTGTTCACTCGGGTTTCCCCACGGGACCGTCCCGGCACAGTATCTGCACCAAAACATACAAGAATGAACGTACAGCGATGAAAATGATCTACATTATCTATTTAATCGATGGTGAAATATCTACTGAGATTATACGCAATACATAAGAAGCTAATAGCCCTCAACTTTAGAAATCCTTACCTGGGGATGTTGAGGAACAGGAGGCACTGCAGCTTTAGCTCCTGGACTTTGGCAGTGAGGTCTGTCCCGTCACACTGACAACAGAGAAAAAAAACACTTGAACAAAAAAAAGTCCAATTGAAAATATATTATGCATTATTCTGGCTTTTCCCATTCTAAAACCTAAAATAAAGATTATACATGTAACTAGGAACTAATTCAGCCCTATTTTCTGAGCAGACAATATGCAAGATTACTCAAAATGCATGAGAATGGAACAAAACAACTCCAGACACGTTTTTATGAGGGGATAACCATGGTTATAAAGCAAATAAATAAATAAATAAATGAAAAACTCAGTTTATAGCATATTATGGTCTCTTTTTGAATGTGCATAGTATAGTAACATTTTATAAAGTCTAAGCAAGAAAATTGTTATGAACATTTTTGGTTATGTTCCAAATCACATTTTTAGCCCTTGGAATATATTACAAAAGTATATTGTGAACATTATAATACTCACCACGACTTTGATGTGCTTGGCGAGGTCTTTCGAACTCCCGCTCAGGAAATCTGAGAAGGCCGTCTGAAGCACAAACGGAGGTGTGCCGTGGATTAGATTAAATTACAAATCTCCCTTTTATTCAGATCTGAACAAAAGGACACACTTACCCCTGCATAGAACATCTTATTCCTGAAACGACTGTTGAACTTCTCCGGATTTGCTTCTGAAAGAAAAAAAAATGTCGGAAACATAAGGTCCAAATAGCCAACTTGCTATAAAGTTACACTATTTACTTGTGCACCCCATTAGCATCTTTAAAACCTCCGATAGCTCAAATCTTTGCTTTGCTATTCAAAACTGGGAGGGTGTTACCTTCGTCTTACTTAGTCCCCAGTATAAACATCCATTTATTAGAATGTTGAAAAAGTCGTGAAAACAATGTGTTCACCTCTCGATTCATGGAAGCCCAGAGTGACATGAGCGTCGAAGCCCAAACTGAAGTAGTTATTGAAGACGTCAATGGGAAGCTAAAGAAACAAACAATAAAACCTTCTATTTGATATGTTTAATTACACAAAACTAATTGCAGTGATATGAAAAAACATGAAATGACTAAATTATGAAGCTCTAGAAAGGATGACACAGCACAAAACTCCACCCCATTATACAATGTTAAATAATATTGTCAATAAGTTTACCCACCTTGACCGTCTGCTGTTCATCTCTGTCCTCGGGTCGCGCATCTGGGTTTGGCGCCACCTGGAGGTCCCATCGGTCGAGCTGCACTATGTTTCCATCCTCCACATGAGATAGGATCTTAGTGATGGGCTCATCGGTGTAACCCTGACATAGAATACAGGCATTTGATTGAATCAGTCAAAAAGCATCTTGTGGACTTTGATCAAACGTTTGACTCCCCAGCTGGAGGTGTGCGACAACATGTTAAATCACAATCCCCCCAATTCAGTGGCGGCTGGTGGCCTTTCAAACAGGACCACGGACCTGCATAAACCTGCACTAACATTGAACACTGCATCTCTACACACAGCCGCTTTTCAGAGCGCCCTTCACAATGCACGCTTCCTACTCCGTCCCACCGTGAGCAGAGACTACATTACCCATACACCCTTGAGTTTTATGAGTGAAAAGCGCCATGCGTCGCTGTAGCCGCTGTAAACAACTCAACGTGATGCTCGTCCACACAAACAACTAGATCCCGGAGAGGGTGTCTGGAACGCAACCATCGCTGCTCGGTTAAAATACACTTGACTATGCTCTCCTTACTTCAGAGTAGTAAAAGAACAAGGTCAGAGGACGCGTTGGCTGACCCCATCTGTGCCGCGGTCATTGAGGTTCTCACAAGTGGCGGCACTTCTTTTTGTCCACTTAAAGCACTTTCAGACATGACAAAGAGCCAAACAGCCGAAAATAGAGAGCATATGCGATTGTTGCTGTATATGGCTCTAATAGCAGCTAAAGCAGGAGGAGCCATCACCAGAAAACACTTTTTACTTTCCAAGGAAGTGTCATGATTCGTCTTTTGTTCCCCTAGTTTTGCATGTTGTCTTTGGTTTAGTCCAGTGTTTTATTTTGACATGTCTGTTCTGTCCTTGTGATTTTGCTTTGCTTCCCTTGTGTTAATTGCCTGCCCCGCCCTGATGTGTCTCACCTGTGCCCCGTTCCCTCATGTAATGATACTCCTGTGTTCCCCTTGTCCTTTGTCGTGACATCGTCTACGTCAACACCAGTTTGTTTCTCTGGATTTTGTTATTTTGGTTTTTGTCAATTATTAAACATCACCAGTTTTGTTGCAGTCCTGCATTTTGGGTTTTTATTTTTCTCACTACACCTCAACCATGACAGGAAGTCTGTTATCCACAAAAGTACATTCTTTATAAATCTTCATAAAACATGTTGCCCATGACTGAAATAAAGTCCATCTCTGTCATGTTGGTCTCAGCTTCAGTTTCCTCTTGTAGCTTCACTGTGACAGCAGCTAATGCTAATGCTGCTCTCAGTCACAGACAGAGCAAATCAGGAGGAGGAGCTGTTTTTTTTTGTTTTTTTTTGCAGAGGCAGCTAATCAACATTCAGCTGGTGGGTGTTACAACCTGCCCTTTGCTTTGATGCTGAGCCTCCGAGCAATTAATAGTCGGCCAATCAGAGGCTGTATTCTAATAAAGGAGCTTCAATGGAAATTCAAATCAAGCTTCAGTCGCTCTGAGGGACAGGGAGACGATAGGGTAGATCACACTGAAAACACCGGATTAACAATTTAAATCGAGAGTTACGTATGTAATCTCCCATAGGGCACACCCAGTCCAAGGAGACGGCACCTCAGCTAACAAAAGAACAATAGGCAGGTAATTAGCAGTGATCAGCCATGAAAAGGACAGATAATGGGCAGTGATCATCTAGTAATAGGACAGGACTGACCGACACTGAGGTGAGCAGATTGTTAGAGACGCTCTACTTCAAAAGGTGTTTACCCACAGTTGAGAGTAGCTGTGATTAGAGGGGACGAGCCGGGCCTACCCTAACTCCTCCCCGTTGGTCTATTAAGCTGCGAGCTGAGCGGGACTTTTGTCGCTGACGAAGCCTTTGGATGAGAGGCGAAACGTTCAAAGACCTCAACTACTGAGTACAGAAGATGACTCAAGTATCTTCATTGAAGATTGACAACTCCTGTACGACTGAGAACTTAAACAGACGTATGTAACTAAGGTTCTAAAATTCCGGATGACCGCCAGAGCGACTGGGCAGAGGTCGAGAAAATATACCAACAAAGTCACGCCATTGGATGTGACCTGGGTGACGTCAGTGGTAGTCTTTATAAACCCAATGTACCCAGCGCTCGTTTCTTTTCTACGTTCTCGCTTCGTGCAGATGTTGGATATTGGATACACATTTTGGATACGATTGCCGCTCTTGCTTGTAGCCTCACTAACCATCTGGTTGGAGTTGCGTACCATTTCCCACGTCCTCCAGAGGCTGCAAGCCACGGCTTCACTGTTTGTCCTTCGTTGGAACTTCTTATCGTAAACATCTTTTTCCGGCCACCCGTTCCGTGGTTAGCTGGGTCACTTTTTATTTGTGCTAGTTATAACTGCTAAGTTTGGGCTGACTGGTTGTTGTTCGACTTGGGCGAGCTAGTGTTAAGTGTTTTGGCGTTTGCGGCTATTACCTCAAAAGGCTACTAGCCTGTAGTGTGTTTTATCAGTGGTAAGTAGCTTACTGTGCTGTGCTTGTGAGTGTTGTCCGCTCTTTACGAGATATTTTTTTCTGCGCTTCCGCAATTTTGCCATTTGTTGCGGCTGTGATGATTCCCGCTCTGTGCCTTCTCTACTCTGTTGCTGAGTGTTCCCGCTCCCTATCCCTGTGCGCTGGTAGCGATCTATTCTTGCTTCGTGCCTTGTGTTGCTCCTCTGGCTTTGAGTGATACCCGCCCCGTGCTACTGTACAAGCTAGCATTGACCGCGAGGGCTGGTCGCCAATTTTCTAAACAATTTCGGCTGTGAGTGATTCTCGCTCCGTGCCTTTGGTTATTGCTGTGGCATTGAGTGACTCCCGCTCCGTAGCCTTGTATTGTCATCAGTGTCCGTGTGGACCGTGATGTTGTTGGTGAACAGCTGTACTAACTGCTTGGCTCCGCTGAGCCCTGAGGATGGACATATGATGTGCCCCTCGTGTCTCGGGATTGGACATTTGAGGGACGCCCTCACCGAAGAGGCCTGTATTAATTGTGTCTGTATGCCACTGGCGGAGAGGTCTGCTAGACTGGCGACGGTGGAGAGCATGATGCATCAGGGGACCTTGGTCTCCGGCCCCAGGAAGGAACCGAAGCGCCGTAAGCCCACACATGGTGAAGCCCCCTCGGCCAACAAGGGGTGCCATGATGATGCATTGTCCGCAAAAGGTTGATACTTTGGCTTCGGAGTTTGCTAAGATTAATTCCTTACTTGTGAGCAGAGATGGGGACTCGCGAGTCGGACTCGGACTCGAGTCGGACTTAAGTCGCTATTTTTAGAGACTTGCGACTCGACTCGGACTCGTCCCCTAAAGACTCGAGACTTGGCTCGGACTCGTCCCCTAAAGACTCGAGACTTGACTCGGACTCGTCCCCTAAAGACTCGAGACTTGACTTGGACTCGTCCCCTAAAGACTCGAGACTTGACTCGGACTCATCCCCTAAAGACTCGAGACTTGACTCGGACTCGTCCCCTAAAGATTTGCGACTCGACCTCGCCCCCTAAAGACTCGAGACTAGACTCGGACTCGTCTCCTAAAGACTCGAGACTTGACTCGGACTCGTCCCCTAAACACTCGAGACTTGACTCGGACTCGTCCCCTAAAGACTCGAGACTTGACTCGGACTCGTGGTCTGAGACTCGTGAACATTACGAGTCCCTCGCGCACTTATTACACACGCTGTTTGGACGCTTGATTCTGGCCTTTTTTCTCGGCCGCTCCCATGTCTCTGTCTCCTCTGTGTGCGCTCTTTCTCTCTCTCTCTCTCTCTCTCTCTCTAGCGATCACTGCGAAATACAACAGTTTCTCTCATTATTAATGTAAAGCCCACCGCGGTAAGCCTTCATTGGTGCTTAATAAGCGCCACAGCGAGAGTGAAGGAAAAAGGAGTTTGAGCATCTGCATAAGTTGTAGCTACTCAGTAAAGTGATTAGTGATCAAATCATTACCATTACGAGGCTACCGTTTATTTAGGGAATATTTTGTCAAAGACTAAAAGCTGGCAGTGGATATAGCAGGTCCTGTAGCTACAGGCTGAAGATAGGTCACTCATGTCAACAGTCTGTAAGCCTTCAAGGTAAGACTGCAAGTATTATTATCTACAGTGGAGTTTTACTGTATGATAAAGGGCACTTCAGTAACATTCTGAAGCTTCTGCAGACATGTTTGTGATTGAGTACAGCTGTGATAACTATACTGATGTTACTTTTACACAACTGAAGTAGTGGTGTGGGAGGGCTAGTTGAATGAATGACACAGGGCCTGCCTTTGGCCACAGAAATAGTTCATATTATTTTTTTCCTAACTTACCATTACATTGGGATTGACTGTGAATATGGTTCATAGAAATATTGTGATGTTGATTATTTGTGTGTGGAAGGCCTGATAGTTGTTTTTAATTTACAGGTGTTTGTTGATTTTAAAATAGTTTTATTGTACTGTGATTTGAATTAGTGTAAAACATAGAAACCATGGGACTTGGACTTGACTTGGACTTGCAGGGTCAGAGACTTGGACCTAGACTGGGACTTGCGGTCAGAGACTTGGACTTGACTTGGACTTGTGGGGTCACAGACTCGGACTTGACTTGGACTTGTGGGTCAGGGACTTGGACTTGACTTGGACTTGCAGGTGAGGGACTTATGTGCATCTCTGCTTATGAGTCTACAACCCAATGACCCTGTAACTCCTCCTCCCACTCTCTCTGAAGGTCACGCTGACCAGACCAACTCCTCTGATACTGGTGTACGGGAAGACGACACTATATCTATTGCTGCTAATGATTCCTTGTTCAGGGGCGAAGATACAAGTTACATGGAGGACCGGGAGGGTAGAGAGCGCTCCCCAAGCCCCTCTGTAGGGAGCTCTTAATATTCTGAACCAGAGTCCCTACAGGAGTCTGGACCTGGATTATCCTTGGTTAAACAGGCTGTTAAACTGAATTTATCCCGGCTGGGAATTGATAACCCATCTGCGGAAACTACTACTTAAAGTGCCTTTTTAAAGGTCACTCAGAAAATGGCGTTCAATGTGCCGGCCTCACAGCCATACATTGAGGAGCTTCACCGATGTTGGGCGGACCCCAGATCATCCACCCATTTATCACAGGACTGTAGAGCACTTGGCTCTATGCAAGATGCAGCCCAGTATGGTTTGAACCGTATGCCCTCTGTTGACAGCGTTATTGCAAGCCAGGTGGTAGCTCCGGCTGACGCTGCACGTCAGGACGGCCACTGTCCATGACCTCAGTGCAGGGTCACTGATAAGTTAACCAAGAGCTATGACAAAGCGGCTCGTATTGCTCGTCTGGGCAACTCGTTCTCCCAACTGGCTCTTGCCCTCTCTCAGTCCATGAAGGAGGCAGGGGTTGATGATGCTACTCAGAGCCTGAGTGACGCCTCACTCCAGACTTTTGCTTATATGTCCAGGGAGCTTGGCAGGCTGATGTTGATCCCTACCATCACCAGACGTCAGGTGTGGCTGGCGCCGTCACCCTTGTCAGAGGCCTGCAGAGGTACGCCCCGCGCACTGCCTGTCATTCCAGGTCAAATGTTTGGACCTGCGGCACAACAGATCCTGGAACGTGCCGTTGAGGCAAATAGATCTTGGCAACAGTTTGTTGACACCGGCCTTCTAGGCCTGCCTTTCGAGAGCCTGCTGGCAGGCCCCCTAGAAATGACCGGTTTCGACGAGCTCCCAACAGTCGCCCCTCAAGGGCCCCCAGCAGTTTTCTCCAGTGCATCTCAGGTGCTGGGAGGCCATAGTTTCAGACCCATGTGTGATTTACACCCTGTCCGAAGGTTACAGTATTCAGTTCAAGCGTCGTCCCCAAAAGTTCAGCGGAATAAGAATGACGGTTGTCTCCGACCCAGAGAGGTCTGCAGCCCTAAGGCAGCAGATATTGGAGCTTCTCGAGAAAGGAGCAATAAATAGAGTTAATTCACAGTTCAAACCATTTCAGTGGGTTCTATTCAAATTACTTTCTTGTTCCAAAGAAGGATGGCGTTTTTTGCCCTATCCTCGATCTCAGACACCTGAATCGTTATGTCAAGGTGCTACAGTTTCACATGCTTCGCACAGTGGACGTCCTTCAAGCGATCACACAAGGGGATTGGTTCACATGTGTCGACCTAAAGGACGCCTATTTCCATGTGCCGGTGACGCCTCGTCACAGGCAATTTCTTCGTTTTGCTTTCGAGGGACAGGCATACCAATTCAGAGTCCTCCCTTTCGACCTCTCTCTCGCCCCATGTACGTTTACCAGATGTGTGGCTGCAGTGCTTTCCCCGCTGCAAGTGGACTACAAATTCTCCCCTACTTAGACGACTGGCTTGTGTGCGCTCCGACTCAGGAGCAGGCACGCAACAACACGGCCCTCCTATTGAACCATGTGTCTCAGTTAGGGACTCATGGTGAATTTCGCAAAAAGTTCTTCCCAGTCAACAAGCGGTCTTCAAAGGCATTGCCATCGACTCTCGGGCCATGACTGCCTCCCCATCCCCACAGAGGGTGGAGGATGTGGTTTGTCTCGACTCACATGTTCGACAGCATGTGGAACTGTCCTACGGTCTACTTCTCCAATTGATGGGCAAACTGACGGCCATGTCATCGGTGGTACCGTTGGGGTTTCTGTTATTGCGCCCCCTACAGGTTTGGATCAACAGCCTAGGCCTAAACCCCGAGCTGTACCAACACAGGCTTGTTGTGTCTTGGGCACCTTAGTCCCTGGGGGAACAGGGACTTCATCTGCAGGGGAGTCCCTTTAGGCTTAAGGGGTCGTTACAGATGCGTCTATTACAGGCTGGGGGGATGTGAACCTTGGGCTCTCCCTCAGAGGAAAGACCTGCTGTTGCAGATGGATCTGGGGTCACCTTGTGGCCCAATCCATTCTTTTTGCCTAAAAAACTCTCAGCCTTTCATATTAACCAGCCTGTGTCCCTGGCTGTGTTTGCCCCCCAATCTGGTTCAGATATGCCCATCTGAAGTCCCTTGTGTCCTATTCGAATGCTGAAGCAGTACATCAATGTGACAGCTGGGACTCGTAAAACAGATGCCCTTTTTGTTTGCTATGGTGGTCATAGCTGTTTGAAACAGCAAATTCTCACATTGGGTCGTTGATGCCGTTTTATAGGCATACACGTCTAGGGGTCTTCCGCTTCCTAAAGTGAAGTGCCATTCCACCAGAGGGATGTCCACCTCCTGGGCTGTGCTGAGAGGCGTTCCACTGAGTGACATTTGTTCTGCGGCTACATGGGCTTCGTCCTGTACCTTTTACAGAGTGAATGTGGCTGCTCCCCATGCGGTGGCTTCAGTGATGCCTCGCCTGTCTGCAACTGATGCTTGGTAAGTGTAGACTCTTCGTCACTTTGTTGGTATCAAGTCATCCAGGAGCTAAAGCACTGTCTGGCGGTCAGGAGGAATGAAATAGAACGAGAGTTATGTATGTAACTAAGGTTCTATGAATTCCGGATGACTGCCAGAGTTGCTCGTCACTCAGAGTCCTTGCGAGTACGAAAAGAAACAAGCGCTGGGTACGTTGGGTTTATAAAGACTACCACTGACGTCACCCAGGTCACGTCCAATGGCGTGACTTTGTTGGTATATTCTCGACCTCTGTGCCGCGCACACATAGATATCTAGCTGCTAAAGCACCGTCCTCTGGCGGTCAGGAGGAATGAAATAGAACTTAAATCTTAGGAACTTTCTTTTGGAAATTTTGGGGGAAGTTTAGCTTCCCTTGTAGTCAATGAGGAGCCGCCACCGACCCAATTTGTAGAGACTATTATAAATCAGGAATCTTTTTTTTTTTTTTTTTAAGTGGAACTAAACGCTGAACCTTTCCCTCAAATAAAATGTATATATGACTTTCTAAGAGTAAGTCTATTTTTGCCATTTTGGTGTAAAATTGTGTAATCTGCTCCACTAAGAACGGACACAAATAATAGTCCTGTTGTTCATAATTTTTTATTTTTTATGGACATGTGTGTGTATGTTTTGAGCCTGTCAGAGACAAATTTGACAATAAAGTTCTATCTAGTGGTCAAAAACGATGAGTGTTCTTCCCGTCATGGTTTAAATGCAATCTGGATTGCTTTTGTTTTAGAAGATAAGCTCTGCCAAACTGGTGCCAACCGACATCATGACCAGTCAGGCGGTTCACTTGAAATGCGAAACATCCAAATAGCATCAGGCTAGTGTGTTATTAGCCCTCCGCAGAAAAGCACTAATGCAGAGTGTTTTCCTGAGGCTTGGACCGCCCATCCAGCTCCCCCTCACTTGCATGCAAGGCCCACTTTGGCTGGTGTTTTTAGACCGCACATGTGGGCAGACTTCAGTGTTTAGTTCCACTTTAAGTTTAAGGTCTATTCTCCCGACGCACTTGCTGTCTACTTTACCCCACCCACTCCTCCAACTGGTCAGCCTCCGTCATGCTCTGGAGCCAGAGTCAAGCGGATTTAACCGAACACAGTGAAGTGTGAGTAAACTCTCAGAGGAAGCAGATATAGGCTTTGGTTGGCTTTAGTAACAATATGGTATGATTTATTTAGCCAACCAAATCTCCCGCTATCCAACCAGACCCTCAGCACTTTTTACTCACGCCGCCCCAGTTGAGCGTCCGCGCCAAATCGTTCCCCGTCCCCAAGGGTAAAATAGCGACGGGTGGGGCAGGCTGTATCTTCAACAGGTCCAGCACCGACAGGATCCATCCCACCTGCGTAAGAGACAAAACTTTAGGGGCACGTTTGGTTTTAAAACAAACACTCAAATTCCCGCTACCTTTAACATGTGAGAATTAAACAACTGAACTCACCGTGCCATCTCCTCCACAGGCCAGTATCCTTAAATTTGGCACTTTGGCATAAAGCTCCAGTCTGAAAAAATTCAAACAGAAAAAATAATGTTATCCAAAATCAGGATAACATTATGGTTTAAAGACAATTGTTTATTAGTCATATATGAAGATATGAAGTTGTTGAGCAGGTTAAGCTCTGGCCTTACCCCTCCTTGGGCCCAGACTTTGACAGGTCAAACACCTGCCGTGGGTTCAGATACCACATGAAGGACTGGATGATTTTGGCTCCCTGAAAATAATAAAGTCATACAACTGAAAACTAATTTTTAGTCGTAGTTATTTAGTGTGTAAATAAAAACTTCACCTGATTTCCTCCACTCTTTGGGTTGACAAACACTATCAAAGGCTTCATTAACTGAGAGGGAAGAGGTTTCACTAAAAATGGCTTCCAGCGGCCGTCCGGGAGCTGAAAAGGGGGTGCGATGATTTAGAGATTACAGAAATGCAGTGGATCTTTGGCACAAACCCTGTAGATCTCAACCTGAATTGATATATTGTAGCTGTAAAATAAAGGTCAGTACACACCAGCTTTTGAGCAGATTTTATGTGGCATAGTAAATTCACAACACTGTTTGTGGACGTAGAATACTTAAAGGTGCCTTATGCAACTTTTTATGCGGAAAAGAAGTGGATATCTGTGCGTATTTGACCTTGTAGTGGTCAGCATGGCACTTTTACTTTCGATCACGGTGGTCTCTAGGACGCTCCAGGATAATTGTTTTGTAGGTTTTCTGGTGAGCAGTGAAAACCTTCCAAACAATTGATCGTGGCGCATCCTTGAGACCCCTGTGATGGAAAGTAAAGGCATCATGCTGACCACTCATATAGCCACGGGGTCACTACAAGGTCAAATACACACAAAGATCAACTCTTTTTTTCTACATAAAAAGATGTAGTATTGCATAATGCATCTTTAATACTTCGAGTACTAACATTTGTAAACTATCATCAAAATACATATTAGGTTTGTATACGCAGGTAGATCTTGCTCTTCTCACAGTCCAAGCTAGATTATCTTTGGATGAAAAAGGTTGGACCTTTAAATCCCATTGTTCAATTGTAGCTTCATATACATGGCACATAAAGTTGCTACTTCAAACTTGCCCATATGCTAAAGCTTGATTTGATTTAGCAACACCCAATATTAAACAGCAGCAGTTCATATACATTACCTCTGCTCCCTTTTTGCTCGACTTGCTTTTCAGTGACGTCCTCTTCTTCTTTTTACTGGACTTTAAAGACGTCTGCACAAAGATAAGGATGGAACTCACTTCCAACAGCAATAATCAACAAATATCAACATACCTTATCAAACTTATTTCCATAAAGCACAGTGAATGAACTCAAGTATATAAATAGAAGGTAAATACTGTATAGATAAAAGTCTCTCACCTGTGGTCGTCGGACTCGCATGATCCACGTCGGAGGGACAATGACGGCGGCGTGAGCCCCTAAAGAACAGCCCTCCTCGATCTGCTGCAGCATGAAGCACGTCACCTTGTTGTGGTACTGAAACGCGCACAGAAAATAGACCTGAATCAACGGGACTCGTCGACTGATGTGTGCGACAAAGGCAAACGCTGAGATCACAAATGACACGGTTGTAAATTCATTTATTTCAAAAAGACCCTGGTTCGTGTGACTCTCGAAATGACATTACATTTGTCGAAACATTGTGTTACTCACAGCCTGTTTGCACCACGAGCAGCTGATGGCCACGATCTCTTTACTGTGAAATGAAAACTTCTGTTGAAACCCCTGTTGAAAAAATACACAAACATGGCTGCCGAATACGCATTTTTTGAATGTAGTTGCTTTTCCGTAATGTATTTAAGCAGATTTCAATACATAATTTAAAGCTACATGTACTGTATGTAACTATTGGACAAAACAACTCGAGTCTGACCTTTCCACATTGCCGACACTTCCCCGCCTGCCGCCGCCTGTGCACCCAGTGATGCCTCACAACGTTCGGCTGAAAAATATTAAGCAACTATATTTAATGTCCATGTAGGCACTGTTATTTTCAGACTCTTCACACCAAGCACGATCCAAACAATGATAAGGCATTTTAAGTTTATTTAGACACTGTGAATTTACATGGAGCAATAAAATGGCAGTAATACTCTAAGTTTTCGATAAAGAGTGGGATTACGTGTAACCTTATTTAATACCACCCCTCATATCTTCAACGGCATTATACAAATATAAATACAATACAAGTCTAAACCAGGAGGAGGAGTCAATATTGAGGGGGAAAAAAAAACTTGATTTGGCCTGACCTCTCTCACAGTTCGAGATCCTGGTTCCCTGAATGAAGGCTTGCATCTGAAGTTTATCTGAACAAGAGCATGGAAATAAAAGGCAAACGTCCTCAACTCACACAGAACAAAAAAACTCCACTACAATAAAGAAATTAAATAAAACATTAATTTGCCCTGGCTTTACCTTCTCCAGTTGCTCCATGCACATCGTGTGGACAGAAATCTTACACCCCGCGCATTTCTTCCTGGCCACCGACTTTTGCTGCACATTGAAGAATAGTTTAGAAAGGCATAAAGGGTTTCATCCACTTCATTTCACACGTCACATTCTCACCAGTGATTTGGCAAAGCAGTACTGTTCCCCCACGTAACAGAAATCTCCAGAGCCACTGGTCTCAAACCAGACGTGGTCACCGAACTGTGCATTTTCCTAAAACGATGACAAGGGAATGGTAGAATATATGAAAATGGTCTCTTTGGATTTTTTTGTTTTTAGTTGTTTGATGCCGTTCGATTGTAAATGTTGCTATTTTCCTACTTTCCAAGTGTTTTAAATTGCAATTGAGTCCACAGTGCATATTTTAAACGGGTTCAGCATTTATTTGAGTAAAGACTGAAATCTGAACTGTTAAACTGATGCAAGAATCACAATGACTTCAGAACAGGTTTATATTGGTCTTATAAGACTCCATGGAGACAGGGGAATAAAAAGAGAGCACAATATCCTGCACAAACAATAACACATATTTTATGTATCCATTGTTGGATAAATTGAGGGGTAGTAGATATAATCTTCCATATAATCAGAGAAATATAGCTACTTCAACAATTTGCATGTGGCTTAATCACACTGTATCAAATCTGAAAATAACAGCTTATTGACGATCTACTGAATCAGACATAATAACATGAGGCAGAGGAGACTCACGGTCCAGTCGATGCAGCTGCTGGGCTCAGGTCGTGGCTCTGTGGATGTGGGGCCAGTGTGCTGGTGACCGGACTTTGCAATGGCTTTTCTGCAACAAGAGACAGACATAAACTTTTTAAACCCATGTCTGTGTAAGTTCTCAGTCGTACAGGAGTTGTCCATCTTCAATGAAGGTACTTGATTCATATTCTGTACTCAGTAGTTTTTAAACCCAAGCTTTTTCAGTTTATCCTTTCAATCAGGCCTAAAGTGCCCTTACGGTCTTGACCAAGGAACGCCCACAAACATCGGGTCAAATAGTACGCTAAAGTTTAGACCCCTGTAGTGACATACACAAGTACATCTTAAATTAATGTGAGTATTTACAAATTATTTGTCAAAGATACACGTCTTTCAATGGATGTATCATTATGATATATAAGCGATAACACTCGCAAGAAGTCATTTGAAACACAAAACAAAACATTTTGCTCTTTGTGCTACACAGCATGTCTGCATTTCACCGATCACTTCCCGTCGTCTCATCATTAAGCAGTTTCAGAGCATTCAAGTACCAACTTTCATGTCCAAAACACTAATCCTTGAAGTGCGTCTAATGGCCGTGTTTTACCTCAGATGTCCCTTCTGAAGGAATCCTTTCCTATTATCCAACTTTGTCACAGAGCTTTACCCATATAAGAGATATAGTAATGCCAATGTCTGATTATCACTGCTCTAAAATCGAAATATTTTAGCAATCATTCTAGTAGAATATATCAACATAAATACAATACATTTAGACAATAAGCCTCTTACCAATAAATGAATTTGTACCGTTTTTAAGTAGACAAAACCCAGTTTCAGTTAGTGTACATGTTTGGTGTACATGCTCAAATCTAATAAACAAAAGAATAAAACATATTTTGCCTTCATACTACTGCTGTGATGTCAAACACGCACAGCTGCTTCCCTGTAGGGGGCTTTGAGCTCACAGGAGACTAACAGGTGAGTAAACGACAAGGTTTCAAATTTGAGTCAATTATTGTCTGAGAAGCGGCAGCGACAAAGAACTCACTGTGTCTTTGTTAAAACCAGTCTCTAATGAAGCTGCTCTAGGGCGATGGTTTGTACTGCTCCAGAATGTGGCCCAGATAATATGGCGATATGCAATTATCCCTGCTGCTGTGTACTGCCTAATATAAGTATATATAAGATGTAACGTGGCTTTTTGTTGAAGCCGTAAAAGTGGGGTGTCAAGTATTGTTCACGCTTTACAGTACACATTTAACATAATTACTGTACTTCCGCTATACAAGTCTAATCTCCAGCATTAGGAGGATATGATAGTTTGGATAGAATGTGATTCTAAAAATAAAGTCATTGCAACTTGGTAATTGTGACTAGTGTAATAAATTTTGCAGCACCATTAATTTAAAATAAATATGCACAGAAAAGTATCACACCAAGCATTAGCGTTCATATCAGAAACGGTTAAAGAGGTTTTACATTGATGTGTTCATTAACATTCACTGTCCCCAACAAAGAAACAAATACAGTTGTGCCGGTAAACAAACACTTTTTTTCCTACTCGTGGTCAGTGATCTTGTGAAGCCATTTATTGTGGGGGAAAAAAATTTGTGAACTCATTTCAAATCACAACAAAATAACACAATAAAATACCAAAATGACCCTGTCAAAATGTTTACACAGAAGGGCAGGGCGATGTGGCCTAAATATCAAGATATAAAAAAGAAATATCGCGATAACGATGTGCAATACGATATGGCCCACCCTTATTACACACCCCAGTTCCCAATACCGTGTATTGTCCCCTTTAGCATCAATGACAACTTGGAGTCTTTTGTGGTTGTACCTCCATATTTCACAGGAGGTACGGTGCACTTTCCCCCATAGGCCTTTCTGACAACTAAACAGTGCAGGGGAGAGCTCAAACGTGCAGTGTGAAATGAGTTCACACATTATTTTAATAATATAATATATAATACTAAATGGCTTCACAACATCACTAACCATAAGTGAAAAAAAGGTGTTTGTGTTTTCATTCATATTCTTTGAGAAATGGCCCAAAAATAAAAATACCAGGGTGTGTAAACTTGTTTGCACAACTGTGAATAAGTCTAAAAACTATTTCAACCTCGGCTCATTTTAAAGTATTTTCAAAATCATGTTTTATGACCATTTTAATAATTTAAAAAGGAATAATTTATAAATGTATTATTTGTCTTCAGTACATATATATAAACTCATGTTATTAATAAGGGACTACATACAGCAGAAAGGCACTCCAGCTCTCCAGGCGGGAGTCATAGGCCCCGATCGGGCCGAGTGCGGCAGGACCGCGGTCATAAGGAGGGGGGTACATGTGGTACACGGAGCTCCTGCGGTTTGGGGGCAGAGGCTGGCCTCGTCCGGGCCACGGGCTGCCGGCTTTGGATATGGTCGAGACCCTCCTCCTCTTCCTCTGGCTGGAAGTGCGATATCGATAACACAGTCCCGTCTCGGCCCCATAGGGCTGTGAGGAGTTCCTACGAAGGCAGCACGGGGCTCGTATTAGCGGCCGGGATGGAGGGGGCGGGGCTGGAGGAGGCGTGGGTGAGGCCTGTGCAGGAGTGGCCGGGACTTCTCCAGATGTTTCAGCGCAGTCCGATGAGTGCAAAGGACGGCACAGCTTGAAGTTCTCCAATCGTTCATCCTCTTCTGGAAGCTCCTCCCCCTCTGATTGGCTTTCGTAATCGCTGCAACTGTCGCCGTCGTCGTCTCCGTCCGAATGGAGCCCGCGCACCTCCACCTGCTGCTCCCGACGAGGCCCCTCACCCTCGTCCGCCATTTGGAATAGACTGGCCAGCAACATGGAGGGGCCCAGGAGGTGCGTATCTATCGTGCGAAACTTCCCGGCTTTCCTCCGCCGGACCGCGAATCTCGGGTTAAGTCTCGGGGTAGTTGTGCTCGACCTCCTCCTACCGGGACCCCCTCTTTGTCGGGACATTATCCGCCCACAGCCCACAGAGGTCGCCCCCTGGAGTTGGACGCTGGATCTGCGACGCTGACTCAGACTTGAGGAAGCTAGCCCCGCGCTGGATCGCCGACGCGCCTTGCTCGTGGGCACGGCGACACTCGGCCTCCTGTGCCTGTTGGACTCTGCGTCCCCTGAAGCGGTCCCGTCTTTTCTCCTAAAGTGCCGTCGGAAAAAGGTGTCCATGGTGACGTTTCAACGCTCCTCTCACTGTCGGATTTAAACAGGTGTTAGCGTTCAGAACATTTTCGCCGAGTTAAAGCTTCAGGCTGTGGCATAGGATCTTTAAGCGCAGCAAGTTTGATCGTAAAAGTGGGAAACTTGTTGTAAAACCTGTTTATGATCCACATTTCTGTGATTTGGAGAAGCAGCGGGAGCAAAGACGAGCAGCTTTTTGTTGTCAACACGATCAGAAAAAATTACAACATAAATCTGTATTGAAATTCTAAATATTCAGTTTAGTAATAACAGTCAATGCTCCCGGCTGCTTATCTAAATCGAGATTGTGCTGATGACCTTATACAGCATCAATCCAGATACTGAATGTTTGTACTATTTATAAATATTTTCCTTTTACTTATGACTGTATATACTCACATTTTCTACACAACTTTTATATAATATATTTTCAAATCCATGGGCCATCACATTCTCAATCTTTTACACACAATCTTTGCTTCTCCTGACGGTATTTAGTTTCAGTGCTTTGACTTTCGACCTTTGGAATTGAGAAAATCTTTTAATTCTAGCTTTACGCTTATAGGTTACAGGGTATTTTAACATGTGTTTCCCTCTGAGAAACAGGAAGACATGAATAATAAAGAGCTGAGGGGGGAGCCGTGCGACAGGGGCCACAGCAGGAGCTCAGGAAGCCGTCTTCTCAGTGAGACAAACAACAACACCATTCAATGACACTGTAATAATAATAATAAGGCTAAGGCGACATGGTGTTTTCAAGTTTCAACAGAAACACAATATAGTACTGACTGAACTGAGAGGGAGGTTTAACAAGTCAAAACTTAACCAGAATACAATAAAAATTCGATGAGGGATATACTTTAAAAAAAAAAGTTTGAATCGAATCAGACTCAAATCGGCTCAGTGTTTCTTCTTTCACATTCTTCACTTCAAAAAGAATCAAATAGATTTGTTTTCATCTTAAATGGTCCTGGAGTGGAATGTGTTTATTTTAAAGGTTTGCCTTGTTAATAATGCATTATTAATAAAAGCTAAATCAGATATGATATGCAGAAAAAAAAGATGAAAAATGATTCAGCCCTAAGGATAAGAATAATAAATTGATTATTTCCGATTGTAATTGAGGCCGCATGCATCAGTCCCTTATAATAATGATAACATGATGTATTAATATAGAACCTCGTAATCTGCTAATATACACCCCTGTCATTGTTGCAGTAGCACTGTCTGAACAGCATTTTCATTAACTACACTTTATGCAAAGTATTAGCTGACAGTAACAGCCGTCTGAGAAACTTTTTATATCTGACCCTCAGCGTTTTGCTTTTTGTTGTCAACACGTTCAGGAAATATTACAACATAAATCTGGATTGAAATTCTAAATATTCAGTTTAGTAATAACAGTCAATGCTCCCGGCTGCTTATCTAAATCGAGATTGTGCTGATGACCTTATACAGCATCAATCCAGATACTGAATGTTACTATTTATAAATATTTTACTTTTACTTATGACTGTATATACTCACATTTTCTACACAACCTTTATATAATATATTTTCAAATCCATGGGCCATCACATTCTCAATCTTTTACACACAATCTTTGCTTCTCCTGACGGTAGTTTCAGTGCTTTGACTTTCGACCTTTGGAATTGAGAAAATCTTTTAATTCTAGCTTTACGCTTATAGGTTACAGGGTATTTTAACATGTGTTTCCCTCTGAGAAACAGGAAGACATGAATAATAAAGAGCTGAGAAACTGGCTGATGCAGTCTTGAGTTACATTGTTTTAATTGTGTGGAGCACCTGCTACTCCAAGCAGAACACAACTGTTAAACATAGCAGCATATTAGCAGACGTACAAGTATCACATCACTAATATGAGCAGCAAAGAAGCAGTAAAGTTTTTTGAAATTTCAGAAATGAGCCGGAAAAAAAGGTTTTGCTGTATCTGTGACGTATCTTGTCCAAACCCACAACATACATTAAGAGTTGTACACAAGGACAATAACTACACTGATCCCCTACATCCAGCCGATCCATCATATGTGGATTAGAGAAAATGCGTTCATTATTTTTAATTTCTCTTCAATGAGACATTGCTAATGTTAACCTTATTGTAAATTTGACTTTCCCTAATCACTGATTGTAGCCCCTCCCACTGATTATTGCCATGACAGCACAGCCGATACAGATTAGTGACCAACTCATAACAATTTTTTTTTATGTCTTATTCAATCCTCTCATGAAACTTGCATGTGTTAATATTAAATGCTCAAATCAAGTCGGCCGAATGACTATTGAATATGGAGTCAGAGCACATAAGCTTCCTCGCTTCAGCAAACTCCTTTTAAGCTTCCATTACTGTGTAACAATGTCAATCCTAAAAGAAAATAAGAACGTAAGCAGCTCAAACTAAATAAACTAAACTTATATACAGTATTTTAAAAAGAGCTTAGCACTTGAATATTTTGTACTTGAACCTATTTTGATAGGTGGTGTAATTCGGCTTTTCAGGGATTTTTGGTTGTCAGCAAAATCATATATATATATATATATATATATATATATATATATATATATATATATATATATATAAATAAATAAATAAAAATAGGACTTTTCAGAAAATTTCAGCCCATTAAATCAAATCGAAATCGTCACCTTCATATTGAAACACGTATCAAATCATGAAAAGTGAATTGTTGCATTCCTAGTGGGAACAGTGTGTTTGAAGTCAGCAAACACACTTTTTTTAAACAAAAACTGCCCTTTCAGAAACTCCAACGGAACATACATGAGAACAACTCCATTTAATACAATGATTTGCTTTTTGTTTCTTGCCAACCGTTTACTGTACAGAGCTGCATCTGCTTTACAGAGACTGAAAACAAACAGCCTTATCAAAGAACAAATGCAAAGCGGCTCCACAGCCCAACACCTCATCACTGCCCTATTCTCACGAGAGTAACACCAGACGACACAGACGGGCCGGATGCGCTGTGGACAACAACCGTGCCTGGACTTTAAATATCAGAAAGTAATGCTGCAAACATACAGCAGTTTATTGAACCAAAGTTTGGATAGAACCGTTGAATATGCAGGAAGAGTGCACTGTGGTCCGTTTCCCAGTTTCTTCCCAGCTCCAGTCACCTCTCTAAAACAGGAGAAGACAATCTCTTTCATAAGACAGGGTGAACTACAGTACATGACACAGTGGGCTGTGTCATGTACTGTCCCTTCTCAACCGCAGCAGCAAAACAATAAGCCTCCAGTGCTCCACCACTGGGTAGATTTCCCCCCCCAGCAAAACACACTTCCTTGTATCACTAATTCCAGGAAAACTGTCACTCATTTATTTTTGGTTCCCCCTGGTTGATATTTAGACACAAGCGAAACTTTCTGAATTGTCAGCGCGTTTTTCCCCCCCTAATATTTAAACGCTCTCACTGCACTCTCAGTAAATCTGACCACCTAACCCACCGTAATGGTTAGGGATATCACGGAGAACTAACGAAATGGATGGATGGATGGGTGATTGCAGTGCATTATTAAAGCACTCTTTACTGACAGCATTTTTTCACACATCACTTAATATCGATTTTCACTAGGAAAACCAGTATCTAAATAGGTTTTTGGTTTGAAATGATCGTATAGCTGCTTCTTAGCCAGTTCTAGTTCAAATGCTATGTATTTCAAAGCAAGCACTTCAAAATCAAAGTAGTGTCAACTCTCTGTGTCTGTAAAATCAACATTTTTGTTATATAGAGCTACTGTCCCTGCGTCATTGCTAGTTTGGTTTTACAAATGTGCGGACAATAGTAGAGCAGAAATCTACAAACAAACTAAATGAGAGATATTGACCCAAAAAAAATCAGTTTTCTCTCAGTTGTCGGTTGATTTCAATATCAACATAAAGCAGATATATAAGCAAATACTCTGAAAACAGCAACAATTAATCAGTGTCGGAAAAACTAGACCTCAACAAACAATTCAAGTGACTCTTAGTTTGGCACACTTCTCTCATATTTAAAATATGCAATATGAACTACATGAAGCTGCAAAGCTAATCATAACTGTCAGAAACCCCTCTCCCATCCTCCCTCCCGAACCCTGCAGCCCCAGAATAAGTTCAAAAGTACTAACTGAATACACACACACAATATCTTCAACTATCCCCAGTGCTTAATTTGTAAATTTGTATTTGCAGGAACACTTTTGGTCTGATGTGATGTATTCGGGGAACAGGCCAAAACATTTGCCGGAACACTCTCATTAAACACCATTATATCCAATCAACTCTTAGCCGGATCCTCCTAAATATTTCCCGGATCCTTTACCCTGAAAAACTGAGAATTGGGGGAATGCGTTCCCCCAAACGGGGGATCAAATTAAGCACTGACTATCCCTATACCGAGACAAGTCTAATACAAGACGCACTGATCCAGGCGTTGATAGTGAACTCATTCAGAATCAGAACCAACAAAAACATACTGACTAGACAGCCAAAGCATTACACCATTATCACAGCACCAGTCTAATGCTTTCATAATTCACCAAAAAGAGAACGAATTACTCCCTTTAACACATGTACAATTTCATTTCCCCAAAGAACTCAGTAATTGACCGTGATGGAGAACTGGCTCGTTCAAAACAAACATCTGCTCAACAGCTGCGTTACAGCCAAACGAAACCAATCACATAAGTCAACATTGTTTTTTTGTTTTTGTTCCTTTAATGCATTTTGATGCACTATTACAAAGCTTTACACAAAAAACGACATTTCTCCAACTTATAAGAGAAAAGTGATGCTCCATTCAAACTCAATGAGGCAACACTTAGACATTTACACTTAAATATCACCCTAACAAAAGCAGGTACAGTACAATGTCAAAGTAATCGAAAAGTGCACGTCTTTAGCCCTACACAAAATATTGAACTATTGATAATTGAACAAAGATCGACTTTGCAGAATGTGACGGCCCCGTCAAACTCAACAAGACGACAGCATTCGGACTTTATAGCTAAAACGTCGCACTAGCTAAATGTTCACACTTGTTGAGAGAGAAATATTAAATGACGTGGATACAACCTGATACGGAGTCCAATATGCAGGAAGCGCCGAAACCACAATGCGCCTTAGCAGGAAGAGGCAGAGTGTTTTAGTGCCAGACAGAGAGAGATAGAGGGGAGGGAGAGAGTGGGGAGGGAGAGAGAGAGAGAGAGAAAGAGAGACTAAGCCACTGTTTTAAATAACTAAAGCTAATTCTGCTCCGTCAACACGCATCCAGCATCTAGATCTACGTCCACACAGGCCTAACGCTCTTTTGTCCCAGCGCACTTCAATGCCCCGCATGAATGGACGGCTGCGGACACTCCACTCCTGCCTCAGTCCCCTTCATTATCACTTCAAGGCCCTCCACTCCTGCTGCATTATGGATGACAGACAAATATATGGCGAATGGAAACTAACTATATATAAAGAAACAATGCTACAGACTTGATAGTTTGCGACTTTAGCGAGGGACGGGTGTAGGAAATAGAAAGATGAAGATTCTCGGTCGAACATGCTGAGGGAAGAAGTGACTTGTCATTTCAAAGTCAGTCCCCCGCTCGGGTGCTTTGGTGTTTTCATTTTAAATGATCAATAAAAAAATAAAAAAAGGAGGCCGAATTTTATGGTTCCTGCTCTTGTTGCACTTTTCTCCATTCAAGTCACTACACTTACACAGAGCTTTATTCTTTCACTCTTCATTTACACTTAATGACAGGTGACCAACAGGTGAAAGAAAAGACACAATGGAAGAATGAATTGCTGTTAGCAGGACTATAAAAATAACTGAATGTGATCTTTTCTTTTAGCAAAAGCATATATTACTCATACTGAAAACACAGGCATTTATCTCAGCCACCACAGACCAATGATGAACCGTGGCCATTATATCTCATGCACTACACAAACGCTCCGTTCTGTCGACTCCTCGCATGCGGTTCATTTGCTGCATGTTAAGCCTCTCTGACACACGCAGAAACATTATTCAAATTTCCCGTAAGAGGAGCATTCTGTGGTGACCATTTGTCAATATTCAAACTTATGTGTCTATGCCACGTTAGGGACCAGGTCTGCGAATTAGCCATTAGCTATATGGCCTATGAACATGGCATCAGTTATTTGTAACAATGCTCCTTGTTCTGTCCCCATCAAATAAACATATACATAGAAAAAATGATCAGAACCAAGAACAGAATCCCGTTTCTTCCACAGAGATTCTTGTAACCTTAACATTGACTTATTTCAGGGGTGTCCAAAGTGCGGCCCAGAATGTTCACAGCTTCAAAGCGAATGGGAGATTCACACATACACATAATATACAATATATAATTAGGACTAAATAAATAGACGTCAGTTAAAAGCTAAACTAAAAAGGTGGGTCTTGGGCCTGCTCTTAAAAACATGAACGTTCTCTGCGGTCCTGAGCTCTTCCGGCAGGTCGTTCCAGAGGCGAGGGCCATAATATTGGAAAGACGCCTCGCCGTGAGTCTTTCTGTTGACTTTAGGAATAACTAAGAGACGCCTACCGGAGGAGCGAAGGGGCCGTGAAGGTTCATAAGGTAAAAGCAGTTCTGAAAGAGAAGAAGGACCAAGACTATTAAGACATTTAAAAAACATTCAAATAACTTAAAAAAAACAAAAATATACAATAAAAATAAATCGATCCTGAAACACACGGGGAGCCAATGCAGCGACTCTAATACCGGTGTAATGTGGTCCCGCCTCCTGGTCTTCATCAGGACACGAGCTGCTGAATTTTGTAAAAGTTGTAAACCTGAGATACTCTTTTTGGGAAGACCAGAAAGTAGGACATTACAGTAGTCCATACGACTGGTGATAAAAGCATGCATTAGCGTCTCCGTGTTGGCCCGAGAGAGAATGGGGCGGACTCTGGCTATGTTCTTTAGATGGTAAAAACCTTTGTGATATTCTTAATGTGTGGAATCAAAGTCAGCTCGGAGTCAAAAATCCCAGGTTCTTTACCTGTGAGGAAGGATTAAGGCAAGGCAAGGCAACTTTATTTATACCGCGCATTTCGTACACAAGGCAACTCAATGATTAAAAGACAATGACTGTAGTTTGGGTAAAAGTTTCTCTCTCTGGGCCTTAGAACCGATGACTAAAACTTCAGTTTTTTCCTGGTTAAGCTGGAGAAAGTTTTCTTCCATCCAGGATTTGATATCTAAAATGCAGTTAACAAGTGCATCCATTGGCCTGGTGTCATCAGGAGACACGGAGATGTACAACTGTGTATCATCAGCGTAACTATGAAAGTTGACTCCATGTCTCCTGATGACATCACCGAGAGGGAGCATACAGGTTAAAAAGCACTGACCTATAATGGTGTGGGGCACAATTTAAACCTCTGCTAGTCAAAGGTTTCGCGGAACTGACCAACGATCGATGGCCCTTCACCCTGTGTACGCTTTAATATGCGGCCCCCCATGAAAAAAAGTTTGGACACCCCTGACTTATTTAAAAGGTGCAGTGATGCTCAAACTTTTTAAATCAAGTACAGTTTCATAAAATAGGGTTGGTCATATTTGGACAATCTCAATAATTGTCATGGGACTTCAGGTTTACAGGCATTTTTGTGGAAGTGACGGCACCTGGTCTGGAGTTTGGATGAGTACATTTGAAGGCTTTTGTGTGTTAATGATACTGGAATGGAAAGCATTCATCTTTTGTTAGAGCTGACGTCTATGTTGTCTATGTTTATGAGCATCAGATGCATTTATTTTAATTTGAAAAAATAATCTCATATCGATCGATCGATCGATCAATATGAGGCAAAAAAGTGTTTTTTTTTGCCTCATGGTCCAGCCCCATCACTTGCTTTTAAAAACAGAACAGGACTAAACACTGACTGTGTCTAAACCATGACTAAAATAGTAAAAAGGTCCATCTTTATTTCTTTATTACATAATTAGCATTTTCAAAAATAGCTGTATATTTCCATATTTTTCTGGAAAAAAAACAAAAAAATACATTTGCATAATCCTGAATACAGCATAGTGAGTGCAGACAGGCACCTGTTTGTGGTGTTTTAAATGAGCCCACAAACTGTCACTGAGCACATGTGGAAAGACTGAGATGAAAGCAGACTTTTACATGATTTCTCATAGCTACATCATTCATATTGGAGCTGCTCTTGAAGAAAAAAGCAAGGACTTTAAAAATCGTTCAATTTGCAAAGCGTAACCAGAAATCAACACATGTACTGAATAAGGATCAACTTGTATAGTTTAAAAATGAGTCCGTGGATGTTTCATATCACTCAAAACAGTTTAGTAGAAAGTTCTCTATTCAACCCCCAGTGTAGATTTGAACATTGCCATAGAATAATATCACACTGCCACATATCCAAAGATGACAAAGCAAACAAGTGCTCATGGAAAGGGAAATGCTTCCTCCTCGTGACCTTTTCAGTAACAGACAAATACAAAATATGTCAACGCAGTGACTGCATCTCACCTAAAGTGGTTGTGTCCATTATACAAAACTGACTTTTTTGAGCATTTGACTTTTTATTATTTGTCCTTTTACATTATGGCCTAATGTTGCTCTGTCAGCAAAAACACATAGGGGGTATTTATCAAGACAGGTGCTGAATAGCAAGTGCAGGCTGAGAAATAAAATATACCCTACCATGCCACAAATCTGATATGTAAATGAGATAATGCTGCGTGAGTGAATAATCCACAAATATGACTCTGCTTCGACTCCACATTTGCACGTGCCACTTGTTTTGCACAGAAGCAAACACTTGGGAAATGACCCCATAGAGCGGAGTTGTTTCATTCATGCCCGTTTGAACAATCGAGTCGTCTTCTTCTTCGAGCTCAGAACCCCTGCCCCATCTGCTGACGAGGGGTTTACCTCAGCTCAGAAATTTGGCTCAACTTCTAAACAAAACATAAAACAGCAACGCTCCTCTGGCGCAATAGTTCCTGGAGCGTTAGTTCCTGCAAGATTAATAAAGTTATACCACTTTTCATCTCATGAGAAGTATTTTAAAAGACAGAATAATGCATCATTTAAAACGGGGGCCTATTACATGGGGTCCAGGGTGTAACCATTTCTATCACTTCAGGATCACAGATTTCATTATTTAAAAATGATCAAATACACTATCTTGCTGCTGCAGAATTATAAACACAACTTGATGAAATGAAAGTCTGGGACCCACCAACAGGTAACAAATAACCCGCTGTAGGGACACCAAGTCTATTTACTTTTCCCACAACATACAGTATCTTATAGAGTCATGTAGCAGGAGAGAGTGAGACAGGTCCAGTAGTGGCTTCGGATTCCCTCAGCCGTGTGTGCCGTTTCCATGGAGTCGCCAGTCTTTAGGGGCCATTCTACTGAAATTTAACATCAGCTGTTCGGTTTTTATCACACGAACGAGCAGCTGTTTCCAGGAAACAGGAAGTGTGTTATTTTTAAACAGAATTCATTTGCCTAATTTGATGCATGTGATCGCATCTTTAGACTAAGGCTCGCTTAATCTCTGAAAAACTGACAGGATTTAGATGTAAACAGTCAATAATAACAGAGGCCGGTAACATAAACATGCTCACCTTTCTATCTCAGCTCAAATAAGTAGTGGTAGTAGAAATAGTACTAATAGTAGCTGTAGACGGAGGTATACAATGTCAATTTGGAACAAAAAACAATAAAATGTTAGTTTTGTTTGGCCCTTTCTTTAAACGCATTTTCTTACCCGATTTTTGTGTCCAGACTTGACACCGTTTCCACCTGGTTAAAAGGTGAGTTAGACCTTTTTTCACCTTGCCTTCACACACAAAGCATGTCTTATTAGCTAGCAGCTATTTTTAAACTCCTACTCTTGAACTGCTTCACAGAAATCAGGGCAGAATTGACTTTCAGTAGTTTTTCCATAGTTCCTTAAAAAGGTCCTTTGATGCTTTGTTCAGGCTTTCAAAGTTACTTTTGGACATCTTGGCTTTTGGTATTAATATGTAGTACTACTTTATGTGTCTAGAATATACCCCTAGGACTAGGATGTTTTGAAATGTAGTTCCACAAAACCCCAACAACAGGGCGTCCCGGTTGCAATGAGGAAAAGGCAAACCGTTCAGAGTGAGAGTTCCAATACATGCTAAACATGCTAATCTGCACAAGGAAGAGAGGGATTACTCCATATGACGTATTCAGTGCACATGAGGGAGACGGACTAAATAGGATTACTAAAACCCAGGTATGTTTTGAGTAGGATATAACAACAGAGACTATTGTTAATAATATAGGCCGAAATGCAAATGCTAATGTCCAAAAGTAGCATAATTATGCAAGTACACGTTCATACAAGTGTTGGCATGAATCAAGCACGATTTGGGTCTATTGAGCGAGTTTATTTCTCTCTCTGGAGTCAGCGTAATCCTGATAAGAGCTACTGCAGACGGCTAGTCAGTAATATTAGTCCATGTTTCACACAGGCCCAGACCAGTTGATGGTCTGTAAATAGTTGGAGATTACCTGGTTCCCTGAAGTAGCTTAAAGGTGACCGTCACTTTGGATCAAAGCCAAGTGACAGATCAGCCTCGCTCTGACCCACTGATCTAAGGAGGACACTGTCCCACTGACTATATGGACTATTTCTTATATGGACCTCTGTTGTGATCCTCCTTGTTAAACAAAGGATTAGTTTAAGATCCAGTGTTGTAGACTAAACTATTTATAGGCCAATAGAGCTTTGTTTCAGTTTGTTTTAGAAACATTTAATTTATGTTAAATCAATGACCTTAGTGATGAATGACTTGTCCTTTTACTGACATCTAGTGGCTTGATTTAGTAACTTTGCAGAAACTAGGAATTGCTTAGCTTTAAATATTCATGCAGTGAATCAAGTTGATTAAAGTCGACAAATAAATCATACGTTTTCTTCACTCAACCAGTCTGTTGTTGTTGTTTCTTTTGTTTTTTTGTGTGTGTATATTTTATAATTAAACATGGACTTTCATTATGAAACTCAAACTTTCAATTGGGTGCGAAAGTATGGCCAGGTCCACTATCTTTGGATGACTCCACCACTGCAGACTATAAACTTTATTTTGTTCTATTGACAGACAAAGCATAGCTCTTTATCCGTTATACCATAAGAACATTTTGAAGCAATCTAATAAGATACATTGCTATAGCCCACATGTTGATATTGTCTGATTCAACTTTTACTTGATGATCTGTGAGTGATGCATGCTGAGAAATTAGACCCCGATCCGTTTAATACTTAATTCACACGGGTTGAGTTCCCCTTAAATAATGCCCGTGTCCCATTTCATCGAGAGGAAAGTGACACATCGCATTTCACCCCCAAATAAATCTATTAACGCTGTCCAGTGACTAAAGCGGCACAACCAGGAGCAGGATAATCTTATCAGAGCAAGTGTAAACTAGAGGGAAAGAGAGTCACAGGAGCAGTCAGGGGTAGTCTTCACTGTACTGACCTCTAGTGGTTCAAATGTGTATTACCTACTCTACACTGTACTTTTGCCTCAGGCGACTTCAAGCTTCATGAGAAGGCCGAATTTAGAGAGGTGGGCAGCAGAAAAAAAAAAATACAGGCCTTTTGCGCCTACAAGAAGAGAAGGTGGAATAACATATTGCTGCTGTTGTTTTATATTATAACCAAAAACATATAACTTTTGCACTTTCAACTTCTTTGCAGTTGAACTTTCATACAAACAGGGGGAAAATAATTATCTATGTTAATTTTTTTTCTTACTGGGACTATTTTAGCATGTGTCAACAACGCAAACCAAACCAGCTGTGTGGCCGTGCCTCCTCCTCCTCCTCCTCTGCGGTGTTTACCCCAGTATGTAAAAACATACAAAGTCACGCCCCTACTGCACGCTCTGAAATGAACCCCTCAGTTTGAACCTAAAAGTTTACGCTTTTAAATATACCAAAACTGGTAGCTTAAACATGGAGAGGCTTCTTCGTTATTTCACCTGAACGATTCTGCAAAAAAGTGAAAATCACCAATTTTCAAAAATAAACTTTGTGTATGGTTTTCTCGAGACACGGGCTGCCGACTTGTGTCTCTGGAATTCAACGGCGGGTCACATTTGTGTTAAAAAGGGGGTCGATAAATATAAGAATATTATTCTTCCATCTACTCCTTTCTGATCATAGAAATGTAAAAGAACACTGAAAGGAATAAAAAGAAATGATAAATGCACTGACGGTGAGGCTTTGTCGTCTGTTTGGACACTAGGAATCACAAGGGTCCTGTAATCACTCATCAATAACTCAAAAACAAAGCTCATTTTGTGTGCACAAACAAAGCACTAATGAAGCACTAACATATGACACCATTTGAGTGAATAGGATACTTATTATCAATAACCAATCATTGATCATTAACTCAAATACGGAGTGCGCACCAACGAAGCACTGACCAATGACACCACTTTTGAATTGGACACCTACGGGGGGCCAACTTCACACAGGTCCCTGGAACAATGCTCTTGGCTCGAAAAAGGCTGGTGACCTCTGCTTTTGCTGAATTCAATCACTTGGATGCTGATGCTTTGAATGATGACTTCAGTCACTCTACCCCAGGGCAGTAGAGTGACAGAAGCGAGCCTGCCAATCTGCACCACCAATCACTCGCTCACTCACTACATTCACACATAGGGAAGGCGAAGTGTCGAGCCCAAAGGACGATGACAGTCTACATCAGTGAAACACCAACCTTCCGATTATAAGACACTCCGCTCTACCAACTGAGCCACTGAAAGCACTTTACATGGAGAAAGGATGATAATACAGCGATGTACCAAAAAGTGGAACGGTTGTACTTTATATGTACATGCAAATATGACTAATCCTACCAATGTAAATAACCAGGAAAGATAGTATTATCTTGGTCATAATATGGAAACAAGGCAAACAAATACATTATTCCTTGCTGTCCTTATATCATGCTACTTCCATTCTCTCACTTTGTACAACCAAAAAAATGAACTTGTCTCATCAGAGTCTGTTGCTCTGCTCTATTGTGGACGGACACTATTGAAACTTTTGTTATATACTATAACGCCTTTAAAGAACTTACATTTGCAAAAGCTAAATGACAGACAGATAGACCCCCTTTATGAACCCAATTGGAAACCTTAAACCTCTCTCCTGCGTCTTCCTCTTGCTCGTCGCCTAATTGTCCCTTCGTCTCATTTGGTGGACACCTCTTGACTCCCTCGTTCCTCCTCCTTTTGGGCCAGTCTTTATTTAGAAACAGGGCCAACTACGGACAGAAACAGAACTGGGTCTCACTGATCCCTGGATGCTCCATAAAGGAGCTCCTTGAATAATGTCTTTCCTGGGTGAATATTCAGGTCTCTCCCATTCACATCCCCTCTTATATTAGGTAGGCTACGGCCACCACTTTACTTACACACAGTGGGAGCCTGGAAGGTATCTAAAGAAGCCGCTGAAAACATGGTGTGTGTGGGTGTGTGTGTGTGTGCGTGCGTGTGTGTGTTGATTATAGAGGATTCTTCTGAAGGATAATCAAAGACATATTGAGCATGAACCTTATAAAAGGTTTTACTGAAAAATGATCAGAAAACAGTTGTCATGCTCTTTCCATCACATAGTTTTATTGAGAAGTCAAGTGCGGGACAGAGGAGAGGAGAGCTGCGTCTTCTCCTCTGGCTGACAGCGCTGAGCAGCAGTGAGGGGAGGGGCTTTCTCCTCCTCCTTGCTGTGTTTAGAGAGATCTGTTTGGGGCAGGATACTCTGCCCTTCCCCATCACCAGATTTTTATTTCTTTATAGCTTAATAATTATTATATTTATTTCCCATGTTTCTATATAAAAAATCATTAATTAACATTATTAATTTTATTTGTATTTTAAAGAGTGGATATTGTTTTGGGTTTAGAGAGAAGCTGTTAGACATTTTTGAAGTGACCTCAAAAGACAAATTACAAAAGGTTTAACATAAAAAATATAGGCCTATATTTTAGTATAAGAGGGCTCTATACTTTATTTCACTTTACTTTTACATATTTTATTTTTGTGAAGGTGTATCTAAATACATATTTTTTTTCCAGGAAAGCCACAAGTGTAAGCTCTCAAATACTTTTTGAATGTTGTTCCTATCTGCTACAGAGGCGGAGAAATCAATCATTTAGTAGGTGTTTACACAATTGCTGAATACTTCAGGAACTTCAGGTTTTCTGGAACTTCAGGTTTTCGGGGTCTTTTCTGAAATCGCCCATAGGTTTTCCAGGCATTTTAAGCCTAAATGGGCCGAGTTTTATTTAAAAAGGTTCGTCATGTCTATGTTCATGAATAACAATAGGAAAAGTTTTATTTATCAATTTATGAAAAAATAAAACCAATATAAAAAACGAGTTTGAGCAATATGTTGTTGCTTTTTGTCACGTCGCCCAACCCTACGTTTAGGAATTGACATAAAGACTAGCAATTCCCAGTCAATTAGTCTACAATTCACTAAAAAAGCTAAACTCCCAAAAAAGCCTCGCATTTGAATATCAACATGACACTTGAGAGGGACGTCCTGCTGGGAACGGCTCGATTTAGGCAAATGACCTCAAACTTACGACACTCAACCCACTTCACTGTCCAATCGTCAGCCTCCCAGTGCTGCTGCTTTTCTTCACGAACATGATGCGTGCCTATTCCAAATTCAAAGAGAGATTCCCACCGGTCTATTACATTTTTAATTAGGTATCAACCAAAAAAGCAGGGGTAGGCGACGTCAGGCCAACTTTGACCCTCCTGCACAGAACCTCTGGCACTCAAGATGATTTTAAGAAATATTATTACGCAAATAAGAGATCAAGTAATTGTTAAAATACCAATACTCTAATAATGCAGGAAATACTATCAGTATTTTTTTTTCTTCCTGGTAGAACATCCCATTAGGTCATACTGTATACAATGTAAAACAGTGGCATTTGCAGAAAATTCACTTAATTGTTTTCTATAAGAGTTGCCTCACAGGGCTGCACCAAACATTAAAACAATGGAACAAAACAAAACATAAAACAATGTAATGTCCAAGCAAATGTAGAAATGTAAAATGGTTCTTTACTTTGGGCTACAATGGTTCAGCCCGTGGTGTTTTGGTAATAATGAAAATCGTCCGTTCACGACCCAAACCTGCCTACCCCTGCAATAAAAGGGTGCTCACTTAGTTTTGTTTTGAGGCTATTCTGTGCCATTCCAAGTTTTGAGTTGCTACTTGAGGGCAGGTGAATGCTCAGGGACAAGGACAATATCAAAAATGTTGCAGCAACCTTTCTATCAACTTTTGAAATACCACCGAGCAGCCAAGATGGATCATTCCCAAATCTGAATCTCGTGAGTAAGCTCCTCCGTTTGAGTACACGCCCATCATTTAATACGCCATCTTTGATGAGGTTATGGCATCATGATCAGGGGACGGCTCGACCTGTCCTGGCCCCAGTGACGAGCCAGTCTGCACGTCACATGACCTCATCGGGAGAAAAGTCACATGACCTCATCGGGAGAAAAGTCACATGACCTCAGGAAAGGGGCGTCATCTGAGGAACTTAATAAGAGCAGGTTCCTTTTCACCGAGTAACAACATCTGATACAGTCGCCCCGTGACGAAACAGAATCACAGCGGAGCAAGGCTGATAAGGAAGACTTCCTATAGATTATAGGTAATAATTCATCAAAGTCACAAGTCAATGTTTGGCTGTGTTACAATACAATACAGAGGTTTACGATCACAAGTAAGATATATTTTGATTAAACACAGGGCACTGCAATGTAAGCTCTGAACTGAGATGTATTTTACTTTGCATGGCGATACTGATTATAATCCCATTCAATAAATATTAGGCCTATTGGAGCAACAAGATGTGAGAAAAAATGTCCTATGCAAAAAATTGAATATTGCAATAACAATAACAATGTAAAAATATAACCCAAAATGTTCCATTAAACAACAATCATTGTTTTCCTTCCTCTAGAGGCGGGTATTTCTATTGGTTCGTGCTGGCGTTTATGGCCAGTGCTGATGTGTGTAAATTGCGGATGCAACAAAGTGGGTCAGGTTGACTCAAAATTGGGTCAAAGATGATAACAGTAGCCCGACAGAAGCCATTTCAAATCGTCCTGTGAAGCGTCTTCAGGGTCTTGGAGGAAGGGGGGATAAATGTTTGTGTTGGACAATAGTAAGGAGTTGTCTTGGAAATCTGTATGTGAATTAGAAAATAAATGTTTGAATGAAAACTAATCCAAAAATAAAATAAGAGTCTCCGGAACCGTTTGAAATGTTACATGAGAAAGACTAACCTTAAAAAAATAATCAATTACAAAATAATCGTTTAATGCCAACAGTGCAACATCTGGGGGAACTTCTTCAGAACGTAGGTCAGCGTCAGGTTTACAGTGGGGGAAAAAAGTATTTAGTCAGCCAACAATTATGCAAGTTCTCCCACTTAAAAAGATTAGAGAGGCCAGTAATCTTCATCATTTTGTCTCTCAACTATGAGAGACAAAATGAGAAAAAATAATAATAAATCCAGAAAATTACATCGTCTGATTTTTAATGAATTTATTTGCAAATTATGGTATAAAATTAGTATTTGGTCAATAACAAAAGTTCATCTCAATACTTTGTTATATAGCCTTTGTTGGCAATGACAGAGGTCAAACGTTTTCTGTAAGTCTTCACAAGGTTTTCACACACTGTTGCTGGTATTTTGGCCCATTTCATTCATGCAGATCTCCTCTAGAGCAGTGATGTTTTGGGGCAAGCGCTGGGCAACACAGACTTTCAACTCCCTCCAAAGGTTTTCTATGGGGTTGAGATCTGGAGACTGGCTAGGCCACTCCAGGAACATGAAATGCTTCTTACGAAGCCACTCCTTCGTTGCCTGGGCGGTGTGTTTGGGATCATTGCCACATTTTAATTTTCAATGCCCTTGCTGATAGAAGGAGGTTTTCACTCAAAATCTCACGATACATGGCCCCATTCATTCTTTCCTTTACACGGATCAGTCGTCCTGGTCCCTTTGCAGAAAAACAGCCCCAAAGCGTGATGTTTCCACCCCCATGCTTCACAGTAGGTATGGTGTTCTTTGGATGTAACTCGGCATTCCTTCTCCTCCAAACACGACGAGTTTTTACCAAAAAGTTCCATTTTGGTTTCATCTGACCATATGACATTCTCCCAGTCCTCTTCTGGATCATCCAGATGCTCTCTAGAAAACCTCAGATGGGCCGGGACATGTACTGGCTTAAACAGGGGGACACGTCTGGCACTGCAGGATTTGAGTCCCTGGCGGCGTAGTGTGTTACTGACGGGAGCCTTTGTTACTTTGGTCCCAGCTCTCTGCAGCTCAGTCACTAGGTCCCCCCGTGTGGTTCTGGGATTTTTGCTCACCGTTCTTGTGATCATTTTGACCACACGGGGTGAGATCTCGCGTGGAGCCCCAAATCGAGGGAGATTATCAGTGGTCTTATATGTCTTCCATTTTCTAATAATTGCTTCCACGGTTGATTTCTTCACACCAAGCTGCTTACCAATAGCAGATTCAGTCCCAGCCTGGTGCAGGTCTACAATTTTGTTTCTGGTGTCTTTCGACAGCTCTTTGGTCTTGACCACAGTGGAGTTTGGAGTGTGACTGTTTGAGGTTGTGGACAGATGTCTTTTATACTGATAACAAGTTCAAACAGGGGCCATTAATACAGGCAACGCATGGAGGACAGAGGATTTTTTTTCCTCATTTTGTCTCTCATAGTTGAGGTATACCCATGATGAAAATTACAGGCCTCTCTCATCTTTTTAAGCGGGAGAACTTGCACAATTGTTGGCTGACTAAATACTTTTTTCCCCACTGTAAGCTGGCGAATTAGCTCTCCAGCTTTCAATGCAAACGCCATGAGTGCAAAGGAAACATCGTGACTTTGAGATCAAAGAGAAGAGCAGCATAATATGGTTAGTCCTTATCTGCATTCGCGTTATTGCCTTTGTTATTGTGACATTGTTGGGTCGTTTGAATTGACACAGACCAGGCCTGACGCTAACTGGCGTTTAATCTGGTTACGTAGGGAGGCACCAGCAGCAGCTCATTTAGCATGTTTATTAGCGTTGTGACTTTTTCCATAACAAGCCCTTAGTACAATCCATCTTTCCACAACGTAAAGGAGAAACAGCGAGAGGGCAAGTGGCTGGTGAAGGTAAAACAGGACGGACAACACCTCACGCCAAAAGTGGAACAAATCGTGATTGAAAAAGATAGTGGGTAATGTTTATGGAAAAACAAACACAAGATTCAGTTCACATTTACTACCCAGGAGCTCTCAGCTGGTGTTATCAATGTATTTTCTTGTAGCCGAGTAGATTGTTTTTGTCACCATCAAATATTTAGATTGTAAACGCAACATTTGTGAGAAAAAAAACCCACCACGTGCACAGGTAGCATCTAAATATAGCGCATGATTTAGCAATTCCAAAACACGGAACCAAGATTCTACATTGGCGCAGCGTCTTCTTGAGCCGCCTGCCCAGTTCACTTTTCCAACACGGTCTCACTCTGAGCTCCTGGCTAAAACTTGCATCTTATCAACTCATGCGGACAATCAGGGTGTGCAGGGTTATCAGGTTATAAACTGGATGAGATTCTTTGGAGACTGTGCTGTGGTTTGGAATGGTATTGTACTGCCTCAACATTTGAGTCTTTATGATTTGCTATTGCAGTCGTTCACGTTGCGATTTTGTCACCACAGCAATTGTGATGTCCTAGAGGTGACATCTTATCGATAAACCGACAATGCATTCGGCCGCAGTGGCACTGAAAAATGCCTAGAAATGTAACAAGGCCGACACTTTATCGAATGGCTTGCGTTGGGTTTTACATAGAGCTAAAGGCAACTCAGTGCGTCAGTACATGCAAAGCGCACACAGTGTCCTCAGAGTGTTCAAATGACTTAAGCAGCATTCATGGGGTTTCAGCATTTAACCCTAAGAGGCCAATGTTAAACCTGACGAGACGTTAAAGAAAAACGGACGTTAAAAATGTGTCAGACTCGCAGAAATAACCGAGGTTTCTCTTCAAAGTTTTAGGTCCTTCAACAAATATCCCTAAATATCATAACTAAAAAGCTAGGGACTAAAAAAAACTGCTGAGACTTTCCTCCAGAAAGCACATAATAAGTTGATCATAATAAGAAAGCCGACTTGATTTGAGCCAGTGAAAGCTATTGCACGCCATACTGTATCGAACTGTGAGGGACCCAGTCAGTCCCCGCCCTGCAACGATCCTTATTCAAATGACCGAATCCCAAATCAGTGTTGCTGAGCTACTCATTAAGCGCATCAGATACAGATACAGTATAAAGGCCAGATGACTGGGGAAGAAATGGTGGACTAACACGAGTAAACGACAAGTAGCTCTTATGGGCAGCCGTGTTAATCCTTTGGGAGCATTATCCTTTAGACACATTGTTAACATTGTAAAGGTCACTAGGTTAAAGTTGACCAAGATTATCTCGACAGACTTAGGTTTCTACACGGGACCCAACCACCCACTACTGCTGATGTGAATTTTACATTTATATCCTAATTTTGTGATCTATTCCCATCCCCATTAGCAATGTGGTGGGATGGGATGAAATGTGTTGTGGAAGGTATGGCTCCTCATCATTTAAATGTGTGCCACAGTACATTTGAGGCAAGACGGGTGGAACATGTATTAACTATGTACATTGTGTGATTTCTCTAGCTGAATGCTTTGCTCAGAGAGGGACACAACAAGAAGCCATATGAATGAAATGTTGGAAGTATTAAAAATGATGTCACTCACCCCATTGGAGCCATCTACTTACATCCAAAGAGTTACCACTTTGTCCATTTATTGCTAGCGCGCTCTTTGACACCAGCAGCTGTAATAGTTGCCCCAGTCCCCTTAAACTCTGAGGCTGAATCCTCCACAGTGGGACCGTCCCACGAGACTATGGAAATGGCGCCTCGTAATTAATTTCTGCACCAATCCATTAATAGCAGCTATAATTAGACAGAGAGGGCCAGATTAAAGAACCACCTGACTCCACATCAGCCGCCAATGCAACCTCTGTATTCCCAGCCCAGGACGTCCAGGAACTGATGCCATGCATTTAGTCACATTTAAGATTCATATAAATTAAGAGCCTCAACAGCTACAGCAGATAGTCTGACCCAAAACGCAGTGAAAAGGCTAAAGGCTAACCTGATCATCATCTATTACGTTTTAGCAGCAATTCCCAACTGGTGGGTTGGGACCCAAAAGTGGGACGCCGAACCATTTTTCAGCTAGTGACAAAAATGATTTAAAGGTGCATTATGCAACTTTTTATGTGAAAAAAACAGTTGATACTTGTGCGCATTTGACCTTGTATTTGACCCAGTGACTGTATGAGTGGTCAGCATGGTGCCTTTACTTTCCATCACAGTGGTTTCTAGGACGCTCCAGGATAAATTGTTTGGAAGGTTTTCACTGCTGACGGAGCCTCACACCAGAAAACCTACAAAACAAGTGATCCTGGAGCGCTGTAGAGACCACTGTGATGGAAAGTAAAGGCGCCATGCTGACCACTCATACAGCCGCTGGGTCACTCCAAATGTCACATTTACAGAGTAGAACATTGGTGTCAAATTAGGTTTACTCTCCTACAAGAAAAAAAATTGATAACCACGGCTTTAAATAATTTTTTACGGTAATTGATAATCAGCCTCACGATTGGTTCAACTGAACTCATTGAGGAATAACCACTGTTTTAGACTAGACTACAAATATCAAAAATGCACATAAATACTGTAACAGTGAAGTCTTATTCTTCAATATGTTACCTCTTAACCCCCACCTTAACCAAGTGCATTTTCTCCAGCCTCATTTGAAAGCTAAGACCTACAAAACTCATCTAAATGGATCATTTACCTCACGTTGTCGTCACTTTTTTTGTTTTCTTTTTATTACGTTTTGGTCACACTTTTCCGTGACTCCTTTGTCGCTCTTCTGTTGCATTTCCGGCTCATTTTTTTCACTATTTTGACGTTTTTCTCAATCAGCCAACATTCTTTACACAAATGTCTATCAAAAATTGTCACAATAATGTAATTGCATCTTTCATAGCCACAGCAAAACAAGTTCTACAGAGGCCGCTGTGTATTTGCCAGGCCCTAATCATGTTACCAAAGATCTGTGAACTTCCATCAGCGCCGTGCTGACTGGACAACTGTCAATTATTAAACATGGTTTGTTGACAAAACAGCTTATGCCAACACAGAGACACGGAGATCTTACAACGTTTTAGGCTGCAACATTGGGTGGATACTGATGCGCTATCAGTATCCACCCTTCCATGTTCTTAAGAAGGATGCTATTATCATGCGCAAACTGAAGACTTACGACCAGATACCAGTGTATTACCTGGTCCTAAGTCTTCAGTCAAAAGAAAATCGAAACAAAATAACATAGCATATTTCAACTATTTATCACAATGGGGATAACGATTCAAAGATACAACAAACGGATCAGCTCTAGGCATTACAAAACAAAGAATGCTTTATTTTCCCTTCATATTTGGGTCAATTTACAATAGCGAAAAAGGAAATAGTGCTATTTGTTCTCATAGCAACCGCTAAACCTGCTCAGCGCAATGACTAACGCTCACAGAAATATCACACAAGAATGACTTACTCAAAAGCTACTTCAGACCAAAAGGGAAGTCGAGGTAAATGCGTCTCATGGCACTACGAGCCCAACAGCACATGGACAAAAATAATCCAGTGTAGTTCCTTCTTTTTTTTTTTCTTTCTTATCTGTTGTTTATAACACCAACAAAATTAAAGCTAATCTCAAACCTGTACCAATGGGCCTGTGGGGCATCGGAGACACTACCCATCGGAGAACATGATGGTCATTGTCTTGGTTGAGCACAAGAAAAAATATTTGCTAGGATTTCTTTAAATTAGACACGTACTATATTGTTCTACAAATGTTAATTATCACTTTTAAGCTGTGATGTTCTAACTGGTACAATTTCTCAAATCTCCTCATTATTTAAAAAGATATTTATCAAATATCAAAGAACCAAAAATATGTACGCAATGCCATTACCTTTTCCTTGGCCACAGGGGGTTTGATTGTAATCTTATTGAAATCATTTAGCCTGGCAAAGTTTATCATTCAAACCAATAAAAACAGCTCTGGGGCATTGCTCTTCCTAAAGTCACCTTTTTAAAATGACACCAAATTGCAGTCGCTGTTCAGTGATTGTTACTGCTCAGGGTTTTGATTGACATAATGTTATAAACTTGTCTTTTTTGAGTGCCTTTAGTTTAGTTTTGTTTATTTGAGCAGTATACATTCTGCTCAAAAGGAGTGGGCTGAAGCAAGAAGCTTATGAGCGCCCACCCCCAAGCCTTGAATGAACTCTATTAGCTAAATGTTACAATTGCTGTTAAAACCTGAATTTCCTCTATAAAGACAACAAAGTAACAATCAAATCTCTTTCTCTTATTTATGTTAGTTTGAGGTTCACCATATAATAATAATAATAATAATAATCTTATACACCAGCAGAGAAAAAGATCCGAAATGCACCGAGAATTTCCAGGCATTAAATTCAAATGGTGGAGGGCCCACAGAGGTAAAAAGTGCAATACAATTGTTGAGTAACACATGAATAAAATTATAAAACACTGTGCTGCACTGAAGTTCATATGCTGTAAATAAATGGTAAGTTAGTCTTTTGTCATATCTAGCAGTGGCACCGCACTTCTTCAAGTGGCACCTCGACCCCAGATATGCAGACTAGATAGTTCAAACAAATGTGTTATGAAAATGCTCGGCCATGGGTTCTCAATCTGGGAGTCAGGACCCCAACAGGGGATATACTTTGAGGAGGGGGTGGAGGTGTGTTTGCCAGATCATATGGAAGGCTTATTTTTCTGTGGAAAACTTGCCCTGTGGGGGTTTGAGAACCACTGATCTAGGCACATGATAAAGGCATCATATGTTTAATAGTAGGTGTGCAAAGTATTGGACTGCATGTTTGTTTGTAGCATTACTATTAACGTAAATACTGTGGTCGTTGAATCCATTGTCAATACTTTTTGTACGGACTTGAAAAAATCAATCAAATATCGTCAAACATGTGAAAAATATCTAATTATCTCCAGAAATGGATAAGAGTGGGTGTATTTTCATTTCAGAGAATGATGAAAATACTAGCGATGCCCCTCTCTGGATACACTGACCTATTTTCACCTACAAAGCGTAGGCCAGTGAAGTGGGCGATTTGCGTTGCATGTAATGGTGTTGCATTCACTGACCTCCTACCGAAGATGCGTAGTGTGAATGGCTTGTTGTTGTGATGCATTTGAGGGGCTG
Organism: Proterorhinus semilunaris; assembly: GCA_021464625.1. Taxonomy (NCBI): domain Eukaryota; kingdom Metazoa; phylum Chordata; class Actinopteri; order Gobiiformes; family Gobiidae; genus Proterorhinus; species Proterorhinus semilunaris. The sequence continues at coordinate 23,255,744 of CM038356.1, read as the reverse complement.
GTTCGGCGCAGGACACCTCAGCGTTCGGGACAGCAGTAGGCGATGCGTTCGAGGACGTCGTAGATGATGACACCACCTCACCATCCGGATCGCCATGGTCCAGACCGGGATTGTCCTCAGCATCCTGAGGCGGCTTGTCCTCCTCTTGCTCCATGATGGGACGGTCAAAATACAACTAATGTCTGTGAGGGTTTGGCCATTACGCTACTCTCCAGCCAGTGCAGGGCAACCCACAATGTCAATATGAAGTGTGGAGGGTTGTGATGGTACTGTCCACAATTTGAAGTAGGAGAGACGGTTGCAAAAAGTCAAGCTTCTTGAGGTGTTGAGAGCATAAAATATAGATGCTTGAATAGCTGGGAATGGCCTGAACAGCAATGTGCCAAGAGTGGAAGAGGCAGTTACAAAAATTAATGGATAAGAAAATAAACTAATAACGTAGACATTTAATCCAACGGTAAATATTATAGTCTTTGCCCGTAATTTGGTGAAAGGAGGTAGACAAAATTTACATTCAGCAAATACGTAAAACACAAATTTTATTACAAAAAACAACTAGACTTTAAGATAATATATTAAATTTTTGAGTGCTGTCATTAGTGCAGTTTGAAAAGCTCGGCCTGATGTTGCTATAAGCTATCTTTTGAATTACGTAGAAAAAAATCTGCATTGCATAGGCCTGTTTAAATATAAAAAACACAAATGCATTACATACATCTGAAATGTCAAAAAGATGAATTTTCTAAAAACACTGCCCACTTCTTCTGTGGCTAGAATTAACAGGAACATACAGCTAATATTGCTTATAAAACTTTAGAGTACACTCTACAGCGAGGCTATGACACTATGTTCAGCATCAACAGAAACTAAGGGCTATATTGTGGTTCAATTGTGGTCTAGCTGAGGGTTTTTAAAATAGTAAACAAACATTTACAAGGCTTGGTCTCAAACTATTGGTTATTATTGCTATAATGCCTAGTAAATGTTGGCATTGTCAAACTGTGGATTGACAAAAATGCATTGTATTGCAATACCAATAACCAGTAGCCCGTTTAACTTATTGATCAAGTCAGTTTATAAGTAGAATGTAGCAAGCTATTTAATCCTTATTATGCAGACAAACTATAATGAATAACAATTAAAGTTACTTTTAATTATGCCTGTTGACAGTTAAAAGTAAAAGAAACAGTATGTTCTACCAACAAGCTAAAACTTTGAGTGCCTGTTCTCAGAAAGTAACGGGGCAATCTCGTTATGACAGCCTGACAAAAACATAGACAAATGATCGAGCAATAAAAACGCAACAAAACTCGTGTCAAAGTGCAACAGTCTGAAAATAGCAGCGTGGATCAGGGGTTATTGACACAGGAAGTAGCATTTCAGACCTTCCTTGTGCGCTTTTCTCACCAGCTTTGCCTCTCTTTTTTTTTTTTTTTTGCTGCTTTCTTTAGCTTCAGACAGACAGCAACCACCAGGAAGCAACAGCACGCCTCTCTCCTACTCCCCCAAAGTCAAGGAAAAATAAATAAAAATAAGACACTCAAAAAGAAAAAGGAAATCCAACAGGTCTCCGTGCAAAGGAGCGTGACAGTAAAGCCGAGTCCCTCAGAGTCGTCTCTTTTTGGGGGTAGTTTGAGAGCCGATCTCCGTCTCGTGAGTATATCTCGTTAGTTTTTATTCCTCCACGTCCTGTCTCCCTCTCTTTTGCCCAAGTCCCGCCCCCTGGGGTGTTTCCTGGCGCTGATTGGCTGAGAGGGTGACAGGTGAGCGCACTGCCACCTGCTGGAGTTGGCCGCGCGGTACTGGCTGAGCGAAGAGAGGAAATGAACTCATTTTCTCCTTCAGTCAAGAGCCGAAGGACGTGACACACTTTAAGGCATTGCTGCGCAGGGGTAGGCCTACTAGAGTGGTGGGTCGTCCTGCTTGTTGCGTTGTTAACGAGGGGAAAGTCAAGGGGAAAACGCGGTCAGATTAGTATAGATGCCATACTGGTGGCCTTTGAAAGGCAGGATAATACATGTTGTGTGCAGACTATTATAACACGCTGTGACAGGCTAGATGAAATGGTTTGAGATGAGGAAGTGGATTTTGCAGCCTTCCTAAAGCTCTGCTCCTTTTGAATGTGTAGGATGAAACTGGGAGAGCGCAGGAGCCCCACAGTGACGGATGGTCTAGCAGTGGTTCTCAAACTGTGGTAAGTGTACCACTGGAAGTACTTGGGCTTCTTCAAGTGGTACTCAGGGTCATCTGCAATGTCAGCTACGTGGTTGCTTTACACACAGTTTAGACATATCTAGACGGTGCAATTAGTTCAGTGTTGGTCTGTTTTAGACCCGGGTTAGTCCTGATTTGATCTTGATCTATGCCTTATAGTACTTGGAAGGTCAAATATTTATGAGGGTGTGCTTGGTATGAAAGATTTAAGAACCTATATCTCTAAACACTGATGGTAGGCTGCTCTCCGGACTAGAGCGCTATTTGTGCAACAATGATAAGACAGAAAATTTAAAATAACAATTCAGGACATTCGGGCACTGAAATTGAAAAACGTAATTGATCAAATAACAGCATTACAATAAACAGCACAGGCCTTTAATACCGAAACAAGCATTTCATGTTTAAACTGCTGGTGCTCTTTCCTCTGAGTTCCTCCTACACCAGTGAGTTTATATAAAGATGGTGCTACAGCCCACACCACAGGTTAAAGTAAAAAAATATGGGGATCCTTTTCAACCCTTTAAATATGTTTTAGGATAAGGCACAATCATTTATGATGGTAAATATTTTTTTCATAGGAGAAGAAACAATATCCTATCCTGAGAAAAAAGCATATACAATCCAGTACTTTCTATTGTTTCAAATTCAGTTTCCAAAAGGAAAAGATGTAGAACTAACAGGTCAAAAACTATTGAGATAACATTGGATCTTACACTTTTTGGACATTTCTAAATACAACAACGTATTATCTTGGCCATTTATAAACAATGTAATTATCAATGTAATTACATTAATATACATGCACCCATTACCTTTAGCATTATAACCTATGAAGAATGTTTTTGCCCCCTTTCATGGTGATGTATGTGACAAAATAGATGTCCAGTATTTTGGTGAGACAGGTCTAAACAGCCCCACCATCAAAGTGATCATGCACCCAGACCATGGCGTGCTTCTCAGCTCTACCCTCTTTATTCAGGTCTTAATAACCGTCCTGCATAATATTAGCGCCCATCAAACATTAGCACTGTTCTGTTTGATAATACAGTACATCGTGCTTTCAACCTAACTCATGGATTCAACTCTGACATATTGCAGTCTTGCACTTAACTGAAGGGTTTTTAAGACCTGCAACGTTCAAAAGATGAAGTTATACCAGCTGGTTTTTTGATTCTATTTGAAAACTTAATGCAAAACCACAACGATTAACCTCATTTTGGACACTAATAATACAAATATATTTTATGCTTCAGTATGTACATTTACAAACCTATATAGATCTTATTTTCTAGCCTTAGAATAAACAGAGGAGACTAGTCTGGCGTGTCAGGCTACTTATTATCAGGAAATGTTTCAATGCAGTGTGCAGCAAGATTTGTTCAAAAATACAGACAGTATCTGGACTTTTTTTCTCGAGATTTCAAAACATGAGTGAGTGAGGTCCCAAAGACAGACTCTCTCCCAGTCGGGGTGGCGGGTTGTCCAATGGGGCCTATACAAAGTGAGTGGAATACCAAGTAAATGAGACCCCAAATGAGGGAGATCCTTGTCGGGTTGTCTGGGTGCTCAGGTGGGGCCGAGACAAAAGCAACATAGAAAGTGAAGTATTGATTTAGCCTTAATGACCCCCAGGTATAGGGGACGATGGCAAACTCACTCCCACACAATACTTCCAGTGCAACATACAGCTTATATTAATATTATTCTAAATCAACAAATTGAAACTAACGTTGCGGATCCAGAAATAAAAAGTCGATATTAGTGCGTATTTGACTCTTACTTTCTATCACGGTGGCCTCTATGACGGTCTAGGTCTAGGGTAAATTGTTTTGGGGGTTTCTGATTTTCATTGCTGATGGAACATACATCTCCATAGTTACGCATACATTCCATTCAGAAAACTTTCCAGAAACTATAAAAAAACAATTGATCCGGGAACATCCCAGAGGCCACCATGATAGAAAATCCTAACCACCCATACAGCCGCTAGGTCACTGAAAGGTTTCTTTTTTTTCCCATAATGCACCTTTAAAGAATTTGTTTGTCAGTGGATTACGCCACAGTACATGGAGATAGGTTTTGTTCTTTTTTTTTACTTTTAAACTTTTGCTCTGTGTCGGTCCTCCTCTCCACAGTTGTAGGTGTAAGTGAGAGTGGGCAAAGCTCTATAGAAGTGGTTGGAGTTACATAAAGACCATTATGAAATCCATCCCTTTTAGTGCATACACCACATGTGTGACTCACTTCCACCAAAGTCTTGGAAAGTGCAGGGTGATTATGGCATCAGATGGGATCAACTTGTGTCAATAGACGCTCACTTGTACTAAGAGCTAGAAACTGTATTAGCATTGACTTTTCTTGCTCAATGTACAATCAATACAATCAACCATTTTCACTACATTTGGTCTTTTTTTTTTTCAATAAAGGGACCTTCTTTTCCTTGATTTTCCAGTTTTAGTCATGGCAACATACTGTATTCTGTCACAATTACACTTTCATCTCCTCTTTTACTACAGATCTCCTCCATCAAGGCCTCCCATCTGGCAGCACTAAACTCGGCATCTTTCTAACCAATTTGCCCAACCATCTCATTCTATTTGTCTAAACTTTATTTCCAAAACACTAAAGTTTTATGGCCCCTGATCCTACCAAGTGCCACACCTTTAATAACTCTGACATGGGCTGGGTACTTTAAAATGATGTTATTCGTGCTTATGCCAAATTATTCATGATCTAGAACAATAAAACGGAATAATGTTGAATGAACAAAACCAGTAGTTGTTATTATTCATTTGATAGGTCGGTAACTTTCTTTCATGTTTAGTTTTGGGAGAGAGAAGCCATGTATGATGTTTCTCCGTTGCCAGGGAGATTATTAATTTACAATTTTATTCATAAATAACAAATTCGGCCCACCTCTTCACTTGCTATTGTACACTATGCCCATTGTGAACATATAGCCTCGACTCTGCTGTCTATTCAGTGCAGCAGCAGCCCCATTAAGACAACCATGTGTGTACGTCTTGTCTTGTTCAAAGGGACCAGGCGCTTATTATTAACTCCAGTCTCTTTGTTGTTGCCAGGTCTGGTCTATCGCATGTTCTTCTCTGTTGGGTCTGGATCTACATAAAAGACCATGGTTTTCAATCCGTTTACACTGATCTGATCTCACATCTGAAGAGGCCCTCTTCAAACAGCAGCTGCAAAACTCGTCAGCACAAAGAAACCAGAACCATTAATGCGGTTACAAGGAGGTAACACGGACTGGAAGCTATTACATGTCACGGGAAAAAATGGCTGCCACTTATCGGGTTAAAAGCTGCACGAGTCAACGAGGGAATTTTGGACAGGACGAGCCGTGAAACCAAAATATGTCTTTCAAATGTTGTAGTTTGACCCTGTTAGTACCACACAGAGTTCTGTTGATTTAATCAGTGATCATAAGACAAGAGATCATGAAACTAGACAATGTCAACTACTGAAAATTATCCTATGTCCCTCGTTTGTATCCCATCCTCACCAACTAAGACAGTGGGTGGGATAGTGCTATATGAACGGAAATGGACTGTCCTCTTCCTTAGTATTATTACAAGCCTGCATTATGAACCAAAAGTGGGATACAGCAAGTTGTCAGTCAGATCTAAAAGATGTTAAAGTGTTAGTTGTTCTATTGAGTTGCTATTACATTAGTCATAAAAAAAAAAAAAAAACATTGTTGAGGATGGAATACGTTATTCAGCTGACACAATGGAGTACACAAACAGGCAACTATTGAATGTCTCATTTAGTCAAGAATTCATCTAATAAGACGGAATCAGCCTCAAACACAATGCGACACTGAATTCACGGCTATTTTATTTTCAGTCATGGCTCTTGTAAACACATTAAATACATTTTAAACTAGAAATCTGTGTTTGTCCACAAGACAAACAGTGGCAAATGTATCTTTGGCCTGATCCTGACCTTCTGTCTGCAAATCAGTTCACAAAAAGACAACACTAACCCAATCTTCATGAGGAATAAAAAATTGGTTTAGTTTTATCACATGACGTTGAGGAGACTTGAAAGCTTGTGACTTCTTGCCTTTTTCCTCTTAATGCATTTTAGTTTAAGGCAGTTTATGTGAAATGGTTTGGAAGGTTTATGACAGAAAAATATCCTTTGGCTTTTTAAAAAAAAAACATCAATTGACTTCCAGATTATTTCAGATGGTTGCGAACAAAAACATCAATATGAAGCTGCTGGTTGATTTAAACGATATAATGGGTTTAAAAGAAAAGGCTTGAGTAGGGTCCTAATAAATATATAAAGCTGAGATCAGTGCAGTGTGTGACCTGGTTAAGGTGAAGCAGTGCTGGAGGACTGTACCAGGGCTCCCTCTAGTGGAACTTTACTCATATGACACCGGGGCTGTATGCGTGCATTCAGAATCCAATACATGCTGGCTGTGGCCTTAGATGACAGGACAACTGAGGCTATATACTGCTATACAGTTTAAAAGTATTGATTTAGCCCCAGTGAGACATAACAATCAGGGCTTACAATCACATCCCCCCCCCCCCCCCCCCCTTGAAATTGTCTTCCCAATAAGTAGGTGTAGCCTATTCCTTTCAACAACAAATAACTTTTTACTGTCCCTGATTAAGTAATATTTATAGCACAATCAAACTATCTGATCAACTCTTCAGAGTCAATGCACGTTTTATATAGGTCAGAGATATGATGTGATAAGAACAAAGTATCCTAAAACAATAAAGGCATGTAGTAGGCCCATACATTACACAATAACTCAACTTGCTATGATTCTTTGAACTATGCTTGGATAAACAGGCTGAGTCTAGTAGGCTAAGGATCACTCTTCCCTTCTTTATAATTTTCTATTTATAGGCCTATAATAAAGTAGTCCGTGACCATTTTGTTACCGCATTGTTGAGAATTTAGCTATAGTGTCTCAGGCCTCTGCCAATTGTTGAAGCGTTTGGCCATTACTCCCTCTGGCGTCAGATAGATTTTGTTTTTAGACAAACAGACCCTGAATCGTGAAGTATAATGAAAAGGCCGTATCCACCTGCCCCCTGCCTGTTCCCACCTCCCCCCTCTCTCTCTCCTCCGTCAGACAAAGTGTGCAGTGGTCCAGCGGCTTCAGCGGCCAAACTAAACATGGAGTCCGACCGACACAAGGCCGCCTCCGTAGCGCAGCTCGGGCCGCGGACGATGCCAAACAACCCGACAAACTGCTCCGTGTCTCCGCTGAGTTTCATGGCGAGTGTGTGAGCCGACTTTCTCTCCATAGAGTTTCACTGAGTTTACATCCGGGTTTTTTCCCTAGGCAATGGGAGTCGCAGCACCGCCGTTCCTTAGGCAAAGTGAAATAAATTCGCCGCACCGACACAAAAACTAGTCCGCTTCCCGAACACATTTTCTTACCCATTGTATTCGCTCATCGACTCAATTTAACCAACTTTACCGTCACCAGACGCAAATATCAGTCGCTTTATTGCCGATAAATGAGTAGAAATGGAATCTGGGAGAACTTTTTGTTCCCCTTCCTCCAGCTCCGAGGCGTAGTGATCTACTCTGTGGTTAGGCTGAGCTGAATGAGATTGAAGAAGAGTTCTTCTTGTTTTGTAGCTTCAGTTTCTCTGTTTTTAGACAAAAATACCAAAACTTAGTATAAAATACAGGAACAAAATTAAGGCCGAGTGGGAAGGAGTCCGTCAGAGCTGTTCGTATGCTCTTATTCCATCGTGGATCGGCTTCTTTTAGATATTTATTTAATTAATCTAGAGGAGGACTGCTGCTGAGTAAGTGCACATTGGGCTTTTTAATTTCATAACTTTAATTTTCTCTCTTTTCAAACTTTACCTGGCGGGTACTATTCGCATGTATCTGTGTGTCTTGAGTGTTTGTGGGCAGGTGTTGCAGCTGGCAGGCGGTTTGGGGCAGTATTAGCTTTTTCCCGGTGTGATTCTATCTATTTAGCTGGTGTGTTTCTTATTCTAGGAGTTGATATTCTGGAGGACAAGGGGCCGATAGAACTTCACCAATGGCAGCCAGCCTGGTGTCAGAAATGTTAAAAGATGGCGTCTGTTAGGAATGTTTCACTTCAGGTTTTTTGTATCACATTTTATATTTTCTTTCACGTAGCTTATATGGACGTTATTATTTTTCTTTGACGCAAGTTACCAGCGTGGCTCGTAGCGTTAGCCAGCGCTGCTAACAGGACGGCTAGCGTTAGCTGCTAGTTATGGTTGACGGTAGAATGGATCGGCCGGAGGGACCGACGACTGTCATTGGTTAAAATAGACTGCTGACTGCAGCCAGTGTCCGCCTGATGCCCACAGAAAGTCAACTCTACTGTGGATGTGTTAAAGTCAAAGATATGCATGTAATAAGTAATAGAGAGGAGTGCTGTTTGTTTTCTTCCCGTGATAACACTGGGCGATTTACTCGGGAACTTACTTCGTGAGTCATTTTGCATCAGTGTTTACAAGTTGGCCAAACGATTCAAACACTGGCAACTTATTTCTATGATAACAGGCCAACTGTGGTGCGTTTGAAGTACCACACTTCAGTGTCATTCATGGACTGCACAGGCCTACTCATCGCAGACGCAGTGTGATTTAATTGTGAATTTTGAAAAGTTTCAGGCGTTTGTTGTTCGAAAACTACTTTAAATATAGTTAAGTAAACTTCATAAAAGTTGTCTGACACGTGCAACAACGTTCCATGTATCTTTAGATGTTCAGAAATGACCATTTTCCAACTTGTAGCTGCCCTCGCCGAGCTCTTTACCGCAACACCCCGAGCGTCTGTCACAGTTTGACAGACAGCAGAGCCACCAATCAGAGCCGCCCACACCTTAGTCCCGCCTTCTGGGTGCGATGCAGCCAATCACAGCTGCGTGTCCCTGCGGCCGATCCACTCTACAGCAGCACAGCCTTATCCACTTGTTCTCTCAGACGGAGCAATGTCGGTTATGTGAGAATCGCTTTGACTTGTTTCCCCCTTATTATCGACACTCTCTCCAAAACACCCAAATGTTGCCTGTAAATTAAAGTTTAAGCGAGGATGCGGCACTTTGAGTGAATCTGGACTCTTAAAAACAGAGATTTCTTTAGCGCTCAGCCCGACCGGAGCAGTGTAATAAGGAGGTTATAAAACATTTATTTGATCTGGGAAACAAAAACAGTTCTTTTTACTACGTCAACTCTCGGAACGCCTTTCATCTCCAAACCCTCCATTTTAGCGGCTTTTCTTCCCGGTTCGGGCCTTGTGCTTCAGCGGCATGTGATGCTCATCGAAGTTTATCCCGGAGACAACTTCGTGTCCCACCCAGGGAACAATTACTACAATTAAAGGCATAGCCATGTGTTGCCAATGTGGTTCTGCGAGATACTTTGGAAGACATTTTTTCCCCTGTGTGCACAGTTGTCAGCAGATTTCCAGATTGGAGTTTTAAGCAGACAGGAGCAAAGAGCTTGGCTGCTACTATTAGGCCTATAAATAGGGCCAGTATTCTGTGTCTATTCTCATTGTTGGATGTTGTTTGTACTGCTGTGTGACAAAGGGATTTTTGGAAACATGCTTAAGTTCAGTATAAGAAGCTGCACTTTTGCTAAATGTTGACTGTGTAACTAAAGTCAAAGCAACTGAATGACTTAAAATGCTGGTGTTCAACAAATATGCCTTGACACTCTTGAGTTGTATCATTAATTGTAGGCTTTTGAAAGCTTGCTTCTGGTTTTCTTGAAGTTTTCTTGAAATGCATGGTTTATGTCATTTCTATTCCCACATAAATCGTGTAAACTTTATTGGACAAAGAATAGAAATCAACTCCAAAGCTAGAAATGTACAAAATACTATTTGACCGGGAGTGGCTAATCTGATAATCAAACAAAAATCTGTGCTCAGTGCTTTGATGTTCTTACATTAACTTTGTTATAACTAGAAGTAACGACTGTATTTAAATGACTGCTAGAATAAAAGGGACAAAGCTCAAAGATTCTTCCAATGTGAGTCATAAGCTCTCTAAATAAGGTAGGGTTTAAGCTCTGTTGTTTATTTTTTTTTCCTGACAGTTTACCCTAAAATGTGTGGGCTGGAACTTGAGGTCATGTATCTAATCAGTAAGCATAGTAGCTAATATATAAAAAAGAAACAATATATGTAATGAAGTGTACTTAAGGTCTTTTTCTTTGCTTTTGAAGCTGTTACTTGTACTTTAGTCCATATACCCACGTAAAGCAAAGACCGGTGATAATTTTCAAATGTCAAATACAAATGACTCTACATTTTTTATTATATTAAAAAGCAGAGGGAAATGTTTAGGAAGAGAAGGCCAGTCATCCGCAGCGACTCACCATTATTAAAGGCACATGGAGCTCATTTGTAAAAGGCCTTATTCTAACAATGTCTCCTCAGAACCAACAAGGCTCTTAGAGCTACATAAGTACAAAGCTAAAACAAGATGCTATTACGATGGCACTTCCTCTTCCTGCGGATCTTTTTAAATGATCAAAAGAAAATGTTAAAGTTTTTTCAAATGTTGGACAAAAACAACCAAGAAATGGGGGACGGAGATTAATTTTAGTATCATGTTGCAAAAACAGGATTGCTACTTGTCCATTTATAACCGCTTGCAATTCACTTTTTAAATATCTAATACTACCGTCAGTGCAAATACGTGACACACGGCTTGTGTTGGGAAAATCTGTGATTGCATTTAGACTTCCTTGTTATGTTAGGTTTTCGGTTTGGAATAAAGTTCACTGTTCCCATTTTAAACATTTCCAGAAGCATCAATGTTAGAAATAAGACCGAAATAAGACATTACTATTCAGGTAATAACATGTTTGTAGACACATTTTACCTTGAGACCCTATGGAGACAGGATATTTCAATGATTATAAAATAGTTCTTCCTAAATCACTGCAGCCTTAAGTTCAATTTGCCTTTGGTTTATACTTTGGTGTGGTGTTCTGTCAAAAGTTTGCACTGAGGAATAAATCAAACAATTGACCTCACACTATCAAAATACTTCCACAGCACTTGCTTCAGCGAATATGACAATTATTGTACCACTGTCCAACTTTTGCTCCTTAAATCCATGTCCATATTGAAAGTCGTTTACATGCAGCATACGTTTTAATGAGCTTTATCTGAATTGTGCGTTTGTTTGGTCCTCCAGGGCAGCACAGAGGGGTGGAGCCCAGTCCCACAGCAGGTGGTGAGTTCTAACTTACTCTCAGTATTATCACCGTTTCAGAAATACATGCGGCGCTTCATACATTTCTATACTTTCTTGTTGTGCTTGAACTTTCTGGCTGACGTTTCTTGTGTCTCCCTCCAGCGGCACTTTAATGCTTCAGTTGGATGGTTTTCCTACTGGAGACGGTGTTAAGGTGTGTACAGTTGTTTCCTGTTAAAACAAAACGCTTATTTCAATCTGCGCTACTGTTATAAATAATAAAAGCCAATTCCTTCTAAACAAAGACTGAGGCACTAGTTTTTGTTTAGAAGTGACTATTTGCTCCCCAATCTGAAGAGCACCAGGGTGAAACCTTTTTACTGTTGATAATAGACCCGCGATGAAGCAGTCCAGAAATTTAGCAACCGTGGCCTAATAAAAGCCAATGTTTAGTATTATTATTTGTATCAACAGGATAATTCTTGATTCCTTTATTTCTGTGGCTTTTATACCCTAAACATTTTTTCATTTCCGTTTTTAAGTTAGTTTGCAGTAAGTTTGGCCTGATATTGATGCACCCCTGTGGGACGGACGGTCACGGTCTGACCTCATTTGACCTTGAGGGAAAACGGCCGACTGAGATAGGAAGTGTGTGTGTGTGCGGGCGCGCAGATTTTTCTTTCTCCCCCCGACCCGGTTTGTTTCCATGACAACAGATGTGACCGACTGAGTGTTTTATATTGATGTTGATATTAAGTGGATTCAATCACTCACATTGACTTATGCACTCGGTTATTATTGTAGCAGGACTAGCACAGTGTAGGTGCGCAGTACAGTACAGACCAACCGGATTTACAGGTGTCATCTTGTTCACTAAAAGTAATATTTTTTGCAAGTTATTGAGACTTAAACTTAAAATCTACAGATATGTTTGTCGACTAAATAAAAATGAAAATAAGGGACTAAACCATCTGAACTTCAGTGACAACAATGAAAAAGCCTCATATTTTAATTCACTGCCAAAGGAACAGGTTTGTGCTTTGTCCATGAAGCAGAGAATATGATGAAATATTTTTGAATACAATGATATCAATGACGAAATAAAGTTTTAGTTTTAGTCTACGAAGTTGACCTTTCAATTCTTTGATACATCATTGACTACATTTTTGTCAAAAGACGAAGATTAAAACTAAATAAAAGTATGTTGTCAAAATTAAAGCAGTTTTTAAGTAAAAAAAAAATAAATGTCACTTGAATTCCCTTATATTTTTCAGAAGGCCTGTTGTTGAACCATAAAGCATTATAAAGCAAAACGTACATTTGTCTTTCCGAATCATTAATTGAGCTTGTTTTTACAGTGTTTGAAAAAAATGTAGACTGGGGCCTGTCTCTCTCAGGTAACTCTGGGAAAGTTTCTGGGAAAGTTTCGCTCTCATTAGGCTCAAGCCTAATGAGAGCTCCTGCAATGTTAAAGGTAAATTGGCAACTTTAATGGCGCTTGTGTGAAGTAGAGCTACAATCATTTGTTATTTTGAGTGTGAAGCTGGGAATAGTGCAGATTTGTTCTGTAGGTGCTTCAGAAAGTGTGGGAGATTGTGTCACATTCATTTCCTAATCCAAGACTAATGACAGATTGACCAACCGAATGTTGCCTCCCTTAAGTCAAACTGTAGTTTAGTGAAGTGAAGGTATTTGACAGATGTTTGTTCTGTTGTGCAGGCTGATCGATCGGCTGGCAGACTGACTGGATCCATGATGGAATTACAGACGTTACAGGAGGCTCTGAAGGTGGAGATCCAGATCCATCAGGTCAGATTCTAAACACGTCCACCGGAGTTTACAAGTTTACTCTCAAACAGGGCTCTTAGTGAGACGCTTCCACTTGACAGACAAAGACAAAGCTACAACGCTTTGAGGACACAGGTACTTGAGTAAATATGGGACAGTTTCAAGCCAAGATGATAATAGATTATTAGCAGAGATGTTGATCAGTCATTGACTAAAGATAATTAAACTACACTAAATAAAATAAATAAGAATTGAGTAAGAACAAGACCAGAAGTAAAAGCTGGCGTGAAAGTTGAGTTTGTTTGTTGCAAAAGTCGAGTCAAAATATTGATACATTTGCAGCAACATTCGGGCGAAATCTATCACGCTCAGTGATTATTGATCTAAATGCAGCCATTTACCACCTAAACAAGCTTAAATACAGAGGACCTTTTTCACTCTGAGCTACATCATCACTGCATGTTGGATGTGTGGCTTATGATGCTTTGTCATTTCATTGAAGGACATATGTCAAGGTCACAATTTATGACTTTGTTACTTATTTATACTTTAACAATCACTACCAGGATATACGAAAAGTGAAGTCTTTATTTTGTTATTATAAAATGAATTAAAGCTAAAAAGAAGCATCGACTCTCATGAAGTTAATAATAGATGTAGTAGCCAACTTGTTCTGCAAACCCGTATGTAAATGTCCCTAATGTTTTCTACGTAAACATAAATCGAGTGTGTAGCAAATAGTTGTCAAGGCGGTCAGTGCTTGTTGCCTAGGAGGCCACTTCAACCTGAGAAGTTTGAATACTGTATTATTTTTATCTGAGAGAACAGTCGTATCTACAGCGCACAGTGGGAGAAATCTAAGTAACAGTTACAGTAAATCTTTAGTCAGCAGCAGTGACACTAATGTGACCCCGTTTGACTCGCCACAGTCGCTGATCAAACTAAAGGTCGTTATTGATCACGCAGCCGATAAATCGACAATAAAAAAACCCTGTTTTCACCTCATTTTTGATTTACGAGGGGATCTGCGAAATACGCTTATGTGTTTCCAAAGCGGCCTGCTCTTATCAAATACACACGTTTTTGAATAGTTCATCAAGGACAGAGCAAAGTAATAATGTATTGCTCAAACTAATATAACTATTATAACTACCACTACCTACTTACTAATTATATAGACAAGTGTAATAAACCCACACATAATGTAATTGACTTGTGTTCATATACGACCGCCTTTATTCTCATTACCGCCATTACTCTTTCTACTTTTACTGATTTCAAGACATGTCACAGTCAAGTGGTGAACAGAGGATTTACAACGTCACCTTTTAACTGTTGTATACATGTTAAATCTACACTATAAATAGTGTAGATTTAACAAAAGTTCATTATTTTCTCCCTCTTTTGGTTTGGGGTTTGCAGAGCAACAGATATTTCAGTAGTGAAGGTGTAATTCTCTGTCCGTCCAGTAGGTGTCAATGAATATCACCAACTTGCTTTTGTTTTGTTTTGCAGAAACTGGTGGCACAGATGAAACAGGACCCACAGGTAGAACAGCGATTTTCACATTGCATTATGTATAAAAACAACAAAATGTAATTTATGTTTTTGCTAATAAGTTTACACCTCAATTACTTGCATCATAGGCTAAATCTGTATCTACTAACTTATTTTTTTACTTGATGGGGGGAAAAGTTCTTAATATTTGGTTTTAAATGTAATTTAAATAGATGTATTCACTTATTCTTCCTTATCATGGTACATTATTGTAAACTTTATTGGGTTTGTTTTTAAGAATGCGGATCTGAAGAAGCAGCTGCATGAACTCCAGGCCAAGATCACAGCACTCAGTGAGAAGCAGGTATTTACAAAAACACGTAATTATCCATCCATTTTCTCCCACTTGTCCGTTGCCGGGTCGTGGGGGCAGCTGTTGGAGCTGCCCAAGTCACATCGCACCAGCCCCTATGGCTCCTTCTGCAGGTGGTGGGTCCACGGAAGAACGGCCTCATGGTTCCAAACTATGAGAGACTTTGTTAGTCTCTCATAGGGGGCCCATTCACTCTCTCATTCATACGCCAGTGTACACAGACACTGGAGGCAAGGAGGGTGAAGTGTCTTGCCCAAGGACACAACGACAATGTGCACCTTCAGGAGGCGGGATTCGAACCTCTGACCTTCCGATCATGAGACGACCCGCTCTACCATCTGCGCCACCGTCGCCCCACGTAATTATATTAACTGATTCATTTAGTTATACTTTCTCAAAAACAATAAAATCAGGGTGTTTTTAAAAACCACTCTGCGTCTCAAAACTAGACTTTAGTCTCTATAACGCATCTTCAAACCCCTTTAAAAACATTTTTTGTTTGCTTCCTCATCATTCTGTTCCCTGATGATATTGTGATTTTGCACATCTAATCAGAACAATTTCAGTGTGCTCTTTTAGCCGATCTAGTGCCCACATCTAATATTTTCCTGTAGTCTGAACATTGTAAAGACAGAACCAGGAAGTCTGTGTATTTATTGACACTGCTTGGCCTGCGCTGAATTCACAGCCGATGCCTCGTCTTTGTTTTTCTTAGTTTTTTGTTTGTTTGTTTTTTTCTGACTTGTGAAGTTATTTTTAACATGTGTCCTATTTTTAACACCGTTCTGTGTATTTTTGCTGTCTTTGTTTTTATGTTGCCTCAAAAAACAACATTGTCAATTGTCCCCATGTTGCTGTGCAGGCTGGTATAACGCCTGTCAATGGTGCACTAGCCATTTAGTTTGGATGTCATAATTAGTAATTGGTCTTAATATACAGTACTTTTCGCAAGTCTAGACTAGTCATTTTACTTCAACCTCAGCAATAATTTGAAATAAATACCTCATTAGGCTTGCAAGGCAGGTTTTTTGTCCGGCATTGTGTATTCTGTACGCACTTTAAAAGAAGCACGGCTGTGAATATCACTCTTTCTAATTTTACTGGATATTAATTCATTGCAATTTGTAGTTCTGACGTTAAAGTTTGTTTGAAATATTCCCATAAAATGCAGCAGGTTTAGACAGGCCAAATACCAGTTCCACAGTTACATAAGCCATTCTGTGCAGGATCCCACTGAAAACGTGTTTCAGGATTTGCCACTGTCTGTGTTTGAGGCTCATGGCTGTGTTTACTGCCTAAGCTAGGTTTTATAGTTTCAGGTCATAACGTGTTCTTTTATATTTGAACGGCTAACCTTATACTGCTATGCCTGACTGCCTGTTCCCTGTCCTATTCTAATTATTCATTTATTTTTAGCCTGTTGTCTTTCAATTACAGTGAATTTATTTAATATCCTTGACATGTGAGCAATTTGAAATACCAAATATTTCAAATTAGGATTCAGCTTGCTTTGGATGTTTTAAGCAGTGGGCGATCACAGTGTAGGGGACCCATCTCCAGATGTGGAGCCAGGCTGATGGTCAGAATCACATCGCTGGTTGATTCACCTGTTGTACATGTTTTTAGTGGTACGGGAAACCATAGTACCCGGAGGAAACCTACACATACACGGGGCAAACTCTAACAAACTCTACTGCAAACCGAAAGGCCCAGTCCAGGTGGGAATCGAACCCGGGACTTTCTAGCTGTGTGCTAGAGTGAGCACGAGCACTAACCGTTGCACATGTTAAGACAAACATGTGGAGTTAAGAAGGACACGCCTGTGTTCAATAAAGACTTCAAAATGTTAGCTGGAACGTCTATTAGAACAAGGATCTACAAGAGCCAGCTCCCACTTCCTGTAGGCTTCCGGAAAAGGGGACTATAATTAGTCCATTGAAATACAGTCAATGGTAACAGTATGAGTTTGAAGAATCTAGTTATAAGCTTTATTCAAAATGAAAAATGAGGTCTCAAAGTGAAAACTTAAAGGTTGTGTGTTCAATAATTTGGAAGCATAGAAGGAAAATTAAGCTATATCATATTTAGTCCTCACTCAGGAAACCTCGAGCAGAGCAGATACTGGGTTTGGGCTCAAGAGGTCACATATTAATATATATATATATATATATATATATTTATAGGACCTTGACCACTAAGAACCATTTAAAAAAAAAAATCTTTGAAGCACTGGAAGCCAGCGCGATGTTCTCAAGTCGAGTGTTGCCATGGGGACAGATGAGTGTTTTATCTCCGTTTCAAGCGTCACTATCGTTTTTGTGTCCGTCCGACCTTCTGCTGCATGGATGAATTACACAGGGACTTTTATTACTTCTTTTGTACTCAAGAACACGTTTAAAATTGGTCTTTATATTATACATTTCTCTTGGTTTGCTTTATCGCCACTGCTATTTCTGTATCGCACAGTAGGGTACTTGGATTATTACAATGGGGCTTGATTTAACACACGAGGAGCCTTTTGTGAATAGCATGGACTTGTATTCCTGGACTTTGAAATATGGCAATTTGTCCAGAATGTTTTATATTTTTTGTCATTATATTCACTAATCTTGATTTTGGTTTGATTTCAAAAGTAAGGGCAGATCATGTTATGTTTTGTTGTAATCCATCTTTGTGTGTGGTACCTGACATGACATTAATTATAAAACCACTGCCGCTGCTGTTGTTCCAGAAAAAGGTGGTGGAGCAGCTGAGGAAGGAGCTGATGGTGAAGCAGGAGCCAGAGCCGAAGCTGCAGGTTCAGAGCGGGACGATCACAGCCGAGGTCAAACCAGCCACTCTCCTGCAGACGGCACAGGTCACCGCCGGCATCACACAGGTACCACCCACAACGTACTGGAGAAACTGGAGAACAACCTCAGCTGACTTTTGTTGACCTGCTTATTTAACCTACAGTGGCTGGAGTCTAATTATATATTACAGGCAGGCAATTAAAACAGCAGTGGGTCGGAACAGTGCGTAGCTTCCGCAGTCAGACGAGCTCTGGCTTTTGGTGCGGCTGCATTGTTTCAGCTTTTGTTTTCCCTAAAGAGTGACATTTATAAGTATCATTCCTTCTTACCCATCTTTCCACATTTTAACTAAAGTTGTGTTAAATGCAAACTAGCATCATGTTCCATCAATCAAAACCAATGGGCTCTGTGCACAGGATGCTGCATAACATCTTAACTCCCAGGGTTAACACCTGTCCCGGTTATATTGAATGACACCGTATCTGACATTATTTAAGTTTTTGTTCTATTTTTTAAGTCGTATTTTATTTTCGATTAATGTTAAAATGTTGACGGGAGGTAGTCTTTACCCTACACGGGTCAAAAGGACGTTGGCCAAAGCCACTCTGCGCACAGAGCCTATTGACAAAACATTGAACTGTAAAGTTAAGTCGCTGAGTGTTTCCTCTCAGACGCTGACGGTGACGCCGGTGCTCACGGCGAAGACTCTTCCTCTGGTGTTGAAGGCCGCCGCGGCGCCGACTCTCACCGGCTCCGTCCTGTCCCCACGCCCTGCCACAGTCACCATGGTAACCACAGCCATCACCAAACCGGACCAGAACACCCCCATCAACCTGCAGGTGGCCAGCAAACTGACCAATCAGAGCGGAGAACCCGTTCGACTGGTGACCAAGAACGCCATGCTGGTAAGAACGGACTTCTCCTCCACATGTCCAGTGGGACAGTTTAGACCCGGCTCATGTGTAGTCTTCAGTAGTGGTGCTGTTTGCTACGCTGGTTGGGATGTTGCGGTGAGCGGTGGCTACAAAGGCTTTTAGTTTGAATCTTTCCCATTGATTGACCAAGATCTGGAACATAATGAATAAAACAACATACCACGACTACAGGTTTGATACAGATGGACATACATAACTTTGTATGTGTTCCTGTGTACCAGCACACCTGAGGTATGTGTTCGAAAGAAGAGCTTTGGTCCAAAATAATGACGCTCAATTACAGGGCTGGGACGATCCACTTTTGGCACGATCTGATCCGTATCACGATACTCAGGGGCTGATCCGATACGCATTGCGATACTGTTAGTAATTATGATAAGTAATCGGTTTACCTTATGTAACTAGTCATGTGTCTATATACCAAATGCCGTTTGACATTTATTTAAGCGTTAAGATGTGCATTAACACATAATGTAACAAAGTTCTGTGTAACTGTTACTGAAAAACAAAGGAGTGCAAGATAAAAATGATCCAATCTGATATTTGGTCCCAGCCCTACTGAATTACCACTGTTGGTATCTAATTACTGTTATGATGTAATATCTGATACCTGCGGTAATACCACCATGAATGTTTGTGACTTAAGTCGCTTATTGTTTGTTTGTTTGCAAGGCAACTTTATTTATACCGTGCACAAGACAACTCAATGCGTATGTGTATTTTGATCATTTATTGAAAATAGAGTGGGATTAATGTATTATGTGGTCCATGTGTTCATTGTCCTGGTTTGAAGTTAAAGGGGCAGGAGGAAGTTTGGGAAAGTTCTTTGTGTGAAGTTGACTAGTTTAAGTCCTTGATCTCATTACTTGAGTAAAAGTACAGGTAATGCAGGTCAAATATTACTCCAATAAGAGAAAACTCTTCCGTGAGTAAATGTACTATGTTACTGACCACCTGTGGTTGTTGATGAAAATGAGGTGGGTTTAATAACTTTTCTTCTTCCCACGTCTTTTCAGGTGCCAATGAATTAATTTGAACTTGCATGTTTTCGGTTGAAGGTATTTGCATTATCAAATACATGTGTCTGTTTGTAACATAGTTTACTCACTCTAAATACTTAAATAACATGAAAGGTAAACCCATACACTACCACAGTTGAATTACCACTGACTAATAGGCCCGGGTGTGATGTGAGTGGTGCCGCTGCTGTAGTGAAGTGAGCGGAGGCCCACTGTCATGTGGTTGTGTCCAGGTGCAGGCCACCACCACCAACGCGCAGCCAATCAAAGTTCCTCAGTTTGTCCCTCCTCCTAGACTGACGCCTCGGCCCACCTATCAGCCACAGGTGCGTCCCCTTTGGCCCCACCCCCTCTGACCCGTGTCTGTGGCCCACATGAGGTGACTTGCTCACTCTCTCCAGCAGAGGGCAGGAGTGCACCGAAAGCAAACACTCATGCCTTGTTTTTTGCGTGGCACTAAAACGTTGTTCTTCTCTGTGCTCTCCTCTCGTTGTGTTTTTAATTTCTCCGACTGACCGACTGAAGGTCCTCTGCCTGTGAATGGTCGTAACAGAGTGCATTTGTGATGAGAGCTTGTTTTCCTGCAGCTTTGTTGGTATTTTGTGTTGGCTGTCGATGTTTTAACCCTTTATGTGACAGATCTGGTGTTGATTTGGGCTGAGTAATGTCACTGGGAGCTCTGGTATCTCAACTTTAAACGGCAAAAGGGAAATGCGTGTGTGTCTTGTCTGCCAAAACTGTGTTTGTAACAACCGGAGTGAAGCTGCTTGAAAACCTCGTAGAAGCTAAAACCAGTAGAAAATGGTTGAAAAATGTGGTTGGAGTACTGTGGTTTTGGACTTGCAGAATAAGATAATAGAGAATAATGCCTTACACTTATATTGCGCTTTACAAGCCTGTATTACCAAGTTTCTCAAAGCGCTACACTGTCGTCATTATTCATTCACTCCATACTTGGTGGTGAGCTGCTGTTGCAGCCACAGCTGCCCTGGGGCAGCCAGTCTGCGCCATCGGCCCACCACCTGCCACCACCTGACCCGTAATAGAGAAACTAAATGCACTAATTATATTTATTTTAAATTACATTAACGGTATTGTTACCTCACATAAGCAGTCAAACGTTTATACAAGCTTTTACGGGACAAATACAATCATCAAACGCACAATCGATGCTTTGAAGGACTCCATGAATGATGAGCGTTTTACTTGTCCAAACCTCCGCTGTAGTGGCACCGCAGTAGCATTACTCAGCAGCGTCTTGTCCCGTAGATGCCGTTCCTCTGAATGGTTGTTTGTCGTCAGCAGGTGAGGCCCAAACCGGTCACGCCCGCAAACGTCCCAATCGCCCCGGCTCCGCCTCCTCCCATGATGGCCGCTCCACAGCTGCTGCAGCGACCCGTGATGTTGGCCACCAAACTCGCCACCTCCCTGCCCTCGGCCGCCCCCATCCACCAGGTCCGTATCGTGAACGGCCAGCCCTGCGCCAAAACGGGCACCACGTCGCTCACCGGGATCGTGATCACCACCCCCGTGTCGGCCACACGCCTCGCCAGCCCGGCCCATACTCACACCCTGACCGCTCTCCCCACCAACGCACAGGCCATCCAGATCAGCAGCATCGCCACTGAGCCCAAGGTAAGAGCGTTGCTATACTGGGTGTTTATATGATGTTAATACAATCAAGTAAAGTTTTCACAAAATTGGGAATTCATTCACCTGTTACTATTACTTGTTACTTGTGACTTGCCTTTGTTACGGGCTGTTGTTTACTTGTGCGATTTTCGCCAGATGTTTTGGTGAATGGTAGGCAAACAGATGATGCATCCTGGCCTCTAACACAGTTTTTTTTCCATCATTACCGATCTATTACAGCTCAACGGATTCAGTGCCCTGTTTGTGAACATTGTTTTTGCCTATCATAGAACTTTTTTTTTTTTTTTTTTTTTTTATCTAACACACTAATTATATTAGTCAAAATTGACTTTTTTGAAGTTCAAAGCCTGTTATAACATCGTCAAAAACGTACCTGGAGTAGTATTTCATAACATTCACACATTTTGGAGTAATCCTCAGGTAATCCTGTTTAAGAATTCTTCTATAGTGTTTCGTTCTGTGGTTCCTGGATACAATTGTTTGTTAAAGAAGAACTAATTAACTTGTTTACCTTAATCAATCCTTTCCGTAGTCCCTCTGGGGGTAATACAAGTGTTGATGGGATGATTGGGGGTTCTTTCATCACCCCCTGGTGCCTCAGGCCAGAAAACCACATTTGCAACTTGCAACATTGCACATTACTTCTAAAAGTTACTCAAGTTCATGTACTTGAGTAAATATAATTGAGTACTACCCGCCTCTGGAATTTAATATTTTCTGAATTATTATTTTGGATACAGATGGATTGTTCAATATCACCTGGAAATGTAAATGTTTATTGCATTGATTACGGCATAGGCATATATAAGCTTCTAGCTTCAGCCTACTCCTTTTTTTGAGCTACTGTAACAGAATAATGTGAATGTGAATTTTTACAAAATTAAATAAACATGCTATGACACCTGCAGTGGCGCTTATGACCTCTAGGGGCATGAGTTACTTAGTACTGCCTCTAAAACCCCGAACTGTTCGCCACATTTCTAAAGCCCATATTATATCGGTTCTAAGCCGTTCGGTGCTTACAGTGTGTTTATCACGCCGTGCTGAAGCTGTTAATCACACTGTAAATCAAAACTGCCTTTTTTTTCACTGCTGCCAGTAGGAGGATCCCGAGTCAAAGTCATCACCATCTAGTGCAGGGGTCACCAACCCCAGCCCTTGAGGCTTTAAAAAAAAAATATAACAGTTCTCGCATCGGGATGTTAAGAATACAGTTATTCGTGTCTGAGACTCAGTATTGTTCAAAAACATGAATTTGTCAAATAATATTCTTAATAGTCTATAATTAACAGTCTAACTTTAAGTCTTCAGGATATTATTTTAACTGGAACCCCTTGAACAACTTAATGCTCTTGAAGTAAATAAATGATGTCCTTTGTGCAGTTCACAATGTTTCCCTCATATCGTGCGGCCCTGATCCCATTTAGCCAACGGGCACTTAATATCACAAATATTAAACAAACTCTTCGGATTAAATGCATCATTTGTAAACAACTTTATTACATAAGTATGGAGGTGTAATCTGATAAACTACCACTAGATGGCAGTAACACCACATTTACATTTTGATAACGTTAAGAATGATAAATGTACACAATAACATCACACCGAACAACTAAAACATAACTGCGTCGTTCTGCGTCCTCGTTGCAGCAGACTGTTAAAGCAGTGAGTGCAGCCGAACCCAAGGTCTTCACTCCTGTCCTATCCTCCGCGACCCCTCCTCCGTCTCCAGCCCCCAGACCCAAAAGAGAAGAGAACCCAGAGGTACTCAATGCAGCGGGATGGTTAAGTCCCTGCATATTGTCAAATGGAATCTACAATTGAAGTATCTTTGTTTTCTACAGAAACTGGCCTTCATGGTGTCTTTAGGCCTTGTAACACACGACCACTTGGAAGGTAAGTTTGACGCACAAGTTCTACGTTTAATCTTTAACCAAGGTTTTGAATAATAATAATTTTAATATAGATTTTAAATAACATCAATACTTTTCGTTTTTGCAGAAATTCAGAGCAAAAGACAAGAGAGAAAACGACGAACAACAGCCAATCCAGTTTACAGTGGAGCCGTATTTGAGCCCGAGGTTTGTTCATATAAACTCACCGTACTTAAACTTACTGGACATTTTTAATGAGATGAGATTTGTGTTTAATCGCTGGTCTTTGTTTTTGTTCTTGCGCAGAGGAAAAAGAGTGCTGTGAGTTACCTGAACAGCCCTCTGCACCAGGGGACGAGAAAGCGAGGTCTGTATAAATCACTGACATGTGGTTCTCTTGTAATATGTTATAAAAACAAAATTAAACTTGAATGAATTGACATTACTAAAGACTAATGGGAAGTCTTCGTCCCCTTTTCTGCTTTCTAATTCCTTCTGCACAAGTACATAATAATCTATGAACCTAAACCACGCTAACCATTAAAAAATCAAATTATAATTTTTTCCAGTCTTTGGTTATAAAACACCCGTGGCCTGAAAACATTTTGTTACAGGTTTAAAGTATTTGTGAGGCAGTAAGACTGTCTTGTGTTAGTTCATCCACTTTGGGCTCTTTTGGCGCCGCTGTTCCAAACTGTTCTGAACACGATCTCAAGCTCACAGGTGTCTTAAAGCCGCCCTGACTCGTAGCCCCCTTAGCCTCCTGCTGTAGTTAGCACTGGGCTCAGTCCGTGGGCCCAGTCTACTGCACTAACACTTTATCTGTGCTTCTGACCCCTCTGTCGCTCCTGCTGCACCCCGCCCCATAGCCAACGAAGACTCCCTTTCGAAGGTATGTCAGACTGTTTACGGTTGTGCTCTCCCCCTCTCCATCTTTTTCTTTTTTTTTTTCTGTTTTTCGTCTTTTGTCGTCTGTCATTTCACCCAGGTCGTCCACCCAAATTCAGCAGCGGTGTCCCGGAGCGGGGCAGTCTCACCCCGAACTCCCCCTCCAGCCCTGTCCGCCCCCTCCCTCTGCCCAGCCCCAGCTCTGCGGATGTAAGTACCGCTGGGGCAGAGGACCGCGCAGAGAGGCCCGCTGCTCTCTGTCCCATCCACACCATCCACACATCAGCACTCATCACTATGTTGTCTTCCATAAACCCCATCTGCCATCCCCTGGTTTTACTTTGATACAGCCTTACAAAGTGAACAGCGTCCCGGGAACTAATGACTCATGTAATAAGTCTCTAGGGGCGGGACAAAACATGCACACAATATTCCACTAGTATGCAGGCAGTGGGAGATGCTGTCAGTCGTGGACAAGCTGCAGAGCATAGTTTGAACAGCTAACTTTTTTTACTGTAAGGACTGAGAAGTCATGTAAAAAGAAAAAAGAAAGTTAACACACTCATTAATATCACTCCTGTTTAAAACCACTAAGACACATCTAACCCTTAAAAAGTAACCTCTGAACCACATGAGTAAATTAACACACCATACCAGTAGATAGAAGGCAAACTCACTGAACTAGTCGGATCCTTGCTGCCCCGCCGGCCGGTTGCCGAGCGGCGCGGGGCGGCTGTGGCTGACACTGATGGTCCCTTCCTTCTCGCAGGGAGACATCCATGAGGATTTCTGCACTGTGTGTAGACGCAGTGGACAGTTGCTCATGTGCGACACTTGCTCTCGTGTTTATCACCTCGACTGCCTGGATCCACCTTTGAAAACCATTCCTAAAGGCATGTGGATCTGTCCAAAATGCCAAGATCAGGTAAATGAGAAGCTAAAAGAAAAAAAAAGCCTTGTTTACACCGAGCAGTTTGGTCTGGTTCAATTCGGTTTCGGCAAAACCCAATCTGGCTGGTTTCCACTGTGGGGCGTTTAGCTGAGATGAAGGCTGAGAGTAAACAGTATGTTAAAGGTTTGTTGATGTGCTTTTTAAAACGTCTTCCACAAATGAACAACTAAAGCCTGGTTTACGCCTGGTCTTTTTGTGACTGGCCGCTATAGGGACAAGAAACAGACATTTCTGTAGATCTCAATACAGTTTTCTAATTCCCCAAATGTATGTAATTTAACAAAACACAATCTGTTGCACTTAATATAACTGCGTGTGATTGGGCAGTTTCACAACAGGATGATTCATCTTCTAATTTTTCATGTAAATAAACCAGAGCTGTGCTAAACCAAACCGAACCATACTGATATGCTTGATGGTAAAAGGGTTTAACTCCTACCTGTTTCTTTTTTAAGTATTTTAAAATACATTTGGGCATATTATTTACCAGAGTAAAGTGAAACCCAAAAGAGAGAAAAGAAGTGAATGTCGGACTGTTCAACCCTTTGTAAGCAGGAACACGATGCACTGTTGTTTTTATTTGTACTTCTGTCTCATTCACCGTGTAACGATTGGCATCTCACGTTCATCACGTCATCGCTCGACTTTTTTTAGCCTCACCACGCGATGGGGCTCGATGCCTACATGAAACATGTCCAAGTCTTTGCAGCTTTGACAATAACAAGCTTCTTCACAGATCTTGAAAAAAGAAGAAGCCATTCCCTGGCCCGGCACGCTGGCTATCGTTCATTCCTACATCGCTTACAAAGAAGGTGAGTTCCATATTGTTGCTCTGAGTATGGATGGCAAAAGTAAATAATGAATATGGTGTTGTAGCGAAAGAAGAGGAGAAGCTGAAGTTGATGAAGTGGAGTTCTGAACTAAAACTGGAGCGAGAACAACTGGAGCAAAAAGTTAAGCAGCTCAGCAACTCCATAACGGTAAGAAATGCATGTGTCTGGGAGTCCAGAATACAGACTTTAAACTGCTTGAGGTTTGTCTGGTGCTGCTTTATTTGATGTAGATACAAGAAAGAGAGACCCGTTGACAAAATAAAAGTCAATCTGTAATAGAGTACATGATATGTCTTTACTTAAAGCCACAGTGCGTAACATTTTACCCAATAAGTAGCAAAATACAAGCATTTATTTTATTGCAATTACATCTGCAGCTCGTTTTCATGTAGATGTTGACTAAAGGCAGCCAAATATGAGATTTAAATAAGGTCCTCATCCAAATCCATTGTTTTATTGATGAACATTAGCATTATCTGTGTCCAGCTAGTCATTAGGAGCATGTTTGGTATTGCTGGCAAAATGTTACACAATGTGCCTTTAAAGATGCATCATGGAACTTATGTGATTTTTTTCTTCTTTTTTTTTTTTATTAGCGCGTATTTTACCTTTTAGTGACCCGGCGCCTGTACGGGTGGTCAGCATGGCGCCTTGACAACAGCTTTGTGGCACTCACTCCAGTATTTGTGATTTGTAGCAGAATTGTAAATTGTTTAAATTGAGAAGGTTTTGAATTTATTCCACTTTGAGGCTCAATTATCCCCTTGCTGTCCCTTAGAAATGCATGGAGACCAAAAACAGTATCCTGGCCCGACAGAAGGACATGCAGCATTCCCTGGACAAAGTCAAACACTTGATTCGCCTCATACAAGCCTTTAACTTCAACCAGGCGCAGAAAGAGCCCAAAGCGGACACCCCTAAAGTCCAGGACAGTCCCGCCGTCCCGACTTTAACTAAACCAGAGGCGAACTCTGTGGAAACGGTGTCCACAGACTCAAACGTTAACAACAGTGAAGAGAAACACAACGCTACGTCCAATAGTGTGGTGTCAGGAGAGGCGAGGGAGGTGAAGGAGGTCACAGAGGGGACTGAGCAGGCGAACAGCGTCCCGTCAGCGGACAACGGTGGACAAGAGCAGAGCGGAGAGGTGAGTAACGCTGGGACCGCCACAGAAACACAGCCTACAGCCGACACAGGTGCGCCACCAGGGGGCGATGACACCCCCTCTGAACCCCCGCCACCTGTCACCACTAACGGGACGTCCGAGCCTGCCTGCCCCGAACACAGCCCGACGGGGAACACCACCGACCCCGTCTCCTCTGAAAACAAAATGGCCGTCGCAGTCGTCATCTCCGCGGAAACCGACCAAGAGGCTCCCAACAACAACAGCAAAACCTCAGCACCCTCCCAGCACTGTTTGCCAGCGCTCGTCAGCAGTTCGGACACTGACAAATAACGCTCAACGAGTCGCGGGATTTCAAACCTATATTTAAAACAATGAAGACATTTGCTTGCGCCGATCGGTGCCCTGAAGTTGCCAATCTGTATAAATGTTGTTCGTTTGCATCGTATTGTCAGACTGTGTCAATGGTAGATAATATAAACAGCCCAAGTCACCTGACTGTGGGGTGATGCAGGCTCCGCCCACTGAGTGTCGTCATGCCAACTAGTGATAGACGTCAAGCGGTGGGAGAAAAAAAAAACGTATCAACACCAAACCAGAGTGTGCCTGTCTAGTGGCCCCCGTGTTCTGTCAGGACAAGGAAACAGTCTGTAAGCAGCATGCGACATGGGCGTATTACACTAAACTGGATCCGTGTAGGTGCCTACACTAGTGGACAGGTGCGGTACTGCATGGGGAAGACCCAAAAGGAGTTTTTTATTTTTTTTTACCATCGCCATAAATAGCATATTGATCATTTCAAAGTTGTGTGTAATGAAGTGTCTTGAAATACCTGTGTACTAATAGATTTGTTCAATTTTCGACAGCAAAATTGTCATTTATATTTCCCCAACAAATGCAGTGTTGAAATTATGACAGAAGATGCTAAAAGTATATAATCGGACAAGTAACTAATTTTCTACCAAAGTAAAAGAAAAAAGAAACTTTGGCCACACTTTGTCCACTCCAGTTTTGTTAAATAATACAGACCCATGACATGCAACATCTGTGGGAGGGGCTTACTGGTCTAAAGCAGTGTTGTGATGAGAGTAAGCCCAATGAAATGAAACGCCTGTTCGCCCTCTCTCTAAACCAACCACTCAATATTAACCAAACTTCTCGAATGATAACAGGAACTAAACTGGCCAAATTAATACATAAATGTTGATTTTATTCTACTTTTCAATCGACAGTTGTGCTAAATTGGTGCTTGGATAAAGAAAATAATTAAACAGCAACTGCATAAATGTACAGCTGATTATTAACACACAAAAAAAAAAAAGGGACAGAACTTCAAAATGATCAATTATACAAAGAAATGCTGATCTGTTGTAGTATGTGTACGATTGGAATTGGAAAGATGTGAGTCGAATCTGTGTCCGTTTTTGTCACTTTTATCTCTTAAATCTTGTCATGGTTCGTGGGACGGGGGCAAACGGGCCGCGTAGCCGAGCAGATGTTGTCCGTTGGTGTCTAAAAGTGAAGTGTAGTGAGTTTTCATTTGTGAGTCCAGTGTGTCAGCTGTGAGCACTAAATGTGAAGTTGCAATATCGCAAAAGTTCAACAACAACAACAACAACAACACATACACCACAACTACAGCAACACAACACCATACTATCTGGGCTGTGTTTCTTTTTTTTAATGGAAATACATATTCAGGTCTTCCTAGTCTTCAGAAACAAGTGCTTTTTTTCCGTTTCCGACAAAAAAGAAAAAGAAAAAAACCTGCTGGACGAGAAGGATGTGGTGGTGTAAAACTTTGTTGTACATTTATATGTAAAAAAAAAAAAAAAAAAACCTGAACTGCCAAAATGATGTTGTATCCAAAATTCAGCAGGGATAAAGTCCGCTTACTGTAGTGAGAGATCAAAATCATTGGCGTCTTGTAGATAACGGTTAGAGGTGTCTCCGGGGCCGACACGGGAGAGCTTATTTCAACAATAACATTTTTAAGGATCGCTGCGTCGTCCTTAAAATGTCCGAGATTTGCCGTACGAACTCTAGATACGCAAATCCCGAGACTTAAAGCACAAGCTTGCTGCATTACAAAGAAGTGCTGAGGAGCTTTTTGTACGTCAATATGGATCCGAGCAGAGTATGCATCTTCGTCGTGATGTGACTTATCCCCACATTGCCAATATTTTCTAGGAGGGAACCCACATTTCTTTCTAACGTGAGAAAAAGAAAGAAATTGGAGGCTTGTTTTCTGTATTATTTTTCTTCTTCTTTAAATGGTTTTCTCCAAGGAGCATGTCTAGGTTGAGATGTGTGACGCTGTAGTAAGTGGCTGTAAGTTCGGTGAGATGGTGATTATTGGCGACTTGTTCAGTTTGGGGCATTAACAAAACTCTGGTGTGTCCATTGCCGGTGCCTCCGATCGTGCTTTCAACTATATTTTTTGGCAATTTTAGACTGAAATGTTAGTTTGTTTTTGAAGTGGAGTTGTCAATTTGTGGGTGGATAGCAGCCAGGCAGTGCAACAAAAACTTGCCCTTCTAAAATTGGCTTTTCCCTTTTGTCAAAGGCCTTTTTCTTTAAAGTGCAAATCTACAAACCTTTACATTGGCCAGTTATATCGGGTTTTTTTGTACACATTGCTAATGTATTTTACAGAACATTTTATGAATACTGTCCCATGTGACTTCACAGACATCAGTCAATGATTAATGTGCCTTCGCTGGCCCAACATTAACTACTATCCAATAACTGCTGTAGTGGACATTTAACTAGGTCCAAAACTAAAATGCCCTTTGTCTTTGCCTGAACAATTCCCTAAATAAGCGAATATTTGCCGAAACCGCTTTTAAATCTGGCTAATAAGTCTTGCACCTTTCTCGCCCTGCCCTGCCATTTACCCATAAATACTGCAATATTCCGCTTCAAAAACAAATATACTAACTCCTGCTATAAATAAAAAGCTTTCAAATTGTATTCACTTCCGGAAACATGTACATTTTAAAAATATATAGAGCTAGAAAGATAATTGTGTGCCTATGTATTTGGATCCTATATCAAAACGGCGGTGAATGCATTTTGAATGAATTCTCCCATATCATTTTGTAAAACATATCGAAACTCTATTTCCCATTTCGAGGCCAGAGATGAAAATATATTAAACCTGCCCCCACTGAAGCGTTATTTTATGGCGATTATTTTTGCAATGTTGTTCGTCCAATCTCAATCACTCAACAGTAGTTTTCAGTACATCCATAGGACCTCCCCCCCCCCCCCCCCCCCCCCCCCCTCTGTACAGTAGGTACCTTGAGTGCCTTTATCTTCAAACTGCAGAAGCGTATTTGTCTTTTTTCGACTTGCACTGTGACTTGTTTAAAAAAAAAAAAAAAAAAAACCTTACTAATCGCACCGTCCCGTTCTGGTATGGTCCCCCCCGCCGTCGCTTCCCCTCCAAAAAAATAAAAAATACGAGCACAAATCCAAACCCCCTATCTTCTATATATCCCCCATTATAGTCTATACACACTCCTCAGGCTGCCAGTTAGTCGATGCAAGTTGCAACTAACATTTCATTGCATTTAGTTTCACCACATAGTGTTTGGTTGTTGTAAAGAAATAGAAGTTTTAATGCCTTAAATGTGTTTTATTTTGGTTCCTTTTTTTTTTTTTACTTTTATACATAGGGAGGGGAAAAGCGGTTGTCGTACATATACAGACAGTATGCTCCAAAGATGGCGTATATATGAGGGGGGGGGAAAAAATTACTGGGGAAGTTTGACAGCCAGTTTGTTTTGTGATGCACTTTTAGTTCGAAACAGTATTATTGTCATGAGGTACATCAGCAGATTACAAATAACCATAAAAGAGTGTTTAGAGACTACCATAAAAAGGAGCTTTGAGGAGCGTGGTTATAAAATGGCGGCGTAGATTAGAGATGTTGTATGGAGAAGTTTAGGTAAAATGTCAAATTTGAAATCGAGTGAATGCTCCTGGACATGTGACTTAAACTGACTTGGCTCTATATAAATCGACTGCTTATCGCTGCCATATTTACTAACCCGGCCTCACTGTATTCATTTTTTACTGCGTAGTCCCCAGTGTGACTGAGGTAAGGCGTCAGGACTTTTATTTTGAAATCCTCTCCCCCCTTAATAATGTCGACATTTAATCTTTTGGGTGAGTTTGCGAAATCAGGTCACGTGAGCCGGAGCCTGTGTGAATTATAAAAAAAAAGAAGTGTAATACAAGAAAAAAAAAACTCAACTACATCTCGTGGGCAGACTCAGTCCCGTGGAACAAGCATGCCTTTTCTTATGCAAATTTTTATACAAGATTTGTCAAAAACATTTTTAAGATATGCATTTGGTTTTTTTTTTATGTAAAATGAAAGTCACCTTTTCTTTGGCATCCTAAAGCCAAACTTGTGCAGTTTTAGATCTTTCAAAACGTGCAGTAGCCATCTTTGTTTAGACGAGTGTTCCTCCTGACGTTATGCTTAAAGGGACCGTGTGGCATCTTGTAATCGCGTCTGGTACTTTGGGATCATCTATTCCTTTTATAGTGATTGTCAGCCTGTTTTTTGTTTAGGTTTGGAGAACCAGAGAAGCAATGACACCAAATGTACAGTACATGGTTGCTACATGGGTCAAGCTAGAAACCAACTGGCCTTTTTGTTTTATTTGAGGAAACTAAAAAAGAAAATCTGAACAAAAATGCTCCCAAGCGTGCACTAATCTGCCATTTCACGGTTTGGGAAAATGTACTGTAGAAACGTATCTTACCGAAGGCCCATAGTAACGGGGTAACCATAGCTCCAGACTCTAGTAATTGAATAATGATTAGCTAATGAATAAATAATATCTCTGTGATGTTGCTCATGTCCAAAACCTCAAGTTATCCTGACAGTTATGAACTGAAGCGAATACTAACCCTTCAAGTATCGTCCAGATTTACAAAATGCCAGACTTTTAACATTTTTAATTTGGCAATGGCACCATGCTGAATGTGGGAGGTGGGGCTGGATCAAGTCTTACTGTATAAAATATTCCAGAAAAACACAGCTGTACGTCATTGTTATAGTAAATCTGTAGGTTTCTTAATAGTCTGGCTCTAAAAGTGATCTATCCAAAGAACTCTGTGCTTTTTCTGTTTTTCAACGCCTTTTTTGTTTTTGTTCTCTTTTTTTTTTTATAGTCGGTGCATATCATTCTGAGAGTTTGTGAGCGCAAAACGGACCATTTTTCGGTGGCTTTGTGTTGAGTCTTATATGCATTCAAAGCGGTTCATCTTATGTTTCTTTTTGTTGGAGAAATCCTGTCGTAATGTACTTTATTTTTGTTCAACGTCATGATTGTGGCCTTCTAAGTATTGTTAAACCATGACACACGGCATCAAAATAGCAACATTTATTTATTTTATTCCCCCCCCCCCCCCCCCCCATAATCCTAAGCTTCTTACCTCATCCACAGCTAAAATCCATTTTTGGGGGGTGTGTTGAGTGCAAAAAAAATAAAATAATAATAATTAAAAAAATACGTACAAGAAGAAGAAGAAATCTTTTTTATCTTCCATTTTTGGTGAGATGCATTGTAGCGATATGAATAAAAGAAAATACGTTCACCTGGTGTGCTGAATAATGTGTAAATTGGTACTTACACAATCTTAATATTTGTATAATTGTTTGTATTTTTTCATAATAATTTTGGAAAGGAATGTTGTTTATTTTTTTGACTTCTTTTTTGTTCAAAACGTGTCTTCTGTTGGCCTGACATTGTGACTGGTCTGGTTGGATTCTTACCTCTCTGTATTGAGCCTATTCTGTGATGATGAATTCTTTGTATGCAGTGTTTAGGAAATACTGTAGGGAACACGGGGAGGAGTTGATATTAGGAGCATTTGATCAATTTGTATTTATTTATTTTATCATTTTGTTAATAAATTGTGAAAAGCAAACCTGTTGACTTGTCTGATTTTAGTCGCCCACATTTACGGGAACACTTTAACTACACCTTATTTAGCCTTAATGATGAAGTTACATTTAATCCATCATGAACAATTCTTCAATATAAGTCTAAATAATACTACTCAACTAATAAAGTAATTAACGTTTAACTTTTAGTTAATAGCTCATTGCATGCTTGTTCAATATTTAATACTTAAAAAAGTAAGAATTTAGAAACACATTTAAAATGCAATATTAGACCATTAATGAATTTATGATTATTTAGTTTTTGATGTATAAATGATTACCGACTGCTATGCATTACTAGGTCAGGCATGCAGTTAACAGTTAAGTCTTTATTTGAGCTTTCTAGTTTCGACTGTTCATGCTTTATTACACAGTAATGTAGTGTAATCTAATGTAAGTAATGTCATGTCATGTATGATGGTTCCCAAAATTAATCAAAATCAAGCCAAAACACCTTGGATAAATAACACACATTTCTTGTAGAATTTTAATTGATATTAAAATATGGCTGTAGTGTGAGTTAGATTTAAGTCCTAATTCATAACTTATAAAGGACCTCTCATCATTTCATTTTATCCCATGTATTCATTTGAGCAGCATAGTAGTACAAACTTATTTTACAGAAGAAAAAAACAAGACAATTGCGCTGAAAAGGAGAAGCTTCAAAGAACTTATGAAAAAGTACTCAAGTCTCATGCATCTCAAACATGCATGTTTACAGTAAAATGCGAGAACTGAACCAGGACTAAACTGGATCTAAGATGTGAACAGATTCCAGATCATGCTCTAGATTCAGTAGAGGAACACACAGGCACAACTACTTCTGCTTCATCACAGATTTAATCTTTTGTATAAATGCTCATAGCTGCCTGCATGTTGTCAGCAGATACTAGACGTTAATATAGGGATGCTCTACACATGTAATGCCGTGCAGCAGAGTGGCGCAGCGGAAGCGTGCTGGGCCCATAACCCAGAGGTCGATGGATCGAAACCATCCTCTGCTACACTGACTTTTTTCTCCTCTGCGGCTCCTTAATTAAACGTGAATACAATTATTTTATTTCAAACCAAACCTACAACAAATGAAACCTGGAAACTGAAGCCTAAACATCGACTGGTAGCCTATAAGCGGCCGTCTTTAAAACAAGAAGCATGATCACGCACATTCTGATTCTGATACATACGCACTATCATTTCAGTCAAGACAAACACAACTTATTTTGCAACATATTGGTCGTCGATATTGTTGTGACATATTTCCGTTATCAGTAGAGGGCTAGCATTGGGCTAGGCAGTCTTAAACTGTAGCAGTGTAGCCAGTGTTAGCCCAGTCTAGGCTACAGCCTCTCATGATCTCTCTGTCCTGTTTTACTTGTAGCCTACAGAACAAAAATCAAACTAAACATTGCAATACGAATAGTATGTTAACTTTATGAGAATAAAGCCTTTGTGTATATGCCCAGCTCAGTAAAACTATGAATGCACTTTCCTTAAGTAAACAGTAGAGGGCAGTCACGCATAAGGTTTGAGTCCTTCATGATCATCTCATGGTGAAACGGGGGAACCTGGAAGCCTTTCTTTGGAAATGAAATCTTTGAACATGAACTTTGATCTGAAAGGTCTAGGCTTCTGCATTTTGTCATCATATCACCTCTACTGAGCTGTCAATGTGAATAAAACATGACAGACCAATGAAGGCCAAGTCGGTTCCTGCTTTGCGTGCGGTGCGTGCCATAGTAATCACCCTGGTTATCATGTGACCAGCCTGTTGTACTGCTGCTGCAAGGCTACAACTATTAGCCCATAATAAAACGATCAGCTTAAGTACATAAAACAACAAACGATTATAGGTTATGCCTAACACACGTCTCTCCTTTTAGACCTGCATTTAACATTTAACATTTCTTAAAAAAAATTAAAAAAAGAAAAGAAAACACTTTTTGTCTTTATACTGTATGAGGTTCCAACATACATTGATGAACGTAAAACACTTGTCTTTTGAAATGTAAAAGGATGGGAGCAGTTTGTAACATGTGGCCGTGGTCACTATGGAAACCCCTGTATCCGTGAACGTCTGTCTGTTCCTCTGTGATGAGCTTTGAAGAGATGTGTGAGGAAACCAGTCCGCTGCAAATTAGTTTTACTTAATCACGTCACACAATGTGGTTCCCCCTTCTGTTTCATGACCTATTTCACTTTTCTTTTTTTTTTCTGCAAATTTTCTATCCACATTAAATTCTTTCTTTTTGCAGAGGGTGTGCACCTAGCTATATTATTTTCATTCTAAACAGAATCCTCAACATTGTAATGCCATTCTATCGCCATGTCGTGAGATCATCTGCATACCATCTGTATTGTAATAATGGTTAGAATTGAGGTCTTTATGTTCAGAGTACTCACAGTAAATAGATTGCATGCATATTCTAATTTAGAATGTCATAATAAAGTCCTTAGAGCGGGTCGTCTCATGATCGGAAGGTCGGGGGTTCGAATCCCGCCTCCTGAAGGTGCACATTGTCGTTGTGTCCTTGGGCAAGACACTTCACCCTCCTTGCCTCCAGTGTCTGCGTACACTGGTGTATGAATGAGAGAGTGAATGGGTGAAACCCCTTATGAGAGACCAACAGGCCCGTTTGGAACCATGAGGCCGTCCTCCTGTGGACCCACCACCTGCAGGAGGAGCCATAGGGGACTGGTGCTATGTGACTTGGGCAGCTCCAACAGCTGCCCCCACGACCCGGCAACGGACAAGTGGGAGAAAATGGATGGATGGATGGATAATAAAGTCAGGGCAGGTGCTAATACAACTCTATGGAAGAAAGAAAGAAAGAAAGAAAATAAAGTTTTTGAAAGAAACTCCAATCCATATTCATCCTTTGGATGGGCCCAGCAATTGCAATGAAATTAACTATAAACCAAGCCAAAAACATCAGCATTTTCACTGTTACTTTAGTTAAAACCATTTACAGTAGCTGCCCAACACTTCGATTTGAAACTAAAGTTTGTTTAGAATGTTGTGATGGTGGCCTAGTAGCGCAGCGTTTAGCGCTCGTGCTTCACAGCAGGTCTGGGTTCGATTCCCACCTGGACGGGGCCTTTCTGTGTGGAGTTTGCATGTTCCCCCCGTGTCTGCGTAGGTTTCCTGCGGGTACTCTAGTTTTCCCCACCACTAAAAACATGTACATTAGGTGAATCCTCCAGCCAGATGATACTGACCATCAGCCTAACAAATAAAGCACCGTTACCTGAACGCACGCCATTATTATCTGTGTATTGTACATTTGTTTAAAATAATATACATACTTGAAGAATCAACAATTTGTTGTCCCCATTTTGCCTTCAGTGTCCTTGCCCTCGATCTGCATGAATTACTGGGATTAGTTTCAGTCAATAAACCTGCAGACCAAAAACAACTTTTCTTTCATTTAGAACTTTTTAGGTGCTTTATGCAACTTTTTATTCAGAAAAATAATTGATATTTGTGCGTATTTGACCTTGTAGTGATCCAGCGGCTGTATGAGTGTTTAGGATGGCACCTTTACTTTCGATCATAGTGGGCTCTACAAAGCTCCAGGATCAATTGCTTTGCAGGTTTTCTGGTGAGAGGGCCTGTCAGCAGTGAAAACCTTCTTAACAACTGATCCTGGTGTGTCCTCGAGACCGCTATGATTGAAAGTAAAGGCACCGTGCTGACTCACACAGCCGCTGGATCACTACAAGGTCAAATACGCACACATATCAACGTTGTTTCCCACATAAAAAGTAGCATAATGCACCTTTAACACCTTTAGCCCAAATGACACAAAACTAACCCTGTCTCGCAGTTGTTATAGGAATCCCACTAAACGTGTCTTCGTGGGATTTGCACACCCATCTATTTGTTATTGCGCATCACAGGTGAAGTGAACGATCTTTACCCCAAAGTTACTCACGGATACAAACAGTAACCACGGGCACGCACGACCTCTCGCGGCACGCAGTGACCATGAAAACCACCATGACCACCCTGTGCATTCACATTTCCAACTGCTCCCCTCAGACAGAAGATGCCAGGTCTAGCAAAGATAAAAATGTGTGTATGTATGAGTTCATTGTGTTTGAATGTCTTTTTAAACCGTGTCACAGATTTTCTTACCTTGCTTTAGCCATAGAACGACAATCTCCTGTCTCAATTACGAGACTATATGGTAATACATTCACGATTGACCTATAAAACCCATGACACCGCAGTAAAAAGCAGAGAGATGACCACCCTGCCACTGCGCATCTCGAACACTCCATGTGCAAATAGCACGAAGCTCATTACAAATTATAATGCTTTTCTTTGTAGGTTCAAAGTCAAACAAAAGCTCGTGTCGGTGGCTCTCTTCAGATCTTTTGTGCAGCCTTTGCTCTGATCTTGTTTGTCACACTCCGAGGTATAGGCTGGTGTCGCACGGGCAGGAAATCAGACCTCCCTTTAGTTCAAAGACATCACACATTTCTATTAAGACACAGGTGCAGAATAAAGCGCCGCCTTGGTTTTCTGTTAAAAGAAAACAAAAAAAGTACAAGGGAAAATATAGACAGACGGACGGACGGACAGACATCAAAATAAAATAGATATAGTAGTAGTAATAAATGAGAATCAAATGTATTGTGTCTGGCTACCTCAAAGCAGAGCAAGCAACATCGCCATGGAGACAAACTGGTGCTGTCCCGCCCCAGCAACGTTTTAAAGTCAGATCTAAAGTCTAAAGTGAGCCCGCTTACAGAAAAGATACATATTTTATTTTAAGTAGCTCTCATACACATAAAAAAAAAACCTCGCCGGTGATGAGAATGTATGATAATATAATGGGCGAAATGTCATTTAGTATGGCTTCAAAATAAAATGGTAAAGAAATAAAATAAATAATGAAAAATAAACAATACAATTGGTATGCATATTGCAGTAAAAGAACATTTCAATCACAGAGTTTCTTTGGCATGTTCACAGGTCAAACCCGTGTGCTCTATGCTTTTATAATAGAACGTCCGGCCATAGCAGCTTTAACCAGACTCTTGATTTGACATGTTGCCGTGACCATTACAGTTCTGTCGAAAAATGGCTGTGAATCATATAGAGAAAATCAATCACTGCTACAGCTACGGAGGAAAAGGAGTATTCAAAAAAAATAATTATAGCCTTTGAAAAGGTGTTGGCCTCCCTTAAATTAAACTGACACCAGAAGCGAATGGACATCAAACGGACGTCGCTGATTCGTTGCATCGCATTTGCACCTGCCACATTTTGATCTATGAGTTTTGCAAAAAAAGGTCAAAACATGCAAGAAGAGACTAAATCAAAGTTGTTGTGAATTTAACTTTTCGTTGTATGAGGTATATAGTTGGAATACATTACTGACGATTCACTCAGACAAACCCTGCTTTATTCGTTTCGGTGTATGTCCCTCTAAACCACAGTTTGCTGGTTCAACACTTGCTACTGTAATCATACATGATTTCCTAAAACACGGTAAAACCCTTGTTATTATCATTGTTATCTAGATCAGAGGTTCTTAACATTTACAGCTTCAGAACAGAACTTTCAACCCATCTCAAAAACCCGAACCATTTCTCATCGACTGAATCACCGACGCAAAGTGTGGATGACTCTCTCAAATCCTATGCCTTTCAGAACAAACTCGAACTTCTCGCACCTCTAATTTAGTTATTCGCTTGTTGATTGGGAAGAAATGGCGCTGTGTCTCAGACTTCCGCGTGCTTTTATTTGTTATTTTTCATGTCCGTGTATTGTTGTAGTAGGAAATCGATGACCAGAGAGGAAGCTTCGGGTTACACCAGAAACCAGATTTCTTTGGAGACGGCATACAGTCTTCACAAGCACCCACACAGGCATTCTACATTCATACACTGTATATATTCTGAAAGAGTGCACGGATCGTTTTATAAGGTTGGTACGGTTCAATGAGACATGAGTAAAATCGGTGAAAGAAGGTCCCTAATTCCACAGTATTCAAATAGGCCGCCATGTTGGACGGACCGTGTGTTTCTCTGAATGGTGAAGCTGCCGGTCAGAACTCGTGCAGTCTGGCGAACCAGGCTAATTAAAAACGGTCCCACGCTCTACTTTTGGCTCCCGACCCATCAGTTGAGAACCACTCCAGGGGCCAGAGCAAAGGCGCAAAACCAAAACCTTGCGCTCGACCAAATTGTGGACGGGCCTTTTTAATGGCAGAAGAGTGAGAGACTGAACGAAGGATTCCTGAAACATACGCTAAGTAACAAAGTAACATGGCCCGAGAAGTTGAATGATCATACAGACCCTTTAAACTTCCTATTATAATACGTCCGTCTTGTAAAACTCACTTGCCCAAGTCTTTAAAGACACTTGGGTTTTACAGTGATTGTTAAAATGATTGCCCTAAAGAACTTCTTCACTCCAATACAGAATGAGTGATGATCCTTGGGTGAGTGCTTATTGTAATAGATTGGGGGCAGTGTCAGGGCCGATCCGAAAGTCTTATTATAACTGTGGGAGAGTTGAAGTGTGGAGGACTCAGCTGGTCGGATTTAACAAGCTCAGATGTGAACGGGACATCAGGTGGGATTTTGTTAAGAGACCCTTCTCGTTGCTCTGTGTCACGCTCCTGTCGCCCGCTTCAGACCAGGGCTAAAAACGTCCCGGTGTTGCCTGCTCTCATCTCGCACCATAGACTTTACTGCACACAAGGAACTTCAGATTGGACCAAACTACAAAAAGGCCGTCTCCTGCGCTGATAGGAAAAAGAGTGGGTGGGTGACAACATCAAGCAGTTTTCCGACGACAGAAGAACACAAAGCATCATGTCTGTCAGGTCAATATATCCAGTATTGTGTAAAAAGATCAATAATCGTCAAATGTATCAGGTTCTTGCCTAAAGAGTATTGTATTACTGTATTTGCAGCGATTTACTGCAGTGTTTCCTAACCAGGGGTACTGAGACTCCAGAGGGTATGCAAGCACTTTGCAGCAGGTACTTGAAGGTGAAACTGAACAGTATTTCAAAATTATTTTCAATTATATTTCGCAGTAAAAGGTTTGTATTTTATTATTTTTTAACACAATACACAACTTAATACCAATAAATCTGAGTTTAGCGGATCAACAATGTTCCCATGCTTAACACAGGATATTAAAGCCTCCACAGGGAGCTTTGCTTACTGCCTCGCCATGCCACGTTCATGAAAATGGAGTCAATAAGGCCACCTGCTCTTGATATTTCCTCTGCAAAACGTTTCAGCATCAACGACCTGAACAACGGAAAGTAAACGCATCGACATTCGGCCGCAGAAACAAGGACTAAAGTCTATTATTGGATTCCTGTCTTAACCTTGGCCCCGTGCATGTAAGAGACAGTTATTTCCTGAAGACCGGAACATGGATCTGAACCTGGGTGGGGGGGGTGACACTCGCCCCCTCCCCTTCTGTGGATGTGGTCAGAGTCTGTGATAAATGTGCTGTCAAACTGGTTTATTCCACATGAGAGACAGCGAGACCAATGCATGATAACAGAGCCATAGCTCTCGACATATTGTAAAGCCTGCAAACTAAACTGGACTCGACATTGTGGGAATTAGAACCGTAATAACGACAGACATGGAAAAACTGTGAGCTTGACACGATTTTTGTAAGATTTTTTTGTCCCTATTTATTTATTAAAATGAACACTTGTGATTTTAGTTGGCTTTACTTCTAATCTATTCATAATTACAATGTAAAAACGATTTCATCTGGGGTCTCCAGCCTGTGGCTCTTTTCTACATAAGGATTTTCTCTTTGATATTGAACACAATCTGCAAACATACTGGAGGCAGTGTAACTAAATATATGTATTCAGAATACGTATTTAGAATACTCATCTTGGTCAACTGTATTCAGGTACAGTTACTCTTTCATTTGAGGCTATTTTGAATCTGTTACTTGATATCAAAGGAATACATAATACATAATTGTAACTTTAATGAGAGAAGAAAGAAAAGATCAGCTCTGTCCTCGTGGGCTGTGGGCATTTGCAAAGTGCTTTAATTGCATTCCTAATTGGTGGTAAATAAGTTTGTAACAGGCGAGTAACAAATGTAGCCTAAACATCTCCTTAATCTTTATTCCGCTTTTATGCATGAATATTATGCAAATTAACGTGAAAGTATTCTAAGTATTTAGAAAACAGTACTCTGATTAGACAAAGTAACGGAATACGTTACCAAAATACATTTTAAGGAGAGTATTCAGTATTCTGTAACTAAATACAATTTCAAAGTATTCTCCCCAACACTGTGTATAGGTAAATAGAAACGTATCACTACTTTCATTTTCTTTTTTGTGTTGACGTATCATCTTGGCTACTAACTATGCCACGTTTCCACGTAGTACGCATCTACCCAGCCCTGTCTCCACAATACGCTTTTCAATGTGGAAACACCCCAATAGTTCCTCAAATTTCTCACAGCAAAACTATCTCACTGCCATTTTCATTTTATAAA
Source organism: Proterorhinus semilunaris (assembly GCA_021464625.1). NCBI lineage: Eukaryota > Metazoa > Chordata > Actinopteri > Gobiiformes > Gobiidae > Proterorhinus > Proterorhinus semilunaris. The sequence continues at coordinate 23,214,137 of CM038356.1, read as the reverse complement.
AGTAGTTCTACCGAGGAAATGCCCATGGGTTTTGGCTGTGTCATTTTCAATGTAAAATATATAGGGTGAATTTATCTTGCTTGCTCCTTCACGAAAATCCTTATTTCAAAAGACAAGTCCTCAAATCCAAGGCAATCAGATTGTTACAGAAAGAGCCAGAGCGAGAGGGCTTCATCATCACAGGAGCGCATTGGCTCATTAGACTCATAAAATGCATGTCCGCGCTCTATGTCCGCGAGCTTCGGCTGTTTTTTACAAACACTTTTGGGCAGGTTTTTGGCCGCTAATACCCGGCGATCGTGCCCATGGGCTACATATCAATTAATGACGCCTTCATGTGAACACACAGACCTACTTTTATGGCTCACTTCACCACTTACAAACAAAACATGCAAACATGTGAATTACCTACTGAGACAATTTTCTTCTCCCCTCAAACAATCTACTCTGGTGAATCCATTTAACTAAAGTAAAGAGCTTCCAGGAAACGGACCCATGTGTTTTGTTACTGGCTCACAGGAACACTCCTAATTGAAGTAGTACTAATTACATTCTTGTTAACAGTCTGTCTCCCGTAGACTGAAGCTAGAGCACAATTACAGGCTCGAGGCAAACCTTGGAGACTGTGTTACAACTTTGGAAACGCTTCACAACTTCAGCATAATTTATAGCTCTATCATAACAAGCCCAGTGTTTCTGATGGTGAAGGTCGACAGGAGGTGAAGCCATATTTCACCCTGCAGAACAAGACACAGAACAAACAAACTAAACCATAGTCTTTTTATTCGTTATAAGATGCATATGAGAGGTTTTTACAGTGCCTAACCTTACTTGTTTGATGGGATAATAGTGCGTTTTACAGTGGCCAATTCACAAAGAAAAATATGAGTTTAAATGTTTATGTTCTGCGAGGTACAAGGGAAGTCCCGTAGACAGTATGGGAGTGTCCCATTCCTGTTTCCAATAATAAAACTTCACAGTAAACGGCAAGCCGGCAACGTCTCAAACATAATTGTGTTACCCGTCAGTTCACAATAGTCCGTTTGGCGAAGGACGTAATTGACTTGTTTCCCCTTAGTTCGCCAATCGTTTGTCGAGTAAAGTCCATGTCTGAATGCACAAACAGGAAATCCCCCCGGCTTCCTGTCTCAGATCAGATTGAGGAAACCAATTTAGCCCGGGCGCAAGGCGAATTGTGTGTCCTGTAATGTGTGAAAGCAAAACGCCCTAGATGTCAGTACTGGCCCGAGTTCCCGTGAAGTGATAAGGAAACCGCAGTGTCCACCTTTACCCTGTAATACCTGAGGAGAAGAGAAACGCAGACCAGCTGTGGTGTTGATGGAGTTGTCGGATCGAATTGCTCCAAAAAGTGGTCCTCGGTTAATTGGAGAGCGGTGGAGATCAAGTCATTTTTATCAATATTCTTCAGACGGGACAGTTTCATGAATGTATAGACGTTCACCGACACAGAGAAGTTTAGGTGGCAGATGGAATGAAAGCTTTCCCAAGTCAACCGAGATACAAAGTCACTTCTGCATGTACTGGGTTCTCCCTCACCTTCTCTGTAACTGAACCCCATAGCTCCGCCTCTCGATGGGGAGGAGCAGCGAGTCTACTCCGAGCTCCTCTGAATCTCATTTGTAATCAGATGCTTGTCTTTTCCGTCACGTCTTTCAGCTCATGACCATAGATGAAACGATTTGAACTTATTTGCCTCTACCTGTTCTTTTCTTAATATCATTAGGATCATTTGTTCTTTCGGGTTTCTGGTAGGTTTTCACTGTGGATTAGTGCATTTTTTCCCCAATACCTGTACATTAATGATACTTGGAATTATGATACCAATGCCTGAAGTTCCTGAACGAGTTTTGATACTAAAATGTTTCATTTTCGGGCGCTCAAACCCTTCCACCACGTTAAGGTGGCGGTTTGTCCCTAAAAGCAGTAGCTGAAATGACAAGCACTTCTTGGTACAGGCAATTTGAGTGCTGAAATTACCAATTGAAGAAGCAATGATTTTGTTTAGACCTGGGGGAGCCCTTCCAGGAGAAGTAGGGGAACTTCTCATGACATCAGCAGGTGGGACAGTGTTGTATCCGCTCTTGAGAAGGAGACTGTTATTTTTTGCGAGGATACAATATATGTTTGATGACATGGTTAAAAACTCAAAAAGGTGGATTTAGCAAATGGTCCCATGTATGATTAACCCAAAGTTTCTCATCTCTGCCCATAACTCTTTGCCACTTGTTATTTATGGGCCTCTCATCCGCTGACCGGAAATCTGCTGTTACGTAAAATAATGACAGGAGCTTATCACGTCGCATTTAGGCCGCTCTCCTGACTTCATTACTCCCTAGAATGAATGTTGTGTTATTGTGAAGAAAACTGCTGCGGTGAAAAAGACGATGTGCCAATCTCAGTTGCTAAGAAACTGCTGAGGTGTTGGTGATAATTATACGACCGAGAGAGTAACATAGTGAATATTTCATCTGAGGGAGAGAGACCGAGGAGATTCATGTCTGAGAAAAGTAAATAATCAGGTGATTGAGAAGTACAATGGCCCATAGTGCGTGTCGTAGAGGTAAGAATTGAGCCAATGTGGCGGTTCCGACCCCGACGCTTTGAAGCCTATGTTGAATACAATTATCGATTTATTGAGCGGTCCAACATTTTTAAGTCAAACCCAAGTGCACGTGATAATCTGACACCCATGGTAACTCTCAGCGGCGACGAAAAGCAAACCCGGGCCACATTATACATTCATGTCTCCTGTCCTTATTTCCAAGATGGGTATGGATTCCTGAAGTCTGCGCACCTGCTCCAGCCTCTCTTTATTCAGTTTCTTGTCTGAATACTGAGTAGTTTTGTTGTGATTGGGTGGAGGAGCTCAGTGACCCTGCAGATGAAGCTCCAGAGGATGGGAAATAACACGACTGACATTTGGCTGTATAGCTTTATGGCCCATTACCAATATATCTGCAAATGCCACGGACCACAAGCCGGGGCACAGCTGGGGGATTTGGGAGAAGAGTTTTGATCGTGAAACTGAGATTCAGAGGTAGCAATAGCATCGTGGATTAAAATGACCTAAATGATATTAAATAATAATAATAATAATGATCAACTTTTGAGCTTTTGATTATTCATGTTATATCATCATCAAAACATACCTGAGGTGCACAAGGTATCATTTTGATCTACGATAAAGAGCACACATGCTGTGACCACCAATCGTCTTGAATACTGATCGGAAATGAATCAACTTAGTGTTTTCTAACCTCTGTTCTGTTTTTTTACCGTTTAAAGACTTGTTTTCACGAGCGTAAGGCAGATATTTAAGTGTTCAAACACACTCAAAGTCTGTAAAGAACAAGATCGATAGTAAGAGTGCGAGGAAATCTGAGCATGCGCAGATTGAATTTTCCAGCAGATTTCCAGTTTTCTTTCATTTTAGCACAGTTTCTCTTGTCACAGATGCACCAAAGGAAGGAATGCACCGTCTGGCGTTTTGTATAACTACATTTAATAACATCTTACATTGAAACTAATGGGAGATGTGTGACTGCATTATGATTGTGAAGTAAGAGGAGTTTTGGCCAAGGGCAATTTCAGTCTAATTATGCTTTAAAGAGGGGTATGCTTTTACCGAGAGCCTAACAAAAGAATAAATGAAGCCTGTATTATCGACAACTTAAAAAACATAACTTTCTGCACGCGTTGTACCCTCTGGACATGTTTGCGGCAAAGACCAAACAACTATAAAGCTCTTTCTCTCGGTCTGAAAATGCCTTTATGGTCTGTGCCCTGTGGTTAAAAAGAAAAGTCCACTTTGCTATTTTCCCAGTTTCAAAAAGTAAGTGAAACCGTAGCATTTCACATGGATTTCAATTCCTATATTTAAACAGAAATGCTGATCAGTAAAATCTAGCTGTTAAATAATTTGTCGATAGCCTGTAACCTACAGTGCAGCTCATGTTGAAGATTGCGTTCAAAATTCAGCACGTCTTTTCCTCTGGTTATTCCCTCATGCGAGTCAGTCACCATGGCAAATCTTTCCGCCCCGTGGCAAAGACACAATGAAAGCAAATTGAACCACAGAGACGAGGCTGAGCTGCTGCGGAACAGACGAGCTTTTAAAACATTAGCGGTTTTCATGCGTCGGAATCGGCGGTTCTATTTTCTTTGCGCCAAAACTGCCCTCTCTTGATAATGGTCTTTGGTCACTCCCGAGTCTGTGTTTCTTAATCCTGCGTTTGTGATTTTCGGACAGCTCCGGTGGGACAGAGGGGACAAGCAGCCTCCATTATCAAACTGTAGCCTCAGACTCCGGGGAGAGAGGCTTCGGCCCGTGGAAATACAGAGGGGAAATTAACACGGCCAGTTTGGAGGAAAACGTAAAGGCAGACCGTTTTCATGTATTTTAGTCTGAAACAAAAATAAATAAGTAGTCATTCCACCTCACAGTGACATACGAGTCAAGGGCTTATTTAACAAACTTCCAGTTGTTTGGGGTTTGGGGTTGTGTTTGACAGACACAAATGAGCCTCGTGTCCCTTTAGCCCCGGGCTCTGCTCCGTGAAGCAGAGGATTAATTTTGGAGTGGAGTTTAAATTGAAAATCACTGCCCTGACAATTACTCACAGCAAACTTCTCATCAGGACTGAGACCAAGTTGCTCTGTTGTAAATTGACTTAAGACGGGTCTAGTTTTGATGACTTTGCCTTGAACTCGATCAGAGGCAATTGGGCTAGTGAGTTCAGAAACTAGAAATGTTTTGTAACATTGTAACGTCTGTAATATGTTACAATTGACTTTGGTCTTCTTTATTGATTTGCATTACTGAGTAAGTAAGTGAGTGCTTGATTTGTAAACAAAAAACAGAAAAGATCCGCACAGCTTTCTTAGCTCCCAAGTAGCAATTTTTTAATAGCACCTAAGTGGTAACGTTTCGGGCTTGGCCCTTCATCAGACAAAGGTGTGCCACAGATGCACCTGTATTTAAGTGGGCTGAGTGGCTTGTCATGTGACAGATATGAGCCAATCAGAATAACATACAGTGTTTAACAAAAAAGGGTTGAGAGATATCATATGTCTCAAATGCAGAGTAATCAATTACATAACATTAGAGTCTCTCTACACAATAGCATCGACATTTTTTTTTAGAAAACAAACATCATACAGTATTCTATTGATGGTGCATCCTGGCATATTGAAATAGTGTCAACAAAGTGAAAAAATAAAAACAAAAAAGCTGTGGCCACAGCACCAAAGAAGTGATAAAAGGACTTAATTGCTTAATTTGTAACAATTGTATTCAGATGTTAGTCCTGAGCCAACCTGAGCAGCATGTTTTTGACGTAGGGGAAACTGGCATATCCGGAGAAACAGGGACGTGCACAGATAGAGCTCAGGTGGTGCTCAAGCACCTGCCCCTTTGCCCTATGACCTTTAAGTGCCCTTCTCACCACATTTTTTTTAAATCTCAATAATACCTACTATATTCGCCCTACTACTGCCAACATGTCCTGAAAAAACAGTTTTAATGCTCAACAGATTGACATCGCGCTTCATTCCTCCTCTGCTCGAGCGCGGCGCGCGTACGTGCTCCTGATCAATGAAGGGCAACTGTGCTGTCCCTATGATTCCCCCCTTTGAGAAGATGGTACAGCCCATCTGTCAGACGTTTGAGTAAAGTAAACTGACTAAATTCAATAACTTTTATGAACGAACCAGCGTCCCGAATGGAAACGAAAGTGCCCTCGGGGCGAGGACGTCAGCGCCGCGTGTTGAGACCGTCCGGACAAAGTCAGCGGTAAGAAGTCAGTAACGGTTCTGTTTGTCTTAAAATGCGCTGTAATTCTCAGATTAAGTCAGGGCTGGGCGTAGACCAGGGCCAGAGCAGTGTGAGCTGAGCTAAGGAGACAGAAGGGTGAGGAGGAGAGTTGCCTGGGCTCTGGACACTGTGCCTCTGTGGGAGGAGCACAGGAACTTGATATGGACAAAGCAATGACTTGGACAAACCAGATGTTTTAAGTGTAGACTACACCTCTGCATTATTTATTTGTATTTGTGCTAATCATAAGTGCAGAGCCTTGTGATAGACTTTAGAGGACGATGTAGGACAATCTAGTTTATTATTAGGTCCACATCATTGTACATTGTATGTTGTTGTATTAATCAATGGTCTGTGAGTGTTATTAGTTACAGAAAAATAATAATTGTATATATATATATATATATATATATATATATATATATATATCCATCCATCCATTTGCTCCCACTCGTCCGTTGCAAATCACATAGCACCAGGCTCCTATGGCTCCTCCTGCAGGTGGTGGGTCCACAGACGGACCTGTTGGTCTCTCAAAAAACAAAAAAACAAAACAATATATATATATATATATATATATATATATATATCTTTTTTCCCCCGTGGGATGGTGCCTTTTTGTCTTGGTTGAGAACCTGTCCATCAAAATGTCTGTGCACGTCACTGCGGAGAAAACCTGGCTCGCTGCCTGGTCTCCTCTGACCCTCTGAAACGGTGTGCTGCCTCCTGGTTTTGTCCCTGTTTCAGAGCATGGTGTCCCGCACTGGTTTGCCTAAATTCTCCTCCTTTCTCTTCCTCCTGCGCAGCTCCCTCCGCTCCATGACAGTCTTTTCACCATCTTCTCCTTTATTTTTAAATAGCTGTTTCTTTTATGGCCATTATGGACTCTCTGCTGTAAAAAAAAAAAAAAAAAAAGGAAAAATCTACCAAACCCCACAAAAACAAGGCAAAGACGTACAAAAGCATCCACTGTGTGGAACACAGTGACTATGCAGTTTGCAGAAAAAGGCAAAAAAAAAACGCTGCTGTACCATGAGAGAGAGAGAGGTTTCTTGTTTATGTGTCCTACCTTTATCTTCATTTATTAAATGAACTTAACTGATTGACGTATCTTCCATAATTGTGTCTTATAAATCTGCTTTTGAACACATCATCATTCATATTTCATGTTTATAATTTAAATCAATGTGTGTGGATAAAAAATACACATAACATAACATAACTTGATGACAATGAAATTATGAGGTAAGGCTAATTGAATTATTCTCAACAATATTCTTTCTTAAAAATAAAATAAAAATGGAGCCTATAAAATACTTTCTTTTTGCTTCCTATGTGACATTACTGAACCTGTAGGGGGAAATAGAACACACTTTACCACTGAAACCCGATTTATTTTGGCATTGTTATCTCCCTTTGCAATGAGCATGTTTAGCTTTAAAAAAAAAAAACACCTCTTGAGAACCCAGCTGGGATTGTAACTTGCCTCTACCTTAATTATAATGTGCATCGCTCTCTCTCCACAAGGGATAGCACGGCTGGAGGTGCGTGGGAGGAAATAACTTTGCATGTTGTAGATGCGGCTGCTCCCATTAGCGCTTGGTGGAGGTCGAGGAAGGTTGTACTATTACGTAATTCCGCTTTAGGTCAAAATATATTAATGTAAAAACACTAGGAAAGCTCAACTAAACGTCAAATCTTTATATCAAACAGTGAGGCGTAATGAGACCAGGCCAGTACGCACCTATATGACTGCAAATGCACAAGAGAGGATGTTAGAAGGAACAAAATGCTCCCAGGATTATTCAACGTAAAGGACATTATTTGCCTCCAAGATTTCTGCACTATTTTGAGATTCTTTACGGCTAGGATACCTCATTTCAAGCAACTTCATATGCAAATTACTCCACTCAACATGCAGGCAAGAATAAAGGTTCAAAGAATGAAGAAGATCATCATCATTTTTTTGTCATTTAAGTCATAAGCTACACTCAACATATTCATTCTCTCAACTTCAAACATTCAATGCAAAACCCTCTTGAAATGAACTAGAAGAGTGGAATTATTTTATGAACATCATGGCTAAATGCGGTGTATTGATCTTTTGCCATTTGCTGTTAAAGCAATCATATAAGCAAGATTATTCAACTTATGAGCCTGCGTTTCAATTTAAAAAGCTAATTTCAACCATTGTCAGTGCTCAGATAGTTACTTATTCACCTCTCCCCTGCTGTCAGTCCTCCCACACTTTAATACTGTATCTATTTATTGCCCTGTCTAAACAGTTTGTAACCATGCGCTGCACTTCAACACAGCAGGCCCCGTCTCTCCACTCCGCAGCTTTACAGTATGCAAGAATATCCTCTCTCCAATAAAGCACCGTATAAACTCTAATAACATCTCTCAAACACAAAGTTTACCAAAGGCCTTCCTGATCTCCAAACGCGCAGACGGACGACGGTTAAACATGGTGTCATTAAACATTTCTGGTTTAGCACACAGCTGCACGGGCACATCCAATAACATTTCTCTGCTTCCTGCCCTCCGCTAAAAGAAATTCACTCGGCTGCACTTAACTCTGTGACTCGGAGCTCGCCGATAGGAATGAATGGAAATTGACCTTTGAGTTTACGGACATTGATCCGGAGCGGGGCGACCGGGCTGTCTGAGGACCGCATTGTGGAAATGAAGCCCGTGGTTAACTTTGAAAATGGCATTTATCTGACATTATGGACGATCCAGCGTGTCGCCCCGGTCCCTGTGGGGTCATTGTTAAGGCACCCTGCTCCACGGAAACAGACGGAGACACAATGTCAAACACAGGCAATCAATCGAGGTTATTTTCACAGTAAATGTAGCTTTTTGAAAGAAAAACACACAAAAAACTGTGATTTTCTTGTCAGGGATAATCATAGCTATTTGATCCATTCTTATGACACGGTGTTTATAAATTGAGCACTGCAGTGTTTATCAGGCTATGCGATTTACATATTTGTGCAGCTACAGCCAATATTCAGTTTACTTCATAATAAACATTTTGATAACGGTATTTTAAAGCTTAAGAATTCCCAGGTGGATCCCTCAAACAAACACATAGCATATCACAGTTTAGTTTATTTATCAAACACACAGTATAACATGCAGTGAAGTTTTCTTTTGTACCGTCCAGCTGCCGTAACATCGTATAAGACAAGACTCAATATATTCTACGGGGGGAAGTGGAAGCTAGGAGTCAGGTTGCATTCATAACAATAAGAAAACGCTCCAATGGACTTGTGACTTGGACTTGAGAAATGACTAGCTAAAGCTGATACAAATTACCTTGGTTATTATGCAGTGAATTGACTGTCATCTTGTAAATCAAACAGCTAAATTGGTGCGCATGATTGTCGCAAAAACCTGCCAAGTGAATGTTTTTCGGATAGATAGTGAAATGTTGGCAGCTGTCCATAAAAATGTCAGTCCTTTTTGCATTGTTTTAACAAGATAAATTAACCACACGGATGACTGAGAGTTTACACCGCTGTGTGTAAATTGTCAACCATTTGTTCTTCTTACTGCAGACTTTGTCTTATTATGATACAATATATCTTTTTATCTGAAGTCTGTTCATTACTTTTCACTAGGGCTGAACGATTTTGGAAAATAATCTAATAGCGATTTTTTTTCTTCAATATTGGAATTGCGATTAAATATGCGATTATTGTTGCAAGGTCCTCTTCTCATGTATTTTTTACCTAACACAAGCAACAAATCTGTTTCATAATAAACAATATTAGATTAATTTGAAGTGAAAATTGCAACAATAAAGCAAACAAAATTGTTGCCTGTGAAAAAAAAAAAAGAAGATAAAACTCACTGATCCAGTCAGTAACATCATCCAGTGCAGTGCAGGAAAAGTAAGAACAAACGCCTGCTTTAACTAGTTGGAAAAGTTTTAGGAAATCAAACTCCCAATTATTACAAAATAAATGACATCACATTCTAGAACGTGAACGCAACCCATGGTTACACGTCCGAAATCGGTAACAGTTGCATCTGACATTCCATTGATGACATCATAGATTGCTTGGATCAGAGTTTGTCAGTGTTGGTTCCTAAACTCACTTTGCCATTCTGTAGCTACGCATCGAGCTGATCGCACGCAACATGAGACAGAGCACATCTTTCAGAATGAAACCCTGGGACGAGTATTCGGAGGCGGACGATGTCCGCACGTATGACCCGTCCTTTGACCTGGAGGCAATACTCTACCCCCCAACACCAACAGGGGGCGTAGAAGAGGAGGAGACCCGGCTGGCGTCTCCAAATCTTGCCTCGGTCCAGACCACACCAACGTCTGAGGCCCCCGCTACACCAGAGGGCGCCGAGGAGGAGGAGGAGACCCGGCTGGCGTCTCCAAATCCTGCCTCGGTCCAGACCACACCAACGTCTGAGGCCCCCACTACAGCAGGTACTGAGAGAGAACTTACGGTTTGTCGCCCTATCCGGACTGCAATGCCGTCTGTGGACACCACATCTACAGGTGGGTGTAAAGAACCGGTTTTATCAGAGGAAGGGCGACAGGTACAAGAGATTCAGGAGGAGCTTCGGCGGGTGAGGGCAGAACTGAACAAAGCAGTTCTCAAAAATAAAACGCTGGAACAAAAGCTCAACAACCAGAAAAGACTGACCATGAACAAGTCCATCCAGCTGGACCAGGCTACCGCCCTGCTCCAGAGAAAAGAGGACTATATTTACAAGCAGGTCATGTCCACAAAAGAGCTAACAGACAAGCTGCGAATTGAGATGCATAAGAACGAGACTCTGGAGAAAGGTCTGAAAGCTCTGGAAAAACATATCAAGGACAAGTCCGATCAGCTGGAGCAGACGAACGTATTGCTCCAGACAAAAGAAAATTACATAGAGAAGAAAGTTTGGGAGAATGAAGACCTTAGAGCTGAGGTTAAATACCAGGAACAGAAACACCAGGCCGCCCAGAAGCAGCTCGACGATGCCAACACGCTAATCGTTAAATTGAGGGCATGGATAAAGAGCCAGATTTCAGGTGACAAAGACATATATCTGTCTAAAGTTAAACCACCAGCAAACATCGCCACCGCCAGAAAGAACATGGGGAGAGTTCAGGCAGAAGAAACTAGCTATGCAACCAATAAACCAGACGCAGAGCAAGAACCAAAGGCTGCCCTGGACACAACTATGAACTTGAACAAAAACTCAAACAGAAAAGTTGAGGTGACGCGGTCAAAGGCAAACAGATGGCACCGACGCTAAAATCACCTCCAGCCAACACATCTTCAGAAACAAAACTATTGCATTTTATGAAAAAAAGGAAAACATCTAATTGTCACATGTTTAAATGTATTGTTATATTTTGTTGCTATGTAAAACATTCAGAGGGGATTTTTAATCGTGTTTTACAGCAAGAAAGTCCAGGGTTTGATCTCAGGTGGGACCTTTCTCTGTGGAATTTGCACGTTCTCCCTAGGTTTAGTTGAAAGTGCAAATGTTTAACAATGGATGGAAATGGTCCCATGGTGTGGCATGTTTACATAAATGAGCTTCCATATATGCTCATTAACATGCTCTGTCCAGGCCAAAATAAAAATATCAATAAATTAGGAATAAAATAAAAACGTTGACTTGTTTTTGGGGATTTAAAATTCGGTAATTCAGGCGAGGAATTAGAAATTAACATGTCTCTAATCCCTCAGAAGTGCCCAGGTTGCTCTGATAGTGGCCTTCAGCTCTTCTGCATTGTTGGGTCTGGCGTATCGCACACAATACCCTCTGGGGTTAAGGTCAGGCGAGTTTGCTGGCCAATCAAGAACAGATTCAGATTCATTTTTCAGAGATACCATGGTCCCTAAACCAGGCACTGGTAGCTTTGAAACTGTGTGCAGGTGCCAAGTCCTGTTGGAAAATTAAATCTGCATCTCCATAAAGTTGGTCAGAGGCAGGAAGCATGAAGCGCTCTAAAACTTCCTGGTAGACGGCTGTGTTGACCCTGGACCTCAGAAAACACAGTGGACCAACCCCAGTAGATGACATGGCACCTCAAACCATCACTGACTGTGGAAACTGTACACTGGACTTTAAGCTACGTGGATTCTGTGCCTCTCCTCTCTTCCTCCAGACTCTAGGACCTGGATTTCCAAAGGAAATGCAAACTTGACTTTCATCAGAGGACATAACTTTGGAGCACTCAGCAGCAGTCCAGTCCTGTTTGTCTTTAGCCCAGGCGAGACGCTTCTGACCCTGTCTCTTGTTGTGTTGAGTGGCTTGACACAAGGAAGGCGACAGCTGAAACCCATGTCTTCATACGTCTGTGCGTGGTGGTTATTGAAGCACTGACTCCAGCTGCAGTCCACTTTTTGTGAATCTCCGCCACATTTTTGAATGAGTGTTGTTTCACAATCCTCTCCAGGGGGCGGTTATCCCTTTTCCTTGTACACTTTAATCTACCACATCTTTTCCTTCCCTTGGCCTCTATATTAATGTGCTTGGACACAGAGCTCTGTGAACAGCCTCTTTAGCAAAGACCTTTTGCAATGCCCTCCTTGTGCAAGATGTCAGTGGTCGTCTTTTGGACGCAGTCTTTCCCATGATGGTGTAGCCTACAGACCTACTGAGAGACCATTTAAATGATCAGTTATCTGATCAGAGTGTGGCACTAGGTGTCTTCAATATTCAACCTTTTCACAATATTCAGATTTTCTGAGCTCATTAGTTTCATTAGTTTTCAGTTATAAACATCAATATTAAAAACAATAAACACTTGAAATATATCAGTCTGTTTGGAATTACTGAAATAAATAAACTTTCTCATGATATTCTAATTATATGATGAGCAAATGTACAGTGAGAACAAGATGTTTACATACACTTCATAAAAAGACACATTTGCAATTTTTTCTCACTAGAATTTTACAAATATTTTTTTAAGAATGAGAGAGAATTTTCTACACAATCTTTTATGACTTTTTACAAAACCTTACATATTATTTATTAATATTTGGTTTTAAACTGTATATTTTGGATCAAATGTTTTGAATATCCTTCAACAAGCTTCTCACAATAGTTGGCAGGAGTTTTGGTCCATTCTAGGGCTGAACGATTTTGGATCAGTGATCTGGGCCGGCCGGCTGAAGGACTCCTTCGGCCCTGGCTCTCTATAGCTTGTCCGTCCATGGGAGTCCATGGATCCATGGATCTCTCCTTCTGTGGTTCTCCCTGAGGTTTCTCTTTTCTCCCCCTGGGTTTTTGAGTTTTTCCTCACCGTGCTGGAGAGTCTAAGGAAGGGGGACACCCACACCGCTCCTCATCACCTGCTGCTGACATTTAATTGGACATTATGTTTATGTTTGCCTGGATACTTCACTTGCCTGGACTTTACATTGTCTTATTTACTAATTAATGTTTAGTGCAGCCCTGTGAGGCAACTTCTGTTGTGATATTGGGCTATACAAAACCATTGATTGATTGATTGAACAAGAAAATAATAATATTAACGTTCTGGATCAATTCTAACTGACTTAGGAGGTATTCAAATGTTGCAGGGCCGTCGACAGACTTGATGTGGTCTGGGACAAGAAGCTTTCTATTATTTTAAATGGAAAACAGCACTCGACTTGGACATGGGCACTGAGAAATGAACATGCCTTTGACTTAAAAAAAAAAAAAACGCCTCCCCATTGTACTACTGCGAATTTGTTCCGGCCTAATGTCCACAAGTGTTTGGTAATGGTCTAATAAGAATTGGTCATTTATCTTGTATGTCATGGAAACCACAGGCCTCCTCCCGGTCCTTCCTGGTTGACATACCAGCAAATTATCTCGAGCTTTTGATCCTCCTCTGTGTCCAAAGGGCAATTACATAGGCTAGATTAAATAACTTTCTTAAATTAGGCCACTTTGACTTTGCTGGGAGGTAGTTGACAAGGGTTAACCCTGCTCCCTTCTTTAAATGCGAGGCGCCGGGCATTGGCAGGTATTACCATATTAATAATGTGCTGTTCTACATATAAATGGCCTATGTGGACGACTCAATTCTCTGCCCAGTTTGAAGATCAGAGCAGCTAATCTGCACCAGTGAGGATACAAATCAGGAGACAGTGGCGGTAAATGCAGTTAATTTCATAAAAACTTTAAATAAACTCCCGGTATACCATTTTTATATCACTACCGTAATAATTAGTTTATGTTTTGTCTATATGGATTTATCCAGCAACTTGAAGTCAGTGCAGATCCAAGTTTATTTAAACATTCCTATTCATCTTTTCAATACAGCATGAAGTTACTCAACACCTTTTCAACATGATTCCGTGCAATGAACTTGAATTAATACAATCATTTGGACTCTCCCCACGTGGCCATATCTACTGTTCTATCATCACTATTAGGACATGTAACCCAATATTCAATGTTTTAATCAACAATCACAGAGGGGCAGTCAAGGAACAAATGATTAGTTTTAAAGTGCTGCAGGGTAATTAAATGCCCACAGAGTGTGGCGGCTTTGGAGAGAACATAAACAGGAGGATATTTCTTTTGTCTAAAATTATTATTAAAGCTCCGAGAGGCGACTGTTGTAATTTTGGACTGAACAAAAGTAGAATAAATTAAAAAGGATTAAAACTTGATTTATAATGTATGAAAGGACCAAAGACACCAATGGTGCATTCAGAGGTTGGATTTGTGACTTCCACATATTCTCTAACAAAATGTATTAAAAGCAAAATGGCGCTGCCCTGCGTTAGAAGTAAATAAAAGAACCCGATTACAATATTTTATTACATTTTGTGTGTACTTAGCCCTTTAGTTTACCGCCTCTGCTCGCCTGCTTTCTGTTATCCACGTCCTGGGCTGCAGTTTAGCCTCTGTAGTTTTAAAAAGATGAGCTGGAAACAACATTCATTACAATGTTAAAGGCCCAATAGATGTTTTATATTATTTTTTATTTTATTTTTTCTCATAGCAGGGTAACATTCATTTTGCCACATTAAAGTATGTTGTAAAAGTAGTATTCTGTGGGGGAAAACGTTTGCTTGGAGTTATGAATTCATGATGCTGTGTAAAATGGTAAATGGACTCAACTTTGCAGGAGCTGGGATTCTAACCTGCGACCTTCTGATCACAGGACGACACGCTCTACCATTTGCCAACCCTGTATTTTCTGGACTATAAGTCGCTCCGGAGTATAAGACACACCAGCCAAAATATGCTTAATGAAGATTAAAAAAACAGCAGGCTGAATAGGCGTACGGTATGCTAATGTCACACATTGATGGTTAGCTACATGAAGCATAGACAACAAACTAAATGGGTGTCTGATATGTTAACGTCACATAAACAGCTCAGGTGACTAGAGCATAAAGAACATACCAAACTCTCGAGCTCACTCCAAATCACTAAATCCATTGAAATCTTTATCCTCGATGTCACTTCTGAACAATCGCCTTGGCAACTCCCTGGGCTCGGAGGCGTAACTGCACCGTTGACAAGCCTCTCCCGGCAGCACGTTTTTCAAGCTCTCATTTGCGAAACCCGTTCCTCTAGCTGTGGCCATCTAGCTTTTAGCCCGTGATTAGCTTTTTTTGTTTTCTTAATTGCGGTAAGAGTAACCTCCGCTTTTTTCTGGCTCACTCCAAACTTTCTTTCTACTGATCGATTAACCTGCAGTGCCCTCTAGTGCCTTTCTAACTTGACAAGTGAAAAACAGTAACTTGGTTAAAACGAAATTCCATCCTACGAAGACAACTGGAACGTAGCACAATTCTAGCCACGAGGGGCCAGTACCAGTACCGACTCACTCCTGATTCCCCTTGGAAAGAGAGCCCTAGGATTTTAATTATACCTTACATAACTTAAAATATTATTACTTCGAAGAGTCTGTATTATATTTTCAGCTACTCCCCCCCACTGAATCGCTCCCAAGTGTGATTTATTTACATGTCGTGCCGCAGTGGCTGCTCTGACGCGGTTTTCATGCTCCACTACATGAAAGCTGAAGCATGACATACATTTTACATGAGCCGAGCCTAATCTGGAGCGGGCTGATTAGGTGCTAAAAAGAGAGTAATTCACCACAAAATGTAAGCGGCTCGATAAAAATGTTCTGCAAATGCCAATGATGACGCATAATGCCTCAATAACTGTCGCAATCACCGCCGATCCCTCGCCCTTTCGGCTTTTTACGCCTGTTCCTGGAAAGAGCAGGCGTGAGTGTGTAAGATAAGGAGTGTGGAGAATAGCGCATTTAGCAAGAAGTGGAAAAATTACACCAAATGTGTACTTAAGATGCTGTACCCATTATTTCTTCATTTGTGGGAGGGAGAAAGTTGAAGGCCCTGTAACGGAATTTTGTTTCTATTTGTTTTGTCTAATATACAGGGAATGAATTTAGTTTATTCCTCCTTCAGAATAATGTAAAAGCAAACACACAGGTGTGCGCTGTAGATCCCATTCTAATTGTGTCAATTGTAAAGTAGCAGTTAATTATTGTTAGCATTAGTAAAGCTCCTCTTTGGACCCTGATGGTTGAGAAATTTGCCTATAAACCGTGATGAGAATTGGGACGTTAGAAAAACGTTCCTAACGTTCCAAACTCATTCCTAACGAAAGTTAGGAATGAGTTTGGGCCGCAACTTTAGCTCTCGTAACCGCTCTGTACTTTCTAATTCTGATTAGGGGTGAGACAAAAAAAACATACTATCGCTAATCGCAATGAAAAGAAAGCGCGGTTAATTGTTTGTAGCATCTTTCATAATTGCTGTTTATGAAGATAATCAAACAACACGGCCCCAGAGCCACATACCGAGCTATAGCCTATCAACAAAGTGCAGCTACGTCAGTCCAGCTACTGCAGCATGATTCAGCCAAAGTTCTTCTTCTACTCCAAAGACTAAATGATGGCATCCCTCTCTGTTATTGCTGTCTGCTGTGCCGTCACAGTCAGTGTTTTAGCTGCTCAGGGTGCTAGCGGTGGTTTGTAGCTGCTACAATGCTAAATGCTACGTAGCTGCAACCCACGCCTATGGGCCTCTTGTGGAAAAATACGGGAAGTTTAGCTTTTACATCTGTCAGCATGTTTTCCAAGAGTTTTGAGAGTGATATGTCATGCAGCGTATCACAGGCAACTCCAACCTGTAGCTTGGGAGCTAGAGTCCCTCCTAACCCTTTCCCAGTAGCTCTACAGTATGACGGTTTTAGCTTGATCTTGGTGTAGTATGTATTTTTTTCCTCATTGTGCACTGGATTATTAAATTATGAACACTATGCAGATATTTAGTGTAATATATTCTAGCAAAAAATTGTAAACTTATTTCACCGTACGAACATTATAACTAACTATCCATCCATCCATCCATCCATTTTCTTCCGCTTTATCCGGGGCCGGGTCGCGGGGGCAGCAGTCTCAGCAGAGATGCCCAGACTTCCCGATCCACGCACACTTCCTCCAGCTGTTCTGGGGGGACCCCGAGACGACACCAGGCCAGCTCGGAGACATAGTCCCACCAGCGTGTCCTGGGCCTTCCACGAGGCCTCTTCCCAGTGGGACATGCCTGGAACACCTCCCGAGGGAGGCGACCCGGAGGCATCCGGAACAGATGCCCTAGCCACCTCAGCTGGCTCCTTTCGACGTGGAGGAGTAGCGGCTCGAGTCCGAGCTCCTCCCGGGTAACTGAGCTCCTCACCCGATCTCGGAGGGTGCGCCCAGCCACCCTGCGGAGGAAACTCATTTCGGCCGCTTGTATTCGCGATCTTGTCCTTTCGGTCATTACCCAAATCTCATGACCATAGGTGAGGGTGGGAACGTAGATCGATCGGTAAATCGAGAGCTTCGCCCCCTGACTCAGCTCCCTCTTCACCACAACGGTCCGATACAGCGACCGCATCACTGCTGACGCCGCACCGATCCGTCTACCGATCTCACGCTCCATCCGTCCCTCACTCGTGAACATGACCCCGAGATACTTGAACTCCTCCACTTGGGGCAAGGACTCCCCACCGACCTGATCATGATAATATCGTTAATCGCAATTATTTTGTTTTCCTGAATGTATTTAAATTGTCTCTGCTGATTCATTCTCTGTTGTGTATATAAATCATGTTTTATGTTGTTTGATGAAAGCACATTCATCACAGGTTGCAAAAAGGCCGGTCCTCCATGTGTTCACTGTAGGTTCAGTCTGACACCCGTCATTCAGAGCAAGGCGCCTTTTCTTTTCCGGTTTATTATAGCACACTCTTGTCCTGGAAATAACCAGACGAAGATGGATGATTTTTAGCATTTTCAAAGAAGCGAGAGGAGAAAGTCTCAGCAGGGAGCCAGCTTACATTGTGTTATCTGACATGGCACTCAGACACACACTTTAGCGCTGGCGTCACAGAGAGAAGCGAAGATGGGATGTGGTTATTGTGTGGGTTAGTGGAAACAGACTTTTTTCAATGCGCGTAAAAGGAAAATCAAGTATAGGTTTGTTGTATAGGTATGTATTTATTACCTCTGAACAACACCTTGGATATAATGACAGTTCTGAGATCTGGAACACACAGACACACTGACAGACATCCATTTCCTCTCACATTTTTAGAGCAGTCTTCTCCCATGAATGCATGTGCTTGGATGGCGCGAAGCTTGAGTATTCCAACATCCCTTGGTTGTATGTGACTGAATTGTGACAGTAGCTCTTTGTGTCATTTGAAATAGACTGTCCCGGCTTAGGCTCTGGCTGCTACTGCTCCTCTGTCTCTGTCAGCATGCATTGTCCTGGGGCAGGTTTGACATTTAGCTGGTCGTTGCCCCGCTGCTACCTCCTCTCTCAGCGCAGGAGAGGCCATCCTGACACCGGACGGCAGAGGAGTGTCGTGCTAACACCACTGTATGTCACTCACAGCCTTTGACATTTGGGCCGCCCTGTTTGTCGGGCTAATTTATCACCACAGCACCTTGATGAATGCCCATCGGCCTCCGGAGTATCCGCAGCGCCTCATTTGAAAAAGTGAGGATCAATATTGAAATGTCAACCTGTGCTTTGTTGGAAATTGGAGATCACAATAACCACAAATACTATGACCATGGCTGTTATTATGTTTCCTGAAGCCTCTATAGCGCGAGTACATGTGGGGCGACTGCGGCCTAGTTGGTTAAAGCGTTTGTTCATTTGCTTCTGTCAGTCTAGGGGCAGCTGTGGCTAAAGCGAGAATGGAGTAAATGAATAATGGCAGAATAGCATTTTGAGAAGCTTTTAACCTCAGGCTTGTAAAGTGCAACACAATTGTAAGCCATTATTGGATTTTTTTATATTTTCTACTTCTACTAACAAGAAGTTTTTGGGTAAATATAACCTATATCTGTGCCTTACCTACAGTGCCTTGCGAAAATACTAATACACCTTGAACCTTTGCACATTTTGTCATGTTTACAACCATAAACGTAAAGATTTGATTTTGAATTTTTTACTGAAAGTTCACACACAAGTAACAGACAACTGTGAAGTGAAAGCAAAATGATACATGATTCTGTTATTTAAAAAAAAATAGAAAAGTGAAAAGTGGGGCGTGCATAAGTATTCATACAGCATGACTTAATACTTTGTGGAACCCCCTTTTGTTGCAATAACAAGTCTTTTGGGGTTTGACTCTACAAGGCTTGCACATCTAGAGACTGACATTTTAGCCCATTCCTCTTTACAAAACAACTCAAGCTCTGTCAAATAGAAGGAGAGTGTTTTTGAACAGCAGTTTTCAGGTCTTTCCACAGATTTTCAATAGGATTTAGGTCAGGACTTTGACTGGGCCTTTCTAACACATTAATATGTTTGTTTTAGCTTTGTGTTTAGGGTCATTGTCCTGCTGGAAGGTGAATCTCCGCCCCAGCCTGAATTCTCTTGCTGGCTCCAGCAGGTTTTCCTCCAAAATGTCTCTGTATTTGGCTCCATCCATCTTCGAAACTATTCTTACAATCTTCCCAGCCCCATAGCATGATGCTCCCCCACCATATTTGACATTGGGGACGGTGCACTCAGGACGATGAGCAGTCTCTCTCTCTCTCTCTCTCTCTCACATTCTCTCTAGGGTTAATTACTTATACGTAGAAACAACAACAGCGATTGCTCGTATAGATTAGGGCAGTGGTTCACAACCTTTTTTTCCTTGAAGCCCCCTCTGCACGTGCTGTATTGGGCCGTGTACAAAACATTGAAATAATTGCCAATAGTATTTATTTTAAAGAAGAAGAAGAAACTTTATTTGTATAGCACCTTTCACAGATAATTTCACAAAGAACAAACTGATAAACTGAAATTGGAACGTTTAATTCATGAGGATGAAGATGAGACGTCATCGTGAGAACTCTCTTGGTCTTTGTTGTATGATTGTATTTCTATATCAGTCAATGGAGCATTTTAATCACAGGTTCATATTTAAGCAACGGGAAGAATAACAAAGAAAGATACTGCGGGTGTCCTGGGATTTGGAGGAAAACATCTCAGTGTATCCCAGTGTTTTATGTGTAACATCAATTAATCTGTTTTGCATGACTTATCATGCTACTGTTTTGTTTTTGCGGACTAGAGGGAAATGAGTCCTCTGCATTGGATTCATCCCCGGGAGGACCTTGAGCTATGATCTTTTTCAAGTTTTGTCCTATTACTACCAGAACTATTGCTACTAGATGAGATGACTTCATTCACTGACCTTTTGAATGCGAAAATTACAGCATGTCTCATGAAAAAACATGACCAAATAGAATACTTTACTTTACAGTGACGTGGAGCACATTTTCTCTGTGCCGTGTAGATAATATTAGCTCTGAATCACAGTCGGAATAATTACAGATAATTAACTAAAGTCCAAATTCACTCAAGTACTCATCAGTGTGATTAGGTTTTAATCAATGCTCGGAGCGGGGAAGGCGCACATACTTGGCGGGCAGACTATTTTGAAGGGCTTTCTTAGTTTGGTAATGATTAGAAACAAATATACAAAAATATCTTAATCTTAAGTAAAAAAAGAAAAACATCTATAGACCCTCTGTAGTAGCATAGGAAGAGTCTTGAAAAATACTCTGTTTTGAGCTTTTGTTATTTTGTTAAATCCTCGTCAGAAATATGCTAGTGTTGTTTTAGCAATCCTAGTCACTAAACACCAGCTCACATTCACCTTCAGCAGACTTGTTCCGATCCTGTTCATAGACAATTATATAGTTATATATCTTTTGTATGAGCATGTATGTAAATTTCTTTGGGCCTATGGCTGGGGTTCCCAAACTGTACGCAGGACGCCCCGGGGGTACGCGAAGGAAAAAAATCACAATCTGATCGATATTGACCCTTTAAAACCGCCGCACGGGAAACACACTTTTACATGCGAAAGAGCGAAGAGTCCAAACCACAGTCTGATGTTCAGAATGAGTGACAAAAGCAGCAGAGTCCTGGTCCACTGGGACAACGCTAAACACTCAGCTTTATCCATTCACACTAACAGCCTGTTTTCAAAATAATCAAAAACTGGCATTTTCATTTAATGCTTTTGTATTTACAAATTCTTAATAGCCAACCAACCAGACGAGCAAAAAAAAAATTGAATGTGGAAAACCTTGAGTTCACTGTAATAATGGAGGAAATAAGCATAATATTACATGTGATATTCCCAGTGTTTTCAATCGTGTCAAAGTAGGGGGTACGCGACTCGTCACCCAAAGCTTCAGGGGGTACACGGCTCCAAAAGGTTTGGGAACCACTGGCCTATGGGATATCAAAACACAATTTTCAAAAAAACTATTTCATTCTAGACAAAGAGCCGCTCAATTACCACACTTTATCAGCTTAAACACATTTCAGAACTTTAGATGTGAGGCATGGTACAGATTGGACATACAGTTGCTATTCTTCCATAAGGTACAGGGTACTGTATAGGAACTGCTCGTCCATGCTACTTGGTTACTGCTGTAGTGCCCTGGGAGTCCATATGACAGGAAACAATGGGAGATGCGTGCACCTCTGTCTGTGTGATAGACAGACCGGCAGCTTGAGGTGGGTCTACAGCAAGAAAAAAGAGAAAAGGGTGAGAAAAAGCAGAGAGAGACAACTTTTGTTTTTCAGCTCGACAGAGGGAACGCCGTGGGGTGGATTTGAATCAGACTCAAGCCGCGCTATCACTGGAGTCAAGCGGCTCTTTATTACATTCGGTGCATATTAAAGCAGGATTAGAAACACAAAAGTGCACCCCGGTTTTAAATCCTCAGCAACAGGTGCAGGGCTCAGATACGGCAACACTACAGACGCTTCAGTGAGTGTTTCCCTCTGCACTGAAGGTGATAAAAACATCTGTGTAATGTTTAATGCTTTCATTTTGCTACACATCAGACAAAACACATCCCACACACAAAAAAGCCAGATTTAAGTTAATAAGGCTTCATTTAAATTGCCCTATTATGTAATACAACTTTTTAAAGCTTTAGACCATGTTATGTTGTTACCTCATTTAAAAAAGAAAACTACCTGGCTTGGTGTTTTGTTTGATTCGCTCATGTTTCAGTAATCCTGCATTTTGTAGTATGTCTCCTTCTTCCATCCATCTTCTTCCCATTCGTTGCCAGGTCATTTACCACCGTTCCCTTATGAATGGCCCCAAAACGCTCCTTCTGGCAGACCTCGCTCGTCGGCTCCCATCATAATGGGCTTCTGAACCGCACTTTGTCACCTATAGTACTGAAAAGAATTTCAACATTCCCCTCAAAGGAAAGTTAGTTTTGAAAGATACTTTCCTGTAAAATGTTTAAGTATGGGAAATTTACAGGATAAAACTAATACGGGAAGACGGCGGGAAAGAGGGGCAAAATACGGTAGTTTCCCGGCCAAAGCGGGTCACTTGACAGCTATGGTTTACAATATATTAAAGGAGGACAAAACAAATGTCGGTCCATTACAGGTATAGTGCCTGGATGGATGGATGGATGGACATTTCCTTCCTCCGCTCTCAAAGCGAGTGGCTTGCCTGATCTTGTATACTGAATGTACTGTCCATTTCCAAGGAGTTCCACTGAGTTTTAAAACTCAGGCCCCTTGCTTTGATCATGTACATGGTCACATTTTCTCTCCAATGTAATCAAGGATGAGATGGACTTAATTACTCTTCTTCATTTGACCCATGCTTCAGTGCCGCCGGGCAAACTGTCAAGAGCAGTGGGCGACTGCATTGCAAACTTCAGAACTACTCCACCTGGGAGGTATTTTGAGAGATAAAAATCATTACTCAAAACAAAAAGGTGTCAAAGTGATTTCCAAAAGCCTGAATGAATTATACAACACCTTTAATGTTTTAAATGATAACTTTTGCTTAAGTATGTCACGCTGGCAATAAGTTTAAAGCATAACTCATCTACAATATTTATCATAATCTTGTTTCCTTTTTAGCTCTTCCCTTCAGGAGTTGCCACAGCAAATGGCACCTAATGTGAAGTGAATGCTTATTCATTTTGCATGGTTCCAGGTCTGATGCCCTTCCTGGCACAAAGAGCGCAGTGACTTGTGACCCCAGGGGCTGGATTCTAAATACATTTTATTTAATTATTACTTTCACACAATCCAAGTTTGTGATCAATCAATCAATCAATATTTATATAGCGCTTTTCATACATTTCATGTAACACTAAGTGCTTTACAATTTAAAACAGATTTAAAAACATTCTCTCACACCCACCTCATTCCACAAATACAAACACATTGTCGTATTTACACTCTCCACCCACCTTCCCAGAAACACACCACAAAAGCACACCTCACACACTCAAGGTAAAACAATGGACGCAATGGACATAAGGCTGGGAAAAGGCTGGGTACAGATAAACCAGGTAAGGAAACACCATCCAAGGAGCCGTCTGCATTGGGAGCCACCTCGGCCGTAGCCACAGGGCACCAACACAGGGCGCCCGGAGAAGGCGCGGTAGAAACACCACACCACACCTCCATCCAGACACCCACAGGACAGCACCCCAGCAGCCACAGCCAATGACTGCTCCCGAGGCAGAGGGCTCCTCCAGAGGAAACTGGGAGAGCATTAAAATTGTAAAAAGTAAAATCGAATAATAGGATCACTAAAATAAGACCGAGAGGTAAAATACATAGATACAAAATAAATATTAATAACAATTAAACATCAATTAACTTAATTATAAGGTGCTGAGATAAATAAATAGGCCTTGCAAGAATAGACGTCAGTTAAAAGTAAAGCTAAAAAGGTGGGTCTTGAGCCTGCTCTTAAAAACATGAACGTTCTCTGTGGTCCTGAGCTCCTCCTCAGGTCGTTCCAGAGGCGAGGGCCATAATATTGGAAAGACGCCTCGCCGTGAGTCTTTCTGTTGACTTTAGGAATTACTAGGAGACCCCTGCCGGAGGAGCGAAGGGGCCGTGTCGGTTCAGAAGGTAAAAGCAGTCCTGAAAGATAAGAAGGACCAAGACTATTAAGACATTTAAAAACCATTAAAAGAACTTTAATATCGATCCTGAAACACACGAGGGCCAATGCAGCGACTCTAAAACTGGCGTAATGTGGTCCCGCCTCCTGGTCTTCGTCAGGACACGAGCTGTTGAATTTTGTAAAAGATGTAAACCTGAGATACTCTTTTTGGGAAGACCAGAAAGCAGGGCATTACAGTAGTCGATACGACTGGTGATAAAAGCATGCATTAGCGTCTCCGTGTTGGCCCGAGAGAATGGGGCGGACTCTGGCTATGTTCTTTAGATGGTAAAAACCTATCTTTGTGATATTCTTAATGTGTGGAATTAAAGTCAGCTCTGAGTCAAAAATCACACCCAGGTTCTTCACCTGTGAGGAAGGATTAAAAGACAATGACTGTAGTTTGGGTAAAAGTTTCTCTCTCTGGGCCTTAGGACCGATGACTAAAACTTCAGTTTTGTCCTGGTTAAGCTGGAGAAAGTTTTCTGCCATCCAGGATTTGATACTTAAAATGCAGTTAAAAAGTGCATCCATTGGCCTGGTGTCATCAGGAGACACGGAGATGTAAAACTGTGTATCATGATTGAGCAGCTGCCTGTGCCTGCACTGCATCACCTTTAACATTCAGGTGCAGTAAATGCTTCTTTAAATGCAGTCTTTAATCCACTTTTCCAGATCATTTCTGACATTGTACGACTGTATTGAGCCGGAGCATGCCCTGTGGCACAGGGGCACATTCAGGCCACCATCTGGAGCGCCTGCCCTGCTGCGCCCTGTCAGAGGTGACCCGAAATGGCAGCATCGATAATAGGGAAACAGCTTGTGGGAGACTGAGACGGCTTATTTACATCCACAGTCCCTCATGGAGAAAGATGGCTGCTCTGGATAATAGGAAATCTATACAGGTAACAAACACGGTGAGGCCAATGCCTGAATGTTGAGATGTAATTTTTTTGTCTCGTATGATAACAGGGATTTTCAAGGATCGTTTGTGAGGGCTTGGTATTTGCAACTTTGTTCAGGCTCAGCTGTGAAGATTACCCAGAAAGTGGAAGTAGTATAAACACTTGTTGTCATTGGGCAAGACATTTTCCTGTGTACACTGATGTATGAATGTGTGCAGAAGCCTTAAGTGATCGGTTTCTTGATTTGATTGACCAAGAGTAAAATAAAGTCCTAAGCCTGAACAAATAATGGGTATTTTTTTCACAAAAGTGTTTGAAAACCCACGTATTCATCTTTGTTCAATTGAGAACAAATTTCACGGAAAAGAAGAAAAAAGAAAATAGGAAATGGACATACATTGGGGACGGTTCATGGGACCTCTGCTTACCTTTTTATTCAGTCAGAGATTAGGCCTGTAGCTGCAACACACCCCGGACTGTGGCCCCTGAAGGTCGCCTGTGGGGCCCTCTGCACCACAAGATAAAATGATGATAATAATGCCTAGCGTTTATGGAGAAAATATTGGAGTGGATTTGCGAAAGTTCACTTCCGGATGGTGACTGATGTAAGCCACAGTGTCAAAGAGGAGAATGGAGAGAATGGGTCTGTAGTTGTGTTTATTAAAGTGTGCACAGCAGTTGTGTCTTTCACAAGGCTTAGTGGTCTTAGTCTCACATTGGTCTTGACAGCACTCCTAAATAATCCAAACTTGAAATGTTGCGCTGAAAGACACATAGCCTACATCATAAATGCATATAGTAATTGGGGGTATTTGGGGTCATGGAAATTTGGTTAAGTTTCAGTTTATTACAAATATACGGTAAAAGCATTTTAACATTCATTCATAGATGAATGAAGTGCATATTCATAAACGGGACACCCTCGAAGCTACATTTAGCTTATATATGGGGCCCAAGACAATACACAATATTAAAAACACAAACATACATTAGTTACCTGGGATACATATTACCCTACATATACCTATTCTATTACCTACCAACTAACCTTACCTACTCTAATTTAAAACTGCCTTACCTGACTTTTACTAGCTTAGCGTTGCATCAATTTTACTTTAAAAAGGTACGTATTGTTTTTGCTTAAGGGTCATCAAGGGGTAATGGAAAACTTTACATGGAAATTTATATAAACCCTGACAAGAGGCATCGCAAGGCAGTACAAAGAATAAAAACACATTGTGCAAAAGCGCGTTTTAATACAACGGCATACTATTCAATATACAAATAATTTCTTTCATATTTTCATCAGAATATGAACATCCACAAAGGAGGTTAATTATTCAGCATATTAAGGCCTAACCCAACCCACATATACTGTACAATATTAACACAATTTCCTATACTCTACAATATCAATTTGAGCTCAACAATGACAAATCAAGCCCGTTTTTTTAACCCTATCTCCGCCAGTGTTCATCCATTTCCATGGCGACAGGAGCAGGGGGGCAGCCTGGGTTCAGCTCCAGTGTCATTGCAAAGGTTTTCATCTGACTCTCCATAATCGCCTCATAATAACACAACATTATCTCCGTGCCCTCCCCAGCGGCGTGCCCTCCCCAGACACTGATCTGAGCTAATCAAAGGTGCCCCCTCGCCAAGTCGTAGCTCACTCACTTTAGCTGAGGAAAATTAATTACAGGAAGGACAGTAATGCCAATAGCTGTGCTCTGGTTTGTGTCAAAAATACTAAGACACAGATATATTTGGACACTGGTAAAGTGACCCAGCAGCACACCAACTTTTTTATATTGTGCTAGCAGCCCACCGAGTTATTGCACAGCTCTTTTTTCTACTTTTTTTTTTTAATATCGTGCTATTTACTGTTTTTTTAAAACATATAACATTTTATTCTGAACTCTAAAGCTAAGTCTACATCATCTTTTCATTTGAGACAAATAAGGATTTGGACAATTTGGTAAACAAC
The DNA here is from genome assembly GCA_021464625.1 of Proterorhinus semilunaris. Taxonomy (NCBI): domain Eukaryota; kingdom Metazoa; phylum Chordata; class Actinopteri; order Gobiiformes; family Gobiidae; genus Proterorhinus; species Proterorhinus semilunaris. The sequence continues at coordinate 23,186,953 of CM038356.1, read as the reverse complement.
AACTAAAGCCCTATTCGCACGGGATTAGAATTAGGGACCTCAGGTAAAAAGTAAATATTACTGACGTCCTCTGAGTTTCTATTCCTGTGTGAATCTGCCATGTCAGTAATTTGAAAGGTAAAAATTCCCCCAATTTTTACCTTGGGTAATTCTGCTAACTCCGAGGTCTACCGGTAATTAGGGTCTCTATAGCCTGTCTGTCCATGGGAGTGGGTCTCTCCTTCTGTGGTTCTCCCCAAGGTTTCTTGTTTCTCCCACCGGGTTTTTGAGTTTTTCCTTGCCGTGCTGGAGAGTCTAAGGACAGGGGACACCCACGCCACTCGTCGCCACCCACTGCTGACGCTTAATTGGACATTATGTTTGCCTGGATACTTGATTTGCCTGAACTTTACACTGTCTTATTTACTGCTCTGTTTTATTGCCTTAATGTTCGGTGCAGCCCTATGAGGCAACTCCTGTTGTGATATTGGGCTATACAAAACCATTGATTGATTGATTGATTTAATGAATTCTTGAAATCTTGTCCCGCGCGAATAGGGCTTAACACTAATATAAAAATAAACAAATACATGTTTTCCTTTTGTGATTTCTGTTGTAGTGAAGTCTGTGAACAACAGCGCAGGCCTGATGTTCCCAGAGTGCCATCTCGGGCTCTGTTTTTTTCTCTTAATGAATATTTTTAAAATTACTTTTTTCTGTGTTGTCGTTGCAGACATGTACGGTCGTCTCTTGTTCCTGAACTCCGTGGGGCAGGAGATCTCTCACTGCAAGATGTCAGTAATCCATACATCCGTCCGTCCATCCAACCAACAATTCAACCATTCATCCATCCATCCATCCATCTATCCAATCATGCATCCATCCATCCATCCAACCATGCATCCATCCATCAACCATGCATCCATCCATCCATCATCCATCTATCCATCCATCCATCATCCATCCATCCATGCATCCATCCATCCATCCATCCATCCATCCATCATCCATCCATCCATCCATCCATGCATCCATCCATCCATCCATCCATGCATCCATCCATCCATCCAACCATCCATGCATCCGTCCATCCATCCATCCATCCATCCATGCATCCATCCATCCATGCATCCATCATCCATCCATCCATCCATGCATCCATCCATCCATGCATCCATCATCCATCCATCCATCCATCCATCCATCCATCCATCCATCCATCCATGCATCCATCCATCCATCCATCCATGCATCCATCCATCCATCCAACCATCCATTTATCCGTCCATCCATCCATCCATCCATCCATGCATCCATCCATCCATGCATCCATCATCCATCCATCCATCCATCCATCCATGCATCCATGCATCCATGCATCCATCCATCCATGCATCCATCATCCATCCATCCATGCATCCATCCATGCATCCATGCATCCATCCATGCATCCATGCATCCATCCATCCATCCATCCATCCATGCATCCATCCATCCATGCATCCATCATCCATCCATCCATCCATCCATCCATGCATCCATGCATCCATGCATCCATGCATCCATGCATCCATCCATCCATCCATGCATCCATCCATCCATCCAACCATCCAACCAGCCAGCCATCCGTCCAGCCAACCATCCATTCTTTTTAAAGATGGCGCCGCGGGTGGTTGCCATGGAGTTTACGTGCGTTCTTTTGAAGTGATCGTACACTCATGAAGAGCTACTGAACATCAGATCAGTCACGCATACGGACTTACTACCACTTTTTTTAGCGTCAGCTGCGGATTTGGTCAACATTTTGACCAAAAGGAGGGAAACGCCGCCGGAAGGGAAAGCGAGCGGGAGCTCTCGTGCGTCTAACAAGGCGAGGAGCGCGCACACCTCTACCTGGCATTTTTCTCTCAAGCGTTCACTCACTTCACAACAAGATGGACGAGCTAGCGCTGCTAATGAGAAGACACAGGGATTTCTCAGGACTAAATACAGTGAGGCTGCGTTTCAGTTTTACACAGCTATAATATGGAACAGCCTTCCAGTGGATGTGAGACAGGCCCCGACACTAACAATGTTTAAATCGAGGCTTAAAACAATCCAATTGCAGATCTTACAATTGCTTACAAAGCTTATTTGTTTTTTATTGTTGAATGATTAATGAATGTTTTTATGCTTCGTTGATCTGATTAATCTTTTAACGTGGCAAACAGCATTTCCCTGCGGACCTAGTTGCCGAAATATTGCACTTGTTGTAAATGAAATCTCACTTTTTGCAAGCTTGACAGTGTACAGGAGATTTTTCAGTCTTATATGAGCTTTACGCACAACTTCTTCATATGCACCTGTTGTGAAAGGTGAAGCAGAAGTACAAAGCGCCTTCTTTTCACCTTGCTCACCACTGAAATAGATTGGGTCCTGTTAACAACTTTCGAAACATCTACTACAATATTTGTGATCATATTTAGCACCTTTTACAATGATTTTGCCTTTGGGTTACAGTTTTGGTGCCATTATCTTCAATATACTGGTCCGATGGCTGAAACAATCATCAGTCATCTACACCAGGTTGCTTTGAATCCCTGTTTACAATGAAAAACGTCTGTACGACAGGGAGACGTTACTTTTTCTACTGCCCCTTTTACTTATTATTTATGTTTTGATGGAAGAAAAAAATCGATGTTGGAAATTCCCTGAGTAAAATTCTCTGCTTCCCTTGCACTGACATACAGCATGTAAGAGAAGTGTGGGGGTTCATCCTAATTAAAAAGCAGGTTGTCACGCGGGTCTTTGATGGTATGTGTAGTTTACTTTACACCCTGCGATTTCTAATTCATTCAGTCCTTGGTTGGTGCTGTCATGTTTTCCTGTTGCTCATGAATTAGCCAGGAGATATTTATATACAACATTAATGAGGTGTCTTTCACAGATAGGGCTTCCACAGTCTTTCGTCAGACTTCATTAGGAGAAATAGTTCGGGGTCTTCTCATGTTAGTCGATAAGCACTGGAACATGACAGTTATTGGGACTTTGCTGTTACAAACAAACATATCGCAGGTACAACAAAGAAAATGTGTTTGGTTTGCCCCTTCCATGTTGAATGGATAACAGATTATAGTTGGATTTTATTTTGTTTTTCTAATTACGATCAAAAACATAAGCTTACTGACTGATTTAAAGAAGCTTGTCATGAATGTGACGCAAGCGGCTTCTTAAACATTGACAGTCTCTTGAAAAGTGTACTCTGCAAGTGAAGCAAATCTGTGCTGAACCATGAGTACACGCCTCGACAACAGATTTTCCAAATGCAGTCATAATAGGAATATTTTGTGTCGCTCATAGGTCCCTCACAAGGGCCCTGGGTTCAGGAAGAAAATGTCAATCTAAAGGTTTTACAAAAAATAAATAAATGAGCCATTGTCCTGTAATATTTGGGCTATGGTCAGTAGTTAGCATGTAGCTGATAGCTTCTGCTGTGTCTCAAATAGTCTAAAAGGATTTTTATGGACATTTTACTCTCACTTTAATAGGTGGGAGGGACTGTTGAGCTCCACTCAGGGTTCAAAAAGCTACAATAGTCAAAACTGTAGCCTTTAAAGGCTAAGAGAAGAGAATGTTCAACAACCCAGTGACTATACATTAAATGCCCTATACTTGCTTTTCTTGTAGTTATGGAACAATATTAGTTTTGTTTTTCCTCCTTTACTAGCTACTGTATATTGGTAAACTCAGACATTCATAGTATCAATTTCATGAGGCCAGTTTTCTGACATTTCTGTGAAAGTGACCCTGAAAAGTAACCTCACAAGTTGTGAAACATGCTTATAAACTCATTCCTGTGAAGAATAGCGGTGCTACTAATGTGTTAGGAAAGCTTGGAGTGAGGTTGTGGCTTCCTTATAATTTAAAACAAAACGGTATAGGGCCTTGAACAGCATTTGGCTGATCCTAAAATCTCCATTAGTTTACTCTTAAACTAATTCAACATTAAGTGCAGCATGATGACCTAAGCTCTACTGTTGAATTATCACATTGATCAGATTGATATTGATTGATTTTATATTTTCAGAATATTGTGTATTGTAAAAAGGGTACACACACAGCCCTTACAGCTTTTACTAGACCCATACAATTAACAAATCTCATTCAATGTCACTTTTGTTACGATGTCTCACTTTAGACAGCTGAGTTGCCATGGAAACGGGACAGCCAGAGCAAAAAACACACCATGTTTTTTCTCCTTTTCTTTATCTCTCTTTGTTGAAGTCAGGAGATATAGGAGACGCTGCCACTTACGCTGAAGGACAAAGCTTTACATACGCTCCACTCTTGTCGGAAAAAGAAAAAAAACACAATGCAGATTACTCGGTACATGAATCTCTTGCACGAACATACAAGATACCTACATGCTTTACCACTGGCTAATTGCCACAATGTTTGTTTTGCCAAAGACATACTGAACATAGCAAACAGCCACAAGGTAAACTGCCCGCTTATTAGAAATAAAAATATAGAAAAAATATGTTGTTCTTTTGCCTCTATACGCATTGAGGCCATGCACAGATGGTTCATGTTCCCTGTTGCTTTGGAGCCCAAACAAACCCTTTCCATATTTTTCCAGGTGGCAATTTATAGTTTAATGATTGACGGATAATGAATTTAACAAATTGCAAACTGAAAAGCAAAGCAAAGGGCCATAGTTTACTGCCAATTCACAAGCGCTGCTGTATATCAAACACCTCAGCTCACAGTTTGATATCAGTGAATAACAAAATGTGTTGGAAATAAAAGGTTTTTTTGTTTTGTTTTGTTTTGTTAAAGTGAGTGTATTATCCTTTTTACAGGTTTTGGCAATAATTTCAAACACATCTTGATCATAATATTACACTTGCTACAGTATATTCCTCTGAAACGCTTTATAAATAAAGTTTGATTTGATTTGAAACTGCTTATTTAGAGTTTCTCTTGGCTTGGTTTAAAAATGCACTGCCAATCACGGCAGTCCCTTCAAGACCCTCCTCCACTCCCCATCAAAACACCTCCCTGGAGTCATGCCGCGTGCCGTCCTGCTTCAAATCGTCCACCATCGTCCCTATCCCTAAAAAAACACGGATCACAGGACTTAATGACTCCAGGCCGGTGGCGCTGACGTCTGTGGTCATGAAGTCTTTTGAGCGCTTGGTCCTGCCCCACCTCAAGGACATCACCGCCCCCCTCCTGGACCCTCCTTCGCCTACAGAGCCAACAGGTCTGTGGACGACGCAGTCAATCTGGCCCTCCACTTCACCCTGGAGCATCTGGACTCACCAGGAACCTACGCCAGGATCCTGTTTGTGGACTTCAGCTCTGCCTTCAACACCATCCTCCCTGAACTGCTACGAGACAAGCTCTACCAGCTCAGCGTGCCCGACTCCCTCTGCAGGTGGATCACCGACTTCCTGACGGACCGGAGACAGCACGTGCGGCTGGGGAAGATCGTCTCGGACACTCGGACTACAAATACTGGAACTCCTCAGGGCTGTGTACTTTCCCCCTGGCTCTTCTCCCTGTACACAAACTGCTGCACCTCCAGTCACCAGTCCGTTAAACTGATCAAGTTTGCGGACGACACCACCCTCATCGGGCTCATCTCGGACGGTGATGAGTCCGCCTACAGGTGAGAGGTGGAACGGCTGGCGTCCTGGTGCAGCCACAACAACCTGGAGCTGAACGCCCAGAAGACAGTGGAGATGATCGTGGACTTCAGGAAAGACACAGCCCCACCATCCCCCATCGCCCTGACAGACTCTCCCACCCCCATTTCCATTGTGGACTCCTTCCGTTTCCTGGGCACCACCATCACCCAGGACCTCAAATGGGAGCCAACCATCAGCTCCCTCATCAAGAAGGCCCAGCAGAGGATGTTCTTCCTGCGACAGCTGAGGAAACTTAAGCTGCCGACCAAGATGCTGGTGCAGTTCTACACGGCGATCATCGAGTCCATCCTCACCTCCTCCATCACCGTGTGGTTCCCCGGCGCTACAGACCGGGACAAGCACCGACTGCAGCGCATTGTGCGTGCTGCAGAGAAGGTGATTGGCTGTGAGCTCCCATCTCTCCAGGACCTGTTCACCTCCAGGCCCCGGAGGCGTGTGGGTCGGATCACAACTGACCCTTCTCACCCTGGACACGGACTATTCACCCCTCTCCCCTCAGGCAGGAGGCTACGTTCTATCCAGACCCATACCTCCCGCCACTTGAACAGTTTTTTCCCCTCCGCCATCAGACTCATGAACAATAACAAGTCTCTGTAGCTTAGTTACAGACTCATGGATGTATCTGCACTTGCGGTGTGTCCACACTTAGACCCGCTGCTATCACTTTATAACACTTAATATCACTTTATGTGCCTACACATCTGTAAATACAATCCCACTGTTGTTTATTGTCAAATTGTTGTTGTCTTACCATATGTCACTTTATTTTATCTTATTTATTTAATATTTTTTATGCATGCCCTTATAGCCTTATAGTTTAACGTTCTTAGCTTATTTTTTATCTTAATTCTGTGTTATATGTTCTATGTCGCACGTTTGCACCAAGACAAATTCCTAGTTTGTAAACCTTGTTGTTCACAAACCTTGGCAATAAACGAATTCTGATTCTGATTCTGATTCTGATTCTGAAAACAAACTCGTAAGCCTCTCTGGCTCGGCAAATGTAGCAACTGTCTATTTTTATGCTTACTTTTGCCATTACATAAAGTAAGTGTGAGTGTTATTTTACATAAAACTGCTGGGGCAACCAGTTAAAAGCTGGGGATGATTGTAGTGCACATGCAGAGAACTCGCAAAGTTACTGTTTTGGAGGTGAACCCATCCTATCGCTAAAGAGTCAGAGCAGTTGAAAGCAACATTACTTGGTACTTATTGATTTGTGATTGTAATTTTATGATAACACAGATATATATATATATATATATATATATATATATATATATATATGTAAATGTGAACTATTGAAAATAGAAAGCACTGTGACTCAGATATACTGTACTATTCTAGCTGTCAGCTCCTTTAAGATGCATACAGTGTGATTTATATTCAGATGTTGGAGAAACACAGTGTAAAAGGCTTCACACGCTGTACCGCTGTGATGGCTGTCAACTCCCCAAGTGAGTGGGGAACATTGGAAAAGAAGTGAAGGAGGCTTCGACAACTACCTCTATGAGTATTGCAAATTTTTTCTGAATCTTTGGCTGAAAACTGTTAAAAAGTGTAGGTGTAAAGAAAGACCATCATATATTACAGTTTTTCCCCATTGGTCTGGCTCATTTCTTGAAACAGAAATTACATTCTCAAAACAACATGGACAAATCTCCAAACTACTTGGCAATTGTTCACAATAGAATTGAATTTCTCATTAATTTCATCAAATTGCAAATGTCTAAGTCCGGGTCTCAATGTCTCAGTACATCTTTGGCTATGTACATGTAGCCGACAATTAGCACAATTTCCAAGTGAATAGATCTTGTTGATCTAAACTGATTGTTGATTCTCAGTCTAATGGTTGTTCGCTCCAAAACGTGTCAGCGTCATTTCATTGTATAAGTCGTCACATGCACAATAGTCTGTTCAATTGTCAAAATTAGTGAAGAACACAATACCATGAATACCATATGAATCCCTTGGAACATTTGATACATTTATTACAGCAATTAACAGTCAGATGAAACTAGAACTTGACTAATGAAGCACTGTAAGCTGTTATAGTTTTTTGTTTGTGTGTTACAGTATGTTACAGTGTGTTATGCTGAATACATTTCTACTCTGATGTATCGAAGTTACTTTATTTGTGTGAATGATAATGGTTACAATTTCCTTGGCAGTATGAGTGCAATGTGTGACGTCAAACCTTGGAGGCGACTCTTACCCTCAAATCCTATTTCTGGGTTGTTGTTGTTGTTGTTTTTTTTATACACAATTGTATTCTGTTAGCTAGACAAAAAAAGTTAAGTAACCATTATCAATGAAGGATTGGGCTAAGACTGAAAGGTGGACATGAGGGACATTTCAATGGTCCTCTGCCATAGTGACAAAACACCTAAACATTTAGACTTGCGGTGCTTACACAGCCAAAGGGACAAAGCATTTTGGGGGCACTGACTGTTTCAATGAGAAGGAAATGTAGTGTTTTATACCATCCACATTTTATATTTTGGCAAAAGCATCAAGAGTGTTGAGAACGTCCGGTTTGTTTCAAGAAATGAGCCAAAGCAATTGAGAAGGATCTTTGCCATTTTCGGGGCATTGACTGTTTAAATGAGAAGGAAATGTAGTTTTGAAGCATGAGTAAACTGTTTTGGGAGAGATATGATCTTTTGCCAAATTGATCTTAGAGTTTTAAGAATGTAATTTCTGTTTCAAGAAATGAGCCAAACCAATGCAACTTCTGAGCCTCATGTGCGTCACCTGTCGCTGGTTCACTACTGTTGCTCCTATGGGCCACTTTTGATGGACACGGCATCGATTTATTTAGCGCTTTACGATCTTGACGAGCCACTACAGTAGGGGATTATTCACTACACAAAGGTGATGGCATAGTGTGGTAGCCACAGCTGCCCTGGGACTGACAGGCTGAAGACTGACTGTCAATGGGTCGGCGGGTTTACGTAAAATCATCTTTTAAGCGCGCTCTGCCGTGTTACAATTGTTCTGTCATCTGTTATGTGGAGGTGCCTTTGAGACTCTGCTCTCCAGCCTCTTGAACCCAGAGTCTAGTGCAGTCTTCCAAACCCCCCGGCAGCAAGGCAGCAGTAGCTCTCATCCTTTGTTTTAATCCCTTTTATTTTATCAGCCCTAGTTTTGATCAAATAAATGATGTAAAACTTTTAGTTTGTTCTCCTTTGTGTTGCACTCACTGATGTGTGTAACAGCATCAGAAAGAGTTTAGTTTTGTGTCATCCACGCACGTTTGAGTAGTTTGCATATCTCCCATGGCAACTGCTCAAAGTGCATTCTTACATTACTGCTCCATCTGAGCTCCTCTCAGGGCATTACATAATGAGGAAGCTCTCTGCTGACCTCCCAGGTTTTACTCTATATCTCAGCTCACCCCTGCTCCGCAGAGCAACGAGGTAAAAACATTCCCCAGAGCTCTGCTCCTACAGCACCTTTGAATAATAATGAATGTAGCATTTTCTAATCTAAAAATCTAATTGCGCTAATTGATTAGCGCAATTAGATTAGCGCTAATCTCCCGCTAATCTAATTGGGAGATTAGCGGGAGAAATGACTGAGCGGCAGCACATTGGGGGTTACACCCCGCCATTCCGACACACCGCTAATCCGACATTGAGTTCTAATTGTCGGAATTGCGGTGTTTCCATTTATTATCAAACGTCCCGCCACTCCGACAATTTTTTTCACCCTTTGTCGGAGTGGTGACACCTTTATCTTTTATGCAACGTGCTGCTATTCCGACACACACGATAATTATCAACAATTATTATTGTTTTACGTTTTGCCTGATGAATGAAGAGACACTGCCTGTGCAGTGATCGTTGGTACGTGTGTTTTTTTTGTTTTTTTTTGTCTACTTGTCTTTCGCATCGTTCTCATAACTCATAACATCAGCTGCTTAAGTTGTTCAGCCGGCTTTTCTTCCTCCTGCGGTGGCTCCTCCTGATGTTTGGGAGCGAGTCCCTAAACACTCCGCTGGAGAACCCGACTGTTATATCATTATTTGTCCCGAATGTCGGCACGTTTGTGGACAAACAAAGGGAGAGTGAATGCATCTCCCACGCCGCCTTGGCTATAACATGGATAAGTGTTAAGGCTTATTTACAACTTTTGACATGTAAAACAAGCGCTGATGAGCGCAGCAGGTGGAGACAGACCTGTTGTTGTGGATTACGAAAAATAAGTTTTGCCAAATGGAGCTAATGATGGACCAGACGAGTGAGAGTCATGGATAAAGAGGTGAAGAGTTCTACGACAGATGATGGAGTGCACAGTGAGTGTTTTTATGCTGATTCTGTGGAGTAAAGTCTGGCTGAATGTGCTGCTGTTGCACAGACTCATTTGACATAAAGCGCGTGTGTTTATTGCTATTGTTTGTCTTGATAGATTCAGTGTTTGCCCGTGTCACACAGTGACTGGAGCATATGACTTAGTTTAGGGTTGAACCCCCCCAAATACACACCCCCATGCGCGCTGCTTTGTGGAGAAGGCCTTGTTTTCGGACAGTGTTTTGAACGAAGGGGAGCGCGTGGCTCGGTCATCCGCGTGTCAGTCTCGTTAAAGCCTTGAGCGACAGCTCCAGTGTCTGAGTGGAAAACGTCCAACAGTGCGCGGCGTATTAACCGCGGACTTCAGCGCTTTGTTGTAAAATACAGACTAGCTGCACCTGTCACTGCCTTTGCCCAAAACCATCTCACGAGCCTCTGCATCCCTGGGCCGACAGCGGGGATGAACAGGGGAGGTGGCGTTGACAGAAGGCAAACAGATACGCTCAAAATGATTGTCGGAATAGCGGTACCAAAAAGTGTCGGATTGGCGGGGTGTCGGAATGACGGTGTGTCGGGATGGCGGGGTGTCGGGATGGCGGGGTGTCGGAATGACGGTGTGTCGAGATGGCGGTGTGTCAAGATGGCGGGATGTCAGGATGGCGGTGTGTCGAGATGGCGGGATGTCAGGATGGCGGGGTGTCGGGATGGCGGGGTGTCGGGATGGCGGGGTGTCGGAATGACGGTGTGTCGGGATGGCGGGATGTCGGGATGGCGGGGTGTCGGGATGACGGTCCGTCCCCCACATGGGGAGATGGGGTTAAAAATCGGGAGTCTCCCGCGCGAATCGGGAAGTATGCACACAAGGTAGATGCAAATCTCTGTCCTCTTACCTTTTCACCGTGTTTTCAATCATTTAGAGTGAAAGCTGGTTGTTGTTAGCAGTAGCAGTAAGCTAAGTTACCGGGTTCGCCGCTACAAGCAGCAGTTTGTCACACTTTCCCAAACTCCTCTGTCAAGTGGGATGCAAAGTAATGCAGCAATTTTCCACCGGTTCATAAAAAGTCTGTCGTCCCAATATCAAAATAAAGATGAAAACTTATCCATGGAGCCTTCAAACATGCTCCCCGTGCGTGCCATGGTTTTGCAGTGTTATAACCTGCAGTCTGGAGCAGCTGCACATTTGCGACAGCAGATACACAACCGGTTCTCCCAGTGAACATTAAGCACTTTCTTCTTGTCTAGTTCGTGGTAAATAAGCAAATTAAGCATTGATAAACGGCAATGAACTTGCACATGATTTTAATCGTACATCAAGAGTATACACTACAATAATATACGGTGTATTTAAAAAGTATTTAAAGTATTCGGAATACAGTACTCTGATTGGCCAGAGTAATGCAATACTTTACAAAATACATTTTCAGGCAAGTATTCAGTCATGTTAAAAGTATTCTCCCCAACACTGGTTCCGTTCATAAGACTTTGCAGACTGTTTGAGAGTTCCTGTCTTACACATTTATCATATCTATAAGTGTATCCCACACTGAACAATGCACCATATATATTTTACATTAGAATAAAAGTCATAAAGAGAGCAGTTGGCTCCAGTCCGGTGGTGATGTGGTTGTCTTTGACAGCTGCCGGGGCTCCTCCATTATCCGCAGCATGGCGCAGGTGTGTGTCGGCTCTGATTCATCCTTCTAATAATCTCTTTGACTCCGCGCTGCTATTTCAGGACTAATTGATGTCTGAAAAGCAAAGTCGACCAGCGCTGAGAATAGATCAGATTCCTGCCTATGCATCACATGAAACAATCCACAGAGGCAATTGTCCACAGTGGGCTATGTTCCCGTCACACTGTGGGGTTAATACTGTGATAAGCAACTAATCTATTGGGTTTGCAGAAACATACCTAATGTGTTAGATTCAGTTTACAAACCTGACTTTGTTGAGCCAGTATGTATAACATTGTTCCCGCACCAGTTGTAGTATTTTGCTTCATTCACACAGAGCTATCCTCCACCTCAAGAGTCAGTTCCACTCTCTAAGAAAGTAACATTAACTTATAAACTATGAAAAATAACACTGTTTGGGCTATCAATCCACATCTGACTTCCAGCCTCCTCCCTTTTACACTTTACACAACTTTCAACTTTATTTTCCCTTCTCATTGATTAACAAAGATTCTGTACCATTGCAAGACGGCACCCAAGGCCAAGCCACCGAGTCTCAAGAGCTCCAGTGGGTGCGTCTATTCTTACACAGGCACACACAAATAAATTCAATTATGAAAGAGTACAATTACATTGTACTCTTGTGCTTCATTCACACAGTTTTGAGGAACCTTATTTACTTTGGTCATTTCTGGTGCAGCTAAAGCTCTCTAATCAGAATTTTCTGGATTTTGATTGTGTAATAGAAGGACCCATTCTGAGCTCAAAGTGTGTTCGTCACTGCATGGATTTACTTGCTGTAGCAGTTTCTGCAGATGAGCGGAAGAACTAAAATTTACCAGAATTACTCAAAGTGTGTCAAAGGATCACTGTTATAACACGGCTAAAAGTAACCTGGCAAAAAACAGACAATAACATTATCAGAGTAAGACTTGTGTTTAAATCGTGGACATACCTTTATTGGGATATTTGTTGCTGATTGGATAAAGCGCAACTCGTTTTAACCACAGCTAAGTCTCAAAACGTTGCTTAACAACATAGCTCTTAAGCAATTATTCCATTGTTTTGTAATTGGTGTTTAGGCCTGTGGCAGGTAGGGCTGTCACGTATAAAAAATGTTATGTGAAAATTGTGACCAAAATTAACACGGTTTTCCGTATTATCTCGGTATTTTTTTTAATGTGTGTTAATAAGTTCAGAAATCATTGATAGTCCTACTCAAACTAAAATAGTTTAAAAAAAAAATAGAGACAAAGACGATGGTTTCGAGGGTACATTTATAGTGCCAGAACCATGTTTTACGAATATATAATAATATAACAAATATTTTTGAACTAAATAAGTGCTCTATATCAGGAAAATATTGTTCTCAGTTTGCTTTTGCTTTGCAGATTTGGGAAAATACCATCAGACAGTAATCATTGTTAAATTCATATTAATGCGGCGAGAGTGAATCTATTGCATTGGTGATCAACTCTTATCTGCCCCCCAGGAGTCCTGTAAGCCATTACCATTTCAATACAGAGGTATCCGCGACACGGCTTATGCTGGCGGTGGCGCTATGGGCCGACTCGTTACCTTCTCCCTCGACCCAAAGTCCCCACATAAAGCATGTCTAAGGCTAACGTTGACTTACTTGCTTTGGCTATAGAGTTGTGGCGACGGTCACACAGGTGACCTAACTGTCTTCTATCAACTGTCCCTCGGCTTTCTTAAAATACCCCAAATATACCCAGACTTCAGACTTGGTCCTGTTTGAAGCTGATAGACGTCCTGAGCGCTGCCGTCTCGGACATGATTCCAGCTTCGAGAAACTTTTGTTTTGGTTGTAAAGCTACGGAGTGCGCCTGCCTGGAAACTTCAGCAGATGAGACGGCAGCTGGTAAGGCACGGTAATCCACCGAGATAATTCAGTTTTTCAAAAACAAAACAGTAATTATTACTGTCAACATTTTTACCGGGGTTTACTGCTACAAATACACTTCATGTTTTTCCTAACTTTGCAGAGTTGTAAATTAGTATTGAAAAAAGTGCTTGTTGTCCGCAAATACCGCCACATAATTGGTCACATGGATCTGAGCTCGAGCCTATCAGCCCGGGCCTTCCATCTTCTTTTTTTTCTTTTGAGACTGAAAGCGTGCAGCACAAGCAATCACAGACACAATTGGTCATAGCCAGACCAGTTCAAATACCATTATTTTTGGCACTTACATTTGATTGCACAGAACCACAAGTTTCCTGCCGCACAATAAAGTGTCCTCCCTGCTGTGAAAAAGATTTGTAGATTACAGAGCACTTTGACATGCTGTCTGAGCGGACAAGTGTTGATTTTACAATTTCTTTGACAGCAGATGAAAAAGTGCTCACGGGTTAAAGGTTTCCGCGATAACAAGAGTGTCCTCTGCCCTCTGGACTCGTTTGTACTCTCTGCTCTCACCTCTATAACCTCGCCGTCCCAAACCTGTCAAACCTCTGCCTCTGTGATCTGCACCCCGGACCCTCAACGCTCACAATGAAAGCCCTTAAATTAAATTGTGGGTCCAGCCTAAAATAGCTCACAGTCGTGAATGTGGCGGCAGCGGTGTCGGTCCGTGGATTTTGCCTTGCAGCTCTGCCATGGCAACAGGGTTCACAGTCTCCCATCTCCAAAGACTTTTATTTGAGGTAATGTAATTGTACTCTTTCATAAATTTATTTGTGTGTGCCTGTGTAAGAATAGACGCACCCACTGGAGCTCTTGAGACTCGGTGGCTTGGCCTTGGGTGCCGTCTTGCAACGGTACAGAATCTTTGTTAATCAATGAGAAGGGAAAATAAAGTTGAAAGTTGTGTAAAGTGTAAAAGGGAGGAGGCTGGAAGTCAGATGTGGATTGATAGCCCAAACAGTGTTATTTTTCATAATTTATAAGTTAATGTTACTTTCTTAGAGAGTGGAACTGACTCTAGAGGTGGAGGATAGCTCTGTGTTGAAGTTTTCAACATTAGGCAAAACTGCTAGCCGGGTGTGATTGACAATCATATTAACCAATCAAAGCAAATTTGGATATGACGCAGGCGGCGTGTTTTGCAAACAAGGAAGTTAGTGGTTTTATGAAGCATCGGCCAATTAGGAGTGTGACAATATATTGATTTTCCAATATATCGCGATATTTTGCGGGACAATACGATACTGATACTTTTTATTCCAATATCGATACTTTTGATGACGTCATGCATATTAATGAGCAACGTCATGCATATTAATGAGGCAGCAGTGCTCCACTGTTTTCACAGTCAATAGAGGCCAACAATGATCAAGACAGGACAGCAGGGGGCAGCGCTACAGTTTTAAGCACTTAGACCAAACATTGTCAGACAAATACACGACTTTTAATGATAGTTTTTATAATTATAAAGAAGATTAATTTGGGGTTTATTTATTAAAAAATAAACGACGGTGGCGCAGATGGTAGAGTGGGTCGTCTCGTGATCGGAAGGTCGGGGGTTCGAATCCCACCTCCTGAAGGTGTATGCTGTCGTTGTGTCCTTGGGCAAGACACTTCACCCACCTTGCCTCCAGTGTCTGCGTACATTGGTGTATGAATGGGTGAGAGGTTCCTTGCTGTAAAGCGCTTTGAGGGCCTAATGTAGGTGGAAAAGCGCTATATAAGTTGAGACCATTTACTTTTTAAATAGGACTGTGGTTTCTTGTTTATTTAATTGTAAATGAAGTCTATAGACCCAGTGTGTAAGTCAGGGATCATTTATAAAAGTGGTACAAAGCACATGAAAATAAATGTAAATGATGAATAATATGTAGTCTGTTAAAATAAAGGTTAAAAGTAGCATTTCTTTTTTTTAAATCGTGATGTATCGTAGATTCTTTTTGTGCAATATATCGATTATCGCAGTATCGGCGTATAGTGAGATAATCGTTATCGTAAGCCATGTATCACGTATCGTATCGAATCGTGAGCTACCCAGAGGTTCCCACCCCTACGGCCAATAGAGCGGACACCAATGTAAACCATCTATGTCGATTATGTCGAGAAGGGTCTGAGCACAGCCGATGATGGGGCACGTGATCTGTGGAGCACCACTTCTCCACAGGAAATAACGTCACGCCCACTGGACAAAACTAGATTTAACTAATCCAAACTAAACCTAACCCTAATCCTAACTTTAAGGATGATGGAGTTGCTAAAGAAAGAGTGTGGAGCTCCACTGATCACGTGACTCTCTATCGGATGCATTCAGACTTTCTTGTTTTTCTCACACAAACATAAGGATACAAGGAGTCATTAGCAACTCGCGTCAGACTTTTAATTGTAGAATTCCAACAGGTCAACACGAATTTAGATGTACACTCAAAAATACTTTCAATAGAAAGAAATACTATTATAGAAAGGTGACGCATATTATACATCCACTTCCCTTGAGAGTAATGCAATTGTTCTCAGAGTAGATGTCCGAAACACTGTCCGAAACACTGAGGACAGTGAAGAAGATTTTTCGTGCCCCTCACCCATTACGCTGTACATTCTTGTTAAGTAACGTCACACTTTTTTTCTTGTGGTTAATTCGGTCGTAGTCTGCGATTGGACTGATAAAAAACGCTTACATATGATTGGCTGTTGAGTTCAGACAGACTGACTTTTGACACAAATGAAACAAAAAGCAGGAGTAGCTGGCTGGCTACAAAACTGAAGTGTAGGAGCAAGTGTTTCTATCCAAAAACAAGTGATTTCTTCCTTGCCTAAAACCAGAGAATATATAATTTTTGAATGAATGTGCTATCAGACAAATAGACCATCCATTCAACCAATATACCAACACTGGCCATTACAAAACCTCTATAGATTAAGTCATTGGGCAAATTGTAGCCTTCAAAATAACGATTGATTCTGTATGTCACATGTTCTTTTGCGTCAGCTCGCTATGGCAACCGGGGCTTTAGCGGATTTTCTTCAAACAAGCTTCTCTTCATTAACATCCAAAAGAGACGACCTCCCTGCTTCCACTAATTGCATTCAGCTTTCGGTTCAGATGAGTGTCCCAGCATGGAGACTTGAAAAGGTTAACATGCATGGGCACAAGGGACCAGAGACAGCGACAGGGGGTGTAATGTAAGTTATTATGCACCCCTCTCTCTCCCCTGTCTCGTCTGGCTCGCTCGCCCACTACACTGTGTTGTTTACAAAGCCCCGTGTGGCCCTCACACTGATGAGGTCTGATTGAGGTGGTGTCAAATTGAAATTGTCTAGTGAAACGATAAAACCCAGGGAGATGACCCCATAGTTGATTTAAATGATTGAATAACAGGGATTACAATTAAACCTTTGTCGGGATAGAGAGATGTTTAATTTAGGCCCTAAATAACTATCCCAATGTTTCTGATTCGTAATAGTAAAGGAAATGCATTATGGACAAACCCTCCAAAGGCAAAGCAGGTTTATTTGCAGAGCACAAAGTAATTCAAAGTGCTTTATAGACCAGGAATAAATGAAATGTAGACAACATTAAATTACAATAAGCCAAACCAAAAACAGATAATCATTTAGAATGAAAGAAGAGCATAGCTAAAACAAACTGTTTTTGTCATGTCTGTGTAATTTCTCAGTCGCACAGGAGTTGTCCATCTTCAATGAAGGTACTTGATTCATCTTCTGTACTCAGTAGTTGAAGTCTTCGAACGTTTCGCCTCTCATCCAAAAGGCTTCGTCAGCGACAAAGGTCACAATCTGCACACAGCTGAATATATAGACCAACGGGGAGGAGTTAGGGTTGGCCCGGCTCCTCCCCTCTAATCACAGCTACTCTCACCTGTGGGTAAACCCCTTTGAAGTAGAGCGTCTAACAATCTGCTCACCTCAGTATCGGTCAGTCTTGTCCTATTCATAGATGATTACAACCCAGTATCTGTCCTATTCATGGCTGATCACTGCTAATTACCTGCCCATTGTTCTTGTCCTGGTTTTGAACATTGTCACAATTTTTTTTATTTGACCTTTATTTAACCAGGAAAGTCCCACTGATAAGAATCTATTTTACAGGGGAGTCCTGGCCCATGTAAAATATGTACCTATTGTACACGTTTTTAGTGGGGGGGGGAAACCGGAGTACCTGGAGGAAACGTATGCAGACACGGGGAAAACATGC
This sequence comes from Proterorhinus semilunaris, assembly GCA_021464625.1. Lineage (NCBI taxonomy): Eukaryota > Metazoa > Chordata > Actinopteri > Gobiiformes > Gobiidae > Proterorhinus > Proterorhinus semilunaris. The sequence continues at coordinate 23,169,179 of CM038356.1, read as the reverse complement.
AAACTCCACACAGAAAGGCCCTGTCTAGGTGGAAATTGAACCTGGACCTTCTTGCAGTGATGCACGAGCGCTAACCGCTGTACAACTGTGCCTCCCAATCTTCAAGAAGAAGACTGTTCTGGATTTTGGCTTTAGCCTCGCCGTGTTTAGTCCTTACTCTGGGAACCAGCTGGAGACCACCCCCCGAGGTTCTCAGAGCCTGTGTTTGTTCATATCAGAGATGTTCTTAATACGCCGAGCTGTTTACTCTTCCACATCTTGCTAACAAACCAATTCTGCATCTTAAATCTAATGTGGGAATCCCAAACTCATCTTCAGATCTGAATTGTTACAGATGGAATTGTTGATGGATGTTTGGCATTGCCAGTGATTTGTTTTGCGGGGCACAAACACTTCCATGGGGCCTGCTGAGTCCCTTCTCTCATTCTCAAACTATTCTATTCTATTTATTTAAATCCGTGTGCGTTTATTCTTTATCCTGGTTTTACCCGGGCTGATCTCACCAGGGAGCTTCAGTGCTCTGCCTACATCACATTAAGGCGTCCTGCATAAATCTGGCAGTGATTTGCAGGTGAGGCCACAGCAGCAGTAATGGAGGTGTAGTCTCAGGCAGCTCCAAGTCAGTTCTCTCCCCTGGGGCACGGCTGGAGGAGGCGTAACGGTCCCGCATCTGTCCCCCCGCGGACGCCTCATTAAGGCCTTTGCCAGGAGTCGTGACCGCACACTGTTTCTGACCATCAAAACTAAACACAAGAAAGTTGCATAATAGGTCGAATCTGGAGGAGTCGTCGGCATTTAAAGTTCACAGATAGTAAACCATCACCAGACCCGTTCAGTTGTGCACCCAAACTGTGTTTATTATGGCGCCATTGATTTGTTGGCATGCTGTTTGCTTAAAACGAAAGCTTGTTTTTTTTAAATGACGTATTTTCCGTTTATATTCATAATCCACAATTACCCACGATTTGTCCACTTTAAACGAAACTGATCCACTCCTGATCGCATTAGTAAGCTCCCTGCCTTATCCAGTCTGCGTCTTGTCACCACCCGTCCATCAGGAGACCCTCGGCGGGTGACCCAGCGCACCTGGCTCCACTCTTCCATTCATCTGACTCTTTGCATTTGTGTAAATCTGGATTTACCTCCCAGCGCATTTGCAGAGAGGAGCTGCTGCCAGTCCTCCTCCGGTCCACTGGGCTGTGCAAAGACGCTGTCACAGTGAGAGAGGGAGTTTCAGATAAATAATAAAAAGTGCGGAGACATCAACAGCTTCAAATTGACACGGGTAAAGTATGTGGGATTCATGAGCGGTTTAGGTCATACGAGCATCATGAACATCTAAATCGTTCATTGTAAGCAGTGTATAAACATTGACACTCATTTCTTGTATGTATGCCACGCTGTGACATGATCAGCATACCACTGTATAAACAACAAAAGCTTTGATAGAAATTAGATAAGCATGTTTTCATTGTGCAGAGATAAGAGGCTTGGCCATGCAGAGCGGAAAATATGGAGGAAAAACATTTTATTTGTCAAACATTGCAAAGATAGCTCCCACTGGCCCGTTTTTGGTCACGTTATTTGATCTTTGTACTACTCCTTTATTTACTCTTATTGTAAAACCTGAACTTGTGTTTTGTGTTGCTTTCTCTCCCAGAGTTCAAGAAGACTTTGTTGTGCGCGATCCCTTCCCTTCAACAAAGCTATAGTAGCTGTAATCATGTTGTCTTATTGAAATTTCCTTTGGGAGCAATAAAGTGTCTAATTGAATTTGTTCCGTGATGTATTTCAATCAACTCATCCATTTTTTGAGATTTAAAAAGTATAAAAAAGAAGAAGTGTGTACCTGTCCTAAATCATATGTCATCCTCGCAGTGAGCTGTTTCCTCCCGAGACCTGCTTCCTGCGTCTGTCTCGTGTCGAGTTAATGCGCTGTGATTCATGACAAATCAAATTGAGATCACCTTGTCTGCTTTTTTTTCCGGCCGCCTTTTCAGAGAGCAAGACGTCAGCGAGGTCCTCTCTCGTTTCTTTCTTCTCCGTTCTTCCTCCCACCACTTTTCTCCCAGGGACAAAGACAAAAGCTAAAGAAAACTCAGCGGTGCTTATAAAAGGGAGGATAGGTTGCACTCATGTGACATCATAACATTCTGAATAGCCTAACGCTGAGTTCGAGGACAGGCCAGAAATTCCTTTAAACGTTCAAAATGGGGATCAGTTACAAAGACGCGATTGTTGTCAGCTGAAAGGAATTCAAACCACAAGATTACTGTGGAAAATTGAGGACAGAATCTTCAAACAAAAATTATATCATCCAATCTTAATGTGGATTGTCTGGTTGGTGATTTTTGTCAAACATAAAGCCCATCAAGCTACATTTTTATTCCTCTGAACAAACAAGTATAGCGATAGCGAGCATATTATGCCTGATTAGAGGGGAATTGCAGTGAAGGAGTTTGTGTTTTCCAAAATATTACAATTTTCCTTGATTAAAATTGTCGTTTTATTCCTCTTTCTTTTACAAAGAGCCTTCTGGACAGTCAAAAGATGGCTTTGTAGATTCCATTAAATCTCATCAAGGAAAAAACACACAACAAAACAAACAAAACAATCAAACAAAACTCTAACAGACAAAAAACGGCTACAGTGGGAGGAAAATGTATGTGAACTAGGGCTGAACGACATGTACACAATTTCATATCTCGATATTCATGCCAGATATCTCGATATCGATACGATATATAACTATGGGTTAGGTGAAAACTAAGCATTTTTCAGAAAAATAAAATAATATAAAAGAGTGCAGTTTTATTGATGAAAACCTATATCGTTTATATCTTGCTTTTTCGATTCTAATATTTTGAATATTCAAATCTCGATATCAATACGATAGCAATATATTTTTCTTTTTCAATGTTGATATCTTGAATGTTCATATCTCGATATCGATATGATAATGATATATCCTTCAGCCCTAATGTGAACGCTTTGGAATTTCTCACATTTCTGCTTAAATTGGTCATAAAATGTGGTCTGATCTTCATCAAAATCCTAAGAATGAATAAACAGTGTCTGCTTAAACTAATACCGTGTTATCATATTTTTACTGGCCATAAGATGTAAACATTCACAGGACAGGTAAGTGAACCCAGGAATCTGGCTGCACTGCAGCAGTTTTGAAAAGAGGAATGGTCCAAGATTCCTCATCGTTGTGAACGTCTCTTCTGCAACTACAGGAAAGCAGTTATTGCTGCAAAAGAAGGGTCAGCCATTTATTTAATACAGGGGTTCACTTACTTATTCCAGGCTGTCGTAACAGTCTCGGGTCTTTCTGCAAAATATCTTGATAAACTTATGAATTTATTTTTCCATTGATGATAGACTGTTGTCCAGGCCCTGAGGCAACAAAACAGCCCCACACCATGATGCTCCTGCACCAGACTCCACAGTGGGGATAGGCTTATGATGTTGATGTGCTGTTACATTTTTCCTCCACACATGACATGGTGTGTTCCGCCCAAACTATTCTACTATTCAAGAGCACTTGGATGCTACACAGCACTACTGGCAAAATATACTGTGGACTGATTAGCCCAAAGGTATAAAAGGGTTTGACCTGGTAAAATGTTACACTCCAGTTTTCTTCACTGCGTTCAAGTTGATCATTCAAAGTTGGCCAAAGCGCTGCGAAGGGAAATGGACGTCTTATGTTTGACAAGACTTCACACAGCCCTTGACCATGTGTCTCACTTCTGGACATTTCTCAGTAAGTGACGCCTGCAGCACTGTCTCTTAGCTCCATGGGATCGGCTAATAAAGCTCTCGACCATCTGTCTTCTTCACTGGGGGAGGTTTGGTTTCCTGCACAAAATGAGGGAAGATCAGTGTATGTGAGACTCAGATGACGACTTTGTGCACTGTAACTGGTACTTATGACCCATATTGTGCCAAATCGTCACTTTGGACCTGGAGTTTTAATTTCCGCATGTGTGAGTAATCCTGCATATTCAGTCCATGATCTTCTCAAGAGATTACAGCAGGAGTCCCCAACCTTTTTTTTTTGGCGAGCTACTTTCACCTTACACAAATGCTGAGGATCTACGTGTTCCCCCCAAACTGGTGTAACCATGCAACTTAGGCGGAGCTCAGCCTTGAGAGGTAGTAGCCAGGATGCTATTTAAACATGATTGAAGAAAATGAATACAATTCTGGATGGATTTCCCTTTGTCATATCTATTACACCCGAAAGACCAATAAAGGTGCATAAAATCCTTTGAGAGACCATGAAAAAAATTATCAATAACCATAAAAATAAACGTGACTTCTGTGTGTAGTTTTCTGTTCTTGAATAGACGGGAAATCACATCACCAGTTGGACATTTACATTGTTCATGGGGAACCGAGATAATCATTGCTTTGTCATAAGTGATGAGGTCAGGGTACGATTGGTGATTCTCCAAGTGAATGAACACTACATTTGAACAATAGGATAGAGATGTTTAAAATGTGCAGTTTGTCGACAGGTCCCAATCATCAGGTGTTGTTTTAATCAGCTGACTTGAAGGAATGGACAGGTCCGTTGATTACCCGAGGGGGCACGGCGGGGTCTATTATCGTCCACTGTTCGTCCATCACTAGAGACGATGGGTGTCACTGAGACTCAATTATTCATGTTTGGGGCACTCCGCTTCAATCATCAGAAGACCTTGCACTTTCTATTCAAGGTTGCGTGTTCATTAAACCCGGGAGACCTTCAGTCAAAAAGGTTTGTCCATTCGAATGTGTCGGTGTGTCAATAGTTGGTATGTTTGGACTGTCTTCATATTTTTTTCACTTCTTAATGAACCAAAATAATATTCAATAGTCAATAGTCAGTAGTCAATAGGGAAGGTCTTTCGTGACTACAATTACTTTTTTGGTAACTTTGTCATTTCCACGACATTTACAGTATGTCTCACTCTGCAGCCACGCACACGTTGACAATCACCACAAATCAATCCTGTCTCCTGCTCCCCACTCAGACCTGCACCTGTCCTGATTTTTCCACAGCGGCGGTGAGCACTCGAAAGCGTCACTGATTCCCCTAAGAGAGAATGAATACATGTGTAACAAGCACCTGCAATCAGAGAAACTGCGAGAGATCAGACCAGGGAGCGGATCATTTTGGTTTTTATAATGTTGGAAGCAAGGAACGTCGTCATAGGTCAACTCTTTGTGCTCGCTGTGCCTTAAATCAACCCAATCACACATGCAAACTTGAAAAACGCAGAAGACTCAAATCTCTTATCATTCAGAACATGCTTTATAACTTCTCACACTTGGAATTGACGGACTGTAGTTGTTCGTGTATGGATTTGGATGGAGATGCTGCTGTTTTTCACTCTCCTCTGTGTAAGCCGCCATGTTTGTTTTGGTACAGATGGACTACTTGTTTCTCACATTGGTTATTCCGTCAGTCCAGCAAGCCTGTCAGAAATGTTTGAGATGACACCGGGTCACAGACTGCACGTCTTTGTATATAATAGGGGAAGTGTGTATAGTCTGGCTGACCAGGCTATATTTCCCTCTGGGACAATAAAGGTAATTTAGATCTTCTTTTCCCTCACAGGTAACAACATTCTAACAAAATATGCCTTTTTTCTATTGGCAATGAACACTGTGTTTTCTTGTCCATTAATCTGACCACGGGGACCTTGATTTAATGTGAATGTTATCGTTTCTGAAATGTTTTGGTCCCCGAGTCCCTGCCTTTCACTGTAGTCGCTCCTGGACGAGTGTCTCCCTAAAAGCGTCCAACATAAACATAATATAAGCAGTCCCACAGTGCTTTATGTGCCCCGTGCTCTTGTGCAGACTTTGCTCTAACACTTCATTAGTGTTTGTGTCAGTGAAATAAACATAGACTCAGCTTTACAACAGCACCTTGGCGTTAAAAACACATAGATCTGAACATTCATACCGGTCATTAGACATTGCCAAAGGAATGTTTTTTGTCTTGTCTGGAGCGGCCAGTGATCGTAAATATCCACCCCTCGTGCAGCTCCAGCGTCACGAGACACGACGGGGCGTTTGTTGTGTTAGATGTTGCGTTTAGGAGCTCCTCTTTGTGGAGGATTTCTGGAGGGAGCAGTCGTCCTAGTGTGAAATTCAAAGAAGAGTCTCACGGGGGAAGTTGAAAGAGCGGGAAACACTCTGTACCCAGAGGAAGGTAAGTCTAAATGAATTCAGGTTTGTGAAGAGATATTATATAACCGTTTGGTATAGTTTAAAGTGGGTCAAATGACTTTCAGATGTAACATGATTATATTGAATGTACAACTTATGATCGACCTGAAATATGATATGAGAACCTTAATTATGCTTTATTTTGACTTTTACTACAACTTCAGACCCCTTAACTACAATGTAAGTGTTTAAAAAATACCCCTACTTATACCAAACCAAAAGCCCGTAGAAGCCATGGACTGTCAACTAACTGAGGGCACGTGGCTTCCCCCATAGCGTTCAGGGCTAATTAAAGCTCATTCATGCTAGCAGTTTGGCTGGGTTTTTGGAGCCAACTCCAATATTTAGGACATCAGTGTGTTAAGACATGTGGAGGCCAAAAAAGTGTTAATTAATTCCATTAGAGCAAGGGAGTCCGAAGTCTGTCCCCATTTAATTTGATCCTTCAGGAAAAAGGAGGCTACAATTAGTGATATACAGCCTATCTTGGAGGTTGCACTTCTTCTTATGAAGAATCCAGAGTGTGGATTGGCGTTAGAGTGCGGGGGAGGGAGATCGACAAAATATGCAGGATTATTGAAAAGTGCAAATAAAACTAAATACTAGCCTGAGTATGTTTTTTGATGAGAGTGGAGATACTCGGATCCATTACAATTTTACCTAAATAACGTTTTTATTTGACTACCACATTTGATTCCAATACATGAGCATTGAAGACAAAATGTGCTCTTGCTGAATACCAAACCAAACATGTTGAGGAGAGAGTCTGTGTTTTTGACTTTTTCTGCCTCTGGTCTTGTTCTGCCTGATCAAAGATATGGATAGCTTGTTCTTTTGTATCATCAGTCGACGCAGCTCTGGTGGATTCGTTCATATATGTTTTCAAAAGAAGCGGCGTACAGTTAAAGTTGCAGCTGCAGAAGACAATACGGGAAAGGCCGTATTTTCAGGTAATTGGAGCTAGGACTAATACAGTATGTATTAAATTTGATTGCATTCTCCCAGGACAATATATTACGCCACACAAGCGGGCAGGGATTACAAAAATACTGCTCAAATAACCGATTTAAATGCTAAGACACATTCAGTGCAGCATTCACGGAATGGATCCATAATTCAACAACAAAGGGCAGAACACAATAAATCATCTCTTGCATTGTGAAACATCCCATGTGCTGAACCGACTTCTCTGAGCTTTTAACCATGTTGCAAGTTTGTTTACGAGGTCATAACTGCTTGCCACATGGAATATATATCAAATCATTATCAGTACGTTTATAACACAACATTTGGGATTGTTTATGAAAAGCCCAGTGTAAAACTGTACGCCAACTTTGTCCTTCAAGTTGGTTCAGATTAGTTCCAAAATCCGATCATTTAAACACACCTGGCCATAGCAAAGCTTTTCGTTCCACCCTCTGCCAGCACCTACAGCAGATAATACAAAAACATCATCCTGCCAGGTAGGTTTGACTTGGGCAGACATAACAAAGGCTCCTTGACACAAAGTTATTTTTTATTGCTTTTAAACATTTTTTGCACGGTTGCCAGATTGTGTTGAATTTCAGGTTATCTTCCCGGACGCTCTCTCTCAGCCCACGCTCCTCTGGTTTTAATTTGCTGTTGAAGTTATCTCTGGGCCTGGCACAACACAGAAGCGCCGACTGTAAAAATCCTTATTGAAGGTAGAAGTTCCTTCCAGTGCTCGCTGTTGCATGAATCTGGTTTTCTTTTATAACAATTACGGGGCTTTGAATCATGTAAATATGCAATAAAATTTAACGGGGTCGTTGGCAAAGGCTGTAAAAGTATGTGAAATCAGGGGTGCTTTGTTTTAACTAACTAATGAAGAGGGAGTTGCTTAAAGAGGAAAGAATGTGTTCCTGTGCGGGAGGATTACTGGGTTATCATTTCCTATACTCTTTTCTTTACTGACTTTTAATCAGTAAAGCCTTTTGTGTTACGCTGTTTTGTATGAAAAGCACTTGTGGTTGTAGTTTGGGGAAAGTGTATTGATCAAATGTACATGTCGATTAATAATGATCCCAAACCTTAGCTACTACTTATCATTCTATGCGAGAGCAGCTGTCATTCACATAAAAAAAAAAAAACACCTAAAAAGTATAAACCCTTTAGAATTCCTCTCAAATTGGCAGTGACCTCTGGTTACATCAGTCAGTCACTGACAGTTCTGCTCTCACTGGAGGATTATGGAGCATTATGACAGATGACACGGCTTTGTTGTTTATCACAAGAGGAACTGACAGGCCCGTCTGAATATTTTAACACATTTGCTTTTATTTTCAAACTTTTTTTTAATGGCCATGTCAACTATTTGTATACATTTTGGATGCTTAACACGCTCCAAATATAATGTTTAATACATGTGCTCAGCACATGCATATACTATGACAAGTGAGCCACTGACTAAAAGACATAATTGAATCAACATCAACAACATTAGTGTGAGACGGGCAAAAATATATTAGAACATCCAAAGCACATGCCATTGATTCTCCAACAGTTTATAGTATAATGGGCTTATGTTTGCTCTAACAAGCAGCAATAAGTGTGTTTATGCAAATTCACTTGTAACTCAGTAATTACTTGGTGCACAGTTACTTTAATCATCCGTGAAAATACGTGAGTTGGACTCTCACTGAAAAACAATAAAACGTAAAATAAACAAAAGCAAACAGCAGCTGCAAAACTTCAGAGAGGGCGGTGTCACTCTAAAAAAGGTCAGAGCTATTTCAGCGCACTGCCATAGCCAATCTGTCTCTACTCATGTACTACACACACAGGCGAGACGTGCACTATACACATGACATAACACCAAGCAACATCAAGTATGACTCAAGAAAAAACCTGTCAGAAACCCTTTGCTCTACAGAGGAGGGAAACTGAACAAAGAAGAGAGAAAAGTTTTGTTTAAAAAGTTTAAAACGCTGGGTGAATTTCTTTGTTGTAAAGTTCCTCAGATGTTTACTTTAGTGGGGAAGCTGTTTCAACTGTATATTTGAGAAAGCCCCGAAAAAAATAAAAGCACAGAAAATTTGAAAGCTCCAGGTTTGTTTGTGTTTGGCTGACTAAAAGTATTAATGTAATATTTTTTGATGGTTATGGTGTAGTAAATGATGTGCCCGTGCCACCTCATTGCTTTCAATATGAGCTTTCCGACACTATACTCTGAGGCAATTAGAATAAGCAGTGTCGACCCTCTGGACCTGAGTCCCAATAAACAGATTAGCATTTTCAAAGCAGTGGTTCTGAAACGGTGGTCCGGGTACAATGGGTGCCCTGCTTCAGATGGTGCTTGAATGATAAAGGAATGAAACTGATATAAACCATCATTGAGCAGTTCTGCACTTATCATAGCACCATTGATTTGTTAGCGTGCCGTTAGCTTCAAATGAAAACTTGTATTTTCCGTTTACAACAAACAATTCCCACCTTTGCCTACAGAGCATGCTAAAAACACACAACACAACGTCCGTAGTAGTAAATAAGAATCTTTTCCATATACAGACATCATTGTAAGATATAAAAGTGAGTGAGGTGGAAGGGAGAAGGATGGAGGGGCACTAGGTTTATCCAATTGAGGATTTCAGATTCACAGTTTCCTTCACATTGAGTAATTACCTGACCTTCCGAAATTAACCACAGTGCAAACCAAACTGAACCTGAAGGTAGAAAGGTGCCCATCAATGACCAATAAAGTCATTAGTGAAGCTGCAGGAAGTGTTGTTTTGTTCCATTAGCTCGTTCAATTGCAGAGTGGAGGACATGTATTAAGATGGGGGATTTGCAGTATTCCCTTAAGTCTCCTCTGACCTCTGTGCAGAGCTTAAGAAGGGCCCAAGAGAGAGTCCCTGACAGTGGCACTCACTCATGCTCTGCCCTGGGACCTCAACTGTAGAAACCCTATTTAGATCAGGCCCACAGACTTAACACATGAGAGTAACAGAGGGTAAACAAATGTTAATAAAGAAAAGTATGTGTCCAATTAAAGCCTTTTGTGAAAAGAGAAGTGTGCTTTGCAAATATTCTGTCTCTGTGGGATTTTATAACATTTGCTAACACTATAGTCTAGACCTCTACAAACATTTTCAAAATAACTATTGTTTATATATTAGTCTTTTCTCAAAGGTTAACGCTGCTGGACTGAAAACTGATTCTGGCGTCAAATTTAATCCCAAAGCAATACTAGCCAGAAAATAAATGTAACATACTTGTTTTTTTACCAAGCCGCCACAGGTCTGTATCTTTATTATTGCAGGATGGACTTAATGCCTTGATGGAGGTCTCAGCTGTCTCAGTCAGTATTCCACCACATCTGCTGCAAGTAGATTTTTCATATGGTTTATGAGCCTTACAAAAGAAGAAACAAAACAATATTGAGAATAATGCGTGACCATTTCAAAGCATTTTTTACACTTGCAGTGAGTCATAAACGTTGTGCAGAAGTGACATTAGAGAATAGAGCTTTTGTGGAGGCTTGTACTCAACAGTTATTAAAATATGGGATGAAATCTCCCAGAGGTTGGCAGGTAAAAGAATAAAGGTGTGTGTTACAAAATTAGATCAATTTCAGATAACAGAGTGTGTGAGTAAGACAGATCCTAAAGCCTTGTGTGTATGAATGTTTGACACTGCTGTTTAATTTATGCTTCCTCCTTGGGCAAGACCCTTCTCCAAACTTGCTTCCAGAGTTTATGGCACTGGTGTATGACTGTCTTTAAGGGCTTGAGTGGATGGAGTGTTTGCCAAAGGCATAATTTGGCGGCCAAGTCAAAGCTCATCATTGGCGTGTGACTGTGAAATGAATAAAGGATTATAAGAAAAGTGCCATAGAAGCCCAGGGAAATTATTATCATTATCTTGAAACTGAATGCTTGTTTTTTATATGGCGACAACGCCCTCGTATTCCTTTCTGAATGCTGATGAATTGAGATGAAGTTCATCCAAGCACTTATGATTCTTTGTGGTTATACTTCCTTTTGGGTGAATGATGCTTTTTAGTTATACCACTTCAACTGACAAGCTTTTAGTCTGGTGATAAATGTTTAATATGTTTTGTTAAGCCCAATATCACAACGGGAGTAGCCTCACAGGGCTTCACAACAAGGCACGGCAAGGTATTTTTATTTATACTGAGTGTGAGGTAACTCAAAACGCAAAAGTTACTGATCAAACAGAAAATCAGGCAATGAAACAAATATAGAAAATGTAATTCCCCCAGAGCATCCCATGTTCTTAAGCAGCAATAAAAAACAACAACAAAAAAACAGTGGGGAAAAGAAGAGTCCTTGGCGAAAACCACACTGAAATGAGCTACACCGACATTCTACTGGGCTAAAAGGAATGCATACATGTATTTAACACTTAAGATTCACCAATTTACCAACTCACTTAACGCATTAATGTACATAAATAATGGATAGACAACCTCAAGACTTTTTATTTTATTTGACTTGGATAAAGCAAGGTGTTCAGCAAGCTCACTAGTGAGACATATTTTGCTGCTGATACTTACCACACAAAGCACTTATGTTTTCAGTTCTGCAGACATTAACCTGCTCCTGTCTGGTGTGAAATAATTTGAGGGCTTTATGGTGTGACTAAGTGCCGCCAGCAAACAACTCACTCGCTGTATAACGTTCATTCATCATGACCTCATTTCCCCACAAAGTTTTAAGCCACTCAATTTTTCATACAAGTTGTAAGGAAATGTGTAGTATTTACTATCTGGCACAGTGGGTGAGCGCCCCATATAAAACAGCAGAACTGGCGCGGCTCCTCTCTGTGACAAATGAAATGATCTTTTATGGTTTTGAGATGGTTTCAAGTCCATTTTCTCATCTATTTTCACACATGGGAAGCATATGCAGTGCAGCAGAGAAAGTGGTCCATTTTGGCCAGTGCAGCTGTGAGAGGTCTGTGTTTGTAGTCAGCGTGGCTCACAGTGGCAGCGTGTCTTAATGTGGTACATATACAAAGATTATATGGAACCGTACTATACAAGTATTTGAACGTGTATTTTAACAGCAGCATTTGTGGGGGAAAAACAAAACAAAAACATTTTTCTGTTGCATTTAACCTGCCTCTTCTAAAGTATTTTAATGGATCATAACCTGGAATAAAGAAACGGCATTGTGAATGTATATGATTTAATGCACTTAAATTTGAGGTTTTTGGGTTATGTTTTGAATCCCTCTCAGCATTGCAACTATTATTGTGATTGACATGTTACATACATTTCTTGTGTGAATGTTTGATTGCTATGTTTCAACACTAAGTACACAGTGAGAGAAAGATGCAACAACTAAAATAAATGGTAAATGGTCTCAACATATAGAGACGCATTGATTATAAATGACTTAACGCATGTATAACTGTAAATATTGCTGTGGCATTTGCACATGTGATCATTAAAGTGCCCGTGACATTGAGAGGAACATTTTGAAATCAATGAGAAGATTTTGTGTACACAGTGTACTGTATATGAAGGATCACACTCCACATAAACAGTGTTGTACAGAGTTCATGTTTATAAGATTTTGACGTGTGAGGGACCCCATGTCCTTTTGAACTATTGAACCTCCCTTAAGCTTCACATGAGGATACAAGTTCCGCATGCATCCAGTAACAAGAGAATTTGCGTCACCAAATCATTACTAAAAGACACCTTCACATAAGGCTTTAGGTGTCCGTTCAAACCGTGACTTTCCTTCCCCCCCCAAAAAAAAAAAAATACACAAACACAAACCACATCAAATCACTGCTGGCTGCACATCATTCCCTCCAGCCATGAGTCGCTGTCTGCCTTTCCTCCTGTGGCTAAATGTGTCCACCCCTGAGCTCCAAAAACCCTCGGCCTCCTCCTGCCGCGGTGTCCTGGAGCAACCCCCTCGAGCCTGGGACGACATCTAACCCACACCTCTCCACAGGAGCACCCCTCACTCTCTCATCCCTTTCTCAATCACCTTTCTCTACTCCGCTACTGGTTCCAAAACCAACCTTTTATCTTTTTTTGAAACGTCCATACATCTTCACCTGATAATTCCAAAGCTCAAACTGCCTTCACTACATAGCGAGTCACTTTGCTGGTAACAATTAAGTTTTGTTTGTATGAGAATTAGGTATGCTTACTACTGTATTACTTTTCCATCTTTAAAATGTAAGACACGAATGTTTTCTTCTTAGCTAATACAGACCCCTTAAATGCTTTATTGATATTTTTCCACAACAATGTTCAATCCATAAATAAATCTACACATATGGGAATATACTGTTTTGGAAACCACCGCAGTAACAAGTTCAGTTAATTATCTGATTGAATAAACAAAAATAAAAACACACGCTCTGAAAGGTTGTTGAGAGATATGACTGCTTTTATCACAGCGGGTGGACTTAACAGCAAAGTTAAAAAGAAAACACACACAAATATCCACAGCAGCCAGGCAGCACTGAAACTATGAGCGCAATGTTAGCAATGAGACAATGTATATCTACAAAATGGGCAGTTTAGAATGGATTTGTAAAAGCATATCTGCTGTTTGGAAAACGGGCAGGTGGGAAAGAGTCAGTCACACCATATGAAAACCTGAAGTGGTAGAACAACAATGCCCCCTGTGATCTGACATCTTAAAGGAGAGCACAGGTGTCTTTTCTAGAATTGGTATTTTCAATCCCATCTGTCTGCTGACTCCTATCGAAACAATGTGTTGCCTATTGGTGATTTTTACCATCATTCTCTGACTATCATGCATGATTGTGGCTCATAAACCTGCTTTTGGGCACCTCAGCATTGATATTTCACGTTTTATAGTTGAAATGATTATGTGCTGCATGGAACATACAGTGCCTCTCGAAAGTACTAATACACCTTGAACTTTTGCACATTTTATCATGTTTACAACCATAAACATAAAGATTTTATTTTGACTTTTTTACTGAAAGTTCACACACAAGTAACAGACAATTGTGAAGTGAAAGCAAAATGATACATGATTCTGTTATTTTTCAAAAAATAGAAAACCAAAAAGTGGGGCGTGCACAAGTATTCATACAGCATGAATTAATACTTTGTGGAACCCCCTTTTTCTGCAATAACAGCAGCAAGTCTTTTGGGGTTTGACTCTACAAGGCTTGCACATCTAGAGACTGACATTTTAGCCCATTCCTCTTTACAAAACAACTCAAGCTCTGTCAAATTAGAAGGAGAGCATTTGTGAACAGCAGTTTTCAGGTCTTTCCACAGATTTTCAATAGGATTTAGGTCAGGACTTTGACTGGGCCATTCTAACACATTAATATGTTTGTTTTTAAACCATTCCATTGTAGTTTTAGCTTTGTGTTTAGGGTCATTGTCCTGCTGGAAGGTGAATCTCCGCCCCAGCCTCAATTCTCTTGCTGACTCCAGCAGGTTTTCCTCAAATGTCTCTGTATTTGGCTCCATCCATCTTCCAAACCCATCTTACAATCTTACCAGTCCCCGCTGAGGAAAAGCAGCCCCATAGCATGATGCTCCCCCACCATATTTGACACTGGGGACGGTGCACTCAGGACGATGAGCAGTGTTAGGTTTGCTCCATACATAACGTTTGGGCCAAAACGTTCAATTTTTGTCTCATCTGACCAAATGTCCTACATATGACTTCTAGCAAACTTCAAACGGGATTTCTTATGGCCTCCTTTCAATAATGGCTTTCTTCTTGCCACTCGTCCATGAAGGCCAGATTTGTGTAGAGGACGACTTATAGTTGTCCCATGTACAGATTCCCCCAGCTCAGCGGCAGTACGTCGCAGCTCCTCCAGAGTTATCTTGGGGCACTTGGTTACATTTCTTACCAGTGCTCTCCTTGTTCGGTCTGTTAGTTTAGGTGGACGCCCGTGTCTTGGTAACTTCGCAGTGGTGCTATACTCTTTCCATTTCCGAATGATGGCTTGAACAGTGCTCCGTGAGATGTTCAAATCTTGGGAAATCTTTGTATAACTTAACGCTGCTTTAAACTTCTCCAGAGCTTTATCCCTGACCTCTCTGGTGAGCTTCTTGGCCTTCATGATGTTGTTTAGTGACCAATACACTCTGACCACAGCTCTGAGGCCCTCACAGAACAGCAGGAATTATACTGAGAGTAGATTACGCACACGTGGCCTCTATTTAATGGTTTGGGCAAGGTGTGAACTTTCTGCAGTCATGAGGAATGTTATAAAGGCAATTTAATACACTCAGAAAACTGCTGTATGAATACTTATGCACGCCCCACTTTTAACTTTTCTATATTTGGAAAAATAACAGAATCATGTATCATTTTGCTTTCACTTCACAGTTGTCTGTTACTTGTGTGTGAACTATCAGTAAAAAAGTCTAAATAAAATCTTTATGTTTATGACATGACAAAATGTGCAAAAGTTCAAGGTGTACTAGTACTTTCGAGAGGCACTGTATGTTCCATGCAGCACATAATCACTATAAAACGTGAAATATCAATGCTGAGGTGTCCAAAAGCAGGTTTATGAGCCACAATCATGCATGATAGTCAGAGAATGATGGTAAAAATCACCAATAGGCAACACATTGTTTCGATAGGAGTCAGCAGACAGATGGGATTGTAAATACCAATTCTAGAAAAGACACCTGTGCTCTCCTTTAAGATGTCAGATCACAGGGGGCATTGTTGTTCTACCACTTCAGGTTTTCATATGGTGTGACTGACTCTTTCCCACCTGCCCGTTTTCCAAACAGCAGATATGCTTTTACAAATCCATTCTAAACTGCCCATTTTGTAGATATACTTTGTCTCATTGTTAACATTGCGCTCCTACTTTCAGTGCTGCCTGGCTGCTGTGGATTATTGTGAAGATGAGTCAAGTCTTCAAGGAAGTTTGTATGTTTTCTATTTATTTCATTTATTTGTTCACGTTGCTCGGTGTGGCCTCTGCTGGCCGCAAGGGAAATTACCTAAAACATGTACAAGCCACCATTTTTATCTGGCAGCATGCCAACAAATCAATGGCACATTGATAAATGCAGTTTGAGTGCAGGGACAGGTCAAAAGTCGTGTGGTGGACTAAAAATGTGAAGGGCAAAAAAATCCAGGAAATACAGAGGGTTTAATCAAATAAAATCAAACTTTATTTATAAAGCGCTTTTCATACCGAAAGGTATCACAAAGTGCTTTACAGATAACAAACAGACAAACAGGTGCACATGCACACGCACACACCATTAAAAGAACTTTAAAATCTAACACACGGGGAGCCAATGCAGCGACTCTAAAACCGTGTAATGTGGTCCCGCCTCCTGGTCTTCATCAGGACACGAGCTGCTGAATTTTGTAAAAGTTGTAAACCTGAGATACTCTTTTTGGGAAGACCAGAAAGCAGGGCATTACAGTAGTCAATACGACTGGTGATAAAAGCATGCATTAGCGTCTCCGTGTTGGCCCGAGAGAGAATGGGACGGGAAAAAAAGGAGATACTGGACATTGTTTGTCATGGAGTGGGATCCATGACATGGGTAAAGTGGTTGTGGTGCAAAGAAATATTTGTCTGCAGTATTTTAAATTGTAACGTTTACAATTTTGTTTTGTTTCCTCTCTAGGTGTTCCGGCCAAAAGAGTCCCCAGAGAGCCGGAGCGCCTAGGGAGGGGTCCGGGTTCATCCACTCTGCTAAAACGGGAGGGGTGTCCTGGATTGTTTTTAGCTTTATTAAACTGGGTATTTTTAAATTAAGAATTCACTGCGGAGTTAATAAAGATTATATTTTTGGTAGTAATTTTCACTGTTTTATTAATTGGACTGTCTGTAATGGTATGGTCCAATGAGTACCACCTGCTATAAAAGCAGCCCACTCACTCTGTCTGTGTGGGTGCTGCGTGGCGTGTTGCCAGACCTGGTTTTTAAGTTTATTTTTTTGTAAATAAATGCTTCCTTGGCCTGCTTGGGAAAACTGTCTCAGCTCTACTTTGTCCTCCAGAACGCAGTAGGCGTCCTGTGACATGACAAACGTCACATTGTTAAATGGTGTAAAACCTCGACAGATTACCATGACATGGAGAGGAAAACTTTAAAAACTGTTATTGAAAGTATCCCTAAGCCGTTAACTTACATCTGTAACTTATCATTGCAAACTGGACAATTTCCTGATAGTATGAAAGTAGCAAAAGTGATTCCTCTGTTCAAGGCAGGAGATAAACATCTCTTTACAAACTACAGGCCTGTTTCCCTTTTACCGCAATTCTCTAAAATCTTAAAGAAGGTTTTCAATTCTAGACTTGAGAGCTTTAGCGAAAGGTGTAATTTACTCTCGGACAATCAGTTTGGTTTTAGGAACAATCACTAAACCGCACACGCGCTCTTTGATATAACTGAAGAAATAACTAATGCTGTAGATGACAAGAAATATGCAATCGGGTTATTTATTGACCTGAGTAAAGCGTTTGATACAATAAACTATGATATATTAATTAATAAACTAGAACATTATGGAATTAGGGGGGTAGCTCTACAGTGGGTTACCAGTTACTCAAAAAATAGAAAACAATGTGTGAAAATCGGTGTCGAGTTGTCGACAAATTGTGTGTGGTTTACCTCAAGGTTCCATTCTGGGCCCAAAATTGTTTGTAAAACTTCTCAAATACTTTGATTCATCTTGTTTGCAGATGATACAAATATTTTTGCATCAGGAGACGACTTACAACAACTGTGTCGAATTGTTAACTTGGAACTCAAAAATGTCAATAAGTGGTTAAAAACAAAACAAACTATCTTTAAATCTGAGTAAAAGCAAAATGATATTTGGCAACTGTAATTCCAATGCTCAGGAAGCAATTCAGATAGAGGGTGTTGTCATAGAGCGAGTGCATGAAATACAATTCCTTGGTGTTATTATAGATGACAGAATTACTTGGAAATCTCATATTAAATATATATCTACGAACATTTCTAGAAGCATTTCAGTAATAGCAAAAGCAAAGCACATTTTAAACGTCAAAGCTCTACTTACCTTATACTGTTCTCTGATTTTGCCCTACTTATATTATTGTACTGTGGTTTGGGGTAGTACTTATAAAAACACAGTTAAACCAATAGTATTGTTGCAAAAAAGAGCTATCCGAGTAATTCATAAAGTTGGGTTTTTGGACCACACAAGCTCATTATTTTCCAAATCAAAGATTGTGAAGTTTTGTGACATTGTTGAGTTCCAAACTGTACAGATGTTATACAGAGCAAGGTATAAATTGTTACCAAGCCAAATACAAAGAAGGTTTCAAGAACGCACTGGTCGTTATGAATTACGTGATGAATTAAACTTTAGGATTCAGAAAGATAGCACAACTTGGAAAAGTTTTAGTTCAACAGTTAATGGTGTACAATTGTGGAATAAACTGGAGATGGAGTTGAAACGATGTCCAAACATCAGCCTGTTCAGATATAAATACAAATAAAAGACTTTTGAAAAATATAGAGAGGAAGAAATGCGTTGCCACTAGGGGGAGCAGTGGGATCGATTTATGTGTATTTTTTCCTCTATAATCAAGGAAGAGTGTTGCTGCTTGGAACGGTTGTCATTCTATCGCTCAAATTATAAATTGAGAATTAGGGTTGGCAGGTTGTGGATCTGTTGAGACCCAACAGGCTCAAGACCTTGTCTGTTAATGCACCACTCAGCATAGGAACATCATTCATAAAATCAGCTGTTAGGGCAGCTGGGTGGGGGTTTGTTGGTGGGGAGCTTATTGCCCTCTTCAACTGGCCCGCGCAACACCCTGGCTTTTTAATGCACCACACTATGCAGGGATTACATCATACTTCACACATAACTCAAATAAATAAATAAATAATAATAACAATAATAATTCAACTCCAATTAAAATTATATTGAGGATGGTAATGACAGCTTGGAAGTAGCAAGATCTCCGAGTATAATAAGTATTAATGCTTTTTAATGCATTACACTATGTAGGGCTTTCATAATACATTATACCAAAAAAAAATAATTATAATATATACAAAAAAATAAAAAGAGGAAATTGTACACAAATTGATATTATACTGGGGATGGTAATGACAACTGGGAAGTAGCAGGATCACAAAGTATAATATATACTGCTGCATAGTAACGTGCCTTTATAACATTAAATAGTGACTTCCGGTAATGTTACACTAGTGATGTTTGGCATTGGTAACAACTTGTAAGAAATATATTAATGATCATCATTTGTTACTTGCTCAGTACTAGACATTGTACAAGAAATGAAACAGCTGTTGTTGTGTTTTGTAGGCTTTGATTGTTAAATGAAAATGTTATTGTTTTTATTTTGGGGGTGGGTGCTTATAAGCCTTTTGCTTCGGCCCACTCCTTTTGAGCAGACTAACTGCTCAAATAAACAGATAAACTAAACTAAACTAAATTTTGCATGATATTTTCCAGGACTACACCATGTAGTCACACCAAAACCTAAACCAAAGGACACAGAAGCACGCAATTATAACGTAAAACACTTGGAAATGCAATACGACAATTTCACAGAATGGTTTTTGGATAAACATAGTGCTAAACCAGACCTAAACTGAATTCTACAGAAACAGAACTTCATAAACCCAATAAAGCAAACAGAAAACTCTCCTACTACATTGAAATGTAGTAAAGCAGACGCTCATCTGCTGTATCACCCACCCCACAATTTGATGAACACAAGTCTACATTAACCTCAAAATGCCCTTGTCCATAAACAGGTCATCTGTCCCATAAGATTTATCTGGTAACACATGTTGCGTAATTGTTTCTTATTCATCTATGTCTTTGCAATTCTCCTTTCGGACTTTTAATTGCATTTCCAGCCATAACCACAGACTCCTGGAAGAGCTGGCCCGCTGAGTATTTGTGTTATTTGCATAGAGAGGCTAAAATTAAATTCTCGCTGCACATTCCTGACAGCAGGATCACCTCTGGCCAGACGCGGAACACAGAGCGGTCGCTTCTATTAACGCTTACGAGGAAACAATACAATTGCAGAACTGGATAGGGGAGAGGTCTCTGTTAAGCCTGAACATTTGCATATTATTTCTTAAAATCAACGTTCAGTGCACTTATTTACAGAGCTTTTTGAAGTCTAAACTATTGACAAATTTGATGAAAAGACAGGTTATCTTGTTGTTTGCAATTATATTGCAGTGTTGAAATCAGCATATCGTTTTGACTGTAATACATCTCGCAGGCATTTGTGTTTGGAGAGGGAGATGCATAACTTACTGCTAATGTTTCCCTAAGCAAGTCAACAGGAAGTGCTTTCCCGCAAGAGAAAACCATGCATAGTTACTGTTGTTGTTGTTGTTGCTGGACGGCCCACTAATACCATCCCAAGAGGGTCTTTGAGCTTCTTTTCTGCTTGAATTTGATTATCAGATGTAAAATGAAAAGGAAAACGATCTGGACAAGTACAAGTGAAAAAAAAGGAGAAAAAAAAAAAGGTTTAACTCACCTAATCATTCGACATGACAGACACAATCTTCACTGACTCTTCCTGATCTGACAATGAGGACATAAGCTTCACTCAGGACACTGAACTTGAAATATTTTAATTCAAAGACAATAAAACAAACCAGCTAAGCGATGTGGATCCTGACAAGTATTTTTTTCATAATATATGTCGTAACAGTAAATATTATCAAGACAATCAAATTTCACTACTAGGCAAACCAGAAAATATGCCAATAGTCCATTTAAATTGTCGTAGCTTGTATGCTAATTTTGAACATATAACAGATTATCTGAATAAACTTAGTTTGAATGCAGCTATTATTGCGTTATCGGAAATATGGATAAAGGGAATTTTGGGTTTGAGGAGTATCAAATGTTTAATCTAAACAGAAAACATAAATCAGGAGGTGGAGGTGCACTGTATGTGCACAAAGATTTCAATGTAAAATTGGTTGATAAAATGACAATGGCAATATGTTTGAATGTGTGACAATAGAAATAATTCTTGAAAACAGGAAAAATATATTAGTCTCTTGTATCTACCGAGCACCGGGTGCAGATATTGAAGGTTTTATTGAACAAATTGAAAATATATTCCCTTATAGTAACCACAAAGATGTCTTTATTTGTGGGGACTTCAATATTGATTTACTGAAAGCAAAATCGCATAAACCCACGGAAAAATGTGTGGACACGTACAGTCTGTCACTCTACCCTTTAATCACACGCCCCACAAGGATAACGGCACACGGTGCTACACTGATTGATAATATCTTCACAAATGTTCTTGACAATATGACAAGTGGAATACTGATTAATGATATCAGTGACCACTTGCCAGTTTTCACTCTATTTGAAATACAACAAAAAAGTAAGAATAACAAAAGTACGTTTATGGTAAAGACTGTAAGATTAACATCTGAGCGCTCGATAAATGCTTTCAAGCTGAGTTTGTCAGATCAGGACTGGAATAATGTCCTTGGAGAACAGATGTGTCCCATGGATGACAAGGGGGTTACTGAACGCATGTAAAAAGAAAAACTTCTTATATAAAACATTTACAAAAAAGAGAACATTGGAAACAGAAACTAAATATAAAAAATATAAGAACAAACTAACAAGTATAATAATTTTTTTTAAAGAAATTACTATAGTAATATGAGTGAGGTCAATAAAAACAACATGAAAGGACTATAGAAAGTCTTAAATCATACGATGTCTAAAGACTCAAAAGCTGCAAGTTACCCAGACTAAATGATTAAAAATTATGAGAAAAAAAGGGAAGAGTGTAGTTAATGCGTTCAATGACTATTTTGTCAATATTGGGCCGTACCTGGCATCAAAAATAGCCAAAACAAACAGTGACGACTCTCAACATAAAAATATGAATGTACACTCCTTTCTCACGAGAACGAATGAAAATAAAATAATTAAAATAGTTCAAGCTTTCAAGAACAAAAAATCTACTGATTGGAACGACTTTGACCTGAACATGATAAAAAAAATAATAATACAAAACATATCTATGCCTTTAACACATATATGCAACCTATTCTTTTTAACTGGTGAAATCCCTGACCTCATGAAGATTGCCATGGTTGTTCCAATTTATAAAAATGGGAATAATCATCAATTTACAAATTATAGACCGATACTTCCTCAACTATCCAAGATTCTGGGAAAACTTTTTGCTGCCCGCCTGGACAGCTTTGTGAATAAACATAACTTACTCAGTGACTGTCAGTATTGGTTCGAAAACAATAGGTCAACTGCACATGCATTAATCAATCTAAGCGAAGAAGTTATCAACAATATTGATAATAATCTGTATTGTTTGGGTACATTCATAGACCTCCAGAAAGCTTTTGACACTATAGAACATGAAATACTCTTAAATAAACTAAATAATAATGGCATTAGAGGGATCACTAACAATTGGTTGAAGTCCTATTTGACTGAAAGACAACAGTATGTTCAAATTGATGAACATGTATCAGGATGGAGGAATATAATATACAGGACCCCCAGGGGTCGATTTTAGGACCTAAATTGTTTCTGCTATACATCAATGCTTTGTGTGAAGTTTCAACAAAGCTAAAATGTATATTATTTGCTGATGACACAACTATACTAGGCTCCATCCAGCAAAGACCTACAACTGCTCATATCAGAGGTCACAACAGAAATATACAAACTCAAAGTATGGTTTAATAGAAATAAACTATCACTGAACTTATCGAAAACAAAAATGATTTTATTTGGCAAACGGAATAGTGACACTCAGATTCAAATCAATATTGATAATGTTCAAATAGAACAAGCTTCCAATTATCAATGCTGTCAATCTTAGGGTTAATGCTGAAACTTGCACTGTTGAATCGCACAACAACATTATTGTAATGTACCCGGAATGTAAATTAATTTTGAATATGGGGGTAGGCACTTATAAGCTTTCTTGCTTCGGCCTTCTCCTTTTGAGTTTTTGTTAATTTATTCATTTTCTACTCTGCAACTATGTTAATGTAAATAATGTAAATAATCACAATGTAAATAATGTAAATAATCACTGTGTGAGACATGATGAATGTAATATCCATTCCATTGCAATTAACTGTACTATTAGCCGTGAGTGTCATTTGCTCAAGCGAGTTTAATGGCCGTAAACACACTGCCATATCAATTTGACATTTCACTTTGACAACCACACAGCAGAACATTACAGGTCGTATATTGACAACTCACAAAAGTTGCAAAATATGCCAGTGATATGAAACGTGCTCCTGATAACCATCTTCACACCAAAAATGGAGATGATCAAAATAAAGTGTTAATAAAGCCCAGACTAAACCGGGAGTTAGCAGCGATCTTTATATGAAAAAAGTGCTGAGAAGACTTACAGCCACACTGCGTAACATTTCATCTGTAAATAGAATAAAATACAAGCATTCATTCAGTCTTATGTCCGCTCTTCATGATACGATTTGACTCAGAAAATGTGTCTCGACTGGAAGTGGGCTCCCCACTCCTCTGACCTGACTCGTTTAACAGGCACGGGACATTACGAGACCACGTCTTGTTGCTGATAACAAATAAACTCCCACTTGGATAACGCGCGAAATCAGAAGAATAGCAACAAGTCCAGTCGAAGAAGATCCAATGCATAGTCCTTTATTTGGTCAAAAACATATCCACAAATGGTCAAAACATAATCCTTATTTTGTCAAAAATGTATCCATCCCGTATCAACTAGTGCATTCTTCATAGCCCCCTTAAGTTGGTAAAGCATAATCCTTATCTTTGTCGGAGCGATACGTATCCCATGGCTAATTCAGAAGGAGCGCCCCGAGCTCGCTTGGGCGAGTCTTATATAGGCGTCCGAGCAGTGAATAACACATAAATCTGTCAACCTCAAAGAGTTATGTTTTACACTTCCAGACACTAGTGTCAGCTTGATAAGCTTCATGTATAGCGCCCCTGTAGTTCCCCGCACGTCCTCTGCGTTATCGGCGCTTTGAATTAAGTAGCTTCGGCCTCGAAGCGTCAAGTTGATGGCTAGCAGGTACTTTCCCACCCTCCTTTACATCATGGGAACGTCTCTACGTCCGGCTATCTGGACTGTTATCTTGGCCTAGCGCCCACCGCGGCACGCTTCACACGGCACGTGCCATGACACGTTTGCTGAGTAGGTGTTTTTCTGCCGTCTACTGTACTCTTTTCCCACAAGCTAAACCTGGCCCGTGATTGGTCAGAGACCCAGCTACCCACGTGATGTTACCCCTCTCCAACTGTCCCCACTTGACCTAGATCCCTATGCATTTGGATATATACAGTTGTGGCTATCCAAGAAGCTAATCCCCCAGTGGATAGTCTACGCATTACACTTAATATATGGAAGATCATGTTTCTCCCCCATCCCAACTAAGTCATACTCCCACAGCTTAGAACACTTATGCATTGAGTTTTACCTTTTACCTTAACATAATGATTATGAACCTCTTACACTATAACACAGTCTTAAAGAACAATTATATAGGCTTATATGGTGTCTACAAGTTCCCCACCATTAGTTACAACATTTAGACAGCTTTTATACCACAGCAGTCTCCGTGGACATGTTGCTGCTTTGAACTGAGTAAAGGTATTTAAAGTGCACATGAGAGGTTTTAATGCGTTTGAAAATATGACTTTAGACGTTTAGATAACATCAGTTGCGTAATTGTCATTTTATTTCAGTGAAGCAGCCATTTATTTTTTGGGGCAGACACGTTATTTTTATTTGGAATTTTTAAGCTACTTTAAGTGACATAGATAGAGGTAAAGTTCCATAGCAGTTTGACTCATTTCCCATTGACAAGGTCGGCCCGGCAACAGTTTGACATTGTTTGCCTTCATCTATGTCACTTCCTGTCAGTGTCCAATACCACAGGTAAAAGGAGCCGGAGGCAAACACATACACAATACACTGCCTCGCCTGCCCCTCCTCTCTCTCTCTCTCTCTCTCTCTCCCTGCCATCGCTCGCCCTCACTATCGTCTCATCTCCCTCTCTCTCTCTCACACACGCGCTCAGTAGCTGCGCTCTGACGGACGGGGAAGCACTACCCGGGGAGGACTTTAGTGGGAGCGTCTTCTATTGTACTTTGCCGTCACACCTCTATCTATTTCCCCACTGTATCCGCGCCTGAGCTGCACTGCCCGCCCGGCTCCTGTCATGAACTGCCATTAGTGCACAAGCGCTCCGGTTTCCAGAAAAAAAAAAAAAAAAAAAAAAAAAAAGGATAAGCGGGATCTAGCATTTTACAAAGAAGACGGTGAAGAAAAAGAAGAAGAAGAAGAAGCCAGGAGCAACAGGGTGGTGGACTGCGCAAGCGGGATCAAGATATTTGCCTACTACATTCAAGACAGGTCAGTAAGTTATTATTACTACACTGACAACTGCTTTTTAAAACAAATATTACTGCCATGGCATGTCAAGACGTTGTGTGTATCCCTTCGCATCCTGTCTGGTTTGTAATTTTGATTGATTGTTCACATACGGCTTTTTTTGTTTGTTTTACAATGAGAGCAAAAGTCGATATTTTGAACCCACTTTAGATACTTTCCACGTTAAGCCCAAAGTTATGTTTCGTTTCTTGTCATATTTCCTTTTCCAATTGATGTCACGACAGCAAACCATCAGTCAATCCATTTGCAGCCGAGTTAAATGCCATCACTGCGATTCCAGGTGTGGATCCCGACGACTTGTGCACCCCCTCGCATAGTTTAACCCTCACGACTATTTTTTTTCCAAAGCTCTGTGCCATTCCGCATCTCCGTACTTCGAGAAGACACTACGGGACGGGGCTTCCTCGCTCCCGTCTCTTCCTCCCGAACCTTCTCTCCACTCGCACAGGAGGCAGTTAAGCGCGGATGGGCAGCCCATAGCGAGCAGCCGGTAACTTGGAAACAGGCGTGTAGGAGAGGCTTGGCGGCACATGACGGGGTTTAGGTGTGAGAGCGACAGAAGGAGGGAGGAAGAGACGGGAGATTCCCTTTGTTCGTTCAAGACAAAAGCAACAGAAAGACCTGGGCGCTCAGAAACGGCACCGTGCAGCGAGCTTTGTATGATTTTTTTTCCCCACATAGCGTTGAACTCTGTATCGACATCATGTTTTATCAGGATTTTTACCCTTTTTTTTTTTTTAAAGGCAAAGAACAAATTTGCACAAAGGGCAGACTTATATCAAGGAAGATGGAGCTGTTTCACGAAAGGGGACACCGCTGCGGTCGAGGTCTATTAGTTCAGGGGTAAAGGCTTACTTTATTGAACCAAACAACGAATATCCCTTCAACGGGGTAGTATTGCTATTGGGTGCTGTGGATTCGGCATCAGTTCGGCCCAGTCCAAAAATGAAGAAAAATACTGCGTGTGAGGCCCTTAACAGCATTTTCCTCAATTGACTATGCCACACGATATCTGCAAAATGCGTGCGAGCTGTGGTAGTAATGAGTGAGCACTCGCGTTTAATTACCTCAGAGCGATTCACACTCCGCACCACTTCAACGACAAGAGAATAGGACAATTTAGCTGAACAGCGGCAGGCTCCTTGTAAATATTGCTCGTCCTGGGTGCGTCGCTCCTGCAATTTCTGTAATGAATGGTTGAGCAGCTTCTTTTTAATTCGCCCAATAAACAAGATTCCCCCCCCCCCCCCCCCCCCTCTCCTTCGTTCCAATTGTGTTTACCTAAACTGTGTGATCTGATGTTACCCATAGAAACCCATTAAGCTCACTTCAGCGATTGCACTTCGTCACTGACTGGTTTCCGAGAAATGTTTTCCTCCTTGGTAAGATAAGATGAAATGTGAAATGGTGCTTTATGGCCTCCATAACTCCATAAAAGCAATCAGACGGCTGTTCCCATGGTGTAAAGTGTATGTTTTAGATAAAATAAGGGCTAAATAGCTGTTATTCTGGACTGTTGTTTATCGAGAGACATCGGATGAGACGGAGCCGCACTTTGCATAAATTTTAGGGACAGCAGAAGTGTGAAGTGGAAGTGTTTGCCAGCTATGAGCAAAATGTGTTTATACAAATCCTCAACAAGAACAGGCTTTGAAAAGGCTCATTCATTTGCCTCTTTTGTTGAGTCTGTAAACGCTTTTTATTTCAACTTTTATCGCTCCTATTGTGAAGACTGGTCACCTCGTTGGATATATGTGATGTTTTATATATATATATATATATATATATATGTTTTGGTGGTGACTGTCTCGGACTAGGACTTTAGAAACCATGACAAACATAACAATGCTCAAACCCAGTGGGAATGAAAAACAACCACAACCCCCCCATTCCCTTTAAGAGTTACGGGTGTACGGTGCTCTCTATAGGAGCGTCCGGTGAGCGGGGGGTCGGGACAGCGTCAGGGCAGTGTCAGCCCTGGTCATCGTCATTTATCACCAGTGGGACGTTTTGCGGTGTCACCTTGTCCTGTGCACTGCAGAAGCCTGCCTCATAGGGACAGCCCATCTCTCTCGACTTTGCTGCGAGCGCAATACACTGACATTGACTTTGCCCCACAGAGGCACAGCGGGCGGTATAGTTCGTGCAAAGTGTTGGTCATGGAAAATACATAGGCTTTTCAACAATGTGCTTTTAATACAGCAGAGTGCATTGAATCATTTTGATTTGTGATGGGGAAAAAAAAAGAAAGAAAATGGTTGTAATTGGTGTCCTATGTGCCTTTGTATATCGCATTAAAGGGACTAGATGCAAGTTGGTCATTTTTATACTAACTACTGCCACCTCAGGTCTTACGCGAAACTGCAGTCTCTATATTACGCTTGTGCATGACGGCAATTCGGACCCGAATTAACACCTTTTTGAGTTTTGAGTGCAGGATTTTAGAGGCCGTTGTGGTGAATATAGGTTTGGGCTCATTCTACACATTAGGACATGGCTGAAACATGTAGGGGAGGAAAATACATAATTTTAAACTCCGTATAGTCCCTTTAAGGTTTTTTTCCTTAATAAACCCAGATTAGATAAATTTAAGTCCAGGTTTAGGTCTATTTTTATACGCTTTTTAGACCTGGTTTAGTCCACATTTGGTCTGAGGTGGTACCTTAAAAGTTTGAGGGCCACTTTTTTAGTAGACTGACAATGGCAATAAAACCTATTCTGATCACGTCTGTCAATCGACACTGTTAGAGGATAACATTAAATCGCTATTTATCATACTGGGTCAAGCTGTACAGTCGTACTATCTCTGTCATAGCCTTGACTGTGGTGCTCAGGCGCCCACTCTTAGCCACTGAATGTTTTGCTTGCGTATCAGTATGACGCTCGAGAGGATATTTATCCTTTTTCGGTGGAAGCATAGACAGACTTGAATGGCAGGGCTAGTGCAATGTCTCGAGTTTATGTCTCCGGGGTCCTGTACTGATGGTAAATACACTTCTCCTGTATAAGACATCCAGACTGCTGCCTATTCGTCATCTATCCTCTCGAACACCATTGTTAATTCTCTAACAGACAATGCAAATATAAAGCATTAACAGCAAAAAGCAACTCAAGATGGATCAATAAATCAATGACCATTCAACTTGTTTCTTCAGTAATACATTAAAAATAATATGCAGCTGCAGCAACAACAACAAGAAAAGCGGACGCACAAAAGCTGAGGTTATAGGGGTTGAGAGAATCAGTGGTAACTCGCTTTCAAATGATCCACTCTGCCTGGCCTCTTTAGAAGATTTACAACTGGATTAAACGTTCTGAGATGTTTGATAAGCAGAAATGCTGCTGAGTGTTTGTTTTTTTTCTCCCCCCCAAACCTGAATCCACCTGCGAGACGTCGATAACCAAATTCATATCACGCCTTCTGAGTTCCTCTGCTGTGGCCATCTGAGCACCAAAAGCACCCTCAGCGCCAGGAATAAAGCCCAGCCTACACGAGGCGCTGACAGCCAGTCTGAAACCTGAACACCGGTTTGGTCACCCGCTCTGAATTGGGAATGCGTTTGGACGTTTGCACCTGTCCTGCCACCGAGCGGTAACGATGTCCTTCCGCCTCTGTGTCACTGCGACCTTTGTGTTGATTATAATGTCCTGAGGCAAAGCATGGGTTTCAAGAAATGGGGATGGCCAAAGAAAGGAAAGGTTTATCGATGGTTACGCTGTATGAAAAAAAATGGTGAGGCACAAATCCCGACTTGCAAAAACGCTGTGCCCACACTATTAAAACCCAGCCCCTGCATTTTGTTGATGTCAAGTTAAATTACGAGGATTTCACAAAAGGTGAATGCAATCCCAGTCAGTATGTTGTTGAACTGGAACCGAACAAAAAAAAAAATAAGAATAAGAATACAATAAATACAATAAGCAATTATTTGTCCCATCTTATTGATTAAAAGGGCTTTGTCCAATTGTCCAATGCAGTCGTCCAATTGTCTCTTGAAGAACAGGGGTAGATGTGACCTGTAAAACCAAATCTACTCAAAAATACAGAGAGTAAAGCGATGGGCTCTTGTTACTGCATTTTACGCACGCGAGGCTAAAGTTAAGTGGAATGAATATCTTAACATTTTAATTGCACAACAAGAGATTTGGCTGTTGGAAACATTGCTGTGGGACAATTACAAGCCTGCGCCATTATTCCAGTGGCACTTATCTCTTTTTGCAAATGAACTTGTTTGGAGCTCAAGAATCCATTGCATTTTGACGTTCAAAAAGCAAAGTCTCCCGCAGGATTCCTCCCGGTCCTAAAACTCAATTATCATTCTGTGGCTTTAAGTGTGACCGCGATAATGCACCTTTTTCTAATTGTGAGAAAAATGTCAACCACTTTTGGCCAATTTTTATTGCGTCTAAAAACTGAAACCACTTCGGTCCGTGGAACAGATCTTGTTTTTGCTGTGCTTCCAGGAACAGATGAATAGGGATCAAATGTTCAAAATCAGTTAAAAGCAAGCCCTGTTGAGTGCAATCTGTGCTTAAGTGGAAGAATTTGATTTTCTGAAAGCCTCAACGCCCGGCACTTCTCACCCAAAAATATCCCATTGAATGGTCTCCAACAGTGGGGAAAACTGATTAATAACAGCAACAGCTACAGCGGAGGCAGCCAAATATCCGCACACACCAGAAATAATCAGGGCCACCCAGCATTCAGCACAGTGCCTGATCTGTGGAGCTGAAAACACAAATTCATTTAGTCATATCTGGGCTGTCAGTGAGATATCTTCATAAGGTTTGCCCTGCTGGGTCTTGTATGTGGGTGGACTGTGTGCTGCCTTTGGCTTTTGTTGGAATACATATGGTTAGAACATGTGTTGCATGAAGTTAAATGGACCTGCAATGTAAGGAGCGATATTGCCATTGTATGTTGGCTGTAATCCCATGTATAAAACTAAGTTGGATTAATTTTCACTTTTTGTCTCATCAAAAAAATTTACGTCGATCCTTGTGCTTTTTTTATAGCCATTTCTCCATAACTGTTCTAGTTTGGTCATTTAAAAATTAAATTGCATCAAACACATTATGGACCCCCAATATTTCGCCTCTGCCTCACCATTTGTCAGGCTTTAGCCCAATGGGCGATGAACGTGCTCTATGTCCTCATGGTGCTGACATTGCTGTAATACCACCCCCTGGTGGCCAGGGGCGACTCTAAAAGACACTTGGTAGACAGGATTCTAATGGGACTTCAGACCAGCTTAAAAGCCTGTCTCCAAAGAGTTTTTCTTTTTCTAAAAATCGCTATGACCCATGTGACAATGCTGGGCCGGGTGAAATATTTTCAACCACGCTGGTTTTTGTCAATCAGGCTCTGGAGCTCTGTGGAGGCTCCGCCCACCCCATGAGCGCAGGGCTTCCCACCTTTTTGCCCTTTCAAGGAACAGGCTGCGTAGGAGGAGACTCAGTGGCCATCTAAGTTTCACAGATGACTTGGGGCGGAATCATAGACTGTATAAAGAATAGACAGCTCCTCCTCACTCCTCCCCGTTTACCAAAATGACCACGTTCGTGGGGGAAATCATGGCGGATTTACAGGCTCCTCCTCTCCAGCTCTGACGAAGCATGTTCCTAAAAAGGGCATAAGGGAGGAATCTTGACTGTAGACCCGGCCCTGCTTGGGCCTCGCGGGGCGTGTAATGGGCGTGTATTTCTGTTGTAATCACGCCCATGGCCAGGCAGCGACGTAAACGGCCTGTCAATCAAAGTCAGGCTCTCATTAATTACGCAAGATTTCTAAAATTCTTATCTACGATAAAAACCCTGGTGCCCCATATTGTTTTTAACCCAGCGTAATCACAGGAGGAATATGTAGCTCTAGCCACTTCTAAACCATTAAGCACCAGGCATTAACGTTGTTTTTAACGTGTCTAAAGTCCAATGCATTGCAATGGGGGAATAGCGGTCATATGGAGGTACTACACCAAAGGTGGAGCAATGGCGGCCTCCAGTGTCGTAGTCAAAAAGCAGAGCAGTCAGCGGCCATTGGGCTGAATAAGTAATCATTTATCTCTAATTATTATATCTATGCTTGAGCCCCACCTGGCCACGCCCCCGGGTCAAAAGGTTTTCACTATTTTCTTTTCAAAATGTGTACAAAATAAGCAATTTGTTGTCGATAGAAATTGCATATACTTTAGCCGCAATGATCCGGGGCAGTTGGGAAATCCTTTGTTAATATTGTAATAAAAAAAAAACATTGAAGCCAAACTAATTTGAATAACCCGGCTGTGTATCTTAAGTCTTTTATATTTACACATCAGGGACATTTGAAAGTGCACTTCAGACCCACAAAAGAAACGACTGTTCAGCGAAACTGGAAAACAAAGTAGTTGAGCGTTGATTGTTCAGTAAAACCCACAGCAAAGCTATATTTTAATTTCATCCTCCAGTGAACAAGGAGACAGGTTGAGGAACAAGAACTGATTTGTGTACACACATTTGTGCAAACATTAGCATATAGTTTGTCTCTGGGACACTCCTAAATTGATAATAACTCAGGACCAGCATGTGTAAGCGGCTCCTATCATCCAACTGCGGTGCTGTTGGATTTAATTACCATTCGTGACAGCAGACCAGATCAGTTATTGAGAAATGCACAAAATGCAACTGTCTTGTGGTTTGCTTTCATAGTATGAATATGAGAACACCTTTAGCTATACAATGTTTACATATCCGTGGTACAACAGGACATGTTGTATTGATTGACATGACATGGACATGATTTAGAAGAGCACTGATATTTATTTATTAGAGCCCTTATGAAGTTGCTTTTGATGGCGGCTTCCCCATTGTACTGTACGCATCTTCACTGAGCAGCCGAATCCAACAAAAGCCTTTCATGGAAGAAAAAATGGACTAAAAAAAATGTAATAAAATAAAATAATCTACTGCTCCTTCCCGCCGCATGTGGTCCTGTCTGCTTCACTTGTGTAACCGTTCAATGTCAGGGGCACAGAATTGGTTACCACTTTTAACCCAAGTATCCTGTCAATGCTAACACATTTATACTGGGAGAGCTGCTGCTTTTTTATTTTTTACACTCGATTTGTTTGCGACTGACTTCAAATGTTTCTTACATCAAATGATTTCAATATGTCAGTCTCCAAAGCATGGGGTACAGTGCTTTGAGCTCCTGTGCTACCGGCAGCAGACAGGCATTTCCTCTGTCTATAGAAATGAAAGGCTGATTGAATCATCAAATAACAAAGGCGCAGCGGGGAGCAGACTGGGGTTCATATAGGGTTTTAGGAATATTTTATGGCAAGAATCCAATGGTACAGTATGCAGTCTTTTCAGTGATTGCAGGCTGCATTGAGTAAAATAAAAACATCTTCAGATGTCAATGTTATATTCAAGCCTTCATCCATTCATTTGTTTACGGAAGTACAATGTTGTTGTATTTTTGAACATACTAATGGCACACTAATATTTTGACTCATGGGCTTTATTAGTCAGTACTGTTTAGAAGATTCACAACAGTTCTAAGAAATTATTTTGATACAGTTGTTACTGTTGTTATAGTTGCTCAGTTGGTAGATTGTTCACGTTTTGATTCAAAGGTTGGTGGGTTGATCCGAACCCCCACCAGTGCATATACTGCCACTGTGTCCATGGGCAACACACTTGTGCAGGTTAGTGAATGCGGGAGGGTGTGAATGGTTCCTTGTAAGGTGCTTTGAGTGTCCAATGGAGGTAGAAAAGCACAATACACTGTAAACGTGACAATCTCTGTGTGGAGTTATTATATTTCCCCCATGTCTAAGTCTCTGGTTTCCCTCGTCAACCCCCAAAATACAGCTGGGTGCTCTTGACAAAGATCCTGGCTCCAGATGTGTAGATGGATCCCTGTCCAGACTCACTGCTCTTGACAGGTGAAAGGGTCAAATGCAGAGGACTGGAGTCACAGGAGCCGTATCAATGCCCCTTTAATAATCAAATATCTACAGGGTCAGGTATTTTTCCTCCTTATGATTACAAAGCAAAGCAGGCACCGGGAAGCTATGAGGCGTTCAAGGGTTGTGGGGGAATAAAAGTTCTGCACTGTAAACCTAGTTCTAAATGGAAGTATTATGTTCATCTATCCATCCATCCATTTTCTTCCACTTTTCCGTTGCCGGGTTGTGGGGGCAGCCATTGGAGCTGGCCTACTCACATAGCACCAGCCCCTATGGCTCCTCCTGCAGGTGCTGGGTCCACAGAAGGACGGCCTCATGGTTCAGTTGGTCTCTCATAAGGGGCTTCTGAACCGCTCTTTGTCTGATCTGTTTGCCATGGGGTACCCTACCAGGGGACACAAAGCCCCCTACAACAGAGCTCCCAGGATCATTTGGGCGCTCAAATCCCTCCACCACGATGTTAAGGTGGCGGTTCCAGGAGGGGAGTATTATGTTCTAAATGCAAACAAAACGGGGGGCGAGCTTTGGAATCATGATTTTACGACTGTACTGAATGGTGCCCCTTCCATTGTTTTAGAGCATAGAATTTGATGAAATGGCGAGAACCTTCCCATTGATCTAGACTTCACTGAGGCTCGGGCAAGTATTGACCAAGTGGAAAGAGTTAAATCAGGCATGTTCACAGTTCACAATCAAACGCCGCGGTGGGAATTAGAGGTTGAGCAAATATTTACCATTTTGGACTTATGTATGATAATGACTTTCAGCGCCTCCAGTTCATGAATGAATAATCAGCCTCATCAATTTTCTTACTTGCTTTGTTGTAGCAAGCTTTTAGCCGGCTGAATGAGGTCAAAGGTGAATTCCTATGGGCCATAAAGCTACAACATGACCGTCAGATATATTGACTTCAGTCATAGTTTTATTCGTTCCTATGACCTGTAACCAACATAATGAACGGGGATAATGCTGTATGGTCTGAGTGACTTTGTATTTAACCTTTGTTCAATCGAAGCGTCACTCAATATCAATGAATATGCCACCCACCACCACCACCACCAATAATCCGAGAACTTCATCAAAGGCCTCCACAGACCCTCCCCTCCCCCCTGCTCTCTCCATCCAAGAAGAGAAAGTGCGCCGGCAGTTCCTGAAACTGCGGAAGGCCCCCGGGCAGGATGGTGTCTCCACCTCCACC
Source organism: Proterorhinus semilunaris (assembly GCA_021464625.1). NCBI lineage: Eukaryota > Metazoa > Chordata > Actinopteri > Gobiiformes > Gobiidae > Proterorhinus > Proterorhinus semilunaris. Next base: position 23,134,371 of record CM038356.1, on the reverse strand, counting down.
CTGAGACACTGCGCAGATCAGCTGGCTCCTGTCTTCACAGACATTTTCAACACCTCCCTGGAGTCATGCCACCATAGACTGTATAAAGAATAGACAGCTCCTCCTCACTCCTCCCCGTTTACCAAAATGACCACGTTCGTGGGGGAAATCATGGCGGATTTACAGGCTCCTCCTCTCCAGCTCTGACGAAGCATGTTCCTAAAAAGGGCATAAGGGCGGGATCTTGACTGTAGACCCGGCCCTGCTCGGCCCTCGCGGGGCGTGTAATGGGCGTGTATTTCTGTTGTAATCACGCCCATGGCCAGGCAGCAACGTAAACGGCCTGTCAATCAAAGTCAGGCTCTCATTAATTACGCAAGATTTCTAAAATTCTTATCTACGATAAAAACCCTGGTGCTTCATATTGTTTTTAACCCAGCGTAATCACAGGAGGAATATGTAGCTCTAGCCACTTCTAAACCATTAAGCACCAGGCATTAACGTTGTTTTTAACGTGTCTAAAGTCCAATGCATTGCAATGGGGGGATAGCGGTCATATGGAGGTACTACAGCAAAGGTGGAGCAATGGCGGCCTCCAGTGTCGTAGTCAAAAAGCAGAGCAGTCAGCGGCCATTGCATGCCACGTGCCGTCCTGCTTCAAAACATTGTTCCTGTCCCTAAGAAACCACGGATCACAGGACATAATGACTCCAGGCCGGTGGCGCTGACGTCTGTGGTCATGAAGTCTTTTGAGCGCTTGGTCCTGCCCCACCTCAAGGACATCACCGCCCCCCTCCTGGACCCGCTGCAGTTCGCCTACAGAGCTAACAGGTCTGTGGACGACGCAGTCAATCTGGCCCTCCACTTCATCCTGGAGCATCTGGACTCACCAGGAACCTACGCCAGGATCTTGTTTGTGGACTTCAGCTCTGCCTTCAACACCATCCTCCCTGGACTGCTACGAGACAAGCTCTACCAGCTCAGCGTGCCCGACTCCCTCTGCAGGTGGATCACTGACTTCCTGACGGACCGGAGACAGCACGTGCGGCTGGGGAAGATCGTCTCGGACACTCGTACTACAAACACAGGAACTCCTCAGGGCTGTGTACTTTCCCCCTGGCTCTTCTCCCTGTACACAAACTGCTGCACCTCCAGTCACCAGTCCGTTAAACTGATCAAGTTTGCGGACGACACCACCCTCATCGGGCTCATCTCGGACGGTGATGAGTCCGTCTACAGGAGAGAGGTGGAACGGCTGGCGTCCTGGTGCAGCCACAACAACCTGGAGCTGAACGCCCAGAAGTCAGTGGAGATGATTGTGGATTTCAAGAAAGACACAGCCCCACCGTCCCCCTCGCCCTGACAGACTCTCCCACCCCCATCTCCATTGTGGACTCCTTCTGTTTCCTGGGCACCACCATCACCCATTAAGAAAGCCCAGCAGAGGATGTTCTTCCTGCGGCAGCTGAGGAAACTTAAGCTGCCAGCCAAGATGCTGGTGCAGTTCTACCTGGCCATCATCTAGTCCATCCTCACCTCCTCCATCACCGTGTGGTTCCCCGGCGCAACAGACCGGGACAAGTATCGACTGCAGCGCATTGTGCAAGGAAGGTGATTGGCTGTGAGCTCCCATCTCTCCAGGACCTGTTCACCTCTAGGACCCAGAGGCGTGTGGGTCTGATCACAGCTGACCCTTCTCACCCTGGACACGGACTATTCACCCCTCTTCCCTCAAGCAGGAGGCTACGGTCTATCCAGACCCATTAATTCCGCCACTTGAACAGTTTTTTCCCCTCCGCCATCAGACTCATGAACAGAAACAAGTCTCTGTAGCTTAGTTACAGACTCATGGATGTATCTTATCACTTATCACTTTATACGCCTATCCATTCATCCATTTTCTTCCACTTGTCCGTTGCCGGGTCGTGGGGGCAGCTGTTGGAGCTGCCCAAATCACATAGCACCAGTCCCCTATGTCCTGCAAGTGGTGGGTTCACAGAAGGACGGCCTCATGGTTCCAAGCGGGCCTGTTGGTCTCTCATAAGGGGCTTCACCCATTCACACACCAGTGTACGCAGACACTGGAGGCAAGGAGGGTGAAGTGTCTTGCCCAAGGACACAACGACAATGTGCACCTTAAATACTATCCCGCTGTTGTTCAAAGTCAAATTGTTGTAGTCTCACCATATGTCACTTTTATTTTATCTTATTTATTTAATATTATTTTATGCATGCCCTTATAGCCTTATAGTTTAAAGTTTTTTATCTTATTTTTATCTTAACTCTGTGTTATATGTTTTATGTTGCACGTTCTCAAACCATGGCAATAAAACCTATTCTGATTCTGATTCTGATTTTGTTCAAAGAAAGGACCTTTTTAGTATTCACACTGATGCTCAGAGTGGTTTGGCCTAAATAAACATCTCATTTTGTGGCAGCCAGAAAGAGGAAACAAGGTTTTTTTGACTTTTATCTTTTTAAAAGCATAATCATGATACAGTTGCAAGTAAGGTTTTGGCACATACGGTAGCTACATGTACATCCTGATATTGTTGTTCACCGCCAGATGAAAAATAATACTTTATAACAGACTTTTACAGTCATAGGCTTTAACTGGGGCAATAGATGGTTCGTTGTTTTTATGTAGAGGAATAAATATCGTCGACTGGACTGGGTTGATTGCATTCAGGATGTTTTGTTTCAGAAGCTTCTACTCACTCATGTTGTCAATAGGTCTACCATAAGCACATGTTACCAGAGCCGTGGGAAGAACTTTTAATTAGGAGGTGCTGAGGGATAAAGTTTACCCCCAAACCACTTTTTCTGTGCATATTTCCTATTTAAAAATATTGCCTGCAATTTGTAAACTATCCACCAGGGGGTGCTGCAGCGCCCTCAGCACCCTGGGTTCCCACGGCCTTGCATGTTACTACTTGTTTGCACCAGAAGCAGTTGTATTAAGTAGAATAGTCTTTGTTCTTGGCTATAGGGCACATTAAACTTAAACTCAGGTCCTGCTACTACAAATGAAAATTTATGGACAAAAGAGTCTCTTAATGGTCAAGGTTCTAAGTATCTATGCAACCTCCTAACACATATAGTATGAGCCTCGTATTGGCCCCGGAGATCAGCTGGCTCCTTCCAGAGTGAGGCGTTACTGTCCTGTTGTCCCCAATTATGGATCTCACTACCTGTAAATCAGTTGGAACTTTTAAGCCAAGCTAAAGACTCATCTTGTATCCCTGTTCATAAGTTTTCAATGAATAAAGTTGTGTTGAGGCTGGAATCTTGTCCGCATTAGGTACAGTATCCTCAAAAGCTATGATCCAACACACCTTTTCCTTCAAAAGTTTGCAAATCACCTTATGCTGCGTTTACACATAAGCACGATGCGTTACGAATGCCAAGGATCACGAATGTGAGTGGAATTTGATGATTCGGGGTACAGGTTTCACGCGCCGCCACTAACTGTTGCGACATGTTACTACGCGTTACGATTAATGGCGCGAATTATTACGCACAGTAACGAATATGTGCCCCGCGCTGTTGCGTGGCTTCCCGCGCTGCTGCGTGACGTCCCGCGCTGCTGCGTGGTGTTGCGCGGTGCCACGGGCTGTTACGGGTCACTGGGAATTGTCGCGTTCTGTCAGAAATCTGTCAAGAATTGGGCGAATCTGGACCAGACCGACAGCCGCACAGTCACCGGCTCTGTGTGTACAAGCGCTCCCATTCTCGTTTGCTCCTCCTCGCTCCTCTGGTCCCTTGTGGCGCTGCTTTCTGCTCTAGCCTCAGGTATGTCGATGTTGTCAATATTAAGAAAATACAGTTTCCAAATACTGTTTCAAAACTTTGTTCTGCCGCTGTCAGGCCGTCAGCACTTTGTGACACGTTTCCTTGGCATAGCTAGCTACTGCAGGTACCAACATTTACATTTCGGCGTAGCGTGGGTTTCTATCCATTTTGAGCGTGATTCTGCGCTACGAATGCTCTACAAATGCTCACACGCTGAATTACGAAGCGCCACTACGCATCACGAAAGGACACGCTCCGTTGCGAACTCCACGAACAGAGGGTGATTCGTGACGTTCGTGGAAGATTTTTTGACAGACAAAAAGTTTCTCCACGAACGTAACGAATGTCACGAGCTGATGCGTTCTGTTAAGAATCCCATTGAGATGCGTTAAGTCATGTCACGAACGTCACGAATGACGGAAAAATGCCATTCGTAACGGATCGTGTAGAGACATCAAAGACAATATTTAAAATTCTCTCTCCGTGTGACGCCAGTCCCTATACCTATCTGTTTACGAGGGGCGACGGCTCAGATGCAGAAAGAGTGGATCTTCAAGTGTCAAAGTACCAGAAAGCCCGGAGCTACAAGAGAGCCACTGTCACTTTGGCGCTGCCTTAACCCTCGACAGAGAAAGCTTTTATCACCAGATGAAAGCAGAGCTGTGATGGCAGCAGCTAAAATTCACCCACAGCGTCAACATGAAGTGCCAGGACGCGAGGAGCAGCCTGGGACGAAACCTCGAGATGAGCACTAAATATTGCTCACATTTTGGGCAGTATCTGCAAATACTTCAGAGCATTTTCCTATAAAAGGGAAAACGTTGTCTTGTTGATGTGTTTGGGTACTTCATTGCACAGTGGTCCGACCATCTTTGCTAACGTACTGTCTTCTGGGATTATGGGCTGCTAGAAGGTTAAAAATGATCATAATGTAGGAAAAAAAAGCAGGTGCGTGTCCTATTTTTATTAATACTTAACATGCCATTGCCATTATTATCATGTTGTTACAATTCTAGGTGCTCTTTCCATCCTATTTCTGTGTACTTGTTCTGTAAAGAGCTAACTCGGTTCCTTCTAACCAATTATTTGCACAGAAAAGTGGATTGACGAATTGCCCATAGTGAATCAATATTAGAGTGAATGGCTGCTAGGCATAGTCAGCTTTCCAATTAAGCGTCTATTGTCCTGAGTGGATTCTTTGAAAACCTACACTATAAGCACGGCTGCAAAGAAAGTCAGACTAAAAAGAAAGTTTTCAACACCGAGAAAAGAACTGGTTAATGTAGCGGGACCTTGTAGCCAGTGCCCTGTATCCATTGAGTCATGAATTCAACTATGACAATAGAGAACACGCAAACAACACTATAGTCACAAATACTTACAGAGGACATGTATAATCACAAACTCAGTGGATGGAGGCACAGCGACGAGGCCAGTAAACCGTACAGCGGGAAAGTAGCACAGGCACAGCTCTGCAATGACACACCGGGCCTCACTTCCGGCTCCATCACAGTTGCTCCTATCAGGACTTCACGCTCGGCTTTGATCATTGCACTGGAGCGGACCCGGAGCGCTGTAGCTTTGACCGCCAAATGTCACAGAATAGATAGCACGTCTCCAGTCACTTTCATTGCCACAAAAGGCTTCCAGGAATTGTTCAGTCCCCACTGCTTGCGTCAAGGTTTTTTTTGTGTTTTGTTTTTTTCCCTCAGCTCTTCATACCATCTTCACGGGCAATGGCCTCAGCTGTCATGGCAGCAGATCCGTGGTTGCAACTCTTCTGTCTTTGGTTTGGAGCCTATGAGTCACGCAGCACAAGTGAACTATACTCTTGTCTCCCCGTGTTTGTGGAGAATTGATGGTGTCGATGAATGCAAGAAAGACACAGCATGTAAGACGAGCACATTGTTTGGATTTTATGTAATGTTTATCTCAAGTAAAGATGTGTAATGACATTTTAAAGCGCTTTTAACCTGTTAACTGCCACCTTAGGGTTAGGGTTAACAATCATTTATATCCAAATCTCAAAGCGTATTGACTGGAGAGCTTACAGCCTATATGCCAGTGTGATACCTCATTTAAAAGGCAAGACCTTCTAGTTTCTCAAAATATGTGTGAGATCTGTATGAGTGAAACACAACTTACATCACATTTGCCGTTTTTTGACGCTTTCAGATTTGGGTTAAGTCGAACTGGAGAAATTATGCTTTGTAAAGGCGGGGGTTAAGCGGTTAAAGTAATGGTGGCGAAATGGGGAAATTATATATATTTTTCTCTTCTTTGTTTTCCCCCTCTGGCTGCTTTTGACGATATAGTATATGAGCAATTCCAAAGATGCTGTCTGTATTTAGATCAGGTTTCAGAACTCCTTTTATTTCTTTGATCATGTTGTCCGGCACTTTAATTCCTAAAATATAGTTTAACCTTTCATTTAAAAACGACATTTTTGAAGGTTTTTATTTTTTGTGGGAAAAAGATGGGTCAAATCCACAGTACACATATACCTTACAGCGACAATAAAGTCTCTATCATACATTAAAAAGTGTTGCCATAAGTGCACGTCTGCATGTGACCTCTCTTTCCCCGTCTGACAGCACAGCTAAGCCCATTGTTTATTTGGATTCCATTTTACGCCCCTTTCTGGTCCCTCACATGGTCTCCCCCCCCCCCCCCCCCCCCCCTTTGGAAATGTTCCCGTCGACTCCGGATTTAAAATATCGCAGACAAAACAACCCCCTGGGAATCTCCAAAAACGAAACAAACCCAGCGTGACAGGGGACGGCGTTGGACACACACAGAGCTTGGCCATAATGCTGTGATGCCCTTGCTGTTTCGCCCCATGGCTAGCGCTAATGCGACAGGTTTCAGTGGACCACCAGAGCAGAAGATATTACAAGAGTGCGTCTAATATTTGGTGGAATCAAAACACTATAAACCACCTATAAACAGGCCTGAAATAGAGCATGCACTTTATAGGGGCACAAACACTGGCCTGCAATGAAATACTTTGGCTAATCCGCGGTGACGTTTACAAGAGATTCAGAGCCAAGGCCTAGGGAAGAGCGCTTGCATCACCTCATGATGTGTATGCGCTTTTGGTTGTTGTGTGCGTTATTAGCCTGATCGCCACCCGCTTTCTCCATGCATTCTATACAGAGTAAGAGAGTCACACTGATCCAGACTGAATTTCTCACTGGTGCATCCTGGCTAGATCAATCGCAGAACGAGGCGAGGGAGGGGCTGTAGCGAAGGAGCTAGTCCAGAGTCTAAATAATTTAAACCAAAACATTCAAAATGGCAGCTGCAATAGAGCTTCTGTTTTTGAGAGACAAGAGCAAGTGACTGTTTCTCCACTCACGCAGAAGGGAAATTAGAAACGCCCGTGTTTTTTTTTACTGAGAACTGTATTATTTGTCAGAGTTGAAGTTCTTTTATAGTGATGTTTTGGATTTGTTGGTGTAGCCGACTCTTCTCATCTCTGAAGATATGTTTGGCACGAGACGTTTACCAGCAGGGTTCAAAGTTCACGCAGATGTCGTCCCCAAATAGAGCCCGCAGATACAAACTGCGGAGATCTGGGCGTCTCCAGTAACACCTGGAGGTCAGGAAAGGTCAGTGATGTCAAAGGTTACAGACCGCTGCACACTTTGACGCCAAGAGGAACGTGGATACGCTCCAAACTTCAAAAACCCTAATGGTGTTTTGGCCGCCGGTTTAAAGAAAATAAAAAGCGCTTTTAAAAAATGCGTTTCGATCCGTTCCAGCGTTCGTTACTGGAAGCGATGGTTGACTGGCGATCACAGTCATCCAGTAATAAGGCCGTCCTGGTTCTGACCCCCAAAGTGTGCAAAGTGTCCAAGATTTGTGAATAATAACTTCCTGTTATGTCCTGATGCCCCGATAGGCGATGTCAGCAAGTTTAACGATTATTGTAAATGTCAACGTACAAGCCGCATTCATAAAAGTCGGGAAACGATGTGAAATAAAACAGATGGTGCTTTTCAAATCTCATAAAGTCATATTTGGAGAACAGTTTATCATGATTTCAGACGACAATGCATTTCAAATATGGCAACAGCAATACAAGTTGTTATAAAAATTTAATTGTGGGGTTTGGAATACAGATGGTAGGTCAATACACTGAGGCATCTGAGTTGATAGTCAATGGCACATTTTAAAAGCAATGACTTTTACAGTACTCACACAATCATGCAATCTTATACTTATAACTGACCTAAAACCACGGCCCAAAACGATCATTGTCCAATCCTACCTCATAGCAACCGTTGCTACCAGAGATTCCTCCCATAGAAACTAATGGCCTTGCTATCCCCTTTCTGAGCTGAAAAACACTGACTGGTAAATTTTGACTCCATTATCATCCGACTTGTTGTTTCATGAGCCGCCGTTGCTGGACATCGTCAGAAAAAAGATGTTTATGCTGCCAAAATATCTGGCACGTTTACTTTTTAGGTGCTACCCCCACGTCTGTCAGCCGCTACCTGCACATCTCATGTTAAATGTAAATACCCCAGACTGGCCGTAAAAGTCATACTTGGGGGTAGGACTCAGAGAGCTGAAGCCTTAGTGGTCACACGTCGTAAAAGAAGGGGAAGCTGTAACTTTCAGATTTAAGAAGTGCACTGTTGGTTTTGCAGGCTAGCCAACTTAACACTCATACTTTATCAATACTAGACTAACTAAAGAGGAGAACTTACTCGGTAGTGCCAGAGCATAACTAGTCCACATGACAGTGCTGGTTGTATTTAAGGTAGCTCCAGGGATATTTGCTGATTTCCTTTCACACTGACGCTTTAGCCTCGATAGTTACTTACTTACTATTTTAATATATATTCCTCCACTGCACATTGTCCTACACCAAAAAGAATCACTTGCACACTCTTCATCCCATTATGACATACATGCTAAACTCCACTTCCTGATGGAGCTAGCTTAAATTTCTTCAGGGGGTTTGGCTTTTACGAAAGGTCAATAGGCCAAATGTCTGCAAGCATTTTTTTACTGGGTGGCTGCTATAGAAAATATAAAATAATATATAATAATACATTTACTATAAAGTTTAAGAATAAAATATGGCATCTAGCAATGTATTTTTTTTTACCGATTTTACAAAAATAATTTGAGTTTAAAAGGGACATATCACATATTTGTTTATTTATTAGGATCCCCATTTGCTGTACCCATGGGCCAGCTAATTTTCCTGGGGTCTTTGTTTTAACAGTGCAACTGTAATTCATAGTATTAGGCTTTATTCATGCATTTTTGAGTCCATTACTGAACCCGCTCTGCTCTCATACTGTGTTTACTGTGCTTCATCGATTTCCTAGCTTGCCTAAATTAGTGCTTGTACAATCGTTTACATATTGACAATTCCCACTGTTGCCTGCTGAGGGCGCTGAAGTTTACAACGGGATAAAGACCAGCACAGATTTGCAGAAAAAGCGTCTTTTCCGTCTGCAGATTATTTTTTTGTTTGAGAAGACGGTGTTCCATCATTGTATTGTATTGTATTGTATTTTTTATTTTTATTTTTTGGGGGGGGGTTATGTAAAAGCCCTGCTAATGCCTGTTGCTATAGAAACATGTTTGCGTGATTTAAATGAAGCCCCCTGCTTCTTTTGTTGACAAAATTATAGCCATGATTACCGTTCACATTATTATTAATGGAGGGAGCGGATTAGACCTGTTGTTATTGCACATGATAAAATTACTGGCGGCCATGGTAATGAATGGTTTTAAAAAGGGGGAAGTACACAATATGGTGCCAAACAAGAGGAGCAGGCACAGTTACGCCAATAGGAAATATGTAAACTGCAGCCTACGCCTTAATTCATAGAGACAAACAATGAAATAAGAGGACCACTGCCATAGGAATTATGCTTTTTCTTTTTAAAGTCCTTAATAGGGCAGCCATTACAGGAAACAGCCCATACATGCAGCCTGTGTCAAAGATCGGACCGTTGTAGAAAAAATACTGCGCTATGGTTGATGTTCTTGAAATAAACCAATCAGCAACTAGCGGACGTGGCGACAGCGGTAGTCCAATTCAAAAAATATAAACTGAATGTAAACTCACAAGAACACGGAGGCACAATCCTCGATTAGTTTTGGCTAATACCTTCTGCACATGTCACTGTTGATTGAACTAACAACATAGTGGCGCCGCGAGTGACGTAACCTTGTCAATTCTCTGTGACGGTCGTGATTGGTTCGGGCTAGGCCTCAGCCGCCAATCAGCCATTTGTTTACCGTGTGTGTCCAGACCCACCTCCTTTCGCGCAGTAAAGAAGTGGCTGTGGTTTATCAGGCTATTGTAGATGCATCGTTGTCTTTAGCTCAGATGCGACGATTTCGAAATCACACACAACTGCGATACCATTATACCTCATGCATAAAGTCAGCAGTGTGCAGAACAAGGAATACATTATGGAAATTGGACACTTCCCTTCGACACATTTCTTGGTTGTGTAACATCTGAATTACCCCTCCATAACCTTTCCCATTAAAAGTTTAATGCTTTCTTTCGTGAAAATCGCGAAAGCCTTTGCTTAGAACATCCTGGGATCAATTCCGTCCAAGAAAACGAAGGCCGTTATTCGTTTATTGGCTACGTTTATTTTTAGTTGAATGCTGATATTGCTCTCTGCAAAACAGCAAAGTTCATAAGAATCTACTTTTGCCAGATGCTGCAACTTTTCCTGCGGAAAATCAATTATTCACATTATGCAACCCCCCGTATATAAGTCAGGACACTGCATAAAGGTATATGAAAACGATAAGCAAGTCGATCACTGACCAAGGGGTGGCCAGTTTGATTCTTGTTCTGACCTTTGGGAAAGACACTTAATTCTCATAGGGTATCCAGTGCAAATAAGAAACTAAATGGACCTTTTTGGAGATATTATGCAGAGTGTTCTAATGCATCAATGCATCGTTTCACTTCTTTTTCTTACATTGAGACTTGAGATATTTTCCTTTTCCTTAGCTATTTGCACTGACTTTAGCACCTTTACTTTCTAGTGAGTCTTTCTGCTCCAGCTGATTAAAAATTAAGCGTGAGGCTCGATCTGAAAGAGGAGGCAGCGTGGTTTCAATCAATGCGACAGGTCCCAGCAGGTACAGGCGCAGCAGGCTTTGATTACAACAACACTTTTATTTTAGCTTCTGAAAGTTAACGCAATTCAAAGCAGAACTAGACCTCCCTATTAGGCATGCGTAGCACTGATGTACGTGAGTATTTCATTTTGTCGTTCTGGTTAGTTTTATCACTGGATACCGTTTTCATTCTTAATTCAGTCTAGCTTTCAAGTGAGGATTTTGCCCAGTAGTTTTATAACGATCACTGTATACCATGGTAGATGTTGATCAATGCTTATTAGTTCTTGCATTACAATTTAAACATATTCTAGTGGTTCTTCATGTAAAAACCTTGAGATCCACTGTCATAAGACACTGCTCTTCACAATAGCCAAGCCCATTATACAGCACACAGCTGCCCCAGTCAAACTCTCCACAACAAGCTCTATGGCAACCCCCCAGTGTTATTCTCCCTGAGGCTTTTTATAGCCCGACTGTATTCATATCCTGTACACTACACCGAGACAGCGCTAATTGCTAAATCCTGGGTTTGCATCGTGCACGTCCTGGTTTAGACCTTATTTTGACCTTGTTCGCTATATGTCCTGCTTTCAGTTTAGGTCATCCATAGATTATCAGTAGTAGTCCATAGTTTAGCCCCACCTGCATTATGAGGCCCGATTTGAGACTTGGTTTAATCTGGCTTCAAATAGGACATACAAAGCTTAATTGTGACTTCTAAACCTGCATTTGGCAACAGTGGGACGTTTCTGTGAAGCTGTCATTTGAGGCTAACAGCATGCTAATAAACTGATGGTACCGTGATAAACACGGATAGTCAGAGGGCACATGCTCTGCAGAGAAAGGCCTCACAAGGTCAGAGAATTGAACCCGGGACTTTTGAGTAGCCATGCAACCACCATGTTATCCTTCTGCTAGCCATTTATTGCACTCTTTGATTCCCAGTGGAATGAGGGCGCTTTAATAGCTAAATACTTGTTATTTTCCCCCAGTACATCACTCATGACGCAAGTGTTTCTGTGGCGACATCGAGCCATCAGGCCAAAACACATGACTGCCTCGGCTTTATTTAGAAAACTTGATCTACGGCATTTGTTTAAGGAACTGCTCGTAAAACACACACATGCGGCGGGAGGAGAAGAAGCAGAGATTCATTTTGGAGAGGGGCTGCTCCAGGCTGTCAGTGATACAGCACAAATGAATGAGCGCCCATTACCATGAAGGAGCATAATCGGTTTGCAGTGGAGAGTGCCTGGGCGGTGTCTGCTGCTCTGTTGTCATGGTTATGTGGCTTAATTGATTATGTTTCTATTTTATTTGATAATTCACAGGGTGTTTCCCCCCCCTCTCAGCTGATGGGATCAAGAATGGGATCAAGTATTACAAATTGGGTTTTAGTGATTGCAAAATGACAAGCCCTACATTGAATGGTGGATCGGCGAGTCTTGAATACCTTTCCTCAAGTTAAAGTAGAAGCGCACATAGGTATTTAATTGTGGTGTCATGGAAATGTTTCTTTCAGTAATTAAGTTCAGGAATCTCCAACCAATAGCTCCAGCCCTTTCCAAATAGAACATTTTGAAAAGCATAGTAAGCATAGTACATACGGAAGAAACACATTTTCAATCACTGTGTTGAGGCATCACATCGGCTACTAACTCTGCGGGGTGAACTGAGGCTAGACTTGGAAATAACAATATCTCGAGGTAAGCCGAGGGTGGGTGAATGTAAATAAATAAGAGATATTTTTGGTCAAAGCGAAGGTCAAAACTTCACTGTGATTTTATTACAGACTTAGACATTTGGGTAAACAGTGTGTGACCAACCGTTCACTCTGATCCAGTCACAGGAGGAGAGAACACACACAAATGCAGTGTATGAAAGACTTTTAGCAACGTTTGTGATGATCATGATATTACTAACAGCGGCACAAACAACTAATTTCATGGCCACAGTGAGCCCCACACAGACCACGGCAAACAGCACAACATTATTTCACCAAAGGCTCACAAGAACCAGCTTTTCCAGTTTAGCGGCACTTACTACATGGAGTTGAACTATTCAGCTTCTCTCCGTTAGCTTTTCTCCGTTAGCTCCGTCACTGACTTTTCGTTTTCTTTTTAAGAGAATTATAAACAAGTTAAGGACTCGAACCTGCAGCACTGAACTGTGTTGTGCATCATCTCCTCCTCTAAAGAGAAATGAAGCCGGAGAGAGGACAGAAACGCACCACTGTGTTATAATACATCAACATCAGCTGTAACAGACTCGTGTAGTGTGTCCGCTCTTACAATTGTCAGTCGTTATGTGTGAACCCCCAGTCGTTCTATAAACACACTAAATCCATGTAGTGAGGAGTGAGGACCCCCCTTTTGCCACAGAATCTTTTAAGACTGAAAAAATCCTGTAGTCTGTGCTCAGCTTTACATGTTGTTAAAGGGGATAATCTTTGATAATAAAGTGCACAAAATCCCTGGTTCAGAAGATTTAGTTGAGGCAGTATGAATATCATCTTATGACCAGGAATGAGAGAAACTGTCTTGAGAAAAGCCCATAACTGCAGACAAGAAAAATAACCCTTAACATGGTTCTTTGGTTAGTAGGTTAGCACTGTATTTAGGCCACCAGGTTAAAGTTAATCATTCTCCACCTGAAAATTCAGGAAATGTAAAACCACTACATTAATTTCCTTCCTTTGAAATAAAGGAACTAAGTGACCAATTACTGCAGCAGCCTCTGTGAATGTAACACACCCTCTTCATCACTGCACCACGGGAGACCCAAATCTGTCGCTGTTTGATGAGGCAAAGTTCAGAGCTCGAGATCGGGCTATTTTCAGATTAAATACACAAGAGATGTACTTCCCTTGTCTTTCGAGCGGCTGTGCCAAGTTTTCTGACGGAAAAGTCAAAGACTTTGCGTTATGATTTCCATGCAAGAATGTTTATCCATTTTGGGTCATTAAATCTTTTATCAGAGAGGCCTTTGAGGGCGTGAATGCTACTTTACATACATTTCATTTTTTAAATGAAAGACAGTGCCGGTTTTTGCCAGTTCCAGGCAAAACATTTTTTGGGCCCCCATATTTGTCAAACCTACACTTTTTGAACATGTAACTTTTTCTTCTTCTTTTTTTTACCATGAATTATGATGAGCAGGAAAACTGCAATAAACTGAGAACATTTTATTTATTTGTTTATTCATTTTTCTATAGCTGTACATTGAAACATTCTGTACGTGCAATCTTTATGCTGTCAACTATCAGAAGCGGCTCTGATGGCTCTGGGATATGTTCTGTAAATAGTAGCACACAGCTCCTCCCTCTGTTGGTTCTAAATCCACAAGGTGTATAATCAATCATAATAAAATACGTTCTGCATTTTGGAGGCTGTTCTTCTCTCTCAGGGGACCAGCAGCAAAGCAAATGGGGGGGCCCCAGCGTAACTTTCGAAATGGGGCCCCAAACAAGAATCAACAAATCCTTTGTAAGGAAGGGCTTAAAAGTTGTCTCCTATTGATATTGGTATTAATATATATTAAAAAAAACACTAGATTCTCAGAGGCATTTGAAGGGCTATCTACTGCAACCACATTGGTTGCAGTAGATATTTTGTTCCTAATAATGCCTCTCATAAAAAACAATACAAAAACACGAGAACAATTGATGACCCCCAATTATCAACATGAAGGTTCTTGGAATGTTGCTGTGTTTTGTTTTCTGTTGTACAAGGGCGGAAAGAGGCGCTTCATCCAGAACAAATACAAAGCAGAAAACCACCACCAGTCACTCATTCCCTGCTCAACCAAACCCTGCAGTATTGTGGCCTCTGCCTTTTGTCTAATAATGCTCCTGAAGATTGTCATTAGCCGATCACTCAGAGACCCTACAGAGGTCCATCAAGTTCCGGGCTGATTTAAACACTGATTTAGATCCTGACCATCGGCGCAGCCAGTGCAGTCCTGTTGTCGTGTGGAGAGCCGGCTCCAGGCAGTGGCTGCTGAGGAGCATGTGGGAAAGTGGTGACTGTCACATACACAACGCGCCGCTCGACTGTGGAGCGTGTGATGATGACAAATCGTTGCATCATCCAATGAGGAAGAGAGAGTTTTACGGTCGGTTCCAGATTATGGGGGCCTAAGGGAATGAAACGGTCCAGGCTTTTGGGTATGTTTACGACGATGAGCGGAAGAATAGATGGCAGTGGAATCTCTGGAGGTGCCCTGTAAAGTAACATTACAATTGTTATCAGCAAAGCCAATATTTCGATTTGAACATGTTTATTTGGAGGACAGAGAAAGGGCCGGTTTATGAAATATTTATAAAGAAAATCTCCCATACACTATCTTTAAAAAGAACATTTGCATTATTCATTCTCTCCTCCTCAGTCACACGGAGGTTGGATAGCAGTCACGGGGCAGACTGACCAAACGTTGGCGGATATTCTTTGATTGCGCCCTCTCTAATCAATCCTAAATAGATCCCTGTCCTACTCTCAGAACTAGTTCTAGTTCTTGCTGCCATAGCCCAGGGTTTCTATATGTATGACTTTACCTTGACCTTTCGCTATCTGTAATATTCCCCCTGTCTTGAGCTGTCCCTGTCGTGAACATCAGCTTCAGTGCATACTTCTAATGTATATTTTAGCCTGCTCTCACATATAGACACCGGTAGTTCTGTATGCTGCCTGCGTCTTTGAGTGCACTCTATTTTTCAAGACCTATATGTCCTCCGCACTGTCTCCTGTGTTGTGCTGTGTAAGCCTCTGCCTCAGTAAACAAAGCCCTTCGCACTCTCCGCTCTGCGCGTGCTAACAGGCCCAGCTGTAGCCGAGGGAACTTTGACCTTTAGCGGGAAGCGGCACGCACGCGACCATGGTGTGACTCTAAACGGTGAGATGGAGAGAACAAAGACAGTAGTGAGCCACAGTGAGGTGTAACAAACGACAATAAAAAGGGGGGGGGAATATCAAATTCCAAAGAATAACAAAGATGGCCATTTCTGCTCATAATGTTTGGCTGTTGAACAAATGAAATGGAGGAAACTGTGACAGAATAATATCACCTGAACTAAACCCGGTCTCTGTTTGCTAGGCATTGCGAGATTAGAGCTAGTGCCTTGACAGAGGTCTGCACTTGTTTAGCACTTGATGTGTTTGTTTGTCATTTGTTTCTCAGCGCACAAGATTTGCCTCCTGATTTTATGTTGTGGAATCATAAAAAAATACGTTACGGAAATTGATACGTTTTTGGTTGCTGCTGTTACATTAATTTCAGTGCCCGTGTAACCATGAGTAGCAGCAAGAGAAACCCTAGTTCTTCATGGTCATCTGCAGTTTTAGACACTTATTTTAATTAGCGATCATTTGCTTTGGTAGGGCATTTCCGGGTGTTTCAAAATGGTTTACATCCAGTTTAGACAAAATTTGATCCAATTTAGGTCTAACTTGCTTGGTCCTGATTTGACTTTAACCTCTTAACCCCCGCCATGACCAAGTGCATTTTCTCCAGTTTAGCTTTACCCAAATCGAAAATATTACACCCTATAGGCCAGAGTAACACCTCATTTGAAAGCTAAAACCTACACAACCTATCTAAACGGATCTTTTTGTCATCACTTTTTTGACTTTTTTTTTCCGTAAAATTGTTGTCCCTTTTCTGTTACAGTTTTGGTGCTTTTTTCATGAAGCTTTTCGATTTGGATAAGGCCAAAATGGAGAAAATGTGCTCGGCCCACGCGGGGGTTAAGAGGTTAATCTATGCCTAGTGGTACTTTGAAAGTCTTTTATGTTGTAATGTCAGCTATAGTATAATTATTAAACTACTGCTTGATGATGACCTAAATTAAACGAAACACCGAGCAAAAGTGCATTTAACATTTCTGATACAGTAAAACCCAACACGCTGTAGTATTTGTAGTATAATTTCCATAGAGCCACAGAGTTTAGAGCCGTGGGAGTGATAGAAAAGCTGGAATTCCTTGTCGTGCTGGTAGCGAGCAGCTGACAGGATGCCAAAGCACCCACCAACGAGTAAAGAGAGAGAGAGAGAGAAAAAAAAAGTGGGAAAAAATATTTAAAATGCCACTCTAACAAGCCTCCTGGGACGTCAGCTGCCGGAGGAACAGCTTGTCTGATCTAAAATGCTTTAAAAGTCTCCAACACGCCACTGCGCTCCGGCATGCACTGCCCATATGGTCCGTCCGGTAATGGCGCGGCGTCTATGATGGCGGATTACATAGGAGACAGCGCAACAAGTCCAACCAGAACACTGACAAACAAAGGGTGCCATGTGAGCAAGCTTCTTTTAAGTAAATATCATCAATATTCAGCAAAGGCTTGACGAGCTGGCTTTATTTATCTGCCAAACTCAACATATATGAGAGTGCATCATGCGTGGGGAATTGAATTATGTAACTTTAGGTGTCGAGCGCTAAAGGCTTGTCAAGGTCCAGGGGAAGTTTTGTTATAATGAGCTGCTCGAGCCGTGCGAGAAGTATGGTTACATTTAACAAGAAAAATAATGGTAATGCTTATGTTGTTTATTTTCCATCCATCTTCTTCCATATATCGGTTGCCGGGTCGTTCACATAGCACCAGCCCCTATGGCTCCTCCTGCAGGTGGTGGGTCCACAGAAGGACGGCCTCATGGTTCTAACCGGGCCTGTTGGGCTTCCCTTTCTCTACAAACTAACTGCAAAGTTATTCTGCTTTTGAACCTTCCTGAGGCTTGAAATGCCTCCCTTACCCTCACATGTGGCCGGTCGAGATAAGAGCTTTAAAACACAAACTTTAAGTTGTTCAACTTTGCAAAGCCATCGCAAATCGTTTCGTCCGCAGCCAATTACCATGGGCTGTGAGTCGACTTGGTTTGTTTAATGTCCTGTCAGAGGTGCCAGGGTAAAAAGCTGCCTCGTCTGCAGACTGTCCCGGGACACCATTAATCTCCGTTTCGTTTCTGGACGGGCGGAAATGACGCAGCAGCCCCCGTCTACTGAGGTACGGGACTCCAATTCCCATGATGCTTCGTTTACAGCCGAAAACGCACTTGGGCAGTTTGTGGCTCACACCTTTACATTGTGCTGAGGAAGGGAATTCATTTAATTACGTAAATCACATGCTTAACTTATCCAGTTTGTTGAACATTAATCATTTCAAGCCACATCTGAGCTACACAACACTTCAAGCAACTCCTCTCTGACACGCTGACATTCTGTTTGTGCCTTTGAAAAACATGCATGAAGATTGGCGTGCCGACAACAATGGCTTACACTGGTAATGTGTTTTAGAAGTCTGCTCCTCAAAGCTTTCCAGTGAGGTCACTCCATACACAACCATTGTAGCTGCCCTGGAGTAGACTGACAACCACCACCATCCACTCACACACTACATTTATACATAGACAAAGTGGGTGACGTGTCTTGCCTAAGGACACAACAACAGACTGCGCATTAGGGGCTGGGACTTGTACATCGTTTAGGCTCTTGATGGCAAAAAAGTGTCTCATCATTACTTATAAACAATGTGCTTAAGTACGAAATATTTCCTGCTTTCAGGTACAAATTATACAACCGTCTATAAATTATACCTGCAGCAGATTCTCTGGAGCTTCGTCCATTTTTCTTTCTTTTTTTTTTCTAAATTGAAACATTTTGTATTTTCCATCATCCATCTTTTTTTGTTTGTTTGTTCTTGTCAGGTGTGAAGAGACAAAGAAGAAGATGCACATGTCCAGTTAGGACCCCACTGCACCCCCTAGCCCCCTGGACCCCCCTCTTCACACATGCGGAAAAGAAGATGACTATCACCAGCCGCCAGTCCTTCAATGTCCTGACAGTAATCTTTCTCCTCCTCTCCACTGCAGGTATGGGACACGGGAACACTTTACTGTAACAAGGGCTGTTCAGGTGGGGACCATTGGTGTGTTGGAATGGACATGAAAACGTGACCACTGAATTTCGATGTTGTTCGCCTTGTAACATTAAGCCTGCAAGTAAATCGTGAAGGTTGACATGCTTAAAGGCCCTGTAGCAATCCAAATGGAACGTGTTTATAGCTCTGTCTCTGTCAGCACGCCCAGTTGTACTTCAGTTACAGTATCAGAAAACAGTGTTTAAAAGCCCCTCGCACTTATCACGCTGTAAGATCACGCAGCTCTGGTGTGATCTATACTTCAAACAAACTCATAGTGACACTAAATGTAGGTCACATACTCACTGCAGGAGCCAGTTGCTGCAGTGGACTATATAGAACCTTAAAGCGCAGAAGAATCTGTATAGATCAGAGATGGATCACAAGGGACATCCCGAACAAGGCTCTTTCTCAGGGGACAGAAGTGTAGTTATTGCCAGAGCATTTGGAGGGACAGGCTCATACAGCACAAAGGCAGTCTGTAAAATATAAAGACTCTCCAGTTGACAGATACTGTGGCAGTATTGTGGAAGTGGGACGCATACACCGATGTTGTCAGGAGGTTACCGTAAGTCTGTACATTTCCAGGGAATAGGGCAACCAATACAAATGATCGAATCCCTTGTTATCCTCATGCTATGTCCATCCTCATCAATGTCCAGATGTCTTGAGTAAAAAAAAAAAAAAAATGTCCATCATGTATTTTGCAAGTACAATAATTTTATTGCTAGTGTTATTATGTTTCCATCCATAGTACCATATATATGTAAGTATATTTGTAAGTATTATGTAAGTCTAATATAAATCATTATGCAATTATACTGATCGCTTCAGAGGTCGCTGCAGCGAATCCTCTCATGGTTTGTATAATTTTCTTTCTTGACTTGTTGCAACCCTCCGGCAACAAGGATCACTCTGTAGTTTTAGATTTTGTTCTCGGCGATCAATGGGCCATGTCTTCATAACACAGTGTAATGTATACAAATATGGATGAGGCCAAGGATTGTGGTGTTTTAGCAATGCGTTACAAAATGTTAAGCGTCTTAAAGAGGCACAGGCTATTTGCAGCACATGTCTAACTGGAAACCAAACCAAGGGAAGCTTTGAATAATTAGCTGTGTTAGATCAACAGAGCATTTTCTAACCAAAAAGTGTAAGATAGTGATCAAAATATGTCACCAAATGGTTTGGAAAAGAAAGCACCAGCATCACTGAGACACATTCTGATGGCATGGCATGGACAACAGCCTTTCGCAGGGACGTTACACTTGGCGTCACAGCCAAAGCAGCCCGTGATCATCTTGGAGCCGAGAAAGGCCACCACAATGCTCTCCCACAAACAGCTAGAGGGAGTGTACAGCCATGACCCGAAACACCACATATTTAGTGTCAAAGGACGCAAATGTCTTGCAGGTCGCCCAAGATTAGAAGTTGGAAATGGACCTCAACAAAAAGCTTATGTTCAGAGATCGTGGTCACAACACTCTGACCAGACATGGTGCTGTGGTCAGTAACCACACAACGGGCACTGGTGGTAGAATTAACAGTCCCATGGAGGAAGCGGTAGCTTACGAAATAGAAAACAGAGTACTCTGTGTAAACTATGCAGCAGCTCAAAATGGTTGGAAAATCATTATTTTCCCTGTTTTACGTGGGATGTAGGAGGTTTGTGGCAACGTCCATGACCTACCTATTGAAAATGATTGGGGTAAAGTGTCATGCCTACAATACGCCATCAAGTCCTTGTCTGCAGCAGCGGGGCAAAAGCAGCAAATGGCTTTGGATTAAAGGGAAAGAAAACACCTGTTAGATGAAACAGGCGGGTCAGAAGCAGAGAGGAATGTCCCTGAGACCCCCACTATTGAGCCCAGTTGACCTCTCTGGAGACGTTGTGGGAAACATCAGGGAAGAAAGGTGACCTGATGACCTCAGTGATGCATCTACCCATCGTAACACCTATGGGCCATGACCAAAAGTAGTGATTCTAATCAGGGACTGTAGTCCCATTACTAATTGTCTGTAAAATAGTATCCTCACTAAACTGCTTCATTCAGCACTATATGCAAAACAAATCCAAAACTCCAGTAAAGCATAAATTAGAACATTTAGCCAAGCTGTGAACATTTTAATCATCTTTAAGTGCACATTGAACAGACGTTGTTTGAACAATGTCTTAATATGTCAAACAAAATGAGGAGTCAAATCCAGTGACACACATTTGCAGAGGTCACATGAACAGTTATCCCCTATTTCTAATCACACACTATCCGGGAAAACTAGTCCATGGCTCAACATTCAATAAGAGTGAAAAAATGACTTGTGTCAAAAGGAAAATGGCAGAGTGCAGCAGCTCATTATAACCTGAAAGAGCGGTGTCTTTTCTCATGCTGATGTCCCAGAGGAGAGAGACTTCTATTATTCGGCAGCGGCATCAGAGGAGGTGGACCGTGAAAAGAATCACGACCTAAACACTTCAGTCAATGGCGCGGATGAAACGACAGACAGGATAAAGACAAATCAGATCTCATAAAAAACACTCGAAGTGAAATTCACTCAAAGAGGAATCATTTAAATTAAGTGCAAATTGGAAATGTTGAGGAAACTAGATGTCAAAAAGTTTCTGCTGCTTTGTCGCTGACTGATTGAAGTTTGCAAGTCTTCCTCTGTCGCTCTATGGTTGGTTCCTGGAATCCTTCGACACAGATCTTTTGAATTGGTGAAGATAGATTTCCCAGACAAAGAGGAGCTCCTTTCCCCTCTCTGAAGTCACGTCTCACCCACAAAGTCCTTTGCATTGTGGGTGCACCCATGGAAGCTGAACTCTCTCCCTCTTCGTCTTTAATATGCCAGCATGCCAACTTGACTGACTCGACTGACCAGTTCGTTTTGGATTGGTTCCGTAGTTTGGACCATATTCATCAGACGTGATTCAAAAGTCACATCAAGCAGTGTGACTGTTGGCAAACTTTCTTTTCATGTTTAATCCTTTAATCATCTTTGAATCATTTCTTAATCACGTAATCATCCAAAATTGTGTGTACTTTTTTTTCTTAATAAGTCCAAATTAATCTCAAATAATCATGTTACACTTCACCCACCAGCTTGCCTCCTTTGTTTGTATAATATACAGTCTGGTGTGAGGAGTTTACCTGCGCTCACTAACATGCACTGACCAAATGAACAAAAAAGGTAAATTGCATATGATTGTTTTTGACGCATGTAAAAGATATTGCATCTATAAAGAGAGTAAGAGTTGGAAGACAGAAAAAAAGGATGAAACTATTTTCTCCATAAGTAAAGACAGTGAAACAAAAATTGGATTTAGTGCTAGTCTCATGGCATCAAATCCCTGGTTTTACTTGTACAATTCGACTCCCTCTACCAACATTTTGGCTACCTCCAAATAAGTGTAACCGCCCCCACTGCCGTCTCTTCCACTTAACTATAAAATAAGCTTACATTATGGTTGGTATGATATGTTAAATAGCTACTTTGCATCACTATAGAAAAGTATACAGCATCAGCAACATTTACCCCATTCTTTCATGCTCAGGAGTCCGTATTACCAGGACAGACAGTTTATAGTGTACTCTCTTCTAAAGCTGATGTGACAGTGGCAGCTTCACAGTCGTTGTCTCCTACTTCCTCACTTACCTACCACATTAAAATAACATGAATTCCGTCTGAACACGTCTTTCCAAAGACTACAGGGACCTGCATAGAGAAAGCTGTAGGTTAAAAAGAACCCCTTTCTACCAAATAAACAAGCTAAAGCTTTGCACTGCAGCTTTGCCAGGTCTTTTAAGTCCCTTGAAGGAAAGGTGTGTTTTTTTGTTTTTTTGTATTCTAAAGGTAGAGCTTGGAGTTTCTTCTGTAGAGCTGGTTTAGTAACTTTATTCTTGCCCGAGTTAGAGGGCTGGCGGTACATTGGAATGAGAGTGTGAATGGGTGACGGGTTCCTTGCTGTAAAGCCTAAAGCCGATGCGAGTCATTGGTTTAATCCGTAGTCCCGGTGTTGTCATGTTCATGTTTACAGTAATTGTAGTTATTGATTATCTACTTTTGGCTCTGTACATTGCAGCTCTATCAGCACATTTCCGAGTGTGTGAACCCTACTCCGACCACAAGGGGCGCTATCACTTCGGCTTCCACTGCCCGCGGCTCTCGGACAACAAGACGTACATGTTCTGCTGCCACCACAACAACACGGCCTTCAAGTACTGCTGCAACGAGACAGAGTTCCAGATGATCATGCAGGTCAACCTCACCACCACCTCCGACGGATACGCTCACAAGTAAGTCAAACACATAAAATGCTCATATCCATTTACTAGTTCGAGGTAATAATCGGTATGCCTCTCTTTTAGGGGCTGAATCAAATAGTTTCTTTGAATAATAATTTGGGTCATTTTCAATTTTCAGGTTGGTGTTCATGAATAGTGCAAAAGTTGTACACACAAACTGACTGTAAACTTATGAAAGAATACATTTCAATATTATATAGGTACTACGGTATTATAACTGCCAAATGTGTTGAAATGAATATTTTCGGGGGAGGTCATGTCTTAAAAAACATAGAACAGGAAGAGACAGGAAGAGACATTTCAGAGTAAATAATCACCGGACTCGTTTTGAGCAACTCTTGGCTCAAAGTATTTGCATCACGCTCAGTCATTTGCTAGCATGCCAATAGCTAAAATACCTTTTTTTCTGTTTTCCTGTTGCACCTTCAACATTATTTCAAGTCACAAAAACGTCAAATAGGTGCCCGGGCGAATGCTCAGAGCATAAAGTGTCCACTCTAAGGCGCAGAAGTGTGCGGAGGAGCTTCAAGGGGACAACAAAGCCTGCCGCACGGGCACTTTTCTCGGCTGGTTTTTCTGTGTCAGACTCATTGACACAGCTTGTTGCCTTCCGCTGCAAGGCATGACTGACATTGATCTACTCCACACCTCCAGAGAGCGGAGAGGGAGAGATTGAGCAGCAGATGAGGCAGCATGTTGTTGTTGTTGTTGTGAGTGGGCGGATCCACGTTTCTCGAAGGCAGGTGTCACTTCGGATATTACCACTGTGTACATTGGTTTACAAACACATCTGTTCTGTGTTAAATGACCGTATTGGAGCCTTTTCATCATACGCACCTGCAATAGACATGATTAGTAAGGAAAGGAAAGGAACATTAGTATTGTCCTGTTTGTGTGAGCTCTCAGTGGGACAGAGGTTCTCAAGACAAGAGAGCTCCAAGCTGTCTGGCGGCAGAGAGGGAGCGAAATGGCTCCTTTCATAATGAAGATTGCCGACCCCTGGGATAGATGATTCTCCAGCAGCTGCGGATTATTATTCATTCACTCACTTATCGCTGATTGGCTATCACATTTTGTTTAGGTCTAATGAAATCATTTACTCTGGACTTGTTTCATGCAGTGGCAGGATAAAACTGGTCATCCTCTGTTTGGGTCACACTCGCAGTGAGCCTCTTAAGGAGCAGGGTCCTCAATGGGACAGAAGCGACCAAACTGTGCTCTTTGTGATCTGCCTTGGCCCGGTTCACTCTGCCTAAAGCGGTTCATGGTATTTCAGTTTCAGAGACGGCGAGCGCTCATCTTGGATTCACAGGCAGGGGAATGAGACTGTAAGCTTGAATTTTACCAAAGGTCACTTGAGATAAAAGGAGTGTGTCACACGTCCCTATTGTATGAATGGAAGACGGCAGCTTCTCTTTAGGATGGAGTCAAACTAGAGGGCGATTTAACAAGCGTTAATATAGGCAAATGTTCCTATTTTGTCTGGATACCAAAGTCAAAACCAAATTATAGGCGCCTACTACATTTCGAGAACATCTGTTTCAGTACAAAACATAGGAGGCACAATGACATAGCGGTTAGTGCTCCTGCCTCATAGCATTAGGATCAAAATAGAGCCAATTAAAAACTGTTGAGTTTTCTGTTACACTTTCTCTTAGCCTTTTAGTTGTGCATTACCCGTCTCCAACAATTGAGCCGGCTCTTTTGGATCATACCGTTAATAAATAAAGACATTAAACTGATATAAGAATCATCAATTATTATTGAGAATTGGTATCACACGTAAATACAAACAATAGTTACGCTTCACGAGCAGTAGGTCGGTCCACGTTGGGACAACACAGCGCTGCGGCCCCTCGTGAGAGATCTCTGCCACTGCTTTGTCTCTTACACTTTTATATGCTCCCTAACGCCTCCCATGCAAGCGTCTGTTTCTGTGTGTCTGCAAAGTTCAGCAGTTGTCAATGTGACAACGTACGATCCTTTCTCATCGCTTTCTGTACCTTCTTTGTTACCATTTTTGTACTTGTTATTGTACTCCCTGTACTTTCTTTGTTATCAAAGAACTTTGTTAACAAAACATATACACTATGCTCCTCTCTGGGCCCAGAACTCCCATGCAAAATGTTGATCTTGTGTTGTTGCTAGATCTTAAAGGAACAGGCCAGTGTTTTTCCATACTGAGATATGTTCTTACCTGAGCTTAGACGAGTTGATACGTACCTGTCTAATCTTTGGGCATGCCCGTGGAAGAGCTTGGTCGCTTCTAACTTCACCCCGTTTGGGGCCATAGGAATACATTGGGAGAGACCAAATGCTAACAACATCGTTGGTCTTTTTGCGTGACTGAGGGGACAAACAAAGACCAGACAGGTACGCATCAACTCATCTAAGCTCAGGTGAGAACGTATCTTAGTATGTAAAAACGGTGGCCTGTTCCTGTAATCCTCGTGTGATCCTTCAATTTTGCACCCTTTAAAGACCCTAATGTCAAAAAATGTACACTTCAGAAAAGAGCCTGAAAATTACCACATATTCATATTTTTTTCTGCTTCTTTTTACAAAAGTCCTTCAGTGGCCTTTGGGCCATTTGGATGGGCTGCAGCTCCAGTGGCCTTCAGATCAAAATGACCCAAGGACCACACAAGGGTTAAGTGGTTTGTAAATGCTAAATATTATGGTCTTATTCATCCTGAAACAGCATGTTCAAACATTGAATGAATAAACAATCATTTAGCATTTGCATTGCGTAAGCTTCTTTTAAGCGCATGTAGTAGAGTGCGCTGTGGCAGCTCCGAGCCATCTGTGCAGTCTCTAAATGTCCCTGGTCCTGTATATAAACAAGGTATCGCTTATTTTAGCCGACTGTCTTATAAAGTCATTACAAACAGTTCACTTCCTAGACATTAATAATGGGGTCGGACTAAGATGAAACTGTACCGTGCGGGTCATAAATTGTGGAAATATTCGTGAGAGATTTT
Source organism: Proterorhinus semilunaris (assembly GCA_021464625.1). Taxonomy (NCBI): domain Eukaryota; kingdom Metazoa; phylum Chordata; class Actinopteri; order Gobiiformes; family Gobiidae; genus Proterorhinus; species Proterorhinus semilunaris. The sequence goes on along the minus strand of CM038356.1, from coordinate 23,108,289 downwards.
CAAAAGCACAGAGGATTAGGTCTTTCTCCAAATTAAGAAGAATCATTTAAGTGCAGCAAATTGAACAGATGGGATTTGTCTGAAATGATCACGGGACAATTTGTTAAAGGTCTTTGCTCTTTTTAGCAGCAGGTAACTTTCACAAAATGCTGGCTGCATCATTTAATCCCTTCTAAGACTGTTATGATGTTCGTGCTGCTTTCATGTGTCCTCGGGTCGTCTTCCTGAGACGTGGCGTCGCAGTTCCCACTTGTTTTATGTGTATGAGCTTTTATCTCGGAAATGGGGATATTATTGTTCCCAAATAAACCATTAAGCTGACTATCTTGCTTTGGTGTTAGCCTTCTCAAAAGCTATTGATCCATTTGTTTTATAAAATATCAAAGCAAGTGTATTTTGTAGCGCACAATTCATACACAAGGCAATTCACAATTGCATAAAATGACAATAAAACAGATCAAATCAATCCATAAAACATCAACACAAAAATGAATTAATTACGGTAAAAAGCAAGAGTGCAGGTAAAATACTTTCAGTGTTTATATGCAGTGAAGATTGTTCCATATTTTGGCTGCATGAAACTGAAACGCAGCCTTACCGTGTTTAGTCCTGACTCTGGGAACCACCAGGAGACCCCTCCCTGAAGTTCTCAGGGCCCGAGATGGTTCATACGGCTCTAACATGTCAGAAATGTACTTTGGTGCTAAACCATGAAAAGACTTGTACACAAGCAGAGCTGTTTTAAATTCTATTCTCTGAGTGACAGGAAGCTGGCTTGTTTCCGGTCGGACCGATTTCAGGGACGGACAAAGCTAGACCAACGCGAAAAAAGTTTTCAAGAACATCAAAATATTCGTTAAGAAAATTCAGGCCTGCTGAGAGGGAGCAAAATGCCAAAACCGCCGAAAATAGAGGCGAAGCAACAGGCAGATTCGGCGGTGGAAGAGGAATACGTAAGCCTCAGTCGAGTCACGGAGCTCATGGAGCAGCAGAGGGTCATGTTCAGAGAATTAATTCAACAACAGCAGGAAAACTTCAAAGGATTTATAAAACTCATCATGGAATCAACAAACACCCGCATGGATTTACAGACTAAGGACATTCAAGAACTAAAAACAAGCCTGCAGTTCACGCAAGGTGAGGTGGACACTTTGAAAGAGCAAAATCTGAAACTCACGGAGCGCACAAACACTTTACAAACGGACTTTTACAAAGTATGTGACAATTTACACATCATCACGGACAAACTGGAGTATCTGGAGGGGCAGAGCCGCAGAAATAACCTGGTATTTGAGGGAGTGTTGGAGTCGCCTGGGGAGACCTGGGCCGACGCCGAGGAAAAGGTGAAAGAAATACTGAAGGAGAAGCTCCAGCTACATCACGCGGTGGAGGTGGAGAGGGCTCACCGCGTAGGGAAACCCGGCGGAGGGAGAGACTGGCCGAGACCCATCATCGCCAGACTACTGAGGTGGAAGGATCGCGAGGAAATCTTGCAGCGCGCCAAACGACTTAAAGGAACAAAAATCTTCATTAACGAGGACTACACCGAATCAATAAAAAGAAAACGTAAAGAACTGATGCCGGAGCTGAGAGCTGCACGAGAAAGGGGGGAGATCGCCTTCTTGAGATATGACAAACTCATTATACGTCCACGCAGCAGTACACCACATCCAGTATAAACACCGAGAAAAACGTATGGATTTTGGTATGTAAAAGCACATAATCTCACATGTCTAGTAATACATACAGTTCTATAGGAAGCACCGACTTGGATTTTTCAATAAGGAGAATTGCTGAAGCAAACTCCCAGGATTTTACATTCTCTCAATACGACCTACAGAACACTGAGATCGACATCGACCCTGAAAATAACTTTTTTACTAGAGCTACCAATGACTGTCAATACTACACAGAGGATCTGTACAATAGTAAACTTAAGAACATTAAGGCATTCACTGTAATCCACTTCAATAGTCGAAGCCTCTATGCAAACTTTGACCACATCAAAAGCTTCTTAAAACAGTTTTCCACACCATTCAGTGTCATTCTAATCACAGAAACATGGATCAATAATGATAGAGAATTTGAGTTTTCTATTGATGGTTATGAATTTATAAGTATGAACAGAAGGAACAAGCATGGAGGGGGCGTAGCTATGTTTATAGACTCCAACTATAGTTATAAAGTAATGGAAAATAAGACAATGGTGGTGGATGATACACTTGAATGCATTACTGTTGAAATTACAAGGCAAAAAAAGAAAAATATTATTGTGAGTTCTATTTATAGAACACCTGGCTCTGATATAGATGTTTTTTCTAAGTGGATGGAGGAGCACTTTTCAGGATTAAATCATAAAGTCATGTTTGTGGGGGGAGACCTCAACATCGATTTGTTAAACCCATATAAACATAAAAAGACGGACGAATTTATAAATACTTTATTCAGTATAGGTCTGTTTCCTCTAATAACCAAACCTAGTAGAATTACAACCCATAGTGCCACCTTGATTGATAACATTTTCTCAAATGAAATAGAAAGTGACACAGTCAGCGGGTTAATTATAAATGATATTAGTGATCACCTTCCAGTTTTCGTTATGTATAAAAATGGATATTTAAAAGATGAAGAGGAAAACAAGTATTGGTTTAGAAGGGTAAAAACAGAGAAAACTATTGATGCATTTAAAAAGGAGCTTTTAGCTCAAGACTGGAGTATTGTGTACAGAGAGAATGACACGAATATGGCTTATGATGAGTTTACGCAAGTATTTCAAAAGGTATACGACAAAAACTGCCCAATGAAGAAATATTGTAAAAACAGAAAGTGTAAAGAAACACCATGGATGTCTAAAGGTTTACTAAATGCTTGCAAGAAAAAAAATAATCTTTACAAAAACTTTATAAATAACCAAACAAAAGAAGCTGAGGATAAATATAAGAAATATAAAAATAAATTGACAGGTATCATTAGAAAATGTAAACAGGATTATTATAATAAGTTGTTGGATAGTAATAAGAATAATATTAAAGGTTTATGGAACATCTTAAATAGTATAATTAGAAATAAACCAAGAACGATTAATTATCCAAAATATTTCAAAGATGAGGATAACACGTTAAATAATATGAATGAAGTCGTCGAAACATTTAATAAATTCTTTGTAGATGTTGGACCGAACCTTGCTGCAAAAATTACAAACGTTGAGAATTATAATTGTGATCTGATAGAAGCAAATCCTATGTCCCTGTTCCTCAAACCTGTGGAGGAAAAGGAGATACTGGACATTGTTAAAGGGTGTAAAAATAAAACTTCGACCGATTACCATGACATGGACATGAAAACTTTAAAAACTGTTATTGAAAGTATCTCTAAGCCGTTAACTTACATTTGTAACTTATCGTTGCAAACTGGAACTTTTCCTGATAGTATGAAAGTAGCAAAAGTGATTCCTCTGTTCAAAGCAGGAGATAAACATCTCTTTACAAACTACAGGCCTGTTTCCCTTTTACCGCAATTCTCTAAAATCTTAGAAAAGGTTTTTAACTCTAGACTCGACAGCTTTATCGAAAAGTGTAATTTACTCTCGGACAATCAGTTTGGTTTTAGGAACAATCACTCAACCTCACACGCGCTCTTTGATATAACTGAAGAAATAACTAATGCTGTAGATGACAAGAAATATGCAATCGGATTATTTATTGACCTGAGTAAAGCGTTTGATACAATAAACTATGATATATTAATTAATAAACTAGAACTTTATGGAATTAGGGGGGTAGCTCTACAGTGGGTCACCAGTTACTTAAAAAATAGAAAACAATGTGTGAAAATCGGTGATTATCAGTCGAGTTGTCGACAAATTGTCTGTGGTTTACCTCAAGGTTCTATTCTGGGCCCAAAATTGTTTAATATGTATATTAATGACATTTGTAACACATCTGAAGTACTTAAATTTATCTTGTTTGCTGACGATACAAATATTTTTGCATCAGGAGACGACTTGCAACAGCTGTGTCGGATTGTTAACTTGGAACTCAAAAGTGTCAACAAGTGGTTCAAACAAAATAAATTATCTCTAAACCTGAGTAAAAGCAAAATGATGATATTTGGCAACTGTAATTCCAATGCTCAGGAAGCGATTCAGATAGAGGGTGTTGTTATCGAGCAAGTGCATGAAATCAAATTCCTTGGGGTGATTATTGATGACAGAATTACTTGGAAATCTCACATTAAATATATATCTACGAAAATTTCTAGAAGCATTTCAGTAATTGCAAAAGCAAAGCACATTTTAAACATCAAAGCTCTACATACCTTATACTGTTCTCTGATTTTGCCCTACTTATATTATTGTACTGTGGTTTGGGGTAGTACTTATAAAAACACAGTTAAACCAATAATATTGTTGCAAAAAAGAGCTATCCGAGTAATTCATAAAGTTGGGTTTTTGGACCACACAAACTCATTATTTCTAAAATCAAAGATCATGAAGTTTTGTGACATTGTTGAGTTCCAAACTGTACAAATGTTATTCAAAGCAAGGTATAAATTGTTACCAAACCAAATACAAAGAAGGTTCCAAGAACGTACTGGTCGTTATGAATTACGTGATGAATTAAACTTTAGGATTCAGAAACATAGCACAACTTTGAAAAGTTTTAGCCCAACAGTTAATGGTGTACAATTGTGGAATAAACTGGAGATGGAATTGAAACGATGTCCAAACATCAACCTGTTCAAATATAAATACAAACAAAAGACTTTTGAAATATACAGACAAGAAGAAATGCGTTGCCACTAAGGGGAGCAGTAAGATCAATTATGTGTATTTTTCCTCTATATTCAAGGAAGAGTGTTGCTGCTTGGAACGGTTGTCATTCTATTGCTCAAATTCACAAACGGAGAATTAGGGTTGGCAGGTTATGGATCTGTTGAGAGGGATCCTCCCAACGGGCTCTAAACCTTGTCTTTTAATGCACCACTCCGCATAGGAACATATTCTACAAAATCAGCTGTTAGGGCAGCTGTGTGGGGGTTTGTTGAAGGGGAGTTACTGCCCTCTTCAACTGGCTCACTCTCTGGCTTTTTAATGCACCACACTGTGCAGGGCTTTCATCATACTTCACATATAAATCAATTAAATAAATTATATAATAATGATGATGATAATTAAACCCAAATTAAAATTATACTGAGAATGGTAATGACAACTGGAAAGTATCAAGATCTCAGATTATAACATCTATTAATGTACCTTTATACCATAAAAGTAACTCTGTAATCACGGGTAAAAATATGCAAGCAATATATTAAGTAACAAATTTTTTTGACTTGCTTTGTATTAGACATCGTATATGAAACTAGATTGTTGTTGTAGCTGTGCGTTGTTCCAATTAATTATATAAACAGTTAATATATTTTTGTTGTTTGTTGTAAGTTGGTCTGTACGAATGTAGCTGCTTGAAATGTTTTGAAATGTTCTTTTTTTATTTATTGCACTTGGGGGTGGGGGCTCATAAGCTTTTTGCTTCAGCCCACTCCTTTTGAGCACAATGTGTATTGCTCAAATAAACAAATAAACTAAACTAAACTAAGTCAGTGCAGGGACCGGAGCACTGGACTAATATGGTCGTATTTCCTGGTTCTTATTAGGACTCGAGCAGCAGCGTTCTGGATGTGCTGGTAGCTGTCCAACAGCTTGTTTAGAGAGGCCAGTGAGCAGGCTGTTTCAGTATCATTTACTTGTCTTTAAGGGTTAATGAATCAATGTCGTGAATTTCTCTTGCAAACAATTTCCTCCGACATAACTATGTGTGTAAAGTGCTTCGTTCGAAAGCCTCATAAATGTATTCATTATGTCCAATCAGATTATTTATTCCTTACTTTCATGAGCAATATTGGTAAAACTTTTGTTCCCCTCAGCAAAAAAACAAAACAACAAACAAAACATTGACACATGGTGGTTAATCATGTCCCAGTTGGTGTGGGCTTAAGTGTGTCGGCTGCTCTGCTCATGTGCACATTTGGAGATTGTTTTCCCAGATTACCCTGTGCTAACACCACTCCAAGTGCTAAACCTTGTGTGCTAGGTCTTTGAGCTAACAGTGCGGTCTGTCTCCTCTGCAGTAACTACACAGCCCTGGTGGGAGTGTGGATCTACGGCTTCTTCGTCATGGTGCTGCTGGCCCTGGACTTCCTGTACTATTCGGCCATAAACTACGAGCTGTGCAGAGTTTACCTGGAGAAGTGGGGCCTGGGGGGTCGCTGGTTAAAGAAGGCGCGCAGTCAGTGGCACAGGTCCATACCAGAGGAGAGTGAAGCCCCGGGCCCCGTGCAGCCCATGGGCGCGGGACACTACCAGCACAGACACAGCCTGAGAGGGGAGAGCCACAGCCCCACGCTGCTGCCACACAACACGTCCACGGCATGGTAAGATGAGCGTTTTCAAGAATCATGACTATTACCTGTACAATTTTCTTATCTTCTACTCACCCATCCTAAAAGTCCCTTGAGTCCCATGAGTGCAAACAAAAAAATAATGCTTGCTCACCCTGGCAATTATTTGATATTCGTCTGAACACAAAGCTTTGGGTAGATATTTTCATCTGTAAGTTTTCATTGTGCATCTCGAACCGTCTCCTCTCTGTGTCATCTCCTCTGAGTCGTTGCGGCTAATTAGAGAGCTATCATTATTAATGAATGGAAAGAAGAATGAGCTGGCTCCTCTGCCCAGTCCTTCCACAGCCACGGGGGACTTCCCGCTCATATTTAACCCCCATCATCCCACAATAAGACAGATTACAAAGGCATTTATAGACTTTTGCGTAACAGCAGTACCTCCCATCTGTCTTTTTTTTACCTTTGAGAGTATTTGAACTACTCCCTGGGTGTACGCAGTTGCACTGACGATGGTGTATAATGTTGCAAGTGAACTGTAGCCCACAACAGCTTCAGGGGACAACAATGAAATACATTAAAGCTGTTAAACCTTCACATTTTTCATTGAGCCATCTACAATAAGCAACCGTTATCTACTGTGACCACCATTAATATCCACACTACACTAGGGCTGCGAGCTTTGTCGATATCCAATCGCAATGGAGGTTTTGACTACTGCAATAACCTAACCTCAAGAGGAGGATGTTTTTTTTCTGTCTCTGGTATTTGATTAACAGATGTTCACCCACCAGAACTGTCAAGCCTCTGATCTCGGGTTCAGTTGCAACAGATAAAAGATCTGAGTTTCCATAAAGCAGATTCTAAAGTGTTAAGATAGGCGCTACGTGATTCCATCCTGGACTTATTTTAGTCACGTGACTGTCCCCCAGTGGTACCATGAATGTGGGGGGAAACTTATTCAAAGTAGTTTATTCTGACCTACACTACCCTATTGCAGCCTACTACACTATACGCTATACAGTACTATGAATCATACAATTCATTTCTGCATCTGTGTGAATCTTTGTCCAACTGCTTGTAATTCAAGAAACCTTTCGCCATATTAGGCTTTCGTCTGGGAAAGGGGCTGGGCTTGACGCGGTCCACAATCAGCAGGAAAATATATTATATATTCACTTTTTACACCTGCTACTTCTCTCTTAGCTAAATTATTGGACTCTACCAACTTACACCCTTGGAAACCCCTCATGCAGTCCAACATCAAATGGCATCTCCCTGGTAGAGTGGAGTAGTATGAACCAACAGCAGGATGCAAAAGTTCTTCCAGTCGTTAAAAGATTTTCGTCACCAAAAGCGCTTGTAACTTTATTTTTGTCTTAAACAGCAGCCAGGGTCCTCCTGCTGATCGGCCGATAACAGCACAATGTGAGAGTCTGTTATTTATTAATAATGTTATTTCAGTGAAAACATTGTGGGTCAAATTTTTAAGCCAATGCTTTTAATGAAATGAATATGAAGCTAACCTTATCGCTTTAGTATCTAGTTTCTAGCTGAAGACAGTCTGCCCTCCATGCTGCTTTGTTTTGGGTTCTGCTAAGGCAAGGCAAGTTTATTTGTAGAGCACAATTCATACACAAGGCAATTCAAAGTGCTTTTACAGTTGCATAAAATTACAAGAAAACGGATCCAATCAATCATTAAAACATCAACATAAAAATGTATCAATTACAGTAAAAGGCAAGAGTGCAGATAAAATACTTTCAGTTTTCATATGCCCGGGTAAAAAGAGCTGTTTTCAGCCTGGATTTGAACATTGTCAGAGTTGAGGCCTGTCTCACATCCTCATGAAGACTGTTCCAGATTTTAGCTGCATGAAACTGAAACGCAGCTTCACCGTGTTTATTATTGACTCTGGGAACCACCAGGAGACCCCTCCCTGAAGTTCTCAGGGCCCGAGATGGTTCATACGGCTCTAACATGTCAGAAATGTACTTTGGTGCTAAACCATGAAAAGACTTGTACACAAGCAGAGCTGTTTTAAATTCTATTCTCTGAGTGACAGGAAGCCAGTGCAGAGACCGGAGCACTGGACTAATATGGTCGTATTTCCTGGTTCTTGTCAGGACTCGAGCAGCAGCGTTCTGGATGTTCTGCAGCTGTCTAACAGCTCGTTTAGAAAGGCCAGTGAGCAGGCCGTTACAGTAGTCTAACCTGCTGGAGACAAATGCATGGATGAGTGTCTCTAAGTCTGGTTTTGACACTATTCCTCTGATCTTAATGTTTTTCAGATGGTAAAAAGCTGATGATGTTATTGCTTTAATGTGGCTGTTTAAGTTCAGGTCTGAGTCCATGATTACTCTTAGATTTCTAACCTGATTTTTTGGTTTTAGAGAGAGAGACTCAAGGTGACTGATAACACTTTGTCTTTGTGTCTGTGGGCCAAAAACAATGATCTCAGTTTTGTCTGAGTTTAGTTTGAGAAAGTTGTTTTGCATCCACAAACTGATCTGTTCGATGCAGTGACAGAGAGTATCTATCAATCAATCAATCAATCAATCAATGGTTTTGTATAGCCCAATATCACAACAGGAGTTGCCTCATAGGGCTGTAACAAACATTAAGGCAATAAAACAGAACAGTAAATAAGACAGGCCCATGTTCACCTGTATCAGTGACACGTAGATCTGAGTGTCATCTGGGTAGTTGTGGTACGACACATTGTTGCTGTTGATTAGCTGACCCAATGGAAGCATGTACAAGTTGAATAAGAGGGGTCCCAAGATTGACCCCTGGGGAACTCCACAGGTCATAGATATTTTGTCTGAGACACAGTTGCCAATTTCTACAAAGTACGTCCTATCCTCGAGATAGGACTTGAACCATAGCCATAGATCTCAGGTCCTCCTAATGTAATCCAACAAGAGTTTGGACCAATGAGTCTATGGGGCCAGACTTGTGGACTGTGTTAGACAGAGGAGCAGAGGGACCTCAGGCTGTTCTCTGTTGGATACATGCTGTAACTACAAGACTGAACATTTCCACAGAGCCTCCTCATTACACATAAAGACTGCCAAACTTGATAGGTCTCATCAATCTCCCCCCACCCGACCCGCACATCTCCAGCTCAAATGCAGCCTACGAAAAGAGCTTATGGCCAAACCCGCATTGACAAAATGGGCTCGGGCAGCGGGATCGTGTTAACTTTATGGAGATGCATGCTGCTGATGAGTGATGAGCGCTGCTTCCGACCCAGAAAATTGTGAAAAGTAGTCGGGAGATACAAGGAATTTCCGCCAGAACTGCTGCTATAAAAAGCTTTGGAATAAACAGGGCATTTACAGAGAGTGGAGACAATTCTTCTATAATAATACATATCTGACGGATTTGGGACCTAATTTCCAAGACTTTACTGGGGCACGATATTGTATTATTTTCCACACATCTCTTTGCAGAGTCTGAATAACTCTTGCACTCTTCTAATGTGTTACATTTCGTGTTATTGTACAGACCTAAGTGATGTTCGCACGTCACCTATCATATAGGAAAAGGGTGTAATAAATAGAACATGTATTTATAAGAGGTTTGCTGTCGTAGTAAATTTGGCATCTTATTTGGCCATAAGCAAACAGAGAAAAGGTCATGTGGCTAAGAACAGAAAGTTATACATGCACGACCAAGCAATGCAGCATCAGTGTCTCTCCTTCTTTAGGCGCATAGTGTTGCTGAACTTAGACCTGACCGACTGCAGCAATCCCAGACCAGGCAAAGTAGTTGCAAGCTTTGTTGTTATCCAAGTGCGACAGTTCAAGTTGTAATTTGAAATTTAATTACAATAATAATAAGTAGGAGAAAGTAGCTTAGTTACTTTCCTAAATTCTCATTCTGTTTTTCTGTTTGGACAATCCTCAAGTTAAATTTGTTTACACATAAACGTTATCAAGTAACATTTTATTACTATTACCATTTACTTTATTATATTCTTTTTTAATTTGATTGTGAATAAATTAACATTACAATTATTATTAGATTTGAACATCTTTATCTCATATCTGGGAAAATAACTCGGGTCAGGTTTTCAATTTTTTACTACACATCTAAACCAACTGTGAGCACCACACCATTAGCAATGAGGAAAAAATAGTGAACAAGTGAATGGCACCCAACCACATACAGTGCCTTGCGAAAGTACTAATACACCTTGAACTTGTGCACATTTTGTCATGTTTACAACCATAGACATAAAGATTTTATTTAGAATTTTTTACTGGAAGTTCACAAACAAGTAACAGACAACTGTGAAGTGAAAGCAAAATGATACATGTTTCTGTTCTGCGTGCAGAAGTATTCATACAGCATTTTTCTGAGTGCATTAAATTGCCTTTATAACATTCCTAATGACTGCAGAATGTTCACACCTTGCCTTAACCATTAAATAGAGGCCACCTGTGCGTATCTACTCTCAGTATAATTCCAGCTGTTGTGTGAGGGCCTCAGAGCTATGGTCGAAGTGTATTGGTCACTAAGCAACATCATGAAGGCCAAGGAGCTCACCAGAGAGGTCAGGGGTACAGCTGTGGAGACGTTTAAAGCAGATTTGAACATCTCACAGAAAACGGTTCAATCCATCATTCGGAAATGGAAAGAGTATAGCACCACTGCAAACTTACCAAGACACGGGCGTAAACCTAAAATAACAGACCGAACAAAGAGAGCACTGGTCAGAAATGCAACCAAGTGCCCTAAGTTCAATGAAGGTACTTGATTCATCTTCTGTACTCAGTAGTTGAAGTCTTGAACGTTTCGCCTCTCATCCAAAAGGCTTTGTCAGCGACAAAAGTCCCACTCAGGCCGCAGCTGAAGATATAGACCAACGAGGAGGAGTTGGAGTTGGCCCAGCTCCTCCCCTCTAATCACAGCTACTCTCACCTGTGGGTAAACACCTTTGAAGTAGAGCGTCTCTAACGATCTGCTCACCTCAGTATCGGTCAGGCCTGTTCTATTCATAGATGATCACTGCCCATTATCTGTCCTATTCATGGCTGATCACTGCTAATTACCTAACTATTGTTCTTTTGTTAGCTGAGGTGCCGTCTCCTTGGACTTCGGTTTCCCCGAAGGAGACTGGAGTACAGTGACGGAAGATTAAATCTGAGCCCACCATTCCGGTTCATGGAGGGATTTTCTTTCCTGACAAAAATAGCTTCTTTTATTCCTCTTTCAAACCAACGTTCTTCTTTAGCTAAAATTTTTACCTCCCCGTCCTCAAGAGAGTGGTTGGCGGCTTTGAGGTGGAGGTGCACCGCCGACTGAGGGCCGATTGTGCTTTCTCTTCGGTGTTGATAAAGTATTTTCTGTAAAATTTGTTTAGTTTCTCCAATATAATGTTCTTTGCATTCTTCTTCTTTGCATCGAATAGAATAAACCACATTGCTTTGTTTGTGGCTTAGAGTTTTGTCTTTGGGATGAACTAATTTTTGTCTGTGTGTTCACCGGTTTGTGGTACACTGGAATCCTGTGCTGCCTAAAGATTCTCTGAAGTGTCTCTGAGACCCCGGCTACATATGGCACTGCAACTCCCTTTCTTCTTGGCTCTGTAGTCTGTCTGTCTTGTTCTAAGATAGTGCCCTAAGATGACTCTGGAGGAGCTGCGACGTACTGCCGCTGAGCTGGGGGAATCTGTACATGGGACAACTATAAGTCGTACTCTACACAAATCTGGCCTTCATGGACGAGTGGCAAGAAGAAAGCCATTATTGAAAGGAGGTCATAAGAAATCCCGTTTGAAGTTTGCTAGAAGTCATATGGAGGACACAGCTACCGTGTGGAAGAAGGTGCTTTGGTCTGATGAGACAAATTTGAACTTTTTGGCCCAAATGCAAAACGTTATGTATGGAGCAAACCTAACACTGCTCATCGTCCTGAGCGCACCATCCCCAGTGTCAAATATGGTGGGGGAGCATCATGCTATGGGGCTGCTTTTCCTCAGCGGGGACTGGTAAGATTGTCAGAATAGATGGATGGAGCCAAATACAGAGACATTTTGGAGGAAAACCTGCTGGAGTCAGCGAGAGAATTGAGGGTGGAACGGAGATTCACCTTCCAGCAGGACAATGACCCTAAACACAAAGCTAAATCTACAATGGAATGGTTTAAAAACAAACATATTAATGTGTTAGAAAGGCCCAGTCAAAGTCCTGACCTAAATCCTATTGAAAATCTGTGGAAAGACCTGAAAACTGCTGTTCACAAACGCTCTCCTTCTAATTTGACAGAGCTTGAGTTGTTTTGTAAAGAGGAATGGGCTAAAATGTCAGTCTCTAGATGTGCAAACCTTGTAGAGTCAAACCCCAGAAGACTTGCTGCTGTTATTGCAGCAAAAGGGGGTTCCACAAAGTATTAAGTCATGCTGTATGAATCCTTATGCACGCCCCACTTTTCCATCCATCCATCCATCTTCTTCCACTTGACGGTGCCGGGTCGTGGGTGCAGCTGTTGGAGCTGCCCAAATCACATTGCACCAGCCCCTACGGCTCCTCCTGCAGGTGGTGGGTCCACAGAAGGACGGCCTCATGGTTCTAACCGGGCCTGTTGGTGTCTCATAAGGGGAGACTTTACTTTCAGTAAAAAAATCGAAATAAAATCTTTACGTTTAGGGTTGTAAACATGACAAAATGTGCAAAAGTTCAAAGTGTACTAGTACTTTCGCAAGGCACTGTATATCCTGTATAATTGGTTCAGTAAGTTTGCCCCCCCCCCATTATGACTGAGTATTTGACTGTAAGTGTGTTTTAAAAGATCCACTGATGTGCAGAGTGAAGAAGCCTAGAAAGAGAGTACTTTAGCTCAGCTCCTTAAAAGGCAATTGACCGTCCATTTCCTGGAAGCTCTATGTCCATTAGGGGCTCGGCAGCTTCAGAACTAAAATCTCTGGAGGCTTTTAAAACATTAGACATTTGGAGAGCCTGCCCTAACTTCGTCTCTTTGGCACAAACCTAAGCATCAACTAATAGTCAGCTGAAAAACAGAGGGATGCTGGATGAATTTACTATTTGCCTGATGTGGAAAGAAAGTGACTTGATAATTATGTAAGGGTTCTTTTTATAGAACCGATCTGCAAATTTTGAAAGCTTTGGTCAGTATTCATGAAAGGGTCCATTAAAATAGATATTTATTTTTCAAAGTAGAGTCAAAATTATAAACACATGTGTGAGGAGGAGATATTAACAGATAGCGGATTGCATTTCCACTACCAGCACATCAAAGAAAGACTTGGCAATACACTTGGCACAAATTTACTGTGAAATGTTGTCCACCTACTCAAGGCTGCTATTGGCTACATGGATTTCAGCAATTTGAGCTACAGTGGTTCGTCTGTCAGACTGGACCAAATTGGCCAGCCTTCTCTCCATGTCGTTTCTCCACTTTTTATTTTATTTTTTTCATGGTACTTTTGATTGATACTGACCACTAATGAGAAATAGAACAGAGGTTTACCCCCAGTCCTCTCTGGCCATCAGAATCGGACCCTTATAAAAGTCACTCTTACTATCTTGCCACTTTTCCATCATCATCTTTGGCCCATAGAAGCAAAGTTTTAGCCGTCACCTTGAGTCTCTCTCTGTCTAACCTGAAACATTAGGTTAGAACATTACTATATACCCCACTCACTTATCGATGCTCAGAAAAGATGATACAATTCACTACTGTCAGCGTCCATACTGTAATGCTTGATGTGTTAACCTTCTTCTTCACTGCTCTACAAAATTGTTCCCGCTTATCATTGTCTCGGGGTGTGTCTATCCCCTTGCGTGTTGCATTGCGTTGCTCATAATCCCGCGCGGTGATGGCCCCCCGCTGCTCTGTCTGCTCCTGTGCCCTCATCGTGACGGCGTGCTCAGCTATCGAGGATCCGACGTGAACATTTTAACATATTTCCGGGGGCATTTCAGTCAGCGCGATCAAAGCCCTCCCGGTCTCCTGCATATTCACGTCCATCTTTGAACTTTGGCGCTGGGCTTTGGGTGGCAATAATAGGATTGTACATTATGAAATTATTCCTGGCCGGACTGTCCGCGGAGCAGCATGCCAAGACCTTGTCCAATTAAAGCTGCTCTCTCCATGTGGTGCGAGTTAATTAACATCACAGACCATACAAAGGCAGCCAGGCGGGGGCTGCAGGCGAGAGGCAGGGGGCAGCAGGAAAAAAGTTCACCTGTTTTGCAGCGTTTTGAATGACTTCCAGACTCACATTGTTTTTTAAATTAGTTTTTGCCTTTACTCAATCATGAGGTAGTTTTTTCAACTAGATTGTTCTGTCTTTCACCAATAATTTGAATTTGGAAAAGATTTAAAAGGAAGAGAAGAAAGGTATGCGGATAACAATCATAAAGTATTATGCTGTGCGTTACAAGACTGTAAATGTACTGCATCGCATGAGATGTGGCACACTACAGTTTCCAATCATCAGCAGTCACACAATCATGACACTCATAGGGCCGAGATGGCTTTGGTCAAAAGCATAGACCGTGAAAAAGAATAGACAGCTAACCACGTGGTTGTTAACCATAATAACCACATTCGAGAGGGAATTGATGGCGGATTTACAGATTCCTCCGCCCCAGCTCTCACGGAGCATGTTCCTAAAAAGGGAAAAAGAGCGGGATCTTCACTGTAGACTCGGCCCTCGCGGGGCGTGGAGTTCAGTCGTAGCCGCGCCATTAGCTCTAATGCCAACGGCCTGTCAATCAAAGTAAGGCCCTCATTAATTATGCAAGATTTTACTAAAATGTATCTTAAGAAAACCCGCCTGGTTTCTTATATTGTAACTAACCCAGCGTTATCACAGGAGGACTATCTAGCTGTAGAAAGTTTAGGAAAATTAGAAACCAGGCTTTAAAGTTGTTTTTAATGTGTCCAAAGTGCAATTCTTTCTAATTGGAGACTAGTGGCTATATAGAGGTACTACAGCAATGGCGGACCAATGGGCCATAGTGTCGCGGTCATGAAGCAGATTGACCATGGGTCAAAAGGCACAACACCAACATGCATTGTTAGAGGTTCAGATCAACCTGTCAGTTTGAGGAAGCCTCTGCAGACCTACTCTGGCCTCATAATTACACATTCTGATGTTGTTTTACTCAATAAGACATGCTTGCTAATGTTTTGTTTCCTGTTTTCTTTTTTTGGACAGAACCTTGACACTGGTGGACCCACTGAAGAGTAGCAAACTGTGTTTGTGGAGCTGATGAAGCCTCTTTGGACACCTGTGAAGGAGCAGCCAAACTGTAGTACTGGCCTACTGGATTGGAGTACCACAGTACTAATTAAATGTACTGCATAGGAGTCATGACCACAGCCTGTTCATGAGGACAAACATCCAGAGACTATCAGGAGCCAGACGCGTGGCATTTAGACTCCACTGTGGACGCCTCTGAGGAATGTGGACTGCCAGCGCCTGCAGTACTTGGACAGATACGACATACTTGTACTACAGAGATCCCCGAGAGGCTGTGGGGCCTGGAGCCCCATTACCTCAGACTGGAGGAGCAGTGCAGTTTGTCTTTGGGGCTGTTTTTGATAACTGTTCTTTACTGCTGTGCCGTGTCCTGTAGCAGTTAGACACAGTCTGTTTGGTGATTTATTTATGTGAACTAGTTGGAGAAATGTAGTGGTGGACATTAAGAACATGTACAAAACGTAGGTTGATGCTGCGCATCTCAAGTAGACTAGTGTTTGTTACTGATCAGAGACATAGTATCTGCAGCCATGTTTAAACACTTGTTATAGACGATGTTTTAGCTCTCCTTTATGAAAAGTGTGTTTCTCTACATTTTCTGATGAGGATGAATTGCCATAGTTTCTGTAGCTCTAATACTCGGTCATCAAGGTTTCTAATAGGTTTTGTATTACTGAGGTAAAGATAATCATTCTTAGTAAATCTTTCACCTGTAACTATAAGATCAGGGATTTCTCACAGAAAAGCGCTTTATGCTCATTTCCACTGAGTGCGACCTTCACCTTTGGCTGTGTGCCTATGAGCCCATTTAGTGTTAACCGATTCCTGGATAATCTCCTCAATGACCTGGACGCGCTCTGTTATTACCTGAGCTGCCTGACAGTGGCTCCATTAGCAATATGATACAAATGACTCTCCATCCGGTAGTGCTTTAGTATGTCCCATGTTGGTCCGACATGTCGTTCAGCCATCAGCCATAACTCTCATTAAAAAAAAAAAAACACTAATCGACACATCGACTCCCTTCACGGTCAGCAATAATGTACAGCGGCTCAGTGAGAAGGTCGACTGGAGAGTGAGAGTCAGAAGAGTTACACGCAGGGGGCAGTCAGGCTCTGCAGCTAATGGCACTGATCGGAACATTTCAAAATGCTCATGTAAAGTTCATTTCTAGCGAGACATTTCCCTATTAGAAATGTGGGAAGCATCAGTGAGACATACAAATAAACATGGGCTTGAGAAATGCTTACCGTAAATCCCTCTCACAATTCTTTCTGTAATTACGGAGAGAGGACGGCGGAGATGCCAGACTTGATCACAGTCCAGATGTGCAAGGAGGTGTCTGTGCAGCTGCTGAATTGGCATGTCCTCTTTTTCTCTGCTTTTTTTATTTTTTGCACAGTCTGTGCTTCTGAAGGAAACATTGTCATAAACTCCACAAAGCTTCTCAAGGACAGGTTTAAACTCCCCGTCTCTTAGTGCATTCATGTGGTCCTGGAAACTGGTCACAGCAAATATGCCTCAGAACGCTCTCAAACGCCAAAGTGAATGCTGGTGAACTCGGGAATGACCAGAGTGGATTCATAACAACGCTGACCACCACTGAGAAGGGCCTACGTGATCTCATATATTTTAATAGATCCCATGATTATTATTATTACCGCAGATTTTTCAATTGATCGTAATAGCTTTTCAATTTGGCCCGATTTCAGCGCTTGAATGCATCCCTCAGTGAAACCTTAACCAGCCTGTACATGAACGCTGGTCCAATGCATATGAGAGGTCAGGTTATCAGCAATAATACTTCCATTTGCTGAGTGCTTAGCGCAAGTCCATCTCATCTCGCAGGCTAAAGTTTAATTGCATGTGGAGAACCAAAGTGCCCGAGTGGAATAATTGGCCCAGAGTTCAGCCGTGGTCCTAAATTACAGACTCCTCTCCTGTAGCTGCCTCCTCCGTCCTGATTCAGGCAGAGCTTTCTGACAGTTTCTGCTGCACAAAAGGGATTTAATCCGCTGGATAAGTTGAAGTGTTAGATACGGCATTGGATGTGTCTTTGTTTTGTTTGCTCTTGTATACAGTGTGTTACGGTAATAAGACGCACGAGGTATGGTAGTCGACAACAACAACAATAATGAATGTTAAACCCAGGGAATCTCCGCAAATGGTAGCAGCAGGGTCCGAGTGAATCATCTTTCAATCCTAGATATGTTTTAAGTGTCCAAGTTTTGTAATGCTTTTTTTTTTTTTTTGAAGGCGGTCTGACGTGACAGGCGTTTGTACATGAACGTGTGCTGCATTCGTGTGTTTCTTGGAGACGGCGGAAGCTTTACGTTGGAACACTTGATGTTTGCCAATACATGTCTGCTGCATCTCTACAAAGAGGCCACAATTGTACTCTTAACCCAGTTCAAAATGTGGTGTAGAAAGTACAAATATTATCCTTAAAATGTAGTAGTGTTTATTCAAATGGACAAGAACATAAAATAACCTTTTGGTTGCAGAAACACAACCGTCAAAGGACCACAGAATGCAGCATGTGCTTTGCTTGTAATGACTGTCCTTGGCCGTCAAGAAGCTCGTACCAAATTCCCGATTCCCTTATTGATTAAAGACTAGTACCATGTTCGGTCGTAGGAAGCTTCTCTGCAGGTTCTGTCTCTGATCCCGGGTTACCGTGGAAACAGTTGCCTTACAGTCGAAATGCGGTTTGTGTTGCAGTATAGGCCTACAAGTACCTCACTTCCCCGGGTGTGGTGAAGATGACAGTGTTGTTCAGCGTCGTGCCACTATGGAGAGGAGGCTGTCCGTTTTTTCGACTTTGTATTGTCACGACAGGGACGTAAATAAAGTTTTATCTTTTCCAGTGTGTCTAAGCCCTCTGTGTCCGCTGCTCTGTGGGGGGATGAGACAAACAGCTATTTTTAGGTTGACTTTTAAGCTATGTGCCCTTATGGGGTTCACAAGCCAAATTTAAGTTTAAACTTTCAGGAAAAACAACACACAAACTGATGTTTTTAAGTTTCATTGGCTTATGTGCTCTCCATCTTCAGCATCGCTCAACATGTCATTAATTATCTGTCGTATACCCCATGTTTGGTTCAGGAAGTCAAAATCATAGTTTTAACGCACGGTAGAGTCTGGTTATTTAAGTAGCTTTAGTATATTCTTTCAATATAGTTTGCACTTCGCTGAGTGCCCAGTTGTGGCTTTAAACCAGGGGTGTCCAAACCTTTTGCCTCGAGAGCTACATATTGAAATAGATACAGCATGTGGGCCACAGATCAGTGGTCAGTGCATTCAACCGGATGCATTTGATAAAGGTTTAAATAATTTATTTAGGCCTTGAACCTTAATGCCAGCTCTGTCTCACAATAAAATTTAACTTTTTGAGGTTTTATTATTTGAATTGGATTTATAGAGCTACATTTTGACTTTTTTTTTCTGATTTAGACGTGGTTTACGCCCAGACATAATTTGGTCAGATTCAGGCAAATTTTAGACTCATTTTAGACCCAGATCTTGACCTATGCCATGGTTCCTCGTTTTACATCACTGTAAACAGCATATCATCTTGACACGCGTTTGGCTTTTGTTGCCATCACCTGCATACTTTACAAAGCTACATGTAACAAGAAGACGTCCAGCAATAGAAGATTAGGCATAAATTGGTATACATTGACTTAAAACATTTACGGATGATCCCTCTGTCACCACTTTTCTTTGCTCGGACTATCTGTGTATTGTGAACCGTTGACAAACCAACTCAGCTTTTCAAATGTACGTTTATACCATAGACTGTTAAAAAGAATAGACAGCTCCTCCTCACCAGCGACGTAAACAGCCTGTCAATCAAAGTCAGGCCCTCATTAATTATGCAAGATTTCAAAAATGTATACTACGATAACCAGCCCGGTGCCCCAGATTGTTTTTAACCCAGCGTAATCACAGGAGGAATATCTAGCTCTAGCCACTTCTAAACCATTAGGCACCGGGCATTAAAGTTGTTTTTAACGTGTCTAAAGTCCAATGCATTCCAATGGGGGAATAGCGGTCATATGGAGGTACTACAGCAAAGCTGGAGCAATGGCGGCCTCCAGTGTCGTAGTCACAAAGCAGAGCAGTCAGCGGCCATTGGTTTATACCCAATCAGTCCGACACCAGATATTGTATTGTCCCTTAAAAAAGATGACTTTTTCCAGTCACTGCTCCGGGGCTCAAAAGTAGAGTAAAAAAGGTGCTACATGGAAACAGCAGCAGACAGGCTATAGGACGCCTCCACACCTGTCCCACCTGCTCACTGTGTTACCACATTGTCAAAGTCTACTAACAAGCTGTGCCCTCAAAGGACCTCCCTGTCAGTGTAATAGTCTCAGCCTCTTCAAAAACTGCACATTTCAAAAGTGAAGGATGTGGTGTCATTGTACAATGGCCAAGAGTCATAAATAATATTGAGAAAATTTATTGTTCGACCCTAATTTATGTATAAAGACTATCCATCATTAATTCAGTGTTTTAGGTAGTGCTTCATTAATTAATTAACAAATACATTCTTTTACACTGTGAAACGACATAGTTTTAATTAATTTAAATGTTGTTCATAATTGTAACAAGCACGTCACCACTTCTCCCCGCTCTGCATTCGCATCTCCCTATTCCCCCGTAGCCTATTTAAACCCTGGAACTTCTTTCATCACTGCTGACCAAATTTCCAAGAAGGGAAAGGAGTCTATTCTGCAGACAACATAGACTCAAAATAGCTACACACTGAGTTTCACGTCTGTTGCTGATCTTCCCATCGCTCTCCGTCACCTGCTATCCGCATGCTGCTCTCGGCATCTTGTATTCAGCATCATCATTGCTGCATTATGCTCAATAAATATTGTTTTATTCGGCAGGTTGTTGTAGCATCCCTGCTGACACAAAGCATGGCATTGGTACTCCCACCCGCACTTTTGTCAAAATCCTACTAATGAATATTGAAAGACGTTAATTACCGTTATTTCTATGAACAATTGTTCTGTTGTTATCAACCAGGTCGAACAGAAGAGACTGAATGTGCCGCTGATGTTTTCGGACTTAATTTTCGGACTTAATTTTCGGACTTAATTTTGTTATTTCTAATCAGGACTACTTTAGTGCAGCTTCAAGATTCACCTACTGCGCATTTACAAAATGGACTGCAATAATCAAATCCAAATAAAATGTGAAGTTTTACACAAAAAATGTAACCAAATGGTCATATTTACCGAGAAGCACCTGTTCATAAGCACGTCACTCCATCTTGGTCCTCCTTCTTCCCGTATTAGCCGGTAACCGACGCTCCTCATCTGTGCATTTGAAATCAATTGGTTCCATCAATCACCATTTAAAAGCCATTCTATGTGTTTCCACATCCTGCTGAGCTACATCCGCCCAACATTTATCTATTAAAACTACATTAGCCTATACTTTCTCCTCCAACCGGCTCTTCGGGCACGCCATTATGATCCATCTCCAGAAATTAAAGTTTCTGTAATCTATTTAAACAAGCTGTTTTCAATGTTCAAGCAATATCGCAGCAGCAGGCCACACCTATCTTTAATGGAGCATATAGAAAACGGAATATCACATTTAGATGCAGAGATACAAAGGCTTACTGGGAAATTGCCTGCTGTAATAAAACAGTTTCACAGGGGGTTGAGTTTAAAAGGTAATGGTACATAGCCCCTTATGAGAGACCAACAGGCCCGGTTAGAACCATGAGGACGTCCTTCTGTGGACCCACCACCTGCAGGAGGAGTCATAGGGGCTGGTGCAATTTGATTTGGGCAGCTCCAACAGCTGCCCCCACGACCCGGCAACGGACAAGTGGAAGAAAATGGATGGATGGATGGATGGGTACATAGCCTTTCAAGGTTCGTAATTGGACATATTTCCTGTCTGCTGGGAAGATAGGATGGAATAGCTGTGCTTGAAATAATGAGTACACAGTGATGTTGTTCCACCCTGGAATAAAAAGTCACTTCAGTAATCCCATTCACTTCTGCTTCTGGAGCTCACGAATTTCCTGGGTTTTTTGTTGTGTCGTAGATGGAACACAAAAGTGTGTGTCCGCCACCGGACAAGTTCTGAGCAGTGTGTTCGTCACATCGACCTGGACTTGCTAGTGCCGTTAGCAGAAAGTGAAAGCTCGTTTTGTTTTGTTCATCGTGTCGTTCCCACCGCTGCCTGAAGGGGGAGCTAGGGGTAGATTGAGGTGTCATAGAACGTCATAGAGCCTCCACGATGCGGCATATGTCCACAAAGTCAGGTAAACAAACCTACACTCTTCTGACTGGAATCAGAAGTGAAACTGCTAACCACAAACAACACAGCTCTTATTGGGTTTACCGCTCAATTATTTTTTTTGCAGCTGAAGGCATAATAGGGAAGGCGGCAAACATTCAGTGCAGCTTCTTAACAGTAAATTATTATTAACAGTCAATCTATCTATCCCTCATGCGTGTGAGTGCTTGATCAAGAAGTAAGCTCCTGTAAAATCAGCCAAAATGGGAATTTCATTTTATCCCTTACCGCTGCGATATGTTCACTTTGCTTTGGCGTTTGCTGGAGATTGGCTTTTGAAAACATCCAATTCAAGACAATTTAGGTTCAGCTAAAGGTATTAGGGGATATTTTAGACTCCTTTTCTCCTCTGCTAGTTGCTATGGTAACCTTCCCCCTAAATTGCCCCGGCCTCGGAATCTGATGGGAGGACCGTTTTGAGACTCCTTACTCCTAAATGAAAATGGTATATGAGCTGGGTTTGCTGGAAGGTCAAGGGTGATTGGAGACCATATGAGAAACAAAGGGGATGTCAGTTCATTAGCTAACCTAGGCAAACAACTATTCACTGTTATATTGAATTTAGGGCAATACAAATATCACGCTCATTTTCAAAATCCAGAGACTTCACAACATTGACTTGAGCTTTAATGATTCGACGAAATGCATGGTCACAATAGATCATCTGCACAAACACAGGGCTTTCAACATTGTAAGTAATATAATTAGGGCTGTCAAACATGAGGAATATCCACCTTGTTATATTATATATTTATTGGCTTGCTGTTATTGTAAATGGGAATTGAATGCGATGTGAAGTGTTGTTTTTCTGTTTCAATTGTGTTGCTTTGTTTCACTCCCTGACAACAAGGGCAGCACTTTTCTGTGGCGGTTCATGGATGGATGCCATAAGTGCTTGAGACCTGTGAGGAGCACGATCGCGCCGTCTTCCTGATGCGCTGCTTTCCAAAACAATGAGACGTTTTCAACCCAAGAGTGCGCGCCGCCTTCCCCTTTCGAGACTTCTCCTTTCCCCCCCAGACACTTTTATTATTCAAGTTTCAGACGTGGTTCATGACACTGAACATTAACGCTCTTATCAGGAAACGGTCGGCCGTGTTTGAAGATTAAAAGCAAAAAGGGAGACGGTATCAGAGAAAGAGGAAGTGCTACCTCTTCCTCTTTCATTTGAGCTTATCTCAACACTCACTGACAACTCATATATTCTCCTACAAGCACCGTCCGAAATTCTGTCTGCTCCTATTGTGGCAGGGTTTTAGAAAAGCTACTTCTATTTCTGAAAACAAGGGAACACATGCAATTATCTTTCATAGACATTCAAGCAGGCATATAACAGTGAACTCATGTACAATATACCAATAAACAAATCCAATTCTAGAGAAAAAAAAATCAGATACAAGCATTATCCATTATAAGATGACTTACTGTAATATGTTTCACTGTCTACCCTTTCAACTCACTGACATCTTTTTATTATGAGGCAGCATCAAATATAAAGGGGGTGAGGCCTTATTTTGACGGCGTTCTTCTAACACTCCCATGTGTTTGAACTCTCGCCTCCCTGCCTTCCTGCATCAATGTTTTGACAGCTCTGCACTTGCCTTGACGTCAAGACACTGCGATTTTGGTCGTGTCACACTTGCATTTTGCCAAAGGTAAGCTTGTTCCCCCAACGGATTTTTATTTCTGACCTTGTTTGAAAGTTACAGTTACAAGCTCAGGAAAAGGGAAGCCACAAAAGCATCAAAAATACAATAGTGCTGCCTCAGTCGACGTTGTTGCTTTATTTCACCAGGAAGTGACTGCAAGCTACACTTAAGGACAAATCGTTTCTTTTCTTTGTTTTGTCAAATGAAGATTCGATTCTTCTTGTCATATTATCTTCAGTTTCACTGGCAGAGTTTACTGTGTGAGCACAAGTTTGCATGAAATGAGGAAACAGTTTGCGACAAAGTGAACTTGTGTAAGAGACTTAAAAGGAGAGCAGAACTCAAGAGGACACTGGTATGTACGATTCAAGAAAAATACTTGGGTTTCTCTTCAAACAGTAATGTTCAATAGGACCAGGCACATGTGGCCTTTCAAGGAGCTGTTTTGGAAAGCTCTGGTGAGCAACAGGTTGGAGATTCCCTAGCTAGAATGAATGACTCTGGGACACTCTTCTTATGTATCAGGAAGCAATGGAGGAATACAACTTTGATTGTCCTCAAGAACCAGTGACAGAAGACATTGAATATTTCTTTGGTAAGTCCATTTCTAATGTTCAAACTCACATAAACAACTTGCAGTGCCAGGCTATGTTAATATCAGGCCACCTACACAACAATACCGCCTCACAGTACAATACAGACAGACTTGTCATGGCATTCCCTTTGAGTATTGGCATTGAGTTATCCTCAAAAGAACTCTTCATATGTGTGGCACGAAACACAAAAATAGAAGCACTGACCAACTGTTGCTTGCACTAATTTGGCAACGCCCGTCTCACTAAAACAAAGCCTACCAATTGCACAATCACGGCTAAAAATAATGTTATCAGTGACAGCGGGAGTGCAACGTTTGCTCTATTAAAACTCTCAAAAGCTTAATAAAGCAAAGTGCATTACAGAACTGCAGAATAACATGTCTAAAAATAGGAGCGCTGACTAAAAGATATTTTGAATGCTCACACAGGGGAGAAGAGGAAGCTGATTCAACCGACCGCTTTGAAGGATCCAAAGCTAAACAATCTCAAAGAGGTAAAAATTCATTCAGTAAAATAATCTTATTTTGCATTCAACAAGACACTATAACAACCCCAAGTATACATGACTGTGGGAAATGCTCAGTCAACAAGTATTAGCTCAGTAACAAGATGTCATGTGGGTGTAAATCGAGATCTTGATCCAAACCTAAATAGACTAAAGCACGTTTATTTAAGCATCGTCACTAAACATTTGACACAGTGCGCCTGAGTCCACATTATAAAAGCTACATAAGAAATACATTACGGCGCTGACATGCCGGAACAGTCATGGGCTGCTGAAGGGAGGCCATGCATAATGTCGGATGCCACGAGAGAGGTGGAAGGATCAGTGAAATTTTAATGAACATAATTATAAGTCGTGATCGCAGACAGATCGGAGACCAGTGCAGGAGCTGGCAGTTCAGTCTGACGTTGATACAGGTGAAGATGGGGGAAAGGATGAAAGCAATGCAAGCCTGTTAGTAAGTTCATAGTTTAACCACTTTTTTTAAGTTCTTTCAGCTAAAGTTTGTAACATGCTGTTGTTGATTGACCTTTGGGTACAATATGCCAGCAAGAAAGGCCATTTTGAACTCCTGTCAATACAAATTTGATCACCAATGAAACCATTAATTGACATCAGGGAGTGAACGTGCAATGCAACAGCCCATAATTGTGTATTCATTCATTTGTGTTTTGTGGTCACCATCAGTGTTGTTGGGATTACTCCATAAAAGTAATCCAACTTCTGATTACTGACTACTTCATCCGGGTCTTCCGCGAGGCCTCCTCCCAATAGGACATGCCTGGAACACCTCCCGAGGGAGGCGACCAGGAGGCATCCGGAACACCTCAGCTGGCTCCTTTCGACGTGAAGGAGCAGCGGCTCTACTCCGAGCTCCTCCCGGGTAACTGAGCTCCTCACCCTGTCTCGGATGGTGCGCCCAGCCACCCTGCGAAGGAAGCTCATTTCGGCCGCTTGTATCCGCGATCTTGTCCTTTCGGTCATTACCCAAATCTCATGACCGTAGGTGAGGGTGGGGACGTAGATCGATTGGTAAATCGAGAGCTTTGCCCCTGATTACTCATTCCTAAAGTAATCTAGGTACTTCTTTGATTACTTTATTTCAAAATGAATCTGATTACTGATCACTTGTTTAGGTCTGCCGCACTTAGGTTTTCACAGTTGAGACACACAGAACCGACAATGGACCTCGACATTCTTTGCTTCAGATGAAATAAACTCATAATAATAAAATCTATATTATCAGACAGTTTTCGGTTGTTTTTCTAAATAAGACGTTTTCAACTGTCAAAATATCACAAAAAATAATCAATAGTTACTTGACAAAGTAATTATAATCTAGATAGTGTATCATAGTGTGGATAGATGGGGTTTGAATCTCGCATCACTTCCCCCAAATTAAAAAGTCTATCTGATGCAGAATGGGAAAAGATAAACCATCATGTATAATCCATCAGTATCTCAAATATGACAAATGTAGAAGCCCTGTTTCGATAAGAAAATGCTTTAGATGCTCTATCACCATAAGTGCATTTCGTTTGTGCGAGATGTCGGAGGATGCCGTTCAATCCCCATCGTTATCCTTCATATCGACGGGGAATCGAGTGGAGTTTAAAGGAAGAGGCTTTGTGCTGTTAGCGTCGGCTTTTGCCTCAGAAGTGTGCGCTTGACACGGGGGGATGAAAGGGGCCTGGCGTCTCTGAATGTGATGAATTGTGTACTTGCAGACGCTGGTGGTATGGATCAATAGCACTTTGAAACCGGAGCACATCGTGGTCCAGAGTTTGGAGGAGGATCTGTTTGACGGACTCGTGCTCCATCACCTGCTGAGTGAGTGAGAGGCTAATGCACTGCGGTCCGAGAGCTCTCCGTCACTGCCCGCTTCCGTCCGTATCTCATCTGTCACGTCTGTTTGTTGGGGAAGTTTTAAGTAGACCGAGGGAGATGGAAACGGTGGAGATAGTCCTCATTTCTTCAGCGGGTTCATAGAAGCGGTAATAGTTAATAATCTGCCCTACGAGTTAAAGCAACATTAGGTACATGCACTCGGCTTTAGTACCCATCCCGAGTACTTCTCCCGCCTCTGCATTTGGAGTGACTTTTTTACTATATTTGGTGGAAGCGCTCATAATGGAAAAGTCCATGTCCCTTTTCGAGAGTGTGAGACAGACTAATGCACTCTACAGTAAGAGCTCTCACTGCCACTCCTCATAACTCTGTCAGATCTACTCTCTTCACAATCATATTTTTTTTACATTCATGTCAAATGAACTACAGACTCCTCCTTCAAAATGGTGTGGAAAAGTGTCAAACTATGGCGCAGTGTTTTAAATGTGTTCAATATCAAAGCGTGTACAGAATCATGTTGTGTTTCACTTGCCATTTATCCATTCTATAATTGCAGTGCTCAATGGTTTCTCTACTTGCCTAAAATAGTGGGAAACAGACACTTTATCCGAGCGACCTTGTCCGAGTCGACTTTCTTGACAACTCGATCCACCTCTGGTTGTGCCCCCCCCCCCCGCAGCCCGTTTGGCCGGCGTGCAAGTGTCCGTGGAGGAGATGGCCCTGACCTCCGCCGCTCAGATCCGCAAACTGGAGTTGATCCTGGGACAGCTGAACCAGAGACTGGGCCTGGAGGAGGAGGCGCAGACCAAGTGGAGCGTCCCCCGTGAGTCACTCTGCGCACTGGGCAAACAACAAGTGAACAAAATGAGCAAGTCCTGGCTGTTTTTTTTTTTACGTGGAGCGACGTTGATTTACCAAAGGATTTAGTGTTAGCCGTGTGGGTGCTATGTTTGACCACACCAAATGTTAGGGATTTAGCGAGTATAGCACACAAGATGCTGGTGTATGACTGTAAAGTGTTCTCAGCGCTAACCAGCATTGGATTCATATGAGCTAGCGTCCAAACACGTGGAGCTAACGCCAGATGGGGGGAAAGACATTAGATTTTTCCCACAAAACCTATGGAGTTGTGTGTGTGTTTTCTTTTTTAAACTATTAATGATTGGATACATGACTAAAATAGGCTTGGCTCCAGCCTTTTGTGATTATGTAAAATTCAGTGCCTCCCCCATAGACAATAACATGTCTCCCTGTGCATTGGCCTGCTCCGAGCACAATGATATCATGCAGTGCGGCTGTCGGTCATCCACAACAGAGACGTCCCAGCCGCTATTGAGCAGACAATGATACTGTAACGTTATGAGATAACGCCTGTAATGCTATCGTCAACTACATATAAACCCTTTGTGGAGCATGTGCCTTTGCAAAGACTTATATAGTTTACTTGATAGTTTAGTTTCAGCATATGCCGTTGTCACGTTGAATTTCTTTGCTGAAGGTCAGTTTTCCTCTTCACATTGTACAGCCATAATAACAAAAATAACAATCGAAATGAATTGTGAGACGGCTGTAGATGTATTTACTACAACCTCAAGACGTCGGAGGAAGTAAATGAACACATTATCGTTGCTTTTTCACATTGTGGGATACAGTGACTTTTATCCTGACTGTGATCAAAGGTCAATCTCGTGCCCTACATTCATTGCAAAACAGGAACAGCTGCCTTGGCGGAGGTTTGCACTCGACATAATCATTACTGGCCGTGTTTGATGATCATGTCATACTAAATTACACAAAATTACCGGACAAACAAAACAGGTACATGGCCTCACTTTAGTTGCAGCTGTCCTATCTGTGTTATTTAATATTTGCTATCACTTTTAACCCAGGTCAAAACATCTGCATTTTGTTCGGCAACTCGTACCAAAGAATGATATACTATAGAAAACTGGTCAGTCCACCACAATATTAAGTCTCTATTCTATTCCTGAATAGAATAGAGACTATTATTCTATAATGCACACGGAATTACACGTAAACCCTTCACACTTCTCCCTGCGCTGTGGCCTCCCCCCCCCCACGTTACAGCACGCTGATTTCATGTGTTTTGTTCGCTTCCGTTCATCTGTCAGTCATCCACAACAAAGACCTCCTGGCCACTGTTCATCTGCTGGTTGCCATGGTGAGGCGTTTCCAGCCCGAGCTCGATCTGCCGCCGGGCGTGGAGGTGGAGGTGGTTGTGGTGGAGGTGAGATGAGGCTTGTTACCCGCCTCGGTGTGGGACATGGCGTGCGTACGGAGGTTCATACTCATTTTTGTTCCTGTCCTGTGTTTCTGCGCACCGTGCGTTCAGGTCAGCAGGAGCGGGATTAAATCTGAGGCGCAGATCGAGGTGCTGACGGAGAAGAGGTATGACTTTCAAATGGGATCATAAGGTTTTTGATAAGTTGTTAGAAAATACAGCAAAAACACAAAACCCGTATTTGCATATTGCACACACTGGTTGCCCTTTACGGCTTTGTAATAGCATGGGATATGATTAAAACTATTTTCTCCTCACCACTATCGCAGTTGAAGGCGAACTGCAAGTGCTGTGCAGCCAGTGGTAAAATATTTCCCCATTTAAATGAATGAATATGCAAATGGCCTACGGAGTGGCACAGTCAACTTTTAACAAATGGGTTTTGGATTCGATTATCAGGCCAAGAGCAGTGTCCACGACCCCTTTGTTACTATGGGTCCTCATTAGCTTTCTCCAAACGGCCAATAACTGACACTGATTCCTTCATTAATATAAATACGTGTTCTCACTGGATCAGCAACACAACTTTGACCTATTTACTTGTATCTTGGGGGAACCAAATCAAATGGTTGCCTTGTAATTATGTGTAAGTTACAAACAGAGGCATGGGCGACCCAGGCGGCCGCCATCTGCTGGAGGGGGCGCCGATTTTCTGACATAACTGTGGAACAGAAAGGGATACAGAATTGCAGTTTGCTTTCATGTGGGAAACTAGAGATTTCAAGCGTTCATACAACCACTCCCCTGCTTCTACGCCTCTGGAGAGCCGCGTAACACTGTGGTGAAAATGTATAAATTCCTCCTCCAATATTGCTGTGTGCACGTTTCAAGATTGCACATGTTCTATTATTATTTTTTAATTGATAGATAACCATGATATATTATAACAATGATAATCATAATCAATAAAATACATTAAAAATAGCCTTTTCCATCCAAAGTGTGTCTCAAAGGACTGGAATAGAGAAACACAGCACTATTAAATTGAAATTAATACATTTATGTTCGTGTTGTTTTTTTTTCATGGGGGGCACAAAAGGTAAATCTTGCCTAGGGCGCCAAATTGGCTAGGGCTGGCCTTGGTTATGAAATATTTGTGACGTTTGTATTCTCTATTGCCTCATTGGAGTGCTATTTTATACAGGACAATTTTAGCTAATTGATTTTGGCTCTTTTTATCAGGGACGATCACCCGGACCCCCAGAGCAATGGTGAGTTGAGATCATGTGACACTCGAGCGGCCCAAAAGCATCCAGTATCCAGCTTCACCGCGATCACCTGATGCTTTTCTCTGCGGTCACCAGGGGCACATCCGATCGATCAACTGCTCGGGCTGGATACTGGCAAGGTCGACACAGTCAAGCAGGTATAACAGAGTGCTGCACAACTGCTGAGTGAGGTCTAGAGGGCCCATTCAGTCCATTATTCAGGCCTACCCTTAGTGTTTCTTCTTTCATTTATTTAAGGGGGCATATTGGGCTTTTAGTTATGGTATATAATCAAAATATATATTATAATTTTACATTAAAATAAATCAATCAATAAAATATTCCCCCTTTGACAAACCTTTAAGGCCTTCAAGGCTGCTAATTAACTAAATGTGACAGCTATACGTTTCTTGCTTTCCAATCAAATCCAGTGGTTGATTAGTTTCTTCTATCTATCATTCTGACAAGTCTTATCTGCAAAAACACGCATTATCTGATCGATACCATTGAGCATTTTGACAGTGTAAAATGACCCTGTCAGGTTTTAATGACTGTCGCCTCCCGTGGCCTACTTTCCGTTCTACTTACACTTCCTGTAACTCACCAACGTCACTTTCCAAACCCCCATCTCTCCCCGTTTCAGGCCATTTTACACTTTGTCAACAAGAATGTATCGTCTCTGGGTCTGCAGGTGGCCGATATGGAGCGACAGGTAAATACACTGCGTTTGACTATTTACTGCTTCTCCAGAGATGTTATCCAAACTCTATTATTGGTGTCTTTCCCAGTTTGCTGATGGGGTAATCTTGCTGCTGCTGATTGGACAGTTAGAAGGATACTATATCCCTCTCTGCGACTTCAACCTGATTCCTGCCAATCACTCCGAAATGGTGAGGATTTTATATTCTTTAAGACTTTAGGCGTACATAGGGTCCGGTCCACAATTATGTGTATGGTGGGGAAGTGGCTCATTGGTTAGATTGCTCATACTGTATGCCTGCAGGCGGGCACTGCCACTTGTAGTTTCAACGGTGATTGGCTGTGCGCGCCGGCCGTCACCTGATAAATAGCACTTCCTTTTATTATTTGACCTCTGACTTCCTGTACGCCCAGTCTCCCGTTTGCGGTTGTCACTCCTCGTCGTTCTCCATCTCCTTTGCCGCGGCGCCGCCATGGGCCCGTGTTCTCCCTGCAAGACACTTGATCCACCCAGTGGGCTCAGGAAGTATTTATACTCCTCTATTTATTCCTTTGCTGTTTGAGTCAGATATCGAAAAGTATATGGAGACAGTACCATTACGGACCATAACAGTGATGGAAAACCTTTTCACACAACCTTTTATTACAAATAAGCTGACAATCCCACTAGTAGCAGTAGCAGAAGAACATTTTCCAGTCGTTGAATTAAAGCTTTAATTGTTACTAATGTCATTCCTTCCCTGTAACAATGGCTTTGATGTTGCCTCATTTGAACCAAGACTACAAGAACATGAAAAGTACTGTTTCTTTTATCACAGTGTGACAACCTCACGAATCTATCACTGAAGATGTTTTTAATTCTTTAAAAGCTGATAAAAAAGAGGCACACGTCAGCACATGTCACATCTGATTCATAATACATTATAGCGCCTTATGCTCCCTTTGAAACTGTCATAGGACGACTGCGATGCTGCATTGGCTTTCTCCTGTTCAAGGCAAGGCAAGGCAAGTTTATTTGTAGAGCACAATTCATACACAAGGCAATTCAAAGTGCTTCACAGTTGCAGGAAATTACAAGAAAACAGATCAAATCAATTATTAAAACATCAACATAAAAATGTATCAATTACAGTAAAAGGCTAGAGTGCAGATAAAATACTTTCAGTTTACATATGCTCGGGTAAAACGAGCTGTTTTCAGCTTGGATTTGAACATGGTCAGAGTTGAGGCCTGTCTCTCATCCTCATGAAGACTGTTCCAGATTTTAGTTGCATGAAACTGAAACGGCTGTTTCATGGCTGTTTCTATACAGCTCCGCTGTCTCTCATAAACAATGTATATATGACTGTGGAATAAAACGATGAATATAGGAATGTTGAGTTTTCTGTTTTGAATTGTGTTTAATGTGGATGAGTACAGATTACTTTAGCATTACAAGTGCTTCACTGTCTGTTTTGTCATTCTCTCCTTCACTCATTAGTCCATCCATCTTCTTCCGCTTATCCACAGAGGCAGTGGTCCAAACTGCCTGGATCACAGTGCCCCTGCCTCTTATGGCTCTTCCCACAGGTTGGGGGGGGCAAAGAGAGAACTCTCCTTAATCCGTCAGGCTTGGCACCATGTGCTGCCAGTCCGGGCGACTTCACTGAAATCATTGGTGTCTCATCATAAACCCATATGATGATAGATTTTCTTTTTTCTGTGGTGGCCTCACTGCCCTTACTTGGACACTAGACACTATTTTCTTATTTGAATTGCTGCAAAGTCATAATATGTGTATTCATTTGTTTATTTGCTCAGGACACTGAATTAACACAAGTTTTCTGCCTGTAAAAATGCAAAATTGTAGCTATGCACTTTCCATTCATTGTCCCACACTCTCACTCACAAACAAAGGGCCTTTTAGACCTCATTTGCTCCTGATGTAGTGTAGTGGACTGGAGCACTTGGAGAAAACCTATACAGACACAGGGAGACCATGTAAACTCCCTGTATAAAGGCCCCTGGCACAGCGATCGTTTCCGGGACCAGAAAGCTCGCCATTGCACCACCACCGTACTGCCTCATGTACTGTGTATGAACATAGAAAATCAGTGCTTGTGAGAAGGACTTCTATAAAGTGAAGAATTAGGTCTGTTTGTATGTATTTAAGATGTATTGCTTGTCCTTGTAGTATTGAAAACATTGACAATGCATTTGTACAATCAAAGTGATACTCAATTACATCCATGGGGCGACATGGTAGA
The DNA here is from genome assembly GCA_021464625.1 of Proterorhinus semilunaris. Lineage (NCBI taxonomy): Eukaryota > Metazoa > Chordata > Actinopteri > Gobiiformes > Gobiidae > Proterorhinus > Proterorhinus semilunaris. The sequence continues at coordinate 23,075,272 of CM038356.1, read as the reverse complement.
GATGGGGGGGTTCAAATCCCACCTCGTGAAGGTGCACACTGTTGTCGTGAGGCAAGACACTTCACCCTCCTTGCCTCCTCTGCGTACATTGGTGCATGAATGAGAGTGTGAATGGGTGAGTGGTTCCTCGCTGTAAAGCGCTTTGAGTTCCTAATGTAGGTGGAAAAGGGCTATATAAAAGTTGAGACCATTTATCATTTAAACCACTGTCATGTCCTGCCATAACATATTGACTCTTGTTTTCCAGCTGCACAACGTAACTCTGGCCCTAGACCTCCTAATTGAAACAGAATTGGAACTGTCCAACATTTCTCCTCAGGGTGAGAGATAATATTACACCGTTTTTTTTTTACTTTTTCACTTTTGCCAGCCAAACAAAAGTGCCTCCAGTGAAATCATTGTGAAAGGGAAACTATTTGTGTGATTCTTAAGATAGAGTGACTCATTGTCTTGCTTCATGAAAAATAATTAAATGTACTCCATTGTTAGGAAAAGCATACACAGCCTCTCTGAAGCGTGTGGGTTGTTTTGGAGGTAGCGATGGTAAGGATAACGTGAATGATTTTGCTGTTTGATGTGCATTGCCGTAGCCCTTATGTAAACTGAGGTCATGGTCATTCGTTTTGTCACTCATTTGGAGCGGGCTGGAGAGAGTGGGAGAGATGGTGTTTCACTGATTGACTGGAGATTAACCTGCTGCATCCATTGTTTGTGTGAAGACTGAGCGATCAGTATTCATGGGAAGTGTTATGCCAAACTGACAGATGCGGGAGATGTCTCACTTGTGTTAGGACAGCCCGGCGTTACTGTGACGCAGCCTATAAAACATACGATGCGCAGAGGATAAACATGCCTCGCCATCATAAACAATGCTCCATATTTACTTATTTGCCGCGTACATGTTTCGAAAGGCATCGATATTTCAAACCGTTGCCCGTGTTTTATTTATAACCCCCCTCACAGGAGACATGGGAAATTATTTACTCCAAATGTTACGATCTGAATATTTCACGGCATTATGTAACGCCGCGGTGCAGAAACAGTTTGTGCTCATGTGGGCCCGGAGCATAATATATGATTATAGAGATCACGCGTCTAATGAGTCCGGGAAATTCAACATGGAGAAGACATATACAACAGCAGCAACAGTGCCTGTACAGTGAGTGCCTTGGCTGGTGGAGAGAGCTCCCTTTCTGGATGATATATAAATTATGGGCCAAGTGCGGTTGAAGCTTGTGAACTATCGGGCTGTGATTTCTAATGGGAGCTTTGATATGATGGGTTGTTAAAAAATAAAAGTTAAATTATACACAACTCTAAATAAGCACAATAGAAAAACAATGTGGATACAGTTCTTGCAGAAATGCTTCATCCTCGCTTTATACCGAATGAACTGACAGCCTGGTTTATTAAGAAACTGCCTGCCGTGTTTGTAAAAAAGAGAGACACCCAAATTACCCAGAGTGACCCCACCATAACCCCATCCCATATTGGAATAGGTTTTGGTTTATTGCTCCGCATCCGGTCTGACCTTTTTCATGCCACTCAAGAAGAGGATGATGTTCTTTTTAACTGCTTTGTCTGAAGTCCTTCTCTGGGTCTGGGAAAGAGGGGATGTACATTGATCACACTGACCCAGTGGACTGCTTAGAAATGTGTTTATAGAGAAGTATCATTTAATTTACACTGCATATAGTAACACGCACTGGTGGACAAGACCTCAATAAATCCGTGACTCTTTTCTGTGAGCGGGCTTGCCTCTCCTTACTTTGGACTGGCGACTTTGCTGAAGCAGGACATCACCAGCTCGTCTCCATAGAGATGTTGCTTTGACTATGAGTAGCCAAAATGCTTCATATCGAGAACCCATTGCAAAAGTGGCATACCTGTATCTAATTGCTCTTTAAGATCACTCTTGGTATCGCTGGCACCTGGAATGTTAATCTGGCTTTGTCAGTAGGTTGCGTTCATATAATAGACTTATTTTTCAGTGGGACCAATATGTTTGCTAAGTGATGATGTCAGCGCTTTACTCCCGGGTCCAACGGAGCTTTAGCCGTATTCACTATAATGGGATTTAACTGATCTTTTTCAACATCTGATCATTAAGAAATATTACATTTACTCTGGATTTTCATTCATACTGCTCATGTTTTTGAATATTGTCACCACTTTTGGACGCCTTTATGGGGATATAATTAGACAATAGTTCATATGTGCTGTAAGAGACGCCTTTGAACATTGTGACCGTTTTTGTTTCATTGTCCCAGGAATGACAGAAAAATTTGCAATGAACTAAGAAATCAGCATTTGCCATATTTATCGCTATGGAATTTTCCGCGGCTCCACCTGAATTTTAAAGGCTCTTCAGAATGTTGTGATGTCACGTAAACACAAGCTATTAGACATTTTGTAATGTGTAACTAACAGCAGGAGTGTCTACATATAGATCAAATGCTTGTGCTAAAACAGGGTCAGGTCCCGATCCATGACTATTATTCCTTAGAAAGCCCATGCTGCATTTTGTTTTGTAACTTTCTCCCTTGTCGTCTCGAAAGTCTCTTTTGCGAAGAAGCAGAAAGAACTCTCTGGGTGGCTTACAGACATGTCTAAAAGAGTGAGCTAATCGATGTTGGATGGATTTTCCCCGCACTCCCCCTGCGGATCCATTATCGACACGCCGCTTGTGGGCACTTTGAGCCTTATTCCAGCGCCCCACAGTCACCGCAGCTTTCTCCAAACATCGCCTTCGCCTCTTTCAACAACCCCCCGATCTGCTCTCAAACACCCCACCTCAACACCATAACCGTTAACGCCTCAATGAGTGCTATTAATCTCAGACAGGGGCCTGTGTTTAACGCAATTCATTTTTTGGACTGTTGTTTTAATTAGCGCTAATGAATGTGAGAATCCCAATGCACATGGCCCAGCACAGGAAGGAGCAGAGCCTTGTTATTGGGTTAGGTGGCTCAAAAGTCGATCTTCACGTCACACTTATTCAGTTAGTGCAAGGGGGGGGGGGGGGTCTTAGTTTCACCAAGATCTCGGGCCCCGTGTGGATTTTATTGATTGAATTTCAGCCTAATCTGTTTTGGGACCTTTTTGATCTATGACCTGTTGGGAGGGATTGGGAGATGGTTATTAGCTAATGACAGTAAGTCCTCGTCTGGTAAGTGCCTCTGTGGTTTGAGGATGATGCTGCAGATGTAGCTGTGGATTAATCATGCATCAGAAGTTTGGAGTAACAAAACACCCATTGAATTTTCTGAGAATAAACCTTTTTGACAAGATTTTCGACAACATGTTTTAGAAAAAAAAAAAAAAAAAACATGTCAGTAAGTAAAGTCACAACCCGACTGTGGCCCTTCACGCCAAATATTCTTAAATATGCCGCAAAGATTGATCCACCAGACTACAGTATTATTACTTCTTGATTTGGACTTTTGGGAATATTCTGAAACTAAAAGTGTCACTTATTTTGCAGATATTGTGTCCCAGGACGTCCCGGCCACCATGAAGGTCCTGTATGCCTTGTTCAAGAAGCACAAAGAAAAATGACAGGGCAACATGATCGACAACAAGGCAAATGGACTCATGGTTTGAGAACGCTGAAAGAACAGGACAGACCGAAGACAGAGATGAACTGAAGCCAAACTAAGTGCTAAAATGGGTGACTGTTACTGTTACCTCTCAGATAAATAGAGTGTGTGTGTTCTGCTTCCCTGTCCCTATATCGGTTACAGCCAATATACTGCTGCAAGATACATTGCAATGCATAAGCAAGCTGCAAGTGCAAACTGCGGCTAAAATTACTAACTCTTAGGAGTTAGTCATTGCAACACATTAATACACAATTTTGGACATAAATAATACATCTGCCCCTTTTACACCGACAGGCCATGGAACTTTAATTAGCTGGGATTGTTTTAGTATAAAGAGGGACTCATACTCTGTGAATTTACGATGATTTCACAACTTTATTTTGGTCTTTTTACATTATCTGACATTGTATATTCGCCACATTGAGACTGTGCTTTGGTAATGCTTTAGTCACGGCTTACCTCACAGCTATAATTTAGTCCAACGTAAGTCTATGTTGAATCCTTTACAGAGCCTGTTCAGTTCTATCTTGATTTGTTTGTACTTTGAAGGGGAAACGGTGTATGAAGTAGTTCTTGGTGGGAAAGGTTTGTGTAATGTTCATGGGCTCTAGGCTTTTGGAGAAAGCTATTTAGTGTCTCCACCCTCTGTCCTGAAATTATGAGAATGAGTGCAGTGATAATGGCTTTTAAAATCCCTCAGTTGCAAGAACGTGAGTCTGTTCTAAACGAGGTAACATCAGCAACCAGAATAAGACGCTTAAACAAAGACGTGAATAAACAAAGTTCTCAGATGTGTTTTTGATGAGGAAAGGATGTTATATAAATCCCCTAAAAAGTAAAATTTGCGTAATATTTAAAAGGAAATCTGTGTGGACATCTCTCGAGGTAAACAAGTTATATCACGAAACACAGTCTGCTTAGTCACCACTTAATTGTCACTCCATCCTTATTCAACCTTTTTCTGTATTTCACAGACCAAGGTCAAGCGAGTTTTTCCTTCACTTTAATGAAGACTCTGCGGACAGGGATGTTGTCTGGCACTGCCATTCTAGGTCACGTAATACTTAATAAAGAAGTGAGCTGAAATTTGGGGATTTTCACAGACCAACAAATGATTCCTCCGGCGCTCTTGCTTTATCTGTGCGTCTCGACTGGTGGGTTGGGATCCAAAACTGGGCCATATAACCATTCTCAGTGGGTCATGGGCCGTTGCCAAAAATCACTGTTGATACATTTTTGATGATTTCTTTTTGATGCAGCCACTGGAGTTAACAATACTAACAGCCAGGGTCAAATTCAAAATGTTTTTTTAAAGAAGAAGAAGAAGATCTTTATTTATATAGCGCCTTTCACAGACATGGTCACAAAGCGCTTAAAGCACATTTGTTAAACTTAAAGCATAAATATACATGTCAGTGATACCAAATAGACCACAGTGATTGTCAGAGGTTCATCAAAATAAAGCATTTGAAAGTACAAAACATGTTTTGTTCATACTTGACCACACTTGGATTGGAACGCTTGTTTATAGTATTTTGGTTTGGTTTATTTGGTTGGGACAGTGCATGTTAATGAACATACATGGGTCTCATGCATGTAAACAAGCCACTCCGGATTATAGCCTTGGGCTAATTTGCGTCCGTCGTCCCCCATGCGCACTCTCAAACACACTCTCATTCATCCTGGCCTATTGTACATGTTTTTAGTGGTAGGGGAAACCGGAGTACCCGGGGGAAACCTATGCAGACACGGGGAGAACATGCAAACTCCACTCAGAAAGGCCCCGTCTAGGTGGGAATCGAACCCCGGACCTTCTAGCTGTGAAGCACGAGCACTAACTGCTGTACTACCGTGTCGCCCTTTTTGGGGGGAAATACCATATGTGGCTTTAATATTATTTTTATGTCATGAACACTTGGAGTTAGATTCTGAAGTGATACCCACCGTTGAGAACAACGGGCGAGGAAAGCGCTTCTCTTTGGTCCTCATGCAATACCACTTTGTAAAACGGATTCCAATGGAGACTTTACACCTCCCAAACTCTGCTTAAAATGCTGGCTCTAAAAAGTTAATTTTTTCCCCCTAAATATCACTGTGACCCATGTGACAACACTGGGCAAGGTGCCATATTTGTGACCACTCTGGTTTTTGTTCGAAGTGCTCCTAAAGGTGTTATTACGCCTTACAATATAGTACCCCTTTTTTATCCACTTAGTTTAATTTTGTGTAACTAGACTTGGATCATGTAACTTAGTTCTGTATTTAAATAGGGAAAACGTAGAACAGTTTGGTAGCTTCTATATTCACCCCAGTTTGGAGCTATGAATATGCTGGGAGAGGCTAAATGCTAACAACGTCTTTCATATATTGCGTGAGTGAGCGCACGCTCAAAGACCAGACATGGTACGCATCAACGCGTCTAAGCTAAGGTAAGAACATATCTCAGTATATAAAGTAATGTAATTATGTATGGCCTATTCCTTTAAGCTTGAGGCTTTGATTGTCAGGCCCTGGAGCACTGTGGAGGCTTGTTGCTGCTCAGTTTCCCGCCTTTTTGTCCTTTTTATGGAACATGCTCTGTAGGAGGAGACTTAGCTGCATCATGGATTCCAATGCTCCAAATGCTTCCATCACTGTCATTCTGCCCGATGTATTTCGTATTGTAAAAAAAGGCTGTAAAGTAAACAAAACTTCGAGCGATTGCAAAACCTTTGATATTTTTCCCTCCTTTCTCTTTGAGACTTATACAGCCATCGCCTGCAAGGAACGTCGCCAATTTTCAATAAACAATATGAAACGCCCATCTTCCTGTGCTCCCTGACTGACTTTTCGCGACCGACCCCCTCGGTTTTGTCTTCTGCTTTGTCATCTCTGAAGAAATAGAGAAATTCTTAAGCCGCCGAGTTACTGACAAGCCAACACAAGAGAGGAGCAGAGTTGAAATGAGACGCGAAGAATAGACGGAACGCAAAAGCCGCAGTAGCTTCATAAAGAGACTGATATGACTACGGAAAAATTAAAAAATCACAGCGAAGAACTGTAATTCCTTCGGTTAAATGAAGCTTATGCGCAAATTCAACAAGGAAGACTCAACAGCATGCCACCATCAGGTTGAAATGGCTTTTCCCATTGTCCGGGATAATTATATTCACGGTATGTTCCCTGGTTTTAGCTTTTGTAATTGTTGTATACAATTGTAATGGAAACCCAGGTCTTGTGAAAGTAGTAAAGTACATTTATGGATAAAATAATATAAATATAAAATGTTTTCATGAGAATTCCTGTAGCTTTTTCTGCACAAAATCTGCATGGGGATAAGTAGTAGTTGTCATAACGTAGTAGTAGTAGTAGTAGTAGTGGTTGTGGTGGTGGTAGCAGCAGAACTGTATTGGAGTTCTACTTCCACACATCTCTCTCTCTGTTTCAGTCTTAACTAAAATAATCACTCCTCTAAGTCATTCTGCGCTCGCTCTTCCTTGTTGCTCGCCTCGTGTTTGTTGACATTCAGAATCCAATTTATTCGTTTCTGCCGAGGTGATGGAGAGAAGACGCCCAGTTCACTTTTTAGTTGTCTTGACATTTGGAAAGACTTTGCATAATTCGCTCTGCCGTTAGCCTGAAATAGTCAGTGGTGGGATCTCCGGTGTTTGTCAGGATAATGAGTTGCTTTGTGGCAAATTAGAATATATAGTGCGGTGCTAAATGTCCACTTAGAAGCTGTTGACCTAGAGATCATTAGTTGAAGTTATAATGAGCCGAGTTGGTTCTGTGTGTGTTTTCCATTGTAATGAGTGAAACGGACGCTTTGTCCCCCAGCATGCGACTATCCAAGGCTAGAAAGAATTCAGATTTTTGTATTTGTATCTTAAGGAGATTCTACAGACAAAAAAGGACAAAGTGAAGTATAGAACATTAGCGACAACTTCACAGCACATTAATGTCACTTATGTTGTTGAAATTCTGCGTAAACAGGTTTGTTAGGACTTGGAGAATGATGAAGTACAGAGGTACAGTGTCAATGAGCGTCTGACAGGCATTAGCCATTATCCTTGCGACACCTGACCCAAAGTCAAGGATTTGATCAGAGTTTAGCTCTTGTTCCTACATCTACGCAGCAGTCAGAGCTTAGTGCCGACAGTTTCTAATCCAAAACAAACAAAACCCGCTTCTGAATAAACGTTTAGGGGATAATAATGTGTCTGCACCACTGGACATCGGAAGACACAAGGACACAATTAATCTGAAATGTATGACATAGATTTATAAGCATAAACATGTTGCACCCCTGCAATGGGGAGAAAGAATCACGAGAGTGATTTGTTGTGGCTTTCTTCATGCAGTGGTTTAATGCAATCACAAACATCAGTGTTTACATATACACTTATTGTCATACGGTGGTAACAAGAGCTCAGTACCAAAATAACATTTTCTTCAAACTCAAAATAAATGGAAATAGCAACAACTTAAACTTAGCTACTCGTTACTTGTCTTACGACACAAAATGGCGGACGACAAGTTCACGGAGTTTTTCTACGCACCAAAGGTTAAAAAACGTTACAATTAAAAACATCACAAAACTATTCTATATTAGCTGATTAATGTTCTAACAATGTTCACATGACAACAATATTGTGCTTGGGCAACTTATTACCTGCAATGGGGAGAAAGAATCACGAGTGATTTGTTGTGGCTTTCTTCATGCAGTGGTTTAATGCAATGAGTAGAAAGCGCGAAATCCCCCTAGTGGTGGGTCAGGCCAATCGATCCCAGAAAAGACGAGGCTTACTAGCTGATTACAGATAAACAGATCACATTCCCTTTGGCGAAATGATACGAAACATTAATGAAACATATAAAATAATAATCTTTTTAACCAACTCTTAAATATATTTATATTGTTTTTAAAGTGTATTATGAATTGTATTGTAGTGGGGATATGCCGTATTATTATTCTAACCTATTACACTCTCCCCCACTTGAAAAATGTCGTCCCGACATTATAACATCTTACTCAACAGTCCAAGTTAACCTATAGTCAGTCCTTAACAGGAGAGCAAACTATATTCTTCATTTCTGTGGACTTTAACACCTGCTTCACCACAGTCCATGTCTGAAGACTGAAGACCAAGAGTCTATAAACCAGTCCATATGTGAATCTTCACAAAACAGTCCATTGTCTGTGGTTATAATCCATAGCGGAAAAAAAGTCTATTTCTTCCTTTAGATGACAGTCTATAACTACAGTTTTAAATCATCCATGGAAAGGTGTCACCTTACGCTTGCTGAAGTCTATACATACCAATGGGCTGCGTGTAGTATGGCTGCAGAGCTGGGTACCATGGAACCAGACCTGGGTACACAGGGAACAGTTGCGGTGCAGGCTGGACACTGTAGCAGGATGGGATTCCCAGTTGGTCGTACGTCATCCGTCTCGGCGGGTGTCTCTCTCGCTGTGGCCGCTGGGGTGTCTCCCCCTCGGGTCCTTCGGATGCAGCAGGAGATGGAGGAGCAGGTGGGTCACCGGTGGCAGGCTCCGTCTCCTCGTGTGTTGTCTCCAGGGCAGGATCAGGCACTTCCAGGTGGTCTCCAGCAGGGGGCTCTGGCGGCAGTGGTGCAGAAACAGGTACTGGAGCTGGAGGCTGAAGTGTCACTGCAGGAGGCTCTGGGTCTGATTGCTGGGGCACAGGTTGAGGTGGTATATAAAAATAGCAGTACTCATCACCACTGTCCTCATCATCAGGATCTTGCACAACTAGAGCAGGTTTATCAGTCTTTTTCTGTTTGTGTTTTGCAGGATTGTCTTTTTCAGGCACTTGTTCGAAAGGCAAGTGGTCACATGACATAAGTAAGTTCCTGTGAAGCACTCTAGAGCGTCCTTTTCCCCTCTCTGGTCTCACCTCATAGACGGGAAGGTCAGGCTCCATTTGTCTGACTACTGTGTGAATAGTGTCTTCCCAATAGTCTCTTAATTTCCCTGGACCTCCTCTTGGTGTCAAGTTTTTGACCAGAACTCTCTCGCCTGGCTGTAACACAGAACTTCTTACTTTTGTGTCATAGTGTCTTTTGCTCTTTTCAGCAGCTTTCTTAGCATACTCATTTGCTATGGTGTATGCTTCTTCCATGCCCTTTCTCCATTTTTCTACATAGTCTCTGTGGTTGATAAAACCACTTTCTGAGTACAGTCCAAAGAGCATATCTACTGGCAGCCTGGGAGACCGTCCGAACAGTAGATAAAATGGAGAGTAGCCAGTAACTTCACAACGTGTGCAGTTGTATGCATACATTAGCTTGTTGATACATTCCTTCCAGTTTGACTTTTGTGTTTCAGTTAGTGTCTTAAGCATTTGCAACAATGTCCTGTTCATGCGCGTCGCTGTTTTCTTTTCCTGGTTTGTACTTAATGGTAAAATGAAAATCAGCGAGCTCTGCAACCCATCTCGATGTTGTTGCATTCAGTTTGGCAGTTGACAAAATGTACGTTAGCGGGTTGTTATCGCTGTAAACTGTAAACGTCGGGGTGTAATATAAATAGTCTCTAAATTTATCTGTGATGGCCCACTTCAAAGCTAAAAATTCTAGCTTGCCTGCATGGAAGTGGTAGTTCTTTTCAGCTGCTGTTAATGTGCGGGAGCCATAAGCAATAACTCGCAGCTTACCATCTTGTTTTTGGTACAACACTGCACCTAGACCTTTGTGTGAAGCGTCAGTGTGTACGATGAACGGCTGTGTGAAATCTGGAAAGCCAAGTACTGGTGGGTGGAGCAAACAGTCTATTAATTCTTCGAGTGCACTTTGGTGTTGGTCAGACCACACAATTTGTTTGGTGGAGGGCACAATTTGACTGGCTTTCTTTTGTTTATTCTTTGTCGTCTTTGTCACTTTTGTAGTATCTGATTTCTCTTTGTCTTTGTCAGCTTTTAGTAGTTCATACAGACAGCTTGCTTTTCTGGAAAAGTCTTTTATGTATTGTCTGTAATAGGAGAGAAGGCCTAACATTTTTCTCAGCTGGCCAACGTTCTGGGGTTTGACGTCTTTAAGGGCACGTACTGCTTCAAAATCAGCAGGATCAACTCTGCTGCCCTCTGCTGACACGACTCTGCCTAGATAGCGTACCTCAGACTTAAAAATGTCACACTTACTTGGCTTGAGTTTTATGCCAAAGTCTCTCAGTCGCTGGAGTACCTTTCTCACATCCTCCATATGATCTTTGAATGTTTTGCTGTAGACTAATGTGTCATCCAGGTAGGGAATGCAAATGTTGTCCCGCAGTCCATCCAAGCACTCTTCCATACAGCGTTGAAATGCTGCAGGGGCGTTCATGAGTCCGAAGGGGATGCGAATCCACTCATACAGTCCCCAGGGGGTCACAAAAGCAGTGAGTGGGCGACTCCCCTCTGACATGAACCCCTGGTGGTACGCTTTCCCCTGGTCTAACAGCGAAAACCAGGAGTTACCACCTAAACTGTCCATAATGTCCTGGACACGTGGGATGGGCTGGCGGTCCGCGTGGGTTTTTGCATTCAAGTCTCTATAATCTATGCACAGTCTTAAAGTGCCATCCTTTTTTCTAACGCACACAACTGGTGAAGAGTAGGAGGAGTTTGACTTTCTCACCCAGCCTTGTGCTATTAGATCATGCAGGTAACTTTTCATCTCTTGGTAGAGTGGATGTGGCACTGACATGTATGTGCGCTTAACCGGCACATTGTCTTTGAGTGAAATAGTCATTTTCAAGTTTTCAATGCAACCTATGTCATTGTCCGCTGTAGAGAAAGACTGGCATTCCTCTCTGAGCATCTGTTTCACTAATGCTCTCTGCTCTTCACTAAGGTGGCTTAGATCTACAGGTGGGTCCCACTTTTCACTAGAGCTACATGGGACTTTAGTACTCGTCTGGTTAACAGTAGCTACAGATATGGCTTTTTCAAACACCTGAGCAGGTAACACAGCTCTAATAGTCTGAACTGTGCCAACTACTGTACGGCCTAAAAGGGCAATATCATGGTCAGTGGGATTAGAGACATCTAATGTTATGACAGGTAAAGTACCTTTTTCAACTTTAACCACAGTGTCAAATAACTCAAGATTGTCTGGCCACTGAGGGTTTATGTCTGGCTCAAACAACATGGTCGTGTCTTGTTTAAATGGCTGCGCAGCTATGCGACACTTAACTTGTATGCGACTTTGTTTTGGTACAGTAATACAGTCTCTATTTGTCTTTACTTTGTACTCGTCAACTGTATCTGTACTAACAGCCTGAATAAACGCTTTCACTTTGTGTCTTTTTAGACTAGGAAATGATTTTCTCACTGTACTGTACTGTTTAGCTTGGTCAGTCTTATTCAAGATGTATTCAATGACGTTATAACCAATAATGGGTTGTGTCAGTTGAAACCCTTTTAGTACCAGCATGGGGATGATAAATGTCTCAGTTTGTTCAGTCCCGGAAACAAGTTGGAAAGTTGTCTCGATCCACCCAAGAAACGGCATGTTGGTCCCATTTGCTGCAGTCAGGGTGAGTTCAGATGTGTCCATTATCTCCGCAACACCTTTTATCTTTACATGTGGTAAATAGTTCTCTTTCCATCCCTCGTCGATGATTGACACTTGGGAGCCTGAATCCCACAGAGCTTGGAGTCTGTGGCCGTCCAGGAAACACTCAACGAGACACTGTCTGCCCACCAGAGATGTGACTTTGTGAGGGGCGTTTACCTGAGCTGGTGGAAGTGGAACATGGATAGTCTCATTTTCATTGTCAGTCTTTAACTTAGTGCATTGTCTCTTATGTTGTCTCCAGTGTTGTTTCTGGCACGCTTTAGAACAATAAAGTGCCTTTTTACATGCTGAACACTGTCTCAGGATCTCATCTGGTATTTCCTGTTTGCAGTTGGAGCATGGTCGGGACTTATGGGCAACAGACATGGTTAACACTTGTCCCTCGGTGGTAACCATTGCTAGTTTAAATGTCTCTCTTTAGATGGTCCCACACCTCTGCTTCTACATCCGGCCTGAAAGTGTTCTTCACTCCCACAATAGTAACAGTGGGTGCAGCGCTCTATGGCTCCACTTTGATGGCAGGCGTGGCACCTCCTCTCTCGGCGAGCTGGACGACTTGAGTAGTGCTGTGCTGGATACTGAGGGGGCGGTGGTCTTTGGCGTGGGGCCTGGTAGCTGTAGTAGTGCTGCTGCTGGTCCCGGTCATACTGCATAACTGGTGGCGAGGCATATGGCTGAGGACTCGGCACTGGCTGCAGTAGTGTCTCTTTAATCTGGGCTATCTCTGCACTGAGGCCTTTCAGGGAAGCTACACCTGTCTTAAGCTCTGCTAGCTCACTTAACAATTCAGGTGGTATTTTAAACTTAGCTTCCTTCACTGGATTTTTAGCAGGTAATGGCTCATCTGACTGCACTACACTCACACTTGTAGCTGACTGTGAGGCTAAACATCTTTTCTTGTTCTTCCTTTCTGTCTCATTGGCGCAAGCCATATTTAACCTCTCTAACAGGAGCTCATCGGGGGTCTCAGAGTCTAACAGGAGAGGCTGCATATCTATCCTGACACTGTCACTCTGAAAGCCTGTCAGTATGGTGTGCAAGCACATACGCTGAACTAAAGCTGGGTCATATTTGAGCCCTGACTCTGATTCTTGGGACGCAAATAAGACTTTCTGCTTTAGATCTAAAACTCTCATCAGGAAGCTTTGGGCAGTCTCTTTAGGGGTCTGTACCTCCGAAGCAAGTTGTTTGTAAAGTTCAGTGGCACTCTTCTCCTGGAAATGGGAGCGAAGGATGCGGCGTAGAGTGGGAAGGGTGAGTTGAGCCTTTCCCTCCAAGTAGCTGCGTAGTTGTAGACCTGGCAAAATAGCTCTAATGACAGCATCTACAATGTCAATCTCTGAGTAGCCTCTGCTCAGTCCATTTTCAATTTGATGAGCAAGACTGGAAAATGTCAGTTTATCTTTTTGGCCTGGTTCGGCAATCTGACCTGATATCTTGAATTCTTTTTGCCAGTATGGTTGCTGGTGAACATTTGACACACGGCGTCTAGCCTGGGACTGAGAAGTAGGTGCTTCTGTTACCAGTGTCTCTGCGTGCTCTATACCGTCTCTTTCATTTGCATTTTGTTCAGTTTCATCATTTGTGCCTTTTATTATTTCAGCAATCTTTACACCAAGTAACAACAGTTCTGACATAGGCGAACCATCTCCTTCTTTTTCATCCCTTTCCATGTACATTTGGATGCGTGTTAGTAGCGACAGACGTGTTTTGTCCCTAATGTTTATTCCTGCTATACCAAGGAATTCACAAATTGACACAAGTTGATCTTTTGACAGGGTGTGCATATCGCGCACAATTTCTTCTTGTAGCTCTCCCACTGTGGACATTTCGGCAATGGACAGGAGGAATTTTGCAGGTACAGGTGACACTGAGCTGCGTGGTCTTTGCAGCTCCTGATGATCTCTGGTTGGTCTCAGGAGTCGTACACTAGAACACAGCTACCAGCTCCTCCAACAGCAAACCCTTCCTCGCTGTAGTCTGCCTGGGTTGTAGTGGGGGGATTTAGCTGACTTGGACTACGATGTACAGGCTTTGGACACCGGACATCTAAGCAGCCATCCCAGCGGTGCCTCCAAATGTTGCACCCCTGCAATGGGGAGAAAGAATCACGAGAGTGATTTGTTGTGGCTTTCTTCATGCAGTGGTTTAATGCAATCACAAACATCAGTGTTTACATATACACTTATTGTCATACGGTGGTAACAAGAGCTCAGTACCAAAATAACATTTTCTTCAAACTCAAAATAAATGGAAATAGCAACAACTTAAACTTAGCTACTCGTTACTTGTCTTACGACACAAAATGGCGGACGACAAGTTCACGGAGTTTTTCTACGCACCAAAGGTTAAAAAACGTTACAATTAAAAACATCACAAAACTATTCTATATTAGCTGATTAATGTTCTAACAATGTTCACATGACAACAATATTGTGCTTGGGCAACTTATTACCTGCAATGGGGAGAAAGAATCACGAGTGATTTGTTGTGGCTTTCTTCATGCAGTGGTTTAATTAGGGATGGGCGGATCGATACCAAAATATCGATATTTCGATCCAGGTGGCTCAAATTTAAGGATCGATCCTCAAGTTAAAATATCGATACTTCTAATTAAATTAATATATTTTATTTTTCTGTAATAATCCTATATTTTCTGCACACACAAACGACTTTTCCTTCCGCTTTCTGCACTCACGCAGCGCCAGCACGAACTACTTTTCATTCCGCCATCTGCACAACACAAGCTGCTGCTGGCGTCTGCCCCCTCCGCCCCCTCCTTTCCTCACATGTGCTCCGTGAGCCGGACCTCCAAATAAACACAGTGACGGCATGCAGGTGAAGCAACATGGCCATGGCGTCCGAGCGTAAGAGGAGTCTTGTTTGGAGTCATTTTCGATTGCTTAACAGCAGCGATGCAAGATGCGATGTGTGTGACAAGACTGTGAAATATTGTGGCAATACCACCAATCTAACGAAACATTTAAAAAACGTGCATCCGACGGTGCACGAAGAGTTACAGAAGAAACGAGCTGTGACTGAGGCAGCGGGAGGAGAAAGCAGTACAGCAGCAGCACCGAGGCAAAGTACATTACAAGAGGCGTTTCACAAAGGCAGGGTATATCCAGGTAAAACTTGTTTGATAGATAACCAAAAGACATGAGCATTACTGGTCGATGTGCAATATTAAACAATGGTCAAATGCTGTGATACATTTTATTGATGTATGTTACCTAAAAAGTCCCAATCTGTGCTAGTGCCAGTCCCATTGCCAATTAGTAAGAGCTGCCCACTACACTTAAGTTCAAATGTCAATATCAATTAATTAATGTATACATCCAAATACGGGATGAACTCCGCTGGATCCCTTATACCATAATACCTACAAAAAAGCATATTTATTTTTCATCTTGCACTTGCTATTAAGCACCTGTATTGATAAATTACCCCTTTTGTTCATATAAGCCATGTAGAAGACTGTTTTGTTCAGCTGTTGATCCAATATATATATTAAAAATAAAAAATAAAACTACTTCCGGTATCGGTATCGGATCGATATCGACCCTTTTGCCCCAGGTATTACTTGGTATCGGATCGAATCCAAAATCACTGGTATCGCCCATCCCTAGGTTTAATGCAATGAGTAGAAAGCGCGAAATCCCCCTAGTGGTGGGTCAGGCCAATCGATCCCAGAAAAGACGAGGCTTACTAGCTGATTACAGATAAACAGATCACATTCCCTTTGGCGAAATGATACGAAACATTAATGAAACATATAAAATAATAATCTTTTTAACCAACTCTTAAATATATTTATATTGTTTTTAAAGTGTATTATGAATTGTATTGTAGTGGGGATATGCCGTATTATTATTCTAACCTATTACAAACACAATTTAAGAACAAAATATGTTTTTGTATGTAAAATAATAATAATATTTGCCTCATGAAGTTGCTCACAAAAGTTTCATCTTGACTTCAAACTTTGACTCGGGTAATTATTACGACCACCGTCAATTCCTTTTGCACATGTTGCGCCCATGCTCAGCTTTACCATTTAGTGCGGTGAAGGCTGAGTTGGACTTGTTTTTGCTGGGAAACAGATTTTAGCCTCCACACGGCAGCTCTCTGGACAAATGCTGTCGTCAGGGCTGATCCAAGCGCTGACAGAAGCATGAGTAATCCCTCCTCTCCTGACACATACCGCACAGACGGGCAAACAACGGCGACAGGTTTCTGTGTTGGCAGGTAACCACCGTAAATACCATACGAGACTCTTACGCTGCTCATAATAATGGGCATAACTCGCCTGTCTGTGCCGCTTTGGGCAGAAATGAAAGCTCGGACTCCAAACTCATTGTACTGAAGGACTACACAACCTGGATTTCACCAATAGAAAACAGTACAGGTGTAAGGTCTTAAAGGTCATTATTTTATTACAATCACTATAGAACCCCTGCCCAGTGGCGGACTGGCACCAAAAAGAGGCCCTGGCAATTTTAGCAGAGAGGCCACATTTGTCTTAAGTCATCTGCGGGCGGCCAATCCGCCGAAAGGCGGCCCCATCTCCGATATATTTATTTATTTAGCCTTTTTGGCCCAATCTCAATTCTCTTTTCTACCCCTAGCCCTTGCCCTTTCCCTACACCCTGAAACCAAGGGCTAAGGGCGAGGGTTGAAAAGACCGCCCTAAGAAATGGGACAGCCCTCCATTTGACTGCATTTACTATTAACACAGATTAATAAGGTTATGTAAATAAAAAGCCAGCCTACTTGTCTCTATAGCATGTTTCTACAAAACCAGTGCATCACTTGATTGATGCTGTTTTGTAACACCTAAACAAGCACCTAAACTCAGCCCAAACCCTACAGATTGTCATCAATTTCTGCTTCATCCGGCGCTACATTCTCCTTCCCCCTGTCCGTGTGTCGCTGTGGCTGCAGCCAGAGCTGCCAGAGATCAGCCGATCCGCTCGTCAATCTATCAAACTTCATTTATAAAGCGCTTTTCATACTGAAAGGTATCACAAAGTTCTTGTAGCCACTCAGCGGGGACGGGCAGAGGTTAGACCCGCTCGCAGTGCGCACAGGGCGCGGACAGGCACCCGCAGCCTCCGCTCTGAGCCCCGGGCCTGAGCGGAGGCTGCGCTCAGAACGGGGACAGTCAGCCTCGGACCCGGGCTCAGAGCATAGCGGCGCGGGGGACAGTCAGCCTCGGACCCGGGCTCAGAGCATAGCGGCGCGGGGGACAGTCAGCCTCGGACCCGGGCTCAGAGCACAGCGGCGCGGGGAGAGAGACAGCCTCGGACCCGGGCTCAGAGCACAGCGGCGCGGGGAGACAGACAGCCTCGGACCCGGGCTCTGAGCATAGCGGCGCGGGGAGACAGACAGCCTCGGACCCGGGCTCAGACAGACCGCGGGTGCAGCAGCGATGAACCCCGTGTGTTATGACATTAGCGACGTATCGAAAGTTTGGAAAGAAATGCCAAAAGTCAGTCCAAACAGCACAAATACACGGAGCATTTGCAGCAGCAAAGCGAAAACGTAGAACTGACACGTTTAACGCAATGGACTGTTCTAAATGCGCCAATAGGCGGCCGCTTCCTCGCTTTATTTAGCCTATTTATTTGTTTGTGATGAGGCCACAACAAGTGATGAGACTAGGAGGCCACAGTGGCATTTGCCCACATTGCCCAATGGCCAGTCCGTCACTGCCCCTGCCCTTGGTCACCGTGGGACAGTGGCGGGTCTAGACCTTTTTGTTCCAGGGGTGGCACTTTGTTTTGCTGGGGTGGCACAATTAATCCAGTAAACATCCACTAAACTCACCTTATTCAATATTTAGTGGTGTTGTATTCAAAATGCTAAAATACTGTCAAATTCCAAAATTACACTGAAAAAAACATCTTTAAAATTGACTTTCCTTTGAAAATAAATTAAGTACTACTCTGTTTTACCTTATTTTCTTAATTTGAAATACTTCCAAGTACAACCTGATAAATGCTCATGTACCCCAGGTGTCCCCGTACCACTGGTCGGGAAACACTGCTGTAATGTATTCATTAATTTGGAATATTTCCATTGCTTAAAACATTTGAATGGTTTTGAAGCATCAGGTTATTATTTTTTTTTTTTTTTTTTTTTTGGGGGGGGGGGGGGGGGGGGGGGGGTTTACAGCTAAAGGTCTAATTTGATGAATTGTATGTTAATTGCTGAATTCATTGGAACTTGGAAATGCCACTTAATATTAGGTAAAATCTTCTAACTGACCAAGCAGCCAAAATCCAAGCTGGGCAATAACAAACTAATGCTAACAGTATAACAAAATGTGTTTAAATCTGTCCACTTACAAAGTGCCAGTCAGCGATAAAAATTTTTTACATTTTACATTCCTTTTTCGACTTGCGCTATAGCATTAATATTCATTTTATTTTATATTCTCTCTTGGTAAAGATGCCTGTCTAAACAATCGGTGATTACTGCATAACAAAAGGCTTCTTCTGACGATCCTGCGGCTGGGGGAGGGATGAGCTAATGAGGGAACACTGCCACAAATATTTTTCCTCATGCAGCCCCCCTGAGTGGGGTGGCCCTGGCACCTAGCCACCCCTTAGACACATCACTGGTGTGAAATATTTTAGTACAACTTCACTGATTCAAAACATACAGAGCCCTTGTCTGTCTGTTGGAGGGTCATCAGGCCGCAAGTCAATGTCTAGCACAAAGCTAATGAGAAAAATATGAAAAGAGTTTGAGTGAGAAGATCTGAATTGAGTTTGACTTAACTCGCTTTGAACAATTGGGCCAAAACAACTTCATAACTGCAGCTCGTCTGGTGTGCTCTCGGTCTGAAGTGGGCAGACAAAAATGGTTCAAAGACGAAACACTAACGGAGGATGCATGATGGAGGGTTCACCAAGGTCTCATTTAGCCGACAAGGAGGTAAATTGTGAAAGAATTGTTCCTTTTTGAGAGTCCGAATAAAGCATAGTGGCACAGGGGGTTAGCGCTCTTGCCTAACAGTAAGACGGTCCCAGGTTCGTATTGTGGTGGTTTTTACGTTACATCTTCTATGTATTCATGACTTTCTCCTCAGTGCAAATGTCAGTAAGCGGAAACATAACAAAGGAAACTCCCAGTCTGTGTGATTCTCCAGGCATTTATTCTTAGATATAAAAACACACACAGGCCATGCGGGGTGAACTCCGTCTGCACCAACCCCTTTAAATAATTCAGGCAGTGGATCCAAAGAGCGCGGCTGAGCATGTTAGCGGGTCTCCAGGTTGCACTGATAGAGCGGTACCATTTCAGATACTCGCATGGGTCCGCTGGGACCATAGGGGCCGACAGAGGGGTTCTCCAAATACAGCATCACAAGACAGGACACGTTCTTAAGGCAGCGGGCGAAGTCTGAATGTAGCTTTTAGTTCACAGTGAAAGAAGCACGAGAGAACATGAAGTCGACATGTATGGTTCTGCTGGTAATATTTGTTACATAAAAAGGCAAGATTAAGGCGAAAATATGAATCCTGTTGAGAAGATGCATTCAAATCTAAAATAACATGCATAACTGGTGATAGTGATCTGTAAAGTCTAAAGTATACACACACGTCTCTAGCTTTTAAACCATGATTGTTGTTTATTTCTACTTAATTTGATACAAACTCAAGCTGGAAACTTCGTATTTCAAATTGCAAGTAAGAACGGCTTAGTTTTCCTATACTGCTGTGTAACCAAATGATTTGATTCCTGCTCCGGTCTGTTCTCCACAGCACTGACTGCACTGCACTTAACAGTGGTGAATGGGCATAAGCAGTTTGTTTGTGTTCTGTAGCGCCGGTTTGAATAGAGCCGTATCAGTCTCCATTAGTTGCCTGGAAACCACAAAGATCAGACCCCTCAAAAAAAAAAAAAAATGGTTTGAAACAGAAAACACTAATGGGATTGACGTAAACTTTTTTTTACTCAGTGGTGGATGTGGCAGTGTTTTTTAAAATTACAAGTCCATTAGGATTTTCACTATAACCTTCCAAAAGTTCCAAAAGTATAAGAGGTGGGTGAGGATTACTTAAGTAAAAAGTCACATCCAATATTTACATTGAAATTACTAATAAGTGATGACTGAAGATCTTTCTGATGAGAATATGTCAAAACAAACCCTGGGCTTTTGTTTAACTTGCATAAACAGTGCTTCAGACAGTGCAGTATTTTGACCTCTAAGATTGTCACAAGAAAACTATCTATAGTTTGATCTTAATTACCAGGTCGAAACCTACTCATTTGGCTGGTGGTTAGTTAGTACTAATGTCAAGCCCAGTTAAAGTTAGATGGATTTAAAATCATTGATTTAAATGTGGTGATCAACAATGAATGCAGATGCTACAGAATAATGTATTTCAAGTTCTATTCATAATATTAATGTCACATATTACTGTATAAACTTCAGTCAGTGGTACCCCGTCTGTATACACACACAAATAAACAATAAAAATGTTTTTATTTATATAAATGCTTATATCTATTATAGCGTACCAGGGATCTATAGCTACAAAGTCATTGGACATCACTTGGAATCATAGACTGTAAATTAAGAATGGGCTAAGTGACAGAGGCTTCCCCCATAGCATTCAGCGCAGGCCAACTGAAGCTCCTTCATGCTAGCAATTTGGATGGACTTTTGGAGCCAGCTCCATTATTTAGAAAAGAATGAAAATAAAAAAGGAAATGGATAAATACGATGTTAAGACAAACACATAGATGTAAGACTGAGAAGCCTGTGTTCTGTAATACTTAAAGGGACTCGATGGAAGATGTAATTTTTTTTACTCGCTACTGCCACCTCAGTGCGCTCAGTCACGCAAAAAAAACAAAGCTGTTGTTAGCATTTCGCCTCTCCTCTATGGGGTCAAACGGGGGTGAAGTTATAAGCAGCCAAGCTCTTCCATGTTTTCCATAGTTAAATACGGTTACTTAAGTAGTTACACAATCAAGTATAGTTACACAAAATTAAACATATTGATTTTCTAAGCGGATAAAAAGGGGTACTATTTTGTAAGGCGTAATAACACCTTAGGAGCACTTCGACGTCTTTATGCGTGACTGAGCGCACGCATAAAGACCAGGCAGCCTCTTCCTTTCAGCTCGTGCATGATGGTGGAGATAGTTGGTATGTATATTGGCACAAAGTAAGACAGTGTAGGCTTGTAGCAGCAGTTGTGGTGAATCGGTCTGAGTTCATTCTGCACATGAGGACATTGATGGAGCAAGCAGCGGGTGGAAAACACATAATTTTTAACATTTTTAAACTCCGTCTAATCCCTTTCAAGAGGCAAACAAAATTTCAATGGGAAGTCCATCAGAGCAAGGAAATTCCGGAGTCTGTTGCCATTTACTTGCGGCTTCAGGAAGAAGAAGGCCATAATTAATACATTGTTATTTTACAGTCTATGTTTGGAATTTCACGCCCAAGCCACATTTACGTCTGGTGGCCATGGCGATCACCAAAAACCGCCTGAGTGAAATATTGGTATCTAGAATAGGCTCAAGGCGATTTTCCTATCATCTTTGAATCCTGTTTAGTTTCCTCATTAATTTGATGAAACTCCCCTTTTGATCAGACCTAACCTCAACTTCAGTGAAATCCGTTTGACAGTTCAGCTTAAGATTTGCAAAGAGCGTCCGCCTCATCCGGTGCAAAGGTAAATTTACTCCAAAAATAACACATTTGGGGTGGTTTGACACCGACAGTCCATTACACTTTCAGTTTAGTATTCTGCCCTCGCACATTTTCCCGGCACACTTGCGTATTCAAATGCTGAAAGGTTGTAGGGTTTGCTCGGTTGCAGCTAACATTCGGCGAAGGAATAAATAAATAGTGACACTTTGGAGAAGATGAAATACTAACATTCAGATCCTTTCCGGGGTTACGTCCCGCGAGTCATTTTAAATCTTTTACATAATAATGAGTTGAGGTTCTTCCCAGCTGTGCACACCGTGCAGGCAAACGTAAAGGCACAAATCAGTGTTCGAAGTGATAATTATGCAAGACTGGAAAGTCACTCCGAGTTTTTGTAGTTGGTGAAAAGGTTGTACAGGACTCTGAGGGTGGACTTCAAGTTCAGGTTGACGACGTCTGCGAAATGAACCACAAAAAGTGCATAGTTAAAACACGTTATACGGTCTCTTCATTGCTTTCTTTTTTATCTGGAGCAAATTTGTCGACAAAGATATGCATATCATAAGTATAGTGCAAAAAAAATAAAAAAATCCCAAAACGCTTTTGATTTATCCAGACTTGGGACAGAAATAGTTTTGCTGTTATGCTAGAGTGGTTAAAAAATGCGTAATTTAAAGCTACATTGTGTAAAATTTCCCACAATGGGTCGCGTTCACGTTTTAGCTTGTGATGATGTCATAATGTCAGGTGGAGGGCAGGGGCCAATACAACTCTATGGGAGAAAAAAAAAAGTTAGAAATTGCCAAAACAAAAATCGACAAATGTTTTTACTCATCAGTATTTGACAGTGATTGGATTCGATAACCTGACATATTATTTTTATTGCTGAAAGTTCTTTCTACTGGACAACATCACACACATGTTTTTGAATATTTATGAAGAAATAATCGGACATAAGTTCATATGTTCTGACAGAGAAGACGATGAACTTCCATGTGGATTCTCCCAGCAATGACTGAGATATCAGCCAAAAACTAAGACAAAGTAATTTGCAGTTTGCCAGTTACCGTAGTTACCATCATGGAATTTTCAGTTGCCCTCCACCTCAGTTTCCAACTATAGGCTCTTTAGAATGTTGTGATGTCACGTGAACGCAACCTATTAAAAACCTAAAATACAAGCATTATTTAGTTTTTGTGAGGTTACGTTCTATCAATTTTGATGAGCTTTAGGGAAAATAGCAATATTTGTGTCCTGCAGGTCACAGGGGCGCGTTGGGTTTCCCTCACACGCTTGTTAACACTTTCAGTTTTATGACTGCAAGCAACATTTAACCAGGAACTCTCCACAACGTGGCTTTAAGTACTGGGTTGGGGTTGCAAAAGGCAGAATCTTAGACTCTGTGGAGAGCCATGTGATTTCAATCTAGGTGAAACTATTCTGTTGTGTATAATTAAAAATGAGTAGGAAAGTTAAAGTAGGAGAAATATTATCATGTTAAAAGTACACAAAAATGACCAAGTTTGTAAGCATCATTCACCCTCACATTGTCACATTTATCCACAATGGGAATTTATATTCTAGTTCAAGAAAGAAACCAAAACTAGATGGCTACTTTATTTTTGTTTATAAAAAAAAAAAAAACACTTTAAAATATATATGTTTAAAATAGGTATACAAATCATCTCCTTATTATGCATCCCCTGTGCCCTACATAGTCACTTATTGGGATCCTGATGAAATCCAGGTCTCTGTTGAGTTATTGTTACAGCCCCAACATTGCATCATTTTCCTCTTTTCTGCATGCCTCAAAGCTCCCCCGCCATTATCTGCACTTCCATGTGAACTGCCGTGACACTGTCGATATCATTAACAGATTTGGGCGCACTTTCTTTGATTTTTAATGAACCCCCGAGATATGAGCCAAAAAAGTCACGCAGACTCTACATGCAAATTAGCCAGCACTTTTACAGTAGACTGGGGTAGGACTGCCACGGCAGCATGGAGATGGTATAACGGCTGTAATGGTCCCAATTATGAGGAAAAACACATAGTAGTAGTGAGTGTTTAGCTGGAAAAACTAGGTTACATGAGGAAACTGCATATGAATGAGCAGGAACTTAAGCTGCATATATTACAATGATACAACCTCATTAAGTTCAATAACAAATGTACTTTATCTAGTATGTATAAGACATATATATATTTGCACAAACATTTGAATATATTTGTTTAATGGAAGTGGGTTTGGTGACGTGCATCCAGTCACGCAAAGGATATACTGCCATCTAGTGGCCAAACGTACCGACATAGCACTTTTTTTTTACAGGTACATTTCTACAGCCTTTACAATTATGCTGTATGTATTACCTTCTGGTCTGGCTTTAGGTTTCTTCAGGCCTCCGTCTTGCATGAGTTCAAACGCAAAGGCCACGTTGTGAACCTGTCCAAAACATACCAGAGTAGTGAAGTATTGTAGTAGTATTGTGTGATAATATCAGGGGGGTGCACATGACGCAAATAAAGAAATGCTTGAAATATTTAGTGTCTCCTTAGTTAAACAATACATACACAGCCCGACCAACAACCAAAAAGTCACCACAAAGAAAAAGGTCACAGGCGCTAATATTTTGTCGATGACTGACTTCAGCTTTGATCACAGCCCGAATTCGCCGTTGCATTTTTCAATAAACCTCTTCAGTGTCAAAAGAGTGTTGCGTTATTTTTTCTTATTAATGATGGGAGAGTGTGACCACTGCATAAAACCCTGTCTAGCACATCCCAAAGATTCTCAATGGGTTAAGATCTGGACTCTGTGGTGCCCAATCCATGTGTGAAGATTATGTCTCAACCACTCTTCCGGATTGCCAGCTTGGGATACGTCTGTGCCATCAGTAAAAAAAAAAGAAATCCACCGCTGCATTGATGAATAACCGGGTCATTCGGGATGTTCAGGTCCGTTTTGAAGGGGTGGGGAGTGTACTATGTATTAACTTCTAAAATGATGTTCATAGTCATAACAGAGTTGCATAATTTTCCTATAGTTTACCTTCTGTTCGAAGCTCTCCGGCGTCAGAAAGAAGTTGTACAACGGGACAAAGTAGTCTTCAAGCAGCCCCATCAGTAATATCAAGTAGACCCCATCTGCAAACTGGATAATCACACATATTTAAGATAATGACAAAATGAGCCGCGGTATTACCACGCGCGCGCACGTATCAGATCAGATCCTATCTATTTAATTATTCAAAACCAGAGATCCGCCTTAAATGAAGTTGAGACCCGAGGATGACCCGCGTGAATAAAACATGAAGCACTTAGGATGACGCCATGAATAATGCAACGGCCATAATTTCAGACAACAAACCTGCGACTCCAGCTCCGTCACTTCCAGGTTCAACTTGTTCAAGTGTTTGTTCACGAAGGTAATGAGAGACTAAAAAGGCAAAGAATCATATTAGGCATATTTATTTTTTAAAGAAGCTACAGCAATTATCTGCCCATGGTGTACACACGATTTCAATAGATTCTAGGATCCGAGTTCAGTAACGGGGAATAAAAACAGCAATGTGTAGAAAGTAATTCACCGTTTTCACCACGTTGAGTTTGTCCGGGGCGTGATCCAGCAAAGTGTCAAACGCATCCCTCTCTGTGTGCCCGAAATAACCCAAAGGAAATTATGAGTCGAGCAGCAACAATAATCAAACGGCGAAATTTGCATAATGGTACGACTTGGGAGCATATGCTCAGTCGAGACTCACCAAATCTCCCCAGCATCATCCTGTGAACGTGAGGGGGAAATCGGTTACAGAGAGGGAGCAACGTTGCGACTGAGAATGAAGGGGGTGCTATTGGGAAATGAGCCTTACTCCGTGGTGCTGGTCAACTCCTTGGTCACTATAGCCGTGTGCAGGACGCCCTCTTGTTTCTGTGAGAGGGACAGATGGAATCAATTCCTTCTTTTGACGGGTCTAGTGGATCATTAGCAGCATGTTTGGTATCGCTTGGGTTTGTTAATGTTGTGAACTTTGAGACACTAAAGTTGCACAATCTAAGCTGAAATGTTCCACCGTGTGGCTTTAAGTTAGGATGAAATGAAACTGACAATTTATATAAGAAACAGCAAAGTGCATATAGCAAGCGCATAAAATAAAAGAAGTGAAATGAAGATAATAATAATTAAAAAAAAAGTATATGCCACAGTTAACCTCTTACCTGAACCAAGCGCATTTTCTCAAGTTCCGCTTTACCTAAATCTAAAAGCATCTCAACCTGAGAGCAACAGCGTAATGCCTCATTTGAAAGCATGTTTTGATGTCACTTTTTGTGGCTTTTTCGTTGCTTATTTGTAATGTTTTTGTCCCATTTTTGTCGCTTTTCCAGCACGTCACTTTTGAGTCGGTTCTTTTGTCATGTTTTTGTTGCGTTCTCATTGCTTTAGGTCGCTGTTGCTTTCCCAACACGTTTTTTTTTTGTCACTCTTTCGTCACTTTTTTGTTGCGTTTTCATCCCAGTTTTTGTCACTATTTTGATGCTTTTTTGCAGGGGATTTGGGTAAAGCCAAACTGGAGAAAATATGCTCGGTTCAGGTGGGGGTTAAGAGGTTAAAAAAAAATTCATATAAAAAAAAAAGGACAATGGGGGATGGGCCGTGGGCGTGTACTGCTCTCTACTAACCCTGACGACCACCACTTGCACTGAGACGTGTTCAGGCAGTCGGATCGGAGCCTGGTAGTGCATCGCCAAAGCCACAAGCAGATACACAATCGCCACAATGTTCTTCGAATGGAGAGCTGGGAGACAAGGCGGTAAAAGATCTAATTAAGAGCATTTCAAAAAATCGAGAATGTCATTAATGAAATGTGCAAGTACAGGAACATTCCCTTTTTAACACAGCCCAGTACCTGTTGATGCACATTCATTAACTCAAACTATAATTGCATGTTTTATTATAATAGTCATATGAGCAAGGCCGTGGGAACCCAGGGTGCTGAAGGCGCTGCAGCACCTCCTGGTGGATAGTTTGCGACTTGCAGGCAATATTAATAGTAAATATGCACAGAAAAAGCGTTTTTTGGGGTACATTTTTTTCCTCAGCACGCCCTAACTAAAATGTCTTCCCACGGCTCTGCATATGAGTAAAGCTCACCGTCGACGCTCCACTCGATGGTCCATCCGTGGGGGCGGAGCTGCTCGTTCACAGCCTCCAGAACCGTCTGCAGCTTCTGCTTCTGTCCGATCTCAGACTGGGTCACCTCCGCCACGTTCAGCTTTCGACCCGACAGCTGTTCTGTGAGACGTCAAAGGCATTCCGGTTGGTATGTTGCATGTATAAATAAATGCTTTGTTAACATCACATGGGATTAGGAAGCGATAACACCAAAGGCAAAAGTGCAGGTCTGAAGACTTTAAGAGGCTTTTTGAAGAACTAATACAGGCATTAAAAAAGGTTTAATTTAACACTGAATCATCATGATGGGAAGTGCAGCAAAAATGAAAGGCTCAAGTCAGTTCACAGGCGACTTTGTTCTTATGAAACAAGAACAAGATCATCAAAGGCGACTTGGGAACCGCAGCCTCTGAAGTACAACAAAACAGCATGCAGCAAACATGACGGCGCCTCTCTGTGGCTTGGACATCTCAAACATAAGAGACAAAAGATAAAAATGAAAATTATACGAGGCCTGGTGACATAAAACAAAGTGGATCCGAAAAGGGGTGTTATCGAAAGGCCCCCCAAAAGCACGTGTTCATTGGCTGTTACGCGTGGAAAAAGATGCGTATTGTCTTTGGCGTGACATGTTTTCGTCTTTTGAACAGATGATGAAATCTTTTGTCAGCGCGAGCCGTGTTGGAGGGGATAAAAGTGACGTGAAGGAGAAGATTAAAGACGAGTTCTGACAAAGGCGCGTCAGGTGAAATACTGAGTCGTGGCTTGAGGATTTCAAAGGTTTAAAATACGATAAAAAATACAAAGAGAGTCATATAAAGTCAAAGCATGATGTATGGAATCGTGATCCGACAGACTTAGACATGCTGGTTACTTTCCCCCACCCATTCTTGACAGTGAGTGACAGGTGGATTTTATCACATTCAAGTGCATACTGTTGTAGTCACCTCTTAAATACAATATCAGAAAGCAACGTGCACATGAATAGGAATAAAATAAAGCCGCAATCTAAAAACGTTTTTTTTTTTTTCTGCTGACGACTTTGGGCAAAAACTATGAAGCCAAAATAATTTTAGCATTCTGTTTTTTTTGGCATCGGCTGACTCTCTTAGTCGTTTTTCATCAGTATGCATGTATTCTCAAGTTTGCCACCGGAGGGCGTTGTCGTTGAATGTTCCTGGGCGTTCCTGTCATTCTTGATTTAGTTTGCATTTCATACCTCAAAAGCTGTTTGGTATGTCACCTGATGCACATGTTTGTTCAGGTGACCTTGCTGTTCAGGTTGAAACTTTTGTATTAAGTATGAAATGAACGGCATTTTTTCGTGGGTTATTTGAATGAATTGGTCCTGTGATTCGGACCACAGGAAGTACATAGAGAAGAGGGTGGCTGCGTTAACACTGCCCTAATGATACCCTGTAAATAAACATAAACATATGACAGAAAAAAAGCACTACAAATATTGAAAACCCTCTGGGGGTCGTATGTATTACAGTTTTCGAGGCGGGAATAAAGTTCAGTTTCTCACCGAACAGTTTCTGCAGCACTTGCCCATCGTAACAATCCTCCTCCAGGTCTTTGACAATGATCCGGTCCTCCTCCAGCTCACGGTTGATCCAGTCAATCAGCACCTGAGGCACAGCCGACACAAATCAATGCGTCCCACCACAATCTATACTCCTCAGTTCATAGATTTTTCTCTTTTTTTTTTTTTTCAATGTTTGGGCAGGAACACAGCAACACACAGAACACGCAAAAATGTTGAGACGCAGATGGATTGCCATGGCAACCACAAAAGGATAAACACTGATGGAAAAGGGGAACCATGGGATATTGCGTCATACCTTGACCAGATCTTTAAATTTCAAGTTTTCTCTTGACGTTGGGTCCAACATGATCCTCTCCGCGTTCTCCTCTAATTAAGACAAAACATAATAAAACTGTCACGCGTTTTAATCTACAGCTTTTAAATTTCCTGTTGCTTTTCATTTTAGCGTTCACATTAAGGCGTACATCGTGTGACACATGATGACACATGGCAGTGTGTCTGTTGAACCATGATTCATGCGAGCGTAGAGACACAGGACATCCCCGCCCTATTTCATTTCCTGCTCCTCCACAGCAGTCCCCAGAGACTTCTTTCTCCCCACTGCTGCACTGTGTGACCTCTGTGACCCCTGTTTGACAACGGCCCGATATGTCTCAGGTTCTGTTCAGCCCTTGTTTATCGAGTGGCACCATGCTAACAGGTCCACAAATGCAAGGATTCTTTACGCTTCAATGGATGACTACAATAAGCTTACAATTAGACAGTATTGCTGTGGATCTATGTGGGTTTTGTGACTATTATTATTTTAATTTTTTTATGCGGGAAAATAGCACAATGGCGGTATACTGTTCCTACCCAGCAGTGTGTCCTCTGGATGGATCTCGGTCCCTGAAGGCAGCATGGGAGTGTTGATGGCATTTTTTCCTTCCTCGTGAAGATCACTCACTAGAACAAAAATATACACAGTTAAGTAGGTAAAAAATAAAATAAAATACAATGAGAGGGGCTGAGAAACAGATAATGGTACAGTTTTAGATCGATTGATTGATTGATTGATTGATTGATTGTTTATTCCGAGTTCAGTGTACATTACTTAAATGTATACGTGACCTTTTTCCGCATTACCATGTGCAACTTTTACAACATTTTAACATACTTTCATACATAATACTGTATGTAATGAAACTCGAAAAGGAGTGGGAGGAAGTATAACTTATACGTTTCCACCCCTGTAAGTATCATACAATTCATTCATGTAGTCGGAGCCAATGTCAGGGCAATGGGCAACAACCGGATGGCAACAATCAGCACAATGATCTCAGCCAATCCCAGACAACGACGACGCAACGACACACCAGCAATGCACTAAGGCTGCAGAGCTAGGGAAGCACAAATGTCCCTCCAACAAGTGACGGGACACCACGTTCAGTCAGTACCACCACAAATAGTTTGCCAAGTTTGGTCATGAGAAGTCTGATTATTCCAGTAATATACAGTGGCTTGTATTAGCCAAACCAATTTGCGTTTTCCAAACAAAGTGTGCCAATCAGTTTAATTTTCCTTCTGTTTTCCTTCACGTGGCAACATATCAATTTAATGGTAGAAAAATACAATACTACACCACCGCCCCACCACACCCAGGACCAGCCACAACTATCACACTACCGGTCGCACCTGCCATCATCCACCGCTACGCTACCAGCTCCCGTCAGTGGTTGCTTCATTTCACAAAAACAGTGAATACAACAGTAACAGAAACAGTTTACGTGCAAGAAACATATGCATACATTATATACACAAATAAATATACAGAAATATGTTTCCATTCCAACAATGCTAAGTAAGTACTTCAATTGTAAGCACTTCAGTAGAAATCCATTGTCAAGCACTTATAGAGTTGCACCCACAGTGTGAAAAGATGACGTTTCCTTCCCCTAGGTTTTACACCTAGAGCCTTTTGGTTGGCTTTTTGTTCACGTAAGGATATGAATGGAAAATGTTGGTTATCTATATTACTGTTAATTAGGGCTGGGCAATTAAAAAAATATATTATTATTTTCCCCATATTGATCGATCTCGATTTTTGATTAGATTATTATTTTTTTTTTTATAATAAATTAAATACATCTTGCTGGTTCATAAAATTAGATACATTTTTTATTCAAACCTCAGCTCAAACAAAAACAAATGCTTTCCATCAAGTCTCATTTAACGCACAAAAGTCTTCCATTGTCTCGTCCAAACTCCCAAACTAGGTACTGTTTGTGCCAAACAAATGGCTGTAAACCTGTCGATTATAAAGTCCCATGACGATTATTGAGATTGACCCAAGTAGAGATTGAGATTTCGATTACATTTTGATACATTTCCCAGCCCTACTGTTAATTATACTTCAAACAAATATAAGCACGTAGCACATGCCTGGCCCATGCCCTACTGCATCTACTATAAAGCTAATTTCAAACCGCAAACCCATCATTTCCAAGTTAATTGAGAAAGGCCAGATACTTCCTCCCTGTGCAGCTCTGTCCTTCCGCTGTGCTGCCACTGCTGATAAGACTGTGAGGCTGTGGTGTCCTTTGACTGCTCACCAGCATCCAGGCTGAAAACTGTTCTTTTTACTCGTGCATATGAATACTGAAAGTATTTTATTTGCACTCTTGCCTTTTACTTGTAAGTGATACATTTTTATGTTGATGTTTTATGGATTTGATCTGTTCTCTTGTAATTTTATGCAACTGTGAAGCACTTTGAATTACCTTGTGTATGAATTGTGCTCTACAAATAAACTTGCCTTGCCAATTAGTGTCCATAAAGGTTAGCAAGTAGTGACAAATAAGAATTGAGTTCATTGTTGATATAATGGAGAAGGGCACGTGGACTGGAATGAAGCCATTTAAATAAGGCTATAATTAGGTAATAGCTGCAGACCATGCACTGTAGAGAAGGCAATTTGAGCGCTCAGATGATCAAGTGAAGGTGTATGGACTTTAAAGAAACGGCGGAGCATTTGCTGGAGGGCACAGACTGATGGAAGAGAATGTTTTGATCTTGAATTAACATAATACTAGCCCTTCAATAGATTATTTTACACATGTTTTTTGAAGCTTAGCAGTCTCAGCCGGTTACACAGAACATCTTGAGTTCTGATGGAGGCAGTATTTATCACAAAGATTGAAAGCTGCAGTCCAAGCTGGATTTAGGTGCCTTCTTCCACTAATGGCTGCGCGGCTTTTATCGCCGTAGCATTTCGATTTGTGCAAGCAACAAATGGACAACAATCAATGACCCTCTTAGCTCGTCTCATTGACTTTGGCCTATTTATACAGCCCCAGAATAGGACACACTGAAGCTTCAAGACATCTAAACAGCTACTTTTCAAAAGTGACATATAGCGAATGACAAACGCAGTACCACTTTAAGAGAGTCAAGGGGTTCAACGCCAAAGAGGATCTATGGAGTGGGAAGGAGGGATCCCCAGAGCTTTACAATCAGATGTGGAAGTATTTTACGAATTGCAAATCAGATTAAAAAAAAAAATTAAAAAAAAAAGCTAAAGCTAAAGCAAACAATCTCATTATCAGCAATTTACAGAGCAGTCCTCTTTTTGCCATAATTGTCCAGCTTCCTGCCTCGGGAGCAAACTAGACAACAAAGTCAAAGCCACGTTCACCAACAGTATCAATGATTTAGCACTCAGTTAACAACATTTGCATTCCAGTGTCCTATAGTTAACAACATAAATGTTAGTTTTTGCTCATTATTACATCAAAATATTACTCAGACGCAATATTTGTTAAATCACATTATCAGTAGGTTTTTATGTGCTGTTTCGGAACAATAAAAGAAAAAGTGCTGATATTCTGTTTTATAGTGAAACACAACAAGCAGAGTGCTATATGCTGCCCCATACATAAGACAAAAAGAAATAGTTTAGTATTCAATAAGCATGTAATACTAACTCAAATACATACATTTCTTGTTACTACCATTCAAATAGCTATCTGAACCACGCAAGCTGCTAAATTTACCTCTCCTGACCCCAGTGACTATGTGACAACCGTACATACAACGCATAAAGGTAACACGTCCTGCTTCCCTCTTTTGCTCCTTTAGTTCCTCAAAACCCCCCCAAATATTAAAGTTAAAATGTACCTTGTTTTTTCCTCTTGGTCCCACACAGAAGCCCCGCCATGGTTCGGTCACCCCTAACGTAGTCTGGAAAAGCCTGATTTTGAGTGCGTCTGAGGGAGTATCAGTGACCGGAGCCCGGGACAGGGAGCTTCATGACGTGGTTATTTCTGGCCCACCCCAGACCCCTTCCACCTCTGCGGTCCAGTTACGGGACGTCTCTCTGTGTTTGTGTGTTTGCATGTGTACAGTATGTGTGGAGACAGGACACTGCGGATGTTAGAGCGACAGAGTAAACTGTGGGAGGCAATGAGATGCATGGGGCAGTATTTCAACAGGTAATTTGACTGAAGGTGTGACAATTCTTACTAAGTATCACTGTATATAGGAGTAAAGTCTGTTTAACAAATGTTTTTCAGCTCAAAATGCTAAATTCAGACAGTATATTATTATTTCTAAGTAACCCAAATAATTCAATAATTGCATAATAACAAAGCTATGTCTTTGATTTTCAGAATGATTAACTGACAAATCAAATTTAGATACAGCATTTCTTAAATCATTACTCTATAGTATTTTTTCTCCTTTCGGTTATAACAACAAATCATCCTCTACAACAAGGGTTCTCAACCTGGGGGTAAGGACCCCACAGTGGTCACCATGGGGTGGCATATTTCTATGCAGATTAAATGGAAAACGATGTAGGGGTCCCAAACAACAGTGGTTCTTATTTTGGGAGTTGCAACAAAAAAAAGGGTTGAGAACCACTGCTCTGCAATATTTTTGCTAATGTGCGCAGTTATACAATTTTTGTGCTAATAATTTGCAAATGACTTCATGCTGTTGTAAAAATTGTCTCTTTTATCGGATTTCAAGTCACATTACGGAAAAGTGTATATTTGTTCAGCATCCAAACATCTTTGTGCTTTGTTTTAGTCAGATCTACTACATGCGCTGCATAAGTGTGTTCAAAAACTGTCTAGAATATTGTATTTGACTGCATATATTGAAATCAATATATGTATAAATGAACATTGCATTTTACCACAGCTATGTACGGTCCATTTAATTCACAATAGTATATTGAAAAAAAGTAATTTGTTTAGTTTCTGCAAATTCTATACAAAACATGCTATCAGGGCTACATCAAGGTTAAAATGAAACCAGGTTAGTTAAATCATGATTTAAACGGAATGTTAGCACATTTTCTTTATGTTAAGCTGTTAGCTTCTTGGGATATGGATAGTAGAGTCTCCCAATGTATATATGTAACAATAAATATGTAATATATATATAACTAATTGGCGATATATATCTCAGCTCTTCGTACTACACTTGCTAAATTGTCTTCCGTAATGTAATTTCACAGTAGCTTAGCACTTATTACACAAATGGCTAAGATACATCATCAATCAGAGCCTGTTTTGGCGCACGTATAGTCACAATAATTTAATAAGCCTTGTGTCGGTTTATAGCTGTAAGTAAACAGTCCTTTGGGAATGGACTTAAAACATGTAAGTCAAGTCCCTTCTGCCTTCAGTGTGGAGTCCACAGGCTAAATGTAATGAGTGAGTAACAAACAGGGGAAGCATAAAGCAGATTGATATTGATCTGGTGCTACTGGTTTCCCTTGTCTTGGGAGAGGAGGGGGAGAGCGAGAGAGAGCGAGAGAGCGAGAGAGAGAGAGAGAGAGAGCGAGGGAGAGAGAGAAAGAGAGGGAGAGAGAGCGAGGGAGAGAGAGAAAGAGAGGGAGAGAGACAGAAAGAGAGGGAGAGAGACAGAAAGAGAGGGAGAGCGATGGAGAGAGACAGAAAGAGAGAAAGAGAGAGAGAGAAAGAGAGAGAGAGCAAGAGAGAGAGAGAGAAAGGGAGAAATAGAGAGAGAGCAAGAGAGTGCGAGAGGGAGAGCGAGGGAGAGAGAGATGGAGACAGAGAGAGAGAGAGGGAGAGCGAGGGAGAGAGAAAGAGAGAGGGAGAGAGAGAGAGAAAGGGAGAAAGAGAGACAGAGAGAGAGAGAGAGCCAGAGAGAGAGAGAGAGGGGGAGTGTAACAGGGAGGTTTATGTGAGATATAAATAATGTTGTGTGGGGAAACTAACTGGGCCTTAAATATAGCCTGGTTATTTACACCAGACTAAGACAGTGAGTAAGAGGAGAGAAGAGGCTGCAGCAGCTTCATGGGGGGCGGAGGGTAGAGAAAAAGAAATGGATAAATAAATAATTATAATAATTATTGGTGTTTTATAATACTACTTTTGTTTATAGTTATATGTCTTATGAACTTGATCCATATTACTTCAGTAACATCTTAAAATTGCATTTAAAATAATAACTGTAAGATCAATATTGATTTATCTTGTCCAGTTTGATGAAATATATTAAAGTTCAATGCTTAATCAATTTCTTGGGCGTGTTATGTTATCTTACCTGTGTCTGTCCTTGTAACTGAATCTGTGACTGTAACTTTGTTCTGTCCTTTGTATGTTTGTATTTTCCTTCTGTCAATGTTTCTTTACCTGCCTCAGGACAACGGATGCAATTTAGCTCTCACGCTAATTCTGGTACATTTACATTGATGCTTTTGGCTGACGTGTTGATTAATGTGCACTGTCCTAATTCAAAGAAATAAATAAATAAAATATATATGCAACAATAAATGAGAATTCAAAAAAACACCTTTGAATTAGGGGTGGGAAACTCTGGGTACCTCACGCTTTGATACAATATACAATACTTGGCTTACGATAACGATAATCTAAAAATACGCTAATACTGCGATAATCGGTATATTGCAGTATAATAACCTACGATACATCACGATTTTTAAAGAAAATGCTTCTTTTTTTTTTACATACAACATATTATTCAGCATTTACATTTGTTGTCATGTGCATTGTACCCCTTATTCTCCAATAAATAAATGAATAAATGATCCCCGACTTACTGAAAATGGGACTATTGATCTGTCAGTGGCATCACTTCAATTACATTTAGATAAACAAGAAACCACCGTCCTATTCAATGGGAATAAATCGACCTATTTGTGAGACAGTGTTTGGGCCAAGTGCTAATATACATGACGTCATCAAAAGTATCTATATCAGAATAGAAAGTATCAGATCGTCCTGCATAATATCGCGATATATCACAAAATCGATATATTATCACCACACCACTACTTTGACTAGTGAAAGTCCTTAAAATGGCACCCGTAATTGTAAAAACTCATATAACTTAAACTAATCCATAGAAGCAGAAAACAAAACACAACAGAACACAAAATTACATAGAAAATCAAGCCAATGATATTTTGTAACCTATAAATATGTAGTACTTACAAAAAGCAGTGCACACTATTTCACCTATACAGATATTTAATGTACCCTATACAATGGAGGCAATTGGTACCCCAAGTGAGCAGGTTCTTACTGGGTACTGAGTGTTGGTGAGAATAATTCAAAATTATTCAAGAACATATGGTTGCAGCAAAAATTGCAGATAGAAAAAGTGTATACAATGCAAAAATTTAAGTGATGCAATAGTTTTAAATTCCTTACTTTAGCAATAACATGCAATATGAATTCATAAAATCTGTGTACATTATAAAACAACTGAAGGGCATAAGTAAATTGCACTCACTTTCAATTAATCCAATTGTCGTACAGATGTGCTTGTCTGAAGGAAGTCCCTTTTGATCAATATTCACAGTAAATTCATGTTGTATTGTATATGTCCTGATGTGGGAGGGACCAAACATGGAAAAACTGTGTTTTTAGCCTTATTTGACCATCCTCAATGTGAGCTATAACTGACAGAGACTGGGCTGTGTCAGATAACTACACTTCCTTAAACTTTATCAGCTACACTGTAACGCTAACCACTGACTTCCACAGGCGCGAGTGGGGACAGTGAGTGGCTATACATCTATCTATAAGAATACATGACCATAAACATTAAAAACAGCATGAAAGTAAATCAAAAAATGCAAAATTATTTTATTCTTTGTAGCTTGAAGACGTGGAATGATCCTTGTGTGCAACAGTGAAAAAAGTCTGAGCACTGGTAAAACTCCAGTGTTACATCAAATGATAGATCAGTGGTTCTCAACAGTTATTGCTTCAGGACCCACAATCACCCTGGGATGATTGTGGGCCGTGACCCAAATACGACTTAGACTTGTATAATATTTTGTAAAATATTGTCTTTTCCTCAAAGAATGTTGAATTAGCATTAAATAAGCCCAAAAAGCTGAAATTATGATAGAAACAACCTGATAACTGTCATTTGAACAGTCAGTGACTCTTTACTTTTTCTGCACATAAATATTAACAGACATATTTTTTGGGAAAGGCTCGTGACCCACTAAAAACAGTTCAATGACCCACTTTTGGGTCCCCTAGATCGGGGTTCCCAAACTTTTCAGGACGCAACCCCAAAAATCACTCAACCAACAACTCGGGACCCCTTCTGTAAAATGCAATTAGCTTTAATGATGATTTAAAATTGGGTTTAATTATATTAGTTTGGATACTGTATTTTGATATTTGACTTAATTTAACTAAAATATGCAGTTTTCAAGCCAAAATACATCAAGCTCAATGTCAGAAAGGGGGATGCCGACCCCACTTTGGGAACCATTGATCTAGAATAAACATTGTTATTATTTCCACAAAAGTACAAATGGTTAACTTCAAATGAACATAAAGAGCATTTATTTTACCATTTTACCATTGCTTTGACACTACCACACGACTGCCCTTTGCTTTATTGGCCACACCAAAACCTGACAAAAACTCACACCACTGACAATCAAACCACAACTACATTCCACAATGTACTAAAGACTTCTGTATTCAGTATTTTAGTATGAACATGTTCAATTTGAATCCTCTTTGACCACAGAGGGGCACTGCACTGCCGACTACAAAGAAGCCAGAGCTGCACAGTCTTAGAGGCAGGCAGTTTATATCCTAAAGGCAATTAACAATTGTTCATAAATTGTGCTTGGTATTGGTATACCAACATACCCATGTTGACCTAGCCATGCCTACCACCACTAGGGATCACCCTACAAAGCACACTTAAAGACTAATATGGAGCATCCTATTAGCCTATACCCAAACAGTCTCCAAAATGTCTGGAAAACTCCACCTTTCATAAGAATGCGTGGAATTTAATGAGGTCCCTAAACAATGAATAGGTCTATTTGCTCCAATGGTGGTCCTTTAACTATCTGCCCACAGACACATGGCTGACAGCACACAAACACACCAGGGCGTTAAACCATGCAGCTGTTCCCCTCTGCCTGTCCAATCTGCAATGGGACAAAAATAGTTCACCTCACAGACAGTCACAAATACATTCTTACACTACAATATCAGGACTAAACGGGGAGAAACCAGAACTCAACCAGGCCATATCAAACTTACGCCTTTCTCCCCAGTTAGACAAAATGGTTGACATTACAATTATGTTCAAATGAAAAAAACTATTATGTTCATAAACAGGCTAAAACAAGTATCACATCAGGTCTACAGGCAGCCTGAAACCAAAACCAACCAAACCAGGTCTAACCCGTGACAAGTCCAGAACTAATTCAAGACCAAGACACCTAGAAACCATCAGAGACATCACAGTATACTTTACTTAAACTTAACTTAATGTGTGCTGGAACAAAACAAATCCCACCAAATCCCAGATCCCTCTTATATTAAAAACCTTGCATTCCTGACACGGGTCACTCTCACTGGACAGTCGGTATCAAGGCTATTTTTGACTCGCTGGCTCACAATAGCTGAATGTAAACCTGCTGTGTGACTGTTGCGCGCTATTGTGTTGTTTACGACTCTTTAATTCCACTGTAGACCTATTCTTTTTATATTGTGTGATCCAGTGGCTTGTGATGTCGTCCTGGAGGCGAGTATTATTTTAAAACGCACTATCACATGATTGCAGCACCATGGACAGAGGAAAACAGCCTTTAACCTTTAGGAGACAAACAAAAACTGGATTTTCCATTTCACTTACCTTCTTTAGACTTCTTTTTGCGCACCAAAGTGCCCCCTAATTTGCCCAGGAATGACTCGTCCTTTTTCATCTTGGCGGTGCCAGAGGTGCCCGTGGTCCCAGACATAGTAGTAGTTGAGGTGATTTTGTCCTATCGGGTAATATTATCTGCAGTAAATAAAGCCTAGTTACTCCACTCTTGTTTATTTCAAACACCGGCCCGTTGTCACTCTCCAAAAGCGCAGACGCGTGCCAGGTTTAGCGCTTTTGGAGGCATCAGCGGAGGAAAGAATGACACGAGACATGCTTCACTCACTATGTATACCACAGCGCCGACCAGTGGCAGGTTACTGTTATTGATACTGTTGGAGAGAGCGGAGAGGATTACGCCAAGTGTAGTGCTACAGTCTTCTTATGATTATTTTCATAACTTTTCTGCCCAACATTTCTTCTCTACCGAAATAAAATGATATTTATGCAGCTGATGAACTTGAAACTGATGTTATCCTTCTGAATAAGTCATATTTTCAAAAGCATTAAAACCTGTTATATGCACTTTAAAGATTAATTTTGTCATACTTTTGTCATAGCTTGGCCTACTTTACATGTTGTTTTTGATTATGCATAGGTCAGGGCTAATCTAATTTATGGCATACCAAGGTTGCGCTTCCTGTATATGCTTAACTCTGTAAACTCAATAAACGCCTTTCTCTGGGAGGTCACTTGTGTTTAATCTTAGTCTACACGGTGTCTATCAATCATACACATATGCCAAAAACACACCATCAGCCAAATGTGAATACACAATTATTTACTCTTTAGAAAAGTGAGAAAATTAGGTATTTGTCGTCTTGTGTCAGACGTCACCACCACACTAGTTTTCTGAAACTGAAGGCGCACACAGTAAGTAATGTAAAGCTGTGTAGGGTCTAAACAACATTAACCTCTTAAATGACAGCCTCACCGTTGGTCTGTAGTAGCTTCCAGTCATGGCACAGTTTATGTCTCAGTTTCTCCACAGTCTCCACATCCTCAGAGAGAGCAGCAGAGAGAGGCCCCAGAGCTGGAGCAGGAGTCCCCAACAGAGAGGCGACTGTTGGGGCAACACTCGGATGTTCACTGTCCTGAGAAAAAATCAGCACATCGGGTAAGAAAATACCACATACATTCACAATATGTAGATGCTAGGTAGTGATTCCTTTACTTAAATCTTCATACAGAGACACTTTACCATTCACTGCATTTAATTCTGTATCAGTCCATTTCACATGGACAACTTTTGAAATTAGAGTTAGAGTGCTGCCCCCTGAAGGCCATAGCTTCAGAGAACATGATAGCACAAGAACAGGACAACTTTCACAAACTTCTATACATTTATACACCCCTAAAATAGGACAAGATCAGACCAGTTTAAGATTAAATCAAGACTAAACCAGGAAACTTAATGATACTAGAAGAAGGTGCTTAAATATGTGCAGTTCCCACGGTGCCAGTGGTTTTGTATTTACCTGCAAAACGACAAGAGTGTGTCCCTGTGCCAGACCCTGTAAAAGGCCTGTAAGCTGCTGCCATGCACTTTCCAAAACTCCACAGTCTGAGGTGCGCATCAGCAACACCAGACTGGGGTCGTACTCATATCCCAGAGGCAGGAGAAGAGTTAGCACTGCCTGCATCAGCCCTGATGTGTCTCTGCAGCCCTGTGAGAGGAAAAAGTATTCATCAAACTTAATCATATGTGCATTATGTCACACAAGCTTCCAGAAACATTGCCGTTTTGCGTTTCATAACCTGAAAACATTTGACAATTGAAATGATCAGAACGGGTTTGGTGTAGCCATTGGACTTTAAGTTTCAAAACACACTTGTAAGCTGAAGATGCAAACACAAATTGAACAAAGCGTTATTTACAATATGAGTGAGCAATACTATAGCATGGTTAAAAACACAAACAAATAAATGTAGCAGCCCTTTCAAACGTTGTATTATGTTCTACTCATTATAATCGAGTTATAGCATAAGAGACATCACCTTCTTCAAGCACACAGGAATGTAGTATTTGGTCACTTCTGCATCAAAATTCTTGTTGCTTAACTGTACAAGCATTGTATTCCTAGAGACAAGAACAATCCAAGATGAATGCTTCCAATGAATGGCATTTCATATTGCATACACAACCATTTCTAAGGTATCATTACCCATTTTGTGTAATGCAGCTTTTCACCATGTCATCACCGAGGAAAACAACCAACATTCTACAAAAAACAAAAAGAAATTCTAAAGCCTGGTTTTGTAAAATTCCCTATTGTTAATGTACTCAACCATTCCTCTAGGATTGAGGCTGGCCGTGGCACAACATTACACTAGATATGGAAGATAAAAAAACTCTTCCTCACCCTCCGCGGGCGGTCTCTTTTTCCTCCAAGCTTGGGTCCTCTACCAGAGGCCTGGGAGCTTGAGGGTTCTGCACAGTAGCTTTGCAGTTCCTAGAACTGCACTTTTCTGGACCGAGATGTTTTTCCAGGGATCTGCTGGAGCCACTCCTCCACACTCCTCCTGTACACTATGCCAGGCACTTGGTCATGGCGCTCCATGTAAGCTTTCCCTGCAGCATCTTACACCCTGCAGGTATGTGCTGGATTGTCTCATTGGTCTCTTTGCACAGTCTACACCTGGGGTCTTGTCTGGTGTGATAGATCTGGGCCTCTATTGCTCTGGTGCTCAAGGCCTGCTACTGTGCTGTCCTTGAGGCCAGCTCTGTTTGAATTTGAATTTATTTTATTTGAATTGGGACAGTGCACATTAATCAAGATGTGTTTTTTTCAACATGTAAATGTACCGGAGTTAGCCATATAGGCTAATTTTCCGTAGTCCCATGGCAGGTTGATGTCAAGACAGGTAGGACATACAACAGGCACAAACATACAGCAAAACACTATCACAGAGACATAAAAAGACAGTGAATGATGAATAACAACATATAGTTAAAAATGTCTAGCCATTGGTAGGATTTCTTGATATCCGCCACTTCAGTTATGTTTCGGTGGTACATCCCATCATGTAGGGGCTTGTCCTCCCATGATGGGACCTCCAGCGCCTCATCTTCTGTTCCCCATTGTCTGAGACATTCACGGAGCACATCATCTGTTGGAGGCTTGTCCTTGATGTACTTATCTATCTTGGATGTTTCATCCTGGATGGTGGCTCTAGTCATCAGTCTCCTTCCTTACGGCTAGTGTACAGTCTCAGGGGGCTGGATTTGGGGTGGAACCCTCCATGTAGGGTTAGGAGCTTTTGTGTTTTAACATCTGTGGTCTGCATCTCACCCTTTGGTCAGCTTATTATTCCTGCATGGTATCTGATTACTGGCAGGGCGTAGCTGTTTTTTTGCCCGGGATTTGTTCTTGCCATTGAGGAATTTGGCCGTAGCCACTTTCTTTGTCACCTCTTCGAGGTTGCCATTTGCTTGTGGGATTCCGATTTACTTGTAACTGTCCTCAATGTCTGCTATTGTTCCTTCTGGGAGTGAGACCTCTTCTGTGTGGACTACCTTCCCTCTTAGTCACCATACGACCACACTTCTCTAGTCCCAATGACATCCCAATGTCTGCACTGTATATCCGGGTGGTATGGATCAGTGAGGAGTGAGATTATTTATAATTATATATATATATATATATATATATATATATATATATTTAGATGTATAAATTCCCTGTACGTCACAACAGCCTAGGCTGCAGTGCACTTTGTCATCCCAGGACCCATAATTTCTCCCTGCTGTCCCCCCCACTCATGCTTAGCTAGTCTGATAAAGAGTACATGACAAAAAAATCATATCAAATCCCTT
Organism: Proterorhinus semilunaris; assembly: GCA_021464625.1. NCBI lineage: Eukaryota > Metazoa > Chordata > Actinopteri > Gobiiformes > Gobiidae > Proterorhinus > Proterorhinus semilunaris. The sequence goes on along the minus strand of CM038356.1, from coordinate 23,032,738 downwards.
ATACCGGTTGCAAGAAGACATCGCAGCATGCTGGAAAACCCAGTTCATCACTATAGAGACATCATGGACCACAGCCAGGCCACTGCGGATCTGAAAGTAATTAAATATAATGAAAGCCGATCATTGATGCTGCTGATGTGGCCAGGTCAGGGAATCACACACACACGCACAGGCGCCAGATGCACATCACAACACAAATTATGACAGGAAAAAAACGTGTTCTGACTGTACCTCGTTCTTCTCCATTTGGTCCATTAGAGCAATTAGGCCGAGGAGTGTTGTGAGGACATCAGTATCATCAGTATCTAAGGCCACGTTTTCTCTTCTGAAAGGAGAAAAAAGATATACATTTTAAGTTAGAACTAATAATACATCACAAAAATTGGTATCCTTTTAATAAAGATGTTTATATTTTAGAGTAAAGCCACACAGCAACCATTATGCATGCCTTAGGTACATTGGGGACAAAAAAATGAGACCGAACGTAAGGCCTACTGTTGTTGGTATGCTGTTATACTATTATAACTATTTGAGATTGATCTATGTATTGCAGTGTTACCAACAATTGTTTGATTAAACTTGGATCAGGATCCTCAGATGGGCAGAACCGCTGACATCCTTCGGGACAGATGGTGCCTTCAGGGACCACAAGTGCCGTCTGAACATTAGGAGTCACGCGTTTAGGAGGATCCGGCCAAACTATCTCGTCAGTTTTTTTCTCCTCTTCGTTTTTCTCTGCTTGATTTCCATGTTCTGCCAATTTACTGCGTTTGGTGCTGAGCTCGCCAGAGGGCAGATCACCTGGAAGGACACAATGATTCGCAGAACTTCTAAGGGACTTTTGTGGACATTGCGTGATTGATTGTATACCTGCATGATTGAGACAGCACCAGTACTTTCTGTGAGCCGCCCGGACACAATGCAGAGATTCAAGAGCACTGAGGAAATAAGACATTCAGATTTAAACTCGGTATCAGAACAGTAGGACTTGACAGTACAGCAATGTTTTTATGAAGTACCACCAGGCCAAGATCAAATCTGGACTAAACCGGGTCTAAAATAGACTAGAGCCAGACCATACTATATCTAAATTGGGCATAAACCAAAACAAGCACCTAATTTAAATCATTTACTAAAACAAAAATGCAATTAACAGTTTAAGAACATCTAATAATTGAAATTGGTGGAAGCAGCCCTTATGTACTGTATATGTTGACTATTAACACAATATTGATATGGTCTTCCCAAATCAATATTGTAGTCAATCAAAAGTATAGACTTGGTTAATTCTCAAATTTAGCACACACATTAATATTATGCTGGATTTTCCATTGTTTAAATCCTGCTGCAGCGTTTGTAACAGTGGTACAAACATTGTTTGGTTTTATTATTTTATTGTTTTATTTATTAATCTATGATCACCATCAGACATTGTATTATTAAACCGACCTTTTGCACGGCCCTTCAAGGTTCACTGGTCGAGGCAGTGGATCTCCGAGTAACGTCTGCACAGTCTCACACACGGACTGAGGGAGGGATTTCAAATTATAACCTCCCTAAAGTAAAGGAAAGAAAATCCAACATTATAAACACAACTGATCGTTTTTATGCAATGACAACAATGACTTACCTCTAAAACAGCGCACACTTTTCCATCAGCGAGATTCATCAAGAGGTGAGTGAGGTGGGCGAAAACATCCGGTGTTGCACGCATTTCACCCTAAAATTTAAACTTATTAGCAAATAATTCACTTATCTCATTACATGTCACTACTCTATTGCATTTCTAGGAACCTCTGGGTCGCCAATGGCTGTGTCAAATCCGGCACACACCAACACCAGTTCAGGACAAAACTAGAAGATAAAGCGCAACAAAAATGCTATATTATGATTGTTCAGCAAATTCTCATTCAAATGCTCTCCTTACCTCATAAGCAACAGGCAAAAGCATATGAAGGAAGATAGACAAGTAATCACTGTTCTCCATCCCCACCTGAACACAAAGTACTTCAGGTTGCACGTTATTTTACACTACCCTTGATACATTGTACCTTCCAAATTTAGCACAATGAACAGTGCTATGCAACAATCTGTAATAACTAGAACCTTTGTAGTACATACACAATGAAATAAAGTGTATTAGCAGTGTTATCAGTATTTACTAGAAGTAGAAACAAAACTTGTGAAAACAGAAAAGTCAATGTAATTCAATCTAACCTTATTCAATGGTACATTTATTGTGAATCCTGCTCCATTTGCTGTGCCAACCGTGTCAAAGTCAGACTCCCTGAGGTTAGGCCAAAACTTCTGATGCTCAAAGCGGTGCCAGGAAAAGTAGAGAACACTAGGAAATTGATACCATAATATGTTTTAGTGTATATCCTCAGAGTAACATTATCAGTCGATAATTCAAATGCCTCACCCGGGATCATCTTCAAAGCAGTACTGCACGCCTTGACCATGGTGCACATCCCAGTCCACTATCAACACCCTCACAAACAAAATGCTTGTATTATAACTTCATAATACATTGCCAGTCATGTCCTAAATCCATTCAGGGAATACCTTTTAACACCATATTTTTGCTGAGCATATTTAGCGGCAATTGACACATTGTTGAAAACACAGAAACCGTTGGCTGCACTGCGCATGCTGTGATGTCCTGGAGGTCTGGTAAGGAGAGGGAAGAATAGAGAATAATGTCAAATGTTTGTGTGGACCTGTTATTAACTTTGAGCAAACCAAGCATTAAATGTCACCAATATTTTCGTAAACCTTCTTGCTTGTATTCATTGAACAGCCTCACCTGACCAGAGCCATGCCATTCTTCACCTTCCCGTTCATTACACTGTCAACCAGCTGCAGAGTGGCCCCCGAAGCCAGTTTGGCACAATGATATATGTTCTGACAAACAAAACAGAAAGTGTCAGGCAAATACATTTCCAATGAATGTGAGTAAACAGTAATTAGTTATGTATGTATAGCGCTTACAGGGTGAAAGTAGACATCCCCATACTGCAACGTAAACTCCTGCAAGTCTTCAAGAGTCATATAAGGGGTCTTCTTCACAGCTTCCAGATATTCCTTGCTGTTCAATTTAACATATTGCTTATACTTCATAAAGAATTTCAATTAATTTTAATAAAAGTTAGACAAAGACATGTGTTTAAATCAAACCTGTGAACAAGGAGGATCTCCGCATCTGTGGCCTCTCGAACAGGTACAGAAACACAGCGATCAGCCAGACCGGCTTTTACTAAAGCTTCATAACTCACAGTGAGACGTTCAGGGACCTCTATCTTACATGCTGGGCTGGGAGGAAAAAATTATATCTTATGTAAATATTAGAATATGATAAATATGATATCTTTAAAATAGGTAAGCATTAACACATCCAACACATCCTTCTAAGTATCTAGGTTTGATATGGCCCAATTAATGTATGCAGTGGCCTATAACACAATTAAAAGAGTCCTGAATTTGAATATATGGGATCTATTTACACAATATATTTTTTTAGTTGGGCCCTTGACCTGCAGTTATTGAGCTGTTTAGGCTCTTTAAGGAAAAGAGGTTGGGCACCAGATTTCCATTGTCCCAACACGAACACATAATCAGATACAAACATAATCAATCAAATCCCTCAATCAAAAGAACAAATGGAAGTCTATAAAGCACAAGCTACATAAATTGTGTGACAAAATGATTTATTACTGAAGCATAAATAATAAAACAGTTAAACACTGTTGGTGTGTTGGTATAAATCTCTGAATAAACATTATGCATTTTACAAACAAGACAGTGCAACATCATCTATGCGTCGACAGGAAAAACAACTCAAACATGTGGTTCCTCCCCCACCCTGTAAAAGTAGTGATTCAGCACTGTATTGCAGCGTGGCGCTTTTTATTCTGATGTGAATTTAAAAATGTCCGATTGTGATTTTTACAACATCACAATCGGACTTTACTGAAGTAGTTTAGTGACCGTCGTGCGAATGTGTTAAGCTTATCGTTTCTCCCGCAGACAAATACTCACGCGACCCAGAGGAGCTTATAATTGGTCATCTCCACATCATAAACAAGAGCTGTTCCAGTCACCGAGTTCATTTTGCAAACTTCCCGTGTAAAGAGCTGCAGCAGAGCTTGGAGATGCGTCGCAGATGAATCAAAGCGCGCAGATTAAACTCCTGAAAAACGATGAAGGCAGTCTATGGGGCCACATGGACAAATGGGCCTAAAAAAAAAACCTTGTGAGAAGTCTATGATGAACCGCCGGCGATCTACAATAGACTGTTAGCTACGCAAGCACAGAAGTAAACTAAAACAGTAGGAATGCCTGTATGAATCATGAATGCCTTTGTGTGCCCTCTGCTGGACAAGACTGGTAAGTTGAACAATACCGTTGTAAATATTTTTGTTTATGTTTTTCATGCAGAATTGTAACTCATTCATATCTTGCAGTCAATTCGGGTTTTTCTACTCGCACTACTCGAAAACACTAGTATTGCAAGCACACAAGCATTACAAAAAGTATGTGTTATTGTGTTAAAGACACAGAAATGATTTGCAAGAATACTTTATTGAAATATAATAATAATGTATTTACAAAGGAGGCCTTCATATAAACACGTGTAGAATAACAAAGGTCATACCATGAAAGCCTGCCTGCCTGTGATCATTACTGAGCTCATCTTTTCACAGGAAGTGATGGCATTTTTGTTATGAGAACTCTATAAGATGTTTATTTATATTAAGTTTAGCAATGGATGCTGTTACAATCACAGGGTATTTCGTGTTTTGTAAATTATTTGATACTTATTTATAAAACGGTCATGTTTATAGTCCACAGTCTCTGGCCAACACATACTTAACCTAGCCTGTCTTCTTCTGTCCGATCTGCAGTATCCTGTGTCTTTTCCTCCTTCCCTCCGTCCCCCTCCTCTTTTTTGATCCCAGATTTCTCTTCTTGTCTCCTCCTAATGTTGCACAAGAAGAACAAAGCCTCTCTACACCTCTTCCTAAACGCCGGGTCGCAGGCTGCATAGAGGAGCGGGTTGAGGCAGGAGTTGAGGTAAGCTATGCAGGTCACGTACGGCTGTGCACTCAGTATTACTGTATCCAAAGCACATGAGTATGGTATGAACCCGAACCCCAGCAAAACAGCTACTGTCTTATTCACATGTAAAGGCAGCCAGCATAGGAAGAAAGAAAGCACTAAAGTCACTATCACCCTGAGAAGTCGTCGCTGTCGTTTGCGATCGGGACGGGGGCCTCTTCCAAAATGCTTATTGAGGAGTTTGGCCAGTGAGCAGTAGCATATGAGCAAAATGATAAGTGGCAAAAGGAAACCAATTAGTGTTGATTTCAAGCTCAGAATCGCAGCCCACCACATCTCTGCATGTTCTCTTTCAGTTTCATTCAAGTGTTCTCCAATTAACATAGAGTAGTCCATTTGACAAGAGAGGAAGAATAATCCAGGATGAGTTGGATGCACTGTTTCCTCCTGCCAGTCATCAGTAGCAGCCTCGATTTGCTTGACAGAGCGTAGCAGCAAACCAGGCAGTGCTAGGATACATGACAACAACCACACACCAGCGATGATTAGTGCGGCTCTTGTGGGAAATCTTTGTTGTGGATGGTGTCCTGAATGCCTGCGCCCGGTCAAAACCCAGTACCTCTCCACGCTGAGCATGCTCAGACTGAAGACGCTGGCGTACATGTTGAGAGCTGTGAGAAAGCTGCTGATTTGGCATAGAGGTTGCCCAAAGGGCCAGTGGTAGCCCAGCGCAGTGTAGACCGACCATAGAGGGAGAGTGACGAGAAAGCACAAGTCAGCTAATGCCAAACTGGCTATTAGAGATTCGGTAAGAGAGCGGGTTGGGCGCGGGACAGATGGAGGATAAGAGACTGTTGACATTAGGGACTTTGGCCTACAACTTGATCTAGGTTGTCCACTGTTTTGGGGGACATCACTGTTAATGTCCTCTCTGCACCTTGTATAGCAACACAACTTAGAAACTTCACTCTGGCTTCCTATTTTCTGTCTTCCATCAGGACGGTCCAGGTATGCCCAGAGCACTAGTCCATTGCCGAGACTGCCAACAAGAAAGGCCAGCAGGTAAACAGCCGGGATGATGGAGAGAGAAGGAGTCCATTCGCTGTAGTCACAGTGGTGGAAGGATGGAAGGGGCGTTGGCGCAGACAGGTAGTCTGCGTCATACATCTCATCAAACTCCATTATCAGCTCTGCAGGTGATGCTACAGTTGTCCACGGTGCACGTCAGCCTCTACTTTAGATATTACTCTCTTGAAAAGACTGGAAGTAGAGAAGGAATGTTTTGGAGTCAAATATTACACATGCCAATGACGCAACCTGATAGAAAATTGTTGCTCTAATGCCATGTGAAATGAACTATTACTATAGGATAAGGTTAACCCCGACCTGAACCGAGCACATTTTCCCCTGTTTGGCTTTACCCAAATCTAAAAGCTTCTTGAAAAAAGTGTCAAAATTGCAACAAAAATAAGATGAAAACAAGGATGAAAATGCACCAAAAGAGCGACAAGTAATGGAAAAGAGACAAAAATGTTTGATGAAAATGCAACTGAAACTGGACAAAAATGCAACAAAAGAGCACTAGAAAAGGGACAAAAGTGCAACATAAAAGCGATGGAGAAAAATGAGGCATTACACTGGCCTTTTAGGTTTGGGTAAATCTGAACTGGAGAAAACGCACTTGGTTAAGAGGTTATGAAAATACCTCAATAGATAATATGAGCTCACCTTATAACAGTTTTTCCTCTTCCATCTTCAACAAAACTTTTTCTGTCACTCCTCCACTCACAGCAGACGGCTCTAAGCCTGTGTCTGCTTCCCCCCGATTATATACCACTGCCCTGTCCCCCTAAAGCGCACACATGTATCAACACCGGACCCTCCTCTCCATCCCCAAACGGGACCACCCCAAAACACAGTTACGAGACCTGCAAATACTGCCCCACCTCCCCCAACCCCAGGACAAACATGCTGTCCTCCCGTGAGACACAATAACCCATGGTCTCCCCTGCCTCATTCTGCCCCCCACGTGTGCACACAACTCTATGGGGCAATGCGACCAACAAGCCCAGCCAAAGATGCATGTAGCCGAACCTGTGCAAACTCAAATACTCTTTGTTTTGTAAGAGTCAGTGTTTCAGGCTCAAACATGCATTGTAGAAACTGTGTAAATATGCACTACAGCCCTCAGAGATATGGTCAGGGAGCAGCATGTCTAAAAAGAAAAGAAAGAAAGACAAAAAAAAAGGCCTGGTTTGTTTGTGTCTGTCATAAACCGCTGCAAACATAAGTACAGTAGTTCACACAGCTGTGTTGGCTCTGGTTTTAAAGAGGGCTGTAATATAATGCTAATTCAAATGGCCTTTAGTATTGTTCACGCACGGGTAAAAAAAACAAAATGGAGAGACTATATTATCCTGCGATAATTAAATATTTTCATAAACTGCTGCAGTGCCACATCATGAATTGAGCTACTGAACTGCAGGTCTGATTTTCAGATAGGGTGATCAATGTCAATGAACAACAATGAACTCTTTATTCATTGTCTAACCAGCTCTATGATATATTTTCTTTAATTAAAATTAAATTCATATCTCTTTTCAACTCAATTATTAGCAAATAATTTTCACATCAGCTTAGATATTTTGCAGCAAAGGTTGATTTTTTTCATTTTAATTTCAGCAAGAGAAACGTGCATAGAAAGAATGACTTTGTCGCTCATACTATGTATGTGCAATTAACGTACAGTACTACATCCCACAAAGTAGAGCCTGTTGTAAGACTACAACATTGAAATTATGGCCCTGTAAATATAATACACTGTCATGTATGCAATTTGAATTTGGAAGTAAAATGGAAAGTATTTATTCTCATTCTGACTAGTAACTAGACCAACCAACATTAATACTGGCATTGCAGAATTGGATACCAGTGTGTTGTAATTGTAAACAGGAAGTGTTTGTTTCCACAGGGTCAGAGGTCACAAGACCGTCAACCTGTCGTCGTGGGAACAGATGTTTTAGAAAACATTCCAGTGTCTTCTGTGCCAACACGGCTTCCCTTATGATATCTAATGACATTCACCACTAATGACATTCAGAGTACAGTCAAAACACAGCATGACATGTGGTTTTCGCATGTAGAGGCTGAGAGTAAAGTACTTTTGAGTATATTATGTTATTAACACATAATAAAAATTACTGTAGCAACAACTATTTTGTGAATAGTTACTGTTTCATTGCCTAATAAGTACAGCATGTTCTTCACAATGTACTGCCAGTCCTGTTTTATTGCCGTGTATGAGCCACTATCTTTCTATTCTAATGGACACAAATGTAAGGCATTAGTATCTATTAAAATTACATGTGAAGTTTGCATGAGGTGTTGGCAGACTCTGAAGAAACTAAAGCTGTAGTACTACAGAGTTGCAACGCTATTGAAAGTCTGGTGGAGGATTTCCTAACAATGTTTCCACTCTTTTTCCTGCTTCTTTTGGTGATAGTTGGAGCAGAGGTGGAGGAGAAGCTGTCGCCCGAATGCAAGCAGTTCCTGTACATGGGTACTGTGCCTCGTGGACTTAAAGATCAGCCGTTTAAGAAGATTTGTCAATACTACGGTGGTCATCCGAGATTTTTCACCCTGTACGACACCTTCAGCCACATTCCCGTGTATTCTGCCTATACGTTCAAACGTTCCGATGGGTCCAAGAAAGTGGATGTGCCCTGGATGTACGAACCACAGGTAAGTCTTATTATCCTTCTTCTTCTTCTTCTTTTTTATTAATGAGAGAATCTATAAGTTTGTATTTTTAAGACCGATTTTTTATCATAAAGGTTTTCAGAGTCAACAGCTGGACTTGGTTGTTAAGAGTCCACACTTCTCAGATAAGAGGCGTCCTCAACTCAAGCAGCCCAGTCCGTTTGATGACTGTAAAAACGTTTGTAATGAGGAAAAACTCCTGTATGACTGAGAGCATACACAAAACAGGGGGAAAAAAACATACACTGTACTTAAAAGAGCAGAGCAGAAATAAAATTGGCTTTTTTTTAAGAAGTTGTTTACATTACTTTGGCAATGTTGCTCCTTGAAACGTGTGTATAATAAAACACATTCACACGCTCAATCGTTCATTTGTGAACAATAGGCCCTTTTATATTACTGTATTAAAGACTTTTTCATTTTGTTTATCCTCGTATGACACACGTTTGTTTCAGCTCGCTCTTACATCAGGCTCTCGAGAAATGCTGCCCTTCCCACCTGACGCCATGCACAAGAGCTTTGAAGACGCCCAGGCCGTATTGGATGACTACTCTGACAGTGTCTTCTACGAGCGCGGTCAACTAAACCCGGACGAACACCAGGCCCTTCCCGAGGACAAAGCAGCCACGTATACTCTAACCAATGTAGTGCCTCAAGTGCGCGAGTTCAACATCGGTCCTTGGAAAGCTCATGAACACACCATACGCAGACGGCTTAACAATTACTGTCGCGGTACGGCGTATGTAGTGACAGGGGTGACGACTGCTGGACATATGATCCGGCGGCAAAATATCAATCGACTGGGCATACCCAGATATCTGTGGTCAGCTTACTGCTGTACCAATTACGACCATAACGCCCCGTTTGACGAGCGCTCAAAGTTTCCTGCATTCGCATCGTACGGGCTGAATGACAGAGAGGATAATAAAGTGCAGGAGATGATAGTGTCACAACTAGAGGAGCTTTTGAAGAGTGTAACGTATGTGGGTAGCACCTTCCAAATCTTCTATGAAAACTGTGCACCTCCAAACGCTGTGCAATATTAAGATAAGGAATTACATAAATGAAGCATAACATTATGACTGCTTCAGGTGAAGTGAATACACAGATTATCCCTTCAGCAAGTGCCACTGAAAATAATTCTGTATATGTACCGTGTAAAAGTCACATAATACACATTTATCAAATTTTTATCCCATTACATTTTATTACTGTGAAGTGCAACCAATGAATTAAGTATTTGCCAATGCTTAAATGATTCTTGGTAAAGGTGTTCATGTTCAGAAGTGGAGGTGTTGAGTTGTTTCATTGCAACGTTATCAGAACATTTGGGTGCACATGAGGGATGTGGTCATAATGTTCTGCCTAATAAGTAACAATGTACAAATCAGCTTTCAAATTCTGTTACTTTATAGCTGCAAAACATAAAGTAGTAAAATGTTACATTTACACAAAGCTTCTATAATATGTATAATAAACATTACAAGCATGTATGTAATAATCGTGTTAAAGTAAATACATTACATGAATGAATAAACTAAGATCTTTGAACTCTTTTCTCTTGTTACAGGTTTATTCACATGTAAAAGAAATCACTATACACTTATTTGAAGCATACAGGTTTTTATACTTTGACTGTAGCATAAAAACAACATGCCATTTGAAAAGTAAAAATACGTTTAAACTCTAGTAGTCCTAAACTATTATTGTTTGTACGTACACTTCAAAATAATAAATTATGAAGTAACCACACATGACTCAGAGTGGGAAGCATGTTTTGCTGCATCGTCCAGACTATGGAGAATAGATTTGATCTTAGTTGAACCAGGTTGTATTGAGCTGCGTCTGTTTCTTTATGCTTGTGTCCAATTTCAGGATTTCACGGATGGCCATTGTAGCGTAGGTCGAAGAAGGCAAGGAGAACTCCATCCGTAAGGCTCGATATTTCCCCTCTGCAGAAGAAAGAAAGAAAAAAAAGATTATACTTTTCAGATATTTCTAAATATTTATAGTTCCAAAACTAACCTGTGCTGAAGACTGGAGCAGGTTTGTTCTCCAATTTCTCTATGTCTGTGTGCACCAGGGGATTCCTCGGATCATCATACTGAATCACTTCCCTTTGCAGACAATAGACAGAAGCAAAGGCTAAAGACATCTATTCAAATAAAGTGTTGAAATATGTTCATGTAAATACTGACCAGCTGACGTCACTGGGTCTGATAACAACTCGTCTATAAGCTCCAGCCAAACTGTAGTCTTTTATTTTGTGCCGCATGTTGTCAATATCCAGCCCGTCTGCAGACAGCATCTCTCTATAGCCACTACCAACTGTAATGCAAACAAGAGATCTAGCATCTAATTATCCAGTTAATTTATAGAGTATTACATGATGCAGAGAGAGTGACCATTATCACAGGGGAGTGTTACAGCGCAGCACACAGCGTTTCTGACATCTGTTAAGCTTGCCTGTTAAGTCAATGAGCCATCATTTACACAGCGCCGTTTCTTACCGTGGTGCGAAGGGTAGATGACGTCAAATCCAGGCAGAGGCATCACAATATCGTGAATGGAGTGAGTCGCCGCCTCTTCAGCCGACAACACATGAGCCGTGGCTATAAATAAGAGGAAATATTTTCACTTTAGCCCAACAACTCCAGTAGTTACAGCACACAATACTTTTTCCTTTGTTGACGACTGAAAGAAAATCCTAAGCTCTATTCTCTGCATTTACTTCCCTCGCTAAATTAATAAATCTCCTCTTTGATCTTCCTTGCAGCTTTAATGTCAGAATTCTTCTAATCACACACTCGCTATTTATCTTTCCTGTAGATGTACAAAGTAAACAACCCCCATCTGATTTCACGCACTTCCATCAGATGAGCATTTGTGATCTCTTAAGTAAGTAAGTGCTTTATTGTCATTGTACAAGCGTACAACGAAATAGTGTTCAGGTGTTAGTCCTGAGCCGCGCTGCCACTGTGTGTCAACCTGACCCGCATGACCTTGGAGGTCGGGGAAACTGTAGCCATTTGTTCTTAAAGATGCCCAACAATGATTAAAAAGACGAAGAACTTACTTCCTTTCAGCATCAGGTCGCCCTCCACAGGTTTTAGGCCGAACGCTTCAATCCTCCGGCTGACCATGGTGTTCCACAACACACTCTGGTAACTGTGGATGTACATGAGCCGGTTGTTACGAGGGATCTGTAAAGAGGGGGAAAAAGTACACAAATCTCAGACTAAACCAGTAACTAATATGGACCACACAATGCATCACCCTTTCAACAATAAACTTTAAATCCAAAGGCTCATCTTTATATTCTGAAACTAAAAGTAGTTCACGAAGAATGCGGTTGAGGTGAAAAACAAACCAGTCCGAATGCTTGTACGATGTTTTTCTTCCCGTACATGGACAGACCTCTCAGTAGTTGCCCCTCGACACAGCGCTTGTTGGGCAGCTTCTTCAGGGCGGCCTCTGGGTCCCGAGATTTTGCCCACTCCTCCCTGCAGCGAACCAGGAATTCTTTCTCAGCTGTTTGGATTAGGAAAAAAAGGTGTGGATCATGTAGCATGAAATGTTGAAAATTCAAAGCTGAATAATGTAATACCTCCAGGTCGTGGTAAAAGAATTAAATCCACTACCTCATTCCAATCGTTTTTCAGAATGGCCCTAAAAGACATTTTTGTCCGACAGTCAGCTAACACCTTTCAATTACCCTATTTTATTGATGAGGTAGGAGATAGACTTATTGTAGGCCTTACTTGCCAACTTTAAACGTCGGTACAGCTGTGGTCCCAAAGCGCTGCATGCCGTAGTAGTTTATAAAGCCAGTCTCTCGCAGAGAAGTCATAGCTTTATTGACCTGATCTTCAGACCCAGTGATATTCCTGTAACAGTACAAGTATGATAGTCAGCAGTTCAACACATGCACGTCACTGCTTAATAGAGCTCAGAAAGAATTTCATAGTAAACATGGCAATTATTAAATCATTGTAATGTATTGTAATTGCTGACCTGAGAATTATGGTGAAGTGGTTTCCTCGCAGCTCTCCTAGCTTCAGAGGGTGATTTTTGTAGCTGAAGTTGCCAAGCTTCAGATTCATGAGGCACTTGTTAAGGTGGGCCAGCCTTTCTGCAGTCACCCTGAAATTAATTAATATAAAAAAAAAAAAAAATGAGTTAAATGATCAAAACATCCATAATTTTGTAACTGCAACCGCAACGTACTTGAGCACCGCTATCTCCTGTACAGTGATGGCTCTTTTGTCTTTGGTTCCCATGTATGAAAACAAATTGGGCTTTAACCTACAGATGAAAGACATCTCAACTGTAAAATATAATCTGTAAAATTAGTTCTTCACCAGAAAAAAAAAAGTAAAATTCAAACCTGATAAACTTTGAAAGCAAGTTGATGGCATCCATAGTATCCTTGTTTTCCTTGTAAAGGACAAAGTGGCAGAAGCTTCCACGGTATTTGGGCCAGAAGTGTTTTCGTGGTGCTTTTGTAAAAGAAGAAATTAATTTGGTTATAAACGGTATCACTTCAATGAAAATAGTTATAATTGTTATACAGATATAGATAATGCATCTTGGTTTTGTTTCAGCTTTATTTTAGATTTTTTCCCCTGTTCTTACATAAATGTTTCTTACCTGCTTGTGCTTTGGCCTCTATCCACCAAAGAAGAGCAAAAGGAGGATAGTATTGTTACTATAGTTACTAATGTACACATTCTTATGAATGGGTTCTTATTGCTCTGCATGCTGGAGTGATGGTTGAAATTGTGCAGTAATTTGTGTTGTAATGCCATTTCTAGAAGGGCTTGGCAATAACAATATGTATGAACATCGTGCACATGGTCATGCTCAGTCAAATCTGGAGTGAGTGAGTCATACATAGCAGCTAATGCACAGTGCAGGCTTGAAATACCTGCTAGAGCTTTCTTCCCTCCAGCATGGTACGCCACAATGAACTTGCGGCCATCCCTGTCCTCCGTTTTCGTCTCCAATCCGGGAAACTGAGTCTTGACAGCTTTGTGGACCCGTGTTCGTTTCTCTTTTGAGTCTTCTAACACCTAAAGAAACAATGAAATCATACATGCCACAGTCAATATTTAATGATAAAAGTGACAGTAAAAAACCACTCACCTCTATAGAAACACTGCCCTCTTTGTTCTTGAAGAGCTGTAACTCTCCAAGTTGTGTTCTCTGTTCCTCAGTGAGCACATCTGGGTCATCTGGCGGCAGTGAAGATTCTGGGGTTTCCTTTACGACACAAAAGCCAAATTTAAATATTACAACAAACAATAGAAATTCTTGTAGACTGTTGGATATGCAATAAGTATGCTACAATACCTCGACATCTGGAGGAATAGAAAAGTCGTCTAAGTGCACAGTCTTGCCTTCTTTGTTTATTTCATGAACGACAAAATCGGAGTATCTATCGAATAACAATGCTTGATGTTAGTTGCTTCTCATCACCATTGCCTGGTACATAATTAATGTGGCACTTCTGTACTATCTGGAAAATGTGTTCAATCACATAGGAGGCTCCTGAAACTTTACAACCATAAGATTATAATAACACAAAAACACTGCCTGTAGGTTGCATTTACATTATATCTCTATACAGAATATCAAGATTACAATACCTCGATCTCAGGTATACGTGACTGAATTGGTTAATTTAAAGCTAAATAAAAACTACTGAATTGAAATGAGCATATTGTGAAGTTATTGCTCATTGGCAAACAAAAACAAAGTGACAAAACAGTGACTACCTTTCCTTTAGGATTCCTGAGAAGCCCTCATGTTCACTGATATACTTGGTAATACCCACGTCCACCTCAGTCAGTCCATGCTTCATCATTTCAGCAAACTTCTCTCCGTCTCCCCCCTCTCCATCGCCGCCACCTCCCTCTGTCTCCTCCGTGTTGTCGGGTTGGGAAGCTCCTCCATTCTCGTGATCGTCCTCGACTTTAGGTCTTTTTGGATCAGTGTCTTCACCGTCATCCTGCGGAAGCCCTCTCTTTTCTCCAACTTGAGACACAGGGGCGGCTGTTGGCTCTGAATCAGCCATCAAAACGGGCTGTATGGCTGAACGTCGTTTGCTTGAAACCAACAGCTTCAATTGACCTCTTGATATGCCACACTTTTACCGAGACACTAAAAATAAAACAGAAATGTCCGCTAATATTTGTAAACATGGCAATGGTAAAGGCTAGTGTTCGTTAGCAAGGCAGCTATGTTAGTGCATCGCGATGATTCATTCTGGGCAACGAACTATTCAAAATAGATTGGGTGATAAACCCAATCTACACGAACCAATGTTTTCAGAATAATTTTCTCACCTAAGTTTGGTGAGATTCAGGAGAGAGCGGAAAGCAGCCAGTTTCCTTTCCCACACGTGCAGAGTGTGTGCCCTTTAGTTCCGGAAACAGATGAGTTGTCCCCGCCCACTCTCCCGCTATTGGACATTCGTGCTGTCAATCAAATAATTCTCCGCCCTGAAGCCCATGCTTTCTTATGTTACAGTCCTGAAACTTGGTCGTCCCGTCGTCTGAAAGCTACTGCGAAATACAGAAACCGCACAAAATGGTAACATCTGTATTCAGTGCGATGTGGAGTCAGTTTAGCTCAATTTTCATAGCCTAAAATCAGGTAATATTGATTTCGTGACTGATCCAGACTGAAACAGCGGCGCCGTGGCTTAGATGGTTAAAGCGCCTGTCTAGTAAACAGGAGATCCTGGGTTCGAATCCCAGCGGTGCCTTTTCAGTGGATCATCTACTTTGAATTATTTGCGTGTGTCGAGGAAGACTATGGTGGAGACAACATAGAAGACTAATTCATTTAAATAATAGAAGTAAGTTCCATGCATGACTGCAATCAATGAATCTTACTTGCGACTTATATTTCATATATACGTATAGAGATAAAAGTTGTGCATCGTTAAGACGATCATGTTTGGTTTATTTAATATTTTTCCCAAGTTCCAACCAATGGTAATTTCTTCAGAATAACGTGCCAGACTCATCTCCCTATAAACCGCAGGGGGCGCTGTTGGACCAGTGCGCGCTGAGGCAGCAGTGTTAGCTGGGTTAGCTGAGCTGTGTAGTGTTTGTGTGCGCACAGGGGGGACAGAGAGGACCGGTGCCGCTGCTGCCCGCTCCTGACGGGATCAGGAGGCACGATGAGCTCCAGGAAAGGTGAGTATCCCTCGGGTCCAACTGGGCTATACAGAACTTTTGCAGTGTTCACAATAAAAGTTATGTGGGTCGATAGTTTGTCAGGACATGCTAAACGCCTGGTAGTTCTCAAGCTTTAAAATGCTGATGATGTGTTTGTTTTCCCCTCTCTCCTGCCTGGTGTGCTGTTCCCGTGAAATAATTCCTAATCCCGACAGTGATGGCCATTCAGGCCAGAAAGAGGAGGCCGAAGGGGAAGAAAGACAAAACGGGTCACCATCGGAGGTAAGGGGCGGCGGTGAAAGGGACTGCGCGCAGTGGCGGGGCGAGAGTATTTGGCAGGTTTGGTTTGTGACATTGAGCGGTTCCTCTGAATCAGACGCAGGATTGTGTAATACATGTGCATATGTTGTATTTTTAAGCGCACAACATTGAACTGCAAATGAGAAACACTCTCCAACCCCCAAGGTTTACCTGCCTACGCTTGGAGTGCCAGTATTTTCAATATACAGCTTGGTAATTTCTTTCTACAACATTACTTGCATTAGATCGGTTGCACACTCCTCGTGATTGATTTAGCGGACCACAGGGTTGCTGAGTAGGTCTGACAGATGTGACAGTCACTCTTTTACGGCTCTCAGTTGCTGGCGGTGAGCTGGGCACGCATCCTTTGTCAAATGTTGTATATGAACGCGTTAACTGACATGAAGACTATAAAATGATCGGATTTTGTCAGTGCAGCATGATTTCCTCGGCGTGAGCGGCTGCAGCCAGGGCAAGGGGGCGTGTGCTCTGCGAAGTGCATGGAGTGGAGAGAGCTCTACTCATGGCATCATGCAGTTGGAGCGACGTCACCACCGTCTGAAAAAGCGTCAGGTGGAGATGCAGCGCGGGCGGCCAGACGAATAATGGGAACCCCCACCACCACCATGCTGGGTTATACACATTACATAATATATTGAGATAACAACCATCCTGCTTGTATGCATTTGGAGATGTGTTGACTTACAGACCGGGTTCAGGTTAATTCAGTGCATCACCACTGACTTTTCTCTTTGTTGACCACACAAATCACATTTGCCCACATATGGGTAAGACTTGACGACACCTTGCTTATTATCAAAACCCCCCACCCCCATTATCTTACACAGGTCTGTGTCCAGGGCTAAACCATAGGACCAAATAAGGACTGGCTCCACTAGATTAGGCCCGCACGAAACCAGGAAATCATCAAATACGTTTCACAAGATCAGGGTTTCCGCGGGGCATTAAAACGCATTTAAAGTAATTAAAGGAATTCTGCATTTAAAAACATTCAATTGGATTAATATTAAATATGCACAGATTTTTTTTTCTGTGTTTGTGGCATTACGTTAAATATAGTATTTGGGCATTAAAATGGTATTAGATTTGACTTGCTTCTGCCTAAACCCTGAAGATACAGTTGTCAAAGAGATGCTGAAAAAGGGTCACAATTTGAGTGTCATCTTGAACTGCAAAACAGTTATGGCTTGTATTTAGTCCCTAAATAACTTATTTTGTTTGTGTTTCCTATGATTTTATTATCTTCAGAAGAAAACAAGATTACATCGTTATTAATGGTCACTTGTGAAGAAAGTCTGCCTATTCGCGGTGGACCACATGCTCAGTGCTCTCTTGGCTCAGTCACAAGTGCAACAACAAGACAAACTGCTGAGTGGAGTATGTTTATAAGGGCCCTCAATATTAGCCTCAGAGCTGCAAGTGTTTCTTCAAAGCATTCTAATAATTTTTTTAGTGACCACACAATAAGAACAGGCCTGGGGCACTAGCCTGGTGAGACCAGAATGATTCCCCTCTGTATTTTTTTATCCAGCGGGGGATCAGCGGCTGGTACAGCGGTGAGTCTGGATTTTTCCAGGCTACTGGGGCACAGACACTACTGTTATTCAGGGGAGATTGACTTGCGCAGTTGTGCTCTGAAAATACTTTTTTTCTTCTGTTTTGTTTTGCATCTCTCATAACCTCCAGATAGATTAGAGTAACGTAGGGCATGGATCTGCCTTAACCAGAAATACATTCTTAATCACTTTAACGTTAAGGTCGTTAAGATAATTGTCCCCATAGGGAAATTATTCCTCTGCGTTTGACCAATCCTTCGATGCCGCTGGGGCAACCTATAAAGGGCAGTGGGCGACCGCAGTTTGGTGCCGGGATGCATCTCCAGATGCCGAGCAAATGGTCAGGAATGGTCAGGAACACCTGGCTGGAGGATTGACCTAGTGTGCATGTTTTCGGCTGATGGAGGAAACCGGAGTACCCAGAGAAAACCCATCCAGGCACGGAGAGAAACAATAATCTAAAATATAATCTCAATAATCTTCGAATTTTGTCTAATGTGCCTAAAATAATTTGAAGAGATTTCTTGGAGACAACATAAAAAATACACTTTTTAAAACTCTGTAGTCAACCTTTTAGTTTTAGAGTATTGTGGCATTTATGCCTTTGTTAAACTTTATAGGTGCTGTTGTGAGCCAGTGTTGAATGTTGCCATGGAAAGTCTTTTTATGCCTCTCATTACAATTACTGAGCAGGAAAACCTGTTGCCATGATCACAGCCATGATACATGTAGACTTTACACTCCAGCGTTTCTCACTTAGCCAATGGTTAAAAGTTTGTTAGTGCCATCTATAACTTGGGCAGTTATTTTCTCCAAGCAAAAACATGGCTATTGGTTTCACGGATGAAAAATGAGTTATATGTGAGGATATACTAGTTAATAAATAAGGTTATAATTGCACCAACCATAAAGTCCATTAAACAGCATTTGTTTCAGCCTAACCGTGCCAGACGGACGAGTCGCTGTGAATCTAAATGCTAATATTTTTTGTGGGAGATATTTCTGCCAACTGGCTCATTCTGCTTTGTCATTATAGGCCTTTGTGCATGAAATAGGCTGACTCTAAATTGACTAACACTTCGGCACATCGCTCTGTAAACCTAATTGATTTCTGCTGAGAGTTTGGCCCAGGTTCAAGTGTGAGACTCTGTTTTAAAGTTGGGAGTAGAAGGCTAGAAAAATGTGCAACACAAGTGGCTTTTAGTGTCCTGGTGCTCAAAACCGTATGTTGACATGTTGAATTTGTAACAATATTCAATATAATATGACTTTTAACTTAATAATAATAATAATAATAATGCTGCATTAATCTTATATAGTGCTTTTCCAGATGCTTAATGTCGCTTTACAATTTCGTGCATTATTCATTCACACCATACTCGGTGATGGTAAGCTACTATTGTAGCCACAGCTGCCCTGGGGTAGACTGATAGAAGCGAGGCAACCAGTCTGCGCCATCAGCCCCTCCAACCACTCACTACATTCACCCAGGCTTCCTGGTGTTCCCCAAACGGTCTCCCATCCGAGGCCTTTCACTGCTTAACTTCCGAGATCTGCCGGGATCGGGCAGAGCAAAGGCTTATTTTTTACTGATTTGTTATTCTTTATTTCAATTCAGATGACTTGTTGAGTTGATTATTTCTGCATGATTTTGCGGTACTGTAAATGTCATTGCAACGGTTGCAATAAGCAAATCGCGATGCCGTAATTATTTAGATTATATCATGTGTTCTGAAAACAACATCTCTCTCCATCGAGATCTTATTCTGAAATGCATTCTTCTATTGTTTAGTTCATACAGTATTTTAATCTTCCTCTGTTAAACCTTCTGAACTTGTTTAAAATGTCTACTTCGTAATGAATCCTGATTTCCCCCCTCCCCCCCAAAAAAGGATACTGCCCAAATGATGCTGGCATATGTAAATAGCATTGTCCGTAGTTAGTTAGTTTAATAGATTGTGTGTGTCTTTGATCAGAAGTGTACATTTGTATTAATACTGTGCCTTGCGAAAGTACTAATACACCTTGAACTTTTGCACATTTTGTCATATTTACAACAATAAACACAAAGATGTTTTTTTTAATTTTTTTACTGAAAGTTCACACTTTCACTGTGAAGTGAAAGCAAAAAGATACATGATTCTGTTATTTTACAAAAAAAGTGGGGCGTGCATAAGTATTCATACAGCATTTTCTGAGTGCATTAAATTGCCTTTATAACATTCCTAATGCCTGCAGAAAGTTCACACCTTGTCCTAACCATTAAATAGAGGCCACCTGTGTGTAATCTACTCTCAGTATAATTCCAGCTGTTCTGTGAGGGCCTCAGAGCTATGGTCAGAGTGTATTGGTCACTAAACAACATCATGAAGGCCAAGGAGCTCACCAGAGAGGTCAGGGATAAAGCTGTGGGGAAGTTTAAAGCAGCGTTAAATTATACAAAGATTTCCCAAGATTTGAACCTCTCACGGAGCACTGTTCAATCCATCATTCAGAAATGGAAAGAGTATAGCACCACTGTGAACTTACCAAGACACGGGCGTCCACCTAAACTAACAGACCGAACAAGGAGAGCACTGGTCAGAAATGCAACCAAGTGCCCCAAGATAACTCTGGAGGAGCTGCGACGTACTGCCACTGAGCTGGGGGAATCTGTACATGGGACAACTATTAGTCGTACTCTACCCAAATCTGGCCTTCATGGACGAGTGGCAAGAAGAAAGCCATTATTGAAAGGAGGCCATAAGAAATCCCGTTTGAAGTTTGCTAGAAGTCATATGGAGGACACAGCTACCATGTGCAAGAAGGTGCTTTGGTCAGATGAGACAAAAATTTAACTTTTTGACCCAAATGCAAAACGTTGTGTATGGAGCAAACCTAACACTGCTCATCGTCCTGACTGCACCATCCCCAGTATCAAATATGGTGGGGGGAGCATCATGCTATGGGGCTGCTTTTCCTCAGCGCGGACTGGGAAGATTGTAAGAATAGTTGGGAAGATGGATGGAGCCAAATACAGAGACATTTTGGAGGAAACCCTGCTGGAGTCGGCAAGAGAATTGCGGCTGGGGCGGAGATTCACCTTCCAGCAGGACAATGACCCTAAACACAAAGCTAAATCTACAATGGAATGGTTTAAAACAAACGTATTACTTTCGCAAGGCACTGTATATGTGCAAAATAAAAATTGTGAATCTCTAATAAGAGATGTGCAGTCGTCACTATGTGTCTGGTAGGTTGAGCAATAGATGCTCAGACTGAGGGAAAGAGGAGAGTTGGTGCGAGAGGGAGAGGAGGCTGCAGACTGGGAATCTGAGGATGCCACAGGAGACTGAAGGCAGGAAATGAATGTTTGCAAAAAGTGCTGCGTCAGTTGGACACACAAAGGGGGCGCACCGGTTGCAAAATGTCAGAACAGCAAAGTGGAGCACATATATGATCCGCACTGCAGCTCGATATTATGGACATGGGTGCTGTTTGTTATCCCTAATGTGAGACACCGCTACTCAAACTAGTCTTACCTGATAATGAGCAACAACTTCAGCTAGATTCTTGTTTCTGTGTGTTTGTGTTTTCAAGATCATCGTCAAGGTCGATTTGGAACATTGACTGTCATGGTCTTTCTTTTTTTGAGGGAGTCCAATTAATTTTAGTTAGTGGAGTCAGGCGGATAAAACTGATGAAACTGTCTGAAAAACGTTCTTGTCTGCTCAAGCTGTGGCAGGCGTGTCCCTGTGTGGTTTGCAAACTCGTTGGTAGCTAATCTTCAGAGTCGTATTATTAGATTAGTTTAGTCCTTCTGCCCTAGAATATTTTTTCTAAAATCTTAATCAGGTTGTTTACATATTATTTTGTAAGGCTTTTTATATATTTGGGTTCAAAAAGGAACAAAACTGGCCAAAAAGATCCACAAACGTGTTGAGGAGGACTTTTGAATAAAACGTTTGCCTGTCTTATGAACTTCATGGCCATATATTATAGTTCTGTTTGGACACATTGAGAGTCTTGTTGTTGTCATTTATAAAATGGTATGTGCTTCCTATGTGGTGAGAGAGTGAAACTGGTGCCCGGATAATTGCTGGCTGACATGCTCACTGAATGGGAAGTAGTGGTCCACACCAGAAAGTGTTAGGATGCCCTGCCTTGGGATAGGGACAAAACAATCCAAAGCAACATCCACTGCTGTATGTGTTCTGTTATCCACCACATTTACTGTTACATAGCCAGCTGCTGAACACGCAGGAGGAGTCCCAAAATTTCCAACAAATAATGCGTTATTATCCTTTTTTCTGTCCTTTTGAGTAAGGATGTGCATTACAATTGCATCACTTTCTGTTTTTTGTTGACTTGAGACCAGCCAAATTAGTCTGATTATCAGAGGGTGATAAACCTCACACCTTGTAAAATCCAAAACAATTTAGCGTAATAAGAAATCAATACATTGCCAGACGTATTAAACAACATGACAAATGCATGAGTCCGTAACAGCGCTCCAGGATCAATGCTCATTATACAGTATTAATTGCATGGTCAGCTATGATTATACGTTCTCATGTTTGGATCCTGTTTCTGTAGAGAGTTTGTTTGTATTCTGGTTTATCGCCCCTTCTCTGCTCCGTGCATCGCTAGTGTCTCCTCCACAGTCCATGCATTGGTTTGTTTATTTCACGGCCTCAGCTGCCATTGTAAACACTGAATAATTGGCCGAGATTGAGATTCTGCTGTCCTTGTTTAGCCTCACTGAGCTGTGTCTGATTTCCTCTAGTAATGGATAAGGTTTGGTCACCCTAAACCAGGGGTAGGCGTGTTTGCACTGTCTTCGTACAAGTTTGGGGAGCCTCTCCATGATGATGACTCAAACTAAGTTCGATGTACAGATAGTAGTGTTGTACCCGACATAGAAACGAGGTGTTGTTGTGTGCAGTCACGCTTTTCAAAATATCATTGCGTTGAAATTTGAAAATTGACATATCAATTTCCAAAAACGTTACTTTTGTTAGCAGATCATAATTGTAGCCGTGCACTAATCCAAATTACAGGTTGCGTCAAGTGTCCTGACCTCTATTATTAAAGTGGATGCATTTCCATCAATTGCGTAACATTTTCACGACGTGAAAGCTCGGAGTAATAATACCCACTGTTTCTAAGAAAGAAGTAAAAGAAGCAGAGCATGTCAGCGTATTTCATTTGTCAAAACCTTAAGGGAAATTTCCATTGAGACTGTTGACCTTGTGTTTGCTGCTGACCAGGCCTCCCCTCTGTGCTCCAGGCTTTTATCACGGACTGAAGCTGCAACCACAGGGAGCCCTTTGTTGAACGCCCCCTCAGCTTGCCTTGTGCATAACACTGTTTTCCCCTACCTCCCTTTAGTTATAAGGCTGCAGAAAAACTTGACTTGTTATTTTTCCCTGGTCTCGACTCCCACAGTGCACCACGGCCGTGCTGTGCCCTGTATCTCATTATAAAAAGCCTGAAGGAAATTGGCAGTAATAGAAAAGTTTCAGAGGGGCAGTGCCCCTGTCTGACCAATAGAGGGCCGCCAAGTCCAATGTTTTGCTCGTAGGTGAAAGGGTCCTTTGTGGCTCTACATTTGACACATTGGCGATGGAAGTGACGGAATACTTTGGCTCCGACGTGATGTTTGTCTTTGGAAACTACTTTTTATCATGACAATGATAACATTTGCCGCCATATTGTTTTTGTGTGTGTATTGTTTCACACTGTAAACCTGAACGTGATCAAATCCCTTTCAATTTCGAACATGCTTTATTGTGTTGATGCAGCTATGTGAATGAGGTCAGAGTTCAAAAACAGGGGCCAGGGGTCACTCATCAATCAATTAAACATATACCACTTAGCTAATGAGGTTCACACCCCAACACACACACCCACACCCATACGGCCGACTAATGTGGCCACTGGCTGCTCTCGTCACATCTGATATATAGCAACACAGTTTTGGCAAGTCAAGAAATGAATCCATACAACCTAGAATCCTCATTAGTATTCTAGGTAGGTGTTCCTTTATCTTTAAACATACACATACGTACTTTAAATTGCAATTACCCACCTACACAGCCAGGCCTTTTCCTTTTGAGTGCATTATTCTCTCTTACTGAAGCAAAGAAAGTGTAAGTTGCTTATCAGAGTGTCTAGTAGATAAATTACAAGCACTCAACAGTAAACTGCACTGGGGCGCTCGGTGGGCCTAAGTGTGTCTCACCAACATAAACGAATGCGCACTTGTACACCCACTGTAAGTGTTGTAGCTCTCAGGTGGGAGGATGCAATGGCTTCCTGACAGATCAGTGACTAATCTAAATGTCTAACAATTATACACAGTTATTGCTGTATTTAGCTTGTCGTCGGGTCTTAAATACCAACTCACTTATTATACTGAGGATTCACTTCTGGCATGAGCAATTTAATCCAATATTCCAATTTTGCACGTCTGTCCATAAAGCAATTGACATTTCAACAGTTTACAAACATTTAACCGTTAATTGGGTTGATATAGCCTGCACAATAAACAAAACTCACAAAGCTAATAGAGTCATGACATCAGCACTTTTTTTTAGAAATGTAATAAACCTGACTTTTTATAACATTTAGCAAATGTTATTCAACTTTTGCTCGCTACTCGATAGGGAAATATGTCTCCATAGAAACTTAGACACGAGGAGAACTTGTAGATGCACATAATCGAACCCTGGACATTCTTGTTGTGAGGCGAGAGAACTAAACACTGTCTGACTTTGCTGTCAAACCAAAGGGTGTATGTACAGTAAGAGCACAGGGACCACATGAAATAAAAGCAATAGGCAACATCTGTACACAATGTCGCTTACTTTCATGTTCACTTAGAACTTATCATATTTTCACTTGTTCCGGAAAAGTAAATTGCCTAAATTACTGGCCGTCCAAGCTTGTTGTCATATGAAAAGAAGGAAAATGTAAGAGGCTGTGAGTATCTGTGTATTCCACTTGGTGGCAGTGTATTCCCCCCGACAGTCAGAATCAGCCTGATGGCACAAAGAATGCAGTTATGTAGCAGCATCCTCCTGCTTCTCCTGTGACACCATTTTAGATCATTCGCCTATAATGTTATAGTTCAATCTCCTATCGCTGCTTGCTACATTACCATCTACCCAATAGTAACCTACTGTCTGGCCAGTTTGCGTCACACTTGTATTTTGCATGAATACTCCTCCTTTAGAGCATCCACCAGGCATCGTAAGGAGAAGTAGGCCGGTTAAAGATAGCTCACGGCAGCCTCAATACTGGCTCCCAAAATATATCTACTCCTAAGTATCATCCCCTCTCCCTCTCCCACTATATTCTTCTTTTGCTCTTTCTAGCGTCAAAAAAAGATCAAGAGGATTCGGCCTTTGAATTTGTAAATTGATAGCAGGGGGGTGAATGTCCCAAAGCAAAGGCAGGAGGCTGTGTCTGGATTTGGAAGCGTGTGAGCTGAACGGATCACCTTTGGGGATCTCGCTTGAATATGATCCCAGTTATAACAGAAGAATATGGCAACACAATCATTAAATTGGGTTTGTTTTGTCTTTAATCCACGCCATGGTGCTGCATTACATTTTTTACCAGTTACGTAACCCCACGTTAGAAATTACCACTGTACTGTGTCAGACCTTCCTGTTGGTGTGGCTGCTCCAGTTTCCTAGATCAACCCTTGATCTGTGTGCACAATAGTCTCATCCTCCATTTGATGCTCCTCCTGACCATGATCCTGCCTCAAAAAAATCTAGTAAAGGGTCCCCAGGGGATATGAATTTTTCACCTTTTTCTGCGACCTGCTTTTGTGGTTTCTGTGTTCCACAGTGTTTTTCTGGATACTTTTGTACGTCTTTGCCGAGTTTTTGTGGAGGTTTGGTGGATTTGTTTACTTTGAGACAATGAAGTTCGTTCATCAAGCCGCCCCTGCTGTCACAGTTCAACATTGTCACATTTTACAGTTTAAGAAGCATCATACACAGAATTATACACGAGATGTTTAAACAAAACAAAACAAAAAAAAAATATATATATATTAAAAATAAAAATATTGGCCAAAATATTGGCGATGTATATCGGCATCGGCAAATCAAAATCCCTTCGACCTTTGAAGAACCCATATCGGTCAACCTCAGCTTTAGGCTGTGCTATAGCAAAACGTTTGTAAATCTCAGCCAATGGAAGACCTCAGTGATCTTGTATTATATTCTGGCTTCTTGCAATTTGGAATTTGTGTCACCGAATAATAGCTACCACAATAGTTTGGCGACGTATTCAACCATACACGACACGCTTACACCATGGCCACACAAGAATCACCCTAAAAAGCTTCTCTAAGAATGTGACCCAAAAAATGTGCATACATAAATGGATTAATAATAAAACTGATTCTCTTGCCGTGTGGAAGCACCGAGGCCCAGCGTGTACTTTACCCCCCACTGGCCCATATCCACCGAGAAGCAGGACAATGGTTTGGCTCTGGGACATGTGTGCCTAATGTAGCTCTTTTATGTGGGAAAGTAGAGACAGCAGCTCGGAGAACGGATCATTGTGTCCTCAGTGCTCGCCCGTGTATCTGTCCCCTGTCGCATGCAGTCCATCAGGAGAGACTGTGTTGTTGGATGATTTTAAAAGGAATGCTTTCACTACTACAGGCCTGTTGTTCGTGCCATTCTCAAGCCTGAATTAAATCAGAGGAAAACAGTTACTTAGGGTTGGAATTTTCAGAAATGCCATTCGAGAAAGGCCAGACTCAGTCGGGAGAAGAAGAAAAGGTTTCAGTTTGAATCGGTCACTCTCAAACCCTTGATGTAAAAAGACAATTGGCTCGTTGCACACTGCGGCATAGCACATCCGCTAACCATGGGGTTGTGAGCGCCGGCACTTCTTATTCTTTTCCCCATGGATATTTGTTCAGGCCCGTATTGAATAATCATATTTTCTAAAGATTTCATGGTGGACAGCAAATTCCTGGTCGATAATTTACTGCGTGTAAAAAAAAAAAAAACTTGATGTAGAATGTACTGTAAATACTTCAGCGGAGAAGACCTCTATTATAAACAAATTGTTTTAAAGCTAAAGACTATGCAATAAATAATGAAACAAATAGGCCTAAATAACAGAATAAATAAAATAATAACTCTAGACTATTGTTTTAGTTCATATTTGCAGCACAATTTTAAATTGTAATTCATCAAATTAACGCGCTCACAACTTCAGTCATCGGAACTAGCATAGCCACAACATGCAACAAGCCAATGATTAATGTGTGTAGGTGTATCCAGTGTACACAATAGGGGGCAGTCGGGGGAGGGGAGAGTTCAGCTTTCTGACAGCCTGGTGGATGAAGTTGTCTTTCAGTCAGTTGGACCTGGCGAGACTAGTACAATGTATTTTTTTCCCTTGTCAAATCCATGTATAAGCAAAATTTGGATCATGGCCTAAAAATACAAGAACGGAAGAAGACCGGTCTTGCTTACCAGTTATCCAGCTAACTCATAGCGCACATTTCCTTTCATTTCAAGCTTCAAACAGGACATTTTGCATTATTTGCTTAATTCTACCACTGACCTGTTAATGTCACTTTGCATGGGTATTTTGGCCCCACCCTGTAAATCCCATAATACAGATAGTACCTGTTCAACAGCTCCTAGTCCATATTTCTGCTGATAATGTATTTCCTGGTCAATATCATGAACCTTATTGTGCTCTTTGAACGGCCCGCTGTGCATTTTCACACACTGCGTCACATATACCACACTGGCACACTCCCACACAGCAATATTGAGGTCAGATGGAGAGATGAGACGACCCCCATCACGGCTACACCCTGTGGCTACGTCCTGCACTGTTTACTCATGTAGAAGCTCCCATCTGCCCAAAAGTGAGGTGAGAAAACACAGACGAACGCCGTGACAGCCACATTATGACGCAGAACAGTGTCGGCATCCAAAAACGTAACGGTGATACCCAGCTTTTTGAACCACTGTGTGAAAAAACTAATTAGTAATTTAATTTAGCATTTTAGCCTGGCTTTCCTCTTAAAACAAATATCTACTAACTAAATGGTGTCTTAATGTCAACAAACGATGCTAAATCTTCTATGCCCGTTTTACTTAGTCCTCTGCCATGTCTTATCTCACACCAACCAACTTCATGACTTCTACAGCCATACGTCTCTGCTTGGGTCTTCATCTATAGGTCTAATGACTGGCTACTTTAACCTTAGCATCCTTTCACCTACAATCAATTTGACCCAAATGTGTCTCA
This sequence comes from Proterorhinus semilunaris, assembly GCA_021464625.1. Taxonomy (NCBI): domain Eukaryota; kingdom Metazoa; phylum Chordata; class Actinopteri; order Gobiiformes; family Gobiidae; genus Proterorhinus; species Proterorhinus semilunaris. The sequence goes on along the minus strand of CM038356.1, from coordinate 23,004,576 downwards.
ACTCTATCCTACAATTGAATTAAACAGAAAAAAACAAAACAAAAAGCCAGTTAGCTATACAGCACATGGGAATAAAGGGGTAGCCGATCTGTGCGGCGTTGCCCTGAGATACAGGATGTCGTAATAAGGCAATTGGGAGAAGGAGAGAGAGGCAGAGGGATGGTGAGAGGGGTAGGAGGGGCGCATTTGCTGTGGAGGAAAAGGGGGAGGAGAGAATGACTCAAAGAGAAAGGCATCCGCTTTCCTGCCTCTGAACTGAGCCGCCACCCCTGAGTTTTCACCAGCGGTGGAACAGTCCAACTTGCTGTGGGCTCTGTTGTTGTGCAGAGCTGCAGAAGGCCTGACAGAGCCCAGCAGACACTGTGAGAGGCGAAAGGGGACGTGCATCTACAGACGAGACACACTGGAGAAGGAGCTATTCCCACCAATATTTTCCACCAGCAGCAAGTAACGTATCAAAGGAGAAGATAAAAAGGCAGAAGGAAGCCCGAGCGGAAGCTGACGCTGAAGTGAAAGTGAGAGGCAAGGTGAAGGAGGAGAAGGAAGGAAGGAAGGAAGGGAAGGGAGGGAGGAGAGGACGCTAGGACATGAGGAGGGGCACCTGACTGACATGTCTGCTGCTACAACCAGCTAATCCACTCACACTGCCAGACTGAGCCAGTGCCTTTGCCAGGCCTTTTGTGCTGTCAAAAACCAAATCGTGCCCTCCATCCTTTCTTCCCCACTGAGGACAAGAGGAAGAGCGAGGAGGAGGAAGAGGAGGAGAAGGCACGGGAAGAGGAGGGGGTGCCCCTCTCCTCTGCCCAGACACAGCAGCAGCAGCAGCAGCACAGGAATAAGGCGAGAAGTCACCTCAAAAAGCCCTGAACTGCTTTGCGTTCTCCCACCGCTCTGCCGCCGCCTCCTGTGGTCCCCGGGCCAGAGAGCGGCTCCCAGGCTCCGCTCATGTCCGTGAACTCAGAGAAATCTTTGTCCCCCGAAAGGTAATGTCTCCTTCCTCCACCTGTCCATCTCTCTCTCTCTCTCTCTCTCTCTCTCTCTCTCTCTCTCTCTCTCTCTCTCTCTCTCTCTCCTCAAAGTGTCCTACTTGTCCTGGCTTGTTATTGTTAAACCTCTGATTCTGTTCTGTATAGTCCCCCCCCCCCCCCTCCTCCAAGCGCAGTCCAACCACCTACCTTCCCCCTCACCACCTCCATGTTTTGTTTCTGTCTGTGTTTTTTTTTTTTTTTTGCAGCTATTGTCTGGGTCACATTGATTTTGACTGTATCATGCAACGAATTTGATGTCTCCTTTGTTGCCAAATGCCCACAAATCTCGCACAAATATTCAATGCACCACCTTCATAGCTTTTTAACATGCAACCTGCTGGCTCGCTCCTCTTCAAGGTTGCAGCCTTTCTTTTGACAACAATGACAATCGTATACATATACACACCCCGGGCAGCATGTCTGATGGTGCTAGAGCTTACACAGCACAGAGTGTCAACACACGTCAACATGAGGGGAGCCATGCAGCAGCAGAGGTGCGTCTAAAACTGCTGGACAACAGGCCAACAGAGCACTTCAGATACTAAACAATGGCATATCCAAGCAACTCAGAGGCAACGCATGGGCACCAATTAGGGTTTGTTGGCATTTTAAGTTGTTAGGAGGGCCTAGAGATTATTGCACATTGAAGATCTGTCAGTTCATGGGTATGGAAAAATATACAATTACGATTTTTCAGAAAAGCAATGCTATTGAATTTGTGTTTTTTTTGTGCAGATTTGAAACATTTCTTGGAGCAAACATGAGAGAAGACCAATACAAGAATCAGGGTTTTCTTTTGGAGCCAAGATACTGTATTCTACAAATGATACTGTCAATGCTAAATTGATGGCACTATTTGCAATTTGCTTACTACGGCCTTAAGATTTTGAAATTAAGATTTCGATTGAATTATTGCTTGATTATTTGTAAGACCGCCGTTGTCTTGGATGCAAGGTTTCAGATGACGTTCACATCAACAACTAAAGGTGTATATTGTGCACTTGATATGTGGACAGGACTATATTGGCAATAGATCTTTGGTGTGGCATAGTAAGGCCATGTAGGACTAATTTTGCAAATATTAAAGGTCTGTTTCATCATTTAGGTACTGTTTTTCTCATCTATGGCACCAACATGCACCTTATTCCACAGATGCAGAGACTGAAGCCATTTTATTTGCGCTAAAATGATACAGAAACACCACTTAATCTGATTATCTTGTTGATTTGCTGGTGATTTTTATTACCAAAGATGGAAATGGTGTCTCAAGATACCGTGAGCAAGCAACACCTTTTACCCCTAATTTACAGACAGTGTTTCTGCCTGTACTTGCAAATCAAACCTGCTACTTGTGTTTAGTTAGATGCTCCATTACATCACATAAGACAAATGAAAATGGAAGGATAGCTTAAAGGCTTAAATGTATAAAAAATAGTTATGAATTTGTAGCAAGGTGCTACTGTTATTTTATATTTATGCGGCAGAAAATAGCTTATTTGGATTGCTGGTTGACTAGACAATGAAAAAAGTTGATGAAAAGTAGCCAGTTTACATTATTCACGTTGTGACACTGTGTAATGAGCTTCTTGCATGCGAGTTTCTGAAAATGGAGACCTTGACGCTGATGGAGATTTGATTAAAACTGTCCTTGGGTGAAAAATGTACAAGCACAATGTATGTTCGAGGCACGAGTTACTTAAGCTTATCGCAGAAATTCCTTTAGTTAAATATGGCTGTACACCACACATGTCTGAACAATACAAACCCTTATTGTTGCATGGGTGCTTTCCATTCCTGCTCTCGAAACCGGCCAAAGTCATGGCGTGTGTCTAAACCGTCGAAAGCCTAGATTCATTCAGATCTAATTGGAGCGGGCCTGCATTCCTCCTCCCTGAAGTGAATATGCGGATAGAGCTGGATTTGACGTGCGCTGGAGGGTGTTGTCGGGGCCCAGGCAGAGTGTGTGACTAAGGTAGACAGCGACGCTGTGCCAGAGGAGCCCGCGTCCAGACTGGTACTCTCAAAACACGGAGCAATGGACACTTTGATAGATCTAAATAAGCTTCATAATTTAGGAAAGCGATTCTGAATAACTATTTGCAAATGTGTTCTTTTTTGAAAGAAGTACGCAAACCTCATAAGCAATCAAAATCATACCCGGGATAGCAGTTTGAGTTATCCTGTTGACTTTGGGGCGCTTTGGGAGTAGAAGAACTAACAACCAATCTGTATCACTTTAATTTTTTGGTGCGTTTTGGTGTTTTATGTCTCTGCCGCCAAAAATCATTAGGCCCGTTCTGCATTCATCACGGCACCATTTGTTTGTTAGCATGCCGTTTTGAAAAAAATAAAAATAAAATGGTGACTTGCATCTTGTTGCCAGCGGACGGCGTTCCTAGTTTGAACCTGAATCTGAGACAAACGGCTGTGAAAAGTGGCGCACTGTAATGCAGATGAAACGACATGTTTGGAAACTACCAGATAACATTTCTGAGACGCGAGCTCCATCACATGCATCATCCGGCAGCCGTGAAGTGTTCTTGGCCTCACAACCGGAGTATTCTTGTCACATTATCTGTTGTTTGGGTCACAGAAGTCTGACTGTAATTAAGAATAATGGAGAGCACTCTATTGTTGCGTGAAAGGTAGCAATGAATAGATACACTCATCGGGCCGCTGCGAGCTGAGCAGCCCCAGACATCTCATATGACAGGAGCCATGCGCTGGACCATTTTACAATACCAGATTGAATATTATATGTGCAAATTCGCTTCTTATCGCGATCAGCTGTGGAGCGTTCTGATGATTCTGTCTTCAAAGCTGTGTATTTGAATTGCACTAACCTAGAATGTGTGGGCATGGTTTGGTCGCCTTTTGTTCTCAATTCACACAGAACCGAGCGGAAAAGATGCAAATGAATCTCTTCACTGATTTGCATAAGCTGGCAGCTGTTAAAAGGGATTGATATAAGGCATACATTTGAAATGATCACTCTCATTAAGATGTGCGGTAAGAGATGCTCCCCAAGTCACTTTTAATATGGTCTTAAGTTCTTCTTGAAGTAAGTCATTAGGATTAGATCATCAAAAGTGCCAGTTCAGCCAACATGTATTTAATGCGCCTTCAGGGAAACACTTCTTGCATTTGTTGGGTTTTGCCATGTTATAAAACTTGTGACGCGTTTATCCAATTTTTATAGCGACTGTGCCGTTTTAAAATCTAGATTCACTCTTCATGAGACAATTGAAACACCTCCTGGTGCTTTAACATTTGCGAGAAGAAAGAAATGTGAAGCTGCTGAACAAATACAAGAGCCGAGAGACATTTCAAAATATGTTTGTGGCGCTCAACACTACCAGCAGGTTGTACACAAACAAACAAAAATCACGTGGTAGGTATATTTTCCCAAAATAACCTGACGCACATTAGAAGCAATACCACCGAAATTCCGATTTTTGATTCGATTTGCAGTTCTAAATTCTACTTTCAGTGAGTCTGTTTTTGTGACGTTTTGTGTTATGCTGAGATTTATCTGCACAAATTATACTCATAAAACCATCTGGCATCCAGGTGTGCGTGAATACAATTATTTCAGCATCATTTTAAGGACTGTCTTTACGAGAGATGCCAGACTGTGTTTCTTTGTAATGTGCAGGTGTTTCAAATTAATTAAAAAGACATAAGCCCCTCACCTTTGGCAGGCAACACTAGAAAGGGAATTAAATAACAAACACTAAATCTTTACATGCGGTAGCGTAGCGGTTAGCGCTCGTGCTTCACAGCTAGAAGGTCCGGGGTTCGATTACCACCAGGGACGGTGGTTCTCCCTGTGTCTACTCCGGTTTCCCCTACCACTAAAAACATGAATGAACGAGAGTGTGTTTGAGAGTGCGCATGGGGGAGGACGGATGGAAACAATCGGTGTGGCGTGTTTACACGCATGAGACCCATGTGTGTTCATTAACACGCACTGTACCGACCAAATAAACCATTAAAATAAAAATTGTTGAGTTAATTTTTGGCAAATTTGTAGGTCATTGCTTTTCGTATTGAGCAATAATATCAGATTCCTTAGTACTATTAAAGTATTAAAAGAGGAGTCGAAAACCTCCTCCTGCGGTTCTACGTACCCAGGAAATGCATTCCTCACCTCTCCCTTGCTAAATTCAATCCCAGAAGTGAAACTACTGGATAATTTGTTTCGGCTGTTTTAGAACCAATATTGCGTTTAAAGGGTAATATAACACCTTTAACAGTAATACAGAAGTGTTTGAGATTATCATCAGCAAAGAGCATAATATCCCTTTGTTTTCATATTCAAGAGACAATTCAGGATAAATCAGTAGAAAAAATTGCTAAAAACATTATCTTGTTAACATTACTTTATATCTTTTTTTTGCATTATATTGAAAACATTTCAATTGTAATTTCGATTTGATTGCTACTGATGGTGCAGCCCTCCTTCCAAGCATTCCCACTGGATAACATGTGACTTGTTTGCTAAACCACGCGTATGGATGGATTGGAGCGAGAATTGGGCAAAGAGCAAAAGGTGGCACGGTGACAAATTTCTCTAGGAGCGCTCGCATTAGGAAGACGATCCTTCTTGTGTAACTTGGCACTGTTAAGGCGCGGCCGTGATGCAGATGGATAGAGGACGCGTTCGGCGCAAGAGGTGTGCGCTGTGCGTCTGACATCTCGGGTGCACGTGCGCAGCTTAAAGCCTTTTTCGGCGCGAGGATGACATGCCGCTTTAATGTGGCAACTCGTGGCAGGTTTCGAGGGCTTATGTCCTTCATGCAGACTTTCTTTGAGGATTATGTCGAAATGTGATAAATAAACACTTGCAGGTCAAGAGTTCATTAGCTTTGTGTGCCTCTGTGGAGACGGCAGAGCGGAAAAGCGCTGGCTAAAACTTGAAGTGTTTGTGTATGTTTGCGCAAACTCTCTGTTGTGTTGGAATTTTTGCATAGTAGTTTTTAAAGTCGTCAAATGGACTGGATGTATGTGATATGTATCGTCTGTATCCTTTCAACTAACGTTATTGGCTGATATAATGACATTCTGACAGGTTGAGGTTACCAATAATATACCAATAATATTGGTAACCTCAACCTGTCAGAATGTATATGTTCTTGACAATGCACAGGAAAACTAACCTAATTTAAAAAAAAGGACATTATGTCATCTGCCAGGTTTTAACAGAAAAGCTAGTACACCGGCAGTCCCCAGATCGGTGTCCGTGTAGAACGTATGCAGAAAAGTATTATTAACGTTCTATTTAAAGGATAAAAGAAATGTAAAGCCAAATGTTCCAAGAGATTGCCATGCGATGAGTGTAAGTTTTGTCTCAATCCCATGCTTGAATAAATGGAGAAGGATGGGGCATGGATATCAATCAATATCATTAATATAACAATCAGAGGACAAGTTGCCTAGACAATCCCAAAAATTTAATTCAGAAAGTAAACAGGAAGCATTACTAAGTTAATTCTTCTGCTGGCTGCTTGGGTAAGTCATATAGGTATTCAAAATGATATGAAATTCCAACATAGCCATATCAGTAAAAAAGACTAACATAGATAGATAATGGAGAGTCAGATTAGTGGCAGGGCTGAAGAAGATGATGCTGTGTGGCGTGTTGGACCTCAGCCAGTCTGTCAGGAAGCCAGGCCGATGCAGCAGACAGCAGTAGATCAGGCATGGGTGGACAGTAGGATCCAACATGGCTCCCACCGTCTTCTCCGGCCCGACCCACATTACCGCAGACGCAAACAGGCCATAGCAACACACTCGCAGCCCGGAGCAGCCCTAGCCATGCCGCGACATGACAATAGGTAATGAAGCGTAGCAGGGAGCTCGCTCGCAAAGTAGAAAACGCTGGCCTGCTTGTCTGGCTCTCTGGCCTCCATTATCCAAGCTGTCCACCCGTCCTGATTATGTACTGAAAGGATACTGCTGTTTTGAGGCCAAACTTTGCTCCTCTTGCATGTGGTTCAGATCTATTTTCTCCATCAAATGCAGAATTAGCTGGATATTAATTATCATCATAATTTTTCAGAAAATACTGGTAAACTAGTAAAAGCAGTGCATTTTGTCTCCTTTTATGCCTTTGCTAGTGGTTGTTGTCCCATTTTCCCACATGAGAAATAATTCATACTAGTAGTAGCAGATGTAGTTGTAGTAAAATATCTCGTTATATTTTTGAAACTATTTTTCCTGTGAACTAGCCCTGATTCTTCTTGAGGAGTATACAGCTACAACGAATACTCCAAGTCCCAAGCACAGATAAATGGAGACTGCTGCATCAGGAAGTGTGCGATAGAGGCGAACAATTTCTATGACCTAGCAGCGGCAAACAAGAAACATACCTTTTTTTTCTTTTTGAGTATAGCTTAAACACATTCCCGCCATCTTTGATCGCAAACATTTGGGGAAGTAGAGTATTAGCGGCTCAACAAAAGTGCTTGTGTGGTCATAGGCCGCTTATACTGACTTTTTACAATACCGTGTTGCTGTGACACTGCAGAGTCAGCACTGGGGACTTGCCACCATGTTGGATAAGGTCCTGTGTGGTTAATCGGTAATGGGAAACACTGACTCAAACACTTCGCAAATGAACAGTACACCGCGCGCGTCTCACATGTGACTGCGTGTTGCTATGGCAATGACCTCCAAGGAGAGGTCATGTGATACAGACCTGTGTGTCTGACCTGGAAGTGAAACAAGGCCAGGGCATGCATTTTTTGGCATTGCTAAGTTAGTATGTTTATTGCCTGTTAACAATGTCATCTGAACAGACTTAATACTATTGCTCTATTTGTTTTGTACATAAAAATGTAAATAAATTTAAAAAAAAAAATAATAATAAAATAAAATAAAAACTGTCAAAAAATAAAAAAATAAAAATAAAAAGTTAGTATGTTTTTGAGCTAATTCACAGTTCTTCAATTCGGTCAGTTCCATGTTAAAATCCATGTACACATTTTTTGTATAGCAATAGTAAAAAAGGGAGTGGATACATTCTAAATGGTAGCTTTTTGTTTGCGTCCTAAGCCAGTTGTGGCGGCTATTTCCGAACATTTGGGCAAACGTTATTGGTAATTATAGATACAGACGACAGTTGAGGGGGAAAACAAAGGGGAGAAAAATCTAAACTTTCTCCAATTATTCCAAAACTACAGCCCATAAATACATAAATAATGGAGAATGCTATGGACCCAATTTACACGTTACTGTATTTGTATGGGCGATATGGTGGGCGGTGGGCGGTATGACAAAAACAGAATATAACGATTTTTTAATTATAAACTCCCGATTTTGATTTTATCACAATTTTTTTATAGTAACTCAAATAACTCAAATTACACACTGAAGAAGAAAAAGATTGAATTAATATACTAATTTATTTAACTTTGTGATAATCAACAGAGAACTTAGACTAGACTTAGAACTACAGCAAACTAACTCTATACATTAAAAAACACAATAAAACTCCAGACAATACAAGTAAAATGGTAACACCAAGTTTGGTAAAGGCTTGTTGTTGGTGTCTGTTGCTGTTTGGCATCTTTTCTGAGACGTCTCTCTCATGACGTCACGTTGCTGTGATACAGCGCTCTGTGGCTGTCTGACCCTGACCCTTTCACAATAAGAGTCTTACTAAAGCGATAACCTACTGTGTCTTTTATTGTGTAAAAGGATAACCGGAAGCAGATAGTTACCATAAGTTATTACTTGACCAGGTAATTCACCAAAGTTGGACAAGTCTTATATTTTCAAAAACATGGATAAACAGCGCATTTGTGAACACGGCCCAGGATTTAAATTAAACAAATGAGAAGGAGGCGGCGCCTGCGAGAACTGTAAGGACGAAGGACACTCTCACTTCTTCACACATGTGCCGCCAGGTAAATAAACACACGCTGAGATCTAAGGCAAAGCAGTGGCGTTACGGGGGAAAGACACTGACATAAATACCTCTGAAATAGAGACTGGACGCTGGGTTTAAAGCCCTAGATTGAGGAGCCTGGTCGTGTATTCGCACTGTAGTAGAGGGCTCGCTGCCAAACGCTCGCATTAGCGTCCGACATTGCGTAGCAGTAAGTGCGCGGCTTGGGTTTACTTCACTGACGGTGAAAAGTGTCAACTGTGCAGAAGTGCTTTGAACCGTGATAAAACGATCCCACAAACATTACAGATCGTCAGCTCTGGACATCAAGACGGTCTAATATCGTCATATCGCCCAGCCCTAATTTGTATGTGATAAATAAGTTTATATTTCACCAGAAAATGGCTAAAAAGAGTGAAAAATTGTGTTTCCCAAAAGATACTTCCTTCCCCCTGTGAGGCCGTCTGTATCTATGGAATCTATGCAGTTCGTTTCCATGACAATGACATTTACAGCGAAGGATTATCTCGAAGATGTTGTTTCAGATTCGACGTCTTGTCGCCTTTTGCGGCATCTCTGCGACGCGAGTGACAACAACACCATCGTCTTTTGGATACACAAAGAGGTCCCACACTGCTAGCTTCAGGTGTTTTGTGGGTGGATGCCACCCTGGAGGAGAGCATCCTCCGGCTGTGCTCAGTTACCGGTGAGTTTGTGCACTGTTTGTGCCGTGAAGCAGCCGTTACGCCGTAAACTGTCGCTTCTAAATTAACCTACCGTCCCTTTTTATAATCGTGGTAATCATAAAACCGGTTAATCTTGACATCCCCATAATGGAAGATTTCAATGTGGCATCTGTTGAATTTTACAAATCTATTACTTGTATTTTGGTAAATAATTCAACTTTTTAATTATGTTTTATGATAATTATTACGCAGAAAAAAATAATGTTCGTAAAACTGTTGACGTAAAATATGCCATACAATGACACTAAGCCAGTGTCTGTCGAACAGTTGATCGATAATCGTTACCAATTATTCGATTAATTAAATTGAGCTGAATGTGCATCTAACAGTACAGCGGTTAGCGCTAGTGCTTCACAGCAAGAAGGTCCGGGTTCGATTCCCACCAGGGACGGGGCCTTTCTGTGTGAAGTTTTCATGTTCTCCCCGTGTCTGCGTAGATTCCCTCCGGGTACTCCGGTTTCCTCTACCACTAAAAACATGTACAATAAGTCGGGATGAATGAGAGTGTGTTTGAACATGCACATGGGGGATGACGGATGGAAATTAGCCCAAGGCTACAATCCGGTGTGGCTTGTTCATTAACATGCACTGTCCCTACCAAATAAACTAAACTAACTTTGGGTCATTTGCCGGTAGCCGGGTAACAATTCAAATATTGACAGTTTAAAAGCACGAGGTCGGCTAATCAGCTATGTGCTAACTGCTAACTACTGACGCAGACAAAAACAAGAACGAAGTACTGACACCGTTGACAAAACCGCTAAATTTAAAATTTTTGCCGTGAATGTAGTGAGATACTACTCCAGGCGTGTCTTTGACGAGGTTATAACATGCTCTAAAAAAGTCAATTTTGCTTGGTATGTCCACTTGAAATGAATCTACATAGTTTAGAGTGAGGTTGGATCAACATGACTTCTGATATATTACATTTACACAACTTTTAATATTATTTCAATCTTGACTGCTGGGTTGTCCTGCATATAAGCCATGCAGCGTCCGAAAACCTGCCTGAATGGAAACAATGCTGATCTTAACCAGGGAGAAATAAGGCGTGCAAGGATTTGTTATTGAATTACATATTATGCAAACATGTGGAAGGATTTTATTTCATTTAAACATAATAGATTAGATTGAGGGTAGAATCACAGCTGACACTTTTTATTGAGTACTCGATCAACGTCTGCTTATTTATTCAGAAACGTTTTAAATCGTCAATCACCGCAAGTCGGTAGCAATACATGTCAGTGGCTTTAAGCTCTCCCACAAGCAAAAGCTGAAAACCATTTTGAAACCAATGACTGACAGTTGACCTTTTACCTGTCACTGCACTTGACGAGGGTAATGGAGAGACCTCTCCGTTGTCCAGAAATCAAATGTGTTTAAGGGGCTATCAACACAAGAATCATTTAGACAACGACAGTGTGAAAATTGTTCCGTGTTACCAATTGGCATGGGGCACAATAACACACATCACCCAATCCTACTTTGGGATTATCATTTGATACAAATAAAATGTGTGTAAAATGCTGGAATGCTGTGATCAAATTGAGATTACAGCCCCATCATATCAGCAGTCTGGTTTTGTGACTGTTCCTTTCCCTGTTTAGACGCTCTGTTTACAAAACACATCCCAGTCTCATATTTGTCACAAGCCACAGTTTACAGTATATGAGCAATTTTCTAGACTTTCCCCTCAGCATTTCTAATATTAACTACTGGTCTTCTCTACAAAGCTCATCTTTCCTTTAAGTACAAAGATATTTTTGACTTCTCTGATTAGACGTAAGTGAGAAAGTCGAACCTTTGTGGGGTGAAATGCACTTTGTTTTATGAGAAGATACAGCACAATTTGTCTATTTTTGAGTTGGGAGCAAAGACATAGTTTGCTGCAGAAAGAATTTCAGACAGAGGTCCAAGCACAGGACAGCTGAATTCTCTCAAGACGCAGCCACCGGTAATGACTGAGGATAAAGATGAAACGGCTCCCCTCCAAAAAAGAGAAGAAAGTGAAAAGAGACCAGGGGATAAGATGGATGTCTCTCTCTGTAGATCTGCACTGCATGCTGGGTAATTCTCTGTTGACAGGGGACTGCACTGCTGCACTGGCGTGGAATGATAATAAGCCGTTTGAGTTTTTCTTTTTAATGGTGGGAACAAACGCTTTGAGTTTGTTTGTACAGCTCTGTGTACACAGGTGAATAAACAAAATGTCGAGGGCCGAAGCTTCTTTTTTTTTAGTCTAATTCCAGAAATAATTGTGACATTGCCTTTTTGGTAGTGCCCTGTGCCTTGTCGAACTGACTCAACGGAGTAATGTCCTTATCTGTTGTGTGAGAAGAACTGTGGCATGGATTACAATGAGCCTGTCCTGCTGTCGCTAGATTCTGTGTTTGCGCTGAGTGATTTGTGATTTTTGCATGGAGTCTGCATAAGATGGGCGTGTGCTGTGAAAGACATGCCCATGCTTTCTTTATTATAGTAAACTGAGCATTGCTGAATTTCCAATATTGAATTTGCAGCATGTGTTTTGAATTAATGGGGAATATAAATCAATTTGAGCCAAAATGAAGCCAAATTAATAAATGTGATATGCAGAGAGATTATCATAGAGATTGAAATACTATGCTGCAACAAAACGGCAAATGTATAGTATAAGCTCAACTTTCATTTTTGGTGTGGCAGTGTCTCTCTTACTAAGGACTCTTAAATGTCATGTTGTCAAATTGGCTTTTGACCGTGCGTGCTGTGAAGCGCTTTGGGTCTCTTGAAAAGTGCTATATAAATCCATGAGATTATTATTATTATTATTATTATTATGTTGTGATCCAATTTCCTAATTCACTGAATATTTTATTGCTTTGACCAGACAGTACATTGCCCATCACAACGTGTGTTTCTGTGGATTCATTTGCACTTAGTACAGTGTCTTTTATGTTGCATTTACAGCTTTATAAAGCTATGTCCAGCTTCTGAAAGTTCACACATCACTGTGATTGGTTAAGTCGATGTGTCACTCACTCAGAGCTTGCCAAGACTGACCATACTGACATAACTCCTGTGTTGGCCTCTCTGCACTGGCTTCCAGTCAGCTTTAGGATTCAATTCAAGATACTGTTGATGGTTTTTAAACGCTTGAATGGGTTGGCTCCATCTTACCTTTCAGAGCTTTTGTTGACCCGTGATCCAGGTCGTACATTGAGATCCTCCAACCAAATGACTCTGGAGGTGCCAAAAGCGAAGCGTAAAACCAGAGGAGACCGGGCTTTTGCCGTAGCGGCTCCGAGACTCTGGAACAGCCTTCCGCTGAATGTCAAAATGGCCCAGTCCATTCATGTTTTTAAGTCGTTGTTGAAAACCCATTTTTTTGCTTTGGCCTTCAACACAAGCTGAGCAGATCCCATGTATTTTATTATTATTGTCTCATGTTGTATATTTTGTGACTGTTTTACTCTTCAATTGTATTTACTCTTCAATTGTATTTTATAATGTTTGTTGTACAGCACTTTGGGCGGTTGTGGCTGTTTTAAGTGTGCTATATAAATAAAATTGACATTGACATTGACATTGACATTGACCAACTGGTGGAGTGAGTGGGGAAAATGATCTCTTTGAACAGAGAAACACTGACGATCTCTCTCAAATGGCAGTTTAGGACACAGTACTACACCATTCATCCATTCATTTGCTTCCCTTTATCCGGGAGCCTGAGCAGAGACGCCCGGACTTCTTTATCTATGCACACATCCTCCAGCTCATCTGGGAGAATCCTGGGGCCTTCCCCCAATGGGATGTGCCCAGAACACCTCCCCAGGGAGGCGACCTGGAGGCATCCAGAATAGATGCCCGAGTCACCTCAGCTGGCTGCTCTCAACGTGAAGGAGCAGCACCTCTGCTCCGAGCTCCTCCCAGGCGACAGAGCTCCTGTAAGGGTGTGCCCAGCCACCCTGCGAAGGAAACTGATTGTGACGGCTTTCAGCCCTGTCAGTCGTGACCCAGATCTCATGGCCATAGGTGAGGGTAGGAACGTAGATCGACTGGTAAATCGATTCAACTCTCTCTTCACCACAACAGTCTGAAACAGCGACCGCATCACTGCAGATGCTACACTCGAGTGATAGGCGGGTAGGCGTTTAGCAGGTGGGTGTCATTGTCCCATGTGATCCACTGCAGGAATCTAGGCTGGGCTGGTCTCCTCTGTCTACCCCTGCTTTGTTTTATCATCCCAAACCATCAGAACCTGCTGCTCTTTGGTCATCCATGCTTTTTCATACAATATGGAGTACAGCCCATATTCAACTCCCAACAAAAGATGGGGTTTAGCTCTCTGCGCGCTTCGACTCCGCCACAAAGCCCTCAGGAAAAGGTAAGCTGCCTTGTAGAGCACATGGTAGTGCTGTGTGGTAGATTGACAAGGCTAATAGGCAGAGTTGGGGAGTGGGGGTGAGAAGGTTAGCTGGACTGTGGTGTTTTTATGTACCCTAATAAGAAAACATTGTTTTAACAAGGTAGCCACATAACAATGACTCACATGTCAAACTGTGTGGAGGGTGAGTGAGAGGTTGTAGACAGATTGCTTCAGTGCAGCCCAGAAGCTGTAGGATTTATTTGAGCTTTTCCGAGTGCTAAATGTGTTAATCTAGATATGTGCGGTTTCACTGCGGGAGACTATCAGACTAGATGTTCAAGTCTTGGATTTATTTGAAATTTTGTATGAATTCTATGTGCTATTAACTCTTCCATTTAATGGCCTTTAGATATACCGCTGTGCTTTCTATTACGGCAACGTGACAAAATAGTGTTTGTCTCATTATCGATAAGCATTTCATTTATTACCTCTTCATAAATCCCAATTGTTGTGCAGCCATAACGTCACAAACACATCTATGTGTAAATAATTTCGCAAATGAAAACCAATTTTGTTTTAATCCATGATGTTGTAACTACTGACCGTTGCGTGAATATTTTATTGGAAAGTAAAGACCAAATACAGCCGTCTGCTTTTATAACTTGTTGGTGAACTTTCAGATCAATCTTGTGTTTTGAATTGTGTGTTTCATGGTCCGTGGTTACCAAATATAGCTGGTTAGCATCCTTCTTAACTTTAAATTCTTTATCATTTTTTCCAAAATCCCAGTGACAAAAATGAATGGAGAAGTTGGTTCCGTAACGCTCCGGTGGGCGGGACTCCTGAGCTACATAGAGTTCATGCACTAGTATCATTTCTAAACTGATGCTTTTAGACCTTTCGGACAGAGTGTCAAAACATATAACAAATATAACACAAAATGATCACACAATCTGTTGCCATGTTGGGACGTCACTTGCATACCCCCAAAAGGTATGCATTTTTTTCTATGCATTTTCCATCATTTCCAATGGCTGTTTTTCTTCTTATATTGTCATAATTGTCATATTGTATTGTCATGACTCACAATGGCGCAGTGGTTAGAGTGCTAGCCTCACAACAAGAAGGTGCTGAATTTCCCAGACATCTCAATAGGACAATCTGAGATATATTAAATTGATAAAAAATTGTTATGTTCTGTCTTTCCCTTTTAAAGGTCCTATATCATGCAAAATCGACTTTTTGGAGCTTTTAACCATGTTGTTATGCTATTTCCTTATCAAAAACACCCCCAGAGTGGTTTTTGGCTTCATTCACGCAGTTCTCAGTAATCCTCCTGAATCCTGCGCTCTGAGCAGCTGATCCGCCCTCTCCTGGTAAACGACTGGCATGTTCAGTTGTGTCGTCACAGCGGAACGGAAGTGCTCGACGTCTGTAATCTAATGCCTTACGGCATGATTTTTATTTGTAAAACTGTTTTTTTCATTATTTCTGTCGTAAGAAAAAAAAAAAAAAAAAAAAAAAGGAAGTGCCTGACGCTGCGCTGCCCCTGTCCCGAAAACAAACGCTCCTCCTGAGCGTCCGAACGGTCTGAACAGATGGTCATGTCATGTTGCACCGAAAGTTGTGAAGAGGGAGCTTTTTCTAACCTACTCTGGAGTCTGGACACCTGTTCTTTTTTCTTACCTCACGATAATGTCACGGAGAAAACCGCGTTTGGCTGCGAGGACTGGACTTTATTCAACCTTCCCAAAGAAGAGGCCATAGAAGTTGGCATTTCCCTCCGGGATTCAGCGACTATCAGCCAAAATAATGTTTGTCTGTGCCTGTCGCTGATGGATGCTAATGAACCTTGGCCAGAATCAAAGTGGATTAACTTTTATAACCAGCGCAAGTCCCATACTGGAAACATCAGAGTGGTGAGTCGATCAAAATGCATGTTAGCGTGTGTGTGTTAGCGTGTGTGTTAGCGTGTGTGTGTTAGCCATTTAGCCATGAAGCTGTGTTGCACATGTTAACTCCTTATAACAGCATCATGAAATAACTTCACTTTTTGCTGTGATATATATATTTCTACTACTGCTAAAGTTGTATGAGCGGCGAGAGGGGGCGGAGTTAACTGAATCCAAGCGTTTTGTCTTCCGGGTTGGAAAAATACCTCCAGAAAATACTAATATTTATCACAAAAATGAGTGCTCCGTAGTGGTAGAGGTACAATATATCATATAAAGGCCTATACTTTACTTTGGAATGGCTTAAAATAGCATGATACAGGTCCTTTAAATCAGAATGAACCACATGTTTCCATTTTATAAAAAATTATAAAACTATAATCTTACAATGAAAATATTGCTTTAAAAAAAGAAGCTGTATTCAAATTTTAAGTCTTTAGAAATATGTAATCTTTAGTTGAACAAAACATAATACATTGTACATTCATGTAGCTCAAAATAGTATATCAGTATGGATTAATTATTGATTCCAGCACAGATTGTAATGCCGTGTAGTCACCTTTCTTACCACGGCACATAGGTGTTACATAATTGCGATAATCAATCATCGCTCCTCCTGTATTTTCCCAGGCCTTTGTCCCGTCAGCTTTACCTTATTGCATTCAGAGTCCCCTCCGTGCCATAGTATGTATAGATTTAATTAAACTGAGCATTATCTGTGATTGGCAGTGTCTTATTGCAAAGATTTAGTGCCTTCTTATGAAAACTAATAATGCTGTGTTACTTTAGGGTGATTTAATTTAAGACAGTGTATCATGTCACCAACATGGGCCCTTGGGAAGAGAGGGACATCACAACAGTGTTATTAATAAACAAACAAAAACAGTGTAAAACATACTTTCATACAATATTTATTTCCTTTATGTTATCAGTGATACCAGGAGTAAGTAGGGCAATGGTACCAAAGGACACTACAAGCACAGACATGAACATATTGCTAAGGATATGTGTTGTTCTGACTCGTGCCTTCTCTCAACTGGGCTGGCCAAATCAGTAAGTCTGTACATGTGAGAGAATTATAGTCAAGCTGGTGTATTTTAATTGTCAAACCAACACAGCCAATGTTACAGATCATTGTTTGAAGTGAAGTTCAGACTTTGAAGAATAAAATGGAAACTACTTTGTGCTATATTGTGCTAAAGGGGAAAGCATTAATTTGGTGTTAAGAAATAAAAAAAGTGGCGATAATTTTTTTTTTTTTTTTTTTTTTTATCATACATCATAATTACGTATGCAAAGTAATAACTTGAGCATTGCTAGACCATTAATGACTGTTTAACTCATAGGAAGTCTGTACTAAAACAGGAAGCTCATGCAAACTGAGATGCACTGCTGCTCAAACCTCTCTACTTTGTGGTGCAAATGTTTGGTTTGTGGACTAGATTACAACCTTGTACTTGTCTTTACTGGTGCTGCGTTCCATTTAAATATTCCATCCATGGCTTCTTATTGCATTTTCATAGTTAATACCAGTCTGTACATGGAAAAGGTCACGTACTGTATGTTTGCCTATAATATGGACCTTAAATACCACCAGATTTTTGTACATGACATTTTAAAGTTCTTTTAATGGTTTTTAAATGTCTTTATGGTCTTGGTCCTTCTTATCTTTCAGAACTGCTTTTACCTTATGAACCTTCACGGCCCCTTCGCTCCTCCGGCAGGGGTCTCCTAGTACTAAAGTCAACAGAAAGACTCACGGAGAGGCGTCTTTCCAATATTATGGCCCTCGCCTCTGGAACGACCTGAGGAGGAGCTCAGGACCACAGAGAACGTTCATGTATTTAAGAGCAGGCTCAAGACCCACCTTTTTAGCTTAGCTTTTAACTCGCATCTATTTATTTAGTCCTAATGATATATTTTGTGTGCGCATGCACCTGTTTGTCTGTTTGTTATCTGTAAAACACTTTGTGATACCTTTCGGTATGAAAAGCGCCTTATAAATAAAGTTTGATTTGATTTGATTTCGAAGCTTGGAATAGTGCAAGACTTTTGGTTGTATTTCTCTCGTTAAATATCCTTCGTATGTTTGCAGGATTCACACATAGTGGCGGCGTAGGCGGATGTAATCTCCACAGTGCCAGTCTTTGTGGCTGCTGACGTCAGTGGAATGTATGCGGATAGAGGGCGAGAATGGAGCTCTATAGAAGGCAGCGGGACTGGGTTCAAAAAGCAGTGTACAATGAAACATACAGAGGGTGAACATGCCCAGGGGTGTGGTGGGATGCTTCATGTGGTTATGTGGCGATCGGCGTAATAGACCAATCGCTTATAGTTGCGGGGTTCACATAAAGTTCTGTTATGGCTCTCTTTGGTTAGTATGTAAACAGCTGAATTCATTGTGCATTTGAAGGATTTTGTAGTATTGTTGTAGTAGAAGTTGTACTTTTTACTATTTTGTGGTAGTTTTTATTGGCCAGTATATTGTAAAATAGTAGTAGGCGTACTAGTTGTTGTGGTTATTGCTTTTTGATCAGATAGCTTACCTGTATAGAAGCTTGTGCCTGTGTGGGCCTCAACACAGCAAAGCGAGGTGGGATTCTCTGGCAAACAACAGCCCGGCCCAATGGAGTCATTGTGTGGCAAAGGCTAGGATAAAAGACAAAATGAAAGAAGAAAGTAGTGGTGCAGTAATGCCATAATAAAAGTGCTGTACTTCTTGTTTATGTTCTCAGCAATCTGAATTTACCACTTCACCTATGTCTTGTAACAGTGAGTGTGGTGTTATGATAACACTGTTCTAGGTGTACAGATTCCTATCTCCCTTGTGCTACAGTTCGGCTGGTGAGCCACTTAAAATCCTCTCAAGAATTTGTGGAATATGCACATAAAGCCTCTCCTGAACTGGTCCCGTGTCACAATACAGTTTTTTGATCCAGTACTGAGCGAATGTTTGATGTATTCCGTTCCTATAATATTCTGCCGGACCGCTGTGTTTATTTTTAGAGCAGTGACATCTCCGTATGGGGCATATGTGATTTTGTGGTCACCATTAGCTTTTGTTGCTCGTTTTGGCCCGTCTGCGCTGCACATTATCTAACAGTAGGGTTTAGTCGATGCAGCGTAGCATGCATCGATTACTGCGTGTGTAATGCTGGAACACAGTTTTTGTAGTGTTTGTTTACGATGAGGCCTACTACCTTAAGAACACAAAACAGGTGTATAGTGGTATTTTTTCAGGGGTCATTGGGACAAAGAAAAAAAGGCGAGGAACAAACTGTTTATGATGCAGCAGCGAGCTTTACAGTTTCTTCATTATCTGTAGCATTTCAAACAGTATTTACACGTCTTGATCCACAGACTTGATTTGCTGCAGACTGAACTCAGTACTCAGTAACTACTACTTCTGAATGCAGAAAAACAACTCATCACAAAACATACACAATCTGGAGACCAGAAAACAAGATTTATCTTAGTTCATTTGTGCTTACATAGAATACACTTTGTTTTGGTTTCATGTGGACAGATTACAGACATTACAGCATGAAATGGGTCAAAACAACAGCGTTCTGACGGTTACTTATCACTATAGAAGCTGTAACTACCCGCCACCTCAATTTAAAACTATAGGCTCTCTAGCTCTCTAGAATGTTGTGATGTCATATGGGGGCAACCAATTGAAATGTTACTCTCAATCCCTCGGTGCAAAGACTATAGAGAAAAATGATATATTCTTTAAAAAGTGCATAATGAAACACAGTTGGGGAGTGGCAGAGATCAGTGTCCTCGGAGTGAACCACAGCTTGTGAATGCAGGTGACAGCGGGGTAGGAGAGCGGTAGGAATGGAAAGGGAGAGAGTTCAGCTTCAGCTGGTGGATGAAGCCGTTAGCAGGCGTAGCTACATATTGCTAGCCTCATGGCAGCATGCAGTAATTATCATATTTCTGGCCAAATTGCATCTGTTGCTCTACATTTGCACTCAAACACCATCTCCTTCGTGTTCACAGATACTGGGGGCCGGGCAGGTGAAGTGGTTTTGCCCAAGGACATAACGGAAGTATGCGCTGTACGTAACTAGAATTGAACTGCTGAACTTTGGAGCAGTTGAACAATACTTTCCTTTGCTATTATTGAGCCACTACCCCTCCTATTTTGTCATTAGCGTTCCTATATTTAAATGCTAAAAACGACAATGTGACATAGCAGAAAATACTGAATATGGTAAAGATCTTTTATCCCATTTTCATAGCCATTGAAACTCCTAAATTTGATTAAGATTATGTAAGATCCAGCTGCCGCACGCTCATTATGTAAGCTCTATATTGTGCCCGGGAATAATGTATTGAAAGTCTTGCGGTATGAAACGAGATCTTGCGTCTTGCAGAGCCTTAATGGGAGCTGGAGGGGGGGAGGGGGCGTGGGGGGGGGGGGCTCGGCGTGACGTCAGACAGCACTGATCCTTAAAAATAGCCATATGGGATCTCAGTTTCTCCACTCCGGCAGACAGAGAAGGAGAATGAGTCAGCTGTCCCGCCAACTCCGGCCAACTCACTGAGACAGAGGCGATCAAACACTAACCATGAATCCGTGTGTAGACAGTAGCAGGGGAACGCTGCCTGAACTGAAGGTGCCCCCCGGCCCCGAATCCCACGTCCAGGCTGAAACTGAGGAGAAGGGGGGGGATGCTCTTGTTGCTAATAGCTACTGTTACCTCGGTGACAGGAGGACTTTCTGAGAGATGAGTCATTGGGTTTTGAAACTCAGGGCGGTCAACTGTAACTATTATATTTATCACTGGGGACATATGTCAACATGTTTTATACGTATTTTACATTTTCGTCAAACATGAAACCACTGTAATGATAATGTATAATGATACATCGTTTGCGTATTTGTTTATTATGTATTTATTTAGAACCAACGTGAATAAAACACATTACTTACTTACAGTAAATACTTACGGGCTTATGAGACCTCCTTTTCTTTTGGACTGATCATGTAGGAGTATGAGAAACATTGTACACAACAGAGACCTAAACTCCTGCTAAAATAGTGAAAATATGTTCACCTCTTAACCCCCACCTGAACCGAGGACATTT
Source organism: Proterorhinus semilunaris (assembly GCA_021464625.1). Lineage (NCBI taxonomy): Eukaryota > Metazoa > Chordata > Actinopteri > Gobiiformes > Gobiidae > Proterorhinus > Proterorhinus semilunaris. The sequence continues at coordinate 22,983,514 of CM038356.1, read as the reverse complement.
TCTCTAAATCTAAAAGCTTCTGGGGGGAAAAGCAGCAAAATAACAAGTAAAAAAAGTTTTTAAAAAAAAGCAACAAAGAAGCAACAAATGAGTGACAAAAGCTTCCCAGAAAAGCAACAATAACACCACAGAAAAGAGAAAAGAGCAAGAAAAACGTGACAAAAAAGCAACGAAACGGCAACAGAAAACAACAAAGACACAACTGAAAACGCTTCAAATATGTAAAAAAAAACAAAAAAAACGTCGAAAACGTTAGGCTTAGTTTTCAAATGAGACATTACACTGTTGCTCTCCAGTCGAGAAGCTTTTGGGTGAGGCCGAACCGGAGAAAATCTGCTCGGTTAAGGCGGGGGTTAAGGATGAATCCCCGACCCCCATGTAGTAGTCTGTTTGAGGAACACTATTTACAAAGTAATGCTTGAGTTTGGGTCATCATAATAAAAAGTCACACCACCCCTGCTTTAGATCCAGTTTTCAGGATAAATGGTTGTGTTCTGGAACATAGACTTCACTTTTGTATTTGAAACCATTATTGCTTTATCAATGAATGGACTTTGTTGACTTCTTCTGTACTTTTTCAAATCCTGCCTGAGCCCCAAACCTATTGTGGTCGGACCCTTCCCGACATCCTACACTTCCACCAATATACAACATGCAAATGGCTGCAGGAGCTTTTTGCATAACACCACTAAGAGTCCAACTGCCACCGACAAGCAACTTTGCCAGGTTCTAGAAGATGAATAAAACAAATCCTAGCCTGTAGGATCATGTTCTCATAATTGGAAGACAAGACTGTTTATTTTAAGCTGGCTCCTGTCTGTGACCACACTCCAGAATTATGTTGTAAAAAGTAGCTCGGGCCTGTTCTCTCGCCCCGCACCAAACAGCCCCTCTACAGTTACTTTGCTCATGTCTCGACTCCCAGACGCCCCACGCTTCAAGTGTCTGCAGAAAAGATAAGACCAAAAAAATAAAAAAAAATAATAGAAACTGTTCTGACTAGACAAAAGTGAGAAATTACTGAAGATGACAGCACGAACTTCATTGATTATGCTTGCCTCAGAGGTTACGACTTTCTTTGCACAGGCTACTTTATATGCAAATAGAGCAGGTATTTTCAAATCTAATCTAATCTCAAACGGAATAAATTACTCAAATCAGTCTGGGCTACTTGACTCAGTTTGTAGTCGGAGCGGTGTCACACACTTAAGAACCGTATCCATCTGTTTTTGTCTTTGTAAATATGATGAGAAAGAAATATCACACCAAATATGCTCCAAATATTACACAAGCATAAATTCAGTATGACACTAAAGCATTCCTCACTGACTCCTATTGATTTATTTAGAATTTTTTTGCATTTTTGACCTATTATAAAAATACATTTTCATTTACCGTTGTGACATTTTGTATATTCTTAAATATTTGCAGCAGGTGCTACTGTTAGACCTGTGCGTTATAACCTCACACTCTCCATCATATGCCATATACATTATAGGAAATTTTTCCGAGTGAAAAGTTGCACTAAACAAACTATATTCTTTAGTGTTTGACACTTGCCGACGGGGCTGCACTCTGGAGCTTCAAAGATGGCAGCGTCTTTATGATTTAGCTAAAAAAACAAACAAAAGCGCACACAGCCTGTCTCATGTTCATCTTTTTTTATCTCAGTTTTTGGGCACTGCCTTGAGGCAAAACAAACATCGAGCTGCATAAACACACAGTCTAAACCTGCACCATGACACTGTAATGCTATTCATATAAATAGCTTTTTCTATTGAAACTGGAACCTCATGTTCATGGTGCAGGCAAAAATACAATCTCCATGGATTAAACCAGGATCTATTGGAAATGTGTAGTTTAGTAGCGCTTATTTGATACTTTACAAATGTTGTACAAATGCTGGTTACATTTGAGTGGACTGGATATGTTTGCATGATATTTTTTTGTTTGCATACTAATTTTGCTCGGGTTTCCAGCTTTTGGCACCAAGTACAAATCCAGGAGGACGTCTGTGGATATTGCCGGCTGTTTATTGGTCTCCAGGGGCAGAGACAGGAATGTCACACCATTTAAAAATGCATAGAGATGGTCAACCCATAATACCTCCATAATGTGATATTAAATTTGGCATCTTTTTCTATAAGTAAACACAATCTGACAAATATCAAATGTTGCACCACCTATTTGGAAGTATAATGTTGTGTACACTGTACAGTAGCTGGGTGTTGTGTTTTTGCACTCATGGATGAGCGCTCGTCTCCTGTTTTGCTAATGCTGTTCCACTGGCTCAGCACTAATGCTCTACCTGTTTTCAGTGTACACAGAGGTTTCAGGTCCACAATAACAAAGAAACATCAGCTCTCACTCATTACAGACACAGACTCTCAGCTGTATTGTGTTTCATTCTTTTCTTTTTAAAGCCTTTGGACCAGAAATATCTACATAAATGAAATAAGTAAATATTAGACCATTGTTGTAATTGTGCTTCTTTCTGTTGATGTGCAAACACTTCAAACAGTGTTTTGTAAGTAATAGTTCTTTGTAAAGAACTAGAAAAGAAAATGTGTAAGTATGTAGCGTTATCATAGTTGTTTCGTAATTAGTGGTTACGTAATCAGTATGGTCGGATGCTGCGGGTGTGTAGGGTCTATTTTGTGTTGCTGTTGTTTCCTGAAATGATGATTTTAATTGTATTGATTTTGGGGGTGGGCGCTTATAAGCTCTTGCTTCGGCCCACTCCTTTTGAGCAGAGTGTTTGCTGCTCAAATAAAAAACAAATAAACTAAACTGAAATAAATGAATAACTACAGTTGACTAGCAAAAGCCCATTGGAATGGTCGCAGTAAAACGGTCCTTCAAAGCATGCTGCTGTTTCATCCCATTCTCATCTCGTCTCCCTCCTTCTTTTGCAATCCAAATTTTTCCTCGGCTCTTGTCCAGAAACTTTTCAAAGGGATAAGTGTTAGTGCAGCTGTATAAAAGGCCCGTCTTTCTTATAAGTGATGTATGACACCTCGGGACGTGACTGCTGTAGCAAAGGAGCACAGGCTCACTCACTGCAAGGACACTGCTCAGTTACAGTCTGCGCAACAGAGGAGCCTCGAGCCAGGCTCACAAGATTAGTACAGATCTGTTGAGTACAAACAAGTTTCATAAAGAATACCGACATAGAAACTTCACACAAAACGAGGGCCGCACTATAAATCGCCAAATTATGGTCGTTGCAATGTGATCGCAAAAATGCTGAAGTCTTCCATCTGACTGATATTTGCACACTTTCTGCTTACACACTTCAACAAAAACGCATGGTAAAGCCGTAGAAAAGGTCAGTTTTCGTCACGTTTTTGGTTTAAATTTAATAGGCTGTGCTGGGTTGAAATGGTTTTGAAAATCATCGCAAAGGCATAGTGATTGCAATGTTCTAAACCAGGGGTGCCCAAAGTGGGGCCCGCGGGCCAAATTTGGCTCGCCGGAACAATTCTGCCAGAGAGTGACCTTTAGTGCTGCATCTGGTTAATACCAACTCTCTCCCATTCATTCTCAATGGTAAATATGGATGCAGTACACCTTTTGGCCACCAGTGTCAAATTGGGGGCGCTATGTTTTTTTTAATACATTTTTTATTAAATCAACATAAAACACAAGATACACTTACAGTTAGTGCTCCAACCCTCCCTCCACCCCCATTCACACTGGGGCCATTGGGGTTTCACTCCTTTCACAAAGTTAAGGAAACACGGCTGTGGTGTCTTGGTGTTTATCAATCACAGAGCGCATTAGCACATTAACTCCCAGTTTTCTAACTTTTATTGCAAAGGTTGTTGACATCGGCAAAGGTACATGTTAAAAATGTACTTATAAAAGAATTAATGATAAACTGACACTTTCAAAATGATCTAATATGGCATTTTCTTTGAGTTACCAAATGAATGAGGTAAAGTCACTGTAGGTACTGTAGATCCAGGTGTTGCGGTTTACATTTTGCACTTTGTTGCTACAATTGTTCTGTTCTACTAAAACTAGGCTTTTGCCATAGTTAACATTTGTTTTAATTTAGCATGTTATTTGCATAGATGGAATCAAATGCAAATGTATAGGCTACCAACAAATAAAATAAAGTAACTATTATTATTTGCAGTTATATGTGCTTAACGCTTCACATCGCCATGTTTGGCCCGTGACCCACAGGCACTTTTTCATTTTGGCCCTCGGAGACAAAAGGTTTGGGCACCCCTGTTCTAAACAGTAATCGAATATAACATTTATTTTTCTCTTTTTTTGCCCTACACCAAATTCTGCTACTAAACAAGTACACCTTTGGCACCAGGAACATGAAATAAACCAAGAATAGACTAACAAAAAACTGGAAATTATTATGTGAAAGCATTTATTACGCTCTTGCCATGAAGTAGGTGATTGGATTCCTGCACACCATTGTCACGTCATTGTGCAAGACACTTCATCAGCGCCTGGTCTAATTTCTATTGCTACATTTATTACAAAGGTAAGCTAGGTGCCACTGAGGGAATGAATGATGCGTCAAGTTGCAAAGCGACTTTGAAAACACATCTCACAAGACTTAGAAATTCATATCTACCTCTTAAGCGCAGGGATATCACCGACAACATCCACTGACAACTGACAACTGTTTCGAACCTTTTGTATGTTTCTTATTTGTGTTTGGCCTTGGCGTTGTTACATTAACTCTTTACACCCCGAATACCCGCCCCGCTCCGCGTTCGCTCTGCAGTTGCCGTGGAAACAGAGGCTCGATCATGTGTCTAAGCCTGTGCCTGCAATTTATAACAGCCTTCCCTTCTCCCTCCACTCACATCGGCTTTGTGTTGTGTTTTGTGTTTCTGTTTCAACCTTCTGTCTCAGTCAATTCGGTCGCTGTTTTAGCAGCTATCCACCAGTCGTACAGCGAGGTGGCAATTTTTTTAGCTATTTTTTATAGCTGAGTAAATGTATTCCAAGACACTGATCTAGCAGCAAAATGAATAGTGTATGTTTATGTTTCTACACCCGCCTATAATCGAAATCTATATGTTGGTCTATGCTGTCTATAAAAATTGAGCCACCCCTGCAGTAAATCCATTACCTATTACATCTGTATAAAGGTGACAGTCCTTCAAAGAAATGACATTCCAATTATGACTCTAATCTTTTCCTAGCTTAGACACGCACCCAAAATGTTGCGTCTGGTCCGTAAATGCTGCAAATAGTAAACAGTAGCCAACTGCGCCTCGGCATCGACTTAGAGAGCCAGTGCGCCGCTGCCTGATCAATCATTGTTAGTCTCCGTGGATCCGAGTGCCAGCGCAGGGCAGAAAAGGAAGTCCAGACATGTACAAGGGGCAGCCTGTTCTCTTGCATTCGGCTTTATGAGGCTGCTCCCGTGGGCTCTGCTCCGTTTTACACAAGTGGAACAAGGCCATGAGAGGACTGACCGACTGTGGACCTGAAAACATTGATCAAATGGCGCTTTGTGGTTTACACGATCCTGCAACTGTTTGAGAATGAGCAAACGTGGGGTACTCCTCAATATACAAATGTGTAGGGTTGGGCGATGTGACCGTAACATCGAATTATGACCTGACCCCTGTGACGATTTGCTATCTTGAAGAGATCGTCATTGCAGGCCAAATTGTGTGAACTTGCGGAAGTTTACTTTAGTGATCTCTTAGAGGCAATATAAAGAGTCAGAAATGGACGCTCCAGCTAATCTGCCGTTGAGAATCCTCTTTTTTTTTTAATCTTATATCTGAAATGAATGCACTGCCCCCACTGTAGTTTTTGTAAAGTGCGTGCCTTTCGTCCATAGAGTGACGCTATATTCCCTTTTAACACGTCGCTTCAGTCTGCCGCTGTCTGACACAGTGTCTAAAGCTGCTCCTGTAGTGTTAAAGCTACCTTCACAAAGTGTGGATGAGTCACTGCTGATTGCTGCCACAGAGCCACGCATACCTCAAAGTTGACCACTAGTTTTTGTTTTGTGTTAGTCACGAACCCTTGAGGCTCAGTTTATTGCCATGAGTCAGATGAAGCAAAAGTGTGACTGAATAAAAAGTGACTTTGATTGGAAAAGGCCTTTTGTGATATCAAGAGCTCTTACTGAGAAAAATCTGATAAAGTCTTTGGCGGCAATAACTCTACCAACTAGTAGTCTCATGTCCTTGGGGAAAGTGCTACGCTCACATTTCCCTACCAATGTGAAAGTGTCTTAAACGGTTTGATTGGAGGAGGATGCAGAGGCCTTTGGGGCACATTTATTTCCATCAGGGCCACAGGGGGCATGCCTTCCACATAGACACACATGGCATCTCTGGAATTGCCCATACAGGTATGGTCATGTTTGAAGAAGTTGAGGGGGAAAACAAAGAGGAGAAAAATCTAAACTTTCTATAATTACTCCAAAACTACTACCTAATAAAGATACAAAGACATGGAGTGTAGCAAAGTAGCTCAACAGCCCATAATTACATAAATAATGGAGAATGCAAACGGCTTCATGTTGGCATCACGCTACATGCTAACGCTAGCTACGACTGCCGTTCTTTGCTTCTACTGAACAATCTGCTGTGAGAAAACATCCATATGGACCCGATTTAGACTTGACGTTATTTGTGCGTGATAAGTTTATATTCCAACAGAAGAGTGAAAAATGGTGTCAAAATATCCAGTGTTGCATTCACTTTTTCACCAACATCTTGTATTGATGATGGGAGAGTGTGACAAGAATATCACAAAGATTGTCAACAGGGTTAAGATCTGGACTCTGTGGTGGCCCGTCCATGTGTGGTAATTATGTCTCATGCTCCCTGATCCACTCTTTGTGAACGTGAGCGTGATCCATCCTGGCATTGTCATCTTGGAATATGCCCGTGCCATCAGGGAAGAAGAAAATGAATCCATTGATGGAATTACCTGGTCATGCAGCAACCCTAGATCAGCAGTTACTTCAATCCTGATGGCGACCTCTTCTTTCTTTGGTCACGCAGTGTACTTGAATTATTAGCAGTTATTGTTATTAGGCCCGAGCGGACCTGGCAGGTCTCGGGCCTCTTGTAATTGTACAAGCAGTGCGCGGAGCGCACTGAAGAAAGACGTGCGCGTAGCGCACGTCCCACGGGAAAAGAGCGCGGAGCGCTCAAAACCCATGTATGAGACAGTAATCAGGGGACTCCCGGCACCAACACCTGTCCGATGATATAGGCGTGTGCCGCGAAAGCGGCACATTTGTTGCTGCTCACAAAAAAAAAAGGTGAAAACCACAGTGAAGGCGCAACATGGACAAGAAAGTGGTCGATGACGAGCGAAGCTCGTCATCGACCATGGCCACTCACCAAAGCCCAAAACACTGATACAGTGAATCAGGGCATCGAGCCCTATCCGGTGATATAAGTATTTGCCGCGAAAGCGGCAAATTTGTTCTTGTACTCACAAAAATACGGAAAAAAAAACGGATTGGAAAATATTGAAAAAGAAGAGGTAAAAGACGAGCGCAACGCGCTCGTATTTGACTATAAACCTTACGGTTGGATTACTGGACGTGAGACCTTTCCGAATATATAAGAATGCGCCGCCGAAGGCGGCGCTATATTGTTATTGTATGAGCTTTTCTTATTAGGCCCGAGCGGACCTGGCAGGTCTCGGGCCTCTTGTAATTGTACAAGCAGTGCGCGGAGCGCACTGAAGAAAGACGTGCGCGTAGCGCACGTCCCACGGGAAAAGAGCGCGGAGCGCTCAAAACCCATGTAAGAGACAGTAATCAGGGGGCTCCCGGCACCAACACCTGTCCGATGATATAGGCGTGTGCCGCGAAAGCGGCACATTTGTTGCTGCTTTTTAAAAAAAAAAGGTGAAAACCACAGTGAAGGCGCAACATGGACAAGAAAGTGGTCGATGACGAGCGAAGCTCGTCATCGACCATGGCCACTCACTAAAACACTGATACAGTGACTCAGGGCATCGAGCCCTATCCGGTGATATAAGTATTTGCCGCGAAAGCGGCAAATTTGTTCTTGTACTCACAAAAATACGAAAAAAAAATCCCATAGAGAAACATTGACAAAGAAGAGGTAAAATACGAGCGCAACGCGCTCGTATTGGACTATAAACCCCATAGGTGGATTACTGGACGTGAGACCTTTCCGAATATATAAGGTTGGCCGCCGTAGGCGGCCCCATATTGTTATTGTATGAGTTTTTCTTATTATTATTATTATTTTTTTTCCTCTCCCCCAAAATGCCAGTTTCGGCACTTTCCCACCGACGAAAACTCCTGAATTTTTGCCCAAAATTCAATTAGGTGAAAAAAAAAAAACTTCACATCTCCAAATTGTAAAAATTCAAAAAAATGGCGCGTCAGCGCCCCCTGGAAAAACGACGTTAACATTGCGCCCTATGGCAGGACGCCCCAAAATACCGCAAAACCCGAAAAACGTACTTCGTCGTAGACGAAAAAAATTCGGCACAGTTATTGGTCACGTGAAGCCAAACAAAAAAACACATTACGCGGTTGCTAGGCAACCAACAGTATGGCGGCCATATTGGCCCGAAGAGGGACTTGGCGCCGAAGGCGCCATTTCATGCCCACGCATTTGAACGAACTCGTCCTAGGCCGTTAAACGCAGCGACTCCCCGTTCGCTCCAGATCATCTCCACATGTGGGACATCAAAAGTTATTAAAAACTTTTTAATAGGATTTTTGGTTTTGCCGTGGCAACGCCATGAATTCAGCGTCCGTTTTCGCCGCTCGCCGCCGTGTTCAAACAGCCGTAACTCACACATACTTTGGCCGATTTGAACAAAACTTGAATCGTTGGTCGAGTCGTCGACCCCGGATGTTTTGATATAGGAAATTTGAAAATTGCCGCAATAGCGCCCCCTGCAGAGCACAAAATAAAAATGAATGGAGCCAAAAATTAAACTTTGTCGTAGATGCTTGAAATTTGGTACAGACATCCGTCACGTGATCCCGAACAAAAAATATATTGATGCCCCGCCCCTTTTCCCACCGTGTTGCCATGGCAATGACCCAATGTCAACTTTGTCGTAGCCAAACCAAAATTGGTACACTCGTGCGTCATGACTGTCCCAACAAAAAAGTACATTACACGGTTGCTAGGCAACCAACAGGAGGTCGGCCATTTTGGGAAAAAAGGCGCCGAAGGCGCCATTTCTTTTGCCAGCTCTTTTATAAACTCCACCGAGGGTGGCGGCGACATTATAAATAGGTAGGGCGCGGCAGCGCCCCCCGGCTATTGTACATTACATGGTTGCTAGGTGACCAACAGGAGGTCGGCCATTTTGGGACTATCGGCGCCGAAGGCGCCAATCCTTGCCTTTGCTCTTTTATAAACTCCACCGAGGGTGGCAGCGACATTATAAGCAGGTAGGGCGCGGCAGCGCCTCCCGGTTATTGCGGCGGCGTGCGGGAACCGGCCTCAATCGGCCACCACGGCCCGCGAGGGCCTCCCAATGCCGCTTGCGGCTTTAATTCTTATTATTATTATTTTTCTTCTCCCCCCCCCGGAGCCAGTTTCAGCACTTTCCCACCGACGAAAAGTCCTGAATTTTTGCCCAAAATTCAATTAGGTGAAAAAAAAAAAACTTCACATCTCCAAATTGTAAAAATTCAAAAAAATGGCGCGTCAGCGCCCCCTGGAAAAACGACGTTAACATTGCGCCCTATGGCAGGACGCCCCAAAATACCGCAAAACCCGAAAAACGTACTTTGTCGTAGACGAAAAAAATTCGGCACAGTTATTGGTCACGTGAAGCCAAACAAAAAAACACATTACGCGGTTGCTAGGCAACCAACAGTATGGCGGCCATATTGGCCCGAAGAGGGACTTGGCGCCGAAGGCGCCATTTCATGCCCACGCATTTGAACGAACTCGTCCTAGGCCGTTAAACGCAGCGACTCCCCGTTCGCTCCAGATCATCTCCACATGTGGGACATCAAAAGTTATTAAAAACTTTTTAATAGGATTTTTGGTTTTGCCGTGGCAACGCCATGAATTTGGCGTCCGTTTTCGCCGCTCGCCGCCGCGTTCAAACAGTCATAACTCGCACATACTTTGGCCGATTTGAGCGAAACTTGAATCGTTGGTCGAGTCGACGACCCCGGATGTTCTGATATAGGAATTTTGAAAATTGCTGCAATAGCGCCCCCTGCAGAGCACAAAATAAAAATGAATGGAGCCAAAAATTAAACTTTGTCGTAGATGCATGAAATTTGGCACAGACATCCGTCACGTGATCCCGAACAAAAAATATATTGATGCCCCGCCCCTTTTCCCACCGTGTTGCCATGGCAACGACCCAATGTCAACTTTGTCGTAGCCAAACCAAAATTGGTACACTCGTGCGTCATGACTGTCCCAACAAAAAAGTACATTACACGGTTGCTAGGCAACCAACAGGAGGTCAGCCATTTTGGGAAAAAAGGCGCCGAAGGCGCCATTTCTTTTGCCAGCTCTTTTATAAACTCCACCGAGGGTGGCGGCGACATTATAAATAGGTAGGGCGCGGCAGCGCCCCCCGGCTATTGTACATTACATGGTTGCTAGGTGACCAACAGGAGGTCGGCCATTTTGGGACTATCGGCGCCGAAGGCGCCAATCCTTGCCTTTGCTCTTTTATAAACTCCACCGAGGGTGGCAGCGACATTATAAGCAGGTAGGGCGCGGCAGCGCCTCCCGGTTATTGCGGCGGCGTGCGGGAACCGGCGTCAATCGGCCACCGCGGCCCGCGAGGGCCTCCCAATGCCGCTTGCGGCTTTAATTATTATTATTATTATTAAAGAGTTTTTATGTGTCGTTTTCAGGCCTGAGACGCAGCAGAAAGCCCCGGTGAGCACGCCCTCTCCCCCGCCGCCCCCTCCACCCCCTCCGGAGCCCGTGGGGCCTCCTGAACCCGAGGAGGAGATCCTGGGCTCGGACGATGAGGAGCAGGAGGACCCCGCCGACTACTGCAAAGGTCAGAACAAAGGACATTACTATTAGGGGTGGACTGCGGGAGATCACGGCGCACACGCGATATGCATTATGCTCTAAATCTGAGTTTGCAATAGTGTGGAAGCGCAGTAGCCGTGATACTTCTCAGTGAGCATGTGTGTCTTTCCATTGTTTATCAGATAAGTACACCTACAACACGGACCTTGAAAGCTTTACGCCAGATGGCAGCGTAATCAAAGCGAGGTTTTGTTACGGCCCATATAAATACTATACAATGCATCGGATAAAAAAGGGTTGTTTGTGTCTGAATGCTCCTCCGCTTCTTTGACCTTGCTTGTTCGTGTTGCTGTCTGCTCACGGATTATGCGTTATTGGCTGGTTATCACTTGCAGCCTCCATAACCTTCATCTCGCCTCTTCTTTATCTTCCTCAGGAGGGTACCATCTGGTGAAGATCGGGGATTTGTTCAACGGGCGGTACCATGTGATCCGGAAGCTGGGGTGGGGACACTTCTCCACAGTATGGCTGTGCTGGGACATACAGTGAGTCACATTTAAATACAGTCACTTGGACCATCTATGGGTTTAAGTAACAAATACTAATCGCTCAGTAGTAATTGTGGGCTCTTCTGTATTATGACATCACATGACTACAGCCTCCTAAAATGGGGGACATGCAAGTGAACGTGTCCTTAATTATTAAAACGTTGTGTTTGGCTACATAACTACTGTCACGTAGTTGTAAAACCGATGTAATTTAAATGATTGGCCTTTCTTACAAAAAACACAACAAATATTTGCACCTTCTCGCCATTTGACAGTGTTTTGACATCATCAAAGCCTCCCACCTGAAAGCGAGCAGTAGATACAGTAGATGCTCACCACAAACACAGCGTGACCTAGAAACAACAGAAGATACCACTCTCACGTAGCAACACAACGTCACACATTCGAAGCCCGCATCCTCCCTGTCACATTGGATAGGCCTTTTTATAACTTGTAAACAATATGGCGGCTTTAGGGTTCCAGAAATACAATGGTACCTCCAACAAAAGAAGTAGTACCAGTCTTCAACGTAACAGCATAAACTGATGAGAATGAATACTCCGGGAACCCACGGTACATACATCCAAGGATCTGGCACACCATCACCATGACAACATCTGCAACCAAAACCTCCTTGAGCATCCGCCGTCGTCAGTCGCTCGCACGCTCTGCTGTTGTTTTCATCCGCGTGGCAACAGCGCAGGATGACTGACAAGATCGTCGAGCAAGTGTCACCTTTCCTTTCGACTCACGGCCTCACTCAAAGTCGTTTGCTTCTGTCACTGGTGTTAATTACACTCACGCTGCCAATGGACTGCTTATATGGAGTCGTGTTGCCTCACAATTAGTCATGACTTTACTTATTAAGGAATTGCTGGGTCGCAGGTGACCTCACAGCGTTCCAAAGGCCAATACTATTATATGGAGGAAAAATTATTCTGTTTTTGAGGACATTTTTGGTCTTGTGCAGAGAGATCTCGGACCCAGTGACTGATACTAATGATCATTTTTGTAATTCATACATTTTCTTTTGAGCTGTGACTTGTGAAAGTGTAATGCTGTTGATGGGAAAAACTGGCTCCTGCCCCCCAGTGACGACATCACATTCTAGGACCTGCAACCCAGCAATTGACGGGCTGGATATGGGTAGTTTCAGATTCTGGACGGGAATGACGTCACACTCTCAGACGGGAGGTGGCATAAGAATACAAATATTACTCAATATTAGAATTATGGCCAATTATCCAGATATTTAACCAACCACACCCCCTCAAAAGAACCGTAAAACCAGGCCCCGTTCTAACTTGAATTTGAGTGAGCGTAATATATGTGTGCAAATAAAGTGGGGATTACAATTTTTACCTGAGCAATAGGATTAATTAAAGTTGAATTCTCGTTGTGTCGTCTTAAACTCAGAAATTGCTAAGTCCCTTTGACATTTAGTAAATAGCAGTATTTTTTTCTAATGCATGTCGTTTCATGGTTTTTGTTACCCCAATCAAGCTGTACAGTATAGCGGTTTTTACCAGTCTTTTGATGTGCAAAAACACCTGTGCATGCTGATAGCAAAGCTTTGGAAAACTAGTGCATCCTATCAAGCACAAGACTGGAGTTGGCTATACGGTTAAATCGTTATCTTGTAAAATGAAAAGAAAGAAAGAAAAACGCAGAACGAAGCAAGCCCTTTGCATATAATAAGATTACATGTTACAATTTGGGATGATAATGCTAAATAATGTGAGAGAAAATTGTTATCTTCACATAATACATTCAGCAAGTTCTTGACTGTGGCTAAATTCAAAGTTCATATGACAGGTTAGACGGCCCATTTCACTTGAACATAGTGAACACAAATAACATGTCGCTTAAAAATGTATCTGTGTGTCTGGATTGACATTTTGTGATGTTTATTATTTCATGCAGCATAAAAGGTTTTTGGTCTCAAATTCTCAGAGTGGTTGGAGGAAAATAATCTGGTAAAATGAAAACCCCATGTAGATAATTGATATGGAAAAGTTTATAAAAGCAAACTTGACCATTTGCTGGTAAGAGTAATTCTTAAAATGGCCAAAAACAAATGTGCATAAATCACATTTTTACAGTCCCTGCCTGTATTTAAAGGTTACAAAATTGTGGTTTTATGAATTATTATGTGCCTTACAGTTTGTGCATGATCTATTAAAAAAAGAGGAAGAAAATGTTAACGTTCCATAACTGTTGTCATACTGTACATAAGGGCCATGAGTGAGTCCCAGTTACTGTATATCCTTAGAATATGGAACTCTCCCTCCTCCTGCATTAGTTATGTTTTAGATCAGAACATAAAATGTCACATTTTATTTTGAGCTTTTGGTTTATAAAACCAAGATTAATACTTGCACAGACATTAACATAACGGACTAAGTAATAATTAGATAGAAACACAACATAAAACAGTCTGTGCTCAAAAGGTGAACCTCTTATGCAACCTGAATATCCTTTTAGAGATAATGCCAGACTCTCATACATTTGCATGTCCATTTGTCGAGTGGGTAGTGTGAATGAGAATAGGCAGTATTTGTTCTCTATATTTGACGTAGACCTGTTAATCAGCAGTATTAACTGCAGGGACCCGTCAGAGTGACTCAGGTAACATTTAATCATGCTTTTGTTTGTGTTGTTCCAGAGTGAAGAACTTTGTGGCGATGAAGGTGGTGAAGAGCGCCCAGCATTACACTGAGACTGCGTTGGATGAGATCAAACTGCTGCGATGTGTAAGAACTCAGTCTGTTCTGTATCATATTTTGTCAGACATTTTCTCCACACTTTGAAATGTTTTTAAACAAAATAAAAGGCAGTTATTGGTGATTAAATATTTTCGCTCGAATACGCTCTCTGTTTACAATCACATGCATAAATAATACATTCTTTGCCCTTCTCTAAAAGTCAGATCTCTACATGTCCCAGACTGACAGTATGCAGGAAGAGGGAGCGACTTCTTCATTTATAAACTACCCGTCAGCCCATTGCTCATTGTGATTCTGTGCTGCAGGTGAGAGAAAGCGATCCGGACGACCCCAACAAAGACATGGTTGTTCAGCTGATAGACGACTTCAAGATCTCGGGAGTCAACGGCATTCGTATCCTGCTCAGAGGCAAACCTCAGAGGCTCTGTGCCTTAGTGAGTGAGCAGAGGAGAAGAGTATTCGGAATCTTTATCGGTGTAAAAGATTAAACAAATAAATAACATGAATCATTTTGTAGATGTAAAAGTACTGTAAACAAAGGTGGATTGAATTGATAGTGAAAGGATGGGTGAAATGAATGCTTATGTATCTATTTATTACTCACCCCGATAGTATAACTGAATTGTAGACTATAGGAGTTATTGGTCCTTGACTCAGGTTCAGATGTGTGCATGGTGTTCGAGGTGCTGGGTCACCACCTCCTCAAGTGGATCATCAAATCAAACTACCAAGGCCTGCCACTGCCCTGTGTGAAGAGCATCATCCGACAGGTACAAAAGCACTCTCCAAATCAAGAGGATCCAACAGACCTGAACATTACACTGCACTTCTGATGTGTAGTGTGGTTCCTGTTGGTTTAACATTTAGATAAGGAGAGCTCAAGTGACATTTATTAGTAAAACTGTCATACTATTTGACGACTACTCGATGTCGGGCGCCAGCAGCTCCGGTGGCCGTTTTGTCCATAAACTACTTGTTGGTTGGTGATTCTGCCATTTGCGAGTTCTTGAGCAAGACACTTCAGCCATACACTTGTCAAAATGTAATTAAAGCCACACAGCAGAAGATTTCACGCAATGAATAGAATAAAGTCTAATCAATCGAGACCGCTACATCTTCATCTTGAAGATTCCGAATTAGAATCAGAATGGAACAACACTGAGGGCGTTTGACACCATTGTGTGGTCTCTCTGAATAAATAGTTTGAAACCCGTGTGCTCAAACTCCCTAACGTCCCCTAAACAGTTCATGGTATCGTGCGCTAACTCCAGCCCTGTCCTCCTGAGACTGTGGGGGTTCCAGACATTGTCCCCAGAGCCACCAGAGGAGCCTGTGAAGCTGCTGAGCCATTTAAGCTGTTGCCATTTTGTAGCTTCAGAAAAACAGTGTGTAAATGAGAACAAATTAAATGGGGACTGTGTTGCTTCAAACTAAAGGCCTTTGGGCAAAAAAACAAATTAGATCAACAGTGCAAGAAAACACAACAAATTACAAGAGAGTGTCACAAGGAACAATTGTAAATCGTTTGAATGAGCTCAAAAGTGTTTAATTGTCACTTAACAGAATAGTGTGCTTGATTTTAGAAAGATTCAACTCAGTTTTTAGATGATCCGTTTGATGATGGGTCACTTATTTCTGTCTAATCAGGATAAAAGGCGGTGTGAGCTCATCAGATGGATAGCTCAAGACGCAGATGATTCACTTTGGCAAAACCAAAGAGGAATTGCATTGGGATTTGAGTGCTTGCTGACATTTTGTGATTCCAGGAGCTAAAGGAAACCTGTTTTCTTAACCCAAATCTACGTTCTTATCTTTTTTATCTAACTTTAGGTGCTGCAAGGTTTGGACTATCTCCACACCAAGTGTAAAATCATTCACACAGACATCAAACCGGAGAACATCCTCATGTGTGTGGATGATGCTTTCGTTCGGAGAATGGCCATGGAGGCGACCGAGTGGCAGAAGGCAGGCGCTCCCCCTCCGTCTGGGTCAGCAGGTAAGGATATGGTTGCAAACTTATTATTGCAGAAAGCCAAAATGATGTATAGTGTTCTCTATCCAAAATGTACCGCCACTAGAAATACACCAAAAGTTCCCGTTCATCTTTTCTTTTTTTTTATTGCAGATACACTACACTTGCATCGCTGTGTAGGCGTCAATCAAGCTAGCATTTCTGTTTTTGATTGAGTTTCATGTCCATGTGCGTAGAAGACTGCTTGAAGCTTAACAATTTTCCTTTGAAACAACTCTGCTTTGAAAACGCAACTATCATTAAATGTAGTACCTCACAATTACCTTCCCCATACAACATCAAACAAGTGTCTGGAGCGCCTTGACATTTGCGTTGGCGTGAAATTGGTGTGGTAAAAATGTAGTTGAATTAAAAACAAGCTCAAATATAATGGGATTTGCTCACCAAAGCAACAGTTATTCTCAGCCCCACAGTTGGTCCCACAAAGCCGCGTGTCTCTCCCTTTTCATCTTCTGCCTCCAAGTTCTGCCGCTGAAAAAGAAGCACTTCTCCGAGAAACAGGCCTGATGAACTCAACATGAACCCTGTCCTCTCCACGAACCTTTTATAGGCTGTCAATTGGTTGCATCAGCCAATGGAGATTCTTCTTTGTGCCTTAGGCTAACCAATCATACACATCTATACTGGAATGAAGTGAACTGCAAATGGCTGTAAATATATGTATCTGGGATATGACAATACGTAAATGTGTTGTTTGAATTTTCACACTTATTTCACAGGTTTCATGGTGAATTTTGATGTAGAACACGGGAGAATCTAATTTAACGATAAGGTGAATGTTGAGGTCAGTGTTTGGAGTTAAAGCAACTCTGATGACTGTTTTGTCTTTTGTCTGTCAGTTAGCACAGCTCCTCAGCTCAAACCGGTGAGTACGATAGATGTGAGTATGAAAAGAAGCACCACACACACAAACATACCACACGATCAATATACATTTGTAAAGCTACACAGTTGTGGCCAAACTTACTGACATTTCAAAGCACATCCTGTACTACATTAAAGGTGCATTATTCAACTTTTTATGGGGGAAAAAAAGTTGATATTTGTGCGTATTTGACCTTGTAGTGACCCAGCGGCTGTATGAGTGGTCAGCATGGCGCCTTTACCTTGGATCATGGTGGTCTCTACAACTCTCACGGATCAATTGTTTTGTAGGTTTTCTGGTGATATGGTCCGTCAGCAGTGAAAACCTTTCAAACAATTGATCCTGGAGCGTCCTAGAAACCACTGTGATGGAAAGTAACGGCACCATGCTGACCACTCATACAGTCACTGCGTCACAAGGTCAAATACGCACAAATATCAACTGTTTTCCTCCACATCAATAGTTGCATAATGCACCTTTAAATATTGTTATATGCCAATGTGTGGGACCTATGACCTTATAAGCCGAATGCCCATCTCGGGTCGCCCGTTGCATTATGGGTAATGGAATTTCTTTTGGCTACCAAACAATAATGATAGTTAGCGTAAAGCAACGAAGAAAGCTATGATTTGGACCGTGTTAAAACCGCTGGAAGGTTGATGATTTAAAGCGTTTTTGTAGTCGCCATGGAGCCTGTTACAATATTAGCTGTCAAAAGTGACGACCAGTCCTTGATCAACATAGTTGGAATAAATATGTGAGAAAAACATTTCTGACCCTTGAAGGCGAGTGTTGGACAAAGTCCAGGGTCTGAAACTGTGGCCTCATGTAGCCGATATTCAGAACATTTAAACTGGAATAAGAAATAAAAACATAGAATCCCTCTTTTATTTGTCATTAAGGAGGTGGACAGTTAACAAAATCTTTTTTTAAATTGTGACCAGAGAGATCCACATACACATATAGGCTTTGCCATCTAAATTTACTTTATTTGTATTTTTACGAGTGATCTGTTGGTGTACAACATAGCTAATCGGTCGCTAATTTGACAGACGGAAATTTACCCACTATATTTAACATCAACACCGTTTTGAAACTTTTCCCTGTGATTCCGAGACTAATTCAAATAATTTAAAAAGTGATGGTGTCTGTGTTGGGCTGATCCCAGGTCCTGTCGTTCCTCTGTCCACTATGGTCCGCTACGGCCTACGGAACCGCCGTCCTGACCGTTCCCTCGCTTTCAAGATATTGACAACATAAATATTTGCAAGAAATGTCACTTGAGACTTCTAGTCTGTAAACCAAGCCTTATAGTCCACGGTTATGGCTCAATATGCTTCAGTGTTCACGCTCCGCTACCTGAACTCGCTCACACATTTCAATGGCGGTGTGGTTTGTTTGGTAGCTGAAATTAGGAGCCTGATTGACCCACGCATGGGCATTCGGCTTATTAAAGGGTAGGTATTATGCAAAATTGACTTTTAGGAGCTTCTTACCATGTTACAATGTTCTCTCATCAAAAACATACGTGGAGCTGTGTTTTGAGCTGCACATCTTTGACTAATCCTGTGGCTATTTTTAGCATCGCGACAACAACCTCAAAAAGCTCTTCCTGTTCCCATAAAAAACTCCTCCTGAGGTCTTTCCTCACCTCTCGATCTCTGTTTAAAAATAAATAAATAATAAAAAGAAACAGCTGTGCAGCAAAGAGGAGCAAGAGGAGGGGGCTGAAGGGGCTTATGGTCGTTCATTTGGAGGATCAGGAAGTGAAACTACTGAACATGAATAATGAATTTAGTTTTGGCTGTTTTAGATTATTATTGCATTTTCTAACCAACAAAGTGATAGTGATAAAGATGTGTTTAACTTTATTACCAAATACCTGAATAAAGCATAATAATAATAATAATAATAATAATAAAAGTTTTTTATTGAATTTGTGACATATTTTAAAAAGTAATGCGTGTTGGCAGTAAAGTATGTAGATATTAGAAAGCTTCAAAAAAGTTCAAATTTAGTAAGTAAAAACAAATCTTTTTTCCCCCTCATGTTGCTTAATTAATGTGAAGCACACGCACTGACATGTTCACAGTGCACAGCAAGTATTACTTTGGTGTAATGTTGCTTTTAAACAGCTTTCATGCGTTATTTTTCATTGCACTTATAGCTTATTCTACATTCTTGTTCTCAGATGGGAAAAATCTCCAAGAACAAAAAGAAAAAGCTGAAGAAGAAGCAGAAGCGACAGGCCGAGCTCCTGGAGAGACGGATGCTTGAGATTGAGGCGCTGGAGCGGGAGGCGGAGAAGAAGGAGGAGGAGGACGAAGAGCAGACCAAAGACGGAGAGGAGAAAGGCTCTCGCGAGAACAACCGCGGGACACCCGAGCAGACGGCACCCGCCCTGGGGCCCAGTACCCCGGATCAGACTGCACCAGCCCTGGGGCCGAGTATGGCTCTGGGAGAAAGTGATGAGGAGGAGGAGGACGAGGAGGAGGGAGAGGACGGAGAGGAGGAAGAGGAGGAGAGAGTGGAGAGAGTGGAGAGGCCCACAAGGCTCACCAACCACACATGTGAGTGTTATTACAGTATTCTGTAGCCTAGTTTGACTCTTCCAATTCCTGTCATTGTGTCCCTAATTTCTTTATTTATACGCATGTTGCTTAATGTTGCTTTAATGTCGTCTTTGATGCATTTTTTTTTATTCTTATTGACAATATTGTTATGTTTTGATTAGGGCTGAAACAATTTTAGTAATCGATTAATCGTTTTCTGGTTCACACAGACTCAAGTAGAGCAATAATAACATGAGCATTTTGTATTTTTTATGAAAACCGACATATCTGTCTGTATCTCGTCCAATCAGAAAGAAGAATTAGCGCTAAGAGCCTCTAACAAACATTGACTTTAAGTTTACTCCATCAACACATCCTCAAGCGGCGCCACTTTAGCTTTATGTGATAAATAAATAAAAATTAAACAATTAAAAATGTCTACACCATTCACAGCCAAGCGATTAATCGTAAACATATTCGATAGATTAATCGATTGCAAAATAATCGTTGTTGCAGCCCTAGCTTTGATGCATTTGTTGTTGAGGTCACGGTTTTGGACTGGGTGTGAGTGGCCTGCCTACAGCTTGGAAGCACTAGGCTAGAGAACTGTAGACACGTGACGTTAAGCTGTGTTGGTAAAACACTAAAAGGCTTGCAGCTCGATTCAAGTTGCTGCAATACGCAGTACTTCACCAAATAATTTTCTTTTTTCCTCTCAGGTGTAAAACCATAGATGCTCTGCAACTGTAGCCTGGCCAGCCGGCCTCTTTAAATGGGGGAGTCTGGTGGTTTGCCCAAGCCAATCCCAAAATCAATACAATTTGTATTACTCCAATCCATAGGCGCTGATCCCGTGGGTGCTGTGGGGTTGGAGCACCCACTTAAATCTTCGGGCACCCAGGCGAATTTTCAATTACAAAATGATTCAATAAATATCGCCTAACCTGTAAAGCCGCTACTCCGTATTGGCGTGGAGCGTTTCATAACATTAATGTACATGTGGAGGTGGCATTCCGCTCCGCCGGAAGAGAGCGCCGGGCTCCCAAACACAAGACTGCAAGATCGATCCCAAACCAGACTCTTTTTTTTATTTTATTTTTATTTTTTTAGCGGGAAGAACATAAATCGGCGCCTATGCTCCAATCACATATGCCAATTTCCTGCTTGGCATTCAAATGCTGAAGACCCTCAAATTGGGTATTATTCTGAATAAACTGAACTTGGATCCAAACTTTAGACCCGACGTGACAATCCTGCAGCTGCGTCTGCGCTGTCTCACCCTCGCTCCCTCTCCCTCTCTCACGCTACTCTAACCCAGCTGAACAGAAAGAGATACTGCAGCCTCTGAGCTCGTTTTAAACTTTTAGAAACGGCTGCAGAATGATTGAAATACGGCTCGATAAATATTTAAAACCTCAGCGGGGACTGGGAAGATTGTAAGAATAGTTGGGAAGATGGATGGAGTCAAATACAGAGACATTTTGGAGGAAAACCTGCTGGAGTCAGAAAGAGAATTGAGGCTAGAACGGAAATTCACCTTCCAGCAGGACAATGACCCTAAACACAAAGCTAAAACAAACATATTAATGTGTTAGAATGATCCAGTCAAAGTCCTGACCTAAATCCTATTGAAAATCTGTGGAAAGACCTGAAAACTGCTGTTCACAAACGCTCTCCTTCTAATTTGACAGAGCTTGAGTTGCTTTGTAAAGAGGAATGGGCTAAAATGTCAGTCTCTAGATGTGCAAACCTTGTAGAGTCAAACCCCAGAAGACTTGCTGCTGTTATTGCAGACAAAGTGGGTTTCACAAAGTATTAAGTCATGCTGTATGAATACTTATACACGCCCCACTTTTCACTTTTCTATTTTTGTAAACTTCACAGTTGTCTGTAACTTGTGTGTGAACTTTCAGTTTAGGGTTGTAAACATGACAAAATGTGCAAAAGTTCATGGTGTATTTGTACTTTCGAGAGGCACTGTATATATAATATATACACAATGTGCCAATGCAGCGCTGTGTTTCTCCTCTTTGCTAAGCTCAACAATGGGCCCTGTTTAGTCTAAGTTTAATTCTGGTTTAGTCCTGGTTTGGTCCTGCTCGCTGCTCTTTTGTTTTAAACGATCGAGAAATAGCCTGCATATTTAATTAGATGACTAGCGTCTTCTCGGTTTTAAATATTTATCGAGCCGTATTTCAATCATTCTGCAGCCGTTTCTAAAAGTTTAAAACGAGCTCAGAGGCTGCAGTATCTCTTTCTGTTCAGCTGGGTTAGCGTAGCATGAGAGAGGGAGAGGGAGCGAGGGTGAGACAGCGCAGACGCAGCTGCAGGACTGTCACGTCGGGTCTAAAGTTTGGATCCAAGTTTCGGGTTCGGACGGGTTGGCACGTGGGTCCGGAACCAGACTGTGATCCGCCATTTCGTGACCTCTGGTTTAATTCATTATAGTGACAGCTGCATTAGCGGCGCAGTAAAGAGGTTTACTATGCATGTGCAAGCCATGTGGTCTTTTAGTTTATAAGCGAAAACAAAACTATGCGAAGCTGCCTTCATTTTTTGTAATAATAATAGGCTACTTAAGCAGTGAGGCATTGTTCACTGCTCCTTATTTGTCCTGTTAAACCTGTGCCTCTGCTGCAGATGTTGGTGTTGGGTTAGAGACTGAGAAAGAGAGCGGAGATCGAGACTGTGGCGGATAAAAATAGACTATGGCGGGCCGCCACAGACTAATGTATTAGTGGGAAACCCTGAACTTTCCCCTTTTATGGTGGCTACATGTGTTTGCATTTTTTTTGTATCCTAGTCCCACGATTTTTGATGTAAAAAACAGCATTCCACAGTGAAATAATAATAAACATAAAAACAACAAAGTGACAACTCTACAGTTGTGCATTCATTGGTAAAGGATACAATTGTGTTTTGGAAAGTACTTCAACATTTTTATCATGATTTACCTTTTGTTTGTTTGACTATTAGGTGCGGAGCCGCCTCAAGATCACATCAACGACACTACTCCTTTCCAGGACGCCGACGAGGACACCACTGAGGAGGCAGAGGATGACAAATCCACCCCAGTCGCCGAAAAGGACACTCCTATACCCCCTGAGTCCGAGGATGGAAACAGAGACGAAGCACCTCAGGAGGAAATTGAGCAAGAGGAGGAGGCTCTGAACAACACTGAGGATGAAGAGGAGAAAACAGATGAGACTAAAGATGAGGACACTGAGAAAAGCCAAGGAGACGAGCCAAAGAGTGAGAGCAGGACAGAGGAGACGCCAGACGAGGAGTCAAGGGGGCAGAACGCAGAAGAGGAGGAGGAGGAGGAGGACGAAGAGGAAGAAGAGGAGGAGGAGGAGGAAGAGGATGAAGATGACACGACAGCGGATTTGCTCACAACGACAGACTTACTGACGGACAATTCACCCGTTAAGTACAATAACAACAAAAGCAACCTGGCCAAGACAAACGGTCACGTGCGATCGGGTATTGAAGGACTTAAAGTTGGAGTTGGGACGCCTCCCTCGCCCTCGCCCACCCCCGAGACTCTGCTCTGCCCCCTAGTGGAGTCAGAGCTCAGTTACACGGACAGGGACCATTCGCTAAGTTCAGGTTATGAGTTGTACAACGGGGAGCTGACAGAGACCGCTTTGACTAATGGCTCATCCAAAGAAAGGCATAAACCTATAATACCTAACTTCCCTGACCTGCCCCTGGATCCTGAGCCGGGAAACCCTATATCAGAGGTGGACATTGGAGCGGGGCGGACACCCAATAGCCCTGCAGTTGACCGCAGCCGGACTGTGTCGTCTTCCAGCACCGGAGACACACCCAAAGGTGAGAAGAATTTGACACTGCATTTGTACAGAGAAAGTGGACATTCAATCTGATTATACAGATCATTTGCATAACAGAAATAATAATAAACTTCTTGATCTGATCATCATGCAGCCTATAGTCAAGTGATTAAGTCTAGTGATGGCCTAAATGAGCCGAAGTATCGACACACCTCTCAAGCATAGAAAGCAAGACCTCAGCCGAGCGGTGTCATAGGCGTATACATCCATTTTCTTCCACTTGTCCATTGCCGGTCTGGTGCAAATCACATAGCACCAGACCCTACGGCTCCTCCTGCAGGTGGTGGGTCCACAGAACGACGGCCTCATTGTTCTATCCGGGCCTGTTGGTCTCTCATAAGGGGCTTCTGAACCGCTCTTTGTCTGACCCGTCACCCAGGACCTGTTTGCCATGGGAGACCCTACCAGGGGCACAAAGCCCCCGACAACAGAGCTCCCAGGATAATTTGGGCGCTCAAGCCCCTCCACCACGTTAAGGTGGCGGTTCCAGGAGGGGTCATAGGCGTATCATTTTAAGAAAATTCACATGACCAACACTTTCACTCTGTCCTTTTGTATCATGTAGTGGCGTACGTAACGCTCTGCAGCGAGCAGCAGGGCGCACCAGTCATTTTGTCATTTGGGATTTATGCACCAGGCTCTGATGCCTTTGGTGCTCTCGGGCTCGAGCGCCCACCCCGGGCCGCCCAAATCTTTGGGCATGAGGCGAATCTGCCCTGATGACAAAATAATCAATAGATAGCGTGTAAAGCACAAGAGCCATCTCTTTTCTTCTCTTTAACGTCCATATTGTAGTGCAACACAAAAACATAGATATAGGCTAGTACATAGTTTAGTTGTTATACCGTTCGCGTAGCTCTGTAAGAGGAGCGTCCGGTTTATGATCAGGGGGTCGTGAGTTCGAGTCAGGTTATGGTCTGATGGTTTAGTCGTTTGACTTGACATCCACTGGTAAACAAAAGCAAAAATATGCCAGGTGCCCTATTGTCACAAGGACTATCCTTTATAAAATCGTGGTCAGTGACTTCATTTTTAGATGGTTGTATCACTGATACTTCTCATTAATTCTCATTCATTTGTTTCTATTCTCATTATCCGAAGCAGTTTATCTTTTTCTAAATTATCACTCTCAGCTGTTAAACGGATTAATCCTGACGATTTGGTTCACATTTCTGAACGAGAATAAATTAGCTCAGTCAGTGTTGTGTCAGTGTTCACCTCCTTTCACTCTTAGCTGTCCTGTCTTCCTTAAAAAAAATAAAAATTTTATTCTTTTTTTGTGTAACTCACCATTATCAGTGTTTGATTAGCTATCGTTCTAAAAGTGTTTCCTAGCCCTCCACTGTGTCTATCTTTCAGTTAAAGCTCGAGCAGCTGATCTGTTAATAAACCCACTAGACCCACGCAACGCAGACTCCATCCGTGTGAAGATCGCTGATCTCGGAAACGCCTGCTGGGTGGTAAGGCACTGACACTTTTAACTCTCACTATTAACAAAAGGGAAAATATCAGTTCATCTAACTTTTTAAATACATTTGTCTTCCCTTAGCACAAGCACTTTACTGAGGACATCCAGACTAGACAATACCGGTCCATTGAAGTCCTGATAGGAGCCGGGTATAGCACTCCGGCTGATATCTGGAGTACTGCCTGCATGGTAAAGAGAACAATTTAAAGATATTATTAATGTGGTGCAAATATACAGACTCTCGCCTACCTGTTTTTCTTTCAGGCATTTGAACTAGCAACTGGAGATTACTTGTTTGAGCCCCACTCCGGAGAGGACTACTCTCGTGATGAGGGTAAATGTCTTATCTTAATTTCATAAAGATTAACTTTTATAGACAATGTATTGGTGCAGCATTGTTGTCGGATTTAGACTGCTTGTTCAGAAATGTTTTTTATCACACCAGCTCCATTAATATTAGAACTTCCGGTATATAGGTTTAGTGGTAGAAAGTGCCCAGTCCTCCTCCCCAAACCCTCCTGTCCACTCTCAACTGTAAATCTTCCTTGAACTGAACTGCCTCCACTCACCTTCACTCTCCACTGTCACTGACTTCTTCAGTAGATACAGGTTTCATATTATTTTGTCCAGCCAAACTTAATCTTGACAGAAATGTTGCCAGCTGCTAGTCAAACAATAAGTGTTGGCAGCTGCTGTAACCACAAGTGTATATACTATATAGCCTTAGCAGTGAAATATCAATCTACTGCTTCTACTGCTACTTTGACCTCTATTACTTTTCTACCAGATACCAGTTATTGCAAGTACTGCTAAATTGCCTTCACAAATAAATCCCTTTTCTTCACAAATTTTTACTTCCCACTTGATTGAATAACTTTGTATATTATATGCTCCATTTCTTATGCTCCATTTTGCTAATATTTTATACCCCGGAGAACATGCATGATCTAGCAGCATAACAAACCAACCAGAAACAATAAGTATTTCTTTGTGTAAAAATAGCACAGAGGAGTGTCCGTGTGTCTTATGATTCTCAGTATTTAAACAGTAGTGTCGGCCTCATAATGGCATACTCCCTCCTTTTATGTATCTGTCTACAACATCTTTACTGTCTATTGAGTGTTAGGTTCTTATCAGCTCACTGTCAGTTTGTTTTGAAAGCATCTAGTTGTGTTCTATAAAAAGCTGAGAGACTTATGAAATAGTTGCTTTTGTTACACTTGGCTGCAGTCGAGCCTTTGGACTATATAAGCATTTCATTTCTGCTGTGTAGGCTCACTAACAAATTTCTCTCTGCCCCTCTCTTCCCACTTTCTTTTCCATTTTCTGTTACTTCTCCCTCATATTTCCCCTTTTAAATTAATCATTCTATTCCTCTCCTTTTCCGTATTTTCTTCCCCATTTTCCTTTGGTATTCCTCCCTCCTTGCCCTCCCCGTCCCTCTGTCCTCTGTAGACCACATAGCCCACATCATAGAGCTCCTGGGCTGTATCCCAAGGCACTTTGCCCTCTCTGGAAAATATTCCCGGGAGTTCTTCAACAGAAGAGGTAGTGCTGACCAGCGAGCAGCGACTGGGACTGGGGCGCATTTTTGCTTAAGATTCCGGAAAAAAAGGACACCATTGGGAATGTTGTATGGAAACTACAGCTGCACAAACTATTTTGAAGATGTTTATATCATCCTATTTTAGTGCTGCTTTTTTTGTGGTTTACCTTTTATAGCAATAGTCCACTGTTACCAATAGATCCTATATCATGCTTTAACCTCTTAACCCCCACCTGAACCGAGCACAGTTTCCTCAGTTTGGCCAAATCTAAAAGCTTAAAAAAAAGAGCATCAAAATAGCAATGAAAACGCAATGTGACCAAAAAGAGACAAGAACGTGTAGCAAAAGCGACAAAAACGCAACAAAAAAGAGACAAAAACATGACCAAAAAGCAACAAGAAGCAAAAAATAAAAAAAGAGACAAAAACATGACCAAGATGCAAAAAAAGCAACAAAAAAGATATGAAAACATGATTAAAAAGCAATTAAAAAAAGACCAAAACACAACAAAAAAGAAACAAAAAAGAGACAAAAACACAGCAAAATGCTTAAAAAATGTGTGCAATCACTTTTGGACGTCTTCACTTTCGAATTAGAGATTACACTGTTCTCCAGTCAAGAAGTTTTTAGATTTGGTTAAAGCCGAACTGGAGAAAATGCGCTCGGTTCAGACTTGGTTAGCCTAATTCGTTTTCCACCGAAAAGGAAATGGTTTAACGCCACCCTGTGAAGTTACACGTAGCTATCACAAGAGAAACCCAAAAGATAAACAGAATTAAATTCAAGATTCCTCTTATGAATCAAAAATTGCAGCGCTGAGCCACTCCAAATCAAAGCTATGTCCCCGTGCCGATATCTTAAGCAGTGGTGCGCCCCGGTCCCGTACCGCTAAAGGGAAGGCGTGTGTAGTGATTGTGAAGTGTGTTGCATGCTGCGATGCTGAAACCTGCCTGTCCCTCTGTGATGCTGATGTTTGGTGTTGGGACAGACCACATCGCTCTGATCATGGAGCTCCTGGGAAAGGTGCCCCGCAAAGTGGTCGCTGCCGGGAAGTACAGCCGGGAGTTTTTCTCCAAGAAAGGTAAACCCACGGTTGGTCCGAAAGTGAGTGAGTTGGGTCTGTAAGCTGAATAAACACAGGTAAGGTGTATGTTTTACATACAGTAATTAACAGCTAAACTCAGATGCCAGTGATAATAGAAATACTAGAGATACTGTCATTGTCATATTGTTCTCAGGCCAATTTGACACTTGATATGACGAGAAACAAAAAGCTAAAAGAAAGTAGCCCTATAACCTTCTAACGTCTAGCAAAACCAAACTCTTTTTTTGTCTATGTTTAACCTAAAAGGATGATATTTGGTAAACAAAGCTTATTTAGACAGAAAAGAAGCATTTGTAACGTATAGACAACACAGCATTTAGTCCTTTCCCTTGGCTCTGCTGAGCGTTGCGCCTCTGTCAGACTGTGGTAAGTTTGTGTGTGTGTGCTTGATACAGCTGATAACCCTCGCACTCGATCATTTATCCCCTTTCTACCTTGTGCCAATCTCTTCATATTTGCTTCATAACGTGACATGAACGCTGAATATTATTTTATTGTTATTTTTTTTTAGACCTACCGTAGAAAACAGAAGTACAGTTTTCTTCAGTGCTCAGTATCAGTATGATTTGAAAGAGTATTCAATATACAAATAGTATTCAGTTTCTCATGCATTAGTCCAGGTACCAATCAGGGTTGGGCCATATCGTATCGCATATCGTTAGCGTGATATAATTGTTTTGATATCGATGTAATTTTTGATATCGTTGTGGACACAATATCATTTATGTTGCGCTCAGCTCCGTCAGAGCAGCATAAACACTGACTGTAGAACACGGGGACAAAAGTAAAATGAAACTAAGGAGATGCACTGCATGAGTAGAGCTTATTTGTGAGGAAATTAGTATGCCGTTAAAAACAAAAAAGAATCAAATATCACTGAAATTATCTTCCCAATAGGCGCAAATATATCGTTATCGTGATATGTTAGGCCATATCGCCCTGCCCTATTACCAATAGTGGAAAGGTTCTATGCAATTTAGACCATTTTATTTAGGAGTTTTGCCCCCTTTTGCGCTCGTCCAGTTTAGAACCACTTTTGTCGTGGTTTAGTCATGTTTTAGTCCGAGTAAAGGCCTGATCCTGTATACGTTTTGACCTGTTATAGGCCTAGTTTAGTGTTGATGGTACAAATAGAGCCAAATTGTTTATTAGGTGTCCCTTAGACGATATTAGTTATATTTTCCAGGCTAAATGATATTGTTACCGAGAATGTTCTTACATGTGTGCCGACCAATCAGAGCACACTACGAGGTTGCCATGGCAGCTGGGGTTTATTCAAAGAAATCCTTTCGCTTAAATTTTTAATGCTTCTTTTTTATATATATTCTCTTTTATTTCACCACTAATTTCTCTTTTCTATTAAGTCTTGTACAGTGGTTAATTCTGGAAAGTTAATCTGTTTAACTGTATCGGCAGTTAGGTTAGGCCACTGCTACAATAGGTCTCTTATGCTATTATTCGCACAAGTTTGCAGATGATACGCTCCCCACTGCAATTGCAAATTTAGTCAAAGTGTAGTCTGTTCAGATAAAGTACAGACTGTCCCTCCAGCCCATACAATCCAGCATCAACCCTGTATAGTTTGTCTCCATCTGATTCCACTTCCCTTTCCTGTACTTTGCGTTTCCGACACGGTGAAGATCTTCATGCTGATTGGAACGTTTCTGTGATTAGCACACCCATAGAGAACGGTGAACTAATCAGGGAAGTCGTTTACTATGAAGATTTCCACCGCTATGGCCTGGTATGGATTGCTGTGATAAACACCATCAATGTATACTTAGTTTTTAGATTTGGTGCTATTACATTAGCGCAAACTGCCAAGAGACCAATGTTCCATACTTTTTTCTTTCTCTTTTTTTTTTTGCGAGACTGACTTTAAAGCAGCCGAGTGTCATTAGTGAAACTTGGGTGGGTAATTTCTGTGACATCTGGTGGTCAAATTGCACATTGCGTTGTGGCAAATGGGCACACTACCCACAGCCCCTTCATTCTAGACTTAATTGGCAGCTATGGTAGACTGTAAGGAAAATGGGAGTTACATTTCCTCTTTAAAGTGTAGAACGGTTTCTTAACCGTTCACCCCCCGTCTAAACTGAGTGCATTTTCTCCAGTTCAGCTTTACCCAAATCTAAACATTTACAGCCTATAGGCCAGTGTAATGCCTCCTTTGAGACCTGCAAAACTGATCTTTCTCACTTGTTTCCGTCGTTTATTTTTTAAAAGCTTTTATGTTGCTTTTGTCTTTTTTGTTTTTTTGTTGTCATTTTCGTCACTATTTGGACGCTTATTTTCAAGAAACTTTTAGATTTGGGTAAAGCCAAACTGGAGAAAATGTGCTTGGTTCAGGTGGGGGTGAAGAGGTTAAATATTGTCATCTCGTTTGGTTGCATTGGTCTGTGCTGTAAACGCAGCAAAGGCAGAACACATTTATTTCCTGCTCAAAGTGACCCATACCACATTGCCTTTCTTTTCCCTAAACAATAATAAACGTCTACGTTGTTGCTGATTGCCCTTTTTTGTCACTTCCTCCAGGCGAGTTGCGGCACATCACCAAGCTGAAGCCCTGGTCACTGTTCGACGTCCTGGTGGAGAAATACGGCTGGTTGCACGAAGACGCCGGACAGTTCACCCACTTCTTGTTGCCGATGTTGGAGATGGTTCCGGAAAAACGAGCCTCGGCCGGCGAATGTCTCAACCACCCCTGGATCAACTCGTAGCCCCCCTGAGAAATTCCAAAATCGAGCTCCTCCTGTCCCTTCAAAACTTCATACCCCGTCGTAGACTGTGAAATAAGACTATTTTTTATGTGCTTATCTGTCTATACCCGTCATACTTTCCCCGAGAGGAATGTATAGGCAAAGTGAGCTGACTTCAAAAAAACATGGGGTCTTCCAAATGATTATTTAAAGGTATGGTAGTGGACGCTGTTTACCTACAATGCGAACGGAGGGAACTGTCTCACTTTGCATAACAGGTCGTGCCGTCGAGATGCCAGCAAGCCACTTCCAATAGTCAACCCGTCTTCTTGTAGCTTCACAGTCATCCCCCCTCCCTTAACATCTCAGTGACACGAAAATCATTGGAATCTCTGCTTTGGTTGAAAACAGACTAGAGCTACAGCTGCCTCAAAAATACTCAAAAGGACCGATTGTATGAGCAGATTATTGTGCCTGACTGTGCGATATAATGTCTCTGAACAAATAGTCTAAACACCTATATGTCCCTCTCTACAGAGTCAAGTTTACACCATGCAACCTTCTTCAAAGTCCCGTTTTAGCAATTGGTAAGGAGCCCCATCCGAGCTGCATTGGGGCCTGGAGACATATACATACATATATGAACCTGGCTGCTATTACTGAAGGATTGATATGGTGCGATTTGATTAAAAAAAAAAAATACTATCAATTTCATATAGGAGACATCTTGATCTGAAAAAGACTCTTTACAAACTGCATGGAAAAACTGATGGATCAGCATGAAAGTGTATGGGGAAAACGGACAAGGATGTTTATTTAAGTTATGCATTTCATTCCTGTTTCAATCTTCTCCATGGATATATGTGTTTAGAAGGACTTTCACTGGGAAGGGAGATCAACTCATGTCTGTTTGGCTCTTTTGGCGTTTCTGTACCTAAGTCATTCCTGAATTTAGTATCCTGGTTCTAATCCTGCTGTGGCACGTTTACTAAAAAAAACAATGGTACTAGCCCTTCTATTCCCCCCTTTTTTCGAGGAACTATTGAGAACTTCTCCCGAGAGGGAATGGTGGCGGCGTGGACGTTGCACTCGTCTTTGTCCTTCAGGGAATCGAAACATTTGTACATGAAGAGGAAAAAAACACACACACACACACAACTGAATCTATAGCGACGAGGAAAAAGTGACTGAAAACACAAAAACACCATTCCAAATACGGAGAGACGCTTGTTCCTCTGCTGCAACGGGAGGGGGCGCCAATAGCTCAGGCCCAGAGGAATGTTGACATGATCTGCGCACTCTGGTGGTGATATGAGGGTACTGCTGACGCTCTCAGTGCCAACGCTCCAAAAAGAAAACGACAAAAAAAAGACGTTCCACCATATCTCCACCTAATAGTTCTCGTTCTCACGCATACACAAAAACATCATAGTTAGTCCAGTTGCCTATTTTTCGCAATAAATAAAAAAGATGAGTATAAGTAGATGGTGAAATATTTTTAAAAGCTATTTAAGTCATTAAAAACAAAAGAAAAAAAGAAAAAGGCGTTCTCTCTGGTTGTTGTGGCAGAATCTCGTCTTATACTGAGGTGATTGTGTTTGTCTATTAGAGATGTTTTTATTTCGTTATTTGTTATTATTATTAGAGGATTTTTTTTATTATTATTATTACAGTTGTCACCCCCCTCCCCTCCTTACTTGAAACAGTGCTGCTCTGTCTGGGCTCTCTATGGTGATATTAAAAAAATAATCAACAGTTTTGCAATAAAGGCACCGAAACTTGATTTCATGCTTTCAGACATAACTGTTCTTTCTCATGACACAATTTAACATTTTACATAAAACTGTTCTTTCCATTACAGTAGATCCAGATACAGTAGGTTCACTTTATTATTACACAACATTAAATGATGTAGTGTACCTTATTGAGGATGTAATTCATACCATTACGAAAGGCTCATTTGCAAAGAAACATGAGAGAAAAATACATTTCACAACCATTTAAAAATATGTTGACGCATTTACATTTCTTATAATCACATACGCATTATTTGCTGCATTTGCAAAGGGACAGTGTATGAAGTATAACAAAAAATTTAGGCAAATTAATGAGGTATTTCCGACCAGCCCATTGCAGTGGTCTGAGACCGTACAAATGATACTGAAATGAAGGTTTCTAATGGTTGGTCCTAAGTGCAGTTCACGCCGATCAGAGAAGTGTAGCAGAGTTTTTGATCAGCATGGGCTTCGCCAGCTCTAGGATGTCGAGGTTTGGATCTAGAGACCTGCCCAGTCCTTCCAGCACCATGATGGCAAACACGATGGATGCGAAGTTGCTCTCCAGCTTTACCTGAATCAGAAAAAGAAAAAGTAAATTTATTAAAGAAAGCATTTACACAAAGCTACATAAATATTTAAAAGTAGGGATGTTAAAGACTGTATGGAGTGCAAATGTTTTTCAGTTGCATTAACTTCCACCTCCGCCTAAACCGAATGCATTTTTCAGCGTCACCAAAATCTTAAAGCCTCTGGACTGGAGTCTTTAGGCGAGTGTAAATCCTTATTTGAACGCTAAGACCTACAAAACTGATCTAAACGGATCTTTGCACTCACATGGTTGCCATGTCGTCATCGCTTTTTTGTCTTGTTTTCGTCGCACTTTCGTCACTTTTGTGTTTCCCTTTTGTCACATTTTCATAGCTTTGTTGTTGCTCTTTTGTGGCTGCTTTTGTTGCGTTTTCCTCCTCGTTTTTGTCGCCATATAGACAAGAAGTTTTTTAATTTGGGTAATAGGAAACTAATAAAATTAGCTTGGTTCAGGTGGGGGGTTAAGAGGTTAAAACGATGAAATTGCAAAATGGCTATGGTCAATACAATTATCAGTTTGGGGCTTTTTAATCATGGAGTCAACAGCCAATCCGGTGGCAATCCAGTAACTGCAGGTGGTTTGGAATTTGGAGGACATTTTTTTTGTTACTGGAGTGGTAAGGCTTTATTTAATATTTAAGCTGAGGTTTATTTAAAACTCATTCTTGTTCATGAACCATATTTGTTTGTTTTCATAGGAAGAAATAAAACCAAAAGTAAACTCGATCGATCAAAACGAGGGGAAAACAATCATACTTTTGTTGCCAATTTTTGTTATCATTCCGCCCTGTACAATACTCACATATTTATGTCAAGTGAAAATGCTTGAATTTTATGGTAACTTTTTTCCCAAAACATAATACTGAGTCACATTTACCCAGGACAGGACAGACAAAACTCATAAAACAACTCAATAAACAATTATAGAGATGAGGTTTCAACTGCACATAGACAATTTATTCCTGCTTGACCAACAGTGCAGTTACTTCACACAAAACAAAAACACATTACCTTGTGTTTGATGAGAAGACCGAAGACACGGGCGAGCAGGTCACTGACTTGAATCTGCAAAATACATAATGCTACTCAGTGCTGTAAAAAGTATTTAATTTTGCCCAAGTGTTTATTGTACCTTCCCTAAAGCGAGTGTGTCGCTGAGGGCGTGGTCGACGAGCTGAGCCATCTCTTTTTTAAATTGTGGGATGTCTTGACACTCGTGAGCCCGAGCGTGATGTAGGATCAACTCCGCTACTCGCTCACCCTGAAAATGCATATTTAATGTATGGGTTACTTAAAAAAACGTATCAATGTTCTAGTTAAATAACAGTGGTACTGGCTGGACTCAATCCTTTGTAGTTACCGTCCTTCGTTCACTGTTACTTTGTAGACCATGTTTTTTTTGTGGTTGTTCACCTAATTATTATATTTACAATGTTTTATTTCAGTAAGTGAAAAAGTAAAAAGATTACAAAGTGCTTCACAGAGTAGGCAATCATAAAATGCCTCTTGTCCTGCATTATTTTTTGTACTAGGTCAATCATAATTTAGTTACTTTTAATAGATGGTACTTTGCTTTATGTGAACGATTGATTTACTCCATTATAGTAAAGCGATCATTTGTTAAAGTGTTCAATTTAAAAACACACACACACACACACAAACAGTATCACAAAAATATTAGACATAAAATGAAAAATACCAATCGCTCTAAGCACCTTGCGCATGACGACAGCAGTAAAGACGGCCTTGAAGTTGGCCAGGTCATGTTCGCTGAGCTGCGACACGATGCCGGCGTCCAGGAGGATCAGCTGAAAGGGACTGGGGTTTGGTCTGACGCTGACCACCACTGTGTCCCAAAGGTCTGTGAGGGTGGTTTTACCGCGGAGGTTCCCCGACACATCAGTGGACGCGGGTGCTTGGGACTGGACCAGGATGTTACCAGGATGAAGGTCTCCGTGGACAAAGTTATCCACAAATACCTTCAAAAAGAAACAATCAAGCACTTGTTTAGTAAGTGTCACCGCACGCAAAAAGGTATGTCGACCCTTAGTTTACGTGAACAGTCTTGCAATGATAAATATATATCCAGATCTAGACTCATCTTAAGATTTGTTATAGAGAAAATGCTTTATTCTACGAACTACTTGCACTGTTGATAGCCTTTTGTCACATCTCATTGAGGCTACACAAACAAATACAAACGGCATGATCTCACCATCTTCAGCAGAGTATCCACACCCATCCTCGCTATCTTCTGCTTCACCTCCAGAGGAATGTCGGACCTCAAATAGTTTGATATTGGCTCGCTTTCCTTAAACAAAAGGAACAAATATTAACTGATAAAAATGATATAACTAATTAATATGACTTTAAAGCAGTTGCAACTCACTTCAAAAGTTTCTACTAAGATTGTTCGGGTCACAAATGGCCGGAGCGGCGTGGGAAACTTAACGTAATCTACATCCCGAAAATTGTGTCGGAAATGTTCAATGTTTTTGGCCTCGAAACGAAGATCGATCTGTACAAAGAGTCAATGAAAACCGGAACACTTATATTAATGTATAATAATGTACATACATCATAAGCAACTTACCTGCTTGGTCATAAGCTTCTCAAATTCTTCAACTATTTCGGACAGACTGAGCCACTTGAGTCCCGGCAGATGGTCGATTATCCAGCTACCAGTTTTCATCAGCAGCAGGTCAGTCTCTACTTGCCTCCTGACTCCTGGGTGCACCACCTAAAAGGTAAATAAAGGTTTGAAGCAAAGAAATAAAATCATTTGAATTAAAAGATTCCTGAAGTAAGTCCAGAAAGATGACATTCACTCACCTTTATAGCTACAGGTATGAGAGTGTGTTTGTCCTCCTCCTTCCACACCGTCTCCCTCATCTCCTCCTCACTCCTCCCAGACCAGAGCCTCTTCAGCACCCCCATCGCCCCCCTGAGACCAGGGATTTCCCAAGCTTCCAGCAGGTCATCTCTGTCCCTCTCCTCCACCAGCGTCTGGAAAGCTGGATCCTCCACTCTGTCGGCCCTCGCCCATCCCCTGTATACCTGAGCCACACACCCAGAACCCACGGGCTCCTTGCTTTCGAAGACAAAAACTCTCCTCCACTCCTCTCCGAAAGCCCGGCGAAGGCACTGCTTGGTGTGGGACCATGCGTGAGGCCGTACCCTGACGTGCAGTCTGCAGAAGCGATCACAAAACTCCTTTGGGAAAATGTCTCTCCTAGTACTGGCCCATTGTCCTAGTTTGATGAAAGTTGGACCGGATGATTCAGTCACCCATAGCAGGGCATCCAGCCATTTAGAGGCCCATCGAGTGGATACAAGAGCCGGAGGGAAAAGGAGCATAAGGGGACCAAATTTCAGAAGAAGCACCAATGCTCTAAAGCCAAGGCGGAGGACAAATACAAGTTTATGCACCTGCACTTTGGCAACAGACTTCCTCTCTGTGATGGGTGTTTTAAGAGTGGCTTCCTGGCATTTTGCAGCATACGGTGTAATACTGACACAACATATTAGAGAAAACTTAGGTAAGTGGGACAAAACAGGTCTCCTTTTCAGACATGTTCTACAGCTTTGATAAATTCTGGCAAAAGAGCAGGACTTTTGAAATGTATGTCTGAAGTTTAGGCCAGCCCTCACTCCAATAAATAAAGCCATTTTGTAACAGGGCTATTAAGTACCCTTAAACTATCTTACATAGATATAAGCATGTCCCTGCTAGCACGTATGGGATTCCCATTACAATCCCATAATATAAAGCAAACTATACGCTAGTACCTGCTAGTCCTAAACAAATTCATATCTTACAGTCTCTCATCGGTTATCTTTTCCGGGACGAAAAGATGCCCAGGATCATCTATATCCGCTCCGAAGAAACTGGCTGTTTTATCGTTTGCATGGCTCAGTGCTGGAAAGAGAAAAGAGTGTGAATATCATCGATAACAACAACAGCTATGCAATGAATGCAATGACGTTCGCGCCTTTACTTCCGCATTTGACGTAGACGAGCGAAGTAATCACGTGACGATAACATCATGTTTTATGTTTGTTATTTTATATCGCTTACAATAAATTATTCATCTATTTTGTTGATTTATTTTTCAGCTAGCACGAATGGTAAGCCTATGGAAAACTATTGGCCTGTTTCGTATTTTTAAGTGTGTTTTAGTAGCGTCCTAGTGACTTGCAGGATAGTAACATGGCCTACAGGTGGAGACAAATCGTCCATTTTGATGATGTGAAAAGTGTGAAAAATGGAGACGGTGCACGGTAAGAAATAATGATTAATGTATACAACTTTCCAAAATTACGATTTGGTTTCAATGTCATCCAGTCCTCACAGTTTAGACATTTTTATTGTAAATGATTGACTATTATACCAATACGACAAACCTTCATAAACACGTGGTGTGTGTTGTTTTTTGAAAACTTGTGAACATATACATGAAAATCCTACACGGAATAAAAAACATATTAGTTGCTTTTTGTACATATTCTTACTAGCATTTTATATATTCTCTCATATTGTATATAATGTCTCAGAGAGCTGAGAAGAGTGGGCCGTATTCGCTCCCAGGATCCCAGCTGAAGGCTTATATAGACGACTCCGCGACACAATAAGGTGGCATAAACGCCAAGCAGATGTTCCAAGCCCCCCGCCTCCCTCTCCAATACAGCCATTGATGGACAACCAGGCCTTTCAGATCTGCGCTGCATTTCAAAGACGGGGTCACAGTTTGGGCTCAGAGGTCAGCAATAGAGAGGCTTTGACTGAGGTGCTGCTGCTGCTACATACATTATGAAGAGGAGCATAAGGTAAATCTCCAATGGAATGCACAAGTGAACTAAAAATAGGCGTTGACGTTTCAGGACGTGTTCACGGGGACAGATAAACTGAAAAATCATTACTGTGATGATGCCACTATTGACACTATTTTGAAGAATTTTACTGGTTTTGGAAAGAAAACAAAGTGCCCTGCAATTGGCTACTTCCTGTAGAAATTATTTGTTGTATGATCAGCTTTTAGACAAAGCAGCACAAGTTCAACACAAGCATGGACAAACTGATTGTATAACTACAATTGACTGACTGGGTTGATGTAAGAAAAAAAAAAGTAGATCAAGACACTTCATCATTCTTCCAAGGTTAATGTGTCCTCTTATACTTGTATTCTGTTGATTAGGTTGCATTTCATAACATTAGTCATTGATATTCATGCCTTGCTTCTCTCGTTTTCACTTGCAGTGAGTAACTCAGCATAGCGTGTGCCAAAGCAGAGAGTTGGAGTCAGCTTGTGTTTGTTCTTGAGTTCAGGTCAGTCTCAAACTGAGAGCTGCCAAACCGTTTCTGCTTGATTTCACAGAACAGAGGTGGAATAGTTTTCCTAAATTTGTGCTGACATTTTTTGAACATATTTAGTGCAATCAAATCAAATAAAAAAGCATTATATTTTGTTAAATCTACTGGTACTTCCACTGCTACTACAACACTATAACAAGTGTTTCGAGTTAATGTAGTCCCTCTGCACCTCTGACGTACTCTCCAATCAGCATTTCTGTACATTTTGTTGTCCGACACATGTGAACCAGTAAACAAGGCTTGTGGAGATAAACCAGATACATGTCCTGAGATAGGAAGATTGGCCCCTGAGCTTCTTTGATTGCATCCCAGTGGACACTGATATTTATGTATCCAGTCTGTACTACTAGGCTTTGCCCCTTCCTGCTTCATTCCTATTTATTTTTATTTTTTTTGCCCAGAGCAGGACACTCAGTTCCCCAGGCAACTCCAATCACTTGGGCCAGCTGCAGCTTAGTTCAGAGGCGGTGGTGGGGGGTGTAGGTGGGTGGGACAGGGGGGTAGAGAGAGCAAGAGAGGAGAGAGGGAGGAGAGAGCAGGACAAGGGGAGGGATAGTATTAGGGAAAGGAGGGTTGTGAAAAGTTTGGAGCAAGAAGAGAAAGATCTAACGTCTCTTGAGAGATAAATGAAGTGACAGTTTGCAAGCCGTAGAAAAGACTTGTACATGCTTTAACCTCGGACCAAACAAAGGGATTTCGCTGACTTTTTGGCTTCTTTTTTTTCTTCCCCACTCTTCTGCAGCACTTAACTTGGAGCGTGTTTTTGCGTGTCTTCCCCTTAGTGTGTGTGTGTGTGTGTTGTGTGTGTGTGTGTGTGTGTGTGTGGGAGCTATGCAGAGCGAGAGACGTCGGAGGTTGGAGTAGGAGGCTTTTAAACTCAAGAGGAAGAAACTGAAATCTGGAAAACTGCACTGATGTGAAGGGAAGTGGATGCTGTTTTACTTTTGGATACTCAAAATGAATGACTGCATAAGGAGGACTTCCCCGGGGCTCCCCAAGCTCAGAAAGGTAAGAAACATTCAATCTAGTTTGCATTCTTCAAATGTTTTTATTTCCTTTTTTTGTCAGCCAATCATCTGACCCAGTGTGCAGATCCACATATTGATTTGGCATACTGGCTTACTTTGTTCAAGTTTTTCTGTAACTCTTTGGGTCTATGCAGGCTTGGGACTGCCTCAAACACTTTCCGTGCATTCATAAATTAGTGCTTTACTTTTCTGAGTTGGAAAAGTTAATGAGACTGGTTTACTTTGTGACTGCACTGTGTTGCTTAGATGACACACCTGTCCATATTTTCTGCATAGGTTTTGCTGAGAAATTGTTGACTTGGTTGTTTTATCAAGTGCATGGTGTAACTGTCTTAAATATTTCATGAAGAATAGAGGTTTTTTTTTCTGCCCTGCTATGCTTTAAGGCTGGTTTGGGCTCAAGGTAATATGCCAGACCAGTTGCAACTCATTTAAACCAGCTTCTCTCCATGAAACGTGCGTTTAGCTTAAGTGCGTCTCATATCAGCCCATTACTACAGCTGTACCGGAGCATATGGGATCTTCCTCTCTCTCTTTCTCTCTCTCTCTGAATCACCCCTCGAATAGACTGTCCGTGCCTGTCAAACTATTCCGCCGTAAATGCAAACAATGTGCATGACCGAGTGGAAGAAAGGGCTCAAACCTTCACATTCCAGAGAGCGAGGGGACAGGGGGAGAGAGGAGTTGTGCTCTGAAAGGTGTGCAATGCTCTGCTCCAGACAATGGGATGACACTATTCAGAGCACAGGGGGCTTATTGTGGTTGGTGGACAGGAGTGGTATCTCTTCGGTAGTTGAAATGGTTCTAACATTACTAACCATTTTGAAAGTGTGCCCAAAGAAGAAGAAAAGAAACGACCTCCGCTAAGGCACAACACCTCTTGAAGTCAAAGCTGATCTGTAACCGCATAAAAATTAAGTATTTTTACTGCTTTATTAATTTCAGCCGCTTTTCAAATGCCAGTAAAAACGTACCCCCTGTAGTAAAAACTAAAGATGTACAACTTTAGTCTACACGGTCCCCAAACTTTATGTTAAGTAAGTGTTTGTTCATGAGATACCTGGGCAGTAGGAATGTCCGCTGCGTCCCTAAAGCCCTGACCCTGTGCCAGATGGTTATCAATGCGCTAACATAATCAGTCTTGGTGGGGGATTTGAAGATAACATTTAACTCTAAAAAGGGGACTATTGTGAAGAAAGATGTCACTTTTATTGTTAACTACTCCAATAAAAACGGCTCCCAATGTTCTGCTATTCTGCGTCTCTCAAATGAACTGTCAACATCCCAGTTTCTGTCTGCCGTCTGTTTACCTGGTCAGGGTTTATCAAATTGCGACTGGCTGACTCTGGCGCTGCTGCGGAGTGAGGAGAAAAGATTCACTGAAAAGAGATACAGAGTCAGGGACAGTCTGTCTGCAGGTCAGCAACTCTAATCCAGGGACAAAGCAGCTCCAAACCATGTTCGGAACTTGCAACAAAAGACAAAAGCTAAACTCCACAAACATATCCCAAAAACTACAAACAATTAAAGGGATCATGAATACACGAAATAAAACAATACAGGCGTAATCAAGAATCCCAAAGCAGGACATATCCAGGGGTCTATACCAGGAATAAACTAGGTCAGGCATTTATAAATCGCCGTTTTACTGTTCCTGTGTGTAGCGAAGAGTTACTGTGCAGAGATAAAGAGAGAGGGGCAGCCTGTCTGAAAGTCAGCAAGACGGTAATAAGCAGGCCACAGTCTTGTAAAGTCTGGAGCCATTGTGCATGTATGCGAGTGTGTAACTAATGGTACTATCGCACAGTGGTCTGTCACGTGGGGTCAGGCTGTTTACATTCGGAGCCAGGGGTAACTGCCGGGTTGCTCTGTGCACTCTGGTGGAAAAGTGGAGATGTGTGACCTAGATTTAGGCCTCGTTCCACAGTAATGTAGTTTTGGCTGAAACAGATTATTTTCGGTCTTTTATCTCATTTACCCTTGTGCTGTGAAGACGTTCTTTTCCCTTTTAGAATATGGCCCTCATTGTGACTAACTGTGGTTTACTCTTTTGGTATTTACCTAAGTACCAAAAGACAGTTTGCTGAAGGCTTACCATTGAGGATTAGTCAATTTGGGGAAAAAAATAATATGACAGTTTTCTACCACTACTATTACTATTACTTCTACTATTACTGCTACTTGTTATTAGAAGTTTTGCCCTGAGTATAGTTAATTTGCTGTCTTTCCATAGTAATGTGTCGTAAGTGCTCATGGCGTTTTAGTTTCCTCATTAAAGGTGCATTATGCAACTATGTGGAAAAATATATATGTATTCGTGCGTATGCGTATGCACAAATATATATATATGGAAGGTTTTCACTGCTGACGGACCCTCTCACCTGAAAACCTACAAAACAATTGATCCTGGAGCAATTTAGAGACCACCATGATCGAAAGTAAAGGCGTCATGCTGACCACTCATACAGCCGCTGGGTCACTGCAAGGTCAAATGCACACAAATATCACCTTTTTGTTTTTGCATAAAAAGTTGCATGATGCATCTTTATGTGGTCAATAAAGCAATATATCAATCTATCACAGGCACAAGCCTCTATTCTATTCTATTTTGATCACCCAGAAGGAGGAGATTGACTCGATCATGACCTACTACAACTACAGCATTACAAAAGCTATCAGCCCCTCTCTCCCTCATGTCATATATTTCCATCGTATGTGTTTTCTGATCAAAACTAGTAACAAAAGTATTTCTCATTGTGCAAATGTCAGCAGATCTGTCAGCAGGGTTACCTGCAGTGGCTTACTAAAGTAATCCACTACGGAAATGTAATTACTTTAACGTTGCGAGATTACAACTAAAATACAGTAATTGGATTATGATTACTTCATCAAGTAATTATTGATAACTTTTTGTAATATTTTGATGTTTATTTAGAAAATTTCATGAATTTAGACAAAACAACCAAAGTCTTTCTGGAAATACGGACATTATTTTGAGTTTATCTCGTCTAAAGCAAAGAATATTGTGGTCCGTTGTCAGTTCTGTAGGAAACACGATGTTGTCAACTGAGAATAACTAAGCGTGGCAGACCTAAACAGCTTTGCTTTATCCCTTTTTTAAAACTAAACTAAAGAAAGTAGTACTCCTTAATCAGATTACTTTTGAAATAAAGTAATCAAAGAAATAACTAGATTAACAGCGTACAGAAGGAGTAATCAGTAATCAGTAATCAACCCAGTTTATTTATTTTTTGATCAAGTCTTGTGACAATAGTTTTTGTCTCTGCGCCCATGTCGGCACAAACACCGACATCTGTCCCTCTGTTTGCCTCTGTTCAAATCACTGACAGCAGGCCAATGGCCGTTCACCCCTCCTCTTACAGGAACTATCTTTTGGCAGGCGCTCAGCAGGATGGCCCCAAGTCCTCCTAAAGCCCCCGCCGGGTCACTCTGTTGCCACGGTGACACCCCTGATAGGGAATGTGCCCTGTCGAGTGGCTGAAAGGGCCTGTCCTGCTGTATAGATATGAGGTTATGGTGATTTTAAGATTAAGGTCATGATCAAAAACAAACCTTATATTACTATTCACAGCTTAATTATGCAGAACATTTTATTGCTTTTTATTGTGCTGCGGCATCATATTCTTTCTGTGTGGCTTCTTCTTTTTTTATGAGGAATAAGGCACATCCTGCAACATGGATCTCTTGTATTTATAAGCAATGCTAATGTTTAGTATAATGTAATCTGGACCATACATGTTACTCTCTTTTCCAAAATGCCTAGTATTGTGTTTATGTTTAAGCTGTCAGTGATGATGATGAGGACAATGTCTGGAGGTTTATCCTGTGTAATGACTTAATGAGTAGATAGAGTGGATGCAGTGCAGACTCGCAGCCACTTTGATCACATGGAATCATATCTAAACACTGTCTCTCTCTGAAGCTCTCAGACAGTGGGGGATCTCGGTTGTTAGCTGTAATTTCAGGACTGCGCCATGATTCTTTTTTTAAACTTACATTGGTGATACTAGCTTCTTAAGTGTGAGAGTAAGCTATGCGTTTCGTTGATATTCAGTTATGCTAAATATATGTCAAAGACACATTTAAGAAAAGAGGCTGTTCGTTTAACTTAATAAAGCACAGAGGAAGGTAAGTACGCTAAGTATTGCCTCAAAGTGTAGTCCGGCAAAAGAACTCGCTACCTTGCAGGAAGTGTTTCAATGCAATGGTTTCAGTACATTTTGTGCTCATTGAAAGGATACACATATCCCGGGATAACTCTTTGGATTTTCTCCTCTCTCCTCCCTCTTTCTCTCACTCTTTGTCCTCTGACTTCTTGGCTGGGTTCATAAAGTTGCCGGTCGAAGGGCGTGCAGAGGTCTGACTCTCCGGAAGAGCACATTCCCAAGCTCTCGCCTCGTCCCTCCCCTGGGGGCCAGCCACCGAATTATAAAAATATGATTCAGGGCCGGCAGTAGAGCATGGACAAGTAATCGTACTTTTATATGAAGTAGGTGCACTACAACAAAGTAACCATTTTTGAGTGCACTGTGCAAAGAAGCAATATCATTGTACTATTACTGCAGTTAGTAGCCAACTTCTACTACTTATAGTTGTGCCAATACGTTTACACACGCTGGTGGATTTTTGTTTGGCCATTTCTCAAAGCATATGAGTGAAAACACAAACACTTTTTTTTCAGTCATGGTCAGTGATCTTGTGAAGCCATTTAAATCACCATAACAAAAAAAATACCAAAATGACCCTGTTGAAGAGTTTACACACCCTATTATTGCCCCCTTGAACATCAATGAGGAGCTTTGAGTCTTTTGTGGTAGGTGTGGATGAGGTTCTTTATTTTTTCTCATGGTAAAGCAGCCCATTCTTCTTGGCAAAAAGCCTCCAGTTCCTGTAAGTTCCTGGGCTGTCTGGCATGAGCAGCGTGTTTGAACTCTCCCCACAGTGGTTCAATGACATTGAGACTGAGATGGACAATAACAGGACCTTCCCTTTATTCTGGTGGAGCCAGTGGCATCAGCGAACCACCTCCATATTTCACAGTAGGTAAGGTGCACTTTTCACCATAAGCCATCATATGATACAAAACCTTTTCCACAACTACCACAAAAGACTCCAAGCTGTCA
Organism: Proterorhinus semilunaris; assembly: GCA_021464625.1. Classification (NCBI taxonomy): domain Eukaryota; kingdom Metazoa; phylum Chordata; class Actinopteri; order Gobiiformes; family Gobiidae; genus Proterorhinus; species Proterorhinus semilunaris. The sequence goes on along the minus strand of CM038356.1, from coordinate 22,939,245 downwards.
TTGATGTTGAAGGGGCAATACATGGTATTAGGAACGAGGGTGTGTAAACTTTTCAACAGGGTCATTTTGGTATTTTATTTTATGGTGATTTGAAATGAGTTTTTCCACAATAAATGGCTTCACAAAATCACTGACCATGAATGAAAAACAAATGTTTGTGTTTTCATTCATATTCTTTGAGAAATGGCCAAAACATCCACCAGGGTGTGTAAACGTATTGGCATATGCCAATATGTTTACACACCTATATGTTTCTTGTATATTTTAATTAAGATCAAATTTACATTTTCTGTAATTGCCCCATGTGACAATACTTAAATACTGTTGTTTTTGCCACTATTCCTGTGACTAGAAAAAATAGCACTACTTTTTTGTGTCCCCACAAAGACAAAGGGAGAACTTACAAACTCCATACGAAATGGTCCCACTGGGCCTGGTAACCGAACCGGAGCCCTTCGTGCTGTACTTTACCTTATTTGCTGCCTTTTTTTCTACACACAGTCTCCAATAATTTGCTTTAAAATGTCCTTAGAAACTAAAATATTTTAGTAAATGTATCAAAGCATGTATCCCACATCCTCACCCATGCCTTTCCCCAGTCACGCTGTCCTAAACCTCACTTATTTTAACACATTGTAATATCAGATATCTGGCATTTGTGGTGAAAGGAAATCCATCTTCTCTTCCTCACAAGTCGCTAAACCTTTGTGGCTCTCGACACAGCCATTGTCCAAATTACAAATAATGCCATGCCTGTCTCCTGTGTTTAAAGGCACTGTGAAACCGAATACACCTACGGTTGCTCAAGAGCCTGGCCCTGCATATGAATCAGCTGTCATATTACCTGTGGCTATTTGAAATTACACTTTAGGCTTTCCCGCTGAAATGTATCCCAGCCTGCCAAAGAGCTGGGCCTGGTGCCAAAGTGAACTCTGTAAGCCCTTTTTTGTGGAGTAACCATTCCTGTCAATAGCTTCACTACTTTCTGTCAGTGGAGATTTATGCTCAACCCACATTGTTCCAACCACAGGTGCATCACTGAGTTTAGGAATGGAGCTGAGTGAGTGTAATAAGATGTCTACATTTACTAAAACATATCGTGTTGAAATGGTTTAAGTAAAATATCGCAATCACCTTGTTTCCATGGTAACAACATTGGACAGTCAGCGCCATACTGGGGGATAACAAACAGCTAACCTTGGACAATTAGGAAGAAACTGATCAATATCTATTTAGAATACGGCCCGGTAACTCCTACGTAGTACTGTGGTACCCTGGTACTTACAGAGGTAATTACCAGGTACTTACAGTGGTACGTTTAGGTAATTACAGTGGTACTTCACTGTGAACTTAAGTAGAAATTCTTAAATACTTAAAGTGGTAGTTTCTATGTAATAACAATGCAAGTACTATATATTTACTGGTACCAAAAGTGGTATCTGGTTCTACTTTTGGTACCAGATACTGGGTACTGGTAGTACTGGGTACTACCACCGGGGGCGGCACGGTAGTGCAGAGGTTAGTGTTCGTGCTTCACAGCTCGAAGGTCCCGGGTTCGATTCCCACCTGGATGGGCCCTTTCTGTGTGGAGTTTGCATGTTCTCCCCATGTCTGCGTAGGTTTCCTCCGAGTACTCCAGTTTCCCCTACCACTAAAACATGTACAATAGGCTAGGGGGAATGAGAATGTGATTGCGCATGGGGGACGGCGGTTGGAAATTAGCCCATGGCTACAATCCAGTGTGGCGTGTTTACATGCATGAGTGTGGCGTGTTTACATGCATGAGACCCATGTATGTTCATTAACATGCACTGTCCCGACAGTCACCGCTCTTTGTGACGGGTCAGACAAAGAGCGGTTCAGAAACCCCTTATGAGAGACCAACAGGCCCGGTTAGAACCATGAGGCCATCCTTCCGTGGACCCACCACCTGCAGGAGGAGCCAGAGGGGCTGGTGCAATGTGATTTGGGCAGCTCCAACAGCTGCCCCCACAACCTGGCAACGGACAAGTGGAAGAAAATGGATGGATGGATGTCCCGACCAAATAAACCAATAAAAAAAATTAAATACAAATTTTTTTTAGTGGTAAGTCAGTTATATATAGTAAGAATTGGCATAAAAGTGGGTTATGGTAGCTGACAATCAGATATGATTGTATTGTAAGTGTTACTGTCACCGGAAGACTTTATTATGTTAAACCTGTAAGTTAATCACAGTTGCTAATTATTTGTTAGCATTTCAGCCAATATACTTCATAATATAGCTATTTTTATGCTGTACCTCCATAGTTGTAGTAATTCCTGTTGCCTCTGACGGTAAAAAAGTAAGAAACGCTGGATAGATGAGCAGTTAGCTTTGCGAGTTCAATTCAAGTTTAGTTTGATATTATTTGCATTAAAAACATTATCCAATATGGCGGCGGATGGCATTTTTGTCATTTGACTCCCAAAAAAGATCGTAAAGTCCTAGGAGGCAGCACAAGAAGGTCCCGGGATAGTTATATAGACAGTGTGGTTGCAAATTTGTTGCTTCCTGTTGGGTCAATCAATATATGAGGTACATGAGGTCATTTCTAACCAGCAATTTTTTTCTTTGGACTAACATCATGAAATAGGAAGTTCCACTCAATCCATCCAATGATGGTGCTGGTAGTAGCTCCTGCGTTTGACCGAGGTGGTACATAGAAGGGTCACTTGGGTTGTTTGTAAGTTGTGTGAAAGCGCTGCTGGGAAGAGCTGGCATGCGACCCCGACCCACAGAGCCAGAGGGGTAATTGGGAGCAGACTGCATGGATGAGTCAGGAGCTGCGTTTATGGCACTCGTTTTGGTTTCGAGAAACTATTGATGTGTTTGTTGGAGAGGCTGAGAGACAGATGCCCCTCCTCTGTTTTGATGTAACTGGACACCCCCATCCATTGTGTCAACAGCCTTTTTCTGTAGTGTTTCGCTGCAACTGTATCTTTGATCTCTGATGCAATCAACAAATGCAAAGACAGTCACTATTTAGGATGTACATTGTCTCTCGCAAAAACCCAACGGCGTTGTTTAAACCTTCATATTTCAGTCGTCTCTCAAAATCTAAGGCTACTGGACATGTTTTAGGTGCTGTCGTTTTAAGCACATTGTGAGCCTCCCAGCGGCACCACTGGCCGCCTCAAACAATAGAAGGTAAAAGAAGAGATTTCTCTAGTAAAAGACTATGGTTAAACTGTTACGAGAAGGTCATTGTTAGGCTTGACAGGTCGGGCAAGTGTGGTCAAAGTTTACCAAGACGTTTTCCTTATGCTTTTAGGTATTTTGGCCTTGTGTTGTTCATAGCTGGTGACCTAATCATTGAAACATTTGCAATGAAGGGCCTTTCTTTCTCGATGGTCATTGGGCTGCACGGTGGCGCAGCTGCAGCCGATATCGCTCCCTCCTCACGGTAAGAAGGCGAGTGGGGCCTTTCTGTGTGGAGTTTGCATTGTCTGTTTGCCTGCAGGTTTTCCAGGTGCTCCGGTTGGTTTCCCCATACCACTAAACACATGTACAATAAGTCTCCTCTGGAGCCAGGACTCTCCTGAAAAAGAGGTGCTGATGTCAGTGGGTCTTTTGTGGTTGAACAAATACATAAATATATGAGCATTTTTGGAATACAGTAGCTCGACACTGAACTGTGAATTAAATAGTGTTATGAAATTTGCAAACGTTCTTGTGTTTACAATTGCACCCTTTTGTCCCTTTTTTAAAGTCAGACTTGTGAAATTGAACAATCCAAGTTTCTGGTGCACAAACAACTAAATAACCCTTCATTTCATGCTGTTTACTCAGAGGAGAACAGGCATCCTGCCTCTCTGCCATAATTACATCTACAGTGGCTTTCCCCGGCAGCCCAGTCATAATAAGGGAGTGTTTAAGGCATCTTCTGAGGTTATATTCCTGTCCATTCTTTCAGTCCCCAGTGGAGTTGACAGCAGGCAATTGCTCACTCACAGCCATAGACCACAATGACATGAAACACTGCCTATGTCACACTGTAGTAGCATAACAATAGAGATCTGTATTTAGAATGCATTGATAAGCTGATAATGGAGGAGAGAATTGATTGTTTGTGGTTTCCCCTTGCACTTCCTCTCTGGTCAACCTACTTTAAATGCTGTCTCATATCCATCCGCCTGTAACAATAGTGAGAGAAGGAGGAGTGCAGAAGAACAGGAACACTTTACAGGCACAATTTAAAGGAAACTTGTGAAGTGCATGGTATTTCTAGTATCTTGTCATCTCTATTTTATTTTTTGCCTTTTACAACACCTGCTACAGGCTGTAAGCTTCTTTAGTTCTGCAAGTGCATGGGGTTTTATATGAACAGACAAATATGCAAAAAGTACACACATTACATTACATACACAGCCAGTCCATATCACACGTTCATATTATGTTTTAAGGAAATGCCATTCTCCCTCACAAATCGTCTAATTGTTCACGAACTACAGAGATCTCTATCATTTAAGGTGTACATCCAGTAGATGCAAAGCTATACATTTCTTGAAGTGGAATAAAGTTGAGTAAGCTCAAATACACCGCTTGTACTTCCTTACTTTTTTTTAAATACAAGTGACAACAGATAGAAACTAGATACTGCACTGTACGTTCACACATAGTCATTGAGTTTGCCTCTTTGGCCGTTGTCCAGGGCCTCGCTTCAAAATCAGCTTGGGAACGCAGCGGGGGCCCTGAATGGGACACCGAGAGAGAAGGGGAAAACAGAGAGAGAGGGAGACTTTGCGCTGCAGAGGCCAGATCAAATTCCATTATTTATTTGGCTGAGCTTCCCTCCTCCTCCCCACACATCCCATACATCCCATCTGTACCATCCACCCTCCATTTCCTACCGTCTCTCTTTTGAACCAGGAAAAGCCCAGCCAAAGCCAGCCAGGTCAAGGAATTGCGAAAATCCCCATATCAGTCCGCGTTAGCCATGGCAGCCCCAGAGACAAATGGGCCATACATGAATAAGCACCAAAGTGTTAGCTCAAAGAGAGGCTAAAATAAGCTAAATCCTTCCCCTTTCTAACTGAGGGGAAGGAAAGATAGAGGTACGTCGGAGAGAGTGAAGGACAGGCGGAAAAGACGCTGCCAAGGCCTTTCCAGAAAAGAGTTGGCTGAACGTGCATTAGGGTGGTAAATTGCGCTTGGCACATGCAAAAGTGAGCCCCGTCTTAACAAGGATTATGTCTTTAGCCCTGTGAGGAAAGGAAAAACGTTAGGGGGCATTCAGATGTACAGAATTTCTCTCAAATCTGATACTTCTGCTTATTCTATTCATTCACTCCATTCAGTCCATGCATTTATTCTTAGTCATCCGAGGCTCGGGCTAATTTGTCCTTATTAGGTGCTTGATTGTCACAGAGATCTCAAACAAAAGCAGTTTTTCGAGGCACAAACTCCACACATGACGTCATGAGCTGTATCTGCAGCCAGGGCCCTAACAGTGGGCTGCGGTGATGGAGCGATGGGGGGGGTTCAGGATTTTATGAGAAGCAGCTGTTTTTGTGGAGAACCAACATCTCACTGACAACAGCTCAGAGGCCAGATAACAGCCACTGACAGCACCTCGCATACGGCCAGATAGAGCGAAAGAAACCAGCGCTTTCAGATCAGGACATTCAAACACAGCAGAAAGCGACACCAGCGGAGACAAAATGAGGGCAAATAATTTTTCCACAGTGGGTTTTTGGCGCTATTTGTGGTTTATTTCAAGGGTTGGATTGCGTAAAGATACAGCGCTGAATGTTTGTGGTGGAGTGGAAATAATGCAACACAAATCTTACATTGATAAACTGAATCCAAAGATGTCCAATTTAATTATCTACAATGAGTCCTAAGTTTTGACCAGCTAGGTTCTGACCTTCTTTGTGTTTCAAGCTTATTCGCGAGGACCAGGATGCCTTTCAATATTCATATCATTTTTGTGGCTAATAGTGAAAAGCCGAAAGGAAAGAAGATGTCTGGAAGAAGTCCAGTAACTCGCATGTTGTTGTGAACAAATGGTTCATCTGCAGATAAAGATCTACAGAGATGAGTTATGTAACTGATGCTTGTGTCTGATGTCCCCGATTTCACCCCGAACTCAAATTGTGTGACTATCTCATGTTGTTGCGGGCATTTGGCATCATCGACTGTTTACAGTGAAGTGATCCTGTTTATTCAGGGGAGATCGGGGATAATGGTGTGAGCGTATAATACTGAATGATACAAATCAGATCAGCTCCTCAAATGTCTGACAGCACTGTGCAAAAGGCTGAAACAGGGTTGGAAAAAGTTGCACGTAAAAGCTGACATTAGTGAAAATAGACTTTTATGTGCTGTGCTATTCCAATTACGAAGATTTTTTTTTATCATTTGTGAATAAGCTAGTTGTTTATGTTATCAGTACAGGTGTGAAACTTGCTTCCATACACATTCTTGTGAAGAATTGCGATTAGAGGTTGACCGATATGGGTTTTTCTAAAGCCGATGCCAATTTTTGAGGATTTTTATTGGCCAATGCCGATATGCATAGCCGATATTTTTTGCCAATTTTTCCAAATGTCTTGTCTAATCCTATAGCCTAAAAACATAAATACTTGGCCACTCCACAGTGGCCGATTTTATTTGATTACTTTAGGTCAGCCATTCCCAAAGTCCGGGACGCCGCGGACTTTGCATTTGTATTATTTTGCAGAAAAAATAACATACAAAGTAACATTTTGCCATGATTGTAGGCTAAATACTGGTTTAAAGTAGTATAATGTACCTGTATTTTTTCCATGTACTTGTTTTGTAGACAAGCTTTGAGGGGGGGTGGCCTGCAGGTCCTCTGAGGCCTCCCAGGGAGCCCTGGACCCCACTTTGGGAACCACTGCTTTAGGTGATTCAATCATAGTTTCTGTCTCCAGCTTTGATTAGTTGCCGTTAGCGTTAGCATACTGTTGCTAGCTGCGGCATGTTGCAAAAATACAATTGCGGAGGTTAAAACTAACTCAGCGATTGAATTCTCCAGGTTCTGTGTTTCAAAATGACATGCAGCATGTTCATATTGACGGAGGTTTAGTGAAACTAACTTTAATCAAACTTGTAGCTAACCAATTTTCATTGCAACGTTTCTCTGGTTCCCTGAGGCTATGAAGTTCTGTGGGGAGGGGACGGACCGTCATTCCGACACACCGCCATTCCGACACCCCGCTATCCCGACACCCCGCCATCCCGACACACCGTCATTACGACACCCCCCGCCATCCCGACACCCCGCCATCCCGACACACCGTCATTACGACACCCCCGCCAATCCGACACTTTTTGGTACCGCTATTCCGACAATCATTTTGAGCGTGTCTGTTTGCCTTCTGTCAACGCCACCTTCCCTGTTCATCCCCGCTGTCGGCCCAGGGGTGCAGAGGCTCGTGTGATGGTTTTGGGCAAAGGCAGTGACAGGTGCAGCTAGTCTGTGTTTCACCACAAAGCGCTGAAGTCCGCGGTTAATACGCCGCGCACTGTTGGACGTTTTCCACTCAGACACTGGAGCTGTCGCTCAAGGCTTTAAGACAAGCGCACGCGCCGCTCACAGCGCTGACCGAGCCACGCGCTCCCCTTCGTTCAAAACACTGTCCGAAAGCAAGTCCTTCTCCACAAAGCAGCGCGCACGGGTGTGCGTATTTGGGGGGGTGCAGGCGCACCAGTTCAACCCTAAACTAAGTCATATGCTCCTGTCACTGTGTGACACGGGCAAACACTGACTCTATCAAGACAAACAATAGCAATAAACACACGCGCTTTATGTCACATGAGTCTGTGCAACAGCAGCACATTCAGCCAGACTTTACTCCACAGAATCAGCATAAAAACACTCACTGTGCACTCCATCATCTGTCGTAGAACTCTTCACCTCTTTATCCACGACTCTCACTCGTCTGGTCCATCATTAGCTCCATTTGGCAAAACGTATTTTTCGTAATCCACAACAACAGGTCTGTCTCCACCTGCTGCACATGTCAACAGTTGTAAATAAGCCTTAAGCAAGGCCGCGTGGGAGATGCGCACTTCTCACTCTCCCTTTTTTGTCCACAAACGCGCGGAAATTCGGACAAATAATTATATAACAGTGACTGAATGGAATTAAGAAGAGCTTTTTTAAATAAGTAAACCGTGTTTGTGCCACTGTTTCATCATTGCAGTTATGAGAACGATGCGAAAGACAAGTAGAAAAAAAAAACACGTACCAACGATCAGGGGAGACGCACAGGCATTGTCTCTTCATTCATCAGGCAAAACGTAAAACAATAATAATTGTTGATAATTATCTTGTGTGTCGGAATAGCGGCACGTTTCATAAAAGATAATGGTGTCACCACTCCGACAAAGGGTGAAAAAAATTGTCGGAGTGGCGGGACGTTTGATAATAAATGGAAACACCGCAATTCCGACAATTAGAACTCAATGTCGGATTAGCGGTGTGTCGGAATGGCGGGGTGTAACCCTGTGGGGACTTGTTTTAAAGCCCTGACTTCGCTCTATCACTCTATCACTTTCAGTCGGCTTTTATCGGCACTAGATCGGTCAATAGCTGATATTGTAAAATCCCCAAATATCGCTAAAAAAAAGTTTGACATGTAAGCGCTCCCTCATTGTTTGTAAACACAAAAAAGCAGACATTTAACTTTTAATAGTTTGTTACGTAATTGTTCAGGTATACAATATTATGAGCAAAATAAAAGCTCATAACTTCACTTAAAAAAATTAAAATTAAAATTTCAACCAGATGCAAAACACTTCTTTGCCCAATCTCTCCCTGCGGTTGCTGAACCACACTTCTTTCCCTGTGTCTTGGCGTCACACCTCACAGGGCTCTGAGCTGATGGGGATGTTTTTATTGGCCTCAGCAGATGGTTTCCTCAGACCTCTGTATTGTTGTGGCAGCTATCTTGGTCTTGAGGGTCAGCATTACAATTGTAGGCAGTAGTTGTAAGACACAAAAGGTGTAGTAAAGCAAAGAACAATAGTAATAGAATAGAAACGAGTAAAACTGTCTGAGTTTTCATGAGACACCGAGACAGGTGTCATAGTAAATCACGTGAGACATCCAATTTGTTTTTATGTTTTTTTGTTTGTTTGTTTTTTATGTAGAAATGAGCTCCTCCGCTGGCTAGAAGATAACACACTTCTTAGGGATGTGCATTTGACGTCCACAGATCTTCAACAACATGTTTAGTAACTTCTAGCAATCTAGACTTTTTTCTTGTTGGTGACAGTTTGTTATTCATTTACATGCTACACAATATCCTCCTTAGTTTCTCCTCCAGTGTTGTTGTGATAACCCTGGTGTCTTTATCTTCATATAATTTTGGCAAAATCTTCTCCGCTCTGTGGTTAAACTAGAAGGCTCTGTACATTCTGTATCCCTGCTCTTTCTGTTATTGATTTCCCACCCCCCACCCCACAAGCAGAGACTGTTTCCCCTCAAACATGTGACCCCTGCCTGGTTTGCAGCTGAAAATAATTTGTGTTATTGTGCATAGCTGACTTAAGCCCTCCTTCTCTTGTCTTGCTCCGAGGGGGTATTTGTGGGGCTTAGACCAAATTCAGTTTATGGATTCTCTAATAATGTAAAAATGTGTAGAGTTCATCCTCAACGTGGGGCAGTTTGCTTGCCTTAGACAACTTTATTGATCCACATCTATTTCAAGGGTTTTCTTTATTTTCTGGTAAAAATCTGACTTTAAGCATTCATCTTTATTCATGTTAGGAATTGCAGAGGGTTTGAGATCATTTTTGCAACTATAGAGTTGGGTGAGGAATACTAGTCCCCAAGAATTCAGTATGCTTCACTAGTTTGCCTAACCATTGGAACGTCTTTAAAATGCAGAGAGGATTCGAAGTGGAACTGCAGCCACCACAGCTACGACTATTAATAATAAAGCTATTACGATTACACCAGTGGAACGACTAATACATCTCAAAGCAGCCCTTTACTTACCATTATTTTGATCTTAAACTCAAGAGATTCAGATTTTTTACCATGGCCAAAACTACTTTGACATGTTTACAACTTAATAACACTAAAATATCAAGTTACCTTCACATTTGTGTGGTTACAGGCAGGGGGCACTTTCCTTTGCTCTTCTCATCCAGGAAGTATCGCTTCAAAATAACCACCCAAAGGACCAATTATGTTCTATTACCCAAGAGCCAACACTTTACGTAATCTTCAAAATTACTGCCCCCCCCCCCTCCTAAAAACGGCCAATTTCAACAACAATTTGTGGAATTTGTTTCAATGGGACTCACATTCTTCACATTGTCAGAAAGAGTAGAGAGAGAGGGAGAGAGAGAGTGAGCGGTCAAGAGGATTTTGGGCCAAGGCCGCCGGGCTCAGGAAATGTTTAACGGCCTCCAAACACCCCCAAAGTATCCCATGAACATCTGGAACAAGTCCCACACGCCGATCCATTTGCCGGTCCGTATACTACGAGCTGCTGGCTGGCAGGATGGAAGGGCCGCAGAGGTGTGCTTTATAGGCTTTGTTGGGTTTGGTGTGGGGGGGGGGGGGGGGGGGGGGGGGGATGAAGTGAGTTTGAGTATGTTGGGGCGCATTTAAATTTTATGTGACGTTAAACCATGAGCAGTTAGATCACACAAAATAAAAGAACAAATATGAACAAATACAGCAAACAGGAGGTCAGAAATAATGGGTTAAAGTTGATGCAGGAAATACATACTACACTATACTACAGTGCCCCCCCCCCCCCCCTCCCCCCCCCCCCCCACACACACACATTTGCTGTGGAACTGTGTCACTGATCTTCTGTAATGTCCAAACAAAGATCCAGTGTTTTCACCAAGATCTTGTTATGATGTTGGGGGAGTGTGACCACAGTGCAAAGCTTTCTCCAGCACATCCCAGAGATTCTCAATGGGGTTAAGATCTGGACTCTGGGGCGGCCAATCCATGAGTGAAAATGATGTGAGCTCGACTGATCTTGACATTGTCATCTTGGAATAAGCCCATGCGATCAGGGTAGAACAAATCCATTGATGCGATAACCTGGTCATTGAGGACGCTCGGGTCGTCAGTTTATCTCATTCTTTCAGTGTTGCTGAACTGAGACCTGACCAATTGCAGATTTAATCTAGGTGACTTCTTTTTTGGGGTCAGGCCCTTGGCTGCTTGTTATATCTGCATTATGGTGGCGCAGAGGTTAAAGCTCCTGCCTCACAGGCTGGGTGGAGTTTCCATGTCCTCCCTGTTTTTTTATTCTGGTGCTCCAGGTTCTAGTACCTCAGAGGTGGGCGAACTGGGGGCCGAGGGCCGGGTCCGTCCCGCCAAGCAATGTTGTCCGGCCCTTGACTCTCTTTCTATAATTTGTTCTACTTTTTCTACAGCGAATTACGTATGTCAGAGACACCATTGCCACCCCCAGAGTAAACTCAAATGGGTCTATATATTTTTTATTTATGTATTTCATTCAAAAGTGACATGAAAATATATACATCAAAACTGCTTCATTAAAGTCAATGCAGTTTGAATGAAAAGGATGTTTTCTTTTTTGTATATAATATTTACAATTACCATCAAACGAGTTCCAGACATAATTATTTTAAATCATGATTATAATTTAGCATTTTGCAATGCGTGAAACTTGCAGCTGCAGAATTAAGTTCATGTTATTGTTGGTGTGGCCCTCCAACTCAATTCAGGTTACTCATGGGGCCCCTTGTAAAACAATAATTGCCCACCCCTGGAGTACCTGATTCTCTGTGAAAGCACCAATTACAGATGGATGATTTCAGGATTAAAGGTTTTTTTCCCTGGTTGTTTTTGTTGTATCCTTTGTGCTTCTATGATTGATAATGCCCACTTCACGCGTCTATTCATTTATTCATGTCTGATTGCAGGATGCCAGCTGCTAGCACCATGACCGGTGGACGAGCCCTGCTGCTCTGCACGAACACTGACAACTGCATCTACCAATCAGTCAGCGGGTGCGTATCCACAGAAAGCCCCCCGCTGTTACACCCCCAATCCATCTCTGCATCAGGCTCGCATTAAATATGAATGATGCCGGGCGGACAGTGCTGACCCTGCTATTGTTCTGTTCTCCTGAGTAAGCTTTAGACATCCTTTCCTTCAGGGTCAGCCGTGACACAAAGTCCCTGAACCAGTGCGCTGGGTGGAACAGGGTTGGCCATCTGTCGCACCCCCCTGACCACTGGCCACTGTCCCATGTACCCTTCTTCTACTTTGGGTATTATTATTATGAAGGGATTAGGCTTCTATCAATCAGTGGGAGAAGTCATGCTTGGGGCTGTTTTCGACACTTAAGTTTAGATGGTTTAGCTGACTTACCACTTACTTACTTTTTATGTACAACTAAAACCTGTAAATGAGTGGGCCAAAGCCACAGGGCCATGGGTTTAGAACAGCAACAGGAGCACTAGTGGTTTGTAATAGAAAAAAAAAGAGAAAACCCTCAGTTTGAAACACAAGCAATATAAATTTTCTTTTCCATATGCCACATGTCTTCTGTGCTCATTCGACCTACTTTTTGTTTTTCCCCTTGGTTGCTTCATGCCTAATATACTGCTGTTTTAACTTAGGCCATAGAGTGCCTTTGTGTGTGTTGGGGGTGGGTGATCAGCCGTCCAGTTAAAGACCACTTCCTTGTGCTCATATAGTTTCAATGTCATTCTGTTCTTTACCCAGACATCTCAAAGGAAATCTGAATGGAGGATTATCTCAAAGACCCTTCCATGATTTTAAAACTTTATCGCTAAGTATTTAACAAATCCACTACAAAAAAAGACAATGTAACAGAAGTAAATCGTAAACTTGGAAGTAGCGCTGATGTGCTGTTAGCAGGCCAGCTGTTGTTAGAATTACCGGGACGTTAATGCTTTGTTCAGCATGTCTAAGAAATAGTGAGGAATTAGTTTGGGCCATGGTTAACAGCTGAAACTACTTCCTTTTGGTATGGAATGAGCAAAGGATTGAGAAAAGGATGAGAATGTGAAAAAGGATTGGGAGCCAGATTGAACTAAAACAGTGTATTACCACGCGTACAATCGGTGGGACCAGCACCATAACTTGAGACTTGCTCTCGATTCCACGACTCTTGTTTTCACATTCATCCGTGTCATCCAAAGTCACTCAGCGAGGCCATTATTTCCCTTCCCTTCTTAGAAACACGGGTTTAATCAACGCCTGGGCCTCGGTCCAAAAAAACAACGTTGCGTTTTTGTGGGTCAGCTGTAGAAAAGAGAAGCTTCACGTCCTCAACGCCATCGCTCATGCGCGGACACTTTCTTCTCAGCTCCAGAAATAACTTTGTGTGTGTGGAGCTTGTAAACTTTGACCCCTAAACCGAAAGTTCACGCTCTGCCGTGACCCAGTCATGTTGAAGGAGTGACTCACCGCGTCTGAGATCTTTAACTGGAATTCCTGTTTAGCTTGTAAAGCAAAGATCCATTTGAGGGTAATTCAGTGGGCTGCTTCACACAGCTCCTTGAATGAAAATGTATTCACGTCGGGATCTTCTTAAGTCATGGTACAGAGAGCCCGTCTCCTGCTGCTGCTTTAACACAATTAGATAAATCCAAGCAATTAAGAATTTTAATAATGTATCTGTTTTTTGTTCATATTATAGAAAAAGGTTCTCCGGGGCCGAGGTTGTTGTAACATTAAAACTTTCTGTTTGAGATTTTCTCACAATCGCAAATACCACCCCTGCCCTCTCTTCCAGGCTCCAGTGCTGTGGCTTGAAGCTGAGAGACGCCCCATCGGCTGTGGTGCCTCAGCCCGCGGAGGAGTGCGGGACGACGGGTAACAGGGTTAGGAGTGACCCCTCTGTGCCCCCGAAGCGTCCCGTCTCCCCTATAGTCCAGAGCCCGCCTGATATCATGCTGGCCCAGAGAAGAACCACCACCAGCGACTCACGGACTCCTAATATCGAGAACGGTTTATGCGGCACCAAAGTAAACAATAACAAAAGCTCTGCCGGAGTGAAGCCGGCCAGTATTCGGGATAAGATATCTCAATGGGAGGGCAAGAAGGAGCCGGCTCTGGGGGGTATAACAGAAACCGAGACAGTACGAAAAAAGGACGCAAAAGGTTCCGAAGTTCAGAGATCGGACAGTAAGAGGTTTGTTAGCTGGGAACGGCAGGACTCGGGAAAGGAAAATGTTGGAAAACTAGACATGAAGCCCAAAACTGCGGAGGGCAACAACAATAAGGACTTGATCCTGGAGAAGGCAAAGCCAACGGAGCAACCTCAAGACAAGAAAAATGTTTTAATTCACGTGAAAAAGTTGGAAAAAGCTACAAAGAACTCTCCGTCTCTGGCATTTCCAGGGAACTACTTCTGCCCTCCGTCCAGAGAGGAGCAGGAGGAGAGCGAAAAGAGGACCACCGAGCCCATATTCGGGACCTTTGATGTGGTTCGGACCGGATCGAGGCGGAGGAGAGATGCAGAGAATGTGTACAGTGAACCGGGCGCCCCGTCTATAAACCCCCTTCCGAAACCGCAAAGGACCTTCCAGCACCACACTCCGCCCACCAGCCCGGTCTCAGGTCCCGGGAAGGGGAAGAGGAACCTGCCCCCTCTGCCCTCCATCCCGCCTCCGCCTTTACCCACCAGCCCTCCGCCGGGGGTCTGTAGGAGGGTCTGGTCCGACAAACCACGGGATGCCAACAACAGGTGAGGAGTTTCCGTTTTAATGTAAAGATAAAAAAGAACATTTGTAAGGGGGATTATTCTGGTGTTGACTCAAAAGCCTGGCCACATTTGTTTCTGCTTATAGTTTTCACACGCAAAGCTCTCCATGCCACGTAGCAAAACATGAGCTGAGAATGAGAAACAACCCGGCGTTTAACAATTAGTCGTACTTGTAACAACAATACCCGTGCTAAATCGACTGAAACAAATTGCTCAGGTCACGTTAGCCGTCTCTTTCTCTCGGTGTAATGCCCCCTCCCCCCTCCATCGCTCCCATCCAGAGGTGAATATGTGAAACATCTGCTGTAAATCAAAACCGCAGTGACATCATGGCCAGCCTCAGAAACACAGCTCAACATGAGTAATGCAGCTTTAGTCCGGCTTTTCTATACTATTCAAGGAGACGTCAAAGAGAGACCATTTTGACCATGACAATGATGTAAGTGACAGTGTATATACTGTAAATACAATAGGCTAAACAAAAGCCGAATATAAAGGGTTACTGTGACTCCAACTGTAGGCTTTGTAAGATAGCAGTTCAGGATGAAAGGAGGTGGAGAACGGGGAGAGACATTTGGCAAATTGTTGGAGCCGGGATTTGAACCTTCACCCTGAGGACAGAGCTGTGTTCTCCTATATGATCTGCAGCGTTGCCCAGTGGCATGTAGCCTATACATGCCACTGGGTATTTTAACTAATGATACTAATGATACCCCCTCGGGCGACGGTGGTGCAGAGAGTAAAGCGGGTCGTCTTGTGATCAGAGGATCGGCGGTTCGAATCCCGCAGGTGTACACTGTCGTTGTGTCCTTGGGCAAGACACTTTGCCCTTTCCTCCAGTGTCTGTGTGGATGAGAGTGAATGGGTGACTGGTGATGTAAAGCGCTAAAGCAGGGAGGAAGGCTATATAAACGTGCCTATTGACCATCAATCGGTTTGGATAAATGTTCACATTCCATTCACGTTAGGAAAAAAAGAGTCTGTGGCGCAATCTATATTTTGATTCTGCTGAAAAAGGCTCTACAGGTTAAGCCTTAGTATACAGTAGTCAGTATTTAGTGATTTTGGGGGTTAAGTATTGTTAACAACCTCATGATGCGACATGTGTTGTTATACGTTTTGATTACAACTGAGGTAATATTATATTCCTTTTTTTGTTTTGTTTTTATTTGCGTATCACGTTACAGGAGCCTTGGCGCAATAATGTATTAAGGAGTGAGTCACAACACACTTCTGATACTGTATAACAACCCCATGATTTCAATGCAATAACGCAAGTTATTACCTATTTGATTTGAACACTGGTAGCTATGTACGTATTTGTGCAACACCAGGGACCAGTATTCTTGATAATTAGAAAAATACAGACCGACTGGACCCAGGGGCTAAATCTATCATAGTTCTTATTTGTTAACTATTATGTTTACATGATGCACAGCATCAAAACAGTTTCACTAATTGAATAAAGGGATTTTTTTTACATGGCCTTGTGTTGTCAGAGACTGCCCTAACATCTACAAATCAAATGTGTTTTAATGTATATATTTCAAAACCGCAACTACTCATTGCTTCACATTCTTTCTCGGCTGCTTTACATTTTAATAGCTTTCCTAAAGCAGTGCTCATATTCAGATGGTAACAATCAAACGCACTGGGCTCTATAGGGAGAGTCAAAAATGTGAGTGCTGCAGTTTTAGCTGAACATGTATTGTATTGTTGGAGGTCTCGCTGGTCCAGGGTCTTGGTCTGGGGCCTGTTGTTCTGAGTTTGGCTTGAGTTTGCTGCATTCCTGTCCATATGAAGAGGCCTCCCTGGATCTTTTGTTCAGTTCGAATCTGTTCACTTCAATGTGGCTTTTGCTGTGTGTAGGTTATGTGCCTTTGAGACTTAATTTATCGGTATCCTGCATTTGAGAAGCAGCCCAAGTGCAGAAAATGGTTAGCAGGGGACGAGGTCAACATGTTATGGAGACCCAAAGCATTTAATTGTGAATTTGCAAGATTAAGGACGAATTCATTTCAAGGAATGCCTCTAATGCCAAGAAACAAGAGACTGATGCTAAATGTGGAAACTGGCCCAGGTATGAATAATCTTGGGTTTAACCGATATGCAGAACAAAATGAGTTGTTTGTTGACGCCAGGAAACCCTGTCATACAACAATTGTTCCTTGAATTCTGTATAGTGTAAGATACTTTTCACAAGAATGATCCACGTTATACATCTGCTATTCTACTTTGGTACTTAATTATTGTGCTTTTTCCGTTCAGACTTGTCCATTTATCTAGACTTTGAATTGGCACAGAGAAAAGAGTCTTGTGACTATGAGGCACTATTATTATTTATTTTGTTATTTTGGAGGCCATTGAAGTCAAAGGAAAAGTGGCTTAGCGACATAGCAAAAAAAGATTTTTTTTTTTCCCCTTTCATATTTAATACCAGTCTCATTTTTACCATTATGTTACCATTCAACACATAAAAATGTTTTCCCCTCCAAACTTTGTTCTGTTACTGTCCCTGGATTGACTGTAGACCTGATGTTTAAAAAGTTGATAACTGTGATTGAGATTACGATTTGAGTAGATGTGTATTGATCGCACTGCCCACACTGTAACGGTTAACAATTGCGTTCAATGTTTACACCGATTTAGAATCAATGTTAAGTAGTGGTTAACATTAAGGCTAAAAGACGTGAGAGTCCAATGCATTAACAGTGCACCTCCAGGAACCCATTATGTGACGCAAGGTGAGATGAAGCCAGGCTGCGTCTATAAACTTTTGAGCTGACTCTAATTGGCCTAAAGTGCGTTTATGTGGCCGACCCACGTGTCCCGATGTACGTGCACTTCTTCCTCCTCTTCTTTAATCTTTGGCTCTGATTAAACTCTCCTGTGGTCATTCAGAAGTGGCAGATGGAAGCGACACACGGTTCCTTTCTGCCTCATTGGAGCATTATAAAGCTATTATCGCGCACACATTTTTTTTTAAAATATTATAATTTTTTAAAGGGTCCAAATCCATTCCTGGTCCTTCCTGTTCCGGTCTGACATGTGTGATGCGTGTGATGTGTTTCAGGAAGTCCTACGAGTTCGAGGATCTGCTGCAGTCGTCCACCGAGGGCTGCAGGGTGGACTGGTACGCTCAGTCGCGGCTCGGACTCACACGCACTTTATCAGAGGAGAACGTCTACGAGGACATCATAGGTACAGAAGGTCCCCTGCACTCAGTGAGCCAAACGAGCCAAAACAACAAGGGAGACAGTTTGGAGATGCTCTGACAAGGAGATGGGCCATATCTTTCCATTGCCCTTAACCGCTTAACCCCCACCTGAACCGAGCACATTTTTCTCCAGTTTGGCTTGACTCAAATCTAAAAACTTTCAATGCCTATTGCTGGGTTTCAGGTGACATCACAGCGTTCTAAAGGCCTATAATATTATATAGAGGTGAAATTATTTAGTTTTTAAGGACACAGAGAGATCATGGACCCAGTGACTGATATTAATGATTATTTTTGTAATTCATACATTTTCTTTTTAGATACGACTCGTGAAAGTGTAATGCAGTTAATAGGAAACACTGGCTCCTGCCCCCCCACTGGGTCCGGTGACATCATCACATTCTAGAACCTGAAAACAACCAATAGGCCAGAGTGACCCCTCATGTGAAAGCTAAGACACGCATAACCGATTGTGAAAAATGTCGCCGCGTTTTTATCGCATTTTTGAAGCGTTGTTGCCATGTTTTTGTCTCTTTTTCACAGCTTTTTTTGTTGTTGCTTTTTTGTCGTTTTTTCTGCGCTTTTTTGTCACTTTTTTGTGGCTTTCCCGTGGTGTTTTTGTCCCGTTTTCGTCACATTTTCTGTGGCTTTTTTCATCACTCTCTTTAGTCATGTTGGGTTAAGAGGTCGAGACATAACGAAATCCACCTGCTGCTTCTGAATATTCACACTTCACTGTGATTGGTTACACCCCCCCGTCACTCACCGAGACTGACCAATAGGAGGAGCGCGTAGACCTGCAGTGAACAGTAACGCCCGGCATCACGATCGCCCCGAATCAGGTTCCAAAATCGAAAGCCAAAACTTCTTGCTTCAAGCTTCTTGACTGGAGAGCAACAGTGTAATACCTAATTTGAAAGCTAAGACCAACAAAACGGATCGTGACTTTTTGTCGCAGCGTTTTTGCCACATTTTGTAATGCGTTTTTTTTTAATCATGTTTTCATCTCTTTTTGCTTTTGCGTCGCGTTTTCGTCAGTTGATTTTGGGGTCACATTTTTGTCGCTATTTTGACGCTTTTTTCAATAAGCTTTTTTAGATTTGGGTAAACCCAAACTGGAGAAGGATTTAAGAGTTTAAAATGTTAATTTAGTGCCCAACACGGGATGTCATGTCACACAAATAATATCATCTGTTTTCAGCTCTAAATCAAAAGCCAGCAGACCTTAATAACAAGCTGTATATTTGCACCTAATTTACAAACAGCTTGTAAAAAAATGTTCAAATTACTGGTCCCTGCATACATGCCCTTGCTATATCTTTCTATATTATACATATTTACGGAGCTCAGAAACAAAGGTAACAAAGAGGCCAAGCAATACTCCGCATGTTTTCTCTGCTGCACTTTTATTAAAACTATGAGCAGTGTGCCTACCTCATTGTCTCAGTGTTATCTTAACCCTACTCAGTGCCTGTTCATTTCATAACTTACAATAGAGCCCTTGTGTGGTCTTAGCTGCGGTTAGCTCCTGTGATTGTAGGTGCAGCAGGGGGTGCGTTAGCTTCAAAGTTGCTACTTCAGAGTGTGTGTGACTTTCATCAGTTTTATACAAAGTCATACAGCGTGATATTTCACCCGTTATAATAGAACGGGCACTCATTTCATGATTGTGTATGTGAGTTGCCTTACCCTGAATGTAGTTTTCAAAGCATTACGGTACACTTCTTCAATGAGAAAGAGCAGGTCCTCTTTGAAGCAGATGGACAGAACATCCTTTAACTCCTACAGGCCACATCTGGACGGGTGATTGATTTAACAGAAGGGGGACATGGAGAAAGAGTGAGACGGGGGGGGGGCATAGAGTTTGGAAAATTACCAAACCCCCTTATCCTTTATCTATAGGGGAAGGTGAAGGGCTAAAGTTACATCGACTGATTTAGCAATGTCCTTCACATCTGGAGCAGGAGTCATCTGGAAAAATAAACATGGATGATTTAAAAGCAATGCAGACGGTTCATAAGGAGTGACGGGCCAAAGGCAAACGTGTTACGCAATGTGCCCTGATTGTTACGGCAAGTTATCATGTGCTAGAAAAACCTTTATAGTGAAGACGGTTCTAGTCTTTTTCAATTATTGTAGCCTTGGTTTTGGATGAAACTCTGTGTATTTGCTTATCATCGTGGTATCATCATCGTGCTTTTTGTGGTTTTTCGAAGATCCTCCATCAAAGGAGAATCCCTATGAAGATATTGAGTTAGAGAGGAGCTGCTTGGGGACCAAATGTTACTCACCCATGTCCTCATCCCCAGTGCCTGATACTCCTACAAAGGTACAACCCACAAAATAGAGATAAAAAAAAAAAAGGGAGAAAATGTCAATAAACTTTATTCTTTATTCTTTATTCTTCATTCTTATTCTTCATTCTCCAGACATCGTCTAAACCTGGCTTCTTCCGGCAAAACTCAGAAAGGCGAAGCTTCAAACTCCTGGAGCTGCGTAAAATCAACAGAGACACTGGGATCTCGTCACCGTCCCGGATCAGCCCGCCCTCCACCCCCAGCAGCCCCGACGACACGCCCTGCCTCTCCGGAGACCCCTACAACCGCAGGCGCCGGAAGATACCCAAGGTACATTTATACACTGAATTGTTACAGGACTATGAGGTATGAGATACTTCGCTAATATGCCAAGCTAAACAGTATTGTAACTGTTTTATTTGGATGTTAAATATATACTACGGTTTACAGCTTAAAGATATAGGCTCTCAGTCATGCAGGTCTTTTATTGTTGTAGAGACAAATATAGTCAGCTGAACTGGGTGGATTGAGTTGAGGACTTTTCAACTCCATGTTCACAGTATTGTCTGTAACATTAAATAGGCCACATCCAGTTGATGATATTTGAAAAACTCCAAAACGCCGCATCCATAGTTTTTCTTTACAGGATACAGAGTAATACACATTTTCATGGATGGAAGAATGGCTTTGTGACTTTTAAACAATTTTTGTCATGAACATAAATGTCTAAAGTGCAACAAACCCCAAAAACCTACCAAAACATGGCTTACCTGCTTAGTTACCGTGCAGTCAGAATATTATGTCTTCTTATTAAGAAACATTTTTTCCTGACACGTGAACATTTCAGTGTGTTTTGCGGTAATCTCTTTCAGATGGTGTTGAAAATCAATGCCATATTTGAGGCTCGACGAGGGAAGAAACGAATGAAGAAAGTTTCTCAGTCGACAGAGTCCAGCTCAGGGAGAGGTGGGACCGTAAATCTCAAAACACCATCTACATCATAATATAGTGTGCTTTATAACGCAGCGCATACATTCAAAGCATGACCGTATTCACAAGATTGATGTTTTATTAGATGTTATCATGCAAACTACAAATCCAGAAACTTTAACTTGAAATGTATTCCATATAATTGATTGATGATTTGTTGAATCAAATGTTATGTCATTTCCAGTTTTTTTCTTTTTTAAAGCGTTTTTCATCATTGCAAAAAGACACTTCATTAACTGTTAAAACAGTCAACCTTTCAATGTACTGGACGTGAACAGTTTAACCCTTTATAGTGCACTGTGAAATAAATAATGAAATACTTTGGAATAAATAATTTCAACTTGAGAGTGTTATTGTGGGGCATAACACAAGTTTGTTCTGTTTTAACATTTTCAAAATTGTTCAATATCATGCAGAAAATCAATGTGAGCGAAGTTACCACATTGGGTTCCTTGCCCTAAAGTGGTCAAAAAAGAATACAAAGGTGTATATATAAAATATACAAAAGGTACTTGCAGGTCTCGGAGGGTGCTGCTATTCATTTTAATGATCACACCTGTCATAGGCAAGAGCTTTTGTAATGTGATTGTGCTTTACATGCAGTGGGAGGGGTCCGTCACCTCCAATATTGTTTATCTAAACATTTTACTAAAAATAACCTTTGGCAACATTAAAAATAGTCCTAGGGTTTACTGTTTCTTTTTTCAAGAAAACACTAAGTATGAATAATAGGTGCAACGGGCATGTCCAAGTATGGATAAAACTAATTCACTAGGTTTAAATTTCATGCTGTAATTTGACTCATTTCACTACGTCCTCCAAAAACAAAACACATATATCATCACTTAGCACAATTATTCACAAATAAAATGGGTGAGTTTCATCAACACCATAGTTTTCAAGTTATGTAAAGAAACGTACCATGAATTTAGCCAGACTTGGGTCTTTTTCAGACTTCAGAATGAACAGGAAGTTGAGAGCGCGGCCGGTCTCTGCTGATTGGTCAAATGCCACAGCAGTGGGATCTGTGATCTCTTCTGATTGACTGAGTGACGACTACACGCTTCTTTACCTTACACTGATGTGCAGCAGGGAGGCCATAAAGGGTTGAATATGTTTTAGTAGTTCTTCATTAGTAAATAATAATGCATTGGTTTTATATAGTGCTTTTCTGGACACTCAAAGACGCTTTACATTGCACTATTCATTCGCTCCATACCTGGTGGTGGTAAGCTACTATTGTAGCCACAGCTGCCCTGGGGTAGACTGATGGAAGCGAGGCAACCAGTCTGCGCCATCGGCCCCTCCGACCACCAGCAACCACTCACTCACTACTTTCGCCAGGCTTCCTGGTGTTCCTAAACGGTCTCCCATCCAAGTACCGACCAGGTCCTTCCCTGCTTAGCTTCAAAGATCTGACGGGATTGGGCAGAGCAAAGGCGGTCTGGCCACGAGTACTCTATCATGTGCTCACTCATATAGATCAATGTATGACCTTCAAGCTCACAAACAGTGCTGTATTCGTTAGTTCATATTAGTTTAATCAGGCACTGGCCATATTGCTCTTTGAACGCTGTATAAAGCTGGTGAACTTTTTTCCTGATCAGATTTTTCTCCTTCCATTGTAGTCACAGATGAAAACAGTGAATCAGAGAGTGACACAGAAGAAAAACTAAAAGGTAAGAGAATACATTCAGTGGTAAAATGTGGCCGGAAAAAGGTTTTTACCTGCTTAGAATTCAAAACTAAGCATTCACTGTGTATCAATAATTTGTCTGTAATATATCCGGTAATTCTTGATGAGACCTATTCGGACTCTTTTAGTGAATGAACTGAAACATGCCCTCTGGCTTCTCTTTAGCTCACAGTCAGAGGTTGGTGTCGGTCCAGTCCATGCTGCAGCAGACGGGGAAGTATCGGACGCTGGAGCGGGATCTAATGGAGCTGCAGGAGAGAAAGCTCTTTGAATACTTTATTGTTGTCGCGCTTCACAAAACCAAGGCCGGGGTCCCGTACCTGCCCGAGGTCACGCAGCAGTTCCCCCTAAAAGTAAAAACTAAAAGTTACCATTCTCTGCAACATTCAATACCTATTACTGCACAATATAGAATCCATGTATAGAAGATGTACTGAATGATATGAGGTGCGGTTTTATCTGTTTCTCCCTCATGTGCAATCATCATTCCTTCTTCAGCTCGAGAGGAGTTTCAAGTTCATGCGGGAGACCGAGGACCAGCTCAAAGTCATCCCTCAGTTCTGCTTCCCCGACGCCAAAGACTGGGCACCTGTGGACAACTTCCCCAGGTCAGTCATCCTCAAAGTGGCACCTCACCCAGTTTGTTTAGTGAAACCAAAGACAACGCGGGAATGTTCCAGGACAGCAGCAATGGCTCCGCTGTTTTCCTGTCTAATAAGCACGTGAGCAGCCCATAGCTTATGCTGGAAGTGACAGTGTGGCTTGTAAAGTGGGATGACCTCTTTACAAGGATGAGGAGGATGATAGATCATTACAGAGACACTTGAAGGATTTAGCGCTTTCTGCACCTGGTTTGTTGCTGTCCTGCAAAAGCGACAATGAGGCGTGGTTCACATAAGGCAACAGCACTTTTGATTCACGATTTATAATGCTTTACCGTTAACTGAGAGATTAGGCTGCACAACATGAAACCGTCTAGTCTAAGGCTAGCTGCATGATGCAATCCCCTCCAGCATTGGTTTTTCGACACCCCCATTGTTCAGAGTAGACCCTGTGAACTCATAATCAGGCTAATAATTACCTATTACCAGAGGTTTGAAGGATGAGGCACACACCTGCAGAGTGAGTCATCACATAGTTGCTTGTCAGAGGTCTCCTCTGGTCATTGAAAACCTGTCAGGAACGGCACAAATTGCTTTTGTGTGCTTGTGTGCAGACTGACATGGTCTCAGAGGTCTTTGGGTGGAAATATAATTATATACGTTCATCATTGCAGCTGTAATTGTCATGTAAATATATATTTTCTCTCATTTTTTTTCTACACAGTGAGACGTTCTCGTTTGTTCTGACTGGTGAGGATGGAAGTCGGAGGTTTGGTTACTGTCGTAGACTACTGGTATGTTAAATGTTTAAAGTCACATGAAACAAGATGATTGTAGATCTCTGTTCCACTCGCCCAACCCCAGATTTGCCTTTTGGTGAGAAAATCTCATGACACCAGTGTTTTGAATCCGTGCTATTTTCCTTTGGCCGTTCACAGCCCAGTGGTAAAGGCCGGAGGCTCCCTGAGGTCTACTGCATTGTCAGCCGCCTGGGGTGCTTTGACCTCTTCTCTAAGGTAAATAAGAAGACATCAACTCATTTTACTTGTCACTTTTTCACTTGCAAAGACATAAGTACAGCTCTGGATCCACACAGAGTAGACCCACCCTATAGAGGCAGTTTTCCCATAGATTTTACAAGTCCTCCCTGGCTTCAGCTCAGCTGCACATGTGAAGCTGATGTGGTTACAGCAGTGGAAAGACTCCCTGTAATAAGATTCAAGTTTTATATGCATCTTGACCTGTGTACACAGTGTTAAAGTCTTTGCTGAGAACAGTGTCCAAACCTCCACAAAATGAAATAATGCTCAATATTCTTTGCAAACTGAACAAATCCTGTATTCCGACTGGTAAAAAGAACTTCACTGATTTATTTTTTTGGTTTAGATTCTGGATGAAGTCGAGAAGAGAAGGGCCATTTCTCCTGCCCTGGTGCAGCCCTTCATGAGGGGCATCATGGAGGCGCCCTTCCCCGCTCCAGGACGAACGATCACTGTCAAAAACTTCCTGCCAGGATCTGGGACTGAAGTGAGGACTTTTGAGTTTGGTTAAGGGTAACGTTATGGTACACTGTTGGAAAATGTGTCCCGTCCTAGTAGTCTGCCGGGGCAACCCGTCAGGATCATTGGGCAACCGCAGATGTTTGCATGTTTTCTCTGTATCTGGGCAGAATTCTTTCGTCGGCTAAGCGTCTCCTCACCAAGATCCTGGCCCAAAATGAAGTAATCTGGGCCTTTCACTACAATTATTCCAGTTATTCATTACTTCTAGACGGGTTTTCCCAGCAGCACTGAAGGATAGGTCAGAGAGACAGAGAACACATTTCCCCAACAGTGACAATACAGTGTTTAAAACCTTAACCATAATAACAGATGTCCATACTCCCGCAAGTGTTATTCTCTTCTGATCCCGTGCGCACGTGTTTACCCATGTACCCTCTCCTCTCCTCATTGCAGGTGATAGAATTGTGTCGGCCGTCGGATTCCCGCCTGGAACATGTGGATTTTGAATGTCTGTTTTCCTCCTTGAGTCTGCGGCTCCTCCTCAAAGTGTTCGCCTCTCTGCTGCTGGAGCGCAGGGTCATCTTCACCGCTGATAAACTCAGGTTAGATGCAACACGACTCCGGTGTTTCTCAAATGTGGACACAGGAACTACTAGTGGTGTGTGGTTGTTATTTAATTTCAACTGTATTCATAAGAGAGGGACAGACCTGGTATAGTCTGAAATAAGAACTGCGTTTAATCCTTCATTTAGTCCTCAAAAATCTTTTTTTTTTTTTTCTTGTTTACACATGGTTGAACCTGATTTACTTTTGGTACTTGGTTTGCTGATGGTTCATACATTCTTTATTGATTTACGTATAGATTTTTTTACCCAAAATTGCTTGCGTACCACTGGCCTTTGAGCAGGAATTTCTCGCTTGAAGCGGAAATGACACGGGGACCTCAAGTCGACATATTGAGACAGAGAGGAGAGAGCGGGGGGGAAGGAATGCTGTTGTTTTATACAGTCGCCTGGGGGACAATCTTCTTCTGTGGAAAACTGTCATGGCCGCCAGAGTTAGTTCCAGGGTCCAGAAGCAACCACATGTGTACGCTGACGTCACGACACCCACATACTTCACAGAAACCTGTCATTGGCGCGCTCGGGAATTCACCATGTAAACTTAAAACGGTGTGAAGCGACTCTGAAGCGGTTTAGATAACTGCTGGTTAACATACTAGCAAAAGTGTCTTCGAAAAAATGCGAAAGTTGATAGAAAGGCTCAAGTATTAATTAAAAACAAACTTTTTTTTAGTCAATGAATGACATCATGAAAGTGTCCAGAAGCCAAAGGGAAAATATAAGCATCTTGCAATAAATAAAACTCCATTCATTGCTTCCCACCTGCGGCATTTGAGTGGGTGAACATCATGAGTGGTTGCACATTTTTACAATAAGCGGAACTGGGTCTCTTTAGTTTTTTTTCTCAAATGAATTAAGCGTGGCCAGATGTACACGCTGAAGACATTAAGTTAACTGCGTGGGGCTGCTGTTTTATAGCTTTATATGTGTTATATCACACACGCCCCTAAGAGATGCTTTTCAACATTCCTCATGGAGAAATAGGAGACTGGGGCCGGTACAAGTCACCTCCTCACACAAGAGCCCAGAGTTCGGAGAGATTGAGCGCCATCTTGTGGTAGAGACTGGTCTCCACGAACTCGAGCATGTGTACCTCTTCTGCTATGCTCTCCTATTTAGCTAAGGTGTGTAAAAGGACTTGTCTGTTTCTACAGCACGTTATCCCAGTGCTGTCACGCTGTAGTTGCCTTCCTGTACCCCTTCACCTGGCAGCACACGTACATCCCCGTCCTGCCCCCCTCCATGCTGGACATCGTCTGCACCCCGACGCCTTTTATTGTGGGACTCCTCTCCAGCTCATTGCCCCGGCTCAAGGAACTCCCTATAGAAGAGGTGATGTGCTGTTAACGTTTATCCCTTTTTAAGTGGAAGAGTAGCAATAATTACTTTCTGTATCTCCCCTGTCAGGTCTTGGTGGTTGATCTTGGTAACAGTCGCTTCTTACGACAGGTAGGTTTTAAAGCTATATGATGACTCATGACTATAATACACAACTTTTATTTGAATATCAGTAAACGTATTGCCTGAGAAGTTATAAACAAATATTTCATCATATGTTTAAGTTTTCTGAATTTTGGTTAAATATTCGTGTTTGTGAGTTTGTAGTCATCACATAGTTGACTGGTTTCCATCGTGTCTTTCAATGTATACTATTTTGATTAAAAAGAATATTTAAAAAAAACTCCGTATGTGATGCTTTCTCAGCTGGATGACGAAGAGTCCATTCTCCCTCATAAGCTCCAAGCTGCGCTTGAACATGTGCTGGACAAGAGGAAAGAGCTGGCCTGTGATAAAGGAGACCTCTCTAATGGTGAGCAGTGTCCTTGTGTCCGACCTATCAGTGGAGAATTAAAGGTGCAGATGTATGAGTGGTGAACATGGCACCTTTACTTTCGATCACAGTGGTCTCAAGGACGTTCCAGGATCAATTGTTTGGAAGGTTTTCTCTTCTTCTCTCACCATAAAACCTACAAAACAATTGATCCTGGAGCATTATAGAGACCACCATGATCGAAAGTAAAGGTGCCATGCTGACCACTCATACAGCCGCTCTAATATGCAAAAATATCAACTTTTCATTTTTCACATAAAAAGTTGCATAATGCACCTTTAATCGACCCTGCCTGGAAATTCGCAAACTAAAAAAACAAGTTGCAAGACTGAATTTAAAATAAACAAACAGTGCCCTAAGATTACCAGGGGCTATGTAAACAAATTAAGATGTAACATTAACAAATTATCACTGTATAGTTTTTACATAATAAAGTACAAAGAATTGTAAAGGGGTTTCCTTCCAGACTCCAACTCCCTCAGCACTGTGGTGTCGGAGGCCTTTGTGCGTTTCTTCGTGGAGATTGTGGGACACTATTCTCTGTTCCTGAGTGGGACGGAGCGCGAGGATGACTCCGTCTCCTCCCCCACCTGCCCCTCTCCCACCTCCTCCACATTTCAGCGAGAGCCCTTCCGAAAGGCCATGACCTCCAAGAGTCTGCGCCGCTTCCTGGAGGTGTTCATGGAGACCCAGATGTTTACCGGCTTCATCCAGGAGAGGGAGCTGCGGCGCCAAGGCCTAAAAGGTAAAAGTCTGCATGAAGACGATGTGTCTGATGTCTCAAATGGGTTCTTGAAGCCAATTTATACTGTACAAAAAAGTACAAGCAGTAATTTAGTCATTTGATCGTTTTCATTTTGTAAATCGACTGCAAAAATAGTCATGTCTGTATCTAGTCAAGTTGATCATTACAAGCACACTTTGAGTTTTTCTACACTTTAGTCGCTCTTGTGCCCCCCAAAAAACTGGTTGTTCTGCAGTGTGACATTAAATATTGTTTCTTCTACCCAGGTCTGTTTGAAGTGAGAGCACAGGAATATCTGGACTCGCTGCCAGGAAGTGAAGCGCGAGGAGTCAACAAATTTCTCAAAGGCCTTGGTAAGATTTGGTTTGCAGCAGACAGTTGTAATTGCTTGGATGGGAGGCACCATACTTGCTTTCCTACAGTGCCTCTCGAAAGTACTAATACACCTTGAACATTTGCACATTTTGTCATGTTTACAACCCTAAACATAAAGATTTTATTTTGAATTTTTTACTGAAAGTTCACACACAAGTAACAGACAACTGTGAAGTGAAAGCAAAATGATACATGATTCTGTTATTTTACAAAAAATAGAACAGTGAAAAGTGGGGCGTGCATAAGTATTCATACAGCATTTTCGGAGTGCATTAAATTGCCTTTATAACATTCCTAATGACTGCAGAAAGTTCACACCTTGCCCAAACCATTAAATAGAGGCCACCTGTGTGTAATCTACTCTCAGGGGGAGCATCATGTTATGGGGCTGCTTTTCCTCAGCGGGGACTGGGAAGATGGTAAGAATAGTTTGGAAGATGGATGGAGCCAAATACAGGGACATTTTGGAGGAAAACCTGCTGGAGTCACCTTCTAACAGAGCGTTAGACTCAACTTGTAAAGAGGAATGGGCTACAATGTTAGTCTCTAGATGTGCAAATCTTGTAGAGTCATACCCCCAGAAGACTTGTTGCTGTTATTGCAGCAAAAAGGGGTTCCACAAAGTATTAATTCATGCTGTATGAATACTTGTGCACGCTTTTCACTTTTTCTCCTTTTCACTTTTCACTTTTCACTTTTCTATTTTTGAAAAATAACAGAATCATGTATCATTTTGCTTTCACTTCACAGTTGTCTGTTACTTGTGTGTGAACTTTCAGTACAAATATTTATGTTTAGGGTTGTAAACATGACAAATTATGCAAAAGTTCAAGGTGCATTAGTACTTTCGAGAGGCACTGTATATGTGAATAAATCTGGCTAATTCGTTGTTCATTATCTCAGTTTAAAAAATTGGAGTGAATCTAATGCACATGTGTCTCTATCTACGTTTCAGGAAACAAGATGAAGTTTCTTTCAAAGAAGTGATGATTATCAAATTTCTTATTGGAAAAATAGAAAAACTTGCAAGTAATGAAGCCCTGGAAATGTGGATATTGTTTGATGTATTCTCATAGGATTATATTGCCTTATACCAAGTGGGCTGTTTCTCTTCATCCTGTCAAAACTAAAGAATAATTTCAAGAAAATAGTCTCCACACATCATTGTTTTGATGTGCAATGTTCACCTTGTCTATGCTTTTTAAACCTGTGAATAAGATTCCATCTTTGTACCATAGTGTTTAATACTTTCCAATTATTAAACAGTTTATTTCATTTCAATTTTCATTTATTCATTTATTTCAGGCAACATTAGTATCACAACTTCTTCAATGGGAGGCTTTTAATAAGTTAATTTATATTCCTAGACAGAATAATCTTCTTTTCTCTTTTAAATAAGTGCAAATGAATCTCCTGTTGTTTGTATTAGGCTTTATTTAACAGAGTCTAGTCGGGACTGTGTGTGTAGACCATTTTTGGTTGTCAGGTTTGTACACCACTGTTTTCATATGTGAATGCAACTCTCTTACTTGAGTACAAAAAAACAAACGTGTTAGATCAAGCTACCAACTGTTTGTTTGTTTGTCGTAGACTTGGTCAAGGATTATAAAGTTTATAAATAAAGTGATTTGAACAAATGAATGTTGGACGTCAAAACATTTTTTTCCCTTCATTCTCCCTATTCACACGGCCATAGAAGCATACTGACATTATAGTGGACTTAACACGTACTTTTATTTACTGCTTTGTTATAAGACTTCAGTAAAAGGTCAGAATCAGATAGCCAACCTGCAATCAATGTAATAATAATAATAATAATGCATCGGTTTTATATAGCGCTTTTCTGGACACTCAAAGACGCTTTACATTGCACTATTCATTCACTCCATACTTGGTGGTGTTGAGCTACTGTTGTAGCCACAGCTGCCCTAGGGTAGACGGAAGCGACATCGGCCCCTCCGACCGCCACCAACCACTCACTCACTCAGTACATTCGCAAGGCTCCCTGCTGTTACCAAACGGTCTCCCATCCCAAGTACTGACCAGGCCCTTCCCAGCTTAGCTTCCAAGGTCTGACGGGATTGGGCAGAGCAAAGGCGGTATGGCCACAAAGTAAGATATCTGAAAGACTGTCCTCACTTATAAGGAAATACCGACATGGTTCACCAGGGGGCTCTGCAGCTCAGTTAATATTGTACTAACTCCTTGTCTCATGAGTCCAAAGGTCAGTCACTTCTAAGACAATTGTTCTCGGGTCAATGGACTTGCGCAACATGAACAAAGAGTGCTACTTTTCTGTTTTTCCAGTCGTTAAATACTCGGTAAATTCGCCTAAGAGATACGCAAATCACCTGCATCCCAAAGACAGAAAGCTGAGTCCAATTTTTAGTTGACCCGTGTATATGCTTTTTGAGATATTCTTTGCATCTACTTTTGTTATATCACAGTATCAGTTCATTTTGTACTAATGTAATTGCCCTCATTTGCATAATAACTTCACTATTTCTTTATGTGAACATTTATACAGCACTTCATATTTCCATTATCCACGTTTTGTCTGTGCAGCTGCGGTGCTTCAGACCTTAAGTTCACTACATTTTATTTTGTATTTATTTCACCTATGATTCTTTTATGGGCCTGTACAGAAATCAGCACAGTCTCAGTTTCCCCAAAGACAAACATGGAAATATGAGAAGAGGTCCACGGCTCTATCATAATCCCTCGCCGGTCATGTGGTGGGCCCTCCTTATCCGCAGAGCAGATAGTGTTCCCCTGTGTGTGATGTGTGTGTGCGTGTGTGTGTGTCACCTTATAGAGGCCAGTCGACTCACCCCCTCCTCGTCCTCTACGTCATCACGCTGACCGGTCAGACCTGCTTGCGCCCTCCCCTCCTCCTGTGCCTTGGGTCTTTTTCTCTGGCTTTTTCCAGGCTTCATGTCATACCACGGCTAATTCCTGAAATTCCTGCCCTCCTCTCGCTTCAAACAAACGGCTCCAGGAAGGAGACGAGGCAGCACAAATACAAACAAAGGCACCGGGAGAATTTAGTGAAACTTTTTGAAAACTTATCATTTAAAGTTTGTTGTCCCACCTGCAGCCCGCAAAAACATCACCACACCGCAGGTAAGCTCTTTTAATTTATTACTATTATTATTTTTAAGTAGACACATTTTCTTTCTTTACCTCTTGAATTAAATATACACTTTTAGCCACTAAGATTGAGTGTTTATTTGTATTTGAACGCCTCTACTTTTCCGCAATAACATTCCTCAAATATCTTACATTTCTTCGCTCAAATTCCGACATTTTTTCTTTAATTGTTGTAGCGGTGCGCGTGGTGGCTTCCTGTGCCGGGATTTATTGTGTTTTTTTTTTTTTTTTATTGTTTTTTTTACCTCTGGAAACCGATCACGTCATGGTGCTGTGGTCAAACATTACAGTCAGACTGGCTAAAGTGTTACAGGGATATTTCATTTATTAACTCGCCTGATTCATTCAAACTGTTGGCGTTTTGAAGCAAAAAAAAAGCAACAAGTGCGCGTAAACTTGTGCCATACTTTTACGCACAGACGTGTTCTTGAACGCATTGATCATTTTCATTATAAAACGCGTGCAGGGTAACCTCTCCTGACCGTAGACGGTATCATATCATAATTATTATGCACATGCTATAATAAAAGCTATCGTAGCCTACTGATCTGCTTCTGCCATGGAAATGTGAAATATCTTGCTAGCAGTGAGATATGTAACATTATTATTATTATCATTATTATTATTATTATTATTATTATTATTGTGTATTATGATTATTACGCACAGATATAAACCACACCAGTCACCAAAGTGAGTTGGTGTAGCGTAGAGAAGCACAAATGGCACAATAACAAACGCGAACACAAAACATTTTGTTCACAATTGTCAACCATAAGTCTATTTTTTCAAGTTAATACTTGTATTCAAATTAGATTTTAGTTTATATTGCTTGACAATGAATTAAACCCTGAATGAGTCTGGAGTTTAAGCACATATTTGTTTGACCAAAATATCAACTTAAAATTATAAATATCTTTTTCATAAGGAGAACCTTTAAATTATACAGTATACCATGGGCAGCAAATGTTATTGTTAAATCATTTATAACGTATTCATTATTTAATAAGATTATAGATGAAAATAACTGCAACAGAGCCAACTGTTCCCACCACAACCACCTGTTTAATACAAGCCTGAGTTAAGGGCAGCAGACTTTACATCGTACATAATTGTATCTCTCTGAAACACCACTGTTATTGTTTGGTGCTTCAGGAAGCGTTGCATATTAAGGCCTGTTGTAGTTGAAACAAAAGATTCTGCTGCAGAGGTTTGTGTCGATCGCGTGTGTTTGAGAGAACCACATGGGAGTGCAGAGCAATGTGTTTCCACAGGGGCAACAGGTGGATAGTGACAGCGGGACTGGGATGTGGCGATGTGTGTACGGCACCTCTCAGTGCCTCCTCTCAGACATGGGAAAACTTTACCAAGGCTAGGGTCTTTTGTTTTTTTCTTTTCTATTTGTCAAATTCTTATTTAGATAATGCCAAAGTATTGGTCTAATCAAGTCTTAAATCATAGTAATGTTTTCATTGTCATGCCTGATTGTGATACAATGATTCACTGGCTATAACCTCAGTGACTGCTTATTATTTGGTCCTGCCTGTACTATTTTCTAATATTTTGACAAATATGACATTAAAATCTCTTGCTATTGTCATTGAAAGCCATTGCAGATTGAATATGGCTGTAGTTATCATACAGACAACAGTGCATACAGTGAGTTTCCTGAACTAGCTGTAAGAGTGCGTGCGTTGCCCTAAGACATGGGTTGGTTCTGCACATCCCACATAGCGGTCATTCCTCCTCCGCTCGCACGACAGTCCCAACAATGCTTCAGATATGAGTCCAGTATGACAAAGACACCAGTGCTGTCTTTGATTTTTCAGCAGCACTATATGCATTCGCAACTCTGAACGTATGCGCCTAGATTGTCTTTTGAGTTCACTTAGATCCTAATATTTGGATTGGCCAATTATGGAGGTTTTCAAAACATATTAAGGATTAAAAATAATGGGGTAGACTATATATTGTACCAGAACGTAACACAATTATATGAGAAAAAGTAAGTCATAAATACAAAACATTAAAACCAAGCCGTAAGGATGAGTGCTACGGCATGTGTTTTCTGACACTCTTGAGGGAACTATCCCTCGAATTCAGTTTAGCAGAGAATGGTTCCAACTGCGAGCAAAAACTCCACAAAACAATCCAGTTGATCTCCCTCAGGATTCGTTTCACAGTCAATTATTTATTACTTAAACTATATGTTAAAAAAAAATCCTGCTGGCTGCTAAATTCTAACCACAAAAGTTGAAACAAAATGCATTTGAAGTGTGTTATTCCAAGTTAACAAACTCACTAATATTTCTTATCTTTATTGTACAGATAGTTATTTAATGTATTGGTTTATTTGGTTGGGACAGTGCATATTAATGAACATACATGGGTCTCATGCATGTAAACACACCACACCGGATTGTAGCCGTGGGCTAATTTCCATCCGTCATCCCCTATGCGCACTATCAAACACACTCTTTCTCTGGCCTATTGTACATGTTTTTAATGGTTGGGGAAACCAGTGAACCTGGAGGAAACCTACACAGACACGGGGAGAACATGCAAACTCCACACAGAAAGGCCCCGTCCAGGTGGGAATTGAACCCAGGACCTTCTAGCTGTGAAGCACGAGTGCTAACCGCTGCGCCATGGCACGGTGTATTGTACTGTATTTGTTGATTAGAATGAGTTTATAAAACGAGACAAGGCAATCGCTGTTCTGTTACAGGTGTGGTTTAAAGCAGACCCAGCTCAGTGACATGCTGCCCCCAGTAAAATAGTACTGCTATGTTGTGGTGCGTTTTCTATGCCTACTCTATGTATATTTAAAAAAAAAATTAATTGACTTGACTTGATCTGCTTATGCTTGCCGCGTGCAGTATAATTGCTATAAGTAAGTGTAGGGTGCAGTTGAGAGGTTGTGTGGCCCCTGACCGCTGTACCACCTGGGATTATCCCTCTGAGCAGATCTGGAGAACAGGGGCCTCACTGCGGGAGAGCGAGGGACAGACTGAAGCAATAGAGGGAGAGCCACAAGGGCTGATGGAGAGGCAAGGATGAAACGTAACTTTATTTTGTGGGTGTGGAGTTTTTATTTTTACTTTTTTCATGTTTTTGAAGTGGCCCTTCTCTAAACCTGCGCCTTGTTGTGATGAAGAGACGGAAAGATGCATAAAAGGCAGTCAAGTTAAGAAATTAAGGAATTCTACATTAAGATCCCATTGTCGAGAGGCTTTAACTCCCATCTAACTACAGACAGTTTTAGTTTTCAGTTTTTAGTTTTTTAGTTAGTGAGAAATAACTTAAAACAGCTGGATACTTGAGGAAGCTGTGTCTGACATCAGGGGTCTCAAAGGAAGTGTCTCAAGACTCCGGACAAACGCTGACTCACTGCGGGCTCAGACTGGCCCTGCCTCTCCACTCAGTCACTTCAGCCGTTCATTAGCTGAATTACATCGCGCAATTGTTGCTTTTCCTCGGCTTTGCCTTAAATGGACAACAGAGGCGTTCTAAGTTTTGACGGTGACACGAAGGAAATGACAGCTCTTTCTTCACCCTATCGCCGGTGCCCACTCCCAAGCCTCTCCTCTCTCACGATCGCAGAGAAGAAGCCAGGGGGTCAACATATCCCCCTCCCAAAGATATGAGCCCGGCAACGTGCACATCCTAAACAACTTCACAAAACAGGATATGAATCCGCGCTGAGGCTCAACTCAGGCATGAAAACTGCCACTGTCTGCGGGCTTTTCATGTCCTGACAATACAGTGTGAGTCTCGGCTGTCAAAGTCATGTGAATCTTAAGCTCTTCCTTGTTTATGATTATTAAGCATCAACTTGGATGCTGTATGTGTTGGCATAGCAACACAGCGCACCATCCCTTTGTCTGGTTATGGTTAAGAAAATGGTTTTAGGGTCTAAACATATTCATGGTCTGAGCAATGAGATAATCACTTTTTTGTGGTTATGATTATGAACAATATCAAATGATGAGAAATGTTTTGTTAATCTTTTATAAACAATGATTTGATCATTTATTATTCAGGTGGGATCTATGAGCCAGGTGGGGCATATCTGGGTGGAGTTTAAAATGCACCTGTATATCTGTGTAACTCTTTTCCCTACCGCGAAAGATATAGGGCAGTCCCCTGATTCTGAAACCTCTCTAACAATATTTCTGGTTAAATTAAGTTTAAATTGACGTATGCTTTACAAAGGCTTAATAATGTGTAGTTATCCGCACTGGTGTCCTCCTCCAGAAGTCTCTCAAACTTCCACATCAATTCCCGCAAATTGACTGAAATTCATTGCGCCATCTCAGCCACACTCTTATTGTTTAGCCTTTCACAAATAGTGATAATGGTTTCCAAAAAGTCATTCATCATCTGAATCTGATTTCAACAGGGGTGACAGGCAGCGGAGGTCTATGCTCCTGCATTCAGATGAGAGGATGTGTTGTCTGTGCACTTTTCTCTTACCACTGAAGCCGAAACCCAAAGTTACTCAATCATAAATTCACAAAAGTTGTTAATAGTAGGAAAGCATTGACCAGTTGTCTATGCAATTGTGTGACCTTTTCTCTATTACGAAGCTTCTGTAATAATCTGCCAATGCCCATTTGAGCATTAAAAATTAAAACCAGTTTACTCACACCACACAGTGACATTAATTTCATTTTCCTTTCTTGTCCTTTTTCAGGATCGGTCTGTTTTCAAGGACCCACCGCCGTGCCTGCATATTGACTAGTGTCTTTAAAACCCAGTCCACCTGCCTGCTGCCCACCCCTTACCCCCCCTTGTCCCGCTCGCTTCCGTCCCACCACGTCTGCGGAGTGGGTGCCAGCTCCCTCCCCCCGGGGCGGGAGTGAGGAGCTGGGGGATGGACTGGACAAGCCCCTGGAGAACGATGCGGAGGGAGTGTGGAGCCCTGACATCGAGCAGAGCTTTCAGGAAGCTCTGGCCATTTACCCTCCGTGTGGGAGAAGGAAGATCATCCTCTCTGACGAGGGCAAGATGTACGGTACGCCCCACTCTGTGCGCATTTACCACTAAAGCCACTTCAGTCGCATCAATAAATACTTAATGGCCTGTGTAAAAGTATTAGGTTTGTGTAAGCTTGTTTTAGAGGTTATCAAATCATGTTGACTGGACTGGATTGACCAGGCCATGAGATTTGATCATCTCTACCACAGTATTGTATGGGCTTTTAGAAACGCAACAAAAACAAGAAGCATGTGTTAATGTACATCAATTCACAACATAATGTATGAATAAGAAAATTAAGTAGACATAGTAACCATAAGACTTTTGATCAATAAGTCAAGTCATTTGGAATGATTGCCTGCTTTCTCATGAATTGCAAAACCGCGATGAGTCGCGGATAATCTGTGTTTGAGTAAAAATGATACTCCTTGATCACACAGTTAGTTTGGTTTCACATACACCCATGCACTCATGTCCATCCCCGCTTCCTGCCCAGCTGTCCATGTAGCTCCGTGCTGGTTATATGACAACATGATGTGTCATTGGCAGGACTCTCCCCAATTTACAGCAAGTCTCCTCAGAAAGAGCATATACGTAAGCTGTGAGCGCATTGATAAAACTAAACAAGCTAATAAAGTGTCTTCAAATGACGAAAGTAAACTACCCCATACAAATGCTGATGCAAGAAACTGGACTCAGGAGGTAACCCCCCGTGCTTACCCCAAAAGAAAACATATTTATGAACCGCATATGCAGGTT
This sequence comes from Proterorhinus semilunaris, assembly GCA_021464625.1. NCBI lineage: Eukaryota > Metazoa > Chordata > Actinopteri > Gobiiformes > Gobiidae > Proterorhinus > Proterorhinus semilunaris. The sequence continues at coordinate 22,901,751 of CM038356.1, read as the reverse complement.
CGTCAACTAATCCCAGAAAATCCCCTCGATTTATCCACAGGTCTTTTCCCATTGGATCACTCAGTGGTGTAGTGCCAAACAGGTGTTAGGAAGGTGAGGGGACATTTGCCCATGACACGCCGCTGAAAGACGCGCGCTAACAGATGACTGGCCCTGTGTTTGATAGTGGATCTGCTCAGTGGAAAACCGGGTGGACTGAGGTAGCACTGTCAGACAGCCCCTGTCATCACCTCCGCCTGTCACTCTGCCAGATAGCTCCTTTAACTGCTAGCTTAGCCTAGCCTAGCTTAGCCACCCACTGAGGTCATGGTCACAGTGTGATCAACTTCAAATCCATATAAAGCCTGTAATAATAGATGCGGGGGGCGGGGGAAAGGGGCAGGTGGTGCTGGCTGAGGTGCAGAGGGGCGTATTTGGGTGAGGCGGGCCATGGGTCAGGGGCAGGTGATGCGCTGGAGAGTGCACTGGCTCGCCAGGAATGGCATCTGTGCTTGGGTTCAAGGCAGCTCGACTGTAACCCTAAACCAGAATAGACGTTTACCCTTTGAGCGGCTGGTGGGGGTGGGGTGCACAAATAAACACCAAGGTGGGCAGTGGGGTGTGCGCAGCCCCATGCCACCTGTCCCGGCTGTGTGTAAGCGCTCATACAGGACTGTACACGCTATTTCTACTCTATAGCTCCCTCACATCAAGCCTGCTCTTTGTCCTTTATGGGCATCCCTCTCCTTGTGGGTATAGTCTTTAGTTCACTTCCAGCTGCTCTCTCTGTTCAAGCTGACAGTTTTGCACCAGAGCAGATTTATGAGCTGAGGAGAAGGCAGGATCTGCCTAGAGTGGCCCACTGTGCCCCCAATGCCCCTCCTCGTCACCATCCCTGGGGTCACGAGTGGCCAACAACTCCAGTCATTCAAGCAACCACAATCAGTGCAAAGCCAGTGAAGGCCTTAAGTGTTGTTAATGCTGTTAAAGCGCTGATAGCTGCGCTTAAATTTAGTAGCCAGTGCCACATCAAATATAAGCTGAGAATATACAGTATTTAGGACATTAAATTGCCCAATTATTATTATAAAGTTAATAAGTCTCCTTGTGGGAGCTAAATATAGGCTAATGGTCAAAGCAAACTCCAATCTCTCAAAATCCCTGCCATGAATCTTCAGGCCCAGAGCGACATACTTCACATTTTAGGTTGGATTCTCCTCAATAATGAATGCCATTTGCAGCGAAAACAATGCCCTGCTCAGACCCTGAACAGCAAACCGAGAATGTGTAAAGATCATGCTCTGCCCATTCTCTGCTTGTAAATTCCTTCATTCAGGGCCGTGTTTCTGCCACATATAGTGCTCACATTCGCCACATTTTTCCCATAATGCTGTGCATAGCAGTGGCCCTCATGCTCATTACTCAACAGACCTATTAGCTGGCTTATTAGAGACGGTGTCACGGATATTGTGGTGGTTACTGCTCCAGCGGTAATTCGACATGCATCTGCCAAGAAAAACATTTCCTGCTTTGTGTGTCTCGGGCGGCCTCGGCAAGAGACATGCCCTGTGGCCTGTCCTGGGCCTCATGCGGGAAGGTCCAATAGAGGGAAGGTCCAAATATCGCGGACCAAAGCATGCCCACAACTCTGCAGTTCATACAGTATCATTGTCTTTAGAAGCCTTTTATGCAGCTGTTGTCCACATCTGCCAGACTCGTGGAAACGTATTGGACGTTTTACTTCCTGTGCCGAAGAAAACTCTATGGTTTAATCTGTGACCACAAGAGCACAGTCCTCTGCTGCTTGGATTTCCTGAGGAACCACGATCAAATAATCAATACCAGAATCTTACTGCTTCCCACACACTGAGTTGTTTTTGTTGCGGATAAACAAACATGTTCACTTGTATTTTGGAGTGTGTTGCAAAGGTCGGTGTGAATCGGGAGAGTGTCACCCAGGTCCCAACTCTTTCGGTGAAGTGTCAGATTCAGCACAGTTCATGTCCGCTGCCTCTGAGGATGTGTTTTGTTTTGACCCCCTCACTACAGAAACTACTGTAAACAAGAGTCTAATTTATAAAGAGATTAAGTAAGTTCTTGTCAAGCGTTGCATTAACATCCTCCAACTTGCTTAACCAGGACCAAACCTCGCAGTTTGGTCCTGGTTAAGAGATCTAGTTTGGTTCTTTCAACTATTACCTATGCTTTTGACCGTACCAGAGGACGCCGCATCCGTCAGCCCATGTCGGATTTGTGCGGAAGTAAACTGTCTCCACGTAAATCAAAAGTAATTGCGAGTTCATGCGGCAGCTCGTGTTAATTTAAGATGACATCTGTTAAATTTACTCCTCCGTCGGACACACTATACTTTGTCAGAAATCGTGGGTAAACTTTGCCTTTGGCTCCGACGGCCGCGCAGCTGGCTCCCATGTTGATGAGTGTAAACGGCGCCTGTGAGATACCAGAATCCTATGGTTAATGAATTAGCAGATTACATCATACTTACCGTAATGGTCTCCACGGGGGGGCTGTGGCGGTGAAACATTCATTTATAATGCCACGGGTTAAGCTGACTCAGACATGAGATAATGTTACAGTTTTTGATGTGTTAAACTGCAAAGTGCAATATATTTTGTCCATTATTCTATTGTGCTTTATTGATAAGATAATATAGCCTTTATTGATCTCACAATGGAGAAATTTACTTGTTACATTCAGCTCCTAGAAAAACTTCAAATAGGCAGGAAATATGAAAAAAACAATTAAATAGTAAATAGTGGTATCCAGTGCTTAATTTGTAAATTTGTATTTTCAGGAACACTTTTGGTCTGATGTTATGGATTCGGGGAACAGGCCAAAACATTTGCCGGAACACCCTCATTAAACACCATTATATTAGATAAAATCTTTACCAGATCCTCCTAAATATTTCCCGGATCCTTTACCCTGAAAAACTGAGAATTGGGGGAATGCGTTCCCCCAAACGGGGGATCAAATTAAGCACTGGTGGTATCTTATATACAATGACTAGCAAGGGCTGTGTGGGGACAACAAGTGTAAACAGTAAATTATAATAAACTAAACAGACTATAACTAAAAATGTTATATTCAGTATTAGCAGTCCAGGTTTGCATCATATCGCAAGTGATTGATAAAGTGACGCAGATAAGTGATGTACATACAGGGATTATTGCATGTATTTTTTTGCAAAGGGCAAAGCCAATACATCGTTTAGTGCTGGATTAGTCCTTGTTTATTTTAGAGTTTTGTAGTGGATCTCTAAAGGAAAACAGCAGCGGCTGTGTACAGAGTCAGTCAGTGAAGAAGAATGAGAGGTATTCATCACTTAGGACTCAAACACAGACTCAGGAGTGAGAGCAGTGATTTACAACCTGCAGGTCCTGGGATGCTTCTCTACAGGAACAGTTTGTTTGGCCTTTCATGATCCTCTGCCCCTTTGTCCAACCTGCGAAACAGTAGGCGACTATGTACCGACTCCTGTCTGAACCAAGGCACTGGTTCGCTGTGTTTACCACAGTTGAAGGTTGTGATAGCTTTGAGATAGTAATGTTTCAATATTATGTCATTCTTATCTATTTGTGATAAGATTTGAAAACATTCTCACAACAGTTGGAGATTTGGATTTTTGGCTCTGTTTTGCTGCCGCCATAGTAAATGAATTGTTGTGATTTGTTGCCAGTGAGAAAGGTTTTGAAAAAATCTCTGTAACCCTGTAACATCTAGGATAGTTATGTCTGCCCTGTCTGGCCCTAAATTAATTGTAGGGGGTGATGGTGGCGCAGGTCGTCTCATGATCGGAAGGTCAGGGGTTCGAATCCCGCCTCCTGAAGGTGCATGCTGTCTTTGTGTCCTTGGGCAAGACACTTCACCCACCTTGCCTCCAGTGTCTGCATACGTTGGTGTATGAATGGGTGAGAGGTTCCTTGCTGTTCCTTGCCTAATGTAGGTGGAAAAGCTGAGACCTTTTACCATTTAAAAAACAAATACAAGTCTGTGTTTAAGTTGTACCTGATTTGTCATGATCGCTGGCCCCTGGCCCCTAGCGCAGTGTGACATTGCTGTCACAGTAGTAGGTCAGTGGTGGTGGCCTGGTCATTCTTTCCAGACTCGTGTTTCTCTCAGACATGTGTGTGATAAACAGCATCGGAGCAGGAGCAGCGCTGTGGGATTGAGTTGCTCTAACTTTTCCTGCTGCCTTCGCTGGCCCTCATCACTGTCTGTCCTGTTAGATATCATGATCTCATCAGAGTGTGACCCCACACTCTGATCTCATGGCTGGGTATTTTGGGGGGACCTGGACTCAGACGCTCACTCAACATTTGTGGCAGGGCATCTGATACACTGAGCACAGGGCTGGGCTCGGCAACAGTCCATTAATGAAGCTGCAAGAATAAAAACACAGTATCTTTCTATTGGGGGGTAAATGCTTGTAGTTTTTGATCATGTTTTAATCATCTTTGATTTTGCATCTGCTAATGTCAAGATGTTTTTTATCCAAAACATTTATATGTATATTTTTGCCTGCTTTGCCCAGCTGTAAATCTGGTCCTGTCACTGAAAATCCCCTCCCTATGAACATCTATGTCACTTACAGCACAGGAAGGAAACTTTCTTGTCGATACATACCAGGGAAACTTGCTGTAAAGCTGCTAAAGTTGATACGCACAACTAGCTGTTCATTTTGCATTGGAGACTTTGACAAAGCTTTCTGGTCGTCTATTCAAGAATGTGATTGGGAGCGAATGCAAAGCTCTTTCTTAATCCCCGGGGAATTAACGGAATATGCATATAGTCGCTCAAACAATCGGCCAACAAGTGCACCTCTTGATAAACATTAACGCTTGAGGAGTTACAGCAGCCGTGTGAGGGGAAATGAAATTGAAGCATAATAATATGTCTTTTAAAAAAAAAACAAGACGACTTCTGGAGCTGAAGTGTGTCTGTGCGCGCAAAACTGGGGAGTGTTTAAGAAAGGTTTAGTCCACAAAAGACCCACACAAAAGGGCCGCTTTAAGGCCTGATAGGAAGAAGTTTTCTCTCCATAAACCAACTCATTCACATGTAATAAGCGTTTTCGACTAAGGCATTGTATGAATCACGGTTTCCTTTGCGCATACCTGTAGTGCAATGTCAAATATCGTGTGGCATTACTTGACAGGTTGCCCCAGTGGCATTAAAGCGTCGAAGGCAGTAGACACATTTCCCTACAGGCGCCCGGGCACTCCAATGCAAATAGAATAATACCGCAATCAGAAATAACAAAACGGATCCTCCAGTGACTTGAACTTGGTCCGCCCGGGTCAGTCAAGTATGGACCGTCAGTGTTAAACATTCCGAACAAAATGTGATCACTTTTATTGGCTGACAGGATTTCAGATGCAGGTTCAAACCCGTGTCGTGTTTCCTCCTCTGCTCGATGTGATTGGGGCGGTCGTCGGGGCGCTGCGAGGTCGGCCCGCGCTGTCACTATGCGGGGGGTGGGGGGTGGGGGGGAATGTGACAGGTTTGAAGCAGGTTGTGTGTCGTGACTGATCCCTGTGTTAATTCACAGAGGGACGCAGTGCCAAGGGAAAAATGAGCGTGTTTAAGAGGTGCTGCAAAGTCCCAAAAACTCCTGTGTGACTTTACGGGCCCCGAGCGCTGATGTGGGGGGTCTGTTTGTGGACCAGAGAACTCACAGGCAGGTGGTATTGTGTCTCGGTTTCCTTTTTTTAGATTCTTATAATGGTGAAGAGAACAGAGAAAAGAGGATGTGCAGTCAAAAGATGAATCTCAATGGAATCAAAATTGCAATTTCATTCATCGCGAAAACAAAATGTATAATAAAGCAGATCTCTACAAACCTAATAAAAATAAATAAAACACCATTTCAGTTTCCCTCAAATCTTAATGCCCCTGGATGTGATTAAAAATGTGCAAAAAAGTGCTGTAAAGTGTACTATCCAAGATTCTTAACCTCTTAACCCCCGCCTTAACCGAGTGCATTTTCTCCAGTTCAGCTTTACCCAAATTTAAAAAGTCCATAAGCCCATAGGCCTGAGTAATGCTTCATTTAAGAGATAAGACCTACAGAACTCCTCTAAATGGATCTTTTTTCCCACGTTACCCCAAATTTTCATTGCTTTTTGTCACGTTTTTATTGCTCTTTTGTTGCATTTTCGTTTTTGTGCATCTCTGTTGCCACATTAGGCTATAGATGATGGTCAAATTGATTTTTTTTAACTCATTTGACTTGTAATGTTGTGTACCTTGAGACACAATGCTGCACCAAAGAAGCACTCAGTAGTTATGATAATGTAGCTATTTGTTTCATATAGCGCTTTTTTCTGGTCACTTTAAGGCGCTGCAGTATTTATTTACTCAGTGGTGGACATCTACAATCGCCACAGCTTTCCTGAGGTAAACTGATGAATGCGAGGCTGCCAACCTGCGCCAACCACCACTCACTCTCACACCACATTTATACTGTACATCCAAGGACCTAATGACAGTCTGGATCTGACCCCATCTGAGCCAGTGTTAAGAACCACAATACATTATTCGTCATGGGTGGTAGTAGCCTTGGCGACGTATAAACTGGAAGCAACCTCCCTCTCTCTCTCGGGAGAGCTGCATTTTTTTTTGCCTTTTTCTGTAAACTACATTTATGGTTTCTGTGCTTCACATCGTTTTACTGGATACTTTTGTGCGTCTTTGCCGTGTTTTTGTGAGGATCGGTGGATATTTTGTACTGCAGAGAGTCCATAATGGTCCTAAAGAAAGTAAACAGCTGGCTTATGTATCAGCTAAACCCATTTGAGAACAACAAACGTCTTCTTCTGAGACAGTGAAGAGGCACCAAGAGCCCCCACACCTGCAGCACAGTTGAGAGGAGCTACAGGAAACAGTAAAGGGACAAACAAGGAGGTATCCGGGCGAGACTCACAGCGAAGCCACACTTCTATTGTTCTGGCTAATGGATTTTCGCTGGAGAATAAAACAGATTAACTGCTAAGCTTTTCCCAGACGATGGTGAAAGACTGTTGTGGGGTTGGAGGGAGCTGCGCAGGAGGAAGAGGAAGGACCAGTGCAGGACACCACGCTCTGAAACAGGGACAAACCCAGGAGGTGCTGCACTGTTTCAGAGGATCAGAGGACACTGAAGGCAGCCAGCCAGGTTTCCTCCGGGTGCTACAGTTTCCTCTACCTCCAAATACATGCTGGTCAGGTTGACCCACTGTGGCGGCGCGGCTCAGTCACAGCGGCTCAGGACTAACACCTGGACTAACGCCTGTACGCTTGTGACAAATAAAGCACTTACTTACTTAGTACATCAACAGACATGGGCAGAGGTGTGTTTTTGTTTTGTGCGTTGATGCAATATCCAAACCTGTGGGGACCCGTCGTTGCCAACTCTCCGTGTCCCTAAAATGGAGGCTGTGTCGTGGTGAGTTTGTACTGAGCGAAGCCACACGACCTGAGCTTCATGTAACAGTTAACTCTGTCGCTGTGTGTGAGCGAACGAGGCCATGATTTACTGAAGGTGTAAAGGCATATTCCATAAACATTGACACACACACAGCAGCTGCCTTTCTCTCTCTCGCTCTCTGGTCAGCGAGTCCCCCCCCCCACCCAACCCCATCTCCACCCATGTGACCCGTCTATCAGCGGACCCAAGCGCACGCATACACTGTATAGTTTACCGTATACTGTACATAGGAATATAGTTACACCTGCAGTGCTCAGCAGTGACACGTTTGACAGCCAGGTCTACTGCATTTGTCACGCGTCTTTGCTAATGAATCTGCAATGTCACATTAGAACGTCTGCAAATATGTTAACGCATCCTGCAGAAGCTTGCAGTGACAAAGTAGGAAGCTAGTTTTAGCATGGGTTCTTGAGAAGCCCTAACTTTGTTTTGTTACTGTATACATTTTCTAATGACCATATTGTCTGCAATATACACGTTAGACTGCACAGTTAATCACAATCACAACAATCAATATAATTTTTATCTGCAAACAGACTTGCTATAATACAAAAAAAGAAATTGCATTAAACATTTTTCCAAAAGTGTGGTTGTCTTATTCTTCTTCAGCAAATAGTTGTTTAGTCTTAGTCTTATCGTTTTGAGACCAGATAATCTCCGGGTTTATCCCATATCACTATCAAACTTGTCTTGGGTATTAAGGTCTAATTTTCTGTCTCTTCCTCAATTTTAAAATGTTCTTTTTCTTTTGTTTTCTTTATTATTATTATTTTTTTTTACAATTTACAGGAAGAAACGAGCTGATTGCCCGATACATCAAGCTCCGCACGGGGAAGACGCGGACCAGGAAACAGGTGAGGCCTTATCTGCTTTAAAAGTGACCTGTGGCAGCCTCTCTATTTTAAAACTTGTCCAGAAAATGCTGTCTTGTTGAGTGAAGCTTCAACACCCTGTCCCGCCGCAAGTCTGCCCCCCGTGCGCCCCGCTCCCTGTGGGTTTTGGGGGTCAGGACATGACGAAAGATTTAGGGCTGGGGACCAACGCACAGATGCTATAGGATCGTATGACGGGGTAGTTTCTTCACCACCTCATGCATCCACTTCTTGTTAGGGGCCAGAAAGTAGCTAGGGGTATTGGGGTGATCTCTCTCTCTCTCTCTGGTTGGGGCAGTCTTAACCGGGACAGGACGAGGGATTTGGAACCCTATCTCCGCTGTGGTATTTGATACGGCAGACCTTATGTATAGGCAGTGATGGATGTGGAGAAAAGGGGTTCCCCGCTAAGTCCTCTGGCTGTGATCCATGTGAGTGCGGATTGGCGGGACGGGGCGCTGATGTTAGATATGGATAGAGTAACCGGTTGAGGGGTAGGGGGACACCTGCTGTTTTATCAGTAGTACAAGGCCTACACAGTGAAGAAAGATAATATGGCTTCTTACTCAAAATCATCTACCTTTTAATGTGTGTTGCATTAAAAAGCTGTCAGGCTTTTTAATGCAACACAGGGGAATTGAAAGGTACAAACAGTACTTCACTGAATGAACCCAAGAGGCCTAAGAACAGGCGACACAGCATAGGGATGGGATGGGAAAAGATATGAGTTGGACTGGATCAAAAAGCATCACAACTTGAAGCTTTGTACAAGGCTAACATGTCTATCCTGAATGCTCGGCCTTTTTACTTAAGCATGCTTTTGTGTCTTAGAAGAGCAAACTTTGCGCCCTTTGTCCATCAGGTGTCCAGCCACATCCAGGTGTTGGCTCGACGAAAGGCCCGGGAGATCCAGGTGAAGCTCAAGGTACGCTACGTGAGTCAAAACTTTTACTTTTGTTTATACACACACTCACTGTAACCCGTCCAGTAACTGATTTGTAAAGTAGACGAGTGTTTGTTTTTGTGTGCACATAATGAGAAAAATAAAATTGTGGTTGGCGCCCTGGCTTTCCTGCAATGAGGCCCCGGTTGCCTCTGTTTCCCCTGACCACTAGAGGGATGTACAACAGGATGAATGAGAGTGCGTTTGCGAGACTTCCCCAAATAAATTGTGCTTAACTAATCGCCATTCTCCAAAGATTATTCCATCCCTACTTCATCCCTTCCCGCTATTGCATTTGTAAGTGCCTGAGTAAATGTTTTTGTGGGTGCTATGCAAAGAGGGAACTAGCGCATCTCCGTGCCTCGGCTCCTTTCTCAGTTTACATTTCTCACTGGCAGCAGACACCCTCCCCTCTGCGTTTGGACGGCGGCCACGGAGGTCCATTTGGCAGGGCAGAGCGCCGGTCACAGGGTTGGCCTCTGCGATAGCCCTTTTTAAATACATCTTTGGTGTAACTGAGAGCCCTCTGCCCGGCCACGTGTACTCCCCCCGTATTCCAGATATGCCCTTGTGTTGGCCCGTCCTGCGCAGAAGAATGCGCCGTGTGGCCTTCCCCATTAGTGCTTGGGTCCGCTGTGGTTTGGAAACTGCTGAATTCAAAAACAAGGCCTGTATCGCTTTACTGACAAGAGCCGCCATTAGTCTGAATGTAAAATAAACTTTGGGTTAAGCAACTGTTATGAACTTCAAGCCAAAACAAAGCATAACGCTGCATACAGGACCTTTTAAATTGTAAACGTATGTGGAAATTTATTGCTCATTGGTGTCTGACCTCCACTGTGATCTTGTCATCAGCCGCACCAAAGCAATAAACCGAACTCTCGACCTGAAGGCCCTTGACTGTAATATCGCATGGCTCTGTTTGCTGGCAGGCCTTCACAGATGATGCAACGGCCTCTGCTTCATTTCCCTTTTTTAGTGTCGGGGGCCTGACTTACACGAACAATGATAATCCTGTGCATTTGATTGTCTCCGCCTCCCTGCAGGACCAGGTGGCTAAAGACAAGGCGCTGCAGAGTATGGCCACTATGTCGTCGGCGCAGATCATTTCACCCACAGCCTTCCAGAACAAGATATCTCTTCAGGGTTTGTCGCGGCCGGCCTACCCCACGACCGGCGGAGTGAGTGTGTGCCATACCCACATGAATTACGCTTCTCTACTCAAACAGTGCTAACACAATCAGTCAGTGGAGAGGATTGCATCAGGAGAACACCAAAATTATACCCCATTTTAATCGGAGATAGGAAAGAGTCCAGGTAGGGTCAGGACTTCGAAGGAACTGAAATTAAATAGATAGAAAACATTTTTACACTTACATTACTGAGCCTTAGGCACAAGATACAACATATATAACCCAATGGGCCACTTTTATTTAGAGCACAAAAATACCATTTCATGAAAATTGACACTTTAACAGGTATTATTCACCCAAACAAAATGTCGAAAGAAAAATACGAAAGCCACACGCACTACAGGAAACAAAAGTTTATACATTTAGGGAATCTAATGTGGGGTTTTATGCTATAATCTGCAGCAAGAAACCCGTTCCATCCACAAGTAACCTTTGATACACTATCCTCCATGATGGATAGATAGATAGATAGATAGATAGATAGATAGATAGATGGGTAGATAGATGGATAGATAGATAGATAGATAGATAGATAGATAGATAGATAGATAGATAGATAGATGGGTAGATAGATGGGTAGATAGATAGATAGATAGATAGATAGATAGATAGATAATAGATCATCTTTATTGCAGACTCATGGTCCAGACAAAAATACAACACAGATAAAAAAAACAGCACTTGTTCATTCTTAGAAAGTAAACATGTGGTACAAATGTTTTAATTTCTTTGTGTGTGCCTGTGTTCTTAGTTTTGGCATGGGGCCCTTTCAGGACAGCCTGGAGGCCATGAAGAGTGAGTAGCCATTATTGAATTTCTGGCCTATTTCATTATGTCAGTTTAACAAGCCTCAGATAAATTTCACTTAGGGGTAATTTCAGCACAAATTGAAATGCATGACTGTGAGTTTGAAGCAAAGGTTGCAGCTGTCTGACAGGCCACATACCTCTGTGCCCCTCACGACTCTGTGGACCAATTAGTCTGCGCAAAGATGGGACTTTTCTAACATCTCTCTCTCGCTCTCCAGCATTAAGCCCTTCTCCCAGCAGAGTTACTCCATGCAAGCATCCGGCCCGACGCCCATAACAGGTGGGTGCTCTTCCTCTCCTCTCAGTGACGACTGACAGGCTGGCTCCTCATCAAGTACATGCTAAAACAAACCCACACAGGAGTACTTTCGCAAATGTAAATAAAATGATCAAGTATAATGACACAATTTCAGCTTGTCGGACTCTTAACGCTGTTTCAGACCTTTGTTAAATTCCTTTACACACCTCACTTTTGCTCATGGGTTATTGACTTAGGTTGACAGACAGGTGATTGGCTTGTTTTTTTTATCATAATGAATATTGCTTCATAAATTAGGCAAAACAATATTGTTAATGGGGGCATAATGATATGTTTAGCGGTTTATCGTGTTACTGGAATGGCGTAAATCCATTTACCACCCCACAGTTGACTCTTCACATGTAAGTCTGTCCTACTCACAAACGTTACACATGCGTACAGGTTACGAGAGCACTGCAGGCCTCTCCATGTCCCCCGGCGCCCCTCCTTGGCAGGGCAGGTGTATTGCCGGCTCCAAGCTTCGAATGTTGGAGTTCTCCGCCTTCTTGGAGCAACCTCAGGACACAGAAACTGTGAGTGAATGAACAAATGCGACTTAAACAGTGTTCAGTGACACGCAACAACATAGTGTGGAGGTTTTGAATAAGGAAGATCCATAGTTTTGATTCTCATACAGTGGGTTCAAGCAGTGTCCGTATTCCCGTTATGGTGGTGAAGTCTAACAATAATTTCTATTATTCTTATTAGGCAAGGCAACTTTATTTATACCGCGCATTTCGTACACAAGGCAACTCAATGTGCCATTAATATTATCATCATTATTATTTATTTATTTAAAATATTACAAAAAAATCTACCCTCATTTGAAAGCTAAGACCTACAAAAGTTATCATAACTTTTTTGTCGCTCTTTAGTGGCTTTCTTGTTGTTTTTGTTGTTGTTGTGTCACTCTATTGCTGTGTTTTTGTCACATTTCGGATATGTGTTTTTGTTGTTCTAGTCTTTTTTTTTAATCGCTTCTCTGTCATGTTTTTGTTGTTTTTTTTCAATGCGTTTTCGTTGTGTGTTTTTGTCGCTTTTTTGAAATTGTGCTATTGCTGCTTTCCGGCACATTTTTGTCGCTCTTTTGCCACTTTTTTTGCTTTTAGATTTGGGTAATGCCAAACTGGAGAAAAGATGCTCAGCTCAGGTGGGGGTTAAGATATAGACAGTGATGTCCAATGTCGTGTCTGTCCTCTGAACGGCTCTGTCCCAGGTCCCCCATGTCTGTTGTGGATCTCTCATATACAGCCTCCGTTTTCTCTCTCTCGAACTGCCGCTGCTCTTTATCCAGCAAGCGCGTGCCCTCGTGCTCAAAAGAGTGGCACATTTCGTCCATGAGAAGAACTGAACGTTCACAAATGGCACATTTTGACTGAGAGCGTTGGAATGGGTCTGCAGTTGTTGTATACGGTCTGAATACTTTTTTCTCGTGCAGGACTTGCTTTATGTAACTTTGCTTTACTCTTTTCCGATCACATGCAACATAATAACATTTAAATATTTTAAGGAGACCTGAAAAATCAAATTTCATGAAAAAGCAACACACAAAGTGCGAGTTGGGGAACTGAGCCAAGGTTTCCTGCTGCTCGGACAAATGGATGATGCATTGGGAGTCAGACAGATGTCCATGGATTTACAGTTTGAGATATTTGGCTAACGGGACATTTGACATTTTTGGCTGCGCTCACTTCCTGATATTCGCGTTTGTCTCTGCAGTTCAACAAGCACCTGTTTGTCCACATCGGCCAGTCCAACCCCAGCTACAGCGACCCGTATCTGGAGTCCGTGGACATCAGGCAAATCTACGACAAGTTTCCAGAGAAGAAAGGAGGCCTGAAGGAGCTGTTCGACAAAGGGCCACACAATGCCTTTTTCCTGGTCAAATTCTGGGTAACATTTTATTTTCATTATTCCCTTTTTTGTGTAATATTAAAATACAGGCTTCTGTCAATTAATGTGAATTTGATGCAACGTTCATTTAATGCAGCGGTTAAATTCCACGGGCAGATTATTACATTAAAAAAAAGTTTCATTCAAGTGAAACAAATACCCTAAAAGCAAGAGTCTGAGTGTCTGAATACCTCAAGTCCAAAAAGGATATTTCATGGGGGTCTATAAAATATAATCACTAAATTGATCTTAATATATATCACTAATTTGATCATGAAATGAAAGATTTTCCCATTTTCTTAGTCATGTCAACATAGTAAGAGTGTACACTGTGGTCTGTGACTTTAATCCACATGAATGTGAAGTGAGAGGAGAGCGGATTCTCTTGTTAATGTTTTGTGGCACCTGTCGGCTGTTAATGGCCTCGCGGTGTTAACTGTGTTGTAGCTTAAGCGTTGGAGTTGCAGGAACTTAACTGTGCTTTAGAGCGAGATTCGATTAGAACGTTTTGAGCCGATTGGTTGTTCAAGTCTCAGTGTGAAACACAGTGTGAAAGTAAAGTAAGTAAAGTGTGGTCCAGGATTCTTCGCTGATGACATTTTGTTTTAAATCTTTCACGCAAACAAACAGAAGTTGAAAAGTACATAGAGGCTTATTGTTAATTTGCTGAAGCTGGTGCCTCCATGTGCGACACACAGTATAGGCAGTTAAGCACTAATTCATGTTTTCCCCAGTGGGTGCCCAGTTGAAAGAAATGGTTTGGCTGTAGTGTCGTCTGCAGCCCGTGTCCTCTCCACAGCCCGCACTGACCGGAGCAGGGACGCATATTCAGAAGGGGAACTGGGACCCTTAGCAGGAAATATATAAATACTGTAAAGAAAGAAAGTCAAATTAAAAGAGTGTGAGCGTTGCTATAATAAACTATGATTTATTAAAAGTAAAAAGTAATATAGATCGTGTTTGGATATTTATGTATTTTATAATATATTTTATATCACTTTTAATTCCTTTATTCTTAAAAAATATTTTAGATAATGTAACTGTGGGGGTCCAGCAATATTTTGTACCATACAAAACAAATAAAACAAGTTGTAAATGGAGGTAAAAGTTTGGTTGCCACAAATGAAAGAAAGTGAATTATGTCAAAGTATGTTGTCCCTGTGACTGTTGTGTGAGGGTGGTACGTGTGTGACAGCAGCCTTGGGCAGGGTGGTAGCTCTGATCTTTCACTGGGGAAATGTGAGCCCAGACACCTGTCCTGGGACTGTTAGCCCAGCCAAAACCCCCCACACACCCCCTATACACCTATTTATAGACAAACAAAAAAACATGCTCTCAGACAAACACATTAACCCCAACTCAACACTGACCCCCGAGAATAACAGGCCGTGACATCAGACGACACCAGAGATGGAGACAAAGACAGTTGGGGCAAGTAGGGAGTATCTAGGAAGGCAAATGTGTGCAGAAAAACCTTGATACAAAAATGAAGACAATTGGGCAGAGTTGTGTCTTGGATATAGAAAAGTTGCTTCTTTGCTTTTGACCAGCTGATTTCCCCCTAGTTACGATGAAGCGTTGCTGCGTGACGGCCTCATTCAAAGATGTGATTTTGTATGAAATCACATTATAGCTATGTTCTTCTGTTTGTTATTGAGCTGCATCAAAGAAAAGTGAATGTCAAGTTCAAAGTGAAGTGTTGTAACCATACGCCCCCAGTTGGAACGAGAGGCATCCGTGCTCTCATAGATTTAACCATCAGATTATTTATTATGGAGTGATAAAAGACATTTATGTCTGACACCATATTGGATGAAGTTTTCTCCAGTCCTTGAGATGAGCAGCTGGTCAGAGCTGTGGCATTTAAATCTGGGGTGAGAGAAAGGAGGGGGACATGTTACCCTGCCATATATCATACAGAAAAAAGTAAGACCGCAATAAAGATGTGGAGATAGACCCAGGGTCACGTACTGTCAGCAAACAGCGTGAACAGGAGATGCCTCTTCTCCCCGCCAAGATATTTATCAATGAAATATTACTCTTGTGATTCATGTTTGTTTGAGTGTGTTCCACTCAACAGATCCAGCATGTGAATCCGGATACAAAAAAACACTCATAACCCTGTCCCTCACTCAGTTCATTTCATCATGTCCCCAGGGGTCCTCCCAACTCTCCACACATCTATGACAAAACACAAAATGCTACTTAACAGTTGGGCATTTCAACACTCAGGGTGAAGAAAGAAACTGAGATATTTGTGGCCATCAAAATCCATGAAAATGAAATCCTGCAGTCTTCTGAAAATACGCTAACCCAATTTCGGTATGAGTAAAAACACATTAGATGAAAGCATAATGACAGAGCCCCGCGGCAGCCCCTGAACCCGCGGTGGTGTGAGGCGCAGGTTGGCATGGAGACGCTGACAGGACACTGGCCCTACTCCAGAGCTATGGCACTCCAGATTAGATTTCCTTCAGACCCCTCTGTCGGGCCGCTGGCTCGCCTTCCTCCCTCCCTCATCTCTCCTTTCCCCGCAGTCCCTGTCACCCCTCAGCGCCGGTGGCGGTGTCCTAACGGATTGTCTCGCGCCTTTGAAGTGCCGAGGGAATCCGATTTGAGCTGGCTCTGCTAAATTGTTACACAGCCAGCCTGCCGCCCTGATCTAATCAAGCAATCGCACGCTGCTGATTGTAATTGGATGAATTCCCTCGCAGGCTGTTAGGGAAGCAGGCAATGGTAGTCAGTGTGGGTCAGCGGGCCCCAGGGATGAAGACAAATGGAGGAATTACATGGACCCAGTATGAAGATGAACAGGGCCATGAGGAGATGAGAGGGGGGTGAGCGCTGTCTCAATGGCCCATTAGGAGACAGGGGCTTGACAGGGGAAAGGGTTGGACCGTCCTGCTGTCAGACGGAGCACACCGTACCTCGGCCTGGGCCACAATTAGGTTATACTGACACTAGTTCAGGATCATGATAATGAAAGCATCAGGGACCATCAAGTGAAGCTGCTCTCACCTGAGGATTCAGCTTTACAAAATCTTGTATGTCCACAAAATGAGAACGGGCAAAGACCAATAAACATATGACTGTATGTACTTTTGTTAATTAACTGTATATCATTTGTTTTAAGAAACAATGACACCGCTCTCAATAGGTGCAACCAAAATTCAACTTCATTGCCTTTCTTATGATTAATTAAAGACACTGTACCTGATTTTTATTTTATTTTTTCCTTTAGTTTGAATAGGGGGAAAAAAATGTTTGTGGTGGTAAAACCTTTTCCAACACATTCCTCGCATCTCAATTCTCCATGGGAGTTTAAAGTTACATTTCATAACATTTTTGGGAGCAAAATGTAGCTAACCTGCTAACAGTGCTCGCAATCACCGGACTGTCAGAAAGCTGAACTCTCACCTATCCCTGCCCTCCCTCTTCTGCTGCTTTCATTTTTGTGACGATAAAAACGGAATAGTATCTCATCAAATCTCACTTATAATGCTAAATATACTCTTGTTTCCAGGCGGACCTCAGTATAAACCTTCAGGACGACAGTAACTTCTTCTACGGCGTCTCCAGTCAGTACGAGAGCTCTGAAAACATGATCATCACCTCATCCACCAAAGTCTGCTCCTTTGGCAAACAAGTGGTCGAGAAAGTGGAGGTGAGAACATTCACACAGCCTGTCAAATGATTATTTCTTCCTTTTTTCATTTTTATTTATCTGAATCTGTCTTATTGGTCATGATCAACATCCCAGATCTTTAGTCACCATCTCACCCAACCTATGTCCTTATCGGTTTAACTTCGCTAGGTGTGGTGGATGGAAGGACAAATCCAAACCACACACCTCTAACATACAAGCGTGAAATCCTAGCCCGTCAGAACTGTTCCAATCAGTGGTGTAGTGTATGTGGTATGCAGGTGTACGCTGTATAATCACGAGAAAGCCCGCCGGATTACTGTGTGCCCACTAAAAGTTTAGCAAAGATATTTATCACTCATTTGCGCAGTGTTATTTTTGCGTTTTATGTTTGTTTAGAGACCAGCACAAACTTCCACCCCAGAACACGAAAGACGGGACTGGGGTTATTGCTCAATGTCTCTTTCCCATTGGACACTGACACGCCGCTCATCGGCAGCAGAGGCAGCAGGTTAAACAGGACAGCTCAGGAGCAACGTCATAACCCCAGTGCACAATGTCTCACTGTTAAACATTATTGTCACAGCATGGCCTAAATGTGTCCCCTGACAGAAAACTGATCCATTACATAACAAATATGTAGCTGTAGAATTAGCCTAAATAAAAGAATACAAATATGTCCCACTCCCAGCTGCTTAGTATAACTGTGTCATACATTTAAAACATGTAGGTTAATTGGCCTTAACACCCTCAACCCAACAATGGTCAACTCAAAAAAGAAAACAAAAAAAATATATATATTTGTTGCTGGATTTGCTGGCAGATTGTTGCCAAATCCAATCATCCCTAAAATCTTTAATTGGTTTGAATGTTATTTATTTATGCCTCTTTCAATAGCAACAGGTCATGACTTCATGATTCAATTCTTTAAATGACAAACACATTCCAGTCTGACCATCTGTGATCAGAAAGCAGAGATGATTCACACATCTGTGCAGCATGACTAACTGTGATGTTTCCAGTTAGCTGGACAATACTATCCCCCACCCCCCCATGCTTCCCCTCCGCCTCTGATAGATTGTACAATATAAGTACACACACGTCCCGGCCAGGGCAGAGCCATCTGCCTCGTGGGCCACATGATGATATTTAATGGCTTCATAATGTTATTACGGTTGTCACAAGAAATATGTTTATTGTCATTTCTGCGTGGCTATATGCCCCATTAGGTGTATTGCGTTTCACGTCTTGCAGCTTATCACACAGATGTCCATATCACATGTAACCATTTGAGTTTCTCTGAGGGCTGTATTTTCTTTGCATTTGTGTTTCACATTTGTTGCACTGTTATATCAATACCACTGTAAATCACGGGCTTGACTGATTGTTGTGTTTGTTCTTTCCCCACGTAGACGGAGTATGCGCGTTACGAGAATGGCCGCTATGTTTTTCGGATTCACCGCTCCCCATTATGTGAATATATGATTAATTTCATCCACAAGCTCAAGCATCTACCGGAGAAGTACATGATGAATAGTGTACTGGAAAACTTCACAATTTTACAGGTAAATATACAAAAAGTATTGTGAAAATGTTTTTCAACAAAAAGAAATGTACAGTATGCACTCTATCAATGGGTATCAGTCACATGACTTTTTCCATTTAAAACACAGAACATGTATTTAAGAATTACTATTATAATACTATTATTATTATACTATAATGATAATAATAATAATGATAATTAAACCCAAATTAAAATTATATTGAGGATGGTAATGACAACTGGGAAGTAGCAAGATCTCGGAGTATAATATGTATTAATGTACCTTTATAACATAAAAGTAACTCTCGGTATTGTTTGGCACGGGTAACAATCTGAAAGAAATATATTAATGATCGCATTTTTTTACTTGCTGTGTACTAGACATCGTACATGAAACAAGATCGTTGTTGTAGCTGTGCTTTGTTTCAATTAATTATATAAACATTTCAAATATTGTTTTGTAAGTTGGTCTGTGCTAATGTAGCTGCTTGAAATGTATCAAATTCTCTTTGGATGAGGTCTTGTTGTTTTGTTCCTTCTGTACCATTGTGTGAAATGTACTTTTTTATTGCACTGAATTTGGGGGTAGGCACTCATAAACTAAACTAAACTATTATATTATATATGGTATATGGCAGTGGTCCTCGTATTAAATAACTTTGTACCCATCAATTCTATATTGCAATGGTAAATATAGTAATAATTACATACTATAGTGCCCAGACATCTTTTAATTTAGGGCTAAATCCCTTTTTTGTCAGGTTAGCTTGTTGTCACGGTGACTTGGTGATTGAATAGTGTCCTGCAGTTATTCTAACCATGAAACCAGCTAAATCACTGCTAAGCGACATTTGCAGATGGGTCAAAAATGCTTTCAATAAAGTAGATATTTGCCTTGGATCTGTTACTGAGCTGTTTATTTATATTTATAATCGAAAATAACTCTGCAAACAAAATAATAACTCTTACATGAATTGTCCCAGACCAAGAATGAGGTGAATGGGGGGCTTTATATTAACGGAGTAGCCCTGAGGACCCGGGTTCAAAGACACTGGTGTCCCGTCTATTGTCGGCTACATTCCGACTGCACAGGGCACAATGCGCATACTCAGCCCACGCAGACGACTACACGTTAGCATGTCATTAGCTTTCTCAATGGACTGATTTAGCCCATAATGTAACCGCAGCTCTCCCATAAACATGTGTGCTTGTTGAAAACAGACAGTAAGCCTCATTTGCTGGGGCACAATTAAACTTATACAGTCTGTTTCATTTTGCATGGAATAAGAGACTCGATTCAGCCTACTTTTGGAGACAATCAGATATGTCCCTGATCTGGACCCCCCGAGGCGGTTCATTTCTATAGTATTTTTATTTTTTGTACAATTGATGATAGTTTAGCGAAATTACAATTTAATTTAGGTATTTGTTTTGTGAATAATAACAAGGCTTCAAAGACCAAATCAACTGTAGTGGAATGAAAGTGATTCAGGAGGTGTTCACCAAAAAAGCTAAGTGTAGAAATAGTCAAAACCTCTTGCACAATAACACTTAAGTTACTTTGTTACTGACCACCTCTGGTTTGAACTCCAATACATCACCGACCTCTGCTGACAACAGAATGAGTTGAATTTTGACTGTGTTCTTTACTTGTCTGCAGGTGGTGACCAACAGGGACACACTGGAAACATTGTTGTGCATAGCTTATGTATTTGAAGTATCCACTAGTGAACATGGTGCTCAACATCACATCTACAGACTAGTCAAAGACTGACCCCACACACTTGAACTGGAGCAACCGCACTTCACAACGGACTAGCTCTTCTGTCAGCTTAAAGCGCAGCCTCTCATCTGAAGAACCACATACGCTCAACACAGAGGAAGATGTGAATTTAAAACTTGGAAACCAACTTTTATTTGAAGAGGGCCATGTTCAACTCTGTGGTCTTTACACCAAAAGATCCAACCGTTTCCAAGTGAACTGCATGAACCAAATACCAGTGGTCATCTCTTTTTTTACTAGTGCTAGCCTTTGTTTTATTGCCATTTACACTCGAAGCCTGAGCAAGGGGATCTTGTGGATGAGTTTGGCTGCTTCAGGGCGCCACCTAGTGACTCTAATATGAACAACAAAAGTTGTAGTTCCCTCATGCCGCCCTCATTTTATCACGGTCTTAGTGCCAATCTTCCAGATTTGAGGTTATTATGAATAGTGCTATAACATCCCCTCTAAAGTGAGTTGGAGGCTAAAATAATTATTGTTTTTATTTGTTTGGTGTTTGATGTTTATTGTATTGTTTTGGTTGAGAACAATTTGGCACATGAGATAACACTGCTAACTTGAACCAGCTCACTCTGTAAACTGGAGTTTGCAGATTCTGTGATTGTAATAAGCCCTAATTGTGTCAAATGATGAAAATACAAGTGTTTCATACATGACAGTCTAAAGTGCTTTGCTTTGTACAAAATCTGAACAGTTAATGTGATGATTGATACACATCTAACTACTGCCTTCACAAGCCGACCTGTCTTCACAACCAGGTTTTGATAGAATCAGGTTTCAAAGCCTGCTGCCATCAAAATTTAGAATCACATGGGACTTTTAGTTAAATTCTTAAGTGAAAGAACAAACACAATCTGGTTTTATTTAGAAAGTGCAGAGAAAAGTCACCATCACTGGCTTTGCATGTCTTTTATTTACCTTTATCATAATAATTATATATCTATATATATATTTATAAATGGCTCCATATTCCAATATGTCCCAGGCTTCATTTGATACACAGCTTTGGAAAACGCTAACCCTTTGCTCTCAATGTAATGTCAGATTCCTTGTTATAGCAGTAAAAGTGTATTGATTTACACACTAGTACACACATTTTGCACTTATACCAATACTGTATTTAGCTTCAGCAAATTGCAGTGCTCTCTATAAACCCATTCTTCTGAGAGGTTCGCTCAGCTCCCAGATGTAAGCTGAGAATGTGGCACAGTGATGGACAGAGACAGACAGGTGTACCAAATCCAAAAGCTTTTTCTCATAATCCCATTTGAAAGAATTGCGGCCGATTGCTGCAATTATGACAATCCACTCTCACATGGACCAAATGCAATGTTTGTTTGCTTTCCCTTTGAAGCTTAATGTTACTGATCTAAGTGGGCAGGACTTTTTGTATTGTCACAACCGTTACATTTAAGGTAGATACTGTAATTGGTGAGAAATGCCAAGTAGATGCATATATATTGCATACTTAAAAAAATACCATTGTAATAATTTAGAATCATGGATCAACTATTTCAGCAACTGGAAAAGCAAAATCTAGATAATGTACCCATTTATGCCTAACAATTCCCTTCAGGCCTGGAAATTCTAGTCGACCACTCTTTTTTTTCTTGCGCATACTGCAACTGAGCTGGGACGGCCCCACCTCCCGCAGGTGCGTAACAGTGACAGCACACCTGAGAGGGACTGTCTGCCTACGGTAAACTGTGAATTCACTGTACGCTGCCCAGTCCCGGGTTAAAGCGCACTAAACCTTCTAATGAGTCCGTCTAGCCATGCTCTGATCCACATTACGCGCGATGAATGCCACATGGCGCCTGCTGACGCTCCTGGGTGCGCTGTTCAGCGCTGAGTCGAGGTGCTCGCCGACCTCCTATTACAAAAACTGCTGGATCCGTCGCTTCCCTGGGATTTACATCGATGTGGAGGAGTCCCTGAGGCTAGGAGCGCAGTTACTTAAGTTTTATCAAGAGGAGACTGCGCTCAAGTGTAGCCGGACCTGCTGCCTGACCAGAAACTGTAAGCAATGACTTTGTGGTGATCACATGCAAAGGCAAAATACTTGACTGTTTTGTTTCTTCTGTGAAGTTTCTTGTAATCTAGCCATTTTCCACTTCGACGCTACTCAGGAAAGCGTGAACTGCTTCCACCTGCACTGCCCCAGTCTGGAGAGCTGCATACTGAGCCACAGGAGCAACGTGGTCCTGTACAACATTACTAAAGGTACATGGCATGGGTATAGAAGCTGAGGAAACAACACTATCATTTATTTTTATGAAATATCGTATAGTTGTTAAATTAATCTTGGCACTCAATAATTAAGGGCCTTCTACCTGATTTTGTTTTGTCTACAAACAATGAAAGAGGGTACATGTTTAGGTCCAAATTCAGACCTAACTTTGTAAACCATTCCAATACTTCACTGGGAAGAGTTTTTTTTTTACAATATAAGCAACACCTTTCACAATTTTCTACTGTCACAGTAAGATAAACAACTCACCTGAAATTCAAATTAGATAAATGCACAGCTGTTTTTATCATATACTGAAAGAAACATAAATAACGTAATTGAATTAGTCGAAAATAAAATCAGGTATATGTTCCTAAAGATTTTGTGACTAACGTATATCTAATATTTAAAAAAAATAAAAAATAAAGTACGATAACAAGTATTTATAAAAAATGATTGTATTTTTTTTAATGCAGTCTTGTTAACGTCTTAGCCCCCACCTAAACCGAGCACATTTTCTCCAGTTTGGCTTTACCCAAATCTAAAAGCTCTTTGAAAGACGTGTCAACATAGCAACACAAATGAGACAAAAACAAGGATGAAAATGCAACAAAAGAGCGACAAAAACATGACAAAAAAGAGATGAAAAAGTGATGAAAATGCAATAAAAACCCAAAAAAGAGCAACAAAAAAGTGACAAAAATCCAACAAAAAGTGGTGGAAAAAATAAAATTAAAAAGGTGACAGACAACAAGAAAACAAGACAAATATCAATTTAGACTGGCCTATAGGCTGTAAACTTTTATTTTTGGGTAAAGCTGAACTGGAGAAAATCCACTTGGTTATGGCGGGGGTTAAGAGGTTAACTCAAAATCCTTACCTGTGTGTCACAAAATATAAACAAACATGAATCTCATTATCTGAATGTGTATGCCTTAGTAATCCTTCCTATCACCCTGTAGGTGTGGACCCAGACCTGCTGGTGTTTGGTAAATACTTCAACACTAATGTACGTGTGTTACCGCATCACTATAGCCGCTCCAACGCCTCGGACCCTCTGCCTCCCGACAAGCGCCACTTCATCCACCCACGCCCTCGCCCCGTACCACCAGCCCCTGCCCCTAAGCCCATCTCCACAGAGACCGACCCAACAACGCTCACACCGGCATCCGCGGGAAAAACGTCTCACACTGCAACCGGAACGAGACCTCCAAACACCACAAGCTGGATAGAACACTCCACCATGGCAACCACAACGCAACTTCATACCACTACTGATCTGCAACAGGCCAGGACGACACCCACGACTCCGTCAACTAGTCCAAAAATGTTTCAATCAAGCTCTCAAAAGCCAGACACACACGCTACAAGTCATTCCCCCACCCTGACCTATCCGCTCTTGTCCACCATGGAATCTGCAACACCTACAAAATCTCCCCTCTCCTGCATCACAAGCCCCACAATGTCCGGCGGCCCAGCGGCTAACATAGAAGGCAGCAAACACAGCCCCAACGACACCAAAGGGAGCCTGGGCCGGAACCAGAGCGCGGTCAGCGAGGATGGCCAGGGTTCGGGTGGAGGGGGCGTGGGAGGAGGCGACTCGTGGACAGACGTGGGTCCTGGTTGGCACGTAGCCACCCACACGGTGCTGGTGCCAGTGGCCATCTGCGTGACTCTGCTGCTGGGCTGCTGCTGCTCAGTGGTCCTGGTGTTCAGCTGGAGGGGCCACAGGAAGAGGATGGGGCGCTATCGGACAGCATGGAGGGGCAAGAAGGGCTCAATGCGCCTCATTAAGTACGTCCTGGTTAAAGAAAACTCATGAACGGTTATGTGATGTAGATAAAAAAGACATTTCGGATAAGTTATTACTGTAAAAATGTATATAGGGATTAAGCATTTCATCAGCTTTGTATTTCCTATTTGTGTTGTTTTTGTTTTGCCAAATTGAGATTGTTTCACTGTAGTCTCTAAACACTACAGCAACGTTACTGAAATCAATACTGAATGTACAGGAACATGTGTCAGAGAAATAATGCAGATCTAAGTTTATTTTACTTTCAGATTTTCTACAGTGTAATTCACCTGTACTTTTCCACTCATGATGCAAAAAAAAACCCTGGTGGATCTAGCTTGTGTAATCCACTCATTTTGCCTTCAGAAAGTTGATCTAACCATTTGAGTGACCTACATTTTGATGCACTTGGGTAAGTTTTGACTGATGTTGATGCCAAAGACTGTGGAAGGGGGGGGGGGGGGGGGGGGAGAGAGACTTAAGACACAGGTTTGTGCTCTGGTCTTAAGTGGGTCTAATGGGGGCTCCCAACCAGAAATCGCACAGGCGACAGAGTGGTCAAAGTCAACAGCGCATTGTCCTGGTGCAGCCCCTGATGGACTGTCTAATGCTGTGTGTTTAACCTGAGAGCGCATCCCCTCAGTGCGTAGGGTTTCTAAAGAAGTGCCAAGAGGCCACGTACAAAACATCCTGCAGATTAGGGCTGTATAATGTCAGTGTGAGTGCCATTAATCATGTGAATCAGTAGATTTAAAAAAACAGAAGAAAAAAAAACAATTCAAAAGAACACTACAATTTAAGAATGTTTGTACGCAGTTTATTAGTTAATAGTAACACAGAAGAGAAAGCACATCATTGTCTCATCTTAGATTCACAGTTTGAGTACTTTCTTCACAGCCTCTTTGTACTGTAGCAGCGAGTCTTCGTTCTCTCCTTCGATCTTTAACCTGGTCACTGAGTCCTTGTACTCCTGCACCTCGGCACGTCCCAGGAGCTGTTGGCGCATCTCTTCCCCTTGTTCTGCCTCCACGGCCACCTTCATGCGCGTTAAAGTGTCCAGGATATTTCTTTGCGACGGGCTGTTCTCCCAGCTGTACTCCTCCATGTCAGCCACCGTCTTCTCTGCCTCCCAAGCCTCTGTTTTCTGCAAAATATCAGACACAGCGCTGGTGAAAAACAATAATAGACTCTTGTATTGGCTATGTGATAAGAGTCACCAAATTATTGTTATTACAACATCCATATCACATGAAGCCATATTACATGAAAAAAAATCACAGGTCATCCATCTGACTGGTGAGAGCCTAAACAAAAATACATAGTATCTTAAACAACCAAAACAAATTGTTGTTGTTGACATTATTAATTTTAATTTGCATACATATTTTCGTTTTACAAAAAGGTCATTACGTTTTGTATTTTTAAGTACATTCAGAAATTTGGTGGAATAACTTGATACCCTCTCAAAATTGAGCTTCTTATTTCGCAACTCATAAAGCAAATGTCCAACTCTCTACATACTAGCGGCCCTGGGCCCTCTTTGATGCTCCTCTCACAGAGATACGATTTCTCCATATGTATTGCTCTATCCACTGGCTGCGTGTCTGTCGTCGCGTTTACCCGAGAACAATGGGGTCCGTTGTGGGGCAGATTAAAGTCGAATAGTCCTTGCTCTGCTGCTGTCCAGGTGTGTGAGGGTAATGACCATCATTACTGCTATACATTTCAGATCTACACTACATCCACTGGACAAGCTCCAGTCATTGAGGGGCTCAACTACTGTAAGAAGAGGAAAACAAAAACAAACCCAGATGACCATTGTTTTGAATATGTTGTTGATATACAGCTGCAAAATAAAGGGGGCTTTTTTTTTTATGTGATCAGACATCAGAGCAGGTTCGTTGTTCACCATGTTACATAAAACAAATTCACACGTTAAACATTTAATGATAACTACAACAACAAAGAATTTCTGAAATCTAGTCAAGTGTGGTGCATTTGTTGCTGTAAGTGCGCCATCTGGTGGATAGGTGTACTTAATGATATTATTTTAAACATGTAGCTGTAAGCAGCTATGATAAATTAATTGTATTTTTTTTTATTATTAACTGTGGTATGGAATTGTCTTCAAGAAATAGCGCCTTAAAAATAAATAATAATATATTGTGGCTGTACTCTATTCTATTAGTACAGATTACAAATCCCAAAAGCAGTTAAGTGCGCCTCTAGTGGTGTCCCTGGGCATAATGAAGCTCTGGATTAGCACACGCTGGATTTTGCAGGCACGGTCGCTCTGCCTGAGAGAGCTGCAGATAAAATCACCTCTGCAGCTCTTTACAATTGGCCCTTTTAAGAGCTAGCATTACAACCCGAACGTTGCGCCGCTCTCACCGCTTCCCCCGGGCTTGGCAGCTGGACAAGCACTGTGTGTCCATTGTGAATCCGAAAGGGCAGCGGACAGTGTTAGCCTCCTTGGCTCGGACACCTTTCCCCAGAAGAGTTTTTAATGTGACTAAGCCATGACTGGAAGAACTATAAAAGACATGAGTTGAGTAATAGCGGGAAGTGAGGCATTTTGTTTTTGTTTTGTGAACAGGACCAGAGCTGCCAACCTGAAGAATGGTCTTTCTAATGTGGTTTCATTTGAGTATACGGGTCAACACCTAATAAAGAAGTCAGTGTTCTCTAGGAGCTGTAGGAAATGTCAACTAGATAATACAGCTGTTTACGGTCTTTCTCCCCATTCAGAGCTGATACCTCCCTAAAGGAATAAGACCACAGGGCAAGATTCAAGTCTGAAGAGGATCAAAATGTCACCATGGAGCCCAAATTTAAATTTATAAATGTACTTTCCATTTATAAACAGTTAGCAATTATAGCATCACCATACATTGCTGGTAACATAAAAATACTATTGTCAAATCTCACTCAAAAGTCCCAAGTATTACTTCACAATTAAGAAATAAATGAAAGCAGATGAGGGTGAATGCCTTAAGGTTCTCACTAAATGAGTGAACAGGTGCTCTAGGACTGGTCACTGTTTTGGTCAAAACGCACAAGCATGTTCATTCAATCCCTAACCACAAAAATACTTTTTAAACAACTTTGGGCCTCCCTTTTTGACTGCAATTTTTTGGAGCTGGAAGCCTTTAGATGGGCATTTCTTCACTTTCTGTGCTTACACAAACATGTGCCAGGAGTGGTGGTATTCACTTCACTATTAGAGGTCATACTGATATATGTTTTATTGGTGTATATTATTACTAAAACAATAACAACAACAACAATAATAATATAAATTATATTAAATAACGGGCTTGTTTTTGAGACTCTAAGAAGCAAAATGATAAAAGTACTCACCCATGACTCATGGTACAGGACAGTAAGTAGATACATGGCATAGTCGTAATTCTGCTTTCGCAATGGGCAACTACAAATGAAGAGCAACATTATTTTCACACCTGTATGGGTTTGTTTAGCTGTTTAGCAGTGGTTTACCTGTCAGCAACAATTGTCAGAACATCAGTGTCTTTGCAGTATCTTGAGCCCATAAGCTTAATCATTTTCTTGCGTGCGTGATCATCCAGATTTAAGATGGACAGTTTCACCTGTACAAATCATAACAGTTCATAACATTTAATGTACTGTAACCATTTGAGTCACAGCAGACAAAATGTCATGATGAATCCCCGGCCACACCACTGCCTCTTTAATAAAGTCAGTAAAAGGCTGAACTAAGTGCATGGTTTGTTTTGATAACCTATATAGGGCTGTGACAGCGGTACTGTAAACCCTATATAAATTAAATGCTCAGATGAAACTAAGCCTTGTGCTGTGGGGATCAAAAACAACAGATTACATTTCGTTATTATGTTTCTGCGGCTTTAATTTATATAGGATTTAATCAATGCAAAAAAAACATGAAAATATTGAAGAAGTAATAAAACTGTGGGCACTGTAACATATTTCACATGCCTGTCTGTTTTTCATGTGTGTGGTATTCATTTCATATTTAGTTAGATTCATATTTTATATTTAAAAGGTGTTTCTGTTATAAATATAAATGGATTTACGTGATCATAACGTTTAGCAGAGGAGTTTATCAATATTTGCATAAATATACACACATAAACTGAGTTATAGTTTCTATAACTCAGTCCATGCAGACCTCTCTGAGACTTGATCTACAATCTCTTCCGGTCTAATCCAGGGGGATTATTGCTACACTAATTCCTACCTTGCTGATATAATCTAAGTGTCAGTAGAGCAGCAGATGGCTGAATTTTAAAAAGTAAGAACACTGCAGTCTAGCCTACAAGCCCCAGACTGATGATTTCAAAAGGATGATATTACCCCAAGTCATATGTACACAAATTATTAGATAAGGAGATCAGGTAAAGCAGGAGTAAACTACACAGTCATCCTATTGACAATTTATGACAACTATAGGATTGTGGATTATTGACTGTTCATGGTGTATTGTAAATCGACAACCGTTGTCAAACATCTTCAGATAAAAGAATGGATTATGAGGTATTCATTTTTACATAAAGGATACAATGATGGACACAATTTGAACAACAAAAAATCTATAAATTAGCGCGAAACTTTGAGGATTCCGTAAATATTGTTTTAAATAAATGCAGGGAGTAAGCCCTATAGGCATGTGTCCATAGTTTTGGGGTCAGCGAACAATGCCGTCTTTCTGGACACAGGAGAATGATGTCAGATGGCGATTATGCTGCCTTGCACTTAATCTCTAATCTCACTTTATATGCCATGTTTCTGTGCATTTAACTTTTTATACATTGTGAAACCTAACCTCAAGCTGAAGCTAAAGCAAACACACAGTGGGTTCAAGTCAAAGTATTCATACCCCTTAAAACACACAATAAAAAGTTTTGACGTGTACATGTGAAATAGAAATATATACAAAAGGTCTGAAAACTGACCCCACTGTCACTGTACAGTTGCCACGAATGGTTGGATGAAAAGGCTGAAATAAAAAAGATAGAGGAAAACTTACTTGAAGGTTCACAATACGAGCTGAGGGGTTTCGGAGGGATGGACTGGCCGATACAAAGTCTGTGGTTTGGACCTTGATGGGGAAGTGTTTGGAGCACTTCACATCGGTGTCTAGAGCTGAGGGCCACTCTGTGCAGAATGCTAAAAGAGAAGCTACTGTCAATAACAACTTTCAAACCACATTTTAATTAAGCTTTAACAAATCCTAATTGTAATCTTTTGTAACAATTTATTTCACAAACCAGGAAACATTTTAAACTATAAACATATTTCCTGTATGCAACAACATGGGCAAAGGAAAGCTGCTTGTTTTTTATTAGGTTATTACATACTAAAATGAGTCGAATGTCTAGGTTTCAGTACCTCCTGTGCTACAGCAATCAAATGTGTTTTATTTGATTTAAAATATCATGTTTTCAGCTCTGTTAAACATGTGATTATTTAGCAGGGTCATAAAACTGGAAACTAACTTACGTTTCAGTGCTTCACAATGTTTCTTTATAGCTGCGGGTGTCAGATGCAAAAAATTGGGTATCTGAAAGAGATAATCAGAATGAGAAAATATAAACTTGAATTTGTACTAGGGTTGCAAGATCAAACAAATAATGCAATACAATATTTTAGCGGGATATTGTGCAGCCCTAATTTCAATCTAACATTGTAACAATGATCCGTACTGTTGGGATGTTTAGAGCACATTTTCGGAAACAAAGTAGATGCATATCAGGACATAACTTATCTCTGTATAGGGGAATTATACAAATAGATACAATTGCATAATGGATGTCTATAGGCATCCATTAAGTTGCGAAAACATTAATGCTGCACTGTTTGGACCTCAGTTTTAAAGGCCACATTTTAACACGTGTTTATCAGAGAAAAAGAGGGAGGGAGAAAGATAGAGAGAAAGGGATGGAGAGCAAGAGAGAGAGAGAGATGATTATTTGTAATTTACAGTCTTTAACATATTTGACTGACCTTGATTAGTTCCAGGTTCCCCTTTTTGTGAGGGGCCACACCTCCCTTAATGGGATATCCCATCCTGACGGGCAGCGGGACAGCGTTTGATTTGAAGGGAGCAGCTGTAGGATATACTGCACTCCAGTCCTGATCTACAGTCATCTTCTCTGTCCGCGGCTCACCAGGCTGATATCGATGAGACAGGCTTTAGGTTTAGGGAGAAAACGATTAACACTGTATATAATTCGTTACATACATCTCTCTTGGGTTTTCTTCCAAACTGGCCTTTTCCACCTCTTTCCGGGAAGCCTAAAATGGGTCATTGGACATGGCGTGGGATCAGTAAAGGAAATAAACTGGAAACAAAACCTTTGAGCACGGGACATGCTTGATCACAGCAAAGCCATTAAGTCGTATGTTGATATTAGACATATCATTGCATTGTTTGTTTTATACATGGTGATCCATGTGTGTTTTTAAATCGTTAACAGTTAGGCACATGCTGCACCCATTAATTAAGTACTTATTCTTTTTTTACTGTTAAATTATCATTGTCCTTCATCACTGTTCAAAACGAACAAATGTACTTTACTTATACGAGTTTACATGGACTTCGGTGAGCAGGATTGGGCTTGATCCTCAAAATGTCATTGACAACATGATAGCGACTGCAGTTACTAGCAACGAGCTAAGCCTCCACTGCTAAAAAAAAAAATGAAGTATTTTGCTTTTACGTTAAATCTTACCTCTATTTCCAGTTGGAGAATTTATAGACAAAGCAGTCACATATGTAGCCCTATTTGATGCATTTTGAAGACAGACACCAGAGATGTTTAATCGCCCAAAGACAAGAAACGCTTTGGTCGTGTAGGAAGCCATTTTTGAGTGCCTACGGAAAGCAAAGCGGTACAGAAAAGAGTGACGCATCGTGATGAGGAAGCTGATGTTGTTACGGTGGTTACCAGGTAGTTACCATTTACTTCAATGGTAGTTACTGATGAAATGATTTTAATACTTAGTGGGTAATACAAAGTAAATGAAATAATTAGAATGACTTTGAATTATGATTACTGATAGATAGAAATCCAACTCAACACTATTTTGGCGCCAGTAATTTGCCAGATGGTGGCGTTAATTAAGTATTCGGTACGTAGTACGTAGTAATACTTGTATCAAGTTGATCAGTTTTCATTCAGTCTAACTTAACTTTTGTGTCCAGCCGCCAGGCAGTGTGGCGTGCACGACATTTCCAGCGGCTGTCCCTCTGTCTCTGTCTCTCTGTCTACAGCAATGGTCTACAGCTGTCACAGCACCAGCTGCTGTGTGCAACGTTCAGGTACATAAGGAAAATACCACTTATGCACGTTAACTCTCTTCACAAGTGTCTTTATCGTGCAGCCTATGGTCTTTATTAACCACTGTAATTATTGAATGCGAGAAAGGGAAAATACCATTTTATTATGTTTGAATCTGATCAACCAGTAACCTACACATGACTCAAACAACTTTTCCCAATGATGACTGGGGAAACTTGACTGAGAGCTCACAAAGACACAGGGAATGTATTCACTTTCTGTCAGTTGTTTTGTAGGAGGGATAATGCATTTGCGCAATTCCCTATCAGGCTTAAATAAGTCGGCGACGTCACATAACACTCTTCTGTACTAGTCTACTCAATGAGCGCACTACACATGTTCTGTAGCTGTTCTGCCAGTGTTTGAACGCAACAGTCCCAGACCGCGATGCGCTTCAAAGCAACAAATTACGCACGCATCAGAGGATGAGAGACTTGCACCCCTTTTTTTCATTGGATTTATTTTGCGTTTAAATTGCCTAGTATTATTTTCATGCCGTTCCTGCACCGAAAAGGCGGCAATCTTCTGCATAGATGAAAACTATTAATCTGCCAGCAACTTCAGGCGTGTTTTGACTGGTAAGATTTGAATGTCTTGACGCCGAGTGTTCAAATTGCAGCGCTTCGGCTGCGGCAAGATCACAACGTGTGTTCAATTGGCAAATATTGACTTGATCTGTATATGCTATTTTGTGCGGTATGCAGTTTTGTTTGCCTAAGTTTATAGAAACGCATATTGTGAATGTCGGATAAATATGGATAATAACTTGGTGTTTTGTAACCAAACCGTGCGCATTTTACGCATCATCTGTTGAGTGACAGAAATTTCCCTCGGGATTAAAATTGTTTATGCATCTATTGAGTGCATTGGACGCATATTCAAGTGTGGACCTTATCGGAAAATCTTTGTTTGTAACTCTATAGTCCACAGCAGACCTGTCCTGCGTAAAGTGTGACAGATTTGATTGTGTGTATTTTGGTCTTGTTGTTTTAAAGGCAGGAAACTCTATCTACAGCAGGACAGCAACGCGTGTGGCACCTGTCATCACTTCATCGACGTACTGGAGAAAGATACGGCCAGAGGAGGCGCAATCTAATTAGTCTGTCTCTCCACTGTCCAACCAACATTTTCCGAAGCTTTTAGGCACACATTTGAATTGATACCCCGCCACTCCGCAGCAGTCTACAAAGAAGGTCAAGGCTAATTAACACTACATGAAAAAGAAAGGACTAGCTGGTTGGAGGTCACAGGTTGCTTCAACATGATTTTATTAGGCCTATTACTTATGTTATTGATATAGCAACTATATTGTCACTTTATTGGCTGTTACACCTCTAAAATTCTTTAATTTTTTCTAGATGAGAACTAGAAAAGTTTTGCCAAAATAAGACAATAGAAAATACCCGAACTGAGGTTGCAGGAATTGAGTTATGCTGATCAGCCGACGATGCTTTTAATACCCAGGAGCCCCTGGGTGCACTTGCATTAGCTCCCAGAAAGAACAGTTATTCATCCTTAATCAAATAATTCTCTCTTTTTATATTTTCTCTCATGTCACCAAATGATGATGATGATGCTGCAGATACAGTGCCTTGCGAAAGTATTCGGCCCCTTTGAACCTTTCGACCTTTTGCCACATTTCAGGCTTCAAATATAAAGATATAAAACTGTATTTTTTTGTGAAGAACCAACAACAAGTGGGACACAATCATGAAGTGAAACGAAATTTATTGGATATTTCAAACATTTTTAACAAATACTAAAAGATTGGGCGTGCAAAATTATTCAGCCCCTTTACTTTCAGTGCAGCAAACTCTCTCCAGAAGTTCAGTGAGGATCTCTGAATGATCCAATGTTGACCTAAATGACTAATGATGATAAATAGAATCCACCTGTGTGTAAACAAGTCTCCGTATAAATGCACCTGCTCTGTGATAGTCTCAGAGGTCAGTTTAAAGCGCAGAGAGCATCATGAAGAACAAGGAACACACCAGGCAGGTCAGAGATACTGTTGTGGAGAAGTTTAAAGCCGGATTTGGATACAAAAAGATTTCCCAAGCTTTAAACATCCCAAGGACCACTGTGCAAGCGATAATATTGAAATGGAAGGAGTATCAGACCACTGCAAATCTACAAAGACCCGGCCGTCCCTCTAAACTTTTAGCTCATACAAGGAGAAAACTGATCAGAGATGCTGCCAAGAGGCCCATGATCACTCTGGATGAACTGCAGAAATGTACAGCTGAGGTGGGAGACTCTGTCCATAGGACAACAATCAGTCGTATACTGCACAACTCTGGCCTTTATGGAAGAGTGGCAAGAAGAAAGCCATTTCTTAAAGATATCCATAAAAAGTGTTGTTTAAAGTTTGCCACAAGCCACCTGGGAGACACACCAAACATGTGGAAGAAGGTGCTCTGGTCAGATGAAACCAAAATCGAACTTTTTGGCAACAATGCAAAACGTTATGTTTGGCGTAAAAGCAACACAGCTCATCACCCTGAACACACCATCCCCACTGTCAAACATGGTGGTGGCAGCATCATGGTTTGGGCCTGCTTTTCTTCAGCAGGGACAGGGAAGATGGTTAAAATTGATGGGAAGATGGATGGAGCCAAATACAGGACCATTCTGGAAGAAAACCTGATGGAGTCTGTAAAAGACCTGAGACTGGGACGGAGATTTGTCTTCCAACAAGACAATGATCCAAAACATAAAGCAAAATCTACAATAGAGTGGTTCACAAATAAACATATCCAGGTGTTAGAAGGGCCAAGTCAAAGTCCAGACCTGAATCCAATCGAGAATCTGTGGAAAGAACTGAAAACTGCTGTTCACAAACGCTGTCCATCCAACTTCACTGAGCTCGAGCTGTTTTGCAAGGAGGAATGGGCAAATATTTCAGTCTCTCAATGTGCAAAACTGATAGAGACAAACCCCAAGCGACTTACAGCAGGAATCGCAGCAAAAGGTGGCGCTACAAAGTATTAACTTAAGGGGGCTGAATAATTTTGCACGCCCAATTTTTCAGTTGTTTATTTGTTAAAAATGTTTGAAATATCCAAAAAAATTCGTTTCACTTCATGATTGTGTCCCACTTGTTGTTGGTTCTTCACAAAAAATTACAGCCTGAAATGTGGCAAAAGGTCGAAAAGTTCAAGGGGGCCGAATACTTTGGCAAGGCACTGTCCTGTTGAGCCACGATACTCGGAAATAGGGTTGGGCCATATCGTATCACATATCATTATAGCAATATAATTTTTTGATATCATTGTAATTTTTTATATCGTTGTGGACACAATATAATTTATGTTATGCTCAGCTCCATCAGAGCAGCATAAACACTGACTGTGTAGGACACAGGGGCAGGTGCTTAAAAAGTTCAATGAAATGAAGGATGTAAACTGCTTGAGTAGATCATATTTGCGAGGAAATTAGTATGGCGCTAAAAAAAAGAATGAAATATATTTGCATTATTCTTCCAAATAGGCGTATGGCTGAAATTTTGAAGTAGTTTATCCGTTGTTAATTATATCAATTATATCTTTATCGTGATATTTCTTTTTTATATCGTGATAAAGATTTTACGCCAAATCGCCCTGCCCTACTCGGAAACACATACAAGTTTGACATAGGTTAAAATGCTACATTGCCATGATACTGTAAGTGTAAAAGGAGCTTGATGGTGTGTGACCATCTTGTTTTACAGTGGCCCAGTCCTGTATTTTTCATGATAGATCCTAAACTAAAAGGGGTGTCAGAGTGGAGAGCACACCTTTGTACAGTCACACTATCTCATAGCTCATATCACTTCTTCCATTGCAGGTGCGGACATGTGGATCGTGCACCCCGGGGCAGACCTCGCTCCCACTGGGAGATAACCATGCCAGACCAAGTGATGTCTTCTGCCGTACTGCCTCCGTCCACTTGAACCTCCAGTGGTCATCCCAGGACTTTTATCCTGAATCTTTACCTCGGGAAAAATGGGGGAAAAAAGGGCACGGTCCTTCCACATGACCTGCCATGTGCAGCGCGACTATGGCAGTCGTATGGGGAGCTCCTTCATCGGGTACAGTCCAAATGGATATGCCGGCACCAGCCTCAGCCTGAGCCTGGACCAGGACCTGGATGTGGACCCCTTGGGCTCCGCAGACTCCAATGTGGCGGGGCTGGGCCTGCAGGCACCTGACAGGAGCCGCTACTCTCCTGTTTCACTGGAACTAGAGCCCACAGCGGTGAATAATGGATCAGGCATTCCCCGTTGTCCGCCTGTGGACACAAAGGACCCAGCGCTGCAGATCACACCGGGCCAGCCTTCACTCACCCCAATCCCGCCACCTCTCGGGCGCTCGAGCTGGCTGCTGCACCACAACCCAAAGGAGTTCCAGAGCCCCTACATCAAGACTAGTATGCAGGGGGATGTTTACAACTTCTTAGAGAGACCTGCTGGATTAAAATGCTTCCTCTACCACTTTCTCGTGTGAGTACCGCTCTTCACGGTGTCAGTGCACATTGCACACTCTACACAAATTGATAAAGTAGATTTTATCTCAGACCTAAATTATTTAAAGTATTTAGAAGAAGTTACTGCCCACTTTGTTGTTTTATCTCAGTGGTAGCCGAGATGGGTGATAGATAGATATGCTTAATATTTGATAAGGAATCGTCTATAATAGAAGTTGTATTGAATTGCCTTGTATTGAAACCAGAGTACGAGGTGTCTGACTTTGATCATAGACTATTGTCTGAGGGTCAGATTCATACAGGGGATAAACACTTATTGCCTGAAAACTGAATCAAAATTGGAATTCAAATTGTTGCAATAAGCAAATCGCAAGGGCTGCAATGCAATTGTTTATAATGCAAATAAATATACGGTCTCAAATGAGTTTTATATAAAACCTTCTACACCTGTAGTGTCAACCTCTACAAACATGTTCTGAAATATGTGATTTTTTTATTGGTTTAGAAGTTCATACATCACTCTTTTTAATACTTCTGGCCTAAGCAAATCTAATTGCAATCACAATACTCAAGACGTTCTGGGAAATCAATGTGCAGCAGCCTTTCTTCATACTTGGTAATTACTTGCATATCAGCTTCTTTGTGAATTAGGGGGAGTCTATGCTTGTCAGTCGTAGTCTAGATCAAATCGTATCAGGTCAGTGAGATGTAGTGCTCACACTATTAGTCCAAGGGAGCTGTGTACTGTATGCCTCTTCCACACTATCAACAAACCAGCAGCTCATGCATGAAACATGAAGCACCTTCTTTGTGCGGCTCACTTGACCTGCTATAGGAGTCTACTGGCCTCTACTTAACACATTTGATCAAGTTCACAACCTACAAAAGACTCATAAGTAAAAATATTTCACTTATCTTTTTGTAATACATTTGTACAAATTTAAGTAATACTTGGTAGGCAATCCACACACTGATTGCAGATATTGTTTATACAAAAACTTGGCATTTTGGTCAATCTGAGGCTAATTGCAAATTTCTATACTACTTATGTAATGTGGATATTGTAAACAATACTTTGACGAAGCATTTTGCATCCCTACTCTCTAATGACTACAGAATTTCAGCTACAGCTATTTTCAGCTATTTTTATCTAATCTTTTCTAAATCCTGGATGACTGTGATGTCGTAGATTCAGAGGGGAGTTCCTTTTGTCAAATGCCAGTGTCTCGTACTATGCAATGAAAACTTGATACACCTTGAATTTTGATTTAGCATACCACCTTTACAATACCTGCTCTTGTCTGATTATTAAAGCTAAGCAGGATTTGGCCATTTTATACCAGGATGGAAACCCCTGTTATAATACTACAAATAATAATAATTAACAATTTGATTAATTGCACAGCCCTAACATCAACTGATTTGGGTAATAGCATTTTACTGATTGAGACATGATGACCCATGAAAGTATCTTATAAATCAACTAGTACTGCACCAATCGAGTCATTATTATGTACGTTTAGTGTTCCCACTATAATAAAGTGTTGATGCAGTAATTGCAGCTCTAATGTTCACCCGTGACAAAAAAGAGCTAGAACCTGAGACCATACTTCATAGAATATTAAACCCTCCAGACTGATGCCTCTGACACTCCTAACTCTTACTTGTCAATGGCTGTCACAGATGGACGCCTTCATCACAGGCTCTTCAGACGTGAGACGGTGTATAAAGGCCCGACACTCTTGCAGATAGTCTAGTCTTACTCTGCATCCAATCTCGCGCAGAGTAGCATAGCTGGTTACTTAACCTCTTAACCCTTGTCATTTTCTCCAGTTCGGCTTTACCCAAAACTAAAAGTTTACACCCTATTGGAGTATAGGGTTTTTGAAAATGGCTTTTTTGTTACACATTTTTGCCACATTTTTTTTCTATTCAGGTGGGGTTTAAGAGGTTAATGCATTTCACTTCTTTGATATGTCGGTTCTTTGGAGTAATACAAAAAAAGGTTGCAATTACAATTTCTTTAAATCTCACAGATTAGTTTAAGGTAATTTTAAAGTGGAAAGAAATTCAACCTACAATTATTAATGCAACACACACTTTGCAACAGGTTAAGTAAGGATTTACTTCAATGAAAAAGCCTTGCCAAAATGTGATGATCTTGCTTTGACTGTGCGGAGACTCTTAGGGTCTTTTACAGTGCTGTTGTAATTTGCTGAACACAGCAACACAACCAAAAGATTTTTGAAAGACAACATGTATATATATATATTTTTAATTTTTTGTATTGCATAATTGTATGCAGTTTTGTGCAACCACAGATTGATTTGTCCACAGACAAGCTGCTCATGATAAGAGAATGTGACCTCCAGTGTTTGAGCCTGTGTGGCAGACGCAGCCAGGCATCAGCTCTAATGCCATTGCTTGCATATAACTGGATTGCCTCATTCACTCACAATAAATAGATATTTGCTCACACAAGCTTATATCTCGAAATACAGATCATCTCAGCCTAATCTGTTTGTCCATAAACATCTGTCCCATCATCAACAGGTGATACAGATATCATTGAATCTATAGTTGCCAGTTTCCGGTGCATTAGGGGTAAATCCACATATGTTGTCATGGAATACCCATACAGTAGTACAGTATGTTATAAATGTCTCTGCAGATGCAATGA
Organism: Proterorhinus semilunaris; assembly: GCA_021464625.1. Classification (NCBI taxonomy): domain Eukaryota; kingdom Metazoa; phylum Chordata; class Actinopteri; order Gobiiformes; family Gobiidae; genus Proterorhinus; species Proterorhinus semilunaris. Next base: position 22,862,797 of record CM038356.1, on the reverse strand, counting down.
AGTCTACAAATACAATTATACAATACCTTTGGTGACACATAACGTTGTATCTGTAAGAAGAGTATTGCAAAGAGCAGTAGTGACTTGGTAAAAGTGACCAGAGCCTATGTTGACATGTGTCGGGAAAGCGTCTTATGCAATGGCGAGCACAACCTGAGTCTCTTGCTTGGCCCCGCCCCCGGCATCTTTTACATAATCTTAGGGGGTAAGCATCAGCCGCTCTAACTGCCCTCATCATGTTACTGCACACTATAAACGTATTGTACCTTTGGAGCTCCTTAAATCCACATGATTTGAGAAGTGACCGGAGATATGCCTGTGGACACTTTAAACCATACTGGGGATCACTGCACACAAGAGTTCAAGTTCAAAGTTCAGAGATTTTTATTGTCAATTCATTTGGGTGAAAGCCTACGGAGGGCAGGGGAGGGTGGGAGTTCAGCTTCCTGGTTCCCCTGGTGGATACAATATTGTAAAACTTTTCTACATTCATGCCAGATTCATAATGTGCTCCTAATGGCCTGTTTACATTTGGAAAGGGAAGAAAATGATGTAATTCTTTATCCTCCTGGATAAGTAAGTACAATCAAGTAAGTACTTTATTTGTCATCCCAGTGGCAAAACATGTGGGGAGTTTCTAACCACAGCAACCAGTCAGATAATACCCAATGTAATTCATCTAATCGTGAGTCAGAGATTCATTTTACATTGAGCAGTATAAACATCTTGGAGCATTAACATTGAGCTTTGAGAGAAGACTGAAATACGAACTAAACGTAACATTTTGTACCATAACAGATTTTAGAAGATCCAATGGAGACCGGGCCATTTTGTATGCTCTTCAATATTTCATTCAAATTGTGATTTGGTTGTAATAGGTCTTGTAGCTCTAGTGGAAGCCCTTTCACCTTGCATTCATCTTGACCTGGGACCTGTGGGCAGATTTACATGTATTTTTCATGTATTTGGGGGAAAAGATGATGGCTAAGCCTGGATGGAATATCTGTGTTTGCGAGTGACAGCTGATGTGCTGTAATCCAGCCTAAGCCTCCATCGATGGGGAGGGCAGGGGGGCACTAAATAGGGTTGTGCTTCGTGGCTGCTCGGCTTCAGACCAAGTCGGCTTAATGTGGCGGCCAAGTTAATGTCAATTCTCATCATTGCTGCTCGTTGTTACACTGAGGGAGGCGGAAAAGAAATAAGTGACCCCATCATTATGGAAATGTAATGCTCTAATCAAGTTATGTATAGTTATATTGAATACAAGTAATTATCTCATCAAAAGTAGGGCAATAATCCAGTCCAAATTATTTACACTTTAAAAGCGCTTAGAAACAACACAGTGACCTAAATTCTGTACAACAAGATCAAAGCAAGTTAACACTGATCAGTATATTTTTATTTAACCAGGAAAGTCCCATTGGTATTAAAACCCTCTTTTTCAAGGGAGTCCTGGCCCAGAAGCACCAAAAGACATTCAGTCACAATTTAAATGTACAATTCTCAAAATAAAATGACATGAAAAACAGCTACTGTTACACACAGCACGAATAAAAACATGAAATATTAAAAGCAACAAAGAAAATTGTTTTATTTTTAGAATGATTATTGGAGGAACAACAAGTGTTAAGATATGATCAAGTAATATTTGGGTTTTAGGAATTTAGACCAGTTTATACCGTTGATTATGTATTGGCATTGCTCGCTTTGCTTGAATTATCTAAAGTTTTATTTGACACATTTGAATGGGGTGTGATTGATGATGATTGGACAGGCAGATTGGCAGGTACGCCTCTGACAGTCTACCCCAGAGCAGCTGTTGCTACTGCTTGCACCACCAGTCATTGTATGTGTCTGTAAAAGCACTTCTACATTATGATGCATCATTTATGCAACAATTCACTCAGCATCCATTAAGCGATTATCACTTGATACAATTTATTGAGATGTAACCACTTAATAATATTGTTACACTCTTTATTTTTTTTTAGAGCCCTGATAATATTTAGTATTACAATCCATGGTTTGCCTTTCATGTTGGCTGAATAAACGCAGAGCTAAAAGCATGTGAAAAGTTATTTTATAATAATAACTGAATTAGTTTTGTACTTTGACTCATTTGAGTGCGCATAAATAGAAATGGTATTCCCTCTAAAACACTACCCACGTCATTATCCCATGCGTCGCGGAGACAAACCACTTACATGATCCTATCAATGACCTACATGAGGATAAGATCTTTATGCTCTTCCTAATAATACGGACCAAAACATTGGTCTTTGGTCTTTGCTTTGGCTTTTCATTGGCACTGCGCCTCGACGGTGCTTTTCCACTTCAAATAGCTGGTGAGATCATTGACCGTTGATGATTCAAAACAAAAAGGGTGTATTTTACATAAAGCAAGGCTGCACATGTTACGTAAATGAAAAAAAATAAATAAATAAAGTACATTTGCTGCAAGAAACTGAAGTAAATAATTTGTAAATGCAGGACGCTTGAGGAAGAGAAATGTGTATATAAGCAGCAAGTAAAGAGATGCAAAAAGAAGTGGAACATGTATAGGAGTGTGTATACATTGCTATTCCTTGTTCCATCTGGGCACTGGGCAGTTGGTGTCTATAGGGCAATCCTGCTCCACGATAATTACCTTGTTTCACCCCTCTCTCTTTTTTCTCATGTGTGTGAAAATATTAACTCCAGAAATAAGAATTATTATTAGTATGGGCCTGTCTAATGTCCACAATCTGAAGAGCTATCAATGTACCAAAATGTTCCCATGTATGGAAATGAATCTTCGTAAAACATGATTTATACCAGGACCTTACATAACTTGAGCCACGCGCATATGGCCACTGCACTTCCTCATAATGGAGCTGCTGCATGAAAACTCTTAACTCAAGGGGATTATGTCTGTAAAATACACAATTTATCGTTAATCTCTAGTTCCTGTCAAAAATTGTTTTTAACGTCAGCACTACTTCCATGTTTACAGTCCCCCATAATTTGCAGCAAATGTCAGGTTGTGTTTCCTAAAAAACATTTTTGTGATTCTGAATCTGGTTGTACTTTGTGCTCTTCTTCCATTGTTACTAGTTTCCTCCAAATAGAGATGTCAAACCCCATTTCCTCTTGAGGCACCAACAGCACTTGAGAAAATCTTTACCTCGCTGCTCTTTTCTGTTTTCCCCATGATGCAGTGCTGACCCTGCTGTGTGTGCTCCGCGTCGCATATGCTCCGATAGATCGAAGGTTCTCGCAATGTGCGTTGCTATAGAGATGTGGAAACATTCTGTGAATTGCTAATGCAAACAGATCATCAAGACCCAAAACACCTCTGAGGACACAAGGCTAAACAAGTGTGCATAACATGTGATTGGATGAAGAACGTAGATGTTTTGTCAAATTTTGTGTAATGTGGTGTGGTGAATTGATACAAAATGCATATTATTTTAACTTAAACAGTTACAGGACTGTCGTAGACTGCAATAATAATAATATTAATAGTGTTTAATAATGTTTAAATGAGATATGACATTCTAACTGGAGCTTTATCTTCTTACAGCTTTGTCATGGTGCTGGTGTGTCTAATCTTCAGTGTACTGTCCACCATAGAGCAATATGCAGAGTTCGCCACAGGAACTCTCTTCTGGATGGTGAGTAACCTTTTGCAAAAGCTGCCTTTGGTTTGGTGTACAACCACCCATCAGTTCTGTTCTTGTGCATGTCATTTTACGAACTGTGGTAGGTTACAAAACTCTCCTTCGATAATCCCCCCTACTCTTTTTTTGCATTTTATGCAAAATTGTTGGGCGGTAGTGGCTCAGATGGTATAGGTTGTCTTATAACTGGAAGGTTTGAACCCCGGCTCCCGCAGGTGCACGCTACTGTTGTGTCCTTGGGCAAGACACTTCACCCACCTTCCCTCCAGTGTCTTTGTACTCCATTGTATGAATGAGTGTGAACGGGTGAGTAGTTCCTTGACATAAAGCGTTTTGAGTGTATGTAATTGGAAAAGTGCTATATAAATTGAGAACATTTACTATTTATTTCCCATTAATGAATGGGATTTGACAAGAAGGACAGCGATTCTATTTTCTTTTTCCGCTGTCAACAGATAAAGTAAGTGTTTTCTTAAGAATAATGGCTATTTAAAAAAAAAAAAAGATTTCTTTACACATATTTCATAAACTTTTTAAACCGCTCAGAGCGCAACCCCACACACATTAGGAAAGGATAGCCTACACAACTGCATAACACTAAACTATTCAAGTGAAGTATCTATTTATTATGTCATAATGCAGTGAAGTTTCTCCAGTGTTGCTGCAGTTCTCTTCTTTTTCCACATGATGGTGATAAAAGATTTCTGGTGGGTAGATCTCCATTCTCCATTGTGCTGTGGACAAACTGCCCCAAAAAGTGTGTACTTCAGTTTCTGAGCTTTTCCCCATTACCCTGTGTATGGATTTAACTTATTGTGATACTTAGTAGAAGTTATTGCATTTCATTTGGTTCCTGGTAGGCGGCTCTAGCTGGTACTTGCTGCTAAACGGCTTATTAGGCCATTAGTGCTGCTAAGTACTGCAATAAATCCAGAGCTTAGAACAGGTAGAGAAAATTATTGCTCCTTTTTGGAAACTTTACAAAGGCCCTGCATCATCCATCTTTAAAGAACTCACAGACAGACATGGGTGAACTCACATGTATGTTAGCCGTGCAGACCCCGGGGGCACACAGAGGACAAGAGGGGAAACTGGGTTCTCTAGGCTTAACAGAGCAAGCGTTTGTGCAAAATGAGTAGCAAAAGTCGATATGCAGCAGAGTCAGTTCATAATGTGCTGCTCAAAGAATTGACTTGAAGAAACATTACTTTTGTATGATTACACAACATGTATTTCCAACTAGCAGTTTTTGCAATGACATAACCAATTTTGTGCATAACTTTCCAAACAATAACTTTGATACCATCATGATGATACCATGCTGCTCATCTTTGGCCATAACTCTGACTTAAAACTTCTAATTCCAAGATTTCTGCAGCCAGAACCACTGCTTTCATTACTAAACCATTGTATTATAGAGATCGACACTATTTCACTTTTTATTGAATTGACAAAAAAAAGACAATAAAAGTTTAAATTGTATTTAATTTGATATCTATTTTCTCCCTCCCCTATAACTTTTAAACATTTGAGATAGTATCCTCTCCTTTCTTCCGTTTCTTTAAGATGCTGCTATGCTTTAAGATGTTTCTTTGTGCTGCTATGTATGCTTTGTTTGTGTCATAAGTTTTTACATGCCCATTTTATTTAGGATCAGGGGTTTGTTCACCTAACCGGCCAGGCATTCATTCAATTGAATTTTATGTGCACCTGTGTGTGGTAAATGTGTCACACACAGAAGTCAATCCAATCATTTCTGATAGAACTGTATAATACCCACTTTCATTTTTGAGAGGGTTGATGAGATTAGAGCTGACTGAACAGGCAGCTGTTTTGTGGTAAACACTGAGTTTGTGATACACATTTCGTACATCTGGGTGACCTTATTTACGGATTTATGTGGAATAATCCATTCACTTTTTCAAAATCTATTTTGATTTGTATTTTTTATTTCAAGAACGACAGTGGCAGAGAGTCAATATTATAGATTGAGTCTTTTACTCATGTTAAAATAATGTTGAATAATGAAAGATTACGTAATATAAACAAAATCAAAATGACCCTTGAAATCACACTGTAGTTTTAGTTTTGATCATTTTATTTTATACATAGAGCCCCATTCCCCATTTCCCTATAATGAGTGGTTTGACTGGCACCGCATTGTTATTTGTGCTTCATTGGTGCAGTGTTTTTGCAGTTCGACTCGCGGTTTCAGGTGTCATACGAGAGTCGGTCAAGGTGCAGTCAGTTCATGCAGTCAGTGAGATGGCCACCCACGTGGACAACCACCCGAAGATTATGCTACCTAAATATTATGGATACACACAGGTTAATGAAGATAAGTCCTTCATTTGACCTGCATATTCAAGATCTTTCCCCCAAACCTAATATAGCAATGCAATAAATAGTAAACAATACATTATCAATATTACTGACAACTCAGCTTTGTTTTATCTGATATCTGATTTTGTCTTGCAGTGTAGAGACATTGGTGAGTCTAACAAGCTTTTCCAGCTGGACTAACTGTATTTATCAAAAATAGTAAATAAAGTCAAGATGAAATATGATCATGTAATATAAGATATTCATATCCAATCATTATAAGTCCGCCAACTTAGTTTGTATTTCTCAGAAGCTATGGGGACCCAGGGCTAAGCTTTAGGGACGCTATTATTTGTCCCGACCCATAGGTTACAGCTGGTTATACAGGAAATAAAGTAAGAGAGGTCTGTTGATTGTAGGATAGTTTGAAATTCTTAAATAAATGTATTTATCACTATTAATGTGTGATGGCGACACCATTTTAAGAAATTAATTTGAGATATGTGTACTTGACAGTTTGTTTTTAAGAGACACAGAGTTGTGGGTTAAGAGAGCGAGTGTCTACTGCTCTTGAAGCTGTGTGATCTGCCACATCCACCCGACAGCAGAGTGTGAGAAAAGAGCACTCAAAATGTATTTCAATGTTTTTGTTTTGTTTTCCCCACTAGTTAATTCTTTTTGTAATCTTTTTTAAAATATTTATCTCACTTTTTTTTTTTCTCATATCATGTAGTGGGTGCGCCAATGGGTGTATGCACTATAAAGTGTTGCAGCTCCGTTTACATTCATAACAGATGCCATCTACAGAACTTAGACCCTTATCTCTTCGAGTGGAGTGTGCTGGTATTCTTCATGTGGCTTCAATCACTTGGCCATTGACCGCGCCTCATTAACAAAAGAGTTATCGCCCTCCATCTGTGCTCACAGGTGGGTGGTCCTGCTTCACAAGACCACCTCTGTGTCTCCGATGCGCTTTGTCTCACACTCGCCTGTCACTACCATCTCATTTCATTTGGATAATCTTGGCCACTGGAAATAATGGCTTTGATAATTTTACAGGTTACTGCGACTTTCATTTTCTAGGTCTGGAAACAGGACTCAGACCAATTTAAAAAAAAACAACAACAAAACACATTTAATCTTGCTTAAAATGTTACAAATGACACCTAAAATTAAAGCAGTACTAAGTAACTTGTTTACCTTTATAAATCATTTTCGTAGTCCCTCTGGGGTAATACAAGTGTTAATGGGATGATTGGAGGGTCTTTCATCTCTCCCTGGTGTCTCTGGCCAGAAAACCACAATTGCAATTTGACTGCCACTGGGTCGGAGCAACCAATACACACTAATTGAATCACGAAGAAGAAGCTAACAGGCTAACGGGCAAAGCTAACTGTGGGCTAGCGCCACTTAAACAGTATTTACAGCCAAGTTTGAGTGAACGTATCTTCATTATGTAATTGGATGTACAATATATATATATATCCCTCTCTCCCTTTGTCTTTTCTGTCAGCGTAGTATTTACTCTCACGGACAATTAATGAGTAAAAAAAACGCAACATGCTACGACACCTGCAGTGGCGCTTATGGCCTCTAGGGACAGTTTCTTAGTTCTGCTTTAAGGCTACATTGTTGCAAGGTTTTTCTGTACACCATCTCATCAGTTTGCTTCAAACTGTACCTGTTTGATCAAATCAACTAGTTTTGTGATTTTTAACAACTCCACCTCTGCACACACTACATTACTCAAGTGAGGAAGAGCTGAGGTGTCAGACATGCTTGGTGCTAATCAAAGTGCTTTCTCCATCAGCCTTGAACAATGTGAAAGTGTAATTCTTGACCCAGTTCTGTTGTGCCCCGCAGGAGATGGTGTTGGTGGTGTTCTTCGGCTCAGAGTACGTGGTGCGGCTGTGGTCGGCGGGCTGTCGCAGCAAATACGCCGGCATCAAAGGACGGCTGCGCTTTATCAGGAAGCCCATATCAATCATAGGTGCACCTGACATTTCCTATGTTCCTTTGCTTTCTTTTGATGTGCTGCCTTTTAGATGTTTAAACATTTTCTTCATCAAATATTTAATGTGTCCCCTCTGGCCTCTGGTCATTCCTACAGATTTGATTGTGGTCATTGCGTCCATCATTGTGCTCGGAGTTGGATCCAATGGCCAAGTCTTTGCCACATCAGCAATCAGGTAAAGTATGAAACATCAATGAATGAGAAGTCAAAAGCCCTAATGTTGTCGCAGAGGAATGTAAATCAAAGTATAACATGAAAGGTGAAGCTACACCAGTTGTGAATCACTGTATAATTTACCTATAAATCACTGCTTGCTTGGGGGAGGGGGGATTTTGTAGACAACCTCCCTAAAAAGGTTATGTCAAATGATAAGATGCTGTTGTGCAGGGGTATACGCTTTCTTCAAATCCTGCGCATGTTGCACGTGGACCGACAAGGCGGGACTTGGAGGCTTCTGGGATCTGTAGTCTTCATACATCGACAAGTATGTTGAAGATTTCTATGCTGATGAAAGGCCCAGTGGTGCTGGCTAACTTTATTTAACAATTCCATTTTATTTATTTATTTTTCGTAGGAGCTGATCACAACCTTGTACATCGGTTTCCTGGGTCTCATTTTTTCATCATACTTTGTCTACTTGGCGGAGAAAGATGCGGTCGATGAGGAGGGCAAAACTGGCTTCTCTAGCTATGCAGACGCCCTGTGGTGGGGAGTGGTAAGTTTGCTCAACTGGATATTTTCATTTGTCTTTGTTACTATTATATGAAAATAGGGTGGTCATAGAAAACCTTTGAGAAGTAGCATAAATCGATAATTTACAAAGTTGGTCAGATTTGAACAATATTCATGCACTTAACCTCTTAACTCCCACCCAATCCCAAATATAAAAGCTTCTTTCAAAAAAGCATAAAAACAGCAACAAAAATGAGCATGAAAAAGCAACAAAAGCAACAAATGAGTGACAAAAACATGCCAGAAAAGCAACAATAATAAAATAAAAGTGACTAAAGAGCGACAATAAAGTGACAACAACGTAATGAAAAACACAATGAAAATGTGACAAAAACACAACCAAAAAAACAATGAAAAAGCAACAAAAACATGACGAAAAACATAACAAATTTGACAAAAGAGCAGCAAAAAAGCTACAAACTATGAACTATAGTCTTATTGAAATTCCATGCAAATGATGGTATTTGTCAGCAACACGGTCTCGAAATGGGCCGCTCTACTGTTGATTTGTGCCGTGAAACTGCGATCTGTGGCCTGCGGGGCAATTGTCTGTCGTCCTTTCGATTTCATCTCACTTTGGTTATTTGGTGAACCGCAGTGTTCACGGTAACACTCGTGGCAGGTGGCATGTCAGGCCGTTTCCCTTTCTTTGCGGAGATTCACGTTTCCAGGGCAGTTAATTAAACATTTGAATCGAAAGCCTTGGAGTAATGAGAAACCTATGGCAGCTTTGTGCGCGGGATCAGCAGCAGGTCACAACGGAACAGTGATAAACCATTCACATCTGGGTTTTCAGGCCTCAAAAAAACTTTTAGCGCACCGATGTAAAGTGTCAGTTCCTTTAATTAAAACTTTAATTGTGGGATTACTGCCCATTATGTAACACAGGTCTGGAGGGTCATGGAACTCCCTCACGTCTGTATAAAACGAAGTGGAAAAGCTGTTAATTTTCAAGTGCAAGTGAAAATAGGCTGTAAATCAAAAGGGTCACTGTTTTGCCCCTTTTGTCTCTGTGAAAGAGTGAACTTGTGTGGCTTTGATCCTGTGTTCTTCCCTTTCGGTTTTTGGAAAATGAATTAAGCGCATTTACTGGAAAAATGCAAATCATTTGCCGGTTTGTGTGGCTTAGTTTGGTTTTGTTTCACGTTTGGGATGTGCAGGTGCAGAGCAAAAGCCAGCACTATGATTCATATCCCCTTTTCCCGGCACATGTGTTCTCTCAACGACTCGGTTTGAGTGCAAATTACACATCATCATACTACTGTGCAAAGGTTTTCGACAGATAGTTGAAATGCTGTAAAATATACCTCAGCAAGGTGTTTGCGCGGTAGTGTCACTTTCCACGTTGATGTGAAGCAGGTCTTCTCCTTTATTGTCTGTAAGCACCACTCAACTTGAGCTGTCAAAAGAAGGTTTTTTAGTCGTGACATTTGGGCCTCTTATTGGCCAACCACTCCTCTCCTTTTCTGCTCCCAAATCCCCTTTAAGTATCTCACCTTACAGCGGCCTTCGCTGTGCTTCACAGTCCATGGACACCCTCAGTAAGACCGAATGTGTTACAATTGGCTTGCTTTTGAGAGCCGCTCTGAATACAAATGCCAGAGCTACTTCTTTTCTCATCAGATTCTGACACTCAATTTGGGATTAGAGCTACAAAGATGAACTTCTGAATAGAGCTGTGAAGACCTGATCTTGGTGGTTTAAAACCTGTTTGGGAAAAAGTATACACAGAACTGCACAGTTACATTTAATAACACTGTGTCACGCCTATGCCCAGGACTTGTTCAGATTCCCCTTAACCTCTTAACCCCCACCTGAATCGAGCACATTTTTCTCCAGTTTGGCTTTACCCAAATCTTCTTGACAAAAAGCATCAAAATAGCGACAAAAAGGTGAACAAAATGGACAGTAATAAAAAAAAGGGATGAAAAAGCAAGAAAACTCGACAAAAAAGTGACAAAAATGTGGTGAAAACAAAACAAAATACACAAAAATATGACAAAAATGCAACTAAAAATCGACAAAAAAATCTATGAAAACAACAAAAACAGGACAAAAAAACGTTTAAAAAACGTGACAAAAACATGGCGACAAAGTTCGTTTTTGTTAACTTTCAAATGAGGCATTACACTGTTGCTCTCCAGTCGAGAAGCTTTTAGATTTGAGTCAAGCCAAGCTGTAGAAAAAATGTGCTCGGTTCATGCGAGGTGTAAGAGGTTAAAAAAGATGTATTCTCTTTCACCTTTACTTTATTTTATTTTTATTGTAAACTATGTTCACACAGTAGTAGGGCAGCCCAAATAAACACAATAAATTCTCAAAATTGCAGTTGGCGGACTGCAAACACTGCAATTATTTTGGCAATGCAATATCTTCTGCCAGCAACAATACTCTGACACTTTATTATGTTGAAATCTGCATATTCTGCGGTGTAGGTCTTTATAAACCTGTTCTGAAATGCATGTCTTTTTTGTATTCATTTTTGCAACACCAACCCAATCCCAAACTCAATATTTGCCGGAAATATTGCCATTTGTTTTTGTGCTCCCTTTTAGGTGACTGTCACTACTATTGGTTATGGAGACAAGATCCCTCAGACGTGGATTGGCAAAGCTATTGCCTCCTGCTTTAGTGTGTTCGCCATCTCCTTCTTCGCTCTTCCCGCTGTAAATCTTGCAGTATTGCCTATACCTTACTTTGTGTTATGGACTCGTGTTATGGAATTGATCAATTACGTAATTGCTCTAGGGGATTTTGGGCTCAGGGTTTGCCCTCAAAGTTCAACAGAAGCAGAGACAGAAACACTTCAACAGACAGATCCCTGCAGCGGCCTCGCTCATCCAGGTTTGGCCCTTTTTTATCCAGACTACACATTTTCTTATTGTCCCTGGATGTTTAGCCCACTTTAAACCTGTATAGAGTAAGAGCGGCAGCTTTTGAAAAATGAGACTGTTGCGTTCTGTGGTAGAAACACATTGGGCTGTAGCTAACAGCTACAAATTCAAAGAAGAAAAGAGAAGAGGGAAGCGCTGCGTTAATTACAATGTGCTGATCCTTTGCAGACCCTGTGGAGGTGCTATTCGGTGGAAAAACCCGAAGGTAAAGCTTCCACCTGGAAATTGTACTTCTTGACTCCAGAGGCTGGGAACGTAGTGGACTCAGTGGACGGTTCCAGTCCCAACATCAGAAAACTCAACTTAACGGTAACTGCTCAAGAGACATTCACTGCTATAACTTACCTTTCGCCCATTCTACTTGTAATCATTATATTCAGACACAGTAAGTGGTTAGGGTGAAAAAAACAAAGCAATTATTGGCTTTCGTCTCAGCAAACCAGCAACAATCTCCAAGTGTCTTTATCCCCTCCTGTATTACTCCTGAACCCACGTACAATTCCCCTCAGCCTGTTTTCATAGATGTTCACACATCACGTAGGCCACAGTTGCACCCGGCCGCCTCTGCTGCTCCAGAATGATTCCAGGCTTTTGTTTGGACTGGACAAAGACCCAGTCAGTGGAGATGATGTCACCGCCGCCTTTCTCATGGGAGTAAACCTTTGTCTAGTGGAACAACAACAAAAAAATCTTTGTGTAGCGTTGAACCTACATGAATCAGACCAGGTTTCTTCCGCTTCTTTCTGTTTCCGCGTGTGACTTTACAGTGGCTGGTACCATTGTTAAAAAAAAAGAATAATTGCAATCTTTATTCATAAATTGATGTCCTGCGTATTTTATTTAATCTCGCTAACTTTACCCACGAATACAACAAGTAGTTTTGCTCATTTGCTCAGTTCTGTAGCGAGTTTTCCCCTCCTCTCTCTGAGCGCCGCTCTCTGCTGCGCTGCAGGGCCGGTGGGCGGGATATTGAAAACACGATGAACTAACAAGGGGCATGTTCATTCCCATAATGAGCCATTAAACTATGTTCATTTGTAATGAATTACTGGCACATTATAAGCACGCAAATCTGATCCAATAATTTTTTATAAAGCCCATCCTCATAACAGTTGCATAATTAGTGTGGGAATTGGCACCAATTTAATCACCATTTAGATGAGGCAAAAATTTGGGGAATCACATGCACAGTGCTTTGACCTCAATTAAACTGACCAAATATCCTGAATAGTCAGAAACTTTTCAAGATAGAACGAATGGTAGAACCAACGGAGGACCATGTGTGACACCAGGCCCGTGCATGGGGGGGCTTGAGCACCTGCCCCTTTTGCCCAGTGCCCCTGAAGTGCCCTTTTCCCTCCGTACCTTTTATTTATTTATTTGTTTTATATTTTGTTTATCCAAAGCTTTGCCACAGTCCTTACCATTGGCGTTGCCCCTATAAGCCTTATTAGCCAATATTAATCAATTTAATCCGAAAAGAACATGCCCCTTGTTAGTTCATCGTGTTTTCAATATCCCGCCCACCGGCCCTGCAGCGCTCAGAGAGCGGCGCAGCAGAGTGAGGAGGAAGTGAGGGCATAGGGCATCTCCTGCACAGAACAACGATCTCTGCACCTTGTGCTTCTGATCGCTCTTTATTTTTTATCAGTCGGCCTCATAATAGCGGACCAATGAGGTCAACAAGCCGACAGTTTTGTATAATTAAAAAATAAACCTTGTGTCAAACCGCCGCATCATCGCGACATATTTCTGTCAAAATATTGCAGCTCTCTTGTAGTGCCCTTTTGATTTTTGAGCCCCTGCCCCTCTGTAGCTCTCTGCACGGCCCTGTTCAGCACAAGGGCAGTGACTCTGGAAGAGGTGGTCTTGAGCTTTCGCAGATGTACATGCTGGGTACGGTTTCAAATTCAGTGTCATGAGTTCGATGCCCAGTTCCGACAGTTTGCTGAATGTCTCTTTCCTCTCTTCACACCTTTGCATGTCTTATACTGTAAGGCCTACAGGACAAAAAGATGATAAAAAGAAATTAATTAGTTCCAAATTAATCTGAAAATGAAGGTACTTATCATAATGCCACGATGTGATAAAGTTCACAGATTAATGTCACAGCACATTTATTGCAATACAGTACAGTGTCTAGACTCACAGTATTGGAGAAATGCAATGTTTTACTCTAAACCATCTCTGGAAAGAGATAATATAGGACTTTATGGAGCCTTATTGATAACCTTCTTTTTTGTTTTGCTCCAGAAAAGAGGCACCAAAAGGAGGTTAAAGTCTCGTGGTAATGGGTCTATGGGGGGTGGAGCGGTGTCCATCCCTCAGATCACATACGACCACATCGACGACTCTATGGGGAAGAAAGATGTGTCGTACTTCCTCGAGGAGCCCAGAGGAGCCGTGGAAGGTAATGTAATGGCTTTGAGATATGCCAGTCCAGACATATGTGGCTTTATGAAGTTGTGAACTACTTACTTTTACATAGAATGGTGGTTCTTTTTTCAGTTTACATCACTGTATTTGAGGTAGAAAGTTATAATACTCTTTTGGATTCCTCTGATTGTCCCAAAACAATATGTTCATTATTTTCTTTTTGGATTTCCCTTTTATTGAGTATGTCATAAATAGTTTTGTATACCGGTCGCTATAGGGAGTGGACTGGTTGGACGCAATACTGGCAGAAGTAGACATCGGATTTTAGAGTGGGAATATTGAATAAAATCATGGGTTGGCGCCTGACTTACTTCACTTCATGTATTTTATAGAGAGTAAGATAGGCTGGTATGAATTTCCTCCAGCAAATGCAGTAAATCAGACTTATGCCATGCTTCTGGATTTGGAAGTACCCCACAGCTGTCTTTACCCGTAATGAGGGAAAAGACTAGGTTAATTTCTCTGACTGGTTCACTCTGCCCCGTTTGTTCCACTTTGAAATAACATTCAATTATATGTAGTAAATCTGTTGCTTAGCCCGGCTAGACTTTGTAATATAATTGACATACCGTATTTTCCGGCTATAAGACGCACTTTTTTCATAGTTTGGCTGGGGATGCGATTTATACTCAGGTGCGACTTGTATAACAAAATATATAATTTCACGCTTGTTATTATCACAGTGACAGCCGCTAGAGAGCACTCTAGGCTTGTGTACAAGTAACTGCTACTCCTGAACCTCTGAAAATGAAATACACGGTCCTCAAGCATCAGAAAAAAGTGTGGAGGGAGTGAGAAACTTGTGAGGGACTGGGTAAAAGCGGAAGTTACTCTTACTGGAATGAAGAAAACCAAAAAAGCTTGATGGCCACTGCTAGAGGAACAAATTTGCACATGGGTGCTTGCTGCAGGAACGTCAACAGTGCAGTTAGGCCTCTATGCCAAGGTAGTTGCCAAGGCTGGTGCGACTTATACTCCCGGAGCGACTTATTAGGCCCGAGCCAGGACTTTGTCCTGGTAATTAGGCCCGAGCCAGGACTTTGTCCTGGTAATTAGGCCCGAGCCAGGACTTTGTCCTGGTAATTAGGCCCGAGCCAGGACTTTGTCCTGGTAAGGGACTATTGTTCTCCCCCGGTTTCTTGTTATTATTATTATTATTATAGTTACGCCTCTAAGATCCTGTTTTTCAGTGCCTTCCCGTGCAAAAGTACACGCAGAAATTGGCACAGTGATCAGAGTCGGCAAAAATTGCGTGTCAGTGACCGACATGCACACGCCCTAAACAAAATGGCTCCACAGCGCCCCCTCAAAGTTGACCCCCATTCTTTTGGGGACAGTCATTTTTGGTGTAGGCCAAACCCCTTTGGCACAGTGATAGAGCACATGGAGACAGTCACAAAACATAATTATAGCTCCACCCTCTGACCAACAGGAAGTCGGCCATCTTGGATTGAAATCCTGGAGACGAAATTTCTCACCAGCTGTTTAAATGTACTACTCCTTGGTTTTCCTGCAGAATAAGCTCAAACATGGCTCAATAGAATCTAGAGAAATGGAGCTACATTTTCAAGCCAGCTTTTTTTGATAACGTTTACAGTTTTCACATAGCGCCCCCACAAAAAACATGCTTTTTTCCCGTACCTTCGACAACCCCTCGCAGGCATGCACTCTATACAATCTGGATCATATTTGGCTGACATAAGGCCTCTTATGGTATGGATCCATAGAGCTCAATAACTGCACGGTGCTCACCACTATAGCGCCACCTATCTATACCTTGAAACATTTTAGTTTGTACAATTTATATGAAACTTTGCAGGTATATTCTACACATTAAATCGAACACAAAAATATATTACATGTGTTTGATATTTTCGAAGGTGTGGGCGTGGCAATGACGCACAGGAAGTCGGCCATTTTAACCTTTAACCTCTTAACTCCCACCTGAACCAAGTACTCTTCTTTGTGTGCTGTGTTTTCATCTGCACTTACGTCTCATTTCTGTAACTGTTTTTGACGCTTTTTTTCAAGAAGCTTTAAGATATGGGTCAAGACGAACTGGCGAAAATGTGCTCGGTTAAATTGGGGGTTAACAGATTAAAATGGCACCCCCACAAAAAAAGGCCTTTTTGCAGTACATTTCACAACCCCTCGCAGGCATGCGCTCTATCCAATCTGGATCATATTTGGCTGACATAAGGAAACTCACGGTCTGAACAGACAGAGCTCAATAACTTCACGGTGCTCAACACTATAGCGCCTCCTATCTATACCTTTAATATTGCATTCTGGATTATTTATCTCCCACTTTGCCGGTATATTCTACACAATAAACTAAACAAAAAATTATATTACATATACATCATATTGTGTAAGATGTGGGCGTGGCCAGTGTAAACGTGTTCCTGAGAGCATCATTATTATGCATTCTTTGTCCCTTTGAGTTTTAAATGTAATCACTTATACACCAAATCGCCCTGAATCTTTTTACATGAACACAAAAATGATCCATGCTATAGCGCCCCCTGCTGCAAAGAGCAAGAGTTAGTAGACAGAGAGCACACAGGTTGTGTGTGAGGCCGAGGGGAGAGCAGGTTTGGGCGAGAGCGGGGGCGGTTGCAAAGGAGGCGGTCGCAAGGGGGGGCTGCGCCAGGGGCGAGGGCCTACATCGCCGCTTGCGGCTTTAATTATGTTCTTTTCTTCTTCATTATGCATTTTTTGGCTGGTGCGACTTATACTCCGGAGCGAGTACAAGTATAGTATAGTCCAGAAAATATGGTAGTTCAGTTTTCATTCTGATGAGAGTCATACTGAGGCATACTATTATTATGTTGTTAAGGTACAGTATTCCTACCTTACCATTTTGCCAAGATGGCGGCCAGTTGTCTGTCAAAGGCAGATGGAAGTCATTACAGCCTGAGTTGTCATTAGAGCTCTCTTTACTGCCTCATCTGCCGTTGCTGCCCACAGAGATCCAACAGGTTTCCACGAGACAAGACTTTGAGGCTTTAATGCTAAGAATACAATACCTGTATTACCCAAAAACAAAAATAGCCTCCGGACATAGACGTACAAACTGGTTGGTGAGAATGGTTGCTTCGGGAGACACCTTTCATTAAATTGTTAGCGTCTCCAGTAGCAGTTGGTTTGACTTCCTGTATTTAAAAGCCAGTCAGGTCAAACAAACTGACCCAGACTTCAGGTCCATAAACAGGCTTAATGAGTTTTTCGTGTCCAAGAGTGCAATCATAAAAAGTGTCCAGTGGCATAAACCTAACATAGACATGAGTCATGACATCTCCAGAAACAGTGATGTGGAAAGAACCCAACTGTGTTTATTTACAGTAATTTTAATTCACATACAGTTTTCAAGTATCATTATTAAATTCTATATAAACAGACTTACAAATGTGTATTGTGTCATTCAACATGTCTGACATAAAATAAATAAAACTAATACCTTGTCCCAAATGGAGAGATTGCATGCAGTCTGGCTAAACTAAACGTTTGCTAAATCAACCATGAAGGTACTGTGTTTGAAAATGTTACATATTTGTCTATATTATTCAGAAAGTGTTTCTGTACTTTTGCAGGAATCACCCGGATGTTCAGACAAACGGGTGAGCCTCCTACTCAATTCCTCTCTGCAGTTTTATCTTTAGCCCGTTTCCTGCAGGGGTGTTTTAGGGTAACAAGCCAAAAGTAGCCAAATGTAGAACTTTTTCTTCTTCTTCTTTTCAAATCACTCTGAGTTAATCATTAGCCAACCAGTCTTTTAATGGGATCCAGACAGTATTTCAATTAGACTGTGTGACTGGGCTTTTGTCCTGGACCGGACCGAACCAGAGCCAGACTGAGATCTTCACTGGGTCCTGGACTGCTCTGCCAAGTCCACCGAGTGGGACCAGAACCAGGGCTGGCACCGGGCCGGGTACACAGGCTGGGACAGGACAGGAAGGGAGGGGGATATGAAGTTGATAAGAGCTTATTGTGGAGCTTCACTGATCAGAAATAAACTGGGCTTTGTGTGATTTAGTCAATGGACAGATTATTGCTTCATTAATCTGTCTGGCTTCATCCCAGTCTCTGTCTGGGAGATGCCACCTACCAACTCTCTGCACCACTTTTAATTCTAACCACGGGAAAATGAAATAGAGTACATTGATATTTTATTCAAGATACTAGTATCTTGGGTGTCAAACTTGGAAAAGTGATGAAACACCGTTGTCATCTGTGAACTCTTCATGGGAGAGTGAAAAAGAGGAAGGAACTGTTTATAAAGTCTGGTTTTGTTTTGGTTTGCCTCTCAGATAGGCAACATTTAGACCTTAGAAAGAAAGCAAAGTTTATTGTTACTTAACATACAGTAAACTACTGTTCTACGTTCCTCCCGTTTTGGGGAAAGCGTTATTTGATTTCTCCATAAGCATTCTTTAGATAAATATAACCATCAGAATAGTCTTTGGCCCTGGGATTTGAGTGCAGATACAGTTTATTTTACTTTTACTTTTTTTTACAGAATGTCCAACACTCAAAGATTCCTCAAAGAAGAGTTTAATATGTATTTGTTGTAATACTATACTGTTAGTGATTGCATGGGACATTGATGTTTTTATTTCATTTCAGCATTTTCCTTGAGTGCATGTTCTACTTGATCTTTGTTTCTTATGTTTCTCGTGTCCATATTTTTGCATGACTTCAGGCCCTCCGCTCCACTCTTGGTCATCTTTCAACCTGAGCTGTCCTGCATCTCCAGGTATCTTTCAGTTTCTCTATAGAACCTGCAGACATTTTTTTTTTACATTATGGGACTGTAACTATACTGAAATTATTAGGACACAGCAATCGCAACACAACAATCCAAACCACAATTTGAAATGGTCCCTGTCAGCAAATCTCAAAATCTGCAAACCTGCTCTGAAATGCATCTGAATCTCGGTCATATTCTGTAAATTTACTATTGAATGTACTTTATTTGACTCCTGTTTGCAGTGAAGAAGAACTTGGACAGCAGCATGTCCATTGACATCTCGCGGGCGAACAGCCTCACAGACGAGCTGGACTGCATGAGCGAGGACATCGCGCTGCCCGTCGCCACGGACAACAAACAGTAAGTCCCGCCCCTCATCCATCAAACCCGCGCCGACCCCTGCTCGCCGTACATAATGCTGATTTCTCCACTCGTCATAGTACGCCAGCGCCTTTTGTGGGAGCGCTCTATAGCCCCTCGAGTTGCTTTTTTAAATCAAGTTGTTTTGTTGAACTCTCTTGTGAGCTAAAGAAACACTCAAGCACCAGGGCCATATCAGGTTAGAGTGATAAAAGAGGATTATTCTTCCAGTCTGGTGGGAAATGTCAACAAGTCCCTCTCCAAAGGTTGTTGGACAAGTATTTGGGTAATATAGTGTACTTTTGTGTTTCAACTGAGTCTTATTATCTCCGTAGCTTAGACATCCATGTTTTTTAATGGATGTTATTCTTGTATTTGTTTAGCAGTTCATGGTTCTGTCTTGGGAATCGACTTGGATAAAACATAGTTGTAATTCAGGTTCTGTAAAAAAGTGTTTACTGAGTAATGGCGTGCAATTGATTGTATAGAGTGATATTTTGTCCTTTTTTTCTCTGTTCTTAAGGTAGCTAGCCTGTTTGTGCCAATCGATTTGAAGCAGCTTTTCAGATGCAGATAGAACGTGTCAGTTCACAGTTAGACCACATAAAAATCAATAACACGTAACTGAAGTTGTGTATTGATCTTTTGTTGCAGCGAGGGGTCGTGTTATATATTGTAAGCTAATTTCCAGTTTATTTTGAGCAAGGCGCTTAATGCACTAGAAAAGATGTTGTGTGGAATGTTGTCCTAATTTGACAGGGTTTAATAAGCACAACCTGGAGGTTTGACCGAAAAACAATCCTTTCACAAAACGGCATTTGTTTGTTTTTTCTTTTCTATACTTACTATTTCATGCACATTAGAGACGTCAGGGGAGTATTTTCATTCATGTTTTCATTTGGGATTTGGCGAGGTCGTGAGCTTGATAACAGAGTTTCTATAATCTCAACCCATGAGCATTTGCGGGTATGTGTGTGTATTTCAGTGTGCATTAGTTGCACAGTTTGCCCGGCTGCTGTGACCCACGTCAGCAGGCTCAATCCGAGCCACTCCCATAACAGCTGCTCTGTTTTGCCCCTGGTGTCACGCCATCAAGGACACCACCGTCATTTGGCTTCTTATCTGGACATGCACGTAGTTCCACCCACACTGCTCCAGGCTAGAATTACAAATATTGACATATCAAATGTCTACTTCTATGTACTTCCAGGAAATGTTTTTTTTTTTTTTATTGTTAAAAAGTTTGGTCAATGCCAATAATGAGACAAGAAAAAAATGATTAATTTGAATGTGGATCCAAATCAATGTTCTGGCCTTGATCTGGGAGTATTTCCTCATTAGATTCGACAATCTGAAAGCAACCAATATCCAGGAAATTTGGAGATGCAGATAATAATAAATAAATACGGGAAAGACTGAGAGCTGAAGTCTTTGATTGTACATAACTCCTTGAATGCTTTACAAGGCTAGTTTCAACATATCTTCCTTTCACATTGAGTGTCTTTCCACTATCATTCAGAAACATCTATTATGGAAATTTAACATGGTGACATATATATACAAAGATTTACATCAATAAGTTGCCATTTTGTGGTGTGTGTGTGTGTGTGTGTGTGTGTGAACTTAAAAGTTAGCTGTAAAGGAAATAGTACATGTAGTATCATCCCATCCAAAGCAAAACACAAATACACACGTCCTTATCCGAGTCCAAACAGTCAGGCCTGATTTACTCCATTGATTGTGTTTTGGTCTGGGGTGCTCAGGGGACCTCCTGCTGCACTAATACTCTGTGTGCACTTCTCTCTCTCTCGTCTCTGGGATTTAGTGAATAAAGTCATAACAAACCACAAATAAATCCAAAAGCTCCAAGTGCACAGATCCTGTGCCTCGTGGGGGAACACAATGTTTCAACTCACTTCAAACTGTCCCCAAGCAGAGGAAGCCCTTGTTTTGCTAATGCACGGTGTAATGCTGTCCCAGAGTATAAAAGCGCATGAGCAGATAATACAGTATGATGAGTGTCCAGATCAACAAGAGGGATACATTTTCTGGTCATTAGCCATATTTTTGTCCCATGTTTACAAAGCTTCACGTCTAGTCTAATTTATACAAAGTCATAGAAGGTATGCACATGTACCACATTCCCCCTAATTATTCCCCTTATGTTACAAAGAGTGTCAAAACAAACAAGGGTTCTTAGTATTCAACACACACAAAATAGTTGGAGCTTCCTTTTTGGATGTATTACAAATTAAGTCATCTGAATTTGTTCATTTTCAGTTGCTATTTTGCAGTACAAAGTTGTTTAAGGTTTACCAAAACCATTACAAGTAGTAAAAGTCACTCTGTGATAATCCACGTGATCCCAAAATCTATAGGAATTGTAAAATTAACTTTAATTTAACTTTTTTGCCTTAATTAGCATTTACACTCTTTTGGCTTCTGTTGCCATGCTGTGACTTCATCTCCATAACCTCGATTCATCGTTTACACTTTCACATTGAAAATCTTGAGCTGCATTGAGGATATGCGCCCAATAGTAGTTTAAAATACCTGCTAGTTTTTAATACTCATACTGTAGGCATGCATTTGTTTTTTAACCTCTTAACCCCCACCTGAGCCGAGCACATTTTCTCCAGTTTGGCTTTACCCAAATCTAAAAGCTTCTTGAAAAAAAGCATCAAAACAGCCACAAGAACGAGAAGAAAATGCAGCAAAGGTCACACAAAAAAGCCACAAAAGAGCGACAAAAACGCGCCAGAAAAGCAACAACAATTCAACAAAAAAGTGACTAAAGATGAAAAAGCAGCAAAAACAGACCCAAAAAAACTACGAAAACACAACAAAAAGCAACAAAAATGTGACAAAAAGGTTATGATCCGTTTTGTAGGTCTTAGCTTTTAAATGAGGCATTACACTGTTGCTCTCCAGGTGAGAAGCTTTTAGATTTTGGTACAGCCGAACTGGAGAAAATGCACTCGGTTAAGGCGGGGGGTAAGAGGTTAAACAGATAGTGAGATCGCACTTAGGTATTGACTATAAATGTTAGCATACATTGTCAGTACTCGTCTGCCTTGCGCCGAAAACGCAATGGCCCAAAAGCAGATGCCCTTTTTCCTGTTTCACACATCCTCCTCCCCTCTCCCCTCTGTCCCGTCTCAGACCAGTAAAGACCTGCCTGGCCCACCTGCAGACACGGCTTAATTAGTTCCCTCTTGAAGCTGGAAAAGCAGATAAACAATGACCAGCCAGCCGCGCCACGGGACAAAGACACATGCATCACGGGACGGCCCCTTCAAGTACAGGGGCCTCTCTCTTCACAGCAACCGGCCTCTTTTGTGTCCTCCCGCTTCGAACAAATTGACTTTTTGTCTGTGTGACTCTGTATAGCGCTCATGTGCACTGTACTCCAGTATTGATAGCATGGAGGCGCAACCATCCATCGTCTGCAATCTTATTAGCCTGTAATAAAGCTCCAGATCTTCTTTTATTTTTTTTATTTTTTGGCCTGCACTATGTTTTTGACCAAAGTTCAGGAATAATTTGCAATATTTAGCCGTAAATCAACGCCCGGGCAATAAATCCTCTCGAGCTCGCTTTCCGGGTAATTATTAGGATGACAAATTACTCGCCAAAATAGCCAGCGTTTCCAGACTATACAGCTGCTGCACTGCTTTCGCCTGAGAAAACTTGGTTACGTTGTACATAAATAAACAAAACACTTATATTTTTTTGGCAATTTGTATTTGTATATGCGTGACTTAATTGATGGCTTTGTAAACCTTGACTGTACATCAACTATGTAAATACCATTTTCTTTATATGTTGAACGGCAACTTTAGTATTCCCATTCCATCTCACTAACTTAAGAGTCTGCCAAGGTTCATTTGATCTTGTTGGTGAAAGAAACTTTAAGTAAAGATGACCCTTTCCCGTCAGTATAGATGCTGCACTGTCTTTAAGGGCGTGTCGTCTGCTGCTTCTTCCAGTAGCCTATTAAAAGCACCTGTAAAAATACTCTCCTCTTTCTTGCTCTTGTGAATGAAAACAGTGGTCTGCAGCAGCACCTGAGCGGCCTGTTTGTGTAGGACGTCCCGTCGCTCTCTCCAACTCTCTCTCTCTCTCTCTCCTGTTCCACTCCTCGAGCTCAGGTTTTCAGATGTGTGCCGGCCGGCCTGGTTTATTCAGGTGTGGCGACCAGCATTGCCACCGCCCTGCCTCAGATGTCGGGTCCAGGTGTTGAGCTGCGTGAGAGGGCTCAGTGTTCGGCCTAATGTAGGTGAACAGAGGGCCTCTTGATGGAGCTCGTCTGTGGGGCCTTGTGGTTTTTGAGCTCTTTCACGCGGAAGGCCTGGGCATATACCTTAGACTTCACTAATGTGAACCTGTAGCACTAAATGGAAATGGGCTGAGGGCAGGTTTTTTGTAGAACCGACTTTGAAGTGCACTGGAACAAACTGTCCCTGTGTTGCTCTGTGTCGTATAGTAAAGCAGCTTTTAGGCATGTCAAACACTCTGGCTGCTTTGGTTCTGTAGTAGAGGATTTCAAACACCATAGACTCGACTGGATCGATTGAGTTGAGGATGTTTCACCTTTATCTACAGCGGCTTCTTCTCGCTCTTGTAGCCAATTGAAAGACTGGTTAACCCACAAGCATGAGGCGAATCTCAATCAATCTAATCCACAAAATCTGAAAATCTCTACTTCAATGGAACATTTAAGGAGACAGAGCCTAAATAACATATATGTTCAACAAATACAGATGATACCTTAAAGACCATGAACAGATACATAAATACACATACTCAAATTCACACACAAAAATGTGTCTAAATAACAATATTGGCAAAAACAAAAACAGAATAGGTTGTTTTAGGGACAATACCGTTTTATAATAAACAGTTATCTTGCAAAATACTGACTGATTAGTTTAGTTTTAGTTGCATTGTTTATTTGAGCAGTATACATTCTGCTCAAAAGGAGTGGGCTGAAGCAAGAAGCCTATTGTGCCTACCCCGAAATACCCAGAAATGAGTCAGTTGAAACCACATATTGGTAACTATGCTGTTCCTAACTGGAAGCCTATAACCACAGTGCATAGTGGGTATTTGCTGCATTTGTCTTGCTGCAAAGCCAACTTCCATTTACAGCAAAAATGTAAGCCATGCAAAGGATTACTGGTAAAATAAAAGATGAAATGAGTCACTACGGGGTGATCTCTGTAATATATTTGGTGCAGATAAAGAGACAGCATTGAGTAATCTTAACGGACCTAAATACCTCTGGAACCAGACGGTTTAAAGCAGGCAGGACAGGAGGGGCAGTTAATCAGTAACTGCCTTGACCATTGTGATACCAATATTACTGCAATAATTTAATAAACCATTTCAACACAGTGTGTTCCATTAAATTTAAACAGAAGTACAAGAATTTGTTTGACGATATAGTGTGTTTCCTTCAGTCATCCTATTGGCTTTTCTTCATGCAACCCAGAACAGATCTTATTCTGAGACAGACAGAAGGCAGATTTGCTGTAGTGTTGTGGGTTGGGCCTCACAATTCCAGGGAAAAGTTGAGTGTGTAACTGCAATATTTCTGAGAAGTATTGCAATTGTGGTTAGAGTGATTTATGTTTTAAATTAAAGATTCAAATAAATTGAATAGGTATCTGAGAAAAGACTGAAATATAAATGGCTGAGGTAATGCTAATTATTGCTAAACTAATACAAAGATCCCTTAAACATATAGTTGAGGTCTGAACTGAAGGGTTAACAGGTGTTATGCCTAATAAAACTCAATGGAGATAAGCTACAGTATTTCATTTATTACTCCCAAGAAAAAGAATTATCGCTACTTTGGAGCTATTGTACAGTTGTACAATGACAAATAAAACACTTTATTTTACACTACTTGAGACATTGTACTTGCCCCATTTAGTACAATGTAATGTTCTATGTAACAATGTGTAATAACAGGTACACATGTGTTACATACGCCATGGAATAATCTATATTTGTAGTTTGGAGGAACATAATGTAATATCACATAAGACCCTAACTCTAACCCTAACCCTAAGGGTCTTATGTATTACCACATTATGTACCTCTAAAGTACAAATACACATTATTCCATTGTGTATGTACTACATTGGTACAAGTTATTACACATTGTTACAGCGCAGATTACATTGTACTAAATTTAGTTTGGTTGTATCAAGGTAGTGTAAAATAAAGTGTTACCCTTACTTACTTACTTCCTTCCTTTCTTCCTTCCTTCCTTCCTTCCTTCCTTCCTTCCTTATTTACTTTCTTATTGGATTGAGCTCACTCTGTATTGGCAGACCCCTCAGGAACTATGGAAATGAAATAATCTACACAGACTGTCTCTTATAGTGCATATAGTGCGTTATTCCATGTGCATATTTTATTGTTGAAAATGTTAATGAATGAAAAGCAGATCATGGCATGTGAGAAAACACTCCAATTATACATAATAATGATTTCAGAAACTAGGATGTTGATGGATCAGTATTATGGGTGGGCATATCATTTAGGTTTCCCAAGAGTTTGACTTGTTTGAAATCTTTTAGTGCATATATATTTGAGCTCATCTTGCTGAGCAAAGAAGTGTAAAGTCAGCAGAAACCTTTGCTGTGGAGGAGGGGCGGATAATTCCACTTTCCGACCAGCAGGCTGCGCTCTGGCACCGTTGCCCCACTCTCTCCTCTGGCAGTACACACACAGCTCTCAAATGCAGATTTAATCATTTTCTCTAGTGAGGCTCCAAGGGAAACACAACGCGCGCGCCCGAACTGAAGTGAAAACGTCTTTTTAAAAATCTTTTCATGAGTTGGTGCTTTACAAACGACTTTGCCCATAACCAAGGCCATCAACACCATCTGACGTGCCACTGCTTTCCTGCTCAACCACCACATCCTTGTTTTCCATTCTGTAACATGAAGATAGAATGAACTTGTAGGTATTTAAGATAATTGGCTAAACCACATGTGTTTCTTTTTTTCTGTCAAGGCTAAATCAAATCATCATAAAAATTTAAATGGTTACCTGTTAAAAAATTGCAAAGGCTGCAAATATTCAAGTTAAAGGCCCTATACCTGATTTTTATTTTTTATTACAAACAATGGAAGAGGAAACTACTAAACTGAAATGTTAGTTGTGGTCCAAACACATTCATAACTTTCCTTACACATTTGTAACATCCCAGTTCTTTACATGGATAAGATTATTGGTGCATTTCACAAATTCACAATTTCACACTTTTCAGGGTCACTTTCACTGCAATGCTAGAAAACTAGCCTTCAAGTTCATAAAGTGTATCCAGATGCTTTATAATAAAATGCACAGTGTTTATTGCACAAATGAGTTAACAATATACCATAGGAGGACAAAACAAAATTGGTACCATTACTAGAAAAAAGAAAAAAAAGTATAGTGCCGTTAAATAATGTGCTCTGCAAAATATGCTGTCTCTTTGGGATCTCAACC
Organism: Proterorhinus semilunaris; assembly: GCA_021464625.1. NCBI lineage: Eukaryota > Metazoa > Chordata > Actinopteri > Gobiiformes > Gobiidae > Proterorhinus > Proterorhinus semilunaris. Next base: position 22,836,124 of record CM038356.1, on the reverse strand, counting down.
CTTCAGTTAAGACCTTTTCAATGTGAGATGCATGTCATTTTTGTATAAGCTTAGCAGTTCATATTTCAGTTTTCTCAAATCAGTATAAACATGTTCCCAAAGTGCACTGTCAACTGAATCTTGCATTTCAAACATTTGCAACTTTAACAAACAAATCGCAACTTTCCAATCGCATCACTTGTTGGAATAGTTGCAAATCAAATTCTCTCCAAAACATCCAGTCCATCTTTCCTTTTTTCCGCTCGTAATGTTTTCCTGCCATTTCGTTTTAGTTGAGCTGTGAACATTAGCGGTGGTGCCGTAGTTCCCAAACAGTTGATAAGGTTTGGTTTCAAGATAAATCTTTGGGTACAGACTTCTTTATCTTTTGATTGTGGAGCTATTTTGACCTAATATAACACTAAACTTAGAATGATTAAAGTTCAATATTGTTTTTTCCATTTCTGTTTTTTCTATTTGTTGAGTTCAGTATCTTCAAGCTGTTTCTCCTTTTCCGTGCTTTTCCGTTTGGCTTGGCGGCATTACAAGCATCCGTGAGTTTCAGGAAATGCACTGCTCTGTTGGGAAGTGAGGTATATCTGTCTTCTGGCCAGACCTCTCTTTTTTTTTTTTTTTTTTGTCAATTTTATCAGCTGCAGCTTACGGGAAACACAAGTCGTCCATGTGTGACGGTCGGGTTGCACCACTGTTTTGATTGTAAGCAGCAGGCCAATCGAAGGTGAATGAAGAAGGTGAAGGTAAAGAAATATGTTTGCGATATGAGTAATTTAAGTGGAAATTATTGTATTAGATTAATTAAGCTACATTTGAAGCTATTATATTAGGCTTTATTTGGGCTTTTTAGAATCCCTAAAACCCCAGAATAAGTGCCATATTAGCTTTGGTATTTAACAATGTAACATAATGTGTATGAATCAATAATGTATGGAAAACTAGTATAAGTAATTTCAGAGCAAAAAACCCATGAAGTGAATCTCTGCTGGCTCAGAGAGAAGATGTTTGATCAAAAGCCACAAAGACACAATTTGTAATGGTGGCAATTTGAGTTCTGAAATGATGAGTGCGAGCTCTCAAAATCCTAATACAGGTTTCATTCATGACGTTATATACACAGAGGAGGTGGCGTGTTGTCAGGAATTGGACAAAAATTCCTCTAGCATAAAGTGAAACATATGCTAACTTTTTCCTCGAGGGAACATTATGGTAAATGGTAAATGGTCTCAACTTATATAGCGCTTTCCCACCTTATAACAAGGTTTAAAGCTCAGAAGTTCACTCAGCCGCGTGTGGGATTTGCCTGTGTGGTGTAGCTACTGTTTCCGTTCAATTTTAAGACCTCTTGAGTTGACAGTAAAGTGTCTGTCCCTGAGCTACTGTTCAAGGCAATAGAATAATAATAGTACTGTGATCTCAGCAGAGTTCAGTTCAAGGTAAGGATCGTCCGAACTATTCCAGATTTAGCATGATGTAAAATAGATGCGGCACGTGCTACCAACAATAACTATTTTCTGTAGCACTTCTAATATTGAGATATTAGAAGTGCTGATCTAAAAGCAGTACATATAAATGGTCACATGATTGTGCAGTAATGAAGCGCGTGCAGAAAAGCCACGAAAACAAAGCCGTGTGCAATGTGGTCGTAGGGGGAGCAGTGAGATGAATTAGCATGACTGTAGCGTGTGTTGGTGCGTGTGTGTGTGTATCTGGGGGAGTGGGGAGTGCTACTTGAGTCCAAACAGGATATTGTAGTACACTAGAGCACAGATCCCTCCTGCGGCACTTAGACTCAGTGGAATCAGGACAATGACAAGCTTCATCACCCCCTACACCGGCCCAACACATGTCAATGACTTAATTCACTCTCCAAATTCACGTCCTCTCAGTCAGCATGATTTGGATGAAAGGCTAAATGCAAAAGCGACTTTTTAGAGCTTTATACCCACTTGCGCATCTTTGAGTAAACTCGGAATCTTCTCCAGTGGCTATTTTTAGTCTTAGCAGTTCAGCAACAGCTCCCAAAAAGCTCCTTCTGAGACGTATAAATGCTTTCATCACCTCTCCATCTCCTGCTAAGCTTAATCCTTTCATCGCAAATTAAAAACAGTCGCCATAGCTTCACAGCAGCACCATGAGTCGCACAGCCTTTTAATTCTTTTTATTTTTCTCTCTTTATTGAAACAACTACACAGCGAAGAAGAGCAAGAGGAGCAGCTGTTTTAGATCTATATTGCATTTTCTGACCAACACATGCACGATGGCGCAGCACTTAGTGCTTGTGCTTCACAGCTAGAGGGTCCCGGGTTCAATCCCCGGCCGGACGTGGCCTTTCTGTGTGCATGTTCTCCCTGTGTCTGCGTTTCCTCCGGGCACTCTGGTTTCCCTTACCACTAAAAACATGTACAATAGGATGAATAAATGAGAAGAGGGAGTGGGGAAGGGGAAAGGGGGTAGTAGTACTTGATTTAGTTGATGTTGAAATATAGAAATATTACTGAGATAGTATAATTAATATTGAACCAGTGTTTAAGTGTATAATTTCTTCAAAATGATCAAAATTCAACTATCTTTATTCAGTTCAAGTTGGTGTGCTGCATGAAATGACCATGGCCATACATGGTCATAGTAATGTCACAACTTTCAACGCGATTACGCAACGATATCAGATCAATAGAGCAATTCTAGCCCTTCAATTTCTTGAGATCGAAATTAAACTTAAATCACTGCTATTGCGAATCCTGACTAAATAAAATATTGACATTTTAAAGATAGACATAAATAAATATAGTGTCATAGATTGGGAGACCCTGACAAATCTAGTTCTGTCAATAATCAGCCTAGGATACAGTATTGTCGTCTCATCGACATCTCTGTCAATCACGACTATAATATGGATTTTTATTGCACTATTTATGTAGGGCACTATACCAGGTGAGAGCTGTCTTTTATGTGTAATCTTCTCTTAACAGTAGTCAGCGTGTCATAACCTTTCTGTCATTGACGTTCCAGCTCCATGTGGTAATGCAAAACTCTGGGACTGGAGCCCCTCTGTGTGCATTTCCAGTTGATAAGAAAATACAAAACAGCACGAGTCCAAAACCCACTCTAACAACCCTTGACCCTGTTCTTGAAATCTGTGGCCATTGCTCATGTGCGCTTACTTAATTGCCAGGGTTATGACTGATGAAAGATGAGCCCGGACCACTGGCCCTCGCTGGGAGTAGATTCATACTAACCCTCGAGCAGAGAAAAGCAATAGGGAGCCAAAGCAATAAAGAGCTCTGACATTGATGGGCCAGTTTCCCAAACACTTAGGACCTTAAGTCGCCTCCTCTTGAGTCTGGCGGCAGAGGCCAGGGCTCCACTCCTTATTGCAGCGTCTGAGCAGAGTCGCCATGCCCCGGAGAGGGATGACTTCTGCTCTCGGGCCCCTGGTTCCTTTCCTGTGTGTCTGCTGTGCTGAGTGCTATAAGTCTGTGTAAAGCCAGCTATTTACGTCACGTGTCACTGTAGTGTTAAAAGCATGTGGCATTTTCCTATCAGACTTAGACAAACCAACAAACCAAAGTGTGGCACTGGCAAGTGGTCAGTGGCTGTAAAAACTTTGAAGAAAAGTGAACTTGTAATAGCCACAGAAAAAATACTTAGCAGTTTTCTTGAAAAGAGTTAAAAGGTCTGTAATTCTCCAAGTTCAAAATGAAAAGCTTTTAGCCCCCTTGCGTTTGTCCGTTTGGCTTCACTGACTGGATTAGGTTCATGCACAAGACCCCCACTCATGCCAGTGAATTGCTTATGACAGGTCCTTATGCAGACACCTTGACTGCCACGAGCAATTACTCTAAATACGCAGGAGAGGGCCAGAGCACGGCTGACCTGTGGGGCGCTCATAAGGGGGGAGACAGGCGCACTTTGAGAGACAGGGCCCTGTAATGTAAAACAATCATTTTCTCCAGAGCAACCAAACGCCTCTAGGGAAATTTAAAATAAATTTGTTAAAGTTTCTGTCTGCTCTTTATCCATATTTAAAACAATTTGAAAGATTGGTTTGCCTGTAAGGGTCTTGATTTTGTTTAGGTTTCATACAAGTATGGAATGAATGAATGGTGCAATGTAAAGCGTCTTTGAGTGTCCAGAAAAGCGCTATATAAAACCGATGCATTATTATTATTATTATACAGATATAGAATGTTTTACCGTGAGAGCTTTCTGTGAAGCCCTTCGTCATTGGCCTTCATTGGTCTTCTCCAGAGTGCTCAGGTTGTCCACTCATTGTGCATGTTGTGTTTGTGACCATACTAGTAAACATTATTAAATGTTTTTTTTACATTTCTATAGCATAACTGTCATTAACTAGGCTTACACACTACAACAAAAGAAACCGAAAAGACTTCTTGGACTCTATGGTGATTGTTGTCAGGCTGTTGAGGCTTTCGTGTAGCGCTGGGAATCAAAGTGTACCTTTAAGTTTTCATAAAATATGCAATACATGATTGATAATATTACGAAATATTGCACCCATAGACGCTGATTTATCATTGATTTGAGAATACATTTCATTTTCATTGATCCCTTTTCTCACACTAACCGCAGCCATGTGTGAGGTCGTCCCCGGGGGCCTCCTCCTGATAGAACATCCCAACATACAGTATATGATAGAAGATCGAAAAGCGGTGCTTCTCTCGGGTGACTAAGCTCCTGACCCTATTTCTAACGGAGAGCAGTGCAACCACCCTGGACCAGAGACACACACAAACTGATGTGGCTGGAGACCTGCGTAAGTGCTGAGCTGTTGCACATGTGCAGAGAGCGTCAGATCACATTAGCCTGTGCTGACAAAGGGCCTTTACATACAGGTGGATTTGGGGGTTGGTTCATGGCGGTCAATCTAAAAGCCAGTCAGTCAGTCAGCAAAACAGATACAGGTCAACCTACTTCTCAGACACCCAGAATGGCATGGCTGTGTGTGCGTGTCTTCATTGGAACTATCTCAGTTGTCATACAGATAAGGTAAATTAATGCAAGTAAAAAAAAAAAAAAAAGCACAGCAAATGTACTTATCACTTATTCTCACTCTATATTTTTCCTCCTAATTTAAGCAGAACTGAAGTACTCATGCCCTTAGAGGCCATAAGCACCACTGCAGGTGTCGTAGAATGCTTTTTTTTTTACTCATTAATTGTCCGTGAGAGTAAATACTACGCTGGCGGAAAAGACCGATGGAAAGAGGGACATTGTACAACCCCATTACACAATGGAAATAATTGTTGTCACTCAAACTTGGCTGTAAACACTGCTAAAGTGGCGCTAGCCCGCAGTTAGCTTTGCCCGTTAGCCTGTTAACTTCTTCTTCTTCTTGATTCCATTAGTGTGTATTGTGCCTCCGGGTTGGAGCAGGGAAAGTTGCAAGCATGGTTTTCTTATTAGGTAAACAAGTTACTTAGTACTGCTTGAATTATTACTGGATCGAAGAGCAACGCTAACCTTATAACCGTTTTTTTGTGCGTCTAAAATACCGACAAATGAGCTTTCATTTCTGCTACAATTTGAGCAACAGCTAAAGTCTCAGGCTTAGCACCCACAGGAATGGCCTTTTGACATTTTAGGTCCCCTCTGTTTCTACACCAGGCTGTCTAGACATTGCAATTGGTCAAACCTGTTTTCCTTCTCCTAACACAATCATTTTGAACAGATTCACTCACCGGCTAATATGAAATGATGTATTAATAATCCTTTTTGCGTTGCAGTATAAAATGATGCTATGTGTAATGCCTGTATTTTTCTGCTTCTTGCATCTAAGTCTTTTGTCCAGGCTAAACTCATACATTTTTTACACCAAACTAGAATTTTGTTTAGTTTTTTTGCAACAGGGACTTGATTGATTGAATTTATCCATCAGCTCCTTTACGTGCTGGGTGAAAACCATAATGCAGTCGCGTCTGTGCATGATATAGTTATGACACTTAATCCGTCTAATTGTTGAGTTTGGTATAATGGGCCCAGTCTGCCTTGGAACTAATTCTGTCTGGGCATTCTGTTTAATTCTGGGCCCTAAGCCCCTCTAAAGGCAGGCCGCCCCCACCACCTCTGCCTTAAGAGCATAAACCCCTTATCTCTCCTCCTCCTCCTCCTTCCGCGGCCGCATGCAAGAACACTGGCTGACTTGTGCTGCAGAGTGATTTCTCAACAGTCCATAAAACATTCTTCTGACGTTTTGGACATCCACTCTAATGAGCCCGGATAATAGGAGCGCCGCTATCAGGAGGAGTGGGGAAAAAAAGAGAAAAGAAATAGGCCCGCAACTCAGGGTGACAGTATGACAGTAGCTGTATTAAGTGAGACATGGCAAGGCATGAAATGGATGGAAATTGAGATGCACACCCGGGATAGTTCAGGGAAAGTGTCTTGACAAGGTCGTGTGGACGGTTTCGAATTACCCGTCGATCCAAAAAGTGTTTTGTAAAGCAATCCCAAAATGAACTGGGATGCTACGGAGACCGCTCCCAGAAAAGCTTAGAAAGAGATGCTTAAAACAAAAAGTACAAGTGATCACAAAATACTAAAACTTGTAGATCTCTACTAAGGCACTAGTCCATAATGCTGGAATGAAAATGTTGCTTTCAGTGAGTCGATCTTGGGTCTAAATCTCCGAATAGCTCCAGAGAATACGCTTTTAAATGTTGTTAGTTTGCGACCTGCTCCTTGTCGGTTTGTAAGGCCGGACGGTGATAATCCACAACAGTAAATCCCATGCGTTTAGCCATATTATTCCAAGCCTTAAGGCCCCCATTGTGGCCGCTGGCTGGTGCACTGCTGTCTGAGCCTCCCACCGGGAAAACAATGCCACTATTTAGGGAGACTTGGTCTAACCGACAGGCAATTTCAGGTGTGAATTGGCCATGTAACAAGTGGATTATATTAAATGACCCTGTCGCATGACCTCTATGGGTTAGAGGGATAACAAAATAAATAAGAAGGAGATGGAAGAGTGGGAGTGAAACAGATAACGGTTCAAAATAGTTATGAAGGTTTTCAAAAGGACAGAGTGTTTTACAAAGTTTTAAGATTCTTTATTGCGGGACACACCTTTTTCCTACTGCGTTTTTTTGTACAGCGCTGTATATTTTTAATTATCAGTGATTGACATTTGGGCGGCTATGTGAAAGGCAGAGATATAGCCAAGAGTCTGATCCCATTTTGATAGATTAGCCTGATATCTTCTGCCTCCGCTCCTGTTAAACCTCGCCTTCAACCCCTCCTTCACCCAATAATGTGCTTTTAATCATATTTCCTTGGCTGACTCTCTTGTGTGGGTGAGCTTTGCGTTCAAGGCCTTTGATGGAAATCTGTGATGCACCAAAACTCTTTTGAAGTGTCCTGGCCGAGAGCTACGGGGAGGGGGCTTGCTCCGGGGCCGTCCCGCTTTGATGTGCCCGGGGGCTGGGGCGGCTGCTGGCTGCACGCTGCCCTATGCCGATCTGTCAGTAGCACAGCTGCACGGCTTGCTGGGGAAGCCCTCCTGACTGCTGGAGCTGCTGTGAATGCACCTTTATTTACACTGTTGTATATGCAATAGGCAAAGGTCAATATATATAAGTAGATTTTTTTTGCGGCTGTTTTCTGAAAAATACTTGGTCTGGTTTTTCCTTTAGGCCACTGGAAAATGTAAATGTTAAATGAGAGCTCTCCCCCCCCCAAAATGGAAATGATTTTCACTGCAGCTGCATGAAACTGCACTGAAAGCAGCCCATGTGTTGTAACCTGTTAGATTTCAATACAGCTCAACCTTGGCTCAACTCTCTGCCTTTAGAAAGAGGCTGTCTCCAAGGCCGGGGTAATTGACACTTCACACATTGCTCTGCTTTTCTATTCTCTGCAAGGCCACTCAATGAGTTCCTCACATTACTCTTGTTATACTGCTTTTTTTATTTTATTTTTTTACTACCGTACAAAATCAAATGCGTGGGTGGAAAAGCAATAATGTTTTTTTTTCCCCCTTCTTTAAACCTAAATTCCAATCACACAATTTGGAATAGTTCGGGACACTTTGTACTTCCCAGTTGCAGGCGACTTTCCTCCCAGTAACAGACTATAGTGATGTCAGGCTGACCTAACTGTTCGCTTAATCCTTCAATACAAGCCCTTCTTTGTACACTCTGCCAAGAAAATTATGTATGCATACTAATTAACAGAGTGTTGCACCTTTTTGATCATACAAAAATAAATACTTTTCCGCTCTCACCTTGGTCTGTTACATCCGTCTCTCCGTCCCCCCTTTCAAGAACCCATCAAATGGTCCAATATTAGCTCAGTAACATAAAGTAACTTACTGTATGTTTATATAAGGTGTGCTGTTTCCAGTAGTGGCCTGATTTAGTCTTTGCTATAAATCATGTTCACACCACTGGGGTTTGAAAACTGAATGCTTTTTACTGGAACCGCCTATAGCACTTTACGGGTTGGTGTGGCCAGAATGCTGTTGTTGACATATGATGCTGGCCAATGGCTTTCTACAAGGACCATTTTATATATGCCATGTTGCTATTGGTGTGTCCCATATGTAACCTTTGTTTCCCATATGCTCGCAATATAAAGCCGATACATTTCCCAATAATGGTGACTTATGATATGCAATACTCATCTGTCACCATTGTCTGTCAGTGTGTGGGGTTGGTGTCTTGATGAATTTTCTGAATATTTAATCCCTGGAGAATTGACTCTATTCATCTGCTTTTGTCTGTTTTGTGCATTAAACCTATGTGATTTAAGAACAGCCCTAATACATCTACAATATGTACGATATGTACCGGTACGTAAGTAAATCTAACATGAGTGGGGATGGACATTACTTGCCAGTCTCCCACAATGCTCTATTGTTAGAATATTGTCTATAGTATTTTTTTATTTATTTTTTGCCTTTTTGATCAGTGGTACAGGAAAGTCCTTGGTAATTCTTCTGGGAGGAAGAATTAAATCTTTTTTTTTTTTTTTTCAAAGTCTGGGCTGGTCCAAGTGCAGTCATTATTTAGTGCACGGTTAGGTCACCTTTTTGGATCTGGTTTAGTTGGGTTTTGGTGTTCTTGGAAAGCCAACTATTTTTGGCGAAACTACTCAAGAAGAAATGACGTTACTCCAAAGGACAAAAATGCATCAGTGACTTTGTGGAATATACAAAGCAAAAATAGGGAGAAACTACTGTCAGTTATTGCATACATTTTTACAAGCTACCTTTCCTACTTTCCCATTTAAACTTGTACAGTTTTATTCCACATTTGTGCGTTATCTGTTCTGCGTCTTCATGTTAAACGCCGTATTATTTCCATAGTGGGGCTGGAGGACCTCGGTGCAACGTACTCAGCGAGTCCCAGGAGCCTCTGCAGCATCAGATGGCCTGAGCCTGACCTGCTCGAGCAAACCACTATCTTAAACACATCTGTGACTGCTTAAATGAGGGTTATATTTTAGGCCTATTATTGTCAGGGAGACAACGCGGCAAGACCGTTAGTTTGACCACTCGCCGCGGCCTGACTCGCACATGTGGGCTGTCTCCATGGCGACATGCCGAAGACTGCGGACTCTTGTGCCTTTGAGGTTTGGCAACGCATTGTTACCTAGATATTATGCGTGTGCGTGAGTGTGCGTGTGGTACTTCTGGACATAAAGAACATGATTTTAAAAGTCATATTTTAGGCGTGCCATACGCAAATCATTGTATGGCACATATAAAATCATAATTTTTTTTTTTTACTTCAGTCTGTCTATCTATCAGTCTATCCACCTCTATCTTCTGAGGTGGGCTACTGTTGAGCTCAACAAGTAATTAGCTCAAATGCATTTGTTACATACTGGAAGTGCCCTGAGCACTGAAATAGATCAGATTAAGTAGTGAACTTCAAAAACATGGAAAGAGTGCGGGCAAAAGTATATATTTTTTTAACGCAAAAAAAAGAAGCCAGCTTAGCATGATATAGGGTCTATAGTGCCTATATTTGCGGTATGTCAGCGGAGTCAGCATATCTCGACCCACTCTGAGTGACGGTATGTGAAAGCCCTATTGCTGTGTTTGTCAGCTGTGTTGTCCCACACCCATCTGTGGCTTTTATTGCTCCTCTGGCCCTTTCTTCTCCGCGCCTCTCCTTCGGTCCCTGTGGCAGCTGTAATAAAGCCCTGACAGGCAGAGCGTGAAGGTCATGGTTATTAGACGAGAGCCACAGCTGGGACGAGCGGGCCCAAAAGCTCCGGCCGAAGTGATGAGTTGTGCGGAGGGAAAGGGGGCAACGGCGCGCTCACTCTACACCAAGTTTCTCAAACGTTTTTTTTTAACTTTTTTTCCTTACAGCCACCTGGTTTGGATAGGAGCAGCCCCAGGCCTTTCTGATAAAGGCAAAAATCTGACAATATGCACCGTAATAAAGTACTAAACTAAAGTTTTAGTCTATATTTCCGAAAATTCTAAGCTCCGTGGCACGTGTCATGCGTGTGTATGTGTATTATGTCATTGTAGAACTGTACAACGATATTGTGTTCAGGTGTTAGTCCTGAGCCGCTGCGACTGTGGGCCAACCTGACCAGCATGTGTTTGTAAGAAAGGGATACTGTAGAACCCGGAGGAACCTGGCTGGCTGCCTCCAGCGCTCCTCTGAAACGGTGCAGTGCCTCCTGGGTTTGTCTCTGTTTTAGAGCGTGGTGTCCTGCACTGCTCAGCTCGACATCCTCCTCTCCCTTCCTCCTGTGCAGCTCCCTCCGCCCCACAACAGTCTTTCACCATCTTCTGGGAAGAGCTTAGCAGTTCATCGTTTTTATTCTCCAGTTTAAGAAAGGTCCTCTACTGCTCACTTTACTGGTGTGATATGATGCTTTTAAATGCTGATTATGATGTTAGCTTTGAAATGCCTCATGGCTGAACAAAGAAAGTTTCAATCCTCGCATTGACAGTGACTTGTGTCATGTGAAAAGCGCTTTACAGATATTCTGCTACACTACATCAGCCGTATCAGTGCTACCGCGCAGTGCCTCATGGGAAATGTAGTTCTAATGTAGTTCTTATCAGAACGCCATTTATAATATACATAAATAAGAAATCATGTCACGAGCCAACAAAAATTGCCATGTGGGCCACGTGTCTGAGACACCTGCTTAACAATAAACCGCTACATGTTGGTGCTAATGCCGACGAAGAAGGAAAACGTTTTGAAGAAAACATGCCTGGGACCAGGGATCATTGCGTCTGCTATCTGTTGCTGCACAATGAGCTGTCTCATTCTTGGCTTTGGGTGTCAGGAGTTCAGCTTTTATCGCTATGCCCCACGTTTGACCTCACATGAGGAAAGAGTTGTGACTGAAGAGACCTTTGCGAACTGAAAAAACACACATCCTCAATTAATTATTGGCAAAACATTTATGATGTAAGAATAGATGCATTTACTTTATACAAACATTTTAAGTATGTCCATGTTTTGAAGATTGCTGCTGCAAAACGCCAAATATATAATGTATGTAAAATTACCACTTTGAAAATATTATCACTCCTAGCTTTTATGAAAAATATAGATAGAATAAATGCAAGTTTACGTTATGCCTCTATATAAGGTCCTGGCCTTTTATGAACACATGCAAACAAATTAGGTAACATGCATTTCCAGATCGATGACAATAAACAGGGTAAATATAAACAAAAAATAAATGAGGCTAAATGTCAACAGTCAGCTATGTTTAGTTGGAGAAGCTGAAGGATGAAGCGGATGACAGTGTGTGCGTTTGCGCGCACGCGTGTGTGTGTGTGTTTGTGTGTCTGTGTGTTTGTGTGTGTGTTTGTATGTCTGTGTGTTTGTGTGTGTGTGTGTGTGTGTGTGTGTGTGTGTGTGTGTGTGTGTGTGTGTGTGTGTGTAGGTGTGCGTATGTGTGTGTGTGTGTGCGTGCGTGTGTGCAGCTGGAAAACAGGTCGGAGCTGAGCAGGTCCAAGGTCACCTGACAGTCATCTGAGCACACAAACATCTGCTGCTCCTGCACACAACCAGCTGGATGTACAATGCTGTTTTGTGTATTTTTTCCATCTGTATGTCTATTTTAAAACCTTTCTGCAAGGATTTTTTTTCAAACATTTTATCTGACTACACCAAAAAAATCGTAAATGAATAATCAGTCCTGTGTTCTTTCTAAATATACAACCCTGTTCACTTGTTTCCCTACTGCTCTTAGGAAAAAGTTCCCCACTAGTGAAAATAAATGTGCATACCCTAAATATTGAACATTAAATTGATTGTTAATTTACTATACTGAAATACAGTAACTAATAAACTATCATTATGAATCAGTTTGTTTTGCAGAATTTCATTCATTTTTTAAACTGCCTTCCGATCACTCTTCCTCCAGCCACACTAGCCCCCTCACATGGGAAAGAGTTGCTTAATTTTGACTAGAGCTAATGAAATGCCAACGCCTGAGTCCTGAGTCAGGAGTGGAGTTCTTACTGCACACACAGCGCTTCCATCACCGCATGGGGGAAAAAATCACTCACTTAGTTATTTAAAGTCCTCAACATCTGCTCTTATTTTGCTGAGGCATCTTCTCAACTTTGAACTCAGAAGTCGACATTCATCTGTCTTTCACCAAGCGCTGGATCTATATGGCATTATTTTATATTTGCTTTAACTGTCAAATGAATACATTGGACGTTCTTAACATGTTCCCATCGTGAACACGGAACGCTTTATAACTCACATGTTTTCCGTCTTCCTTTGTTTAACTGTAGCCTTTATAAAAAAGAAAGGCTGGAGTTAAAACACTGGTTGCAACACTGCAAGAAAAGCAAAGCTGTTTGATGTGGCCAAGTTTCATCTTTCTCAATCAGTGTTGAAGCTGCTGTGACTTTTTCCTCGTGTTTGTTGTGTGCAGTAATTATACCTGTCGTGGCACACAGCTACTTTACAGCTACTACACTGCACTACAGGAAGTAGATAAACAGTAACCCACCATGTTCAAATGTTTCTCCTTGGTAAAGTTGTGTCTTGCATGAATATTGCTTTGAAACTTATAACCAATTAGCATATAGCCCCACTTTTTCCTTTCAAGTTTACAAACCAAGCTCAAGGTAGTTTGAGCTGTCGCAGATCAGTCATTTTTGTTGATACATTTGCAAAATCTGCCTTTGACCTCAGGCAGATTTTAACATGGGAATAGATTTATACAAATGACATGGACACATACCAACATTAAATAGAAATGGGTGAAAATGGTCTTGCACTTTTCACACACTTTTCATATAACCGTGATTTTACACTATCTCTGTATTCCTCCACAGTGCTTGACTGACGCGTCATATTGTTTCCTCTTGACACAACAGAGTGAGCCCCTCCATCACACTCCAGCCCTTGTGTCTCGATGTAAAGTCGCAAGAGAAAAACCAACACAGTTTTAACTCTGCCAATCCAATCCCCTCTCTCAGCCCCAGCGTCGCTAGGCAGCTCTTTTTTTCCCCCCCTGCTCTTCTTTCTCTTCCTCCTCTGTGCTCCTGAAAGGGGTCAATGCCTCTGCATGAAGAAACCACAGGGCTAAAAGTCTCCGGGCCAGACACTGGAGGAGTCCACTGCTAATTGCTCTCAGCGAATCCCCAACTATTGTGTCCTACTGGGTTTCCATTTGAATCTGAATGGAAGAAGCTAGCTGGTGTGGAGTGTGTAAGGTACACAAACGTCACGTATGGGCAGTATTGTGAACCGCCATTGTCTCTACCTCCTCGGCAGAAGCTATTCTTGTTGCAGCGTTGACTCGCCTCGCTCAAGACGTGAACTTGGCTGTAGTTGTAAAAGGTAGCGGTTTTGAAAAATGTTTTGGTTGCAAATGTCCTCCACTTATGACATTTCCAAAGACAAGTAGCTCGAGGCTGTACTTTTGCAGCCACTTGTCTTCCCTTCACCTTCGGTTCCAAAATGCTCTGAGCGTAGTTCAAGATGCCTCTTGAGGGCTCAAGTCAATGCTTCACCCCCCAAAAGCATGACAGAACAAACTTTGAGATGGACAGACCGTCAGCTGAACAAATGCCCAGGCTCCCCCCCCCCCCCTCCTCCCTGCCGTTCGCTCTTTGGTCCGCATAGAAGCCATGGTCCCGGTCTTCTCCTGCCCCACTAGTGGTTAATTGAGCCCCTGCCAGGCCTCGCCCCTTTATTACTGCCATTTGTCAAAGCGTACAGGCCTGAATGGTGCCAGAGACCTTATACAAATGAAGCCTCTCCATTGCTCCTCTTTATCGCTCTCTCCATCCTCGCAGTGCAAACAGCGCTGGCCCGGGGCAGCTGAGGGCAAACACGGCCCGCACAAAGCCACTGGCTCGTTTTCGACACCAGGTCAGGGGTGCTAAATCTCACTTTGTCCATGTCCTGAATGTGTCCCAGCCTCAAACTCAAAGTGACCCAATTTGGAACAGATGTGCTCATAAAACATCACAATTTATTGGTGGCGTGTATATGCGGAGGTGCAGGACAGGCCTGACTGGTAGGATTTGCCTTTGTCACATTGCAGATGTTTTGACTCGGTTTGTGGTAAATGCTGTATCTCTAAATGCAGGACCTATCCACATGAAACAAAAGATGGCCAAAAGTCTACAACATTGTGAGTGCAACCTATATATTCCGGACCAAGCCAAAGTGATCAGACCTCTCGGGACGTCCAGGCAGGGGACAGGTGCACAGTGGGGGGTATTGTGTTGCGCTGAGGCCAGTCTGGTGTGGAGCTGTCATCGGCACATGTGCTGCTGCCGTCCTGTGGCCTGAACTCGGCCGATAAGAGCAGCATTCAAGCGGCCGCTCATTCAGTACAGTCATCTTTGTTTGTCCAGAGCTAGACACTGTTCCGCGGAGGGGCAGGGGCGTGTAATGCACATTGTGGAGAGACAAAGGGTAGCACAAAATGAACTCACTTCATTGGCCTACTTAAACCAATTTTAACAATTTTCTTTTCATCGTGTTATTATGTTTTTTCCTTGTCAAAAACATACAGGGAGTAGCATTTTGCTACATTTAAACATGTTTGAGGAATCCTGTTTAAATTGGCCATTTCTTCTTCTACTGGGTAAAGCACTTTGATTTGTATATCAAAAACCCAAAAGTGCACTCAAGCCACACCATATTCTGGTGCTACTGATTTGAGGAGAGTGGTTCGCAACATGATGCAAGTTTTGTTGTATAACCATTATTGCAGTAATTTATTAATAGCTTAAAACATAAAGTGTCATCTAAAATTAACAATGCTATTCCAAATTCGTTCTATCTTTGAGACTTGTCTGCTGACTTTGCAAATATTGCTACACAAAGACAACAAAGTTTGTGAACCTGTTTGAACCTGGTCTATTTTGTCCTCTATAATGAACTCTAGTTAGATTTTATTTTTTCCTAGGTTTTTGGTTGGCCTATTTATAGCAGTGGTAGTAATACACAGTGTAGTCATGCAGCTTGGTTCTAAAGGGAACAAACTGTGCAGACTTTAAAGCGTGTGTCATCTGGCATTTAAGCTGATGTATTATCCGCTGCAGTTTGTTTTTGTAGATGGTCAGAGACATGTCGTCATGTGACCGGGTCTTTTCCATGGCTGAATCACCCCCACGGCTTTAGAAGTTCAAGTTCACCACAAAGAAGCTGAAAGTCTATGTCCATATGTTTGAACATACAATTATTAGTTTTGTATTCTTTTTTCTAATTTACTTGTTTTGCAAAAAAATATTTTGTTGTCCTTTTCAATACATGTAAGCACTTGCACCCATTAGTCAAACACTTGTAAAAAGTGTCAGAGTGCTTATATTGTGTGTGACTCTATGTATTCATATTGAGGGTGCAGTGTGTGGCTCCTCTCTGGGGTGCCCTGCCCTGATGCCGTGGTCTTTGTTGTGATGGCGGAGCATGAGTCAGGCCTGTGGGAACAAGCCCAGCTTCGCCCCTCACTCTCCCACGCTTTCACACTCACCCCATGAGGAACACCTTTGCTGCAGTCCGGTCCAGGGTGTGGTGGACTGAGCACCACTATGGAAAAACTCACACATGTGTGTCATCGCAAAGGAAAGACTGTATATGTGTTCTATATGTGTCTGTGTGCAATAACACTTCCATAGTAATTGAATTATTTGGATATGGACAAATGCAGCAGTGACACTAACTGACAGTTGCTTATTTATACACTCACATAAGAGCCGACAATAGAACATGCCTCCATGCTTCATTAGTGTTGTTGCCAATGCAGTTTTAATGCCATGCTCACTAGCTGGCCATACCCAGTGATCTCCATCGGTGGGTGCCATCTGGCTGCTGTGCCCAGTCAAAGAGCTGGTTGTGGGGTTAATATGCAGCAGCAGAGAGATGAGACTCAGTGTCCCGAAGAACCAGGCAGACCAGACCAGACCAGGGGGGTGAAGCCCCTCACCCAAACGCTCAGACAGGGGTCTGGCCAAGCACCAGAGCCAGAAGTGAGAGAAGGCCCTTTATCAGCAAGGCCAAGCACAATGGTGTGTGCAGTGTGGGAGTTGGGGGAGTTAACTCTTTGTGTGGATGAATGGATGAATAGAGAATGAGGGCTGAAACACTAGCATGTCCCCCTCCTCACTCACACACACCCTGTGCTAGAGCGCTGTATGGGCCCCTCTCCATGGATCAACCCACAGATACCATCAATTACCAGAGCAGCCCCTGGCCACCATATGGCCAGTGGTAGTATAGGAAAGAGCCTGTTCACTTAGCAGCATCAGCGCTGCATATGCTGCACGCAGTGAGGCTGTGCACCCTGTGTGTGTGTGTGATGGGCTGCACAAGCATAGGTTTGGCTAGTGTTACAGAGCAGCCAAACAGTGTCAGGGCAGCAGGATAAAGTTACTGAATAGAATTATACCTGTGTCTGTGGCCATTCAGTCCTACATCTGTCTCCACGTGGAGGAGGATTAGTTTTAGAAATGACCATTGGTGTGAGAGTTCATGCTGTGTAGTTAGACATTTTTCTGATGGACATTATATCAATTATATTTGTTCCACAACTAAACCTAAACATGTTAAGCATTGTAATCAGATCCTTAAATACATGAATGAATGGTTTTATCCATTCCTTCCACTAAGCCTGGTTTTGTGTTGCTCTGTGTCCCATAATGGAAACTGTAAATAACACTGTTTGCTTCGAGATTGTTTCCGCTCCCAGCTGTGACTGAAAGTGATTGAAAAGGGACTCGTCCTAAAAGATACACGATGAGCAGGTAGTGCATGTTTTAAGGAGGATGAGGTTGCCCTACTGCACTGTGAGAAAGAGGATGTGGTGCTGAATAACAGATTACAGCTTCTCAATGGAAACACAGAGTAGCTAAATTTAACTTCTATATATTTTTTCATTTTATTTTTTTAAGGTGGGAAGTATAAGTAATTCATTATTATGAGCTTGTGTAACTAATTTGTTTGAGGAATAAATGAATTAAAGTGGCTAAACAAGACCAAAGCATGATCATCACATCTATAAATATAAAAAAGAAAAATGTTGAAGACAAAGGCTTCCTAAAGAAGATGAAGATAGGATTTGTGTGTCCTAGAAGTTTACGAGAAGTGTGTCCTAGAAGTTTACAAAGACACATGTGAGCCAGACACTGGTTTGTTTTCACAAAATCCACAGACACACCATCCCACACAGGGCTAACATCTTGCTTGTCTTTTTGCTTTTCCATTGCCTGCTGGCCTAAATTAATTGTTCTTTCTCTGTTCTTTAGTTTTTTCCCAAAAGCATACTTTTGCTTCCAAACATTACTGACCTGTTGTCCAAAAATGGCCTTTTGGATGGTTGGTTATCTCTGAAATATAACAGCAGCTGCGAAACAAGGAAACATCTGTGTGATTCATATTTTTGAGGAGGAAGAACAGTATAATCTAAGATGTACCCCTGAGCGCGGAACAATAATGCACTGCTGTAATCACAATTTATTCACATCTGAATTGTTAGGCCTGTGCTATGCTCATAAATATTGTTATTGCAAGAAGAAATTGACATGTTACTGTGAACATGTGTTTTTCTCATTGAGTGCATTGCCACATTCACACTTTAGCAACAGCCACAGGGAAACCACAAGCGTTTTGCCACTGTGCAGGAAGACAGGAAGACGCTGCTGGGAGGGAAGCTCTAAGTCTCATACAGTCAACATGAATCATTTACTCCTTGGATTGGGGCAAACCACCTGGATCCTCTAACCGCCACTCAACAGCTGCTGACTCATCAATATGTGTATGAGGTCAGATTAGCTATAAGGTGTGATGGGTAACTCCTTGTCATGATTTTCTCAAACTTTTGGGGACTGAATATTTTCCAAAAGGATTAAAAAGTATGTCACATAACGATACATTATGTTTTGCTTTCTGATTAAAAAAAAAGCACTTTGTGATACCTCTCGGTATAAAAAGTGCTTTATAAATAAAGTTTGATTGACTGATTGCTATTGACCGTGTTTTGTTACGGTCAATGGTCTGCACAATGTGAGGAAAAAGTTGCGATATTCGATAACTGTTTCGATTATCATGTTGATGATATTGTTGCAATATTTTACTAAACCCTTCAATCAAGCAGTTTTCATCGACAGATTCAGGTCAAAACATGTCAAAATGACTAAATCCGGATCAAAACAAGGCAAAAATGACAAAAATAGTAACTAATACTAATTTTTCACACATTTTTAAGTTGCCGTCTATTTTTGTGTCCGCTATCACTGCGATAATGATCATTTAGCGCCACGGCTGCACAAAATATTACATACCTGGTGTGTTTGTTTGTATTTATGTTATCCAATATTTTTTTTAATATGACGATTACAAAACATAATAAAAAATAAATAAAATGACTGTTCGCCAAAGATGTAATGAAAAAGTATATTTCAAATCTACGTTAGACAAAGATTTTTATATCTACTCTATCTAAGCCTGCGCTCTTTATTATTTATAGCAGTACTATTTTCACATTATATGATTATTTCAAGTCATGATTTTCCACAAAGTAGTTTGTTGTTGTGTACATTTGCAGCTGTGTTCTTCTCACAACTGTTTTCCTCTCCCTTAGGCCCGGGGCTATGAATCCTCGAGACGGGTCAGAGCACTCGTGTTTACTCACGCTGCCTTACAGTAACACTAACAGGCCGGAGCATAACAACTCAAATGGGAATATGTTATGACTAGCAAAATTTTTGCTGCTTTCCCCAGACGCTGATGAGATGGACAGATAGATGAGAATAAGCGTGAGCAAACACAGAGAGAAACCTGGGCCCCTGCTGGCGTCTGATTGTACTGAGCGATTGCAGGTGGTGATATGACACAATGGAGACACATGACACAAGACCACCCTCATGTCGAAGACCACAAAAGCATGTAGGCAGTCACATGCACAGTTGGCACGCTCGTCGCGTGACGTGTCCATATTGGCACCATCTGTGTTGCAGGGGAAGTCAGTACTTTACTGAAATACATTTGGTGAAGATAATTGTAGAGGTGGCCAGTTTTAATAATTTGTGGGTTATTAAATGGGAAAAAGGTGGCTTCCCCGCTTCAGGTCGGTGGGGAGTCCTTGCCCCAAGTGGAGGAGTTCAAGTATCTCGGGGTCGTGTTCACGAGTGAGGGACGGATGGAGCGTGAGATCGATAGACGGATCGGTGCGGCGTCAGCAGTGATGTGGTCGCTGTATCGGACTGTTGTGGTTGTCGCCTCGGGGTCCCCCCCCAGAACAGCTGGAGGAGGTGTGCGTGGAATCGGGAAGTCTGGGTATCTCTGCTGAGACTGCTGCCTCCGTGACCCGGCCCCGGATAAAGCGGAAGAAAATCGATGGACAGATACAACGAGACAAAGTTAAATCTTACAAATAAATTCTTATGGCAGCTTGACAGGTCTATAGGATTATATAGGATATTATTGGATAAAAACACAGAGAAGGCTGTCCTGATTGAGTGTGCTCCCCTAATTTTAACGTTAGGTCTGAAATAAGACAAAATGGGGTGGGGATGTCTGTTCCCTATTTAGGGACAACCTATCTTGCCACAAACTGTCATTTGGAGAGTTTTCATCATTTGAGTATGTGTCTTTTAAAATATAGATACAACAATCTGCCATACTCTATATTGTTATTTATAAACCGCCCCAAAATTGTTCTTTTATTGATGATTTTACTGGATTAATTTCAATTGTGGCAACAGAATTCGACTCCTTGATTATTACGGGAGATCTGAATGTTCATGTGGATGTACTGAATGACCGGCACACAAAAGCACTAAATGCTGTCCTTGAAACATTTGGTTTAACTCAGCATGTGTCCGAGCCCACCCATAACAGAGGATACACATCGGACATCCTTATTACAAAAGGTGTTAGCATTTCTAATGTGAATGTTGTTGACGTTGCGTTATCTGATCATTTTTATGTTTTCTTTGAACTTTCCGTTGTACCAAAACCTGCAGTTGGGTCTGCAGTGGTTCAGAAAAGACTCATAAATGATTAAACAAGGTCACAGTTTATGGATATGATTACATTTGAAAACTCTCCCTCTTCCGATGTTGATCATCTGTTGAGCTCTTATACGTCAGGTGTTTTAAATGTCTTGGACATAATAACCCTTGTTAAGGTTAAAATGGTTAAAAATAAGCAAAAAGGGCCCTGGAGAAGTGGAGATTCTGTCAGGGCACTTCATTTTGAAATTTACAAAGAAAAGTTACAAATGTTCAACCAGACTCTGCGTAGCGCAAGAGAGAAGTATTGCCATGGTAACTCTCATGTTCTGTTTGCCACGGTTAGCAGACTCACAAACCCTCCAGTTTCATTGCCCCAAGAATTAATTTCTACATCTACGTCTTTTAGCAGACGACCTCTTTCTTTCTCAATCATCTTGTTAGCATCTGTCACACATTTTCCCATCTTAGTAGCATAGGCCTTGTATACACCTTCCACCTTCTCGAATTGGTCCTGCGCTTTGTGGAGAGCCACCTGCTCCACAAGTTGTACCTATATCTTGACATAAATGCATTTTCCACGGCCTTTATGTCAACCATTTTAGCTTTGAGTTGGGCAGGTCCCTGCTTTACCTCTCTTGGGGCTCCTGGATACTACTTTGCAACAAGTAGAACTTATATGGACCTGTAAAGCAAAGCAACATTGCATAGATTTTATGTAACCCTGGTATATAGTATAAAGACAAAGTGTACGTGTACCGTACCTTTGTCTGTCAGTACAATGGGGTAAAGGTCAGTTCAAAGGGCCATAAAGTACCTGCCCCGGTCCCATTGTCTTGGGGGCTCTCCTCTGGGACTCCCTGGCATTACAGGACCTCTGACAGCCTTATGTGAACCTTCCCCTAAGAGCACAACCACTACACAGAGTACTACAGCCGCATATAATTAGAAAAAGCACCTAACAAAACACATAGCACAGAGGCAGGAAGTGCAGCCCGTGGCTCTTGGCTGCGAGATCAGAGCGCTCCTGTTCGTTTTGAGGCCAAGGCGCTCGGTGGATGGAGTAAAACAGAGAAGCTGTCCACTCCAGGGGAACAAGGACCAGGCCTAATCCACCGTCAGTGAGGCCAAGATACAGTTTCTACATGTTAATCCAGGATGTGCTTCACTCCAAGTACAGCTCAAGTCAGATGCTGGACTTTTCCATATTACCGCCTAATAATTAGCTTGGCGCAAAGTTTGCAATTACATTACCAAACCCTCTTCAATAAAGCCACAGTACTGTATCTTTTCCTCTTTTTGTTTATAAGCTAGGCTATAACTTATATTATAGAGAAATACTTAGTTACTTTAGGTCTTCTTACCTATCTCTATTCTATCTTTACAACAGCTCAACCCTAACAGCTACAATAATACAAGTCAAAGCTCCCATTTCTTTGATTTATTTGGTGTGTTTATTATGTACAACCATCTTGGCTATTGACTCATGTTGGAGTTAATTTAGGATTCACTCAGTAGCTACAATAAGGCCCAATCCCATTTCTCTCACTTGGTCTGAGAACACTCGCTATGAGTTCCCTCCACATTAGAGTCCCCTCAGTGAGGGAAGTGCAAGGGAAGATTCTCCCCTAAGGAATGGGACAACACTAGTATGCAAATTGGGGCAGAGAACGTGTTCCTTACGTCACGCGCAACATCGACGCGTCTGATTTCACCCCCGTCTAGTAGATAGCGGTAATACACAGTTTATACACATAAACTACAATAACAAGAAATACGTAGCTCCTGCCTCTGGTGTGTGCTACTTTTGATAAATCAACGGAGAGGAAATATACGAAACAGTATCCGCGTTCGCCGTATGTTTGTGACGGTCGGGATGTTTCAGGTATGTTTTTTTTTTAATTTTGGCACTTGGCTCAACTTAGCTGCCAACTACCATTGTGTCTAAAAACAAGACGACCTACACATTCAGACCGTATAGTTTGCATCCAGTCTATTAAACAATTAAACATGATGCATTACTGTTTTCAATCAATAATCATCTATGTCACATAAGTCGAACGTAAACAAGCAACAGTCCACACAGGAGAACGGGTTCAGCTTGAGACCATTTTATTTACTGAAAGCTTGAATCAGAGTCAGTAGATTGAGAACCTGAATAAGCGCCAAACATCCACATGTACACCGGGGCGCACCGGGACACACACCCGGCCGTGAGTGTCTATTGACGGGCACACTCTGGCGAAGCACTCGGCATTTTTACGAACGTCGTCAAATAGCGACTTTCAAACTATAACTTAGAGGTCCATTGCATATACATCTAACTAAGATATTCCAACACATTTCAGAATTTTTACAGGCTTATTTGCGTATATATTCTTACATTTGTAGTTGTCGCTTCCACCGGTAGCCGCCATGTTTATACTCCCTCGGCCGCAAGTCAGCTCCTGACCGGACTCGCTGCGGAGGGGCCTTTTCAAGGGGAGATGGCCACTTCCTCTTGCTCCCTAAAGTATTGGGACACCCTACCCTTAAACGTGAACGCGCATAACCGAGTGCTAGGGTCTAAAACGAGTGCAAGTGAGAGAAATGGGATTGGGCCTAACTCTCCCACAGCCGCTGAGGTACAGACCTGAAGCCTCACTTCCCCTCTTCATTCCCATACAGCCCCTCTGTCCCATTCCTGTAGCCAGGACAAAAGGACCAATGCATCCGGTCACAGGCTGTGCAGAGCCACCCAGTCAGGACAGGGCCAGGAGCTGCTGTGACCCACCAGATTGTTATCACAGTGTAAGCCCAATGTAGGAGATGCTATGACTGCGTCACTCTGCAAACTGCCAGGAGCAGCTCCACACTTTAAATGCGTGAACGGGGGCAACGTTCATTTTGCTTCTTTCATCAAATACGGTGATCATTTTGGATATGTTAGCTCTTCTTTAGTGTTATGTTCATTGTAGATGTTCTGAAATGCATGCAATCCTAGTATGTATTTAAAAGTTCACATTGGGGGTTTTCTCTGTTAATTCATCTTTGATTGTTGTTTGATTGAACAGTACGCTATCAATTTAATCTTGAATTTGAAACTTAGACACAAATATTACAATTTGATCTATGTCCAAAATTGTGGAACCCTGTAACATCAATCTATTCTGTTTGGGTATGAGTCTCAGTGATTGAAAATTAAAGCAAGCCGCGACTGTTTTCTGCACTTGGCGACACAGAGGCTGACATTGATAGACTATGGTTGGAGGATCCATTTCATTGTCTGTATTCACTGAGGCTCCCATGGACTTGTTGTTTTTATCAAATCCCCGCTTTCCTATCTCCGTCACAACACTCCCACTGAGTCTGCCCTGTGGCCTGTGCATGAGCACAGATACACACAGATATAATTTTTCGTTTCTTGTCCTTGTTTAGGTTTTATAAAAAATAATATCCTGCACTTTTCAATTAGCTGGACTTGAGAGGGTTGACAGTCGACTTTCCACTCATTTTGAGAGGGTCTAGTTTTGTTTGATAATTTGGTTCATTTCTCAATATGAAACCCTGAGTTTTCTTCTTCCTCTTATTCTTCCTTATGTATTATTTGTTACAAAATGGGATGTACCGTTTATAAAACAGGTATTTTGGTAATGGTATATCTTCCACAGTTCGGACATACGTATCTACAAACCAAATGTGATTATAACGATGTGGCTAATTAGCAGCAAAATAAACTGGCTTGTATGCCTCAGTTCAGACGCAGTTTCCTTCACAGACCCCTGCCCTGAGAGGTTGCGTTGCGAGGCCTGTGTGAACAAACCAAAGTGGAGTCACATATGTCTTTCATTTGGACATTAAAGCCAAACTATTATGAGATTAAATCTGGGACTGTGATAATTCGGTCAAAGTCTCAGCTCCCACCAGCCGCAGTCACGCAGAGGACCATTTACACTGACAACAGGATAAACTGGACCTGCGAAATAATCCACTCAAGTAAAAGAGATGTGTTTGTAAAAATGATTGTAAATTATTTGACTGAAAGTAATAGATAATAGATAGATAGTAATCTTGTAGTGATTCTTGTCAGTGGGCCAGGTTCCCAGAGTGAGTCGTAAAAGCATTTTTTGTGAGCCTTTGCCAAGGATGACCCATGATCAAAGACTGAATATACAGACCTCTGTGAGGAAATGCTGTATTTTGATGTTGTACTGTTAAATGAACAAGGTCGCACTTAAAAACATAAATAGAAATGAATGCTTTTATTTGAGTTGCAGGTTGTCATGAGCTTGTTGAGAACCACTGATCTAAAGTTCAAAGAATAGTCTATGAGGCTCCACAAATACTTAATTTAACTATAAAACGGGAATGAATTATTTGAAAATGTAATGCATCTCTAAAAAAAAATTAAAATAAAATCTCAAGGCTGAATATTGCTATTTATGATCTTTCCATATAACACACTTTGTTCCAAGTTTATTATATGTCGGTGCTAAAACTCTAAGCTATTGGATTTTCTATTAATGCAGCATATGACACTATTAGAAACATCAACATGTGTCTTGTTCCTATCACCAATATAGCGTGTGGCGGAGCTGAAGACGCCATGTTAAGGCGGCCTGTGATGAACATCTTGGCTCATACATGTCCGCTAACTGGAGTCAACAGAGAAATAAAACAATCTCTTGGGAAAGGCATTGCACACTTGGTTCATAGCGAAATGTTTCTGCGTTAGAGGAACTGCAGTGTAACATCATAGTTTACATCACACATGCTGAAAGGGTGGAGATATTTTTCTTATCGAAAGAAACGTGAGAGGTTGATACATCTCTGAGGCTCTGAATTTGATTCTGCATCAAAATCAAAAGCGTCACAGATTTTTGTAATCATTATTCAGTTCTTTGCATAGAAGACGGAGAGGGTTAACTCCAGGTGGAAGAGGGAGAGGGATGTTATTGCCGTCAGTGCAATTTTCCACTTGGGTTCGGTCCAATTTCCTGAGAAAAAAAAAAAAGGATCAGCTGTAAATAATTGAGTGTCCACACCTGGGCTGGTTTTCAGCACCTGCCCCTCGTTCTGTCGCTGTGGTATACACATCCCTATGGCCAATACTATAGTATGCTAAACTTAGCCTTTGTTATAGTACTGCCTCATTGAAAATACTCCTTCCTCTCCTCCTCTATTGTTTCGTGCGTGTTTAATTGTCCCATGTGTGTCTCTCCAAATCGGTCAAACATTCATTTGGGTGGGGTTTTACAGCCTATTTTGTGAGTGGAGTGAAGGAGGTGGGGGGTGGGGGTGCGCTCGGTCATTTGACTGCCAGGTCTATCCCAAAAGTCTTGTACACGATGTTCCCACTTTACAACCCAACTCCGCTTCATTGTGTGGATAAGCCATTAAGAAAGAAAGTGTCCCACAAATGTATTCAGGCATGTCCCGTTCCCTAATTACTCAGCCAGTCTTGAAGGATGGACTTTAAGGGTTTGACCGATAAGAAGAGGTTTCACACAGGAGGGGAAAAAAAAAACGCTAAAGAAATTTAAAATAGTTCCTCAGACCCTGGAGATTTGTTGTTGTCTTTTGTAAAGTCAAGATTTGTGTTGACAAAAGCTTTGAGCTGGCTATGCAGTGTATAGGACAGACTGGATACAACGTTATAAATGAAGTAAGCAATAATAATAGACCCTATATGGAAATGTTCTGTCTTATTTTTTACTTTGATATAATACCAGAGAGGAAATAAAACCTCAATATGTACAATGTATATACACAACAATTCTTCTTGTGGATTAGCTATTTGACTGTGTTACAGTTTGGGGGCATTTACCTAAAAGTGAATCAGGGTGGCCAGCATTAGAAGTACACTGTGCTGTTTTAGACTTTTCAACGTTGGTAATGAATCAAAATATAGGTCTATATCGGCAAAAAATATTTTATTTCACTGCGGGAGAAATAAATCGCTTACACCACCTCTTAGTATTTAGATATTAGAAAGAATATTTAACTGTATATTCCTACCTCTGAATATTATTTGTACTTCTTACTTAAAGTCACAGAGTGTAACATTTCAACCAGTAAATAGAAGAAAATATAAGCATTTATTTTATTTCGGTTGTTTTATTGTTGAACAATGTGTTTTACTGTGGACGGGCTTCAGAACTGACTTGTAACTTTGTTGGGAGTGGTACATCAGCTTTGATTTGACTATGGGAAGCCACACATTAGGTTTAAGTATTAGATCCTCGTATAGCATTGTCTGTGTCTAGGTGATCATTAAGAGCATGTTTGGTATTGCTGGCCTGTTTGTTTATATTTTGAGCTCAGCCACAGTTTAGTTGCTGTTGTGTCATAGCAACTTAAAATGTACTGTATACAGTGAGGCTTTAAGTAGGCCCCTATGTTTTAAAGAAGTAGCAGAGTCTGAGTACTTCCTCCCGCTCTATAAGACATGTACCGCACTTGCATGTTGTACATTGTGCTGTAAATCTTGTGCACAGCTGTGTTGCCCCCTCAGTGCCACGCTCAGCTCTGTCATGAGGTTTTTTTTGTTTCTTTTCTTTTTTCCGTGGGAGCTGTTTGATGGTGGAACCGTAGCGCAGGTGTGTTTATGGGGCAACAGGTGCTGCGGAGAGGGAGGCAGCACGTCATGGCCAATATACCAGGAGAGAAACTCAACACATGGCATCGCTGTTGTACGTGAGGCCCCTGGAAAATCTACTTAAGCGTTTGCACAAACCCTGCACATGCTCACAGCAGGCGGCAAGACAAGGACAGGATTCAGGTTCAGATCTAAAGGGACCCTAGAATAGTCAATCCCTGTGCAGTTTTTTAAGCATAAGGATTGATCTAATCAAATAAAGTGTAAACCCAGAACACGAATGTCAACAATAAGGTTAGCCTCTAAAGAATAATTGCCTTTGAATGTATGTGTCTGCAGCTTACCCATGATTGTTAGGATCCGCTCCAGTGACAACCAATACCTCCTATGAACCTTGAAAAATATTCATAATCACATCTAGTTGCATAGTTTTTGCCTGAGTGAAATTAAATTAGGTTACAAAGACGGACAAAGTGCAATAGAAATTAAGCGCAAGAAAAAAATCTATCAGGTAACATTTAGAGACTATTCAAGTTTAACCAGTGCATCAAAAAAGCTGATTTGTTTTCCCTCCAAATGAAGGCGAAACAACTGTTCTCTTTCCTCTGTAGGGGGCACTCTCCCTCTTCTTGTCTATCACATCTTCACTGTCCTTTTTTTCCACTCATTTCTCCAGTGCTTTATGTTCCCCAATATTTTTATTCCATTTGCCATTTCCATGTGTTTGCAAAAGCACGGTGCAGCCCCGGTCACCAGACTAGATTCAGGCTGTTACTATGAAAACATTGGAGGTGAATGAGAGGCCAGGCGCTGGTTCTGACTCGAGCTTAGGCCGGCTTGTAACAACAACATGATTAGTATGAACATGTCTCTGCAACTAAGAGGTCGCCAGGGTCGACCTACAATGGCAACTGTTCCGTATTGTTTACGTTTTGGCTTGAGTCAACAGATAGGCAGGAAGTGTGGGACTGAGATTGGATCACATCAAGCAAAGATTGCCCTCCGTTATGTGGCAGTGATAATGTCTAACAAGTAAGAAAAGAAAACAACTTCAAGTAGCCACCGCAACTAACTTTGCAAATAAAAGTATTATAGTTCAAATTAGATACATTTTCATATTTGGTGATACACAGAAATAAATTGGTTCCTCAAAGTGCAGCCAACATTTCCATCATATCTTTCAATGCAATATTGCTTTATAGTGTAAAATGCTCACAGGTTTTATTTTGATCCCAAAGGAGTTGTTGTTGTGAGTCTTGACTGTTGTGTCTTGGTCTGTAACAAACACTCTCCTCGTTATCACAAAGAAACAAATATTTACGTCTGTCCTGATCCCGAGAAACATTCTCATGGCCTCCTTCTCTGGTTATGTCACCTCCCTCACCCCGCCTCTGTGGAGAAGCTAGCAGTAGCAGGATTGTAATCTCAATTCAAGCAGACTTTTATAGGGTGAAATTCATTTTGCCACCTTGCTGAAGATTTGGTTGTAGACATTTACGGGAAAAAGAAAAACGCGTACAGTGTGTGACATGTTGTTTAGCAAACATGAACCTGGAAGTTGTACTCAAGTTGGGCAGCAGTGATAATGATGATGATGATGATGATGGTTATTATAATGCACAGTGACATGAGTAGCAGGAATAGAGAAATATCTCCCATTTCTCCACCATTACTTAAAAGCTGAACTAAGTAACTCATGCCCCTAGAGGCCATAAGCGCCTCTGCAGGTGTTGTAGCATGTCGCGTTTTGTTTACTCATTAGTTGTCCGTGAGAGTAAATACTATGCTGACACTCAAACGTGGATGTAAATACTGTTTAAGTGGCGCTAGCCCACAGTTAGCTTTGCCCGTTAGCCTGTTAGCTTCTTCTGAGTGATTCTATTAGTGTGTATTGCACCGCCGACCCGGTGCAGGGAAAGTTGCAAGGGTGTTTTTTTGGCCAGAGACACCAGGGGGAGATGAAATACCCCCAATCATCCCATTACCACTTGCATTACCCCCAGAGGGACTACGAAAAGGATTTATTAAGGTAAACAAGTTAACTAGATGTTACATATGCTAATGTGTACAAAGAGTCCCGTTTACTCACTTAACACACTCACTTTTCTACTTAACAATAAAAAAATTTTTAAAAGCAATTTGCCGTGAAAAAGCATCCATATGGACCCGATTTTGTCATGACTTTATTAGTCTGTGATATGTCCATTGTCCGTCAGAAAACGGCTGAAAAGTGGGAAAAGTTGCGATTCCCATGAAAGGTTTTCTTCCCCCTTAGCTAAACCATTCTTCCTTATATGACACGTTGCCGTCTGTATCTGTACATTCACAATGCAACGTACACTGCTTCACATCAAAACAGTTAGCAAGAAGACAACAACCCCCCTACAGATACACTAAAATTACAATTAAAATCTGTTACGTCGTTTCGTTTATTTCGATATAGTTTCCGTATATCACCTCACATGTCCTCCTCAATCACTCCCCGTTTGTTATCCTTAGCCAAAAGTCCAGCAACAACAGATCATATTCTTGACTCCACCGTTTGCCCAAGAGGGTTGTGGGTAATTGCTATTTTTATGTCCCCAGTTGCAGGAGCCGGGCTGGCGGTCACCTGGGTAGCTACACAGGTATTCCTGCTGTACTGTAATTTTCATTTTATACAAGGGGCAGGCTAAATATTTGCGTTCCACCACACGATGAGCCTCTTCACAAGTAGTAGCAGTTGTACAAGTCGTAATAGGTTTTGGTATGCAATTACACAATGAGGGGATCATTTCGATGTACTAGCTGAAAACATTAACTTTGCTGTTTTTAGTACACCCAAGGATCATGGATCATCAAAAGGCCTAAGCCGTCATTCCATTATTGGTTCAAACCTTGATGAGAAAATACACCTTGTATTTCCCCGTCATGTGCGTCAGGTGCATCAGAGGAAAAGGCTCACTTCCTGCTCAGACTTTGATGTCGAGACTCATTTCCTTGTTGTCGCAGTACTAGAAAGACCAGGGCACGGAAATAAAGGCATGTTTTCAGAAAGCCTTTGTTTTGGCTGGAGCCTTTTCCAATTACATCCACCGAAATGATTGTGCCAAGCAGGCTCACGCGTGCTTCCAAAGCATCAAAAGAAAATTTCCATATTTGAGTAATGTTTTTCAATTTTCTGGATGACTACATGGGCTTGAAAGACCATTACAATAAAATATATAGCTATAGTCTGTTTTGATGTGGGCGCAGAGCTTCAAAAGAGTTATAAGAAGGGCTGTAACAAGAATTTAGGACGAGACGTTTTAACCGGTTCACTGGGGATAGACTGGAACATTTTGTTATTGTTTCGAAAGAGGAAATAATCCGTTAACAGTAGGATGCGCTCCACTGGCTGTCGTATTTATGCCTATTCAGAAACAATTAGAGTCTGTTAATTTGGCCCATAAACCAGCGGCAGGAGTTGCGCTGCGGGCTCTAGCCGTGGCACTTACCTTGGCTCGGCTCTCGGAAACAACATGTTGACGCGTAATCATTCACTGGGAAATGGAAATGTGGAGTCAGTAGGCTAGACCTGGGCCTAATTCGAAAGGGAAACATGTATGCCGTAATAATCTTTGGTAACATAATTCACGCACTTGATTATTTTGAATTAAAATTAGGAGGGGAAGTGGGTATAGCTTACACGGGGCTGAGTTCTGGCTCCAGAGTTACATAATTTTAACATACAGGAAAACGCTCTTGATTTGGGGTATTATGGCTATAGACTCAAAACTCTATTCTGAACTCTCTTTTTTTTCATTATAGGTCTATATTGTACATGTCTTTACATTACTGTAGCCTTTGCCCAATAAGCTTCCTCAGTTCTCTTCATCCTCTGAAACACAACATTGTGGTCTTAAGTACACAGCATGTCGGTAAACCTTTATTTCACTACACAGGCTTTCTGAGGACCCCTCTCTGCACTGGGCCCATCTACTGAGCCATTTAAATTCACCTATTCTCTTGCATGTTTGGAAAAATGGGTGGCACGGTTGCGCAGCGGTTAGCGCTCGTGCTGCACAGCTAGAAGGTCCCGGGTCCCACCTGGACGGGGCCTTTCTGTGTGGAGTTTGCATGTTCTCCCCGTGTCCGCGTAGGTTTCCTCCGGGTACTCCGGTTTCTCCTACCACTAAAAACATGTACAATAGGCCAGGATGAATGAAAGTGTGTTTGAGAGTGTGCTTGGAGTGTGGCTGTTTACATGCATGAGAACCATGTATGTTCATTAACATGCACTGTCCTGACCAAATAAACCAATAAATAAATAAATAGAGTGTCTCTGAGAAGTACTACATTACATCCGTACAAGTAGGATGGGTCAAACCAGATTTCCCTTTAGTGAAAATACACAACTTAAACACGATCACAGAATAACCACTGTCTTTTTGTGTGTGTGGGCAATTCTCAAAAATGAAACTTTCAAGGTTGTAAGATTGTTCACATTGATCCTGCACATGATTGCACAACTTGTATTTCTGTTGCTAGTTCGGTGCTGTCCCGGGACAGCACACCTGTACGTGGGTGTTCATTTCAGCTGCCCCTGAGTGAGTGACGTGTTGGCCCGATCTGAGCCCCTTGTTCTTTGTCATGTCCTTTCACTTAATTAGCACTCACTCACAGGTCAGAGGAGCGCGCTGAAAGCCCCCACAGTGTTTATGGGCACATTCATGCATATGTTTGGGATTAGCCTTTTAGCCTTGATATAGGGCCAAGCCGATACACAGGCGTGCACATGCATTGGCCTTATCTGCGCAGCACCTGTGCATCATTTGGAGACAGATTAGCCTGGCACAGACGGGCGTTGTTATAGAGGGGCATTGAGATCACACATCAGGAGTTGTGCTGACAAAGCAGTGTACAACAGATCTATGTCCTCTCTTTTATTAGGGGCTTTCTCCTGGGGAGATTAGAACTCCCATTACCCGGAATACTGTAAGCAAAGTCCACTTGACCTGAAAAGTGCACTTTAAACATATTATCAGCAATTGACTTCAAAATATAACGTTGTAGTATTGTTACGATACTTTCCACTTTTATTTGAGCTTGCTTGAATGCTGTGGTAAGAGTCAAAGTTTTAAAAGCTATGTATTGTGAAAAAGCTATTTGGAAGTGTGAAGTACTCTATCTCTTGTTATGCCCTACTTTAATAATGTTTTTTGTTGCATGCAAAAAACAAATGTTGAAAGTCAGTGTGGACTTTTTTTCTTTTTAATTTCATATATATAAGTACTGGTAATACCATTTTGAAGTTTTTTCTTCTTTTTTTTGCTATTCGTGTCTACTTAAAACTACAAGTGCATTTTTATAGCATCGCTGTCAGTCACGGTGTTTCTGCGGCGTGTGCTGGAGCTAAGCCACTTATTAAATAACACGGTTACACCCACCCACGGGCCTGGAAACACTTGGCCTCCAGTCGGGGAGAAAAGAGTGTAACCGGAGAGGTGAAGGAGAAGGGAGAAGGTGTATTTTTTGGAGAGAAGAATGTCAGGAATGAAAACAGAATTAAAATTATTAACATAGTTTGCAGCAAGTGTAAAGGGCTCACCAATGATCAGAAAGTCATGCTTATATAATAGTTACAGTGTAGATGGATGTGTGAAAGCGCTGGCTATGCTCAAATATATAAATGACAATATGCTTGCTTGTGCTGGAGGTCACATAGAAAACCTAAGATGTTTTAAGTGGTACCTGTTGTATAAAGTAAGAGTAAAGTAAAGAGTCAAAGATCGCAGCTACGAGCTTCAAACTTAGGCTGCACAATTAATCCCAATTTTAACAATTGCTAATTGCAAATACGTGCAATGATTCAGATATATTATAATTTCCTTCCTATCATGTGTAATGCTGTAGTTCAGATCTCTTCAAACATTATTCCGAAATGCATAATCGCTGGATTCATCATTTGTGTTCAGAATCGTGCAGCCCTACTTCAAACCTCCCAGCTCTTCCAGTGAGTGCATGTGCCGTTGTTGTGGAGTCAGTCTGGTGTCCACTCCCCGCGGCTCTCACATGTGTTCTGGCACCGGGACAGGGGCAGGAGGAGGACGAGGCCAGGCAGGGGGAGGCGAGGAGGCGAGGGACCTGTCGGGCAGTGGGCCAGGCAGCAGTAATGTGGAAATGTGGCGTCGTCTTGATTAAGTCTGCGCACGTGTCTGAGCACAGAGAGAGAACCCCAGGCCTAATCACCTCTGGCTCTCCTCCGCCTCCCTCTTCTCCATCCCCTCTGTCCTTCTCTTCCCCTACGATCCGGCTCTGATACTCCTCCCACTCTCACTTTTTTCAGATTTTTGTTTTTCAGCTTTTCTCTCCACTCCCTGTGAGTAACTGACTTCCCCTTTGTTTGGGACGTCCTTCTTTCATTCTCTTTATTGTGGACTTTTTTTCACCCCCCCCAACTGTCTTTTCTCTCACTCAGTCTCTTTCTTTCTTTTTTCCAGTGCATAATTTTACATCTTTACTCTGCATTTTCTCTTTTGGTTGTTTGTTTGTTTCTATGCATTTTAGTTTGTTTTATTTGATTATTTTTGTAAAAAATAAATAAAAATAAAAAAACTACTCTGGCTATTTGCAACGAAAGGCCACTCAATGCTTGCTTCAACCAAACTTTCTTGGCAGGATGGAACTGTATTTTGTCAAGCTTGTGACTGGCATAAAGAGTACAATGCGCTCCCAAAGCGAAACTTTATTAGTAGTGTCTAAGAGTCGCCTTCAAAGTACCTCAATATGCACTCGCAGCAGTAGATGCTGTGTACCTGAAAGGATTTACAACAATGCGCCTTTACACTATAAGTAATATA
Organism: Proterorhinus semilunaris; assembly: GCA_021464625.1. Classification (NCBI taxonomy): domain Eukaryota; kingdom Metazoa; phylum Chordata; class Actinopteri; order Gobiiformes; family Gobiidae; genus Proterorhinus; species Proterorhinus semilunaris. The sequence continues at coordinate 22,802,301 of CM038356.1, read as the reverse complement.
AACTATTATTGCATAGTATGACAAACTGTTGCAGAGGAGGCCAAAGCTTTGGGCTGAAGCACCTCCTGCAAAGTAGAGACTGCATCTATAAAATATCCTCCCCTCAGGTCTGGCTGCAGTTCAACACAGCTCTTACATGTGTTCACACTCAGTCACATGCTGGGATGTGATAACTCTGTTTGAGAGATTAAGTAACAATCTACTGCTGTACTTAAAAGTAGGGCCGAACGATTTTGGAAAATAATCTAATTGCAATTTTTTTTTTCAATATTGCAATTGCAATTAAATATGCCATTCACTTCCAAAATTGCGTGCCCTGCGATTACGAAATCGCGTTGTGTAATATCGCGATAAAATTGCAAACGCAATTAATCGTTCAGCCCTACTTAATAGTGGTTACACAAAATGTAGACATTCATTTTGCCTTTGCATAAACTATCAATATGGCAGAAAAAATTATGTGATAGAGCAATATGAATTCTGAGCAGTTTGGACTCAGTGAAATGCAAATAAATGTTTTATTGCTGTATTAAAGTGTACATATAATGTCTAGAGTCCCGTTTTCACTGTCACTACTCAGGCTTGACTCTGCTCGGTGCACATCTACCTGGCTTTTGAGCATTTTGGACCAGTTACTATTGTAGTGCAGTCGTCCCCCTGGGCCAAAGCGAACGATGTGGGTGCTAAATGTGACAGACTGTCGGACGCAAGGCAGCTCTCTGAAACACGCTTAGCATAACGCAGTTTTAAGCAGTCACTTTTGCTTATTGCTGACCGCTAGTATACGCCATGTCAACTAAACTAAGTTGCTCCTTTCCACCCGTCTTTGGCTTGGCACTTCTGAATAACTTACCTAAGTCCATCCAAAAGTGATCTTTGTCCCCCCGTGATGTTGTGACTGTGTCGGGGGCATGTCCAGGGTCGCGGTGTGAGGTCCCCGTCCTCTTTTCTGCCGTAGCAAAGCAACTGGAGCTGTGCCGAGTAGAGCACGTAAGGCTTGTTTTGCTAAGGGAAAACTCCTATGTTATATTATAGAAACAGCCAGAAAAAGTCAAATGAGCGAGTCAAGTAATGTTACATCGACTTGGTGAGACTCACAAATTCAACGCATGTTACATGGGTCATTAAGTCGTCGCGAGTTCAGACAAGACGGCACATGTAAGACCTCCTCGATCCAACATGCCCAGTCATTTCACGCCACTGCTCACGTATAGACGGCCTCTCCACAATCACATGTACAAACTCGCTCACTTCCACACACATTGTGCCACGCATTAGCTGTCCACCCGGCCTGACTCAGCACGTCGAACACAGCGGCAGCAGCAGTAGCAGATGCAGGGACTTGGATCCATCACATGCTATCGTTGTCCCAGTGGGCTAAATGATTGCATTAGTGCGTCACGCTGGGCCCTCAAAGCTCCCACTGTTCCCACCTCCACAATGTGCTCCCAGCAATCTAGCCCATGGGTTGATAATTTGCCCTGAAAAATTGGCCCGGGACAAGCACCCAATTATGGCTTAGCACCCTCTTTCCCATCACTTTGTTTTCACATAACTGCCCTAGTAAACCAATTCTGGTGAAGTATTTTAACAGTATAAAGATTACAGCTATAATATTGAGTGTTTGTGTAAACATCATTTGTTTGATTTTAACTTTGCTCACACAGCAGCAGATTGTATCTATGTTAGGTGAGGCATGCAAAACAAATTGTGTAATGAATGTACAATTACCAGTTAAAATGGGCAACGAAACCATTGAAAGAGTCTATGAACATACATTTCTTGGTGTAACACTCGATCATAAAATCAGCTGGAAACGCCATATCATAAAAATAACTAAAGTTGCAAAGATTTTATCCCTAATGAATAAATCTAAATATATCATTGACAACAAAGCTCTATATACTATACTGTTCACTTATCCTTCCCCATTTAACATATTGTGTAGAGATCTGGGGAAATGCGAATAAAAGTAATCTTGACCCATTGTTTAAAGTTCAGAAAAAGGCAATAAGAACAATCCTTTTAGCTGGATACCGAGATCACACAAATCCATTCTTTAAATCAAAAACAATGAAATTTGAGGACCTTATTGAATTTAAGATGGCACAAATCACGTTCAAAGCCTCAAAAAAGTCACTTCCTGAGAGTATACAAAATATGTTGCTGCAAACAAGAAGTTAAATACAACTTGAGAGATAAAATGAGTTTCAATAAACAATACTCCAGAACATCTTTGAAAAGCATGTGTCCCACGAGACGTGGTGTAGAAATATGGACAAATTTAGATGAAAGCATTAAAATATGTAAAAACCTGGTACATTTAGAAAAAGTTTACAAATAATAATTATTTATTAAATTCAAACAATTATTGTGAGTGTTGTAGTATATTCTTTTGTTGTTGTTTCTTTATTTTGCTGTTTTTTTTTATTATTTTATTATTGTTCCTTATTATTTGTTGTTACCTTGCCTTATGTTCCGTTGTTTATGATTTGTTTATGATTTGTTATCGTGTATTATGTTCCTTGCTTTGATTGTTAATGTAAAAAATATTGTTTTTAATTTTGGGGTGGGCGCTTTTTGCTTCGGCCCACTCCCTTTGAGCAGACTTACTGCTCAAATAAATAAATAAAATCAACCTCTGACCTTTACCTAATTATTACCAAAACACCCTTGTATTAACCTCGTCCTTTACTACAATATTGGTATTGTGCAAGTAGCAAAGTTTCATGGTTCATTTGCCGAGACTCCATTAGAAAAGTAAAGTACGTAAGAAGTCCCTGCTTAAAGGGTAAGGGTTGAAATCGATTACTTTAGTCTTGAAACACATGTCATTTTCCATCTTGTCAACTAAGTAGTTTCCTTTACCGATTTATGTATCGAAGAAATGTTGGGTGAGGTTGAGGATAAGCACACAGCGACGTGTTTTACACGACTTGCTCCCTCTAATTTCCCCTTTTTAAAACGAGGTGTTATTTTTGGCTCATGTTCTGACCCATAATCCTTATCTTGAACTCACATGGCTCTAATGTAATGTTCTAATTGAATGTTCTGTTCTGGAGATTTGTATCACGTTTTAATTTTTTTTATTTTTTTTATGGCTTTTTGCTCAGATCAAGTGAGTTGTTTTCACAGTTTGTAGGACTGGGGCTGTTGTGTTGTTGTTGTTGTTGGGAGTTCACGGTAGGGCTGAACGATTTTGAGAAATAATCTAATTGCGATTTTTTTTCTTCAATATTGCGATTGCGATTAAATATGCAATTATTGTTGCAAGGTCCTCTTCTCATGTATTTTTCACCTAACACAAGCAATAAATCAGCCTGTTTCATAATAAACAATATTTGAAGTGAAAATTGCAACAAAATTGTTGCTTGACCTATTCAAAATGTGTGTGGACTGCACTTCTTAAACTGTCTGAACTTAACAGTACAGTCTATAAATAAATGCTAAATTATATAGATATGAAAAAAAAATAACTCACTGATCCAGTCAGTAACATCACCCAGACTAAAGTGCAGGAAAGTAAGAACAAACGTCTGCTTTAACTAGTTGGAAAAGTTTTAGGAAATCAAACTCCCAATTAATACAAAATAAGCTATTTAATTTATTAAATAGTACTTTATTATTTCGGCCAATCAAATCCCAGTCTGAGCTGCGACTCGTAGTACTTCAGATGCGCGTTATTGATGGACACGGAGAGGCCAGATGGAGCACACGCCAAATCACAGTGGAATTAAGAGCAGCATTTTGGTTTTGGGATGTAACTTTGGACAATATGAAGAAAGAAAAGAACACTGACACAAGGAGACGGGACATGAGGTGCCAGACACAGACACGTCTCTTTGACTCGCAGCCATTTAGTGACATTTCAGCTTAAACAGCACATTTCCTCAGCAAAATAAGACATGACACGGACTCCTGCCTCGGATCCTAGTTACCAACCCTTTTCATACTGCAGTTTAGTGTTTATATCTAGCGTCTGTATGACCTACGGAGCGGATATGCGGTAGACGCAAAGGTAAATAAAGGCACATGGCACATCGCCTCCGCGGATACTTAATGGTCATGAAACGTCATTATGCTTTTGAGATAAGTTCTTTATCCACAACATTCCCAAACATAAGCCCCCTAAACTGAGCCACAAACGACTCTTTACTTTTTACAATCAGCACAGACTCACCTATATATGTCTGTGGAGGCAGAGGCGTGTGAATCCGGAGGTGAGGGAGTTTCTGTGTCATCAGAGCGTGTAGTAGCGGCGACGGAATGGCGTGATTAGCGCTGCGGCTAACGCAATGCTAACGGAGAAAAGCAATATTCCTTCGCGGTGGCTGCATGATAAAAGCTGATATTTTCACTGTACATCCACAATCTACCGCGCACCTTAACTAGACTGAGACGTAAACAAAAGCACGCGACGGAGCGGACTTTGCTGCCATATCTCGTTGCTCTATTTACTTCCCAAATCGCGTGCCCTGCGATTACGAAATCGCGTTGTGTAATATCGCGATAAAATTGCAAATGCAATTAATCGTTCAGCCCTAGTTCACGGTCCAGTGCCACTTCCCCTTGTACTTGAAGAACCCGTAGAGGCTCTTTTCCTTCCTCACTAACTCTGCTGACTAAAGCAGCTCAGAGCCTTAACACCAGACATTCAGACTGATGTGTGTAATTTTCTTTCACCTCTTTGTAACCAGTTAGGTTAAATGAGGACAATTTACCATGATGCTCAAGACTCACATACTGTATTTCTTGAATATGGTTTCAGAAGAAAGCGTTTGAAAGTTCCAAGTAGTATAATTTCTCAAGAACATTGAAGCCGAATTGTCTGAACACAAAAGAAAGACCCGATTATGAAGCAGCTTTAGCTTTGGTCGGGCCTCGCTGTTGCCCAGTCACACACGAACACAAGAACAATGCTCCTTTAAAAGCCAACTTGTGGTTTCATAATTCACATCCACTGATTTAGGAAAGGCCACCACTATTCCGCCCCCCTGCTGTGCTTAGGGCTTAAAGCGGGCTAAACACGGGCACTCCTGTGACCGCTACCTCCAGCAGGGCCTCGCTCCCCTAAAGCTAAAGGTAGCGTTAATTGCCTTTTCCACATAGACACAGACGCAACACACACATGAGCGGCTACGGGCGCTAGCATGACCGACCACTGGGCTCATGTGCCTGGATTATTGGTTTGAGAAAAAAAAAAGAAAAAAAAGAGGCAGCCAATTTAATCCAAAAGTGGCGGTTGTAGGACGGCTAAAAATGGGAAAGTAGGAGGGGAGTTTACGTACTTAGAGACCTCTGCCCAAGAAAAGGATTGAGAGAGAGTGAAGGGAGAAAAAAAACAAACAACAGAAGCGCCCATGCATGCGCCCGCCCTGACCTCGCCTCAGCACTAGCAACCCTCAAAACTCTCCTCACCCCGCGCAGCACAGGGGACCCCCTGACTGCACGTAATAAATAGATTTTTTCTCTCACATGCCTAATCCCGCTAAACAGCAACAAATCCTATTAGGCCACGAATTATAAATCCGTCTTCACCCCTTCCTCCCTGGACCAGAGAAACCCGAACTCCCCTCTCTCTCTCTCTCTCGCTCTCTCTCTCTCTTCATAACATGCACTTCATCTCCACATACGAAACACATGGACACAAAGGCCATGTATGGTATGGTTTTGCTTTAAATGCAACGCTTATGACAAAACATAAAACCTACTGGGATTCTTCGCTCAACCAAGGTCTCAAGGTAAATATGTGACCCCCTAACCCAGTATGAGCCCCTTAGGCCCTTGAGCTCCGCTGGCTCTGGTCTGCTGGAGTACGGACTAAATATGGCGAAGCTTTATTTTCCTTCAGTGCTTACTGCTGGAAAATCTTCAATTGAGACCCCGAATTTTCATTTTTAAAGGTGTATTATGCAACTTTTTTGTGGGGGGAAAGAAAAGTAGACATTTGTGCGTATTTGACCTCGTAGGGATCCAGCGGCTGTATGAGTGGTCAGCATGGCACATTTACTTTCCATCACAGTGGTAGGACACGCCAAGAGGTTTTCACTTCTGACGGACCCTCTCACCAGTAAACCAACAAAACAATTGATCCTGGAGAGTTGCAGAGGCCACTGTGATGGAAAGTAAAGGCGCCATTCTGACCACTCATACAGCCGCTGGATCCCTACGAGGTCAAATACGTACAAATATCAACTTTTTTCCGCAAATTCATCCTCGAGACGTACCTGCAGCCTTCACTCATCCCCTCAACGGCAGCCTTCACCAATCACAGTGACCTTGCGCAAATCCGCAACTTCGCGTCAGCAATCATCGCAGCCATTCATCGTCCGGGATCCCCTTCTTAAGTTCCCCGGTCGATCACTCGGCCCTTTCCCAGCCGTGCTGCGACCCTTTTCCGCCCCTCCTCCACCTGGTCTCTCCTCAGGCTCTGCCCGTCGCATCGAACCGCGCGTCGGGTCTCGTCCTACCACCACCAGTGTCCAGGCTCCGGGGGAAGATTCTGGCCATCATCTATCAACACCATGTATTCCATATCTTTCGGCAATCTTCCGCCGGGGTCTGAGTCCCAATCACAATCCAAGTTCAATAACACTTTCTAATGCAGTCTGCCTCTGCGAGTCTTTTCAGGTTGAATTAATCTTCCATATTAAGTAAATGTATTTTGCCCTGAGGACTGCTCTTACTCCCACCCACCAGTTCAAGCCACAGTTTCACATAGTACCTTTTCAATAAAACTGTTTGCCCTGATGCAATCACTAAAGTACACAGTGCCACGCCTTGATTCAAACACTTAGATAAAGCCATTAATGGCTAGTCCTTTTCCAGGCTAATTACTTTTAACACCCGGATTGTTACCAAAAGATTACCTGGTCTAGACATGTATTTATTGTTATTCTAACCGCTGTTTCCTGTGTCGCCCTTTTAAAAAATACTTGGATCTGCTGGCTAACCACAACTACTTGTTCAGGTCCAAAGGCTTTGCGAGTACTCGTGTCAGAAAGAGTTCACGCGCATTAGTGAAGTGTGCATGCTCCAAGCTTCTCTTAATGTGGTGGGAGATAATTAGATTCCAAGAAATTCATTTAACATCAACAAACAGATAGTTGAAATAGTTCTTGGATCAGATGGTTGTCAACAAAGACTTTTCACTAACTGTGTGGAGCAGCTGCAGCGTTCAGTACTAGTTATGTATTACCACCATGGCAATGCTCGTCATATCTGGATGCTAAGAAGTATTTTCCCGCAAGAGAAAAAAATAATCCAAACTTTAAACTCCACGTCTCTATTATAATCTCCTGTTATCTTTGCCATTTGCAGCTCGCAGAGTGACAACTTGTAAAGTCCAGCCAGGGCTCTTGCTTGTCGGTCATGGCCCACACACTTCAAACACTACAGTCTCTCTGTTCCCTCTGTGTCATCAGCTCCTATTCCACTCTGGTCTTTGATGTGGCGTTTGTCCACTATTGTCTGCGGTATTTGTCTTGATGAGGCTCTATTGAACTGGCAATGAGACACAGAAACAAGCAGAGCTGGCCACAACAGGCGAAATGTGTCAGGTGGTGATTATTAACCAGCCGCCTATTGTTTTTGCTGGGTTTTTGCATTTGTGATATAGTGTGTTTAGTCTGTAAACAAACAAACACATAATTCCTCCTCGGGATCAATACACTTGTTCTCATTCTGATCATTGTTTGAGAAAACTATAACAGAGCAGTTAGCACCCTATAGCGTTGTAAGTGTCAGTTTGACATTTGTTTACATTGGCAACAACATCACCAGCCGTTGTTTTTGACGTTAGTAATTTACTGTTTGTATACACAGATATCCATAGTTAGTAGTATTAGTATAGGATAACTGTAAGTAGAAAAAATAAATTTGTCCTCTGCATTTGACGCTACTGGGACAACCCGTAAGTGGTGATAGTATTACGCCCAGGGAACCATCTCCAGATGTGGAGCCAGGCTGATGGTCGGAATCACCTGGCTGGAGGATTCACCGATTGCACATGATTTTTGTAGTTGTGGAAACCTACACAGACACAGGGAGAACATGCTAACTCCACACCTGTCCAGGTGTGAATTGAACCCGGGACCTTCTTGTCATGAAGCACAAATGTTTTCCGCTGTGCTACAGTGCCACCTACAGTGCTGTGCATCCTAAAGTAATATAGGTCAAAATTGTATGCCTCTATTGGACCGGTTGAGATTCAGCAGTCTTGAGTTAAGGGCAATTTCCTTATGTCACTTCATTGCAAATACGCGAGGTCATAATTCTAAGACTACGATGTTGTCTTTGACTTCAAAAACATTCATGTTGCAGAAGCTTGTGGAACGCCACCAACCGCAGCGCTTTAATTATCCAAGTATAATTAAGTAAACAAAATATATACGGCGGTTTCGAAGGCTTAATAATTGCGTACTTCTTCAACACAAGATTTACTGTCTCAGAGGGCTTAACGCAGCCTTTATGTCCCGAAACATTTCTTTAATCTCCTTCTATTTTCATTTAGGCACGAGAGAACCCACATGGGAGCACTTTGCATTGAAGGCCATTCATTTGAAAGCCTCTTTGAGTGGGAGAGTTGCGTCTTAAGCAGCGTGCCCCTCGCGATTCCTACCACTACACCCGCTGGCATGCCATCACTTTTAGATCAAACATGACTGGAAGAATGCAGTGGTCTTATCCCTCCAAAAGATATGATAAAAGGATGTCTGTTTTGGAGGAGAAACTCTTTGAAGGCCCAAAGTACTAGTCATAAAGCTTATCTTGCGCGCACAGGCTGCAAGTCTTGCTGGTGTCCGACCTCGGCACATTGATGTCTGAGGATCCTTTCTCTCCAGTTTGAGGTTATTACCAAACCCCATGGAAGCACAGGAAATTGAAAGATCCCTGCCAAAGTAAGAGCCGTGGCAGTGGTGGCAGTGTGAGAGTTGCCCCGGACAACTCAAATACTTATGTCTATTTCCAAGTATGCCAATTTGTGTCATCCTATTAAAAATGGATCACTATCGCAGGAGAACATCATAGTAGTAAATATATAGTTTTAATATCTAGTGCTAGCAATAGCCGTACAACATTATTTACGGCGTTGTTTAGTGACAAATATTCCTCTATAATTGCTCTATATTAAATTGACTTTCATTACTTGAGCATTTATTCGTTGCCAAAATAAGAACCAAATAGCGGTGGGTGTCGGTGACAGAGAGTTGCTGTTGACAACGCCTAAGTGACCATCCAAAAATGAAAGACATTATTAAGAACTTCAGGAGGCGGCAGCAGGGCTAAATCTGTCACTTCTTCTAATAGCTTTTATATGGCTTCAGAGGGTGACCTCATAAAGAATAGTTTGTCTGTTCAGAACCCTGGCAATGGGTTTAATCCTATGGAGAACAACATACAAAAGCCACTCTCCCAGTTTGAGTCATGCAGCGCTGGATAATGGAGGATGTATTGGAAAAAAAGGCGAGATTTGATATTTATAAAACTCAAGAAACGGAACTGCCTCAATACCAGTAAAATTGGCTGAAGTGGCATATATTAGGACGAGTGAAGAAGTGTTATTTTTTCTTTTTTTTTCTTCTATAACAAAGGAAAACCAGATAAGATTAAGCCAGGACTTCATACAAAAACAGAACATGGACCAAACCAGGCCTTGAAAAACAAAACACATCGGCATCTTCAATTGAATACCAGGAGAAGAAGCCTATGTTAAACCACACTTGTTCAGCTGTGCCACAGAATGAGAACCCACTAAAATAGAAAAAAGGGGGACGTGCAGTACAGCGGGGCCAAAACCGAGTCGATGTTTGAAGTGCACCCTCAGCATAAGAGATGTGAGAATCGCGACGCCGGGGGTTTCTGGTTGCCAAATGTTTAATGCAAGTCAAAGGCGTGGGGTTTAGTGTTAGACAAAATCTCCCCCCGTGTTATTCTTGTGTGAACATGTGCGGTGTCAGGAAGCGGGAGGCCGAGCGGTATGAAGCTCTACAACCATCAAAAACCGCACATGTTTTTTTGCTTCCTACATGTGTTTTCTTTCCCAATTATGCCCAAACCTCAGTCACAAAGCAAGGAGCGTGGGGGGGGGGGGGAGGAAAAAATACTCCCTTTTCTTCATGCGCTATGGAGTACGTGGCCCCATGCACTTGCGGGTGTCGTATTGTTTGTGTCGCATTTCCTGCTATAGCATGAGCAGGCAGGGGGGTAAAAAAAAAAAAAAAAAAGTCCGGCCTTTGATGTGCGTGTTTTATGCTCCCATGTCAGCGCATTGTCTGTTAAGGCCTTTTGTTGCCCCTCGGTCTAATTAAGACTTCAGAGCGACTTGTTGACTCCGTGGGACCTTTGTGAGGAGGGGGAGGGGGGTTGTGTTGTAGTCCCGGTGTGGGGCTGTAAGTCCGAGCTGCTAAAGTTCGGTTTGTGTCAAGTCCAAGTTAAGTCGTTAGCGTGAGTGCGAGAAGTCCAAGTTCAAGCCAGGTTTTTTTGTTTTTTTTTTAAGTGCAAGTCTGAGTTTGCGTAGAGCCAGTCCGGTTATAGGCTGTTGCTCACCTACTGTATATTTGGCTTATACCTGTAGTCAATACACATTGTGGTGGATGACACTTGAACCAAGACTGATGCAGTATTGAAAAAAATCAGCATCAGTCCTGTCCCACAACAGTCCAAGTTGAATAGGAGTTACTGTTGTTCCAGTGGTGGCTGCTCTCGTCTTTCACGCCACACCATTGGACTTGAGCTGAATGTTGACACAGATGTGCAGCTTGGAGCCGGGGGACTTGTGTTTTGGGATTTAGCTCACTGCAAACTGTGTCTTCCCTTACAGTCGGGACCTAGATCCAGATGTAATATTCAGAACTGAGAAAATAAAACTAAACTCCCAAATCTCTCCAACAGTAGTAAACATGGTATAAGGTGTTAGCAAAGGTTCATAAAAATATCTGTACATGTCAAAGGCAGCAACACATTTCAAATGATTTGTTGTGACTGTGTAATCCTATGCCCTAACGGTCTAACTCTTACATCTAATATATATTTTCATTTTCATTGAGCTTGATTTTGTGTTGCAAGTTATGTTGCATGATAAAGATGCTATATTTTCTTGTTACAGGTTGTCCCACGCACAGAGGTCTGCTGTGAAGGTCATTCGCCGAATGCAGTACTTTGTGGCCAGAAGGAAGTTTCAGGTGAGAGAAAAAATCACGAGTTGAAAGGTAAAAAAATAAACTGACAGCAAGCTGAACAGAAACAGGCCTGTTGTGAGTGGGTTGTGCGAAAACACTGCGAGAGTTGTTGTTCTTTTTTCTTTTAGCTTGGGGATTGGAGGATGGGGGTTCAAATCAGCTGTGTTTTTGCCACTCTGCTCTGTTCTTGTTTTTGTGAGTGTACTGTACATATGTATGTGCCTGTAACTTGCACCTGCATGCCTTCTCAGTCTCAGTTGTATCATGGGCTCTCCACTTTACTGGTCTCATGGGCCCTGTAGGAATTCACTACATGTAAACACCCATGGACAATGGACATTGCCCATCTTGTTTTAGATTTCATACGTCCAAAAATAAAAATCCTCAATATTAATGTTCATGATCAATTTCAGGACATATTAAAGCTCTTTTTGGATATTTTTGGGGTTTAAAAAAAAAAATAACGATCTAACAAAAGGTTTAGTGGAAAGAAGGTCTGTTTAACATTTTTATCATGTATACTTACAACATTTCAGTTCAATGGCGGACAAAAAGCGACCAATTTCTCTTTTTTGTTGAGTAATAACTAAGATTTGTTTACATTTATACACAGTCCTAACTGTTTTGAGGGGGATTGTGCTTAAAACGCTAATCATGTTTGAGATACAATTTCATGCTAGACTATTTTCCAAAAGGGGTTCTATATTCTTACACTTTCCAAGCCCCGGGCGTGTTTTCAATTACTGCCCCTAAGTGAAGTCAGCTGCAGAGGCTGTGTTCTGTGTATACCTAAGATACCCCTAAAGAGTTCAGTGAGTTGACGGCGACGCTACTTGTATCACCGACGCGCTAAACAAAGCTGTGAAAAAGCCTTAACACGATTGCTTTCTCCAGACCACGCTCTTGTCACTATTCACTCTCACACACACGCACGCACACACACACACACAATAGTGGGGTTAACAATGAACCCATTGCACCCACATGTGGGGGGGGTTGGGTTGGGGATGCTTTTGGGGGGACTAGCCAACAGTCGCTGTCTGACAATGGCTTTTGTGTTTGTGTTGTGTGCCTGGACTTGCAGCAAGCGCGGAAACCCTACGATGTGCGGGATGTGATCGAGCAGTATTCCCAGGGCCACCTCAACATGATGGTCCGCATCAAGGAGCTCCAGAGAAGGTGCACACGGCTTCTGCAAAGCCTCTACATATGACTGCAGTGGCTTTACCTAAACACAAGAGTTTATGTATGTTTTCTATTCAGTCACTGCTTTGTCTTAATCTTGGACCAAAGATGTCGTGATGGGTAAAGGTTTTAGATTTACGATGCATCTTCAAGAGGGCGAATGGGCGTGGCAGACCGTGCTACCCAGAAGTGAAAGCAATAGTGTCACCAAACAATAAATTATATTTCAACAAAAAGATACCATTTAAATAAACTGTTTGCCCAAATCAGTATGCAGACGCCTTGCATACTAGCCTTTTAATATTCTCCTTTCTTCACAATGGGGAGACTTTATGGCCTCTTGATTTATGACTTTGCTGTTTTAATTGTTCCAGAATATTTTGATTTGCACATTTTATAGGCTACTGAGTTGCACATTGAGCCATAATTTTATTTGGTTAAATAAAAGCCATGCCATTTGAAAATACTGGCCTACGTCAATTTTTTCCCCTTCATTTAAAATGAAAAAATTATCGGTAAAAGGAAAAATAATCTATAGATTAATCGAAAAAATAATCTATAGATTAATCGATTAATCGAAAAAATAATCTATAGATTAATCGATAGAAAAATAATCGTTAGCTGCAGCCTTACATCTTTGCGTGCTAAGTATCCTTTTTTATTCAATATTTGACTTTATTTCCTCACAGTGTTCTGTTTTAGGCATTGATCAATAACTTTCAAACGACTAAAACAATGTATCGGCTCACAATAACAATCCGCAATCTCTAAAGAGTCCATCGGGCTTTTTAAATCTTCTTACTTTGAACCTCAATCATTTGTAACTTATTAAATTGACTAGACTCTCCTCCCTTTTTTAGTCTCGTGCTCTGTCTGATCTCCCTGTGCTTTTTTCCAGGTTGGACGGCACACTGGGAAAACCAGGAATGTTTCTACCAGGTAAAAAATAAATAAATAAATAATATAATTAAGAAAACGTGTTCTGGGTTCACTCGTCACGTCATGTTCATGTTTATGAGTGCGACATACACAGCCCGCACAGCAGACTAAATATGAGCCCATCCCTGGGGCACACGTGTTTATGTCACCTCTGTGTGTGTTTACGGCTGCGGTGCGCTGTTGTAGGGACACTAACTTGTGTGTCTAACTTGTGTATTATGTATTTAAATATTTACAAACAGTCTTTTCAGTGAATATCAGCTTTTTCAGGGATGTATTTTACTATGTTGGCATATAACACAATGTCTTGACTTAAGGATAATTTAATAAGCTGATTGTGCATGCAAAGTTATAAATGTTGTCGTTTTTCTTCAGGAAAGGGCGAGGATAAAGAATATCCAACCATCGGTGCTCGGCTCATCAGACTAGAAACTAAGGTAGGCCCTTCTCACTACTTTTGTCTCGTGAGAGGACATCATCTGGTTGGTTATTTTATGAATGCAGGTTATCTACTACATCTCCCGTCTTCTTCCCGCATCGATCTTCTTGTTTAAACTTTTGTGGCCTATGTCTTTTCGAGATTTTCCCCATACACTTTTTTACTTTAGCATGTTGGAATAATTTACAATTGTTGGATGTTTATGTTTCCATTAAGGCACTAAAGAGAGAGCTTTTTGGCAGCTAAAGGCCACAGCTGTGTTATGACACCCAACTAGGTGTGTCCTCCATTCTCCTGCACAATAACAGTCATAGATACAGTCATAAAAAGCCATAGATACTGAATGCCCAACAATACGATACATGCATTTCTCTACTAGCTTGCGTATTCCTGCCTCTTTTCTCCTGTTTTAATTCACAAATCATGTGGGATAAATATTGGTTAATGTTGCTCTGCGGTTACATCTGGTGCCTGTTTGAGTGGCATCAGCAGATAGTAAAGTGTGCGGTTTTGGAAAGTTAGGAAAAATGTTTTTGTGCACTGAAGCGTTCACATTTTGCAAGATGGTTGGCAGCATTTGTGCAACCACCTGACAAGTCACATCACACAAAAGCTGACCTTCCAAACGTGAAGCAAATGTGTTACTCACAAAAAAAAAACTCAACTGGGAGTGGGCACATGCAACCTTTTTAACCGTTAAATAGTAAAGTCCATCACATCACTTGTTTCCAAGCTAATGAGGTGCCCATATCCATACACACCTTATCGTAAAACCGTACACATATCCCATGATTCTTTGCTCCTCACACGCATTAATCCCCCCCAGATGTTTGCAGGTGTTTTTTATTCTTGCATCTCTTTGTTTGAGAGAAGTAAATGATCTTGAACCACAGCGCATTCAAAGGCTGCAGTCCTCCCTCCGCGAGACATGCTCCATTTGCTCTGAGCTGCCTGCGGTGATCATAATCTTCTGATTGAAGTCGTAAACTTCACGACTGATTTCTCTACTTTCCCATTTGGACACTTTTACCAACAGGCATCATTTATTTGCGTCTTAAAGCTACTCTGTGTAACATTACTCCAAGTAAATCTAATAAAATGCAACCATTAACTTTGTGTTTTTGGAGTGACAAATTCGTCCAAAGCTTTCTGTGAGTGGGCTCGCCTCTCCTCAGACCTGACTTGCAACTTCGCTGGGAGCGGGACATCTGAATCTCGTCTCCATGAAGATGTTGCAGCTTTGCTTTGAGTTCTGGCACCAAACATGATATATCAGCATCCAAACCAAAGTTGCCACAGTTGTAATTACTATTTTGCCTGCGCGCTAAACCCGCTTCCTCCACCCCTGTCTTTGTGAATTTGTTTTGATGGCTCTGAAGTGGTGCACACCTGTTACACACCAGTGGGCTTCCTGTCCCTCGGGGAACAGGTGAACGAACCCTCTCACCCTGGACCTGCACATTCCCTGGGTCTGCTCCAAATCGTTTGGCATTAATAAGCCCAAGAGCTGGCACCACGCATGCTACAGTGCCTTGCGAAAGTATTCGGCCCCCTTGAACTTTTCGACCTTTTGCCACATTTCATGCTTCAAACATAAAGATATAAAACTGTAATTGTTTGTGAAGAACCAACAACAAGTGGGACACAATCATGAAGTGAAACGAAATTTATTGGATATTTCAAACATTTTTAACAAATAAACTACTGGAAAATTGGGCGTGCAAAATTATTCAGCCCCTTTACTTTCAGTGCAGCAAACTCTCTCCAGAAGTTCAGTGAGGATCTCTGAATGATCCAATGTTGACCTAAATGACTAATGATGATAAATAGAATCCACCTGTGTGTAAACAAGTCTCCGTATAAATGCACCTGCTCTGTGATAGTCTCAGAGGTCAGTTTAAGAGAGCATCATGAAGAACAAGGAACACACCAGGCAGGTCCGAGATACTGTTGTGGAGAAGTTTAAAGCCGGATTTGGATACAAAAAGATTTCCCAAGCTTTAAACATCCCAAGGAGCACTGTGCAAGCGATAATATGGAAATGGAAGGAGTATCAGACCACTGCAAATCTACAAAGACCCGGCCGTCCCTCTAAACTTTCAGCTCATACAAGGAGAAAACTGATCAGAGATGCTGCCAAGAGGCCCATGATCACTCTGGATGAACTGCAGAAATGTACAGCTGAGGTGGGAGACTCTGTCCATAGGACAACAATCAGTCATATACTGCACAACTCTGGCCTTTATGGAAGAGTGGTAAGAAGAAAGCCATTTCTTAAAGATATCCATAAAAAGTGTTGTTTAAAGTTTGCCACAAGCCACCTGGGAGACACACCAAACATGTGGAAGAAGGTGCTCTGGTCAGATGAAACCAAAATCGAACTTTTTGGCAACAATGCAAAACGTTGGCGTAAAAGCAACACAGCTCATCACCCTGAACACACCATCCCCACTGTCAAACATGGTGGTGGCAGCATCATGGTTTGGGCCTGCTTTTCTTCAGCAGGGACAGGGAAGATGGTTAAAATTGATGGGAAGATGGATGGAGCCAAATACAGGACCATTCTGGAAGAAAACCTGATGGAGTCTGTAAAAGACCTGAGACTGGGACGGAGATTTGTCTTCCAACAAGACAATGATCCAAAACATAAAGCACAATCTACAATAGAGTGGTTCACAAATAAAGATATCCAGGTGTTAGAATGGCCAAGTCAAAGTCCAGACCTGAATCCAATCGAGAATCTGTGGAAAGAACTGAAAACTGCTGTTCACAAACGCTGTCCATCCAACTTCACTGAGCTCGAGCTGTTTTGCAAGGAGGAATGGGCAAATATTTCAGTCTCTCAATGTGCAAAACTGATAGAGACAAACCCCAAGCGACTTACAGCAGGAATCGCAGCAAAAGGTGGCGCTGCAAAGTATTAACTTAAGGGGGCTGAATAATTTTGCACGCCCAATTTTTCAGTTTTTTATTTGTTAAAAATGTTTGAAATATCCAATACATTTCGTTCTTTCTCACTTCATGATTGTGTCCCACTTGTTGTTGGTTCTTCACAAAAAATTACAGTTTTATATCTTTATGTTTCAAGCCTGAAATGTGGCAAAAGGTCGAAAAGTTCAAGGGAGCCGAATACTTTCGCAAGGCACTATATTTATGCAATTGAACTGTACGCGCTGTAACCCGGAAAACTAGATTTTTGAGAAGCGTGTTCAGCATAAAAAGGTTAAAAAAAAAACAAAGGACTTGTGTAATCATAGCACATGGTTAAAGTGTATAAATAATGTAAGGAATATGAAAACATCTGTATGGCCTCACAGCAAGGAGTTCGGACCTTGTGAGTATTTGAGTGGAGTTAATTTCTCCTTGTGTGTCCTTGTTGTGGTTTCCTCCATTGACCCCAAAACATACACAATATGCTATTTGTCCAGCTGAAGGGTGGGTGGGCGAATTTTCTTATGGGGCAATGCCTTATCTAAATAGGCCCATGGAGAGACCTAATCCTTGATGACTTTATCTGGTGCTAGATTTTGTCTATTCTAGTAGTAATTCGATTAGGTACTTCAAACAAATTATTTCAGTCTTTCAGTTATTAACTTTTTGCATGGCCAGGTCATCGACCCTTAAGTATAATTTATTTTATTTTTTTGCCGTCACAGCTTCCCTCTTTCTTGCTACAGCAGAGTTTTTGCCTTTTTCTGCGAACTGTTTCTGTGTTCCACATTGTTTTACTGGATTCTTCTGCGCATCTTTGCTGTGTTTTTGTGAGGTTCAGTAGATTTTTTTTTTAATGGCCATAGAGGAAACAGCTTTTAAACAAGTAAACAAACAGCTAGCTTATGAGCAAAAGACATTTGAGACCTGACCTACACATTTCTTCTTCTGAAACACTGAAGAGGCCCCAAGAGCTCCCACACCTGCAGCACAGTGGAGACACTTCAGGAAACAAAAAATGGGGCAAACGAGGGGAAGATGGTTGTGACTGAGGCAGCAGAGGGAGAGGCGCAGGTTGGCCCACAGTGGCGGCACGCTCTGGACTAACCCAACACCTGAACACAATTTACAACGAGAAATAAAGCACTTACTTAAATGGTTTTCAGATTGATTTTTACAATTGGTATTCTTTCTAGGACATGTATATACGCTATAGTGGCACAAAGTTCAGACTTCTGAATCTTCATTCCATTGCTTTTTTTTGTGCTTAAATACTCTGTAATGATAAAACCACAAAATGGCCTCATGGGTGATATTTCTGCCTAGTTCTTAAGGTCAGCGGCCCCCTACAGTTGTTTGTTTTTGAGCCCCCGCCCCCCACCCGCGCAGTCAGCCATGCATTGCACAAATCCAGTATTGCATCACCCCGCTGTTTCTCCTAATAGTAAAACCAAGTGCACAGAAAGCAAAATCCCGGTGTCACACTTGAATCACTTCACTATGGGTCCTTTCCAAACTGCCCCGAGCAATTATTCATCAACTGTGCCCTTAACGCGTGTGCTGTGTGTGCCTTCCCGTGTCTTTCTGCACACTCACCGCTGATCTGCATTCAGCACTTTTTTAATATATATCCTAAAAAATCCCCCTTGTTTTCCCCGCCCGAGTGAATGAAACAGTCATTTTGTTGTTCGTCAGCACGTCACTTGTAGATGAATTTATCTTGAGCTGACTCCTGCATTGTGGGTCCTGTACAGAGACAGACAGTGATTTATTGCGCGAGAGACAAAGAGGGCACTTACAAGTACAAGTTTGATTAATCGCCCCACGGTGTCGTCGTCCTCCCCACACCCTGAAGATTGAATTCTGCAGAAAAAAACGTCTTGGAAACGAAGATGGATGGCCCGCAGTGACACGGTGTTATCTTTCTGCCAGGCGCACTTTGTGAAAAAATTACCCAAAAGACAAGCTCAAACAGTGGAGGGAATCTCAGTCGTGGAGACCGGCCTTTCAGGGCAGATCCAGTGTCTTCTTCTTCTGCGGCTGCTGCTGCTCGCGGTAAATCTCCAAAACCTTTATAGGACATAGGATTTATTTCTTTTTGCGGAGCTCAGAAAGGGTAGAAAAATTAGCTCAAGGCAATATTATAAAGCCTCGTTTTCTCTTGTTAGCCAACGTCACAGACCTGGCATTTTGCGACTGTCTCACACTTTTCATACCAAGTCTCCTCATAATATCTGTACATTTTTGGCAGTTTTGCCTTGTCACACTGTCACATATTGGAGCGGGTTAATTCAGCTTAGAAATGACTAAAGTCTGAGTTTATTTGGGCCTAGTCCAGACTTCGCTTTGGTATTTTGAAATCATACACTGGCCCCTAATCAGTGTAAAAGTATCAGCAGTTATTTGAAAGAAAAACACCCGTAATGTGCGCTCTAGACGCGCACCGACATGCCTTTGCCTCACGCATCATTATTTGTGCTGCTCCCAGCGCCCTACGTGAGCCATGGGCCTGTAACGTTGCGCCAAAGATATACCGTGTGGTTTTAGCCTATGATCTTGTGCATTAGCAGGAGGCATAGTGGCTGAAGTATGCGTGCGCTGACCTTAATAGCATCTCAATTAGGTAAGTATGTTTGTAAATTATAGCAAGGCCAAATACTGGGAATAGTTGAGGGCCATGTTGAGGAGTCCATCTGTAAAGCATTTAGGGCCTCTCCACTCTGAACGCAGGCCTCTGAAGGGGGCAAAAGGGAAGTGTGTGTGTGCGTGTGTGTGTGTGTGTGTGTGTGTGTGTGTGTGTGTGTGTGTGTGTCTGAACCAGTTCTGTCTATAGTAAACACACTAGGGCTGACTTATTTAGAATTAACTAAAAGCTTTAAAACTGGGATTCTAAACGGTGGGTCAGGACTAGTTTTAATGTTTCATTTACTTCCCGAGTCCAAAATGTTGCTTAAGCCCATATGAAATAAAATGCATGTGCTATTAACTTGAGAGACCAGAACTACTAGTAAATGACGTGAATAGCCTTCATCTAGTTTTGTGAACTGTACATGTATGTTTACTAATAATGATCCATTGATTGTGTCGTCAAAAAATATAAGATTTCTGAAATTCCTGGCGTGTTTCATTATACTAAAGTAATTTAATATGTAAAATGCTTGAGTTATGTTTACACAATACCAGTAATGACCCAGCAGCTAACGTGTTGTTCATGACTCTTTTCTCTATACCTCTTATTTGTTTGTATACTAACATTAGTCTAAAGCAAATGTATGCTAGTACCCCAAACATGTCTGATTTTGATGGTAATGTTGTATTTATAACATGCCTTTCTGATCTCTAGTGATATAGGTGTTTCATATGATCTTGTTTTAACAGTTTTATACTGGCTTATTTTTCTGGTGCTTTCTGATTTTCAATACTTCGTTGAAGTTAAGCGGTAGTTTGCTTCTTTTTTTTGTTGTTGCTGGACAACAAGGAGTACGTAGGCTGTCCACATCAATACTCAAATGTGAGCAGTAGGAAAAAGTCATCAATCAGTGCAAAGGGAAATTAAAATCCTCTAAAAGCGCAGCCAGCTCAGTTCACAAGCCTCTTTATTTGCTGTAGTAAATGATAATTTACTGTGTGTGCAGCAGTTAACAGGGAGTCTTTGATTTGTGCTGACAGTCAGATCAAGCCTTACCCACATCAACTGTGTTCCTTTACAAAGCCTGTAGGGTGCCTCCGTGGTTAGAGCTACAGACGTGTTGCACTAGTCTTATGACCGCAACTAAAAACAAACAAGAAGACAATACACCTATAGATGGGTTTCAGTCGCATTACTTTTTATCTTGAGGAGTTATCACCAATCAAAAAATAGAACATTTTATTTACCTGGTACCTTCTTAAATGTTCTACGGCAACGGTCCTCATTTTACATCACTGTGAAACCCACCCACATGCTTCCCAGTACACTTGACCCTGTTGATTCCTTATAATAATAATCTTTTCAGCTATACGAATGCAGACAGTGTATTGTTATTGTTATTGAAATAGTAATTAGACCAGTGTGCAGCGCTTTGGAAACATTTTTGTTGGTTAAATGTGCTATACAAATAAAGTGGATTGGATTGGACTAGAAAGAAAGTGTTTTTAGGACTATGTAATCACCAAAGCAGGACTAAACTAGGTTTTATGAAGAGACTGAAAAAGACCTATCATCAGTTTGGGAACCACTACTGCAAACCACAGAAGATTCCTCCAAAGTCTTTCTCCATTGAGCCAATAAGGAGTTCGACTTATTCTTTTCAGTAAACAATCTGACTCCATGAAAACATATTCTGATTTATTTAGTCACATCATGTTTTGAGTATAGCAGCCTCTCTCTCCAGTCCATTGCTGCCATGCCTTCCCTTGCTTTCTTCATTCTTCATTTACGCCACTTGTTTTGCAAAACTCCCCTTTGCCCCTATTCCCAGCACCTCTTCTGGCCCGCGAGCGGCGTGTCTGTTGTTGTCCCGTGTTTTGATATATGCCTGTATTTGGCCGCAGTCTGCCCAGTGGGGGGGCTGCACGGACCTGGAGACTGTAAACAAAGAGAGGAAACTTGGCAGAGGAAGCACGCTCACATAACACACGTAACACACAAATCCCGAAATACAACTCAGTGTGCAGCATTACAAGGCAAAATCTGTACGGTTACTTCCAATTCAAGAGTAGAACATTTTAAAAAAAATACTGTTATGCAACTTTACTTACTCCTCACTGCTGTTGAGCGAGCTATTTTTCCACCAGGATTATTAGTTAACATTAATGTGATGGCAAAACACATACTGTATGCATCATCCCTGATAAATAAACAAATGTTCCACAAAGCACTTGTCCAGCTCAGTCAAATCAAATCAAATCAAACTTTATTTATAAAGCGCTTTTCATACAAAATGTAACACAAAGTGCTTTACAGTGCTTAAAAATCATTAAAATCGTCCCCACCAGCAAATATACATAAATAACTACAACCCCACCACCCACCACCCCACCCACACGCACAGACACATATACGTACAGACAGCCCAGCAGTTAAATGTCTTAAATAAAAATGGACATAGAGTTGAGTACGTAAGGCTGAGTACAGATGGACCGAAAGAGGAAACACCGTCCAAGGAGCCGTCTGCACCAGGAGCAGCCCATCGGCCACAGCCACAGAGCGCCAACTCAGGAAAGAGTGAAACTAAATAAATAATTGTATAGAACTAAATCAGGTAAATAAAGTTAATATAAGTAAATATAGCTAAAAAGGTGGGTCTTGAGCCTACTTTTAAAAACATGAACGTTCTCTGCGGTCCTGAGCTCCTCTGGCAGGTCGTTCCAGAGGCGAGGGCCATAATATTGGAAAGACACCTCGCCGTGAGTCGAGTCAATAATGTAATGAATTCTTGTGCAGTAATTCATGATTAATAGTGATATCAGTATTCAAGTCCAGTTAGTTTGTAACATAAAACAATATTTGTCACGTGAATTGACGGGGTGCAATGATTTGTTTCAGCTGTGGGCAGATCAAATGTTGGAAATTTCAATTTAGCACCACAACTTTCCTTTAAGTAACTGTTCATAAAACCATCCAAAACTATTATACTACTAAAGTATTTTAATTAAAAATCCATATACAAAAGTGACTGGATTTAATTAAAATACTGGATAATATACAATAAATTCAACAATTTCCTTACATTATTAGCCTGTTATTACATTAATGGTTATGTTATGTTGATTGTTGCATTGCATTATTAACCATCATTACATTATTTGTTCCTATGTTCCCCAAAAGTCAATATTTATATCTATATCTATAGATCTACTTGTGCTGGTTCTTGGCCCAGTTAAGCAGAGCGGGTTTTCTCTAGATCATTTGTTTATGCGCTTAAAAAATGCTCACTTAAGTGCAACACCCATAAACCAAACAGTACATTGGGAAGAAAAGGGTTTATTTTCAGATTAATGAGTTCTACAAAGTCTTGCCACATTTTCCCACAGTGGTTTTGGTTCCCAGCCCTCACCCCCGATCCAGAAGTGCACTCTTGACAGACTGCACCACCCTTCGCGCTGCTCTTTCTCACATCGTCACTTCTCACTGTTGATGTGGTGTCTTTACAGCCTTGTGAACTCAATAGCATGCCACGCTCTCTCCGTGCCGCCGCGAGCCTTGATAGCGCCGCACCAGGACCAGAGCCTGAGAGAGGTTCCTCCTGGCCCACTTGTAAATCATGTTTCTGGGCAGTGTGCTAGGGATGCAGCACCCTGGCAGCTCCAGACGGCCTCTGGCTCCCTTCTCTTAGCGCCACTCTCTAATTTCAGAGCCGGGACCCTGCCTACTACTGTGTCCTCCTCACCACACTCCCACAAACAGAGTCGGTCAGTCTGCCTGCGTGTCTCGCCTCTAGCCTCTGTGTTGTCTTCTCTATTTCTTTGTGTTTTCTGTTTCGCATTTTTACTCTCGCTGCTAAATTCAACCTGCTGTCACAGTCTTGCTCGTTTCTGGGGCTCGGCGTATTTCATCATTGTCTCGCGGACTCTGGCTCAATAACAAACAAACCAAATACCGTGGCCAATGCAACAAGACTATTGGAAACTAGAGTGTATTACATCATGCCATAGCAGTTAAATTAGTTCATGGAAAGATTTCAGCTCTGACCAATGCAAATATATTAATCGTCGTCAAAAAAAAAAAGGTCCTGACAAAGATTATGGCTTTAAATCTGGAGAATTATTGACATCTTCTTTAGTTAATTTGGAAAGCTGTCCTTAAGGATGGGTGAAAAGAACTGTAAAGTTGCATCAAATACGAACTTAGCATTATGAAAACAGAAGTATTGCTTGTTTATCAAAATCACTGGTTTGTGAATGCATCTGATTTGGGTTTATGGATCATTGCTGATTACGACCTCAAGTGGCCGGCAAATGTTGGTCACAGCGTGCGGTATAAGCGCTGTATATATCTCCAGCTTTTGGCAATTATGGAGTACCACGTAAAATAGTTTAGTGTTTGCGTATACTTAATGTTACTCCAGTGCCACGTCACTTCTCTGGACGTGCCCCCTCTGCTCCAGTCTGCCTGGTCCTGTGCTGTCACGATTATAGGCATACAGTCTCTCTCTTGCAGCATCTAAATCACACTGTGCCCCTGCCACTGCCTCCTGTCAACTCTGCCCAAGTCTGCTCTGCGTCTCCCCAGCACCCACTGAGCGCGCTCTCCCATTGGCTGTAAATACACATGCTATATCTCCATTTTAATTGCCGCCGCAAGTCTCAACGGCCTCTTTCTTGCGCATATATTTTATTGTTTTGGCCGCGAGCACTGTTACTTTTGGTCGGACTTCAGCCTGCTAATGTACTCCGATGAGGACCACTTCATTATCAAGCGGGAACGTGTGAGTTTATTTAAGCGGGTTATGAACGGGGCGACGCACAGGGCACGGGATAAGGGGCCAGTTTTTATAGGGGCCCCGTAGTCTCGCTAACGCACAGTGCTAAGTAGCCATGGTGCCACCTCGCTTATTGGGCCCTATTAAGCCACGTCTACTGCGAGCAATGCTAATCTGTGTGTGCGGATAATGCCAAGGTGAGCGAAAGACTCCGGAGACCTGAAGCGCTGACATTAAATGTCAGCGCAGTTAAATTTAAAGCCGCCCGGAGAACACGCCGAAACGCAAACAGTGTACTGATATGCTCTGTCTGTTGTACGCCTTCAGATTTATCTTTAACATATGAAGCATTTAGCCGCATATGTTAAGTCTGTAACTCATTGGCCAGATCTTATCATGCCAGGACATGCTTTGGTCCATAAACAGTAAAAATTGATGGGCCACTGCTGAGGCTTGGCTCCACGCGAGCTGGCTCCCGAAGACATTTCAGAGCACGAAGTCATTATTTTTTATAGATACACTTTTGGTCATTTGTCTTTTCTGAAAGCGTTGTCAAACTGGGCCTATTATACCAACGTTCAGAAAGCATAGTCTTAATTACTACACTGGGTAATCATTTACACTTTTATTAGCAAGCTATTAGTTCTTAGTTTGGAAGAACCTAACGTAGTTGTTTGGTATTAATAAGACAATTAAAAGTTACTTTATGTTGTGTTGTGCTTCAGTATTTTGTAAACAATGACATTTGTGGGGAAAAAATACCTTGTATGTGCTGGGCTTCAATTTTAAAATCTTTTATAGTTGTTTTCGTTACCGTGACAGTATTGCTCCCAGAAAGTTATGAAACTTATCCTGTGAACAATTGGGATTTTGGAAATGCATTAGAAAATGAGGAATGAGTTTGAACAACATGGCCCTGACATACTCTTAAAGCAGAACTAAGGCCATAAGTGTCACTGCAGGTGTCATAGCATGTTGCGTTTTTTGTTTTTACTCATTAATTGTTTGTGAGAGTAAATACTACGCTGACAGATAAGACAAAGGGAGAGAGGAATATTGTACATTGTGCCACAACCCAATTACACAATGGAGATAATTTTTTTCACTCAAACTTGGCTGTAAATACTGCTAAAGTGGTGCTAGCCCACAGTTAGCTTTGCCCGTTAGCCTGTTAGCTTCTTCTTTGTGATTCTATTAGTGTGTATTGTGCCTCCGACCCGGAGCAGGGAAAGTTGTGTGAGTGGTTTTCTGGACAAGAGACACCAGGTGGAGATGAAAGGCCCCCCAATCATCCCATTAACACTTGTATTACCCCCAGGAGGACTGCGAAAAGGATTTATTAAGGTAAACTTAAGTTGCTTAGTCTTGGTTTAAGTCTGAGACAAGAAGTTCATAACACTGTATACATAAATCAGAAAGTATTTTTCCTTCAACATCTCCCTTTAAACTTTTATTGTTTACGTGTTTCTCAAGCTTGTCTATAGTCCATATATTTACCGTGATTGACGAGGAACATTATGGTGTGTTTTTCTATACCTCTGGGCCTGCCGTTTCCCTGCAGAACAATTAAAGAGACCCACCTTCCAATTGTGTGTAATTAACTTTGTAGTGCGCACAGGATACTAGTCTCATAGTGCACAATAGATGGGATCAGGAAGCTCTTATTTGAGGCTGAGGCAGTGAATGGATGGGAACGGCATATTCAAAGCAGAGTGCATAATAGTTGTCAAAAGACTTGTCCCTACCCCTCATTTGTTCTTCACTGGCAGCTGGCGTTTTCCGTAAGTTGGAGTTTCATTTGACCTTTTTGCTTGCTAAGAATTTCAATTCTCTATTTTTTTGGTTGTTGGTTTCGCAACATACTGTATCACAAACTTACTATTATGTCCAGTCATTTTCTATGAAAGGCCTCAGACTTTATTCTTTCAGTTTTCTTTTTCACAGGATCCGGTCACCATATTCATCACCAACATTGATTCCAATATAGTTTTTAAGTGTGTGATACATTGAGTGCCATTCTTCATGTAACTTTCCATCTTTGTTTAGCCATTAGCCAGAAGCTACATACAAAATGAAAAGGAATATCATCAGCATTTTAAAGTCTTATTGTCTAATGGTATTTTTAGATGAGCAGCTATGGCACGCTGTTCTCATTCCAGTGGCTCTTACAAAGAGACACAACAGATAGGCAGTAGATAGACTCTCGTCTCAAAATATGAGTTTTCTCCTCATTGACATTTTACTGAGCAAAAGAGCCGCGAGGAGTGTCTGTCTGATAAGAGCTGCTGATAAGGCAGACAGGAGGAGACAGGGCCGATGTCTGACGGAGGTGGGAGTCAGTTTTGCTCAACTTTTTAAGATCAAATCAAGTTGCTTTTGTGTAGGAATAGGAACAGTTGCAAACCAGCACGGACACAGACATCAAACAATAAGACTAGACTATAGACTGTTAAAAAGATTAGACAACTCCTCCTCTCTCCTTCCCGTTTACCATAATGAACATGTTTATAGGGGGAAATCATGGCGGAGTTACAGACTCCTCCTCCCCAGCTCTGACGAAGCATGTTCCTAAAAAGGGCATAAGGGCGGGATCTTCACTGTAGACTCGGCCCTTGCGGGACGCGTAGCCCGCGCAGCTCCAATGCTAACAGTCCGGCCCTAATTAAGTACGAGATTTCTAAAAAATGTCTTACGAAAACCAGCCTGGTTTCTTTAATTATGACTAACCCAGCGTTATCTCAATTGGAATATCTAGCCGTAGAAAGTGTTTAAAAAATAGAAACCAGTTGTTTTTAACGTGTCTAAAGTCCAATGCTTTTCAATGTGAGCGGCTATATGGAGGGAGTACAGAAATGGCGGCCTCCAGTGTTGTGGCCATAAGGCAGAGCAGCCAGCTGGCATTGGTCTAGACTTTAGTTATAGGGGTGTTTGAGGATAAGTCAACATATGTTATGATAGGGCGATAGAGCAGGTGTCTGTGTGTGTTTTTTATTTTTGTTTGCTTTTCAGGCCAACAAGGGTCCCATACTGACAGATATTTAACCACAGACTGCCTGTCATTGCCTGTTCTTCATAAATTTAATTTTACACCGTGGATGCCCTTTTCCCAACGACCGAACAACCCAAATTTGGTCCAGACAGGTGCAATGATGAGCTGGTTTGCTTATTAGATACATACTTAGCACAGAAGCTATGTCCCTGTTTTATGGTTGACAACACCAGAGCGCATCAGTGGCAGCTCATGGTGAGAAGTGAAGATAAAAGGTCACTGTCAGGCCAGGGGGTCATTCCCAGCAGCTCAGTTCAGGCCGGGGGCCATGGGTCATCTCAGCAGGCCCGTCGGTGCCACACAATGGAGCCCCTCAACCGTGCTGTTGTCAACATGCGCGGTGTGACAGGCGGCGGTGCACGGCCTGACAGAGGAGACGGCAGGTACTTGAGTGTGCAGTTTAGCAGGAAACGCACACGGGCCAGTGGACATCTATGGGGCCACACTTGACCCTTCATCAACACTGGTTTTGGGACTTTTGACGCTCACCTCTGCTGAGGGGGGTTTCAGGTAGCTCGAGAAAGAGTGCATACGCACGTAAAGGCAGGAGACATTCAGTATTGGCCTGGAGACAACATTTCCCTAATAATGAACTCAAAATTGTTTAAGTTGATCTTTCCTGAATAAATAAAAGTTAAATAAACATAATAAGAGCATTGATCATTCAAGTCTGGAGGTTTAACAATTTGTAGTTGGGCACGCTAAGAACTTTAGAATGAGATTTTATGCCAAGGGAAACTGTTAAACGCTTGTTAAGGACAAGTTGTCTACGAACGTTGACACTGAGATGAGCCCCTTGGCCCTGTCCCCCGACCTGTTCCAAATCCTTCTCTGCTCCTCTCTTCTCGGAACAGACCTTAAATCACTGCTGTTGGATCTCCTCCCCGTTACCTCCTCTAAACTCCCACATCCCACGCCCGAAAGAAAACAAACTCCTATCTTTTATTTCATTACTCATCTTTGGCCACTTCCATTGTAGCCACTGCTGATATAGACGCTCTGCCTAATACTACACTCAACAAAAATATAAACGCAACACCTTTGTTTCTGCTCCCATTTTTCATGAGATGGACTTAAAGATCTAAAATTCATTCCAGATACACAATATTACCATTTCTCTCAAACATTGTTCACAAATCAGTCTAAATGTGTGATAGTGAGCACTTCTGCTTTGCTGAGATAATCCATCCCACCTCACAGGTGTGCCACATCAAGATGCTGATCTGACATCATGACTAGTGCACAGGTGTACCTTATACTGCCCACAATAAAAGGCCACCCTGAAATGTGCAGTTTTTTGCTTTATTGGGGGTCTGGGGACTCAGAACCAGTCAGTATCTGCTGTGACCACCATTTGCCTCATGCAGTGCAACATATCTTCTTCGCATAGAGTTTATCAGATTGTCAATTGTGGCCTGTGGAATGTTGGTCCACTCCTCTTCAATGGCTGTGCGAAGTTGCTGGATATTAGTGGGAACTGGTATACGCTGTTGTATTCGCCGGTCAAGCACATCCCGAACATGCTCAATGGGCGACATGTCCGGTGAGTACGCTGGCCATGCAAGAACTGGGAAATTTTCAGCTTCCAAGAATTGTGTACAGATCCTTGCAACATGGGGCCGTGCATTATCTTGCTGAAACATGAGGTGATGTTCATGGATGTATGGCACAACAATGGGCCTCAGGATCTCATCACGGTATCTCTGTGCATTCAAAATGCCATCAATAAAATGCACCTGTGTTCTTCGTCCATAACAGATGCCTGCCCATACCATAACCCCACCACCACCATGGGCCACTCGATCCACAACATTGACATCAGCAAAGCGCTCACCCACACGACGCCACACACGCTGTCTGCCATCTGCCCTGAACAATGTAAACCGAGATTCATCCGTGAAGAGAACACCTCTCCAACGTGCCAGACGCCATTGAATGTGAGCATTTGCCCACTCAAGTCTGTTACAGCGACGAGCTGGAGTCAGGTCAACACCCCGATGAGGACGACGAGCATGCAGTTGAGCTTCCCTGAGACGGTTTCTGACAGTTTGTGCAGAAATAGTTTGGTTATGCAAACCAATTGTTTCAGCAGCTGTCTGAGTGGCTGGTCTCAGACGATCTTGGAGGTGAACCTGCTGGATGTGGAGGTCCTGGGCTGGTGTGGTTACACGTGGTCTGCGGTTGTGAGGCCGGTTGGATGTACTGCCATATTCTCTGAAACGCCTTTGGAGACGGCTTATGGTGGAGAAATGAACATTCAATGCACAAGCAACAGATCTGGTTGACATTCCTGCTGTCAGCGTGCCAAGTGCACGCTCCCTCAATGCTTGTGGCATCTGGGGAATTTTGCTGTGAGACAAAACTGCACATTTCAGGGTGGCCTTTTATGTGGGCAGTATAAGGTGCACCTGTGCACTAGTCATGATGTCAGATCAGCATCTTGATGTGGCACACCTGTGAGGTGGGATGGATTATCTCAGCAAAGCAGAAGTGCTCACTAACACACATTTGGACTGATTTGTGAACAATGTATGAGAGAAATGGTAATATTGTGTATCTGGAATGAATTTTAGATCTTTAAGTCCATCTCATGAAAAATGGGAGCAGAAACAAAGGTGTTTATATTTTTGTTGAGTGTATTTAGATCTTCAATATCTCATAATTGAAGGGTGAAATAAATTGATATGTAGACTTTTCCTTTCCTTTGCTGTCTATTTTCCACTGACAGTTAAGTCAAGGTAATGTAGCTGAAATTTCCAAACACCATCTTAGCAGTCTTTACATCCATGACGATGATGTCTCTGACAGCTATTGTGGAAATGTCAGATCCCGTTCAGTGACAGCTGGTGTATGATGCAAGTTGCAAGCTGTTGTGCCGTCACGCTCAGTGCTTTCCACACGCTACAGCGTAAACAAAATGCAAAGTAGTTACAGGACAGGCACTCCACTGCAGCCCCTTACGTCTGTCTTTGTCATAAAATATAATGTAACATCATCGAGATCTACATAAAGTCACTTATTTATTATGTTGCATATTTATCAAAATCAGATCTATCCTTCTTGTATAGTTCACTAAATAAGAGGAATAAAGCAGTGTATTGCTCAGAAATCCAATATGGACTCCACCCTGGATATTATAGCCAGCCCCAGACTAACGGCCTCCTCTGTCTGCTGTGCACTTGTCCTGCAGGCACTACACACTACTACAAACATATTCATTATGGTGGTTATGCTCAGTGCTATGTTTATTTTTGTGTACTGGAGTGTGTCCATCTGTCAACTCCTGAAAGATCTAGAAACTTCGAGGACCATGCCATTACGGCCGGCCTCTTAGACAGGAATGCATGTCCCCTGTCTACCAGCCATAAAACGCGATGCCTCTGTTGTAAATGAGCAGTAGAGACATATCTTTGCATCGCTGAGATTTTGCCAAATCAAAAATTATTTTTAGTTGTCAAACATTTTTCTCTGGCACTGTGGCATGCAGCCTCATAGTTATACAAACGTTAAATAAACATAGATTGGTTGAGATATTTAGTGCTATAATCTCATCATGTGTGCCGTGCATATTGTTCAGCTTTCAGTTTTGGATGCACTTCCTGATGCAGTGCAGAGCTTCCCCATTTCGTGCTTGGAACTGGCAGAAACATGACCAGTAGTTACATGGTTGATTTGTTAGTGTTTAGTCAACATAACCTAAAGTATATCTCTGACATATAAGTGCCGACATGGGCGAAACTGAGGCCCGGGAGCCAAAACTGGTCTACCTAACCCTTCATATCGGCCTGTAAGAAATGGCCAAGCCTGATATACATGTATATACTGGCTGAAAAGGGTTGTTTTCACTGACATAAAGATAGATAACGTATAACTGCTGTGATTTGCTATGTGTTGACAACATTAGTTTGATATGCCCCAAGCCGTGGCTGCAAACCTGGCAAAAATCCGATGTGGCCCATGCATTAGAAGGCTTGTGCTCTGCCTGTGTTAGTGCCATGTGAACCAACTTCGGTTTTATGCAGTTAAAATCTGAAACTGTCTTCCTGAAGATGTACGACAGGCCTCTACTCTGACAATGTCCAAATTCAGGCTGGAAACAGTTCCCCTTAGCTGCGCATATTTATTTTGTCATTACGAGGATTTTTCATGTTTCAATGATTCTATTTGCCTTTCGGTTGTAATTTGATATACTTAACACAGCCCTTTTGCCTTGTGAAGCATTTTGAATGTTTGCTCAACAACAAAGCCTCCGTCGCTTCGAAGCAGCATCAGTCTTGAGGCCTGAGCTTGTTGTGTCTTCCATGAGGCTGCCCTGATACGGTTTGTGAGATTATGCTGCCCATGTTTTGTAAAGCTGGCTCTGATCGGGCTCCAGTGGAGCTGTGGTCGTCGGTCCTCAGGCCTGAACTCCCTGACTCCGGGCTGCATTCGGGGCCGAGTGCCTGATTGTTTCCAGCCCGTTGAGGTATAATGAAGGGGTGTGCTCATCAGGCCATAGGTGAAAACACACGCGGGGGAACGTTCGTGTGTGCATTTGTACATTTCCTCAGCCGCAGTACACAAACCGCCGGGTCACTCGGCTGCAGGCGCTTATTAGTGGTCACCCATTCTGCAGGGAGCACACACCACTGATTTAGTTCGGGCCAGAGTAACTTGAGAGTTACTTCGACTTCGTGGTTTCCTGAGTGTATTTTGTAAAACTTGCTTTTACCTGGGGAATTTTTTAAACCGTCAGTGGGATGGAAATATTTGTACTAATAGTAAAAGGAGTGGTCGTTTAGTTGAGGATATGCACATTGTGACTGCATATTTTGAAGCAACCGTTCTTTCACAGAACATGAACACCTTCCACCACCTCGGGTCCGTGCACAATTTTCCGAACACCTGAGCGCAAATCCCCCTCTTCCAGTCCCGCGTATTGTGTTTGATGCACGCCACGTTAGGAGCGTTCAAAGTGAAAGCACATGCATCGCCCGTTGGAGCAGATCTGTTAAATCTCCTGTCAGAGAGGTGGCTGAGTCATGCCGGATTTGGCGTGCAGCGGTGCGTGTGCGGTTGCCGTATCACAAGATGCACAGTGACAGGCCGCAGAGAAAGAGCTGACAGAAGTATACTCAACTGTCCACAGCGTTACACAGATTGGCGTCAAAATAGTCTAGGGAGCCGGGCGTTTGGGGAAGTGAAAGTTTCCTAAATTAAGAAATACTGTCAAACAAGTTTTTTTTTTTGTTTGTTTGTTTTTTTCAAGTCACTGCAACTTCAGAAATCTTGACGCGTTGTTAACCAAGTAAGTTGTTTGTTGCATAATTTCCCACATCAACATATTTTCCAACAGCCTATTGCATCACCCGCAAACAGACAATACACAGAAAAATTAGATAGATCGTAAATGGAGACAGATTTTATAGGCAAACCCTATAAAAAGTTACTATAAGTTAATAAATCACACATCACAGCAGAACTAAGTAAGCCAGAAGCCATAAGCGCCACTGCAGGTGTCGTAGCATGTTGTGTTTTTTTTAGTCATTAATTGTCCATGACAATTAGAGCGGGTCGTATCATGATCGGAAGGTCGGGGGTTCGAATCCCGCCTCCTGAAGGTGCACATTGTCGTTGTGTCCTTGGGCAAGACACTTCACCCTCCTTGCCTCCAGTGTGTGCGTACACTGGTGTATGAATGAGAGTGTGAATGGGTGAAACCCCTTTTGAGAGACCAACAGGCCCGTTTGGAACCATGAGGCCGTCCTCCTGTGGACCCACCACCTGCAGGAGGAGCCATAGAGGACTGGTGCTATGTGACTTGGGCAGCTCCAACAGCTGCCCCCACGACCCGGCAACGGACAAGTGGGAGAAAATGGATGGATGGAATTGTCCATGAGAGTAAATACTATGCTGACAGAAAAGACAAAGGGAAAGAGGGATATTGTACACAATGGAGATCATTTTTTTTCACTCGAACTTGGCTGTAAATACTGTTTTAATTGGCGCTAGTCCGCAGTTAGCTTTGCCCTTTAGCCTGTTAGCTTCGTCGCGATTCCATTAGTGTGTATTGCGCCTGGTGACAATTGTGGTTTTCTGGCAGGAGAGACACCAGGGGGAGATAAAAGACCCACCAATCATCCCTTTAACATTTGTATTACCCCCAGAGAGACTACGAAAAGGAAAAGGTAAATAAGTTACTTAGTACTGCTTTAAGAACTGTAAATGTAATGTTTTATATTTGCGGTACTAGAAATCTCTAAAACTTGCCATTTCCAAAACATATCGACTGCAGAAAAGGCCTGGTTATCATCAAAACTAAATGCTTTAAATTAAATGAACAAGGGCAAACCCTTCCTTTCTGTTGCCACCATCCCAACTATGTGGGACTCGGATCGCACTGCGGCACTATATGTCTGTCCAAACATTCAGAGCCTGGACACATTTACCGATGCTGAAGCTCGGCCATGAAATCAAATGTGAGCGTGCGGTTACATAGGAGTGAACTTTCCCACGCTGGGCTGCATCTTAAGGTTTGCCCATGGCTCCCAGCCCATCCCTGCACAAATGAGGGCCAATTAACAACTAACTACATTGTAAGGCTAAAATAAACACTGTTATTGCTTTATAGCTCCAAAGGGAAAACTCTCTTGAAGATTCATGTATATACTTTTCTATTTTGCAATTCATACAATTCTAGTTTGATTGTGGTAGTGGTATCCCTTGTTTTTGCCAATGCAATTGTTGTTGTTGTTGTTGTTTTTTTACATCATTTAACATCATGGTTCTAAAAGTCAGTACACATTAACCCGCCACGCGAGGTCCGGTCGGTAGGGCCCACCTCTGCTGCCGTTCTGTTATCAGCAACGTTTACTGCAGCATAAAACTACAGCGCTGCGGCCAGGAGTGTTAAAACCCAGCCAAGTTTAGTGAGCGTAGTCATATATTAAACAGGGGCCGGGGCGTAACAGATTGAAATGCGAGAAACCCACTTTCTTTCTCTCTTTTTTTTCTTTTGGAGAGCTACTTGCCAAAGATTTAGTTACATGCGCCAAGTGTGGTTATCCATTTCTCTGTTGAAGATTGACTATTTTATTTTCTGTTGAACTAGTATGGTGTGAAGAGGTCATTATTGGAAGATTGCATTCGATGATACACAATGTTCTCACTGCAAGAACATTTTCCCCCGAATTCTGAACTCAAATCTGGCGTACCACTTTTTGTACCGTAACACAGCGTTGGCTTTATTGGGTATCATGACTGTTACTCATTGACCTGTAAAACTAACCTTTTCAGACCATAAAACGCCACCAGGAGAAGAAGCACACACGGAGTACGCGGACAGGGGTCAGAAATGTACACAAAGTTAAAGCATATTTTCCCAATTATCGGCAAGATAAATTCAAATGCTCATTGTGTTGTTTTGTGTGTGTTGAGGTTTATTTTGTTCCTCCCCATGTGCTAAGGCCAATTTGTGCGTTACGGCATGACTGAAGCGTTGCTGTGGTTGCGTGGCAGAGAGAGTATAGCGTCGGCTTGCACCGGACGGGAAGTTTTTCCTACAGAATCCTGGACGTAAGCATTACATAGCATCAGGGCGTGTGTGTGTGTGTGTGTGTGTGGGTGGGTGGGTGTGGGTGGGTGTGGGTGTACGCGGACATGACTCTGGCAGCTCACTGTTGGGAGAAAATATGGGAAATTGGGCGGAAATTATGATTTACCTTCAATATTTTGCTTGGGTTTCCAGGGAGGAAGAAAGAGAAATATGCCATTATTATTGCTCCATAAACAGGACTCAATACTATATAAATATCACTTATAGTTTGTGTCATACATTTTTGAACAACTCCTCAAAGTTTGGCCATTTCAAGAGCAATTTAGTGGAGAATAACACATTAAGATAATTGGTAGCATTTTAGTGAAATTGGCTATTATGGGACAGACTCTCCATTAATAGCACTGAGGTCGTCAAGAAAAGTGACATTAATAGATTTTTATTTGTATTTTTTTCTGTTCTGGAAGTCACCAGGAACACCAATCTTGCACATGCTTAACAACAGGGGTTCGAGTGTGTGTTGTGTGCTTGGGAAAGACAGTTCAGACACCTTGCCCAATGTATGAGTGTGGCGAGTGAGTGAGTGGTTGTGGTCGGAAGGGCCGATGACGCAGATTGCAAGCCCTGTTTCTGTAGCTATAGCAGCTATTTTGATATATTTTTGTCTTCTTCTGACCCAAAGCTCATTCAGAAAGAATCGTCACATTCTGTGTTTGTCCAAATAGGTCACTACTGAAACATCAATCAGACTTTACATCAACTCAGTACAAGTATATTTTCACCGCATAATATTCTACTCTCGCTTGAATTTCCCTTTGTTTTGTTTTTTTAACCTCATAACTCTTAACCAACTGCATTTTCTCCAGTTCAGCTTTACCCAAATCAGCAAAACTCATCTAAACGTTTTTGACACTTTTCTGTCACTTTTTCAATACTTTTTTTGTAACTTTTCTTTTACTCTTTTGTTGCATTCTTGTTGCATTTTCATCGCTCTGTTGTCCCTTTTTTTTTTTGCATTTTTTTCTCTTTGTCCTAGCCTTTTTGTCACGTTTTGTTGCATTTATGTCACGCATTTAAAAAAAAAAATTTATCACTTTTTTGTCACTTTTCTGTTACTCTTTCGTAGTTTTTTTTTTGTCACTTTTTGTTGTGTTTTTGTCAAACATTTTTGTCAATTTTTCCATCGCCTTTTTGTCTTGTTGTGTTGCATTTTCATCCTTGCTTTCGTCTCTTTTCTTTTTTTTCTTTTTTGACACTTTTTTTCAAAAAGCTTCTAGATTTGGGTGAAGCCAAACTGGAGAAAAATAAAAAATGTGCTCGGTTCCGGTGGGGGTTAAGAAGTTTTAACACCTACTTTTTTAAATGATTGTAAATATGTTTTGGACTCATCTAGCTGCGGCTCTGCACACAAGCCCTGTTCACCCTGTGGATTTGGTCATTTTAGTGATACCGGTTAAACTGGAGCTCTTCTGTGTTATTCCCGTTTTACCCAGTGTTCGAACTTTTTCTCCTGAATAGATGTTATGACCCTGCGATCCGCCTGACCCTCCTCAACAGTTTGTATATTTGCATGCGTTTGGCTGTGTTTTCACCACTTTATCCACGTCCACCCTTGTTTGCATACCAACATGTATACACTTTGCATATGAATTGGTGACTTGTCTAGCGAGCAGCACTAGCAAGTTGGCTCCATTCAGCGCGCACTGAAGAGGTCCTGCCCTGTGTATGAATAGGCGTAATTGCGGCGCGATGGAAAACACTAATGCGCCTCGTAAAAAAAAAAAAAGGGACACTTAAGGCTCGGACAATCACTCTTTCCAGCCGCGGAGCCAAAAAAAAACTGCACGAAATGCGCTCCTCATGTCATCGGACTAACAAACAAGCAACAATCAGTCCAACTTCTTAAATACTTAACTATCCCTAATGGCGTGAAAGCCATTGTTAAACCTGTGGAGGGGAATCTTTGCAGAAGACGTTTCTACTCAAATAACCCCGTATTAATCTGAACCAATCTTGCAATCTTCTACAGAGGGTGTGCAGATGATGTCACTGCAGAGTAACAGCCGAATAATTTTTTTGACATGAAAGCAATGTTCCCTCTTTAATCCAGTTGTATGATGAACGGGAAAAGTTGTAAGAAAATACTGATCGGACTCTCGTTTATACATAATAGCGGATAAGATAAGGTGTCTTGCCGAAGGACACAACAGCAGTATCACCTTACAAGCTTCCTTTTAGTCGCCAGTCAGCTCTATCCACTGCCAACAACCATATTGCAGCAGGAAGGTATCAAACGTTTTCACTAATTGAAGTCCTCACTCACACGTTGATTACTGAAGCTGACTCGCTGACAGTTCCCATGGCCCCGGACTCTGCTGACTCACTTTCCCGCCACTTTTGCCCTGGATGCCCTCCCACTGGCCTCCCACTGTAACCTCTGCGATGATTGACGTGCCCATTATGTTAGCCTTCTTGTACTAATTATCTTGTTCGACACCAGTAATGAGCTTGCACCACTTTCAGCAACAATTTCCCACCACTGTTATCCTTTTTTTCTTTTCTTTTTTTTATAACTGTAGCTCATCCACAACACAATTTGTGAGAGGCAAAAACAAAGAGCTGCTTGTTTAGACCCAGCAATCAATAGATTATCTCTTCTGACTGATTATGAACATAAGAGGAAGGAAGGGAGTGAGCGAGCGAGAGAGAAACAGGCAGGCCACTGTTGCTTTACATGGCTGAATAAGATTGTATAAACCATTATATGCATCAGTAGGGATTTATGGGGCCAATGGGCCTGTGGGTGCTGTATGTAAACGTGATAAGGTTTAATTAACAACACTATTCAATTATCGCCAAAATGTAAGCCAAGCCCTCGACATTATCTTTTGTACCACATTCACTGGGTCCTGGCTGTGGGATTGTATTGTATTACTATAATGCTGGATCTGAACAACAATGCAGGATCTTTATTTGCAAGACAAATAAAGTTAATTCTTCCCTTAAGGAAATGTTGGAGGATGAAGCATAGTACAAAGTGGTTAAGCCTTTTCGCATTTAGTAGAAGCATTGTAAAACAAATACTCTCGAAATTGTTTCTCCATTAATGACCAGAGATAGCCTTCCAAAGTAAGTTGTTCTTAAAGCTACTCTATGCGATCCCATTTTGCCTGACCGGCATAGTTGCATTCCCACATTGCATCACTAGATGTGCCACTGTTGCAAACAGCGAGGCAACTTTGTACCGCAGAAGGAGACCTGCCCCCCCCTTTTCCCGCAACCCTTGAACGCCTCAGCCTCTGAGGCTGAGGCGTTCAAGGGTGCGCAGAAAGGGGGTGCGCAGAGCAAGGTTCACTACTGACACCTACTGACAAAACAATTCAAAAAGACACAGCTTAGTGCAGCTTTAAAGTAGAGATACATTCATATTTTCAGCAGTTTCTAGTAAATAATTTTAAAACTAAGCATGCCACTTTTTACTAGTTACTTTGTCTTTGTTTAAAGGATTTACATAATTTATGATATTAAATGATATTATAATGGGTATGATCACAGGCAGGAATCTGTGCGTCTTCCACATCTTATCTTGTATGTTATGTTATGTATCTTTATCTAACAGTCCCAAAAACATGCACATCTGTGGATCTAAAACGTTAGTGGGACTGAATGTTCCACTCAGCTTATGTAACAGTTTGATTGGGTATTAGCTTATTGAGGTCAATGTGACCTCATAAGAAACTGCCTGGGCAGCTTGGTGGCCTAATCTTATCTGTTCATCTTGATTAAATATTTATTTTATCTGAAGTAATGGAACATTAGTGATAGCAGTGGCTTAAGTTTCTCCTGCTACATTTAGATGCTACTGATACGCTGGCACTGTTTGGAGAGTTTATTGTATCACCAGCTCAATATAAAACACAGCACTTTTTTCTGTCTGTCCTTATGACACGTTAACCTGCCCTGAGGCTCTGGGCCAACACACACTGTTTCCTCATATGTCCCCTGCAGTGGTGCTAGGGGTCTATAGTACTGTATCACGTTCCCATGGCCTGTCCATCACTGGCACACGGCCCCCTGTTTCAGCAGCAGGGAAAGTCCTCTGGGTCATCCCATAATGGCCTAAATGCAGCTCATTATCCCGATAAAGCAGAGCAGTGCTGGAGCAATGGTTAGGTCTGACTGGCTGGATGACAGGCGCACAGCCCTGACAGGTCGTCCCAGGTAGACACACAGAGATCCACCTATCTGATTAGCCAGCTGACAGATCCAGTTGCACACGACCGCCGCTTCCAGGCAATGAAGAGTATGGAAACTGAACCCCGCATAGACCTGCTCTAATATCTGCCTTAGTCATGAGACCCCTCCCCCCATGGGTGCGCAACTTAGAATATTGTTCAAACGTGGATGATTTCAGACGTTTGCTTTCTCTTCAACTATCATTTCTTATAGTTATAATAGATTCACGAAATATTTGTGTTGCATTTATCACTGTTTTTTTTTGGTAACTGTTGTGGTTATCTGGAGACTGTCTCTCGCTCTGTTTACCACTCTCTCTGTTTCCTTTTCTCCCTCTCTCTTTATCAGTGCACAGATCAGGGAGGGGGGCCAGTTGGTCTGGGTTGTGATGGTTCTGGTGAGGTCCTGTCAACAGCCCTAGGCCCTCGAGCGTCTGAGGAGGACAGATTCTCTTACAGCCAGATGTCACCAAAACACACCGCATAGCGTCCATATCTGTCTGACTCGCTCTCTCATTCTAAGTCTTCATAATTTCTCTACGTTTAGGCGCACCAGTATTTTATTACTATTCGGTGCCCGTGTGAGGCATGGTGCCAACTCAGTGGGCGTTTGGCAGCAGCTATAAAGGGGAATATAAGGGGAACCAGTGGCATGTATTGTGCAGATCTGACTCCCACTGCTGCCCACCTTTGAGACAGGCAACCGCTGTATAGAGTGACAGGGAAAGAGATACCTTTAACCTGCAGGACATGCAATAACAATCTCTTATCCAGCGACAGAACGTTTGATTTTCCTGAAGGCTACCCGAATTTTGTCGCCCTTTTCCGCAAATCAAAACGCAATATGTTTTACTTGTGCCATCCAGAGCCACTGTTTGGCCTGTTGCTGTGGCACAATTTAAGACTTCTTTGTGTGGTTAGCAATTTAGTGTTAACTCCACCTGATCCACGCGCTCCTTGGACGCTCTCACTGTGTGCTTAAGCAGATTTAGACTCTTTCTAAAATGGGATCTTACAAAACAGTCTTTTGTCTACTGCGCCCCGCCTGCCCTTACACCTTCACGAGATGTAAAATACTTAATTATAGTCTTGGCACAGACAGTCAATTATAACGGCCTGGGTTTGTACTCACTTCCAAACCAAAAAAAAAAAAACCTGCCTTGAACTTGTATGATAGGTGGAAAATCTTCAGATATGTAGGCTTCTTTTGAGTAGCCTTTAGTAATGTTTTTTGCGTGAATCTCTGTCTAAATTGGGTTATCCAAAAACTGACACTTTACTAAAACCAGTGTGTAAAAGTTGCAAAAGTAGCGATACTTTGTTGTCTTTTCTGAAATAGACCTCTAATGACTATAGCTTTAAAATGGTCTTGAGTAAATAAGCAGCATCTTAGACATTTATAGTGTCTTAGTCAATAGTACAAGGAAAATATTTGCCACCCGGAGTGGATGGAATTTTCCTAGTTGGTCCCCAAATGTGTGTCCTGGTCTGATCCCTTTGTTCGTGACCTCAGCCCCCAGCCCACAGAGTGCTGTGTGTGGCCTGTATTTGAGGTAAATCTCGGCGGTTGCTGTGACAGAAGGGCACTGTCCTTCCACACAGTAGGTACGGCGCGCAGGACCCGCCTAGTGTCTCGTTTTGGTAAAATAGCTCCTTGTTCACCTCGGGAGCGATGGGGGAGAGCGGTCCAGAGGAGAGAGAAATGTGAGGAAGGGTGAGAGTTGACCC
Organism: Proterorhinus semilunaris; assembly: GCA_021464625.1. Lineage (NCBI taxonomy): Eukaryota > Metazoa > Chordata > Actinopteri > Gobiiformes > Gobiidae > Proterorhinus > Proterorhinus semilunaris. The sequence continues at coordinate 22,761,678 of CM038356.1, read as the reverse complement.
CTGGGTCCTGGTGGTAAGTGAGGGGGCGGAGCTTCTCACTAAGTGCCTGATTCATGTCCCAAGGGACCCCCTTTGCCCAAAAACCTCTGCTCGTACACAGGCCTGGTCCGCCGCTCCAGGTGCTCGTCCCTACAGAACTGGCAACGTGACCTCCACTGACCCCGGAGCCCATGGAAATACAGCCGTCTGTGGGCCCTGCCTGACCTCATGCCATTTTTCCACAGTTTGACAAGGGAAGAACAGGAGAGGCAGCGGAGTTCACTGGAGTTAAGAAGTTGCCTGTAGAAAGCAGAGGGTGTAGTGCCAGCTTTGTTCACCTTTAGGCAAATTATCTTGAGTATCTTGAATATTGATGGGCATGCCTGCAGTCAGCATGCCAATTGCACACTCCTTCAAAACTTTCGTCTGTGGCAATGTGCTGGGTGTAAATCTGAACATTTCGATGTGTCCTTTTATTGTGGCCAGCCTAAGGCACACCTGTGTAATATTCATGCTGTCTAATCACCATCTTGATGTGAGGTGGGATGGATTACCACGGCAAAGGAGAATTGACATTTTTGAGAGAAATATGTCTATTGTGTATATAGAAAATGTCTTAGGAAAAATGAAAAAAAAAAAAAAAGTGTTGCATTTATATTTCTCTTCAGTGTAATTGTGTTGCATAAGATATTTGTGGGGGAGGGGTGTACAGCCAAAAAGTCACATCAGATCTGTAGATATCATAAAACAGTCGACTTTCATTCAGAAGAGCGGGGTTTGCGTCCCGTTTAAATCGGCCTTTCTTTGCCTGACAGTTTCACACACTACAACAGCTGACACATCTACAGCCATCAGCAGACATCTTTATACAAATACAATACAAGTTGGCAATTCTCTGTTTGCGTGTGTCTCACTAAAACCAGGCAGACCCATGACTCGAGCCTGCGAGGCAGCCTTGTTCCATAAAAGTAAGTCTAGTAAACAGCAACTGAACTTGGCAGGAACTTGCTCTCCTCCCTTCCTTTCCTCTCGCTCCACCTCTCCATCTTCAGAGATTCCTTTTCAGCTTGATTCCCACATGGCCATGTCTTACTGTCTTGTTGTTGTCTTTAAACCATTTATGCTGATAATATTGTCCCGCCTTGCATGTTTTGACTCATGTGCTGTAACATTTTATGACTAGGCAATGTGGGTGACGTGTCTAGTCCAACTTATAGCAAATTCAGCAGGCATTTAATTCGAGATCAAGTGAAAGGGAATTTTCTTTTTCTTCTTTTGCCACATCACATTATACCATACAATCATATAGGAAGACCACACGCATTTTGTAAAGTCATGTAGATGACAGATTCAGCGGTTTTAGATGTGAATACAAGAATACATGTTTCATGCTTACAATTCGGGTTTCTCCTTCCAGCACCACGGGTAGCTTATAATTTGCTTTGCTTTGAAATAAAACATTCTGATTAAAGAAGTGGAAAAAAGTTTTTGTCGTCCTGGTCGCTGCACCGACTTGATGCTGACACGTCTGCGGGCAGGAAACACTGCAACAAACAGCACAGACTGAATAATTACAGTGTGAACAGACAAAGATGGTGAAGCGCTGTTCAATTGCTTGCTCACATAAACCCTGGCTCACACGTATCCAGAGCGCAGCAGTGCAGAGGGGCTTTAAGGATAAAAGGGTAGACTTTACACTCTCTGCCCCCCTCCCCACAGCACGGCAAACAGAGCGGCAGAACACAGCCCACAAAGATGCTGAGTGACAGGAAGAAAGGGGGAAAAAAGCCTCAAAGAGAAAGACGGAGTGGCACCTAGTAAAGGAAGAGACAGCATGTCTTTACTACTTCCTGCTGCTCAGAGGAAGATCCACGTCTCCTTCTGCCTCCTTTTAATTATGGCCAATTACAAGCCTAGACCGCCAGGACTTATTACACGGCAACCAGAGAGCCCCCCTCGAGTATGTTCGCGGGACCAAAGCGCACATTATGGCGGTTAGCGTAGCAAAATTTCCGAGGCCGAGGCAGCGAGGGGCCTTTGCAGTTCTCTTTTTGTGGTTTTAATGAGAACTGAAAGCATGAAAATGCACCAGTGGAAGAAGGCCCCCCGGTATAAATAAGCAGCACTCTGCTGTGGTTCAGGACGGGCCGCTTCACGGGGTCATTTCTCAAACATGTTATGGTTCATGGCATGCTATGCCAATGTCTTTATCATAATTGTGTATGACGGGATGAAAAAAAAGAAGCTAAACAGGCAAAGGACTCCAAAGACTGACTCCTACTTTGCCCCCATGACTGAGCATGTCAGGTCATCTTTTCACCATGTTTGCGATTTGTGCAAAATATCTACCGTAATTGCAGAGTTGATTTAAAAAAAAATCAGTTTCAAGATGCAATTCAAGTCTGAATGGGAGAAAACCTTTTTTGATAGAAAGATATAATTTAATGCAGAGAAACGCAGAGAAAAAATGTTTATATTGTGTTGCTTTCAAGTTCAATATTTCTATTGGAATATTTATAACAATTACATCTAACCACACCCATATTATAGTGACAACTGCTTTCTACAACAAGAATACCAACCCTGTATTTTGAGTTGCTATAATTTTCTCTCTTTCTTTCTCTAATTTTTTGATTCTGTTGATGACACATTGGGTCCCGTTATCCTCCCGTCCCCCGTGTGATCTGGAAACCTTCTGAAACAGGAAGCTCTCACCAAACATGGCTATGACGTCAGTGCCACATCTGCCTCAGTGATAAAGAAGCCAACCTCATTTATTTATCTTCCTCATTTGTACTTCGGGCTTGTCTTGGCACTCTTCTGTCCCCATATAAACAGGCACACATTCCCCCATACTGAGCTCATCCATCGGCATCTTATCAAACATTTTGTAAGCGTGCCGTTGTTATGACTGAAGTTCCCTGAAATAGAGCGTTCTGGTGTCCTTCAAACATTCCTCCAAATATCGGTCGTTGCCTCACTGAAGATCATCTGTCTCCTTCGAGTTTACTCTTAAAAGACTGTAATGAGAAAAACAAATGGGCCAAGATTCCTAAAAAATGCAGAACTCTGTCATTTCAACATAACTGTCAAGGAACTAATCAATCCTTGTCCTTTGGGTTTCTCCACAAATCCTCTTAAAACATATTTCACAGGTTAAACGCAACTACCTCTTTTCACTGTTTGAAAAAAGGACGACTCTGTATTCACTGCTATTTACTAAATTCTCCATTGATGTCATCTTCACTTCAAATCTTCCAAAGCATAGCCAGCTATCTAAAAGTGTGTTTCTTCTCTGTACTTGTATCCCTGCAACTCATTAGATAATGTTTTTCCCCACTTTGAAACTCATAACTACTGTAAGAACTGCTTCTTCTACTTAAACGTAAACCTTAAATTATGATATTTACCTATATCTTATAAAAGCACTGTTTGAAGCTAGAGTAGTTACCTAATTAGTCTCCACACACCCTTTTGTAGCCTTACACAACAGCAAAGAGTATCCAGTTAGAGCTTAGGGGTGCTGCAGTTGTTCCTACCCTAAATCTCGTAACTCCATCTTGGGTCATGAGCTGAGGGAGCGACAGGCGCGTGCCACAGGAGCGCTGGAGGGCCTGATCCACACTGTTGCTCTTGGATAGGGACACCCTCTTTTTACAGTGGTGTCGAATTCTTCGGGGGGCCTCTCTGAGAAGATGAGATTTTCTACAGGTGCTGCCTCAGCTCACACATACAGACGTGATAGGATTTGTACAGCTGTGAGGGAGAGGCCCACACCACCCACAGTTTTAAGTGCGGTGCTCCCATTTCATTCACTGTTCATTAGCAGCATAGAAATGACACAAGCCAAACTACATTGTAGTAAAGTGGACCAAATTATGCTATGAGAAACCTCCTGATGTTGGTTGTTAAATAATATTGTACGGTATATTCCAGGGATATTTGAGATGCTGCTGTGGGTGGTTGCACAGCGGTTAGCGCTCGTGCTTCACAGCTAGAAGGTCCCGGGTCCGATTCCCCCTTGTGTGGAGTTTGCATGTTCTCCCTGTGTCTGCGTAGGTTTCCTCTGGGTACTCAGGTTTCCCCTAACACTAAAACCATGTGCAATAGGCCAGAATGAATGATGTGTGTGCGTGAATAAATGGTGGTGGTCAGAGGGTCCGTTGGCGCAGTCGTGCTTCTGTCAGTCTATCCCAGGGGAAACTGAAGCTACAGACGTAGCTTATCACCATGGTGGCAAGGCACGGCAACTTTACCGTGTGTGGAGTGAATGAAGAGCAAGTCCTCTACACTGTGTGAAGCACTTTCGGTGACTTGTGTCATGTGAAAAGCGCTATTTATTCTCTTCAGTCGTATTTCTTTGTGGCTTTTGTTGAGTAATAATTTTTTATTCTTTTGTTGTTTTTATTTTAATGCAACACATTTCTTCCTTAGTTGTCCTTGTGATCTTTGTATCTAAAGAAATCAAAAATCATACATTAAAAAAATTGGACAAAGGTTTTGGGCAAAATCCGCCATGTTTGTAGGAAACAGATAAACAGATTGTCAGATAAGACAATATAAAAAAGTAAACAAATGAGGTGTGGCACAACTTCGGTAAAACAGTATAAACTCACATTTCAGCAACTTTATAAACTTATTATATGTGCTACTAATCAGGGACTTCTTAGCTGTTTTAACAGTGCAATCATGAGCTCTTTTACCAGCGCAGACAAACTCAGTTTCTTGAAGCAAAGATCAAGCTCGGTCACATTATACATTACCTTAGTTTCAGAAAAACATTCAGAAAAGCATAAACTCAACAAAACACATCTAAACCCCCTTAGCTATCTGACATTTTTAACCCTTCGAAACAGTTGCGGTTCTCCCCCACTCTGTCTCTTTTTGCAGACAGATAATCAACTCTCGACACATGAAGGGAGTGGAAATTTCCTGTTTTTAACTGATCCGAGTCTGGGATGAGATGAGGCTGCAGCTGTGCGCTCCGTTGCCGTTCACTGGAACATCTGTCTGTCTCCCCTCACACCCACAACCCGTTTTCCATTCTCTTTCTGTCTTCAATGTATGTGACTACAGTTTATTGTTTGGTTGTCATTTTGGTATGGATTAATTAGTAGTTAAAGTCATACTGCGTAACATTTCTCAAAAATTACCCCTCAAAAATACCATGAACTTCCTTTGAGTATAGGTTCTCTCCTCAGACCTGACGTTTAACTTTGGCTGTGAGGCGACCGAGGGGATTTTACAGCTTTGCTTTGACTACAGGTATCCAAACAGAATTTTCACATGAATAAGAACCTCTTCCGAATGTTTTATTTTTATTTTGATGACCCACTACAAATTTAGCAGTGTTGGTGTCTAGTCCATGCAAGAAATTACGTGCCGCCCACCCCCCGCAAAACTTAACGTGTGAACCTAACCACAGTCACGTTGCCCGACAAGTTACTAGTCAAAATAAACCGGAGAGTCTTTCCGATGGTCCAAATTATTTTCAACCGCAACAATCACAGTGTTTGCACTAAAGGCTTTTTTACAAAAACAGCGAAATATCAAAATCGCCTTTTCTTACCTTTCATGACTCTCTACAGCTAAAACCTCCAGTAATTATCGCCCTGATTGGTCTGAAAAACTCCACGAATACATCGAAAATAATCCCCAAAAATATTTAGGTCCACAACACGTGCTAGATTCTCACACAGGCACACATGCAGCCTTGCAGTCTTCCAAGCTTGGTCCGACTCCGGCTGTTTTATCAATTTCTTCGGGCGAAATCGGGATGAAACTATCATACTGAATGCTAAAAAGCTACAAACAGCTGTTAGCTTTAGATCGACACTTAGTTTGGCCAATCAGGTTTTGAAAAATATAGTTGTATACTTGCCCATAACACCTGTTTTGACTCATTTTGTTTAGTTCTTATGATCAAATAACAATTTCTATAACTAATAGAGTGGATTTGTGTCCAGATATGGATTCCTCTGGCATTCAAAAGATATTGAAAGAAGTCCATTCGTTTTTATTTGGATATGTTTGGATAGATTTGGGTAAGACAAAGGTCCCCCTATAAAACGCATGGACATGTAAAAATGGATCTACAATGTTCATGTTTACAGATATTGTTGACCTGTTTGAAATATATGTTCAAGTGGTAGTATTTTTATAGACTAGCTTGCAGTTTTGTGGACCTTTATTTTAATCAAAAAATGTAAACGAGGATAAAGAAAATGATCATTTTATTCAGTGGTATAGTTGATAACTTGCCAATAGTGGCACTTAGAGTCATACTGAGTGTTGTGGCTACAACTAGAGACTCATACCGTTGCCAACATTCAAAAGAATTATGTAAATTCCATAAGGGACATTAACAGCAATGGTTTTAATTTGGAGATGTCATTTTACAGGCAACTGAATCAAAATGAGTATAGGGCTAGCTGTCTGGTATCACTGGCATGTTAATGTTTCAGGTTTTATGACAGCTTGTTGCTTTGCTGATGTAACCACATACAACCATGGAGGGGTATAGATGTTGACAATAAGGAAATCGTAACTGCTTACTTTTTTAATTAAACCTAGCAGGCAAGAGATGTACAGAACTGTATAGTAGGATGCGCTACACTATAAGTTACTCTCACTAGGTCTAAAAGGCATTTTGTGAAGGCACAGACTGGACTGAGGGTCATATCCCAAGGGGCTTCCTCCAGCCTCCAGGACTTCAAAGTCATAGTGCATGTTAGTGCCAGACATCGCCTTGGGGGTGGTCCCATTATGGTAAATGGTAAATGGTCTCAACTTATATAGCGCTTTTCCACCTACATTAGGCACTCAAAGCGCTTTACAGCAAGGATCCACTCACCACTCACTCATTATTATGTCTGTTTTTTCCCTTTGTTGTGAGATCTTCTGAGAAGCAGGAGGCTACATATATTACCAATGCAATAATTCTTTTTGTCAGGGATTTGCCACAGTTTGTCATTCTTTGTCTATGTTGGCACAAAAAAACACCACATCAAATGTATATCTAGTTTTGTCAATTTTAGAGGAAGACCTTACATATATTCATCGTCTACAATACCATCATATTATGAATGAAAGGTTTCCCCCTAGTTTCTATGTTTCTGCAGCTGTTGTTTGGTCGATTGTTGATGGGTCAATGCACAAATAGAACACACATATCTTTCATTGTTGTCTGAATGAATACTTGGCATATTTGTTTGTTTGTATTGATAGTAGTATAGAGACAGGCTGTTTTGCTAGTGTCTGGTCCAGCTGGGAGCTTATTGTCTTTCTACTTTTTCTCTTAACCAAAGACTTATTCAACGGTTTACAAATAAAAAAACAGGACCAGATTTTCCGTCACTCAATCCAACCCTCTTTTTATCCTCTGAAATTAAGTGTTCAAACACAATTTTCCTGTCCACGCGCACACGCACACAATCATCTTTGCCCGTGACTTTCAGCACCCTGTCCTCTCCTCGATACCAAGGTCCAGATGTGCGGACAGAGGCAGCGCTCTCAGAGTGTACCAGCACCTGCGTGTCTGTCTGCACCACCACATGCCACTCACACGAGCCCTGTGACGGCTTCACAAGCTGCCAGCCAATGTAACCCAGTCTGTACACCACGAACTGAGGCGGTTTCTCACATGAAATACTTTGAAAAGTGAAGGTGTATGTTTTTCTTTGTGTAAATCAGTTCAGTATATGAGTTTGGATTCAATCAAGAGTCCTGAATGTTATAACTACTTAAGGTAATGGGAGAAATGTGTGTTTTCACTTAAAATTAAGACAAAAAAATTAAGATCAATCGTTATTACTGTTTTATATTGGAGAAAGGAGAATGATTGAGATGGTCCTTCTGCATTACTCTCAGACCCTTGGTGGAAAAAGGAGCAATACCAATACAGTGCCTTGCGAAAGTACTAATACACCTTGAACTTTTGCACACCCGACTTTTCGGTTTTCTATTTTTTGAAAAATAACAGAATCATGTATCATTTTGCTTTCACTTCACAGTTGTCTGTTACTTGTGTGTGAACTTTAAGTAAAAAAAATCAAAATAAAATCTTTATGTTTATGGTTGTAAACATGACAAAATGTGCAAAAGTTCAAGGTGTATTAGTACTTTCGAGAGGCACTGTATATGCACAGCACTCTGGCAGCCTAGTGGAGGAAGCTGTCCTTCAGTCAGCTGGACCTGGCCCAGATTGAGACTCTGTAGTCTTCCCCCGGATGGCAGTACTGATGATTCTGTAAGATGATCGCGTGGGATCTCGCCCTGAGATAACTCTGTCCACTTTGCCGGTCAAATGAGCACCAGCCAAATTGTTGTTGACGAAAAGCCATCAATGATTTCACTTCTCTCTGTAAACAAAAACGCCACTGTCTTACACAGTCCACTGAGAACTAGTGGAGCGATCCAGTGACTTGCGCCTCTACAGGACATGCATCAATATCTACTCCATCACGGCGCTGCTTACAACTGAACTCCACCGCAAATACTGGCGTTTGCGCGATAAGGTCCAGGTCAAGAGGGCAGCGGGACAAACAAACCCTCTGTGTCCCTATGTTTGGACAAGGATCTGTCCCAGAAACATATTCACTCTGTCTTCCTCCCAAAGTGTTTACGTGCACTTGAGCTTCCAACCTACGTTGTTCATTTAGATCATCGCCATATGATTGAATGAATAAAAAGGTCTGTTTTTAGTTTTGTCTGCTATAAATATTCCCAGGAAGGCAGGCCCAAGGACTTCCTATCTCTATCTCTTATCTCCCAACATTTGAAAAACTTTGAATAACTGTCATATTGTCTGGCTCCCTGACTGGCATCTTCACACAGGCCATTCAAGGACTGCCTCTTTATACTGCTTTTATCTCATCTTATGAATAGACTTATTCAACTCCAATTTCACACAAAACCGTTCATCATAAAGCAGTGACAGATAAGTATGGTCTTCTTGCCCTAACACAGTTTATGAAAGCATGAATCAAAGAAAGTTTTTTTTTTTGTCAATGACGCATTCTGAAAACTGGTTAAATAGACATTTGTTCAATTCTTGCTATGGAAGCAGCCCAATTATATATTATTTTGTTAACTGAAAAAAATGTACCCCGTATTTTTGATCCTTGTGTCAGAGAAATACATAGACGCAAGAATTAGCAACATAAAATGACAGTATTGTGAGGTTTAGGCAGGAATGGTTTTATCAGCAGGCAGGTTGCGGACTATACTCTTAAATTAGTCTGCTTCTTGTACCCTTTTGTTAGCAGGTGATGGTTCAGTAGTGTCCTGGCGGGAGTGATCCAGATGCTACAGAGAGGTCATTCAGGGTCAAAGCTCTCACCCGCGAGGCCTTGTTCAAAATCACCAAAGCGGACGGCTAAGTGTTTTTACTAAAGGAGCTGACTGCTATTAGTGCTGTGTCACCAGGCAAGGATTTATCTGCATACAGGAAAGAGTTATGCCTTTCAATAATGAGGAAGCACTTGGAGTCATAAAGATGTAACCACGCAGAAGGCCAGTCGAGCGTCCTCCTGATTCGGGCATTTTGACGAAGTCCCGGGCAGTGCATACTTATTCATGTACTGTAGGAAGAACCTCTGACAGAGGTCATCATTGGCAGCTTTGACCATTCTCCTTAAAAGTCAAATGTGGATCATTTGGTGACTCTTCCAGATAATCAACCATTTTGATTTAAATGCCCTTCACCTGCCATTTTGTCTAGCAGTGGAATAGGTCATATTTGTCCTTCGGTATATTGTGAAAGCAGACATTGCACCCTGCATTAAGTATGAAGCCTTTTTTTATTGATTGTGAGACAGCTGTTGTTTACACTCTATTGCTCCCTGAAAGTTGTGAAATGTGCAAACAAACTCCAAGTGAAGAAATGGAATGTCAGGAATTAAACACTTTAAGAATGAGTTTGGACTAACAATTTAAATGTACCCACTCCCTCTTTCATTGTTTGTAAACAAACAAAAAAAATCAGGTATAGGGCCTATATAAAGAGTATAAAAAATGACCATTCTGAAATGTGTAAGATGAAATACAGTATATTTCAATTACTTATGACTTACAAGATTGTTGGTGAAATTGGGTCCCATACAAACTTATAATTTAATAGATAATTGCATTCCGTCTCTGTTGAATGGAGCCAAATTAGTAGAAAAAATCAAAACTTGATTTGAGTTATTTTAAGTTCAAGTGATAAAGCATGTTTTCTGTGACTCTGTGTAATGCTATGACAACGGTGTCTCATCTGGACTGACTGTAACTATTGACTCACAGTATGTCTGCGTCACGTTGCACGGGGAAAGCACTACTGTGTACTACAGCCTCACACTGGTCTGATGTGTCAGGCTGCACTATTCCTGTTTAATAAACCACAATTGGCCGAAAGGAGTGACGCTCGGTCACTGTTGCCCAACTTGGGTGGCTTCCCCTTCCTTCTCATTACTCGTGTTTTTAACTCTGGAAAACTGCACAACCTGCCTCCATGGTCTGAATGATGAACACTTACAATCACATGCAGAGGCCTAATTTTCCTATTACTGATTCCACACAGCGGCCTGTATAGGTCTATTTTCGCTCTGTTTACAGAACCCAAAATAGGTTATGGACACACGCTATATTTTTACAGCATTGCCTTTGATTCCGTGGCGAGCACTGGGCACGCTGTGTTCAGGTGGCGGGTAAAAATAAAGTGTCAATTCAGCAGGACTGGGACACTTGAAAAGACTGGATACCTGCTGCAGACGTTTCCTGAGCAGGTCCATGTTTCCTTTCCTCTTATAGACCAATGAAGTCTGCTGACTGGTCCCTTTGAGGAACAAGGGGCACAAGTGGTTCTCAAATAGTGGTCCGGATACCAGTGTTGGTTCACAGCCTTCTACTTGTAGTACTTCCACATTTATTAAAGGATTGATTGTTTGGTTTAATCTTAAGTGCATACTATACTCTACATTACTCTTATTTACTTTCATCTTAATTTGGTGTTGCAGTTTAGATCTCGTTAAGATTAAGACCGTAACCTTTACTGAGTGAGAGTGTTTGAGTGCCTATGTGGGAACGACGGATGAAAATTAGCCCAATAAACAAACGATTCTATTTCCATCCATTTTCTCCCACTTGTCCGTTGCCGGGTCGTGGGGGCAGCTGTTCGAGCTGCCCAAATCACATAGCACCAGTCCCCTATGGCTCCTCCTGCAGGTGGTGGGTCCACGGAAGGACGGCCTCATGATTCCAAATGGGCCTGTTGGTCTTTCATAGGGGGCCCATTTACTCTCTCATTCATACACCAGTGTACGCAGACACTGGTGTATGGACACAACGACAATGTGCACCTTCAGGAGGCGGGATTCGAACCCCCGACCTTCCGATCATGAGACGACCCGCTCTACCATCTGCGCCACTGTCGCCCCCACGATTCTGTGGTTGAATCCGGTTTAGCTCTGGGTTTGGTCTAGTTCTAGGTAAAGATCCAGTTACCCCAGTATTTTCCTCTGGGGTAACTGGAGTAAATTCCATAATATGAAGGAAACTACTGGAGATTTTAAAATGTAAAATTCTGTCGTTATCGTTACATAGGATCATTCGGACACTGCAGCGCGTTGTTAGATGTAAATACCAGTTAAGTGACCCAGCTAACGTGTCTCGCGGCGCTTTGTTTGTCTATGAGCGATGTTTCCCTGTTCCCTCTAGAATGTTAAATCTTGGCGTTTATTTTGTACATTCATTTAAGTTTAAATGTGTCACTGTGCTAGATGAAAACGGCAAAAAAGAGGCTGTGGCTTTTCTGTTTACTACAAGCTAAAAATACTCCAGTCTGGTTTTTCGTGAGGAGGGGGTGTGTTTTACGCTGCTGTTGCCCCTTGTCCCGACAGCTGTAGGTTATAGAGACTTAGAGTCGGTCCAACTGGGCTACAGGGGAGCCAACAGGTGCTCCTGCCGCCTGTGGTGTCTGGCCCACAGTGTCTGTGTCTGTGCGATTGGCTTTGTTTATACATAAGCCACACTGTACTCACTTGTTCATGCATGTTATGGAGGGCTGCACACTATAAAAGGCCCTGTCTGCGTGAGATCAGAGCACCGACAAAGTGACATGCATATCATCTATGTTTGGGTCAAGGTCGAATGGAAAATGATTATCTGGATGTAGAAAATGTAATTCATTTACATATTCTGAGTTTGTCTTACAAGAAATGCGAGGACCCTTCGTTAAGAAACACCAATACATTATCACACGGCGCTTGTGAGTCATTTTGTTGCAGTTCTGTTTGTTGCCACTAGAGTTTGATGCTGAACAGGTACAGTAAGTTCAACACAGAGGCTTAGTGTTGAAATGAGGAGCTGAATTGTCTTGTTCATGTTCTTTAATCTTTACAAATTCCAAATGGGCCAATGGTCGTGAATGAAAGTTGTTGTTGAAATCCTTGTTAAATCTCTTAAATACTCTTTATAGCCTTTTATGAGTGGCAGTTTTGTATATATGTGCGTGTGTGTCTTTCCCCACTGCCCACTTTGGTCGTAATGACAAGAAGCAATTGGCCTTCTCAAATGACACTAGGTAATGGAAGGAAGATAAGCAGCCAGTCATGTGCGTGCCTGTCCATAAATCTAAAATGAAAGTGGTTACTGATTTTTCTGATTAAATACCTCTCTATTTGCGTGAGCAATCAGATTAGGGCCAGCTTGTAAGGAATCCAAGGCCCCAGACAAGGTAGAGCGTTGCAGGGTCATAATCGGCATACTTTAGATGCTTAAAATACAAGAAATGATTCCATAGTCTCGGTGAGGAAAGCTACAGTCAATAAACAGCTTTCCCTTTGACGCCCTATACAGCACGTTATATGTTTGCTTTTGCTGTAAGGGCTTTTTAATGTCACTTTTAGATATGCTCTATCATAATAGATCAATTGTATGACCTTATTATGTATGTCTTGTCCTCAGCAGCAGGCCTTCATCTTGAAAGAATGTGAGATCATAAACTAGAGTCCAGGCTGTTGTTATGAAGATTGCCATTGCAATAACAAGTGCAAATGGCAAATATTCAAGTCAACCTTCATTCCAGCAGTGCTCAGTCATGCCACAAGGATGTGTGCACTTTCATTCTCATATTTTTACACGCTTCTCATGATTTATTTCAATGCTTCTTCTCTTGAACAGTCTCCAGGCCCATTGACCTCAGCGCTGTTTGCCTGGCCACTTGGACCAATAACTTTGTCTCTAAACAGCAACCATTGGCCAGCCAGGCGTCTCTGGTCCACTCATACTCCTCATATTTCCCCTAAAGCTAACAAACATTGCTCCACTCTGGGCCAGATGCGTGCCTGTGTATGTGGGGGCGCATCTTTCAAGAGGGAAAACACCACCATAACACAAACAAGGACATGAGTGGGACGGGAAGAGATGCTAAATTTGGAAACAGGCAAGAGAATCAACATGTCTTTTGCTGCGTGTCCCTGCGTCTGCATGCAGGGCCAGCTGTGATGTATAATATAATAGACTTTTTATGTGAAACAGCGGCTGTTTAAATCTGAGGGGTGTTACTCCACTCCTGCGCCCCATAATCAGTTGGCATACATCGGGCCGTGGCACCAGGCACGAGCCACTGTCTGGGCTGGACTGACAGCTGGCTGCAATTTGACAGGGCTCTCCCAAATACTGGGTCACCATGACCTTTATTTCTGTTCATTAGTTTGAGTCACATGACTTTTTCCTGTTATGGACGCCATTTTAGGCCTTTTGACCAGCCATAAGACAGAACCACAAGCTTTCATTTTAATGCACATTTTAAAGTTTCGCTTAAAGGCGCATTATGCAACTTTGTATTCTAAGAAAAGGGGATGTTTGTGTGTATTTGACCTTGTAGTGACCCAGCAGCTGTCATTACAAGGCCAAATACACACAAATATTAACTTTTTTTCCACATAAAAAGTTACACTTTTAAGGAGCGAGTGATGCAGAATTTTGCATTTAGAACCCATACTTCGCATAAAAAGTTTACCCACTTGCTTGAGGTGTTTTTTGCAAATAGGCATTATAGGATTATTTTTTCTTTAATTGTCAACGTCTATCTGATTATTTACAACCAGGGATTTGCAATGATACAAGATGTCGTAATCACCTGATTAACCCTGTGTCTGCTGGTGTTGCGTTGTTAGACGCACCATGTAATCATTTCTTTTGTTGACATCAGATTAGGGTTTCAACTTCTTCACACTCAGCTATTGATTTCGTCACTAACTGTGCTCTGCTTCATTTTAACAGTTTGAACCAGTCTCTCTCTGGACTGTCTGAAGGTGTTCAACATAAGACTGTCCATTAGATTGTGTACCTTCATGTTTCATTAGAAGTATCTTAAGTGATATTGTGTCTTGAATGTTATGAATGCTTCTCTTTCCTCTGGCTGTGTTCCCCAAGCTGTAGGCCACTCCTGTAGAAGCCTACTCCAAAATCCAATGTTCTAGCCATTTCTAAGTTTTGTCTAAGGTTCTTGGTTATATGCTGAATTGCAGGCACACTTGCATACCACCAGCATTTTAGAGAAATGTTCATCTCCAAGAGGGACAGCAATAACTTGGTTCAAATCTTATCTCAGGGACAGGAGTTTTTCTGTCCCCGAAACTGTGGATTCCTCAAGACTCATTTCTGGGCCCTGCACTCTTCTCTATATCTGCTGCCACATGGAGACATTTTTGAAAAATACAACATCTCCTTTCATTGTTTTGCTGATGGTGTACAAATATACCTACCAGTAAAACCTATTAGAGTGTCTGCAAGAAGTAAAAACCAGGCTGGACCAGAACATCTTGAGTCTTAATGAGAAAAAGACAGACATTTTTGTTTTTAACGATGGCAAAATCTCTGGACCTTTGTACCTGTGCCAGAAACTTGGGGGATTTTTTGATAGCACCTTCAAGATGGACGTGCAAATCATATCTGTGATTAAAACTAGCTTCTTTCAGCTTAGAAATCTAAGTAAAGCGAAAGCTTGTCTTCCTCTTATCTAAGCTTTTGTGTATTTATGTCCCAGTTAGATCAGGGAGGTCTACTAATCAGCTGCCCTTGAACGTGCCCAGATCCCGTTTAAAGACACAAGGAGATAGGGCTGCTTTTAGTCAGGCTCCCACTCTGTAACTCTGGAACAGTCTTTCCACAAAACATTAAGAGATGCTCCAACCTTTGAAACATGTAAAACTGCTCTCAGAACACATCTGTTTGCGATGGCTCTTGATCTTTATATTGTTGATATTGTGTCTTTGTTGCTTATCCCTGAATGTAAGCACTTAAGTGCTATATTAATAAAGCTTACATTGACATTGGCATATTGATAATAGTGTAGATTTCAGACATCACCATGAGCTGGCATGCCCCTCATCATTTATAATGAAGTGACTGGCCCATTGACAATGCAAACAAAGGCACAGTGTGGCAGACCTACAGCAGTGGCGGCCGTAGTAACATGGCACCTCCCTGGTGACTGCCGATGCCATGTTGGCTGCCACCACTGCCTGGCGCAGGAGGGGGCGGGGGCAGGGCATGCGTGTGCTGCAGGGCGGACGTGGGGGGTATTTGGTGCTTGTGGCAGCTGGCAGCGATGAGTCGAGGGTGAGGGGGGGTTTGGTTATAAAGACTCCCCTATGTGAGCGCCATGTGAAGCCACACCCTTGTCCGCCACACTGAAGTCTGCTGAGGGTCAGAAGTGATTCATGGTCTTCGACAGATTGTGCCGATCCAACTGTTTCTTTCATGTAGCCAGCAGGTGTGTGCTTTATGGATGACGCGTGTACAGTTTGACATTGTCAGTGTTAATCACAGATCAAACCAAATGTGGCACCGCATTCCTCAACTGCTTATTGACAGACGTTATGTACAAAGGTGCAATTTTGGGGGGAAATATGCAACTTTAAGCATTTTAGTTTTTAATCAAGATTTAGTAATAGGCTAATTGCTGCCATTGCAAAGTGTTTATTGTGACCATTCAAATTGCACCCCAATGATGTAAATTCATTGAATGGCTTTATCCACATTCAGAGGATGCAGTTGGAGGGTCTTGCATGCGTTGTTTTTTTACGACTGAGTTACAGGCGTGTTGTTAGCGTGTCTGGTGTGAGGGCCACCATACCAGGGGCCAGTTAGGAGCTAATCACGAGCAGCTGTCTGCAAGGGACAAATGTTCATCAGGCAACTGCTGCGGCCCCACCTTGGCCCGCTCCTCCCCACCTCCTCGCCCCTGTGTGCCGACTGGCCTTTATAGACCGAAAAGCGCTTTTATCAACTCAGAAATACCTCGTTCAAATGTGATGACAGCCCCTCGCAAGTAACTAAAGATGGTTGAGGTTTTCCTATTGCAAGTCCTCTAGCTTTGTCTTACAATGATAAAGTATACTGTATTTTTCTTTATTGCGTGCCTCTCTTGCCAAAGCCTCACAGGTCAAGGCTGTTGTTACAAATACATGACATGAGGCTTGATTGCCACGTAAAATTTGCTCAAAGTGAAAGATCCTAACACACGTCTAATAGAAGCACGTCAGTTTAAGTAAGTGTCTTTACCACACACAAATCTCTATCAGCGACATCTAAACATGTGATCACCGAGAATTATGAAAGCCATCACAAACTTGCTAAATGTAGGTTACTTTGTTTTAATAATATTTATGCTAACTTAAAGATTGTTTTCGTTAAAAATATCCCTCCACTAAAGCGGTGGTTCTCAACATCAACCCTTTTTTGAGACTATAGTTTCGGCGAACACACACAAAGGTTGCTTTGCGAAATAATGTCCGTCCTTGGCTGTGTACATCAGAATGATACAACGCACTCTGCTTGTGGAGGAGGAGGGGCCGTGCGGTCGTAGCGGATTGTGCGTTCCTCGTGAAAGTAGCCCTCAGAAACAAAAGCAGCTTTGAGTGCGCGCCCACTCGGAGGAGAGATTAGCCGACCCCCCCCCCCCCCTCGCTCCACACAACCCCCTCCCGAAAGAGCTTTGGCTGCACTTTAGCGGCACGTGGCACAGCTCTTGATACTTATCATGTGCGTCAGGTGCTCCGACCCAAGCATAACCACCATTTTCCTGTTTTCGCCCTGCTTCTGCTGTCCACTGCTGATCCCTTTACAAATCTGGACATTTTTCCCCAACTTTTACAAACACAAAGAAGGTATTGTATCTGCCCGTATTAAAGTTTCTGCCTGGCACAGCCCTGGGTAAATTGCAACAGCAGCAGCTCTGGTTGCAGTTGGCACAGGGGGAGATGGTGGGGAGGATTGGTTACCCGTACCATCAGCGAGGTTGAGCTCAGATAACGCATTGTTTTAGCATCCAATCACACAACTTGTCACTCTACCTCTTTGTACATTGGTTTGGCCCTGGTTCATCCTACGACACCATTTACTGTCTTATGGATGTCGTTTTTCCCTCTTGCTGGTGATTACTGATTAGGAGAAATATTTGTTGGGGAATTTCCAAAGATTAGGAAGAAAAGAGGACAACGCACACTCACCATTGACTATAATCAAATTACTACTTTTTGAAAATGTCTGCTTGGATGTCTTAAACAAACAAGTTAAAATCTCAATCCATTTGACACTTAATAGTACTGTAATCAAGGCTTTTTCTGACTCTCAAAGAAATAGTTGTTCAACATTGTTCAGATCATCCTATTTAGTGGTCTTATACAAACTAATCTTTTAGATTGTCACAATTTGCCTTAATCCAAAGAAAGAACACTATTCCTCTAATCTACTAATCTTTACAGTCTTTATACGTGGCTCGGGCATGAGTTTGTTAATCATGTAACCATGAAACTATTCAGGGATGTGTCCTGTTTCCATGTACCTATCATGTTATTACACTTTGACACTATGCTGTATCCTTACCATATGTGCTGGAGAGTAAACTGCTACTCACTTCTCTATCTGAACATTCTCTTGAAGGATATGTGTGAGAGCATATGCCTCCCCCCGTGTTATTCGCATTCTTACACACACAAAAGCAAGTATCCACTTTTCTCCTCTATCAAATTTTAATAAACATTTTTAAAAACCCTTGTCGCTGTCCTCTTCGCTGGTCTCCTCTCTCCATTCATTTCAGCGATGATAATGATGACCTCCGTGTAATGCTAGCTTGTTATTGGCCCACCAGCGAGGCCTGCGTACACCCCCGGCTGCCTCATTGTCCATTGTGTTTGAGGCTGAAGCCGTGGATCATGTGTGTGCTCCTGTGTGAGAGGAGCACAAAGACGAGCGAGGCAGCTACCCAAGCAGGGGGGCTTACCTGCACATGCAAGGCAAACCGTAGGGTTGGAAATATTTAGTACAGCTATTATTCAATTATGTGTGTGACGAATGTGTGCTTTCGTCAACAATGGCATGGTTGAATTGGGGTCGGGTAGCTTTGTTAATTTTAAAGTGCTAATGGTTCCCAATTGATCTTATCTTGTTACCCTTTGTGCCAGTTCCAAACATTTGTTGAACATTATGTTTCCTAACCCAGTAAGGATTTAAAATAAAAATATGTATATGAAGTAAAGTTAAAGACAAGGAACATGAAAAGGCTACCCTATAGGTTTCATAAGGAAGACTAACACAAGATCCAAAAAAACGGACTGCATATATTTGACTGAAATTGAAAACCAATGTACATTAGTTTCCTTTCAGTCCACCTTTTGGCCTCACACGTATCTGGCAACCCATGTCTATATTTTTGTGTAAAGTCATTGAACTTCATTCATTGTACCCATTACCGAAAGGTCACTGCTAATGAACATAATTCGCCGCAGTTACCCCGATGCTATGTTAAAACCGCAGTGGAATATTAAACTCTCCTCCAACTGTAAAGTGAGTCACATAATTGTTGTGCAGACAATAAAGACGCCTTGACTGAACAGGACATCCCACAGCCCTCTAAGGTCAGTGTCATCACACATTCACCCGTGCTTGCAAAGACTCCGCAGCGCGCCATTGTTTTCGCTCTTGTCTTATCTGTGCCTCCGTCCCAGCGCGGCCTCCATTGTCGCCGGGCCCCAAGATCCTCCGATTTCATTGACAGGGGATCTCGTCGTTAAATAGCCTTGTCAGACGCAGTCGCCAAGACATTCCTGGGCTCGGTAGTGTGTCACGCTGCTGGCACCTCTGCCCTACCAGCACCTCCCCGTCCCGTCTCCCGCGCTCCTCTTAAAGTGCCTGTCAGACCGAGCAGTGGGACAAAAGACGCGGAGACAGCCCCATATAGAAGTTCATGTTGTCTTTCTAAATGTACAGCGATAATTAAAAGGCGATCTGTCTGCTTAGTTGTCAAGCTGGGGTGTTCATAGAAATGCAGTTGGCAGAAAGTGGCCAAAATGTGGACTTGGGAGTAGGTTTCAGGTACAATTTAAAGTGCTTAGAAAACAAATTCCTTCCTACTAACCTGACCCTGAAATGAACCTCGGTAGAATCTCCTATTGCAGGGTAACTCATTTACTGTAGAACTTTGTCCAGTTTAGAAACTTTTTAAATTATAAAATAATATTTTTTAAAATCAGGGTCTTAAATTCGTATAAGCAAAAGCGTGATGTGGAAAAACAGGCCAAAAAAGAGGCGTAACATCAATAAAACTAATTTTTCTCGTTGTTTATTGTTTTTTATTTTTTTTTCTTGATCAACCATTTGCATTTTGAACTGGTGTAAAATCGTTGCAGCTGTGAGATTTAGTTCCTGTTTTTTGCTCCCCAACAGATGGCAGTATGATTCGCTCTATCAGCAAAAGCCAGCTTTACTTCTCCTTATCCATTTAACTGCTTAGTGGCTTCAATATAAGACCATTTATTTGTAACCAGTGGTTCAGTGTCCAAACGAGGGGTGCAAAAAAAAAAAAAAAGAAAAGAAACAGAAAACCAGGAAGAAAGAATACAAATGAGCTTCTCTCATTTTGAAACAACCCAATGTACAGTAATCTATTGTAGGCTGTGTTTTTATTTTCTATTATGTTCTGTCACAGAGTAAAGATAGATAAAAAAAATAAAATAAAAAAAATACATGTTGCCTGTTCAATTTCTGTTCAGGTCAATATCACCACAGCAGTCGCCTCAATGGGCTTCAAGCCATGTGTGTTTACATATTTACTGCTGTTTCTTCCTATTGTTCTTGTGTACCAGACGACAAAGGCCCACCCCAGGGAGACATGAGAAAGTGGTCCAGGAAGGGTGTTCTGAGAATAGGAGCTCCGAGGCGCCTCCATCGCTGTTGAAAAGTCACGTCTCCACAACTCGCATCACGTCGTTAGCGTTGGTTCGATATGCTTGCTTGTTTTCTACGCCCGAAAAGTTGATCTAGTCCATGTTGGTGATTGAGGGAAGTCCCCACTGCTGCTTGTGTCTCATGTGTTTTCTGTGGCCAAAAGCCGACAGCTGAAGTGTCACCTGTCATTAGACACTTTATAAACGGGACACCAGTGACCGTGGCACACTACTCAGGCAAAACGATCACGCTGGACTGAGCACAAATTAAATATATATTGTATCAGTTCCACACAAAGGCATTTACAGTGGCAAGGAGTTATCAGAGTCCTCCAATAGTACAGGGAACTGTTGTAAATCACGGTAAAATTATGTTCATAGGAAAAGCCATGCAAATCATGTGAACGTACAGTCAAACAAATCCAGGAAGAAAGTATATCAGCGATGTGTATCAAGTGGAGCTTTGGAGGGTGTGCTATGGCTGAATATTTGCATAACAGTGAACACGCTGCTGCCTTGGGGTCTGTACGTGTCAAAGGAATTCACAAAACAATACTGGAAATGATTCACATGGCTTCACTCGTGTAAACAATATTAGCGTTCTGTGTTGGGAGTAAATCGAGTTTGAGGTTGTAGTAGGTGACCGTGTAACTGCTGACAATATCATAGCACTTTTTCCTTCTAAAACTATTTCCTTCTGACTATTTTATGAAAGGTGCTCAATATTTAAACTTAACCATACAAAATCCCATTCATTATTTCCTACAGACTTGAAGAACATTTTAAATATTAAGAGTTTAACGTGACTGCTAAATGAGGAGAAGTAAACGATCAAGCTCCCTCCCCCCTTGCATCCTGATTGTTACATCAAATTGCCGGCCTCAAGGTGCTCAATTACGCACAACATTTTAAATTTGTAAAACATTTAAACTTACAGACTATCACTTAAAGGGCAAGACGGCTATGTTGCAATGTTCTGTGAAAGAAAATACAATTTAGCAAAATATCTATTTTATTCTTAATCATGAGTTGGTGGCTGATTTGTTTCCATCATTCTCTTAGAACTATTCAAGAAAAAAGTATGGATTTTTTTAGTTTACTTCCAAATCAAGAGCGGATTTTAGGAGTCATACTTGCAGTACACCGGTAGAAGTCATACAGCACAGTTTTTACTATTTATTCATTTACTATTTCCTTTCCTTACTTATTTATATGTCAATATACTTGAATACTTTTCCACCTCTGCATAGATGTTCCAATTGCAACACTCTTGATAATAAAACAGCATATCTTGCACAATCCCTGTCCCCCTCCCCTCCTCGCCTCTCTCTTCTCCGCGGACATGCGCTTAAGTGGCGATAAATAAGACTTGTGTGCTCGCAACACGTCAGTCTCATTATGTTGTTCTTGTCCAGGGCCTGCCTCATTCAAAGTCACAGTGGGGAGGAATTTGTGATCCATTTTAAGCCCAGTGGAGAATGTTGATAAGTCTGTAGATTACTGGCCAACATGTTTATGATAGTCTATTATTCCCTAAGCTTCATCCGGACCCAGCGCGTGCTTCAGCGACTTAGTGCAACTATTTAGGTCATGGTGCAAGCTGAGAGGAGATCAGCAAACACGCTTTTTTTTTTTTTAGACACCTTGATGAGCAAAAGTACAGTATTTACAAATATTTTCCTGTCAAGGTCATTATCCTTTCATGTATTTCCTGAAACTATGAACGCAGGAAACTGTTGCTGCAGCTCATCACCATCAGAGTGGAACTAATGAATGAACCTTACATTGATACGTAGATGTTCTCCTTTTTCAAACACGCTGTAATCTCTCCACTTCATTCCTTCTCTAATGCCTCATACTTCAACAACAATAATAGCCAGTAAATGTCTCTGTTTGCTATAAAGATGTCTGGACCATCAAGCGCACGCACTAAAAGCACAGGAGAACAGCGAGGCATTCCTTGAAGCCTTAGAAAATGTCACAGACGTTAACTATGAGTCCGTGCCCGGCCAAAAAGGCCGCGGTCGGCTGTAGTTATCAGTGCCGGTGCGCGCAGAACCGCCAGTGCGTGACATGTTGTGTCTCTTTGATGTCCACTGCTCTTTAGGCTGTGATTTATGAAACACCATCTTTATCATTTTCTCCTCGCTCTGGAGCCAGTGCAGTTTTTTTTTTTTTTTGCGTTTGTGCTGACTAAGGAGGAATAACTCGATAAGTGGAGAGGTAAAACAAAGGCCAAGGCTGCAAACAAAGATGTACAAAAGGCCTTTGATGTTTTTTAAAATGTGCATTGTGGAGCAGCCACGCCCGTTTCTGTGGCTCTAAGCGTACAAACAAGACGGCTATGGAGGTATATATTAGCTATGTCGCTAAACAGTGGGGTGTGTGTTTAGTGACGTCACGGAAGACCTACGGTTTCATCTGTGTCTCGTCACTGTCAAACTCAACAGGTCATTTCAACTCATTTGCATTTAGTTTTTGAGAATTCAAATGTGCCAGAAAAGAAATGTTGAAAAACTGGACGAAAAGAGAGAGAGAGAGAGAGATATTCTTTAAGCGTTGTGCTTTAATGGTGGTAGTTGCGTGTCGCACCTGTGTTTACTCTCGGTTCAGCCTGTAAACACTGTCTGACTCTCAGCTCATGTGTCTGTCTGTAATGAGTGGCTGCAGCAGGTAGACGGCGACTGGCGCTCTAACGTATCATTATACCCGCACTGCTCTGTCATTCTGCTGCTATGAGAGAGGGCAGGACCAAGGACTTCGATATTACGCTTCTTTCTTTTTTTATATCGTCCTGTAATGTGTGTGAGCGGTCAGTGTGAAAAATATTGTAGAAACCTAGAAAGAATGCAGCTTGTGTTTGCAGTGATAAAGAGGAGTTCTGCCCATCATGATTCCGTACTGTATTTGCGAACGATGGATCTGACACCATTTTCACCTCTCGCCTGCAGGTGCATGACATGGATGGTAAAATGGACTCCGTGCTGCGGATCCTGAAGGAGCAGTTCCTGCCCAAACCTGAGCTGACGCCCAAACCCTCCATGCGCAGAGTGACCATCCAGAAGAGCATGGGCATCAGCATCGACGAGGGGCCCTGATGTCCCCGTTTGACCACGTCGTGAGCGAAGGACAATGACAGGAGAGGGACTTCGATGTAAACGTTGGAACAGGGAGACCATCGTGAACATAAAGAGGGCACTCCAGTCTTCCAACAAAATAATCTAGCCTCCCTTTGTATTTCAAATCCTGATTCAGCTCACTGACCTTTGATTCCTGCTGATTGAACAAGCACTTTTGCACTGACTCAGGACCCGAGATGCACTGCACGCGCGGAGGTGTGGCGCAACTCGCTAAAAATAATATCATTCTCATATTCTGGTTTTTAGCTTTTCATCTGGGTTTCCAAGGAAGCACGCCACTTTTGGAAGAGTATTACACCAGATTTGATTTCACTACTTCAGCCTAATAATGAAAAGAGCAGTCACTGAGGGTGCATTCCTCCACTCCAAATATTATTCCAAGGCTAACTAACTCCAAAATGAAGCTTTAATGCAATCAAAGCAAAGAGGTCCCCCCAAAGACACAGAGAAAAGGGCGCAGGCATGGTACAGGCATTCCTCAAATCCTTCTGAGTATCTTGGCACCATCCGCACCCACTTATTTCCATAGCCTCACAGCCATATCCAGCCTAACTGTGCATGCGGCTGTTTGTTAGTACTGATCGAATAACATGGGCAGGAAAGGGAAGATTATCTGGTACTGAAGCTCGCACTGAAAGAAAACTGGACAAAAAAATATGTGTCTGGCCCGGCTCAGGTGGCTACCGCGGCGCTGATTTACAGCTATGCTAAAGCTAAAAGAATCAACTGTGACTGGGGCTGGTGTAAGAAACAAACATCGTGCTCAAGCGAAGTATGTATATAAAAATTATGTTTCTGAACTCGAACAAGAAAGGCGGTCCAGCGGCCTTCAGGATTGGAATCCCTGTAGTGTGTGGCGTTTGCATTTTCTCGATATGTCTGTGTAGATTTACTGATAAAACAATGTACAATAGGGGATGCTCAATTTCAGTGGGACTTGCCTGGTTAGAAAGGTTTAAAACGTTGTAATAGAAATTATCAAGTACTAAAGTGTCAGTAAAACTTGCTCAACAATAACTACATTACACTGAAATTAAGCTAAGTTTAGAGACTAATGTATTTATAACATTACTCAAACTCATTACTACCTGCCCATGGTGCCAATGCTTCTGAAATACAGTTAGAAGTCATGTCTGGCTCTCATTTGTGAAGCAGTCCCAAACTCACATTGTAAGGGTCTGGACAATGTCCTCTCTTAAACTTCTTCTGCACAAACGCTGCTGTGTGCAATTTGAACCACATTTACCTCATTAAACCTGTAATTATTATTGTTTTCTCTCCTGTGCTAATTAAGTGCTGGATTCCCGGTAAGGTGATATTGTTCCCTGTGGGCACCTAATGGAAAAATACTGCGGGGAAAAAATGTGACCCTGGAGAGGCAGGCACTGTCCCAACTGCCTATGTACCGTTAAGCTCAAATGTGTTTATACCTCAGCTTTGCACAACAACCAACGCACACACACTAACTGCACGATCTAAAGCGCTCTGTTTTTGAGATGTTTGTGTCAACATTGATCAGTCTTACATTTTATTGCATTACTTGATTGGTTTAATTCTAAATTGACGTCCTGTGATGTCCCTACCCAACAAAACAGAAATTATATTTAGAGATTGACCAATATGGGTTTTTCGAAGGCCGATGCCGATTTTTGTGTATTTGTATTGTCTGAGGCCGATATACACGATATTTTTGACCGATTTTTTTTTTTGGCCGATTTTTCCAAAGCCTGTAAAAACATAAATACTTGGCCACTCAAGCAGTGGCTGATTTTATTTTATTGCTTTAGGTGATTCAATCATACTTTCTGTCCCAGCTTTGATTAGTTGCCGTTAGCATTAGCATACTGCCGTTAGCATTAGCATACTGCCGTTAGCATTAGCATACTGCCGTTAGCATTAGCGGCATCTCATTATGCAAACAAATTCCCATTGTGTAGGGGTGCCATTGGTCCGACATCTCTTTAGTCAGAAAAAAACTGACCCATTGGTCCAAAGTCCCGTTGGTCCGACCATAAACAGCAGAGATGTGTTTGGAGTTTACGCACGCATCCTCGGAGTTTATGCCACATGACATTTATTTAACACTAGAACCGCCGCAGCTCATTTGATTGTTTTTAATGCTAATTAATATTAGGGTTAAGGTGTTTATGGTCGGACCAACGGGACTTCAGACCAATGGGCCTATTTTTTTGTAACTAAAGATATGTCGGACTAATGGCACCTCTGCTCAATGGTACATTTTTGGAATAATGAGACGTCGGACTAATGGGTTGTCGGACCATTGGCATGGCACTCATTAGCATACTGCCGTTAGCATTAGCATACTGTTTCTAGTCACGGCATTTTGGAAACTGACTCAGCAATTGAATTCTACAGGTTCTGAGCTTCAAAATGTGCACGTCCATATTGAGGTTTAGTGAAACTTGTAGCCAACCAATTTTCATTGCAATGTTTCTCTGTTCCCCTAAAGGCCTAGGGAGTTGTGGGAGGACTCATTTTAAAGGCCTAAATTTGCTCTTTCCAATGCAAAAAAACGGGAAGTCGCCATCACTTTCGGTCCCGGAGATATAGACTTTTATTGGCCAATAGCCGATATTATCCATCCATCCATTTTCTTCCACTTGTCCGTTGCCGGGTCGTGGGGGCAGCTGTTGGAGCCCAAATCTCATTGCACCAGCCGATATTGTAAAATCCCCAAATATTGTCTGACTGATATATCGGTCGACAGCTAATATAAGCCTATTGCAGGGCTCCAGACTGAGACCAATTTTCCATGGCACAATCACCTAAACTTTTATTTAGGTGTGACTGAATAGAGGATAAATAGAGGAATAGCCTCATACAAAATATGCAGGCCTTTTCAAATTATAAAAAATGTTTGGTTACAGAAGAATCATTAAGATAGCAAACAGGATCCACTGACGTTTCGGCTTTGAACTTTGTTTTTTGGATGCTTTTGGGGCATGTCTTCAGTGGTAGGCCGAAATTATATCCTGACACACTTAACCTATAAACTATAATTTACTTAACTGTATTACGTATTATATTGGCCGGTCCAAGCGACCCAAAATGTGTGTCTGGAATCTCAAAAACGTGGAATTCATGCATGTGTTACAGACACAGAATTTGTGCTATAAAAAACTAAAAACTATTTCACTCATATTTTTTTTACTGAACTATATCAAATGTACCCGCCAGGCACTGCATATCTCTGAGCTTAACTGTGATGTCTTTTGTCTGCCGTTGCCCTGCTCACACTGTAATCCAGACACTGTGGCAAGAAGAAAATAGAAAATAAGCTCACTTTGTACCAAGGCCTCCTATAATTATATGACGTTCCTAAAAAAGAAAGATGCACAAAACAAACAAGCAAACATGGACTTAAGTATATGTTCCTTTTTGCGGTGATTCAAATTTTCTCTTGCGTAATCCAGCACCCGATTATCGACCTCTGTGTGTTGTCACATCCCATTCTGTACAGTTTTATATAAGAATTGTAAATAGAAACATTGCCTTATTGTAACTGAATTTAACTGTATCTCGTGGAAAGATCAACGCGGGTTTGTGCAAGCGTACTGAGTGGTTGGAAGTATTGTTTTTTCGATGGATGGAAATGATTGTAAAGGCACATACGCCCTCTACACTGTAGCTCTGCTGTACATAATAAATCTTGGTTTCATTACTCTTTTGGCCTGCTGCTTTGGCTTTGGAAGAGAGTTCGATTCCCCGCTCATCTATTCCATAATTTGCTTTCATTGGAGGGGGAAACCGATCGTCCGCAGTTAGTCGGGACAGTTCAAGCTGAGCTGGGTCAAAGCGAACTATTGAACCGCAGCCTGGAGATTCCATTCAAAAAAAATCGCTCTGTCTTCCGAAAAGTTCCCAATCTCAGGGAGGAGCTGAAAAATAACATATTGGAGCTTGTGCCTCGGTATTTCATAAGCAGTGGTTCTTCTAAGCTGTGGTGGGCAGCAGTAGTGGCTCTTTTTCATCAGACCTGCTTTGGGCATGCAATCTAAAGTGTGTCCCGCTGACTTGGTTTAGAAACTAGAACTGGTTTAGACATATATATTAGACACCACTTTGAGAATGTCCAATCATATCTGAGTTCGGAAGTTAAGGGAAAGGCCTGGTAGTAAAAAATAAGCAACATTTTCCATCACACTCAAAATTAGATTTGAAACGTCCTTGTTTTATTCTAGGTTTAGTCCCTGTTTGCCCCGGTATAACAATACTGAATATAATACGTGATCCTATTTTTTGAGCTGGTCCTTGGTGTGAAGAGTTTGAGCCTCTGCTATTGGGCGAGTCCCGCTGAGCAGAGGGAGAAAATGTCTCATATTACCACTCAATTATGTTTCACTTCAGCGGCCAAAAAATACTGGGGATGTCCCAAGAACAGCATGGAAGGGTTGGGAGGGTCGCCCCTTGAGAGAGGGAGAGAGCGGAGACGGGACAGCAGGAGTGTACCTCCCTGGGGGACTCGCGCCATTTCCAATTATCCAGAGACAGGACACGCGGGCCGCTCCGCTGGCTCCACTTCTGCTCTGCTTTCCATCACCGTTGCGGCTTTCTGGCACTGGACGGGGGCGCGCAGAAACCCCGTGGCTACCTCGATGCGCGGAGGCCGTCCCCGAGTCGCCCTGGTGCAACCCCTTTCATCTCGGGACAAGACAGAGAGAAGGGAGAGAGACTTCAAAAGGCAGTTTGATGTGAAAAGTACACGGCCTACAAACGGGATCAGAGAAAGCAGATTAAAGGAGAATATAAGAGCTGTACTGTCGCAGATGCGTTCGGACAGTGGGGTCTGGACGCGGCGTCTGTGTGTGAGAGGAGGAGGGGCCTGAAACACAAGAACGAGAGCTTTGATGAACGGCCATGTCAACTTTGATCCCAGCACCTCTGTCTCAGCAGGACGGAGCTCAGTCAGAGTCGCACAACTGCTGTCGCTCTACACTTTACAGCACAGTAACATACAGGTGCTCGTCATATGATCAGAATATCATGAAAAAGTGTATTCACTTCTGTTATTCAACTTAAACTGTGAAACTGATAGACTCATTACATGCAAAGTGACATAATGTGTAGCCTTTTTGTTATCATTTTGATTATTATGGCTTAGCTTGTAAAAAAAACAAATTTTGAAAATGGACTCTAAGCCATAATCATAAAAATTATAGCAAATAAAGGCTTGACATATGTCGCTGTGCATGTAATGAGTCTATATCATATATTAGTTTCACATTTTAAGTTGAATTACAGAAATAAATGAACTTTTTCATGATATTCTAATTATATTACAAGCACCGGAAGTACTCGGACTGAAAAAGCATGGCAACTAAAGGAATAGAGGGTAGGTTTGTCTGGGCATCAACAATGTCATTTTTGCAATGGGTTAAAAAATAAAGCATTTGGAAGAGCACCTATGTACAGTATTTAAACCTGTATGTTTGGTTACCTGTAACCAAATGAAAGCAGCAACAGAAAAATATGGGTCTGAGGAGAGACAATGAAATGTTACACAGTATGACTTTGAATGTATGTCTATTATTGAAAACATAATAAAAATGAGCTCCCAATTAAATTATTCAACCTCCCAGGAACAAGTCTGGTCCTTTACATTTGTTAAATCTTGTAGAATGAAACATACTCAATGTTTGCTTGCTGTTAACTAAACATGATTTGACTAACATTTAGTTGAGAACATTATGTTAGGACCAGGCATGAAAAAGCTGAAAGTTCGATGAACAACTACTTAGAACAACGCTGCAAAATGTTGAGTTGTGTTGCTGCATCCATTCCATCATTACCTCAGGACAGCTGTAGATGTAGAGGCACAGAATAAAGCATGGAAATGTAAAACCATCATAAGCACTATTTAAGACTGCATTATAATATTTGCCTTCCTTTTTTACTTTATTTATTACTGTGTTTGTTGGCTTATATAAATATTTTCCTGAAGCTGTTAGGATGGCATTAAGTTCTAAAGTGTCAGCAGTCCCTTCTCTCGTGTGTCTTCACGCAGCAGTTGATTTGTGAGTTACAGTTTAATGTGGATCAACCTGAAGCAGGGCCCACTCCACATGCCATTGTAGTAAACTATTGTTGGCTCACGCCTAATCATTGAATTTAAATTGAATCATTGAGTAATTGTACTCACTACACGTATTGTGAAACGCGGTCACTCCTCAGTCTTCAACACCTGTCACTGAGAGCCTGTCAAATCAAGCCTGGGCCAAAAAAAATCTTACCTAAATTATGTGTTTACACTACATCAACTCTAAATAGATCTACATTGGACTCTTTGTACCAGTGAAATGTGGACCCCACCACACGGTGTCCCCCATCGATCCAAAACATACGTATTAGACTAAAACGTCCAGCTAGGTTCTCATGATCATGATCGTAGCTTCAGATCTGGAGTGGTGTCCCGGACGCTGCACTGCAGTCACCATTGCTCCTGACAGGTTGGCCCAGCAGCATTGCAGCATGAAGTACACTTGAATCCCACTATTCTATATTATGAGAATCAGAATAGTATTTATTGCTATTGTTTGAGAACAGGTTCACAAACTAGGAATTTTTCTTGGTACAATCGTGCAACATAAAACATATAACACAGAATTTAGATAGAAAATAAGCTATAAAAAAGTTAATACTATAAGGCTATAAGGGCATGCATGAAGAAGATTAAAATGAAAAAATAAATGATAAAAAAGTAACATATGATCAAGACGACAACAATTTGACATAGAACAACAGCGGGATTGTATTCACAGATGTGCAGGTGCATTAAGTGATAGCAGCGGATCAAAGTGTTGACATCCCACTTAGTGCAGTAGAGTAGAGCAGTGCAAATGGCTAGACCAGGTTATTTTGTTCATGAGTCTGATACATAGTTATAGTTATAGCGTTTCACTCTTTGCAGGAGTGGAAAGATTTGCTTCATACATCAATGTATTGAACAGTACTGGTCTGGCATTAAGCCTGTTGATAAAAACTTTGCACAAAGTGTTACAATGCCGGGCTTTTGGGGGAAAAGCTGCTTTGGAAGATGTAATTACTATGTGATTTGAGTGTACACTTTTTTTGCCAATATCAACTCAATAATATGGTGTTAAAGTTACATCATCAAGTGAATAGTTCTTGAATGGTCAAAGTGCGTATGTGTAAGTGTGCCGTGCCTGGGCTCTGTGGGGGTGCAGCCTGGACACCACCTGTCCATAGAGGCCCAGGCAGCAGGAGGCCCGGCAGTCTTCTTTATGAAAGCAGATATGAGCCAACAGGTGTGTGCTCATGTATGTGTATGTATGCTGTATAAAGCTGGACTGGGACAAACAAAGTGCACAGCAGCTGATGCCAGTCTTCCTGAAATAGCCCAGGCCTGCACAGTTGTCTACAGGGGACAGTTGTTCTACCTTCAAGGCCCCACGTCTCCGTCTGTCTTCCATTTGCTGTTTGGTCTTAATTGAATGGTGCTTGATTGGGTAAAGAGCTACTTATATAACAGAAAATAATATGTGAACATGGTTGAGTTGAATTCTGATTATTTAAATGTAACTTGTGGTGTACCTCAGGGTTCAGTACTAGGCCCGGTGTTATTCATCTTGTATATTAATGACATGTGTAAAGTTTCTAAACTGATCAAATGTATTTTATTTGCTGATGACACAAGTATTTTCTATTCAGATAAGAACGTCAACAAGTTATTTGAAACAATAAGCACAGAAATGTGCAAACTCTCACTCAACCTAAGTAAAACTAAATATATGTTGTTTGGGAACAGAAAAATGAATACTGAAGCAAAAGTCCAAATCAAGGAGGTAGAGATAGAAAGAATTAAAAAATAAAATTTCTTGGAATTTTAATCGACTCCAAATTAAGATGGAAGCCGCATACTAAACTTTGAAAATAAAATCTCAAAAAGCATATAAATAAAGTCAGACATATACTGGATTATAAATCACTTCACACTCTCTACTGTACGCTAGTCCTACCACATTTAATATATTGTATTGAAGTCTGGGGGAATGGCTACAACAGTACTACAAATTCACTGGTCCCTCTCCAGAAAAGAGCTATTTGTGTAATTCATGATGTAGGATATAGAGACCATACTCACCCTCTTTTCCTAAAGTCAAATCTACTTAAATTGAAGGATCTAATCAACTATTTCACCGCAATAATGATGTTCAAAGCTAAAAATGATCTATTACCAGACAGTATTTAGGATTTCTTTCGACAACAGGAGGAAGGGTATAGATTAAGGGGGCACATGAATTTCAAAATTCCAGTTGTCTGAACCACCAGAAGGAGCTTCTGCCTTGCTGTTTGCAGAGTAAACCTATGGAATAGCTTGAATGTGTTACTCAAGGAATGTACCACAGTTGGCCAATTTAAATCTATGTATAAAATCATGGTCCTCACAAGCTACAGAGCTGGAAACAATCAGTAACATTATTGTCGCTGGACTTTTGTGGCCGTGATGTGTATGTTACGGAAAGATATTCATATTCATATACAATTGTTGTAAATATTGTGTATCTCAGGTTGTTATGCAGGTTGTTGTTGTAAAAGCAGAACGATTTCAGCTGCTTTTGCACCTGTAAAAATATCTAGTAGAAAGGGGGGGGGGGGGACGACGACTAAATAAGGTCACACTTCAACTCACTCCTTTTCGAACATATGCTTTCTATTGTTATGCATTATTATTGTTTTTAATTTGTTCAAAATAAACTAAAAAAATAAAATAAAATACAAATTACGAAAATAATGCCCAGGACTATGAATATTCCTATGGGCGTATCAATGACTGTTGACTTCTGATTTGAGTGTTGGCCTGGTCGCCATGGTTCTCAAAGGTCAGGACCCTGTGTCTTCTTGTTTTGTCCCACTCAGAGAGTTGCCACAGATACAGTATGACCTGCGCCCCTCCTCTGTTTGGGCTGGGCAGGACGACAAGGCCCCCTGGGATCATAAATCAACCAGAGGTCAGGAGGTTAGGCTGACCTCCAGCGACCTGTGACCTCTTAGAGAGTTCCCTCAGCCATATGTCTGAGGCCTCGGATCAGGGCGGACTCAGTGACCAAATCTAAGTAGTCTGTGGACCAAAGATCTTTCATATCCTCACTGTCACTAAGGAGCTGGACGGGTGGCTTTACTGAAATGACCATACATGTTTACAGCAGAGTTTGGATGTGAACACTATCACGGCATGAGGCAATGACAGCAGAAAAAGTAAAACTTCTGCAGCCACACGGATGTGGGCATGGAGCTGTTTTACAATGTAAATCCATTTCATCAGAAACGAAAAGTTTATCTTTAATCTTCACAAAACATTGTCTGTGTGACTTCCTTAATTCTCATTGTGGCTTTTGTATGTGTCAAAACATTTGAAAAAAAAAATCCTAATTTTCAAGAGGCAAGGACCCTGCCACACATAACAAGACCCCTATTAATAAAGCTTTTCTTTTGAAAGTAACCAAAACAAATCATCAGTCTTCCAGTGTATGTTTGCACATCAAAATGTATGGTCTTTATGCCTTTCCAGACACACAACTCTTCAATTTATCCAGGCTTGGGATTATGACCATAGGATATTGGAATCAAAACTCTGTGAGTGAAATTTAACAGCAGACAAGACGCATATCCAGTATGAGAAAACCAGAAGTCCCTAAATCCTCAGTGAGTGCAAAATTGAAAACGGAGAGTAAAATTGAATATTGCAGAAAGCCGGTGGAGCGTATCCCGACGCAGAGGCACGTCCCATACACACGGCGAGTCTGCTTTTCTCATTTGGGCCCAGTTTAGGAGAACATGCTCAGTCTTTCTTTTGGGGCAGGACGCGTTTCAACACCTCAGGCCGAGCAGTCTCCTGATGAGGGCAGCAGAGGCAGAAAAACACAGGCCGAGATACGGTAGAGCACTTTTCAAACTTGTGACACTAAGCACCAACTTAGAAAATATTAAGCTGTCCAAGCACAATATTTGAAAAGAGTAATGTGACTGGTTTGAACAGATAAATAAGATCGCTTTGCAAAAGTGAGAGGACATCTGTAGTATTTCCAAATCACGTGCATCTAAACCAGAACTTCCTTTTGAATGTGTCCATGACTCTACAACACAAGAACTCAACTAAGAAAAAAAAAAAAGAGTCTAAAACCACATAACTCAGTGAGAAATAGGCTACTGAAGGTCTTCCCAAACCATTTTTCCATTGCTTGTCAATTCAAGGCTAATCGGTCATTGCTTTAGACATGAGAGATTACTTTACAGGAGGATGAGAAGTCATTTCATAGGCTGTGGTCACCCATGTAACTGTATATTGAACCAAAGTTACCAAAAGTTGCATCATATGGAAATATCTTTGCATCAGGTCACATTTGCTTCATGCCTTGACACACCCGTCCCGTCATTATCATCATCTGGAACATTTCTTAAGAACTAAAATAACACGTTTGGGAAGATCAGATGTATTTAGGTTCATTATTGAGTTATAGTGGGCGACAACTGCATTTTGAGTGCGCGCGTGTGTGTGCGTGCGCGCGCCCTGAGAGCGTTTAATTAAATGTTCTTGGTGTAATAACCGTTGGAATTGCTTCGGCTGCGTTTTATGAGCGAGGCTATTGTTTTCAGTAAATCAGGGCTCACATTAAAATGCATGAAAGAACAGCATTCATGTGCGCGTCAAAGTAACGTAACATTTTCTCATTTCAAGTCACAAGTAAAAAAAGAAAAAAAAAAGAAAGCACATTGAGGGTAAGAGTTGAATCCTGAAATTAGCTTTTATTTTATTTTCTCAAGTGCCTACCCTTTTGCTGCATTTGTTGACCCTGTATTTTTGGCAACAATGACTTGCACCTTCAAAAGAACAAAGCAAAAAGAAAAGGTAAAAACAAAAAAGGGTTCACTTTCTGTTCTAAGAGAGTGCAAAATGTCTTGCCGCTTGCGTTTCGTCACCTGTGCATTACACTAACCGAAAGAGCGTATCTATCAGGCAAGCGCTGACATTTGGCCCCTGCGCCCGCACAGATGTTCAGCTCGGAGCCCTCTTCTGTGTGTGTCTCGGCCAACTCGGCATCCCGGCGCATCCCGGAGCATTCCTGGCGGGATTACGGGCCCAGGTACGGGTCTCTGGTCGGGGACCCAGCGGGGAGGAGGAGGAGGACATGAAGGAAGAGAGAGGGAAGGGGGGGTGAGGAGGACGAGAGAGTGAGAATGAGAATGAGCGGACGGCACACTCTGCTTGTTTTCACATATGCTGCGTGCTTGAGCAGATTTCTCCTTGATAACAGATAAAGGCTCTTTGATGGGATGCAGGTGCGCCGCTTTAATGAGTGCCCCCCACCCCACTTTTTGGCCCGCCACACTTGGCCTTCTCCTAAAAACTCACCACATCTGCACAATCTGATTTCTCAGTAGCGCTGACGTTCCAGGAACATCGTTTGTAGTTGAACAAAAGGAGCGCTGCAGCAAAGGACTAGTTGTATATGATTGGTCTAGAGTCTGCTAGCAGTTTGCACAAAGGGTTCCCTAAAGATGAACAAATACAACTAAACTTAGACTACCATATTCTCCGGACCATAATTCGCACGTTTTTTTTTTCATAGTTGGGCTGGGGGTGCGACTTGTACTCATGCGCGACTTACATATCCAAATATATAATGTCATACCTTTGTTGTTTTCACACTGACAGCCGTTGGAAGGTAAAAGAATGAACTTTGGAGTGAACGGGAAACTTGTGAGGGACTGGCGAAAAGCAGAGGCAACTGATATGACAATTGCTTTTGTTGAGATGTCAGTGTGATTTGATTTCATAATAAAACATTTGGGCGAGGAACTAATGTTTTTCTTTAAAACAAACATTTGGCTACTCGTCAGAGCAAAGTTACGAGTCAGGTCTGTGGAGGAGAGGTTTCCAAAGTACAGACCAATACTGAAATCGATGCTTATATATATATATATATATATTGTGTGTGTGTATGTGTTTTGCGCCGTGGCTTTGAGCATTAGGAATTCACATATTTGGGCCCACACTTGTTGCATCACCGTTGTCCCACATTACATGTAAATCAAACTTCCTATGAGAGGATAACCCACTCAAGTTAACCAAGGCCGTTGAGAACAAATCATGAAAATATTGTTCTGTGTTCACTTACAGCACAGAGCTATGGCCTGACAGTCAGTGAGGCCAGCTGTTAGTTTTGCAGACACTCTTTAGTCAAGACCATGATGCCAGGGGAATCGCTCAGTGACGTGGGTTGTGGCCAGGAAGCTCAGGGAGGAACTTGTGGTTTTATATTAAGTGCTGTAAGTGCTAGGGCGCTTAACAGGAAAAGATAACCTGTTTGCGCAGATACAGTACAAGGAAGTGTGAATTCTTGGCACATGCAAGATGTTGTAGAGAAATGGGTCCGACATGCCTTCTTCTTCCTCCTCCGGTGCCGTGATGGAGAGTGTTTCAGGAATTTCCTCAAGTCCGCTGTGGTTTTGTTTTCTTTTCGGGTGGACGTGATGGAGAGGGACAGGACTGCTTCCAGGGACATTCCTGCTGTAGGTCAAGAAGCTTTTCTTATGCAACAATTCACAGTGTTGCATCAGTAAGTGTGTAGTGCACTCATGGATTTTGTGTTATGGCTTTCTGACTTCTGGGGTTCGGCCAGGACAAATAACCTGCTTCCTCATGACCGCCTATTGATTTTGCTCATAGGTTTAGACCAGATCCCCTTCATGATGCAACTTGCATGCTTTCATCTGGGCTTCCAAACACGTTGGGGATGCACTAATCCCTTGAGGGGCACTATGTTTTGTCCAAGAGAAAATGACATGGAAGAGCCACTTGATATAGCTTAGTGCAGTGGTTCTCAAACTGTGGCACATACAGTGCCTTGCGAAAGTATTTGGCCCCCTTGAACTTTTCGACCTTTTGCCACATTTCAGGCTTCAAACATAAAGATATAAAACTGTAATTGTTTGTGAAGAACCAACAACAAGTGGGACACAATCATGAAGTGAAACGAAATTTATTGGATATTTCAAACATTTTTAACAAATAAACTACTGGAAAATTGGGCGTGCAAAATTATTCAGCCCCTTTACTTTCAGTGCAGCAAACTCTCTCCAGAAGTTCAGTGAGGATCTCTGAATGATCCAATGTTGACCTAAATGACTAATGATGATACATAGAATCCACCTGTGTGTAAACAAGTCTCCGTATAAATGCACCTGCTCTGTGATAGTCTCAGAGGTCAGTTTAAAGCGCAGAGAGCATCATGAAGAACAAGGAACACACCAGGCAGGTCAGAGATACTGTTGTGGAGAAGTTTAAAGCCGGATTTGGATACAAAAAGATTTCCCAAGCTTTAAACATCCCAAGGAGCACTGTGCAAGCGATAATATTGAAATGGAAGGAGTATCAGACCACTGCAAATCTACAAAGACCCGGCCGTCCCTCTAAACTTTCAGCTCATACAAGGAGAAAACTGATCAGAGATGCTGC
Organism: Proterorhinus semilunaris; assembly: GCA_021464625.1. Classification (NCBI taxonomy): domain Eukaryota; kingdom Metazoa; phylum Chordata; class Actinopteri; order Gobiiformes; family Gobiidae; genus Proterorhinus; species Proterorhinus semilunaris. The sequence goes on along the minus strand of CM038356.1, from coordinate 22,724,848 downwards.
CAAGAGGCCCATGGTCACTCTGGATGAACTGCAGAAATGTACAGCTGAGGTGGGAGACTCTGTCCATAGGACAACAATCAGTCGTATACTGCACAACTCTGGCCTTTATGGAAGAGTGGCAAGAAGAAAGCCATTTCTTAAAGATATCCATAAAAAGTGTTGTTTAAAGTTTGCCACAAGCCACCTGGGAGACACACCAAACATGTGGAAGAAGGTGCTCTGGTCAGATGAAACCAAAATCGAACTTTTTGGCAACAATGCAAAACGTTATGTTTGGCGTAAAAGCAACACAGCTCATCACCCTGAACACACCATCCCCACTGTCAAACATCGTGGTGGCAGCATCATGGTTTGGGCCTGCTTTTCTTCAGCAGGGACAGGGAAGATGGTTAAAATTGATGGGAAGATGGATGGAGCCAAATACAGGACCATTCTGGAAGAAAACCTGATGGAGTCTGCAAAAGACCTGAGACTGGGACGGAGATTTGTCTTCCAACAAGACAATGATCCAAAACATAAAGCAAAATCTACAATAGAGTGGTTCACAAATAAACATATCCAGGTGTTAGAAGGGCCAAGTCAAAGTCCAGACCTGAATCCAATCGAGAATCTGTGGAAAGAACTGAAAACTGCTGTTCACAAACGCTGTCCATCCAACTTCACTGAGCTCGAGCTGTTTTGCAAGGAGGAATGGGCAAATATTTCAGTCTCTCAATGTGCAAAACTGATAGAGACAAACCCCAAGCGACTTACAGCAGTAATCGCAGCAAAAGGTGGCGCTGCAAAGTATTGACTTAAGGGGGCTGAATAATTTTGCACGCCCAATTTTTCAGTTTTTTATTTGTTAAAAATGTTTGAAATATCCAATACATTTCGTTTCACTTCATGATTGTGTCCCACTTGTTGTTGGTTCTTCACAAAAAATTACAGTTTTATATCTTTATGTTTGAAGCATGAAATGTGGCAAAAGGTCGAAAAGTTCAAGGGGGCCGAATACTTTCGCAAGGCACTGTATACTACACTGCAAAAGGTAACTTTGTTCTGTTCTTTGTACTATGTTTGTATTTTCCTTCTGTCAATGTTTCTTTACCTGCCTTAGGACAACGGATGCAATTTAGCTCTCACGCTAATTCTGGTACATTTACATTGATGCTTTTGGCTGACGTGTTGATTAATGTGCACTGTCCTAATTCAAATAGATAAATAAATAAAAATTAATTAATAAATCTAGACATAACTAGAACTATTTTGAAATAATTAGCCTACATTTGTTAAGAAATCTGTCCAAATGTTTTTACATGTAACTTAAGAAAAAACGACAATCTTATTTCAAGCAATTTCATTTTGAGTGCCATGAGATATTTTTCGTTCTTAATGTAAATGGGGGAAAAAAAAAAAAAAGTTAAATGTGCTTCTCTGGTTTAGACTTGGCGTTCACATGTTTGAGAACTACAGGCTGCAGCACATATAGGCTGTGATGGCCTCAGGGTAGTGTGTCTGAGTTTCTCTCCCCGATCTTTGCACATTGATGCTGAACTGTGATGTCCAATGCACAATGGTTGTGCATATAACAGGAGGTAAATTAGCCCTATGTTTCTCCTCACAATTGAGTCAGTCCCACTCGAGCGCCCCTAGATTTATGCAATCATTTAGTCAGTGGGTCAGTCCGTCAGTGTTTGGGTGGAGCTTGTAGACGTCCCTTTGTCTGCTCCGGGACAGACACAACAGTGGTTGGCCCGGGCCCCTCACAATGGCTCCCCCACACAAAGGCACTTAGACAATAGTCTGGACTAGCATTGGGGGCTGAATTTGTATCCACCTGTACAAGACCGGAAACACTCCTCCCTCTCTGCCCTACACCCTGTTCCACAAATACACAAGGTGGTAATGTGCTGGTGCAGGTGTCCTTGTCCCGTCAGAGTATGACATTTATCAGGAGGGATATAAGACAGACACATGTGCAAAGGAGCAGTAGGGGTCATGGGCCATCAGAGTCTGGATTAGAGCAACCCTGGTGTCCCATAACACTCAACATGACAGCCAGAGCTTCTATGGGAATATTTAGAGGCTTCTATGGAACAAACCTAGGTTGGGGATTTTGAAAGGTGATTTTAATTTGTGTTGTTGTGCCTCTACGAACACTCCACAGACTTCCGCACACTATTGTGTCTCCTGGTGCATCAGGTTAAAGATTAAATGAAAGTAAAAAGATATTTAAGAGACAGACTACACCAAAAATACACATTTTTGTTCTGCATTATTTACTATACGTTTTACTGGCCATGGGGCTGTGAGATCAATGCAAAATAGTGAAAATATTGATAGCCAACATTCACCCTCAAAACTGAACTACTCAGTGAATTGCAACAGGTTTTTTTTTTCTTTTTAATTGATTGCAACACATTTAACCACACATTACAAAATGCACATCATATTTTTTTTCTTTTTAAATCAGGCTCAGTTTGCAACCATAATTATCTGAAAAAAAAAAAAAAAAAAAAACTACCAAAGATATGGTTTTACAAAATAAGAATAATAAAATGCCACTTTGGATAACCGTAATCGAAGCCCCATTTTTGTTCTACATAGAAAAGAAAAAAAAAGAAAAAAAAAGACATAAATAAGTTAGTATAATTTCTCAGTGTTTTTACAAAATTATGTACAATAGTACATTGCAAAGATTTACACAAATACACAGGCATGATGACTGCAACCATTCGCTGTCTAGGTTTACACTGGACTCTCCATCATAACGCATACTTTAGGCAAATAAAAGAGAAGCTTTTGGACGCGTATATTTGCATCCTCAGCAGGCAAACCACATGGGTCGAAAATAAATCTATGGAAATTTAAGGTTATCACAATGTAATACAATGTGAAGTCAGACAGAAGCAACCATGTATTTGGCATTGTAGGACATTCGGCCCATTTCAAACAGCCACATCCTCACCGAGCTATAGAGAAATAATAACATGTAATACATAATACACCCTGTGCAGTTTGTGTGGTCTTTGTCCTTCAATATCTGAGTACCTCTACTCTACAGAGGGAACTAAAGAGTCGATTCCAGGTTCACACTGATGCTAAGGCACCTCTGAAAATAAATAAGAAAAAAAATATATATAATAAAATTAATAACAAAACAAAAAAACAGAAGTGTTCAGTGTCTCATAAAGCATTTTTTTTGGGGAGAACTTGGATTTTGTGACACTGAAATGAAAAAATAAAATAAAAAGAAGCTCCATTTGTACCGTTCTTCACTGTGGACTTAAAAGGATGACGAGTGAAGACACACTGAAACTGTGAGAAGCCATGATTTGTAACTGTAGCAATGAGGGACTCTGCCTTTGAAAAACAAAACAGAACAGCATTTGGGAAACATTTCTTAAACTACACTGCAATTCTTCAAGTTAAATCAAAATTCACACGTTTTTACATAATGATTTGTTTTCAAATCATGTTTTATGTGCTACATATGGAGAGAAATAAAATAATATATATATATATATAATATATATTTATGTACACACAGGTAGTAAAATGAGCAAAAAAGGAAATCAAACCTAATTGCACACTGCTACATTGACTGCTTTTAGAGGCAGTAACTTTTAATTGAGTGCCACAACTTTTTAGTGTTTCTATTCAGTGCTTCAACAGCGTCCTCCCCGTCTCCAGGAGAGATGATATGTTTCTGGTGCTGTAGTTCCTCCTCACTCCGGCCAACACCGAGCTTTCCAGAGGGACAAGCCTCACAGGACCTGTAGACACACGAGTAGATGGTTAGGTCATTCTTTGTTTATAAGAGATTAACTTCAGAAATGCATACAACACTTCAGAAGTTAATAAGTTGAATTTAAAAGTCAATTCATGATTTTATTATTATTTTTTTTTAAGTGATCTCCTATACCTTCTGTGTTATGGAAAAAACAAAACACACATAGGAGAAAACAGCGACTGCCACTTCGGGCACTGCCTAATCTTCCAAGCACCCTTGATTTGACTGTCCTGGGCCCTCTTCGCAGATGTGAGCAGTAGCTACACTGTGCGCTGCGCGCACTGACACACTCCTACACACTCGAGACAGACAGAGCCAGCCCCTTCCCGTCCCCGCTCAGCTCGGCTGAGGGCAGTGGCTGCTGACGTGTTACTACTACACTGTGTTCACCAGACTTGTTTACAGTGCTCTGAAACACAAGGCGCAACCGTGGTTGTAGTAAAAGGCGGAAAAAGTGCAGCCACAAGTCACCAGATTATACCTAGTGGATTTATAAACAACCATACCATAGGCTAGCCCTGTGTACATGACACGAAAGTCAAGAAAGGAAACAGAAAAACAACCTAGGCGGTGGTGGGGGCAAGAGATCATGAGTGGAGCCATGATAGAAGTAGAACAGTGCGTAGTAAAGGGGGAAACCTGACAACGCCCTCGACGTGTTCGCACAAAAACAAAAACACCTTGCTTGTCAAATCCACGCACGCCCAAAATACTATTGACCTTGCACAATCACCGATTAGCTCAGGGGTTGCAGAAAGGTTACAACCACAAGAAATACTATTACAACTCCGAAGTGGTAACAAAACACAGTCTGACTTTGTTCACTTTGTTAAGCGCTCAAGACACAAAGTCAACACGCACAAAAACTACGTCCAAAATCAAATGACGTTTGGAAATGCTTGGTTGTGCCAAAACGTTTGGACAATTTTCTCAAAGCTTACCACTTTTACGTTTGCCTCTTCGGACTCTTCTTTCTGGGTGTATGCTCTGAGGAGCGGCTCAGACTGGGACAGCTCACCTCTTCTGGATTGCTGTGTGACCTCTTGTTTTGGGTCGAATGCTCTGTCAAGCAAAGGTTTTATGAATGAGTGAGTACAGTAGCAACTACACGGCATTTCGGTTGTGGTCTTTTTCCACATTAGCGGAGTATAGTTTTATTGCGTTGGAGATTTGCGCAAACATATTCAAGTAAACCGGGCTTAATAGAACAACAATCATTACCGTGGCATGCTTGCCTTTTTCTCATTCCTGCACACTGCTCCGTGCACTCCATCTGGCCGTCAGACCTGTCACAGCGATGGTTCCCATTTAAATCCACATGGTTATTCCCAGCAGAGCAAACGCCCTTCTTTCGATGCGGCTGCCTGCTGTAGAAATCCGGGACCGTTCTACTATCCACCAACTCCCAGCTTATCCGCGCATTGGAGAGCGGCGTGTCATTGGCAAAGTCGAAGCCCCACTTGTCCGTGGCGACCGCTTCTATCGCCTGCAAATGTCCCTTTAAATCCCGCTTTAACTCTTCGTGATCCATCGAGCCAAAGAGGTTCCTACAGGCGGAGGGTTTGGGGTGATCCGACACACGGGAGTCCGTCCTCTCCAACGTGGGGCTCCCGTTTGAAAGACGCACTTCTGACATTTTATCTCCTCCACAGAAGGTAAAGATGCGAGCGGCCCGGAGAGTCCAAATGCTTTACGACAGGAAAAACAACAAAAACAACAGGTATCTCCTTGACGCCGAGCGATATCCAAAACACGCGTAAAACGTCTTATGCCATGCGTACGTCACGGTGCAGTCGGTAATGGCCGCGGCGTTGTTCAGCCAAATGCCGTGTCCAGCGTTCATCAAAGCAAAGTGCAAAGGAACAGAGGCCGCTCGGTCAATGTAGTCCGGTTGGTGGGTAGTAAGAGAAGCTGCAGAGAAACCTTCAGTACCCAATATGGCGATTGAGAGACGTACTGGGGATTGAGAAGGGAGGTTGACTGGGGGAGAAGAAAAAAATGATTGACACAGCTATTTAAATACATAGGAGGCGCCCCATTGGTCCGTGCGCTTAGTCCCGCCCCTGACTTTAAGGTGGACCACATTTATGAAATCCATCGCGTTTTATCATTTTCGGACAAAACAAAAGCAAATAAAAGCTTTGTTTTCCTCCAAATTAGGGGTTTTGTAGAGATGAACATATATTTTGTATAAAATTATATTTTTAAAATTTATTTGTCTTTGTTTTTTTTTATTAGGCCACTTTTTTATTTGATTACAAATGTGTTTAACTACATTTAATATATTAATTTTAATGTGAGATTCCGCAAATTACACTGTATTAGTATGTCTATTTCACGGTTACAGAAAATCCTAAACTTTTACTAAAACACAACTAAACAATATATTAATGAATATATATTAAAGTGTCATCCACAGACAGTGTGTACCAGCCCCCATGGGCTTATATGACACCATCAACAATAATAAGGAAGACAGCCAATACCAGTAAATTATATATATATATATATATATATATATATATATATATATATATATATATATACTGTTACTATCACTCAGAATATAAAGTTCTTTGCCTCACTGTTGCTTTTTCAACAAAATTTGCCAGAGCAAAAATTTCATTTTTTAAATAACCAGCACAGCCCATCACCGTCAGAGAGCCAAAACAAATCAGGATTTTTACATTGAATCTCTGTGAACAAAGCAATTCTTAAAACGTTACATGTTGGACAGTAAACCAGAAAAGAAATTCATCCTCCACTACTTCCAACTCACACAAAGCACACAGTGCAAGTAATAATAATACTATAAGAATATATATATATATATATATATATTAATAATTCTAACAATAAAACCTTATTCCTTTTGCAAAAAAAAGTTTGTTAAAACATAACTATTTATATATTTAAATGTTTCCAAATAATACACTCCGATTAAAGAGTGTATTAAGATACTGTGTTGTTTGAAAGGCATATAATCATAATCATGTCATTTGACTTATGAACCAACACCTTACAATTAAAATAAGCAGTAACTGACCTGTATAGAAAACAAGTATATTTGTCTTATTTGTAAATGTAAGATCTATATAAATCTTTCACAGGCTGCCTTTTACACCAAGTGGAAAACAACTTTTTAAACTAAAAGGAGAAAGAGATTTTTGTGTGCATAATTTTTGACAAATGCTGGGATAAAATAAGTTCCTAGTAATGGAGCATTTTGAGAGAAAGTACGCTCAATTAATAAAGAAAAAATAAATCTAGTTTTTCTGAGACAGTTCACACTCCAACCCTGCATACTTTTACTGAATGTTTTATTTATTTATTAACATTTCTAGATCAAGCAAAAATGTCTCTCCGCATAATACGGCTTTATCAATGTGGTTAAGAAGTTATTAGTTACTCTTTTATTTTAATTTTAACTTTAAGTGATGTTTATGACGTCTCCGTTAGAAGAGACTGGGGCAGTGGCTCCGCGGGAAAAGAAACCCCACACATATCTGGGACAATACTGACCCCTATTGAATTAAACAGGTATTTAACAAAAATGTGAGATCCAATGTCGTCTTTGAATGAAACATCTGTTTTAATTATAATTTACAAAATCATATGTACATAAAACAATCTTCATACAATGACCAACCTCTGTATAACCCGCTGCACTGTACAAGAGATGGCCCTACCTGGCATGAAATTGCTTCACAGTAAATGTCTTTAGTAGTGTCCCGGGCCTCACAAACTGAGCCATTTAATGATGTAGAAGTTCTTCTTGCCCACTCGGAGCAGGCTCAGACCATTCGACAAAATGTGCAATTTTGGGACCAACACTTGTTCTGGATTGTCTACGTGGCTGTGATTTATGTGCACAGCTCCTTCCAATACCATACGATACCTGCAAAAAAACATAAAAAACAACAATACAGAATCTGAATGAGAATCATTGTTCTAGCTGTTGTCAGGAATTTGCTTTGGTGGAATCCTGCAGCATGGAATATGGATTGATGAGGATACTAAAAAGTTATAGAAGAATGTAGATAAAGACGAAACTAAGGAAAAAATAAACAGAACTAAAGAAAGATAGAAAATAATCTGAACTCTAAATTTACTAAATGCACATGTACGGACCAAACAAAGTGACACAAGTTGGTGGATTTACAAATGTACAATAAAACGGCAGATACACGCTATGGTCGGATATGACCAGGTTGTGTCAGTGACAAGTGAAATAATAGTGATTATGCCGACTGTGTCTACAACACACTTTTTAATGGAATAGTTAAATTAAAATGAGATTATTGATTAATCCAAATGTATTAATTAGATTATGGCTTAATATTTAATTTAAATTTTACCTGAGAAGACCCTTGTTTGCTATCTCAATAACTAAGTATATAGAAAGTTTCTGAAAGTATATCCTTTTTCTAATATTATAATATTTTTAGTGACATTTTACAAACAATATTGCAATCATCTGATAATTTTGCTGTAAGTTTCCACATGACCAACATTCATATTCCTGGCCACTATATACTGTATGAGCATCAATTTAAGGTTCTTTAATAGTCCTAGTACTGAAACTTCTTACCCCCTGGGCCCATCTGGGATGGCGTTGACCTTTCGACAAGCATCAATGACAGTGGTCCCAGGTTCGAACAGTGTCTCGTGGAAAGGCGCTTCTCTAAAGAGTTCTTGTAACTCCTCATCTGTCATCTCCTCAAGAGCCTCGACACTGTTGTTGTACAGGGCATACGTGCATCTGCAAAATAAGTTCATTAGTACCAACAATTCAAGTGATTACAATGTTCAAACGACGTAACTAAAGAAGTTTGAAAAAAGCTAACTTCGTGTAAAAATAGTGCAGTTGTGTAAATTTCCTTTAGCTTTCTGTGAACTGACGACAAAGGCGTAATATCAAGGGCGCCCTCTGGTGGCCAAAGTGAAGATTGCAATGGCATGCGGTTAGCGCTTGTGCTTCACAGCTAGATGGTCCGGGTTCTATTCCCACCAGGGACGGGGCCTTTCTGTGTGGAGTTTGCATGTTATCCCCGTGTCTGCGTAGGTTTCCTCCGGGTACTCCGGTTTCCCCTACCACTAAAAACATGTACAATAGGTTAATCCTCCAGCCAGATGTTTCTGACCACCAGCCTGGTGATGGGTCCCCGAGCGCTGGCCCACGCTGGCTGCTCACTGCTCCTACAGGTCCTCCCAGCGGCATTGAGGATGGGTCAAATGCAGAGAATGAATTTCCCTACGGGGATTCATAAAGTATACCGTAACCTTATGTCTCATTCTTTTAATGAGACATTAAATTGCACTAACTAAAAGCCCAGGGTGAAAAAGATCAGAACTTCAAGAGATAATTACAGAGATGTGCAATGTATTTATAAGTATGTGTGGATACCATTTTGCAGTGTCCAATTCATCAATCCCTTAAAAAATTAAATATAAATTACCGTTTTGCACTTTCGAGCCCCTCTTTCCCATGCACCAGTTTAGTCACTTCAGCGGCCAGTCGTTTATGCGCGAGACGTTTGCCTGGATCTTCCCTCTGCTGCTCCATTAGACTCTCGATCTCCGCCAGAGGCAAAAAAGTGAACAGCTTTAGGTATCTGGTAAGATATACACACACAAACATTTCAGTCACACAGTTTAAAAGATTGGAATAAAAAAAACGTCCAATACACACTTTTCTATTGTCGAGTCAGCCTGTCTAACAAAGAACTGGTAGAGTTCAAACGGAGAGGTCTTGTCCCTGTTGAGCCACACAGCATTGCCTGCCGTCTTCCCCAGCTTATCTCCTACAGAGCTCGTGACCAGTGGGATTGTCAGACCATACACGTCCTGTCCACTCACTCTGTAAAGGTAATGAAATGATCCATCAAATATTTTACTCAAGCTCGTACAAAAAAAGTTGCGGGGAAGATATAGAAAAAGTAAAGCCAAATTCACAGTAGCCCCAGGTGGTACCCTGAAAGCTGAATACTTGCAGTATTTTTTTGCAGAGGACCAAATACTTAAACAGATGGCACTTGGTGGTTAGATGGCATAGATGTAGGGCCGGGCGATATGGCCTAAAATCTATATCACGACATAAAAAATAAATATCCCAATAACGATGTAATTGACAATGGACAAATTACTTTAAAATCCCAGCCTTACGCCTATTGGGACAATTTACTCAGTGATAGATACGATATGGCCCAACCCTAATCGCGATATAATTTTTTATATTGTTGTGGACACAATATAATTTGTTATGCTCAGCTCCATCAAAGCAGCATTTACACTGACTGTGTAGGACACAGGGGCAGGTGCTTAAAAAGTAAAATGAAACGAAGGATGTAAACTGCTTGGTTAGATCATATTTGCGAGGAAATTACTATGGTGCTAATAAAAAGAAGGAAATATCTTTGCATTAATCTTCCCAATAGGCGTAAGGCTGGAATTTTTAAGTAGTTTGTCCATTGTTAATTAAATTGTCAAATATCGTTATGGTTCTAGGCCATATTGCCCAGCCCTAATCGTGATACAATATGCGATGCGGCCCACCCCTACATAGATGGCAACACACACAGCTCCCACAATACAATAATAGTAAAACACTTGTATCCACCAGCTCTAGCTGTACAATGCACTGTTTTTCGGCTTCTAACATAGGCTCTTATCAATTAAACATTCAGTTTATAGATTGACTATGGTACACCATACAATTTGAGCTATGAAAGGCTGAGATTTTTTTTTTTACTTGTGAATGTAGTCGTGTCCTGACATGAGGTTGCCCAGTTGGTCAGTGCCTCCCAGCTGAATCTTACAGCCGTATATTTGGTTGAGATGATAAAAGTCATAGGCCTGAAACACTTGGTACGTGAACTCAGTCAGGCTCATGCCCTCCGCGCTCTTGAGCCTGGACTGCACGCTGTGGCGGCTCAACATAGTGCCCATCCGAAAGTATCTGCCAGCCTGGGACAGGAAGCTCACCACGTCCCAGTCCTTGTACCATTTTAGGTTGTTCAGTACAGTCACCGTGCCTAGTTTCTTAGAGTTGATATGGAAATATAGTTCATAGTTGGTGAATATCCTTTGGAGATTTTCTCGAATACTGTGGGTGTTCGCCTCCACCGTCTCCGCAGACAGCGCGTCCCTCTCGGCCGTCTTGCCGCTTGGGTCTCCGATCTGCGCCGTGGCTCCTCCGAGAAGAGCCAAGACGTGATGCCCTGCCCCGCGGAAATGCAACAGGCCGATGATTGCGAGCAGGTTCCCCACATGGAGGCTGTCAGCGGTGGGGTCAAAGCCGCAGTACACCGTCTGTGACTCGGACTGGAGGAGCTCGGGAAGCCCCTCGTAAGCGGCGTGCTCCGGGAAAGAGTTCTTGATTACCCCGCGTTTGTTTAGTTGAAGTAATAGGCCACTGCAGACCGGAGCGGAACGGTGCAGTCTACTCCTAAGTGTGACGCAAACGCGCGATATCTGAGTGAAAACAGTGAAACGATGTCGCGAAACAGCGGCACAAGACCTCGCTATGGACGCAGCCATGTTGGACGATGTGACGCAAAACCAAAGAAGAAGGTTTAAGAGTGCTATAGCGCCCTCTAGTGCAAGTAGTTTAGATACAGGTAGGTCAACATAGAAAAACGAAGGTCAAATACGCACTAATATCATTATTTCTTTTGCATAACACGTTGTATAATGCACCTTTACACGACATTTATAAAATAATCAATTAAAATAAAAAAATAAAACCCACAGAACTTTACTTAAATTAAAAAAAGATATACAAAAAATTGAAAGAAAAAAGTTATAAAAGAAGTATATAAGGCTATGTCAGCAAAATAAACCCATCAATGCAGTGTTGGGCAAGTTACTTGTTTGTAACATATTCTATACTGGTGGTTACAGCTTTAAAAAATATGTTTATATGCTTGTATATTACTGTTTAAAAAATGTAGCCGAGTTACACTACTTTGAGTTATTTTTGGCAAAATAAAAACTGAAAATAGTAATAATGCCACCGAGCAAAAGTGCAGTCATAGTTTTCCTTCCTTATCCCCTTTCTCTCGTGTTTTGTTTTGACATTTATGCACAACTGCAGGTCTTATGAGTGTCCAACCTGTTTAGTACCATTAGTGCTGCATTCAGTTTTTTTATTAATACATTTAAGTGCACTTGTAACTTGAGTTATTGTAATGACTAATACATCCCCATAATTTGTTTCACTAATATATTCCTTAGTTACTGAAGAAAGTCATATTTTTGTAACTCGTTACTTCTGTAATAAGTTACAACACTGCATAAATGTATACTTTGATGTAAACATAATTGTGGTTCTGTCCCTGTATTTTGTTATGAAAATATGACAGAAAATGTATATATTTTCCCCTATATTTTTGTATGTACTATAGTTTTTCCTCTCTTAAAACGTACAACTTTGTGTTGGGCGCATGAGACTGGCGCAGAAGCTGAGACCAAATTTTGTGGATTTTAAAATTATTTATTTTGAAATCCATTCAATTAAAATTCATTTTAAAATGACTATACATGCATCACACATTAACAGTATTGTTATCAAGCCACAAAACACAAACTGCACATCCAAAGACTCTTGACATGACACTAGGTCACAAAACAGACTCCGACACATTTTAAATTAAAATATTTAATTCCTATTACTGCTGCCTGGCAAAATATAGGCAATATTTCTGTCGGTTCTGAGAAAAGATAAGTTAATTCATATTGTTATTTGAGCTTTTTGTGAAATAAGGCAGAGCATTGCAACATTATTTTTTAGACAATCATACAACAATGAGAGAAAAGGACATCGGTACTTTTCTACGTCCTGAGCTAGTTCAACAAAGGAAGACTAGGTTTCCCTGATACATGTTAGAAATTCCCTTGTCAATTCAACACAAAACAGACAATCCTAAGGGTAAGCAGACATTGTACATTTACACTCTTTCGTCTTTTGGGCGGCGTCTTTGAAACTCTTTCTGTATCCTGTGAATAAACGGTTGTTGCGAGTCCTTTTAAATTCAAGTTTTCTATGAATATCAATGTTGTTTTATGGCTGGGCACGTGTTAAGGCACAGAGTTTTGTGGTTTGATTCCCAACAGGCCGAATTCCAATCAAACATGACCAGGAATCAGCAAATGGGAATGCATTGAAATTGTATTGATACTAACAAGTGCTGTAAGAAAGATACAGTTGGAGGCAGCTTAACGGTCAATAATCTACTCATGGCAATGTATGATGGGTTACTTACACAAATAGCAGCAAATGAGGAGCAATAAATATGACAGTAAGTAGGGTCACACACAAAAAACAAAAATATCTACTGCATTTGAATAACTGCATGTCTATTGATTAATACTGCATGTGAGGTGGTGGCAAATGAATGACATTCAAGCAGGCAATAGTGGAGACTTTTTGGAGGGTCTATAGGCATTTTAACCCTACGTTCGTAATGCAAAACCTGAGATCATTAATAAAAGAGGCAATTATTAAGTCAGTGCGGATTTGTTGATCGTGAAATTTTGTTTGCTAAAACCAAACCAAACACTGATGACATAGACACGGGGAGAAAAGAAAACAAAGCCCAAACTCTGCTCATAGCTTACGGCAGCTACACATCTAAAATTAACACAAAGGAATGTCCCAAACGAGATTCAGATGTCTGGATATTACCCCATCCCATGTACTGTAAATACACAACGCACATGCCGATAGTGTTATACACTTCAGTAGAAAAAATATGATCACAATTGTCAGCAAAGAAGATACAGTAAAGATCTTCATCAACAATAAAAAAAAAATTCATTTAGGATATTTACAGTATGGATTATTATTAGTACCTTCTACATAGGGTCAACAATCCATTATTGGTAATATTTCATAGACAGTTCCATTCTCCAATTGATAAAAAGTATTTTTCATTTTATGCACATACAAAAACATTTCAGACATGCACCTTTTATCCACTGTCAATTTCTTAAAACAGGCCTATCACGGGAAGAGTTTCACCAGATAGAATCGGGGTGAACTGTTAATTGTAACACAAGTGATCTCATTCCTACATATACGTACATACGCAATTTAGGAACATAGTGTAGGTTTTAAATTGAACCGTGGTGGAACTGAATAACAATTAAGGAAGGAAACGTAAAGTTCAGATTGTGACATTGAGAAAAGACTAGGTCAAAAAAAGATGAGAATGATTGACGATGCGTTGACTGTGCTTGTACTTCTATTCCGTCTCTCTCTTAGCCCTTAGCTACCAGGACCCTGAACCGATGGAGTGCCAAAGTCTGTGCAAAGTTTTGGTTGAAAAGGCATTACCCAAAGTACTTCAGGTCACAGGCCGTCAGTGCTTTAAGTGTGCATTGTGGTGCTTTTTACATAGTGACTCTCATATCTCAGTCTTACTTTCAAGTTCCCTTAAATGCATCATCTGCAACTTGAATTTGAGATTTACAGATAATTTTCTTGCCATAATTATAAAATATGGCATCAAAAAAGTAACCCATGAACATGAGAAGGATCACAATCAGTATATATATATATATATATATTTTTTTTTTTTACAAAACATGACTTGAAAACACAAATTACAAGAACTGGTGATGACACAGTTCGATAATGCTGGGAGGATTTTAAGTAGCCAATGCGGAAACAGCTGCCTTATTGTTGCTGTGTACTTGTTTCCATTGTTACTCAAGTCACTTGGGTGTTATATTCTGTAAATATATCATGTTGGATGGCTCGTTGACATCTACTTTCACATTAACTGCTGGATTGGTGATGTATCATTAAAACATGAACACCTAGCTCACCTCAATGCATTAAAACATTGCATACATTGGAGATGCAGAGGCTCATTCTGCTGTGTGTAAATGATTTATCTGCCAATACAGCATCCTCTGGAGTGAGATCTCGACCAAAACAAGAGTGCTAGCACCCACTGTACAGCAGGGCCACCGCTCGGACACTGGCGCTTGTTGCTTTGGGGTCCAAGTGGTTCAACCTTGGCTTTAGGAGAACTCTTCTTCCTCTTTCCCTGATTGATGGAGATGTCTCTGGCTGTCCTCTGTTCAGTACATGTCTCTGTATATCTCCTGTAGAAGTGGGTGCAGTGAGGTGTCCTCAGTCTTTTTGATTTCTTGGATCAACTGAGCATGCTCCGTTACCAGCTGCCGTAAGTCAGCTAGTTTCTGCAGCAGTTTGGGGAACAGGAAACGGTCGTCCGGATGATTAGCCAGCAGATGGCGCTGTAACACCCTCACAATCTTCTCTTGCATGCGTTCAATGTGGCCAACATTCTCAAGGCCTGGGCGGTCTAAGCACAAACGCAAAGAGGAGACATATTGAGTACAAGCATATGTAACAAACAGCCCTTTGTTTCAATAAAGTAGAAACCATATCTAGATCGTTCCAAAAAGATTAGTAGGTTTTGCAAATATCCATGTAATATTTGTTATCAGATTGCGAAACTCATTGGGAGTGGATGCAAAAAAATAAATCAAACAGATCTATTGTAGCACATTTGACAGTATTGTTTTAAATATTATAAAATCTACTTTCAAAACAGTGCTTTTCTTGTACTTTCTTACCTCCACAGCAGATGATAGCAGCTACAAACAGAGCGATGTCGCTGTCGTCGAGCTCTAGAGAGTTGAACTTCATGGCAAACTGGAACTTTGGCTCCATCATTTCGCTGAATGGTCGCCGCAGACTTTTGAGGAACTCTCGGGTAATAAATCCTGAGCCGTAAGACACGAGCAGTCCGTCCTTGTTCATGGAGGAGGCCAACATGGCAAACATAGCCTCGTACACGCCGTACTTCAGTAGAGTCACCTGGTCGTTCAGGTCCAAGTTGGAGAATCCAGGAACTGACTTTGCAAATTCAGTAAGTTCAGTGACGGTTTCCACAGAGGTGCATTGGCAGCAGTGGAAGATCCGCACCTCTGCCTCCCGGTCCCTCAGCATCTCCGCAGAGCCTAACATCTTAGCCACAAAAGTCTGCTCGGCCAGCTGCAATGTCTCCATGTCGTGGATTACAAAAGGCTGTTAACAACACAAAGAATGCATTATTTTAACCATGAAAAATAATAGCATTGTTTGTTTAGTAACAACAGCAAAATGTAGTATACGTTTCCAGTGACATATTACATCAGCTTTCTATGAGCAATTGTCTAATAACTACATATATTATATATATATTAATGATAGAAATAAAAATGCCAGCTTTGTGTAATTCCATTAAAATACAGTACATTTATTGTGAAAATATTACAGAATATTTATGAACCAAAGACACACTATGACCTCCATTAACTTATGTAAATGCTGTAAAGTAGGTTCAGCAGCTCTGCTATGACCACAAGGTGTCGACACGGTCTCTGCTGAAAGGAGCCCATAGCCCTTATTGCTACTCTTGTATCTAGTATCTATACAATTACATAACTATTGTAGCTTTAAATCATTCTAAGAATCAGGCACAACACTTCTTGAAAAAAATTATTTGCTCAAACAGGAAATATCCCACATGGTGTTACTACTACTACTACACCGGGTTCTGTCTGTCACAGAAAATCTCTGACTCATAGTTACTATGATCTATGTAGTTACAAATATGTCCACAATAGCTGATTTACTGAAAGAAAAATTGACTGAAGCCTAATTCACATATAATCTAATAATAACAAAATACATGCAAGTATCTAACTTCCATTTTGAGGACAAAGTCAAAACTCAAGTCAAAAACAGTGAAGCCAGTTAAGCTTGATGCCAAAACAGCTGTAGATTAGATACGGTTACAGAGTTTTACTCAGACGTAGCCAAATCACTCCCTCTGAAAAACAATTTTCACAATCTAATATTTATGTGTCTTGACTTGTAAAGCCAAACGCTACACAACCAACCTGAACGATCATGTCAAAATAACAGCGTACATATCTATAAAATAATCATTTGAATGATTGAATGCCTTGTCCTCTAATGTACGGTACATGAAAACATAAAACGGTGACCCACAGGGGGGGTCGCAATTGTCAAAACTGTCTTTAGTTTGTACAGTCCACTGAAGTCCAGTGGAAGCACAATAGTTGTGTTTGAACACAACAGTGCCATTTCACACCTACACACAGCTATCTGTGGAATTCAATGTGGCTAGCATTGACAGCCATTTTATGGAAATAAAAAGAATACAATGGTAAGAGAATGTTTCTGAATGGGAGTGATTGTTAGATAGTCTTGCAGGCTTGGAAGGAGTGATCATTGCTTAATATGGCCTAATTTACAGAGTCTTTACGCTATTTTGAGCCAGACAGACATTCCTTTGTTCTGCCTGTGTCGGCTACTGATTGAGCAAGTTATTTCTGTAACTAACTGGGTAAACATGTTCTGTGAGGAATTGCTCCAATGTTGTATTAGGTCTCAGTGACATAAGTCATATTTTAAAATGCATGATAAATGAGGCAAATCGTGACGTACAGGCGTGCTGGTTTTTCCAGTGAGGATAGTCCGGGCCTTGGCTTTGTTCATGTTGAAGTTTTTGAGATAGGCGTCATATATCTGCCGAGCCAGGCTCTTCTGATCAGCCACCTGAGGATTCTCCACCTCCCTGTCACCAGTCCCCATCTCCGCCTTTAGTTTTAGCTTCTCCGACTGTGGCATTCGTCCAAAACGGATCGCTGCAGGGAAGCAAATGAGAGACATTGAAATACGCTTGAAATAATACTACACTCTGATTTTGCTGCAGTTAGCAGAACTTCACTGAAAGGTGCCAGATGGCAATGCACATAAGGTAACCTATACGTTATGGTAACACATTAAAGTCATTTTGATCTGAACAACTGTTGTTTTTCCACAAGAGCACTGGTATTTCTCAGACACCTTGATCCCATTTGAGTAATGAGATTAGATGTGAACTGTTTTTCACCCCGTCAGCAGTTTCCTCATGCTGCTCCAAAAGGTGCTGCTGAAACTTATAGATGCGCAAAATCAACCCTGAAGCCCACGATATAGGGCTATATAAAGAGAAGCTCTCTAATGCCCTGTGAGTGAGATGCCTGCTGGGATAACAGAAAACCTGAAGACCCATGAGACTACTGTTCACAAAGTGGATGGATCATCCAAAGTAAAGCCCTGCAGCAGGCGGCTGGGCAGGAGCCAAGTCTAATTAAGAAGTGATGAAGTGAGTGATGTTAAGCTGCGCATAAGTCCATTTGGTAAAGCACAAGAGAGAAGGCTAAGACTGGATCTGAGGTTGCAGCTGAATGGGCTGATATTGTGGATGCCTCCAGGATGGACTCCTGTGCCTACAATATACTATAAAGCTATTTTGAAATAATTAAATGTAATCAGAGACAGCAAGGAGAAATCAATAGGTGATCCATGTAAATGTAGAAGCAGGAGCCAAACATAGCACTGCAGCGGTTCTGTTGTCAGTAAGACCACCTTAACAGATCCAGTGTCACCATCTTCTCACATTTCTGTCCTGCTTCTCTTTAGTTACATTTTGGCCGATGAAATCTGATACACATGTACCGTAAGAGGAAGTGGAGCCGAGTAAAATAGTACTCTCATGAAAATACCCGTAGCAATGCCAGAATGTTGGTAATTGTTGATGGTAGTTAGCACAACGAGAAGCCATCACTATTTGTACACATGGACACTGGAGCGGATGTGAGCTATACATCTGCTGTAGTAACACATTTGGAATTATGATTAAAGCGTGGTTTGGATCGCTCAGGAGGAGAAAGCCCCTCCCCTCACTGCTGCTCAGCGCTGTCAGCCAGAGGAGAAGACGCAGCTCTCCTCTCCTCTGTCCCGCACTTGACTTCTCAATAAAACTACGTGATGGAAAGAGCATAACAACCGTTTTCTGATCGTTTTTCAGTAAAACCTTTTGATCGAATTAAACTGTGAACATCGCCTGTGTTGCACGCCGCATTTACGTGGAAGCTCTATAAACGGACTGTAGCTGGGTTGCAACCCGAAAAAGTGAATATCTCCGCAAACATTTCACCAAATTACACGAAACAAAAAGTGTTGTGATGCCGACGCTCCCGTGCCTCTATTCTGATGCATTTCATTGGCTCAAAGGCCGACAATTGGTGCAAAAACACCCTTCTACCCGAAAATAGACGTATACGCTTTCCCGGCCTCAATGGTAGAAATGCTGCAATGCTTTCCCGGCCTAAATGGGTTGAATCGACAGTACAATGAGAACAAAAGAACAGGTCAGATATAACCCACAGGTGTGCTGTACAAACATGATACTGAACACCTTGTAACGGTATCGGATTGCTTATGTTAAAATAAGTGTGTACCAGCTCCTGGCACCGGTGCACTAAGGACTGTTGAACAAACCCAGTGTAACCTGAACGCCCACATCACATCAGCTCTGTGCTCGTGGACCTGCCTGCACGCACCATTGTGGGACATGCCCACGGACAGGCACTTCTGGAAGCGGCAGTATTGGCACTTGTTGCGGTTCTTCTTTTGAATCTTGCAGCGGCGCTCGCACTTGTCATACTCCAGCTTCAGTCTGATCGTCCTCCGAAAGAAACCCTGGGAGAACCAAGCAAAAAAACAGTCATTAACAAAACAGTTATGCTTTGATTTTATTAAAACAATAACTCAGTCAGACAAAAACTTAATTAGTTTTCCCATTACCACAGCTGGACATACAGTATGTTCTTTCATTTGCAAATAAATGTGACAGATCTATCACTTATTCAGATATAGATCATGGACCAATGATGAACCTTTCCCGTAAGATATGTATCTTGATGTGCAAGTGATGAATAACAGATTTTCCTATTCATCTTATTCCGGAAATTCGTGTGGGCGCCACCATGAACTGTAACCTTCACTCGTATTAGTTTACATATGACCGGAGAAGTCAAGATGAAGTCAGTTCTGCACGGACACAAAGCCGTTTTTCGGCCGTGCAGAGAAACAGTGCAGTGTTGACTAGTTGGAAATTTTACACACGTCAATCTACTAAGCATCAGATTTTAGCAGTGAACATTTTCCCTCGTTCTCCGCTTAATGAACGGACTTCGCGCTCTAGCGTTAGAGTCAATACAATGGCAGGGCCGATCCGTGGCAAAAAGAGGCAAAAGTGGGAGGGTGAATTGTAACCTACATGCAATGACACTTTTTAACTTGGGTGATCATTTTCAATTTACACTTCATTGCTAGATTACTCAAGGAAATGATACAAACATAGCCATCAGCGACAGCCATCCACTCAAACAGCACACAGGCAAAATAAGTGACTTCATCCTGTCCGGGCCTATTAGTATCTTACAGCATTAACGAATATAGTCGATGTTGGGAGAAGTAAACAACCCAATAACACACGGATAAGAGCTGGACTTTGAACCCAGATTGTCCTTCATTATGAATTATGGCAGATTAGTCTGTATATGTTTTTCCGAGGACGCTTTTTTACTTTTAACTATAGTGATGTTGCCAGATTTGATAGTTTTACAGCTTGACCACTTCACCTCACAAGACCACGGGTCAAATAACTGAACTCGGCTCACATTCTGCATGTGCACAATCTTTGAAAGATGAGAGCGTGAATGGCCGTCATTATGAATAACTGAGTAGTGATATACTTTTAAATATATACTGTATTATATGAAAGAGTAACTACAGTACAGGACAATAGTAGCAGGTGAGCAAAAGTGCTGTTTACACCAGTCACGACACATGTCACCAATATGGATTAAGTACTTAACAAGAGAAAGGCTTATATGAATGTAGTTGCTTTGGAGTAGGTACCTAAACGCTGGTGGACCACAATTAGAAATCTTTATATAAAACAAAAACATAGTTATTGTTACATAAACAGTAAGAGACTCTTAAATCAATAAGGTTTTCACACAAGGGGACTAAACTAGAATGAAATGAAGCAAAATGTGACAGAGTAGGGCAGCTCACCTTGCAGCCCTCACAAGCATGGACTCCGTAGTGGTATCCAGAGGCGCGGTCAGCACAAACTCGACACTCCAGGTTCAGTGTGGAGGTGGAAGTGGAGAAGTCGTCTTGGCCTGCAGCCATCCCGAACACCACTGAAGAAGGGCTGGAGGCAGGAGTCAGGGCATCTACAGGACATACAGGGTAACAAATGTAACTGTAAATGAGTGTTTCATCAAAATCTGGCCTACTGCCTATGGTAGCACAAATACTGTAAACGCAGTGGGACAAATGTCAAAGTTTGTTACAGAGCTGAAAATGGACACTATCTTAACTTTGTGATGAATTAAAACAAATCAAGGGTCAACACACTAATAAGTATTTGTCCAGGCAAGGCATGTTTATTTATTTCATACACAAGACAACGCAATTATCCTATTACTGTATAAGCATAGATAATTAATAATTAATTTGATTGTTTATGACATGATTTTTTCTGTATGTAGAAAATTGCCAGTGGATGAATTTAGCGTTTAACTTGAGAAAAGGTATTTGTAGATGGTAGTGCGGTTCATTTGGTAACTGGAAAGTTGATGGTTCAAATTTCGCGTCTCACAATTGCAGACAGAAGCGTCTTTGGGCACTTCGCCCCCGTTACCTGTGTATGACAGTAGTGTGTGAGTGTGGGTTGGTGGGCTGATTGGCAATAATTCATTGAATTGAATAATTCAATGTAAAGTATATACTTTACAAAACTACTGCATTATTGATATTATCTGACCCATCTTTTAGTGATGCTGCAGCAACCTGTCAGCAGCAGTGGGTGAATTCAGTCCTAGATATTGAGCCAGAACATTGGTCAGAAACACCTGCCGGAGGCCATTTCAATAAAGTTTTATTTAATGCCAAAATAATTGGACAGCACAGTTTGACCTCAGAGTTGACCTCAACTCTGGCCTTATCCAGACAACAGTCCCTCTAACTCAAATATTGTAAGCATTTATAAAGGATATGTGGGGATGTAGTCAGCTCCCAGTCAGACACACGTTACTGGAGTTGTATTTCTGATCCATCTCACAGATGACGGGTCACATGGTTCATCTTGGTCTACTTTATGAAGGGAACATGCTGGTACCCAAATAGCAGGGATAAAATGGCACCAAACAGTAACCCTGAGTCACATGAATGGAAAGAGGGTAGCGCCAGAAGTAGGATAAGAAGCATTTGGAAACTCGGCTATGCTGAGTTGAGTATGCCACTGTATATTTGGCCTCTCGGCGCAAGCACCCATAAATCCTTGCACCCTCTTCTGTGATGTCATCTCATGTTTTCCGAGAGCCCACACCATTTGTACTCCTCTCTCGCTCTTTTTCACTGTTGATTGGTGATTAGTTTTGGTTATCAAGGTTAGCACAGTGTTCCTAGCTCTCCTATAGTCTTGTTACATCATTTTGTAGCAGTGACATAAATATCCTGGACCCATGTGTATTCATAAGAAAACGGACGGAAAGAGGATGTTTCCGGAGAAGGGCTACACAGTGCCTTGGGAATGTGGGGATTCCTCACTTAATGTGGAACGAACAGATGGGTCTGACAACAACAACAAAAAACCTTGGAACAATCATTGCATAAGCAGTGCATAGTGTATTCTATCTTATACTGCATAACTCTGAAAGGCTTCCTCTGAAGTAAACGTGAGGAGGAAGAGATTTCAGGAGAATAACAATGATGGAAGTACAGTGGGTCCTGACCTTAACAATGCCTGTGGTCCATGTATAACCCTAATGTTATTCATTAAGTACATTTTTCAGAGAATGCAAAGAACTAAAGTGAAGTAATATTATAGTAATATCATATTACGACCGAGGATCAAGACCATTCTAAACTACTCAGGTCTACAAATGATTCGTAACTGCCATATAAATGTGGCCATTTACTGTATTTAACCTCCCGTCAAACTTTACCTAGGATCGTAGACCCTTCTGAACCATTGCTGGAGGACTGGTACTCGGGTAAATCGAAGGAGCTGATAGTGTCGTTGTCTATGGACTGGGAGATGTCCTGCAGCTCCTCCATCCCTCCCATCAAGTCCTCGTTAGCACAGCAGGGACTGCCCAGCCTCGACTCCCCCAAAACCGGCTCCTCCAGAGGGGACGGTGGGCGGTACGAAGTCTCCATGTCGACCATCGTGGGGCTTCAGAGGAGTCACTCATCAGACTGAAAGGGGAGGAACGACAATAGCAAATTAACGTTTTAGAAATGCCGGTTGGAAATTATTCTTTTTACAAATAAGGATAAATTCATAGTTCTCATGGGACATCATGCCTATTTGCTAACATTGTTAAGGGGGACTCAAAATTGCATTAAAATAAAAACACATTATCTTCTGCTTCTGCTAATGGTGATAATAATAATACTAATAATAATACTACTACTAATAATAATACTACTACTACTAATAATACTGCTGTCTTTAATGTGTGGTCAACAAGAAACAAAAGGTCAAACACTTATCTTTAAACAGATAGGCAGGTACAATTTCCCCAACAATGCCAACACATTCGGGCCATGAACAGAAAGCAAGGCAAATATTCAAACTACAGTCTTCAAGATAACTTTAAGATCGTTTTTTTAAGGGATTGGCATCCTATAAACACAGAAAAGAACACCAGTCTCTACTATTACATAAAGTACAAATGCCTGTAGTCCCACACTGAAAAAACAAGCAGGCATTAGAGGCCTGAAAAGATCTACAAGCATAACACAGGCTGCACCACACCTCCGGGACACCCAATCCTGTTCCCAGTAACTCTGCGATGTTGCATGTCCCAGAGCAGCCCAGTAAGACGGGGGCACTGTTTGGACCCATGAATTTAGGTCACTAGGCTGGCTTACAGGGTGCTGATACGGAACCGACCGTGTGATGCAAGCAGAGAGGACGTAACCTGCTGAATTGCTAAATGCTAACGAAAAAGGAGCTACTGTTTAGCGCTACATAAGATTTAATAGTTATCCTTAGCTAATGAAGCTTACAATGCATATTTAAACTTTTGACATCCGTATGTAAACTGGGTCAATCTCCCATAAGCTCTTGCCACCAGGCCTCGCTAATGGCATCAAACCAGGCAGGGGTGCGAGGGGGGCGGACACAAAACTGAAGGGAGGGCAGGTTGAGAGGATTTAAGTAACAAACTCCCCCCTCTTTTCGGCACCACCACACACACACACACTTTAGTTTAACGACAGTAAGTTGGCCCGCACAGTGTAAAAGCCTGCCTGCTAGGTGACAGTGAGAGTGACAGCAAGTACAACAAAACTCAGAGCAAGTCAGTGCAAAACAAAACTCGATTATTTTAACTAAACTATTTGTGTGTGAAATGAGGATGAATGAGATTAAGCTTCTTGGACAGCATGCAGATACAGCTATTCTGATGGCCTGGGTTATGTCACAGAGTCTGCCTAATATCTCTCCCTACACCTCACCCCAGTTCATACCATCCTGTCGACTAAACAAAAAGTCAAACAACAACAACATCATACAAAACCATAATAAAGAAGGGTATTTGATCACACCAATAATACTTAAAGAAAAGTCCATAAGAGTACAAAACAGTACTGCCATTTCCAAAAACCTAACCGATTTGCTGTTCTTTCTCAATCTGAACTTTCCCATCAGCTGCCTGACCGAGTGGATCTACAGATCAACCAAAGGTGCAATACAGTAGGTCACTGTCATGTTAACACAGTATGCATGACTGGGGTGTATATATGATACACAAGACTCAAGTCATGTGCCCCCTGACCCCCAGCCTGACCCTGCTGTTGTCATGCCGTTACTACAGTACAACATAAACACAGACACACTTGGTCCAAGTGAACAATATGGACCAGAGCGGTCTCTGTGGTAACGCTGTGTTGAGTCACTCACTCCTGCTGAGGGAGAGCAAGTCACACATGTGTGCTCAGAGTGGCACAGGCCAAAGGACAAGAGGGGACTCTGATAAAAGGAGCGCTACAGGGTAGCGATGGTGACGTCAGGCCAATGTTGAAGAATTGATCATGGACTAAAATAGCAGCAACAGGCAACAGGCACAAAACGGCAACTACAACTTGTTAGCACTGCGTGCCCCGTCCTATACAAATCAATATGACGGTCTACCTCAAAAATAGGTTAACTGTGTATTAAGCTGTAGCATCAGGGATCAAAGGCTTGAAGAGATAATATTTTTATACGATGTTTTGTTCCTTTGGCTATTTAGCAAACTAACCAAAAGTTTTCATTCAGTGCAGTATAAAGGTGTGGTTTCCCCAAAAAAGTCCTTTGTTTCAGGGAAGATTGAGACACAGCGACCCCCACCCAGTCCACTGGCCACATGGTCAATAAAGGGTTCAAATTACAAGGGAGACCAAGGTGGAGCTGAATGCACAGCTGTGGGAGCCAATGGGAACGATGAAAACATTACATGTGGTCTTAGACTCATAAATCTTGTAAACAATGGAATGTGTAAAAATACTGTGCTTCCCCAGGGAAGAGTCAGTATGCCCATTGGGAACGGCTGCTGACAGACACATTTGATAGGGCACTGGGAAAGACAGAATTCTGTATTAAGATGACATGTTAGGGAATAAAACGTCTAAGTTGAACTCCTTGATTTGTCATCAATTCCTGGTATGTATTTTTATTAGTTTTACGTAAGAGTAGATTTTGACGGTTCTGAACTCCTTTTTCAGTTTGAATGCGCAGTGTTGTCAATTAAAGGTAATGTTTAAAATAGGGGAAAAGTAAACTCGTCGTAGTGATACTCTTTATTGTGTACAAGGACAACACAGGAAAACGGCTGTTTTTCTTCATTTTGGTGACCGCGACGGGCTGAAGGGGGTGCTGAAGAGCCGTCAAACGGAGACGCGACGAGGTTCGGTCTTCGAGAAAAAAAAAACCCACTTTTGCGGCAGGCATACCAGGTCCTTATCATTCCACATCATACAACAACAATTTCATGGACGTCCATCTAGAAAAGGTAAGACTGCTTTTGACCCCTACTATTGTGTGAGTCTCAAAGTACGTCTATTTGGCATATTTTTCCAAATTTTAGATTACTTTTTAACGGAGTTGTCTGTTGTGTGGTGTAATCTGTGAATTGATGGTGGAATTAAGGAAAGAAACGTTATAATTTGATATCTTAGATACCACAAAAAAAAGTGGGATAAATTGAAATTACGAGTAATTAACGGGCTGCGCGTTGGGGTTTTACCCCTGTAAAAGCTGAAATGCACGTAGGCAGAACCGCCCAAGGCCGTGGACGCACGGTCTGAAATAAAACGTTGAAATATAGTCGTTGACAGATTTGGGGTCTGTCTAAAATAAACGGTTGGAGGCCGTTAGGACGGGGATCCTATAAATTCTACATAGAAACAGGTTTGAGGCCTTTAGAACGGGGTTCTATAAATTCTAAAAAAAATACGGGATTAAGTGGTATAAAAAAATTAATTAATAAAAAAAAAAAAAAAAAAAAAAAAAAACGAAAAAAAAAACCCATAGTGAATTCGGTGAATTTATGTTTGGTTTTTGGAAATCATAAACGGTATTAAGGTGAGTTGGAGTGGTGGTAAGTATAAACTTGTGTGACGCGACGAGGAAGGTAAGAAAATGCTGGAATTAATGGACTGTGAAGGTTGGGGGAAGGCAGTCACAGAGGCGTCGCCTCTCTTAACAAAGACCACGCGAAAAGACTTGAACAAGGCGATTTTGGCCTGTTTTCAAGGCTTTGAGCTGCTTCAGAGGGACCCCACGGTCCCACATTCACTGGAGTTTTTCTGCGGGGTTTTGACTGGTGCAGTGGAGTTCTGCACGAGGGAATTGCAGGACGAGGACAAATTAAAGGGGAGTAATGGACTCTCGAAGAGTGAGAAGAAACTGCTGAAACTCACGATCAGTAAGTATCAAAAACTGAGAAAACGCATCGACCCGGTCCTTGCACTTGCTTCAGCACAATGGTTGAAAGAGAGACAGGTTTTTTCCCCAACTCAAGGGGGAGGGGTTCAAAAGTCCCTCCCGAGAGGAGGGGCTCCCGCCGTGGAGCCGAAGGCCCCTGCTACAATCTCCCCCACTTCAGGGGGAGGGATTCAAGAGCCCCTCCCGAGCGGAGGAGCTCCCGCTTTGGCCCCACAGGCCCCTCCTCCGTATGACCAGAGCGGAGCGTGTGGGTCCTCTCTATACCCACAGTTAACCCTTCATGGACTGGTGGACGTGGACGTGGCGGCTTCAAACTTGTTATCAGCGGACGAGCATAAACATGTTAGGTCCTTGATAACACGCGCTTACACTGACTCCAAGACAATACCAAGGGATCCAGGCGGACAGTTGTGGGGGACAAAGGTGGTGGAACAAACAGAAAAATGCGCCAAGGAAACAATGCAAGCCCTTGAAGAATTGAAGACACACTCGCTGTCTCAGACACAGAAGGTGACTGAAGATCATCTAAAAGCGCAACAACAATTAATGGAAAGATTTAATGAAGAGACGGAAGCAAGAAAGGCTGAGGTTCACGAGCTGACTGAAAGGCTACAGGAACTTGCGCTTAAGGCCAACGTGGCCCAGCCGGCCCCAGTGGTGAAACAAAAGAAGAAAGTAACTGAAAAGATTAGTCTTTCCCAGTTCTCGGATGATAGCGAGGACGAAGGCCACTGTCGGGCCAATGTGGAGTCATACAAAATATCGGATGAATTAAGCGCACTTTACACCGAAAAAAGAGGCGCTTTGGATCGCGTATTTGAACTTAAGAATAGAGACTATGAGGAGGATGAGGAGGAGGACTGGAAAGTGGAGCTGAAACAGGCAAAAAAGGTGGTAGCGGACCTACAGGTGAAAATTGAAAAAAAGACTAAGGAATTGGCCAAGCTCCCACAAGGAGCTACATATCGAGGTACTTATCCTCTTATTCAGACGGGACCCCCAGTAAATGCAGGGGGCCCGGTCCCTGTGGCCTATAAACCACTGAGTAGTATTGAATTACGACACCTTAGGGACACCTTACCCCCCCTACAAGAAGGGGGCAAAAAATGGTTTAGCACATTACAGCTACAATGCGCCAACGCGCAGCTGGCGGTCGGCGATATCAAGGGCCTGGTGTCCGCGTGTGCAGCCCCTCACGCTGTAAGCCACCTACTGAGAACCGCGAACCTGCACAACGCGCAGGTCCATGAACCCTTTGATCCACTGGCAGAGAATTTCCTGACAGTAGTGGATCTTATGTATCCACCACCATCCCCCCAACCTCCCACATTCCCATCATTTGTACCGGGCACCTGCCCTACCCAATTTCTGGATAAATGTATCCAACTTTACATTGCATCCATGCATGTACACCCGTACAGACACCCACAGACATCCTGTCTGTTCCTTCAGAACGTGCTGGACGTTCTTCCAGAACCTATTAAGACCTGTCTGACCAATGTCCCAGGACTGACTTCAGACTCAACCACATTTCTGACTCATTTCAAACATCACGCTGAAATTTTCAACAAAAAACACAGTGCCAGACAAAGTAACATTGAAATCATGCAGGAAGACCTGCTGAAGAATCAGCTTAACCAGACACGGCAGCAATTAACGGCTGCCAAACAAGATAACAAAAAGACACAAATGGTGGCAACAACTCCCATACACACACCCCTGACACCTGTCCCTACACCAGCAAGCGTCCTATACGCCTCCCAGAATCAGCCCTTAGGGCCAACATCACAAATGCACATTCATGTTCACGGGATAGGAGGACACTCAGGGGGTAGGGGTAGAGGCAACAAAAGGGGACGATCAAGAGGCAGGGGGTCCGGCGGTACGGGCTATGGGGCTATTGGAGCTGGGCGGGGCCAAGAGCACAACCAGGCCTGCTTTCACTGTGGGGCGCAGGATCATTGGGCCAGAGACTGTACCCAAGGTGGCCTACAGGCGGGCTGCTTCAACTGTGGGGACCCCAGTCATTGGTCTAGGGATTGTCCCAACCCACCTGCTCGTGTGCCTTTGGGAGGAGCGCGTGGGGCACCACAGCTCCGACATCCGGCAGGGGGACCTGGCCGTTCTGGACCAGCCCCGTGGTTTCGTGGGGGCGGTGGTGGCAACTATCCAGTACACGACACTCATGGTTGCCTCCCATACGGTCAAGAGGACTTCTACTAGGGGTGCCCAGTGAGTCCTGGACCCACCCCAGAACCATTTGTCCCAGTAGAGGTGGGTGGGGAAACGTTGATGATGCTCGTGGATACGGGAGCTACTCATTCCACGACTAGAAAAGCAACACCACACATGCTAAGTGACAAAAGCATTAACCTTTCAGGACTCACGGGAAAGGCAACCCCTCTACGCATGACCAAAGAACTGACTTTCAAACTGGCTGGACAGACTTTCAAATCGTCATTGATATATTCACCCCAGACTCCGGTGAATCTGCTTGGTCGAGACATCCTTCAAGCTACAGGAGCCATTATTAACTGTTCCCCTGACGCCATGTATGTTACGTGGCCAAACGGATATTCCATCACCTGCACACCGGCACGGTCGCATGGACTTTATGTTTTTCGGGAAGAGCGTATGGCTGAGGGAGTGTCAATCTATTGGCTACTCCTAGAGCCAGGGACTCCTGACATGACTGGACTCTACGCAAAAATGCTCGAATGGAAACCATGGTTCACTATGCTCCACCCATATGCCCCTCCAATTGATCCACTGCACTGCACTCTCTTCTATGACAGAAGTGCTGACGCCCAATACCAGTTGGCTTTTGATAGTGAGGTTAGAGGTAATACATATACTATCACATCCACACATTTGTATGTACATGAATCAGGTGTTGTTGCCCCAGTTGTTCTGCCGGAAAACATAAAATGTTTCTATAAAAGAGACACTCTTACTGACCCACACGTGTCACTGTTCTTAGGCCCTGGCCATGAGGCCAGGGAGTTGGGTCCCCTAACACATAAACTTAACAAGGTTCTGGACTGGGAGCAGACTGGTATGGATGGGGTAATGTACAGTTCAAGTACACAGGCATACAAGGTCGAGTTAGGTTTAGCGATAGACGAAACAATGGCTG
Organism: Proterorhinus semilunaris; assembly: GCA_021464625.1. NCBI lineage: Eukaryota > Metazoa > Chordata > Actinopteri > Gobiiformes > Gobiidae > Proterorhinus > Proterorhinus semilunaris. Next base: position 22,695,054 of record CM038356.1, on the reverse strand, counting down.
AAGAAGAGATTCTTTCTCGGTCTCATGGCCGCGAGTTGACCGACCATGAAGGTGCGGAGGACATGTTAAAGCGCTTCTCAGAGGACTTGTGGGCGAGGGGCCCATCGGACATCGGTTATTGCACGAAAGTGGACCCGGTAACTTTGGATGTTGCCCCGGGGTCTCGTGTTTATGTCCCGCAAAGACCTTTTCGTAAGGACAAACAGCGGGAGGGCATTGAAACTGCCCTAACAGACTTATGGGAAGCTGGGGTATTAGAGCTTTCTGATTCTCCTTGGAATACTCCTTTAAACCCAGTGCCAAAGCCTGATGGCACTTTTAGACCTGCACATGACCTAAGAAAGGTAAACGAAGTCACAACCACACCTCTCTTGCCTGTTCCAGACCCTCACAAATGTCTCTCTATCCTGACTCCTGTGATGAAGTACTTTACAGTCATTGACCTGAAACATGCATTCTTCACCATTCCCTTGGCTAAGGAGTGTAGATATCAATTTGCATTTACATATGGTGGAGTGAAATTGCAGTACAAGGTCTTACCTCAAGGTCATCGGAACTCACCAGGAATCTTCAATAAAGTTTTGAAGGACTGTTTGTCCCCTATTGAAGTACTTCCCGGTGCTGTTGTGTCACAGTACGTTGATGATATTTTAATTGGCGCTGAAAGTGCCAAAGATTGTTTGGACGTGACGGCCGCTGTCCTGTCACGTCTCCTTGAATGTGGCTTTAAGGTCTCAAAGGAGAAGCTACAATGTTGCCGACCCCAAGTTCTCTTTTTGGGTAAGGTTATTTCGGCTGGTCATATTACCCCTAGTGCCACCCAGAGGCAGTCCATTCTTACGGCCGACCGTCCGGATACGGTACGGTCCCTTCTTTCCTTTTTAGGGTTGGCGAATTACTCCAGACACCATGTCTTGGACTACACAGGTAAGACTGCTCCCTTGCGAGAAATCATCCGCGCAGCTGGGGTTCGAGATCTCCGAGCCTCCCTGTCTTGGACGGAGGAGGCTGACAAAGCCTTTACTGACCTAAAGGCAGCTTTGGCTTCCTGTGCGGACCTTGCCATTCCTGATTACGGTAAGCCTTTTCATCTTGATACCACCATCACCAATTGCTCCGGACATGCGGTCTTGTGGCAGAAAGGAGCGAGTGGTCAGCGTAATATCATACTTTACGCATCCACCTTGTTGGACCCAATTGCCAAGAAGGCCACTGATTGTGCGCTGTTTGCTGATACATTGGCTTCCTTATTGAAGAAGGTGGCTCATGTAGTGATGGGTCATCCATTGGTGGTGTATACCTCTCACTCGGTGGTAGCTTATGTACAATCTAAAACCTTTGCCCTGACTCCTCAAAGACAATTGAGACTTGCAAGGGAACTGACTGCCCCAAATTTAACTTTTGCTGCCGATGACGCTTCTAACGTTTCGGCAGGGCTGACCCTTACTGGCTCCCCACATTGCTGTGAGTCTTTCTCTCAATCTCAGGTTCGGATTAGGCCTGACTTGTCAGACCAACCTTTACCGGGCTCTCGTTTGCTTTTCACGGACGGACATTGTCACAGGCTCCCGGATGGGTCCCTGTCAGCTGGGGCTGCGGTTGTTGAACTTTCGCCACCGAACCACACTCGCACAGTTTCCAGCTGGGGCCCCTATGGTGGCTCCTCCGCCCAGTTTGCGGAGTTGATGGCGCTGAAATTGGCGTTGGAGGTTGCTTCGGGTCAGCGTGTCACGATTTACACCGACTCGGCTTATGTGTGTGGCCTAGTGTTGCGTGATTTGTCGTCTTGGAAAAGGAACGGCTTTTTGACCGCTAAGGGCACTCCTGTAGCCCATAAAGAACTTTGCGAAGAAGTAGCTGACAGTCTGTTGCTCCCTGCTGCTGTGGCGGTAGTGAAGGTTCCTGGTCATTCTAAGGCGGACACAATGACTGCCATTGGCAACAGGGCGGCGGATGTTGCGGCGAAAATGGCGGGTTATTATCATTTTGACTCTCCCGGTGAAGGGGAGTGTACTCCTTTGATGTTGGTAGGACTTGTTCAGGCTCCTTTGTTGGAGTCCTTGCAGCTGGTCTCGGATGTATGGGTCAGTATTTCTACAATTGACGGTCATGATGTTGCTCTGACTGACTCAGGTCATCTCTGGATGCCCATGGAAGTGTGGGATCGCTTGGGAACCTTGGTGGAGAACTTGCCGCCAGGCAGGGCGCACAGCCTTAAATTTCATTTAGACACCTTTTGGAAGCCCCACTTAACGCCTGTTGCTTTTCAGGGACTTCTGAGTGTCGACGAGTGCCGTTCTTATCATGATGAATACGGTGAGGACTTTTGGTCACGAAATCGCCTTGCTGACGCGTACGTTGATGGGGTCTATCGTGGCCCTAATGGCCTGCCATTCTTGACGCCATCAATGGAACAACGTGTTCTAGAGGAAATACATGGTTTGAATCACCTTGGTCCGAAGGGCATGGCCAGCATCTTGGAACTTGTGTTTGGCAGGGCCATGCCCGGGTGCCTGCCTAAGTCTAACTCAGCGACCTTGCCTGAAGTTACTAACATCTTCCAGTTCAGACCGTATTTTGAGGCTCTCAATACACTTTTGAAGGAACTAACACCCATTGTGGCGACTGACACCACTGTTTCTGATTACACAGCGGACTTACCATCGAGGGTCTACATTAAAAACCACACCAGGACCTGTTGGAACGCTCCCAGATACTTAGGACCTTTTGAAGTGACTCAAAGGACTGCCACCGCAGTTAAGGTTGAGGGGCGTGACAACTGGTACCACTGGTCACACTTGAAGCCCTGTTCTGAGAAAACTGGCTTACATTGGACTCATACGCATCCCAGACGGTTGACACATCCTGCTGAATATGATAGTGGGTCTAACAGCCCCACTGAAGGGGGTGGGGGACACCAACCCCAACCCAGACGATCACAAAGACATAAAAAAGACTAACAAATATGGACTTAAGGCCTGGGTTTTAAAACCAGGACCTTTAAGGTGTCCATACGGGGTGTGGGCCCTGACACTTGCTCTTTGCTTGCTCATCATACCAACAGTAATAAAAATAGACGATCCACATAGTTGTGAGGGACGGGTCAGAGGACACCCTATCAAAGAATTGAAATTGGCCCTCTACAAGGTATGCAAAGAAGTAGGTAAAACACCTGGAGAAAATCTGGTCATCTACTGCAACAATGCAGGTACAATGTTGGTGAAAATGAGAGAAGCAGTGTCGGACCAACACACCCTAGACTGGATCACCCATTGTACAGAAAAAATGATAAAAACATGGGAAAACAAAGAAGGAACAAATTATGCTGTTTTGAAACCTGTGATTTATGATGTATCTAACATGTCTGTTTCCACAGAGGGAGATGGATCTAGGAAGCGACGGTCTTTCGATACGGGGGTCATAAGCCAGGAGAGAATAAATGGGTAAAATTAGCTAAGCACACGGCCATGATTACCAACTCAACCCCGCCCTGTTGGGTGTGCTCCCTCAGGCCCCATCATGCTGCAGAAGTGCCGTCCACTGTCCCCGTCCCGATTTCGGTAAGGGCCTCGGTGTGTCTATTGTGGCTCTACCATTGGTGGAGGTGGACTGATAGGGTCCTACCGGGGTGCGAGCCATACAAAAAGTATGCTAGTCCCTTACAATGGGTCTGGCCAGGGAATTGGACGACTGGAACCAATGACACCTTGAGGAAGGGGATACGGTTTGCTGGCGTGACACATTTTAGGAAGGAGCTAGTAGCGCCCCTCGGGTTTAAGCGGGAATGTGGGCAGGGGGACAGGTACTTGGGTAAAACATCGTGCTTAGATTACATAGGTGATGGGTTTTCTGTAAGAAACCAAACATGGGCCGAGAGAGTAGTGAAATTCCACAGTGACCTCGTAGAAAAAAGCGAGATAAAACATAGAAGGCATCCGTTTTTCGGACAAACATGGCCGTTGAACCGAACCACTTGGGCTAGGGTAGTGGAAATGACTCCCCTAACCTACTCCGCGGTAGTATCAGTCCCACTGAGAGGGGGATTTCCCACCCCGGTCGGACACATCTGGCTATGCGGCGATAATAGTTATTTGACCCTGCCGCGGGGGTGGTGTGGGACCTGCACTCTGGCTCGTTTGAAGCCCTCATCTATTGTGGTGTCAGATGCACTAATGCAAGACGCCGTACGAGAATATAGACACCATAACCTACATAAGCACGGCATGAGAAAAAGGGACACCCTGAAGGTGGGAGATCGTACCCTCGGTCAATCATACGTACCTTTCTCTGATAACGGCGGACGTAAGCCCCTGTTCGGAGATGGGAAAGGATTTATCGCCACGCTGATCCCTATGATCGGTGTGGCGGCCTCCATGCAGCGTCTAAATGAGGTATGGTGGATCCTGGAGGACCTAACTGAGGTAATAGGCGACATCTTGGACCAAATGGAACGGAGTCCAGAACTTAAGGCAGTGGCTGTTGTGGCTATGCAAAATAGAGTGGCGTTAGACGCGCTGTACGCTGAACAGGGTGGTATGTGTACAGCAGTTGGCCTTGACCACTGCTGTACTTATATTCCCGACGACACTGGCAATTGGACAGCCATTAAAAATAAAGTAAAGGAACTCAAAGACTTCCTCGCGTCTCAAGAAGACCAGGGTCCTCAGTGGACCTGGCTAAATTGGTTGAATTCCGGTTCCTGGATCCATATCCTTCAAAAGGTGGGTATTCTTATAGGTGTAATACTCTTGTTTTGTTGTGTTTTGTTTTGTTGTGTTGTGCCTCTCATTCGCAGCATGGTCTCCAGGGCTCTGGGTTCCACTGGGGGCATCTATACCATGGGTGATGCGTCCCAGGGGGACACGGAGCTCAGGACAAGGGAAACGCAAGAAGGGGGTGGTCCCAGCCTGTACTTGGAAAGAGTACGGCAGGCTTTGAAATATGAATGGAACGACCCCCGACAAGGCTGTGATGGAGAATATTGTGGTGGAGATAATATCTAAACAACACTGTTCGGTGTTGTTGTGCTTGTTGTGTTTTGTGTTGCAGGAATGTTTATTTTTGTGTCAAACAGAGACGGTCCCAGGGGGACGTAAAAGGTGAAATGTACCGTTGACACGGAATAAAAACCAGCCAAGTTCCGCTTGGAAGGATAAGTAAGCGGAAGTTACACATGGGAAGAGAGAGATGATTTTGTAACCACTCAGCGGCTGGTTGAGTATGCCCTACATAAAGTGAACATGTTTATTTGGTGTTATAATATGTGAAATTGTACTGTGATTTTTGATACAGGCTGTACTTTTGTGAACTTGAAAATATTATGGTTTTGTTGACCTCCTTTTAGAGGTCAGAAAGGGGTCTGAAGAGATAATATTTTTATACGATGTTTTGTTCCTTTGGCTATTTAGCAAACTAACCAAAAGTTTTCATTCAGTGCAGTATAAAGGTGTGGTTTCCCCAAAAAAGTCCTTTGTTTCAGGGAAGATTGAGACACAGCGACCCCCACCCAGTCCACTGGCCACATGGTCAATAAAGGGTTCAAATTACAAGGGAGACCAAGGTGGAGCTGAATGCACAGCTGTGGGAGCCAATGGGAACGATGAAAACATTACATGTGGTCTTAGACTCATAAATCTTGTAAACAATGGAATGTGTAAAAATACTGTGCTTCCCCAGGGAAGAGTCAGTATGCCCATTGGGAACGGCTGCTGACAGACACATTTGATAGGGCACTGGGAAAGACAGAATTCTGTATTAAGATGACATGTTAGGGAATAAAACGTCTAAGTTGAACTCCTTGATTTGTCATCAATTCCTGGTATGTATTTTTATTAGTTTTACGTAAGAGTAGATTTTGACGGTTCTGAACTCCTTTTTCAGTTTGAATGCGCAGTGTTGTCAATTAAAGGTAATGTTTAAAATAGGGGAAAAGTAAACTCGTCGTAGTGATACTCTTTATTGTGTACAAGGACAACACAGGAAAACGGCTGTTTTTCTTCAGGCTGGATGTGAGTGAGGCATAAAAATAAATAATCAATACTATATCATGGATTTCAACACAGTCGCTACGCTAAGCAGGGTCACCCAGCCCCCCACACTACGCTCATCCACTAAGTCAAGACCCACTTTAGACAGACGGGCCGGCACAGACTGGGTCCTGGGACTGGGCTAGGAGAACAGTCATAAAGGCATCCTTCTTCTGAGGCACCAGGGGAACACTTCCACCACTGAGGATGTTTACACAGCAGCTGGAGATCATGTTCAAATGTGTCTACAAATCACCTACACATGCACAGGAACAAGCAGAGCACACAGGCTGGTCTTCAGAAGCACAAGAATTTACAAAGATTCACATATATTTAGACATGTGGACACAGCTCAGTGACTACATGCGATCCTTGCCATGATAACATTGTACAGGCCACAAAAACCTAATCATTGCTTTCTTAGAGGCTAATTATTCATGTTTCATTACAAATATCTTTGACAAATACTGCATATAGAGCAACCACCTTCAGTATCACTTTCCTCTAAGCTGTGGTTTTTAAGACCGCCGTGTGTTTTGTGACAATTATTAAACACACTCAAATAAATGCCTATTTCAATGCTCAAGATGTGTTTTCCACTCTGCAATGGTCATAATGTTAGGGTTTATGGTATACTATGCCCACCCCTCTTTCCTCGTGACTTCTAAACCAGCATGACTAAGTACTGCCTTGCTCAATCAGTCATAAAAAGATGTCGACAACAATGTGCTGAACCCAGACAAGCTGGCTGCCTGCCGGGAGCACACAGGTGCACGGACCGGCCCTGCAAGGAGTGGAACAAAACTTAATGAACACGTAGTACTGCCTTCTAGCTTCTCAACAATACTTGAAAACTGACGGAACAAGTATTAATATATACAACTTAGCAAAATCTTCTGCCCTACCTTCATTGTTCAAACCATGGGACGAATAGCACGAGTGGCAATCAAGTTTTATCAAACTTGTTGGTGTTTGAGTGTTTGAGCGAGCAAAAGTTAATCTATAACCTGTCCATCATGTGGTCTGAGAACTTCATAGTGGTCGAGGAGAGGTGACATGGGCTGATGGGGCTGGGCTGTGTCTCTCTCTGCATTTGCTTGGATAGTTACCCATGAGAGCAGAGCTTGTGCCATGCCCACATTGTAAACACTTGAGTGAACCCCTTATCAGTTCGAGCTGATAGCTGGTCACCATTATTACAGAGAGGGACCGAAGTACAGGCCGGCCTATGTTTGACATTGGACTTTAACAGCCGTCTAGAACCACAGCAACCCCCAGGACCTTCAACTATGCCACAGAAATTCAGACAGTTATTTATAGACTATGATCTGTAGAGGTACATGCGCTGTACTGAGTGGAACAATTACACAAATAAAAGTAGATACAAAATGGACCTATGCAATTATCAAATGATGTTCAAAATATTTACCCTTTCATATGTCATTTGGATTCTAGTTTTGTCACATTTGGATTACTTTTCATTCGTTTGGTCAAATACTTCAGTTATGTAAAACCAAAGCTGCATGTGTGGCTCTGAAGTGTGTTTACAGGACTAGTGTAGCAAAAACGCATGGGTTTGGCTGAAGAACAGAGGATTGTATACGATAACTAGCCTTTTAAAGAGTATTAGTGCAACACAGACGCCACCAAATGTTGCCTTTTAGTAGAAATACACACTGCTACTTCACAAGGCAAAGTGTTTTATGTAAAATCTGAAACTAGTCTGAGCCGATTTATAGTTATGTTTTGAGCCATGCATCAGCGGAATAATTTACCACAGAATATAAAGCAACAAAATAGTGTTGGGGGGCTTAGTATGGCTAGCATCTAGCATTGATGCTAATGGAGATCTAAATATAAAAAAATACTTTTTATTGTATGCCCTTTTTGATTGGCTGATAGGTTGCGTTTACGTTATACAATGTGATGATGTCATAATGTCAAGTGGAGGGCCAATACAACTCTATGGGAGAAATACTGTTTTTGTAAGAAATCTCCAAAACGAAAATTGACAAATGTTTTTCCTCATCAGTATTTGGTAGTAATTGGATTCAGAAACCTTTTTATGCCTGATAGTCCTTTCTACTGACCAACATCACGCTCATGTTTTTGAATATTGTCACCACTTTTGGTCACCTTCCAGTGAAAATAATTGGACATTAGTTTATATGTACGGACTGAGAAGACAATGAACTTTCAGACCGTTTTTGATTCATATGGATTCTCCCAATAATGAATGAGATATTAGCCAAAAACTAAGACAACAAAATCTGCAGTTTGACTGATACCATAGTTACCATCATGGACTTTTCAGTTACCCTCCACCTCAATAGGCTCTTTAGAATGTTGTGACGTCACGTGAACGCAACCTGTTCGTACGTCACAACTCACATTTGTTAGAGCTTGGGGTTCTGACTTGGTACAATAAAAGAGAGTTGTCTTGGAGCCAGGCTAATGTGTCTGAAGTATGTGGTCTTTTGCCCTACTTGGCACTTGCATGGATGTCAGGCAGTCAAATGCAATATACTGCAACATCAACTGTATTACATAAAGAACCAGTGGCAAAATTATATATATATATATATATATATATATATTATGCAGCACTTGATATATTCACGATATTACACAATCTAATCAATCAATTTAATATTAGCTTTATGCTGGGATGAACTGTTTTTCCTGAAGACGCCATGAAGAGGTGAACTGGAACCTCTTTTTTCTTTTTGGAACCAGCGACAAACTCTGTAGTGAGACGAACTTCCTGTTTGCCCTGAACGTCTGAAGACTTTAAACGGGTATCTGTTTTGTTTTTTCCCGGTGTTGAGTCTCCGTGGACCATTTGGTTTGTGAAGACGCCATTAGTATTACTCTCAACGGACGTCTTTGTGGAAGTGTCAGATTCTTGTTGTTTTGGTCTTACCATAAAGCTTTCACATGATCCTGGGAGGCTAAAATCCACGGCGTCGCCGTAGAAAGCTGTAGGATTTGCTGTCCGTGGCCTCTCTGGGAGATTTTTGGGTCTGCTCTGAGTCTGTGTAGTTGAGGGTCTTTTGGAGAAATTGCTGCAGCTGTGCACATTTCGAATGAATTTAATCTCACATTTTTCATCAGTGTCTGAAACCTCTGACAAATCCATAACTTCTGTGACCTCTGTCAAACTCTGTTTAACTTTTTTGTAGTCCCATTTAAGAACCGGTGTATTGGTGTCCGAGGGACGCTGCACAGAGCACTTGGACTTAGCACTTGAGGGTCTTTTGGAGAAATCGCTGCAGCCCTCATCAGTGTCTGAATCGTCTGGCAAATCTATAATCTCTGTGACCTGATAAATACAGAGACATTTTCTTCTGCGTTGTTAAAAGCCAACTGCTTCTTACAGGTTATGCCAGGGGTGTCAAGGAATGGATCACTGCAGACAAGCAGGGTAGTACAGTGATTAGCGCTCGTGCTTCACAGCTAGAAGGTCCGGGGGTCGATTCCCCCCTGGCCAGGGCATTTCTGTGTACAGTGCCCTGCGAAAGTACTAATACACCTTGAACTTTTGCACATTTTGTCATGTTTACAACTAGGGGTGCAACGGTTCAGCTATCTCACGGTTCGGTATGGTTCACGGTGCAAGTGCAAGTGCAATATAATTGGCTAATAAGTCATAAGTCAGCTAATAAAATAGCCTAAATGTTCATTATTAGGTAGTTTATGTAATTTCAGAAATACATTGAAAATGCTTTATAATTTTTCAAAACTGCTTTACAGTAAAATGTGCCCCTGGGCTCACAATACAAAACAAAATAAAAAACAAAGTGCTCTAAAGTTAAAGAAAAGAAAAAAAAAGAAAAAAGCAGCAAAGTGGGCCATGTGCTCGTTAAGTAGTTAATACGTTTCAGTTTCGCTTTCAAGACAACAGCGCATTTGATTTGAGGCTTGTGTTTGGGCTGTTCCTGGACGATGTTCTGCTTGTACTTTTTGGAAACAAAGCTTTTGATGCGGATTATGACCAAGATTGGATCTTACGCATTTGTCTGCGCCACCATGCACTGGATCTATACTTTACTGCAGCCTGCCGTGGCCATCAGCAGGAGAAACCTTTGCAAAGGCACGCGGATTTCATTTGTTTTTGGAAGATGTAACTTTGCCTGCAGCCTCCAGTTTAGCGTAAGTGATGACGACACACATGCGCTTTGTTTACGTGCACGTACATGCGTCTGACACGCGCCATGGAGCTTAAATATTAAGAAATTTGGACTAAAACTTGCACCGTCACTTTAGTACGGTTCATATCTTCAGATTTCTGCACCGCGGTGCACCGTGCATTGTTACACCCCTATTTACAACCCTAAACGTAAAGATTTAATTTTTTATGTTTTACTGAAAGTTCACACACAAGTAACAGACAACTGTGAAGTGAAAGCAAAATGATACATGATTGTTATTTTTCAAACAAAATCGAAACGTGGGGCATGCATAAGTATTCATACAGCATGAAATAATACTTAGCGGCACATCTAGAGACTGACATTTTAGCCCATTCCTCTTTACAAAACAACTCAAGCTCTGTCAAATTAGAAGGAGAGTGTTTGTGAACAGCAGTTTTCAAGTCTTTCCACAGATTTTCAATAGGATTTAGGTCAGGACTTTGACTGGGCCATTCTAACACATTAATATGTTTGTTTTTAAGCCATTCTATTGTAGATTTAGCTTTGTGTTTAGGGTCATTGTCCTGCTGGAAGGTGAATCTCCGTTCCAGCCTCAATTCTCTTGCTGACTCCAGCAGGTTTTCCTCCAAAATGTCCCTGTATTTGGCTCCATCCATCTTCCCATCTATTCTGACAATCTTCCCAGTCCCCGCTGAGGAATAGCAGCCCCATAGCATGATGCTCCCCCCACCATGTCAAATCAAATCAAATCAAATCAATCAAATCAAATCAAACTTTATTTATAGAGCGCTTTTCATACAAAATGTAACACAAAGTGCTTTACAGTGCTTAAAAATCATTAAAAATAATAAAAATCGTCCCCACCAGTAAATATACATAAATAACTACAACCCCACCACCCACCACCCGCACACACAGACACACAGACGTACAGACAGCCCAGCAGTTAAAAGTCTTAAATAAAAATGGACATAGAGTTGAGTACGTAAGGCTGGGTACAGATGGACCGAAAGAGGAAACATCATCCAAGGAGCCGTCTGCACCAGGAGCAGCCCATCGCCCACAGCCACAGAGCGCCAACCCAGGGGGCCCGGAGTAGGTGTAGGAGAGACGTCCTACCTCCATCCAGGCACCCCCAGGAGAGCGCCCGCACGGCCACAGCCAACCAGCACTCCCGGGGCAGAGGGCTCCCTCAGAGGAACCACTAGGAGAACATAAAAAATAAATGAATAAAATAAATAAAAATAAATAAATAAATATTTAATAAGAGATACATTAAAAACAGCTAAAACTGTGCGTGAAATAGCACAGGATAAAAGAGGGAAAATAAAGAAATAATAGAACTAAAACCGGTAAATAAGGTTAATATAAGTAAATATTAATTAAAAGCTAAACTAAAAAGGTGGGTCTTGAGCCTGCTCTTAAAAACATGAACGTTCTCTGCGGTCCTGAGCTCCTCTGGCAGGTCGTTCCAGAGGCGAGGGCCATAGTATTGGAAAGACGCCTCGCCGTGAGTCTTTCTGTTGACTTTAGGAATAACTAGGAGACCCCTGCCAGAGGAGCGAAGGGACCGCGAAGGCTCATATGGTAAAATCAATTCTGAAAGATAAGAAGGACCAAGACCATTAAGACATTTAAAAACCATTAAAAGAACTTTAAAATGGATCCTGAAACACACGGGGAGCCAATGCAGTGACTCTAAAACCGGTGTAATGTGGTCCCGCCTCCTGGTCTTCGTCAGGACACGAGCTGCTGAATTTTGTAAAAGTTGTAAACCTGAGATACTCTTTTTGGGAAGACCAGAAAGCAGGGCATTACAGTAGTCGATACGACTGGTGATAAAAGCATGCATTAGCGTCTCCGTGTTGGCCCGAGAGAGAATGGGGCGGACTCTGGCTATGTTCTTTAGATGGTAAAAACCTATCTTTGTGATATTCTTAATGTGTGGAATTAAAGTCAGCTCAGAGTCAAAAATCACACCCAGGTTCTTCACCTGTGAGGAAGGATTAAAAGACAATGACTGTAGTTTGGGTAAAAGTTTCTCTCTCTGGGCCTGAGGACCGATGACTAAAACTTCAGTTTTGTCCTGGTTAAGCTGGAGAAAGTTTTCTGCCATCCAGGATTTGATATCTAAAATGCAGTTAAAAAGTGCATCCATTGGCCTGGTGTCCTCAGGAGACATGGAGATGTACAACTGTGTATCGTCAGCGTAACTATGAAAGTTGACTCCATGTCTCCTGATGACATCACCAAGAGGGAGCATATACAGGTTAAAAAGCACTGGGCCTAAAATCGAACCTTGAGGCACACCACATGTAATATTATGGACCTTGGAGGAGCAGGTATCCACACTCACCATGAATGTCCTGTCTGTGAGGTAGGATGTAAACCATTTGTGGACAGCACCAGAGAGGCCGATGTGTTTTAAACGAGTTAAAAGAATAGTATGGTCGACTGTATCAAAGGCAGCGCTCAGATCCAGTAGAACCAACACTGTCAACCTTTTGGAATCATAATTTAATCTAAAATCGTTTAAAATCTTTAAAAGGGCTGTCTCGGTGCTGTGGTTTACCCTAAAGCCAGACTGAAATTTCTCAAGGACGTCATGTGCATTTATAAAGTCGCTAAGTTGGGTAAAAACAAGTTTTTCTAAGATTTTGCTTAAAAATGGTAAGTTGGATACCGGTCTAAAGTTGTTAAAATCATTACGGTCCAAATTGCTCTTCTTCAGCAGAGGCCTCACCACCGCCCCCTTAAAGGCAGCAGGGAAGACCCCCGTCTGAAGGGAGCAATTCATCATGTGTAAAAGCTCGTCTCTAAGAGATCCATAGAAAGTTTTAAAAAACGGGGTTGGGACCGGGTCTAAAGGACATGTGGTGGGCCTCACTGAGGAGAAAACTTTATCAAGCATCTCAGCATTAACCTGGACAAAACTGTGCAGTGTTTCCTCTGGAACAAGTAGACAACCAGATGTATTTAAAACCGTGTTACTTTGAGTAGATAAAATATTACATCTGATAGTGTCTATCTTTCCCCTGAAGTGGTCTGCAAACGCCTCGCAAAGGGAGTCACTTGGAGTAAAATTGGTCTTGTTAAAATCAGGATTGATTAGATGTTCTATTGTAGAGAAGAGTACCTTGGGATTGTTTTTATTATTGTTGATAATTTTTGAGAAGTAGTTGTTTCTTGTGTTTCTTACTGTGTTATTGTAGGTTGATTGTTGTTCACGGAAGATTTGGTAGTTTATGGTAATTTTGTTTTTTCTCCATTTTCTCTCTGCCACCCTGCATTGTCTTTTGAGTTGTTTAATTTCCTCATTCCTCCATGGAGTAATTGGTTTTGTAGGGAGTTTCTTGGATTTTAAAGGAGCGATAGAATCAAGCGCTGACTTGAGTTTGCTATTAAAATTTTCAAAAATGAAATCACAGGGGGCAGGTAGAACAATAGGAGAATATTTCTCTAAAACATCAATAAAATTTGCAGCCACTTCAGGGGTGAGATGACGTTTCCTCACAGCTCTTACCGAGGTCTCCCGCTGGGTAAAACTGGTGATATTAAAAAACACACAGTAATGGTCAGAAACAGCCAAGTCAATGACAGAAGACACAGCTGTGGACAGGCCATACGTGATGACCAGGTCCAGACTGTGTCCTCTGTCGTGAGTTGGCTGTGTGACGTGTTGGGTAAAATCCATATAATTAAGAACATTTAAAAAATCCCTAGCAACAGGGTCTAAAAGATTATCTATGTGTAGATTAAAATCACCAGTTAAAAGAATCATATTAAAAGAGCTATGTAAAAGTGATAAAAACTCAGAAAATTCCTTAACAAAAAGAGGGCATTTTTTGGGGGGTCTGTAAATAGTGACACATAAAATGGGGGGATTGCTAAAAACAACTGCATGGTGCTCAAAAGTGGGGAATGGATCAAATAAAATAGGTTTGGTGGCAATAGTGTTTGTACATATGGAAGCAGTGCCACCTCCCCTTTTCCCATTCCTTATTGAAAAGGTGCTGCTAAAATTAGGTGGGGAGGCCTCAGCAAGAACCGCGGTCGCATCTGTACCCAGCCAGGTTTCAGTTAAAAACAAACAATCAAGATTATTATCTAAAATCAGGTCATTCACAATAAAAGACTTGTTCTGCAGAGAGCGGACATTTAAAAGAGCCATGTTTATTGTGGTTTGAGATGGATTAGCTGTGGACTGTGGGGGGGCTTTGGGGAGGGGTTTTAAAACGTTAATATGGACAGGATAATTCCTGTCCATATTAACGGGATAATTGCATGGAGGGTTGTGTTGTGTCCGCTCTCTGCTAGTGATGACAGGGATGGTTTGTGAGGGGGGCGTGGAAACGATAGGAGGGGGAGTGTTGGCGGAGGCTGCACCTGCGCGTGATTGACTGGAGGCAAACCGTCAATCACGCGCAGGTGCGGAGTGGACTGCCAGGGTCATGTTCTTTGTGAGCAGACGGCTGCCCCTCAAGTTCAGATGTAAGCCGTCGACTCGGAAATGAGAGGGTCGGTCCATAAAAAGGCTAAAATTGTCAATAAAAGAGGTTAGAGGTCTACATACGGATTTAAGCCAGCAGTTCAGATGGAAGGTCCTGCTAAAATGTTCATCGCCACGATTCAGCGTGGGGAGGGGGCCCGAGATGAACACAGACACACCTTTAAAAATCCATGGTCTCAGAACGCTGAGGAGTTCTTTAAAATCCAGTTTTGTACGCTCCGATTGTCTTTTCGATACGTCATTTGTACCCACGTGGACGATCACTCTATGGACGGATGGGTGCATGGACTGAAAAATGCCTGGGAGTTTTTGTGTTATCCTGGAAACTGTAGCACCTGGGAAGCAGTGGGTTGTGGCGTTATAAAAACGGACGTTTCTGATAATGGAGTCTCCTATTATGAGTGTTGTGGTGGGGAATAGTGGCTTTGGCTGGTGGGCGGACTCGGAAACATCACCATGTGGAGAGGACGGAGGAGAGACCAGGGCCGCGGGCTGACCGATGGGTTCAAGTCCCGCCCCGACAGGAGTGGATCCTGGCTGCTGTTGTTGCGCGCCCTCGTCCGGGATCACCGGCTGCACCGCGGGTTGTTGTGTCCGTGGCTCCGCCGGAGAGGACCGCGGGGATACCTCTCGCGACGCGGAATGTTGTGGCCGTGACGCGAGAGCTGACCGCGGGGGGGCCACCGGCGGTGTCGCGGCTTGATGAGACCGCGACACCGTCAGCAGCTGCGAGGGCGCGTGCAGCGTCGGGGACAGCGACAAGACCGGAGCCATACCCGAGGATCCACTGGATCGTCTCCGGACCGCCTCTTTTAGGATATTACGCCTGGCCGATGTTTTTTCCCCCTGTTTGTGAGGCTGGGCCGAGCGGGGATCCGCGCCACCCCCTTGGAGAGCCGGGAAATCCATCGCCGGGTCCAGATTGGGGAGCGCCGTTGCCGGAACAGCTGGAGTAGGTGAGTCCTCCGCCAATACAGAGAAGCGGTTCGTGAGGCTCAAACAGGTAGATCCAAGTGTTTTTGTTCTGTGCACGGTTTGCGGGTGGGGAGTTGAGCTAGAGGGTGAGGGACAGGTAACCGGGTCTCCGAGCACTGTCTCTTGGAGGGCAGCAGTCAGAGAGGAAATATGGAGTGATTGTCTATGGGATATTTCCATGAGGTCGGAAACAAGCGCTTCTTTCTTTTTAATATCCTCCGTCAATCGCTTTATGTCCAGTCTTAGACGGTGAAGCTCTTGCTCGGTGCGGCTAGCCATAATGATTGATTTCACCAACTCTTAAAATGTTACTGAAATTCCAAGAGACTTCCAGCGAAACAAACACGAGTCTCGCAAAGGTGACGTGGCAACAGGAAACAAGGTGACGCTAGATGCTAGTCTTCCTTTTAGGAGCATTCGTTTGACACTGGGGATGGTGCACTCAGGACGATGAACATTGTTAGGTTTGTGCCATACATAACGTTTTGCATTTGGGCCAAAAAGTTCAATTGTTGACTCATCTGACCAAATGTCCTCCATATGACTTCTAGCAAACTTCAAACGGGATTTCTTATGGCCTCCTTTCAATAATGGCTTTCTTCTTGCCACTCGTCCATGAAGGCCAGATTTGTGTAGAGTACGACTTATAGTTGTCCCATGTACAGATTCCCCAGCTCAGCGGCAGTACGTCGCAGCTCCTCCAGAGTTATCTTGGGGCACTTGGTTACATTTCTGACCAGTGCTCTCCTTGTTCGGTCTGTTAGTTTAGGTGGACGGCCGTGTCTTGGTAAATTCGCAGTGGTGCTATACTCTTGCCATTTCCGAATGATGGATTGAACAGTGCTCGGTGAGAGGTTCAAATCTTGGGAAATCTTTGTATAACTTAACGCTGCTTTAAACTTCTCCAGAGCTTTATCCCTGACTTCTCTGGTGTGCTCCTTGGCCTTCATAATGTTGTTTAGTGACCAATACACTCTGACCATAGCTCTGAGGCCCTCATAGAACAGCTGGAATTATACCGAGAGTAGATTACACACAGGTGGCCTCTATTTAATGGTTAGGGCAAGGTGTGAACATTCTGCAGTCATTAGGAATGTTATAAAGGCAATTTAATGCACTCAGAAAAATGCTGTATGAATACTTATGCACGCCCAATCATGTATCATTTTGCTTTCACTTCACAGTTGTCTGTTACTTGTGTGAACTTTCAGTAAAAAAATCAAAATCTTTATTTTTTTTTACTGGGGTTCTAGCCCTTTCTGATCCATCAGAAAGCAGAGTGACAGTGGGACATGTTGCCTTGTTAAGTCAAGTCTATATGCTCCGTGTCGTTTACAGCACATCCGTACATGCTGGAGACAGGATCTGGGATGTGGGTGTTTAAGTACTCCATATTTTCTATAAACATTAACCAATTAGACCTATGGTACATCAATAGCAATGGGAATTTATGGTTATTTTTAACGCCGGTGAAGATGAAAGCAAAGTAATAATAATTATGACAATCATTAGGTAATTCAAAATGCATTTAAGGAGCTATACCTGATTTTACTACTAGAAATGGAAAGAAATGTATTTTGTCCTCCTTTAGTATATTATAAACTCACATGTTTATGGGGAAAACAGCATGCATCAAATTATTAAACATTTGTATCAATTTTATGAACTTTCAGGCTATTTTTCTAGCATTTTTGTGAAAGTGACCGTGAAAAGTGACCCTGCAAGTGGTGAAATGTTTATTGGCACATTTTACCACTTGCAGGGTCACCTATCCCTGTAAGGAATTTGGATGCTACAAATATATTTGGGAAGCTACGAATGAGTTTGGACAACAACTAACATTTTAAATTTAGTGGCTTCCCCTTTCATTGTTTGCAATAAAAAAATCAGGTATATTTAATAAAAGGTTTAAACCATTTCTCTCACTAGCATAATTGACTTTTCCTGTACATTCCTATTTGATGATATGCATTACTGAATGATGTCCCATTGACTACAGATAACCTATACTGCTCTATATTTATATCGTGTCTCCATGGCCTGGTTAAATTCTGATTTGTCAGCATTAGTGGTCCCATATTGAGAAATAGCGCAGTGTGTGACCTTGACTCTGGCCCACAGCTCCACAGCAGGCCTCTGCCCCGCTGTGATCACTATGTCCCAGCTGAACTAATGTCTCCTGACCCTGAGTGTCCCTGCTCCTCAGGCTCCCTCAACCAATCTCAATGTCCTTAAGAAACACTCTGTGCCAACTCTGGGGCTCTGTCGACCAATGGTGCTCATTTCCAATTCAGGGACTATACGCTTTAAGTACCGGATCCATTCCCAAACTTCTGTCAAGAGCACAAATAGACCTCTGGAAAATAAGAAACATTTCAGACTTTTTCTGGCTAGTATCTCCAAGAATCTTTTGTTCACCCGACTCAAGTCTTTGAGTTTAGACTGGGCTTGAACTCTCAAAAGCTTTGACCATTATACAGCTGGGGCCACAAAAGCTTCTTAAAATAAATAAATAAAATAAAAAGCATTACGTCATTTCAACATCGGGAGACAAATGGTCACCAAGTAAATAGGTAAAACAGTCACAGTATGGATCATTTAACCTAGGGGAAGCCATTTGACAGATGGAGGTAATAAATAGCTATATTTGTATGATCGAGTCAATTGGGCAAAGATCGTTACTTTGTGCACCTTCTATGGCCAGGAATATTATGGCCCTGGGTTTATGGTGATGGTTTATGATTTTAACCACTCATTGCAATCCCATGTTATATAGTGTATAATGTATACAGTGGAAGGGAATGTTTGAGTGTGTACAGCTGCTATGACCTGAGAGGCTCTGCCAAAAAACATCCACGGCCAAGCAACAGTGGGACAGCATAGAGAGGACTATATAGAGAGGGACATGTGGAGTTTGATTGACCCAAGTCAGGACAGTGATAATGCTGAATAGACATTGGACATCTTGATCAATCATGTCATTCTTTCACAGTCAGTGTTGCGAAACTATGTATATTTTTCTTAACAAATGTATATCCCGGTGTGCCCCTCACGATGAGTCCTAGTGATTTAAATCCCTAATCCCTTGGTCCCCGGTCCATTCAGAACCATTAACCCCGTAATGTTGCTGAACCTAGATGTGACCAACTGCAGCAACCCTAGATCCATGTGGTGACTTTAATCCTTTGGTATTTTGAAGGTAAAAATCATCCTCTGAAATTTCCGGAAGTGAAATGTGACTAAGACTATCAATGCAAGTGAAGACTGCAAAACAAAAGCATGACCTAATCCCAGTATTATCTATAATTGATATTTACGCGCACAAAACAAACTCATCACGTCTCAAAATGGGTTTGGAAGTACCTGTATCAACAGCCCTATTGTTCATGGTTAAACGGACAACTGGGTCAGTGGAACGAGTTTCACTAACGTCGGTTCCTCAGACTGTTGACAACCTGAAAGACCAGTTTGCAAGATTTTCTTTTCTGATTACTCTCACTCTCAGTCTGTCTTTCTCTGGATGAGAACGATTGTCAAGCCTCAAGCTCAGGGAACCACCCGCAAAACAACCGCATGAAATTCAGAATGAAAGTTCATCAGGGGGTCGTCAACAAATCATCAAACCGGAGTAACCGGAGGAAACCTACACAGACACGGGGAGAACATGCAAACTCCACACAGAAAAGCCCCGTCCAGGTGGGAATCGAACCCGGGACCTCCTAGCTGTGAAGCACGAGTGCTAACCGCTGTGCTACCGTGCCGTGCCGAGAGTGGCATTTACTCCTGAATTAAATTGTATGATTCTGAGCCCAATTTGAGATCATTTTGTGTCCATTTGTTTGTTTTCTTGCCATAGCTTTTGTAATAACTTTTGTACAGTGATGATTATGTGTTAATAAAGAGGTTCTTCCGAATCCGGATGTTGCTCAAACCAAAACATTCAAATAGTTAGTAAACAGGTCTCTTATTTAGTTTTGGGACACACAAGTGACATGTGTCAAAAGCACTGAACAATGCAGAAAGACGTGTAAAAGCTGCAGACCTTTGAACAGGGGCTAAATGCCATGCTGATGTGGACACCGGTTGAAGGGTCACATTCAGAACATTACAAATCACTACATGTGCGTTTGAAGAGACTCAGTCCACACAGGACGTTAAATCAATAGCATTACCTCATCACATGATTTGAAAGCGTGCCAGTAAAACATACAGAAATATATTGACAGAAGAAGTCAAATAAACATAGTGACAAATGAGGCAAAGATGTGCAGTCAGGAAACAAGCAGAAGCCAGTCAAAAAATTGTGAAATACTGTTTTTCTGTTAGTATAAGTAAATAATATTTTCACCTATACATATATATATATATATTAGTTACAACGTATCCCGTCCATTAGAGAGAGTTAAAGCAGCAGACTTTGTGCTCAGACCACCTGGCAAGTCACTGCATTGTTTGTTTTAATTAACATGGCTTACTTTTAGCACACTTCTCTCAATTAACTCGTTATTGGAAGCTATATTTGCTTGGTTCTCTGAGTGTTGATCAATTCAAGATGCAGCTTTTAAACCAAAGTCCGAGAGCCTTTTGGATCATTTCTCTCACCCAGATTTCTCTTAAGTTATTGCTAATACAACACCAAGTGACACTGCACAACGTGTTTTGATAACACAAAATGACAGTCTTTCTGCTCGGTAACAAATCAGTGTGGTATCTTTGATTTCACTGGGCAACTCGCATGGTACCACAGGTGCTTTGCTGCTATAAATATCTAGAGAATAGTGTCAGGGGTTTGTATAAAAGGCAGATTACATAATAACAGAACAAAAATAAAAAATAAATAGAAAATCTTTGCAAAATGTTGCTGGCATAACACCCCCACATCACGGCCCAACATATGGAGCTGCGCAGGCGTGAAAACAGAGGAGAATAGCTAGTTCACACAATAACAATGATATAGAGTAGTGCATAATATGTGAACGTGATTAGGTTCTACTCAGAGGAATATCTGGTTCATCCTGTCAAATGCATTCGGCACGGGGGGTGTTGAATCCCTCTACATGCATGCATTGAGCTGCAGCAGAGGTCTGTGCAAATACCCAACACAAACCCCCAATAAAAAAACAAAACAAAAACAATACGCACCTTGAAGCAAGCAACGCCATCTGAAGCCGCCATAACGAAATGAAACACGTCGTGCGTCGCAAAAGGGTGCAGGGTCCGGAGAAAGACGCACCGAGGAAATAGTCCTCCGAGCCCCACACGTCCTTGTATTTTTTTTTTTTTTTTTTTTTTTTTTTTTTTAATTACCCACAGCGCTGTCAAAAATCCCCGACCACATCCATCCAGAGCAGGGAAATGGGGGCTAACACCCGCAGGAAGTGACGTAGTGATTGACAGATGGCGTAAGAAGCGGCGCACACCCACTGACACACCTATGGTCTCGGCAAATAGAAAGCGACGAGCTGGTTCCGTGGAGAAGGACGCCCCCTAACCAGACGTAGAGCACGAGACACGGGGCTGATGACGAAGCTGCTGTGCTCCCGGTACAAAAAATACATTAAAATGAATTAAAAAAACGTTTATGTGAGGTCAGTTTGAGTACGGTATGTTTCAGCAGCCCTGGGGGGTGTGCACTGTGCGGCGCGTGATTTGTGGTAGGATGTGCACATTGAAATAAATATGGATATGCCCGCAAAAGAAATGGAGGAACACATTTGCATATGTCCTCACATGACCCACTACTCAAGCCATTCAAACCATTTAAGCTACTTGCACACTCAAATCCTGGCTGTGCACATTTGGCAGAAATCAAATCTTATTAAGGGTAGCCTAAAATAAAAATCTGTTCAACCAGATTTAGTACTACTATTATTGCATTTTGAGAGGACAATGCAGGGATACACTACATTTCTGGCAATGAGACTAATTGTTTACTAGTAACTTTTCGTTTATTTGTGCTCTAAATATGGCAAAGGCTATATTATTCAGAAATAGGCCAATCTCAATGTCTGCAGCCAGATATACATTAATGCAAATGATACATTTCACATCATTGCTTGGCTATAAAGCATAACGTAGCATGATGTATCCAAGGTGGCTGACATATTGTAAATGATGGTACTCTATAGCGACCATAATCTCTCATCCCAGGACATATTATGTCCTGGGACTCATATTATGAGTGCAGGTGAGAAGCACGTGGGATTACAGTGACATAATTTATGCTTTTATAGTGAACACAATGCATATGTGCTTTTGCTAAGGCCGGTATAGCCCTATATATAGTAAGTGTGTGTTTTTCCATGTTATTTCAGATGCAGCTCGAAGCATGTTTTTCCTCTTTTGCTTTCTCACTGCGCCGCGTCCATCACATTCTGTCCACGTCTGAACAAGAGCGAAGTGGGCGTCTCATTACACAGTGGATCCAGGCCAGAGATAGACTTCTTCGCTCTGCCAAAAAGGACACATTCTGCTGGCTCAGCAATTGATACAACTGCCGCACTGTGCTGGTAAGAATAATGCAGACTCACAATGACTTCTTTTATTGTCAAGAAAGTTTAAAATAACAACAAAATGCGGAGAATACCTGGGTGTTATTGCAAGATTGCCTATTAGTTTAGTTTAGTTTATTTGTTTATTTAAGCAGTATACATTCTGCTCAAAAGGAGTGGGCTGACCCAAAAAGCTTATGAGCGCCCACCCCCCAAAAATCAGTGCCTATGGTCCTAGTGTTAAATGAAAACATTTATTTCATATAGTCCTCCTGCATTATCAAGGAGGATTTCTGGGTATTTGTCATATTATATATTTTTTTGCCTTTTTACTCTCAAACCTGATCCATATTATTCCAATTATTATCTCAAATCTAAATACCTATCTATATCTATTCTCTGTGTTTGTGAGGAGGTTGACTATAATCCCGCCTTGGATTTTGCATTTCATCAAGCGTTTTTCCACTTATTCTGGAGCCTGTCCCAAGCAACAATCCTTGGGCTAGTGCACACCTTGGGTTGTGGCCAGTATGTCACGAAGGTTATTTATATGAAGTTTCACAAAGGCCAGTGCTTATCCATTCATCTAACAGATGCATGTCTTTGGACAGTGAGAGAACTCTTGTACAGTAAACAAAAAGAGTTGGACAAGGTTTGTGTCTTAAATATTGAGCCTACCACAAATGATCCTTTCTCCACACAAAGGGGACGTGTAGACACACACATACGCAGGAGTTGGATGATATCTCTCGTTGCAACATGATTCGAGAGGAGCGCCCAGTCACTGTAAGAGGCTGTGGTTAGGACACTGAGTCTGGACAACAGCTGCTTTCACAATCCTCTGAGAGCCATTTCCACAGATAATGTGATGGACGGTCAGCTCATCTTTTGCTTACAACAACTCCCTGACCAGATACAAGTTGCAATGAAACTGTCAGCCACGTTGATCAGCCAAATGAAACCAGGTTTTGAGGGGAAAGTAGTGATCTGCGGTAAAAGGAATACACAACTATTTATGATTGTAATAAGATAAGATACCTGTGACTCATTTCCATCTTCTCATTGCTATTCACCCTGCGAGTGAGGGCAACATTTACAGTGATAAATACATCATAGGTATTAGGATAAATAAGTAGTGACATGCTGCCATCTATCTGTTGAAAGTATCAGTATAATTTTGGCGGGTTTTTCCCCTTCACAAAACACAACAAATAACACGGATGATGTTTTAGTGGGTATTTATTTTGGCTGCTACTACTTTAGCCTTTTTTTCTTTTTTTTCTTTTTTACAAGTTAAAATCATTCAGATGAATAGGAATAAAACAGAGCCACTGAAGTAAGCAACACCTAGTAGTTATTTTCCAGCTACTGATAAAACCCCATGTTTTGAGCAGAGTAGGCCTATATATTCTTTTGATACACAGCTACTAACATTAACACTGTATAAATAACTTGTTGCTCTTAAGTTACAAAATGTTAACGTGGAAACTGGTGATGTACTGCCACCAAGCAACCACTAGGTGGCAGTATATCACGTCCTTTTCACTGGATTCCGTGCACAGGCTGTGCGTGCACCGGGCCACCAGCCAGTGTATAAACAGTGGGGGTATCTCATTTTGTATGGAGAGCAAACATCCCAACATCTTTATTTAATTGTAATATTATTATTATTTTTGCAGTAATCATGGCTGGTCAGTTTGTTGAACTTGTATGACCATGCTTTTAGAATTGGATTGCTTATTTGTGACTTGAACACTCTGGGGCTTCAGTGCTATCCACTTTCATTCGATCGATACCTCTTCCATTTATAAAGTCATGACATCATTTTGATTCCAAGGCTATGAAAAATAACACTATTTTCTGTGAGTTTGGTTAGTTCGAAGCAAACACACATTACACTTACATTATCAAATTCAGTTTTGGACCATTTCATCAGCTCCTGGCTTGCATAGGGAAGGGTCCCAGGGTGAACCTCTTTGCGAGTGCAGTGGCGAGGCTGAGGAGATGAAGGATGGACCCGGGCATTTGGAGATGCAGACCAGAGACAGCATGCACACAGAGCCATTGTCTCCAGTGCCTTAGTATTCAGTCCACTGCACTGCCGAGCCAGGGCCAAGGCTCAAATCAATTCAATATGGGCTGGCAGGGGAGCTCCTCATGGGTGTAGCTCCAACAGACAGCACTGGTCCGAGCACATGATCGCACAGTCCGGGTTTTTCCCACACTGCAAGAGTTTCCGTTTTATGGTCTTATCATTTTAATAAACTATGATGAACTTCATACTATAGCACATTACCATCAGACTTTACTGTACAGCGCAGTAATAACACAGTAATGGCAGGGAATAGCTAACAAATAATGTTTTATTGCAGCCCCATTTCTATGTCCTTACCAAGATACTAATTATGTTTCCTGCATATTTATAGTATTCAAACTGGTTGAGGATATTACAATAAAATAAAGTTTAATTAAAGATGTGTGTCCTGTTTCCAGGAGTAAATGCCATGTTATTACAACATTACTTCCTTTCCTATTACCATGCTATTACAATTCTGTAAAGTTAAGTGCTGCCCACATTTCAAAACAAGGCAAAAAGTAAAACCTGAAGTTACAGCTGACGTATACTGTGCCACTTCCAAGTCCATATAAATGGACAGAGTAACGAGTAGTGCATTTGGTGCAGGTAGAAAGCTAACCTGCTGAGGTGACCAGGGAAAGGAGAATCTGAAGTGGAAGACATCTGAGTTACTTGTTAAGTTAGCAGAAGTTTTAAATACAGGGATGGTTGAGCACTTTATCTAGAGCTTGTTATAAGATACGTGTCCGCAGTCCCAGACACTGTGGCATGCCCATTGGCCCGGTATCTGCTGGCTTCTTTAGGGGCGCGTGTGTGTTAGTGTGTGTATATTGGTGTATAATGTGTCTAGGGAGGGCTCTCGGTACTGTAGCGTCATCTGTTAGCACATGAATCATGCTGCAGCTCCGAGGTGAGACTGTGCCACGGCCATCTGGGCTTTCAGATCACAGGAGCCGCTCTGCACAATCATCTCTGCTTTTATATTAACTTATTTACACTAAATATTTGTTATTTGATCTAAAACACCAGTCATCAAATTCAAACACACACTGACACAACAACGACACAGAAACATACGATTGAATTTCGTCAACTTTTATTATTTTTAAGAAGATATACATATACATTTTTACCTCATAACTGTTGTCTTCACGCAGATGAATGCAAGGATCATTTAGATTTGCTGGTGCTCTCGGTAGTGCATGGTGAAGTATTGCTGCCCTTCAGGGAAGGCAGTAGGTTGTATAGTTAACTCCTGATCGGGCAAAATCACCACCCTGAAACCACACAACCTACTACCTCACCCCGTTCGAACATCACAATCACGCAGCAATGGCCATACTGGAACACATATTCATTCTTTTTTCTTTTTTTTTACATCTACTTCCATTTCTTACATTTTACATTTAATTGCCATAAAAAATATGACGGCCTGAGTGTGAGTGTACAGTGTCTTGCGTGTATATTTTAAAACAAAAATCGGTAACCAGCACAGACACAAAGATACACGCAAATACCGCTGGCCTGGAATACCTTGACTTACAGTAGAGGAGTTGGGTCCTTGCCGACAGTGTAAACCTGCACATTCCAGTGTCAGTCTTCATCTCCCACGAAGGCTCGGTGACATTACAGCCACTTCAGGAAAGACAGTAAGTTGTATAGTTATCTGACTGGGAGGGTACAACCCTAAAACTATACAACCTACTACCTCACCCCAAAGGACAGTGTGCACAGCGGTTCCTCATTCCTCTTCTCTCACGCAGCGCTCCGACAATTGTACTCATTCAAACAGAAACACAAAAACACATGCCACTCTCGCTGTAAGAGCTAAGAACACTATGTCCTAGTCGGGTCACTGGGTTCACTCCTGGAGACACGGGATTCAAATAAGTGTGTGGCCTAAACAAATACCATAGACATTTCCATATGCAAACATCATGCCTCAAAAAACACAAAACCAAATTCCTTTCTCATCCTTGCATAAAATGTATTTGTGTAAAAATGTTTCTTGGTTTTTAAGATTATTTTGAGTACATTATTCAACAACTATGGCAATTCCTTTTGTGGATCAACAAAGTTTGTCGATGTGTAGATTGGCCAATACCTTAAAACAAAACTTTCACCAAAAGCTTGCAAACAGCCAAAACCCTCCGTTTTGAGTGAGCAGTGCATCGCATGGGCTCGTGGTTTAACCCACACTGTGCGGAGCAGAGCAGCAGCCGCTGGAGACGTGTCTCACCTCGGGCACACACAGCCAACAGGGCAGCAACTCCTCTCACCTCCACGAGAGACTGACTCGGGCTGACTACATCTGCGGCAAAACACAACACAAAAGAGCATAAAACATTCGGAAATAAAATAGTATTTTTTTTGTTCAACATGTTCAAGGACCGATTAAAAAACAATCAACATAAGTAAAAAAAATAAAATCGCGATGCAAAGATTTTCAAATGAACAGTGTGTTCATTTTTGACTGATTAATAAGGTGTGTTCCCTGTTCAAATTAGAAATGGCCATCTTATTACGCTTTCAGTTACTATTACTTTACCGCACAGTATTATTTAAAGCAAGTGCTATCTAAATTAACCAAACCCACCTTAACCGAGAGCTTTTGCTCCAGTTAGGCTTTACCCAAATCTAAAAGTGTCTGGACAACAGCCTATAGGCCAGTGTAACACCTAATTTGAAAGCTCATCCTTTTTGCTGAGTTTTTGTCCCTTTTTTGCCGCTCTTTTGTTGCTTTCTTATTGCGTTTTCATCACCTTTTTTTTGCACTTTCATCAATATTGTTTTTTTGTTTTTTTTACTTTTTTGTTGCTCATTTAAGATCAATGCCTGAATTAGCTGAACTCTGCAAATAAATACTGCAGTGTATAATTAAATGTACTAGAATAGGGTCGAAATCTTTTTTTTTTTGGGGGGGGGGACTCTTCTCACAGAAGATGAGTCCTGCAGCTACAGCAGTTGAGAACCACTGTTTTAGTAGACATAAATAAACAATCATGTTACATAATGAAGGATATTAAGTCATAAAGAAGTATTAAAATGGGAGGGGGGTCGACTTCTTCCTACTCCCTCCCTTTACTGTCATTTTAATTGTATATTCTTTTATATTTATTTACTTATTATTATCACAGAGTTATGACTATGTGCTTAACATGTTCGAAATAAAAAAAAGGATAAATTATGCTACAATGCAAAATCCATGCATGGGTTAAGGATGGGGATTTCTCAATGCCTAGGGATAACAAAGTATGGTCTGTTTCCTCACAATTACCAAGAAAATACTAACCGTGTTTCTGATTTAAGGTAATGTAATTTACCGTCTTCATACTGGACTAGCATTATGGTTAATCATATTTCCATAAGTTTGTGTCCAGTTACTGCGATGTTAATACACTTGTAGGTACCGTGCTATTTCCATCCCTATGACTGTGTAATGTGTAACCAGAATCTACAGACACAAGAACAAAGACAAACCGCTGCATTACTTTATTCTGTTATCACCAGTACCTGGCTGTGAAGTGGCAGTGTAATTAAAAGCCTACGGTGGCTATATGGGTTACATGTCCTACTTTCCAAATGTGCGGGCATATTATGCACATTGCAGTCGAACGAGGTGAGACTTTGCCAGTACATGTTCTCATCGTGCGATTGTGACGGCACAGATGAACAGCGCGTCGTTTAGATCGAGCTGTAACACAGATATCTTCGTGGCTACAGAGCGGCGTTGTGTCGGCTCCGTGGGGGGTCCGCGGGCTCCTGCATTATTCAACACAGGCTTACTTACAAGACCGCTACGAATGAGTAGGCTGTGAGCATATCCACTTTGCGTCGAAAAGACACCACGGTCTGATAGTTCTGGAGTATGCCAAGAAAATATTTAAAAAGATGTGAGAAAGTTGACTGAATACGGTGTTCTAGGATTCCAAATGCCATGAGTCCATTGAAGATTACTCATTCAGGCTCACTTGTTACACTGAAGGGGTTTGAATGAAAGGCCCTATTCCTGATTTTTGGCGTAATAGTGGAACAAAGTTTCTTTTATCCTTCAGTATGTTTTAAAATAAGACACACGTGACTAAATTAAATCCAATTTAAATTATTATAAAGCTCTTTTTGAACAATTATAGGCTAGCAGGCTACTTCCTGTTGTTTTAACAGTATTGCTCCCTGAAAGTTGTGAAACGTCCTTATAAACTCATACCCGTGAAGAATTTTTTTACAAAAGTTCGAAATGACTTTGGTCCACAAATAGGGGAAAACCAGAACTAGCACTCCACTTGTAAATTTAAAACAACATAACTTGCAGCATAGGTGGCTCAAGACCCCCCTATTTAGCTTAGCTTTTAACTGACATCTATTTATTTAGTCCTAATTATGTATTGCATATTATATGTATGTATGTGTGTGTATGTGGCTGTATGTGTGTATGTATATATATATATACATATATATATATATATATATATATATATATATATATATATATATATATATATATATATATATATATATATATATATATATATATATATATATATATGACTGTTTTAAATGTTGTAATCTGTAAAGCACTTTGTGATACCTTTCAGTATGAAAAGCGCCTTATAAATAAAGTTTGATTGATTGATTGACCTGTGCTGTGCCACAATTTGAAAAGTGCAGTATATAATCATATTACCACCTATAACATGAAGTAAAACGTATGACTGATTAGCATTCAGCTGAAGTTGTCCACTGTGCAGCTTGGCTAAAAGCTGAAGGGCTCAGACTCCATAAGGTCAATACTCTCCCTGCTCTCACTCTGCTGACTGGACACACTTCAATCTAATATAGTAGATGGCTGCGGGGTCCCGACCAGCAGAGCTCCACCAGGGAGACTACTGCTTTCAACTCTCGCCAACTCCTACAACATAGTTGCACTGGCACTGTAACACACACAGGCAGACACATGAAGCTGCTTTAGGGAGCTTTATGGAGTCATCCCAGCACTGTCACTTCAGGATGTTGATGTACATTTTTAATCAAATGTCATATGTTTGATTAGAGAAATGGTTATACTTTGTATAAATCTTATTCTTATCCTTGTTTTTGATCGCAGCCATGCACACTTGCTGTCCGCACTGTAGTTGTATTAGAATGGCCAAGTACATTGAGTTAATTTCTCAAACTGGGAATATAAAGTTCTTATCTTGTGTTACATAGTATGGTTAGTGTGAGTTAGAGCATTTCATATACTTTCAGCATATCTCCTGAAAGTATATATATATAAAGAAAATATATATATCAACTTACCCTGATTGATTAGGTTACGTTAAGGCCAGCGACTGAGAGTAACACTATACATTACAAAGCTTAGGAAAAATGTACCAAATCAACACTTAGCAAGTTTACCAGAAGGTTTTTGAACTAAAGTGGAAAGAAAACGTGTTTACTGTAAAGGAACACCAGTAAGTCAGGAAAGGCATCTGGTTTAATGAAAACCAGAGGTAAACCATTTGCGGCGCCCTGCTCAAGAAGAAGATAATCTCTTTAGAAAGTCCAAAGGCGCAAAGACCCTTTTTATCAAATAATCAAACGATGTTGCCTAATGGGTTAGTGGTACACACAAACAGCTACCTATGAAGCTACAATGGCCTTAGCAAGAACACCTCATTCATTTATGGGATCACATTCTCACAGCCTCCACGGTAAAGGCACGTGGGGCTTAAAAGGCCACTTTAATTTAATAACTCTTGAGTCTAAGTGCTACAGAGCTGTGATCAATCAATACAGGAGCGGACTCAGTGCTCTCATAGTACAACACATGTGGGCAGGGCTATATAAGCGTGTAACGTGATCTATAGGTTTATGTGGTCCGTCCGGTGGTCAGCACACGAAGGTGATTCGGCGAAAGCTTCTGGACCCGGGATGAGACTTGGACAGAGACATAGGCTCTGTTCATAAGTTTGTTATGTCACGTCAGTAAGCTTGAAAGACGGAACCAGGTCCATGTTACAGTACGAATACCATTGGCGCAGTGATATCAATCTGGAAAGGGTCTGGCTTAAATCGTTCGTGATGAGGATGGCCTTTTAATTGGGGCGTATTCTGATGTTTCAATCAGGAGCACCTCATTTTAGCCAATCTAAATATCTCATTCACCACGTCGCTGTGTGACAAAAGTGCTTGTTTTTGTCAGCAAATGTAAAACCTGCACACTCACGGAATGTATGTCCAAATGTGCCTTGAGATGAAATTGAGATCTCGAGGCAATATCGAGTATAATATAATAAAATAATATGGAGCCTTCACAAACATAATAATGATGATAAAGATAATGATGATGATAATAGTAATAATAATAATAATAATGATAATAATAAAAAAAAAAGAACAAACTTTAGCATTCTACAGAGGCATTTTTGGATGCTTGTGCCACCTTTTTCTTTGTGTCAGACCTGGTACTGGAGGCCTGGATTGCACTGTGGTGCCTGGACTGTAACGTCGGATTTGAACATTTCAGAAGTGAATCATGGTATCTGTACCTGCCATAGCCCCCTCAGGCTAATGCAGCGAGCATGACCCATCTATTTATACCATGGCCAGTGGGAGACAGTGAGAGGGAGGGGGCAGAAAGACGGCA
The DNA here is from genome assembly GCA_021464625.1 of Proterorhinus semilunaris. NCBI lineage: Eukaryota > Metazoa > Chordata > Actinopteri > Gobiiformes > Gobiidae > Proterorhinus > Proterorhinus semilunaris. Next base: position 22,664,193 of record CM038356.1, on the reverse strand, counting down.
CAGGCAGGTCCTGTTACACATGCCTAGGGGGCGGCTGGGGCAGGCCACGGGGGGATTGTGCTCAAAGTCAGACAGGCTGACCTCTCCGTCACCTCTGTCCGACCCACAGAGCGCACCATGTGGGGCTGTGTAAGCTACAGTAAAGGTGTGCAGAGTCTGATGCATGTGTTCATGAAAGCGTTCGCATGTGTGACTAGACCTTGGTACATCATGCATCCTTGGCTTGTGTTATTTGTCACGGAGCAGGCACGCACATGTGTGAAGAGCACAGACCCGCCGTACCTTTGTGCATAATTTGTGTGTCGACCTGTCAAGACTGTGAGATGAACCGGCCCTGGCCATAAACTCACTGCCCTCTCGGCCCTCCGCCTTCTGCCCCCATGGCAGCTATAAACATGCCAGGTGAAGAGGCTTGGATTAGGCAGGCTGCCCCCCGGCCCCATCTTTAGAGGTAAAAAAATGACCCCAATCATTGTAATGACAGGGCGCACAGCGGGGGCAGCCATGACCAGCCAGTCCAACCTGAGCAGCTGCTTCTCATCTGCCTGTACAGTAAGTCACATGTCCATGCCTCCACACTGAGTCCATGTGTCTCTGCAGGGAGACGGCCATACAGCATCACCACAGCAACGGCTTGTTTATGGAGCGCTCGCAGGTGTCTGTTACAGCAAGGGGACACTCACTTCTAATTACTGCGCTTCAAACAAAGACAAAAATACATATAAACAGAATGGGGGAAAAAAATTGAACGCCAACATAAAAAAATATATATATATATACACACACACACACTCTGCAGAGTTTTTATTTTCACAATAACCGTTGAACAGAAAAATTAAACACATTGAAAAATTCTTGTAACAGTATATTCTTGGTCAGATTTCTCGGGAATGTTGGAGAGGCTTTCATCTCCATGTGTCTGCTGACCTGTGCTAACCCTATCATCAGTCCTGACAGTGTCCAAACGGCCTCGGCTTGGGTCGGTCCACAGAGCCCCTCGGCCTGGCACTGCCCCATCAGCTGCATCTGTCGCCAACTATATTTAGGCAGTGGGACACATACCTTTCTGCTGCATATGAACTTGAGCTGACAGACAGAGGAGACAGACAGGCATCTGTAGAGTGTAACCATGAGGAGCCTGTTAGCTTCTGGCTGTGCTGAGAGCCAGTGCAGACATCAAAAAGTGCTCTAAATTTACTGTAACAATATTCTCCGATCAAACAATTCACAGGTAGAAAACATACCCTTTTCTCTGTAATTATACATTTGAGCCTACGCAGCCTTGGTTGTGCCAGAGCAGCACCCTGAGTGTGATATGCGGACCATGTTGCACGGCCATCTGCTTCATATAATCATAAACAAATGCAGCCGGGCCAGCTTCACTGTATCAGTTCCAAGAGGTCTAGGCTGGAGCGATGTATCCATGCCTTGGTCTCTGGGTAGATACTGTAGAGATATGCCCTAGAAACAAGCCGTGGTTATGCAATAGCATTCATAATTAATTCCACAAACACAATATAGAGGCCACTATGTCCCCTATGCAAACACATAGCCAGATTACACAGTGGAAGCTGAGGGACAGAGTATTCTGAACTCAGTGCCGCTGTGTGTCAATGGCAGTCTGTGACAGGCCTATTTAGGCCAGGTCCTCTGGCTGCTGGGACCACTGCTATATTCTACACAGAGGCTAAATCCGTTTCACACCAATGTTACAGTGGCAGTATTTTAAACAGTACTCGTGCTCTGCAACAGACTGTGCAGTGTCTCTGAGAGGACTATCAAAATGTCCTGACCCACTGACACGGAGCGAGTGTGTGAAATATGCAGCTATGCAAATCAGACGCTTCTCTTCAGACCATCAGAGAACAGCATATTGCCTGCAAACTTGCTTGGCTACACAAATATGCAACAAGTCACGAACTCACATCTGTGCATTTGATTCATCTGTGTAATCCAATGGTCCAGCAGCAGACAATTGTGCCAATCGGTAAGCTGAAAATCTTGACACTGTATCTGCCGTTGAGTGGTGAAAGGATAAGAGGCCTTTAATAACATCTGCACATGTAATCAAATGCCTGGCACACACAGGATTCCAGAGAGTGTGCGTGGGGTGGGGCCGGGGTGAGCCAGTTCATGATACAACACAGTAAAGGTTGAGACAGTGAAGTGTTGGCCAGCTGGAGGTAGGTACAGTGGATAGACAGTGCTCTCTCTCTCTCTCTCTCTCTCTCTCTCTCTCTCTCTCTCTCGCTCTCGCTCTGGTGTATAGTAACTGTGCAGATGGTGTGACTATAGGGCCAGGCTGCTGAGACTAATGGTGGTTTGGAGAAGGAGCAGGGTGCGAGGGGGTCATGCAGCTGTGGACGCTGCCAGCACATTTGCCCCATTGAAAAAGAACTGTTCCATGGCACGTACCCAAGGTCAGCCCCTTTGAGAAGAGGAGCTGGGAGTCGGCCAGAGGGAGGCTGCCTGTTTGCATGCAGTCAGCAAGCTACAATCACAGCCACTGTTACCACGCGGACACGACAGATTTACTTTTACTACTGTCCAACACAATGCTGCCGTTTCTCATGATTTGTGGCCGTACAATAGTCTTTTTGAATCTGGCCATTTGGTCCTGGTTTTAGGGAAGCGCTCCCGTTCCACTACCTGACTGCTCTCTGGCAAAGAGGCACAAAATGGCGGTGGGTGCAGAGCGCTGGAAGGCAGAGAGTGGAAGCCATTTTATAACAGGGCTAGACCCGGACAAAAGAACGTCTCTCACGACACACTGGACAATGAGGATTTAAAGGGGAAATATTCTGACTATCCCTGAGCGTTTCACTTGTTGACTCCGGGTGAAAAACAAACTTGTGCCGTGCTTTGTTTAATTCGTTTGATTTTGAGTAATGCCACTTTTCCAGTCTGTTGCCTTCTCCAGAACTCCAAACACTTGTCTCTCACTTACTGATGTCATGAGGTGATGCCCCGACATGTTTTTTAGCGTCCTGATAGCTTCACTGGACTCATTAAATGACCTCCACTTGAATTGTTTTCTGTACACAGCCATTCGCAATTATCTCTGTTTTTATGGTCAGTTAGGAACTAGCTTTTATAATGGCATAGATCTAATTCAATGTAGACACAATAAAAAGAGATAGAAATGATGCATAGAGCAAGTAATGGCCCCCATGTAACATACAATAAAAACCAGCGGGATGAAATTACGGACTAAATCACATTACACATAAAAGGCAGGACGACAGGGCGACACTACAAAGGACATTACAATAAGTACAAACATTTGTTAGTATTACGGTACTTACAGGGTAGTGCTGTGACTCTGTTTCGTGGGAGCACTTGCTGGCGAAGCTGCGAACATCTCAGTCAGGCATACGACCTGCGAAGAAGAAAATAAGCCACTGTGAATATCAAGATGAGACACTCAAACAAAATCAAACAGGAGGTAAAGAAGGAGTTGACGTAGTGACCGAAAAGGCTCTTTGAGGCAAAACGCCACCGAACACTGATGAAGCTAAGCATTACCTTGAAAACAAGAAAGCATCGTGACACGATGACTTCGGTATAGAATTAGATGAAGAAAACGACTAAACGGATCAAATATGCAACCGTTTTCCTTACTGTTTTCAGCAGTTACAGTCACTGTATTTACTGTACCCCAATTAAAGATGCTGCCCTGCATTTTATGCCATCGAAGTATCTCTTGCCTCACAGCAAGAAGGTCACGGCCGGGTTCAATTCTGGGTTTGATGGGCCCTTTGTGATTTTGCATGTTCTCCCCGCGTCTGTGTAGGTTTCCTCCAGGTGAGATTCTGAATCTCAGTGATATTTTACCCGGTAGATAAAGATCTAATGAATAAACATATTAAAAAAATGGTTTTAAAAAAAATAAATACAATTTGTGGAGTATTACATTTAAAAGAAATATGCAACATAGGTAAGAATAACTGCTTATCCTAATAGAAGGGAACAATAGGTGAGAGGAGGTAGGAGGCAGCCTATAGGAGCCCCTCTCTGAGTCATATTTACTAATACGCCTGCCCCACAGTCTTGCCTGGCGACAAAAACTCATTAGTGGAATACAGCACACCACTCCCTCTCTGCGGCTCCGGCACAGCGGCCAAATCCGGCTACAACCAACCACCCGCTCGCCCATCGCACCGACACAAGCACCATCACTGGCCCTGCCCGGAAGCACCCACTCGCTCGCTGCACCCTCTACCAACCAAAGCGCTCCTCTGTCATGCGCGTGGGCGAGGTGGCAAATGCGGCCGTGTACTTGTGAGCAGAAAAAAAAAAAAAAAAAAAAAAAAAAGATTTCATGAACGCGCAAGAGGCAACGCCGGGTTCACGCTCGCGCACAAGGGCATGTACGGACCAAGCGGTGTTAATTTAGGAGGCTTGTTTTCTGACATGTGCGCACGATAGCTTAGCAAACGTGGGAGTGTGATAGCAGGTTGTGGAGGTGAATGAGGATAGAGGACAGCAGTTAGCAGAGCTGCGTAATGTAACGTTCAGTGCTGGGTGTGTTTCTACTTGGCGAAAGGAAGGCCTAAATAAAAGGAGTTTGTGTGGTGTTTTATTTTGACAATATCACTGAATTAAATTTTGCCACAGAAAGTCCCAATCCAACAAGCCTAGACAAAAAATGACATTTGCCTGAGAATACGAGTCGTGTGTCACACCAAGGCATTATGCCCATTACACTAGATAGAAAATTATAGGTTAACTCTAAAAACAGATGAAACCCATGTGTTTTTCCAAATTTTGCACACACAAAAAAAGTATAATGATGTAAATGATTGCTCAAGGCTATACTTAGTCATCTTTTGTCAAAACAAATAAAGCAGTTATGAGACTCACAGAGATGCTAAGGTTGTCCTCTGGCAGGCTGAAGAGGACAGTGCCAATTAGTGTAGCTCAATCAGCCTGCCCCGCCGCTGCTCCGGGACCAGGCTAATTGCAGGACAGGATGCAGCTTCCCGCGAAGGCTCTTTTATATATTGTTTTTAACGTTTGTAATTACAGCGCGGAGCCTTGGCCCGCTGCCAGCACATGTTTATGGGCTCATGAGTAACCCTACTCCTCCGGCCCGTGGAGGCAGATCCATGTCTGCTGCACTCGCTGCACTCTGTGTTTGTCAAGCATGTTCCAGTGGATGATTCACGAAGCACTGCGATTATGTGCACGGCAAATGTATTTAAGAATACATTATAGCCTGTATATGTACCGTATAGACGGCCAAGGAGGATTACAAAGATGTACGCTCATGTAAATCGCATTATTTTGTGAACAGCTTGAAGATGCATGCACTCATATTGCAAAGAAAACCCTCTTGGTTTACACTATTTATTCTATGGCGGTTCATCATATGCATACATTCAACACTTGGGATGTAAAAGAGCATTGACTTTAAGTCTTGATTTAGTTTAAATGTCTGACCTGCTGTATGTCACAACAGTTTGTATAGTATGGACAGGACAGACAAAATAGAAACGTGCAACTAAACTGTGCCAGAATATCAACCACTATTAATGTAAATAAAGACGAAATGTTCACCTCTGTTATAAGAAATTCAGTTACAAGTTGTTGCAATCTCATCTGGAACATAAGCAACTAACTAAACCACATCCAACATGACTGGATGGACCGTTAACAAGCAGCATGCTGCGTTTCAATGACGTCTGTACAGTTAGTGAAAAGGCAGAATAGATTTTCTTTAGAAGATTAAAACATTGGCTCCAAGTTGAGTGTTGGTTGAAGACCGAATTTAATGGCTAAATTACATTGTAAATGCACAATGTATACGTCCTCAACCCAGATCATGTCATTCTGAACACAATAGGGAAGTGACAACAGAGCGCTTGGAGAGGGATTTACAGTATTTAGGTAATGGAAGAGTTGCAGGCAGCGCCTCTCAACACGTCCAACTTTACCTCCTAGTGGAACAAATGTGCTGATAGTGCACATTTTTCCCTGCAACTAAATTGCCTTGGTGACAGCAGAGGCCCCCAAAAAACCTCGAGAAATATATGAGCCCCGGCGAAGAAGTGAGCGGAGGAGGTTCAGCCGAATCTGGACTATTACTTTGGCAGGTTCACTTAATGTAAGCCCTGGGTCCACTGTCACTACTTTTAAGCTTTTTTTTTTTTTTTTTACTTGGACCTGGTGCTATTGTAGGGCTCTCCAGGACCAAGTCGAGCCGAGTACAGGTGTTTGAAAGTGACGTCAACAGACAGTGTGTCAGAAGAGAGACAAGACGGCTCTCTGGGCATATCATAGGCAATTTAATATAGTTACAGCATAACGTGATTGTAGCCGGAGATTTACACCGACTTCCGAACACCAATATAAGCCACTGTTAACTTGATTTCATACTTTGACCTTTAGCTGCTTGACGCTTCTCGTTTTTGTGTTTGATACTTCTGATGAGCTTCATCAACTCTCTCTATAAGAGGATTTTATTGTCCAAAATGTTCACCTCAGATTCCATGTCTCATTGCTGAGCAGGATCAACCCAAGCTCCATTATTATTGCCGCTGTACCGTGTCCTGGGCCCTGGCGTGAGGTAGGGCTGAACGATATGGAAAAAATGTCATATCTCGATATTCATGCCAGATATCTCGAACATAACATAATACAAAAGAGTGCCATTTTATTAATGAGAATCTGTTTATATCTTGCTTATTTTATTTTAGTATCTTGAATGTTCATATCTCGATATCAATACGATAACAATATATCTGGCTTTTTCGATATTAATACTGTATCTTGGATGTTCATATCTCGATATCGATACAATAACGATATATCTGGCTTTTTCGATATTCATATATCGATACGATAACGATTTATCTTTCAGCCCTCGCGTGAGGACTCCGCCCCCTCTGCTATAGTGGCAATGCACAGAGTACACTGGAGTAGAGTAGAGCTGGTAGCAGTGGAAAAGGGCCTCATCTGTCCCAAAGACGAGTGCCTCGAAAGGGTTACAAGTGACAGACGGCAAACACCACTGACCAAAAAGCACAAACCTCGACTCTGTGCGGTGTAGGGGGTTAAAAAAAACAGGATCCCGCTTTCATGATTCGAAATTATTAATGTGGTTGGGCGGAACACATCAGTCTGGGCTCAAGAAATTCCCCAGGGACACGAGCCTAAATGAGAGCCATTGAATTGTAATGGTCCACTTGTGCAGCAGGTTCAAAAGTGTGTAAGAAAACACTGTGCAAACAAACCACCGAAAAACTTGCTGAACTTCGCCGAAAAAGGCTCATAATGTATGTCTCAGATGAGGCCGCGCTCACACTACAGCAAACCTGTGACGCCTATAGGTTCGCCTTTACAGTTTTGAAGCAGAACGAACGGAGAAATGAATGAACATTTTTAAAAGATAATTTTTCGACATTTACAGCCAACTAGATCAAATATTTTTTTTATAATGTATTATGTCACAAATAAAAAATAAAAAACTATATTATTAGATTTTTATTTTGCTTCCTTAATTTAACCCCTTTTGATACCATTGGAAGCAGCTATTGCTCTTGTTCTTTTACTAGTTTTAAAATGATTTTATTTTCACTCACGGATTGGACACCAAAAACAGGAAAAAATCTCGGAAAAATGTTACGCACAAAAATAACACTGGGAGAGTAGACCACAAAAACCCCGGAGCAAAGAAAACTGAAAGCACCTGTGATATATAAAGTTAAGTTCCCATCTGCAGAGAGTGGGAGGAAATTTGTCACTTTCCCCCCAAAAAACGCTCCTCCCGTCCAATATTATGTCACCGTGCACACCTCTGCGGAGCTGCTGCGGTTTGGTGGATAAATTACAAGTGACGCTCCCAGCTGACGTCCTGATTACCACGGGGGGGAATAAAATGGAGCCCAAATTCTCAGCAGTCAACGCAGCGATGGACTTGTGTTATGCGCCTGGAGGGAGGCTTCAGTGCACACACGTGAATACAAGCCACATACGCAGGGTTTACTTTGACTGGAGGAGAGATGAAAACCAGTGATTTGTGACTTTAACAGCTGCGTGCACAGAGGGACAGCGAAACGTTTTTGATAGATAGCATTTACAGTCAAAAGGAGCCAGTTTGATGTAATTAGAAAACGCCTTTTTTTTTTTTTTTTACTTTTTCGAGGCTTGAATATGATTTTAGATTACAAATGTAGAGTATGGTTAATGAAAAGTGCTCAAATTTAACATTTCCCTTGTCCACAACACTAGTTGCTACAGGAAATAGTGCAGCCTTGAACTTGAGGTTAGATCATTTGAACACACATCACTCGGTACGGGAATTTAAAGTAACATTTCTGTATACTTTGCAAAACCGGTACGACCTCTGATTCGTGCCCTTATCCTCTATGGTCAGGCAAAATTACTACAGTTCATGAAGTAGTCCTGAAGGACACCTGGAGTACAACAATTAGTTTTATTTTATTTATTTTTATTTATGGACATATTTATTGGAGGATCAGCCCCATGAGATGCATCATCTCGTTTTCAAAGGGGTCCTCAAGATCACATCCACAGGTAAACAAAACAAAACTGCAGAGTATATGCACCAAATCAAATAATAAAAGACAAAACAGTACAACAAAAACTAATAACTGACCCATCCACCTACACATACACGCACACACACACACACACACAGGCCCTCAATATTCACCTCCCCACCCATCACAGAGGGAATACAACACAAAAATACAGTGGTTCCCAACCTGTGGTATGTAAAACCACTGGTAGTATTTGAACAAGTGGTGCTCTGAGTCCCCTGCAATTTTAGACTTTATAGAGGCCAAACTTTCCATCTAAATAGAAATGGAACCTAAAAAAAAATAGACACATCGAGGAATATTAAAAGAATCAAATTGCAGACATGGCCTTACACCTCACACACATAAGCCCTATTTAGAATACAGGAGAGATTTTAATTTATGCTAAAATAAGGAATTTAGGTTGTCGTTGACACAGATTGCACTTAATTAAATATTAGTTAGTCAGATTTAGACACAGTATAGAGACGTTCTAGTTACTTATATGGTTGCATTCACGTTAAAGCGATCCAACACAACATCAAGGTCAAGGTTATTTCTTATGACTAATGAATTTTTTTTTTATTTATTTTTTTCACATCAAATTTGAACAAAACTCCTACAATGTCAGCTAAACATATACGTGCCACTGATCCAATTGAAATGTATTCCCATTACGCAATCTTGCTTTATTCTTGTTATTAAGAATAAAACGTGATTATTCTGATCATTTCTAATGCTCCTCGTGTCCTATGCTACAAACAGGTCTTGGGCGTTTGGCACTTCCGTCCTCTCTGCCTCCTTCAGAGGGACGAGGCTGGAAAAGTCAACGATCCACTCGGAGTTCACTTTTTTGAAATTATTATTTTTAAAAATGTGTTTTAGCTACGGGCGTGAGATATTTGAATAATCGGGAATGAATCATTTAAGCCCCTGCAATTTGTACTTTAAATTCCCTTATTACTAGATTTTCTTAATATCTAAAGAAAGAGTAAGCATGAAGATATGCAAAAAAATCTAATGGTAAAAATTCTGTTATTTAAAAAAAAACTTAAACAAAAACTATTGTGTGAAAGTTTAAACAGTTCTTAAGGTTTTGCGATTCATTTGTTTCTAATATATTCAATAAGAACAGAATCCAATCCAGCCAAAAAAACACTTCCCAGTATCGCTATAAAATAAATAACACTTTAAACGTCACCTGCTTGTAACACGTTCTTAACATTGATTTCATATTAGGAATGCACAATAAAAGTGTGTATCCAAATCACTTTCACAATCCCTTTACAATGAGCACTGCATTGCACTCACCATGTTCTGTGGTCTACAATCAAATCCAACTTTACACACAAACTTAGCCTAAGTTTACTTTGGCACTGCTTTTTTTCATTTGGGGCAATTTATTTCATTATTATCATGAGACACTCGTTCTGTGTTAGTGTGAATGTGTATTGAGTCATTTGTCATTTAACTTTTGTCATTTTACTTTATGCGGTCAATGTGTTATCATCGATCGAACTCTTATCGAGCTCTTCGCGCTGATTCAAACAGGAGTAAACTAGAAACAACACACTTCTAACAGCATTTCCACATGTTCTCAAAGTATCGGCTCAACTCGCCACTAGACACATAAAGTAGATTACACTTTTGCCAGAAGGAAATTGGATGAAATTTGCCACAACAGAGCGAATGGGGTGAATGAAACTAAATCACATAATCTTAAATAGCATTTGATCTACTTAACAAGTGGAGCAGTGTGTCGTGGCTTAGACTGCAGTGTGTGATAGAAGGAAATCGCGAGCTGTGGCACATGACCTACAACACACACACACACAGACACACACACACACAGACAGACACACACACTTCTGCTCTTCTTAAACTCTTTAAGCACGGCACATACAGCCTGCATGCAAAAGCAAACTAGCAAAGTGTCCAGCCGCAATGGATAAAACTTTTGACATGATTTATACTAAATAACAACATACACTTAAGTTAGCTTAAAAAGGTCTGTAAATATTTCAATGAAAAGGAGAAATATTTCATGTAAAAACTAGAGAAAAAATAATAAAAATAAATATGTTAATGGTTGGAAACTTTTTACATTCACAGTGATCAGAAACAGTCGATATGACTGAAGTGTATACAGTACAATATTGTATGTGAAGTTTCTAAGAAAATTATATGCAAAAAAAACTGAAGCAATACACTTCATAATTTTCATTTATTTTAAAAAGAATGTTTGACTTGTGGACACCTTTACGATAAAAATATGAATGAACTTTCCATAAGTTAAAGACCTGCACACACACACAGACACACAGACACACACACACACACACACATAACATGACACAATATATAGAATTTTCAAAAGGGCTGGATTATTTCCGTAGTACTTTCAGGAATGGCAAGAATATATAAATATTCCCCTTATGTGTAATGCCTTTAAAAGTGATATCATAAAATAGTGTCACACGACATATTTAATGCTTACACTGCATTACTGAAATACTATGGATCAGGTTTAAAATCTGTTTTAAATGGTTGCAACAAGTTTGAAAATAAATGTAAAAAAATAATAATAATTTCGAGACTTTTGAACAATATAACAACAATTCATCTTTTACGTTTGCAGTAGTTCATATTGAACACAAGCGTTTAAACTCCAAGCGTTTCTACTTGAACTGGCAAAGAAATCTAATATAAAACAAATAGGAAACATCGTAAATGAAGTTGACTAAGTTCAAGTTCAGAGCCTGTTCCAAAGTTCAAGTTCGGAGACACTGCACTTTTGTCTGGACCCACATTTAACGCTTTAATTTGAAAACATATAATAATGCTAATGCTATATACATATATACATATAGAGTTTATGTACATTGAGAGGTTTTTCTGTAAATTTAGTGGCATATGTTGTTTTAAGAGAGTAAAATGATAAAACCAGGGAAGAATAATGAAAGAAAAGAGCTCACACAAGCGTATTAATCATTTCTGGCCACAGTAAAAGTAAATTATTCTTTTAATCATTACTCCTATATGAGCGCTTGTGTATATGCTATACAATTGCTCTGTATTGCCCATAGAAGTGTGTGTGCAGAGCTGAGGGCCTGCTCAGGTATCCTGCCTCTCCTCTCTTTCTCTGCCTCGGCCCCGTCCTGCCCTGGACCACTGCCATTCCATGCCACACACAGCACATCCTGGTGCCCAGTGGTCACTGGACACTCAGCCCAAGAATAGACTCAGGCTCAGACAGACGGTAAATGAAACACTTCTCCTTTAATCAAAGAACAACTGATTTCTACTCTTCCGACACAAAGGGAAACCTAGCAGCCTTGCTTAGACTAAGTCGACAAAGTAAACCGCATTGCACATAAAACCTAAAATTACATTATTATAATTCCAAACATAGTTATTTTTGGTCAATTTAACATTTTACGATACAAAAGAAACTGAAGAGATTTAAAACCACCTTCAAACAAAGAACAAAGATTTGCTCATTATAATAAAGGTCGGTGTTACTGTCTGTGGTAAAATCAATGTGGCTCTACAGTTTAATTACAAAACTAAAACAAAACCAAAATAACTAACGCTCCGTGAGACACAGCGCTGGCTCAAATATTAAAATAGGTAAAGTGTAAACGAGCAGAACATGGTGTTCCTAATGGCCACAGGACACAGAGGCGCATCCTCAGCGCCCCTCTCCAGTCCACTCCAAACAGAGCACTCAGTGGGCATTATTATATCTGGATGTGATTCTCTGCCTTTTCAGAGATATCACTGAAGCATTCACAGTACGACACAAAAGAGAAACAGTTACAAACAAGTTTTCAACTCAACCCACATAGTTGCACCAAAACACAAATTACTTACTATTTGTGGGATGTTTCTTCTTGTGTGTATCCATATTTTTGCAGTAAAGGAGAACAAAAGCCAGCTCCAGTTTAGCGGTGACTTGGCTCCACAGTTGTGCCTCTTTCTACACTCTAGACTCTTCCCTGTCCCGGCCTGTAGCCCCCAGCAGCCCCCCGTCCCAGCCAGAACAGGCCTGTAGAGGCCTGGGACAATGCGAGGCCATGAGGCTGTGGGAAGTCTCCAGTGAAGCCCGTCTGCTGGTTTACACGTCTCTCAATGTGGAATGTTAGCAAACAGACAAACAGCATGTCTGATGCATGCAAATAACAGGAGCAGTGCGCTCCCTGGCCTGGACGGCCACATGAATAATTCAGCAGTCTATATGCTGCTCCCACATCGCTCCCTCCCTCTGCTTCAGCAAATGCCTTCACTACAAGAAGTGTCACTAACTATTGAAACAAGCACTTTATCAGCAGCTTTAGCCACAGAAATCTGTTTTAATACTTTGCACAGACATGTAACTGGGCTACGTAGCCATGGTCCATGGTCATGGCTCCACTACAGTTTAAACTATTGTACATTTTTCTCTTCTTGTGATTTCATGTCTTTGTTTGCAATTGGCACCTGTCCCAGATGGAGCAGCTCGCCCCAGAGAGAGACTGCGCAGAGATCCACACAAACACAAGTTACTCAGGCGAGTAAAGGAAGAACTCCATTCCCGGAGGAAGTGCGTGTCCAAAAGGACGTGAGGCTATACAACACGTGCACCACACACTCTCACAATCACCTATGGTCTGGGCATCTCCAGCACACCAAGGCTGTGAGCAGGCATAGGCCGTTTGACATAGTGCCACTTCAGTCCAGAATGAACAAGGCCTGATACAGAACAAACCGCTTGTACAATGAAATCCCAGGCAAAAACAGAGAAATGAATTAAACTCTGATCTGAACCAGAAATACAACTACTGCCAAATATTTGGAAATCACTCAAAAAATATCCAGTGTGGTGCAAAGAATGGTGCAGCCAAAGTCTGAAAAGGCCTAAATAGCAACTTGTTGCCAGCTTTTGCAGAGCTGTTGCAGCAGTTGGAGGCAGAGGGTTAAAATCCAGCTCGTAGTGAGAGAAAAAAAGCTCCGTGTGTGAAGGGCGGGCTGTGGGGAGGCCCAACTGTAGAAATAGCAGCAGCAACTTTTTCTTTTTTTCCCCTGGCAAAGCTTAAGTCTCCCCCTTGCATGTGGCTGGAGCAGGCAGAGGAGAGCGAGCCAAAGCAGAGAAATGCAGCGCGGTGAAGCGGCTGAGGCAGCACACACTGAAGGAGTCCAGAGGAGAGGAGCCGAGCAGCGCGCCAAACACTTAACCATCAGACCAACACTGCAAGGAAGTCTATTTGCACTGGAGACAGGGGCGAACGAGCGAGCAGGGGCCGAAGAGGAGAGAGAGAGAGAGAGAGGGAGAGAGAGAGAGCGAGGGAAGGAGAGAGAGAGAGAGAGAGGGAGGGAGAGAGAGAGGGAGGAGGGTGGAGCGCTCTGGGAGTGGAGGAGGAAGAATGACACAGAAATCCACTCCTCTGGCTTTGCGCAGACGCACTGCTCTCTCTCACCATACTGGGACACACTTTACACAGGCACAGCTCTTGTATCAACTAGTGAAAAGAGCAGCGGCGGGAACAAGACGCAGCGTTCAGAGTGCACTGTCCCACTAAAGGAGCTCTGAAATATGCAGCACTTTGGAGAAGCAAATGAATTATTAAGCCTTTCTTTTAACGTGGCAGTGCCGGTCATGTGGCTGCACTCTCCTGGCAGCCCCGGCTCAGAGTGAATTAACTCTTTAGCATGCCACAGTAACCTGAGCGATCAGCAGGCAAAACAAGCACGCAGACAACACTAACATGTGACACAAATATAGGCGCACAAACGTCCTCCTCACCTCACAGGGAGCCCTCGCCGCTAGTCTGTCGCTGAGCCGAACAGATTTTTTTTTTTGGGGTGGCAGTTGCCTGGCAAAGCTCATTCAAGAGAGACACCATTTATACTTCCCTAAAGGGCGAAAAGCAATGATTTAGTTTGACAAAGGTATTTGAATCTTCGCGTTAGGTAGGAAGAACCAAACAAATATGGCTGTCTCCACCATCTTAGACTGTATTGATTGTTCTTGTTGTAATGACTATCTCCTAGATCCCTGTCCCGCCCTCGTACGGCTTTTCTGCACCTACTGTACTCTGCGTGATGGCGTTTGGCTTTTTCCATTCGGGGCAGATGACTGTAACGCTATTGTACAGCAACTTCCTGCCTCTCTTGGCTGCGATTCTCCGGAGCAAAGCGAATGGAGAGCCATAGACGAGTTAACTTTTCCCTTTGGCCTTGAACTGCAGCAGCAGCAGCACGAGGGAAGAAAAGCAGGAAGGACACGAGTAGAGTGCGCCCGTCACGAAGGAACTATTTTGGTTTCTTTTTCTTTTATAAACTGCTGAGATTATGAGAGGGCGACCGAAGACAAAAGACAATGAGACAGACAAAGGTACAACTTATCAAACTGACTCCCCCCCCCCCCCCCCCCCCCCCCCCCCGTAATTATCAGCAGCCACGAGTTTATAAAGGCTGGTCTAACATGGCTGCTGTCTTCAGGCTTAGAGCTACTTTCTCTTCCCGCATTACAGCAGCACACACTCTCTCTCATCGACCGCGTTCAGGAGAAGCACAGTGAAAATGCCGCTCTGGAGCAACTTCGATCGGAGTTTTCTGCCTTAAATCAGACACAAGCAGCCGTTTGCATTGGCAAGAGCAATAGAATCCAATTACTGGGAGCAGAGTCTCACGTCACATCACGCCACACGTTTTAACCAATTAGTTTTAACCCTTATTTTATTCCAGGGTCATTGTGTAACGCTCTAATGTACAATACCTATCCTAACCGGCACAATGTCAAAGATCCTGCACTTTGCATCTGGGACAGATCAGGATACAGATGTTATGAGCAACATTTAGCCACTGTGGACAAATTGTTTCAAAGTTTTTCATTTCACACAACTTAAACTACACGAAGCAGATATTTAAAAAAAATAATAATGATAAATAAATATTATAAATGGGTTAATTTTTAAAGCGGTGTGTGAGTGGGAAATTAAATTGCTGTTAAACTTTTTATAGAGGAATAAATATGTTGTAAGGAAAATTGAGCAAATTTTGAATCTACATATATTTCATAGGAATGTTTCTTTGAAAATACCAAACATATAAATCCACAAGCTAAGAGTAGTTTGTTTATTAGCAGTATTCAGTCAATGTTAAAGTTAGACAAGACTGAATGTATAAAGTAACAGTGCAGCCCAGAGGAATATGAGAGTGTTGCCACAGGATCCACAAAGAAAAACAACATTTGCACTCAGTGATTTGCAAACATCGAGGCGGCATTAGGACGAGAGGCAGAGGGGGTTCGGTGCTTGGTCAGCAACCACAGCTACATCAACACGCTCCATGAGCGGTGGCACATAAAACACATGTATTCTAATGCACTGCTTCATAAAGATGACTGGGACCACAGACGTCTGCCTCGACAGCAGCGGAGCAAAGATGAGAGGTGGCCTTGCTTAAGCTGTGCACGTGTCTAAACAACTTCTCCATTACACCCGAGACCTCTGAGGGCACTCCCCACCGAGTGGGGGCAAGGATCACGACCCCAGGGTCAAAAGAGTTACATGGGAGGCTACAGGGGCCATTGAGTGTCCCACTGCTGTTTTCTTTGAGAAGGTAAAGATTACCAACACATTAGCTAACGCAGATTAAGGTCGGGTCCTCCTGCGACCTGGTCCCACTGCGGCACATCACGTCTCATTAACACCGGCTGACCTTTGACCCCTGTAGTCACCTCAGGCAGCTGACCGTGACCGTACTCTCGCCTGTCTGTTCCAAACTCACTCACTTTCTCTCCCCTCTCTCTCAGATACAGCTCAGAATCACACACACTCTGCAACAGGACAACAGGAACAGAGATAAACACCGCTTGTATTGATCACAGTCGTAATGAAACCAATATAATAAAATAAAATAAAAAATAAAAATAAAGAAACAGGCTCAAAATGTGGATCGTGCGGACCGTGAATCCCAAATTTCCTAAAATGGGGTTCATGAAGTTGGAACCACAAAATGGCGGACGGTGGACATGCGCAGAACTGACCTCCCTGTAGAAGAATACCACGCAATAATAATGATCATCATCATCATATTGTGTTTAGTTTCGAGTGAAAGGATCCGAGCTGCGATCAGAAGTGAGCAGGCTGAGAGCAGCTGCAGCAGACTGGGCTTTAACCCTGCGAGTCCAAGGCTCACTGTCGGGAAGAACATGTTCAATCTGAAATTTCTATTCACAGTCTCGTCGGAAACAAAGCAAGGCAACACAATTACAAATTCAGATGTGCACTCGTGTCACACTGATGAGGGAAATAATCAGCAAATTACTAAATTATTGTTGTTCATCCTTAAATAAATGTTGGTGTCATCAGCTTGCTATAAATACAGTTATTTCCTCCTGTATTTAAGATAAGTAGACACCTTTTGTGATTTTCATGCTTTTTTTTTTTACTATTAACTTTAATATGGTAATATATATGTGATAAGTGAATATCGTAAGTTATATGAGCCAGATAAAGCACATTCAAACACCATAAAAAAAAGAAATAAATCAACGCACACTACAAAGCTCGCAATAATCACTCGAAGTACAACAAAGTTTTTTTTTAATAGATGTTTTTAACAACTATAAAGAATAACCCGTAATTTAATTTGTTTGTTATAGACATATTTTTCAGATTATATATTCTATTAGCGCTCCTTTTTAGCCCACACTCGCACACGTTTTATGAGAATAAAATGTGACAATTTTAACATTTTTACAGAGAAATTTAAGGAATATCAAAGCAAAGTGCTTAGATTCTTCATTCATTTTTTTATCAGTAAAACATTAGCATTACTGAGCCATAATTGTCTGTAAGCAGTGCGTCTACCGTTTAGTGAAAATTGTTAATTTAAAGATATTATATACAACGTCGTAAATGCAAGTTATGCAACATAATTATTTTTTTTTTATATATGGGAGAACAAAAATAAAAAACATTTAGGAGCAGACACACACTCACACACACTTTGCAGTGTCAATCTCTGTCAATGTGCTTTTATCGGCAGTCCTCAGGATCCACCAATCCAAAGTCACAAAGTCACGTTCAAAACCTCTGTCACACAAAGATCTTTATCAAAAGAATAGGGTGATATAATGAAGAGCTCTTACCTTCGTGTTTGGGCCGGGCAGAGTCAGAGAGGAGTGGAGGGGAGAGAGTGAGCAGAGCTTCTCCAGGGAGAGCTGGAGTTATGGACCTATTCAATATCAGGCCTCCAGGACGACCTATCAGAGAGGGACGCGCCCTAACTGTGACTGCAGCAGCTGACTACTGCCCTCAGAGGCCACTTCTGCAACAGGGTCTGCTCTTAGAACGTTTTATTCAATTAAGAAAGTTGGTGATTGACAAGAAAAAAATGTGCACGCCTAAAATAAGTTCATGTTTTTGTTTTTGATTTGTATAGAGCTTTACAACAGCACCTGCTGAACCTACGTGCTTTCCATAAGTGCAACAAAGAGCATGTGGAACATTTATATACTGGGGTAAAAAGCTATACATTTTATTTTTTCCAATGAAGGTACTTGATTAATCTTCTGTACTCAGTAGTTGATTACATTTTATTGATTTATTAATTTAACAAATTAAAAGATTTTGATGTTGTGTAAGGGTATTTTTCTGTCCAGGGACAGAAATTATTATTATTATTTTTTATGTTTTTTGGCTAACTCTGATCTGGTGTATTTACACCACTAATCTAATCTCAGACTGCACAGTTAAACCTCAGGTAAAAATGAACCTTACTTTACAACATTAACATAAGCACTAAGCACAATGCCAGTACAGCTTACTCAACAAATGGCAACTACAGAAAATATATTTAAACTACTAGTACAGCTGTGCACAAAATGTATAAATGAAGAGACAAATTAATTTACTCTGCCTGGAGTTCTGATGATTACAGCTGACCATCTGAGATGGTAATTTATGCTCTGAATGAAGATGTAAATTTGATTTGGACAGTACATGTTGACAGTAATCAACATGTATGCCATTCATTACATCTTACTAACTGACAAAGCTAACAGCTAGTTTAATCAAGTGATGGCAAAATCAGGAAAAGGGAACATGAAGAACTAAAGAAATACCAGGGGCTCACAGAAGAACTGGGGAAGGCCTAGAGGTTGAACGTATCAGTGATGCCCGTGGTCACTGGAGCACTCCGGGCAGTGACCCCAAACCAGAGTTTTGGGTACAGCAGATCGCAGGAAAAGCATCAGAGATCTCACACCAGGAATGTGCAGTTCTAGAAACAGCAGAGTTACAGCACAGACCCTCAAGCTCCCAGGCCCAACCTGAGAAGGATAAGAAGCCCGCCAAGGGTGAAATACTGTACATCCATCCATTTTCTTCCGCTTTATCCGGGGCCGGGTCGCGGGGGCAGAAGTCTCAGCAGAGATGCCCAGACTTCCCGATCCACGCATCACCATCTGTTCTGGGGGGACCCCGAGGCGACACCAGGCCAGCTAGGAGACATAGTCCCACCAGCGTGTCCTGGGCCTTCCACGAGGCCTCCTCCCAATAGGACATGCCTGTAATGAAATACTGTGTAATGTAATTTAATATCCATGATAAATATTTCAATATATTATAGTATACTATACTGAGCATTCTATCTGGCCAGCTGTCATGTTGGGAGCTGAGGGGTGCCATTTGGCCCTGACCCTCAGCTTGTCCTGGGTCACACAGAGGACAAACTGCTGCTGCACAGAGAAGTCAATCTTCTCCTTCCGCTCTGCCACAGGCCCCAGTGCAGCGACAGCAAGATGAGCTGCAGGGCTTTCCAAAATCCACACTTGTTTGGCTGCGAGCAAGGCACCAGGGCTGAGTGTGTTTCAAAGGAAACGCTGAGGAAGCGTTTTGTGGCAGCTCTGTGTACTTCACTGTTAGAGCGACTATGCGTCTTTACTCATCCACAAGTTCATGTCCCAAGCACAGATTTGAGTCATCTTTTGTGGACAACACGGCAGCATGTCCAGCTCCCTCTCTCTGCATTAAGAGGCATGTACGTCTTTATCGTGACACTTCAGGGTTAAAAGGCAGACTGTCACTGAGCCTGTGTACAGAGAAGGAGGGGGCACACCTGGCACACGCCCAACTGCTAATGCGCCCTAAATGTCAGAGAGATGGCGGAACGACACTTCATTTATATTTGAGAGAAGGAGACGCAATAATGCACCAATAGGCAAAGCTGGGGTAACTGAGGACAGGACAGAGTGGAGTCAGACAAGGAAAAGGGAATAAAAGGTGGAGCAAGAATGTAATGGATGCAGCTTCATCTGATGGTGTGTGTTCAGAGCGCACCCCCCAGACGAATCACAGGGTGTGGCCAACTGTTGGGGGAGAGTTCTTCTCTGGAGGCGGGGCCTGTTTTGTGGCGGGACCAAAGAGAGAAGCGGATGGTCATGTGTGCAGAGCTCATGACAAAAGGCCCTTTTATGTGCAGCGTATGCAGATAGAGCAGGCTTCATTGACCAGGTGGAGGTCCCAGGCCTGTTCCTGCATCACAGAGGAAGGGGCCTCTCTTACACAGTGGCGTCTCTGCAAGTCTTACCTTCACTCTCTCTTGAGAAACAGTTTTCACATAAAACAACGTTTGGGGGGAAAATTATTTTTTCCACTGATGCCCTGGAACCACCTTTCCCCTGAAAGGTGGAAAGCACCCTGTCTGCTTAAGGCCTGCTTCCTCTGAGCAGCTCCGGTCTGCAGGCCGTTCACAGCCGGACACCTGCTCCTCACTCTAAACCCGACAGATCATGACACTCTCAGGTCATGACCCCCGACCTGAGGTGAACACTAATGCACTTGAGCTGAGGACAAGAGACACTTGGACATGAACTTGAACACACACAAATCCCAAACCATCCTGTATCTAAATAAAAAGAGACAGATTAGATAAATAATAAAAGTACCTCCTACCAGCCTGTGGATTTCTATATTTATTAATGTTTTAGCCTAGTCTCTGATGCCATTTTTTCAAGCCAGTGGCGTACGTGGACACACATCTCCAGTGACTGGCACGGGAGGGACAACACAAACTGCCCACAGCATCTGGCCCACAGCTGCAACACTCCGAACCACACAGAGAGCGAGAGAGAGAAAGAGGAGATTTCTTTATGTTTCTGATAAGTCACCAGAAAACATGACGAGCGCCGGCCGCCGTGTGGGGCATTCTACCTGAGCCTCCCATCACTAAATCAAAGGCTACATAAATAATGAGCAGTCGGCGAATGGCAGTTAAAATGTCAGCACCAATCTGATCAGCCAAACAGAGGAGACTGTGCCAGCCAAATCAGATTCTGCATGTCTTTTTGTTTTTTTTTACCATTAGACTAGCTAACTATGTAATCAATGGATGAATCAAAATCTGACTCCCAAATCTAAAGTACCATATTTAGGTATGGTAAAAGTGTCAGAGAGTAATGATATAGTTAGCGTCAATATTAGCAGTGGCCTTTTTGCGAAAATTCACACAATAGATGTTTAAAATAAGTGGAAATTTGACTTTCATTTCAGTTACGAGAGCTTATCACTACAGCTCACAATGGGGACGTCCAGTGACACCAGAACAATTAGGTTGTACGGGTCTAATCCCTTACACAGCACTTAGGGCACTTTTAGAGGCCACAGGGGCGCAGTGGAGAGCCCCCTTAACTGTGCGGGTGCAGTCTGGTCCGTTTTACAGCCGCGGGGACACAAGACCGGACCGTTAAGACCAGAGGAAAGTAATCCCAGGAGTGGGCCCACTAAACCTGTGCCGTCCTCGTAACCATGGCAGCAGACAGGTAGTGTCTGGGTCACGGGGCAAACATGGCCGACGCCAACACCGGACACCTCTTAATAAAAATGAGCGCACGATTGGGGAAGGAGAAGAGAAAGGATTTGCATGAAAAGATAAGAACTTACACGTAACCGGTGTGAAATTCATGTGGCAGCCTTATCCACTAAATTGTCGGCTGCACATAGCAAGCTTTTTTTTTTTTTTTCGTTTTTACTCACGCCATCACATTGACCTATACATTCAGAGGCAAGTGCCCAAGGATACACTGACATTCACTCTGTAGAGGAGAGGAGATTTAAATGTCAATCTATTATTTATTTGTCTAATTAATTTATATGGAAGTCACACAATACATTGACGAGTTGTTTGTGTGGGTTAGGGGACAAAAGGCTCTTCCACCTATAGCTGCCAAAATCACTTGCAACAGTTGGTTCTCCACTTTAAATTTTTCAACAGACCAAAATCTTCCGACATACAGTAGTTCAGTGTCGGCAAGGGCTATCCAAAGCCACTTTAAACTTTGCCGTTTGGCATTTACCAGCTTCAGTCATAATGAATCCGATACTTATACATTGGCCACTTGTGTTTCCCGATAAACAATGCTATAGACTGGTCGACTTAGCTTCTTCTTTTTTTTGGAGGAACACATGATTTGTCCTCTCACCGTCAGTTGCTACGAGACACTTCAGCCCCAGCCAAGACGTCCACAATTCATTACAGCCCCAACACCGGACAAAGCCAAGCAGGCAGACTACACGCCTCGTACTTGTGTACGCTCCTCTTAGGGCCACACCTTTTTTCTTTTATGCCACTAAAACCACACAAAACTTGTATTTCCCACATGCTACAGCAATTAGGTGTTTACTGAACAGCTTTTAAGAACATTTAATCATTTCTTGATGAAGAAATATGATGCAAGACTGTTTGCCAAACCCTGATTTGGCTACAGCACACCATCACTTGCAACATCACCTGTCTCTGGCTAAAAACCAATTCTGCCTCTCGCCAAATCGTGAAACATCTCTTTTCTCTCCAGCCAATCAGGGCCCGATCCGAGGCTGTTCTCATGCAAAGAAAGAAAAGTGGAAGCCAATGAGAAATGGCCCTCCTCCTTCTCCTCGTATCCTACACACACACGACAATCACCATGTGAGAAATGCCAACGGACGGCCAATCACTCATTGTAATTAGGCTGGCTGCCATTCCCCAGTCTTCATAACTCACACTTGGAGCCGGGGCCACCACTGGCTCTCCAAAGCTCTCCCTCTGCCCTCTCTCTGTCTGATGGGGCCAGCACAAGTATGAGGGGCCGGCTGCAAAATTAAAGCCCCCTCACCCCCGCCTCCCCTGTCTACACTCTGTCTACTCACTGCACTGCGGAGTTGGGTTCTAGAGTTTGGAATTGCAAAGTGTACCCACTATTAGGGCTTTGAAAGAAAGGCGGCCTCGCTTCAGGCCAGCCACAATAATTACTATAGCCGTGATTGAACAATATTCCGATCCCTCCGCTAGTATACCTGACAAGACTATAGCTAAAAATCTGGAGGAGTTGGGCGGGGGCCGCTCTGCGGTCGCCCACTGCTCCCGACAGGTTGTCCCAGCAGCTTTGAAAGACTGGCCAGATGCAGAGTACAAATTTCTCTAGACAAGGACAATTCATATTTCACACCATACGAAAATGGATTTGAACAAAGGGGGAACTTTTCTGTCAGCCTGCTTTGTCCTGTGTTTGTCATCGTCCGCCATTGTGGTCCGAAGAACTAGCTAATACGTCATTGCCCAAGTAAACTGTACGCTTTTATTTGATCTCGAATAAAGTTGAACATTCTTCAAATCTTCCATGTCACTGTTCAATACAGTATTTTCACATCTATTGCCACAACACATAATAAGTGAATGACTTAAATTCTTGCAGTATGGATATTGCTGCAGCAGAGACACAACTAAGTAGGAAGCAATGGCCGATTTCTAATGGCAACCATTGGACTTATTCGCAGTGATTGACTCTGGCTTTACACTTGTATAGGACCTGAAGTTTTCTTGGCAGTCCAATGAAGAATCGCAGGTTCAGCCAAAATAGACAATAAAGCAGAATGGAGGAACATGCCAAATTGCTGGAGCAACGCAGTCCAGAGGCTAATTTTTCCAAAATGACTCACACTGGAAAGAAAAGCATTTCCCTGTCCTTAGATGAACTTAGTGTGCTCTCTGTCGGCTTTTACAAGGAAGCACGAGGGGAGGGAGGGGCGTGCACGTACACTCACACACACACACACGCGCTTAATAAGGACGTGCGCGCTCACACACACACTATCATGAGTGCGCGCGAGCCCGTAAACAGGAACAGGCGGCCATCACTGTAGTCGACCCATCTCTCTATGTGGAATTAGGTCACACGGTAAAAGCAACAACACACACATATGCTCACACTACTTTCAAAAAGATATTTCTTGAGTCTCAGGGGAGATCACGGTTATGTACTTCACAGGAAAACTCCAATAGCTGCTCTGGTAAGTGCCACTTTACATGTACTCCACAACTTCAGCCCTGAGTTGGTCTCACTTAGTGCTATAGCGGACAGGGAGGCAGCGTTTGCATCAGTCAGCAGTCAGCAGTATGGAGTGGGTTTATTGGCTCGTCCTGCTGAGGCGGCCTGGCTGACATTGTTCACCTGTTTCTTCTCCAGCTACAGCGCGGCCATCCCAATACAAGTTCATTTTCAGGGTGCTAAGGCCTTTTTCGAGTGCCGTAGCTCTTGGGGAATACAACAAAGAAACATCAACAAAAACGCATTTAACTGAAAAGTGAGTTTAAAGGCCATTACTATTATGGAGTATTATAGGAGTAGCTGTAGTGATAGTAAAGCAGCAGTAGCATCAAGGAAATGCTTTTGTATACTTTATGGCACTTCTACCAACTCTTAAAACAAATCTTATCGGTGCATCAGGCAATGAGAAGGAAAATGCCAGCATTATCATAGTGTATCTCAGATTTTTCTTGCGTCCGTTTGCTGGTGTAACATGGCTCCGTTTAGTCACATTTGCAACACCAACTGAACAACATAATGAGAAAATAAGTGACTGGAAATTATTATCGGTGTAGGTTATAGAGTGCATTGGAGTGTGTCGTCGGAAAATATGAGGTTCATTCATAAGCTCCACATGGCTATTAAGTAATTACTTCACCAAGCCATAAATAAATAAAGCGGTGCAGAAACAGTGTGTGCACAGCTGGAGCTATATGGAGATTATGGGGTGGAGTGTGTTAGTATTATTAGCACAAAAAAATTATATTGCCAAACATTAGAGCCTGTAATAGAGCTATAGCTACAGCGTTATAGTTTACAAGGTTTTATACACATTTGTTCAAGTCAAGTGTCAACAAGTCTCTTTATGAACTAGCCTAATTATATTTTTGTATTTTGTATTGTATTTTTGCAACATACCCAAAAAAACAAAACAACACTGCTAAATAATGTTTTTCAATCAGTAGATTAATTGTTGTGGAGATCAGCAATCCCTATACAGCAGGAAAAAATGCCATTTTTATTATATGGCACTGACTCCAAAGAAATTGGTGAATAAAAGAGGCATGGAAATAGGTCGGCATGGGCTTTACTTGACTGCTTTTAGAAAATACACAAAGTTGGATGTCTTTGTGTACAAAGAAGTTGAAATGAATAACCAAAAAGCACAAAAGAATGAGTGGACTCACCATAACAAGGCGCCATGTGTCCGTGCTGTCAACTGTGTGCGCGCCTCTACGGACCACGGTCCACGGAGCAACAGGGAGAGGTTAACGCATTGTCCCGGGCTGCAGTCTGCCTCTCAGCCCCGTGGCTCCCAAAAGGCACCGCGTCTACCACCTCCAACACACCGCGATCTGCTGCGTCTGTTTGCGCGCGTCGCTGGCATTTCTCTCGCTTAAAACCAACAAATCGATCCTAGCGCGAGAGGGTTTGTAATCTACGGTGGTCTGACTGTCGTGAGCAGAGGATTAAAACCTACAGAGACTACACATTCACAATCCTTTCATCCGCTGTTCACTGCAGTGTCCCCAATATCCCTTTATCCTCGTACGGCTTCTGCAGCGCGAGTGGAGAGAAGAGAGCCAGCTCGGACGGATGATCGCACGTTGTTATCGCGACCTGCTTTTTACATCGGTGCTTTTATCCACTCCGTTACGCTATAGACGTGCAGCATGGGGAGAAATCCCAAAGCCCAAGGGAGTTCGCACACTTTCCCTTATAGGAGTCAGAAGAGTTTAAGGGGGAATAAAGCTCTCCCAGTTTCTCTGTGGTCGCGAGTCGGGTGGCTATTTGTTCGCGCGTCAGGGTCAGTTCAGGTCAGAATCGGAAATATTAGGCTACCTGTAATTGGGCTCAAACTAGCTATAGTTCAGCTGAAATATCGTGTAAAATGTATGCCTTTCTGAAGTTTAAATATTCACCAAGTAGCCTAGGAAACTGCAGTACAGCCACAAATTGCCAGATGTATTTGTTCTATTATTTCGAATTGATTAATAATACTTACTTATTACTTATTATTATGGCTCAGTGCTGATGAGAGATCACCTACCTGTTTGAATGAGTGTAGCATACATGCAGTCAGCTTGAACAAGGTTCAAATCAATAAGTAATTTTTCACCCGAAACAAAAATTAAAGTAGACGGTGGATGTTGCCTATTTGTAATACAGTACGTACAAGATGAGAAGCTCAATATCTCCAAGAAAACCTCAGAATGTACTATTCATTCTAAGAGTTTCAATGTATTTCTGCAAAAGATTTCCTCAAAACAAAAAGCAAACGTTTAAACAATGTCTAAAAATGTATGTGTGAAATACTAAAATAAAAGATGTAACAGGAACAATAATATGTATCTTTCGGTTAGAAATCTAAAAGTCGGAACGTCCCTTTATACATGTGAACAACCATTGGGGCAATCCACAATCCACTCCATTCAAACTATATGCCATATTTTTACATCTAAATTCATGACACAAACATTAAAAATAGTATTTTTTAAATTAAAGTTAGCATATCAACACAATTACACGGCAACTCAATTTTTGGTAACCATTAGATTAACAGAACAAAATGTGTCCGATCGCTCCACACATGCCACAACTTTCCCTGTGCCCTCACCTGCACCTGTCGCAAAATCGGCTCTGAAATGCCACACTTTACAGACGAGCTGGATTGGTTTTCTCATACAAACACGTTTCACCCAGCAACAACTTCCTCTTAATGACTGCTATTTATAACAAGTTTCATACAGTGGCGACTGGACAGCTCGGATACATGTCTGTAATAGAGGCTACACTGTGGAATAAACAACACGACCCATATTGACCAGGCTGTTTAGAGACAGGGGGTAATAAGATTAGCTGCATGACTGTAAAGGCAGCATTTGTGACGTCGCTTCTGCAGTTCATGTGACAAAATGAGAGCGTGGAGCGGGGTGACTGGGTTCAACATGTGAGCTGAGGCCGAGCAAAGCAGCCCGGGGCAAGATCTGTGTTCACAAGCACACACAACAATGACAACATTTTCAACTTTCCATAACATTTCTAGTATTAATATTTACAGAATATAAAAATACAAAAATATGTACTTAAAAAAAAGGGTTTCCTTTGATAATGAACAGTCCAAAGTAGTAAATTATCAGGTCAAGATAATAGTTTTTATGCCAGTCCCAGGCTTGGACGACTGAAGACAGTTTCTTCAGGTCGTCCATCTACAAAGCTTATGTGCCAAATCGAGATGCTTGCACAGTAGGAAACTGATGAGTGTGAATAAAAACATGCGGTAATACTTGGGATAGTCGCTGCTTGGTCTTCACGTTAAAATTAAAAACATTTTCCGTATGAGCTGCAATGAGAGATGTCCTCTTTCAATGCAATTGTCTGGTCAGTACGACACAAACAAAAGTGCTATAAACCTCCAGTAGCTCTCTGAATAAAAAACAGTTTACTAGGAAGTCTCCTGACTGAGTGGATTTAAGATGTCTTATTGTCGTATGTGGAAGGCAGCTGTACAATCACTAGCAACATTTTCACAAATTATTTTACGGCATTACTTTACACTTGATTCTCGCATTGTATTGAAATCCCAATTTGAATGGTCGCAAATGTCCTGCTTTAATGGTGTCATGAAGTGCATATGACATTAGACACATTTTTTTTTTGGCTAAACCATAGTTGACACGGTTATATTTAAGATTTTACTAAAGATTGTGCCCAGCTTTCTTTAGTTTAGCCATTTTTGTGATGTTTATAGTTTCATTTCCTTATTGGAAACTGACAGGAAGTGACATAGAAGAAGGTACACAATTTCAAACTGTTGCCGTGCAACCATGTTACGTCAATGGGAAATGAGTCAAACTGCTCTGTAATGTTACCTTCTCTATGTCACTTCCTGTCAACAGCTGAAAATTCAAAGAATACGTTTTCTGCTTAGCATTTCTTAATTAAAATCGCTGCTTCACTGAAATAAAATTATAATTATTCAACTGATGAACTTGCAACTGATGTTATCCATCTAAATAGGTCATATTTTCAACAGCATTAAAACATATGCACTTTGAATGTAAAACATTTTCTGAAACATGTTAAAAATATGCAAACTGAATCTTGATTTGAAACCCCAAACTGGCGATCACAAAAATTGTGTCTAGATATTTTTCCAAAATCATCCAGCTCTATTTTTTTGGGTCTTTTTTCTTTAACCTTTGCGCTAGAAACAACATTGGGAATATTTTTCATCTTAAACTACACATTCGTAGACGATTTGGATTTTGTCTCTCGTGGTGTCAATGCTACATCAAACTGTCCATTGCCCTTTTTTTCACAATTACTCTGGCAGTTGAAACCAAACAAAGTATTTTTTTATGACTGCTGTTTTGACTTTTGCAACAATGGAGAAAATATTCCGTGTAATCAAACTGAAGACAATGGTTTCCCAAAAATCTGGAAAATAAAATTAGGAAACTACGTTTGGGGGCCCCATAAGACACACTAGCAGCATTATATTATAGTGTCTTCCACTGTATTTGCACTTCCCCATGTTCTTCTGTTCTGTCACAATCAATTTCTGAAATCTTTTCCAAGGCAGTGTGTGGTTGAGTACCTCCCTATTTGGTCCATTGATGCCCCTCCAAAAAGTTGCACATTTTCTTTTTGCCATCAGTATACTGGCATCTACACGTACTTGTTGATCTTTTCTTTTTACTTAACTGGGTGAAATATCTCTTCTACAATACAATCAATATGCAAGTATCTCATATTTTTCAACACTTAACTTGGCAGCTACAGCGAAAAATTTGATGGCAAGTTTTGTCTATGACAAAATCAAACGTTTGTGTTGTTTTAATCATAATAAAAAAAATATAAAAAAGATTGATTAACTTCAAATGACAGCTGCCCTCGCTCCCACACTGCCATGTCCATAGGGTTAAGCGCTACACTTACATTTGTTATTCAAAGTCACATTGTGAGGGAGCCTGAATGCACACAGCCCTCTCTGTGTCTATACTGTGCTTCAGACAATGGGACTTCATCAACATTCCAGACACAACACGCTTGAGGAGGCAAAACCCGCTTGATATTTAGATGAAGGATAACTACATCCATGTCTCATTGCTGTGCTCAAAGTCAGCGGATTTTTGACGCATCTTTACAATGTGCACACTGGTAGCATAGTTTTGTTTTGGTTTTTAACCAGCCTCGAATGAAAAGCCTGAACGCTGCCCGAGCTCAGACTGTCTGGAGGCCCTGTGCACCGCGAGACGGACTTATTTGTAAACAGAATGCTTTGCCTGCAGTCTCGGAATAAAGCCATTTTGCACAAAGGGGCCATTCTTAGCAGTGTTTGGGCCTCTGTTGACTCAATGTGTCTCATATAGTCTGGTCATTTTATATCTGGTTCCTTATTTTTTTTACCACAGGTTACAATATAAAACAGCAAAAATATCTATGTCTACATTGTCTGATAAAAAAGTCTTATATTTGACGTTTAAAAGATAATATTGCTTTAGTGAAGCACAATTCCATTAGTGACTCAACCCACACGCCACTGACTCTTCTCTGGTATCCCTGCCCATGTTCGTGTATTTACTCGGGCCTAGCTCCTCAGGAAAGCATGTTAATTAGACCCTCAGCAGGAGCTCCTACGTGGGCTTCACCCTGCCATTGACCGACGCATGAATGACTCAATATGCCTGTGTGTTTGTAACCTGCAAAGAGCTTAAGAAAAAGCTCTGTGGACAATGGCAACGCAATGCAAAGCTTCAGGTCCCTCAGCCTAAACAAGATCTCATTGTTCATGTTTTTCCACATTAAGGGGGCAGGCCATTGCCCCCCCCCCCCCTCCCCCTCCCTCGGCCCACAGCACTTCCAGGGCTGCTCCATGCCACTCTGGGCTCCATCTAAGTGGGCTGTAATTAAACATGGCTGCCTCTCAGTTTCGGCGGCTCTATGGGGGGAGTGCCTCCATGAAACGCACTCCTTATTCTGGGTACAGACGGCAGCTGATCAGGGATTATCTGAGGCAGAGGCGTGGCATGCTCCCTTCCATAATCTTCAATTAGTTCACTGCATGGTAACGTATTGGCCGGACCTGCTGCCTTTCCCACGGCTTCCTTGACAAACAAACAACATTCTGTAAAGGAACACATTTGATTTGATAAGCATCCCATATCTTCATTGTGGCACGCGTTAAAGAAGCAGAATAAATGGGAAAGCAATTTAAGTTTTGACAAGGCGCAAATTATGATGCTTTCAAAATACTTAGTGCTTCACAATATGTTGATATGGGGCTACCTTAAACTGGGTGTCATAATGTTGCCTGATTAGTGAATATTATGCTGTCACGAGTACATGCAATGCATGCCATCTGAAGACACACAGTAGTGTTTGTGCAGATAGAGCTTATGTTCCCTGTGGGGAAGAATGGAAATGTTGGAACCGTGGCGGAGTGGTTGGTGCTGAGACCTTATGGCAAGAAGCTTTGGGGTTTGATTCCTGGGCCATGTGGGCCTTTCTGTGAAGTTTGCATGTTCTTGCCATATCTTGACCTCACACAGGTGATCAATTCTCCCCCTTCAATCCAAAACATGCACAATATGACAATACGATGGTTCCCCACGCACTGGCCTATAGCTGCCTACGGCTCCTTACAGGTTTCCCACAGACAGACCACTTTAGCGTGTCCTCCATAATTTACCCCTCAGTCATTGAGGACTTTTCTCCAAATCGGTAAGTTTTGTGGTTAGGCTTATGTGTTTTAGGTTGACGGGGAAACATGAACACTCATAATCATACAAACACCACACCAAGAGGCCTGATATTGTCCAGAAATTGGACCCGGGATCATCTTCCCATGTTTATGTTCATTAAAATCCTCATTAGTATCAGCAGTACTGCTTCAGCTACTTCTGGAGTCAGTTTGCATCACATTTCTTTTCAAGGAGTCATATTCAAATTCTTTACAATGAAACAAATTCATAGCCATACGGTCACTTTGAATTATTCATATTGTCCCAAATTGTTGCTGATCTTGTCTTGTCTGTCAGCCATAACATCAAAGACATCCAATAATGTCCAACTTTTGTATGTAATATGTAATATTTAATTTTAATTCTTTGACTTAAAAAATAATGCATGCATGCATTTTCATCACAGTGGCACATTTCTGACATTTTTCTCCGTCAAAGGCCTATACCTCCAGTGGAGTCTTTATTGGACAGGATGTAGGAGTTCAAGTTCATGTGTTTATGTAGCCCTTTCAACATAAGTAAAAAGAAAGTTTGAGGCCTGACAGCTTGCACTTTGCTGAGAGGGCAACTAAATTGAGACGCAAAGCTTGTGGGATGTAATCGGAGATGACAGTGGGGTTGGAAAGAGCGCTTTATACTATATAATATGAAACTGCAAGGGTTGGAGTGGGGAAAGTAGATTAGAGCTTATAGCTATATTTATCCAGAATATTAACTCAATTTAAACACAAGGCAGCATAAAACACACATTGTGCAGGTGAGACGTATAAGAAAGAAAGAAAGAAAGATAGAAAAATAACATTTTCTTGAAATAAGTAAATTTGTCCTAAAAAAAAATCTGTCCATGAGGCAAGTTTTTTTTCCCAAGAGAAAACATCAACAATAATCTTTAGTGAAATAAGGTTATGTTTTGGTAGTATTGAGTGCAAAGACCTTTTTGAGGATGGTCAGCAAATGATGATCTTATAGCAGCCTGCTGAATTAAAAAAAAAAGTAACCCAATAAAAGAACAAATCATCAGTGGTTCAGTTGAAAGAACATTTCCCCCAAAATATACAATGATTCGATTTGATTTTGAGTCTGATCTGGATTGACCATTGCGGGTCAGAGCCTCGGCCCGAGGTCTACACTGCCCATTTGCTTTGAGTCCTATTCAAATATATAAACAAACGAATGCATTGTTTTTCGCCTTTAAAAGCCTTATTCAGCTTTGTGCACTCCCCAGCTCGCCACACAACAGAAACCAACGGTCTCCATGTAATCAAGCCCAGTTTATACTTCGTAATATCTCTATACTCAGTGGAGCTGCAGTTTCTTCAGGCGAGCCCGCACTTATTACTTTGCATCACCAACTGTACAAACATACCCGTTTTAATAATTCATCTTTCAACAGGCGGCTTGTGTTCCTGGGGACTTGCACGTTAAAGGGAAACGGCCTCTGTATCGGACAACGTGCGGTGTTTTCAGAGGAACTGAATACTTGGTTGAACCGGTTCTATGGGCCCGAGCACATGTTGGAAAGTACAGGCTTTGACACTCACGAGGCTTAAACTAGGGAGTGAGCGGCCGAGGGGAAATGTAGGGTCCTTGGGTACAACATTAGAACAGGATACGGGGGCTGTAATGATCAAAGTTGATTCATATGTTCCTGGAAATTTGGATCAAACTAGTAAATGTCAGGCTGATATGATTTGTGACGTGCGGGAACTGAAAGGAATGTTTTTTGCGTATCCTCGGACCTTGTGCTGTTTAATCAGAGATAAGAAAACGGTAGAAATTACACATTTATTGTTGTCAAATGTCAATGTTACACAACGGCCTGTGAATTTGTCATCAATGTCACTGTCTACGCTCAATACGTCGGACTACAGTCATTAAACCAGCTGATAACGGTGTTTACAAGTGGCAATAAAAGCCCCACAAAAGATGAGATATCTCCGAGGTTCACGTTTTGTTATTGTAAAAGCCGGTTACACCCACATCGTGAGCTCTGTTAATCTGTGCGGAGGTCATCCCAGGTAACTCCTCCCTCCCCCTGGCACAACACGGCTTCATTGTTCACCAGCGCGCTCCCATATGCCGCCATCTGCAAGGCAGTGACACAAGCACACCACGTGACTCCCCTGAAGTTACCCCCGTCCCGTTAAAAGATCGGCCCCAGGGGATGACTGATTTTTGTGTCCATGCATGCATGTGTGTGCGTGTGTGTGTGTGTTTTTGTTTGTTTATCTTTGCTGTGTGAGTCCCACATAGGCATAGCTGACATGCCTTAACAAGATATGGGACAGGCCCAGATAATACTTTCAGATAGGACGGCTATTTTCGGTCATCAGAATCGATGCACCCGTTCACCCCGTGCGCTACAAAAAAACAAAAACAAAACACACACACACACACAGACTTTTCGAGCCATTTGCGGATGAAAATTAAACGGTGAACTCACAGCTGCACTCGTACAGACATTATCCACAGACGCACTCGCATCTGATTCCACCGTTCCATTTTATTTGATAGGAAATTAAACTTCAAGGGGTCACAGGCCTGTGTACTGTGGTGGTGGTCCTAAGCCAAGATAAATATTGAGAGTTGTGTCAGAAATATGCAAACATGCAACCCACATGAGGCCGATGATTTGCTTGGACAACCCCGGCAAGGTGATAAAGAAAAACATATGTTTTTTGACGAGAGCAGTGCAGATAGGGGGATAAATATGCAGATATGGCCTCCAGTATTTTTGCACGAGCTGCAGTGGTTCACCTCATGTGCCCCGACCCGGGTTTGTCAGGGCATTACTGCCCCTGATCTCTCTCAGCCCCTGGACATTCTCCATCTGAAGGTATTATCAGCTGACCTGAAAGACGCCCGCGCAGAGTCCCGGGACGCTGCCTTACGGCTGTGAAACTCGTGCGCCATGTGTTACTCATGACACGCTGTCAGAGCTGTCAGTGGCGCAATGACAAATGCTGCATTTCTGTTTATAAAACCCTCGTCTTGTCTTCAGATCTGCCGAACTGACGGGTTGTGTGCTGCAGGTGCAACGGCGCCATGGGAATGTACAATGAACTGTTGCAGCTCACACTCCAAGCTCTGTCGGGCCACAGGGTCGGACTGACCCACTGCAGCCACGGCCTCTTCTCTCCACCACCAAAGTCCTGCACAAACCGAACCAAATCGCAGGCAGAAGGGGGAGTTCGGAAGAGCAATATTCATTGTAAACCTTTTTTACTATTACCCGTTTGCACATAACTGGTCTTTTTTCCTGATAATTGACACCCCCGGTGTGTTCTTCAGGGCTGTTGTAACAAGTGTATTTCTCTATAAAGTCTTATCTTATTTAGCAAAACTGTATGTTTTTTTTTTAAATAAATAAAGTATTTTATTTATATTATTTATCATTTATTATTGTCTATTGTGACACATACTGCAAACTAGGTCAAGCTGAGTCAGGTATCTTTGAAAGTTAGAGATTTGTACTCGTGAGACTGTTTGCTATGTATACGCCGTTAATGTTTTCTGTACATGGAACAAGAATGTGTAAAAAATCTCAGACCCATTATTGAGAATGTACTTGACACCTGAAAGTCTGTGCGTGCTTGATCATTTCCACTCCGAAAACAATCAAACATCATTCAAACAGAGCGATTGAATAACGTCTGTCTTTGAATGCATTTATTCCGTACCTTATTGAAACATCATTTGGTCGAATGTGACCTCCGCGTTTGGCTGCCCCGCGGTTTCTCTTCCTCCCTCTCCGGCGGGTTCAGCACACACAGAGGCGCCCACTTCAAAACGTGCACTGCCCCGCGTCACACGACCGTCCGACCAATCGCGGCGGCCACAGAAAATAAAGTGGGCGTGACGCGAATTTGAAACAGCCGAGTTTGCTCAAGTGAAAGAATCAGCAAGTTGAGGGGGGAGGGGGGGGGGGGGGGGGGGAGATTTACGGGGATATAGATGAAATAAATCACACTCATGGCTTTACCGTCGTAATTTATTGGGGATTTTTTTTTTTTTTTTCTTTTTTTTTTTTTGGTTCGCTTTAAAATAACATCTGTGTTAACTTTGAGGTTAGTGCCTTCATGATAAAAATCTGTGCGCACGATAATGGAACATGGAGCGAATGAGGGAGATCAATGCAAACGCGTGTTGCTGTGAACTCGCCAGTGACCCCTGTGATTAGGGAGAGAGGGCTCAAACGGCTGGACTCGAAACGCCTCAAACTCACTTAAAAAATAAAAAGAAAAGGAAAAAAAGGTGCCAATTGGTCCCGGCGAAGTCAAGACTGATTGCGCACCAACAGGAGGAAATGTGGCTCATGTGTTTATGGCCAGGGGTTTGGCGTTTTATTTGAAGATAATCTCTTTTCACTTTTTTTTTTCTTTTTTTTTTCAGTTGCCCCCATCACACCAAATATCTTTCCCTCTGCATCCAGTGGTATTCGGTGTCCAGGGAAAGCAATGCTGATAAAGTGTGTTTGCCCGGGTTGAGCAGAAAGTGATACCATCTCTAGTGGCAGGAAAAAAAAGTTGCAGCAATTTTTTTTTTGGGCACAAAATCACAGATAATCATAGATTAGAAAATAAGTAATATGTATAAGCTTCATAAAAATGTTTGCACGTTAGCTCATGAGTCGGGAGTGGCGCTAAAGCAGGCCGTATATCAACTCCTGTTTTACATGCAATCATTAGGATGAGTGGCGTTTCCTCCCCGGAGAATAATCAGATCTCTCCGTACATTTGTTATTACTATTCCGTTTATGTAAGACCTGTGCGCAGCTCTGCAGGCCAGGTTTTTTATGTCAGTCCATGGGCGATTAGAGGAGACATGCCCGAGTGTTCGTTTCAGCTCAAATTGAGAATAATGAACATTTCCATGTGTTTGAAGTTAGCGGGGCGGCGGCGTTGCATGCACGGCCACAGCTGCGGTTGACTTGGACGTGGCTTGGTTGGCACGACGTCTATCTTTGATCATGCTGCTTTTGGTCTTAATGTGGGTACTGTTACCGAAGGGTGATACCCCGTATGGGACAAGGGGGCCCGGGGTGTCCTTGGCCAGGCAGTTTCTATCACATGCGAGAGGCTGACTTAGAGGAGATGTGTTACTCAGAATATGAAGTGCAATCAAGGCTTTCAGAAGTTCCCCACTCAGATGCAACTTGGAGACCGCAGAGTCGCAGTGTTAGGGTAAGCAACCAGAGTAATAAACGTGCCTGCTTTAGCACGGGTCTGCAAGCTTCTGAATCCAAATTCAATTAGTGTATGTCCCCAGTGAATTGATTGAACCAGGACTAAACCGGGATTACATAGGTCTAAAGCAGGAATAACTCCAGATTAGGCCCGCTCAAAGCACTTCCAAAGTAGGACTAAACCGGAACTTCACCAAACCACCTTTCACTTCACTAGACAGCTGAAGAGCCGCAAGAGCTGATATCCTTCAAATAACAGGATGCAGATGTCAGAATCAGAGACACTTGGTCAGGCTTGTCTGGATACATCTGACAGGTTTGGAAGTGCCAGGATCACCTCATGTATTCAATGCAGTTTATATTAAAACAGCATGAAAGATTATTGCTCATGTTACACTCCAGAACAAGCCACAAATTGACAAAACAGCCTCCCATTAATGTAACTGCAGTCGCTCATTCAATGCACGGTGCCGTGGTAAAGATGCGGTTATGACTTACTAAAGATATAAAAGTAATAGGAGAGTGCAAGATGGAGCAGACCACCATTATGGGTTTCTCTCAACTTCACTAGGTTTCATTGCTCGGTGTTTCCCCCTGAATGACTGCAGTTCCCACACAATACTTTGCTTCTTGTAGACAGAACTGCACCTATTCAGAGTTTTGTTTTCATCGCCTCGATTCATGCTCGGAAACATAGCAGGAGTTAAGATGGCGGCGGGTTTGGGGGGGACCGCCAGGCCCCAGCTCCACATGGGCCGATCCACTCACTTCACTTCAGGCTGCAGCATTGGCAGACACAGGAACCTCCTTCTCACTGTGCACACAATACTAGTGCAACGGCTCCCTCTGCTGGAGGGGTCAAATCTGATCACAGCCACCCTGAAAAAGACCCAATCATTTCACCATGTTGTGAGTTTTATCTCAATCACTTCAAGTCATATTTAATTATGCTATATGTGATAGAGAAATAACGCACCATTTAGTGAGCACAAAGAGCTCACTAAATGGCTGACTAAAATAATAATAATCAAAATGT
The DNA here is from genome assembly GCA_021464625.1 of Proterorhinus semilunaris. Lineage (NCBI taxonomy): Eukaryota > Metazoa > Chordata > Actinopteri > Gobiiformes > Gobiidae > Proterorhinus > Proterorhinus semilunaris. Next base: position 22,627,352 of record CM038356.1, on the reverse strand, counting down.
ATAAACAATAAAGAAAAGTACAACATACAAAATATTGTGTTTGCTTCTGTTAAGGAAAGACAATTCATGTCAATTGAAAGAGTTAAAGATATTTTAGATCTGATGAATATGAAACTATTGTGATAGATTACTATAGGCTTAAAACTATAATAATGTTTACAAAAGGCCTTCTATCTGTAAAGCTGAACAAAAATGTCCAATCTATTAAATATATTAAGCTATAAGTTATTCAAATGTTACATTGTTTTATGGGGTTCAAAGTCCAATGAATAAGACTAACAATTAGATAGATAGATACCTTTTTGATCACCAAAGGGCAAAATCCATCCATCCATTTTCTTCCGCTTTATCCGGGGCCGGGTCGCGGGGGCAGCAGTCTCAGCAGAGATGCCCAGATTTCTCGATCCACGCACACCTCTTCCAGCTGTTCTGGGGAGACCCCGAAGCGACACCAGGCCAGCTCGGAGACATAGTCCCACCAGCGTGTCCTGGGCCTTCCACGAGGCCTCCTCCCAGTGGGACATGACTGGAGCACCTCCCGAGGGAGGCGACCAGGAGGCATCCGGAACAGATGCCCTAGCCACCTCAGCTGGCTCCTTTCGACGTGGAGGATTAGCGGCTCGAGTCCGAGCTCCTCCCGGGTAACTGAGCTCCTCACCCGAACTCGGAGGGTGCGCCCAGCCACTCTGCGAAGGAAACTCATTTCGGCCGCTTGTATTCGCGATCCTGTCCTTTCGGTCATTACCCAAATCTCATGACCATGGGTGAGGGTGGGAACGTAGATCGATCGGTAAATCGAGAGCTTTGCCTCAGACTCAGCTCCCTCTTCACCACAACGGTCCGATACAGCGACCGCATCACTGCTGACGCCGCACCGATCCGTCTATCGATCTCACGCTCCATCCGTCCCTTTCTCGTGAACACGACTCCGAGATACTTGAACTCCTCCCCCTTCTTGGGGCAAGGACTCCCCACCAACCTGAAATTCAGATGTCCGGTATCATACAGTACATCCAGTTAAATGCCACACACCGCACCAAAAAATACAGGTTTCCCCTACCACTAAAAACATGTACAATAGGCCAGGATGAATGCAGTGAGTGGTTGGTGGTGATTGGATGGGCCGATGGCACAGACTGGTTGCCTCGCTTTGCCAGGGCAGCTGTGGCTACATTAGTAGCTTACCACCACCGAGTATGGAGTGACTGAATGATGACTACAGTGTAGCACTTTGAGAAACTTGGTAATACAGGCTCGTAAAGTGCAATACAAGTGTAAGCCATTATTATTATTATTATTATTATTGTTTTGTTTCTCTCAGTGTTAATCTTGACACATATTTTAATTTAGTGTTAGTCCTAGTCTTTTGACGAAAATGTAATTTAATTTTAGTCGAGATTTAGTCAAATAATTATCTTCAATTTTAGTCTTGTTTTAGTCGACTAAAATTCCATGTAAATTTAGTCGACTAATTTAGTCGACTTTGCATTTATAATATTTATTATAATCATATTTAAATCCAGCTCCTCTGCTTCATGGAGCTTCTCCCACATGAACAAAGCTCAGAGCTGCTCCTTTGGCAGAGAATTTAAATTATATGAGGCTCTTGCTAACTGTCAGTGGAAGTTTGGAGGATTTTAGTCTCTTCTTTTCATTTTCATTTAGTTGAATGACGAAAAAGTGATGACAAAACCGCGATGTACCAGTTTACAGATAATTTAGTTAATAATTCTTTTATCTCCTGTGATCTGGATCGAGGCTCAGTGTTGGAAGGTAAATATTTTATGAAGTGGAACTTTATGTAAATTGTTTGAGAACCACTGTTCTAAGTGGGGTTTACATCTAAAAAACAACAACTAATGGTTTAATGAGCATATTCTCTGTAGCACAACACAAATGGGGCGTTACCCTGGTCTAAGGGCTGGGAACTCTCCAGTCAAGAAGCTTCTAAATTTGGGTAAAGCCGAACCGGAGAGAATGTGCTCAGTTAGGCAGGGGGTCGGAGGTTAAATGACTTGAATTAAGAATATTTATCTTGCTGTGAGATGTTTTTTCACTAAACTGACCAAGTTTACTTTACTTGTTGGACATTTCAAACTGGTTCGGAGGTAATCTCGCTTGAAATAAGACAGTAGAACTGCCAATGGGATGAGAGCAATTTTCTTTAATTAGAAATTAGAAATAACAAAACGTATTGAAACAAGTCATAAACATCTCAGAACTAGTGAAATAATCTATGCCAACTAAATCTTAATTGGTCAAACCAAATAAAATTGAAATTATTATGCTCGACTTCCGGTGACGCCATGAGAAGAGAAGCAACTTGATTTCTGCGCTCTGGAGAAAATCCCTAAAATCTAGCTTAAAAATAACAAGTTTGCACATATCGAGACCCCTCTCAAGTTGATAGGAAAATCCTAAAATGTCTGGACCAAGAAAAGAGACCCGATCTACCAAAAAAGACGACAAGCGCGAACAAGTTGAAGACGCCGACACGAGAGACGACGAAGACAACATGGCGGCGATGCTAGCAGAATTGAAAGATTTCAGAAAAGAACATGCGGAGGCTTCTCAAGATACTAAATCAACACTGACACGGGTGGAAACCGCCTTGAAAGATGTGATTGTCAGAACGAACAGACTTGAGGAACAAATGACCAAAACCGAACAGAGGGTGAGTGACGCTGAGGATATGCTACAGCGCCATGATCGAGCAATGCGCTTCATGCTACAACAAGAAGCGGTTCTCTCCGCAAAATGCGAAGATATTGAGTCGAGGGCCAGGCGCAATAATTTAAGAATTTATGGTTTAAAAGAAGGAGAAGAGAAAAATGACATGACTCAGTACATAACTAGTATGCTTCGCACTGCATTGAAAATCCCAGAGACCGTAGACCTGGGTGTTGAGAGGGCGCACCGGTCGCTGACCATGAAACCGAGAGACAATGCACCGCCAAGATCTGTAATTGTCAGGTTTCTGGACTACAGAATGAAAGACAGAATACTACAAGAGGCATGGAAGAGTCGTGGGATCCTGTACCGAGACCAGAAAGTGTTTTTTGATCACGACTACACTGCGCATGTGCAGAAGAAGCGTAAACAAGTGAGAGAAGTTATCAAACAACTTAAAGAAAAGAAAGTTAAAGCCGCGTCACCTTTTCCTGCTCAGTTGAAAATTCATATGGACACTGGAGTGAAGACGTTCTCTACCCTCGCGGAGGCGGCGCCGACCCTCATGGAGATGGGCATAAGCGTCAAAGTGGATGAGAGAGAGAGCTGCCGTGAGGATCTGCTCCGCAACGCCTGGGCCACTAAAGGAGCGGAGGGAGGGACGCTTACTACCGCGGACCTGCAGCGGTTCATACGAGGTGATACATGACTGAGAGGTGTCCGAAAGATGAGCGATAAACAACGTTTAACATGTGCACATTTCTACTTTTGATAGTAATCACTTAAAGCTAGTAACATGACTACGTATTATTAGAGTTACGTTAAAGGGATCAATCTCCTGCCCAGAAGAAGGTGGGATGACTTTTTTGTTTTATTCTAATTATTTTACGTTGGGTTTTGCAAAGGCAATTCCTCGGGCAGCTTTTTGCTGTCAGACTACTGCCAATACACGGAGTGTATCACACGAAGGTGTCTCGTCACGCCCCTTCGTTTCCATAGCGACCATTGTAAAGGACGTTCGCTTGGTTGGTTTTAAGTTTGGAAGTTTCTTCACGGTTCTGTTCGCAACTTTTGTTCCAATAGTTGTAATTAAGATTTTAAATTTACAAGAGGTGCAAGCACAAAATAAGAGACACAAAGTATGTTGTATTAATATCAAGGAAAGAATGAACAACTTAATAATACTTCCATGAGAAAAGTTAATATTATTTCCTATAATGTCCATGGCCTGAATCATCCTATAAAAAGAAAGAAAATATTTAGCCAGTTAAAAAAGATGCAGTGTTCCATAGCTCTGTTACAGGAAACACACTTAAGTGATTTGGAACATAAAAAACTTAAAAGGGAATGGGTAAACCAATCATACAGTTCATCATTTGGGAACAAAAGAGGGGTAGCTATTCTGGTTAATAAATCACTCCCATATTTGAAAGAACATGTGATACAAGATAAACTGGGGAGATATGTAATGGTGATTGGTCGTGTGGGAGATGAGGAACTTTCTATTATGAATCTGTATGCTCCAAATGAATGTGATGAAAAATTCTTCAAAGAGATTGCCAATGTTATAGCAGGGAATGCAAAGGGTATTGTAATAGTTGGTGGCGATTTTAATGCTGTCCAAGATGGTAAGCTTGATAGAACACCAGCTGAAATAGGTCCACAGAGTAGAAAAACAAAAGTGCTTAATAATATGTTGGTAGCGCTTGGTCTAGCTGATCCATGGAGGTATGGAAACCAAAGTATGAAAGACTATACATTCTTCTCCAATGTTCATAAGAGTTACTCAAGAATAGACTTTTTCTGTGTCTCTCAACAGCATATACATAAAGTAACCAACTGTCATATAGAAAATATAACACTGAGTGACCATGCACCCGTGACTCTACAACTTGATCTTTGTAAAGATATATTTTTTAAATATTGGAGGCTGAATGTATCATTACTTACTAATTTAGCTGTAGTCCAAGAGATAAAACAAACAATCGTAGATTATTTAGAGATAAATGATAATGGTGAAGTTACTCCACCAATTCTTTGGAGTGGGGCAAAAGCGGTGATTAGGGGGGAAATCATCCAGATGTCAAGTCAACTAAAAAAAATGCGGCTACAGGAACAAAATAATCTTGAACAAAAAATAAAGGTGTTAGAAAGGGAACATAAAAATACAAATAATGGTGACGCTTTACTAAAACTGAAAGAAGCTAGGAAAAGGTTGGATACAATTCTTACATACAAAGCAGAGGGGGCTTTAAGATTCTCCAGACAAAGATACTACGAAATGGGAAATAGAGCAAGCCGCCTTCTTGCCTTTCAACTCCGTAAGGCACAAAGTGATAGAATGGTACACAAAATAACCCACCCCACAAACAAAATAACTGTGCATCGACCTAAAGACATAGCCAATGCTTTTGCATCCTTCTATGAAAACCTTTATGATGAACCAAAATTGATGAATACAGAATTTAAACATAAAAATGAAGCCTTTCTCGCTAATCTAAATTTACCAACTCTATCTACTGAAGAAGCTGCTGGAATGGTTTCTAATATAACAGAGGCTGAAATCAGAGAGGCAGTAAAAAAGTTAAAAAACAATAAATCCCCAGGGACTGATGGACTCCCTGGGGAATTTTATAAATGTTTTATCGAGACTCTGCTACCATTATTGACTAGGGTTTTCAACTACACTCTTGCAAATAATGAAATGCCAGATTCATGGTCAGAGGCCATAATTTCAGTCATTCATAAAGAAGGGAAGGATGCAATGCACTGTGAGGGATATAGACCAATTAGTCTTCTGTGTAATGATCTAAAATTACTGACAAGTATATTGGCTAAAAGGATACAGAAACATATTAAAAAACTCATACACCCAGATCAAGCAGGTTTTATCCCAAGTCGGTACGGTGCTAATAATATTCGAAGAACCTTAAATGTTATAACACAAGCAAATAATCACAATAGTGCTATGTTGATTAGTTGTGATGCACAGAAAGCCTTTGATACTGTTAATTGGCATTTTCTTTATAGTACTCTTTCGGTTATGGGCTTTCATCAAAAATTTATAGAATGGGTAAAAGTTATTTACACAAATCCAAAATCTTGTGTCAGAGTTAATGGATGTTGTTCAGATTTCTTTTATTTGAAAAGAGGAGTTCGTCAAGGTGATTGTCTGAGTCCGTTGTTATTTGCAATTAATATTGAACCTCTCGCAGCCTTAATTAGAACAAATGAAAATATTAAGGGCATTAAAGATAAAAATAAACATGAACACAAGATCTCCCTATTTGCTGATGACATTTTAACATATATAAGTGAACCAGTGACATCCATACCAGCACTTATGGAATCTTTGGAATTATATGGGGAATTTTCTGGCTATCAGATAAATCAATCAAAATCGGAGGCAATGATGTTAAAGGGCCAATGGCCCATAGGTATAACTAATAGATTTAAATTCAGAATGAGTAACCAGGGATTCAGATATCTTGGAATCATTATAACCCCACAAATATCACAACTGTTTAAATCAAATTATGGGAAACTTATGGATGAAATAAAAAAAGATATTACACGGTGGGACATTCTACCCCTCTCACTCGTGGGGAGAATAGAAACTGTTAGAATGAACATATTACCACGGCTTCTGTTTTTATTTCAGTCATTGCCTATAAGACTACCAGATTCTGTCTTCAAAACCCTTAATAAATGGATTTCAAAATTTATCTGGCAAAATAAACGTCCAAGGATTAGACTTAAAATACTTATGTGCCCCAGGGAGCTGGGAGGTCTGAATGTCCCAAACTTAAAAAATTATTATCTGGCTGCCCAGGTTAGGTCAATGCTTGTCTGGCTTTCTCGAGATGAAGAAGCAATATGGTATAATATGGAACAAGGTGAATGTTCAGGTATATTTCTTGATACCTTTCCATTTGTAAATCAGGACACACAAACAAAGAATAAAGTTACTAATGAATTAGTGAAAAATACCTTGACCACATGGTCAAAGGTTAAAAAAATCTTGAACCTCCCCAAGTCAATTTACAGATTAGTACAAATTAACCATAATTCAGAGTTCCCACCAACTTTAAGTTTAAACAATTGGGCTGGAAAAGGACTAATTATGTTGCCTCAGTTGTTTGAGGGTGGATGCCTATTGTCATTTCAGCAACTTCAACAAAGTTATAATCTCCCAAGCCAAGATTTTTATAAATATCTTCAATTGAGACACTATATAAATAAAAACAACATTTTGGGTGTTTTGCAGGCTCCTCCCTCAAATATCGAACTCTTCTTTGCATCGGTGATCAACAGGTCAATTACTACCAAATATATATCTCATATTTATCAAATATTACAAGAGGCCTCTACATTGAATACCATATATATAAAAGAGAAATGGGAACTGGAAATGAATATAACAATTCTAGCTGAAGATTGGGAACTGACTCTTCGGGAGGGAAATAAAATTATTAACAGTCCTATATTAACTGAGTTTGAATGGAAAACAAAAGTTCGATTCTTTAGAACCCCCTCGGTTACATCTAAATTTGGAGGTAATTCAAATCTGTGTTGGAGAGGCTGCGGTCTGGTGGGAGATCACACGCATATATTTTGGGGGTGCCCTAAACTTTCAATCTTTTGGAAAAATATACAAGGTGAAATTGAAAGATGTCTAAGAACTAAAATTATATTGGAAGCACCCATTGTGATATTGGGGATCTTCCCAAGGGGAATAAGATCAAATTCTCATTTTAATTTGTTAAAAATTTTAATTTTAATTGCCAAGAAGATGATAACAGTCTCCTGGCTCAGACCGCTGCCCCCCACGATTGAACAATGGAAAGGTAAACTGAAAGATGTATATCATATGGAACAAATAACTGCTAAATTACAAATGAAGACTGATTTATTCAACGACAGATGGGCCCCGATACAACCCTATATTGTGAGTGTATGAACATGTATTTTTCTTTTCTTTTTGTATGTATGAAAGCTTTGGACAATATTTTGGACAATTATTACTCTTGAAAACATGTTGAAAAAACAAACAACTGTTATATTTTACTACTGTTTGACAATATGTGATTTGCACTGAACTATCTTAATAAAAACTAGTTCAAAAAAAGAAATTATTATGCTCAATTTGAGACATTAAAACTAATCTAGTCCATTATTTTTGGCAGTGTAATAGTTTGTGAAGGAGGCAGAAGCTTGTGATGCCTAGAAAGTGTATGAGCAACTGTCCAGACACACTCAAGTTCTTTGATGGTGAGTTTTGGGGACTTTAAAACAAGCTGTTCTCAAAAGTCTGGTCAGTATCCGGTGTTGTGTCTCCATCTACTGGTGAGATGGCGCCAAAACTATAATTGTGTCTATTATCTGTTGTGCAATACTTAGAAAAGTGAACTTCCGAGTATACATTTACAAGGGCCTTTAGCCTATACGCTGTACTTGCCCAATGGCCCATATTTCTCACATATGAGACTGTTCAGAGCTGGTTCTTTGACATATTGCTCTAATTTACCGTCCCACACACAGGCGAGCAGCTATTCCCTGAGACATCATGGTTTGAGAGGATTCCTGATGACAGCAGTCAAGTCTGGGCTTCACACTGCAGTGCCAGCTCTCAACCACCCATTAACCACCAATATATCCCTCAATATATTTAATCGCTCTGTTCTGAATGATTTATTTGTCTGACAGTGCGCGGCGCCAGCTCTGCGCACGATTGGGACCCATTATTCAGTTCAAACTTGAAGGAGATAAAGGAAAAGTCAATTTATTGCGCTGTTGGTCAAAAAAGAAAAGAAAAAAAAGAGAAGAAGAATAGCATTGTGAACACTTTCTGCCACTCTGAGCATTTCATGTGTCGTTGCCAATTCAGCCTCTCTGCAATTTCCACGAGATTCCAGTAAGTGTGGCCTGACAGCTTTCCTGGGCTTAACGGGAAAACTGTCTTTAGGGTGCAAGATTATAACCTCAGAAAACCACCGGTCAATGGAAAAGTCCTAATCCACTCACGGGCCAACCACTCCAGGGTGTAATATTGGCTCTGCGAGTTATGGAGACGGCCATTTTGACCAAAAACAAATAAATTCGGGGAAGGATTAAATAAATAATGCGAAGAACAGCATGAGGACGTTGTCTGAAAACGTCCCTCATTGTGTTTGTACAGTCACTTTCAGTTATGTGTGCTACCCATTCTGGGCAAAAGAGTCTACTATAAGAATATGATGTCATTGTGTGCTGTTCAAACTACTGTGCGACCCAGACTTAAAGCTTTTTAAGAAGTTGGCCTCACACCATAGTCCTTTGAGTTTTGCCTTTGAGCAAAGTAGAGGGACTGTTCGCCATCACACAACTCACTCCTTTGGCAATTGTTGGTTTAAATGTTTATTGTTTTTACTCTCTTGACAGACTAATTTCCAGTATTTGCCCATTTGTACTGCAACATTATCAGTATCAGCAATCAAAGACAAGACTGTGGGGAAAAAAATACCGTTGTTTGGGAATTGCATCCGCTGTGGCATCTTAACAAAACACACACAGCCAACACAACTTGAGCTTCATCAAAGGGAGGATCACATCACAAACCATAAGTTACAGTCTGACCCTAGGCCTCTCCGAATGTAACTCTGCAATCTAATCTACAAGCTGGCGGGATTTTGGGTTTGGCACCGGCAACTGTCACTTCACCCAGACCGATGCACAGACCGAGAGACCAACCGCACGCAGCAAGTTGAACCAGCAGTCACGATCGCACAGAAAGCCATTGCTCACGGGGGGACGCCTCAGCGTACTCTCACAACAAAGGCGGGACTCCTTCACAGACACAGACAGGAGAAGAAAAGTGCGAGGGGGTCAAGCCGATGTTGGGAGCTTCTGACAGTTGAAACGAGGTGAGTTGACTGTAAATGCAAATGTTGTGGGAAGTGTGTCCTTACAACTCGGTAAGTGATGTAAACACTTCCGACCTTAGATTAAGTATTCAGATGGGAGACTTCTCTGTTTTGGAAAGAAGAACTTTTTTCCTGCATGTGTGGTCCAGTAAGCCTGGACTGTAGTATCAGTATACAAACTCATGTGGGCTGGTTGTCAGCAGCTCTGCAGCGCAAGGACACTGATGCCGTCTGACAAGGAAAGAAACAGGCCTGACCCTCCTGACCAGGAATAATGTGGCTGTTTCCTTTGGTCTGGACGCTTCTGTTTGTCCACCCTCACAGGCTGAATTCACAAATAAGGGATACAATACTATTGTGTTACATTTACTGAATATATGTAAAAAAAAACAAAAAAACATGGTTATGTATTTGTTTGCTCTGGACAGTGGCCAGTTTACTACAGGAAGGAATCAACATTGGCAGACAACGATTTATGGTAATTTCCCAATGCTCATAATACATGCAAGTCTGTGTGAGGAAGCAAGAGAAGCACAAAAGCACAGGGAAGACATGCAGACTAACCTCATAGTGATGAATCTGCCCAAGAACTGAAGCCACAACTTTATTTTTGACGCCATGTTGCATTACATAGAATAGAGGCCGATGTGAAGGCAGCCTATAGGAGAACCATCTTACCCACTTTAGATGAAAGGTATATGTTTTGTGCAGTTAAACAGCCAAACAAGCCGTGTGTGTGGCGCTGTAATGGATCCCGCCAAACATTCTTTGTGTATGTGAGGCCCCTTTGAGGTTCAGCTCACACAACAAAGAGCACCAGTGTCTAACAAGCTGCGCCATGTTGGGCCCGGCCCAGGGCAGACAGCACCCACCTGAGGCAGTGTCCATCTGAGGCCGCAAGCACAAGCCACACTTAACTCACAGAATATGGTTACTTTTCTCATGTGACTTTTATTATTTATGTACTTGACCTTTGTTTTAACCAGGAGAGTCCCACTGAGATTCAGAATCTCTTTGCCAGGGAAGCCTAGTACATGTTTTAGAGGGGAAACCAGAGCACCCGGAGGAAAACTACATAGACACAGGGAGAGCATGCAGCGTTCACAAAGAAAGAGCCCACCTGGTCCGGGATCAAACCTTGTATATTCTTGCTGTGAGGCTAGTTTGTTTACAGGATTTTAGGTCCAAATGTACGTGAATATGATCATTTTGGTATTTACAATAAAACTGTACATGCCTGCAATACATCAGTGAAGCATAAACATCTTGAAAAGAACAGTAATGGAGCAATCACATACCATAAAATCTGGAAGCCACAAAAGTGTGTTTCAAAAGGCGATTAGTGAAGCTAATTGCTGCCTTATATCAACATCGTATCCACGCCTGTTATTTCGCACGAGAACAGTGCAGAATGTGTGACGTTTCTCTCACCACAGTTCTTCAGAACAGCAGTATTAGGCCTCACAACACATCTGCCAAGCCATCATTGAGGAGAACTGGACCCACAGATGGTCTTTACAAGTTCCTCGCACGGGTTTTAAAGTCACAATGCTATAAGAAAAAACACGTAGCGCGCCAAAACAGGAAAACCACTTCGCTATATCCAAACATGAGCTCTCTGTAAAAGAAACCTCAATCTGACAAATGCAAGGCTGAAGATAAACAGCACAGATAGCCTGTGGGAACGGAGACTGGCCAGCCTCAGGCCAGCTTTGAGTTACTCGCACTTGAATTTACTGTGTGTAAAGCTAATTGAGAATACAGTGATCGGAAATATTATTCTGGCAACCTGCTTATTATAATGTGCATGTTTTACAGTGTATCTAAGCTAGTGGTGGGACTCGATTACAATTTATAATTGAGTTAATTATGGCTTTTGTAAATAATGAATCGCAAGTACTCATACTTAAGCATTATTTATTTAGGGGTTGTATTTTTTTTTTAGAGGTATATTTTAGATGCGTCTTTGTATTTTCCTACATTTTAACTTATTGTAAGTGGCGATGTGAGGCCTGTGTGATCATTTCAATCACTTCAAAGACAATAGCAGTTTGCTCTATTTTGGAGAATAATCTTTTATGTTGGCTTAACTGTGTGAATAAACAAGTTCGACAGTTTGGCTTTACAGTGCTTGTCCCTAAGCAACGTCTTGAAGGAAAAAGGAAACTGAAAAAGTGCAGTTAAAGTAAAGTGTGATTAATTTTGATTAATATTTTTAATTGCACTAAACCATATGCAATTAATTCATCGTAATTAATCGGGGGGGGAAAAGTCCCAGCCCTAGTCTGAGCACATAGACCACCCACACATGTTTATGGCAGTTTCACCATATTTGTTAACAAGTGGTCAAATATTTGTGTGAGCTCTCAGTCAGACAGGAGTTCTCCATCGTAGACCAAGGTTCTGGAGCCGTCATCTGAACTCTCTTCTCTTTCAGCGTTACGTTTGCATGTTCTCCCCCTGTCTGTGTGGGTTTTCTCCGGATGCTCCGGTTTCCCCTACCACTAAAAAACTGGCACAACAGGCCAGGATGAAAGAGCGTGTGTTTGTGAAAGCGAGTCTGGGCCATGGCTACAATCTGGTGCGGCGTGTTTACATGCATGAGTCCCATGTGTCCCATTCAGCACTGTCCAAACCAAAATAAACAAGCAAATCTTGTATTCTTCACCTGTCAGTGGTCTATTGCCCTGGCCTGATTGGTATATTTTAATCCACAGGATGACCCTAAATAATAGTAGCAACTTTATAATACATTTCACAGTATTTTTTCCAGTAAGGCTTTCCGAATGTTGATACGGTTTCCGTTTGCTAATCCTTGTTAATATTTGCTTTTTGGTTAAGCAAAGTTCATTGTTTATACTATTTTCAACGGAGGTGTGCCTTTGTGACTGCCATTGTCACAAACCCTTCATACTATCCATTTTGATTGGCCAAGCATTATCAAGTGCAGCAGAACAAAACCACAGGGCCAAGCGTATCAGGTGCATTACTGAAATTTCTCCTTGATTTCTCAATGAACTTGGCTCTTGTTGTTTTCCTAGTGCGACCGTGGGGCTAAGCCGTCCCACTTTTCCTTTACAAAAGCAGCCCATCGGAGTGTGCTTCAATGGCCAGCGAGGACCTTGTTTGAAATCGGTGGAGAGCAAACAAAGCCACAGCATGGGCCAGTCACCCAGCAAACACGCCCAGCTGTTACGCGGCCTCTCCACGTTCGCCTGTGTGCAAGAGTTCGTCCATGGCAGCGGCCGCATGCAACTATGAGCCCACACCTTAAGTCAATGCACCGTGTTTAGCTTTCACAGGTATGTCAACTTCACTGCCAAAGCACGCTCTTGATGTGTCCGCAAAGTTTGCCCATAAGGGAAGGAGAGTTAATGGCTAATTCGGTTTTGCAATAGCCGTATATTCCGGCCTATTGAAGCAGAGACATTCACTAATGGCCTTCAAGAACAGTGTAGCCAATATGGGCCGAGTTCTACGATGTCCAACTGCAGGTCATGTTAAAAGCGTGGGGTTCTCAAAATAAACCTCAAACCGAGTGATTTATGTCTTTTAATGCTGTTTTCACTCAAGCCTTCATCTCAAAACAAAGGAACAATTATCAAGTTGGATTTGATGTTTCTTCTGGACACGGACTGTTTGTCATAATATTAATATTTCAGATAAAAGAGTCACGTTTATGCAGGCAGTCTGTTCTCTGGGATACTTTTCAGCTTCTTACAGGGCAGCCCTATTGTGTTTGCTTGACTGCACGCAGGGTCCGGGCCTGTCACAGACACAAGCCGTATGTCTGTCACATTTTATGATGCTGTAAATTCTTATTTTTATTCTCGATAAAAAAAGAAATAATTTTGACTTCCTTTCTTTTTTTTGGCCCAATTTCATCTTTCATTTAGATGAAAGCCTCTTTGGCCAGCCTCCATAAAAGGATAAAAGTAGTGTTATGAAGCATCAGTAATACTCTTTCCCTAAACAGGAGATTGACAGCTGGGTTGGTGAAGCAGCCAGTAATGTGGTATGTACTGGTCCGTTAAAATGATAGAAAAGCAGAAACAAAACTTGGGTAACACACCCGGAAGGAACAAGGTTGAATAGCTGCTTGTAGCAAAAACATTTCAAATTTAAGGTGTAGCCTTTTTATTATCTACTCCATATGATCCATCCTTCAATGCTGCTGGGGAAACTGTAAGGAGCCGACATGTTCCTGGCATGCACTACTGAAAGATCTGGCATAAAACCTTTCTTTGAGCTTCCACTATATAATTAAAACAACTGAGAGAACTATGAGTTAAAATTAACACATCTCTCTCATGATGACTTCTAATCCCAGTCATTTCCAGAACTTCAGTCCTGAAATTAGACTTTTTCCTTCTTAAAGCCGTCTAATTCATTTCAGTGAGTGCTCCACTGCAGGGAGGCTGCATCATTGGCCTGCTGCTTCACTCTGTCAGATTAGGGCAAAGGGATCTAAACTTCCATCTGAGCCCATGTACTCAAGAAAATAAAATGAACAGTGGGAGTAGCAGCAACCGGCACATTGACACATTTATTATGTTTGGTACATTGTGTATTTGGCTCCTATTATCTAGTAGTCAATGTGGTAGTCCAAATCCAAATGAGCTTCACTCGTATAGCACATTAAACATAAAACACTTTCTAAAGTGCAGCAGGAGTGGTTGTAGAACAGGTAGGAACGGTTTATTGTGTACCTTCTCTCAAGCAGTCTACAGCAGTGGTTCTCAAACTGTGGTACATGTACCATGGTAGTTGGGCTTCTTCATGTGGTACATGTGGCAATTGTCGATTTGCACTTGTCGATTTAAGACATCTTAATTAGAGATGAAATTACTGAGATTACATTTATGATTTCTATAGGAGTGAAAATATTACTGTGCAGACGTCGAAGTGCTCCTTAGGTGTTATTACGCCTTACAATATAGTACCCCTTTTTATCAGTGTAGAAAATCAAGATGTTTAATTTTGTGTAACTATACTTCGATTGTGTAACTACTCACGTAACCGTATTTAAATAGGGAAAACGTGGAAGAGCTTTGTCGTTTCTAACTTCACCCCCATAGAGGAGAGGAGGAGAGGCTAAAAGCTAACAACATCTTTGGTCTGTTTGCGTGACTGAGCGCACGCGTAAAGACCAGACAGTTACGCATCAACTCGTCTACTCTAAGCTCAGGTAAGATATCTCAGTATATCTCAGTATGGAAAAATGGTGGCCTATTCCTTTAAGTGTTCTCGATTGGGCAAGGTTTACACCAGGTTAAGACTTAATTTAGGTCTATTTTAGACCATCTTAGGCCTTATTTAATCCTGATTTTATCTTGAGGGAGGAGGTGGTACGCCGAAGGTTAAATATTACACGAGGTAGTACTTGCTGAGACACTCTGGTTAAAGGTATTAGAAACTTTCTTTTTTATGGCCTTGGAATCAATTTCTCAGAAATTCTCAGAACACTACTTAAACTTCCGTTTCCTAAGTTGTACAGGAAAAACCAAGACGGATCATGCCAGCACATTTAACCACGGAATAATGAGCCGGCAGCACCTACTGTATCAGCGATCTCGGAAGGGAATTAATTATCAACCAACCTATTTTCATGCTGTGACTGACCTGAAGAAACAGCACAGATGGTTTTCCTTACCGAGCATTTGTAAAAATGTAAAGATATAAAAAAGTAAAAACAATAAAAAAAGAGAAACGTTATTTCAGTGTTTTTACTTCCAATCTAGAATACAATAACACACTATCGCCGTGACTATACATGTGCATGTCAGTAGCAAAAAGTGTACAATATGATATTTTCTGTCCTCACTTTGAGTACCGTACACTATATTAAATATTTCACATGAGAAGTGTTACCCAGCTAATAGCCCTGAAAGCTGGTTTGTATGGAGAGTGGGATTTGGGGGTGCTATTCCTCCTCCTCTTATGCCTGGGGCCCAGTGTAGCTGTGGTGGACCAAGCCCCAGACAGAACTCTATGGTTTGGCACAGTGTCCATTTGGGCCTTCTCACTGTTTCCTATTGAACGGGCTCCCATACAAACACATGGGCAACCAGCGGCTTCTCTTATTTAGTTGTCGGTCAAGAGTACTTAATAATATTCAAAAAGACAGTGCGACATATCATCTCTGTCTGGCCAAAATAGTATGATCATTTTTCCTTTCTTTCCCGCACTTCCCCTTTAAATGAGAAGGAACAGATGCACAGCGGTATAGCCTTTGAAATAGTCTGACAGAAAGTTATTAAAGCAATATAATGTGACTTTTTACCATAAAATATACACTAAGCCTCAAAATAGCATACAGAGTGAATATTGTTAGTTAAATGTAGCACTTACTTACTTACTTACTTAAAATCCGTCACACTTCTGTACAATGTCTGTAATCTGTTTCAACAATTGTACTAGCTCATACATATAATGCCTGTTATCGTTCCTGTTTACAAAGAAAGAAAGAAAGAAAGAAAGAAAGAGGGAGCATGTTTTTTTTATTGTTAGCCGTAGTCCAAACTCATTCTTAAGTGCATATGACAGCTGTTAGTGATTTTAAAAATATGACTTATTTAGATGGATAACATCAGTTGCAAGTTCATCAGTTGTGTAATGATCATTTTATTTCAGTGAAGCAGCAACTATATTGTATGGCGTAATAACACTTTAGGAGCACTTTGACATCCGTGCAGTAATATCTTCACTTCACTGCGTGGATGATTTTGTGTAACTATACTTGGATTGTGTAACTACGTATTTAATTCGGGAAACCGTGGAATAGCTTGGACAATTCTAACTTCAAGCCCGTTTGGCCCCATAGAGGAGGGGAGGAGATGCTAAATGCTAACAACATCTTTGGTCTTTTAGCGTGACTGAGAGCACACACAAAGACCAGACAGGTTAAGTTTAGTTTATTAGTTTATTTGAGGAGTTAAAATTCTGCTCAAAAGGAGTGGGCTGAAGCAAAAGCTTATAAGCGCCCACCCCCGACAGCTACGATCAACTCGTAATGAAGAAAACCACAAATTTTACTCCTCTGCTAGAAAAATGTCATGTATATAACCTTTAAAGAAGTATGCTTGTAGAAGGAATAATTGTCTGTGTTGTCAAAAGACCAGGACAAATGCCTGTATTTTACATCATATACGATTTATTAAGAGGGTTTTGGAAATTTAAAGGAATTGACAGTATTTCATAGGATTTTTACAGCACATTAGCAGGTACTGTTCGCATCATAATTCTCAAAATCATTTGGGGAGCCAGAGACCCTATGCTGGAGGGATGTATTGGTCTGATGTTGTATACCCTTTATTTCAAGTAATGTATTGTCAACCTGTGTCTGCACTGCTTCCATAACAAAGTTAAAAACAAAGCATTTACTTACGTTTTTGTGTTTATAATGTTACGCTATACCCCATTCTTTTTTACAAGTAACTCCCAGGGCGACCTTGAATATTTTGAGATACAGTGCCTTGCGAAAGTATTCGGCCCCCTTGAACTTTTCGACCTTTTGCCACATTTCAGGCTTCAAACATAAAGATATAAAACTGTATTTTTTTGGGAAGAACCAAAAACAAGTGGGACACAATCATGAAGTGAAACGAAATTTATTGGATATTTCAAACATTTTTAACAAATAAACAACTGAAAAATTGGGCGTGCAAAATTATTCAGCCCCCTTAAGTTAATACTTTGCAGCGCCACCTTTTGCTGCGATTCCTGCTGTAAGTCGCTTGGGGTTTGTCTCTATCAGTTTTGCACATTGAGAGACTGAAATATTTGCCCATTCCTTCTTGCAAAACAGCTCGAGCTCAGTGAAGTTGGATGGACAGCGTTTTTGAACAGCAGTTTTCAGTTCTTTCCACAGATTCTCGGTTGGATTCAGGTCTGGACTTTGACTTGGCCATTCTAACACCTGGATATGTTTATTTGTGAACCACTCTATTGTAGATTTTGCTTTATGTTTTGGATCATTGTCTTGTTGGAAGACAAATCTCCGTCCCAGTCTCAGGTCTTTTGCAGACTCCATCAGGTTTTCTTCCAGAATGGTCCTGTATTTGGCTCCATCCATCTTCCCATCAATTTGAACCATCTTCCCTGTCCCTGCTGAAGAAAAGCAGGCCCAAACCATGATGCTGCCACCACCATGTTTGACAGTGGGGATGGTGTGTTCAGGGTGATGAGCTGTGTTGCTTTTACGCCAAACATAACGTTTTGCATTGTTGCCAAAAAGTTCGATTTTGGTTTCATTTGGTGTGTCTCCCAGGTGGCTTGTGGCAAACTTTAAACAACACTTTTTATGGATATCTTTAAGAAATGGCTTTCTTCTTGCCACTCTTCCATAAAGGCCAGAGTTGTGCAGTATACGACTGATTGTTGTCCTATGGACAGAGTCTCCCACCTCAGCTGTACATTTCTGCAGTTCATCCAGAGTGATCATGGGCCTCTCGGCAGCATCTCTGATCAGTTTTCTCCTTGTATGAGCTGAAAGTTTAGAGGGACGGCCGGGTCTTTGTAGATTTGCAGTGGTCTGATACTCCTTCCATTTCAATATTATCGCTTGCACAGTGGTCCTTGGGATGTTTAAAGCTTGGGAAATCTTTTTGTATCCAAATCCGGCTTTAAACTTCTCCACAACAGTATCTCGGACCTGCCTGGTGTGTTCCTTGTTCTTCATGATGCTCTCTGCGCTTTAAACTGACCTCTGAGACTATCACAGAGCAGGTGCATTTATACGGAGACTTGTTTACACACAGGTGGATTCTATTTATCATCATTAGTCATTTAGGTCAACATTGGATCATTCAGAGATCCTCACTGAACTTCTGGAGAGAGTTTGCTGCACTGAAAGTAAAGGGGCTGAATAATTTTGCGCGCCCAATTTTTCAGTTGTTTATTTGTTAAAAATGTTTGAAATATCCAATAAATTTCGTTTCACTTCATGATTGTGTCCCACTTGTTGTTGGTTCTTCACAACAAATTACAGTTTTATACCTTTATGTTTGAAGCATGAAATGTGGCAAAAGGTCGAAAAGTTCAAGGGGGCCGAATACTTTCGCAAGGCACTGTATATCTGCTTTTGTTTAAGCCAAAGCATTTTCAAGTGCAATAAGTTATAACGTCTAGTATTACCACCCACGTACAACAATGTGTGTCAGTCAATCTCATTTTGATTTGTGCGTACTATGTGAGATTCTTTGATATGGCAAGCATAGGGTAAAGCCAGGAAATATGTAACATGTCTACAACGGCTATAGCTGCTGACAAATAAAGCCTGACGCACACTGTCCCTGGTCTAGGTCCTGCTCCATAAAAGTGCGTCAATCCTTTGAACATTTTAATTAAACTAAGCAGGACGATTCCCAGCCGGGCCGCCACCATGAGCTATGTACACTGGAAGACAAACAAGGCCATCTTTTACAGGGCAGACATCAAATGCAACGTCTTCTTTTATGTCACCCTGGGCCCGCCATGTTGACTCTCATTATTTCTCAAATCCATCTGGAATTTTGATGGGCATGTTTTGAAAGAAAAGGCCCCGAAACCGCAGAGCAGCCATGTCTTCAAACAAAGGTCTTTGTGGTGAAGTCTGTTTCTCGTGGTCAACAACTGCCTCTCTCAGATACCTCATGTCTATAATTTTATCCCATGCCATCATTATTACAACACTTTCAACATTTCAGCCATTATTTTAGATGCACAGACATTAAAAAGTGCAATTGTCGATTTGCACAAAACCGAGAATCTAAATATTTTACACTAAACATGTACCAATTCATATTGAGATGTCAAATTTCAGCTTTGCATTTACATGATGTAACATGCGCCACTGTTTACTGCTGGCAAGAAATTTCCTCAAAAAGATCACCTTGCTATTTTAGATGACCACTAGAGGGCTATCGACCCTGAGTCAGAAGTTTTCAAAAGACTCGACCAAACATGCGCTAGGGCGACAACACCTAAAACAACGACAGTTCTCGCTAGTTTATGGGCAAAACTTGATCAAAGTGAGAGGGTAGAGCTCAGAGGCATGTTTCTCATGACGCCAGTAGATTATTATCAGTCATCATTAGTCACGCTGGTAACTGTCCCCATGCAGCGGCAGAGCCAAAGCTGTCTGCGAGACTCACTGTTGTGGTGAGAGTCCACACTGTGGGGAATAGCCTATTGTTACAGACCCAGCCTCGCCTGCTTAAAGGCCTATATAAGACATTTCGACTCATTTGTCTGGGTTTTCAGCTCTAGTCCTACAGCACATGGGTCGGGAGAGAAGCCCGTCCCATTGGCTCCATTTTCCCACTCAGGAGGAGGAGGCAGGTAGAGCTGTGTTACCTGAACACGCACTACCTGGCTGCGCACTCACCTGCGTGCACAGAGCTAAGATGTTTCCAAAGCCAGGACTATACGCAGACTGTTAAAGACGCGTTAAGTCTTTACCAAACATGCATCTGCAACCAAGAGACTGAGCTGGGTCGAGGCTTCTTCGCGAGCGCAACAGGCACCCCGAGCACCGGTCCCCGTTTAGCATCGCACTAGTGCTCGTATCATGGATTTGACACGGACGGACACTGACCAGAGGATTCAGATAGACCTGCTGGAAAACCAACGCCGTGTGTCTATTTGGAAGGGTTAGAGAAATATCCAATGTGAACGCAACTGTGCGTAACCACTTGTTTACAGTGCATGGCCTAAGAGGGACTACCGATCATGCACAAACCCCTCCGAAAGCGGAGTCTCTACGTGTTCCTGTGTTTTAGCATCTTGTACCTGAGACTTGGGTGAGTCATTGCGTTTACCTGCATGTGATCTAAGCACTCACAGCGATTACGCGCATTTGCAGAAATGTTGGAATAGGCTGTTTGTGTGACCTCTTGAGTCAAATTCACTGCGTGTACATTTAAATTGATATTACATTATTAGCCTCGCATAACAACTATTGGGGTCGTGCGTCAATGTTGTACATGTATTTTTCACTTTGACACAGGAGTTTGTTTTTGGGACAAACGATTTTTGAAGTTGCTGTATCTGTTCCAAAAGCACTACAGCGCCGCATTCCTCCATTAATAGCGGCACAGTGAGCTGTATTTCCACATTCCTATACCCACTGATTTTTTTTTTTTTCCTGTTTTGCAATTGCTAGACTTGATGCATAAACAGAAGAACAGGTATCTAATCCTACTGCACTTCACACAGCAGTCTCAAATATTATACAGAATAACCAATTCTGCCTCACGCACGCTTGGAAGCTGAGGAGATTTACTGTTTGAAATGTGTAGGGAGTTAGATTGAAACATCTCTGTCTTGTGCATTGGTCCACGTGTGACTGTATTAGGCCTAAGGCAAGGCAGGCAGAAGAATAAAGCACAAGAGTACTAAAGCATAGAAAGTGTTTATAATCAGTTCGGTTAATCATTAGGCGCTCAGTCTATAATTATAGGCTATGTTTTGTAGCTATAGTCGGATGGAGGGCCTCTAAGATTTGCTTGATAATGTCTTATCATCTTACTGTAAGTTTTGTTATATTGGGGGCAGTGCTGTTTAACGTAAGCCACAAATTATGTTTGAACATTTCTGTTGTCTATTTCCGGATGATGTTACATTTCTATTCAAATTTTGCAGTGCTTGGCAATAGAGGATATGCACGTGTGTTTTATATTCTACAAAACTGAACACACTATAAGTGTCAAATAAAAAAAACTTAAAAAACAAAACAATGCAGACTTGTTACTCATTTGGCACGGTTGCTATGCTGTTGCTATGATGGAATGCTATCTGCATACCCTCTTGTCGACGTGTCGACGCCGTTGAGCTTCCTCCCTTCACTGGCCAATCCATCACTGCACCATGTTAATTTACCCGGCTGCATCTGCAGGTGCTGACTGACAGGGACGCTGCAGTGGCGATAAAAGACACTTTTTTATCCACAGCTGAATTGTTTTAAAACTTTGAATAAATGTATCACAGGAGATGTAGCTATTATGTGAAAATCCTATCATTTCGCCTATAAAAGGCTAACACCTATTTGAAATATCCCAGACAGAAGTGCACATATGGCCTATATTTAAAAAAAAAAAGAAGAAAAAAGAAAAAAAGCTTTTAAAGTGTAGTTGTCCACGCATCTTTCCCCTCCGCATTTGACCCATTCTTAGATGCAAGGGGCGTAAGGAGGAGTGAGCAGCCGCGTGTAGGGCCCTGCCGTGACCCATCTCCAGATGTCGAGCCATGGTTGATGGTCAGAAATCACATGGCTTCAGGACCTATTGTGCTTGTTTTGAATTGATGGGTGAAACCGGAGCACCTGGAGGAAACCCATCCTCCCACAGGGAGGGAAACATGCAAACTCCATACGGAACCTTCTTGCTGTGAGGCAAGAGCGCTGTGCACTCAGCCATCGTGCCGCCAAGCTGTAGGCGGATTTTTACAACCTGTAAAAGAGGCTAGATCTATGGGCCAACATGATCGCTGTCATTTTGGAGGTGGGCAGCATTTTGCGCATGGACTTGTTGAGGGCAGTCTCTGTTTCCGGGCTCGCGCCGCTGGAGGGGGTTTGTGGATGAGTTGCTGAATGACGATGAATGAAACCTCGTACTCGTCAAGCGCAGATCGGATCAGTGTCACCCTATTGTCCCATTGTGGCCAAGTGGGCGGATTGTAGCGCGTCTCTGCCCAATGGCAGCCGCGTCTCTCATGAGAGCAGCGCGAGGAACTTCTCTGCCATACACGAGCCCTAAAAGCATCATCCTCATCCTTAGTCCAGCTGGTGAGCTCAGACATGACACAGCCGATGTCAGCGCGCGCACGGAACCGGGATTTTGGAGATGCGTAGAGCCCGCACAGACAAGCAGCACGCGCAACACGTCGCTCCGTGATTGAGCTCAATCGGAACTTATTGCTGAGGATTAACGGGACTTGTGTTTCATTTGACTCGAGCCGCACGCGGCCGTTTGCTCCATGTCATCATGATCATATTCTCCTCGCGCAGTGTGCTGCTGTCAGTATACTACCCGCAGATCTTTCTCATCCTGACGAGCGGCAGCTACCTGTAAGTCTCTCCCGCAAATTAACTTTATGCCATTAACTTCACAAACGCACTTGTTCTGCATGAAGGGCAGATGCCGAGCCTGAGTCTGCCATCACATTCACAATGCATAGTGCATTTATGGAATGAGTTCGTTGTTTGATGATAACAATATGATAATATTATAATAGGCCAACACTATTCTAATGTTGCTCTAGCTACACCTTTAAAATATAGGCTGGTTTGAATTAATTAAACATGAGAAAATTAAACCGTCTGCACACCATGTGTACACGCACCATTAGAATTCAGTGCAATTAAATACATTCCAAAATACTGTGTTGGGGTAACAATTAGTTTTAAAGCTCAGATTGGCCACGGAGTGGCAGAGATGTTCAAGATAATCAGATGCCGAGTCAGTGTTTTATTCTGGAGACGGCTGGCCAGTCAGAGCGCACCCGAGGCGCTCTTTACGCAGAATCTCGTTTGGTTAACGACTGGACTTAAAACAACTCGCTATAGTTAAATGAATGGAATGCCCACTTGATAGTGAAGCGCTACGGCTGTGAATTAAAAGGGAATGACTGACTTCCTTAAATGCTTCCCAAAGAATTAGTGAGCCGTGCGCGCGCGGAGAGGAGACCCCAAAGCTGACGCTCAAATAGATGTGGTTTTGGTCTGCAGCTGAAAGTGGGCTGCGCGGCTATGTTTAGTGAAGGCTCCAACAGTGAAGCCACACCGTTGTTTGTTTGGCTTATTCCTCCGTGCTCTCTGTGCAGAGCTGACCACTAGAATTAGTCTAAAGAAGCGCTTTGAAATAAGGCCAAATAATGCCTCTTCTAAAAAGATGGTTCATCCACCGGTTAACAGTAAAAAAAAAAAATCATATTATTTATTTTCTTTAGCTAATGGTATTAGCCCATCTGAGAGGAAACTAACACTTTATTTCATATAACCTCCAAAAAATTAAGAACTTTTATTCACTTGCAGGCTGCTTTGGCATTTTTCTTCTTCCTGAGTGCATTCCTGGGCAGAGGATGCATGCCTGGTAGCTAAATAGTGTGTCAGTTTGGCTCAAAGTGTTCTGTGTGATGGAGTATGTGCTCTTGGGTAAGAGATGTTGCATTTAGTCCAAACAAATTTTGACATCATTGGTGCAGTCAAAATAAAAAGGTGTTTTAGGTGGGAGGTTTTGATTGTGGATGGATATCCAATCTTACTTGTCATAGAATGATAGCCATAGGTAATAAACAATACACAAAAGTATGCATTACACATACTGTATGATAGTGAGCGGTCAGTTTTCAGTTGCATCTGGTCCATATTTTGACCCAGGTCATTAGTTGTCTGGGTTTTACTGTCGTCTCCTCTCTCTTGTCCATACAGCCTCCATGAGCAAGCATTTGTGCACTGTAGTGATATCTAAAAGACTGCTGTAAGATGTTATGAAGTACAAAACACAATCAACGTCAGAGAATTCTAGTAGTTAAACTATAACGCAATAAAACAGGTCTAAACTACCAATTCATGTATATCAAGACTAAATCAAGTACAAAAAGGTTTACAACACACGTTTAAGCAAGGCCTTGAACAAGACAAACCAAAAACTTGACTTAAAATTCTTAATACTCAATTCTTAATATGGGCCAATACACATTTCACCGCAGACCTGGCAGGATAACGTCTACTGAGTTAAAGGAGGCTTTCACTGCTTGTTTTCTGCTGATGTTTTTGACGGAAAGACCGCATAAATGATCAAAACGTAATGAAGCGAGCGTATGAGAACTGCCTCACCATTCATCTGAATGCTGCATGACCGCGATAACTGATAAGTCCGGGAACTGAGGTGTCTGCATTGTAGCAACGGGCGAGTATAGCCAAAAAAACACCTCCCATTTCTGTGGGTGAGATTGTCTATGGTTGCCGGGGACGACTGTGTACAGCAGGGTCAAAGAGGTCATAGGTCAGGGGAGTTCACGCTTGTTTAAGTCCACACAGACAGTCCACGCACACCACAGAGCGCTGATGTTTACTGTGGGTCTTAAATGCACCTGACTAGGCTCTGCTACATGTTCCACAGTCTATGAGGAGGGTAAATATTATTTCACAAAACTGTTCATTGGAAAGAGACTGTTTATGCAAATACCATGAGGCTAATTACAGTAATTCCGGGTTTTTTGCTAAATAAATAAATGTGTCTTGGAACAAAAGTAACGGAGGTTTTGAGATGGTTGCTGACGCTTAAAGGAGGTAGATGGTTTGCAGTGAGCAGCTCGGAAAGACAATTTACCCCACAATATAAACGTTTGAAAAGTAATTATAGTAACTAGAGTATGTAAATTAAAAAAACGACATGCATTTAATTAACAATACAGTTTCTACACCGTCCGGATGTCTCAAAATCTACACCACTTTATTCGGACTTCTTTTATGTGATCAAAAGCATGCTGCTCAGCCATACAGGAGTTGACAAAAGTTATTAAACGTAATCTCTACTGGGTTGTTTTCAGTGTTTGAAAAGTTACTTTAAAATGGTTCTATATTCTATATTAGTAGTTAGAGTTTTAAAAAGTCATATGTTTTTATTCTATATTACTGTTTCAAAAATGTAGCGGAGTTACACTACTTCGAGTTACTTTTGGCAAAATATAAATTGAAAATAGTAATAATGCCACCGAGCAAAAGTCTCTCATTTTGTGTTGACGTTAGCTACAGACTGCAGATCTTATACACCAGTGTCCAACTTGATTTGGTGCTGCACTTTATTTGGGGGGAGGTTGGCATTTTTTCATTCATACATTTAAGTGCACTTGTAACTCGAGTTACTTAAATTGTAATGACAAATATGTTACTGTATTTTGTTTAAGTAACATGTTATATTCCTTAGTTACTGAAAAAAAGTAATATATTTTTGTGACTCGTTACTCTTGTAATGCGTTACCCCCAGCACTGGTTGTTTTTTGGGTTGGTGCCGTTTCGCTTCTCACCAGAGAAGCTTCGTCAGTGACTAATGATCTTCTAGCGGCAGGCTCTACATAAATCCAGTTGGGACAGTTTTTTTCTTTGTTATCGGTAGCACTCATATATACTCTCAAAAGCTCAGCTTTAGTTCAACTGCCTGTGTTGTGTCCTGAGCATCAGTATTAGCCGACCTGTTATCTACTTGATAACTGTCGGTTTATCTTGATCGGTATATACAGAATTCTGCTAGAAGATCCTTAGTTGCTGATGAAGCTTCTTGGGTGAGAGGCTTAATGTCCGTAACACTAAAACAACACGGTGTAGATGATGGCTTTAGAACTTTTGTCTACTCCTTAGAAGAAGATTTATTTATATAGCGCCTTTCACAGACATGGTCACAAAGCGCTTTTTACATGATGACATGACAAATGTACCTTCACATACTCGGTGGTGGTAAGCTAACTTAGTAGCTTCAGTTTCACCTGGGGGAGACTGACAGAAGCGCTGTTATGACTGCACACATCTGAGTCAACGGTCAGACCACCTCCATACATCATTCATCCAGGCCTGTTGTACATGTTTTCAGTGGTAGGGGAAACCGGAGTACCCGGAGGAAACCTGCACAGACACGGGGAGAACACGCAAACTCCACACAGGTGGGAATCGAACCCTGGACCTTCTGGCTGTGAAGCTAGAGCGCTAGCCGCTGCGCTACCATGCCGCAGGCCTTAGTCCATGTGTTCGCTTTTCACTGCCACAGAACCAGTCTGCATTGGCTAGTTCTGATTGTGGTGAAGCCCGTGAATACTTCATACAACACACTTCAAAGATGGCATTATTTGTCCAAACTCATTTATGGCTCCTCATCACTGACATGTTTGAAAAGCATGTGTCTACAGGGTCTGCAGGACTATAAACACGGCGGTGCGTTGCTGTAATCTGTTTTGGCTTTGCCCGTGGTTACAAACTCCACTGCTCGACATGTGTTTTGATATTATCACATTGACTGAGCAGACGTGATGAGGTCGGGGTGTCATTTTACCCAATGCACAATAACAATCCACAAACCTGTGTTGAAAGCCTCACTGTGCATAGTTTCCACACACAGCGATCTGAATGAAAGCACATTTGTGAAATTTATCCTCCTCACTTTAGATGTGAAATATGTTTCAAGCAGGTCATAACTAATAATATTTTGCGTGACATTTGGTTTCAAAGTAAAAGTTGTGGGTTTACATCATACGATACAGAGCAAGTGGATGTGCTTCTTGGCATAAGCTCATACCGCTGCGTTACCTAACAATTAATAGAAAACCAGGTCATTACTCAAAGTACCACTATCCAAACCCATGTGGAACCGTGTGTCAGAAGTCGAAAAAGCGCTTTCTGTTTTAACAACTTTCCCTGCACTTTTTAAAGTGTTTTATGCTGGATTAAATTTTCAGAGTTTGAAAGACCTCTAATCCAATGCTTTCATAAAAAATATGGCCGTCACAGAGCTTCAAAATGCTCATTATTCATCACAGAGAACTGGACTGTTTCTAAATGTGAGACAAGTTTGGGGAATGAAATGTTTTTTATTCCTCCTGACAACATTTAAGCACCATTGTAAAAAGAATTTAACTCACAAATAATGTTATTTGTAATAGAATGATTGGAAAGTTCTGTGAGACATACAAAACTTACTGAAAAATATTTTTTCTCCAAAATTTGTCAAACTAAATTAATAGCTGTGCAGAAGTGAAAGAACAGTATGGCCCCACCGTGGCAGTAAAATCCATTACTGCAACTACAAATTACTGACTCTTCTTGCCAATAATGCTTTTGCTCCTTACTTCAAGTTTTAACTGATAAAATGGTTATTTACGTAGCAAATGGTGTAGTTCTATTGTAATTGTGTATTGTGTATACCATGCCTTCACTCACCATCTCCTGTGCGTTGCAGGGCCCTGTCGTCCGTGGTCGCTCTAGGTGCCAACATCATCTGTAATAAGATCCCCGGGTTGGCCCCTCGACAGCGGGCCATCTGCCAGTCCCGGCCGGACGCCATCATCGTGGTGGGTGAGGGCGCTCAGATGGGGATCAACGAGTGCCAGTACCAGTTTCGGTACGGCCGCTGGAACTGCTCGGCGCTGGGAGAGAGGACGGTGTTCGGACAGGAGCTGCGAGTAGGTCAGTCTGGGTCCTAGCAGCTTGTGTCGTGAGTGAAGTTTTTGTGCATTGTAAAAAAAATAAAACAGTAATGTTGCTACAAATGATTGCCACACACTTGTAGACATGAGAAAAGGTCCCTTAGCAGAAGGCCCGATAGTTTTTTGGTATTTGAACGCACATTAATACACATTAGCTTCATATGACTTAGTTGCAAAGCCGGAGCGCACAAGCAAGACAACTCGCCTACCTTCTGACAGGCAGTTGCAGTGTCTTTTTGGTATCATTCCCGTGTATGGATAAAGGCTGTGTATTTGCCGGCAACCTCAGAAGGAGAAGCTGGAAAGGAAATAAGTTGGTTGTTAATATAAAAGATCCAAAACACCCAATTACATTATACAACAAATCCGAATCTCCGACCTCCTGGAAAATAAGATATTCCAGTAGTATTAAATCATAATGACTTGAACTAAGGTTTATGTCTGCAGCAGTGATACCGTGAATGTTTCCAATCCTGTAAACATACTAGTGCTTACATTACACTCTCAAACAAACAGCCCCGAGTTTACACCATGTGAGATGTCGAACAAGATGCGGTTTGAATATTTTCGCAACAAAACGATGTGTGCTCGCGAAGAGAAAAAGACCTGCCAACGATAATAGTCACAATAAAACTAAAATGACAGTTGCAATTTGCGTTTTGAGCCATCCTATTGTCTTTGGTTTATTACAAATCTTAAAAATGTGGTACCAGCGCCCGCCCTCTGAGCTGCATGAAATACAGCTGCTCTCAAGCCAAACCCAAGCTCCACACATCACACGGTCTCCAGTCAATGCAGGAACACGCAGTTTCTCTGTTTGTTGTATAACCACTCGACAGAAATTACACAGGCCAGATCCCGGCCCATCCTTTTTCCGATCTCGCTCAATGCTGTGAAGGCAATACAGCACATCTTAGCCCTGTATCGTTTACCGACAGCTCGCATTCATGTGACGTCACAACATTCGAATAAACCTATAGTAATGCATATCAAAATTCAATGTCTTCTCTGGCAACACATATGACCTAGCCTTTTTAAGTCACATAGGTTTATCCGATCTCCAAACAGCCATAGCTATCCTATTTGCACTCTCATTCAACTTTTGGCCAATCTGCAAGTGCTCTGGTTTCTGTTCATGGATTTGCAATAATAAAGCTCTTGGTTAACAAAGTACCAGCTTCGGCCAACGGTGCCAAAGCTATGGGAAAGCTACCGAGGAGAAGCTCTAATGAGAAAAACATACAGCTGAAAAATGATATCACAAATAAAGAGACAACTAATGATGTTATTGCAGAGAGGGATGGCTGAGTTAGCTGTCATGGACGGACACATCTGTTGTCAATTGGGCTAAATTGGTTGTGTCCATGGTTCATGGTACAAGCAAAAAACATCTCCAAGCGGGCAAACATTTACATTAACAATGCCTTTGTTGGAGAAACTCGGCACTCCGCAGACCTCTTATGCATCCCATTCGTTTCACAGCGACTTCTTATACATTGCCTTTCATTTAGAAGATGCTTTGTTGCTATTACGCTGTGGTTTGGGTGTGCATTTAATGTACCGGTTCTGCTAGCAATCATTCTTCTCACAGGCCAGCCGAATAAGCCCCAGCTCACTCAAAAAAAAAAAAAAAAAAAAGAAAGGAAAAAAAAAAAATCTCCCTTTATTCTGTATGTGGCACTTTCTTTTGTAATGATTTTCACGTTGTTATTATATTTTTTTCAACATTGGATTTTTGGATCTTGCTCTTTGCCTCTTCATTTGAAGGGATTTAAGCTAATATTGGGTGATGGAAGTGTTATAATAAGAAATGTCCATTAGTCAGATCTCATCCAGTGTACTGTTATCTAGTGCTACTTTGGATTATATTCCTATCTTGTGTAGTGGTTATAGGCAGAGAGCATAATGCTAGAGCGGATGATGGTGGACCCATGACGGCCAAGTCTGGCACTGGTTTAGATTCCATGGCAACAAATTGGCCTGAGTACATATGAATGTATGAGTAAATAATGACGAGGCACGAGACAAGTCTGACATTCGCCGGGGTGTTGCAGTTTGTTCACTGAAAATGTGGTTGATGACTATCTCCAGGGTTTCCATTTGGTCCCAACACTAATTCTTTCCTTTTGTTGTGTGTGATCATGCAAAACGTCCTGATCTCTGAGCTCTTAGGAGATGTTCCCAGCATTCAGTGGTCAGTATCTATGACAGGTGAAGTATGGGAGTGTGTTGCCCGTGTGGTCTAGTCCTACAGATGACCTAATGCAGTTCAATTTACAAAAGATGTCTTTGCTGTTTCTGATAGACTATAGTCAGAATATATTGATGTTACAATTAATAATGTGGTGGTTGGATTTTGGGTGGGTGGTCTAAAAGTTGCACAACCAGAATAATTGGTTCAAAAGGATTGGTTTAAAACCCTGCATATTGTGTAGCACTGACAAAAGCTAAAATGGCGGGACTGCTTTCCACTTGTTTAATTCCTCCAATGCCGTCCAACACTTGCTTTTCCTGCTCTGGTGTGGAGACTTCCAATTTGCATGTTTTTCTTTGTGTGGTGCACCTTGTGTGACTGGCTGCATCCTGATACAGATGATTGATGAAGTCTGTAAGCGGAGCAACGACGGGGCTGACTTCTACCAGAGCACACGGAGTCTTGCAGCATCCCACTAGGTCATCGGGGGAGACCACAGACACCACAGCTACTGCATAACTCAGCTGCCAGTCAGACATCGGAAAAGTCCACCGCTAGGGCTTCGCGCTCCGCACCTATTTGTCCCGCTGCCATCTTTTCTTTCAACTTTGATCGTTTCAAAATGTCTGTTGCTTGTGATTGAAGATTTAAGCGTGTTCTCTGACCAAGTCGATCTGCATTATGGATTTCTTGGGTTTGGCATATGAAATCATGGAATACACCCCTTGGACCGAATGTTCCAGTGCCTTCTCCGAATCATCATAATCAAGTGCAGGGGAAAAGCTATGCGACGTTCCGCTCCCCGTTTAGGTTTTTTATTCAAATCCCCCAAATTATGAACACTAAACCTTTCCCTCTGCTCTGAGACCCAGCCGTGGTGTTGGTCTGGAGAGAAGAAGAAATGTGGAGTTTTTCATGAACTGAAGATCAGACGACCACAATTTTAATGCATTCTCTGAGCACTTTTGGGGGCTGGCTCCTGCTTCTCTACATCAGCTTTCATTAATAGTTAGGTTCAATGTAGAGGCATCTAAAGAACGGAATGCAAAGGCTGCCGTAGTGGTCGAAATCCTTGATTTTATTACTTGAGTAAAAGTACAGATATTACTTGTCAAATATGACACCAAAACAACTAAAAGTCAGGGGGGGGGGGGGGGGGGGGGATTCGTCCCGAGTACCTTAAGTCTCTGGATATTGTAGGACGGTCTTGGCTGACACGTCTCTGCAACATTGCGTGGCAGTTGGGACAGTGCCTCTGGTTTGGCAAACCGGGATGGTGGTCCCTCTCTTTAAGAAGGCGGATTGGAGGGTGTGCTCCAGCTATAGAGGGATCACACTCCTCAGCCTCCCCGGTAAGGTCTACTCCAGGGTGCTGGAGAAGAGTATCTTCCCGATAGTCAAACCTGGGATTCAGGAGCAACAATGCGGTTTTTGTCCTGGTCGCGGCACACTGGACCAGCACATTGGGTGCTCGAGGGTTTGTGGGAGTTCGCCCAACCAGTCCATATGTGCTTTGTGGGTCTGGAGAAGAAACCGTGTCCCTTGTGGTGCCCTGTGGGGGGTGGTCCGGGCGTATGGTGTCCGGGGCCCTCTGCTCAGGGCTGTCCGTTCCCTGTATGACCGCAGCAGGAGCTTGGTTCATTGCCGGCAGTAAGGCTGCCCTTTGTCACCGGTTCTGTTCATTACCTTTATGGACAGAATTTCTAGGCGCAGCCAGGGGCCGGAGGATCTAATCTTCCCTGTTTGCGGATGATGTTGCTCTATTGGCTTCATCAAATCAGGACCTTCAGCGAGCTCTGGGCTCAATCAAATTTACCTTCTGACCACCGTATACAGTGCAATGAACCAGTGGAACTATATACAGTCTTAAATGTCTCAATAAATGAAATGAAAGATAAATGAAATCACTGTAGCTGAGGATTACTTCAGAAAATATTGTCTGCATCATCCCTCTTACAATTTACCCTACAAGGGATTAACTCCATGAGGCTAATACAATTCAGAGGAAATGTCTTCATCTTTATTTTAAGTTATTTATCCGTAACTCCAGATTGAATTAAAAATGTCTGTGTCTTTGCTCCATCCGCATCTTACTTACAGTGTAAATAAGATGTTTTAGTTCAATAACAATTTCTTTGATATCATTACCAAATACCTGCAAAAAGCATAATTGTCCTCTTTCAGGTATGTTTCTTGTTACGGCAGATTCAGCCACTTCACTTCCACCTTTGCACTGCAGACTTAAAACATAATTATTTGCTTATGCAGATTACACCAGGGTTCACCCAATACTCCATCCACTTGCTTTAAAAATCATGTGATCTTCCATCTGTGTAACAGTGCACTCTATGTCAGCACTATGGAGCCTGGAAGTAGACACTAAAAGCTGCACTCAGCCTCAAAGGACCCTCATCGTAATGCCACGTTCAGGCCAGTTTGTCGCCACTACATCCATTCATCCCCAATGGGCTTCACCTGAGAGCTACAGGTGAAATATTACAAGAGTTCAAATTCATAGCCTGAGGTCAGTGTGCAAGAGCAGACCTGTAAGGATCAAGGCTCTGAGTAATAGTTAAATTCACTCACCTCCAGCATTTTGGAAGTGGTTGTGTTTGTTAGTCATTGGCGTTGTATGGATACCAAATCTCCATCACTCAGCCCCAAGGCAGCTATGGCTACAAAGGTACCAGCATGTTCTATATATATTTTTTTTACTGGGTCAGTTATTTTGGAGATCATTGGCCACTGGGCCGGTTATTTGGCGAATCCCTGACCACCACCAAATATGTTAATATTTTGGGATAAACAAATGAGAAATTAAATTCCATCATTGCTCAAATAGAATTATGCCTACGTCTACATTTTTAAGCACATTCCAGCATTTGAAGTCCTTTAAAAAGCACCGGAACAGATTAATACTGTACTATAACTCTCAGGTGTGTCACAATTAGAGATGCACCGATCCAGCTCTTTTGCTTCCGATACCGTAACTGGAGTTTGAGTATCTGCTGAAATCTGATGGTCCTCTTATTTTCATTGTGAGATCAATAAAGTATGTTCTTGTCATGATGTTACAGATCAATTATCAGTTATATCTATTAATAAACTAATAGAAAAAAACATTTAACAAGGATCACTTGATTTTTGTTATGTTTGAGGAGGTTAAAACTAACTCCGTGATTGAATTCTCCAGGTTCTTCCCTTCAAAATGATATACAGCATGCCCATATTGAGTTAATAATAATAATGCCTTACACTTGTATTGCACTTTACAAGCCTTTATTACCAAGTTTCTCAAAGTGCTACACTGTCGTCAGTATTCAGTCACTCCATACTTGGTGATGGTAAGCTACTTTTGTAGCCACAGCTGCCCTGGGGTAGACTGACGGAAGCGAGGCAACCAGTCTGCGCCATAGGCCCCTCCAACCGCCACCAACCACACACTCACTCACTACATTCACCCAGGCTTCCTGACGTTCCCAAACGGTCTCACATCCAAGTGCCGACCAGGCCCTTCACTGCTTAGCTCCTGAGATCTGACGGGATCAGGCATAGCAAAGGCGGTATGACCTTTGCGGTATGGCAGTAGTTGGTGAAAGCTGTGTTTTTAAAGCATTGAGAGCCAAAACCGGTATCGGTTCAGTATCGGATCTTTGTAGCTGATATCGTATTTTTTTACTCATTATAGGAAATTGGCAGTGGGTTAGACCAGACTGTTTAGCAGGTCGGATGAGGCCCCGGGCGTAAATTGAATAGGTTTAAATAGATGAACTACTGCAAAGAGCTTTGGTTAGGAGGTGGCAATCGTTCAATCTTCAAGGAATTCTACTGAGAATCAGAAGTTTCCCAGTTCAAGCCCAGCTTGAGAACATACTGTTGTTGTGAAAAAATGAATATAGCACTTAAGCAGAAATGAAAACGACACAGGTATGTGTAGGGGCTCGGGCACTCCTGGAATCAAACTCGCCATCTCAGGTGCCACAATATTTGAGGTCAATTTCAAGTTTTTTCGATCTACATCTTGTATACTCAGTTATTAGTTGCCCTAAAGACATGTGCCTGTCTTTAGCCAAGTTGCCTTGGAGAACCGCTATCATTCACTTGTTGATATTCAGATATTTTTAATCAGCACTGTAGGTAAATGCACTAAACCATATAGGTTAAGTGACAAACCTTTGGCGGGGCATTTCCAGTTCATCTCCTTGCACAAACTTGCCCTTTAGTTCATAGGATATTACCATTTGCTGGCAGGTAACTTAGGGGCCAAACCAACGTCTAGTCAGATAAAAGGACGGGACATGAGCAGTTGTGGAAAGATGTGTTCAACAGGCACATACTTGACATAAAATACCCCTGTCAGAGCAAAGACAATGTTGATAGCACAGCTCCGTGGAAAGTGAGAAGATTTAGTCAGTATGGGCATTTTTTTCTGGATTTAGCCCAGGGTTTTCCCATTCAAAATTCATTCCAATTTGGCAGCAACAAGGCAGAGATAAGAGTGATAAATACTCCTCTTTCATGCGTTAAGCCTTTGTCAAAACAAAAAGCTGAAGTGTATTCTTAGAACTGTCACCAACCCGTTTTGTGTCTCCTACTTCACTAATTATTTTCTTAGTGAGTTCCAATAAAGGTAAAAGCTTGTGATTGTAAACACAGTATATCGATGAACAATTTTCAATTTGTTTCCAAAGACTCACAGGTCAGTTACTTATTGGCGCTAATATCCCACCTGCAATAGTCAGCAAAGTCACTTACTCTAAAAGACCCCAGCAAAAGAAATATTTATAACAAAATTATTGCAAACCTAAAGCATTGTCTTAGCTTGCGGGTGTAGTGTCTATCCAATGCAAACATATTTTAGATTAAGCCGCAGTGAGACAACATTCCTCCCAAGTCCAGTCTTGAATACATGAAAAGGGTTTATTTGTGAACCAATCTGTGAAACTGTGCAGTAGATGTATTCTTTTCCTTTTCCTGTTTCGGGTTGCTACCACAATGGCTTAGCTTGGTGTTGCAAAAAGAACAAATAAAATTAAAGGTATTACCGTTGAAGACATATTTTATGACTATAATCCCTTCTT
The DNA here is from genome assembly GCA_021464625.1 of Proterorhinus semilunaris. Lineage (NCBI taxonomy): Eukaryota > Metazoa > Chordata > Actinopteri > Gobiiformes > Gobiidae > Proterorhinus > Proterorhinus semilunaris. The sequence continues at coordinate 22,592,331 of CM038356.1, read as the reverse complement.
GTATTTGTTGAAGCCTTTAAGTAGTGTTCCTTCACACACTGTACCCACACAATCATCCATGGCATGCTGTCATGTTGCGACGCACGCTCCCGGCTGGAGGACAACAGAAAGACGTGTGCATTATAAAACACACTGGCACGGCTCCTGTAGCTTCTCGGAATCAGTTGCTGGTCATTTGTGGTGAAATTATATCCCGCAGAATCCGAGTACCACATCTCAGTCCAACCAAGGGCTAATAATGCATGGTCTAAAAAATATATAATTTGAAATGACCGCGCGATTCCATTGTTTCCTCACTTTGACAGAGAGCTGCTAAAATATTTTCGTATGTGTAAAAACCATTGACAGTATATCGGTAAAAACACACATGTGACAAAAAAATGATCGAGGGATTGCAAGATTTGTCGAACATCTCGGCCACGGCTGTGTCGTCAGTTATGATCCAGATCGCGACTCCAGAATCCAATGCAAAGAAAAGTGGTTATGCCTCTTGTGTTATTGAAATTCCTCTGATCAACCTAAAAGTATATAGAAGTCTTTCCTCCTTTCAGCTAAACACACCACAGGCGGGCATTGCTGTTTCTACTACCCCTTGACAGGTTCCCCTTGTAGCACTTAAAGATGGCTCTAATGCAAAACAAATTTCCTTTGAGGACATAGGGGGTTAGAATATTTAGTTTAGTTTTTCAGCATGGACACTTGATTTTAGAATTGCTTTATTGATCCCCAAATGGGTACTATAACATGCCACGGACGTTTTCACCTTTCACCTTGAATATTGCTGTTTAACTGTGTCAAGTAGATGTTTGCCCGTTGAACTGAAGAACTTTGTATTATTCTTTTGGCATGCCTTTCATCTTTGTTTACGTTGGGACTGAACCTGAAAAATGCCACTTAGACATATGAGCTTTGTGAGTTGGCTAATACCACTATTCAAAGTACCAGCTTCGTAAAGACAGTCAAAAAGTCATTCATCAAAACTGAGGCTTGTTCAAAAGGCACGGGCGAATGTGACATGGCTGAACTTCAACCAACTCTCATCAATCATCACACCACTGCCTCAGGGTTTCCTCTTTGTGGGACATTTTTCTTGTTGCTTGTACACCCTTTGGGCAAGTAGTCGACCAGAGATATAGGAAGTTGTCATAAGGGCCATCTAATGCTTTAAACTGTTGTTTAGACTGGAAATATAGGCAGTGGCCTGAGCTAATGTGTGCCTCAAACCTATCTTTTTAATTAATACAGCAATCTCTCAAAGAGTGACACATGGTTCAATTACTTGTGATTATTAGAACCATCGTTTAAAAACTTTAGATCCATAAAACCAATAATTGAAGTGTATAACTGTAATATATACAGGGCAACTTGTTAAGTGAACATGTGAGAGTATTTTGTTCAGTGTTTTTGACCCCCAAACTGCAATTTTCTTTAAAAAAAAAAAAAAAAAAAAGGTTAAAATATTTGGGACACTGCTCGTCATTAACAGTTGGCCTCAAAGCAACCAAAGTTAAGAATAGCTGTCATACATATATACAATTGGTCATGATTAATCACTTAAATAATTCTAATTTCTAAAATAATCACAATAATAGCCGTAATTGAGCAGCCCTTGACACTTTTCCAACTTATTGGCTGTTGTTTACATAATGTCTTCCTTGTGTTACAGTGGCTTTGGTTCCTCACAACACTTAAAACACAGTATGTCGATAAAAGATCTTGCTGGCAATTGTGCAAGACACACACACAGGCTTCAACAATTACAATTATTAGTTGTGTGGTTAAATACTAAAGTGGAAGTTAATTTCAACGCAACGAACTAACGGCTGTATCGGAGTGAACCCAACCATGCCAGCACTACACTGGCAGTTCACCCCCATTTGAAACCCTTAAACTAAATCCATCAGCACAACTATAGCTCAGCTCAGCATCAAAACAAAATCCAACGAAACTATGAAAATTTTGCCACAAAATATTCAGCTTGTGGTAAAAGGTCTGGTGCTTTTCAACTTTGCGTAGCATAGCCTTACCCTAAAGTGCAGATTCACTCAATAGGCAGCCAAATAGCTGATAGCATGGGGATAAGAGTGTGGAAATGACGCGTGTATTGTGCTATGGTGGAACGGAGGCGGATAAAAGGCCTATGTTTTAGCACATCATCATGTGGGCAGCGCTAATCCTCTGGGCTGTCCTGTGTTTGCTGGGCCAAAAGGGGGTGTGTGTACATGTTAGTTATCTCTATCAGAGCTGGAGAGTGTGGGCTGTGGTCACTGCGGATCACTAAAGGTCAGTCTCCCTTAAACTGGCCACTTGTCCCTGCCCACAATAAGAGTCTGTTTTTGGTGAGGACAAACTAGCAAAAGCACATGTACCTCAACAGCATTCCCTGTACAGACAACTTCTTGTCCCACTGACACGCCACGTCCAAGTGAGAATGCAGCAGTGGTTCTATGGTAGCCTATATGTAGCATTTTTGTGGTAATCCAGGTGTTCTGCAGTTGCATTTATTTGATTTAATTAAACATTTCTGTATGTTATAGTTATGGATGAGATTGCGAGGATTTTTGATTTAGGCTGGGTTTGATCCTTCTTTAAGCCTCTTTGTCATTTGGGATTATCAATTTTGGGAACCATTGGAATAAAAGACGCCTCTGACGTTAGACACTGTCACAGCTTCAGAGGGATCGGTGTGTTTTTGTTTTTACTCCACTTGTGTCTTGGATTCAACCGTAATAACTTTTTCAAGGTGAGAGTCTTATCTAATGTTGATCTGGCAGGTATTTTTGATTATCCCCTCTTGATGAAACATAAACTAATGATGTGTGCCTTCAGATCTTCCAAAGCCTAAACACATAAACCTATAATGTCTGGATTAAAGATGAGGTGACAAAGTTGACCTCTTTGTGTCCCTATAGAAATGATGCTTCACTAATGACACTTACAGAAAACTTTTAGATGATGGAAAAAGTTGTTTATGTTTACATATTTAGTTGTAGTTCTCAAGACAATGATCCTATCAAAAGCAGAATGTGTCCCACACTTAAGGTTGTCAGATCCTATGGCTAAACTCAGTTTGGACATGACTACAAAGTGATTCCTTCCTACTTCCACAATCCCAGTAAACTGCCCCCAATCAAATCTCAATTAGTGCTAGTACAGGCTGCCGGTAGTTGAAGCTCAGAGGCTGCACTTTGGAGGTTTGTAGTTTTACAATGAGGAATGGCATGTTCATTGTGAAACTTGTGTCCTTAAATGCAGTCAAAGGCAACCCAAGTTCACGGTGCCCAAGTTGTGGTTCTAGTGCCTTTTTGAAATCACAAAAAGCATAAGTAAAACCTATCCCACATTACATTTAATCTCTGTGAAGGTGTTCTTATCAGCATGAGAAGTGTGGTGATGGCCCACTGATGGCAAGGACTGTATCAATGACCTCTTTATGGCTTCTACATACTGTATCTCATTTTCACTCACTGTCCTGCCTGGGTCTGAGAGTGCGGGGGGTTGGGGGGGGGGGTCTGTGTTTGTGTGCTGACGTGGCATGATAGGGTCATACCAGGCCCTAGCTCTTGTGGCTCTTGGGCCCCTTGTGTGTTGTGCCTGCTTCTCGTGGGCCGTCCCGTCCATTATCAGTGCGATCTATGTCTGTCTGGTCTGCTGTGCTGTGGACGCAGTAGGAAACAGGAAGCCAGAGGATCAACTGTAATCTCACTGTGCGCTTTGTCTGACACTATCCCAGGCTGATCACTGTATCCCCTGCACAAGCTGGACCACTGCGGGACAGTTACACATGCCAACAATCACGGCGTCCCACAACCACTAAGGTGAACTGTTCAAGGCCTCACTAAATGTTTCTTATACTAAAACGTACATGAGTGGCATGTTGACACATTGATTACAGAAGCAGACAGAAGTAAGGCAAGGCAAGTTTATTTGTAGAGCACATTTCATACACAAGGCAATTCAAAGTGCTTCACAGTTGCATAAAATTACAAGAAAACAGATAAAATCAATCATTAAAACATCAACATAAAAAATAATCAATTAAAGGCAAGAGTGCAGATAAAATACTTTTTAGTTTACATATGCTCGGGTAAAAAGAGCTGTTTTCAGCCTAGATTTGAACATTGTCAGAGTTGAGGCCTGTCTCACATCCTCATGAAGACTGTTCCAGATTGTAGCTGCATGAAACTGAAACACAGCCACACCGTGTTTATTATTGACTCTGGGAACCACCAGGAGACCCCTCCCTGAAGTTCTCAGGGCCCGAGATGGTTCATACGGCTCTAACATGTAATGACATCTCCAATTATAAGTGTGGGATTGATACAAATCTCGGTGATAATGTTGCCGTGGTAGATGACGGGAAGCCCGAGATATTGGCCTGGCTCGAACTTTGTATCACTAAAATATTCTGATGCAGACCTTTTTGCTGGAAGTGAGAGAGAGTTTGTGTTCATTGAAAAGACTGGTAGGAGGATTTATGCTTGTTTTAGCAAGTCTTGGTATTCCATTTACCTGTACCTCCAGGACATCTATCATGTTCAAGTTTGAAATATTTTTCTTAACCCAGAGGCAGTGTCTGGTCTGCTGTCAATTTGTGCAACAAATAATGCCTTTAATAGTTTTAGAAACTACCATTTGAATTAGTTTCAGCAACTAATTAGACTAGGATGTGTGACTTTTGTTTTTTATGTGTACTACATTGTAGACAAAGGTTCTTCTGAAGCTACTATCTGCACAAAATAGTGTAATTGTTAGAACAGACAACACTTCTTGAATAAAGATGAGGGGCAGGAAGACACATTTTGTGAAACAGAGACTTAAACTGCACTGGGGCCAGAGCAATGGGCGAGGGTAGCACTCTTTTGTGACCGTGATGGGTCACGGGGGTCAAGGGACAGACATTGCTGCAATACCACCACCTACTGGCTAGGCATGAAAACCAATAGGGACTTTACACGTCAAAAACAACTTTACAGCCTGGTTTCCAAGACTGTTAAGAGTTTCTAAAGCTAAATATTCCTCGTGTGTTAACTCTGGAGTGGGTACAGTTGATGAAACCACACAGGTTTTTGTTGTATGCATAAAACTCTATAAATGTATAGAGTTTTAGCGTTGTTCTTACATTGGCCGGCCGTGAAGAACTGAGGAGGGTTGTTGCCGCCAGTTTAACGCCTTTTTTTTGGAACATGCTCTGTAGGAGGAGACTGACCTGGCATTATGGATTCTCTCTCGAAAGGTGTTATTATTGCCAAACTACATGCTTTTAAAAAGATCTTTAAAAGATATGTAGTCTGGGAGGAAGCGTGATCTCAGCGATTTCCAGGTGGGCGTGATTGACAGACGGCATCAACCAATTAGAGAAAAGCTGGATATGTTGCAGGGGCAAGCAGCAGGAAGCCTTTTCAAAAACTGCCTTTTTCACAAGGAACGCTTCCAACGCTGTTTCTTGCTCTGGTTTTAGGGTTTTAGGGATTTTATATTTTCCAAAACAGATGAAAAAAAGTAGAAGAAAACAGTGTATTAGCCACTGCGCCGCCATCTTTAATGTTTTGGAAGAGACAGCTTCCAGCCGTGATTTCCAGCCTCTTGGTGCAAGATTGGACTGATATGGGTAAATTCAGGAAATTATTGACAGCCAGCAGCTGCCCAGATGGTTCTTCTTTTGAACAGAAAGGAGGAGCATCTGGCTGACCAGGCAAGTGTTACTGATGTAAATGGGGAGGGAGGGAGTAAATTGGGAATGACAGTCTTCTAATCATAGGTCTATGGGTCAGAGTAGTGTTACGCATATAGATACAGCAGCCATATCCACTGGGGGAGTGTTTTCCAACCAGGGGTATGGGGGCCTGACCTGGTGCAAGATTGATTACAATCCCAAAAACGGTAACGTGGATGTCTCTTTTTGCCTCTGTCTTGCACACAGAGAATACTCTGGTAAAACAATATTATTTTATTGTACAGGAACATGGCTGTGCTAATTCCTCGTGCTGCAAACCTCACGGACCACAGCTTTGTCTGTAATTTTCTGGGAGCATATGTTCATAGCAACGGTACATAAAGCGGAACGGAAAACAGTAGTACAGAGTGCATTAGTCAGTTCAGTGATTGGTATACAAAGACAGGGGTTTTCCTCCAGCTTTCCTCTCTTTACATGGAGCCCAGCAGACGCTGCCCTAGTCTGCCACCACTTTGGCTAGAGTTACTTTGCATTTTTGTTGGTGTATGTATAAATATAGTGTGTGAAATCATTATTATAGGATACAATGTATATTTTATTTCCATCAAAATTATTCAGGTTTTATATTTATACTTCAGCCGGGAAATGACTTGGCTGAAGCCTGGTCTTTGTATTTGAAAAGTGATATTGAGGGGAAAAACAAAGGAATAACATTTTCCATATTGTTTCACATTAGGGGAATATAGGCCTGTATGACAACCCTGCTGGATAAAAGTGAAGTTAAGTCATTATTGTGTTTGCTTTAGTGTACTGTCGAAACACCATTCGACCAATCCTTATGTGTTTGCTCCTATATTAACCAACATATCATTGTTGGGTGTTATTGCTTATGTAAGCCTAGGGTTCTGTAACTAGTCTGTACTTTGGGGCAGGGGCTTCTTTCCTCTTTGAAAGGCCTTTGTGCTCTGCTGTGATGCTCAGGCTTCCTCTTTTGTCGAACCAATAATAGTCATCTTTACTGCAAGAGTTAAAAGTACTCTTAAATTATTTTTGTATAGTTTATATATGTTTTTTATTGTCAATCTTTTATTTACTATGCATGCATTCAAGGTTATCGTGATGTGTGTTTCAGGCGTTATCACAGAACTTTCCTCTTCAAAAAGTCGTCTATGGGCCTTATCTTTCTGTCCTGATGAGAACCTCAGCATGCTGTCGTAATGTGTGCTTATAGCACACAATATTTGATTAATAATCATGTTAAATAGTATTATGCCGTTCCTACACACATCAAAGTACTCCTTAGCCTCTTAAATGCCAGTCCAGATTACTAGAGTTTGTACAACTTGAATGTTTTGGTGCCCCACTAGACAGGAAATCATTCTTGGACAAGCTCACAGCAAACACTGCTTTTATTTTTGACTGCTTCCCACTTGGGTCTCCTTCTCCTCTACTTCTTTTCAATGGCACGTCCTCATACAGAGTGGTGCCGTCTGTGGGTCCTGCAGAGGTCAGGGCCGGCACTACTACATCAGCTAACCTTTTTATACAGTGCTGCAGAGCAGACAGTGTTGTGGGCATAAATCTCCCCTGCTGTGTCATGTGAATTTGTCTAGCGGTGCGCTTGCCTCAGGGCCTAAACACAGATTGCAGTCTCAGTGGCAAGCCGCGACAACTCAAGATTTCTTTTTGGGTCCAGATGGTCAAAGATATGATGGACGTTGGAGGAAAGACTAGTGGCCGAAGCAATGCGGTCAACACAAGTGAAGGCCAAGTCAGCAGGCATTGATACATGCCTGTTTTTCTCATTTTGAATACATTAGTCAAAACATTTTCTATTGTAAACTAACAATACCTACAGTCAAGGAATCACTACTGTAGATTGTGGACCAGACACTTGCCACCAAAGTCCATTAGACATCTGGTTTAATATATCCCCATTCTTCTTTCCTGGATGTTTCCAAGTTCATTGAGGTTTTTCTGGTCACTCCAATTTTCCACTGGCAGCTCACAAGGCAATCCCAGGGTTGTTCCTGCTGGAGGGCTGTCAGGACTCTGGGGCCAGCCTCTTAAGGGCTCACTGCTGCAGCGATGGGTGCATTTTCTGCTCCACATTTCATCAATCACACAGTGCTGCTCTTCCTGTGGTCATGACCATACTGTTATGTTACACACGCAAACATAATGGAAGGCTTAGTTTTTTGCAGGGCCAGTAAAGTTGTTTTTTAATTACCCTGAAGATAGTTGTATGGAATACTTATAGACTTGATTCACATTTACATAATGTTTTCTAGCTAATATACGTACAGTTCTAATTGATGTGCAAGCTGTATTTTAGCTTGAATTTGTATCTGGAGGGAATGAACAGTTACATGTGTGCTGTCAGTGTTAGAGCCACAGTGAGAACTCAGAGGAACTAGCCTCACCACTTCTCTATTATCCTCCTCATCATGAGCATCTCAATGGGCCGAGACTGCTCCAGCATAGAGTGTGGTGGAGGGACCCACCCTTTCTCTGGAAAGTGCTTTTCTCCTGTTTTTACCATTACACTGTGTTTGTGAGCATGTGCAAATGTGTTTTGACCAGCAGACTCATGCGGATGCGTGTCAGGGTGGAGGGAAGTGTGAGTGCGTATTTTTATGAAGCAGTGGCCACTGAATGGCTGTGGATGCACAGTAATGCCTGTGTGTGAGGGGGTGGGGGGCAGTAGTATGTTACCACACGTTGGTGGGGCAGACCAGGGAAACAAGTGGTTGTGATTCAGGCGAGCCATGGTGCAGCTCTGTAGGAGCAGCAGGGCCAACATCGGAAATGAACAGTGGCTTTGGGTGAAAACATGTCCGAGTTCAAAAACAGCTCAGAGATTGGAGCGAGGTGCGAGAGGAGCTTCAGCAGAGCTGAGGAAATGAAACAGACACAGCTGCAGAAGGAGCAGTTTTAGCTTAACGTGGCCTAATGCTCACTTTGTCCACAGCTGGGAAGATAAACACATTTTATTATCTCACTCCATGCAGAGTGTGGCCATGACCAGGCCAGGCTCCAGCTCACACCAGCAGGCCCACTCTATCTGACCACACTGCCCATAAAGGCTGCAAAATAAGCAGCAATTTGACTTATGTTACTTTTAAAACGATTATAAGTTTATTTGGTCACGATTTACACAAACCATACTCTATTATTCTGCTTCATGTCCAGAGAACCGTTTGTGCCACAGGGAATATTTTTCACAGGGAATATTTTTGTGGTGATAATGCCAAGCTCTTTCTTGTATTCTAAGTACGTGTATAGTTTAAATCCTGTAAGTTTTCTCGCTGCCTAAATACCGTTTGTGACTCGTGTGTGCAGCTAACAGTGCAAGGATATATAATAGAATGAATCAGTAGCTCACAATAGTTTCACACTTGAATTCTGTGTGGTCACAGCCGTAAAATGTATGGGAAGGTTTCTGTTCGAGTAAAGATTTTTGCCAAACTGATTTAAATGTTCCTTCTTCCAAGCTGCGCATAAAGCTATAAATCATAAAGAACTTTATAACCCTCAGACGTTCAGTAAAAATGCATTTTTACCTCGAGATAAAAAAAAAAGATACATGTGAGTGCATTACACAACATACATAAGACTTGCAAAACATTCCTTTCCCGTGGCGGAAGGCCCCTGAAACACTTTGTGGTTTACTGACAGATTACTGCCAGTCAAGGGGAGATGGGAGCACCAATAGCCTGCAGTGTGTTTCAGCGTGGGCAAGGAGGTCCTTTAAGACCTCCCTGGCCATTGTATCCATTAGGCAAATTGGAAGAATCACACAGGTATTGAGCAACAGCAAGAAATGATACTCTGTGGGAATTATTGCTAACCATTAAATAATGGTTCAGTTATGGAAAGTCTGAAAATGAGCATATTTCTTTTCCTAATGTTCTATAATTTGGGGGTTGTGGACAGCAAAGACATAACACTCTGTATATGTTGCATAAGGACATTTGCTGTGTCAGTGTTGTTACTGAGGGCACGGGGTATAGGTGAGGAACGGACCTGCAGACCTCAGCTGCTCTCACTGTGGACAGCTAACCAAAGGTGCTCCTGTCGAGGAATTCAGCACATTGGACAGCACCTAGAACAACTCTCCCTGAGCTCACACATTCCTGTACTCTAACGGCCAGTCTGTGGCCAGTCATGTGACTCCATCTCTCTAAAGGTGTAAGGGAGGACTGGGGCCAGCAGGGATGCTTTCTTTTTTTTTGCAAATACAACCTTTTTGTATTTTTTAGGCTTGTTCCTTTTGGGTTGCTCAAGCAAATTGTGTTATATTGTACAATATATATTGCTATATTATAAAAATATACCAACCCCTCTATTCACGTGTATTGGTCTTTGTGCAGGCAGTCGGGAAGCAGCCTTCACCTATGCCATAACTGCTGCAGGAGTGGCCCACGCCATCACAGCGGCCTGCAGCCAGGGCAAGCTGAGGCAGTGTGGCTGTGACCGGGAGAAACAGGGCTACTACAACCAGGAGGAGGGCTGGAAGTGGGGGGGCTGCTCCGCCGACATCAAGTACGGCATAGAGTTTTCCCGGCGCTTTGTGGACGCAAGAGAGATTAAAAAAACACCACGCCGCCTCATGAACCTGCACAACAATGAAGCTGGCAGAAAGGTAAACATACTGTAAGCCTCAGTAAATTTTTTGCAAATGCGTAAAATACTACTACTTGTACAATATTCTTTACTCTATTACTATAAAAGCATGTGTATTATTCGGTGATATAAATATCACAGAATTCTTCACTTTTTAAAGAATTTGTTCCAATCAGACAAGGTTAAGTGATGCAAAATCATGATGCTTAAATGTCCACTGGGAAAAGGGTGCACTTCCATGGAAAAGCACGCTCAACAACAACAAGAGAGGAGTAAAATCAGGAATACGATATTATCACTACTCTTGGCAGGGCCAACTGACTGTGCCTACAGAGCGTGTGAAAGCTGGCAGACAATGCCAATGTTAACACAGCAGACTAATGGGACTGTGGTGTGTGCCAGGCCACAGCTCTGGGATTGGCATCTCTCCTTTTGACTCTAACTTGGACCAACAAAAGCTACGCCTGGCAAAGAATACTTTCTCATATTGTTGAGAATTCAAGTATTTGAAAGCCAGGTCATATTCCTTCTGTAAATTGTTATAGATAGAGACTAAGCAATTATCAGTTATGAGTCTTAAACACTGGGAAACTATCTCATACACAGGGTTGCACACAAACAAACCCACAAATGACTTTGAGAATTTTGCCACTGTACCCTTCCTTAAAACAGTATCAAAATAAATAGATTTTATGAAGTATTTAAAGAAAAGCTTCAGTGTTGTTTATTTGTGTGACAGTGGCAACTAATCCATGTGGTTATTGTTTTTCCCAATCACAACTTAACCTGTTATCGGCGGCACGGTAGTCCAGCAGTTAGCGCTCATGCTTCAAAGCTAGAAGGTCCTGGGTTCGATCCAATGAATGTAGCGAGTGAGTGAGTGGTTGGTGGGGCCGATGGCACAGACTGGTTGCCTCACTTCCGTCAGTCTACTCCAGGGCAACTGTGACTACAATAGTAGCTTACCACCACCCAGTATGGCGTGACTGAATAATGACTACCGTGAAGCGCTTTGAGAAACTTGGTAATACAGGCTTGTAAAGCACAATACAAGTGTAAGCCATTGTTATTATTATTACTGTCTGCCATCTTAAGGTTAGGTTTAGGGTTGTATGGTTAGAGCTGTAAGAAAGTTCTTGCGTCTTATGAATGAGCCTATAGGGTTAGGAATTATGCATACCCAAATGTCAAGCGTTTTGACAGAAGAGTTTACAGCCTATATGCCAGTGTAGGGCTGGGCAATTAATCGAAATTTAAACGCAATCGCAATCTCTACATTGGTTCATCTCAATAATCGTCATAGGTGTTGTGAACAAGAACTGGCAGACCCAAAAATGCAGAAACGTAAAGTTATTTTATTTACACGACACGTAAGTGGATGGGGGGTGAGGGATGAGTGATCCTGGGCGGCAAGGCAGGTAAGTGGAGATAGGCACTTGGTGGATGATCCGGATGGGGACGGAGACACAGACAGAGGACAGATGGCAGTGGTACAGGAACTGGCTCCAAAAACGGATAGATGACGGAACAATCTGGCAGAGGAGTGGAGGTCTGGTGGCCTTTTCTACAGAGTTGATTGCATGATGAGATACAGATGTGGAGCCCAGCAGGTAAGTAATGAGGGAACCGCCCAGGAACCGACAAACAAGGTAAACACACAAGGGGAGGGGCAGATGGAGAGAGAAGGGAGTGGCCGGACAGGACCACAACAGTGCCCCCTCCTCAACGGGCGCCTCCAGGCGACCCACCGGGCTTGTCAGGGTGATCCCGATGAAACTCCCTCAACATAGTAGGGTCCAAAATGAGAGCGCGACTGACCCACGTCCGCTCCTTTGGACCGTACCCCTCTCAGTCCACAAGATATTGGAAGCCACGGCCCCGTTTGCGGACATCCAAGATTCGCCTCACAGTGTATGCAGGGTAGTTATCAATGATCCGGGGGGGTGGCGGTGGCACAGCAGGAGGGCTGAAAGCACTAGAGCCGACTGGTTTAACTTGGGACACATGGAAGGTCGGATGTACACGGACGCTGCGTGGAAGTTTCAGGCGAACACACACAGGGTTAATAATTCTTTCGATTTCAAATGGTCCAATAAAACGAGGTTCCAGTTTCTTAGAAACGGTTTTCAAAGGGATATTCTTCGAGGATAACCAGACTTTCTGACCCGGAGTATACTTAGGTGCTGGGCAGCGATGGCGGTCCGCCACTGCTTTGTTTCGAGAGGCGGTCTGCAACAAAGCCTTCCTGGTATCCTTCCGGATCTTGCGACACCTCCGCATGTGGACTTGGACAGAGGGCACAGCAACTTCGATCTCATCCATGGAAAGGAGAGGAGGTTGGTATCCTAAGGAGCATTGAAAAGGAGAAAGACTAGTTGCTGAAGAGATTTGTGAGTTGTGCGCATACTCTACCCAAGGTAGGTGTGAACTCCAGGTGGTGGGATTGTGACTGGCGACACAACGAAGGGTCGATTCCAAATCTTGATTAGTTCTCTCAGTTTGTCCATTTGTCTGTGGATGGAAACCAGATGATAAACTGACAGTAGTTCCTAGAGACAGACAGAACGCCCTCCACACCTGGGACTGAGGCCCTCTAGCAGAAACTATATCTGCAAGGATGCCATGAAGACGGAATACTTGCTGAATCATAACATCCGCTGTCTCACGAGCAGAAGGGAGTTTTGGAAGGGCCACAAAGTGCGCTGCTTTGGAAAATCTGTCAACAATAGTCAGAATGACACGACCAACTCAAGACCCAGCGGACTGCCCTTTGGTAGCTGAGGACCCTGACTCCTGTTCCTGCTCCTGTCCAGAGCCACCGCTGGACTCTTACCTCCGTCCAGCGTGGGCTCCTCTTGTCCTGGGGCCACCACCGGACTAAGACCTCCGTCTGGGGTGGGCTCCTCATGTTCATGTCCCAAGGCTACTGCAGGACATTGTTCTTTGTCCTGGGTGGGCCTCTGCTCCTATCCCTCCTCGTCACCCCGAGTTTTCTCAGCTGCCTTCAGTGCCTGCGCCCCATCTGGGGTCTTCTCATCCCTGCACCGCACCTTAACTCTTCCTTGGCCTCTGCAAGTCCTTCAGACCAGACTTCTTTGCCTCTGGGGCATGACTCTGCTCTTTGTGGACCCTCTTGGCTTTCTATCGTCAGCGTCGTCATTCTCCTGACCCCCCAGTTTCTCCTGGACTGCCTCATGTCCCTCCTGTCCGGACCCCCTCCGCCCTCCCGGGGTTGTTTTACATCATGGGACGTCTGGGAGCCGTCCCTTGGTGGGGGGTACTGTCATGATTTGTCTTTTGTTCCCCTGGTTTTGCATGTTGTCTTTGGTCTAGTCCTGTGTTTTATTTTGACATGTCTGTTCTGTCCTTGTGATTTTGCTTTGCTTCCCTTGTGTTAATTTCCTGCCCCGCCCTGATGTGTTTCACCTGTGCCCCGTTTCCTCATGTATTTATACCCCTGTGTTTCCCTTGTCGTGTCATTGTCTATGTCAGCCCCGGTTTGTTTTAGTATTTTGTCATCTTGTTTTCGTCATTCATTAAACATCACCAGTTTTGTTGCAGTCCGGCATTTGGGGTTTTATTTTTCCTCACTCCACCTCCAACCATGAAAATAGGACTTTTTAATCGACAGGTTTACAGCCATTTCTTTGGTACAAACAGTACCTAGTTTGGGAGTTTGGACAAGACAATGGAAGACTTTTGTGTGTTAAATGAAACTGGAGGAAAGCCTTTGTTTCTGTTTGAGCTGAGGTTTGAATAAAAGATCTAAGTTTATGAATCAGCAAGATGTATTCAATTTTTCTCATGAAAAAATTCAATCGAACCGAAAATTGAGATAGATCAATATGGGAAAAATAATAGTGATTTTTTTTTATCGCCCAGCCCTTTACCAGTGACATATTTCATTTGAAAGCCAAGGCTTTCAAGTTTCTAAAAGTATATACAAATATCCCTAATCATAACCCTGACCCCTAAACCTAACACTAGCCCCCCGGGAACGGCAAGCAACAGGTCAAACATGTGGAGCAGACTAGTAAATAAATGTATGGATATTTTTAATCATCTGTAACAAAAGTCTCAAATGTAGCTGTATAATCATTGTACTAATTAGGAGCAGATGAGAGGCTTTGACGGACACAGTTTTACTAAATGTTTCCATACATCTATCAGACTTTGGATGCCAGACAGTGTGGTTTGTGCTTCATAGACTTTTGGAAATCCTCATCTCTAACACAACATGACCCTGGACTTTATAAAGATCTGGAAGCTCATGTTTTTGTTTTCAATCAAACCTATTTTAATTCACCGAACACATAGACAAAACAAACAGTAATGTTGGACAACTTTGATTGGTCCTGTGCACATTTAACGTGTCTGATGGAAATGATGATATGTGTCTGCGCCCAGGCACAATGCCAGGAAAAACTGCACTGGAAACTGCCAACTGGGCTTACAACTTACACTCTGATGATCCCAGAGCCAGGCCAAGTTTGGGCTCCTAATTGGGTTTAGAGTCAAGTTGAGCCCAGCGCTGTGTTTGTTAGCATGGGCTATTTGGATCTTAATCTCACCATAGAATCTATTCTGCAGCTATTGAGAATTTCTTGAATCAATTTAGTGGTTGCTTTATCAAACCATTATCAATTAACTGTGTGGTGTTATTTTACATTGAATTTTGCAACTATACATTTTATTCCCAGTAAAAGTATGACTTATTAGTATTATCAAAACACTGGATTATTGTCCACACACATAGAATTATTTATCCAAAAAGCAGTTGATTGTATTGTACTATTTAATTACCCTTTCATACAGCATAACGATTGTTAGTTTTTCTCTTAATCGATTAAGACCATGATGGGTGTTAATACTGCCATGACCATGAACACCTAGCCTGGGAATACCCATGCTGCTTGCACACTCGAATAATTTCGAACTGCTCAACAGAATGGAGACCATGACCAACATTTTCACATGGATTTGGGGACCAATCACAGAACGGGGGGGAGACGGAAAGATGATGACGCAATATTTAACAGGCAGACGGTAGTAGTTTGTTTCCAACATGACAGCAGCAGACGCAAAGCCATCTTTCGATCAAGCTTTAGACCGTGTTAAATAGTATAGCTCGGAAGTTAATTTTAAAAGAAGAACAGCGTTTGGCTGGCATACGTCATCGGGTACAATTGATGCAATTGGCTATGGGCTACGTGCAGACACATGATAGACATACTTAGCGCCCAATAAACGGCTATGGACAATCGTAAACCTCACCCCTCCTACAAGAAAATGAATAAATGGTTTCCATATTGTGATATTTAGTCTGGTGTTAGCCAGGCTAATGAACACCCCTAGCATCACAAGACTTAAATATTTATTTAGTTGTACACTGATAACACATATTAAATATGTCAGTTCAATTTCTAATTCATTTGTTTATTTGGTCAAGACAGTGCCTGTTAATGGACACACATGGGGGACATGCACTTAAACACGCCACGGAGGGCCAAATATTTAAGGTGGTAGTTGCCAGTTCATATATTTTATGAGGCGATACTTGTTATGAAAAGTACCATTGCTCTAAGATATAGACAGTATTAGAAAATTATGATTATTCACCATTCTCATGTCACATTGCCATTATTGCCAAATAATTTTTCTCTTTTCCATTTTTCTCAACAGGTGTTGGAGGAGAGGATGAAGTTAGAGTGCAAGTGTCATGGTGTCTCTGGTTCCTGCACAACCAAGACTTGTTGGACTACACTTCCCAAATTTCGTGAAATTGGTTACCTTCTAAAGGAGAAATACAACCACGCAGTACATGTGGAAGTTGTGCGAGCGAGCAGATTACGGCAGCCCACTCACCTCAAAGTCAAGCAGACTCAGGGCTATCGAAAGCCCATGGAGACGGACCTTGTGTACATAGAGAGGTCGCCAAACTACTGCGAGGCGGACACAGCCACAGGTAGTGTGGGCACCCAAGGGCGACTGTGTAACCGCACCTCACAGCACACGGACGGCTGTGACCTCATGTGCTGTGGCAGAGGCTACAACACGCACCAGTACACTAAAGTGTGGCAGTGCAACTGTAAGTTTCAATGGTGCTGCTTTGTCAAGTGCAACACGTGCAGCGAAAGGACTGAGGTGTTCACCTGCAAATAAAGAGGAAAACTAAAGAGGAACTTACTGCCCGGACATGTTCTGCCCAGGACTAGCTGAATGAGGAAGACATCAACACCTGCATGGTGTCTTGGAACTGTGACAGACATTGGAATAAACTATTAGAGTTCTTCAAGGCATTGATTTGCACACCAGAATCTATGTAAGGCTTTTCAGAGAGTAAATGTTTAATATTGGTTGGTCTCCTCCTGTAAAAGCTCGGACTACGATGGGAACTGTTTCTCTGATTATACAATGGTTATACAATAAAGAATGTGTCCTGAGAGAAAAGTCCTAAACGGGTTTTGTTGAGCTACTACTTAACTCTTGGAGGGCTTAAGGAAGGCTGAGAACTTTTGGGACCAGAGCTAAATGTGGACCACGCCTATAGAGTATATGGGCATATGTTGAAGGTGTGTGGAAGTGAAGAACTGATGTAGTATTTGTGCATTGGGGGTGCACCAAACACTTAGAGGACTGTATCAACCCCCTGCTGCCAACTGGAATATGTTGTGTTAGTTTTCCAGTCACACTGGAACTGTCTGTTCTGAACACTGAAATAAATGGTTTATTTATGTTATAGTATCTTAAAACAAAGCACTAACGGGTAGAGATGTCTTTTTTGTCTTAAAGAAAAACTATATAAACTATGACTAAAATGTATGTCTGTTAGATTGTCCCTTCATCTCTAAGCTGGACACTTTATCTTTATCCTTAAACATTTCTTTGCTACTGGTGTCATCATTACATTTGATTTCAGACTTTGTTTTCTATTGTCGATGAATAGTAAAATACACAGCAACGGATGCCTTTTCAACATGACAGTAGAGGGATATGTTTTGGCTGGGAAACCCCTTCCACAGTTATTTATCAAACGGTGACATGTAGCTATGTTGTCAAAGTGCTGCACTGATATTTTCTATTCAGATACGATTGAGAACCTAATAAACTCTCATCTGACAATGTTTGGCCGTTTACATGTGATTCTAGAGATTGTAGTTCTATCTTGTATAAATGTTTTACAATGAGGAGTCATTTTTTATTTCCTGAAATGATAATCAATCAAAATGGTTGACTTTTTTTTTTTTAACACCTCAGCATTAGCCATTTACGTTTTACTAATTCTTATTTCTGACAAATACAAATTAAAGCATTTTAAAACAAGCTAAAAACAAACGGTGAAGCTGCCAGGACAAAAAAAAAAGGGGGGTATGAAATGGTGAAAGGCAATCATTTTCAGCTATTGAGAGGAAAATTGACTATGCAGAATAAGGAAAAACAGCTCAGGCAAGGGGCCGACAAGGTATGTTTGTTATGAGCAAATTACATGAACTTAAATCAAAGTTATGAGCTCAAAAAAGTGTGTTGACACAAATGGACGGCAAATGGATTAAAATAGGACTCACCTCTGGACTGAAATTATGACAGCCTGGGGTCATACTGATCTGATCTAAGATGCTGTTCTGTTTCTCCGGGTGTGTTCTGCTGTTCTTATATAACAAGTCTGCATATTGCGCATGTTATTTAACAGATACGATGTAATCATCATTTCATATTAAGAGAAATCCATATTCTGAATAAGTATCTGAGAGCAGAGAATATTTATACTGTTTGAGGAATTAAGAGGACAAAGTACTCACTTAACTGTTTTGAGCTGTATGCTTCGCTTTTATCCAGATATTTAAGATCTTCCCCAGATTGCGGTGACATGCTGGTCTCAAGTGAAATAAAAAATTAAGCAATCAGGCAGCCAGCAGACTTTGACAATATTTTGTACACAGCACACAGTGGTAATAGTTTGTGGGTTCATGTCTTGATTGTGGTATGCAACGAAGAGAACTCAATTATGTCTTGGTTTACAGGGAAGGATTTGCTTCTGCGCTAATAGGCTAATACCAGAATGTTTCATTTTTGTCAAAATGTGATTTGTTCTCCCAATCTATTAACCTGTATTATGACTCGTCAAACACACCAGAGTGACTCTCATCTAAAAGACTGTGAGGTAACTAAGAAGGTCCAACACAATTGTATTTAGTGATAAGGCAAGAGTATGCTTTTCTGGCAGTCAGGTGTTTGATGAAGAATTTAAAGCAAATTTGACATGATTTTAAATTTTAC
Organism: Proterorhinus semilunaris; assembly: GCA_021464625.1. Classification (NCBI taxonomy): domain Eukaryota; kingdom Metazoa; phylum Chordata; class Actinopteri; order Gobiiformes; family Gobiidae; genus Proterorhinus; species Proterorhinus semilunaris. The sequence goes on along the minus strand of CM038356.1, from coordinate 22,573,751 downwards.
TTACATGTAAATATACTGCCGCTATAGTGTGTAATCAAGTTAAATTCTGAACTCAGCAGCATTTCTTCTACTTCTGGCCACACTGCTCTTAATTAAAAACTAGCTGGCAGCCGGGACATTAAAAGCAAAGAGCTCTGATGCAAATGAGGCTTACAGGATGAATGAGTGAAGAGGAAGTGTCTCAGTGTGCCTTTTGTGCTGGACGCACAAACAGGAGTGCAGGTCTTTTGTGAGGCTGTTTTTGAGATGGGCACCACAGCTCCATCAAACAACAAGGAGCATGTGTATCCAGAAACTGAGAGGAGCGAGACTGGTTATTAAGTATAGTACTAATTGAGAAAATTTAGGAGACAAAGTGAGTGATAGCTGGACAAGCAGAGAATCTTAAACAGCAGGGTTAATTAGCAAATGTTGAATCCTTTACTAATTTTAAGTAATTACTAGTTTAAATTGGTTTTCCAAAGTTTCCAGTGAAATGACTTCCCTGACTCAGTGTGTATGAGAGAAGCATTGTGGGCAGGCAGCAGAGCAGAAGTAAGATGTGTTTTGTTAGTCGTCCGAAGCCCTGGAGACCGGAACAAGCTTCCCAAACGGTGGGCTGGTTTTGAGAATTTGTTTTGTAAGTAACAGGGAAACTGTCTTTCTAACATGTTTCGATAGCTCATCAGGATCATTACAAATTTTGTTTTGTTTGGGATTATCTCTTATAGGGTTGTAATAGTCATCTACTTTGCAGTGGATCTAAATGCAACACTCTTATTAAGATGTGGGTATACACAAGGACAAAACTGTATTTTTCATAACAGTGTGACCGTCTTCTTCACCCTATGGCTGCTGTTGCTTTTTCATGAGTAAATTGGTAAACAATAATATACACCGTCTTTTAAATATTCTCAGAATTGACAACATGAACTGAAACAAGTAAAAGTATGGCCAGCCAGATGGGAAAGGTGGACAAAAAACACCCAAGGCGCACCTGACGGTTAAATGCTGCCACATGATGTGACATCCCACTAAAAAACAGACAACTAAACAGTAAAATAACGATGCAAAAAGATGATCAGCGCAAGCTGCAATAAGTTAACACCAAACTGTGTAAAATATGAAGCGTCAGGCGAGGCTTATACAGAGTGACTTTGGAATTTTTTTGTAACAATAACAGAGAACCAGACTGTATATTCACTTCATGTATATTCAAAACTGATCTGGGGTTCAGTGGGATGCAAGAGGCTGAAAAGCTCTTACTATCATTCGCAAAACAAGTGTTGTTTGGTGATTTCCATCTTGTCTGAAAATGATTGGCCTTGTAAAATGGTTCTAAAACTGAGTGATTCTTCAGTGACTTCCTCTTTTCCTCAAACACACTTTTTACAATGTGCTATAAAGAGAATAGTGTGCGGTAATTCTATGAAGGAATGCCAAACTCACATAAAACAAGAATACCATCCATCCATCCATCCATTTTCTTCCGCTTTATCCGGGGCCGGGTCGCGGGGGCAGCAGTCTCAGCAGAGATGCCCAGACTTCCCGATCCACGCACACCTCCTCCAGCTGTTCTGGGGGGACCCCGAGGCGACACCAGGCCAGCTCAGAGACATAGTCCCACCAGCGTGTCCTGGGCCTTACACGAGGCCTCCTCCCTCAAGAAGAATACCGCCGATTATAATGAACCAGAAAAGCTTTTAGTGTATAAGCAACAGCCATGTTATTTGATGTGGTAAGTCTAAATTGATGTTCAGATTGTGTGATTTGTAATGCAGTGGTGTAGATAAGAGGGGTGATAAAAGGAAAAAAAAACATGGGGTAAACAAATGGCATTAAATAAAAAATCAAAGACTAATGGGCTTAAAAGTGATGCTCGAAGAATTCCAGATCTTCAGGAGAGAAAAAAATACTCCCAGGCCTTGCCCTCCAGTTACAGTCTTGAGAAATGGTATGTCCCATAGGTAACGGAGCATTTCAGAACAATCATGCAAGTCCTGTTTGTTATACCAGGACTTTATGGCTTTGGTGAAGGTGCTATAAAAGGATGCACTACTGATTTAATACATTGTGGCCTACACTATTAAGTAAAAGTGCTTTAAGACTTCTTTCCACAGGTAGAGTGTCCTCCTCAAAGCACATCATTTCTCTCACCAAGTTGATGTCAAACCAATTACATCTGTTTGTTTGCAGAAGACAAAGGGAACTGAAGCCTATTGTCTATCTACAGCTCCAACAAAGTTCGGCACGTAGTTCAAATCAAAAGACTCAAAGGATTGTATTGTCAAAAAAGCAGCAAACCCAGGAACTCTAAACAAATATGCACAGCACGAGGAAGTACTTAAAAGGCCTTTATTTAAACTATTCATACAAACTTTTGGAATACATTTGGACACCTAGAGCAATCAGTCATTTTGTTGTTTCTACAGATGTTCATTCTCTCAAGTCCTTGGTGTGGAGCGCGGGGTGGGGAGTGAGGGGTGGAAGCACAGAGAGGGCAGGGAAGGGAGAGAGTTCAGCTTTCTGATAGCCTGGTGAATAAAATTGTTCTTCAGTTAACTGGAACTGGCGGTGGATTGTGTAGTCTCCTCCCTGTACCTTGAAGAGACTGTGTGATGGGTGCGAAGGGTCTCTGTTGATTCTGAAGGCTCTGCGGGTTAGTGGTCCAAGTTAGTGGTCACCAGTGTGTGAACATTTTACGGTTACTGTATGTAACCATGGTTCTCTGAATGAAGAGACTATCTTTCCAGGTCCCCTTACATATGAAATATGTATCAGGGTGGCGGGATAGTCTTGATACGATAGAGAACATTAGTTACAGTATGTAACCATGGTTCTCTGAGTGAAAAAAATAAATTATCTCCACCCAGTTACATAGTCCACATGTACGGGGAGCTTGAGAGATAGCCTCAATACGATTGAGAACCACCACTTACAAATACATTAAACTGTTAGACAGAACTATACAGCTGAGAGGTCAGTATTAGGTTAGCTCGCTTTGGACCAGGTTGAACGACTGGGGAAAAAATAGTATCTGGTTCAACGCACTGGCATATGGAAATGCTATCTGTACAGATGCATGCCACGTATAACCGTGGGGGAAAACCTACATTACGATAGCCAGAATGTAAAACCTCCTATGTACACAATGCTGCAAGAAACGTAGGGGGAATAAAAAACATTTATCTGCACTTTGGGAGGCAAAAATACCTTGTATTGTTGACACATATTGCAGAAATAGGGTCTAAGAACAGTAGAATATACTTGAATATCTTTAAAAAAGACCATACTTTAATAGAAATAAAAGTTGTTGTTTTTAGATAGGAGGTTTTGCATTCTGGCCATCGATTTAGTAACTTCTCACCTCAGATTACTGCAAGGTAAGGGGGTATGGCTGTTGAGCACTTAGCACTCTTAAGATTATTTTACTTTCGCACAACATATACAGTATTTCATAATATAGAATTTTAAAACCAGCTTTGACATCCTGCAACTACAACCAGGCTAAAGCTTTCTTCTCTTGTGCCTGGGTCACTTGGGCTGGTGTTTTTGTGTGCTCTTTAACTTTGTTTTGACTTCTTGTCTTCATGAAAGACCGTCATTTAGGTTTCTCTTCATCTGTTTGATATTAGTGGTGAGGAACACATGGCCATTCAAAGGCAGAGCCCAGTGTGACATCATCGACCACAAAGCAAAGAGGGGATCATCGGGACCCCAGACTGAGGACTGCAGCACTACCTGACTCTACATGGCCACATGCAGCTGCACTAAGGAGAAGTCAGGCAAGAAGTAAGGCCTTCATTAGAATAACTATCAGAATCACCAGGCCATAGATGCCCACGTGTCCAAAGTATTGACAATACTACGGTTGAACCCAAAAGCATACAGTAGAAAACCTAATCAGTTTTTAAAATTATCAAATGTTTTATCAAGTTAGTACCAATTAATACCGTAGTAGTTTTTATGTAGTGTAAAACCTCTATTAAGTGTTATTGACAGACTATGCATTTTCACTTAATACCATTTGGAAAACACCTACATCTAAAAATCTATCCAATGTCACTCTTAGATATATCTTACAGACGTGTTAAGTAACCTCTGATTTACAGATAAACTTAAGTGTTCCGACTGTACAGTGTAAGCAGACCAGGCATTAGCCTGGGGATCACTGAGGCCCAATTTGGCGTGAACACCTGTTTATGTTGGACTGGGGCAATGAGTGCTCCATTATAAAATATGGCTGAGTTTAATGGCTGTGTGGTGACGCCCTCAGGCCTCACAGCCTCAGTCTAGTCTGAGGGATGGGATGTTTCTAAACACAGACATGCAGCATGTTCTTATGTGCACATCACTCTAGATACTTGTCGGTTACGGCTCAGCCCATGTCTGAATTCTATTTTACATGGACTAAGAGGTTCAAAAACAGATGAAACTGATAGATGAATAACTTCTGGTAACTTACACAATCAAGTGCAGATTTATTTGATCAAATAGCCAGTTTTGTTACCACTACATTTTCTGTGGATATTATTTGAATCTAAAGATCTATTTGTCCAGTCAAGAGTCCTCTTCAAAATAGGGCTTTAAGTGTATGCCATTTCTTTTACAGAGCCACTGACAGTGGACCGGCTCTCAGACTCTGGAATTGTATATTTCAGTTTAGGATCATGCCATTAGAAGTTCAAACAACACATCACAGTCTTATGTGGTGCAAGAGAAGATAAGAGGCCAGTCGATCAATAAGAATATAGGTTAACAAAGACGTCATTGACCAAATGGTCAACAAAACAACCATGGGGGCAGCCCTTGATCTTAGTCAACTAAGCAAAGTAAGGTAGTGTGAAAAAGTTTAAAAACTCTGGTCAGACACATCTTTATTAGAACCGGCTTTCTTGGTTTGAGGACAGCCCACACGCACTTCTGTGCTGCCTACCGTCCAGTGGTATAGGCTTGGCCACGAATTCTCCTTGAGGTTATTTTTCTCCCCACGTTTTGTTTTGCTTAAGTGAGGTTGGGGTTCCGAAAGTAGACTCCACCTAAGCCGCGACGATGAGACCCTTAAGAGCTCTTCTTTTCTTAGCACTTCACCCCTCTCCCCCGCAACACCAATAAATGGTAAATGGACAGGGAAAAGAGAAACTCACATATTCACAAGGAGGCTTTTAATACAGATCACTATGTTATTTGAGTGTGAGGAACAGAGAAGTGTGTCTTAAAGGGCTTTAGCTTTAGACTATATATTAGCAAATATTTGTATTATTCTGTCTGCTGATCATTTTACTATTTCTGAAATCCCCCAAAAATAACTTAACATGTGCAAGCATTTCTGTAATAACTGCCCTATGGATTCAAAAGCCAACCATGACCTGACTTGACCAGAATGCAAAAGACACAAGAACGTTCTTTATAAGATTAATGGTATGATTCAAAATCAAGAAACACTTGAGAGTTGATGCTAAGTATAGTATATGAAGTATATAAACGCCTGTGCCAGCATGTTTAATGCCATGTATCATCCTGTCAGTCTGGTGTGTGGAAAGAGCGATGGCAGAGGTGAGGGGGGTTCCATGATACGGGTCAATTGCATGGAAAGTTCTGCCGAATTTGCAGCTTTTCCATGGGGATGGAAGACCACGGGAACAACATCGCCGGTTCAAGAGCTGATGTAGCAATGTCTGCTGAGAGAACACTGAGGCTGCTTGTTTAATGCAATCATTCGACTATGTTTAGAGTCTCTCTGTAATGGTGTCAACCAGGCGAACGGCTGATTCTAAGTGTGTGAGGCAGTAAATGATGAGCAGCCTGGTGACAAAGTTTGCTTTACACAAGTGAACCTGTCCATCTCCTGAGCTGAGAGTTGATGGGTAAGTAAGTCTGTCAGCACAGCACACCGCATGGAAAGCAACATCAGAGGAGCGGGTTGCCCAGTGCTTGTACATTTCTGTCTCCATCTGTGTCACTGGCTGGAAGCAGCTCCTGTTCATGCCTCTGAGTATGTAGGGCATTGGACACCAGCTCCTTGTGGTTTGGGACCAGTTAAGGGCTGGTTGGGACTCTAATCCTCCAACCCTCCTCCCTGTTTTTCCACTTTTTCCACATCTCTGCGTCCCATTCCCTGCATCAGTCCCCCCGAGCCAGACGTCCCACTCGTTCCACACCAACATGGCCCACACTGCCACAGTCTTGACATCCTAAGGGCTGATGGATGCAGCTAGGTCACAATGAGGATCTAGAAAAGTCCTCCCTGAGACTTTGATCAACAAACTTAACCCTTTCTTCCTTAGAAGTCCCAGTGTGGATGAGAATGTGGGAGATTGAGTTACACAGTTCTGGGAAGTAGCCAGGCTGACATCCCTTTGGTAACACATGTCTTTGTTTAAGGCCAAGCTCTGGTACTGTCAGTCCAAGCAATTCAGCTGCTCCTAAAACCTAACCAGAGATCTCCAGTCATGTTTGAGAAAATACTAACTTTCTAAGTTACACGGTGGGTGGTGCAGTGGTTATCGCTCTCGCTTCACAGCAAGAAGGTCTCGGGGGCCCAGGGGGTTCTGGGTGTGTGGAGCTTGCATGTTCTGTTGCATGTTTGCGTAGATACCACTAAAAACATCCACAATATGTCAATCCTCCTGCCAGGTAACTCTCACTATTACATCTGGAGAAGGGTCCACGGGCGTTGCTCTCCAGTCCCCCACTGCTCCTTACAGGTTGCAAGCAGCATCGAAGGATGGGTCAAATGGAGAAGACAAATCTCCCTACGGAGACAATAAAGTATACCTTAACCCTAATCTTCACCTGCTAAGTTTCCCCTACATATGCATTGCAGCTTTACCAATGAGAGAAATGGCCAGCATGAGGCCTCTGAAAAGATTAGTTCTCTGAATGTAATTCATTCCATGTCCAAGTTAAATCTGTGGTGATCAAGTTATTTTCTTGTAGTAGAGTAAAGTTAAATGTTCAATGAAGGTTCTTGAGTCATATTCTGTACTCTATAGTTGTATAACATTAGCAATCCACCCTGTTCACATCTCAAATTGCTATGAACTCCAGCTGTTTCAGGACACCACGCTCTGAAACAGGAACAAACCCAGGAGGCAGTGCTCTGTTTCAGAGGATCAGAGGAGACTGAAGGCAGCCAGCCAGGTTCCTCTGGGTGCTACGGTTTCCTCTACCTCCAAAAACATGCTGGTCAGGTTGACCCACAGTGGCAGCTCAGGACTAACACCTGAACACTATTTTGTTGTACGCTTGTACAATAACAAATAAAGCACTTACTTACTTAATTACTTTCACGGTTTGATTTAGATAGTACAGCTTTAAGTCTAAGTAAAGTTTCAAAACTTGAACATTATTATATTCATATTTAGGTTTAATGTTTTGAATTCTAAAAACAAAGCAAACCAAATTCATGGGTCCATCATTACAATATTGTTTTGCCATTTTGTTTCAAACAACAATAAAGCTCAGCCAGCGATAATAAGATTCCTTCACTGTTAGCTCTGTTTGCCTTTGAGTTCATTTTAGGATCAGCTCACCAGAATTCGGATATGTTCTATCAATTAGAGGCTTATGGCAGAAAAGTAAAGGGAAAATTAATATGTTTCTAATTTTAAGTGTCATAGCTCCTATAAATGGATTGGTATACTGTCCTTCCAAAGAAAACGTCTACCCTTACATTTCTGTGTTTTATTGAGCTGAATTGCCATAAAATGTACTCCACAAATACATAAACGCATTAGCCCTCATTTAGAAGTGCTATTAGGCCTGTCGAGGCTGTAAAAGTACCATATTTAACTCCAACCACTGGCACGGTCACGCACACTCGTCACTCGGCCCATTGAGAAAAAGTGTCTACTACACAATGACTCTACGGTATATGGTGTGTCTACTGCCTGTCTTCTTGTCTTCAAATGGGCTTTTGCCTGGCAGCAGGTTATTGGTGAAGTGCAGCAGCTGTCAGAAGGCGGTTGACGGCGGGGCGTGGTGCCTGACCAGTGGCTTTGACCGGACACTTGTGCTGCTGCTCAGGACCACGGCCAGAAAGCTCACCCCAAATCCTGCCCTGGCTTCAGACGGACTGGAGAAGCCGTGCTGTGGCTACTACGGTCCCAGCTGGAGTCAAGACTTCCTGGGTTTGCGTCACCGACCAAATCTAAAGATCTTAAGCCTGCATCCATTTTGATTAAACTTGTTTTTATTAGAAAGCAAAGCAACTTCACAGCTAAACAAACTCAGGACTTGTGACCACTGGTAATTCAGCGCTTTGGTCTTTGCCATGCTTTTCTTAAAATATGCTTCTTGAAGTTCCCTCAGAGAGATCTTCAAATCTGGCAGGGGAATAAAAAAGACGGCGTGAGTGATGACTGTAACCATGACAACCTCCCTGTGTTTATGGTAGAAAGCTGACATCGTACTGGGCCCTCTTTATGTACTGATGTGAGGATAGTAAATGTTATAAATGTATGAGGTGAGTTATTAGGAAGTCGGTTAATAACAGGGATGGGGTCATGTATAAATCTTGTCAATTACAGGCTGGATGCAAAAGAAAAACAATCCGCACACTCAACACTTACTCCTTCTGTGGAAGCTCCTTGATTGGAGGGTTGTATAACCACAAAGCGAGACTCAAATATCAGCAAACTGAGGCTGGTTGAAGATGAATGCAGGTTTATATCACGAACAATGTTCTTCTGTCTGCGCAAAACCAAAATTGTAAAAAGCTTTGTTTTGTTTTGTTTTGGGATTTAAGAAGCAGATTTTTTTTAATTTCACGGCCTAGCACAGAATCACACAAAAACTGCAACAGCAACAACAATATAGCAAGCAATTACCTTTGTCAAGAGCAGAGAGCTGTTGTGGCATTGTGTATGAGTACTGTAGTCTAGGGCAGGGGTGGGCAACTCATTTTCATAAGGGGCCACATAAGAAGCCTGAATTGAGTCGGCTCAAACTTATTCTGCTCAACTTTATCCTATAGTACATTGTGTATTTTGAATAGGCTAGCTGATACTGGTATTTAGTAGCTCTATCATTTCCTGTAAATATTTAGCCATATCAAGCCAAGGACTAAATCACATGTAAACCAGGAGTCAGGACTAAGACCATCTCAGGCCTAAACCATGTAATGTAACATTTGTCTGTGTCCAGACTTTCTGAAAAAAAAAAAAAAAACTTGGTAAATGACAATGACACAACGCGGGGAAGCATGCATGTGTGCGCGCCGTTATTTATTCAACTTCAGCCCTCGTAGCCTCGTTAACTTCTGCCATCACACAAAAAGTACCTCTCCTCTTCTTTTTCCCCTTTGCCGGAAAGGAAGCGGCAGCCCATGTCTTGAGAAAAACGTAAATAACGTTTTATTTGTGTGAAAATGGGTTATTTTCACTTTTTTTGTAGAATCGTTGAAGTCACGAAGAAGCCTCTCCATGTTTAAGCTACCAGTATTGGTATATCTAAAAGTGTAAACCTTTAGGTTCAAACCGACTAGTTTGGGGTTGATTTCAGAGCGTGCAGTAGTGGCGTGACTTTGTCTGTGTGTTTTTACATACTGGGGTAAACACCGCAGAGGAGGCACAGCTGCTTTGGTTTGCATTTTTGACACATGCTTTAGAAAACAAATGCCACGCAAAAAAGGCAGTTTTATACATACGCCTATTGTCGATCCGTTTTTCAGGTTGAAAAAGTCTTGTTTTGTCAGAGAAATAGCGCACGCTGTGGGGGCGTGTGTGTGGCTTCATGACTATGTAACGCTTCGCCTGTGCCTCACGGAGGCCGCTGCTACTGGAAAATGGATTTACCACGAGTTTGCTGAACAAAAGGCACACAAAGGTTACTTCAGACGGGTGAGTGAAAGTTAGTTTTTTTTATCGCTGCCGCTGTGCCAATGGTTGTTTGATGAGGCTACCGTTGTGCTCAGGCACGTGCACTTATTTGTTTTATTATTCTTAGTTATTTGCCCTACTAAGCCGGCATGTGTTGAAAATGCAGTTTTAATGCTCAACAACTTCAAATCGCGCTTTATTCCTCCTCTGCCTCTCAAGCCGCAGCAGCGCTGATGAGCACCTGATCACAGAAGGGCAACTGCACTGTCCCCGTGTTTCCCCCGGTTGAGAAGATGGTACAGCCCATCTAAGACGCGGGAGTAAAGTAAACGGAGTAAAATTGATACATTTTATGTACGAACCAGCGTGACATGACTGGATTATTAAGGGGAATGGAAACAGGGCGAGGACGTCAGCGCCGCGAGTCGAGACCATCCGGACAAAGTCAGCGGTAAGAAGTCAGTAACTTAAGCGATTCTGTTTGTCACGCTATAAAATGGTCTTAAATTGAACTCTATTACTCAGACTAAGTCATGGCTGGGCGTAGACCAGGGCCAGAGCAGTGTGAGCTGAGCTAAGGGAGACAGAAGGGTGAGGAGGAGAGAGAAGGGTGAGGAGGACAGTGGCCTTGGTTCTGGACACAGTACCTCTGTGGGAGGGGCACGGGAACATGGACAGCCCTGTGGATTATTGTTATTTAAGATGATTTAGATATGGACTAAGCAATGACTTGGACAAACTAGATGTTTTAAGTGTAGGCTAGCACCTTTGCATTTTTTTGTTGTATTTGTGCTAATCATAAGTGCAGAGCCTTGTGATAGACTTTAGAGGACGATGTAGGACAATCTAGTTTATTATTAGGTCCACACCATTGTAATTTTTTTCATGTTGCTGTATTAATCAGTGGTCTGTTAGTAGTACAAGTTAAAAAAAGAAATCACTGGGGGTGGCCCTTTTATCTTCGTTGAGCACCTGCCCCTCAATATGTCTGTGCACGCCGCTGGTTGTGCTGTTGTGGTGCGTTAGCATGGGAGACAGTCATGTAGTCACAAGGAATTAACCTGCTATTTACACAAAACAGTAAGGTTAAAGCATTGAATAATACAAACTTGAAGGAATAAAAATCAACCTCCATTCAGGCGACAGTACAAACCTCATGCAGCAAATGTGATGTAGTAAACGGGGTAAATATTAGGTATTGATCCTTTTTTACTGAAATATTGATTCATATTCACTCAATTGGCATTTTTCTATGGCTTAATGCTGCGTTTACACATAAGCACGATGCGTTACGAATGCCACAAATGCACATTCGTGGCCAAGGATCACGAATGTGAGTGAAATTTGATGATTTGGGGCAGAGGTCTCACGCGCCGCCACTAACTGTTGCGACCTGTTACTACGCGTTACGATTAATGGCACGAATTATTACGCACGGTCACGAATATGCGTCCCGCGCTGCTGCGTGGTGTTGCGCGCTGCCACGGGCTGTTACGGGACACTAGGAATATTCGCGTTCTGTCCGAAATCTGTCAAGAATTGGGCGAATGTGGAGTGATCTTCTTCCACCGGGTTGGAGGCGGAGCAGAGGCCGTGCTCTCCCCTGAGTCATTGGGCTCGTCTGGCTCCAACTCCCGAACATCAGGTACGAAAGGTCGGAGCACCCCGCGGAGCGGCAGCGGCAGGTGCTGTCCGTGGATTGGAGCGCGGATTGGCCGACTTTGTGACACTTTTCCTTGGCATAGCTACTGCAGGTACGAACATTTACTTTGGGCGTAGTGTGTGTTTGTCAATTTTGAGCCCGAAAACAGTGATTCTGCTCCACGAATGCTCTACGAATGCTCCACGAATGCTCTACGAATGCGCTCACGCTGAATTACGAAGCGCCACTACTCCTCACGAAAGGACACGCTCCGTTGCGAACTCCACGAACAGAGGGCGATTCGTGACATTCGTGGAAGATTTTTTGACAGACAAAAACTTTCTCCACGAACGTCACGATTGTCACGAACTGATGCGTTCTATTAAGAATCCCATTGAGATGCGTTAAGTCACGTCACGAACGTCACGAATGACGGAAAAATGACATTCGTAACGCATCGTGCTTATGTGTAAACGCAGCATAAAGTAAAGTTGTAACTCACTTAAAGTTGTCAACATTCACTCCCATAGTGTTGAGGAGCACTGGCCTAAACACCACATGTGGTGTTACGCAAAACCATAGATGATGCAAAAAAAAAGTATTCATATTATGTGTAAATTATGATTTTTTTTGTGGGGATGATGTGTAGAAGCAGTTTACTGTGTGAGGTTTCATCAGAGCACTGCAATAACATTAAAATACCCAAACACCAGATCTCTTCTCGTTTTTGTATATATATTGTAAACTTATCATTCTGGTATTCAAAGCGCTCTCTAAGCATGTATATGCAATGTTTGAGTGATTTTCTTTATTGATTGATATATTCTTTTTATTTTCCATAGTTTATTGCTTATTATTTATCATTAGCAAAAAACAACAATAGCAATAAAATCTATTCTGATTCTGATTCATACTTATACTGTATATAATATATCACTGTTTTTGATTCAAATATTTTTTAACATAAAAGTTACAGATGTTACACAACACGTTCTCAAGCCAGTGACAGTTTATCAATTGATATTAAAAAATGAAAAAGAACAATAACGACCTTCTGCTGTGAGGTGAGATCAATAAATGAAACCAAAAATAAAACAGATACACATAATGAAACTGGTAAACAATGGTTTGTTGTGGAAGCAATAACCTTTTTGCTCCCTCCCTGTGCTTTACTGCTTTGGGGGGAGTTTGACAGAGGGTGTGGCTCATCCAAATGAGATGTAAATGAGCCCTATTGTCACTCCCAACAGCAGAGAGGTGAGAATGGCCCAAAACGTCAGAGGCCGTTTAATCACCTTTGAGCTTTTCTGAGTTGTTAACTTCAAATCACCGCTACGCCTCCAAATATTATCAGATTTTCATGTGTTACACATCGTTGGAAAGCTGGGAGACTACACTTTAATAATCAGGAGAAATCTCATGATGCCCCAGAACCGACTTGTGTCCCTGATTCTAGTGACTGGTCACAATTAATAAGATATTATTGCATCCACTTGGTAGGCGCTGGTCATGGCGTCATTCAACATACCGCTACTCAAAGGGGCGCGATTGCGCCACGAATGGCTCGCGACTGTGAAATGCCAAAAAATTATACTTTTATGGAAAATGAGCAGCGGGCCAGATTTAATAGCTTCGCGGGCCGGGGTTTACCCAGCTCTATAGGGTGTAAGGCTATGTAGAATACTCCTGGCAAAAAGACAAAACAATAACCAAACAGGTTATTGCAATTATTATTAGCATACACATTTTTTGGTTTTACACTGAGATAACTGTTCATTAGAACTGTAACCAGCGCAAAGTGTAATCCTCTGTGTTTTCATTCTGGAGAAGGACATTCAATGGAGAGAAATCCATTGTTGTGCCCACCCTCCAATAATGTTGGGGACAGCAGAATAGAGAATTAATTATTCGCCACCAAAGAAATGTTCATAGAAGTCAGTGTGATACAGATAAAATAAAAAGGAATACAGACAAAGAAAACTATCCCAAATATTCCCTCTAGGTGAGAGTGGCAGGCCTATGGAGCTGCAGAGGTTTGGGGGGACTATGGACAATAGCTCATGGGTGGCTACTTTCTTCCAAGTGGCAGGTCCTTTCATGGGACCCCTCCCTGCAAACAAAAAGGACCCCCGCATGCAAAGATACTGCTAAATTTCTTCACTTTCCCATCATGGCCAGCTGTTTTGACAGCTTTCATTATTTGGCCTGCTGAAGGATATGTGTTCTGTGAGTTTGTCATGGTAAGCTATACACATTCATTTTGAGATATGTCATTTTAAGTTATTCTTCAGCTTGGCTGCTGAGAAGCATTGCTTGAACTACACTGAAGATCTTCTAATACAAGAAAAGTTGACATTTAAGTGCTGTTGTTTGGACATTGCAGAGAGGTCCATAATAAAATGTTGATAGCACAAAATGTCTGACAGAGCCATTTCCTAATTATGATGAGGGAACATAATCTGTGATCAGATATCAAATGAAACTCACGTGGTGTGTTTTTTGTGTGGGGAAAGTACTACTCTGCAATTTTGGCCAAGTAATAAGATGTTTCAGGCATCACCAACATTGTGCTGAATGGATGAAGCAAGGCACCATGCCCCCCAGTTAGTCTGACATTTTCTTGGCTTTACATAAACAGGTGCAAAGCTGCACTTGTGGAAACAGACTTATTGCTGTAAATAACCCTCTATCACTAACTAGGGTTGTCATGGTAAACGGTGTAGCGGTAAACCCCGGTAAAAATTTTGACGGTAAAAATTACCGTCTTGTTTTTGAAAAACTATATTATCTCGGTGGATATCGCGGTGTAGGCACGGTGAGCCTCACCGGCCACTGTCTCATCTGCTGAAGTTGCCGCGCATGCGCACTGTGTTGTTTTCAACGAAAACAAAACTTTCTCGAAGCGGAAATCATGGTCGAAGGAGCGCTCAGGACATTTATCAGCCTTCAAAGAGGACCAAGTCTGAAGTCTGGGCATATTTTGGGTATTTGAAGAATGCCGAGGGACAGCTGATAGAAGACAGTTATCCTGTTTGCAGGACGTGCAGGAAAAAAGTTTCTGCGAAAGGCAGCAACACTTCGAACCTCATGACTCACCTGCGTAACCGTCACCACAACTCTATAGCCAAGGCAAGTAAGCTAACGTTAGCGTTTTAGCTGAAATGCTGATGGGGGGACTTTGAGTTGAGGGAGAATGTAACGAGTCGTCCCATAGCACAGCGCCACCGCCAGCATATAAGCCGTGTTGAGGATACCTCTGGCACAAATGTGTTACAGGGCTGCTGGAGGGCAGATTAAAGTTTGTCGCCAATGCAATGGATTCACTCTCGCCGCATTATTATGAATTCAACAATGATTACTGTCTGATGGCATTTTCCCAAATCTGCAGAGCGAAAGCAAACTGGAAGGACACAAACTGAGAACAATATTCCTGATATAGAGGGTTTATCTAGTTAAAAATATTCTAACACGGTTCTGGCGCTATAAATAGTACATGTAATAACCTCCAAACGATCACCAATTCATAGTTATAGTTCCTTTACTTTGATGTGAAAAGTTACACTTTTGATATGGCTTTGTCTGTATTTTTTTTAAATATAACAAACACTGTTACACTTTTTGTTTAAACTATTTCAGTTTGTGTAGGGCTATCAATGCTTTCTGAACTTATTAACACACATAAAAAAATACCGCGATAATACCGAAAACCGTGATAATTTTGGTCACAATAACCGTGAGGTAAAATTTTCATACCGTGACACCCCTATCACTAACTTTATCTTCATTTGATCAATAAATGTGTAGAAAACTGTTTCCGGAATTTGTTACCTGTTGGTGTTCCAATGGAATTAGTGATTGTAATATTTACTTTAACAAGGTTTAACTACACACTTTTTGAAGTGGTATATACTGTAATATACTGTGTTATTGTTCCTAATGTTGATACAGTCTAACTCAAGTTAGATGTCCAACATGTCTAAAACATGTTTTCTTAACAAAATTTTGAATCTACCTTCACTCTATCAACGCCTAACACTTAATTTGAAAGGACTGACTATGAAGCTGTTCCGGCTGATTTAAACCAAGCTCCAGAAGCTTCCATTGAGCCCTCAGAAGGTCATGGCTTATGAAGAAACTGGGACCCAGGATATCCTGTATTGCCATGCCCGTCACGGGACCTGGATCGCCACAGCCCTTATAGGACATGGTCGCCATGGTCCATTTGTTAATGATGAAGCAGGTCTGCTGGGCTGACACTAAGTGGTGACTCAGGTCAAGCGGCCATTCAGAGGAATTCTATTTGGACATTCCAAAAGCACTGTTCCCCAGGTTCACATCGAGAAGGACTCCAGGGAAAAAGGGTCAAACAATGTATTGTGGAATCTGGAGGGAGGGAGCTTGGCCACTGCTCGTTCACAGCTCCTGAGATATGAGTTAAACATGCGGAATGTTAATCTGTCAATGTGTGGTCATGGTGCGTTTTTGTAAGCAGTTGTGATTTGAATCACGAGGCCCTGCGGTTGTGCCCGGGCTCGCTCTGCCTATCAGCGACGATTAGAGGTAACCACTTCTGACACCCTGATGGCCATGAGAGACATCTCTTCCCCGCCAACAAAGCCACATGTCACACTTGGCCATCTTGTTTTCTCCCAGCAGGCCTGAGGAATTTACTTCATCCCCTCAGCTTTCTCAAAAAGGCCTTTCTACAAATTCAGTGAGAACCCATTGAAACTTAACTTTGTAAGGTGATACAAAATAGCACTCAGCATGTGAAACTGTGTAGAACGAATGTATTTAAGCTCCCTTTATTTGTGCTTCAATAGACTGTCCTTCATGACACAGGTGTTTAGAAAGCTGTCTTGGTAAACTCGTCTCAACACTGAAAAGGTGTAACAGTTGTGTCGACATGTGAGCCCATCGCTTAAGCTCCAAATATTCTATTGGGTTTAACCTTGAGTGTATCGCAAATCTCCATCAGAAAGTAAACCAATCCTAACTTTTCTTGGTTTTCAGAGAAAAATGCATTTTTAATTTCAGTATGCAGGGGTAGATCCATGCCATGTTGGAAAAACATTTGCACCACAGCTCTGGTTTGTGGCTGGCTATTGTACAGGGAGTGGTATTTCACTTATGAAGTGATTCCGTTACAGCTGTCCCCTCCACCACCCCCTCCGCACGCACGCACTTACTCCTGTTCCACCGCACTTGGGCGCACTCACCAGCACGACCGTTTAAACCTCCATAAACACGGACAAGTCAGATCCTAAGAGTAAAAAATCAGCCTCCAACCAGCAGTGTTAAAAAGCAGGTTATTTTATAAAAGACAACTTGCCAAGTTGCACATCTGCGCTCAAATCCTGCCAAACTGCAATGTGAAATACAATATAATTCTGGTTAGCTTGATTCCAATGAATGACATCCTTACGCTCCTATTTGTTGAATAATGCATTTTGCTTAAGAACCCATATAGTGAGGCTTCTCTGAGGGGATGAGAGAAATCTTGAAAGGATTAATGTATTTACTTTCTTTGGCGAGGTTGGACTGGTAAAGGAGGTAGCAGTGGTTTCTGTGGTCATGTGTTTATTGTTTATGCTTTGTATTTATCCTTAATTAATGCCGTACTGATGAGAGCTGACGCAGACTGCAATGCAGTCTCACGCAATGTGCAGATAATTTCCTTGCCACATTCAAGGCTCCGAGAGGAGCGACCGCTTCCTCATCTTGTCTTTTTGAGCTGGAGCAGGAAGACAGATGCTCTGCAAAACACATGGCAAGATCAAAGGCTGTCAATCCACTGTAGACACATCTTTTTGGCAGTGGTTTGCTGCTTTTTTATAAAATGTTCACTTTAAAAAAAAAAAGGGGTGTTAAAATATACGTTTTTGAATATGAAAACAATTGCATAGATTGCACACAGGCGAGGAGATGGTAAATGTCCTCCGGGGGTCCGAGTCAATCCATCTCTGTTAGTATGGTTATTTTCCGTTCAGTCGCATGCTGACTAACGACGTGTGACCAATTTTATAACAATGCTTTTATTTTCAATACATAATAATGGTAAGTGTTTAGTAACACTTTTTAAATGTGTCATTTCTTGGCTCTTTACCGTTTTGCCACGTTCTCAAAACAATAATAAATAAGTAAGTAGGTGCTTTATTTGTGTCTTTTTATTTACCGTTCTCTATTGATGGCTATTGAGGCTTTTACTGGAAAGCGCCTTGTGCACCTTATGGCAGTTATACAAATAAAATGTGATTCATTAATTGATTTGAATTAAGTCCAGGTGTTGGGTTAGACCAGAGCCGGTGCGACTGAGCATGCCGCAATTGTGGGCCAACCAAACCAGCATGTTTATGAGGGTAGGTAGTGGAAACAGTGGAAAAGTCCCCCCTATGAAATGATGCACCGCCTCCTGGGTTTCTCCATGTTTCAGAGCATGGTGTCCTGCACTGGTCAGCTCCTCCTCCTTTCTCCTCCTTCCTCTTCCTCGTGCAAAGCTCCCTCTGTTCCACAACAGTCTTTCATCAGAAGAGCGTAGCAGCTGAATATAATCCAGTTTATTCTCCAGTGAATGAAGATTAGCCAGAAAAATAGTAGGAATAGAAGGCATGTGTGGCTTAGCTAGTATTATCGCTTCTTGGGCCTTTTGGCTAAGATCAAGTGTAGTATCTGTTCTTATCAGTTTAATATCTGATACGTCCCCTACCCGGGGACCATATATTAAATTGATTTTTGGAGCAGGGAGATGGAATAGGGGCTTGCTCCGTCCACTCCACGCATCGACCTGGTATTGCAGTACCTCCAGGAACGGTGCACAAAGAAAAGGAAAAAAAGAAGGAAAAAAAAAGGCTTAGCTAGTATTGCCCAAATACTTTGTCCCTTCTTTGTTTCCTGTAGCGCCTCTTGTGACGCCTCCACTGTGCTGCAGCTGTGGGCAGCTCTTGGTGCTTCTTCAGAGTTTCAGAAGAAATGTGTAGGTCTCAAAAGTCTTTAGCTCATAGGCTAGCTGTTTGTTTACCTTTTAAAAAAGCGGGTTCCTTTATGGCTCGTACGGACTCTGTAGTAAAAATCCACTTAAGTTCACAATAATACAACAAAGATGTACAAAAGTATACGGAGTTTAAAAATATTATGTATTTTCCTCCCCCTACATGTTCCAGCAATGTCCTAATGTGTAGAATGAGCCCAGACCTATTCACCACAACTGCCACTAAAAGCCTGCACTGTCACTCAAAAAGTTGTTAATTCGGGTCTGAATTCGGGCGTTCTGCTCTCCCAAAATGTCATCCACTGAGTGCCGCTGTGATAAAAAAAATTACAACGTTTGTTGCGGAGCATGCTTCCTGTTGCTAGCATACTGCATTCAGACGAACGCGATGGAGACTGTTCTGTTCTGTTTTTTTTGCCTTAATGTTTGGTGCAGCCCTGTGAGGCAACTCCTGTTGTTATATTGGGCTATACAAAATCAAAGTGATTTTAAGTGTGTTCTGAAGCATGGGAAGGAGCTCTTGACTGAAAAACAACTGCTGTTTTGGTGCTAACTTGTCCCTCTTTGCTACTGCCATGTCCTATGGATCTTTAACACTAGGCTATACCCATGTTCTACACGAGGATCTCCCCAGTATTTAAGCTGATATCCAGCCCATACGTCCGAATAAAGGACAATTATTTGTACCAGTGGACAATGGTTATTCCAGGTTACCCCGTTAGCTTGTTACAATCGCCTACAGCTCATTGTGGATGAAAAGTCTGCAATAAACCACAAATGCGTCATAACACTTGTTTTCACCGGATCGATGCGTGCTAGCTGCTAAGCAGCTAGTTAGCTCCGGGTGCTAACCGCTCGGCTACGGACTTATTTATTGACATGGCAGGATGTTCTCACATTGAAAACACAGACACGATAAAGTTGTATTGGGCAGAGAGAGCTAACCCGAGGGCTGTCAGTACTTTTTACTGTAGTCTCCCAGGGACAGCTCACAGACACCGGGAACAGCGGTTAGCCATCCCAGGCTTCGAGACTCCGAGCCGGGTGGGAGACTATACAGCAGGGCAGTGTGGCTGAGTGTCCGCTGAAGGCAGGAGGAGAGGCAGGGAGGTACGAGCCCCAAATGTAGGGAGTCGGAACAGTCAAAGTCTGCATATATCACATACAAAATTGTATTTCTTTTTTAGAAGAAGATGACAGCAAAACGCTCCGGCAGACGGAACCGGACATTGCGATGTCGAATGTTACCCCTAATGCAACGCAAAATTCAGTCGCTCCCCCGCCTATCGGATGAAATTTTGGGAGAGCAGAACGCCCGAATTGCGGTCATGCACGAGCTTAATATAGAGACTGCAGTTACGCGTAAGACCAAAAATGACCAACTTGCATCTAGTCCCTTTAAATCATTTGAGTAAGTAGCATTTGAATTATCTTGTTTTCAGACAATTTCTTACATTACAGACCATTTTAGAGCAGACTAGTGAGTCATTTGCATTTTTTTGTGTTGAGTGTTAGGACACTTAATATAGCACATTACCCTATAATCCTAAACAAGTTATTATTTTGACTATGTGTATGGTTGTGTGTTTTTTTCTTAAGATACATTTCCCCGTGTACTTTACAATGAAATGTTAAAGATCCTGTGGTCTGCTAACTGAAGCATGGGGGTTTGAGATGTTGACACACCCAAGTCCTTTCTATTTCGGTGGAAATCCTTAACATGTCACGGGTGCTCTCCCTTATAGAAGAAAACATTGCTATGCTTTTATTATGGCCTAGGGTCAGGGTGGCCCTCAGGGACAGAACCGTGGGTTCCTAAGTTTGCCATATCAGCAGGGCCATCCTAGCATGTAATTGGCAACGTACAGGGCCGTTGTACAGTCAACTGTTGGACCACTTCAGTGCCAAGGCCTGTGTGGCTTGGGTGGCACAGCGCTTCAGAAGTTTACTTTGGATAACTGGCAATAGAAGATGTGTACAACAAGCAACAAAAGCACAACATTTGATTACTAATAACTAATAATAATAACAACTAAATAAATAACTAAATAAATGACTAATAAAAAACTATATTATTTACTGCATTACAACATTTGAGTGCTTGCTTAAAGAGCATTTTCATGCTAGTCTTCTAAAGGGTGGTTTTCCTTTTTGATTCCGTATAGCAGACTCCCCGCAAACTAAAGTGGAAAGTCTTTCACCCAATTTCACCCAAAAGTTATCATTTACACATCTTTTCCTTAGACATTCCTCAAGTTTCTATTTTTTCAAAACAATCTGACACACAACTCAGTTTGGCAAGGAGATATTCACTGGTCTCTCTATTTTAGCCTCCTTCACCACAAAGTAATGTTTTTTCCTGATCTCCTTGTGGTAAGATGTGTAAGACTTGACCTTATTTTGGTCTACCTTCACAGTTAGTCACAGTGTCACAGTAAGGGGTGACAATGAAGGAAAAAGTGATGACTGACTGCAAATAGTCACACAAAAGCCAAACTTTGATGACACAAAAGTTGACTTTGTATTTTTTTTTCCAATCTTTTTTTGTTTGTTTTGTTCATAAATCAATAATTGTGGAACCATTTCGATTGATAATCTTGTCTTTTCGTGGGTCTCAACAGTGGCTTCACTGAAAGAATGTATTTTATTCAGTATTTGTTCAACTACAATGCACTGTGGCTGCCATGGGAGGACTGACCACTCTCCTATTTACCCAAACTGGCACAGCACAGGCCCCACAGGGGCAGGCTGCCCGGGACATCCTCAATCTGCCTTTGTACTCTGAGAGGTTTGGATGGGATGGAATGTTGAGGTAAAGTGCTCAGCTGCTGCCCATGTGAGGCCAGTGTCAAGGTACAACAAATACAATAAAATAAAATCATCTGAATTAAATTTCAAATGTATTTAATTATTCAAAATAGACATAGCAATGACATTGCGTGAGCCAGGTGCATTGTTTTACATGTGGTTCAACCACATGAGCCATTTTTCCACAATTGTCCATAGAGGGCTTTCTTTTAAGTTTACGCGTACAACCGGTTAATAACATTTCATAACAAGATCAAGATATGGAACGTTTAATTCAAGAGCAACTGTTTTAACTCTTGTTAAAGATGTTGACATTAGTCTGCTACGTTCGTCCAGTGGACTCCTTAATGGGATATTTCAGGATTTTTGACATAGGGCCTAATTTCCTAGTTCTTATATTTGAAGAGTCTAGTGGCGCTAGGCTAGGGCAAGGCTAAAGCATTTCTATGGTATCAGTTAGCCTGCATTAAAAACAGTCTGACCCACTCCACAGTGCACCTGAGGCAAATCACTTATAACACCAGACTACCCGTCTGTGTTAATAATTTTTTACATATAACTGACCTTGTATCACATAAATTACCGCATTTTGAGGGACTATTTTCTCGCAGATCACTCCGCCGCTGCGTTAGCTTACAGCCACGAAGCTGATGGTGCTCAAATATAAGTTATTTTAAATGCAAAATGGTTAAAATGTTTCTATTGACGCAGACATTTATATCGTTAGTCTGGCGTTATAAGTGATTTGTCTCAGGTGCACAGTGGAGTGGGTCAGACTGTTTTTAATGCAGGCTAACTGATACCATAGAAATGCTTTAGCCTTGCCCTAGCCTAGCGCCACTAGACTCTTCAAATATAGGAACTGCATGAATTTAAGAAAAAAATATCTCCAAACAGCTGGACCGTCCAAAGGATGTTCTGAACTTTGGTTGCACAGTACCCACCGACTAAGGCTTACAATAAGGGTCTGAGGGAGACCTGACATCTCACCATGAGATCAGAAAACAGTGGTGATGACATACATTTAAAGGTCCCTAATTTCACTAATATTTACAACATTTTCAAAGGTAAAGCGCTTGCACTTTTGCATGATATCCCCTCATGCCATCTTGCAAATTGAAAAGTTGGGATATTTTTGACTGCAGCTTGTGCCTTATATGAGGCATGTCTGCGTTTTTAAAAGGGCATCCAGAAGAAAACGAAAATGTGAATGTAAAACCAGTCAGATTTTATTGATCAGAGTCAGAGAGGGCATCAGGTGTCTAATTACATAATAATAATAATAATAATAATAATAATTAAAGCCGCAAGCGGCATTGAACGGCCCTAGCGGGCCGTGCCTCCATTAGTGCCTCCATTGCCGCGACATAACCCTACCGAGGGTGCTACCGTGGCCACACTACATTTTACTGCCCTGATGTGCCATTAATCTTTGTCAGTAAACATCCAAACTACATTTTTAGCCTCTACATGTGAATAATGGCTCCAACCTGCAGAGGGCGCTGGCGCACCCCAAATCTTTTTTATTTCACAAGCAGCATCGGACAGCCCTTGCGGGCCGTACTTCAATTACCACTGTCCACATGCACATTACAGAGGGTGCTAACGTGCTGTAATTGTGTATAATGTGAGATTTATGTGTCAGTCCCATTAGAATAACATGGGGGGCCCCCAATAATATTTTTTGTTTGTTGTCACATGACGACTGTCTGTACCGAATCCCGTCGCTCTACGACATAGTTTATGTTGGTCCCTCCCCCATAGGCGTAAGGTATTTTCACTTTTTTTATTTCCCCAATACGAAAAACATATTTTAATTAATTTAAGTTTGGTGAGTTTTTGACTATGTTCAGGGGGTCAAATTCCTGCTCAAAGAGCAGAAGAAGAAGAAAGAATAAATAAATAAATAAAGAAGAAGAAGAATATTTCTTGCAAAAACAACATATTTTACATTTTTGGAAAGCTCTCAACGACCCAGACGCTTTTCCAGATGCTCAAAGTCGCTTTTACAATTTGGTGCATTATTCATTCACTCCATACTCGGTGATGATAAGCGAGGCAACCAGTCTGCGCACATCAGCCACCACCACCAACCACTCACACACACATTACATTTCCCAGACTTCCTGGTGTTCCCAAACGGTCTTCCATCCAAGTCCTGCCAGGCCTTTCCCTGCTTAGCTTCCGAGGTCTGATGGGATCGGGCATACCAAAGGCGATATGGCCATTACTGTGCTATTCAGAGAACCCAAAGGTGGAATGAGAATTAGTCCTTAAGACACTCTGTATACTTGCATTCTCCCGCCGGGGCGCACTTCTTTTGATCTAATGAAAACAAACCCAGTAATTGAAAGACATAAATTATAGCTCAAACTAGTTACTTTATATTTTGGAGATATTAGGCCAGCTAGTTTGTGAGGTTGAACGAGATTGATACGAGATGTAAATGGCCTATAAACAGTTCTGATGACTTCCTTTGTGATGGCTGAAGGAGGCAGTCATTCAATCTGTTTATTAGCCTCGGTGCCACAGTGCCCCTCCCAGCACTGCCCCAACTATTCCCCACTTTAATTGAGTTCCCTGGAAGCCACAAGGAGAAGAAGAGGTTAAGGTAGGTGAGAGAAAGAAGTGGGGAGCCTGTATTCAACTCTAAACTGCACACAACAGCAAATCACTGTGTTCCAAGAAAGTGGTAAAATATTCAGTTTTCAATTAAATCCCGCTCTCTGTTTTGAACGCTGCTGTGTCCTTGGATTCAAGGGGTTTAGGGTGAAAAGATATCATACAATACAATAATCAGCTTCTTTTCTCACTGAATACTCCCATTTAAAGGACAAACACTTCTTTACAATTACATTGAGTGCCATCAGAGCTCTCTTACTCTGGGGAAAGTCCAATCCCTGCACTTACATATCACCCTCATGTGAATTAACAATAACTACATAACAGATAGAACGTGCGGTCACTGATATCAACGCTTCTTTATTCGGACCAGAACAAGAACCATCTGCAGCAGATAAAAATAAAAACGCTTTTTGAACAATGCCCTTTTGAAGAATATGAATATTGAAGAATTATAAATTGCCCCATTATGTGACTTATTTTCTTAATGATTGGAAACATAATGCAAAGTGAAAAGGAAGATCTGTGTGAAACAATGGGGATAGGAAGTATTAGATGTCGCTCTCTCGAAGCTTCCTGATCAAAACCACAGACATCTGACTTGGTTTACTCTGCCTCATCTGTAGCCACTCACTTCATTGATCTTCATGAGCAGTTCTCAGATGTTAAAGATTTAACTTTTTGAGTGAAAAAAAGAAGTTTGCAATAGGGCATAAACAATGAGCTTGCATTAGGGGCGACGGTGGCGCAGATGGTAGAGTGGGTCGTGATCGGAAGGTCGGAGGTACGAATCCTACCTCCTGAAGGTGCAAGCTGCCGTTGTGTCCTTGGGCACTTCACCCACCTCCAGTGTCTACGTACATTGGTGTATGAATGGGTGAGAGGTTCCTAGCTGTGAAGCGCTTTGAGTGCCTAATGTAGGTGGAAAAGCGCTATATAAGTTGAGCTTACATCTACATCTTGGAGGGACATGTGGACCAATAGGTTGCCTCACATTTTGTGACATAAACTTTCAAATCCAGACTCAAATTCTCTAATCCGGGATTCCAACCGCCGACCTCTCGGATATTGGACGACCCATGCTAACATCTGAGCCACTGTCGCCCAATGGCTTTGGCACGCCATAAATTTTTGGATACACCACAATCCAATGTGACAGTTAAACTCTGTAATTCTGCAGTAAATGGCACAACGTGACTTTTATGTTTTACAAGAAATGATAAAGACGAGATTAGGGTTGGCACATCTCTATGTACATGGTTATATTGGGCATGAGCCGGAGGTGGACGAGTGCCTTTCTGTCACTTCGCACCTACAGCACCTGAAGCATCAGCAGTGACATCAGCAGCTGCTTTTAGACGAAAACCCCCAGTGGCAAAACTGAGACCACGCCAGTCACTTCCCTGTGACGCAAGACCTCAAATGGAAAGCTTCCTCAAATCATACGCGTGACATGTTACAGTTCTGTGCAGTACTGGCTTTGTTATGTTATCGACATGAGAGGTAATGTAAGGACACAGAACCCACACTGTCAGGGGGACAACAAGCTTATTTTTCAACTAATACAGTTCCCATTTAAAGTTTTTACTATTATTAATACAACCAAGTAAGAAAATCAAACCTTTGTGATAAACGTTTGCAGTCAGTAATCATTAACCCACACACTGTAGGCAAAACTGGAAAACACTATAGACATGTCCTGAATGCTGATACTCCCCTTGACCTAAAGGTTTAAGATTTATCTTTTGTTGTTGCACTTGTTAGCGTGCAGCATCTGGTCCAATCTAATACAACGGCAGCCCCGGCAACTATCCTCCCTCAATCCCGCGGGGCATTCTCGAGTGCTGACGAGAGATTAGGTTTAGGGAGAGCTAGTGCACCCCATTACTGTGCTATTCAGAGTACCCAAAGGTGGAATGAGAATTACTCCTTAAGACACTCTGTATACTTGCATTCTCCCGCCGGGGCGCACTTCTTTTGGCTTCCAGCGCTGCCACGGCAACCAAAGGCTATGAAACCATTAGTGCAGTCATTGCATTTAAAGACGCATTTTAGAACCGCAACTAAACAAACATCTGGGCCAGCAGCTTTTACGCTGTGGTGCGATTGCAATGATGTGTCTTCAATTGACATATGTTGTCAAGATGAAAACACATAAGAAAAACATTTTGTGAAGTGAAAATCCCTACGATATGGGATGCCAAAGTTGAGTGGTGCTAGAAACCAGGCTTATTGCCAAGAAACCATTACTAATGCCTTTGAGCCAAAGTACAAGGAGTGTGTGTGCCCGTAACAGAGCCTCAATAGAGCATCCCCAATGTGTAGCGAAAACCATGCATTCTCCCTCTCACTTTTACATAAAAAACATGTGAATTTTTCAAAGAAGAACTTGGAACACCTGTAAAAGACTATGGGCCTCATTCATAACTGTTCACAACACTTACGCATAACCTCCTGACTACCAGGGGAAAAAAATCGTTGTAAGGTAATTAGAAGACTGAAAAACATGTTTTTAATATTTTTAAGATATCATGTGTCCACTACAGTGGACATCGGAAGGCCATACGTGTGAAACTGAACCAAGGTGGCAAAGTTGGCCCCAAAGAAAATGCCAAAAAGTCAACA
Organism: Proterorhinus semilunaris; assembly: GCA_021464625.1. NCBI lineage: Eukaryota > Metazoa > Chordata > Actinopteri > Gobiiformes > Gobiidae > Proterorhinus > Proterorhinus semilunaris. The sequence continues at coordinate 22,547,266 of CM038356.1, read as the reverse complement.
TTAAAATGAGTTTAAGATCCAAAAAACTGTCCATCATCACTTATGCTCTGTTGGAATGATACTTCAAAAAGTAATTCCTCTTCTTAGAAACACAGAGGAATACCTTGCACTTTGTGCACAGGTTTTGCTCTTGCAGCTTGATCTGCGACACCTTGATGCATGTTTCGTCTACCATCTCTGAAAGATGGATAGCACCAAAGTGTCACAGAGCTGCATTTGGCTGAGGTTTCCACTTTTGATGTGGGGGGGTGTATAGTTATTTTCTTCTATCTTTGTACTTATTTTCTCCATCAAAATGGATAAAATAACTACAAATGTCCACTACAGAGGACATTTGTTAAACACTTAAATACTATGGTAAAATACAGTCATACTGTGTATTCATGTGTTGTCAAGAGACTTATATAAAATATAGAAACAACTTTTCAAAAATGTTCTCTATAAAAAGTTGTATACATTTACTTTTACTTTGCTCGTATTGAGGGCCACCATTTTCCTTGATGAAAAAACAAAGTTACCAAAGCCCCACCTCTTCACATTTGGCATCATTGAAAAGCTCTAAATGAGAGCTCTAAATGAGAGCCAAAATTAGTTAAGTAACACGTTTACCTTAATAAATCCTTTCCGTAGTCCCTCTGGGGGTAATACAAGTATTAATGGGATGATTGGAGTGTCTTTAATTTCCCTGGTTTCTCTGGCCAGAAAACCATGCTTACAACTTGACTGCCACCGGACCGGAGCAACCAATACACACTAATACAACCACGAAGAAGAAGCTAACAGGCTGACGGGCAAAGCTAGCGCCACTTAAACAGTATTTACAGCCAAGAGTGAAAAACATTATTTCCATTGTATAACTGGATGTACAACATCCCTTTCTCCCTTCGCCTTTTCTGTCAGCGTAGTATTTACACTCGAAGACTAGGGATGTAACGATTCACTCAAGCCCCGATTCGATTTGATTTCCGATTTGAAGTTCCCAATTTCGATTTTCCACGATTTTTTGAAACCTTTTTTTTATTTTTTAGAAAATAATGACTCCTTCATACCAATGTTTCTTTTGTTTTAGCATCTGTATTTTTGTCCTTGTAACAAATTGCAACTGTCTCAGTAAGAGAACTTTACATTACAAAAAAATTACAAGACATGAAAATGAACTATAATAATTTTGACAGAGTGCTTGAAATTTACATGTTTTCAGCATAAATAAACTAAGTAGCAAAGCAAACATTTTGAGATTATATTTATTTACCAAACCTTTATTTTTATTTTTTATTTTTTGCAGTTTGAACATAATACTACCGTTTAGAACTAATTTTACAGTGCAGTTTTTTCCACACTCGAACGCCTCACTGCCTCCGGTGCAGCTTTTGTAAACATGAGGACAAATACATGACAGCTCCTGTAGGTATTGGATTATTTGACAAACGGACATTTGATGAGGATTTCAGCAGAATCCGAGCAGGTTGGTCAGATGTTTGTCGGTTTACGATCTTTGGTAAACTTCTGTCAAAATGCTAAACTCTGCGTTAGCCGCTAGCTGCTAACTTTAGCTGCGTCTGTTGCTTCCATGCTTGCACGTGTATGTGTTTACATGGTGTGGCGTGTGTTGGGGGTGAGGCGGGGAAGGTGTGGAGCTTGTCTTGAGAAAAAGTAAATGTTGTTAGAAACAACGAGCTATGTTCCGGTCTATTTCGGTCGCGCAAAATGGAGTAGCTGAGGGTGGCTTTAAAATCGATTCTTTTTTTACATCGATTCACATTTTATGCATATTAAATTGATTTTAAATCGATTTTAGATGAATTGTTACATCCCTATCCAAGACATTTAATAAGTTAGAAAATCGTAACTTGCTACGACACCTGCTGTTGCGCTTATGGCCTCTTGGGGCAAGAGTTACTTAGTACTGCTTTAATTCAGTATGTATTTGCAGTGGTGTGCCGTCAGGGCCAGCAAGGGCCTTCTCTGCTAGCCCTGGCCAAATGAAGAAAAAAAAAGTGTAAAATGTCTTAATAGTATATTTAATTTCTAATTTATTTATATAATGTTCAGTTGAGTCGCTTATAATGGTTTTGTTGATGTGTAACTGTAATTTCCTACTCAAAAAGTGCTGCTCCTTCCTCAAGTCCTGACAGCATTTGGGTTAGTCTCTTTTGGAAGTGATTCCGAACGGCAACCTTTTGTAGCAGTATTAGCAAATTTAACCAACGTTTCATCCACAGCAGGCAGTATGTGGCGCGCTCTACTCATTTAGGTGAGTCATGTCAGAGCAGATTCTGACCTTTTCATTGGGCTCAGGGGCCACCACCATTCCAGCACACCACTCTGTTGGTTCCTCAATAGCCTCAATTATCCGCATCTTTCCCATCCTTTCGAGCTCTACCTTCATTTTGTCATACAAGGCAGTGGGACTCGTCCTGGCAGTGACAATGCATAGGGTTTGGCACTTTCTTTCAGTTTCACTTTGTACGCCCCGTTTAAAAGGCCCAGCCCTATGAAGGGGTACAACTTTTTGATGTCAGCCTCAAACTCTGTAACACTGTCTACGGGGTGCAGCAGGCCTAAAGCTGAAAGAGCTGGGAAGCCTAGCAAAGGAGTAGCCAGTCTCTGTATGACATACACTGGCTGCGTTGTCGTTTTGTCCTTGTATTTCATGACAGCATTAAACTGACCTCTTACTTTCAGGGCTTCTCCACTGGGATGATAGATGTTGATTATATCCTGGACAATCAAAACTATTAATCATCAGGTATTTTTAACAATAAACCACAAACTGCTGAAAATGTGATGCACTTTTGAGTTACTGCTTTGTTTGTTTGCATTTTCCTTTTTTGTCACTTTTTTTATACTTATGGATGAACCTTTTTCATTTAGTTTTTCTTTATTCCCTTTTCAAATGAATTTAACATTGAGTATTTTCTTTAAATGGGGTTTAGCCTATTATGGTGTTTGCAGGTATTCGGTTTTGTACTTTGAGCATTTAACAGTTTTCAGCAAAAAGATTAAAGGATTTTCAATCTCTGATTTAAAATAACATTCAAAATCTTCTTGAAGTTAATTGGAAGCATAAGCCAATATAAAAACTGTTAATGTGGATTTATTATTCTTTATGACTCACTCTATTGCTGTTTGCACATTGAAGTCTATTCCATTCTCTGAAGCACAAAATAACATATATTTCCATTTGTTTTTCTCATGACAACAATAAAATGTGTTTTTGAAAACATTTGATCAATTAAACACTTGAATGAATAAATAAATAAATAACACATCTTGCTGCCATGACCAAACAATACATCCCACAGAGATTACATATTCATTCCAAAACTTGTGTCTTCCACAAAACCGCAGTAAGATGAATGAGTCTCCACAAAAACGCAGTGCCAACAGGGAAATGGTGGGTACTGCTGGGTTCAAAGTTCAGCGTAGACTGGTTTGTGGTACAGTTTGGCATTTGGGACCCAATTCACAACATCTTTAGCCTTACAGTTGAAATAGGTTTTTAAACCAATGGCAGACTCCACATTGCGCTCATCTGTCTCTGTTTAAGTAACCACGTTTTGATCATCCTCCAGTAAAATTAAGAGCAGGTGGCAGCGTTTTCCTTTGTCTGTTTGTTTCCTAAAAGTTGGCTTCCCCAGTCTTTATACTTGTAATAAATTTTCCCCACTAGAAAGCTAAATATTGTTTCAGTCATTTGCCAAGAGCATAACATTTGCTTATTTACTAATCAAATGTGCAAAACAAAGAATAAAATAAATGCGGAGTCGGCCACAGGGAAATACATGAGTTTAGCTGAAGTCGTAAAAGCTGCCTCACAAGAGGCCATGAGAGAATGGCAATAACAAATAAAATGGCGTGCAAGTCTTTTCCTTGCTGTTTCAGATGGAGTCACCGCTGGGCGCTCTGCAAATGAACCCAGTAAAACAGTCCCAATAAAACACAAGGGACCACAGTCGACAGGGACACCATTTATATGCTATGTCGCAGATATAATTAGATATTACATATATATTGAATTTTAGATCAATCACCATATACAGAGCAAAGGTGGATGAAGGAAAATTCTGATCTCAAGTAAAAGTACATTTATAAAATATAAAAAGTAAAAGTCCTCACCGATTTTACAAAAATGAAAAATAAATCAACTAGAACTTTGGATAAAGCTCCCGTACCCGACAAATTTCTTGTAGAAGAAATGTATCAAAAATGTAGATTTGTGAAAAGACAGACTACCGCACGCTGCCGGCATGTAAATATAGAGCATTTTTGTTCATCACTAGGTGGCAGAGTATGTGTGTTCTTAATCGGCATAAGGCCTGAGAAAGCTGCAAGAATGTCTAAAATGTGCAAAAAAGCCATTAACATTAATTGGGATGTGCGGGTGCCGGGGTACCTCCTCCATTCAGGGTTTCAAATTGGGAGAGATTGGGTCCAGCAGCTGCTGTTACTGCCTCTGGGATATTTACTACTACAGTAAGATGATTTACAGAATGTCTTTGGTAAACACAGTGAAACTTGAGTTCAAACATTTGTGATGCTATACTGTTCTAAATATAGACTTAATTATCCTTATAGGATTATTAACAAATAATTGCCAACAATAGCTTCTATATTACTTTCCCGGCCCTTTAAATCCCTCCATCCTAAATGGGGCAGATCTCAGGCCTGTAGCTACATGAGGGCCGGCACAGCTCAGTGTTAGTGTGAGAGGAGTGTGTTTTTCCTGGTTAATGAGCTTTAGTGGATGTGATGAGAGAGTAATATGGCGGGACTGCAGGTGCGCCCCTCTCCCTACAGTGAGAGTGGATGCGCCTCACTGCCATTCGTCCCAACAACACTCTGCCTCTGTCCTCGTGCACATCCCCTGACACACAGGAGCATTTTTCATCTCACCAGCTGCTGATGGATTCACATTGTTACAGTGCCACCTCCCATGCCGCACTTTACAAGGTAAAGCTTCAGCCACAACCACAAGGGGTCGAAAGACACTGATCTTAAATAGTGTCAGCCACAAGCCTGGATAAAAGACAAGCGGCATAAGCGCTGCCAAATCAACGGTTCAGCTATCCCACATCACGGTGTGATATAAGAAAGTTGTTTTTTAAATAAAATAGCCTAAATTAGTAGGTTGCATTTATACTCTCAAAATAATATTGGAAATGTTTTAAAAATGTCAACAATGCTTTATAATAACATGAGCCCCTGGGTTCACAATGCAAAACAAATTTGAGGCTCATGTTCGGACTGTTGCTGGACAACATTCTGTTTGGACTTTTTTGGAAACAAAGCTTTTATAGGCGGGATTATGACCAAGATTTTATTTTACGCATTTGTCTGCACCTCTGACAATGAGCGTTGTACTGGATCTATCATTCACCGCAGCCTGGTCATTTGCAGGAGAAGCCGTTACAAAGCCACGCAGATTTCATGTGTTTTTGAGTGTCTTCAGCAGCCTTCAGTTTAGCGGTAAGTGATGATGACACTCATGAGCTCTGTTTGGGCGTGCGCTTACACGCATGATACGTGCCCCGCAGAGCTTATAAAGGAAATAATATAGGCTAAAACTTGCACCGTCACTTAGTATGATGCATATCATCAGATTTTAGCACCACAGTGCATCATGGCACGATGCACTGTTACACCCCAATAATTTCCTAGATAAATACTATGGTCTTCCAGATTTACCCGTTCCCTCTTCTTCATGCTCTGCATAATGAAAAGGATATTTCATATTCACAATCAGACTCTGCAGAGGAGTGTGGAGCGGAGGGGGTAACACGCTGCAGATCAAGAATTCTTTTATATCAATGCACACTCACTGATTTTATAAATCATATAAATGTTTTTTCTAGTGAGGTGGGGTAGGTGTCCCTGCGTTTAGACAATTAAATGTAGCGCTATAAAAAGGGCCTTTTCCGTATCACCTGCCCTCTCACCTCTCTGACGTCACACCTGCTGCGGGACACAGCGTGGCTAGCGGCTAGTCTGGGGTTGTCTGGTTGTTCGATGTGTCAGGAGTGTCAAGCTGGCGACGTAGGCTTAAGGCCAACAACTTTGAATGCAACTTCCATGCCTCGTTGGTAAGCGCGTCCTTCGTAGTTTGTGTAGTATCAATGCGGGTGCATTTTCTAAGTTCCTACTGTTCAGACAGCGTCGATGCCGGTCCGAGTGGTGCCGTATAGCTGGACGTGGTCCGGGGTCTGAGGGCTCGTAGGGTGTCACGCTTCTTTCGCTACCTGGTAGGATCTTTTGTTTTGGCACCTGTAACCTGTATTGGTGTACTTTTATTTACTGTACATTTCAAAGTATTCACAGGGTCCTGGCAGCACCATCATGCCTCCCCTGTCTTGTCCTACTGTTTATGTCCTGGATTCAGCTTTTAAACAAAGTAAAAGATGAAATTAACTTTTTAGGAAACCAAACTTAACTTGTATAATAAAAGCAAAGCATATTTTTGTAAATCATTTACCTCTGCCCGGTCCTTTTATGAACCTGTGTGCCTTAAGTTAGAACCTTGCTTAAGTTGTGTTCCCAGTTATACTAGGTGGCGTTGTGGCAACATTATTTATTTTAAGCCAACTATTTAGTATCACCCCTACTCTGCTACATACAGCTGACACTGGTTTCAGACCAGACGCCAAATCGGCTGCAAACTCAATATACAACAAAGGGGCAAAACGCACTGTGTGTAAAAATCTGTTTGAAAATGATTAGAAATAATGTACAGTAAGAATCATTAAGATGCTAAGGAAATTGTGGGATCTTGAAAAATCTATTATTCGTAATGAAATGCCAATAATTACATTTACAAATTCCAACGTCCCCAAATTTGGACCTTCAGTTTCAATGCATTTCACCTCAGCTCTCCTTTATAAACCGCACACCTCATATATAACATGTCATTCACTCCTGCAGCCTTCCCGGGGCTCGGAGCATAGCAGAGCTAGGCTCGGCCAGAGTGTTTGAGTGAGTCATGTAGAAGGAGCAGGCTACTGGATGTAAAACAGAGCCGTGGTTTCCTGCTGAGTCAAACCCGCAGAGCTCATTAAGTCATTATGTGCTAATTAGCTGTGTTAGCGGAGAGGTAGTGTAGCAGTAGCAGCTTAATCCTGGACTCTGTATCCATAAATTCAAGTAATCCAAGGTCACATAAGAATAGTTCGTTGCTGCTTAGTGTTATTTCATCAGGTTATTGATCCAGACCAAACTGACGTTGATATACAGCACGCAGGCCATCTAATGATTGTGTTTATCTTACTACTGGCAACATAGGTTATAGTTTTCATAGGTTGTTTTGTACTCACACTGGCTTTGGAGTGGAGTTCAGTTTTGGTTGGCAGCACTTTCTGGCATTTAAAGGCAAAGGAGGACCACTATATTGAGCATCAGTCAGTAACCTAGTAACGAGAGAGAGAAAGAAATAGAAAAAGAGGAAAAAACAATAAAAACAAATCATTCAGAAACAGAATGACTTTTCAGTGTAATCGGTTTTCTTTAGTGGATAACCCCCTCAGTATTGTGGGTTGGAGACCCGGCTGCAACTATTGTTTGCAATTGTTTGTTTTTTTAAGAGAGATTTTTGAGATAGCAACCACTGAGGTCAATGAGGTCGAATTAACAGCAAAACAATAAATTGTCATTTCAAACAAGGCAACGTTTTTTTGAGCTGGTGACCTCATCTTTGTGCTAGGGAAATCCCTGTCTGTAGATGCTTCTTTGTCTTTCAAAAAGACCGCAGAGAGCAAGATGTTCCCCGCTGCCACTCCGCAGTGAGCTGCTATGAAGGGCCGTGCTCCGGGCCTGGTTTGTCACTACATTTCGGCACCTGATAGAAAGTTGTTGACGGTATCAGGCTCGAGGGCCTGGAAGTGACCCAGCAATTGGCTGACAACATGGCAGCTGCATGACACCCAGCAAATTCTAATGGTGGGTGGAACAGGTGCTTTCCAAAACTGTAATAGATAATTATACAGCCCTAATGACACTGATATTATGAAAGGGTGGAAACTTTACCTTAATTATCAAATACAATCAAACTGTGCCAAAGGAGAGGCGATGAAAAGGCAAAGAGCCAAAACAAGCTGTCAACTGATTGTGCTGAGATCAAACATAAGATGTTTTGCAGGGGGTTTATTGTCCTCGGGCTGAATATGAACAACATACGTTTATTTTGAATTGCTCAATGTGGTTAGATGGTAATTCCCTGTTCACATCAGTTGATGAAAGACAAGATACAAGTAAGTAGGCGGTCATCTTCAAAGGTGAGACTTTGAGACTTTATTATTTGATATTTTAATAAGCTATAAAATCCTTATAAGCAAGTAAAACTAAAGGGAATTTGTGCATTAAATTGTCATGCAGCGGTCAGAATCAGCATTACTTTGTTTATGTTTTTGTTTTTTTAAGTGTCATTTTATGTACTTTTGAGCAGCACGTAACCTGGCAATTTAAATCAGATTGATAATGCAGCGCAAAAAAACATTTGTACAGTAACGTCAATCTGGAAAAGCTCACGGAATTGTTCATGGGTGAACTTTAATCGGAGCGTTTGACTGAGATAAAAACATTACACAAATCAATTACTTATAATAATAATAATTATTATAAGTATATTGAGAGCCTGAACTCATTTAATCTCCGCTTGAGCCTTAAGATATAGGCTGACTGGTTCATTTATATTCGGTGAGCCTGTGGTATTTCAATTTCACTGCTCAAAAAAAGTGAGGTGTGACTTTTACGATCGTAACCACAAACAACCGTTACAAATACCCTGCAAAAATATCTGCAACAATGCCATCTCAGTCCGCATAATCACTGTAAGACTCACACATCACAGCTACGCCGCAGATTACAGGCCACTTCTTCAGTAATGACTACTGGCCAGGCCTAAGGCATAATCTTGCAATTTCCTCTATGACGCGCAAAGCCTACTACTATATAGCTGCACACCGATGACCACTTCCTCTTGTTACTTGGAACACATACATACCTGATTCTTCAGGTGAGCAATTAACCATTGATTAGCCATTTATATGTTTCTCATACAAATGTTACATTTAAGAGGGCAATAACAAACAGTGGTTACAGCTGGTTTAGTGATGAAGACTTAAAGTGCATCTGACACATTAGACAACATTTTTGCTCAAATATAGCAACTTAATTATATTTAAGATTTTGCAGAAGAAATGTACCCAGCTTTCATTAGTTTGACCATTTTTGTGATGTTTATAGTTTCACTTCCTTATAGATACAAACGGGGGCGTGGCCTTGCCAAGCGGGAAGGAAATATCTTTTGGGAAACACAATTTTTCACTCTTTTTAGCCATTTTCTGGTGGAATATAAACGTATTTATCAACATAGAAATAAAGTCAAGTCTAAATCCTCTAACAATTTTAAAGAAGATGAACATTTTACATTCACTCCACACTGTGTGGTGGTCAGCTACCTTTGTAGCTCCAGTTTCCCCTAGGGGAGACTGACAGAAGCACTGTCGCGACTGCACCATACACTTTAAGAGCCATGGCAGATTTACCCACTGTTGACTGTGATTGTAAGTTATGTTGTGTGGATAATGTATAAGAGGATGGCATGTCAATCCCAGCCCTGGTCTCAGCACTTTTGGTGGATATGTATGGTTTCACCTTAAAAACAAGACACGCAGCATCAAATCACATCATGTCACAACATTTCCTGTCTAGTCCTGCCCAAAGTCATTCCACAAATTAAATAACATTATGTATTCTTTACTCAGGCCAGTTCTTCAAGTAATATATATGTATAACTTTAGTAGTTCATACTCACTGTTTAGCAGATGGGAAGAAAAATGTGTGATGTGCACAGCCTTCTTTCTTTTCCTTTTTCATATGGGCTGCTCAAATGCCTCTGTGGCCCAATAATCCTTGAATTTAAGACTACAATCCTGTGCAATTTAATCTTATTTTTCATGCTGCGGTTTCTATATTATTTACAACTTGATTGACTATACTTTCACAAACATAATTTTCTGTGGTGGTAGAAAAATCATTTCCAAAAATGCAAACACTGGCAATTAGATAAGCGAGTTTTGAATGCTGGTCTCTGTGTAGGTGTTGGAGCTGCAACTAACCAGCCATTGTCCCCAAAGACACACCCAGCATTAATTCCTATTAGGAATAGGGATCAAAAGAACAGCAATTATTATGTGCTCAACAACTTAATTCACGCATTCTTTTTTCCACTTGTATGGTCATGTATGGTTTGTGTAATGTCTTGTCTGGCGTCTGAGTCATCTCTATAACCCTGTAACTGCCTTAAAACTTTGCTCATGTTCTATTAAACTTCCTTGTTGTCCTCACAGCTCGTGCTGTTAACTTGCGTTAACAGCACGACGACAAACTGAGTGTGATTTGTGGTTTATTTACAGACTTAAAAGAAATGTCAAGCATTAATTGTAATAGTAGGAATCTGTTTAGCCATTTCTGTCATTTTATGGGGTGTTTCATAAAAGTTAAAACAAAATAAAGACAACAGACTTAAGAGAAGCATTCATTAACATTAAAATGCTTAACTTCAAACAATGTTTGACTAAGCACATATGCTTATGGCACTTTAGGTAAAAGATACAGTAAGTCGTGTGCGAATGACCTTTTTCAAAGACTAACTGTGTTTCAGGATCGATTTAAAGTTCTTTTAATGGTTTTTAAATGTCTTAATGGTCTGGGCCCTTATCTTTCAGAACTGCTTTTACCTTATGAACCTTCACAGCCTCCTAGTTATTCCTAAAGTCAAGAAAAAGACTCACAGCGAGGTGTCTTTCCGATAGGACAGCCCCGCCTCTGGAACGGCCTGCCGGAGGAGCTCAGGACCATAGAGAACGTTCAGGTTTTTAAGAGCAGGCTCAAGACCCACCTTTTTAGTTTAGCTTTTAACTGACATCTATTCATCTAGTCCTAATTATTTATATATTTATTTATGTTGATAATGTATGATATTAGTGATATTTTTATATTTATTTCTAGCTTCCTTAATTGCCTTTACTTCTAGATTTTAAACCCAGGAGGAGCACTATTTCAGAGGATCAGAGGAGACAGAGGGCAGCCAGGTTTCTTCCGAGTGCTACAGTTTCCCCGACCTCCAAGGTCATGCAGGTCAGGTTGACACACAGTGGCAGCGTGGCTCAGCCGCAGCAGCTCAGGACTAACACCTGAACACTATTTTGTTGTACGCTTGTACAATGACAATAAAGCACTTACTTAAACTCTCTTATGAGTGTTTTTAGATGGTCGCTTATTATATTCTTGGCTCTCCTAGTGTTTCCTCTGAAGGGGCCCTGTGGCTCGGGAGCAGTGATAGGCTGTGGCTGTGTGGGTGCTGTCCTGTGGGTGCTCAGGTGGCGGTGTGGTGTCTCTGTCCCGTGGGGCCTCAGGTGGAGGTGTGGTGTCTCTGCCGCATCTCCTCTGGGCTCTCCTGGGTCAGTGCCCTGTAGCTGCGCTGGACTGCTGCTCCCGGTGCAGACGGCTCCTCAAATGGAGTTACCACACTTGTCCATCTGTACCCAGCCTTATGTAGTGAGTGAGAGGGTGTGTGCATAGATGGTGGGGTAAAAGTTGGAGTGTGTGTGTGTGTCACGATTGAGAGATCTTTATATATTCAGGGGGGTGGGAGGGTAGCCTGGCACGAGCCAGACTCATCCTCCATGTTAAGACATACATGCGGTATGGATACAGTCTGGAATTGTGCGATTTGAATTTTACTGACTCTGGCAACATCAAGCAGAGCCAATCATATTACGGGAGGCGGGAGTATTTCCCATAAAACACACCAGTGCTCCTCCGGGCTGTAACCAAAACAGTGAAGATGGCGGCCGTGACACAACGATTAGTGCCCTTTCTTTTAACTTCTGTTTCAGGGGCGACGGTGGTACAGTTTGTAGAGCGGGTCGTCTTGTGACCGGAAGGTCTCACAAATGCACACTGTTGTTGTGTCCTTGGGCAAGACACTTCACCCACCTTGCCTCCAGTGTCTGCGTACATTGGTGCAGGAATGAGAGAGTGAATGGGTGACTTGTTCCTTGCTGTAAAGCGCTTTGGGCTTGATAAAGGTAGAAAAGCGCTTTATAATTTGAGTCCAATTACCATTTAAATGAGCGGGACTTGTCCTTAAAGCCACAGCAAGAAGCTGCTCTGACGGCTTTCACCGGAACATTTATTCGACTGCATGTGTGGACTACAAACAAGCATGGCGGAGGACGTAAACGCAAAGCGTAGGTCGATATGTTTGATTGGTTCTCTCTTGTTCAAACTGCGATCGTTAGCCCCGCCTCGAGTCTCGATTTGGAAATGGTGTCCTATTACCACAATTCCACTGTCTTTATATGTATTTATAAATACATAAATAAAGTCACTCTGGCTTTATGCCAGGCTAAATGTTGTAACCTGTAAAGCACTTTCTTTCTTTCTTTATTCTTTATTTTGAACATGTGAGCAACGCAACACACCTTTACAAAATTTTACATAAAAGCTGTTACAAATCAAAAGACAAAAGTAAACTTGTCAGTTCTCTTGAAAAGCCAAATATACACGTGCACATTTCCAAAAAGGAGTGAGGAGAAGTTTAACTTATTTAACTCCACCCCCTATTCCAAACACAATAAATAACATCAATTACCTGTTCCTATATCGAGTTTCTCAAAACTCAAAAGAAAATAAATAAAAAGTAATAATAACAAGGTAAACTATTTTTTGAAAAATGAAAAAGAAGGCACACACATGAGATGAGTCACTTAGAATCGATAAATTCTGTCATCATATATTTCAAAAAATATATATCTTTACATTTCTTCTTGAACGGATTCATACTTGAGCATTGTTTTAGATTTGAGCTTTGTGATATTATTCGGGTATGAAAAGCGCTTTATAAATAAAGCTGATTTGATTGACTGATTTGATTGACTGATTGAATCAAACAAGTGGTTGGTGCTGACAGGAAGCAGGCCCCATTAGTAGCCAAACGAGGGACCTATCCCACGTCACACGAGGGACCCTTTTTCAGTGGCCTTTATTTGTCAGAACATCTCAGCGTGAAAAGGGGGTGTTGAGTGGGTAAGAAACATGTCAGCCTGTTATCGAAGCCAGAGGAGAGCTTACACAGTACCCAGCATGTGTTGCAGCCTTAACCCTGAGGCCATTGTGCAGCAGTTAACACAATGTTATTATCCCTGCGGTTTAATGAGCTGTTTAGGAACAATATAAATATTTGAAGCTGCTATGCCAGGAGATTGTACACTGCCCCCTAGTGTGAGAGCAAATGTCACATGTGTACCACAGCAGCACAGAGCAGAGATGGTAAGTGATACCTCAGATGGAGATTAACGCGGGCATGACGAACACTAACAGTACACTGTGTGTTTGTGTTTCCCACGCTGCACTGTCAAAACAAACAAGACTCCGGCTCCAACCAAAATAAGAATTACCTCTGGAGTGAATGAAGAAGATACAAAGTAAGGTGGAATTATTTCCCAAACCACACAAAGACCCACATGCTCACCACCATCATCGGCTTAGAGGCACAGATATAAACAACACGCGGAGCCTCTAAAGCCTCAAAGCACTGAGTGGTAATTAAGTTTGTACATTCCAGGAGTCATTCTTTGAGCTGCATCCGACAAGTGCAGAACGACAAAACTGTTTTACCCCATGCCTCTTTATAATTTCCCTATACTTTTAAAAACTCTAATATTTCTAATCACAAAGGCAGCAACAAACTAAGTGAATGAATTTTATCAGAATTCCCCAAGAACAAGTTTCAGAATTTAAACATCTCTTAACCTTTTAACGCATATTTATAAATCCATATTTCAATGTATTGTTGGCTGTATTCACACAAATGAAACAAGCTTAATTTCATGTTAAACATTTGCTAATTTTCCAGACTTATTACTAGATAAAACCATGCTGTGTCAAGTAGTACTGAGCTCACAACAAATGATGTGGTACACAGATGATACATTTCCCTTCATTTATGAGGCCTCCTGCATCCCAGAGGGTGATCTTTGAGTGAGTCTTTTCCCTCCATAGTTACATCAATGGGCATCAACAGCTCTAAGCACAATTTAATTAAGTTAAACTTTCATTGATAAACATGAAAGGGCAATACTTGGTTTAAAAAATAAATAAAAAACTCTGATGAAATGTGGCTGTCATGAGCTGCAGTTCAACCAAAAATAGCTGTTTGTTTAATACAGAAATAGATGCATGACAAGCACTAGACTAAATTCACATCTGCATGTGAAGGCCTTTGGTGTCTGGCGCATTGAAAAGAAGAGGAGAATTTATTGAACACAGCTCATGTCTGGATGGGCAGATGGCATTCACATAATGCCACTATTTTAGCATTGCAGTGTCGAGCTGGAATCAGCTGGCTCAGTCTAAGAGGAAGCACAGGAAAGAACAGGGAGTAAAGAGCTGCTGGCAGTGGCCTGGTCTAACCTGGCCTTTACCAAGCTGTCAGCAGAGACCCAGAGTAAAACCTCAGGGAAGCGGAGGAGACTGGTGTGGGACTGGGGTGGACCTGGGTTCTGTTACATCATTTGTGGCCACCAGACAGTGTGGTAGACTTATCTGTCTGTGGTCTGGGGTGGCAGTTGTCTGGCCCAAGAGTGAGTCACTCTTTCTGTTTACCTCAGTGTGAACCCTTCCCTGGAGCTTCTCTGTCCAGCAGCAGCGTGAGGCTCTGCAGCAGCCTGAGGGCCCGCAGCAGGGTGGCTTCCACCACGGCCCACCACCAGAGAGGCCAGGAATGTGCTGTGCCCACACCTTCCAAACCATGACACCTTTTCCTGTGGAAGGAGCTCTTCCTCTCCCAACCATCAGGGTAAATATAGCTCTGCTACAGCAGCCTGCATAGCAGTCTCAGGTCAGGCACTGATGAAACCATTCAAGTGTTTGTTTTCACCAAGTGTGGAGTCCGATTTCTAGGATTTGTCACACAGGACATTAAACCGACCCACTGCTGTTTAGACAAGCACAGTAAAGCGCCTGGAAGTGCGTTTATTAGACTTTTCAATGACAGCTTAGCAGACTGTGTGCGCAGTCCTGATGTGGGAAACCCTATCCACCTCGTTCTACTAAATGACTTGTATAAACACAGATTTCTTCTTTCCTCTCCAGCAGGTTAACACAGGATTCAGGCTTTAGGATGTGTAATGCCACAGACTCCTCTTCTAATTTATTATAAGTAGTGGGTTTTAAAATATCACCTGATACACTTTTTATTGATTTTAGCTTGCCACCCCTGTAGAGTCTGCATCACTCATTTCCCTGAGAGCCTCAAGATATGCATTGGAAAACCAAAGAAGAAAAAAAGGAAGTGTCCGGATGGTGTCAAGGCTTACACACCTCTGTTCATGACCCCCCATGAGCAAGTTCAACATTAACCAATGGTGACATTGACAACATGCTTAACTGGCCAGGAAGCCCCATTAGTCGGACACAAACTCAGATTAGAAGCTCATCCCCACCGAAAAGAGACATTGGCATTGTGCCCATGCTCCCAAATGTAAACCAGCAGACGTTTTTGTAAGAATCACTGGCTTGCACTGTCGCACCCCTCTGCCTTTCACCTTTTCAGTATCTAACTTCATTAGTCCAGTGACTTCCCTGATTCACATATTACAATAACTGGATGCATCAAAAATATGAGAAGTGAAGAAGAACAGTGCAATAAGTTTATTTATTGATGGAAAGAAAGTAGGGGTATCTGGGACCATGCTCACACCAAATCATTTTCCCCCCAACTGTCTAGATTCAATCTAATCAAAGCCATTGTGTAATGTGTCTCTAAAATGTATAACCTTTTTTTAGGCATTCGTGACCCTGGTAATCTTGGTTGCCTGGCCAGCCAGACGCTCCTCCTTTCTGTTCAAAAGAAGAACCATCTGGACAGCTGCTGGCAGCCAATCATATAACAATTTCACCAGTATCGGACCAGTATCGGACCACTCACAGACCGAGAGGCAGGAGTTCATCCACCATAAGATGGCACCAATGCCGATATGCACCGCTGATATTTTTTTAAATGTTTGGTCTATAATCCTGTGTATGAAGCGTCTAAACGTGTCAGTGTTAAACAGCAGGGGGCGCTATATATTCATGTTTAGTAGGTACTTCAGAGGGAGCTTGTTTGAAAGACAAAAATTAGTAGATTCCAAAATAAAAAATGGTAGGTCTCTATCTCTTATGGTTCAGAAATGATATGCAAAAGTCTACAACATAAAATACACAAAATAGGTGTACAAACTTGTGACCGGTTTTCACGGCGATTTTCACACAATGATAAATTCCCACTTGTCGAGAGAACAAGCGATGAGCAAATAACATTTGCAAGGATTAGCAATCATCTCCGCTAATTTGGAAACTGCAGTTTGTGGCAACCAGATACACTTATTACATAACAAGTAGAGCCTGCCGCAAATCTCTGGTCCACTGAGATTGGCCTTTATCTTTGACAACATACTTACAGAGGAGATACAGCAAAAGGCAGATTATATGTTTCATGACAGCTTTTCCTGAGATCGAAATCAAGTTGTGTGACGTAACATCAAGAAGGGTATCACTGACTCGACACTGGCAGGATTACGGTTATTGAATATATTAATAAATGATAGGGTGGGAAGAATACTAGCATTCACCAAACAAAAATACTGTGATGGGGGAACAAAATCATTCAAAATTATTTCTAACAGATTGAAAAAACAACAGTCTAGAGCCATAGTCGTAAGTATTAGGAATAGTAAGAATAATACACTTTTAACAAAGAAAAAAGGAAAAAGCAGGAGAGTTTGCAGAGTAATACCACAAACTGTACAGTCCAGAAAATGAGGCAACTCCTGAGCAAATGAGGGACTATCTGCAAAAGCTGAATTTACCGCAAGTGACCGATGCACAGAATAGAAGTCTCACTCAACCAATATCTACTGAAGAAATATCAAAAACCATTCAAAATGTAAAAACTGATAAAAGCCCAGAAAGTGATGGGTTTACTGGTGAATTTTATAGAAAATGTAAGACCTTGATCATACCTATTCTATCTAGAACATATAATTATGCACTAAACCAAAATGTTTGGGCAAATTCCTGGGTCAACTCGGTCATCATGGTTATACATAAGGAGGGTAAGGATCCATCACAATGTGGAGGATATAAACCAATTACCTTAGTAAATGTGGACCAAAAAATATTAACAAGCATACTATCAAAAAGATTAGCTAAAATGTTGCCATCAATTGTGGAACTTGATCCAACTGGATTTATTAATAATCGAAATCTGACAGATAATATCATACGTATCCTCAATGTGATAGATTTTGTTCAGAAAAATAATCTCCAAACATTGATACTTACCCTTGATGCAGAAAAGGCGTTTGACCGAGTTGCCTGGCCTTTTATTTTTGAAACATGTAGAAGTTTTGGATTTAATGAGACTTTCATTTCATGGTTGCAAACAATGTACCGCACCTCTAAAGCTCAGGTGAAGGTTAATGGTGTTCTGTCAGAGCCGTTTGAATTTCAGAGAGGAATAAAACAAGGGGATTGTCTATCTCTTTTAATTTTTGTTTTGTGCATCGAATCACTTGCGACAGCTATTAGAAAGGATGATGGAATAGGAGTAGAAATTGTAGATGCAACACATAAACTTTCTATGTATGCAGATGATATCATATTATATTTACAAGGTTTAAGGAGTAGCCTTCCAGCCCTTATGAGAACTATAGAGCATTACAGTTTTGTTTCCGGATACAAACTTAACAAAAGATAAATGTGAAGCTCTATATTTTGGAAAATCAATTGCAGATTAAATAAAGCAGGAATATAAATGGCAATGGGATAAAGACAATATCTTGGAGTACAGAGTCCACAAAATATCAATGAGCTTTATAATTTAAATTATAATTATTTAGAAAATGCTATAAAGGAGGATATCAATAGATGGAGCTTAACTCCACTGACCCTATCAGATAAATGTAATTCAATCAGAATGAATGTTCTCCCAAGATTTCTTTTTCTCTTTAAAGCATTGCCACTTTATATTGAACCATCAGTATTTAATGGAATGGAATGCTACTAAAATGTATTTGGGGCAGAAAAAGGACTAGAATAAAATGTAAAATATTAAAACTAGCTAAACATAAAGGAGGAATGGCTATACCAAATTTGCAAAGTTATTATTATGCATCCCAAGTTTTAATAATACATCAATGGCAAAATAAGGCATACCAAGCAAAATGGAAACAAAGCGATTATAAAAATAGTTGGAAATTATTCACTCTTACAAATAAAGCTCTAATTCTAAAACAAACCAATATATGGATAGCTAATATGCTAAAAGTTTGGAGGAAAATTAGTAAATTTGCCAATTGAGTAATGACATATCATTATTGAGAGAAATAAGTTGAGATCCAGACTTTCACCCAAATAAATCAGATGCCACATTTAAGATGTGGTACCAAAAGGGTCTAAAAATATTTGCACAATTCTTGGATAAGGGAGGGGTGATGACTTTTGAGTCGATACAGGGAAAGTTTGGGCTTCCACATTCAAATTTCTTCAGATATTTACAGACCAGAAGTTACTTAGAGAACATTTTTTCACAAAACAAAAGCTTACAAGTTCACCGTCTTATACAGTGGTGGATTTAGCTTAAAACACCAAATTGCAATGTTATACCAAATTTTCAAATCTAATGAATGTGTTAAAAATAAAGTGGGAATAAGATATGGAAATTGACCTTTCACAAGAAGAATGGGAAAATATTAATAAATCGATACATAAAACAACTGCCTCCCAAATATGGAGAGAATTTGCATGGAAATTCCAAATTAGATATTTCATAACACCAATCCAACGGTCTAAATATAAAAAATCTATAACATCAAAATGTTGGAAAGACTGTGGAGAGAAAATGGCTAATTATTTCCATAGCTTCTGGTCATGTCCACTTTTGAAAGTATACTGGGAAAATATATTGAACGAAATACAGAGGGTGCTAAAAATGGATAAGAAAATGGATAAAACTATCATCATGTTGGGCTTAACATCAGTGGGAGAGTTTAGTAAAGAAGATCTATATCTCCTTAGAATATTAAGGGTAAGTGCTCTCAAGCTAATTACTATCAACTGGCTACAAAAAACAAGCCCAAATATAGATAAATGGAGGAAACTGATTGATAAAATTAAGGAAATGAAACAAATAACTTTCAAAATAAGAGGACAGGAAACAATTGGTCTAGAAATGTGGGAGAAATGGGAGAAATATCTTCATAAAAAAAATAAATGGATAAAGCAGTCACACACAAAAAATATAGGATGTAAAACCATTAACAGCCACTAAGGGGAGCACTTATCATTTAATCACTCTTTTTCTTATTTCGTTGTTGTTTTGTTTACCTTTGTATTTCTTTGTACATATTTTTCTTTTTATGTTAACCTGTGGGCATACAACACTGATATAAGATACATTATTTCAAATAATTAACTTCTAAGTATAAAACTCAAAACGAAGTGAAATATTGTAAACATATGGCTGACAGTGGAGTATTCCCACAGGAAATAAGACAGATATAAGAACGGTAAATAAATGTGAACTGGGAGCCATGCACTGCACATTTTGCATGTGCTGCATGGGCCCCAAGTTCACATCACAACATATCTATATTGTAAGAAACATAACATCTGTATAATCACTATAAGAAACACAATAAAATAAAATAAAAAAGTTAAAAAAACAAAAAAAAGAATTACGGTTATTGCGTCTTACCATGGTTATCGCTAAGAATTTTAGTTGTAATTACAGTGGGATAAAAATGTGAATGCTTTGGAATTTCTCGCATTTCTGCCTAAACATGTAAACATTCACAGGACAGGGAGGAAAAAGTAAGTGAACCCAGGAATCTCGCTGAACTGCAGCAGTTTTGCAAAGAGGAATGGTCCAAGATGCATTCCTGATCGTTTCAGCGTCTAATCTGCAAATACAGGAAAGCAGTTATTGCTACAAAAGAAGGGTCAACCAGCTATTAATACAAGGGTTCACATATTTATTCCGTGCATGTTGTGAATGTCTTAGGTCTTTCTGCAAAATATCTTCATGAACTTGTGAATACATTTTTCTATTTTTCTATTCTCCTGCCCCAGACTTCACAATGAGGAGAGGGTTTTCATGGTGCTGTGCCGTTCCATTTTTCCTCCACACATGACGTTGTGTGTTCCTCCCAGACAATTCAACTTTGGTTTGCAAAAGAGCACTACTGGAAAATATACTGTGGACTGATTAACCCAAAGTTGTCTGGGAGGAACACACAACGTCATGTGTGGAGGAAAAATGGAACAGCACACCAACATCAAAACCCTCTCCTCACTGTGAAGTCTGGGGCAGGAGAATCATGGTGTGGGGCTGTTTTAATGCCTCAGGGCCAGGACAACATGCTATCATCAATAGAAAAATTAATTCACAAGTTCATGAAGATTATTTTGCAGAAAAGACATTCACAACATGCACGGAATAAATAAGTGAACCCCTGTATTAAATAGCTGGCTGACCCTTCTTTTGTAGCAATAACTGCTTTCCTGTAGTTGCAGATTAGACGCTCAAACGATCAGGAATTCATATTGGACCATTCCTCTTTGCAAAACTGCTGCAGTTCAGCGAGACTCCTGGGTTCACTTACTTTTTCCTCCCTGTCCTGTGAATGTTTACATGTTACGCCCAATCAAAATATGATAAAATGTAAATGTTTGGGTGGTATTAGTTTAAGCAGACACTGTTTATTCATTCTTATGATTTTGATGAAGATCAGACCACATTTTATGACCAATTTAGGCAGAAATTCCAAAGCGTTCACATACCATTTCATCCCACTGTATGTTTACAATTATTTATGACTATGCACATTGGCACAATTTACAAAACACCATCCCGATGTTTTTTCTGAATGTAGCAGCCTATCTAAGATGGAAAAGTGTGCCAGTTCACGCTGGAACATAAGAAAATACTGTATGAATGACCAAAAAAGCCGGAAAATAAGCCAGAGCTGAGCATGGAGCGATAGCAGCTAATCTCAGCATGAAGGAAAACACAAACGCGAGACAAGCTACCAGAGCACAAGGCCCAATGCATCAGACATCTTTGGGCAAAATAAATCATCATTTAGAAATTGCAGCAAGGCAAATCAGCATGTATGGGACATTGAACTATTGTTACCAGAAATTATAAGTACTTTAGTACGTTAATGATAGTACAGTGTCACTTCAGAGTACATGTACATGCCATGTATACAGTACACCTGCAATTTGATCTCATGCTCTCAGATGCACGACAGAGGCCTTTTTAATGGGTGATTAGATTTGTATTGTACAAGTACACTAAAACTAGATGCAGAGGCACAGAAAACAAGAGCAAATGTTTGTACGCAGTGTAAATATATCCAACCTCCTACATTTCCTTGAAATCCTAACCTTCAAAATTTCAAGACTTAGTCCAATAGTGTACACCCGATAGTCCAGTGGTTAAGGCTGCTGCACATACTGTTCTGTCCTCAGCATTCGAGTCCTGTCTTCGACAACTTATCCGTCAATATCTGGCCCGCTCTTCACCCCATTTCACCCTTTGCTGCCATTTTGAATAAAGCATACAGGCCAGAAAAGGCAATTAAAAAGTCATAAGGGCTGGATATTGATCTTCGGTTGCAATCTCACAGCATGAATGCAGGACTACCTATTTTAAAACAATGACGTTGCTTTATATAATAATAAATTATAGCATATAATGCCTTTGTTACGACTTAAAATAGGTCACCAGAAAGATGCTCATAAATCATTTTTGAAAACCAAAACAGTTGAAAACAGTGATAAGTCATTCTGCGAAATGTCAGCTGATGTCTGGACACTCCTTTTGCATAAAAATGATACAGAACATATAATTATAACATTGGCAAAAATATATTTTCACACAATTGTAATTCACATTGACAAGAAAACAATAACAATGCGGTTGCTTCACAAACGAGTGGAAAACACGAATGTGGGAATTCCCCATATTTTCGTGTTGCGGAAAAGTCTATTTGGTCTCAATATGTCACATTCCTCACCATGAGCAGCACGACAGATGGCCTTGACCTAATCTCGTGGGTTTTGCTCAGAAGACTAGCCAAATACATTTTATAGCAATAAACAAACTCGATGCATTCACATACTCAGACATGCAGGATTAATAGGCACCAAGTGGTTTCTATGACGCGATTTCCATGGTTTAGTCTCCCAACATGGGAGTGCCTTTCCAATTTCATGTCTATGAACATCCAAAGATACAACTGACCAACAGGAAGAAAGTGCCACATGGCAAAATGATACAGTAAACACAGGAAACCTGGGCGTAAATGGACCAAATACATTCTGCCGTTTCAGCTCCGCACCCAGTGTGCCACCATCTATTTCTGTGCAAGATGAGGAAAACACTCACCATCGAAAAATGTGGGTTTTGTGTACAAATATTATTTTACAAAACTTTAAAAAGTGATGCTCAATCAGTACAGTGATTATCGACTTAATACTGCAGCTGTCTTACAGCCATTTACTGGAGATGGCTGGCTGAACCACGACCATTATATTTTGTTACTGAAACTATCAAGTTTGTGTTTAACTATGTCCACATGAACAAAATCAATGAGCAATGCTTTTCCATTAAAGCCATACCCTCATCAAGAGGACTCCTGTCTACAGTCACATCGTTGGCCGCAAAACAAAAGTGGTAATGCGCAAGACTTTCAACTGTTTCATGATATGACCATCAAAGTAGCTTGTATAGGATAGGTTTCCTTTAAAAACAAAAAGAGTTAACAATGGGTTTAAAACGGATGCTTAGGTAATTCATCCTCGTTTTGAAAGCAAACTACAAAGAACGGACAACAATGAACAACAAGAAGAGGAGCGTTGCGGCTGGCGCCATAGGATAGATGCATCCTTTTGAGTCACAGGGAGATTAGCCATTTCTTCCAAGTGACAAAAAACCTGATTAGCCTCCCAGTGACCCTTAAGGATTGACCTCTGACTTGTGACCCTGACACTACTGTGCTTAACTTGAGTTGGGAGCCCACAGCAAGAGCCTTTTCATTATGTTTCATCAAAATGCCACAAGGAAAAGCGAGTCTTGTCTGAATGACACTGGATGTCACAATGGAGCCGAGGGGGGATTGATAGGCCAAGTGGGTTTAATTAGAAACAAGGCATCTCCGGAAACAAAAAGAACAGAAGCGGGAAGGGCAGGAGAGAGATGAGAAGTTTTTAACAAGAGGTCAGAGAAACGCTGGCTTAGGACGTGGGGCTTCATCAAATCCACTTGCAAATCCGCAGATAAGCCCCATGCATTGTTTTCAGGAAGTCTGCTCCAAACATCCAGAATGCAGGCAGTGGATTTGGGAACTTTTGTAAAAGGCTCCAGGCCACTGAGCTGGATGGCAGTGCGTTCATGCGTATTTCCACGTGTGCATGTTGTGTGCATTTGGGGGGATGACACGCCGAGGAAGGGGCTGTCAGAAATGCTCGGCCTCAAATGCGAAAGCTCTGACCAAAAAATTCCAACAATAGCTCATGACTCTCAGGCCACCAAAAGCAATAGCAGTGAATTGTGGCTGGCTCTCCCACTGCGACCTCTCCATAGATAATATGTTCTTTGGACGCTGTCACCCCTCATGGTTTCATTATAAACGCTGTTTGATATTTACATGGCCCACTGTGCTATTCTCTAGAGTCCAACATGTGAAATGATCTTCTAAGAATAAACAGAGTTGGCTCCATGCAGAGACTCCCCCCCCCAACAACCAAAGGGAAAAGGGCATTTACATAGTCACTGAATTGGGAAGTACTAAATATTTGAATGCTAAAAAGAGGCGGAAGTGACAAATTATCAATGACATAATATAGTTATGTTTTGTTTTTTTAAGCACACTATCTGTACTACTTTCACTAAAGTTTAAAATGTGAGGCTCTTATCAACAGCTTGTGTATCAGAGTAGAGTGTAGTTTTGTTGATTTCACTTTACCTGAGCACTACTGTGGGCCGGAACAATGCTTCCGCCGACAGGTTTGGGGGAATGGAGAGATCAACTGGGAGCAGGAGTCACTTGCATGAGCTGAAACATTCACAGGCCTCTTTCAACCCCGAGAAAAGGACAGGGGGGGACACATTAGTGAAATAGCCAAAGTACGGAGACACAAAAGGCAAATGATTTATTATAGCTTTCAGCTGAAATACCTGCAGCCGAGTGGAGGCCCTCAGGTGCTTTCTTGGGAGTGTAGAGCGTTGAAGAGCCAGTGCTGAGAGATGCACAGGAATGAAGCAGCACAAGTGGGACGCTTCCTCACTCAGATTAGACGAGGAGCACTGTGCCCTGCAGACGTGCATGGAAACAGTAAAGCTTATATAGAGAAGCATGTAGTTCGCTTTTTGTTACTACTACTGTATATAAGTGCGCAGTCGAAGCCTCGTGAAATGCGCAAGGGCTCCGATAGTGAGGTGAATTGGGCTGCCACGACCTGCTTATCGCGGCAAATCAACTAATAATAATCAAAAACTAATTTAAATAATGAAATTACGAGTGTAATATAAACCCCTACTCTATCTAATCATGCACATCTAAACGTCTTTTTTACGATTTTAAGATGTAGGCCTACATTACCTTCAGCTAGGTTTGATGACAGAGTCTTGCACTTTTTTTAAAAAAACATTACAAAACTTCAATCAGTTTACCTGCAATAATCTCTGCAAAAGTTACAAATATAAATGCACTTCGCATGCACTGACTCTTCTTCTGGTGTTTCTAGACATTTATGTTCTGCACTGATCGCGCCCTGCTGGTGAAGCTGAAGGCTGCAAGTACCTCCCTGGAAACCGGACTCACGGCTGTGCCAGCGATCAGTCTGGTGACCGTGGCATCAACTCCATTTCCACAGCGGTACCTACGCAGGCATACAAAATAAAAAATAAAAAAAATAAACAAAAAACCTACGCAGGCATACAGGAAGCTGAGCAAACCAATCAGCGAAGGGCGGGCGTCTGCCCTTGATGCGGTGATATCGTTGGCCTATAATACCGAAAGTGTTAGCGGTTCTGTATTTGCACAGGATTTAGGGCTAGGCGATATATCGATATTTAAGATATATCGATATATTTTTAAAAGAGATATGGAATTAGACCATATCGCATATCAATATAGTTCAAATTCAGATAAGCTATTCCCTAACAAAAAGAAACAGGTAATCTCAAGTTGAGATTTATTTTAAACTGAGCATTTTCTTTTGTTATCTCTTTATATATAAATATGTTGCCCTCAGAAAAAGATTGACCTATTTTATTTTATAGGCTATATTTATTTCAATGTGCACCTTACACAGCTTTGTTATACAGTGTTTATGTTTACATTTTATAGTCAGTTTTCAATAAAAACTACTCGTATTTTGTTTTGACTTTGACTTAACATTCAATTTCACAGCTCTCACTTTGCAGAAAAAATATCTGGATATATATCAACCTAAATATATTGGAATATGAATTTGTCCCCTGTGTTTGACCCATCCTTCGATACCGCTGGGACGACCCGGAGCAGTGGGCACGCCTGGGAACCCATCTCTTGACGTGGAGCCAGTACGCTACCGTACACCGTAATACTAAAAAACAAGAAGCACAAAGACAGAAAGAAAAAGAAAAAAAAATAAACTAAATAACAAACAGGGTTTACGCAGTCACAGTATTTATGTATATCGTCACTGGGTTTATACAGGCAGAAGCAAATCAATTGTAATGCTTTTTAATGCCAATTTAATCCCTAAATACAATATGTTAATGCCACGACTGCAGAAAGAGCCGGTGCCTATTTAATTTCTTAGAAAGAGAACTGGACAGAACAGGCAACTTTGGAGCAAAATCTTTTGTAAATTTCAGCCAAAACTGCAACTGCAACAGTTTTAGGCCATAACTTTGGTATTTTCAACAAATGCAGTAAATATTGTTAAAACAATGTGAGACAAAATTCAGATTCAATGCCAGTATGAATCCGATTCAATGCTTTTCACTGACAACTAAGGAAAATATATGCTTTTTAATGCCTCACGGAAACCCTGCCAACCGAGCAAGCGAACAGCAAAAATGCGAGAGGACAGAAAAGTGCGGAGAGAGGAGGGTCATAGATTGTAACTGAGGGGACCCGTCCCATGGATGATGCTGCTCGCGAACAACACGTGACCGCATATAAATATATCTGATTGCACGAGCTTCTTTGAGTTTTCTACTGCCGACAATGATGACTTGCCGACAATGATGAAAATACAGAGGTATCATTCTGGTCTCGCCAAGCTAGAAAGTACCACAAATATGAGGAATGATGAGGTAATTGTCATCATTCCTAATTGTCATCATAGCCTAACTGTGATATGACGCTAGTTACATATCTATCAATTAATTTGATTGGATGAACAGCATTTAGTAAATCTTCATTTACTAGTTCATTCTAAATTCTTGCAAGCTACAAAACCTCAGACAGCTATTGGTATTCTAGTATGACACTCTGTATAGCCCGTGCCTGGTGCTTGCTGTTCATGATCTATATCTTTATATCTTTTACAAGAGGAAGGAAAATGGACCACTGCACATTTGAGCAGTGACCACAACATCCAATACTGGTCTGGTTCTAACTTTTGTTTGGCCTGTACCTCATTTTGGCAGATGCCAGCTCACTCCTTTGTGATGTCTGCACCGGAGCCTGTGTATTCTCAAGGTAAATTCAAGAGGCGGCTCCTCTGATTGTAGCAAACTAGATTCTAAAATTATTTCTGTAGTTTAAAACTTGATCCTCATTCAGATATTTCACACACCTCTCGGCAAGTGTGATTCTAAAAGTGCCATTGCCAAAGGAAAAGCAAATATTTGACCAAAGCTTAAAAATACATTTCTATTCCACTAACAGGACCACACGCACATATACACTTTGCATGTTGATCTCCCAAGCACACCTACTCTTATACTTAAAGCCACATCCTGCAGCGGGAGGATTTACACTGTGGTCGTCCTTCAGGTGCAGCAGAAGAGCCCTGCAGTTAGGCCTAAGCTCTCACTGGCTTCACAAACCTCACGTCTTTATAAGAGTCAAAGGGATATTGTGCAAAAGAATGGATAATTGCATTATGGCACACAGTCAATTCCATAACGTATTGGCACACTTACTTGAGTGTTGCAGACAACAAAGTGGTTGACCAAAACAGAGCAAATACCATGTGTTTCAGTGGTGTTCTATAGAGACATCGAAATAACAGCATTTGCTATATGAAGAGATCCATTACTTCCTGTGTATCTCCATGTTGCAAACAGCCGCATAAAAATGTCCAAAGCTCGGGCCATTGATGTACAAATTATGTATTTAATTACTGCATTTGATTTTTTTTTTTTCACTTCCAATTCATCCAGGTGCGGTTTTGGCATATAGTATGTGGTTTGCTGAGAGTTCCGAGGACTTCTGTATCAGTTCAATTTGTTCTGTTTACTCTGTTGTCAATTCTTCCTCAAGTATATACAATCCAAATTCTATGGTAGCTTGGTGGGTGCAGCTGTCCCTCAGTCTTCAGTCAGTTTCACCTGGCATCCATGAACATCAACTCTTCTTCCTGATGGCTGGACTGAAGAGGCTGTGAAATGGGTGATGGGGCTGTCATGATATTTATTAATTTTTCAATTTGATTTTGAATTTAGACTGACAACTGACTTTGGGCCCTAAGAAACTAAAGCCATCAGAGACAACTCGTCATATCATGGAAATTATGTGTTCGACTATGGCATGTTTTTCACACCACAAAACTATTGGCTGAATGTTATCCATGTGTCTCTACACCTTAAATTGCATGGCCAGTGCTTCCCATCACTATTTCTTCAGTGTGGTGGGTTGTCCATAGAGCTGGTATCAATGTCTTCTAAGCCAACAATGGCTAGGTTTACACTCTGTTGCTACTGTAACTCTAGAAACTAAATGGGCTGGATCTCTTTCTCCTAAATAAAGTGGCTTACTGGAAAGGGAGAGTTAGAAATACAAATGACAGATGCCGAGGTTTGAGGGGCAACTATTTGGATGTCATATAGTTTCTATTGCCAATGCCAATAGCCGTCATTATGCTCAATCCATGCCAGGAGTGATAACATTTTTCTGATCACTATAGTGCCGGCAACCTGATGGATGAATGGCTGGCAATAACTCCCACCTGTACTTTTAATAGGAGGCTCCAATTCAACAGAGTTAGCTTACACATCACCTGAATTCCAGGTCTATTTGCACTGCCACAATGACACAATTGTTCAAATGGGCCATTCAAAAATCTGAAATGAAATGGGAGCGGTAAGGAATCCAATCTGATATGCTTGGTTTGAGAGAGGAAGGAGATGTGTGAGTAGTCTTGTGTTGGGACCAAATACAAGGCAGAACAAGGTAGTCATCATGCCTTTAGGAGGTGGTGGTACAGGGTTAGACTAATACAAATAGTGCAACTAGTAGCCTATTTTTTTTTTTTTACCGAGTTATGCTACATTGACGTTGTGAACATAGTAAGGCAAGGCAAGGCAAGGCATGTTTATTAATAGCGCACATTTCTGACACAAGGCAACTCAATGCGCTTAGTACTAGATATCAAATACTATGCCTCCTCTAGTAACAATAATCTCACCTCTTATGGATTGGGGTGGAAGGAAATGGTCTGTCTGGCCTTGTTTATGGGCAGAACACAGAAAAATGTACATGCTTTACCATTTTGCCAGCATGATGTGTCTGTGCGGTTTCTCTGTCAGACACAATCACTCACAACAATCCCTTGACTTCCAAATAAACAGTTTATGTGAAAGGTAGCGGCTCTGAAATTGCTCCCATTGTGTTGTTTAGTTTGCAATGCTGCGAAGGTATACAGCCTGTTACAAAAATGTGGCTGGTAATTTCACTGACCTTGGAAATAACACATTGACTCCCTGACCACATTTGAGTCAAAATCAGATGAACCTGTAGGGAAACTAATTTGGCAAAAAAACGTCTAAAATAAATTTCACGGTATAGTTCCAGTATCAAAACTCTTCATGGTGGTATCTGTCATAGTCTCATCACTCCCCATTATCTTTAAGTCTACCATGATATAACATGACAAGATTTGATTTGTCAGTGGTCTACAAGCATAAACAATTACAGAGAGACCAGTAAAAATTAAGCTGTCATCTTCCTAAAACAATGTTTGGGTGAACTCGATCCAAAGTGGAAAATTAGGAGAAAATAATCTGTATTTTCTGATAGAGAAGTATGTGCGGCTTTCTTAAAATGGAATATTAGGTCTATCCAAATAATTATTGGCAAGCTAGACTCCAGTCTACATTATTATTGGAGCATCTCCCAGCTGGACACATTTGGTACTGCAGCTCTGTGTCACTTACGAACAATTTCTGCTTCGTGCAACACTGTGCCATATTTTGTTTTATCCAACAAAAAATAAAAATCTATGATTAAGTCCTTCACATAATTTGTTATTTCAACAAGGACATTTGCTTCTTTTCCACTTGTAAATTAGCTACCCACTGCAACTATTTAATTGATATCGACACAATTCAAACCCTAAAATGTAATGTGGAATAAAATTGGAGGAAGAATGCCCAAATGTGTCTGTTTCCCATGAAACATGGCTCTTGGGGCCAAGTAGCACTTTCTTCTTATGGGCCTCGTGTGTCAGAGTGACTGTCATTCCCCGAGCAGTGGTCCAGCACTGCTTCCTGAGGTCAGAGGCGTATAATGGTCCAGCTGACGTCCAAAGCCGAGGTGGGTTTGTTTTTGTTCAAGACTGTGGTTTTTGGGTTGTTGTCTATCCCTCCCACACCACCTCCACTGCCATTTACAATAGAGGACTCACAAAGGCCGTAGTGTGACCTTTGTGATTCGAACATCAGGCAGAAAGAAATGTTTCATAGAGATCTTATCCCCCATCAATACTGCTATTGATTTCTTTCTTTTTTTTCTTTCTTTTTTTTCAATATTGAACACACACACACACACACATTCACTCAAAGGTTACCGGTTTCCTCCTTTTTGCATTAGATTTGAAGCCAGTAATTATATCTCTCTATCTAGAGTTTATCATCAGTTATATTCTGTAAATCCAAAATGGCTCAAGTTAGTTCCTCCCAAAACATTTGGAGCCCGATCTTCCACTTGGAACAAGGACAGCATTGCGCCGAAAACGAGATGGTCATCTTGCATGTGCGCAGCTGTTGCACTGTGACTGTGCCACTAGCTAGAGGGCATCACTTATTTAAAAAAATAAGAGAGAATGACAGAGGCATGGTTTATTGCAACCAGCACACATCTTTTCCTCATTTACATCACTTTACCTCATGTTCTTACTTCAGCATGATTGGCTTTTACGTAGAAGCTCTCACAGGTCAAACTAAAAACAGAATTTATCCCACCGTGAGTTAAACACTGTCCGTGTTCGGTGTCCCGAGAGAAAGAGAATATACCCTAACCCAATGTGGTCCAGGTCTGCACACGGCCGAACAAAAGCACATGTTCTCCCCCATCACCCCTGTGTGTGCCCTCACAGTTTATAATTAACCACCTTTGTTGATCGTTCCATTGCAAATTTACAAAAAACTAAATAAATAACCACACCATATCCCTTTTAATGCAAGCAATCAAAATGTAAAGTTCTTCCTTCACGTGAGCCTCCTTCCAGGTAATGCGGAAATAACTTACAGAGTGAAAAAGTTAATGACCACTTGACGTACACAAAACCATGAGTCCCCTCTCAAATGGTACACGTTGATCAGAATACGCCAGAAGTGGAGGAAGTTTAAGTTGACTTAAAAAAGGACATGTCCAGAAACGTTTAATGCTCCTTGGCTGTACAAGGATTAGCAGCGGTCAGTAATGGGCGGTGGTTTGGCAAGACTTTTCTTTGCACTTCCTGTCTCCTCTCCGATAAAGACTTCCTCAGCTAATCACCCTAAGTTTTATTACGTCCAGTGAACGTGATATATTCTTTTACACACTTTTGTCCGACTGACCTTCCCATGCTGGACGAGCTCTTTATATTTCAAGCTTTTTGAGGCTTCATCTGAAACAAAAGCAAAATTATGGGTCTGGTTTGGCCGAGGGAGAGCGCAGTGACCCCGGCCTGTGGTTTCCTCTGACCAGACCAGAGAGATGTGAGGCAGGGGGAAGAATTTGAGTGAATCTTGTTGTGTATTTGTACAAACCTTAACCACGGCTAATTTGAATGTGTTATCAGATCAGCAGTGAGGTGTTTGAAGAGGGTCCGGTCTGGAAGATATAATCCTTGTTTGGGTGTAGTAGTTTGATTCGTGAAAATTGACAAAAGTGCTGTAGCCGCAAGGGTAATCTCAAGACTTATTACGTCATAAAGTCTCCCACCTCCCTGTGGTTCAAACATCAATAGTGTAAAGACTCCTACCTAAAGCTATTGTGTGTGTCTCTCCATTGCTGAAGAAAACTATGCCTGGCCTTGTGTCAAATGTACATCTCATAGTTTGATACTAGTGCATTTTTTGTTTAACTTGACAATAAGGCATCATAGTATGACAATTGTAAAAAAAAAAAAAAATGTCTGAAAAGATTTTCTGAAGTCTGACATAGTGGTCGAACCATATCCATATATATATATATTCTGCCACAGTGAAGTGACACGAGAGCAGCCTGGTCCTACTCTCTAGTGACCTTCTTGTTTCTTGTCTTGGAGACTTCCCTTGTGGGCTTGCACCTTTCTGTGTGGTCTGAACCCTATGTATGGTCTGCACCGCTGTACAATTAGCTGTGGTATGTTTCACACCAGAAAGAAACTGAGGTGGGTGTTAGGCTGACATTTTCATGCAGAAGGATTAATTTTACTTTCTACACAATGGGATTTTACTGTTAGTCATTTTTAGCTGACCTTTTTATTGGTTCCACTTGATGCATTTGACCTACGGACGCGTATAACAGTCCAGCTGACATCCAAAGCCCATGTTTCTTTCCTTTAAAACCTACACATATGAACTTTGACACCAAGTTATATAACTGAAACCACTTAGATTTAAACCATCTTCTATTTCGCTGTTTTCTGGGGAGGTTTAAATCAGTGACCACATGATGACAGCTCCCATTGGCCATACTATACTTCACATGCTACAATGTAATGGATGGGTATGCCGCCAAAGAGAAAAAGCTAACCAGGAGAATGGTCGGGCCTTATTGTCCGGCAACGTACCAATGTAGCTTGTACATGTTTAGAGAAGTTGTTTGTTGGATACGTTTCAGTGTGATTGTTTACATCGTTCAGCATGTTTTAATATAAAAAGTGCTTATACAGTATCAAGCGCTTCCAATGGTCAATTTCTGAGGAACTTCTGAAGCAATCTCATCTTCCGTTGCTGTCTTGTCTTCATGAGAGAGATTGACCTCTAAGACCTCCTTGTGGGTCACGACCACCATGTTGAAGACCATAAAGTAAAGCGATACTTGCGTAGGCACACAGCATTTAATGATAATTCAATTTGCTGTAAAGACCTAAAACAATGGAGGAGAAGCTGCAGTGGTGACATATTCTGGGCCTAAACTCTGGGCGCTCGAAACGAGGCCTCTGCATGTTGTACCCACAGCGACTCTGCTCTTAATTGCGGCATCAGGAACATCGTCAAGACTCATTCCGTTCTTTCGTTTCATCCCGCAGACGCACCAGAATACAGAAGCAGCATTAGTTTACATTTTCCACTGAACCCAGCCACAAACAAAAAGAAACGTCATCATACAGGAATCCGGCAAATACCAGGAGGTCTGAGTTTTATAACGAAAATCATCGAACAATATGGTGCACTCACACTTTTAACCGAGAAGGCAGTTGCTGGACTTTGCACTACTATCATCAGCAAGTGGGTTAATCCATTGATGTTTCATTGGTTATTCCTAGAACCATTTATTACCGCTGCTTCTGATCAGACCCCCCCCCCCCCCCCCCCCCCCCCAAAAAAAAAGGAAAATGTGCAAAAAATGAGCCACTCTTTCTGTTGCGAGACGGGGTCTGGGTTTGAAGCCACAAGACTCAAACAGAAATCCCCATTGTTACTTTAGTGGCACACATCTTGGATTTCTTTGGGGAGTATTGTTTATTCACTTCATCATAATGGCTGTGTTTGTCATCTGCAGTTTATTTGATAGCTCCGGTAATAAAGCCAACGCCGCAGCGATTTCAGAGACTCATTGAGAGAACATTTACATTGAACCAAACTCAAAGGTGACTCACTTTTCAACGTGCAATTGCCTTTTCTCGGTACAATGCAATGCACACGCTGTAGCACTTTTAGTTGTGTAGACAGAAGAAGAAGAGGTTGAAAATGTTTAATGTTTCTTAGAATTTTTTGTTCAATGACACAACAGTGGATCTCGGTTGGAGGTGCTTTCTCTCCCAGACTGGCCAAAGTAACTGGATCTCATTTTTTTGAATGTCCGCGGCCGGCAGCTTTGGGACAGACTGAGCGGTTTGCATTCAGCCTGTAACCCATTGTCCCAGTGACCACAACAAAGGCCCAATACGGAGCAGAGAACCCTCACAATGGATACCAGAGTCTCCCTCCGTCCAAAACGAACTGAGTTTTAAACCAGATTGTAGCATCTATTTAGTCCGTTTTGTACAGCGCGACCACTCGACGCAGGGTGATGCAGAGTTTATTTGTCCAGGTCAATATGGAGACAGCTTGATCCACTTAATCCAGCCAGACAAAATTGGAATCAAACGAAGACATCATCACAGCAGTCTAAATGCAGTCAATGCGGGCCATATGTGCATCATCTTGGCTCAGCTTGTAATTGGTGGTGAATTTGGTTAGTGCAACAGAAGAATAGGGTTATGTTCAAACCCCAAAGTGGTTAAGCTCAGGCATTAGGGCTCTTCATGTTGCAAGAGCAAGGAAGTGGCTATATGTAAAATGTTGCATGCATGCATTACCTAAACATGCACAACAATTATTCCTGTTACCAATGCTATAAATCAAAAGGTTGCATTCTGCGAAAACATCTACCATCGCGCATAGCCCAACATAGAATTTTATTTTGTATAAGCAGCCGTGTTTATTTCTCGAATTGGTTACTCTGCCTGTCAACTCACGCATCAGTGACAAGATTCCACCAGACTATTAGTTAAAGGGTGTTGTCTTGGCTGGCCAGGCTCGCACAATAGGCGAATCCTCTTTAGCTTCATCTGCGTAAAGTACATCCTTCCCTCAGATCGGGAGAAGAATCTCGGGGTGCTTCTGCTCTTGGCGTGCACACGAGGTTAAAATGCACAAGATATAATTGCACAAAATGAAGAAAAGCCCAATTTTCGACATACATGCTTCACCCTGTGCTTCAGAAACAGAGAAACTGGCACATTGGCAAGCATTAGCAATAATATTTGAAGGAAGTTGTTTCGCATTATGAAGTCATGATGTCTGTATCCATAAACATTTAGATTCACCCCCTGTGAGCGAGAGCCTTGCCAAATCTCAGCCCATTATTCTTTCTGCTGAGTGATGGCTGATGCATAACTGCTGATTATACACTTGACACAAGCAATCCAAAGATACAGTGTGTAATTGTTTCCCTTGTAACAAAATGCCACAATCCACTGACAACTCTGTGTTTGCAAAGGGGAATTTCTTTTGTCCCAGTGTTCCTGTCCCATCACAGCTCTGACACTTCAGGACATATCCGAGGGGGCGAGTGGTCCACGCGGGGGTGACAATTGGGCGTGCGTACATAACCCACAGACAAAACAAGCACTTGGGAGACACAGCAAGCTCCCGGCTCATTTTCAGCAACAATGAAGTCAAGTATTTGAGGTCGCAGGGTCGCTGATGTCGATGAAGGCTTCTGGCAGAGTGAGATCATGGTCAGTGTGTGTTGGACCTCCTCAAGAGCCAAGCATTAGTGGGACAAGTGGATCGAATGTTTCACTGTTGTAGATTTAATCACATGTCTCAAAATTTGTACTTGGGGAATCTACTTGTGTCATTACAGAGGGTCACTTCAGTTCAAGAGTTTTGTGTTTTTTCTTCCATATATGCCTTGCATTCGAGTCTGCAAGTTATCTATGTGACAGATTTGTGGACAAGTTGGCACCACGTAATGAAATTTAGACCTCAGTGTAGATTGGACATGTTCTTATTTTAATAGGAAGATTAGGTGTAAAAGGAGTAAGCCTCAACATAGTTTAAGACAAACACAAGATGTTAATCCAGTGGTTCTCAAAACACTTCCCAAAAGTTCCACCTAAGAAAATACTTGGCCATCAAGGAACCATCAGATCTAAACCAGGCCTTAACTGAGACTAAATCAGGACAAGAAAGAACTAAACCCAAAGAAAGACAAAGCCTTCAATGAAATGTTATAATCAGACTAGACCCCAAAGCCCCCAGACCACAGTTTGGGACACAATGTCTTAAAGGCCTTGAACCCGATTTGTTTTTGTTTACAAATAAAGGCAGCCATAGAGTAAAGTTTAAACTGTTAGTTGTGGTCCTAACTCATTCCAAAGTTTTCTGACATCCCAATTCTTCAAAGAGACGGGTTTATAAGCACGTTTCATAATGTTCATGGAGTAAAGTAGAGCTTTACTGTCGCGCTAATGCTAACAACTAGCCAGCGATATTCACAATCAGTCACATTTTTTACTGAGCACAGTCCTTTTTTTAACAAAACAAGTGTCATTCCAATTCTAGAGGGAAAAAACTCAGGCTTATGGCCTTTAATCGGGAGTATAATGCTTTAAAAAAGAAAAGGCCATCAGAAATGAGCACTTATTGTGGATATTTAAGGGTCAAACATCTACAATGTACAATTTGGGGGTTAAATCTGGTAGATGCTTCACTTCTATCATGAAACAAGGTTGCTTAAGTTCAGGAACTTTTTATATAACCGTATATTGCTGTAAAATGTCATGGTTTTGCCATCAGAAAGCATGACTTGCCATTGTGAGGACATATTCTATTTTGAGTAGTTTTATGTGGTTACCCTTCTTCCCGTACGATATGCATTCGCTTCAACACTGCAGACGTCACAGCGTGTCCGTGAGCGGCCTGTAACAACAAAGAGGCTGCACTCTGAATTTTCATGAGTTCAAGCTCACTCTAAATTCCCCGACGCGATTGATCGGCTGTGTATTCTGGCAACCCTGTGCTTTCAGTAGCTTTAAGTTATGGAAGGGCACACTTTTCTTTAGGTCAAGGTAAAGCACTGGAAGAATTATCCGACTGTCTATCAAACAAAACCACAAAAGATTTTAATTGAGTTAAAGTATACCATCTCAGTGTGCGTATACAACTTGTCAAAATATATAGCGTTACATACTAATCCTATTTTTGGTGAAGGTCCCAGTCTGTAATGGCCACACCAGATCTCCATGTCCGAGCCAGCGCTCCATTTGGCTTGAATCTTACAAAGGTTTAGTATCGTGGTTTTATTGCATGGTCTGTTTTAGCATATAGAGAGCTCTATTCAAAAAGGGTCTTTCGTTGTTAAGTGTTTGCCAGTGCATGTAAGGTGGTGACAGTTGTTCTGTTTGAGACACAGGGAAATGTCTCTGGCAGTTGCGTTGTATTTTTCTGCCATCTATTGGACTGCGGGGAAACATCACTTTGCATGGTTTTAATACAACGTCTGAATCGATTTTTAGCAAAGATGGAAAGGCAAAAAATGTGGTCATGATTTGTAGTGTGGTGCAATTATTGCCCATGCCATTCCAACGGGGACGGGAGATGGCGAGTAAAATCCTTTTTTCACACAACATAAACGCATCAGATTCTGAGCAATACTTTGTTGCAACAGCTGCAATACAACAAGACTGGAAAAGAAAGTTACACACATACAATTGTACATGAAAAAAACAAAACAGCGACAGAGTTTTTGCAATGTTGGTTACATTTTATCTACTTTAAGGTAGGGTTTGTAGGCGTCTTCTTATTATCTAATTTAATAATAATACTGTACCAATCCATCTCCAGAATGAGACAAAACCCATCAAATATTAATTGTTGATTTATTCAGGCAGGCTAGTTGCCTTATGTTTAAGTTCTTTGTATTTGGTTCCCACACTTTTTGTTGCCAAATCCTTTGACTAGAACTAGTTGTTAAGTATAAAAGGACTTTCTCTCGTCCAAATTCTCCGCATCTGCCCCCAATCAAGTCCCAATAGTGAAGGCCAATTGTTAAAATGGCAAGGACAAAAAAGGTATTAAGTTGCGTGTGGGTGTGTCCCCAAACTTATACTTGTCGCCCAATTGTCTTATCTGCCAAGAGCGCATAAACTTTCTATTAAAGACAAGATGACGTCTGCATTATTAATACTGGCTGTTATATGCTTCCAATGGCATTGTAAAAATAGAGAAATCTAGCATTGTATTAAACTAAAACGTATTATTGAATCAATAATGTACCAAATAGTTAGTAAAATGGTACGCAAGAGGAATAAATCCCCCAAATGTATTAAAAGAACTCACTTACATCCTCTAACATGTGTTGCGGTGAAAACCAGGGTCAGAGCCAGGAAAAAGAGTGAGTGGGTGAGTGGAGGAGCGGGGCGAGCACGTGCCTCCTGAGGCCTCCCATCCCCGGCCCGGGACAATCAGAAACACTGCCGAGACCGCTACCTCTGACCGCTGCAGATACACACAAACAAACACTGCGCAAATCACCATTCTCCTAAATAGTCTTTAAACCATTACCCATCAAGGCCACTCAACTTAGTCAGACCTCCAGAGCTCCATCTTGGCTCAGGCCAGCGGATCAGGCAAAAGATATTTGCTCATTTGTCCCTGCACTCGAATGTGGTTTGGTAACGGTGCTAGAGCCAGCTGCTGCTTGAATCCAGTTCACTCTTGCACTCGGGGCTTTTCGGGATAATGTCCACCCACTGTGCAGCTTCTGAGCGTTCCTTTGGTGACTTCTCTCATAACATTGTGTTCAAAATGACATGTTGTTCATGAAGACAAAACAACAAAATGAATGCTTGCTTGTACTTTCTTCACATTTACCAAGTGTTTGCTCAGGTGTAACATGCTAAGAAAAAAGCTGTATGCTATTTTCCAGTTTGCTATTTAGCGCCTGTCTTGATAAATGACCCCCCTTTTGTCTTTTCTATTATATTAAATCTTCTTCATGAATATCTGGCCTTTACTTGATGGCCAGTGTGCCAATTCTGGACATGTATTTTAGTCGTAGGTTCAGCCTCCTCTCTGTTTAATGCAGCACTTAACACAAAATACGAAGGATAACTTCAATAAAGCAAAAATAACACCGATGTTGACTTGGGGCCACAAAAACATACTCAGTCCATCTGTGGACCTTTCTGATGTGGGGTCCCGGACCGAGCGGCTACAGTCCTGCCTTAAACCCATCACTGTGCAGTTCTTCTGGCCTCAATGCTTGGTCCTCTCTTTATTGTCTTTGAAGCATCAGAAAGCTATGGCCACAGTGGTGATTGCTGTCTCAGTCGGTCACTTACCGACATGTGCGTGGTTTACTTTTGTCTGACGTGCCTGTTTGATGGAGGGTGTTATGGTCCACTGCCAGGAGGTTTGAAGAGCTTCATGGGCCGTCTTTATTCTTGTCCCCTCCATGTTCTTAAAAGACAACCTGGTCAATGTCCTCAACCTTACATTTGTCCTGCCTCAAGTTGTTCTTGTTTCACTCATTTACCAAACCATGTCCCCTCTCATTAAAGTGCATATGACAGGTTTTAATGCTTTGGAAAATATGACTTATTTAGAAGGGTAACATCTGTTGTAAGTCATAAGTATCATTTAATTTCAATGAAGCAGCAATTTTAATGAAGCTACTGACAGGAAGTGACATGGACAGAGGGTATGTCACTTCCTGTCAAGTGTCCAATGAGGAAGTGAAACTATAAACATCACACAAATGTCAAACTAATGAAAGCTGGGTAAAATCTTAAATATAATTGTGTTCAGTCTGTTTTAGCAAAAGTTGTGTCTAATGTGTCGTATGCATTTTAAATGTCCCAAATAAGAAAACTTTGCACTCACAAGTTTCTGATTGGATTATTGGCTTGACATTTAAATCAAAATATCCAATATTACACTTTTTATCAGTCAATTAAATATTGGATTTGAACATGACATAGCTTGTACATAATGAAATAATGAAAAGATAAATGTCCCATCTTGACTGTTTGTGCTGCATTTATTACTACTATGATGTCAGTAAGGTCGAAAGAGAAAACTAGTTTATTCCAGGTATAACTAGTTTAACTTACTTGCCTGGAAGGTTTTAGTTACTATACCTCTTTTAAGCAATCATGTATAAATGCTGTATATTCAGTGCATTCAGAAACACAGCTAGGGCCGATAGTGGGGGCCATTTTGTAATATTTGTCTACTCTTTTGGCCTTTGACAAGGCATCAGACAATGGAAAAAATCTACAGAATGTTTTAAAATCTTTATGGAAACAAGACATTCCA
The DNA here is from genome assembly GCA_021464625.1 of Proterorhinus semilunaris. Classification (NCBI taxonomy): domain Eukaryota; kingdom Metazoa; phylum Chordata; class Actinopteri; order Gobiiformes; family Gobiidae; genus Proterorhinus; species Proterorhinus semilunaris. Next base: position 22,507,722 of record CM038356.1, on the reverse strand, counting down.
CCGAGTCAAAGTCACCTAAGTTTGATAGTCGTATTTGTAACGCTTTGTTTTCCGGCTTAATATTGACACATCTTATTTCCTGCCGTGAGTTACGACTTAATCCCCAATATGGCCCACACTTTGCTACTTTTGGGAAACTTTTGGCATAATGTTTTTTAACCACAGCCCAAAATAGCCAGCCCTAAAATGCTTAAAACAATAAAATAAAATTGCTTCAAATATTGGAAAGGAAATTGGAAATACTTTCTAAATTAAGCATTCAAATTTTACACCAAGACGAACAACAAGTAGGCGCCATTGTCTATAATAATGTGTATTTTGTAGAAAAAAAAATACAGAACAATGCATGATGTCAGAAAGAAAAGTGATTTTTACATGGTTAATAAGCAATACTCTTATAGTATAAAAGCAATAAACTTTCATATCACAAAATGCATGCGCTTTCCACACAAAAAGTACAACAATCCGTCAAATAATCTACATAACGAGGCCACCAATGCATGTCTAAATCGTGCCGAGCTTGTCGGTAAAAAATGACCAGGAGTGCTATGTTATTCCGTTTGCAGCAACATTCAAGGCACTTACACGTGCTCAAAGTGTACAGTGTTGAAGATAAATGTCCCAATAATACAAATACAGAGTGGCAGAGGTCTTTGCGCTCTTCAGAACCAGAATTCGGAGACAAAGACGTGAACGTTGATGACATTTTGGCTGGACTCGCCCTGGGAGCCGAAGTTGCGCATGAGCAGTTTCAGGACGGTGGAGAGCGGACCAATCAGGGGCTTTACCTGACGCACCACCCCTGCAAGCACAGAGACAGGACATGAGTGACAGGCAAACAAACACCATGACATGTGTCCTCTGTGTGAAGACACCAACCATCATTACGAATATTATGTAGAGCATTTGTGGGAACACTATTCCATCTGCAGAAATACGTTGATATCATTGGTTCTCAGACTTTTCCACAGAACCACACCACCATGGTTTAAGAAACACTGAATTAAGATATATTTATTCGCCCCATTATGGTTTATTCTCATCATTGACTCATCCGTCATGAGCGACTCATCCTTTGAGATTCTCTGGTGTGGTCCATATAACAAAGCAGGAAAACCTTTGATCAGCCATAATGAGCCATTCCCTGTGTCTTTTGGGACAGGGGCATTGTATCACGGCAGAACTCCAGATGAGCTCCCCTTCCTCCCCTCTCTCCTTTCTCCCTCTCTCTCCCTCGGGGGCCTGGTTTTGTGGCACCGCGGCTGTGGCCCACCAGTGTAAATGAGTCCCATGTGTTTGATGGAGGGGAGCTGGTGCAGTCACGCGATAGCCATTTCTCTAGGAATACTCTGGGAGGGACCAGTCAACGGAGCTCTTTTTTTCTGTCACTGTTTTTGCCCCCTTCACGACCCATCTGTGCAGGCACGCGGCGGATTCCGGGAGATTTCGGCGATATGCGCTCGAGGAGTAAATTGCAGAGGCCCACACTCCTGCCGCCGGTGCCCCTTGTTTGGATGTTTTGGGGCTCTGTTGCGTAGTGACAATAGACGGGGCGAGAGGGGCTGGAGTTTTATTGTTTCCCAAGCGCCATCAGAAAGAGCTATTCCATGCTTAGGCCTAACAACGGACATAACATCAGACAAAATGACATGGAAAAAGACATTTGGTACATGCAAGAAAAGGGGTGGCCAATGTAGTAATTTTGAAAAGAATTTGGCCACTGGGTGTTACAAGCTCGAAGGTTCATAGAAACGATGGGATTGCCACTCGCGGCATCCAATAAAAAGGATCACACTGACCACATACCTACTGACTAAGATCTGTAGAAGAGTGTACAACACTATGATTTCTTCACAGAACAGATTTCCAAAATACAAAAGACTCATTTATTACCCTACAGAGACAATAGTGTCTGTACCAACTTTGTTCCCCCGTTTGAATTCTGCTATTGATTAGAAAGTCGGGTGAACTAAAATCTTGCATCATTAGTCACAGAATCTGACAATGGGCAGTAAAATTGAAAGAGAAACTATTTTGACAGTTAAATAAATACAATTTTCATGTGGCCCATCAAAACAGAGCAATATGTGGAATGTGTCTGAACTGCTAGTGATTTGTACATTCTGTTTGTGTGGGAGGCAGTTTGACAAAATTTATTTTTCTAAATTGAAAAATCTGCTGAAAGCCAAGTGTTTTGTGTCCACTGTAATACCACACAATTGACAGTTTCAGAGTTGTCTCTCAGCGACCTGCTGTGTTGGAAGTGGAGACAGACTGGGGCGTAATCGAAAGCAGTGCATCAGGGCAGCTGGCGGCAAGATGTGAAGCAAAATGTATTTTTCCGCGTAACACATCTTTAGTAGAATATACAATGTCATTTAGGAGTTTGTGCTGTATAATGGCTTGGATTTATGAAGCTCTTTACTGTCTTAACAAATGTCTAGGTCGTCATGAATTCAATGCTCAGAGGCCTGATGGAAACGAGGCTGCCAATACGCGCCAACAGCCGTCCGACCATCACCAAACACTTACTCACACACACACACACCACATTCCTCATTAGGCAACGCCAGTAAAGTGTCTTGCCCAAGGACATAGGAACTGTATGCAGCACTGTCCAGAGCTGCGATCGCACCATTAACCATTTGCTTACAAAATGAGCCACCATCGCCTTATGTCTTTCTTGAGGCCAATGCTTATACACATTTTACGTAGGACTCTTTTGCAGTTCAAGTTTTTACATTTATTTTACACGTAGAATCCGCCCAGATTTAGTCTTATTTTATCACGTTTTGTTCTGGTTTAGTCCCAATATCTTCACATAGTTTGATCCTGGTTGACTGGGGGGATACTTACATACAGAATGGGAAGGTAACATGCCGGAACCTTTGACTTGTTTTGCATGCGATCTTATGCTTTGTTTATACAACCCTCCATGCCTGTGGTAAAGGGAAAACCATCCAAGGTTGATACTGTTGTACCTGACCTCTCGGGTACCTCTAAAGCATTATGTCCGCGTGTTTCCTTAAGCCGTCAGAAGGACATTCTGCGCAGGGGAAAGCATTAGCTAACAGCCGAGACCCCATACTGACATGAACCTGAGGTGAAGCCACAACCGCACACTCATCTTTAGCAGCCGCCACAGAGCAGGTTGTCTCTGATTAGCCTTAGTACACTCCGCCTAAAAATCAAATGAATAAACATAAGGAGATCTGGAAAAATTGAAGGTAAGTTGCATGTCATAAGGGGCTTCCGCTGTATATCCCATCGGTGCACAATGGTGGAAAGGGCTGCAGCGTTTTTTCCACTTATGGCAGTGGGATGGTTTATTCTGATGAAATACTAGCCATGTTTCAGGCGTTCAGTAAAGATTACACTTTCTTAAATAAACTTTTGGTTCCTCCGCCCACCTTGGTCCACTAAACCAGGATGTAGCAGCTAAGCCGAAAGTTAAAGCAACAACGTGAGGAAACTGGCAGGACGCATTTGTCATCTTTCATGACCACAAGGGTTGCAATATTGAAGGTTTACATGTAAACAGTGACATTTCAGGGTTTTTCTGGTTTGTACATCTCAGCTTGCAAGTAAATGACAAAATCCAAAATGAGCGGGTTTTGCACCAGAGACAAATGAACAGTGTGTGTTGGCCTCACCACAGCCTCATGTGCTCTGTATAATGACACACTGTAGGCGCTCACAGCTGCAAACCACTGGAGAGCGGCCAGGTGCCCGCCGCATCACAGCACAGGAGGCCGTTACAGGGAAGTGAATAATTCTAGGTACAGAACAAGTTTGGTATTAAACTTTCGAGTACAGTCACATCAAAACAAATTTGTGTGCAATGTGTGGCATTTGCAATGCCACACATTGCTGAAGAGTTAGATCACACTGTGCCATCTTGCCTAAGCGTTGTGCGTTTAGTGACGGAAAATCAAACCAAATCTTGAAGTATATATCAAAGAGACATGAGGATCATGGTAAAAATGTAAACAATAATAATTCTTGTTTTCTTGGAGATAACAAAGCATAAAACCACACATTTCTGAGTTAATGAACATCTTAAATAACGTTATTCAAACAAACTTACAATAGGTGCAATTATTTATATTTAAAACTACATGCACACAATATGTGCAAATTTAATATTATGAAATCGTAACATCAGTAGGAGTTTTTCCATCAAATGATTTGACCGAACTAGTGTGTGGACTGTTCCAAAAGGAACGGCCAAAATGCACTGCTAACTAGCTCCCCCGTCACACCATTAGCAAAGCGAGCAATTCCAGCAAATGTTTTTATATTCCATCAACACATCTAATTTATAATCTTCTCAGATTGCTTAGCAAAACATAACAACCCACTGTGCAATTGTAAGTGCATAGGCCTCCTGGAAGCAGTGTTTACAGCCCGAGGCACTGGCAGAAGGCGGGATGGTCAGGATGGGACATCCAAACATGAGATTGACCGCTACACAATACAGCTGGGATGTGTAGACCAAAATGCCGGTGAATGTGGCTTGATATTTTAAGGCCAATTAACAGTGAGTCATACTGAGATCTATCAAATGGTCCGTGGGTCTTTTTTGGACGGTGCCACTCATCGTCCCGGGACCTGCTGGGGTTTTTTCTTGGACGTGTTTTGGTTTTAGAAATTGCACCGGAGCAGCTGAGATGACATAACATGTGCCATTATCTTCACCGCAAACTTTGCACAAGATTACAACAGGCCTCATATCACTGGCCTGAAGAAGAGACTGAACAATGAGCAATAAAACACAAACATGTATAATGATTTTGATTCCTTTAAATCCACACTGTGAGTTAAAATTACTTTAGGTCCAGTTTTTAAGAGCATTTATGAGCACATATTAAACATGAGGGTAAAATAAAAATAAAGTAGATCAGAGCCTCTTAATAACAGGGACAGCTTTATTGCTTGCCTAAAATACTGTGTAAGTATCTGTTTAACTGTGTGTCTAATATGTGTCTTTAGGTATTCTAGTCTATACACTGTTTGTGAAGAGGGAGGCCTCTACATGTTAAAGAATAAGGAGACCATATTCACTTTTACTTCCGAATGTAACTCTTATGATGAGACTTGCAGACTGAGAAGCCAAATACTTCCTGGTGTGAAAAATCCTGACAACTACTGCTTTAGACAGTTTAGTCGCGTGTTTATCTCCGCTCTTGTCTTCCTTCACTCAACAGCGCAACCACAAACTCCTCTGGACCCGGCGTCGGGCCTCACACCGCCCACCCCATTTCCACCACCCTCTTTGGACTACCATGGCAGCTACCTGCGCATACAGCGGGCAAGCTTTCCGACTGCAATTCAGTCATCCCACAGCACCAGTTGACTGCGCAAAGTATGCAGTGGTCAGGACATTATCCTCACTACTGCTGCATTTTGTCAAGATTATGATAAGGCCAAAGATGACACAAAAGATTTTATGGCCCACTAAATTTCATTCATGTCAAATTACTACTAATAAACAAGGAGAACTCGACTGGCTGTTTGATTACATGCATTAATTAAGAGTTATGTCCACTGATATGGTTCAGTCAACTTTATGGGCCGAGAAGTAGGTTAACAAATCATGTATTTTATGTGAATATACAATTTGTCATTCTTATGAAGCAATTGCAGACCACCATGGTGTTCTTTATGCAGTTTATATTATTATTATCCAATGGTTGCTGCTTGGTTAAGATTGGAATAACAGAGACTAGAGGGTGTCCTCCAGTCACTTAATTATTTTAACTTTATGGCTTTAAGGTTAAAGAATCCACTGTTGTCAGTTGTAATTGAAACTGAAATGATTTGATTGGTTTCAAACAGTTATTTTAACGCAGAGGTTAGGGCTAATGTCTGCACATGGCTTTAAGAATCCCCTCGATGTGGCGGCATTGTGAAATAGAATGATGGAAAACCAAACATGTAGAATGGCGTCACATATTTGTTTTTAGCGAGCAAAGATGAACATGATCTCTGTGTGTCGTCAATTGACATGATGTTTTCAAATCGTGGCTAACTGAGAAGAAAAGAAAATATCTAATTACAAACATCACTTTTTCATTCAATAGCAAAAGATTCTGTCCTCAAACACCAATGTGTCCAAAAACAGGAGGAAAAATGTTGCCTTGAGCACATTCCTGTTCATTAATGGAGCCTCACGGAACTGTGACAACACTGTTGGAGATTCTGGAAGCAGCACTTCCCAACAATGCAAGACATTTTCACCTGTTAGTTACACAACAGTGGCATTCCTGAGCAACAAAATAGGGTCATTTCTCTTTTTGGAAATGTGTCAGCCAAAGGGTGCTAACCATCATGTCCAGAAAGCATCCGACAGATTTGGGGCAGAAACAGCTCTTCAGAAACTGACTTTTGATGTGGTGAATACAGTTCAAATGCTCTAATGCTTGGCGAGACACTCAGGCCTAGGGGAAATGAAACAATACAGTTAACCACATGAAGAAACAAGCCAGGATAATTCTGCACATTCTTTCTCATTTTTCCTCTTTCATTGTGAGTATCATTCTTACTGACTTAAAAGACATACTGTACATATTTTTCTTGTTGCCATAAACAAAGAATTTCTCCCCAAACCCTCTTTATACAGTTAATCCACAGGCACAGAAGATTGCAATTACAAAAGAAACAGCGTTGCGTCACATAAGAGACATATTTTTCGTATACATTTTTTGAGGGCGAGCTGTTTGATTATTCAGAAACTTTAGCAGCATAGGCCTGGCATGTTTATTTATGGCAACTCAATGCATAGAATTTAAGGTAAAATATATTGGTGCAACATATGGACCTCCAGCTAAACAGGGGCGAGCCTGGTTAAGGATAGGAGATTGTGAGATATTACCAGGTGCCAGTCTACTCTATGGGCAGCTGTATGGAGTATGGAGGGAATTAAAAAAAATCCCTTGTTAAGCGCTTTGCGTGATTTGAGTCATGAGAAAAGCACTATACAAACAAGAAAACATATAATATTGAGTAATCTTTTCTCTTTTCTCTACTTGCACATGACCCATAATGCAACAATCAAAAACGGAATCCGGAACTACAAAGCACTGCACACGAGTTTAACGAGAGCTTTTTTCCCGATCGACTTTTCAAAATCAATAGATAAAAAGTCTCTAGACCAGGGCCAAATTTGGCCCACAGGGACAATTCCCTTGACCCAGAAAATGAACTACTTTTGCGCCGGTATGATTAATACTAACTCTCTCCCATTCATTCTTAATGGTAAATATGGATGCAGTACACCTTTTGGCCACCAGCGTCAAATTGGGGGCGCTGTTTCTCTCCTTTTGCAAAGTTAAGGAAACACTGTTGTGGTGTCTTGGTGTTTATCAATCACAGAGCGTTGTAGCATCAGCTTTCCCAGTTTTCCAACTTTCATTGCAAAGGTTGTTGACATTAACAAAGGTGTGTGTTAAAAATTGACTTAAGACTTTATGCTGAACTGACACCTTAAAAGTGATCTAATGTGGCATTTTCTTTTAGTTAACAAATGAATGAGGTAAATTCACTGTAGGTACTGTAGGTGTTGTTCTTGTTTACATTTTGCACTATATTGCTGCAATAGTTGATTTTGTTTTACTAAAACTAGGCTTTTGCCATAGTTAACACTTGTATTTTGTAGCATGTTATTTACATATAGAATCAAATGCAAATGTATAGGCTACTGACAAATAAAATAAAGTAACTATAATTATTTGCAGTTTTTCTTGCTTGACATCGCCGTGTTAGGCCCGCGACCCACAGGAACTTTTTTCATTTTGGCCTCGGAGACAAAACCTTTGGGCACCCCTGCTCTAGATGTTGTTGTGACGTCTTGGCTGACACGTCTCTGCAACATTGCGTGGCAGTTGGGACAGTGCCTCTGGATTGGCAGACCGGGGTGGTGGTCCCTCTCTTTAAGAAGGGGGATCGGAGTGTGTGCTCCAATTACAGAGGGATCACACTCCTCAGCCTCCCGGTAAGGTCTCTTCCAGGGTGCTGAAGAGGAGAATCCGGCCGATAGTCGAACCTCGGATTCAGGAGGAACAATGCAGTTTTCGTCCTGTTGTGGAACACTGGACCAGCTCTATACCCTTCATCGGGTGCTCGAGGGTTTGTGGGAGTTCGCCCAACCAGTCCACATGTGCTTTGTGGATCTGGAAACAGCGTTCGACCGTGTCCCTCGTGGTGCTCTGTGGGGGGTGCTCCGGGACTATGGGGTCCGGGTCCCTCTCTTAAGGGCTGTCCGTTCCCTGTATGACCGCAGCAGGAGCTTGGTTCGCATTGCCGGCAGGAAGTCAGACCTGTTTCCGGTGCGCGTTGGGCTCTGCCAGGGCTGCCCTTTGTCGCCGGTTCTGTTCATTACCTTTATGGACAGAATTTCTAGGCGCAGCCAGGGGCCGGAGGGTGTCCGGTTTGGGAACCTCAGAATCTCTGCAGTTGTTGTGTTGGCTTCATCAAATCAGGACCTTTAGCGCGCACTGGGGCGGTTTGCAGCCGAGTGTGAAGCGGCCGGGATGAGGATCAGCACCTCCAAATCTGAGGCCATGGTTCTCCACCGGAAAAATGTGGCTTCCCCTGTTCAGGTTGGTGGGGAGTCCTTGCCCCAAGTGGAGGAGTTCAAGTATCTCGGGGTCATGTTCACGAGTGAGGGACGGATGGAGCGTGAGATCGATAGACGGATCGGTGCGGCGTCAGCAGTGATGCGGTCGCTGTATCGGACTGTTGTGGTGAAGAGGGAGCTGAGTCTGAGGCAAAGCTCTCGATTTACCCATCGATCTACGTTCCCACCCTCACCTATGGTCATGAGATCTGGGTAATGACCGAAAGGTCAAGATCGCGAATACAAGCGGCCGAAATGAGTTTCCTTGGCAGGATGGCTGGGCGCACCCTCCGAGATCAGGTGAGAAGCTCAGTTACCCGGGAGGAGCTCGGAGTCGAGTCGCTGCTCCTTCACATCGAAAGGAGCCAGCTGAGGTGGCATCTGTTCCTTGTCGCCTCCCTCGGGGGGTATTTCAGGTATGCCCTATTGGGAAGAGGCCTCATGGAAGACCCAGGACACGCTGGTGGGACTATGTCTCCGAGCTGGCCTGGTGTCGCCTTGGGGTCCCCCCAGAACAGCTGGAAGAGGTGTGCGTGGATCGGGAAGTCTGGGCATCTCTGCTGAGACTGCTGCCCCCGCGAGTAGCGAATAACCCCTTTCGAATTCTTAATTGCTATGGTAACAATCCTCTTTTTGCACCATGTGTGGAATCCATCTATGTATTTATTTGGGCATGTATAACATGTATAACAGAAGATCAATGTATTCCTGACATAAGTTATATTGATCGTGTTATGGTCTTAACCTAATGACCTTGTTCTTTCTCTCACACACCTGCCCCACATCCATCAACAGGACCAGACGAGACCCTGCTGCCTGCATCAGCGCTCGCCACAATTCAGTCAGACTAACCAAATAGAATAAAAACTATCAAATGGGCCCAACTATAGGTCAATGCTGGAATTGGAACAATGTATCATCTAATGAGATGGCACTGATTAACAAAGCTACCTCAGTTGTGTCCATTGTGTTAGGCATTGATTATTGAATATAGTAATGATCCACCATAGTCATGTGTAAGTGAAATAAAATGTACTCTGTATGACCACAAGATTATAAGTTGATACCACATTAGGTTAGGGCAGACACAACCCTCAGTCTATCTGTAAAAAACACTCAGAGGACAACGCTCAATAGGATAAGAAGTTGATGACTGCTCTGCACTGAAAAAAACATAACACGCTGGGTCAGAGATAGTCTATGGTTGAGCTGTTGCCTCTCGGACTGTTTTTGCTATTTGTCTAGTGTGACTGTGAATGGAGAAAGCATAGGACGTTTTAGCCTAGTCTAAGAAGAGTTCAACTCCAGATCATCTATAATCTCTGAATGCAATAGACTATAATCGAAATGGAAATCTGGTAAATGTTATTTCTGCCTTATAGTATAAATATATAAATTCCTGTGTTGCTTGATGTACTCACCCACATACACCCCGTGCTCTGTCCGCTTCATAATGTCGAAGGCGTTCTCCACATTGCCCTCCAGGATTTCAAACTTGACATCAAAACTGCCCATGTGATAGGTGCCATAGGGCCGCACTGAAGTCCTCAAGAATACTATCTCTGTTGGGTAATTACATTTATCAAGGTTTGTACGTCAAAACACTGAAATATCCGGTCAATTGGCCTGATGTAAGAGGTAAAAAAGGTGCTGACAAATCCACCTGAAGGCTTTCAAAATGAGCCAGTCTTTGATCTGTGCTATAATTTATGTTAATAAGAGAATAATACATGAGATAGATGTCCCTTACCCTCTGGCCTGATGAACTCTCTCATGGTGGCCAGGGAGATGAAAGTGTGGGATATGGAGGTGACTGGGTCCAAGGTACAGCTGTAGTCGTTTGGGAGACAGTTCTTTATGCAGCGAATGATGTCCGCGCGCTGAAGTCTGGGCACTCTGTGAAGAAAGGAAAGTAAGATGCCATAACAACAATCAAACAGATAGACAACATCCTTTTTTTCCCTTTTGTTTCAGATCCAATGGTTTTGGTACAAACATTTTACTTAGTTACAGCTTGATTAATTTAGAATTTTCAACACTTGCTTACAAAACTACTGACCTATGATGTGGAAACTTTTTTTTTTCTCTCTTCCAGATGCACTTTGCCAACTCGACACAAATAAATTGCTTCACTCACACAGGGGGATGATCCAGTGCCTGCTCGGGAAAATATTTGGATTTAGCGCGCATCCCCGGACTTCACATCAGATAATCTCCTTCCGAGGATTTATGGGACGAGGGAGTGTTCTAAAAGTCTCTTAAATTCTGAGGAACATGACCAGACGCCTCCCCAGTCTTTCCCTGGGGCAGCACCCGTACCATCATTTAGAGCTTTGTTTATTTCAGTCTCATCAGTGACAGGGTTGAGGGGTTGGGAGGAGCGCTGTGCGGAGGATCCTAAATCCACCTGAAGTATCACCACTCACTACCTGTCTCAGTGGTTTTAACTCATTAGCGGATTAATACATCAAGGTTTGTCTTTGCTACATGAGGCTTGTGATTATGGGATGGGGGTTTGCAAGGTGTGGAAAAAAAAATAGTGCTCCAAAGTGTGCTTTAACAGCCTATGTGGAGTATGATTTAATTAATGGACAATCATTTTATACCAGTGCAATTGAGGATTCAACAAATTGAATATTTGGAACTTTGTTTAAAGCCACACTGTGGAACATTCCCAGACACATGTTGCTACGTCACAGACAGCTTTCCATGGACTAAAAGTGAGCAGTAGCTGATCAATATCTGTCTTTAAAAGTTCCACACAGCACTTCCACACATACATGGCATTTTTCAGTTGCCAGAAGGTTTTAATCGAGCTATGTTTATGCTGTACCTCATGGTTGTAGTAATTTCAATTGCCTCTGGATAAATGAGCAGTTAGTAACTGTGATTTCACTTCAGGTGCAGTGTGACATTATTTGCATTAGAAACATTATTCAAAATGGGGGGGTGGGAGATTTTTGTCATGTGACTTACAAAAAACTATTGACAAAACTCAGTGAAAACATAAACAAACATGCCAGCGATAGGAAACATGCTTGTAATACGTCAGCCATGGCTATTTCTACAATAGAATAGAGGCCCTAATGAATGGGAACCTCATGTTCCGCTTAAAATGTTGTCAAAGCACCAACAGTTACGAGTAAGGCTGGAGGAGAAGCCTTACTCTGATCACAGGTTGTTATTATTTGCCCCAACAATCACACATGTCAGGGAGTGTGGCTAAAAACACCAACAAACAGCAGTTTACCCTCAATATCACAATATAAGTTTTCAGGTTAAATGAAGAAGCTCATAATAACCACTGGACTTGAATGCGCTACATAATTTGAGTCTCCTGTCAAAGTTATGCATACAATACTGTGGCTCGTTTTAGGTTGAAACATAGGGGGAAAAAACTTTTTTCTTAATGATGTAGGAAATACAAGCCCTCTCCTTGACATCCAACATGTTAAATTTGACTTCCTTCACACAGGAGACGAGCTGGTTATATTGGGTTATGAAAACAGCCAGGTTGCCATATATAAGAACAGTTAATGTGCATGGCAGCCGTATAGCCACACTGTTGAGATCTCTCTGGGCTTCCTCAGGGGAGCCATAGGCCTAAACCACGGTCCGAGCTTTTGGGTTTGCACTCCTCCTTTCATACGACGAGCGAGGAGAGAAGACATAAAGTCAAGCCACCGCTGGGTATAGGGGCTTGTAATTAGCAATTAGTGAGTGGGTCCAAGTTTGACTCTGGCCTGGGCCAAAGCCACAAAATGTTCTCTATAGTTTGTAATACTGTGGCCTGAGCAGCAAAAAGGGCTGTATGGGTCTCTGGAGGACGAGGTGAAAATGCTCTTTTGGGCAAAGAGTAAATTTATGAGAACATAATAAGGACCCTTTTACACTGTCCCACACAAAAGAGGACCTCGACGAGGCTGCAGCAAGTGCAGCCAATGTTTTGGTGTTCGTTTGGACGTTGTGTGTGAGCCTGTTTAGAAGTGTGTCAAGTGTGTTACTATGTAATAACAATTTTGAACTTGCAGTGTTATTACAAGATCCGGCTCTACAATGCCTCTTTACCCAAATTAATTTTTTATTTCAATATCTACAATGAAATTTGGCAAGACATGCGTGAGAGACAGAGAATTTTGTGTACTTGAGTACTTATTTAGCAACTTTCGCTTGCAACTTATGCAATATTATTTTAAAAATCTCTTACTGCTCGATCTCCACCCTGTTCTAAGTGTGCTTAGAGTATATTGAGTATGACTTCTTCATCTCTCCATGCCTCACGTGGCCCAGCCCAGCAGCAAAACCCCAATAGTTTTCAGACCAGAAAGAAAAACAGACTTTTTGGATGAAAGTCTTATGGTCAAGCGTAGGGCCCGTAATTATTATTTAGCCAGCACATTGATAACGCCCCAACACAAACACTGCAGGGCATCAGTCATACTGCGCACGCCGATTGCTGCCGTACCACAAATTGTTCAGACCACCGGCCAGAGCCCCGGGCCCCATAACTCACTGTCAGGGGAGAAGGGGGAAAAATCTGCTCCAACGATACACAATACTTATTTTAAGGAGGGTGCCGCTAGGGACAGTGCATCCTCGCTGGGTTGGACGGGTTGGTTTTGACAGCGCAAGGGGAGAGGGGAACCTGGGACATCTGAATGCAAACCACAGCCCCAAGCACTACTTTCATGTCAGGCTATGTTTACTAAGCCACTGGATCCCTTTGCATGTTACCAAACCTCCAATACCTACAGTGGGTTCAGGAGGCATTCATATTAGATTCATTCTTTTGTCATACTGAAAATGTTCGATTTGTTATCATTTTTACTGTTGAGAAAAGGTACTTTGGTCATGGGCAACGAGTATAATTTACCACATAGAAATATGTGTCTGAAAACCCACTGTGTTTGTATCTTTAAGGGTTTAGACTGTGCAGTGAAGAGATTGGTAATATTGAGTAACTTTCTTAACTTTCCCATTAAATTGTACCTGTAAGAGCAGTGATTTTGTAGAAACTGTACAACTTCAGACTCTATTCTGGCTGTCTGCTTCACTGGCTTGGAGTTTGAAGTGAAAATATTCTGAGATTTGTAAGAAAACCCAAAACGATAATTGATGCATTTATAACTCAAATTAGTAATAGTTTGGACAGAATATGAATTATTTAAAGAAATGTGACACGCTTTGTGAAATCGTGTGGTAGGGATTTTGTAAGAAATGTAAACACAAGCTGCTATCAAATTCATTACTTTGGGAGTATAACTGCTGGACTGAATCAGATCCTGTGGTGATAAAGCTTAAAAACTACAAGTGAGTTGTTGAACATGTGTTATTTCTATTTAAACTTTAATAGAAAATCGTTCACCCAGCATTAAAACCATAAAACACTCCCAAAATGTCAGGCTTTATCATGCAACTATCATCAAATTACACTGCAGCTGGACTATGACAAATTTGGGTTTAGTCTGACCGGCAGCTCCACCTTGTGGCTGCCCTGAAGCATTACTTCAAATACATTCCTCAACTATTGATCTCAGCTATTGATCTATCCATATATCCAAATCCAATAAGTGAGTGTTTATTATAAACCCAATTATCAAGAAGGTTTCTATTGTTCTATAATAACAACCATCAGTTGTTGTCAGTTATTCCAGTAGTGGGTTGTAGGGCACTCGGGGCTCGTCCTGAGTGACAAACACCAGCACTTTGGCCAGGTAGGAGCTGAGTGAGTTGTAGCGCTGCAGCCTCAGCTCTACAGACAGTTCAAAGTCCTGGGGTTTGTTGATGAGTTTTGCCACAGACAGGACACCTCCCGTGGGCGTCCGATCCGTCTTGAAGAAGCCGCCCTCGTTCCCCGCCTTAATGGAGATCTGGAGGTCATCCCCCAGCAGCGTCTGGGACGGGCCCATGCGGAAGATGTTGGTGAAGACGGGGATGTTGGTGGGGAAGGTGAGGAAGTAGTGGGTTATTCTCAGCGGCATGGCCAGGCAATCGACAGACTCATTGCAAAGCAAGCGTTCACATCGACTGTGAAAGAGAGAAAGACAGAACAAAACAGGCACAAAGAGAAAAGAGGAGTGAATTTCACTTGCCGTGCATCACATGCAGTGGAGGATCACCACATTAGCAACATCTCAATGAGTGCATCGTTGTGTCTTCAGTCGAGACATGCAAGGCATTCCTTCTGCCTTCTAAAAACATTGTCAATAAGATCATGCTAGGGACAAATTGAACATGCACAGCCTTCATTTAAACTAGGACCAAGTTATCTAAAAGCTTAATACTGTCTACTGCACTTAACAGGTGGTACGGGATGAACTAGGCAATGCTTTGACTGGATTTTTAAAAGCTTTGGGCAGTTTGTTGCTAACCACTTACATTTTAGTTTTCACTTTACTTATGGTTCAATGAAGAATTAAAAAATGTAAAAAAAAAAATGTTGTGGCTACTGTGTTTTTACTCACGTTTCCCCCACTTTACGGTAGTTCTGAGGACAATCAAATGACAAACATCTGAATCCTCCCTGAACATTGAAGCAGCTCTGGTCCACTGTGCATGTGTGAGTTGCTGCCACACATTCATCAATATCTGAAACAAATAGGATGTATTTTCAGTGTTTGGGGTCACGTATTACAAAAGTAACGAGTTACACAAATATATTACTTTTTTCAGTAACTAAGGAATGTAACACAAAAACTGGGAATATATTAGTCATTACATTTCAAGTAACTCGAGTTACAAGAGCATCTAAAAACGAAAAATGCCAAACTTCCCCCAAATAAAATGCAGCACACCAGATCAAGTTGGACACCGGTGTAAGATTTGCAGTTGCATGCAGTTAATGTCATCAAAACAAAACACGAGAATGGGTGAAAGTTAAAGAAAAGGAAATCTCTGACAGCACTTCTGCTCCTTGACATTATTGCTACATTCAGGATATATTTTGCCAAAAGTAACTCAATGTAGTGTAACTCAGCTCCATTTTTGAAACAGTAATATGTAATACAAACATATTACATTATTAGAGCTGTAATCACTAATATAGAATGTATTAAAATGTTTAAGTAACTTACACAACACTGTGTATTTTTTACAAAAAAAATCTCACCTTGGCAGCTGCGACCATTAGGGGCGAGAGTGTAACCGCTAACAGGGCAGGAGCAGTGGAAACTTCCGGGCGTGTTGTGACAGCGATATGAGCAGATATGGCCACCAGTGGGCAGTGCACACTCATCAATGTCTACAAATGGCAGGAGAGGCAAGTGAATGTGGGCCCAAAGCTCAAAAAGGATATTATTTTATATGATGCCATAATCAATGTCCTCTACCTTCACAAGTCATGCCATCAATGTCACTCAGTTGGTAGCCCCTGCGACAATAACACTGGTAGGAGCCATAAACATTAGCACACTCCTGGCTGCATGGGTGGTCTTCACACTCATTCAAATCTACAAAGAAAGAAAAAAATCAACTTGTCATCCTACCATGATATTTATGAATTCCATTTTGAGTTGAAATAAATGTATGTTGTTGTCAGGGTGTGCTTTTCTTACCGTCACAGTTCCTGCCATCAGCTGCCAGTTTGAAGCCTGTTGTGCAGCTACATTTGTATGAACCAAGTGTGTTTTCACATTTGTGAGCGCACAGGCGACCAGGGTAGTGCCTGCACTCATTTATATCTAAAACAATTTGGTTAAATAATTAGGAATGCACTGAATATTATAACATGCACAGGCTTTCTAAGAAAAGTGGAGCCCAGAGTTAAACATTTTAGTCTTGACTTATACCTGGTTTATTCCTCATTCTAGTTTGTTTGCAGAGCATTATCTAGTATTTATTTTCTAAATGTTACCAAGCTGTCAGGAAACCAGGACTGGGTTACAGTATTATAGAACAAGGAATGTACACAGTAAAAAAAGCGTCATTTTCACACAGTACAGCTGGACTTATTCTAGAGAGAGGTCTAAATGGATGCATCAGAATCTGTGCTTTTTCATCACAAAAGTAAAAAAAGATAAATAAATAAATCTAATTTGTAGAATTGCCGGTCTTATTCTATGACATTTCTAGCATGTTGCCTATATTCCCAATAACATAACCTGAACCACACTTAATTCAGTATTACAATAATGGACAAAACAATAGATTACCCACCCTCACACGTTCTGCTGATGCTGTTGAAAACGTAGCCGGATTCACACTCACAGCGATAGGAGCCCACCAGGTTAATACAACCGTGACCCTCACAGACCTTTTCAGGGTTCTTGCATTCGTCAATATCTGACAAATAAAAATAAGAAAAAGTGTAAAAATGTAACACGCTCAGGCTGTTTTGTCCACTAATACTGTCTGAACATGATTTTCCCCACACCGATGCAGCGTGTGCCCTCTTCATTAAGGTGGTATCCTCGGCCACAGTTCACAGAGTTCCTCTGACAGGTGTAGGACCCCACTGTGTTGATGCAGAGGTGTCCTCTGTGGCATGGACTACTCTGGCTTACACACTCATTTATATCTGCAGAAAAGACAGAAGACATTTGATCGTTGATTCACATACGTAATTACATAATTGAGTTACATTCCTGTGAGATTATGCATTATGTATGACAGATAATTTGATCAGTGCACACCAATGCAGTTGCCCAGGGCATCCTGGATGAACCCGGCAGCACACTTCACTTTGGGCAGGCAGCGAAAAGAGCCCTGTGTGTTTTGGCATTCAAACTCGGGGCCACAGTTATGGATGCCTGTCTCACACTCATTTATATCTGCAAGAAAATACCACAACACAATCTGTGTATGACTTTGATCAACGTAAAAGATGTTACCTTAACAGTCCTCGGCCAACTGTTCTGAGCAAGACAAGTGGAAGATTTTCTACATTTGATGCCTTACTGTAAGACCCTACAGGTTTGTTAAGGTTGGGTGAGGTGGGGGAATGTCAAACCTTCACAGTCGTTGGTGTCAGTGAGCTCGTAGCCCGTCCCGCAGCTGACCTCCCTCTGACACCGGTACGACCCCTCTGTGTTGATGCAGCGCTCCCCTCCGCGACAGTTACTGGAGCCCAGCAAACACTCGTTTATATCTATGAACCAGGCAGAAGAGGGTGAGCGCACAGAGTACTTAAATGGCATGAATAAACATATAAATCTGACCGTCACAGCTTTTCCCGTCGGGTTTCAGTTGGTAGCCTTTGAAGCAGCCGCAGGTGTTGTTACCCACGCACAGCTGAGCACAAACTCCTATGAAAAGAACATGTTATTGCATCTAAAATCAGTTTTGAAGTAGATAAGCTTTATCATTTTACCATTGCATTGGTCTGACAGCACAGAGTTGTCTCTGTTTTCTGTTGTTTCATCTTTGTTCGGTACTATGTGGAAAAATATAGCATTAGGATCTGATATCTTAAACACTTAAGAGCTGTTTTAAGTCTTTTTATTTTGTGTGTGATGTAATAGTATGTTAGATAATAGATGTTCCATATTATTATGCCCAACATATCGTAACATATTTCCTCTTTACATTCATTTGTCCTTGTTGTATCCGTCTGGTTGTCACGGGCCCCATCCACGCAGCAAGCGCGGGACACAAGCCCACACTGGTAACTCACTGAGAGTTTATGGTCACAGGGCAGACCCTTCTCCTGGAGGGACTTCCCCACCAGACAGCAGTTACAGCACATCTACAGAACAAACATTATAAAAATGTACAAATAAATCTATGGCAATACGTTTGTCTTACACAGTACAGTTATGACATGGCAATAGGATGGAAACAGCGCAATGAGGAATAAATGATTCCATGTAACCAGTGTGTGTTAAAGCTGGGGTACCTGATTTTTGTGACATATTTTGTTTTGGCCCAAACTTGTTTCTAGCTCTCACAGTTAGGCCTGCCACGATAATCTTTTTTTTAGGACGATATATCATCCTAAAAAAATATCGCGATAAACGATAATATTGAGTATAGTGCAAATACTGTAGGCAATAAAAAGAAAACTGTAAACAACTATTTAATTGAAATGCATTGAACTTCTGACATTCAATATTAACACCTTATACCACACAAAATGCAAACTAGAAGGGTCGACATATTCTAGGACCCTGTATCCATCTGTGCTTCTCAACCTTTTAACATAACTTACACTCTCACCAGGTTCTGTGTTTGAACTAGGGCTGTCACAACATTTACAACAAATAGTCAATATACAGTATCATCTTTAAAAATATCCCAATAACAATAATATTGATATTTCATCTGCACTATTCTGGTTAAATATTTCCTCACAAAAACCCACTTCTGTGACTTCTTCTATATTAAATGTATGGATTCAGATAATACTTTATTACTGCAAAAGTAGAGTAGCCATATGTTGTGTTCTTTTTCCTTTTCTTTTAAAATATAACCTCCTGTACACACGGCCGTCAGAGTGAAGCAGCTTTTTTGGGAAACTTGTTGACTGTTTGTCCAACCGCTACAGCATTTCTCTGGCTTTTGAACAGTAACATAGACCTAAGCACTGAGTAATGTTCTCAGGACTATCGCGCTTGTATTTGGACAGTCGCTAAAGCGCTCGGGGTCCTCTTGCTAACAGTAGCGCTGATTTAGCTTTGATTCACTGACTTGGCGGTGATTTCGTTTCGTTCTCATGTTGGACAAACCTGCAGTTGCATTGATAATGCTATTCTCTCCGTGATGAGTTCTTTTGGCTGGAATTCCGAAAGTTTTCACACGAGTCTCTCTTGCTCCGCGATGCTGTTGGGGATCAGCAATGTCCAGATGGCTCTTTCCCTGCTGGCTACTCGCTTGACTCTTGGAATAAGTGGAAAGTGATATGTTTGGCAGTGCTATCTGTGGAAGACATCGAAGATACTTATCTTTTTGGGCTCATGATAGCAGGGTTCCTTCTTACAAATGTAGGAGTTGCCCTGGTCTATCGCAAAGTTGGCAAACTGGCAGCAAGAAAGGAGACCCCGCTGCTGTCCATGGAAATCAAAGAACATTTCGGAAAAGTCAGCGAGCACCTGATGGAATTACAATGGAATGTAGTCCTTTCTGCTCGGTACGAGGAAGGTATAAGGAAGATGGATTACACCCTGGCTCGGTCTGGAGAAATGTTTCGTGAGGTCACGGGACAGATCTCCGGGCTGTGCAGAACTGTTGATGGACTAAGGACACGGCAAATGTCCGAATAAGTTGGGAACCAGCGAAAAGCGGAAAGCAAAGTGATTTTTTTAATTTTAAATTAAACCGGACAATAATTAATAAGTTTAAGAATGTTTTCTCCAAGGACTCTCTCCTGTGCAATGTAAACTCCCCCCACAAGGACACGCTACGGCGATTAGACATACACAACACTCCAAGGCCAGGAGCCTCCGACATAACACAATACATGACCTGCCCCCTCCCTCTGTCCGCCTCTCACTATATCTTCACCCACCCTCCCTCTCTTATGTACCAATGAAAAGGTTCCAGCGGGTTGTCCGCCCGTAATGTGTATTATCATAATCTTGTGTATAATTGTCTTATGTATGTGCTTTGCTTTATTGTGATTTCTACTTTCAGCAACAAAAGGGGCGCCTTGTACGGCTGCCCTGGTGCGTTTAGCGCATGTGCGCAAACGCACCGAGTAAAATTCCTAGTTGTGAACCTGTTCATAACAATGGCAATAAAACCTATTCTGATTCTGATTCTGATAAACTTCACAGAAAGTGTCGGAATCAGCAGCTCCGTAGTAGCACGGCACTTTGTTTACACCCCTCCTCCCTCCAAAAGCAGCGCTGATGATCTGGATACATGCGGGACACGGCTGATGTGCTCAATGCTGTCTTTAAGCACAGGGAGACGGGTTGGATGGACACTCCTCTCACTCAGCGTTGTGATAGCGTTCATGTTTCTGTAGTTATTTTAAGCACACGCAGCACGTGCATTTATCGAGACTAACATTTTTATCGTCCTTAATTTTACTTATCGAGCGATAACTCGATATAGGAATTATCGCGGCAGGCCTACTCACAGTCCCTCCTGTGTATTCAAATTGTTCAAAGAATGTAATTACATGCACATTTCACACCCATATACAGCATTGAGTGGTGACAAAGTAAAGCAGGGGCAGCCACCCCAAGATAATACCACTAATTTAGATTAGACTTCTATCATCCATTGCTCAAAAAAACTTTAGGTGCAGAGAATACAACAAGGTCTGTATTTTTCTGTGTTCACAACATACTCTGAGGTGGCAAAAATAAATGTATTCTACAACACCAAAAAATCTGTTTCCCCTAGCTTTAACTTATCAGTATGGATGAAGTGTCCTTTCCAACAGCATAACAGTGGGTCAGCAGGTTTATTCATAGAGCACAATCCGATTCCCGAACACAAGGTGACTCAAAGTGCGTCACAGCTATATAACCCCACCACCCCCAAAACGCTGCCAAACTCTTGTTGACCCATTGTCGAAATACAAAGAAGACTGTTTAAGAAATGTGAGACCCTGTGGATTTTCCCCAAGACAAGACTTAATTTATAAATCTAACTCGCTCCATTCCTGTGTGGAGTGGCAAGCCCCATCCTGCTCACTGCTCCCAGAAAGGCACCACTATCTTCACCCAAATCTAAATCCAATATAAAGTTTGCTCTCATGTGGAAACAGATTTATGTATGTATCAATTTTGTGATTACTATTATCATTTAGTGATACAATCCTGATAAAAGGATTCAATTCTTACTGAACCAAGCTAAAGATCTGGCGATGAGTCCCAACGCTCCTGGCAGGTTGACCCAGTGACAAAACTGACACATTTTCCTATGTGGAAAAAACTCTTTTGTTGTAGCTTTGTCCAAAGACCTGCACAAGTTTTATTTACGAGAGACCATAGTGGATGAAACATGAGAATGACAGTAGTCTGTTACCCTTAATAGCTGCCAGGATATGTTCTCCTCACCCATCTATACTAGACTTTTAAAATAAAAATGATTGAGTTTAGAATAGTATAAAATATGTGCACATTTGTATATGATGTGGTACATACAAGTCTTAAAAGGATCTTGAATTTCCTAAGACCTGTGGCCCCCCTGATTTGATCATCTGTAATCGGATAAACACACACATACATGACGGTACTTGTTCAAACGGACCTTTTTAGTCTTGGTGTCGCAGGTGCTGCTGAACAGCGAGTCGCAGGCTCCTTCGAACTTTGCCATGTTGATCCCAGCACTGCACATGTTATCCTCCAGGACAGACACACAGCACTGCTCCCTGACTATCCTGCCAAGACACAACACAGGACTTTTATTAAGAGAAATGTTTGCGGCGGTGTCTGGGGATTTACTGGTGCAATCTTTAGTAGCTGTAGGCAAACAAACACGACTATTTTTTACTCTGTTTGCCCACAGCAAAGGAGAGGGAGGCCTTCTATGGCAGGAACATTTTGATGGAGCCTTCGACAAAGCCATCTCTGTATTTCTTCATGTATTTTGTGCAAACATCAGATTCTTGACAGTAATTTAGACAGCTTTAACCGCCAGCCACAAAGACAGGTAGGTATGTAAGAAAGTTTAATTCAATTACAAGCGAATCACAGGATATGCAGCATAAGCACAGCAGTATGATTTTGGAAACGACTCTTTTTCTATGCACAAAATCACTTCTGCAACATGACTGAAAGCGGAAGAGCACAGTGGGTGATGCAGAGTGCAATCATGATTGTTATAAATGTCACGTTTCCAAAGGTTACGTTACAATAATATTATAGTTTGGTTAGGTGGATTGTTGCCTGTTAAAGTAAAATGTCATTATGTTGTTTCATGTTTTCAATGGTAAAACCAGACGTCATGAAACCTTTACGGCACTCCTGATAAATAATGATAATCTAGCTTTGTCAGGCCACCACTCTAAATATTTCCTGTGCCCGAACCACTTGGAGGAATGTATGCAAAAGTGAATCTTCAGTATCCAACTGCTGTGCTTGACAGCAGTGATTAGGGACAGTCTGGTCTGGATATTTTCTTCTGTGTGATTTTCATAATACGCCCCCTCATTTCCAATTCCAAAGAAGCTCTTTATCAACACTTACCAGAACCTTCTGCAGCACATAAACCCCCGACTGTCTGAGACCCACGTCAGGCACACACCTCCCCAGCACAACCTTTTAAGGGCACACTCCGCTGCTGTTTTTCTTTTTCTCAACTCACTTTTACATTTCCCCCTTGGTTTCTGAAGTAATCATTGAGATTTCCTGTTATTGGCCTGACTATCCTCCCGCCATGTCGCCACTCACCTCGGAGGTATTTCCTAGGGTTTCAAGCAGCCCCCCTTCTGACCCCCACCAACATTTTTTTGTCCACAAAAAAACCTGCCCTTTCCTCAAGCTATATAATTTAGACAAATTTGGGAACGGGTCTGGTGACTCTGGTGAATGGGCTTGCCATCAGTAGCTCGCCCTGGTTTGTGTAGGTCTGAAATGGTGGCAATACTTACATTCTAGGGTTACCACTATTGCAATCATTATGTCATCATTTTTAAGTGGCTAGAGATTTAGAGGAGTCAGGTAAAGCCATTGACTAATCTGAGAAGAGAATAATCTATGGAAGTGATGCACACACACACTTTTCACAGGAAGAACCATTAGAAAATGTAAATGGCCCTTAGTTTTGTCAAACCAACTCTGCATGACTACAGTGCCTCTCGTAAGTACTAATACACCTTGAACTTTTGCACATTTTGTCATGTTTACAACCCTAAACGTAAATATTTTATTTTGAATTTTTTACTGAAAGTTCACACACAAGTAACAGACAACTGTGAAGTGAAAGTAAAATGATACATGATTCTGTTATTGTTCAAAAAATATAAAAGTGAAAAGTGGGGCGTGCATAAGGATTCATACAGCATTTTTCGGAGTGCATTAAATTGCCTTTATAACATTCCTAATGACTGCAGAAAGTTCACACCTTGCCCTAACCATTAAATAGAGGCCACCTGTGTGTAATCTACTCTCAGTATAATTCCAGCTGTTCTGTGAGGGCCTCAGAGCTATGGTCCGAGTGTATTGGTCACTAAACAACATCATGAAGGCAAAGGAGCACACCAGAGAGGTCAGGGATAAAGCTGTGGAGAAGTTTAAAGCAGCGTTAAGTTATACAAAGATTTCCCAAGATTTGAACATCTCACGGAGCACTGTTGAATCCATCATTCGGAAATGGAAAGATTATAGCACCACTGTGAACTTACCAAGACACGGCCGTCCACCTAAACTAACAGACCGAACAAGGAGAGCACTGGTCAGACATGCAACCAAGTGCCCCAAGATAACTCTGGAGGAGCTGCGACGTACTGCCGCTGAGCTGGGGGAATCTGTACATGGGACAACTATAAGTCGTACGCTACACAAATCTGGCCTTCATGGACGAGTGGCAAGAAGAAAGCCATTATTGAAAGGAGGCCATAAGAAATCCCGTTTGAAGTTTGCTAGAAGTCATATGGAGGACACAGCTACCATGTGGAAGAAGGTGCTTTGGTCAGATGAGACAAAAATTTAACTTTTTGGCCCAAATGCAAAACGTTATGTATGGAGCAAACCTAACACGTCATCGTCCTGAGTGCACCATCCCCAGTGTCAAATATGGTGGGGGGAGCATCATGCTATGGGGCTGCTTTTCCTCAGCGGGGACTGGGTAGATTGTAAGAATAGTTGGGAAGATGGATGGAGCCAAATATAGAGACATTTGAGGAAAACCTGCTGGAGTCAGCGAGAGAACTGAGGCTGGGGCGGAGATTCACCTTCCAGCAGGACAATGACCCTAAACACAAAGCTAAATCTACAATGGAATGGTTTAAAAACAAACATATTAATGTGTTAGAATGGCCCAGTCAAAGTCCTGACCTAAATCCTATTGAAAATCTGTGGAAAGACCTGAAAACTGCTGTTCACAAACGCTCTCCTTCTAATTTGACAGAGCTTGAGTTGTTTTGTAAAGAGGAATGGGCTAAAATGTCAGTCTCTAGATGTGCAAGCCTTGTAGAGTCAAACCCCAGAAGACTTGCTGCTGTTATTGCAGAAAAAGGGGGTTCCACAAAGTATTAAGTCATGCTGTATGAATACTTATGCACGCCCCATTTTTCACTTTTCTATTTTTTGAACAGTAACAGAATCATGTATCATTTTGCTTTCACTTCACAGTTGTCTGTTACTTGTGTGTGAACTTTCAGTAAAAAATTCAAAATAAAATCTTTATGTTTATGGTTGTAAACATGACAAAATGTGCAAAAGTGCAAGGTGTATTAGTACTTTCGAGAGGCACTGTATATTATGGTAAAACGCCCAAACCAAACCAGGTTGAATAATTTCAGTTCTACCTCAAAATGTGGTCCGTCTACCTACTGGGATGAGCAAGTTTGACTTTGTGCCCTGACAATTTGCTGAACGTCTCCCTCCACTCTCGACTCACTACACACCAGTCCTGTCCAAAGAAGCCAAAAGTTGAAGAGTAGAAGTATTACCAGAGGAAGAGAAGGGGATCTTATTTGGAATGTGCTTTTCACATGACACAAGTCACCCTAAAGCGCTTCACAAGGGGCAATTATTAATTCACTTTGTACTCGGTGGTGGTAAGCTATGTGCACCACACAGCTGCCCTTGGGGTGGGCTAACAGAACAGAAGGACACATCTGTACCAACGAACTCCTCAACCACTCACCCAAGATACCTGGTATTCCCACACAGTCTCTCGTCCAGTTACAATCCAGCCCCATCCCTAATTATCTTCCGAGATTTGACCAGATATTCAATCAAAGTAGTAACACAATTGAATCTTAGGAGTATTGTATATTTATTTACTTACATGCATGTGACTGAATCTGACATCAGGGGAAGAGAGGAGCAGTCTTCACCGTCTTTGCCGCGGTTCTGTCCATCTTGACAGCAGTCCTCAATAGTCACTTCTTTTACGCCTTGAAAAAATGTCAACAGGGGACTTTATTAGGCTACTGTTTATACCATCTCTAAATTGTTTGTTTTGCATTACCTAAAACTTGCAATAGATCAGAAGGCTTTGTCTTTCATTCTTTCTGTCTTTATTAGATCCATTGACTGGGTCATATAAAAGCAATTCTAAAGCTATACAATACATTAATATGACACGAAGTAAAATTAATTAGGCTTTTATGCACACCTCTATAGGCCTAGCAAAATAATTTTACATACTATTTACTTTACAACTTGTTCCTTAAATGTATTATTAGTTGATAGTCACTGCAATTTGGTGTACAGTATACACTAAATGCACATCTTACCAATTGAAATACATTGTTGTTTTGGATACAGAGAAAATAACAGTTATTCATCTAGTTGTAACAGTTTGCCATAGGGCAGTTGCCTTTTCTCTTTATTGGTGGTGAAAACAAAAATTTGAATCTGTCGAGCAATGTGAACAACAGCCCTGGGGTTTTTCATCAAAGATGTTGGTTGTTGTTGTACATCCAACACAATAGAAGATGTTTACGGAAGCTAACATAACTCTATGATACTCCCATAAACAGTCAAGTCAAAGATTCACAACCAATGAAACTAACTATTAGCATCTAAAGGTCTAAAGGTCTTGCGTGAAAATGTCTCTCTTTGGATAATGCTGATTAAAAAAACAAAAGAAAGGAAGGTTTGGGCACGTAGGTGTCACCACAAGTGATAACATGTGAGAGCCTCAGACTGAAGGTGTCTGCACCCCTTTATTTGGGAGGATGGGTGTAAGCAATGCAAGACTGAGGAGGATGAAATACTTGTATGCACTTGATCAACTATGATACTGGTTATTTATCAATAATCCAAGGTTTGTCATTTGTAAAGCAATTGTGGCTTATAAAACTGTAACAAACCAAAGGAAGCGAGCCATTACCCCAATAATAACGAAAAGCCAGTAATAAGAGGCAGCTCCGGCAAAATGAAGGATGATTAACCAGGCAAGCAGCCGAGACAAAGGAGCAGCAGACAGGCACTGACTAACTGACTGCTGGACTCCAGCCACATCGAGGCAGCAGCAGAATGAAATGAGATAGCATTTTTAAAACGCTTCACATGGACCTACCAAAACACTCCCGGAGCTTAGCTCAGAGCTCTGAAACTATCAAAACAAGCCATCTGATTGTCTGAGCTTAAAAACCTGCATGAAGTTTGTATACAGTGAGAAACAAACATCACTGAACAGGTCAGCCAAAGCATTTATTCAGTACAGCAGGTCACCATCACCCTGGAGTCTGACATGTTGATGTCAAAATGAGAAAACTGAAGGTGCACAGAATCCAGGAGAAGCTTACTTCTAAATATATTCCCCTCCAGACACTCATAAACATGTTGTGAATGGCAACATGGATGGCTCACACTGTCTGCTCTCCCTGATGAGTTATCCACACAGTAGCTGCGTTGATAACCACTATAATTCCAACAGTCTACCACTGAACCCCTAAGTGAAGCAACAGAAGAAAACAATGAGATACAATTGAATCAAAATAGGCAATAGGTTTGCCACAGCTCTTTCAGTGATGCATTGTCTGCATGGATAAAAACTGATTTCCATCTTGGATAGCAGAACAAGTTGAGAGGGCCATTGTGTCTTGGCAGAGAAGCACATGGCTTGCCTGCGTCTAGACGCCTCATGTAAACAAGTCTAATGAGCCCAGCAGTGGAGCAGTGCCCAGACAAAGTAGTTGGTTTGAGCCAGACATCGCAAAGCACTCAGCATCTCTTCTGTGGAAGCACTGAGAGCTTTAAAGTTTTGCACCATGCACCATAAAGCATTGTTGGATGTTGTTACTCACTTGTCTTTAACGTGAACAAACCAAACACAGAGAACTCTACACTCACTATCAGACTGATGTGATCAATCTTAAGTACAGAGTATGGTTCAATGCGTGTCTGTCCAGGAGACCAGTGTCCTCGTCTTCCTTGTGTGATGAGCCAGCAGTGGGCGCTCAAGCATAAATCACACCCAGGTGTCTGGACCTCCTGGGCTGGGACTGTGGATGTAGAGGGGCATCGTTGCATACCTCATTGTGGCCTTTGACACAGCACAAACTACAAAAAAGCACTGACAGGATCTCTCCTGACCATGACATGTTTGTATCTCCTGTCAAAGGCAACCATTTAACATTAGTTACAAAGTTAGTTTGCAAATTATCAACAATGTTGGATGGACTTCACAGAAGCAATAGCCCCATAAAGTATCTACAAAAACAACATTTTACACTTTTTTTACTGGTTTAATCCTTACATAGGCTGGAGGAAGGGCGCACTGATATAAAGTCAGTTGGTATCACATGCCCAAACTAGCCCAGTCATGACATCACCACTGCAGGTCTATCTCTTTGACTATTTGGTACACTACTCACAGTATTTAGCCCATTGTTTATATAAAAAAAAAATAGCAGTTTCTTGGTCGCCTTAAAGTATATTTAACATATTTAACACAGTCAAGAATATGCGTAATTGCGGAGACTGGAGCGATGTGACAGAAACAGGTAAATTACCTTGAGAGAGGATGACTCCGAGGAAGGAGCAGAGCAGCACCGCCTGTGGACCCATTGGATAAAGATACAACTTTGTTCAGGAATAAACTGAGAAACTAGGACGTGTTTTTGGGTGGCCGTTATTGTGCAGTGGCGCCACAGTCTTCTGGGATTTGAGAGAGACGAGAAGTGGAAGTGATGGAGTCGTGGTTGAAGCGTGACTGCCGCCGGAGAGAGCGTCTCATTATGGCACCGGAGGGGGCGGGTCACCCACTGGCCCTACAACTGCAGACTCACACACTTGATATAAGCTATACAGAGGCGGGTAGAGTAGCCACAATATTTACTCAAGTAAGAGTAACGTTACTTTGAAATCATTTTACTCAAGAACAAGTCAAAAGTAGTGACTGTTCATGTAAAAGTAAAAAAAAGTACTTGGAGAAAATGTAACTTGAGTAATGTGAGCACTGAGTAACTATTTGAGGGAAAATGTCTGTTTCATTTTCAATGTTGCCATAAAGTGTGTGAATAAAAACATATAATCAGGTGGAAAGTGTATTTATAAAGAAATTCCATGAAAATACAGAAAAAACTAAATAGTTATAAAGAGCAAGGCACACGAGACGAACTACAACTCCTTAATAGATCAAAGTAAAGCATATTTACTCAGTGGAAAAAGTAAACATTATTGTACTCAAATAAGGGTATAAATACTCTACTCTAAGAAGATACTCGACTCTAAGAAGAACAATTTCTTCAAAATGTTATTCAAGTACTGAGTACTATCAGCCTCTGAAGCTATATATACTGTACCTTTTATACATTTTACTGCTGGAGTTAAGTGCAGAGTCACCAAACTCCTTTACTAAAAAAAAATAATTGGATTTAAATTACAGTATTATAGGCCTATTGTTGTATATTGCCTTAACTTTATATTAATCAATATTTAAGCTGGTATTAAGTATTGATACCAGTCCTTAAAAGAATGCACATTTGGTGTGTTTGGTTTGAACTGAATTTGAGTCAATCAACCAAACACAATACGCACATAGAGTAGACATAATCATCTTTTTATATTGTGATGGAAGGATTATATAAACAACAGGAACACTACAAAGGCGTATCATATTTCATAAAACTATATATTGACCCTGCCCTATTAGCCATAAATAATTTAGGAAGGCTTCTTAAAATCTAGGTATTTTGTTATTCAGGTCCACGCCATTGCCTTTTATCACCTATGATCTTTCACATGTTCTGCTACTGTTGCATAACCCTCTTGGTGCTACTGTGCAATGGACTTTTGCTGCACACGCGGAAACTTCCCATCAACAAAAATGCTTCTTCTCTGACTGTGACAAGTGAGTTGACTGATTATTTCACATCTGGAGTTGGTTTGTGGCAAAGTTACGTCCAATCTACGCACAGACTGTACATCCCCAAACTTAACCTCATATATTTACAGCCACCAACAACTCAACCGAAACCACGGACGGTTTTTATTTTTTCTGATCTTATACAGTGGTTCTGATATATCTGATATACTCCAGTGGTTCTCAAACAGTTGTGTACTTGGGCTTCTTCCGGTGGCACTACTGCAATTTAAGAGTTGATTAGAGATAATGTCATTTATGATTTAATTGCACCATGAAGCTTGGTGTTTTTTTTCTGGTTTAGATATGGTTTACATTGAGTTCAGAGATACATTAGGGCAATCCAGACCCTTTTTAGACGCTAGAATCTATCCTGGTAGTCAAATGTAAATTCAATGAGGTGGGGCTTTGTGTGAAACATTTGAGAACCACATATCTAGCCCAACAGATCTACCACGGGAAAATACCAAATATTGATGTGAAATATCTTAAGAAATAGCCAAAAGCATTGATATTTATCACGGCACAGTGCAGGAGTTGCCACACAGTCACACACATACATCAGACTCACCGAAATTGGCAAGAGACCGTTGAATAATTGCTAGACTGTATTATAAACATTTCGTACCCACGTGAGCCTTCTGCAAATTCGATCAGTCTACCGGCTCTGGGCACAGTGACAGAGAGAGGTGAAATGATCGTGTTAATCAAAGCCACATGTCTCCTGCGCCACAGACCCACATCACAGGGGAGAGACTGAAGAGCTGACAATTACGTCTGCACTATACAGCAGTAAAACTGTAAGTGCATCGTAAACATTAGTCTGAGATAAGGCCAATCTCACTGATAGACTGAGTCAACTCTGTTTATGTAATGTGTAGGTACACTGTGTGTGAGTCTTTTAATATCTGTGCCATGAAAAATATCTAAGGATGCAGTCCAGTCCAGAATGGCCTATCAGAACTTTATTTTATTTTGAGTAACGTCCCATTAGATTGATTTGTATTGAACACCTGTTGGATGTTGTTAATACTGAGTGACATGCACCGCTCAAAATCTTTCTGATATCTCCTTTTATTCGGGAGTGGTTGTCCACATTTTTAAAGTTAGAAAAATAAAAGCTCGGTGCAGTATTTTCTTCAGTTGTGATGTGAACCTATCCTGGTAGTTTACAAAGTTGTCACCAGGAGCTGTTTGGGGCCGTTTTCTGCATTGCTTTTTACCAAAGTACCCTCTTCTGTAGCCTATTGGCTCTTCTGTTTAGTGAGCAATATATAAACAAGATAGCAGCAGATTGCGACAAAGAAGCAATGAACTGTAAACATTTTCTTATTGTCGCAAATACAAGTCTTACCTAAATGTAACAAAATATATTGACCCTCAAAAGTTGAACCCATTTCTGTTGATGAAAAGGGACACACTGTGGGGGTTTGGTACTGTTCCTTTGAAGCCGAACAAAGCTTGTCGCACTGCATCTGTGTTAATCAGTAAAGGGCCCTCTGGGGCCTCTGCCTGTGCAGAGTCTACCACCGTTAGGGACCACTAATGAGTGGACGATAACTGCAGGGAGTGCGGATGAAACTTTCACACTAACTTAACATACAGTTAACTAAACATACCTGAGAAGCTGGCAAAATAGTTTTATGGGACTTGGTAAGTAATTGACATTTGTCATTAAAAGTGCATAAAGCAACTTTTTATCTGGGAAAAAAAGTTGAGTGACCCAGTCAGCATGTTGCCTTTATTGGTTTGGTTTATTTGGTGGGGACAGTGCATGTTAATGAACATACTCATGCATGTAAACAAGTCACACCGGATTATAGCCATGGGCTAATTTCCATCCGTCGTCCCCCATGTGCAAATTCATCCTGGCCTATTGTACATTTAGTGGTAGGGGAAACCGGAGTACCCGGAGAAAACCTACGCAGACACGGGGAGAACATGCAAACTCCACACAGAAAGTCCTCGTCCCTGGTGGGAATCGAACCCGGACCTTCTAGCTGTGAGCGCTAACCGCTGTACTGCTTTACTTACTCACTAGTGAATTTCTCCGTTGTGAGATCAATAAAGGATTATCTTATCTTATCTAAGGACCTACTTAGATAAGATAAGATCCAGGATCACCAGTAAACAAGTGATCCTGGAGCGTTGTGGAGACCACCATGATCGAAAGGAAAGGCGCCATGACCACTCATACAGCTGCTGGGTCACTACAAGGTAAAGTATGGGTAATAAACAAAATAAGTGGAACTACATTTCAGGCATACTCACATCACAATATGATATTGCAAACAGGTTTATAATGCTTTAAAAATATATATATTTTTCAGACCTTTTAACCCCCCCCCCCCCCCCCCCCCCCAGTATGAAGTATCTGGCAATAACACCGAGCATCACTGCAGTGTTGAGCAGGAGCCCACTTGAGCTGGACCGAAGCAGCCCGAGTTAGACTAAACAACGTGTGAAGATATTTTTTTGTCAAACTAGAACTATTTTTGGCTGAGGTTTGTAAGTTGCCTGTCGGTGACAAGTACAAATGTTTTTTCTTTCATTTTGTTGTACGCCCCTAGAGGGCGCCCAAGTACTGCGCAACTTCAAAGGGAGACGTCAACTACGTCGTTTCCACAGAGACCAACAACAGAACCCAGGAGAGACCTAAAACATTAGCACGAGCGGCACTATCAGGTAAACTAATTACAATACTATTTTTCACCGTGTTTTTTGTAAGTTACTGTAAAAGTAGAGCTGACAAGTGAAGTCAAGGCATAATTGATTAAAATAAGACTAAATGCTATTTGACTCGCAGGAAAATGTAATTATAAGGCCCTTTATTGCTGGGTTGCAGGTTCTAGAATGTGATGATGTCACCGGACCCAGCGGGGGGGCAGGAGCCAGTTTTTCCTATTAACAGCATTACACTTTCACAAGTCATAGCTCAAAAGACAATTTATGAATTACAAAAATGATCAGTAATATCAGTCACTGGGTTCATGATCTCGCTGTACAAGACCAAAAATGTCCATCAAAAACAAAATAATGTTTCCTCTATATAATAGTATTGGCCTTTAGAATGCTGTGATGTCACCTCCAACCCAGCAGTAGATTACTTTGGCTCATTAAAAAAACCCTGCGCGTTTTGCAATCAATCAGTTTGGTGGGACAATTCTGAAATCTTACCCTTTCTCAGTAATAACATATACATTTGGAAATATTTGCATAGGCCAAAACTTTTTTGCAGGAAGTCGGTCGAAAACAGGATCAGCGATGCCCAGAGAGCGGAGGAGCAAAGGCACTAAGGCGGTGAAGTCAGAGGATGACAGACCTCTGTACCTGCAGCACAAGGCTCAAGCTGAGGCCGAGCTGACCCGCAAGAAAGAGGAGATACTCACCCACTTCCTCAAGGTAACACACCACTACCACTACTATTACCACTAAGGCCCAGAGAGAGAAACTTTTACCCAAACTACAGTCACTGTCTTTTAATCCTTCCTCACAGGTGAAGAACCTGGGTGTGATTTTTGACTCAGAGCTGACTTTGATTCCACACATTAAGAATATCACAAAGATAGGTTTTTACCATCTAAAGAACATAGCCAGAGTCCGCCCCATTCTCTCTCGGGCCAACACGGAGACGCTAATGCATGCTTTTATCACCAGTCGTATCGACTACTGTAATGCCCTGCTCTCTGGTCTTCCCAAAAAGAGTATCTCAGGTTTACAACTTTTACAAAATTCAGCCTTACACCGGTTTTAGAGTCGCTGCATTGGCTCCCCGTGTGTTTCAGGATCGATTTTAAAGTTCTATTAATGGTTTTTAAATGTCTTAATGATCTTGGTCCTTCTTCTCTTTCAGAATTGATTTTACCATATGAGCCTTCGCGGTCCCTGCGCTCCTCCAGTAGGCGTCTCTTAGTTATTCCTAAAGTCAACAGAAAGACTCACGGCGAGGCGTCTTTCCAATATTATGGCCCTCGCCTCTGGAACGACCTGCCGGAGGAGCTCAGGACCACAGAGACCTTTAATGTGTTTAAGAGCAGGCTCAAGACCCACCTATTTAGCTTAGCTTTTAACTGACATCTATTTATTTAGTCCTAATTATATATTGTGTGTGTGTGTGTGTGTGTGTGTGTGTGTGTGTGTGCGCATGCACCTGTTTGTCTGTTTGTTATCTGTAAAGCACTTTGTGATACCTTTCGGTATGAAAAGCACTTTATAAATAAAGTTTGATTTGATTTTGATTTGACCACTACTACAACTACTGCTGCTGTTTTCAATATAGTGCTTAATTTAGGAAATACGATACAGTACATGGCTTTTTATCTTCTGTTTTCTTTCGTTTCAAGATGGGCATTGTGATACTATAGTGGCGCCAGTAGAATGAAATGAATAGTCAGATGATTACACTACAAGACTGTACAATTCCATTGTAAAGTAATTGATGCGCAATAACCTCTGTAGACAAAGTCATGTACAATAACCTGCATCTTTGTTAGCCACAATCACCTGCACTTAAACTGTAATTTAAACTATCATAATTTCTTTGCACTACCAATACTGAAATTATCATATTTTGTTCTCATTTGATTTCTATTTTTTTGCTTCCTTATTTTATATTTTCGATTCATTATCCATTAAGATACCTTTATCCTGTTATTTCTTATTTGCACCCCATGTGTTCTGTAACAAAGTACATTTCTCCTTTTTGTAATCAATTAAGTCTTCATATTTTGCCTCACAGCAGGCAAAGTTTTATTCTCAGAACATGTGGGCCTTTCTGTGTGGAGTTTCTGTGTTTTCCCAGTGGGCTTCCTGTGAGTGCTTCATTATTCTAATCTTATAAAGACACAATATGAGCTCTCTGAATGTTGTTTTCCAGGACAAGCTCCAGGACGATGAGAGAAACACAGCGCTGAATCTGCAGAAGCTGAATGATGGCTGGAGATCTATTCTCCGTCAGAGTAAATCCACAGAGATCAAGAAGGACATCGACGTGCTACACCAGACCTTTGAGAGGCAGCTGGACGGGCAGGAGAGCATTATGAAGGCACGGGCCAAAACACCATGAATGCAAATCTATTCCTTCACCATAAATTAATGGTTTTAAAGGCTACATGGAAATTAGTTGCAAAGCTATGACGTGGTGCGATGAATCTCTGATAAAACCTTTTTGCATGAAAGAATGGCTAATATTGGGTCACTACAATAAGCCTACACCTAATTCGAAAACATACATAGAGGGAAATATGTGTTTATAATATATATATTTTTTTTAAGTAAATTCATATTTCTTCTTTTAGAACCTAGAGGTCAATGTAAAAGAGGCAGAGAGTCAGGCGGCCCAGCTGCACCGCACTCACCAGAACCAGATAAATAAACTGCTGGAGCTGCAGAAGAAACGCATGGACTTCTTGGAGCAGAGATGGGAGAGCACCTTGGAGAAAATCAAAAATGAATACACATCCCGAAGGTAAACATCCTTTGCTGTGCTCTCTGTGTATCACCAGAAAATACCATAAAATTTTCACTTCGACTACTTTCTACTTTATAGACTGATTGAAGGCATACTGTGAAGTGTTGTACAGTCATAATTTAACGGTGACTCACCTGGTGGAGTCTAGACCACACTAACTGGAGAGACAGCTATTTGATTTCGGACTGTATTGACTGGTTCATGTTATCCCATCTCCCCCTTGCTGTCTGTCTCTGGGATTATACTATCTTTAAATGATGTTGTATTTGTCCATGCAGTCCTTATTATGTGTGATTTTACGGCCACAAATTAGTGACTAAATGAATGAATGGAAACTGTTCCAGGGAGCAAATGTCAGCAGAAATCCAACAACAGCACACAGATATAGAGGACAACTCTTTATTGATGCAGCACAAATATGACGAGATGATGAGTGAGATCACTGCCGTGTACAGACAGGTCATGGACTACTATGAAAATCTTTTCTTGGACAAGGTAAGCTTTCAAATTAGATACATTTCTTAGAAACCCAGACGTGAAACCAATTATGGCAGTCTTTTCACTTAGCACCATCTAGCGGCTCCTCACAGTATTACATTATATCCGTCATAGGGAAGCAAATTGGAGAAGATCCCGGAGGAGAGGCTCAAGGAGCACCAGCAGCTGATGCAAGAGCACAATGCCAGGCGTCAAGAGTTGGAGTCCCTCATCAAGGAAAACCAAGAGTACACCAAGTCCATACAGCAAACCAACGCAGAGCTGCAGCGTCTACAGGTGAGGAAAATAACAATATGTGAGGAGTTAAAGTTCTAAATCTGTATATTTTAATATTTGAAAAGCAATACCCACATTTATTTTTATATATATTTTGTCTTCCTAGCCTCAGCATTCAATCAATAGTAGAGATTGTTTGGGTCTTAATAAAAAGAACTAATACTGATGCTGTGCCATGTTAAAATCTTCGACTGTATTTAAGTTCTATATTTTCATTGTATTGAGTGTACCATTTTCTCCCTCTTTCTTCCAGGCAAAGTGGTTTGATCTACAATTGTCGCTCAATTTAGGCGATAATGGTCTGTCAAAACTTCAAGAACAGCTGACAGCCACCACTGAGGGAATCAAAAGACTCCATACAAAGATGGAGTTTGCACGGAGCCAGGGAAGGAAGCGCCTGATTGCGCTCACTGTCAACAGCGACAAAGCCACAAAGAAGCTGCTGAGTGTTATCAACACAGTAAGACATAATACACATAATAAAATGTAATTATAGAGGTCACATTGTACATATCAGTACATACATTTCTACAAATCACTATTAAAAAAAAGAAAAGTTTTCCTCTAATTTACATACATGTTTCAGGGTGACAGAATATTACGTCTTGCTAAACTCTGTAAGAAGTTGGAAGACAAGCTGCTGATCTCTGAGCAGCTGGAGACTTCACCTGATAATGACCTGGCAGAAGAGGACGAAGAGCCAGAGGTGAGAACAGGTTGACTGTAGTGTTCCTACAGAAGAGTCCATTCAGAAAGAAGCTGGTCATTTTGAAAACCATAGCCAAAACATGTCACTACAGTTAATGCTGCAAAGCCCTTTTGCAATTAATAGAACATTTCAACTCATCATGGAAAGTCGTGGAAAAAAATATGAATGTCAGCTTGTAACAACAAAATACATATAGGTTTGGAGTATGGCCCTGTTACATTATATTCCATATCAAAGTATGGTATTTTAATCTGAGTTCTGTTGTTTAAATATTAACCATGAAGCTATAACGCACCAGTTTAAAACCACTGCGCTAAAAGATCTAAACTACATTTAAATTTACTAGAGATTTGGTCACCTATATTTGATTGATAATATAGTGACAGAGGCTGTTGTTGTGTCCTTGGGCCAGACACTTCACTTACCTTAACTTATGTTTATCAAAATAGTTTGTGAGTGAGTGGTTTGAAGAGCCGATGGTGCAGATTGGCTGCCTTGCTTTTGTCCATTTACAGTATCTGAAGACAGCTGTACCCACACACACACATAGCACCATATAAATGTCATTATTATGAAAATGAATAAATGTTAAAGATTTAGTCTGTTGGTGCAATGAAAGTAAAGTAATGGTTGTCTCTGTTCCATCAGCCCTGGAAGTTTCCTGAGCTAAAGATGTTCATTCACCGTCAGAATTCAGCTCTCTTACAACGTGAGGCTCTGAGGAGACGCAGAGATGCCATGCGCCATGAAAACATCCAACTCCACCTCAAAATCCAGCAGCTCCGGCAGCACCAAGAAACCATGACAGTCAGTGGACACAGCCTACCAAAACCTGACAACAAAAAGGGACGCACTTACGCTCTGGGAGGCACCAAACCTGGCCAAAATCCTCCTCAGGGGGGCCCTCTGTCTCTCACTGGGACCCAAATGCCCATTGCAGCTGGACAGAAGAGATTATAAAAAAAATTCCAGGCCAACGCCCAGCCACCCTGCGAAGGACGCTCATTTCAGCCGCTCGTATCCACGATCTTGTCCTTTCGGTCATTACCCAAATCTCATGACCATAGGTGGGGTGGGAACGTAGAGCGATCGGTACATTGAGAGCTTTGCAAAGAATCTCAATTTTTCTTTTTCCTTTTGGTGTAAAACAATCAAATTTAAAAATGCAATTATCAATGTAGTATATTTAGTAGTCAGTTGGGATAAGAAAGTGTTATTTAACAAATCAATGCAAATGTGTTAACGATGCTCTTTTAAATACACAAGTAGCATATTAGGTGTTTTTGGGACGTCCAAATATGCCTTTACCTACTTCCATTGTCAGAATGGCAGTCAATAGTGCCCTACATGCTTTAAAAATTAAACAAACCCGTCACAAATGTAACAATCTTTTGATTTCTCATAGATTAGTGTATTTTTGTGGTGCATTAATATACAATAGAAGACATTACACTACATCAAAAAATGCTGACAGCAATATAAGATATTATGCAAAACTATTTTATTTACAAAAATGGCACAGTTAACTGCACATGCACACTCCAAACATGAGTTTCTTCCATAAAATCCTAAATGATTCCAGTCAAACAAACAGACATTTCAGGCAAGAATCACAACCAAGATGAAGGAGCAAATATTGCTTAAGGACAACAGTTTGTAATTTTAAGGCCATTTAGAGGTCTGAATAAGCAGCAATAGTTTGTACTAATTGAAGTACAACTGGCTACAAAGTGTTGGACTACTTTTACCTGCAGTACTGTTTTAAAACAAACATGAACACTAAGAAAACAAAAGGAAAAACAGAAGTGTGCGTTGTGAATTTTTAAGAAATCCTTTGCGATCATGCACTACATCCAAGTTTTAGAGGCATGTAAAATTTAAAAGCAACCTCCTACCAAAACTACATTTAGCCCCATGCATGGTTCAAGTGTTTCAGCAATCAACATCTTATGTCTAACTTCAGGATTTTCTCTAACACGGCAACGTTTAGGAATAAGTTGCCCATTTTTAATCACGTAGCCTATTTGGCTGTGCATTTGTTCCCAGATATTACATAAGTGAAAACACAAAACATGTAAACTGCATTATATTTAACATGGGAGGTGGAATGGTAATCTAACAATGCGGTCAGAGAAGCTTTAGCCAGCCAGTTTGCTTGCTAAAACAGTCTTTCTCTGAGGCAGGTCCTGAGGTGTGGGAATGTGGCCTCCAGTGATCTCGGTCTTCTCCACTGGGGCCAATGGTAGCGACTTGTTCTTCATTTTTGCCTTTGCCATGTTGTAATCACCTGAGTCGAAGTACTTTGGCTACATAAAAAACAAAAAACACTCAGCCATGTTATCTTGACAAAGATTGATTTATAAGGAGGTTGAGCTTACCCCCTTCTGTAGTCGCTTCCTGAGGAAATCTGATCCTCCCGGCTTGGCTCCGAGGCCGGGATACCTTGCTTTCAATTTTGCCTCCTCCACCTTCTCTGGACTGACCACCGTGTCGCTGACTTCCTGTCGATTGAACACAATAAAAATGTCACACGAACACAGGAGCCATAAAAACAGTGTTTGACAGAAGCTAATGCGCAGGCGTCCTCGCTACCCGATAAGCGAAAGCCAACACGTTTGAATTAACTAGCGTTGTGTATCTTTACATTTCTAATAAATATCATGTATGAAATGTAAAGACAACGACATGCGAATAAATGAACACTTCAAAACAGCCAATTGGTGATCAACAAAATGCAAAACATGACCCGAATTTCCACAAACAATGGTGGCTAATGAGCTAAAGCTAATTAGCGGTAGCGTCGTTATTTGGCGGATTAGTTGCTAGCAACCATGTGTCAACAAGAAAAAGCCAAGATTGTGAATTGCATTTTTACCTGCTGCTCCTCTACGCTCATTGTCTCTTCCTCCGCGGACATGGCTGTATTTGCTGCCTCGCTCTGGTGCTTAATGTGCCGGTCCTGGTGCTCGTCTTCCTCGGGTTTGATAGTTCCGACAGCAGCAGCACTGAGCACAGGAGACGCTTCAGGGTTGCCAGATTCTCAAAACCAATACATCGTACCAAGCTTCCAAAACTATCGTATTTCAGCACAAACTATCGTACACTATAAATATGTCAATAGCGCTGTAGCACCAGCGCAAAATGTGGCTCATATCATCACCACCCCAAACTACATCACCGGCGCGCGCACTGTCCCATTTATTACATTACGCACACGCATGGCATGACAACACTCACCTAAGAGATGAACTCCACCTCCGCGTCGGAGTCATTCGGAGTCAGGCACTTCTGATGCAGACGTTCTTGTACAGGTTTGCTAAAGCTATTGAGCGCAACAACATTGCTTTTGTAGATTTGAAATCAGGACATCCCCCTCCATTCTTCAGACACTGATAAGTCGATTACTGGATTTGGTTTTATCAGATTGGAGAACACACACACACACTCACATGAGGCGTTAGAATGAGGAAAAATAATGAGCTAAACCGTAATAAAGAAGCGGGCAAATTACCAACTCGCAGCCAAGGCAGGAGGATAATGCCATAGAGGAAATCTGACTCCAGCTCAGAGCGAAAGCAAAGCGCTGCTGGGAGGGAACGGTGCATTTAACCAGACTTTATCTGGCGCTCTGAAATTATCGTACATTTAGGGCTTTTTTGAATTATTGATCGTACATCGTACAGGAGTTGAAATTATTATCGTACAAATACGATAGTTATCGTACATCTGGCAACCCTGAGACGCTTGCACCAGAAACAGGCCGCTCAGCCGATCACAGAGCATGAGGTGGCGGGACGGCCCTGCGCCTAATGACTGAGAGGCTGTTGACCAATTGGCATCATTTATTCATTCATATTGTCGCAGTAAGACATAAATTTTAAGGCATAGACTGTAATGCACTTCGATCAATATCTCAACGAACATATAAGGGCATATTGTAAACTCAAGACATTAGAGGGGAATGTCTTGATGCACAAAAACATCAAGACCTTCCCCTTGTGCCTCAACGTCTTGATG
Source organism: Proterorhinus semilunaris (assembly GCA_021464625.1). Lineage (NCBI taxonomy): Eukaryota > Metazoa > Chordata > Actinopteri > Gobiiformes > Gobiidae > Proterorhinus > Proterorhinus semilunaris. The sequence continues at coordinate 22,467,264 of CM038356.1, read as the reverse complement.
CACAAAAACACGGTGCATCTAATCATACAGTATTTGTTTCTATTTCACGAACTTGCAGGCTAGTTTACCAGCATTGCTACGAAAGTGACCCTGCAACTTGAGAAACTTGTCCCTGTGAAGAAATTGGAACGCTACTAACATTATGGACCACAGGTTATCTTAATTTGGTGGCTTTCTCTTTCATTAGCGGGCCTTTAATAGATATAGGGCCTGCAAAACAAAACAAAAAAAGATACAGGGCCTGTAAGGAAGCCTTCTCTTGATAGATTTAACAATGAATAAATACAACTAGACACAGCTACATCTTTAGTAATAACTATAAAACCCACAGTACGTAAAAAACACAAAAATGCATTAAGATATTTATTTTGGGACATTAGTGACATTTTGTACATTGCTATACAACAAACCGTGCATTGCAATAGATCTGCATGAGTAAAGAGCATAAAAGTAATTGCCTTTTGAATATATTTAACCAGTCCCATCATCAGACAAAACTGCACAACTGTATCAACCACTTTACTGATATGTTACAGTTTAACACATGGACAACTCTATGTATTTTAAAGAGACGTTCAGCAGTTTAAAGATCCTCATCCCCCATTTCGACGTCTTCTTGTAACTTCTGCACCATTTTTTCTTCCATCTGTTTGGCCTTTCCTGTAAAATACCAAGAATTATGAGTTAATTATTGCATTTAACATCAGTTAAATCTCAAAGCAATCATTACATTACAAAATCTTACCTGCATGTGGTGCTCTGATGAGGTGAATGTTTTTCTTGACTTCGTTGATGGCCTCTTCCTTCTCCAACTGTTTGCCCTTCTTTAATCTTTGAAATTGATCACAAAAAGAATCAAGCTCCATTGTTTTATTACATGAAAAGGAGTACATACAGTTTGCAGATAATCAACTCTGTCCTGCAGAGGTTAGCCACATAGTCATGGTATGGAGAGCCATAGCAAAAGCCCAGACTAAACCTTGATCTACGGACCCACCAATTTGAATCATATAGTCAAATAAACCACACTTGTTTGTCATTGTACATAAAAGGCTTGCAACAAACCTACAACGATTGAATGGACTTTAAATATTTACCTGTTCATAATAAATCGTGCCTGCCGTTTCAGTTTGATTTCCTCCACCTTCTTCATTGCTTGAACTGTGCAAAGAAAAAAAGTAAATAACTTTTGAATTAACTGGATCCATTTCATAATACAAATCAATCCAATGTTTTTTTCAATCAAAAGTACCTGTCTTGTCCCATAATTCTCTGTTGTATTTGACAGGAGTATTCCTGCGTTTCTCAAACTCCAAACAGTTGTCCTATAAGATAAGTGTACCTCACAGTCACAATCACAAACAATGCAATTATATATTTATATAAAAGCAGTCTCACAACAGAGAAAATAAGTGATGTTGCAATCAAGAGTTATTTTATAAAATTATTAAAGAAATCACTGAAACTACCCACCACTGTGAGCTCCTTCCCTGCTGACTTCCTGAAAGCTTTGGTCCATCTGGTCTTTCTGGGATTACGCTTCTTTTTGAAGTTCTTAATGCATTTAGATCGACAAAACCTGAACGTCTACAAAAAACAAAGATCAACATTAAGTTTAACCCATCACCAGGGAATAACACAAGCGCTTATTTGTGTACATACACCATTAGGTGTCGCTGCTGAATAGGGTAAACACAGGAGAGGCCCAAATTAAATATAGCCTACCCATAGACAATCCATCTATGCGTTAAAAATGTTAGGGCAAAACATTCAAACTCAATGTAGATGCCACACTTACAATACGATATGTAATACATTATAAAATCAATGTAAACGTGAAAGAAAGCCAACACCTCTCACTGAGTCCTATCCACGTGAGTGAAAAACGGGCTAACATGCTAACACCACGTCGTTCCTAGAACAGGCGTTTTCTGGAGTTAATACATCGGTTTATGGTCAGCAAAAGCATCGTACCTTACAGTCGTTTCGTACAAACATCACCCCGTGCCCCGGATATACCGGTCCCGAGCAGAAATAACATTTTTCGATGCGCATTTTCACAGCTGATGTGCTGCGTGTGGCATCTATGAAAACAAGACCGCCCCGTGCGCTCTTCTTCTATAAGAAAAAAAAAACTACTGTCACAGCTACTGAACTCACGGTATCCCCCTGCTGGACGTGATGCGAAATGTAATATTGTGTTTATTTTTGGTAATTGTAGAAGTGCATTGGTTATACTGTGGCAGGCTATATTGAAGCATTAGGTATAGTAGTCCTCCAATTCTTATAATTCTTATCAAAATTAATTGTCCTATCCTTGCTACAAATCAGAATAGAGAAACACATTATTCTGCTGCATATGATTAAATGCAGTATGCTATATTTACCATGAATGCATTTTTGCACACATACAAACCATGTATGTAGTGTGTATCTGTTATTATGCTTGTTGTATGTAATGCAAGTTGCAACATGCATATTGTCAGCATTTGAAATTCATATTCATATACAAAGAGACAGCACCAACCTTTGTCCAAGATAATTTTATTTACTAAAATGTGTGACAATCTTGAGAGTATCAAAAAGTCTGTGGCAACATTACAACTTTTAAAATAACTTGTTGCACACTTGCATTAAAAGATGTATTTGGTTTTCAAAAGTAGAAATCATAAATAATAACAGTTCAGTCTACATTCTACGTCTATATGTTTGGCACCTGAGCAAAGTCAGCAAATTCACATGAGGGAACCAAATAAGCAATCACAGACAAAATATGGGACTAATCAAATTTAGAATAATAATTTAGAAAAAAAGCCATATAGAAAATGGGAAACTTTTTTGTTCACAATAGCAAACTAAAACTAAAATCAAATATTTCTTTGCAACCAAAATTTCATTTAGGTGACCTTATGGTGGACAAATACAGCAAAACAGCGTATGATATCTCAAGCCTTAATCACCTATGCCTTATTCTAGTAACAAATCCAAAAATCCTTTAAAACGCAAATTTTAAATGAAAAATAATGCAAAAACCAAAGAAAATCGCTAATAAACAGAGACTTTTACATTTCTTTGGCTAGGATTATTTGTATTACAAAGATTTAAAAATTGATTATGTTGCTGTTCACACATAGGGTTTTCCATTTTTGATAGTCAGAATCCTTCATTGTCGCACCTGGACAAAAATACTATGGAGAAACAAAGAATTCTTCCCCATTACGATAAAACTGCTCAATGGTCGCAGATGACTCTCTCCAAAACAAATATATAGCATCATCTGCACATGAGCGGTTGTCAAAATCTTTCACCCTGTTTTAATAGAAGACTAAATGAAAAGCCATATAACCGTATGAGGAAGCAGACAACTCTTTGGATAATAGCATCGGCATCACCTCTGCGTTTAGCAAATGGTCTCGAAGGCAAATGGGGCACAAGTCTAGTGGACCTGCGCTAAAGCTCTCACCAGAATAAAGCATTCAAGTTATACACTGAAGTAAAGCACCTAAACCATTATTTTCAGTCCATCTTCGGAAAAATGTACATTATTTGGCAAGAAAAGGAAGAACAATATTTGGCAAACGTACAAACCCACAATCTTATTTTTTGGTTGCCTTAAAATATCTAAGGTATCATCATCAGACTCTTTGGGTACAATTCTTCCTGTCTTTGGATCTCCGTATCCGAAGCGGTTTCAATAGTAAGGCCATGTTAAAGCTTTAAAGTTTAGTGCAGTGTTATGCCAGACAATTCAGTATAAGTTTAAAGCTCGAAGTAGTCTGGCAGTATCTAATGCACTTGTTTTGTTTTTCACAACATACACTAAAATGGAAAAAAAAAAAGCGTAACAAAAGCTCTTCCAACCACAAAAGTAAAGCTGGGACCAGTTCAAAGTCTGAAAATCCTCTTTAGACATATTTTATGTCCTCTAGAGGTAGAAAGACATGGTAAAAAAATAACAAATTACCTTGTCCCTGAGTTTAAGAGAATAATAACACTGCACAATATGGTAAAAAAGAAAAAGAAAAAAGGAGGTAGTAGTGTACAAAAACAACTGAGGTAGATAAATCAGTCTTAAGAGCTCCACTCCCAAACGTTTGTTCCAGTGGCCACAAAATATAATGAAATGTATGCTGATCAGGCACAACATTATGATCCTGTCACCTTTTTAATCTATGGGAACTGGAGAGCGACAGGGGCTCAGTGGTTAGAGCATTTGTCAATGAATCCAATGGTCGGTGCAAAAACTGTAGTCGTCCAAGGACAGGTAAGGAGTGAATGCTAGCCTGGGTGGTCCCACAGTGGCTCATGTTGCTGAAGAAGTTATTGCATGTTCTGCATTGTAAGAATGGCACAACCAATAACGGCAACCAGGTCCAATTATCAAAATGTTTTGCCTGATCAGCTTAAAACAGTAAAAACAGTACATTCTTCTTGACATTCATCATAGGTGAGCTTTGTTTTTTGGACAGACGATGACCAAACACAGACGAACAGGTAGAAAAAGTGGAAATAAAAGTTACATGAAACATTCATTCAATATCCTGAGATAGAGCCGGAGAATATGCACTTTCCCCCCCACTGCAGCAGCTTCTGCTTCCTGACCGTTTGTGCCACAGTTAATGATAGAAAGGCTCAACTTAGGAAGCGAACAAGGAAGGGTAAGTGGCATAACTCTGGCCATTTTGGAAAGCAAGGCTTTTCTGTCGTCAGGAGCAGACTCCTTGGGGCAAATGCTGGGCAGGATGGGGAGCCTCCGAGCTGCAGCGGGGTGCACTTGAGGTGGAGTAATGTACGGTATGTCCGAGCATCTCCTCGTTTTCTACTTCAAACGAATGCTTTAGTTCGGAGATGGCTGGGACGTCGTCTTGTGAGCCAAAAGATTCGCTGGAGCTTTGGGAGGTGGAGGTAGAGGGGTTGCTCATCTCTTCGTTGCTGACTTCGTTGGAGTAGTGTCCGGAGTCTCCCGTTTCCTGGCTGCCCTCGCTAGAGTGCGGGCTCTCAGAGTGGAGCGGACCGTAGATGATCTCGCGGGACGAAGGCGGGAGCGGCGCGGAACCCAAACGCTCTTCATACGCCAGGACGGTTTTACCAGCCTCGTATAAACTGGCTCTGCTCTCAACCTATGGACATGAAAACAGTGTCGACGCAACGTTAGAAACAGAAATTAATTCGACCTCTGCAAGTAAAAATAATTGTATAAAAAATAGGTTGCAATGTTTATTTAGTTATGCATAAAACAACTACAATTTACCAAGTTAAAGTTACACCTCCACTGTCACATTAGGCACTTACATCATTCTCAGTGGTGCTGTGTCGCTCTTTGCTGAAGAGAAGCCATCTCTTGCTCTGGTTCATGGATACTGGACCAGCAGTGTTTATAATCATACTGGATCCACCCTAACAGGAAAAAAAAACAGTTTATCTTTATTTTCTGTTTACATTATCTTCAGATGCTATTTGTCATATCATTATTATCATAGTATTCTTAGTATTGTTTGTATTGTTTTCCTGGAATATCACTAAAACACAGTCTTACCCTGGCATCAAGGAAACGGTCTCTCATCATTGGAATCAGGGCTTCTACATTTTGCACATGGCGTTCGTTTGGGAGGGACATCCCAGGTCTCAAGCCCTCAGTGTTCCCAACAGCTATCACTTTGTGGCCGGATGTTTTTCTATTACACAAGAACATTTCAAGTATAAATTGACAAATTGTTGCAAACACATGGTTTATTGCGCACAGTGATGCAATGTTGCTGTTTATACCTTGGACTGCCTTTGCTGATGAGGATGAGGGCACACATTATGATACAGGCCAAAGCAATGCTCACTCCAACAATGATCCCAGTCATAGACTTCTGGTCAATGTGGTAGAGGCCATCGGAAAACACTGGAACGTCAACAGACACGCAGTGAAAACACAGTTGCTACAAGCAGCCAGGATTGACTGTGTAAACACTACCCTTTATCAACTACGTGCAGCACTGTGGAAATTGTTTTAAAAAGCGATATAAGGAATGCATATAATATACCTAAATAGAAATTGAAACATCAACATTGGCAAAAGAGGACTAAATAAAAAAAAACATTGCAGACATGCCACTCATTTTGCTGTGTTGTTATGCTGTTGCCATGAAGGACTGCTATGCAATGACATCACACACATAACCTCTATATATGAATACAATTGATTGGATGAATAACTTGTACATACGTAAACAATTATGAAAAGCAAAGATAATGAAATGATGGCAACAGATTCTACTACTAGTACTACTATCACTACAGTAGTATGTGTGTAGATTATTTTCATATTACCATATTTACCACATTCAATGTCACACACTTTTATCATTATCCTCACCTGTAGTGTCGGGGAAGGTGTCTGAATGCCTGGGGTTCTTGCTACGATGTCCTCCTCCTCGCTTCAGAGCCAGTTCCACTGGGTTTGAAAACGGTCCATCGCCGACCTGGTTTGAGGCCGAGATCTTCACCAGGTAGATGTTTCCTGGGTCCAACTTTTCCAGAAGAGCCATAGTGTGACTCCCTGTTTGCATAGTAAATAAAACTAAATTAACATAATAATAATAATAATAATAATGATGTTTGGTCTGCTCAGTGGCATTTATTATTTTATTGATATAGTATACAGCGCAGTTTTTAATGAGCCCAAAATGAACTCACCCTCTCTCTGAATAATTTGCCAGTTTCCGGCAAGCCAGGACTGCTGTGAGGCGTACATGATGGTGTAGTGAGAGACCACGATGTTGGGCTCAGGAGGCTCTCTCCAGGACACCAGCGCAGTGTCATCCTCGATCAGAGTGACCCGGACTGCAGTGGGTGGGTGGCTGGGCACTGCACAGAGCAAAAAAGCATTTAGCTTAATGTAATTTAACACTAGTATTGAAATACAGTTTTATTTTCAGTTTAGTTCGTTACCTGATGGCAACGTTTGGTGGTAGACAACAGAGCTCCAAGGGCTGGACATCTGTTCGACATGAAGACGCACCACAAACTCATAACGCGTGTTTGAGGTCAACTTCTGCACGATTACACTCTGTTTGATGCTGTGCAATAAAGAAAAAGCTTGTCAGCATTAAGGAACAATTATGTACAGAGAGAAATATAGCAATTACAAAGCATTTATCAATTCCTGTTTCTTCCAAAGAAACAGGACACTTGCATGTTGACTCACGTTTGTAAGTATCTAATGGCCGAGGCGTTGTGTGTGCCCACAGGAGTGCAGCGGACTGTGTAGCTCACAGCTTTCCCTGATGTGAAGGCAGGACGGCTCCAGCGCAGAGATACTGAGGTAGAGTTATTGGCCAAAACAATCATGTTATTTGGAGCTGGAGGGGCTGCTGCAAGCTGGTCTCTGGCAGCTGTACGATAAAAAACATACACATAATTTTCAAGCATTTAAAAAAATGTGTTTATGTGCTTTTTCCTCTAATCCAAATAGAGGAATTTGCTTACACAGACATCCAGGGGTAGTAAAAGTTTGGTCGGTCTGATAGCCATCTCCCGCTTGGCCCACAGGAAGGATCTTCACATGATATTTTCTTCTTGGATCTAAAATATAAATCCAATTGCTTAGTAATTTAGAAGTATCTATCTATCGATCTATCTATCTTGCTACTGCTAACCACAACACCCTCCATTAAGGAAAGTACAAACCCAAATCATCTCAATCTGACATCTCTGACTTTATCGCCAGCATATCTCTCAAGACTGACAAAATTGTGTAGTGTGGGTTAAGCCTTAAACAAGCTGTTCCTCAATACAATAAAAACTTTTTTTTACAGCACAGTTTGTATGAAATGGCCCAGCAATACGGAACACACAGCCTTTTTAAGTTAAAAACGTCTGTGAGTTAACTTTGCTGGTTAAGTATAGCCTGCAACCATTCATTTTAACTCTAAAAATTCTCCGCAGCTCCTAAACTTGGACACTTTTAGGGAGTGATAAGATTTGTTTTATACCCCCAGTGTGAAAGGTCAGCTTATGGGTATTGACCAGTGAGGGCGGTGTGTCTAGCATGGTGGGGGCAGGTTCAGCTGCTGGGAGCCTAGGCCCAGGGGACAGAAGGGGTTTGACTGGGGTCGGCGGGTCAGGCCAAGATAGAACAGAAGGAATCCAGGCGTAGGACTGTGGGACAGAGCTGGGCCTCTTTTGTTCCCCTCTTTCACGGTCATCCAACAGGCCAAAGCTGTGGACTTAAACTTCAGAACATGCACATAGGAAACCGTGGACAGTGGAATTTGGGCAGCTCAGTCTGCCTTAAGTAATGCATTTTTCGTTACGATATAAAGTTATATTTTACAACTTGTCTTCTTCTTCTTCTTCTACTTCCTGATACAAGTTCGAACTGTGACAACGTGAACTGGTTTTTCCCAAACATGAGTTCTCGTGCACTATCCCCATATGGTTCAATAATAAGGTTTTAAAAATGTCTGTACTGTAATATTGTGGTCGTAATGCTATAATTAACTTCTGACTATTTGTCTTCTGGGAAACACTGTTTTAATTATATATATACTTCTTAAAGATAATCATGCCTGGCACAAAGATGTATTAACGGATATGACGACAAATAGTGAGTACCGAGTGTCATAATTTACATGAGCTAGCCAGTGGCCTAAACATTATCATTTTGTAGAATTTAGTAGTTTGGCCGACACCTACCCGGCATGCAAATGAAAAACTAGCTGGCTCAAGTTTACGCTACAACATAGCAAATGTCCATTGCTTTTGTTATTTTTTACCTGATACTGTGTATATAGAACTTACTTGGTACAGAAATTTATGACTGTTTTGGTTACAGATAGTACTTGCTTTTCATCTAGTCTTTACTTTTTGACACAATGCCTAATGCAAAATCATTACTGACCACATGCTCCTAAAAATAATGTGAATTGCATATTGATCACATTGGTTTATTTACATGGATAGCAAATGGGGCATGGGGGTGGAAGGGCAGGGTCCTAGTCTAGCTCTACTGTCTCGTGGTCAGGGGTCATCGTCCCTGTCCAGCTCTGGACAATCCCAGGAGTATTCCCAATATGTCCCAGTGTCCAGCTGAAGAAGAAGGGGGTAGTGGACTGGGGGCTTACGGGGCAGGTCTGGCAGTGGACACAACACAATGGTTTGGGGTAATTACTATGCAAGTGGCGAGATGGGAAAAGGGTGGTGGGAGGGACATCTGGACTCTGAACTTTGACCCTCCGGAGCCTGAAAACGGTGGCCAGGCTGCTTAGAGAAATGGGGTCACTCCATATTGATCAGGACATGAGACCAAGATGCAAATTGTTCAAAACGAGTGGTCACTGCATTAATTGAAATAGGACTATAGCGTAAAAAGTGTTTATCTGTTACGCTTTACACCGAGAACCATTACAAATATGATCAGCTCTTTGATCGACTACAGTTAGTTTATAACTTATCTAACTTCGACAAATGCGGAAAAATACATAACAGTAAGAAGTAGAAAAATATGCACAGAACCAGGTCTAAACCAAAATGACACTTCACAGCATTTTGCCCACACACTCACCAAGGCCAGTGATAGTAAAGGTGAATTTGTGAGCTTGCAGCTGGATGGCAGGCTGCTCTGGATGGTCTTCCTCATGGTAAACCAGTCTGTATCCCAGGACAGGCACAGTGTCTGAGGGGGGCTGCCAACGGGTCACTACAGAGGTACAGTTCAGAGGCTCCAGTTGCAGGATAGGGGCTGAAGGCACTAAAGAAGAACAGAAAATGTCATTAACACATTATTCAATACTGGTTTACATAAAAACAATTGGATTTGTTCTGGATAGCTACAGCTTTTGTCTTTTACCTTATTCATCATAATAAGATTTAATTATTTCAGTGCCTTGACTTTAACACTTATGTACATGTTTCAAACTTCTAAGACCTCCCTTGAATTGTCACAGGTCTAGCCACTGGCCAGTTGACCAACCAGGAGTTTGTTTACAATTGCCTTTGTATCAAGTCAACCATTTCTGGAATATTCTGTTTTGGGGGCCATACAACAAACCTATGGAAAACACAAAAGTTTAGCATTGGTGAACAAACAGCCTCCCCCGGCAACACACAGGGCTCTGAAAAGCAGCTATTCTTTCCCCCACATAGACGCCTGAGGCCCTCTTTTTAATGACCCGTGACTGAGGCTGCTCTAACATCACTGACAGCCAAGGGCAAAGGTTCCTGGGTAACCAACAAAAAGACTGTGGACAATGCCATAAAGGCTAACTCTAGTGCTCCTGCTGGCCACTTTCTATCAGTCTGAGAGGCCCGTTAGAATGAAAACATCTTACATGACTTATTTTCAACAGTTTCATACTTAATCATTTTCAAGAAAACATGAGATGCCACTGCCGCCTCAATACCTTCTAATACCTGAACACATGTTTAGGTGCAAGACACTCCACAGAGTAAAAGATCACAGTGGGGCTTGCCTTTGCTGCTTGTGGTTCTAGGAGTGCGATGGGATGTCCAGGCTGAGGGCTCACACCAGCCAACACGGGTCGCTGCTGCCATGCGGAGCAGGTAGATGTTGTCTGGCTGTAGGTCCTCCAGCAGGTACTCTGTGGTGTTCTGGGGCAGCTCCACCGAGTTGACTGTGGGGTCCGTTGCTGAACGGTAGGAGAGGCAATATGCAGACACCCGGCCACGGCTCAGTTTGTCCGGCAGCGGCTGCCAGCTCACCTGGATGTCAGTGGAGCTGTGGCTGGTCAGGGTTAGCTCAGGGGTGCGAAGAGGCACTAGGGGAAAACAGGAATAAGTTATAATTACATCCTGAGGGTGGGACAACAGTGTCTACTCTTTCACTTGGTATATAAAAAGGAGATATTGTTTTTTCAAAAAAGCCATACCAGTTCCCCTCTGCGCCCCTCAAAAGTACTCTGTGCACACCCCCTGCATGCGTGTTAGCCTAACTACCACTGTGATTTACTGTGAGGAATGTTAAAGTCACCGCTCTTTGCTTACCATCTTCCAGGGTATGTTGACTGACTTGGTCTGACATGCGACTAGCTCCCATTGGCATATAAGCCACAACATAAAAGCTATAGTTTCTCGCTGGCTCCAAGTCATCGATGATGTAACTTGTTGTGTCGTTTCCAATAACAATCTGGTATTCTTCATTGTTCAGACCTGGCATGAAACAGACAGGAAACCAAATTAAGTTAAACTTCAACATGACAGGGTTTAAGAATCTTGTGAGATGTTCTAGAGCATATTGTCACTGTTTACACAAGTGAATAAAGTTAGGTAGGATAAACAGAGCCCCTAAAAGGTTCAACATCAAAAAGTGTTTACAGCTAAAACAGGCCCGAATTACTGAATGTTTGCCGCTAAAATGCGTTCTCATGTTTGTGTATTTCTCCAAACGTTGTCCTGTCCCTTTAACTATATTAAGCGCTGTAGAGTGGACAAAGGGCTGACTAAGCCTGTTGCTATGTGAGCGAAGTTGCCCTTCTAGGTCCTCCTTGACCTCTGCTTTGTGCCGCAACAACAGATGGCCTACACCAAGAAAACTAATCACATGTGTGGGAGCCCGATAGCCTGTTGTTGTTATCTTCCCCGGTATATTTCACACCTTTAACTAGTTCAAGTATGAGCTCAACTCCACAACGTTTAATGGGCTGTTCAAGTTTGTTTTTATTTTATAATTTAGCTATGGAGACTTGCAAATACTCTCGTGGTTAATCTAAGTCTAAATAGTAAGTAAGTAAGTAAGTAATATTTATTTATATAGGACCTTTCACAGACAGACGTCACAAAGTGCTTCACAAAAATACATACAATACAATACAAATTACAGGTACAGTCACAGACTATGATGGTCATAAAACAACCCTTTATCACTGGAATTTAAAATGCTTTCTGAAACAAATAGGTTTTCAGTTTTCGCGACCGCCTGGAAGGAGCGATTTCCTCTGGTGTACGAGGGACCATGTACGAGGGACCATGAGCAGATTCTGATGCTGAGACCTCAGCCTCCGAGAGGGGATATAAGGACACAACATGTCTCTAATGTAGGAGGGAGGGACCATGCAAGGCTCTGAAGGTCAGCACCAGAATTTTTTAATTGAAACGAAAAGTGACTGGGAGCCAATGAAGGTCTTTTAGAACGGGAGTAATATGAGCCCACCCAAATCTCACCTTCAGCCTTCATATAGTGGATGGAATAAGCAATGACTTTGTCTGCATTGTAGAGTGGCCTCTCCCAGGCCAGTAAGATGGCTGAGCTGGAGATGGTTTCTGCATGAATGTTTCTGGGTGCACTGGGCCTGTCCTCAGACATGACCACAATAAGTCGAGCCAAGGACAGCACTGAGCCCTGGTTACTTTCTGCCACGCACTGGTAGATGGCATCGTCTTCAGGGATGATCTGGGTTATCACCAATTTACTGTGGGTCAGCAATAAATATGATTAATAAAACACTCAAAAGAACATAAGAAAAACATATGTACACAGGGTTGCAGAATTATTTATACCCCTTTGTTTACACTGGTAGTCTCATATTGAAAATGTTACCTGTTGTACAACTTAATCCTGCCGTTCAAATGGACCTCTTCTCCGTTCTTGAGCCAACTGACTTGGGGCGGGGGCACCCCTTCAGCCTGGCACATAAACCTCGCTGTCCCTGCTCTCGGACGAGTTTGACTTTCGGGTTTTTCCACAATGGTTGGTGGCACTAATACACAAGAGAACAGGTTTAGCCCGTGGGCAATACAGAGTCTAGTGGTCATCTTTCATCTGGTTCATGTTTACCCAGGACAGTGAGATTAGCTGCAGCGATGGTGTAGTTTCGAGTCCCGGGAGTAGTGGCCCTGCAGAGGTAGACCCCGTTGTGCTTGACATTGACATCGGTGATAACCAGGTTTCCATTCCCCAGGACTTTGGCGTTGTACACGTCAATGGGTTTACTGTCAGCGCGACTCCAGGAGATGATCGGCCAAGGATTCCCAGTGGCCACACATTCCAGTACGACGGTCTGGTGAAGAGACACTGTGACGTTCTGCGGTCCAGCTATGATCCGGGGCTTTTGGCGGGGTTTAGGGCCTGTCACTTTAGAGTAAGAGGACAAAAGTTAGAAAGAAAAATCATCTAGCATGCAGTAGATTGAATTCAAATAGGAGCATAACAAATAGGAGGTGAAGAGAACATTATATATAATTTTTATATCAGAATGCTACATAATGCTAATTAATTAATAAAAGCGATCTGTAGACTTTCTGAACCCACTGTATACACATTAAAGTCATCCAGCAAATTTGTTTTACCTTGATTAACAGTCAGCATTGCTTCTTTGCTCCTCAGTCTGCTACCGATGTTTGTTGCCACACAGCGGTACTGACCAGCGTCCTCCAGTTGAACATTGTGGATCTGGAGGACTCCATTTGGTAAAACAGTGATCCTAAACAATAAGAAGTATTTAAAATGATTACACTACTGGACCATGCATACATGTTTTCTAAGCTCCAAGTTGTTCCACTCTAAAGTGTGCCTAAAACGTGAAAAAGGCCTTTGCCAAGCTGCCCGTACCTGTCTGTTGATAGTGGTAATGTGCTTTGGTTGAGCTCCCATGTGATGGTGGCTGGAGGGTTGGAGGCCACTGTACAGAAGAACCGTGCTACGGAGCCCTCGGTCACCACCATAGGCACTGGATGGGTGATAAACTCTGAAATTCCTGGAAAAATAATTTTCAAAAAATTTTTTTGAATTAGGACCAGAAGACACAAAAATAACAATTAGCCACTAAAAACGGGGCTTTAACATGCTAGGACCAAAACAAGTCTATTGACTATTCTAGCTGGTCCAATGAAAAGATTATTGTTATGAATGAACTTATTGAATTGCGCAAACAGCTTTGCATCAAACAGTCCCTGCTTAGACTATGATATAAACTGGTCCTCATGAAAAAGCATTGATCTCGGCTGAACTCGAGGATCTGGCTTGAGTGCAGATGACTTATATTGCCAGTCACACCAACCAGCTGAGCAAATCAATGGATCAATGCAAGAGTGACAATGAATGATGCAATGTTATAGGAGCAAAAGCAATTAATATTATCCAATCTACATAAAACTTAGACCTGCAGATCATACTCAACAGCTAAAACACACACACAAACAGAAATGGGGTTCATTTACATGGTTCATGGACAAATTTATAGCTGACCATGTACATTTAATAAAGAAGTTTCCATTTTATTTCTCCAAAATGCAAATGCTTTTCCAAAACTGCCACTACATTAGCGGTGAATTTGTTGACTAAAATGCCCATTGCCACCTGCTGGTTATTGACGTAGAAGTAGGTTATATGTGCTAGCTCAAAAACAGCTGACCACGTTTCCCTGAGTCATGGTTTGTTACATAGTCATATAGATTCAAAGTATATATCAATAACGACTTCAAACTCGCACACAGCCCAATTTACAATTATCTTGAGAACAAAGCACGTAAAATATGGGCCAATGACCTTCACTCATTAAGGTGAAAACTCCCTCTTCCTCCCCCTCACTTACAGAAAGACAGTCAATATCATGTTAAAGGAAATCAATGGGCTGGTCTCCAGCTGAAGCTCCATATTCAAATCCTAGGCTTTCGGGGGATCAGTACGCAAAAGTGCTCCTTTCATTTGGAACTTTGAGTTATCAATAAAACAGCGATAGACTGGGTTACTACCAAAGGACGGGACTTAATAATGTTTCGCAGCCCTCCTTATTGCTTGTCTAGTATTAGTAGGACAGATTCAATTTAAGGTATAAGAAGCTGTTCTTTTTGTATTTCGGGCCGATATGGGTTTTTACTGCATAATTTTACCGGTGACTGAAGTAATTTTAACATGATAGGGTTTTCTGATAGAACTTTTACTTTTTTTTTGTATCTAAATTTGCTCCAAAACATCAGAAGAAAAAACACTATCTTAATATAATTGTTTGCTTTCTATATCGATACATCAAAAAAGTCCCCTCACGAAGAAGAAGCCGCATGGTTGTTGAACATCACCTACGATGATATACAAAAAACTTTATGTTGTTGAAAAGCTAATGAGAAAGGCCCAAACATCTGCCTTCATGGTGTGAACCGTGGGAGGAGTCTGTCTGAGACGGTAATATGGCCACCTCTGCTATAAGGAAGAAATCAATGTCTAGGTCAAACAGCACAAAGGTTTCCCTACAGAGGTCAGAGGTCACCACAGCCCCTTGTCCACTCTATTTTAACCCAAACTCAGATTCAGATAGTAGATTTTGGTCATTTGTGTGAAAGGGCCTTCTAGTACTTTTGTGTTTGAGCAGCAGTAGGCCCTTTTAAGAGTCATAAGCATGACATATTCAAATTATTAATCTGTGATATTAAAGCTACTTTTTTTTCTTTTCTTTTTTTATGATTTGGTTTTGTCTGTTATTTTAGACTCGGGTGCAATTTGTTAGGCAATTACTTGTGATGTTTCAAGAATAATATGAGAAATGTGCCTTCAAACTAAATTATTACAACTTTAATATAAGGAACTCTGCATTTTGAGACATCATAGATCTTAATGTTCATGGTTGTTAATAACAGGACAGAAAGACATAAAAACACTTTTCGAAGTTCAAAGCAACCCCTGTTGGATCGGGCTATTTACTCATATGACAAAATAGCAAGTCGTCAACAAAAGGCCCCCGGTTGACACGTCAACAGAGGGAATGATCCAGTGAAAGGCATTTGGGGGGGGGGGGGGTTTGCAGAGAATAGCAGGCTGTCCCAACCGGCGGGCCAGAGCGGGCCCTGACATCACAAAAGCCTTTCCCCCCGATGACCCGTGACCCCTGGAGCCCCTGGACAGAAGGAGCGCAAAGCCGGCCCATCCTCCACTGCCCTCTGCCCCGCCACAGCTTGCAGTTGACCAGAACCTTTAACCCTTTCATCAACA
Organism: Proterorhinus semilunaris; assembly: GCA_021464625.1. NCBI lineage: Eukaryota > Metazoa > Chordata > Actinopteri > Gobiiformes > Gobiidae > Proterorhinus > Proterorhinus semilunaris. The sequence goes on along the minus strand of CM038356.1, from coordinate 22,451,336 downwards.
AAAGACTGGACACCAACCTTAACTTTTGGAGATGAGATAAAGCATAAAGTTACAATGCAAAACTTGAGTCCCTCTTTTAGTATGTCACATGTCTGATACCAAAATGTGGATGTTTTGAAGATGATGTTGATTATATTTTAAGAGCTGTTGAGCTACTTCCTGGTTGCTTAGTTTGCAAGTATATTAAGCGTAGCATAGAGCACAATATCACAGAGCAGGTTATTGCAATTGACCACTAAACAAACTTCCCACAACTTTCCACTTTCTCCAAAGTCAGAATTCAGTGTCAATGTCAAATGCAATATTTTAGGATCATGCACCAGTTTCCATGACATCAGCCATGGGATATGCCTTGAAACACCCTGAGACTCAATGGTGAACGAGGCCTATTGAATGGACACAGCTGTCCGGTCCACTGATTCATGGACAAACAAATGCCCTGGACCTTCAGCTTTTCTTCTGGGGCCGTCAGGGCCACTCCAAACAAAAGCTAAAAAGCAAATGGCTTTTGAGAGATTCCTCTGGGTAGCAGACCTACTCAAGTGTGAGAAGAGAGAGTGGACCATTTAAAGTTTATGCAAGTGTTCCCTTCATTTTTACAGGCAAACAAGTGGCACTGCTAGCAAAACATACCCGTGTAGTAAAGTTAGAGTTGTCTATTTATGGGCTATTTATTGGCTTCTTGATTGACTCTCCATCTACCTGTAACTGTCTCTTAAAACGGGCCCATAACTGAACTGACTGATTTAAACTCCAATTTTGTCAGGTGAGAACAACTTTCAGTGACACAGACACAAAGATTTAAGGGTTTTTCCTCTTTGAAAATGGCCAACACTTGGTACATCTGCTTCCCATCTCCAGGTTAATAACCCATGCCATTCTGATGCCTCCTGCACGCTGACACAAATGTGAAAACCTTAGACAACGCTAAGCTGCTTAAGTCCTGTGGTACCAAAAAATGTCAATGTCAACCTGCGCTGATTTGACAATATATCACGCTTTAAGCTTTACACGTACTTGCGATAGTCAGGCGTGATCTTTGGCTTAGGATAGCTCCGAATTTGTTTTGGGACAGGCACTGGTAGAATCCTTCATCCGAATCCTCAGCGGCATCTTTTATCTTTGGTATGTACAAGGAGCCGTTGGGCAGAAAGTGTACGTGCTCAGTTTCTCTCAGGCGCACTCCGTTCTTAAGCCACTTGATGGAGACTGGAGGATGCCCATGGGCCTGACAGTCCAGGACAGCAGGATCCTTTGGTAAGACTATCACATCGCTGGGCTCTGTGATGAAGGACAACTCGCTAAAGCATACAACCCCTGTTGGAGAGAAAACACAGAGTCAGATATGCTAGGTCACCTTACTTACATCATGCACTTATATAGAAGACGTAAATTATAATATATTTGTCTATATAGATGATTATGGTTACCATTTACCATTTAGATGATTATCTATATGATTAACACCGTAGTCTGTTATTTTGCAATGTTACATTTAGATGATGTTAAATGATGGTGTGGCATTTTCATTCCCGAGGCATGAACACATTAATGGTCTGTTAACCACAACAATCCTCCAAAATAGGAAAGATGTTTATTATTAGTGTCAATCTGTCTTTGCTCCAGTCTCTATGAAACTATTTAAACCATAGCTTATATTGGTTGCTAAATGGTTCACTATACGGACATAATGAATATTGCATAGAAATGACACGGAATAAGTCTATTACTGTTTTCATAGTAGGGGGCAAGCAACCAATATGCTGTTGCCTCATTATTTTGATCAATCCATCACATAGAAATAGCTGTGCGCAAATCTTTTTCTAAACGCGCATTCACCATCCCTTCACAATCAACAACTATAGACTAAATCAGAGTATAAAGAGTGAACACATGCGAACCGGACTCTTACCTGATAAAGGTACAAACAAAACAAAAAGAAGCCATCGCAGACCAAGTTTCATTTTAAATTTTGCCATTATAATCCACTGCGTTCAGTCATATTCCACCGAGGACGGAAACCTCCGCTCTCCAGCACAGCGTGCTCTCCGTAGATCCCCCAATTCTCTTGTGAGCGTGGACCACACCGAGCGCTGGACAGGGGTCCATCCCGCCCCCTGCGCATGCGCACAACACGAGCACGGCTAGATTCGGCACCATGGGACCCCAGTCAGGGGCCACAGGAAGTAACAGCGAACACGTTGGACAAGGTTGTAAAATTCAGCTTGGACCTAGCCAGAAAAGATGACTCTGTAGGTGCACAATTACGTAACTTTTTGTTTTATTTGGATATTTGTTGCTAATGCAGACATATTTTATTTTTTAGCCAGAAATATATTGTAGCCTACTTAATTAATGTGTTTCATGTAGGCATCTTTACATGTCTTATTGTATTTATTTTATCTTTCTCTACTTCGCCTTTGCCTTCTAATAGTGATAAGTACTTGGCCTGCACAATCCAATCATTTCAGACAATCAGACCAGTGCATAGCCAGTTGCATGATGTATCCAGATTTGCTCAGATCTATGCCCTTGCACCTGAAAAAAAATGTTAAATGTGGTCTAGCATACCTAGAAGTTTCATAATATTTTCTCGGGCTATTATTTTACTGTACAGTACATTTAGACTGTTATTACTCCCCATCATAAATCTGACACAGACAAGGGCAATCGTAGGAACATTTGGGGCCAAACTGATCTATGTCCTTTATTCTGTCCTTATGCACAGTTCGACACTAATAGACCTATAGGCGGCGAAGTGGACTAATAGTAATAATAGCAATAAGAGGCCTATTGATAAGAGGTCGAATTATCATTTTGATACTGATGTAAGCTGTGATACTATCAGAAGTAGCCTAGAGGTTTTGTAATTGGTAGCAGCATATATTTACAGTAAACAATTTACTGGAACACATCTTGGTGTTTATTTTACCTCTTACAAACTCAATCTCAACTTTATTGCCAACATTTATTACAAATTTAGGCATTATATTAGGCCTTAACTGCTATCTTCTAACATGGATGTTTTAGCTGTTTTTCATATATATATATATCACATATACTACACGATATGAGGACCCAATGTAAATGATCAGTCAGCTGGGGGGTGATTGGTGAAGGTCATTGGACAGCATCTGCTCCAAACACAGAAGCTGGTAATTATGAAGAGATATTGATAGCCGACCATCAGCTGCCTAATAAATTCAAATATTGATCAGGTGACCATACTTTTTGACAATGACCCTCTCCACTCTCCAACTCTTTCTCTCTCTGTTTTCCACCTCTCCCTCCTCCCACTCCCTCTCATTCAATAGTCAAACAATAGGCTCCAGCTGGGACTTCAAGCCTGCCGAGTCAGCAAAAACACCCATATAAACTCAGGTAAAACAAACAGAATATCGCATTTAGTCCCAAGTTGAATAATGATTTTTAAGATGCATCTGCGCTCTTCAATATTCAATCAAAGTAAGACGAGCCAAGTGTAATTATCTATGGATTACTGCCGAGCATTGATTTAACCATTTCAATCCTTATAATCGAAATCATAATTCAAGGCTCCAAACCAATAGCGTGTTGTTTATAGCGTCTCGTAAAGTGTTTACTCGATAGTTTTGATTTTTTGATGATGCTATTAAAGATTTCGGATGGAAAGTGAACAAGACAGATGTGAACGTTGGTTGAAATAGTTGACTAGGGGGAGAGAGTCAATTAGCCAAAGTCGTCTCTACATGTATGAAATTATAATACAGACTGTTTTTGTATGTAATGTGTCAAGAATAGCAAAACTCACAAGACTATGACAAACCAAACCAAATTTAGTCCTAATTTGTAACTTTTTCTACAAAAGATATGTAAACAAAACAAAAAACAGCAACAACAATTTAATGGTCCAAACTAATAGCCATCTTATTAAAAAAGTGTGCCTTCCAGTGATGTTTATATGATGTTGTCTAGGATTAAGAGTAGATTATGCTTAAATGACCACTATTACCATTTACCTTAGACATAGCTGCAAATAGATGTTAATTTGTAGGAAAAGCTACAAGCAAAAGCTCCATATCAAGTTGCCATCCGTACAGCATTATGTTGGAGTTTCCAAAGCATTTTTACTGTGTCCCTTTAGCCTCTGCTGCTCATTCAGTTACTACTATATCAATGCATTGTTTGCAAACAGGAAAAGGCTATCTGCTATCTCTCCTATTGTGAAATGTGCAGACTCACTGATGTTGTGGTGTGTAGGTGTAGGTTAGCACTGGCCTGGATGCCACATGGCCAGAGGTTATAGGCTGTTCGGCCACGATCAATAGGGTTAAGGACATTAACATATATGAATATCTCGGGGCCCTGGGAAAGCTAAGCTGGGGACCCTCGTGCTGGGCTGTGATTGGTCAAACTCGTCGTTGGGACCGGCCACCCCCAACGACCTCTGGGGTCATTCAGAGCGCCTGTGACCTACAACCTTTTGCCAAGACTGTGATGAAAAGGTTCGGATGCAGGCATTCAATTGGTGGTGAAAATACTAAAAGTTTGCAAGGATCAATACAACTGTGTCATTGGCCGAGGCTTATCAGTGGAACAAGTCTGACTAACTTACATAAAAAAGCAGCTGTAAACCCAAACAAGTGCTTTAGACTAGACTTTAAATTGTAGTAACACTTTCAAGAGCAACAAGGTCAATGCCTCATATTTCAAAATATAGATCGGTTTATTAATCTTGGTCAGCATAAATTAAAATGTCAGATCTAAAATGCAAAATACCAGAAATATTGTCAATAAATTAAGTCAAGATAAAGGATGTTAACAATAGTAATGGCTTGCATTTGTATCGCTTTACAGGCTTGACTAGCTTCTCAAAGCGCTACGCTGTTGTCATTATGCATTCACCCCACACACAGCACAGAAGAGTCTTGCCCAAAGTCACATTTGCAGTTGGTGTTCAAACTGCTGACCGTTGTTATTGTTGCTAACCGCTTAGTTGGAAGAAAATAAATGTAGGTCATGCAAAAGTGCACATAGCAAATGCTGCAATTATGTAGGTAACAATTGTCACATCTTTATGGGGTTTTATTATGAATAAAAACAGCTAATCCTGTAGTATAATATATATTATATTATTATACTGTAATTAACATGCATGCGACTCTTTCAGTTCATATGTCAGGCATTTGTCAAATGCTAACGCTCTTCAGGTAAAGGTTAATTTTCATTGTGAACGGAATCTTAACTCATTTTGTCTATTATGTGTTGAAAACTAATAAACATACAAAGTTAGAAGCACAAAACTCTCTGGTATAAATATTTTTATTATAAGCAGTATTTGACAGAAACATTTTAATGCCAATATTAAACCTTTTTTGTAATTCCTGCATAAAATTAATCAATAAAACACACAGAATCATTCTTAAAAAAGTTTATTGGCTTTTAAAACCACTTTAAAAATCTCACCAGTGAGTACTTTCCATTGAAAAAAGAAACAACGCGTTTGCAATATTAACAAGCTACTGTACATTAAGCGGTACACCAGACAACATCACAGAGGAGGGTTCTTCTATTGTAGAAATGGACTGAGTCAAACAGTTGGTTCTGGGACAGTCAAAGGGAAAGTTCAAAGTCACTGATGGAGCTCTTGTACTCTGGTGCAATTCCTTCATCCAAATTTTAAAAATCAGTGCCTTGTTGTCAAATACAAACTTAAGAAACAATGTAAAATTTCTTCACAAATGCTTGTTTTGCAAAATAATATGTAAAATATAAACAAATGACAAAAACAAGTCATCGACTTAACATTAAGAACATTAACTTAGTAAACAGCACACAACAAAAGTAATGTAACTCATAGAACTAGCACTGCCAGTCTGGTTTAACAGAACCTGCCCAAATCACAGAAGACAGTGGTTACAAGAATACAAAGTACAACAGAAGTAATCACACATGCGTGCGTACAATCATTTATCAACATAATAAGCATGTAGGTTTTAAAAGGTTTCCCACTTTTTCCCTCAATGCTTTTATTCTCATGTATGAGAATGAGTAAGAAATGTGTATCTCATTGAGATTAATGCACATTTTGCTACAAGACAATTAGCCATTTACTGACAATTTCCTACTCACCATATTTTTATTATCCATTTTTCGGGCATCCATCATTTCATTTGTCCATAAAGATGTGTCAAAGCCATGTGTAAAAATTTAGTGCAAAAAGGTGAACCTCCAGAGTTGAAACATGAGTAATATCTTTTTCCAGTGTCTGCTCAAAGGCTCCGAGCACAGTCTGTCACAGAGATGTTTGAAACAGTATCCAACCAACAGTATCACAACTTTTTTCTCAATATACCATGCTATTGATCCTGCTCAAAGCGCACATCACTTCTGCAACTGCAGAGACCTATTATCTTGAATAGAAAACAAAAAGAAAGTAAAATCAGCAAGCGAGACCAGACAGCATTACTGTTACGACACATCGAGCCAAAAAATGTAACACACAACATACAGTATCTTGCGACTATAGATCTGTTGAGCTTTTTTCTTTTCAATGGCACATACTTAGCTAGAATAATGGCCATAATATAGTGTCTTGATACATCAATTCTCTATGTATCTATCCTATTTACAGATGGAGCTTAAACATGACTTATACGACATTGACGATAGCCAAAAACTCAAGCAAGCATCCTACTGTCTCATAGAGCCAATCTGGCTAGCAGTGATGGTTTCAACATGCTTTCAGGTCCATGGTTACCTAGAAATCATAGTGACTGATTCACTAATTTACATACTGTACATAAGATTTATGCAAATTAATTCATTAAACTCTTAAATATCTCATAGGCAGCCCAGTCCCATTGTTCTTAATGTTCATTAGGAGTGTTCCAGTTGTAATAATAATCTCATATGGTATTCAAAAATCATCTTTGGTATGGAAATAAGGCTGGATTCCTCTTGATTTGCAGATGACATATTTTCAGCCTATAGCCTACAACTAAAGCCTTCTCCATACCACAATATAATCTGTACTGGGAGTCTAGCATGCCCAAAGAAATGTTAGGCTGTGTGTGTGCGCCTTCCATGGTTCGGTGAAATGAGCCTTTTTGAATTCCATTATCCATTGGGGCACACAGTGTTGTTAGCCTATACAATAAACATCTACACCGTAACACGCAGAAGAAACAGAACAAGAAATAGAAGTGAAAAGGTCAGAGCTACAGCTGCCTTGATATGATGAAGCTCTGGATGGTTCAGAAGGAAACATTAACGTTGTACTATATACAGTCAATCTCTACAGATGCTTTAAGGCCATGGACTTTGGGGATAAGGCAGCCAGTTGTTGATGTGTTAGTCCACAAAGCGGCCTCCCTTTAAGATATTAAACCGTAAGAACATTTCACACTTGGAGAATGCTTGGATGAGAGACAGTTTTTCATTGATTTGGTAAATGATAAAGTATAAAGGCTAAGTCATAAATTCAGCACCTGGTAGCAAAAGTTGCTACCGTTTCTATTAAGATATGGCAGGCAAATGTACTACAGCTATTCTGTGCATAAATTACTACCCAAAAAATGTCTCCATCAGGTTGAAGTTGTTCTGCACACATTGAACATAATGTATAGAACAGCATACACTTTCGGTGAAGTTTTGTGCCAATTTTTTTCACTAACCATACAAATTTAAATAACAATTTAACATAAATATATTGCATTTTTGAATAGCAACATAATGGAAGATTCTGTTTCTGTTGTTCATAGCATACTTGCCTGCACGTACACGTTGCTATTAAAACCTAAACTGGAAATGCTTTAATTTTCAATTGAAGATGTTGTGGATTTCTGGCTGACAAATGAAATATAGTGATGTAACTAAATGTTGTTGTCAATATTTTCTGGTGAGTCTGGCATTATAAACAGAACTAATGGCAAAGTCCAGACATATCCCAACAAACTATTATTAAGAAAAGAGATATACTACATATGCACCAAACAAACAACACAGAAAAAGATCCTCAGCCCAGCATCTCTACTGTTGTGGGCTGGTCTTTGCTCTCGAGCCAGTCAAAACCAGAGTTCACAGTATCACTGCATATCTGCTGGAACAGCGGGTCATTTTTTAGTTCTTCCAGTGTTGAATCTTCATATTGTTCCTGCTGCTGGTTCGGGTCAAACAGCAGGTTGGTGTCTAACGTGTTGAGATCAGTGATGCTACTGGACAGATCAGAGGGCAGCCTGATGTCATTGGAGAAATCTGACGCTACTGCGTTAAGCTCCGATGCCACCTGCCCCACCAGCTGAGAGCTGGGGTTCAGGCCGTCTTCTCCCAGCAGGTCTTTGACAGTGTTGTTGAAGTCCAGCTGCTGCTGCTCGTCCTCTGCGCCCTGTGGCTGTGTGCTCTGGAGAAGGAGCTGAGTCTGTGTGGGACTGTCCTGGAGCGGTGGGGGCGGCTCCGGTTCACTTTGCCCCGTATGTGCTTGGGCGTCCCCGGAGGAGAAGGCTGTCTCTGCGCTGCCTGTGCTGAGGTAGCCGTGCTGCTGGAGCTCGAAGGCAGCAGGGCTGGAGCTGACAGGCAGCTGGCTCTGGTGGGAAGCTGCTCCAGCGAAGGCAGGAGTGGTCTCAAGGATCTGTGTGAGGTTCATGCGCGCAGTGTAGTTAGAAGGAAGGTTGTTAATGCCCAGGCCGCGGACAGACTCATCACCATCGGCCTCCATCTTACTGAGGAGAACATTAGTTATTTTGGCGGTGTTGCTCTGCTGTACTGGCAGCATCTCACTCTGCATCATGATGTTCAAAGGTACAGACTGGCTACGCTGAACCATGCTGTGCACAGAGCTGACTGCCTGTGTGTTGGACAGGATACTGAGCACCTCAGAAGTGATGGGGGAGCTAAAGGGGGAGATAACGGCTCTTGCTGTTGATACTGTGTTTGGTGTGGTGTTTGGGGGGACAATGTTATCACTGGAGTTCCTTTGACGCACTGCGGGGCTAACACTTCGACACCGGAAAGTGCTGGATGCAGAGGAGGTGGATGCTTTGTTATCCAATGGGGCGGGAACTGCAAAGCTTTCCTGTTTCGTGGGGGTCGTGACACCTGTTGCCTGCTGTTGCTGAAGTTGTTGCTGCTGAACTGGAGAAATAGGGGTCAAACGTCCAAGGTGAGCAGCATCTTGTCTGGACTGTGCTTGAAATGACTGGCCAGGGATGGCAAAGGCATGTGGTTTACGAAACTGGTCATCTACCAGGTCTTGGTAGCTTGGCAGAATGCCAATGCTGTGGTTGTTCACAGGCCCTGAACTAGTGCTGTTGTTGTAACGGTTGTTTATCCACTCCAGTTTGGCCTTGTCTGGGTGTGTCGCCATGGGTCTTTGCATGGGTTTAACTGGACTACTAGACACTATACTGGCATCATGATAACCTGTCATACTTGAATTAATGGGAGTGAATGCGAAAGGGTTCCGGCACTCGACTGGGCTGGGGGGTACACTACTGCTGCAGTTGGATAGAGGTGTGCTGATTGGTGTGTGGCGGCCCATTGCACTGTCTACAGGTGTAATGGGGGCCATGCGTGAGCAGGGGCTCTCTCTAGTCATCGTGTGCCCCAGTGTCATCTCTGACGTGGGAGTGGGGGTGGGAGTCGGTGTAGGGGTTGGGGTGGGGGTCTGGACGGGGGTGGTGCTGCTGTGGGCAGAGTGGTAGAAGGTAGTGCCTGTCTGATGAGTATTGAGGATTGAAGTCTGATTGTTTTGGGTCTGGCTTTGAAGTGCCACATCAACGCAACCACCAAACAGGCCTTTCAGCTTCATCTGCTCCTCCATTTGCACTAACTCCTCCACAATGCTGTCCTGTGTCATGTCATCGTCATTGAATGGGAAGTAGTCTATGTTGGACTGAGAACCTGCAAAGTCAACCATTTCCTGTGCCAGGGAGAGCTGGCCTGAGGCCTCCACAGGTTGAGTTATAATGGAAAGCTGGTCAGTGGGAGCTTGTTTGTGTTCTGCTGGTATCTGCTGAGCAAATGCGTGTCCCTCCTCCCAGATTGTGCTCTTTAGTTCACTCATTGCAGAGGCGCCATGTGCTCCTGAGTTGGCTGGTATGGCACGGGGGTCTCCAGTGATCTGCTGCAGTAAAACCTGACCCGGGGCAGAGTTCCCAGCGGCTCCAACACTGGAATTATTGGTGAGAGAATTCACTTGCGGCTTCACCAAAACCAGGGCTTGTGGTTTGACAACAGTCTCAGTAAGGGCGATAGGCGCGTCGGACAGTGCAAGAATCTGTGGCGGTCCAATGGTTTGCCTCACAGTCACTTTGCAGGGGGCACTATCTGGTCGTGCGGGTGTTCCTGGTCGGGGGATCCTCTTCAATCCAGCACTGATGCTAGGTTTGGGATTGTCTACGACAGCCAGTGGCTGTTGGGAGATAAACACCCTTTTCACAGGAATGACAGGCGACTCGCCGCCTGGGCCTGTGCGCTTTCGGGGGCTTTTGCTGTCAGGGCAGGAGTCTTTGAGTGCATGAGTAACAGCAGAGGAGCCATTGGAGTTTTGATTATCAACAGTCAGATACAAGGTACTGTCATGGCAGTTACTGTTATTGCTGTCCTGACTCCCAGCTACAGCTAGAGATGATATAGAGTCAACTTTTAGCCTCCCTCCTTTGTCTGGTCCCAGAGAACACTTCACCAGGAAGCTTGGTTCACTGGCCGCCCTGAACTTTGACACTCTGTCCTCCTTCGCAGCCATTTTCTCAGCAACAGTGATGTCTGACTCATTCTTGGTGTCAGACGAGACAGTAAATGTTGAGGGTGCAATGCTTGTTCTGATAGTGGCCGACAGGTTTGCCTGGGAATCTTCTGATGCCGCAGTGGTGTTGACTCCTGCTGAGGCTGGTCTCACTGTTGTGCTGCTGCTGCTGGGAGCAAGGGCAATGGCCGTCATTTTCACCACGTTGACAGAGCTGACGTGGGGCGTGGGCATCACAGTTTTTATAGGACTGTTGGTAATGAGGAGCGTAGGGGGTGAGCGTAGGGTAATGGCGCTGGTGGCAGAGGGCTTGGGCAGGATTTGAGCGTACCGCGTGCCATGTCGAGCTAAACGGTCACCTACAGGACTGGCCGAAATATTCTGAGGAGTTTTGGGTGATTGTTTGAGAGATTGTGTAACGACTTGGAAGTTCACTGGCAACACTTTCCCCTCCGCTGTCCCAACTGGGCTGGGTGAGGTCATCAGTTGCCTATTTCTTTGTACCTATGGGAGGAACAGAATAATAAATGAATGCAAAACTATGTAGTATTTGAACCACTGAATGTTTTTATCCTTAATACCTGTGTAACTCATTGTTGTTGATATATGAAAACTAAACCAACTTAATTTAAATAATGCTAAACTGATTTTTTTTTATATATATATGTTGAAAAACCATGCACATGCAGTAGCCTAATAGCTCAAAACACTCATCCCAATCTCCTAATGTCATGGGGTTGTGATCCACCAAGTTTTTAATGCCCAGACAGTTTCACCTAAATTATTCTGATGATTGGACATTTATATGGTAAATGGTCTCATACATCAATGCAGACTATCAGCTTGCAAGCTAGTCAAAATGCACTGAAATGATGAAACAATGTACAGTATTATGTAATGTCGTGTTTCCAGACTGCACGCTTTCAACCCAGCACTGTTTGGCCGCAGTACACGGCTGTGCCTGGTTTTACTCATCTACTATTTACATTAGAAAGGGAACGCAGTTGTTGTGGGTGGTGCTCCTACGGATACGCAACATCGGAATACAAACTACTGAAGGAACAACATAACGATGATGGAATGTTTTGTGTTATGTGTTATCCTGACACCAGCTTAGGTTGTGCTAACAGTGGCTAAATGCTATGATCATCTTTTTCAACAGCATTATGACATTGCAAAATATTAAATCTCGTAGGACATGTTTTAATCGAGGCTGTCCCCTCTTTCCTCTGGCAAATTAGAGGCCAAGATCTGTTCACGTCATGTTAGTATCAGTTCACTGCGCTTTGGCATAGGGTTGAGCACGGTCCCAAAACTTGTACCTGGTTCCACTCACTCGACACTTTTGACTAAACACTCGACTAAACAGGTGGACCTGGCGCACAGGGTTGGGCAGAAGGCGCTAGTGGAACAGTTGCTTACCGTCACTGGGCTAGGGACTGCTGCTACGACGATTCCGATGGTTGGCTGAGGGGAGAGCAGAGCGGGGCTGCCACAGGGGATGGTGGGGCCAGGGGTACTGGCCTCCGTTCTCTTGACCTGGACCTCACTGGGCAGAGGAGAGTGCAGTTTCTGTTCCTGTTGTTTCTTCTGGATCTTTCTCTGGAGCTGCTGTTTTGCGTCAACGGAGGAAGATGGCAGGGTCTTCACCTGAGGCTGGAAGGAGTTCGCCTCAGCGGTGGGCACAAACGCAGATGCTGGGGTTGGCGTTTTCATTCCTGGAAATAAAAATCATTAAAATGTTTTATCCAGCGAGAAAGGAAGCTAGAAGGTCGAAGGTTTGATTCCCGGGCCAGACGGGAACTTTTCGGTGTGGAAATTGCATGTTTTCCCAGTGTATGCGTAGGTGCTCCAGTTTCCCCTAACACTAACACAAAATCATGTACAATAGTCTAGGATGAATGAGACTGCAGGGCTGGTGCAACGGATGGAAATGTGCTCATGGCTGCCATCTGGTGTGGAGTGTGTACAAATAACACTATCCCAAACTCCATATTGTTTGAATTATAATGATTTGGGGCAAAACACATTTTGATTGCACTTTACATTATACAGCACAGTAATAACATGGAAACAGTATGGCAACAAATAAGGGAATACATTTCACAGCTCAGTTCCTTTATTATTACCAAGAAAACACCAACCACCTATTTTTATTAGGGTTGGGGTTATGATAAATTACATTCATATCATATTACCATGAAATAAATTAGGTTTGCGTGCTGTTTCCATGTAATAACCATAGTTACATAGTTAAAATAACAAACAACTGTGGTATATACCATCAATTTAGAATGCAACAAAAGCGTTATGTGATAACCATACTTAATTTTGCACTTTCTGGAGGAAATAGAGATAGCCCACAGGAATTGTGTGAATATTTTGGATTGAAATGGGTTCTCTAAAACAAGCATTTTCACCAAACAAACGATTCCCTTTACCTGTTGTTGGTGTTCCCGTCATAACAGTAAGTGCTGCCATGGACTTTGTGCCGATGTAGTGGCTGTTAAGAAGGAAACGGGCCAAATCCTCGACATTATCAAACTGACGACTGAGAACCTTCTGTGCCCACTCACACACCAGCCCACAGGCCGCCGACCGCATCTCATCCTCTGCGCTCGGGGACTGGCCACTGGACTCCATCAACTCACACTGTTGCCAAAAACAGAAAAAAATAGGCAGGTAAGAGGCAGGCACCAGGCAAAACAACCCACCTTCACCAGTCTGTAGAGATGCCTACCCCATCACCAGATTTTTGAAGATCCAGGTTGGGTAGCGATGGCATGTGAACAAAAGCTTTCTTCCTTAACCCGCTATAACAATATGTGCAAAGGAGTTAAGGTTTTTTCAATTATAAAATATAAAATATAACATTCTTTACCCATCAAACGTGAAAAACATGTGGTTGCAAGAAACTAATTGTTTGAAATTAGATGGCCACAAAACAGTGGTAATATGATACAGTAAAGTGTAAACTGCTATTCGGTTCCCAATCAATTCCACTTTCAGACTAGAAAAAGGACCTATATGACCCCAATTGCTAAACTGGCTGAAATGAATTAGTTCAATGTGTATGGTGTCAAGGATATAGATATTATAATGGCTTTAACACTGAACAACCAATGCACCTGTTATTTTACTTGTTTTATGCATGCAACGTCAAAAAAGGATATTTGGATTTCCCCCTCATGCCCAGTCTCCGCGCCTTCATGTTGGGAAAGACATTCTTCATGATCTTCCCAAAGTCTGCAGCACTCAGTGGATTGTAGCCGAGATTGTCACAATAGCTCCTTTAGGGGAACAAAACAACACTGGGTAAGATGACGGCAGCTGTTTTGTAAGGATGACGGCAAAATACTTACTTGTATTCATCATAGACCTCTTGCTTTGGAAGGGACGTCTCTGGATGCTCTTCTAGGTGATTCCGGATCCAGTTGAAAGCGTACATTTGTTGCGTACGGCTTGACGACATGGAACTCTGATCACTGTCAAACGCACAAAACATGGCATTCCTGAACATCTATTATCTATTTTAAATTCAAAAATAATAATACACCTATATTGAACTAGTAATGATATTTATTTACTGAGACCTAAAAGCAAAACAAAAACAAATGGCATTTTATTTGAAAAGTAAAATCTAGATTGTTTTGATAGTACTGAAGACATGAGATGTACTGTATGTGTGGGGGAGAGTCATTACCTTTTGTCATTGCCACTGCTGGGACCAGAAGGCAACTTAAGGTAGAGGTAGAGTTTTTCGATGTCTGTAAACTTCTCAACATCTTGCTGTGGATGAAAAAAAACGTGTTTTCCAATAACAACAATTAGACAATTTAATCTGTAAGTAAAACGCACTGATGCGTTTATTATTATTTGAGCAATTGTGAGATCTATCATTCCAAAATGTTTACCAAAAAAAAGTCATGATAATTGAAAAAACTATTCAGCCCTTTTCTCAACAATGTAGAACTGTCTAATTAAAAATACCATAAATTAAATAAAGAAAGTGTGTTCATCTTTACACTTCCTTTACTATTTGGCCTTTGTTTCTGGGAAACCAATTCTTGAATGAATGAGGTGAGAGCCGTTAGCCAATCAGCATTGACCCAACACTGTTTACTACAGAAAAAATGCATTGATTCTCTACACTGTGTAAGGACTTTTTTCTTTTAGTAATTGTTCAATCATTGGTTTAAAAATGTGCTTTTCAACCATTACTCTACAGATATTATCCCACCACTTTGAATATTGACACTATAGTGTGGATAAAAAGCATTTCACATTAAACACATCATTTGTGTGGACAGTGTTCATTAAGCTGTATGCTGATAATATCTCTATATCTAAAACAGTAGATAGCACACACATTTGTGGCAATTGTTTCAAGTACAAACGGACGATCAAACAGTGCGATACCTACAACTCACTAAGTGGTAGAAAAAAAATATTGTTATTGTCCAGTGTCATTTAAACACAATAGTCTGAAAATCTATTTTAAGGAGACAAAAATGAATAAATAAATATATAATAAAAAGCTTTATACAGCACCTTTGATGTCACAGAAATAACTGTGGTTATGTAATAAGGTCCGTGTCAGTAAAATCCACAATAAAATAATATGTTGGTCTAATTTTTTTTTTTTTAAACCATGCCTGGATCAGTGAAGTTTACTTTCAACACTCACAGACAATATAATTTGAAACACAAACTTCAAGAGATATAGTGCACAATCAATGAATGCTGAATGAAGGATGGATACCATGGCCTTTTCCGAGTTATCATTCAGAATAATATGTTGCTTTAGCTTACAAGTAACACATTTTCTGGGAAGTTTGCAAATTAAGTAGGACACTCACCAATATGTTGTCCACCTTTGATTGTACAGATTTGCTGCAAAAGAAAAGTAAATGTTATTTACAGGTCTTTAGATAATGTATCTTTGCTTTTGTTCAATTGTCTTGACATTATAATCTGCCGTAATTGCTAACCGTGCTGTTGAACAGGGCTGAGATTGTTATGTTGTAGTGATTTCACGTACATCAAGGATTGGGGCTTCTCAGTTGGCTTTGTGCAAACAAGGACAATATGCAAATGAATAATTTGTTTACCCAGCGCGGGCTAATCTGCTCTGCTTTATTGTGTACCAAAATCATATTGTGTTCTGCGTCACGCAACAGAAAGTCCAAGGTGACATTCACAAAGGGTTTACTCAAAAATTTCAGGTGCAAAGCAATGCCAATTAAGCAAAAATATGAGTGACTATAGCCCGTTCTACCATTGCACATGCAATTGTGTGGTTAAAGAGATACGCCATTGTGATGAGAGCAGATTCTTAATATGGATATATATCTGTCAAGACCAACCTAAATAATTGGCTAGATCATTTAAGACAAAATAATCCTTTATTGATCTCGCAATGGAGATATCCACTTGCTAAATCAGCTCTCAACAAACACTCAGGGTGTGCAAAAAAAGTGAAATGTGCAATCAATTAAATAGTGAATAAACGTATCGTATATACAATGAATGCAAATAATAAAAAATAAAGTTAGTGCAGACTATAAAAAATGTCAGCAGTGCAAATTATTTCAGTGAAATTGATACAGAGATTAAAATGACGCTGATACAGAGATTATTGCACGTACTTTTTTTGCATAATATAGTCGTTATTGAGTTACTTTACAGTCGTGTAGGCTACATTTTGGGTGAGCATTCAATCTTTATAACAAGATCTACAAAAATCTTACAATGCAATGTCTCATAACCATTACAATGCTACCACATAGAATAAAATAATAAATAAAAGTAGGCCAATTATTTGCCATTACACCCATGTTATGCAGTCGTAGTTCAAACCGCTATCAGCAGATCAACATAAGGCCACTGTGTGATAATGCACACATTTTAATGTTGCATTTCTCATCAGAGACATTTGTGATTTGTTAAAAGGGTGTAGGGCACGCGGTGTGCAGGCGGATCGACGTGCTTTGACACCTGTCATCTCGAGCATCACATCACATCAGCACCACCGGTGGTGTTGGTGTCATCGGTAACATGGCCTCCTATGGCTTCATGCTAATCATTAAGCAACTCCTGCCACGAGAAACGGGTCGTTACAGCGTTATTACAGCATAAACAACATCATCGGGCCCGTATTTCACTGGAGCCGTGACATTTTAGTGAATTACTCAATGATACTGTGTCTGCAGCAGCCGTGCTCTTTAGAGACGCTTTGTGCAGCACATTGACTGAAGATCTACACACGCTAATTATGAGGCTACAGCTAGTGAAAAGGACAGTGTGGCTCCGCTCCTGTCTCCTTTGCATCCTTACCAAATTGAACTCTTTATTTTGAACTGTAACGCGTTTGCTTCGGGCCCCTGGAGTCCCGGGACGAGCGCTGGGAGAGAGCCTAATCCCGAGGCAGGCTTCAGACCAGGTTGTTGTTGCTCATCAGCCATCACGACGGACGGAGGGGCGGTGGGGGAGCTTTAACAAGTAGGCCTCATCCCCGGCTCAGTGCGCTAGGACAGCCCGCTGAATCCGGCACGGACCATGGCGATGAGCAGCGGGGGACGACGTCAGGGAAACGCAACAGAAAAGCAACTGAAATAATGGAGCAGCCGGCCATACAAAAGGCATTTCGCAGAGGTCTCTCTCCGCTGCCGCAAATAGCACGCCTGCAGCAGCCAGCAGCAGCTACAGACGAGCGAAGTCTGCGTCAAGACGAGCGTACGCAACGCGCACCAAAGCGGAAACACAGCTGGATTTGGGCTTCAAAGTAAAAAAAAATAATAAAAAAAAAACGAAGAAGAAGAAAAGAATGGGAAAGGGAATACACTCTCTCTTTTGACATTGAATGCGCTGAACTTAGATGTAATAGACTGTAATAGATCACTTGACTAGATTTTGTCTTCTACATGGTTGGTAAAGTCAGCGTACGTCCCTGTGGGCCCAATAATTTTAAAAGTTAAAAAGGCCTAGTTTGTGGCATACAATATGTCATTCATGGGAACATACGTCCATGTCATTTTTACACCAGGGCAGCAGCTGGGGTAAATCTGAAAATCATGACGAATGATGTTCACACCAGATCTGAACCATGCCCCTTTACTAGTACAAAAAAAATGCATAGGAGGAGAGGACTAGCAAAACCACAGGTCACAGAACTATGTCTTTGATTAAAATAAGAATAGGAAAAGGGATGAACTGTGGGGGAACTACCTGCTCTGGGGAACTGAACTAATGCTGAGACCAAGAAAAAGGTAATTAATGATAAATGTATGAACTATTACTGGAGTAATTCTCTGAAGCAGCTGGACATTATCTCTCCTACGCCGTCAACACTTTCCCTTCAAGGCCAAGCCATGGGGGCTAAACAAGATGCGGACTGAGCTCTCTGGGTCATATTTTGCACAACACTGACTTTCAGGATTGTAAACAACTGCACACACATAACCCTTGCTAACCACGCCCCGTCATTCTGCATCTGCCTCAACACGTTTCCTCAGTCCCACACCCGGTCAATGGCCGGTCATCCTTCCTGTTCCCAAGAAAATATTCCGCACGTGACCTCGTGTACTGGGTATCTCCCATGTCTTGATGTTTTCATGTATGTGCTTTGCCTTAACTTAACCGGATTGTAATTTCGCATATCTTCTTTTGTAAGGCGCATTGTGTTGCCTTGCCTTGCTTAGAAGAGTTTTAGTAAATTTGACCATTATCATTGCAAGCATTTTATGATCAAAATGTTGTTATAGCCTGTAATAATGCGTGAAATTTCAATTTTGTCATATATAGCAAGCAAAATGTGTTCAACTGTGTCTTGTTGTAGAACTGCTGGACTTGTCTTATGTTGTCTCTTGGCTATTTCATGTTGAGCATAGTGCTGGAAGGTTAGACTTTTCGATTTAACAAACAAAACAGAACAGACCAAACAAAACTTAAGCTGTTTTGGTGTGAAAGTCCTGTGATCCGGATCCTCTCCATAGAAGTGCTGGTTATTTACGCTACAGTACCGCGGTCAGCCGGAGTGGGCGCTGTTGCAGGAAACCACTCGATCAGATAGTGACAATGACGGGTAAACAGCCAGAGTGATATCACACATGTATGTCATTTATCAGCGCGTTTTGACCCTATATTCACCCGCAGTCTTCATGTTCCCTGATATCCCGCTCATGCTCATACTCAATGGGACACCATCAATTAACCACGTCTTTTCCTGTATCTTCTC
Source organism: Proterorhinus semilunaris (assembly GCA_021464625.1). NCBI lineage: Eukaryota > Metazoa > Chordata > Actinopteri > Gobiiformes > Gobiidae > Proterorhinus > Proterorhinus semilunaris. Next base: position 22,432,377 of record CM038356.1, on the reverse strand, counting down.
AGGCTCATCATGCACCGTTCGGCTTCTGCTTATTATTTCCCCCCCCATCGTGGTGCTCTGATACACAGCTGCATCAAATGCGACCGAAAAAATGGGCATACAATGCGGACAATACACAACAACACATTTCTAGACCTCAATTTATTACGTTTAGGTCCAAATAGTGAAGCTGATCCATTGGATAGGGTAATAACACACGCGGTGCAAATCATTTTCTTATTATGTAAATTACAATTATATTTATTATAGGGCTGTAAAGTCAACAGGTCGTCTTTTTGTCCTTGCCAACGTAAAATGTACTATAATGAAGTCAGCAGGTCCAGAAAAACAAGTCTTAGGAAAATTAATCCATATTGGCTAGCCCTCTGTCGCCATCTTTTGGAGACAATAGGTCATTTCATGCTCTACAGTCTACATCTACATAGACTGCTTATGAAAACGATGCAAACTGATACAGGCAGCACACTGACGAGCCCATAGGCATATGATAATGCTATCTCCTGAGGTTGACTACTTGCTTGGCTAATAATAATAATAATAATAATAATAATAATAATAATAATAATTGGCTAATTATTTGGCTATTTATCATTGCATTTATGCAAAAAGACTATTACTTTACCTGGCAAGCGGGTTTAATTTGACATTAATCCCACCATAATGAAACTTCCAGTAAAAACAAAACCAGTCTTTTGGCTTTTTTTATATAACTAAATGCAAACACAAAGCTGGGGTTCCTGACTTTTTGTTGTTGTAGTGTAAATATATATTTTGCCATCACAGAGCATCAGGTAAATACAGCAAAAAAACAGACCTCACCTAAATTTTCATTGAGCGATGGAAGGTGAAGCTAGAATCCAAATGAGTGCATTTTATTTCGGGGTTGGTCCCCCCTGCTTCACTTTGCCACCGCTCAAGGCTGTAAACGGGCATGAAACGTGCATATAATTAATTTGCTTGAATAATTTTGGTATGCAAGAGGGTTTGTGACAGCTACAAACAAGTAGGGGCTGAAAAAAGTACCACGGCTTAAAACACAGTACTCACACTCCTCTATTTATTCTTACGTTATTATGTTAACTGCACAAACCTTTGATGAAGAGCAATGTAATATGTCTTCCATTGTTGTGCAGGGTCTGGATAGTTTGATTTTGTGAATCCTTTAAAGAGACTGCCTTTCTGTTTCGGTTAAATTGAGGCATATCCGTAGCTTATGTCCATGTGACATCACAAGTCTCTATGGAGTCTTTGGTTTAGAATAGAGAAGGAATTTGCCCTTCAAAATGCTTTTGCGCCTTTGTAGTTATTGTGAATATTTCTGAAATTACTGGGCCTATTCACACAAAAGTGGAACATTTTGCCTTTTCTTCCAGCTCGTCTGATTTAAGTTTATTTTTATTTTATCGTTATGGTGTCCAAAAATGACATTATCAGTCTCAAGAGTTTGGTAGCTTTTCCTTTTTAACAATGGTTCTCAAACGATGGTATGTGCACATCTGTGGGCTCCTCCAGGTGGCATTCAGGCTAGTCTGCCATTTTAGACGTTATTCATTTTTTAAATTAGAAACAATGAAATCGGAAGCCACTAAATTAAACTGTTAGGTGTGGTCACAACTCATTCCTAACTTTCCTAACATATTTGCAGCATCCCGATTCGTCACAGAGATGAGTTTATTGGCACGTTTCAGAACTTGTAGGGTCGACTTTTCAGGGTCACGTTCACAGAAATGCAACAAAACTCGCCTGCAAGTTCATGAAATTGATAGAAATGCTTTATCGTTAAATGTAAGTTGATTTACCAAAAAAAAAAAACAAAAAAAAAAAAGTCTGAATTTACTAAAAGAGGAACAAACTAATTTCTTTCCACTGCTAGAAATAAATCAGGTACAGCGCCTTTAAGGTCAGTGTTTTTCTGTTTTAGACATGGTTTACACCAAATTAAGCAATAATTAAAGTCTATTGAAGACCCTTTTTAGAGCCAGTTTAGTCCTGATTTGATCTTGATCTAGGCCTGGTGGTACTTGGAAAGAGAAACATTTGATGAGGTTTAACGTCTGTGGATTTTCTGTTTTGAGATCTCTCCTTCGGCCCGTGCCCTCCATCTGCATAAATGAGATCAAGTTCCAGACTGTGAACACATACTATTATCCATCAAATGCTGTCATTGCCGACTTGTTCACAACACCGGGGGGGTGGTGTGGAGCGGTGACACTTCCCCTACATCTCAAGAAAATGTTGTTACCTTGTTAGTCATTGTTTTCTCACTCTATTTTTGACGTCGGCTTGCTCGCTGCTCTCCGCCGATTTATTTTACTGTCAATCTCCTGTCGCCTCACATTTGTGTTTGTCCGTAATCTTTGCCCTTGCTCATTCCTCAAAACATGAAGATTTACATGTCACTCGTTTGCTTGCCGTTTTTGTGGTTGTATCATGAGGGAATCCTTTTTTTTTTCTTATGGCCTACATTTGCCAACTTTTAGACTAGACTTTCAGATGACATTCACAGATATATTTTTTCTTTTGTGTAGTTTCCACAAAATTAGCATAGATACCTGAACCGCTTGCTTTCAGATTCTATAATCAGACTGTGTCTAAGGTATAATATGTGATCATGTAATTTCAAATATGTTGAGTCCATTCATATTTAAGTACAAGGTTTATTATTGCTGGACGTCTTGCCTTCCTTGTCTCAATTGGTTTGGTTTATAGATTTGTTTACTTCATCATTTCTGATGGAGAGCAGAAATTCCACCTCTACTCATCTAACATTAGTAAGAACAATAAATGTTTTAGGTGGACAGGATGAGTACAAAAACCAGGTCAAAACATATTCAATATGGAAGTTTAAAGGGTAATTCGTCCATATAACTGAGTGTGTGCATTTGAAGACAGTTACTTGTCTACTAATCCTATGCTTTGTGGGTCAGAGGTGTTTTGAGGCTCTCGGGACGTTGATCACGTCCCTGCGTCTGAAAGTGGGACAGTCAGGTCTCGCTGGCAGAGGAGGTCATCAAGTCTAGCTCTCACGTGAACCGGCTACAATCCTCTTAAACCCCCACTTACCACAGCACAGGCCAAACTTCCAGCTCAGCAGCTTTTATCCTGAAGACACGGTCACGCAGCAGGTATCAAAGATCCAACCCACTTACCTCTGCGTGGAGCTGCTGTGCCCATTGGCCGCTATACCACCATCTGATTTGCTAAAACCAATTACATATTATTTGGTACTTTATTAACACAAAAATTGTTTCAGTGTTTCTTGTAAAACATATATAACATATTGCAATATAAAATGATTAAGATACATTTATACAGTATTATTGAATTGATGAAATGGCCTTTCAATAATGTTAAATCTATTTATTTTATTTTCGTCTCCTTAGAAAACATTGAACTGAATGTATATATATACCTCTGTAAATAATGCATGCCAGAGTTTGGATATATTTTTAAAAACATGCGCAGTAGGTCTCCTCTGAAAAACAGATTCTGAGATCTCAGTGGTGTACTTTCCTGGTTAAATAAAGCACAACAAAATGAAGTAAGTGTGATTTGACATCCAAAGATCTTAAATGACATTTTGGTCAACAAGTTCCAGCCGTTCAGGTACTAAACTTGCTGACTGATCTTGCATATATTGATATTATGTTGATTTATTCAACAGTTGACACAGACAGCATTGAGAGGCACTGACTTTATATGAACCATGGTAGAAAATCTCTGGATGAATGAGAGCCTTCACAAACATTTATATGAACCAGTATCTCTTTTATAAACACATGTCTTGCTTCTTTATCTCCTCTCCACACTATTATAACATGGGAGTCCCAGCTTTGACGTCACTTACTCCACATAGTCCCGGGCCGTGCTGTTATTGCAGATTGTATACTGCATTTTTTACCCCTCGTTCTTGGCCATCCCGTCAGGCAGAGCGGATGGGAAACTCTGATGTCATCAACCTTGTCGCAGCGGGACGGAGGAGCATGCGGGGCCTTAGGGTGCCATGCGATCGGGGTGCCCATGTGTTTCTGCCCCGTAGATGGTGCAATGGATGGTGTGGCGCTGCCTGCCTGTGCTGCACCTGCGTCCCAGCATGCTGATTGATCAGTTTGGTCATGTGGAATGTCACCATCTGGTCCCCTCGCCCCTCGTCTTGTGTGAATGCCAATCACGGGCAGGAAGATAGTTATTTAAGCCATGTCAAATCAGGCGCACAACCACAAGCGCGATGCCAGCAACAACACTGGAAATGTGTGGAAGGCACATTATGAACAACAAGGATAGCTGCAGTCAAAAGACCAACGTGATATAAGCAACAATGCATACTGTTCAAGCGGGTGCTTGGGGGAGAAAAATCTGAATTGTTTTATTTTTGGAATGAACATTTTGGAAAAGGTCAGCGATGGGTCAAACAGAACATGATTTGGTGACAATCCAGATCGCTGTTTTAGACCCACCCATGAGAGCGTCTAGGGATTTTGTACCATTTTGAGATTATGTATGATTAGAATCATTGGTCAGTTAGACTTTTTTTTTATGATCATGAGATGTTTCATTATGCAACTTTTTATACGGGAAAAAACTAAACGTATTTGTTTTGTTTTTTTCCCATATATCAAAACATAATCTTGATATTTATCAGTAATTTACCTTTTTGTGACCAATGGCTGTATGGGTGGTTAGCATGACACCTTTACGTTCCATTATAGTGGCCGCTGCAACTCTCCAGTATCGATTCTCGTGAGAAACCTACCAGAAACTCTAAAAGCAATTTATCCAAGCGCATCATAGAGGCCACTGTAATGGTAAGTAAAGGTGCCTGCTAACCACTTATACAGCCACATATGCAAGCACCTAAAGCCCCATGTAGAAAAAGGTTTACCAAAAGAAAAGTACACTATTCTTATCATAAAGAATCAGTGTCTTGGCAGAGGTCTTGTATCTGTTTTTTACTCTTTTAGTACGTTTTTGTTGTTCAAAATAGTAGTTGTACATTGACATCTGTTTATTCTCATCTGAACTTGTGAACAAATTCGATCCAAACCATATATTGCCTGCTAGGTATTTTTCACATAAGCTAAAACGACAAGCTTTTCACGATACAAGATTTCCCATGACTTTTCCTTTGAAAACAATTCTATCTTCTTGGTAAATTGCTTGTTTGTTGCTTGTTTTCCTGCAAGCACCACTTTTTCATCCTTCTACCCCCCCCACACACTCTTTTCTTAGCGCCTTAATGACCACAGCGTATCTCGGGGCCATCAGCAGTGACATTCTTCATTGTAGAGCCTCACACCCAATGACATTTCAACCATGGGAAAATAAAGATATGCAAATTCAAGCTCATTAACATTTGCATTACCTGTTTGAATAATCACGCTGCTGACAAAGCTGCAATTAGCCAAGATTGATGCAAAGTTCAGGCAAAGGGGACAGTATATTTTTTGCTTTTGGGTCATTTAGTCTTGATGTGTGCTCTTCGCATCTCTGATAAAGATACTGATACGTGTCAGCAGAAAAGGTCATTCGGGACCAGCAAGGATACTTGGAGAATTGGCTTTGTTTCAAAATATGTTTATATTGCAAAAGAATGAAAGGATTTTTGATCCTTGCTGTTCACAGGAAATAATGTCGCAAACATTTCTCCAGTGCTCTACAGCCCTTCACACTGTTAACTTTTGCTTTTATCTAATCAGTATAATAATTTGTAATATAACTCTTGCATATCTTATATCAATATCATCAAGGCCTTCTTTAAGTAAAGTTTTACAATTTTTTTCTGTTCGGTGCATAAATTAAAATGACAATTGAGCAAGACGTAACAGCCACCATTGATTTCTGGTGATGGTCAAAGAAGGACGACTATCTGACCTGCTAACCCACTTAACGCTAGCGTGGACGCTGAGGATTAGATCTCAAGAAAGCAGCTCACCTTTGTGCACATGCAGAGCCGCAGTGGTTAGCGGCAGTGATTCAGACATGCTCTGCGACACTGCCACATCACATAAGATCATAAACCACTGTGACAAATCGACTTGAAAAACCTATGGACTATTTTTTGCAAAGATGCTAACATGCATTAGTATGAAAAGCATAAATGTTTGGCAGCTGCGCCGTGCATGTTTGGAGCACTGTTGGCCCATGGCATTCTGGGTAAAATGCTCTGAATACAGACCAATGCTGTGTGTGCTGCTGTCTGGGGGAATTATTTGAGTAATGCTGGGGGGGGTCTCTTTAGGACATGAGGGATAAAATGGGACCATTCTTGTTTTCATTCATGTTACAACAAGTGCAGCTTTCACATAGTGGCGTGCACTGAAAACTGAATCTGGAAATCGTGCATCTTGAACCAACAGAATCGGAGTTGGGGTCAATAAAATGAATTCCCAGATTACCCAATCTTCAGTGCAGCCTGTACAAGAGTCAGGGATGTCAACAGACTTGCTAGGGCCCAGGACAAGAAGGTTTCACACGGGGCCCCAGCCCATGATTGTCCATTATTTTTTTGTCGAAAATGGGCTCCTTCATGGGCCCTCCTGTGTGCAACTTACCCAGCTGACACCGACACCCTACTGTCGATGGCCATCATCAGTGTGCCATCATTCTCCTGCCTAGAGTGAGGATTAGGCTACTATGGAATTTGTGTTGCAGGCATTGCAGAAACATGAAAACCCTATGCAGAAATGATTTTATAAGTGCTACCATTTGAAAATGTTGTTTCTTTTGACTAAGTTCATCTTACTTTCCCATCTTTGGTGGAAACTGTGGGTCAGTTCTAAACGCTTATGAAGATGCTGCTTGTTTTGGGAGTGTCTTGCTTACATAATATCCAGCCCGTCTCCAGTATAGGTCAGAGAGGTGTGAGGCCAGCAGACAGTGACGAAGTCTCGGATTGTGTACATGAGAAGATCCACCGACAGTCTTTAGTATTTATAACCATTTACCCGACAGCGGCCACACGTGCCTCGCTCTAAGACTTGGACTATTTGTAAATGTGGGTCAGACTGGCATTTACTGGAAACGTCCTCTGCTCCTATACCTGTCCCAAGTAGATAATCTGCATGAAGTCACTGCTGCACTCTGCACTCGAGATTTCTTGACTCTGGACTTTAACAATGAACTCCAAATAAACATAAATTAAAACATTCCATTTCAACATAAAAGAATGAAGTCCCGTTGCTTTTTCAATCATTTCTCTTCTGGAATGTTGGCCTTTGGGCAGGGAACATACCAGCTACACAAACAGAGGACCTTTCAGTCTTACATTGACTGGGAGAAAATTAGAGTCACCTGTTAAGTGAAAATGGGAAGGATGTGCAAACACAATGGCTCTGTACCATGAGTAGAACAACTTTATCCTCGTGCATCTAAAATACCTTATATACACTCGTGTTGAAACGTCAAAGTTAAGTTTGAATTAATTTGATTCTAACACATTTGTGTCTTGAAGGTGCATTATACAACTTTTTATGTGAAAAATATATTTGTGCGTATATGACCTTGTAGTGACCCAGCGGATGTATGAGTGGTCAGCATGACGCCTTTACTTTCCGTAACAGTGGTTTCTAGGACACTCCAGGTTTTCACTGCTGAAGGACCCTCTCACCAGAGAACCTACAGAACAAGTCATCCTGGAGCATCATAGAGGCCACTGTGATTGAAAGTAAAGGTGCCATGCTAACCACTCGTACAGCGGCTGAGTCTCTACAAGGTCTAATACGCACAAATATCACCCTTTTATTTTGCATAAAAAGATGCACCTTTAAAGCCACTCACTCAGCGGAATATTCTATTCATTGTTACATCACAAGAGCAAATACAGATGCAACAGCTATTTAGCTACACTCTGGTGCAATTCATCTCGGTCTCTCTTAGCTTAATGTCTCTGTACACTGTCCCTTAAAGGAATAGGCCACCGTTTTTACATACTGAGATATGTTCTTACCTTAGCTTTGACGAGTTCATTTGTCTGTCTGTTCTCCACGTGTGCCTTCCCTATCTAAACACAGCACAGAGGGCGTTAGCATTTAGCCTCTCTCTTCTCTTCTCTATAGCTCCAAACGAGGTGAAGATAGAAGCTACCAAACTCTTCCACGTTTTCCCTATTTAAATATGGTTACCTGAAGTGTTACACTATAAAGTATAATTACACAAAATTAAACAATGTGGATTTTCTAAGCGGATAAAAAGGGGAACTATATTGTAAGCCGTAATAATACCAGGAGTAATTCGACATAGGCAGATTCCGAATTACTCCTGGTATTATTACGCCTTACAATATAGTTCCCCTTTTTATCCGCTTAAAAAATCCACATTGTTTAATTTTGTGTAATTATACTTTATAGTGTAACACTTCAGGTAACCATATTTAAATAGGGAAAACGTGGAAGAGTTTGGTAGCTTCTATCTTCACCTCGTTTGGAGCTATAGAGAAGAGAGAGGCTAAATGCTAACGCTGTCTGTGCTGTGTTTACGTTATGGAAGACACACGTGGAAAACCAGACAGGTACAAATGAACTCGTCAGAGCTAAGGTAAGAACATATCTCAGTATGTAAAAACGGTGGCCAATTCCTCTAAAAAAGATTCAAGTAAAGTAAAAAGCTGTCATAAAACAAACATGTCAAAAAAAAAACTATCTGTGCTCCGAATGGCCCGACACTGACAATGCCATGTTTTGCAAAGGTCGTCAAAAATAAAAAATAAATAATAATCAAAACTTGCTAAACAATAAACAGCCAGCTTGGATAGCACAGAACCCACATTATACATAGAGATGAGAGGATGATGTCCAACTCCCAGCAAAGTCTCAAGTCAGGTGTGAGGCGAGCATACTCACTGTTAAATTGCTTTTTTTCTTGGTATATTTCCCACCAATAAAAACACACATAGATCTGCTTTTCAATTATGATTATCATTATTCTTTTTTGGGTGAAATGTAACAGTAAGAATGTTATCTTGTATGTTTTTAAGGCGGGAGAATAGTATATTATTATTTGTTATTTATATTTCTTAAAGGAAATAAATAAACGCCAATATTATCAGTAAAGTAAAACATATTATCATCTCAGGAGGATGATAGCCCTATAAACTGTGGATTCCCAATTTATTTTACTATTTATGCAGCATAATATCATGATGCTGGCTGAGTAAAAAACAAACAAACTAAGCCACACAAAATGCTTTATAGAACTAACCGAGAGAAACTCTGATTTGCTCTATTCCTATCTCAGCACCAGAGATAGCGCCAATTCCCCCCCCCCCCCCCCCCCCCCCCCCCCCCCTTCTCTCTCCGCGAATGGTTCAGCCCTGATTTGCATAAGTTGTCTGTTTGGTAGCCGCATGTCCAACAGGAGTAGGTTGGGGAGGGGGTGGGGGTTGAAGGGGACTCTACGCACATGAGTGGAGGCGGCGCGGGCGGGGACGGGCGGTGCGTGCGTGAGTGTGGTCAGTGCCGTGCGCCCGGAGACTCGCTCGCATTGAACGTGAAGCCGAGTCGGAGTTATGTACCGCGCTCAGTCCGTCCCTAGTGCGGGCAACAACAACTCACTGATGTACTGCTACAACGTGAAGCCAGTGAGTATACTTTTACGAATACCGTTTGCCTATGTGTGCCAGTGTATAGCCTATGCATTACAACTCGATGCCAACCAATTTCTGTAATGTTTTTTTTTGTTGTAATTTTGTTTTGTTTTTTTGCTGCAATGGTTTAGAAATTCAATAGTTTGAGCTTTGTTTTTAAATGTGACAGTAGATAGAGCCTAATAAGAAAAGCCAAATGCCAAAATAACAGCTTGTGATTTGCTTCATAGATACTAGTTTAATCTTTAAGGCCTATTGCTTAGAAAATAAATGTAATTTGAGGAGTTGCATCTAATAAATATTAGAGAGGAATCTATGTGTTGTTTTTATATTACTGGAAGAACTCTACATAAATCCATCCCTTTGCTTTGAGTCCTGCTTTAATTTGGACTAATGAAGTTAAGCTGTGGAGATCTAGTTTGCTCTGGCTCTGTATTGAGTTTGAGTTTTTATGAATGGAAATCTGTTGCACACATGTTTTGGTTGTAGGCGGAAACCCCCCCCCCCCCCCCCCATTTCACTAATTAAAAAAAAAAAAACTTCAAAGTTATTTTTGATCATTGCAGCTTGATGATGTTTATGCAAAGACATGTAAATGAGAATCGCCTACAAACAAGTGCTTTATAAATCTGTATGTACCTCTCAGTGAGCGCCACATACATCAATAGGTTGTAGTCCCTCACGCTGGCAAAGTCCTGCTAAAATGTGGTCCGGTGAGACTTCCTGTTCGCCTGTAAGCACCATGTAGTCAGCCCTCAGAGCAGAAAACATCTTGACATGAAGCAGATTGCTGCTATTTCTATTTGATTTAACCCCGCTATGCTGGAGCAGTCCCTACACCACTGCTGCCATTATCAAAGGCCGCTTTGATCTCTGTGAGACTAACCATATCCAGACATCGTGGATCACAGAGGCAGAAAATTGGTTGCATGTGGCTTGCAGTTGGCCATGGTTGCCGCGCAGTATAGGCCCTGAATAGCAAGTTGATATTTCACTCATCCGGCATGACAGTGTTACACACTTTCTACATTGTCAGATCAGTGGAGCCGCACAAGTTCAAGGCACCAAGATTAAATGTGGTGTAAAAAGCCACATACATGTCCAGATGGGAGAAGTGTGTGCATTAGGGCGGCACAACATGGACAAAACATAGGAATACGATGATATAACTAGGATTGCAGATTTTCAGTTAAATTCAAAACAGCCATCCAAGTCTAAACCTTTTAGCAACTGGTTTACATAGGAGCGTTGCGAGATAATTTATTTTTTATTTGGTCTCATTCCATGATGCACTCCATTTGATTGTTTACTTTGTTGACATTTTCATCTTGCTTATGTATGTTGGACATCAATAGTAAATATATGTCTATTTATTTTTTGAATTAGCACTTGCACTGTAGACAAAGCATATGTTGAACAGTTTCCTCCCTCGCTCGTGGCTTCTATTTGCTCCAAACAGCCCCTTATCATTTGTGATGCCATGATTGATGCTCCCTAAATCAATGCCCCTCCAAAGGCTGGATAGTGCCATGGTGACGGCTCCTCTCCCCAGAGCGGGACAGGGCAAGGAGGGGGCCTAGAAGGGGGCGTGCTGGGGCGGGGGTGTGACCATTATTAACGGGTCGCCTGCTATGCTGATGGTAAGGAGGACAATTGGCTTTATCCTCGGCCATATGCTGCCCATGGCGGCTCAGACGGGCCCAGCGTCGGCAGGGGTTCCTATGTTTGGCCTGGCCCACAATCAGCAAGGGACTCGTGCCAGCTCGGGTCACGGCTTTATGTGTGCGCGTGTGTGTGTGTGCGTGTGTGCGTGTGTGTGCGCGTGTGTGCGCGTGTGTGTGTGGAGGCGAGCCCAGTTTGTTTGTAGAGCACGGTTCATGTATATGCAGGGTGAAGCAAAGTGCTTACGGGACAAATTAGAAGCACACAGACCAAGTGAAATAAACATAAATAATTTATTAAAAGTCCGTTTGTATTATTAAACAAGCCAAAAGGAAATGATTGAGATCAGTGCAGATTTAGGAGGAAGAAAAGCTTCACACATATTTGCTATAACCAGAAATCAGTAATCGGAAGGATAGTAGTAATTTTCCCCCCTCATTTTGTTTTTGTGATGAGGTTGATATTTGCATAAACATAAATTGTCCTTATTGTGCAGTCCAAAGTGTGTGTGTGTGTGTGTGTGTGTGTGTGTGTGTTTGTTTGCGTGCGTGCCTGCGTGTGTGTCTAAGCCGATGAGAGAGCGGCACGAGCGCACTCCAGAGAGTCTTTAAGAGCCTGCTTTACAGAACTTGTCGTCCGGGTAACTGACACCCCATTGATGCGGCACAGGGAGGTTTGTTCTCATTTCCTGGGGCACATCAAAGCGACGGAGGGAGGTGCAGGTGCAGCCCAGACCTCTCATGGTTTTGGAGTGACTATGTGCATGAGCTGTTTGAGGGGACTAATTGTTATAACGTTATTTTACATATGATGGGAAATTTACTTCACTGTGCACATATAAACATGTATCATTAATGTTTGAGAGAAGACTGAAATGTGAACCTATACAAGAATCACAATGTGTTTCAGGGTTTAGCTTCTTTTCTTTATATATACTGTATATATAAGACCCTAGAGAGACATGACATTTTGTTGTTTACAAAGAATTCCAGCATTTGCGATTTGCTAATTGCAGCCATTCATATAGTGATACAATTGATTGTGCAGCCCTGGTACAAAGTAGGTGTTTGTTTGAGCTCTGCGTAAAGCAGAAGTGAAAAAGATAAGGGCCCCAAGGAGAAAATAGATTTAGTCTTTATTTGTTTAGTTTTGAACATAATAAATAGTAATAATCTTAAATTGTGTTTCTTTTTTCTCTCTCTATTATTTACTCCTAAGTGGGACAAATAGAGGTTTTCTCTTTTTTTGTATTAATTTTTATTTTATTTTTTTCAAAGAGGCAAATGAACTACTGATCTATAAATCAAGTCACATGAAATTGTTTTTGTTTGAGATTGACTTTAAATTTTCGGAAAGTAACACACACACAAAAGCAAAGAAAAAGCACACACACAATCAATCATATCCACCGTATCCTTTGTAGCCAGTTCCAACCCTGGATAAATAGAGTTGCACATTACATTTTTTCTAGCAAAAGAAAGAAGCGTTCAGAGAGAAAAAAAGAGAGAAACAGGCAAAGACAATTAACATCAATGACAGGATAGATAAGATAAGAGAGTATTAGATCTTGTACAAACCTATATTTGTTTTGTATCTTCTTGTAATTTTAACTTTTCTGTAAGTAATCTTTGTTCTTGCCTTGTTCAAAGTGTAATGCAAGGTAGGGTTATAAGAAAGGGCGTCCTCTGCAAAATTAATATGCCAAATTAGCTTGTCAGAACTTGGGTAACTGATTTATTTTCTTGTCGGAGTCTGTTTTGTAACCTTACACCTCTATCGTAAAAACACACACACTGCTCTATAAAAGCATGCTATATTTAAAAATAAAATGTATAATGAAGCAATGGTGTGTGGGGAGGTATTGTGAGATTTAGAAACGAGTTGCGGCAACGGCTCACGGCTTATCCTCAACTACCTCTGTCTTTCACAGCTTGAAAACAGCAGGAAATGAGTTGTGCAGCTCTAATTAAAGGGCAGTGGTTTTGTTTTTTGTCGTTATACATACCAGTTGTGCATTAATAATGGATTCCCACGAGCTCGACACCAAATAATGTGCTGTGAGGATGTCAGACTCGACCTCCATCCATCCATCCATCCATTTTCTTCCGCTTTATCCGGGGCCGGGTCGCGGGGGCAGCAGTCTCAGCAGAGATGCCCAGACTTCCCGATCCACGCACACCTCCTCCAGCTGTTCTGGGGGGACCCCGAGGCGACACCAGGCCAGCTCGGAGACATAGTCCCACCAGCGTGTCCTGGGCCTTCCACGAGGCCTCCTCCCAATAGGACATGCCTGGAACACCTCACGAGGGAGGCGACCAGGAGGCATCCGGAACAGATGCCCTAGCCACCTCAGCTGGCTCCTTTCGACTCGACCTGATATCGCTAAATAAACTCCCACATCACAAATCCTCCACTGCCAGTATGTTGTAAACATATTTCGATTCTTTTTGATCTGTCCCAGTAAAAGATCAGAGAGGGTCAGACTTGGCATGTGTATTTGGTGTAAGCGGCGGGTCGTAATTCAATTTTATTTCAGGGCTGAGTTTCTAAAGCCAGTCGGACCTGATCATGATTAGGGCAGGGATTTCTCATGGTGAATAGTTCTGTAATCCGGATGAGGAGGTGCATGGATCTGCAGCTTATGGATTACAGCAATAGCTCTAAGTGTGCATCAGCTCTCCGCTTTGTTTCCATAATGCAGCGTGGTTGTCTGCGCACGCTCACCATGTTAAATATATAAAGATCTCCCAGCCTAATCAATTTATCTCTGGTGTGTTTCATGTTTGCAGATTTATGGGCAGTCTCCAAATGACGACATCAACCAGAACCCGTCTTCACATCCGTCCGTTAAGGGCCCCAGCAGTTTGTTCGCAAGCACATTTTTTGGTAAGCTCAGATAATCCCAAACTATGTTGTCTACGCAATCAGTTGGTTACAGATCTACAATTGTGTCCCATTACAGAGAAGGAGAGTTGGTACCTTTGCGTATTTTTCAATACATTTTATGTGGGTTTACTTTTACTTCTACTTGAGTGATATTTTGAAGTTAAAGAAGAACTAAGCTTACTTTAATAAATCCTTTCCGTAGTCCATTAAAAGTGTTAATGGGATGATTAGGGGGTCTTTCATTTGCCCCTGGTGTCTCTGGCCAGAAAACTACCCTTGCAGCTTTCCTGCCTCCGGGTCGGGGCCACCAATACACACTAATAGAATCACGAAGAAGACGCTAACAGGCTAACGGGCAAAGCTAACTGTGGGCTAGAGCCACTTTAACCGTATTTACAGCCAAGTTTGCAAAAAATTATCTTCATTGTGTAATTGGATGTACAATATCCCTCTCTCCATTTGTCTTTGCTGTCAGCGTAGTATTTACTCACACGGACAAGTAAAGAGTAAAAAAAAACGCAACATCCAACAACACCTGCAGTGGCGCTTATGGCCTCTAGGGGCCACCACATGCAAAATAATAGAAGTGGCATTTTTCTTAAAATCTAATTTCATCATCCGGAAGCTCTTTCTTTGGTGCCAGTCTCGAGCTCGAATGTGTAGAGGGGGGTGCTCCTGGAAGGGCATCTGTTGTAAGAGCCATGCTAAATCTATATGCCTACCACTGCGGGCTGAAGGTTGATTTGCGGTAGCGACCTCAGAAGGGAAATTGTGTACCCCGTAAACACTACATAGTCCACTGATGGCCGATTCACCACATTCAGATTGTATTTACTCTCACAATGTTGTAAACAGAGACCCGATCTCTCCCAGCGCGTGATAGATCTATTGCTTCATTAGAGGCTGCCGCTGCCGTCTAGTGCCTACTTCTCCCACATTTGTGCTGATTGAGATGCTGCTCCGGTGCGGGCCATAACACGCCGTTATGTGTTTTTAGAGGGGACGACCAATTCGCCCGACATCTGGAGCGCCGTAAACGGGCTGAACCAGCAGGGCTATGAAGGTGCACTGGGAGCGGCCACTTCTCTCCTCTCGCAGTCGGGGAGCTACGGCGGCATGCAGCCTCACAGTCACCTGGTAAGATTTACATCCAGTGAACTACCTCCTGACACATGCACTTTAGCCCCCCCCCCAGTCTGACTGAGCGGCTTGTTTCTCACTTTGCAGGACTTCTCCCCTCATTCGGTGATGGCTGCTGATTTGAACAGGGGCCTCCCACCGATGTCCTCTTTTCACCGCAACAACATGCCGTCCCGCAATACCATCAATGCTGCGGACCACTCAACAGGTGTTTGATGAAAGGCCTCTATGTCCACAACTAAAGCATTTTCAGGCGGACCATGAACAATATGGGATTGGTTGTTGTAATCCTTCTCGTATACTGCATAGCAAGTCCATTCAAGTAGTTGATGGGAGAGCCTTGGGCCTCAGCAATGAGCCATTATACCATTTTATGAAGGAATCTCCTTTTAATGTTATCTTAGTTGCTTATTTTAAATGCTTGCGAGAGTAAAAACCATGCCACATACACTCTTAAGGCAATCAACTGTGGCAATCGACAAAAGGCATAATAGAGGGGAAATATACAATATATATACAATATATTTTTTATGGATTTTTTATTTATTTAATGAATACAGTGTGTTTCAATCTGCTGGGATGTAGTCACAAAAAGCATAAAAACAGATAACAGAGGGAGAGTACATTTTGCTAATATTGTTAATGATGATGATGATTATTATATTAATAGCTTGTTTTGCCTCTTTTACCAATAGTTGTGTTTATGTCCTCACTGTCAGGTAACCAGGGAAGTCCACAAACAGGAGACACACTGGGCAAAGCACTGGCCTCTGTAAGTATGCACAGCCCCGTCCCCATTACAGCAGCTCATCTGTGCTCAAATAGCAACATTAAACCCAGTCCCAGTGGCATAATTCAAAAGGGAAATAATTATTCTTCCCCCGGATACTGCATATTAACTCGCCGCTACTACTCGCACACTGCAGGAGTTTTTATTGGCTGCCAAACCACTAAAACGAACAGAATTGATGAGTTTAGCTGAGGTTATGGGGCTGCACCAAAGGATATCTCAGCGACAGTAAAACGCGGCACAGAAAATGACAAGTCGTGTCCTCAAAATGATCCATAGTGTCAGACTGCGATTGTCAAGCTTATATGGCAAGTACCAGCACCAGCAACAAACAGGGACTAAACCAGGACTAGCAAACAACAGAACAAGTGCAGTGCTGCTTGGTTGGTTGGAGCAGTGCATGTTATTAGCCAAATGGACAAACTACAAGGGCATATAGCATGTAAACACGTGCCGGACTGTAGCCATCAGCTCATTTTAATTTGTTACACATTTGTACACCAGCGTGTAAATAGACTCTGGAGGCAAGGCTATTGAAGTGTCTTGCCCAAAGGCACAATGATAGTATGTACTGACCGGGGCTGGGAAGGAACTGCCAGCCTTTAGATCAGTGTGTAAACGTGCTGCCACTGAGCCGCTGACTCCTTAAGCTGTTGTCACATTTCAACTTAAATCCTAAATCAGAAGAGGACAAAACATGAACAAATTTGGCCCTAAATTATCGAGAGGATCCATAAATGATCAGTACCACAGTTTGAGAAGCACTGATCTAAGCCTATACCTTCTTCTCTCTTCTGAAAGATCTATTCCCCTGATCACACCAGCAGCAGCTTCCCCTCCAGCTCATCAACACCGGTCCGATCGCCCTCTCCTTTGACCAACGCTGCTGAGCCTGCAGGTAACAAAATGACTCAATGTTTAATCCAGGTTCAATTATATGTGTACTATGTATATGTGTATGTGTATATGTATTTAGGATATGTATATACACTGCTATATGTATGATTTTCTATTTTCCTTTTTAGGTACAAATACGTGGCCCCAGACTTCGGTTCAGTCTCAGGTCTCACCACATTATGAGTCATCTCTAATTTCGCTGGTAAGGCCCAAAGTGACATTTTCAACCTTTTATATTAATCACAGGGTAATGGAGCTATTAGCGTTCCAACTGTACAGAAAGCCTCTATCTGCTTTAACATCTTTCTTTCATGTTTAGAAGACTCTGAAAAACACCCTGCTTGTTTGTACACAGTCTCAGGTGGAGGATCGTCTGGACCGGCTGGATGATGTGATCCATGTCCTGAGAAACCATGCGGTCGGTCCAACGGGAGCGGGGCCAACAGACGTCCCGGGACTGCTCTCCCCCAACCCCCACGCCCCCCCGGGACCCGCCAGCTCCCTGCCCCTCACATGCCACACTCCCTCCATGGTTAGCACACTTTACTTTGAAGTATTTCAGGAAGCCAAGCCGCAGCGCCCGTCGTAATAATAATAATATGTCGAGTGTAAATAGTGACAGGATCTAGTTTCTAGGCGGCTCAAATTTAATGTGCTCGTGGGCGCACAGTTATGGTTGAAACATCTTGGCTCGCTCTCTCACAGTCGCCTCAGTAAATCACCGGCCTCCAGTAGTTTGCAAGTATACAAAATGGCACTAAATACATTGAGTTGTGTTTAATTGTGTCTGTTACATTGCTTTCGGGGACTGATCGCTGAACAAAAAAAAAGATGACTTATTTACTTCCTTATAGGAACACACACAACTGATGTGTAGCCATACTGTGCATAAGGGCCTTAAGTGAGTCCCAGTTCTATCCTTGGAATATGGAATTCTGATTCATATAGGCCGTCTCATGCCCCGCCCACCGTGGTTAGTTCACTTTACTTCACTTTGAAGTTTTTCGAACAGCACTACAACAACTGGAAGCAGGCACCGCATCTGGTGTCAGGAATGTCCATCTGCATGTTTGAATTTTTCTAATGCAAAAGGTTGTTGTCCTTGAAATCGAAAACAACACAAAAGCTGAGTGACGCGTTTGGGAAATGCCCTGTATGCGTGTGCTAATTCCACTGTGGGATAGATGGTCGCGGGGGGGGGGGGGCTTGATTCGTCCACTCTTTTAGCCGACCAGGGGATTTTAACCCAGCTGGAGTGAAAGTGTAAACAGGGAAAGGGTTTTTTAGCCGTAATCCTATGGGGGAGGGGGTATTAAACGCTCTCTCTTTTATTTATTTAATTATTTGTTTTTTACAAATGATGGGTCAAAGCGAATCGCTCCTGTAAGAGAATTAGAGCTTTGTTTGGGGACTATACGGTACTTTTAAGAGTGGGATTAAGATTGTCTCAGATTAAATTAATTCTGTAGAGATTGAGCCAAGGTTGTGCTGAGAATGAGAGGGCAGATGTTGGACTTTGTTTGTCTTCGGGTTGACACGCTATCGGCCGTAGCCCCTTAGAAAAGATTTACGGACGGCGCGGAAATGTTGCACACTGACACTGTACGCGAAGCCCAAATGAGCCCGAATGCTCAAAGTGTGGACATGAATATTGATGTGTGCTTTTGTTTGTCATAAAGGTGGAGGCCATCGCAATCAACAACAACCATCAGAGTGCTTTCCAGAGCCAGAATGGGCATCCGTACTCAGGGAGACAGAGGCTGGTGATGCAGCACATGCAAGAAGTCAATCGAGGTCAGTCAGTCCCTCCTGTGCACAGAGGAAGAGTGGAACAATAAAGATTTATCAAGTTCTTTACTTTGTTGTTTGAGATTCAGAAAATAACTTTCGGTAACACTTTACATTTTCACTTTTCTAATTTGTAGGTAAAAAATAAACCATGACAATATGGGAAGTAAAAGGAGTAATGGCAGCGACTGAGTTGTTCCATTAGTAGTTACCAGACCTTTAGCTGTATGTAGTAGTAGTCGTAGTAGTAGTAGTAGTAGTAGTAGTAGTAGCAGTACAGGTTGTAGCAACAACATTCCCAGTAACTACTACTTGAGTAAACTAACAGTCAATAATATTCTTACGTTGTTGAGTACTTTTACTTCAACATGTGTACGTCCTTTTGCAGTAGCAGTACTTATTCAACCTCTGCCTGTAATCCTATTTGAATTTAATTCAATAGTACTTTATTCCCCCCCAAAGGCAAATAAAAAGCATATAAAGTATTCCATTATAAACTACACAAGAAAACAAACAACAAACCTAAGATACTCTCCTTCTGTAGACGCTGTATGTGATAACTTATAAAGAAAATCACGTAAATGATTGAATTACTTGATGTAAAAGTGCATCATCATCAACACAGTGCTTATCTAACATATGATCATTGAATGTGTAGGCGTCTCAGGATCACAGGGTAATGTTGAGCTCAAGCTGGATAATGCAGACCGAGAGGACATGATGCACACCAGCCACAGCTCGGACAGCCAGCGGTCGGACGAGGAGAGCGAGCACAAAACACACGGAGACAGCAGGTGAGAAGACAAACGCATTCAAAAGTAGGCAATAAAACCATGTAAGATTCAACTGTAATCTGAGCATAATCTGGTGCGTCATATTGTGATAGAGGTCTGATCACAGGTCACCAACTTTTCCCCATTCCTATTGGATCTAGTCTCCTCCTAAAGGAAATATAAAGCTAACACCCCTACTCCAAATCAGCGTTTTACTAATTATGGCAACCATAATAAACACAGACGTAGACGTTTGTAAGTGTGCTGATTTCTATATGTTTTAAATACATGATGATATATTTACTTTTTTGGGTTTTTGGGATCACCTTCTCTTGTAGTGTGCAGTCATTTGCAAATGATTTATTTGATATATGACAGAAGCTCTGCTCATTTATCCAGGCTTGGGACCAACGCAAAGAGTAAACTGACATATTTTTAGGACAAGAAAGATTTCAAGGCAATTGTCATTTTTAAAGCATAATAAACTTTATCCTGGTTGAATAGATCATACTCAAAGCAAGTTGAGACCATTTACCATTACCATCATACTCAAAGTATTCGAGTCCGAATAATGGAAGAAAGACGGGAATGTCATCAGGCAAAAAAACATGCAGCAAATTAACAAATTATGCAAACGGTGGTACTGTACTCTTGGTTTTGCCGAGGCGATCCCATCATCCCAGAAGTATCAGACTGATGCCTACATCCAAATACAGTAATCTAATTCTGGTGCAGTGTGTTATTCAATAAAATGTTGTTCAAAGACATTTTAGTTTTATGATTCTACATTAGGCCCTCAAAATATCAGATTAAAAAAATGGTTCAAGGGTCTTCATCGGTCATTTCAGGACAGGCTTCATCCCCGCTGTCCCATGTCTGTTTTGCCCTTAATAAGTCGGATAATCTCGTTGGATGATAGCGATCTTTTATGTGATGCACCACGACTGCCAGCAACATTTCAGTAATTGTCGAGGTTTGGGTTTGGACGTTGCCCAAACACATGTCACGGAAAACAGTATTTAAATTGATGCATTTCATATGGGCAGGTCTCTAGTGCTGTTTATCGGACAACAAAACAAAACAGGGAATCTAAACAAGAATTAGGCCTGAACAAAGTATGAACCTCAGCTAAACTAGAAACAACCAAAGTCTCTATAAACAAGGATATAACCAGGATTAAATAAGCACTGAACAGGGACTAAACTAAGTATTTTTCTTGACTATGCCCTACAACAGGACTAAACGAAGGACTCAATCAGAATAAAGGCTTAAACCAGGGTTAGACCAAACCCCCACAAAAAAGCAAACCTTAACCAGGACTTAACTCAGCCAGGATTGATTCATAGTAGTGTAGGTTTAAACCAAATCTAAAAACATGGAAGTATGGAAAAATGGCCCCCTGTAGTCTTGTTTGTGTCGACCAGCAGAGGGCAGCGTCACCCTTATTTTCCACGTTTCCCTCTCAACTTACAGAAGACTCTTTCCTCTCTCACCAGTATACATGAGGATGAGGACCTGAGCCCGGAGCAGAAAGCAGAGCGAGAGCGCGAGAGGAGAATGGCCAACAACGCCCGGGAGCGTCTGAGGGTCCGGGACATCAACGAGGCGTTCAAGGAACTGGGACACATGTGTCAGCTGCACCTCAAGAGCGAGAAACCACAGACCAAACTGTTAGTGCTGCACCAGGCTGTGGCCGTCATCCTGAGCCTGGAACAGCAAGTCAGAGGTGAGAGGATAACCGTGCGGTCATCGTGCATGCTTTTGAAAACGTAGGTAAAAGCTGTGTGACTTAGCGACTGAGTCAAATGCATTAAAGTGGCAGAGTGGCAGGTCATACACAAAGAAAATGTCCTGACTTGGCAATGTGGATTCCAGTCTGCTTTCTGACTCTGATTTAAATGATTCATAGTGTTCATGTGGCATCATAGTGTCTACATGTCAACAGTGCAAGCTCTCAGTCGCCTAGGAGTTGGGTTTTCACAGTCTGCAACTGCACTGGATAGTTGAGCGCATTTGGAAAGTTTCTTTACGCTCACATTACTCAGATTAAACAGATGAGCATAATTGAAGGATTACAATGGTATGCATTAGTAAACTTAGTGAATTGAGTGCTATGTATACAGCATTTTTATGCTGACCTCAATTTTGAAGAAATGTGTTGGTCTGTAGCCATAGTCTGAACTATTTGTGTGTTGAACCTCAACCAATCTTGCGCTCTGTGTTTTTTAACGTTCTATACACAGTCTAATATGTCTACTATACTTTATCACAGAGAGGAACCTGAACCCCAAAGCGGCGTGTCTTCGGAGGAGAGAGGAGGAGAAGGCAGCGATCATGTCTGATCCACATTCCATGCATTTAGCTTTCCACCCTGGACTCTCAGACGCAGCCAACCCCATGGGCCACATGTGAAGACCAACAAAAGGCATTGCCATTGGATTTTACTGAACCTAATTTGATGTGCTTAACACCACAGTATTGGCTTATGCGGTGTGTTTTACTTGCAGATAGATTCTTATGGACGCTGACGTTACTGAATTTGGACCAGTGGAGAATATGACTTCTCCACGCAATGCAGTTGAACAATCATGTCCTCACTTCCCAAACAAACTCCTTACATTGTGCCTAAACGCTATAGACGAAAGCATTGTACACTGCAGATATTTTCTATGTAAATAACTTGTTAATATTTCTGTTTGAATATACAGTAAAAGGGTGTGTCATCTGCAGTTTTTGATGTAAATTTCATTAATTTTTTCAGTGCGTTTGACATTACGGACATTATTTCCATAGCCTGTTGTGTGTTTAAAAGTTTAATTTGCTCAGAGCGGTGAGTGTTTGTAGGGAACGAGTTTCGCAGGAGTTTTGACCATTCTGTGAATGAACTATCTCCGGGAATGTCCCTTATTTACGTACGTTACAAAGTTATATTTGCTGTTACATATTTGTGTTATAGCATTGACGGCTAATCAAACATTTCTCTGCATTACTATGGCTAAGGCTAGTTTGTGTCTGTTTAAATTATTAAGTTATCTTTTTTACAAATATTTGAAGTTCATTGTAAAACTGTATTGTTTTTCTTACTGATTTATTTTTTGTGTGTGCAGAATTGTTATAGTGGTAGTCACATTTCATTCTGCTGTCAGCAATACCCCAAGTATTTTTGCTTCTCATAACATAAAACATGTTCATACTCACAGTAATCTGAAATACTGTAAAGTACATGTACAGTTTGAAGTAGCCTACAGGCATGTGTTATATGAATAATGTAGCAATAAATGTCTTTTTACAAATCTGATGTGTTATACAAAACAAAATATTTTTCCTCTGGTTTCCTTCATTTCTCCTTTTCCTTCCTCTTCTAATCCAAAGACATACTGGTGTTCGATGATTTAGTCAGTCATAAAGGGCGGATTGTCACTGTGTCAACCAGGAACTTGGTCCAAGCAAATTTACCCTGCCTAAAGCCTGTAGTTGGGATAGTAACTTTTATTTGAGATGTTTGGGTACATTGTTGTATGAATGGGTGAGAGGTTCCTCGCTGTAAAGCGCTTTGAGTGCCTAATGTAGGTGGAAAAGCGCTATATAAGTTGAGACCATTTGCCATGTTTCAGTTAGTTTCAGCACAGTTTAGACTTTAGTTAATTTTGGGTTTATTTTTACCCTTAATGGACTTGTATATGTATCTAGGCCTGGCGATACCTGGAAGGTCAATTATTTTATGTGATAAAAGTTTGTGAACCATTGTACTATATGATTATTTGGCCAAAAATGCACTTTTGTCGAAGTCTCACTGGAATTAGAGGTGGTTACTCCATGGCTTACATATTAGGCAACAGATCATTTACTTGCCCCACTTTGCCACCATTCAACGTGTTTTCCTATTAGCTCCTTTGTCTGTTTCTGCATTATGTCACTTTACATCCCATTGACAGAATTTATATCCTGGGCGTGGCCACTGTTGTCTCACCAACTTACTGTTAAACTACTTTGTGTACGGACTTCTTTATATTTTCCTTGAATGTCTTTGAGATACATGCCTATTGTTAAGTGTTAAGTTGGCTTTTCACGTTCATTAAGGATCAATAACTAGGCTACTTTGCATAAGAGTGTGAGGTCTGACCCTGAGGAGCGCACAGTGAAGGCATCTCGTTGCGGGATGGTCTCTCTCTCTCTCAAAAAGCGGATAACTCTCGAACAGGACGCACGGTAAGTGTCAACGCTTTCCTGCGGTGTTTCCTGGCTTTTCCTAAACTTATCTGTTGCACTAGATAGTCAGAATTTTTATTATTATATATTATATATACCAATCTAACTTTTTTTGAAGCAGAGTTCCTTTCTCTTGAAAGTTTACTGTAGGCTATTTCGTGCGCTTGGATACATTTACAGCGGAGTGTGTTTGAATCTTTGAACGTATCCAAAAGCGAGATCATCTAGCAATGTTTTTTAATTTCTTTAAACATTTTTATTAGCATTAGGTGAGTTGTCCACGTCCTTATAAATGACGCAGCTTAATGTTTCCTCACTCTGATAAAAAGTCCTGGGAGAGTATGTTTGGAAATGTAAGACTTTAGTTGTTATGAGACTTTTTCAGCTTGTAATTTAACCGCCCGCTGCCTGACAGTTAATTAAGTGCAAGGAGGAGCTGCAAACTTATGGCTTTAGTTTGTGCTTTGTGTCTACTTATTATGGAGGACATTAAGAAGTCCCCAGAATAAGTAAAATAAAATGCAATACATATAATCCAGATATCTACTTTATGCACAACATTTTTGGCTACTGTGGAGAAGAAAAAAAAGTCTTCATTTTATCTCTTTTCTTTGTTTTTTCTATCACTTCCTCAAGGCTACTGGGCTTACATTGTTTGACACACGCCAATGTCACTCCATTAGTCTAGGGCATCCTCATTTTGTGTGAAAATAAATTTGTACAAAATTATTATCATTATGTTGGAAGCACTTTCACATAGGCCTGTTGATAATTGCTTCTTGAATAATAGCATGAGCTACCAGAATAAAGTATTATAAGTATTATTTAAATCTGATAATAACAAAAACAAACTAATAATAATTCCCAGTGGGTTGGTACAATATTTTAATAGCGTTTAACCAACCGTGTTTATGATGATTGTAGTTTTATTGCTGGTATTTATGTTCTTTGCATCATTTTGAGCCTATAATTTATCTGTCAAACGTCACCCCAGTTCCTCTTCAGAAATGTTGGATCTTTAGTGAAACTGGGTGACGTCAGCTCTTGCCCTGGTCCTGTTGTATTCGTCATTGGTTGTGCTCAGCTCCTTCTGTACAATCCTCTTCTGTCACTGACACACTGAACTAACTGTCTTCATTTAGCCTCAATATCAGCCTCTTGTCTGTGTCTCTTATTCTCTTTATGCTGCGTCTGGCGTAATCTGTCATTGTTACTGCAGTGACTCGGGCCCATTGTTGTGTAAACACACTTTTTTCTTCCTTTTTTTTTTTTTGCTTGACCAGCTGCTGTTCTCACCTTCCCATGATGCACCAGGTCCTATCAATGTCATGATATTTACCTGTGTTTGCTTTTGTGGCAAGACTGTGTGGAAAGAACAACGGCTACGGGCTGCATGAAATAACACAAATAAACCATATCCAGACTAATAACATTATGACTGTCTTTGGATAGCATACCCTATAACGGGACCAAAACGGGCATATTTCTGACTTTACAAGAAATAATTGAAAACTTTGGAGAAATATATGTCTGAGCTCAAGACCAAAACCAAAATATGCCTAAATACACTCAATTAGGACTATTCATGGGTTTCAGGTGATGCACATTTTGGACCGTCATTGCAGTAAGTCCTCAAAACAGCATCCATAACAGATAATAGTCTTGAAAAGGGTTGTGTTTACTGGACAAACCTCAATAAAACTGTGACTTTTTCCACATGGTTACTGCACTTGAAAGGATTAATGAGAGAAAGTTCATGTTTCACAGGTTATAACAGCCTCTCCATCGCAGCCCCAAGATGCAGGGCCATCGACAGAACAGCTCCCCGGACATCAGGGTCCTGCGGAGTCCCACTCAGGACGGCTTGTTTGGAGTCAGGGTCCAAGTCCAAGGCGTCAAGGGCCAGCCCTTTGTGATCCTCAACAGCTCTGACCAGCAGACCCACCGGGACGTTTCGGTCATTACCCACCAGGCAGGGTACAACCCAGGGGTAACCACAAAGAGGTCTGGGGAGGACAGGCTCTCTCTGGTCGGGACAAATCGAAACGCTGGATCGCCTACTTTTAATTTCCACAAATATCCAGAGCTATTAAGACCCTACAACCCTGACAGCAATGACAATAGTATACTCCTGCCCTCGCAAGTGGCTAAACTCAATGGCAATGCCCTCAAGGCAAGGATCCCACTGCCAGCTGAAGGACTGGAGGTACATGAAGTGCCCCCTAAAGGTGGGCCAAACCCCCCCAGGTCTCCAAACTCAATAGACGGTGACCCGTTCGTGTCAGTTGGCAAACTCATTAGCCAATTCAACAGCAGTCAGCAGCAGAGGGGCAGGCGTGGGCCGAGATCCAGACTGGATCTAGACCAGTGCAGGAGGTCTCGAAGTGTGGACAGCGGCCGCGCCTCTGATTCGTCATCCTCCTCTAACTCCAGCAGGGCGTCGTCTCTGAGAGGAGTGAGGGGGGAGACTCCGGATAGGGTGTATCCTCCTGGATCGGCCAGGGCCAGACTGCTCAGTGGAGAGGTGACTGACATTCGAAAGAGGGAAGACGTTAAACCAAGCGGATCAAAGGAAACAGTAATATCCCCACAGGCTGTGAGACTGGTGCAGCGCTCAGTGTCTTTCAAGTTAAACACTGATTTAACAGGGGAGTCTGGAGAAAGGGATGCTCAGGTAAACAATATGCTAATGAGGACCAATATTTAGGTCTTCACAAAATGAGTAAAACATGTGCTTTGCAAAGGAAATTAAAAATACTGCCCGAATAATTGCAGTCTTTGCAAACACATCAAATTTTGATTTTTATTCAAATGTGATGTAGTGTGAGAGAGGATAGTGACGATGGTCAGAAAGTAACTTACCGCTACTGAGTATGGAGAGGGAATTAATAATGCATGCAAAGAAATAAAGCAACTTCCAGGGGTCATTTACCAAGCTTTTGCTTATGTGCTAAACATGTAGCACGTGCAAAAATGGGTAAGCAGCACAGTAATTTGTGCGTATTTATCACAGAATTGTATCATTTACATAACAGATTTAGACCCTAATACTGTAATACACATAATTTCAAATAGCCAATTTGGTGCAACATGCCCACAAAATGCAGAATGCTATTTTTGTGCTTGCACTTGTTTAGCACTTGTCTTGATAAATGAGCCCCTCTGTGTTTAGAAAAGCGTATAACAAATATTTTCCAAAAACAAAAACACACACATATTAGGCCTCCAACAAAATGTGCATTTATTTAGCGACAAAATAGGAAAATGTTATTGCAACAGTGTTGTTTTTATTGGACGTATATTTCCTAACCAGGTCACTCCTGATCTTCTGAAAGGGCAGCAGCAAGAACTATCAGTGGATTCCACTGAAGACTCGGCAAAACAAGTGCTCTTTGCCTATTTACAGGAAGGGTAAGGATTTCCTGGATAAAACTATTATAATGTTAACAAAACTGAAATGGAAAAATGTCTAAGAGAAACCTCATTATTAATTAGTTGGTGCTTGGTGTGAAAGGTTTAAGAAGCACTGTATTGAGGAAATAACAGTTCTCTTTTCTTTATTAGATAAATTAAAGGAATGTCAGTATTTCTTTATTGTGGTGATTTTTTTTGTGGTTGAGAAGAACATCCTTGGAGTGATGAGATAAGGAGGTCCCTCTCCAGCTGTGTGAACTCTCACATGCAGCTTTAGGAATGCAGAACACAAACTTCCACCTCACTGATAATAAAGGCTCACTGATAGTTTCTATTAACCAAGAAATATTTGCTGAATTGAGTTTTTTGTACTGTTTTGTCAGAACGTATTTAACTCCAGTAATGCTCCATGAGAACTGTAGGATAGTTCTCATGGAGCATATTTTTAACTATATTTTTTGCAATACCTGTACTTCTAATTGTGTGTGTATCTGGAGAGCTCCTTCCACCTCTGCTGATTAGGTTGTAAGGGAAACTGTTTTGTTCAGGACGACTGACGATGAGTCCACGACTGAGATGAAAGTGAATCTGCTGCTGGAGCGGATAAACAGATTAAAATGGAGGACAGCGGAGAATGTGGAGGAGGAGGAGAGAGTGAGTAACCTTTTACTTGATAAAATAATCTGCAACAGTCAAGAGGCAAACACTGCTGCAAAAACAGATGGGTAGGTCTACTTTTAAAGGCAACCTAAACCACAGGCTAATCCTAGTTAGAATCATGGGTAAAGCTGCGGAAAAGAGCGCCACTGATCCTGACAGGTTTGCAGATAAATTATCATTTGTCCCATCAATGTAAAACTGAGCTATCATATCCAAATCATGATCAAATACAGTGCCTCTCGAAAGTACTAATACACCTTGAACCTTTGAACATTTTGTCATGTTTACAACCCTAAACATAAAGATTTTATTTTGATTTGTTTACTGAAAGTTCACACACAAGTAACACACAACTGTGAAGTGAAAGTAGAATGATACATGATTCTGTTATTTTACAAAAAATAGAAAAGTGAAAAGTGGGGCGTGCACAAGTATTCATACAGCATGACTTAATACTTTGTGGAACCCCCTTTTTCTGCAATAACAGCAGCAAGTCTTTTGGGATATGACTGTACAAGGTTTGCACATCTAGAGACTGACATTTTAGCCCATTCCTCTTTACAAAACAAACTCAAGCTCTGTCAAATTAGAAGGAGAGCGTTTGTGAACAGCAGTTTTCAGGTCTTTCCACAGATTTTCAATAGGATTTAGGTCAGGACTTTGACAAGATGACAATGCCAGGATTCATCGGACTTTCAATGTGAAAGAGTGGTTCAGGGATAATGAGACCTAATTGTCACTAATGGATTGGTCACCACAGAGTCCTTAATGTTAACCCTGTCCCAATCTTTGGGATGTGCTGGAGAAGGCTTTGCACAGTGGTCACACTCTCCAATCATCAATACAAGATCTTGGTGGAAAAGTATCTTTGATCTTTTGACACTGCAGAAGCTTCTTGAAACAAAGTCACAGAGCATGTTTGGTCATGCAGCGTATGTAAGTTTTATACTTTTACAAAGTAACTCATGTACATTTTGTGCACTCAGAAGTTCAAAGCGGAGCTGAACGTTTTGCAGGGCAGGCAGCTCACGCTGGAGAATGAGGTTTATGACCTCAAGAACAGACTACAGGTTGAACTGGAGGTAAATTCAGATCATTTAAATCTGAACTAATCTATTTTACTGCAAAATGATTATGGAACCTTTCCTCTTATCCGTTGTGCAGAATGAGAAGACATTGGCGAAGGCGGTCGAAAAGTCGAGGACAGAAAAGAAGAAGCTGCAGGACGAGTTGGTCCAGAGTCAAACTGAGCTGTCCCGACTAAAAAGCCGACTGAGTGACATGGAGGCGCAACTTCAGAAAACCAAAAACGAGTAAGGCTTTAAACAACTTCAACAAATAAGTAAATAACTTAACTCCAAAATACAAAAAATAAATAAAATCAAAAACCTGTTATTCCCCTCTCTGCTTAAATCATCTTTGTTTTGTTGTCGAGGTCAAAATACATAAATGTGCATACGTATATCTATTCCTTATCTAGACAGGAACTAAACAAGGATAGTTTTCTTAGAATATTATTGACATTTCCAGGCTGAACTGCATGAAGGCGGACAGGGAGCGATCCAAAACGGAGATGAAAGACCTTGAGCAGCAGCTGTCCGAGATGCACGATGAGTTGGACGAAGCTAAAAGGGCGGATATAATAAACACTCAGAAAGAAGTCCTCCTCAAGGTAAAACAAAACCATGTGTCCAAACCAACATCAGCTGGACAAGCAAAGGCCGCCTGATTTGTCTGTGCAGCTGATGTTACAGGAACAACCATGCAAAATAGGAAATTATGAACAAATAAATGAGTTGACAGCGTGCCGTCATTATAGTAGTTTGTAGAACATCAGAAAACTTCTAAACTCTGTCATGGTTGAACTGCAGGACATGGTGCAGCTTCGTGCAGACTTTCAGGAGGTGCTTCATGCCAAAGAGGAGCAGGAGGAGGTGCTGCATCACAGAGAGAGGGAGCTCACTGCCCTGAAGGGGGCGCTGCAAGACGAGGTGAAGACTCACGATAAATACATGGCCGCTCTAAGGGAGGAATACGATCAGGAGATCGAGAAGCTGCTCAAGGACTTGGAGTTTGCCAAAGAGGTAGTGCCATGTTTGCATCTTACAATTACACATTCTTATTTTGTATTTTTGTGTGTGGGAGAGGGGGTCGAAGAACTTAATTTCAGTACTTGAGTAAAAGGACAGTCACCACTGGTCAATTATTATTCCAATGGAAGTGAAAGTTGCTCTGTCAAAGTGAAAGTATTGAAATATTTGCCATGGAAAATATTTAAGTGTTTGAAGTAAAAATGTACATATCTGAATAATGATTTTGCAGCTTAAAAAAAAGAAAGAAAATTGTGCCCGTTTTCATACGGCATCGTACGGCAACACAACAGGGACAAACCTTCTTCCTTGTCCTGAGTCTATCTGCACAGCGCCACCTGCAGTTCTGGAGTGTGCATTTTAAGGCTTTTGGAGCCCTTAGAGACATTTAGAGGAGTAGAAAGTATTTTATCTATCTTTAAAATGTAGAGGAGTAAAAGTAGTACTTGAAAATGTACTTTAGTACTTGACCACCTCTGGTTTTGAGTTTGTCTCCTGGTTTTGATGATTTGCTTTATTATTCACTCAAGTAAAGACATGTATGACAGTCTAATACATTGAAGTGTTTGCATCATATAGAGCAATACACTTCTGAACCATGAGAGAGCACAAGTCCAGGAGGAGAGAGGAGCCACTAAAACACAGCTGAAGGACGTGACTCAGGAGAAGGACCTTTTAAGAGCCAAAGTCCAGGACCTGAACAACAAGGTGGATCAGCTCAACCAGACCATCCAGGAGTTTAAAACAAGAGAGAGGCTGCTGGAGCAGAGGATCAAACAGCTGGAGGTGGGGCGGACATGAAAGTAGACGGAGGTTTAGTGAAGTGACCTGTGAGTATGAGTTTGACCCAAAGTTTTTCCGCTCTTAGAGAGAGAGGCTGCAGCTCGAGGAGGCACTGAAGGATGTGCGGAGGAACGAAGAGGAGATGTGTCAGTCCAACCAGTCACTGCTGGGAAGATTGGAGGAAGTGCAGGTAAATAAGATGTCCATCCATTTTCTCCCACTTGTCCGTTGCCGGGTCGTGGGGGCAGCTGTTGGAGCTGCCCAAGTCACATTGCACCAGTAAATAAGATGTTATAAAGTTATATCCTCATCAAAAACATGCATGTTCAGCACATCTTCCTCTTTTGCACCCAAAACGCCAGCCTGTGTACTCCAATGGTACGTTATACAGGCGATTACATGAAGTTTCTTATAGTTTTAAAGGCCAAAACTGTTCTGATCGTGTCCATGGTCATGTCTTTTCCCTGTGCAGATTAGTACAGTAGCCACTGCTTCTGTTGACAATTCTTACCATTTTAATTGTTGCTGGCATTATGGATAACTACATTTAACATCTTTGAAACTAGGGGTATTTTCTAAGTCACACATTATTAGGCCCGAGCCAGGACTTTGTCCTGGTAAGGGACTATTGTTCTCCCCCGGTTTCTTGTTATTATTATTATTATTATTATTATTATTAGGCCCGAGCCAGGACTTAGTCCTGGTGAGGGACTATTGTTCTCCCCCGGTTTCTTGTTATTATTATTAGGCCCGAGCCAGGACTTTGTCCTGGTAAGGGACTTTTGTTCTCCCCCGGTTTCTTGTTATTATTCTTATACAGCCTCTAAGATCCTGTTTTTCAGTGCCTTCCCGTGCAAAAGTACACGCAGAAATTGGCACAGTGATCAGAGTCGGCAAAAATTGCGTCTCAGTGGGCGACATGCACATGCCCAAAACAAAATGGCTCCACAGCGCCCCCTCAAAGTTGACCCCCATTCTTTTGGGGACATGCATTTTTGGCGTAGGCCAATCCCCTTCGGCCCAGCGATAGAGCACATGGAGAGAGTCACAAAACATAATTATAGCTCCACCCTCTGACCAACAGGAAGTCGGCCATCTTGGATTGAAATCCTGGAGAAGAAATCTCTCACCAGATGTTTCAATGTACTACTCCTTGGTTTCTCTGCAGAGTAAGCTCTAACATGGCTCAATAGAATCTAGAGAAATTGAGCTACAACTTCAAGCCAGCTTTTTGTGATAACGTTTACACTTTTCACATAGCGCCCCCACAAAAAACATGCTTTTTTCCCGTACATTGGACAACCCCTCGCAGGCATGCGCTCTATACAATCTGGATCATATTTGGCTGACATAAGGCCTCTTATCGTATGAATCCATAAAGCTCAATAACTTCACGGTGCTCACCAGTATAGCGCCACCTATCTATACCTTGAAACATTTAGTTTGTACAATTTATATGAAACTTTGCAAGTATATTCTACACATTAAATCGAACACAAAAATATATTACATGTGTTTGATATTTTCGAAGGTGTGGGCGTGGCAATGACGCACAGGATGTCGGCCATTTTCACTTTTAACCTCTTAACTCCCACCTGAACCAAGTGCATTTCTTTGTGTGCTGTGGTTTTATCTGCACTTACGTCTCATTTCTGTAACTGTGTTTTTGACGCTTTTTTTCAAGAAGCTTTAAGACATGGGTCAAGACGAACTGGAGAAAATGTACTCGGTTAAAGTGGGGGTTAAGAGATTACAATGGCACCCCCACAAAAAAAGGCCTTTTTGCAGTACATTTCACAAAACCTCGCAGGCATGCGCTCTATCCAATCTAAATCATATTTGGCTGACATAAGGCCTCTTATGGTATGAATCCATAGAGCTCAATAAGTTCACGGTGCTCACCAGTATAGCGCCACCTATCTATACCTTGAAAATTTTAGTTTGTACGATTTATATTAAACTTTGCAGGTACATTCTACACATTGAAACAAACACAAAAATCTATTACAACATGCCTCTATCTTGCTTTGTTCCCTTTATAATTAGGCCCGAGCCAGGACTTTGTCCTGGTAAGGGACTTTTGTTCTCCCCCGGTTTCTTGTTATTATTCTTATACAGCCTCTAAGATCCTGTTTTTCAGTGCCTTCCCGTGCAAAAGTACACGCAGAAATTGGCACAGTGATCAGAGTCGGCAAAAATTGCGTCTCAGTGGGCGACATGCACATGCCCAAAACAAAATGGCTCCACAGCGCCCCCTCAAAGTTGACCCCCATTCTTTTGGGGACATGCATTTTTGGCGTAGGCCAATCCCCTTCGGCCCAGCGATAGAGCACATGGAGAGAGTCACAAAACATAATTATAGCTCCACCCTCTGACCAACAGGAAGTCGGCCATCTTGGATTGAAATCCTGGAGAAGAAATCTCTCACCAGATGTTTCAATGTACTACTCCTTGGTTTCTCTGCAGAGTAAGCTCTAACATGGCTCAATAGAATCTAGAGAAATTGAGCTACAACTTCAAGCCAGCTTTTTGTGATAACGTTTACACTTTTCACATAGCGCCCCCACAAAAAACATGCTTTTTTCCCGTACATTGGACAACCCCTCGCAGGCATGCGCTCTATACAATCTGGATCATATTTGGCTGACATAAGGCCTCTTATCGTATGAATCCATAAAGCTCTACCTCATCTACACATGTTGGTCACTGTATACTCGGCAGTGACCAATGACCATGACAGTCACATGCGCCTCAGTCAGAGCTTTCCGACAATGTATAACATGTGAGGGTCAAGGCAAGCACTCCACTTATTCTGCCCCAGCAAAGTGTCAGCATAGCGCCACCTGCTGGCCTTTAAGATGTCTTTTAAGTGGCTTGTAAGTGGCCCGCCCATCCTCCGTGGAAATAGCCAGTGTTGTTCTTCTGGCAGCATGTTGGCCTCTGTCAGAGTTGCCACTGTCAGTTTCTCATGAAAATCGTAAATTTTCCCAAATACCCCCTTTATTCACAAAAGCCACACTTTTAGACTCATACGTAGATATACTACCCCTCTGTGACAGACATAAGCTTTAATTTGGACGTGTTTGCCTCCAAATTCAGCTTTTTTGGACTTTACAGTCACAGGAAGTTCAGATAGGCTGTTTCCTGTCCGTCTCTGTGTGTTCCTCGTACTATGTAGCTCTCACCAAAGTATTCCTTCATCTATCGAGAGTTCTTTCATAAGATTAATCTAAAATTCGCTGTGTTTTTACGTAAGCCTGTGTAGCTCCATTGGTAGAGCGCAGGGTTCTCACCGTCTTATTGCCGGTTCAATCCCCACAATGACTTTTTTTTTTTCTTCTTTTTTTTTTTACGCAGTACCTACTGGGAAGAACCTGAATTGGCAACTATGCTCCCACCCTCATTAAAAACGGGAAAATGACCCACACGTTGTACCACATGCCGTTTCATAAGATATTGCACATTTCGGCTGTAAAATAAATCTGCTTGTGTAGCTACATGGGTAGAGTGATAGGTTCCCAACCATGGGATTGCTCGATCGATTCTGTCCTTAACTCTTTTTTATTTTTATTTTTTTTGACTCGGCAACTACTGGGAAGAACATGAATTGACGCCTTTGGTCCCACCCTCCTTAAAAACAAAGAAAGAAAAGTTGTAGCACAACTACACAGAAAGACATGGGGAGACAATAGAGGCAACACTAAATGTCTAAAACAATCAATAGTGGGGCAAAAATCACCTGAAATGACCTTGCTGGGAC
Organism: Proterorhinus semilunaris; assembly: GCA_021464625.1. NCBI lineage: Eukaryota > Metazoa > Chordata > Actinopteri > Gobiiformes > Gobiidae > Proterorhinus > Proterorhinus semilunaris. The sequence goes on along the minus strand of CM038356.1, from coordinate 22,397,945 downwards.
CTATTTTCAAAATCTGTGATTTAGAGAAAAGTAGCCACCATCGGGTGTACTGCAGTATAGGGTTAAAGCTCAATGATAGTTTACCGGTCTCCAGTACATGAGGTTGCCAGTTCAATAATGATTTTGACGCTTTTCTAACTCTTTTAAAAAAAAAAAATAGATTTACCTGACAGTTATGCTTGGGTTACTTGGTTCATATCTGGAACAGCAGCAACTGCTCCTGCTGAGGAGAGAGGGGGACACATGACCTCTCTCCTCCAATGCCATGCAGGACCTATTATTAGGGGAATTAGCCCTAATTACAAGATGTTTTAATCAATATTTCCAGAACTATAATTCTGTTTTCTGTCAACTGATCAGTGCAAGTGTTTCATAAGATTAATGTAAGATTCACTGTGTTCCTACCTGAGCCTCTGTAGCTCCATTGGTAGAGTGCAGGGTTCCCATCTGTTAGATTGCTGGTTCAATACCAACCTTGACCTTTTTTTTATTTTTTATATTATCGGTACCTACTGGGAAGAACCTGAATTGGTGCCTATGGTCAGACCCTCATTCAAAACAAAGCCAGCTTTTTTTGATAACGTTTACAGGTTTCACATAGCGCCCCCACAAAAAACATTTTTCCCGTACCTTGGACAACCCCTCGCAGGCATGCGCTCTATACAATCTGGATCATATTTGGCTGACATAAGGCAACTCACGGTCTGAACAGACAGAGCTCAATAACTGCACAGTGCTCAACACTATAGCGCCCCCTATCTATACCTTTAATATTGCAGTTTGGATTATTTATCTCCCACTTTGCCGGTATATTCTACACAATAAACTAAACAAAAAATTATATTACATATACATCATACTGTGTAAGATGTGGGCGTGGCCAGGGTAAACGTGTTCCTGAGAGCATCATTATTACCCATGATAACTGGCACATTCTTTATCCCTTTGAGTTTTAAATGTAATCACTTATACACCAGATGGCCCTGAATCTTTTTACATGAACACAAAAATGATCCATGCTATAGCGCCCCCTGCTGCAAAGAGCAAGAGTTAGTAGACAGAGAGCACACAGGTTGTGTGTGAGGCCGAGGGGAGAGCAGGTTTGGACGAGAGCGGGGGCGGTTGCAAAGGAGGCGGTCGCAAGGGGGGGCTGCGCCAGGGGCGAGGGCCTACATCGCCGCTTGCGGCTTTAATTATTATTATTCCGCCTCTAAGATCCTGTTTTTCAGTGCCTTCCCGAGCAAAAGTACACGCAGAAATGGGCACAGTGAATCAGAGTCGGCAAAAATTGCGTGTCAGTGGGCGACATGCACACGCCCTAAACAAAATGGCTCCACAGCGCCCCCTCAAAGTTGACCCCCATTCTTTTGGGGACATGCATTTTTGGCATAGGCCAATCCCCTTTGGCACAGTGATAGAGCACATGGAGATGGTCACAAAACATAATTGTAGCTCCGCCCTCTGACCAACAGGAAGTCGGCCATCTTGGATTGAAATCCTGGAGAAGAAATCTCTCACCAGATGTTTCAATGTACTACTCCTTGGTTTTTCTGCAGAATAAGCTCAAACATGGCTCAATAGAATCTAGAGAAATTGAGCTACAACTTCAAGCCAGCTTTTTTTGATAACGTTTACACTTTTTACAAAGCGCCCCCACAAAAAACGTGCTTTTTTCCCGTACCTTGGACAACCCCTCGCAGGCATGCGCTCTATCCAATCTGGATCATATTTGGCTGACATAAGGCCTCTTATGGTATGAATCCATAGAGCTCAATAATTGCACGGTGCTCACCACTATAGCGCCACCTATCTATACCTTGAAACATTTAGTTTGTACAATTTATATGAAACTTTGCAGGTATATTCTACACATTAAATCGAACACAAAAATATATTACATGTGTTTGATATTTTCTAAGGTGTGGGCGTGGCAATGACGCACAGGATGTCGGCCATTTTCACTTTTAACCTCTTAACTCCCACCTGAACCAAGTGCATTTCTTTGTGTGCTGTGGTTTTATCTGCACTTACGTCTCATTTCTGTAACTGTGTTTTTGACGCTTTTTTTCAAGAAGCTTTAAGACATGGGTCAAGACGAACTGGAGAAAATGTGCTCGGTTAAAGTGGGGGTTAAGAGATTAAAATGGCACCCCCACAAAAAAAAGGCCTTTTTGCAGTACATTTCACAACCCCTCGCAGGCATGCGCTCTATCCAATCTGGATCATATTTGCCTGACATAAGGACACTCACGGTCTGAACAGATAGAGCTCAATAACTTCACAGTGCTCAACACTATAGCGCCACCTATCTATACCTTGAATATTGCAGTCTGGATTATTTATCTCCCACTTTGCCGGTATATTCTACACAATAAACTAAACAAAAAATGATATTACATATGCATCATATTGTGTAAGATGTGGGCGTGGCCAGGGTAAACGTGTTCCTGAGAGCATTATTATTACCCATGATAACTGGCACATTCTTTGTCCCTTTGAGTTTTAAATGTAATCACTTATACACCAGATGGCCCTGAATCTTTTTACATGAACACAAAAATGATCCATGCTATAGCGCCCTCTGCTGTAAAGACCAAGAGTTAGCAGACAGAGAGCACACAGGTTGTGTGTGAGGCCGAGGGGAGAGCAGGTTTGGGCGAGAGCGGGGGCGGTAGCAAAGGAGGCGGTCGCAAGGGGGGGCTGCGCCAGGGGCGAGGGCCTACATCGCCGCTTGCGGCTTTAATTATTATTATTATTCCGCCTCTAAGATCCTGTTTTTCAGTGCCTTCCTGTGCAAAAGTACACGCAGAAATTGGCACAGTGATCAGAGTCGGCAAAAATTGCGTGTCAGTGGGCGACATGCACACGCCCAAAACAAAATGGCTCCACAGCACCCCCTAAAAGTTGACCCCCATTCTTTTGGGGACATGCATTTTTGGCGTAGGCCAATCCCCTTTGGCCCAGCGATAGAGCGCATGGAGAGAGTCACAAAACATCATTATAGCTCCGCCCTCTGACCAACAGGAAGTCGGCCATCTTGGATTGAAATCCTGGAGAAGAAATCTCTCACCAGATGTTTCAATGTACTACTCCTTGGTTTCTCTGCAGAATAAGCTCTAACATGGCTCAATAGAATCTAGAGAAATTGAGCTACAACTTCAAGCCAGCTTTTTTTGATAACGTTTACAGTTTTCACATAGCGCCCCCACAAAAAACATGCTTTTTTCCCGTACCTTGGACAACCCCTCGCAGGCATGCGCTCTATACAATCTGGATCATATTTGGCTGACATAAGGCCTCTTATGGTATGAATCCATAAAACTCAATAACTTCACGGTGCTCACCAGTATAGCGCCACCTATGTATACCTTGAACATTTTAGTTTGTACGATTTATATGAAACGTTGCAGGTATATTCTACACATGAAATCGAACACAAAAATATATTACATGTGTTTGATATTTTCAAAGGTGTGGGCGTGGCAATGACGCACAGGAAGTCGGCCATTTTCACTTTTAACCTCTTAACTCCCACCTGAACCAAGTGCATTTCTTTGTGTGCTGTGGTTTTATCTGCACTTACGTCTCATTTCTGTAACTGTGTTTTTGACGCTTTTTTTCAAGCAGCTTTAAGATATGGGTCAAGACGAACTGGAGAAAATGTACTCGGTTAAAGTGGGGGTTAAGAGATTACAATGGCACCCCCACAAAAAAAATGCCTTTTTGCAGTACATTTCACAAAACCTCGCAGGCATGCGCTCTATCCAATCTGGATCATATTTGCCTGACATAAGGCCTCTTATGGTATGAATCCATAGAGCTCAATAACTTCACAGTGCTCAACACTATAGCGCCCCCTATCTATACCTTGAATATTGCAGTCTGGATTATTTATCTCCCACTTTGCCGGTATATTCTACACAATAAACTAAACAAAAAATGATATATTACATATACATCATATTGTGTAAGATGTGGGCGTGGCCAGGGTAAACGTGTTCCTGAGAGCATCATTATTACCCATGATCACTGGCACATTCTTTGTCCCTTTGAGTTTTAAATGTCATCACTTATACACCAGATGGCCCTGAATCTTTTTACATGAACACAAAAATGATCCATAGCGCCCCCTGCTCTAAAGACCAAGAGTTAACAGACAGAGAGCACACAGGTTGTGTGTGAGGCCGAGGGGAGAGCAGGTTTGGGCGAGAGCGGGGGCGGTAGCAAAGGAGGCGGTCGCAAGGGGGGGCTGCGCCAGGGGCGAGGGCCTACATCGCCGCTTGCGGCTTTAATTTGCGTTATTTTACTAAAATATTATGGCTAAGGTGTCCAAAAGAAGTTGAAAATGCCCTAAAATACCACAGCAGTAAGTGTGGTAAAAGTTCAGGTATGCAGGATTTATCATGTTCAGCTCATAATTCAGCATCTAATTCAGCTATGATTCATCCAAAGATCCAAAGAAAAAAATGCATTATTAAATCCAATCATTTAAACAAAAATGTATGTGCGTATTTAAAAGTGGTATTGGTACTAAAATGATGAACGAGGGAAATTTTGTATGAAAACTGAGCAACTGCAGTGCACAAAAGAGAGCAGATGATTAGGCGATAATTCCAGAGATAAAAAAAAAAAAAAAGAAAGGTTAGATTTTGAAGTGACACTTTTACATTTTTTTCGCCAAATATAACCATTTTGCTTGATTTTGTCCGTCCAGGCAAAGCTAACCAAACTGAACCACGAGCACAGGGACCTTAAGGAGAAGTTGAAGGAGGAGAGGCGGCAGATTGAGGAGCTGTGGAGGTGTAAAGCCGAGCTGGAAGACGAGCGGCGGATACAGGACCGCACCATTGAGCAGCTTCAGAGGAAGGTCAGGGTACAAGCTGTTTGAACTGTGTGTCCTTTCGGGGCAAGGGTTTCCTGGACATACTTTGTTTTTCTGTAAGTGTAAGGAACATGGTGGCAAAACAGGACACACACCTGTTCATCTTTATCTCATGATAAAATATATACGTAATCATACAATGAATTGCGTACACTGTGTGACGCGCTTTGGGTGACTTGTCTCATGTGAAAAGCACTATACAAATATGCTTCCATTCCATTCCAGTGCAGACTATAAATTACTAGGAAGCAAAAATTATGTCTATGTTCTGGAAACATGGCTGGTAAATCCATTATCCCTTGTAGTTCCGAATTACCATGCTATGGCCATCCTATTGTCGTGATTTCTTTCTGTGGTAAGTAAGTAAGTGGTAAGTAAAGGTTGACTTAACTTTTATCTTGCTGGCAAAGCTACACCTCCCAGGCAGAGGCAATGAAACATCCTCCTCTCTAAAATATGCCTTGAAACTTAACAATAGCAGCCGTCAGTGATGTGTTTTCCCTCAACTCTGAGCTGAGCAGACCTCACTGTTATTTTCTTGATAAGCACATTGCATTGTGCATGGCTGAGTGTGTTGTTTTTCTTTGTGCGCTCAGATGAATAGCATTACGGAGGAGTGCGAGGCGTCCACCGATGTGCTGCAGAGCCAAGTGGACGAGGCCAAAGAAAGGAGCCAGCGGGAGTTGTCCGAGCTCCGGAGGCAGCTGCAGGAAAAGGGGGCCGAGCTGGAGAAGTCCCGACAGGCCGCCAAAAAACTTCAGGAAGAGGTGTGGGCCACTGTGTGTTAGCTCTGATTCACCGGTCAGTGGGTTACAGTGTCAGTGTTTTGGCGAGGATTGCTGCGGCCCCGCCCTGCAAAACTCCTCATGTGTTAGCCAGTCACCGACACATAGAGTGTATTGTGAGAGAGTTGACTTAATATTCCACCTTATCTAAGATTTGTAAAACACTTTTGGGGACTTTAATAATAATACATCAAACTTGTAAAAGCGCTTTTTTGGACACTCAAAGACGCTTTACATGGGGAATAAAAAAGAAAAAAGGGGGTTTGTTTATTTTTGTTTATTTGTTTATTTGAGCAGTACACATAGTGCTCAAAAGGAGTGGGCTGAAGCAAAAGCTTATGATTGCCCACCCCCAAGTGCAATAAAATAAATAAAAAAAGAACATTTCAAGCAGCTACATTCATACAGACCAACTTACAAACTTACCAAAAAAAATAATAATATATGAACTGTTTATACAATTAATTGAAGCAACGCACAGCTACAACAACAATCCCGTTTCCCGTTAAGGGAAAGCTAGTTTGAACAGGTGGTTCCAAAGGGCGGGGGTGGCGATGGTTTGTGCGGATGATGGGGGTGAGGCGGTTGGTGCCGGCTGAGCGGAGGTGGCGGGTGGGCTGGTGTTGTTGCAGGAGCTCGGTGAGGCAGGGCGGGGCCAGGTTACGGAGAGATTTGTAGGTGAGGAGGAGGAGCTTGTATTGAATGCGATATTGAACGGGGAGCCATTGGAGCTGTTGGAGGACGGGGGTGATGTGTTCCCTGGACCGGGTGTGGGTGAGGGGGCGGGCAGCAGAGTTCTGGATGTATTGCAGTTTTTGCGTACATATTTCCTGTTTCAAAAAACTCATACTAATACACTGAAACAGAGATTGAAACATCTTTTAGCTCCCACCTGAACACACACATTTTCTCCAGTTTGGCTTTACCCAAATTAAAAAAGCTTCTTGAAAAAAATCAAAATAGAGACGAAAATGTGGATTAAAATGCAACCAAAAAGTGACTAAAAAGCAACAAAAACATGGCCAAAAAATGTATGGAAAAGCAACAGAAAAGTAACAAAAGAGCGTCAAAAACAATTTAAAAATGTGACAACACGACAAAACAGTTACGATTAGTTCTGTTGGCCTTAGCTTTCAAATGAGGCGTCACTGGCATACAGGCTATGTATGTAAGTTCTCCAGTCATTCAGCTTTTAAGATTCGGGTAATGCCCCACTGGAGAAAATGCGCTCGGTTAAGGCGGGGGTTAAGAGGTTAAACACTGCCAATTGGTTGAAAGAAATTCAAGGCAATTTGACCACTGAAATGAGCAAAAATGACTCTGGAGAAGCTGGCTGGGCTTTAAAAACACTAAAGAGCACCACCTCCTGACACCAGGACGTGGGGGGCCAGCGTTTTGATCTATTGAGAAGGAGACCCTATCGATCAGAAAACAGTCCAACTCCAGTAAAGGAGTTAAGGGGAACGACATTACAACACTGATTTAAGACTCAAAATGTCTGTGTAGAAGGACAGGGGCCCTTTAACTGGGTTACAGTATAAAGCTGTATTTGATCACTTTTATCTAGGGTAACTCATCTTTAATATTGGGTAGACGCTTTATTATAATTTTTTATTTGGTATAAAAATGATGTAGTTATTGTCTGTCTTGCCGTAAGGGATGTTTTTCTTCTGATCATGTTAATGCAATGGACTGCCAAAAAACTCCAGGAAAAGGTGTGGACGCCTTTGGGCTACTCTGCTTTTCCGGTCAGAGGGCTTCACTGACAGTGTGCAAGCTTGAACAGTCAAGGCCCCACCTTGAAAAGTCCTTTTTTTAAGCTTTGAACATCATTTATTTGAAAGAGTAGGGGATAACTTTGCGAATAAGGGTTAGCTATTCACTGTACATGACAGAGAGTAGCTTCCTATCTGAGAGTTTGGGCATAAGTTGTACTCTGGTTTGTGTCCAGCTGCTTCCTGTGGAGGAGGAGCTGCGGAGGTGTCGCTGGGAGCAAAAGGAGGCGCAGGTCATGGGGCAGCAGCTGGAGCAGAGGGTTTCCGAGCTCGAGGAGAAGAACGCAGCCACGATGGACGACAGGGATCGGCAGATCAAACTCATGGAGGTAATGATGAAGTACCCAAAAACATCTCTGTCAGGATATATCCCTTACGCCTGAAACCTTAGATACCAATAAATGTATATACAAAAAAAATAGCTAAGTCATGAAGTACGTTTTCTCAGACACTTGACTCTCTCTCAAGTGTTTACTGTGTGCCCTTACCTGTTGCTGCTGAAACCCGTCCCGGCAGGAGTCTCTCACAGCTCGGCCTTGTTTGTTTTAGTGAAGAGACTAAAAAACACCCGCTCAGTGCTCCCCGTGTTGACACTGTGGATCGGAGAACGCTCGTGTTTACAGTCAAACTTATCAGACCTGTCCCAGAGCTGCTGCTGCCGGAACTCTTCTTTCACACTTCATTTGTGTTGACTCGCAGGTTTATTACCGGGCATTTCTCTATTCCAGGATTTAGTAAGAGGAATATTTTATGCTGACTTTAAATGAACTTGTTGTATTGCAAAATATGTAACTATGGATATCGCCTGTTTTGACTGTTATTTCACAGATATTCTTGAGCAGCTGTTTTACACGATTGAACATCAAAGATTAAGATTTTAGGACTACTCAATTTATCCACATGAATTTATGCAGAGAAATGTTGTTCTCTCAAACTGTTGGTGCAAATTGACTGAAATCATACATCAAACATACTGTTACAAGCTGGCACATTCAGCGTTGATTTTTCATATCTTGCAACTGTAAGAATTTATTTATCTATTTTCCTACCACAAATTATGTTCATAACAAATTATGTTAATAATTTGTGAATTATGAAAAATTATGAAAAATTATTTTCATAATTTGTCTGTGGATGACTTTCATACAGTGAATTTCAATTCAGTTAATTCCATTCAGTCAGTGTTTGCTTTGTGTCTGTCCCAAGCCTTGATAAATGACAAGATCTTTGATAGGAAGAAATTCACCAGCATAAAGCCCACATCTAGAAGTGGGCGGGGGGGCGGGGGGGGGGGTTTGGATTTTCTTAGAACCTAGATTATGATTTCAATTTGAGTAGGTAAAAGTGTCTGTATTTGAGCACAGAACAGAAAAACTACTGCATCACTATATGATGTCCTTTCCAAAATGGCAGATGGTCACAGGGCTTGGATCACTCATGATTCAATTTAACATCATATCAATAACATACTGTATATCTCATCCCTAACCAGTGTTGGGGAGTAACTGAATTTTAATATTTAGAATACGTATTTAGAATACGCATTCTGAGTAAGTGTATTCTGGTAAAGTTACTCTTTCATTTGAGGGTTCTTAGAATACAGTTACTTTCCTAATATCAAAAGAATACCTCAGTACTCAATCATTAAATTTCAGTTTCATAATCATAACAATAAGAAAGAGAAGATCAAAACAGCCGGGGAAAAGTTTCAGTGTTTTTTTTTTACATTCCTAATTAATAGAAAATAAGTTAATAACAGCTGCTGTGGCAAGTCTAGCTGCATGTTTTTAATCATACACTGCTTTTATGCATGATTATAATGCAAGTCAACGTGAACGTATTCTAAGTAATCAGAATACAGTACTATGATTGGACAAAGTAACGGAATACGTTACAGAATATGCTTTAAGGCAAGTATTCAGTATTCTGTAACTAAATGCAATTGCAAAGTATTCTCCCCAACACTGTCCCTAACAACACACCATCAAACAGAAACAAACTTCTTAAGCATGTTCATTTGTGCTTAGCCAAACCATGTCCATTCAACCCTCTGTCTCTGACCACAGTTTCATTAAGTTCTTTTGCCACAACAGAATAAACAAGTGTAATTGCATGACATTGTCTCTTCTTTTTCCAGAACCGCATCGGTCAGCTCCAGGAGGATCTTAACGATGAGCGGTGCAGTGCGGACCGCCTGATGGAACGGCTGGACAAAATCAAAGAGCAGGCGAGTTGCTTCATATTTCTCCATTATTGCCTCTCTCGCGGACATAAATTTTCTTAACAGCGACGTGACGGTTCATCTCAAGTGTTGGTCGTTTTTATTATAAACAGATGTGGAGCTGTGGCTCAACCCCCCCACCCCCAACACTAAAACCTGCGGATCAGTGCTCTTGGGAAATTAGGGGGGATAGTTAGAATTTTTTGACACCTCACTTCTTATTGCTGGCAAACATAACCATTGTTATTTGTGCAGTTGTTTTAAAAAGATGCATTTGGTGAGAAATTATCTGAGAATGTTACTTCTATTCATAATGTCAATGCTACAAACCAGTGTATTGACAATGTTTCTATCTCTATCTCTAAACTACTTTCACAGACAGTGATATGAGCCCCTGCTGCATTCGTATAAACATTCATATAACATCATCCTCCTTGATGTAATCCCCTCATCCTTTCTCATATATAAAAGACCGTGAAGTAGGCCAGTGTCCACGAGCAGGGCAGTGCACACTAATTGATGAAAAGCACTGTTTTGGTGAGAGAAAGAAAAACACTGGCACACAGCTGACTATTGTGGAGCCTTCTATTGAAACCCCCTTGTGTGGGCCTCTCCGCGTTATTAGAGCTACAGCCTTCAGACTAGACTGCGTTTCCGTAGACAAAATGAATCTGGCAACTTCTCAACGTCCAATCCATTTGATAGCAGGTCACGACCCGGTGTCCATGTAGTCTGCATTGTGTGAGGGATACAGGCTGTGAGATTATGGATATGCAGTATCCGAACGTATCCACAAAGACGAAAACGCAACAGAAAAAAGCAATGAAAAGGTGACCAAAAAGTGTCAAAATAGGGTAAAACGAGGGTGAAAATGCAACAAAAGGGTGACAATAACATGACAAAAAAACGATGATAAAAGTGACCAACATGTGACAAAAAAGCCACAAAAGAGCCACAGAAAAATGGCCAAAAAGGGAAGAAAACGCAACCAAAAAGCCACACAAAAATGATGAAAATGTGGCACACACAAAAAGTGAAGAAAAAGATCAGTTTAGATGAGTTTCGTAGGTCTTAGCTTTCAAATGAGGCTGATACGAAGATAAGGACAAATGCACTGACTTGGCAGGGGTTAACCTCGGATTAATTAGGAAATTCTCACACATAATGATTTCACTGTCAATAATATACAGTATGTACTTGTGATATTTTGGAAAAGCGTTTTTTTCTTTCCTTTTTCTGAGAAGTACTTGGATTATGATTCGATTTGTGAATTACGAGAACACGTCCAGGAGCATTGAAATATTAGCAACTTAACTTGTTCAAGATTCCCATACATTTCTTGTTTGCAGAGGACTTGACTAAAGTAGTAGTAGTAGAAGAGCATTTGCTCAGGAAACATGAACTAAATAATTGCAACTTTTCAGATTTGCTAATTGCAGCCATTCAACTGGTCATTTCGGTGATTGATCTTATATCCTATTCATTTCCACTATGTGCTTTGTTGCAGATGGATCAGATGAGGACAGAGCTTCTGCAGGAGAGGACTCTGAGACAGGATCTGGAGTGTGACAAGATGAGCCTCGAGAGACAGGTACTGACCCCTCCCTTAATCACATTTACCCAAAAAAATAAAAATAATCCTCAACCGGCATTTATTTTTTCTTTTTCGCTCCAGAATAAAGATTTGAAATGCAGAGTGAACCATTTGGAGGGTTCACAGCGGACCAACCAGGATTCTCTCGTGTCCAAACTCAACTCCCGCATTCAGGAGCTTGAGGAGAGGCTGCAAGCAGAAGAAGGGTAATTCTTACACCCCAATAGTGCCAAACTGGTGGGAATATAGAACACGGTACAGACAAGTCTACTCTGCTCATCATGTGGAGACCACTTCTGTCCAGATTCGGTCCTGGTTCTGACCTTGTTCGGTGCCATTTTAGTCCTGGGTCAATGCATAAGCCTTTATTTAGTCTTGGATTCGTCATGATTTAGCCAAGATTTTACATTTTAACATTGTGGAACAAGTGTCAATGTCACTCCTATCTCCTACTTTCCAGTGACAACAACAGCCTCCAGCAAGTGAATCGCAAACTGGAGCGAAAGGTCAAGGAGATGAAGATGCATGCAGAAGAAGAACATATCAACCTACTGACTGACAAGGACCAGGTACATACATGTAGTGGGAAATTAGAGTTGATCAACAAAAACTAGCAATAGATAAATCGACACGTTTTGTGTCACAAGACTTGTTCCCTGACTTTGGTGCCCCTTGCAGCTGACGCAGAGGCTGAAGACGGCCAAGAGGCAGATGGACGAGGCGGAGGAGGAGATCGAGCGCCTGGAACACGCCAAAAAGAAACTGCAGAGAGAGCTGGACGAGCAATCAGAGGCCAACGAACAGCTCCTGGACCAGATGAACGCGCTCAGGAACGAGCTCAGGTGAGGAAAAGGCTTCTATAGGGATTTAAAAGGTGGGATGTGTTGGGATTTTTTTTTGCTGATATTTCATAAGCAGAGCCTATTAATGTCTTCAGATCGAGGTAAGTGTGTTGAAATCATAAAGTCCAACTGATTTACTGATTCAATTACAAAAAAGCTTTTACATGATCTGTTTTTGTTTACATTTTTTTATTGTGGTTTTTGAGACGATTCTCAGTCAGAAAGAACATTGAGCCACATACTTGCAGTTGCCAGGTCTTATAGCGACAACCAGCTTGTAATTAACTTAAAAGGGCTTTCTGTCTGACTTCAAAAACCCCAGCACCTTAGGGTTAGTGTAGGACCTTCAGTAGTTTATAAAGCGCTGCGAGTGAATTCTGAAGGTTGTGAGCTTGACATTAAAGGTATAAATAAGCTGCTTCTCAAAGGTAGTAATAAGATGCTTATTAACCACTTAACTGCCACCCTAGGGTTAGGGTTAACAATTATTTACATCCAAGTCTCAAAGCGTATTGACTGGAGAGCTTACAGTCTATATGCCAGTGTGATACCTAATTTGAAAGCCAAGACGTTTTAGTTTCTAAAAATATGTGTGAGATCTGTGTGAGTGAAACACAACTTATGTTACATTTGCCGTTCTAAAACCTTATTATATCCAGATTAGGGTTAACTAACCCTAACCCCCTGATCAGGGGAGACGGCAGTTAAGGGGTTAATACCTTTACAAGCACAATGTTCATGGCCTATTAAAATCTTTTCAATACCTTATAAATAGTATTATGTATTGCTTATAAAACACTTAGGATTATTATAGATTATTAATGCTTATTAATAGTTAATGAGCACACCTTAATCTAAAGCTTTACCGAAATACTCTTGGAGGATTTGCCAACACTTGCTTGCCCTATCTGAACAGTCTCTCTGCTTCATTTAATTAACTAGACTCAAGAATAAATATAATATTACAGCAAGTCCTGGCCTCAAGTCTCGAGTGAAGTCTCACGTCACAAAAGCTAAGTCTTTCTAGAGCATTGGTCAAGTAAGTCTCAGGTCCCGAAAATTGCGACTTAGGTCTGACTTGAGTCAAGTCATGTGTCTCCCACCTCTGGAGCTTGTTGTATGGTATGCCCACAAACTTGTACTTAAAGGGACCCATGTTGAGCTGGGATTGTAGTAGCTCCACCAACTCAGCGCGCACGGTATATACCTGTACATACTGCCTCTAATATAGAGATAATTTGATTCGCAGGTATTTAGATTTAAGGCGCGCAAGGACGGTGCAGCTCATTCGTAAAACAATTACCTCTAAACTAGAAGCTCCTCAAGGTCGTTGTCTGGGCACTTTGACATAGCTAAGATAAGACAGTGCCTTAGTGTAGATCTGTGCGCCTCTTGCAGTGTGTGTATTCCTCCATCTTTGACTTCATCTTCTGGACTGTATGCAATATTTTTAAATAATAAGTACAAATTCCAGTTCATTTTTCTGTGTTTTCCAGGCGTAAGAAGAAATCTACAGCTCTCATAAGGGACGACATGAACGATACAGATGACTTGGTTTCTGAGTGACGTGAGCCACGCAATATATGCAGCAAGTTATGGGAAGAAGTCAAGGACCTATGATGAAACAACGGAAATCTTTGAAGTTTGATAACTCAAAATAACCATTTCAAAAGAACTCAGGTGTGCTGTTCTTACTAAGCCTGCGGAGAATTGAACAGACTGACCTCTTGTGGTAACTTTGATAACTACATCATGTGACCAACCTGTGATCATAAAAAAATACCATATTTAGCTTTTGCTTCATTGTGCTAAAAATAACTTATTGTACATTTGTGTGAATTAATGCAGACTGTGAAGTAAGTAATTCTAATAAAAAAAAGAAACGATTTCTATTGCTCGTCTATTCATGAAGGTAATTCCGTTTACAACAATAGCCCACCCATCCACATGTATTTGAGCATTAAGCGACGTGGTTGTGTTGGATCAATATCCAGAGCTGAGTGGCTGTCCCGGGGCGAGGTGGAGACTGCACATGAGCGCTATGATCGAGCCCCATAGTTTCACACAGTGTTAACTTTAGTTTAGAGCGGGATACACAGAGACAGCCTAAAAGAAGAAGCATGAGGCGACGCTGTGCACTAAAACATGGAATATGCAGGGAATTTCTGGCAGAATTCCTGGGAACATTTGTTTTGGTGGTAAGTAATTTTCTGTAATTTACCAATTGCGTTTGTACATTGTATGTATAACCACCAACGTTCTTATTCATACACCATTCTCTTTTTTGTTTGTAGTTGTTTGGTTGTGGTTCAGTGGCACAATCCGTCTTGAGTCGAAGCCAGCTGGGTGAACCCCTAACGGTCCACATCGGTTTCTCTGTTGGGCTTATGATGGGGGTCTATGTCTCTGGGGGAGTCTCAGGTAACTCAAAGTAACTCTCGCGCTTTCTTTTATTTGTCTTATGCACCCACGTAAAAGGACCCTGTTAGATTTATCTCTCCAGGCAGGGCTCCAACATATACAAATTATACGCCCTTTTTTTTGTCCAGTGGTTCTCAAACAGTTCACAACTCCAATCTAAACCAGGGCTTAACCAGTAGGCCTCGACTTCTAAACAAGGACCAACCCAAAAGAGATAATAAGGACTCTCACATTGGCTCCAGATGATCCTGAGTAGCACGTAGTCTAGTATGGTTTACTCTTGCTTAATAATGGTAACTAACCTCACTAGTCATGTACATTGTGTAGCATCACCAAAGTCTATAAAGTATGAATAATGCTACAAAAGCCAGCAAACATAAAACCAGCTTATAAACACTAAACAGGCTTCGGAGTCTTGTGATAATAAAATTTATGCTGCGTGCCATTTGCCAGCTCTTGTGTTTGGCGGAAACGTGCCATCCCAGTCCACATCCAATGTACATTGATTGGTCAGGGCGGTGGGCAGCCTTTCCGGGGTCAGCCATAGCCCCGGGCACTAAACGTCCTGCAAACTCGATTGATCATAGGCACTGTGAATGCTTGTTTCATCAGAGCTGTAGCTAATTCACATTCTAAATGCAATTTGTGAGGGAGTGCTCCTTAGTAAGTCATTTCTAGTGCGGATTGATTGCTTTAATGCAGAAATTGTGAAATGACACTCCATTTCCTATAGTGAATAAGACACTGCTTTGGCGACTAGTTTTTTAATGATGATAAAGGATTAGAATTTGATTTAGGCAATGCTCTGTTAGCAAGCGATGTTGCTGGAACATACTTTTAACCTTAACATTGAGCTCTTTACCATAATAGAGAAAGACTTGAATGACATGGTCCATTGGTGGGTTTTACTTAAACTGTGCGTTTCTATTATGCAGCCATTATCCTGTGAAAACACCACATAATAGCCAGCACCGCCCCGGGGTCTGCTGCCCTTCTGCTGCTCTCTTGTAAATGCGTCAGTCCCACTAATGATGGAGAGGGTATCATGCAGCCCACCCAACCCCTGCTATACCGCCCCCCTCTGACTCTTTGCTTTGTCCCGTCTCCCAGGGGGGCACGTGAACCCCGCTGTGTCCCTGGCCATGGTCATTCTGGGCAAACTGAAGATCTGGAAGTTCCCCATTTATGTCCTTGCGCAGTTTCTTGGTGCTTTCGCCGGAGCAGCTACCGTCTTTGGGTTGTACTATGGTAAATACACGGCACATGTAGCAGGGATGTTACGTTTTTCAAGTAATCTCAACAAGGAATATACGAAGAACACAAGATCTGTGTCAGCCTAAATGACCATAATCCAATATCTCTGCTGTTGTGATTGAGACTGCTTCACAATACTGTTATTCATAATCTTCCTCTCCTTCAGATGCCTTCATGGACTTCACCAGTGGTATTCTGTCTGTGACTGGGATCAATGCCACTGGTCATATATTTGCTTCGTATCCGGCGCGACACCTGTCTGTGCTGGGAGGCTTCATCGACCAGGTGAGAGCCAGTCTCAGCTCCAGGACAAGTTCACATTTCAGCGCTTACCACTGCAGACTGTGCATGCGACTAATGCAGCATTGATTTGGAACCTTTTCTGTCTGAGAACTGCCCGGATTTACCCAGTTTTACCCAGTTTAATGCGCTGGCTGGGGTGCACTGACCTGTGATACTCATATCTTCTAAATTCTGTTTTTCACAGATTATTTAGTAGTGTGATTTTATACTATTAAGTTTTATCGTTTCAGATGTCACAAGCGGAGATTGCCCTGTTGAACCTTAGTCTTGTTATTAGTCAACACTGTTTCTGTGCAGGTGGTGGGAACCGGGATGCTGGTCCTGTGTATATTGGCGATTATTGACGGTGGAAACATAGGAGCACCAAAAGGAATGGAGCCACTAGCCATTGGACTTATTATTATTGCTATCGGGGTGTCCATGGGCCTGAACTGTGGGTACCCCCTGAACCCTGCCCGGGACCTGGGACCTCGTCTGTTCACTGCTGTGGCAGGGTGGGGCTGGGAGGTCTTCAGGTAATCAAACACTCAAATTACACGATGAAGCTGTGGAATGAAGTAGCTGCACAATTTCAGCACAACACCAAGCTCTCTGAACTCTGGTAGAAGGCTTCATCCAAACAGTCTCTGATTTGTTTATCTGAACAGCTTTGAGAGAGCATTTACAAATGTGACTAATCACAATGACCACAGGTTGTCCCAGCAGCATTGAAGAATGGGTTAAATGCATCAGGACAAATTTAATAATAATAATAATAATAATAATCCCTTACACTTGTATTGCGCTTTACAAGCCTGTATTATCAAGTTTCTCAAGCGCTACATTGTCGTCATCATTCATTCACTCCATACTCGGTACTGGTAAGCTACTGTTGTAGCCACAGCTGCCCTGGGGTAGACTTTATTTATATAGCACCTTTCACAGATAAAATCACAAAGTGCTTCACAGGGGCACAAAATGACAGATTATATGAAGTGTATTAAAACAAATTAATTAAAACAATCACAGCCTTTTTAACTAAAAGCTCGTCCAAACAGCCATGTCTTCAGCTGTTTTTTAAAGGAATCGACAGTGTCGGTCACACTGCCCTACAAAGGAAAAAGGCAGTAACTGCATAGTTTGTCAAAATTGAGTTAAGAGCAGATTTGAACTTCTTCTCATCTGTACTATCTTGTACCAAAGTGGTTTGTTTCAAAACTATTCTGTTTTAGAGAAAATCCATAATTTAATTTGCAGTAACTACAAAATTGACACAAAAACCAAGGGGAACGCAGTTACTGCGCATTCCACTAAGGTTACCGTGGCAACCAGGGCTCCTCTCCAGCAAACCCGTCTTGGCTTCTTCAGCCTTCACTGCGGTGGATTTCGAATGGTCAAAAAAGTGATTATGGCGCCGTCACAGGACCAGATGATGGTCGAAAAAGCCACATAACGGAACTATCCATGGAAAAGTTTAATCAAAGTAAAAACCATGATATGGTTCATTGAATATTTTTATATATTTAGTTTTTATATATTATATTTGTAGAAAGTTTAACATTTAAATTCAAATTAGATTTGTTTGTTTGTTGAATAACTTTGATTCAAGTCAAAATTGGTTGGGTTCTTATAAAAATTAGGTACTTAATATACATTATACATACACTTAATACAGTATATGGATTCCACTTACCATAAGAAAGTAATGCTTTACATTAACTACTTTACATCTCAAATGATGATTGATACTGACGCAGATCATTTACTATATATACTATATATATATAAAATACCAGAAAGCAAAAAATCTGCATTTGACACAACAAACACGCACATACTGCACATTTCCTTTGTATAACCATATGTGGAATGTAGGCTCGTACAAGGGAAAAGTGCAGTATGTGCATTTTTAGGGACTAGAGTAAATTTAGAGTTTGTGTTTTATACCCATAATAATTCTACCATAAAAAGCTACAAAATAAAAAAGAAATAAATGATAAAGGTCAAACCATTTTGACAGGGCATCAAAAAAACTAAAAAGACAGTTTTCTCAGTTTCACCCAGAGTGTAGTTACTGCTTTTTTCCTTTGTAGGGCAGCGTAGCGACAGAGGAAGGTCATTCCACAGTTTAGGAGCAACAGCTTCAAAGGACAGGTCTCCTCTGGTTTTAAAATGGGTCCTTGGGACAGTGAGGAGGTTCTGGCCCGAGGACCTAAGGGTGCGACCGGAGGAGTAAGGGCACAGCAGGTCGGACACGTATTTGGGAGCCTGACCATGCAACGCTCTAAAAGTCAAAACAAAATGTTTTAATTCAATTCGAAATGTGATGGGCACCCAGTGCAGAGAGGATAAAATGGGAGTAATGTGTGACAGTCTGCTAGAGCTTGTTAAAAGCTGCGCTGCAGCATTTTGAACCATTTGAAGACGATTCAACGCAAATTTGTTAAAACAAGTAAAAAGGGAGTTACAATAATCTAAACGAATGAATCACCAATTCTAGATCAGAGTTGGATGAAATTGGCCTCAACTTGGCAATGTTTCTCAAATGGAAAAAACAGTTTTTGGCCAAGTGTCTCGAGTGGATGTCAAGAGACAGAGACTGGTTAAACCAAAAACCAAGATTTCTGACGCTCGACTGAACCGAGGAGCCCAGAGAACCAAGGTGGTTTACAATTGAGGGGATTTTTTGCTCAGGAGCAATTATCAAAGTCTCAGTCTTTTTAGAATTCAACTGAAGGCAGATTTCACGAAGCCACGACTTTACATTTGAAAGACAATCTATTAACTCTGACAGTTGAACGTCATCAGCATAGAGATGGTAAGAAACATTTTTAAAACGGCTAATGGTTTTTCCAAGAGGGCTGATGTACAACAAAAACAAACTAGGCCCCAAGACGGATCCCTGAGGAACCCCGAAGCAACCAATTCGTGCCATCGGCCCCTCCAACCACCACCAACCACTCCCTCACTACATTCGCCAGGCTTCCTGGTGTTACCAAACAGTCTCCCATCCAAGTACCGACCAGGCCCTTCCCTGCTTAGCTTCCAAGAGCTGACGGGATTGGGCAAAGCAAAGGCGGTATGGCCACCGCCAAATTTCCCACCTTATCATTAAAGGGTCTATACCAGATTTGTATTCATTGATTTTTCAGTTGTGGGAAGAAAAAAAGATGATTGTAAAAGTAGATATTCGTGAAAAAGAGAGTTCCCAGAGTTAATGCTCCCAGAAAGTTGTGAAACGGGCATGTAAACTCAACCTTGGGAAGAATTGTGGCGTTAGAAACGCGGTTTGTAAAGTTAGGACTGAGTTTGGACAACAACTAATAATTTTAAATGTACGCACCCCCTTTTTCATTGTTTATAAACATACAGTATAGGGCATTGTCAGAGTGTTTACAATCTGGTAATTTCAGGTTCAATGTCACGTTCCCAAGCTCTGTATTGACCTTTTGAAGTTCATCCACCCTCGTGCTGTTGCTGCTGACACTATCTATCGCATTACATAACGTCACATATGCTGGGCTGCTATGGTCGATACTTATTACTTGCCCGGGACAGTGGAAAGGGAGCTCATTTGTTTTTGTTTTCATATTACACACACACACACACGCTCGTCACGTTTCTGTTTTCCCAGCACGGCGGGATACTGGTGGTGGATCCCCGTGGCCGGGCCCATGGTCGGGGCTGTGGTGGCCGCGGTGCTTTATTTCCTGCTGGTCGAAATGCACCACAAACGGGCCGACCCGCAGAAGCCCACTGAGGAAGAGGAGGAGGACGACGAGGATGATGAGGACGAGGACAGCAGCCTGAAGGACAAGTATGAGATGATCATCATGAACTAAACATGCAAAAAAAACAACAACACATAATTAAAAGTGCATGTGACAGGTCAGACTACGTTTCTCCAAAGCTACGATTTTGCATTTGACTTTTCCCATCAAACCACATAATTATCAGAGCACCTGTCATGTGCCCTTTTCTTCAGTGTGCAAGTTTTCAACGTGTTTTGTCACTGTTGCAGGAATGGCACCTCTCTGTTTGACACAAGTTTCAATAATATGGACGTCCATCAGCTACAGCTTTAGATACGAATAGCAGTGAGCGTTTGTTCATGTATTCCATGTAAATATTGCAAACATCATTGACTTGGACTGGCTACACTTCTCTACAAGATCTGCTTTTTAACTTCTCACATTTTATAAATATTGTAAATATTTCAAAACAAAAAAGTGTTTTCCCATTCATCTGCTCGTATTTCCTAATGCTTTCCAGTTTTAGCATTTATTTTATTAACTAATGTATTTTTAATGCTGCACTTATAGACCAGTATAGCGTATTGTGCTGAAGATTGAATTTGTGCTTTTTATTTGACCTCTTCCATGTCGGTTCTTATTTGTACAATGTTTTGTCTACATTAAAGTTTACACAAAAAAAGTAATGAGATGTTCTATCTTCAAGAGGACGCAATGGTTGTTTTTGCTTATTGCCATTGTGTCCTTGTGCAAGACACAACAACCACGTTTGTGTACACAGGTCGGTGTATGGATGGGTGTTCCTTTGATGGAAAACAGCTTTGAGCACTGATTTATGATGGGAAAGTAGCATCCTATTTAAACTGAGAACATATACTGGTACGGCATCTAAAAACAGAATATTCTTTACCTTTATCTTATCTCCACTTGTCATGTTGATCCATCCAGAAGTAGTCATAATCTACATTTGTAGAACGGTTTCAGGGCCTAGAATATGACGTGGGATTTAAAATGGCATGATGAAGTAGTTTTTCAGTTTTGATGACAGTTTATTGTGGTAAGAAATATCCAAGAGCAACATCTGCAAATGAAGAAATGGAGTCTATTAGTGACAATAATCTCACCCGGCGTCAAAAGTCTGAATATGAACAAAACGGTATACCTTTCTCCATCTCACTTAACGCTTTTACTGTTATGATGCAATCTGAAACCCAACAATAGTCGACACACATCAGGCCAACACCAGTGAGGTCAGAGGGAGTCATCCACACGCATCCATGTGCATTGGTTTTTGTACGCAACACAATGCTGTACACTGTAGTCCCTCCACAGCCCTTGTACAAATGCAGTGTCTGGATGATGGCACATTTGCTGCAGGTGCGGCGCGCGCTCTACTCTTTCACTTGGATTAATCTCTTCTAGCAGGAGGTCTTACGCTTCACCCTGTGCCTGTTCAACCCTGTCCAAACATGCGCCAACAGCCGGCGGAGCGTAAACAACAAGCACTTTGCTGGGAATTCGGTCTCTAAAAATGTCACTGCAAGGATTCAAAGTTCAGAGTGGAATTTATGTAAAGTACCTGGTGGTTACCTGGAGTCTAAAGGGGAAGAAGAGGGGTTTGTTTAACCCCTCATAACCCCCGCATGAACCGGGCACATTTCCTCCAGTTTTACCCAAATCTGAACTGGAGCCTCATTTGAAAGCCAAGACCTTCAGACCTCATCTAAACGTCTTCCTTGTTTTTGTTATTACGTTCCAGTCGTTTTGTTGCATTTGTAATCATCTTTTCATTGCTTTGTTGTTAAATCTTTTGTTGTATTTTTTTGCCACATTTTTGTCACGTTCCCATTGCTTTTTTGTTGCGTTTCGGCGACATTTCGCTTCTTAATGTAATGTAACTGATAAAGGCCACAAAACTGTGACCAAAACATGTACAAAAAATAAAATAAAAAGGACGAAGCCGTGGCAATCATAATGAGGAAGAAGCTTAGATTAGATTAGATTTGTAGGTATTAGCTTTTCAAATGAGATGTTACACTGTAATGGGAATCACTCCACTTCCTAGGATTTATTGAGCCTAATAACTTTGCTCTGACCATGACACAACTGCTGGCTGCGGCTGAAGATCTGCATTGAAAATCGATAGGGACCACATTTCACTGCATGTGCAAACGAGTGAGTCCAGACCCTGGGTGTTACTACGTTGTTACGCCAAGGCTTTCACTACTGTGCATCACTGTGACATATAAACAGACTCAATGAACTACTTGTATATACTGAGTTGAAGCAGTGGGGCTTAAGTGTGTGATATTCCTTTGGTTCAGCTGCTCCCTCTGCTGTCGATACCTCCACATTACAGGTAAGGATAAGACGTCTTACTTTTTTTGTGCATTAGTACATTTCACCAATCTAAGGCAGCAAAGTTGTGCTTTAATATCAGTAACAAGCTCCTAGTTTGCGACTGATAACAAAAAAAAAGTTGTAATGAATGCATAAGCTGTGCCGTATTTCTAAAGGACACCACAGGGGGGGGGGGGGGGGGGGAAATCAGGTACTTGGCCTTTAACCTCTTAACCCCCACCTGAACCGAGCACATTTTCTCTAGTTCGACTAAATTAAATCTAAAAGCTTCTTGAAAAAAAGTGTCAAAATAGTGACAAAAACAAGGATGAAAGTCACAAAAACCCAACAAAAAAGTGACCCTCCAAAAAAGTGACAAAAAGCCACACAAAAAAAGTGATGAAAAGGTGACACAATGTGACAAAAATGTATAACGAAAACAAGAAAAACGCTACAAAAAAGCAATGAAAGAAAATGTCAATAACACGAGGAAAAAGATCCTTCTAGAATGAGGCGTTACACTGGCCTATAGGCTGTAACCTTTTACATTTGGGTAAAGCTGAACTGGAGAAAATGCACTTAGTTAAGGCGGGGGTTAAGAGGTTAATAAACCAACACAAAGCACAGTACATGGTAAAGCAAAACAGATACGCAATCAGGTTGTTTGGTGATGTCAAGTCTTTCAGTTGAGGTTAAGGCTAATGAAATAAAGCCAAAACAAATACATTATAATCATTTACAAATCATTGCATGTGAAGAACCTGGCAACCAGGGAAATACGTTGAAAATAAGCACTGTACAGGCATTCCCCAATGTCAACATGACGACCCCAGACAGAAGGAATCGGGAGACTTTGGAGACAGTAAACAGGGGTCTATTTTATTTTGAACGCGTCTTTTAATTAATGCATTTCAAGTACTCCAAAAATTACATCTCTTTGCACAATACAATTTGAAATTTTTTTAGTAAAAATGTTCAAAGTGAACAAAAATTTCCGATACTGTATAAAACACAGTGAACATTAAAATCAGACAGTAGTATTACTTTTTAATCGTGTTCTTTCGGCCTACAACAAACCTACGACATTTCAACTCAATTTGGACATTTTCAGTGCACGTTTAGCTAAAAACTTTTTTACCAAGACTAGGAAATAAAAAGCAAAGAAAATTAATTTACAGGCATTAAATCTGCTGCTCACCTACCCAAACCATGCCACAGAAAAAGGAAGACGGAAATAAAAAATAAAACAAAATTAACAGTTAAGTCCATCACACTGAATTGTTTTGCCGGTGGTGAAAAGTATAAGCAAACGTTAGTTCGACTAGCACATAGAAGAACGCAAATAACTTAATAGAGGAAGGTTTTGTCACATATGAACAACTGCAATCAGAAATACAAAAAAGAAAATTGAACAAAACGTATCAAAAATGTAATCTTCATCTTCAAACGAAATGCAAATTTTTCGAAGTACTGTACAAGTTTACATGTTGAATTTATCTCAGGCGTTTACGGACGTGATTCAACCGCGAGCCGACATTTTTAAAAACAGAGCTCCAGTTTCACAGATGTAGGAAGTAGAGTGATTCACAGAAAACAGAGGTCCAAATTTAAATTGCAAAAAAAAAAAAAAAGACACAAAGAAAGTAAGTCGTGTTAAAGCCCCTCCAGAGCAAGTGCGGTTATACAAGTTGCCTTTTACTGCATGCATTGAAACGTGATCATGAAGAAAAATACTTTTTTTTTTGCATTATGGTCATCCACAGTTTACACTATAGCAATCCCTACAAGACAAGGCTCCTTCTTTGTAGGGCGAGTCAACCAGCTCAGCAGAAAACGTGTCTCCGAAACTTCAAATGACACGCTATAGTAGATCCCAGATACCTACAGTACTATACAAAGGTTTAAAAACATCATACTTTGAGTTAGGTACATTTTGCTGTGAATTTGGGTCAAATTCTAGATCCAGGAGAGATAGGGCTGTCACGATAATTACTATATCGACTTATCGTTCAATAAATAACAGTTAAAAGATACATTTTTGGGCTCGATATTTAACGTCTATGCATTTATTAGCATTCCCCCAAATATATTCTTTGTAAAACTTGTAACAGAAGGAAATTGAGTTACATTATATTTCATGTTTATTGCAGCTTGTGTGGTATTTTAGGATAAGATGATGCACTTTTAGAACAAAATGTTACTGTCATTTTTATAACTGAGACTTGACAGTATCTAGTATCGTTAGAATCAATATTATCGTTTATCGTGATACTTTCCTGCCTCAATATATTGACCTTCAAAATTGTTATCGTGACAGGCCTACGGAGATGTAAACAATCCTGTACAATTATAAGGCTGTATATTATATATTTGTTACAAGAAATTGCATTATTTCATAGCCACTGCTGTAAAGTTGTAAAGGCCATGTGCACAACAGCTTTATCATTGCAAGATAAAGCGCTAGCGCCTTGGCAGTGATCCAGAATACAACTTTTCCAATTTTCTATATTTTATTCCTCCTCTTTGTTCATTTGTATTTTAAAAAAAATTAGACATTTGCAAAGTACCGTAGCTCTAAAGGGGATGGTCAATTAAGTCCCACAAAAACAGTTGAATTAGTATAAAAACAAAACGTGAAGTTTGTCATCTGCTCAAGCTGGAATGTGTTTTTGTGTAAAACTGTCGTGTCCACTGCACCGTTCATTTGGATTCTTAAGACCAAACAGTATCAGCTGTCGAAAAGTAAAATAGTGTTGAGTGACATACAAATAGTACAGACCTTTTGTCAATTAAAAATTCACAATAGTAGATGTGTCTGCATGCCCACATTGAAAAAAATCACTATCTGAAGAATAATAGCATGATCTTTTATACACAAGCACACTGGCGATTTTCATATCTTCCCACACTCATGTAAACGAACACTTCTAAAACTACGCCACAGCAGCCTTCAGTTACCCCTCGTCTTCATATCTCAACAGGTAGAATTATCGATTAGTGGTTATTCTTTTTTTTTTTTTTTTTTTACTTTTTTCCGTAAATCACAAAAACAAAATAAAAAAATCACAAAAAAACAAAAACAAATTGTTGTCCCAAATTAGGCGATCTTCCCTTTTCGGTTTCTCCCAAAAGTTCCTATAGCTTGTTAACACAAACGATTGGACATGATGTTAGCAAGACAAGGAAATAAAATAAAATAATGGGATTGTGAACAAAAAGGCCCTTGAAATGTGGGATATGTGGGGCCTTTATTGTTCGAATCGACGCTAGCAAAAGTGAAAAGAGCTCCACCTGATTGGACGCGTTGAGTTTGATGGCAACTAATCCTCAAAAGTAGTGTCCTAGGAACTCGGCATGATCCTCCTTCATGTGTTAGTAAGTCCTGAGAGCACTAACGAAAATCATAAAAGAAATAAAGTGAAGAATTACACATTTACAGTAGAAGAAATAGTTTTTTTTTTTCACTTATAATACACTAAATATGTACAATCACATGCAGAGGAACCGTCTGCACGAGACACGCCGAAGCCTGTGTCTTTGCCGTTTTTGACGTGTGTAAAATCACCACAAAAAAAAAAGTGCCGCTTATTTCCCCCCCACTGTAGGTGTCTTTCTCTTTCTGGCTCTGAAGGCCGAACGGAAAAGCACAGAACAATTCACCAGCAGCCACGGGCGAGTCACTCATGAAGACGACGTCGCAATAAAAACGAGAAAGACGCACACAGACGAAAAAAAAATCTGAACGAAATATGAACACATCACAGAATGTACTAAAGCTACACATGATTCCTTAACTCCTTGGCACTCCTTCGGAAAAAAAAAAAAAAAAAAAAAAAAAAATGGTGGTGGGAGAAAAAAACAAAAAGAGACGCTTCGATCGCACCGCAAACGGCTGAAGGGTCCCACTCCACAAAGAACAGCTCGCGTCGCTAGATTTAGTGTTTTCTGTCATGTCTGCGCTGTCCATCGTCTGTTACAAATGGAGGATATGAAGATGACTAACAACTGTCCCGGACTTTATTCTTTGGATGGAGTGACACTGCTTTTTGTATTTCCCACTGTAGGCACAAGGAGGAGCCAAGGCATCGGGGGGTGGTGGTTGGTGGTAGTAGTCAGAAGTTGTGGGGCGTGGGGAGGGTGAGGGGGTAGTAGCTCTTAGCGTCTCATCTGGCCCATCTGATAGTTCTCTCGGGGCTGGCGGTGGTGACGCTGCTGCTGGGACTGTCGCGGGGGCTGTCTCGACGGCTGCCTCTGCCCTCCGTGGGCCCCTGCGTGCGCCCCTGCGTGGGCCCCGTGCCCGCTGTGGCCGTGGGGGTCCCGCGACTGGTGCTGCACCTGGGAGTTGGCGTGCTGCTGCGCTCGCCGCCTCTTCAGAGTGCCTGTCGAGACACATGGAAGACGTTAGTCATAAGATGAAAGAGCAGAGGAAGAGCCATACAATTATCGTCGACAACAGGCAAAAATTCTGACAGCAAACATATCTCTTGATTGTTATCGAGACCGTCCCAAAAACAAACACTGGAATTAATTTTTCTCAAAATTACCCAACCCTGATTTTGTTTTCTGATTTATATATAGAGCAAAACACAATATGAGATATTGCAGATTGAACCTCCAAGGTACTAAATATGTGGGTATATTTTGATGGCTTATAAGCTAGTGCAGAGGTCACTAAAGGGCGGACCTCGGTCCGGATCCAGACCCATGCGCCAACCGGTCCGGATCCGAACTTTAGACCCGACTGTGACTCCCCTCAGACGAGCGGCTGCATGTGCTCTCTCTCCCTCTCCCGCTCTCTGACTGCAGAGTGGTAAACTACAGCCCAGAGGAACAGAAAGAGAAAGTTCTACCTCTGAGCTCCTGGACACTTTTTATATTTTTAGAAACGGCTGCGGAATTACTGAAATACGGCTTGCTAAAAATAAAAAGAAGACACCCCAATTAAATATGCATGCGCGATTGTAATGCGCAAATAGTGTAGCTGTTTCCCGATCAGCAGCAAGCAAGACTGCACCTAGACTAAATAAACCAGGACTGGACCTGTACTAAACCAGGTCTGAACCAGGACTAAACCTGGACTAAGTGGGGCTCAGTGTTGAACTGAGCAAAGAGGAGAAACACATCACTGTCATATATTATGGACACATATAATAGAGGCTAGTATGCTTTCTGCTATTTAAGAGCCAACATTTATTTTTAGGGAAAAACAATAACAGAATTCAGTTAATTGCATTATTTTCAAATCGCAGTAATAGATTTAATAAAGGCTTAAACATCCTCATATAAGTGTGAATTAACCTCGTATGTTCTGGACCTTTGCTTGACAATTCATACCGTGGCGAAATTGAATTTGTGACCCTTGAGCTAGTGCATCTACCCTCATTTGTTACTTGGTTTATTTTTGGTCAAACTCTCTAAATCAATGAGATTGCATATGCAGCACTGACCTGGAAGTGGTTTAGGTGGCGGCAGTTTGGGGTTGCTGCTCGGTGTGTGGACGCTGCAGATCTTGATGAATCCAGCCATCAGCATGATCAGGGCGATTCCCATCAGCAACACTGCCCACCAATGAGCCTGAACAGGACAAAGGAAAAGAAATACATTTTGTCCAAGAAGAAACTGGAAAATGGGATCTGAACAGACGCAGGGATAGCAGTTTTTTTTAGCTACAGCCTAAAGTACTTAACAACATACCACTATCCACTCTGCGATGTTCTCGTAGAGCTCTGGGTTGAAGATGGCCTTCTTGAGTCGGGCCAGGGGTCCATCTGCGTCCACCAGGCGACACTTCATGAACACGTCACAGTAGCCCTTGAAATCGTTACATGGCGAGCCGGCCGGCAGAGTGGTCACCTTCTTGTTGAAAAAGCGAGCGAGCTTCTCCGAGCCAGTGCTGCTGCAGGTGTTTGGATTCACTACGGTGGGAAATACGAGAGAGACATGAACGTTTTTGTTGATGATCTCTGAAAATACATAGTTAGACTAGTCATTTGAGATCCTTTTGCAAAGCGAAGAATTGCCTTGCGGTTGATTTTGTGAAAGGATATTGGAAAGTGTGGAATGAAATGAAGTGAAAAATGGTAGAAAGATAAATAATTGACCCATTTCCAAGGAGATTTGTTGTTGTTGTAATTCTAGTACATTATTGGGCCCGGAACTCAAAGTCATGACTGGCCGCACTGGCGTAACTAAAACGTTGATCAAATACAGTGTTATGAGGCGCCAAGAACAAAAGCTAATTGTATTACGTCAAAAAAAAACAAAAGCCTATTTTATGCAATATCCTGTTCCCCAACGCAGCCAAGACGACATACGAAGCGTCCTCTCTTGGGCATCAGGGCGTAGTGACTCACTCTTCTCCATGCAGCACACGTGGCACAGCTCAGTCTCATCCTTCCCCTCTTGGCTGGCACAGGTGCACGCCTCCAGACCATACTTCTCACAGATCGAGCCAGAGCAGCCCTGGGGGGACAGGTGATATCAGTCAATGACAGGTGTAAACAGAGAATCCGCGATAATAACTGGTGTCTACAGGGGAAGACTTTTGCAGTGTCCATTAAGACCTCAAAACCTGAGAATATTATCGTCACAAGTTACAGAATTTGCAAAAGAAACAGTATTGACATTTTAGTAGTTAAAACCTTTTATGAACTTTAATTTTACATGATATCTCTTTTGATGGAATCTGTACTGAATTTACTTGGCTAGAAAGCAATTTAGTCCAGCCACATTACCTGCAAAGCAATATCATTAGCTTAATTGCAGAAATATGAACTTAACCATGAAAGCACGAAAGCATAACAAATTGGAAACACCGCTAGCATCCGACCATCGCGCCGCTCACCCCGTTGAGGCAGACTTGGGTCTCTCCGTGGCAGGCGGTGAAGTTGGCCTTGGGCTCTGAGGTCGGACACTGGGGGGTCACTCCGTTGCACATGCCCTGGTGAGCGCACTCCGACTCCTCTCGGCACTTCTCATTGCGGCCCTTGTAGCTGCATTCGGGGGTACAGCATGGGCCTTGGCTGGGACTAAAACATATGATGTAAATATTAGAGATGCGCCGATCCAGCTTTTTTGCTTCCGATACCGATACTGGGGGCTTGAGTATCTGCCGATATCCGATATTAACCGATACCAATAGACTTTCTTAAAAGTTGTTTTCTATGAGTGAAAAAGTGATGGGTCTTTTCTTCAGTGTAAGATAAATAAAGCCTTATATTTTCTTGTCATGATGTTACAGAATAATGATCAATTATATCTATTAATAAACTAATGGAAAAACTCGATCTTTCTTGGCAATGATTCACACATTACCTGCAGACTTTGCCAGGTTTGAGCTTGCACTTCTTGTTGTCGGGCTGGTTGGCGTCGTAGCAGCACAGGTCTCTGCACTGGTCGCTGTAGCCGCAGTCGCACTCCTCTCCTGGCTCCACCAGCCCGTTGCCGCAGATGGGCTGGCCAGACTCTGTTTATCAAAGCAAACACTCAAGAGGATCAACATGGTGTCGGCTCTCACGGCTCAGCCCAACCAGCAAAATTAGGTGTTTTTTTTTAACCAGAAATAGTTTAGATCCAGATTTGGTTGACATTTTTACCAGAATGCTTTTCATGAAGATTTCAAAATTCAGCACACTTAGCATAATTGAAATAAAAGCAAGCACTAATTTGGGAGGTCGCGCTACAGCAGTTGAACAGATTCCCCACTGCATTGTCCTTTCTTACCGACGAAGCAATTGCCCCTCTTCTTCTCCAGGACCTGGCTGATGTTGCGCACACTGCAGATAGAGAACTTGTTGTTGTTGAGTTTGTCCCCCGATGTGGCCCGCGCGTACATGATGTAATTGCCCTTTTCCTTTTTGTCTTGGCTCTTGGATTCCCCGGGCGTGCACTCCGCTCCCGAGTCATGCTGCGAAGTGAAGAAAAATCAGCACCACGCTTAACAAAAAAAAAAAAAGCATAATCCTGACTTAATGAATCCAGTAAGACATCCAAGTTACTCACCGGGGAGCCAAAGTTATGTCCCACTTCATGTGCAAAAGTGATATGGGAGACTTTAGGCGGGACGTGGGAGGCATAGTTTTGAACGGTTATTATTCCAGTATTGAGAGACTTCTTCTTGCCATCTGAATATAGCTTGCTCTTTTCACAAATACCTCCAGAGCTCCCTGGAAAAGTGAAGAAAATAACTACTTGAAATCAAAGTTATTTGATTGATTGATTGGATTTATTTGAGCAATTATTTACATTATTATATTTACATTGTCACGTGAAACAAAAAAATTATAACTCAAAAGGAGTAGGCCAAAGCAAGAAAGCTTATAAGTGCCTACCCCATATTCAAGATACTTTCATGCGTTTCAGGATTATGTGTGAGAGAATACAACATAGTCGAAATATAAGATGTACATTATTGAAGCGCATGTGTCCAGCTGCAGGCAAAATTTCACATTACATTATAATACCCGAGTTACCCAGGCACAGACACAGCCGGGGCGTGCGTGTGCCTGTTTAAATAAAATAAAAGTAATTTACAAATAACAAGTTCATATGCATCTTCTTTATTTTATTTCTATTTTATTTTTTCTTCTCATATGGGAACACCCACACTACTCTGTGGGTGTACCCATCAATGATTTACAGTTATGTTGTTGCAGATTTCAACAGTACAATTGTTGATTAGCAGCATTGATAATTCGAAGCTTTTACATGTCACAGGTTGAAAATCTGATGAGACTTACAAGACGACTTACAAGTATGAAAAACGTAGCGCGAAAATGGAAATGTTTGTGATTTCTGAGTGTATTTACTTATTTTATAGTTTTCTCTTATTTTTATCATTACTTATATAGAAAAGTGTTTTAGATATACACATATATATATACACATACATCACTAGCGCACATATTGTACATATTATTATCATGACCTTAATAACAATGACAATAATAGCATTATCAAAAATATATTTCTCAAAAATATCATTTTCAAAATTATCATGTTTCTCATTGCCATCATACCCGCTTCCACTGTAATAATGTTGGTTATGATTGTTCCGTCAGTGGCTTTTGATTTGTTTCCCTATTTTGTGAGGTGCGTTAAAAAGCCAGGGTGTTATGTGGCAAGCTGGTAGAGGGCGGTAGCCTCCCACCAGCGAGGCCCCACCCTGCTGCCCTAAGTAGTTGATGCTGTGAACCGCTTTGTAAACCTATGCTGAGTGGTGCTTTAAAAAGACAAGATTAATGAGCCCGTTGAGACGGGGGCCCGACAACAGGTCCACATCTCGCCTGCCCTAATTCTATTTTATTTTGTAATGACCAGCGGAAGCAGGCCATAACAGCATTTTTAATGCCTGTAATTTATCTCAAGTTCCTTTAATACAGATCAAATAGACTTGATAGATGGAGTTGGTGACAATTGATTTTAAGCAATAAGGTTAAAAAATGATGTAATGATTCGCCCTGCAAAGCAACAATGTCATTTTAAGTGAATGTGGGTGCAATCAGTCACGCTAGCCATGTTGATATGATCAAATTACACCACAATAGTTGTAAAGGCCACACTGTAATTTTACCTGAAGGAGCGCCGACCCAGGCAAGTCCCAAGACGCCGTCATCAAAGTCCCTGTCAGTGAAAACATAGGCTAAACAGTAGTCGTCATGATTCTGCTCGGAGTTCAGCTCCAGAAACTTCTCCACGCCGATGTTGGCGAAACGAAACGGGTTGGACCGGTCCCTCTCATCGCTGGTGGTGTTAATCTACAGACAGAAGAAGAAATACTGTGTTAAAAAGCAACGGTCAAAGTGTAAAAAAATGAACTGGAGAAGAAATAAGACTGACTCACCCGGATCCTTTTAACCATGAAGCTGATGTTTCTGATGCCCATAAAGTCGGTGCCTTGATAAATGGCATCGATGGCCTTGACGTGACTTGAGATCTGAGACGGCGGGAAGTAGTGTTATCGCAAAAAATACAAGGCTGGAACAGTAACTGCTATTGAAAAGCGATCGCAATGAGCAATACGTGGAACTATTTAGGTAATACAATGCCCTCTGCGCCCACTACATGTCCCTGTGACTGTATTCTTAATGAGTAGTGTCTTGTTTTGAATTCCTGGTACATATACAAGTCTTTTCTCAAATTGAATGTCAGAAAAATATATTAAACATCTACTACACTAAGGCTGAAAACTTACCAACTTCAGTATGTTTCTAAAAATGAAAGCACACTTGAAAATAATATAAATCTTATTAAATTAACTTAATCGAGGTCATGTTGCGCAGCTGCACTGACATCTTTAAGCTGTTTGCCTAACATTCTTTTAATATTCATGTAGTGTTTTGCCATGCATTACTTATTTGACTAGCATGTGTTTTTAATTTACTGGGAGGGGAGTCACTGGTTTTGAAAAGAAGGGTGGGAGGGGATTTGGTCCAATTTTAATAGGGAATGATTCATGGTTTGAAATGCACTTTGCTCGGGATGAAAAGCGTGCGTAGTGTGGGCTGTACCTGTGCTATAACGGCCTCTCTGGTTTTATAGTACTTGTAGAAGAGGTGGTCGGTCTGAATGAAGAGCTGACAGGTGTTCTTCTCAACCTGAGCCATCCTCCTGCGCCTCAGTAGCACCGGGCCACTGGCGTCCTCATCAATGTGGAGGTCCTGGGTGTGGACAGGGGAATGGGTTCAGTAAGACTAAAGCACTGTGTAATAACAGCAGCAGGATCAAATGTATTTCCTTTGTCCATATATGTATTAAGGCTGAAACGACGCGTCGACGTAGTCGACGTCATCGATTACGTAAATACGTCGACGCAGTTTTTGTGCGTCGACGCGTCGCTTGTTTACATCATGGCGGCGCGCGATGCGAGCGAGGGGAAAAAGGCACGCCAAAAGTAATCAAAAGTGTGGGAGTATTTCCAGAAACGGCCAAATAATGTTGTTTATGCACACTGTGTCGAGCGGAAATGGCCTACCACAGCAGCACAACGGCTATGAACGAACATTTAAAACGAAAACACCCGACAGCGTTCATGCCATCAACCAGTCAATCGGCCGCGTGAGTAATTTTCATTACACAAAAACATTAATGTATTATTTGTATCTGCGTTGTAAATTCATACACTAAAGCACTGTTCCGCTCTGAGAGGAGTCAAAAACGCGCGTGTCTAACGCTACATAACGTTACGTTAGTTGTGTAACTAACTAAACTACCTTTGTACAACATTAACAGTTATGTACAAACGAACAATTAACTTTAATCATACAATCATTGTTGTGTGCTGGTTATTTATTTTTTATTTTGCGCATTTTAAAGCAAATAAGCAATACTTTTACTTTTATTCAAATGTTTACAGTGAGTGTTCCAGAAATTGCACATTTTATAGGCTACTGAGTTGCACATTGAGCCATAATTTTATTTGGTTAAATAAAAGCCATGCCATTTGAAAATACTGGCCTACGTCAATTTTTTCCCCTTCATTTTAAATGAAAAAATAATCGGTAAAAGGAAAAATAATCTATAGATTAATCGAAAAAATAATCTGTAGATTAATCGATTAATCGAAAAAATAATCTATAGATTAATCGATAGAAAAATAATCGTTTGCTGCAGCCTTAATATGTATGTGATTCTTGAACCAGCACAAATGGGGGGAAAAGGGCCTGAGATTTCCTTGTTTTTAGATTCCATATGATGCAAATTTTTTTGCGTGAGTTTATAGACAATACAACAAACATCCGAAACTGCACAATATGCTTATGAACACTGTTGTAGATAGGCAACTTATTTGTAGAACTGATATCATGACATTCACAAAGACCTGCCACTTAATTTCTTCACGGCAGCTTCGTGAGAATATAGCGTTTGTGACAGTGTTTTTTTTGTCCTTTTTTTCACCTTGAGTGGCTCTTCGACAGCAGAGCTCTGGTACTTCCTCATGCGCTCAAACACGGAGCTGTTGGCGCAGCCTCCCTCAGGGCCGTACTTGTGCGGATAGTCTGCAACACATAGACACAACACTGTAAGGATTATGGCAGATAATGTCAGCCACTTAACCCACTGAGTCACTCTGTTTCCAGTGCCAATCACTAATGGATGAATGGATGGATACTTAAAGCTACTTGAGACCGGCTCCTCTGCCCTCATCCCTTTGAGGCCGTTATTAGCAATTATCACTTTACTGTATGTTTAGATTGACCTTTATTTCAAATACTAAATCCTAGAGAATTACTGCTAAGAAGGATGCTTGATGCCACTTGTAACTACAGTATGCAGTGCACTATGGTCCAACAAACTGCTATATACTTTTCAGACTGCATATTTTTGTAGTAAACAAATCAACCCAAGTCTTTGCCTCGATCCCTGTGGGGGTGATCACAGCGGCTTGTCCCTGTGCACTAAACCAATCCAACCATGCACTTCTCAGTATCATGCATTAGCATATTTGCACATCTTATTACACACCGCCAATGATTACAGGCAAATTGCCTGTCAGACCGTTCCCAGGGTCGGTGGGACTTACGTATGTCGTCCTCATGGTAAATGACAGAATGGAAAGGCACGTTTTTGCCCTGTAGGTATCTGTCGGCAGGCTCCACGTAGTAGGTGCCCTGGTAGCTCTGAATAAAGCCCTCGAACTTGCCATCCACAACAGCCCCATGTGTGAGCGTGTTTTTCTCCCCTGGAAATTCAAAAAGCAACTTATTTATATATATCCAATAGCTTTATGTTATTGTTTAATGTCGATTCTGATAAAGTGCATTTTTGTAAATCTCACCATAAATTTCCCCAGTGTAGATGTGAGAGGTATCAAATGGAATCTCTTCTCCTGAAACTTCGACCTTCAAATCTTCGGAGAACAAAGATGAATCCCTCTTCATGCGCAAGTTAAAATGCCTGAAAAAACAACAAACACATTCACACACAGAACCATACATCACTGTACTGAAGGAGGTTGCTTTTGTATTAGCCCCAAACTGCCTTGTGCCATAATTTATGTGTTAAAATGTGCATCTACGAACCTCTACATGAATCAGGGCCTGTGCTCACTTCTGGGAAATCACTCATACTCAATAAGTCTTTGAGAAAATGCTAATGAAATTTACTAAAAGGATGAAAGGAGACCCAAGTTTAGCAAAAAAAACAAAGAGACATTATGTGAAAAGGGAAAGCTTCATTTTGATCCCAACAGGGCAAACACTGGGGCCCTGTGTCTCAAAGCTGGTTAAGACCTGGATTCAATCTGTTTTGTCCATAATTCTCAATCCAGTTCACTCAAATTTCTACCTTGGCTAGTAAGTCATACGCCGCTAAATGAATATAGCCCTTTTTTTGTTTTTTAAAATACTACAGAAAACAAACCATTTTAGACGTGGTGCAAAAGGTTTAGGAATCAACTTGCTGCACTAAATCAAAGCATCTTGGAATAACAGAAAACAAACAGGTTTGCTCTCATGTTATGTAACACCTACACACACTGGCTTATTGACTGCCAAGACACAGTTCTCATATTAACATGGAAAATACATGCTTTGATCTGGATTCCAATCAAGAAAGAAGTCATATTTACAGTTTACCAAGTGGTTTTTCATTAATCCTTCACTCATAATCTGTGGGGTTAAGCTGCTATTGTAGTCACAGCTGCCCTGACGAAAATGAGGTTGTCAATCTGTGCCTTCAGCCCCTTTAAACACTCACTCACACACACGCACAATCATTCCTAGGCAAGGAGGGTGAAGTGTCTTTTCCGAGGACACGACAGATCTGAACTGCTAACCATTCAATGTTCAGATCTGAAGTGTGATCTATAGCAGAAAACTGAATGAGCATATTGTTGCAAATTGGGACAAAAGGAACACATTATTTTCTTGGTGAGAGTTGGCAGAGTAAAGAATCTGCCGCACTCCTAAATGTTTGCCGTTCTTCTTTTCCGATTAAAAACTGTATTTGTGGAGGGCGAGTGTTTGTGAAAATCAGGCCTAGCTACATTCACAAAGATAACAGTGCACAACAAGATCTCTGCCAGATGGTCCCTACTCAGCCACACCACCTCTTCAAACGGCTGCCTGCAAAACCATCTCTATCTGCACTTAAAGGAACAGGACCGTCCAGGCTTTCAGCATTTACACACAGACACAACCATATATTCCCAAAATCGAAAATATTTTCCCGGAAAGCTGCTAATCATGCACATTTTTTTAGATTTAAGCCTCATCGTGGTTCCACAAACTAGATCATGCAATCAGAAAGGTTCGGATCAATTTGGACTAAAACATTTCTTAATATACCGAATGCTTCCTGCGTTTTACATAACTTCGTAATCACTGCACCTAGCATATGAAAAAGAAAAAAGACAACAGGAAAAAGGCCAACATCAAAATGCCTCCAGCTTTAAGGAAAATAGAAGTGATTTTTTTTCCTCCTCTCAAAATCAATAGCAATACACAGTCTATTTTTGTAGCAGCACAGGAAAAACCAAAGCACACAAATTTGATACACATATTGAAAAATTATTGGAAATCCAATCACTCCTGTTATTCAAGACGAGCATTGCTGCTTCCTGCATTTCCCATATTGTTTAAAAAGGAGGCCATTTGTTTTAACCTTACATTATAACTTGTCAGTAAAAACATGAAATTTAACCATGAATTGAGACAAACCTTCCATGGGCGTGAAAGTCTAAATGGAGGAACTTGTCTTCGTGGGACAGTGCCCTCTTGGCTCTCTGGTGATCAAAGTGCACCAGCTCATTGTCGTAGGACAGGCCTTCATAGTGCAGGATGTACTTGTTCAGAGGATTTCTATAATGTCCTGTGGAGAAAAACACAGCAAGTCAGCACTGTGAAAAAATGAAATATGTGATTTCCATATCAAATTAAGACCAAACAAATATTAACATTAACAACAGATATTAACATAAACTCATACAACAGTCCACCGTGACCAGGGAGAAGCTCCTACGAAGCCCATTGCGCCAAACCCTGATGACTTCTATCTTAAGTAATTTCTGATTTGAGTGAAGACCAACATTGTCAAGTTGAGGCAATGTGACTAATAATCAGTCATCTCCGCAAAACTCAAAAGGGTAACAAAAAGGTCAGCATAAGGTGTGACTGCTCTGACGGTGGCGCAGATGGTAGAGCGGGTCGTCTCATGATCGGAAGGTCTTGGGTTCGAATCCCGCCTCCTGAAGGTGCACATTGTCGTTGTGTCCTTGGGTAAGACACACTGGTGTATGAATGAGAGTGTGAATGGGTGAGTGGATCCTTGCTGTAAAGCGCTTTGAGTGCCTAGTAAAGGTAGAAAAGTGCTATATAAGTTGAGACCATTTAACCTGTCCTATTCTGTTCTAAATATATAAAACACAGCAAAAGACAATCAATGCAAATCACTGCATCCATACCATGAATACATTGACTGCAAAATCAGAATAATCTAAATCAATGATCAAAATAAAAGTCTTGAAAACAAACCAAACCACATGAATGCAAAGTGGCCAACTAACCCATGACATCATTGTGCTCATGAGGTTTATATTAAGTTAGGTTGGTGTAATAATGCCTGTGTAAGTGTGAATCATAGTTTACAGCAGTGATGTTGTTTTAAATCCTTCGTGTTATGAAAAGAGGGAAATTTCCATATTCTAAAGATAACACCGGGACTTTCTCATTCCTATTTCACATCTTGCCAACACGTCTAATTAAATAACACATACTACATAAATATCTAACCAGAGATAAGAAAGGTATTTATTGTTTTTATTTTTTAAGCAAAACACAATGTTCTGATGAAATTCTGTCTTAACGGTCCTATGCACTTACCTAGTTCCTATATGTCTCATGACAGTAAGATGCAGTTAGTTGAGAATAGAAAGTAGACAGATCTTTCACATGTAACTGCATCATCCAATGCTTATCCAACTCAGCCGCATTACAGGAAAAATAAACAATAATTTTTCACCAAAAACTGGGGGTGGCAGCCCTGACGGAAACGAGATATTGAGCAAACATCTTCTCACTAAAACATAAAGTCACACATTTTGAGAGGGACATGAGTGACTGGGACTGAAAGCAATATCCCTGGGAGGTTCATACTTAGCCCATACCACCAAAGAAAAACTGCAATTGGGATATGCATATAATGAGTAGTCTGTGTTGAGTAATTACGTCAGGTCAGTGAGCTATAGATGACTGGTTTCCATGTAATTTAGAAACAAAGATGAGGGAGTACACCAGGCTTGAGCTACTTCCCCTGTTCATGTGTGCGATGAAATATTCAACTAAAACTCTTGCATTTTTCATTGAGGTGACTATGAGAACTGAAGATCATGACCGTTCAAAATGCCCTAATGCCACGGATTTCTACAAACAGCAACAAAGCAAGTCAATGTTTTTCATTTCTATGACCAATGAAGGGGGGTTCCCTTAGGACTCCCATAATGATGTAATAAACAGCAGGCCAAA
Source organism: Proterorhinus semilunaris (assembly GCA_021464625.1). Classification (NCBI taxonomy): domain Eukaryota; kingdom Metazoa; phylum Chordata; class Actinopteri; order Gobiiformes; family Gobiidae; genus Proterorhinus; species Proterorhinus semilunaris. Next base: position 22,359,337 of record CM038356.1, on the reverse strand, counting down.
ATTGTTTTAATTGTCATCCATGTAGCTTTGACAGCAGCAGTCCTATGTGGGTATTGGCTTACCATTTTAACTAGGAAAAATACAATTGTTTCCTGTGGGCTACATATTTAATTTGAAGACTGCGAGTGAAAGTTATAAACTGCAGTGTAGACTATGATATTTAATTGTAAACTATCATTTTTAATTAAACAAACCTAATTTCTGACAGAAAAAAAAAAAAAACTGGAGAAGCCTGCGTTTAAACACATCAGCATCACGTCAAACCAGGCTGTAAAAGGCGAACACGTACAGTGCCGTGTGGTGGACTTGTTTTTCATTCTGACTAAAAAGATTAGGGCTGAAATGTTAGCTCAGAGCTAGCGGTCCGTTTAGCAGTCGGCATCTCCATCTTCTCATAACAATGGCTGTCGGCTGTTCGCACGATCACAACAAAACCCACACAAACCGCACAATCACACGGTGACAGCGCGCACAAATAATTCAGCATCACTGGCTGGTTACAGATATAGACTCAAATAAAAGGGGACCCGGGAGTACGGTAACATTAGATAGACATAAGCGACACGGCAAAAGGGTGCAGTCTTCTTCATAACAAGCAGGCCTTGCTGATCCTTTGCGTTAGCTAACGGGCTACCAGCCTTTCTGCTCCTCAGCCGCTTCATGAATTTAACACAACTTACAGTGGTTTCCTTCCCCGTTTCACTCACCTTGGGTGTTGTTAAGTAAGTAAACGAAGAGGAAAAGTTTAAGAAGGACCATATCTGACAAATCCATTGTTAGAGCATTGATACCGATTTCACTTTATTGTCCTAGTTAGATAGGCGCAGACGCCCTGTGTGTTTATTGCAGCTTCCTCTCATCGCCTCCTCTCTCTCCAGCGTGCTGACGTCAGACGCATGGATACAGGCATCCCCTCCCCCATGAACCTGCACTCCCCATGCACTCCCCTCACAGACCATAGATTATTTTAAAAATCAAAACATACGGGCATTGCATCATAAACTGTTTCTCTGTAGTCAGACCTATGTCTATGGAGTGTTCCTCTCCATAGACACATGCACACAGCGTCCTTACCTGTCACTCAAATGCACAGAGAAACACAGACTGTTCCTCTAGTCTACAGACACATATTGTACTCAGCATCAGACAATTTCTCTCCAGACACATGCACAAAGCATCATGAACTGTTCCTCTCGGAGACATACACACATCATCCTCTCCATTGACACATGCACAGCACATAGATCACACCCAGAAGTGTGATCTATGTGATCAGAATTTAACCAAAATGCATTGTGTAAATTACTATCACTATCCAACAAAAACACTTGATACAAAATCTTTCCAAAACATTTATTTTTTGTTTAATTTAAATTAAAAACAAATTTCAGTGAATGGTTCAAAAAGCAATAAAATATGTCACTATGATCAATCAAAAGGTTACCATGTGTTTGCTGTGCTGCCACATACAAACACCTACAATAATTTATAATTTTATTTTGTAATATTTTCGACTGTTCTCACATTTTAGAAGAAAACCATGTTTAACTGTTTTCAAGGAGATATGTGTTCAGTGAATCAAGACGACTTAATTATCAATGAGCTTTAAAACACTGATATGAATGTATTTTGGTTGCTTAGCAACCAAAAGTCATAAAAATAGCACAGCAGAAAAGAGATTCTCCATCAGTTTTTCTGGTTGTTTGATCAATTTCCTGTCATGCATCAGCCCCGATTATGTGCTGTTATTAAGTGGCAATTCTCTGGCAATATTCTCTATTTGAAAGCCAGGAAATACAAATAAGCGCCTATACCAGCCTCAATTTGAAAACATTACAATCATTAAAGATCCTCTTTTGTTCTTGTCCTGAAGCTCATAACCCCACTTTCCCTCCTTTTAAAAAGTTTCTTTAGTGCATTTATTCTAGGCGAGATCCTTTAGCTCCAGTGGCAGTCACATGACACACCTCCACATCAGCACCCAACTTCTGCAGCTCGTCCAGCCAAATCTGCTGCTTCTGGGACAATCTGTCATTTGGCCCTTTCACCTCCACCAGCTACAAAAACACACAGATCTTAAATACCTGTACATGTGCTCACAAAATAATCGGATTTCAGAAAACAATGAGTATAATATCAACCTTGTAAATTTTGTTTGATGTGTTCCAAACAACTAGATCTGGCAGTCCTCCTCTGCAGTGTCTGTAGTCCTTTGCCATTCTTGCTATTACACCAGCTAAGAAAGGTCCACTCAAGCAGGACACAAGAGACTGAAAAATATATTTTAGATTTATTATACTGCCTTATTCAGGTAAATTACAGAAAACTGCAAACAGATCGGTTCAAAATATGACTATTGTGGGAACACAGTGGGAAGTGTATTTCTTTTGCAGCATGTTTTAACTATTTTGTAACAATACCTGCGCCTGCTGAAGAGAAGAGAATCTTTCCCAGTTAACCAGTGTGCACACCTTTCCCTCCTGTGTGGTCCATACATCCTCCAACATACTGTGCAATGTCTCTACAGATGCTCTGGAAATCAACTCTATTCGAGCGTCTATGGCATCTTTTCTGTTTTCATAGAAACAATCCGTGTACAAGTCCAAAGGACATGTCTGTAGAAGTAGAATAATAAAAGAACATGATAATTAGATTGAACAGAAATAGACAAAAGTGGTGACAAGTGTTAATCACATAGCCATGAGTGGTGTCAAAGCATTCCATCACGACATTTTCAAAATGTGTGGATTATCTGTTTGAATAATCTTTTAAATTGTGCCCTCTGCCTTACATCTACATTTTAATCATCATTAGAACCTGTAAAATTACCTGATATGGATTTCGGAAAACATCTGGAATGCCCTCCATGAAAATTATGTCCCACAACAGCAGAGCAAACAGACTTGAAAACGTAGAGCCCTCTCCATGAATTCCTATGAGATCATAAAGTATATGTTACTGATTAAACTAAAACCGCATCGAACAATAAACTGCACAGCTGTAAATAAGCGTTACTCTACTGACCTTCATTAAACCCCTGTTTTTGATAATGTGCCAAAGACAAATCCTCCACAGAGCAAATCACTGTTGCATTAGCACCGTCATCATTGTTTCCCATCACAGGTATAATGAACCTGGATTTGCCAGTGCCTCCTTCGTGAGGAAAGAGCTGCCCCTGTATTGTCACCTACAAAACAGGAGCCGTATTGGCTTACAAACAAAATACATGACATATTGCTTTGCTCTTACGCTATACTTACATGCTTGACATCATCAACGTGAATAGTGGGTAAGTCTCTGAGTTTTAAGCAGTACTTTTTGCAGCTTGCAGAGTCTTTCATCCTTGTCGCTCTCTGATGAAGGGACAATTTATGTCCAGTGCGCACCAATGGATCAGTCAGTCCATCACTGATAGCACATATAGCCTGCAACCATATAAAATAGTGATCATGCTGGGACAAAGAATCAAATTGCTCATCAGATCACTTTCATACTTTACTGTGGCATGGTATTAAAGTCATTTGACAAAGGTTTTGGTGGAATTAGAATTACGCAATATTTCTTTTATACATACGTGCTGACCTGTTCTGGCCTTTTCAGGTGCTGGTGAAGGTTTAATGCCAATCTGTCCCACCATCGTCCTCGGCTGCCCAGACAATAAACCCTCTGAGACAATAAAGATTTCAGTTCTTCTACGGCTTCCTGTATAACACAAATATACCAATTATATTTCAAAACAGCAAATGTAATATTTGTTCAGTTATTACAATTACCTCATAGCGGCGCAGCCTTTGCAGGATCTCCACTCCGCTGGATAGAATACGGGTGTAGGCCCATCCAGTGGTGAAACTTCGCAAAAATAGGGGAAGCTTTTCCTGTTGGCTAGAACAGAAGAGCTAATGTTATAACACACCACTACACTGTATACGTAGCTAATGCCAAAGACAAAAAAAGTTACTTTTTGTACTCCTCACCTGAAATCATGCTTATCCCTCAGTTGTTGCCAAACACATTTAGAACAAGTGTACAGCTCAAAGGCCTCCTCCCACTGACCATTCTGCATAGCTGCTGTGAGTTCCTGAAGGGTTCGCATAGATGCTTCATACCTAGGATCATCAAAATGTAATAATATTTATACATGTACTGTACCCATATTATTGGATTCACTCATCTTTTCACCTTATAAGGTCCTCTCTGTCCTGGAAAACTTTAGCGGAGCGTTCCACTGTGTAATCTGGGAAGGCCAAACGTCCTGATTTGACCAATAGGATGGTGTAGAGCTGGCTTTGTCCACCTGCTGCCGTCTCCTCTTCTTCCAGAGAGTCAGTCAACGTGAACAGGAGCAGGACTCGGGAAAAAACAGCTCTTGGACCACGATTTAAACGCACGCAGGAACCAGCAAGTTGTTTTGCCCTATTTGTCAAAGTAGACGGGAGTAAATCTTTTGAAAATAAAAAACATAACAGCATAATAAATCACCAGACCTCTTGAGCATGACTGAACCAATGTTGCTTTGACCAGGAACCAGAGAAAAAAGTGACTTTTGTTTGCTCAGTCGAAGAAGACCTTCCATCAGCTGCTGTTTCTGAGTCCCAGAGTTACCGACGTGGAAGGATTTGGCCAGATTCTTCAGTTCAGGAGCAGGTAGCAAATTGAGAGCCTCTCCAAGATCTTCCAAGTCATTCTCTTTGAATAAAAGTAAGCACATGAAGCAAGAAAAGCAAGAAAACCGTCTACAGGCAACCAATCAAAAGTAATGATTTTCTAATTTATTACATTCACACCATGTATTAGATACTTTAAAAGGTGTGTCCCATCTTACTTCAAGTTACAGTAATACAAAAAATTAAAAAAGTAAAGAGGTTTTCAACATTGTAGTTCAATAACATTTCTCAATGAATATAAAAATGCATCTTTCACCATGTCTATGTTATAAGTGGTTAATAATTACCTGACTGAAGAAAGCCCTTTTGAGCAAGCTCCTGTGTTACTGGTGCCAAATCATCGCATATCTCTTCATAGTCCAGTTTATTGACTTGGAGCCATTTCAATTTCCTTTGAAAGAGCCTTACATACAGCTTCTGCCCCATCACTTTAAAGAGAAACAATAAACCATATACAGTACCTCATTGCATATGTTTAGTCACTTGTAATGCCTGTAGAGTGGCCATACCTGAAAGTTTCTCAAACATATGTATAAGTGACATATCTTCATCATTAAATAACAACCGGTCATCTTCATTTTCAAGAACAGCCTGAAGTACAGTCAGAAAGTTTCTGAGGTAATAAGGGAGCCGTGGAGATTGGGAGCTCACAGGGTCCTCATCTTTGGACAAATGATTCTGCTTTGATGTAACGCTGTTTTTTTCTGTTTCCTCAGTGGTGTCATTGGAATCACTTATGGGCAGTTCAATTATATGGTCCTCACCTCGTTCATTTACATCCGTTTCCTTCATAAGAGCAATATCTTGTTTGACAGTCTTGTGCTCTTCATTCTTATCGACATATTTAGCTCTCTTGCGTGTCTTTGTCATACTCAAACCGGTTTCTTTTTTCCTTTTGGTTAATTTGGAAGAAGTAGGTAGTGGTTTTGGTGTAAAGAGCTTATGAAACATGTCCTTCTTGAGTGTTACCTTTGCAACATCCTTCACGTTTGGTCCCACATCATCACTCTCTGTCAAATCAATAACGGCACCACGATCTTGCTTTTCTTCTAAGACATTTTCTTTCTGAGAGCTCGGCAGCATTGTCTCATTGGATAGCTCTTTCTCATTTGAAGCACTAAGTCCATTGCTAATAATACCGTCCTTGTGTTTCGTGCCAGAGACTTTGCCACACTTCCTTGACAACTTGGAGGAAAGACTACCCAGGTCTATCTTTCGAACCACAGTCTTGCTCACCATCTCTCGTGGATTCTCTAGAAAACTTCTCTTCTTAAAGTAAGGACTAGTCCGGTTGTCCTTGAAGTCTTCCTGTTTTTGGGGGCTCCTATCTGGTGTGTTGGTTGGTGAATTCCTTCTAGGTGACAAGTGGCTGCTAGGCACACCATTATTACGTGCTGATGTGGCATTGCTGTCCTGTCTCTCGAAGTTCTGACATTGCAAATCAATGTGCTCATTGATCTTGAATCTTGGTACGAGCTGGCCACACAGAGGACAGGCCAGTTTGGGGGGCTGGCTGCTGAAGAAAGAGGTGATAGTGGTCGTAGTACTAGTACTGGCAGCAGCAACCCCAGCTTTGGCTTTGCTCTTCTTACTCCTGGACAATGACAGGCGTTTCTGGCGTTTGTCCTTACTTGGGGTTTCGCTCATCTTGAAGGAGGTAAGACGTTTTCTCAAAACAAGAGCTTCTTCTTGTATCCTTCCCTGGCATTACAACCGCTTAGACAGGCTTATTAGCTCCATTCAGGGTTTAAACAAAGAATGAGGCATCGGAGTGATACCAAAAAGTTGTCTGATAAGGTCAAAAAGACTGACTTACACGTACATTTCATACCACATATAATAAACATAACACTGGACTTACTCGGTTATGAACAAAAAACATACCGAAGAGCAATGGACAGATTTGCTAACGGTGAAGCATGAAAACAACTCTACTACCCGCCAATAAGACTCGACTAGCCGAAAGCAGAAAGATCGTTTTAGGGATTTTTAATCGATCCCAGATAGGCAATAATTTGTTTTGTAAAATAAAATAAAATATATATAAACTGTTTATTCAATGTGTTAATGCAATTAATGAGTACTGATTATAAATGTAATGACATTTTTTTTTTAACAATTAATAGATTTTATCCACTCATTTAATTAATTAGCAACACCCTTTTCATTTTTTCATACAAAGTAAACAACTTTCTGTGCTAATTCAAAGAAAGAGCACAGATATTGTGTTTTGGATCCAGGTTTTGGATCTTTCTCTACACATGTTCCTGGGTTGCTGGGCTGTGCAGCTTTTATTCCAAAACGTCCACCACCTCCACCCGCCGGAGAGCCATCTGATGTGACAACACACGGGCGTTTTTTTGGGGAAAGGAGGAGGCTGCGACACCGGGACTCATGTTGGTAAGACATGCATGCCCTATATCATATACTTGTACTGTATGTACAGATACAAAAAGACTGAATCTAATGGCAGAAATGGAGACAAAGATGCTAGATGTGCTCCTCCTTTGTAGCCCATTCAACATCAGCCCAGCGGAGTCAGCATGGTGCAGTCTGATGCTAAGAACCAAGGTCGACATGAATTGCAGCAGCTGCAGAGGCAGAATAATGAAATGTTTCACATGGTTAGAGGAGCAGCGAGGGCACGTCTCGCTTTGTATCATCAATGCGAGCTTATATTACACCTCGCAACTGTTTGTCCGGTTTTGTGATCGATTCTAGCCAGATGGGAATGCGATGTCCACTCGTGAGGAAACTGGAGCAGCCACAACAACCAGCCCTCCCTGCAGCTGCGGTAAAACTTTGGCCTAATGAGCTTTCAGTCAGCGTCACTGTCAACATTTTACAGCCAATTTTTTCGTCTGACCAATTTAAATCCTTTTTTCTTATTGTCTGCATAACATGATCATAATCAAGGATGTTTGCAAACACATCGGTGGCAGGTTTGTTTTCATGAAGCTATGGTGAGCCTTTGTCCTTTGCCTTGAACAACACATGACCAACAATAAAGACTGTATCATAGTTATGTTGTAATTTAGTAATAAGGCAGTGTACTCCAGGGCCAGGCTTAATGTGAGCTGTAACAGTAAAGATATTTGCCTGCTATGATCATGGAAGAAAAGGCAAAAAGAAACAAGACATTATGGACATATTCTGTTTTTCAGATGATAATGATGTTCCGACCAGAATCTTTTTCATTATTTTCCTCTATGGTAAAATCTCTATTCCCTGGCTTTCAGACACATGACACAGAATATAAAAACAATGAAGGCAATTAAGACACAACAACAGTGTGACGGATGACACAAAGACACCATCAAATGCATAATTACATTAGGCAAATTATTCCAGGGGAATATGATCAACAGATTCTTGAATGATATAATCTTTTCTCCTTTTCCTTTAGTGTTGATGTTCCCACCGACAATCACCACCCTCTATATTATTGTATCCTCCGTTTGCTCATCTGTTGCGCTATTTTCTGATTCCATGATTTAATTCCATAAATTCCTGTCTGTCATCCAGTTGACCTTCTGGCAGGCAGCTAACCTCAGTATCATTTACCAATGCAGTACTTTAAATATGTTTGATTTCAATTATCTATTTTCTAATGACCTTATTCCTGATCTTATTCATCATTACTCTTGACTCCTACAGTGAATGGAACATCATCAACTCTTTACTCTCTATTTCTTGTGCTGTGTCCTGTTTCTTCTCCTCTCTCCAGGCTTGATAACAGTTGGCCTCACCTTTGTGTTATATATATATATATATTTTAAAGGAATTCTTAAAATAACAGAATTTTTTCCCTTGTTTTTTTTCTTTTCTTCTTACAGGACTGAGAGCAGCAGGTCTTAGGGCCAACTATGGCTCATGTAAAGAGGCCAGGACCCACTTCAACAGCTCCCGGCCCTAAAGTCAATCTTGCTACTAGACAAACTAACCAAGAGACCAACCAATGTCTGGAAAGGCAAGAGTGTGAATCGATCAAATGTGCTTCAAAGGATGTCCAAAATGATCAGCTGACTGTCCCTCAACGCCATTATACCCCCTGTGTCCCCGGTTCCGAAGACATGGAGGACACTGGGTCTGAGTATGACAATGTTGGTTCAGACGTTGAGCAAGACTATGATGAGGTCCTGCACTTACCAAGAGAGGGCGCTGTGGACATGAGGTACTACAAACAGTACTGTCCCGAGGAGGCTGGCTATTTAAAGCACCATGCAGTGACTGCGAATATTAATGAGAACAGTGGTGCGGCAGGAGCAGCCCAAGACACCCAGGTAAATCAGCCATCGCAACCACAAACTCAGCCTTGCAAACCGGAACGCAGATCGATCCAGAGTGGCCCAAACGTTCGGGCGGCTGCAAAATGCAATGTAGGAAAAGGCCAGGAAAATAGCTATTTTTTCAATGACGGAGACGACATCGAAGAAGTGCTTGTGGGTGTGAAATTTATAGAAGATTTAGAGGAGCAAGAGCCAAACACTTCTCAGATGGGGGAGATGCGAGAGTGCACTAAAAATGAATCTGTGGTTGAAACGGACAGAGGAGCAAGGAGCCAGAAAATTCCTGAATTAGATAAAAAGTCAGACATTATAAAAGAGAAAAACAGTAAAGGCAGGGGGAGAAAGGGAAATGGAGAGCACATGGAAAATACTATGGGAAAAGCAGGTAGCACCATTAGTTCAGATCAACGCCCGAGAAGCAACCACAAGCGGACTAGAGCCAAGACGAGCTCTGATAATAATAAGCCACATCCTCCTCCACCTCCTCGGCATCCCCATCCCCCGCCTCAGCCACCTGCCACTGCCCTGAAAAGAGAGGCACTCTCCTGCAGAGAGCCACCTCTGGTCCCCAGCAGTCAGGACAGTGCACCCCGGGTCACCAAACCAGCCCATGCACTTCACCATACCGCAGAACAGCAGGGCGAGCATCTGGAGGAGAGGCAGAGAGAGCCGGAGGCAACACAGCAGGTATGATAGTAAAGAGAGTGGAGTGGCTCAGAGATTCTCAAACTGTAAAGACAACCTAAAAGTATGAGTTTCCAAGTGCAATCTTTATGGGGATAACCAGTTGTAGTCGTTCTTTTTTTGTTTTGCTTTGTTTATTTTCTTGTTATAAGCTAGTCATTAGTCATGGTATCCGGTAGTAGCGTATTTTAATAATAGTTTTGGTCTCGTAGTTTCCTGCTATAGAGCTGGTCGTACTTGGAAAAGCCAAATATATTCTTGTTGGTTTTTGATCTGAAATTGTTTTATTTTTTTATTCTGGGTGTCTTTGCTGGTAAAGAATAAACAAACAAACTCATAAAATGTGTGTCTTTTTAGTATAAGCAGCCTTACCTCTCCTCACACCTGACTTTTTTGGGAGACGGACATCACCAGCTTGTCTCCATGGAGATGTTGCTGCTTTTCTTTGACTATGGGTAGCCAAACATTAGGTTAAAATAATTTACACCCTCTATATGCTAAATGCTTTATCGATATGATAATTAGCTGTAAAAGTAGCATTATCGGTGTGTGTAGCTGAGCCTCAGGTGCATGTTTAGCGTTTGTTTATTTTCAGTAAGTGCAAACCCCCTGTAACCGGAATGTTTTAAGAAACATTTTAAGAAACAAGCCTAGGTACTCCCACAGTGTGAAAACACAGTTAGCAAAGACAAATGGTGTCACATTCATCAACCTTTTGTATTTAATGATACAATGCTTCATTATATACAGGTACCGGATGAAGAAACAAGCACAGCCGTAAAGCCTGAGCCCTCACCGCCAGCCGAGGAGAATGAGAGTCCAAAAGTAGGCAGAAGGAAATGTTTACATTTGTGAATCAGTCAAATCAGTAAAAATGACCCATTCATTCATTCATTCTATTTTGCATTTTTGTAGCTAACACAAGAAGCACCTTTATTTCCCTGCTTTGAGGATGGTAATTATCTATAGATTTAACAGTCTTGTGGTGCTTTTTCTATTTCACCAATTTGCACAGTGTACTTTGTTTTGTTCACACGTGCAGTCCCAGGGCCCTGTGAACCAGAGGACCTCATTGATGGGATCATATTTGCTGCTAACTACCTGGGCTGCACTCCGGTGCTGTCCGACAAAAACCCCACCAAGTCAGTGCGCATGTCCCAAGCCCAGGAAGCCGTCAATCACATCAAGGTAGCTTTTTGGAAAGCCAAACAGAAATTGTCATCTGCCTACTACAAGATCACAGTCTTTTGTTTCAATTTGGCCCCTTTTGTTCCCAGGACCTCAAAACGTGTTTTTTGAGACCTTTCCTCATTTATAATGACACACACATACCTCCTTTGTGACGGGATTATGAAATTTGGTACAAAATATCCTGATGAGCTAATAATTAAATTGCACTATTGGGCCTGGAAGTTTTACTCTCTTTCTAACATTAAACATTTCACCACCAAAAAATCTTCAAAAATGACCATGAAATTACATTTTGTCTATATTGAAGTTTTAGTTAATGGGCTTTTCGGAAAAAGTAGAAACCAGTTTTAGGAGCCACCAATTTTGACACCCGTATAACAAAGTAAACAATTTTGGCCTACTACTTTTTCATCAGATTTTATTTCAGACAGTATTATGTTTTTGCCAGAAGGGAGTGCTATTGTTTTCCAGTTTGTTTAGGTGTGTTTTTCTCCCTGCAATATCTGGTATGCTAACACTGTGTGCGTTTTTATTTTCAAAGAGCCAGGATGAGGACTGCCAAATGATGACAGAAGTTGATTTATTTATTTCTACTAAAGCTGTCAAAGTGCTCAACGCTGACACACAGGTTTGCATCATATCTAATCCTGAATACCCAAATAATACTATAGTATTTTTCTCTGGATAATACAAATCTTGCTTATTTACTTACACATGTTCAAAATGTTAATTGTCTTTGATGCAGGAGACGATGATGGACAGTGCCTTGCGTACCATTTCATACATAGCTGACATTGGAAATATTGTGGTTGTAATGGCACGAACCCCAATTTCCCAATCTTCATCGGAACAGTTGTCAGAATGTCCTGTCTCGACAAAAGAAGCCAAAAATCAGTACAGGATGATCTGCTATGTTTTTGAGTCTGAAGATGTGAGTACTTTTGTTTTAGATGCTACACTTTATTCTTTTTTTCCCTTTATTGTTTGACTTTTTGCAACTGTTATCACAGACTTGGAAGGACAATTTACAAACAGGCCTACTGAACTTGATCACCTATTGTTGACTAATGTCAATGGTTCACAGTAGTATACTTCTACTCGATAACCATTGATATCATAACTTTGCATGACTTCAACAAAAAAAGATCCCTCTTTGCATTCATGGAATACTTCTTGGCCTCCACGCTTCTGTACAGTTTCCATAAATTGCTTTTCTTTCCCATTCCCATAGGCACAGCTCATTGCACAGTCCATCGGCCAGGCTTTCAGCGTGGCCTACAGAGAGTTCCTCCGGGCCAACGGCATCAACCCGACAGACTTGAGCCAGAAACAATACAGTGACATCATCAACTCCCAGGAGATGTACCACGATGACCTTGTCCACTTCTCAAACTCTGACAACTGTAAAGAGGTGTGGCATTTCTTATTCTATCACACAGCCGAAGGAACACTTACTTTATAGCAGTTTGAGCACTGATTTAATTTGATTTATCACTTGGAATTACTTTTGAAGCAGAGGGAAGGAAAGGGAAAGTAAGTAAGTAAATAAGTGCGTTGTCACGCGTACAACGAAATAGTGTTCAGGTGTTAGTCCTGAGCCGCTGTGACTGAGCCGCAGTGCCACTGTGGGTCAACCTGACCAGCATTTTTTTGGAGGTAGGGGAAACCGTAGCATCCGGAGGAAACCTGGCTGTCTGCCTTCAGTCTCCTCTGATCCTCTGAAACGGTGCATGCTTCCTGGGTTTGTCCCTGTTTCAGAGCGTGGTGTCCTGCACTGGTCAGCTCCTCCACCTGCTCCTTCCTCTTCCTCCTGCGCAGCTCCCTCCGCTCCACAACAGTCTTTCACCATTTTCTGAGAAGTGCTTAGCAGTTAATCTGTTTTATTCTTCAGTGAATGAACATTAGCCAGAACAATAGTAGGCATATGTGGCTTAGCTGTGAATCTCGCTCAGATACCTCCTCGTTTGTCCCTTCCTTGTTTCCTAGGGTGCCTGCAGGTGTGGGGGGCTATTGGTGCCTCTTCAGTGTCTAAGAAGAAGAAATTTGTAGGTCTCAAATGTCTTAAGCTTATTAGCTAGCTTTTTGTTTACTTTTAAAAAGCTGCTTTCATCAGTCAATCAATGGTTTTGTATAGCCCAATATCACAACAGGAGTTGCCTCATAGGGCTGCACCAAACATTAAGGCAATAATTCAGTGGAAATACACCTGAACAAATGCGGCCCCCAATTTTAGTTGACAATTTACAGTGCTGCTGGTGCGACTTCCCAAGACAGGAATCCACGCCTGGAATGCCGCTCGCTTTAAACAAGGGAGCAGAGGTCAGACTTTTCATAGACTTTTTCTTTAACAGGAGCATTCCCTCATTCAGGAATGTGAGAAGATTAGGATGTGGAAAATTAGACCACAGAGGATGCTAACCTTGAGATGAGATACCACTACAGGACATAGAAACCTAGCTCTATGCACATACTCAGACGTCATGTCACATACGAGCAGCATTTACAAATAAATACATATAAAACAACATAGATAAACTGTACATCAGCAGTCCAGAAATGCTGAGTAGAGTCCCGGTAGCTTTAAGGACTTTCGTTTGCAATACGTGTGCACAAAACGTGGAGGGAAGTCCCACTCCCCTCGCGTGAATGAGTCAGACATTCTTGGCAGATGCTGTTGTCCGACGTGAGAAAAATCAGTCCAGGTTTTGCAGGATGGAGAAGAACCGGGTGTTTTAGATAAGAATTTCAACCACTTCTGCAGCTGTGGTCTTGGCTTTGAGATCTTCTGAACGTTCGTCAAAAGCGTCTGCTGCTTCAGATTCCACGGGCATGTCAGGACCATTATGGACTCTCTGCAGTGAAAAAAATCAACCGAACTGGATACGTACAAAAGTATCCAGTAAAACAATGTGGAACAGAGAAACCACAAATGCAGTTTGCAGAAAAAGGCAACAAAAATGCAGCTGTACCAAGAGAAAGGGAGGGTTAACTTCTAATTTAACTCAGTTGGACCTGGGATAAATTGAGACTTATATTTGTATAAAAACAAATAAAGTTACTCAATACTGTACAGCTTTAACATGTATTTGTGTGTGTTGCAGTTGTATGTAGAGAAACAGAAAGGGGAGATCCTCGGTGTGGTGATTGTGGAGTCTGGTTGGGGCTCTATTTTACCCACTGTGATCTTGGCCGGGATGTTGAACAGTGGCCCTGCTGCGCGCTCTGGAAAACTCAGTGTGGGAGACCAGATTATGTCCATCAATGACACCAGTCTGGTCGGGCTGCCGCTCGCCACCTGCCAAGGCATCATCAAGGTACCGGTGCACAGAACATACTTTTGACAGACTCTCTGCATTGTAGTGTAAAACTAAGCACACAGAAATGACAATGTCTGTAATGAAAATAATAAATAAAAGGGATGCATGATATATATTGTAATTGTGGTGCAGCCAAAATCATGTATACCATTTATAACATTATTATTATTAATAATTATTTTTGTCTTTTGAAACACACACACACATTTAGATGTGTGTGGATTAACATTACAAGTGAATTTCATGAACAACTGTCACTGTGTTTAGTTTTGTTTGATAAATCTCTATTGTAGGGCCTGAAAAATCATGTCAAAGTAAAACTGAGTATCGTGAGCTGCCCTCCTGTCACCACTGTCCTCATAAAACGACCCGATCTGAAGTTTCAACTCGGCTTCAGTGTCCAGAATGGCATTGTGAGTGAGCTCCTGACTATAAACTTGCCTCTACTGACACCATCTTGAGTAACAGAATATCACTCTACTTCAACATACGTCTTGTGACTTCAGATCTGCAGCCTGATGAGGGGTGGCATAGCCGAGCGAGGTGGCGTTCGCGTCGGCCACAGAATCATAGAAATAAACGGCCAGAGTGTTGTTGCCATGGCGCACGAGAAGATCGTTCAAACCCTGTCTGTCTCCGTGGGTGAGGTAAGAGCGGCCCATGCCACAGGACAGCAATTTTCACTGATTACTGCGCCACGCAAAGACTCAGGGGGCTTAAAGGTACTCCGGCACCACCAAGAAAGCAGTTAAATCAGTTTGGCAATTTGTAATACTGATTTTGTATTGTTTTTTTGTCACTTGCTGTCTGTACTGTTGTACTTTAATAGCTCTATTTAATGTTGATTGTATGTGTTTCTCTGTGGTGTCAACCTGCCAGGTATTGCGGCTATAATCTGGCATACATTTACTTTTGTTTTTTGTCTCCAAATAAATGATATTGGGATGATATTTCAGTCCGATGGTTGACAGTATAATCTTGTGTTCCCGTCTCAGATCAATATGAAGACGATGCCCGCTGTGATGTTCAGATTGCTGACAGGACAGGAGACTCCAGTCTACATTTAGAGGCCTGTCCCGCTTCATGCAGGATGAGGAACAGGTGGCTCTGTGGGTGAATTTATACTAGTATTATTTCATTTTCAGCCTCTTGCTGCGATGCTGTAAGAACACCCAGTTCTCATTTCGGGTTTTACCTTGAATCACATCTTCATAATGGCCTTATTATGTGAATACTTAATACTCCCTGTGCAGTGTAGTTTGTGACTTTCAGTGCTGAAGAGAAGTAGCTTTAAGGTCATGATTATTTTCTTATGAAGAGATAAAATGATAAGTACATTTATTTTTATTTAATCATTTTTATAATGTGTATGCAGTCAATATGTAAATGTAATGTAAATAATTTCAGTTACTCAAGGACTTGGAAGGCCATATAACTTCAATACTATATGCATGTTGTTATCGCCGACCAGGGATTTGCCAACCTCCGTGTTACATTAGTATCTACTATGATCAAGCAACTGGTACAGAAATAACATGTGGGCGGTATGGATGTGTCACTGAAGGCCAAAGATCCATTTACTCTCAAAGACTTGCAGTATTAGATCAATAACCTTTACCAGAGCAAACACGAATGTACATTACTGGATGAATGTAATGTCCAAATAAAGTAAGAACACAGCCACACTGCTACATGCTTCTTTTTGTTACGTTTTTTTTATTTATAAAAAATCCTTACAATTCAACAAAGCATACTCGTTTAGCACCTGCTGCCACAAGACGTTGACTTCATGTGACATCACAACATTTTGCCTATAGTTTAAGTTTCAGTGTATTTTGTGAAATTTGTGTCCTTTTGACCACAATTCTGGATTAGAACTTGTTCAAGACTTGGGTTTAACATTTGCAATGACAAGGTACACACACATATTTACAGTAACACAGTATTTTCCTATATATATATAAATATAACCATATACAAAAACAGTACGTGTAACATTCACAGGCTCAGGTAAAACACAAGAAAACATGAACAAAAATCAAGAAATTTCCTTCAATGTCCTCAGCAGTTGCTTTTTTTTCAAGTATTCTGGGTGGAATGAGAGGGCAATTGGACATTGTTCATATGTGCCCCTAAAACAGAAAAGACAATCAACATCATGTCCTTCTGGTGCAGCAGAAGGAGGATTACAAGATTATTAGAAAGTGAATTATGTACGCTCAACGTTGTTCAGTCTTAAATCAGTGTTAATGTATTAAGTTAATTAAAGCTTTACTGCGTAACATCAGGTTATTTTTTACAGTGTATACATTTACACTAAAGGCTGATAAACATGCCAGCGATACCAAACGGGCTTCCATGGGTCAACTAGACACCAACCATGCTATTTATTTTAATGTGATATCATAACTTGGAAGAGGACCTAATGTTTTTTAAACCTAAAGTTTGGGTAAGTTAAAGCAAAGCTGCAAATTCTCCATGGAGATGAAGTGATGTCCCGCTTCCTGCGAGGTTACATCAGTCAGGTGCGAGGAGGGGTAAGCTCACTCACAGCAAAGATGTATGTTTTGTGAAGTACTTTTTTTTATCAGTAAAAACAAAACCTGTGATGAGATGAATACTAAGATTGTTTTGTGAGTTGACTTACTTTGGATGTAGCTGGTGTGACGATGACTCGATCCAGAAACGCAGTGTTAAAATATCCTTCACTGAACAAACTCTCATCGTCTTCATCTCCATCCACACCAGCACTGAACGCCTCCTTTATCTTGCCCGGTATCAAAACATACAATGCTACAACCAAAACCCCAATCATGGCACACAGAAGACCTGCAAAAAAAAACATGCTGTTTGCTCGAGTTTGACAAAAACAGTTGTATATTACTTCTATGAACAACTCTGGTGAAAATATGAGACATCAGCTGCTTCATCGTTGAACATTTGTACATTATATTTGCTCATCTGTTTCACAGTATGATATCTGTCTCAATGATTGTTATATTCTTCTGTTTGATCAAATTACAAATCTTTGGGATGCCCTGTGAGGCAGTTGAAAGTTAAATTGAATCAAACAGACCAGTCGCTGTAGCGGTTTTGGCCTCTATCTGAAAGGATAGGGGCTTATACATCAAATATTATTACTGAGTCCTTGGGTAAGACACATCTTACTACTAGTGCTTGTGCATGAATGTGTGTGGTTCTCTGGTGCACAGAGCTTTGAGTGCCTGTGTTAGTGTTTTTGTCCCCTCAGAATTGTACAATTAGCTATATAAATACCTGTAGCCAGGGCAAGCCAAAATGAATGGCTGTACTCCGTCACAAGGGAATTGGTGCCAATGGAGAAGACGCACTCAGGCGCGTTCTTGATGGTGGAGAAGGAGGCTATGGAGAAGAAGATGCAGACGGCAGTGGCCAGCATCATGTACCCGCCGTACAGGACCACGGGCATCGAGAAGAGGATATTCGATAGGATCCAGCAACAAAACGCAGTCCTGCAAAGGCAATGGTTAGCAAGTAGTGTTTTTTGTTGCTGTTTTACACGGAGTAAAAAGAGAACTCATTTGTTTCAGTAATTTACATTGCTTTACATCAGTTTTACCATAGGATTGCAGAGGCGTAGCGTCCAGAGTATTTGTATTGATAGAAGAGGCCACACGGACTGTTTAGGGTGAACTTTTCGACGATGTACAGAATAGGGTCAGGTAGGCCTCTTAGCAGGGCATCCTCATACTCGTGGTCCATAGTGTCATGCCAGCTGAAAATCTCATTGTAGTTGATTGTTTCGTTGAATTGCACCACAGGATTTCCTAATTAAGAAAAAGAAAACAAATTTCCATGACCTACATAATGCAACTCATGATAGCTACACAGTAGTTAACTTGAGCAATGGCTGTGTTGCTTGATGTAACGTGAAAGGTTATACACAAAAAGAATACAAATAAATTGCAGATAAATTGCATTTGAACAAATTCCCGCCCCCCTCCCCTCCAAGTAAAGTTGTTTATGCATCAGGATTAATGTCACACATTACGACAAACCTCTGGTGAGAATACTCAGGTGTTTTGTTTCTGTTGTGTTGATTTAGTAGTAAGAAGCGTGACGCACCTCTGAGTGTAACATTGATCCCATAGAGGCCCACATGTAAGCCGATGTCAGCATTAACCACTGCGTTGCTGAAAGACTTGTAGGTGGCATTAGTGGTCATTCTGGCTTCGGCCCAGTCGCTAGTGAAGTTAAGAGCTGCAGAAAAGACAATGTCCAAACAAACACACAAATGCATGAGCACACTTTGTAATGAGGGGTAAAGAGTACATGTACTTGGGTTGACTATGAATAAATGTGACTTCTAGCCGTATATACTTTTTCGCTGTGCAGACCTGTGTATTTTTTACATTGTATCTTTTGGATCCTGACCTGCACCTGCATGTCTGTTCCAATTAATTGTTGTGGTTTTATGTCAACAGTTTTCTCTCCTTTTTCCACAAGTGTCTGACAGTATCAATACTAGAACAGCTGTTAATGAAGCAATATTACTTTGAAACAACAGCACTCTTGGATGGCCACTACTCTCCTCTGAAAAGAAAAAGAAGAAACAAACTTACCAACTATTACAACGCCTATGAACAAGCTGGTGAGTATCCGGACCATCCAAAACAGCCTCTGACCGTACAAAAAGACATCATGAGATTGTTATTGAATTAAAAACCTTACAGCATGCATGAGTTGGAGTTGGAGCTTGCACTTACAGACTTCCCACGTATTCCTGGCAGGATAATAAGGAGACTCAATGCGAGCACAACAAAAACCAGTATAACAGTGATCAAGCGTCCACTGAAGATGAACGAGGTCCTTTGTCGTCGGTAGAATGGGTAAATGTCATCGTAGAAACTCATCTTAGCTCCTTCACTTTGCGTCGCGGCTCGGACTAGATAGTGCAACAGAGAGGACAGTGTTAGCGGCAGGGATCTCCATTACCTTTAGATCCAGAGATAAAATGAATCTATTCTTTCAAAGGAGGAGAGGTGGAAGGCTGGCATTACAGCAACTTTGTAACATCTCACATGGCAAGTGTTGCATGTGTAAAACCTTATCAAAACACGATCTGGTACAGGTGACATATGCAATAAAGACATGCATGTAGACATTCAACATGTAGACATTCAACATGCATGTTGAATGTCTACATGCATTCAACATGCATGCATTGAAGTCATTACAATGACTTCAATGTTAAAAGATGCAAAGAAACTGTTACCTATTGTCACATAGTCGTACAAGGCAGCAGCATCAAAACAAGTGTATATCAAGTTGGTCAGATAATGTTTTCAATCACGGTCTTACCTGTTGGTTCCAAAATCAATGCTGTGAAGAGTTTGTCAGTGCCTCTTTTATACCCGCTGGACCGTTGTGTCCGGAGTAGGAGGATGCATTGAGTGGACTCCTGAGGCAAAGGAGGTGTGACCCACGAGAGATAACCATTCCCATTTGGGCACTAGGGTCACAGACAAGTTGTGAAAAAGATGATTTAGCTTTACTCAGTTTCTTACCAGCACCTGAGCTCCTTCACACTGTGAGTAACACTTTTTTTTTAATGTTGTTTTATAAGAACAGAAATTAAATATATATATATATAATTGCATTGCAATGGTTTACATTTTAAAACTTAGTTAAAAGTAACAATAAAACAACAACACTTTGAGACATGTTTTAACAGGAGCTCAGCTGTTTGTTACCTGCTCTAGGAGCTCTCCACTGATCTCGCTTTGTCGACTGACTTCAGAAGCATCTCTCGCATCAATGGCTGTGCGTACATTTCTTTGGAGTGTCTGTGCAGTGACTGTTTTCGTGCTCAAACTTGTCCACTGTAAGTAATAAAAGACTGACATGACATTTAAGCAAAGTAAGAAAATCATAATTTCTAACTCCACCTGGCAGTTTCGTGCAGTGAGGGGGCATGGGAAGTCCCTCGCTTTGATGGCTGGTATAACAGTCTGGCGTGTCCCAAACGCGGAGCCGTCGGTAGGTCCTTGAAAATACAGTAAAACAAAACAGACGCAGTAATTTGTGACCGCTCGGCTGCCGTACTCACCTGGACCGCTCTGAACCATAATGTGCAGGCTCTCACCTCGTGCGCCTCCTGCCCGCGCGCTTCTGGGACGGAGTGTATCAGCCCATCCAAGAGCCGCAGCTGCCCAATCCCCGGGCCCTAAGCCGTGCACTCACCCAGGGGCCATCGGGGCTGCCCTCGAACCGAAATCAGACCGTGCTGTCCGTATTCTTTGGTAATTGTGTGCAAATTTAAAGCATAGTAAACCTACGCCATTTCTATCTTTCAATCTTGAAACAACATAGCCTACCAAGTTGCGCAGACGAAAAGGTTGCAATAATGTATGGAAATAATTTATTATTTATTAAGGATTTTTTTACATTATTATTGAATGTCTGTGCTAATTAGATTTCACATTTTACATAATCTATCTAATCTTTCATCTTGACAAATTGATCCATAACCTTTTGCACTTGCACAAATGAATTGTGTGTATGTTCTTGACATTATAGGATATCATGTCACTTTTGAAATGTTCGATTCCCGAAATCATGGATGTCCACCAGAGTTCATGAACATCCCAGTGCCAAAAGGCGATCCCATTTTTGACCCTGCCTCCACTGGCAAAGTTCTGCTGCCCTTCCAGAGGGGCACGTGGACTGAAGAATCAGGACAGAGTCCCAGCAACCCTCGCATTCAGGTATAAAGACAATTCAATGACCATTAATACAGTAACATTTCATATAGCCCTATGTATCTACGACAACCCTGCAACTCTTGATGTGGTCTGTAATCACAAATGCTGTGCAGGTAAACTCCGTAACTGCATGGATTGACGGCAGCTCCATCTATGGCCCCTCCAGCTCTTGGTCTGACTCTCTGAGGAGCTTCTCTGGAGGTTGCTTGGCTTCAGGCTCTGAGCGGGATATGCCACGTCAGGAGTCGGGACGCAGGTTCATGTGGAGCGCCCCGGACCCCTCGACCAGGGAGCATGGACCGCTTGGCCTCTTTGGTGAGAAATTTCAATCCATTCAGCTACACAGAACAATATTATCTTGCAGTGCTTCAAAACTCGCTGCTTGCATAATTCAGCAAACACCATCAAGGAAACTTCTATAAAGTTCTTGTCTACCTTTATAAAGATCTCCAGGTTATACTTGAGTGTCTGCAGTGCTATAGTCAGAAGTTTGGATAATGCTTCCTTGATTTATTTTGGAAAATGTAGCAGATTTCTCTGAATCTCTTTTTATGCTCCAGTTTCCCCCTTCAACCCAAAACCATGACCATGACCTGGCTCCAAATCTCGATCCGGTGTGCATTTACCACTACAATGATACTTTAGGTAGAAGTCTTTGCAGGGCATAAATTATGAATTGAAAGTATTGTACAAATGCCACCAAGCAGTTGATGATTACCCACTATCTGTTTGGACGGGGAGCCTTCCGACACCACAATGTTGTTATGTATTTTTGTTTTGTTTATTTTTGATGTTTGTTTGGGTTGCAACATCGATACTGCACAGTTGCATCAAATGTTTTTCGCACATTTCTTGCAGGTCAGTTCTGATCAATGTCGGCGTGGACGAGCATGAGTCACACAGGTCATATGACACGCTGTGACACTGCGAGAGTATAATTGTTGTGAAAATGGTTTGTCAGCCTGACCGCAGTAAATCCCTCTCTCTATGGCAGAGCTGAAGCCTCACAGTCGAGCTGAAACCCATTTTTTGTTGGTGCAGGCCTGCAGTTATTGTCAGGGGCAGGGGGCGAGGGAAGTTTTCCTATTGTTCTTTCTCCGTTCGAGGATTTTGGAAACAAGAAAATCATTGCACTATTACATGAAACAAATTTGTATATAATTTAAGTAAATGTATTTACACAAGCCAGAAATAATACAGAAATAAAATAACGGTAGTGTAGCCATGCGGAATGTTATACATTCAACGTTACCTAAGAAATCTGCAATTTTAGGGGAAATCTTGGCTACAAATTCTTATTGGAATTCACCAAGAGCAACAAACAGAACCGATTTCATGAAAGTCCTTGGTGACATCAAGCATGAAAATAAGAACGTTAACCAGTTTAGCGATCATGAAACGTTGACAAAGTGCTCTCTGATCCAGTTGGATTTGAATACATATGCATACGTGTGTGCACAGAATTGAACTACATTTGGTTTTATGCTTTATCTTTCTTTTCTGTTGCAGAGTTGGGCAATGCCTGGGCCAATGAGAACATGTTCACTGCAGCAGAAGGGATTATATGGTTTCGCTACCACAATTATGTCGCCTCCACGCTGCTCCAGGAACACCCAGAGTGGTCAGACGAGAGGCTCTTTCAAAATGCCAGGAAGACGGTTGTGGCCACATTGCAGGTAAGAGGGAAAAGTCCTCCCGTAATCCCCTCGCGACGCAGGTGCAGCCTTAATTTGCAGTGTGGACGCGGAAGAGGTTGCATCAACACCAGGTGGTCGTGGAGGAAAATTGCTGGTTATTGTTGAAGGTTGAGCGCACCGTGTCATGCCTGTTTGACCACCAGAGCTCTGTGTAATATCTGAACAATGACAAAGGCCACGCAATTTCATTAACAAGCTGAAATGTATACCTCAACATCATCCACTTTTTGCCTTTCAATTGGTTCAGAGGATTCAGTGCTGATATAGAGCTTTGTATTAGGGTAATATGTAAACGTATGTAGACTTTCTAAATGCCTTCTGTAATAAACCAAAACAATAGAATAATAAAAGACATGTACATATCAACTTAAAAAAAAATCCCCAAATGCACAATCAACATGGTATTTATTGCCTTGACAAATCAAAATAATCCATCAAGACTTAAGAAAATTGAATGAATGCCTTGGCCAGAACAATACGTTTTGGCTTTTTCCAAGACATAAACCAGGGATGAAACAAGCTTCAAATTGAAATGAAATAACTTGCTCCAAAGGAACCCGTGCAGCCATTATATTATGTTGGATAATCATTATTTTTCCTCCTTTTCCCCCATCAGAATATTGCTGTCTATGAGTGGCTGCCTTCATATCTGGGAGACAAAAAGCTCAGTGCTTATCCAGGTAAGAATAAGCCGGCGTACGTGTGTGCACAAGTGGAGGTGAGCAGGTAATGCACCGGTGACCACAGTCGGCCTGGTGTGTTTCAGCGCCGTTTGACGAATAGCACCGTGTCAGCAAAACATCACTGACTCTTTCTGAGCGGAGCTGATACGGACATTTCCGTGAAGAAATGTAGAGGAACAATAGCGGAGCACCACAATGCCTAAAATACTTTCCGCCCTTTTTGTTGCTCATGCAGCGTATAAGTTTATAATTTGTCTATAAAGTAGGGCACAAAAATGTAGGCCCTTATGTGCAGTCTCGTCTGTCGGCCTCATATCTTGTTCACATTATAAACAGCGGTTATTTTTATTTTCATATTCATCAAATATTTATCTTTGCAGGTTATCAGAAATTTGTTGACCCTGGAATCTCTCCTGAGTTCCAAGTCGCAGCGGCAAGATTTGGTGTCACAATGGCCCCATCTGGTGTTTATATGAGGTACTTTATACACATATATATATATATATATATATATTTTAAACCTCTTACCCCCCGCTTTAACTGAAAGCATTTTCTCCAGTTCAGCTTTACCCTAATCTAAAAGCTTCTGGACGGGGGTTTACAGCCTATAGGCCAGTGTAACCCTCATATGAAAGCTAAGACCTGCGAAAATGACCATCTTTTGATCACATTTTTAAAGGGTTTTTGCTTTTTCATCTTTCAGTCAGTTTTTCACAGCATTTTTGTCAAATTTTTTGTCACTCTTTTGTGGCCTTTATGTTGCTTTTTCATCGCTCTTTAGTCGTGTTTTTATTGTGTCAGCACGTTTCTGTCACTCATTTACTGCTTTTTTGTCACATTTTACATCTTCTTTTTCGTTGCTATTTTGGTGCTTTTTTTCCAGAAACTTTTACATTTGGGTAAAGCCAAACTGAAGAAAATGTGTTTGATTCAGGTGGGGGATGAGAGGTTTAAATGATTTGATTTCACTATATACTAAGGTAACACAATTTCATATATTCAAGGAATAAAACCTGTCAATTTCGACAAATTCTGAACTCGGACGGGAGCTCTTCTCCAGCTGTACGTCTGTGCAACAGCTTCTGGAGTCGCCAGGTAATCGATATGAGATCTAAGCACTGGTAAACTGTCTACTGTAACATAAAAAACATATGTTTTAGAGCCCTAATATGCAGACGAGCCAAGATGTTGATGAGCTGCTGATGGGAATGGCTTCACAAATTGCTGAAAGAGAAGATAATATAGTAGTTGAAGATCTCAGAGGTACGGGAGTTTTGGTGTTGTATTTTCTAAACAAATACTAGCAGTTCTTGTGATTTTTATGTAACATGTTAAAACATAGACCTGTCATTCTCACATTGTTTTAGATTTTATGTATGGGCCTCTAAGATTCTCACGGACAGATCTTGTGGCGCTGACCATAAACAGAGGAAGAGATTTTGGCCTGCCCACTTACAATGAAGTCAGAAAAGCTTTTGATCTGCCACCTTTGAAAACTATTGAAAGAATAAATCCTGAACTCAATCGCACTGACCCCCAAGTAAATAAATGTTATCAAATACCACTCATCATTTATGCAGCCCATTCATTCATATTATATGTTCATAGATTGTTTTGTGCATTTTTCCAACAGCTACTAAAAGACATTACAGCGCTGTATGATGGAGATATTTCTAAGCTGGAGCTCTTTGTTGGGGGAATGCTGGAGTCTGTGGATGGTCCCGGTCCCGTTTTCTCAGCCATTATCCTGGACCAGTTTGAACGCATCCGAAATGGAGACCGCTTCTGGTTTGAAAATAAACAAAACGGGTAAAGTCATGCCTTGCGGCGTGTAAGTCGCGTGTCTTGTGGTGGTATAGACCTAGAGCTGTTCTTAACTGGGTTTTGGTCATCATTCTTTGGTCTAATAATGGAGAGACTCCATTATATCAGTCTACTTGTGTGTCAAGCATCCATCATTTTCATTATTGTATTTTTTCCAGTGTGTTCACAGATGAAGAGATTGAGACGATCCGCAACACAACATTTCATGACGTCATTGTGGCGGTCACAAACGCCGATTCCACAGATATACAAGACAATGTGTTCCTCTGGGGAAAAGGTCCAAATGAAATACATTGACACGACAAGAGTTTACACGTGCATGCTGTTTCAAATATGTGTTGTCCTCAGGCGACCCGTGTCCTCAGCCTACACAGCTATCTGCATCAGCACTCCAGCCCTGCACCAACGCCACTAAACTTAATTACTTTGATGGAAGCAAAGCTGGATTTGCAATATTTATTATTGTCCTCATCCTCTTTCCTTTTGGTAGGCATTACGTTTAATTATGTGTCTGTTCGTGTTGTGATTTAAAAAAATATATATATTGCCAAATTTATTTCCTTTTGCAGTGAGCTTACTTGTGGCCTGCGTGGTGGCGTTACTAAAGAAATACAAATATACTAAATTCCAGGGAAGAAGGCACACTGTTAATCGGACAGATCAGCCCACGGTGGGAATCCCAGGTATCTTTTCAACTCCTCCAATTCCTGAAATGGTTAAATCAATACATCAACTAATATAGCCGTGTATGAACAGACATTTACCATCACAAAACCGTTGAAGGTGTTGTTAATCCATGTATTTTTATTCAATTTTTCCAAAGCTTATGAGTGGCAGGGCAACAGGAAGCATCTCCTTTTGGTCAGTGTAGAATTTGACGAGAAAAGCCGAGTCCAGGTATTCGACAGGACAGGACCTGCCCTCCGCACCCTGCATGTGGGAAACCAGAAGTGTCTGGACATTATTTTATCCAGTGACTGTCAAAGGAAAGCTCTCCTTCTCAAAGTGCCCAAGGAGTACGATCTGGTAATAATATAATATATATAATCTAAGTATCCTTCTTGCCTTGCAGGGCAATACTTATAATGATTATACTACAAAATATTACTCAGAAATAAAGTCTATCAGACACAATGACGCATAGTTACCTTTACCAAGCTTTAGTCATATTTGAAAGGAGATATTCATGACATAAGTACCGCTTCTAAAGTCCTTGCATACCCATATATTGTATGTCCTTCTACACCGTTGGGTTATTCCCAAAGTAGCTACCGTCTAATTTAAGAACACATGTTTACGCACACCCATATGTCCCACTTATAACACCTTGCTCTTTTGCTCAATGTGCAGGTGCTGTTTTTTGATGATGAGAGTTTGCGTTCGTCATTCGTCAGAAATCTCTGCCTGGAGTCACCTGAGGCCGCGGGCTTCGGGCAAAAGGTGACAGTGAGGGAGATGAGAGAGAGGGACCTGCTGAGAGAGGCTCTGACCAAAGAGCAGCGGGAGCGGATCGTGGAGACCTTCATCCGACAGGCTTTCTCCAAGGTAAACGCTTCCTTCTACGGTTTACCTCTTCGGCTGCTCTGCACGCCAGCACAAGGTTTAGGGGTCAACCACAAACCGTCGTCAAAGTCGCCTGAGGTTCATTTGCCATCATGTTTGCCCAAATAACGAATTGTTTTCCTTCATGGTGACAACATGCGTACTTGTCACTAACCACATTGACATCAGTGACATTAGTAAGGCCGCTTCACCAACAATGACTGACCCTTTGTGCGTAACTTTCCTCTTAGAGTAAATCTCTTTAAGTTTACTCGTGTAACTACTACTAGTTGAAAAAGGCCCATTGTGTAGATTCAGACCACCACAGAGTTGGTGTTGTCAATCCTTGCTCAACCCAATGCAGTCATTGTGGACAAGACAATTTGCTCATCTTTCCTGCTCATTCAGAAAAATCACTTTGTTGTCCATTCCTCTGACCTCGTGTGTGGTGGACACTCACCACATTGACATCAATGATATTGTAAAGCCCCTTCAATAACAATGGCTGCCTGTCCCTCTGTGCACAGGTTCTGGAGATAGACCGGAGCAGTGCTGGGGACATGAGTGGAGTGTCACATCAAAAAGCCAAAGAGGTCCTTCAGTGTGAGCTCACGGCGTCGGAGTTCGCTGAAGCCCTGGGCCTCAAACCGGACTCTCTGTTTGTGGACTCCATGTTCACATTGGCAGATAAAGACGGGAACGGTTATCTCTCTTTTCAGGAGTTTCTCGATGTCATTATTATTTTCATGAAAGGTAAACAAAAGTTAATTTGCAAAAACACATATGTGCCAGTGAATTACACAAACACGTACCCTATTTTGCTTGTGATTTTCTCTTTACTACTGTACTACTACTTTTAATGCTTAGATAGATAGATATTCTAGTGCAATAAATACTCCTTGACTGAACCACTGAACTTTAGTTTCACTGGGATCAACCATTTTTACCACCTCAAGCTTGTAAATGGCCTGTGCAATTGGCTTTACATGTCATTGTACTTTTTATACTGCCTTATTTACTGCTTTTTACAGGTTCCTCTGAGGAAAAATCCAAGTTAATGTTTGCGATGAACGACATTGATGGAAATGGTTTCTTATCGAAGGATGAGTTTGCCAGGATGCTCAAGTTTGTCTCGTGTTACTGGTATTATTGAATTACTTTTTGCGGTTTTTGTTCTACTTTATTTCTCATACTTTTCTTTCAGATCGTTTTTTGACATTTCTAATGGGGCTTTGTCCAAAACCCAGGCGGATGAGGGCATTAAAGCCCTGATGCAGGCCGGGGGATTTGAAAACAAGGAGAAAATCACATGGCAGGACTTCCACTTCCTTCTGCAGGACCACGAGAAAGAGCTGCAGTTCGCCCAACTAAATGTTAAAGGTGTCACCCCAAATAAGATAAAAATTGCACAAACATCTAATCTTCTTGGTGCTTGTTGTCAGATAGTTGTATATAAGATGAGGCAATAAGAGAAGTTTAGTATTTGAAGCATGAGAAATAGGCTAGTAGCCTATAAGCAGTTGATTAAATTAGTTTATAGGATAAATGGTTATAGATAGGCAGTGGTAACAAAGCAATAGATGATGCATACGGGGAGGGAAGACGCCATTACTGCTGGTTCTAATAGGAATATAGTGAATACGATGTGGATCACAGGTTTGTTTATCTTTGAGGATGGTCTGAAAAACTCATACCATTATAATACATCATTGTGCTTTAATGTGCTAATGTTTTGGCTTGGTCATGTACCTCTCATTGGAGCAGGGATGGAGAAACAGGGCCGAAAACGTTTCAGTAGGGATCAACGAGTGTCATTCATTTGCCCTGCCAACAGGTACACGGACGAATTAATAGCTAAGGCACTACTGTTGTGAATTATATTCAATCAAACGTGTCTCTTTGGTTTGTGCAGCAATCCAAAGTCAGAGGGTTCAGAGCTGCGCAGGAGGAAAATGTATGTTTTTACTCACACCTCTTATGGATCTAATATTGTCGACCCCATATAGGGACAGCATCTAATTAGGCACCAAATTTAGCTCTAAGCGTGTAGCTGCTTTGCTGAAACAACGATCCCACTGTGTAGTTTGCCACCAATGATGGCATGTCATGTTGCGCTTTACTTAACTATGACTACTAAAGGATAATGTCTGTGTAAGTTCTCAAGTAAGTTCTCAGACGCGTTACTAAAGGATAATGCTTTTTGCAGCCCCGTGTCCACATTTCTTGGTAATTTATACATTTTACACTAAATTACGTGGTGTTGCTTGTATCCATGTAATTACCACGTTATTACATTTTTAGGTAGCGTACTATTTATGTCAAACTACAATGCTGTTACTGTGCTACAAAGTAACATGTTACCAGTTGTTTTAACAGTATGATGAATGAAACAATTAATTTATGTATTGATTGTATCAATTTTAGGCTTCATGTTAAAACCCCAAACGTCTATGTGAAGCCGAAACGCGAGCAGTATGTAAAGAACCCTGTGCAACAGAAGGTGCAACAGTTCAAGCGCTTCATCGAAAACTACAGACGCCATATTGTCTGCTTCCTGTTTGTGTACGGCATCACGGCTGGCGTCACCATAGAGCGATGTTACTGTGAGTTGCACCTGTCAATTTAGTACTTCTCTATTTGTTTGGATGGAGAACATGCTGTTACATTCTACATGCAAATAATGAATAATCTAGAGAAATATAAGCCAAGGAAACTGTTGTAATGGTAGTTCAGTTTTGTTGCTTGGATGCACTGCAAATTCCTAGTATTGTCTGTTTTTCTGTGTGACCTATTCCTACGACTCTCTCCACAAAACCTGCACAGACTATGGCGTACGAGCTCAGGCCACTGGGATGCCTGAAGTCTCCGCTGCAGGTGTCATTGTGGCGCGAGGGTCGGCTGCGGCCATCTCTTTCCTGTTTCCCTACATGCTCCTCACCGTGTGCCGTAACCTCATCACCATGTGCCGGGAAACCTTCCTAAACAGATACATCCCATTTGACGCCGCCATTGATTTTCACAGGTTTATGGCTATGACTGCTGTTGTCCTGTCAGGTTAGAGACCCATGCCTCCTCCTTACTACTAAATGGGAAATGCACTTTTCTCCCTCTAAGTTTGAGAAACACTGGGGTAGCAGGGCTTCACAGTCTGTACAGTGGGGGGCAGTAACGTTATGTTCTCTGACTGCTTTGTTTCTCTCTCAAATACAGTTGTCCACACTCTGGGACATATCATCAATATCTACGTCTTCTCGGTCAGTAACCTCAGCATCCTGTCCTGTCTGTTCCCCAAAGTCTTCAACAACAATGGGTATGTAGTAAATTCTACATATGTACATTTTACCAACGACACTTATTATAAATTGATTTACTAACTTTTCAAAATTATAGAACGTTTTTCAATACAATTACAATATCTATGACTTTCAGGTGATTAGCTTCATCCAAAATGTTCTTTTTGTTCTCGCTCTAAAACTGGACCATTTTTGTTATAGGTCAGAGCTTCCTCCCAAATGGTCCTGGTGGTTTTTTGAAACTGTCCCAGGTAAAATTTCAAACAAACTGTTTTCCGAGTGCATTGTTGATGGATGTTCATGTGTGCCCTATGTTTTTCTTACATTTCTCTCCAGGGGTAACTGGGATCCTGCTCCTCATTGTGTTTTCAGTTATGTACGTTTTTGCCTCGCACTATTTCCGTCAGATCAGTTTTCGTGGATTTTGGATTACGCATTACCTTTATGTCATTGTGTACATTCTGGTAAGTGTATGCCTTATAAAAACAAACATTCTTCTCCAAATCCTGAAAGGTTTTGTTCAGCTTTGTTTCCCACTCACAGACAGTGATTCATGGCAGTTTCGCATTGCTCCAAGAGCCTCGTTTCCACATCTTTCTGATCCCTCCTGCATTGCTGTTTTTACTGGACAAACTCATTAGTCTGAATAGAAAGAGAGTGGAGATCCCAGTCATAAGAGCCGAGCTACTGCCCTCAGGTAGTATCATAATCGTACCATCAAACCAGTATCTTTTTTTTTTGAGAAAATCTTTAAATGGCCATTTGGAATTATAATTATGTAATTAGTGCAATAAAAAGGCGACTAATCAAAAAATATTATATTTAGCAGACATTTACATTGTAAAAAGCGATCCTTACAAAGTTGGTAGTCTATTTTGTTTAAGTATATTGTTTTGCTTGCTTCGCCTCCAGGTGTGACACATCTGGAGTTTAAAAAACCTCAGGGCTTTGTGTACCGTTCGGGACAGTGGGTGCGTATCGCCTGCCTTGTGTTGGGCACAGATGAGTACCATCCCTTCACCCTGACGTCTGCGCCTCACGAGGAGACCCTGAGCCTGCACATCCGCGCCGTAGGACCCTGGACTAGCCGCCTCCGGGACATCTACACAGAGGAAAGCCTGCTGGAGTTTGGGGCCTATCCAAAGGTGTGCCTTATTCTGTTCTATAGATTATTCAGCAACGAGTATTAGGCAGTAAAGATTTTTCTTAGTTTGCTTTATTAATTACAGATTTATTTTGTTGAGCATAGGATTAATTTTTTATTTTTTTTATTTTTACCCTTGTGTGCTTCCATGGTTTAGATCTGGTAGTACTTTAAGGTAATGACAATTGTTGAGGTTCAAGCTGACTTGAACCTCAAAATTTTTTGTTGAGGTTCAACAAGCGGCTTTTTCCCAAAGGTTGTCTAAAGTCATACTATTGTATATGTTTAATATTATCCCCAGCTCTACTTGGACGGTCCGTTTGGAGAAGGTCATCAGGAGTGGGTAGACTTCGAGGTGTCTGTCCTAGTCGGAGGAGGAATAGGAGTCACACCATTCGCTTCAATCCTGAAAGATCTGGTGTTCAAGTCCTCCATCAAATCCAAGTTTCTGTGCAAAAAGGTATAACAACCACAATAAAATCATAGTGTTCTTAGCCATGTTCTCCCAATGTCCCCATCATGCCAGAGGTCTCCACTAAAACATGGCCCCTTCTGGGACCAAGACTTCTCCAAATAAGAGATTCTGAATGCGTAGTCTGGTAAATAATATAAAGGGGAAATAAAACAATAGACATGACAATAACATAGCCATAGATTCTCTATTACTACAGGGAGATGAGTCAGGGTCTTATGAGTACAGCATTTGATTGACTTCCTTTTTTAAGAAGCATTTAAGATGATTTATTGTTGCAGGTGTACTTTATCTGGGTGACCCGTACGCAGCGTCAGTTTGAGTGGGTTTCAGACATCATCAGGGAAGTGGAAGAGCTGGACACTCAGGAGCTGGTCTCTGTGCACACATACATCACGCAAGTGGCTGAGAAATTCGACCTCCGAACGACCATGCTGGTGAGGACCGACTGACAAATAGGTTTAGTCAGAAACTATATAAAAGGAGCCATTTTTTTTCAAACAATAAAATATTATCCAGTAAATGCAAGTCGATACAATGGCAAAGATAAATTAATCATTTTAGGTAATAGCATTTGTAACTTTTGCTGAAGCTTAGATATTGTTTTTATGATTGTATTTAATTTTGTATCGAAGCCATACAAAAAAGTTTTGTAATTTGTTTCACTTACCTTCCAAATAGGTTACAAAGGTTATAAATAATACAACATGTAGCCTAGTGAAGCGAAGTGGCTATTGATTGAACCAATGTATAAAGGAATGCCTGACCCTCCATTTGCTGATAAATGACCTAATACTTCTCGCCTGTGTACTATTGGACTCTGTATCATACCCTTTCAAAAGACATTAAATTATACTTAACTATGAAGGCCAGACATTCTATAAATGCAATGTGATTCATTTTGAAGAAATCGCCTTAAGTTGAACCATAGCTGGCTTTGAAATCTAAAAGGGGGTTGGCTGAGTTTAAGGCTTGAACGAATAATCAATTTATTTTTCCGATGATTTAGTTGAAAAATGACCATATGAACTACCCAATGGAACTACCCAATGAAAAAATACATGTAGTATCTATGTTTCTATAGCCATGATCTGTGGGTCATACAAGCGGTCAAAGTGGGTTCCCTGTGCAGTGTGGCTGGGCGTCCCCCTTAGAGATATCAGGAGGAGCTAAGAGGGGAGTTGCTGCTCCTCATCATCAAGAGGAGCCAGCAGAGGTGAACACCGTTGGCATCGATTCCAGAGACCTCCTTGATACGCTCTTGGGAAGTTAGAGTGAGGGACGTCTGGGAGTTCCTGCTTTGACTGCTTCCCCCGCAACATGGCCCAGGATAAGCCAAATAAAATAGCTGGATGAAATATTTTGAAATACTAACAGAATGATATCCTGGTTTGGGAATGAAGTGCAAGTGATAATGTAGAAATATGTTATTTTTGGTCAGCTCTATTTTTTCATTACAACTTCTATTTTAAAATCAACGCAACGCCACTAAAATGTATCATATGTCTTTCCCATGCTATCCTGAAAGATGTCCTAATAACTGGTCTTGTCTGTGTGCTGTTGTACAGTATGTATGTGAGCGCCACTTCCAGAAGGTGTGGAACCGCAGTCTGTTCACGGGCCTGCGCTCGGTCACACACTTTGGTCGACCTCCTTTTGTGTCCTTCTTCAGCTCCCTGCAGGAAGTTCACCCTGAGGTCAGCCCTTCATCCATCTTCATCTTCCTCAGCACTCAATACACACTCACACAACCACATAAACAGGTCAATGCTGCAGAAAGGCAATTAACGATCGGCACATACAAGACCCAATAATGCTGCAAGTAAATAGGCTGATCATATGAAATCACAGCATTCTAAAAGGGATCATATCAATCAGAGATATTGCATTCCAAAACTTGAACATTTAATTATTTTGTTCCTACTTAAACCAATTATGCTGTTATTCAATTGCTATATTTTCTAAATTCCTATAGGTGACGAAGATCGGTGTGTTCAGTTGTGGACCTCCAGGACTCACCAAAAATGTGGAGAAAGCGTGTCAGCAGATGAACAAGAGAGACCAGGCTCACTTTGTACATCACTATGAGAACTTTTAATTTTCTCAAATAATTTGACATGTACATTTTGACGATATGGAGTGATTTGCATTTTGATGATTGCTTTTGTTGGCATTTTGGAAAACAAGCGAACTATGGAAATCATACTCCATCAGAGAACTCTACTAATGTATTATGTTGATTATTTAAATAAAATGCTAATGTTGCTGAGTGTGAAAAGTGTGTATGCAGAGTTTTACTCTTTAGATATAATACAATTTCACCTCTCCAATCAAAGTGTGACCTCTGTGCTTGCGCTTCTAAGCCCATTTAATCTGGATGGACACTGTTCTTGAGCCCAATGGCGGAGTTTTATGTATAGCGCTGTGAAGCAGAAATCCTGCTGATGCCATTTGAACAGGACTCTCCATCACTAATGATGTCAGAGGCGAGAACAGTCCTGAACAAAATGTTTTACTGCTAACTCGGATGATAACATAAAAAATCATCTATCCTTATGTGGGTGCCATTGTGGTTATTTTAATATAAATACAATATGCTTAATTACCACATAAGATGCACATGGTATACATATTATGTTTCATGTTATCAATAATATTCATTAATGTTATAATATTGTACATGGTTTCTGAATAAAGGACATGGACAACAGGCAAAACCTTGATTGCATTAATTTTTTTTTTTTTTTTTGCGTATGACATAACATTATTTAATGGCTTCTCGTGTTGTGATGGTTTACATTTTTCCCGATGTGACGTGAAATGCATCATCTGGACCCACTGAGTCCACGCAGCGCGAACTGATATCCGAGGAGGTACATAAAATCTTAAAATGCTTATGTTGGAGTAACTATTATTGCTAAACCCGTAATGATTTCAATAACTTGTATTATATTTTTGTAAATAGATATGTCGAACTGTCAGGAAGCTGAAATTTGTATTAACCAAAGATAGTAGCAGCTAACGTTACATGGCTAACTTAACGTAATTAACGTTTTATAATAAACCACACTTACTTCGACGTTATGTTTGTTTTGCATACAGATATAGGATACATTTTAAATAAGCCGTTTTTATTTACATTATGTTGCTTTAATATTAGCTAAATCTCGCTATGTTCAGAGCATGTTCAGAGTGCGGCATAGACTCAGAATAATGAATAATTAGCTTGATATAACAGCGCCCCCCTCTGGCCCACGCGCATCATTATTATGCGTGTGCGCTCACTGTGCGCTCGGAGGTCACACCTGTGCTTCATTATTTCTTTATAGACTCCTTCACTACAGTACATTAAGTTCCCCTTTAAATGCCCTTGTCGGCTATTCACTGTATGTTAATGTTTCTCTTTAGCACAGGCTGACAGCAGCACACACCAGGTCACTGCATCTAGCCTAATCATGAATTGTTATTTATTTATTTATTTTATTTTTTTCCTCAGTGAAAATGTTCTTGCTCAAAAGCAAAGCAAATACTGAAATAATTAGTGATTGAACATGAAGTGCCAGGCCGTACCAGCAGAGTGTGAAACCAGTTTAGTCACTAATGCCATTGTGGTGTACCTATGCCCATTACCTGGAGTTGTTTTGACTTTTTAGCCATTTCTGTTGTTACAATTTTTTGTAATATTGAAATTGTATTCTTCTAATGATTTTGTTCTTTTTTTGCACAGGATGCTGAGATTTACTATCAGATGCATCTTAGGATGTAGGTAAGAGACAATAAGAGATAATTTAACATTGTAGATTATGCATAAAATGGATGACACTTTACTATGAGCCTGAGTGTGAAATATGTCTGTGCTGTCTGCGCGTGGTGGAGCCGTTTGCATTGGTGTACTTAAGAGTCTCCTAATCTGCTTAGTCTTGTTAAGTACCCTGCTCCACTCCCGCCAATGTCCAGATTGCCTCGTCCTGCCCCAGTTAAGCGCCTCATCAGACAAACAACAACAAAGCCAGACTCGAGGAAAGAAAAATGTGGCATGTTGGCACATCCGACCTGCTAAAATATGCACCTATCCTCCTCAATTGGGACCTGTGTTGACCGAGCAACTGAAGAAGCTCTCGTGGGTGTCCTCAACGGCAAAATGTTCGGCAGCGGCACTAAGAAGTGGTTTGTGAAAAGGCAAAAGAGGCAGCAGCACTTGTGCGGCAAACGGCTATACTCCAGAAGAAAAAAAAGATGGGCCACAAAGATCTTGAAACAAAATCGGCAGAAGATATTGAACGAACTGGATGTCAACACTGTGCTGCCATATCTGGTCTACGAGAAGGTCTTTTCGTTAGCGGAGTACAAGGAGATACTGTCCCGGGACACCAGTAAGAAAAGGACTGAGGTGTTCTTGGACTGCCTGGCCACTAAAGGTCCCACTGCGTTCTGCTCTCTCTGCTCAGTCCTTGAGGAGGTGCACCCACACCTCCTCACCTGCTTCCTACTGGACGGACAAGGTAACGCTTCTAATTAGCTCCCTGTTGCATAAACGAATTCAAAAGGCGCCGCTGCTGAGCTGAAACCTTATTTGTAAAACACTGTGCATTGATCTGTTGTTGCTACATGCATGCATCCAATGTTTTTTTAACGCTGAAATCATATTTAATTTTCAGAAATTCTAAATAACATATGAAAAGGTGCACAACTTTGCTGTAAGCTGGCTGCACCGACTAAAGCCTGCAAAAATAGCTACTTAAATCAGGAAGGCTGAGGGGATTAGTGAGCCGCCAGCCAGCGCGCCTAACTAGTCACTGACAACATGCCTCAGACGGGGCTGTATTAGTTTACACTGGCGAAGGTTCTCAGACTGTGGGACAGGGACTGGTGTGCAAGCTTCTTCGGAAGACTTGTATGAATCTAAATATACTTTGTGAATTATAATCCTAGATGCTTTGTTTTGTTTAGTTCCGATTTAGTCCTAGTATGCAGGAATCCTAGTTTATTTCAAATGTTGATTAGATAGAAATGAAAACCCTTTTTGGTCCCACAATGGAGAATCGAAGTGTTATATAATACAAAAGTGTGAAACTATTCTAAAATTTTTTTTATTATAACCTAGTAAGTATGTCTTAACAAAACCAAGTTTAATTCCATACAAGTCTTGATTTACAACTAGTTAAGTTCTATCTAGATAGATGGTTCTGCTTTTGTTTAGACCAGGTTCAAATCTGGCTGAAGTTCCAGTTCAAACCTAGTTTATTTTAATGTTATGTTCTGTTTTTGTTCAGTCCTGGTTTTAGTTCAGTAGCCCAGGTCAATCTAATTTCAATGCAATGTGACCGTACATGAAAACCTAAAGGAGCTGTAAAAGCTTTTAGTAATTCTAGATCAATATGCTCCTCTTGCGGTTTTGCCCAGTCAGCAGGATACATGTAAATGAATGTGTGAATATGAATCTGTTTGCAGATGGTGTCCTGGGACGATCCAAGAAAGGGGGGCTCCCTGTTCCCCTCAACAACCAAGTGGGGCAGCCCGTGTGCACTCCTCCCCTGTACACCGACCCTCTGTTTGACTCAAGGTAAACGCACCACCTTACACATTACCTGCTAGCCTTGAATGCTGATGGTGTCGTCATTCAAGGATTGAAAAGCCTTTTCCACTTGAACTGCGCAGAACCAATTTCAAATGTTGACATTAATGATAGCTTTGTCACTTCATATAATAGATACAGTAGAAAGGTACTGAATGTTATGTAATTTATAATCCATTATTCAAGCTTTCTTTTTCACTTATTTTTTAAATTCTGTACTGAATAAGACATCTGACATTAAAATCTTTACCAAATTCAAATGTGAGAAAAAAAAATCTATGTTAAAAGTTGATTTAAAGTAATGTATCATGAAATCTTGCCCCATCTCCAAAATACCATCCCCGAAAGCTACAGGCACACAGAACCAGATGCTCATAATAAAACTTTAGGTGTTTACAACACGCAAACATTTCCAGCATCCATTTCAGAGACATGGAAAGACTTATTAGTGGTTACTAGACACTGTTTCAAGACTGTGAGATCACCGTAGCTTCTTTGTAACAAGTGAATATTGAGCTGCTTTACAGTTTTTGCCCAATGCTTGAGCACACTTCGCTCATTGTGCCAAAACTTTTCTACACACAAGAAAACATGACACAACAATGGGAAATATACCATTCACATCTGTGTCAAATTGAAACTCTACTATGAAAACCTAAACTCTGCTATCAAAACCTAACATTCCTTTTTCAAAATGTAACTCTGATGACAAAACGACACACACTTGCATCATATGCTACTTTATATAAAACACTGCAGTCTTTGATCTTCAGTTTTTTCAGAAGCATATTTTCAGGAGGCACATTTTCAAACAACCAAAAAAGAAAATAGGCCTACTCGATATTGTACATTGCAGTAAGAAGAACTCAGATAAAGCACACACAAAAAACTGTAATAGAAAAACACTATACTGTTAACAGAAAATCATGGCAATTGTGCATAATGGGCTCATGGATCCATGGATCCGTCTGTTGGAGTCTGGCCACAGGATCTCATCGACATCGCAAGCAATGTCTTCTCCCTCTGGGCACCGTGGAAAATATCCCTTTGCAAGTCGAAACCATCCATGCTTGCAAAGTTCTTGAAATGGCTGAACTAAGGGCTTTTTGTAGCTGGCTTATTGGTGTTCAGTTTTGCAAGTCAGTGCCTTCAGGTGTGTATTTGAGTGGTTGCAATTACCCGATGTGTTTTGTATTGTGGATACATGTGTTTTCCAAATGGCGCCCTGAGATTTCATTTTTGAACGAAGTGTATGAAATAGTGTGTAGTATGCAGGACCAAGTGTGTTGCATAAAGGAGTAAGTGTGTTACAGAATTGCAACTAGAGTGCAAAGCAGCGCTTTTGTTTAAGGTATGGGTACATGTGTTTGAGGTATGGGAACAAAAGCTTCAAGTTGTGTTACTTTAGTCTAAGCATGGGTCTATAGTGTTCAAGCAACGGGCAAAAACTGTAATACTGGTTACAATACTGGTAAAATTCCTAGTTTGTAAACCTTGTTCACAAACCTTGGCAATAAAACGAATTCTGATTCTGATTCTGATTCTGAAAATGTTTTCTGGAAAATTCAAGTTTTCAATTAAAAGCCTTTTAAATGTTTTAGAGTCAATCACACCGAAGAAATGCTTATGAGGTTCGATTGGAAGGGAGTTTTATAGACTGTAATGTTCAGACCAGATTTGACACATCAGAGGTCGGGGAACGGGTAGAAATGACAGGGCAGACAGGCTGAAATGCTCTGTAGACCATTCAGGAGACCTCTGTAATGTATGACAGCAAAGTCAGCATGGAGACATGGCTGTCCCAGCTGTCTGTGCCCTCTCACACACACACAACAAGGAAAAAAAATACCAAAAAAAAAATACAACACAAAATAACAAACACAGCAAGCAGAATTGTCAGTCGCAGATGTGCCACGAAAGATGCAGCATCAATTCAAGGCAGAGTAAGTCAGTTATTTTCGCATATACTTGCTAAATTGTCCTATGGATTTAAGTAGACTTTTAGTAGATTTTGCCTGTACAGGAGTTGTCCAACTTCAATGAAGGTACTTGAGTCATCCTCTGTACTCAGTAGTTGAAGTAGTTCTTTGTGGAGTTTTCAAATGTTTTCTTCCTTCTGCTTCTTCACTCAAAAATGCCATTCTGACTGTAAAAACCTTTTCACCCATTCATATTGAAAGTAATAATGTTAACGAAATGTACGGTACATCGGCCAATAGATGGATAAAGATGACATTTTTAGGAGTGTTTGCGCCTTCTTCCTGAGATGTGATGTTGTATATTCAACTCGCCTTCACTTGTGATTCGCTTAATGTGCTGTGGAGGTTAAGTGTTGCAGGCGAGGTTGCTGCGTGTTGACTCAGACACGACGTTATATTTGCTCACTACAAGGAGAAGTGGGACAGAATGTGCCTCGAGTCAGGGATGCTTGGTTTCCAAATTTGAGTGCCACTGAGAGTGCTTGTTTGACAGAGTGAAGTGTGAATCTGCAGTGGTGCTTGAAGTCAAATAAGAACATGTGTGTGTGTGTGAGTGTGTGTGTGTGTGTGTGTGTGTGTAAATTTGGCAGTTATCATGTATGGAGTGGCTGCCAACATTTTCAAAGTCAAATTTCTTATTTTGTAAGTAAAAGCATTAAGTGCATTCTGTGTATTCCTTGCATCTTGAACCTGTACAGAGCATTACAATTTAGAAAAGACTGAACTGGAACCTAATCCAGAAATTGCATTTCAGAACATGCTTGCCTCGCATTGAGTTGCCTTGTGTACGAAATGCGCGGTATAAATAAAGTTGCCTTGCCTTGCCTTGTAGTTGCCTAAATGGTTTGCAACTTCATACGACCCTATGGAGACAGTATATTTAGTGAATAGAAGAGGACGTGATACCTAGTACCTTCTATCCTGCTGTTTGTGAATTGCAACCACTCAGAATTGCAATTTAGACTCACATTTTGCAAATAATCTTGCCACCTTAATGTTTAGCATGCCCTACAGAATGTCAACGGAGAAATATAATGCATTTATAAAAAAATATATCTTGGTATGTTTTGCCAGGGCACCAAGAATAAATGGCTGCCGTCTCACGTGTAGTGACAAAGTTGACTTGCGCACACTTTTCTTGATCCACTGCGCCGGAGGAGATTGATTGTTAGCTCTGAAGGTCCAAAGAGACACCCGAGGTTTATTAGCCAGGCTCTTCGTGTCCGAGTTGAGCTGAGCGAAGGGTGAACATGCCCGTTTTAATCACATCTCTATGTAGACTCGGAGCACAGCACAGAACAGACCCATGTTTCACTGTAAAACCGAATCAGAGCTGACTGCTGTACTTTTTAATGGTGACATTAAACCTCTGCTGATACACTGGAGATCTCCAACACATTAAAGAGATAGGAGGATGTCTTTCTATTGCCAACATTAAACTGAGAGTGCACTTGAGAGGTCAAGGTAATTCAGCTATTGATTGTGACTGTGAAAATATTAATGTTTTTGTATTTTTCCTCTATTGTTTTGGTTGTAACTATTAGATTTTTGGTTGTAACTATTAGATTTTTTACTTCTTGAGCCACTCTCCTGATCTGGAGAGTGGCTTCTTTGTGCAATTAATTGTAGCTTCTCTATATATGCAAATTTGGGAACAATACAAAAAAAAATTACATTTTGGAAAAAAAACAATTCAGGTTCAAACAATATGTATTTTGACTTGCGTTGGTCTGGGGTAAGACAGTCGGACAGAGATGTTAGCTGCTGACTAAGGACGACTCTTAGTCGAGGCTTTTAGAGTTCAGCCACACAGAAATGCTAGTGCAACGTAAAATGGTGAAATTGCACAGAATTTGTTGTGGCAATTGTTGAGACTGTTCCCCACTTTGAGCATGCAAGAGAGGTACAACAGATGAAAATTAGCCTATGACCACAATCCGGCGAGACACGTTTACATTGCCTTGTGTTAACATGAGCTGTTAACCCACAACAAACAACAACAGCCCATCGTTGCCTAGAGCAGTAATTCACACTCACTTTTTTGTTTCGCGTACCCCTTGGGTCATTCATATATAACCCCTTACTTCGAGGATCCTGCCAACATTTTTCTGTGAAAAAGCTGAAGTTATAAAGCAAATGGCTTCCACAAATGGGTAATCCTAAACACGCCTCAAGATCCACCATAGATTACATCACGAGGTGCAGTCAGAAGGCTTTACCGTGGCCTCTTGGCCTTTGCGCACTACTGACCAAGACATAAATTAAGATCTGTGAATGGAACTCAGACAGCCCAGAAATATCTTAGTTCTAGAAGACTTTTGTAAAAGCAAAAATCTCTTGAACTAGAAAATAAAGACTCTTGGCTGCCCAGAAAAGCCTTTAAAGCTGTGATAGTGTCTATAGTATTAACTCTGCGGGGTGCCCAAACTTAAACTTTTTCCTTTTATGTTATTTTGAAAATGTAAAAGGGAATGTCTCATCTGTAACTTCATGACTTTTGGAGATCATGTCATTTTCCTCTTGCTTCTTTGTTCACATTACAGTTTTTGCCCGTTGCTTGAACACTATAGACCCATACTTAGACTAAAGTAACACAACTTGAATTGAAGCTTTTGTTCCCATACCTCAAACACATGTACCCATACCTTAAACAAAAGCGCTGCTTTGCACTCTAGTTGCAATTCTGCAACACACTTACTCCTTTATGCAACACACTTGGTCCTGCATATGACACTCTATTTCATACATAAGACGCTTTGTTCAAAAATGAGATCTCAGGGTGCCATTTGGAAATCACATGTATCCACAATACAAAACACATCGGGTAATTGCAACTACTCAAATACACACCTGAAGGCACTTACTTGCAAAACTGAACACCAATCAGCTACAAAAAGCCCTCAGTTTAGCTATTCCAATAACTTTGCAAGCATGGATGGAGGGAAAGCGAGAGGCAACGGAGCCCTGGAAGTGACATTCGACAAAAACATTTTGGGGGTGAAAAAAACAAAAACAATTTTTTTTGGATGAAATATTATTTTTTATTAAAAAAAATGACACCACAAATTATCTCATTCCCTGGAGATAATATGTGGTAACAGCCTATAGGTACCACCTAAAGATTCTAAAGAGCCAATAGTTTAAAACTGAGGCTGTGGTAGGAAGTCTATGGTTGTAACTACAGTAACAATAAAATGCTGAAAAGATGCTGGGGGAATAATTTTTTTTTTTTTTTTTTTTTTTTTTTTTTAAATAAAATAAGGCATTGTTTTCATGTGAGTAAAAATTGTTACAGGATCAGAAACGTTTCAGC
The DNA here is from genome assembly GCA_021464625.1 of Proterorhinus semilunaris. NCBI lineage: Eukaryota > Metazoa > Chordata > Actinopteri > Gobiiformes > Gobiidae > Proterorhinus > Proterorhinus semilunaris. Next base: position 22,316,927 of record CM038356.1, on the reverse strand, counting down.
AGCATGGCAAATTACTTCCACAGTTTGATTGGATCTTCTTACAAAATTCAATGAGGATAAAAACATACAAAATTCATTTTTAAAACAATTAACATTTGGCAGCTGTTTTTTCCATTTATTTTTATGAATGTGGTATTTACCCATAATGATGATAAGGTTAATTAAAAGTGAAATGTCCCTTGTCAGTTTAGAATTATAGATAAGAATATCTTCAATCGTAAATTGTTCAAGTTCACTAATTTTATTATGTAACCAGCTATGGACATCCTGCCAGAACTTTCCACTAACTGGACAAGAGAAAAATAAATGTTCTGTTTGTTCTGGGTTTTCATGACAAAAGTCACAAGGGTCAACTTCAAAACCAAATCTACCCCTCAGAGTCTCTGCAGATGGATAGTAATTATTAAGAATTTTAAATTGCATTTCTTTTACTTTGGGTGTGACTGGCCATTTTATAAATGTCCAATGTTTTTCTGAAATTGTTGGATTATCTAATATTTTAAGTTTTATCTTCCTATCATAATCATGATAGATATGACTTTTGAAAGCTTTATTTAAATATTTGTTGTCACATTTTTTTTCTGTAATTCTTAATTCTCCTATTTTTAAATGGGGAAGTTTGACTTGGACATTACAAAAAATTATTATGTTTTTAATCAGCTGTATCAAAGCCACTGGGATAGATTTACAGATTTTTCTATAATCTTTCAGAGAACATTGAAAATTAAATTTGTTTTTTAAATCTTGTAACTGTAGAATTTCACCGTTTACATCTAAAATGTCATGTACAAAGATAATGCCTTGGTCAAACCAAAGCTGGTTGAACAAAGACTTTTTGTTTGATACAATTACTCTATTATTCCACAAGGTGGCGCAATGAGGGGTAAAATTATGGGTAAATACCATCTTCCAATGATACAAAACTTGTTTGTGAAACTCAGATAACTTAAAAGGTAGTTTAGAGATTTCAAAGTCACATTTCAACAGAAAATTTAACCCACCAAACTTCTTGAAAATACTTTTTGGAATGTGATACCATATTGAATCTGGCTTAAATAGAAATTCTTTCAGCCATTTTATTTTAAATGTTCCTAGCATTGCCTCAAAATCCACTGTTTTGATACCCCCCCTATTGTAATCTTTAACCAACTGAGATTTTTTAATATAATAGGTCTTATTTCTCCAGATAAATTTGTATAAAATGGAGTTGATTTTCCTCATGCTTTTTGGAGCAATGTAAAGAGATTGACATGGATATATCAGTTTGGATATACCCTCAGACTTGGACAATAAGTTACGGCCAAAAATGGAAAGATCTCTACTGAGCCAGTGGTTTAAAGATACTTGTATTTGATCAATTATTTCTTTCATATTCAGTTCCTCTCTTTGTTTTTCATCTTTAACCATTTTAACTCCAAGATATTTAACTTCTTCTTTAACAGGGATTGACATTATTTCTGTATCTATACACTCATATAACGAAAGTAGTTCGCATTTTTTCATATTTAAACAAAGACCTGAAGCTTTGGAAAAAGTTGAAATTATTTGTAATGCATTGCTAACCATAGATTTATCCCTAAGGAAGAAAACAGTGTCATCTGCAAACTGACTGAGGCGAAATTCGTAATCAAAAAAATGTATACCCTGAAAATTTGGATGATTTATAATCAGATATGCCAAAAGCTGTGTACATAAAATGAACAACATGGGACTAATTGGACACCCTTGTCTTATTCCGCAAGTTATATTTATTCTAGGTGTTAGTCCTGGGTTTAAAGAGACATAACTATAAATATCAGTATAGAACATTTTGATCACTGAACAAAATGTTTTATCGAATCCAAAATGTTCTAAAGTAGAAAATAAAAAATCGTGTTCAATAGAATCAAAAGCTTTGAAATAATCTATAAATAAAATCAGGCTCTCCGATTCCAGAATCGACCGATAGTCCAGCATGTCCAATATTAATCTCACATTATTATGTATACTTCTACCTTTTATAAATGCAGACTGAGTTTCATTTACTACTTTATCAATGACTGTTTTTAATCTCTCAGCATATATTAACGCTAATAACTTATAATCATTGCAGAGCAATGTAATTGGCCTCCAATTGTCTAAATTTGTTACATCTTTCTTTGGTTTGGGGAGTAGGGTTATTATACCAGTTTTCATTGTTGGAGTAAGACATCCTTCTTGTATACAGTCAATAAATGCCTTTAATACCAATTCTTTGATATCTTCCCAAAAAAACTTTAAAAATTCCGAGGTCAACCCATCAATTCCAGGTGACTTTCCATTTCTCATTTTTTTCAGGGCATTATCCATTTCTTGTAGATTTATTTTGTCTTCTAAACTTTTTTTGTCATTCTCCCCAATCCTTTTTATATTGCTCTTAATCAGAGTAAAAAAGGATTCACAATCTTCTTTATTAAAATTTGAGCTATACAAGTCAGAGTAAAAGAGTTGAACTTCCTCTTGTATTTGGTTTGGGTCTTCTATGGCCGCGTCATTTTTTGTTAATTTACAGATTCTTTTTTTAGACTGTCTAGACTTTTCCAAGCCATAGAAATATGTTGTGTTCTTCTCACCTTCTTCAATCCATTTAGCTCTGGATCGTACAAAGGCTCCACTCGCTTTTTCTAAATAAATTTCATCAAGCTGTTTTTGGAGGGAATTTAACTCTGTTAACTCTTCTACTGAAGCATTAGTTTTACCACATAGTATGTTGATCCTTTTCAATATGTCTTTTTGTTTTAGTTTACTTGTTTTTGATATGCTTTTTCCTGTTTCGATTGCCAACCTCTTTGCTTCAAACTTAAACCATTCCCACTTTCCTTTATTTGACATATCCATTCCTTTTACTTTTAGACAGAGGGACTTTATTTGTTTGCAAAAGCCATCATTTAGTAAAAGTCTATTGTTTAGCTTCCATATATTATCCGAAGAGCGTGGTTGTTTGATTAATAACAAGGATAAGCTTATTAAACAGTGGTCAGTGAGCGGAGACGTAACAATCTCACATTTCTGAACATTATTACTTATTGAATGTGAGATTAGCCAGTAATCTAACCTTGACCGTTGGTTCCCATTAGAAGCACTAATCCATGTATAGTCTAACTTTGTAGGGTTATTGAGTCTCCAATAGTCAAAAGTGTTAGTTTCAATACAGAAATTGTGTAGTACATCGTTATTTTCAGGTTGCTGACCTCTGGGAGGTAGCCTATCTAACCAAGAATTTGGAGCAATGTTAAAATCACCTCCCATAACAATTTTATCAGTCATATGAACAGCTTTCCACTCAGTCACCATCCTACTTAATTTCTCTAACATACGTCTGTTGTTCACTTTGTTATTATACCCATAAATTGAAACCATAATAATTTTTTGGTCACATATTTCAATAGCTGCAATAAGCCAGTGGCCATCTTTATCTCCTACATGACTAATTACTTTACCTGTAAACCTATTAAAAAGTATCATAACACCTGCCGAGTAATTTGTACCATGAGAATATAAAACATTATCCCCCCACTGCTGTTTCCAAAATTTTTCATCTGCTGTACCCGAATGTGTTTCCTGTAGAAAAATTAAATTTGCCTTAAGATCTTTACAAAATAAAAAAAGTGCCTTGCGCTTTGTAAGATTTTTCAAACCTCTAACATTTAAAGAAGTAAACAAAACCGACATTGAACACTAAAGAACAAACAAAAATAGTGCCTAATGAAAACGCTCTTGAATTGACAAAAGAGCAGGAATGAGCAATTCTGTCCAAAATAAATTAGGGGTCAACCAAACCTTTAAATGTTTCAGTCAAACATAAAAAACTTGGGCTATTTAATCATGTCAATGAGTTCTATCTCCGGACCTATTCAATAGCCCCTAATAACAGAAGAACAACCTGGAAAACATACGTTTAGTTTTTCAAACAAAGTTGTGAAAAATACCAAATCAGCATCAGGGATAAACCTTTTTCCCATCGATGATTGCGTATCCTTCCTTCAAAAAGGCCTTCTTTCCGCGGCGCCTGGCTTCATCCACCCGTGGCCACAACTTCTCCCTTGCCTCCCGATCTTCTTTGGAGAAGTCCATTTTAAAGATGATCTTCTTCTCTTTGCACACTCTGGCTTCCCTCGACATCTTCCACACTTCGTCCTTTACCGTTCGTGAAACAAACTGCATAATGATGGGTCTTGACATGTTGTTGTTCACGGCACCTTTTATCCCCAAACGGTGAACGGTGTCAACGCTTCGGCGGAGCTCGTCAACAGACATGGGGACCACTCTCGTCAGGATACCGATGACTTCATCTCTGGTCTTCTCATCTTCCTTTTCAGGTAACCCCAAGAGCCTGAGGTTCCATCTCCTCTTGTATCTCGCAGCTTCCAAGACCTTCTCCTTCAGGGATTTGTTTTCTGCAGCCAGGAAGTCAACTTGCTTTTGTAACTTCTTGATGTTTTCTTTATTTTCATCCGTGGCTCGTTTAATAGCGTCGGTGCGCGCTTCGATGTTCTGTACTTTGTTTTCCAGGGCATCAAACTTTTTCAGAGCTTCTTGAACATTATTCATCCGGACTTCAATGTTCTCCAGCTTTCCGTCTAAACCGTCGAATCTTTTCATCACAGACTCAATAGCTAGCGTAAAGCTATTCGCATTGTCTTCCTCCCTTGCCTTCGCGCCTCTCTTTCTTAGCCTTTTAGGATGCGGACTGTTCACAGGAGTTTTGTCGTCCTCAAGATTAGCAAAAGAATGCTCCATTTCTTGAATTTCATTTTCACTCATATCACTCAGCGCGGGGGTGCCGTAATCATGGTCGATGACGTTAGCTTCACCAAGTTTGTCCATCTTTCCGGTAATTTCGGCGTAATAATGTCTCAGGAAGTTCGCTAGTTTGTCGAAAGTAGTTAAAAATCACTTCTGTCACGATATGGTTTGGTTGATATTTTCCAAAAATAAAGTTAGGACTTGAAAAACTATTTTTTTTTTCCGGAGCCTGCTTGAGACCAAACCGCTCACTCCGCCATCTTGATTTGTCTCCGATGCTGGGGGAATAATGTTCCCCTTAATGTCCAATATCACTGAAACTACTTGGATTTTACACATGAAACAAAAACTATACATTACAAAACTAATCTGTGGATTTTACATTTTGAGATTTCCATCAAAAACTCAATGTGAATGTTGAGACGAGTGGCGCTGTTTCAGTTTCTGAATGTCTTGCTCTAAAGAGGAGAATTTCACCTTCACCGTTATACAGTATTGGGAAGGGCATGAGCACTTTGAGGGCAGACTCTGCAAGCTTTGGATGTTAGGTAACGCAAACTCGTGCACAGACGCACATGCTGTGGAAAATAGGAGACATTTGGCTCCACAAAAGCGTTCTCTGATCACAGGCAACAAAACGCAGCTTATTCTATGAAAATCCGCCGCATATTGACGTCAAACACCTGGCGGCGCGCGGCAGCAGGCCGGGATTGTTCGACCCGCCACAATCAGACCCGCCACCAAAGGAGAATTTTATGACCCAATCCAAGGGCATGGCTGCGAAAACCGCGGGGGAACCCCAACCCGCGCATCCCGTGCGCTAATGCCCCCAGCCATGTGTGAAATCCAGCACGTTTTACAATAGCTATATATTGACAGGCTGAGGAAACTTTACGCACGGTTCTGATTTGGTTCTGAGAAGTGCCAGCCATGCTCCTCCATGTGCATTCATAACACTTCCAGCTCTGTCCCTCAAAAAGGAAAGACGCCCTGGTCACACTATGCTGGTTATTCTTAAAGTTTGATCAAATGATAAGAGTTGGCCAAAACGGCCCATCTCTCTGTACGACGTGCGCTGTGGAGGGGCCGGGAAAAAAGGGGTTCGCGGACCACTAGGGGGCGATGGCGGAGCACATTTTAAGAATTATTGGTGAAGAGTTTTGGAACAATGAGCGAAGTTTTGCAAAATGTGCTCAAGCAACGGGCAAAAACTGCAATAGAAATGTTGATGCGGACTTCCTAAACATTTGCACCCGACTAAATGTGACACTTTTGTTGTTGTGTCAGCCCATGTTGGAGCCATCTGGGGTATATTTTGGCCGCCTCTCTCCATGTTCATTCATCAGTTTGGCCGTCTAGCCTTATACAGTATGTTGTGTGTATAGTATAGTATGTGAGTCTGCAGCTCCGGTGATGTAATTCTGTGTGACCCCATCCATAAGAGGAGAGAATGAGAGGGTGCAAGGAACCAAGAGGAAGGAGGAGGGTAGATAGATTAGCTCGTGCGTGGAGGTTACGCTTCTACTATGTGCTGCCGATGACTCACCTCACACTGAGAGAGCACTGCGACATGGCCTGGGCTTTTCATTACTCCTCCTTGGCGCAGTGCATTCATGTAGGACTCTCTATAGTCTCTGAACTTCTTTGTTTTTAGCTGCAAAAGTAATAAATCACGGTGGTAGTTCTTGGGGCTCGCGTCCAGGTTTTGCGTCCTATGGGAACGTGCTAGCCTGAGTCCTCCGAAGCCGCGTTGATTTTTGAGAAGGACATAAGAGAAAAGAAGGGCAGCCCTATCTCTGTCCTATTTAGTTGCAGAGGAAGGTGGGAAGAAGGAAAGGAAGAGTTGCGTTTTCGCATGTTATGGGTACACGTACGTGCTCGCAGGACGTGTGGACGTGCGCCTCATAATAAAAAGTGTCATCAGCAGCAGAGGGCTCTCATGTGAGAAGGGTAATGACAGGGCAGCCATAATGGAGGAGATGTATAGAGTGGAGAGAGAGAGGAGGAGAAGAGATGCCTGCGTGGAGTGGTGCAGTGAGAGGTCTGTGGGTTTACTGTGAGATTTCCGACTGCAGCAGACACTGACCCACTGCTGTCTCCTCCAGGCTTCCCCCACTGACACACTACTACCACTAATGCTAATGCAAACGCAGCTAAGGTTCCATTCACAACTACTGACAGGCGGCGTGTGTGAGGTGGGGTCATTGAGGCCATCATGTGGCTTTATAACATCCAGGGTATTCCACTTTGGCACAATAGAACATTTTTGCAATAACGCTGTCGAGAACAAGAAGTAATAAAAACAAGGTTGAAAACCATTAATAAATTCTACTTCATTGCTATGACTAAGGCAAGATACTGTATGGACTCACTGAGTTCCTTCACTTTGAAAATTGTTGCTGTTGTTTGTATTGTTCAAAACCTAAAAAACAATAAACCTAAAACAACAAATTTTAAGTGACAAAATAAATAAATTGTTGGTGTTAGAGAAAGAAATTAAATAGCTATCTATATTGGGTCATGCTGTACAGCTGTACCATCTCTGTTGTATAGCCATGACTTCAGACTCTCAGCCTTTGTATGTTTTGGTGTGCATATCAGTATGACGCACAACAGAGGTAATTTGTCGCTCTTCATGTGGAAGCACAGGCAGACTTGAATGGTCAGACTAGCTCAAGACATGTCTTGAGTTCATGTCTCCGGGTCCCGGACCTGCACTGATGGTAAATAAACTTCTACCGCATAAAACATCAAGACTCCGGCCTATTTTTCAGACACCATTGTTTTTTCTCTAACAATTGGTTTATTGAGAACATGATGCATATTCTACTTTTAAACTGTATCTAGGATGGACCTTGGGATGAAGACTTAATCACTGCTAAAATATGAATCAATCAAGTCACATTTCTATAGCGTGTTACAACAACCACAGTTAACTAAAGAGCTGCACAGCAATAGTAACAGCAGAAATACAGTGTATTATCAATTTACAACTGGTAATGAAGACATTTTCAAGTATTGAACTATAATTAATCTGACAGCCAAACTGCCATGTAAAGAGAGCAATCCATCTACCAACCCATTTAAAATTGAACAAGTGTTGTTAATATTTTTTTCCTTTGACTTGCATATTGCTTAATGTTTTTGTTGTAGTTAGCTCTCCCCTAATGTGTGTCCAACATGTTCGCTAATGCCTTTAATCTGTGTAGTGTCTGATTGATCAGGAGACCTGAGTGGGCTCTCAGTCAAAGAGAAGCGCAGAGCTGGGAGATTAGTTTCTCCATAGGCAGCGCATGTCCCGATGATTTCATTGTTGCTGTAATACCGATGCAATGCTGGAGAGTTGCTGGATTCATTCATTAAGTGTCTTATAACTGGTTGCAATCAGCAATTCCAAGATACGCCCATTCACTTGTGCCTTATGTAAAATACCACTTTAGCTATCATAATCTTTTGGTCATTCGGCTTCTCCCATTTTTGTTTGAAGTTACCGTACCAAACCAGTTGCAAGGTGATTTGGGAGATTTTTTCTGGTGAATGACCTTCCTGTCGCAACCAACCACATTACTGTGACTGTAGCGGGCAATTGAGGTTATGTGTCTTGCCTAGTGACACAATAACAGCATGTGCTCGGACTGGATTCAAAACGGCCACCTTTGCAACTCCCAGTCTAATATCTTAGACCCTTGTCCTTAGTCACTTAAGCAGATCAACTGAAATAATTCCTTCTCTATTTTTAAGCCACAAAAACACCTTGTAGAAAAATGCCCAACAGTAGTGTGTAGCATGTGCTCCTATTGTTACTTTCCAAATGAGCAGGCTTTGATTTGAGTGCCAGGCAGCCTCAGCTGCAGGTACTGCATGTAAAAACTTATTTAGACATATGAGAGCACTGGGTGAATTTAGTTTTCCATCTAACGGCCCTGCGGCGGTTTGTGCTTCCACTCATCCAGAAGTAACAATCTGGCAACTACAAAAGCGCCTGTTTTAAATTCCAATCAAGCAGTGGACTGTAAGCACTATGTCCACAGCTATGATAATTAATCCAGAATGCTAATTTGGATTTCCTTTAACCTAGTTAATTAACTGGATGGTTTTAAATAGTGCATTAGTATAGGATTTACGTTATTTACAAAGAGCTGCCTGTTGTGGGACATTTTTAGCTGCATGTCCCATTGAGGATTAGATCCCTTGGTGCAGGGGGCACTGAGGAGCTGTTTGACAACTGGCGTGAGGGAATAGGTTAGAAAGACCTCTGTTTTGTTATAAACAGGTATCTTCTTTCTTGTTGTTCCCCTCAAAGAATCAAAGGAAATGTTGGGGAGGGATTACAGTTTTTGTCCGCTGCTTGAGCACATTTTGCAAAACTTCGATCATTGTGCCAAAACTCCACACACAAGTAAACATGACACAACACTGGGAAATATACCATTCACATCTGTGTCAAATTGAAACTCTATGATCAAAACCTAAACTCCACTATCAAAACCTAACATTCCTTTGTCAAAATGTAACTCTGATGACAAAATGACACATACTTGCATCATATGCATACACTTTCAGATCAGGGGGAACACTACTTTATATAAAACACTGCAGTCTTTGATTCTGGAAGTGACATCAGACAAACACATTTTGGGGGGTGAAAAAAAATTATACAGTAATACTGTAATAATTTATCGTGTAAAATACTTTTTTTTTTACTGTCATTTTTATATTTCTATTTTTATTTTTATTTTTAAATTCCCCCGACATACTGTAATATCTCCCCCCCCAAACAAAAAGAAAAAACAAATTCTTTTTTTTTAAATATATTTCATCCAAAAACTTTTTTATTTGTTTAATTATTTTTCGCCCCTCAAATGTTTTTGTCTGATGTCACCAGGGCTCCGTAGCCCGTCGCTCTCCCTCCATCCATGCTTGCAAAGTTATTGAAATAGCTAAACTAAGGACTTTTTTTACGTGGCTGATTGGTGTTCAGTTTTGCAAGTCAGTGCCTTCAGGTGTGTATTTGAGTAGTTTCAATTCCCCGATGTGTTTTGTATTGTGGATACATGTGTTTTCCAAATGGCACCCTGAGATTTATAGAGTGTCGTATAGGACCAAGTGTGTTGCATAAAGGAGTAAGTGTGTTGCAGAATTGCAACTAGAGTGCAAAGCAGCGCTTTTGTTTAAGGTATGGGTACATGTGTTTGAGCTATGGTAAAAAAAGCTTCAAGTGTTACTTTAGTCTAACCATGGGTCTATAGTGTTCAAGCAATGGGCAAAAACTGTAAGTTCACCGTTCAACATTACTTCACACAATTGGTGAAATACAGTCAAGCACAGCCTTTGCAAGAGTGGCTCCGTTGGTAAGATCAGTGATCAAATCCAAAGATCAGCAATTCAGATCCCAGCTCTGCCTGTTGCAGACTGTTGTTTGTCCTTGGGCAAGGCACTTCACCCGCCGTGTGTGCGTGTGTGTGTGCGTGTGTGCGTGTGTGTGTGTGCGCGTGCATGACTGAGTGCTTGTGGTAGTCGGATGGGCTGATGGTGCTGTTTGGCAGCCTTGCTTCCATCAATCTATCTGACTACCGAACCAGACTGCACTTTTACAATAAATGTACAATTTTCAATACATGTAGTCTGCTGGTCGCCGTCATCTTCGTGAGTTCTGAAGGGCGTGATTGACAGGACATGATTAACCAATTAAAGAAACATATGGTCTGTCCAGCATGGTTGCTCAACTTATGCAAAAATTAAATTTATCGCACTAAAAATGGCAAATCAAATGCCAAATCAACAAGCAAAATATGAAACTATTTATTATAGGTCTTACAGGTTTGTTCTGAATGATATGTGATTTTTGAGTCTTTATTCTTCTTGTAAAGTGCAATAAACCTTCTTTGGAGTATTTTTGATAGAAACTGACCACTAAGAGATAGATATAATCCCTTCCCATCAGTGTCACAGGCCTCCTCGGACTGCTTCGTCTCGTCTGCTTAAATCAGAGAGAGAAAGCGACAGAGCGAAGTGCTCTCAGGTGAGCAGGCGGCTGACTTCTGTAAGGCTTCAAAGTCTAGACTAATCGACTTACTGCGAAGCTTAGAAAGGCAGCAGTGTGTCAGTCTATCGAGTGAAAAACAGCCCACGCCAGCCTCCATTTGCTGCTAATGACAGGTGGTGTGGGCCGAGCGGGCAAAGTCCACTGAGACGGAGCAGCTGTGGAGTGCACTGAAGTAAAGTCTGACTCAAACTCAAACTATCAGCTGCTAGCAGCTTCCTATTTAGAAATGTCCACTAAAGGATTATACATGTATACGTATGTGAGGAATTGTGTAATCTGGGATAAAAGCCACTTCCAAAATTTCAAAAAGAATATTTACCTTATTCCCAAAGTTTCCGCGGATGCCGCCATAATTTGTGCGGCTTCACAAGTATTAGTTCACATAGGAATGCAGACATTAAGAGAAAATCAGTTCTACGCAGACACAAATCAATCAACTGTACATCAGATTTTAGTGGAAAACATCTCCCCTCTTTCTCCACTTAGTGAAAACTTCGTGCTCTACCGGAAGTGTCAGTACAACGGATGTGCCAATCCATGGCAAAAAGAGGCAACATCTCGCTATACTAAAAATATAGTTCCAGACCAGGACTCAGATTCTTTTGTTTAGGGAAAAATGTGTTTGCATTTGAGCAGCAAAGTTCTTATGCCATTTGATTGTTTGTTTTTCATCAGCTTCTCCCTATTTCATTAAGCAAGCTGCCAGATGTGTGAGTATTTGGTAGATTTTTATTATGACTGAAGTGGGCAATTGGGGTTACATTTAAATATACTTGAATTATTGGTCTAAAAGTTAGTAACTCAACAGAGGTTCAGAATCCCTTAAATCACTCACGTCCTGAAGTGGCATTAGTAAAAATTAATAATTTACTATAGACAAGCAAAAGAAATGGCCTGCTCAGAGTCAGACTCGTACACTCTTCAGTTCAACATGAATAAATCCAGTGGAGAGTCGAAATGAGTCTCCATCATTATTAATGCAAGAGCTCAATTAATGTCAGTGTTTCTCACACTCAGGTGTCTGGTGTAGGAGACGTGGTTAAGCAAAGGGGAAAGGCTTAAGACATGTTATACTGGCTAGTTATTGTTTAATGTCGCACAGGTGTCCTACTTTCTGTTAAACAAATTAGGAGAAATTGAGTTTTGGTGTCCTCTAGTGTCCTCATGTATTTTGTTAATTCGACACAAATACGTAGTTTGTTAATGACTTTGCTCTCAATTGCAATATATTTTGAGGGTGACTTTGATTCCAGGTAATGTTTAATAGCTTGTATCTCAATGAAGTTATGATTGTGGTTTTTAAACTATGTTACTTTTCCAAGTGAAGGTAGACGTCCTACACACAGACCTGGCGCAGACTCTTTTACACTCCTTGAGTTGCACAGACTACATTTCTTTGTCTTGATTTGGATATAGCATTTCATCAGGCCTTATATAATAATGTAGTTTCATTTCTGGGGTAATATCTGTATTGTTTTAAACTAGGTTTGTTTACTTAATAATAGAATATTATGTAGGCAATGGGACAGCGGAAATATCATACAGTCTCACATAACGAGATGTCTGACCAATCTCCCCCGCTGTTTCATCATGGAACTGAATTTGACATTTATTTTTAACGATCCTCCAGTTGATCCCGTTACCCAGACAACATAAATGCCAAAGGTCAAAGTTGAATCAGATGTGCACACAGCTCAGTAGCCACCTGTGCTTTGGACCATGCAGTTGAGAAGACATTGTGTAAGACAAATTACAGAAGACAATGACCTCATTACAGGTGTGAAACAATATCAACTTGTCCAGTCGATGTCACGTACGTATAGTCACTGAAAATTTGGCCTACTCCTCTTTCTGTTAGACCCAAATCCATGTACATCTAAATTGTAGATGCAAGGGCATCTTAAAACCTATGCACATTTATAATGCGAGTCAGTTGCACATGTCAATCATAGGAGAAATGCCAAATGAACTAACAATCAACAAAAATATTGGATATCAATAATAGATATATATAATTCCCTCATGGATCTAGCCCAATTGGAATGAACAGAAATTATTTTACTCTTTTCATTAATATTGGTGTCCCATCCCAAACCATAGTTGAAATTTCAATGTCTAAAATGACTTGCTTTGGTTTGGGGATATGGCTTAAGAACCCAACTCCCCCTACTGTTACAAAATGATATTACTTGATGCCCAAGGAGGTGATTGCTTTTGTACAGTAGACGTGTTAATTTCAATATAGGCTATAACTAGGCCTATGACAAATGAATATAGTATTTATTTATTTGGTTAATGTGTTATGATTAATGTTTTATCCTTATTTGCAGTTTGCTTTGTGTTAATAGCCTACCTGAGTGACATATTAGCCTACACATATTATAGCCTCTGTCTAATGCAAACCATTCGGGATTTTGTTTTTATTAAATGTTACGTAATCAAAATTCGGCATCACTTTGTGAATTAGCTATAAGCCTCCAAGTAATTACGACTAAGCTTTGCACTTCCTGAATAGATGCTACAACCATCGAAACCCCCTCCCGCCACACAGTCTCTCCCCTCTGACTACCCACTGTACACACTCTCCCTACCTCATACACACGCACACGGGGACGCCTGGACGCTGCAGCGTTTTTTAAGAGTGTTTTCAGCCCTGGTTAGGAGGCAAGGAAAGGCAAGCGAGAGCACCGAGATAATGTCCACATCCCGAGCGTAACAGAGAAGAACCCCGCGCGTAAAAAAAAAAAAAAACGACTACACGGATGGATCGACGATTGGTTTGAGGAGAGAAAAGCCCGTACACGGTCAGAGTGTCACTGCAGACATGGGTCGCAGCGGTACGGCACCTTTCCCTCAGCTCCTTGGGGAGTGTTTTCACTGTCAGTCCTTCAGCACTGGAAATGGCGTTGTGATGTCGTGCAGGGAAGACGCAGCCGAGGCGGATGCCAGGGAATAGGGAGAAAGACCTACTATATGATCACCTGTGCTTTTCTTTGGGTTGGATTTTTTGTAGCGGTGGACAGTAACATGGTGAATTACCAGAAATACATTACTGTTATGCAGCTGGCTCTGGGGGTGACCGCCGTCAACAAAGAACATTGTCTTCCACCCAGGAAGCGTATGTGGTGAGTATGATCTTTAGTGCGGATAACGCTGATGATGGTAAGGATGCTAATGCGATGCAGATTGTGAAAGGCGGCGTGCCACGTCAAGCGATGAAGTCGACACACGGAGAGGAAAATGACATAATATTCCTGTCGGCCACTGCAGCCAGTCTGCACCATGTTGCAACCACTACAACACTATGATGTTGTCGATACAACTATCCGGACCGGAGCGAACGGGGGCTTTGCGCGTGTGCGCGCGTGTCCTTCCTATTCCATCACTTCGTAAAGTTGAATGCGTAAGATGATGTCATTGACTCATTGTTTCATTGTCAACTTCATCTGCCTTATCAAGTACAGTGTGTGGCTTATTCACTGCACTGCCTTAGTGCTGAAATTCCATCTCCACCTGAGCTTAACATGTGGCAAAAAAAAAAAAAACAGGCCGTAGTCATGGACACAGTGATGTGGTTGGGTTGGGTACCACTTCTGCTAATCTTACTTATGCTCAATTGAAGCTGTCTGGTCATTTTTATTGCACAAACCATAGTAGACAAATCAACATCTCTATCACTCACAATGGCAGTAGCTACCTCAACCCTCCAGAGTGCCAATTGTGAAAAGGACTGTGAATTAACCATACAAATACAATAATACAAAAATATCCCTATTACTTGTGATATTAGTGTGCCATTACATTCTGCCTGTCGGCTATTGATTATTACTTCTAAATCAGCTTACGTCTGTTAATTACGTATTCATTACATTGACACTTTTGTATTTTTAATTTTAATGTATTTAATGCATGTTTTATGTATTGCTATTCTAAGAACCATAGCATGGCAAGTCCAAGACAAATTTACCTATGGGACAATAAAGTTGATCTTATCTTACATTATACTATAAGCTTGACCTTTTCTTTTGGTTCTAGCCTGTAGTATATTCCAAATGTGTGCTATAGGCTTACAGTAAATTATTTGGTTTCACATGTCCATATCCTCCTATAGCAGCGATGCTGTGACTACAGCCTTGGTATCACTCCAACATCTTCTTCCTATTTCCTTCTTGTAACCACTGAATAAAGCCGTTTGCATGAAACCTTGTCTTGTCCTTGTTCTACTTCCTGTGTCATACCCTTGGCTCTCTCTGTACATCTCTCATTATATCCATGTACATTAAACATTTTCAACGATATTCACTGCATGTTTTGTGTGTCCTCTTCTTCGTTGTGTCCTCATCCTGCCTTTTGTGCTAAAAACGAAATGTTACCCTCTCTTCCTCCATTTTTCTCCTGAGAGTTTGTTCATCACTTGTTTACACACATTTTTCTTATATGCAGATTGCTGAGACCCAAGGTGCAAACTTGCGCGTGTGTGTGTGTGTTTTTGTGTGCGTGTGTTTGTGTGTGTGCGTGTGCGTGTGCGTGTGCGTGTGTGTGTGTGTGTGTGTGTGTGTGTAAATTTATGTGTGGGAGCAACATAGTCTTCCTAATTATTGCTGGATTACCTTCTTGTTTGAAAGCAAAGACAGTTAATTAGGAGTTCAATAGGATTCAGTGGCACTCTGATAGCAAGCTGTATGGCACTGCATGAGGGTTCGACCCGGATATAATTGAGGAACAATAGGAGGTCCCTAGTGGTTGACAGGATTACCATAATTGACATAAACATTGCTTCCAGAAAGTGGTAGCAACATAATGTTTAGAAGGGACCTGGTTTAAAAGACACACATTTTTGAGTTTTAGTGGAGTAAGTTGTCTGTGGAACTAGATAGTTGTATTTTTGGAAAGAAGGGCAGCTGTGTGGCTGTAAAACTAGCTCACTCTGCTAGTGGGACTAAAGAATGAATAACTAATGCATCTAATTACTTTTCTGACCTATAGTCTGAAAAGTACACTGTTTGTATTTAGCTTATTATTAGTGTCCAGATCGTTGCATTTAACACAATTTTACAGTATTAGTGTAATATTACTGTTCACACTTTTGAATACTCCTGTTCTCTTGTGTTATTACCTTATACTGTGCACTGAATTGCCGATTCATTTGGCATTTATTTTCCTCATGATGCAAAGAGTGCCACCATGTCTTGATTTATTTGTGCTTGGGGTCAGTAGAAATTATACGCCTACAGTACATTGAGGTGTGTGAGCTCCCTATGATTTGATTCACCCTCAATCTATATACCATTTGTTATGCAGTATATTATGAACAAAGGATCCAATTTAATTTACAAACCAAATATATCACTGGATTTGGCAAGGTTTAAAAAAAATCTTAGACCCCATGCCAAACGTCATGGGGTCTAAGAAGACTATGCCAATGCCAACTTTCAATTTTGGAGGCATATACTATAGTAGTTGGAAGGTCATTATTGTTCAAGTGTTGCACACTTAAATGAATAGGCCACCGTTTTTACATACTGAGATATATGTTCTTACCTTAGCTTAGACGAGTTGATGCATAACGGTCTGGTCTTTGTGCGTGCGCTCAGTCACGCAAATAGACCAAAGACGTTGTTAGCATTTTGCCTCTCTCAGCATATTCCTGTAGCTCCAAACTGGGGTGAAGTTAGAAGCTACCAAGCTCTTCCACGCTTTCCCTATTGAAATACAGTTACATAGCAATATAGTACCCCTTTTTATCCTCTTAGAAAATCAACATGTTTAATTTTGTGTAACTAGACTGTATTTAAATAGGGTAAACGTGGAAGAGCTTGGTAGCTTCTAACTTCACCCCAGTTTGGAGCTATAGGAATATGCTGGGAGAGGTTAAATGCTAACAACGTCTTTGGTCTGTTTGCATGATTGAGCGCACGCACAAAGACCAGACAGTTGCGCATCAACTCATCTGAGGTAAGGTAGGAACATATTGCAGTATGTAAAAACGGTGGCCTGTTCCTTTAAATAGTCAAAGCACTGATGGGTCAAAAGCCACACTTAACCCTTCCTTTTTAATCCCACCTTTTTATCTAATCAGTTTCTTTTGTCAGCCACTGATGATTGTAATTGCCCCCAGTGCAAGACATTTGAGAGAGTGAGAGCCTTCATGTTCCACCTCTTATGACTGTTTTGAAACTGGTTTTCATGTTGAAGTAGATGTTTGGAGCTTGTCCTCAGCAGAACACTCATGGGGACAAAAGGCTGAAGTAGTTGCGCAACCCTCCAAGTGAACGGCGACCTTGTTAGTTTGAATATTTTATAACAAGAGTCAAGAACAATGTCTACAGCTCATTATAAACATCAGACAAATTATGCGTCACTGTTTTATTTGAGAACAATTTACAGATTGATTTGATAAGCCAATTCAAATTGTGGTTTAGGTTTCTTTATGAGACACACACACACACACAAAAAATCACCATTTTGACCGTTACGGTGGTTACCACCACCCAGCTAGTCTTTGTGGGATATTGTGATGTCTTGTTAACGCAACATTTTACCTAAAGTAGTTTGCCATTTACCAACTGCGATGTTTGAAATGTGTGATATTTTATTTGGATAGTGAGTAATCTTGCAGCCCTTGTTGTTACTATGGAAACATTTGTTACATCTTCCAAGATACAAAAGGAAGGTATACATCGCCAGTAGTGAGAGAATGTGGGGTTTTGTCTGTTTATATATCCTGCCTTATATCAAGTTGCAGGGATAATCTTCAGTTACTGGGGTAGAAGTAGCATTTTCAATTTGAAAGCTTTTTCCTACAACATAAAGTGTTATTAGTGTGTTGTTGGACTGGATATGGACAAGAATGGCATCTACTGCTTTTAGAAAAAAAAACGCTTTTTACGGAAGACATTTCAGTCCTGAAGCAAGGTCAGTGAGCGGAGTCCATATTCCCAGTGGGGTGGTTCAACCTCATGTTTGTTGTCATTGGTGAGAATCATCAATGAGCAGCTAGTCTGATCCAATATCACTTTGTTTCCGCAGATGAGAAGGAAACAAATCTGATCTGATACATTTCTTTTGGCCATCTCAATATGCATAAACATTTTTTAAATAAACATTACTTTTATTTTAGTTTCATCACATATACCGGTACTTGCATTGTTTGAGGGTTGATTAAGTGTCAATACAGGAAAAAAAGCAGCTTGTAAATTTTAAAATTGTTGTTGTAGTGAAAACTCATTTCTAATTTCTTAAGGCACTCCAAACATCGTGATTCTTTACTTTTCACACCTTTCAGGGAGCAGAGTGGCACGGAAATGCTACAACTATTAGCCTGCACCCCGGCTTGTTGTTTTCAGGATCAGCGCTAATTCCGGGTGCAGTATGCAGTGCATGCAGCAGCAGCTGCACACAGGTTTGCCTCCACAATATACAAAATGGCCCATGAATAAAAATCAGTTTGAAAACAGAAAGAATTGTGTACAGCAACTCTGTCATCCTCGTGACTTGTAATTGACCTAAACAGCTTATTTACCAAAAACAAGAGCTGTATGTGTAACCTAAAATTTACCAATATCTATCTAATTACTATAACCTAAAGAAACTAGGACCACAACCAACACGGTTAGGAACAAAATGACTTTTTCACGCGCAAAGCATTTCAAAATGTGCGTGTACGGCACACACAGTATTCAGACATTAATGATGTGGAGAAGAAGCTTCCCTTTCCTGTTTTGTCATTGTCAAATTCTACGGCGTAAATCACCTCATTGTCCTCCGCACTCTGGTATCAAACTTGTATCATAAAGTAATCATTTGTACTGCATAAAATTTTATAACTAAGCACTTCATAAATTCCACTTTATAATTTGGCCTGGCCTTAATGGAGACATTGTTCTGTAAGGCCTGTGTCAGGAGGAGAGACACAGGCCTTCTCATCTATGCTTTTTCCATAGATGAGATTGATACTTTGATTAAATTGACCTTTTAAAGCAATAGCTCTCTATTTCCATTAACACTGTCGATACTCAAATGTTAAAACACAGCTAGGCTTATACTACCAGCTGAGACAATAGATTTCTGCCTGTTACACATTTTCATCGTATTTGGCAAAGATGGCTGTTAAAAAGTGAGCAAAGTGATAGTCATAGTGCTGTTGCTACTTCTAACCTACACCATATCTTCTTGTACTTGCCTACTGGAATCAACAATGAATGCATGTACAGTAATTCTTATGTTAGTTTATGTTTATCTAAGCTCTCAGTTGCACAGGAGTTTTCCATTGTTGAGAGGGATTTAATTCGTCTGTGCACATGTTGAAAAAAATCGAATCACAATAAAGCAACAAACAAACAATTTATCAGAAATATTTTCATTTTGATAGTTTTCATTAAACATTCAGCTCTATATTGAATAGGTTGCATTCACGTTGTACAATTTGATGATGATATAATCTCAAGAGTCCGACGGAGGTTAGGAGCCAATACAACTCTATCGGTTTTGGGAAGAAATCTCCAAATAGAAAATGCAAAAAATGTTGAAACGTATCATTATTTTACTGTAATGGGTTCCCCAAATCTTCCATATCAATCTTTAGTCTGAAAGTCCTTTCATCTGACCAACATTATAGACATGTGTTTGAATATTATCAGTCCCCCTTTTGGAAAAAGTGACCTTCTTGTCTGCTGACAGAGGAGATATTGAACTTTGTGTGAGTTTTTGTTTGATGTGGATAGGCCCAGTAATTACAGAGATATTATACCGACCGCAATTCTGAACATTATACACCCAGTTACCTTTGATGCTTTGAATTCATCCAATACAAAGGAGAAAGTTTGTGAAGAGGGCTGTTTGCTTGATATTTTAAAGCAAACCTGAAAAACACACTGGGATTTAAAAACAGCTTAATTCAATGTTATCGCAATAATACTTTGCAGTGTGAAAGTTGTCAAATGTGCAACTAAATTTACCCTCATATAGAAATCAAGATGTCTGGATCAAAAAGCCACTAACAGTTTAAATTGATCTTTCTCCCAATGTGGCTGTTTTAC
This sequence comes from Proterorhinus semilunaris, assembly GCA_021464625.1. NCBI lineage: Eukaryota > Metazoa > Chordata > Actinopteri > Gobiiformes > Gobiidae > Proterorhinus > Proterorhinus semilunaris. The sequence continues at coordinate 22,297,079 of CM038356.1, read as the reverse complement.
AACGGAGTAAATCGGGAACAGCAGCTTTAAGTTTATATTGTGGTCCATTTTACATAAACCCACCATTTCATCTGTCCCTCCTTGGTCAGCACTGCTTCCTGTTCCTGCTCTCACCGCGTGGGGCCTTCACTATGACTTCGACTGAGCGGAGATGAGATGCTGCGCTTCCTGAATCCTCCCCAGAATGATACAGCCTCTGCTCCGTAGGGCTTTTGATAAGAAGTGAATAGCTGCCACACACTAAAAGGATAAGTCTATGCAAACAGCTGTTCCTTTTGCCCGCAGTGTTGAAAACCCTCTCCGCGTGCACACAGACAAAGATTAGCATCAACCTGACTTAATGAACTTTACACTCTGTTGAAGGGCCGCCGGGCTACCACAACAAGTTAGCTTTATGTAACGACTTTTATTTTTAACCTTTGTGCATGTGGCAGAAAGTACTAATCACAATCATTTGTCCAGGAGATACCGTTATCTTGTTTTGTTAGCAATCCTGTCCCTGTTAGTGCGGTGCTGAAATGATGGAAACCCACTCACTATAATAACAGGACTATCCCAGGCAAAAACTTAATCAGGTCTAAACTAGGATCTTAAAACCCGATCTTACATAGACCTATACCATAACCTGAGCAATTAAACCAAAAAGAGGACAAAAACATGAATCGATAACTATAAATAAACAAATGCCCAGTGCCAAACCTACAATATGCATAATAATGTTGTACTGTGTATGCACATTACTTTGACCTTTACAAAATGGTTCATTAAAAGTCACTCTCTTGTTGTGTTCTTGTTGTCAATAACTTGAACAACTGTGTAGTTAATTAACTACACAACTACACGAGTCAGCTATGTAGCTGTTAGTTTTACTTCTTGAAATGACTAAAAAGGCAACAACAGAGACAATGCTTCAAACCTAATAGAAAGACCAATTAGCTTCTTTGTTTAAAATCTCTTGGTGCATGAAACGGTTGTCCTCAAAGTGAATCTGTACTTCCGTCAGCGTGTCCTCTCTTGTTCTTGCTCCTGCACCGGTCAGGGCTGCTTCTCTTGTTAAGAGTTATATTAGCGGCGGCCAAGATGGACTGAGTGGAGCGTAACATTGCCTATTGACCTGCTGATTAAGCACTCGCCATTATTGCAGGGACTAAACGTACCTGATCGGCCCTAAAGGCAGACTGGAAGAGAAGGATAGAGAGATAAAGAGAGAGAAAGAGGGTGTGCATATAAGTGTGTCTCTATAATGGCACAGGGCATCTGCTTGACCTTATCTGTGGACACCTCAGGACATCGCAGGTCTCTCAGCATTGATCTTTGTTCATTCTCTGGTCAATGGATTGTCTTTTGTTTACTATGACTGTAAAGGGCCAATACAGTCGTCAATGTGGGGTCAAGATGGCAGCCACTGCATAAGAAAACCCTTATGTTAAACAGATGGGCAAACAAAGTTGAGATTTGTTTACCTGGGTTATTGAAGTAAAGTAGGCATAAGAAAGTTTGCTTGGTGGCTTCCAGGCCTGTCAGTAATGTTTATTTTCAGAGTGCTTTTCTCAGCGATAAGCTAACAAGGTGTTTCACACCCTTTAACAAAACATATAACAAAATATAAATCATAGTACATATTAGCAGTTTATTGTCCACTTATTGAATGAGCAGTTCTTCATCTGCTCATTGACTTAGACTGATAAACCACACCCACTTCTTTTCTGCGCTAAAGAAGGTGGGTCTGGACCATTGAAGTAAATATGGTCTGGACATACACGGTAAACAAGTTGCTGATTGGCGGCTAAGGCCTAGCTGAACAAATTACGACCGTTACAGAGAATTTACAAGGTTAGGTCACTCACTGCATCACTGCATCACTATGTTGTTAATTCAATTAACAATAACATTAGCCAAAACTAATCATGGATGAAGTAGTCGAGGCCCGCCCCTTCAAACTACTCCAATTGCTCCGGTGCCATACTATTCCCTGCGTGGAATGGACAGGGAATAGTATGGCAGAGCCAGGCAATCATAAACGTACTTTTAAATAGTCTCGAAGTGACTTCAACCAAATTATACTTAAAGAGCCCATATTATACAAAATCTACTTTTTTGAGCTTTTAACCATGATCTGATATTGTATCCTCATCCAAAACATGTCTTGAAGGCTGTTCTGTTTTATTCATGCATGTTTCAGGGATCGTGCATATTTAGTACATCTCCGTCTTCTTCAATACTACAAAAAATACCAAACCTATGGTGTCTAAGGGAAATAGGAAATGAAACCATGGCAAAAGGTTCAACTCAGTCACCTCTCCAACCTAACATGTCTTGGTGTCAGTACAAATTAAGTAAGTCGTTTTCGCCCAGCCCTCTAACAAAGCACCTGCGTTTGTAAGGCAGACAAACACATCACAGAAGTAACATGACTTCATTCACTGCCTGATATTTCTGCTGTAACTGTCTGGCACTATGTTTCACTCCAGTCTCACGTCTCTTTGGCCGTTGTCCATTTTTGAATCAACATCCAAGAAAAGAGTTTGTGAATGTGGGAGACTGCACTGGCCAAACTGGTATCATTAATATCCGAGCCATTCATTCATTCATTCATTTATTTATTTAATTACTTGGTATACTGTATTATAGACAGTAAAGGCATGTCAGCTTAGTGATATGTGTGTTTGGGAATACTAATGGTAAATGGTAAATGGTCTCAACTTATATAGCGCTTTTCCACCTACATTAGGCACTCAAAGCGCTTTACAGCAAGGAACCTCTCACCCATTCATTCACCAATGTACGCAGACACTAGAGGCAAGGTGGGTGAAGTGTCTTGCCCAAGGACACAACAACAGCATGCACCTTCAGGAGGTGGGATTGGAACCCCCGACCTTCCGATCACGAAGGTCTTTTTAATTTGTAAAATGTAATAATTGACTAGACAATCTAAAGTCTTCAGTGTACTTTTGACCCTGGCCTTTCTCTTCTTCTCAATCCACTTTAGAAACAGGAAATTAGCCTGGCTGGTACCCTCCCAGTATCTTTTCTCATTACTCATCTTCGCTATATATTGTTTATGAACACCATCTGAAGTATGCGTGTAATTGACTACGACACATAGCGTTTTGTCCTATGCATTTTACCTCGCATTTCCAGCCAGTAAGCACCTCCTCTATACGCTCCGGGCAAGTATTGAATTAATGCGGATGGGAAAGTGAAGGTGATGCTTGCTTCCCCACATCTTTTTGCTCGTTGGCCTCTCTCATAATTTCCCCTTGCTGAGTGTCCAAACCGCGGGAATTGCTCTGGGCTTGCTGCTGAGCCGGCTAATGGATATCTACTGCCGCTGTGTAGAGTAGATAGGATTTTAGCCCATTGAATATAGTGTTAGGTAAATCCTCATTACAGATAGCTGTCGTCTGCTATGACACTGGCGGAAAAAAGCGCTGAGTAAAAATAGGGGCGAGTTGAATTAGTGTTGTGCATTCAAGCTTTTTGTGGGGCTAAATTGGGCAGCAGGGAACATAGTGATGTGTAGTGGGTCGGCACTGGAGCTACGGAGCAATAGATATCAAATACTGCCACTGTGCGTTACACTATCAAAAGTAATAGCACCAGGAGAGGGAGTACACCCAGATCTTTCCTGTATTTGACCTGTCATCCATGGCAGCTGGATGGTTTGTCATGAACAGTGAGTGACAGCAGTTAACTGCCCTGGGGGACCCATCTCCTGAATATAGTGATGGTTAGGAGTATATGGAGGATTATCATTCTGCGCCTATTTTAGGTTATGGGGGGAACCAGAGCACTCATAGGAAACCCTTCTGCATATAAAGGTAGAAGAAGCAAACTACACAAGAAGGTTCCCACTCGCACTGGTAATCGAACACAAGACCTTGCTTTTTTGGATGTAAAGATGCAGTGAATAGGTCTATACAAAAGCCCAAAGATTGTCTTATACTTCCTCCGTAGAATGTCACATAAAATAATCTACTGTTTTAATAAATGTGCAGTCTGCTTTGTCCATCACATACAGTAATGTATTGTACTGCTGCACACAGAAGACATTGGGTTTAAAGTTCTCATAAGGTAAAATGTCCACTCGTCTGTTTATAAAGCAATTAAGTAAAAGACAAAATGTAAAGGAGGCGGAGAGCTCCGTGGTTTGTAAAGGGTCCAACAGTGCTACTTAAGTGTGTCATTGACTAAGGCCAGAGCAAGCCCAGGGAGGTTTCTTGATAGGTCGGCCAAGTCCGCCTCAACAGGATTCAAGCAGTGCACTGGCCTACACTGCTGGACCAACCCACTTCCAACAGGGCACATCTGACATTAAAATCCCTGTATAGATTCAACTTAAGGCTTTTTTTGTCCAGCAGCAGAGACTGGCCTTTTGTTCTTGCTCTGACTGTATTGCCCTGGCCAGGTTAGTGGCCAGTTTCCAAGGCAGATCTTAAAGTTAGGCTCAGCTGAACGAAATATGTGCACTTATGGTTTGTCTTTCTTTTTTTCTTTTTTTTTTACCCTGATTTAGTTACTTGTGTTCATTTTATGTACATTGAGGGTCTTTTTTAGATGAGGTCGACTGTAAACGAATTCTGCATATGACTGTAGAGGTTTCAATTCTACCTATTCTACCTACCTACAGCATTGGTGATTTTTTTGGTTTTGTTTCTCTCATCTGTCCAATACAATGTGTTGCAATAACTGTGTGCTGTAGCCGATAAAATAAAATCCCCCCCCTGAGAGAAGTACTCGTGGACGAAGATACTGTACTGCTCACAATTACTATAGTAGTGGAGGAAGGACAAATCAATGGATTTCCCTGGGGCCAATAAAACTAAACTAATTAACAGATGGGGATCATTTTGAATCACTCACCCACCATCCCACACACATTTGTCTTCTCACAAAAGAAGTTGAGCTAGAAGCCCAATGTATTTGCATCAGAATCTACCTTTAGAGCTTCTACGGTTTACTTCTGTAATGTATTTTATGCCTAATACTGGTCCTGTACACTGACCAGCTAGCACCGTTCAATAGTCAAAAGTCAATATTGCATCATCTATCCATCAATAAATACATGTATAAGCTGTGGTGTTAGTGTGACGTTTGGGATGGGAGGATTAGACTTAAATGTACTATGCTTAAATGTAAATACGCTACACTCTTGTTGCCCCCAGGATCCACCCGAGCCCCACGGCCGGCTCCGGAGCATCGTCGGGTCACGGAAAAGGCAAACCGTCACTGCGCCGCATCAAGGGTCGCATCCACCGCAGCAAGAGCCTGGACAGCATCGACCTGCTGGACTCCAATGTGAGTACAACGCAGCCCAATGCAAACAGCGGCTAACATTGAACTGCAGCGAGTGATGAGCTGCTCTACAGAGACGGTCTGCAAATGGAAGCAGCACTGAATAGGGTCAAAGCCATTTAACACATCGCTAAATCTTTGTGTTAAATGGCAGAGGGGGAGGTAACAGTATTAGTGGGGCGAGTATTCCAAAATAGTTTGTTTTAGATTAACTCACTACAAAAAAACCTTTGCATTTCTTTAAAAATGACCATAGATTCTACAAAACAAGTAATATCTATGTGAGTCTGATCACAAGTACCACCTTATCTTCAGGAATAAAGATGTCATGCCTCAGAGAATCCCTGATATTAAATAATTGAGGGCACTTTACAGTATAAGTGCTATTCCCGAAGAGATAACCAACAAACAAACCAGCCGTGAGCAATGAGATGACAACAAGAATCAAAACACTTATGAAAGAGGAAACAGATCTTTGCTCAGATACCAAATCCCCCAGGCCCTTCAAAATGTATAAAAGAAAAAGTGCTACAAGGCAAGCGCACGGAAGCATAAAGATCGGAGGCTAACCCGCCGAGTACAGAACAAAAGACACTGTGTTTTTGATGAAGAGCACAAAAAACAGCATTTTGAACATCAGTGTAAAGTGTAAGGATATACGTTTGGATGTCATCCTGGAGTGAACCCCAATTCTGAGGTGAACTGTGTGAAAGATAATCATGCTATTGTTATAATGTCTCAGAACATGAAGCAAAGGTGTTTTTTTTTTTTTTTTTACCTGGAAGGTTTTGTGTTACCTCAGTGTGTATTTTTGATCATATTTATATCTGCCTGCCCAACAGATTTTTTTTTTAAATTATTTATTAGCCGGCATTGTTAGCAAAGTTGAAATTTTTTTCATATGATTATTACTATCTCTATCTATTATCTATATACAGTGAGACAGAGGTACATTTGACTGGCTTGTCAATAAAAAAGTGCTAAAACTTTCTTGCTACTACTTTAAGAATAATATTGGTCCGTACCAGTGTTTGATCAAAGTGATCCATTACTGAGTTTAGGGGATTTGTCTAAGCAGCAGGATTTAGTGCTAGATTTACAGAGCACTTGTAAAAGAGGAGCTAATATGGAGGAATATATTCTACCCAGCTGGTTTATGCCCATCCTGTCCTCTCGCTGCAAAATTTCAGATTAACCCCAGGCTTTTGGAGACTTACTGGTCCTGCTTACAGTGGCTGTCACACTGACAGGCTTTAGCCTAGGGTCATATATGCAGTGACTAGATATTGCATAACAGAAATGTTCTTTTTCTTGCTTGCTTTTCTTGCATGTTTACTACTCCCTTTGCCTCACAACATGCTCGTTTACATTTCATAAGGATGGCCAGCCACTTGTATTTTGTGTTTTGTAAATCATGACATAGCATAGCTGTTTATTTTATAAGTAACTCTTGTGGGTACACACACTGGCCCTCATTTATCAACATTGCGTAAACAAATGGTGTATGCGTAGGTGTATTTCCGCTATACACCAAAGTGCGCGTGACATTTATGAACCTGTGCTTTCCGCTCAGATCTTATCGTACGCAAGCGCAGCTGATGGTAAATGCCAGGGAGAAATCCTAGCGTCCTTTCAAATGAAACGCCCAAAAATATTCACGTATGAGGAGGCCTCACCCATGGGTTTTACGGCACGCACGCACAAAACACGACAAAAAAGGACATTTATCCAACCAGGAAATGATAAATAGTTGTTTATATGATATTAAAAAATCTATCAGTAACCAACATTAACCGTATAGCCAATCCAAGATCACATTTACTAATAAAAAAAGAGGGGAAAAAAGAAATAGGCTAATAATAAAAAGTGACCTTTATTAAATAAGCTGTAGGCCTATATAGCCTATATAAAAAAGGGTATAAAATTAGACCACATAAAAAAAAAGCGTGGATACAACGCTGCAGTCAGAGCAGACTCTGGACCATGATCTGAACCAGTAAAAAGCAGCTCAGCTCCGCGGACTCAGCGTTAGAGCCGGGGGCAGAACTACTCGTCTTTCGGCCTCAGCAGAGCTTTCCTCCGGGAGGAAACAGGTGCGCGGAGAGCTGACAGCCAACCGGAACCTAACGAACCCGTCCGGACCGAAGAGAGCCCTACGAGACGTGTTTCGATCATTCCCCTGACGAGAAGATAGCGCGCGGTCAGCAGACCCTGTGCGCCGCTCAAACCCGGACTTTACGAACCCGTCCGGACCGACGAAAGCTCTGGAGCTGTCGAAGGATTTGTTTGACGCCCGGGATACTCGCGAGCACTGAATACGGTCCACAGACTCAGCGCTCAAACCAACCAGAACACGGAGCATGGCCTCGCGCAGACCCAGGTGAGTCCCGGTGTTCCGGTACACGGCAGCGGACGCGGGTGTGAGGCGGGGAGTTTGCGCATGCAGTGGTATTTTGTTAAAAACAAAAAACGAAACATGAATATAAAAACATCGTAAGCGTCTCTGTGGCTGCAGTCCAGGTTCTAGTGTCTCTGGTCCGGGCTGAGCCTCTGGGCTCGAACCCGTGTCGGTGCAGCTCAAGTCCATAAACATTAACGCTGTCGCCATGTTTCATGTTTAAATCACTAATATGCGATGTGGCAATGCGATGCATGCTGTCAACTGTTTTCCTGCGCTGTTTAGTGTTTAGTTAAAATTGGTGTATCATGTATCACCTCCTGACTTGGTGTAGGATCTCAGATTGATAAATGCCAAAACAGGCGGTGATTTTTCGTATACCCCACATACGCTCTGATTTCACCGTACGCAAGTTTAATAAATGAGGGCCATTATCTCTGAATGGCATTTCCGTAACTGTCCACTGGACACCAGGCATCTGCAACCTATGGGTTTGGAGCCACATGACTACGATCACTGAGGCTCAAGTGAAAGGGGATCAAATCCTGGTTTAGAATAGGCCTGGTCTAATCTGGTGTCAGTCGAGGTTGAGACCTAATTTAGTCCTTAGGATTTTAGGATTGGTTTGACCTTGGCTTGGTTTGACCATTCATTCATATTGTTAAAGTACGCTATGATGATACATATAAGAAATATGTATTTTCAGGTGAGGTGGGTTTATCTGTTCAGTGCTTCTGCAAAATTATATTTTGTGTGGAAATGTTCTGTAATGCAGATGAGATGTGAGCAGCAGGGTTGGTTTGTTTCCGCCAGTGGTTCTCTGGTGGATCTGAAAGTCACAGGACAGAGTCACAGGACAGAGTCACAGGACAATTTTCAAACGGTCACAGGCCACCGCTAAAGATGATGGTTAATTTATTGTTTGATGCTTTTTGGTAGTGAAGCATATCATCACTTCTTGAAAAATTAGACACAATTTTATGCCCCATTAGAGGCTCAAACAGCAAAATGTTTTTTTTTATTTTTTTTATCGTGAGCTGAGATAGATTCATTCATCAGATTTAATGTAATTTTTTTTATTAGTCATAAATAAATAATATGTTTAAGTTACACTAGTCGATAACCACAGGGAATTACCTTCTGCCCTACAATAAAATAACATGTACCATCTACAATAATTCAGCAACTAACTACTATGACTATTACTGCTGCTGATATATCTGTGCACTCTCGTTACTTTTGCTTCTCTTATTGCCGAAGTCAATCCTGCTGCTGCTTTGTGCTCATCATGCTATTTCTACTGCTACCTTTACTACTATTACTGCTACTTTACCAGTAGTGCTCTCCCTGATAATAATCTGTGTCAAATGATTTAATCAAAGTCTCCACTAGCGCTCCCTGTCTTTGCTGAAAAATAGAAGGGGACTGCATTTCAAACACTGACCGTCTTTTACTTACTCACTCAAGGTTAAAGCCCCGCTGTTCTTTATGCTTTAATAGTCCCTAAATCGCGATGAAAGGGCCTTTGGTGGTGTGTCTTTAAAACTCATAAGGCGTAATAACTCACAAAGCGGCCCATTAGCGCTTTGATGTGCACAAATCAAAGGGGACGTCCCAGACAGATGCAGCGTGATACATGTGCTTGTTGTTTGAGCTGCTGGCCCTCACTCTCAGGGGAGTTTTATCGTTTTGACAGCGAAGATCGCAGTATAACCCGGCTCTGAATTTAGATACGTCTCATTATAAGATCACCACAAAACTACTGCGCCTGTTGAATTATTGATACCAGGGTTGGTCAGCAAAACCCACGCCACACATGCATCAAAACAACGTCAGGCACTTTCTGCTGATGCGCCGAACGCACAGTTACCTTATATTTTACTGAAACTTTGGAGTTTGCAGAAGTTGTTTATTATGGTGAGATTAATAATGTAAGATTTTGATGCATACTTTACATCGAGCTATGCATTTATAACTGGGCACTGAGAAGACACTGTTCAGTATCTGTTAAGATATTACACAGTTTTTATATTAGTGGGAACTGGTACACGCTGTCGTATTCGCCGGTCAAGCAGCAGCAGAACACGACAGCGTGTACCAGTTCCCACTAATATCCAGCAACTTCGCACAGCCATTGAAGAGGAGTGGACCAACATTCCACAGGCCACAATTGACAATCTGATAAACTCTATGCGAAGAAGATGTGTTGCACTGCATGAGGCAAATGGTGGTCACACCAGATACTGACTGGTTCTGAGTCCCCAGACCCCCAATAAAGCAAAAAACTGCACATTTCAGGGTGGCCTTTTGTTGTGGGCAGTATAAGGTACACCTGTGCACTAGTCATGATGTCAGATCAGCATCTTGATGTGGCACACCTGTGAGGTGGGATGGATTGTCTCGGCAGAGCAGAAGTGCTCACTATCACACATTTGGACTGATTTGTGGGCAATGTTTGAAATGGTGGTATTGTGTATCTGGAATGAATTTTGGATCTTTGGGTCCATCTCATGAAAAATGGGAGCAGAAACAAAAGTGTTGCGTTTATATTTTTGTTGAGTGTACCTTTCATAGACTTTTATACAAATTTCAAACATTTACAGGATATTTCCTAGATTAACTACTACACCACTGTGATGCCCTGAGGATACGACTGCTGAGCAGTTTGGACCTTGCCTTTGTGAGTTGTGACATTTGATTACAACATCCAGTATAGCTCCGGGTGGTGCAACAAAACCAAAAACTTTGGTGGTTATATAAGACCCAAATCAAATTCATTGCAGTAAAATAGTATTTGCCCTCCAGCTCTTGTGCCCTTCAAGATCATTTAAAGCCCTTTCTGTGAATGAAGCCGCAGCTGTAGTGTCGTCCATGTGTTCCCTCTCCCTCCTCTGCGTGTCCCTCTACCATTTGTCTCCATATCCCGCCACTCCAGTGCCCCTCTCCAAACTGCACAAGGGACCACTCTCGCTCCACCTCAAGACAACACATTCTGCTGGCTATAAGGGCCCCTGGCTTCTCTCTTTCAGAGGTATATTTCTTTTGTACACGTCTGTGTGTGCAGTGGAGGAAAACTTGCTGACTATAGCCTGAAGCTCAAATGCAGCTGATGGAAGTAACGGTCCGCCTTACAGTGAGTGATGAGACTGCAGGATGCTGAGGAGAGGAGAGCATTCCTCTAGAGCGTCCTAAAATGTCACACAACAACTAACTGTGGTCTTAACCTGATTTAAAATTATAGGAGAGCATGTTCATCAAGCCGCTGTATGATTTTAGGTCCAGAACAATCATTGCCCATCAGAGCGGGGCTAAATAATCGATTGTAGTTAAGACTTTGTTTATATTGATCGCTTCTTTTGATTGCTTTTCTCTCTTGATAGTCAGGGGAGAGGAGGACTCTGGCCGCAGGCCCACTCCCCCGCTGTCATTTGTGTTGGCAAGCGGTGGACCGGTTCACAGAAAGCTTGAATCAGATTTTAGTGCTAAGGCTGCAGAATCACAGTGGAGATGGAGAGAGGGGCTTTATGCACCCAATGCCTTTTGTGTGAAACTTATTTGTCTGCATTCATCAACTACACTGTGCGCTAAATGTGTACTCATTGGCATTAGTACATAGCCCTGTCAGTTGCCTAATACTGGTAATGCGGTCACAGATGTCATGTATGCATCTGTATTTGAGGACTTTATTTTTGGGGGGATTTTGGGGGAATTTGTCATGCAACTGCAACTGACCCATCCTTCAAATTTGCCGGCAGTAGTTAGGATTTAATAACTGTTGAATAAATGCATGCTTTTGTGTTGACCCAAGTGGCTGAAGGAAACACACCCAGACACGTAGAGAATATGAAAAGTCCACACAGAAAGGTCCCATCTAGCTTGGGAATCAATCCCGGAAACAATTTGCCCTGAGGAGATGCTAGCCACACGCTACCGTGTGTTATAAGGTGGTCATGTGTCATATGACCACCTGTCTAATATGCAGTGCTACATAAAACCAAATCTAAAGTGACAGCTTTCTATCAGACCTGTTTAAAATGTGGAAATGTCACTTATAATAACTTGACAGTACCTGTCATCATGAGCCATTTTGATGGATATTGCCCCTTAAGTCAAACTCAGGTCAAATTCTTCACACTTTTTTCCCCACTGTGTGGACAAAATGTTCACTAATTTATCTTACCTTCAACGGGTGGATTGTTTGTCCTGCTCTGTCTGATTGGTATGGCTTTATTTGATCAATGTAATAAAGATTGTTTCACATGGATTTTGGAAGGGACTGTTTTGATCATTTATTTGCTACCTTTTAATTTGTATAAGATTGTTATAATCACTGTACTACATCAGTACGGGGAGTAAGAAGAGGCTTGACAGACTTTCACTACCAGCACACTGGCACTCTTTGTATTATTCTTTAAAAGACACTATTTGCTCAGTAACATTTTATTTGCTGTGATTTTGGGGGATGTGTGTGTTTTGCTTGCACCATATTCCTGCTCTCTCAGCTGTTTGCGTATCCGGTTCAGAGGGAAGCCTGCTGCAGAGGCTCTACCCAGGTGAGATGTAGGATAATGGCGCGGGTATATCAGCTGGAGCAGATGCACCTAAAAGCCAAGACAAGAAAAACGCAATTAAATTAATTACCCCTTAACAGATCAGGATCAGTCATTGCTCGTGCTGTAGCTTTTGGTCTTAATCTCCCATTAGTCCGGCTGGCCCCATCCCGCTCTTAAAAAAACCTTGGCCGCAGTCTACCCAATGGACAGAGGCACTCCCCCTTCTCTCCCCCTCTCTAACCACCACCAAAAAAGCCCCAGCTAAGCATTTATTCGCTGCTCAGTCTTCGGAAAGTGCTGTAGATGCATTTACACAGGGAGAAGCAACTGCAGCTGAATTAACCAATCTGCATATTCAGGTCCTGTTAGTCGTAGATTGCTCCCATGTGGTGATGGAGATAGGTGGAGTGCACACGAGGAAGTCCCCCGCAAGAGACATATAGGCTGCAAACGAGGTATAATCTAATATCCCAGTATTGTATGGCTGACATTCAGAGAACACCAGTGTACAGTATTTCCCAGACGATCCAGTTGAAGAACCAGTCATCTTTTTATGTCATTATAAGTTGGAGCCTGAAAGTATAGAGCGTATGCACATGTGATCATTTCATTCTAAACAGAACCCTCAGCTTTCGCGGCTGTTGCCATGCAGGAATGTCATCTGCTCATCTGCATAACCAGTCATAGACGACGCACAGTCGTAGTGGTGACTAAGAATTACTGTGGCTAATGTAATGTTGAGATTATTGTCTAAAATATGAACATTTTTAGATAAATGTTTAATTCATAATGAAGAGTGGCTTCATTCCAATATAGGGTGTTAATTTAATTAGACCTATCACAAGCATTGTTTTAACACTTAAGCCTGTGCATCAGCTTCAGTCCATTAGGGGACACTGCTCTAAATGTGGTTAAACAGGAGTCTTTATCATAGTGGAGATTTAAATATCGTAAACTGGACTGGGTTGATTGACCAATCAACAATATTTAAATCTCTGCTACGATGGAAAATACCTGGATGACTGAGAGCCGACACAAACATATTTCCCTCATTATATATTTTAATGCAGAAAACTGCACTGTATGTTTCGACACCATGTCAAATATTTTAAGAAAAAGTAAGAAAAAGCTAAATTATCTTCCTCAAAATACTGGCAGAACTTATTTTAATTTGGTAACTAATGTACAAACAATGACTAACAGACATTGTCACTGGAATTAGCCACGGTAGTATGGTAGTAATATTATATTATTATTATTATTATTATTATTGTCACTGGAATTAGGCGGGTCGTTTTGGCAAGAAAATTAATATCACAATTTTCACATTTTTAAAATTTGAGTGGCAGTATTGAGTTGCCTTGTGTACGTATAGATAAAGTTGCCTTACCTTCAATTTATCACGATTCATGTACAGGTTTAATATGGTTCAAAAGGTGACTAAGCCCGTCTGCTGCTTCTGAAAGTTCATGCTCACAATAATAGCTTAAATCTGCCAGTCACTCTATCCAGGTGATAGAGTGACTGGCCTTTAGGGGGAGTGTGTGGGAAAATGTGTCTATATTTAAGCACAGACTTAAAAAAACAAAGCAAAACAAAACAACACTGAATCGTCGCCGGGATCATATTACGATTACATTTTTATCCTAACTGAAATAAGAACTTTTATAGACCATTTTAGGGGTTCAGCAGATGCTCGTGCACAATAGAATCGGACCTATATGTATTCTCCAAATTGTTTTATGTCATCAGTTGCCAGGCAAATGTTGAATATTTTTCCTCCCTGAAGGTGCAAATTGATGCCGTTTGAGACTGGCTCAACAACTAAAAAGATGTTCCTGAAATATCTGCACCACCACGGATTAGACTGCCTCATTACATACAGTATATTGTATAAGAACAAGAAAGAGGGGGAGAGAGATATAGGAAGATAAGGAGGAGTAGGGGCACAAGAGATTTATCACAACGAACACTGTAGGAGGTCGTACTGGGAGGAAGAGGAGATGCCGAGATTGGAGCTGCAGTGTCGTCATCCCCGCCCCCCGCCCCCCCCCCCCCCCCCATAGGTGAGAGGGTGGGTTATGTAAGAAGGAGAGTTGGAGGGATAAATGATTTTGTCCTGTAGGTGATGAGCTCAGGAGGAAGGGTGCAGTGGCTGTGGTTGACTATATGAGACAGTGAATAAACCGTGTGTGATTGTGAGGCAGGGCAGGGACGGCAGATGTTAATTTGCCTGGGTCAGCCACACAAGGTCTGATAGGACATATGGCAGGTCACTGTAGGCACTGTCTGAAGCCATTATGTCAGACATTATGGACCGTGTTGGCACTGAAGGATGGGATTGTGAACTTTATTGCATTGAAATAACTACATAGTTTTGACCTTGTGAATAGAGCTTATTTTATTGGCATTTTCCCTACATGTACAAGATCAAACCACCACTTCCTCATGTGAGCTTTATGGAACATCAAAGTGAAAAAAAAAGAGAGTCATCAAAAATAAGTTGTAAAAAAAGATGGCAGTTGGTAAGAGGTCAAAAAGGACAACATAGTCAGAAGTCAAGTTCTGGACAAACTTGTGACAAAGTAGAGTGCTAGAGAGTGAGAATCGATTTTCAAGTTCTTTTAATGGTTTTTAAATCTCTTAATGGTCTTAGTCCTTGTTATCTTTCAGGACTGCTTTTACCTTATGAACCTTCACGGCCCCTTCGCTCCTCCGGCAGGGGTCTAGTTCTTTCTAAAGTCAACAGAAAGACTCACGGCGAGGCGTCTTTCCAATAATATGGCCCTCGCCTCTGGAACGACCTGCCGGAGGAGCTCAGGACCACAGAGAACGTTCATGTTTTTAAGAGCAGGCTCAAGACCCACCTTTTTAGCTTAGCTTTCAAATGAGATCTATTTATTTAGTCCCAATTATATATAATATATATATATATATATATATATATATATATATATATATATATATATATATATATATATATATTATGTATGTGTGTGTGTATATATATGTGTATGGGGATATATACAGTTCCTTGCGAAAGTACTAATGCACCTTGACTTTTTGCACATTTTGTCATGTTTCAACCCTAAACAAGATTTTATTTAGAATTTTTTACTGGAAGTTCACACACAAGTAACAGACAACTGTGAAGTTAAAGCAAAATGATACATGATTCTGTTATTTTACAAAAAATAAGATTCCATTTATAACATTCCTAATGCCTGCAGAAAGTTCACACCTTGTCCTAACCATTAAATAGAGGCCACCTGTGCGTAATCTACTCTCAGTATAATTCCAGCTGTTCTGTGAGGGCCTCAGAGCTATGGTCAGAGTGTATTGGTCACTAAACAACATCATGAAGGCCAAGGAGCTCACCAGAGAGGTCAGGGATAAAGCTGTGGGGAAGTTTAAAGCATTGTTAAGTTATACAAAGATTTCCCAAGATTTGAACATCTCACAGAGCACTGTTCAATCCATCATTCGGAAATGGAAAGAGTATAGCACCACTGTGAACTTACCAAGACACGGCCGTCCACCTAAACTAACAGACCGAACAAGGAGAGCACTGGTCAGAAATGCAACCAAGTGCCCCAAGAAAACTCTGGAGGAGCTGCGACGTACTGCCGCTGAGCTGGGGGAATCTGTACATGGGACAACTATAAGTCGTACTCTACACAAATCTGGCCTTCATGGACGAGTGGCAAGAAGAAAGCCATTATTGAAAGGAGGCCATAAGAAATCCCGTTTGAAGTTTGCTAGAAGTCATATGGAGGACACAGCTACCATGTGGAAGAAGGTGCTTTGGTCAGATGAGACAAAAATTTTACTTTTTGGCCCAAATGCAAAACGTTATGTATGGCACAAACCTAACACTGCTCATCGTCCTGAGTGCACCATCCCCAGTGTCAAATATGGTGGGGGGAGCATCATGCTATGGAGCTGCTTTTCCTCAGCGGGGACTGGGAAGATTGTAAGAATAGTTGGGAAGATGGATGGAGCCAAATATAGAGACATTTGAGGAAAACCTGCTGGAGTCAGCAAGAGAATTGAGGCTGGGGCGGAGATTCACCTTCCAGCAGGACAATGACCCTAAACACAAAGCTAAATCTACAATGGAATGGTTTAAAAACAAACATATTAATGTGTTAGAATGGCCCAGTCAAAATAACAGAATCATGTATCATTTTGTTTCACTCCACAGTTGTCTGTTACTTGTGTGTGAAAATAAAATCTTTAAGTTTAGGGTGGTAAACATGACAAAATGTGCAAAAGTTTAAGGTGTATTAGTACTTCCACAAGGCACTGTATATATATATTTGCCTTGCGAAAGTATTCGGCCCCCTTGAACTTTTCGACCTTTTGCCACATTTCAGGCTTCAAACATAAAGATACAAAACTGTAATTTTTTTGTGAAGAACCAACAACAAGTGGGACACAATCAAGGCAAGGCAAGGCAACTTTATTTATACCGCGCATTTCGTACACAAGGCAACTCAATGCGCCTGAGTCCAATCCAACTGGGGAAGGAACCAGCACTCTAAGGCAGGGATTTATTCAGGAAGGGTTTTCTCCCTCTCTGGACCACAGAAAATCACACTCTTCCGCCCGTGTGATGTATTCCGTCATGTGTACACTTGATCAGTGTGTGTACATTGTGGATACAACAGGAATTTGGAAATTGGGTCTCATTGTACTGTATATGGTCAATGTTGCACCTCTCAGTTGCTGCAAGAGAGGCTGCTTTCCTTAATTCTTCATTCATTCCATTTAATATTTTTCTCCCGATAACAGTCCCCGACTCAAATAAAAGAACTCATCGTCCTCTCCTTGGTACTCCATGCCCTGGAAATCCACTCTGTACCGCAAGATACCCCCATCACATGAAGTGAAACGAAATTTATTGGATATTTCAAACAGTTTTAACAACTGAAAAATTGGACATGCAAAATTATTCAGCCCCTTTACTTTCAGTGCAGCAAACTCTCTCCAGAAGTTCAGTGATGATCTCTGAATGATCCAATGTTGACCTAAATGACTAAAGATGATAAATAGAATCCACCTGTGTGTAAACAAGTCTCCGTATAAATGCACCTGCTCTGTGATAGTCTCAGAGGTCAGTTTAAAGCACAGAGAGCATCATGAAGAACAAGGAACACACCAGGCAGGTCCGAGATACTGTTGTGGAGAAGTTTAAAGCCGGATTTGGATACAAAAAGATTTCCCAAGCTTTAAACATCCCAAGGAGCACTGTGCAAGCGATAATATTGAAATGGAAGGAGTATCAGACCACTGCAAATCTACAAAGACCCGGCCGTCCCTCTAAACTTTCAGCTCATACAAGGAGAAAACTGATCAGAGATGCTGCCAAGAGGCCCATGATCACTCTGGATGAACTGCAGAAATGTACAGCTGAGGTGGGAGACTCTGTCCATAGGACAACAATCAGTCGTATACTGCACAACTCTGGCCTTTATGGAAGAGTGGCAAGAAGAAAGCCATTTCTTAAAGATATCCATAAAGAGATAGAGACATACCCCAAGCGACTTACAGCAGTAATCGCAGCAAAAGGTGGCGCTACAAAGTATTAACTTAAAGGGGCTGAATAATTTTGCACGCCCAATTTTTCTGTTGTTTATTTGTTAAAAATGTTTAAAATATCCAATAAATTTCGTTTCACTTCATGATTGTGTCCCACTTGTTGTTGGTTCTTCACAAAAAATTACAGTTTTATATGTTTATGTCTGAAGCCTGAAATGTGGCAAAAGGTCGAAAAGTTCAAGGGGGCCGAATACTTTCGCAAGGCACTGTATATATACTGTATATATGATGCGGGGCGTATTGTTTTAAATGTTGTAATCTGTAATCACTTTGTGATACCTTTCGGTATGAAAAGCACTTTATAAATAAAATTTGATTGATTGATTGAATGTAAAAGTGCTTTCACACCAAGCTTTATACATCTATTTTCAAAAAACGTATTATAAGTGGTATCTAAATTGTATTTCCAGACTACTGTGTGTATTTGTGCTTAAGAAAAAATCTTGTTTTTATTATAAGCTAAAATTATTTTTGTTTTGCAGTCACAGCCTGTCCTTGCACGTTGGAGTCATTTGCTAAAATTGACCCAAAGCATCATTTATATTTTAATCTCCCCAGGAAACCTATTTGAACGCAACCCGATCAACCGCCTCTCTCTTTAAACCTGTGTAATACGCCAGCAGGGTCCTTGGCCTGTCAAAGATTTGAAGAAAACTCCTCAACTGTTTTATGAGGGCCGCTGTCCCTCATCTGCAACAAATCATTTTAGAAGACAAGACCCAGCTGACATAAATCCCAACAACTCTATTGACTTTTCCGCTTGATTTACGCGGGCCGGCGGCTACCAGCAGCTGTGGATTACATGGCAACATCTCCTGCCATTTTTGCAATGTCTAAAAATTCACTTTGGATATTAACAAGACTGCCCCAATCTACCATTATTGTTATTATTATTATCATTATTGCCTAATGGTTTAAAACAATCGGTTGCAAATTACCCCCAATGACTCATTTAAGCAGGGGTCACGTGAAGGACAAGCTGCAATGTGATGTAATATTGGTTTGATCCAAGATGGTGACCGGCCGTGGAGCATGAAGAATGGAGAGGTTTTTTCGAGACAACTTAATCAATCACTGATACCGCTGACGGCCTCAGTCATGGAGGCTATAGGTGGATTACATAGGCCTCTGATCGATTATGAGAGAATGGAACTGGATTGTTTTTCCAGTTCCAGAGACGACCCTTTTTTTTTTGGGTCACACAGCAGGATTTGGCATAAAACAACTGCCCCTGACGTGTTACATAACGCATAATGATGAAGGAGGCACGTGTTGCTTGGTTCTCAGCTTTTATTGAAAGCCTGCAAATATTATCTGTATGGCATGCAAGACAAGGCAGGCGATTTCTATAGATCTGTGCGAACACATGGGTAACTAATACTATGAAAAAAAACATGATGACAATTTTTTTTACAAAGTAGGCTAGAAATTGCATATTGTATCAGCGCAGTTTGGCTGAAGAACGCAACAATAGAGGGGTCTGCCAATGATGGCTGGTGGTTTATCGGTTAGAATTTCTGTGGATTATTATTATTTATTTTTTAACTCATCATGTATGAACAATATGATGAACATGCAGTCCCCCAAGTCTGTGGACATCCTTGTTAGTTGTAGAAAATGCATGTATTGTTCTAATTTGTACATTCAGTTATTCTACTATAGGGCTTGTAACATATGCATCATTTTTTAGCAATAGGAGCAAGTGGCATTATCGTGAGGCTGTGTACGAGGCACGGGGAGGCAACATATGCTGTTTTAGACTGTCCCAACATGGCGGTCGACGGGACAGCCCCACCTCTGTCTCGTGTCTCTGTGTGTCAGTCAGCTGGCTTCCATCATGCACGTTTGCAGCTTTGTTTTCATCATCCTGCATTGTATTCTCAATAGGGCACCTTCCCAGTCCTGAGTCCTGACCTGACACCGACAGATGTTCATGTGACGGCCTGTAGAGGGCAGGGTTTCACTGCATAACAGCCATGTTTACATAGGTGACACAAGGTCTTCAATGGCAGTGGTTTGAGAATGTATTTTTATGAACGCATTCAGCTTATTTAACCATTTCTTTGGGACACAACTGGACCTTGATGTCTGTCAAATATTTGATGGAGAGCCCCTGCTCTCTGTCGCAGGGCCGTATACATGCAAGATAACTCCAATTGGAAATCCAAATTTTGAACATGATAAATATTATTGGCTTCATGGTCCATCTTATCTTAGCTGCTATATTTATCCAACCATTCCACAACATCTGCCGTTTACAATAGTTATTCAGTCAGACCCCTTTTACTCCCTTTAACACTATGGGACTATAACATGATGTTATCTGAAACCCATAGTCACACTAACAAAAACTATTGATTGAAGAGGAGATTGCGTACACATGCACTGCATCATGTTATTATCTGCACAGGGAGAAACCATTTAGATTCACTATTAAATCTTGTTTTGATTCTCTTTTCATCAACGAGTCCACCTATAGTTTTGTTCAAATTAATTCCCACTTTATGTGAGAAGATTTATTGTGTTGTCTGGTATCCTTTACGCACTGCGGTACATTACCCCTGGGTAATCTTTTCATCTGTTTTTTCCCCTGTCTCTTTTGCCCTCCATCACCTGCCCTCCACCCACCACCTCAGCCTGGTCTGAGGGGAGCGCCTAATTGCTTTGCGCTCGTCTTGAGCTATAGGTTTTCCTCACCAGACGATGCGTTGGAACAAAAGAGCCCTCAAAGTAATTTAAAAGCCTATTTGATGGAAGATAAACATTATGGGCAATTCATTAATTATTTACGGCTCAGGTCAAAGTAGTTCTGAGGCGATGACGGATGGAAGTGATTTTTAATATTTGGTCTATTTCAATAAAGACTTCTGTATGGTTTTAGGTGGATATCAATGTAAGATTATTAATCCACTTACTGTAAATATATAAGAACTGAGTCAATCTAACAATAAAAACACCTCTATTTCCCCTGGATTTCAGCTTTAATGTTACCTAATTTGATGATAGGTTTTTGAGACAATATCTGATTTAGGTATAATAGACAAAAAATATATTTTATATCACTGAACTAAAAAAAAAAAGTTATACAACCTCACTAGTAGTAAAGATATTAACTTATTCTTCGGGGAATTTATTTTGCTTGTAACAAACAACACCTCTGCTCATCTTTATTCAAATCAAAGTTGTGTTTCTAACTGTGTCGGCTAAACCTTTACTCATTATTAGCATTGCCTCTAGGATAAACACACTTAGGTGATTGCTTCTCTGCTTCAGTCTATGATGCCGGAGTTTGATCCAAAGAGGATTTGGAGGTTGACGCTTTGTGTCACATGATCTGCGGGCCCGGGCTGAGGTCACCTGATCTGTCTGACTTCAGCTGTCGGTGGGAAAATGACACAGGGATTATCCGAACATTTGGGAAATCTTCGGATATTATTTATTTCCGCTTCGTGTAGGCTGATTATAGCGCTGAAATGAATAGTTTCCTGTATGTTTGGTCTGGCTATTTTAGTGGCCACAGTTTCTCGCTGTCCCCATTGGCAGTTTTGCTACTGTTACACCGCTGCTATGCTATTTTTGTTTTTAATTGTCGTGCAATATAATGATATATATATATATTTTTTTTCTTTTTGTTTTGTTTATTTAAGCAGTTGGTCTGCTCAAAAGGAGTGGGCCGAACCAAAAGGCTTATGAGCAACCACCCCCAAAATAAAAACAATAATATTTACATTTAACAATCAAAGCAAGGAACGCAGTGCAATGTAACAAATCATACGCAAGGGAACATAGGGCAAAGTAGCAACAAATAATAAAGAGCAGTAATAAAAAATATAAAAAAAACAGCAAAATAAATAAACAACAGCAAAGGAATATTATTTCTAGCGTTTAACATTGTGGTTTTGTTCGTATTTGAGAAATATGAATTCTTTGTAGACCTTTTTAAAGTGTGCCATGTTTTTACACATTTCAATGCTTTCGTCCAAATTTCTCCACACTTCCACACCGTGTCTCGTGGGACACATGCCTCTCAAGGTTGTTCTGGATCTCTAAAGTTATATTTGACTTCTCTTTTGCAGAACATATCTTGTATACTTTCAGGAAGCGACTTTTGTGAGGTTTTAAAGATGATTTGAGCCATCTTAAATTCAGTAAGGTCCTCAAATGTCATTGTTTTGATTTAAAGAATAATGGATTTGTGTGTTCACGGTATCCGGCTAAATGGATTATTCTTATTGCCTTTTTATGAACTTTAAACAATGGGTCAAGATTACTTTTATACACATTTCCCCAGATCTCTACACAATATGTTAAATGAGGAAGGATAAGTGACAAGTATATAGTGTATAGAGCTTTGTTATCATATTTAGATTTATTCATTAGGGCTAAAATCTTTGCAACTTTAGTTTTAATTTTTATGACGTGAGCCCCTTATGAGAGACCAACAGGCCCGGTTAGAACCATGAGGCCGTCCTTCTGTGGACCCACCACCTGCAGGAGGAGCCATAGGGGCTGGTGCTATGGGACCCGGCAACGGAAAAGTGGAAGAAAATGGATGGATGGATTGCTTTGGTTTTCATAATTTTTAGAGACAATTTATTTACGCAGAACCAATCTTTCAATGTATCCATTTCTTCTGTAATCTCGAACACCATTTGCTGTAATTCTGCACCTGAGAGTATGATTGTTTTATCATCTGCAAAAAGGACCAGTTTAAGCTTCTTGTAAACCAAGTACAAATCATTGATATATAATAAAAATAGTTTAGGTCCCAGCACCAATCCCTGGGGAACACCACACACTAGGGTATTACACATGGATCTGCACTGCCCCATTTGAACATACTGTTTACGATTTGTTAAGTAGGATTCAATCCAGTTGAAAGCAATACTTCTTATATGAACCTTCACGGCCCCTGCGCTCCTCTGGCAGGGGTCTCCTAGTTATTCCTAAAGTCAACAGAAAGACTCACGGCGAGGCGTCTTTCCATTATGGCCCTCGCCTCTGGAACGACCTGCCGGAGGAGCTCAGGACCGCAGAGAACGTTCATGTTTTTAAGAGCAGGTTCAAGACCCACCTTTTTAGCGTAGCTTTTAACTGACATCTATTTATTTAGTCCTAATTATATATTTTGTGTGTGTATGTGTGCGCGTGCGCATGCGCATGCACCTGTTTGTCTGTTTGTTATCTGTAAAGCACTTTGTGATACTTTTCGGTATGAAAAGCGCTTTATAAATAAAGTTTGATATGATTTGATCCCATATTTTTGTAGTTTTTTCAGGCAAGGCAAGGCAACTTTATTTATACCGCACATTTCGTACACAAGGCAACTCAATGCGCGTCAGGAGTATATTGTGATCCATAGTGTCGAAAGCCTTCTTAAGATCGATGAAAATATCTATTGAATACTTTTTCTTGTCGATATTATTTGTAATTTTCTCTGAGTTCCATTAACGCGAGAGCGGGAGATCTGCTTTTGCGAAAGCCATGTTGACTGTCATTTAAAATATTGTATTTATCTATAAATGCGTCTAGTCGAGTTGTATTCTAATATTTTTTGAGAATTGAAGTAGTATTAAGATAGGTCTGTAATTAGAGAATTGAGTTTTGTCACCATTTTTACAGATGGGAATAACTTTAGCTTTAGCGATTTAATTAAATCTGGAAATTTACCAGTTTTGAAAGACAAATTGAAAATATGGGATAGCGGTATGACGATGTGATCGATGACCTGTTTAACAATACTCATATCTACCTCGTCACAGTGCAAGGATTTCTTATTTATGAAATTTCTAACTATATCAGTTATTTCTTGTCCTGTTGTCATTTATTTATTGGTTTAGGTCAGGACAGTGCATGTTAATGAACATACATGGGTCTCATGCATGTATACAAGCCACACTGGATTGTAGTCTTGGGCTAATTTGCATCCGTCGTCCTCCATGCGCACTCTTAAACACACTCACATTCATCCTGGCCTATTGTACATGTTTTTAGTGGTAGGGGAAACCGGAGTACCCGGAGGAAACCTACGCAGACACGGGGAGAACATGCAAACTCCACACAGAGAGGCCCGTCCAGGTGGGAATCGAACCCCGGACCTTCTAGCTGTGAAGCACCGTTGGTGTAAGAAACATTGTATTTGGGTTTTCCTGGACACAGTCATAATTATAATTTGTGCATGGTGGAGTTATTGAGGAGGATAATTGAGGTCCTATGCTTATGAAGTACTTATTGAACTCGCTCACAATTTCATTTGGATTTTCAATTTTCTGACCATTTGACATAAAGCTCTGTGGTAATACATTTCCTTTTGAGGTCCTTCGAAGTACATCATTTATAGTACACCAGAGAGCTTTCAATAGATTTATATATTCCTGGCTAATATGCTTTTCTATGTATTTTCAGTTATGCACAATGTAACCTCATGTGGCACGAAACTATGAGCTAATGTGTTGACTGTCATCAACCAATCAATCAAGTTTTATTTCTAAAGCGCCTTACAACAACCAAAGTTGACCAAAGCGCTGCACACAATAAAAATAAAAATACAATTTAAAAAGGAGTACAATTTCATTAAAAACAGACCATTATCACATCCACAACAGTTGCCACAGAACTATGTGTCAAATGCCTCTTTAAACAGGTGAGTCTTTATTTTTGCTTTGAACAGGGTTCAAAGTAGTAGCTGCTATGCTGCTTTCTCATAGAGGTCACTAGTGTTGTCTAAGGAAAACACAAACATTGTGAAAACACGAGTGATACAGCTCCCTACAAATGATGAAATACAGTACAGTATTAATATATGTTGTGTCCTGATATTGCCTGATGCCAGTCCTGGATCAGGCGTAAAGACATGTCACATCACTATGCAAATTATTGGTTTTGGTGATCACACTGGTCACGGTAGTTTCCTTGTGAAAATGTGCTTAACTTAAATTAATTTTGGTATGATAATATAGTACTAAAAAATAAAGTAATTGACTTTTCCTTTAGACTTGTTACATATACACCAAGAACTAAAAATACTCTCCAAAAGTACAGTCGTGGCTGGAATACTAAGAAGCATTTTCTTATGGGAGCCACATACAAATTAACTTGACAAAACCAAATTAAGATTGCTTTTTATAATCTTAACAGTTATATGCAAAACAATCTAACTTTTCTACATTTGCAATTGAGATATTGTAGTAAATGACAGAAAGATGTTCTTTGTATTTTCATATTGGATTATATAGAGTTTTGTTGAACTCGAGGCAAAAATATTTCCCAAAGAGAAGTTGATATTTAGCCAAAGTGCGACGAAAATCCACAAGGCAACAGAATGCAGTCATTGTTGCCAGTTGTGGCTATCCTGCTTTCACCTGCTAGAGGTCAATGATGTCAACCACAGTGAAATCTCAAAAATCCTGCCTCTTTTGTGCAGTGGCCAGCACGCTCCATTATGGGATTACACTGATGTCCCTCCAATTTGTTGAAGCAAAAACTCGATAACAAGATAAGACACATTGAGTTTTGTGTATCAACTTGCATCTTTGGCAGCACAGTAACACATAATACCCCTTTTATCCCCTTACATTTGCTTCCAGCTGTAGAAGACTTGACATTTGATAGCACCGATCATTAAAGCTTATGGGTAGCCCCCAGATTGCTTACTTGACTGTTTTTGTTCTTACACTCCCTTGACCCTATATGGCTAAAGCGGTCGACTCATCAGCCATCAGGATCAGCACAGCCTACTAGTCGACCCGCTGCGAATTCCTAATTTGCCTTTTACGAATGTGCAATTAGTTCCCGCAGTCATTGGCACACCGCAGATTGGATGCTGGTTTCTCTCGTTAAATATGCTGATCTGGAAAATGGGCTGCATAGTTTTTGTTGCTCGGCGTGTGAAAGTCCCTCTGTGCTGTTGGATTCAGTGATGCAAACACAGAAGGGGGTATTTCAAGGACTGAAAAAAAAAACCACACAAAAAAACAAGCTTGCATCAGATTTGTTGCCGTTGCATTACAAAATGGAAAAACTAACACTCATATAAATGTAAACAGTGTTTCAGTGCTTTATACTTCTGCTTGTGCTATTGTTGACTTTGACATGAACATTTATTTTGTGACAAAAAAAGTAAAAAAAACATATCAAAACAACATAAATGATATCAGCTTAGCAATGTTTATGTTTATTATAAGCTGGACAGAGAGATATTTAAATCCTTTTTTCAATATTGCGAACACTTAATATTACAGTAAGTCTAATCAATTAATGACCCATGTTTGTGATTTGTTTTTATTTTTTGTATGTGTGGTGGTTATGCTGAAGGGGAATCTGTTCATTTAATAGCATATTTACTATATCTTTGTATGTTATTTATTTTCGTGTGAGATATGTAAACTGCCCTTGTTTATCTCTGACCTTGGCCACAATTCACATCCTTCTATTCAAGATGCCTTCTTGCCCACTTTCTCTCGCTTGCTCTCGCTCTCTCTCTCTCTCTCTCTCTCTCTTGCTGTCTCTTGCTGTCTCTTTCTTTCTTTTGCTCTCTTTATCTTTCTCTCTCCTCCACTGATCCTCCAATGAAATCCGCAGCGGGTCTCCTTACGTCAGCAACATTGCAGGGGACCTCTGTGCTCCAACCGCCATAACATTCAGCCCCTACTCCTCCAGAGCTCATTAGTGTCCACAAGTAAAGGTGACAAGAACGGTCACAACACCTCAAAGTGATAAAAGACAACACAAGGTGCACTGGAATATTAGGTCCTTTGTAGTAACAAAAAACAAAACTAGCACAGAACCTCCATAGGGTCCTAACAGTTGCTTTGGTGCAGTGCACAATTTACATTCTACTGTATATTGATTAATTGTGTACGCCTCGTGGGAACCTGTATTGAGCCCAGTGACTGTAAGCTGGATTTTGGTATCCTCTGCATTTTAAATGGCTTTATGCAGCATGTCATTACTACTTAAAAAGCCTACCTCAGCTACACGCATCCCCCCCACCCCCCAAAAAGTTTGCATTTATTTGAAGTAGTTCTGACGTTCCTTCTATCATATTGCAGTATCATATTACGTGGGGAAATCAGGATTAATTTAGCCTTCATAGCCTAGCCTTCCTTGATTCACTTTTTTGTCACACATGAAAATTGTGCCAAAACTTGACTATGCCCATATAGACTGATTTTGCTATAAGAATATGTTGTTCTTCTCCTCGTTTTGTTTGCACTTTGCAATGTCATTCAAAAGGCCTAGCTATTTTGCACTGTGATACGCCTATATTGTCGCCTGGGGTTATCGTAAAAATGTGTGTTATCCAAGTTAGTAATACCTGCAATTATCACAGTATACCAACACCAACAAATAGTCTCTCGACAATAATGTGCGTAAAAAAAAAAAAAAGATTCTTCCATTTGCGCGATTTTAAATCCCCATGTAGACTTTCCTCAAGGTTTGCTGCAAAGGTAACGGTTTTGTTAATCAGCGCGTTATGACAGGTTAATAATAGTCGTATCCATTACTTGGGTGCACGGGGCTTGGATGTTGCCTGTGACGGTCCTAAAGCCTTCTCGATATGTTTCCCTCTCGTGTGAGCGACACTGTGTTCTCACGCTGTTATGGCGCTGGATGCTGCTGGATCTCTGCTGATGCTGCTGCTGCGGCTGCTGCGGACAGTCTCTCCGCATCCTGCCGCCCCCCCGCGGACAAACCCGAATGGTCTGTTCCACATGAACCTGTCAGTGTCGCCGCGGCGGTGAAGGCAGCCGAAGTGTGAGCGCAGAGGGGGGACTGCCTGCCATTGCAGTGCGGCTGCTGCTGCTGCTCTGGAGCCACAGCAGAACACCTCTCCATTCCTCTCCTGAGGGATTTTTACAAGCACGTCGTGGGGACCATTGCTTTTATGAGGTGAATGTTTTCCCTGGCTTCTATTACAAGTGCCTTATGCGGGACCCATTTTTCTCTTGCCGCAAGAGCAGCCTGGGTCCCTATGCGGGCACAAGCGATAAACGGTGCAAGTGGAGGTATCAACTGCTACCTCTTCGCTAGCTCAGCTAATTGTTAGCTCCATCTCCAACTGGGTAATGTTGTCATCTGACTGAAAGCATAAATAACAATGGCTACGGTCATATTTGTTGGCGCCCCTTATTATGACTGCGGCTTTATGTAAGAAAATGTGTTGTGGTGGAGCTGTCACTAGGCGGACCGCTGGCTCACGTCAAGTGCGCTCAGGTAGCGTTAGCGGTGGCTAGCCTCACTGGCGAACAAAATGTCGGCCAGCTAGAGTTGGTTTGACCAAGGCTGTGTTAAGAGAGCATAAAATTATTAAGTGCCTGCATGTGTGAGGCAACCAGGATGAAGGAAACATGACTTCAGCCGCGGTATATATGACATCGCTTTCCTTACTAAAGGGTAGGTCATATGATGACCCACCTTGTTTTGATGGTCAGCTAGTAAAACTTGTGTGGTAAAGCTAGGTAGCAGCTGGCTAGTGCTAGCTTGTTAGCTGTCGTTGGTTTGGTGACACTGGAATACCAACCCGCCTTTTAGAACGTGTGAATAGGCTTAAACTTATATGCTGTTTATCTGTGGCATCTTCCCTGTGAACACACTGGTGTTTGGCCTACATCATCCGGGATGACCAACTGCTCAGTCACTGACTGGCTTGTACTAAACATTAAAAAAGCACCTGTTGCATATAAAATTATAGCGACAAATTGATGCTTTTATTGATTGCTACCGGCTGTAAATGACTCAGATTCTATACATGACATGATCTTGCTTATAAATTATAGTCTAGACCAATAAACTAATAATTTGCTGTTGAAGTGTGCACTTTGCATTATGCCAGTGCTTATTATTCTGATCAGATTAATCAGGTGAACCCTGGTTGAGGTTAAACTAGGCCCCACTTTTAGACCGGTTGAAACACAATACAAGAAAATGATGCCTTGAATCACTTTCACTATACTGAGCGACATTGTAAACACACTGTAACGTTGAATATACTCCACAGTGCTGAGCTTCATCTACCTAGTTGTTAAAAGATTTAGGAAGCTATAATAGAGAAAAGAAGAAAAATGTAAAAAAATAAAAGACTACATTTGCTTCACAAGGTAGACAGTGTTGTAATGTTAAGGTAAACATGCCAGTGGAGATAAGAATATCTAGTGCTCCAAGGACAGCCATACATGTTGGCCGATAAATCATGTTGCCCTAAGCTGTCATTGGAGCAGCAGTCATCTAAGTCACTGTGTTTCTGAAAGGACAAACATGTTCAATATTTTGCCCACTTCAGTAAAACATGACTGCAGCGATGTGATCATATGTGTCAGTAAAACTACTACTGAAGAAAATGACCTGTTCAGGTGGTGAATGTGATATGCTGCATGCTAATTAGCTCAATGTGCTGCATTTATACTGTATGACCGTGTGCGTGTCCCTAGACGTGATGTGTTTCTAAAGCCTAAACATTGTATAAAAATCCCAATAAAAGTGTTTGGCTTTATTGATACAATGAGGTCAAAGTGGATGGCCTTAGGTACAGCTCTCTAAGATTAATGCTGTCACTGTGAGGAGGTGGGATGCTGTGAGAGCCATGCTGAAAATGACTTTGAACATGTGTCTTGGTGCTAGCGTTAGCCTCAAGCTTCTACTGGAAGGGACTGAGATGAAATGACTGGGTCTGCAGTAGCCTCAAGTGTCCCTTCACTTCTATACGAGTCAGGTTCCATAATTAGTATCACTGTTAGATTTCTATCAGAGCCAACTCTCTTCCTTTCTATTTACATTTATTATATTCAGGCATGTTTTACTTTTTGTATGTTGTGATTAGCATGACATGGGAAGCATTATAGTATGTTTTTTTTGCCAAGTAACCACATTTTGACTAAAATAGATCTGAAAGGGAAATGGTAGTGAAAACCACCCAACAAAGGATGGTTCACTAAAACGGAACTCAGGTGAAGTGTATATAGCACATCTTTTCACGTAAAAAGGAAAGTAAAAAACACCTTTTTTCCAACTTAAAGTACAATTTTGATAGTTAAAGATACATTACAGAACATTTCCGGTTATATGTCACTACGTCATGAAAGCAGCTAAACCGTTGTAAAATGCTGATGAATAAATACGGTACCAGCGATACCAATTACCTTTTTCCTAATGAACAGCCATAGACAAGGTGTAAATAAATACTAATTTTGAATGTGAATGCAGCAAGGACTAAACATCTCAAAGGGGCACTAACTGAGGACTGAGTACAACCAGATGTTTACTTGGTTTTAGTTTGCAGTTTTAATTTATAATTTTGTGCACCCTCTGGGTAGCTGTATCGTTGAGTTTTGACTCCAAAGCCTGATTCCTTTTTATTGAAACACTGGCCACGGCTTTTCATCATTGACTTTCACATTTAAACGGTCATTTTAGTGACAGTTTATTAGGCCCGGGCATCTTAAATGTGGCAAGCAACCCATAAACGGCAACATTACGTGCTCATTGTCCGATGTGATTCAGTTAACAAATGACATGTTCACATTATGTCTCCACTGACGCAGAAGTTCCCTTTCGCCCTGAATAAATCAAGTCCATCATAAATCCCTCTTGAAAGAGGTGCACGGGATTATCAAGGTAACAAGCCTTGCAAATTTTCTCATCAATCACATTTTAGTATAAGGCCCCTTTTTCCCTTTCAGTACTGAAACATCCCTTATCGTTTGGGTTTTTCATTGGCGCTGCCGTCCTTGTTTCAATCCCATTGATGGAGGGGAGGCAGGGTGCAGCCGGGTCAGTGGCACAGGGCTTATCAGCACATTCCTGCCTCCCGTGTGCTCTGTGTGGGCCACTGATAACTTCCACTGGGATGATTGGCCTCAAGAGTCGATTTCTTGGTCCACTTTTCAGTCGTAAGCGCGAGCAAATGAGTAAACACTGACGTTTCTCTTTGTTTTATCTCATACAACATCCATACACTGAGGTTGTTTATTTGAGAATCTAAATATAGCTAAACACAACAATCTGCAAGCGATAGTCAACAATACAGTTTGTTGCTTCAGTTGAATGTTATGTTGAGCTAAATCATGTTAACAAGCTCATCATTGGCCTTATTTCACTGAATAACTAAATCATTGTGTAATGAGTTGCATTGACACATTTAACCAAAATAAATTGACTGCAGGACACTTCACTCTAGCAAGCTTTCAGAACAGGCTATTTAATTGTAGGTCTATTGGGACGATGACAGGCGCTACATAGCAGTTTATCTTCTGCATTTAGTCATTCGAATGGAAGCAGGATTTGCAGCTCGGGTTCTTCACATGCCTGTTGGCTCGATGAGGGAAATGATTCATTTTGAGTTGCCTCCATGGCAGAAGTCTGACTGAGCCCTAGTTATGTGAGGAATCTGTCACCAGTGCTGGACCGCTGCAGTCAGGGATGTAAATTTAACTCCGGTCTGTTGCCAACGGTGACCAGTGTGTCTGTCAGGACCTTTCCCAAACCATCCTTATCTGCTCCTGATAAGTGGATGTCACGACCCGCAAGGCCTTGGTTTGGTCTCGAGTGGTGGAGTTGCTAACCATTGCTACTGCAAGTCAGGGTTCATGGCTGTGAGTCACTAATTACAGAACTATGATAGACCCATTTATATTTCTCTTACATTTTTATTCATCAGGCAAAACGTTATTATATCAAAGTATATTGTTTGGGAGAGTGGCCCTTTTTGACACATGAAAAAAACAGTGTACATTTTATTTTAGAAATATAAAATAAACATGTAATTGGACTGCACAGGTCTTTCTAATGTGAATTATTAAATGTAATGATTTGAGGTTATATTACCTGATCCTATTAGCACTTGGAGACGGCCTTGTTCACGTCTTGGTTTCTACATCAATGTGGAGTCATGTGACTGATGTAAAGCTTAGCCTCGACAACACTGTTTCTTGTTAAAAATTCAAATAACATATTGATTCAGTTTTCCATGCCTTGTTTTTATTCCAGAATTCTTTTGCTAAAATGCCTAAATTAGTGCTTGGCCCATATTGTAGATGCTTCAAAATGCCTTCGGGTAAATTTGCATAGTGAAGCGTGCCGTTTGCTTCGGTGGAGGAAACTTATTGGTCTTGTCTGAAGTCCGAACAAATGATTCCCTCAGACTTTGTGAACGCAGACAAAACATTACTATAGCTCTCCTTTTTGCCGAATGAAAGGGTTAATTGATGCCATGCTAAAATTTAGACCTCTAGGGTTTTGCCAATTTTTCATAACTTGAATCTATTGAACTACTCGGGAGCTAGTAACCTTCAGCTGCCCAGTTACTTCAAACTCCAATCAATAAATCTATACAGAGCTATTAAATAATCCCATGTTGCTCTAGTATTTGTGCTGGGATGATGGATACCCTCGACCCACCACGTGGAAAGTGGAAAATCACAAGTGCCTCCGTGCTTTCCTCTCAACTTCTCACTTGTCCAGTTTATTTTGGTGTGATTTATTGGGTGCCGCACGGTAACGTTGTTAGCAGGTGTAGTGTTGATGTTGTTTTTTAGAGACTGTCACAATGTAGCTACACGTATCTATCAAAATATTGTTGAAATAGAATCATAGATAAAACATCTGTTTTTACTTCAGTAAATATTTTTCTATTTTTTTATGTTGCACTGGCCAGCCAGGTGATCACTAACTATTGGTTGTTTCCCTCTTTCAAAATGGGAGTAAAATAGACTGAAAAAAGACTGAGGAAGCGCTCACCAGGATCTCAATTTGTTGCAAAGACCGAGGTTCATCGAGGCTCATCGAGGTTCCAGAGTGGGTCTAAATGGAAATTGGAAAACTGGGATCGAGGCACTCAGATCAAAGTGAAGTATTAACATCAGTCTTCATCAGGACATGTGAGTAAAATAATTGACATTTAGGGCTGCACAATCTGATCAGAAATTGTAATACTCAATAACTGACTTGAATATTGCGATGACAACATCTTTGCGGTAGTTTACTAAACCATTTCACACTGACTTTAGAAATCATATTGTGTGTCAAAAAAATAGACAGAAAGATCAAATATGATATCAGGACCCATTAGGCAAAAATGTAACAAAATAATAAATCCTAACAACACTGAACTGTAAATCTCAGTCAGATCGAAGACCTAAATGATTTTGTGATATATTGTGGCCTGTCGCAATGTGGATATTTGGCAATATATTGTACAGCCCTATTAACATTTCGATTTCACAGAAATGCACCAGTCTCATCAGTCTCACCCTGCCCAGAGTTAATTGAGCGATGGTGTGACTTTCAGGGCACTGTCAATGACCCTTGGAGCATAATTTATGCCGGGATTGCAGCACACCTGGGGGAGGGGTGTGCCTTTGTCCCCCCCCCCACGCAGAGAGCTGATAGATGGCTGGGATGTGGTGCGGCGAGGGTTAAGTTGGGTACAGCACTTTACACTGCGGATGGATGTTCGCTAGTGTAAAGGAGTCCCATGCCGTAGCGTACTGCAGCCCTGCACAGAGTGCTGCCAAGGATCTGCTCACACATCTCCTTAACCGCCTCCGGAAAACAGCTGAAGACGGGAAATGTTTTGATGGAGGATGTGACTGGACGGGCAAAGGAAGACAGAGGTGCGTTTGGGGCAGAGAGCGAGAGAGAGAGGGAGAGACCGGGGTGTAGTAGCTGCAGTTTGCTAACCCCTCACCTGTGGTCGTAATTTCACCAGAGCTAAGAATAGAGCCCTGAGGTGGGGGCTGCGGTTGGTCATGCTTTTGAGTTTGTTGATGTACGTCTAAAGGAATCTCCAACTCGCGCACGCTGGAGATGCGTTTGCAATCTGCAGTCCTAAGATGAAATAATGTAAGTACCTTTCAATTCCATATCCCGTCTTGTTTTGAAAGATACATTTGCCTATATGGATTTTTAGCAAGACCTACTAGCTGTCATTAACCATCAACTTTTATACCCTGGCTAATAAGCTCCCTCGCCTTATTTTACCACTCTCTTCACAGCATCGCTTCTGCACTGTCTTCCCCATGTCGTAGTATGTGCTCTGTCACTGCTGTGTCCCCAAGGACCCCCTGACTGCTGCTAAGGCTCAGGCCCTCATTACCATTTGAATATGTTTTCCGAGGCAGGCTAGTTTTAGCACTCTCCAGCACATCAGTTTCAATCTTTGCAGTGATCAATCATTTTATTTCACTTGTTTGCCGCTCCACCGCTAGCAGCCACCCAAAAGTCTTCCCAATCTTCTCATATTCTGTCTCTGGCTGCAGTGACACTTGTAACTTGCTTCTGAAGTGTTGGCGATTGATTGAGGAAATTGTATCGTGCGGCGTTGCTCGGCTTTGTTCGTGGGCTCACTTCTGTTGTAACTGCAATGTAGGGGATTACTACATAAATGGCATAGTCTTCCCATGCAGTACTATCTTGAAATTCAAAACTGTAAGAATAGTGGTTTAGTCATCAATTCAGCTCACAGATTTAGCGTTTACAATTTTGCCCTAATTTGATAATTGCAACTAACTTAAAATGTGACGATGCTAACCCTACACACAAAAAAAAACATGCTCCTTGTGACAGCTTAAATCTTATCTGGACTTGGAAAGATAAACAGTTCCTTATACGGTCAGAAAAGTCTTATCTGTTTTGGTGGTGGCAGGAAATGCCCTCCACTAAACATTAGTTATCTGCCACATGTTACCATTTAGTCTCATATCAGCACAGATCATTTCTGTCCGCCATCGCCTGTAGCACCAAAATTCTCTTAAAGCCATGCAGCGTAAATATTCACCTAATTTATAGAACAAAATAAAACATTTTGGAGTTTGATTTCGGGTAGTTTGATCACTTGCTCACTTTGCTTTGACTACAGTTGGCCAAACATTAGGTCCTGTTTTATTTTGATAACTTGGTGCAAATTAGGGCTGGGCCATATCGTATCGCATACCGTTATCGTGATATAATGTTTTGATATCGTTGTAATTTTTTATATCGTTGTGGACACAATATAATTTATGTTACGCTCTGCTCCACAGAGCAGCATAAACGGTGACTGTAGAACACGGGGACACATGCTGAAAAAGTAAAATGAAATGAAGGATGCAAACTGCTTGAGTAGATCATATTTGGAAGACAATTATGCCGTAAAAAGAATAAAATATCACTGAATGAATCTTCACAATAGGCGTAAGGCTGGGATTTTTAAGTAATTCGTCCATTGTCAATTATATCGTCAAATATATCATTATCGTGATATTTATTTTTTCATATCATGATATAGATTTTCAGCCATATCGCCCAGCCCTAGTGCAAATGGTAGCTTCCACCTGGTCATGTTTCTCATCACTGCCATGTTTGTCAATGTTTTGAGATTTGTGACAATTGAGTTGCTCTTGTGACCTGATCATGTTTAATGTTCGGCAGTGTGGATTTTATGGATTTACTTTAAAAAAAAAAAAAAGAGAGAGAGCCTTATTTAGTGCACTATGCTCACTATAAAAAAGCCAGGAGACAATGGACAACTTGATAGCTTTGTGCCGATCCGGTCTCAATTGCATTCAAACAAACTCAAGAGCTGCAACTTTTCCTCAAATCACACTGTTGCAGCATCACAACGGCAGAATTAATTAGCTCTATTTTAATCCCGTTGGGCCCAGAGCGGTCAAAATTTAATAAGGTTCTGCCTCGCCCCTAAGCCACACTTCAGCAGAAAATCCTTACTTTTACTTTGTGGATTGGACACTTTACTAATATCACCTCGAACGCCTCCAAGGAGCAGTTGTGTTGTTCTTTTTAATGAGCTAAAAGTCTGGTCTGTGGTCTTCAATTTTCATAACGCTCCAAAATTTATTCAAAATCAAAGAATATCTTAAAGTTGCCTTTGCCTGGTTTGTTTTAGGCTGCACTTGTGATGACTAATTCAGCCAGTAGGGGTTTCTTCAAGGGACAAGAGACATTTTACTCTTTTCAGAACCAGCTTTAAACTCATTGAAAGAATCCTTACAAATGTCGTTAGGGTATTGAATAGGATAAGGAAATACATGGGGAGCAACAACTGCATAATGATGAATAAACCCAATCGCATTTTGATTACAATGTTGGTTGAAAGCAGTGATAATGAGTTGCTTGCATTGTTGTCCTATACTGTCTTTTCAGAATACAATACATGTAGCGATTTCTTTTAAAGACACAAAACTTCAGCCTTACGGTAAACTTGCTTGTACAGGCTCATTCTTTTTGGGTGGACAGAGTGATGTAGATGATCAAACATAAGAGGAGATTGGATAGTTTGGTAAAAGGTTTGTATGGAATGGAAAAGAATAGTATTGTCGGGTCAAGTATATTGGGAATATGTTTCAATGTTTCTTGATCACTGTCTGATTTTGTTGGTTAGTAAATGTGATTATGGGTCTGAAACCGCTTATTCAAAGTTTCCTGCAGCTTGGTTTCCAGTTCAACACACGCTGCAAATCCCTATCTTATCGCTGCCCATTAAAACAAATCCCTTGCGTCCCTCTGGACACTGGTATTTGTCCTACATCGCTCATGTCCATTTTGCCCACAGTTTTCCTGCCCCGTGCGCTCAGCTGGGTGGTCCATCTGCGTTTGGGTCCGTCTGTGTCCCGCTCTGGCTCCAGTGCTGGGTCTAATCCCTGGAGCCTGACCTAGGCGGTGTGCTGTGTGTCTGCGCAGAGCAGCGGCTGCCAGGCCTGGCTCTGGCCTGTGGCATGGAGCTTCTGTTGGCACCACTCGTTTGTGCCTCCATAAAGGACCCACACAAACCATTCAGTCACATTCACTCAGTCACTAAGCCTTTTTACACTTTTCCTGTTATGGGAAAGTTTGGGGCGCGTTCATCTTTGATAATTGTCTGTTTTATAAGTTACCCTTTTATAAGAAGTGTTTTATCGTCAGCTATCCTCAGAGGGTGCCCTTAGCATGTCTAATAGTTGATACTGTTTTCTATGGAGGACTAAACTGCTCATTCTGGTTATTGCATTGTTCCTTTTTTGTTGATGATGATGTGGCAATTCAGTTCAAAGCTGTGTACTGTACAGAAACGATAACTGTAGATTCTGTTCCTCTTTCTTTGTCCATTTCAGTGTCACTCGGGCAACTTTATTTAGTCTGCCTGTCCTTCCAACACAGATTTGCTTTTAGAGAAATTGCTGCTCAGGCATTAAGTACAATAAGAGCCCACATATGGCACAGGAGACGTGAAAGCCACTTAGTTGTACATTTGTCTTTGTTTTAAAGCATCCACAGTTAAGAGTTGAACTTTAGACATGACCTGAAAATGTCAGGCCTATTGAACAAACCACACAGTTCCCCCTCTGTTACCCGAGCAACACTCGGCAGGAGGAGGAAGCAGAATTACATCCTCTCCAAGTGAAAGGTAGAGTATGGGCACATAAACGCAGCACAGGGGGGTTCCTAAATGTTAATTTTACACTTTGGGATTTTGCCTTGCTATGATTCATCTGTTGCAGTAGGTTATTTTCTACCAGTTGCTCTCCCTGATGATTTCTTGCCTTTCTCTCCCTTTGTTGCTGGATTGATGAATAGTTGGCAGTTATGCAAGTTAGTTTGAAGGTAATGTCAAAGACGTCAGATTGAGATGGTTTGGACTGTAAACTGTTGTGGTGTTGCATTGTTTTGAATCGGGCCTAGTAAACACCCCTACAAAGGCATTTTCTATAAACTAAATCAGCCTATTTCTCTCAGCTCCACTGCAGAGTTTGCCTCACAGAGCATTTTTATGTTTGCAGCCTAAAAGCCAATAAAATCCTAAAACACAGGAAACAGAGCCTTGTCTCAATTTGCACCTAATGTGGAGTTTTTCCATCAGCACTTTCTCTTCACCAATAATTCCTCACGCGGTGTAAACTTCGTAGCCCAGAGTTTGTGCTTGAGTTTCCAAAAGCCTATTAATATTCCGATGTCTTTTTCCCTGGCCACGGGGACTTCCCTTGTTCAAACTTTGGTTCACCCTCCTCGTCTCCAGCATAAGCCGCTTTAGGAGATTGCGACTGTTGCTGCCAAGCCGGGGACCGTCTGGGGCCACTTTTGGTGATTCATTCAGCTGCCCACATTCCCGTACTGTTTTCACTTCACAAAACACGCACGGCGATGCGTTATGAGCGGAGGATTAGGTGGTACAAACAAAGAACAAGATGGTTTCTATTAACAAAGGCCATACAGTGTTACTTTTTTTTGGCAAAAACTTCCCATGAATCAATGCTATAAATAGAGAAAGTAGTTCAAATTTAGTTGTAATGTAGCCTTGATTTGTGCTGTGCCTCGTACATACTTCGTCATTGTGTTGCAATACTTGACAATGAACCCTTTCAGTCTTGACTTCTGAGATCGGCCTTCGCGTGCGTCCAGTGTTTTAGCATCGTTATCACTTTGGGGTGCGCTAACCGACCACCTCGTTTGCACCTTGTCATTTTAATAAAGTTACAAATGAGTTGCTAATAACCAGAACTGACGCGTTACTGTTGGGAGACTCGCAGCAATGTCGTCTGAACGTCCCATCGCCGTTGTCC
Source organism: Proterorhinus semilunaris (assembly GCA_021464625.1). NCBI lineage: Eukaryota > Metazoa > Chordata > Actinopteri > Gobiiformes > Gobiidae > Proterorhinus > Proterorhinus semilunaris. The sequence goes on along the minus strand of CM038356.1, from coordinate 22,258,704 downwards.
CATTTAATAACAATCTCCCTTCACTCAATCTTTATTATCTTTAGCTACATGAGAGCCGCTGGTATTGGATGAGCTTCCTGTCTTCAGTGGCTGTAAGTGTCTGCGAAATAGCCCACACACGGCATAAAATAGTTCTGTAAAGGGCACACACGATTTACATATGGGAGTGAGGTTATTGCTTCAAATTGCACGATTGGTTGTGATCTCCCCCAAAGGAATGAGCGTGTCATTGAATGCGTCGCGAGGTGAAACATTGAAGAAAAGGCGTGGGCTATAGAGAGAGAGAGAGAGAGGACAGTGCTGCTGACCCAACCGTTGAAGAGGCTGACCTTCATCTTATCCTCTGTGGTCTTCTGCGCAACGCAAGCTGTGTTTTAATTTGGAGACTTAGTGACAGCGTGACCTCAATGTATCTGACAGTGTTTTTATCATGGCGCTCATTGTATTCAGGCGCTGTAACTGACTGGACACAGGGTAAAAGAGCAGAGTCTTGCTCCTGCATGCTAACAATGTGTGGTCCGGTGAGGAGTGTTAGCTTACCGTTATTGAGGAGAGTAATAAAGGTTTATTCTTGGCCCAGTGTAACTGACTTAAAGAAGAGTTGATCATTTTTATAATAATCCTATACGACTCGTAGTGAAAGTCAAGTCTTGTGTATAATTGGGAGAGTTGGTACGATGACGTTGATGCTCAATAAGGCATTTGAGTGCCCTGATGCGTCAGGCAGAGCTCTAACCTTTATCCTGTTTGTGTCTTCTTACAGAGTGCAGCAATGGAGGAGACTGTCATTTGGGAACAGCACACAGTGACACTGCACAGGGTCAGTAATCTACAAAATCAGGAAAATGTGGCCTCCACATTGGGCTGGGCCATTAATCAATCAGTTACAATTATTATTTTCAACAATTACAAAAAATTATTGTATATATAATATATATTTATGCTAACTTTGAATTGTGTTGTGCGAATAACAAATTAATAATGTAATCATTTATTTTACTTTTTCTGTGTTTGGTCCTTTTTTTCCAATGTGTTAAATCCATAGAATATTTGTTTGCTTTGTAAAAATGGATAAGTCCCACACAATTACAAAACGTGGAGAGAGTGAGACTTTTGTTTACTTTTAAAAGTCTAACTCCCTCCCCTCCAGATTGGACCTGAAAGCCCCTCCTATTCCCCTGTGCGTAAGAAAGCTCTGATTTGTTATTAAGATTAGCAAAGGGAGAGTCTTTAGTATAGTCTTTAGTAATATTCACAGACTGTCACTCTTGATAATTTTGGTTTAGTAATGAATGAAATAATTATGATTTTTTGTTCTTATAATCAAGCTGCCCTACTTCTACATACACAGCAGACTTTGCATTTTACCAACATCAATTTTGTACTAAAATTCTTGTTTGTTCCTGTCTCTGAAGATTGTAACCCTGATACCAATTTTTCCAGAAATCCATGTTATTACAAATGTCTAAAAGCACATGTTATATTTGCAGGCACCAGGGTTCGGCTTCGGGATTGCCATATCAGGAGGTCGGGATAACCCTCATTTTCAGAGCGGTGAGACCTCAATTGTCATCTCCGACGTGCTGAAGGGGGGCCCAGCAGAGGGACTGCTACAGTAAGCATCAGCATCACGTCTGGTCATTTTAAGTGTTAATTGACCTCATTCACGTTGTTATGTCTGTTATCTGTGTCTCAGGGAAAATGACAGAGTGGTTATGGTCAATGCTGTGTCCATGGACAATGTGGAGCATGCATACGCAGTCCAGCAGCTTCGCAAGAGTGGGAAAATTGCCAAAATTGTGAGTGTCATTCCTTGCTCACAACTCTCTCAATCCTGTGAGGAAATGAAGTTAGAGCTTGCGTGAATCAATAATCCCTTACATTTGTGCTGCACTGTAGCTTTTGTGTGCTTTGTTTTGGTCAAATGTCCTTTTATTTGATAAGATTTATCTGTTATTATGAATGACTAGATGTCAGGCCGATCTCATGTCTTTGTCTTCCACTAGACAATCAGACGGAAAAGGAAGGTGCACGTCCCGATGGGTCGGCTCGGGGAGAGGGAAACCATGTCAGAGCACGACGAAGAGGAGGACAGTTACGACGAAGAGATATACGAGACGAGAAGTGGCCGCAGTGGGGCTTACAGTATGGGAGCTATGGGCCGCCGTAGCGGGCGGAGCAGCGGGCGGCGAGATAGGGAACGGGAACGAAGCGCTTCACGGGAAAGGAGTCTGTCACCACGCACAGAACACCGCTCGCACAATCTGCCCCCGCGCCCCTCCAAGGTCACCCTCGTCAAGTCTCGCAAAAATGAAGGTAAGGCTCGTAATGTCGGGGAATACAGCAAGGGTCTGATATCGGTGTCTGAAGATTGCAACTATGAAACTTTCATCGACCTGTCACATACTTAACTTTTTGTTCATAGGTAAATGAAGGGTTACGTTTTGCTTCTTTAAGATCCCAGACAGTTCTGATAAACTGCCAAAATAATCAAAAATTGCCAGCCCTGGCAAAATCTTCAAAGAACTTGGGGAAATCTAAGTAAAAAAGCAATTAATCTTCTTAAATCAGTAGTGTTAATCCCTGCAGCGGCCGTGTCAGAGGAGGTCACATGAGCTCTATGCTAACGTGCTAACATGCTCTTTGTTGCTGTCGTTCACTCTGTAAGCAGAATATGGCCTGCGCCTCGCCAGCCACATCTTTGTCAAGGACATTTCCCCTGAGAGCCTTGCTGCCCGGGACGGCAACATCCAGGAAGGAGACGTTGTTCTGAAGGTGAGGTTTCACAAAGTAGCAACCCATCAGCAACAAAACGTGGGATATTATAACTGTTTGAAATCGAGACTCTAGAATCCTGAAATTAAGATCAATGTGTAAGATGTCGTGTAATCAATTTAAATGTAGGCAAGGCAAGTTTATTTGTAGAGCACAATTCATACACAAGGCAATTCAGAGTGTTTTTACAGTTGCATAAAATTACAAGAAAACGGATCCAATCAATCAATAAAACAACATAAAAATGTATCAATTACAGTAAAAGGCAAGAGTGCAGATAAAATACGTTCAGTTTTCATATGCTCGGGTAAAAAGAGCTGTTTTCAGCCTAGATTTGAACATTGTCAGAGTTGAGGCCTGTCTCACATCCTCATGAAGACTGTTCCAGGTTTTAGCTGCATGAAACTGAAACGCAGCCTGACGGTGTTTATTATTGACTCTGGGAACCACCAGGAGACCCCTCCCTGAAGTTCTCAGGGCCCGAGATGGTTCATACCGCTCTAACATGTCAGAGATGGACTTTGGTGCTAAACCATAAAAAGACTTGTACACAAGCAGAGCTGTTTTCAATTCTATTCTCTGAGTGACAGGGAGTCAGTGCAGAGACTGGAGCACTGGACTAATACGGTCGTATTTCCTGGTTCTTGTCAGGACTCGAGCAGCAGCGTTCTGGATGTTCTGCAGCTCTAACAGCTCGTTTAGAAAGGCCAGTGAGCAGCCGTTACAGTAGTCTAACCTGCTGGAGACAAATGCATGGATGAGTCTCTCCAAGTCTGGTTTTGACACTATTCCTCTGATCTTAGCGATGTTTTTCAGATGATAAAAAGCTGATGATGATGTTGCTTTGATGTGGCTATTTAAGTTCAGGTCTGAGTCCATGATTACTCCTAGATTTCTAACCTGATTTTTTTGGTTTTAGAGAGAGAGACACATAACACATGTACATGTTCTGACGTATAAACAGTTTATAGTTTTTCTGCAGTTCTTAAGTGACGATGTCCCTTCTCATCATTCCAGATAAATGGCACAGTGACAGAAAACCTCTCCTTGATAGACGCCAAGAAGCTGATAGAAAGGTCAAAGGGCAAGCTAAAAATGGTGGTTCAGAGGGACGACAGGGCGACCTTGCTCAACATCCCTGACCTCGACGACAGCATTCCTTCAGCCAACGCCTCTGACAGAGACGGTGAGAGCGGTGTTGGGTTAAAGTAGCCTATGTTGTTGGGCAAGAAGCTAAAAACATATTGCCTCATGGGTAAAAGTACATTTTCTTGGAATTGGATTACTTTTAATTAGTTTGTGAGACAGTGAATTTGTGAAAATATAGTGATAGCAATCTTAGACTTCCACATAAAGAGTGGATGAAAAAATCACTAGGAAAATGTGCAAAATCAGTCTAGCATACTCAAATAAAAAATAAAACAACACAGAAGTTCAGTTCACACTTCTATGTTTACTCTACTCTCTAACAATAACTACATTTCAGACATCTCAGATATCCATTCACTCGCCTCGGACCATTCCAATCGATCGCACGAGCGGCATCGAAGCAGCCGCTCCCGTTCCCCAGACCGACGCTCCGAACCCTCCGACCACTCCAGACACTCACCTCCACAAATCAGCAACGGCAGGTAAAAACAACATCCACAGGTTATAAAGTGATATTTTCTACATCAAGCCAGCCAGCATAGTCAGAGATCTAGAAACCAAATGCACACAATAAAAACCCTGTGCAGTTGACTGTTTTTTCATTATAATAGGTCTTTAGATTTTCTTCATGTTGCAGGAAGCTGGCATCAAAAGCAGGGCCGTCTCCAGGAAGCATTAAAAGTTGTTTTTCCACCCGTGGGCTTAAAAGGGGCTTTCACTGTTGTTTCATGGTTTGCCAGAATTAGCCACGTGCTCAAGAGCAAAACTAATCTGTTCACACAGATGGCCATTGTTCACATGTTTTGTATTATTATGATACTGTTGAAGTGACAAAAACAATATTAAGACCTTAATAGGGCTGTGCGATATGACGATATTAGACCGTCTTACGATCTCCAGAGCTGACGATCTGTTATTTTTGTCGGATCGTTTTATCACGGTTTTATGCACTTCAGCAAAGTTGACTCTTTTCACAGTCAGTGACGTAAACCCAAGCCGCTAACTTTGTGCTACGCAATGTCGGGCGCTAATGCGAGCGTTTGGCAGCGAGCCCTCTACTACAGTCTCATACACGACCAGGATCCTCAATTCTACTTAATTTTATTATCTGGAGTTTTATTGTCTTTTTCATTTATAAAGTGAGTTTGCTTTAGGTCCAAGTCTATTATTGCTGTGTTGATTATCACAAAGTTGAATAAATTAGTGTAGTATTTTTCTTCTTCAGTGTGTAGTTCAAGTAATTTTGTCATTATAAAAAAATCGTGATAAAATCGAAATCGTAAGTTTATAATTCAAAAATCGTGATATTCTATTTTTGCCATATCGCCCACCCCTAGACCTTAAAGTTTTCGAAGTGCTTTTTCCAGAGACCCAAGACTCACCTGATGGATTGATTTTGACACCTTAGATAAGCCGCTTTAATAATAGAGCCCGAACATTGGGGAGGCAAAGTCATGACCTTCAAGATTTAGAGTATGAAGGAAATGTATCATGTCAGTCTGTTTTTATACCGAGTGGAATATGGCCTTGTCGCGAGTTGTCAAGATGCTCTTGCCTCTCCTTGCCCCCAAGCTCTACATCTCCACAATGCACTATTTATAAGCAACATATTGTCTTTCATATTTTATTTTTTCCAGTCACAGAAGTCGTGACGATGAGCGCATCTCCAAGCCCTCCTCTACACCAGCCAAGCTTTCAGAGGAGCTTCCCCTGCCCAAACCCAAGGACTCTGCTCTGGCCAGAGAGGACAAGCAGCTCCCACCTCTCCCAGGTAGCAATAGTCGCTAAGCTTAATCTTACTGTGGCACTCGGCATTAGAAAACAAACATTACACTATGTTTCACCACAGATCGACACAAAAGAAATCATACTTCATCTAGTCATTTTTGCCCTTTTTAAAAGGCACAAGTACAAAAAAGTTGACTCCAGACGCCTGCTGAGCCTGGCTCTGTTCGCCTCGAGCCAAGTGAAAATAAACCATGAGTTGATCGAGTCTGACGTCCCTGTGCTGCCTGGGGCTTTCTGCTGCTTCTGTGTGACCTCGCTGCTCAGGATACTGTGTGTGTGTGCGAGCTAACGCTTAAGATTCGTGACTAAGACTCACTTGAAGGACCTATTTGAGGTCTTTTATTGTTGCTAATTACCATTTAGCCCTCACTTTTAACTCGGGAGTTAAGCTTGGCTCACTTTTTGTTCTTCATCTATTGTAATTCTCCACACATTTATTTTTACACATGTGATACAAGTTCTGAACCATGCTTTTTCTCCCCCACAGAACCTAAGCCTGTGTATGCTCAGCCGGGACAGCCTGATGTCGATCTGCCAGTCAGTCCCTCTGACGCTCCTGTGCCAAGTGCTGCCCACGATGATAGCATCCTACGGTAAATTTTCTTCTTTTGAGCATTGACACAGCATATGCATTAGAAAAGAAAATGTTGTCGTGTCTAACTGTTGCTTCCTGTGGTCAGGCCGAGTATGAAGCTGGTGAAGTTTAAGAAGGGAGAGAGTGTGGGGCTGCGGCTGGCCGGAGGCAATGACGTTGGCATCTTTGTAGCCGGAGTCCTGGAAGAGAGCCCCGCAGCTAAAGAGGGACTGGAGGAGGGCGACCAAATTCTCAGGGTGAACCGCTTTTGCTTCATTCACACTTTGGGATAAACAAATCAACCTGTGATTGATGGTTTAGTTGTAGAATACACAAGATTACTTATGGCGTTACAATTTCTCATATGTTTTGTTAGGAAGAAGGCAGTTCATTTCCTTCTCATTGTCACCAAGAGGCCTGATGGTGGTTTGAAGCTCGATTTTAGTCTGTGTTTTCAATGAATTTACAAGATAACAGCTCCCAAATTCCTCCGTCTCTCCCTAGGTCTCTAAGCAATGACCCAGCAAACGCTGACAACAGTTTTTTTTCTCACACTGCCATATATCTAGCTGTTTGTACCTCCCTTTCCTTTCTTTAGGTATAATAGCTTGAGTTGTTGCAGAGCCATAAAACCTGCAGTTACCAAGGCGGGCACAGAAGGCACTGCTATGTAAACTGAAGTCGAGAAGTGGTGGCTGTCAATGATTCTTTTCTAAAAAATCATGCCCATTTGAGGATAAAATACTGTAAACAAAGTAGACACATTCAGTAATATTGAACAGGGGGTTGAATTAAAGTTAAAAGGGTAAATACAGGTTAGACAGAATAAAATGTTCTTAAACTGTATTTGTTTTTTATATCACAATATACAGGTAAACAATGTCGATTTTGCAAACATAATCAGAGAGGAAGCTGTGTTGTTCCTGCTGGACCTTCCCAAGGGGGAAGAGGTCACCATTTTGGCCCAGAAGAAGAAAGATGGTAAGTGAAATATTTAGGCGTTGAAATCATTTCTTGTTTTGCTGTTTATTCATTTGTATTTTTGTTGTTTTCAGTGTACCGCCGGATCGTGGAGTCAGATGTTGGAGACTCCTTTTACATCCGTACGCATTTCGAATATGAGAAAGAGTCGCCGTACGGGTTAAGCTTTAACAAGGGCGAGGTGTTCCGCGTGGTGGACACCCTTTACAACGGAAAGCTTGGCTCGTGGCTGGCTATTCGCATCGGGAAGAACCATCAGGAGGTGGAAAGGGGGATCATTCCCAACAAAAACAGGTACTGCCCTCATCGACTTGTTTTAAATATTTCATGCCTTTTAGAGCTCATAGCAATAGTAATCAGACACAATTTGTAACGGTCTATAGCAGACAATGACGCCATTAAAAAAAACATCTTTTGATACAGATATGATTTTGAAAAGAATTGGTCACAGTTAAACCTTCATCCTTTGTCTTCCAGAGCCGAACAGCTGTCCAGCGTGCAGTACACTCTTCCTAAAACAGCCGGCGGTGACAGGGCAGACTTTTGGAGGTTCCGTGGCCTTCGCAGCTCAAAGAGAAACTTGAGGAAAAGTAGAGAGGACTTATCATCGCAGCCAGTACAAACAAAGTTCCCAGCATATGAGCGAGTCGTGCTAAGAGAAGGTGAGATTTAGTTTTGTCCAGTAATTGGATTAACTTCTGACTTTACATTTTAGATGAACATTTTGATGTTTCTTTGATAGCTGGATTTCTTAGGCCTGTTGTGATTTTTGGGCCTATTGCTGATGTTGCGAGAGAAAAACTTGCAAGAGAAGAGCCGGATCTTTTTGAACTTGCGAGTACGTTTGAACACAATTTTATTAGTTATGTATTATGTAACACAGCACTCAAAGGTGGCTTTGTTCTCTATATCCAGAAAGTGAACCAAGAGATGCAGGAACAGACCAGCGAAGTTCTGGCATCATTCGACTTCACACCATCAAACAGATCATTGACAAAGTAAGTAGTAAGAAATATTCATAAAGCCCAATGATCTTCTTGTATGTAAAATATTTGAATGCGACTGTGCCCTGTCTCGTAGGACAAACACGCAGTCCTGGACATCACGCCAAACGCTGTGGACAGACTGAACTATGCTCAGTGGTACCCTATTGTAGTCTTCCTAAATCCAGACAATAAGCAAGGTGTGAAGAACATGAGGACGAGGCTATGCCCCGAGTCTAGGAAAAGCGCCCGAAAGTTGTATGAGCGAGCCATCAAACTGAGGAAAAACAATCATCATCTGTTCACCAGTGAGTAGTTTATAAAGGAGCCATACATGGTTCATGTATTTGGGCCTAAAACCTCTTTGTTCTACAGCTACAATCAACTTGAATAATATGAATGACGGTTGGTACGGCGCGCTGAAAGAGACAATTCAACAGCAGCAAAACCAGCTGGTGTGGGTTTCTGAAGGCAAGGTAATATTATACAGATCCTTCAAAATATATTTGAGCTTCAAAGTCGCATATATCTCTCTAAGAAATGGTCTGAGTCCTTATGGTCGGCTTTCCTCAGGCGGATGGAACCACAGAAGATGACTTGGACATTCATGATGACAGGTTGTCGTACCTGTCGGCGCCAGGCAGCGAGTATTCCATGTACAGCACAGACAGCCGCCACACGTCGGACTATGAGGACACAGACACAGAGGGCGGGGCTTACACTGACCAGGAGCTGGATGAGACTTTGAATGACGAGGTGGGCCTGCCCACAGAGCCCGCCATCACTCGCTCCTCTGAGCCGGTCAGAGAGGACCCCCCTGTCATCCAGGACACACCTGGTTACCCTGGATACCAGCACCCGGTGACCCCTGACCCCGCCAGTCGCATCGACCCCGCAGGGTTTAAGATGGCAGTTCCACAGCAGGTATAGTTCAAGTCTAGCTTTCGCTGCATCAAACCAGAGAAGGGATACATTTGAGTAAAACCACTGCAATGTTCTTTACACTTGTTACATGCAGTATTTGTTGCTAAAAGTTAGAGGACAAGAGTGTTGGGGTGAGCTGTTCATGTGCCTTTGGCCGGCTGTATGATAAATGTCTCTTAACAATACTTCACAGCAAGATGAGGCTGCTCTGCCTTTGCCTGTGCTGCCTCCACCGATGGCAGCGCCCCCTGCTGTTGAGCAGCCTGTACAGGCAGAGGAGTTCAATGCTGCGGCTCCTCAGGCTGATTCTCTTGGCAGCCCCAGCCCTGCCCCTGAGCTCATTCAGCCCCTTCCTCCACCTCCAAACGAGCCCCACCCGTCTGGACTGCCCGGTCCAGAACCAAAGGTACCCGCTGCCTCAGCATTTGGACCGGGCCTGGCCCCAGCCTGCCTTTACCTGCCTGTCTATCGCACATGCTTTCCACTCGCTCTCTGCATGACTCGCCCACACCGTGAGCCCACTGTGTGCCTCTGGCTTCCACATCACTGCAGTAGGCTGGGAGTCCAGAAGGACTGGTGCATCGGATTCTTTGACGGGGATGAAGACATCCACCAGCCCTAACTACTGCTCTACTTCCTCTGCATGGCTCCTAATGTTTCGGGTTCCTTTCAGCTTTAACTCTTCTGTAGATGAAAACCGTTGCTCTCACGGTGGCATCGTAGCTGTAGATGTGGTTGTTGTAATGGCAGTAGTTTGACTTTGCATTAGATGCAAACTGAATGTTGGTTGCATGATGAAAGATAACCTGCAGACAGTGCCATTGGTAAAGACTTTATCAAGCAAATCTCCCTATGGAAAAAACAAACATGTTTTTATTTGTACACTGCATTAGGTTTATGTTTTGTTTTCTGAATGTACAGCAATAAACCCAACTTTCTCCATAGGAAGTACTTTGACCCTGCTGTCTACAGGCTACACATCATAAGTTTGATATGAAGCCTTTCAGAAAAACACTAGTGATTCAATATTTTACAATATAACCACGAACCTTAACAAATTAACAACTATTTTCCTTCCTGAAAGGCGTCTTGTCAAACAGGCATTCAGAACTCTTTTGAAACGACATTTGCTTGTGTAAATTGCACTTGGTATTAATAAGTACTTGATTTGATAAGGATTTGACTTTCTTGTTGAGAATTGTGCTCATCAGTAAGTAGTAATTCTCAGTAATTTGAGTTTCTAATAATTCCATGAACATTAAATTAAGTTTTATTTTATGTCACAATACATTTAATTATAACTGTTGCCTCTTTCCAGATGTACAAGAAAGACCTGTACAACATGGAGGACTCTGTTCGAATCAACCACGGCATGAAGCAGTCTCTGAGCTACAGTCACCAGCCGTCGTCGTATCAGGACAAACAGCCATACCGCGAGTACGACCACCCGCCTTATGGATACGACGGGGGCTACACTGAACCAAAACCTCACAACTCGGACTCTCACCTGCACTACGACAACAGAGTGCCTCATTTCAACGAGCAGTGGCCCCCATATGACCAGCAGACCTCTCAGCCCGCGGGGTACCAGCCTCCAGGTCACCAGCAACCCATGGGCTACAGCCCCCGGTCTCCCTATGAGGACGGCCCGGGACGCGACTACAGCCCCACTCAGCCGCGGTACGAGGACACCTCTCCCATGGGCTACGACGGCCGTCCACGTCTCAGTAAATCTGGGCCTATCCGCTACGACGAGCCACCGCCCCCTCCCCCGCCCACCTACGAAGCACGCTCGCCGTACGAAGCTGAACCTCATGGCTTCCCCATCAACTCCCCTCGCTCCCCTGAACCGCCCAAACAGTATTATGGCGACGCTGGGCTGCGGTCCGCCTATATGCCCGGCTCTGCAAACCGACTGTACAAAGCAGGAATGCACGAAGCGATGATGAACTCAGAGCCCCCATTGCCCCCTCCTCCCAAACCCGAGTCTTTACCCTCTCCGAGTGAGCCCGCCGTAACACCAGGCTCCAAACCTCCGCCCCCTCCGCCGAGAGACGACGAGGAGGACCCTGCCATGAAGCCGCAGTCCGTACTCAACAGAGTCAAGATGTTCGAGAACAAACGCTCCGTTTCTATGGACAGGGCAAAAGACAGCATCGAGTCTTCAGCTCTCAGGGTGAGTCGGGTGGTTTTATCTGAAGTTATTTTATTATATGTGTTGTGTATGTGATTTTTATTGGCAATATTGTTTATAACAGTGACATGAGTGAGTGTACAAACCCAATGTCCCTTTTATGAGCCTGGAAACTCCAACGTCCCTTCTACCTAATATGGACAGACTGATTAAAGTGCGTTTAATCGGGGCTAAGGGACAAAAACAAAGTGTAATCTAAAGTGTAAATGTTATCACAGAACCTCTGAATCTGGCCCCTCTGTCTTTCAGCCTGCAGATGTTCCCATACCTGTGAGTGCACCTGGCCCAGTCTCCAAAGCCAACTCCCTGAGCAACCTGGAGCAGGAAAAGTCCACCTATAGGTAAACAGTGCAGGGAAGTCACTAAAGCACTACAGCTTTGAACTGTGTGAAGGACGAGGAGGCATGGGTAGAGATGCCACTGGTTGTGCGCCATCTAGTGGCAACATAAAACCCAGCAACCTTCAGAACTTTACACCAGGCCACTATTTTATGGATTTGAGAGCCTGTTTTTTTAGTTGATTGTACATTTTAACTAAAAAGAACATAGATTGGTAATTATGTTGGTAGTTTGTATTTTCTTTCATTTGAAATATTCACGCTGTGGACAACATACAGAGCTGTTGAAACTGTCGCTTTAAAAAAAAACAATGCAATTGTTTTTTTCCCAGGGCTCCTGAGCCTCAGAAGCCTCACAAACCTGTAGACGATGTAGCACGCACCAATCACTACGATGCTGACGAGGATGAGGAGTATTACAGGAGACAACTGTCTTATTTTGATCGAAGAAGCTTCGATAGTAAGGCCATGGGACAGCCACCTCCCGGCGTCAACCGCTTCCATGAACTGCCCAAACCAGCTCACCTCTCCTACTCATACAACAGGTAACACTCACTGTGCCACGCCATTAAAGAGCATTTTTTATGATAATGCAACATTTTGCTTCATTTCAGAGTGGAGTCGGTAGAAAAGATCAATCCAGTGGAGAAGAGATATGACCCTATGCCTCAAATAAGCCCGTCTTCACAGTACGGGCCATCGGCTCCAATCATCCCCCCAAATACGTTACCCAAACTCAGCCCTAATGAAGGTAACCATGCTAAAATGGCGGCCCAAGAAGGGAGAAGCGATACAAAAAACATAATTAACAATATTGATTTTAGAGGGGTAAATATTGTTGGGGGATTTCATTTGATAAGATTTTCCACACAAAGTACCAGAGAAGCACTTGCCCAACGTACACGTCTTTTCGTTTGTTTACAGTGAACTCAATACCTGAACCCTTGACATCGCCGACCCCCAAGCCCGATCTGACCGCTCTGAGGCCGCCAAGTCGGGATGAGTCCACGGCTGCGGCATATTTACCCTCCAGGGGCATCACTGATAACAAGTCCCCAGTCAATGGCACAGATCCAGCCCCCCCAAAGACGCCGGGCGCCCCTGCCCCGGCCAGCTACAACCGCTATGTCCCTAAGTCTTACACCAGCGCTGCGCGGCCCTTCGAGAGAAAATTTGAAAGCCCCAAATTCAACCACAACCTCTTGCCCAATGACACGGCAGTGAAGTCGGACATCCTGAGTATACCAGGGGTGATTGGGAACACTACATCAAAACCTCAACTCTCTCCTCAGCCTCTGGATCACGACAGCGGCCTGGACACGTTCACTCGCACCATGGATAACAGGCCAAAGTACCAGCACAATAACATTAACGCCATCCCCAAGGCCATCCCTGTGAGGTGAGGGACACCACGAAGACTTTTTTATATCTGACATGATATCCTGTCGTAACTTCTGTGTCCTGTCCCGCAGCCCGAACGCTCTGGACGACGACGATGAGGACGAGGGGCACACTGTGGTAGCGACTGCGCGGGGCATTTTCAACAGTAACGGAGGCGTCTTGAGCTCCATCGAGACGGGAGTCAGCATCATCATCCCACAGGGCGCCATCCCCGAGAGCGTGGAGCAGGAGATCTACTTCAAAGTGTGCCGCGACAACAGCATCCTGCCCCCCCTCGACAAGGAGAAAGGTCGGTCCCTCACTAAAGAATGTACAGTGGCTGCAGGTGTTTGTCGTTATTCAAATGACAAATAATTACCCACATAAATGGGTCATTTTAATCACCTTTTAAAACCGCTCTCGATGTGGGCATATTGGACCATCTTGATGCAAGAATAAGGTCTCAAGTTTGTAACAAAACATGAGGAATGTCAAATCCATTGTATACAAATAACCTTGACCTCTTGTTTATGTGTAAAATAAAACCCTGGTGTGTCCCTGCAGGAGAAACGCTGCTAAGTCCGCTGGTGATGTGTGGCCCTCACGGACTGAAGTTCTTGAAGCCGGTGGAGCTGCGCTTACCTCACTGTGCGTCTATGACCCCTGATGGTTGGTCTTTTGCTCTAAAATCCTCCGACTCCTCGTCGGGTACGCTGTCCTCTCTGTCCTTTGATCTGTGGGCTTGTGTTGGTGATTAGTGACTTCAGTTCAATCACCCGTTAACACACTCCCCCCATTTCCTTATTGTTTTCTTTAAAATGGTTTCAACTTATTTCGGTAAAATACCATTGATATTTACTTTTTTATTAAATGTATAGTGCATGCATCACTTTTATTTGAGAACAGATCATGTTAAAGGTTTACTATGGCATTAACATTAACGAGGAGTAAGCCATTTGTTGTGTACACAGTGCTAGTGTTGGCTCTGCTGAGTCCATTAAAGTAGCATTACTGGGTTAAAATCCCTACTTCTCTAAATTAATTAATGTGGGGTAAAGGTAACGTTCTTCATTCAACGTTAGACAAGAGAAACTTGTTTATCAAGGAGGAAAGGATTACTTTTTATAAGCACTCAACCAGCAGCGAAGGGAGTGTATCACAGAGCCCCAAAGCACTTGAACTGCCTTAAGTGCTCTGTGTTTTGGATTGTTCACTTTACCACAACCCGCTGTGTTTAGTCATATAAACGTTGTCAAAAGGCTCTGAGCGGGGTTTATTTCTCACACACACAGAATTCACTTATGTCATGTTAAAACTAAAGCTCTCCATGACTTAAAACACAAAGCAAACTAAATAAAATGTGGGATTCTGTAGTCACATGGATTGATTGTGTGAAAAACATATTGGCATCTAAAAATAGCACATAGACAAGGCAACTTAATTTATACCATGCATTTCGTACACAATGCGCCATAGAAAGCGTGTCCAAAGATCGTTTGTTAGTACCAGGATTAGGTTATGGCTTTAATTAAGGGGTAAATTGTCCTTGAAACCGTATTCTCATTGGTGTGATATTGTGCCTGGTCTGTGTGAGAATGGTTTGTTTATTGTTGAAACCTGAGAGGCTCCCAGCAGCTAATGTTACACATATTTTTTTATCCTCCAGGTGATCCCAAAACGTGGCAGAACAAATCCCTCCCTGGAGACCCCAACTACCTGGTGGGTGCAAACTGTGTATCTGTGCTCATTGACCACTTCTGAAGAGGGCGACAGCTGGCCTGTTACTGAATGTGAACGACAGGGGGCGCTGTGTCAGCCCCGCTTTACCCCCCCTGCTCCAACTGGACGGGAGCAGAGAGCTCAATGAAGTACGAACTTGACTCTCACATGTTTACTGTGCCCAACATTAAAAAAGAAAAGCTCATCCACATGAGGAGAGTCTGTGGAGTCCTCACATCTAGGTCCTTTTTCATAAACCTTTTCCTCCGGTGCTTTGAAGGCTTGCAAAAAATAAAGATGAAAACAAGCTATTTAAACTATGGGACTGAAGTTGGAAATGCATGACCAGTGCCACAGACTGAATGAACTCATTTTGACATTTTTAGCTAATTTTGTAAACGGTCAGAGCAATGTGAGAAAAAGGAGATTTTTGGAAACTTGTTTTTGCGTACTGTAGAAAGCAACACTCACAGTGAAAACTTCCTCTTGTGAGTGGGTTGGTCATGCGTTTCACTCCCGAAGGATCTCTGAGGACTGGAGAAATGCTGAGCCAGACTGAAGAAGAAGAAGAAGAAGTCGTCGTAGGCATCATTTAAAACACTAAGTGAAGGTTAAGTATTAGTATCAGAGACGGGGCTCTCTGTTTAACACTGAAGTTTTGTAGCAACGTTTTACCGTAGATAAATATATGACTTGATTTTACAAACTCCTGCTGTCTAGAGATCTATGCATGTGCTATGACTCAGGTCCAAAAACCTGCGACTACTAAGTTCAACATGAAAACCCCATCGTACACTGCAAGCAGTGATGCCTTATCTGCATATTAACTTTTCAGTGAACCATTCAAACATTGGATCCATGAGTTCAACCTGATCACACACAGAAGAAAAAGTTGTCTTTGCATTTTTCTCCTAAAGCAGTGAACTTGGATTAGCACACTCGAGAATAACTGAGGCTGTTGAAAAGGTATGCTTTCTTTTACTGCTATGCATATGAAGTCTGAGGAAATTCAAAAAGCTAGAAGAAGTTTGAATTGTGGCTGTACATATTGCTAGCATATGGCCTTGGTTCTCTGTAAATGAACTTTTGTACATCTTTGTTATTTTGTATAAAAGAGAAAATGTTTGTTTAAAAAAGAGGTCAAAGCAGTTACATTGGTGATGTTTGTATTCTGGTTATACCCTGAGCCTTGGAACTGACAGAAGCAGTAATAAACCAGACTTTTCTACCTACATACACTGTACCACGCAAACACACACACGCACACACACACTACTTAAGGCATTTTTAACAGTCAGAAAACTTTTTATTCTTATTTACAAACTAGAGAAGTGCTTGGTTTCAATGATTTTAAAAGATGTTCTTGAGGGGGGCTGCTTGACGAGTGGTCCCTTTTGTTTATTTGTTATACTGGATGCTGTATTGTGTGCCCTGAAATGTATTTTTGTACTAATAGACAATTTATTATGGCACATCAGTACGACTTTTCTTTTGATATGACAACACTGCTTCAACCCAACACTAGTTCATTACTTTACTGTGTGGGTGACATCGTTTTTATTTATTTTAACTTCTCTTCCGTTCACTTTTGTTTCTCCCTCTGCGACACATTTCTAAGTATATCACTGTATTAATAAATAAAATCATTTTTAAATTAAGTTTTGTTTTCAATGTTTTATTGCTTTTTTCCCCCTGCACAGTATGATTGTGGACACACCCAAATAGCTAGAATTCCTTCGTGGGACGCGGAGTTGGCTTCATTTATTAACAGCTTGCAAACATTTTTTCCAACTCTGCTGCAAGATAATTTCATCCATATGTCAGAGGATTTTTTTATCAAGCACTAAAGACAATGGAGAGCACAGATTACCAATTCTGATTAGCTGGCAAGTGGTGGCTGTTTCTGTAACATTCAATTAGAAGTTGGATTTTGAAGTTTATTTTTAACCTCTTAATCCCCACTTTAACCGAGCGCCTTTTCTCCCGTTTGGCTTTACCCAAATCTGAAAGCTTCTCGACTGGAGCTTACACCCTATAGACCAGAGTAACGCCTCATTTGAAAGCTAAGACCTACAAAACTCTTCGCATTTTTTAAAGTGTTTTTGGTCAGCTTTCACTCACTCTCACGCTTTAAAGTCACGTTTTTGCTGCTTTGTTACTGCTTTTCCAGCACGTTTCTGTTGCTTTTGCAGCGTTTGTCACATTTTGGAGGCGTTTTTGAAATGTTTTTTTTTTTTCATCAATTTATTTTAGAATTTTTCTTTGTTGCTTTTTCATCACTCTTCGGTCGTGTGTTTTTGTCGCTTTTTATTGCGTTATTGTTGCAGTTCCGGTTCCTTTTTTTGTCGCAGGCTTCATTACCGCAGTACCTATATTTTGAATTAAATGAGCAGCAAGACATTACTTTGGAAAAAATATATATTTACGCTGCCCATAATTCAACACATGATCAAATACAGGAAGTTTAGTGTAGCTCACATGCTTCCCCATTAAAAAAAAATACATTAACACTTAAAATTACAAAGCACATGGCATAAGTTGTTAGTTTAAAAACTGCCTGTAAACATACTCGTGAGGCAGTCCGGTTGTGCGACACTATCAAGCATACAATTAACTTCTGTTAGGGTGATGGCAAATACACAAATTACCTAAATTCATAGTTTCTTGGCCAAAAAAAAACAACGAAAAAACAAACACCAAAACAAATCCTTGCATGGCATAGCTTTATATTTTAAAATGCCCTCAGAGTTGGAAAGTCCACCTGTCCCTGAGTTAGTTCAGTTGCGTTCTAAATCACACGGAGTTAGAGTTTGATTTCCCGGGACATTATGCCGTCATATATCTCTTCAGTCAAAGGGATATAAGTCTTTTTCTCCGTATCCAGGAAGTAGAGGGGGTCTGAGATGTTCACTGGGTTAAAACCTTCCTCCACCAGCTTCACTTTCTTCATCTTGAAAGTCCCGGTCACCTCCAGACATGGCTGTAAAACCAAGACTTACTTAAACAAAATCTGTATGTGATAATCCTAATAATGCAAAGTTGACATGGCTCGTGAGTATTAATATTGCTCTAAATTGTGGGGAAATCAACGTTTTTTTTCACCTGAAGCCTTATGAATCGCGGCCGGGCGTAGGCGGGGAGGTAGGTCACCACTTGTTTGTAGGCATCAGCGCAGTCGAAATCCTCTCCTTCTTTAAGAGTAACAGCTGCCATCCCGATCCGGCCCTCGTGTCCTGAAATATTTGGAGTTCAGGTGTGGAATCTGAGAGGAAGACTGTCTCTAAAACCAAATTAGTTCCAGTCTTCCCTTGCTCACTTTTTCAGCGAGAGAATTATTATTTTCATCTACAAAGCTGGTGCTGAAAACCACACCTTCTATTCAAGTGTCTGCCATTTATTCATTGTTATATTGTAGGCCAATGAGAACTTGGCATTATATTTTACACTTGAATATGTACTAACTTTATATTAAAAATATATACAACCATGAGAGATTAGTAGAGGTTTAAATAATATACAGGTCTCAGAATGCAGTGACATACCTTCAACTTTAACGCCGTAAACATTTGCCTCCGAGATGCTGTTTGCCGTCGTGAGGATGTCTCCAACCTCAGATGTAGCAACATTTTCACCTTTCCATCTGAATTAAGTAAAAAAGAAAACAAACAAAAAACTCTAGTAAATACAACGAGCTCCATACTGCTCACAGGCAGTATACGAAAGGCAAATTTCACTAACCTGAACGTGTCCCCAACTCTGTCCATAAAGTAGACAAAGTTTTCCGAGTCGATCCGTATTAAGTCGCCGGTGTTGAAGTACAGGTCTCCCTTCTTCAGGACATCATGGAGCCTCTTCTTGTCAGTCTGGGTTTTGTTGGCAGCATATCCCACAAACGGCGACCTCTTGGTGATCTTTCCAACCAACAGCCCAGTCTCGCCTGCAGTAAACAAGATCAAAAGTGTTCATGGAGACTTTAAGGTTACGGTGCGTATGCAAGTTACACTAAATAATATCTATAATAACGTCGGACAACTCCAGACATCATTTTTAAATCCAATTGCAAAAACAAGCAATTATCAAGTAAAAAAAAATAGTGCCCCATCCATGGAGTAACATCGGGTCCCTGTCCTCCATCTCAAATCTATCACTTCATTGATTTTGTTCATAGATCTTCTTACCCCGAGAAGCTTCAATGCAAAGACCGTCAGACGTTCGGACCGGCTCCTCTTTCTCAATGTCAAACTTGATCACGGTGTGAGGGAATAAAAACTAAAAAGAAAACATAACAAATCAAAAAAGGGGACTGCGAACATGAGAAATCATTCAAAGCATTTCCACGGTTACAGTTTTGTCATTTATTATAAGGGTCGTGGGGTTACTTTTCCAAAACTGCAATCTCTGACATATATCACTTATTCGATCTTAGTGCAAAACTATTCTTTAACCTGTTAACCCCCGTCTGAACCGACCCCATATGTGACCCGCCGTGGATTCCAAAGACACAAGTCGGCAGCCCGTGTCTCGAGATAAACGTAAACAAAGATATTTTTTAGAAAATTGGTGATTTTCACTTTTTTGCAGAATCGTTCAGTTAAAGTCACGAAGAAGCCTCTCCATGTTTAAGCTACCAGTATTGGTATATTTAAAAGCGTAAACATTTAGGTTCAAACCTGCTTGTTTTGGGAGATTTCGGAGCGCGCTGTGGGGGCGTGACTTTGTCTGTGTGTATTTACATACTGGGTAAGCACCACAGAGGAGGAGGAGGAGGCACAGGCTTCATGACTTTAACGCTTCCCCTGTGTCTCACGGAGGCCACCGCTACTTACACTGGAAAATGGATTTACTACGAGTTTGCTGAGCAAAAGGCAAAGGTTACTTCAGACGGGTGAGTGAGAGTTTGTTTTTTTATCGCTTTTGGCTGCTGTACCAGTAGTTTTTTGATGAGTCTATTGTGCTGTTGTAAGCTAACGGCTAAGCTAACGTGCAGCTGAACCTGCTATTTACACAAAATCAAGATCTCTCCCAACTTGTACTCAGCGCATCCCTAGCTTTCAGCCACTTCTTATTTGAGAGAGATCCGCTTCATATTTTCGGTTTTATGGCCAGATAAAGTTACGCTGGATTACTGCAGTGAAATGTAAACAATCGGGACCGCGCAATGTCGGCCTTTTCCTCTCGTATGTGCATTACAACTAGTACAGGAGTCTTTTCTAAAGTTATAACTGTAGTCAGTGCATCCATAGCTCTCTCTCAGCGTGAGGCGGAGCTGACACAGGCAACCTGGGGAGAAGCACGCAGGATTTTGTCTGTAAAGAGTAGGCTACACTATGTCCATCACTATGGCCTAGTAAACATCAAAGTTTGTCGTTTTGTGTTCATTCTAAAAACACGTACGTTATCTCATGTTTAGTCCATATTTAGACTTTCGCATACCTATTGTTATTAGCTAGCGCTAGCTATCATGTTTAGACTTTCTCATACCTAATGTCAGTCCCGGCGCCAGCTCAGTACAGAAGGGGGGGCGACTGAAAACCATGGGGGGGCGACGACGTTAAGGTCAGCACACCCTACACGATTTTTATGCCCGATTTTGATACAATTCTCAGTCGCGCCGAGTCTTCCCGAGTCGTGTTTATAGTCACACAGAGTCGTGTCTTTTAGTGTGGGGGCGTCACGACTGGACTCGCGTTTGAATCACGTAGTGTGGGCAGCAGTCAGACGCAACTGGACTACAGTCGCAGGAAATCAAACATGTTTGATTTTTTAAGCCCGATTTTGGACTCACAGGAGAAACGTGGGTGATTTTACCCCAAAGTGAACACACAGAAAGCGAAATAAAGTGAAATAAAGACGGAAAAACACCGCCGCGCCTCCCTCGTCATTTCTGTCAAAACAGCGGCACAAACGGCTCATTTCATGGCCACAGCGATTCCCACACGAAAAAGCACAACTTTATATCACCAAACGTTGACGAGAATCACCTTTTCAAGCTACATTTCAACCGCGAACAGAGTTTAGCGGCACTTACTGAGTTTGGAGACGAACTGTTCAGCGTCACCTCGTCACTAGCGGCTCGCTTCTCCGCTGTCTCCTCCGCCTCCTCCATCTTGGAGCGCGTCTCCTTTTCTTATTAAATCCACTGAAATACGTCCCGCTTCTTCGTGTCGCCGACTTTTATCTCCATTTGATAGAACTATAGCCAAGTTGAAGGCTTCGTAGCAGCCTTGCACTGCGATGTTGTGACACTGTTGACACCCCTGACCAATGAGGGACACGCACATGTTTTCGCACGCTCACAAACACAGGCCTATCTTTGCGGATTTGGAGTCAGGTTTTGAAACCGGAGGAGAAATGAAGTGGTAGAGACACAGACGTGCTGTGTTATAAACATCAGCTGTTTGTGTAGTGTGTGCATAGTATGAGAAAACTGCACACAGGCTGCAGGGACACCGATAGTGTAGTTTGTCGCTTTTCAGCCATTTGCGAATGTCCCTTTTGAACAGAAAATATAGCTGCTGGCTACAGGCTACTCCTTATTGCGGGATGATGCACTAATGACATAGTAGGGAGGTGCGTGATGGGTTCAAGGACCACTGGAAACTCTGAATTTTAATTTCCAAAACTGTTCATTAGAGTCAGTGCAGTTTCTTCCAAGTTTTGGGTTGTTTTGAACACATCATAGACTGAAAACAATATATAAAAAAATGACTGATTTTGACTGAGGGGGCGGGACAGTCCGCCCCCTCTTGACGCCGGGACTGCCTAATGTTGTTACGAGCATCATCACTGGCTTTTCGCTTCCACCCAAACACACTTATTATATATCAAAATGTCAAGCAGAGACTCCTCAACAAAAGTATCCACTCCAAACTCAAATCAATCTAACACAGCTCAAACCCCTAGCAATAAGGGGTTTGAGCATTATTGGTATCAGGTCTCGCACCTATTGTTGTTCGCTAGCTCAGGACCATCATTTGACAAAACCCCCATTTCTACAATGAGCTTTTAGATGGAAATGTGAGCATCTGCTATTGATTTGAATGATGCTTCGGTTGCTTGAATTGATTTACGTAAACCTGTCAGCATTCTTGAATTGAATGTGATGCTAATAATTTTAGCCAGTGGTGGAGGAAGAACTACTTACTTTTCTTACCAAGGATTTAATAACGTTAAAGTAAATGTAATGTAAATTCCTACTCTTTTTTTTCTTTTTCAGCATTGGCAACAACACACTGGCGGAGATAGTTAAACACTATGAGGAGAATGGAGCAAAACCCTGTGGAGATCAATAGAGTTGTGGACTTCATAAAAAACTATGCAGAAGACAATGGAGAATATTATTCTTCAGTTTAGCTTTACCCAAATCTAAAAGCTCAGTTTTGAAGGTCTTGGCTTTCAAATGAGGCGTTACCCTGGTCTAGATTTGGGTAAAGCCAAACTGGAGAAAATGTGCTCGGTTAAAGTGGGGGGTAAGAGGTTAATGCTAAAGAACAAACAAATATGGAGGGAGGAGTTTGGACACAACACATTTGAATCTACTCGCTCCCCCTTTCATCGCTTGTAAACAAAACCGGGGCCTTTAAGTGATAAATCGTCTGTATTTAAGCCCGTTTACCTTATGAAGGTGGTTGATCCTCCCGACTGCCCCAACCTTGTTTGTGTAGTTGATGAATCCTATGTTCCCCTCGGTTGCTCCGTACAGCTCCCGAACGCGAATGTCCCCGAAACGATTCAAAAACTCGGTCCAAATGTCCATCCTGGCCCCGTTCCCGATGGCCAACCTCACTCTGTGCTGTCTGTCCTCGTCCCTCTGTCAAAGAGGAAAGATCATGAAGAAGAAAACCATAAAAGAGTATTCTGTGATGCCATGTCCTCTTCCGTTTACCTTGGGCGTGTGGCAGAGGTACCGCAGAGTCTCTCCGATGTACTGCATCACTGTCACGTTGTATTTGCGGCAGTCGTTCCAAAACTGAGAGGCGGAAAATTTCCTCCTCAAAACCATTGTCATACCTGGGTTACGACCAGAGAGCAGATATTTACATTAAGCATGACAGTCAGACATACTAAAAACAAACCTAGCGAGTTGTATTTTGACCCATAGTAGCAAAGTGGCTTATGGGTTAAAGAAAGTTACCCCCCCCCAGCTATATATATTTTACTGGGAGAATTGAAATCACACAGGGCAGGCGTCAAAGAAAAGGTTGTTTATTTTGTAGTTTGTATATTTTAAAGGACCTGTATCATGCTATTTTAGCCATTCCAAAGTAAAGTATAGGCATTTATATGATATATTGTACCTCTACCACTACGGAGCACTAATTTTTGTGATAAATATAAGTATTTTCTGGAGGTATTTTTCCAACCCGGAAGACAAAACGCTTGGATTCAGTTAACTCCGCCCCCTCTCGCCGCTCATACAACTTTAGCAGTAGTAGAAATATATATAATGGCTAACACACACGCTAACACGCATTTTGATTGACTCACCGCTCTGATGATTCCATTATGTTGGTTATAAAAGTTAATCCACTTTGATTCTGGCCATGGTTCACCAAACATCCATCAGTGACGGTCACAGACAAACACTATTTTGGCTGAGTCGCTGAATCCTGGAGAGAAATTCCAACTTCTGGCGAGTGGTTGCCTTCTTTAGGTTGAATAAAGTCCTGTCCTCGTAGCCAAACGCGCTTTTCTCCGTGACATTATCGTTACAAAAAAGAACAGGTGTCCAGACTCCAGAGTAGGTTAGAAAGAGCTCCTTCTTCACAGCTTTCGGTGCAAACGCGACATCTGCTCAGACCCTCAGGGGGTGCGTTTGATTTCTCCGCAGGGGCAGCACGGACGCGTCAGGCACTTTTTTTTTTTTTTTTTTTTTTTTTTTTTTTTTACGACAGAAATAATGAAAAATCAGGCATTAGATTACAGACGTCGAGCACTTCCGTTCCGCTGTGACGACACAACTGAACATGTCAGTCGTTTACCAGGAGAGGGCGGATCAGCTGCTCAGAGAGCAGGATTCAGGAGGATTACTGAGAACTGCGTGAATGAATCCAAAAACCACTCTGGGGGTGTTTTTGAGAAGGAAATAGCATAACAACATGGTTAAAAGCTCCAAAAAGTCGATTTTGCATGATATAGGACCTTTAACTTCTTAACCCCCGCCTTAACCAAGTGCATTTTTTCCAGTTCGGCTTTACCCAAATCGAAATGTTTCTTGACTGGAGCTTGCAGCCTATAGACAGGGTAACTCCTCATTTGAAAGCTCAGACCCTTGTTGAGTTTGTCACTTTTTCATCGCATTTTTGTCACCTTTTTATGGCTCTTTCTTGGCTTTCTTGTTGATTTTTTGTTGCTTTTAGTTACTTTTTGGTCGTGTTTTTGTCACTTTTTCGTAATTTTTTTCGTTGCTTTTTTTGTCACGTTTTCATCACTTTTTCGTCCAATTTTAGTTTTTAGTTTTTGGGTAATGCCAAACAGGAGAAAATGTGCTCAGTTCATGTGGGGGATAAGAGGTTAATCTCTTAGCCCACACCTTAATCGAGTGCATTTTTTACTGTCATATGTCGTCATATTTTTTAAGCTTTTTTGTGACTTTTTTTGTCGCTTCTTGTTACTTCTTGGTTGTTTTGTTTGTTACGTTTTTGTTTTTTCTTTGCCTTTTTTTGTGACTTTTTTTGTCGCTTTATTTCAAGAAGCTTCTAAATGTGGGTAATGCCAAACAGGAGACTGTGTGTGTGCGTGTGTGCGTGTGTGTGTACCTCTCTCGATGCCTCCCGCCATCCCGATGAGGAAGCCCGCGCTGTGGTACAGGGGCAGGTTGATGTAGAAGATGTCATCAGCAGTGACTCCGATCGCGGCCTGGATGAAACAGGCGGCCCACACGCGCTCATGCGTCACAACAGCGGCTTTAGGCAAACCTGTGGAAACAGCAGGGGGTTAGTAGTTCCAAGTATCAGACTGTGTGAGTTAAACAGCGCATTATCGTAAATGGTCCATGGGGTTTACTGTAGCTCCTTTCTCGCCCACTTTGCTCATTCACTTTGCTCAATTTATAAACAGCACTTGAAAACTAAAATTGCTGTGCCTTTATTGCGTGTTGAATTTTTTAATAGAATTTACACCAGATGCCTTTCCTGTAGCACACTAGAGCAGTGGGTCGGGCCCCAAAGTGGGCCGCGAAGGAAGCATTTCTTACGAAAAAAAAGCCCACGTCACTTTAAATTTGTTTTTTAGTTTAACCTCTAAACCCCCACCTTAACAGCTTTACCCAAATGTAAATGCTTCTGGAGCTTACAGCCTATAGGCATTTGAAAGCTAAGACCTATAAAATCGGATGCAAGATTTTAATGCTTTTTTGCCACGTTTTTTTGTGTGCTTTTTTCATTGCTTTTTTGTTCTTTTTCATCACTCTTTTGCTGCTTTTTTTTTGCTGCGTTTTCATCTAAGTCGAACTGGGAGAAACGTGCTTGGTTAAGGCAGGGACTAAGAGGTTAATATCTTGATGTAATCCTTAAATCAACAATAATCTGTAGGAAAATACAGTCTTTTAACAGATTACAACTGCCGTGTTTTATGAGTTGAAAGAAAACATTTTTATTTGGGGGACCGCTTGTCATCCTGGGGTGATGGTGGGTCCCAGTTGAGAACCACTCCACTAGAACACAGCCTATAGTAAACGACCTATTGATGTTAAATTGTGCTAAACAGCCTCATGATCAATGGTTTGAATCAACACCAAATGGAAATATCAACTCAACTGACATGTCTATTTGGGTCAAGGCGGGTTGAAGGCAGGTCACTTGAGAACCACTGGACTAAGTATCTTATATATAGACCTACATGTATATACACTCAACCAAAATATAAACGCAACACCGTTGTTTCTGCTCCCATTTTTCATGAGATGGACTTAAAGATCTAAAATTCATTCCAGATACACAATATTACCATTTCTCTCAAACATTGTTCACAAATCAGTCCAAATGTGTGATAGTGAGCACTTCTGCTTTGCTGAGATAATCCATCCCACCTCACAGGTGTGCCACATCAAGATGCTGATCTGACATCATGATTAGTGCACAGGTGTACCTTATACTGCCCACAATAAAAGGCCACCCTGAAATGTGCAGTTTTGTCTCACAGCAAAATGCCACAGATGCCACAAGCATTGAGGGAGCGTGCACTTGGCATGCTGACAGCAGGAATGTCAACCAGATCTGTTGCTCGTGCATTGAATGTTCATCTCTCCACCATCTTTGGGACATTTAATATTATTATTTTATGCAGAATATAATCAAAACTAAACTTATTTAGTTTTATTAAACTAAAAAGTAAAGAAGCATGGAATGAAATTTTCCTTCTGGAAAATCTTTTTTCTGATTAAATGAAATCAAAGTGTAAAGATAGTCACTATACATATTTTGGTTTTTGCACCACTGATTTGTGTTTTGTACCAACAGAACAAAGGCAGGAGGTGTTTCCTCTTTGATTTCATGTACAGTATTAGTCCCAGACCTGCTATGGTTCCATTATGAGCCTCAGAGCCACAGGTTTAAACCTGTATAAACTGTCAGACAAATGATTAAGTCAGAAATCATGGGCGTAACTTCCTGAAGGACTGGTGTGGACATGTCCCCACCAACTTTGGCCTGGCAGGGACAGTCCCCACCAATATTTCACAACTTTCCCTTCTGAGCATTTACATTTGTGGACAGCGGCAGCAGAGTTCAGAGCGTCTTTGAGCTGCTGTAAATGAGCCCTGCTGCTCCCACTGTGATGTGAGGGGCGTAGGGGGCACGTCTTGTCATTGGGCGATCATTCACAAAAGCTTTACACTGATATTGGCATGTTATGCTGGAGAGAGGACGGCCAGCATCACAACGCTTTTTGTTTCGTGTTAATTGGTGAAATATTTGCGGAGATATTCACATTTTCGGGTTGCAACTGCCCTACAGCAGGTTTATGGAGCTTATTTACGTTTGACGCATTTACATGAAAACACGCGATGTCTGTAGTTTAATTTCATCAAAAGGTTTTACTCAAAAACGATCAGAAAGGAGTTGTTGTGCTCTTTCCATTACTTAGTTTTATTGAGAAGTCAAGTGCGGGAGGAGCACCGTGTGTTCCTTCCATAGACTGTAAGCGCAGCAGGGAGGGGAGACAGACCCACGTACCAACAAATACATGTATATATTAAAGTAAATTGGGACGTGGAGAAAAAGCTTTTTGTGGAGTGTCCCCACCAACATTGACACCAAACCTCCCACATGGAAAGAACCTATATAAACATATATGTTTTATATAGGTTTTGATATATGTTTTGAATATATGTGACATATATAAAATTGGCCGTTTTCCTATATGTCATAAACATATATGTAATATATGTACATATATGTACACATATAGTTAAACATATATGTATACATATATATACACATATATGTATACATATATGCACATATATGTACACATATATGCTCACATATATGTGCATATATGTATACATATACGCTCACATATACGCTCACATATATGTGCATATATGTATACATATACGCTCACATATATGTTTAACTATATGTGTACATATATTACATATATGTTTATGACATATAGGAAAACGGCCAATTTTATATATGTCACTTATACCTATATGTTAATCTATATGCACCTATATGTTCACCTATACAGTAGTCAAATTCTTAAAATCCTTAGCTACTAGGCAACATAAATAAAAGTCCAAAATGTAGAAATGTACATTATTTATTTAAGAACAATCAAATAGTAAAGTTTTGTTGAAACAGATTACATCAAAACTTGTAAGTCCAATCGGCTTCTTTTAACAAATATTTACAAGAAAACCCAAAAAAACAATTACAAAATGGCAGATTACAGTTTTTTTTTATTTCATAAAATAATAGTTTACATACCTTATGTTGTAACATGTAGGCTGAGTTATTCACAACATAATTCAGAATGTAGTACAGATGCACAATATTTGTCAGTCCTTATTGATTCAAGCAGATTCCCTGGACTTTGCTTCCTGGCTCAACTGGCACCAACATCTGAAAAATATGGAGAAAGTCTGTTAGTACAAAGCAAGAAATTAAACCAAGTTCAATGTCATGTGACTGTGTTTAAACTTACCGTTTGTCTTCTAGAGCGCACTCTTTCTCCTCTTCATATTCTGTGATATACCACTTGGCTTGTACAAGTTTGTAAGAATAATAATAGAACAAACATCAAATCGTCAGAAATTATTAACTTTACCACGTATAGTCCAATATTGCTCCAACACTTTCTAAGCCATTCTGTAAAATGATCTGAGCAAACAGATGAACAATGAACACAAAACTCTTTTACATTAACAGAGTAACAGCAAAGTTTTTTAATGGTAGCATTTTGTCCACAAATGTTATGAAAACATCCAAATAGTTGCTAATAAGTAAGTACGTTTTTTTTTACCATCATTTGCTCAAATAATATAATTTATGATCTGACCCTGAGCCCCCCCTTGCAATCCCAGGCACCCCCACTCCAGGTTGGGAACCACTACTTTAGGCGACAGTTTGTGCTTCCTACATTTAATTAAGCTTGTCTAGTTGCACACTCAAAAATTATCTGAAACAAATTTGCATGGAAATGCAACTACAACCTAACCCTAAACAATTACAATTTTACAAGTGAATCAGGATATTGTTCAATGTGCATTTATTTCTGCAATTCAACTTAAACTGAAACCAATATATGATATAGACTCATCATGCAAAGTGAGTTATGTATAGCCTTTGTTTGTTATAATTTTGATTATTATTACTCAGTATATAAAAACCCTTATTTAAAAATATCAGAAAATTAGAATATTTTGAAAATGGACTGTAAGCCATAATCATCAAAATTATAACAAACACAGACATGAGTCTATATCATATATTAAGTTTCACAGTTTAAGTTGAATTACATAAATAAATTAGCTTTGAACGATATTCTAATTTCCCTGAGTTTCACCTGTAAATGCTTCAGTAAAGTTGACAAATTTACTTTCGCCAGTGCATTACATTTACTCACTTTTAAAGCGAAGAGCTGAAAGTCTGTCAGGGAGTGCTTCTCATCCTAATTCGCGCGGAGCTTCTAATGTTAGAGCACGAGATCCCATCGGCCTCAGGTCTACTGAAACAAAAACATTTAAGAACATAAACATTTGTAAATACTTCAGTAAGAGATGAGAGGTACAGAGTGAAACCTGACTCAAATCTACTTACATTCTGGCTGATTAGCCGAGTCCTTTTCACAGTGCGTGCTTCTTTTCTCTGCATTCTCCATTTCCACACACTGTCCGACATACTGGTGGACACTGGAAAGCCTCGTCTTCATCCTCACATACCGTCTGACATACTGGTGGACACTGGAAAGCCTCGTCTTCATCCTCACATACTGTCTGACATACTGGTGGACACTGGAAAGCCTCGTCTTCATCCTCACATACTGTAGGACATACTGGTGGACACTGGAAAGCCTCGTCTTCATCCTCACATACCGTCTGACATACTGGTGGACACTGGAAAGCCTCGTCTTCATCCTCACATACTGTAGGACATACTGGTGGACACTGGAAAGCCTCGTCTTCATCCTCACATACTGTAGGACATACTGGTGGACACTGGAAAGCCTCGTCTTCATCCTCACATACTGTAGGACATACTGGTGGACACTGGAAAGCCTCGTCTTCATCCTCACATACTGTAGGACATACTGGTGGACACTGGAAAGCCTCGTCTTCATCCTCACATACTGTAGGACATACTGGTGGACACTGGAAAGCCTCGTCTTCATCCTCACATACTGTAGGACATACTGGTGGACACTGGAAAGCCTCGTCTTCATCCTCACACAGGCCTCTAGGTCACAGCACCTCCTCCTGTATTTGTAAAATGGACAAACAGGATACTGAAGTCAGGACACTTCACCTTAACACAACTATGGCAATAGTTACTCACTTTACCTTCTTCGTTGTGCATATCCAAGAATTCCAAGAATTAGTAAGACGGAATTTGTAGAGTTGATTCTCTAGATAAAAAGAAACATTTGTTATTACTCTAGGTGTCCATGACAGAATTAGAAGATTTATCATAAACCACGGTAAATGGTCTTGATTGCGCTGTTCAACCTACATGAGGCTCATTTATTCTGATTCATACTCCAGCGTGGGCAGACGACACTGGAGACAAGGTGGGGAATGTGTCTTGCTCAAGGGCACAACAGCAGCATGCACCTGTGGGAGCTGGGATCATCTAGGTGAAAAGGACAAAGTAAAGAATTGCCCCAATTCCCAGGTGTGACAGTGACAAATCAAACACCTAAAGAAACTGTACTTTCTGTTTAATTTAACTTTGTGTTTAATTAATTATGCTGGACATTAAAAAATGTCCAACATAAATGTCTCACAAAATGTTGCAAATGCAACTAAACAGCTACGTATACTTTCTGCCCAAAGACAGGAACGTCGGGGACTTTTCTCACAGCCAATCATTCATCACATTCCATATCGTTCCAATCAGAGATGCATATTTGTAAATGAAGAAGAGTCTCAGAGCACAACTCATTCAGAACAAACGTTATCATTTCTGTTACCTGCGATTAAAATAGTTAAGTGATTTGCCGGTTGATCTGAAAGAGTGCAATATTTGTTATGTTTAGTTTTTTTGTAGTGGGGCGGATCAGCATTTTCTGTGGTTTAAGTGTTTCTCTGATCCAGAGAGCTGTACAAGACATTTTTGCAAAGAATTGGAAAAGTGTGTTGTCTGGTTGGCACAAAATCCAGGATAAAAAAAAAACACACAACAAAAATGCAATAAACCAATTGTGTAAAATAGGATCATATAATCAGTAAGTGTATGGTCTCACCTTTATTTTGTGCTACAATTTCCTTTCTTGTCTGGTACTTGTTAACCTGCATTACAAAAAACAAATTGGGGTTGGGCAATTTGGCCAATAAATAAAAACATAATTTTTTTTTACTACTTTGGACAATGACCTAATCAATTTATTCAACATTCTCTTAAACAGGGACCATTGTAGCTCATTTGTACTCAATCTTTTTAGGCCCATAAGCTAAGTTTATTTTGGCTTAGCCCTTTTACTTAAATTACAACGATTGTAATTTCTTCTATTAGCCCAAAGAAATATAACTTGCTCTTAAAGTTAAGAACACACTTGTTACGGAGTTCTCAAAGCTCTCTGTCCTCTGTCCGCCCCGCTGCTGCTGCTGCTGATGATGATGCACAGACGGAAGTGCGGAGGCAGCGCTGAAAACTGCGATATTAACGTTACTTGCACTTCACGGTCGCTAACAGCCTTCGAGCATATTTAATTAGGTCCTCACGGTTAGTTGTAAGAGTTGTAAAGACAACATGACTCGGACTTGGCCCCGGACTCGGGCGGAAGTGCGTCGCTGTTGCAGTTTTAAAAAGAAGCGGGAAAGATCTCACGCTACGCATTATCGATTAAACAGTACAATCTGAAGCATAAACAATTCTCCTGGTTCTAACTACCTGCACACTGAAATCATACATATAATTTCACTGGATATTAATAAAGTATATTACCTTATTCAGGCCGTAGAAGCTCCTCTTCGTTAAATGACGGACACTCCCACAGCAGCGCACTGCGGCTGTGCAGAACCAAACACGTCACTCCAGCCAAGGCACGCAGGCGTCATGATGTCATGACGCAAAAGACTCGCCTCAAAATTTATAATTTGAATTTTCTAAACTTGACAATTTTAATCTGAAGGGCAATAAAACCTTACTAAACTTAAAAAACACCCCTTTGGACTTAAACATTTTGAGATGAATGAAGATTTTGGCTAGTTTTGAGTTTTTTCACATCTTAAATTATTACCTCAAATAGCATTCGGGTTTACAGTGCATCTAGAAGACAAAAATAATAAGACAGTATTATTATAATAATAATGAAAATAATAATAACAACAACAACAACATAGTGCTTCATCAGGAACCCAAAGTGCTTACAGCTGTGATTGGACACATATTTTGGATAAAGGGCTGATCATAATAAAAAAAATGTTTCATGTAAACACGTCAATTGGAAGATTCTTTTTGGATTCTGCTAAATCTGAAAGAAATTCTGATTGGAAACATCACCCCCACACACTTTTTTAAGCGGCATCGTTCTTTCATGTGCACATGTCCGTCATGGGGACTGCATTGATAACAGTCACACGGTCAATCATGTACATCCAAAGCAGAGATAATTCATGGTAGAAAATATTAAGCCACTCTCGCGTTATTTCGTTTGCTTAAAACACAGGTAAAGTACAACCTTATCTGCAGTTGTTTTAGTAAGTCGCTCTCATGGTGTTACATCTCTGGGTAGGCCTAAAATGTGCATGATCAGAAATGATGATTTTCTGGCCTTAAACAGCATCAGCAACCTAGGAAATAGAGTCACTGTGGAGTATTTTTCCAGAGTAGTGGTTAATGATGAAATAATTCATTCACAAAACTACTTGCGTACTTTTCGGAGAAACTCGTACACTGTCAGTCTTTCTGATCGAGAGGAAAGTATTTTCTCTGTGAAGACATTCATTGTCTGTGATCTGGGGCCGGGGGAGACATGTTATGCAGTGGGGAAGTACTACCAAAAAGTGAAACAGGACATCTGTGGTCAATTTAAGAATCCTTGTTATTTCATCCCTGTAGGGAAAAGTCTGGGGCCTTTAGTTGCTATACATGCATCTCAGATAAAGGAAAAGTGTCTGTTCATTAAAACTGTGAACAGAAATGTTGACATTGTCTTCAAATTCATTAACCACAGTGAAATACTCAGATAGATGTGGAATGATGACGATAAATGATGATGATGACTTGAATGTATGTTCTGTGTACTTTTTGTTTTGTTTTTTTCTACATTTAGACTGTAATGACCTTTCAGCCATATTAATCTAGAAACTGCATTAAGACGATACTGAAAACATTGCATTTTGCATTGCATTCGGTGAATGTGTGGATATGTATGAGCTGTAAAGTGAATCTGGAAATGACTTGAAATTGGAAAAAAGTTCTTGCATAATTTTTGTTTTAGTTCTTAGTTATTGCCTTGATAAAACAAAATATGAGCTATAGGCATTATGTATGACAGTTGCCAAAGTGAAATATGAGCTACAAAGTGACCAGATCCTGCCATGAGCTATGTAGGAGACGTATATATAGGGCTTATATGTGGATATAAAGAAGCAATACAGGAGACCTATATGCACCTCAATGTTGCCTATATGTGGCATATACGCAGCATATATATTATCATGTGTGCATATATGCTGTATATATGCAGCATATATGCACCTCAATGTTGCCTATATGCAGCATATATACACATATATGCAGCATATATATGATAATATATGTGCATATATCCTGCATATAGGATTTATATATGCGCATATATCCTCATATAGGTTCTTTCCATGTGGGCTACGCCCTTGTCAGAAATAACTATGTGACTTGCGTGTTTAGATGAGAGTCCTCCTCCGTAGCACCTGGAGCTCCGCCTGTTTCACTCAATGAATGAATGAATGAATGAATGAGTTCCCCTCTTCTGTCGTAGCTCCTCACGGTCCTGAATCTTCTCTCCATCAAATGTCCACGTCCTGGGACATAACTGTCCAAGTCAGCGAGGGTTGTCCCAAAGTGTGAAATAAACAAGCAGTAGCTAAAGCAGACGAGCTAGTTAGCATTGTAATGCTACCTCCAGTAAAGTCCGTTTAGACGTCACTTCTGACTGAAGAAAGTTGTCAAAGTCCATAAGTTGGACAACATTCTTTCACGTCCTCTCAGGAAACAACACAAAGATTCTCCGGTCTCTCAAATGAGAAGTTTTTCCTCCGGTCGTCCGTGAGCTCAGAGCTGCTCCTCGCGTTTGTTTACAGTAGACGCTTCCTCGGTTTTCACATGTTAAATCTCCGATGGGCACTCGGCCTCAGCGCCCATCGGAGATTTAACATTGCGCGTCTGATTGGTTGAATTAATTATATGTAGTGACGTTTTTATACCATATTAGAGGGCCATTGGTTAGATCGCGAGGGCGCTGTTCCTCGCCGCCCCAGGCATTAAACTACACATTTATGATGCTCTTACGGCACATAATTAAGTTGGCAGACAAAATGACACTCTCCTTCCCCTCCGCTCCCCCTCCCTCCAGTGTATAAAACACCTGTACAGAAGAAAGTCATGATTTTGCGCAACTTAAAACTTTGATAAAATTTTTTTTTTTTTTTGCAAAAATTGATAGGAGGGGCGGCGCCCCACCGCCCATAATGGACCAGCCGCCACTGGTTTACATTGTTCAGGGCAGATGGCAGACAGCGTGTGTGGCGTCGTGTGGGTGAGCGCTTTGCTGATGTCAATGTTGTGGATCGAGTGGCCCATGGTGGTGGTGGGGTTATGGTATGGGCAGGGATCTGTTATGGACGAAGAACACAGGTGCATTTTATTGATGGCATTTTGAATGCACAGAGATACCGTGATGAGATCCTGAGGCCCATTGTTGTGCCATACATCCATGAACATCACCTCATGCTTCAGCAAGATAATGCACGGCCCCATGTTGCAAGGATCTGTACACAATTCTTGGAAGCTGAAAATTTCCCAGTTCTTGCATGGCCAGCATACTCACTGGACATGTCAACCATTGAGCATGTTTGGGAAGTGCTTGACCGGCGAATACGACAGCGTGTACCAGTTCCCAGTAATATCCAGCAACTTCGCACAGCCATTAAAGAGGAGTGGACCAACATTCCACAGGCCACAATTGACAATCTGATAAACTCTATGTGAAGAAGATGTGCTGCACTGCATGAGGCAAATGGTGGTCACACCAGATACTGACTGGTTCTGAGTCCCCAGACCCCCAATAAAGCAAAAAACTGCACATTTCAGGGTGGCCTTTTATTGTGGGCAGTATAAGGTACACCTGTGCACTAATCATGATGTCAGATCAGCATCTTGATGTGGCGCACCTGTAAGGTGGGATGGATTATCTCAGCAAAGCATAAGTGCTCACTAACACACATTTAGACTGATTTGTGAACAATGTTTGAGAGAAATGGTAATATTGTGTATCTGGAATGAAATTTAAATCTTTAAGTCCATCTCATGAAAAATGGGAGCAGAAACAAAGGTGTTGCGTTTATATTTTTGTTGAGTGTAGATAGACCTTTAAGACTTTAAGTGAAAATATAGCCTTACACATTTTTAATTCTGTATTTTGCCCCATACCCGAACACAACAGGATCTTTGTTTGGGGCAGACTGTGTTAACGAGATGGATCTTTGCCCTTTTCCTGATCCTTGTGTTGGAAATGGGTAAGATAATCCTGTCCCAAACATGACCTTCTATTGTAGTGAGAAAATTGTGCAATTGTGTTGGCAGGAGAGTAAAATAACAACGGACAGAGAAACGTAGACATCAGTTTGCTTTGAGTATGCACTTCAACTTTTCCTGCAGTAAATTGACCTATATGAATGTCTGTCAGTGTAGCCCCCAATGAGAAATGGCTATTGTCAAAGCTGTACCTTGTTTAAAGGCCCATAGTCTGAATTGATATTTTATTCTATTTGAGCAGGGACAATGCACAAAAAAATATTAGTCTAAAGAAAGAAGAGATGTCATGTGCCTGGTTATAGCCTCTACAGCACCTAATAAGTGAAAACAGATGAAATGGCACAAATTTAAGCCAAGAAGTGAAGGAAAGAATTTGAGGAAGTAATGCTTGGGGCACAAAGCAATCATTAAAACGACTTTTTCTTTTGTTGCTGCCAACTAAATGTACATACTCTGCTTCTCCAATGCGCCCTAAAGAACACCAGACTCTAAACTCATTAGTGCCTTATATATTTCTAAGTATTATTTTCTACATAATGTTTAAAGTCTCACATACACAGAATTGACCACAAAGCTGACTTTGATCTTGTTATCTCTGCAACTTTGATCTGTTTCCAGTTTATCAGCCTTTCTGTAGCAAGTGACTTTTACCCTGCTTACACTTGGCAGCCGGAGCCTATATGTAGTTCACTGGAGGTGGATTTAGGGCACACTCAAAGTTACTTGTTCGATTATTTATGTAACCACAGCTTGTCCTCCTCATGGCCTGACTTTACATGTGTGTGCGGTTTATGCTCTAGGAAATGATCATGGTAACATTTCAGATAGAGGGCACGGGGCCAATATTTCAAAGGTTTGTGGGTGTGGCATGTTTTTTATTTTTTTAAAAAATCTCACATAGGACTTGCATCAGACAAACTTGTCTAAAAGTCCTTTTATACGAGTAAAATCATTCTTGTTTGACTAAAAAAATACTACCTTATTTGACACCAGTTTTGCTGAAGTAATTTCCCCTTCGCTCATCTGTGCCAACAGGAACGACATGATACTTAGTTATAGTTTCAGTTTCCTGGCCGGCCCAGTAATTCCTGTTGTGCTCTCACCTGTAGTCCCTGACGTGTAAATGTACAGGGCCGTGCTCCTGACGGTCACATTGGCCCTGAGCTCCTTGGACAGCGGCTCGTTCGATGCGTTTGAGATCTGCCCCGCAAGAGGCTTGATGCCCGGGACGCGGCAGCTGTCCGACAGGATGTACACCGAGATGCCCTGCTCCGTCAGAGTGGGCAGCACCTCCTCCACCGCATCCTGGAGCTCTGCCAAAAAATGCACATGTTCAACCAAGTTCGTGTTCAAGTGTTATGAACTTCGCGGCTCATAAAAACATGACGGTTACGCCTGAGTTCACCACCTGTACGGTCAACTTTCTTCTTAGTAGTGAGTCAGTGGCACTGACGTTACACCTGCTGTTCCACAATCAGCATCAGGCTTCTAATGGGACATATTCTGTTAACGCCTTTTTAGAAATGTAGTGGAGCAGAAATAATTTTATTTTTCTTTCAGATGTAGTGAAGCAAAAGAAAAAAAAGTTTTAACAAAAGGAAAGAATTCCGTTTAACTTGTAAAATCTCCATTACTGTAACAAAAATATTGGATAAAGTTCAACTTCTTCATTCTCAGGAGAAATGTACTAATACCGTTTTGTGTCATGACGAGGTGGTGATAATGTGTAATTACACAAGAGTGATTGTAAACAGATTATTACACATCAATCAATCAATCAATCAAGTTTTATTTCTAAAGCGCACATGACTTAATGAATTTGAACAAAAAACTTTCCAACATATTTATCTCTCTTGCATAGTGTTATACTGGCCTCTGTCATCCATCTGACTTACATCATCAAATGCAAGAAATTGAAAACAACCTGAGCTGAGGCCAAGTTAGAGAGAAAGGGGGTTACGTAAACCCGCACATGTGGCCTGTGTAAGGTTTCCCAATGCACTCTGGGATACAAGCACATGGAACCAGTAGTCCTACACGGAGACCAAAGTGTCTGAGGCATTGAGAACGTAAATAGACAAGAGAAGAAAATAAAGTGCTAAAGTGGAAATACTTCAAAGAACCATCAGAAATATAGCTCTGGATATCATTTGTGATGAAGCAGTTGTAAACTACAAATACTAGTAGTTAAAAGAGAGACTTTTACTACCACAACTGCAACTACAAATTGTCTCCAGTACTGCAAAAGTAAAGGATTCTATCAAAGTAGCATTTTTTTGTATACAGTAACGCACTTCCAGATCAGCTATGACTCTCTTTTATGTGTTGAGCATATACATAATACAGTGTACCAATAAACTGGCTTTGAGTCCGTGCTATCAGACTCGTCTTTGCAATTCAAGTCCAGTGTCGCACACATGTAGATTGATGTCACTGTAAGGGGAAATTCATTGTGTGCCTGGAACAGCAGTTCAATAAGTTCACTGACCTAAAGATATGACACCACATTTCCAAAATCACCCAATCTAAAGGTCAGTCAGTTTAACGACATGCACGGGTGGCCCTTAACACAGTATGGTGACTGTATATTAGATGGGTTGGATTTTCACAGTAATAACATGAAACATCCCATATTAGCACATATTAGTCTGATTGGATAAGGCTAAAAGGAGCCCAATTAGGATACTGACAGATGTAACTTGTAGTATCCTAATAGAGCAACCCCTCCTCCTCCAGTATGAGGATACACTAGTGAATTTACCTGGGGAAGTGATGAGCACTTTGGCCCCACAGCAGGAAAAGCAATGGAGCAAAGACTTGGACCTGATGTTAAAGTTGAGCAGAGCAG
Organism: Proterorhinus semilunaris; assembly: GCA_021464625.1. Taxonomy (NCBI): domain Eukaryota; kingdom Metazoa; phylum Chordata; class Actinopteri; order Gobiiformes; family Gobiidae; genus Proterorhinus; species Proterorhinus semilunaris. The sequence goes on along the minus strand of CM038356.1, from coordinate 22,220,649 downwards.
CGGGGCAGCCCAGTTTGGCCAGACCCAGAAAGGTCCACATATAAACGGGCTCATTGGGCAAAAACAGAGCCACCGCATCTCCTTCCTTGAGTTTCGCCTCAGCCTGCAGCGCTCGGGCCACTTTGCTGCTCTGCTTGTCCACCTCCGCGTAGGTGTGCTCGTGTCCCTCGAAGTGCACGAACACCTTGTCGGGATGCCGCTTCGCTCCATCCAAAAAGTGATCCAACAAACTGTAAAAGGGTTTACTCTTCTTGTACTTGGTTAACCTTATGCCCAGCTTAAGACTTCTCCAGATATTAGCGCAGTCCTGGGCAAAGTAAGGGCCAAAGTAAGTTTTGAGAAAAGAGAGAGATAAAATCGCGAGTCCAGCCAACGCTGTCAGCCACATGTACATCTTGTAAACAGTGGACCACGTCGTCGCTTTTGCCGCAGAGTGTCAAATCACTGAAATAAAGTCACTTTGGCGTTATTTGTGACAAAGTTCACTACAGGGATAGGGGCGGTGCTGTGCGCCCCTTGGACCCCCCCTTCACTCGGGAATGTTTGGGGATGCCAGATAAAGCCTTTGCTCAAACTAACTTCAGCTGTGTTTTTACGCACAGTCTATGGGCGGTCGAAGCGGCCACTCTCTGGTCCCGAGCAAAACGCGTAAATCAACAGATAACATTAAAACGCGATAACGCAATTTCACTATTTGCATCATCTTTACGCACGGTACAACATTTTAGACGTTTAAACATAATTTGCTGTATGTGCCAAATGAGACGTTAGGAAGCTTTTCCAGAAACACAGGAAATGGCAACCCCTGTCAGAAATGCGTAATCTGTGCGAGTGGTAGGCGTAGCCCTCCTCTTCTGCGCTCATTTGTCTGATTTTATGGGAGTCCAAGGAGCCAGCCGAGATTCAGCCTCGACAACACGCTGAGGCTTTTCCACCGTGCAATAGTTTGTTCTTGACTCAAGAGGTTGTACAATGTACAACACGGAGACGCTAATGCATGCTTTTATCACCAGTCGTATCAACTGTAATGCCCTGCTTTCTGGTCTTTCCAAAAAGAGTATCTCAGGTTTACAACTTTTACAAAATTCAGCAGCTCGTGTCCTGACGAAGACCAGGAGGCGGGACCACATTACACCTGTTTTATAGTCGCTGCATTGGCTCCCCGTGTGTTTCAGGGTCGATTTTAAAGTTCTTTTAATGGTTTTTAAATGTCTTAATGGTCTTGGTCCTTCTTATCTTTCAGAACTGCTGTTACCTTATGAACCTTCACGGCCCCTGCGCTCCTCTGCCAGGGGTCTCCTAGTTATTCCTAAATTCAACAGAAAGACTCAGGGCGAGGCGTCCAATTTTATGGCCCTCGTCTCTGGAACGACCTGCCGGAGGAGCTCAGGACTGTAATGTTCTGTCTTCTATTATTCAAGAAATCTCTCATGAACATTTGTGTTTCTAGCTTCTGTGAGCTAGAAGCTATTTATTGTTAGACACATGCACAGCGTGGTCTCTCTCAGAACAGTCTTTCTTCTTTCTTTGTTCGGTTCTTGGCGGGTGGCAACCAACTGCTTAGGTGCATACCGCCACCTACTGTACCATGTGTGTCTCGGGATGCTAGTTACTTCAGGTCACATTCTGATTGTGCGTAGTTTACCACCCCGAAGGGGGCATTCCACACACGCATAAAGAAATAAAATAAACATACAAATAAATAAACAAAACAAAACACAAATATATATCAATATACTAACAACACAACTAAATAAATAAAACAAAACAACACTACCCATAAGCGCGATACCCACCTACACTTTATGGAAGACCTCTGCCCCTTTTAGAAACCCCATCACTGCCCTCATACTCTTACTGTCCCTTTTACCCATGGACCTATTCCTTTACCCAGTATACCTTGTAAACTCCAGGCTCTCAGAACAGTCTATCTGCTTATTCGTATTTCTACAACACACCGTCAGGGCTATACTGCCACCTTGTGGTTACGCCATAGTATGCCTATCATTACAAGGACCGCAGAGAACGTTCATGTATTTAAGAGCAGGCTCAAGAACTTTTGGGAAGTTACTCAGAGAAAGGAGGCGTGGCGGGAGGCTTTGGGGGGACGCGGGGAGGGGGAGTGTGTGGGCGGTCTCTGCTCTGTTGACAGTCACAGACCAAGGGCCCGAGTGAACAGGACTGACTGACTCCCGTTATGCCGCATTTAGACGATGTGGCGCCACTTTCCCGGACTCTCGAGCCTGTCGTACCGGCTAGCTTCTCCGGACATGTGGCGCCACTTTCCCGGACTCTCGAGCCGTACCGGCTACATGCTGATCACACGCGGCGGACATTTGGCGCTCGTATCTCCCCGTTCCCCCACCTGGCTTTAGCGGACACTCTGTCACACACTGCCCCGCTCTGAGCCTCTAAGGCAGGGGATGGCTAACTGCTGCCCCCGGTGTCTGTGAGCTCTCCCTGGGGGAGATTACAGTAAAAAGCCCTCAGCCCCGTCTCATAAGCACTGACAGCCCTGATGAGCTCTGTCTGCCCGATACAGCTTTATCGTGTCTGTAGTTTCAACGTGAAAACATCCAGCCATGTCACTAAATAAGTGAATCTGGGTATTTTGGGGTTACATTTGTCTTTATTTAGTAGGAGAGGTCGGGGATGTGAGTGCTGTGGCGTGGTTCACACACACAGAGCGGAGCTCGTAGTCTCGGGTCTTCTCTCCTCATCCTCCCGCTCCCTGGCCGGCATGTTGTGCTCACGTCACAATGACCTCGGAAGTCGGAGAAACTGTAGCACTCGGAAGAAACCTGGCTGGCTGCCCTCTGTCTCTTCTGATCCTCTGTTTCAGAGCGTGGTCTTCTGCACTGGTCAGCTCCACCTCCTCCTTCCTCTTTCTCCCTCCGCTTCACAACGGTCTTTTACCATCTCTTGTTTGTCCTTTTTGGTTTACTGTAGTACCTCTTGTGACGCCTCCACTGTGCTGCAGCTGTGGGGGCTCTTGGTGCCTCTTCAATGTCTCAGAAGAAGAAATTTGTAGGTCTCAAATGAGTTTAGGTTGATAAGCTAGCATTTTGTTTACCTTTAAAAAGCTGCTTTCTTCAGGAGCATTTCAGACTCTCAAAGTAAACAAATCCACCAAACCTCCACAAAAACACGGCAAAAAGTACAAAAGTATCCAGAAAAACAATGTGGAACACAGAAACCACAAATGCAGTCCGCAGAAAAAGGCACAAAACTCAGCTGCACAAGGAGAGCGAGGTCGCAGAAGAGCAAAATCATAACACGTCGTTCTTTCCCACACGAGTATATTAAAAGTTTTAAGCAAGCAGTTACAAATGTAATTCTTGACAGTTTCCCCCTGTTGATTACATTTGTGTAATCACACAATAAAAATTAATTTGTTTTACAATATCTTGATGCAGTAGACGTCGAAAGGTGCAAGTCGCTAGCTCTCATTTGAATTAACACTCATATTTGTTTAACATTAGCATAATAGCATAATTACCTTTTAAGAAAAGCAGTTAGCAATAGTGGGATAGCTGGAATAGAACTGGAACACTCATTATTTATCAAATTAGAAGTTCAATTTGAGTTAGATATAATTTTTGTGATCTGATTGGATTTCAGTGGTGAGGAGTATATATATTGTGATGTTGGAGCCTGACGCGCAAGGACAGTTGTGATTAATCTTATTGTTGAGGCACCAAGCAGGGAATAATACAACAAATAACTACAGAGATTATTAGTAGGACTGCAAGTATGGGTATTAAGATTTTTAACAGCAAATGTCAATATTATTAGTGCCATTTCCTGTATAACAAACGGTTCTATAATGTCCTCCATGACAAGAGGATCTTTTAATTGTGGCCATGTTAATAGGTCTATTTGGTCATCGCATGGTACGTTTTTTTTAAAGGGCTCTACCTGGCGGTTGAAATTGGATCGACATGTTGCCTTCGGTTAATGTTTTGTTGCCAGGGTGAATTGACAAAGCTATAAAACAGATTACCTGGGTGTCATTTGGTGTGGTCGCATAAATGCCCGTATGTGTAGTGGACACAGGAAGGTGGGTGCATACATAGCAGTCGGTATTATTAGTGAGATGGGCAGTGTAATTTATGTATCGCCACCACATGTTAGCTTGATAGTGATGGAGTTTTTCTTCTCTGTCTATATACCTTTTATTTAAATGTTCAGGGTTAATCTCCAACCGTTCTTTAAACAGTAGTAGGGGAAACACAATTATAACTGATATAATTGAGAAAAAACATATTACCACCCAAGGGGAGCAGTCCATTTTCTGCAGGCTAGTTTTTAAAGTGTCCATGATGGCGTCAGCTTCTTCTGGGCACGTGTAGGTGTATGATGCGACCACGATCGTCTATGTTCCTAGAGCAGAGGTTCTAGAACCTGCTCTGTAGTTGGTTCTAACAGTGTCTTTTCCAGTACTTGGATGGTTGCTTTTATGTGGATTATAATACCTTCAATTCAGCTGGTGGGAGAGGTGGATTCAGGAAGGTTTTCCTGAAGCCTTCACAGCCGTGGGCCCTGTGCCTGGTTGGTGACCAGTCCTTTCTCTTGAAGTCCTTTTTAACATCCAGCCTCCCCCACTTACAGGTGCTTCTCCGTCCTGAAATGGAAAAGGTTAATCTGGCAGTTCATCTGTTATTTGTTTAGAGGCAATAACAATTATTTTAGCGTTTTGTACTCCACCACATCTTCCTCTTGCGCCTCATGGGTTTTTGGGCAATTTTATATCGAAAAGGTGTTATTCATATACGCAGCTTTTTATACTAAAACAGTTAAAATAATGATTAGCGCGTGATAGAAAAATTATTGAAAATGTGATTAAGAAGCGTAACACTAAAGAGTTTTTTTATATTCCTTAGACAAAAAATATAAGAAAACATTTGAGAAGACCACTTTTGTTGTGTACAGACTGGAATGTGAATGTGGATGTTTTTACATCGGTCGAACGAAACGGAAATTCAAAGAAAGACTGGCTGAACATAAGTACGCTATAGGAACTCAAAATGTACTGTACCCCATGGCGAAACATTACATGCCAGCAGGCTACGGCAGCCCCAATTCACTGAGAGCTCTTGTTATCGAAGTTATTTCACAGAACATGGGCGGTGACAAACTACAACACCTCCTCCGCAGGGAGACGTTCTGGATCGACCGCCTCAAAGCCATGTCTTACCCAGGTCTCAATGAGGAAATACAATGTTCTCCTTTCCTCTCATTTTGACGCGTTTTCTATACTGATGCTCTCTATATAACTATGGTTGGTTACTTAGACTTTTCTGTGATCCCTAATTACTGTTTTTGGTCACACTCCACACTGTATAGGTAACTGTGCTCCTCCAGTTTGTCTGTTTGGTCTGTGCTCATTGTACACTTCTCTGCCATCTGAAGTGTTTTTGTGTGTAACGTATATTGCAGTTTACGCATTGGAGTTTTGTAAAAATGTGTAAATATTTATGACTTTTTCATTGCCCATGTTGCAGCTTAGAAAAATGTCTGGTATTCTATACGTCACGTGTTTGATCATGTGAGCTCCCCCTGGTTTAAATGGGGCTCACACACCTGTGATGTTACTTACCCTGATGAAGACTCAGTCGAGTTGAAACGCGTCGCTCTTTAAATAAACACCTTTTTGCGATTCAGAGTGCCTCGGCTCATCCTTTTTTCATTTAAAGTATTTAGTTTATTCACACTTTTAAATTTTCTTTTATTAATAAAAATAAGGTGTTTTTTCACTTGTTTTTTATGCAAAAAAACTCCTATACTATTCACTTTACACTGAATACACTTTACACTCGTAAAAATGAACGTTCAGTTATTTTTATATTGTTTTTATTATTAAAAAAAACTACACAGCTGTCAGAATCACACAACTGTCTACACTAATTTTTTTTTGTTATTTTTCATCTCGTGCCCAAAAACAGTACGGAGCCGGCTTATTTTCTTTTTTTCATTTTCTCTCTGCCAAAAAAATATCCTTTACCCTTAGTACTATCAAAAAAAAGCACGGGATTCAAGTGTTTTATTTTTCTTTTAAAAAAAGCCACTTCAAAAGCACTATTGCGTAAATTATGAAAGCATTTGTACATAAAGTCCCATTCAATTAACCACAACAAATTAATTTTTTCTAAACCAATTAAGACAGAATTTATAGAAAAGGTTCCTGTCTCACCTTCTTCTTGTGTCGACAGTTGTTGGTTTTATGTTAGGGTCTTTATGGAGACTTCCAAGGAGTCCTGATATCAGCTTCCCGAGAACTCTTCCTCCTTTTGGCTCCCGTGTGGGTCCCCTCTCGGCTCTTGTACTCAGGACGGAGTATCGCAAAAAACTTTCCGCATCTCTACAAAAAGACGATCTTATCTCGATCACATACGGGAATTTATTTGTTCGAAGAAGCTTTTATTTGATTAATAGTGCACATACAAGTTGCAACAAAAACAATGTTAGGAAGTCCGTCTATGCAAGTCTGTATCAGCATTATATACTAGTTCAGCCTCTAATTCAGACGTACAAACTGACGTTGTCTTAGATATCAAGTTTCAGCAAAACAAGTTGTAATAATAATAATAATAACTGACCTTGTATTTCGGCCAACATGGATCTGCCAATACTTTTCAAGGTAGAACATTTATTGCAATGATGGGGCAAAATCATAACACGTCGTTCTTTCTCACACGAGTATATTAAAAGTTTTAAGCAAGCAGTTACAAATGTAATTCTTGACAACCTACACTAGCAAGACTGTCTCCAAGAATATGGAAGACGTACTTTTAAACAAGATGACATTTGTGTGGGAAAAAAAAGCTTAATAAAACATTATGTAAAGAGTCCTGTATCCAATTCAATGTAAACAGTGGTTCAGTACACTTGTATGGGATCATAAAAGTAGATATAAGAGTAGAGAAATTGAACTTAACACCTGTAAAGCGATGTGTGATATATTTTTCCTTCACTTAGCAGTGTGTAATAGCCAGGGTGACAAGTCCTTTTGTTTAGCTGGTGGTTTTGGATATACAATGCTCTCATTGTCTCATTATAGTCAGTTTGCCTGTAACTTAGAGGGTCAAATAAGCCCAGACAAAGAAAGTGATAGTCTTCAAGCTTCAGAAACACAACTTTGGCTTCTACTTTGAAGAAAAGAGTTGAACCATTGGTCCAGTTGTCTCTGGTCACACAACGAACGCGTTCGAGCTGTGCTGCTCCTGGCCTTTATCCTTGTTTATTTAGTCTCTGTGTGCATAACCTGTACACATACAAAGGCAAGGAGAATTACATCATAAACTTGGAATGTAAGAAAAACATTGTTTTTGTAGATGTAATACTTTACAAATAGGCTATATAGACTACTACAGTATATAAGCCATAGTCTTATTCATTCACTTTGTTAAATCTCTTTAGGATTGTCCACATGACTTCAGCTTCAAGGTACGTGGTAGGTGTATGACCACAACTTTTAGTAACGTGAAATGTGAAAAAATAGAGCAAAGTGAAGATCAATGTCAATTTCAACCTAATAACCAATACTTCAATAAAATAAGGTAGTGGGGGACTTTTTCTTGAAGTAAATAAATGTCAGTAAATTAATAAACAACATTAAAAATGTGTTTGTATGGACAGATAATATAGGGAAATAAAACGAATAGGTTGCGTTCACGATTTAGAATTCCATTTCAGTTGGAGGGAAGGTGCCAATACAACTCTATGGGAAAGAAAGTTTTTGAAAGAAATTTCCAAAAAGAAAATGTCCAAATGTTTTCTCTGATCATCATGTGATAGTGATTGGATTCACAAACCTGACATGTGAATTTTATGGCTGAAAGTCCTTTCTACTGGCCAACATCAAGCACATGTTTTTGAATATTGTCTCCACTTTTGGACGCCTTTGTGAAGAAATAATTAGACATATGTTCATATCTGCTGAAAGATATGACTTTGAACGTTGTGACAGTTTTTGTTTCATGTGAATTGGCCCAAGAATTAGAGAAATTAGCAATGATTTAAGACTAGAAATCGGCATTTTGAGCGTTACTATGGTTACGGCCGTGGAATTTTCAGTTGCTCCGCCTCAATGTTAAACTATAGGATCTTTAGAATGTTGTGATGTCACGTGAACCCTACCTATTGTACATCATCTAGGATTATGCCACTGAGATAGTTGTAATTAACAAGGTTTTTGGGATAAATTACAAGGATATAAGTAACTTTAGTACCTTCGATAGGCTGTGTTGGAGTCCGTGGAATTGTGGAACGACTTGTTTTGAGCCAAAAGAAAGTGTACTTCCCCTGCAATTAGCCACGTTAGTTCTGCTGTTAGCCGAGCTAGCTCTTCATGACTTCCGATGACAAAAAAAAACATACAAAAAACACATTTATGCACGTGGCTTAGTTTACAGTTAATCCACTCTGGCTCCAGCAAATAAGCAAGAATCTTCACAAAAATGCTTGTTTTGTGCCGTGGCCAAGGAAGATGGCGCTGGATACCCAAAATGCATTGCGCCGTGACTTCGGTTCCAAAGCCCTAGCAACCGTTGCTATGAAGCCAGGTCCGTCATGCCGCAGATCTCCAATGCAAAACAATGGGACATACCAGCAATGAGCACTGAGCAGATGCACTTTTTTTTTTTACTGCTAACCACCGAAAACCCTACCAGACAAAGAAGAAGAAGAAGCAAAATGGTGAAGCGATCTGCCTATGGAGGATGTAAATCAGACACTAGGTACTCCAGTTATTTCCCTTCCCAAAGCGAAAACACAACCTCAGTACTGCCTACAATGGATCAAACAATGTGGACGGTCTACGCCCAGCTAAATGTCTCCAAAATAAACAAGCAGACGTCTGCTGTAAGGTAAGGCTAGGGCCTGGCCGCTAGGCTAATCCCTTAGCATGCTAACCTCTAGTAGTTACTGACAGTCACATAACGTTACACAAACTGGAGAGGAATGCCTTGGCCTCATACCCAGGAAACAAACCCAGCCACTGGTTCAGATATGTAGATGACACGTGGGTCAAAATTAAGCAGAAGGAAGTGATGCCTTTTACAGATCACATCAATGCTGTGGACCCCAGCATTAAATTTACTCGGGAGGACACCAAAGAGAAAGAACTTGCCTTTTTAAATTGTAAAGTTATCATAGAGGAAAATGGACAATTTCAGACAGAGGTTTACAGGAAGGCAACTCATACTAACCCGTATTTGATGTTTGACTCTAACCATCCACTCCAGCACAAACTAGGGGTCATCATGACGCTCAGACATAGAGCTAAAGAGGTGCCTACAAGTGCAGAGGGAAAGACCAAAGAGGAGTGTAGAGATAAAAATGATTGGTTTGATAGCTCCCAATCAATGTTGATCCAATTACTATTAGACCAAAGAGACTCTGTGCTTGAGGGGGCTACTTCCCCCAGGGGACATCCTGGTTTAGGAGGGGTAATCAAAAGCTTTCGTCTGTATTTTAGCATATAGTCTCTGGATGTTATCTAAGCTAAGGAATGTTCTTTGTGTGCTGGGATGCATGTGTGATGTGATCAGGGGATGGGCTAAACTTGGAGATTATAAGGAAAGTTCTGTAGAGACTTCTTTGAAAGGCTTCATCATGTAGGACATCTGTAATGTGACCACTCTCCTGCAATAAAATGCCTGAAAAACGACACTTTTCTCTCTGCCTGTTTTTCCATCAACGAGGGGTCTGGACGGACGACTATCACACGTATTTTTAATATCCACAGGAGCAACATGTCCAGAGAGCCCTCTCAGACTGTGGCTATCCTAACTGGTCTTTCACTAAAGCACAAAGGGCAAGACAGACAAAATTTGAGCTAAAGAAGAACGTTGGTTTGAAAGAGGAGTTAAAGAAGCTATTTTTGTCAGGAAAGAAAATCCCGCCATGAACCGGAATGGTGGCCTCAGATTTAATCTTCTGTCATTGTACTCCAATCTCCTTCGGGGGAAACTGACATTGCGTTGCCAGTCCAAGGAGACGGCACCTCAGCCAACAAAAGAACAATAGGCAGGTAATTAGCAGTGATCATCCATGAATAGGACAGATACTAGGTAGTGATCATCTATGAATAGGACAGGACTGACCGATACTGAGGTGAGCAGATCGTTAGAGACGCTCTACTTCTAAGGTGTTTACCCACGGGTGAGAGTAGCTGTGATTAGAGAGGAGGAGCTGGGCCTACCCTAACTCCTCCCCAGTGGTCTATATATTCAGGTGCGTCCAGAGTGGGACCTTTGTCGCTGACAAAGCCTTTTGGATGAGAGGCGAAACGTTCGAGGACTTCAACTACTGAGTACAGAAAATGAATCAAGTACCTTCATTGAAGATATTTTGCTTCTTCTTCTTTGTCTGGTGGGTTTTTGGTGGTTAGCAGTAAAAAAACAAAAAAAAAGTGCATCTGCTCAGTGCCCAGTGCGGGTATGTCCCATTGTGTGTGCCACACAACTTCTCTTAAGCGTGGCAGAATGTCAGTATCCTATACATTGTCTACAGTCCCAATAAGTACAATAAAAAAGAAAAGTAAATCACTGTAATGTCGCTGTTTCGCATATTTCAGTTGATTGATTTTGAAACAAAAAACCAGCGCAAATCGTTGGTTTTCCTGAAAATGAACGAAAAATACTGATAGAGACCACCCAGGATTCCACCCCTGCCACACATAATCTACAGGGACCATTAATTCAGCCCAAAGACTATTTGAGAGACCGAAAGACCATCTCAGGGACCGGTCCCTGCCTGGTCCGGACCACTCGGACCGTTTTTAATCCCTGATCAATTACCAATCAATGATCAATAACTCAAAAACGAATGACACCATTTTGAAGCAAATCGGACACTATGGGGGGCTAACTTCAGAGACCCACCTTTTTAGCTTAGCTTTTAGCTGATATCTATTTATTTATTTTAGTCCCATTTATCTATTTATCTATTTATTAATCTTGACAACTTTATTTATTGATATTTTGATAATTATTTCTAGTTCTTCATAGTTTTACTTTGTTTTTAAACCGATTGAGAGAGGAGAGAGGGTGTGAGTGTGTGCGTGAGGGTATGCGTGATTGAGTGAGTGAGTGAGTGCGTGAGGGTATGCGTGATTGAGTGAGTGAGTGAGTGAGTGAGGGTGTGAGTGATTGAGTGGGTGGGTTGTGTGAGTCTTTACAGGACTGTCCTGCGACACACCGATAAACAAACCCGAATTAACAAACTAGGATTTTTTCTCGGTACAATTGTGCAACATAAAACATATAACACAGGTGTCTCCCACCTCTCCCAGGTGGCTTGTGGCAAACTTTAAACGACACTTTTTATGGATATCTTTAAGAAATGGCTTTCTTCTTGCCACTCTTCAACTCTCTTCCATAAAGGCCAGAGTTGTGCAGTATACGACTGATTGTTGTCCTATGGACAGAGTCTCCCACCTCAGCTGTACATTTCTGCAGTTCATCCAGAGTGACCATGGGCCTCTTGGCAGCATCTCTGATCAGTTTTCTCCTTGTATGAGCTGAAAGTTTAGAGGGACGGCCGGGTCTTTGTAGATTTGCAGTGGTCTGATACTCCTTCCATTTCAATATTATCACTTGCACAGGGCTCCTTGGGATGTTTAAAGCTTGGGAAATCTTTTTGTATCCAAATCCGGCTTTAAACTTCTCCACAACAGTATCTCGGACCTGCCTGGTGTGTTCCTTGTTCTTCATGATGCTCTCTGCGCTTTAAACTGACCTCTGAGACTATCACAGAGCAGGTGCATTTATACGGAGACTTGTTTACACACAGGTGGATTCTATTTATCATCATTAGTCATTTAGGTCAACATTGGATCATTCAGAGATCCTCACTGAACTTCTGGAGAGAGTTTGCTGCACTGAAAGTAAAGGGGCTGAATAATTTTGCACGCCCAATTTTTCAGTTGTTTTTTTGTTAAAAATGTTTGAAATATCCAATAAATTTCGTTTCACTTCATGATTGTGTCCCACTTGTTGTTGGTTCTTCACAAAAAATACAGTTTTATATCTTTATGTTTGAAGCCTGAAATGTGGCAAAAGGTCAAAAAGTTCTAGGGGGCCAAATACTTTCGCAAGGCACTGTATAAGGGCATGCATAAATAATATTAAAATAAAAAGTAAAATATTATAAGACAACACCAGGGGGTGGGGAGTGGACTTGTTTCACTGCGTCTGGGCTATTGTTTAAAGTAAAATATGATAAAACGCTAACAGGGGTAGGGAGGGGGGTGGACTTGCGCAACAACGTTGTTCCCTTACCACATTGACCTTTGAGTTCCCTGTCCCTCTCGGTCTGTCCCATTTCATTTGGTCTGTCTTGGAGTATACAAAGATGTTTCTTGCTCTTGTTTTTGGTGTGGCACTTTTCTTTGGCTTTCTTTATCGTTACTCGAACTTTTCTCAACATGTGTACCAGATATACAGCCGATTATGTTTAATGCACTGTATGATGAAGTACAAGAAGACCAACTACTCCATCATAGACCGATTCTCTGACGTGGTGAAGAAGCAACCGAACAGCCCTTTTGTCTATTTCCAAGATGAGTGTTACACCTTCCGACAGGCAGACGAGCTCAGCAACAAAACGGCTCGTGTTTTTCTGCAAAATGGTTTCAAAAAAGGCGACGTAGTGGCGCTTTTTTCCCCAAACTGCCCCATGTTCATTTGGATGTGGTTGGGTTTGGTGAAGATCGGATGCGTCGGAGCTCTTCTGAACTGCAACATAAGGTCTAAATCTCTGCTGCACTGTTTGGAAATCAGTGGAGCCAAACTACTGGTGGCAGCAGAAGGTAAGCTGGAAACATTACTGAAACAAATATTACTACCATGTTTCAAAGCCCTAAACCTTGAAAATAGTGACGAGTTAGATGCCTCAAGGAGTGTGTGAGTGACTGAATGCAGATAATGTGCATGACACTTGGGAATGGTGCCACATCTGGTGGTTTGAAAAAGGGCATTGCAGCATCCAGTTTAAGAAAAAAAGTACCCCCCCTGTAGGCCCCTGGCTATTTGCTCAAAATTGGGTTCCTGTCTCAAATAGTCCTAATGCTTGCTTCCAATCCACGCATCCAACTTCAGAACAAAAAGATGATGAACTTCCTGCCCTTGGACCATGCTGAATAGATCCCTGACATGTGAGGGGGTCATAAACAAACAAAATCTGGGCAGTAAATATGAAATCAATCAATAAATTAATACTATAAGTTCATGGTCTGTGTTTTTCAGAGTTACAGGATGCAGTGGAGGAGGTCCTGCTCAGGCTGCAGGAGCAGCGTGTGGCTGTGTTGCTCCTGTCTGAAAAAACCTTCTCTTCAGGAGTGGAGAGCTTCACCCAGAAGATGGACCAGGTCAGCTCCGATGCCCTGTACCAGGACATCAGGGCTGGCTTGACTTTGTTGAGTCCAGTGGCTTACGTATACACCTCCGGGACGACAGGTGATGTCAGTTATTTGCTCCGGTCCGATTAAGAAAAAAACCTCAGGAGAATGAATTTGTTTCGAAGAAGCCTTTATTTGACGTGTTGGGGTTGTTTGAGTGCCCAAATGATCCTAGGAGCTATGTTGTCTGGGGCTTTATGCCCCTGGTAGGGTCTCCCATGGCAAACAGGTCTTAGGCAGTGCTTAATTTGTAAATTTGTATTTTCAGGAACACTTTTGGTCTGATGGTATGGATTCAGGGAACAGGCCAAAACATTTGCCGGAACACTCTCATTAAACACCATTATATCAGATCAGATCTTTGCCGGATCCTCCTAAATATTTCCCGGATCCTTTACCCTGAAAAACTGAGAATTGGGGGAATGCGTTCCCCCAAACGGGGGATCAAATTAAGCACTGGTCTTAGGTGACGGGTCAGACAAAGAGCAGTTCGAAGACTTCTATGGACAGTTTAAGACATGCTGTATGAATACTTGTGCACGCCCCACTTTTTTCTATTTTAAAAAAAATAACAGAATCATGTATCGTTTTGCTTTGACTTCATAGTTGTCTGTTACTTGTGTGTGAACTTTCAGTAAACACGCTGTTTATTCATTCTTATGATTTTGATGACGATCAGACCACATTTTATGACCAATTTAGGCAGAAATGCGAGAAATTCCAAAGCGTTCACATACATTTTCATCCCACTATATATATATATATATATATATATATATATATATATATATATATATATATATTATTATTATTATTTTTACTACTGTATTAGTACTGTATTACTGTATTTTTTTTTACTGTATTTCATAGTTAATACAGTACAAAGTTAGGTGAGTAACTTTGCACCCAGATGTCCTATTTATACCAGCCATGCCCAATTGCCCATTCAACACCCAGCGATCCTCAGCGGGATAGCAAAGGTCACAGGATGATGCTCTCTGGTCCATTGCAACATGAACACTTAATAACTAAATCTAATCCTTTTACCAAAAAACAGAACTCTTTTTAATGTACATTACTTACCCACAAAGTTACTCACCTAACTTTACATTACTTACCTAACTTTGTAGGTAAGTAATGTACATTCAAAAGAGTTCTGTTTTGTGGTAAAAGGATTAGATTTAGTTATTAAGTGTTCATGTTGCAATGGAAAAGTCCCAGTTTCAGACCAGAGAGCATCATCCTGTGACCTTTGCTATCCTGCTGAGGATCGCTGGGTGTTGAATGGGCAATTGGGCATGGCTGGTATAAATAGGACATCTGGGTGCTTCGAGGGATCATTAGGCAAAGGCAGGGGTGGTTGGCTGCAAAGAAAATACAGATTGGTCCTGAACCATCCATCCATCTTCTTCCACTTTTCCGTTGCCGGGTCGTGGGGGCAGCCGTCTGAGCTGCCCAAATCACATTGCAACAGCCCCTTATGGCTCCTCCTGCAGGTGGTGGGTCCAGAGAAGGACGGCCTCATGATTCTAACCGGGCCTGTTGGTCTCTCATAAGGGGCTTCTGAACCGCTCTTTGTCTGACCCGTCACCTAGGACCTGTTTGCCATGGGAGACCCTACCAGGGGCACGAACTACAGAGCCCCCAGCATCGTTTGGGTGCTCAAACCCCTCCACCACGTTAAGGTGGCGGTTCCAGGAGGGGTCCTGAACCTACCTCAATAAAACATTAACTCCATTAAAATCCATGTTATATATTAAACCTGTGACGACTGGCTCTAAGAAAATCAATTTAAAAAAAAACTTGTAAAAGTGCACGAAAGAAGATTTATTTACAGAAAACAAAGATTAAACATAAAAAAACTAAGACTATCATGGGAAAAGGTTAACTCAAGTGTGACAATGAGCCTCAGTCGGAAAGCAGTGGCGACCGGCTGCCAGGTAGGAGGCGTCAGGTCTGGCGGGAGGGCGGAAGAGGGGTAGGAGGAGGAGGAGGCGGAGGAAGCAGGCGAGAACCATATCATGTAACCCAAAAAATAAACTACAAATCAGAACACTGGCCACTTCAGTTTGCTGTTTGGTGCTGTAAGACTAGTTGTACTTTTTATTGCTACTTGACAATAGTGCTTTTACTTGTCTACTTGAGTACTTCCCATGACTGTAACCTTATTATTGCACTACTGTGTGTTGTTCTTTGTGAACAGGTCTCCCGAAAGCCGCTCTCATCAGTTACGCCAAACTGTGGGGAATATCTTTGGTCCACATCTCCTTGGGGCGCACCTCTGATGAAGTCGTTTACATCAGCCTGCCTCTGTACCACACCGTTGGTTTGGCTGGCCTCACTGGAGCTATACATCTGGGTTAGTTCAAAACTGAGAAGAGAGCAAGAGAGTCCCACTAGTATGCACATCGTTGCAATAAATGTAAACAAAACACACCTAGCATTTCAACTTTAAATGCTATATGTGTTAAAGCTCTCATTCACTTCTGTTTGCAAATGCCTCTTTGGCTCAAATCCCTCCTTTCATATAGGGTAATTTAATATAATAAACAGTCATCAATTTCATGCACAGTGTGATTCTGCTTATAGGAAGTACGATGGCCCTGAGGAATCGATTTTCTGTGTCAAATTTCTGGAAGGATTGCAGAAAATACAAGGTCAGCACCATTCTGTACATCGGAGAAACTATGCGCTATCTCTGCAACACCTCAAAGGTACACAAATCCTTGTTATGAATGCATTCTCACACATTAACACAGTAATATCATTGTGCCTGTTCTTTTCAAAGAGTCACAGTGATCAAAATCACAATGTCAAACTTGCGATTGGGAACGGCATCAGAGCGGATGTGTGGAGGGAGTTTTTAAACCGGTTTGGAGACATCACGATCCGGGAGTTATATGGAGCAACAGAAGGAAACTTCGCCTTCGTCAATGTATGGGGGAAGGTCGGGGCAGTTGGAAAGGAAACTTTTTATCATAAGGTAAGGTAGTAATATTGCTCAGATTAAATTTACATATAATAGCAAAAATGTAAAGGCCGTTTTGCTTCAAAGTAAAATACAATAAGTTAAAATGAACAAGAAATCAACCTAACTTTTCCAGAAATAGATTTGTACTTTTTTCCATTTCGTAATGTTGTCGAGCTGAAGGTATGCTTGTGGTCATGATTTCCAGTTCCTGAATCCCTATGCTTTTGTCAAATATGATGTCGACAGAGCTGAGCTGGTTCGAGACGCTGCAGGATTATGCGTGAAAGTTGCCAAAGGTATGTTACAATCAGCATCACTCCTCCCAATTAACTTTAGTTCAAAATTATACCTCACACTGCAATAGAAGATCACAGTTCATGGATCTGCCAGATATACAGAAAGTGTCCTGGAAAGATCTGATCTGTCAAATATCCTGACACATACACAAAATGTATCTTTCTGTGTGTGAGAATTAACCCCCGCCTTAACCAAGTACATTTTCTCCAGTTTGGCATAATCCTAGCCTGGTTTTACCATACCCTTGTACTCATTTCGTTTCGTACAGAGGGTCTGGATCTTCACAATTGAGCTCCGTTATCAGGTGGGAGGGGTGAACTCCTTTGAAACGATTGGATCTGATTTTTGCTAGTGTTTGGTCGTGACATACTGTATGTAATGCGCCCGAGTTGAGTGAAGCAGCGATCATAACTCTTGGGAGCATTCCTTGCGCATTCCAAGGCGTCAATGATCATTTCTAGATATTTGGGAGCTGAGCCAGAACGGATTGAAGAGCTTCCATTACTTTCGTATCCGCCACCATTGCCAAACTACAAGAAGCGAATGCCTCCAAAAAACGTGAGGAAAATTAACTCCTCACGTTATATACAAATTTATCTGGAGAAACAAGACCTACTATGTTAAAAAATCTCAGTTGGTTAAAGAGGATAATCGGGGGGGCATCAAAACAGTGGATTTTGAGGCAATGTTAGGAACATTTAAAATAAAATGGTTGAAAGAATTTCTATTGAAACCAGATTCAATATGGTTTCACATTCCAAAAAGTATTTTCAAGAAGCTTGGTGGGTTAAATTTTCTATTGAAATGTGACTTTTAAACGGCCTTTTAAATTATATGAGTTTCACAAACAAATTTTGCATCATTAGAAGATGGTATTTACATTGTGCCACCTTGTGGAATAATGGAGTAATTATATCAAACAAAAAGTCTTTGTTCAACCAGCTTTGGTTTGACCTAGGCATTATCTTTGTACATGGCATTTTAGATATAAACTGTGACATTTTACAGCTACAAGATTCAAAAAACAAATTTAATTGTCTATGTTCTCTCAAAGATTATAGGAAAATCTGTAAATCTATCCCAGTGTCTTATACAGTTGATGAAAACCATCATTATCTTTTCTAATGTCCAAATCAAACTTCCAAACTTAAAAATAGGACAATTAAACATTACAGACAAAACATGTGACAACAAATATTTAAAAAATAAAGCCTTCAAAGAACATATCTTCCCATCATGATTATGATGGGAAGATAAAACTTAAAATATTAGATAATCCAACAATTTCCGAAAAACATTGGAAATTTATAAAATGGCCAGTCACACCCAAAGTAAAAGAAATGCAATTTAAAATTCTTAATATTTACTATCCATCTGCAGAGACACTGAGGGGTAGATTTGGTTTTGAAGTTGAACGAACAGAACATTTATTTTTCTCTTGGCCAGTTAGTAGGAAGTTCTGGCAGGATGTCCATTGTTGGTTAAATAATAAAATTAGTGAACTTGAACAATTTACAATTGAAGATATTCTTATCTATAATTTAAACTGACGAGGGACATTTCACTTTTGATTAACTTTATCATCATTATGGGTAAATACCACATTCACAAAAATAAATGGAAAAAACAGCTGCCAAATGTAAACTGTTTTAAAAAGGAATTTTGTACATTAATATCCTCCTTGAATGAAAAAAAAAATGCTGAAATGTTTTTGATCCCGTCACACCTTATTTATTTGATCATATTGCCTTACTTTATTGTACTCTTAATTATTTTTTTATTTTTTTCAATCACTGTCAACCTGTACTTTATATGATGTCCTGTTTCTTTTTGCTGTTGTCTCCACGAGAATTTGAAATCAAAGTTTATAAAAATAAAAAACAACGACAACAAGCAAATGCGGCACAAATGCGTGACGTCACCTACAACACCCGCCTCCTGCGCTCGCTGAATGGTAGGTTGAAATTCAACCGATGTAACGCGGCCACTGAGATCAGACCCAGACGTACGTGTAGGGAAATTATAGTTGACCGGAGTTTACGGATGGCTAAGGCCAGACTAGCATAACCCGAATCTAAAAGCTTAAAAAAACCCAAAAAATTCATCAAAATAGCATAAAAAAAACAACAAAAACTGACAAAAGAGCAACACAAAACAATGAAAGCAATGAAAAACATGAAAAAGCAACAAGAGCCCATAAAAAGTGACAAAAAAGTGACCCAAAAATGTGCCAAAATCACGGTGAAAATGTGCCAATAAAAGTTACGATCACTTTTGTAGGTCTTAGCTTTCAAATGAGGTATTGCACTGTAGCTCTCCATTTGAGAAGCTTTTAGATTTGGGTAAAGCCAAACTGGAGAAAATGTGCTCGGTTCAGGAGGGGGATCCAGATCCAGTGTTGTGCATCTTTATGAATCTGTGAGATAGGCCTATCCGGAAAAATATCCATACCAGATTCTCGCTAGTCTAATCTTGGTACAATTTCAATCATATTTGTAGATATTTCCAAACACAATCACACAGAGGCTTAGTGGCCACTCTTTCCTCTAGCCAATCCCAAGCCTGGATAAATGGAGAGGGTTGTAATTGTAAATCGAGTAAATCATCATAGACACAAGAGGAAAGAATCAGGAGATCTTCCTTTAGGTTGCGATCACATGACAAAGAAAATAAAAATGGGACACAGGGCCTTTAAGGTATTCTGATGCTTTGATCGTGTTCTTCTGGGTCTCTTATATTTACCATTTTAGTATTTTGTTTTTGTTAACTCCTATGGACAAGGCTACCAGCTCGCAACAGACACTCAATCCGGACCTCTGTTAATGGAGCATCCAGTTGTGTGCATGGAAATATATGAGAGGGTTTTACGTGTTTACTGTTGCTGTAGTTGGTAACAAGCGAAGTGTCTGTCCTGAGCTGAAAGCGGCGAGAGTGAGACTTTTCTATAATACGTCCATTGTCCGCTGCTGCCCACTGACTGTACGGTTTATGGCCTCGGAGCCTTTGGTATCAGCACATTGTGAACCAGCGCAATGCTGAAGTAGAAACTGGACATAGTGCACTTTGGCTTGTCTTTGTGCCAGTCCCAAGCCCTAAAAGCCTACAGTGGGAAGAAAAAGTAAGTACACCGTTTGGAATTTCTCCCATTTCTGCCTAAATTCTCACTAAATGTGAGAGGAGGGTGGTCGGGCGTGCTGCACTGGGTCCAAGCAATATTCTTTAAAATGTTAGTTACAAATCAGGTGCTCTTTCAGGATGAAAATTGAATGAGTAAAACACTTCGCCTTAAATGATGAGGTACATGTGGCAAAAAATCCACAGGAGAGCGTGGAATAAGTAAGTGTTAAGGAATTTTTGCCTCCTTAGCTTTTGACACAGACCTGGAAACGCTCTGTTATTTCTGCCACAGAATAATTAACAGATTAAAACACACATCAGTTTAGACATTAGATTTATTCTTATTGGATCCGGGAGATAAGGGGCTTCCGGATAGGAGCGGTTCAGAAGCCCCTCAGAAGCCCCTTAAGACCAACAGGCCCGGTTAGAATCATGAGGCCGTCCTCCCATGGACCCACCACCTGCAGAAGAGCCATAGGGGCTGGTGCAATGGGATTTGGGCAGCTCCAACGGTTCCCCCCACGACCCGGCAACGGACAAGTGGAAGAAGATGGATGGATGGATGGATGGATGGATCCGGGAGATGAGAAAAAAGACCCTCAGGCAGCCAGCCTGTCTTTTTACTCAAAACTCCTCGATTCAATGTGTTTCACAAGCTCTATAGACAAATAAGCACACCCACTTTCCTCCAAGACAACACAAAAACCTTCCGTGACATCATAAAACCAGCCCTCCTCTGTCAGGGTCATAAACATTCACCCCCCTTCCCTGAGCCCAGGACATGGGTCAAAAGAGCATGGGATTCTCCATCTCACTAGATCACAAGGGACCTGAGATGACCAAAACAGGTAATCGTTTACCCATGACCATCTGGCTTTAGCTTTAAGTCAAGCTTGAGTGGTCAAATTCTTTCCTTTCATGGGGGTTGGTAAACAGACCAATTTCCTAGGTCAGCTTTTGCAAACTCACCAAGACGAGCTTCAATGAGCATGTTGACAGCAAATACAGAATTTCCTAACAGTAAGTACACCACCTGAATCTCGCTGAACTGCGAGATTCTTGGAATGGTCCAAGATTCATCCTGATCGTTGTGAGCGTCTAATCTGCAACTACAGGAAAGCAGTTATTGTTGCAAAAGAAGGGTCAGCCAGCTATTTAATACAGGGGTTCACTTACTTAATCCATGCTGTTGTGATCAATTCTATTGATGATAGTACGTTGTCCAGGCCCCTGAGGCAACAAAACAGCCCCACACCATGATGCTCCCTGCACCATACTTTGGGGATAGGGTTTTGATGTTGGTGCTGTTCCATTTTTCCTCCACACGTGACGCTGTGTGTTCCTCCCAAACTATTCAACTTTGGTTTGCGAGAGAGCACTTGGATGCTCCACAGCAGTGTTAATTTGGACAACATATTTTAATTTAGTTTTAGTCTTAGTCTTTTGACGAAAATGTAATTCAATTTTAGTCGAGTTTTAGTCAAAATAATATCTTCAATTTTAGTCGAGATTTAGTCGACTAAAATTAAGACCAATTTAGTCAACTTGTATTAATAATATTAATTATATTAATTATAATCATATTTAATCAAGGTCCTCTGCTTCATGGAGCTGCTCCCACATGAACAAAGCTCAGAGCTGTTCCTTTGGCAGAGAATTTACATGATATGAGGCTCTTTCAGACTATCGATAGATGTTTGGATGATTTTAGTCTCTCCTTTTCATTTTTATTTAGTCTAATTTTAGTCGACTAAAATATCTGGACATTTTAGTCATAGTTTTAGTCGCATGAAAAACGTTTAATTTAGTTTTAGTCCAATTTCAGTAGGATAGAGGAAGCGAGAGGGCCTCTCCCCTTGAGCAACACATAAAAACACAGAGTAGGTGAGTCCTTCTTTAACCAATCAGTGCTCTTGGACTGTTCTTCTTCTGTGCAATCTGACTCCTTTTAACACACTGCACCCCAGTGGATCCAACCGAAAATACAACAATGGAGTATTAAAATGTCCGCCCAATTCAAATGAAACTTAAGCACAGATTTATATATAATCACTAAAGCCCAATATGACAAAAATATATATAGTAATATTTTCCACAGTACTCATTATGCTTTCGATGAAGATCACACCACATTTAGTGACCAATTTAGGCAGAGATGTGAGACATTATATATATACTCACTTTTTCTTCCCACTGTATATGTGTAAAAATTGAATGTTATGTTTAATGTAGTACTGAGTAAAAGTACAGATAACAGTGGCTAAATATTCCTTGAATAAAAGTCTAAATATTACTTAAGTTGAAAGTAAAAAGTACAAATTAAGTTTATGAATAATAACACACCCGAATTGATTTCTCCTACAGCAACATGACGGGGACCAACCTTCTCCCTGTAGTGGAGTAGAAAGTGTTATATTTCTCTTTCAAATGTTGTACAGTAAAAACAAAAGGTTCTCAACCAAATTACAACTTAAGTACAGATCTTCAAGAACTCTACTTAAGAACGGTACTTACATTAAATTATCATAATCCAAATCAAATCAAATCAAACTTTATTTATAGAGCGCTTTTCATACAAAATGTAACACAAAGTGCTTTACAGTGCTTAAAAATCATTAAAAATAATAAAAATCGTCCCCACCAGTAAATATACATAAATAACTACAACCCCACCACCCACCACCCGCACACACAGACACACAGACACATATACGTACAGACAGCCCAGCAGTTAAAAGTCTTAAATAAAAATGGACATAGAGTTGAGTACGTAAGGCTGAGTACAGATGGACCGAAAGAGGAAACATCATCCAAGGAGCCGTCTGCACCAGGAGCAGCCCATCGGCCACAGCCACAGAGCGCCAACCCAGGGGGCCCGGAGGAGGTGTAGGAGAGACGTCCTACCTCCATCCAGGCACCCCCAGGAGAGCGCCCGCACGGCCACAGCCAACCAGCACTTCTGGGGCAGAGGGCTCCCTCAGAGGAACCACTAGGAGAACATAAAAAATAAGTGAATAAAATAAATAAAAAAAAATAAAAAAAATATTTAATAAGAGATACATTAAAAACAGCTAAAACTGTGCGTGAAATAGCACAGGATAAAAAGAGGGAAACTAAAGAAATAATAGAACTAAAACCGGTAAATAAGGTTAATATAAGTAAATATTAGTTAAAAGCTAAACTAAAAAGGTGGGTCTTGAGCCTACTCTTAAAAACATGAACGTTCTCTGCGGTCCTGAGCTCCTGATCAGGTCGTTCCAGGGCCATAATATTGGAAAGACGCCTCGCCGTGAGTCTTTCTGTTGACTTTAGGAATAACTAGGAGACCCCTGCCAGAGGAGCGAAGGGACCGCGAAGGTTCATATGGTAAAATCAATTCTGAAAGATAAGAAGGACCAAGACCATTAAGACATTTAAAAACCATTAAAAGAACTTTAAAATGGATCCTGAAACACACGGGGAGCCAATGCAGCGACTCTAAAACCGGTGTAATGTGGTCCCGCCTCCTGGTCTTCGTCAGGACACGAGCTGCTGAATTTTGTAAAAGTTGTAAACCTGAGATACTCTTTTTGGGAAGACCAGAAAGCAGGGCATTACAGTAGTCGATACGACTGGTGATAAAAGCATGCATTAGCGTCTCCGTGTTGGCCCGAGAGAGAATGGGGCGGACTCTGGCTATGTTCTTTAGATGGTAAAAACCTATCTTTGTGATATTCTTAATGTGTGGAATTAAAGTCAGCTCAGAGTCAAAAATCACACCCAGGTTCTTCACCTGTGAGGAAGGATTAAAAGACAATGACTGTAGTTTGGGTAAAAGTTTCTCTCTCTGGGCCTTAGGACCGATGACTAAAACTTCAGTTTTGTCCTGGTTAAGCTGGAGAAAGTTTTCTGCCATCCAGGATTTGATATCTAAAATGCAGTTAAAAAGTGCATCCATTGGCCTGGTGTCATCAGGAGACATGGAGATGTACAACTGTGTATCGTCAGCGTAACTATGAAAGTTGACTCCATGTCTCCTGATGACATCACCAAGAGGGAGCATATACAGGTTAAAAAGCACTGGGCCTAAAATCGAACCCTGGGGCACACCACATGTAATTCTATGGACCCTAGAGGAGCAGGTATCTAAACTTACCATGAATGTCCTGTCTGTGAGGTAGGATGTAAACCATTGGTGGACAGCACCAGAGAGGCCGATGTGTTTTAAACGAGTTAAAAGAATAGTGTGGTCGACTGTATCAAAAGCGGCGCTCAGATCCAGTAGAACCAACACTGTCAGCCTTTTGGAATCATAATTTAATCTAAAATCGTTTAAAATCTTTAAAAGGGCTGTCTCGGTGCTGTGGTTTACCCTAAAGCCAGACTGAAATTTCTCAAGGACGTTATGTGCATTTATAAAGTCGCTAAGTTGGGTAAAAACAAGTTTTTCTAAGATTTTGCTTAAAAATGGTAAGTTGGATACCGGTCTAAAGTTGTTAAAATCATTACGGTCCAAATTGCTCTTCTTCAGCAGAGGCCTCACCACCGCCCCCTTAAAGGCAGCAGGGAAGACCCCCGTCTGAAGAGAGCAATTCATCATGTTTAAAAGCTCATCTCTAAGAGATCCATAGAAAGTTTTAAAAAACGGGGCTATAAAATGCTTTATAGTGTGTGTTTTATGAGCCGCTATATTCGATGTTGTCGCTGGTGTGTTCTGAACCTTCTTATAATTTTCCAGGTGAGCCCGGTCTGCTGCTGACCAAAATAACAATGAGAAATCCTTTCTTGGGATACGTGGGAGATCTGAAACAAACCGAATCAAAGCGACTGCACAATGTTCTCGAAAAGGGAGATATATATTTCAACACTGGAGACATGTTCCTGACAGACAAAGAGGGGTTTGTCTACTTCCACGACCGAATTGGCGATACCTTCAGGTCTGTTCCTTTGCTGGCACAGTATTGTTTATGTACAGTATGTATTTACTAAGTGGGTAATTGATTTGCAGGTGGAAAGGGGAAAATGTGGCGACGACTGAGGTGGGAGACATCTTGACTATGGCTGAGTGTATTCAAGAGGCTAATGTGTATGGCATCACTGTGCCAGGTATTGGGCAGTAATACTCTTTTTCGCTTGCAAAATATTAATTTTGTAGCAATTTAAATAGAGGTTTAACTCCATTCTGAGGTAGTTGTGGTATTGGGAGTAGCGGCGATAGCCTTACATGAGCTTAATGAACACATATGCTTGACTTTGATATTGTGATCTTGGTCCGACATGGACAGAAACATAAAGAAATACACAATGTTAACGCCCAGGGTGAATTTTAGTCTGGATTATGTTGAAACTTTTGCCCACTTTAACAGGTCAATGTCCTGTGGTCCTTAACTCAGGCAGGATTAATTGACTAATCCTATTTTCCACTTTTACTTAGGCCAAAGTGATTTATGAAAATAGCATTTTATCATTTTTGACAACTTTAGTTTAATCTGAAGACACAAAATACTTTTAAAACAGTAGTTTTGTCTGAGTACTTTTAAATAAACAGGGTTGGGCCTAGTTAGTAACTGGATGGGAGACCGGGCAGCCCGGGTGAGTGGTTGGTGGTGGTCAGAGGGTCCATTGGTGCAGATGTGTGCAGCCACACTTCTGTACGTCTGAATCAAGGGCAGCTGTGGCTACATATGTAATTTACCTCCAGTGTGGAGTGAAAATTCCACTTCCCTTGCGTGAAGCTTTGGGTGACTTGTGTCATAGGAAAATTGCTTTACAATCAAGATTCTGTTACTTTGTTTTGCCTCCCCACATGTGTTCAGAAGCTTGAGTCGTCACTACTGTGTTACTATAATTAGACTACAGAAACAACTAAAACTGCTAATATTAGATAGTTACAAATAGTTTTTAATTAAAAATATCCCCAGCTGCTTTTTAGAAAACGTATCTTATGCAGAGCGAAAGGGCATCTTTGGGAGACATTTTTTAAAACCTCTGGTTCTTTTCCTCACAATATATGATATATAGTGCGTGCGCGTGCGTGCGCGTGTGTGTGATCTTGTAATTACGACACTGTGAGGACCATAGGACATTTTTGGAAAGTGAGGACATTTTGGGTGGTCCTCACTAATTTGAAGGAGAGTTTGAGGGTCAAGATGTGGTTTTAGGGTTAGGGTTAGAATTGGGTTTAGGTTAGGCTAGGGTTAGGGTTAAGGTTAGGGTTAGGCGCTTAGGGGTATGTATACATACATACATACATACATACATACATACATACATACATACATGCATACATACATACATACATACATACATACATACATACATACATACATACATACATACATACATACATACATACATACATACATACATATCCTCATCTGATACTCATTTATTGTATTCTCAGGCCACGAGGGCAGAGCTGGGATGGCCGCAGTCATATTAAGAGAAGGACATGCGTTTGACTCTGGAGCTGTGTTTAAACATGTGGAAAACCTGCTACCTTCGTACGCCAGGCCACTTTTCATACGTGTTCAGGTACATGAAAAACATTTGGTATATGAATAACATTTAATTATTAATTATCTTAATCAATGATAATCTGAATTTTAGATAAATGTTTTATATTGTGTATTTTTTGCAGGAGCGTTTGGATGTTACCGTTACTTTCAAACACCAAAAGGGGAAATTAACTCAGGAGGGATTCCACCTTCATAAAATCTCAGATCCTTTGTATTTTTATCACACAAGACAAAATGATTACGTCCCGCTGACTCGTAACATTTACGATTGTGTTGTAACCGGAACGATTAAGCTTTGATGCATTTGAATGATATACCTGCTCACTGAAAAACACGCTTTTGCAATCATGTGATTCATTCCTCCTCCATTTTTATGGGCACTTCACCATTTATATCCAAACAGAAAATCCACAAATGCCACATTACAGTTTTTGCCCGTTGCTTGAACACTATAGACCCATACTTAGACTAAAGTAACACAACTTGAAGCTTTTGTTCCCATACCTCAAACACATGTACCCATACCTTAAACAAAGCGCTGCTTTGCACTCTAGTTGCAATTCTGCAACACACTTACTCCTTAATCCAACACACTTGGTCCTGCATACTACACTCTATTTCATACATAAGACACTTTGTTCCATCCATCCATCCATCCATCCATTTTCTTCCGCTTTATCCGGGGCCGGGTCGCGGGGGCAGCAGTCTCAGCAGAGATGCCCAGACTTCCCGATCCACGCACACCTCTTCCAGCTGTTCTGGGGGGACCCCGAGGCGACACCAGGCCAGCTCGGAGACATAGTCCCACCAGCGTGTCCTGGGCCTTCCACGAGGCCTCCTCCCAATAGGACATGCCTGGAACACCTCCCGAGGGAGGCGACCAGGAGGCATCCGGAACAGATGCCCTAGCCACCTTGACACTTTGTTCAAAAATTAAATCTCAGGGTGCCATTTGGAAATCACATGTATCCACAATACAAAACACATCGGGGAATTGAAACTACTCAAATACACACCTGAAGGCACTGACTTGCAAAACTGAACATCAATCAGCCACGTAAAGCCTCAGTTTAGAACTTTGCAAGCATGGATGGAGGGAGAGCGAGAGGCTTCTTCGAAAAAAAATGTTTTGGTTTTTACACCACAAATTACTTTATCCCATTTCCCCAAGATAAATGTGGTAAAAAAAAGTAAGAAAACAAAACAAAAAGTATTTTATATAGTGTTTTATATAAAGTAGACTAGTGTGTGAAAATGAGTTAGGTTTTGATAGTGGAGTTTAGGTTTTGATAGTAAAGTTTAAATTTGACACAGATGTGAATGGTATATTTCCCAGTGTTGTGTCATGTTTACTTGTGTGTGGAGTTTTGGCACAATGATCGAAGTTTTGCAAAATGTGCTCAAGCAGCGGGCAAAAACTGTAAACTTGTGGCTATTTTAAATTAAACAACTGACAACCATCATGCCTGTGAAGTGTGATAGTAAAAGGCAAGTTCTCACTTGCCTTTTACTTTGATGCCATGGGTCATCAAAGTGATAAAGCTTTGATGACCCATGGCACAATTAGCATCATTAGTGTCTAGTTTCACTACTGGGAGCAAGTTTGGTATTGCTGGAAAATTAGCTTTTGTTTAGAAGTTTTGCAACATATAACATACATTGATTTATAACCTAAAATGTTGCACAGTATGGCTTTAATCTACTGGCTCTTTACTATATGTTACATGAACACAACCTATTTCCATGTATTACAAAACGATATGTAACTGTTTCTAGGTGCAAAAGGACAAATTATGTAAGAAACTTTTTTCTTTAACATCTAAGCTGCATATTTGAATCACATATATTACAATAAACATGACTACCAAAATGTATCTAAAGCTGTTTATGTTATATTACAATTGTACTAGTTCTCAATGGCAGAGTGGTTAGCATTCCTGTATTGCTGAAAGAAGGTTGTGGATTTGATACCAGTCTAATAACTAGGATTTTTGAGTGGCGTTTGCATGCCCTCTCCTTAATATGAATGTACCCACAGTGAGTTTGTCATTGCATTACGCTTTACTTACATATACCAGATATACCACCTACTGTTTTAGCTAGAGCATAGTATAAACGTATAACAATAAACCAAACAATAGCAACAAAAACCTGTACGGTTTTTCAAGCCATTATCAACTGTTTTTTTATCCTCCCAAAAGAATGGAGCAATTGATCTGTAATTCCAATTTGTCATTGAACTGAAACTACTAGCACAACCTCTCTCTGAACTTGCATGCGAGACTTAAGCTATATTTTCATTTCATGTATTCTAATCTCCTTATTTGAGTTTGAAAGACTTAATTTCTCAGATCTGCTCTTCCTCTTCCCAATCCATATAACAAAGATGATTTTCCATGCTCTGCAAAATCAGTGGAGGCCTGAGCAAGAGCAGAGAGGAGCATGAGAAGAGCTCCTGGCTCACCAGCAAAGGTTTCACCTGCATCCCCAATAAAAGATTCAGTCGCAGCTGCATCATCTGCACCATCTCTGGAAAACATTTCAACCATAACAGCAGCGCCACCTGCATCTGCATCTCCGGGGAAAAGCTCAGCTTCAGTACCACCTGCATCTATAGTAAATGATTCAGTCGAAGGAGCACTTTAATCAACTCCACCACAGGCCTTGAGCCCGACTGCTACATCTACACCCTCCAGAGATCTTTCTGAATCATTCCCATCTCCAAAGTCACCTATGGGATTCCCCAACCATTTGGAACTCTTGATAAAACAAGGGATGACTCCCCTCACTCCAGTCATGCCAAGACCAAGACTTTCATCCCCAAAGAAGTGCTTTGTGAGTTCAACCAGATTTTGCGTGGAGAAAGGGAGAAGTACTTCTCTAAAATCATCGCAAACTGCAGAAACAATTCTCGTGTTCTGTTTTCCACAATAAACAGATTAACTAACCCCCAAGTTTCACTGCCTTTAGAACTAATCTCTACATCTAAGTGCAATGAGTTTGCAATATTTTTTTTACGACAAAGTCCAAGGCATTAAAAATGCCATAATTTCCACAACACAAATAGCAACCCTGCCACCAGATAAACACCTTGAGCTGACACATTTCACACCTGTTACTGACAAAACAATCGAAGAGGTTATCTCCGGTCTGAGTTCATGCACATGCTGCCTTGATGAATTGCCCACTAGATTTCTGAAGTCTGCTTGTTACCACAACTTGTTCAGTTAGTTAACATCTCATTTGAGACGGGAGCATTTCTAAAGGCTTTGAAAACCGCCGTCACCGCAGGTGAACAGGGGCCTGTAGATACTCTCTGTCACTGCATCGAACAGATCAGTTTGTGGATGCAAAACAACTTTCTCCAACTAAACTCAGACAAAACTGAGATCATTGTTTTTGGCCCACAGACACAAAGACAAAGTGTTATCACCTGGAGTCTCTCTCTCTAAAACCAAAAGATCAGGTTAGAAATCTAGGAGTACTCATGGACTCAGACCTGAACTTAAACAGCCACATCAAAGCAATAACATCATCAGCTTTTTACCATCTGAAAAACATGGCTAAGATCAGAGGAATAGTGTCAAAACCAGACTTAGACAGACTCATCATAGACCATATTAGTCCAGTGCTCCAGTCTCTGCACTGGCTTCCTGTCACTCAAATAATATAATTTAACACAGCTCTGCTTGTGTACAAGTCTTTTCATGGTTTAGCACCAAAGTAGATCTCTGACATGTATGAACCATCTCGGGCCCTGAGAACTTCAGGGAGGGGTCTCCTGGTGGTTCCCAGAGTCAATAATAAACACGGTCAGGCTGCGTTTCAGTTTCATGCAGCTAAAATCTGGAACAGTCTTCATGAGGATGTGAGACAGGCCTCAACTCTGACAATGTTCAAATCCAGGCGGAAAACAGCTCTTTTTACCCGAGCATATGAAAACTGAACGTATTTTATCTGCACTCTTGCCTTTTACTGTAAATGATTAATTTTATGTTGATGTTTTAATGATTGATTTGATCTGTTTACTTGTAATTTTGTGTAACTGTGAAGCACTTTGTATTGCCTTGTGTATGAATTGGGCTCTACAAATAAATCTGCCTTGCCTTGCCATGATCTGTTATATTTAGGCCCGAACGCCATCAGGGCTGGCGAAGGGGCTCTTGTAATCGTATAGTGCGCACAAAACGAGCGCAAAGCGCTCGCCTTCTCTCAAACATACACTAACGCGCTCCTCTTGTCGTGCACGTTCCATTCACGAACATTGTAATTGGACAACGGTCCAATTACAGCAGTGATGTGCATGTAAATTGTCCAATTACATGCGAACAATTGGACGTCCCGTAAACATAAATACAGTGCCTTGCGAAAGTATTCGGCCCCCTTGAACTTTTTGACCTTTTGCCACATTTCAGGTTTCAAACATAAAGATATAAAACTGTAATTTTTTGTGAAGAACCAACAACAAGTGGGACACAATCATGAAGTGAAATGAAATTTATTGGATATTTCAAACATTTTTAACAAATAAACAACTGAAAAATTGGGCGTGCAAAATTATTCAGTCCCCTTAAGTTAATACTTTGCAGCGCCACCTTTTGCTGCGATTACTGCTGTAAGTCGCTTGGGGTTTGTCTCTATCAGTTTTGCACATCCCACAGATTCTCGATTGGATTCAGGTCTGGACTTTGACTTGGCCATTCTAACACCTGGATATGTTTATTTGTGAACCACTCTATTGTAGATTTTGCTTTATGTTTTGGATCATTGTCTTGTTGGATGACATATCTCCATCCCAGTCTCAGGTCTTTTGCAGACTCCATCAGGTTTTCTTCCAGAATGGTCCTGTATTTGGCTCCATCCATCGTCCCATCAATTTTAACCATCTTCCCTGTCCCTGCTGAAGAAAAGCAGGCCCAAACCATGATGCTGCCACCACCATGTTTGACAGTGGGGATGGTGTGTTCAGGGTGATGAGCTGTGTTGCTTTTACGCCAAACATAACGTTTTGCATTGTTGCCAAAAAGTTCGATTTTGGTTTCATCTGACCAGAGCACCTTCTTCCACATGTTTGGTGTGTCTCCCAGGTGGCTTGTGGCAAACTTTAAACAACACTTTTTATGGATATCTTTAAGAAATGGCTTTCTTCTTGCCACTCTTCCATAAAGGCCAGAGTTGTGCAGTATACGACTGATTGTTGTCCTATGGACAGAGTCTCCCACCTCAGCTGTACATTTCTGCAGTTCATCCAGAGTGATCATGGGCCTCTTGGCAGCATCTCTGATCAGTTTTCTCCTTGTATGAGCTGAAAGTTTAGAGGGACGGCCGGGTCTTTGTAGATTTGCAGTGGTGATACTCCTTCCATTTCAATATTATCGCTTGCACAGTGCTCCTTGGGATGTTTAAAGCTTGGGAAATCTTTTTGTATCCAAATCCGGCTTTAAACTTCTCCACAACAGTATCTCGGACCTGCCTGGTGTGTTCCTTGTTCTTCGTGATGCTCTCTGCGCTTTAAACTGACCTCTGAGACTATCACAGAGCAGGTGCATTTATACGGAGACTTGTTTACACACAGGTGGATTCTATTTATCATCATTAGTCATTTAGGTCAACATTGGATCATTCAGAGATCCTCACTGAACTTCTGGAGAGAGTTTGCTGCACTGAAAGTAAAGGGGCTGAATCATTTTGCATGCCCAATTTTTCAGCTGTTTGTTTAAAATGTTTGAAATATCCAATAAATTTCGTTTCACTTCATGACAGTTTTATATCTTTATGTTTGAAACCTGAAATGTGGCAAAAGGTCGAAAAGTTCAAGGGGGCCGAATACTTTTGCAAGGCACTGTATATAATGAAAAAATCAACATTGTAATTGTACAGAGCCCATAAAAGTCAATGGGCGACTGAGAGCCCTGGGTCACTCAATTAGGGCAAATTTGCCTGGGTGGCCAAAGATTTGAGCGTGGAGAAACTCGAAAAACTAGGTCCTTTGTTCATCATCGGTGTGAAGTGGATGATGCCTTGGTCTAAGAACCACACGCAAAGTTACTCCAATGGGTTGATTCCAACAGAATTACTCTTTGAATTCCTGGGTTGGTGCGAGGTGCATGGCGCGTCTCTGCTTTGTTTTCCCTAGGTTGACCTGATCCCTACGTTGATCTGTCACACCGGTGTGATTCCTGACTTTGCATAACACTAGTTATATTTATCAACAGAAGCATCTAGTTACACTTCCCTTGGTGACACGGTGCATAGTGAGTTTGCGCCGCGTCACAATTTATCTGAATCAGCAAAGCAGCAGGTAAAGAAAAATAAATACAATTTATTAAACAAAATAAATAAAACATACAAACAGTACATTATATTAATTTAATACAAAAAGATCGCAGCGAACACATGAAAAATATTTAGCACATTTTTAGTACTTTAACAGACATTTGATGTCTTATTTGTGTAAAATTATTCATCAAAATCATCCTGAGGGTCAGAGCCTCTATGCTGGAGGGCCAGATTTGCCCCCGGGCCTGACGTTGCCTACCCCAGCATTAAAACATTGTAGTTTACATAACAGTTTTTCTTCTGTGTGGCGTTCACTGCAGCTTTGAATTTCAGCAAAGTTGAATGTAACAGAAATTTATTGATGAGGCTGCAATGTATTTTTGGAGAATATGCCATTGAAGATCCTTTTTATTGTCTCATACCAATAAAATACTTGCAGGAAAGTTAATTGAATATGTTTTGTCCACGCTAAAGTTCTAAAGTGACCAAAAACCTTCTCTAAAACTGCTAAATGGCATAAAACTGCATTATTTTTTTTTAGAAATCTATAGAGCACAGCACACTGACCAGTCTCATCCTTTCTAAAGCTGAATCGGTCTTATGATAAATACATAAAATATGAGCCACATAATATAATTAAACCCCATTTATGATAAATTATCTGGCTAAATCATTTTGTTTCCACATAGGCACGGCAACAATCAAACAAGCCAAGACAATCGTAAGAGATATACACTTGACTAGGCTAACCTACTGTAAACAGGCATTTCTTATGGCTATAAATGTAACTGTCTTTTTCACTCAATAACAATCAAGACAACAGTATGAAATGTAAACTGCGCAAGGCACCATTTAATAAATTTCGGCATTGTATCTCTTATTGTCATTTTTGTTGATAAAATGGACTCCCGAATCCGCTATCCTGCTGCCTTTGTCTTAACTCAGAAAACAGCGGTTTGGGGCAAACGTCGTACTGTTTCGATGATTCTGATCCGGGCGTGGGTTGTCGTCCAAACGTACTCGTCTTTCCGCTGTAAAAATCAGCGCTTTGCATATGAACGGTCTTTTTCGCGATTTCATTATACACAGTCAAATCGGATGCGTTAGGGGTGAGTCCTTCAAAGTCCCCAAAATCACAGTTTGATGCAGCAGATACTGGAAATGGCTTGACCGATTCGGCTTTCTGCCCAGAGACGGACAAGCGCGGGACTGGGAGACCTGCATCCGAGTCGTTGCTACTTGCGCTCCAATCGGTCACGCGTTTCTCCTCTCTGACAGGCAGCTCTCGAAGAAACGTTTTTTGTTTTGGATCAAAGCTGCTTTCTGTAGTATGTCCGTGCAAATAGAAGTCCCTGTTTTTGGTTCTAACTGAGCCATCGTTTATGCGACATGGGGAGGTTTTCTGGCGGGACGTCCTGTAAGAATCAGGGGTGTCCTGGGTTTTCCCTTGTACAGATTGCTCTTGATGACTGACAGATTTGTTCCATACTGTTGTCATTGGTTTCTGGATTAAATCACTCCACTTTTCTCCTTGGACTCTTTCACCCGGCCTCTTGTTGAGGTGCTCGTGCAGTGGGCCCTCATCGAAGTCTGGCTTTTTACCTGGGGGACCACTACTGCTTTTACCTGCAACCACACAAGTTTAACATTAGTATCAAACAATGCTTAATGATTCTGAATTTGGTTGCTTTAAGTGTTCTCGGCCTTTTCACTCTCACAAAAGGTGGCTCAGCTGGTAGAGCAGAAAGTCTCATGACCTGAAGGTTGCAGGTTTTCTTCAGGTAAGGCAAATTAAATATCTTTTAATGCCTAAACAAAATATTGGTAATGCCACAAACGCAAAAATAATCAATTAATTTGTAAATTCACAATGTATATATTTGATATTTATAGTGCCTTGCGAAAGTACTAATACATCTTGAACCTTTGCACATTTTGTCATGTCCCGAAACAAAGATTTTATTTAGAATTTTTTACTGAAACTTCACACACAACAGACAACTGTGAAGTGAAAATAAAGTGATATATGATTCTGTTATTTTTCCAAAAATAGAACACCGAAAGGTCAGGCGTGCACAAGTATTCATACAGCATGACTTAATACTTTGTGGAACCCACTTTTGCTGCAATAACAGCAGCAAGTCTTCTGGGGTTTGACTCTACAAGGCTTGCACATCTAGAGACACATTTTAGCCCATTCCTCTTTACAAAACAACTCAAGCTCTGTCAAATTAGAAGGTGAGCGTTTGTGAACAGCAGTTTTCAGGTCTTTCCACAGATTTTCAATATGATTTTGGTCAGGACTTTGACTTCCATTCCATTGTAGATTTAGCTTTGTGTTTAGGGTCATTGTCCTGCTGGAAGGTGAATCTCCGCCCCAGCCTCAATTCTCTTGCTGACTCCAGCAGGTTTTCCTCCAAAATG
The DNA here is from genome assembly GCA_021464625.1 of Proterorhinus semilunaris. Lineage (NCBI taxonomy): Eukaryota > Metazoa > Chordata > Actinopteri > Gobiiformes > Gobiidae > Proterorhinus > Proterorhinus semilunaris. The sequence goes on along the minus strand of CM038356.1, from coordinate 22,185,662 downwards.
TCCCTGTATTTGGCTCCATCCATCTTCCCAACTATTCTTACAATCTTCCCAGTCCCCGCTGAAGAGAAGCAGCCCCATAGCATGAGGCTCCCCCCACTATATTCGACACAGGGGATGGTGCACTCAGGACGATGGGCAGTGTTAGGTAAAGTTTTGCATTTGGGTCAAAAAGTTAAACGTTTTGTCTCATCTGACCAAAGCACCTTCTTCCACATGGTAGCTGTGTCCTCCATATGACTTCTAGCAAACTTCAAACAGGATTTCTTATGGCCTCCTTTCAACAGTGTTGGGAACGTTACTTTAAAAAAGTAATTAGTTATAGTTACTCACTACTTGTTCCAAAAAGTAACTGAGTTAGTAACTGAATTACTCTATAATGAAAGTAACTCATTACCAGGGAAAGTAACTATTTGCGTTACTGTTAAAAAAAATTGCGATATATATCAAAGAATTTAGATTTTTTTTTTTTTTAGCAGTTTTCAAAAGTCATATTAACTGAATGAACTGCATGGGGGGTAGAGTGTTATATATATATATATATATATATATATAATAGAAATATAACACATTTACATTTACAATCACAAAACATGGTGGTCATAAAACAACCCTTTTCCCCCGCTGGAATTAAAACGCTTTCTCAAACAAGTTTTGAATGGTATTGACCAGTATTTGCGCCGCTGTTTTATTAATGTAGGAATACGGCCGTATTCAAAGAGAATGAGGAGGAACAGGAGTAAAAGAAACATGTGCCAACGATCAGGGCAGACTTTGCGCACAGGCATTGTGCATAAAGTCTCTCCGTTCATTCATCAGGCAAAACGTAAAACAATCATCAGCAAATATAAGGCTAAATGCCCTAGCAGTTTCTGTTAGAAACTCCACTCTCTGGAGTGGAGAGCGGGGACAGAGGAAGAAGAAAATGCGCTGAGAGAGAGAGGGAGAGGGGGGAAGACGTGTCTCCACCGATTCTGCATCTTTGGGTTAAAAATATGTTCAAACACGACAGATCAATGATCACCAACTCTATTCTCCCCCGCGGCCGCACCGCGCTGTGGCGATGACGAGCCGCGGGTCGGGGACACACGTAGTTTTTGGAGCAGAGAGCACGAACTCTGCGCACACAGGCAGCGTGAGTCTCCGTGAAACTCCGCCCACCCTCTCCCCTGCTCCTGCTGCGTGAGCTGACACCGCGGCGCTCATTCAGTCCAATTGTAACGAGCCACTTTGTTGACCCAGTAACGATAACGGCGTTGTAACGACGGGGAGAGTAATGAATTAGATTACTCTGTTACTGAAAAAATAACGGCGTTACCTAACGCCGTTATTTTAAACGGCGTTATTCCCAACACTGCCTTTCAATAATGGCTTTCTTCTTGCCACTCGTCCATGAAGGCCAGATTTGTGTAGCGTATGACTTATAGTTGTCCCATGTACAGATTCCCCCAGCTCAGCGGCAGTACGTCGCAGCTCCTCTAGAGTTATCTTGGGGCACTTGGTTGCATTTCTGACCAGTGCTCTCCTTGTTCGGTCTGTTAGTTTAGGTGGACGGCCGTGTCTTGGTAAGTTCGCAGTGGTGCTATACTCTTTCCATTTCCGAATGATGGATTGAACAATGCTCCGTGAGATGTTCAAATCTTGGGAAATCCCCACAGCTTTATCCCTGACCTCTCTGGTGAGCTCCTTGGCCTTCATAATGATGTTTAGTGACCAATACACTCTGACCATAGCTCTGAGGCCCTCACAGAACAGCTGGAATTATACTGAGAGTAGATTACGCACAGGTGGCCTCTATTTAATGGTTAAGGCAAGGTGTGAACTTTCTGCAGTCATTAGGAATGTTATAAAGGCAATTTAATGCACTCAAAAAAAATGCTGTATGAATACTTATGCACGCCCCACTTTTCACTTTATATTTTGAAAAATAATAGAATCATGTATCATTTTACTTTTACTTCACAGTTGTCTGTTACTTGTGTGGGAACTTTCAGTTAAACATTCAAAATAAAATCTTTATGTTTAGGGTTGTAAACATGACAAAATGTGCAAAGATTCAAGGTGTATTAGTACCATCGCTGGCACTGCAAAAGCAAATTGGACGCAATGGGAAACTTATGAGCAAGTTTCTGAAAAACTGAACAAAGTCCTGTGTGGAAAAGTGACACTATTTTCAAAGAAAGTTAGATTTAAAGCCTTTTGGAATAATAATAATAAAAAAAGCTTTTTATTAACATTTAACCTACATTTTTGCAAATTTCCTACAATGACTTCATGCTTTTTAATGGCCTACAGAAACCCTGGGTTGGCTGTTCGCCAAGCTCCCAATGTTGTTGTGTCTTTGGGCAAGACACTCCACCCACCTGTTGTGATGTAATGAGTGAATGAATGGTGGTGGTTGGAGGGGCTGATGGCGCCTGTCTACCCCAGGGCAGCTGTGGCCACAATAGTAGCTTATTAACACTGAGTTTTGAGAGGATGAATAATGACAACTGTGAAGCGTTTTGAGAAGCTTGCAATGCACATTACCCAGTGTGTCTTGAGTTTAAGACATCATTATTATGATAATCATCATCTCACAGAGTCTATAAAGGAGAGGTTGTTCCAGGACAGGGCTTTCCAAATAAAACATATTAAATGACTTACTTGATAAAGCAAAGTTTTTGCCTGATTTATTCTTGACAGGCGTTTCGAGCACTTTAGCCATTGCTGCCAGTTTGCTTGCTGCATTCATAATGTTCCTCTCAGCACTGCAAACCATAAAAAATGTCATGAGACATTCTCCATTAGAGGAAGAGCAGTCCATTCATGACATGGCTTTACCCAGTGCCTTTCCCTCCGTCCTCCAGCAGCTCTTGTAAACAGGTGAGGTAGTAGTGCCTCATTTTTCGAGCTGTGTCCTGCCGTTCCCTCTGCACTTCCACACGAATCATCTCTCCCGCTCGCTCACGGCTCTCCTGGAGGTAACGCATCATGTCTCCTGGAAAAGCAGAAGATTAAGATTTTAGTTAAAAGATTCTAGTTTAAAAGTAAATATATCTGAATGTGGTTAGAGGATTTCAGAGGATGAAAGATGACATTTTCATCACGCTGAAGTACACCCAGGCTTAAAAAAAACACGTCATCCATTTTTTGTACAAACCTCTTATTTTTTCCACTGTGTTTAGATATTGCTGTTTCATCTCTTCCAGACTTTGCTGAAAATGTTGCTGCTCAGCATTCCTGTTGAGGAACAAAAAGCAGATCTGCATAAAAGCCTGATTTATTCAACCTTCTGTTTTTGAAGACAACTTTGTGCGGAATTTAAGGCATTCAAGGCCAACACTTCTAAAAATCTTTCCACATTTGCATCAATGGGAACATTAGATGTCAGCCATATCTTTGTATGGGTTATGCCTGAATAAAAAAATAATTTGTGAGAACTACTTTAAAAAAAACAATCGAATTATTAGACTTTAAAGATTTTTTAAATGATATTAAAACAATTAGAGTATGCCTTCAGAGTACTATTTTAATGCCATATAGCAATAAAAAAAAACATGGAAAAGACCCACTACTTGCAAAAAAAACATTATGATGGCGTAAATACAAACCCGGATTTTGCTTTGGTTTTCTTGGCTTCCTCGAGCTGCTGCAAATGCTCTTCTCTGACCTTTTGAAGCGAGATGTCATGCTCCTCTAAAATACATAACACAAAAGTCTATCAATGTGCTGAAACCCAACCCAGCATTGATCAACTACAGCTCGTCCATTCTTCTAGTTCCAGCTTCCCACAAACCCTTTAAATGATTGTAAAAAAAAAAAAAAAAAAAGTCACATGAGCAAACCTTTAAGTTTCTTCATCGCAGCCTTGTGCTCTTTGACAGCGTTCTGCAGCTGACGACAGGCTTTCTCCAAATGTTTCTGGAGCTCATGGTTCCTCTTTTGCAGTTTGCTGACGTTTTCAGGGCACTCCTTCCTGCAGCGCCCCTGCTCTACCCGCTGAGACGCCAATGCTGGAAATAATAAATGACCACACATGCAAATCACCTGAGGAAAGCACTCCACGAAGAAAACTAAGCAGGTAATACGTATATGAAGGCAGCATATGTTAGTTTACCAACCTTGCATTTCTTTCTCGTACTGCTCCTGGGTTTTTTTCAAGACCAAGCTTAGCTTTTCTTCACTCATCTGCAGGTGCAACATTAAAAAAAGTAAATCAGATATGAGAAAGAACAGATACATTTCATTAAAGTTCTGAAAACGAAACATTTCAGCAAGCGAGTCAGGCACATGTTAGCGACTCTGAAAAACGGATAAAAGATCCGCACAGCCAGTAGCTCCCAGGAAAAAAATATGTATTACTTAGCACCTAGTGTAACGTTTCGGGCACAGTCTGATGAAAAATAAATACATTTGTAAAACTGTATTTACATCGCCATAAACAAAAAGCACTTTACCCTTTTCCACTCTCTCTTGGCCTGGGACACCGCTCTGTTGACCATGTCTTTGCAGAAATTGTGGATGACTTGTGTTATTGTGTTCTCCGCCGGGTCCCCACTGGTTTTCTTGGCGTCCTCCGATCCCCGCTGCTGCATAAAGACTTGAGTTTGGACTTGTGCCAGCGCATCCTGAATCTCCGCTTGTATCTCATCTTTTATCTCCTTTGTTTGCGCCCGCTCTTTCTCTGCATAGTGACATTTCAACTCATCTTCCCGGACTTTCGCAGCTTCTTGAAGTCTGGTCTCAGTTTGAGAAAGCTGCTCTTTCTTCTCAAGCTCGACCTCCTCTTTGAGTCGTTGTAAAGCTTGTTCCAATTTTTTTCTTTGCTCTTGCAGTTCAGTTTGAAACGCCTGGTCACTGCGCGCCCGGATGTTGTCGATCTCCTGCTGCTTGTCTCGGTTCCACACGGCTCGGGCAGCGGACAGCTCCGCCTTCAGCAGCGCAGCTTGCTCTCTCCTGGTTTGGTCCAGTTGGCTCTGAAGGGTTGATATGGTCCGTTGTAGCTCAGCCTCCTGTTGAGATGAAACCTTCCCCTCTGGCGGATTCTCCTGTCGCTTGTGCCACTGTTCCTCTGCTGCTTGCAAGGCCTGAGAGATCTGACGGTGGAAAATGGATAAAAAATATTCTTCAGCATTTTTAGTCTGTTCTGTTTATTATTTGAATTCCCCATGAGCTGCACACAAACATGGACATTTAGTTATCCTTGGGCCCTCTTTTTTTATTCTAAAACACCCCAAAAATTATGGAAAATGTTTACTTAAAGCCTAATATTACTTATCTGTGTTATATTAACTCCACAAGTGGCCATATTTGTTCCTAACTGATGTACATACCTTTTGATCTGTGACCATTTGCTGATGTTGCTCCCATTTCTCTCTCTCTGTTTGAAGAGAGGCCTGATATTCTGGTAATGAAGCCAAGTCTTCTACCCAGCGGTTGTAGGCCCTGGTGATTGCACCCTCAACCTTTAGCAACAACAAAAACAAGACAATGGCAGCAATTAGACCTTGAATATTGTAATGAAGTTCAGTACAACAATCAGGTACATAATGTTGCATGTTGCATACATGATTCTGTTATTTTTCAAAAAATATAAAAGTGAAAAGTGGAGCATGCATAAGTATTCATACAGCATTTTCTGAGTGCATTAAATTGCCTTTATAACATTCCTAATGACTCCAGAAAGTTCACACCTTGCCCTAACCATTAAATAGAGGCCACCTGTGTGTAATCTACTCTCAGTATAATTCCAGCTGTTCTGTGAGGGCCTCAGAGCTATGGTTGGGAGTATTGGTCACTAGGGGTGGGAACCTCTGGGTACCTCACGATTCTATACGATACGCGATACATGGCTCACGATAACGATTAATATATTAATCATTTAGATTTATAAATTATTTCATGTGCTTTGTACCACTTTTATAAATGATCCCTGACTTACACACTGAAAATGGGTCTATAGATCTGTCAGCGACTTATTTACATTTAAATAAACAAGAAACCACAGTCCTATTTAAAAAGTAATAAAATCAACCCCAAATTAGTCTTCTTTATAATTATAAAAACTATCATTAAAAGTAATTTATTTGTCTGACAATGTTTGGTCCAAGTGCTTAAAACTGTAGTGCTGCCCCCCGCTGTCCTGACTGAATTCTTGATCATTGTTGGCCTCTATTGACTGTGAAAACAGTGGAGCACTGCTGCCTCATTAGTATGCATGACGTTGCTCATTAATATGCATGACGTCATCAAAAGTATCAATATCGGAATAAAAAGTCGTATCGTCCCGCAAAATATCATATCGGAAAATCGATATATTGTCACACTCCTGTTGATCACTAAACATCATGAAGGCCAAGGAGCTCACCAGAGAGGTCAGGGATAAAGCTGTGGAGAAGTTTAAAGCAGCGTTAAGTTATACAAAAGATTTCCCAAGATTTGAACATCTCACAGAGCACTGTTCAATCCATCATTCGGAAATGGAAAGAATATAGCACCACTGTGAACTTACCAAGACACGGCCGTCCACCTAAACTAACAGACCGAACAAGGAGAGCACTGGTCAGAAATGCAACCAAGTGCCCCAAGATAACTCTGGAGGAGCTGCGACGTACTGCCGCTGAGCTGGGGGAATCTGTACATGGGACAACTATAAGTCGTACTCTACACAAATCTGGCCTTCATGGACGAATGGCAAGAAGGAACCCATTATTGAAAGGAGGCCATAAGAAATCCCATTTGAAGTTTGCTAGAAGTCATATGGAGGACACAGCTCCCATGTGGAAGAAGGTGCTTTGGTCAGATGAGACAAAAATTTAACTATTTGGCCCAAATGCAAAACGTTATGTATGGAGCAAACCTAACACTGCTCATCGTCCTGAGTGCACCATACCCAGTGTCAAATATGGTGGGGGAGCATCATGCTATGGGGCTGCTTTTCCTCAGCGTGCCTGGGAAGATTGTAAGAATAGTTGGGAAGATGGATGGAGCCAAATATAGGGACTTTTTGGAGGAAAACAAGCAAGAGAATTGAGGCTGGGGCGGAGATTCACCTTCCAGCAGGACAATGACCCTAAACACAAAGCTAAATCTACAATGGAATGGTTTAAAAACAAACATATTAATGTGTTAGAATGGCCCAGTCAAAGTCCTGACCTAAATCCTATTGAAAATTTGTGGAAAGACCTGAAAACTGCTGTTCACAAACTCTCTCCTTCTAATTAGACAGAGCTTGAGTTGTTTTGTAAAGAGGAATGGGCTAAAATGTCAGTCTCTAGATGTGCAAATCTTCCACAAAGTATCAAGTCATGCTGTATGAATACTTAATGCACACCCCACTTTTTTCACTTTTCTATAAAAAAAAAGAAAAAAAGAATCATGTATCATTCTACTTTCACTTCACAGTTGTCTGTTACTTGTGTGTGAACTTTCAGTAAAAACATTCAAAATAAAGTCTTTATGTTTATGGTTGTAAACATGACAAATGTGCAAAAGTTCAAGTTGTATTAGTACTTTCGCAAGGCAATGTAGTTTTTGTGCCTATCTTGAAGAAAGTAAAACGAGAAAGAGGCACATGTTGCAGAACTTGAACAAAATCAAAATGTGACATGTATCATACGCACCTGTTTGGCCATGTCCTCCAGATGTTTCTCCTGAAGTTCTTTCTGGATTTGCTTCTTGGCCTCCTCCACAGCCTTCAGCCTGGCTCTGTCTGCCTCCACGTGCAGCTGTTGTTTCTGATCCCTGAGCCTGGACTCCAGCTCCTCAGCAGAGATCGTCTCATTTCTGTCCTGAAGATGGTCCGTCTGAGAGCCCACTGCTACAGTGTCTGAGGGTCTCTGCTGCTTTGCCTCTTCAAGCCTCTGGGACCACATCTGCTCCATCTGCACACACACCATGCCAAGTAATCATCTCCACACCCTATACTTTTATAAAACGTTGCGTATAAAAACATTTTGGACAATACATTTACAGAGACACAATACAATGTAAATACAGATTAAAAACATGGCACCTATTAATAAAACTAAACATTTATTTTAAACAAATATATTTTTTGCATATATTTTCGTTAAGAAGCTGATAGCTGCCGTCTTTAGACTTATAACAGTCTTTGAAACCAGCAGCTGTAGTATGCATTAGGGCCACCTTTATTCTATGACACTGAAACAAAAGTACAGGACCTTCTTCATTTCTTCTTTCCATGTTGTGTTGATCTGAGCCACTTTTGTGTCCACTTTCTGCTGGATCTCTTTCTCCTTGGCTTTGGTCCACACAGCTTTGAGCTCGATGATTGAAGCCTGGTGTCCAGCCTCCATCTCAGCTCTCAGCTTCTGCAGAGCAGCTTTTGTCTCCTCTTGAATCTTTTGCTAAAACCAAACCAAAACAAACAATATATTGTATTGTCAGACAATCTATGCAGCTTTTAATAACATCAAAAAACAGGGTAATAGGATTAAAATCACATGGAACCAGTGGAATGACATGCAAGCACCATGCTATTCTATTATTCCATCCCGATACGGTTTAAGTGTGACCAAAATAAACATTTCACATTAATAAATCATGAATTAGAATAAGTATGTGGGTCATTTTACATTGGTCTCTTTGAAAGCAGCCTCTTCATTGTCTCTGTTGCGGATGCGCTCCTCCAGCGTGTCCTTCTCTTTACAGATACATATATAGCACTCTTGAACTGCTGACGTCTTTTCATGGGCTTCCGACAGCCGAGTTCTGTCAAGGAGGGACAGGTGTATAAGAAATAATATTACCACATAAATAATGTAACTACTGACTCACTGTAACTCCTGCAGCTGCTGCTGGTGCTGCTCGGTGAGTTGTTCGATCTGACCCGAGTGCTCCTGGATGAGTTCAGTCCTGACACAATTCACTACATCGTCCCGGTGCAGCTGGTGGATCCTCTCCTCTCTACAAACACATGAGTTTACAGTGGACATTTTGTGCATAATTGTGGATTAACACAAATATTCTGTTTTGCACCCAGAACCGATATTTTTTTAAAGTTTAATTCATGTTTATGAATGGAAAAGACTTTGGCCCTTCTGCAGCAGAAGAACTCAAACAACCTAATGAATGAATGAATGAATGAATGAATGAAGCAGAATGTTATAACATGGGTTAACATGAAAAAGTAGATTTTGGTAGCTGTGTCCCCTTAATGGGAAGAAATTACCAATACTCTACAAAATATATAGATGGCACATTCCGAGGATATACTCAGCACACCTATGCTTCTCTGGTGATCACCTCCCCTAGGCATCTGCTCAATCCCACAAAACAAAGTAACCGTGTACTAAGTGGTTGAAGCGGATGGGGAGCCCTTCTCCTGCCGTCTGACAGTAATTTTATATTCGCTTATACGCTGCTTTAATTTGCGCAATGTATTTCCAACATAAGTAGATCCGCATAGGCAAGGTACACAACAGGAGTGTAGGCACATGATGCCCCAAATAGGGTATACAGTAATTTGAAACAAAGCAGCAGGAGCTTCTTTTTTTTATTGCATATACAGTGGATAGGGAAAGTCTACACACCTACACTTTGTTATGTTACAGCCTCATTCTAAAATTGAGGACACGGACACACACATTTTAGAATGTTTTACAAATGTATTCAAAATAAAACTCTGAAATATTGCATGTGCATAAATATACACACCCTTTGCTTCAGAAACTGAAAACTGAACTCAGGTTCATCCTTTTTCCACTGATCGTCCCACAGCTGACAGAGCAGAATCTAAGCCCTGAAGTCAAAGGAACTGTCTGTAGACTCCAAGACAGGTTTGTATCGAGGCACAGAAAAATTGTTGCAGCGTTGAAGGTCCATGGGTCTGAATGTCTGCCATTACGAAGGATGGAGGCCACTGTGCTCTTTGGGACCTTAAAAAGCTGCAACCATTTTTCTGTTCCCTTCCCCAGATCTGTGCCTCGATACAAACCTGTCTCTGAGTCTACAGACAGTTCCTTTGACATTTTCTGTAGAAGCCAGTGGCCCTGTGCCACTAAGCTACTAGGATGCACCAGTTTGCTAGACGTTTCGGACGCGCGTTTCCTTGATAGATGAGCCCAATACTCAGAATATATGGTCACCTCCCTTAAATAGGCAGAGGCCACACCCTTAACACAGCAGTGTCACCTAGAGGCCAGGTGCTACATTTTGGCCACTACATGCTCTGTCAGCTGTGGGACCTTATAGAAAGGTGTCTGACTTTCCAAATCAAGTCCAATTAATTTAGCAGAGGTAGACTCTGGTCAGTTTGTAGAAGCACCTCAAGGACGATCAGTGGAAACAGGATGCTCCTGAGCTCACTCTTGAGTGTCATAGCAAAGGGTGTGAATACTTATGCACGTGCAATATTTCAGAGTTTTATTTGTAATAAATTTGGAAAACATTCTAAAAATCTTTTTTCACTTTGTCATTACGGGGCATTCATTGCGTGTAGATTGATGAGGAAAAAAATAAATGTCATCAATTTTGGAATGACACCAACATAATAAAATGTGGGAAAAGTGTGTGTAGACTTTCACTATCCACTGTAGGTAGTACAATCCAAAATTACACTTTACCTTTCCGCCGCCTCCTGTTTTTCTTGGTCTAATTCCTGGATCATCTCTCTCATCTTGGTGCACAGCTCCAAGTTTGCGGCCTTCACTTTCTCCTCACTCTGCTTTAACTCCTTACACTTTTCCTCTAATGTCTGGAAAAAACAACAACAGGGGAATTATTTAGAGTTTAGAAGCAGCAATGCAATATTAGACAAAGGAAAGCCATGCTAAACCATCAGTAACATGGAGAAAACAAAACTACATTACATGTGACTAACCTCCACTTGTTCCTGCAAGAGTTGCCTGTCTTCCTTCAGCTGTTTGAGCTCTTTCCGAGAACCATCAGAGATGTCCATTTGTTTTTCTTGACCATTTTCTCTGATCTGTGGAAAGTTGATCAAGTACATGACACATGTTTTAGAATCAACCCAATGGCTGCAAGTCTTTCACAGCAATTATGAAACTGGGTTTACGTCAATATGCAGCATGACGCTTCAAAGAACCGCACAATCTTTCATTCGGTGAAACTGACCCAACATCATTTTTGTCTTGAAGCCCACTCCAACAGCAAACCAATTAAACGAATGGGTTTTTTAAAACATGACCTACCTCAGAGCAGAGTTTGGCCTCCTCGAGCCGAGTCTGTAACTCGTCCACTCGGGTCTGACTGAGCCGGAGTTCCTCCTGCAGCTGTTCGATCTTGAGCCTCTTTCCTTTCAGATTCCCTAAACAGCGCTGCACCTCTGCTCTCAGCAGCTGCAAGGCCTCGTCTTTGGACAGCTTTGAGTCTGACAAGTTGGTCAGGGGACTTTTGACAAAACATGAAGTAAATGAGGCATTAAGAAACCTTAACTGCATATTGTGACATTTGATACCTGTATAAAGTGCCATTTTTGAGGTTGGCTTTCTTCAATCCCAAATCAATGCAAGACTCTGACAGATGGTTCTCCAGGTTGTTGCTGAGGTCCAGGGAAATAACATTGTGCTTTACAGCGGACTCGTACAAAGTGATCTGCTCCTTTAGTTCTGCCAAATCCTCCTAGATACAGAATAGAAAATCAGTCCCGCGTAATGGCTAAAAGCAGTCCATTCACTTGACTACAAACCTGTAAGGCTCTGTTCATGTTTTCACTCAGTGCCTTGGCGGATTGAGTCTGTTGTAGCTTGATTTGTAGCCGACTCATTTCTTGCACAGAACCTGACGGATCCAAACAGTCGTAAAAAATTAATTATTAGCCACACAGACCTAATATAAGTAATGCCCTGTTCCCAGCCTCACTGGTCTGTAGCAGCTTGGCGCACTGCTGTTGGCTCTCCTCCAGGCGCTGCGTGAGGCCGTTGATGACTCTGGCTCTCTCCAGGTGGTCCTCTTCTCTCTGACGCTCCAGCTGTTTCACCTGCTCCCGTAACCTCTGAGTAAGATCAACCTGCAAACAGCAATGAGACAGGAGTTGAGACAGGAGTTCAGCGGCCTAAAAAGTCTCTAAATCTATTAATTCACTTGTTTCCTAATGCTGAAAGTGACAAATGTCTGCAGTTCTTTACAATTGTAGGTTTTAGGCAGGGTATGACCTTGACCGTAGCCAATAAGATCAAGATACATTCAAATTCAAATATTCATATAGATATATGATATTTTTCCATTCAACCCAGAACATGTACTGTATCCATTGGTTCCCCATTTTTCTTATTTTATTGAAGTCTAATCAAACAAGTTAAAACTCAATAATGCAAGTGAGCTGGTTTAAAGCTTATTGATCAGCAGCTTTCAGACCTTATATATAGTGTCCCTCTACTTCAGGAGACACATACAGGTCTTTATGCTCCGAGTGTGGCACAATATAATTTATAGCTTGAGACTATTCTTACTCCACACACACCTGTTCGTTTAGGGCCTGTGAGATTGAGTCAATCTTCTGCTGTGAGGCCAACAGCGCGGTCTCGTGTTGCTCCCTTATGACGGTGATGTCTCGATCGTGTTGTTCCCGAGTTCTGGACAAAGTGTCAGAGCGGCACATTTCCAACATCTGCTGCTTCATCGTGTCCACTGCCGCATCCGCCATCCTCTGCTTTTTCATGTTCTGTAAAAATAATTACATGCGTTTGACCCACATTAAAAGGTAAATGATGTTATTATCACAAGTAGTTTGGATGTACCTCTTGGTCTTTCTCAGTCAGCAGCTGCACTTGGTGCTCCAACGCCTTCAAACGTTTTTGCATTTTAACTTCTCTTTCTTTATGTTCTTCAACCAGTCGACTTGACTCCTTGAGACTTACAGTGATACCATCTTTTTCATCTGAAGATAATTACAATAAGGGATCGTTAACCTATGTATAGTGTGTAAAAAATACGACTAAAACGGTAACCACAACTGGTTTAGACCCTACTTACCTTTTACAATGGCAAACTGATGCTCCAGATATCTCATGTTGCGTCGAGAGTCCTCCAGTTTTTGCTCCAAGTCTTCGATTTGCCTCTGCTGAGCTTTGTGTAAAATCCGCAGCTGGGCAAGTTGTTCCTGATCAGCTGATTCTAAACAAAAAAATACATAGATATGTACGATAATGTTATTGTATAACACGGAGTGGCAGCGGGTAATTGTAAATAAAACAATTGGAAGGTAAGCATTACTTGCTGTTGAGTCAAGGAACTCTCTCTGCAGCTGATCCATCTCTTGGCCTTTATGAGGTTGTGAGTTGAACATCTTTGGAAGAAATATTTTGTATTGATTTATGTGAAAAGATGGGTCACATATTTAAACTTTTTGAATTATGCAGACTTCATGATTTAGAGGTTGAATTATTTTCTTTAAAAGGCCCTTTTTTTTTAAATGTCACATTGACACTCAAAGTCCAAAAAAAATGTTTAAAGCAGAATGCTACCAACTGATGATCACCGCCTTAGAAACACATTTCTGATAGAATCATAGCAAAGTACCCCGGGTAGTACGCACCTGACAATGATTTCTGGCGTCCCCATATCCCACATCTCCATTAAATTCAACAGGGATTTGAGAACCCTGGAAGTATGTATTCGTCCCATAGTCGTCAGTGGAGAAATCATTGTTCTCTGTGCCTACACTGTTGTAGGAGTAGTCTCCTTGGTTGAATTGCGGACCCTGTGGCTGGTTCCAAGTTTGAGGCTGAGTTTGACCCTGATGTCCATTCACGTGTCCAATAACGACCCGATCACCATAAGGGTACTGGTTGTAGTTGGCGTCATAGTTCTTTAAAGATACATTTACAATTAAGCTTTTAATGTTTTTCCAGGTAATATATTGATACTAGATACACATTACCTGTTCATGAGACGTCGGCCTGACATGATTAGGCCACTGCTGAGCCCCGTTGGACTGTGGACTGAGATAGAAACACAGAAAATTACTGCACTCATTCCCTATTCTCCCCTTAAGACTTTTATTGTCACTTCATTTGTTTTACCTATTGCCAGTATTTTTGTTGTTACACGTAGAGTATTCCTGCTCTGGAGAGGAGGAGTCTCTGCTATCTTCAAGCATGTCATCCGGCAGGTCTGTGAGCAGCTTGTGCAGCTGCAGAAAATACAGCACATGGAAATGAGTCACTGAGGTTTCCCCGCAACAGAGTAATAAATAACACAAATAGAAACAAAATAATCACTAGAGGTAAAAGGAAAAGGGGTTAGCTAAAGGGATTCTCTTTGTTCTGAAAATGCTTAAATGCAGGACGGACCAGACAAAAATGTTGCGGTTTTAGATAAACCCCCAATAGAGGTATAACCAACTTAATATACCTTTAGTACAACATTTCCCCAGCATTGATAATAAATAAATACTCATTATTTCACAGTGAGTTTCCATGTGAACTATAAAGCTTTGAACATCAATTCTAGCATCACATCTTTTTTGCACTTTCAGTGTTTAGACATTAGTGACCATTCCAATACAAAAACAGCACTGTCCTCTCAATGTCTGTAACAGACAGACAGACCAGGCATTCTTCACATCTATCTGTACAGCAACGAGAACAAAAAACAAACAGTAAAGACAGCTGGACTTACTTCCCACAACGACTGTGTAATGTTCCTTAAATCTTCTACTGTGTCCACAATAGGAGGACCCATACTGTCTCACTAACACAGTCTCAACAAACACTTCTGATTAAGATGTGAAGCACATCCTATCTGTTGTTTGCAGAAAAGGTCCTTGTGAGCGAAATACTCAAAATGCTTCCGGCATGTCATCAGTTCCCCGTGGTATTGCTGTGATTTGCTCCAAAAGACCTCCATTGTTTAGATGAAACATATAGCAAGGTGAACTGGAGCAGAAACATTCCAGAGACTGGTGGTGAATAATTTCCACTTGACCAACTTTCTGATTGGAACAAAAGCTAAACTGCAAGCAAATGTTTTTTTTTCCTAACTCGGCAATGTCCACAAGCACTAAAGAGCCTTCATGTTTGAAGCAATCCATGAAACAACACAACCTCAATAATCTGAAAAAAGGGAACTCCAGTTTCACTCTATGACACACCTGAAAGGAGGACTTTCTTGAGCCAATAATAGCTTAGGTTCATGGTGCAATAAACTGAATATATGGGTTACAGCGGTGGACTGTCAGAGTGTCAACATTGCACTCAAGTGTTCCCCAAGACAACATGCCATAAAATCATAATGCCTTGTGGGTAAACACATCTACTTCCCTAAATCAACCCTTAAGCAAACACTGCCAATGCATTTGCTATTGTTAAACTGTTAAATTAAATTTATTCCTTTTGATAGATGTATATTCAACATATTCCAAGTCCCAGTCCCGTAACAACAGTGTACTTGTTGTACTTAACTGTACAGTAAATATAATAATGGCAGCCTACCTCTTGCTCCCTCGCATAGTCCTCCTGGTCATACTCTTCTTCCTCATGCAGCGTTTGGAGAGCTGCACTGTCAAAATCGATTGACATAATGCAGGGGCTGCAGTCTTTTTTCCATTAATAGTTGGGGGAGAACAAAAGAGAGCGAGAACAGAAAATATAACGCCATTAAAGTAAATAAAATAAACAGCTTACATTATACATGTTACATTACTCACAGTGTGGTTTAACCGCCAAATGCTTTCTTTCTAATTATTATAGTTCCATTGTGCTGGACATAGACATAGACACACACAGGCTAACTTAGCTTAGCCACTAGTTTACTTTCATAACAGAGTCCAAAAGCAACTAACCTGCTCGTAATATTAAAATGCAGAAATAAGTAACGTTAAGTTACATAATACATCCGTTTTGTTTTAGTCTGGTCAACAGATCTAAACCTTGGGAATTACACAAATAGCACCGTTGTAAAAACAACTGTTAAAGGCTAACTTGTTAGCCTCAGAAGTTCAGGCGTGCGCTTTAAGAGACTCGCCCACTTTGAAAAGTCGCGCGCTGTAGCAGCGCCAAACCAACTAAAATATAAACAAAACCCCCAAAGACATTTGCGCAAAAATTAGACAATATTTTTTTCATATCTATTGTTCTAATCACAATGAAGTCCCAAAATCGCAAGCTCTCAGCAGCATTTCTACATAAATTTGATCAAAGCAAAACACATGAAGTATGGAACAGATTTGTATTTCCATGGAAACCGTGTCTTTGTGCATTCTGGGAAATGTAGTTAAATAGGCTTTACTGGTATTCAGCAAACATATGTTGCCCATGCTCTCCACTATGTTAGGATTAGGAGCATTCTGAATTTGCGCTGTGTCCTCCGGTATATTATTATTTCCTATTTTGTCTATGAAAAAACGTTTCTTACATAAAAAATAAATAAAATAGTGACGTGTGGCTAGTGCCACTTGGACGCGCCCCCTGTTTTCAGTACTTCCGTATTTGTCATTGAAGTAAGTTTTTAGCTGTTTCAGAATCAGATCTTCAAACTTAAATGTTTATTACAGCACTACATTTTGACATACAGTTTGACAGTCGAAATGCAATAACTGATCTTGGATCAGCTATTTAACGTCAGCCACCCTCTTGTGATAGTCATGTGATCTACCAGGATGTACATACAATCTGAAGAATTCATTCTCTCGACCATTCATTTTGAATGTCATTTTTAATTAAAGAAATGGCCTCAAATCCACCCAAGACAGCGGCAGTGATTTCTGCAGATAACAGGTGAGTAATATAGCTACTAGCCAACAGTTAATTGTGCCAGTCTCTTTCAGAAATGTGTAATTTGATTGAGAGTATATTCTACTACAGGTTGCGAGCTTTGAAAAGTGCCTTTGAAAACAAATATGGGGATTCTCCACAGTTTTATGCATGCGCTCCTGGAAGAGTTAACCTAATAGGTAAAGGGATTAATTGCATTTAGATAACCTTACACTTCTTGCCAGAAAATACACTCAGTTTCATTTATTTACAGGAGAGCATATTGATTACTGTGGCTATTCAGTTCTTCCCATGGCTATTGAACAGAATATCCTCGCAGCTGTATCGGTGAATAAATCTGTGTCTATCATGTTGGCCAACATAAATCCTCTGTACAAGTAAGCCCTCATGATTTTTATGTCCAATGGTAACTCAAATTATATTGCTCAATGCTTGCTTTTGTTTTGCTATTGTAGGGATTACAGCGTGTCATGCTCCGAAGACATTGCAATTGACCGGGACAATCCAAAATGGTATTATTACTTTCTGTGTGGGGTGAAAGGGATCCAGGTAATGCATTTTCATAATATATAGTATTGACAACACAAGAACACACATACTCAATAGCAATATGTGTAGTATATTTTGAAAATAAATTTGATTAACCTTTTATTAAAAACTAAATTAATACAAAATTTACCAATCTGTATTGTAGGAAAACTTTGGCATTACAAATCTGGTTGGGATGTCATGTGTTGTTGATGGGACAGTTCCACCAAGCTCTGGCCTCTCCAGCTCCAGTGCTTTGGTCTGTTGCGCTGGGTTGGTAACAATGGAGGCAAATCAAAAGTCTCTCTCTAAGGTATGCAATATTTTCAGTATAATTAACTTAAAGTACATTTATGTCCAGGTATTAAAGGGACAGTACCACCTGTCACTTGTAACTTCATGTCTTCAAGGTGGCTCTTGCTGAGATTTGTGCCAAGTGTGAGCGCTACATTGGCACCGAGGGAGGAGGCATGGACCAGTCAATTTCATTTTTGGCAGAAAGTGGAAAGGTATGGATCTGGGACATATCTGCAGTGTATATTCAGAGGCACATGGGGCCATTCGAAGTCTACAAAATGACACTGAATTATGCATTTGACACAATATTAAACATTGATTGGCATGTTATTGTTGTCACATAATGTTAGATTACATATCCTTGTCCACTGAGCGTATTGTTTTGGCTGTAATCTTGCACTGGGCTTGCTACATGTGAGTAAAAAGAAGAAGAGTGCCCAAACTACCTTTCCATGGTTTACCTATCTATTGGTACCCTTTATGTACGCTTTCTGAAAATAAAATAGTGTTTATCTTTTGTTTTTTTCTCTTGAATATTGTGCCACTTCTTAGGCAAAGCTGATAGAGTTCAACCCTCTCCGTGCCACTGATGTGAAGTTGCCTGCTGGGGCTGTGTTTGTGATTTCAAACTGCTGTGTGGAGATGAACAAAGCGGCTTCTTCTCATTTCAACATCCGTGTGGTCGAATGCCGCATTGCAACTAAGGTATTTGCTGTCCTAACTTTTCCAAGAAATGCATTGAAATATTATTGCAATAAACTATTATGACCACCTGCTGGCAAGGTTATTAACAGATGGGGATTTATTAGAAAACCTTTAGGACTAAATGAAAGTTTTCTGATTCCTGTGGTTTTATTTTTAAATGTTACTTGCCAGAATGTAATGTTATTTTGAATGTGTTGCCTGTACTCATTTTAAGCCTTGTATGTATTTTATAACATTCAGAAAATACACACATAGTGTTAGGTTGATTTGAGATATTGTTGTAGCAGCCATACAGTCAGAGCAGGAAAATCTAAGTAAGTAGCATGCATATGCAAACATGCCTCTTCTTCAGCCCTGTAAATGTTTTCAGATGCTGGCCCAGGCTCGTGGCCTGGACTACAGCAGGTTGGTGAAGCTGGCGCAGGTTCAAGGCGAGCTGGAGGCATCCCTGGACGAGATGGAGGCTCTGGTGGAGGAGGTGCTTCATCCAGAGCCATACAACAGAGAAGAGATCTGCAAGGCCCTGGGAATCGCCACTGAGCAGTTCTGCTCCGAGCTGCTGAGTTCCAACACACAGCATGGTAAGCCACATAAATGCAATTAAATGGCTTTGAATCTCTTCATGATGTATAGTACATTTCCTGTTGTCCTTTTTTTAAATGTACATTTTTCATATTGTTTCAGTTAATTGATTCCTCTTTACACATTTTTTACATTTGCTTTTGAGCTACTGTGACATATTTTTTCTTGGGGATCATCATTTGTATGCTTACTTTGTGTGGGTCTCCTGTGTTGTAACATGATTGACCCCGAGATGATTGTGAGAAATATGATCAAATCAAATCAAACTTTATTTATAAAGCGCTTTTCATACAAAATGTAACACAAAGTGCTTTACAGTGCTTAAAAATCATTAAAAACGTCCCCACCAGCAAATATACATAAATAACTACAACCCCACCCCACCCGCACACACAGACACGTATATGTACAACAGAGATTGTACGTATAATTGCGCACAACAGAGATCAAACCCATGTTAAAATACTCCAAAAACGCTAATTATAACAGTAAATTCCTTTTAAAAATTTCCTGATGGTGACTTCGAGGGATCCTTGATGCCTACAGAGCTTAACCTTTTTTGCTGAACAATATGGATACGAATAAAGTGATATAATACTGCTATTTAGAAAAGTGGTGCTTGACCATTATTGCGTGGTTGGGCCATTGGTCTTTTTTGATAGATGCACATCATCTACCATAACCATTGGTTGTTTTAACAAGTTGTCATCTGCTTGTGCATCTTCACATTTGATCAAATTTCAGATGATTGTTTAGTGTTTCTCATTTTTTGATGCAATTTCAATGCTTTTCTTTTTCCCCTCAGTGACACACTTCAAGCTATACCAGCGGGCCAAGCATGTGTACAGTGAGGCGAGGCGGGTGCTGCGGTTCAAACACGTGTGTGACTCTGAACCCGCAGATGCCCTGAAGCTTCTGGGGGACCTGATGAACCAGAGCCACTCCAGTTGCCGCGACCTGTACGAGTGCAGTTGCCCCGAGCTGGACCAACTGGTCGAACTCTGCCTGTAAGAGTTGCACTTATGGATTATTTGATGATGATTAGTATGTTGATAGAATGTAAAATGGAGGGTAGAAGTGATCTTCTGGACCACAATCTAAAAACAATAGATAAGTGTACTAAATTATTGTTATTCTCAATCCACAGAAAGTCTGGAGCGGTTGGCTCTCGACTGACTGGAGCAGGCTGGGGCGGATGTGCCGTTTCCATGGTGCCAGTTGAAAAAGTGGATGTGTTTTTAAAAGCTGTTCGAGAGGGGTACTATCTGAATGACCCTCGGCGAGCCGCTTTGGAGAAACAAAGTCTGTTCGTCACTAAGTCAGGCGGAGGGGCTGCCATTTTTTTTGAGGAACAACTCTAGAGTTATAAATGAGATGGTTTTCTGAAGTAATTTTCTAACTTTATAAAACATCTATTCTCAATGGATTTGCAATGACAATAGATATAAGCGATAACTGCAGCCTTTTTTATGAGTTAATTGTATACGTAGTGCATCAATCAGCCTTTCTAAGTTCACTGATAAGATTTTGTACGCTAATTTTTTACAAGGAAAGTTGATAATCAGGTGCATTTTGAGGAGCATAAAGGGAACGTGTGTACAATCACAATAACTGCAAGTTGATGTTGAAAGTAAAAAATTTTTTTTATTATTAACCATATCATGATTAATTCCACAAATTAAGACATATTTATGGAATGTACAGAAAAAGCGTCTGTGTGAACAGGTTACAGTGGTTGTAGTGTTCGTCTGGAAGTTTAAGCCTGTGGGAAATAAGTAGAAAGCTCTGATTTAAGATCACGCACTGCACTTGGACTCTGTCAGCGAATAATGTCCACTTCATTGGGACTGCTTAGAGTCTGAGGTTTGATGCAACACAGAAGGATCTCAGTGCCTTTGTATCTCCAAATTTTTATTTTATTTTTTTGAATGACATAATGTTTGTTTAATTAACAATTTATACCTGACCATTGTTAAGGTGTAAATAAATTCAATACATTACTGTGTTTAGTGTGAAATATAACAAATGTGTTATGTTGGCTCATTTAACATGTTTTTATCACTCTGGCTACTCAAGTAGACAATTATAACAATTCGGCAATTCCTGCTTATTTCACTGTAAAGTTACGATTGTAATGCAGCTTCAAGGTTTTAATTTATACATATCGGTTTAAAAAACAAACAAACATCCAGCCACTGTAAAGGGGTACAGAATATGAGCTGAGGTACACTGTTTTTAACTTAAGGCTTTATCTGATTGTGCTTTTGTCTCTGTTGCATTGCTGCTGCTGTTTGTTGCCAAGATGTTCTCCTCAGGGGCACAGGCGACTTCATTCTTCCTTTTTACAACATTCTCAATCCAGTTCGAGTTTTGTGGTGAGTGGCCAGCAGGGGGAGCTGAACAGATGGTGCTCCTCCTCATGTTTTTGCCTGAGGTGATGAGTTCTCCAAAGCCCTGCTGGTGAGAGAAGGCATAAGCCGAGCGGTGCGAGCTTGTCCTACGAACACGCTTCAAACTCTCCTCCTGAGGGCCCCGTCTCTTTCTCGACTGTTGCAGATGACAGACCTGGTCAATTAAAAAGGATATAGCTACATGTAAAAAAAACAATGAAATTATGCCCTACACACCTTGTCTGTTTGGGTGGGAAAGAGCTGAACTTTCAAGAAGCGGACCACAAGTCCCGGCACCACACACAGCACAGCAGTGAGCAGGATCACCAACCAGACGTTCAACTCTGACAGGGTGTTGCGGGATGTACCTGCAATGATGATTAAGGACAATGCATTTTTCTTTTAATAAACATTGTTATTTTACTTGGGTAAACTAATGCTTATAATGGGGATTTTGCATCATGATTTGACCATTAGGACGCATCTAGAGAAGGACCGATCTAGAATCCAGAATCAAGGGTCTTGCTTGTAAATTCATAACCCATGAGACCACAGCTGTAACGGTCAAACTTGTCAACAAAGGAGAAATAAAAAAACAACTGTATTATAACTGTAATTAATGCAAGGCTTTTCCAAACGCAGGCTTGATACCGGCACATACTGAAAAATTTGTGCTTACAGCTAAAGCAAATTTTCTTTCTACACTTCCACATTTATTTAAACCTCCATAAGCAATAATCTTCTTCTCCATAATATACAAAAAAAAATAAGCTTACCCACAAATGGAAAATAGCTGGTGAAAACTCCAAAGATGCCATTACTCTGGATTGCAAACAATATAGCAAAATACACTGCCACACTTCCCCATATGAACATGTGGTTGATTGCTGTCCAGTAGTGCGTGTCAAGGCCAATCTAGAAACACATTAGAATGAATAGCACAAATACCTAACCCTTTTTTTTTTTTTATCACATTTTAATAGGCTCGTTTACCTGAACACTTACGACAAGGACCAAGGATGTTGCTATGGTAACAGCAAACGCTTGTTGATCGGAGAAGTTGGAGCCGTCTTTTTTGAGCAGAACAGAGAAGGCCCCATAAGGAATAAAGAACAGGAGGAAAGAGGTGCCCAGGCCCTGCAGGGTGCACAGGAAAAACTGACGCTTGTTGAACAGGAGGTTCAGCTGACCCGGTTTGTACAGACTTGGGTATCTCATGCTGTTTCTGTCATTCACATCCTGCGAGAAAGCCGGTTATTAGTTAATTGACAATTATTAATACAAACTTCTTAGGTTCCTGATCTTTACTTTAAACATACACATATTTGTTTAAGTCTTTGTAATTGTCGCCAACGGTTTGAACAAAGACTACACCTTGCTGATCTGTTACGCATTTGTAACACAGAAGAGCACAACCTTTAGACTGAATAACCCTCGACATGACTGGCTATGAAAATAAATGCCTATAAACACTTGGATATTACCTGATCGAACAGCCCCATGGCTATGACAGGCAAAGAGGTGAAGACTATGTTGAAAAGAGCGATAAACCACTGGTCATACACAGTCTGTGGAGGGAAAAAAACAGTTAGAAAAAGAAAAAAGAAAGAATTTAATGTGAATATACATGCTTCACCTGAGCAGAAAAGCCACAGAAGAACCCGTACCAGAAGTGCACTAAGGTGAAGGCAAAGTTCTTATAGAAGAAATAACGGAGAAAGTTACACATTCTGAAGTAGGACCAGCGGCCATGCACCAAGAGGAGGCGCTGTAGGTATCGGAACTGGGCGAAGGAGTAGTCTGAGGAGAGGACGGCCTGCATGCCCTCCTGACCACTGATCCCAACACCAATGTGAGCCACTAAAGTAGAAAACAAAACAGACATCAGAAATAATACAACGGTCCTATTCATCAAAAGCATGTGATGTAAAAAGAAAAAGGAAGATCAGTCACTCTTGATCATGCTGACGTCATTGGCTCCGTCTCCTATGGCCAGAGTGACTGCCCTCCTGTGCGTCTTGACCAGCTCCACCACCTGCGCCTTCTGCAGTGGAGTCACTCTGCAGCAGATCACTGTTTTACACAGACACGCCACGTCCAGCAAAAGTAGCTTCAGTCCAGGGTCCAGAGCATGGGCCTGTGGCAGAGACAATATGGTACTGTGAGAGCTGTGTGATATACAGTTTTGTTCTTTAATATTAGTTATCTGTGGGGTTTTGTACTTAAAGCTCATGAATTTCACTGATAGATGGAAAGAAAAATTGACCAGTAATTTTACTGTAAGTTATTCTTTGCAAAAAAACAAAAAACAGCGTTGATGGCTTTTGTCAATCGATAAAATTACATAACATAACATTAAAATGCATGTTAGTGGAAGTAATGATCATAATAATGATGCTCTGCCTCTCAACAAAATACCCCACTAGATGGAAAATATGAAAATAAAATATTTGCAAATACTATTTTTTAAAGTATATCAAATATTCTGAAATGTTCAACAAATTAAAAAATATTGAAATACAAACATCATCTTCGGACATTTATGATCCAATCCGACAACGTTTTATGCCCATCAGACTCTATCCTCCATCCCCTTGTGCGTGCAACACCTGGCAACTACTCAATGTAACAAAGCTCAGTGTGTGACAAGGGAGTAGCTCCGCTGTGTGAAAGCAGTCTTTAATGAAAATGAGATAGAGCTGGAGGAACAGCAGCTCTCAGCTCATTAGAGAGGCAGCTGTGTAAGCAGCCACTACACAAATGACAGCCAGTGAACCCTCTTTATAGCAAAGGTGAACCTGCAGGCAAAGCAACTTAATGAAATGCAAATGAACAGTGTAAATTACAATTTAAACATTGGCTTTCACACCCTCTTGACAAAACTCTGCTTTTAACCAGTTCACTAACTCTTCTCGATGGATAGGTCAAATTATTTTACCAAACATCTGCCTGCTACTGTATTCTTTGATAAGATCATCTAATTTTAGCTTGGCTTTGGACAACACAATAATTTGGGAGTGAATTGATTATGTGAGTTTTGACAGAAAACCCAAAAGGAGAGATGCGGTCAACCAGGTGAACCAATAAGAGTAACTCATGTCTTCTTACCAGACTGTTTCCATTGACGACCAAGGCGTACTCTGCGATGATGGCCTCCTCCAACACAGGGTGAGGGCACAGCTCAATGTCTGATTTTTCCACATCCGCTGCACTGCTCACTCGACTTAAGCCCAGAATGTGCTCCTTAGCACTTCTGTAAACACAATCCAGACAATCACTAAAACATAATTGAAATCATCTCTAATTACAAGACAACTGTGAGTACCAACTGAAAAAGCCCAACAAGAAGTACCAATGTGTACCTACAGTATACGTGCCATTTTACCTGAGCTGCTGTTGCACCTCCAGTTGTGTATTTCCTGAGATTATGAAGACCTCGTTCATGTCGTCACGCAGCATGTTGCATGAGTACCCAATGTTCATGGCTGTCTCTATGACACAAAAGGAATCAATATAGTATTAAAGAAGGACAAAGATCCAAGAATTCCAGAGAAAAAAAGAGTTGATATTCACCAAGTTTGTCCCCAGTGAGCACCCATATCTTAATATCAGCTAGACTGAGACAGGCGATGGTCTCTGGGACGCCATCTTGAAGTTTGTCCTCGATCGCAGTGGCTCCTAAAAGCTTCAACAGCGAATCTGCAGCTCAATGAGTTTAACATTTCCAAAATTAAATGGACAAAATAATATAATATAATATAATTCTACCTGCAGGTCCTGTTCGATCTCCTCGTACAGAGCTGCCAGCTGTTCCTCACGGTTCTCTATGATGGTGCTCGCAAACAGGAACTTCTTCATCCAAACCTCAAAATAATCTTCATCAAGGTCTTTGTAGGCGAGCGCTAATGTGCGGAGGCCCTCTCCAGCAAACTCCTGCAAAGAGGTAGAGGAAAAGGTCAAGTAAAAATCCTGTACTAAATAGTCACAAGAAAAAACACATAATCCCATGAGGCAGAATATTTACTCGTAGAGTCTGTTTGGTAGGCCTTTTATTACGATTTTTAACTTGAGACTCACACTAAGGTGCTCTGAGGTGTTGTCCATGAGCTCTATGCAGGATACATCGAGTCGCTCAAAGATGATAGTGTCCGCTCCTTTACAGTACAGTTTAATCTGGCCAAGTGGATTCCTGACTAAAAAACACAAACAAGACAACTTTATTCATACTTACTGATGAGTATTAATAAGTGGAAATGCTTTAGTAATTGTGTTTGTACATATTTTATCTTTGAAGTATAATGTCCTACCTATGACACTCATCCTCTTGCGCAGGTTGTTGAAGTCCAGTATGGCTAAGAGCTGGTACGTGACGGCCTGTCCCATCTCAAACACAGTGATGGTCTCTGGGGTCCGCCCTCGAAACACAAACCCAAAGTTTCGGGCCGCAGTGACAAGTGCCCCTTCGTCCGGGGACTGGGCCTGGTACAGCAAATCACCTTTAACAAAAGACCAAGCCGACATTAATAGAGTACATAGATAGATATACAGTAGACAGATCGTCAGGCAGATACCTTCACTCTTCTCCTCGGGCATTACAGTATGGCACAGGGCCAACAGGCGGAAGAACTCATGCACTGAACGTCCCTCCAGTTTCACAGCTTCAACCAAACTGCCATCATAGAACCTAAACGTTGTGTCTTGGAGTGGGTTGAAAGAAAAGTCCACACGGGTAGTTTGCTGTGGAAACAAACACATCAGAATCACCTTCTTCAACAACTAAGGGAAACTAAGAGGGAAAAAAAGTGTCCGAGGCACTCAGTAGGATAAAAGTCCACACAAAGGTATAACATTATGGACTATACTGTTGCCCATGAGACAAAACATGCTTCTAATGACCAGCTTGACACAGAAAATGCTATTTCTGCAGTGGGTAATCAATGAAAGGATTTGGATGAGAACCTAACCTGTTTAAATCTCAAATTCTGCTGACTTCAGTCACATCTCCAAGGAGACGAGCTGGAGACGTACCCTTTCCTGGTAAAGTTACAGTCATGTCTGAGGAGAGCTGAGCCACTCACAGCAAAGGCTCATGCTTGTTTGTACATTTATGAGTTTTTTTTTTTCAATTATGAAAATATCTCTAATAAAATAAATGTTTGTATTTCAATTGTATTTACTGGGTAAAATTCTACGCAGTGTGGCTTTAAGCAGGGGATCCCAGCGCGTTTCGGCCTTGTACGGTCTTCGTCAGGGCAAGTAATTTAAAACAACAGGTGTGTTAAATAACAAATGGGCATCGCGTGATGCTCCACCAGCCGACGGTGACCCCGAAGTAAACACGATAATGAAAAACACACATTTAAAATGACACCAGTAGAGGAGAGCATGTAGTAGAAAGAGATATCCATGTGAAAACAACATGCACAAATTACAATGTTGATTTCCACAAAACATGGATCAATCTACAGCATACAGAAAACAGGCAATACACAGTAAATAGCACTAATATGTACAAGGGACCTTATGAAACAAAATTAGTAGTTTGTATATATATTTTTTTATACGGTATATAAACGGTATCTGAAACCTACCTCCGTGATTTCCACTTTTTGGTGAAATTCATCATAAATGTCCCCTGGAAGGTAGCAAAATTAGTTGAAATAATAATAATATTAATAATAAAAACAATGAAAAATATATATTTTTTTCTTTTTCATTGTTTTTATTATTATTACTGACCATATGTCTGTCCATTGATGGAGCACTTGCTGAAAACCATGATGTTTTGCGTGAGTGTTCCTGTTTTATCGGAGAAGATGAACTCGACTTGTCCCAGCTCCTCGTTCAGCGTTGTGGTACGAGCCTCGGCTGGAGTGTCCTTAGCCCCAAAATACATCTTCCGGTCCCAGTTGATGAAGTAGCTGTGCCCGAGTCGCAAAACTTCAACACTAAATATAATTGAAGACATAATCAGACAGAGGTTTGTGCAGCTTATCCAATAAGCTGGTCAGTAATAATGGCTTGAGTTTATGAAGTAAAATTTTAAGCAGTGGAAAGCTTTCATGTTTCTAGTATTGTCTCTGTCCATACCTTACATACAGGGAAATTGGCACCACAGTGTTGAGGATGATTATGTAAGACCAGAAAGTGAGAAACCCTGAGAAGACTGCATTTGAGTGGGACTCATTGAAGGGTAAAAACACCTGGAAGTTTTTGCCCAAAATGCTCTCCCACACTGTGTTCCCAATGGCCAGGATCACTGCCATGCAAATCAGGAAACCAAAGATCTGCAAAAACACAAAGCAATTATATTTCCACTTCCCTGCCATTTTAGTAACAAGCCCAATGGAAAACACTTACCCACAAAACTAAAGTGTTCATCAACTTGTCAATACTTGTTCTTTTAAAGATTGTTTTTCCACAGTTCTGCATAAGTTTGGTTTGTAAACCTGTAAAAAGGACACAAAGTATTTCCACACATTAACTCAATAGACGGTGTAGTCAGTCAGTGGTAATTAGTAAGTAAGTAAGTAAGTAAGTGCTTTATTGTCATTGTACAAGTGTACAACAAAATAGTGTTCAGGTGTTAGTCCTGAGCTGCGCTGAGCCGCGCTGCCACTGTGTGTGGGCCTGAAGCCTGTATTAAACCAGAAAGACTGTACTGCATTCATTATTTTCAATCACAGCATATAACGGTGCCTCTCAACTAATCACCATGTGCTATTCATATAAATACTCTCTTTTAAGTTATTGTGCAACAACATTCCCCTGCACTGTTTTTACTCAGCAGCAGAGCCATCAGCCTCTTCAGCCTTTCTTTTCCTTCACCGTCACCAGATATTTCCCCAACAAATGCCCCATATTCTACTCTTATCTTTCATTTTCTTTTCCTTATGTTAACAAGGATCTTATGTAACTTCTAGTGTATAAGAATATATAGTAGAAGAAAAAGTGCATTGTATACGAAATGCGCGGTGTAGATAAAGTTGCCTTGCCTTGCTTCATGATGAAACCATAAGATACAGTACATTAGTCCTGACAAGGCAACAAGGCCTAATCCACCCTGAATGTATAGTTTTATATTCAGCTAACAAGAGGCAAGAAATTTGAAGCTCACCTGCGAAGATGACCATCCCAAAGCACCACTCTGTGTTCCTGAGCGCACAGCCCCGAAGCAGCATCTTTTCATTATCAAGAGGATATTTACAGTCTCTCCAAAACAAGGTCCCCGTAAACTTGTCAAGCTTGTTGTTTGGCGGCTCACAAATCACTTCCCCTGAGAGCAAGGGCAGCAATTGTAAGCACATAAGCAATTTAGAAAATAAAGGTTATAAAATTTAGTAAATTACTGTAGACATTACCATTAAATTTCACCAGTTTAGAAATGTCCGCTAATTCAGATGTGACAGTCAAAGCCTGGCGAACTTTAAGATTTGTTTCACTGTAGAACAAGAGCTATGTTATGGAAACATAGGTAGTATGCATGAATTTAAGCTCGACTGTACCAGAAAAGATGTTGTGGAAAATAAAGTAAATTTTACTTAAGTAAATTATAAAACCTTTATACTGTTGACCTGCTTTGATACCGTCAGCAAATTATTCAACATGAAAACCCCTTCCAGTCTCATTATGAGTCCGGCCTTCTGCAGTACGATCATAAGTTGTTGACGAAGCCTCTTGAGGTGAGAGGCCAAATGTCCTCATTACTAAAACAACCCAGTACAAATACTGGCTTTCCACAACTATATGAATTTTGAAAGACAAAATGAATATAAAATTGTTTCAAAATAAATAAATAAATAAACGAAACTAAAGCTGTCAGTGTCTACCAAGAAAATTGTCTTGAATCTGTGTCATGACATTTTACTAAACATGTACAATTATATGTATTACGGGCGCCTTTAAGAACCTTAAAGATACAGTGCCGTGAAAAAGTATATTATGCTCCCTTCCTAATTTCTTACATTTGTTTATATTTGTCACACTTAAATGTTTCCGATCATCAAGACAATTTTTATATCACACAAAAACATTCCCAGTGAATACAAAATGCAGTTTCCAAATGACTATCACATTAATAAGGGAAAGAATGATCCAAACCTCTCTGGCCCTGTGTGAAAAAGTAAATGCCCCCTCTCTCTGTGATTAGCTATAAATAACGAGAATGAGTTCAGTTTCACTGGCCACTCCCAAGCCTGATGACTACCAACTTTGTTGAATAAATGAAATATCTCTGTTAGACCCATCAGACAAATAAAGTAGGCTACAAAATCTCTTAAAAAAACCTATAAAGCCACGAAATGACTCCAAGAGTGAGACGCCGACTCATCCAGGAGGTCGCCAAAGAACCCAGAGCGACGTCTGAAGATCTGCAAGCTTCACTGGGCTCAGTCAAAGTCAGTGCTCAGGACTCAACTACAAGATAAACACTGAGCAAAAATGGCAAAAACCACTGCAGACTAATAAGAACACAACAGCTCGTCTCTCATTTGCTGATTCCCGAGACTTTTAGAGAAATGGTCTGACCAGGACCTGGACTGACCAGACGGAGGTTTAACTTTTTGTCATGTCTGCGACTCGTTACATCTGGCGTAAAAACAACACAGCATTTGATAAAAAACGCCATGTCAAAAGTCAAACACGGAGGTGGCGGTGCGACGGTCTGGGGCTGCTTTGCTGCTTCGGGACCTGGACAACTTGCTGTCATGATGAAATAATAAATTCTATAGTCTACAGGAACACTTGGAGGAGAACGTCCGGCTATCAGTTCAAGCGCTCTTGGGCCATGCAGCAGGACAAGGATCTCAAACAAGCAAATCCCTAGCGATGTGAGAAACTCATCACCAGTTATCGCAAATGCTTGACCTCAGTTATTTTTATTGACCTTTATTTAACCAGGACAGTCCCACTGAGATTAATCTCAGTTATTGACAGTTATTCATGCAAAGGGCGGCCCAATCAGTTATTAAGTTCAGGGGAGCATTTATTTTTTTCCACACAGGACCAGAGAGATTTGGATTCTTCTTTCCCTCAATAAATGTGATAATCATTTGGAAACTGCATTTTGTAGTCAATGGGAATGTCTTTGCTTGATATGAAAATGACTTGAGTAAGTGTGGTAAATATAAACAAACGTAAGAAATCCGGAAGGGGGCATATGTCACGGCGCTGTATTTAGTTTCAAAAGGAAAGAATATGTTGTTTCAAATTCTAAATTGCTCTGGCCTCATATTTCATCACTTTAGACTTGGATTTGTGGTAAATCACTTAGTGTCAGACTAACCCGTCCAGCTCTGAAGTCTCTACATAGCACAGTCCATTAGGCTCACTACTACAGAGGAGGAGGATATCAGCCTATGGGGAAAAGAGAATGGTTATGACTGGGCCACAACTTATATATAGTTTACATTTATAAACAAGCTGATATCAGAAAGGCTATAAAAAGGAGTTTGGCAAACAACTTACTGTAACAAATTGGTTATTTTCTAGTTTAATGATATCACCCACTCGAACGTTCATCCATTTTTCATTCTGTAAACTGTATAGACAACATTATGAATTTTGTTTACGTGACAAAATCAAACACAAAGAAAACTATAAATTGACTTTATCAATTTAATTCATTGTGCGTGTGTGTGTTTTAATGAGGAATGAATTGTATATTATAATGCCCTAATACCTTCCTCTGATGAGAACTTGTGACTGGCGGTTGTTCATGTTTTGGTCACTTCGATGACGAAACTGAAATATACAATTAAAATAAACCTGAAAGATTCCTATAACAACACATCACAATATAACTACAACGTACAAAGTCATCTGCGGCATCTTTGACTGCAGTGATGGCCAGCACCAGCACCAAAGGCACAATGGTTGTGAACCAGGACAGTGAAGAGATTTTAGGTATTAACTGGAGCACATAAAGTCAGATTACTATAATCAAACCTTTTTGGCATCGCTTAAATGAAAGGGCACACTTACTTGCAGTATCAGCAGGACTATGAAGTAAGCATTGGCCACCCTTTGTAACTGCTCGAACAAGTTGACGGGCAGAAAAGTAAAGATGTTGTACTTTGAAGTTTTGATTCGGTTGTCCTTAACAATAAAATCACATGATTAAAAAATAGATAGCAGACTCATCACTATATCAAATAATTACTGTCTGTTTTACTTACTGTGTATGAAAACTTGCCATTATATTCTCGGTCATTGGCTTTTACACGGCGCTCTTTTTCTGCAATAAAACAGTGACAATCAAGTGGTAATACAGTTGTGCTCAAAAGTTTGCATACCCTGGCAGATTTTTTGTTTTTTTGAAAGAGTTAAAGTTATATGAAAGATGACACAAAATGATTTTTTTCACTCATAGTTAGTGGTTGTGTGAAGCCATTTATGGTGAAACAATTGATATTGCTATTTTTAAATCACAATAAAAAAGAAAGTACCAACATGACTGACAAAAGTTTACATATCCCATTTTTTAATACTGTGTATTTCCCCCTTTTACATCAATGACAGCTTAGAGTCTTTTGTGGTAGTTGTGGATGAGGTTCTTAATTTTTTTGGATGGTAAAGCGGCCCATTCTTCTTGGCAAAAAGCCTCCAGTTCCTGTAAGTTCCTGGGCTGTCTTGAATGAATTCCACGTTTGTAGTGCTTTAGATCAAGGAACCATTCACGCTCATTTTGGAGGCATTAAGGAGTGCCTTGCCCAACAACACAATGGTAGAATAAAATGGAGAACCACCACCCTTTTACGTTTTCTGCCAACTGGAGATAGGCCGATATTTGTACTTTTGAGGCCTTGAAGCTTCAGCGCTGAAAGATATTTGACTGAATGAGATCCACAACAATTGTTTTGTGTCCATAATGGCTGGACTCTTGCCACTGATTTTATTTTCCTTTACTGAAGCATAACTTTGCACTGTATTCACATTAATTTAGTTAATAATAAATTGATGCCATGTCTTTCTCTAAGCCCGACACTTACAGTTAAAAATGTGAACGTTGTCTGGACCTGCCTCTAACTTGGAAGTGACAAATTCTATGCATGTCAGACCTTTATTGTAATTGTCTTTCATAACAGTTCCTTCGTCAAGCCCGGTCATGTACAAAACCACCTCAGCACAAAATAACAATGAACTGCCTGGAGATGGTCTAGTTACACACTTCCCAGCCAGATCAAAATGTTGTTGAATTATGCATGAATCACCCAAGCGACCGACAAACAACAAGCCAAATCTTCTCACACAACAGACAGCAGAAAAAACGTCAATTATTTAGCAAGTGCAATGGGCAGGGTCTGTTTAAACATATCCTTATTGGTGCAATGATTGTAATAAGAAATCTATAAGATAAAATAAAAGACCACGAGCAGTTCTACAATTGGAAACCTGTAAGGTTTTAGAGGAAAAATAAAATTAACTAACGAAAAGTGAAAGAAAAAACTGTAAGTGAGAAAAATAGGTGTAAAAACTGTCAAATTGAGCAGTAATGGCAAGCACTGTCGTCCGAGTCCTGAGAGACCTTGGCATCAATACAGGACATTTATACCACATAACCTACTAACCTAACCTGTATTTGTTAAATAGTCCTGTACTTCTCTTTGCTCTCATGCCTTGATAACATACATTTTGTGTAGCATTTTAGTTTTCAGAAGAGCATAGCGTGTTCTTACCTATGTGAGTTTTTCTCCTCCAGAATGCCATGTTCCTCTGGGACGTCCAGAGGGCTTCCCTAACACACAAGGTGCATTTCATTTTCATCAACATTTTTTGTGACTGCATAGTGAATGGTGCAATGTAAATCATTTGATTAAGAGGTGTTTCTCTATAGTAAAACATCGTCAAACATTAGGCGTTACTCCCATATAGCCTAAGCCAAGTAAGTGACAAGTTTAACATTCCTACCTTGTTCAATTGGCCCCACAACTCGTGTGTCTCCATGTATCCATGGATTTAGTGGTCAATGAACAGTGAGCTGCACATGCCACACAGATCTCTCCACAGCGCATGGCTTTCTCTACAGAGCCAGGTGCCACGCGAGGCGCCATGTAGAGACACTGCTGCCACGAAAAGGCGCTAGTTGTGGCCATATACCGCCTTTGCTCTGCCCAATCCATAGACTGTAAAAAAGAAGAATCCCGTCAGACCTTGGAAGCTAAGCGCCTGGTCGGTACTTGGATGGGAGACCGTTTGGGAACACCAGGAAGCCTGGCGAATGTAGTGAGTGGTTGGTGGTGGTCGGAGGGGCCGATGGGCAGACTGGTTGCCTTGCTTCCGTCAGTCTACCCCGGGGCAGCTGTGGCTACAATAGTAGCTTACCACTACCAAGTATGGAGTGAATTAATAGTGCAATGTAAAGCGTCTTTGAGTGTCCAGAAAAGCAATCGGAGGGGACTAACACGCGCCCTGGAGAGCAGAGCATCACTCACTGAGCTGAGGAGAGGTGCGCGTGTGTGGCAGCAAGGTCTATCCTATTACAAAAAGTTATTTTGGTACTACAGGGCGGATTTATTTGTAACAAAAACAATAATAAAGAACATGAAAACCAATTATTGACTGCGGAAAGTTCCGCAGTCAATCAATTATGTCAATGGACATGACTGACAACACTTATCGCCTATACTGTATACCCCAATTGCTCCCCTAAATATGCCTTTGCATTTAAGTCATTTTCAAAGTTGCGCGAGCCCTTAAGCCTATTCCGCCCTCCCCCGGCGCGCTGATGACCTTATGTAATCGAGATAGACTATTGCTAAGGAAAAGTGCACTATAGGCCTATCAGTCACTGTTATCTGCACAGGAGCAGCAGCAGTTGCTCAGTTGGTAGATCATTCACCAAAAGGTTGGCAGTTCTACCCCAGCTTCCGTCGTGCATATTGTCATTGTGTCTTTGGGCAAGACACTTATACCAACTTACTTCTAATGTATAGATGACTTGTGTACAAATGTGAGTGTGAATTTTTGTTTTGTTGTTGTTTTTACAGAACTTTAAAATAAACTTGCTGAGAATGCTGCTCTTACCATCTTCAAATATGACGTAATAACGTAATAAATACAGGAACAGAATGGCATGACATTACATTTATGTACACTATTTGTGTGGAGTGCATTTTACATATCATTTATGTATTTGTTCATTTATTCATAATTGGAACAGAAATGATATTAATTCTGCTTCATTTTATTTCTCATAAAGATCTTTCTGCACAGATACCTCCCCACATAGACAAATGTCCACATGAACAGGAGACAGGTGGAGAGCAGAGCAGCGATGACGTCCAGAGAGTGATAGGCAGCCCAGGACAGTGTGACGGAGTGGGACTTAAGGTGAGGTGCTCCTTTGTGTCTGATCACAAACTCGATCCAGAACACAGCCTGATCCATGGGGCTGAGGGGCTGGTCTCTGTGCAGCCTGGACAACCTCTTCATGTTGTCTGTGTAGGACGCTTCATTCAGGACAGTCTTTAAAGCGTCTCCCAGCACCTGCCTGTCCACCGTTGCAATGTCCAATATCATTGCCCCTCCCTTGGACTTTAGTCGGGACAGGTTTTCAGGCTGGTCAAAGAATAAAGGCAATCCTATTATTGGGACTCCATGGTAAATGGCCTCCTGAACTCCATTCGTGCCTCCATGAGCCACAAACACTCTGGTTTTGGGATGTCCCAACAGGTCGTTTTGAGGAAACCATTCCACCAGTAAAGTGTTGTTGCCCAGATTGGCTGGCCTCTTACCCAAGTATCGCCAGATGACCTTCTGGGGCAGCTGGGCGAAGGCCGCAGCGATCTCCTCAGTGATGTGTGCAGGGAGCTTGGACACTAAAGTCCCCATACTCATCAGTACAACACCATGGGCACCAGAGCTCTGGACAAACTCCTCCAGGTCAGCAGGGAGCGCTTTAGGAGGCTTGCACTGAAAACCACTCATATAAACCACGTTGGGCATCGTAGGACGGGGGTATTCAAAGATAAAATCATTTCTCATCAGCCAAATATCAGCATCTGAGAAAAAAGCTGTGTAATCTACATCAGGACCAAAGTACTTCTTCAGTATTGGTTTGTACACAGGTTCAGAGATAGTGGATAACGCATATTTTCCCAAGACAAAACTAATACTGTTTTTGAATCTTTGAAAAAATGTCATTTTGTCAGTCAGCTCTGTAGCAGTGAAAGGCACATAGGACAGAGGCGAGGGGGCGATGCTGAAGTGAGCTTCCCCTAAAATAGTCCATCTGACGTTATAAATCAGGGGGATGTGGAGGTATTTAGCCAGGATCGTTCCTCCTCCGATACCGGGGTCAGTCAAAAGCACATCATACTGGGCGTCTCTGAGCCTTTGGATCAAGACTTTATCTTCAAGAATCTGAATTGTTACCTCAGCACTGAGCGAATGAAAATGGTTAAACTGCTCAACCACTAAAAGCTCTGTTTGAATGTGAGCACACATACGAGACCAAAAAGATCTTGGATTAGCCTGTAGCCTCAACTCCAGCTGTTGGGATAAAAACCCCTCGAACGCTTCCTTAAAGCTGGAGCTGGGTATACTTATTGTGGTATAGAGAGAAGATTTCTCTTTAATGTACCAGCTCTTGTCCATGCGCAACACCGTGAGTTGGTGACCTCTGGCATGGAGCTGCTCCACGATAATTTTCATGTTTATCCAGTGACTGCCATCCAGTGGAAATACAATGATCTTTCCTCCCGACACCAAGTACAAGTGCAGGAGCAGCAGAGTAAAGGGGATCAGTATTTTCATGATGATATCCCCAGTTACCTTGAATAAGAAAAAAAGAAAGAACACTTTATTTTACACTACCCTTGATACAAATGGTATTTATCTATCTAAAGGGACAATGCATTTACAAAAAAGTGCAATATACTTAAAAAATGCAGGATGATTAGCTCAAGCTAGATTCCATCCTAACAGGGGACACAACACACTCAGGATAGCAACAATCAGTCAACATATTCTGCACATACAATGAACAATGTAATGTGGTTTGTAACAATCTGTACCTTGTACTTACCTACTACATTGGTACAAGTTATTGAAGATTGTTACAAAGCACATTCAGCTGTACTAAATGTGGTTGGTATCAAGGGTAAGCGCTACCATCCGGAAGATATGTTAACAAAAGCACATGTAATTGTAGTAAATATCTTCCTAAACAACCACATGTATTTAATCACTTACCTATCTGCTCAGTTCAATGAACCTCAGCTCAAAGATAACGGTGGTTGCCAATGGTACCTCTAAAAAAACACGACGATACTCTAAATTTAGTCCACCAAAACTGATTAACACCAGCCAGTTGCATAGGCCGGGTGGATTTGTTGCACAGGTTCAGGCAGACTCTTCAGCCCATCAGGACCAGTCAGGGCCTGCGTAAAGTTTTGCAGGTTTTCATAGTGAAGCAAACTGTGTCAAAAGGGCCATCTAGTGTGCAGTTAGTGTCATAGCACTCCACATGAGCTCTGTTGTTTACCTGATGAGCACCAGACATTTCATAAGGTGCAGGTTTACCTACATTTTGCTACATTTATATGTTTGAAGGAAAAATTAACTTGGTTACATTTTAATTACGTTTTAATCAAAGTTCTTATAAAGAATGTGGGATGATGTTAAATACAAACAAAAATAATAATAACAGTTAAACAAAACAAAGACGGCGTTATTTTGTAGAACAGCGAGTGATACGTGGGTTTGGAGCAGACGGGCTCATCTGATGCTCAGCCCTTTGTTGTTGTTCTCACGCTAACATGCGCGAGATCCGTGGAGCAGCTCCACTGCGCGGCCGCACTCCGCCCTGACTTCCCCTCTGCCCGCGGCCTGCTGCTGAGTGCGATGAGCAGAAGATGTCGGTGTCGGGGCTGAAGGCCGAATTGAAGTTTTTGGAGTCAATTTTTGACCCAAATCACGAGCGATTCAGAATAATCGATTGGAAACCAGATGAACTTAGTTGCCAATTCAACGTAACAGGAGAGAAGCTGCTTATCATTCACTGCAACATTACGGTGAGTCCAGGCCAGCTCTGCGCACTGCTAACCGAGGCATCACTGCGCGGCTGGTTCCGTGTTTACCGTCAACTGCGATTAAACTGTGTATTTCTCTCATTTATTGAACCATTTACCAACTGGGTTTGAAAGTGATGGGTAGATTAGCATTTCGATGAAGCTGTAATGCTACATTTGCGCTAAAAGTGCTACATTTAACGGCGATTCTGAACGACGTCGCGGCAGATTTCGCTAGTAGCCCCGTCTGTTGGTGTAACGATACCGCTAGCTCAGCTCTGCTTGTTAGCTAAATAACTGCGTTATAATTGCTCTTATAGCTTTGACAGCAGCAACTCTCGATCGGATTGGATTTTGGCCTCCGTGTGCTCTTTAATAACCTTAAGACATCTGGAGACGTTATCAAAATTGTTTTGTCCAAGTTTGGCATGTCTGAACACAGTAATAAAGGCTACTCCTCTACTGCGTTGTGGCATCTCGTCAGTCTGTGTTTTGCATTTTCACAAACCTTATTGTACATCAGCGTATGATTAGGATAAACGGAACACCTCCGTGGTGCTATAACTTCAACATACAATCGAATAGAATCAATACTTCAGTGAGATCATTGTTTTAGTCTTTCGTTCCCACCTAAATGTCAGGTTATCCCTTTTTATGATGCATTACTTGAATAAGAACTAATCTAGAGCAGGGCTTAGCTTCTCATTTGATATTTGCTCTGATAAGGTGACAGCCCCAACATTTACATGACAAATCCCTTTCACCAGAGCAGAATGCACATTAAGCTTTTACTATTCAACTCATTGTTTTTTATATTTAAACAAAGACCCCCCCAGTTTCTATTGAGTATTTCTTTCACATCCATTAGCTCTCTCAGCGTACATTTAAATAAAAAATATATATATTCTTTATTTAAATTACATTTATTCTAAATATCAAATACGTGCATTAATGAAATTAAACCCAACCTTTTTTCTTTTCTTTTTTTTTGTAAATAAAGCAACATAATCCAATCAAATTCAAATATCTCTTTGCCTTTTCAATATTTGTGAGATATATTCCCACAAATTATATTTTACTCATGCACTGCTGTAAAAGTATTATTTTACAAAAAAGTAGAAGATTCCAAGAAGAAGAATGTTGGACTGATTATGTGTCCATTAATGAGCAGTTAAATAAACAGCCCAGCCCTCGAAGAAACAACTCATCCATGCATTTGTCTCCAGCAGCTACTGTAACGGCTGCTCACCGGCCTTTCTAAACGACCATATTAGTCCAGTGCTCCGGTCTCTGCACTGGCTTCCTGTCACTCAGAGAATAGAATTTAAAACAGCTCTGCTTGTGTACAAGTCTTTTCATGGTTTAGCTCCAACGTACATTTCTGACATGTTAGAGCCGTATGAACCATCTCGGGCCCTGAGAACTTCAGGGAGGGGTCTCCTGGTGGTTCCCAGAGTCAATAATAAACACGGTGAAGCTGCGTTTCAGTTTCATGCAGCTAAAATCTGGAACAGTCTTCATGAGGATGTGAGACAAGCCTCAACTCTGACAATGTTCAAATCTAGGCTGAAAACAGCTCTTTTTACCCGTGCATATGAAAACTGAAAGTATTTTATCTGCACTCTAGCCTTTTACTGTAATTTAGTAATTTTTATGTTGATGTTTTATTGATTGATTTGATCTGTTTTCTTGTAATTTTATGTAACTGTGAAGCACTTTGAATTGCCTTGTGTATGAATTGTGCTCTACAAATAAACTTGCCTTGCATTATAATATAGTGAAAGCAATAAAAGCTTTCTGCTCTTATAGTGGTTTTATAATATACTTAATAAGTTCCTTGTGTAAAGTTAACCCATCATATCCCGTCAGCTCTACATACCAATCAAGCTTTAGTCGCACATTTGCCATCCTGCAGTGTGTCTTTGTTACACCACAGCAGGTTACAGTGTGCATAGGTGTCTGAGCTTTGGCATATCTGCAAATTGCCTTCGACTTTTGATAAACCTAATGAAGTATGACATGGTTGGCCCAAATCATTGACTTTACATGTGCTGTTGTTTATCAGGAGTCGTACCCATTGACGCCACCAATATGGTTTGTTGACTCTGATGACCCGAGCCTGGCTGAAGTTTTGGAGCGACTAGAAGAAGTTAGAAAAGGAAGCACATTGGTAAGTTCTAGAAAAAGGTTATTCCAAACAATTTTCTTTTGCATTTTAGCCTCAACAATGGCATTGCCGAGGGATTGATAAAAATAATAATTGTGTATTTTCATTCGGTTGATGAGTGACTTTTAAGCAAGTCTTCATGATGCTTAGGTGAAATCAAAGCCCCAAGAATTGCTTGGTAATGATGTAGGTGAAAGGTTGATTGCTATAAAAAATGTGGAACGTAACCGAAAAGGAAATCGGGATAAACCGCAAGATGACTTAAACTAAACCAAATTTGAATACTTTTAATGAGATATAATACAGACAGGATATTGCATTTGCCAACTTTGCAATAACTTTTTTTCTATTTTGTTGCAGCTTCTTCAGCAGCTAAAGCGGCTAATATGTGATTTGTGTCGACTGTACAACCTGCCACAACATCCAGATGTGGAAATGCTGGATCAGCCGCTACCAGCTGGCCCCATCATACAAGAACGAAAGGTGAGCTTTAGCCACACATTTGCTAATTGAATTTATTCAATTTCATGGCCTGACATTGTTTCATTCATATTGCAGCACGGGCCTTCAGACGAGGTGACGTCTGAGGAAGAGGAGGAGGAAGAAATGGCAGAGGTTTGTTTAAGTTTTTTTTTCCTTTTTTGACGGGTTGAAAACATAACACTATATCTACTGATGGATGAAGGGAATTACAACACAGCATCTCTCAGACGATGCTTATAAACATTATTTCACAAAGTTGATATTTTGGTTGATACCAAAAATAGTGGGACAGAAAGCACAATGATTGATTAAGATAATGATATCTGGATCAGGCACCTCCCAAACTGCAGTTTCTGTTTCTGTTCTGCACCAGTCACCATCTGTCAAAATTGGTCCAAAAGCGGAGACCTGATGACCTGTGATGCACAGGTGATCGGATTGACTAGCCTATTAAGTAGTAAAGAAGTTAAGGTCATTAAAGTTGTTGCCTGTTGAGATACACTTCAGGCAGATGGTCAGGTGTTATGGTTATGCATATAGGTATGTACTTACAGTGAACAGTTTCATTAATGTATGTCCAATCTGTAACAGCAGGATATTGACCTGGACCAAGACCTGGACCATTACGACATGAAAGAGGAGGAGCCTGTGGAAGGGAAAAAATCTGAAGACGACGGCATTGAGAAAGAAAATCTTGCCATTTTGGAAAAGATCCGCAAGAACCAGAGACAAGATCACTTAAATGTACGTATGTTCAATATCGTTGATGCTGTATAGCTGTATATCATGCAGAGCTTAGACTAACTTTTCCACTAGTTGTACAAGAGCAACATATCAGAATCAGAATCAGAATCAGAATTCGTTTTATTGCCAAGGTTTGTGAACAAGGTTTACAAACTAGGAATTTTACTTGGTGCAAACGTGCGACATAAAACATATAACACAGAATTAAGATAAAAAAATAAGCTAAGAACGTTAAACTATAAGGTTATAAGGGCATGCATAAAATAAAAAATATTAAATAAATAAGATAAAATAAAGTGACATATGTTAAGACAACAACAATTTGACAATGAACAACAGCGGTTGTATATACAGATGTTTTGGCATTTAAAGTGGTATTAAGTGTTTAAAGTGATAAAGTGATAGCAGCGGGTCTAAGTGTGGACACACTGCAAGTGCAGATACATCCATGAGTCTGTGACTGAGCTACAGAGACTTGTATTTGTTCATGAGTCTGATGGCGGAGGGGAAAAAACTGTTCAAGTGGCGGGAGGTATGGGTCTGGATAGACCGTAGCCTCCTGCCTGAGGGGAGAGGGGTGAATAGTCCGTGTCCAGGGTGAGAAGGGTCAGCTGTGATCCGACCCACACGCCTCCGGGTCCTGGAGGTGAACAGGTCCTGGAGAGATGGGAGCTCACAGCCAATCACCTTCTCTGCAGCACGCACAATGCGCTGCAGACGGTGCTTGTCCCGTTCTGTAGCGCCGGGGAACCACACGGTGATGGAGGAGGTGAGGATGGACTCGATGATGGCCGTGTAGAACTGCGCCAACATCTTGGTTGGCAGCTTGAGTTTCCTCAGCTGCCGCAGGAAGAACATCCTCTGCTGGGCCTTCTTGATGAGGGAGCTGATGGTTGGCTCCCATTTGAGGTCCTGGGTGATGGTGGTGCCCAGGAAACAGAAGGAGTCCACGATGGAAATGGGGGTGGAAGAGTCTGTCAGGGCAAGGGGGGACGGTGGGGCTGTGTCTTTCCTAAAGTCCACGATCATCTCCACTGTCTTCTGGGCGTTCAGCTCCAGGTTGTTGTGGCTGCACCAGGACGCCAGCCGTTCCACCTCTCTCCTGTAGGCGGACTCATCACCGTCCGAGATGAGCCCGATGAGGGTGGTGTCGTCCGCAAACTTGATCAGTTTAACGGTCTGGTGGCTGGAGGTGCAGCAGTTTGTATACAGGGAGAAGAGCCAGGGGGAAAGTACACAGCCCTGAGGAGTTCCAGTATTTGTAGTCCGAGTGTCCGAGACGATCTTCCCCAGCCGCACGTGCTGTCTCCGGTCCGTCAGGAAGTCGGTGATCCACCTGCAGAGGGAGTCGGGCACGCTGAGCTGGTAGAGCTTGTCTCGTAGCAGTTCAGGGAGGATGGTGTTGAAGGCAGAGCTGAAGTCCACAAACAGGATCCTGGCATAGGTTCCTGGTGAGTCCAGATGCTCCAGGGTGAAGTGGAGGGCCAGATTGACTGCGTCGTCCACAGACCTGTTGGCTCTGTAGGCGAACTGCAGCGGGTCCAGGAGGGGGGCGGTGATGTCTTCTCATTGGTCGCACTAAGACATGCACTAAGTCGCACGTACAAATTTGCTTCCCCAAAAACTGACTGTCCACTGTATGTCAGTGGGCAGTTTACGCAAGGCATTACGGTAAAAAGTCAAATAAGCAGCGTCTAGACAAGCTTAATTTCACCCATGGTACGAAACACACACAAATTGTCACTCGGACAAACATCTGACAAACTACAGCATCTTATCATTTTGTAGTTTAGAGCTTTGTTGTGTCAAATATCATATGTGTTTAGTGATTCCACCTATTACTTTGTATGTTTACAGTCTGGCTTGTTGCAGGGGGCCGTGTCGGGCTCTGTGCAAGCCTCAGACCGCCTGATGAAGGAACTCAGGGAGATCTACAGGTCACAGAGTTATAAGACAGGTGACCGACTTCACTGCTTTGGCGGTAATTTGCAGTTCCCTAAAATATCTTTGTATCTTCACAGGTATTTATTCAGTTGAATTAGTTAACGACAGCCTATATGAATGGCACGTCAAATTAAGAACGTAAGTGATTCAGTTTAGCTGTGTAATTTATCATTATTTAGTCATATTTAAGTTATGACATTTGACCCATTGCTGTGGTTTACAGGGTAGATCCAGATAGTCCATTACACAGTGACTTGCAGGTCTTAAAAGAAAAGGAGGGAGTGGACTACATTCTGCTAAATTTCTCTTATAAAGTGAGTCATTTGACAACATTTGTAAAAAAAATAAAATAAAAAAATCTGCAGAGGGGTATAATGCTTCATTGATAATCATTTTTTTTCAGGATAATTTTCCATTTGACCCACCTTTTGTACGGGTAGTGGCGCCTGTTCTTTCTGGAGGGTGAGTTTTTCTTTTCTAAAAAATAAGACTAAATGATTTTGGAAAAATGTCTAATTGTGAATAGATTAGTAGTTTAATGTACTTGTATCTTTTCCTTCAGTTATGTTCTCGGAGGAGGGGCTTTGTGTATGGAGCTTCTCACTAAACAGGTATGGGATCCCGTCATGCAGCTTATCATTCAACATGAGGGTTTATCTTTCAGTCAGTTGGTGTATTATGTACTACTATGTTTCAGGGCTGGAGCAGTGCCTATTCCATAGAATCTGTCATAATGCAAATAAATGCAACCCTGGTCAAAGGAAAAGCCCGGGTGCAGTTTGGAGCCAATAAGGTGAACATACTTAAGTTGTTGTTACACGTTGTTTGTGAATATGTTGTAGATAAAGGTGACATTTTCTAATAAAAGGCAATTCTGTTTTGTGTTTTAGAACCAGTACAATCTTGCCAGAGCACAACAGTCATACAAATCCCTTGTGCAGATTCATGAAAAGAATGGTAAGTGACAATATCAGTTATACCTGGTCAGAAAAGGTGGGAGGGCACCTGGGTAAAAAAACAGCAATAAAACCAAACCAAATGTTGACGGTCTGCTCTGATTCAATTGACTTTAGACTGCTTGTCAATTAGGGTGATAATGGCTTAGCATGATTTTTAGATCTCGATTTCATCATACAGTGGCGAGAGAAAGTAAGTACACCGTCTAGAATTTCTGCCTAAATTGGTCACTAAATGTGGTTTGATCTTCTGCCTGAACTAATACCACCCAAACATTTACATTATATCATGTTTTTATTGGCAATAACATGTAAACATTCACAGGAGAGCGTGGAATAAGTAAGTACACTGCCTGGCTAACTATCCTCGAAGAGCAAATTAGACAAATTTAGAGTCTGGTGTGAGCCAAATTGAAGCTGCCCTGGGCCCTGAAAAACACACACTATTGAAGAATTGTCCCTTGCTGAGAAGCATTGTCTCATGTGCACCATGCCTCGCTCAAAAGAGCTCTTTGAGGACCTACAATCAACAATAATTGATTTGTATAAAGGTGGAAAAGGTTACAGAACCATCTCTAAAGTCTTGATGTTCAAAAATCCACGGTTAGGCATTTTTTCTATAAATGGAGACAGTTTGGCACTGTTGCTTCACTTCCAAGGAGTGGCCGTCCTCTAAAGATGACTCCAAGGGCACAGAGCAGAATACTTAATGAGGTAAAATAGAACCCGAGAGTGTCAGCTAAAGACTTACAGAATTCACTGGCACATGCCAACATCTCTGTCAAATCATCTACTATATGTAAAACATTGAACAAGAATGGGATTTCTTGGGAGAACGCCATTGTTCTTCAACAACACATTTCTGCAAGTTTGACGTTTGTGAAAGAGCACTTGGATGCTCCACAGCACTACTGGCAAGATATTCTGTGATTTGATGAACCCAAAGTTATTTGGTTTGGGAGAAACACACAATTGAATAGTACATCGACATCAAAACCCTCTCCTCACTGTGA
Organism: Proterorhinus semilunaris; assembly: GCA_021464625.1. Classification (NCBI taxonomy): domain Eukaryota; kingdom Metazoa; phylum Chordata; class Actinopteri; order Gobiiformes; family Gobiidae; genus Proterorhinus; species Proterorhinus semilunaris. The sequence goes on along the minus strand of CM038356.1, from coordinate 22,141,167 downwards.
GGTATGGTGCAGGGAGAATCATGGTGTGGGGCTGTTTTGTTGCCTCAGGGCCTGGACAACCTGCTCTCATCAATGGAAACATTAATTCACATGGTAGATCAAATAAAGATATTTTTGCAGAAAAAGCATTAAAAAAAAAGTGTATACAAATCAACTGTCCAACAGCTGAAGCTCAACAGAGGATGGGTGCTGCAACAAGACAATGATCCAAAGCACAAAAGCAAATCCACTTCAGAATGGTTTCAGAAGAATAAAATGCGTGTTCTAGAAAGGCCCAGTCAAAGCCCTGACCTAAACCGGATTGAGATGCTGTGGCATGACCTCTAGAAAATCCATCACACCAGACATCCATTGTTGTGCACGTCTAATCTGCAACTACAGGAAACGTCTGGTTGAAGTCATCGCTGCCAAAGGAGGGTCAACCAGCTATTGAATCGAACAGATCACTTACTTATTCCACGCCATCTTGTGAATGTTAACATGTTATTGCCAATGATTAATATGATTAAATGTTAGGGTGGTATTAGTTTAAGCAGACACTGTTTAATCATTCCTGTGATTTTGATGAAGATCAGACCACATTTAGTGACCAATTTAGGCAGAAATGTGAGAAATTCCAGACGGTGTACTTACTTTTTCTTGCCACTGTGTGCACATAGCTTTAGTTACATCTTAAAGGCTCTATGAAGATATCTCTGCTGGCTCTAAAGGTTTATAATGCCTCTTTTTCAGAGCAGGATTAGTGGGAAGGGGGCAGAGATTGGATTTTTAATGTGAATAATCCATAGTTTGCTGTAAATATGTCATGGTAACGGTGCATCATGGGTTGAGACAGGTGTTCTACTGTCTATTTTCATTTCCAGGCTGGTACACACCTCCCAAAGAAGACGGATAAGGAGTTCCTTTCACTATGCACTGGGAAAACGTCTTTGGGTCAAAATCTCCTTTTTTCTTCTTTTCTTTTTTTTTTTTTTTTTACACCATAATTCCCCTGACACGCTGGGATTATATCATCACCTATACTTGTGGATGCATCTCGTCGGCTCAAGTATTCGTTTGTTTGCTCGGGGAAAGACTTCTGAAAAGAACTCATTGCTTGTCCTCCCATTATTGGAAAGAGGTGGGTGATGTGAGGGCACACCACGAGTCCTCATTTGTCTTTTAAAAACACTTCTCTTAAAGGGGGAAATGCTTTTTTTTTGTTATTGCTGCTTTGACAAACTGGGCTCCATTAACAGTCAGTCAGTTACCCCAATGTGAAACGGGACAAATACTGAAGCTCTTAAAGTGACACCTCACAAAATCTGTTTATTTTTTATTAACGTTTTTTTTCTTCTCTTTTTTTTGTTTTGGAAATTAACAGGTACACAAATATTGTTTTAGAAATGTGATCTGACTTTGTGTTATTTGAGCAGCCTAGACAAACTACATAAGCCAATTTTATGTTTGTTTTTTTAAGGCTTATGTTTTAAATTGCGATGACTTGCCACTCATTGTGTTATAACGGGCCAAATTGAATCAAATCATTTACATCAGCGAATCCAAATATCCTATTAGTCCTACAAAACAGTTGTTCAGATCTCAAAAACCTTGTGGCATCTGTCCAATCAAAGAGCTACTTTTGCCTTCTTCTTTTCCATGTTTGTTTCACCCAGAAACTCCATCGTTACATCTTTACTGTGAAGGCTTCAGGTGTAAAGGCGAACTTGGTGCAACAATTAAAACTCCACACCCTAGTTGTATATGTGCATTAGGTTTGTCTCAATCATTTTAATGATATCTGGATACAGTTTTAACCCAACCAGTTCACTGAAATGTAAAGTCCTAAAATATTTGGACAGTGACCCAATCTTTGTAAATCTGTCCTCGTGCACAACATTATATTTATAAAGGAAAGTAAATGACATACACATTGCCCTTTTTTTTCTTTTTCTTTAAAGGTTAGCGCAAACTATTAATAATGATTATGATTCCTCACTTGATCTGTTTGATGGACTTTGCAAGTGGGAAAGTCACATGGTAGGATAGAGTGGCAGTTACGAGCATTTTGTCACTGTCCAGACATACAAATAAATAAACTATATATATGCTTTTGGATTGTCGTCATTACTGTGAGTTGCCATTATGCCGATGGGGTCACTTTAAGAGGATATTGTCATGGCCGGTTTTGCCAATATTTACCACACTGCACCTAACTTTGCAGATTATTATAAATCATATAGCTGCTCTGCATACTAGAGACACCCACTCTGTTTGTGTTTTGCAGTTTTAACTCTGCTGCAACAGTATGTCTGGATGGCAACTCGAGTCTAACGTTTAAATTTAAAGCTAAGGACAAGTCGTAATATTAACTGTCATATTGCAGATGTCTTGGCCCCCTTAGTGGTTAACACTGTATCTCTGTAAATACTGGGACTATGCACATAACAAAAACTGATGCAAAGGTGAATGTCAGTACAGTCTAATAGGTGAAATTATAAATGTTGTCATTTGAAATAAATTTAGGTCAAAAGATGAATAAGGCCGGTTTGCGGACTTAATCTTTAAAGAAAAAGGATCAGATTCAGTGTGTGTGGATTTTATGTTTGGAGATTTGTTTCAAAAATAGTGAATTGCCCAGTTTTATAGAACAATGCAAACAATAATATTTGGATGCTATGGAAAAGTGCAAAGGTCTTTTCTAATATAGATTCATCGTGTGTAAAATTGGTCCCTCAAAAAAAAAAAAAAGATACAAAATGGGTATAGTCTGGTGGGCACTCAAGCACTGTACCTGCATAGTCAGCCTTTTTTATTGGGAGATGCAATACAGCATGCGATCTGATTCTGAAATAAATAACATTTTGCACAACGGGCTACAAACGTGCCTGCACAGGTCAATAACAGGACAGGATGATGAGCAAAGTGTCCTGACAATATATTCAAAGGCCCACTGCGCCGTCATGACTCAGCATCACGAGCTGAGGAGGAGATTTTAAGCTTAAAGGTCGATGCTGAACCATGTCCACCTCCAATGCCAAGCGTCCGAGAGAGATTGAAGCCTGGGTTTTTTGGACACACTGCGACTGATGGTCAAACTGGACGGGGCGTTCTCTGTTGATACATTCATTTCTTCATGCCAACCGAGTGTCACGGCAAACTCTGGCACTGTTGGTTTGCTTTGTTTTTTTGTTTTTATTGGTTGTTTTTTTCCATTTAAAGAAATTTTGACCATGTGTACAGTAATTTGTAAACTTGCATCAAGTTTATAAATAAAGAATTTTAAGATTATTGCATGTGTGCAGCATGTGTATGTGTGATAGACGCCGGCGTTGGTAGTAGCTCACAGGCAATGCATGTGTTTGAGGAGTGAAGAGTGCACTTATTGTACATTTATTGTATCCTTAAGAACACTGACAAAAACGATTGTATTTTTGATAATTAATGCTTAAAGCTATTTAGATATTTTTAATAAGTGGTATAATTGCCTAGTACATCTTAAAACTGAAGTTGTTTAATTGAAATACTTTTTCAAAACATAATGGGCTGTATTTTGAGGTAAATGTAAAAAAAAAAAGCCTGATCTTTGGCTGATCCTCTTTTTTTTTTTTTTAGCTCCATTTCAGAGACGGAGACAAATCCAGGATTATTATGGGTTTGGAGCCAGAGCCACCTGTTAGTTTTTCTCTCTAATTTTTCATTCTATTATTAATGGCTGGACGATGCATACCATTCAACAGAAAGACCTTTGACATTGCGAATAAAAAAGGAAAATTGTTAGAATATAACAAACATAGATCTCTTTAACTTTGAAATTTGCCTATTTTTGTTAATACTAATAATAATGCATAGACTGCATAAAGCGCTTTCATAGATATTCATATACACTTTATATTGCATTATTCATTCACCCAAACTCACTCTTCATACATTCATGCATAGGCAAGGTTAGTCAAGTGTCTTGCCCAAGGACGCAACTTCAGGTTTTAAACTGCCAACCTTTCAGTTATGAGACTCATTTGACCGTCTGAGCCACTGTCTTTGAATTGAGAGACAAAACCATGTGCTGTTATGCCTACGTCTCTTTACAATGTGATGCACACATTTGTTTACTTTGATGTCGCTATGAAGTTTACGGGAAGCATTCCTTCTGTTCTGTAAGCAGGCCATTTCCTGTTCTGCTCTGCAAATATGCAACAGAGTCAGCAGTTAAAGCCGTTGTGGCGTGGCCCCAAAATGTGTCAAAAACCACAGGTGACATTTTGATCAATCTGATTTTTGGTATTGAAGGCCATGATATTGGTCATGAGCACCGAACAGAAGGTTTAGACTAGCTGTGCGTGTTTTAAGTTAATCGACATATCATTTAAGGCAACCACAAGACTGCAACAAGAACAATTTAATTACTATAAGGATAAGACCAAATAATACAAAAGTAATACACAAAAAAAGTATTCCTCATTTACTTCACTCATGGAGCTTCTTCATTCTAAACATGTTCCTTCGACGTGTTTATCCATGGCATACATTTATACGACTCATATTATAGTACAACACACGGTTAAGGGGATTTGACAGGGGCCGTCTTGTGAAGCTTTGATGCATGGAAAGGAAAATGCAGGAACAAAACCCCAATCAGGCAAAACATTATGACCTGGCCTACTGTAACCGGCCGTGTCCTTTTCTTGGACAACTTTTGAAGAGAAAACCACAAATCGTTGCTGTTATGGAGATGCTCTCAGACCCTATCACGAATTAAGCTATTCTCGGCTTGCTTTATTTTTTTTTATTTTATTTAGAGCCACAATAAAAAAAAACACATGTATTCACATGGAGCCATGAAGAATTACATATTTTCACCTAATCCTGAATATTTTGTGGTCATAATGTCCTTCCTAATTGGTTGTACAATGTATTGGCAAATGACTACACTCCAGCAATAAACACTTTATAACTGTGCTATATGTACAGTACATCTTATGGTCCCACACGCACCATAGACCATTATTGTTACTTCACACAGAAAACAAATGGTGCACACTGATTACCCACCCAAAAGCCCTGTGCATTACTAAATTGCAAAAACATGACGTCGGCTATAGCTCATAAATACTGTGTGCTGGTGAAGCAACATTTTTTGAATCCGTCTGACAATCGTGATACGGTCCTTAAACTGTCAAACATTTGTTAGTATTGCTCTGCTTGGATTGATCATAATCGCATTTATAACTCCGATTTAAATGACGACACAAAGATTAAAAAAAACAAAGAACAATACAGTTCAGGGTTTTGTAAAAGTTGTTAAACCTTTGCAGAGATGATTTATTCTTTCCAAATAGAGACATCACACTAGTGTTGAAACGGAGAAGCACACAGGAGTCATGGCACACGTAGAACACGTTATATTACTGACCAGACTGGGACACATAAATAACTTTACAATTTCATAAAACTATAGTAAATTGTGTCATTGCTCCTGTTTCCTTCCCCCAGTCACTTATCTTGGAATAAAGTATCTACTCAAAGGTTTTACAGATATACAGAAAACTAGACTGTTAATTAACATAAGAATAGATGAGTAAAAAAAAAAAAAACACTAACTAATCCACAGCCATGAAGAGATACAGAGAACTGCTTCACACTCATACACAGACCATCCAAAAAACATGGAAAATAGGTACAAAAAAAAACCAAACAACCCAGACAAATGAAAACCAACTGTCTATTAATACCACACTATCACAACCCGATGAGACGACTCACGTTTTTAAAGAAGTAGCGTTCAGATACATATCTTCACTTCAGTTTCAAGTCAAGTACATTTAGTGAATTTTAAGGTTTGAAATCAAAATCTGGACACATCAAGCTACACGGGGGCTACGCACAATAGAATCTCTTGTTCATCTTATCTTTATAAGAAGTGAATTAAATGCATTTTTCTGTATATATCTTTGTCATTTACACCTAATTGTAATGGAGTAACACCAACAGCCACAAAATTACACGCTAAGGCCAGATATTCAGTCTTTTCGGGAGTTACACTTAATGGGAGAGTTTTCAAAGGGGGAAAACATCCATCGCACAACACTGCCACCATCAACACCAATGAAAATATTTACTGTACGTCGACATGTTTGGTTCGTCTGTTTTATGACCTGTACAAACTGGAATGTTTATCTAAAAATAATCGAAATTCAACTTTTGCATGTGCTTCTTGAATTGGTCAAGAATCAATTACGGTCACGTATCGAGAGTACCACCCTGTTCTGTTAAAAAAAAAAAAAGACCCGACCTCGCATTCAAAAAGTGGGAACAAATTGTACATATAACATTAAGACTATAGGGGCTTTTAAAGTACATGGTTCCTGAGATGTAAACACACTATTATATGATGAAGAGACATTTGTTTGTCAATGCCATCCCTTTTGTAGTCATTACACCCTATTTGGTCATTTTACCTAGTTTGATTTGGAAAAGGAAGCTCATTATAAGAAGAATATGGCTATTACTAAACCCTCAAATGCATTTTAGGACACAGAGGTCATTTGCAGTAGACCACTTCTGAACACTTTGATAAAGCTTTAAGCTTAAGGAACTGTCTACAGCGATAGCTAGCTGCATTATACAACACATTACAATGAACAAATTAAAAGGTTGTTCTCAGGGGTGTGATGTTGAACACGAGTCACCACAAGTGTCAAAATACATTGTTACAGAAGATGTTATTCTGTAAAGAACAATATTGTTTGGCTGTAAACATCACAAGCTCCTATTGGCCTGTGGTGTTTATTTGAGATGAGGGGCAGGCAAAATGTCATTTATTTTTTACTGAGGCAACGGGCTGGGAGTCACAAGAAAAATTCAAGAGAAGATAAAAAAATATTCACACAATATATTATGAATACTATATATTAATCGTTTGTTTGGTCATGTGGGACTGAAGAGTTTTAGAACCCCTGTTATAATTAAATACTGGATTTTCAGAAATGCCCATGTCTGATTTCCTGTACTATTAATAACTATGAATGTACATAATTATATGTATTCTAAATATACTCTGTTTAAAGCATAATTTTACGTATTAAATGCTATTTCAATGGATGTAATTGACGGAGGAAATCAGCAAATGTGGCTGTTTGTTCTTGTTTACCTGTGTTGTTTGATTGCCTTTACAAAAGTCTTTTAACCATGCCCAGACAGCAGGGGAGATATGGTCTGTGTGTGAGTGTTTTTCTTTTTCTTTAAATGTTTTGTTTGTTTGTTTCTTTAAACTGTACATGCAACTGTATAATGCTTAAAATGCTCATTTAATAGACCCATTGTCACATAAAAAAGTATAAAAACTGTGCCCACCGTGGAAATGATATGTAAAGTATTGAACGATGCACAACTCAATAAAAACTTGATCACAAAAGAAAAAAACAAACTGTATTTTCTAAGTTTCTTGTGAATTTGACATTTCAAAAGAATGCTAGCTTTTGGCGGCTTATAGTTTAAAGTGAGTTTCATTCTAAATTATGTTGTCAAAACTCCTTTCTCTGTTTAAAATTTATATTTTTATCAACACGAGGATATCTTGATATGAAACATTTTCCTGCCCCTTCTCGTTTATGTCCAGGCCTAAAGAATATTATGATGAACATGAATACAACCTATTGTTCTTTCTGAATGGTGTGGAAATGAAGGGCACCTAATTTTGAATTCCTAATTGATCCCTTTTTTATCTCTCCCACTCGGCTCCACTGTCCTACATTGGCTCGTCGTAGTTGTAGGTAGGGGCTGCAGAGTACTGGTTCTGCTGCATGGCGCCCTGTGCCGCTCCCACTGCAGCCTGTTGCGCTGCAGCCTGGACGTGAGGGTTTTTCCAGGCCCCAGTGGTCCACTCCTCCTGGGCCTTACCCAAACTCCCACCACTGCCACGGTAGAAGTTGTGGACCTAAAATAGTTAATTAAACAAATGTTAAAGCCGTAAGTCTTTTTTTGGTACAATCATGTAACGTTTAAGATTTTCAGGTTCACTGAAACGCGCTTACACGTATGTCACAATAATAAAGGATCTAGTCAAAGACAAATAACTTGTACTTGCTCAGGCTATTCATATTTCGTGGCAGTTTATTTTTAAGTTAACAGTATAGTTGGCACAGACGTGTACAGGTAAGAGTTTATTTTTTTTACTGTTCCAGTAGCATTTTAGGTCACCTTTGAAAGGGCGATGAAGGAGAGCACAGAGACTGCAGTGAACATAAGGGTGGGAATCAGCATGACGACGGCTGAGCCAATGTTGGTGCTGAAGAACGTGATGGTCGCCAGCCAGCCACTAGGTGCGAAGAGAGAAAAAGGTAGGTTAGTAAGCTAGACCTATACAATATACATTGGACAGTGTCATCTTTTTTTTGACTACCCCTTGTATGTAAGATGTCTTTACTCTTGTTTTGTCTTTATGAAAATATGTCTTGCATTTGTTGCACTTGAATAATTGGGACAAATTAAATGCATCTGATAAAAAGAAAAAAAGATCTGTTTGCTAGAAATAAATCTGGAATTCCAACAATTTGTAGGGCGGATGTAATATAAAAAAAACATGAGTAAAATGAGGGCTGGATGTTGCATTGTTTGTGCACTTACCACACACCCCATCCCGGAATCCCGACTGTCTGAATGATACTGATCACAACTTGAGCCATGAATACAAAGAAGAAAGCCATGAAGTTGAAAGAGCTGTCAGTCCTGCAAGGGAATATGACCTGCATTAAAAATAACTCTCTATGAACAAAACGACAGACCCTTCATGTGTATCAAAAACAGCTCACTTGAAAGCCTTGTAGATGGGCCTGAACCAGCACACATAGGAGCAGGGCGTGAAGAGGAGGAGCCAGAGGAAGGCCATGCCAAAGTTAGTTGCTCCACCTCCACCACACATCCACGCCAAGCAGCCAATCAGATTCACCGCCAGAGTGGCACTGTTCACTGTCCGTAGAAAAGACGGACCCAAAAATGTAAAAAAGTTAAGGAAGAACGGTATTACATAGCATTATAGTAGTTTTAGGATTTTTCTACATCACAATTAGATACAGTATATCACTAAATAGCAGAGGTGGAAGTATCAGATTACAGTATAAATATTCAGATTAAGTACATGGCAGAACAAATATCCTTTTCATTTGTCTGATCACGATTTTGCCAGTGGTCACCATGGTAAAAGAGTTGCACAGTAACTTTCATTTTCAATCCCTTCCAATTGCCTCAATCACTGTGACTCAATTTGACAATAGTGGCAAAGTTCCACAGGGACACAACAGCAATATGTGTTTTTTGGGGAGATTCTGGACAAGACACGCTGAGGTCGAAGGGGTAACACTTAAGGCCACTATCGCCCCATGATTGCAAAAAGATCCTCTGTTGTCAATGTAGGGATATTTGTCCACGGCAAATGACTCATCCTTCGGCAAAATGGTGAAAAGGAGCCTACTGTGCATGTGTTTGTGTTCTTTTGTTGAACTAGTAGTAATTGTAGTCAATTTAATTCAACTTTATTCTGGATTCGTGGTCCCAAAAAAATAAATAAATAAAAGGACTAGACAAACAATTAAACAGGCATTTTAAAAAGACAATCATTCCAATGTCTCCACAAGGCAGACTGACGACGTGTCGCACTCCATTTAATATTTGTGAGGGACACTATTATTTCATTTTAAAACACGTTCAGCCGACAGATAACAGAAAGCTGTACATCAAAGCACAGCCTGTAAAGTGTTCACTCTGGCATTGGCAAACATTTCTATGGCACTTAATTGTCACTCAAAAGAACACGCAAAGCATCATTAGGCCACCTGCCGTCTGCACATGCTGGCTTCCTTATAATGAGTCGTGTTAGTTGTACAATGTTTACGTTACTTTACTACAATAGTGCCATAGTAATTAGGGATGACACATTTTATTTTATTTTTCCACCTCTTCTAATAGGCAGCTACAGACTAATGAACAAAAAGCTCACTAAGACCAAGCCTACATTTGGACAAACCTTACACTTATGAAGGAACCTTGACAAAAATGAAAACAATAAAAATAAAACACATGTGATGATCAGCCAATGAAAAGACATTGGAACATACAACATAAATAGCAGATGGTTTTGGTAGGGGCCATTTTACAGTTCAAAATTCAATAATTAAGTACCATGTCATTTATCTAACCACTGCTAACTGTGCTCACTTCTAACAATAAGCACAAGAGATATAATATAATAGGTTTGTTAACTCAAGACTCACATATCCATAGGTAGTAGAGGCGTTTGCAGATGGTTCGGTGCTGGTCTGGGATCTCATTGAAGTCCTGGTAGAAGCAGGGCTTGAGGGGAATGAACCGTGGCAGTGGGGGAAAGTTGTTTTCTAAAAACACAATTAGATAAATAGCTCCATAGTATCCTATTGTGTATTGCATATTTACAAACATGCTATATCAATAGTTAATGTGAAAGCTTACCGGCCATGACGATCCTTCTGTGTTTTTCGTGAGTGATAGGATGGAAATTTCAGTTTGGCTTCCTGAAGACAAAACTACAAAAAGAAAATAAGCCAAATAAAGAGCTTTCTGAATAGAGGTATGTGCTGAAATGATAAACTAACCAAACAAATAAATAAAAATGAAGTCGAAACCATATCAAGCACAAGTAATCTAATACGTTTACACGTAAACAACTCAGGACCCCCAGTACATAAAGTTATTCCCTCTTATGCAACTTTAGGGCAGAAAAATACACTTTAAAATAAAGTGAATATGTATTTAAATTGTTTATTTTATATATTTGAATGGATTTCACAAATTATATGCTGCTGTACACTCAAAAATAGACGAAAAGCAGTAGCTTCTCCGTTTATATCATCTTGAAATCATCTGGGGACCCCCACCCGAGGCCTCGCGAGCCCCCGAGGGGTCCCGACCCCCACTTTGGGAACCACTGGTCTAATAGATCAGGACAAATTACTTTCTGATGACTACCTCAGGCCCAGAACTAAATTGTGCATCATTTCTTATAGGACACTGAATAAATCTCAGTTTCATTTAATTAATTATTATGATTTTTAAGCTAATCTCAATTATAGCACCCTTTCACAACTTAACTTCCAGTGATAAAAAATACTCCAAAATACTACTAGTGTAATAAAATCAAGATAATTTAACAAGGATTCGGGAGTGTTTCCACACCTGCTACATGCACAGCAGTGTAACATACTTGGGGTGTGCCGAGAAATGGCCCAGGCCCCAGTCGTGAGTGGCAAAATAATTCACATCCTTGAGGAAAACTAATTTTGTCAAGCAGAGGTGTGATTCTTTACTGTGAAATCCAAGTATCATCTTGTAAAAGGAGGGTGATTGTAGAGATGTGGCTCAAGGATGCTGCACACACCAAAGCTACAGGAAATGGCCTGTTTAACACAGCAGGACAACTTCTTTGCACAAATCAAAGCAATGGCCATTCACAGTTCATGTCTTCGCTTTCTAGAGTCTTAAGAGGCTAAAATGGTTTTCTCATGTTAGGGCGGAGATGCTAACACTAGGACACTGTGTATCGGGAGCGTCCTTCAGCCCCACTGCTTCTACATCCGGACACCGAGCAGGTCAAACTGAACACACGGACTAAAATTACATATTTAAATAGTACCTCATAGCCATTTTTGCAGTACAACTAATCCCAATACCTCGACTTTGTATAATTGCAATGAATTGATCTGGAAGGGTAAAAGACCTTACCTCGTTCACCACGTAGCTAAAATTTCTCCGTGTCTTACTAGCATCCTATGGTTTCAGCTGCATGGAGAAAATTGATAAAGCGTATAGATTAAAATCTGTTTTTGTCGCAAAAATATCTTCCTTCTAATGCTATTCTTGTGCGTAAAAATCGATCACGTGATGTACGGTCTTTATTTCTTGCACAAACCCTTCTACTCGCGCCGATTTTGCCCTACCAGCCTCCAACTCAAGCTGCACACACACACACGGCCTGGAGATGGAGAAAAAACTGGATTTGCGCTGGCCTGGGGCGGACCAATCAGAAAAAGGTGATGTTGATTCATTTCCGCCGCTGTCCAGAGTACTGAAATGACAGCACTAAAGAGAAGAATTTGACATAAAAAATAATAATACAATGACATATGCAGGGCCTTAATTATGCGGTTGTGTTATATAGAATATTATGGAAGACCTACAAAGGACGTTACATTTCGGTAGTTTAAGGTCAGAGAGATGTGGGGGGAAGTACACAGCAAAATGTGTATGTTATTTGCCCTACGGCTAGGCAATAGACTTATTATTATGATGATTATTACGATGATTATTGGTGTATTTATCAATAATAATCTTGTTCGTTTGAGACCACAGACGGTAAAGACGTGGTTTTGGCGACACCTTTGGCCACTGTCGGCATAGAAATCCTTAAATGGTGCTTTCGATGTTCACCCTGAAATCCTAAACTTCCCTAAACCAATAAACGACATTAAATATTTATAGAATTTGTGTGTGAGATAATGACGATATGTAAATATTATTTGAAATAAATGGAGGCAAACTTTATATTTTATCCTGTTTTGAAGTTGTGTAATTTGTCGATGTTTGTTCTTCCGTGGGCCCTCGAATTCCCCACTTCTTGCTCTTCCTGTTTGCAAAGTACGATGCTAGTGCTATGAGTTGATGCACGATAAAGGTAAAAAGAAAATAATAACATTAACCTCTTGATTTTGTAATTCATTTATTTGTCGTTCAAGACCCATCCATGGATTCTCATATAAACATAAGGCGGCTGCATATGTAATGTTTTGCAATAAAAGGACACGAATTTCCCGTTGCTACACGTTAGCATTTTTTAGCAGAATGTTTAGGATGATCTGATGAGTTCAAGCGCCCCCAAAAGTTTTGAAAACTGTAGCAAAGGAAATGAAGTAAGTGTGTAAAACAAAAAAGGCCTTTGTTGACGTAATTTAATTAACTTGACAGTTATTCAGTTAAGTGGGCTACCTGATCATGAAGAACCGCTATTAAATATAATGCATGGGTTCCTGTGCACCCCTGACCCGGGTACACTCAAATTCTTTAGTTTTCCTACAAAATGGGTACATTGGGGGAGAGTCTATGTATTTTTCTCTCTTTTTTGTTTTCCTTACTTGCTGTCAATAGGCCTACAGGGAACCAAACAAGTGGTGAATTATTGAATTTTAAAATGAAATCACCATATGCCAACTCTGGTTCAAGAACAGACTGACTAATGGTTCATCATAGTGTCAAAGTAGTAAAAAAGAAAATACCTTTAATAGAATTAAAGTGGAAAATATTTAAAAATGAGGTTGTAGTATGTAGAACCTGGCTTAAGCTGTGTAACAAGGCTTTGCAATTCTTTTATTAGATTAATTTTGTCCTGTTAAATTACGCTCAAAGGGGTTCTTCTAGAAAGAACCCCTTAGGCATAAGAAAGTTATTCTTATTACCTTGCGTGTTTCACCGGAGTAGCAAACTTACATCGCCCTTACAATAACCTCTCTTTACAGAGGGGGATGCATCTGCCGCTCCCAGCTGATGTGGTGCGAGAGCTGGTGTGCTCCTGTCTGCACCGGGACCCAGTGGCTGCAGACCTCCGCTGCAGCCTCTTTGTGGCAGCGGCTCAAAACTACAAACGGGACTCTCTTCTCAGACCCTTCCCTCCACGGTATATCAGCGAGGACAACAAGGACTTTGAAGAACTGGTAAGGCCATAAAACAATGCACACGTGTTTTCTACGATATGGATCCACAGAAATTCTGGAAAGTATCTATATTAACATTACCTCTATTTTACACTACCTACTTGCTAATGTTTCAAACATACAGCTCTTCCTAACTCTAACAAATATTGTGTATGTGCTCTGCTTACGGCCTCTCATGGTGTATGAACAGTTAAAATGTTTTGTCACTTTGTTTTGACTGCAAATACCTGTCATTAAAACAAAACCAAACAATTTTTGTAGTTGGTAGATGTGAAGTCGCTGCCTGGTGTGAGGGAGCTGGTGAGGCTGCGACCTGGAGAAGGAGATCATCATATGGCTCTTACACACTGGATTCTTTCCTCAAAGAGTGTTGCCATTAAAACACTGGAAAAAGAAGAGGTACACGGCAATATCTACTGTTTGCACGGCTTCAGTCATCTGAATGATTTATTTGATTTACCCATATCTTTCAGTATGCTCACCTTTACAGCCTGACAAAAAATGAAGAGTCATCGGGGCCCGCTCCAGACTTCCTGTTTGAGATCAAATACAGTGATCAGCTAAATGCCCGGTTTGAGAAGACAAAGGCTGGACGAGACACTTTCTATGCATTCCATGGGAGCCGGCTTGAAAACTTTCATTCGATCATTCACAACGGGCTGCACTGTCACCTCAATAAGGTTTGTCCGGATATGTGTATTTTGCAATAACTTTAACAACATGGCATGTATGACAAAAAAAACAAAGAATTGATTTACGCTTTTGCTTCTAAATTCAGAACTCCATGAATCACCAGACCAGATGCTGGTTGTGTCTTGGCTCTTGTGGATAGAAAGTCTCCAGGATTACATTATGTTTTCTTTATTGTTTGCAGAACTCTGTATTCGGAGAAGGGACCTATCTGACCAGTGACCTCAGCATGGCGGTGCTTTACAGCCCCCACAGCAGTGGATGGAGGGAAAGCCTATTGGGCTCAATGCTCAGCTGTGTGGCCTTGTGTGAAGTCATCGATCACCCTGATGTCAAGTGTCAAGTCAAGAAAAAAGGTATGTTCATGTGAAGAACACTGATGGGGCATGCAAAAGAGTTATTTTTGTGATGTAACTGGATGTTACTACTACAACTAAAAACTGGATGAGCTAACTGGGGTTTTGATATCAGGTTGTACAAACAAATGTAATCAAAGCATGGCCAGAGTCACTATACTGTGTCTTTGGATGTTTAGACAAAACATTCTATTCTAAAATTGCTCTTTCAGACTCTGAAATCATGGACCGCCAGAGGTCCAGGGCAAAGAACAGCGAAGGTGGAGACGTGCCACAGAAATACTTTGTTGTTACCAACAATCAGCTTTTACGAGTGAAATATCTGCTGGTTTACTCCCAGAAAAGGCATCTGTCCAGGTTAGTGCGTTAAAAAGAAGTATAATGCTATGTGCACACCTAAATCGTGTAACACACTTCTAGTTGGTCGCTTGAAAAGGCTGCAATCAGTCGCTCGAGTCGCTTCAGTCGCAGGTGTCGCATGTGCTCGATCCAGGAGGAGCTACTGCTGCCATGCGATTCTGACAAAACCTCTGGTTTTTGCCCATAGACTTATATTTTTTAGACTTTTATTGCTTTGCCCCATGTGCTGTCCCTGAGCACAAAGTTGTGAATACATTTTTTTTTCCTGATTCTTTGATTGTGCTTTGGTGACAGTGGAATAGTTTTACTGCCTTCCTAGTAAATAGTTTTACTTTATTTAAACCTCACCCAGCTTTCAACCCTCCGGCCTCTTCCAGACACTCAGATGCTCTCCATGACACCTTCTCTCCCCTCGCGGCCCCGTACAGTGCACCCCGGACTGTGGGGACATTTCCTTGGTTTACTCAAACACATAGCCTCAATTAGCCTCAATGTTATTTCAGCTTTTGACAATAATTCAAGTGTGTATTTGAATGTCCAGTACCTGTCTGTCCAGCCTATTGTCATTATCAAATTTAACATGTTTGTAATCCAGTTAATTCTTTATTGAACTCCACGTCCTCCTGTTGCTAATACTGTGTTCATGGGCTTGTGTATATCGTGCGAGGCGCTCTGATTCAGTGGTCGCATCGCTCTGTGTCGCTTGAAATGTTCACGCAGTAATTATTCGCTTGTGTGCTTGTCTTCACATTGACAATATACAGAAATCACCTGCACCACGCGTTTGTCTTACCATAAGAAGTGTAACAATATCAATGGTCTCACAATCTTCTTTCATCTTTTACCTTAATATCAGAAAGCACTTCTGAGTCTAAAATGCATGGCTTGGTTGTAATAGCGCAGCCATTTTTATCTTTGGATAATGTAATTCTGATCAATTTTATTAGAGATGACCTCTAAAAAAATTCAGAATGATAGTGAAAGAGTATTGTTGTATCTCTTTTATTTTCTCTAGAAACTCACGGAGCTCATCCTGGCTGCTCAGGCATCATTTCGTGATCATGATGAGTCTTTACCTTCTGCTGCTGATTCTGATCGGTGCCTTCAACTCCAGCTCCTTTGTTTCATTTTGGAACAAAGTTTTCAGGTGACCTTGAGTGTGTCCTGAGCACAGTGTTTAGTGCCTTCCTCAGACTGAAGGCCAGAGTAGCTTTATACACAGACAATATGAACCTCTCTATTCTTTATTTAGTGAAATAGATTCTATGTTATATTAATGCTGCGTTCCGCTTGATCACTCCGACCATTGAATTTCAACTGGAACAAGCACCAACCCCGTAAGTCTGACTCAGAAACTTGGGACAGAATCACTTAGACTGAGAAGGATCATTTAAAGATGTATGTGAGATGTACGCAAATAAAGCTTCACTAAATCACATTATTTGGTAGATGTTGTCCCAAATACACTTGTTAAATGTCAACGTGAAACAGATGAACTTTACTGCTCTGTTGCTTAAGCCTCAATTAGATTAATTATTAATTAAAAGGAAAATATGATACTTATGCTGAAATATCACTGTATTTACCACAATTCTAATAAATACATTATACTACTATTATAAAAACTGTTTGAGTTGGATATGATCCGTTTCTGACTCAATATTACTAGAAAACATCACTGCAAACTATTTTGCATCTGCTTTCTGTGTTCTAACATGAGCAACAACGTTTGCAGAAGCGTCAATTTCCGATATGGACAATTGGAACGCTACAACTTGAAGAAAAAGTTTGATCCTGGTTGGATTTTCCGACTTCCGACCTAACTGGAACGCAGCATTAGAATACATATTTGATATCATAGCCGTGGCTATTTTTATTTTTAATTTTTTTCAGTTTAAATTAATTTAAATAATGACTAATTTCTTTATTCACTGTAGTGAACATACTTTGTTTTCCTTTAATTCCCACATAACCAAGGGAAAAGGCTATCGGCATTTTTCATGTTTTCACATACTAAATATTAGTATGCACCATGCAGCATATTTACTGGACACAGTTATTTTTGGAAAAAATCATTGTTTACATTGTTTTATAATTGTTATACAAATATTTGAACCCATCATTAAAATCTATCTCCCAAAATATTTATTGAAATTCTCTATATTTTTGTTTTGCCTGGTTCATATTAAAAAAGTTAATATTGGTCCTATGTCAAAGGCAGATTTACAACTGCCAGTAAGCACACGCCACTTTGTTTTTATCAGTAAAAAGTAAGAAGGAGCTGCATAGGGACTGATAACAGCGGCGGTCTTCTTTGAACGCTGATGTCAACTAAATAAGACATTTTTATATGTGCAATGTTTATTTAAAGCTGGATGTAAAATAACATGGGGAATATATTCACTTTTGGAGAAATGATTTCAACACAAACTATGATTTGCATTTCATAGCTGCGTAGCAGTAACTCATCACTGACAGGAATCAATACAAGCCAAGCCATACAAGTGGTTGAGAAGTTTATTATGAAATGACTTGATTAAGAGCTTTAGTCTGAAAGTGTCACATTTGAAGGACATGGCACAGACGGCCCATTGTTGGTCCTGTTCACAGCAGCGTCATTATCACTGCTGCCTCATAAACTGTCTGTTATTGAATAACCCTCACCTCCCAGGGCCGCTGCTGAGGGGAGTTACTCTACAATACTTTAGACCTTGTGTATGTTGAGATGGCTTTAATTATAATACATACAGAACATTACATTTTATATGTACAAATAGCTGCCTTTGAACATGTGCTACACCAGTTTGTTAAAATTTTGTCCTACTAGAATTTACTTTGACACTTGTGGGCAGCCGGGAGCTAAACATATCAGGCGTCCTTCAGCATTACTCTGTAAAAAAAAATAAAGATTTTGCATAATTCAGTATATCTAGTTGGATCATTTGAGGGTAGTATGACTCAAAAACTTGGCAATAGTCTTACTATTACCTGAATATTCAGCTGGCAAACAGGCTGCTGGTGAGGAGTGGTTAGGTGGCTGCGGACACATGTGCCGAAGCGCTGTAGACAAGAGGCATTAGAGGCGAGACAGGTCTGTTGACAGGATGGGGCTGTGAGCAGTAGACAGCTGGAGCAGGAGGTGTGCTGACAAAAGCCCTGGCACGGTCTCTTCTCCAGAGATGCAAACCTAAATTAAACAAATTAAATAGGACAAGTGCAAAACTTGGAGACTAGACGCAAGTTGGTCATTTTATGCTCACTACTGCCACCTCAGGTCTTATGCGTAACTGCAGTCTCTATATTAAGCTCCTGCATGACGGCACTTCGGACCCGATGTGACAACTTTTTGAGTGACAGTGCAGGATTTTAGAGGCAGTGGTGGTGAACAGGTCTGGGCTCATTCTACACATTAGGACATGGCTGGAACGTGCAGGGGGATGAAAATACTTGGTTTTAACATTTTTAAACTATGTATAGTCCCTTTAAAGAAAGACACTGCAGGTGAATAGGGAAAATACAATAAAGAGTAAAGATAACAATTTGAAACTTTTTTGCTGTAGATCACTGATATAAATATGAGGAAAAATGTATTGCAAGTTTTCTGTAATTTTATGGCTTCATACAAAATAACAATTTATGCTTAAAAATTGCCTATATTTTCAGCGACACAATGTAAATAATGGATAGAGCCAGATTTAAATGTATGGGTTTTTTGTTCATATATTAATTACAACAATCTGTGAAAAAAATAATTTTAAACTCAGCAAATCAAGATAGATATTAGATATTTAAAATAATCCCTCTGAAAAAAATCTTCAAAATAGTGTTATATCCAAGTCTGGAAAGTTTGCAGTCTGTAGGTGCTACTTATGTGGAGATGGTGTTGCTGTGTGAGAGAATGTGAGAGAAATAGAAGGAGCATTTTGGGAAAATGGCTATTTCCATTACATTACTATTTATAGAGAAACATTGAATCAGTCCAATAAATAAACATGTTATTGGGTAAGATTAGGTATCTTTTTGTTTTCAGAATATGTTAAGAGACCAAATGGGCTCAAAACCTGAAAAGTGCACAGTATAACGAGTAATGGTTGGTAGTTGGGGCAAAGAGGTAAGAGAGTAGTTTCGAAACCTCTAAAGCTCACCAGCAATATGATCGGTTTAACCAAATTCAATTTTAAATGCAGACTAAACCATTTAAGACTCCATGGACTTGGCTAAAACATGAGTATAGTACATAGATGGATGTATACCTGGCAGAGCATATTTTTGTTGGATTTTCCTGGCAGAACTCCTTTGTGCACTCTGGGTGACAGTTCTCAGAATCCAAAGGCTCAATAACTAAAAATGCATGTAAAAGAAATAAACACAGTAAGAGATCAGAATGATTTGATTTTGTGCTTTTGAGACCGGGATAGACGATTTTGATCATTTCCATCTGATAGAGTATCAGCAAATGTGACAAGTCTCTTCACTGCTTTATAGATAAGAGGCATAATTGTGTCTAACTGTGAAGCCGAACGCTTTGAATCAAAGGAATCCTTGACCACACTATCAGTCTGAACAGCTCGTAAAGAGTTTATTATTTTGGCATTGTTCCCAATAAAAAGAACAGTATATACAATGACAATTACTATTTATTTAAGAAACAAAAAGAGCTAGAGTTATAAATCTGAGGATGCCAGCCCCTGCTCTATGACTAGTTTATGGTCGGTACAATTTTAGTCATATCATTTCTTTAACTCATTGTAATACTTTCAATATATATTGCATGTATTCCTGAATTATTGCCTTTGCACTTTTTAGCAGAGTATACAACAAAGAAAATAATTTCCATCGATCCATTGTTCAAGCAACACACATACATAACAGTTGTCTGTATTACATGTTTTGGCTCTTTACAAATAAGTGTCAGTTCTTTTATTGTTTATAACTTTGTGATGCAGCTGCTGCTGCACTCTGAATTCCCACTTCTAATCTAATCAGAAAGCTCTATTACATAACATCTACTAAGTAGTGTATATGGATCTTACCTGCTTTACAGACTCCAGTCCTCTCGGTCTTGTCCTGTCCGGACTCCCCGTAAATGCACACAAGCCCCTGGTCACATTTGCCCAGGAAGTCCCACGCCCCGCCACAGCTCTCACCTTCTGTCCTGGCACAGACAGGACAGCAGCCACACACCCCTGTGGTCACCCCACCTTTACACCGCAGTCTCAGCGCCTTCCGGGGCGAGCAGTGGATACGCTCACAGGAGGGGCAGTGGAGGGCCTTGAGGTGCTGCCGGTGTGGGACATCCTGTGGTTGAGATTCTTCTGTGCCTAGGAAATAAGTGATGTTACTAATAAAAACTCAACTCAAGTAGAAGGAAAATGCACACATCTAGTCATAATACTTATTCACAAATAAGGTTTCTGAATCCTTTACATAAGTAGTATATTCTAAATTACCCACCTTTGGTACTCAGTACCCCCAAAACAAAGAACCCAAAGAACAAAATCCACATCTTTTATGCTTTTGAATAAAAGCAAATGTGACAATGCAATTTATATGTATGACTAGTATACTTTATGGGCCACCATCTCCACCCCCAACAGCAGCCAATAGATGGGGGTTTCTCTGATGGGAAGTCTTAACGCTATCAATGGTACGGTTTTGTTTTGAAATGTTTCCCTCCAAGAAGAACAATTGTGTTAGATAAGGTAAGTGATGGCAAAAACACTAGCCCCCTTTGTATGTGGAGTCACGTGACCAGAGAGGGGTAATTCAGAGCTCACTTCACAATCAGGTAATGACCTATTTCTATACAAACAAAAGGGTTAAGATAGGACTGTATCAGTGGGATGGATCTCTTGTAACTTTGATATGCAGGACGTCTGCCCAATAAGAATGGCTTTTTGCATTACAGCCACTTAAATGTAGTTTACAACTATTTTAAGTGTGTAAATGTTCTTGAAACTATGTTTTATTTGGAACAAACCATGAACACATACAAAACCTGTACAATAAGCTAGAATGAATGTAGTGAGTGAGTGGTTGGTGGTGGTTCGGAGGGGCCAATGGCACAGACTGGTTGCCTCGCTACCCTCAGTCTACCCCAGGACAGCTGTGGCTACAATAGTCGCTTACCACCACCAAGTATGGCATGCAGTAAGCATTTCGTAACTAATAGAACATTGCAACAATTTTCCAATAGAGCCAATGGGACCACTAACTCCGTGTCCTTTCACACCTTCATAATACAAGTTTATTCAGTTATTGTGGAGTGGAGCCAGTGTATCTGTTGCTGCGGCATCTGCAACAAACTGATTTTATAATGGACTTTAATGTAGCTTGTATTTTTACAACATTGCTGGTCAAATGTATTGAATGTGTGAGCAAGCCAAAAGCAAATTTCTGCCATCATTGTGCATGGTAGATGAGGTTATTCTATTCTAGATGCATTATGGCAGCCAGGTCTCAGGTAGTCTGCCTCGAGGGAATTGTGACAACAAAAAGCTGAGAGTGATATAAAAATTTTATTTATTTTCAAGGAAACCACTGAGTAACACTGAATACAACTGGAGAGATCATTCAATAGTCAATAAAAGTCCTACATCATAAAGATCCCACTTAGAGGTTGCCTTAAAAACCAAGATGCAAATATGTTGACAATTTGCTGGTGCTACAATTTCATGTTTTTGTTTTTTTTAAACCTCAACAAAAATCGAGGTGATAGAAAAAGACATTTTTTACATCAACTTACAAAGGGCTTGATGTCAAAGTGCAAGGTATCCGTCACCCTTGCCCAATTCCCACATTCCGTCCCAAACCCTTTAGACTGGACAGGTCTAAATTACAAATCTCCCATAAAATTGGCTCAGGCCACTATGGCTTGGTATTCAGTGGAGACCCAATCTTACATTATAGTTTTCAAAATATTATTTCAGAAACATTTTTTTACTGCACCTGATCACAGACATCTGCAGGTAATGGAGCAAAGCATCACTGGAACAACGCAGGCATACAACAGAAACAAGCAACTTTGACAAAAGGTACACGACACTTTGTAAATTTAAAAAAAGTTAAGTTAAAGAATAGCTACTAAAATCTTAACATAAAAGACTTAACCTTGAAGAAAACATTATTTACACATATTTACAAGTAAATAGTGAGTATTTTACAGGTTTGACTGGCCGCTCAATGTCAGGCTGAAGCCCACAAGGTCCATAAAACCCAACACTGCTTGACATTCAGTTTCGTCATTCTTCGATGACGCGGACTTCAAAGTTGCACATACAGATAAATACGATCAAAGAGAAAATGTCTTGTTCAAATTTGTATAAAAACATCCAAAACTTTCATTTTTTTGCATGATCTTGACAGAACCATAAGGACTAATGTTTTGTAAAGATAATTCTGTTACATTTTCCCAAAAGTTTTAAATGTCATTAAATGACAGTCAGGAACTTCAGTCTGGAGGGAGCAGGTCGTGCAAACGATACCGTTCCCTGATGTGCGGTCTGACATCTTCATTCTGCAGAAGTAAGGATTTTATCACAATAAGGAGTAAGTAAGAAGTTTATAGATGCAAACTAACCACAAAAATGAAAGAAATGTAATCACCAGTTCCACAAGTTTCTCAAGAAAAGGGATTAACTTCATAAGTTCACTGTCATTTCTATCCACAAACCAGCTTTCAATAGGAATTCCATTGGAAAGCTAAAACAAAACAAAAAAGATACCTGTTAATTCATGTATCCTTTATATAATCAGTTTGTGTATTTTGTTTTACCTGGTAGGCAAAAGCTTGTGGCGAGTTGTCAATGATTACTGTCTTGGACAGATCTCGTCCAAGGATGTTGAGGTCTTTGATGTAGTTTCCTTGAACACACACACAATGCTCTCGAAATAGTCGGTGTCTGAAATTAAAATAAGTCAAAGATTTGGACTAAAACTGGCTTCTTAGGGAGTTGATTAAATAAAGTCTTAATTTTTCCGCTTGAGTGTAGACTGACCTGACCAGCTGTTTTTTTGGATCCAGGATATTTAGTAACTTGTCTGCATAGACTTTCTTTGAAGCAGTGAAGAGAATTATCTGAATTTGAAGACAAAAAAACAGTACATTTTATGTCAAATTAAGATAACTCAAATGTAACAAACAAAATGAAGAGAGGATTGGGCTCACCTCAAACAATTGAGACATGCGTTCTAGAAACTCTCTGAAAAAGGGCCTTAACCGAACATATACCTGTATGGTAAAAATAAATGAGTCCATAGCCTTTATCATCACATTGTAGGTTGATGTTTAGGTTTAACGTACCTGGTATATGACGTCTTGAAAGAGAACAGGGAATGTCAGTGCTGCATCTTCAAGCTCATTCAAACTACAATGAACTAGAGTTTCATCCTGGAGGCAACAGAAAATAGTATTAGTATTTTTATTTGCAGTAGTTATAATAAAAAATAAGGAAAACTGCTTTAATTCTCACCAAATCTAAAACAAGGGAGAACTCGGGAGTGCTGCGGGTTTTCAAAGGGAGGGCAGGTTTTCGGGTCAACTGTTCTTCAGTCAAAGGAGGCACGTGTTTGATAAAGAAGTAGCTGAGAATTAAAATATAGTCATGATATGCAAATGTAAAATATTCCATGATTTATTTTGTTTCGATCTAAATATCAGCATATAATAAATTGTATTTCCAATTTTCTATCATAGTAAAAATGGTGCTTTTGCTGCCGCCCAGTGGAGTAATTATTATATTACCAGCACGCAAATGCAATGTCACCTTGGACAGAATCACAGTAGAAACCAATATACTTTTCCAACGACTGCAATGGAAATGAAAGAATTACAGCAAGCATACTTACGGATCAAAGACTTCCCAGTCCTCTTCATATGAGGTTTCTACAGAAACTGGAGGTAAAGAGTGAGGATAACCTCCATCTGGGATACAGCCTGGGGCTTTACAGAAAACTCAGTGTTACATTTATGTGGAAGTATACTCACAATGTATGACTACTAATCATCTAAGGATGCTTGACACAGGACTAAGATGGCTAAGCCAGGTATTTATAAAAGTTCAGTTGTTAAAATTTCCAGCACTACGACAGTGACACTAATCACTTACATACAGTACTGTGTTTATAATATTATAGAACTCCGTACCTGTTAATGGTGGCATATCGGTTTCCGTGACAATCTCCCCTTCTTCAATAGAGTCTGAGCTGATGTGAAGCCTCTGAGGTAACGCTGTGTTACTGTGGCAAAGGCTGATGCTTTCTGTGGATGTGAGTGCGCTGCTCGGCATCTCCTCCGCCGGCTCAATGTCCAACTGCTTCATGATTTCCTCCGCCTCCATTGCTTGGCCAGGAGAGTCTGACCCAGGGGTGGCTGGAGTTGCACAAAGAGACAGTGAGACCTATTTAAAACCACAAGAGCCAACTTAAGAGTAAAGTTTATTGTATCTTGCCTGTTTTTGTTGCTGGTGAGAAAAAGTTGAAGACAGGAGAGAAGATGGTTCCAAGCAATGTGGTGCGAGGTGGGCTGTTCCCTTCCTCATTTGGGGCCTCTAGTCTTCCATTTGTTTTCAGAGGGTTGCTATTCAGGGTCAGTGCATCTGAAACAAAAACATGTAAAGTCCACTGATAATATATACACACATCTGTAAGGCAACGAACAATATAGCCTGAGACTAGTACCTTTAATGGGACTTTTTCTACATATTCTGGTGACTCCTTTATTGGCAAGGCCTCTAGTCTGTGGTGTTGAAGTGATTAAACTACTATCAGAATTACAATCAATACGACTTTTCTTCGCAGGGATTTCCTGTTCCACCTGAAAAGGATCCAAACAAACACACTGCCATTAGTAGCTATACACATTGTACAAAAGGGATGAATTACTGTATTCTCCAAGTTTACCTTGACAGCATTCCCACGGATGAATTTTTTAATAGTGGAGAGGAGGCCAGTTTCATTCTTCTGCATCTTGCCTCGGTTTCTCATTGGTGAAGGCTCCATAGCGCAGCGTTTCCTTTTGCCCTGGGGCCCTGGACAGCGACGGCCTAAGTTCGGCTGCTGAGGAGTTTTACGCACTCTCAGCCTCATTGTGCCCCAACGTCACATAGAAAATCTGTCAAATAATAATAAAACAAATTATGTAACAACTATGTATATTTGCTTGATTACAAAATAAATGTATCAAGTCACTTGTTTCAATGAAAAAATGCATGTTCTTCTTGACAAGTGGTTTTCTGTTGATCAAGGGTGCAGCAACATAGACCAAATAATCTTAAAATGTTTCAGCTACAGGTGAAACTTGGAAAGTTAGAATATCGTTAAAAAGTGCATTAGTTTGATTCAACCCAACTGTGAAACTAATATATGACAGACTCATTACATGTAAAAATTTAAAAATCTCATAAAATTAGAATATTCTGAAAATGGACTGTAAGACATAATCATCAAAATTATAACAAATAAAGGTTTGACATGTCACTTTGCATGTAATGAGACCGCGGTGAAGTTGGTTTCACGTTGGACGTTGGATATTCGCCTCCAGCACTAAGATCGTTCGAACTTAGGGACCGTCTATGAATTACTGTCTTTGTAAAAAGGCGTTGGTTTAAAAAAAAATAATGTAGGTGTAAATCAATAATGTGATACAAATAAACAATTTGAATGAAAGGAGATAGATTAAATGTAATCTTTAGGTGTATTTTCTACCACATTTAATATTATAGTATTTTATACCTACTGTTGAATGTAGCCTATATATTTTCAATAAGCCTATATTCGGAATCATGTGAACCAGCAAAGTAAATAATATTTACCACACGTTTTTATTTTCCTATTTTCATGTTTTGAAACTTTAGAAAAATCATAATCCTGGAAAATCACCAAAAAATACAATATTTTTTTCAATAGGTTTATGGTTATGTGACCCAGTCATCCCAAACCACTTTACAAAATTAGTACTACCTCTAGGCTATGGGGCTCAGGTCATGAAATTATGCTTAATAGATTTGGTGTATTTTTCAAGGATTTTTGATTGAAAGGATGGGTTTTTCCTCAATAGCTTTTAAGGCATTTGACCCAGTCACCCCAAACCACTTTACAAAATTAGTACTTCCTCTAGGCTATGGGGCTCAGGCCATGAAATTATGCTGAATAGATTTGGTGTATTTTTCAAGGATTTTTTATATAAAGTATGGGTTTTTCCTCAATAGCTTTTAGAGCATTTGACCCAGTCACCACAGAATACTTTACAAAATTAGTACTTCCTCTAGGCTATGGGGCTCAGGCCATAAAATTATGCTTAATAGATTTGGTGTATTTTTCAAGGATTTTTGATTGAAAGTATGGGTTTTTCCTCAATAGCTTTTAAGGCATTTGACCCAGTCACCCCAAACCACTTTACAAAATTAGTACTTCCTCTAGGCTATGGGGCTCAGGCCATGAAATTATGCTGAATAGATTTGGTGTATTTTTCAAGGATATTTTATATAAAGTATGGGTTTTTCCTCAATAGCTTTTAGAGCATTTGACCCAGTCACCACAGAATACTTTACAAAATTAGTACTTCCTCTAGGCTATGGGGCTCAGGCCATGAAATTATGCTTAATAGATTTGGTGTATTTTTCAAGGATTCTTTTATAGAAAGTATGGGTTTTTCCTCAATACCTTTCAGAGCATTTGACCCAGTCACCCCAGAATACTTTACATAATTAGTACTTCCTCTAGGCTATGGGGCTCAGGTCATAAAATTATGCTTAATAGATTTGGTGTATTTTTCAAGGATTTTTTTATATAAAGTATGGGTTTTTCCTCAATACCTTTTAGAGCATTTGACCCAGTCACCCAAGAATACTTTACAAAATTAGTACTTCCTCTAGGCTATGGGGCTCAGGCAATGAAATTATGCTTAATAGATTTGGTGTATTTTTTAAGGATTTTTTTATATAAAGTATGGGTTTTTCCTCAATAGCTTTTAGAGCATTTGACCCAGTCACCCCAAAACACTTTACAAAATTAGTACTACCTCTAGGCTATGGGGCTCAGGCAATGAAATTATGCTTAATAGATTTGATGTATTTTTCAAGGATGTTTTTATATAAAGTATGGGTTTTTCCTCAATACCTTTTAGAGCATTTGACCCAGTCACCCCAGAATACCTTACAAAATTAGTACTTCCTCTAGGCTATGGGGCTCAGGCAATGAAATTATGCTGAATAGATTTGGTGTATTTTTCAAGGATTTTTTTATATAAAGTATGGGTTTTTCCTCAATACCTTTTAGATTATTTGACCCAGTCACCCCAGAATACTTTACACAATTAGTACTTCCTCTAGGCTATGGGGCTCAGGCCATGAAATTATGCTGAATAGATTTGGTGTATTTTTCACGGATTTTTTATATAAAGTTTGGGTTTTTCCTCAATAGCTTTTAGGGCATTTGACCCAGTCACCCCAAACCACTTTACAAAATTAGTACTTCCTCTAGGCTATGGGGCTCAGCCCATGAAATTATGCTGAATAGATTTGGTGTATTTTTCAAGGATTTTTTATATAAAGTATGGGTTTTTCCTCAATAGCTTTTAGAGCATTTGACCCAGTCACCACAGAATACTTTACAAAATTAGTACTTCCTCTAGGCTATGGGGCTCAGGCCATAAAATTATGCTTAATAGATTTGGTGTATTTTTCAAGGATTTTTTTATAGAAAGTATGGGTTTTTCCTCAATACCTTTCAGAGCATTTGACCCAGTCACCCCAGAATACTTTACAAAATTAGTACTACCTCTAGGCTATGGGGCTCAGGCTATGAAATTATGCTGAATAGATTTGGTGTATTTTTCAAGGATTTTTAATGGAAAGTATGGGTTTTTCCACAATAGCTTTTAGAGCATTTGACCCAGTCACCACAGAATACTTTACAAAATGAGTACTTCCTCTAGGCTATGGGGCTCAGGCAATGAAATTATGCTTAATAGATTTGGTGTATTTTTCAAGGATTTTTTTATAGAAAGTATGGGTTTTTCCTCAATACCTTTTAGAGCATTTGACCCAGTCACCCCAGAATACTTTACAAAATTAGTACTTCCTCTAGGCTATGGGGCTCAGGCAATGAAATTATGCTTAATAGATTTGGTGTATTTTTTAAGGATTTTTTTATATAAAGTATGGGTTTTTCCTCAATAGCTTTTAGAGCATTTGACCCAGTCACCCCAAAACACTTTACACAATTAGTACTTCCTCTAGGCTATGGGGCTCAGGCAATGAAATTATGCTTAATAGATTTGGTGTATTTTTCAAGGATTTTTTTATATAAAGTATGGGTTTTTCCTCAATAGCTTTTAGGGCATTTGACCCAGTCACCCCAAAACACTTTACAAAATTATTACTACCTCTAGGCTATGGGGCTCAGGCCATTAAATTATGCTTAATAGATTTGGTGTATTTTTCAAGGATTTTTTTATAGAAAGTATGGGTTTTTCCTCAATAGCTTTTAGGGCATTTGACCCAGTCACCCCAAAACACTTTACACAATTAGTACTTCCTCTAGGCTATGGGGCTCAGGCCATGAAATTATGCTGAATAGATTTGGTGTATTTTTCAAGGATTTTTAATGGAAAGTATGGGTTTTTCCTCAATAGCTTTTAGGGCATTTGACCCAGTCACCCCAAAACACTTTACAAAATTAGTACTACCTCTAGGCTATGGGGCTCAGGCCATGAAATTATGCTTAATAGATTTGGTGTATTTTTCAAGGATTTTTTTATATAAAGTATGGGTTTTTCCTCAATAGCTTTTAGGGCATTTGACCCAGTCACCCCAAAACACTTTACACAATTAGTACTTCCTCTAGGCTATGGGGCTCAGGCCATGAAATTATGCTGAATAGATTTGGTGTATTTTTCAAGGATTTTTAATGGAAAGTATGGGTTTTTCCTCAATAGCTTTTAGGGCATTTGACCCAGTCACCCCAAAACACTTTACACAATTAGTACTTCCTCTAGGCTATGGGGCTCAGGCAATGAAATTATGCTTAATAGATTTGGTGTATTTTTCAAGGATTTTTTTATATAAAGTATGGGTTTTTCCTCAATAGCTTTTAGGGCATTTGACCCAGTCACCCCAAAACACTTTACAAAATTATTACTACCTCTAGGCTATGGGGCTCAGGCCATTAAATTATGCTTAATAGATTTGGTGTATTTTTCAAGGATTTTTTTATAGAAAGTATGGGTTTTTCCTCAATAGCTTTTAGGGCATTTGACCCAGTCACCCCAAAACACTTTACACAATTAGTACTTCCTCTAGGCTATGGGGCTCAGGCCATGAAATTATGCTGAATAGATTTGGTGTATTTTTCAAGGATTTTTAATGGAAAGTATGGGTTTTTCCTCAATAGCTTTTAGGGCATTTGACCCAGTCACCCCAAAACACTTTACAAAATTAGTACTACCTCTAGGCTATGGGGCTCAGGCCATGAAATTATGCTTAATAGATTTGGTGTATTTTTCAAGGATTTTTTTATATAAAGTATGGGTTTTTCCTCAATAGCTTTTAGGGCATTTGACCCAGTCACCCCAAAACACTTTACAAAATTATTACTACCTCTAGGCTATGGGGCTCAGGCCATTAAATTATGCTTAATAGATTTGGTGTATTTTTCAAGGATTTTTTTATAGAAAGTATGGGTTTTTCCTCAATAGCTTTTAGGGCATTTGACCCAGTCACCCCAAAACACTTTACACAATTAGTACTTCCTCTAGGCTATGGGGCTCAGGCCATGAAATTATGCTGAATAGATTTGGTGTATTTTTCAAGGATTTTTAATGGAAAGTATGGGTTTTTCCTCAATAGCTTTTAGGGCATTTGACCCAGTCACCCCAAAACACTTTACAAAATTAGTACTACCTCTAGGCTATGGGGCTCAGGCCATGAAATTATGCTTAATAGATTTGGTGTATTTTTCAAGGATTTTTTTATATAAAGTATGGGTTTTTCCTCAATAGCTTTTAGGGCATTTGACCCAGTCACCCCAAAACACTTTACACAATTAGTACTTCCTCTAGGCTATGGGGCTCAGGCCATGAAATTATGCTGAATAGATTTGGTGTATTTTTCAAGGATTTTTAATGGAAAGTATGGGTTTTTCCTCAATAGCTTTTAGGGCATTTGACCCAGTCACCCCAAAACACTTTACACAATTAGTACTTCCTCTAGGCTATGGGGCTCAGGCAATGAAATTATGCTTAATAGATTTGGTGTATTTTTCAAGGATTTTTTTATATAAAGTATGGGTTTTTCCTCAATAGCTTTTAGGGCATTTGACCCAGTCACCCCAAAACACTTTACACAATTAGTACTTCCTCTAGGCTATGGGGCTCAGGCCATGAAATTATGCTGAATAGATTTGGTATATTTTTAAAGGACTTTTGATGGAAAAGTGTTATTTTTTTAACTCAATAGCTTTGAATGCATTTGACCCAGTGGCCCCAAACCAGTTTACAAAATTATCTCTGGGAAACCATGCACATCTTTTTGTTCACCAATTGTACTATATCAGAATTTTTGAAAAATCAAACACTGTGTTTTACAGTAGATTATCAAGTCGCACAAGTTAGTTTATACTAATATTAATAACCATATTCTGCTGCCACACACAAAACTTTCTTTTTCTGATTTTGGAATAGTACACTTTTGGAAACTCAAAATGTCAGAACACAGACTCTAAAGCAGAACACAGGATCAAATTTAAATATGTATTTGAATCACATGATCAGTGGGGGAATGTAGTGAGCAGAGAAGGCTGGACCAAGGATCACAGACTGACAATACTGGACTGAGGAACACAGGTGAGTTTACAGAGTAGCAGACTCACCTGTGGACGACACTGGATAGGGTACCACAGGTGAGTAGCAGACAAGACTGAACAAAGGACACAGGTTTTTATTGAACCATTTTGAAACGTTAGAATTTATGAAAAACACCAATGTGACCCGAATCTAATTCACAATAATTGTCCAATCGTTCACAACTTAGTTTCTATCTTTTAAAACAAATACACACAATAAATTGAACACAACAAATGCTTTTTATAACACTTATAAGCATCACAAAACAAAACTTTGAATCATGTATATAAATTAAATAAGCATATGTGTGTAGTTTCCTCTAAAAGCTGATATAGCAAAAGAAAGTAATTTGTTAAACACTTCATTTGCACACAAGGCACTTCCACTCAACTTCGCCAGCTGCCTTTTTTATGTCCTTGGTTGAGAGTCCAATACAGTCCGCATGATACCAGCGGTCACATGTGTCACACTGAATCTGTCATAATGCAAAGCAAGAAAAGTTAATCACAGCTGAATAATTTGTTTTTAATATGTGCAAGAGTCGTTATGGTTTGCTTTTAGTTGGTGGTTTACAAAAGCAAAGCCTAATTCTGGCAAACTATAAGGACATTGCTGATGTGATGCTACATTGGAGGGAAAAGCATTATCTTTTTCATATTACATCCTAGTCAGCACATCTATTTAGCCCCTTAACTGCCGTCTCCCCTGATCAGGGGGCTAGGGTTATGGTTAGTTAACCCTAATCAGGATGTAATTAGGGTTAAGAATGGCAAATGTTACGTAAGTTGTGTTCACTAACACAGATTTTTATAAAATATAAGGTCTTGGCTTTCAAATTTGGTATCACACTGGCATATAGACTGTAAGCTGTCCAGTCAATACGCTTCGAGACTTGGATGTAAATAATTGTTAACTTAACCCTATGGTCGCAGTTAAGTTAAACGAGTTTCTGTGACTAATAATTTCAAAGCATTGCCACAGGGCAAACACAAGCAGGCAATATGCCCTAAAAGCTATTGAGGAAAAACCCATACTTTATATAAAAAAATCCTTAAAAAATACACCAAATCTATTAAGCATAATTTCATTGCCTGAGCCCCATAGCCTAGAGGAAGTACTAATTGTGTAAAGTGTTTTGGGGTGACTGGGTCAAATGCCCTAAAAGCTATTGAGGAAAAACCCATACTTTATATAAAAAAATCCTTGAAAAATACACCAAATCTATTAAGCATAATTTCATGGCCTGAGCCCCATAGCCTAGAGGTAGTACTAATTTTGTAAAGTATTCTTGGGTGACTGGGTCAAATGCTCTAAAAGGTATTGAGGAAAAACCCATACTTTCCATTAAAAATCCTTGAAAAATACACCAAATCTATTCTGCATAATTTCATGGCCTGAGCCCCATAGCCTAGAGGAAGTACTAATTGTGTAAAGTGTTTTGGGGTGACTGGGTCAAATGCCCTAAAAGCTATTGAGGAAAAACCCATACTTTATATAAAAAAATCCTTGAAAAATACACCAAATCTATTCAGCATAATTTCATTGCCTGAGCCCCATAGCCTAGAGGTAGTACTAATTTTGTAAAGTGTTTTGGGGTGACTGGGTCAAATGCTCTAAAAGCTATTGAGGAAAAACCCATACTTTCAATCAAAAATCCTTGAAAAATACACCAAGTCTATTAAGCATAATTTCATGGCCTGAGCCCCATAGCCTAGAGGTAGTACTAATTTTGTAAAGTGTTTTGGGGTGACTGGGTCAAATGCCCTAAAAGCTATTGAGGAAAAACCCATACTTTCCATTAAAAATCCTTGAAACATACACCAAATCTATTCAGCATAATTTCATGGCCTGAGCCCCATAGCCTAGAGGAAGTACTAATTGTGTAAAGTGTTTTGGGGTGACTGGGTCAAATGCCCTAAAAGCTATTGAGGAAAAACCCATACTTTATATAAAAAATCCGTGAAAAATACACCAAATCTATTCCGCATAATTTCATTGCCTGAGCCCCATAGCCTAGAGGAAGTACTAATTTTGTAAAGTATTATTGGGTGACTGGGTCAAATAATCTAAAAGGTATTGAGGAAAAACCCATACTTTATATAAAAAAATCCTTGAAAAATACACCAAGTCTATTAAGCATAATTTCATGGCCTGAGCCCCATAGCCTAGAGGTAGTACTAATTTTGTAAAGTGTTTTGGGGTGACTGGGTCAAATGCTCTAAAAGCTATTGAGGAAAAACCCATACTTTATATAAAAAATCCTTGAAAAATACACCAAGTCTATTAAGCATAATTTCATGGCCTGAGCCCCATAGCCTAGAGGTAGTACTAATTTTGTAAAGTGTTTTGGGGTGACTGGGTCAAATGCTCTAAAAGCTATTGAGGAAAAACCCAT
This sequence comes from Proterorhinus semilunaris, assembly GCA_021464625.1. Taxonomy (NCBI): domain Eukaryota; kingdom Metazoa; phylum Chordata; class Actinopteri; order Gobiiformes; family Gobiidae; genus Proterorhinus; species Proterorhinus semilunaris. Next base: position 22,107,813 of record CM038356.1, on the reverse strand, counting down.
ACTTTATATAAAAAATCCGTGAAAAATACACCAAATCTATTCCGCATAATTTCATTGCCTGAGCCCCATAGCCTAGAGGAAGTACTAATTTTGTAAAGTATTATTGGGTGACTGGGTCAAATGCTCTAAAAGGTATTGAGGAAAAACCCATACTTTATATAAAAAATCCTTGAAAAATACACCAAATCTATTCCGCATAATTTCATGGCCTGAGCCCCATAGCCTAGAGGAAGTACTAATTGTGTAAAGTGTTTTGGGGTGACTGGGTCAAATGCCTTAAAAGCTATTGAGGAAAAACCCATACTTTATATAAAAAAATCCTTGAAAAATACACCAAATCTATTCAGCATAATTTCATTGCCTGAGCCCCATAGCCTAGAGGTAGTACTAATTTTGTAAAGTGTTTTGGGGTGACTGGGTCAAATGCCCTAAAAGCTATTGAGGAAAAACCCATACTTTCCATTAAAAATCCTTGAAAAATACACCAAATCTATTCCGCATAATTTCATGGCCGGAGCCCCATAGCCTAGAGGAAGTACTAATTGTGTAAAGTGTTTTGGGGTGACTGGGTCAAATGCCTTAAAAGCTATTGAGGAAAAACCCATACTTTATATAAAAAAATCCTTGAAAAATACACCAAATCTATTCAGCATAATTTCATTGCCTGAGCCCCATAGCCTAGAGGTAGTACTAATTTTGTAAAGTGTTTTGGGGTGACTGGGTCAAATGCCCTAAAAGCTATTGAGGAAAAACCCATACTTTCCATTAAAAATCCTTGAAAAATACACCAAATCTATTCAGCATAATTTCATGGCCTGAGCCCCATAGCCTAGAGGAAGTACTAATTTTGTAAAGTATTCTTGGGTGACTGGGTCAAATGCTCTAAAAGGTATTGAGGAAAAACCCATACTTTATATAAAAAATCCGTGAAAAATACACCAAATCTATTCAGCATAATTTCATTGACTGAGCCCCATAGCCTAGAGGTAGTACTAATTTTTTTAAGTGTTTTGGGGTGACTGGGTCAAATGCCCTAAAAGCTATTGAGGAAAAACCCATACTTTCCATTAAAAATCCTTGAAAAATACACCAAATCTATTCAGCATAATTTCATGGCCTGAGCCCCATAGCCTAGAGGAAGTACTAATTTTGTAAAGTATTCTTGGGTGACTGGGTCAAATGCTCTAAAAGGTATTGAGGAAAAACCCATACTTTATATAAAAAATCCGTGAAAAATACACCAAATCTATTCAGCATAATTTCATTGACTGAGCCCCATAGCCTAGAGGTAGTACTAATTTTTTTAAGTGTTTTGGGGTGACTGGGTCAAATGCCCTAAAAGCTATTGAGGAAAAACCCATACTTTCCATTAAAAATCCTTGAAAAATACACCAAATCTATTCCGCATAATTTCATGGCCTGAGCCCCATAGCCTAGAGGAAGTACTAATTGTGTAAAGTATTCTTGGGTGACTGGGTCAAATGCTCTAAAAGGTATTGAGGAAAAACCCATACTTTCTATAAAAAAATCCTTGAAAAATACACCAAATCTATTCCGCATAATTTCATGGCCTGAGCCCCATAGCCTAGAGGAAGTACTAATTTTGTAAAGTGTTTTGGGGTGACTGGGTCAAATGCCTTAAAAGCTATTGAGGAAAAACCCATACTTTATATAAAAAAATCCTTGAAAAATACACCAAATCTATTCAGCATAATTTCATTGCCTGAGCCCCATAGCCTAGAGGTAGTACTAATTTTGTAAAGTGTTTTGGGGTGACTGGGTCAAATGCTCTAAAAGCTATTGAGGAAAAACCCATACTTTCAATCAAAAATCCTTGAAAAATACACCAAGTCTATTAAGCATAATTTCATGGCCTGAGCCCCATAGCCTAGAGGTAGTACTAATTTTGTAAAGTGTTTTGGGGTGACTGGGTCAAATGCTCTAAAAGCTATTGAGGAAAAACCCATACTTTATATAAAAAATCCGTGAAAAATACACCAAATCTATTCCGCATAATTTCATTGCCTGAGCCCCATAGCCTAGAGGAAGTACTAATTTTGTAAAGTATTATTGGGTGACTGGGTCAAATGCTCTAAAAGGTATTGAGGAAAAACCCATACTTTATATAAAAAATCCTTGAAAAATACACCAAATCTATTCCGCATAATTTCATGGCCTGAGCCCCATAGCCTAGAGGAAGTACTAATTGTGTAAAGTGTTTTGGGGTGACTGGGTCAAATGCCTTAAAAGCTATTGAGGAAAAACCCATACTTTATATAAAAAAATCCTTGAAAAATACACCAAATCTATTCAGCATAATTTCATTGCCTGAGCCCCATAGCCTAGAGGTAGTACTAATTTTGTAAAGTGTTTTGGGGTGACTGGGTCAAATGCCCTAAAAGCTATTGAGGAAAAACCCATACTTTCCATTAAAAATCCTTGAAAAATACACCAAATCTATTCCGCATAATTTCATGGCCGGAGCCCCATAGCCTAGAGGAAGTACTAATTGTGTAAAGTGTTTTGGGGTGACTGGGTCAAATGCCTTAAAAGCTATTGAGGAAAAACCCATACTTTATATAAAAAAATCCTTGAAAAATACACCAAATCTATTCAGCATAATTTCATTGCCTGAGCCCCATAGCCTAGAGGTAGTACTAATTTTGTAAAGTGTTTTGGGGTGACTGGGTCAAATGCCCTAAAAGCTATTGAGGAAAAACCCATACTTTCCATTAAAAATCCTTGAAAAATACACCAAATCTATTCAGCATAATTTCATGGCCTGAGCCCCATAGCCTAGAGGAAGTACTAATTTTGTAAAGTATTCTTGGGTGACTGGGTCAAATGCTCTAAAAGGTATTGAGGAAAAACCCATACTTTATATAAAAAATCCGTGAAAAATACACCAAATCTATTCAGCATAATTTCATTGACTGAGCCCCATAGCCTAGAGGTAGTACTAATTTTTTTAAGTGTTTTGGGGTGACTGGGTCAAATGCCCTAAAAGCTATTGAGGAAAAACCCATACTTTCCATTAAAAATCCTTGAAAAATACACCAAATCTATTCAGCATAATTTCATGGCCTGAGCCCCATAGCCTAGAGGAAGTACTAATTTTGTAAAGTATTCTTGGGTGACTGGGTCAAATGCTCTAAAAGGTATTGAGGAAAAACCCATACTTTATATAAAAAATCCGTGAAAAATACACCAAATCTATTCAGCATAATTTCATTGACTGAGCCCCATAGCCTAGAGGTAGTACTAATTTTTTTAAGTGTTTTGGGGTGACTGGGTCAAATGCCCTAAAAGCTATTGAGGAAAAACCCATACTTTCCATTAAAAATCCTTGAAAAATACACCAAATCTATTCCGCATAATTTCATGGCCGGAGCCCCATAGCCTAGAGGAAGTACTAATTGTGTAAAGTGTTTTGGGGTGACTGGGTCAAATGCCTTAAAAGCTATTGAGGAAAAACCCATACTTTATATAAAAAAATCCTTGAAAAATACACCAAATCTATTCAGCATAATTTCATTGCCTGAGCCCCATAGCCTAGAGGTAGTACTAATTTTGTAAAGTGTTTTGGGGTGACTGGGTCAAATGCCCTAAAAGCTATTGAGGAAAAACCCATACTTTCCATTAAAAATCCTTGAAAAATACACCAAATCTATTCAGCATAATTTCATGGCCTGAGCCCCATAGCCTAGAGGAAGTACTAATTTTGTAAAGTATTCTTGGGTGACTGGGTCAAATGCTCTAAAAGGTATTGAGGAAAAACCCATACTTTATATAAAAAATCCGTGAAAAATACACCAAATCTATTCAGCATAATTTCATTGACTGAGCCCCATAGCCTAGAGGTAGTACTAATTTTTTTAAGTGTTTTGGGGTGACTGGGTCAAATGCCCTAAAAGCTATTGAGGAAAAACCCATACTTTCCATTAAAAATCCTTGAAAAATACACCAAATCTATTCCGCATAATTTCATGGCCTGAGCCCCATAGCCTAGAGGAAGTACTAATTGTGTAAAGTATTCTTGGGTGACTGGGTCAAATGCTCTAAAAGGTATTGAGGAAAAACCCATACTTTCTATAAAAAAATCCTTGAAAAATACACCAAATCTATTCCGCATAATTTCATGGCCTGAGCCCCATAGCCTAGAGGAAGTACTAATTTTGTAAAGTGTTTTGGGGTGACTGGGTCAAATGCCTTAAAAGCTATTGAGGAAAAACCCATACTTTATATAAAAAAATCCTTGAAAAATACACCAAATCTATTCAGCATAATTTCATGGCCTGAGCCCCATAGCCTAGAGGTAGTACTAATTTTGTAAAGTGTTTTGGGGTGACTGGGTCAAATGCCCTAAAAGCTATTGAGGAAAAACCCATACTTTCCATTAAAAATCCTTGAAAAATACACCAAATCTATTCAGCATAATTTCATGGCCTGAGCCCCATAGCCTAGAGGAAGTACTAATTTTGTAAAGTATTCTTGGGTGACTGGGTCAAATGCTCTAAAAGGTATTGAGGAAAAACCCATACTTTATATAAAAAATCCGTGAAAAATACACCAAATCTATTCAGCATAATTTCATTGCCTGAGCCCCATAGCCTAGAGGTAGTACTAATTTTTTTAAGTGTTTTGGGGTGACTGGGTCAAATGCCCTAAAAGCTATTGAGGAAAAACCCATACTTTCCATTAAAAATCCTTGAAAAATACACCAAATCTATTCCGCATAATTTCATGGCCTGAGCCCCATAGCCTAGAGGAAGTAGTAATTGTGTAAAGTATTCTTGGGTGACTGGGTCAAATGCTCTAAAAGGTATTGAGGAAAAACCCATACTTTCTATAAAAAAATCCTTGAAAAATACACCAAATCTATTCAGCATAATTTCATGGCCTGAGCCCCATAGCCTAGAGGACGTACTAATTGTGTAAAGTGTTTTGGGGGTGACTGGGTCAAATGCCCTAAAAACTATTGAGGAAAAACCCATACTTTATATAAAAAAATCCTTAAAAAATACACCAAATCTATTAAGCATAATTTCATTGCCTGAGCCCCATAGCCTAGAGGAAGTACTAATTTTGTAAAGTATTCTGGGGTGACTGGGTCAAATGGTCTAAAAGGTATTGAGGAAAAACCCATACTTTCTATAAAAAAATCCTTGAAAAATACACCAAATCTATTAAGCATAATTTCATTGCCTGAGCCCCATAGCCTAGAGGAAGTACTAATTTTGTAAAGTATTCTAGGGTGACTGGGTCAAATGCTCTAAAAGCTATTGAGGAAAAACCCATACTTTTCCATCAAAAGTCTTTGAAAAAACCATGAAATACAATAAAATATTAAATGTGGTAGACTAAATGTAATCTTTAGGTGTATTTTCTATCTCTTTTCATTAAAATTGTTTATTTGTATCATATTATTGATTTACACCTAAACTAAATTTTTTACACAGACAGTAATTCATAGACGGTCCCTAAGTTCGAACGATCTTAGTGCTGGAGGCGAATATCCAACGTCCAACGTGAAACCAACTTCACCGCGGTTGTAATGAGCCTATATCATATTAGTTTCACATTTTAAGTGTAATTGCAGAAATACATTTACTTTTGAATTATATTCACATTTTTCCGAGTTTCACCTGTTCACTGTTTTTGTCGGTGGTTGTCACTGTACATCAGTCATGTGACCAACAAAATATAGAGTGAGTCGGTGGACGGAGATCGGTAAATGTTCTGTAAATGGGCAAGCATAAAATAAACAGTAAATTATAATCTCTACAGTGCATGTTTAAGCACATATATGAAGAGGATGTCCAATTACTATAACTGTGCTGTACTCTGTTATGTAACAGGAGTCCGTGTTCGACGTCTGCTAACGCTAACATTAGCCTATCATTCCCTGTGTCTACTATATTTTATATTACGAGAGGTGTGGCGCAACCCAAGCACATCTAAAGACCAACATTTAGACACGATTGTCATTTGGCGGAGGTGTATGTTAAAACAATTAAAATCTGTCACCGTGGTTGCTAACATCTGGATGGCAACTTTAGCAACAAGCCAAGGCTAACAAAAAACATATATAGCGAAAGCAAGGCAAGGCTATACCATTATTCACTTTATTTCTTATCTCTCTAATGTGCTCGCAGTATAGTTTGTATTATTAAATGCATTGTTACAAAAAGGGTATCAATACAAAACAACGGGACGAACAGGTTAGCGTCATTTTATTCAATGCAACATCTATTTTCAGTCATGACTACGCCCCCTCCGCTAGCTCGTTAACATTAGCCACAGCTAGCATAGCGCAGCTATGAGAGGGACAACCCTGTTTTGTTTACATGTTGACGTCGGTCGTTACTTACCGACAATCTGGGAAGCGCTTCTCAGTCACACCGCGATATCAGCGTTTGGCCACAGCCGAGGCGGCCCACGAGAGGGACCGGGCTGTGGTTGTTGCTGCCCGCAGCGTATATCGCTCAGGAGCGAGTCACAGCTAAAGCCCAACGGCAGACGCCATTTCCCGCCTCGTCATAAAACAGAGGCTGGCGCTGCGCACCAGAATGCGACACTCGCGCAGAGGCACCGAGCTCGCCAAGAGCACAGCAACAGGGCAACTACAGGGGCAAACAGTCCACAGGCTGCTCCAGTGACACGGCTGCAGTCTGTGAATTTGACTATTTGTATTCCAGTTCTACATCTGTTATAGGAACCATTTAGGGATTGATGGGATAGATGTATATACACAAATCATAGACAAACGAAAGGGGGGAAAACATCTAGATGTTTTTTCCCACAACGGGATCAAATTATGCCCCGCTTAGACGCTCAAATGCAGTCGATGCTTCAAATCCTGATCGATGCTGCCGTTGTGTCCTTGGGCAACGCGTGTGTGCAAAAGTCACGTGGTGACAGTGCTTTACCTTCACAGAAAGTGGTCAGTTACATTCAGATATATTAGTATGTTGATCTAAAGATCTCTGAATCAACCATTTACAGTGAAAAAGAAAGAACTTTCCTTTGAAAATACCCTGTGCTAAGTGCTTGCTACCCCCATCTGAGAATCACTGGGTGAGAGCAAAGCTATTATATACATTAGGGTTAGAGGCTGTTGGCCCAGAATAGCAACCAGATATCCTGTCAGCCAAGGCAGCTGTGCAGAGATAATTTACCAAATTAGTCATCATTACAGTAGCTGGAGTATGAGAATTTTATTGTAATGCACTTTTTATTTTATTTACAATACTGTTCTGTTACAATGCACACTAATAATATTTTTCAAAGTAAATTCCTAAGAAAAAATATATATTTCACAATGACCATAAACTATGAGTTGATGAGATGGTCACTATAGTCTTTTCTCCAGCCAAGGTAAGAATAATTTGTACAGTACATTGCAAAGGCTTTATTATTATTATTAATGCCAAATTGTCCAATTTCAGAAATGTTAAAAGCACTTTATAATGGTGTAAATAAAAGTACTTTCATTTCATTCCAAGGTGCATCAATTTCCTGTATGGTTCTGGTCCACCCCACAGTCCCCTAAATGAAATGAAATGAAAATCAAATTACTAATAACTAAAAGGGGCAAAAACAATAATTACTTTTTACAAAAATCAACAAAACTATTGATTACCTTAGGAGCCCGTGCCAATAAAGATGGGGCATTACGTCTGCTTTCATGTGGTACATAATCCGGCTTTCTTTGGCCTGGTTTATGGGAAATGTTTCAAGTGGTTGTCCATTGTAGTCAAACTCTGCTAGAATAACGGACTTGTAGCTGGTGACCAGTGGGCAAGACGTGTAGCCATCATACTGTGAAAAGAAGAGAAAATACACACAAATAGAAGAAGAAGAAGATCTTTATTTATATAGCGCCTTTCACAGACATGGTCACAAAGCGCTTTACATGAGAGCATTTTACATTCACTCCATACTCAGTGGTGGTAAGCTACCTTAATAGCTTCAGCTTCCCCTAGGGGAGACTGACAGAAGCACTGTCGCGACTGCACACGTCTGCGCCAACGGTCCCTCTGACCTCCATACACCCCCCCCCCCCCCCCTCAGGATCAAACTTTAAATATTACACATATTAGGCCCCGTTTGAATACTTACAATTTTATCAGGCTTCTGATTTTGAAGTATCCTGGTGATAGTTCGACTCAAAACTGCAGATTGGGCAGCTGTAACAAAAAAGTGAGTATGCATCATACATCCATGACACGTACATCTTTCTCAACTTTTAATACAAATTAAACATATTCGTAAGTCAACGTTGACACACTCTTCACTGAAAGCTGGTAGAAGACCACACATCAGAGGCCCACAGTACACAATGGTACAAGTTAAACTTGCTACATTTATGTGCTAATCTTAATTGTCTTCTTATCATAAATTTAGAGGGCCTATCGACATTCAGACATTAGCGCAATTAAACTAAGGTGATACAGTTATCTAATTCAACTGTCAAAAAGCAGTGAGATAACGACATTAGTTGTGAGCTAAAATATTAATATTATCAAGGATGTTTTTTGTTTTGTTTACTCAGCATCACATTCCATAACAATGCTGAAAAATTAAAATGTCAAATTAATTCACAAATATCACAATTAGAAGCTCTACTGGTAAAATATGAATATCTAAAATGAATAAACACAATTTTACTGACCTACAGCAGCTCCAGTTTTAGCTGTTGGCAGGTTGGTACAGTCCCCAATTCCAAACACATTTGGATATTTCTTGTGCTGGAGGTGTTCCTTGTTCACATCTAACCAGCCGGCCTCATCGCCAAGAGGACTGCTTTTCACAATGAGATTAGGACCCATCGGTGGTGTGACATGGAGCATCTCATACTAAAATAAATACTACAAATATTAGTTTGGCTTGTGCTTGTTACTTTAGTTGTACTGATTTTTTTTTATCATCTGTCTATTGTTGTTGCATAAAATGTTCCATAATGTAGCTTAATCATTATTAAACGCTTTAAACCTCCCCATTCAGTCCCATTTATAACAGAATCATTCACAATCTGGTTTAACAAGTTAGACCACTCCACGGCCAATTTAATTCACTGGTGACTGTAAGTGTACTTACATTTTTTTTTTCAGTTGGGAGATTCTTTATTTCTTTAATTGCTTCATATGAAAAAGCGGAGCATGCAAATGTTGTTAGTGTTCCGTTTGTTTAGTTCTATTTCATATGTTGCTTCAGCCCTTTAGGCTTTCGCTGATGCATAATCTCTCTGAGAAGATCAAACAATCTAGCCACTCCAATCACCCTATGAGCCTGGCACACCCCAGGTCCTACACTCAACAAAAATATAAATGCAACACCTTTGTTTCTGCTCCCATTTTTCATGAGATGGACTTAAAGATCTGAAATTCATTCCAGATACACAATATTACCATTTCTCTCAAACATTGTTCACAAATCAGTCTAAATGTGTGATAGTGAGCACTTCTGCTTTGCTGAGATAATCCATCCCACATCAAGATGCTGATCTGACATCATGATTAGTGCACAGGTGCACCTTATACTGCCCACATAAAAGGCCACCCTGAAATGTGCAGTTTTGTCTCACAGCAAACTTCCCCAGATGCCACAAGCATTGAGGGAGCGTGCACTTGGCACGCTGACAGCAGGAATGTCAACCAGATCTGTTGCTCGTGCATTGAATGTTCATTTCTCCACCATAAGCCGTCTCCAAAGGCGTTTCAGAGAATATGGCAGTACATCCAACCGGCCTCACAACCGCAGACAACGTGTAACTACACCAGCCCAGGACCTCCACATCCAGCAGGTTCACCTCCAAGATCGTCTGAGACCAGCCACTCAGACAGCTGCTGAAACAATTGGTTTGCATAACCAAACAATTTCTGCACAAACTGTCAGAAACCGTCTCAGGGAAGCTCAACTGCATGCTCGTCGTCCTCATCGGGGTCTTGACCTGACTCCAGCTCGTCGCCGTAACAGACTTGAGTGGGCAAATGCTCACATTCGATGGCATCTGGCACGTTGGAGAGGTGTTCTCTTCACGGATGAATCTCGGTTTATATTGTTCAGGGCAGATGGCAGACAGCGTGTGTGGCCTCGTGTGGGTGAGCGCTTTGCTGATGTCAATGTTGTGGATCGAGTGGCCAGCATACTCACCGGACATGTCACCCATTGAGCATGTTTGGGATGTGCTTGACCGGCGAATACGACAGCGTGTACCAGTTCCCACTAATATCCAGCAACTTCGCACAGCCATTGAAGAGGAGTGGACCAACATTCCACAGGCCACAATTGACAATCTGATCAACTCTATGCACAGAAGATGTGTTGCTCTGCATGAGGCAAATGGTGGTCACACCAGATACTGACTGGTTCTGAGTCCCCAGACCCCCAATAAAGCAAAAAACTGCACATTTCAGGGTGGCCTTTTATTGTGGGCAGTATAAGGTACACCTGTGCACTAATCATGATGTCAGATCAGCATCTTGATGTGGGATGGATTATCTCAGCAAAGCAGAACTGCTCACTATCACACATTTGGACTGATTTGTGAACAATGTTTGAGAGAAATGGTAATATTGTGTATCTGGAGGTGAGCGAACACTGCCTAGGTCTTCAGAAGCCAACTTGGCAAGTTGAACTTGGCAACTTCCAATACAGGTCCCTGGTGCCCGGTCCTTGCGTCCAGGTGGACCTTCCTAGCTTCAGGTCCCAGCCCGCTGACTAAACGCCAGGTGCAAATAGTCTTCCTCTCTGCTAACGTCCAGTGAAGGTTTGGCCGAGTACTGTGGCATTGCAGGACGGTATCGGGGCATTCCCTTGCCGTCCTCTCCTCCCGGGACTAACGTGGAGTCATCCTTTCCCTCTGAGCGGGACAAAGTTGATGCTGACCGCGCTGAGCTTGCGTCTATGCTATCGATGCTAACGCGGCTCGAGCAGCACTAGCCTGTCATAATTTGTGGGTAGCTTATCGACACTCAGGGGAATGGTCCTGTCGCTTTCCGCCTCCTCACTCGTCGGTCCTGGTTTACAATTTGAAGTCCATCACTGAGTCCTTTGGAAGGGCTTTTGTGTCAAAATTCTTGACAAGCTCGACTTATCCACTGCTATGACAGGTTCGAACGTGGAGCAGGAGCTTGATAATGGCGCGTTGAGACTACCCGTTACCACTCGTGCCCTGACGTCACACCATATGTGCCGGATTCTATGGTAGGACTTTTATGTCAAAATTCTCATCCTCTTATGTCAGGTTCGAGCGTGAAGCAGCAGCAGACGTGCTGGATTGGTCGCCTGTCAGAGTAAAGAGCACGCTTCTGTCCCTATCTCTGATAACAGCGCGTCCCTCTGCTCGTGACTACAGGCATGTGCCGTGGCCTTCAGCGGCCCACACCGCTCAGCCAAAGACACGTCCAGCTTGTGTCTGGGTCTCGAGCTCGGCTCTGGTTCTCGGTTTACCACACACGCTGTGCCAGTCCTAAGCGGTGATTGGCCCAGTGTCACAGCGCCCTCCACGGTTCCGCTCACCACTGTGCCAGTCCTCAGCGATGATTGGCCGACTGTTGGTGCAGCGCCTTCCATGACTCTGCCAGCCCCCCCCCTTCCGTCAGTGGCTGTCGGACCTGGGAGAGGTAGGCTGCGATGGAATCTTCCCTCAGTCGCGTCACCAAGCGGTGTCGGCTGACGTGCTCGCCCTCGAACATATTTACCTGGTTATACTCTTTCCCCGTCTCCTTTATTGGAGACGGCAGATAAAAGGATTAAACCTTCGCAGCCCTTTCCGCATGTTTCTGTGGAGGATGAGCGTCGTCACAGCCTTTGCCCGGTGAGGGCTGTGCGCTGTTATTTGGATTGGACGTCTGGCTTCAGACGGTCAGATCAATTGTTTGTTCGATTTGGAGCCAAGAATCAGGGTGCCCCCTTGTCCCCCCAGCGTTTGGCCCACTGGGTCTCCCTTGCTATTCACATGGCTTACGAGGTGCAGGGGCTGCCACCGCCGGTGGTGGTCAGGGCTCACTCCACACGTGGAGTGGTGCTTTTCCGAGGCACGTCAGTGGAGGAGATCTGCCGAGCAGCCTCTTGGTCCTCTTCTTCGACCTTTGTGCAGTTTTACCTGCCTTTACGAGTCGCCTTCGACTCTATCGCCCATTCTGTTTTGGGTGGTGGGCAACCTTAGTTCCCCAGCGGCGCTCTTGGGAGTGGCGGCTTGGCTGGGTTGTGTTGGGTGTGTCCGGCGCTCTTGGGAGAGGCTGCCTGGGACACATCCCTTTTGGTTGGCGGCTGGGGTGGGGTTCCTGTCTACTCTGTTTGGGTGAGAGATTATGGTGCCTTAGATGGTTACTGCACTTCTCACTCAGCCTGTGGGCTTCTGCCTTGCTGACACGTTGGTTGTCTGTGTGCATGTCGGCACCAGACTCGCTCCAATCACTGGAGTACATCGGTCTCCTCGGCTTCGCGATGGCTTATGCATCAGCGAAAGCTTAAAGGGGCTGAAGCAACATATGAAATAGAAACCCCAGTTACCTAATGTAACTACGGTTCTATGAATATGTTGCGAAGCCCTTTAGCTTCGGGCCCAGCAGGCAAGTCCTCTCCTTCGACGGCTCAGTTCAAAGGAGCAGAGTGTTGGACTAGGTTCCCTTTTATAGGGCCTGGGGTGTGCTAGACTCATAGGGTGATTGGAGCAGTTACATCGTTTGATCTTCTCAGGCGGGAAGCAGAGCTTCCGAGAGATTATGCATCAACGAAAGCCTAAAGGGCTTCGCAACATATTCATAGAACCGTAGGTAACTGGGGTTTTACACTGCCGCCTGGAAGAGGAATGTGTAGCTCTAGTTGTTGTAATGTCTCAATTTGTCACTTGAGACATGCCTGGACAAAGTTCAGAGGAAGCGTAGGTGCAGTGATGTGAAAGATTCTCTGCACCAATCGGATAAAGCCAGTCTTCGTATAGTTGGGCAAAGTTAAAATGTATCAATCTGTATTTTGCAAGAACATGACAGTGGTGGTTCTCATGTCCAAGACTTTTAAAGCCTGTCTGTGAATAGACTCCAAAGGTCAGGGTATATAAAATGCTGATCCTAAGCCAAAAAAATAGCCTGGGATCAGCATTTTATACAGTAATAAAAGTAGGACATGATCAACACATTTAAAGATTTTAAGCTACCTCTAAGTTGCAAAGTTTTAAGGCTCTGAGACATATACCTCAAAGACTGTGGTTTCCCCAGGCTTCTCCAGATTTTCGAACACAGCCTCTTGTTTGTCAGCTCGCACCTCGATCAGATTTTGCCTGAGGTTGATTTGTAGGTCTCGCTGTTTCACAATATCCCAGAGTGAGTCAGCATATTTCTTAATGCCAAAAAGCACTGGGAGTGAAGTGTTGTATATCACTTTGGCCTCGTTCCGCTTTCCTGTCTTAAATAACAGCACAAATAACAAAATAGTTGTCAATTACAATAAATCATACAGCGCTACAAAGCTTATGCCATCTTCTCAAAACAGTCCAGCTTTGCATTTACTCGGGGTAGACTGGAACTCTCTCCCCGCTATCCAAATACTGGAGACTAATATCAACATATTTAAAAGAGATCTAAAACAGTTGCTGAAGCCGGGCTAGAGCTGTGTTTAGAGGCAAATGTATAAAATACGCCATGCCTTTTTCATGCAGCTCTTGTATATTTTTCTTACTGGACTAACTTCCTAAAATGCGTCTTGGATTATTAACATTCACTGCCAATATTTATTTACTGGACTAAGCATTTGGTTGATAACATTTTACTTTTAAAATGATAATGATAATCAATGATAATGATAACACTATATTAGAGCAAAAGTGGTTGTGGATTTACCTTTCTGAGATATGCATCAGACAGATACATGATCTTCTGTGGGGCTCCGGCGCATTTTACAGGAGTGTTTGGAAAAGTGAACACAGCGTTTCCTGCTTTAAAATCTTTTAGTGCCTTCCACGTTTTCTCCACAGTCTGGATTGAGTAGTTTGAGCCAATCTTTGGATGCTCAAATCCGTCGGGCAAGCCTTTAATCTGTAAGTACACATTAGTGAATGTATTTATACAACAGTGTTTCTCAAACTCAAACATGGAAAACATTGTGCTAATATCTATAGGACTCTTGCACTATCATAACTGTTATTGAATATAAATGGCTTAATAGAACCTAAACTGGAGAAGATGAATCTTAAATCAGGAATAGAACCTAAACTATTCCTGATTAGTTTAGGAATAGACTAATCTAGAAGCACACAATCTAGAGATCCAGGACAAATGTAGTGTGCCTTCAACAGATATGAACTCTCAAGGTGCTTCACATGATTAAAATACTCTCTAATAACAAAGAATACATTGAATACATTATTGCTCCTAAAAACATGTAATACCATAAATTGGTATGGCTCAGATCAGATCTCAAACATAATAAGGATCAAAGCAAGAGCTGAACCAGGAATAAACCTGACCCACCAAACTAATGTAATGTTGTTGTTTTTTATCTAAGTACTGAACAAGAATAAAACCATCACATAGAGAAGACAATATAACATGGACAAAGTACATACCTTTTCAAAGTGAAGCTGTAGCCCTAGAGCGATGATTAAATACTCATAGGAAATCTTCCCAAAAGAACATAAGATTTGATTAAAAAAAACAAAAAACTACTGAATTTAAACTGGAAGACAAAATGCTACATGCCTCTTTTCCGTCGTCTGTTCGAATAGTGTTATTTTCTGGATTTATCTCTTGTACTTTGGATTTGACCCACTTTACTCCAGAAGGCATAACACTAGCAGTGGGACGAGCTGATGAGGCTGTTGTTTTTGCACCGGCACCAACCAGAGTCCATATGGGCTGGTAGTAGTGTGTCTGGGGTAGAAACAGAAGATGCAATGCATTTGTGATACTATCTTACTTGAATCAGGTGATCATCGTAAAAACCTGTTTCTATCCCACTCTGAAACTCATTTGATCCATTTCAAACAGTACAATGATAGACATGCAAACGCTTCTAGGAAATATTTAGATGTAACTGCTGTTACTTTTAAATATGTAATTTTTGAGAGTTAGTATAGTTCCAGTTATTTTCTTTAACTTACCCGTTGCAGGTTCTAGGTTCTATGTGATGGGTCAAGCAAGTGCGCCCATAATCTTTTTTATTTCACGAGCAGCATTGGACGGCCCCGACGGGCCGTACTTCAATGACCACTGTCCACAAGTTCCTTACAGAGGGCGCTAACGCGCTGTAATTTTGTATAATGTGAGATTTATGTGTCCGTCCCATTAGAGTAAGAATAGAATTAGAATAACCCCGGTCGTCCCAATGGGATGCCATCAACTATTTTTGTGCTGAATTTCATCCATTTCCGAGAAACACATTTTTCGACTCATAATGCATTTTTTCTTTTGCACCTAGAGGGGGCGCTATTGTGAAATAAAAAAATATTATGGTTGGAGCCATTATTCACAAGGAGAGGCTAAAATGTAACTTGTAATCTGTGTTTACTGACACAGATTAATGGTACATCAGGGCAATAAAATGTAGTGGGCGCGTTAGCGCCCTCGGTAGACCTACAGAGGCGTAGCAATGGTGGCACGGCCCACAAGGGCCGTTTGATGCCGCTTGCTGCTTTAATTTAGTCTTGTTTAAGTCCTGATTTAGTCTTATTTAAAAAACGAACAATATTGTAATAAAATCTTTAACTATCACAACTTTTTTTCAGCTTATTATAAAAGTTGCCCATGTGGTCACAACCCCATATTATTTATCTGTACCTCACTGGGCTCCACGACAGCCACATTTTCTGCCCCGAACAGTCTCTTCATGCGGGCGCTCATTGAAATGCCTCCACTTCCTCCTCCCAGCACCAGCATTTTGTAGTGCATGTCGGCAGAGGCGCGGCTACTTGTGTGAAGGTGAGAGATAGCAGTGATCCCTGTGGACTGGCACTGCTGTAACCGACGCAGGGCAGCCATACTGGTTCTGTCATTGGACAAAATGTTATTGGCACAGTAGAAAGAAATGTTGTATATTGTCATACAATTCACTTATTATAAATTAAATAATAAGTGATGTGGCATGAATGTTAAAGATGCGACAACAGCTTTATCAACACAAGTAAATCAAGGAATTCCAAAGAGAGGCATGTTTATTTATACTGCGCATTTCGAACACAAGGCAACCCAATGTCAAGAGTATCTCCCCTTAATCTCAGTAGGAATCTGGGCTGGGCGTCACTTGTAACTATCCTTGTTGTACTGGTCATCTATTTACCCAAGTAACAATGGAAACATAATCCTATGACGGCAACAGATCAATTGGCAGAACAAAATAACAATATTTTATGTTATTATTATTATTTTAAATATATATAAATAGTACAGAATTGCAAAGGGATTATTTAAGCAACTAGTAATTCTACTGTATCCTCGTCTGAGCAGACAGGAACCCATTCCGTGCCACACTAGCCTGACTGCGCGTGCTGGTATTTCTCATGCATTTCAGCGTGTCACGCGTTGGACCATCGAAATAACGTCAGGAAAATGAAAAGCATACTTGCCCAAATGCACACACTGTTACTGGCTTCAGGTGAGCTGTTTGCGTAATAAACTCGACAGAAGGCTAACAGGGAAGTACTGCGCGTTTATGCAGTGGTAGCGAGTGATCTAACCTTATCCCGCCTCTTTTGGAGTTTTAACCAATCATAAGTTACATTACTCACTTCAGGGTAGAAGTGCATTGTAATGCCCTGCACTTTTCCATGCAATAAATTGTTTACAGCTAAAACAAAGACTTATGCTCTGGATTAACTGACACACAAAGAAAGTGTCTGCATGTTAAATCTCTTTATTAGTTTCATTAATAAAACTAAGACCTCCAGGCAGTTTCCATGTGGGGATTGTGAGCACTGAGCTGGGGGTCCCAAGATGATATCCTGATACATAAAAAGAAAAATAGTGTATTTAATATAATTATTAATTGAACACCGTGTAGATTTGTGAATTGGCACCACACAATATAAATACATTTACAACCATACATAGCTGATTTAAAACGTATGTTGCCTGTTGTTATATATATTATTCATCACTTTAAGAGTTATTCACTTGGTAATTTTCGGGGTCGCTGCCAGAAACGTTTGAGAACCCTCGAAGGTACCAGATAATATAAATGTGGTAAAAATATGAACATCCAGCCAATAAAACGTGAAACACTCAAAAACCCATTTTTATAACTTGTAGATAACTTAAAGGCCAGGTCAAAATGGAAGTGTCCATGGTCTCTGTATAAGTAACGGTCAGGGGCGCAACTACCCACTTTCTGGGGGGTATGCAGACACACAGATGAAACAACGGCAGGAAGGTTTCTAGGACTGTCTCTTAACAATTACAGCCCATTTGTGTGTATTTATTTATGTAAGACTGACTAACCAGAGCTCATCTAACCAGAAGAGATCGTTTTTTTAAACGTCTTTAAAAGTCAGGGATATTTTTTGGCTGAGCGTGTGATATGAGGAGTGTGGCGTGAGAGCGTGTGAAGGCGCTCAAATGCGTGTGTCAGAGGTAAAGTATGAGGATCGGGACAAACCACAATTTAACCTAGAAGTTAGACAGTGGAATGGTGTTGTGCTAAACACAAGCAAATATCAGGGGCAAAACCTTTGCGGATAAAGAACAATTAAGTCTCTGTTAGGCTTTTTTTTTTTTTTGGCTCTGGCGGGCCATAAAATATTGGCAACGGGCAAAAATTGTCCCCCGGGCCGGACGTTGCCGACCACTGGTCTATGGAGTATATCACAAAAAAAAAAAAAACGTTTCACGGGCCGATTAAGCTTCTGTTGCTCTCATTCACGTAACTTCTGCTCTGCCCCTCTCTCTCTCTCTCTCTCTCTCTCTCTCTCTCTCGCGAGAGGGGAGACGTGTTTTTGTGAAAGAGGCGTTTTGCTTGCACTTTGAGCTCCTCGTGGAGCAGCAGCAGCGGTGGAGATGACCGGGCTGAGGAGGAGACTGTGCGGTGATGTCGCTGCCGTTCGGAGGCGGCCCAGAGCGGAGCTGAGCGAACAGGTGCTCCTGTAGCCGCCTCGTCACTCACGGACCCCGCGCGCCTCTTACTCTCCTATGGCCCGGGACAGCGCTGGCGCTGGGAGCGTTTCCCCAGAGTCGCGCTCTGAAACAGTTTACCCGCAGGCCGCGCTCACGTCCCGCGGTCGTGCGTTCACAAACTGTCCCTCTGTCAATCCTACACGCCTCCATCCGCCCCCCTCCAGCAGTGACTTGTGTGACGCAAAATAAGCACGTTGACGCTATGGGGCGCCAATGTCAAATGCTATGAGGAAATGGCCTGGGGCGCCGCTGTCCCTTGCGCGGCGCTTTAAATATTTTTTTCTCTCTCGCCCCCCCCCCCCCCCCCCCCCCCCCTGTTACCAGTGGCCCTTTTTGCGCCACTGGTAACGGTTATCCATTGTTACTCACATGAAGTGGGACGATAAAACAATAAAAACAATAAAAGCATGTGAGCAATGAGCATACTGGGAATTTTTTCGCACCAGGCGATTATAGGTTTCTACAAGTATTTAACTGTGTAACATTTATTGTAGGCCTACATTTTCAAGCTTCCCTGGTATAAGAACAGTAACTAATTCCCCACCTTGCCGTAAACTAAGCAATTGATAGAGGTTTCATTTTTAATAGAATCTCTGTATAGCATTTTGTGGCATTTGTTCCAAAATCCAAGACTAAAAAAACTTTAGAGTCACTCATTTTGACATTGGTGAACACCTTTATTTGTTTTTTGACTGGACCCGACTGTTTACTTATGATATCAGTTCAGGGTATTGCCAACTTGATGACATTTTTACTGTTGCACTTTCTTTTACCATCAACCACTCAAGGGGTACTTTATTCAGTGTACTGTACACAGACAGTGGAGGCAGATGAAGAGTCCTGCCCAATGACACAATGTCAGGATGGATCTCCAGTTGCGCTTAGAGTCTGTCCCAGCTGTTTAAATGTGATTTAGTGTTGGGTATATCAATGGGCTTTGATGTGGCCCTGCTGCATTTCTTAAATTTAGTCCTGTTGTTTAGTGCTTTTTCATTAGCCTATTTTTCAAGTTGAGGTTGAGACACAATTGGCCTATTTGAAGGTCAATATTATAAGTGTAAAACATTCTTTGGGCCAATCTGCTACAATTACTCAGGCAAGAGTGAGCTTTTAGTATTGTAATTTATATTATCTACAGTGCCTTGCGAAAGTACTGATACACTTTGAACCTTTGCACATTTTGTCATGTTTACAACCCTAAACATAAGGATTTCATTTTTTGATTTAATTTTTTTTTTTTTTACTGAAAGTTCACACACAAGTAACAGATAACTGTGAAGTGAATGCAAAATGATATATGATACTATTATTTTACAAAAAATAGAAAAGTGAAAAGTGAGTGCATTAAATTGCCTTTATAACATTCCTAATGACTCCAGAAAGTTCACATCTTGCCCTAACCATTAAATAGAGGCCACCTATGCATAATCTAGTATAATTCCAGCTGTTCTGTGAGGGCCTCAGAGCTATGGTCAGAGTGTATTGGTCACTAAACAACATCATGAAGGCCAAGGAGCTCACCAGAGAGGTCAGGGGTAAAGCTGTGGAGAAGTTTAAAGCAGCGTTAAGTTATACAAAGATTTCCGGAGATTTGGACATCTCACAGAGCACTGTTCAATCCATCATTCAGAAATGGAAAGAGTATAGCACCACTGCGAACTTACCAAGACACGGCCGTCCACCTAAACTAACAGACCGACCAAGGACAGCACTGGTCAGAAATGCAACCAAGTGCCCCAAGATAACTCTGGAGGAGCTGTGACGTACCGCCGCTGCAGCTGGGGGAATCTGTAAATGGGACAACTATAAGTCGTACTCAAATCTGGCCTTCATGGACAAGTGGCAAGAAGAACGCCATTATTGAAAGGAGGCCATAAGAAATCCCGTTTGAAGTTTGCTAGAAGTCATATGGAGGACACAGCTACCATGTGGAAGAAGGTGCTTTGGTCAGATGAGACAAAAATTTAACTATTTGGCCCAAATGCAAAACATTATGTATGGCGCAAACCTAACACTGCATATATATACACATATATATATGTGTGTATATATATATATATATATATATATATATATATATATATACATATAGCACTTACTATGGCCGTTTAAGCGTCATTTCATGGAGGCTACTTTGATAACATCCTTCTTTTTCTGGGAAGCAATTTGAAATAGCCAACTTTTTGTACAAACTGTGATCTTTAAATCAATGTTCTGTTTCCTTGCTGACCATAAGGTGGCAGAAAGTAGGGTATAGACCTATCCTCTACTTATCTTAACATAACATAACATTATTTTGTGCTAATTTCAATTCGGCATGAAGTAAACAAGAAACCTTGCATACTGTGTGCCTCAAATCACAAGTTTTCTCATTGACACTAAGTGACCACTAGATGGCAGAAAATGCGTTGTTTTCTTTACTTTTCATTCCTTTCTTTTCTTTTTTGTAAGTAACAATATCCCACAATGTCAAAGTCCTCACCATTCAAGGGGCTGAACCAGTAAAAACGCTTAGACCTTATAGAGGTGAGTGGAATTTGAAGCCTGAAGTGTACACCAGCGGTCATTTGCATTTGGGAAAAGCAGTATAGTCTACTGTGAACTTGGAGTTTTGAACTGTGAACTGGGGTAAGAACTACAATTACAGTTATATTTATATTTATATTTGTAGAGTCCACTAACAACATTGATTCACCAGGATTTTATTTAAAAAAAGCTGATTTTATCAAACAAAGTTGCTGAGAAATTAGTTATCAAAAAATGAAATAGACAAGTTCTTGGGAAAAGCCCAACTGAATGACAGTGAAGCAGCAAATGGATAAGAGGAGAAAAGTAGTAACCTCTGTGAGATCCATTTTAAAGGAGAGATCCACTCCCATGGACAGACAGGCTACGCACATCTGTTTTTGATTGGTATCTGGAAGCAAGTTCATTATCAGCCCACCAGTCCACATGCAGAAAGCCTGTAATAAATGAATGGGCTGAAAAGACTGTGAAGCTAAGACAGTCCTATTGGCATAGCTTCAGGACACTGAGGGTCAGGGGTTTTCAGCTCACAGGGCCTGGAGCAGATTTGGGTGCATATTGGGTCACTCTTCAGAGGGGCATGATTGCATAACTAATAAAAAAAAAAAAATCAAAAATCTTTATATGCAATGTGGTAGGGGATAAGTTATCAGTATTGTAAAATATTGCTCTATGTAGCATGGGGAGAATGTCACTGTTGTGTTGAATCTTAGGGGGTAGGCGACATAGTATGAAGGGATAGAAGGCACAGGCCTATATACTTTATATACAGTATTTAAAGTATGTCGGCCTATAACTAGTTTTACTCCTGTTCCTTAAAACGTGCACTATACCTTATAACTTATTTTAGCCTCTGTTGTATCAGCTCAATGTTCAAATCCAGGCTGAAAACAGTTCTTTTTACCTGTGTATATGACAACTGAAAGTATTTTATCTGCACTCTTTTACTGTAATTGTTTAATTTTTATGTTGATGTTTTATTGATTGATTTTATCTGTTTTCTTGTAATTTTATGCAACTGTGAAGCACTTTGAATTGCCTTGTGTATGAATTGTGCTCTACAAATAAACTTGCCTTGCCTTGCTTCAGTTACTTTAATTGTGACATGCCGTCCTGCTTTTTATTATGCAGGGTGTTCTTTTTTGGCACGTGTCGGTAATGTGATGTCCTCAGTAACTCATTGAATGGAAGTCTGTGCATGGGTCAGATCAGGCATTTAGTGTGTGTTTGTTATAGTATGAAGCATACTGATGTAATAAAGTATGAATAGGTGACAAAAGGTTGTAAAATAGTCAATTTGAACCTGTATACAATTCTTAATAATGCCTTACATATTATTGCTATTTACAAGCCGGTGTTGATGAGCTTCTCAAAGTGCAACGCACAAACCAATGCGTTATTACTTTAGCCATTCATTCACTCATTCCACACTCAGTAAGACCAGGTAAGTGAAATGTCTTGGCCAAAGAAAAGAAAACCTGCACCTATCAGAACTGGGATTTGAATTTCCAACCTGTACCTGCTCTAACTGAAGCAACTGTTGCCCCAATTGTTGCCATGCTCAGCCAAATAAGCTGGTAATCAGACAACAAAACGGGGCAAGTTTCTCTAAAGCTGACTGAAACCTGGCCTGTTTGACAGGATATTCACCTGTATGTCTTCTGTTTAGACATGTTCCTGCAAATGTATTTGGAATTATACATTTGGATTACAAATTAAACTAAATGTGAGGATTTCACATTAATTGAAATCACATAATTGTATTAATACAGAAATAGATATCGCGAATGTTGCAAATGTGCAAACAATGATTTGTTTCTGTTTTTATCAATTTAAGGTCACTGGAGAATCTAAAACATGAAGACTTTCTGGATCCCCTTTACTCTGCTGCTCCTGAACTTGTCCCAGTCATCAGGGGGTAAGATCCTGGTGTTCCCGGTTGAAGGCAGCCACTGGATAAATATGTTGAAAATATTAGAGGTGCTCCACGTCAAAGGTCACGAGATCACGGTGCTGCGGATTTCACCCAGCTGGTACATTAAAGAGTCTCCTTTGTACTCTTGCATAGATGTGCCAACCTACAACTTTGAGGAATGTTTTGAAGTATTTGTGTCTCGACAGCTTGAGATACAGCTCCAAAAAGATCCTAAATCCTTGTGGTCTCGTATGTGGGCTAACATTCAGATGCGATCTTTAATGGTAGAGCAGTTTAGTACTTTTCATCAGCAGGTGGGAAACGTCACTGTTCAGATTCTTGAAGATAAAGATTTGATCCAGAGACTCAGAGACACCCAGTATGATGTGTTATTGACTGATCCTAGTATCGGAGGTGGGACAATCCTGGCTAAATACCTCCAGCTCCCTTTGGTTCATAACGTCAGGTGGACTGTTTTAGGTGAAGCTCACTTCGTCCTAGCCCCCTCGCCTCTGTCCTATGTGCCCTTCACTGCTACAGAGCTGACTGACAAAATGACATTTTTTCAAAGAGTGAAAAATTGCATCAGTTCAGTCTTAGGAACTTACACAAGGTCTACCATCTCTGAACCTGTGTACAAACCAATACTGAAGAAGTACTTTGGTCCTGATGTAGATTACACAGCTTTTTTCTCAGATGCAGATTTTTGGCTGATGAGAAATGATTTTATCTTTGAATACCCCCGTCCTACGATGCCCAACGTGGTTTATATGAGTGGTTTTCAGTGCAAGCCTCCTAAAGCGCTCCCTGCTGACCTGGAGGAGTTTGTCCAGAGCTCTGGTGCCCATGGTGTTGTACTGATGAGTATGGGGACTTTTGTGTCCAAGCTCCCTGCACACATCACTGAGTAGATCGCTGCGGCCTTCGCCCAGCTGCCCCAGAAGGTCATCTGGCGATACTTGGGTAAGAGGCCAGCCAATCTGGGCAACAACACTTTACTGGTGGAATGGTTTCCTCAAAACGACCTGTTGGGACATCCCAAAACCAGAGTATTTGTGGCTCATGGAGGCACAAATGGAGTTCAGGAGGCCATTTACCATGGAGTCCCAATAATAGGAGTCCCTATATTCCTTGACCAGCCCGAAAACTTGTCCCGACTAAAGTCCAAGGGAGTGGCAGTAATGTTGGACATTGCAACGGTGGACAGGCAGGTGCTGGGAGACGCTTTAAAGACTGTCCTGAATGAAGCGTCCTACACAGACAACATGAAGAGATTGTCCAGGCTGCACAGAGACCAGCCCCTCAGCCCCATGGATCAGGCTGTGTTCTGGATCGAGTTTGTGATCAGACACAAAGGAGCACCTCACCTTAAGTCCCACTCCGTCACACTGTCCTGGGCTGCCTATCACTCTCTGGACGTCATCGCTGCTCTGCTCTCCACCTGTCTCCTGTTCATGTGGACATTTGTCTATGTGGGGAGGTATCTGTGCAGAAAGATCCTTGTGTGAAGCTTTCAGAACAGCAGCTGATTCTACAGACCCATCACACAGCCTCTTTCGTGCATACTGTCTTTGTGAAGAAGACTACAGAGGATATTGGTCAGGTCCACTCGACTGCCGATTGGTAAAGGTGTAGGCTATGTTTGTAATTATTTTATTTTGAAGGTCTGACTGTTCTCTTTTCATACATTAAAAAATAATATTACTTGTAAAATATTTTAACCTTTTAAATGCCAACTGTCTGACCCAAAAGGTACTATTGTGCATGTTCAAAAAACACAAAAAAATCTTCCAATGCAAAATTGGAAGTTTTTGTTCTGGCTGGTGTGGCCTGATGTCTGTGAAAGACGACCCAAAGGATCTGTTTCTAAGTTCAAATTTGTTTATGTAGCGGCAATTTTAGTAAAAAACTCGCGTTAAGGAGCTTTAGAAAGCTCAATGAAGGAACAATATTTTTTTTAACTTATTTATTTTTATGTTTTTCATTTTAGAGGTTGACGTCTCCTCTCGTCATACATATAAAAATAATCCAACTTTTAAAATATTTGAGCCCTTTCATTGCCAACGTTCTGTCGCCAAGTCCCTAAAATGTATTGCCATTGTGGGCCCATCATTTACATAGTCCATTGACTTACATTGTAATCACCATTTTCTAAAACGCTTCTATAAAACAGATTCAAAATGTAATTTCAAACTTCTGCATATTTTCTGAACCTTGAGGCTTCAAACTAACGCCATGACACATTCACCATGAGGTCATTTTTACTTAGTTTGGCAAGAGGAAGAAAATGCCTGTCATTTCCGATATTAGTAAACAGTCGTAAATAACATAAACTGCATTACTCCATTGTTACTGAATCTTACACTTTATTTTGTGAGTTTAGGCATCAGAGTGAATTTGTGGAAATGTTTAGCAAGGAGCAAGGCAGTGTTAGAGCTTTTTGAACCAGTATTTGGACAAAAATGATTGGAATTCTACAGTCGCCCAATACTAATGTTCTTTTTTTTGGTACACATACTAGTAAGTACTATAGTGCACCGCACCACGGCATACCAACCTCAGGCAAATGGGTTGTGTGAGCGTTTCCATCGTTCGCTAAAGCGGCTTTGCGCGCCGCGCTTACGGATGACGGTTGGGTGGATCGTTTGCCGACGGTTTTGCTCGGGTTGCGTTCGGCTCCTAGGACCTCGGCGCTTCTTCTGCTGAGTTGGTTTTTGCTCAGCCGCTCCGTGTCCCGGGTGAGTTTTTGCTGGAGACAGCCGCGCAATGAATGGCCGAGTCCTGGGCTGCCTATATCACTCTCTGGACGTCATCGCTGCTCTGCTGTCCATCTGTCTCCTGTTCATGTGGACATTTGTCTATGTGGGGAGGTATCTGTGGAGAAAGATCTTTGCGAGAATGTAATCAAACAAAAATATCACATTGTAATATGCAACTTTGTTAATAATCTAAATGAATTAGTTCATAAATCTGCAATCTTTAGCATTCTGTTTGTGTGTCTATTCTGTGTACTCAGTTAAGGGTCTTATATTAACTTTTACTATGTGTGATTATGTTTAGGCCTGAGTTTGTGAGTTTTAAGCTCTGTTCTGATGACCGCACTGCCTGGAACATACAATACGAGATGGCCTCAAAGAATGTGACTTTGTGACTTTTGATTTGATTTATTGTGGTTTAATAATAACACTTACTATGCATGTGTACTTTGTCTTTATTTTGATTTCTTAAGTTTTGGTTTGTTAAATCTTCTCCCTTAAACATGGGTAGTAATTTTTAACTAGTGTGTGATTAATGTATCAGATGCTTTGATAAATTATCAGAAGAGGGGAATTGTAATGTCAGAAATGTAGTTCTGCAATCTGCTTTGATTTACCACACATTGTTTAACATCTGAAGGGAATATGCAGCGCTACCTCAGTATCTGTGACAATAATTTAACTTAGTTAGTGACCCAGCAGGCCCGGACACCAAGTTTTACGATGCCTTGGTGTCCTCAGGTCATCTCACAGATAATGTGAGCGAGGCCTTGGGTTCAGGGATAGCACGTATGTTCGGTGCCGGGGTATCACTTCTTGTCCATCTGATGTGTACAACTGTTGTATAAATATGCCACTGATTGAGCCCGCGGTCATGCTCCTGTGTTCTCCCTGTGTTTAGACAATAAATGATCACTTGATTCAGACTTTAACCCTCTTCCTTGTTTTATTACATAACTTTTTAATATACAAACGCATAGACCCATTTACCCTTGGGCTGTCCTAGCACTCTTTGGAGGGTGGATCTTGTGCTCTCATTTGTTTGGTCACTTGTGATGTATGTTTGTCAATTAAATGTTTTTTTTTTGTAAATGTATTTCTCTGGTTCCAATTACTTCCACTACAAAAGCTTACTTTTGTCCTTCGCCCATTTGATACGGAATGTAAAATTCTGGTAATTACTTTTTGACTAAAGAAAACAAATGAAGCGAGAGAAAATTAAAAATACAATAGAATACAATACAATAGGTCGTGTTCATGTGACATCACAACATTCTGAACAGCAGATAGAAATAGAATGTGCATACTCTCTATTTAAATCTAATAACATAAGAATAATATTGTACACATATCCACTCAATTTTCCAACAGGGTCTCAATGCGCCCGACGGAGAGTCACGTGATCAGTTGTGCTCCACACCTTCACAGTAACCTCTACTTTTGAATCTCCATGAATATCAATAAGATGTCTTTAGTAAACTCTCCAGTATCCTTAAGGTTAGGATTAGGATTAGTTTAAGATAGCGTTGTCCTGCGGAGGTGACGTCATTTCCTGTGGAGAACTGACTCTCCATCAGCTGCGTTCAGACCCTTATTTTCTGTTGCTATGTTATGACACCACACACATAACTTCCTTAGTTTAAGTTTTAATTTTGAGATTTAAACTTGTAGTAGGAGTTTAGAAGTCGTAATTTCGAGATTTAAACTTGAAATGTTGTGTTTTAAACACAGAATTATGACTTTTAATCTCGTAATTTCGACTTCCTGTTGGGCTTGAAAAGTTAATTGTTTCTAATTTGCT
The DNA here is from genome assembly GCA_021464625.1 of Proterorhinus semilunaris. NCBI lineage: Eukaryota > Metazoa > Chordata > Actinopteri > Gobiiformes > Gobiidae > Proterorhinus > Proterorhinus semilunaris. The sequence continues at coordinate 22,080,708 of CM038356.1, read as the reverse complement.
AGATGTTTGCTTAAAAAAAAAGCTATGTAGAAATAGAATGTTTTTGGTACGAAGTGTTCTTGAGTTTCTGTTACAGTGAAAGAATGCAGAGCCAAAGGCAGATAAAAACTACACTCTCTCATCCGAGGGGGTGACTCAAGGTCAACTGATAGAGTCGGCTGGACTCGGTGACCTAAACGGGACCCATGTACATGTAGAAATAGGCTCATGAATATTCATATTTGGTGTGTGGTATGAAAAAGTCTGACTTCCTGAGGATTTCAGTCTCCTTATGGTACGGGGTGCTGACGAGACTCATTTTGTTAGGGACCTAAGGAAGTAGACGTCTGTAATTAGATGATTTGTTAGGAGAATAAACCTTTGTAACTTTAATCTCCTGATTTCTGGTCATCTTTAATACTGGTATGTATTATTAGCTGATAGAGAAGTGCTGACGACAATGACAACTCCTCTTCCAGTGTGAATACGCAGTGTTGTCCCGGAGGGGTAATGGTAAGATAGGGGAAAGTAAAATACGACGTAGTAATATTATTTCATTGTGTACAAGGTAACCAAGGACAACACAAAGAAAAAAAGGCTTTTCTTCAGGCTTTTATTTTTTAACATGGCAGAAACAGGCTTCCATAGTTTTAAACCATAGATCTGGGTAAGACTTCATTACTAGAGAAAACATTTGGCCTCATCTGACCACTCTATAGTTTTCAAAACGTCACAATGGCGTCTCATGTATTTATGGGCTAAGAGCATAACCATATAATTGTTTTCTTTGAAAAAAATGTATGTGCGAGTTCCAAGTGCTCTTGACTCTTGGATAAGTCCTCTGATTATTCTTTTCTCTACTCTGTCAAACGTGTTCATTTCTATGGTGATCATTTCACCATAGAAATGTTCTTTCCACTATTAAATTATGAGCATTTTGAAGTTTAGAAATCCCTCTAAATCCCCTGAAAATAGGTTTTAACTTTTGACTTTCGAAGCCTTTTTGAATCACTCTTGTATCACTTTTGTATTAGTCCTTTTTCATTTTTCATTTCACATTTTGAATTACTTGGGTTGTAATCAACATCTGGTGAACATTTCTATAGTAATATATTTTTTCTGCAGAAAACTAACAGGTCCAATACTTATTTTAACCGCAACATATTGTTTTCACGAAATTAGACACAATAAAGGCCAAAGAAGAGAGTTAGGTGCATTTAAACATTAAACTTTTTTTGGAATCCATGGTGTTGATGTTTCACTGGTGTTTTTTTTGTTAGCAGTGGTAAGTGAATGCCCTTTATTAATAATTGAATTTCTTAACTAAAACTTTACACAAGAGGAGCTCGGACTCGAGCCGCTACTCCTCCACGTCGAAAGGAGCCAGCTGAGGTGGCTAGGGCATCTGTTCCGGATGCCTCCTGGTCGCCTCCCTCGTGAGGTGTTCCAGGCATGTCCTATTGGGAGGAGGCCTCGTGGAAGGCCCAGGACACGCTGGTGGGACTATGTCTCCGAGCTGGCCTGGTGTCGCCTCGGGGTCCCCCCAGAACAGCTGGAGGAGGTGTGCGTGGATCGGGAAGTCTGGGCATCTCTGCTGAGACTGCTGCCCCCGCGACCCGGCCCCGGATAAAGCGGAAGAAAATGGATGGATGGATGGATGGATGGAACTTTACACAATCAAAAGAGCAGCGATGTCACTCTGACACATAATTCTAACTTCTGCAGAGAACCAACAATGTATGAACCAATAACATCATATCACCAATATCTTCCCCAAAAATGGCATTTACCAATTCTGCGTATAGGCTATGTGTAACTGTACTTCTTTGTATATGCAAATGCTAAACTGTTTTTCCATCATTTAAGGTCACTGGGGAATCTAAAACATGAAGACTCTCTGAATCCCCTTTACTCTGCTGCTCCTGAACTTGTCCCAGTCATCAGGGGGTAAGATACTGGTGTTCCCGGTTGAAGGCAGCCACTGGATAAATATGTTAAAAATATTAGAGGTGCTCCACGTCAAAGGTCACGAGATCACGGTGCTGCGGATGTCACCCAGCTGGTACATTAAAGAGTCTCCTTTGTACTCTTGCATAGATGTGCCAACCTACAACTTTGAGGAAAGTTTTGAAGTATTTGTGTCTCGACAGCTTGAGATACGGTTTCAGACAGATCCAAATTCCTTGTCGTCTCGTATGTGGGTTAACATTCAAATGCGATCTTTAATGGTAGAGCAGTTTAGTATTCTCCATCAGCAGGTGGGAAACGTCACTGTTCAGATTCTTGAAGATAAAGATTTGATCCAGAGACTCAGAGACGCCCGGTATGTTATTGACTGATCCTGGTATCGGAGGATCAGTCAACCTGGTGGTTCCCAGAGTCAATAATAAACACGGTGTGGCTGTGTTTCAGTTTCATGCAGCTAAAATCTGGAACAGTCTTCATGAGGATGTGAGACAGGCCTCAACTCTGACAATGTTCAAATCTAGGCTGAAAACAGCTCTTTTTACCCGAGCATATGAAAACTGAAAGTATTTTATCTGCACTCTTGCCTTTTACTGTAATTGATACATTTTTATGTTGGATGTTTTAATGATTGATTTGATCTGTTTTCTTGTAACTTTATGCAACTGTGAAGCACTTTGAATTGCCTTGTGTATGAATTGTGCTCTACAAATAAACTTGCCCTTGCCCTTGCCCTTACAATCCTGGCTAAATACCTCCAGCTCCCTTTGGTTTATAACGTCAGGTGGACTGTTTTAGGTGAAGCTCACTTCGTCCTAGCCCCCTCTTTCTCCTGAAAGACTGAAAAATTGCATGATTTTGGTCTTAGTCTGCCATCTCTGAACCTGTGTACAAACCAATACTGAAGAAGTACTTTGGTCCTGATGTAGATTACACAGCTTTTTTCTCAGATGCAGATTTTTGGCTGATGAGAAATAATTTTATCTTTGAATACCGCCGTCCTACGATGCCCAACGTGGTTTATATGAGTGGTTTTCAGTGCAAGCCTCCTAAAGCGCTCCCTGCTGACCTGGAGGAGTTTGTCCAGAGCTCTGGTGCCCATGGTGTTGTACTGATGAGTCTGGGGACTTTAGTGTCCAAGCTCCCTGCACACATCACTGAGGAGATCGCTGCGGCCTTCGCCCAGCTGCCCCAGAAGGTCATCTGGCGATACTTGGGTAAGAGGCCAGCCAATCTGGGCAACAACACTTTACTGGTGGAATGGTTTCCTCAAAACGACCTGTTGGGACATCCCAAAACCAGAGTATTTGTGGCTCATGGAGGCACGAATGGAGTTCAGGAGGCCATTTACCATGGAGTCCCAATGAAACGCGTTGGGGCTATGTTTGTCCATTTAGACATGCCAAAAAAATAAAGGCATTTTAACTTCACCAGAGTGTGCCCTGGTTTTTCTGTTTTTTGAATAGGAGTCCCTTTATTCTATGACCAGCCCGAAAACTTGTCCCGACTAAAGTCCAAGGGAGGAGCAGTAATGTTGGACATTGAAGCGCTGGACAGACAGGTGCTGGGAGACACCTTAAAGACTGGGGAGGTATCTGTGCAGAAAAATCTTTTTGAGAAACAAAATCAAAGTTGTTTGTTGCAACACACCAAAGTTCTCATACTAGCCACTACATGGCAGCATTTCTCTTTTGGAATTTCAGCCGAACTAACATTGCACATCATGCCACGTTCTTGTTTCAACACTGTTTTTTGATTTGATTAAATATCCTTCGTAACATAGGTTTATATTCTTGTCAAAACACATGAAATAGGATTACGAGTAGCAACCAGATACTAGTTCTTAATTTCAGTGGAGTCCCACATGCTCCATCTGGTCCATAGATTATGGCACCATGCAGACATGAAATGTCTTGCGATGTAGTCATTTAGTCAAATATGCCAATTAACCTATAAGTTGCAAGCGAAACAGGATTAAAGAACGTATGCTAAAGCGCTGAGGTTTTAAGTAAATAGGTATTTTGTTGACCCACTACCTAGTTCACGTTTAACAGGTGTGTAAGCCATGGAAAATATAGCCTAAATACGAAACTTCTGAATCAACTAACTAAAACATGTGGACAGTGATAGGTGGAATGAGCTTTATGTGCTTATTTTATGTCCTTTGTGTGTATTTCTTGGCCCGCGTCTGCTCTGGGACTCCCATTGGCCCTGGGTCTCTATAGCCTGTCCGTCCATGGGAGTGGATCTCTCCATCTGTGGTTCTCCCCAAGGTTTATTTTGCCCGCGCTGCTCGTCGCCACCCACTGCTGACGCTTATTTGGACATTATGTTTGCCTGGATACTTAATTCGCCTGAACTTTACATTGTCTTATTTACTGCTCTGTTTTATTGCCTTAATGTTCGGTGCAGCCCTATGAGGCAACTCCTGTTGTGATGTTGGGCTATACAAAACCATTGATTGATTGATTGAGATTTTGTAATGAGAAATATGTCATAGCTGTCGCATAGCATTTTCAGAGCAAATGCTCTCAGTTTGAACTGTACAAATCACGAATGATACCCCCTCTGAACAGAAGAAACTACAAATAATCAAGAATTCATGATTTTTCCGAAGGCAGAGCAATCAAAAAGTTACTTTATAATTGAAGTGGGGTCATAGAGTAACATTGAGGAGAAAACCTACATATATATATATATATATATATAAATCCACGTTGTTACTGATATTGTCTTTTTTTTTAACTTTGTAGTTGTGTGCAGAAATTAGGTGGATTAACATAATTATGTGGAAAAAAGTTTGAAAAATATCTCAATCTACAATGTTTTTACAGTAAAAAAGGGAAAACACGATTTTACATAAAAACTTAAACATATTGTTACTAATCTTTGATGTGCCCAAGGGTGAAGGTAAATCTAATTTCAGCCCAAACTATTTTTTTTTGTATAGAAAATTTAGAACGGGAAAAAAAACTCTCGCACACTGTATACTTGCAACACCAGTGTTCCTTGTATAGAAAATTTGACATTTTGTATGTTATTTTTTGTTCATTTTCTAAATTTTAAATATTTTTTCAAACTTTAGGAGTTTTTTGTAGAACTGAAAACTACAATATGTTTTAACTGCAGTCAAAAAATGGGCATAAAAAGAACGGAACAAAAGAGTAAAACTTTATTTTTACTTTATTTCTCTAAAAATACAATTTTAGATTCACATTTTTTAAATGTTGGTCAAAATAAGTCACCAAAAATTATTCAAACAGGCCTATCTCAAATATGGAAAAGGTTATGGCCAAATGAAAAGCATAAAAAATTGAAAAAAAGTGGCATATTTTATGATAAATTGCCCCAACGTAACACAATCGGGTTGAATAGGGAATTACTCAATCAATGAAGTAGGTTTGATAATAGCAGTATATAAAAAAGTCTAAGGCTGTGTGTCTCCACCTTGCACTTATTGTCACCTAAATGGACTCAAACGCGCAACATGAGAAAGAATTCCCGTGGTTAAACCATAAAATCTACCTATTTCATGCCTTCCTGTAAGTTCTCGCGGGATTTAGAATTTACCGAGCCACAGAAAAAAGTGGTTGTGTCGTTGCACCGGGTTGAAGAGCGACAGGTAGGCAGCAGCGGCAGTACTGAAGGCTCCCGCTAGGCAACCGCACCAGCAGCGACACTTTCCCCCCTCCCGTTCCTCCTCTCTGCGTCTCCGAGCTGGGAGCCTCCGTGCCTGTGCTCTGCCCCTTCACATCCTCTCCACCATCTCTCTCTAGGTCACCTTAGCCCGGCATTTTCCCATCATCAATCCTGCCGCTGCTCCGAAGATGGTACCTGGCAAGCGAAGAGCTGCAGTCATGTCCTTCTCGCTGGCGATACTAGGATCGCTAATGCTGCAGTATGTTTCTTCCCAGAACGGTAAGAAATACATTACAGATCTACATGGCGTGAGACGACTGTAATATCGCGTCAAAGCCGTGCCAATGCGTAATGCGGTCCTCTTTGCAGGAATGTCCGACAATACTTCGCACCGGACATTTTTTTTAAATGATTGATTAGAAGTGCAGGTATTTTCTGCGAGTATCCAAAACGCAAACCCGTTCATATCTTTTTTTCTTTCCTTTTTTTTTTCTTAAGCTCATCCCCGCGCGTAAAAGGAGGCAAATCCCTGCACTGAGATAACGTTTTTGGTCTTTGCTATAAAATGAAGGGTCAATAAATGATTTAGCAGCTTCCGTCTGTATTCGTTAGTGTGAAGCGGGCCACATATAGAGGCCTGTGCAATGTCCCTAAAATGTCCTTTAGAATAGATATTTGAAGTGTGGCGCTGAATACTAAGTCGAGACCTGATGAGCAATCAGCAACTTCTATGGACTCGTGGCTCAATGATAGAAAACTGTGCAGGGTTTTTACTTTAAAAGGAGCAAAAGTGGCACAGATGATGCACCCAAGATGCTGTCACGCTTGGCTGTGCTTTAAGCATGCCCCAGGAAGGAAGTGAGCAGCAATTTGGTAGCCTATACTCAGGCAGGACTGCCCCACTGATGGGAGATAGTACAGCCCTATATTCTCTCTCTGCATGATATAGCCCATAAACAGGACCGAACAAAGCAGAGGAATTAGCTGCAGGACCTAAGGAAAAAGAAGTAGAGCTCTCTAAATAGCATTGGTCCATTTTGCTGCATGCTGCTATTTTTAGTGCTGAGAGGAGAGATGCTGCTCTGGGAACCCTGGCTTTTATGATGTCCTCTTGCTTGTTACATTGAATCGTTTAACTCTTCTCTCATGTAGGCACCGCAGAGTGACATTGATTCCATCTTGCAGTTCTACTGGTCCAAACGACCCCTCCACTCATGAATCTTACCCCCACTGTCACCATCATAGAGACAGTATAGCAACCCCCCGTCCCAGCCCAGTGCTTATCAGAGCATATACTGTAACTAAGGACGGCCTTCTTCTTTTCTGCTTCTTCTTATTTTTATGTGTGTGTTTGGTGTGAAATCGAGTGAGAATTTATGCAGATTCGGCCTTCCCCGGAGTTAACTATGTGTAGGAATGCATTACACATCTCGTCATATAATGTACGCCCACCTGATACATCTCTTTTCCTATCAGATACCTAACGCAGATAGGCCCAGAGCTTCAAAGCAATGCATTTTCTGGACTTCCATTAATGCTGGACTTCATGTAGCCCTGTAACAGTATCCGTGCTTTGGTATAGCAAGTTGCAATAAAAGTCTCGATTTTAAACTCGATGCATGCTTTATCGCACCAATTCTTCTTTGCATTTGAGCTTTTTCAGTTTTGTCGATGTCACAGTTAATCATCCTTATAATCTCAAATTGGTTTGAATATTGATTTAGCATAGCTTTTTATTTATTTTTTTAAATCAGATGCCATTACCGAAGCAGACAAAAATGTATCCAGGATTTATAATGCCATTGTTGTGTAGATTTTACGCTGCTGTGATAAGGTTGTTGGGCTGGGTGATAACACTGAAATACATTTGTAGCCCGGATTGATGGATCTCAAGTTTTCGATGAAATGTTATTTTCGATGATGTGAAAATCAAATACACAGGTCTTTCACTAATAGGGTTCATGAGAACCTATATAAGGCAAACCAGTTTCCATGTTATTCCTTCAAAGTCTCGACCTCACTCAAAACCATAATGCACTTGATTCTTTTCTAATGTTTATATTGAAAGCTGCTCGGCATTCTCAGACTGGACATCTGAATCTGGAGAAGAAAGGAGATTTACTGAGTTATGAATGTGTGGGATGATTTTTGGTGAGCCAATGTCCACAAAATTCCCATAAATGTATAATAGTATCAATTTTGGTCTGGTTTGTCTATATATTTGTAGCATTTTGGATCGTTTATGTTCAAGCATTCGAGCCACTTCAGCGCAGCCTGTCAATGAACCGAATAGCCAACCACATAGAAGTCATTTAAATTTGCTAATGGATTTTTGCATTTGAGGGGATTCACTTACGCTTCATAAAAGTTTGCAATTTAGCCGTAGTACATTGACTGTATGAATAATCTGATTGACTGGAACAACAAATAGCCACCACAGTCCACAAAGAAAATACTATTCTTAGTACAGCTCTAGGAATGCAAACAGAGCTGGTACAAGCTATGTCAAATGAATAGAAACAGCATTAGGAGGAATATCATTTAGAGTAAGCCGCACAAAAATGCTCAATGTGGTTTTCTAACGAGATGATAAACAGTACTACAGTTCTTTCTGCTCTCTATGATTTTGTTTTGGTCAGTGACAAGTTTTGCAGTGCTAAAGCAGGCCACAGTCAGATCTAAAAGTAGCCAACTTCTATTTTTATTTTGAAGAAATTGCTTTGGCGGCTGCTGTTTTTAGAATTTTATCGTTTGTGCACCCTTTTTCTGTTCTTGTCTGATTCTTTTTTTTTCCTGAAATGCAATTGTTCTTGATTTGATTACCCGGGGTCAGCGCTAGTACTTCACAAACAAATGTACAGTATGGAATCAAGGCGTCTTGGAAGGGCATCTGAAATGACTCTCTCAGGGTATGTTCAAAGCTGCTTTGAAATTCATGGTGATTCTATTTAATTCAAGTATGATGTGTAAGTATAAACCTTTTTTTGGTTTTGAGTTTCATTGAAGACACGTTTCAATGTGTGAAGGACCTTTATTTACTTGTTGTGCCTGTCCCAAGTCTGGATACATTCAGAAGGTTATATGTGGAAGGGCATCTGGCATGAAGCTTTTGATGCCTCGGCTACGCGATTGGCACTTAAAGGAACAGGCCACTGTTTTTCCATACTGAGATATGTTCTTATCTGAGCTTAGACGAGTTGATGTGTACAAGTCTGGTCTTTGTGCGTGCGCTCAGTCACGCAAAAAGATCAAAGATGTTGTTAGCATTTAGCCTCTCCTCCTCTCCTCTATGGGGCCAATTGGAGGTAAAGTTAGAAGCGACCAAGCTCTTCCACGTTTTCCATATTTTAGTACAGTTACGTGAGTAGTTACACGATCCAAGTATAGATACACAAACCTAAACATGTCCGCGCTGTAAACTGAAGATATTACTACACGGATGTCGAAGTGCTCCTAAGGTGTTATTACGCTTTACAATAAAGCGCCCCTTTTTATCCGCTTAGAAAATCGTCATATTTAATTTAACTATACTTGGATCGTGTAACCGTATTTAAATATGGAAAACCTGGAAGAGCTTGATCGCTTCTAACTTCACCCCCGTTTGGCCCCATAGAGGAGAGGAGGAGAGGCTAAATGCTAACAACATCTTTGGTCTGTTTGCGTGACTGAGCGCATGCGTAAAGACCAGACAGGTACGCATCAACTCGTCTAAGCTCAGGTAAGAACATATCTCCGTGTCGAAAAACGGTGGCCTGCTCCTTTAAACATCACACAACATGTGCATCGCAATGCTTCGACATCATTGTGTTTTCAAGTACAGCCATGTTGAGGACGTTGAGTCGATTTGGCGGCCTGTGTGTTGGCATTTGGTCTGTTACTCTGAAGCGCAGTATTTCGCCACTGAAAGAGGTCAAACATGACTGGTCTTGCTCCAGGGGGCATTGAGTTCAGAGATTGCGCACAAGAGACACAGCCCCAGCACCTGCCTAACACGAGCCGCATGTGTCACCGCGGCACTACAGGCCTTGTGCCTCAGCAACTCTGACACAACCAGCCCATCTGAGCCGCCGCAATCTGTCTGTCAGCGCTGTCAGAACTAGGACTGCACAGTTCTGAGAAGAAGAAAAAAGAGTAGCCATTCTAATTTACGTTTCAAAACTGGTGGGTATTTAAAGGCCCGGTAGCAGATTTCCTTTTCTAGTCGTGGATTAAATCGGCTTTGTTCTTCAGTGTATTGTAATGGTAGACATTTGTTAAAAAGACCCGTGCATCTAGTTATGAAGCAATTTTATCCATCGTCAAGTATGCATTACCTGCTGTTTACGTGAATCAGTCCCATGCATGTTCATTAACCATGCACTGTCTCGACCAAATTAACAAATAAATAGATGAATAAAATATCACCTTAATATTTCCAGCCTTTTTGATTTGCTAATTGTGATTAAACTCGCAGTGCTAATTCAGAGTATGAACTTGTTTTGAATTTGGAGCATATTGGATGATGTATGAGCTGAAGATGCCGAGGTTTTTGCAAGTGACAAAGAGTTAGGACGGAGATATGTTGTAGCTGAGTGTCACACTGAGATTTCTACAGAGAGGAAATAGTGAAGTCGGGGTGTTTTATACAGCTTCCTGGAGATGTATGGATACACAGTAGTCCAAGCACAATTAGATGGAGTGAGAAGCGGGTGAAGAGGCAGAGGATTAATTGTGAATCTCTATCTATGAGACAAACAACTCTATACTGTGCTTTGACAACATGTTTTAGATGCAAAGAATTTCGGGAGCCGGGACAGGCTTATGAATGAGAATAAGTACATCCAAGGGGCGGCTCATGTTAGATTGAGTTTGGTCAGATTGATTTGCTCTGCCCAGCCACCGCTGATGACTCATAGACTGACATATATGGAAAGGGTTAGGACGGCACTATATTTGGCAAAATTATTGTTTTCATCCAATATCCACGTTGCCAGAAGCCAACAGATATTGCATTTATAAGGTCTTCAATCTGACTGAGATTTTTTTCCTACAGTCTAAAATTCTAGACAATTACCCAATATTGCATATGTTTCCCATGTTTTACAGCCCAAACTAATTGTTTTGCAATATAAGTTCAGTTTCATGTCACAAAAATAATATTTATTGAAGATTTACAAAGATCTTCCTTACAGAAATACGAAGTGACATAAATTATATATATTTAAAACATGTGCTCGAAAGTCATAATCTTCCTAATTTGGTTTTAATGTTACCTTCGTGTTAAGTAATGCTTTTGACACAGACTGAATAGGAAACAAAAGCCTTTAATGCAACTTAATGGGTCAAAATGGTTTAGTTAAATTTCCCATTAATATTGTTATTGCAGTAATCAACACAGTTATCAAGGATCACCTTTCTTTCATCGAGCTTCTCCTCACGATGTGGTCGTTCGTGACGTCACCTTCCCTCCAAATGCGGTCATCTGTCTTGCGATGGTCTTACGGTGGGCTGGCTCTCTGCACTTCCTGGTTCGTTGCCGTCGAGTGCTTCTATGGAAACGGTGGGGGTCTATCAACATGCGCCCACACGATCCCGAGAGACTTGCAGCCTCTATAAATCTCCGCTCCGTCTCATGTGTGCTATAGTCAGCTATAGTATATAGACCATTGGCACAAGCTACAGTTACTATGGCTTTCCCTGACATGAGCCGCTGTAGCCGGTCGTCGTTGCTGCCTTCATCTATAACACAGACAGACAATCAAATCAGATTTAGAAATTAGCTGCGTCTCTCATGCACCATCTGTGATCGATTTCGACGCAATTGTACAAGAAGTGGGCCTATATTGCTGCGTTATTACCCCCACAAAAGACTCGAAATCAAAATGACAAGGTCGCTTTGAGGACTTTTCATATGGAGCGAACTCAAATTCATAAGATGTCATTAATTGCACAAAACCAAGTGAGAGCAGCGTCTAGTGGGGCGTCCCAGATGAATTGAATTAAATCTTCCCAGGAATAGCCGTAATAAGAAAGGCCTGAGCAGAACGCAGGCTGCCTCTTTTGCTCCGACTGTGGCCTCTGTTGCATCATTTACGACAATTATCATCAATGGGAGGCATTTCTTGTTCTTGGGTTATGAGTGATAATGAAATGTGGTTGGTTTGGTCCAGAGTGGAAGGGCATCTGATGTAAGACCTATAGGTTCAAACGGCCAGTTCAGACAAAATCTACACAATTTATCCAGGCTTGGCGTAGGATCTATTGTATTATTTATAGCATGAAAAGGACTTGAGTCGTGTTGCTTATATAAGTATAACATTTCTTATGTAATGCTTATGGTGTGAAGTCAACTTGGATTTTTTCATTATATAATAGAACACTTGATAATGATGGGAGACTATGTCAGATTTGTTTGAAAACCCATTACAAAATAAGTCTAAAGCCGCTGTGAGGTCACACAGTTGCAACAATGGAGTGAGTTGATAGCACCAAAAAGCATTACACCTCGACATGCTAAAACTCAGCTGATCTCCGAATCTAAGCGAGTGAGTGGGAGACCGTGTTGGAAATGGGAATTCGAGGTGGCTTGGGTGAATGGATGGCACAGACTGGCGGACTTGCTTCCATCAGTCTACCCCAGAGCAGCCGTGGGTTCGTGCCTCACCAGTGTGGGGTGGATGAACAACGCACAATATTATACAAGGGGAATGTAACTATTATTAAAAACAGCTTATTTTTATTTTTCCTACTTATTTCATGTGTACCTTCTTTGTCTTTAATCATTGCCGTTTCGTTTTTTCAGTTCGCTTCTTCCACCTTGCATGCTTTCATTTGTTCTTTTCTGTTTTTCTCCCACTCTGTTTTTTTTTTTTTTGCATGCTCCTTTGCTCCTCAAGCCGGTTTTATCAAGTCCCCTCTGTCCGAGACCAAGTTCACGGGCGACGCCTTTGAACTGTACTGCGACGTCATCGGGAACCCCACTCCCGAAATCCAGTGGTGGTACTCGGAGACCAACCGCCTGGACTCCTTCAGGCAGCTGTGGGACGGGGCCCGTAAGAGGCGCGTCTCTATCGGGACGGCCTACGGGGTCAATGCGGTCAGCGTCCTGGGCGTGTCCCGCCTGACGCTGGACGATGCCGGGATATATGAATGTAGGGCCAGCAACGACCCGCAACGGAACAACCTGTACCAAAACCCGGCCACCACCTGGGTCCGAGCGCAGGCCACGGTCACAGTGCTGCAGAGTGAGTGGTTAGTGTAGAGGTAGAGCTGCTCCTGATATACAACCGTACCCCTGCCCTTGTGACCCAAGTACTACCACCCACAGCATCAGTAGTTTTCTATAGCTGCACAGTAGAATTGCCACATTACTGACAATACATTCTTAATTTGGTGCACGGTAATAACATGGCAATAGGATGGAAACAGCACGGTGTCATAACAAGCCCTGTTTCTGTATTATTTCCCAAAAACCTATAAATAACCTATGTATCCTGGTTCCATGCAATTGCCATAATTACCTTGTTATTACACTTTTTGTGGTAATTCCATCCTATATTTCCATGCTATTGCTGTGCTGTAAAGTATAAAAGCTACTGGAATGTTTACCCGTGTCACAAAACATGTCCAAGATGCTCCCCCATTTATGATCAGTTACTAGGTTCACATCAACCTTTCAATAGATAATATATATATATAGACCAATTATTGTAATGATTTATGTTGTAAAAAAAGAGGCCAAGAAAAAAAAGACATTGTCACTGTAATGTTAGGGGCCAATTGATTGACCACTTTATGGCTTTAACTTAATGAATGAATTGAAATGGAAGAGCACTTGATTGAAAATGTAGCTGACATCCCCAAAATAGCATTATCCTGTGTCTTCTTTGTGTACCCTGTAGTAATCTTCCTTTGAAAAATTTTTCATCCTGATCTTATTGTCTTGAAGCGTGTAGCCTCTTCACCTCTCCCTTGTGCCGGTCTTTACTCATTTCCGCATCATTAAATGTGAGTTTCGTCTGCTGGGAAGTAAAAATAGACCATGTTACGTAAACCTTGTTCTTGAATATACAGTAGAGTCGTTATTTTTAAACATTTTAAAAAGGCTGCATCATTCTTGAGAAGCAGAATTAGCCTATGAAATGTGGTGGGTTGACAACATTTGGATTTTGTGATACGCTTTTTATTTTTGATTTCCCCCACAGTTCTCATAATACGGCTACAAAAATGGGGTAAACAGTTGCTTACTTGTGTTTGATACCATTCAAAACAGAGCAGAACTGTATCAGCAAGTCGGTTTGTGTGGTTTACGAACCAAAAGGGTTAGTTTGACCAAAATCGTTCAGCCCTAGAATCCACTGAATGCTCTGGTACGGCACTACCTCTATAATGTACAAGTCGCTGTTGGTTTGTGCGGTGTTGATCCCGATGTGCCTCCCCTCTCCTCATTACTCCCTTGAACATCTCCGCTGTCACGCCTGATGTATGTTTGTCCTCACAGAGCCATCTATCGCCGCCTCCGAGCACGTAATCTTGCCCATGGACATTCACAGCCCGCCGTTCTCCCTGCAGTGCAACCTGACCAGCGGCCACAGTTCGCACGTCGAGAGCTACTGGATGAAGAACGGGGAGGAGATCCCCGAGTCGCGCAGCACAAACAAAAACACAGAGCACAGGTAGAGGAAGCGCAGATATTCAAGCCCTGCCACTAATAATCTCTTCCACAGCATTTAGTTCATACATTAGGTAACGACTGTGAGCAATTTTCTTTTCTCTTCAAGTTGCATCGTAACGGTTCGTAATTCATTGCCCCTATTAAGACACTGTAGTGTCCATTTCTGTTTCCAGATCTTGAACCAGGGTCCCAGTAAGATTACACCTGTAGCTGTACTCTCTGGGAGGTTCCGGGTCAAACTGTTGTGGCTCAAATTACAAGTTAAGACTGGTTCAAATCGAAAGATGTCACAATACGTTGCAAGTTTGTTGCTCATGACACTGATAGAATTGGTAATGGGCCATAACCTACATAACAGACAGATGGTCATAATTTTACGCCTGAGCAGTTTCAAGCTACAGTACGCTTATATGCAATACCCATAAAGAAGTCTTGTACTAAAATATAATTATTATTATTATTTAGTTCTTAAATAAAGCTACACTCAGGCATTTAATGAGGCTGGAGCATTTTCTATTAATGGAGATGAGTGGGATTTCCTACAGACAAGGGCTGTGCAATTAATCGCAATCAAATTGAAATTGCAATTTTAATGGTCGCAGGTACAACAAACACGTCCTGAAATGAATGGGATTCTTCTTGTATTAGTTTAGGAGTTCATATATGACTTTTCTCATACGTGTTCATGCGTCTGATGTTATTTAAAATTGTATCACAAATAAAATCGCTTTTATTTTATTTTTTTCTTCCTTTCAAAATCGTGCAGTGCTTCCTTTTCCTTCCACAGACCTGAACATTGACAGTGTGAGCGCTCGAAAACAGCGTGATGAATGAGAGCAGTGGGATGGGTCTGCAGTTACAGTGTGTGATCTGAGTACTTTTGAAGTGGTGGAAATCGTTTGAGTTTGTGTTTTTGTTATGCTACTGATGCCACTTCTTTTTTTCTTTTAGCAATTAAAAAAAAGTCATATGATTTCTCAGTAAAAATCTAAATAATTTCTCTGAAAACGTGTTCTAAATCCGCTTTAACTTGATGCTTTCAGACTGGCCAAGCCGAGATCGGACGACGCCGGAGTGTACATGTGCGTCTTCACATTTGAAACCTCTCCTCCTGCCAACGCCACCATCGAAATCAAATGTAGGTGTTGATTTTTTTTTTCGCTTCCAGCTTGTCTGTCAGTTCAAAACGTCAGAGGAGCCACCGGAATTTATGGCCTTTGTGCCTTCGAGCAGTAGCACGCCGTCACGTGTAGCGATGCGACGTCCATGACCGAATCTGATATTTGGAGTGGCTCTTCAGGTTCTTTTTCGTTGTGCTTTTAGCGCAGTTTTATGCTGAATGAACAACAGAAATGTGAAATGTTTTAACACTGAAATTATTTGGCACATCATTTGTGGTCTGTTTTATTTGATTATCACACAAAGATTCATGAAAGTGCATGCACTTCAATGGTGACTAAGATGGGATGATTTCACTCCAAAGGCGCGACCATTAGCAATTAGTTCTCTTAGATGAAATCCTTATGAATATCAGCCAGTCTTTTCAATGACTCTTTGAAATGGACCGATCCCACAGATTGGCTCCCACTCAAGATCCATAAATCTCATTACTAGCCGGCGCCCTTGACACCTCCGTCTAACCGAGGCCCAGCTCAGTGGCAGCAGATGGTGCCTTGTTTGTTTGATGGCCAGGGATTATGTCTCAACTGTAAAATCTGGTCGACGCCTTTTCTGCTCTCTCACACACACACATAGCTTTGCACGCGGATTAGATGTTGGTCACTGGTAAGCGTGTCAAAGGGGGCAGTTCTGTTCACGTTGACGCAAAGAATTAAAGAATAAGTATCTTTAAAAGGAGATTCATTTATTCATTTTGCTTGTACGTAGCTTTTTAAGATAAATGTGCTGTTCATGCTCTTTTGGACGTCTCAGCGCTGGTACATTATCACTTGAATTCATGCGTTGAAATCAAGAATAGATGATTCAGTAATTCAGAGTATTTTAGATCTTGAAAAGAAAATGGCAGCACGTGCAAAATTATTAAAACTCAACTCCAGGTATGTTTTGCCATCATAAAAAAAACATTCAGGTTCAAAAAAATCATTCTGGTTAAAAACCTCAAAACGTCAGTGAAGCGTTGCATAATGGAGAGAACCGTTTTACCAAAACATTATGCTGAATCGTTTATGTTTTTCTAGCTGCTCCTGAGATCACGGGCCACAAACGCAGTGAGAATAGAAACGAGGGCCAACGTGCCGTTCTCCACTGCAAGTCTGTGGGATATCCTCATCCAAACTGGTCCTGGCGCAAGCTGGACAACGGCATCTTCAGGGTAAGTCCTGTAACGTGCTCAGATACTTCTCCTGGGCAATATTATCGCATTGCATTGTATTGTGAATGCATTTTTTATGATTAGATGAACACACAACGTTTGCTACCATTTGAGCAGTATCGACAGTTTAGTAATAAGAAACACATTTTGGCCTCTCCAAACACAACTGAGTGACTTGTGTCTCTTTCTCTGCTACAGGAACTGGACAACTCGACCGGTCGTTTCTTCATCAACAGCCGGGACAACTACACGGAGCTGCTCATCGACAATTTGGACATAGACATTGACCCCGGCGAGTACCAGTGCAACGCCACCAACACCATCGGCACCCAGGAGCAGAAGTCCATCCTGAGGGTCCGCAGCCACCTCGCCCCCCTGTGGCCGCTGCTGGGAGTGCTCCTCGAGATCATCATTCTGGTCGTCATCATTGTGGTCTACGAGAAACGCAAGAAGCCCGAGGATTTACAAGACGGTAGGACGCCAGGTTGAAGCTTTGAAATTTGTTCTCTTAAGGTGAGGTTAGTTGGTTAGGCCTAGATTCAGCAACATTACATGGCTAAATAATGAGGTCAACTGATTACCTGAATATACTGAAAGACCAGGTTATTTCCTCCTGGTGGCGACCCTCGACCCCCCACTATATTGCACAGTAGCTTGTATATTATTGAGTTCATGCAATAAACACCATAGAACTGTTCCTGACCTCAAGGCGTGTGATGTTGCATTGTTGTATAGGGCACGAATAGGGCAACACTTTACCTTGTCCCCGTCTGGTGCTGTCTTTCCCTTTGACATCGGCTCAGAGCGCCACCCGACACTGCGCCAGTCCTCCATTCAATAATTCAGTCCGGAGGGCTTTGGCCAATCGGCAGACACTGTTGCAGCAGGTCACACCTTGTCAGGACGGTTTCTCCTTGTTAAAATTCATGTGGAATATGATACTGCAGTGTCGTGGAAGAAGACAAACGCTCCATTATTTATGTCTTTCTTGGGACTTGGAGGTGTCCCTAAGCTCCCATAAGCTCAACCACTCATCATTAGTTACCATATTCTGCATACTAGAACAAGGGATGTCACACGCACTGCAGTATTATGATTGTTGTGAGAGAAACGTTGCAGTTCTACAGTTGTCATGACTATTCTTCTTCCTTCGGGTGAGCCACTTTCCAACCCACAACTGGGCAAAAGAGTATGTGACATGGTTTATAAACTCAAACATTACGCGATAATGTGGTGTACTAAATGCTCAGTTATCCTGACCTTGTGAAGCTATAAAAAACATTACTTTTTTTGGCACACACCGATGTTTCGCTCTCCATCCAGAGAGCCTTCTCATGGCAGTTTTTTGGTGACCGTCATGATCTTGATACGGAGCCAAAGTCTTATTGTCTTGTTCGACCTTCAAAATATGAAATTCATTATATTGCTGCATGACATTCACTTAGCTTTACTGTTTTGCATAAATTCAGAAAATCTTCGTATTGGGAAAAGATAACCGTGATAGGAACATCCACTCTGTAAACGTCACAGTGGGTGGTATTTAAAAATGTGAATAATTCTTAAATATACATTCGTGGTCTTTAAAACTGACATTTTATCCTCAAACAGAATTGCAATGTTGGCACATGCTGCTTTGACAGCACGAATGAACCACAGAGACTTAGAACAGCTGTGCTTCCATGTACATTTATATACATCGGCATTCTAGCTGATTACATGTTCATTATGATTACACCATAATAGAATAAACAGCACCGCAAACAGAAATCCACGCAATCCACTGGACGGCACGCAATTGTGGACAAGCTTTTCGATCCTTGCACAAAATATTAATATTTCATTTTTGTTGCCATTATTGTAGTAACCTTGGATCCGGAATATTTTTTAGTTGAGTTGTAATGTCTTTCAATGTCCCCCCTTTTCTCCAATTGCATAACCTAAACCGTGTGGCTGGTAAGTGTGAGACTGAGCATGCCTTTTGAATTTTAATAAGAGTTCTTTCCCTCCAGTTCACATCACGGCAACCTCTGTCCGCCTCTGCTCTAAAAACAGTGGTGCACACTTTCAAATCCTTGTTTTTTTTTTTGCTTGGAGGTTTCATTTCAACGTGAATATTTTTACATTGAAAATGAAGCATGAGCATGCAAATCACTGTAAGGACTTAAAAGTACGGTGTGTATTGATCTCCATTTTTCTCTGCTGTGGAGTGGTATCGACAAAGCCATTTTTGAGTGATGTCTTAAACAAAGCCTATTTTTCATTGTGAGAACTGCGTGTTTGTGCATGATTGAAACATTTTATATGTTTTATGTTCAGATGTGACAGAGGTGGGAGTAGCATCCAATTGTGGTGCCCTTGTGAATGTACCACAGAAAGTGGTGACAAAGAATGATAAAAGATTGAATGATAGGATGGCAGATACTACATTTACCTCTCTGTTCACTTGGCAACCGGTAGCTTAAATAGAGACGTAATACTCAATTGTACGTTACCAACGCAACATGTACTATGAAAATACATTTTGACTCGACTAAAAGTATGAAATACACCTTTGCTTGGTAACATGGGGTAACAGTGGCTCAGGTGTTGGAGCGTTTGCCTAAAAACCACCTGTTTGACTTCATACTGTTGTTGTGTCTGTGGGCAAGACACTTTACCCCAATATGCTGTGTATGTAGTGTGGAGTGACTGGTGGTGGAGACACAATGACCTGCTATCGCACTTAGGGAAGCTTGTTAAGCATATAATGAGCACAATATAAACCTAAAACATCATTAATATTATAAGAATCTTTTGACTTTTAATGCCTTTATTCATTATAGTCATATCATTTTCAATGTTGCATATGGCATTTCTTCAATGCTTTTAAAACCTGTTTTCTCCATATTTCCCCTTCATGCTTCAGATGATGACGCAGCTGGACCACTGTAAGTAAAATCAGGATCTTCTCTTATCTTTTATTGTTAGTTTGCTAAACTATGTGTGATCTGTAGATTGTAAAGTCTTACCTCCCCTCTCTCTCGTCTGTGGAGCTCAATGAACGTTGTACCCAAAATTAGGGCCATAAATATCTCCCAGCATTATGTGATCTAGTTAAAATCCTGATCAAGGTATCACTTAACTAATGTTAATTTCCATACAAAGTAGGAACATGTTTGCTTAATATTATTTTGCTGTGCAGTGCAACAGACTTTCTACATAGATTTTCTCTATATTGATTGATTTGTGTGTATTAGGTGCATATGGGGTACATAAAAAACGAATGCAGTTCTATCTGCATTTCTAGTTATTTAGACTTTATTCACAAGGGTCAGTACTAGTTTTCTGTTTGGACTTTTTGACTTCTTTTAAGATCTCTAATACCCCTGAAAAAAAGATCCCCAGTCGCTCAGATCTTTGTACTATTTTTAACAATTATGAAATTATGACTTAAACGGCAAGTAATTTATACAGATGTGTAGAATTCGTGGCAGAATGGACAGAGCATTTACAAGCAGAACCCTGTTTGTCCGATGCCTTGTTTATGGGTCTCTCCAAGTATCTCTAGTGCCAACAAAACAGGGCATTGTAGCAAGCACCCAGTGGTTTATGATATTCAAACAGTCTTTCATTTGAAACTGATTTATGTGCTTTGTTTCTTGTTAAAAAGGAAAACCAACTCCACCAATAACCACAAAGACAAGAACCTGCGTCAGAGGAATACAAACTAGGCAGCCTCTTTGCTGAGTAAGTATTCAATTATTCACAGTTAAAGAACTGCCTGCCTAATGTTAAATACTGAATGGATTACCAGCCTGTGGTCGTACGTGACTTCGAGGCCAGCCATGCAAATCGTAGAAGAGCAGCCTGTTAACCAATGAACTGACAGATTACTGTAACCCACGGTCTCTCAAAAGCAGGTACTCAGGCTCGTTGTTGTAGTAAAAAAAAAGGACGTTTTAAACATGAAATAACCATTAACTACTGTTTGGTTGAGTCCTGCTTTAGATCTGGTTCAAGTTAGTCTTAGTCAAGGGTTGTCAAGCTGTTAGATTCTGGTCAGGCCTGGTTTTATCACAATTTATGGTAGACTTAGTTTGGAACAGATTTTTTATGGCATGTATTGCCACATATGGAGTGCTTTGTAATTCTTCACTCAGAGAAATATAGTTATATACTTTAACTGTAACGCTCTCTAGGGTATCGAGACTCGAAGCTCTGTACATATAGCATGTCGCTGAGCGGAGAGATCGTCAAACTGTAATCGTAATGTTTGTGTGCCTAATTCAGGACAATCCTAGCTTAATCCTAGCTTGTCTGATCTACATCTAAACCAATATGATAATAGGAACTTTACACACAGGCTTTCGCTTAGGTATGGGCTTTATCGTGTGTTTTGTTCTTGTCTATTTCATTGTACCAAAACAAAGCAAATAATATCTATTGTGGCGGTACATTTAATAAACTAACTACTTTCCGCCTCTGTTTTGCAGGTTTCATTGCATACTGTATGTATTGACCACATGAAGGTAACGCAGAGGCGAGAGCATTGCAGTTGTGAATAGGATATATCTGCCATTAAACCATACAGTGGTGGAGGAGTTTCAAAGAGGCATGCCTTATGACTTTACCATGTGAAGGGTTATGAGGTCAAAGCATTACGAAAGTGTTAACCATCATAATCACTGTTGCTGCATGCTGTTGTCGACATTCCAAACATAATATTTTATTTATTCACTTAATTTTACATTTTGACTATAATGCATGCAAGGTGTTGCGCTTCTGTTTGATACAGAAATAGCTATTTTGGATTTTGATTGATTGATTTATTGAATCATTTATTTGAGAGTGGCTTCATGTAGATACTATGTAGTGCGTGTTTAGAGGAAAAATTAAAATAATGTACAAGATATGCCGCGATAATTTGGTATGACAGCTATGTACAGTTTTATCATCACTGCGTACCATTTTATTACATTTAAGGGCTTTGCAATGTCCCTCTAACTTCAATTAAGGTTTACTCCACTCTATGTATGTACTGTATGTATCAAAATCACTATAACTATGTATGATCAATATAATATAAAGAGATAGAACATTATAAGATGCACTTAAATGTCGAGGATATTGAAACACTGTATAAATAACTTTAGAAATATGTACTAATCATTCATATTCTTTTATAAGTATGTGTATTGTACAGCATGGCTATATCCTATGCAATTATTATTCATATCAATATATTTAAAATCATTGCAGCTTTTGATTTCTCTGTGACTAAGCTTTAAAACGACAATTATAGGACCACCATAGATGGATAGATGGCATAATACACCGGCTGCATGAATTGTTCAATGCTGGGACGGGGCCGAAGGGAAAAGAGATTGTGATCCCAAGTTGAGATTGGCACATGTAAAAGCAATTTTAAGGTCGCGCATCATTTTTAAGAATAAACATCTCAAAAAGAAGCTGTGTGTGCAGAGTGGTTTATTTGCGAACCGGTCGTTTCACCACTCCAGCGTTTTAACTGGCGGGCAACGGCGCCATCTGGTGGTACATATAGGGAGCTACACTGAAGCAACTGCTGCAGCCTTAATTTGGTGTAGTTTGACTTGGAAAACTAAATGGCAGCAGCAATTGCCAGATGAAGTGGAGTAGCCAAAAATGTGTTCTCAAATAAGACATCACATTACTTTTTTTTTGTCTTCAAGTAGAAGTATTAGTGCCAAAATAGTGACACGAATAGTTACTCAAGTAAAAATTTAAGTACCACTTGAAAAGCAGGGGGTCCCCAGAATTGATTTCAATAAATTGATAATATTCTGTGTTTTTGTTTTTGTAATTTTGTTTAGATTATTGTAGCTGTCCTGTGCTTACCTTTTACTCAAAATGATCTGGAGAGCCAGAATACTTCGGCCCACCAGACGTTGCCTGCCTCTAGACAGAACTCGTCTATCCAACATCTGTGACTTTTTTAGCAATAAAAGTAAAACCTGATAAGTGCATCTGTCTGATGACTCTGTGTGTTAAAAGTGCATAAGTGGGTTTAACAAATGATGTATTACAAATATCTAATGCAAAACTATGGTAAAATTATAGGTTATTGTTTTATGACTGAATATGAGTTCAAAAAGTGACAATGAGGTCATATTATGCACAAACTGCAGGTTGCTATATTGGCTCTATAATATTTAAGCTACCATCTTTACAATTACATTTCTGCAGCTCAAATTGGAATTTCTGCACTGCAAGTCGGAACCGATGGGTAAAATGTAGAGGTAATCAGTTCCCCACACTGTAAATTGTAACTCATTGTTTCAAATTAAAAAAAACGTTCCAAGGGCTGCCAATATATTTTACGTTAAACACATTACAAGTGTGCAGTATACCCAATTTGAAATTCGTAATTCACTACACTCACAGCAGTAACTATCCTAAAATGATAAACTTAATCAAGCTTAACTACAGCGCTCAGTTTAAAGGATTTATATTCTTAGATGAATACAATTGCTCAAGACATTTGTCTTAAACTGGAAATCTTAGTCAACTCAATGTATTTTTATTAATTGATACAATTGCTTGGAGCAGCCGTTTAAACTCATAGTTGTTTTGTCTTAACCATCCTCCTTATATTGAGTGAAATTGTATGCATTAATTGAGACAACTTTGCAATGTATTTTTTCTTAACCACCTCCAAGTTATACTTTCTAATTGAGACAATTTCCCCACATTAATTTAAAGTAACCCGACACTCTTAAATGGGAAAATGAACCCTCAGAAAATATAAACTTTAACAAGTATTTATTGTACTTTTGCCAAACAAATAAAAGCTGTACCATAACTTGTGATATACAGTATTTTGATATGTTTTCATTGCAATGAATACTGTATAAAAGACTGAGTGCTATATACTTCTATCAAAGTACAGTAACATACAGTATCTCAATAATGGAATCATGCACATTATATTCATTGAAAGTTGTGGAGCTTGATAAAGTCCAAAAGTGGCTTTGAATTCTTTCAGAAGAGTGCAACACTGAACATGTACTGATAAACCTACACACACACACAATACTTCTTAATGCAGACTCTTAATGAGCAAAATGAAATTAACTAATGGGTCCCGCCACAAAAAGTCTAACAACTAGGGCTGGGCGATATATCGATATTTTTTAAATGATATGGAATTAGAACATATTGCATATATCGATATAATTCAAATTTAATTTAATTTAAGTTTAATACAATACTTATTTTATAGGCTTTTATTTAAGATTTGTTATTTCATTTAAATGTGCACCATACGGAGCTTTGTTATACAGTGTTTATGTTTTCAATTAAACTACTCGTATTTGGCTTTGACTTAACATTTCACAGCTCCCACTTTGCGGAAAAAATATCGGGATGCACATCGTATATCGATATTCAACCTAAATATATCGTTATATGACTTTTGGTCCATATTGCCCAACCCTATTAACTACTATGCCGACATGGTTTTGCAGGAATACAGATGGTGAAAAACAGTTTTACATCTTCTCACGCAGTAGTTTGTCCTTATACCTTGAACAACGGAGCGCTGCTCACCACCAACGTCCATGCTTTAGGTCCTTCAGAGTCAATGTTCAAACTGCAGAGCAGACCCAGAAGCTTTGCAACATTTGATGGAATGTCCTTCAGATCAGTCAGTGCATCGGCTTCCTCAAGGAGACAAAATCCTTTAACATCACCCCGCCGACTCGCACGCCTTTGCAGAAGTTCTGCTCATCATCAGTGGCCTGCAAAACAAAGTATTTTTTAGATAAAAAAGATAAATGTGGAAATAGCCCATTTCAAACCTGGTAAAACGTGTAAAACAGTATTTTTGTGGATTAGTTTGTAATAGGTTTTTCAAATTCAAAGAGTAGCCTTAGATATTGGTATAAAGTTAAAGCAAGAGAAGCAAATGAAAAACAGCAGACAAAATATACCAAAGAGAAACAGAAAAGTGACAAAAAATGTGTGTCAAAAACATGTTAAGAAAGTGACAATGCAAGGAAAAAAGATTAGTTTATGGTGGGGGTTAAGGAGTTACCCTTATGTGTTTTATGTCCTTGAGTTAGCACATAGCCGATTAGCCATGCTTTTAAACTCTTAGGGAGTCATTTATCAAGGCAGGTGTTAATAGCAGGTGCAAGCTCAAAAATAAAATATTCTGTTTTGTAGACATGTTGTACTTAATTTACCATTTGATGTTGCCTGAATAACAGTATTAATGCCCCAAATCTGGAGTGTAAATAAGAGTAAGTAAGAATAAGTTAAAAAATGCACAAAGGAGTCTGCTGCTGATGCACTTTTGCACACGGTACTCGCTTTGCGCTTGAGCAAACGCTTAATAACTGACCACCCAAATATTTGAATTTTTTGAAAAATTGATGCTGAAAATGGGATATTTTACGTCCGGGCAACTGGACTGGAAGTGGGTGGAACTGCTGGGACTCCATTGTTAAATTTCAATATGCAACGCAAAATGTAGGAAGAGTGATAAATTAGGTCTTACCTCAACAGTCTTTGCGAAGGAAACACAATATTCTTAGGAGTGTGGGAGGCCAAGGAGAAGAATCCTTCTTTTCTTATCGATGGAGTCCACCAAAAAAAAAAAAAAAAAAAAAGTTACCAATGACATTCTGTTGCAGTCTTACCATGCAGCACACCTTGCTAGCTTTCCCATGCTTCTAGCGATGGATGCAGCTCATGTGGAGCTCCATCCATTAAGCTCTGCATTCTTCCCCATTTTGCATTTCTGTGCATCTGGAGTTATTTTTCAGAGGTTTTAAACTTGAGGGTTAATTTATCAATTCCTGAATTGCCATTTTAATACTATAAATTCTATTTCAATTCAATAAACTTACAGTAAAAGGTTATGAACTATGTCCTAATCTTCCAGTACAGAGACATTTAATGCCCGTTTGAATCCGATTCAATGCTTTTTAAAAACCCTGTAATTAGTCCCCAAGTGACAGCTGGAAATTAGGACTGCCATTGTACCAATTCATATAGTAAATCAATGAACCTCTCCCCCCCAAAAAAGGAATGAAACTTTAAAGTAAAACAATATATAATTAACATAAAGGTCTAAAAAATAACTGTAAAAACAAAACAAAAAAAATTATGTGAACTTACATCCAGCAGTCCTGTGAGCCTGACGAGTCCAGCTACGCTTTGCCTTCAAGAGCTCAAGGAAGTGGTCCAGGTACTGGTCGAGTTCAGGTTAGCTGATGGTACACCAGAAAATTCAAATTCAATCTGATGAAGGGAGAAAAACAAAAACAAAAAATTAATCAAAATACATTTTAGTTGTTTACATGTTGAATTGCATTTAAGTATATTAGGTTTTATTCTCACCAATGTATTTCACATTTTGCGGCACGGTAGCACAGCGGTTAGCGCTTGTGCTTCACAGCTAGAAGGTCCCGGGTTTGATTCCCACCTGGACGGGGCCTTTCTGTGTGGAGTTTGCATGTTCTCCCCGTGTCTGTGTAGGCACTGCCGCTGCTCACCGCTCCTTACAGGTCGCTCCAGTAACAAATGATGGGTTAAATTTCTCTACGGGGAAAATATGCAAACAAACATACATTAGATTTTTAGCATTGTTGTACTCCAATTTTGTGACTGCAACAGTCACCCTCATTATGTCATGTTATAAATTACATTATTTTACTGCCAAGGAAGCAAACAACTGTGAAGGAAGACAAGTTCACAATTTTCTGATAGAATCCATTTCCCCAGCATTTGATCACTTATCATGAGCCTGTGGTTTTTAAATGTGCTGCACTTCTGAATATATCATAACTTATTCTAATCAACCATTATGACTATATAACTGCTTATGGGCAGTTATTACAGACAGGCCTAAATAAAATACAGTGATGCTGCTGCGGGTAACATAAGCAGCTGTAGCTGTTAGCTTTACGTTAGCTCTAGGCTTGTGTCAGGACCTGACCTAAACAGGAGCAGTGACCTCTGAACCCGTGTGTCCTGGTCCTCTCTCTCGCGGGTGGGGAGCGCGCATGCTCTTGTCTCCAGTGGCAACCCGCAGGATTAGTCCCATCAATATTCAGGTTTGGTGAAAGAGCCTGCTGGACGGGTGCGTGCGAGAGATGCGCGTGTCAGCACCTCGCTTGTATTTTGGGGAGGTGCAGATGATGCATTGTCATTGAGGAGCGAGCGGCACGTCCGACGCGCAGCATGCTGCATCCTGATGCGCGCTGCTGCACGCGGGACACCGGGATTTGCGTGCATTCACACGAGCATCGCGTGGCAACGGACACGGGCCATTGACGCATCCCAATGTCTGAACCGGGACAGAGTCCAGTGAGAGACCTGCTGCAGATGCGCCGTCACTGCCTTTCCTCCAGTGGCACCGCGAGCGTCTGGTCCATGATTCATCCGCGTGCTTCTCCTTGCCACCCTTAGCGCGTGATCCTCTTCTAAAAATGGAGAGATTTCAGTCTTCCATGCGCAAACGGCTCTACAGCTTGCCGCAGAACATCGGACAGAAGCCTTTTGTGATTGACGAATGGGACCGTGACGACAAGGACAGGAGGAAAAGTATCGGACTCAAACAGTTGTCCTCTCTGTCTCCCGCGAGCAGCGCGCGGAGCATTGAAGAGGCCAGAACTGAGGACTTGGACCGGGACGTGACCAACGTTAAGACTAACTTGAACGGAGACTGCCGTCTGTTCCGGGGCAGCCTGTGCTCCCTCACGGGGCGCCATGCCCCAGTGGACCCCGCGGAGCAGTGCTGCCTGCTGCCCGAGGCGGACGCAGAGCGCAGCCCCGGGCCCCAGCAGAGGGATCCCTCAGCGCTCAGTGGCGCTACGGGACAGGGCTCTGTGTTTGAGCAGTCCACTTTCATTAAACTGGAGGGGTCCGAGCAGATCATCCCCGTAGATGAGCGCCTATACCAAGCTGGATTCATGCACCGCCAGTTCGGGGCCATGCTCCAGCCAGGAGTCAACAAGTTCTCCCTGCGGATGCTGGGCAGTGAGCGGGCCGTGGAGCACGAGAGGGAGAGGGTCAAGTCTGCTGGCTTCTGGATCATCCATCCCTATAGTGACTTTAGGTAAGACTTTTGTCATAGGCTAATCTAACCCGAAGTGCTGCAGTGTCCCATCAAGCACTTGGTTGTGAATGGAACAACTTGTTTTGAAGCCTATTGATGCAGCTCAGCCTCAGCAGTCAGATCCAACACCATTTCAGAATGTGATACTGTCCCGCACATTCAGACCATGTAACCATGACGCAAAAGACAGAACGTAAATGTTATAACTAATAAAAATCAAAATAAAAAACAAACCCACATGTTCAAACAGATGCAGAGGAGCAGGACCCCTCTATGGTCAGGTGATGTTAATTCTCTGAGTTCCAGATGGCAGACCTAGTTCTTCTCCAAAATCTTATTATGATGCTAAGGGTCACACCCATTAGCAGACCTTTTAATAAAGTGGCTGAAATCTGTAGGTTTTCATCTAAAGACAGCATTTCTGTAATCCCTTTTCCTAGTCTAGGCATGATACTTAAAAAAAAAAAGGTTTATTCCAAATGTTCCAACATGGACAACTCTCCCCTTTCTCTGTGGTGCATTTTGTGAAGACAATATACTGAATATTTAAAATATTAATTATGAAGCAGTCTTTTATTCAAATTCCTTTTAGTGATCCAGCCTGCTTTAGGTTCACCATCAAGGGATTTTCCTGACATTTAACCTTGAAGCTCAGTGTCATCATATTTTCTGTGCAGTTGTAGAGATGTGTGCCGCTTTCTCTACTCATTTGAATTACACAGTGGATTACTGAGAGAGAGCAGTGGGGGCTTTGAAATGGGGTAATCAAAATAGGGTAACATGACCATTGAAGATATTAGAGGCACACATCAGGAGATATTAGAGGCACACATCAGGATTATTACTGCACAATTAGTCTAATGGAGCAGCAACGTGTGGCTGCACAGGGGACGCGCGGCGGGCAGAGATCCAGAGAGATCCAGGCCTAGAGATGGAAATGAAAATGGGATTCAGGACTCCAGCTGTTGACTGCTGGGACTGAGGTGTCGTGCTTATTGCTGATCAGTTTATCCCATTTTATTTATCTATATGTCCAGGCTTTAGGTGCAGAACAAAATGGACACTGCCTTGTTATTATTGTGTTGTAATGATAATGTTGATGTATTGCGCAAAATAATACAATTTGCTCAATAATTATACAGAGTTTATCATTTTAATTTAATGAGGACCAGAGCTTTACTAGAATCGTATCCATGTTAATTCACTCCACAGTCACACCTAGTTGGCTACTTCCGTTGCCACAGCTGCCCGTGGCAGAGTAACAGAGGTATAGCTTATAGCCCCTCGGACCACCCCCAGCCAGTATCTCAAAGTGTTTTGTGACATTGACAGCAAATCGCTTTGCATTGGTTCTTTCTTTTTCCCCCCCCCTTTTTTTTAAAGAGCTATTCGTACTGATGTCCATCCAACCATTTTATTCCACTTGTCCGTTGCCGGGTCGTGGGGACAGTGGGCGCTGCCCAAATCACATTGTACCAGCCCCCTATGGCTCCGGGCCTGTTAGTCTCTCACAAGGGGCTTCTGATGTGTTCAAGCTTAAAGCAATGCACTGCTTTATTTATCTGTTGTTGTTGTTGCTGTGGTGGTGTGTGTGTGTTTGTGTGCGTGTGTTTTTCCATTTAAATAACAAATATTGCGTCTTGGACTTGGAAATTGCAGTTTTGGCCACATTTTTTCGCATGCCAATTGGTTTGGCTTTTACAATACAATGGAAAGACAAAGTGCTCATGGGTTATTGGTGCTGTAGGGAGAGAAAAAAACATCTGTGTAATATCTTAAATAAAATTTATGAATGTGAACTGCCACCAAATAAGCATTAGATAAGCACAGGTTGTCAGTGAGTTTATGATTTATTATTATTTTACTTTTACATAACTGCAGAATTATTAGTCATTGTGCCAGTCTCAAACCTGAAAAATGGGCACTGTTTAGGAGGGGCATCTCGTGTAAAAACAACTTAATTTGAATAAAATATTGTATATTGCATTTAAGGATCTCTTTGTGGCTCCAGTGTTATGATGTCTATATATAAGTAATTATTAATTGCATTGTATTTGCATCTTGTCAAACGGCTACACTGAAGCTCTTTACTTTACGTGAGGTAATGTGTTATGACAATTGACTTGTTCCCACTTTGATTTATGGGAGCGTCTGTGTCTTATCAAAGGCTTTCGTGCACCATCACCATCAGTGGTAGCAGACACAGCATGCTGCAGTCTAAATATGCTTAATATGATTGGTGCATACATGGTCCACACTCCAGAGACAAAGTACAGGTGTGTGCTAAGCCTATGATCTGGAGACAGGCTGTTGTGTGTAGCTTCAATCCGGACAGCCTGTGTGTGTACCATGCCTATCTCTCGCTTTTTTCCAACTGTCCTGATTGACCTAAGCTCCTTTTCGCCATTTTAAGCCTGTTTTTATGTTCACTTTGCTTTGTAATGCTATTCTCTTCCACTTGCCCATTTAACCTGCATGGTGTAAAATGCTCTAGATCTGCAGGGGTCTGGCAAGTTCAAAACTGTAAGCTTTATAATAATGCTAAATCTTAGATTAATACCGAGTAAGTTAGCGGTAATGTGCTGTCCCCGGCTAGACCCAAGCCCATTCTAGGATCCTGGCCCAGATGTTCGCCTGTTTGGTAGCCACTGACGTGGGCATTAATGCTAACTATGTAACATCTGGCTTAATAGAGGGTAACTTGAGATGACATGGATTCCCAGGAGATAACTGTGGATTTAAGCTCAAAGAGGAGCATGCAATTAGGACCAGTGTGTCACAGAGGCAATGCAGCAGATGAGAGGCTGAATGCTTTGTTTGGCAAAAAAAAAAATAGAAAGCTGATGAGGACAAATGGTAATCACAAAGTTGACACTTTTAGTGATGCTTTTAACTTTGGTAATCTAGTAAATGTCAAAATGAGCAAGAAAATGAATCTATATTGCATTGTTAGTCGTTACACTGAGCAACTCTGCATCTACAGAGATCTAACTATTTATGTGCCTCCATGGGTCTTTAAACCTGACCTCTACGAACATGTACTGAAATGCATCTCATCCTCGCATTTGTTGAGCTGTTTCTGTTCAGTCTTCTCTCAAATGTTAACGCTCCTAAAATTTGCAAATGGATCTTTAAAGTGCTATTGCAAGATATGTTCAGCCCTATATATGCTCAGCTCATGACAGATGATGTGTTTTATTTTTTATGGACGGATGCTGGACAAGTGGTCATGATGTATGCATGATATTTGTTTGGATTATTTAATCAATCTTTTATACTTTAGATTTATGTTTTCTAATTTAGATTAAGGTCCACATACAACAAATTCATCCCTCCATAGCATAATTACGATGAGTGCCTTTATTTACCTGAATGGTAGGGCAGCAAATCCCCCTGTTGGTACCCACCTGCATTCGTGCACACTGGCTAATGATTAATTAAAGCCGAATGATTAGCAGTGTCTGCAATGTACTGTGCCAATCCCGTAAAAGCATTACACAGCTGTTTACTGCCTATTCCTGAATATTAATTCAGAAATGGTACAATGACCTACAAATTCAATGGGACACAGCAAGCATGACCCGCTTTTTATGTCGGGCGTATTGTTTTAAATGTTGTAATCTGTAAAGCACTTTGTAATACCTTTTGAGGGTAAAAAGCGCTTTATAAATAAAGTTTGATTGATTGATTGATTGAATGACGTTTGTTGGGTTACAGGTAGAGGAAGTCAGCGACAAAGTCATTTTCAGTTTACTAGTAGTAAGTGGAGATTTTGAGAACTTATTTCTTTTACCTCACCACATTTGAACAATAATACGTATTATTCTTTTGCTTTTAAATTATAATCTCGCAGACTATTTTGTCCCTGATAATGGTTGATATTCGTAATTACTGGGACAATCTAGATGAAATGACAACTATAAGCACAAACAAGTTAAAATCCTTTTCTTACAATTGTACTGTAATTTGTATTATTCAGTTAGTCACACGCAATTTGATGTCAGTGAAAGGACGTTAACTAAGCTGTTAGTTCATTGTTCATGTTTGTAAATCCAATCTCTGACAAATAATGATCAATGAAAGAAAAGAGTTATGAATTTTGTGTTGTTAGATTTCGTTGCCATGTAACAAACCTGGAAATATGATTAAACATGTCCTGTAATTGACCCAAGTCATCGTAATCTAGAAACTGCAAACAACCCCCTCCTCTTGCATGCAGTATAGTGCACATATTGAGCTTTCCCACGTCCCTTAGCCCGTGCTTGTAAGCTGTAACTTGGTCTAATGCATGCATGCTGGTGGAGGTGCCGTGCAGCGCTCATAGACTGTAGGTGTTGTCCGCCTCCTGTCGCAATAAATCAGATTTTAATTAGCTCTTCAAAATGGTTTGGACATGCACTCACACGGCCGCATGATTCCCCCGACTGGTAAACAATCGCTGCGCCCTTACTGTATTCAGGCACAGGCTTGAGTGGAGATGAGTGGAAATTGACGCAAGGAGCCTCAGCAAATAGGCAGTGATTGGTGAACGGCTGCTTGCACCTCGTTACACAGGGCTGCGTCGGTGGGAGTTTCGTTGAAGCGAGAACAAGTAAAGTACCTCTCAAAAGTACTAATACACCTTGAGCCTTTGCACATTTTGTCATGTTTACAACCATAAACATAAAGATTGTATTTTGATTTTTTTACTGAAAGTTCACACACAAGTAACAGACAACTGTGAAGTGAAAGTAAAATGATACATGATTCTGTTATTTTTCAAAAAATAGAAAACCGAAAAGTGGGGCGTGCATAAGTATTCATACAGCATGACTTAATACTTTGTGGAACCCCTTTTTCTGCAATAACAGCAGCAAGTCCTCTGGGGTTTGACTCTACAAGATTTGCATCTAGAGACTGAGATTTTAGCCCATTCCTCTTTACAAAACAACTCAAACTCTGTCAAATTAGAAGGAGAGCGTTTGTGAACAGCAGTTTTCAGGTCTTTCCACAGATTTATGTTTGTTTTTAAACCATTCCATTGTAGACTTGCATTGTGTTTAGGGTCATTGTCCTGCTGGAAGGTGAATCTCCGCCCCAGCCTCAATTCTCTTGCTGACTCCAGCAGGTTTTCCTCCAAAATGTCCCTGTATTTGGCTTCATCCATCTTCCCAACTATTCTTACAATCCGCTGAGGACAAGCAGCCCCATAGCATGATGCTCCCCCACCATATTTGACCCTGGGGATGGTGCACTCAGGACGATGAGCAGTGTTAGGTTTGTGCCATACATAACGTTTTGCATTTGGGCCAAAAAGTTTAAGTTTTGTCTCATCTGACCAAAGCACCTTCTTCCACATGGTAGCTGTGTCCTCCATATGACTTCTAGCAAACTTCAAACAGGATTTCTTATGGCCTCCTTTCAATAATGGCTTTCTTCTTGCCGCTCACCCATGAAGGCCAGATTTGTGTAGAGTATGACTTATAGTTGTCCCATGTACAGATTCCCCCAGCTCAGCGGCAGTACGTCGCAGCTCCTCCAGAGTTATCTTGGGGCACTTGGTTGCATTTCTGACCAGTGCTCTCCTTGTTCGGTCTGTTAGTTTAGGTGGACGGCCGTGTCTTGGAAAGTTCGCAGCGGTGCTATACTCTTTCCATTTCCGAATGATGGATTGAACAGTGCTCAGTGAGATGTTCAAATCTTGGGAAATCTTTGTATAACTTAACGCTGCTTTAAACTTCTCCTCAACTTTATCCCTGACCTCTCTGGTGAGCTCCTTGGCCTTCATGATGTTGTTTAGTGACCAATACACTGACCATAGCTCTGAGGCCCTCACAGAACAGCTGGAATTATACTGAGAGTAGATTACGCACAGGTGGCCTCTATTTAATGGTTAGGGCAAGGTGTGAACTTTCTGCAGGCATTAGGAATGTTATAAATGCAATTTAATGCACTCCGAAAATGCTGTAAGTATACTTATGCACGCCCCACTTTTCACTTTTCTATTTTTTGTAAAATAATAGAATCATGTATCATTTTACTTTCACTTGTCTGTTACTTGTGTGTGAACTTTCAACAAAAAAATCAAAATAAATCTTTATGTTTATGGTTGTAAACATCACAAAATGTGCAAAAGTTTAAGGTGTATTAGTACTTCCGAGAGGCACTGTATACATATATATATATATATATATATATATTCAATGAAGGTACTTGATTCATCTTTTGTGAATCAAGAGTTGTCCATCTTCATTGAAGATGGACAACTCTTATACGACTAAGAACTTACACAGATATATATATAGCATTTAATCAGAGTCTAGTGTCCTCCTGCGTTTATGAGGCGAGCTGTTCCTGGTTAAAGAATAAAGGAATTTGATTGTCCACTTTCAAATTTCGCTTTACCTCTCCTCACTTTCCAAACGAACAGACCATCACCTTAAGTATGTACAATATATTAGCAGCAATGAATCTCAGGTAATGTGACCACAGTGTATTGCACATGATGACTCACAAGATATAAACTGATTAGCTTTAACATTGTGACCGCTGACAGGTCAACTAAATATTTCTTCTTGGTATTGGATCGGTTAACTTAACAAGTGCTTGTCCTCAAGCTTAAGTGATGAAGCAGAAACTGCAGTCTGCTGCAGCTAGCATCTATCAAGTCAGTGTCCGGTCCAACATAGTTAGCGTTCACCATGCAACATGGATATGACTGCATTTTAAAACATAAATTACAAACATAATCGCAACCACAATTAGATATTTTTCTAAGGCTCAGCCTTACCTGAGCATAGCTGTCATTAACTGCTAATCATGTGACCTTGTTTTACAGGTTTTATTGGGACCTGACCATGCTGCTGCTGATGGTCGGAAACCTCATCATCATCCCTGTGGGGATCACCTTTTTTAAGGACGAGCACACGCCTCCTTGGATCGTCTTTAACGTAGTTTCTGACACTTTTTTCCTCATGGATTTGGTCCTCAATTTCCGCACTGGCATCGTCAAAGAAGACAACACAGAAATCATACTGGACCCTCAACGAATCAAGATTAAATACCTAAAAAGCTGGTTCATAGTGGATTTTGTCTCCTCTATACCAGTGGACTATATTTTTCTTATTGTAGAGACACGTATAGATTCAGAGTTTTACAAAACGGCTCGAGCGCTGAGGATCGTCCGCTTCACAAAGATCCTGAGTTTGCTGCGGTTACTGCGGCTTTCCCGACTCATACGCTACATCCACCAGTGGGAAGAGGTAACCTTTCACTAAGTCAATGTCATTTTGGATGCACTTTAAGGGAATTCTGTAGTTACTAAGGGGAATATCATCTCGAGTGAGTCTAGTCATTCAGAATGCTTATAAACAGTGTCAGTAGCTCTCCATCTCTGTCCAAGTAGCTTCCCAAAAGCTTTCTACTCTTTTAAAGATGCTTTTATTTTTATTTTGAACATACATTTGGCTAAATGTAATAAAGAATAAAGAGAAACCCGTCCATCCATCCATTTTCTTCCACTTGTCCGTTGCTGGGTCGTGGGGGCAGCTGTTGGAGCTGCCAAAATCACATTGCACCAGCCCCCTATGTCCTGCAGGTGGTGGGTCCACAGAAGGACGGCTGTTAGAGAAATAACAATGATGCTCGAGAGGATTGATGAAGAATAGGCAGCAGTCAGGATTGTCACTGAAGCAAAACATTCAGTGGCGCCTGAGCACCACAGTCAAGGCTATGACAGAGATAGTGCGACTGTACAGCTTGACCCACGGATAGTACGAGTTTACAGCTTGACCCAGTATGATAAATAGTGATTTAATGTTATCCTCTAACAACGGCCTCATGGTTCTAACCGGGCCTGTTGGTCTCTCATAGTATTATTTTTAACTGTGCTGAAATATCACGTTGGCTTCTGACTCTAAAGTGATCTTCACCTTTGAATTGTAAGGAGCTCTCTGCAATTTTGGTTACAAAAAAGTAGTTCAACAAGTAGCTTATATTCATCATATAATTGTTAACATTGTGCAGTTCCACCACTTTGTAGTCCTGGACTTACACCGTTTTCTTCATCTTAAGCACACATTTGTCTTCCTAAATGACTCGTATTTTCCTGAGGACATGTGTTTATCCAATCCCTGCTGTGGGTTTTGTTCCCCGTGGGCCGCAAAGGTGCAGGGACTCTTACATAACTGAGACACTGCCTGGGGCGGTCTTCTGAAGATAAAGTTGGGAACTCAATAGACATCAGCCCACACACCACTGTACGTGACTTAAGTACATACAGCTAAAGTTTAGTTTAGTTTATTAGTTTATTTGAGCAGTAAACATTCTGCTCAAAAGTAGTGGGCTGAAACAAGAGCTTATAAGCACCCACCCCCCAAAATCAATACAACAAAAATGTCTAATTTCACAAGGAATATAGTGGAACAAACAAGGGAAAAAAACAATGAAACAGCAAATAAAGAAAGATTATATACAACTGCAGTTTCTGATCATGGCTGAAATGACCATTTACAAGATATCATTTACATAAAGACATTTCATGACAGAAACTCATGTACTGTATACATTCCCCATGAAGGAGTAATACTGATTACAAAACAACAATGATAATGCTACATAAGGAACTATGTCACTCGCATGCACGAGCTCTGCAGCATGCACACCTGTTTATAAAATAACTTTATCCTATTGCAATTACATTATCAATCATACAATTAGCAGCATCATATTTTGATTTGCCTCATTGGCAAAAGAAAACCAGTTACACTTCAAAGCGGCTTTTTTAACACAGACCAAATTACAAAGCATTGTTTGAAATGTTCATATATAAACAGAAACGAAGCACAAAGACAACCACGGTCTCGTTTCATGTACGATGTTTAGTACAAAGCAAATAACAAAAGGCAACCCTTAATATAATATATTTCAGCATGTTACCAATGCCAAACCTTGGTAACATTACCGAAAGTCACAATTTTTATGTTATAAAGGCACGTTACTATGCAGTATTGCAGTATATATTATACTTCGTGATCTTGCTACTTCACAGTTGTCATTACCATCCTCAGTATAATATTAATTTTCCTCTTTTTTTATGTATAATGTATTATGAAAGCCCTACATAGTGTAATGCATTAAAAAGCCAGGGTGTAGAGCGGGCCAGTTGAGGGAAGTAGCTCCCCATCCACAAACCCCCACCCAGCTGCCTTACAGCTGATTTTGTAGATGACTTTTCTATGCTGTGTGGTGCATTTAAAGACGAGGTTTATGATCCCGTTGGGAGGGTCCCTCTCAACAGATTCATAGCCTTTTTTAATTATTTATTTATTTATTTTTGTATCTTTGAGCAATAAAGTGACAACCGTTACAGAGCAACAACACTTAAATGCAATTAGGTCTTGCTGCTCCCCCTAAAGGCAACACATTTCTTCTTCCCAATACTTTTCAAAAGTCTTTTGTTTGTATTTATATTTGAACAGGTTGATGTTTGAACATTGTTTCATCTCCATCTCCAAATTATTCCACAATTGTACACCACTCACTGTCGGAATCCTAAAGTTTAATTCATCCCGTAATTCATAACGACCAGTACGTTCTTGAAACCTTCTTTGTATTTGGTTTGGTAACAGTTTGTACCTTGCTTTGTATAACATCTGTACAGTTTGGAACTCAACAATGTCACACAACTTCATGATATTTGACTTTAAAAATAATGACTTTGTGTGGTTCAAAAACCCAACTTTATGAATGAATCGAACAGCTCTTTTTTAAGTGTAAAACTCTTACAACTATTCTCAATGAAATTGCCACCAATTGTAAAAACAGAACACTTTTCTGTCCAAATGTAGTGTTGATATTGTGTAACCTGTGTCACAGGTTTTCCATATGACCTATGACCTGGCCAGTGCCATGGTGCGGATCATGAACCTGATCGGGATGATGCTGCTGCTGTGCCACTGGGACGGCTGCCTGCAGTTCCTGGTGCCCATGCTCCAGGACTTCCCTGCAGACTGCTGGGTCACCAGGAACAAGATGGTGGTGAGTGCACTTTATTTCATTCATTCATTTCATTTTATTTATTCTTTTTTCATGGTAATGCAATAAAATTCGTACAACAATCCAACAAACACAACAATAATACATTCCATGAAAAGAAGAACAGGAGTAGGATGACGAAAAAATCTTATAAGCTCCTACCCCATTCTTAAAAAAAACTTTACAAATTAGATGGCCTCACCGATGCCAAAAAACAATAGCCCAGACCAGATGTTATCAACTTTCGATTTTAACAATTTTTGTCTTTTTCTATATATATATTTTCAATTATTAATAATTTTGCTAAACAAACTAACAGTGATGCAATGGAGACAACAGCAGCGACGGACACAACAACGAGGCCATCAAACTACACAACCCACACCCACATATACATACAGGCAACCATGCACGGACACACACAGGCACACTCACAGCACACACACAAAAAGATGAAGAGGATCTATTGATGTATTTGTGATGAGCCCTATGCTGTGTGTTGCATTAAAAAAACAAGGTTTGAGTGGGCAGCTGTCGAAAGATGCAAAGATGTAAGATGCACTTACTATGTGAAATGTCTTGAAATTAAATGTGGGAGATAAAGGAAATGAAATCTTTTATTCAATTGAGAGCTGTATCAGCATGGCTTGATCTTTGCTGAAGTTTATTTTATTTTATTTATTTGAGCAGTAAACATTCTGCTCAAAAAGAGTGGGCTGAAGCAAGAGCTTATAAGCGCCCACCCCCAAAATCAATACAACATTTACAAGATAGCATTTACATAAAGACATTACATGACAGAACTATAACAATACCGTTATGCTATTGCAATTACATGATCAATCATACAATTAGCAGCATCATATTTTGATTTGCATCAATGTCAAAGGAGAACCAGTTACACTTCAAAGCGGCCTTTTTAACACAGACCAAATTACAAAGCATTGTTTGAAATGTTCATATAGAAAACAGAAACAAAGCACAACGACAACCACGGTCTCGTTTCATGTACGATGTTTAGTACAAAGCAAGTAACAAAAGGCAACCCTTAATATAATATATTTCAGCATGTTACCAATGCCAAACCTTGGTGACATTACCGGAAGTCAGGCATGTTACTATGCAGTACATATTATACTTCGTGATCTTGCTACTTCACAGTTGTCATTACCATCCTCAGTATAATATAAATGTGTGTACAATTTCCTCTTTATTTTTTTTTTATGTATAATGTATTATGAAAGCCCTACATAGTGTAATGCATTAAAAAGCCAGGGTGTAGAGCGGGCCAGTTGAGGGCAGTAGCTCCCCATCCACAAACCCCCACCCAGCTGCCCTAACAGCTGATTTTGTAGATGAAGTTTCTATGCTGTGTGGTGCATTTAAAGACAAGGTTTATTCGGTTTCTCATGGTATTGAATTGTTAGTGTATTTGAATGTTAGCAAAATATAATTTCATGTTTCATGTTTCATGATATAATGGGAAAAAAACAAGAATTAAAAACATAATTTATTATTTACTTAATGTTTAACAAGTTGACTAAGTCAAAGTCTTAGTCAAATTTTGTTATTGCTGTCAACATGCCTGCTCTTGTGTTCCAGAATGACACGTGGGGTCAGCAGTACTCTTACGCGCTCTTCAAAGCCATGAGCCACATGCTGTGTATCGGATACGGCCTGTACCCGCCCATAGGCATGGCGGACGTGTGGCTGACCATCCTCAGCATGATCGTCGGCGCCACTTGTTTCGCCATGTTTGTGGGCCATGCCACTGCTCTGATCCAGTCTTTAGACTCATCCAGGCGGCAGTACCAGGAGAAGGTCGGTGTCCCATGTCTCTTGAGCTGCTTTGGCTCAGCAGGAAGTTGATTCACTGTAGTGTAGTGTACTATTAAATATTTAGCTTGTGGCTAAAGTGCTTGTTCTATGATTTATTTTATTTACTCACTTAATTCAACTTAGTTCCGATAAGTTCATGAGGACATCAGTGGTTCAGGAGGTATGCAGCTGTCCTATGACAAGTCAACAGTGTTTATTCTACCTGTTCTTGATGTTGAGGCACATCTTGCCTTGTACGAATGTGGCTGTCTGAGTCGACGTGGTCGCGAATCTCATAGAGGCAGAACAACTGCATCTGGCAACAGTTTCTCCTGGGGCAGCGTAGGAAATACAGAGGGAACATCATTAGTACTGTATATAAGAAAACAGTAGTGTTGTATAGCAGATTTAAAGACCGAGAAAGGACTTTGAACAACAATGTACTCGTATTCCTGGGGGAATACAGCATTGTTTCCCAGGAGGGTAATTAGAACTGCCCGTCACCAAAAGCAACAAATAGTATCCCAAAACAAAAATGCACCACTCCTACACTTTTGGAACTGTTTACAAAGCTCTGGCAATAATAATGAAAAAGGGGTCATAAATATTGCTAGAACTAAAATGTCAAGAGGCTAGCATAAATTAATGGATATTTTTCATTTCTTTTTAATTTAGCTACGGTTACAACTAACACATAAGTTGAGTATTCTCTCTAGCTCTTCATTTCTCCTATCCCACTGCGGCCCGTACGGTAGATTTGGGTGCGTATTGTTTGGCGGAGAACAGAGCTGAAGGACACCGTGTTAATGTTATTAGCTCAGCAATGGCCGCAGTGGGCAGGCCTCGCAGATGGCCCAACTGAATGCGCACATTATAGTCCACCTCTGAGCCAGCACATCAATCATCTTAGTAATTCATCTATCCATTTTGAGTTTGTGTTTTTGTGTAATATTAAAGAAGTGACACTTTCATGCAAATTTGTAATGTTTCTACGGAAAATACGTTGTCTGTTTCAGATCCTAAAACGGCCACTGTCTTTTCAACTAAAAGACTCTTTACATTTGAGCATAAATAAATCGCAAAAGAAAGAAATGTATTAGAATTTCCATTTGACGAGGGGATCAAGTTTTTTATACTTTGACAACAGCAGCTTTTCTGTCTGTGAATTTGTACAGGGAGAAATGTCACTCGATCTTGAAATAGGTGCATTGTTTCAAAATGAATGACGACTTGTGTTTGATTTGTCTTGCAGTACAAACAAGTGGAGCAGTACATGTCCTTCCACAAGCTGCCGACCGACATGCGCCAGAGGATCCACGAATATTACGAGCACCGGTATCAGGGCAAGATGTTCGACGAGGAGAGCATCCTGGAGGAGCTCAACGAACCGCTCAGGGAGGTCAGTCACTCAGTTAGTGATAATAGTGGTTGGATAATGTTTCTAGACTGTATTCGAACTGGTGATATGTAGGAGTTATTTACAATTCTGATTGAGACATAGATCTTCTGTTGGGTTTTATTTTTGGACTGGTTTAGTTTTGCTGAGTGGTAAGGTGGCACAGTGGTTAAGACTCGCTGCTTGATGAATAATGAAAAATAAAGCACTTTACCTTTGGCTTAGTCCTGTTTTAGCCCTGGTTTAGACTTATACTAGATCTAGTTTTGTGCAGGGGGCCTCCTGGTTATATGTTACTTGATACTTAAGTCCATGACCCTTTAACTATATTTTTTCCATTATACTTTCAAGATCAAATGTGTTTTTTGTGGTAAAGACACATTTTTACTGTATTCTGAATGGTATATTGTTACCTTTAATATGATCTAATATGGCCTCTTGGTTTGCGTGATGATGATAACAATCGTGTAATCTGATTAGTAATGACTAGGGCGCATAGGAAACCTCATTAACAGAGCACTAAGCTATTTCATGTAGCTTTTATAGTGATTGAAATGTACACACATTTTTGTGTATTCTGCAGGAAATCATCAACTTCAATTGTCGTAAATTGGTGGCCACCATGCCACTGTTCGCCAACGCTGATCCCAACTTTGTCACTTCGATGCTGACCAAGCTGCGGTTTGAGGTTTTCCAGCCCGGGGACTACATCATTCGAGAGGGGACCATCGGCAAAAAGATGTACTTTATCCAACACGGCGTCGTCAGTGTCATCACGAAAAGCAGCGCGGACACTAAGCTTTCGGATGGATCATATTTTGGAGGTAATTTCTGCAAATACAACATTTTCCCATAATGCATATATTGGGACTCTATGATTGAATTTGCCTGTGAACTGATGAATGCTTGGCTCATTTAAGTAACATTATAACAAACAATATTCTGTGAAAGGTTGTCCCAGCAGCTGAATGCAAAACAATAGTAGGCAGCAGTGCTTTGTTCTGTCCTGGCACCAGCAGCTTATCGTCCTAGACTATTACCACATAAAATGCCCACATCATCTCCTTAAAAGGCAGCGGGACTAAGAGCTTTGTGATCTTTGAACCCATCTGCGGGGTTTTCCCTTTTGCCAAACCAATATTTAAATCTGAAATCCAACTGTGTGCTGTTGTTCTATTGTGCAGCTTTTACTTTAGACATTTTGCCTCATGGCTCCAACATATTACAGTAGATTGTGCATAGCTTTGGATAGAAATATTTAGGCAAATGCTCTTTCTTATACAATATCTCACAATGGGACATGACTAATTTGTTCTTTTAGTGAATGAAGGAAGTAAAGAGATTATCCAGACTCCTTCAAAACCTTCATGGATGTTAACGGTGATGGACCCACACTAAAATTAATAATTTTGTCCTAGGCCCATTACCACTGGTTCCTTAAAACGTTCCTTATAAAATAAAAATGAAAGAACCTTACTTATGAAAGCACTTCAACCTTGAGAGTGACAGAGAGGGGAGAGAGCACTATGTCGTTTCAAGTTAATGTGAAATGCTGTTTTGTTGTGAATTAATTTACGAATAAAACCCATGTAACCCATGTAACTAAATAAAATAATAAACTTCATAATATAAAACAGTTACAGCATTGCCATATTAACGTTACACTATTCCAACGGCAATAAACAGGAGGCAAAGAGAGACCACATGTCCTTAAAAAACAGTATGTCTACTTTTTAAATGGCGCATTATTTCATTTTTTTGATCTGGGCAGAAGGACGAGGTCAGGACAAAAGGTAAGCTGCAGAAATCGCATAAAGTGCCCCATCTGTGGCTCTGCTATTGTCATCTCACAATAATAACACTAGTTTTTCTCTGACATTTATGAATGGGGCTAGAATAATTGATTTCTTTATTTTAGATGTGGTTTTAGACGAACCTGGCAGCATTAACATTTGAGCGAAGACTGAAATATGTCTAAAATGCATGCCCGTCTATTATTTGGTAATACT
The DNA here is from genome assembly GCA_021464625.1 of Proterorhinus semilunaris. Classification (NCBI taxonomy): domain Eukaryota; kingdom Metazoa; phylum Chordata; class Actinopteri; order Gobiiformes; family Gobiidae; genus Proterorhinus; species Proterorhinus semilunaris. The sequence goes on along the minus strand of CM038356.1, from coordinate 22,037,820 downwards.
GTATGTGCATTTTGTCCTTTCTTCAGAAATCTGCTTGCTGACCCGGGGCAGGAGAACAGCCAGTGTTCGTGCCAATAACTACTGCCGCCTGTACTCTCTGTCAGTGGACCACTTCAACGAGGTCCTGGAGGAGTACCCCATGATGAGGAGGGCCTTCGAGATGGTGGCTCTAGACCGGCTGGACCGCATTGGTGAGAAATCCAACTGCAGTCGCTCAACTTCTCCAGTTAGAGTGCTGCTGTAGTTTTATGGGATGGGTTAAATGACGAGGCTCTTACTGTTTGAACGTGTTCCTCATGTTTACCCTTAAATAGCAGCTAATAACTCTCCTAGCAGATATAAATGATAATATTCTGGTATAAGTATTTATTATAAGAAAGCTAAAAGCTATGAAAGTGGAAAATGCGTGATGTATAACAATAAACCATAAACAATGGGGGTTTAATTGCCTTTTTTTCAGGGTTCAGGGAGTGTATTTATTCATTTAACACAAAGAAACCACTGCATAACAAGCTCGTACAAATGTCTCTGCATGTTTTGTTGTCCATATTACAATGTACTCTATATCACTGTAACAATTTACTATGATATAGATTTCGCATGGTGTTGAATTGATATATAGATACTTATTGACTTATGTTTGTCTAAACCTTCAGTCCTACAGGAGTTTTCCCTTGTAGACAAAGGTTCTTAAGCGTCCTCTGTTCTGAATTGTTCAACAAGCTTCATCATATCATCATCATTATTAGTGCAGCTTCTTAGAAAGTACCGATTACGGCTTATGAACCTTTGTGATCAGTTATGTTGCAATATTTAGATGCACATTCCAAAAAAAAGGCCCTAGTTGAAGAAGTGTTGAAAATGATAAGACTTAAGCTTTTACCATTTTTGTCACAGGTAAAAGGAATTCAGTTCTACAACACAGAGTCCAGCATCACCAAAGCTCGGGGACCCTGAACCTCCACGAGAGCGAGATCATCCAAAGAATCGTCCAACACGACCGGGACATGGCTCAGTGCACTCAGCTGATCCAGACCAACTCCGCCCAGGGTGCCCCTCCGACCCCCGCCCCTCCCTCCCCGCCCTCCATCTTATGGGCCCCCCTTGTGCAAGCTCCTCTCCAGGCTGCAGCCGCCACCACGCCCCTTGCTCTCGCCCTGGCCCATCACACCCAATTTCCCCCAATCCTTTTCCACCACCCCCTGACTCACAGTGCATCCTTCAAAGAGCACCACCCTCTGACTCACAGTGCATCCTTCAAAGAGCACCATTCAAAGAGGGTCCACGTGGGACAATCTGGCGGTGGGTCAGGGCCTAGTTCACCTGTCTGTTCCACTAAACTCCCCACAGTTTTGGAGATTCCCGGCGTGACGTCACTCAGGACTTCCCTTTGTGGGACAGTCTCTCCGACTATGCCTGCTCAGCCCATCTTCACCAGCAGCATGCAGCCTCTTATCCCTTTCCCGCAACCCCCGCATCACATTTCCTCTGTACTTCCCATGTGTCAGTCCACTGTGTCCTACACCTGCTCCACTCAGCCGCACCCTCAAGCTTTCCCAAGCACCATACCCAGTGCACATCTCCCATTTTTCCAGCAGGCGGCCGCAGCAATGTTACCTGGCAGATTTTTGCCTCCCCCGTCCTTGGCGTCTGTTATAAGCCCCCTGATCTCCAGCTCGGTGGGTCCCATCCTGAGCCAGCTGCAGCAAAGCTCACATGCCACAGTGCAGCAGATGGGAGCGGGTCATCATGACAAAGCTGTTAGGACATCCAGCGGCCCCAATCTCTCTTATTTCCCCATAGTCACCAGCGGACTGCCCTCTAGTGGACTCATCGCAGGAGCAGCTGCGTCTCTGGCCCAGCACAGTCTCACCGGGCTCCACTCTGCCTTCCTGCCCCAAGTTCTGCCTGAGCACTCCGCCTTGGCATCCCTCACCCAATATGGGTCGGCTGAGTGCTCCCCTTGTTACACCCCTCCCATCCCCAGCCCAAGCATCCAAAGCCCTGTTAAAGCCAGGACAGTTCACTGCAACCCGCTCGCTCCTCAAGCGTCTTGTGCCGCTCGAATGGACAGTGCGCAGAGTGGACCAGACCCTCCAGAGTCCTTCGGGGAACTTTTTAACCAGGAAATAAAGACAATCTCAGGCTCGCACAGCGCTATACACCGAGAAAGGCCTTCGGCAATGGGTGGATTCTCAGAAGGGACTTCTAGCCCATTCTCCTCCCCCATTTCTGTCTGTAAACCCTACAGCCCCATTCCAGGACATTCCACTCCTTCTGGTCAAATGCATTTGGCATTTGAACCTCAAAATAAGCTAACAATGCCCCACTCTCTACGCACCCAATCCTCATCACCATCTGAAATGTTAGAGAGAGAAAACACAGAGTCAACACTCCCCTCAAACTTGTGAGGTTCACACACACCCTCCTCCAATGTCAATACAACATCCCAATGAACATTTTGGCATTATTTGCACCTCAACTTTGCCTATGCTTGAAGCGGGAGGGTGTGTTTTCATAATTAGACTGGACATTTTTAATCGATATTGAATGGAGAAATAATAAGCAACAACACTGACATTTGTTTTTTTGTTTTTTACTGGACCTCTTTTATTTATCTTTAAAAAAATCTAAACCTGGTAATTATAGCCAATAGCACTTCATGCAAAATATGAATTGTTAAATGTATTATATTATAGCAATGCTTTATGTTATATTTATTTTGAAACATTGTCATGGCAATATTGTGTAACCTTTTAGCAACAGATCCTTAGTTTAAATATTATGTATCCAGCTATAACTGAAACCAAAAATGACTGTCCTTTTATATCCTTTCCAGCATTCACAGGGGGCAGTCTGTGCACTTTTGAGCAAGTTAAAGTTTAAGTTTAATATTACTACAGCATGTCTTCCAAGATATTTTTACCAATTGCCTATTATTGCACACAATTCTGATTGCTTTGAAACACTGAATGTTTCAAGTCTGTTTTGGAAGACCTGGGATTTATTGTTTATGTCTCATATTATAGGCTTATTTTACATGTTTCGTATAGTTTATAATACATATGTATTTGTTATACTTTATGCTATCAGCTGCACAATAGCAACTCATTGTAGTGTCAAGGAAAAACCTCTGAGCCAAGGTCGGTGTGCCACTAGCATAGTATGCAATAATCTGTGTTTTTTTTTTTATGGCTATACAAAAGTACTGTGAAGCAAATAACTTTTCTGGCATTTTTAATTGAGTGAAAATCAAAGTCTGAAACGTTATACGGATGATCGAATATCCTCAAACCAGCGATGATTTGAATGTCTTCTTGCACCTGTCCAAGGGCTACCAGCAGATACTGTATGTTGTGCACACATGGTTTTCAAGAAGCTGCATTTGCTGCATATTTACCTCTTACACAGTAAATCATCTGATTGTAAAAAGGCATCTCATCAAGTTCAATAATTGCTGCTTTGCAATGCTATGCTATGGCCTAGTATGAAATAACTGCATTGTAAAAAAATTGTCAAAAGCATCTTTCTTGTTATTTTATGGGATAATTTAAAAAAAATATGTGGCAATCAAGCAAGCATAAAACAGCATTTTAACTACAGGGAAAACGAGAGTGGATTTAGCTGGAGATGAGTCCATAATTGCTACTCTCCTCACCAAACTGTAACACCTGAGGTGTCCACCATGGATATAATTTGATTGGTTTGTGACGGACGGGAGGTCAGCCATATGCATTTATATATTGATTTCATTCATCTCGCTGCCTTTTAACCATATGTAATCACAATATCACTATGTATGTTAAGTATACTTTATTTTAGCTACAAAATGCAATAAATTAACATAATTATTGATGGTTCGAGTTGCTGTTTTCATTTTTTATTATACATTATAAATGTTAAAAGTCAGACTTTATATATTAAATAATATGCTGCATATTTTTATTTTATTTTTTTACTTTATGATAATAGCTTGTACATTTGTCACCACATTGTTTACTTGTGGTTTAATCATTACTGATCCCACTTATTGCTGGTAGATAAGGGAATCCTCATGCATATCACAGGTGAGTTCAGTCTGTTGGCTGTAGTAGTTGGAGGGGCCGATGGCGCAGATTAACAGCCTCACTTCCGTCAGTCTACCCCCAGGGGCAGGTGTGGCTATAATAGTAGCTTACCACCACCAAGTATGGAGTGAATGAATAATGTAATGTAAAGCGCCTTTGAGTGTCCGGAAAAGCACTATATAAAACCAATGCATTACTATTATCATATATCTTTTTTTCAATTAATGTTCTTGAGGCATCTTCTGTGCACTGTAAGTGCAGAACGTTTTGTCTCATATTTGTTTTAACACCAGCATAAAATTAAGCACTAGGGTTACAAACTGGAATACAGCATCTTTTTTGGAGCAGCAATTGTTTAAATTGTACCTAAATAGGGTAGGATTTGATTTTAAGATACGAGGAGTAAAATAAGTAACGAAGCAGTATGGTAATCTGAGTATCTCACACAAGTAAGTAGCCGAACTTTAGTGACATTGATGGGAGAATATGTCGTAATGTGTGATGTGATATACTAAAATAAAAATCCCAACAGGTATGAAAGAAGTATTTTAATGGATGGAAACTACATCATGATCAAAGCATAACCACACTTGTACCGGCTTCCTGTTCCAACCTCTTTATATTATAAAACAGAGAGACCCGGGACAATGGCGGTGAGCTCGAAGCATGATTTGAACAGTGAATTGCACATAGCATAGTAAGGAATCATCTAGTAACTTCTTGTCACCCTCTTGGGTCCTTCGATGGAGTGGATGGTTTGAACACTGGAGCAGGATGATTAAAAGGTGTAAAATGACGGCGGTGTTTTTGTCCATGTTTGGATCTAGGGCACCAACACAACTCTCATGGTGTTGGTGTACCCACTGCCAGGACGCCAGCCAGTCACAACGATTGCCACATCACCAGACTTGAAGAACTTGTGGTGCTTGCCTGTGGGAATAATAGAGATAATAAGGAGCTTTTTAGACACAGAAATGCTTTTGATGCAATATATGATGAGGTTGCCTACATATAAAGTTCGGAACCCACCTTCGACCCAATTATAATAGTAAAATGTTTTGTATTTGTCCCTGTTTAATATCAATCTACAGAATTTCCTCATATTTGTTAATAGGTTGCGTTCACGATTTAGAATTCCATTTCAGTTGGAGGGCAGGTGCCAATACAACTCTATGGGAGAGAAACAGTTTTTGAAAGAAATTTCCAAAAAGAAAATGTCCAAATGTTTTCTCTGATCATCATGTGACAGTGATTGGATTCACAAACCTGACATGTGAATTTTATGGCTGAAAGTCCTTTCTACTGGCCAACATCAAGCACATATTTTTGAATATTGTCTCCACTTTTGAACGCCCTTGTGAAGAAATAATTAGACATATGTTCATATCTGCTGAAAGATGTGACTTTGAACTTTGTGTCAGTTTTTGTTTCATGTGAATTGGCCCAGGAATTACAGAGATATTAGCAATGATTTAAGACTATAAATCTGCATTTTGAGCGTTACTATGGTTACGGCCGTGGAATTTTCAGTTGCCCTCCACCTCAATGTTAAACTATAGGCTCTTTAGAAGGTTGTGATGTCACGTGAACGCTACCTATTCTAGCATTGATCATAAGATTACCAAAACATATCAAAATAATGTGTCATGTTTTTGGTAAAGGCCCCCCACAACCCACTCAGTAAAAAAAAAAAAAAACATTTACCCTAATAGAAATAACATCAAAATATATTGATAAAATGTTATGTTATGGGGACTCAGTAATGTCACACCCGTATTTAGACTTCTCAACGTGCAGCTCTTTCTGAACAAAATCTGGACAACCTGCCAATTCACTGCCCACCATCATGCACTTTGATCCAGAAGAGCGTCACACAATGATGACGTGATTTTGGAGGGAACGTTATACTGACCGACTTCCAGGGCAAAGTTGACACGCAGGTCCACGTCCTCAGCCCACACGTCATTGGCGGGTTTGGTGTACATTATGGGATAGATGCCGCGCCACAGGTGGCACTGGCGGGCGGTCTGGCCACAGCGGGTCACTGCGAGGATTGGGGCGCGGGGCCTGTACCTGGACAGCATTTGAGCAGACCTGGAAAGAGAAAGATCATGTATTGAATACCAAAAGAGAGGTCAGTGTTCTGTAGCAGCTGTGCGTTACAGTATTTTTCCACACTACAAAGAGTGACAACATTCATATAAGCCTGGAGTATGGAGACACAGGGGTATAGGAGAGGTTGGCAAGTTATTACGTTTTATAAGGATGTGCGACAAAATACTATTTCAAAGCCTCAAAGAAATATTTTTTGTTCTAGTGTAAATTGTATTGCCTTTGTTTTATAGATATAATACACAACACTGGGTAAAAATATAATTGTTCATGTAGATGCCTCTTTTGAAAAAAAATATAATGGATACAGATGGGAAAAAAAGACTATACAGTTAAAAATTATATTAATTTCTTCCGCAATAGGAGACTGCCGTTTAAATTTGGAGAAGTCCTTTTATTTGGTAATGCATGCAAACAATATTCAGTGGCCCTCCTAGCACTTGCACATTATGTCCTGTGAGGCTGAATACCCAAGTGCAGAGGAACGATATGTAGTTAAAATTAACTCATAAAATGTCAGGGTTCAGCTCTGCAAAGGTCAAGAGAAGGAGCTCAGACTGGTAAAGCAGTAAAAGTTGGCACACAAAAGCGGCTGTGGGCTGGTGTTCAGAGGGAGAGAAGAGAGATGCAACACAATGCATTAATTTATTTTCTCGCAGCGGGCTCCACAGAAAACAACATGAGTCAGACCTTTGCAGAGGTAGAGAGACTACAAGGTTTTAAAGCAGTATTTCCCACCGTAAGATTTAGGTACGAAGAGAGGCCGACTTGATCTAATGATACTCAAGAGTCCTTGATCCTAAATTAACCATGAGTTAGACTGGTATTGTTGCACTGTCATATTAGTGATGAGCCTATTAGGCATAGGTGATACCAATGTATTTAAAAAAAAATTAAATACAGAGTAATACATGGGCAAGTATCAAGATACAACACCACTACTCATGAGTTTTACATGAAGAGAGCGAAAAATGAAGAGGGCAAGAAGGAAAAGAAAATCCATGCACGCACAGATTATAACATTAAGAGAAAAAACTAAGTAACAAAGAATAATTTGGTTATCTAATAATGAAGTCAAATATTAATGCTGTATTTAGATATGAGGATACAGTGCATACGATGCATGCACAGGTATTGAAATATTGATATTTTGGTATTGATCCGCCCACATCACTAGCATTCGTTGTCCCATATTCACTCACAAGCACACTCTCATTTGTACACCAGTGTGCACAGACACTGAAGGCGAACTCTTTCCAAGGACAAAACAACTCAATACACTGGAGCTGCGATAAAACCTCCACTAACGCCTGTTTTGTGCTTATTTTGACAGACATTTTGGGCATATTTCATCCATTATAGAAGGTAACCTGTGTAAAAAGGGACTCATTGTACTATACTTTACCTGCCAGTCTTGGTGAGCACAATGATGGCACTGGCGCAGCATTTAAAGGAGGCCTCGACGGCACCAATAGCGACAGACTCTGTGGGGTCGCGGGTCAGGTGAGAGGTGCGGCGCAGCTCCTCGAACATCTGCCTGTGGAACATGGCAGCCTCAGCCTCACGGGCAATCTAGATGCAGGAGGCCAAAATAATACAAGGTGAAAAAGACAACAACAACAACAACAACAACAACAACAACAACTATAACATTAAAATAAATGAAGCACATTGGTTAGCTTTGGTATAAAAAAGTTATTATACCTGAAATCACACTGACACATGATGCCAAACAACAGAGGCAGCCATGATGTCCACTCTGTTACTGCAGTTCCTTTAGGTGCATGCTGATTATATCACATAATTAAAGCACAATTTAGGAGACGAGATGACATTAAGGAACAGATCGATAAGTGGACAATGGGGTTGACAAATAACCACGTACAACAAACACTAAACAGGTTGTTAGTGACCCAAAGAAACAAACAAAACCTGATGTTATACACACCTCAAATGATACAAGCCGCAGGCCTATTTTTGCAGCACCCACTATTTAATACCAATGTATCTAAGTCCAAGGAGCTCCTACCATGTGTTGTGTGTGGGTTGCCTCCAGGGGGTAGTCTCCCTTGGCTGTCTCGCCACTCAACATAACGCAATCGTTCCCATCCAGGACAGCATTGGCCACATCATTGGCCTCAGCGCGAGTGGGACGGGGCTTCTTGGTCATGCTTTCCAACATCTGAGGAACAAAGCATTATTTGAAGTCTGCAAAAATGTCTTCAAATTTTTATGAATTCTGCGGTTGTGGTTAATACAAACCTGAGTGGCGCAGATGATGGGCTTTCCAACTCTGAGGCATCTGCCAGTCATCATCTTCTGAGCCAGGAAGACTTTCTCTGTTGGGATTTCAATGCCAAGATCTCCACGGGCAACCATGATGCCATCACTGGCCTCCAGGATCTCATCAAATCTAGCAATAATCACAGAAATTATCTATTATTTCAACAACAACAATTTCATTCCAGCACTGACAAAGTGATCCAGAATTATTTCGTTATGTTTAGTCTTCATTATTACTTTTTCATAATCATTATGTCATTACTACTTTTTCGTGACCTCTTTTCGAATACAAAAACTGTTCATGAAAGCTTCTAAAAAGTACTAAGCCTGGAGCCAATTTCTCCGCTCACTTGCGCACTCCCTCGTGGTTCTCCAGTTTGCTGATGATCTTGATGTCTTTGCCCTTCTCTCCCAGCACCTTCCTGACAGCCTCCACATCGGCAGCTTTGCGGATGAAAGAGGCGAAGACCATGTCAACACCCTGCTCCAAGCCAAACTGCAGGTCCTGAATGTCCTTCTCAGACAGAGCGGGCAAGTCCACGGCTGCTCCGGGGAGATTCACACCCTTCTTGCTGCCGAGCATGCCGCCATTCTCGATCTCACACATGATGTAGTCATTGCCTTGAAACAAAAAGCATGGTAACATTAGGCCTTCCAACGGATAGTCTACTCTAGACAGTAACGAGTCTGTTCAGTTGGCTCATTCTTTGCCCAAGGTATGGGGACCACTGGGGGTAGGTCAGCACCTAGCAGGGGGTACTTGTAATTATGTCAGATTAAAAAAGAAAGCGAAACTGAATAGCATTTCAAGATAAAGTTGATTTTAAAGAGTCACATTTGTTTGTTTGTTTGAAGGTTTGCACTGTAGTATTTTAGCTTTACTTTGAACACATAATAATTTACGCATGGGACTCATGCAAATAAACTCATTTCCATCCTTGTCCCCCACTCGCGCTCTCAAACACGCTCTCATTCATTCTGGCCTATTGTACATGTTTTTAGTTGTAGGAGAAACCGGAGTAACTGGAGGAAACCTACACAGACATGGGGAGAACATGCAAACTCCTGACTATATTTCCATTTTCTATTTAAAGACTGATTTCATATGAGTTTTATTTGTGCTTGCATGCTATGGAGAATCATAATTGGCTGTATGATTAAAATAAAATCAATTAATGTTGAGTAAAACGTGAAAATAAATGATTTGGTTATTGGGTTTATATAACTCCTTTGTAAATTATATAAAAATATCTCCTTACCGATTTCTTTGACCTTGAGGGAAATGAGACCATCGTCAACATAAATGTGGCTGCCGGTCTGCACGACTTTGGGGATGTTTTTGTAGTCGAGCCACAGGGTTTTCTCATCACATTTCTCCATAAACTGGTCATCGAGTGTGATCTTAATAGTCTCACCCTTCTTCAGCTCAACCTCAGCAGTGCCACTCTGCAACGGACAAAGAAACAACATTTATGCTGCAAAATGCACCACAATCGAATCAAATTACTGGTTGAATAGTTGCAATTACAATGTCCTCAGCAAAAAGAATTAAAAAAAAGATTTTGTCTCCCGGGGTCTTTTTATGTAGCAAACCTGCTAACCAGTTTAGACCTCAGTAGGGTTGGGTACCGTTAAATATGTTTTGATACCAGTACTTTAACAATACTTTTTTCGATACCTATACCAAAAAACTTGTCGTCTAGAACCAGAAAACAGATTAATAATGTTAATTTATTCCTTTTCCTTCCATTGAATTTCTTTTGCATTTATATAATTAGTTTGAGGTGAAACAACTAAGAAGCTTCCTTTTTTCCCCTATTTTATTCAAAACATTGAAAAAAAAAAATTCTAAATATTTTCCCCCCAATTTTTTTTACGGGTTTATTCTCCAATTTTTCCAACATTGTGTTTTTTCTCCACATTTCCCAATGTTTAGGCCCGAGCGGCCTGCCATCGCAAGGGCCTATTGTAATCGCAACGCAGTGGGCGAAGCGCACTGTACCTAGGTGCGCGGAGCGCGAAGCGCTGTCCCCATGTCAACCGTAAACTCACCGTGTAAAACAGCGACTGCTGCCCTTTATACTTATTATTGCAAGAAAATGAATGGGGGTATATGGTCAATTGTCATACGGAGGGGGATCTTCCACCTCCGAGCCCCACGGCTGCATGGGGGTCATTGAGAGCTTTCCAAAAATGCATAATAAAAAATATTATTTTTCTTTCTTTCTTCTGCTCTTTGAGCAGGAATTGGCCCCCATAGTCAAAAACTCACCAAACTTTGCCCAAAATTCAAGTCCGGTGAAAAATTAATTTAATTATATGTTTTATATTGGGGAAATAAAAGAGGTCACGATAGCGCCACCTACAAAAATGAAAATACATTTCACCAAATGAGCTCCAAATCGCTCCAGCTCATCTAGAGATGTGAGGCATAACAAATTATCAACATTTTGTAGCTATGTTTTACGGTTCGTTTTGCGACAAAGCAAATTTTGGCAAATTTTGCGATTTATCGTAAACTACAAATTGCTCCCATTCGCACAAACGAACATTTTATTGCCCTTTCACCCAGTGCTTAATTTGATCCCCCGTTTGAGGGAACACATTCCCAATTCCCAGTTTTTCAGGGTAAAGGATCCGGGAAATATTTAGGAGGATCCTGCAAAGATCTGATCTGATATAATGGTGTTTAATGAGAGTGTTCCGGCAAATGTTTTGGCCTGTTCCCCGAATCCATAACATCAGACGAAAAGTGTTCCTGAAAATACAAATTAAACACTGCTTTCACCCCTGGACACAACAAATGTGAAAAAGTGACATTTGGCGTAATAGCGCCCCCTCTAGGTGCAGAACATAAAAATGCATTATGAGTCGAACATTTTTTTTCTCAGAAACAGATGAAATTCAGGAAAAACAAATAGTTGATGGCATCCCAATCAAAAAAGCCAATGGGTATTTTGTACGGTGTTGCCATGGGGACGACCGGGGCCTTCCGTGTTATTCTAATGAGACGGACACATAAATCTAGCGGACTCTGTAAGGAGCTTCTGGACAGTGGTCATGGAAGTACGATGCTGCTTGTGAAATAAAAAAGATTATGGTTGGAGCCATTATTCACAAGGAGAGGCTAAAATGTAATTTTTAATCTGTGTTTACTGACACAGATTAATGGTACATCAGGGCAAAATGTAGTGGCCGCGTTAGCGCCCTCGGTAGGGTTACAGAGGCGTAGCAATGGAAGCGAGGGCCGTTTGATGCTGCTTGTTTCCCGTTTCTTTATCCATTATTATTGATTGACTGCGGAACTTCTGCGCAGTCAATCATTGGTTTTCATGTTATTTATCTTTTATTATTATAATATTTTTTTTCCAGATTTTCAGCTGCTTTCACAGTTTCAGCAAGTTATACATCAAAACGTTCAGCATGTTCACCAGAATTATGCTATTACTTTTGGGAATTCAACGATTTCCGTTTTTTCCGCAATGTGCCGGAATACTGCCGATTTTTCCCATTGACTTGTAATGGAACCAAAACCATACCAAGGTAAACCACAGAAGCCAGGCCAAGTCTAGTCCAGACCAAGTTACCATAGTTACCGGAACCAAAACTAGATCGAGGCGAACCACAGAAGCAAGGTCAAGTCCAGACCAAGTTACCATAGTTACGGGAACCAAAACCATATCCAGGTAACCCACAGAAGCCAGGCCAAGTCCAGACAAGGTTACCATAGTTACCGGAAGCAAATTATTTCAGCGGTGTGGGGACACATTCAATAATTTCAGGAGTTTCAAGGATTTCAACTGTTTCAATGATTTCAGGAGTTTCAAAGATTTGTCAAGTATTTTAACAGTTTCAACGTATTTTCAAGTAACTGCATTAGATCTATTCCGCTAGTTTTTAACTTGTTTTTCCAAAAAAAAAAAATTCTCAATTTTCTACATGTTTTCTTCCCCATTTTTTTCATTTCCCCCCCAAATGTTTCAAATGTTTTTCTAATTTTTTTTCCAACTAGTGTTTCACTTTCTTTAAAGCATCAAAACTTGAATATAAAGATTTTATATTTCTTTTCGGTACCAGCTTTCGATATTTTTTAGATACTGGTAGTACCTAAACCTTTTTTTTATTTTTTTATACCAGACAGGTATTGTTTAACCGTATCCAACCCTGGACCTCAGTAAACATGCTCCGTAATGAATATTTGACTCTTCTGGACCGCTTTAAAATGTCTTCCGCCTGGTGCAACACGACAAAGTTGGTATCTTGCGTACAAACAACTTAGGAGCTCAGTCTTTCTTTAATTTGTATAAAAGCTTCTGACTAATTGCAGGAACTGTTCCACACATGTCTCCAATTACAATGTTAGAAGATATGGATCATTATGTGGAGATTGACAAAGCTTAACTCACTCCTTTGATCAGTCCAGTCCTGATTTCTGGTCCTTTTGTGTCCAGGGCAATAGCCACTGGTCTGTACTCCACAGAGCCAGGTCCATAGCTCTCGGTGGCTTCACGAATGTTCTTGATGGTCTCGGCATGATACTGTAGGATTAAGAAACACAATTCATAACATTTCTAAATAAGTGTCTTACTTTCTGCATTTGGAACTTTTAATGGATGTTGGTGAACAGGTGGACCATCTAGATCCCGTGATAAGATTAAGCAACATGGCATTGGTTATGCAACTCTATGTTTCAAACAACTGCAACATATTTTTAGCACTGGACATTGTCATGTTTCTATGCACATAAATAACTGCGATGCCAGACCAAACCATGCTATTATACAAATGGTATTACAATTAAGGCCACATTTAAGATAACATTTCCCTAAGCTCGTACCGGCCTAAAAACGCTGCAACATCTGCAGATTAAAACATAAAAGACTGAGAGCAAACAATATTTTAACATGAACACTGACAGCTGGTCGAAATGCATGCCGTCAACCCGTGCTGCTGTTACTGTGACTCTCTGACAAAACTATATTTAGCCGTGACACAGCAGAGGTCAAATTCATTTCTTCACTTTTAAAAACACAATTAATTTCAGCAATGGGAAGAAATGAGAGAAAATATATAAATTTAAATTTATGTGAATTATAATGGCTACAATTTTTTTCTAATGTGGCCGTTGAATAGTGTCCACAAAAATATGATCTGGACAAAACGACACTAGACATCATCATATCAGATTACACATGATGGTGGAAAATGGGCTCAGGTGACGTGCAGCAGGTGAAGACGCGTTCATTTTAAAAGTGAGGGGTCAAAGGCGTAAAGTTGTTGGCTATGACACAGGGGGCTGTGAGCTGGAGGAGTGATTACAGTCCCACAGATCACATTACAGTGGGGCACATAAGTAATGTCAGACCAACTGCAGCAAAGGCCAAATCCTTTGAATGACTTCTGGAGCACAAGGATACTTCTCAGCAAGTCCCTAGTTATAATTCATCACTGTGTCAGTCATGTACTGTGTATGATGAAGTGTTCACTGCTATGGTGTTTGTAATAGTGTTAAAATATGCAAATATCCTCACTTCATGTGTGCCGTGAGAGAAGTTCATTCTTGCAATGTTCATCCCAGCCTTGATAATTTCCTTAGCCATAGGAACCTCTCTGGAGGCAGGTCCTGCACAGGAGCAGAGACAGGTGGATGTACACAGACTGCTCTGGAGTTAAAGTGACATTTAAATGGTCGAGTGTGTTTACAGGGAAATGCATAATGCATTACAGTCATGGACCGGAGTGGAGCGGTGACTGACCGATGGTGCAGATGATGCCAGTGTTGCGAGACACAGCAGGCTCTGAGTCGATGTCCAGGAGGCACATATGCTCGATCATGGTGTCCGCCATCGCAGCATGCAGCTGCTGCGTGTGGATGATAGAGGATCCCATATCCTTAGACTTCTGCATGACTGAATCTGTGTACACCAACGGCCTGTGGAGACAGGACAGGGTACACTCTACAGTAGGGCAGACTATGACTAGCTTTTACAATATTATGAACAAAAGTGATAATATATAGCCAGCAACTGGGTGTGCACATTCTGCACTTAAAGGCCCTATACCTTCTTTTTTTTATTATTACAAACAATGAAAGAGGAAGTCACTAAATGAATATGTCACTTGTGGTCCAAACCCATCCCTAACTTTTCTAACATATTTGTAATATCCTGATTCTTAACAGGGACGAGTTTATGGGCACGTTTCACAACTTTCCAGGGTCATTGTCAGAACTGCTAGAAAACTGGACTGGGAGTGCATGAAATTGTTACAAATGCAAATAGATTTTAAAGCATTTTTCCAACAAATGTCTGAGTCTACAATTTAGTAGAGGACAAAACAAAATGTGTTCCACTACCAGAAAAAAAATAGGTATAGTGCCTTTAATAAAACCCTCCTCCCTATATACATGTTATATAAACATATGAAATCCTAAATATATCCTCTTGACATCATCCTAAAATGTCAGAGTGTCCTTACTGCCTTTCTGAAGCACAAATATGCAGTTAAGTTGACAGAGCCAGTTCTACAGTAGTAGACATAGCTGCATTGTTGATTAAATGCAGCTTAAAAATAGTAGTCTATAAATTATGCACAGGGTCAAAATAACATTGCCTTAATTAGGCAACAAGTAATCATTTGCTAATATCTGAAGGTTATCATTAAATCAATGGTAACTGCGTTTTCCCAGTCTCTAAAGTTTGCCTAAAGTTGCAGCCTCTTAACTCACCTTTGGGGTGAACTTTGCAGGACGAGTGCGCCGCCACACAAGCTGCAGCGACACTTTTTATTGGCGCACCCCTCCTGCCGGAACTACTTTCCCCAGATCAAATCTCACAGGGGAAACATACGCAACAAATAGACCCATCCACATTTTAGCACGCACTGAATCCTGGATCAGGGAGGGTTCAGTTGTAAAGGTACAAGGTAAGCTAAACCAAAAACAATCACTAGATTTAATACCTTTAATCATTTTTATTTATTCATTTATTTCAGGCAATGGGCAACATTTTCACTTAGTCTTCTTGTATTTGGAGATAGTAACGTTATGATCTCATTGGAACATTGAATATGACGAATACCCGTCACTGCTGACAACTGCTGACAACTGCTGACAGGGAGAGAGGCCTTATAGCTCACAACTAAATAGGACTACTTAGGCTACTAAAATTAAACTAAATCTAGGAATGTGTACGTTTAACAAAAAAAAACTAAAAAAATCGATACTGGTTATATAATTGGTTAATACGGAGCCCCTAAAGTTCCCTAAAGGGAGAAAAAAAAAAGTGTATGGTAATTTTTTGCACGACACACAACATGCGTCAGAACATGAGCACTGACATTGCATGGCTGGACCTAGCACAGTGAAGGCAGAACAGCTCACGATGTTATACTTTCATCAAGGGCCCAATATTATCCTCTATACCCCTCTCTTTGAAGCTTCTGAACATGTTGAAACGTGACAGCAGGGGGCGCTGTATATTCATGTTTAGTCGGTACTTTAGAGGGAGCTCGTTTTGACAGACGGGAATTGTCTCTATCACTTTCAGTTCCGGACATATCGGCCGATATCAAAAATACCCTAATATTGGCGCCCATATATACCGATTTTCACCACGATGTTTCTCCGCTCCACTGAGGACTAGGAATTTGTGGGAGGGCCAACTGAGCTCTTTCCAGTACAAAAAAAACTGAAGTCTCTGTTACTTTCGCTTCCGGAGATATCAGCCGATATCGGCAATACCCTAATATCGGTGAAATAAAATACAAAATAAAAATATTTTTTTCATTCAGTCCAGCGGGCTCCGTACATTTCGGGGCTTCCATAGGTCCAGCGGGCAAAACAATATTATTATTATTATTTTTTTTTTCATTCAGTCCATTTTTTTAGCATACGATATATTTTTTTTCTCCCTTTAGGGAACTTTAGGGGCTCCATAGGTTTACAATACCAATACAGCAACAATGTTTTTTTTTATACCTATACTAAAATAATTGTCATCTAAGGCCGAGAATAATTAATTTGGGCTAAACCAACCAAGTAACTTCCTTTAGGCCTAATGATGTCCCTGGACCAACAGGCATCACAGCTTGGTTTCTGGAGTTATGGTAAATTTTTTCGGTACCAGCTTTTGATACTTTTATTTTTTCGACACCAGTAGTACCTAAATGTTTTATTGGAGTTTGCCAGAAAATGGGTAGCGACATAACATGCCATGGGAAAGATCTGATTGTTCAGAAGAAGAGCGCAAGGCAATAAAGGAGGTGAAAGGACTGCGTTTGACCAACCTCTTCTGGGGCAAGTACAGGGGCACTTGGGTAGAATGGCATATGACACACTTTAGCCCAGTGTTTTTCAACCACTGTGCCGTGGCACATTAATGTGCCGTGAGCTATTGTCTGGTGTGCCGTATGAAATTATCCAATTTCACCTAGTGGGTCTGAATTTTTTATTTTTTTTTGTTAAACAAATTAATTATTATCCGCAAATAATGTGCCGTTTTCGAGAATCTGTGCTGTCTAGTGATCGACAAAGTCACCATGTAATACTCTTCCATATGAGTAAGTGGCCACAGGTAGCTCATTTCTTTGAGACAAGAGAATTAGTGATGCATGAATGCAACGCGTGGCATTGTGGCTAATGAGACTATAAGGTGTTCCTATTAAAGACACCATTTCTGCTGTTGGTGTGCCTCATGATATTTTCAACGAAATAAAATGTGCCTTGGCTCAAAAAAGGTTAAAAAAAACAGTGCTTTAGCCAAAAGGAGGTACAGTAGATACCGTTAACATACCAGTTCATGGTTGTTCATGAATAATGTCCCATAACAGCAGACCCATATGCCTGATCCGTACCGCTCTGATAGCTTCTTCAGCTGTATCCCATGTCAGCTCTGCTCAGTTATACACTTATTCTAAATATACTGTATGCGTGCTGTACATGTATGTATCTGAAGGCACCTTCATGAGAGCCAAGACTATTTGTTAAAGATTTACATGTCCTGGCCTCGACAGTACAGTATTACTCTGTGTTACATATGGCCTGTGTGCTACCTTTAATTTATGAGCTGAAAGTGATTGAAAGTATGTTATGAACGTAAACAAAGACATTTTTATGAATTCACAGCTATCAGTGAGACATGTCCTTTTCTAGGCAGGTGCAATATAATCATGCTGACAGGCGCTCCTAAATGGGAAAAGTGAACAGGCCATAAAATCTGAACGAGCTTTTAAACCAGAGTGTTTTCAACTCGTCATGTTCTAGGCTAGTTTTAAGTTTCAGCTGCTCCCAGCAATTTCGTTTTGCAGGTGGCCCACAACCTATCCATAGGTTAAATATGTAACCTTTCTGACAACTTTTGGATAGACTCCTGCACATAACTCCTGCAGCAACTGTTTCAGTACATCAACAGCGCCTCTTAGTGGACAAATCTGTATTTCTAATACACTCATATTACAATCTACAAAAATACAGGCAAGGCAACTTTATTTATACCGCGCATTTCGTACACAAGGCAACCCAATGCGCATTGAGATAATAATAGGTTTACATTTTCCCACCACAATGTATGCATTTTTGAAAAGTCGTTCGAAACATCGATAGAACTTGATTCTCATAGATACTCTCATAGATCTTCACTGCAGTGAAATGTGTAGAGAAATTAAGATAAGAGATTTTTTAATTTAAAATGAAAGCTATTTTACATTTAAAGAAACTTGAGTGGAAAACATTCATGTGACTCTCAATTGTTGAATGACACAAAATAACAAAACATAAAAACTGCAAAGTGCTGCACTTAAGTTAGCTTGCATAATAAATAAAGTAAAAAGATCAAATCTTGTGATGGAGGAATAATTTTCAGTTTGCACCAACCTGCCATGAACCATTCAGTAAAAGTCTAGTCTATTTGCTTTTTGTCTTAAAACATAAAATTGAATACATATTTTTAGACCAATCTTTATTTACAGCCCTATCTGTATTGTGGAGCTTTATCTGAATATAGACTAGCTGAACAACATTTCTTTGACATTATAAACGATTTTGGTCTCGATGCCTTTGTCTCTACACATTTTGAGAGACTTTATCTAAAAATAATATTTTGTTCAAATTGTGCTAAGGACCTGTTTCCAGAATTGTGCTCTGAGCGCACCACTGGGTTTTAGTCTATACGATGTCTGTAATGGCCAAACAAATGATAGCAAAGGTTTTAAAACCACTCAGTCCAGATGACTACTTTAAAGCCTTTGTTACTAAGGAACACACCTGGACGACTGAGAGCCTGCACATACAATACCATTGTGCCAAGTGTGTTAAATAACCAGTCCTCCACTACAAACCCCACTGGACTATAAGTAGATTAGGTTGAGAAAAGCGAGGACTTGTCCATATGTGCAGCCCTGTCTTGGGTAATCTGCCCTGACTGTGCAGCAGCAGGCATTTGGCTAACAAGGCTAACAGCTGATTAGGGTCACACTCGCAACACTTCAGTGACATGCTAAACCTACACCTCCAGACTTATCACTGCTTCTTCAAGTCGACAGCACGCTATGGTTTCACTTGTAAAAATGCAACGATTGGTATGTATCTTGTAACATAGGGACAACATCCATACCCTGTTTAACACCCCGTTTATCTTTATCAGGTGGATCAAGGTCACATGACTGCTAACATGTGGCACACTTCATGATGCAAACTCCAGACACACGACAGACAGTGGAGGCTTGATGGGGACAGCTAAGTTTAGAGACACCCACAGACATGTAGCATATAGCCAGACTGTGTACTGTTATGACCAATTTGGGGCCAGTGCAGGGCCCCTAAGTGGATGATTTGGGCATGTTTTTTTCAATGGACAAGGTAAGTTTTTTTTTAAATTATTATTAACATTATTGACCAAGTATTTGTTAAAACTTTATTTTTGTATTTTTTTTTGAGCAGTTTACATTTTAACAACATTCACATTTACATCATTCTATTAGAGGAGCTCCAAAAAAGAAAAAGAAAAGGAGTAGACTGAAGCCAGAAGCTTCTATACACGCCTACCCCGTAATCAATATAATATACATTTACATTTCCCGATGATGCTGCACAATCCGTCTGTATCCAAAATAATAATTCAGAAAAAACAAAAACAAACAAAAAGCTCGGCAGGTAGCACTCAATTACATTTAGTCAAGTACATGAACTTGAGTAACTTATAGAAGTAATTGTACTTCTTAGAGTATTGTATCCATACAGTACTTTAACATTTTTACTGCGTGAATAAAAAATAATAGTTACATTTTCCATCCGAAGAAAGCTTCAAAACAGCATCAAGAAACATTTACCTATGGATTACTACAATTTATCTTCTTTGAGTTTATCATTAAATAGACAACACACAAAACTTTCTTCTACAGAGTCCAAACTGGAGAAATTTACGGATTATATGTCAGACTTGATCATAAACTAAACAAAGAAAAAACAGCACAACTGTATCAGTCATCTTGTTTCTGCAATGTGCTGCAGGAAGACAATCACCAATGCCACTCCCTGCCGATAGTCACTAGTCACACTAATGTGGTCCGGCTACTTCACCTTTGTCACAACCATCTCCGCTGCCATAGATTTTATGTTTGAGTACGTGTATGGTGTTTATATTTTTATTTTTTAAATATATATATATATATATATATATATATATATATATATATATATATATATATAGGTTTTTACGTTATAAATGTTTGCCCTATTCATTGTAGTGCATTAAAAAGCCAGGGTGAAAAGTGGCCCATTGAGAGTGGTACATGCCCCCCAAAAAAAAGCCCCCACCCAGCTGCCCTATCAGGTGGAGTTGGTGGATTTTACATCCTAAACTGTCTAATGCAGTAGACAACGAGGTTAGCAATGACAACCATAACAAGTAGCACCACCATATACTGTACCTCAGTGATTGTATAATTTCCAAATTATCTTAATAATTTAAATACCTTCATCAGCACTATATTCTAGTAACACTTTTTCTTTATACTTTTTCTTGGATTTGTAAAGAGTTGGGCACTGCTTAAGATCCTCCTCCAACCCTTTCACAGAAATGCACGTACTTTTTCTGGTTGAGTGCACCATCTGCACTTTAAAGCTCATGTATCCTCTTAGATCATACTCCCTTTCTCTTAATTCAAACAGTTCTTGAATTTTAGCTGGTAACAATGATTTTGTAGCTTTGTATAATAGTTGTACTGTATAAAAGTCAACTAAATCATACAGTTTTAATAGATTAGATTGCAGAAATAATTTGTTGGAGTGCTCATAATATCCAGCCTTGTTAATTGTACTGATTGCTCGTTTCTGGAGTATGAAAAGGGAACGTAATGATGAGCAGATGAAGCCCTTTGTACTCGAGCACATGCTTAGTTTGATTAATCACTGCAATACTTTTTGAGATTTTATTTTGAATGTGTCTGATGTGCGGTTTCCAGTTCGGTTTATCATCAATAATCATCCCCAAAAATTTGTTTTCAGACACCTTTTCTATTGTAATACCATTTATAGTGATTGCCCGATCCTGATATGTAAATTTACCAAACATCATTTTATTTAAGTTTAATGAAAGCTTATTAATATCCATCCATGATTTTATGGAATTACTTACTATTACTCACTAACTATTTGAGCTTCAGAGAATGTGGTAGACTAGACACTAAAGATCAGGCTCAGGACCAAGCATCACATTAATATCCTTTTGTAGTTGTCTATCAAATGTGTCATTCTACTATTTTCTTGAAACTCGCGGATGAGAGGCGACCTCATCTGCAATGATAGAAGCGTGTACCACTCCCAAACACATGTAAATCTCAATTTCTTTTCTGGGCTTTCTGTTTTCTTGAGTTTTAGGCGTCTGTGCTGCAGTGCTAATCTTTGATCTGTACTTAAGAGGTTTAATCGGCCTGCACAGTTTGCACCATGAGGTCACTGTGTTAGTGTCTGTCTTGGCAGGAGACCCATGACACTGACCCGCCAAGACACCCGCAGCTCCAGGTGGACATCGAAGCTTTTAAGACCCATTTCCCACAGTCAGCAGTCTCGATCAGGTACAGGGCTGCTGATGTTTTGTGTGACTTTTGGAAGTTTAACAATACAATGTGAAATATAAATAAATATATTTCACATTCAGAATCAGAATCTGATTCTGATTCTGAAATAAATACGATTTCTTCTTATCATTAGAGAGTACATGACGATTGATGAAGTGGATATTGACCTCATCATCAAACCCAACTTTTTGAATGTAAGTTTAGTCTTTAAATATAATGTTTCTTCTTCTTGATGTTTGGGATGATCTGTGGCTCAGAGGGTGAATTTGCTAAACCTTTCATTGTGAGTGGTACAGGTGGTAGAGTATGTTTGACTGTGATGGTGTTTGGAGAGGCAGTCGCTTCTCTTTCCGGCAGTGGCTCTAAAATTGTGCTCCGTGTACCACTGGTACAGGACGCACTCGGGGTCATCTGAACGTTCAGTCGTTTTAATTACACATAAATTAGTTTAAATTAGTTTAGGTGTGTTTCTGATTCAGACAGGGTTTATAAGGTCTGTTTTAGGGCTGCGACTAACAATTATTTTGGTAATCGATTAGTCTACCGATTATTTTTACGATTAATCGCTTTGCTGTAAATGGTGTATGCACATTTGATTTTTTCAGTTTTTCTTATCACATAAAGCAAAAGTGGTGCCGCTTGACGACATGTTGATGGAGTAAAGTAAATTTGTTGTTGTTGGAGGCTCTAAGTGCTAATTCTGCTTTCTGACTGGATGAGACACAGACAGATATTTATGAAATGTACAATGTGCAAAACACTACATACCCTAACTATAAAAAACAAAGTAGGTTTTCATCAAAAAAAAAAAAAAAATTTGCTCTATTTGAGTCTGTGTGAATCAGGAAACGTTTAATCGATTACTAAAATAGTGGTCAACTATTTCAATAATCGATTAGTTGTTTCAGCCCTAGTGTATTTTAGTCAATTTTTAGTGCAGGTTAAGTAATGATTTGTTCTTGATCTAGTCCCGCTGGCACTTGGAAAATAAAATATTTCATGTGCTGGTACTTGGTGTGAAAAGTTTGAGAATCTCTGCTCTCGGGCAGCTGTAGAAACAGAACCACCTGTTTCTACTGTCATATCTTAGAAAATATGACAGTTACCTTACACTGTCTACAGTCTCAAAATGTTCTTTTTGTCTTCAGGACCATTTGGCCAAAGCTTGGAAAATAAACCCATCTGAGCCGATCATTATTCGCCTGTACTTTTCCTTATCGCAGTATCTAGACGGCCCTTGTAAGTAATGTTTATTCTGTACTTCCAAAAACATAACCTGCGTGTTAGTGTATTGTGAAATGTGGCTTATAGCTCAATTATCCCACAGCTCCAACAGTGGAAGTGTTTCAGCCGTCAAATAGGCATAATTTTGGCATTGGGAAGCAACTACAAAAGTAAGTTATAGATTTAACTATAATGTGTTATATATATATATATATATATATATATATATGTTATTAGTACAACCCTTTCATTAATACAGTACTAAAAACGTTTTCCTTGCAATAAGATGCATCGTGAGACTGTTTCATTTGTAATTGAGAAATGTAACCATTGTCTTTTTTTGTCCAGCATTTTGACTGTGTTTATAGATCATGAGTGGAGGAATCTGGCCAATGAAGAGGTGATATCCAATCAAAAGAGGAGACACAGCTGGTTCAGGCCTGCCGGGACCATCAAGAAATTCAGAGCAAGGCTTAATGTTTGGCTGCCGTCATCCAAGTAAAGAATTTTCATCTGATCTCCTGTCACCTACTCAATCTGATACAGCTTTTAACATTAAACAGCACAAGCTCTAAGTAACTCAGATGTAACTATGTTTAGGTCTAATGAACTACAGAGACCCAATGGTAAAAGTAGGACCATTTTGCCAACTGTGAATTTGAACCGTTTCACAAACACAACCGCATCGTACGCCATAAAGAACCCCACAGGGGAGCTCTTCGCCTACACACCGAGTGGAGAAGTGGGTCTAATCATTTTAATTAAATAGGTCCTGTTTAAACTAATTGTTTATTTCTTCTCCAGAGAGTAATGGTTTCAGCCGTGAAGTCATCAACGCAGCTCAGTACCAAACAGCTCATCGACCTGCTCTTCTCCACGCAAGCCATTACACACTGCAAGACCGCCCCGACTCTGCAGCATGGCTTCTTAGTTCAGGTTAATCAAGCATATGATACTTTTATTTATTTTTCTGGTGGAGCTGGGAAAAAAAAATTCTAATTGCAATTCTCCTGAGCACTGCACAAGTATAGCAGTCGTGATTACATTTTCAGTATGTTTTGAAATCACAATTGCGATTTTGAGTTGATTTTGAATTTGTGATTAGTCTGGCAACCCTATTTTAATGGATTGACAGCAGACCTTATTGTTACCACATGGTCCAGTATTCATCCCTCATGTGCATCCCAGTTTCCTATTCATACGGCTCCTTTCTTGAATCACTTCTGATTGATAATGAGAATGTTCCCCAAATGTCATCACTTTGTGACATACAATACTTCTAATTTACTCTAATCCCTATACATACAGATGCCTTTTATCATCCACTTCACCTATCGGGGATCATAAAGTTTTTTTCTGACAACTTTTATTTTGTTTCTGTGCTTGCAGATCATAAAGTTTGCCGAGCAGAGGCTTCTTACGCTACATGAATACTGTGTCATTTGTGATGAGCGGCATGTGTTTCAGAATGGCCCGCTACTAAAGGTATAACTACACTGACTTGTGCAGTCGGGTACATAATAAACACTGTTAAATATGGAGCTTATACAACTACATTACTTTAATAGCCTGCAGTTTGCACCAGGGAACTGTGTGTTTTTTCTTTTTACACACTTGGAGTCATGTCAGAAGCCACAGACGAGGTTGCTACTGGTGCAGAGGTAGCACGTTCACATTTTAGTACGAGTTTATACTATCAAATTTGAAGGCGAAGATCTAAATTAAGAATATATTTCTTCTTTTTTTATCCTCCAGGTAATTGACTTATTAGTAGCCATGTGCAGAGCTGCTCTTGAGTCCAAACGCAAAAGTATAATTTTTGATCCCTATCCATCTATTGTTGATCCTTGCAACCCCAAAACGCTCGCCTTCACGCCTAAGGTCAGTAAGGTCAAACCTATTCAGTTCCTTAATCATTTTTTCAAGTGACCTTATATTGTAAATTCTGACACAATTTGTAATGGACATTTTTTTTTTTACTTCAACTTTACAGAGAAAGAGCTATGACAGACTGCAAGCTGCTTTGGACAGTGTTTTATTGGTCAGGCAACTTTCCCAGGTGACACAATTTAAATCTAACATAAAAATAAATAAATGCATTAGATGATAGATTTTTTGTCTCCGTATCTAAGCAGCTCGATGTTATCCTTTTATTTCTAGGGCCCATACTGTGACATTAAGAAGCAGCTGGATGAGTTTGACCATTTAGCTCATCCCTTGTTACAATGGTAAGGGGAAATAATATTTCTTCATTGTAGAGTAAGCTCAGAGTTTATTTCTGTCTCTTTATTAGTCTGTCTACGTTTTGACAGGATTTTAGCCAGCAACAGGTCACACATTGTGAAACTCCCACAAAACAGAGTATGTCAGTATTACAGACACTAGTTCTGATAGGTTGACTAGCTAAAAATATTTTTTATATTCTTCTGTATTTGTTTTGTCTCTAACAGCACCTCAAGTTCATGCACACCCCTCATCAGTTCCTACTGATCAGCAGCCCTCCGTACAAAGAAGTCAGATTTCAAATGGCCAGGAAGCTTTATGGCAGCGCCTTTGCTTTCCAGTAAGTGCAACGCAGTAGAGACCTAAAGCCAACACTACCTTTGTGTGTATGGAGTATTGATTACCACAGGTGGGTAGTTGTCAGTTACGTTTCCCTAAGTAGTGGGGCGGCAGTGGCGCAGAGAGTAGAGCAGGTTGTCTTGTGACCAGAGGGTCGCCGGTTCTAATCCCGCAGGTGCACACAGTCTTTTTGGGCAAGACCCACCTTGCCTCCAGTGTCTGCGTACATTGGTGTGTGAATAGGTGACTGGTTCCTTAATGTAAAGTGCTTTGTGTTCCTTTTTCACCTGCACATCTGTAAATACACTCACGCTCTTGTTCTATGTCAAATTGTTGTCTTTATCATCGTTTAAATGTAATCTTCTTACGTATGTCCTCATAGTCTTATAGCCTTATAGTTTAAAGTCTTTATAGTTTTCTACTTATCTAAAGTTATATGTTTTATTTTTCATGTTGCACGATCGACCAAAAAAAACTACAGTGAGGAAAATAAGTATTTGAACACCCTACTATTTTGCAAGTTCTCCCACTTAGAAATCATGGAGGGGTCTGAAATTGTCATCGTAGGTGCATGTCCACTGTGAGAGACATAATCTAAAATAAAAAATCCAGAAATCACAATGTATGATTTTTTAACTATTTATTTGTATGATACAGCTGCAAATAAGTATTTGAACACCTGAGAAAATCAATGTTAATATTTGGTACAGTAGCCTTTGTTTGCAATTACAGAGGTCAAACGTTTCCTGTAGTTTTTCACCAGGTTTGCACACACTGCAGGAGGGATTTTGGCCCACTCCTCCACACAGATCTTCTCTAGATCAGTCAGGTTTCTGGGCTGTCACTGAGAAACACGGAGTTTGAGCTCCCTCCAAAGATTCTCCATTGGGTTTAGGTCTGGAGACTGGCTAGGCCACGCCAGAACCTTGATATGCTTCTTACAGAGCCACTCCTTGGTTATCCTGGCTGTGTGCTTCGGGTCATTGTCATGTTGGAACACCCAGCCTCGACCCATCTTCAAT
The DNA here is from genome assembly GCA_021464625.1 of Proterorhinus semilunaris. NCBI lineage: Eukaryota > Metazoa > Chordata > Actinopteri > Gobiiformes > Gobiidae > Proterorhinus > Proterorhinus semilunaris. The sequence goes on along the minus strand of CM038356.1, from coordinate 22,011,476 downwards.
GCTCTAACTGAGGGAAGGAGGTTGTTCCCCAAAATCTCGCAATACATGGCCCCGGTCATCCTCTCCTTAATACAGTGCAGTCGCCCTGTCCCATGTGCAGAAAAACACCCCCAAAGCATGATGCTACCACCCCCATGCTTCACAGTAGGGATGGTGTTCTTGGGATGGTACTCATCATTCTTCTTCCTCCAAACACGTTTAGTGGAATTATGACCAAAACGTTCCATTTTGGTCTCATCTGACCACATGACTTTCTCCCATGACTCCTCTGGATCATCCAAATGGTCATTGGCAAACTTAAGACGGGCCTTGACATGTGCTGGTTTAAGCAGGGGAACCTTCCGTGCCATGCATGATTTCAAACCATGACGTCTTAGTGTATTACCAACAGTAACCTTGGAAACGGTGGTCCCAACTCTTTTCAGGTCATTGACCAGCTCCTCCCGTGTAGTTCTGGGCTGATTTCTCACCTTTCTTAGGATCATTGAGACCCCACGAGGTGAGATCTTGCATGGAGCCCCAGTCCGAGGGAGATTGACAGTCATGTTTAGCTTCTTCCATTTTCTAATGATTGCTCCAACAGTGGACCTTTTTTCACCAAGCTGCTTGGCAATTTCCCCGTAGCCCTTTCCAACCTTGTGGAGGTGTACAATTTTGTCTCTAGTGTCTTTGGACAGCTCTTTGGTCTTGGCCATGTTAGTAGTTGGATTCTTACTGATTGTATGGGGTGGACAGGTGTCTTTATGCAGCTAACCACCTCAAACAGGTGCATCTAAATTTAGGATAATAAATGGAGTGGAGGTGGACATTTTAAAGGCAGACTAACAGGTCTTTGAGGGTCAGAATTCTAGCTGATAGACAGGTGTTCAAATACTTATTTGCAGCTGTATCATACAAATAAATAGTTAAAAAAATCATACATTGTGATTTCTGTTTTTTTTTTTTTTAGATTATTGTCTCTCACAGTGGACATGCACCTACGATGACAATTTCAGACCCCTCCATGATTTCTAAGTGGGAAAACTTGCAAAATAGCAGGGTGTTCAAATACTTATTTTCCTCACTGTAGTTGTGAACCGGTTCATAACCATGGCAATATGACCAATTCTGATTCTGATAAAGCGCTATGTACTGTAAATGTGACCATTTACATGAAATATTTTTACTTCTATTTTTTAGTAGTATTTTGAAGTAAGTAGTCTTACTTGAGTAAAACATTTGGTTACTCTTTCCACTTGAGTGAATATGTAAATGGTAAATGGTCACATTTATATAGCGCCTTTCTAGCTGCTTTAGGCATTCAAAGCGCTTTTACATCAAGGAACCACTCAACCATTCACACACTCTCATTCATATACCAGTATACGCGGACACTGGAGGCAAGGTGGGTGAAGTGTCTTGCCCAAGGACACAACGACAGTGGACGGTTATATCAAAATAAAGTTGCTCTTAACTGAGTCAATATTTTGGCTACTCTCCCCACCTCCGTTAATTTCCTATGTATTTGTTACTTCCTCAGTGGTTCCCATATTGAGAACTGGCACTCCATTTTGAGAAATGGTTTGGTCAATGCCTCCTATACAAAGCTCCAGGTAGAAGACAAAATGACCATCACATGTTGTAATAAGCCGAGGTGTTCTTGAAAATCTATTGTGCTCTCTATTTTTATCTTTAGCTTCACGGTGCTGCTTATGGAAAAGGCATCTATCTGAGCCCTAACTCAGGAATTTCCTTTGGATATTCTGGTAAGAATGATGCATGTTTTATACTGGAGCATTAATTGATTAAAAGCAAAATCTGCTTCTTTTATGTGTTATTTAGAGATGGGTTATGGTCAACACAATGTTCCCAGTAAAGAGGAACTTATAAAGAAATACAATAGAATCAACAGACTAACGGTATTTACTTACTGAAAGTCATTGTGCAACATTGGCCTTTACATTGTAGAGGCATTATTGTCGCTTACTTGATTTTAGGAAGAACCTGCACACGCCAGATTTCTCAAGAGTAAAAACATAAACTGCGTTGCTCTTTGCGAAGGTAAACTGAGTTTTTAAAGAAAACAAAATTATTGCTATTATTACATGCACTTGTTAAAATGTTGTAAACTGTTTTTTTTACAGTGGTTTTGTCCAAAGAGCTTCAGCAGCATGGGAACATTTGGGTATGTCCTGTACCAGACCATGTGTGCACACGATTCCTTTTTGTGTAAGTATACAACACGAAAGTCAAGGTACTTTACAAACGCCAGACTACATTTTAATTTAATGCTTTGATTTCCCATAGATATGAAAATGGCCAAATTGGAGATGTCCACATCAACACTCAGGATGAAGAGATTCACAGCAACATTTTACAAGCTATTAGCTCAGACCCTTTTTGATTTTTTACATAGGGCTGCATATTTTTCAAAAAAGAAACATATTTTGCATTTTTATGTGGTGAATAACATTTTAAATAAAGCCTTTTGTATGTTTTTATTTTTTGTGGACTTTACATTCAAGTGCTGCTTTACTGTTTACTGCCTCAAGGTGATGCCCTATTCTAAATGTGTGTAAATTAGTAAATACACGTTAAACTAGTTTATTATGTGCAAATTGATGGTTCAACGAATGGGTCCTACTCATTGTATATGTAACCCTGTCTCTGTGCTGGCGAGGACCCAATCAAATGTCTCTGCGTTGTGTTGTGATTTCTACTGGACTGGGGCCAGCAGTGCGGACAGGGAAAACTAGGACTCGGGATGATGGTTGAGGCTGAACAGACGCTCCTCATTTATTTCCCTTGTAAAACACAAATAGAACTGCCTTAATTACAATATAATAACACAGTGACCTCACAAAAGGTACAACAAATAAAATATATGTCAGTTACAAATAAAGATATTTGCCGTTACGCTATTAACGTTCAACATAGCACCTTGAAACAGGTGTAAAATAGTTATTTTCAACAGATTATAACACATTAGCTTGTGACGTTACTTTAAAACATATCTCTTCTCAAAACATGACCAAACAATCAACATTTCGGCTGTTAATTAAAAGTGTGGTGTTTAGCACAATCGGGAGCCCTCCTTACCTTGTAAAACACAAATAGAACTGCAGCGTAACGTCGCTGCGGGGGGATTTTAAAGGCTTTGGGCGATCAAACAGTTAACGGAAAGGTCAGAGTGCCCTCTGCTGGCGAACATATATATTACAACCTTACACCCACCCCCTCGATATTAGATGCCGTCCCAGACATCACAAATGTACATCTGCAACACAACCAATAAAACAAATGGTCGTGGCGACTAATGTGTGTCAGTATGGAAGGAGGGAGGGATGGGGGGGGGGGGGGGTTAGTCTCTAGTTCTGGAGCTCCGCCTGTCTTTTGCTCTCTGCCATATCTTTCGCCCCCGATCAATTTTTTGTTGAACTGATTCACACTCAACAGCTCTCTGCTGAAAAGAGAGTCTTTTTGGTGGGTGTCTATTTCTAGGTGGGTTTCTTCGGATAAATTCTTGTTTGGGTGGTGGGGGGTTTTCCTCTTGTTTTTCCTCCAGTTCCACAGCAGATGTCTCCAAAAGTAGCTGTTCTCCTTCACTATCCTGTTCATCCATATCCTCAAAGTGATCTTTGCCATTATCATCCTCCTTATTTTCATCCTCTGGCTTGTCACTATCTGATTCATCCTCTGAGGCACTGGCCATTTTATTTCTTCCGCAGGATTCTTCAACAGACTGTTCTGTGTTCATGGGGAAGAACATACATTGGGTGAGAAGGTTTCTATGGACCACTCTTTCTTTTTCCCCATTTTCTGACCGAATGACATAAACTGGGACCCCAGGCTGTTTCTTCAGGACCACATAGGGCTTTGATTCCCACCTGTCGCCCAACTTCTGTCGACCTTCAACAGCACAAACTTTAAACAAGACTCTGTCCCCTGGCTCAAATATATGACTTTTAACCCGCCGGTCGTAGTGTTTCTTTTGTTGCTGCTTGGCCTGTCTAGAACTTTCGTTAGCCTGAGCATAAGCAAACTTCAGGCAGTCTTGAAGGTCTTGAACATAGTCACTGTACTCAGAGGGACCGTCACTGGAGGTCAGACCAAACACAAGATCGAGTGGCAGTCTAGGGTGCCTGCCATACATCAGAAAGTAGGGACTGTAGCCTGTTGAGTCATGTTGAGTACAGTTGTAGGCATGTGTCATTGCGTCAATATACTCATGCCAACGGGGCTTCAGATGAGGATCCAGGGTGCCAAGCATATTCATAAGGGTCCGGTTGAACCTTTCAGTAGTTCCATTTCCCTGGGGATGGTATGGGCTTGTGTGGGTTTTGGTGATGCCTGTGATCTGGCATAGGTCTCGCACTACCGCACTCTCAAAGTTGCGCCCTTGATCTGAATGAAGTCTTACTGGGAACCCAAAACGGCAAAAGAAGTTCTTCCAGAGCACCCGGGCAACTGTGGGGGCCTTTTGGTCTTTAGTTGGATATGCCTGTGCAAAGCGGGAGAAATGGTCGGTAACCACCAGCACGTTTTCAATGTTCCCCACAGACTTTTCCAGCGTCAGGAAATCGATACAGATCAGATCCATAGGGGCGTTAGTATGTATGCTGACAAGGGGAGCTTTGAGACCCGCTGTAGGTGTCTTCCTAAGACAGCAACGCTCACACTGCTCGCACCACATTTTGACATCGTGGAACATTTTAGGCCAGAAGAAACGTTCTCTGATGAGGGCGAAAGTCCGTTCAAACCCCAGGTGGCCTGATTCGTTGTGCAGGGCTGTCATAACTGATCTCTGTAACTTTTGGGGTAGGACTAATTGATTGAACACACCACTTCGACCATCCCGGACAGAGCGAAAGAGGGTCCCATCTCTTACCACCAACTTCCTCCATTCTTTTAACAGAAGAGAAGTCCGCTCTTCCCATGTTTCTCTGTCCTGTCTGCCAGGTTTAGAATTCAAGGCTTTGTAACTCAGAATTGGCCCCACAATAAGATCTTCCTTCTGAGCGGCTCTGATTTCTTGTTTAGTCATCGAAGGAAGGCATTCAGTACCAGTATCATTGTATGGCCCTGTTTGCTGTTCTTGTGCAATTGCCTGGTTCAACTCAGCGGCTACTCTTTGCGGGCATGACTGCAGAGCTTTAGAGACATCGTAACTTGACATTCTCGACAGTGCATCAGCATTCGCATTGTTCTTGCCTTGGCGATACTGTATGTTGAAATCAAAACCGGACAACTGCGAAACCCATCTTTGTCCAGTGGCATCCAATTTGGCAGTGGACATGACATATTTTAAGGGATTATTATCTGTGAGTACAGAAAACTTGTGGCCGTACAGATGATCGAAATATTTTTCTGTCACGGCCCACTTAAGAGCCAAAAACTCTAGCTTGTGAGCTGGATAGCGAGTTTCTGGTGGACTCAAACCCCTGCTGGCAAACGCAATTACCCTTTCAACTCCATCTTGGACCTGGGCTAGGACAGCACCCAGGCCTTCACCAGAAGCGTCGGTCTGCAGCACAAACGGCAAAGTGTAATCGGGGTATCCCAGCAGTGGAGCTGACGTTAGTCTTACTTTCAGCGTGTTAAATGCCTTGGTGCACTCATCAGTCCACAAAAAGGGGACAGGACCAGCAGGTTTTTTCTTACCCCTTTTTTTCTTCCTGGGGTCGCCGGATGTGAGACGATACAGGGGTGCGGCAATCTTCGCAAAACCTTCCACAAACCTCCTATAGTACCCTGCAAATCCCAAGAACTGCAGGACCTCCTTGCAATTGGTTGGTATTGGCCAGTCTCTCACCTTGCTTATTTTCTCAGGATCTGTTCGAATCCCTTCCGAGGACACCAGGTGACCAAGGTATTGGACCTCCTTCTTCATGAGGTGGCATTTTGAGGGTTTTAGTTTAAGACCATGGTCACGCAGCCTCTCGAACACCAACTGCAGACGCTGTAAATGCTCCTCAAAAGTCTTTGAAAAGATAATGAGGTCATCGAGGTAAATCAGAAGGTGCGAGTAGTTCAGGTCTCCAAAGCAGCAGGTCATCAACCTCTGAAATGTTGATGGGGCGTTTTGTAGACCGAATGGCATACGATTTGCTTCATAGAGACCCATTGGAGTGGTGAAAGCTGTTTTATGCTTATCTTGTTCAGCCACCTCCACTTGCCAATAACCAGATGTCAGATCTAGGGTCGAGAAGAACTTAGCTTGACCCAGGGCCTCCAGAGCATCTTCGATTCTCGGGAGGGGGAATGCATCTCTGGTGCTGCAGGAATTTAGCTTTCTGTAATCGACACATATTCTCAACGACCCATCTTTCTTGACAACTACAACAATGGGCGATGCATAGCTACTTTTGCTTGGACGAACGACACCTGCCTCTTCCATGTCCTTTAACAGTTTCCTGACATCTTGCCACTGGGAAGGTGGAATTTTGCGATATGGGAGACGAAACGGTTTAAGGTCCACCAGAGGGATTTCGTGCTGCACCGTTTTTGTATGGCCAAAGTCCATCGAGTGTTGGGAGAACACGTCAGAGTTTCTCACCACCAGTTGCCTCAGATGTTCCAATTGTTCCTCACTTTCCACCGCGGTGTCACTGAGATCCACAGGGCAAGGGAGGTTGTAGGTGTCCTGCGGTTCTGGCACCACCTGGTCTTCGCTTTGACCCACGTCCATCTTAACACTTGTTGCCATTTGCTGTGCCGGGTCAAGCAGCTGCTCATCTCCAACCGAACAGCCCTCATTATCTTTCCAATGCAGCACATCTCTGATAAGGAATGTGTCTGCTAACCATACATGTGGCGTGATAAGAACTGGTTGTGCAGAAAGATTCATCACTCTGACAGGAACACGGCCTTTTTTTACATAAGCAAGCACCCTGGCCACAACAAGGCCTTCGGGCAGCTGGGAGTGGGCATGACTTTCAATCAGAGCAGTGTATGTCTTCTTTCTCGGCCCGCCCTTCACTTGGCACATTACATTAACCTCTTTGTGTGCAGGGACATACAGTTTGCGGCCAGTATAACATGCAGGGCCCACATGGTCGTCAGGGTCGTCAGGATCATTGTCACCCACTTCCATGAGAGCGGTGTACCACTCAGGATGCTTCTCCTTGATCACAACCAGAAACTGCTTTCCATATTCTGCTTCGAGGTGGCATTTCGAGGCACGTATGACATTGGTCCCCACAAGCAGAGGAACATCTGACCGGTACTCAGTGACAGGAACAACAAAAGTTGGCACATTAACAAGCTCTTTGCCCAGGATTTTAAGATTAATGTATAGCACACCATAGTGGGGAATAGCATGGCCACCAGCCCCTTCCATAGGAATACTGGACTTCCGCAGGTCCAGTTTGCAAAGTTCAGGATGTAAGTGCCAGAAAACATCTGTGATTGTGGTTACTTGGGAGCCAGAATCAATGAGTGCTTTACAGCTTGTGCCATTTACCTCAACTTGGCCCTCATTTAAGGGTCCAACCAGCGGGGTCTCTTGTGAGTTCAGTAATTCCCACCTTTGTTGTGTGCCCATGGTTGCCCCAGTCACCACGGGCCTTAGGAGTTTAAAGGCTGACCGCCTGCAACAGCGCTGCTATCTGGCATGGCAGCAGTGAGTGTATTGGCACTTGTGGGGGACTCACTTTCAAGAAGCGTCCTGCATGACCTTGCGAGGTGCCCAGGTCTTCCACAGCGGTGGCATATTATTGGCGATCTTTTGCTTGCGTCTCTCACTCCTGTACTAGGCTTGAATGGAGCTGAATTAGAAGTGAACTTAGACTCCAGTTGGGCAAGCCGTTTACTTTGCTCCTCCTGACTAAGAGCGATATTCTTCACAAGTTCAGTTAGCTCAGAAAGCTCAGAGGATTGTTTGCCAGTATCTGCCCGATCAGCTGATCCACTTGCCTGCTTAGCCCCAGCCATTTGCACCTGACTGAACGCTTTCTTGTGTTTGGGCTGATTAAATCGCTTAGACTCTCTGGCAAGGTTCCTGAGCTCAACTTGAAGTTCTCGGAAGCTAAACAATCTTGGTTTCATGGGTGTAATTCTCATAAACGCCTCCTCATCGGTTAATCCTCTCATAAACTGCCTGACCAATTTTGCATCACGGTCCGGAAATGGTTGGCCCCCATTCTGAACATCTTCCACCTCCCTCAGAGTTGCCTCCAAAGCAATGGCAAAAGAGCAGGCTGTCTCTCCTGCACGTTGGGTTCTCTCATAAAAGTCGGCCAGAGGGTCTAGAGATCTCTGCATGTCGCCATACTCTGCCCGTAACTCGTCAAAAGCTCTTTCAGGTAGTTGTTCTGAAAGGGGAAGATTTAAGATCAGCCTCCTAGCCTCACCGCTCAAGTGACGGACAATGGTAGCAAAGCTGAGGTGGGATGGCAGGTTTCCAGCATCCAGAAGATATTGCATATCTCTGATCCAGTCTTCAATCAGGATTCTGCACTCTGCACCTCCACTGAACACTTGGACATTCCTCACTTGATGCATCTGAGTAAAACTAGTGTGACTAGACTGAGCTGGCTGAGAATAGATGAGAGCTTGAGAGGGTGCAGTTTGTGGGCTCCAACTAATAGCTTGGTCAGGACCCTGGCTTGTTACAGGGGGAAGCATTTGACTTGCCAGGCTTGGTAATGTGTGCTGTTGCGCTTGCGATTGTGGCCAAGAATCAGTAGGAGATTGGTAGGAGAGATATCTTGGAACTTGCCCCCATATTGGTTGCTGGCTCCCAAAGGGCAGGGGTTGAGTTGCTGATTGGCTCTGAACACCCCCTGTGTTTTGTATACCAGTTTGGGGAAGTGGCCTTGAAACTGCTGCCCGAGACACCCTGGATGCAGGGTAAACTCCCGGGGCAGGGTGGGAATTCTCAGAACCTTTTGGCATATGCATGTTGGTGTCAACTCCTTGAAAACATGTTTGGTGGCTTGGGGGCTGGTGGGGAGGATGCGCCATAGTTGGTGCCTGGAAATAGTGCTGTGGATGAAAAGGGGGGCTATGGGAGTTTGGAGGTGTTGGTATAATGTTTGACGAATGCCATGGTTGCTGGCCCTGATGCTGTGGGGCATACTGCTGTGGGGGCTCATTTGGATTCATGGTAATGACAGTTTGGTCGAGGAAATCTGTGCCCCTTCCGCTTACATTAGGCTGGTATAACTTTGGTCTTACTGGAGGGGGGAGGGTTGATAAGGGACGTCGGGGGGTGTCTTCATGAGGTCCTTGCATTTTGGCCAGTAATTTCAAAATGTGGCATAAATATGTGTAGGCCTAACAAGCTTGGCTGGGCTGTAATAGTGTTTAAAAATAAATAAATAAAAATAATACAGCACTTACACAAACCACAATCAGTGCTGGAGATTACAAATACTCTGTTAGTAATTATTATACTTATTTTTCTTTGGCTTTTTTTTTTTTTTTTTTTTAAACTTGTACTTAAAATTTCAAAACTCACACACAAAAAATAACAGCAAATACCGAGGTTATAACCAATATTGATCTCAGTCCTCAAGAGTCGTCTGCACGTCCTAATGGAAACCACCGTCCGGGTTCACGGCACCAAGATGTAACCCTGTCTCTGTGCTGGCGAGGACCCAATCAAATGTCTCTGCGTTGTGTTGTGATTTCTACTGGACTGGGGCCAGCAGTGCGGACAGGGAAAACTAGGACTCGGGATGATGGTTGAGGCTGAACAGACGCTCCTCATTTATTTCCCTTGTAAAACACAAATAGAACTGCCTTAATTACAATATAATAACACAGTGACCTCACAAAAGGTACAACAAATAAAATATATGTCAGTTACAAATAAAGATATTTGCCGTTACGCTATTAACGTTCAACATAGCACCTTGAAACAGGTGTAAAATAGTTATTTTCAACAGATTATAACACATTAGCTTGTGACGTTACTTTAAAACATATCTCTTCTCAAAACATGACCAAACAATCAACATTTCGGCTGTTAATTAAAAGTGTGGTGTTTAGCACAATCGGGAGCCCTCCTTACCTTGTAAAACACAAATAGAACTGCAGCGTAACGTCGCTGCGGGGGGATTTTAAAGGCTTTGGGCGATCAAACAGTTAACGGAAAGGTCAGAGTGCCCTCTGCTGGCGAACATATATATTACAACCTTACACCATACAACACGAAAGTCAAGGTACTTTACAAACGCCAGACTACATTTTAATTTAATGCTTTGATTTCCCATAGATATGAAAATGGCCAAATTGGAGATGTCCACATCAACACTCAGGATGAAGAGATTCACAGCAACATTTTACAAGCTATTAGCTCAGACCCTTTTTGATTTTTTACATAGGGCTGCATATTTTTCAAAAAAGAAACATATTTTGCATTTTTATGTGGTGAATAACATTTTAAATAAAGCCTTTTGTATGTTTTTATTTTTTGTGGACTTTACATTCAAGTGCTGCTTTACTGTTTACTGCCTCAAGGTGATGCCCTATTCTAAATGTGTGTAAATTAGTAAATACACGTTAAACTAGTTTATTATGTGCAAATTGATGGTTCAACGAATGGGTCCTACTCATTGTATATATATATATATATATATATATATATATATATTAGTCATCAATTCATTGCGAGATCAGTGACATGGCAAAAAAATAAAAACGTTTTAGTGATGATTGAAACTTTCTACAAAGATAATTTAGCTCTTTGTCCATTAATAGTATTCTATTGAATTAAGGGATAATTAAAAGTTAAATTAAGCTAAATATTTTTACAACACCAATTATTAAAGTGTAACACTTTATTGCAGGGCTGTAACTCCAGTGACAGTAACACCATTGAAAATGTTCTATATACTATAAATTATACTTTTTCTCCTGATTTTTTTGTTGAAATGCCATTTCTAAACTTAGGTGGTGTCACTGTCATCTACCAATGTCAAAGTAAGGCCATGGCCTGTGGATCTACCACGCATGCACATAGTGACGTCACGCGCAGCCCATGGTGAGCTCTTCCTGCAGTGACGTCAGACCTCACCTGTTTGTGTGGAGCCAGCTAGCCCATAGTAGTGGATCCGCAATCTCAAGCATGTTCCGAGCTGCCGAGCTAAATTATCTTTGTAGAAAGTTTCAATCATCACTAAAACGTTTTTATTTTTTTGCCATGTCACTGATCTCGCAATGAATTGATGACTAATATATATATATATATATATATATATATATATACAATGAGTAGGACCCATTCGTTGAACCATCAATTTGCACATAATAAACTAGTTTAACGTGTATTTACTAATTTACACACATTTAGAATAGGGCATCACCTTGAGGCAGTAAACAGTAAAGCAGCACTTGAATGTAAAGTCCACAAAAAATAAAAACATACAAAAGGCTTTATTTAAAATGTTATTCACCACATAAAAATGCAAAATATGTTTCTTTTTTGAAAAATATGCAGCCCTATGTAAAAAATCAAAAAGGGTCTGAGCTAATAGCTTGTAAAATGTTGCTGTGATGCTACCACCCCCATGCTTCACAGTAGGGATGGTGTTCTTGGGATGGTACTCATCATTCTTCTTCCTCCAAACACGTTTAGTGGAATTATGACCAAAACGTTCCATTTTGGTCTCATCTGACCACATGACTTTCTCCCATGACTCCTCTGGATCATCCAAATGGTCATTGGCAAACTTAAGACGGGCCTTGACATGTGCTGGTTTAAGCAGGGGAACCTTCCGTGCCATGCATGATTTCAAACCATGACGTCTTAGTGTATTACCAACAGTAACCTTGGAAACGGTGGTCCCAACTCTTTTCAGGTCATTGACCAGCTCCTCCCGTGTAGTTCTGGGCTGATTTCTCACCTTTCTTAGGATCATTGAGACCCCACGAGGTGAGATCTTGCATGGAGCCCCAGTCCGAGGGAGATTGACAGTCATGTTTAGCTTCTTCCATTTTCTAATGATTGCTCCAACAGTGAACCTTTTTTCACCAAGCTGCTTGGCAATTTCCCCGTAGCCCTTTCCAACCTTGTGGAGGTGTACAATTTTGTCTCTAGTGTCTTTGGACAGCTCTTTGGTCTTGGCCATGTTAGTAGTTGGATTCTTACTGATTGTATGGGGTGGACAGGTGTCTTTATGCAGCTAACCACCTCAAACAGGTGCATCTAAATTTAGGATAATAAATGGAGTGGAGGTGGACATTTTAAAGGCAGACTAACAGGTCTTTGAGGGTCAGAATTCTAGCTGATAGACAGGTGTTCAAATACTTATTTGCAGCTGTATCATACAAATAAATAGTTAAAAAAATCATACATTGTGATTTCTGTTTTTTTTTTTTTTAGATTATTGTCTCTCACAGTGGACATGCACCTACGATGACAATTTCAGACCCCTCCATGATTTCTAAGTGGGAAAACTTGCAAAATAGCAGGGTGTTCAAATACTTATTTTCCTCACTGTAGTTGTGAACCGGTTCATAACCATGGCAATATGACCAATTCTGATTCTGATAAAGCGCTATGTACTGTAAATGTGACCATTTACATGAAATATTTTTACTTCTATTTTTTAGTAGTATTTTGAAGTAAGTAGTCTTACTTGAGTAAAACATTTGGTTACTCTTTCCACTTGAGTGAATATGTAAATGGTAAATGGTCACATTTATATAGCGCCTTTCTAGCTGCTTTAGGCATTCAAAGCGCTTTTACATCAAGGAACCACTCAACCATTCACACACTCTCATTCATATACCAGTATACGCGGACACTGGAGGCAAGGTGGGTGAAGTGTCTTGCCCAAGGACACAACGACAGTGGACGGTTATATCAAAATAAAGTTGCTCTTAACTGAGTCAATATTTTGGCTACTCTCCCCACCTCCGTTAATTTCCTATGTATTTGTTACTTCCTCAGTGGTTCCCATATTGAGAACTGGCACTCCATTTTGAGAAATGGTTTGGTCAATGCCTCCTATACAAAGCTCCAGGTAGAAGACAAAATGACCATCACATGTTGTAATAAGCCGAGGTGTTCTTGAAAATCTATTGTGCTCTCTATTTTTATCTTTAGCTTCACGGTGCTGCTTATGGAAAAGGCATCTATCTGAGCCCTAACTCAGGAATTTCCTTTGGATATTCTGGTAAGAATGATGCATGTTTTATACTGGAGCATTAATTGATTAAAAGCAAAATCTGCTTCTTTTATGTGTTATTTAGAGATGGGTTATGGTCAACACAATGTTCCCAGTAAAGAGGAACTTATAAAGAAATACAATAGAATCAACAGACTAACGGTATTTACTTACTGAAAGTCATTGTGCAACATTGGCCTTTACATTGTAGAGGCATTATTGTCGCTTACTTGATTTTAGGAAGAACCTGCACACGCCAGATTTCTCAAGAGTAAAAACATAAACTGCGTTGCTCTTTGCGAAGGTAAACTGAGTTTTTAAAGAAAACAAAATTATTGCTATTATTACATGCACTTGTTAAAATGTTGTAAACTGTTTTTTTTACAGTGGTTTTGTCCAAAGAGCTTCAGCAGCATGGGAACATTTGGGTATGTCCTGTACCAGACCATGTGTGCACACGATTCCTTTTTGTGTAAGTATACAACACGAAAGTCAAGGTACTTTACAAACGCCAGACTACATTTTAATTTAATGCTTTGATTTCCCATAGATATGAAAATGGCCAAATTGGAGATGTCCACATCAACACTCAGGATGAAGAGATTCACAGCAACATTTTACAAGCTATTAGCTCAGACCCTTTTTGATTTTTTACATAGGGCTGCATATTTTTCAAAAAAGAAACATATTTTGCATTTTTATGTGGTGAATAACATTTTAAATAAAGCCTTTTGTATGTTTTTATTTTTTGTGGACTTTACATTCAAGTGCTGCTTTACTGTTTACTGCCTCAAGGTGATGCCCTATTCTAAATGTGTGTAAATTAGTAAATACACGTTAAACTAGTTTATTATGTGCAAATTGATGGTTCAACGAATGGGTCCTACTCATTGTATATATATATATATATATATATATATATATATATATTAGTCATCAATTCATTGCGAGATCAGTGACATGGCAAAAAAATAAAAACGTTTTAGTGATGATTGAAACTTTCTACAAAGATAATTTAGCTCTTTGTCCATTAATAGTATTCTATTGAATTAAGGGATAATTAAAAGTTAAATTAAGCTAAATATTTTTACAACACCAATTATTAAAGTGTAACACTTTATTGCAGGGCTGTAACTCCAGTGACAGTAACACCATTGAAAATGTTCTATATACTATAAATTATACTTTTTCTCCTGATTTTTTTGTTGAAATGCCATTTCTAAACTTAGGTGGTGTCACTGTCATCTACCAATGTCAAAGTAAGGCCATGGCCTGTGGATCTACCACGCATGCACATAGTGACGTCACGCGCAGCCCATGGTGAGCTCTTCCTGCAGTGACGTCAGACCTCACCTGTTTGTGTGGAGCCAGCTAGCCCATAGTAGTGGATCCGCAATCTCAAGCATGTTCCGAGCTGCCGTCCGACTCTCTGTCTCCGGTGCCCGGAGCCTAGCGCGTAGGCAACCACGGTGCCAAGGTATGCATGCGATGTTGTGTTCAAATCATAGCTCGATTTTGCTGTCAAAAGTACTAGACGAATTAAAGCTCATTTCGGAACTCCACATTGCTGGACTAGTGTCTGTGCTAAGCTAACTGATTAGCTGACCAATGAAATCCGCTTTACTCTTCCACCACACTTTATCTAAACTAATCAGTTTCATATAATTTTGACTTAAAGAAGCACATGGCTAATTGATCGTCTACAAACAAAGGCGTATACATAGCTTAAACACTGTGCTTGATTTTGGCGGTGTCCTTGCCATGACCCGCATAGGCCTGTACAGCTGATGCTACATGCTAACTTGACCACAGTGTGTAGGAATAAAGTGGATTTTAGTGGAGATGTGTTTGCCTAAGCAATATTCTGTTCTGCCTGAAGATTCATTTAATTTAATAATGAGTCCTTTGCTTTCAGAGTTTCCATTAAGACCAATAAAAGTCAAAATTTGACCATTGCAGGAAATCTATTGTTTCACATGTAGTTAGCAAACTTAATAGTGTAGTTAAGTTACTAACCATGCACCTTTATAATCTTATCACTGACAGCGCAGTCTGTATGTTTTACGTGTTTATTTGGCTTTGAGCCATCTAAATGTCATTCGAGGTGAGCAATGTTTTTAAATGTAGTTCCTGCTTGTACGATGATACGTGCCTTTACGCTCATTTACGTTTATTGTCATGCGCAGAATGGAACAAATTCCATGTAATATCATTGTTACTCTGCTGTCCACTCCGCACTGAAGCCATAATAAAAGAACAGAACACCTGTCCTGAACTCACACATATTAAGTACTGTTCTGT
The DNA here is from genome assembly GCA_021464625.1 of Proterorhinus semilunaris. NCBI lineage: Eukaryota > Metazoa > Chordata > Actinopteri > Gobiiformes > Gobiidae > Proterorhinus > Proterorhinus semilunaris. Next base: position 21,996,081 of record CM038356.1, on the reverse strand, counting down.
TTGGTTTCATCCTCTTCAGCTGTTTTGGCATCACGACTTTACTCGCATGGAAAGGTAGAGACGGACGAAGAGTTTGATGCTCGCTGGGTCACCTACTTCAACAAGCCTGACATCGATGCATGGGAGCTGAGGAAAGGTTTGTGAAATAAAACATTGTACTACATTGCTGAATGAATGTGTATGTATGAGCAGGAAATGGAACATATTGCAACAAGTATGGTTTGAGTAGTGATTGATAGTATGGCCTATATATGCACAGTGACCTCCCATGATTTCTACCTGGACAGTAACATCGCCGCTGTCCTTCCTGTCCCCCATCTTTTACAATCACAATTATCAGGGCCCCACACAAATGAAGCGATGGCTCAAGATTTCGTAAAGGACAGCAAGTAAAAGTTAGGATGTGACTGGAGCAGGTTAAAAACATTACGCTAGACGTAACGACTTCACCAGAGGAAACCTTTGTTATGAATTGAAAAGTTTTAGTCCAACAGTTAATGGTGTACAATTGTGGAATAAACTGGAGATGGAGTTGAAACATCAACCTGTTCAAATATAAATACAAACAAAAGACTTTTGAAATGTATAGAGAGGAAGAAATGCGTTGCCACTAGGGGGAGCAGTGGAATCAATTATGTGCATTTTTTCCTCTGTAATCAAGGAAGAATGTTGCTGCTTGGAACGGTTGTCATTCCATCGCTCAAATTTACAAATTGAGAATTAGGGTTGGCAAGTTATGGATCTGCTGAGAGGGACCCTCCCAACGGGCTCAAAACCTTGTCTTTTAATGCACCACTCAGCATAGAAACATCATCTACCAAATCAGTTGTTGGGGCAGCTGGGTGGAGGTTTGTGGATGGGGAGCTACTGCCCTCTTCAATTGACCCGCTCTACACCCTGGCTTTTTAATGCACCACACTGTGCAGAGCTTACATCATCATACTTCGCACATAACTCAATTAAATTAAATTTAAAAAAATCTATATATTATTATTATTAAACTCAAATTAAAATTATATTGAGGATAGTAATGACAGCTGGGAAGTAGCAAGATCTCGGAGTATAATAAGTATTAATGCTTTTTAATGCATTACACTATGTAGGGATTTCATAATACATTATTACATTAAAAAAAGAGGAAATTGTACACAAATTAATATTATACTGAGGATGGTAATGACAACTGGGAAGTAGCAAGATCACGAAGTATATGTACTGCATAGTAACGTGCCTTTAAAACATAAAAATAGGGACTTTCAGTAATGTTACCAAGGTTTGGCATTGGTAACATGCTGAAATATATTATATTAAGGGTTGCCTTTTGTTATTTGCTTTGTACTAAACATCGTACATGAAACGAGACCATGGTTGTCTTTGTGCTTTGTGTCTGTTGTTCTATATGAACATTTCAAACAATGCTTTGTAATTTAGTCTGTGTTTTAAAAAAGCCGCTTTGAAGTGTAACTGGTTCTCCTTTGCCAGTGAGGAAAATTATAGTTCTGTCATGTAATGTCTTTATGTAGATGCTATATTGTAAATGCTGTATTGATTTTGGGGGTGGGCGCTTACAAGCTCTTGCTTCAGCCCACTCCTTTTGAGCAGAACGTTTACTGCTCAAACTAAACCTCCGTGTTCATAACGGAGGGTGTTTTTGTCTTGAGGCTAATGGCTAGTGCAAAGTTTTTGAACGAGCCTGCGCAAAAGGAATTGGCCTATAAGTAGTTTAAATTGTATCGAGTTGTTAACATGTTATATTGTAATTATTTAACACTAGCCTTTAGCTCACGAGATAAGCTACGCCCTTACAACCACTAGCGTTTCCTTTAGGGCAGGATTCACAGCGAACATGTTTGCAATACGTAGCAGTGACTGTCCATTAGTAACTCGTTGTCCTTTACAAAATCTTGAGCTATCTCTTCATGTGTTTGGGACCCTGCTCATGAAGAAGCTAGTGAATGTAAAAGATGGGGGACAGGAAGTGCAGTGCCGATCTTATTGTCCAGAAAGAAATCACATGGGGACACTGTGCATATAGCCAATTTGCACATGCAGTTAGTTGATTTTCAACACCACTATCTAAATGAAGAGGATTTGACTAACCGCCTTTGTTTAAAAAAATAATACAATTAATTTAATAAGGTGAAAAGTCCAGAATATTTTTTTCCCCAACACATTACTACGATATTCTAATTTAAAGACAATTAAAGAACAGACAATATCTAAATTGCTTGGTAATTATCAGTCTGAGCAAAGCGCTTCTTGACACTTTTTATTTTATTCTATGAAATGCATCTCTGCTTCATCTTTTACTGCCTGTCCTGTCCAAGTGGCTCATGTGATGCGTCCGTGCCATTGGTCTTGTTGTAGCACTTATTTTTAGCTGCAGAGTTGAATGAGTGGGGGAAAGGTTAGACCAGGTCATTCCTCCGGTATCTGTATATAGAGGTCTGTTGAAAGTCATCTCTCTGTGTATCAAATAGCTAATACATTGTTTATTGTACACTAAAACAAACACTAAAAATAATTGCTTACAGGAATGAATACTCTGATCGCTTATGACTTGGTACCTGAGCCAAAAATCCTGGATGCAGCGCTGCGAGCATGTCGGAGGTTAGACGACTTGGCCACTGCTATCCGGATTTTGGAAGCCGTTAAAGTGAGAAAAATGTCTACCTGTTTTAACTCTGGGAGAATGGGCCTTTTGTTGTGCAGTAGGTTAATGATTTATGCGTCTGCCTTGTTTGTCTCTCCAGGATAAAGCGGCGTCTCACAAAGATATCTACCCATACGTTATTCAGGAGCTGCGGCCGACACTAGAAGAGCTTGGCATCTCCACACCCGAAGAACTTGGGATTGATAAAGTCTAGTTGAAAAGGTATTGCACACATCAAAATGAATGACAAGGGGCATTTTTTCCCCCTCTTCGGTAAATACAATTCAGAAATTTTAAAACTATGAAGAAAAAAAAAAAGTTTGGAAAGCACACACTATTGTTGAGTTTTAGAATGTTTCACGTGAATCAATTAAAAAAAAAAGAAAAATGTGTATATTGATGGTGATATTCACCAATATATAACTGTATTTCCCCCCCCCCAGGTCTGAACATGACTCTCCTCACCGAACCCCCTCATGTACTTTAAATGTTTGCCTCATTAAATAAAACGGTGTGATATTTAATTGGCCTTTATTAAGTTCTGTGTGCTTGTAAAATATTGATGAACATAATAAAGAAGACGAATTTTGAGTGTCACAAGTATTTTTGAATATTTTAAACCGTTACAACTAATTTTGTAGAAAAAGACTGTAATTACCTGGTTGGATTTACACTGAGCAGCAGATTATCATTTTGCCGCTTGTGTTCTGGTGTAGGCAACTCGGTGGAGTCACATTACGCCACCAGGGAGCAGCATTTCCCAATGAATGTACAAATTAATTTACTGTAAGAATTCTGTTTTGTTTTTCAAACATGTTTTCATTTCAGGGACATTGACATGCTGGTAAATAAATTATGTCCATATAGATTTGTGTCGATTTGTTCACTTTGTCAAGTGGGATTTTCTGAGACTGAATTTGAAATGGAGGTTACTTGTAATTATACGGGGATACTAAATTTGTGAATTTTCATAAAAGCATAATGCGTCACATTTGAGGAGCTTTCCCATTGATGCAATTTAGGAATTGTGAAGACTGTATCTGGTGGAAACTAATTTTTATAAAACATCAGCTTGTGGAAACGCATCTGAAAAGAAGCCACTATTATTATTTTGAGTGTTGAGTTTGGGACTTGTGTTAAAGCTAGGGTACCTGACTTTTTTGGTTGTAAAGTAAATGTGTTTCTACCACCACAAAGTATGTTGTAAACACTTCAAAAAGCAGATCTTCTTGCATTGGCTTCATCTATTTGCTTTATTGAGTGATAGAAGTAGAATGTAAATCAGTGCAATTTATTTTGGGGGGCCCCCCTTCTTCACTTTACCACCGCTTAAAGCTGCACACGGGCTTGAAACGTGCATATAAACCATTTGTTTGAACAATTCGGACATGCAAGAGGGATTGTGAGAGCTAGAAACAAGTTTGGGCCAAATAAACATGTCACAATTTATGCAGGAAAAATGAGTTACTTAGCTTTAAAATATTTATTATAAAAAGCAAAACTAACACTCAAAAAGGTTAGAAAAGTTAAAAAAGACGTTGTCTAAGCAGCACTCCTACAAATGTTTTGAAGTTTTGAAAATGACTTACTGTAATCCTAATGTACTTTTAGCCTAATGCAAAGAATTATACGATTATTTACCTGGAAACCACCGATTTAGTATTTGCATTTCACATCCCAACCACACTACCATTGTATTGAAATTCAACTTCTTTAGGTATTAAATACAGTAGTTAAAGTTAAGAGAGTGAAGTGTCTCCACATTGGGCCTATGCCTTCAGGAATGCCATATGGCAAATGCACAATGATTTCAAAGCAGATGTAAATAATTCATTATGTTTTTCCATGAGTTTCCATTTGTTTGTATCCAAATCAGTAGGGAGCAGCACATGGTGATCTTGCATTTTGCAGTGCTACGTTGAATTGTCGTACATATACTTTTTTATTTTATTAGTCAGGGTTTTAGTAAGTATCCTATTTTGTATAATCCCTCCATAGAGTCTTGAAATAAATTGGACAATTATCTGAACACACTTTGTCACATATGTGTAGATATCCTGTTCAGAAAAGTACAGATGGTAAAAAAGCCGGTGTGTTTATTAGAGGGGAGAAATAGGGCAAATTTGACTGGGTTTGTAGATTTTCTTACGTGTATAGTTTATAGTATAGAGTTTTATTTTTTATGTTTTGTAGAATCAGGCCAATTGTATTTTGACTAAATAATTAATTTAAGACTTGAAAAAAAGTGGTCTATTGAGTACACAAAAAACAAAAAAACTAAAAAAACTGAACCAAAAACATGATTAAAGCTTTTATTTTTACTATAACTGATTTATTAACCATGTTGTAATTCTTTTCTCAGCCAATTGCACAGTGACTATGCGCCTGAACACTGGCGTCATGGCCATTTGTGACATGAATGGGTCAGACTGTGTGCTTATTAAACGCAAAGCTGAGGTCTATGGGTCTTATAATCTAACAGATGTATAGAATAGCTGCGGTGTTTTGTGCTTTGGGAGGTATTTCCGTGTGAAGAGGGTGGGTAGCTCCCTGGAGATAGAGGCAAGGAAACCCACTTTACGAGCTATACGCACGTCGGGGCGGGCCTTTCATTCATCCAAGTTGGGGGTGTAGGCCACTCAGTAAAAGACAATCAAACATGTTTGAGTTTCCATGCGCAGTGACTAGGGAGGTAAAGCCAAGGCATTACCCCTCCTCCTCGAGTCAAACCTCGGTCTCTGGCCTCCGGTCTACAGGAGAAGCCTTTTAAATCACATTTGATCGGAAGGATAAGAGCTTTCTTCACCAAAGCTGGACATGAAATGCAATTTGTTTGCGCGCACGGAAAGAAGGAAACACTAGATACGACCTGTTGGCGATGATGGATTTCTCAAAAGCGCAAATGGTGAGTGTCGACGACCCTTTGGCTGCACTCGTGTTTATTACAGTAACAAAGCGGCTACACTCGTTTGGGCAGTGTTTCTGGTAAATACATTTTCAGTTAGGATATTGTTTGTGTTTTTGTGTGCTTACATGTTTCTTTTAGCTATTAGACGTTGATATTCAGGTTCTGAAAAGGTACGAAATAAATTGATAATTGGCAATTACCTTTTATGGAAAGTAGCCATTTTAGTTGGTGCAAATGTTTTCATGAAAAACAAATATAGTAATTTACGAATAATTCATGATGTAGCCTACTACATGAGTGCTGCGAGAAAACCATAGCTTTAGGCTACTTAAGATTGGAGTAACTATAGATAAAATAAACTCCTTTTATGTAGCTATGCAAATGTAACCTAAATTGTAATCAGTTTTTTAGTGGTGCACTTCCACTTAAAGAACTCAGAAAATGTACTTTTGAGTAATTTTTCATGCAAGTGTAAACTTTGTCCCCTTTTCTCCCACAGTCAAGCCTTTCGGAGCAGGGCAGTCCTGCTGGGCTCAAGCTGGAGGCTGTGATGGAGCATCTGCAGAGGCAACAAGGAGCCAAGCTGGAGGGCAGCCTGCAGGAGAAGCAGATGCTTCAGGCCCAGTTCCTGTTCGCTCAACATGCCGCAGCCACTGCAGCTGCTCGCGCCAAAGCCGGCAGGATGGACCCGGCATTATTCAGTAAAGAGGCACAGATGTTTCAGGCAACTCAACACATGAACAACATGAGAGCAGTGGACCCAAATATGGAGAGGGACGGAGAGGAGGAGGATGAAGATGAAGATTCTGAGGAGGAAGAGCAGGGTCTGATGGGCCAAGGCCTGTCGGGACATGGTCTTCCAGTGCACCGTGTAATGGGGCAGGGCCTCACGGGGCCCGGTGACCATGATGGTGGGGATGAGGAAGGAGATGAGAACGAAGATGAGGATGACATTAGTCCTAACCAGAAGAAGCCAAGACTGCAGCCACTGCCAGGCTACAACTATCCGCCCTTCCCCACTTCACAGGCCTCAGCTGGGAGCCAATTGTCCGGCTCTCCACCTTCAGCCATAAAAGCAGAGCCAGAGGACAAGGAAATGTCTCCAGCCGGTCAGCAGTCCTTCACATCCCCCAATGGCTTCTCTGAATGGGGCTATGATGAGTCATTTAAGAAAGTAAGGTTCATTTACATACCAAATCTGCTGTTCAAAAATGTTTCTGAAAATGGTGGCTATATGAACACTATTGAGTTTCAGTATCTTGCCTCATTGTTATTGTTCATGCCTTCTTGCTGAGTTGATACCCACTTTTGTGTTGGAAAAGGAGAAAGCGTGCCCCTTTTTTAGCATGCCCAATTTTTAATTTGTGTGTAATGAAAGGCCAAAGCAGAGATTCTTGACATTTAACATTTAAACACTGGCCATAATGAACACACAAACGTAGCCTGTGCCCACCATTCATCACAGCCAAATTACCACACAGTATTTATAATGAAAGTCACTCTTTCTACAAAGGGCTTTAAAATAATAAAGTCTTTGGAGATCTGGTATTTATGGTTCTTCCAGCCTTTTGCCAGCAATTAAGTTCCAGAGGCTCCTCCTAGGGTTTTTTTCCATCCTGGTCGGATCTGGTTGGTTCCTCCGTGAGTGTTGCCCTTGCTAAGGCCCCCACTTCAATACAATACGTTATGATTAATGAGGCTTGTGGGCAGAGGGACAGCTGCCTCAAAGCATACCAGCAACCACCATGTACATTTTAACCTGGAAGTCCAGACGGGAACAGTTAGAATTTTGGATGCAATAAAGAGTGCCGTTTTTACAGATAATTTGCTTTTCTTTGACTAGCTCTCCTTGGCAAATATGAACTAACACCCAGCCTGAGCTCATTTCATTTTCTAACATACACAGTCAATGTGCAAACTAAAGTCTCAATAGTAACTCAACTCAAACTTTGTTGTCACAAAGTTCAGATTGTTTGTTGTTTTCCTTTGACAAACAAACCACCGTAGTTTAAAATAAAAATCCCAATGGTACCATCTGGAAACGTGCTCTGTGCACTTTCAACAGTACTCACAGGCTAACATGTAAACTAAACAGATTTTTTGTTCCTTTTTTTTTCTTAAATTTTTTTTTTTTTACTAGCGGTCCAGATGGGAACAATTATATATTTAGTTGTGTGGACATTTTTGACTAGTAATCTACCAGGGCCATCTTGAATCACTTTTAAATATGCACCAAGCATTCCAACTTATGCTCATTGCTGTTTCCACTATATTCACAGACAATGATGGCCTATGATGAAGTACATTTTTACTATAACAAGTACAGATTATTTTGAGACATTTTAATGTTCTGTGACTAACAACCTTCATATCCTTTTTGACTGACCAACTAATATTTTTCACTGTCCACAGGCAACCATTCATCTGACGTTAGCCATAGCTCAGCGATAGCTTTGCATAATTTAGCGGTCGCTTGGCAACACTAAATTGCCGCTTTAGTCAGCTGTGGCTAATCAATACATTATTCTGCTAATGTTGTGCAGACCGTTGTGTTTGCATTTCTCAGCCAGGGCCACACAATGTGGTAACAGCTAACAAAACGGCCGGCCCTTATTCCAACAACAGATAATTGGTGATTTCTTTTTCTTTTCTACAAAGTAAGCACCACTCTGCTGTGAATTGTCAAACCCTGTATTATGAAGTTCTTGATCCTGGTTGTTGAAGAAATAACTTGACACACACAGTAAATGCCAACATCTGCTGACACATTATTAGTAAGTGATTGTATCTTTTTCCCATGCGGTAATGGCCATATACTGTAGTCTTGCAGAAAGCCAAAAACTAATAATGAGACACTGTTTCATGTGCATTTTAAGTTGATTTGTTTTTAGTTTGATCATTTGGCCTTCTTTATTACGGACATTACATGCAACACCACCATAGCGCTTGTGCAGTCTGAGCAGGTCTAAAAAAACACATACAAGTAATTTGGTGATAGCGTTTTCAATAGTAGCCCTGCGCACAGCGAGGGGGCAGATAAATTATCTTGACTTGCGCGAGTGACTAAAAAGACCAATAATTGGATTTGGATTAAAACTGTGCCCCCCTGCTGTTCCTTTTGATATTTGGCCAAGATCAGGCTTTCACTCGCTTGGCTGAATTTAATTTAATTATAAGGGGCAGATTTGGCACCAATTCAAATATTTAGACATTGGCCATTTGCTGTACTCGCCATTCTGAATGGAAGTATTCAGACAGCACTGGTCCTAATATAGTGAGGGCAAAGACAAGACATACAGCAACCCAAGATTGCAATTTTCATCAAATAATATTTTGCACTTATTACATACTGTCGAACACACACTGAGCAGAATTGTTTCCCTAAATGTAGCCCTTTTCAGTCTTGGCTGCCATTGTATTTTGAAATAAAACTTGCGCAGTGTAAGAAGAGATAAATGCCTCTGTAAAAAGTAGCCATTTTATACAACAAAAGGACCCTTTTTCTGACCTACATAATGCTGAATGCTATCAGGATTCCCAGGGCCCGATGTGTGAAAGCTCTGTGGGCAATTAACTGAATAGTCTTTGTTAATAGATCCGCAGTAGGTCTCACTTGCTCATCAATACAGGGGGGAGGGTTTTATTTCCATTTGATGCATGCTGAAAAGACCGGGATGTTTATCTAGCTTCACTTCAATGGGGCTTTTCTTGCTGGGGAGCCTCGGGACTTTTATTACAAATTTCAATCTGTAGATGTGTCAACAGCTGGGCCAACAGAGCAGAGTCAGTTTTACGTGTTAAGTAACCCAACTGTGAACTGTTTATTATAACTGACCTACAGCTACACTTCGCATGCAGCCGCTTCAGTGTGGGGGTGGGTTCCTTGGCAGCACAACTTCAATAGAGTTTCAACTGTAAACACAAGGATTCAGTTGGATGCAGGCTCTAATTCACATAGTTTTAATGGCACAATAATGTGTATGGTCAAAACATGGATTAACAAGGCTGCCATAGCAAGGTGTTTTCCCAAAATACAGTAGCTTGGCGAGAGAAGTTTTGTGACGTGAAAGCTTGGAGGCCACTGCTCTTTACTTGAAGGTGGTGAATCTGCACTTTTGCACTAATAGGTCGCGTTCACGATTTAGAATTCCATTTCAGTTGGAGGGCAGGTGTCAATACAACTCTATGGGAGAGAAACAGTTTTTGAAAGAAATTTCCAAAAAGAAAATGTCCAAATGTTTTCTCTGATCATCATGTGACAGTGATTGGATTCACAAACCTGACATGTGAATTTTATGGCTGAAAGTCCTTTCTACTGGCCAACATCAAGCACATGTTATTGAATATTGTCTCCACTTTTGGACGCCTTTGTGAAGAAATAATTAGACATATGTTCATATGTGCTGAAAGATGTGACTTTGAACTTTCTGTCAGTTTTTGTTTCTTGTGAATTGGCCCAGGAATTACAGAGATATTAGCAATGATTTAAGACTATAAATCTGCATTTTGAGCGTTACTATGGTTACGGCCGTGGAATTTTCAGTTGCCCTCCACCTCAATGTTAAACTATGGGCTCTTTAGAACGCTGTGATGTCACGTGAACGCCACCTATTGAGAGGAGGGAGTAGTGATGGATTGTCTAAATGTACAACATTTGTTTATATTTGCTTCCAATTCTTTGGTTTTCTTGCCAAGAGTGACATTTTCCAGCCTAGGCATTTTAATTGTGACTTTGTAAATACTTTAGTTTCGCTTGTGCAGAGCCTGTTGCCTATTTCATATCTTATTATGTCAACATATCATTGAAAAAATGTATTATTCAATAGAGTTGGAATAAGAAATTACAGCCACTAGCCAAGAGTGTGGTCTTAATTTAACCTTTCGCCAGCAGTGCTCTTGAATTAGTCTTTCAATAGCCATACAGTCCCACACCCCCCTGACCTACATCTGAATAACATACATGACTTGAAATTTCATGTAAAAATAAAATACAAATAAAATGTAGTGGAGTAGAAAGTACAGATGCAGGCTCTAAAATGTAGTGAAGTAAAAAGTATTCATCATAAAATGTGCTTAAGTAAGAGTAAAAGTACCTATAATTTTTACTTTGTTACTTTCCACCACTGCCTCCCGCCCTCCGCTCACATTTTTAACCTTTAACTGTCATGTTAAGGGGGAGGTGATGGAGGAATTACATGGCACATTAGAGTACCAGAGCTTTTCATTACTGTGCACACGCTCGTATTATATATCGGGGAAATGGCGGCTATTGCTTATAAATGTAGCCCATTGGCCATTGATGTAAATAGAAGGCCATTGAAAGAACAATAAAACGACATGCAAACATATTTTTTTCTGGCAGCAAACATGTCTCCAAAGAAAGACAAGCTCATCAAATGGGGTAAAAAAAAAAAAAAAATATATATATATATATATATATATATATATTTTTTTTTTTTTTTTTTTAAGAGATCTGTGCTACAAACATTATTTCTGTTATATTTTACAACCAAACTACTCTGCCTTTGATTCTTGTGTCAAGCAAAACCTTTGGCTGCCGATATAATTTGATCTCACAAATGTTGACTAAAATGAAGTGGTGTGTTGTAACTGGTGTTTTACTCCTCTATCTGTGATCTGACTCTAAATAACTTGTGTGCACTGGCAGAGAGGCAGCGCTATCTGGGCTGAAGATGGCGATGGAGGCAAAGCACGAGGGGAACCATCGAGGGACTTTGCAAAGGTCAGTAGGTTGAGTCAATATACAGTTGGCAAACAAGAAAATGTCTTAAAATAGTTGTTTTTCTATCCTCCAGCTATATGAACTGGACAATGAGCCACAGAGGAAAGAGTTTCTTGACGAGTTGTTTGTCTTTATGCAAAAACGAGGTAAGAGCCACAGTTAATTTGTTAATTAAGCCTTGGACGATTTCAATCCATTTAGGAAATTACAGAACACAAAAAACAGCATGTCAAAAAATACTAGTTTGTGAGAAGAGGATAAATCTAATTAATTCATGAACGTTTCTGGAAAATATATGATTAGAACATGGATAATGTTCAGATTACTCTAACCATGTACGCACACTCCAAAGATTTGTAGGAATAATTAAGTCACTGAATAAAAGTACTATATATGTCTATATGAAAGAAACCTCTGTGGTATGTGTTCTTGCTGTAGTTCCAGTCTTTGAGAAAAGGTCACGGCTCGGTCAGGCTCAGTCTTGGGCCTTTTAAGCACAAACTAATCTTATTTCTACCACTGCTTCTCAGCCCTCTTCATTAATTGGTTTTGGTCCAAATTGGGATTGTAAAGGTTAGCTGTCAATGCTCTGATTGGCAGACTTCCCCTCCCCCCTCTCTGAAATCAATGCTGCCATAGATCGGCACACTGTTGAATAAACCCCACCCCCTCCATCTGCAATAGGCTTTATTAGCAGACTATATCCAAGCAGATTATACATGCTAGGCCATTTTACTAAACATTAACCTCAGGCACTCGGAGGATCAATCACTATTATTAAACCTTGAGACAATTTCCAAAGCTGTCAAGGTTTTCATAGAAAATATTAACACCAGATTGGACTCGTTGACAAAGGAATTACAAGAAGTGAAAGTGAGCCTGCAATACACGCGAACGCTGTTAAACAAGCTGAGCGCAGCGACACAATGCAATCGGACATTTACAAAGTCTGTGACAGTTTACTGACAATAAACAATGGAATACCTTGAAGGACAGTCCAGACGGAACAATCTCGTGTTTGACGGAAGTCGCCATACTCCAACGCGTAAAAGCACTGAAAGGAAAAATATCTACATTAACAAAGACTACACAGACACTGTCCGAAGGAAAAGGAAAGCTCTGCTGCCAGATTTGAAAGAGGCGCGCTCGAGAGGGGACACTGCCTTCCTGCGTTGAGCTATTAACTCAAGACTGGAGTATTGTATACAGAGAGTATGACACTAATAAGGCATATGATGAGTTTACTTGAGTATTTCAAAAAGTATATGACAAAAATTGCCCAATGAAGAAATATTGTTAAAACAGAAAGTGTAAAGAAAAGCCATGGATGTCTATGGGTTTGCTAAATGCTTGCAAGAAAAAAAAAATACTCTTTACAAAAACGTTATAAATAACGGAACAAAAGAAGTTGAGGATAAATGTAAAAAATATAAAAAATAAATTGACAGGTGTCATAGAAAATGTAAACAGGATTATTATAAGAAATTATTAGATAGCAATAAGAATAATAAAGGCTTATGGAACATTTTAAATTGTTTAATTAGAAATAAACCAAGAACTACCAATTATCCACAATATTTCAAAGATGAGGAGGAAACTCTTAATATAAATGAAGTAGTCGATTTTAACATTTAATACATTCTTCGTAGATGTTGGCCCGAACCTTGCTGCAAAAATTGCAAGCGTTGAAAAATATAATTGTTCATAGACACAAATCCTATGTCCATGTTCCTCAATCCTGTGGAGGAAAAGGAGATACTGGACATTGTTAACCCTTCAATTTTGCACCCTTTAAAGACCCTAATGTAAAAAAAATTACTCTTCAAAAAAGAGCCTGAAAATTACCACACATTCATATTTTTTTCTGCTTACTTTTACAAAAATCCTTCAGTGGCTTTTGGGCCATTTGGATGGGCTGCGGCTCCAGTGGCTTTTGGGTCAAAATGACCCAAGGACCACACAATGGTTAGAGGGTGTAAAAACAAAACCTCGACAGATTATTATGACATAGACATGAAAACTTTAAAAAGTGTTACTGAAAGTATCTCTAAGCCGTTAGCATACATTTGTAACTTATCGATGCAAACTGGACAATTTCCCGATAGTATGTTGCAAAAGTGATTCCTCACTTTCCTCACAGGAGATAAACATCTCTTTACAAACTACACGCCTGTTTCCCTTTTACCGCAATTCTCTATAATCTTGGAGAAGGTTTTTAACTCTAGACTTGACGGCTTTATCGAAAGAAATAACTTACTCTCTGATAATCAGTTTGGTTTTAGGAACAATCACTCAACCTCTTTGATATAATTGATGACATGACCAATGCTGTAGATAACAAGAAATATGCAATAGGGTTATTTATTGACCTAAGTAAAGCATTTGACACAATAAATGATGACATATTAATAAGAACATTATGGGATTAGGGGGGTAGCACCAGGAGACGATTTACAACTGTGTCGGATTGTTAACTTGGAAGTCAAGTGTCATTGAGTGGTTCAAACAAAACAAACTATCTTTAAATCTGAGTAAAAGCAAAATGATGATATTTGGCAACTGTAAGTCCAATGCTCAGGAAGCAATTCAGATAGAGGGTGTTGTTATAGAGTGGGTTCATGAAATCTAATTCCTTGGAGTTATTATAGACGATAGAATTACTTGGAAATCTCACATTAAATATATAACTACTAAAGTTTCAAGAAACATGGCAGTAATAGCAAAAGCAAAGCACATTTAAACATCAAAGCTCTACATACCGTATATTGTTCTCTTGTACTGCCCTATTTAAATTATTGCACTGTGGTTTGGGGTAATACTTATAAAGGCACATTAAAACCAATAGTAATGCTGCAAAAAAGAGCTGTTCAATTCATTCATAGAGTTGGGTTTTTGAATCACACAAAGTCATTATTTTTAAAGTCAAATATCATGAAGTTTTGTGACATTGTTGAGTTCCAAACTCTACAGATGTTATACAAAGCAAGGTACAAACTGTTACCAAACCAAATACAAAGAAGGTTTCAAGAACGTACTGGTCGTTATGAATTACGGGCTGAAATAAACTCTAAAGGTTTTAGCCCGACAGTGAGTGGTGTACAATTGTGGAATAATTTGGAGATGGAGATGAAACAATGTTCAAACATCAACCTGTTCAAATATAAATACAAACAAAAGACTTTTAAAAAGTATAGGGAAGAAGAAATGTGTTGCCTCTAGGGGGAGCAGCAAGACCTAATTGCATTTAAGTGTTGTTGCTGTCACTCTATTGCTCAAAGATACAATAAATAAATAAATAAATAATTAAAAAAGGCTATGAATCTGTTGAGAGGGACCCTCCCAACGGGATCATAAACCTCGTCTTTAAATGTACCACACAGCATAGAAACGTCATCTACAAAATCAGCTGTTAGGGCAGCTGGGTGGGGGTTTGTGGATGGGGAGCTACTTCCCTCAACTGGCCCGCTCTACACCCTGGCTTTTTAATGCATTACACTATGTAGGGCTTTCATAATACAATATGCATGTAAAAAAAAAGAGAGGAAAATTGTACAAAAATTAATATTATTATACTGAGGATGGTAATGACAACTGGGAAGTAGCAAGATCACGAAGTATAATATATACTGCATAGTAACGTGCCTTTATAACATAAAAATAGTGACTTTCGGTAATGTTACCAAGGTTTGGCATTGGTAACATGCTGAAATATATTATATTAAGGGTTGCCTTTTGTTATTTGCTTTGTACTAAACATCGTACATGAAACGAGACAGTGGTTGTCTTTGTGCTTCGTTTCTGTTTTCTATATGAACATTTCAAACAATGCTTTGTAATTTGGTCTGTGTTAAAAAAAGCCGCTTTGAAGTGTACCTGGTTCTCCTTTGCCAATGAGGAAAATCAAAATATGATACTGCTAATTGTATGATTGATAATGTAATTGCAATAGAATCCATTCATCAAGTAACATTATTTTCTCTTTTTGTAGGGTGATAATTGAGTTACACATTAGCTAATTCCGTTTAACTTCCAAAGTCTAAAAAAGATTTTTATATAAAAGAGATACAATTTAAAAGCCTTCCATGTATATAAAATCAAGTTTGAGCTTTTGTTTCATATAGGAACCCCAGTTAATCGGATTCCCATCATGGCCAAGCAAGTGCTGGACCTGTACAAGCTGTATAAACTGGTGACGGAGAAAGGTGGTCTGGTGGAGGTTATAAACAAGAAGATCTGGAGAGAGATCACAAAAGGACTCAATCTGCCAACCTCCATCACTAGTGCTGCCTTCACTCTGCGCACACAGTGAGTTTCATTTCAGAGCTTTTTACTTTATTTTTAGATGCAAGCTGCAACTATGAGTGTGGGCCTACCTTATCTTTCATGCATATACAAAAAAAAAAGTTTTGTGATTTAATTTGCATTTAAGAAAAAAATAGTTTCTTAAATGCAATAGTGAGAGGAGACGTTGATATTAATTATCAAACAAATATATATGAACCTCTTACAGTAATTTTTTGACTATTTTTCAAAGAACATGCCATTTATGGTGAAACTGAGTTTGCTCTTTTTAAATTATAATGAAAAAAGAAACTTCCAAAATGATGCTGATCAAAAGTAGACATACCCTGGTGCAGAAAAGTGGACACAAACTGGTTTGAATGGCTACTAAAGGTAAGCATCCTCACCTGAAAAAAGATATCTAAGGCATTTAGAATGCCAATCAGCAGTGTTCAAACTCTAATTAAGAAGTGGATAAATAGGGATTCTGTAGAAACCAAACCCTGGTCAGGTCGACAATCTTCAGCACAAGGCCATGTCGACCTCTCATTGGCTCCAGCAGAATAAAGTGAAGGTTCTGGAGTGGCCATCTCAGTCTCCTGACCTCAATGTCATTGAGCCACTCTGGGGGGATCTCAAACGTGCAGTTCATGCAAAACGGCCTGGGAAATTTACAGGAACTGGTCACTTTTTGCCAAGAAGAATGGCCAGTTTTACCATCCGAGGGAATAAAGGGACCCATCCACAACTACCACACAAGAATCCAAGCTGTCATTGATGTTAAAGGGGGCAATACATGGTATTAAGAGCTAGGGCATGTAAACATTTTCGTACTTTCTTTTTTCATTATGATTTAAAAAGAATAAACTCAGTTGTTTCACCACAAATGGCTTCACACCAACTATTGTTCATATTCTTTGAAAATATATATATTTTTAAATCAAATATTGTGCAAGGGTATGTACACTTTTAAGCACAACTGTATATGTCAGGCAAGGTGACATAGTTAAGTTTTCAAAACACTGTACTCTTTTATTATTATTATTATTATTATATATATATATATATATATATATTTTTTAAGCTGCAACTTGGATTCAATTGCGATTGATTTTGCAGCCCTATATGAGTGTATTGTACTGTGTAATGTAGAGCTCCACTCTCTCTGGTGTAGATATATGAAGTACTTGTACCCATTTGAGTGTGAGAAGAAGGGACTGAGCTCTCCTGTGGAGCTTCAGACCGCCATTGACAGTAACCGCAGAGAGGGGAGACGCCCCAGTTACACCAACACCCTGTACCGCTACTCTCCCTCCCCTGGGTCCGCTCCACATGGCCTGCTTGCTTCTCCCACCCTCCAGGCCACCCCAACTGGGCACAATGGTATCAGCGCCTCTGCCAGCCCAAATCTCAAGAGAAGCTCGGGTAAATTCATGTTCCTTCATTGTCTAAGCTGCTAGCTCCTGACAACTGTCCATGAGGTAATATTTGTCTCCCACTGTTTTAATGTCATTAAAACCATAACTTGTCTTTCCACCAGAAGAAGCCACACCCCCTATGGCCCATTCCCGCCTGCCCATGGCACTGGCCCTGGGGCAACAGCAGCAGTTGGCACAGGCTGCGACTCTGGAACACCTCAGGGAGAAGCTGGAGCGCGGTGTAGGGGCAGTGCAGGACGGCCCTGACAAGATGATGCGATTGGCCGGAGAGCAGCAGCGCTTCATGCAGCAGGCCCTTCAACAGAATCTACTGGCCATGGCCTCCCATTTCAAACCGATGAACCTCAAGCTCAACAACGGGCAGGGTCAGTGATTTTCTGTTTCTCTGAATATCATCATTGTTGCAAATGGAGCACCTTGTCTATGTGTATTTGTTTTTCATTTATTGTTTGCAGAAACTAAGCAGGATATGTCCTTCTCTGTCTCCACTAATGGCTCTGCCAGTATCAGTGTGTCTGTGGAGGTCAACGGCACAGTTTACTCAGGTAATGTTATTTGACATTTTTTATCATTCATACTACAAATGACCAATTTCTTCTTTTATCGTGGCATCTATTTTGTTGTCAGCCTTTTGTGTGCTGTGTAAAAAGTGACACTTTGCTGCATTGTAATGGATGAGTATGTTTTGGGGCATTGCATATTTGGCAGTTGCTCAGTACACACATTATAAGACAATGAGTAATAGCAGGACACTTCTGCTGTCACAAAAAAAGTTCAGATTTGAATCATCCCTGTGACTTGTGATGGTTAATGATTATCTTCCTCATTGTAGGAACCCTCTTTGCTCAGAAGGTGTCCCCTCCTCCTGTGGCCTCGCAGACGGTCACTTTGGCGGGCACCAGCGCCTTCAGTGCCCTCTCCTCCACACACTCCCCCTCCTCTTCCTCCTCTCCCTCTTCTGTCAAGGGACCCAACTGAACCTCAAGTAACTCCCAACATACCTCTCCGTCGGACAACCGCGTTACCTCAGGTTTACTTTGTACAATAGGCTTCCCTCTCTCAGGAAATATCCTCTTTATCTGATATTTATAGCGTTGTGTTTGTATTTTATCTTATAGTTTAAGTTTGCAAAGGGAAGCAAGACTGACACCAAACATATACACTTGAACAATATACTGTACGTTTTTGTAGAAATCGATTTCAAATGCACAGACTGAATGTAACGCACCGATCTTCAGGGGATCTCTTAAACCATTGGTTCTCAACTGGTGGGTCGGGACGCTAAAGTGGGTCGTGTAACCATTTTCAGTTTGCTGCGTGCCTTTACTAACAATGACTGTAGATCAAGTGTTTCAATCGTTTTTTGAAAGTCGGGCTTACGATGAATGAGTAAAACGTTGTGATGAAACAGCCTACTGTACTTTGATATTTGATATACGAAAACAAGGCCAAACAGCCAATAGTTTTTTGTTTTTCATCAAATTTGAAATACTTTAACTTGCGTTGCAGGTGGGTTGCCAAGCCATACCAGTTGAGAATCACCATCTTAAACCTCTCATAGATGGGGCTTGTAATGCAAAAATAACAAAGTGTCAGGTATCAGACTGCCATAGTGCCTGGTAGGAACGTATTTAATGTAGTAATGTTTTCTACAGAGCCGGTTAGTGACATTTCCTTTAGAGAACAAAAGTGAAATTCAATCTCGAAATGTAGGTGTCGACTACTTCAACAGCATGGTTTTATGATACAGTTCTTGTCAATAGAACAATGTATAGCTGATAAAAGACCAAAAAGCCATAGTTCCTGTTTCCTCTGTTGTTCTGTAGCCATTGCGTGTCCCTATATTGACTTGGTAAGTTTAAGGCAATCTTTAAGGCAGGAAATGTATTCGTCCTATTCCTGCGCCAAAAAAAAAAAAGTGTACATAAAGAAATTTAATCAAGAGTTTTTGTGGATTTTTGTATTTTTTATTTTCTGGTTTGGTTTTTGATATTGCACTAATGATTTGGCTTGGCCTCAAAATAGTTGTGCCTGTATTAAAAACATTAATTCAAGAGCATACAGTTCTTTTTGGTTTTTGATATATATAAAAAAATATACACACACAAGGTTTCTTGTGAATGTAGTTGTTACAAGTTACCTCAACTTCTGCAGCGCTCAGGAAGATCTACTGTTCACTGTTGTACTGCTGCTGATTTTTATTAAGACAAGGAATGTGTCCTTAATGATAACCTCACTCAGGCTTCGTTCAAAAGATCATTTATTGAAACATTTCTGAAACGGTGCTACCTCACACTTCTAGAGAAATATGCAAAACTGACGGCGGCATTGGATTGTTGGCTGAAAGTAAACTGTAAGTGGACAATCATGTTGACATACATCGCAAATGTCACTGTGAATTATGTAGACAACCTTATGTAACCTCAGTTGTGTCACGATTTTGATGTATTTCTTTGACCTGTGGCCATGAATAAAACAATCATGTGTGCTTTAAGTATGAAGTGTCGCTCTTTTTTTTTTTTGTCTCCATAAGATCTCATGTTTTGTGGTCGGATTACTGTTGGTTTTGACAAGTGTGAAATTCAATTAATTTGTTTACATAGCAAAACTAAGTTTTGAGTTAATGAATTTTGAATGACTTAAATGAACTACAAACACCTGTTTTTAGTCGCTGTTATGAATACTCTAGATTAATGTTCGTTGGCTGCAAAGTTAAGCTCTCAATAACAAATGGTGTTCAAATTAGATCCTCTCATTAAAGTGGTCTTTGAATGAAAGGGGAAGAAAGTTGAAATTGGTCATTCCTAACTTAGCTAAATGTTATGTAGAGGGATGATCTCGTTTTCACACATTTCTGCTTCTACAATCTACTAAAGCAGGTCAAACATCTCACTTCAAGAAAAATATATATATCTGGTGCAGTGCCTTTAAGACAACAATAGTGCCTCTTATGGCTAGAAGGAGGTGCTTTTTCCCTCATTTTGATGGACCGGAGCGTCACAAAAGAAATGTGTTAACTTTGTATATTTAGGTTTGTTTTCTAATCCACATATTGTGTTTGATGATTTCATACTTGCTTAAAATGGAATTTGCGACACATCTGTTTTCCCACTTCTTAACTGTTTTCCCACTAAATAAAATTTAATAAAATAAAACATATCCAAGGTCTATGAAAATGATGTAACGGGTAGCGGTAGAGCAATGCATCCAGTGGTAAATCCTGCTCAGTTTTCAAAAGCATATGAGGGCTTGTGTTTCACAAGAGGGAGGGGCTAGGAGAGGATTTACTCTCACTTTGATGGTGACTAGTGACTCTATCTGCATCTGGGACAGTGGAGAAGTAGGATGCCCTGGGGCAGAGTAAAAGCTATTATGAAATGGATATCCCCGCCCATCACTCAAGCGTTATACCACCACTGTCTCACCATAACAGAGGATGCTTGTCTGGGATCTGGCACCACTACATTGCAGGGGACCAATGGACCAAGCCTAGTTGCTTTATTTGGGATCTGAAATAACATTTTTGAGTTACAGAAAGGAAACTATTTTAGTCTCTGGTGACTTCTAAATGGCATGAATTGATCATACTAGGAGCTACATTATGTTACTTAGAGGCAGTTTCTTTCAATCTGGGACACTTGATCTTTGACTTCTGGATGTTTTGACATATTTTTGGAAATACACCACTGGGACAATGCCATACCAGGACGAGGAGTACCCAGGACAGCCACTATGGCAGTCTGTCCTGCTGTTTTGTTGTAGGGGGATGATTGAAGGCATCATAGTCGTTCTCTTCTTTTGGCTCCTGATACAAGTTCTGTTCACCAAACAGCTTGAAAGTGCGTATGTATGCAGAAAATACTTTACCAAATTGTTGCACAAAACAAGAGTATTTGTGATTGAAATATAAGCAATGCTTAAAATGACAGTGTGGCGCTTTGAGAAACTTGGTAACACAGGCTTGTAAAGCACAGTGTAAGCCATTGTTATTATTATTCTTGTTGTTATTATCATTATTATTACATTACAAAGATAAACCTTTGGTGCAAGATCACAGTAACATTTAACGTGGAAGAAATATCATAAATTTAGGCAAATTTAGACTGTATAAAATGAATAAAGTTAAACATAACTACTGAATGGAATAGTACCAATACTATGCTACTGCTATGACTGTTACCACAACTGTCCAAATACAGGAATTACTGCTAAAACTCTCTTTATATTTGTCACTATTATAACTACATTTACCTTCCTGCCAGGCAGGTATGGTTTTAAAATGTCCTCAATATAGCATGCATCATAAAAATGTCTATAGTGGATTTATTACTATGTCTAGTCATTTTCCAGAACTAGCTATTTCAAAAATGTAAAATCAACAAAGACAAACAAAGTAACTGAAATAACTTATGAAATGCTGTTAACACTGTCTTCTTTTATGTGCCCACAGTTCATCTCCAAGTGCTGCTGCTGGTCGGCCTGGTAATCTTCTGCCTCTGTTTGCTACTGGGCTGTTTCATTTGCTGGAGGAAAAGCCACTTCTATCCATCTGAGGATAAAGAAGCTGGAACATCCCGCCCAGTGCCCTCTGACACCGTGAACTTTAGCACCAGCCCTCCTCTGGCCCCTCTTCCACCTTCTCCAGCAGTGACGGTGAACTTCAGGCAGCACTATGAACAACTTGATGGGGACATTTTGGAGTACCCATCTACCTTCAACAGCCCTGCCCCATCTGAGAGAGAATTCAAGGAGCATCCACGAACTTATTTTTCATTACGACGCCTCAGCACACCACAGCCGTCATCCCCCACTTATAAACCTTTAAATTCCAGCCACACTTCGCTGCCTGTGTTCCCCAAATTCCTGTCCAAATCTTGCAGAGCAGGGCAAAGACGCGGCACAGTGACTGGGGATGGCATCTACAACGAGTACAGCAGGCTGAGCAGTCCTGGGTCAGTCTCTCCATCAATGCCGGAGGAGCCTATCCCACTCTCGCCTCTAACTTACGGCTCAATATCACCAAAGCCATGCCTGCACTTCACTATAGCCTTCTCCATGGAGCAACAAGCCTTGATAGCCACCATCTTGCGCGTTACCGGGACGTCCCATAGGCTAGAAGATGTGTCCATACATGGAAGTCTACCTCCGTTGTACCCCTGCCCCATCCAGGCGTCAGCACAAAGCAACCTAGGCCTAGAACCACACATACTGACGCTGCTGTTGAAGGTGAACTCTGCGAAGGAGCTCAAGCAGTGTGTCCTGAGAATAGCTGTCCACATTAGGGACAGTCCCAGGGCAGGCAGTAATGTCCTGGGTGAGCTAGAGGTGGAGTGTGCAGGACGGGACTGGCAAAATGACCAACTGTTTTACTTGACAAAAGAGCTCAATCAAAACAATCTAATAGCTGCCATACCCACTTGAAAATTCATGGTTTTACGTGTTAAAATCTTGGATAATTCAGAACTACTGCTAAGAATAGATCATCACATGGCTGAGATTTCTGTTTGACCTTTTGCACTTTTACCTCTGCTGCCCTCCAAACATTCAGCCCACTTCAGTATCCACCAACGGGCCACTACACACTATAGACCCCAAATATATAACCAATATACTTCCTGATCACCAGGTATAATACACTGACACTGGCATTAGTAATTGGGATATTATTGTGGACCCTTTTGCGGTTATAACTTGTGCCTATCCCAAGCAACATTCACATTTGCTTTTAATGCGGGGATTAGTCGATGTCTTACAGGAGCCGAATGCCACCGGAGATGATCCCTGTTTTTTTAATGTCATTGTGCGGTAATCCTTTTCGATTCACAATCCTCAGGAAATGCTTAAATCTCCTCTGCTTCTCAGAGCCGACAGATGTAATCTTTGTTTGCATTAGCCGCTCATAGCATCACTTTGTAAACAGATGACAAACCCTACCATGTGATTATCATCTGTTTATGGACAGAATGATCGGATGATCTTGCGTGCTATGAATCTTCTTTGAATATCTGTACATAAAAAGGCACTTTGTTATGACTGTACTGTATTAAATAGCTGGGGAAAAACGGTGGCGATATGAAAGGTCAGGAAATAACTGTAACGAATGGTGCTTTTTTAGTTTTTTGTGTGGGGTCATTTTACAGTAGTGGACAGGATTCTGTTTCCATATAAGGAATTGTGATCATATACAGTAAAACCTGACACGTGTGTGGGCCATTGCTGCAGTTTTAACTGAAAAATATCTGTCTGTTGCAGAATGACACTGAGGCAGGTTTCAGTCTCATAAAAGAGATATGAGCAATGAATACATACTACTAATTTCATACGGCATCAAATCAGTCAGAGGTCTATTTACCCACCAACACCTTTTTAATGGAGTTTATGGTGTATTACATCTACTACAAACAAATACATGTGTTGCATATCATTACAGTGTTGTAGCACTAGCAAATGCTCTGTCAACAAACATGACAAATACATTCACATCAGAAAAATTAAAGCACTTTTATCTCAGGTATCTCTAAAACATATTTCTTTCATGCATCTATAAGGCATGGCTTTTGTGTAGACAAAATAGTTAAGAAATCACTTAGCAAATAGAGTGTTTTTGATAACAGATGAAGTGAGCCTTTAAAGCAGGAAGTTCATATGTTTTATTAATCTTCTTCATCTTCATCAGGGCTATAAATATCAACCATCTCAACGTGAAATATCCCATCAGGACAAAACAGAGGCCAGGTCTGGTGTAGCTTACTTACATCAGTACAACTCTGGGGGAGTTGCTCAGCGAAAGCGTCAAGGCCCTTGATTGTTGGTAGGCCTTTAGTTACTAACATGTCTGTTTCTGAAAATAAAGTAGACAAAACTATGTTTTAAATTGGGATACATAATTTTGATAAATTAAACTAGAAAGATGGTGAAAAGGAAAAACAGCAAAGAAAACTACTACTGCAAGCCCACATATAGTCACAAAGGGATTTAGGCCACACATAGTGCTACATCTACTGCTGCATGTTCACCTTGAGGCTCACAGTACTGTGCCTCATAACCGCTGATCTTCTCTCTCAGTGTTAACAGCTGAAGACAAACATGAACATGAGATCTGATCAGGCACTGAGGACTGCTTTACAAGAGCATACATTAAAACATTATGATTTAATTTAAAAGTGCTTTCTGCCTATCTCATCTTTGATCCTGTAAAGAAATGATTTGATCTTCATTCCAATATGGCTCAATAGTAGAACATAACAACTGTCAATGCAGCTGTGTTACAGTTCATAGAAATGCGCATGTTTTGGGTGAGTAGGAGAATCTAAACTGAATATAATGTGAAACAAATTGCTGTATCTCTGTAACTTATAACGTGATGTCGGTGTAAGTTCTCAGTCATACAGGAGTTGTCCATCTTCAATGAAGGTACTTGAGTCATCTTCTGTACTCAGTAGTTGAAGTCTTCAAACGTTTCGCCTCTCATCCAAAAGGCTTCGTCAGCGGACAAAGTCTGAGTACAGAAGATGACTCAAGTACCTTCATTGAAGTTATAACGAGTTGGTTTCGACGGAAAGCTAGCTAGCCATGGACAGAGAGCGATGACTCGTAGATTTCCACTGAGGAACTATAACTGAGTATAGCCTTCATCCACCATAAACTCCTTAAACAAATAACTGTCATAATGAAATGAATAATAACTACATTTATGGATAACATACATTCACATGGCCTTCCTGAAAAGCCTGAGTATCTCTTTTCATCCATAGATCTGATGTGTCCCCGCTGAATGTTCAACCCCTCTGTTTCAAATCGGATTATTATCGGAGCTGAAAGAGTCACATGTGAGCTTAATGCTGAACATACAATGTGCCTGGTCACACACCACTGTGTCTGTGGGCCTTTTGATTTAAGCACAAACCAGGATTAGGACCGTCTGCACATATGTGTTAGTGCATGTCATGTAGCCAGTGTCACTGTGATATTATTCATATGACACAATGATGCCATTCATTATATTCATTTGTATTGCCAGAGTATAAAAGGCCCCCCTTTCTACTCATGAATCTCCTGATGCTGTCGTTCATGACTGCTCCTTCTTTGAACTAGTTCTGACAGACACTGACCACTTTGGACCCGGACAAGACCTGCACTTTTAGAGATGCCATGGCTCAGTGTTTGGGCTATCGCTATAATTCCGTCACTAGAAATGCCACTGACCTTTTCCGCATCTTGGTCTTCATCCCCTGGCTCCTCCTCCTCAAACACTGGCATCAAACCTGCGCCCTGGTGCCAGATCCATCTGTCATGCAGTGGACCCTGATTACACATAATAAAGCAAG
Source organism: Proterorhinus semilunaris (assembly GCA_021464625.1). Lineage (NCBI taxonomy): Eukaryota > Metazoa > Chordata > Actinopteri > Gobiiformes > Gobiidae > Proterorhinus > Proterorhinus semilunaris. The sequence continues at coordinate 21,970,730 of CM038356.1, read as the reverse complement.
TTAAATCTATGATACAATACACATTTACCATACATACAGTTATAATTGACAAAGAAACGTCTTACCCTTGTGCCTCTTGGCATTTGAACCCAGTCTTGAGTTGATGCATCCTCAGACCTCACCAGATCATCCTCCTCTTTCTCTTTAAATAGTTGTTTTAACTATGCACACAAGGGTGGATAAAAAAATAAATACATAGCTGATACAATGCAATTTGATCTTTATCTAAATATTCTTGATGCAAACTCAACAGGTAAACTTAAACAATATTTAATACACTGAATATACAGTGTGAATATATCAAAACAAGTGTCAGCATTTGTTTGGGTCACTTCATTTGTAATGGCACCTGCTCATTGACCAGCCTCCGTTGCTGCTCAGTGTCAGTTTCCACTCCTCTCCTGTCCTCAGCACATGGCCTCTCATCTTTAGCCTGTTGGGGAGGCCGCTCAGTAAAATAATACATATTATTTTTTTTTTTCTTTACCAGGGGTTGTTGTTGGTGTTTTTGCTCTGCATCTATTTTCTCCTGCTCAAGCTGGGTTGCCATCTGTTTGCTCTCTGAAACAAAATAGGAAAGGTTGTAGAAAAATCTAAATATAAATGCATTAAATTGATTTGATTTTTTTCTACTCAAAACAAACCTCCCAGCTCAACCTTCAACGACTCGATAATCTGTGCGTCTATAGAGCCCTTGTCCTCACATTCAGCTGTTTGTTTCACCAGCTGTGGAACAAAACAAAAAACAAGACAAGAGATTTTAGCTTAAGGAAAATACTTCCTATTGTGCCCACAGCACATCCTAAGCTCTACAGCAGAAATCTTATTTCAGTGGCCAAACTCTGAACTGAGGCAAAAATAAAGTGATTGACAGAAGAAATATTAATTAAAAATCACCATATTCATTCTACTTCATAAATAGTAAATGTTTATTATTAGTTTATATGTAACTGATACAGCCTGTGTTACCTGTTCACCCTGAGTGCTCTGAAAGACTAAATGAAATGCTGGCGATAAAAGACAGGAGCTGAAAATGACAACAGAACAGACCATAACATTAGTTTTTCAGTTGTTGACAACAATGTGTTCCACAGCTTTCTGCAGTTACTCTGTCAGAGTCTCCTTGTCCTGAGTTTGGACAATGTCGCCTCCTGGAAAAAGAACAATAACATGCTTTAGTGCCCCCTGGTGTCATATTGACATAATTTCAAAACAAATCTACCATCTCTCTCTTTGTTCAGAAGCGCTTGACTTCTGATTTTCACAAGCTCCAATTCTTGTTTACACGCATCAAGCTCGAGCCTGAGCAATGCTTCGGGCTCTCTCTGCACTCAAAATAAAATAAAGTTTAAAGGAAAGAAGTTAGTATATTGACTTTGAGTTTGTTATGTACTTACTTTCTTTTTCTTCCTCAACTCCTCTAGCTTTGCTTCTGTACACTGTAATTCCAAAGCTGCCTTTTGCCATTTCTCTGTCCAATGGGTCACCACGCCCTGCAGCTTCTCGATGTGCTGAACCGTTACTATGTCTGCTCTATGATGTTTATCCTCCAACAATTTCAGCTGCTGCTCCTTTTCCAAGACTTCAGTCTCCAAAAACAAACAGCGCTCCTGCTGTCTCTGGTTTTCCAATTTCAAAGATCTTGAAGAGGCTCTAACAAAAAAGAGGCCATGAAAAAGTACATGAATGCAATATGTTCTTACAATTAAACTATTCTTTCTTCAACAAGGATTTGATGACTTGATTATTTCAATTCAGGTCATTGACTCAGAAAAAGCAAGAAATACTGTAATCGTCTTGAATACACACAATGTAAATTGTCTTTGTACAATGTTTTGCCAAAAGATGTTTAGTAAATTTCCAACTCTCCAGATCAAGCTAAGTCAAAATACAGCAGATGGGACCTGTTTTACTAAGTACTGCAGCATTATTATTATTTTTTGCACATGTATTGTGTCTCACCTGAGTTGCATTAATTGTCCCCTTAGTTCCTCCATACATTCTTGTTCACCTTCCTGAATTTTGCCCATCAATTCTGCACATTGTGTCTCTAAATCAATTATCTGTTGTTCCTTCGTGGCCTTTTCTGTTGTCAGCTCTTGAAGTTGTATCTGGGATTCCATTAGGGTTTGCTTCATTGCATCATGCTCATTTGTCAGATCTCGATTTGACTGTTGTGAAAACATTACATCAATGCTATCACAATGGTGTGAGGTGATAAATATATTCCCACATAGCTGTACATTTTTCAACCTGTTTCAAAGCGGCTACTTCTTGCTTTAAAAAGGCAGTTTCCTCGGCATCTGTTTGAGTGAGATTCCGACCCTTCAGCTGTTCACAACCCTCAGTACTTTGAACATTTTTCTCCAACTGAAGCTCCAGTAAATGGGCCTTCTCCTGCAAATCAGCTCTCTCCTGTAAAATGAACAAACAATGATCACAGCAATTACAAAGGGAGAGTTTAAGTAAGCAATTCTACTTCTAATGTTGCTCTTTTGGATGATGTGCCCAGAAAAAAATTGTAAGGAATTAGACCTTTAATGCACAAGTGACAGCGGGTCATTGTTGGGAGCATGCATATATCCACAGAGTCATCGGTCACCAGTTCAATCTCAGCTCCAACTGGTACGTAGTGTTGTTATGTACTCGGGCAACACACTTCACCTACCTTGCCTATGTATGGTTGTGACGCATATTAATATGGGGAGTAGTTGTATAATGGTCCACTGTAGTGCTTTGAGAGCCTTGCTAAGTCATTATACTATAATTACTTCAAACTCTATGTAAATAGAAGAGCTATACACCTCAGTGTCCTGAAATATCACACGTAAGCAATAAGCTAAATCTGATTTTTTTTTACCTGGGCCAAGTCATCTTTGTCATGCAGAGCAGCGGAGAGTTTTGTCATCAGAACATGCACAGTGTCCTCGAGCTTTAACACTTGGGTTGACAGTGTCGCCTTTTCCTAAAACACAACAAACATGTTTAAATAAATCGCAAAGTATATCCATTGTGTAATATATCCCACTGTACAGACCAGGCATGCTTGGCTGATCTTGTTGTTGGCTTCCCTCAACTGATCCTGCAGTTCAGACTGGTTTTGAATACTCTCTGTCAGCTTCTGCTTCAGCTCTGCTGTTTGACTCAGCTTTGTCTTCTGAGTCTGTTCATCCAGACATATAACATGAACATTTGATTGGAATACAGTAATGTGGCATGTTTATAATTTTAGAACTACTCCTTATTAAATTTTCAGACCTCTGTAGCAGCCTGCAGTTTCTGTAGTGTTTGTTTACATTCTCCTTCTTGTCTTTTGGCTCTTAATTCAGCGTCTATGAGGGCATGCTTTAACTTGAACAACTCTGCGTCAGAACTGTGTCCCTCCTAAGCAAATGAAAAAAAAAAAAGGTAAAAAAAAACAATCCTGAGAGAACATATTGTCTACTTCTAAAGTCAATTAAAAAGTAACAAATATAAGACATTGTACTCTTGGCGCCAACTAGTTCTATGTTGATTAATCAAAAGGCCTATGATATAAAATGTGGTATCAAAATATGATACAAAACTACAAAAGAATACCTTTGGCTTCATTTTGAGGCCAGCACTGCTCAATCTGGGGTCTGTCCTGAGGAGGTCCATGTGGGAGTCCATCTTCTCGTGGGCCTCCTGAAGCCACTGCATCACTCCTGTCTGTCTGAAGGGACTTTGAACCCGTCCTGAGCGCAGACTGGATGAAGGCGATGGAGAGAAGGATCTTGGAGATACATTTGGAGCCAGATGAGACAGAGACTGCCACTTTCTCAGGCCTGGGTCAGTTTGTCTATAACTGCCGGAGCCTAAAGTTGAGCTAAAATACCATAACACTTTGATTAGAACAGTATGACCAACTGCTTCATATGTAACTAACCAAATAAGCAACTAACTGTGAGGTATTCTGAAAACTGCAAGTGCCGCAAAGGCTAGTCTATGTATTTCCAGACCAGGAACATGTCACATAATCAAATATATTTTTTCCCAGCGTAGACATCAAAACCTTTCTCTTGACCAATCTACTCAATTATTTTTTTGTTTTTTTAACACATCAACCTGTTAGTGTACTGTGCAGAATGTACACCAAATATTTCAATTAATGAACTCACCTTGTGTTGGACATGAATTCTGATCCAGAGACAGAAGCCATACCACACCATGCTGAAGACTATGAAATAAACCAAATGTATGCATTTCATGCATTTATAAAGCTTATCATACAGAATTGAAGAGTCTTACCTGTGCTGTGAGATTACTGTCCCACATGTCCATGTCCAACAGAGAGAAAGGACTGGCATTTCTTTCAGGTCTAAACATCGTTGAGCATCAGGCTACAAATGAGTCTCTTTTTCTGTCTGCATATTCCCAGTCCACTGCCACAGCGAGAGATTTTCACACAGAGGTGGCAGTTTGGGGCATGGCCCTATTCTTGGACCATGGTGTGTATTAATATTCCCATTGTTTGTTTCAGTCAGTAACCTGTTTTTTTTTTTCTTTTTATCAATAAATAGTCATGGACATGCTCATCCATAAAATTGTAGTCCATCTACTCTACAATACCTTTCTTTGGACAAAATCTTTTCTAGTTCACTGGAAACACGCACAGCTTGTAAACACTGCTTTAATTGCAGTGTTTAGTTCTTGAGGTGGTGTCCATGGAGATCTCTGACTCTGTACACAGGGAGGGCATTGTTGGGCTGGTGTGTGTCTCATCTTTGGGATAGTATCCACATTATATCACTCCTCTGCTGACTGGCTTGTTTAGCCATCCTGAAGTTTATTAGCAAGTTAACGTTAATAGCTGTTATGATGCTTGGTTAAACTGACTCAAACTCTGAATAAAGTAATGCGTTTATGAACGCTATTATGATCTCACTTCACAGACAAAAAGTAGCCCAATCTCATTTTCGTGTTTCTCAATATATAAAAAGTAGATCAGTCAGGGTTGCTAAGTTAAAATTCTCTATAAAATTGACCTCAAACATACCTGTAAAGTTAAACAAAAGTGGAAATGTTGATGTTTGCATGTTTTTCAACCACTGAGACACAGAGGCCAATGAATTTCCAGACTCTTATTTTGAATAAATGGCAACCGGACATTCTCTAAATCAAAGCCGGAAGTTGCTATCTAGACTTTAGCTTTAGCATACGAAGCTAGGGGGAGAAACTGATGTTTGGCAGAGATTAACATTTGTAAATCATACATAATTTGATAGTAGTCAAAGAGAGTCTTTACTAAGAAAACGTTAAGTACTTGCGTAACAGACAGTATTTGATGATAAGGTATGTAATGTATAGAGATGTAAACCCGAAGCTAATGCTAAACACACTTAGCACAACTAATTGCTCAAGCTATTTATTGTTTTTGCATAGAAACCCGCTTTTAATGATAGTGGGTTGGCTTAAAGTTGTTTATATTTTCACAGTATGTTGTAAAATGCATCGAGGTATTTAATTATTTTTATTTTATTTCAGAAATGGCTGCGGATTGGTTGGGTAGTTTTGTGTCTATAAATTGCGGACCAACTTTGGGAGTTTACCAAGGAGAAGTGTCATCTGTGGACCAGACTTGTCAAACCATTTCATTGAGGCAGCCTTTCCACAACGGGGTAAAATGCCCAGTCCCAGAAGTGACGTTCAGGTATATAAGATATAGTTTATTTTATTTATTTATTTGAGCAGTTTATCTGCTCAAAAGGAGTGGGCCGAAGCCAAAGGCTTTTGCGCGCCCACCCCAAAAGTAAAAACAATAACATTTCATTAAACAAACCATAAACAAGGGAACATATGGCAAGATATAGACTTTGGTTCTCGGGCTGTTCTTTGTTCCACTATCTAAAATCCTGTCTCCCTGTTTTCCAGCGCCATTGATATAAAGGACCTAAAGATTCTGGATTTTGGGAAAGGTAGTTCAAGAAATGGCACCTCTACAAATAAAAACACGACCCCAGTTGCTGTGCCAAAGGGTGACCCTAGAACAGTGGAGAAGGTCAACTCACCTCAGCACTTCTCAAAAAGCTATGGAGAGCGTCACTTGGAAGTACCTGGTCAACCAAAGGGATTCCGCAAAAGACACAATTCATGTGAGTGTGAGTTACAACAGTTTATTAATCTCATCAAGCAAGGCATGCATTATTGACACACAATTACAATATCAGAATAGGAAAGATTACCAGTGATAGTCAGAACGGTTTGCCAAACTGTAAAGGTTTTCGTGTGCAGAGAAATTCTCTGTAGTAGTAGCAGTGATCTAGGAGGTTCTGAGGGGATAATGTTTTCTTAAAGATACATGTACAAAAGGTAGAGATCAAACTTTCATTTATTTACTGGAAGTTGTGTTTTAATTGTGCATTTTTTCCCCATCAGGGTCATCCAGTAGTCGAGGTGTAAATCAAGTCACACCAAAGAAGAACGGAGTAAAAAATGGTGGCGGCCAAATGAAGCAGAGGGACGACGAGTGTTTTGGGGATGGTGTGGAAGACGGCCTAGATGCAGACTTTGATTTTGAGGGAAATTTGGCACTTTTCGACAAAGCTGCAGTTTTCTCCGAGATAGACATTTCAGAGCGCCGTAATGGAGCAAGGTCACGTGGAACGCCCCAAGACCAGACACCTACCCGATATCGCCATGATGAAAACATTCTGGAGGCCAAACCTATTGTGTACAGACAAATAGTAGTGCCTCAGCCGGGGGACAAGGAGTACTGCACTGGTGAGTGTTGTTTGGTCCATAAGTGGAGTGGACAATGGAAAAAACAAAAGAACTACAATAATGTTTTTTACAGATTCAGGACTCGTGGTCCCAAGTATATCCTACGAACTGCAGAAGCGGTTGTTGGCAGTTGCTGAGAGATATGGTCTCACACTAGACAGAAGACTGGAGATGACCGGTGTCTGTGCAAGTCAAATGGCACTTACACTGCTAGGGGGACCCAACAGGTAAAAAGCTGATCCTAATCAATACACTATTTAAACAAAACCTTATTCTTTGATATCTTATATGCATTATGTTATTTTTTTGGTTGTTGTTGTTTTGGTTTTAATCAATTGAAATGATAGTCAACTATGTGAAATGTTCTGTTTTGATATCTACACACTGTGATCGATTTATTAACAAATGCTTACTGATTCCAGGTTTACTCCAAAAAATCTCCACCAATGCCCAACAGTGGCTGTTCTTTGTGGCCCACATGTTCAGGGAGCTCAGGGCATCAGCTGTGGACGACACTTGGCCAATCATGAAGTTGAAGTTATCCTGTTTCTGCCTAATTTTGTCAAAATGCTTGATTGTGTGACCAGTGAGCTGACACTCTTCAACAAAACGGGAGGCAAACAGGTGTCAAATGTCAAAGGTAAATTTGTAATTTCTGATACTTGGGATATATAGAAAAAAGTGGAGTAAACTTACAAAGTATCGCCTAATAAGTTGCCCTATTCTGTTATTTTTACTACTTGGATCTATCAGTCAGGCCAGCCATGACCCTGGTGCTGTTGACAATATTTCATCCAAGTGTAACCAATGTTTGTTCTCACATCACAGATCTTCCAGACACACCAGTGGACCTAATCATTAACTGTCTGGACTGCCATGAAAACACATTCCTGATGGATCAGCCCTGGTACAGAGCGGCTGCAGATTGGGCCAACCAGAACCGAGCTCCTGTCCTCAGCTTAGACCCTCCAGTGAGTGGGCAGTGCCAAGCAGTGGAGGCCAAATGGTCTTTGTGTCTCTGCCTGCCCTTCTCTCTAGCTGACAGCGCTGGAAGAGTTTACCTGTGTGACATAGGTATACCTCGACAGGTATTCCAGGAAGTGGGGATAAAATACCATTCTCCGTTTGGGTGCAAGTTTGTCATCCCACTGCACTCTGCGTAATGGGAACAGGCGCTTGACATGATGAATGATTTATTGACTTTTGGGGTTTTGGAGCCTTATCTTCAATTTCTGCCTGTTCAAAAGTCAAATCTGTTAAAGTTCGAACTACATATTTGTAACAATTCTATGATACGGGACATGTCCCCTACATACAAGATCTGGTGTTGAAGAAATATTGTTGATGGTCCAAAAATGTCAGTCATTAATGCTATGTTCGTGATCTATTGATCTTAAAGACATAGAATTACATCAATAGACAATCTATTACTAGGTGAAATCTAAAAATTATACTTCAAGTTCGAAGCCAAAAATGTGATAATCGCGTATCCTGCCATACATTGTAAACTTTGTTTTGCAAATTATTATGCATTTCCATTTGCGCCGCTGTGAAAAAGGTGCATGTGAATAATACCACCCGTTCAGGCAGCTGCTTGCGAATATTGGTATTGAGAATTTTCTATTGTTTCTTTGGCTGCTAGAACAAGGGCTCTATGACACTAGTCATGTAATTATGGCAGTGCAAATCTTCTTTTTTTTTTTTTTTTTACTTGCAGCATAAACCTCTTGGCAGTTTGTTTCATTGAGGAAAGTATAGTTTTGTAATTGAAATGGATCAAAGATGTGAATGAAATATTTATTTGATTCAATGTCATTATAATGCAGAATTGAACTTGGCCTCATAACTACAATTATGCTGTATACTTACAGTTGCTTCTGTATGGCCTTAGGAAATGTCATCAGTCTTGATCTCAGAAGCTGATTTGTAATGTAACTGTTGCTGCTTTTTGGGCCCTTGTTGGAGTTGGGGGAGTCGGACCATGTTTATGTGTTCAGGATGTAAAAACGCACTTATGGCAAACTGGGTTACTGAATGGGTAATTGCAAATATTTGCTGAAGAGGCACAGTTAAATAAAACGTAGCTCCCACTCAAGTTGGAAATATCTCAGGTGGATATGAATGATAGTGGTTGGATTTCTGTTTGATTACAAGGCATTGGTTTTGTGGAAATAACTATGAAAAACAAAGGCCTCGTCCTTTTCCAACATTCCTCGGGCTTGATGCGTTTTGTCCCGTCTGTTGAAACAAGTCTGGCTTTGAAACACCAGCAGCCAGCGTTAGTGAATGTGCGTTTATGTCTTTGTCCGCCAGAGGGGTGTCCAAGCTACACTAACTTGGCTTTTCTTTATTTCCCTGATTGGCGCTATTTGAATTACTGTTTCTCCACAAACTGTGAATATTGTCTGACCTACGAGATGCTACAGTTGGTGAGGGTGGGGTTCGTTCACAATATAGTTACAGGTTGACTGAGTTTTTAGACCTGCAGAATGTTATTTAAGATCACCGCAACTTGACAGACGTGAGGTTCATTGTCCAGCGTTGTGTGCAAAACTCTGCAGTCCTTGTCAACTCTGCAAAATAAACCAATAAACAACCCAAACAGTCTCTTTACAAATCATTTCTTGACGTAAGGGGAAATTGCGTTCTAAAACGTGTATACAGCGTGGAAAAACAGCCCATACCCTATTTTTAGGCCGGTTTATCATTAACGCGCATGTGCGGTGTAAAACCAAGGTGGGGCAAAAAAGTTGAATGTTTCTGTCGGCGAAAGCAGCAAGAAGTGGGACAGGCATGAAGTAACTCAGTGAAAGTGGGCTGAACGACGAGGTATGGTTTGATTTCTGAGCACGATTTGGGTTCATGAAGAGCGTGGCTTTTTTTTTAAAAAAATTTTTTTGCGGCGTTTTGTTTGGAGTTGTTTATTTTTGCATTGCAGTTTTTGATGTAGAGCTTCACGAACATCTGAGCGCTTTTGGACTGCGGCTGTTGCGTCACATGAGATCTTGCACTTCCTTGCTGTGTTGAATTTTATGGCCCTCAGCTGATCGCCGCTGTAGCCGAATGGACCTTCTTCTACAAAGTCGCAAATGAGTCTCAAGCCACCGCCGATCAACTTGAATTCAGCACAACGCTGCGAATAGGTGAGTGAAATACTTCTTGCTGCAGCCAATCTAAATCCTTGATAATTCCTTGTTCAAACTGTGAGATTACTTGGATCATACGTGCTGGGAGCCTTTTTATTCAACTTTTTTTATTTAACATCAACTTCAATCATCACACCACTGTTTTCTTGCGTGTTCTGCCATTTCCTGATGTGCAACAGCTGTCTCTCTCCACACTGCTTGCTCACTTGGTCTATCTTTAAATTGTGCGTCTTGCAAAACAATGCATTAACATGGTAAACAAACTAAGAATTGCAACCAAACATCATTGTAAAAGACAAACTGACTAATTGCATAGTGGCATTTACAAAACGGAGGAACTGTTTATGTGGGTCTTCTCAGTTGGACAGTTTAACTTGCCATTCGTATAGTGTCAGTTTCAGGAAATAGATAATCATATGTGGGGGAAAGGCCCCACTGTACTAGCGCCCAGCACTGAACAAAAGTCGTCTGAAAGCAGTTTTTGTCTTTGAGAGCCCTCTGGCGAGAAGACGGTCCCCTCAATAACTTGACTAAAATGAATAGATGAAGCTTGAAGCCTCGGTGACACTGATGTCTGCTCTCCACTGTTCATGAGAAACTTTTATTACACTGTACTGGGGAATTAGTCAAATCATTTATAGAGGTTTTCAAACAGTGGGAACTTTGGACGGCAATATAATGTAGAACGCGGAATAAAAAAAAAAATCAACAGGCTTCTGCAAATGGGAAGTGCATAGACAATGGACAGTAGCAGCAGCACACAGACGTATGGAAATTCATGAATCATCACGTAGTATGAGTTAGTCAGACTTAAAACCAGGCAAAATGCTCACCCCAAAATGAATAAGACCATAGCAATGTCTCCCACACTGTCACTTCCTGAGTCTTATTTTAGATTCGGTCCTCTAAAGTAGTAGTGCCTCCATGATTGAACCAGAGGTGTGCTTGTCTAAATTTGACAATAGGTCAGTTTGTTGAGGTATTAAACAACTCATATTGCAAACATGTTGTATGGAAACCCCAGCAATAGCATCCCTTGAGCAGAGCTGAGTAGTACTTGGCTACAATTACTCAAGTACATGTACTTACTCTTTCTAATGTGAGTAAATATTTAAGTGGCTTAATTTTCAAAGATAAAATGGGTGTACTTTCCCGTACCCTTATTCATAATTATGTTTTTTCTATGCAATTATGGCATTTTCTTGGAGATATTTGGATTGTTTTGTTTCTTATCATCATTACTCACAGTGCTCAAGTAACATTCCAAGGACTTTATTTCCTTTACACTACAATTATTTGGGTCACTACATTTACTTTTAACGTTACTCTTACTTGATTCGTAATTTGGCTACTCTACCATACTCCTCCCCTTTGTAATGTTGCAGATGTTTGACACGTACCCTTGGAGGTTTACGTTCCTAATAATGTTGAAGTATTTTACCTCCAGATCCTGTATAACACAGAGATGTGGGCGGAGCTGTAAATGTTCAAAGAAGGCCAAAGATGTTTTTAACGTTCTTGTTCTGTCTTGCTCTGTGCTGTCAGGCTAATACAGTTCAGAGTAAATTACATCGACATCTACTACTTTGGAATGTGCTATTTGTTGCACGTAATAATTTTATATATTTTGCATGTTCACAACGATGCCAATTACTTCATGACTTCATATAGAATTAATCATTCATTTTTCATTCATTTATTTCAGGCAATGGGTAACAAAAAGAATATACAGTCCTGGTATACATTGTATACACATTGTGTACAGTAATTTCCTGACAATGAAAATAAGTACTTTATTTATAGTGCCAATAGCAATATTTGAAATTAATATTAATAATCTGCAAAAAGTGGTCTGAAAATATCAGCTCACATGATTTTATTTAATCTAATTTGTTAATGGAATGTGCCACCTCATTTTGATAAATGAGATTGAAAATTTACCTCATGAAGAAGAGATGCTGGTGTATGATTTTTTTGAATCCAAATTGTGTGACCTTATAAGATATTACAACGTGTTATTCTTCACCTTGAGTCTCTCTCTCTCTCTAAAACCCAAAAATCAGGTTAGAAATCTAGGAGTAATCATGGACTCAGACCTGAACTTAAACAGCCACATCATCAGCTTTTTATCACCTGAAAAACATTGCCAAGATCAGAGGAATAGTGTCAAAACCAGACTTGGAGAGACTCATCCATGCATTTGTCTCCAGCAGGTTAGACTACTGTAACGGCCTGCTCACTGTTAGACAGCTGCAGAACATCCAGAACGCTGCTGCTCGAGTCCTGACAAGAACCAGGAAATACGACCATATTAGTCCAGTGCTCCGGTCCCTGCACTGGCTTCCTGTCACTAAGAGAATAGAATTTAAAACAGCTCTGCTTGTCTACAAGTCGTTTCATGGTTTAGCTCCAAAGTACATTTCTGACATGTTAGAGCCGTATGAACCATCTCGGGCCCTGAGAACTTCAGGGAGGGGTCTCCTGGTGGTTCCCAGAGTCAATAATAAACACGGTGAAGCTGCGTTTCAGTTTCATGCAGCTACAATCTGGAACAGTCTTCATGAGGATGTGAGACAGGCCTCAACTCTGACAATGTTCAAATCTAGGCTGAAAACAGCTCTTTTTACCCGAGCATATGAAAACTGAAAGTATTTTATCTGCACTCTTGCTTTTTACTGTAAATGATTAATATTTATGCGGATGTTTTAATGATTGATTTGATCTGTTTTCTTGTAATTGTATGCAACTGTGAAGCACTTTGAATTGCCTTGTGTATGAATTGTGTTCTACAAATAAACTTCCATTACCATTTCCCCTCTTCAGCTTTACAAATATCATTAGATCAAAGCTTGGGACAGTTTAACTCTCTTGATGAAGCTCTCGAAACAGCATTGACGGGTCCATAGAGTCTGCTTCCAGTGACCTGCTGTTAGGATGCATTTACTGTCACACATCCTATCACTGTCACAGGATAACATCTGTGGCCTAAATTAATCAATTCCACATTTTCAGATTTTAATGTGTGTCACAAAAAGCTAGAATGTCTCTTAATAAAACTTTTTTATTTATGTAATATCTGTTATAAAACTGGACTAAACCTGGTCGAAAATGTATTTAAAACCGGTCTGAATTGAGACTGAACCTAGAAAATAAATAGCCTCAAAATACAGGGCTAAATCAGGGCTAAATCAGGTCTAAACAAGAAAGCAACCAGCCAGAGGCACCTACTAGAAATACCCTATGCACCATTAAAAAAGAAAAAGTTACCACCTGTCCTGGATTTGGATCATGTTTTTCTTTTTTTCTTTTTGTTCTTACCAAGTTGGGACTTTTTTTTCCAGGCAGTGTGTGGGATTTCTTAGTATTACCGTTCTTGCTGACCTCATGTGTTAGAAGTCAATGGGAAGGAGCAGTTATGTTGCTCAGTGCTATGTCGGGCTGCTGTTTTAGCCTCTTCCTGGGTCGTCAGGCGTGGGAACTGTTTCCGTTGGCTTGGTCCCTCAATACAGAACTCCAGCTGCTGTGCACCAGAGAAACCTCGGACACTCTGCTTTGACTCGACAATACAAAATAAAACTAATGGGTATTATCAAAAGCTTCTGCCAAAGCGCTGGCTCTTTTTGGCGGGAGATACGTAGATTTGTATTCTCAGATTATACCAAACTACTTGCACTAGGCCTATATTATTAAAGTCTATTTTACTAACATGACTCACATTATCCCACGTCATGCAAGCACTGGACAATGTGACCAAAAATGGACACAGCCTCTGAAAATCTCTGTCTCTGTAACTGAGTAAGGCCTATTGTGGTTAGAAATGTACAGTGCACATCAACCGCCTCAACATGAAGCAAATACTCCTGCTGACCTGTTGAATGTCCAGTATGCCCTTATTGATGACCCACCCATCCCAATGGCTCTCAAATTGTTCATAGCAAGTGACTCCTAAACAAAGGTCAAACCACAATTCAAGGAGTTTTAAATGTTGACTCAAAGAAATAACAAATGCAGAAGAAGCTGTCGATATACCATTAGTGACCATGTTTTTGGTCAGCTTATTTGGTACATACACATACCCATGAAATGTGCAGTTATGAGCAACAACCATCCGATAGAGATGTGTTTTGGATTTTCTTTATTTTCAACACTATTTATATTGTGTGTTTCAAATGCATTCAACTTTGAACATAAGGAATTATGAAGAAAAAAAAAAGTTTTATATTTTAAATTGTTCAAAATTGCCACCCTTTATTCTTGGCATTTTCTCAATGAGCTTCATAAGGTCGCCCCTGAAATGACTACATTGTGAAGCTTTTTGAGAAAAGTGTGCCAAGCAGTAATCGAAGCTTCTGGAGGATTTATTTCACCTTTTTTTTGTTTGGAACATATTTCCAAATGTGTTTGTTCATAAAATGTATTCTTAATTTAATTAATACCGTCAGTGAGAATCTACCATGATAATAGTCTTGAAATAACACACTTTTGACCAAAAAATACATTTAATCTAATCCTAAAATTACATTGCACTGTGGCTTTACTGTATGTTTGTGACAATGGTTCATAGAATCTCTGCAGTATTTCCTGGTTGAACCTAAAATATGCTGTGCAGCATCATATTCAAATGTGTGTGCGTGTGTGTGTTAGTATTAATTTATAACTTTTCCAGCCCATGGTTTCTATGTAAATTGACTGCTGCCCTGTGTAATGGAAAATGTCTTTCTCAGTTGTGAAAGTCCAAAATATCAACGGGTTAGTTCTGCTATTTGTATCAGAGTTAATTTTAGCCTCCATCTGCTTCTGACTTGACTCAAATTTGTCTTTCAGCTATGTCCGATTTAGAGTTACCTTAGTGCACGTTTTCAAATGTTTTTCCTTGCGAGATAAATAAGTACTACTACTTTAAAGAAGTATTCATATTGGCTACTGTTGCATTATAAAAATGTCTCTCTTTTGCGCATCTTCTTTAATAACCACTTAACGACTGAATTAATTTCCAATTATAGAAAAAAATATATTATCAGTGTTTTTGCTTAGCACATAGTACAGCTATAGTTTTAGGTATGTCGTTAATTAGCGACAACAGGCATACATACATACAGCAGCTGCTGCTGCTTTCATCATCACTTTCATCAATATATATATATATATATATTGCAAATTATATTATAATTGCACATTATTTTCAGACGGTGGAACTCTTGTTTGTGGTCCAATAGGTCCACCTTGTGGTCGCTTTTCATACAACATGAACGGTTTCATTTTGTTCCGTGTAAAATAAGGGATACATTTTTTTTTTTAATATATCCTTGTATGTTGTTACAATGATTATAGAAATTCAATAGAATGGCATGTTCTAAAAAACTTTTCAGCACTGTAATAGATCTAAATACTACTAAAATGTGCTCACTGTGGCCGTATGCATGCCACCAGAACCAGATGGCTATTGCAGTTTTCCATTATGGCCTGACGTTGCTAATTCACGACGTACCTAAATCGTCAAATAACAACAATATCCATCACACGAAGTTCATTCCAATAAATAATCTAAAGATGGAAACAACGAGCAGCTACAAAATTTTATTTTAGCACAACTCAACTTACATTTGAAGATTTAATCGAAGTTGCAGCCTCGATTTGCAGAAATATAATTTGCGCTAAGTAGCTACCATGACCCGGACCTGGTTCCTTCTCTAACCGGTCCTGCGATAAATTAGTGCTTGCAAAAGGTTTCTAGGTACGGCATGGATGTGGGCACGCATCAAGGGAAAACATGCATTATTTCAGCCACAGTCTTGCAAGAAGAGGTATGGCACTAATTAGCGACACCTGGCGTTATCAGAGTGACCATCTTTAAAAACACTCTTTGAATCCTCGGCCTTGGCACAGGCAAAAAACATTCTCAAAGAACCTTCTCGTGTGCTGTTTAATGAATACGAGCTTTTACCATCAGGGAGACGATATCGGGCTATAAGAGCCACAAAACACCGATACAAACACTCTTTTATTCCTGTGTCGGTTGCTCTTCTTAACAAGTGCAGTTAACACTTGTTAGGCCTTTTATGTTCTCTTATTGCCTGATGTTACACTGGGCAACATTGTGGCCTTAATGTGTAACACATTCTGTTGTATTGTGATTGTTGTATTGTGATTGTTATGGCGCAGCCATATTCCGCTGTTGAAATTATGCCGAACGAGCTGACTGTTGTCCTTTTTGTACTTTGAATATATTTAATGCATCTTTTATATATTGCTATTGTATGAACCACAGCATGGAAGTCCAAGACAAATGTCCCTATGGGACATTAAAGTATCTTATCTTATAATTCTGCTACAGTATATAGTTACTCACTTCTTCCACCAACTAAAACTCCTTGGATTACCATTATTCTACAAGTACTACCATTTCTGTTTCTCATGCAAGATGTTTTCATTAAATGTAAACATAAAATAAATGTTTTCCTTTTACAGGTGTGTGTGTGTTAGTTCGCTCTGATGGTGACAGTCAAAAGAAACCAGTGAGTGGGTTCCCCTGCCTCAGTATGGCCGAGGTCCAGGTAAACACAGCTTTATGGGCTAATAAAACTAAAGAGAGGCCCCTAGATTTAAGTGTTAATGTACATACTGTGTTTCCCCGTTGGACAACAGGCTCCATGGCCACAGGGCACTGAGTGTGTGGCCAGATACAACTTCAAAGGCACTTCAGAGCAGGACCTACCCTTCAACAAAGGAGATGTTCTGACAATCATTGTAGTTACAAAGGTAAAACTCCTGATACTGTGTAAAAAAAGTCAAATAAAACATGTATTATGTGTATATTTGTTTTATTGTGATTTAGGACCCAAACTGGTATAAAGCTAAAAACGTGGCCGGTAAGGAGGGAACCATTCCAGCAAATTATGTCCAGAAGAGAGAGGGAGTGAGAGGCTGTAAACTGAGCCTCATGCCGTAAGTCTAACATTTTTGTTGAGATGTCTTTTAATTTATTCCTGTCGGCCTCTCCCAAAAATCTAAATGTTTATGAGCTCACAGACCAAGCAGAGCTCTTATGAGTGGGTGGTATAATGTTCACTATAAATGCTTTGGGGGGTGGTGTTGAATGGGAGACTAGAAAGCGAGATACAGGACTAGGATATACTCTTATCAATCCCAAAGGAGATTTAGTTTACCAACTGGTTAAAACATTTTGATTAACACATCGGTGAATAGCAGTGAGTTTCCTTTATAAAAGCGGTGGTAAAATTATCTGGTGTCACAGGATAAATTATAGGGACATGATAAATGGGACAGGGCAAAGAATAAATGCAGTTCTCTCATTTGACACTTCCTGTGGTCCGTGGTGTCTTAGTTTTATCTAAATTGAAGTCCAATAAATACAGATCCTCCTCTAAATGGGTAGTTTATGTGTATCTAGCTTAGGATATTCACCAAACCAGTGAGATACGTCTAAGATAAGTTGCCAGTGGTGTCTTTCTCATGCTGCTTGACTGGTGATGGCGCTGCAGTTACAGTACATGAGGGCAGACCACAGGCAGGTCAGACTGTGGTAACTGCAGAAGACTCGAAACTGTTTCAAGCTCGAGTTTTGTGCAAATGCAGCACTGTTTCCTGTTTCACATCAATCTAAGACATTCAGTAATCTTTTGATTTACCCACAAAAGAATTCTGCATGTGCACTTGTATTATAATTAGAGACCAAATACTTAGATAAGATCCGTATCTCAGCTCAGACTACATTGGCGTATGTTAAACACTACATTGTTTATTTTAAAATGGAAAACTTAAACCTAAAATAAAAACAAACAAGTAGGTCTAATTGAGGAGAACACATAACTTTAACTAATCTAGCACAAAATTTAAACCAAAGAATTTTGACTTCATGAGTAATAGACAGGCCTAAATCAGGACTCCACCAGGGCTAACGGTGACAAAGCTGTGGTCTGCATGAGTCTAGATTTGTACAATTTGGCACAAAGCTACTTCCTATTATCATGTAGCACTGTATATTGTAGGTTGAACTGTGGGATTCACTGTCTTCTCCATTCCCAGATGGTTTCATGGGAAGATATCTCGCGAGCAGGCTGAGCAGCTGCTTCACCCGCCAGAAACGGGTCTGTTTTTGGTGCGCGAAAGCACCAACTTCCCCGGCGACTACACCCTGTGCGTGAGCTGCGATGGCAAGGTGGAGCATTACCGGATCATCTACAAAAACGGCAAACTCACCATTGATGAGGAGGGCTTCTTTGAAAACCTCATGCAGCTTGTGGAGGTAGATATGTTTAGCTACTGTACTGTAAATATATGTACGGGAAAGGGCGCAGAAAAACTGTTCTAAAGTGTAAAAAGCACTGTGAATTAATTTAAAGTATAAATTGGGAAATCTTTTTACCAAAGCTGGTTAGTAATGGGCTTATTGAATTCATACAACTTAAGCCGGAAATAGCCTTGTCCTTTGACATTTCAACCGTTCATATACAACAATCACGTCTTTTCAACTTGATTCATGTTTTTCAAGGGGCTAAAATTTAGACTTCCATATTTGGTTTAATATGCTGTTTATTTATGTCTCAATTACAACATTGCCAAAAATGTTTACACCACTCCCAATCTACAGTTGACTCCTAATATTATGACTTCTGGGTACCCTACAGTGTGCTACATTGAGATTAACGTGGTAAATTTCCTGTGCTGCTTGTATGTCTGAGCTGCCTCTCGACCGCATGCAGTTCCTGGAACAAATAATGAACCGGAAGAGTCAAAGAGGAAGAGTGCAGAGAATGCTGAGCTTCAGACTTTTAACCTCAAACAGACAAAGTCCTCCGGTGTAAAGTGCTAAATTTAAATTCTTAGGCTAAGGTTGTGACACGATTATACATTTATAAAATTAAAATGCTCAAAAACCTTGTACTATGTCAGTGTTTAGCGTTAGTAGCCCCCTGTTGGTCATTATGAAGCATTGCTTGCTCCAATTCCATTAACTCTTACTATTGTAAAACAGTGGTAGATTTGCCTTAAAAACATTATAACATGTTCTGTTTTTGCTTCTGTGTTGTTACAAAGCACTATACCAAAGACGACGATGGCCTGTGTACAAAACTCATCAAGCCAAAGGTAGAAGAGGGGGCTGTGGCTGCTCAAGAGGAGTTTTCAAAAAGTAATGCAATAGATTTCTACCACTACCATACATTCAACTATTCATATATGTAACTTAATGTGATATTATCCAATTGAACACAGGTGGCTGGTCACTGACCAGAAAAGACCTTGCACTGCAGTCTGTTATTGGAAAAGGAGAGTTTGGAGGTGAGTGTTGAACTTTATTATTTATTATTTCATCACGAACAGGACAGCAACCTTTCCAACTTTGCAGATGTCATGATGGGAGACTACAGAGGGACCAAAGTGGCTGTAAAATGCATCAAAAACGATGCAACAGCACAAGCATTCATCGCAGAGGCTTCAGTTATGACGTAAGCAAGATCTGCCCAGTAAAAAATAGTAAAGTAAAAATACATTTCTCTTATAAGTGACATCATGGCAACTTTTTTTAGGCAACTTCGACATGAAAACCTGGTGCAGCTCCTGGGCGTGATTGTAGAAAAGGATGGGAGTCTGTTTATAGTAACTGAGTTTATGGCCAAGGTAATCTAAAAACAAACAAACATATTAGGCAGTATTACAAGATCAAGTTCAATGGAAAGAATGCATTTTTAATCTGTGTCACATTTGTATTTTGGCCTGTTTTTAGGGCTGCCTAGTCGATTATTTGCGTTCCAGAGGTCGGACGGTGCTCGGTGGTGACTCTCTTCTTCATTTTGCACTGTACGTATAATGGTTTATTTTTAATTGTGTTATAGCACATGATAACAGCACTTTAGGTGTATTGACAGAGATATTTTATAGCTGTTAAAATGGTAGAAGTTGTGACTACTTGCTAAATTCAATGCAATTCCCTTAAACACTCAGAAATGTCTGTGAAGCCATGGCTTACCTTGAGGACAGCAACTTTGTCCATCGGGATTTGGCAGCTCGTAATGTCCTCGTATCGGACGACAACATTGCCAAAGTCAGTGATTTTGGTTTAGCTAAGGAGGCCTCATCTATTCAGGACACTGCTAAGTTGCCCATCAAGTGGACCGCACCAGAAGCTATTAGAGAAAAGGTAAAACTTAGCTTTTTACTGCAAAATGAATATATATAAATATATATATATATATATATATATATATATATATATATATATATAATTATTATATTGATGACACTATTCAAAACAGAACTTTTCCACTAAATCTGATGTTTGGAGCTACGGCATTTTGCTTTGGGAGATATATTCTTTTGGCCGAGTACCCTATCCAAGGATTGTAAGTTTGATCATTTTTCATGCTTTTGGTTCCCAATATTATAATTACAGTTCATATATTATATCGTTTTTTTTTTCCAATTTTTGTTTTGTTTCTCCTGCAGCCTTTAAAGGACGTTGTACCTCGAGTTGAAAAGGGATATAAAATGGACTGTCCAGATGGCTGTCCTGAAGTAGTGTATAATGTAATGAAACAGTGCTGGAACATCAATCCCGCTGCACGACCAACTTTTTGGAAGTTAAAGGAGTGGCTTCAACATATAACAGGAGAGACTGGGAAAAAATAATCAAAATGTGACCAAATGTATTCCTTTTATTTTTTACAAATAGGACTTTTTGAATTGCTGTTTTTATTACAGAACCAATCATTTGTCTTTTTGTCATCATTGTCACCACGTCACTCTTTGCTCTGTTTTTAGGAGTAAGCAATCTTGGTGAATCAATATTTGATACAAAACTGATTTCATTATTTTTTTGTATAAAGATTGTCGTTTGTGGAAACAGATTTTGGTACATTTTACATGTCATAATACGTTCCATTAATTACCATAAGTTAATTCACTGTAACCATAAAATGTGTTTATTGGAAAACTGTAAGGTCAGCATTTGAACTCCTCCTATCCCAAAACAGGAACTTTGACTTTTCTACAGATGTAACACATTGTTTTTCTTTCAAACAATTTGCTATTTTTATGGCCTACTTTCTATGTTTATGGAAAAGGATTTTCGAAATGGATGTTTGTTCTAACATTAAAATGCTTATTTTTCAGAGTTCGCCTCTATGACTGATACTTTCTGTAGTTTAAATGTGAGCCCAATACGCTTCTGATAAAATATATCATGGTGCGTTTGCAGTTAAAATATGATTCCCCCTTATTTTATTTAGATTATATTTTATATTCTAAAAATATTAAAGTGTATGTTTCAAAACAATGTATAAGATATAATCATTGATGTGGAACGTGAATCAAAGCCACGGGGGACTTGTTTACTTGTTGCACAGACTCGAGTGTCACAAACGTTGCCTGAAAACAGATGGCAAAGGCGTAACGGCTGGATGCGACGGTCAAACACCTAGCCGCAAGACACAACTAAAGTTATCTCTTATATCAATAATTGTCGATTCCTCGGATGGATAAGGAGGTGGATGTCTTTTATCGAGAGCTCCCCAAAGTGGTAAGTAAACTCTAAAGGTGAAACGTTAACAGCTTACGCACAGGAAAGTTCGATACAGTTACAACAAATGCGGCTAATGCTAAGTTGCTTACATCAGCGGGTTCTTTCCGGTCACTAGGAGCTGCACGCGCATCTGAATGGCTCTGTGAGTTTCCAAACCATCGAGAAACTCCTCCGCCGCAAACCACAGCTTAACATCAAGCACAACATGACAGCCATCGGCAAAGGCCAGCGCAGGACCTTGGACGAGTGCGTAACTATGTGATTTCATGATCAAAGTTAATTATCAAGACGTAAGCAATTTAAAGGTCTTTTTGCATTTAAACGTCTAACACTCCCACAATGTTATATTTTGATCTGCTACAACAAATGGAAAATGAGATCTAGTTCATAATATACAACACATCTGCAGGTGTTTTCAGGTCTTTAAGGTCATCCATCAGTTGGTAGACTCCGAGGAAGACATCTTAATGGTACATGTCTTTTTAATCAAAATAGATATTCAAAGCTCTTTCACTTGGGTCTTCAAAGAGAGGCCATTCATGACACCCGCAGTGATATGATTTTCCAATGATTGCAGGTTGCCACAGATGTTATAAAGGAGTTTGCAGCAGATGGGGTCAAGTATTTAGAGCTCAGAAGTACTCCTAGAGAGGAGACGACTACAGGTATGTCGATTTACCTAACTGGTTCATTTTCTTTATAATTATGCATATTTACATTGTGCGTTGTCCAAAGGATTGTCTAAAAGAAAATATATTGAAACTGTTATACAAGCCATCCAACAGTGTAAAAAGGAAGGAGTGGACATTGATGTAAGGCAAGTTCTGGCATGAGAAATATTTTCAATCATGTGCCATAATATACATATAGCACTAACTTAAATTCTTTGACTTTTTGATTGAAGGTTTTTGGTGGCCATTGATCGGAGGAATGGGAGTCAAGTCGCCATGGAAACGGTGCAGCTGGCTGAAGAGTTTCTGCTCTCCTCTGATGGTTTGGTCATTGGCATCGACCTCAGTGGCGATCCAACGGTCAGTGTCGTTACAAATGTGTAGAATTTACCTTGGTGAATCAATGGACGCGCAAATCTTTCCACTATTTATCAAGGAATACCATGTTGCTGGGCTCCACTTACAGTAGTGTTCAAAATAATAGCAGTCCAACACGACTAACCAGATTATTCAGTTTTTTGGTATAAATCATAGAACTACATGGACAACAATTTACCAGTAGGTGCAGTAGATTCTTAGAAACACAGACAGACCCAGCATTCATGGTATGCATGCTCTTACTTCTGTGCAGTTGAATATTCAATTGAAAGGGGTGTGTTCAAAATAATAGCAGTGGGGAGTTCAATTGGTGAGGTCAATCATTCTGTGGAAAAACGGGTTCGAATCAGGTGGCCCTTATTTTAGGAAGTCAGCACATGTTATACATGCATTTCACTTTGAAATCCTGAAAAAAAAAATGAGTCAAAGACATTGTTCAGAAGTACTGTGTTCTTTTGTTAAAAGGTTGATTGGAGGGGTTAAACTGCTAAAATGATCTCCAACGCGTTAAAATGGAAAGCAAAAACACAGACCCAGAAGAAAAATGGAAGACTACCATTCGAATGGATCAAACAATAGCCAGAAAATGGGAAAACTACTATTCGAATGGATCGAACAATAGCCAGAACTCCAAAGGCTCAGCCAATGATCAGCTCCAGGATGATCAAAGAGTCTGAAGTTACCTGTGAGTACTGTGACAGAAGACGCCTGTGTGAAGCTAATCTACTTGCAAGAAGCCCCACTGTTACAAAAAAGAGACATGTGCTGAAGAGGATACAATTTTCAAAAGAACACATCATCTGGGCGAAAGAGAAATGGAGAAACATTTGGTGGACTGATGAAAGTAAAATTGCTCTTTTTGGGTCCAAGGGCTGCAAACAGTTTGTCAGACGACCCCCAAACTCTGAATTCAAGCCATAGTCCACTCTGAAGACAGTAAAGCATAGTGGGGCATCATGTATGGGCATGTTTCTCTAACTATGGTGTGGGGCCTGTTTATCGAATACCAGGGATCATGGGTTAGTTTGGATATATCAAAATACTTGAAGAGGTCATGTTGCCATAATGCTGAAGAAGAAATGCCCTTGAAATGGGTGTTTCAACAAGACAATGAACCCAAACACACCAGTAAGCAAGCTAAATCTTATTAAATCTAAATTAACTTCATGGAGTGGCCTGCCTAATTCCCAGACCTCAATCCCATACAAAACTTGTGGGGTGGCATCAAAAATGCAGTTTCTGATACAAAACCAAGGAATTGTGGAATGTTGTCAAAGCATCTTAGGCTGGAATACCTGACACGTGCCAGAAGTTGATTGACTATTAGAAAACTGGTCATACAACTAAATATTAGTTTATTGATTCACAGGAAAGCTAAATCCTATGGGGAATTTTTTTATGTAGTACATAAAAGCTTGTAAAGACAAATGCAGACTATTTAACAGCCCAATGTTCCATCCATCCATCCATTTTCTCCCACTTGTCCGTTGCCGGGTCGTGGGGGCAGCTGTTGGAGCTGCCCAAATCACATTGCACCAGTCCCCTATGGCTCCTCCTGCAGGTGGTGGGTCCACGGAAGGAAGCCCAATGTTCATTTTTTAAAATGTTCTACAAAGTACTTGAAGAAATCATTTCTCTTCATGTTTTGATTTAGAAAACCATGGGCAATGCTTCCAATGCATCGAAATAAATCTATTTCTATTTTATATCTATTTGGTTTTTAAAACACACTTATTTTCACCACAACTGTAAGTTGTACAATCTTCTTTGATTTCAGGTCGGTCATGGGAGAGATCTTATTCCTGCACTACAAAGGGCCAAGAACAGTGGGCTCAAGCTGTCGCTGCATCTCTCAGAAGTACTCATTGCAATACGATAGTCATGGTCACCGAACCGTAAAAATGCAATATTAACAATTTGTTACAGGTGCTATCACAATACGACGAGACGGATTTGCTGTTAGATATCCCTCCTGACAGGATCGGTCATGGCACTTTCTTACATCCCGAAATGGGTGGATCTCAGAACCTTGTTGACAAAGTGGTGCAGAAAAAAATACCACTTGGTAAGTCTTTTGATCTGTAATACAGTCAGTCACTAGAGTGTTCAAGTTGATTTCATACTCTATTTTATGCTACTGCAGAGCTTTGTCTGACCTCAAACGTTAAAGGACAAACTGTGCAGTGTTATGATGAGCACCACTTCAAATACTGGTACAAGATGGGGCACCCAGTTGTGATCTGTGTAAGTTTGCCCCACATTGACACATGTCTGTAGACAAACCATACAAATCACTGGTATTTTTTGTTTTATCTAAAAAACATTTGTTACATTTCAGACTGATGACAAAGGAGTCTTTGCCACAGACTTGTCTCAGGAATATAAAATGGCTGCTACCACTTTTGGCCTAGATTGTGAAGCCATTTGGAAGCTCTCAAAGCAGGCCATCGACTATATCTTTGCACCCGACTCTGTGAAACAGCAGCTGAAGCAAAGGTGGAGAGAATTACAACCAGAGTTTAAATGAGCCTTTTCTAGATGATCTAATCGACTAAATACCTCACTATACCTTAACTTATTTAACTTTTTAGATAAAATTAAAAGGGAGAAAAAAAAAGGTGATTAACAGCACTCAAATAGTATTCAAGTGTTTAATATAAGTGTGTGTTTTTTTTATCACAACTTTTAACTAAACCTGATAACAAAATACAGTATTATATTTAACAAAATTAAAACCTTTTTTGTTTTCCAAATTACTACATTTATGCAACGGTCCCAAGGTTCAGTCCATTGCATTTACATTCACGCCCTCTTCCCAAACTTGCTATGTTTGTCCTTGTTTTTCTTGAACTTGCCGTGATGCATCTCCTTTTTCTTCATTTTTTCATGCTGAGGTCCTTCATTGTTCATGGCTCTTCCACCTTCTAGTTTCCGCTTCTTATCACTAAAAAAAGTAAATTCATGAGAAAAGATGCCACAATTTATACATTCCCTCTCAATTTTAATGTCTGTACCTTTTGATGCTCACGACAGCGGTGTTTCCTCCTTTTTTTAACGCCTGGTCCCAGTCCTCATCCTCTCCTCGTATCCTATACCTGTGGGTGCCAATCGTTTAAAAAATTTGAAGCCTAGATCACCACATATAAAAAAAGCAATACTCACTCTTGAAGATCCAGGTCTTTCACTTTTTCTAAATCTTGCTTGTGCCTTTCCTCAAACTCTTTGGCCGCTTCATTCTGTTGAGGAAGCAAAATATGGCATACATGAATACTATCAGCCATTGTATTACCAGTTTTCTTTTATAATGGTGGTTGGTTTCATACTGTTTTTTTTTTTACAATTTTACATGTTATGCTTTAGCTCTGCTGCCCAACATGTCCCATTAGGAGACTCCAGGACTCAGTTATAATATGGTGCTGGGTTACCAATACACTTTTTTTTTTATACTAAACCACACATACCAAATCCTCATTAAGGCTGCAGACTGTAGGCTCCATAGCTACTTCTTTAGTTGTTGACATCTGTGCTTCAATTGCTTTCTCCTGGACACTGGTCAACACCTGCGGGAAACCATATTAACTATAATCACTCCGGATTTGTCAAGTAATGCTGTATGTCTGTCTTAAAAACAATAAAAATCAACTCACTTGCACAAATCTTCGGATCAGACGGTTGAACAGGCCCATGAGCTGTGAACTTGGAAGGTCTATTTCCTTTTCCAACTGGTCCACTGATTTGTGTTGTAGTCCTATCCCCATAAGTAAAGCCTGGGGGGAAAACAAACACAATCAATACAAGAACAAGAACTAGTAGTACTTGTAAAGAGGCCTAAAGTAAACTCACGCTTTGAGCAGCCGTCATGGAGAGGTCTCCAAGTTGCCTGAGGAAAAAGATGCGCGCCACTGACGGGATTAGGTCCATGATTAAGTGATAGTCAACCATGCTTCTTGAATACAACTCCAGGCGTTTCAGGTCGTAAGGAGTGAAATACAAAGCAAGTTCAGAATTGTCCAAGACTGTCAAGGCATAAAAAAAAGGAAAATAGGTTAAAGCATAATATCTACAAATAAATCGGAAACATAAATCCTCGTTAATTGTGGTTTTGTGATATTATTGCAGTGTTTTTTAATAAGCAATACAAGATGAAATGTGTAGCAGCTATGATATTTTGGCAGCTTGTAGAATGTTAAACTTTTATGAACATTTATAGAGAGAACCCTTACCGCTGGTCTTTTCTTTGGTCTTCTTATTCTGAAGGATGCTAAGAGCCAGACCTGGGCGAAAGTTACTAAACTGGTAGGACAGAAGTGACAAAAAGCGCCGGCGGAAATCTAAAAAACAGAGCAGCCTTGTATACCTTCTATACTGTACATGATTTATAAATTTTTTTTAACATGGCAGTTGATATAAAGTTTACCTGTCCAAAAGGCAGTCAGCCACTGGCTCTGCTCTGGGGTTTCATCTGTGTTCAGCTCCTTCAACATCACACAAGAGTGCTCTCCTGTCAGGTCGTTCTGTTTGGGACCAAGAATCAGAACATTTTACTGAGGTGAAAATTTGAACAGCAGTACTCAGAGGTGTTAATGATGTTTTTTTTTCTAACGTAGCTGGTAAATTATGGCAAATGTTTAGACTTTATTTAACACAATAATGATAAAATAAAAAATAATTCTTACAGGTGTTTGTCGAAGATACACTGGAGTGTAGCCAGCCTTCTTCCAAAACCTGCCATTATTGCACAGAATTAATCAAATGTATTTGTGTAAAATATACTCTTGCATTAAAAATAACACTCACTTGAGCAGTTTTTCAGTGAGACCATAGGAGACCCCAAGATAATCCAGTTTTTCAGCTCTTCTTTCACTCAGCTTCAGCAGCAACGGAGGCAGCTCCTTTCTGGGAGTGATCACCTCCTCTAGAAGACTCACAGCCTACATATAAACCAACAATACTCATAGTTAAATATTTATCAGTATGAAAATTTAGAATGAGACCGAGTTTATATCGCACCTCGCTGTTAACTGGAGTGATTTCTTTATGGTTTGATAGGGTGTCATCATCCATAGTTGGAAACTTGCCCTCATAATACATCTGAAGGAGTTGGAGAGCTCTAGATCCATATCCCATCTGTTACACAGATAACAAAAACAACTGTTCAGATGAGGCAGCTGTTTTTATCCTGAACAACACATCTGTATACACACTTTTCATTTGCAACCAAGTAAAAATATCGGGCTATATTTGAAACTTGTATAACCACAAATAAATAATGAAAGCTTACCCCTTGGTAGTCTGGATTAACAGCTATTCGCACCACTCTTCCGCCTGACAGACTGCCGAAATCCATGTCTTGGAACTGTTATAAGTTAGAAATTTAGATAAATGAAAAGCTTTAACTGACAAAAATGTAGAAATGTGTACCTGCTCTGAGACAGTCCAGGGAATCAGGTCCCCAGACGCTTTCTTGCCTCTTGATAGACTGTTAAGGATGGTCTGCCGTGAAATTTCTCCTTCTAGGCACACCTGGATGGTTGTAAAACATTAAGAGTGATTTCTATTTGAAAGGAAAGCAAAACGTCTGCCATAGCAACAATAGCAATTAAATATAATCAATCTGGTGGTTTAAACCAATCGATTATGTCTCCATCACGTCTTTGGCTCGACAGCAGGAATACGCAGTGATTCTATTTTGATGGAAAAAATGTGAGGCTGCCAAAAATAGATTTGCTTAAAAGGTGTTAATAAAATGCGTATTAATACCTTCACAAGCACATTGTTCATGGCCTATTAACATCTTTTAAATACTTTACTCTTATAGATTGCTTATAAAACACTTATTGCTGGGTTGCAGGTCCTAGAATGTGATGATGTCACCGGACCCAGCGTGGGGCAGGAGCCAGTTTTTCCTATTAACAGCATTACACTTTCACAAGTCATAGCTCAAAAGAAAATGTATGAATTACAAAAATGATCATTAGTATCAGTCACTGGGTCCAAGATCGCTCTGTAAAAGACAAAACATTTCCTCAAAAACTAAATATTTTTTCTCCATATAATAGTATTGGCCTTTAGAACGCTGTGATGTCACCAGCAACAGCCAGATTAGTCATGATGATTAATGCCTCATTAATAGTTAACGTGCACACCTTAATATAAAGCGTAACAGAAATACTCTTGAAAGATTTGCCAACACTTGCTTGCCCTATCTGACCCAGTCGCTCTTCTTTATTTAATAAAACTGGACTGAATAATAAATATAATATTACAGCAAATCATTACAAGTCCTGGCTCAGGTCTGGAGCGGAGCATTGGTCAAGTCTCAAGTCCCGAAATATGCGACTCAAGTCAAGTTGTATGACTCGAGTCGGCCACCTCTGTTACTTAATACTTAGCCTACCATCATTATTATTTGTTAAGAATTAAAGCAGTAAAACAAATTCAACGGTTTGGACTTTGGGAATGACTGGGAGAGTCTAAGTACCTGGATTACTGCTAGAACCTCTGGGAGGGAGTTTTGTGTTGGAGGCACTGGAGGCAAGAGGCAGAAGAGGTGATGAGCCGGAGCATCGGACAACATCTGCAGGTCGTTGGGAGAATTCTACAAACAAAAAGAGTCAGTAGAGTGGTTCTTAAAACTTTTCATTCCAAGAATTACTGAAGACCAAATCTGTTCAATATGCGGTGACCATACGTCCCGAAAAGGATCCCAGTCCCGGATCATAAGTAACTGCCTGATTTAAGACCAACACCCAGACCTCTGTTAAGGCTGGTTATTATTGTCTGAGAGAGTGCTAGAGCACATGCGGTTGCCCTGTGGTGCTCCATCCCGCACCCAGGTCTGTATACCGGTCTTTTAGGCTACAGACGTGGCAGCACAGGTCATTTCTGCAGATAATACACATACATGTACAACAGTTTGGAATCACTGAACTATTTAAAAGTGTACCTTGTAGTGTGATGCCACGTACAGAGCCATTAACCGCTGCAGAAACGCCTCGGATGCTTTGTGATAACAGAAAAGCGTGTCTCTGTTCACATAATAGCTAGAAAAGGAGTCAAGACCAAAACCATTCAAAGAATTGTAAAATAACAGAGAAAAGTGTCTATCAAAAATACTATATTCTAAAATACCAATAATTGTATTAATCAATAAAGATCACATTCTTCTTCAAGAAAGTTCAGTAGGCAACAGCAGATATGACAGTTTGAACAAAATAACACCACTTGCTAAAAAGAAAGTTGATGATATAAAAGATACAGGTCACAAGACTGTGGAAGTGGGCAGCCTGATATAAGCCTGGGGATGTTAAGACAGTCGAGACAGAGCAGATCGTTTAACCACTTTTCCACTGCGTCGCCTGGTGCATATCGAATCGACTCGTGCAGAGATACTTCGTGAAGGGAACGAACTGAAAGAAAACACAAGTCATACATATGTATTAGTATTATTACAACAGAAATGTGTTAAAATAAGAAAAAGTACTCACCTGCTGCTAATCGTGCAGTGTTAGTGTTCTTGTTTTCTGCTGATAAAGTCTGCTGGCTGTCTGCACTCTGCTGTCTCAACTGCTGAATCAGTTTGAGGGAAAGGGAGCGGCCTGTCCCTTCATACCTACACAGTTGCAAAGGATTTTTAATTCATTTAAGCCAATAAAAACAGTGCCATTATGAAAATGTGTTTTTTTACATTTCACATTACCCATTAATTGTGGAAGCCATGAAAACCAGATAGGGTCCCATTAGTTTCTTAACCAAAGGCAAAGGAATGGCGGCCGCTTCATCAATGACAAGTAGTTCAGCTTGGCCCAGCTTCACTGCGTCCCCAGGGTGGATGTACTGTGGGGTGCCAAAAACAACAAGGTCACAATTGTGTGTTTAAAAGAAGAAGTTGCAAGTAAAAAAAAAAAAGAAAAGAAAAGAGTTTTACCTGGATGGTCTGTCTGTGCTCTTTGAAAACGTTCACTCGAACAACAGCTTTATTGAATTCTGGGTTTAGTGACTGGATAATTTCATAGTCAAGATGCTCCTACAAAACACAGAGTGTACATAAAAGGTATAGATGTGCAGTTACACATTAAAAGTAAAAAATGTATGAACACAATCTACCTGATACTGCAGAGCGTCAAATCCCTTAAAAATAAACTCAAACATTGTGTGGAGGTTGTCAGGGCTCGGAGATGTTACAAAGATGTTGGAATAGCTGTGAGGAACATTTAATAGGAATCAATTAAATAGAACAATTTATATTTTATGAAATAAATGTAACAAATATTTTACCCAAAAGCCACTGCTCCAGCAACAGCCAGTCCCAGAGCAGCAGACTTCCCCCGACCACGAGCTGCAGTCAGAGTCACGGTGCTTCTGAGAGTCTTCTCGGAGATCGCCTCAATGAACTTCAGCACTCCTTTAGCCTATACAAAGGCAAGTCAAAACAAGATGCTTTAGCAGTGGGATACACACAAACATATACAATCGGTACGCTGTTATTACAATACAATGATATAGGTCTGCTTAATCCAACCTGATCCAATGTTCTGCAGCAGTCCACCAGCACACCCACAGGCTGAGTGTCTTGTAGAGTCTCCTTAAGGTCTTTCAGCTCTTGTTCATGAGGGGACAAGCCATCTTCCTAAAAAAGAAAAGGAAGACTATTTTTAATTAAAAAAAAAGGTCTACAAAGGAAATAAGTTGTAATCAGAGACCAGCTAAATGGGAATCTTGCCTGTGTTTTCGGAGGCACTGGTTTGATGTTTGTCATGTGGGTGGAAATGGGCAGGATGTTCAGTTGGTCATCAATGACTACACAGTTTTTACAGGATGCAAGGGACAAAATAAATCTAAAATACACAAAGGTTATCTTTATCAAACCGTTGAAAAAACAACAACAATTTACTATATCAATATTTGCCTTTCGTTAAATCTTCCCACCACATCCTGATGAGCCTCGGTCCTGTATCGTGAATGCACATCCTAAGAGAGCACAGGCCATGTAAAGTCATGTGAATGCAAATAGGAACACACAGCACACTCACCATAGTCATAGTATAGAGCTGTTTCAGAGAGTTTATTGACCTTAATAAAAGGACCACAATCCCCCCTCCTTCAACCGTTTCAATTGTCCTTGCTAAGAGATTCGGGGTTAGAGCTTCAAAGTCCTGAAACAGAGACAACAGCGTAAACCTAATAAATAAAAAGGTAAACATATAAAAAAATTTAAACATTGGTGTCTGTATTACGCTTACCTGCAGAACACACATGCCGAAGGTGTTACCTAGGATCTTGTGCGTCTCATTGTAATAGCAGTAGCGGATGTTGGTGGCCGCGATAAAAAGCTCAAATGGATCATCCTGGTTCAAATTCAATGTACCAGTTTTGATCTTCTTTTGCAGATGCCGCATACGTTTCTTACGGTTACTATACAAAAAAAAAAGTGACAGTGTGACAAAAAATAAATAAAATGATCTCAAATCTTTAAAATGTTGTGTAGAATGTAATCCTCATTTTGCGTCTTGACCATATTATATTGTCAGAAGACACATGCAAAGTTAATAACAAAATAACCACTCACCTGCTGAAACCTAGGTCCTTTTTGTAGCACCACAGAACAGAAGGGCGAGCTTTGACAGTGGCTTTGGACAACATGTGATGCAGTATGACAACCTTCAGCAGACACACAAAGTACTTAGTATTCAGGTTATGTATAAAAACATGGAAATAGGAAGTGTGTGACGTAAATAAGCAATTTTACCTGATCTCTCCCACGATCCCCAACCACAACGAACAAGGTACGATGCTGCAAAGCGACTCCATTCTCTATCTGGACTCTAATCCGATTGTCCACCTTTTTACGGACTGTCGCCATTGAATTAGCCTAATGTTCAAGTAAGCGTATGTTAGTTAGATCATAACACAGATCGATAGAAATGTGGTGTCGCTACTCGCTATTCACCATAACGTAATTAAAACGTCCAAATACGCTCCAGGGATAAAAATATAGGATTTGATAGAGCGAATATATCTACCTTTAATTGACGAAGATTTCAGCTTTCAGGTGGTGCAATAATGAGTCCCTTTTTTCATTTGAACATGCCACAATTCATGCTGTTGCAAAGCTCACATGGAGACGCTCCTTCATGAAGGACCCCAACGTGACGTCATCTACGTGCGACTACGATGTTTTCTGGGACCATGCCTTAGCTTCAATGGGCCATGCATCGATTATTATAATAGATCCATATTTTTTTTTATTCTCGAAAATGTGGAACAGAAATGATATATTATATATATATATATATATATATATATGTGTGTGTTTCGTTGGTGAATGCGTTTATTAATTTTGTGTATTGTTTACAAGAAACGTTACATAATTCTGAATACATTTGACTGCTTTGTTAGGTTGGATGCTAGAATAACTTCCTATAAATCAAGCGGTTGACATTTCAAACATTAACTATTTATATAACAAATCAAAAGTAGGTTGAAAAAAAAAATGGCATCAATGCCTTGGTAGACCACTGGGTGGAGTAGTTTTTTCTATTGCACGCAAGATGCAACCCAAATACATTTAACAAACATATTTTTAAAGCAAACCGTAAACATAGTAAATCTCCCTTGACCATGGGTATGCAACACAACTTTATTGAAACTCTTGAAGCAACATCCATTTACAAACAAGAATATGGGAGTTCTTTGGACAAAAAAGGCTTTTAGAACCAAAATGACAGAACTGAGGAGGGGGTAAACTCCCAAGGTTTGGACCAGCAGTGGCAGGCGCATTTTCATACAAAAAATAACTTATGAAATCTTTCAAGTTTACAGGAACATTATAAACACATGGCTGTTGTAAATCAATGATTGGATTTACATAATAGCTTGTGTTTACTTTAAAACGTTTCATTCATTTTGAGATATCAAAGCAGGTGTTCTTTAATTCAAGAAACATGTAAATAACACAGATGAAAAACTAAAAAGATCAGAGTGAGCAGGGGAAAATGCGATCATGTATTTTCAGTGTGGTGCAAGTTAATCAGTCACAGTCATTTATGTAAAAGGTTTTTCAGGAGCGCATTGCCTGAGTGCTGCCTCTTGAAACACCTCTGGATCCCTGGCCAGTCCCGCGCTTGTAGTTCTGTTGGTACCCCTCCTATAACACAAAATTAATTCAATAATGTAACAAAGGACCTCATACATATATGACTGAAATGATTACCCCCCCCTTTACTTACCCTCTGGTAGTTTCCATTAGAGTAGTCCCGTGGCGTGCTGAACTGAGTTTGTCCATAGGCAGAGTTTGGAGTGTTGGTGAAGGGAGGACGATACCCATCATAGCCACCTTTAACAACATTGTTTACAACATCAGCACCCAAAATGTGCCAATTCAAAACAAACTAAAGGCAAACTACACTTGCAAAGTAAGTGTCTAAGTCTGGTTTCCCTACAAATCGCGAAATAAGAAAACAGTTGTCAAATGGCAAATTGAAACCTCTGTGATAAGCTAAATAAGCTGCTTCAAGGGCTTTGTTTTGTTTTATTTAATCTAACAGTAACCACGTTTAAGTTAATAAATCCAGGACATTTCCATCTGCAGTCTCTCAACATTCAAGTCAATATTATTCTTAAAACAGACTATATTATAACAGTTTTTATGCATTAATATTAATTAATAGGCATAGTAAAAGCTATATGATTTATAACAGTTGTAAGCTTACCTCTGAAGCCATTTGGTGACCCCCTGTATCCATTGACCATTCCTCTTGCGTTGCGTGGACCACCACGGGACATGCCTCTGCTGTTGTAGAAGGACTGTCTCCCAAAACCTGCTCCCTGCTGTGATTGCTGTGGATGGGTTCCCGATTGGTCTTGGAACGCACCAACTGAAAGACAAAAAACAAACAATCATTTAAGGGACTGGCACCCATTTGGGAAATTGAAATGCAAAAACAAATGCTCACCAGACATTTGTTCAGCCTGCATCTCTGTCTGCTCCACGGGATGTTGTGACTGGCTATTGAAGGCTTGGTTGAAAGAGTTTTGGTACTGATTGGCTTGATTTAATGCCTCCGTCTCATTTGCAGGTGGTACGGGGGCATTGAGGTTGAATACCTAGAGCACAAACCAAAGTCACACAGTGAAGAAGCCAATCAGAGATACAAAATTACAGTGCATACTACAAAAGGCTCTACAATTCTTGTAACATATTTACCACACACACACACAAAATAAAATTGGCGAGAAGAAATGTAAAAAATCCAGACAGGATTTTCCAACCTTAGAGCAATGACAAATTTACTGAACGCGTTACCATTTAAATGTGTATTGGGCAAGTTTGTAGACATCTCCTTGATTCTCAACGAGTTATCTGCTAAAGGGGCACAGTAAATCATGTACAATAGGTTACTCCTCCAGCCAGGTGATTCTGACCATTAGCCTGGCTCCACATATCAGATATGCATCTGAAACCGCTACAACCTGGCCTTTTAACTTGAATATATACAGTATTAGAATGACTTTTAAGCAGAATTTATGTTTAGGAAAGATGAGGATCATGTGGTTTGACATGACTATACGGAGCCTCTCACTTCTTGTTTTATTGTTCAAAAACATAATTAATGGGTAACTAATCGATTATTCACCTAAAAATAAAAATATATGTATAATGTTTAAGGGTTTTGACAGTTTTTTCATCCATCCATTTTCTTCCACTTGTCCATTGCCGGGTTGTGGGGGCAGCTGTTGGAGCTGCCCGAATCACAAAAACTGCCCCCAGTTTTTCTTTTTTTCTTTTATTCCCAACATTTCCTAGCTGATGTTCTCATTGAAAGTTTCCCGGGAATATTCTGTATCTTTGCAACCCTACTCCTAGTCTATTCAGAGTAACTGACATCTCATCAGCCCATAAAACCATTTGTTAAAACTATATTGGATATTTTTGCAGTCCAGGCATTTATGCGTATGGGCATCATTTATAGCTGGATGAGCAAGTAAGTAAATGCTTCATTTGTGATTGTACAACAAAATTGTGTTCAGGTGTTAGTCCTGAGTCGCTGCAACTGAGACGCGCTGCCATTGTGGGCCAACCTAACGCGCCCGTTTTTGGAGGCCGCAGGAAACCTGGCTGGCTGCCTTCAGCGCTCCTCTGAAACGGTGCACCGCCTCATGGGTTTCTCCCCGTTTCAGAGCATGGTGTTCTGCACTGGTCAGCTCGCTCCGCTCCACGACAGTCTTTCACCATCTTCTGGGAAGAGCTTAACAGTTAATCTGTTTTATTCTCCAGTGAACGTCCATCAGCCAGAACCATAGTAGGGACAGAAGGCATGTGTGGCTTAGCTTTGAGTCTTGCCCGGATACCTCCTCCTTTGTCCCTTCCTTGTTTCCTGTAGCACCTCTTGTGACGCCTCCACTGTGCTGCAGGTGTGGGGGGCTCTTGGTGCCTCTTCAGTGTTTCAGAAGACGACATTTGTAGGTCTCAAATGTCTTTAGCTCATAAGCTGGCCGTTTGTTTACTTTTAAAAATCCGCCGATCCCCACAAAAAAAAAACACCGCAAAGACGTACAAAAGCATCACAATGTAGAGCACAGGAACCACAAATGCAGCTCACAGAAAAAAGCACACAAAAAAGCAGCTGTACCAAGAGAGAGGGAGGTTGCCACTTGTTTACATGTTGCCATCACGACAGCCTTTCATACCGTGGCAATGGTTAGGATGGTTAGCACTGAACACCTTGTGTTGCATCGCTTTGACAAACTTTTTGTACATGTAAAAAAAAAAATACATACATTGCGCGACGTAATATCGCAGTATATCGGCGGATTGATATTTTTCAACACCCCTAATACATTGTAATAAATTTAGTCAGATACAATGTACTCTGCTTTGTAATAATCTTAAATTGGACTTAATATATGTACTAGTACATACACAATGAAATAATATGTATTAGTACTTTGGAGATACATAATGTAATAAGACACAAGACCCTTAGGGTTAGGGCTTAAGGTGAGGATCTTGCGTCTTCTTACATTATGCATCTCCAAACCACAAACACATTATTCCATCATGTTTGTACCAACAGGTAAAAAGTTATTACACAGTGTTATAAAGCACATTACATTGTACCTGCCAAATTTAGTACAATGTAAGAGAGTAAAACAGAGTATTACTTTACGTTTTTTATAATTTTATAGAGTGAGTTTGCAATACAAGTACGTTATTAAACTGTTAATTATCACAAAGTCGAATAAATTAGTAATTTATTTAATCCGTCTACTCTTCAATGTATGATTCAAGTTTTCAATGAAGGTATTTGAGTCATCTTCTGTACTGAGTAGTTGAAGTCTTCGAACGTTTCGCCTCTCAAAAACGACTCAAATACCTTCATTGAAGATGGACAACTCCTGTACGACTGAGAACTTACACAGATATGATTCAAGTCCTATTTGTCACAAAAAAAAAAAATAAGATGAAATCGACATTGTGATTTTATCATTAAAAATTGTTTTTAAGCCGGGGGGTTAGTTGGCAAAGGGAGGGACTTTTTACTATAAATGTTACTATTCATTACACAGGGTATCAAGTGTAATGACAAGTCAAATGTAAGACTTAAGACCACAAAATCTCAAAAATAAGACCCGTTTTAAAAGTGCAATGTAAATAGAATGTAAAGAAAATCAGTCACAAAAATCAAGGTGTCAAACTGTAGGATATATCAGTAGGATAGCAGTTATCGATGTAAAAACTTAACTGCTAACCATTCAAGTTTAAACAACCCTAACCCATAATAAAAATATAGAGCAGAGCAATCATACCCCATTTGCGTGGGCTAGGGATGTCACCATTTAAATGTTTTGAGTCACCATTATTGTGAGAGAAAATAAATTTTTTATTACGATTATTCACAATTATCGACCGGATGAAAGGAAACCACTGATCTTTATAGTTTTTGTCAAGGGCGAGGCTTGCCCATTTTTATGTCAAAACCCCATAAAATGATAGGCCAAAAGAAAAATTACACATGTTCAGACTTAACTGATATCAAATGTAAATAATGTTTTGTTAAGTACGCTGTCCCCTCCTGGAACCGCCACCTTAACGTGGTGGAGGGGTTTGAGCGCCCGAATGATCCTGGGGGCTCTGTTGTCGGGGGCTTCGTGCCCCTGGTAGGGTCTCCCATGGCAAACAGGTCCTAGGTGACGGGTCAGACAAAGAGCGGTTCAGAAGCTCCTTAAGACCAACAGGCCCGGTTTTAGAACCATGAGGCCGTCCTTCTGTGGACCCACCACCTGCATGAGGAGCAGGAGGGGCTGGTGCAATGTGATTTGGGCAGCTCCAACAGCTGCCCCCACGACCCGGCAACGGAAAAGTGGAAGAAAATGGATGGATAAGTATGCTATAATCAAGAGTCAAACCACCCCCATTGCAAATGTTTATTATTGTTTATTAATGGATCCCCATTAGTCTTTACCTTAGTAAAGACTATTCTTCCTGGGGTCCATGATAATACTACATTTAAAATATTACAAAACATCATCATCATTACATATACAAATACAAAATTAAAATTGCATTCCTGAACACCACAAAAACATGCTAATACAATGTTGCAATACACCTAACTGTACATACATAACCTAGGAGATCATTGTTCTCTACGTTATATTCCATGATTTAGGACGTGTTTTTTAATCATTCTTTTAAAACAGCTTTTGAACACCAATGCTGTTAAAGACTGAGGTAGCTTATTTCACAGAACCATCGCTCTGTACAGAACAGTTCTCTTCAGAGCATTTGTCCTCGGCTGTGGAGGTGTAAAATGACACCGTGAAGCCTGTCGAGTATTTAAACCGTGCCTTTCACTGGTCAGCCGTAGTTGAGAGAACAGACCTAAGGGTTTTTGAAGAGTGTAAACATTATTGCAGAATAATATAAGACTGCAGGCCACTCTTTCCTCTACTTTAAACCAGGACAGCCTATCATGCATGGCACTAACTCGGGTCCTGAATAGCCATCGCAGAGCTGGGAGGGCTGCTCTGTTCTGGACTAGTTGTAATTGTACAAGATCCTTCTTTGAAGCACTTGACCAGATAATGGAGCAGTAATCAAGATGTGAAAGTGCAAGTGACTGAAGGACCAACGTGGTAACTGGATTAGTTAAAAAAATATGCACATCTTCTTACATTAAAAGATGGCTCTACTCATTTTTGCTAGTGTTTTTAATATGTGGAGACCAAGATAAGGTTGAAGCAATAGTGACTCCCAAGAATTTGTCCTCAATAACCTGCTGAATATCAGTGCAATGCATGGAGAGATTTAAGTTGTGCACCTGTTAAATCACTCTTATTGAGCCTATCACCAACTTATTTTCAGTAGCCCAGTTAGAAATTAAATTGATTTCTTGTTGAAGAAGACAGTTTAACTGACTACTTGTATTAGCAGATACAAAAAGAGTTACCTCATAAGCATAGGAAATTAACTTTGCTTTTTTTAGAGCATACGAAATTTCATTTACAAATATGCTATAAATAAGAGGCCCAAGGCAGCTTCCTTGAGGAATGCCTCATGACAGCAGTTTCCCATCAGAAAGAGAGCCATCAAAATGCACACATTGCTGCCTACCGGTTAGATAACTCTTCATTAAAGTTACTGCCGAGTTTCCAAAGCCATAAGCACTCAATTTACTAAGCAGTAGCTTGTGGTCAATTACATCAAAAGCAGCACTGAAATCAATAAATGCCACACCAACTAGACTTTTTTGATCCATCTGTTTGAGCCACTCATCAGAGAGTTGGTAGTGCAGTAGAATACCCAGGCTTGTAAGATAGTTGAAGCCATTGCTTGCGAAATAGTCCTGTATTTGCTTGAACATGATCTTCTCTAATAATTTGCTTAAATAGGTAGGATGCTGCTGATGCCTACTGTTTTGGCCGCTAAGTGGATCCTTGGAGTTTACCATTGGCACTACTTTAGCAGTCTTCCACATATTTGGGAAAGTCTGTTTTTCCAGACACATATTAAATATGTAACATAAAGGCCTTGCTATACACTTCGCTGAAAGTAGGAGAAGCCTTGAATCCAAATGTTTCAATCCATTTAGAAAATGCCTTTTAATACTTGAACTAGTAAACATTCAACTTTTTAAAAATGAAAAGGCTTTAAGACTCCTTTGAATTAAAATAATTTCAACTTTACTATTTTATAATTAATGATCATAATCATTTTTCATTACATTATTAGGCAACAATGTAGTCTAGGTTTTATGATAACAAATCTTATGCTGTCCTGCTTAATTCTTTGTCAGATGTTTTGATGAACAAACTGAGGAAATGTGTTTCTAAAGTAACGGAACTCGTGTTTGCACTTTCCTGTCTGTCACGCTGAGCAGAGTGGAGCGCGTTAGCCTTTTGTTTGCATCCTGAGCCAGTTGTGGCTATTTGCCCAACATTTGGGCAAAATTTATTGGGAATTACGCAGTTCGTTACCTTGACTTGGACATTTACAGCAAAGGATTATGTCCAAGATGTTTCTCATGTTGGACGTATCGGTGCCTTTTGCTGCAACTTCCCCACGACAGGATTAGCACGACGGACGTCCATTAGTGACAATAACAACTTCGTCATCTTTGGGATTCCTAAAGAGGTCCCACTCTGCTGACTTCAATCGTTTTTTGGGTGGATGAAGCTCTGGAGGGCGTCCTTCTGCCTCGCTCAACTATCGGTGAGTTTACGCGCTGTGGCCAGTGCGTCAGAGTGAAAAAAGGAGGGGTTGCTTTCTGTGCATTAGTTGGTTATTTTTTAAACAAAATTGTGAGCAAATAATTGAGTCAAACACACGCTCATTTTTAAGACCATGGATTTAAGACCAAATAGGCAGAATTTTAGACTTTTTAAGGCCTTAAATTTTGATTCTTGAATTTTAGACCTTTTTAAGACCCCACGGATACCCTTGTTACATCAAATTTCAGACTGATGCGGTCAATTACACGCAAGCTATTAACTTTGCAAACATTAAAGTTACAGACCACCTTAATAGTGCCTTTGCCCATAAGATCTGTGGCGCATCATGTTGTGGTTGTGCAAATGTGTGGAATTGATTGAATAAAATTATACAATAGCATTATTTTCCCAAATAAATAGTCTTACTGTTTGCATTGACTGGAATGGCGCCGCGTTGACATTGATGCCACCACTGTGAGGAGCTTTGGAGACTGGCTGAAACACTTGTGTCTGAGAAGAAGAGGGTAGAGCTGTGGAGGGGGGCTGCTGCTCCGAAGATAACGACAAGGAGTTCTGAACAACAAATCGGACAAATAAATATTAATATATTCAACATACAACTGTCAATTCAATTTCAATTCAACTTTATTATGGACTTGAGGTCCAAAGAGACAGAGTGACATCATAAACAAACACCAAAATACAAAAAATTACACAGTCACTCACTTACTTGTCACTTCTAGTCAGAAACCTTCTTACCTGGATGTTTTCAATAGGTTCTGCTGATGGGTGAGGATCTGGCGTGTGCGATGTCTGGTACATGGGGGGCGGCGTAGGAGAAACAATAGGAACCTAACAGAACAGTGTGTCAAGTTTTAACATCTTATCTTACATAGATTTTTAACAAAGTTAATGGACTTACTTGTGAGGGCTCAGGTTGAACAGGAACAGAATTTGGTTGCGTTAAACGGGACTCTGGGTGAACTTGGGTAATATACTGAGTCAATGCTTAAGTCAATCAGTGAATTTACAATTACTCAGATGTCCAAGACTTACCGGGAGAACAAACCATTTGTGGCATGTCCATGTTTTGTGCAGGTTTCATAGGCTGGGCGGATACAATTGCAGGATCAATAGGCTGTCCATCAAACTCAAGCATGGA
The DNA here is from genome assembly GCA_021464625.1 of Proterorhinus semilunaris. Classification (NCBI taxonomy): domain Eukaryota; kingdom Metazoa; phylum Chordata; class Actinopteri; order Gobiiformes; family Gobiidae; genus Proterorhinus; species Proterorhinus semilunaris. The sequence continues at coordinate 21,929,381 of CM038356.1, read as the reverse complement.
GTCCTGACATAAACGAGATAAGGAATCATGTTAGTAATAGGTGTCCTTTTGTCTATTCAAAATATCCTTTTCTCTCACCTGCATAAAGTTGTATGTTCCTTGCATTTGTGCCATAAGGTCCTGGACCACCTGCTTTCGGACCATGGGGTCAGGTTGTGGGGAAGGGGGAGCTAAACTCAGGGGATGGGTGTCTAGTGGGCCAGGAGGCGCGATTTGCACCGGGGGCTGCTGCTGCAGTGAAGCTACCGTCTGGAAAAGCAAAAAACATAAAATGATATCAAATATACGTTAAAATAATTAATTCACATGTTAAGATGGTTGTGTACCCCAACATACCTCTGAATCTGTGGTCCAATCATCCCCCTGCTCTTTGTCACTGCTGCTGTATGTGGAGTCTGGAATGAACTGTCTGTTTACAAACTAGACACACAGATGAAAATTTAAACAAAGTAAATCACTTACAGCATGAACAGAGTCAGAGCCCTACCTCTGTAGTTTCAACAGCCACTGGCTCTGTGAACTCTTCAATTATTTCACCTTCTGTACAAAATAATGATTAAAAATGTTGTTTTAATTATTCACAAATACCGAGTTTAGCGTCAGGAGTTTGCAGTAACCTGGATCGACCGGCTGCTCCTCTGCTTCTGACAATTCAGCAACTGCAGGCGCTGCGACAGGCTCTTCCTCCTCTTCCTCTTCACAAACTCCATTTTGATGAGCTGGAACCCGGTCAAAGTACCCACTTAGCAGAACCTGGTCCAACGTCTCTTTCAGTGCCTTGTCTAGAGAAATAAGATAAATCGTTAGATTTCTTATGGTGGCCTCAAAGGTTTAATGAAAAAGGTCTCACTTTGAGAGAGTCATGTGGTGTTGTTGTTTGACAACCTAAATATACTTGATCAAGTATATTTCATGTGTTTACGTTGAACACATGATAATTGACAGTATCGACTTTAATAACGAGCCACAAAAGCAAAGGCGTTTCCACTTCTGGATTTTTTTGGGAGAAAAGCAGGTTGATGTGATTTCCTTCAGTTGTCCCCGTTTCTGTGCCTCTAATAAATGTAACCTTAAGTTACAAAATGAAAAGGCCCCTCTCTGTTGCTACTCTGAACTGGGTCACCCCCAGTAAATGAGAGCGCTCCAAAGCCCTGACCAGTGGAGCTACAGGCGACACTGGCAGCCTGCCCCGTGCTGACTCAGGACAGGCCTCCAGCCATGGGAGTGAATACAGCAGGAAGAGTCCCAGGACACACAAGCCAAACACAGTGCACAATGCACTAAAGAAGCTTTGACTATAGATCACAACCACTCCAAGAATGCATCTATGCTACAACAACTTTAGTACTTAAAGAACTTAAGAAGTAAATCATTTTGAACACTTTTCCATGTAAATGTCTTTTGAAACAAAATACTGTATTATCTAATAAATAAATGAAACATGACAAAGAGTTCACAGATGACTGGTGTTGTCACCATCTGGAGAAATGTACTGCCAAATGTTTCCACCAGCTGAGACTGAAGAGGCAAGTCAAGATTGAATCCTTTTAATTCATGTACATGTACATGTACAAACAATTGTTAAATCGTGAATCAAAGCCATTTTTAGGGGTGTTACAATGCACAAATCTTATTATTTAAGCTCCGTGGCACGTGTCAGACGCATGTACGTGCACCTAAACAGAGCGCATGTGTGTCATCATCACTTACGCTAAACTGGAGGCAAAGTTACATCTTCCAAAAACAAATGAAATCAGCATGCCCTTGCAAAGGTTTCTCCTGCTGATGGCCACGGCAGGCTGCAGTAAAGTATAGATCCAGTGCATGGTGGCGCAGACAAATGCGTAAGATCCAATCTTGGTCATAATCCGCATCAAAAGCTTTGTTTCCAAAAACGTACAAGCAGAATATCGTCCAGGAAAAGCCCAAACACAAGCCTCAAATCAAATGCGCCGTTGTGTTAGCTGCCGTGTGGAAAGCGAAACTGAAACTTATCACTTAAGGATCACATGGCCTACTGCGCTGCTTTTTCTTTAACTTTAGAGCACTGTGTTTTTTTGTTTTATTTTGTTTTGTATTGTGAGCCCAGGGGCACATTTTATTATAAAGCAGCTTTGAAAAATTAGAAACCATTTTCAATGTATTTCTGAAATTACAAAAACTGCCTAATAATGAACATTTAGGACATTTTATTCCAAAACTGACTTATTAGCCAATTATAATCGCACTTGCACCGAACCGCGAGTTAGCTGAACAGTTACACCCCTAGCCATTTTTATTACTTTCATTATTATTACTGTAGATAGTGCACTCCATTTGTCTCTGATACACATACAGAGGTAAATGAACAATGTTGCTATAATCTGGCTCACTTTATACATACACACTGTATACTTGATTATTGAGTACACTTTAGGTATGATTGTTCATTAATGATTTTGTCAAGTGTACTCGGACTTAACAAGATTGCGGTCAAGGGCATTAGAGGAAAAAGATGGATATTACTTACAGGTTGTTCCAACCACAGCTTTGTCCCGTCCTTCCAGCAGGTCCCAGAGGTGCACAGATGCTTCCTCATACTGGTCAAACAGCCTGAAGAACAAAGGCAAACCTATTGTATTTTTTTTTCCTCAACCCAAATCATATACAGTACAGGTTCTTGAATTGATAACTGCTGCATGCACAGTGCACACCCACCTGATATTTTGGTCTCGGTCTGGCCCCACCAACTTATAAAACTCGTCCAGTGCAGTGAGATCTGCATCTGTGAGCAGAGGTGACCCTCCTACTCCCTGTTTAAGGTCCTGCCGTACAGTGTCGTCTCCGAGTCGATCCAAAACAAACTGCAACTCCAAAACGGTCTTCAGTCGCCTCTGCTCGGCCTCCTCGCGCTGCAACTGCTCCCGTCGAGCAGTCTTCTTCACCGCCTTCTGAATCTGGGAGACACAAATCAACTTGGTACATAAACATCAAGTAATACAGTGTACAGTGTTATATTGTAAAGAGCCTTACATCTTGTCCCAGTTGAATAAACGTCTTATGCAATTCTTTGGAAAATTCCAGGTTATTTAGGATTTCTTGGTATTTACAGAGGGCCTCCTGAAATAAAATACAGTTATTAAAAAAAACTACTAGTTGTTATAAGCAACAGGAGTTGTAGTTAAGGTCCCTATACATGATTTTACTTATTTCTTAATTGCAAACAATGAAAGAGGAAGCCACAATATGTAAATGTTAGTTGTGGTCCAAACTAATTCCTAACATATTGGTAGTATATCAGTTCTTCCCAGGGATGACATTATAGGCACATTTCACAATGAGCAGGGCAACTTTTCAGGGTCACTTTCACATGTTACAAAACTACCCTGCAAATGTTTATTACGAATTATTATTACAAACGCTTTATATTTAGATGCACAGCAATTTTAATTCACTGAAGGAGGACATTTTATTTTTTGTTCCACTACTAGAAACATTTAAGTTATAGTGCCTTTAATATTACAAGTCTGTCATGACTACAAAAAAGGTGATTTTGCAAAAGGTCAGGAACGGTACTGAAAAGCTCAATCCGAGACTCACTCACCAGCTGGTCCTGATTCAGACTCTCTCCTTTGTCCTTCCTGACTTGATAGTCGTCCAGTTTGCTCTATGTACACAATGTTTTTAAAAGAAAAGTGAATAATGATGTCTTCAGTGGCAGTATGTCAGAGTCATAGTGTGTAAAATGTTACCAAATTCTACCTTTTTCTTCTCCATGTTGCGGGCTTTCTTATCGATGATACCCAACACTTGTTTTAGCACCTCAGACTGTCCAGATGCAGAGCCCATCAACCCTGGAGCGGATCCCACCTCTGGGCTAGCATTCTGCACTGACCTGCTCGCATTCATTGCAGAGGGCATCTAAAACAGAAAGAAGATACATTAGCCTGACCAAGTGGCATAAACCCAGATACATTAGCTTGGAGGATGCTTTATGACCAAGCATTACATTCCCATTGCAGACGGACAGTTTTAAAACAGATTTAATGAATAACCTTACAATGAAACGATAAAGAGACTGGCATAATTCACACGTAAAACTAGACAGCAAATTAAAAGTTAACGTGTTGGCCAGGTATAAAATATGCTATAAAGCTCTTACATACATAGCCATTAGCCGCATTGTATTGATTGCCTTATAAAGCCAGCAAACCCTGGACCATTTGTAATATTTGTAAAGACCTAGAGTATTTCCTTTACTACAAGATCCCCTTGGACACTGCGATCAGCTAACTTTATGTCCAGCTGTGATGTTTGGAAATCTCAAAACCATCTCGTAACATTTATCTGAGCAACTTCAAAAGACAATTAATAACACCGATAAAGTAGATCTCCGAAAGTTAGTTAATCATATATCTGCGTACTTTCAGTGGCATGCAGAGATCGCCAGCTTTATTACTAAGGTTTGATAAAATGGCCCTGTCCTCAGCAGGAGCTAGCACAGACCGCGCTGTTAGCAAGTGTGGCACAGCAACGCGTGCTAGCAAGTAGCCGGCTGGGCGCCCTGGTGCCTGGGAGAACCACCGCGAATTTACGCACCTTTATGTTTTATATCCACAGGGGAGCTTTGTGACGATATGTAGGAGACAGCCAAGTTGTTATTGTTGTTGTGTTGCTTAATTATGTCTTGGACTATTGTGGGATCCGCCCCGCCGGCCTCACCGACAACTGAGACGGTTCGTAAAACGGCGAAACTCTTTATAAAAGGCGAAGGTCCGTATTTAGCTCCCAAAGATATGCCTGAATACATATTTACAGTAATACAGTTTCAAAAACATAATGCTTGTTTCAATATAATTCATTTAATGTGTACATTTCACAAAATATTAGCAGCGACTGATTATTATAAATTGGTATTTTTCTTTTAGTATTGTGCATATATTCTTATAGTCAGGCATATTTATGAATGGCCTCTTGGCACAAAATCTGCACAATCATTAGCTTTGATTAGACTAGTGTCCACTCCATGGTCCACTCCTCAGCCTTATACAGTATTTGTGACAGCTGTCCATTGAGCTCTGGCTATGTCCTGAGCCTGGGCACAGCTGTGGCACCACACACTGCATTTCAATCACAACTGGCACAATTGGCATGGAGCACAAGTGGAAGAGGAGCACATGTTTGTCAAACTTTTGCTCAAGTTTATTATAAGTTATTATAGAGGTTTGATATTCTATTATCATTTGTAACATGTTCAGATGCAATAAACCCTACTATTTGAACTGCTAATGGTCTGTAATCAACTTTTCAAACTATAGAAACAAAAGTGAAAGTGTTCTGATTCTATTTCTCCGTGTGCCTTATGTGTCAAAACAAACAAAATAAAACATAATAATAAGATAATCAAAGTTACAAACATGTTGTTAATGAATGTAGAAAGGGTTGTAGCCTATGTATTATTCACGATATCATGTGATAGAGGTAGAACTTGAAATAATGAATGCTTATCAAGCTACACCTATTATTATTAAATAGGTTTTGCTTTATGGTAATGGGCAATGTTTTTGTGGTAGCTGTATTGACTTGTAGTTTACAGGGTGTAAATAAATTGTCCTGTACAATTTGCAAATGGTTGTTCTACATTGCATTCAGTAGATGGCAGTATTGAGTAGGCCTAACAATCTACTACTCAACACAGAAACTTAACATGATATTAGAGATAGAATGACTTTGCAAATAGGTGTTGTATTTTCCTTTATTATATTATTATCAAATGTATTCATTCGATTACTCCAACTACAGGTTGCAAATACATTACATTAAGTCAGTAAGCTATAGAAGATCTCCTTATACGCTTATTGTGGAATAAGCTATTCCATTTTCTGTTATTTGTGTGTGTGCATTACCAGATAGCCTATCTAAAATAGCAAACTGAAGTGAAACAAAAGCTAGAGAATGTGAAACTCTTTTTCCCAAAACAGGAAGCAGTGAACATGGTTGCACAGTGTTTTGATTGCACTGTGCCCCTGAAAGTGTTTCTCTCAGGGATAATACTGATTATGGGAGGGTCCCAGGGGCTAGTGAAGAACCCTTTTAACGAGTGACTAATTTCCGTACTGTGCTTTGTTTTATCAAATCAGGGTCCATTTATGAAACTTTCCAGGGTGGGTCCCTAAATCACGTTCAGTCTTTAAAACCCTGATAGTGTGCTGAAGAGGGAACTATAGGCTAAGTGCATGGTTCACAACTCAGTCAACAGGTGGGTCACTGCCAGGAAGTGGTCAATAAGCCATTTCCAAAAATGACAACTGATCAATTGTTTTGATTGTATTGATCAGTGCTAGTATTCATTGTATAAAAGAAACCTCTAGTGACAACTTGATTACCAATTTTCCTGTCTATTTGCACAGCCTGAGTTTTCTTGAGAGCTGATGTAACAAGTACATTTATCCAGTGTAAGATCAATAAAGTCTCATCTTACCTTAGCTTGGATTAGACAGTCTGGACATTCTGTTGTAGGCTACAAGTATAACAAAGTCAAACTGTTACAGTTAACATTCTTGTCATGATAGATTGAGGGTCCTGAAGCTACACTTGAGAACCATTGGGCTAGCAGATATTATTGTTCACCATTAGGATGGTATTATTTTGATCAAACATATCCAGAGGCTTGCTTCAAGAAAAGGCTATCAGAGTCAAATTAGGCTTTTGTTAATTTATACAGAAAACTGATCATACAATAGAGTATGATATTGCTGACAGTATTACGGCCAAGCCATTTCACAATTAACCTGATTTGTTCAAGCTTTTTTCTTTAACTCTTCACTTGCTCTCAGAACTAAGATGGCAAAACAAGGTCAACACCATTCCCAAAGGCTCCTTTGGGTGCTTCACTATTTGCTTTCTGAACAGAAGTTAATGTGTTTACAGCAACACAATCTGAACTTAATCTATATTCTATAACTATAGTGAAAGTTTTAAAAATGTAATATGTTAGTTACTAAGTTACTTTTGGTGAAATATAAACTGAAAATAATAATAATGCCACAGAACAAATGTGCAGTCAAAGATTTCCTTTTCCTCTGGTATCCCCATTCTCTTGTGTTTTGTTTTGACAACATTAACTATACGCAAGTGCAGATCTTACCAACTTCCAACTTTATTTGGCATGCTTTTAATCAATGATAATGTTATATTCCTTAGCTACTGAAAAAAGTAATATATTTTTGCGACTGTTAATAATAATGATAATGCATCGGTTTTATATAGCGCTTTTCTGGACACTCAAAGACGCTTTACATTGCACTATTCATTCACTCCATACCTGGTGGTGGTAAGATACTATTGTAGCCACAGCTGCCCTGGGGTAGACTGACGGAAACGAGGCAACCAGTCTGCGCCATCGGCCCCTCCGACCACCACCACTCACTCACTCACTCCATTCGCCAGGCTTCCTGGTGTTCCTAAACGGTCTCCCATCCAAGTACCGACCAGGCCCTGCCCTGCTTAGCTTCCAAGGTCTGACGGGATTGGGCAGAGCAAAGGCGGTATGGCCACATACTGTTACTTTTGTAATACTTTACCCCCAACACTGCAAACAACATTGACTTTGTCGAACCTTTCCTTAACTTGTTTGATTGTGCTACATGATGATAAAGGCAGAAGATGGCGGGATTAGCTGGCCTCGGTGTCGTCGGTTTCAACAATATACTGAATGTTTCTCTCCATCCTCTTTCTCACGGAATTGACCAGTCATTCAAAATCACCAATCATAATAAACATTTTTTTAAATTGTTACACATTGTTAAGTCTGCATGTTGTTCATGATAAACCTTTGTGTTCTAAGAAAATCATGAGTGGTATTGCAGTTAAGCCATTGTCAGTAAAAAAGTCCATAACACAACACTGGTGTCTCAATTTCACTCTTGGATGGATGGATCTTGAGAGCAGTTATATTTCCCCTCACTTCTTATTCTGTGTAGCAATGATACAACGTCGTTTAACAACTTCAACCACAGTTAGGAAACCTGACACGGAAACATGGAGATTTTGTCACCTAATAACAACAGCCAGGGAGTTTATTGGGCTCTTTATCTGCTATCATTCTCAACCATCTGGAGGGGTCTGGTCTATCTGCGAAGCCCAGTGTCTTCTTCAGGGGATAAAGGAAGTTAATGCAATATTCACACTAGCTCTAACCCCCAAAGAGAGCTTCGTGACAGCTGCACACATCCTCTGGGCTTTCTTCACAGGAAGTTCAGGCCATGGTTGTTAGTAGGCCTATATTATCCTGCATTTGAGTGGGGACTGGTGTGACATAGAATTGACATAGAACACCGCTTTCTCTATATAAACGCTTCATTTAAATTATAATTACCCTTTCTAATATAAGGGGCACAATTATCAGCAGTACCCCAAATTTTGTCCAATCGTCCGACTACTTAGGCGCCATCATTTTCTTTCTTTTGTTTGCAACTGTTTAATATTTTTGATAGTTTGTAATACCAAGTGATTTTGGTTTAACTTCACTTTTGTCCTTGTAAATCTGCTGGGTGTTGCAGGCTCCCCTCTGCTCCGCTCTCACCTTGCTCCTGGGCGCCTAGCCTGGTCTACGTCCAGCCTACACGCAGTCCAAGTCCTGCGGTGTGTAGCCCAGGGAGGTGCACATTTGAATTTGGTTCCTGCATCTGTCGGAGAGGCTGACTGGAGTGGAGCTGAGGAGCTTTATCTCACAAGGCTCAGGCCAACTGCTGTGAGGTCCCTCCCTCCAGAAACTGGCTCTGGCTCTGGCAGCAGATAACAGCAGCTAAGCCCTGCCGCGAGGACTCTGACAACGTAGAAACAAAGTGTATTTCTTTGTACATGAATAAAGCTTTACAAAACAATGCATTCATCTTTATACTTGTTGGGGAAAATTTCGTAAAGCCTTTATAATGAAGAGATTACAAGGCCGCAGTAGTTAAGTGATTTCAGAGCCTATTGCTAATTAATAAGCCATTTATAACATACTTACAATCTACAACATGGTAAACCCCTCCTTATAGGATTGGCCTGCTGATAGAAGGTCATTAGTAGTTGTTGACTTGACTTAGGCAAAACATCCATGCAACATAAGCAACCCAGGCTGTGATAAGACTACTGTAGCTTACACACACACAAACTGTGTTACCATCTTCATGCCTAACTAAGGATAAATAACATCCTATTGGGGTCTTGATTAGCACGCCACAGTGTGGTCAAAACAGGAAACTTTGGTTGTTATTGCACTATACGATCTTATTTATTAACAAATACATGTTGTCGTAACCTTTTTGCAGTTTGTGTGGCAGGAAACTGACCAGTGACCTGTAAAAAACAAAAAAGTAATAATAAAAAGAAAAAAATTATAGGCCAGAGATGGCATACTGAAATTTTGATGATTATCTGCCCAATAGATGTCAATGTATCAGCATAGGCCTCTTTCTACTTTATTTTTTATTTATTTTTCATTTAAAGCCTGTAAATCGTTATTGTAAGCTTGTAGAAAGCACCCACATTTTTCACAGGGATGAGTTTTATGCACATTCCACAACTTTCATGCAATACTTTTATTTACACTAACAAGCCTGCTATTTCATGACAGCGCACATGAACCAAGTCTGCTATCAGCCTTCTGATGTATTCTAGAACTAGACAAAAGTGCATATGACATGACACATTAGAGACCATTAGAGACCATTGAATTATATTTAAGATTGTGTTCAAGATTTTTCCCAGCTTTCTTTAGTTTAGCCAGTTTCACTTCCTTATTGGACACTGACAGAAAGTGACATAGAACAAGGTAAACAATTTTAAACTTGACTTGTTAAGTCAATTGGAAATTAGTCAAAGTACTATGGAACTTTGCCTTTATCTGTCACTTCCTGTCAGCAGCTTAAACATTCAAATAAAAAACATAACTTCTCTGCCCAACATTTCTTCATTAAAATTGCTGCTTCATTGAAATAAAAATGATAATTATGCAACCGATGTTACCCTTCTAAATAAGTTACATTTTCAATGTTTTTAGGTTCATTACAAAGGACCTAAAAACAAACATGTCTCTTGCTACCCAAACGTATCATAGTCTTTATCTTTGGTGCGGTCTGCATCCCGTCTATCAGAGCACGTGTGTCACGAGTCAGACCATGTCACGACCCACTGCACGCATCACGGCGCAGACACTCGAGCAGACAGGGCCGTTTAGCTGTCGCTTTAAGACCCATTTCCCCCCATTGTCAAACAGTCGTGAACAGGAAGAGGGAAACCAGGGAGAGAGAGAGAGAGAGAAAGGAGAGCGAGAGGGCGAGGGGGGCGATGTATTTAAACCACGATGCCTTTCAATAACACAGGCTTTACGTGGAGGAGAATGAGCCCTGGCAACTCTGTCCAGAAGTACTCAGCGAAACCGAGCGGACGATGTGGTTTAGCCCCGGGTAGTGCGTCTTCAGGCGGCTTCGTGAGCGGATGACTCCAGGGTGTCACTGTACGGTCTGCTGCCTCAGGAAACGATGACAGTGCCCTCCATCATCACTGAGCTCGACACATCTTGTCTCGCAGCCATTTCGATTGACTGGCCTCTTTAATGCCGGAGCCGGAGCCGGTGTGCTGAGTGCGCGTATCGTTGTGCGTCTGCGGCTGCAAGCGCGAGCGAGCGGGGAACAGGTGCAGTCCACTTCCAGACACCTTCACGGTCTTCGCGGGCTCATTGGGCTGCGATTTTACCTCGGCTGTATCGAGATCGACATCAGGTGCACAGATGACTTCCACCATAGAGAGGAAGACACTGGAAGCCAATGAGTAAGTAGCCTTTGGTGACCTTCTTGTTTACTGCTGTGTTTGGTTCAATAAGGCATCCAAGGACACATGACTGTAGACAATGAGTAGCTGCGGCTGCCAGTATGTTTAAATGCATGTATGGTTGCCCAGCTTTTAGATTTTGAACCAATGATTAAAAAAAAGGGCATTTTGAGGTTAAGTTTTTGCTTTCATTTGTCTGACACATTAGTCTCACAATTGTGTTTCAAAGTAAATAAGACAAGATAGGACTCTACATAGCCGCGGTATTGTTATGTGCTTGTACTGGAATAACATTACTTTGTACTTTTGCAGCTTATTTTTCCTGCTCTTTGTAAAGTACAGTCACAGCTGAGCCATGAAAGGCGCCAGCCTCTAAGTCCCTTGTTAATACTGTACCACTCATGCTTCACTGTCCATTTCCCTTTCCTCTTTCCTGTGCACCAAGAGATGACCCTGCAGTGCTGAACCATTAAGTACGCCTAACACTACAGGCTTGCTCGATACTATAAAAAAGAAAGCTATTGTATAGTGATTGTATATAGAAAGATGTTTTTTTGTTGTTGTTGAAAAAAATAAATAATAAATAATAATTAATAAAACTCAACAAAACCCCACCAACTTTGAATGGATATTTTAGTTCTGCCTTTAAAGCATAATATTGTCTAATTTTATTGTTGCTTTTCACGGGTTTATTTTTAGTCCTACATCGATTGTTTCGGAAAGGTCCCGGGCCCATTTTGAGAGTTGAGTGAATGTTTACCTCCTTCATTTTCTCTCTCTCTCTCTCTCTCTCTCTCCCTCTCCCTCTCTCTTTCTCTCTCTCTCTCTCTCTCTCTCTCTCTCTCTCTAAAAAACAAAACAAAAGAAGCAGGGGCAATGTCTTGTGTCTAGACAATGTTTTTTAATGCCCAGTTGCCCACATGCCACTTTGGGCATACATTTTTAAGCATACAAGAAGCTGAACATTTTAGGGACTTCTCTGTGTTCCCAATATATAAAAAATAAAAATAAATTGAGGGGGTATCTGTGGTACACTGGATAGGACTAGAAAAAAAAAAGTCTTAATAGATTCCTCGACATATACATAGCCAACATTTCCTTTAAAACTATGGGCAGTATATTTACCTTGTGTTTTTTCCATTTAGGGAGCCAGTGGACGAGGTGCTGCAGATGCCCCCCTCCCTGCTGACCTGTGGGGGGTGCCAGCAGAGCATTGGGGACCGGTTCTTCCTGAAGGCCATAGAGCAGTATTGGCACGAGGACTGCCTCAGCTGTGACCTTTGTGGCTGCCGGCTCGGGGAAGTGGGCCGCCGACTCTACTACAAACTGGGAAGAAAACTTTGCCGGAGAGATTATCTCAGGTTTGTACAATGAATGTCCACTGCCAATGCTTACGGGTACAGCGAAACAACGTTCAATAAGTTAAAGTTGTGTGGCATATAGGCTTAGGATTAGGTTATTGCCAAACCTTTATATGGAGATTTAAGGGGTGTGCGTTCTAAAATTTAAATTCAAAGCTGATACTGAAATCAGGATCACTAAAGTTGTCTATCTAAATTTGTCCTGCAGACTCTTTGGTCAGGACGGCCTGTGTGCTTCCTGTGAAAAGAGGATCCGAGCGTTTGAGATGACCATGAGAGTGCGAGACAAAGTGTACCACCTTGAGTGTTTCAAATGCGCCGCCTGCCAAAAGCACTTCTGCGTGGGCGACCGATACCTGCTCATCAACTCAGACATTGTGTGTGAACAGGACATCTTTGAATGGACTAAACTCAACGGAAACGGCCTGGTATAGGACGTCCTGCTCACTGTCACCACTGCCCAGTCCCACAGGTTTTAAGTGGGACACAAAAAGACAGTTCAAATCTTATACAGGATTTGTGAACGGGGAACAAGATCAGCCACAGCTCAACACCGCTTTCTGCTGGAGACACATAAGAAGTGCACCAGTGTTTCCAGAAGGATTTATAACAATAAGTCTTCTTCCAACTCCAATGCAAAAATAGATGAATGAATGCAATAACATTTTATATGTGTTTTGAAAATATATTTATGGAAAAAGAAAAAAAGTGAATAAGCAAGAACTGTGTTTTAGATTTTGAACCAAAATGGATCAATGGCAATTTAATGTGAATATGTTAATGGAAAGTATTTTTGAATCTTGACTGGAATGGACTTTTGTATCCAAAGTACTTCCTGGTTGGACTGAGTGTGCCCTCTAGAGCCAAGAAAACAGTAGAGCAAGTTCAGTAGCTTTGTTTGTTGTTACAGGATAGGCACAGTATAGGATGAATTACATTAGCACACACACAAATAAATGAGTTTGTTTTAAACTGGTAAGTGCTTCTTTTTAGGCATAAAATAAAGATGTACAGATGAATTCTTATGTTACATGTGTTGGTAAACTGAACACAACCACAATTTCAGCTTATAAAATACATCTGATGAGAAGCATGCAATGTTGCCTTTACCCTATTAGTTAATTTCACTTTTCACATAATGTCTTACTCATTTATAACCACAAGAGGTCACAGAGAATCCTGACTACAAGTGAGTCTTGTTGTCACAAAAGATTTGCTAAACCATACCAGACCTGTTGGCTGTAGTTAATGCCATCATGATGGCGTGCACTGCGGCTCGCTGTGTTCAAAGCTGCTGTCTGTCTGTCTGGAAGCTCTCCTCATGTGTATTTATCTGTCTGAGATGGCCATGAGGCATGCTCCTGCTGAGCTGACCACAGCCTCCTGCCATCCCCAGTTTTCTTTACCACCATAACTGCACTAAGTGAATTTGTCTATCAGGGGGTCTGACGTGTGCGGGCAGGAATGAGAGTCTGACCACAGTGACCACATTGACTCATAATGTGTGAGACTCTTTAAAACACCTAGACACAGGAGCCTGATGTGAGTTTATTCACTGGATATTAAGATTAAATGATTGGTATAGGGTCAACTTTTTTCCGCATTTGACCTATGATTCAACCCCCTGTCAGGAGCACAGTGCACTGCAGGGGCTCTTTGTACTTTGAGCCAATTTTTACTTTTTAGCCTGTTCATTAACCTCAATAAAATCCATTTAAGTTCTTAAATACAAGCGTGATCAACTTTCTTACCAATGAAAAAACATGAGAACTTGGATGTGTTCATGTTGAAAGATACAAAGCCAGATGAGAATATATTAAAAATGGGCAAACTTGAGAGATTCTTTTGGAGGTTTAATGAGGAGTTATTAATGTGAGCCACGCTTGATATTGCCAAGGACACTTTAGTTGGGTAATCTATGCCAATTCCGTGACCGTGGAGAGTGGAGGTTAATTTCTCAGTGGATTTGTCATCTATGCAGGGTGAACAGAACAGATTAGCCCCCATGACCCTCTCAAAAATGCAGCCCTAAATCCAAAATGGCCACCACCAACAATTCTACCATGGTTTTGCCTATAATGACATGCAGTATGTGCATTCTGCAACTTCTTGGATTGAAAGATCAATGTTTGATGTCAGATTTATTATTTTACCACACAAAAAATTGAACCTTTAAATCCAAAATGGCCGCCGTCTTTTTTTTAAATAATCAATTACCACAACTATTCAAGCAATCACAGAATGTAGGCTTTTACTAACACCTTTGGTTTGGCTTTTACTTACTCTTTAACCTGTTAAAGACAGCCAGGCATCCTTAAGTCGTTTGGGGGTTTTGAACTTTTTTCCGAATAGTAGGCTATTTAATGCTTGATCCATTATTTCTAAACCTATATATAAACACAACAAAAATATTAAATTTTATATAAGAGATTTGATCACTGTGTGTATTTTTTTTGGAGTATTAGGTATTTTTTTATTTTCATTTTATACATCTAGATCAATATAACTATATGTTTTGTTTGTAATTAACTTTTGTGAAGATTCAAAAGTAGTTATTTTTAGCAACATTTCAACATTAAGTTATTCTTTGAAGTTTCTAAGTTCTAACCCATATTCACCCTACTCTTTGGTCCACCATCTGAATATCTTCTATTAATATCAACGTCCTCATTCAGTTTCTATCCTTGACTTTTCATCAGCGCTCTACCCCCAAACCATTTCTCCAATTACATCTGCTGTCTCTATTAGCAAACGTGCAAAAAACCCATGCTTAATTCACTCGTACGCACTTACTAGTTTGGTATCATAATGATTGCTCATTGTCAATCAGGGGAAGCATTTGTTATGGATGCGTGGTGATTCGTAGACTGTAACGTTTCATACAAGTCCATGTTGAGTCCATAGAGGCATCTGCGTTTTCAGATTCTATTTATTTTAATAGAGACAAGTTCATTTATGCCTTAGTAATGCATATATATTTCTCTGCTTTAGACATGGTTTACATCCAGTTTAGCCACAATTTACTCCAAATTAAATCAGTTTTGTAGCCGGTTATGGCTTCTATCTGGGGTAAAAAGTGCCTCAGTAGTTATGTGGTCAAATCCAGCATAGATTAGAGGGCCATTTTTTAGATTGTCCGAGTAGGACCCATCTTTGTGAAGCTATTACTCAAATACCCTTTACCATACGATACAATACGATATACTTTATTAATCCCGAAGGAAAATCAGTTAATCAGCTGCACAAACAAGTCACACATAAAAACATCAGATAAAAAAACTAGAAAAAAAAATCAATAAATAGTACAGTGCAGAGAATAAATATAAAAGTACTGTAAAGCCATCGTTCCCATTTAGCCCATTTATCAGATCAACATCCTGCTTCTACAGCAGCAAGGGCATATCCTAATAAACTAAAATCTAGAATGTGATTATGATCCCTCAATACACTTCTTTTGTAGAGCCCGTGACATTTTTTGGGGAAAAAATCCAATATTCAAAACTTGCAATCTACAATCTAGCACATTTTTGCTGATTGTTTCTGGACATATTGTTTGTAGACATGGCACAGACCAAATTGTAGCCCTGGCTATACATGTTTCCATTGCTGAATTAGAGCTCTTTAAAACAAATGCAAAACGCACCTGCAAGCTAAGAAGGTGGTTACAACACCCTGTTTTGTGAATTGTTTAGAAAATAAACAATTGGGAGCTTGAGCAAATCACTTTGCATGTGTTCATTACACATGTGTAGGAACTCAAGAAAACATTTCATCCAAATCTGAGAGGGTCACTTGGGAGGCTGTGGGTGAAACCTCACGAAATGACCATGAAGTCCTTCCAGACGTCCCTGTGATGTTGGGCTTGTGTGTCCTGCTCTGTTTTCAGCTCATCATGGTGACGTCCGTCTGTGTCCAGTGGGTTGGTCTTTTCATCTTTAATAAGTCTATCATAAAGGACTTGTTTTCCCCTCTGGAGATGCTCGTTTGTCTCCTGCAAGTTCACGGTCATTTTCACGCTTTTGTTAAGACTGTCCAACAGTTCCATCACCTGTTCACAAAGAGTGTTATGTTTCCTCTCTACATTTGTCTTCCTCTTCTCCAGCTTTGTCACATTCCGCTTTCATTTTTCTCCTTTCTCGTCTTGGAAAGGACGAGAAAGCAGCTACCTGCTTTAAAATCATGTTAGTTTTAGTTTTCAGGTGGAAGTGCTCTTTAAGAGTCTTTGTGGATTTCTACAGCTCTGTCTTGGTATCGATGAGCTCTGCTTCCAAGCGTAAGATGGTCCCTGATGTTTTTATTTATATTTCAAGATCTCCTCTGTGATGACACGTGTCTTGGTCTGAAGTGATTGGTTTGTATCCTCCAACTCACTGAGTTGTTTGCCCTGGAGAGTTAGGAGGATCTTCTCAAAAATGAGATTACTCTCCTGCGTGCTGTCGTGACGTTTTGTCACTTGATCTTGGAGCAGCAGTGTTTTGTCGTCCAATTCTTTTTGAAGCAATTACATTTTCTGTTCATGTTCCGGCTCCATCTGATTTTTCTGGATGCGCTGTTTCTCCAATTGTCCTTCCAGGCCTTTAATCTTCATCAGAAGATTCAAGTTTTCCACTTTGAGCTGGCCATAGTTGGACTTTAGCGCATTGATAACCATCTCAGCGCTTCCTTTCTGATCATCTTCTGCTGCAGGAGGGGAATTTTGGCGTCCCGCTCACGAATGGAGACTTGAAGTCTCCAATTCTCCTCCATAGACCCTGGTTTTGGGCGTAGAGAGCTTCGATCTTTGGTTTTCTCATGGAGAGCCGTCTTCAACAAGATTTTTTGCTGTTGCTCCATCTGCATCTGGTCTTGCCAAGTGAGATTCATATGTGTTGCCGAGTTCAGAGCTAGCCATACTCTCCTGAACTAGTGCTGCGTCCGAAGAAGGCTTCCTCTTAAAGAGTTTCAAGTTTAAAGTCATAAACTGTCTGAGAGTGCGATAAATGCTGCAAACCGTTTAAAGATCTGGTTAAGTGCGACAAAACTATAACTATATTATTGACAAATAAATGACTCACAAAGTAGTAGTGGCTACGGGCGTTGCCATGGTAATCCACTGGGACATCTACAAGGGGGTGTGGCCTCGCCAAGGGGGAAGAAAACTCATGGGAATCAGTACATTGTTTTAGAAATAATGAATCAAGCATTAAATACTTTTCGGAAAAAAGTTCTAAACCCCAAACTAATTATGTGTAGAATTTTTTACTTTAACAATCAAATAAAGGGCATATTAATGCAATATCTGTGTGTAAAAGGTCCTTGAAACCAAAGGTGTTAGTAAAAGCCTACATTTTGTGATTGCTTGAATAGTTGTGGTAATTGGTCATTTTTCAATATGGCTGACGGCTGCCATTTTCGATTTAAAGGTAAAAAAAAAAAATAGGTAAAATCATAAATCTGACATAACAAATGTATTTCTCAATCCAAGAACTTGCAGAATGCATATATATTGCATTA
This sequence comes from Proterorhinus semilunaris, assembly GCA_021464625.1. NCBI lineage: Eukaryota > Metazoa > Chordata > Actinopteri > Gobiiformes > Gobiidae > Proterorhinus > Proterorhinus semilunaris. Next base: position 21,911,730 of record CM038356.1, on the reverse strand, counting down.
TAGGCAAAACCATGGTAAAGATCATTTCTAGAATTGTCCATTTTGGATGTACAGGCTCTACATTTTTTGTGCCCGCATTTTTTAGAGGGGCATGGTGGCTAATCTGTTCATTCACCCTCCAGATGACAAATCCACTGAGAAACGAACCTCCACGGTCACGGAATTGGCATAGATGACCCAACTATTAGGTGGTCTCAACTTGGCTGGGGATTAGTTCACAATGTTTACACTAAATCAACTCTATAGCCTACTGTATCTGCTATATTAAACAAAACTCACCCACAACACAACCCCCCCTCCGCAGAGCTTCCAGTCTTGCCAAGATGCCTGCCTGTCTTCCATTGGGCCACTTTCCTTCTCCTGGTTTGCCCCGCAGGCTGAGCTTTACCAGAGCACCACATCGGCCCCAGCACGACTCAATAAAGCCCTGTGCGCCTTGTGTCATCCCGAGCAGCTGCGCACAAGGCCGGGAGTGTAGTGGAGCAGTGTGGTGTTTGTGTGCCGAAGGGAGGTCTGTTTCATCTCCAGTGTGCCCATGCCACTGCGATCCTGTCCGGGTAAAGCTAAAAACAACCAGCTGCGCTCATGGAAACTGAGAGAACTTTCTGAAGGGAGAAAATGCGGTTTACAGCTTGTTTTTGTCAAGATGCCCATGCCACTAAAACAACCCAGCTCACACGCATCCCCCCTCACTGTAGTGTCGGGCATCACCAGAAGATGGCGCATGTGGTCCAGGCTATATGAGACTGGAAGTGCAATTCCATTCACATTGGCCAATTTGTGTGGGGGGATTAGTTTCAGGGAAGCGTCACAGGTATTCATGAGTTCCTTCAAAATAATCTCTCAAGCTTAAAAGGAAAACAAAAGGTGAATCGTGCTGCCTATAACCAATGCTTCCTAGGCAATTCTCTGATCATTTTAGACCATTCATCATTACTCTCTTTTGACTTGTGATTCTTTTAACTTTTTTTAATCTGGCTTTGTCCTTCTTTTCCAGTTTAAACGTATGGTCCCTTATCTTCACTATATCAATTTAAAAAGTTGAACTAAAACCACATTTAGCCTCCCATACTCTTTCACAGGAGTTTGGTTCTGTCCCTTGCTCAGTGTGGATGCTGTGTCTTGTACCTCTCTCAGACCTGAAGGCTCTCATCTGTTCTTTCCTCATAAAAATTCCTGCCTCTCAGATCGTGGACGTGAGAGACAGATCGGTGCGCTCCGTGTGTTCAGTTTGTTTTAGCCGCGGTTGCACAGGAAACTTTCATTGCCTGATGATTTACAAGGGCTGCGCTCCGTTTCCCGGGGGAATTAGAGAAGCTTTTTCCTGCATGTAATAAGCCCGCACTGAACATAAAACTTGCATTTGGTCTTTGTGCCGGTGCTTATCCAATGTGAAAGGTGTTATGTCCGGTGGGATGATGATCCAGGGGCGCAGAGAGGAGACCGGGTGGACCGTGAAAACGCCCTGGCCAGAATAACCCCATTTGCTACAGCGAGACCACAAAACCGTCAAAAGTTTGGCAGGACGTAAGGTTAGGTTCTTAAGAGTGTGGAGTGATTTGGGAAATTGAACCCAAGACAGCAGGTTTCTCAAGTGAACATATCAAAAGAACACAATTAAAAGCCACACTGCGGAGCATTCCAGGTTCTGTGTTGCTAATATCCCATAAGACAATCATTACTAAACTGTCCTAAAACCCAAAACAATCATGTCTGTGATACCGAACATGCTCCTATTAATCCTATTAATGCTCAGCTAGACACTGACAATATTAGAATAAAGCACTTGTCAGGTCTGAGGAGAGGCCGGCCCGCTCACAGTACAGACGCTGGGGTGAAATGTTACACACTGCAGCTTTAAACTAATAATCCCATATCTCAGGGGTGATCCGGACTGTCACGCTGAATAAATAACATAACTCTCCCTGCAGTGTGTGAACCCACGGCCGTACTCTTGACCGGGACGTCCCATGTCACATTCGGTATGGTGCCTGCGAAAGGCCAGACAGGAAATAGCCGGAGGAGGGCAGGAAATGAACCTCATGGGACATCTCCTCTCCTGGAGCATCACCACTGTCCTGTGAGCCACCGCTGGGAGCATGTGTTTTCTGTCCACACGACTCGCATTTTAGTTGATGAATACAAATAAATGGCCCCGGCTATCCCGTGTGAGGAGACCACAGAGCGCTCTATGGTTACATGGGGGATAGGGGAATTTAGAGGGGGGTTGCTGACAGTGAAGGATTGTGGCTTCGGAGTTATTTCCTCATTGGTTTTCTCTTTGTTTGAGTGCGGCCACATTTGTCACAGATTTCCCACGTATTTTGTTTTGTTTTCGTTGACTCGAGATCATTATTTCCCTTTGAACGTTCTGATAATGTGCTCAAAATGTGTTGTTTCTGCAAAATAATGTTACTCAAGTGAAAGATAGCCTTGATATAGCTATACTTTACTTCCACTACACCACTGTTTGAAATCACCTACTGCATTCGTATATGTTTATAAAGAAAACCTTTAACAAAACGTATATGTAACCGTATAATAAAAAAAAGTCGATATTGAGCATCCAGTATGCAAGCTTAGGAAAAATCACTTAAAGTCATGAAAATGCTGCTCGACTGCAATAAAAGTAAGACAGCCTATGTCTAGCCCATGCATGACTACTTGTACACATCTAAAATTACTTAACATTAGCGCTTCCTATTTGCTCCATTGTGGCCCTATAGAATTTATAACATCAATCTGCCATTCACGCAGGTCGGAGTGACCCCACGCACTCGAGTCAAGTGCCGTGTGTTCTTGACCCTCGCCCTCTGCAGCAGGAGGCCTTCTTCTTGTGCAAAGGCGTTGAACACAGTAAGACTTAAGCGTGCCATAAATCACAGGGATGATTCACGGCATGCCCCATATTCACAAGATTCATAATTGGAAGCACATTGGCCAGAGGAGAGAGACAAATGCTGGAGCGAAGAGGTTGAGTGGGTTGGAAACACAAGAAGATAAGAAAGCTGAAATGCACCGGGGAGCGAAGGAGGGCAGCCACTAATTTGTGTTGACTTGAGCAATTTGAAATGGTTTTCATTTCAGTATGGAAACATGCCAAAGGAGGCTTTTAGAAAAATGGAAGCGCTTTATTTTTAGTTCTCCATATCAAATTGTACATGTTTAATCGTACGTATCATTACTCTCAGTTGTCTTCATTTAAATAGTAGAAGAAGTTTCCAAAGTCGTCAACTGGACCGGGCCGTTTGAGTTGAGGATGTTTCGCCTCATCACGAAGGCTTCTTCTGATCTCAACCTTCAGCTCTCCAGAAGCCTTTGAAAAGAGAGGAAATGTCTTTAACTCAAACAACCCAGTTCGTTGGACAGCTTTGGCAAGTTGTATTATAAAAATAATATCAAAAGTACGACAGTTTTATGTAGCAACAGCAGTTTATACCGATCAGACGTGCCATTGCTGTCATCAATGCAAAACAGACAAAACAGCGGATTATTTTTATTTTGAGCTTTGATGGTCATAAACATCAGACAGATACAGAATCTCAGATCAATTGTGCATCTGCAAAGTGAAATGGTGCCAAGTCTGACTCTTCTTTTGTCATCTTGCCTTTCTGGAAAATGCCCAGAGCACCTGGAAGTCTATGTTATAAGAACTTTAACAAATTCTGCAGTGGATGAAATTTTACAGCTACAATGCAGCAGATGTGCGCCACAGTATGGGCTTTAAGGATGGACTGTATAAGGATGGACTGTATGATAGAGCCGAGTGATGAAATCTGAGATGGGAAGATCTGGCCCTACGCCAGGGTCCAGGGAAACGGGCCGAGCAAGCTCATACATTACAATGAAATCACAGTGTAAACATCTAATAATTGTGGTGAGTAGGTCTTTGAGATTACGACAGGTCCATCATTTAAGTTTTCCCACAATGCATACACTTTGCACCATCATTCATATGTTTGCCAATACTTAATATAGCCTTTATCAAATCTTTTCCATGTGCCTATAGCCAACCTACAGTACAGTGGGCTGGCTAAGAATCCGTGAACGCATTTGTGCCCAGTAAACGCACTATTTCCCCGGACACTGTGGAGCAAATGCACTTAACACTGTAGCACTATGCAAAGTTTATGGCCATTCCTCTGCCCCTGAGAGTTTTACTGTAGTACAGAGTGATGTATGCTGTATTCTTTCCACCTCCTCTTCCTGGTGTGGAGGGCTTCAGTTTTAACTTATGGAGTGAGCCGGAGTCCTCCCTGCTTTAAAAGTCCCCTGAGACGAGATCAATGCAGCAACTCTTTTTCTGGCACCTTTGATTTACAATCCCGTGTCATTTGGACGTCGCAAGGCAGAAATGTCTGACTATACTGGAGACATTTTAAAGGGGCGTTACCCATTTTTATACCAGCGAAATCCATTTGGCCCCATTGTGTATTGTGACATTTGTGGTCAAATGAAATGTTTATTATTTGTGCAGACTAATATTGTAATGATCATTTTGCCATCTGAAACTTGGGAAACAACAACAACTCATCCCTGTGAAGAGTTGGGATTCTTGGAAAGGCGTCAGAAAGTCCTAATTGTGCCAGGAAGGGCATCCTCTGTAAAAACTTGCCAAATTTATGTGACCAATGCATACAATTTACTGAAGAAGAGAAAAGCAAAAAAGGAACTTTGAACTAAACAACAACTACCAAAAAAGGTGAACTTTGAAGTGCCTTAATGGTCTTCATGGTCCCGTTGCCAGACCGACCTCTATTAGGGGTGTCAGTGGAGCCTGGCTGGAGCGGCGTGACCCATAAGGTTTAACGAGAGCCGTGGTTGAGGGCACTCCGGACTGCCGCTCTTCCTCTCTCTGTTTATTTATGTGATGGAGACGAGAGAGGCACGGGCACCACCGGGGGATGTGACTTTAACTACATTTGGTCCTTGAAGTTTCAGATTTCTATCAGCTTTCAAGACCGTTCGACCCCTGAAGGGTATGGAGCAACTGAGCACTCTGTTTGTAAAAGAAAAGGTTGGGACACTAAACGGTTTGCTTTTTAATCAATGTAATTCCGGCAACATATTTCAAAAGTGATGAGAAAAAAACTGCTATAAACATACCGTTAAAAATTCCCCTTCTACAATATGCCGTTCTGTAACAAATACACATAGTGCTATTGAACAAGAGGCTAAATAAAAAATCTCTCTAATTTGGGACGTTTTTTAAAATCCCTTCTGCTTTTGCAACACTCTTTTTTCACACAAATGTTTTTTCAAATTTTGCATCAGTCAAGGTTGACTCAACATGAACTTGAGCCATTTGTGACTAAGACCAACCAAATCATGAGAGCACATTAAACTCTTGCACAACTGTTGAAGCACCAAAACATCTCATGAGAAAACGTAAAATGGCTTCAAGAATTAAAAGAAAATCCCTTTCTCTCTTGTTGGCACTTTTGCAGAGTTCCCCTGAACTCGTGTGTCACCGCTGAGGATCACGTTGTCCCTGCTGACATTTTGTTGATCTGAAGAGGATTTGGGACGTCTTATGAAAATGTTTTGATGCAGACCATTGTGCGTTGCATGACTGAACTCCAAAACAAAGAACATGTGTCTGAAACAAAGCTGCGCGCGGTATTGCATGACAGGTTTCTTTCAGCCCAACCATGGCCAAGCAGTTACAGAGACCACCTGGAGGTATTTAAGGCCCATTCAAACCATTAGGCTAAACTCCGGCCTTAATGGTCGACAGGAGCATCTCATCTGAAAGCTGAGACATGGGCCAAAGACAAGACAGTTTATCATTTATGCATGTGATTAAATGGACAATTCTTTGTCATATAATACTTTTACCATTACATATGAACGCCATTTATTATTCTAAAATGCAGATTGTTTGGCTTAGTTTCAGTAGAGTGTCAAAATCTGAAATTGACCACATTTTGATGCCTCTATGTGTTCTACTGCGTCTGCATTAAAACTGTATAGCGCAGTTAGTCCGGCAACAGTTAACAAACATTTGAGTTGGAACTACTTCATCATGGTAAGGTAACAGTGGTATTTAAGTTTTCTCTGTCAGTCATTCAACATCTGATTGTTCGATATTATAGTTCAAATGAACAAAACAAGACGTCACACAGGAATCCATTTATTTGATATTAATTTCTAAAGCCACCATCTACATAAACAGGAATTTACTTCTGTACAATGTCTTTCACCTTGAATGCATCATAGTTCATCGTAGAGTAAATATGGACGGTCTTACAGGAGAGTGCATTGTCCCACTGGGAGCTCGACTCTCAATAACTTACAGCAAAGGCACTTCATGGAAAGGCACATTCTGGTTTAGAAAAAAGATTAGAAACGTTAGTCCATAAGAAAGCTGCATAGAGGTGTTAGAAAAGCAATGTAACACTGTCAAAGTCAACATCATAATACTTCTTTGGCTTGTTTCCGAAAGTCCATTATTTGACAAATTAGCAAGAAAAAAAAAACATGTACAAGCAATATAAGCTATTGTTCACACAATACAATATAATTACTGTTTCATTTCAGTAGTATCAACATGGACAGAGCTGCACAAGAGCAACAGGCAGCTCCCCCAGTAAGAAAAAGTCACACAGACATACATCGATTTAGGCCACGTCCGTTTGGTGTCTTGTGTTGGGATGGCTATCCTTCAGTTTATAGTTACTGCTGCGATATATTTCGTGAAAATATGCGGATAAAACGTTTGTACAATCTTTGCACACACCAGAACAACCGCAGAATAAATTCAACAATAATAAAGGCGAGGACGGACATCCCTGTTGACAATCTGTTTGTCACTAAGGCAACAATTGGTCTCTTGAGATTTGAGGCGCCACATCGTATCTGAGCAATAACAATCAACATCTTCAATAAAATGGTTCTTAATTTCCAAAACAATTCAGACACTTTTGGGCAATTCGTCATTTCTGTACATTACAACCGTCTCATTTTATCAAAGCCAAAAGCCTGATAAATCCTATCTCTCAGGCTGAAGCCCAGTTATGGTGACAGGCCGATTTCTCAAGTCTAGCCCGGGCACTCCTGCAATCACTGGATAGCCTCTCCGAATTCCTGCCTTACCCCTACAGTCACCTCATTACCTCATTGTAGGCACGCTGATTTAGGCGGCAGTCTCTGGCATTTGACAGGCTAAAACCATCTCGAGTAAAGTTGCTGCCTGCAGTGTGTTCTCACCATGTCCCTCTTGTTCATGCATTCACGGGGCACGCGGTTCACTTTGAACTTAATTAAGTGTGTCTATTCCCGTTGGTGGCTGATTATGGCGACTGAGGTGAGCTGGTGCTGAAGGCTGCTGCTGTGCTTCATCTATTGGGGAGGACAGGTATTTCCTGTAACCTGATGCTATAGGTCTAAAATGGGGGGGCTTTAGAGTGTGTGTAGGCCTGCGGGAGGAAGTGACACAGTGGGCTGAAATCACTGCAATTTTACACTTTTTTCATTTTAACTAGTGATAAATCCTTCTTTGCTTCAGTAATGCACATGTGTTTTTTTTTTTTTTTTTTTAAATTCTGGTTTTGGCGTTCACACCCAGTTTAGACGCAAGTAAATCCAATTTAGGTCTATCTTACACCCTTTTAGATCCAGTTTGGTCCTGATTTAACGAGGTGGTTTTTGGTGTGAAAAGTTCCAGAATCGCTTCACTAGATGGAACATTTGCAAAGAAAAGAGCTGATCATAAAAGTGAATAGTTGCCTGTAAATATAATAAGACGTTTTTTTAACCATGTTTAAGGGCTTGCCTAAACACTCAATCAAAAGAGAGCAGAAGAAAGGTCTGGGGCGAGACAAGCCAGGTCATCTCTGTGTGGACTGCTCACTCGGAGAATGGGCTTTTATTTACAGCAAAACTCCACGAATGGGTAAGTAAGTGCAACACAATTTACTACAAAGAGGCATCGCGTTTGAAGCATCTTGTAACGCTGATGCCATTAGGTAAGGGAGCACCGTCTTTTATCGAACTGTTTTGTAAACTGGCAATATTGCTTATTTGACTGCATGCAACACTGTTGTCTTTAATCAGTTATGTAGGCACAAAAGTTCATCGAGACCTGAGAGATGAAGAATCAGAAACTCATCTGTTGAATGTCTCCCGGACAGTTGTTATCAATGGACTTGAAGTGGCCTCTTTTATCTCCCCAGTCTGCTTGTTTGACCTGTGTTATCGTTAGTGCTCTCCCCACAACGAGAGAAGGTTTGGAGGGAGGTGCGCTGCAGAGGAGGATTGACCCGGGACATCATGTGGCCCAGGAGATGGCGGCACTATGCTCCTTCGCCTTCATCCTCAGTGCAGCTATACTGGACGACTTCCTGTCTGGGTCGACGTTGAGATCGTAACCGTTGATGCCTCCACTCATGGCGGGACCGCCGAAGAGGCTGCCCATGTGCGTCTGTCCCATGTGACTGCTGCCGGGGCTCGGGACGCCCAAGAAGTCGGACACACTGCTGGGACCGTGTGGGTGCGGGGGCATGCAGGACGTGACAGTGTCACAGGGCACCACGCAGCCCGGGACAGGGGAGGCTGCACTGGTAGTGCTGATCCATGAGGGGTTCTGGATCTGAAGAGAGAAGAGCATGAATGGCAAGATGAGACACATTAAACTAGTCTAGCCAGCGATTTCAACAAGCTGAGCTCTTCAAATAAAGACCACTGATAGGAGTTAAATCAATAAGTCACTAGAAATAGGATTTGTACTCTAACTCTGGCAAGCACAGACAAAGATGAAGCTAGGAAGAAAGAGTGTCCTTCATTTGAGATAATGGTTGTAGTGAACAGGAGATGATGGAGTGGTTGTGGAGGCTGGAGGTTTTGCTGCTTCTTTTACTAGTCCTGATCTAAAATTAGTTATATCGCTCAGCATATTGTTAAAGCAGATATTTTTTAAAATATATTTGTATATATTTAAAACCTTTTTATTTATCATAAACTAGCAAGCCAGCTATTGTCTCAGTGTTTGCAAACCAAACCAAAAAGTCAGGTACAGGGCCTTCAATAGGAAGAGGCAAGGGGGATGAACTATGATTGGCTGACAGTGGCAGACAGGTTGGAAAGAGGACATAATTCAGAAATAGTGTTGTAGTGGTATGACAATACCTGCACATAGTTCTCAGGCCGGGCGAGTAGGGGCAGTTCGTAGGCTGTGGAGAAGTGTGTGCGGACCTGCTGCATTTGACCAAACCTCTCCCTCTTCCTCCATTTGGCTCTTCGGTTCTGAAACCACACCTGCAGAAAATAAAACAAGCACCCACTTAACAGACAAGAATCAATATGACAGTTATTTCATGACAAAAGTCCAGTAAATCTATGGTCCCAGGTACAGACATTCTGTAGCCCAATAAACTGAAGGACAGGAGAATAAATAGTGGCGCAGATGAAAGTCCAGGTTTAGGACTTGACGTGCCTTTAAAGTGCAGTCTCCCTGTGCTCCTCCCTTTGATTCTCAGCGTCTGCCTCCCTTCAGGCTGCCAGCGCCGACAGATCCACATCTGGGGCTGTAGCCGTCCATAAATCACTGCGGAGAGGTGTGCACTCCCCCACATTTCAGCACAGTGGGATCCAGGGGGGAATCCCTTCAAATAATCGATGATGCCAAAATTCTAAAGTTCAATGTTTGACCAGCAACATGTCACCGGCTCATTTTGTCATTGCTCTTATATTGTACCATATGAATAATATCAAGTCTGGTTAGGTTAATTTTCTGCCTGCAAATGGTTTTGGACACACTACTTCACAGTAAACGGGAGCACTCCACACCTGCTGACAGACCAAGTGCAGGCTACTGTGCTCACTTCTCTCTGACCAGCAGTTTTATACATCGAAATGCTACAAGCCCCTTCTTTTTCTCCATACTTTTTGCTTCCGGCTATTACATTGTTGATGTTGTGATGTAAAGCTGGGGTAATGTCAATATTAATCTAATACCCAAATTTGGCCAAGATTTTGTCTGGGAGTGTAACAGTATATTTACATGTACTTTATTTACAGCTAATTTGTCGTTTGTTTTTTTGTAGCACTGCCGTTTGTTTACCATGAGTCACGACAAGTTTATGTGGATCTGCTATTGTTTGTCTGATTCGTTCTGTCCCCAGAGAGGGAGAAAGAGCAACAGAGGGAGGGCAAAGAGACAAAGATTCCTCTTCAAAGCAGACGGAGACGCGGCCCTCCTCAATCTCAGAGTCTGAACTTGGTTCAGGGTTGATTCCCAGCCCCAATCAGCCTGTGGTTTTCTCAGTCCCTCACATGCAATTTCCCCTCAGTCAACCTCTTCCAACCCCCCGAGAGACATAAGATCTTTAATGGCCACAATGTAAAAAGTCAAATAAAGCCTCACAATCATGTTATTCCCATTAGATATATATAACAAATATCTAATTGGTGTGACATAATCTCAATTGAACTTGTTTTTTATTGATGGTTTAGTCTGATATATTCTCATGGCACTGTAAGAGTCTGGGGTGTATCATGTCGAATTATTGTAAAAACTATAATCAAACAGATAAGTCCCCTTCGAAATGCTTCAGTTTCAAAATCGAGTCCATATAAGGTCTTTTCTTGCATCATGTTTTTGGAAAAGCTGACGTAAAGAGATGTCTCACGATCCCTCTTCCAGCGGCGACAGAAGGACAGCCCCGAGTGTAAACTGATCCCAGGTTGTGGCTCAAACTCAGTGTCAAGGTGAGGGGTCGCTGCCTTGTGAATTATATCACGTTTTAAAGGGGTCCAGCCTGTGTAGTGTAGCCCCAAAGGATTTGAGCCTATTATTGTTTTTGGCGTGTCTCCTATATGATCTTTCTGGTCGTCTGAGCTCCCAACGTCACAGGTTTACAGACAGAATCCAAGAGGCCCAGCACAGGCAAAAAGAAGTACATTTTGAGTGTGTTAAAGACAATGCCTTCAATCACTTCAATTATGATGGATAGCTCTGATCTTCTCATTTCAATGCTTCGCCCTCCCTCTCTGACCCCAGCGCCATGTCTCCTGCCGCCTCCTCCTTTTAAGTCACTCTGGGGAAGTGGGGATATTGGAAAGTGAGATGGGAGAATGTTCAAACTGGAGCTTGTTTTCATTTCATGTTTAATTTCCTGACGCCTAAGCCCTTGGCTTTCCGCGGCTAACCCTCCTGACCTCTCAAAGGCGTGCAGACGAAAGCGACCGACCAGCCTCATACACATACCATGCGCTCAGAACACTGACATGTATAACGTCATGGCTGAACTGTAAGTTACTCATTGGCAAAGGGTTCTTTTCGCTGTCAAACACGTACTGGAGGTACTAAACAAACAATTAACCAGCATTAGGACCACGGCACAACTGTCAGTGTGACTGCAGTGCCATGTCTCATTTTGCACCGCAGAGACTAAGCTGAATACTTTGGCATGAAGATCATTCAGGACCATTATGAAGTCAGATGTGTCCTTTGTTGCACCGTGTCCCCAATTCCCCACTCTATAAACTTCTCAGCTTTACAAGTGGAAGCTTTGGCCTCACTTACACTTCTTCCAATTAACACGGATTTAAAAAGATGAATAAAAGTGACCTCAAATAAAAGATTCTACCCCATAAAATAGTGTTCTTTTGAGACTGCTGTGGGGGAACTGTTCTGATTTTTCAGCATTTTGCCGGCGTTACAGTAATTGCTAAAGACGCTGACAGCAGAAGGCAGCTTTCAGGCCATTAAAGAGCTTTATTTATGCTTCAGAGCCGGCTGGCCAGGAGAGGAAGAGGGAGCGAGGCAAGTTCAGAGTGCACCGCTCCGAAAGCCGCTTTTGAAGTCCTGCCATCTCACCTCATCGCTGTCATCCGGGTCCGGCCCGATTGATAGACTGGCTCACGAGTTACTCACACACCGCGCTGCGCTCCATAAAAAAAAAAAAAAACCTAGAGGCTCCAGGTTCACGTCTGAGGCAGAGGGCTAATAGAACTTAATAAACTAGTCACAGCAGAAGTGATTACACCAAACTGCGGCGACTTTATGAAGGCATTTATCATCAAACTCACAGTCAAACTACGGGACCTTGACGTTGGCATTTGGGGAGAAAACATCTGTACCACAGTATCCAGTTGTTTGTGAGATGAAAAGACTTTTTTTTTTCTTTCTTACAATCTCTTGCCAAGCTTAGAGTGCCCCATCTACAATTGCATATCCCTGGACTTTGTCGTGATGGACCTTCAGATGAAATTGGGGGGTTTTAGCCTTGATTGCGTGCATATTTTGGGGGTATGATTTTGAAAACGACGGGTCAAACCGCACAGTGACTCAACATAGCGGGCTGCAGTGTGGCTGTCATATGAAGAAGGTAATTATATTCATCTGGGAACGGGCCTGTGTGAAGGCAACATGAATGCACTTATTTGACTGTATACCACCACAAAGCGCAGGCCCAGGTTCGCTGTCCCTGACTATGTCTCTGCCTCTCCCTGGAAATTGGAGCTGGCATCTCAAAGTGTTTTTTATATCCTCGCCAAATAGCACTGGAGGCTTGTCTTTATTTCCTCCCATGTGTTTTGCCCTACGCAGAGCGGTGCTGTGGGGAGGTTTAAACATGGCGGCGCTGTAGCGAAAACCCTTGACCCTTGACCTTTACATATAGAGCCTGCAGCATGTACAAGCGACGAGCGGAGTATACCCAACTTTCCCACTCTCATTCCCGCTCCCATCCACAACTGGCGAACAGAGGGGATGCAGAACAATGGGATCTGTTATGTGCCGTTCCCAGAGATTACTGACAGTGTTCCAGACCAGCTCTCCCTCTGCGTCCGGACCCCAAGAGCTTACAAACATGCAACCAGGCTGCGTTCACACTGCAGGCAAAAGAGTTTCAATTCTGTCTATCATTGTTTTCAATCTTATTTCTCCAAAATAAAGTGTATGACCCAAAGCTAACTACATGAACGTGGAGCACTCATACAGACTGCTTTTAGAGGTTGGCAATGAATGAATGAACCTCATAATCACATCCAAAAGTTTTAGATGTCTTACTGAGCCTAATCTTACTGGCGCTGGCATAAAGGAGGAATGAGACATTTTGGAACAACATCCCTGTCGACACAGCTCTTGTAACAGAAAAAGCTCCTGTTCTTACCTGCACACGGGCCTCTGTCAGGTCCGTCCTGAGAGCCAGCTGTTCGCGTGCGTACACATCCGGGTAGTGCGTCTTCTGGAAAACCTTCTCCAGCTCCTCCAGCTGATAGCTGGTGAAGGTGGTGCGGTTGCGTCGCTTCTTGCCCTTGTTGCTCTCTGCTTCGCTCTTATCCAAAGGGCTGGACATGTCTGAGCCGGGCCTCTCGCTGGGGCCCTTCACCGAATCCTTCAGGGTCAAGTAGCTGCTCTCCATCCCAGACGTCTCCACACTGGAGGGCAGGTCGGACTCGCTCAGGCCACTGCTGTCTTTGCCTGGAGGTCAGAGACATTGGGGAGGGTTACAGGGCATGCTGTTGCTTAATGCAGTTTCCTTGGGCTTCTTGCTCTTTGATGAAGTAATAATGGGAACCATTGTGATGATAAAGAATTGCTCACTTTGCAGCCCTGTTTCCACAGTACTCCCAATAAAACAACAACGTTTCCTTGTAATTTACTGTATTTCTACTGAGTTAAGGATAAGACTTATTGTGAAATGTCCCCTTTCCATCTTATTGCCATGTTATTATTGTGCTGTAATGAAGTGCTACCAGCTTCTTTATTATGATCCTTATTTTAATACTAAAGCCAGTTAACTGCACACTTTCATTTATCCCAACTACATGTCACAAACCTCTCTCACCCTATCACCGCCACAGCAGTATAACTGTTGGCCACCCAAGCCTCTCATTCAAATAATTTTATTGGTGACTTCTCTTCCGATAATGCAATAATCCTGTTATTCTCCAAGTCCAGCGAGACACATGGCCCGCCAGCAACATAAATTCTCTCTTTTCTCATATAATTACACATCATTTTACAATTAACAGTGACTAATGGCTAAATACTTATTATAACTGAACAAATAATCATAAATGTTCATTCCCAACTTGTTATTTGAAATGATGGATGTGTGGACATAATGTTTGTGCTTGTTTGTCTATGCCGGTTAATGCCGATACCAGTTAATATGTGTGTATTATTGTGTGAACAACCTCCTCTCGACTGACAGTCACGAGGAGCCCACAGTACCTGAAGGTTTTGCTCAAAGGTTCAAAGCCCTTGTCTTGTGGCTCAACTCTGTCTGTTTGACAGACCTGTCACTCCACATCGGTGTGACCTGTGCCACAACCCTCACTCAGCTGCCACTCTCATAGCCGCCTGCCCCGCCCCCTGCCTCGCTTTCAATCACACCGTCTGTAACCCGATCTGTCAGACCCGTGTGTGCGCCTGTGTGTGTGTCTCTGCTCTCACGTGTAAACAACACTGGGATTGTCACCTTTAATTTGGGGTCGTTCGTTTTGCGACAAACCTCACTCTGTTTCTGTCAGCGCAGAGCGGGCTTTATGTGAGACGATGCGAGCTGTCCTTTCTGCTTAGATAAACAAACCGTGGTGTGTGTAAATAAGCATCCAGGGCCCGGAGAACAGAGCAGGAACATGGCACACGGGGCGCCCTTTACAGCACACGCACTCACTGTGGGACCAGTGAAACTCAGCGTGACGTCAAAGCATTCTGGAACAGATTGACTAGACAGAAAATACTTAATTTAAATGAATTAATTTAGCTGTACATTGACTAGTTGTAACTGGATGATCCGAGGCAGGTCTCAGTCAATGAATGATGAATAAAGTCTACATTTCAGATGAGCCTGGGAACCACCTAAAGATGCTCACCAGTACAAGGACGTGTTGTAATACTGGTACGAGTACCGTGTGAACGCCTGATCTCATCAGATCTCGGGAGCTACCCTTAAGAAAAGGCTGGGCCATGGTCAGTACTACCTGGAAATATCAGGTAGCCTGGGTGGGGTGAAAGTGTGTGAGTTGTTGGTGGTAGTCGAAGGGTCTATTGGCACAGATGTGTCCAGCCACATTTCAGCTGGTCTTCCCCAAGAGCAGCTGTGGCGATATACATAGCTTACTATCGCGTTTGTAGGGAAAGAAAAATTGTCCCTTGTGTCTGTGAAAGTTGTCGTGCAAATAAATTCCCATTCCCTAACTCTGCTAAGGTCCTGTCAGTTTGAAACATTTGTAATTCTCACAGACATAAAGTACTGAGGGAACTGACTCATAATGATGTGGTTAGAAATAGTTTTACAGTGATTTACCTTTGCAAGCCCAGCACTGCAAAAAAGGGAGTACAAGTTCACTCACAAAATTCCTTGACAACATTTGACTTGATTTCAGATGTCAGATGAAAACGTTTTGACCTGGTTTATGTTAAATATTTCTATCTTTAGAAATAAATATCCACATAAAAATAGACACAGTTTCTCTGTCAGTAAAAATGAAGAGGACTGTAAACAACAAATGAAATATGGTTGAAAGAAATGACCAATCAGATTATTTCTTTCAGAAACAGTTAGATTAGCTCATATAAAAGCAAATCATACCGTTTAAGTTATTGCAAAAAAGGGATCTACATCTAAGTTATTTTGTGCAGTGCATTTCCCCTGCTGGCGCCTGTCCCAAACCGAGACACTAATGGACCCACACAGATCAGCAGCTGGAGGTCGTGACCCTGTACCGCAGCGGCCCACCTGTCAGAGCCCCTTACAGTCTACTGGGACAGATGTTCTGACATCAGCAGCCCCCTCGTTTGCCCCTTCCATCCTCCACCTCTGCTCAATATGTTTGGCCCTGGGCATAAGCGCCGCTGCAATGCAAAGCAGCGAGATGGGTCGCTGCATTTGCATCTGCAAGGGAAAAAGCTCTGCCCTCGAGTAAGGCATATTTCCTGTGAAGAAAAGGGCCACAGCTGGTTACTGATGAGTGACGGGAATAATACAATTTCATCTACAAAACCATATCATGAACATTTAAACTATGGTTGACACTGATTAGTTCTGGTTAACCTTGATGCCTGTTTTCAGAATTCCCCTTTCCCTGCCACGCTAACCGCTAGCTCCTGCGCCACAAATATCTCCTCACATTGCCGCATGCTGAGCTGTCTTTTCTGCAGTCTTTCTCATGGCAGCCAAGATTCCGCTACACAGGGTCCAACTCTAGTTTTTTGGCACAAAGAGGAATGTGTTTTTGCGTTTGCTATTCTCCGGCCCTGTTCATTAGAGATGTAAAAGTACAGGAATATCCAGGGCTGATCCCAGCAATTTGCCAGAGTTACTTTTTGACAAGACGCAGCCCTCTTCAGTTAGCCGAGGTCAGATGTTTACTAGGGTCAGCAATTTAATTACCACTGAAAACAGAGAGAAAACATCAAAGTGTAATTTTACTGGTTGTAAAGCAACAGGGCACCCTCTCGGTTTTTATGGAAAAGGACGGGGAGGGTCAAGTGAAGCCAAATAAAAGGAACACTATAAATTAGTAACCTGGGGAAGGGTTAATGACCAAACGCTAAATATCGGGGACGGGAATGGTTTTAAATAGAGTGCTCTGAAACCTGCATTTGAGAATTGTTCTCCCGCAGCGCCAGACAACAACCTTCTTGAGACATGCGGACCTAATAAGGACGCGTGTTACTTTTATACAATGGACAGGCAGAACAACAGGACGGACTTCATTTCGCTCACGTTCCTGAATCACAATGTAACAGGATCTTCCCCAAACCAAGCTGGATACTCAAAGATGCTTTACAATACGTCCATTCATCCACTGCGAAGCTAAGCAACGCCACAGCTGCCCTGGGGTAGACTTGCGGAAGCGAGGCTGCCAATCTGTGCCAGGGTTTTGCCCATGGACACAGCAATAGTCAACAGCGGCAAGACAGCAATGTTACATGAAATGATAATGCTGAAAATGCTACTACAAAAAACCATTCAGTTCTCTAGTTCATTTTATAATCTACAAACTACAGCCTCTACTTCTAATTCGCCTCGCGGGCAGTTGCTTTAACCCCGCTGTCCATCCTCTTTGCACTGATTGCTGTTTACGCATGTTTAGGTCTTGGCCCGTGCTCTTCCTCCTGCCCCTAGCCCTCGACCTGGTCCTCGGCCTGTTGCTTCCTCGTGCTGAAGCGGGATGCGCGGGAGGGTCCCAGATGTTTCGGGGAGAGATCCATGCCAGCAGCTCGCACAGGAATGCGCATTCTCTGGGAAAGCACACACTGCCTGTTCAGCCTCTGCTCCTGATAAATGACCTCACTGCTGTCAGATGCCGGTCTCCTGTCAACGAGCAGCAAAAAGGCACGTAGGATAGGGCGCGAACGCTGAACACAGACTAGTCTTTGCAAATTACTGGCTTGACTATCTTTGAGTATTGAGGACAACATATGTCACAATTTACCTAAAAAATAATCAACGTTTCTGATATATTTGTGTTGGGCATCATGTTCTTGCACTGCATCTTGGTCGGCCCACAATGTGTAAACGGGAATTGGTTTTCCGTCCTTTGAATTAAGGTCCATTATGGTTATTTTTATACTTTGCCTAATCTCTTTTTAATTTACTATTCGATTATAGAGAGGCAAGGTGCATACAAAATGCCCTAAAACTAGGTGGATGTTTATTAATTAATCAATTGATCTTTTGTTGTCTATTGTTTATTTACTAACTGGCACTTGAAAAATAGTGTCACATAATAAATCACATATGGGATATTTTGTGACTGTTTCAAATCAAACTAATCTCACCCAGAAATAATTCATTCATATTTACTCATTTGACGCTCTGATTTTTTTGAATTTATTGCATAATAAATGATTGCATTATTTAATCACATGATATTATTCATTACTTATCATTATTTACTTTATTTCACATTATATGTCAACTTTAAAGAACGTGCAAAATGTTTCCAAATGAAGTTGTGACTCTGAATCGAACTTGTAAAGAATGAGTGAAAATGTTCTATCCACTCTTAGTCTTCTCCTTCCTTGCTCACAATTACAGGTGTCACTGCAGCTCCGGCTCATGGCGTTAAAGATCAGAGCTTTCATATATGGCTTCACCTTCGATGTGTGCTTAATGGGTCTCTTATTATGACAGGAAGCTTTTAAAGTCCTGCCAGAGCTCTCCAAGCTCTTGTTTTGGTTTTCGTGCCCTGAGAAAAATGTTTTTACATATCACAGGATGCTTGACGTGCCTGTCGAGGGAGGAGTGTCTGTTTGAGTTTGAATTTATGACAACCGCTCAGCTGCGTTTCATAAACGTGCTGAGGCCCACAGCAATATTTAGAGCAACGATCATCAGGGGCCAATCTACAGAAAATCTTTGTTCGAACTCCAGATTTGAACTCACACAATATAAAGCATTATCCACATTATCAACCACCAACTTGAATCCAAATGAATGCTATCTGACATTACAGCGTGTTCCTACTTTTAAGACCTCCACAATATGCACAACAGCAGTAAAAAGAACAAAACAACTAATGACACAAATAAAATGGATTTCACTTTGTTATTTGCAAGGCTAATTAAAAAGACCTTTTGCAAAATGCCTCACATGCGCTATTTACAGTTTCCCCATTTCTAACCCCCCATCAAGCAATAACATTTTTACTGATACATGGTGCCCCATTGTAAATGTATGTTTTATAACTTCAATAAGAGGTGAATGAATAATGGATTTTAATATTCCAACTTATTATGTCTTTACTCATCAGACTTTATTACTCAAATAATGTTCAACTCACGTCATTAGCATCCATTTTTTTACCTTTTTTAAAATATTGAAACTGTACGTCAAATAGTTATGTCCTTCTAAGAATATTTCCATCTCGGCCCGAGCCTATCGCATCACTACCCAATCCCGGACGTGCTGCTTATTTGTTCAGAGCGTTGTGGAGTCGAGGTTAAGTAAACCAGTCTTGTGCGTCCATGGTGGATATGAGGAGTTAGAGGATGAATAATACCTATCGGAGTATGACGCACATCTGTGTTACGTTAATGTCTGGTCTGGCTGACTTGAATTCCTCTGCACTCCATCAGACCTAAGGCTTCCATTTGAGTGAATGTAGTGTGCGCAGGTCGACGGCACCGTCCCGCTCCCCTCAACGGGACGCCACACGAACAGAGCGGAGCTGTGCTGCGCTGACAGAGGCAATAATGAGGGTCGAAGAAAATAAATCTATGTCATGCGTTCAAACATTATTGAAATACAAAGCCTGAGCAGTTTTTTAAATATATATATTTAAGTGTATGTATTTGTGAGCAGAAGATATTGGCTATTGTTCGAAAAACTCATTCTATGGGACAATTTTCAGTTCTGTCCAACCGTTTTTGGAGTCAGGTGGAGCCAGTAGTTTCAAGACTTTCAGCAGTCACTATATAAGCCTGTCTGGCCTGAATTATAATCATCAGTAATTGACAAAATCATAGTGACAGTAAAACTCTTACCCAAGCTTTAATTGCAATGCTTAAGTAAACCCCATCTTCTTCTGCAGATTAATGCTATAGCACTAAAAAGAGTTGCCATGTAAACAGTGCAGCTGAAGTTGCCACAGTGCACACTCCCATTGACTTTTGCCATCATTTATGAGCCGTATATCTGCCACAACGGACCACACAAAACAACACAAGCCTGTTGACGCCTGAGGCTTTGGCATCAGCATCCTCCCCGGAGCCACGGTGCCTTCATCTGGCTGCAACATTGTCAATTAAAAGCAGTCCGGCGGTCCTTTGGGGATGCATGTGTTTAAACGCGCTCGTCAAAGCAACACAGTCAGCTCAATCAGCTCATTTCCAACCCAACCGTTTGAAGGTTTCAGAACTAGACGACAGCAATATGTCACAGCGAGAGGCAATGCAGATACTCCCATTCATTTGAGATCTAATATTTTGCTGCATGTATTTGACAAGCTCTGATGGACAAATACATGTGAGTTTGTTACAGTAAATGCCTAACAACATTTAAACCACACTGAATAATCATTAAAAATAGATGATGTCTAAAATGAAAAGTTATTATTTTATCTATTTATTTGGTTGGCCAATAGAAACCGCACATTTAGGTGATATTTAATATATAATGTGCTTTGTCAACATCAGTCCAATATTAGGGTTAGGGTATTGTATTTGATATAAAATTCCTTGCACTAAATGAGCCTACATTTTACATTTACCAGTGCAGTACGCTTGGTCAAGCGCTTTTATATTTCGATTTTATATTGTGCACAGTTTTGTATTTGGCACATTGAACACTGCTTTATTTAAACTACTTTATTTATACATTTAGTCTACCTATTTATTTATTTTGCAGTTATTCCATTGTTTGCTTTAGACCTAAACTAAAGTTGTGTACATGAAAAAAGCTATACCTTTTGTTATACATCTATTTGGCCCCCTTTAAAAAAAAAAAAAAATACAGTTGTCAGTATTAAAAAGATGAAAAGGCTTAACTAAAGGAAAAATAATTGCACAGTAATTTTGTTTGTGTTTGTGTGTGTGTGTGTGTGTGTGTGTGTGTGTGGGCCGGGGGGTTTACTAAAATTGCTACTTTTGAACGTCGCTGTTTACGCAATATTTGCGCGTAAATTTGTTTTAACATTAAAGTCGTGGTAGGGTTATCTTTTTTCAGAACTTTATTTACCAGTCCCGTGCGCAGACTCACCGTAGCAGGTCATGAGCGCGCCGTTGTGCGCACCGTCCGCGTGCAGCTTGCCTCCTTCTGGTGGAGTTTTGCAGCCAGGTCTCTGCATGAAGAGCTGGTACTTGAACGTGCCGTCCTCCGAGCCATCCAGTGCCGTGCACTCGGTTTGGAAAGGGCTGCGGGACTTCTCTCCGTACGCCGGGCCCTTGGCGCCGGAGAGGAACGTGGGGCTGTACTTCGTCTCGGTGCTGGGAAAAGTCCTGAACGGGTTGGTCTGGTGGTCCCTCGCTGGCGCAGACGGACTATAATATGAATCCATCGATGTCATATCGCAGTATGAGACGCACGTATCTGCGTTCATACCTAAGAATGATTTTGGGGGAAAAAAATCCACTGGGCTCGCTTCCCTCCCCTCAGAGAGCAGACTTCAAATCCACAAACCCTGCCGTTCTGACAGGCGCTCACTGACGCACTCCTCACGCACGCACACTCTCACGGTTCAGCATCTGGAGATGGTTAAGAATGAATCAGATGTTTTCCAGAGACAGAACAAATGCTAAAAGCCCCCTGAAGGTTCGCCGGAGTAAAGATAGTCTCTGAGCGGTGCCCTGCTCAACACTGCCGTGCGCTCTGGACACTGTGTGACATTGGCTCAGTGTGTCCTGCAAGCTCAGCGCGCGCTCTGGTGTAGGCCCACTCCAGGCTCCGCTCGCACTAATATGCAGCCTGTTGGAATGGGAGGTCGAGCTCACAAGGAGGACACAACACATGACATTAATGTAATTAGATCTGAATACTGCGCCTTTGATTCGAGCTCTGTCCAAACGCGCTCTCTTTACAGCGTTAACATTTAGACTATTTCTAAATGGATTTCCAAATTGTAAGTCCAAACTGAATCCTTAAAAAATAGAGAGTGAGAGACCCATGGTAGGGCACTGGTTCTTCTATCCCCAGGCAGACGTCTTTTACGCTCGATCTTTGCAGAACAACTCGACCATATTTCTTTAAACAAATTAACGCAATTTAAGAAAATGCTCTAAGTTTCAGTGATATACAATTAATGAGTGTATTACACAATTCGATCCACGCTAACACGCGTTTTGGCTCTGTGGATGTTGAGTGAGCCACACCAATAATCCGACACAGTCCAAGTGAAAAAAAAGAAAAGATAAAAGACGTAGGGCCTGGTTGATTCACGTTGACAAGATGAGCCTTACATTCTGCTCCGTTCGACCTAAATAGCTCCTATTAAATTATGCCCTGGAGTCATGATTTTTGGGAGCACCGAATGAATCTATCAACATACAATAACAATGAAATGCCTATGCAACCTTATAGTTTCGAATTTAGCCAATATTTAGACATTTGAATTCGATTCATTTATTTAAAAGGCGTTAATGTCGCAATTTAGCCATGTAGGCTCGTAATTGAATGGGTTTTCTTCCTTTCTTCTTCACAGACGATACATATTTTTGAGAAATTGATTAATTTCACTAAGTTAAAGCGTTAAAGAGCTAAGTTCCAAAAGACATCTACAACATGTGTTTTTTCACGTTCATTTTGGTTCGTTAACAAAAAAGAAAAAAAGACGAGCTACTGCGCTTTTTTTTCACCAACTTTTTCCAAACCTCAGGCCTGATCTTTCTAGGCAGCGCATATTAATCCCATGCTGCGTTTAATTCGCTGCTGTAAACACCTCTCGTGAAGCATCGTAGTCGTCTAGAGTACTATTAGGATGACAGTCATTGTAGCAAACATTAAATATATTTTTTCCTTTATACATACAGACAGTACAGTGTGCACACAGGTACAGCCTAATGCGACTCTTGTTTTGCGCGTTGCCCATTTGTACAAAACCAGCGCGAACATAACGAGCTGCAGCAGCAGCAGCACACATCAAAACAAGAGGCCTAATCATTTGTATCCCCACCCTGTAAACGGTTAGCCTACGCATTATTCACGACATTCAAATGTATTATTGTTTCAATTAATTTAGGCATAGCTATTTTGTGTTCAATTCTACATAAAGGATGTCAAAAAGACCCAAATGAAAGGGGCTTGACTTGATCTAAATTCAACGTTTTCAGGCTACAACAAATACAGGCTGTTGTCATTGTTAGTCTTCTCATTGCTTTACAAGACTGATGCATTTTCAAATTTCAAATCAAATCTTAAAATTTAATTCAACTAGACTCAAAGGCATTTACTTTTAGATCTCTGATTGTACTTTAAAAGGAACAAAAATCAGGGGTGAAAAGTGTCAAAAAGCAATATATTTGAGTACTGGTATTTTACTGTAGTAATGGTCATAAGACTGACAGGCCCCTGCTTAAAACTCAGGGCCTCCTTCATGTCTAATATAAACCACAGTGAGTGCTGCAGGCCGGGGCTCAGCTGTCACTGATACACATCACTCAGCCGTGGCGTGAGGGCGCCCTAAAAGCCTGCACTAAAAGGCCATGTCTGGGTGACTTCCAGCAGGTATCCAGTGGCTAGGGGGCGGGGGTGAAGTTTATGTTGGCACTGCGCTCCTGTCCATCTGCTCTTTCGGCCATCACTGTCCAATGACTTTTATGCACTGGAGAAATGCTTTAGGTTCAACTTTGCTTCCTTGTGCAGCCTTAGTGATTTGGGCTCTGGGAAAGGTCTGACAGAACAGAAGATGGAGAGATATTCCATGTTGTTATGTTATGGAGACTTTTATTGCTAGAGTGCCTTTGTGCAGAAGAATAGTGTATAAACCACTTGCCTCATTGTATATAATTATTTACATATCTGTGACAATAAAACCTCTACAGAATGATGCCCAATTCAGATTTTAGTCAAAGTTTTATAAAGGAATGCTGGGAATTCTCACTCTCTCTCATTCATCCCGCTTTAGCTTCATCAGTCTGTTTTCAGTGTGCTATCTTTTGTCCATTCTGCATTAGGCTATTCTGTGCTATATTCATTAAAGATTTAATTGTAATTTCTCTCAATATTAACTGTTGAAATACCACTAAATCATAACTTTTTTGACAAAATATTTATCTAAAAGCTGTGTACATAACTGCATATACAAGCATTTTGCCCTCAAACGTTTCTACAGCTTTTGCATTGGGCCAATATGATCCAGTGGATGAAAAGTCCCCTGCTGAGATGTGCCTCCATCTCTGTCATGGTACAACCGCACCCTTTATCTAAAGAAAGACACACATTTTTTTTTATGTGTAGCACCAAATGAGTTTCACATGAGCGGGCACACACAGCATCAGCAGATTCTCTGATCAAATTAAGAGGAGATGTAAAAAGAGCCAGCGGTTGTATTGATGTGTAATTTAATAAACGGGACAGAGGAGAGGCAAAGACGGTCCCATCTCACAGCTCTATAAAGCTCCAACCGAGTTACCCCCTGAATGAGTGGAGTATCCATCATAGGGGCCTCTGTCAGATACATTGTACATGCGTTTTATTAATAGCATGGCCATTTCTAAAAGGAGATAGAGATGTTATGGATTCTGCATAGGAATTTGTACACGGCGCCCGAATGTTGTAAAAGTGCCACAATACTGTGCAATGTGACAGTTTGCTCTATTTTGCCATGTTTCTATCCTTTATGAGGAGAAATGGCGAACCGCTAACTCTAAATTGCCACTATGTAATTGTATAGTGACAATAAAGTTATCTTCTATTTCTTCTAGATCCCAGCACACAGTCCATGTCCTGCCTAAGGCCCAAAGTCAAATTTTCAACAACAAAAAAATAAAAATGACAAATAAATAAAATAAATAACACCATGAGTCCCAGAGTAAATTAGAAGTTTATGAAACAAACTGCTACGTTACCATGATACTGGCCAAATTCCGGTAGATTTCTGAATTTGTGCATCAGCCACTTTGGCTGGTTGGGTTAATAATAATGCGTCGGTTTTATATAGCGCTTTTCTGGACTCTGAAAGACGCTTTACATTGCATTATTCATTCACTCCATACTTGGTGGTGGCCAGCTACTATTGTAGCCACATAGACGGACGGACGGAGGGAAGCGAGGCTGCATATTTGCGCCATCACTCCCTCCCTACATTCACCCGGGCTTCCTGGTGTTCAGTCTCCCATCCAAGTACCAGGCCCTACCCTGCTTAGCTTCCAAGATCTGGGCAGATCGGGCAGAGCAAAGGCGGTATGGCAATGTAACAAATTGGCCCCCCACCCAGCAAGCTCGCCTACCCCTGTTCTAGGCCTAGTTAGACACAGAACAAAAGTTACTGACATGTGGCCGTATTAAAAAGTAAGTACATTAGTGGTTTATTTGTCATTGTACAACCGTTTAAGTTTATTTCTCATGCGTCAAGTACAAGGTACCAAAGCAATGAAAAAAGTTTTGCCCTGGCACTCTCTCTGCTGAACAAGAAACTCATCTTTATATAACAAAATAGTGTCCTGAGCCGCTGCGACTGAGCCGCGCCACCACTGTGGGCCAACCTGACCAGCATGTTTTCGGAGCGTGGTGTCCTGCACTGGTCAGCTCCACCTCCTTCTTCCTCTTCCTCCTGCACAGCTCCCTCTGCTCCACAACAGTCTTTCACCATCTTCTGGGAAGAGCTTAATCTGTTTTATTCCCCAGGGAACGTTCATTAGCTGGAACAATAGGGACAGAAGGCAAGTGTGGCTCAGCTGTGAGTCTTGTCCGGATATCTCCTCGTTTGTCCCTTTTTTGTTTCCTGTAGCTCCTCTTGTGACGCCTCCACTGTGTTGCAGGTGTGTGGGGCTCCTCGTGCCTCTTCAGTGTTTCAGAAGAAGAAATGTGTAGGTCTCCAATGTCTTTAGCTCATAAGCTAGCTGTCTGTTTAAAAAGCTGCTTTCTTCAGGACCATTATAGACTCTCTGCAGTAAAAAAAAAAAAAAATCCACAAAAAGACGGCAAAGACGTACAAAAGCATCCAGTAAAACAATGTGGAACACAGAAACCACAGATGCAGCTCACAGAAAAAGACAATAAACCCAGCTGTACCAAGAGAGAGGGAGGTCTCTTGGTACAAAAAAAGAGAATCCCAAACAATATCAATGACCTCCCGTTGGCTGTTGGGGCTATGGCACCTTTCTGGGCTGGGGACGGTGTAGGGTGGAGACAGTTGCTCATTGGTCCAAAACAAAACTAGATATATGATGTCAGAGATGTCATTTATTAGTATTTATGAAACCATATTAACTCAGACTATGATAGTATGTAATACAACCCCTGGCCTTGGATTGGAGCATGACACTATTCTAAATGAAAGTGGACAATTTATTGTTCATCTTTTTCTTTCATCTGTGTAATAAGATGATATTGTTCATGGTTCTGGAGACCCTCTGACAAACTGCAGGATTCATTGTTTTGTCATATTTATTAAATATTGACGGCAGCCAATTAGTCTCAAAGTCAGTCCACCACATTTGAATGTTGAATAAGGAGCGTAATCAATCACGCAGCAGCAGCGAATTCATTTTTCCCCCCAGAAATAATAATAAAACATTACTAGTTTCCCAAACCGTGTTGGGTTATTGGAAAACAACCACCGCTTTTGGGCAAATGTTCGCCTTAGATGTGCCTAAGTTGTGCTCGGGAGGGTGGGGGGGTGGTAGGGGGTGGTGGGGGTAATGTATTCATGGAGGTGTCTCTCTTTAATATGATCAAAACTGAAGCAGCAGCAAATTCTTCCCCCAACTCTCGGCATGTGGACTTCAGAGAGTGATATTTTGTGGACAGATGCCGCACACGTCTCTTCTTTGGTGTAAAATGGTCGTGAATTGTGCTATGCGGTGATGTATCTTCACCCTGAGCGTGTGGATAATGAAGATAATGACGGTGTGTGTGTTAAATCGACTGCAGACAGCAACGGTGCCATGTGCCAAACATTCATGACGGATTACGCTAATGTCCTGTAATTTCGACGTTGGCTTTAATATTGGGCCATGAAAGGCAGATGTGCTTTTGATCCTGATTGTCCGAGATTGCAGGATGGTAACGTGGGGATTCACATTTAGAGAACTGAAAAAGTCATATTTTAAGTATTTTGTTTAGTAATGTTAATAGATTGATGATTGATTGATAATTTGGTCTAAACTCCAATATCAGCTAATTGCACTTTCTAATCCCTGAACTAAATAAATACGGTACAAGGATAAGCACTGCATTTAGAGTGGCCACTGATTACCTGTGAAGCACTGGTAGCATATTAGATTAGAATCTAAATACAAATAAAGAGTTGGTTATAGAGATGAAATTTCAAAGTGCATTTGTCACATTGTCTGGTTTATAATGCTATTTCAAAGCCATAGATCTGCTTTCAGTGATACATTTTCAGCTTGTATTTTGTTTGTAAGAATAGCTCTTGTGTGCACTGACCCATCCTGATCTTCCCACAGCAGTGTCGAGGGCAGGCCAGTGCACATATAGATACAGACTCCAAATCCAAACATGCTGAAGTTGAGGGATCAGATCAGAGCGTCCCGGGACCAGCGTCGGCTTCTATCTCGATAAAGTCAGAGTCACATTCCCTTTAAATGAGCCTCTGTAGGATGAAAGCCTTGTGTGAGCTCCCTGTGTAACCTATGACCTGTCTGTATTTGTGCAGGGGGACGAGAGTGATCCAGGGCTCAGAGCCTCCCTGCAGCGGCCCGGGGAGTCGGGCTAAGGGGTGGTCAGGCTCGCCCCTCTGTCCAGCCCCACGGCTGTTTGGGTTCGTGGATAAATAGAGGCCCACGGATGAGCTGGCACTTTCACAGCGCTGACCCGTCTCCCCAGGGGGTTCTCCATGGGACACTATTCCTGTGATAGGTGACATCCCAAAAGAGGCTTTGTTGCAGAGGTTATGCGGGTGATGTCACAGCAGATAGCGTTCAATCATGGCAACAACATAACAACAGAGCAAAGTGATTGGCAAGTCTGCAATGTTATGCTTTGATTTGCCACTCAATTTACCTATGTTGAAGGTCTTAATTCTGTTTACAATTAAATTGTGCAAACCCTTTTTACTTTAAACTTTATGAGGCTTTTTGGATGTTTTTCATGATTTGTCAGTGGTCCTGGTTACCCTTTAGTGGTTAGATTTGTGACCTAAAAGTAGAAGGTTGAAGTAAGTAGAATCCCTGCCTGAGAAGTCCCATTGGATTGTCTGTTATAGTTACTTTTAAAGGATCTATTGTATTCAACTGCAACTACTACCACTACTGGTTATAGTAGTAGAAGTAGTAGTAGTAGTAGTAGTAGTAGTAGTAGTAGTAGTAGTCCTGGCTGTAGGAGCTGGCAACTCCTGCAGTACTACAGCCTGTAGTAATAATTCTTAGAGTAGTAAAAAAATAGTAATTATCAACTCTTTTTAAAGTGTGTATAGGGCGTGTAGGATAGAGTAGCAATAGGTTCGCTAATCCTGCTTGGGACATCCCATAATGTGAATCCATTTATATTTTTACCAACAGACCTTTACTTAAATTGAACCAAAATTACATAATGTATTCAATGTCACAGCCAACACAATGCAAATGAGAATCGTTTCTCCCTGGGACGTCCCATATGAAGCTTTGCCGCAGTTGGAAACTATTCCCAAAAAACAGCTTGAGATTTTAATATTGGCTCAAAAGAACAGTTTTCATATCAGTGGTTCTTGCATATGTGACAGCAGTGTGATTCCTGTTTTGTCTTGCCAGTAGCGCTGAAGCTGCCGGCATCTCTGCGAATATCAGATGTGTGTGAGAAGGTGAGGAGAGGAGCTGTCAGCACAGGTCCAGCGTCTTTATCTCATTGCAGGACAGTGCGATGACATCACAGCAACCAAGGCCCGGAGGGTGTTCAAAGAAGAGAGGTGCAGGTTCACAGAATCAATAGGGTTGTACAGCCAAAATACCAACATTGTCATTTTGGAAAGTTTAAACGTTTTGTTTTTCTCCATTTGGGGATGCCATAAAGACAATGTAATTTGTTTTTAAGTCTGTATGTATATTTTAAAAGAGATGTAGACAAAGTGTAACAATGCTAGTGTTAGTGAGAGTTAGTTATTACTGCAAAGACAAGTATTAGAAAAATGACCATATCTTTCATTGACTTTGGTGGCCATTCTGTGAACTCTCGCGGCACAAGGCCTCGAATTAAGCGCTCGTTTTAAAGCTACTATTGTGCGCCGTATTTGAGGCCGGGGTCAGCATCAGTTCGATTTAGGTGCACACAGGGTCTACTCCGGCTCACCTCTGCCCTACCCCTTACCCCTACCCCTCAGGCAGCGCGGGATGTTGGCCATAGCCCCAAACAAGCCAATCACAAACAAACACAGATGCCCTGAATTCCACTTTCACTTGAAACAGCGTGTGACCCCCCTGTTCTCCTCTGTTCAGGTTACGGCGGCCCATATGTCCCCCAGGCCAACGCTAATCCAATAGAGGAGCTCTTACAAGGTGGTGCAACTGGGAGGCAGTGCTTACTCCATGATGCATTGGGCAACTGAAAGGTTCTATTCCTGTGTTTAGCACTGGAAAAGTCTAGCAAGCAACTATAGGCCTCAGTGTGGTGCATACTGGACAGAGGGATGTTGAAATGGAAAAATCAGACAACCTTTCACTCCAAACTCCATCCAGAGAGATATTTACTTCCCAGAGCGGGTTTTAAGGTGGACAGGACTGTAGAACTCTATTTCTTTGGCTGATAATGATTATACTTTACTTACTTTTTTGGCATTATTTAAAAGTGAAAAGGACTTTTTTTATATAGAGCCCTTGACGCAAAACACATTCTTAAAATATTTGGTATATAATGTAATTATATGCACTTTTGTACCACCATTAGGCAACCACTCATCTCTTCTCACACACATCTATTGTACCCAGACAGAAGCAGACAGTATTGCTGGAAGCACAGTGCTTTGGGTCAGTAGGAAATTGTTCTACCAACGTCATTCAATTCACATCTTTTTCTATCTGTAATCATTATTGGCTTAATCTCTCTTTCTATCTGTTCCAAAGAGAAACCAGGCAAAGCTCAATAATAAGGTTTTTTATTGCTGGGGTCATATTTCCTCTGTCACTCCAGCATTTTGTTCTCACTTGCAGTGCCATGGTTTGCCATTTCTAAAAATTCAGGCAATATCCGGCTGAGATTTTGTGGTTACACCTTTAGGTTTCCGGCCCGGATCACACTTGAGTTTGCATTGGGAGTAATATTAGACAATATTACTTCCAGGGACCAAGAGCCAGACGAACTGCAAGAAGTGAAACTATTTTTCCTCTTAGGTCACCCCTTACCTGTCACTTTGAATGCAGTTTGAAGAGGTCACCTCAGGGGTTAGCCTGAGACAGTGGAGCCAGAATAACTGCTTTGAGCGCTGGTCATCAGTGGTCCCCTTCGGATTTTAAATTTATCATTTGACCAGAACACCAGCTGAGATATTTTCATATTCGCAGCCCAGGAATGCTGTTAGAATATGTTTATGAGCGATTTTTTGGTCAGTTTTTCTTGTTTGGCTGAAATTGGAAGTAATTAAGCAATGCCATTTACAATTGTTCAATACGTACTCTATATTTATTTGCCATGATGATTTCTTTGAATGAACGAATGTTTTAAATTACAAACGGTTTATACCAGTGTTTTACAGGTTTTAATCAAATCAAGAACCATTTTTGTAAAACGAACAATAAATGCATAAAAAAACGTGTACAAAAAGTTGTACATATGTGAAGTTTATGAAATGACTGATTACTGACTCCCCCACGGTCAGATGGTCTGTCTGCGTATGTCACAGGTAAAACTGACCCAGGGGACAGGGTCATGGGTGGTGGCAGTAACAGAGATGTACTCTTCGTCCTAATGATCCGGAATGTCCTTTCTGAGACAAGAAAGACGCTCTTTCACATGCTCCGTAATCAGAGTCATGCTCCTGCACTAAACACTTGCTCAACAACAGCCTTGTCCTGTTTCAAACGGATGCACAAACTCACTGTCCCTCATACACAGCCAGCGGGGAAGGAGTAACAAGACACAGTATTTACTCAGATACATTGGGGAACGATACTTTTCCAATAAATCCATGCAGCCAAGAAGTCAGAATGGGTTACCTTCTGTGCCAGTCAGCTGTAACTTTGGTCATTCTGGCAGCCTTATACTTGTAATACTCTTATTTTGCAGTTCACACATTTATGCCCATTCTATGTCAAGGTTAGTTAGTGACTTCTCCCCGTGCCCTCTCTCCAAATTACCTCTTCAAACATGAACTATGTGCTCTATTTCTGGTGCCGTTTGATTATTTAATTTATTTGCCAATTGAAGATTTGGAGACGATTCAAGAGCCGAGTTTCGGAGAAGAACAGAGACAGTGTATGAGTTGAAACACAGGGCATGAAGCTCACAAGGTCACTTGGGGAAAGAGAGTGTCATACAAGTTAAAACGGCAAATCACATCATTTTGAACATCATTGCAGTACATGCCAAAAAGACACTTCAATGTGAAATATGCAGCGCCAAATTGATTGTGACACTCAAAAAAAGCAAAAAAGCACTGTAGACTTTACGCTGGAATCAGTCAATTTGCACTTTCCCGCTTACAGTTAGTCCAAACTTCTACTTCTACTACGTCTTTTAACTGTGAGCAAGAAACACAAGATTTTAGCCTCGTGGCACTGGCTCCCGGTCCGTTTTAGAGTTGAGTTTAAGACGTGTTTTGTGTTCAAAGCTTTGAATGAACTGGCACCACAATACTGTATTGTGCACTGAAGTCCGAGGTCCAGCTCCAGCTCGAGGTTCCTCAGACGAACCGTAAAACCAGGGGGGACAAGACCCACTTTTATTCTCAAGCTTTTAACGCCCCTCGTTTTTATTTTTTTTACGTTTGGATTTTTATTGTTTTTTTATGGTGGGTCTTTATTTGGTCGGAACAGTGCACGTTAATGAACATACATGGGTCTCATGCATGAAAACAAGCCACACCAGATTGTAGCCTTGGGTTAATTTGGATCCATTGTCCCGCATGCACACTCCCATTCATCCTGGACCATTGTACATGTTTTTAGTGGTAACCAGAGTACCTGGAGGAAACCTATGCAAACACGGGGAGAACATGCAAACTCCCGTCCAGGTGGGATTTGGAACCCCGACCTTCTAGCTGTGAAGCACGAGCGCTAACTGCTGTACTACCGTGCCGGTATCTCTGATAGTTGGCTGACCAAGCATTTGAAGACACATGCTAAAATAATATAGTTGACTAGACATTCATTGGCAAAGATTGCTTCCACACGGGCGCTGCTTGAATGGTGGCAGGATCTTTAGACAATCCTCCCCGTTCTTGTATTCTTTATTACCAGCCTTGACTTTGTAATCCCACTGAAGTCCTGTGTCCCTTTGGTTTAAAATGAACAGTATTTCACAGACTTAGGATTGTCTGGGGACTTTGATTTAGTTGGAGAATTAACAGGCTTGAAGAAATTGATTTCAATGCATCAAGCAAGGGAGCAGAGAGTTTCGTTTTCTTTTGTACAATGCCAACCGATACCCTGCCAAATTTGCATGAGACGCGTCAGATTGACAGTAAACATGTGTGTGAACAGAGAACTAATGGATCCAAAAGCTGGGGTAATGTTTCAAACAGGGATAAGCTCGGTCATAATTTAGAGCAATTTCACAACACGCCGTTACTAAAACGTTTTGAGTTTGGGATTTTCTTCCGTCATGTCATCTTTTCTCTGACGATTTAAGACTTATGATGACCGATCGGATTTAAGTGATGGCAGTCATTTCCAGTCTATTACAGTCAAGGAAATTGTGGATGTTACACTAACATAAGTAACTTCAGCTCTGCCCTACAGAAGAGAAAATCCATATGAACAGCCTGCGCTATATTGTATTCACAGACATTTGTGGAAAAAGAGAGACCACTGTTTTCAGTGATTGCAAACCAAGAAGTAACACTACTGGATTGAGAGCAGGTTTGTTGTAAGCATCACTGTGCTGGTACCACTAAACTCCCGTGAAGAATGCAAAGAAAGTAGTCTTGACCACTACCATACAAACTGTTTAAGTTTTACGCTGCCCTCTCGGTCACGGTTTCAAAATGGGAAAAAACAAGTAAGGAAAGGACATTACTTTATTTGTATAGCGTCTTTCACAGACAGGACACCAAAAAAAGGGCAAACGAGGAGGTATCCAGGCAAGACTTGCAGCTAAGCCAAACAAGCTTTTAACCACTAGCTAATGTACGTTCCCTGGAGAATATGCTCCTCCCAGAAGATGGTGAAAGACTTCTGTGTTTTTATATTCACTGAGTCCTGTCTCAACTGTAAGCAGGAGATTCACAGGTGACCCTCAGGGGAAAAAAGCCATCAGAGCCAGACGGAGGAGGACAAAGATGAAGATGAGAAGCAGCGAGAGGAGGTGGCGTGGCGGGGAGCTGCGCAGGAGGAAGAGGAAGAAGGAGGTGGAGGAGCTGACCAGTGCAGGACACCATGCTTTGAAACAGGGACAAACCCAGGAGGCGGTGTACCGTTTCAGAGGAGCATAAGGCTACCAGCCGGGTTTCCTCCAGGTGATTAGTGAAATCTGCTTTCAACTCACTCAGATCATTATGACACTGACCTAAAAGAAGGGTGAGTGATGCAAAGTGTATTTGAGCCATAGACGGCAGAATAGCGATGGACTAAGTGAGGGCGGCTTCCCCCATTGTTCCCCTGTTGTTGTATGTTGTCTTTGGTCTAGTCCTGTGTTTTATTTTGACATGTGTATTCTGTCCTTGTGATTTTGCTTTGCTTCCCTTGTGTTACTCGCCTGCCCCGCCCTGATGTGTTTTACCTGTGCCCCGTTTCCTCATGTATTTATACCCTTGTGTTTCCCTTGTTCTTTGACGTGTCATTGTCTATTTTGTTGCAGTCCTGCATTTTGGGTTTTATTTTCCTCACTCCACCTCCAACCTTGACAGCCTGTTGATCCATTCCACAGGAATGAAGGAACAGTAACAGTACACTTACTTGCACATTTTTATGGTACTCTTTTTATCCTCTGCTGAGGACCAGGGACCTGATTAAATGGAAATCTCTTCCAAAACCTGATGATGGGATTTGTAGACGCTTTATCTGCGACAATAATAATAATGGAAATGTGTTTTATTTTCCTGATCCATAGACTCTCACGTGGTGAACACAAGACTCGTCTGAACCAAGCTCTAAACCTGAAAACTGGATGGAAGATGGATACGTAATTGGTGGCCCAGACCGTCAGAGCGGAGGGGTGCAGCAGGGCTCTGGACAGGGGCCGATCTGCACATGTGATTCTTAGTAAAGGTAGCAGCGAGGCACAGGGCTCTGGGACAATGGGGCCACTCAGTGCTGCTCTTTTGCTTTACGCCTCAAACTCACGCGCACGGCCCTTGGCTACATGATTGAATTACATCTAATCATTCAATTAAAGTCACATGGAGCAGAGGCGGTCATCTCGGCCGCAGAGCCCCTGGACGCAGCATAACGGCCGCTGTGTTGTTGTTCGTGGGAAGTTTGAAAACAAGATGTCTGAGATGTTAGCGCACTGACGGGAGGCTGCAGATCGGACATAAAGAAGATGGACATCAGTTTGGGAAAGAACCGCAAATTAGATCCTCTGTACTTCACAGAAACATGAGGGGTCACTGCAGTGTTGTGTTTGGTTGACCCACTACATGCCCTGACTTTAATGTGCTATCGGGCAATAATATTTTTTGTAGTTTTGGTAAAATGTATGACTCAAACAACATAGTGCATTAAAGCTGAGAAAACAGATTTTTCCCGCACAAATGTTGAAATTTTTTTTATTTGGTCCAAACTCATTTCTAGCACTCACAATCCCTCCTGCATGTCCAAATTGTTCATGCAAATTATTTATATGCACATTTCACGCCCGTGTGCAGCTTTGAGCAGTGGAAAAGTGAAGAAGGAGTGACCACCCCTAAAAAAAATACCACTCATTTAGATTCTACTTCTATCTTCTATCGCTCAATAAATAATTAGGTGAAGACAATTTAACAAGATGTGTTTTTTTTACTTTGTTTACAACTCACTCTGGGGTGGTAAAAACAAATGTACTTTCAACAACAAAAAGTCAGGTACCCCAGCTTTAATATCTGAAAGACGATATCATAAGAAGAGTTTGAGGTTATGTTCAGGAATATACCAAGCAATTGTAGATAATTCTGGTCACTTAAAGAGCAAGTGGACTATAAAGCACTCAATTATCGAATATGATTGCATACTAATTGTATACAAGTAAGCTAACTCCAATAACAAACACAAACATGAGTTCAGTGAGAGTAAATAAACAAATAAGTAAACACATTTTCTTAATGTTGCTGGCACAGTGGTTAGTCCAAGTGCTTCACAACTTCCTGGGTTCAATCCCCAGTCTGGGTTATCAAATGAATGTAAATTAGCCCACAGCTACAATCCAGTTTGGCGTGTTTACACGCAGAATTACCAAGTGTGTTCATTGTGGGAACACACTTTCACCATCAACCAACCAAAACAAATAAACCATACTTACAATTCAAGTCGTCTACTCCTGTATCTGAACCATTTATATTGTTGTCACTTACGTCACATTGAAATAAAACCATTTCCTCTTGGGGATAAACAGAGTAAGTTTGCTTTTATTAGTAAAGCTCCTGTTGTTTGTCTGAGGCCTTTTGCGTGTCATGGAGGTTTCTCGATGGAGGCTGCAGTGGATGTAGATCTCACTGGTGTTGAGAGCACCCGCCGTGAGCAGGAAATAGGCTCTGGCATGTTGACTCAGGACTAAATCCCCTCGGACCTCTGCAAAATGCTGCTATTAGACTTTAATCACACCGCGATCCACTTGAGGAGCGGGGAGGGACAGCCAGTGAGCATGAAGAGGCGCATCCAAAAGCAACAATCAGTGCATTCAATGGATGAGTGCCATAATTCAGTAATGGGACAAATGTAATAAGCTTTGAGATTATGACACACATTTTCTCCATTTAGCCATTCACATTAAAAAAAAAGGAAACGACCAATCTAAACATAGATGGGATTATTAGATTGCAATTTGTTTATTGATTGCCACTTAGAATATTAAGTGTCAAAAGCATATGGTCAAACTCGGTATCTCTTTCTCTTTTGTAGCACAATGTGGAACTTTAAGATAAGAACGTCTGTATGTTCCACAATTTTCCCAACGATTTCCCCTAAAATCTTACCACACTTATTCACTTGCTGATGTTTGATTCAAACCTTGTTCAAACCTGCTTTTAAACAGTTGCTTTCTGAAAATCAAACTTGAGCCCTCATTTGAAGTTACTCATTATGTTTCATTATTCTAAACCTCTCAAGGACTTCCCAATTTCACCATGTCCGTCACGTTTCACTACGCACGGCATGTTCTTTCACAGAGAACCTTAAACGCGAGGAGGCCGAGCAGCAGTGAGTTGTATCAGGGGAATTTGCATAATGCTTAGTGATCGAGGCCTCTATTTTAAGGCCGAATATATTCCAGACATCGTGCTACTAAAAAGCAGAAGGGGGAAAAAGCAAGTGTGGTGAGAATTGCACTATCAAAGCAAGGACTTAGGCTTTCATGTTCGGAGACACTGATTGTGTTACAGATTGGTTCCAGGTGACGGGCGCCTAAACCGAGGATGGCACTGGTGAGACTGAAGCATCATGGGAAGCATTAGGGCAACAGGTGGAGGTAATAGATTACGCCTCGGTGTTGTGTTAGAGTTGGGTGGTATCTCTGCGGGACACTCTTTTTTTTTTCAATTTAGTCTTTACTAAATAATAATAAAAAATATACTTCACTGCAGCACGTTTTAAGATTACTGCATTTCTGTTTTGCGTGTTTTGGCAGCCTATGTGAGAGTGTGGAAAATGCATCATCTTCAGGTTATCGGTAAAACCTTCCATTCAAGACCATTGTTGCCATTTTCCTGACCTCATGGGAGTGCACTATTTTCTACCTATGAATGTTACAGCAAAATCCGATTCAATTTTCATAATTTTCCCCTCTAACTTTCACCTCGCCCACCTCCCGGCACGGCACCACTGTCGTCTGGAGTGATTGGAAGCAGGCATCGCGTGGGAAGTCCAATTACAAACGGAAATTGCGCTGAGCTGAGCACTGCGCGGCCTGCATTAGCCGCATGGTCACTTACCTGCACATGTGCGTGGATCTTTTCAAAGCAGCAGTAGCCACCGTTCCCCCAGCACCTTAATGGTAGTTTCCACCGTTGATTGCTCCGAAGTATAACGCAGTGCCACGGTCTAGTTCTCAGTAACGGTTGGAGCTTCCACTGATGAGAGGGAAGCAAAGGTACGCTTTAGTTTTGGGCCAGGAGGTCATTACAACGCTCATCTAAAGCCTTTAATGTCGACATATGAAGCAGATCGCATGTTGTCAAGAAAATAAAGGTTGGCATTCAGCGATTTAATGGTAAAATGAAAGTCTCCGTAAACCATGGAAACACTCACACTCACACACACACACACACACAACACACACACAACTTGGAACATTTTATTTTGATCATATCAGTCAGGCATTTTTGCTAGTGATCTTCCGTCACCTAACCCCAGTTTGTTTTAGTTTAGTGTTGCAGAGGCTTCATCAGCACGGATAATCTTGAAGTAGCAGGCTGAGCGAATGCACAATCTAGAAGGTAGGGATTTAACTCATTATCGGAACCACTCATTTAATCTCAACTCTATTGACACTGACCAGGTATCGGCTCAGAGTGACTCGTGAACATAAAAGTGCCCTTGACGTTGTGGTGTTTGACAGAAAAGGCTGCTCTAAATAGAAGACGACGTTGTTTCTAGCTACACGATGTAGATGTATCGCTAATTTCCCCACACTTAACCTTCCCCTCTGCGGTCTACGGTAGGTTTGGAACATTTCTCTCGCCTGGTTTGTGTTATCAAGGTACAGATTTTAGGGGCTTAATCAGTCCGTTATTACCTGTAGATGCTGCAGCATAGCCTCAAGTGACTCACAAGCCAATGTGTCGACTACTTTTAACCTGAGGTGGTCAAAGTACTTGATTTTGTTACTTGAGTAAAAGTACTGGTCAAATATTACTCCAATAAAAGAGTTCCTCCGACAAATTATTACGTAAGTGAAAGCACTGAAGTACTTGTTGTAGAAATACTCAATAATTAAAGGGTACAAATCGTTTTAAATGCGTGTTGTAAATAATAATTAAATTATTATTTACAACACGCAACATTTTGTGCGGCTTCAGTAAATCACTCCCAGCGTAATCGCCTGTACGACAAATCTTCTTCCTTGTCGTGACTCATTGGCATGGCTAGTACAAATGCACAGCGCCACCTTGTGTTCTGGAGTATGTATTTTAAGGCATAAAATGGGACAAAATAGGTGGCCAACTTCTACTTTTTACTTTGCAGCTTCTATAGATTATTAAGGATTATTTTTATCTTTCAAATGTAGTGGAGTAAAAGTAACAAGGTTCCCAACAAAAACACTACTCGGGTAAATAAACTACAGATCCTCTAAAACGCACCTTAAGTACAGCACCTTAAGTACAGTAAATCTACTTCCTTACTCACCACCTCTGCTTTTGAAGCCTGTCCCAAGCCTGGCTAGTATTCGAGAACCCTCATTTTCAACCTACCCATGCAACGACCTGCATGATTTTCATTGGTCAATTTCTCACCCATACAGCTTTAAACATTAAACAACCTCTTTCAGTATCAAATATTAGCACACGATATTAGCTCTGAACATTAATCCGTGCCTGACTTAAATCTTTCTGGGAACACTGTATACTCTATGTACCCAGTTGTTGGTTTAAGACAGATCACACAGCGGAGCCTCCAGTCACAAGCGAAGCTGCTTTATCAGGAGCCAGGAACACACATGGGGATGGTTTGAAGAGAAATGGTCAAAAGACAAGAAACATATGTAAAACCAAAATAAATGTAGTCTTTTATCACACAGTTCGTATTTCGGGAGAGTTATGGCTGCGCAGTGTGGGATGTCTTAATCGAAATACCTCTGTTGTGTTATTAAAATATGAAACATGTTTTTTTTTTCTTACTGTCTTTTTTTGTTTTATTACATTAGTGTACTGCAGACGAGATTCAAACCTACATATCTGTTGTGAATTATAGTTCGAGAAATAGTATTTGAATGGTATTTAATCTTGTGTTACCCCTGAGAAGTGTCAAGTGCATTATCATCATCATGCAGTTTCAGAGACCTCAAATAAATCGGTGTTTTTTGGCATTCTTCAAACTTTTGTTGCAATCTTATACTAACAATGTTATTCTCTACCTGTGATGTTTCTCCCTTTCGTTGCCGCTTTTGCTTCTCAATCAGTCATTTACCCCATTCATCCTCCTTCCATATTTCTGCGTAACGTTTGCCCCATCATCACACCAGCTGCAGAAACACCAGCCTCCTCAGCCTCACAAAATCTTAATCATTATCTGTGTCTACGCGTGATCGATTTTCAAATAAATAATGGCGCTTTAAGGGAAATTGTGCCAACTAATCTAGACTTTACACAAACTCAAGATGATTTGGTAGCTTCGCTGTTACAACAGTAGCGATTTAGCAAAAACAAATGTTGTTGAGAAGGTCATTATTGTGCTTTGGCTGCTCAGTCTTGTCTGTCAGAGTCCGTGGCCTGCGGCAGTAAACTTTCCAAAGAGGCCAGAATCAATCACATCACACATGCGCGCATATGGCGCACTGGGAGGACAATTGGGAGGGGAGTTTGAAAGGGCAAAAGATTCAGAAAACACTGTAAAAAAAAAAAAGAACAAAAAAAGAACAAAAAAAAAAGGGTACGCCTGAGTTAAAAATAGGTGACAGTGTGGCGTAGAGAAAATATAGGGTGCAAGACAGACGGGAGGCAGCTCAGCTTTAGGGGCCTCTCTGAAGTCCGCAATAAATCCTCGGCACGTACGCTGTGAGCCAAAGGATGCACGCTTGTTACTCACCTCTCCACCTTGACACCGTCACTCCCTCCCCTTGGCTCACTCTCCCTCTGCAGCCGAAGGGCCAGACTGGACCCTCGCGCTACGGGCTATCGGGAAATCGCGGTAGGAATGCGCTCCTGACAGGCACCTCTCTCCGGACCGCAGGCTGAATGTGTTCCCAATTAGGCGCATCTGACAAAGTGCAAGTGAAACTCAAGGCGCCCGTGATCAATGGCACTTGACTCGCGCTGTCGGGCGAGGTGGACATTGACACATGGCGTCGTGATTAATCGCGGTAGCGCCGCAGATAATTGTCTCGCCACATCTTCCTTTGTAGGTGTCGCTGAACTCCCCTGTCAAAGGCGCGAGCGCTTTGAATGCGGCGCGTCATATTCAATCTACATTCAATGAATCCCTCTGCAGCGGGGGGACCGGGGAGGCGCCCCCCAAAACCCAAATCTACTCCATCTCCATCATTTTTACGCAGACGATCAGGGATAATATGTGTAATTATGCTTTAAGGTGGATTAGATGTTGTGTTAAAGCTTTTTGTTTTGGGAAGGAAAAAAAAGTCCCATTTGTAAAGTGCAATGTGAAATGTCATCGTAACTCTTTTTGTAGTGTAAGTTTGATTGTGACATAGACTATTGTGATAAACAGAGGCGGGTAGAGTAGACAAAATATTTACTCAAGTAAGAGTAACGTTACTTTGAAATAATTTTACTCGAGTACAAGTAAAAAGTAATGACCCAAAAAATGACTAGTAGAGTAGAAGTAAATAAAGTACTACTTGAAGAAAATGTTACATGAGTACTGTGAGTAACCGTTTAAGCAAAAAAGTCCGATTTAATTTTCAATTACGCCATAAATTGTGTGAAACAAATTGTGGAAATCGTGATATTTCCCAAGAAAATTCCAAACAAATTGCATGAAAATACAGAAAAACTAAATAATTAAAAAGAACAATTCGCACGAGACGAGCTACATCTATTTTATTGATCAAAATGAAGCATTTGCCGCTTAAATATTTACTCACAGCGGAAAATGTAACAAGTAAGATACTGATACTTCTTTATAATTTTACTCAAGTAGAAGTAAAAAGTAATGTATGAAAACCTACTTTAATAAGTCCAGTTTCTACAAAAAGTTCATGTACTTGAGTAAATGTAACTGAGTACTACCCGTCTCTGGTGAAATAAAGCAAAAGAAGCGACAGGCCTCTTTGTTATTAGTAGAATGAATGACACTGCGTAACGTTGTAAATTATTGAGGGGAACAAAAGTAGTTGTTGATTATTAACTTCTCATGCAACAACAGTCAGTGAAATGACTGCGTGCCATAAATAGATATAGGTTTGTGCTTCTCATTTCCAGGTGTGATATTTAAAGGGGTTCTACTGCCCCCATGTGGTCAAATTGTGTAACAAGACGCCTCTGCTGATAACCTTGTGCTGACTTTGAACAATTTTAACCTCACTAAGGCATAAAAAACGAATATACAATTTGGGCTTGTCCCTACTGTAAGCTATAAAAATAACGACTTTAACCTCGCCTTTTCAGGTGAATGTAATAACCCAGAATGTCCATTATTCTTATGTATTTTATTATCACCTTAAACTACAGTAAGCTTTTTATTATTGTGTCTCCTGAAAGGCACTTACGGTTAAAAGACGTGCCACATAAATAAACTTTACTATAAGGCCATTACTAATTCATTGTGGAGTGTTGCTGTTGGCCCAGGGCATATCTAATACAGTAGCCGGCTCAGTTCCCTTTCATTTGAGCTGCCATAATGAGCTGTGTATTGTAATGGGGCAGCAGAGCTAACAGTAGTCAGATGGCTGTGGCTTGTCCATATATATTCAGGAAGTCCAAATGTGCGTCTTAATAAGGCTGTTAAGAAAATTGTATTCATGTGTGCTCTACCTCAGAAAGGTTTCAGTCAGGTTAAATCCATAAATGTCATTAGCGACCATAGTGTACAACTAACACTTAAAACAAAATCACATATTTCAATTGTCAAACACTTTACTTTTCATCTTTTTACGACAACTTTTTCACGTATAATTGTGCTTTTTAACTAGTGGTATACTTTCTTCTAAATTACACATTGGTGGTTATAGAAATAGGCATAGTGACAACACATTACCAAACATTTTACACTGATTTTGTAGCAAGTAATATCTTTGTTGTCTATTGATTTTTTTTTTTTAATGACGTTTTGTATAGTAACTGACAGCGCCTCACTACATCTGCACCCGTCGAATAATTTTCTGGTAAATGTGTTTTAGCTTGAAACAGCTGCCACTGGTTTGTTTTGTGGCGCCAGCTCTTAACAAAAAACAAAATGCAGCATGAATTATTTGCCCATTAGTCACTGCAGAGATATCAGAATCACACACTTCATTCTCCACATGGTCCATTTAATCGAACTGTGGAGCTGTTATTAACGTCCCATTAGCTGCATTTACTGCTGCAGCTCTCACTTGTATGAGGTTTATTACATATTCTCATCATTAATATTCATCATTTTGTTATGTCAGCGTGAGGTGAAGTCAATACAGTGATGCAGCCGAGACGAAATGTATTTCCAACAAAAACACATTGTGCATTTGTCAAGCACCATATTAAGGTTGTCGTTATCAGTGTAGGTATGAGACTGCCCTGATCTTATATCACGTGGGAAATTTATGAAACATATTTTCGTTTTTTGCGCAATGGTATTGAGCGTCCAACAGTATCAACTCAGTTCATTCAATTTGTCATAACATAAAGCGTTCTGACCTTTCAAGATGTGAAGACAATATTTTATAAGATGATGAATGTCATGATCAAGCAAAAATCACCCACATCCATAGGCTTTAGCAGAAAATCTATAATGTCATCTTGTATGGACGAAGCAAAAGGTAGTTCATAGATTACACTTATACCACAGTTGGTTAGAAGCCAAACACTTCGTATTGAAGAGAAAAGACTCACAGACAGCTGTTTCAAATGCCATTTATGTCAATGACGTTTCTTCAGTCTAGTACAAATGCAAACACATACGTTTCACCACTTAAAACCACAGAGCATAACCACAATTGCAATAAACATCACCGAACAAATAGAAAAAGAGACTCAGCTCAAAGGGGATGGGGGGCTTACACAATCACATGCTCATTCATTACCGTAATACACATTCAGATAGAGCATTCAATATTTACACTCGGCATACATTCAGTTCCACACTCTCTCACACACACAGCTTATATATAATACAGCATTGAAGAAGAGTGGCTGTAAAAAGGCATGTAGAGGGCAGGTGTTACAGTAAGTAGTATGAAAAAGGGGAAACAGCCAAACAAAGTGTACATAGAACACATTTTTTTTACACAATTAAGCCAACTTTACTTAATATAAATATTCTTCATCCAAAAGTCAGTGCAGTGCCTTCTGCTCAGGTCCTGGCCTGGTCCAAACCCAGTCTGCTACAGACCTGGTCCTAATTACCCATTACACAATCTTGTATTACATCAGTTTCACTCGGGTCTACGCTTTAGGTGTGTGGGACATGTTTATGTTCTTCTAGTACCTCAAAAGTCCAGCTGTGAAGTACTAGTTTTACGGTTTACCTTTTAGCCAATACAAAAAGAATGACAAATTTACAAATGTCCTCTTACTTGTTTTTCTTTTTTGTCTTTTTTTTTTTTTTTTACTTTTTGTGTTACTCCTGAATTCCCTTTTAGAAAAGAAGTTCACAGACGTCGTAGCTTGTTGTTCTACTGGATTCCCCTGAAGAGACACATAGCGAAGACCATGGCGAAAAGCTGAAAAAAGGAAAGTATACAATTAATACAGCATATTTTTATAACTATTATAATAAGTAAATTTAAGTACTGAAAAATCAATGGCCTAATTAATTAAACAAAAACAAAAATCTAACTAATTATATCACTAATCCAA
This sequence comes from Proterorhinus semilunaris, assembly GCA_021464625.1. Lineage (NCBI taxonomy): Eukaryota > Metazoa > Chordata > Actinopteri > Gobiiformes > Gobiidae > Proterorhinus > Proterorhinus semilunaris. The sequence continues at coordinate 21,868,230 of CM038356.1, read as the reverse complement.
TCTCGTCTAATCACTAACAGTGGCAAATTTGGAATTTACATTATATATCCATTATGACCATCTTACTGAGCTCAAAATTCCTTAGCAAGAAGGAGATGCTGTGATCCAGTTTTCTGGAAATCACATAGGTTCAGTGGTCATTATAGCACTAATAGTAGTCGGCGTATATTGCTGTTCCTACGTTTGACCACCAGATGGAGAACTTGCCATATGTAATGCACAGAACGCCTCCTCAATATCTGTCAACACTACGTTTGATATCTTACACAGAATGAATAAAGATCGCTTTAACAAACACAAGACAATTCCAGGTCATACTTGTAATATTTTTTGAAAGCAAGATTATTTTCTCAGTACCTCTATGGTCAGCACAACAATGGCCAGTGCTCCGGCCACGTAGATGTAGAGTTCAAAGTAGTCGACCACTGATGAGTAACAGCCCTGTGGACACAGAGGGGCAGCAGACAGACAGTGTGAATGAACGGGCCGTGAACAACAATAAACGCCATGAACAATGGATGCAATTAAAGCAACATTGCGGCTTTAATCGAACGAGGCAGAGAACAAAGACATGATTGAGAGACTGGGAAACGCCATCCTCACTGCCTTTTAATGAGCCTCTTAGTGTGAATAAACACACAGACGCACGCAGCCCCGAGATCAGATGGCCATTGTTTACAGGTCTGAACAACAACAGGTGGACGGCGTGGTCTATACCTCCGCCTATCGCCTTTCACTGTCATTCACACCATCCTCGTTCATATGCAAAGCTGCAAGTCACTGAGTTAAAAGTGTCATTTTCACATCATTTCACAATCACTGCACTACATTAATTATCTTACAGACATAATATTTGTAGTGGATTATTACCAGAAAAAAAGCGACGGCAATGGGAGTGGGGGTCATAATGTCATGAATTATTAAGAAGGAATCTATCGGCTAGGGAACCCAATAAGACCACTATATATATGACATGTTTGTTTGAAGTTTAGTAGTCAAGTATTCAATATAAAACTTGAAATGTCATGCACAACATTGTTTTGATTCACTTCTTATTGCTCCAAATTTCACTCCTGAAGGAAGGAAAAGGAGAGAACAAATTATCCAAAAATATAAATTTTGTCTTTCTCTACATGTGGTAGAATAGACAATAAAACTAACTCAAGTGAATGGATTATGTGCTCAATTATCCCCCAGAAACAGTAACTTGCGACTGTAAGCTGCCACCCCTCAAACTAAAAATCTCCAAGATAAGTCGTTATCTCACAAATTCAACTTTTCCCATTTTGCATGCCTTGGCTGCGCGCGTACCTACAATGAATACATTTACAAACTATGATGATAATCCGCACACCCCGCACTGACGTCCGTGACACTAATCAGCCATGGAGAAGGCACAGCGGTCCCTGGGTGTCACCCCTCAACTGTCTCCTGCTCTAATTAAGCTGAAGTGCGCTTTGAGAGGTGGGCAGAATGGATCGAGCGCACTGGGGGGAATGCGTAAAGGAACAGGTGCTGATAGGACGGTTGTCAAGAAGTTACCTTATTATTGCGGAACATCATATTTCCCAATAAGCATTGCTCCTGGCTGATGTAGGCCAGCTCTCCAGCCTGATTGGCGCGCTGGCAGCAGGCTTCTGGCACCACATGCTCCCGGTTGATGACTTGGAAGAGACTGTCCTTAAAATCCTCTGGGCTGTTCACTCCGCAGCAGTCAAACTACGGGCCGGACAGAGGGACAATGAGGAGGCCATTAGAAAAGTGAGTGCTGCCTATATTTGTGAAGAGTGGTCATCCATGTGTACTTGTGGCAAAAGAGCACGAATATTGACCTATAAATGTCGGGACTTGTGTCTATGTGTCTATGTGTGTTCTTCTGAAACAATTAGTACTGTCAAACAACTTAGATTAGATAAGAGAGGGACAGTCAGACCGTCCAATCAAAGAACTCTAATCCATATCCCTTGCAAAAAGATTCCATCCACTCAAACACAGATAAATCTCAAACATGCTGTACTCAATGTCAGATCATTAAAAAACAAGTCCTTGTTAATAAATAGTTTTATTTCCTCTTATAATCTAGACTTTATGTTTTTAACTGAAACATGGCTTGACAAAAACACTGGAAACGCAGTTTTGATTGAGTGTAGTCCATCAAATTTCAATTTTGTGTCTGAAACACGCCAAAACCAAAGGGGCGGGGGTGTCTGTGCCATATTCAGGGAAAATATAGTCACCCACAAATTGTCATTTGGGTTTTTTCAATCATTTGAGTATGTGTCTTTCAAAATGGAGATAAAACAATCTTCCATACTTTATATGACTATTTACAAACCACCACAGAATTGTTTTATTGAAGATTTTATTGAATTACTTTCATTTATACTGACTGATTTTGATTGTTTGGTTATTTCAGGTGATTTTAATGTGCATGTGGATGTGACCAATGACAGGCATGCAAGAGAATTTAGAGCTGTTCTTGAAATGTTTGGTTTAACTCAGCACGTGAGTGAAGCGACTCACAACAAAGGCCACACTCTAGATCTAGTTATTACAAAAGGTGTTAATATATCAAATGTGAATGTTGTTGATGTTGCTTTGTCTGATCATTTTTGTGTCTTCTTTGACCTGTCTGTTACACCCAAACCAGAGGTCGGGCCTGGAGTTATTCAAAGAAGACACATAAATGATACAACAAGGACACAGTTTATGGAAATGATCAGATTTGAAAATCCCCCATGTTCTAATGTTGATAATCTGTTGGACTCTTACACATCAAGCGTCTTAAATGTTTTGGATACTATTGCTCCTGTCAAGGTTAAAATGGTTAACAATAGACAAAGGGCACCTTGGAGAAGTGAAGATTCGGTCAGGGCACAGAAAAGGGAGTGCCGAAAAGCCGAACGGAAATGGCGCAAGTCAAAGCTCCAGGTTCATTTTGAGATATACAAAGGAGTGCTTTGTGAGTTCAACCAGATTTTGCGTGGAGAAAGGGAGAAGTACTTCTCTAAAATCATCGCAAACTGCAGAAACAATTCTCGCGTTCTGTTTTCAACAGTAAACAGATTAACTAACCCTCCAGTTTCACTGCCCTTAGAACTAATCTCTACATCTAAGTGCAATGAGTTTGCAATATTTTTTTATGACAAAGTCCAAGGCATTAAAAATGCCATAATTTCAGCAACACAAATAGCAACCCTGCCACCAGATAAACACCTTGAGCTGACACATTTCACACCTGTTACTGACAAAACAATGGAAGAGGTTATCTCCGGTCTGAGTTCATGCACATGCTGCCTTGATGAATTACCCACTAGATTTCTGAAGTCTGTACTGACCAGCTTGTTACCACAACTTGTTCAGTTAGTTAACATCTCATTTGAGACTGGAGCATTTCCAAAGGCTCTGAAAACCGCGGTCATTAAGCCTCTTCTAAAGAAGAGCAGCCTTGATCCCAAGATACTGAACAACTACCGGCCCATATCAAACCTACCATTCTTAGGAAAAGTCCTGGAGAAAGTAATATATCAACAGCTCACTTACTTTCTCCTATCTAACAATGTGTTTGATACTTTCCAATCAGGTTTTAGGCCCCACCACAGCACTGAGACAGCTCTGATCAAGGTGACAAATGATATCCGTATGAACACCAACGCAGGTAAGGTCTCAGTTTTAGTTCTGCTGGACCTGAGCGCTGCCTTTGACACAGTGGACCATGGAATCTTACTTCACAGGTTAGAAAACTGGGTGGGAATCTCTGGTACTGCGCTAAACTGGTTCAAGTCCTATCTGGAGGATAGGACGTACTTTGTCGAAATTGGCAACTGTGTCTCAGACAAAATTTCCATGACCTGTGGAGTCCCCCAGGGGTCAATCTTGGGACCCCTCTTATTCAACTTGTACATGCTTCCATTGGGTCAGCTAATAAACAGCAACAATGTGTCGTACCATAACTACGCAGATGACACTCAGATCTACGTGTCACTGACGGCAGGTGAACATGGGCCTGTAGATACTCTCTGTCACTGCATCGAACAGATCAGTTTGTGGATGCAAAACAACTTTCTCCAACTAAACTCAGACAAAACTGAGATCATTGTTTTTGGCCCACAGACACAAAGACAAAGTGTTATCAGTCACCTTGAGTCTCTCTCTCTAAAACCAAAAAATCAGGTTAGAAATCTAGGAGTAATCATGGACTCAGACCTGAACTTAAACAGCCACATTAAAGCAATAACATCATCAGCTTTTTACCATCTGAAAAACATTGCTAAGATCAGAGGAATAGTGTCAAAACCAGACTTGGAGACACTCATCCATGCATTTGTCTCCAGCAGGTTAGACTACTGTAACGGCCTGCTCACTGGCCTTTCTAAACGAGCTGTTAGACAGCTGCAGAACATCCAGAACGCTGCTGCTCGAGTCCTGACAAGAACCAGGAAATATGACCATATTAGTCCAGTGCTCCGGTCTCTGCACTGGCTTCCTGTCACTCAGAGAATAGAATTTAAAACAGCTCTGCTCGTGTACAAGTCGTTTCATGGTTTAGCACCAAAGTACATCTCTGACATGTTAGAGCCGTATGAACCATCTCGGGCCCTGAGAACTTCAGGGAGGGGTCTCCTGGTGGTTCCCAGAGTCAGGACTAAACACGGTGAGGCTGCGTTTCAGTTTCATGCAGCTAAAATCTGGAACAGTCTTCATGAGGATGTGAGACAGGCCTCAACTCTGACAATGTTCAAATCCAGGCTGAAAACAGCTCTTTTTACCCGAGCATATGAAAACTGAAAGTATTTTATCTGCACTCTTGCCTTTTACTGTCATTGATAAATTTTTATGTTGATGTTTTAATGATTGATTTGATCTGTTTTCTTGTAATTTTATGCAACTGTGAAGCACTTTGAATTGCCTTGTGTATGAATTGTGCTCTACAAATAAACTTGCCTTGCCTTGCCTTGCCTTATGTAACACAACAGCAAGGGGAAGACACTTCTCCCACCACCCAATGTGTAAATGCGGCATATGAATAAGGAGTTGGATGTTTGAGGGGCTGTAGGTGCAGTGTGTGAAATTGTAAAATTAGTGAAGGTCTAGATAGAGTAAACTTGTGTTATCCAAGATCTATGTACGTGTTCTTACCATCAAAACAATATTCCCCAATGGGTAAGTTATAAACTGATTTCAATGATTTAGGTTTTAATCATTTTCAATCATATTTTTTGCCCATGTAACTTTTAATTCTCTATACACCTCTGACCTCTTCACTTGTGAGTACACATGAGTGCTGTGGTCAGCTGTGTGCACTTGTGGCGAGCCTGCATGAACACTGACCTAAATGTTTGGGTCTCTATAAAACATAGCAGGTTGGGTTGTCACACAGAGTCGATAAAAGCTTTGGTGTGCGTTGGTGGCCGTACCGTGGTCATGATGGCGTTCCATGTTGAGGTGAAGACGTCCGTGTTGTTGTAGCCCTGGTAATGCGTCTTCAGCTCCTTGGTGAAGTACTCTCTGGTCAGCTAAAATGAAGAAGAAGAATCAGGAGGTGCTGGGCGGGTGAAAAGTGTGTTCTGACACGTTCAGTGGTTTAAGCACCACGCGGCCGCGGCCTGTTCTATCTTCTCTAAAACTGGCGCAATTGCTCACACGAGTGGACTTATATGTTTATAAGTAAATGTTTATTTACATCTATCATTGTTTACAAATGGTGATAAGTGCCAACATTAGCCTGGGTATGTTGTGATACCATTGTGCGTTTAGTAAATACATTGTTTGGCCATTGTTTGCTGGTTAAAGATGCCAGATCAGTTGTTTTACAGCAGTGCATTCTTGTAGCTTTCGGCTTCCCGGTTTGCTGTGTTGTGTGTCAGTGGCTGAACTCTGGCTGGTCATAGACTGAAAGTAAACACTGGTTCTGGGTGGCTTTGGTGATTATGTGGCCAAAACAGCCTCAGCGTTACTCCAATATGCCATAACAGAGTGCTTTCTCTTGCAGATTTGTTTGTAACTCAGTAATTATTTTGACTCGTAACAAGCTACTTTTATCATACTCTAACTTAGTTACCAACACAGTTGCTTTTGCGGAGGAGTAACAAGTAACTATAACAAATTCCTTTTTTAAGAAATATTCCAAACAGTGCTTACAACATGGTTAAAAGCAAATCAACAACACAATATTTTATATAAAATATAAACACTTACATGCTCCCGGAAAATGAAGGCCAAGATGGCCGCAGCCAGCTCTGCTAAGAAGATGAGGAGGATGAGCATGAAGAACTGCAATAAAAAACAACAAATATGTGAGAGTAGAGCAAGGTGTCGAGGTGTCAGAGAAAAGTGCATGTGAGTCACTAAATATCTCATTCTGGCTGTAGCCTCTTCACTCTGCATTAACTATTCATGAGACTCAAGGCATGAAAGCAAATCGAATGTAGCTTCTTTTTTGTTGCCTTTTGGTTTAAAAAAATCACGCCACAAACTGACAGAACGACTAATCGAGACATACGTAAACAGAAAATATCCACTTTTATGACTTCAGCTCTGAAAAAAATATCTGCTGCAAAACAATCAGTTTATTTTCTAAGGCTTAAAGTGCAAGATAGTAATTTACATTTATTATTCATTCAAAATATTTGGCAAACCAGTTGTTCCAAGTGTTCCAAAACATAAGATACAATATGCCATTACTCGTATTACTCATATTTTGTTTTTATCATTATGTGTTTGTAGCAACTTACAAAGAGCAGCAGACACTTGTTTTCTCTGATGGCTCCACAGCAGCCCAGGAAGCCAAGCAGAAAGAGCATGCCCCCCATGCCAAGGAGAATGTAGACCCCGGTGAACAGTAGCGGGTTTGCTGCTACGATTTCCCTGAATCCCGTGGGGTCCACCAGCACCCACACCCCCACTCCCAGCAGGAACGATCCTCCGAGCTTACATGGAGAAGAGAAGAGGAGAGGCAATAATGCCGGTTAGACAAAACAGAAAGGCTTTTGAAAATTTAATGAGGAATCAGAGGATTACGAGGCCTCCCCAGTGGCTGACAAAACATTCAACTAGATTTTATATAATGGGAAACGATAGGACGCGTCTCTGCAGAGGTGGATTGACAAAGTCTAATTTTTATCATTTCATTTTGCAAAACACAAAGATAATCAAGGGTAGCCTACTCGAGCTACAGTATATTCCAATTTGTGTTGAAGACGTGCTGCTTTTGGTTTAAAAACAATCAGTGAGGTCGATGGTAAAGTTAAACTGTTACTCTCATTTCTACTATTTCTAGAATCCTAATTCTTCACACAGGGATGAGTTTATAATCTTGTTTCACAACTTTACTGTAACGGTTATGCAAACAACAAATGCACAATAACAATACTTTGGAAATAGAAGCCAGGCACACAATGGTATTTTATTTTTTTATTAAGAGCAGTCCTGGTGGGGGTGGGATGAGAAAGACCCTGTTTTCTCAAAACCCCCAACCTGCCAGGGATATCCACAGCACTGCAGGCTTATTTCTGAGCTAACACGCCTTTCACTAAAGCCCTACACATACAGGAGGTGCAGGGGCTCAAACTGACTCGCGTGATTAAGAAAGGAGAGTGCTGAGGTTGGGGGAAGAGATCCGAGCCGTCTTTCTGTCACGGGCAAATACCTGGGTTTCCACAAATGAGCACGACTGAGGCAGAGCAGAGAGGTATGGCCATTTTGAGAGCTTATTTGGTCTATATATTGCTGGGTGTGGCATTGGCAAAGACAAACAGGGAACTGAAAGCCAATTGTTTTGCTGTGCATGAGTAGAAATCTGTATGTATGTAAGTTTTAAGTACGTGATTTTGAGTTGTTGTAATGGCTTTAAGTGGGCAAACAGCTCAGAAATCTCATAATATAAACACAGAAAAGGTAGATAATAATAATATTGGTAGATGAGCTTAAACTAAAGCTGAGCCCATCATCACTCTTCTGGTCGCATTATCACCCCAGCCTCCTACCACACCGTCTCGGAGCGGCAGAGTCTCTAAATGGTTTGGTGGCACTTAATAAAGGAGGAAAAGACAAACCCTTTCTCTGAACCCTCCCCCATAGAGGCTGAGAATAACAGAATTACTGCTGATTGTCTGATCAGAGCTGATAAACTCAGGTGCCAATCACAAACCTTGCGGCCTCAGATGTGTGTCAGCACACTCAAATCTAATCAAAGCTGAATTTGATACAATCAGGGCTAGAGATTGGCTCCACCTAATGAAATGCAAATGTGGCTCCATTAGTGAGACGGGCAGGGGGCGGCCACCAGACCATCTTAAATCATTAGTCCAGACATGTCCAGATTTTGCGGACCTCCCTGCATCTCCAATTTATGGCCCCAGTATCCACCAAGCTTTATCTATTAGCTTTTGTTGTTTTGTAATTATCTCAATATGCCATATACCGTATTTTTCGGACTAGAAGTCGCACTTTTTTTTGTAGTTTGGCTGGGGGAGGGGGGGGGGGCGTCTTATACTCCGGAATGACTAATATGCGTTTTTTTCCCCTTTAAAAAAAAATCCAAATACATCATTTCACAGGCCACTAGAGGGGACTGCAGGCTAATCGAGCAGCGGAAAGAAAGTTTGGAGTGAGTGAGAAGCGGAGGTTACTTGAAGTAAACATACAAAAAAGCTAATCACGGGCTAAGAACTCATGACCACAGCTAGAGGAACAAGTTTACAAATGGAAGATTAAAAAACGTGCTGTTGGGAGAGGCTTGTCAACAGTTACGCCTCCGTGTCCAGGTGTCCTCCGGCTCAAGGCGATTGTTCAGAAGAGACTTGTTATTTCCGTTAGGCAATGTTTGATTAGTCCGTCTTATACTCCGGAGCGACTTATCTATGTTTTTTTCTTCTTCATTACGCATTTTTTGGCTGGTGCGTCTTATACTCCGGAGCGACATATAGTCCGGAAAATACGGTAATAATGCCATATGCTACTGTACCTCACATAGTATTACTGTATTTGTACAAAATGTGGTCACAAAACATTTGATATTTGCATCAGACTATTGGTGTACACACAAATTCCGGCATTCGTAAAATCATAAAAGAAAAGCGAAGGAATCTTAAATAGTGTTACTTGTGGACAATGGAAATGTGCATGTGGCTGCCTCAGAATTGATTTCTTTATGTTTTCTAATTACAAATCATGACTGTAAGAATTAAATGGTAGCAATAAAATACATGTGCTAGAGCTGGTGAAGACTTTGACTGGGGCTCCTCCTGCTGGCAGCTGTAGGAAAACTGATTGAAAAAAAAAATCACTTTCAGTTTGGATTTATGGCATGGTTTACAGCTTCAGCACATCATGATGAACACAATGTGTGCGAAGAACAGCTCAGAACCAATATAAAGTTGGAATATGGGCTTGTTTCCAGGAAGTACAGAACAAAGCGCTGACACCGTAGAAGAGGAAACAGCTACATTTAACAGCTTTGCCCGAGGGTTACTCAAAAGTGATGTGAATGTGATGAAATACTACTCCAGGTATATCTTTGACAATGGAACAGTGGATTTTGCATGCCCACTTTAAGGCAGTTCACATAGAAATGCAGTAATACTTACAAAGATGAGGAAGTTGAAGACAAACATGAGGTACTTGATGCAGCTGAGACAGTCCCCGTCCATGGTGGTCCCCCTCGCTGAAGCCTCTCCCTGCCCCTGAAAGACAAAAAAAAAACACACACTTTTTGAATAGAGCCAAGTATTCGCTGTATCCCCCTATTCTCCACCTGCCAACAAAATAACACGCGCTGTAAAAAAAATAAAAAAAAGACTGCTCACATGTTTAATGAATTCTGCCAGTCAAGTACAAGCCCACACAGACACACAGCCTTGTCAGTTCATTTGGTCCAATTTCAACAGAAAATCCCAGCATTACTCCCCTGGGCGCTTTATAGCAGCTCCCTGGCAATCTCTAAATGAATACAAGTTTGGCCTACGCAGTGTCGGCCAACCTGACATGTCACATCTCTTATGCAATTTTTAAATGCACTTTCGCTGTCAGTTAACTTGACTTCCCTTTCACCGCCGCGTCGGACAGATGGGGTCGCCAGCTTGCTCCATTTCAGGGCATTTTAAGCATATGACTCCGCATTAACACCACACACCACAGTCCTGCCACTTTAATCTAATGGGAAGCGGAGGCCCTTTGCTCCCATAAGCTAGTCTTCTCTTTGACATAAACACACTTTACCTGATGAGGGCCCATTCAAGTAGAGCTGGGGACTGTGATGAAGAATGTCGCTCTTGCATTAGACCACTATGGAGTCTTTCTCTCTACAAAAATGATCCTATACACGTCTATGACTGATCTGGAAAAGCTCTCAGTAAGTTTAACCCATAAAGATACAAAGGGAAGAGATCTCCCTTATGGGCAGGCTGTCTTATGGGTCATCTATTCTTCAAGTACCCCACATTAAAACAGTGTAAAATGGAAATGCTGACCATCAGATCATTTGGCAAACAATTAAACTTTTTGGTTTGGTTTTGACATTTTGTTTCTGTTGTGATGACATTACTTAATGCCAACTTCACACAGAAAGGCCCCACACTGTGCAGGAATCGAATCTGGTACCTCTGAACTGTGAGACAAGAGAGCAAACCCACCAAATCCAAAGCCGAGTGAATAAACAATTGTAACCAAAACCGTACAAAATAATAAAAAACAACATGCAGACTCTTCTTAGAAGTACAATTAATTAAAGTGAACCAGCGCCGGTCGTTGCTTTTGTTGTGATTATTAAATTTGCACTCCCATAATGATGATTCACGCCGAGAATCAAGCGGATTAAAACTCAATTTCTCTAAGGACTGCAATAAAGCAGCTACACACTTCCACGCCCAAATTGAAAAGTCTAAATGCCTTCCTCTCAGTCTTTTATGAGCTCTTTGCAGCACGTCTGTCAGAGGTAATCTCATAATCTGGCGTTGTTTTTTGTTCAGACGGCTGCAGTGTCAGACCCATCCTCCGGTGATGTCTGGGAGCCGCGGATGGTGAAGCCGGGGTTAGCATCGACTCAGCCTTTGATTCCCCTTAGTCTTTGAAGGACTCGAGTTGCCTGCCAATACACCTCCTTCACCCCAACTTTCACTTTATCGATCGAGGAATCAACATTCTCAGGTGGATAACCTCATCCTCAGCAAATCCTCTCAAGCACAGCTGACTGGTGGCATTACTTACAGAGTAGAGAATCGGGATTTAAAGTATTGTTACTTGACTACATCAAAGTGTCATAAGCATTTCTATAGAATTGCTGTTACTACTACTCTTGTACTACACTCTTATTACTTATATCTTAACACAACAAATGTGTTATAACTCTGTGCTAGATTTAACACTTAATTATATTAGAAAGGCCGTCATAATATTAAAGTCCACTCATAGACTATAAAATAAACAATGAATCAATTACTTTATTTAAAGTAGAATTTGTCCCAGCATTAAACTGAAACAGATATTTTGTATCTCATTGTGTTCATTCTCACACACAACCAATCTCTCATTTAGTTTCCATTATAGTTTCACTCTGCTTTAAGCGTGGCTGAAAGTTTTCCTCATTAGGCGGGTTGCAGTGGTATAGAACAACTGAACTATTCTCAAGCAGTCAGCCTTTGTCTTACTGTGAGAGCCAGCTAACACAAAATGAGAACATTTCTTCCCCTCGCTGTGCGGAGCGATTATTATTTCCCCCACTCCTGGCTCAGGGAAAATTGATTTGGCACTACAGTTAAACACCTCCTCTAAATCATAATGAGATGCTGAGGTATTGATCACAGCCCTTAGAGCGGCCCGAGAGCCTTGTAGCACGAGAAGGGCTTTAATTTATCCTTCCTTTATTCAGAGGCGCCCTGAAAGGCCTAATGAGGGCGCAGCGGGTCTTAATTGAGATTTGCATGTATTAGAGAGACAGAGCAACAGCCCGGCCATTATCCTCCTGCCTCCCTTTGTCAGGGTTTGGAGAGGAAGATTACAAACTGTTGGGTGCACAAGCTGAAAAACATTAAGATCTGAACTTGGCAAGGCTTGTGTAGACCTATACATATTTAGTCACATTATGGGAAGGAAAGTCACAAATAGACAAGGATAAAATAACTTTGTTTGGCTTTTGCGTCATGGGTTCAAAATGGGAAATAAAAAGTATCTTCTAAAATGTGTAGTGATTTGAAAGGCTTGGAACCAACATTAGAAAGAGTCATAAATCATAACACAACTAGAAGACAAACTAAACACATTTTGCTTGTGTCATTGAATTATTAATAAATAGCCTAAAGCAGTAAAAAACATACTGGTTAGACATACAGTACTAGCTTAGGACTTGTTAGCCATGGTTAATAAAAACAGGCCAAAATGTTCAAAAGCTCCCCTCCTTATTTACACACATGTAAAGGGTCAACAAAAATATCTTATCTTCAAATGTATTTTTTTTAAACCCCACACTGCGTCGGACTCCTAAAGAAACGGAGTGGGCAGTTCTAGTAAAAGGCCTAAGAAGCGTATGGTCCACAGCAGCGCCGAATAAATCAACCTGCCACGAGACCTCGGAGAAAGTGCAGCGTAAACAAACTGGTCGTTCCCATGACTCCCGAGAGAGCACAGGGTCCTCATCCATCACCAGCCGACCGCATACGCTTCAACACGCTAAAGATGCGCTGAATATTCTGCAGGCAACGTTATCCATACACTAGGACGCTAACTTCACATCCCCCGGGCCATTGCTACGTCAACAAATTACCGCAAGGTTAAAGAAAGCAGGTTCTATTTAAAGGTGCAGTGCAGTGGGTGAACACCAGGGGCACAGGGAACCCGATTTAGGGTTTACTGCTCATGGGTGTTTGGGAGCAGACCTTTTTACCAGATGTGATTTGGGAAACTTCTCATTTACTCAAAAACTGTCCTTGAGTACAGCACTTAATTTGAAATATTGGGTAAACCACAATAAAATGTTATCAATGCTGCGGTTCTGGAGTACAGTAAACGCATCTGTCAGCCAAATGCAAGATGTTGACGGTATTTGCTTAGCTACTACTGCCTTCGCTCATTGCACTAACGATGCTGAGATGATGTATCGCGCGGGCTGACTCCGCTCCTATTTTTGCGCGCTGTGCTTACGAGTGGGGATTTTCACTGTGAATGTTCTCAATGTGACAGTGCAAATGGCAGTGTTTTCACCGAGATATCCGGTAAATGTCAACTTGTCTGCAGCGTCTTCGGATACTGACAACACGAGGAGGCTCTTGACGGCGCTACCCTATTGTTTACTCCTGGCAAACAGCAGAGTCCGGGCAGCGTGGTGGAGTTTGATAGTGGATTAATGAGGAGATGCTAAATCAACGTTGCAGTGCAGACAGAACCCACAGCTCTGTAATGAGGGCACATGTATCTGACCTATATTCTTCTTCTCTCAATGTGGAATTGTAAAACATGGCTACGGGCTGTCTTCATGTTCCGTGAGAAAGGCTGAATTTAGATTTTACTGCATTGGAATGAGGCAAATACTAAAGGAAAAGATACACTAAGCTATATACCCTGCCCAGCCCTTGTAGGTTGAGGTTCTCCTTGAGGATGACAATTGCAGCATGATTAATGAAGTGAGTGCATATTCCCCGCTCAGTGGCCATCGGCACAACAAGGACACGGTCTCCTCCTCCAACTCCCAAACCCCCTGCCAGACACCAGACACGATCGTGAGGCCTAATAACAAATATTCATTAAAACGGCAGAGATGGTAAGGGTCACAGCTTGACCTCCTTAATGTCATTGACCCTGTAAATGATCACCTGTAATTGAACCCTAAGGGGAGCGCACAGCGGCCCGGGGCGCTGTGCAGCTGGGACAGGTGAACATTTCCATTTACTGAACGCCACTCTAAACGTCCCCAAGGACCAGCTAATGCCCCCTGAAAATGACTCTGAGCGGCCACACGCATGCAGCATCACCCTTCATCTCAATTAAATCCCCATTTTCCTATTGCTCAATTTCCTCTCTCTGTCGATGAAGTAAACACCCCAAAATCCTGAGCGGAGGCGGCTCCTCTCGCAGAGCGGGCCTCTCTGGAGGCGCACATGTCCCTTAATGAACCTCCAATTAGACAGAATGAGCCCTGGGCTGTTCTGCCTGCCACACTGAGCAGCTTTGAAGTGTGCTGAATGCAAAGCAGCTATAGCGCTGTACGCTGCTTTAGAGGGCATACAGCACTCAGACAACAGCAACAACCACAGAGTGAAAGGTTCACACAGAAAGTGTACAAAAGTAGCTCAAAGGCAGCCGCCACAGTGTGTGGGTGTAGCTCACACTGAGAGCAAAGCTCAGCAGTGTTAGCATTTTTGCTCAATACTCTGCCAGAGCTGAGGTCCTAATGCTGGTTGGATCCAGGTGGAGACTGAAAACAATTCTACCCACAGGCAATGCTAGACTAATGAGCTATACTTAGAGAGAGTATAGCAGATATCAGATTCATATGGTATGACCGAAAAGTTAATCATGGTCAGTCTATGAGTTCTCTATTCCTCATTAATCCATTCATCACTTGTCTCACTGTGGGTAAATGTGCAGTGAATCTAAGCCAGCTCTTATCTGTGCTGCGAGGGCCTCTGTCTTTGGCCGCTTACTTTAAATGAGATTGTGTGCATCTCCAGGGCATTAGTCCTCTGACCAGCAGCTGACACACTCCGAACAACAGGCTGATTAACAGGAGCTGGCACAGAGCGAACAAATGCACAGTCAGACTCACACTGCCCATGTGTTGTCAACAGCACTGCAGGCCACATTCCTGACATCCCGCCTGGGCTCCCGTCCAGCTGTTACTGCGGACCCGACAGTTGCTCATACTCCTACAGTGAAATCGATTCTCCGTCTCCTTAGATAAGAACAGCGGAGGAGGGGCACGGGTCTCTGCCTGGTTAACTCTAGGACTGATGTGCGATTGAGATGAGGAGATTTGGGACAGCACAGACTCTCAGTTATACACCTCTATCTTAGTGAGTGGAACTACTGCACAGAGCCAGATCAATACCAAACTAAGGCATCGGCTCACAGAAGCATTGATCACCCGGAGCTGCAGAAATCGAGTGCACTGGACGGTTACAGGTTGTATCCCAGTGAGGGCTCGCAACAGGAAGACACAATGAACACATAAACGCCTGTTTAGACTCTGCCAGGATGTTCCCACGAGGAGAGTTAGGGGATGACACACTGCTGTTGGGGCTTTCCTTCAAAATGACAAATAATTCAATTTACATTTTTTGGATCTTTACCATTATTGCTCCACAGAAGATTGCGTATTGATGCAGCGAAAAAAAAAAGTAAATTAAGTTTATGGATTTGTCATGGTCAGTCAGTTTCAACTTAGGAATGTCCCTTTTTTCAGACATAATCAACAATGTGGTATTGTGGCGTCTTCCACAGTTGGTTTTATGTTTTCTAAGCCAGATGTCGTCAGCAAGCAGTGGGAGGTTTATGGGAAGACAATACTCATAGCCTTGAGGCAGAGGACCCCCAGCGCGTAAATATACAAGGGCCAAAGATCAACTCTACTACAGACTGTGTATTGGAATAAAACTAATTCCCCCGTTGGCTTTTAAGGAGGCATCCAACTTTGCTAAAACTGTACATAAAGTTTATTTTCTCCACATCTTGGCCCCTGTTCAATATGGACAGTGGTCGTCAAGGCAACGTGGACGTGCAGCGAGAGGAGCCTTTGTCGGCGAAGCGGCGTTTGGCATCTCCACTTAGCACTGGTTCCTGTGTGGCAAACAATAGAGTGCGCTGCCCGGCACTTTGGAGGACAGCTTGGCCAACCATTTGTCTAATGAGAGATCAGTCACAGTCTTTTGCAGAGGGCCATATGTTAATTCAAATACAGCCACAGACCAAACCCCCCCCCCCCCCCCCCGCCTCTCCATTGACTGCCCTCAGGCTGTGTTATCCCAATGAGGACTGTGTAGTAGTTTTGCGCACATATGAGACGCAGTTAAAGTTCAGCTAACGAAAAGAAAACCGGGGGAAAGGAATAACCTAGTTTATCTAACAAGCTGAGGTTTCGCGGGCAATGCAAAGATCAAAACAAAGCCTTGAGGAATACACCGATCGTGAATGTTTGTGTTACTGGGGCAGATAAAAGAGAAAGTCGCTCACTGTAGGTTTTCTTTGTGAATATGATGCTATAGCCCCAAAGTGCGGTGAGGTGTTTGCATACACAGTCAGTGCGATGTGGTGCCCTATTCCTGCAACAGGGAATCAATACCGTTCGGCGGCATTACATAAGATGTTTCTTTGAGTCTAGCTTTGTGTACATCCATGTAAGCCTTTGTCTACCAAGGTTATAACCTCCATTAACAAATGAAAGATAAGTGACAAGGACATAACCTAATTCATGTATCCACTGAAAGCTCGTATAACAGGTTTCCTTGTTGTGACAAAAGTGGCATATTGTGAAAAATGTAAACGGTCTACAAAAACGATCACGGTCACAAAGACTGGTTGTGCTAAGAAATTAGTTGGGTGTTAACACTTAAAAAGTACATTATCTAAAACGTTTCATGTTCTTACAACCTCTGCAAATTGCTATAACAAGGACAGTAGAACGTGTAATGTATTACACCCATTATGTTATAGGGATCGCAGTAGCCCTAGCACTTAACTTCCACTTCAGGGCAATAATATGCTCAAGTAACAGGATTACCATGGACAGATTGGTGGTGCTTATTTTTTCCTGCCTCTGGTCCAAAAACCTTATTATGCTTTTAAGTTTTAACTAGCTCTGGTATTGAGGCTGTGGTCGTGCAGTGGGGGGGGGGCAACCAGCATCAATATTTCATGTCCTAGACAAGACACGGTGCCTATTAATAATATACAGTAGTCTGCCAGTCCAATGTTGGTCTCACACGATGGTCACTTGCTCTAATAGTAAGTAACCCAAATAACGCCAACCCGTAACCTAAATACATGTATGCTGTTAAGTTAAGTTATATGCATAGTGAAAAAGCCTTAGTCCCTTCTTCGTGCCCCTTCTATAATATTTTATTAAGCAATTAACAAAGTGTGCTGCCGATTAAAGCAAAGCTAATTATTTCCAGAATTATGATGTAAGTATTAACAGAATGTGGTCTCATGAAGGGAAATCCACAAAGGAAAAACTAAACAGTGACCGTGAAGCCCAAAATATGTGGATATTAGGATTAACTTCTTGTGTAAAAAAAAAACAAAAACGCATCAATATGCAAATCCTGGCACAATAACGCCACATGATTTGGAAAAGCCACAAAAAAAGGAATGGAGTGACTGTTGCCGAAGTGGTTCGAAGCCGCCCGTCACCTGCATATGAAGCACATGTGTTTGTCTGGCCTCTTTTATGTCTGAGCTATGACTGATTACTTCTGATGGCGTCTGGGTCCGAAAGTCCCCTTTAACCCCTCGATGCATAGTGTCTGCCGCAGTTGTGACCGGAATACTAATATTATGAATGCCAATGCAAATGAAAGAGCAACAAAGGTCTAGTGCCGCCCCACTGCGATGGTTACGAACAAAAGCACTTGTCTGCTCTCTGCGCCAGACCCTACAGTGCTCTGCCTCCTGTCGACACTAACAATGTTGTCAGCATCTTACTGAAAGGACTCTGTCAACAAGCACTTTCGCCTGTTTCGCTGCTGAATTAACAGGAAGCCACTAGAGAGGAATCAATGCAGTGGAAATATGCGGTTTTATTCTTTCGCTAGAAGTCATTTTTTTCCAAGGCCAAATGCAGAAGTGAAAGAGGATATAAACTTTCTGTCAACTTTGCAAAAAGGATCTGTAGTTGCCTCTTTCATCATCATCCCTAATCATCAAGTTTTTCCGATGGCAGCCAGAAATACAGTCCTGAATAACAGTTTAAGACCAGTTGAAAGATGGCAAAACATTTAGCATGGTTGGATCTTAACAAGGTTAAGAAATGGGAGTGAGACAAAAAAATAAATAAAAAAATAAACCTTTTCTTGAAACCAAAGGCGTTTCCAGGAGGTGAGTGGGAACATTTCTCCAAGTGGTGAAGACTCATGAAGGGCATCTACTGTTTTTGTAAACATCACTTGTACTGTACCATTGTCGTTTCAATGTCCCATGTTCGGTGCTCTCTTGCAAAGTCCAAATAGGCCGTTTTGTGGCATTCAAGGAGATGTAGCCCTTCAGTCGCAGATGCATCTGATGGTTATTGGGCTGCAGTCAGCTCCATTAACGGCCTTCATTTTGGTTGTGGATCGTCCAGTGTCTTGACGGACGGCAGACCGGAATCTCTGTCCCGGTGAGATTTTTTTGGGTCTTCAACTTGACAATTTTGTTCCATAACCCTCAGAATCTTTTAAGAATGCTTGACTTACTGCATTTCACTTCAGCAGCGATGGCGCGCTGTGAGAGGCCCTGCTTATGCAGCTCAACAACCCCACCACATTCAAAACGAGATTTGTTTCTTTTACCTTTGCCATCAGGACATCATGACTTTAAAGGCATGTGGTCCTAAACTTTTGATTTCAGTTTAATTGTTGTTTCAATACTCAATTCACTTGATTTTTCTGGCCCCACTCCCATTTCTTATTTTTACATAATTAAGTTCTACTTGTAACCTTAATAAGATCCAACCATGCAAAATGTGAGTCTTTGCCATCTTTCAACTGGTCTTAAATGTTTATATTGCTGGACTGTACGTACATCAAAATAAGATATTCTTTTTCAAAAGAAAATATGATTGCTATTATAAAGAGCTCACAAATGCTCTTTAGAATAGATTTGAAGAATCTTCAAATCGGTTTATATACACTTTAAATGCAACAATACTACTCAAAACGGGATTACTGCATGTTCCTCTTACCATGGGTATCCGTGAGTGCCACGTCTTGGTTCAGGTGAAGCGGACGACTCCTCTGGACTGGTGCAGCTCTCCTCTTCTCATGAGCTGCAGAGACACAGAGGGAACAGCGGGTCAGGGCTGTGTTAATGGGATGAATAAACAGCGCGAAGAAAAGAAAAGTGGCACATTTGTCATTGCTGGCTCTAATTCATTTAGGCCAAATACAGCTGCTGCTTGGGAAACAGAGAAAATAAGATTATAGGACGCTTAAAATGACTGGCTTTGTATTTATTATGCATGAGGCTCTTGCTCCCAACAGCGGGAAAATCTAGCACAGGTTTTTTCTTTTTTCATCTATGTTTCACTTCACAGCTTCAGGGCGAAATTATAAATGCTCTGCCTTCAGAAGTGGCGGTCTCTATGGCTTGTATTTGGGCAGGTGAAATTTGCATGTTCGTATCTCGTGGGAACTGGATCTGTACTCTCCTTCTTGGTAATTAACCTTTATTAGAAGAGTCAACACTTGCAAGGCTTCGTACAGCTCCCGACGTGACCTTGAAGAGAATCAAGATCTTATGCATTATTCACTAAAAAGTACCACCTTCCTCTGTCTACACATGGCTGACTTTGGCTGTCAACGCACAATGCATCGCAAACCAAGTCTATAATGAGCAAGAATGAATTACCCTTGCATTTGTTAAGTGCGAGTATCTCCAGCAGAAAAATGTGTGGGCATGTTGCGCCTAAATTACCATTTGAAAATGCCTGTATTAGAGTATTAGGGACCCAAATCTCTTATGTGAATGAAAGAATGCTATGTGGGCAAATAATGTGCCAATAACTCTGTTGCTGATCCACTTTTGCACTTGGTACCCATTTAGCACATCAGCAAACACTTGGTAAATAACCCCTGTAATGTCTTGGATTTATACAGCACTTTACATCGTTCTTAATACAGACTCTGGGCTCTAGGGTGAAGCCAATTTGGGTGCACACTGCACATGCGCCTAAAGATTAGATTGGGTGGGATTAAATATTTCAATTTAGACATCCTTGTCACTTAAAGAGACTAGATGCAAGTTGGTCATTTTATGCTCACTACTGCCACCTCAGGTCTCATGCGTAACTGCAGTCTCTATATTAAGCTCCTGCATGACGGCACTTCGGACCCGAAGTAACAACTTTTTGAGTGACAGTGCAGGATTTTAGAGGCAGTGGTGGTGAATATAGGTCTGGGCTCATTCTACACATTAGGACATGGCTGGAACGTGCAGGGGGATGAAAATACTTAGTTTTAACATTTTTAAACTCCGTATAGTCCCTTTAAGTATAAAGTAGTTGTTATAGTGATTTCCTAAGAGGATATAGTGAATGTATTGTTGAAGCCTTGGCGTCTGACTGTAGCATTACTTATACATGCTACTACCACTACTATTTTTGGTAATCCTGTTGTTACTACTGACATAACTTCTTATTTTACTGCATTAGAAAGTCACTAGGTCATTGGGTAAAAATAACAAGGACCCAATTAAACCATCCGTATCGTAGTTTCATGGTGCAAAAATATTCAGCTGTGGCGCTGGGGCTTTGACTGACAACACTTTGGAGCAAGGTTCAAAGCTCTGGCACTGACAACTTCAAATCTGGAGAGAGTGAGAAAAACTGAGAGAGAGAACGAGTCTGCCTACAGAAGCATGAACAGGTCTTGCCACATTATAGATGGTGAAATCCAGACAGCCAACCTCTCATTTTGACAGGGCTTGGAGATGTGGGGGGGGGGGGGGAAATATCCCAGGAGTAAAACACGCCATATTGCCAACAGACACGAGCAGGACATTGAGCAGGACTGACAGTGGCAGGAGCAGCAGCGAGACAACCCCCCACCACTACCCCATCACGCCAAGGAGCCCAGTCTGTCTGATTATATCCAGGAAAGCCAATCAAAACCGGAGTGCGGACAGGACAAGGCAGTGGTGGTGGATGCTCCACTAGGCGTATCTTGGAAGGTCTAAAACTTACGTAGAACCACCTCTGTTAAGGATGAAACAGAAGAGCGTTACAAGCAAGACAAATGAATGAATGTAGTTTTAAAGTGATAAAGGGGTAAAATAAATAAAGTGAGATTAGATTTGGCTCTACTGTGGCGGGTTGATAGCCTGGCTAACGCCAGACTGCTGTGTGTGCTTGAATCATTTCTCATACGAGAAACTGAATTGGTGGTCCCCAGACTAAATATCACTTGTAGCGGGTTGACATTATGATGTGCAAAATGTTATATCTGGAAACAGCACAATACGCTGTCAGGGAGGCGTATTTTTGCTGGGGAGTGGGCTCACAGAAAAGCAGAAAAGAAAAGTACTCTAGTATTCCAGGTAAATACTAAAATATTCATACTAATATCCATGTTGGCTAATACTGACACTGCAGCCTGTTGCAGTTCCCTCCTCTGTACAATCCCAAGCTTGGAGAGCTATTAGCCGGCGAAGAGCAAAACGCACGAGGGCCCGCATTATGTTTTCAGTTACTATGGAGACCATTTTTTTCCTCACTCAAACAGAAGAAGTGGAGCGCCAATCGGATCACGGCGCCTCATTGAATCAGTTATGGGGGTGAAGAGAGGGGAGCAGAGGAGATAGGCGCAGACAGGCTGAGAATGAACAACAATGAGGCTGATTCTCGGGGGACACTCAAAAGGCCAGGGCCACTGAGGGTCCGACAAAGAGGGACCAACTCGAAACAGCATCTGCGTCAACGGCTTTCTAAAACGAATGTCTCACTGTCCACTCATGGTACAGATGAGATATTTCAAGCTTTGACAACATCATTGCATCACCAGTGTCCATCCATTGTATGCGACAGAAGCGTGTTATAAATTATTAGCGGCTACACATTTGGACATTTATTGCATCCACCATTGATTAGCAAAACGAAGGCTGTCGGAAGCAAAAGCAAGTAGGAGGAATAAATGCCTCTCAGATCCACAGACAGCTTTTTAACCGCCTCTGCTGCCCTTGAACCTGTCTGTTCCCACTTACTTGTGATTTAATTCTTTCGATTTGTTGATTTGCACACATAGGAAAGAGCGCTTAATGAATGCCTTTGAATAGGACCGAGACGGAGGATGTAATGTCTATACGTCAATATGTCTCGCCAGTGTTGTGCCTCCCAGTGGGCTTTACATTACTGCGTGAACAAGGTTAGACACTTATGCATTTAAATGAGGAAACCTGAGCTATTCTCTATTCTATAGGGGCTGCTTATAACCTACAGTGCCAACAGACATTGACTTGAATTTGAAGATAAACAACTATGACCTTTCAAGTGGACAAAAAACGTATTTCCTCTTGGACTTAAGGTCGATATGAAGCTTTTTGAAGGACTTTAGGACACCGTAGCCTTGATTTTGAAGGCTAAGGTGGCACAATACAAAATAACGTGTGTCGAGAAAATGTCCCTCTTGAAGACGACATAAATGTAGTTATGTAAACAGCCAGCAGAGGGCAAACCACTGCTGCGTCAGTGAAAAAGGAACTGATTCAAATTGAAATAATGATCAACTAGCAATATGCAAACAAGCTAATCAGGATCCGAACAAGTTTGATGAAGGTGTTGTCTCAAGAAGAAAGTTTATGGATTATCTTGTACTGTATAAATGTGAGCTGGTGTTTTGAAACGAGCGAGATGAACTGAATTTGTAGGAATAAAACGCGACAATTAAAGGCTTTTAAATATGTTGGGAAAGAGGTCACAGATTTGAGTTAATCATATTTCTATCATTATTTTCTTAAATGAAATTGATCAATGTAATCAACGAGTGAGTGCATCCACTCAAGCAATGATAACATGCACTATTGTACTCCTTTTATCGCACGTTGGCCACAAAAACAGCTCATCCTCAGAGCAGCCCTGGCTAAGAGGTCACGGGTCAGTGAACAGCAGAGTTCCATCAGCGCCACTTCCTCTGGAGACAGGAAATGAGTCCAAAAACAAGAGGAAGTCACCAGTCTCCCATCCGCACTGTTCCATCTGGGCGTGACCTCAATTTCTCACCCATTTTTCAGCGTGGCCTCTCGAACTTTACATGGAGTCAAAAATAAAAGGACCTTGAAGCCTTACATTAACTTTCAGCTTTCCCATCTTCAGCAGTTTTGAGATATGAAACCTGTAAGAATATCATAGAAAGCAAGTAATATAGTAAAATAATAATCGGGATCTACATTTTATAATCTCTATTGGTTTACTAATATAGAATGTATACCCTTTTCCAAAAATAATGAGACATTTTGATAACATAATCCCAAAATATACACAATAGGGATACATTATAATCCCATTTGTTCGTGTTTTTAATGCTTTTCCTACTACTGCTGCTGCTATTACTAGTACAACAATCAGCTACTAGTAAAACTACTGCCACAGTTCTACGACAACTGCTATGGCAACTATACCTTGACGTGTTATTTAAGCCGTTACAAATCTTATTTTCGGACAGTATGGCATTTCATCATGTTCTTTACAAGGTTTTATCCCTATAAGTTCTTATAAATCACTAACAACATACGCTTGAGTCTGAGAACTGGCAGTGGTCATACATCTTCTGAACATTGATTTTAATGAGGCCATTGCTGAGACGGCGTTATCTGCTTTACCCCATGGCGAGTTATCGATTTAAAAGTGCGAATCAACCACTGGAGATACAGATAACGCAGCCCAGTACAGCCTCAAACCCCCATCCGGTCAGAGGGCATCACGCAACCAATCCTTCACCTTCTCTGTGGCCACTACCCACTGTCTTTGTTCCCTGCTGTACAATAGGAGGGCTGGGATTTGCAAACATAGCAATAGTGTATCTACCGATTATTCCAGTTGAAAAGGTGAAGATTGAACTCATTACTTAGCGCACAGTTTCCCCAGCACTAATCGTTTCGGGCCCAAATGAGAAACTGATAGCGCAAGTGCGCGCCTTTGGAAAGTGGTTATTTTGATGGAAATGAAAGATGACACGATGTCTTGGCGAGTAGGTGAGCTGAGCATTAGCCAGGCCGGCTGACTTAGTAAAAAATCCCTTTCAAAGAACTGTGAAAACACGCGTCTCGAATGACAAAACATCTCTAAGGTGAGCAAATGGGAAAAGATGCTCAGACTACTTTAACCAACAGCAGCTCAGATCTCAAAATGCTGCGCAAAGTCTTAAAGCCCATGTGCAGCGGCTTCAAACAAAATAATTCCGTATCATAATTTGTCCCTCACCCATTACAGTCGTCTTCCAAAATGTATCAAAGCACACATTTTACATATCCTTCTGAAACTTGGATGCGGTTTTAATCTATAATGGTTTAATACACTCTTGGTGCTCTTTTACTCCACACTTACTAGGCCCCTGAGATATCCCATATGAACCAGGGACCCAAAGAAGCATCACAACAACAGCAGCTTTGAAGTCAGCAGCGATTAAAGAGGAGAGACCTGTCGAATTGAGATGATCAGCGTTAAGGCTGGGCAAGGGGTGGGGGTCTGCACCAGGGACAGGAAAGGCTGTGAATGCTGAGATCCAAGGGCCCATGGGACACAATTAGAAAGCAAGGATTTTAGATTTTTGTTTTCTTTTTAGCCAGGGTTAGAACAACACAGAGAAGATCCAAGAGTCCAATGCCAAGGTAAGAGTTCATTACAGAGAAGTGCGGCGGGGGCAGGGGGTGGCTCTCACACCCAAAAATGTAAGTTTGTCTGAGGTGGTGAAGTGCTTAAAAATCTGCACTGCTGCTACTACAGCAACAACAATACATCAACAACTACTGCCGCTGCTTTTGCTACGTCTATTCCAGTAATCCTTATATTCCCACAACTGCAGGATGACTATTATACCCACATTCTGACAAAATAGCAAAACATGTTGCACTACACTGGAGTAAAAGGTCCTGATGCTTCCCCACTTCTGTGAACAGACATGCAGTCAGATCGAAAAGCCCAGTCAAGCTCCTAAATCACACTCCTTCCAGTTGGCAGCGGCTCCGGCTTTGGAAAGGAACTGAGCTGAAGACCCCGGCTCCCAGTACAAAGAGGAAGTTTACACTGAGTCTCCCTGCAGGATATTTTTCATCATGGTAAACCTACAAGCACATGCAGCGGCACAGACACGTTACAGCACTTGACAAAAACAGCAAATGTATTTTTTGAGAACTTAAGTGGAAGCCAAAAGATAAAATGGTTGAGCTATGACTAATGTCGATCATTTTCTCTAAGATTTCACAAAGACATTTCAAATAGTGGTATCCTGCTGTGGCTAGTCACATGGGTTCACGGGCCAGTAGCCACAATTAAAAAAAAAAAGTCTAAAACTTGAGTATAGCTCAAAAGAGAAATATGAGTAGAAATATGCATTGCAGATATGTCAATCCAGACACGTGAACATGTGCTGCTGAGATGAACACATCTGGTTGCCATTTGTAGCCTCATTTACAAACGCATCAGGTTTGGCATGTGCGTTAAGACTTTGCAGAAGCACCAAAACAGATACGCGGAGGGGACTACCGAGGGAGCCATAGTTCACCGCTGAAATGTTGTGCTAGCTGCCAGGAATGTGCGCTCTTTTGTGCCTTTGCGCCCTACCTTTGCTCTCTTGGCACTTAAACCACGCATAGATCAAGTTAAATATGTTACCGCTGAGGACAAATCACAAATGGAACTATCAATGCAGCTACCCAACTTCATGCAGCCACGCAAATGTAGCAGCCTCAGGAGAACAGTGTTAAAAATACATACTGAAATCTCCTCTAAAAGAACATTGGACCGCTGCCTGTACTTACAAGAGCAAAACACAGGGCCCTCGCGAGTCTGGTTTTCATTGGAGATAGGTCTCGCTGCAAATCTCCCTAAAAAAAGATATAGTTCTCTTTTCTTCTTTCATGTCTTTCCAGATATGTACCGAAAGAATCCACCTTTGTAGTGTTTTATAAATAACATTTGCAGATGCATTCAGGCAAAATTCCTATTTAGAGAAAAGGGACTCAGTCAGTCAACACCACTGTATTGTCAAAGAGAAGCATTTTGGCAGAATTGCTTCACAGGAACAGTGCGTTTGGGGGGCTTTTGCAGGGGCTATACATACACAGGGGGATGTGCGGGAGCGGCAGGGCAGGGCGTCCCACTGGGTTACGAGTGCAAGAAGCTTTGCATGTGGATCATTTCCTCAGCCTCAGGGGGGGCTCCACACTGGGACCGTGCCATAAAACAACACATGGGCCAAGGAAACACAAATCCTAAACCGATCACTGTAGCTGCGGCGTCGCATGTGGCGGTGACTAGGGAGAGAGCGTAACAAGCTGTGACAAAACCATAACATCACAGGGAGAGCGCTGGGAATGACGACATCAAAACTAGTGACAACATGCACACAAAAAGTGCTTTTGAAAAACACCAGTAAAGATGCTGCACATGTACAAACAATGTGACTGCAGTTTTCTTATTGTGATTTACATTTGCAATTTATGTTCTGCTTGGTTGTGACATGATTTGCCGTAAAGCCCCAGAGTAGCACACGTTTGTGGAGACTGCAGCGGGTAACAAGCTGTGACAAAATCATAACATCACACAGCACTGGAAACGACTCGCGCCTTTCGTCTTTCGCACTGTCGAATGCCGTAACGGTCCAAAGGCTTTCTGCATCAGTGATAGTGGGGAGTTTTTATCGCCTGTTCTCTCCAGATGAACGGAGCTGGGCTGATGGGAGCGGGATTACCGGCTCAGGACATGATGAAACCTGGATACAGTATAAGGCACTCAACCATGTCCTTAAAAGTTGTGCCTATTCCCCAAAAACCTGAAGTTGAACTGATTTCTACTCCAATGTTCCCAAAAGACAAGAAATGGGAGATATCCGAGGACTAAACCTACTTTTAACAATGTCCCGAGAGCAGATGGGGATTGAGCGGAGAGTGAAAGATTTATTGGTATAGTCATTTGACAAAAAGGGTTCTACAAAGCCTTTTCTGAAGCAATTTCAAGAAACGTTGGATAGTTAAGCAATTCATATATTTTTTCTTTGTGCCATAAAATACAACTGTTAACAGCTTTAGCCTGGCACAAAACCACAGCTGTTTTCTGCACAATATATACAGTATATGTTTGACAAGGGAAAAAAAGCTTACGGTAAAGAGCTCAAGATAAAAGTTGAGATGATGTAATACTTTCCGTTTAGGATTACAACAAGCAGCAAAATGTCAGAAGAAATTATGCTTGGCTCGACACAAGAAGCACTCACAGAATTGAGATTAAATCTGCTGAGCTTCAAATGTATTAAGCTCTTGTAAAGAGTCGTTATAACTGTGAGAACGCCGGCTTTAACAACCTCTGCTCTTCTGGGAAAAACAATGCATAAAACATCAAACCAAAGTGATGAAAACATTTTTTTTTTTAAATACACCGATATTTAAAGGGGCAGAGTAAAAGTTTGACGAGGCGAAGAGACGGAGGGTGTGGGAACGCGGGGGGTGAAGGTTAACTGGCCACACTGCAAAGCTCTCTCTCTCTCTAGATACTCTGCCTCCGGGCCTCGGGCTGTGGGAAAGGGAGTTTATGCAATTACATCACATTGATTTATGGCAGACAGAGGAAAGATGGGGAGAGATGGAAACTAGAGCTGCTTGGAGCCAATCCAACAATAGGTCCCCAAAGAAACACAAGTCAATAGTTTTACACCGCAAAACATGATGGATCTGGGGCAATGGTGTGTGGACGATCCGAGTTAGCCCTGGGGTGGGTCAGATTGGAATAGAGTTTCTATAACTGTAGTCAGGGGCGTAGCACCAAATTTAGGTTACAGTTCAGGACTAACACCTGAACACTATTTCGTTGTATACTTGTACATTGACAATAAAGCACTTACTTACTAAGCCACTGTCTGAATGGGATTCAGGACTACTAGTCTATTTTCCCCACTTTTTAAAATGGTAAATGACAAATGGTCCCATTCTCTCACCTCTGGTTCCTGAGCCACAGTTTGGGAACCGCTGATTTAAAACTAACTGAAACCTGCACCTGATGGTTATTTCTGTCTTACCGCTGAGAATTAGCCCGTGAGTAGCCCAATTCGCGCATTCAGAGAACCAGAGTTACTGTAAGTAAATGTGCTCATGAGACCCGTGTGGATTCAACTCCTCTTTGAGACAAAAAGGCCACGTACTACTGTCCCGATACTCCGCTAGAGACAAAAAGAAGAGTTTAAATGAGTGTGTGGCGATGCAGCCCCAAGTCCGTGCAGAGAAAACATGAGAGCAGCGCCCGGGACACGGGTGACATGCAGGAGCACAGGAGGGGAGGTGAGCACCGGCAGACCGACAGCCAAGCGGGACGCGAAGGGGAGTAGCACTCGCGCCTTTGGGGTGACAGGGGGAAGGCGGTAGGTCTCTCCTGCTCATCCACTTCAGCAGACTGCTGCGTTTTAGTATTAAGAGAGAGAGTGAGAACTGTCAGAGAGCCTGTCCATGTAACAACGCGTTGATTAATCAGTGAAACAACTCCGTAGTTTGACTGAGATGCGGGGCCCTTACAGCTGCGGGGGCCCTACGCTCCTTGCGTATTTTGCGTATAGGAAAAACTGGCTCTGAAAGAGGACAGCAGCCGAGTGAGCTCCCTTTCATTTACAGCTCCGCTTCCGTGTGTGCCTCTCACTTTGGATCACGTTTACTTATTAACCACAGAACTGGCGCGCTGTTCGCTCTCCGTGAGCTACACATATTTAGATTAGATTACAGAAATAAATGTTTGCTTTTTAACTGACTCCTAACTTTCTCTCCCTTTCCTTTCTTTTTCGATTTTGAAAACCTGACTTTCCTTTCTTTGGGAAAGACATTAGTGTTTCTGCCTGCCTATCACCGGTCACTTTGTACCTCCCGCTTCTGCCACTGTGTTTCACACGACTCAACCGGCAGCCACAAAATAAAAGCACATGTGGGTCGTACCATTTGTACTTTTTAAGGGGGTGGCAGGGCCCTGATATAGCATAAACCATTGTTTTTTAGAGGCAAACTGTGTTTAGAATGTAATTTATTTTCATTCAAACATAAATAGTATAAAAATGTCATAATGCATTTACATATACATATATAAACAGACTTTAGAGGGCCCCTCCCTGCCTTAGGCCCTGGGTACTCAGTACCCTTTACCCAACGAGTCGGACCCCCATGATTGTAGTAAACATCCCCGACATAGAAATCACAGGCATGGCATTATCTATCTGAGCCTGTTTCTACAAAGGCATACGTCTGTTCGCCAACGGCTTCCCGAACTTCTTTGATGCGTTGTATCCCGATACAAATGAATAGTGAAGCCAGTCTCTATGTAAAAGTATGGCGAGGGATGACATGTCCATGGCATTTATAGAATGTCTGTGCTTTCTCCATCATTTACATACTGCAGTATAGGCAGTGTTGGGGGTAACATATTACAAAAGTAATGAGTTACAATAATATGACTTTTTTCTTTTTTCAGTAACTAAGAAATATAACATATTACTTACACAAAATAGGCAATATATTAGTTATTACCATTCAAGTAACTCGAGTTACAAGTGAAATTAAAAACTCTCCCCAAACAAAATGCAGCACCAAATCAAGTTGGACACTGGTGGATAAGATCTGCAGTTGTGTGTAGCAAACGTCGTCAAAACAAAACACGAGAGAATGGGGGAAAGTGAAGGTAAAAGAAATATTTGACTGCACTTAATTGCTCAGTAGCATTATTACTATTTTCAGTTTATATTTTGTCAAAAGTAACTCAAAGAAGTGTAACTCAGCTACATTTCTGAAACAGTAATATGTAATACAAATATATTACATTTTTAAAGCTGTAACTACTAATATAGAATATTTTACAATTTTAAAGTAACGTGCCCAACACTGAGTATAGGATAATGTTTAGTTGTTATTGGATGCGTTTCCGACACCACAAAAAGCCGAAACGCAACTTTTCTACGCTAATACTCTAAAAGTATAAATCTCAAAAGATTTTATTAATGATTTTTAACTAGGCTTTGATATCACCTAAATGTGGTCAATGGGTTGACAAAAGCTGAAAACATCTGGATAGTTTATAATGTGCGATGTTTGATGGCTAAATGCTAACAGCTATCGGGAAAAATACAATGAAAAGGCTAACGAACTCTGAGAAGTTAGCTGCCTTGCTAACTGTCCACAAATGTTAGGACTGAACGCCACTTCTCCATTGTTTTTCTTTGGTCCCAGGTTTGGTTTCATTTGTGTATGCTTTATTTATATTGACTTCTGAGTTATTCTCCATCTTTTTAATTGTTACACCTTACGATTGTCATTGAAAACATAACTGCGAAAGCCAAAAGGTGCTGAAAGTTTACTTCCTGATCCAAACGTTTAAGTTATGAGCACACGTCCCTCAACACAAAGAGCACTTATTACGATGCAGAGGCGCTCGAGTGAACCCGCTCATGAGGCAAATGCAGATCGCTGGTCGTGAATAGCAAATCGCAGCGAACGCTTTGAATTTGATCTCCTCCAGAGGACCCCGTGACAAGTGAGGTTTGTGGAGCAGATGCAGTTGACGCCGCCTTGAGTATTAATTGAGGCCAGTGATGAAACCGTGAGTAATGCGCCCGACCGTTCACAGCGGCATTAGCGGAGGCGCCGTTTGATCTCAGTCACCGCTGAAGAGGAGAAGCCATAAATAAAACGTCCATTTTGCGGCCCTCGCCAGTGTAACAAGTGACCACAGCTGGGTACTTTATGGCGTTCGATGTTTGCGCCTGCCTTAGGAGCACTGTCTGGGAGCAAGAAGATAGATGGTTAGTAACTTAATAACAGAGTCGACGTTGACCATACAGAGCAAGTGTAAGAAATGATTGACTGTGACACGTGCAAAGATTAATGTGCACATAAATATTCATGTCATTGTTTCACTTCTTTATTGTAGGTCCTTCCCAACACTAACTGCTAACCTGAGCCACTAATATCTTAAAAGTTTAGTCACATCTCTCATTCCTGCACATATATACGGCATGCATATTAAAAGACACAATTATCATGCTCATTAGTTTTCGCAGCATGCAGATAGCAGTTGGAGAAGGGCTAAGATATGAACAAAGCGCTTTGAGATAACAAAAGATACTGGCTACACTCGGCACTGGCAGAGCTGGGGATGTTAACTGTTTTTCTCTCTCTTTTGCAGAATCTCACAGCTGTCTGCAAGAGCCGCCTGGAAGCACAAGAGAGACCTTTTAGTTCGAGCCAAAGGCAACAGAATAAATACATACACAAGCGGAGATGCCTGACCAGTAGATGTGGGTGTTTTGAAAGCTTGGTATGGACTGGATAGTCAAGAACGAGCGGGGAGGGAGTATAATGTATGGTGAGGTGTTTTGAGAGGGGAAACGGCCCGACGTCTGTTCCTTATTAAATGAAAAGGGGCAGCTCAGCCAATTGGAAACCGCCCGCAGAGATAAGCGAAAGTGGTTTTGGGTAATTGCCGACAACATTGGCTTTCTCCTCTTCATTGTTTCGACTGTGAATCATATGTTAATGTGGTAGGGTCAAAAGACTACGCTGTTCTCTCAAAATAAATGAGATAAATGCAGTGTCAAGCTTCATTTGCCTCTATTAGTATAACGCTGTTCATGTAATCCAGTCATAAAGGGACACAAGTCAGCATGCGCCTGCTCCAAGACCAGTACACGAAAACAAACAGGTACGTGTCAGGGAGGGC
Source organism: Proterorhinus semilunaris (assembly GCA_021464625.1). Classification (NCBI taxonomy): domain Eukaryota; kingdom Metazoa; phylum Chordata; class Actinopteri; order Gobiiformes; family Gobiidae; genus Proterorhinus; species Proterorhinus semilunaris. The sequence continues at coordinate 21,836,657 of CM038356.1, read as the reverse complement.
ATCCTGGGTTAAAGCTATGCCAAATACATATGCAAATCACTGTAGAATAAGTAAGAAGCTAAAATTCAACCAGCTAAAATAATAAGTGATACAAGAGATCTTGACAAGTATTAAAGCAAACAATACAAAAAACAAAAAAGTGGAGATGTTGATTAAAGCAGTACTAAGGAACTTGTTTACCTTAACAAATCGTTTCCGTAGTCCCTCTGGGGGTAATACAAGTGTTATTGGGATGATTTGGGGGTCTTTCATCTCCCCCTGGTGTCTTTGACCAGAAAACCACAATTGCAACTTCGCTGCCACCGGGTCGGAGCAGCAATACACTAATAGAATCACGAAGAAGAAGCTAACAGGCTAACGGGCAAAGCTATCTGCGGGCTAGCGCCACTTAAACAGTATTTACAGCCAAGTTTGAGTGAAAAAAAAATCTCCATTGTGTAATTGGATGTACAATACCCCTCTCTCCCTTTGTCTTTTCTGTCAGCGTAGTATTTACTCTCACGGACAATTAATAAGTAAAAAAAATGCAACATGCTACGACACCTGCAGTGGCGCTTATGGCCTCTAGGGGCACGAGTTACTTAGTACTGCTTTAAAGGCAGCCATATGAGCGTTAACTAGGTCAGGTCCTCATCCAACTGCAAAAGTAAATTTTTTTGTGTCTAGCTTGTCATTAGGGTTAGCATGTTTTGTATTGCTAGCAACAGAATAATCCAAAATGTTACACACTGCGCTGTTAAACAATTTTAGTTTCACTCGTTGCTCACATTTTAATGTTCAATACGTGCCCTTTGGGGCGACGGTGGCGCAGATGGTAGAGCGGGTCGGCTCATGATTGGAAGGGCGGGGGTTCGAATCCCGCCTCCTGAAGGTGCACATTGTCGTTGTGTCCTTGGGCAAGACACTTCACCCTCCTTGCCTCCAGTGTCTGCGTACACTGGTGTATGAATGAGAGTGTGAATGGGCCCCCTATGAGAGACCAACAGGCCCGTTTGGAACCGTTTGGAACCATGAGGCCGTCCTCCCGTGGACCCACCACCTGCAGGAGGAGCCATAGGGGCATGGTGCTATGTGACTTGGGCAGCTCCAACAGCTGCCCCCACGACCCGGCAACGGACAAGTGGGAGAAAATGGATGGATGGATGGATGGATGTTCTGAATTTGCTAAGAAAGTAAAGCTTTAAATTGCAATAGTAATAGGTGTAATATGCTTGTTTGACCCCAGGTTGTTCTAAACATATTAAATAGATTTTGTTTTATTATTTGCACATCACGATACAAGTGATAGGTGTATTCTCAAGTAATGATCTATCTATAATAAATTGAGCACTGCCCAATTTTTTACCATGTTATCAGTAAAACAGCGATGCTTGACTTTTTAAAATTATCTCTTTCGAGTATTCCCAATCCAACCGACCAATGCCCTTGCTGGATGTCTTAACTTCTGCCCTGCCGTATGGGGTAAGTAGAAAAAATGACCGGGAAGCCCTCCAAGATCACCTTATGTTCCAACCTGGCACTGAAAATCCATCGTGGCATCAGTGCCCTGTCGTTTTTTCCCTCTCTCTTCCACTTAAATCAATGAGGACCGCAGCCAATTTCATTTCACTTGCTGGAGACACCTGCCGTGGCAGTGCTGCTATCTCGGCTCGCCACATTTGAAGGTGATCTGATTCCAGTGCCTTAAAGCTTATACATCTCCAATGAAAATATCACAATCCCTCGAATAGTTAAACACAGGCTATAGCTTTCCTATGGATTTGGATTTCTATCTAAGCCTCAAAGAAAATAGTTACAGTGAGGTAAAGACGAGGAAAAAAGCCACATTATGTTTCACAGTATATGGACGACGATTAGCAACGCTAGGAAACTGCCTTAACTCCAAAAGATATATCTATTTTTTGCTGCTCCCTGGTCTCCTAAGGATTGAGTGTTGCTTGAGTGAGTTTATTAAATGCAGTTCGCCCCCATCGGCCGTGGTGTAATGCGGTTATGGCTTGTGGTTGTGAAGCTGCCGTTGCCATTGACCCACAGTTTGCCCAGAGGACAGAGGCTGTGTTTTAGCGCAGTGACCCATAAAGACTGTCTCCGCAAGAGCACATTGGAGAGGAAGAGAGGCGGAGCGGGGCTGAAAATTTCATACGCCCACATCAAGAAAACATGAGTTTGTTTAATTGTTTTTCTTTTCATTTGAGTGAAAAACGGTGGCAACATAAAACCGAGTATCGTGCAGCAGTAGTTAAACTAAGAGTGAAATGTTTTCATTAAAGTGATTACGTTTCCCCCCCCTTCTTTCCTGAGCCACAACATTAAAACATTTTGGGGCTCTCAGTCGTCCAAGATTATCCATTATAGTACAAATTGTCAAATGTCGACTGGACTGGGCTGGCACTGCTGCATCTATAGTTAAACCTGTCCAGTCTTTTTTGGATTGCAAAAGCCAGACCAAAGCCAAGCATCCTCAACCAGCCCAGTCCAGTCGACAACATTTGAACCTTACCCACAATAAAACAACAATTAATATCTCAAAAACGATAACAGCACAAACAAAGAGTTTTACAGCACAAACAATTGACATATTTTTTATTTAAATTTGAGCATGATGGGGGGACAGGTTCACTGAGGTTACCTACATTACCTTGGCTTCAATTTGCACATTGATATTTGCATACCGCAAATATAGTTAAGTGGTTAACTTTTACCTCTTACTTACCCTAGTTAGTGTCACAATACATTTTTTTTAAACAGGCCAGTGTCTTGGTTCCTTTTCAAAGCATGCATTAATTCTCAATATGCAAATTCAAGCCAAGGTAGTTTTAGTTAACTTAGTAGATTAAATGAGAGTTTACACAAACATTGATAAATACAATTGCAACGCAAACTGAGAATGATATTTGTCATAATCCCCATCTTATGTATTTCATTTTATAATTCCACATAGGGCTGGGCGATATGGCCTAAAATCTTTATCATGATATGAAAAAATAAATATCACGATAACAATATATTTGACGATATAATTGACAATGGACGAATTACTTCAAAATCCCAGCCTTACGCCTATTGGGAAGATTCATTCAGTTATATTTAATTTAATTTTTTACGGTATAATTGTCTTCCAAATATGATCTACTCAAGCAGTTTACATCCTTCATTTCCTTTTACTTTTTCAGCACGTGTCCCCGTGTTCTACAGTCACCGTTTATGCTGCTCTGATGGAGCAGAGCGCAACATAAATTATATATATTGTGTCCACAACGATATCAAAAATTACAACGATATCAAAACATATCACGATAACGATATGCGATACCATATGGCCCAACCCTAATTCCACATGATCATCCACACAAAGGGGCATTTACAAAACCTGGGTAATCAGAGGGTTACTGTTGGAAGGGGTTCTGGCAAAAACAAGAGCAAGTTAACTGATCTACTTTCCTTACAGACAGGTTTCATTAAATGCCTTTAAAGCAGGAATGTGCTGCATCAGCTGTCCAGACAAGCCATTGCTATTTCACACAGGAAAGTCATAAGAAGCCACAGCCTTTATCAGTTTTGACCTGTTAACCGGCCCGGCAGCTTCACGGCAGTTTGAGACTTAACAGCTCAGTGCCTCTGTGTGCCTCTCCCCACTTGTTTTAATGGGGTGATTGTGGGCTATAACCGAGGATGACACACGCATGGAGGAAGTGGGAAAAAAAGGCACACCTGTATTACCCAACAAACGATTTCGAGAAAACACAATGCTGAAAAACATTATCATTACTTTAGAAATGGCGCAGGAGGGAATAACAACACTGATGTCACATAGGTGGGAGGCTGATCATTATCCAACCACTCCCACACGCGGAAAAAAAGGTAGAAGTAGTCGGATGCCGCGCTGGGTTTTTCTGTTTAAACATCACACTGTAATGGCTTTGAGATGCTGCGGAGACCAGAGGAGCACATGTGTGTCATGAAAGTGTGGTCGCGCAGTGGGAGAGGCAGTATCCACGGGACACGCAGCAAGGTGTGTGGGCTTCAAAGACACAGAGAAAACTCAAAGCAGGAAGCCGTGCGCAAAAATGTTGAGTTTCAAACTGGCAGAGGATGAAAAAAAAAAAAACTGCACTCAAGTAAAAATATTGGCAGTTTCCAAAAACAAACTATGCACAGTGCAATTTGCTACGCCTGATAATAATAGGAAGTAAATACAGCATTTGAAATAATCACCAAATACCTGAAAAAGCTTTAATATTCTTGTTGTAAACGTCTCAATTCCTTAGGCAAGCCTTAGACAGTGAACAATATATTATCTTTTAATCTTGAATGTTTAATAAGTGTTTTCTTGTGTCACTTTTGAGGCACGTACAGCGCTATTTCTGGTTAGACCACATAAGTTTGCAGGGCCCAAGATAATAGATAACAGAATGGAGAATTACATTAGCCCAATTACATCCACTAAAGTTTACGCTCATTTCCAAGTTCAAATAAATATCCTTTCGCTGAGCCATGGCTTTTCCCTGCCATGTTTGCTCACGAAACACAAACCATTTAGCCCAGTTTCAGGGAGATACAGTAAATAAAACGGCACTATATTTCCAACTCCTGACAGCTGCCAACGGCGTTCGCATTCGTATATGAGGTCTGCGCGGTTATCACCGACTGGAACTGCAAAGTGTTATTAACAGACTGGGACGCAAACCTCAGCGCGACGCTCAAAATAAATCTCCTAGAAGTACTCTGTAATTGTGCAGAGGATGGCCATGCAGAGAGGGGAGGGGAGGGGAGGGGGGGCAAACAGGGCTACATCATACATGCCAACGAAACCAGTGTGGCTCAAATCGCGCATCCAAGTCTCGGCTACAGTCGTGGGGAGGTCAGCTAATGAGGCGACATGCAGCGCCTGACGTGAGCTTTGTTCGTGTAAAAATGATAATAGGCCAATTATCTGGGTTAGCCGCAACAAGCCAGCGTCCACCCGGTGATCGTTTGTACACTCTGAATTACTAAATCAATTGCGGTGTGGGCGCCTGTGCCACGATTATCATATCATATTCTTCTGTGTGTGCGTGTCTCGGTGATGATAAATAAGCTACATCTTTAGAGCGTATGCGGCCTTAGGGCAACATAAAGGCAAATGAGAATGTGAAATAAAATAAGACACTGTTTCCCATGTTGTTATGTGGGGGCTAAGCCTAACTGGTTGGTCCCACATTAAATATAGCCCGGTTTAGTGGGGGATCCTGTAGGTTTGCGCTGCTTAAAGGGCATATGTAACAATTTTTGCTAAAACATAGTTAACACAATTCTATCTAAGAGTTTGCTAAAGATTTAACCCAGCTTTCTTTAGTTTGACCATTTTTGTTAAGTTTATAGTTTCACTTCCTTATTGGACACTGAGAGGAAGTGGCATAGAGAGAGGCAATGTTACGTCAATGGGAAATGAGTCAAACTGCTGTGGAACTTTACCTTTATCTATGTCACTTCCTGTCAGAAGCTTAAACATTCTAAGAAAAAATACTTTTCTGCCATAATATTGCTGCTTCACTGAAATAAAATGATAATTATGTTACTGATGAACTTGTTATCCTTCTAAATAAGTCATATTTTCAAAAGCATAGAAACCCGTCATATGCCCTTTATGTTTGGTGCTTCTACTTTGTCATAGTTCAGGATATTTACTTTTAAAGAAGAAGAAGAAGAAGAACCTTTATTTATATAGCGCCTTTCACAGACATAGCCACAAAGCTTGGAGCCTACAGTCAGTCGGTACATCGAAAACTATCATTTCCAGCGACCAGTCTGAAAACAGTGAAATACTTACAAAAACTCTCCACAAGAATGGGTGTCTTACTGTAAAGCCATCGCAATTTCCCCCAGAGTGTGGGAATGGAAAGCTGCAGTAGTGTTTTCGGGACACTTGTGACTGCAAAAAGAGAAAGTCCAGAAGCTACAAATTAGCGAACGAGGGACTCCCATTTCATCAGAAAAATGCTTGAGTCAGGAGCCTCTCTCTAATTTCTGAGAGAGAGAGCGAGAGAGAGAGAGAGAGAGAGAGAGAGAGAGAGAGAGAGAGAGAGAGAGAGAGAGAGAGAGAGAGGGGGGGGGGGGGGGGGGGGGGGGAGCTATGGAGCTATGAGTCTATGAGTCACCAGGAGAGGCAGTAAAAACACTTAACTCCATCCACAGTTCTATTAGGGCTGTTTTTGAAAAGGAAAAAACAAAATGAAAATTTAATAGTCTTATGTGTTTTGCTTTTTAAACTTGTGAAATTAAATTGCACTCTCCAGCAGTCCTGCAATCGATCAACTTCGCTCCATAAAGGCTGCATTTCCACAATTCCGCACATTGCAAAGCACAAATCACTCAATCCAGCATTATTTACTCAGACTGAGGCAATCACATTCATTCTGGTTCCCTTTCCCACTAATTAAAGTGACACATGAATTAGAACAAATCAATAGCAGCGGAAATCAGTGCCACTGGTTCATTATGCGCTTTGTCACAGCAATTACTTTAATAACTACAGCCATAGGATCTCAATGTGAGCAGCTCCTGTATGTCCAATGCAATTCTTAATGTCCGTCCTAACAGCAGGAGACATCAGTTTAAGGTCCAGAATCCGCAGCCATAAAAATCTATGGCTATGCAGTGCAGTCGATATGCTACGGAGCAGGTCATTTTAGGGTGCCGCAACAGTGACTATGTCCAATATTGAATGATTGTATTTATGCATTTATCTAAACTTGTGACCGGCACAAAGTCTCAGATAGCGACTGGGCCCGGATTCTATTTCACAGCCGTCTTTTACGCGTCCACAATGAACAGAGCTCACGATCTTATCAGTTAAACTAAGATTGGCACTGAGGCTTTCTATAGAGCCAGCTGAAAATGAACAATTGGGGCATCTTCATGCCTGGTGCTTTGCGTTGAGTAGTCCGCTTCCTCTCGCCCAATGAGCCAACACAGAGTTCAGTCTGAGTCAACCCTGTCCCATTGTGCGAGCTTATCAAAGGGGCATTTGTTCCGTGAGACAAGCGGGTCCCTATGTCCGTGATTGCCAGCAAAATACGCCAGGATTTTTCTCTTGTCTTTGCCATGCAGGAAATGTTCTTGAGTTTTAAAGATCAAACTTTTGACTTGTAAAATAAAAAGCTTGCCAGGTAAACTCTGCCTTTGTCACGGTGCCATCAGCGGTAGACTCCTCGACCGGGCTACAAAAAAAAAAAATCCCCTCTTTGAGCTTTGCCTACATCTAGGGGATAAAAAGGTGGCGAAAAAGGCCCAGAGGCAAGTGCATATGAGATTTAGCGAGTGCGCTCTCTCCTGTATAATGGCTATCGGATCCTCAGCACCACTGCCTTTAATGGACACCTAGGCGACACGGTTTATTAGCTCTGGAAAAACATTATGAGCAGTGGCTAGCGGGGGTATTGAGATAAATGTGATTTGTACAACCCGAGTGTGAGGCTGAGTGTATCCTCGACTTAGCAAAACCCGCGCTATCTATGGAGACCAGCTTGTCAAATACATACCTTTTACCTCATTACCTGCGCTCTATGGCTATTATAAAGGGAAATTGGGTGAATGCAAAGATAAGCGGGAAAAGAATTTCAAACAGGCCAGTCTGCTTCCTCCTGATAAAATGGAGTGTCCGGAGAAGAGAGGCTCCCAGACCTTTTCCTGCCTGCCTGCTCTGCCAGCTCTACCCCGCCCCAAGCCTTGGTCACCCACAACATCCTGGTCTAGACTGACAAACAGTAATGGTGAGTAAGCTTTAACGGTTATTGGCGAGGAATGCGAGGGAGTTTGATTTGGAGGGAAGCCACAAGGATTTAAGAAAAAAGTGAAACATCTAGTTTTTTATAGCTTATTCTTTTAATTTCTGAAGAGCTACAAAAAAACGGACTTGAGCTCAGATTTGTTCAGTATCCACATATATGGCGTGGGCAGGAGTAGGATCAGCTGATTGTGCATGGTTGAGGTTGATGGGAAAGAACCAGACACAGTCAAACCACGATGGCACACTGCCTGTTTCACAGCATTCAGAGTCCAAAACGGATATTGTTATGAAGTTATATTTGATTTGGAGGAGTTTAACAACATATTCATGCCCCAAGCCAAGAAAGCCCCTCAATGGCCTGCGTCAAACCACAATGTCTCAACACCACGTCATTTCTGAAACAGAACTGTCAGGTACTGCCAGTGCACACACCTCCGTGTCTTCGAAATGTATTTTGAAAATGCATCTTTTAAGAGAGTCAATTATTTTTGCTCGCTGCAAAGCTAAATTCATTTTCTCAGGTCTCTCCTGACAACAAAGATGCCGAACCCATTACTGGCAAAGGTCTCTGCATTGCACACGTTAAATGAAGGGTCCTCTTGCAATCGAAAAAAGCAATTTTCTCATTGAGCCAATAGATACTCCATTTAGTTCCAGCTCTCTACGGACCACTGCTGCTGCTGTACTGGGCTTATGCATGAGTGGAAAGTGGAGACTGATGACCCGACCGCGTTTTCCTCCTGCCTCCGCTGCTCTGAACCTATCAATATGGATACAAATGTGGCCCAAAGGCTTGATGAGAATGGAAAAGTGGGGACATGAGGGAGAAGGAATAATGGATGAGGAAGTACACAGTAAACCCACATTATATAAAAGAGACAATAAAATCTAATCAACTACATTTCTACAGTCTCGACACAATTCTGGGGGCAAAAAAGTTTAAATAAAGAAGGAGTGGTGAAGAAGGCGCACCCTTGAGGGGTAGGAGTTCAGTTATCCAGGAGGAGTTGGGAGTAGTGCCGCTGCTCCTCCACGTCAAGAGAGGAGTCAGCTGAGGTGGCTCGGGCATTTTTTAAGGATGTCTCCTGGACACATCCCTGGAGAAGTATTTGGGACATGTCCCCCGAGAAGACCTTAGACCTGCTGGAGGGACTAGGTCTCTCAACTAGCCAAAACCCGACCTGATAAAGCGGAAGATGGATGGAGTTGGAATGAAGTTAAGGATAAAATGAAGGCACACCTGTGCATCCTTCAATGCTATTGAGACAAAATTATCACAGCAAACTTGAGTTCAGAAATTCAGTCAGGAGTACCAGCAGTATTAGTTATGTAGATTTGAGAACATGCAATTCCTCAAAAAGTCTCTTGCTGGCAGATGAGATCACCACTGTGCCTTTAAAAGCCCTTTCACTTTCAACGCTATTTATTGTTCATGTTCTATGAACATTTATTTTTGATGTAACGGCCGACAAGAGCAGCAAGGCCATGGAAAATATCCAAAATGTCACTGTTATTGCAACAAACGAAAGTAAAATATATGTTTATTGGTGCTTTCCATGTCAATGTGTCTAATCAGAAAAGGTCACTTCCAATCAGTTGTGTAAAATTCCTCTTATTCAAGCGCTGTTGCAATTTCATTATTCACCAAAGAAACAGCAGGCTTCATGTTTGCATAATGTCATTCAGCTCCACACAGAAAAAACTTGAGAAAATGTGGGAGTATCTGAAGTCAAAATGGCCAGCCAAAAATTCAGCCTTGCCCTTGCCTCATTTGCAGTTTGATATGGAGAAATGAGAGGTTTTAGGTGGAAAGAGGGTGGGGTGTTGTTCTGGGAGGCTGGGATCAGGAGAAGCCATGTGTAACCAAAAGCTTGATTAATTTTAGGCTTTTAATGAGTGCCACTCATTGCCAGGGCATGTCACCCACTACTGCGCTCCTTGCAGCTTGGAGACACCACACATCCATTCACACCCATTTTTTTATTTATTTTTTCTCAAACAAGAACAGCATGACAAAGACTGTAGGATTTTTGACTTCATTGTTAACACTTTAGCGCTGGCGCCGCCAAAGTGTGATTAGCCTCAGCACATTATAGAGCTGCTATTCAAATGAGTGCACTGCGAGCGCCAGTAGCAAGCCTCATACCAGGTGTTAGAGGTTTGTAGGTGGAATAAATACTTGCTGTGCTCGATGGAGATTTGCAATTGCCATAAACATTCAATGGCTGCTTTCTAATTGCTACCCACAGTCAGAATGCATAGAGGGTGCATTGTTTCGGCTAACCTTTATTCCCCCGTATTAATTATAGTGTAGGTCTGAAGAAAATCTCGTGTTTGCAATCGCATCAAATCACTCAGCAACAAAACGGTTCAAAACACTCAATGTGAATGTAAGTCATAGTGCTTGGGGGTAGGGTTTAATCATTGGAATTTGCAAAGTAAAATGAAGGAATATCTTAGCGCATTGTTTGTTTTTTACCTGGTTTGGACTGTTGAAGTGCCATATCCGTTTTGGTTTCTAACTTTCTACTTGTATTAGTTTGGTTCAGCCCCTGGGTAGGTAGACGTGTTGTTTACGCGTGATTTATGCCTGACAAAGAAATGATACATTCTTGGATTTAGTTCAGTCCTATGCCGCAGAAGAGTTGCTCAATGCTAATTCAGTCCTTTTTTTTCAAAGTTCTGGTTTAGGCAACATCAAGTGAGTCCATGCCATCAGAAAAGAAATATGGCACTTTAATGCAAAAACAATATTTCTTTAGAACATCTTTCAAACTATAAAGCAATCAAGTTTGTATAACTTTATAAATCCAAGGCAACAGATCAGAGAAAAAGAAAGAGCCGGCTTTGTGCATGTGGCAGCAGTGGCATTCATTAATCACAGACAGAAGAACAGATGCAGATTTGTCAGTGTGGCAGAGCTGCTGGGCGTGAGATGATGGTCTTCTGCTGCAGACATGAGGAGATTGAGAGCTGGACGGAGCGCTTTTGACTTTAACTCGGGGCAAAACAGTGGAAGACTGCACACTCGCCCAGACACCGACTTGTGTTAATGGGTCCCTGGGAGCCGATACCCCCCGGCAAAATTTCATTACGGGTTTTCTACTAGTCTGCAATACATCACTGGATTCGTCTATCTAAGCAAAAAGTTTTCCCGCTGTCCAACTTACGTTAACTTGCTGATGTATAATAACCAGAACTTTAGTCCAAATAGCATCTGTCCGTTTTTTCTTTTGTTCATAAAAAAAAAAAATTCCGAAACAAATTTCTTCACTCTCATCTGTTCAATCTTGGTAATCAAGCTTCAAAACGTTGGGATATCTGAAGAGATCATTTTATTGTTGCACTGCTAATGCTTCATTTTCAAATTAACAGCAGTAACAATCAAATACAAGTTGATACAGTGTAAACAAAATGTTGGAAGAGAATTGTACCGGCTATAACTGTATAATAACATCAACAACACCTTTGTTAATGAAATCATTGCAAAGTAGATGTAATTTGCATAGCATTTCACTCGGCACAACTTTTTAGGAATTTGCACAGTCGTCTATTGACCTGCTCTGTCAAAGTCGCAAGTCATGCTTCACTGATGATCAAACGGAGAGGATGGGGACGGGGTGGTTCTGGGTGATGCATCGCTCTGATTAATACAGTGTGACACTGAACTCGTGCCCTACAGCAAAGGTACCGCCGTCAGACGCATCCATCTGCTGACCCCACGCATCCCCGCGCGCACATGCCTCCTCCTCCGTGTGGACGCGCGGCTGGAGCCCCGTGGGAAGGCTGCCAGGTTCAGGACTGACACACAGCCCTCAAAAGCACCCCCGTTACACGCGCTCCGTGAACATCGCCTACAACACAATACCAGCGATGTACGGTCACAACAAAAGATGAAGTCTATTCTACTACAGCTACAACGAAAACGCGTGGAGCTTAACACAGCGCACAGGAGATGCGAGACTTAAGGAAGCGCTTCAACAATTTCGATGCAGTTCTCCCAAAGACAGAGCCAAGCCAAACTTTTAACAACAACAAAGTGAGCCGAGAACTAAACACAGCCTGAAGCTCAGCCCCCGAAGACACGATGTTTAAGGTTACGCCTCCGTTAAACAAGGTTGCCTACCACCAACAATGACGAGCAATTGAACTCACGACTTTTGAGTAAAACAATAAAGTTAGAGAGACTAAATAAGTAATTCTTACCTCAAAGCTCAGCTCAGTGTTGAAAGCCGACTCACCGAGAGGCTGATACCACCAAATGGGCTGCGTAAAAGCTTAGGAAAAAACAAAGTTGAGTTTTGAGGATTAAGGCGTAAAATATCTTTCAGTCGGGATGTCCAATGAGGAGAAATGTGCCCGGCTGCGTCCAACTCATAAATTCCAGCGCTCCTCCGAGATCTGCGCTCCCAATTTGGACAAGCATGCGGTGTAAAGGGGAGACTGGTATGCAAACAGTTTGGTGAACTCACTGAGCGCAGAGCAGAGCAGCGCATCCAACAGAGCGGTGATGCTCCGCGTGGGGGCGGGGCCTAACATCTGACGCACACGCCTCCCGTTTACGTCCACACTCTCACTCCTGGTTTGTTTTTACTGTGAGGACATTAACTGCCTTCTGTTTTAGATGGACTGATGCCCCCCTAAAGACTTAAATGGACATTGGACACATTTGTATGTGTAATATAGCCAACTCTACAAAGTCAGATCTGGTCAATGCTATTATAAATAATAAATAAATGACCTTACTGTGGTGTCAGACGACTGACATCACATTATTACTTTTTCTTGGCTTTAATCAGCATTGTGCATTCCACCACTTGCGAGAATGTTAGGCAACAGTGGTCCTAAAACTTTTCAAAATATTTCTCCATCCAAGTACTACCATGTCGTGATCAAGATGAGGTCATAAAATAATAATAAAAATAAATAAATACAATCTCTATCTTGTGTATGATTTAACTGCAGTAAGCTTCTAGATTGCACACACTCAAAGTTTCTGTTTTCACTGCTCGTTGGTGTGCACAATACTGACATCTTGCCAGGAAGACTGACACATACTTTACTTTAGTTTATTTATTTGATCAGGGACAATGCACAAGCAACATTAGTCTAAAAAAGAAGAGATGTCATGTGCCAAGTTATAGAAAAAATGCTAATTTCCACACGCATAACAGTCCCTTTTAAAGTATTATAGTTTTTCAGTGGCTTATGTTTTCCTCGGCTGCATTTCTTTCTACTTGCTGCTGATCACTGCCAAAAAAGTAGGATAGTAGTGACATTGCTTTTTGTTGGGATCTTGTTAATTATTCATGCTGTGTGCCTCTTTTGCCAGCCGGAGAACAAGAGAAGTCCCTTTGTTTGCTTTGGGGCGGGTGCGGAGGGGGCTGCAAGTGCTCAGGCTCCCTCTGTGCACCTCGTGTCACCAAATCTACTACAGATGGGAGCGAGATAAGCGCGCAGAGCCTGATCCGTTTGGCTTCTCCCTTTGAGGTCGTGACACTGACATTCCCTTCAGCGTACGTGATACTTCCAACCCACACTTTTTTCTTCCGTCTTCATTGTTTAGGAGCTCTGAGATGTTCCCTCAACTTTTGGTGCATTTCAAATGAGTGACAGGACGTTTCAAACAGTGCTTCTGAAACCCTGCCGCTATACCTCCAACTTTAGTCCCTACTTTGGCTCAGGTTTAGTCCACATAGGCCTGGTTTTGTCATAGGTCAACAGGTGTGTTTTGTTTTGTCTTGTAGCCGATCTAAGATTCTGTTTTAAATGCTAGTTTTAGTTCAGTTCAGTGGTTAGGTCCTGGTTTGTTGGCCAAATCTAAGAACTGGTTTGGTCGTAATACTTCGTGGTGGTACTACTAGGGCCCCTGCCTGTGTTGGAGCTGCACCACTGGAATAGCTTGTTGGCTCAAGACAGAACAGCTGTGAGGTATTTTCCTTATGGCTCTCGGGGTATTCACAGAGTAAGAAAGGACTGAGGTGAATCACTAAACCACTCTCCCCTCCTCCCCATGTGTCTGCGTGATCAGTGAAGCTGTTGTTGGGACCATTAAAGACTGACACGCTTCAGTGGACGAGGCGGACATGTTGTTTAGTTTTGGGCTAATCGGTGATCGATCAACAAATGTGCTTATCTCTGACCCATGGGCTGTACTAGACAGGCCTTTCAATACACGGCATTGTCTGGGTGCAAAGTTTTAAAGAAGTTGTTCAAAGTAGGATTTTGGGGCGTATTTTCTGCCAAGAAACTGCATTGTAGAAACCATGGTTACAGGATAGAAACTACGTACACAAGGACTTAAGCTTAATCTTGTATAGTTTTATAGTTTCTGTCTCTTACCATCACATCATTTCTACTGAAGAGATTCTTTGGCAAGAAAAGGTGTAAAACGTGAACTTCATAAGGAGGCACAAGGCCTTCCTCAGGGTTATAGTATCACATAAAATACTAAAATGTGTGAATATGTCTCTAATTATCTTTCTGCAATACAGAAACGAGGGATGACTCGAAAAATAGCAAGGAAAACAAACTTATTTTAGTGGAAGCCACAAACTGAACATCAGACATTAGGCCATGGGGAATTTTTTATCCACAAACAACTTGAAACACATTTCCATTCTGGCAGGATTTGGTTTCTACTGCCAAATTGTCTCTCATCCCTCCAAAACTACCCGGGCTGTTGGCAGCGCAATGTGCCTTTGTGTCCGTGTAGATCACGCAACGCACCAACACTGACAGGGAAGCCGACTAACTTACAGACTGTTTCTCACACTCGCACTCTCTTATCGCACACAAAACCGTAATTCAATTTACACACACTGCGCCTCAATTTCACAGACAGAGCATCCGACCATGTGCTTGCTCATTAAACGCTAAGGCCACGCTTCAGCGGATCACCAGATACACAATAACGTACATGTATGCTGGGACTCGGCTGGAGGAATTTTACCCACAGCTACAACCAGTAATTGGATACTGTGTTCGGTAGTAATGTGAAGGATATTAATTAGTTTGGAAACGTTTCTTAATTAGAAATATTTACAGGCAGTCTGTGTAGAATGTCATTCTAAGTTCTACAGCAAAAACAGCTGTATCCATATGGTGAAACATGCCGATAGAGGTTTGTGTGGGCTTGCAGATGTGTCATGGAAATGTGACCAACTTCTGTTGGTTGAGATTTTAATGTGGAGAATTTTTATATTTCAAATTGGACTTTTGTATATTATGCTTTAACTGGAAATATATTAAAAATATTTGTTTATTTAACGCAAACCCTAAGTATGATTTTAAAAGGACCATCACAGAAATCTGTCAAGGCTCTTGTCTAGTTGTCCAATTGTACATTTTAAGCTTTTGGTACAGAGGTAAATGGTAGTGACTATTGAGTAACAAATCCTTTTAAAGGCCCTGTGCTCAATCTTTCCAGATTAAAAAGGAGTGGTAGTTTTAATTAGTTAATTATGGTCATAATTCAGTCCTAACATCAGATTCCTGACATCTCGATTCTTCACAGGGATGACGAGTTTATAAGCACATTTCACACCTTCCATTAAGCTGAGTGGCAGGCGGTGTGTAATGTTTACAACTATGACTAGCCAGCACCAGAATATTACTTTTAGGTAAAAACATGGCCAACACTACACTGTGGTCTCATCTGCAAAGACAATATACCAATATTTTAAAATTGGTGTGAACAAAATAGGATATTATATATTATAAGGGCCTTTAGTACCCTTAAAGTATGTACTAAAGTGTACTAAAACGTTTCTTGCGTGCCATTAGTGATTGCAGTAAGTATCTTTGTAGCAATACTTGTTGCCATCATGTCAATAATTGTAATGATAATGTATTGTCTTCTGCGTCAGTGCATCCATTACACTTTAGTGCAGAATCCCCTAAAGGCAGGAATCCACACAATGAGCTTTACAACCACCAATTTAATCGTTACTTTATTGCGGCACAAAAAACTCTGCGATTAATCAATTATTGTTCGAATTAGATTCACATGAGCAAAGGTGCTATTAAAAAGCCATTTGGTAAGTAAAAAAAAAAAAAACATGGGCGGAAAACACAGCAGGAAGACATGATCGAGAACATGATGAGATTTGACTTGATTAAACAAACAAACAACATTATGGTGGTCTCATTCCCCAAGTGTGCGGAGTTCCTGCCATTACTGTAAAAAAATGTAGCATCTCTAAAGATATTGAAATACAAGTGTCAACAGAGGGGCACACGCGAGGGGGGCAGGACACACCCCTCAGCCTCAATCTGTCAGGGGGCATCAGGGCGACCCGTCTCTCCCACTGTCGAACTGGGACAGGAATCCTCTCCAAAACCCCTGGAAAGGAACCGCACGCCCTCACTGGATTTGGATTGGCTGCCTGTTGTTAACCTTCCATTTTATAGTCTGACTCATAATGTGTTTTCGCAGAAAGAATTTGACTCGAGGCAATGTTTCTGTTAATTATCTCGGAACAAACTCTCTACAATTATAATGGTAGATAATTTTAAGTCAAATCCAGTCTCAAAGGATCACAGAGCACTCTTTGTCCCGGTCCCAAGCCTGTATTAGAAAGGTGTTGGGAGGAACGTCTGGCTTGAAAGCTGATGAGGGACAAATGATTTGCGGATTCAAAACACACATAGACTAAAGTTTGCTTGTTTTAGATCACACATTTGAATCATACAAATAATAATAATGTGATTTGGCAAAATTAGCAACATTTCACAGCCACAAAGAGTCCACTCAAACCCCTTTTCAACTGTTATAAAATTATAATAATAAATTATAATTGAAAACAGAGAATATGAAGTACTGCCGAATTTGATTGACTTGGCGTTGTGTCACAGGGGCCCCTAGAAAAACTTCACACCCATCAGAGTTAGCAGTAGTTGTTGCTGTGAGGTGAATTTCATGCGTTGCCATCTGGCTCCGACCATCTGCCTAATATAAAGGGGAAGAGAGGTGCAGAGTGGCAGCCTTACTTCTAAAGATAAGCACTTCCGAAGAAGCCTTTACAAGAATCACCTTCAACTTGGCAACTCTCACCTTGCAGTTTCCCATGGCAACAAGACCCATCCTTTTCTGGATTAGTTGCTGGATAAAAAAAGAGTAAAAACAATTATCGGGGCTTTAATTGGCAACTGCTTAGCATTTGTGTGCATTTGTTTCTTGTCTAAACAAGGCAGATGATGAGCTTATTAGAGCACAAAAACAATTTGTTCCTTTGGCTATTGATAATAGTGTGGACGTTAAGCACAAAACAATTTGGTCTTTGAAATGTATATGTCCTTTATGAACAAGTGTAGTGTGTCACTCCAGAATAGTTTACTGTGTGGGCATGTTTAATCCATAGATGATACTTGAGGGCCCTGTACACGATTAATTGCGTAAAAGGAAGCACGTTATGTTGAAATTCCAAGTCTAAATCTAATCCTGTCTTGTTCATGCTTTCTTTCTGACTCTTTGTGATGTGTGTTTTTTTTTATCTTTCATGGGGCAAAGAAGAGCTGCTCTGTTACACAACGCTAACAACAACCAGCTAAACAGCTTAAGATGAATAATACTTATCATACGAAGCAGACAGAAGCAGTCTCACTTTTCACAAATGTCTTAATCTAATGCTAAATGTAGGCTTTACTGTAAGGCTGTATAGGCACAGGTATTGGGAAACCGAACGCAAAAGCACCAATCTTGGGCGGTCGTGCAGTTTATTTGAATGAATCTTGTATTGAATTTAAGGCACACCTAATTCTAATTTTATGCTGCATAAGTTTCCTTTGCTATATTTTCCATGTGTCTCTCTGCACTTGCACACCTGTAGGCGAGCTCGCATGGCTTCCCTCTTTCTTCCACCTTAATGATTACGGATGTGTACCTGCAGCAGCTCAGCTCTGTGACAGCCGCAGCCCCGGGATATGAGTGGGAGGAGAGGGGAGAGCGGGGGCAGGCGCACTCTATGTCAGTCCACGGTGGAGGTTTTCATGACTTGTCTTTAAGGAATGTTCATCACACACAAACATCTGCAGGCTCTGAGATATAACAGGTGAAGCTAATGCACAGAAATGATAGGTTAAGGTTATGGCTGTACGATAAGAGAAAACACGGTGATATTCAATAACCAGCTAAAATATGGCTATAATGATAATAGTTTTCTAAACCATTTCTAAACCAGCGCTTTCCATTTATCGTAAACAGACAAAGTACATCATAAAATTGTGTTAAAAAGACACACAAAAACAATCAGGATCAAAAGAGGACTGATTAGAACTAAATTAGGAAAATAGCAAATAAGACATATGAACATATGCACATCTACCATACACTTTTGATTTAGGACGTGTTAACAAAAACGGTGTGAATCTATGACAGATGTAAGACCTCAGTGATTTTGAAATGTATCGTGGTTTCTTGCAATATGTTGCCAGTCTTCTAGATCCATTGCTCTGGTCATATTTTAAGGTTGAGGGGGAAATAAAAAAAACAGAAGATGTTTCTTTGCTTGTTTTTTTCCCCTTTTTGTTTAGTTGTGTTGACTGAGGACGTATGCTAGCTAAAATGCGGATATTGCATAAACTAATATTGCAATATCAATAGTTTAGTTTTTTTGGTGTGCAGCTGTAGCTTTAGTAGAAATGCTAGGAAAAGATGTTTGCTTGTCATGATCGGTTGAAAGTGGGTTCTAAAGTTGCACCAGCTGAGAACCCCTGAGCTAGGCCAAGTTTAAACCAAGACTAGAAGGGCTAAACACAAGCACTAATTTAGAACTAAAGTTTCTGACCAGGATTAACCAGGATGAAACCAGATGTAAGCAACTTTCTCCCATATCGGAAAAGCAGCTATTTGTCAAAAAGTAAGGCTGCTGTATGCTATCTGCTCATGCGCCAGGTGCAGTGTCAGTATAGTCCCTAAAGTTATGAAACATGCATATCAATTTATGTGCGAAAGCTGCAAGGACTAGAAACGTGCTGAGAACACGGAATTCAACTTCCCTCCACTGGGAATGGGCAAATTTCAGTGCTTTAAACCAACACCTGGAAATGTGCTTCATAATTATGAAACAGAGCACCAAAACAAACACCACCACCACCACCACCACTGTATGCACCTTTTGTAGTGATTTGTACCCCTCCCAACTTCTAAGAACCACTGCACTGACACCATGATGGAGACAGATAAATGTAAAGTGTAGGTGCAGTAATAGCAGTGGGCGGAGGAGGGGATCCAGCGGTCGCTCTGCTGGCCTACTTTCCTCCATCACACCGGTCCATTCTCTAGGGAGCAGCGGAGGTATGGAAGAGGTTCAGCCACGCTTGGCCTGTCACTGTAACATGGCCAAGACGTTTCTGAGGGGGGAGGGGGCTGTCAGCGCTCAATGTGCAGAAACAACAACAAATAATAGGTGACACTTTCTGACTGTTTATGTGTGTCAGTCAACTCCACTGTGTAACCTATGTTCTGCCAGTCCTAAAGCGGTTTCTATCAAGTCAATTGTACCTTATCGAGAGATTTTAATCATAACTGATTTAGATGATGAAATGATAAAATAGAAACCAGATTTGAGAACAGTTGATTCATACCATGTTTAATTGAACACCAATGGCTGAAAAGTCTCCCCCTCCCCCCCCCCTCTCTAAACTTCCATTCAATCCATAAACTTCCAACCCCTTGAGTTTTATTTTTTCGCCTTAAAAACTGGATTGCATTTGTCTCTGATTGTTTTTTACAACATGAACAATGACCTCTCGCGTTTTCTCAACTGATGTTCAATAGCCATTATGCCTTTTTTTTTTGTAATTACATCTCCTAGCACTTTAGTTCGTGCCGTTTTCCAACCTTAAAAACACTTTCATTTTGATTATTTTACCAGTGCCTTGACTGCTGCTCAATATTTCTTCAGCTACAGTATGATGAAACCATGTTGCAGTTTTAGTAAATATATCAATAACTTCCTCACCATCAACACAATTCATTTATTATGTATTCATAATTTAGTTGATGAGACATGTGTGAACAATAACATGTACCACACTACAACATTTATAGCCAAGGCTAATTTGCAATGTCCGTCCCTAACGTCCATTTTTAGCAAATGAGTGTGAGCTGTGACCCACTGAAATGTGCCCTTAAGTATTAGATCCCCTCTTGAGTCCGGACCACTGGTCTGGCCTCTGCTTACACTTTTAGTACCGCAAAACCCTCTCCTAGTTTTGCTTTATATTCACTTATGTTTTTTCTTTGCTATAAGATTTAATCTTAGGTCCTGCCAGAAAAGTGCTCCATTTAGGGTGGTATAAAAGCCAAATATTTTCTTTGTTCGGGTCCCTGCCCTTCAGTGTTTTCCACAGACGTTTTGCTTGAGGCGTCCTGGCGTTGTGGTGTAATTCTTCAGCTGAGCCACGTCCTCCATCAGGAGCTGTGGTTACTTTTATGACAGAAGAATGACGCTTTGTGGTTTCTCTAGCACAGACACACTTTTTTTTATAGCTTAAATAGACCAGGCAGGTAAAAGAGAGAAAACAATATGTGGTATTTCACTATTTGAGGATGTCCGTGCCCCTGTGACCAATTAAAGCAAGCAGACTTTATATAAATGTGGGAATATTTTTGAAAGATTTTACTTTTTGCCATTTCTCCAGATGGTTGAACAATTTCTTACATTAAATTCTAATATTAGAGTAGTCACATTAAATTGAAATGTGTAATATTTTGGCAAACTTGCACAAGGCAAAATTAAATTGGCTTTGATTCGTAGGAAAACATGGCAGACTTGAGTTAATGATCATAACCAAAATGAATGAGGGATCCTGGCTGAGTTTCAAAGTGGTGCATCTGCTGAAGTCTAGACGTCTGTTTAGAGATGGGAATGTGTAAAAACAATGGTCACAGCTGCCGGGTTAAACAATATTAATATGAAACGATGTCGCACACATCATTTAAACCAAAATGGGGCTTTCATTGTTTCAAGCAACTGTATAATAAAGCGTCTTTGAGTGTCCAAAAAAGCGCTATACAAGTTCGATGTATTATTATTATTATTAATTCTAGATGTCAGTTTTAGCCTAATTGTTTCAGGACCATCAAACAACCAGTCGACTAATTATGGTGCCATAAGTCTGTGGTTTACACAGGGCATATATTTACGTGGAGGGACTAGGTGATACATGCTCGAACAGGAAGCGTTAACTAGTGAACCTGTAGCACACACACACAGGGCAATTCAGCTGACTCGTTTTGTGAGCTCGGATCTCCATTCTCCATTCAGTTTGAGCCTCTTCTTCTCACTAACTTCCACATTTATTGTTTTCTCTTGCCAGACAAAGCCAATCCCATGGATTAAAAGTGGGTCTTTTAAGACTAAGAAAAGTTAAAAGATTTCTAGTTCAAACATTAAAAAGATATTTGACATTTTGGTTGGCTACACCACAGTTTGAACCATTGGGTTTTGAAGGATCATTCCAAAACGCATTGCACATATGATTTTATTACTAACTGCGGTATTCCAAAAAAACATCCACATTGTTTTATGACCCTTGGCATGCACATACGACGTCATAATAAAGTGACTGACTCATTGTGTGGTCAGTCTTTACATAACCTGTCATCACATCGCTCTCTTTCTATCACAGCCTTTCCGCAAATTTCAAGGTTAATCTCCCCCCTAGTTCCCTTGAGGCCACGAATGCATACATGAAATATAGATGCATCTTGGAAATCAACTCCAGCAGCTTCCAATCTCCTGTATCAACTTTGGGGATGTTTCCGTGCCAACTCCTGCCTGGAAACCAGCACTTCCTTAGCAACTGCATGGCCGCTGGTTGTATGTGCGCATTTAAAGCTGACAGGAGCTGCGGGGCTCAGCTGTTGATGGAGCGCAGTTATCCCTGTTCTCATTACTGTCTGAGATTCGCACAGGCCTTAGGGGGAGCATCAGGGGCTTCCAAGTGTGTGCACAGTGCCACCAATAAGGGATATAGCTCTGTTGCACCGGAACACCTGTGCAATATTGGGAATGATATGGGAGCGCGCAAATAAAGGATCATCATCATGTCGTCAGTGTGATATTGATGTAAACAGCTTTCTGGGGGGAGAAAAACACATTCATAGTCCAAATACCAGAAAATTGCATGCGTAATTTCATTTTCCATCAGGAGTCAGGTGGTTGGTGCCTATACTTGTGTCCACACGCACATTCCCCCTTTCACACATACAGATGTCAAAGCTGTAATACCCGAAGAGCAGCACGCGAAACAAAACACTGCGCGCTGGATGTTAGAGGCGATCCGCGGTTTTCACGGGTAAATGGGCAAATATGTGCATCCACAGAAAAGGTGACGTCAGGCAGAACGCGTTTCATGTGGTCTAGGCCTCACCACCTGTCGGGAGTGTATTATTTCTCAAAACAAACCCATCTCTCAACAAATTAGTTCAATGGCACGATGAGTAAATCTGATTCTTACGTTTGTGGGCGTTTTCAATGGTCGCTTAAACACCACATATCAAGGTAACTAGAAATAGCCATAATATTAAGCATGTATTATGAGCATCATCATTCTGCCTGCGTAACATTTGTGCCAGCTTGAGGCTTGGAAAAATATGGGTTACATCAAGACCATCTGGTGCTAAAAGTTTTCTATCCAAATTGTTGCCGAAAAATATCAACAAACAAACAAACGATGTGCATGTTTCACTTTGCTATTGCTCTCCTATTGTTTGCCGCAGCTATAATGACTGAACACCATGGAAACACAAGTCTTAAGTTTTCCTCCGACTTGCACTGTTTCTCGGACAGAGAGTGTGTGGGCAGAAATCTACTGTACAGTGTTGGGTGAGCTAAACTGAAGCTGTCATTTTTCTGTAAAACAAAAGAACTTGTATCACGTACATTCAGTTAATATTAATATACTTTACCTCTTAAGTATGATGTTAAAAGAAATCATTATATGAGCCTCTGTTGACAATTCAACCACAAACCCCATGGCTTCATACAGTGCTACCCCCAACTTCCCACACCAAGGGACTATTTACTGTGGCGACCAACGAGCTCTTGCAAAATACCAACAAATGACATCAAGTTCATAGCCTTAATCTCATCACCGATGGTCAGAATAAGAATCCTTTCATTTATATCGAGGGGATTTCCTTTTATTGTAACAGAAATAAGCGTATTTACAGGCAGCAGCCATGTCTGAGCATCTGTTTACGTAGATAAGCTTGGACAATGCCCGCTCGTCCGTCTCAATGAGTGGAGCCAACAGGAGGAAATGATCATTATTTGTTCGGCGGGGCACAGGTGATCCCCATCAAATGCTGGTCAGGTGACACTTTCATTTCTCAGCCTTGTCATGTGACGGGGGCGGCAGAGGTCTTCACAGGTGACGGATTCAGATGTTTAATCATGTCATAAATCACAGCCGCGGCAGAAAGCGCGGTGTAATTATTTTCAGACATGAGCATGATGGAGTGGCGCGAGTCTGATCTTACAATTTAACCTTGAATAACTTGGGTAGAGTGCATCGCACAAAGATAATTTGTCCTCTCCCGGTTGCATGTGTAGCCGACCAAGGTTTTTAGCCTCAGCTTTAGGACACACAGGTAAGTTCCATTGACAAAGAGCACAGGTGTTCCATTAGTAAAAAGGATTATGTATACTTTATAGAGATGCATGTCGAGTCAATAAGATACAGATTTACTGTAACATTTGGGCCAACAGTCCTCCTCAAAGTCCCTGCCGACCGTTGGACAAACCCATATCACAGACGGAGACGTAAGAAAGACAAGACAACGATGGACAGCGCTGGTGCTACTGCCATAGCGCCTATAGAAATGAATGAATAGTTACAGATATACAGTGCCTTGCGAAAGTACTAAAACATCTTGAACTTATGCACATTTGATTTTATTTTGATTTTTTTACTGAAAGTTCACACACAAGTAACAGACAACTGTGAAGTGAATGTAAAATGATACATGATTCTGTTATTTTACAAAAAATAGAAAAGTGAAAAGTGGGGCGTGCATAAGTATTCATACAGCATTTTTCGGAGTGCATTAAATTGCCTTTATAACATTCCTAATGACTGCAGAAAGTTCACACCTTGCCCTAACCATTAAATAGAGGCCACCTGAGCGTAATCTACTCTCAGTATAATTACAGCTGTTCTGTGAGGGCCTCAGAGCTATGGTGTATTGGTCACTAAGCAACATCATGAAGGCCAAGGAGCTCACCAGAGAGGTCAGGGATAAAGCTGTGGAGAAGTTTAAAGCAGCGTTAAGTTATACAAAGATTTCCCAAGATTTGAACATCTCACGGAGCACTGTTGAATCCATCATTCGGAAATGGAAAGAGTATTGCACCACTGTGAATTTACCAAGACACGGCCGTCCACCTAAACTAACAGACCGAACAAGGAGAGCACTGGTCAGAACTGCAACCAAAGCGCATTGGCAACCACTAAAAACATGTACAATAGGCCAGGATGAATGAGAGTGTGTTTGAGAGTGCACATGGGGGACGACGGATGCAAATTAGCCCAAGGCTACAATCCAGTGTGGCTTGTTTACATGCATGAGACCCATGTATGTTCATTAACATGCACTGTCCCAACCAAATAAACCAATAAAATAAAAATGAAAAAAAGTGCCCCAAGATAACTCTGGAGGAGCTGCGACGTACTGCCCCTGAGCTGGGGAAATCTGTACATGGGACAACTATAAGTCGTACTCTACACAAATCTGGCCTTCATGGACGAGTGGCAAGAAGAAAGCCATTATTGAAAGGAGGCCATAAGAAATCCTGTTTGAAGTTTGCTAGAAGTCATATGGAGGACACAGCTACCGTGTGGAAGAAGGTGCTTTGGTCAGATGAGACATAAATTTAACTTTTTGGCCAAAATGCAAAACATTATGTATGGTACAAACCTAACACTGCTCATCGTCCTGAGTGCACCATCCCCAGTGTCAAATATGGTGGGGGGAGCATCATGCTCTGGGGCTGCTTTTCCTCAGCGGGGACTGGGAAGATTGTAAGAATAGTTGGGAAGATGGATGAAGCCAAATACAGGGACATTTTGGAGAAAAAACCTGCTGGAGTCAGCAAGAGACCTTTTTTACACGGTGAGCTACTTTAACATACACAAAAAACATCAGAGAGCTATGTTTGCTAGTGAACCCTAGACCCTGGAAAGTTTGTAACCAAGATATTTCAACAGAATTATTTTATTGATTTTATTTTCAACCTTTGCCAGGAAAGTCCCACTGAGATTAGGAATCTCTTTTTCAGGGGAGTCCTGGCCCCAGAGAAACCCTATTGTACATGTTTTAGTGGTAGGGGAAACCGGAGTACCCGGATGAAACCAACAAAGCCACGGGGAGAACATGCAAACTCCACACAGAAAGCTCCGGTCCAGGTGCGCTAACCGTTACACCACCATGTCGCCCATTAAAGAACATGACTTGAATTTTGTCCCTTTTCTTTACTGTATTTGCTTAATTGGTGCAGAATCTGTTCAAATGTTCAGAACAAAAAGAAAATACATCTAAAATGTGACTTATCTTGCGCGTGTAGAAATGTAGAAAGCCTTAGGCAAGCTACCAAAAAAGGTCTAGGGAGCTACTGGAAGCTCCCGAGCTACTGGTTGGACATCCCTGGATTAGAGTCACCTTTCGTGCGCTGTACTAAAGGTAAGACGCTCATCCACAGGACCCTTGAAGAACTGCAAACTCGATCTACTGCGCCATGACGCGCTCCCGGGAAGGGACCCACAGCAGCACTAATACGAGGGAGGTGGGAACACTCTAATCAGGGCATAAAGGATGAATTGTAGCTATGTGTCCAAGGATTTGTTAAGAAGTGTGGCCCACTTGGAGGGCACCAGGGCTGGCCCATCCCAAACCCCTCCTGTACATCTTTGTGCTGGATTGTTTTACAGGGGGGGAAAGTGCTCGGATTCACTTGCTAAATTCGTACACATAATGTAAACCTTTTACGATATATATTGCACGATGTTATGTGCCACTTTTTGATTTAATGGCCTACAGGAAAGAAATAGACTGCCATTTCCCTTCTTGTATCAAAACACAGCAGGAGGCTTCGTGGGAAACACCTGACAGTCAGTTTCTTGTGTAGAAGCTCATTTTTAAATCATAAATCCTCGAGCCAGGCGATCGCAGGAGATTGGCTGCCTTTGTCGGCTGGCAGTGTACACATCTTTAATAATGGAAAAAAAAGATTGGCTTGTTTGATGTGATATTTATATTCCCTTAGGTTGAATGTTCAATTTGCTTTCGACGCTCCAATACTGACAGAAACATCAAACTTTCAAAGGTTGTGAGTTGAGTGGATTCGGTGCATATAAAGAACCCATCTCCGGTCCGCTCTAAATTTACTCCAAGTGCTCGCACCTCATGTCAGCTTCAACCAGGTGCTATTAAACTGTTTATCTGGAAGGAAAGCGCATTGTTAATTACTGCTAACGATAGAGACGTGCGGCGCCACAGGGTCTTGCTTAATAATGAACGCTGCTTCCTCCTTTCCTGGCGGGGATGTGACTGTGTGCAAGCTATTGGAAAAAGTGCAGCAAATCATTCCAGCACACTGGGCTAAAGATACCACCCAAGAGTCCATGGCATCTTTAACTAGGCTATTTATAAAGTAATTTGCGTTATTAGAGGCTTAACCTGCAACTTGTCCACAGCACTGTCATTAGCCCCGATATAAGAGAAAGGGTTTGGTAGATTGGGCTATTTGTGCGAGTGAGTAATACAGCTGCAGCAGGGGCCAGCAATGAAAGCAAGATGTGGAATGCAATGATACACTAAAGGGAAGTTGTTCATTTGCAGATCAATTTGGCCTTACGCTGGTGATCTAAACGAGACTTGACATGGAGACATATTTTTCAACACAAACATTATCTCAGTACATAATGTAAGCAACAATACGCCGGCCTCTTTTGTGCAGCGACAAAGCCGACTGAAAAGTCACTTTGCAATAATCGAAAGCACAACCTAAAACTATACTAAATATGAAAGATGGTGTCATCAAAAGAGTAACAAGCAATGTCTTGTGATGTGTCATGACGTCACTGACCGTCTTTGATACTTTATTGTTTTCTTACTACTTTAGATATTTTTTTTGTACTGAGAGTGTTGGTAAAATGTGCTCAATGAGCGGTTCTCCAACCACAATGAACTAACTCATAGAATATTTGACCTCCAGGCTAAGTTCAAGTCAAGATTAAGCCGGGTCTAACTTGGACTCATTTATGTTTAAACTCGGTGGCGTTCATCACATGGCTAAACCAGGAAGAAACCCAACTCAAATGCGTTATAGCACACATGGGATTATCTGTAATTAAAATGAAAAAAATAATAAAATGTCATATGACCCCGAGTACCATCTGAAGAAGCCCAAGCATCTCCAGTGGTACATGCAGTGTATTTAAATTTGCTTTTGTCTATTCTGTTTGTTACCATTTCTGCATAAGCGTTCGCACGTCCTTGTTTGCGTTTTTTGGCTCGGACTAGACTAATTTTAGCAGAACCGTCAATCTTAAATGTCAAAAGGGAGAGCTGATTGGCACCAAAATCCATGATAAAAGTTTTTTTTTTTTTTTTTTAAAGAGCAAATCCGCCACAACGTTCTCCGGTTAGAAAACCACAGTGCTGGACAAACAAAAATGGACTAGATTGGATAATTGTCATGTTCCGCAGAATCATTACATTACTACATTATTTTACTGGCACTATGTTTATACGTTTCAGTAATGGTTAAAGTGCTGTCCACAAACTAGAAACCTCACCTCAACCTCAACTGTCTTATTACACAGTAGGTCAGAAACAGAAAGAGTGTACATGTGCAACTGAACTTCAATATATTATACTGGGGTGATAGAGTATTGAAAGATGGATGAATGTAAAGCATTAGCGGGAGTAGTTACAGTGAAGTAGGCCTGTGGGGCGATGAACGATGAAACAATGGAAAGTGATACATCCAGGGTTAACCTCTGAAAGCAATAAAGGTCTTAAAAGCTTAAATAACAGTGTGCCATAAAACACAAAGCGAGGGCTCTCCTCTTCACCCCTCTCTCCTCTGAACCCTGTGCTAATGGCTACTTAATTCATAGTACTAACGGATTATCAGAGGCGTTTGAAAGAGTCATTATGTGAGGCGTTATCCAAAAGACCCAGAGAATAGAGAGAGGAGCAATGCATGCAAATGAACTACAAAAAACGAGATTTTCCTCATCCGTGCTTCTGATCTAATCTGCCATGGAGCCCAGTACCCTCGGGGAGCCAAAGCTAGCCCTGTACTTCTAACAGGAATAATAGTTTCAGATTTGAGAGAAATGTTAAGAGAAAGAACAAAGACAAACGATGATGTGTCTGTTAGAGGAGAGGCATGAACCGTGAAATACTGTACAGCCGCAGCGCAGCAGCCGATAAAATATAGAACTCAGACATCAGCTGAGAATGACAGGGTGACCTTGTATCTGCTGAGTGCCGTTTACAGACAAGCCAAAGAGAACGCTCTATTTATTTAATGTAGGTCTGCATCCGCCACTTCCATTAAAGGAATGTTTTAAGGGGCTTCCAGGAACACAATTTAAAAAATAGATTACCAAGGCAAGTTGTCTGAGATGTCGTCTTTATAAGTTCTGCCAACTGTGGAAATGTAAGTGTGAAGTATTGGACATCCACATTGAGCGTTTCTTTGGGTGACAAAATGGGTACTTTGTGAATCAATACATCCATTTGATGATAAATTATGGCTCCAAATCATACTTGATTAATTCAAACATTCAAACAAAACCAGAGAGGGTTGGAATAAGTCAATTTCAAATTATACGATCAGAATGCATACAAAAACGTCCCTCTACTGTGAGATTACTATATTCATTTATTGTCTCCAAAGGAAAATGACTGTCAAGAACCACTGCTACAGTTTCTTGAATATGAATCACTCAATAATAACTATTTGCCATGGCACCGTTATGCGGGGTAGTCAAAACATTGCCAAAACTGCAGGGACTTATTTGTAATGTGTGCATTGATTTAATAAATTATTGTTAAAATGCATGGTATGTATGTTGATCCTTCTTGTTTTTAAGAAATAGGCAACCCATTTAAGTTCCAACTTGGATGTAGAAATACAAATATCCAGAGGCTAAAACCAGTACCTACGAGACACTTTGAGTAAGTACTGATGTATTTTCCTCCATCTCCGACATGCACAGTGGAACGCCTTCACTAGTAGCACAAGTCGCCTGTGTTGAATGAAATATCCTCATCTTCATCATCTTCCACACAACTATTAAGGAGCTGACAAAAGAGACAGGAGTTAATTTGAAAAGTGGACAATGTTGTGACAAAATCTGTCAAGAGTTTCGTCCAAAGTGTCGACATCTGCTTTGAAATTATACTATTCTGACAACACTAGTTTAAACCTTCTAGTTTAGGACCACTGGCTAAATGACTTGGTATATAATCTATATTTTACATTATACAAAGCTGCCACTATGATTATGAGAAATAAATGCATTGAAAATATGAAGCTCCTATCGTAATTTCGACATTATTATCACCCCCCAGTGATTTGAATAGACATGTTCGATACACAGACGCAGACAGTCACAAATGTCTGACAGGCACCACTTCATCAGCTCATGTCTGGCCTCTCTACAGGACACGCTCTTCCCGCTACTGCACATAAATATTTATATGCATTAATAGTAAAGAGCCGCTAGATGCATAATGCGCGGCCGCCTTATTTCATTCGAAGGAGATGCACTTCCTACTAGCATAACAGCTCAGTCACTATGGCAACGCGACCGAGAAAAAAAAAGAAAAGAAAACATGCAGGATTTGGCCCTTGTCGTGATATATGCGGACGAGACAAAGTGACATGATTCGCAGTGAAAAGGGAAAAACAATGTTGTCCTGGAAAGTGTCTCCTAGAAATCTGGGGTGTGCAAGTAAAGCAATTAAAAACAATATAGTGGTAGAATTCAAAGTGATATTAATAGTAAATAAATTCACGAGGCACACATAGCGTAAATAATTCAAGCACTACAGTGCTGACTGTGACAGTTAAAAAAATTATTATTGTTTTACAGAAATAATTTCAGCCTCTGCGATTCAATAATTGTGACCATTAAAATAGCGATTTAAATTTGATAGTGATTAATTGTGCAGCAAATAATTTACACATCATTTAAAATTCCTTATCAGATAGTGAAAGGTATTGCATTCACTATCTATGCTTTTGTTCTGATTACATTGAGGTTTTACACCAGTTGCCCTTCCAGATGTAATCTTCTCCATTTATCCCAGCTTGGAGGCAAACCCAGCTCACTGGTTTGCGGCTGCTACATGCGAGCAAAGGTATTCAATGGTATTAACTACACTTAAAAGCGAAAAGATAATAATATTTCAGAACCATCAGACAAAACACTATACTGTATTTTAAATGTGCCACTGAAACTGAGAGACTGTCCAACAGCGAAAGCGAGAGTGCAGAGAAAATCATGGTTCAATGAGCTGAGCCTGAACAGTAGAATAGTTTGACCATATAAAGAAGTGCGCTCTTATGAGAGAAGCAGATGTGAGGAATTACCAGTGATCACATTCCCCCCAGACAATGAGGCCACAACTTAGCAACAAACTGTACATGTGATGAGTGAAATCATTGAAAATCTATCAGGTTTGCTATGACGCCTGCTCAATCATTTCTTGCAAGTATGAAAAAATGCAGCAGCCAGGTGTGGCTGAATACAGGAGAGAAAAATAAAACAAAATCCAACCTGCTGATTTTTCTGCCCGTGAGAGTTGTCTTTATTTGTCATTGGGTCAGGACTTTTGCACCCTATCACTATATTGATATGCATTTTGTTAATATGATATACCTGATCAACTGAAAAGTGTACAACACAAAAACATACACAGGCACGCAGGAAAATACACAATGTAATTCCAATGTTCTTTATCTCTCTTACAGGTCAGCTAATCAGCAACAATGTGTCGTACCACAACTACAGATGACACTCAGATCTACGTGTCACTAACGGCAGGTGAACATGGGCCTGTAGATACTCTCTGTCACTGCATCGAACAGATCAGTTTGTGGATGCAAAACAACTTTCTCCAACTAAACTCAGACAAAACTGAGATCATTGTTTTTGTCCCACAGACACAAAGACAAAGTGTTATCAGTCACCTTGAGTCTCTCTCTCTAAAACCAAAAAATCAGGTTAGAAATCTAGGAGTAATCATGGACTCAGACCTGAACTTAAACAGCCACATTAAAGCAATAACATCATCAGCTTTTTACCATCTGAAAAACATTGCTAAGATCAGAGGAATAGTGTCAAAACCAGACTTAGAGACACTCATCCATGCATTTGTCTCCAGCAGGTTAGACTACTGTAACGGCTGCTCACTGGCCTTTCTAAACGAGCTGTTAGAGCTGCAGAACATCCAGAACGCTGCTGCTCGTGTCCTGACAAGAACCAGGAAATACGACCATATTAGTCCAGTGCTCTGGTCTCTGCACTGACTCCCTGTCACTCAGAGAATAGAATTTAAAACAGCTCTGCTTGTGTACAAGTCTTTTCATGGTTTAGCTCCAAAGTACATCTCTGACATGTTAGAGCCGTATGAACCATCTCGGGCCCTGAGAACTTCAGGGAGGGGTCTCCTGTGAAGCACTTTGAATCGCCTTGTGTATGAATTGTGCTCTACAAATAAACTTACTTTGCCTTGCATGTTTTTCTTGCTGCTCTGGGTTATGTCAGAGCGTGTGCTTTTATGAACACCGACATGATACCTGTTTGCAGAGACATCTCCCTTGGGGGACTGATGGTTCCGGAGAAGTCAAGAGGAGGCGGGGATACACGAGGAGGAGGGGCAAGAACGACTGGATCTAAAGAGATAAAAGACAGGAAGCTTGTACATGTGTGTGTCAAAAAAAACAAGTACATAGATTATACAATAGGCAGAGGTTTACATACAGGGTGCTTTTACAGTGGCATATTCACTAATGGTTCAAAGTCCACTATGTTTACAAAGATATGTGCCATATAATCTGAATTAATTACTGTGACTATTCTTACCTACTCCCAATCCTATTGCAATTGTCCATACCCAGGAATACAAAAAAAATTCGAAAGATGCTTGAATTATTTTGATAATGAAAGTATGTGGTCAATTACATAATCCCTTCCACTTGAAGAGGAGCAGTGAAACAAAGCGGAAATGCTGCTCTCTCCACAGAAAAAAACACTTGTGAGGTGTTGTTCGTTGACATCATTCAGAGTCATATTCTCCGTAAGAGGAGAATTCCTCTGTAATGACACGAGTCTGTCGCCGAAACACTCCTGAAGTTAATTTTCCATTGACCTTATTAAAGAAATGGGCCAAAGGAGAGTGTGACTAAAGTAAAACAAAGAGCTGTCAGGTCATGAAGAGTACTCCACATTAGGGTTTAATTATGCCGTTTTAAACCATTTCCATGAGACACATACTTGGGCACAAAGGGATTCTAAGTTGTTATTATTACTTATTGGTCTAATCTACAACTAGGGCTGAACGATGTGGACAAAATTTCATATCTCGATATTCATGCCAGATATCTCGAGGGTTAGGTGAAAACCAAGCATATTTCAGAAAAATAAAAACATAATAATAAAGAGTGCAGTTTTATTGATGAAAATCTATATCGTTTCTAACTTGCTTTTTTGATGTTTTGAATGTACATATCTCAATATCAATACGATAACGATACATAATTGCTTTTTCAATATTAATATCTTGAATGTTCATCTTTCAGCCCTATCTACAACACTGTATGGCCAAGCCACGAAAATTGATTTAGTTATAAATTGATGAGTACAGTCCACACAGTTTCTGTTGTAAACACAAGCACGTTGTCGGTGAGGGACTGCCATCGTAAACTGAGTGCAGTGCCACAGAAAACTCAGATACTCACTGTATGAACTATAAAGTTTTGCCGTTTCGTTTACTGCAACAACAAAAGTAAACGGTTTCTGGTATAGACATTTTTGCATATTGACAAGAGCTTGATTTGTTTTAGGTGATATTGATTTTATTTCCTGTTTTGTGAACATTTATATGCAAAAAATGTTTATGCTACAGCAGTGGTGCCTTTACTTTTCAGGCCATAATCCTCAAAATAACCATGATTTAAACAATATGGGAAGCACACTGTAAAAAGTAATTGGTGCGTATAACAATATCAAGCTGCAACACTTTTCAAATCTGGTTTTAATAATATGTATTTAAATGGTAAAGGGTCTCAACTTAACGCTTTTCTACCTTCATTAGGCCCAAACCGCTTTATAGCAAGGATCCAATTACCCATTCACGCT
Organism: Proterorhinus semilunaris; assembly: GCA_021464625.1. Classification (NCBI taxonomy): domain Eukaryota; kingdom Metazoa; phylum Chordata; class Actinopteri; order Gobiiformes; family Gobiidae; genus Proterorhinus; species Proterorhinus semilunaris. The sequence continues at coordinate 21,803,500 of CM038356.1, read as the reverse complement.
CTCATTCATACACCAATACAAATTTAGATAGTTCACTTTGTTATTTTACCTATATTCACAAATAAATATGTTGAGAATTGTGCTACATTCAGATACAGTGTCTGTGTATTTTCATTTTTCACACTATCCTGATGATCCCACCTCAGTACCTTGGAGGTCCCGAACACCACTTTGGGAGCAACTGTTCAAAAGACATTGTAAAGCAACATATTGTTAAAATAGGTTCAGAAGCATCAGCTAAATTATTTAAAACAAATCAACAACTCTTTACAAAACCGGCTTGATCCACTCTTTAAATGCCCGTGGGGCTGTTTCAAACCCCTCACCGCCTCGAGCGTTATTTTTGACCAGCGTCTCCCACAAAACATGTCAACCAGTCGACAGAGCTTTGAACACTGTCCCATCGGAGAGGCTTTTATTTGTGCAGAACACGACCCTCACGCCCCCCTCGGCCCATATGAGGAGGGGCTGTAGGAGACCCCATGTGGAGAACGGATGCATGTGGTGTCTGTAGTGGGACAGTCCCATGTCCAGACAGACGAAGAGTCCCCTGGGGGAGCATTGATGTTGGGGGATGAGGGGGGGCTCACTCAGCTATGTCCCGGGACAGTGAGACAGCAGAATTCAGGACACACAACACTCACAGGTCGTCAATTAGTCCTGACCCAGAAAGCATGTCTGCACAAAGTCTAGGCACAACAAGCCAAAGCGGAGCGACAGCACTCAAATCCTCCATCGGGCTCAATGTCTAAAAGCCCGGATTAACTTGGAAACACAAAAAGCACGTGAGAGGAAAAAATGCCACTTACACACGCTAAGCTGATCCAAACTCTCTCACAATGGCTCGACAATATCTTGAGCCAACCTTCAACATATGAATCGACTATTGCATGATTATATATCTTTTTTACAAGACAGTTACAGCTAATGATCTGTGACCCATAATGTAGAAAGGTGCAAATATGTCCCACTCACTCTATAAATTAAGCTAAGCTAGGCCTTTCCACACCAGTTTATGCAGAAATGTGGCTTATAAACCTGATTATGGGCACGGCAACATTGACTTTAAATGATGAAAAAAAAAGAACATATGTGTTGAAGTAGTGACGTAATCGGAGTAACAAAAAATATATAATGGGGAAAAAAACGAATCATCAAAGAAGCAGTAAAAAGGAGTTTAGTTCCAATTTGTGTGAGATGAATGAAAATCTAATGTGGTGACTTCTGAAGAATGTTTATGTCCTCTCTGCTGTCACACGAGACCCCCTGCACTTACCCCTGACAGATACCAGGGTAAGCACAGAGTGGAGTAGTTCAGTAGGCTGCCGCTCCAAAGCTGTGAGTGAGGTAGATATCCGCACAAGTGTCTGTTTTCTTTCCTCTGTACAGTCCAGGAAGTGTCTGTCAGTGTTCGGGGGCCGTGCAGCCGAGTGCATGAGCAGGGTTGGGATGGGGCGACTGTGGTGGAGAAGGGATGTTTTCGGTGGTGAACATTTTTTTGATAGCCGGCCTGTTTTTTTGTTGGTTTTTTTATATCCTGTTTTCTCCAGAACTGTACAAGGATGCGCCGCGGGCTGTCCTCGTTTGTGCTCATGTCTTAAGCTTTTCTTCTTTCCCTCCATTCATTGTGGCACAAAAAGCCGACCTAAAGGGTTTACGCTTCTGACTCGTGTTCAGCGCTCGGGTGCCAGTGCCAGCGCTCACTGCAAATCCTAAACCCTGCTGAAATGATTTGACTTCTTTTACAATACTGCCAGAAAGTGAGGGGGTAAAAGCACTATTGCTTCAAAATAATATTACTCAAGTAGACGTGAAAGTAGGCCTACTCAAAGAGATTACTTTGCTTAGTGAGTAATGACTGTTGATAAGTGCAAAGTTATTTGATTAAGGTTAAGGTACTTTATTAGTCATTATACAACAACAACTATACAACAAAATTTGTCCTCTTTCATATTTCTTCCTTTTGTTTTTACTCTAATATCTAAAATACTGTGCGATAGCCTAATGGTGCATATGACAGAAATTTTGAAAATATGACTTATTTACTCTCATAATGAGAGTGTGAATGGGTGAAGCCCCTATGAGAGACCAACAGGCCTGTTTGGAACCATGAGGCCGTCCTTCTGTGGACCCACCACCTGCAGGAGGAGCCATAGGAGCCCCACGACCCGGCAACGGACAAGTGGAAGAAAATGGATGGATGACTTATTTAAATGGATAACATCAGTTGCATAATTATCATTTTATTTAGTAAGTAATGTTGGGCAAATCGAGTCCATCCTCCATCATCGAGTCCATCCTCACCTCCTCCATCACCGTATGGTTCCCCGGCGCTACAGAACGGGACAAGCACCGACTGCAGCGCATTGTGCGTGCTGCAGAGAAGGTGATTGGCTGTGAGCTCCCATCTCTCCAGGACCTGTTCACCTCCAGGACCCGGAGGCGTGTGGGTCGGATCACAGCTGACCCTTCTCACCCTGGACACGGACTATTCACACCTCTCCCCTCAGACAGGAGGCTACGGTCTATCCAGACCCATACCTCCCGCCACTTGAACAGTTTTTTCCCCTCCGCCATCAGACTCATGAACAATAAAAAGACCCAATAACTTAGTCACAGACTCATGGATGTATCTGCTCGTTTGCACTGTGCGGTGTTTCCAGAACTTGTTCTCAAACAATGGCAAATAAAATCTATTCTGATTCTGATTCTGAAAAAGAATTTTTTTATCAGAATTTTTGAGCTGCTGACAGGAAGTGACATAGAAGAAGGTAACATTCCATAGCAGTTTGACCAGTTATTTCCCATTGACGTGGTCGGCACCGCAACAGTTTAAAATGGTTTGCCTTCTTCTATGTCACTTCCTGTCAGCAGCTCAAAAATTCTGATAAAAAATTACTTTTTCAGAATCAGAATCAGAATCAGAATAGATTTTATGTCCAATAAGGAAGTGAAACTATAAACATCACAAAAATTGTCAAACTGAAGAAAACTGGGTACAATTTTTAGCAACATCTTAATTATAATCGTGTTAACTATGTTTTAGCAAAAATTGTTTCATACGCACTTTAAGGCTGCAGGTTGAAACGTATGCTGGGGCTGCAATACTGGGCCTCAGTGCAATGAGTTTGCCTCCATGCCATGATAATTTGATGAATGTCTCTCCCCGTTTATTAGCCCTTTCACAAAAAAGTGTTCTGTGTAAAGCGTTGGTCTCTAAAATGGCTAATATCGACTCAAATAAAAGTAAAAGTATGGTGTGAATGTACGCGGCAGCTCCTCCCATCTCACTTTCTTCATCTCCTAATGCCTCTGTCTCCACCGCACTCTCGCAGTGACAGCACAGTACAGGCGCTCGCTAATCTAACCCAGATGAGCTACAAAAACGCAGCCTGCCTCCGATGCTTGCTTTCCCCATTAACCAAGAGGCCCATCACTTCTCCCCCTCCTATGGAAGGAGAGGGCAGACTTCTGAGGTTTACCAGCAGCATGTCTGCATATGCACTACAGCACGCCAGCCAGTAAAACTCCTCAGCCCTGATTTATAATGACATCCAATGACTGCCATCTTCTATCTCCTCTGCGCAGACCAGCGGGCCACAAGCCAAACCCGCAGCACCTGTTGAGAGGCTGAGATGGCATCAGGGCCATTTTACATAAAGTGCTTTCTGATGCATGGAATAACCTCAGTATAATATTTACTTCCTGGGTGCAGCAATAGCGGTGGCTCTCAATCTCAGAGAGTGGCTGGTTGCCATGAGGGCTGAAACTCTCGATCCATCCACTCCGTCAACACGAGTTTGCATTGGAGCGTTCACTTAGGGCCCTTGGACTGAGTCTCGCCCCTCAACCCAAGGACGCAGCGACTCTCTGGAGACATCAAGCGTCCCAAACTGTCACACACAATCATCCGGCACATGCCAGGACGTCCAGACTGCGAGAGAGCACGGGAAAAGTGGAGAGGGGGAAGGAAAGCTCGAGCTAAAGACAGATGGGCTTTGTTTTTGAACGATCAAAGGATTTCAAGACCATCTTTCCTTTTCTTCTGATGGACATCTGTGCATATCCTATATCTATGGAGTCAAAAGTATGTCCAAGTGCCAGCCAGCATCTTGGCTATCTAATCAAATGTTGATGTTCTGAAAGTAAAAACAAAGGGAATTTACAATCTTGAGGAAAGAGATGGTTTAGACTAGAGATAGGTGTTAAATAAATTATCCCTGCGGACACATGGAGCTCTTTCTTTTAGCCAAGAGTCAGCAGCTGCAACCGTTCTTATTTATGGTACAAGTAACTGTGTCAATATCTTGGGAAAGTCTAAATTTGTCCCAAAACCCAAAGAGCATCCTCATACCTTGCCAGTTGTAACTTTGGACCACTTTTGATTGATACTGAGGCCACACAAGAGTTGCTCCAACCAAGTCATCAAATCATCTTTTGTCAGTCACTCATAAAAAAAAAAAAACCTTAACTCACCCAGTAGCGGTGCCAAGGTAAAAAAAAAAAAAGATCATCCGAGTTAATAACTACATCTGTCAGTGACCATGCGCTGTGCCAAGATACTACAGATATTATTATTGGTCCTGAAGTACTAACTTTTCATACATCTGCAATGGAATCTATGAAATCCTGTATTCAAATCTCTCTGGGCTTAAGTGAGAGAAAACCTGTCTCCCCGCATTAGAAACAGCGTGGAGTTGAAAAAGAGGAAGCTATACCCACAGTCGTGCTGGTGCAATGCGCTGCATGCTAAATCCAATCTTTTCAATACCCCCCTTTCTACCGTGCACACTTTTATTTTTTATTTCCTCCTCCTCGCCGGTGCTCATCCTCCAACTCCTGTCTCTATAAGCACAAAAGGCGGCGGTGGGGAAAAATCAATCAAGGCAGCGAGGAACAAAGGAAACTTTAACAATTTATGCTTTTACCGAAGTTCCCGCTGTGCCTACTCATCTCACACCGGCACATCTAAGTTGCTAAGTTAATAACACCAGGAGGAGAAGGGAAAAGAGGGTGTAGGGTTCCACAATAACACACGCTCACTAGCAGGCCCCTCATGAATCAAAATGACAAAACCAATCTAGCGACAAATTCTCCCTGGCTCGCTGTAAACTGCTCTGCTCCGGATGTGTGGATACCGGGAATAAGAAAGGGGAACCAGAGATGGAAGTTACATTTAGGGAGGGGGACTATACACTTAAGTCAAATAACAGCACAACACACACACATCCGATAATGTCCTTGTAACCATTTCTTATTTACAAAGGCAATGCGGTGATATTTTTCCAATCTGCAAAAGTAAAGTTTCTTGGATCTTTGCAGCGTTCACATTGTCAGCCATGAGAATTCCCTGCAGAGACGCCTTGAGTTTGTGAGATACTCGAGTGTGTCATGAACACGCAAAGGTTAGTAAAAGTCATGAGAGTTCCCTTTCCTGCCGCTGACTGGAGTGAAAAGAAAAGCCGTGGCGAACCACATTCTAACCTCAAGTGGTTAGAACATATACTTCATATATAAACAATAAGCTGCTGAAATTCTCTTAAAGGAAAATATTAGGGAGGGACACGAGCACACTATCTCTCTTAGTGGTGTTTCATTATTTTTACTGAACCAAATGAAACCGCAAAATCCAAACATGACTGGGGAATTATGGGAAGGGAAAGTGATACGCTAAAGTATATATTTTCTAGAAGGCAATGGGGTCAAATCATGTTCTTTGTATGACAACGGGACAAGAGACACAAACATAACAGCCATCGTTATGTAGAAAGAGGTTTGTGGAGTCTTCCTCTCACTTGCCCCTCATTAAACTAAATCACTGTTCGGAGGAGATGGCCCCCCAGATGTGAGGTGTAACATCAACAACTCAAACAATGCAAAAGTTGACGACTTTGGAAACCTAAGCCAACTATGTAGAAAGATTAGTGGAACTTCGAATACCTTTTTTACTAAATCTGGAAACCTTTTTTCTTCTGCACTTGATTGTAACTCACTCACACACACACACACACTCTCTCTTCCTGTTTCCCTTTGGACTTTCCGTTGTGATGTTGCCACAGCAAACCAACAGCCTGGGGTCTGCCTGGAACTGTTCACAAACTTTACTCAATGCACCTTTATGTAGGATTGCAATTGTCGGAACAAAACAGTACTTTGTTGTTTTAAATAAAGGGTCTTCAGGCGGGAGCTCTCTAGAATAAGCGTTCAAGCGTAAATGTAGCTATTTAGAACCAAACTAATGATGATAGGTTCACTGCCCCGGTAATTAAGATTTTTCTTGGTTACATCTCTAAAATGATAACGCTTCCAGGTCCCGAAAAGGAATGAGTGGGTCATGTTTCCTCGTTCAAACAGAGCAGGTGAAGAATGAGGACTTTGAGGATTCCTCCATACACGTTAATGTCCGTTTTATTCCAGCTGCCCTTCCTGACACAACCCTCACATTTCTCACTTACACTTGCGTATTAGAACAGGTCCTCCACAAAGTCATTTAGTAAAATAATGAGACATCTGCATGTGGTCTCTTTGACAGGAAATTTCTAAAGCTTCAGGCATTGCTCAATTCAGTTCAAGCAGGCAGCCTTATTTGCTAATTGCCATGAGGAGATAATGAGAAGAGCAGTGCCAAAAAGAGGAAGGGGTTATGTTTCCTCCCAGACAGGACCCAGGTGCAGCTTGTCCCACCTGAAGCCCGTCTCCGCAGACCTTTAATAGTCCTGGGATGGGAGCACATGTCCCGACCGCTCCATAAAAGACTGTGTTCATGTGTCCAGCTCACACACACCTCTGTGGGGTGGGCTCATAAAAGACTTAACAGGGCACACATGACCCCTCTCTGGCCACCGCTCGGAGCCCCTGGTGCATTCTGGGAAAAGGAGGGCTGCAGACCAGACGGCTTCACACGTTCATAAAGGTTTTTTTCTGTTTTTTTTACAGGAGAACAGATGAGCTCATGTGCCTGTCCACTCATAAGCTCAGGCTCCCGGGTCCAGCTGCGGCCAAGGGAGAAAGGCGAAGGTTGAATAAACATCGGATCAAGGCAACAGGCAGTTTGTACACGCTTTTGCCGAGCTAAAGAGCAGAGGTGAAAGTTGTAAATCTCAAGAATATATTTTGACTTCATTTCAGGCATCTAGGCGTGTTCAATAGAAACAAGGGTCTTAAAAGTGGTCAGCAAGGTTATTTTTGTTCAAACCGTTCAAACCTCTCACTAAGTTCACAAAATTGATCATCATAATGTCAGGTGGAGGGACTAACTACAGGTGATTCACAGGTTTTTGAAAAAAGTTTCCAAACCAAAAATCCACAAATGGTAAGTCCGACCTTTTATTTTCAACTGACAAGAATTGTGTTGTGTGACTGTATAATGCAACTACTCCTCAATGGGTTTTTTTACTGACAGAGAAGATATTAAACTTTAAAAGTGCTCACGCAGCCAATACGTTTGTTAAGTGTGACATCACACACAATTATTAACTCCTTCCCAGGCCAAACTGTTGAGAGTTCCACTAAAAATAACAGCAAAAAAACGAGAGATTTTATCGTAATCTCCTGCTGAAAGAGCAACAGATAAAGGGCCAAAAACTGTTTACACATAATTCGAACAATATAGCTCACCATTTCTCCAGGTAAAATAAAGATATTTTTATATTTAAAATCAGCCTTCGTTGTGTATAGAAAAAAAATATTTGATAATTCATGCCAGAAAAGCAGTACTAATAAAAATCCAAAGTAAATGTAATATTTCTTTGTGATCAGATGTTTGAAAAGAGCATTGTAGTCGGCTCTACAGCAGGTTCAAATCAGCTACATCCCATTATAATGAATACGGCTAAAGCTCCGTTGGATCCAGGAGGGATGACATCATCACTTAACAAACATATATTTTAAGATTACAGATTAAAGTAAGCCCTTTACCTCTAATAGTGCAAGCCTATTTTACTAATACAATACTGCCATTGTGTCTGTGAAAAAGACAGGTCCCCCACATTAGTCACAGTATGACAAAGTAGTAATATGCAGCATAAAAAGTTGAAAATTGAGTTATGTTCGTAAAAAACTATTTGAGAACCATTCAGCCAATTGAGGGAAACGAACTGAAAACTCCCCCAGACCCTAAAATGACATGTCTAATCTGAAATGGGAAACAAAAATAAACAGGTGTTTAATTTAGCTTAGTCCGGCTGCTGTGTGGGCGGCTTTTCCTCACTGTTTGGACGCTGTTGGGGAATTTGGATGTTTTCCTTGGCTTGAGTTTACTGTTGTTGCGGCTGTAGTGCAAACACAGCACCCCACGAGCCTCTGTCCACTCGACCTCTGGTGACCTGTAACTTTTTTGTCACGACTCCGGGTGCACCGTCACTGATCTCACATGTCTGAGGAAGTGTTTGTCCCGGGGAAGGCTATTGGTGCGGGACCGGCCGGTTTTTAGGCTGAAATTCAGATTCAGATTCAGACATTTAAACATTTAACAGATGACGACATAAATAAACATCAAGTCTGAAATGGAATAGGCAGAAGCTAAAGCTTATTGCGCCTATACCAGTGTATTTACAAAACATAAACATTAAAAGCTGCCAATGTCTTATGCATGATGCAGTTTTGCATGCATTTTTTGTTTTTAGATCGTCACAAAAAAGAAAGAAAAAATCTATCATCTTAATTTTGCATCCTTAGCATCCATTCTCATTCTCAATGTATTTTTTTTATAATTGATTTCTTCAAAAGAATTTTAAATTGAATTAAGGTTTTACAGTCTTGGACTCTTGGTCCAACTCACTCCACACATTAATCCCAACAAAAGAAACACAATGCTGCTTTGCACTTTTGAAACAATTCTTCCTTTCGGAAATTATAAACGCAGTCTCGTTTTTGGAACAATCCCTGGATATGCACAGGTAACCTGTTATAGCTTATGTTATACATAAATTGTGCTGTTTTAAACTCAACCAAATCCTTCAATTTTAGTGCTTTTAGTTTAATGAAAAGCTCATTTGTATGTGCCCTGTAAGCCACTCTATTCACAATGCGGATCGCTCTTTGTTGAATGATACTTATTGGATTAAGATTGGTTTTGTAAGTGTTTCCCCAAACTTCTAGGCCATAGGTCATGTACGGGAGAACCAGGGAACAGTATAAAATATATACGTTTTTTTCATTTAAGAGTTCTTTAACTTTAGATATTATTGCAAGAGATTTACACCGCTTTGCCTTGATGTAGTTTATATGGGGCTTTTGTAAAAGTACTCCAAGAAATTTTATTTCATTCACTAGTTCTATCTCAGTATCATTTATTCTTAAATTTCTACACACATTAATGGCACGATTTCCAAAAACTATAAATCTGGTTTTATTTAAATTAAGGGTTAACTCATTAGAATCAAACCACTACTATATCAATGCTTCTAGATTTTTACCACAACTAAGCCTGTTGGTGTCATCAGCGAATAAAATAAGGTTGAATGTTTTTGAAACTAAACAAAGATCGTTAATATACATAACAAACAAAAACGGACCCAACACTGACCCCTGTGGCATCCCGCTGGTAACTGTCAGCCGCTGGGAATCAGTGCCATAGGCTCTATGCACGCAAATGACACGTGACTTCCAAGTGGATTCTAAGTCGGTGCTTCCGTATCCTGTCTCTGTTATTTCCCTATGAGGTCTTGTCTAAAACAATGTATAGTTCAAGGAAACATCACTGATAGTAAGATACTGATCCGAAGTGACTCGCTACGTGTTAAAAACATTACGTTGGATGTAAATTCTTGACTGCAGGAAACGTCTGTGTTTTTTGAGGTAGAACTTTTTATCTCAGCGCTAACGGCTAGTATCAAAAAACACCACCACAAAAATTAAACGTCTAAAAAGTATTTATACTAAAGACAGGCAGATTATATTTTGAGAATTGGTGTGGACATACTGGGATCTGTTCTTCAGATAAATCTGGAGCCAAGAAAAGGCTACTCCTCTAATCCCATATCTGTACAGTTTTTACAGTAGAAATTCATGATTCACTGTATCAAAAGCTTTGGTTAGGTCTAGGAACACACCAAAAGCGTATTGTTTATTGGCTATAGAATTTGATATTTTTTCTACAAAGTCCACTAATGCTAAGGTAGTGGTCCCATCGGGTCTAAAACCATACTGCTGTTCACAAAGTATATTTAGCGTATGTACTGAATAATCTTTTATGGAATATCTTCTCCAGGATCTTGGAAAACTGACAGAATGGAAATAGGTCTATGATGAGTGAATTTCTGTTTACATCATCTACATAAACATTATCCCAACTTTGTTCCGTTAGTTCATTCTTAAGTCTGGAAATAGCCTCTTGATATTTTAACCTTTTTACTATGATTCTTTTTGTTTTCTTTTACTGATTTGAAAACTCTCTTTATTACTGTAAAAACTGGTAGATGGTCAGATAAATCAGTAATTAAAACTCCACTTCTTATTTAACTTTCTAGAACATTAGTGAATATGTTGTTTTGTTATTCGAGTTGGTCTGGTTATGGATGGATACAAGCATAAACTGTACATGGAATGAATACATTCTGTAACAGTGTTTTGTTTTTGAGGATTGAACAGGTCAATATTAAAATCTCCACAGACAAAGACCATTTTACTACATATATCCTCATACAGATCAATCATTATTTCCTGAAACTTTTCAATACAAGACCCTGGTTTTCCATATACACCGCTTATTATGGCATTTTTTATTTTTCAATCTCAATTTCCAGACAGACTAAGATCTTGGAAAAATTTGAATTAAGACTCCTGCAGTTGAAATGTATAATGGACAATGAATCTCTTAGAGTCATTTGGGCCTCAAAGTGGTCTTCAGTAAAGTTTTCGCAACTGTTCAGTATTTTTGTATAAAATCAAGATCTGGATCAAGATCATTTTGCTTATCTTGTGGTTTATACTCTGTATAATCAAACATTTTAAATTGCAGTTTTTCTTAAATAAAATAACCAGAATCTGTTCTTACTGTGTTTTTAGTTGAGGTAGGTCCATCTGGTTGTGTCATATATCCAATTTGTTGTCTTTCATGGCATTCCCTTTCTTTCAATCTGGGTGATCCACAGCAATATTCAGTCATTTATGTTGGTCCAGCTCTGTTATATCCTTAACAGTGATCACTTTAGCTTCTTTTGGATGGGATCACCTCCACAGTTGTGCCTGATAGGGGGCACTGGCTAAGCGTTTTACTGGATACTTTTGTACGTCTTTGGCGTGTTTTGGAGGGGATCGGTGGATTTTTTTTTACTGCAAAGAGGTCCATAATGGTCCTGAAGAAAGCAGGTTTTTAAAAGTAAACAGCTATCTTATCAGCTAAACCCATTTGAGACCGACAGCCTCATTCCGATTTCCAACCAAGTTAAGCCATAAGTCATGCCAGACTTAAAACAGATTAACTGCCAAGTTCTTCCCAGAAGATGGTGAAAGACTGTTGTGGAGCGGAGGGAGCTGCGCAGGAGGAACTGACCAGTGCACAACACCACGCTCTGAAACAGGGACAAACCTAGGAGGCGGTGCACCGTTTCAGAGGATCAGAGGAGACTGAAGGCAGCCAGCCATGTTCCTCTGGGTGCAACGGCTTCCCTGAGCTCCAAAAACATGCTGGTCAGGTTGGCCCACAGTGGCGGCGCGGCTCCATCACAGCGGCTCAGGACTAACACCTGAACACTATTTCATTGTACATTTGTACAATGACAAATAAAGCACTTACTTACTTACGTATGTACCCAATGACAACTCAATATGAAAACTGGCAAATGCATGAAAGCTTTACGCTTTAATAACCAGGAATAGATTAAGGGCCATATAACTTGGGCGATCCATCCATTTTATGTACTCATTCCCAATCCTATCCAACCTTTGGCTCATTTTACTGACAATCTGCACCCCCTGAGTGTTCTTGAGAGCTGACGTAACAAGTGAATTTCTAAAAAACGGACGGAATAACAATGCAGTGCTCCTCTTTTCGGTCCAGAACAATGTACAAGCGTTTGTCTGTGTTTGTCAGTGTTTGCCAAGATATGTAATTAGGTCAGAGTTGATCTCCACAAAGACGCTTGCACAATATCTTGTTTCATATGCCATAAAACAGAATGCATGCTTGTGTCTTCAAAAAGTGCAGGATTAGGAAGTTCTGGAGGGTTCGCCAGTGCCGAAGTGTCTTGAATGCTCTTGCCATGAACTCATCTTCGAGCTTTACTGAGCTAAAACATCTGGGTGCCTTACTTTCCCTGCTGAAGCTCTAACCTAGATATGGATCTTCACACACTGGCTCTTAAACACACACCCACACGCCACCGCATACTGGCCCCAAGGCTGACGTCCCGGGGCGCTCCGTTGAGTGGCAGCACCTGAGAGGGCTGTGATGCACCACTTATAGGCACCAAAAACCAACAGCAGCGTCCCATTTGTCAGAACTGGCTCGAATGTAGCACAGCTGCCACATGGCACCGGTACTGCACTCCTGAGGTGCGCTTGTGTGGCTGTCCAGCCTGGCTGCGTCTCAAAGCTGTTTGGTGACAGGAGGCAGAGGGGCTGGGAAGGCAAAGGTAAAGCGTCACCACATGCTCACAGGAAATCTAAACACATAATCATTATATATGCTGGTTTAAAAGAAGACACACTGGTCCTTGCAACTAAATGCTGATTGCATGATGTATCCAGTCCATGGCCCAAAGATGCTAAGTGTGTTGAAGATTCAAAAAGCGACCAAAAATGAAGTTTTAGATCAAGTATATTTATTAACAAAGCTTTAACTAGGAAATCAGTGCTTTCTTTTAAAACGGCAATGATAAAACGATCCTTTACCACATAGCATCATATGTGAACCCAGCAGCGTACACTTGACTACTTTCCGCCAAGAGTCAAATGTGACTGGAGCCTCTACTGGCAACTATGGGCATGAAACAAGGCACACTGACCAGTCCTAGGGCTAACCACTCTGCCACAACTAAGCAATAATCAATAACAGTTCCCACCATCAAAAGACACTTCAATGATTGTCCCGTATGAACATGGGGCTAAAATGTGGGCATTGATGGAGTTGAACCTGACATCAAATAATATTAATCTCCTGTGGAAAAGTAATAAGAGTCTTCATCATGTCTGCCTTGGGACTAATCGTAATGTCTTGTCTGGGGAAAAGATAACAAGAAAGCGTCTAAAATGGGATCAAGTGTACAGGACAGAACAGACAGGCTCAGCGGGGGCCATGCTGTTCTCCATATTACGCTGTCAATGCATCTCATTAATACGGCTTCAGTAATCAGCATATGAGCATATCCCACTGAAGGCCATCCGCTCTGCTCCCCACCTCCTCCTTCCTCTCACTTTGATTACACCGATGCATAAATTACTTTTCTTTTTTCCTCAAATCTCCCCAAGAAAGAGCAAGTGCTATAAGGCAACGCTTCTCTTGTCCTTCGATCTTCATTAAATCGAGCGCTCTTACAAGTGAAATCAGCAGGCAGTCATGTTAAAAACGCAACCACTCTGCTCATATCAACAGAAGCATGGTTTCTTTCTGCTCTATCAGCCCCGGTCACTGAGCAGATGAAGTAAATGGGCACTCATGCTGACAGGCAGTCTGTTTCAAACGACAGTTCACAAGTTAATGCCAAGGAATTACGTCCAAATGTTGTTATGGGTGACAGACACTTCAGTCTTCCTTAAATGTGACAAACAGTAGTCGCTAAAGCAGATCCAGAATCTCCACAAAGTTCTTTATTTTTTCCTATGAAATAATTAAAAATCATACTCTTTTTCTCAACAGCTTTTCTCATCTGAGGTCGCAACCACATGAATTATCTGTTCTCTTATGTGCAATGAATTGTATGTCGTTTTGGCATATATTTCACACCAAATTGCCTTTCAGATGCCACTAAGCATTTGAGCCAGTAATAGTAATTCATTCTTATGAGTGACTACTGAATGATGTTACCATAAAGAAGAAGAATGCAATGAACATTATATTGGAGAAACAAAACAAGTATTTCAAAAGAGACTTTTTATCTACACCGAAGTAGAAAGCACAAGCGGCCGTCAGTGTGCTGTGCACCTCCACCTCAAAACCACCAACCACTCCTTTGAGGACAGAGAGGTCAAACATTTAGCTAAAGAAGAGCGTTGGTTCGAACGAGGAGTGAAAGAAGCTATTTTTGTCATGAAAGAGAATCCCTCCATGAACCGCAATGGTGGGCTCTGATTTAATCTTTCACCACTTTATGGTAATCTCATTCGCAGTCAGCTGACAGGGCCTGTCATGCCAATGAGGTGGCACCTCAGCCAACAACAGAACAATAGGCAGGTAATTAGCAGTGATCAGGTGTGAATAGGACAGGGTCAGATCGATAATCTGGGGTGAGCAGGTCGTTAGAGACGCTCTACTTCAAATGTGTTTATCCACAGGTGAGAGTAGCTGTGATTAGATGGGAGGAGCCGGACCAAGCTCAGCTCCTCTCGGTGGTCTTTATCTGGACTGCGGGCTGAGCTGTACCATAGTTCGCTAACGAAGCATTTTGGATGAGAGGCGAAACGTTCGAGACTTCAATTACAGAGTACAGAAGATGACTCAAGTACCTTCATTGAAGTTATCATTTATTTACTTTTTTATATTGCACAGAGTTTCAGAGTTTCCCAGTGAAAGAGGGGACTATGATGCTTCCCCATAATAAACTACCTGCACAATACATGTGTACAGTATATCAAATTATATATACCTTATTGTATTATAGAAATATAATTAAAGACTGTTCAGAACAGTGTTAAAAGAATAAATAGGAATAATAATATAATAACAATATGATATTTTCATAGACACTGTTGTAGCAGCATACTAGTAGAAAGTTAAGTTATATTTTTCCCAAGCATTGTGGCCTTTTCTCATAGACTGATACAGTTCCATAACAAATATGTTATAATGTTAAGGTTCAGTGCACAGCCCTAAAACATAGACCTTGAGGACACCATAGCTGGCAGCAGGATGTTTGCTCCTGCCACAGGATGGATGAACTCATATAACTTGTGGCTTGTTTAACAGGAAGTCTGGAACTTTAAAGCCAGTTCCTCTTTTTTTATTTGCCCCTTCCTTAGTGACAGCAGCTGGCATCCAATCGAGTAAAAAAAACCTCTACAAAACATACTAACAATAATGTGTGCAAGTCCTGTGAGACATTTCTGTGGCATACGATGAGAAGAGGAGATTAGACGCTGAAAGCAGAGCCAGAGCCGTTCCCAACACCACACATGCTCATTCTTAAAACATGATCCCATCTTGCCAAAATCATGGGATCTGAATTTTAAAAGGCAACTCAGCATCAAATGGGACCAAATCAGTCTTCTACTAAATATTTCTGATTGACTTAAGGACATGCTGGGATGAGAAACTACTGTCGTTTTTGATTATCTGAAGAATGAGTGTGGCTTACTGAGTTATGAGCAGTTCACTAGTTCATACATTGTCTTTGAATTTTAGATAATAGCAGGGAGATCTGAAACGGCGACTTGATCAATTTAAAATCTGTATTACGGAGCTAAACATACAAAACATTTTTTTCATTTGACTTGATTTTCAAAAATGTCATCAATGATTGAGCAAGTCTACGGTTTCACTCCCTAAACATCCATAGACTCCAGAACCACTATATTTACCATGAAAACATCAAGCAGGCCCTGGTTGATTTACAGTGTGTCCTCTTAAAAATATCTGCTCTCCCTCTTCCCGACAGCCTCCAGCCGCTCCAGGCATCGTTCCCATGGTCTCCCAACTACTCCGGGTGTGTTCCTGGCACCAAAATACAGAGATAGGATAAATAAATCACATGCGAGCCCTCCGGAGAGAAGGAATCTACACTGGAACAGGCCACAGGGAATACACAAGACATCTGGCAAGGGCGATATGACATAGCAAAACACATTCATGCAGAGAATACTAGTTGAAACAAAGCTCAAAGCGTATTTTTGATTACAAGATGAAAGCACTGACCAGAAGGAGGGATCAAGTTTTTGTCAGCCAGCAGTGATTCAGCATGGAGGGCTTATGTGTGACAGCATGTGCTGTTGGCCATTTTTAGAGAGGCCACTCAATTCGGAGGCCACTGGACAAACATAGCCACGGCCAGACACATTTGTTTAAAAAGAAAATATAATATATATGTTTTTAATAAATGAAATGGGTGATCTCAACAAGGTTATCTGATAATAAGATCCATGTTGTATCCAAACAATGCTGTCTAAAACTGCAGCTTTCGCCATTTGCCAATTCTGACCATGAGAGTTGTGATTTTGTTATGAATGAAACTGATCATGCGGCTCTAATTTAAACTGAAATGGATGGACAGCCAAAGTAAGCTGTTAAGTTATGCTCAAAATTAGGAACGATGATACTAAGGTTTGCGTTATTAGGTAGGTGAGTAGGTAGGCAAAATATTGTATTTTTGGGTGAGGTGAACAAGGGCAAATTTATAAAAAATTAAGAAAAAGTGCAGAGAGCAACAAGATGCCTGGTATCCAAGTCTAAATTAAAGTAATTTTGATCATTTGATAACACAGATGAAGACTGTTGTATGAGTGGGATAAATTAGATTTCACTATATTGGCACTCTTTCAGTTGAAGTGGCAAACCAAGTACAACATTTACACATTAATATAGAAACAGAAGAGAACAGTAAAAGACGTCATGCGGAGAAAAAAACAGTGAAGAAGATTCAAACACAGCCATGCGTAACAAATGTAGAGCTTTTAGGCTTTTCTCTTCTGTAGACGACAGGTGCATTATTATAGGTTAATGAGAAGACCATGGCGCCGCCTGTAGCCGCAGTCAGGAGCGCCCCATCAACCTCCACCTATCAGATTAGACAAGGAGACCCTCATTCTCCAAAACTGTACCAAACACGCAACACCGCCTAAAGTATTCAATCCGCCACAAAAAGATTATACTGCAATTATGAGGCATTTATAGACACAATGAAAGATAATTAGCGCCTCAAGCTCAGCCTCAGGTGCGATCACAAGAGAGACCTAAACTACAGCAGTGACTCGAGCGCGGTTCATTTGCTGGAAATGGCTGGAAAGCTCTGGCAAAGATGACACCTGAGATTTGGATGTTTCCGCGCCATTACTGGAGGAGTTGGCACGGTTTATAAATGATCTGATCAGGCTGGAAACATCTGGGGTAAATAATATGGGCTTTCGAAAACAATGCAATGTGTTATGTGCAAATCACTGGATTAAACCGCTGAACAGTGCTTGGCAACTGCGCTAGGAAGCAAATTGGTTCACAGGATTTGACAGATTATGACAAATGTTGTTGATGTGCTTTGTGTAAAGTATTTGCTAATTGTCTTTCTGTCTAGTCAAAATAGTATTGTTTTAATCAGTTATTATTATATAGCAAGGTTTAAGATATATGTTACCTTTTGGGGAATTTAAATATAGCTATAGTGTTATCAATAACAACAGTGGCATGATAGGTAGGTTTTATACTTAGAGTGCCCACTGTGATCTATTGGCTTTCAGTCTTCTGTATACTTAAAGGTAGGCTATGTGGGTTTTTGTTTTTGATACCCACACCTTCTGACTAACAAAAGTATGCAAAAAATATAAAAAGACTCTCTCTCAATCACAGGTCTATAATAAAAATCTAGACAAGTTTCCAACTGTTTACCTCGCAATTGTGGCGGCCATCTTGTGATTGCTCTATTCTAACGTTAATAAAACGTTGTGGACATTATGGAGTCTTTATAGACCAGATAAGTCTATCTTTCTTTGTCTAGACATATGTTTGACTTAAATATAAGTTTGAATATTAACCCCAACAAACACTGCACTGGGCTCTGATTTAGTCCGAATTGCTTTGATCACACTAGTATAACCATCATTAATTAATACATGTATTTTCGCTCACCAACAGTAGAAATGCAGACTTTAATGAGACTTTTTCCCCCCCTTTTTTCAAGATATTTTCTTGGTCAAACATGGATATCAGATTGAGAACGTAAAGTATATCCTCACACTTCTTCTTGTGTCTCTACAGTTTAAGCTATCAAGGCTGAGTTAGCATTGTTGTACCTTTTATAAAATAAGCTATGACACTCATTATTCATTTACTCTAAATTGTCATAGTTAGCTGTTTCTGTAGCCCAAGCAGCCCGGGGCAGGCTGATGTAGACATGGTAGTCACTCTGAATCTCTCTGACCACCACAAGCTGCCTAAAATTATTCAAAATCAAAAGCTGGTTTTAAAATTTCTTGACATTTCCACAACTGCTGCAGTACTAATAGAATATATAATCTTGCAACATAACATCATACCATCTGGTGCTTCTGTTTCTCGCCAATCCCTGTTGCCAACTTCTGCCTCCACTGTGCCTGCCACCATTAAGGTGAAAAAAACTGTGCCTTTTCTTTTACAAACTCTGTTCACTGATGTTTTGTCGCCAGTGGAGCTGTGCCCGAGTGATTTTCGAGGTCTTTGCTCTCAGCGGGACAAAGAGAGGGTCACATGGAGAGGAGAGCTGGTCCTTATCACCGCGGATTAGCTGGCGAGAGGACGGCGGGAACGGAGAGGCGTGAAGCGGTACAGTGTGAAAAAAAGCGGCGATGAGGTGGCTATGAGTGAGCGAGTGCATCATTCAGTGGCAGAGCTGGAGAGTACGAGACGCTGGGCAGGAAATGAAGCGAGGGACACCTGCTGACCTGCACATTCTACAGTCTCACAGTCTGTTACAGAAACAATTTAAACAGCTAATACAAGTCCGCTCATCCTCTTTCTGTGTTACACAGCATAGCGGTGAGGCGGAGAGTGCTGTTGTGATGTTAGGGGTAGTCCACACCTGTTGGGGGGAGGGAAATCATAGGTACTTTTCTTACAGTTTTTCTCCATTGGTTTGGCTCATTTCTTGAAACAGAAATTACATTCTCAAAAAACATGGACAAATCTCCAAACCACTTGGCAGTTGTTCACAACAGAATTGAATTTCTCATTAATTTCATCAAATTGCAAATGTCTAAGTCCACGTCTCAATGTCTCAGTACATCTTTTCAAATGATTAAGTACATGTAGCACAATTAGCACAATTTCCAAGTGAATAGATCTCGTTGATCTAAACTGATTGTTGATTCTCAGTCTAATGGTTGTTCGCTCCAAAACGTGTCAGCGTCGTTTCATTGTATAAGTCGTCACATGCACAATAGTCTGTTCAATTGTCAAAATTAGTCAAGAACACAATAACATGAATACCATATATGAATCCCTTGGAACATTTATTACAGCAATTAACAGTCAGGTGAAACTAGAACTTACAGTATGTTATGCTGAATACATTTTCTTTTTACTCTGATGTATGGAAGTTACTTTATTTGTGTGAATGATAATGGTTACAATTTCCTTGGCAGTATGAGTGCAATGTGTGATGTCAAACCTTGGAGGCTACTCTAACCCTCAAATCCTATTTCTTTGTTGTTGTTGTTTTCAGTTTTATACACAATTGTATTCTGTTAGCTAGCTCGGGTCCTCTACCAGAGGCCTGGGAGCTTGAGGGTTCTGTGCAGTATCTTTGCAGAACTAAAACTTTTCTGGACCGAGATGTCTGATGCATTTCCTGGGATCTGCTGTAGCCACTCCTCCAGTTTGCCCCGAGTGCCCCAACGACCATGGGCACCACTGATGCCTTCACACTCCAGGCCTTCTCCAGCTCTTCTCTGAGCCCCTGGTATTTCTCTAGTTTCTCGTGTTCCTTTTTCCTGATGTTGAAGTCACTTGGTATTGCTATGTTAACCACCAAGACTTTCCTCTGCTCTTTGTCCACCACCACAATGTCCGGTTGGCTCGCCATTACCATTCTGTCCGTCTGTATCTGGAAGTCCCACACGATCTTGGCTCGGTCATTCTCTATCACCTTTGGAGTTGTTTCCCACTTTGACCTTGGGGTTTCCAACCAATACTCTGCACAGATGTTCCTGAACACTATGCCAGGCACTTGGTCATGGCGCTCCACGTAAGCTTTCCCTGCAGCGTCTTCCACCCTGCACTTATGGGCTGGATTGTCTCATTGGCCTCTTTGCACAGTCTACACCTGGGGTCTTGTCTGGTGTGATAGATCAGGGCCTCTATTGCTCTGGTGCTCAAGGCCTGCTCCTGTGCAGCCATGATGAGCCTCAGTGCTGTCCTTCAATCCAGCTCTGTCTTGGTAGGATTTCTTGATAGCCGCCACTTCAGTTATGTTTCGGTGGTACATCCCGTGTAGGGGCTTGTCCTCCCATGATGGGACCTCCAGCGCCTCATCTTCTGTTCCCCATTGTCTGAGACATTCACTGAGCACGTCATCTGTAGTCCTTGATGTACTTATGGATCTTGGATGTTTTATATATATATATATATATATATATATATATATATATATATATATATATATATATAGGGGAAACCGGAGCACCCGAAGGAAACCTATGTGCCACGAGAAGGACATGGAAACTGCCCAGTTATCAGAAATAGATGCCTGAGCACCTCAGCTGGCGTCTTTCACATGAAGGAGCAGCGGAGCACATGAACATTAGGTCATTCTACCCACAACATTTTGCTCATGTTCTAAGTTAGGGGTCTTGAAACTTGCTAAGGTGCCCACAGACTGCAAGATGGTCTTGGAAATTCCCCAACTTCTATTCAGTGTATTAAATTGTGTTTTTTACTAACATTTAATTCTATGCAACGTCTATGATGAAGTTTGTTTTTTTGTAGTTATATGACAAGGCCTTACCTTTCAGGTGGCTGTGCAGGAGTCACAGGAAACTGGTAGAGGGGGAGCAGGAGGAGGGGTCAGTCTGCATGTGGAGTTGGGGTCCATCCTGGGGGTAAGGTCCCAACATGTCCCTGACACAATGCGAACAGGATGGAAGGAGGAAGTGCACAGCAGGCAGGTCTGTCCCATAGAGACCTCCTCTGCGGAGGAGCAATGGAGCGTAGAATTAACAAAAGCTACAATACAACCACAGGCAGAGGTGGAAGGATCTCTTTAACAGGGCTGACAGATCCATCATAATTAGCAAATTGCAGAACATGCAATTATTTATTATCTATTATTATTGTATGCGTTTGTATTATGTACAAACCCGCGGCTAACCATGTAACTTTGCATGTTCTGAACATTCGTTTGCATTCCAGAACATGCTTGTAGGTCTCAAAGTTACATGGTTAACCAGTGGTTCTTACCAGGGATGCTGTCAGGACCCACCATAATCCAAGCCGCGACCCATATAAGGATTTAAAGTTCTTATGTAAAATAGTGTGTTTTACCCACAAATCAATTAATAAAAAATAAATAAACATATAAAGCAAAATGTATGTTCAAAACAACAGTTACGTTTCAATATTTAGATGTTTATATTCTTTGATAGGAGATAAATATTGATAAAAATTTACTCTTGTGACCCACTGAAAATGTTTCCACGAGCCGCTTGGGTCTCACCAGTTGAGAACCATTGCCCTATACTAAACTATACTAATGTAAAAGCAGAAATTTTTGAAAAAATAAATGTGTGGGCTATGCTTCTGATCTAAAAATCTTTTAAATTGATAATGAACTAGCAGACTAGTTGTTTACATCATCGAGAAAGTAGTTTTGTTACACACAGCATCTCTACCACCAAACTATCACCACTGCAGTATATAGTACCACCAAAATCATCTGCCTTCTGGATAAACATGCCTATATGGTAAATGGTCTCAACTTATATAGCGCTTTTCCAACTACATTAGGCACTCAAAGCGCTTTACAGCAAGGAACCTCTCACCCATTCATACACCAATGTACGCAGACACTGGAGGCAAGGTGCAAGTGTCTTGCCCAAGGACACAACGACAGCGTGCACCTTCAGGAGGCGGGATTCGAACCCCTAACCTTCCGATCATGAGACGACCCGCTCTACCATCTGCGCCACCGTCGCCCCATATATATAGCCTATAGCCAAACTAGTGATCTGAGAAAGTAATGCGAGTCTGGTCCAGTGGCATTGTTATAAGTAGCATACAGCACAAAATATTCCATGTTATCTTCATTCTATATAACTTTTGAGTGGCCTGTACCAGACAGTTGCTTTAAATCTCTAGAAAATATCCCCTATATTCACGAGAGAGAAATATGTCACACATGCATGGCTTTCTGTGGAAAAGTAGAGGGTTTGAAGCCACAGTGCTGCTGCTGGAACCATTACACTCACACTGACTTCTCTAAAGAGGAAAGAGTGCTTCCTATGTTTTGTTTCCACATTAACTGTCAGTCAGAGTGTCCCAGGCCGAGGAAGTGGGACAGATGGTGATCCCTGTGCGACTAAATGAAATAAAAGCATGAATAATGAAGATGTCGGGGCTATGTGTCGTCGAGTGTAGGGCCCGAGCAAACCGAGGAGATTTAAAGGCATATGCTGATTTTGAGAGACACATCTCTGGTGATAGTGTTTGTGTGGGAGAAAATAAATGGAGCCTCGTCTGTAGGTGGATTTGCATTCACACCACTGCTCGAGCAATACAATGAGATGCATATTTAACAATGTCATGAACAAGATGGCTGCCATGCATAGTAGCACATAACTACTATCATTCAAGTAAATAGTGGACGTTATGAGCCTGTATCCTGTGTTCTGATTTGTATCCTAATTGCTGGAGTCTTGACTAAGTAGAAAAAGCCGTATCAGCGTGGGCTACTCTTTGATCCCGTCCCAAGCCCAGATAAATGTGAACAAAGGGTACCAGGGGATCTATGCTGATTCAATATTGCTTCCTTATGAAATATACTGGCAATACAGAACTTACCTTGTATTATACTTTAAGTAGATCTTTCTCTCTTCAATGGCACATTAGCCTATTGTCCTGTGGTATCATGGAAGAAATATGGTCACCCAAAAATCAAGAGGAAACGAAGTTTTCCAGTTTGAAAACACTGGTATAGTCTTATGGTCTTTAGGTTGTAAGCTTTTTCTTTTTAACAGTCTATGGTTGTAAGTGGCACTTAAAACTTAACTATGACAATGATTAATCCTTTTTGAAGCTTCTATGCAAATGAAATATCTAGGTTTAAAATGCAATATGGATGTCTCCAATACAGCCAGAGGGTGAGTCAAATTAAATGTAAAATTACAGAATCTAAATGTGTGAAATGCATGCCTTATCAGCCATAGCCCGATGGTCTAAGCTTCAAGGGGACATGGTTAAATTAGAAGAAAGGAAGCTCATTTAAGTAGAGACAGAGGGCCACATGTGTCTTAATTCATGCAGGGAGAACAAGTTAAAAGATAGACATTTTAATTCCACATTTAAACATCAGTCAGACTCACATTTCTTTATCTCTTCTCTCCACGTTGCCTGGCGCCCACGTGGTGTTTTGTTGAAGGTATACAGCCATCTAGTGGACGTCTGTGGAATAACATAAATTACATGGAACTAAAATGTTGTAAGAAATATTTTATTACGTTTAATATTATATAGGTCAAAGATGACAAGTAAACCTGTTTTAAATTAAGTGTTTATTTATTTCGTTATATTAAAAAAAGAAAAGAAATGAACCGTTTTAACATGTATTAGGTTCATATTTCTAACAATACAATTTGTGGACAGGCAAAATCAAAATTATCATACAATAAAAAAAAAAAAGCAATAAAATAAGAAAAACCTTCATGTATTTTAGTTGAAATTTAAAGTCATGTGGCTCCCGTTAAGGTCTTTTGAAATGTATCAATATAGTAACATGAAAGCAATGCAATCTCCCATCAATAGTATTTGTAACATTTAGTTCATGTTTTTCCTGCAATATAATGTTTTAATAATGGGAGTGACAAACTAGTATTTTTAAAAATTTCAAGTGGGATATACTTATACTAGTTTCCCAGTTATTTAACCCTAAATATAATTTTACAAATTAATACATTTTAAATATTCTTCAAATTTAGATAAATTGCTGTGCAACCTAACATCTCATGGGACAACTTCCCCAAATACATCAGTCCAAGCACAGACGGGTCATGATCCCAAACTAAAATCATTATGTACATTTATAAAAAGACAGATGACATGTGTATATATATATAATAAGCACAAAGACATGAAATTTTCACTCAACACATCACACACACTCGTTCTCCGCGCTGAACTTTAAGAAACTACTGGAACAAATAGAAAGACGTGATTTACAGAGTTTTATATATGGCAGTTGGGAAGAGCTAGTTGTAAACAGGTTAATAACTGGGCTACGACTGGTCACAGTTCGTCCAGGCCTGGATGAGCTCAAGAGCCTTGCACCTTTGGGATCCTATGCACCAAAAAAATAGCTGCAATTCAAAGGTAAAGCCAATGTTTTTTGTCTCCTCCATCCAGCCTCAAGTCGTCCAGAAGATGCCCCTGCTTTGCACTCACTTAACGTCACCAAAGTGCTATCTTTACCACACTATGTTAAAGCCTTCATCGAGATCAATCAAAACAAAAGACAGTATTGCTTCTTGTTTATTTTGATCTAAATTCTGTGTTATATGTTTTATGTTGCACGTCTGAATCAAGACAAATTCCTAGTTTGTGAACCTGTTCTCAAACAATGGCAATAAAAACTAATTCTGATTATGATTCTTATGAAAAATCAGACATGATCTGGATAGCATTTTTAACAATTAGTCTTTCAATGGAGGAATTATTAATCAGAGGTCGTAACTTGAGAAAACTTGTGTCGAGCATGTGTGTCCAACTGGTGAGGCGGCGTGAGAAATCGGCGCAGCTGTAAAAGGCAGTCACAATACTGAGGACAGCTGTCTTCATTTGTGTGAGTGGACAAAGTGGGGTAGACAGAGGGGAAAGAGGGAGAAGACATCCATCTATGTGGGACTCCAGATCAGTACTTTGGGACTTTGGTGTAATCCTCCTGCACCACGCTTTTACAGAGGCACATGGAGAGGATCATCCCAAAGAGCTGCGGGAAAAAGAGAGAGAGAGAGTTTTGTGAAGAACGTTTGACCCATAGCAGATGTATTAATATATATATATATATATATATATATATATATATATATATATATATATATATTACTGTTAGAATTAGTCATGTACATGTTAAATTACTGCGAGGTAACTTCAATGAAGGTTCTTGAGTCATCTTTATTATAAGGTCCTCCATGGGTTATTAAAAAAAGAGAACCTTACAAGGTTTTAGGATTTATCAACAGAAACTATTCCAAATGCAACCTTGATTCAGTTGTGATAAATTGTCATTATTTGTTGAGAAAAGTCAGACATTTTAACGTATAGTTGCAAAAGGCAAGAAAGGCTACATACCTCTATTACTGCCACTCCAACACAGATTCCCAAAATAACTCCACAGTTTTCAAACAGCCACCTCTCCACACTGGTTATGCAGCCCTAGAGGAGGGAACAAGAGAGACACAGTGTAAGTACATCAAATAACATTATAATAATTACCGACGGGACAAGCGGATCACCCCATTACTCTCTTCATTGGGACCCCTGAATTCAAAGTAGCACTGAATTATATGTAACCTGGGGGCGTAAACCATGTCTAAACAATAGAAAGCACTTGAATACATTACTAAAGCCTTGATATAATCATCTCTAATCTGGTATAGGTCAGAATGCGTCAGGCAAATGAATGTGTACGTGACCCTCGCCGGACAGGAACCAAGTCTTTAAAATAAAAAAACACTGTCGGCTTCGGGGCGAGTTGAACGGAGGAAGCATAACCGTGCTAAAGCGTGGCAAAGAAGAGCAGGGGAGAGAGAGAGAGCGGTTCAGCCCAAACAACCACCGAGTCGGGCCCTTCCTCCTGTTTGAACAAGTCAGAGCGCACACACATGCTGATGTACCACTATCACTCGGGCACACTGCGCTGGCACTGCACCACAGGATCTGAGCCGGGTTACGTAACAGGGAGAGGTGCAGGTTTTACCTAAAAGATGCAGGCAATTGCTGAGGACTTTGGTCTAGACTTAAATCAGTTAACACCTACAAATGACTAAGTGTGAAGCAATAAACCATTCTTCTTTGGCAATCCTTTCTCCAGCACAGCATCAAGTATTTTATTATGGTAAATTACCGTACATTATAGGATATGTAAATGCAACTGATACTAATGTGTGAAAATTAGGTATTTTAATAAATTAGGTTGTTATCTTATATGTATTTGTGTTACTTATTCAAATTGAAATGTGGTGCTAGCTTAGTAACTGCAGTCTACTTTTCTCCCATAACTGTCTACTGTACAGATGATTGCACAGGTCTCCTACAAAACGAGAAACGGCTCTGGGTTCATCCACCTCACATGAAAATACCTGTGTAGTACATAGTAGCTACAGTATGTACCGTTTCATAGATGGGCGGGACAGGGGACAGGCTTTCACACATTCCCACTTCCTTGATATCTGTCCCGGGAATTGTCTCGTTTCGGCAGGAGCACGGGTACAGGTTCTGACTGCTGTTCTTGATCATGAGGTTCTCCGACCAGTTCCCTGGGCCGGTCCATCCGCAGCACTTCATCTGAGCACAAGACAAGAAAGAGGCAATCGTCAAAACAGCAGGACACATTTCTGAAGTTTAAGCCTCACCGGGAGAGGAGGATTTATTTATTTATTTTTGGTCACGTATTGGAATGGTAAAAATAAGTGAGCCCCTGCCGATCAACAGGGAGGAGCACCAAACCAAATTTCCTGTGGTTGGGTTGTTTCAAATCAATAATCGTTTGTCATTTACTTCTTGGAGGCAAATGATTTTAAATTGAGCTAGATTAAATTACAGTTAATTACAATGTCTGAAAGTTAGGAAATCACACAGAATCGCTTTACATTGACTTCAGTGTAAACAATTAGATTTACTTGGAAAATAGGTGTAATTTGTGATAACAGCCAAGGACATCTGTCATCTGTTGTTGTAGCCTGACCCAGACTCTGAGGTGTGTATTTTGAAATCGTGTCATCGTGACTTCATGCACGGGTTTGGTTTATTTTGATTACTCATCGTTATTCCGGGTCTATTTTGAATGCTCGTCACCACGGGACTTTTGTATTCTCTGATAATAAAGTCTGCGCAGTGATGTGGGTGACCTCACCGATCTCTGGATGTGGTCCAAGGTGTGCTCTGTGGTCCTGTTCTGACCGGTGTAGTTGACGATAATGCCTTTGATGATGTTGGACATTTCAAATTTCAGCTAAAAACACAAACATATTATTACATTAAAACCACGTTAGTGACAAGAGACCATTAAAAATGTTGTCAATTTTAATGTGTCAGGTTTTCAAGTCCAACTGCTTAAGTCAAACGTACATGATGCTGATACTAAGATTTCGTATAACCTGTTTTAGCTTCACTTTAACCAAAAGCTAAAGTCCTGTGACAAAACAGAGAAAACCTGTGCCAAGACCCTGGTCCTATCCAATGCAATGAAGCAATGACGAAGTAGTACCCACTGCCCAAACATAACCTCGAAATCCACAACCTTATCTGTAAGATCAATGATAAATGCTGAGCTATAAAATATATGATCCCTTTTTAATATTTTTCCTTCCTCCAACATTCTTGATATTTCTGTATTAAATGAAGTGCTTGACCAACAACGATCACTCTTATTTCAACGTAAGCTCACGTCTGCCAAACATCCACAGTAGAGAGAAAATGATCCTACAACAACAAATCTTCCAGTGCAATAAAACACTTTCAGCAGCACGTGTGAACATTGTCTCGGAGGCCTGCAACTCCGGTGGTAGTCCCTGTGGTGTCTCCTGCTGGGTTTAAACATTAATCAAACGCAGCTAAGAACATCTACGGCTCTGTATTTATGTGAGCGAAACCACGAAGAGATGGCTGGGGTGCATCTTCAGAGCTGCGAACTCACCCTATTCTGGGAAGGAGCACCACCCTGCCCTTGTGGTCAGCCCTAAACACAGGGAGCAGCGCTACGGCTACAGACGTCCGCATTCACACGAGCTAACGGCTAACCTCCACCTACATACTCTGACATGGGTTATCAAGGGAAAGTCTTTTTAAATCCTGGGAGGGGAAGGGGCGGGGGAATATATATGAAACCGGTCCAGGGAGTTGGCCTTGACATAGCACTCCCTGGAGTACAAATAGAAGCTCAAAGAAAGTAATTAGTGGTTTAATAACAGTTTGTTTACAAATTTCATTGTTGCTGTTATGTGTAATTAAAAGAAGCTTCATCATCCACTTATGTGTTGTCTTTTTGCACTTAATTACTGGATACTTCAATATTTTCTCTCTTTTGTCTTAAGAACATTTGTTTCAGTAGTTCAAATCAAAGTTAACACTATATTATTATGATTATACTTAACGCACGCACACACAAATCACTACATTCTTAACATTTCTCCCAAGTGGGGATGGTTTATACTCTGGTGTGTCTTGGTGGTTAAAGTTATTGATAGGAGCGAAGAATATATTTTATACAACAGTCTGGGGTTTGTGAGTTTGTGAGGTAAAGTGGGGGAAAAAGTATTTAGTCAGCCAACCTGCAGGGTCTCCCACTTAAAAAGATGAGAGAGGCCTGTGATTTTCATACGTATACCTCAACCATGAGAGACAAAATGAAAAAAAAAAAATCCTTCCTCCATGCAGATCTCCCCTAGAGCAGTGATTTTTTGGGGCAGGCGCTGGACAACACGGACTTTCTACTCCCTCCAAAGATTTTCTATGGGGTTGAGATCTGGAGACTGGCTAGGCCACTCCAGGACCTTGAAATGCTTCTTACGAAGCCACTCCTTCATTGCCCGGGCGGTGTGTTTGTCACGCTGAAAGACCCAGCCACGTTTCATTTTCAATGCCCTTGCTGATGGAAGGAGGTTTTCACTCAAAATCTCACAATACATGGCCCCATTCATTCTTTCCTTTACACGGATCAGTCGTCCTGGTCTCTTTGCAGAAAGACAGCCCCAAAGCATGATGTTTCCACCCTCATGCTTCACAGTAGGTATGATGTTCTTTGGATGTAACTCAGCATTCTTTCTTCTCCAAACACGACGAGTTGAGTTTTTACCAAAAAGTTCCATTTTGGTTTCATCTCACCATATGACATTCTCACAGTCCTCCTCTGGATCATCCAGATGCTCTCTAGAAAACATGTACTGGCTTAAGCAGGGGGACACGTCTGGCACTGCAGGAATTGAGTCCCTGGTGGCGTAGTGTGTTACTAACGGGAGCCTTTGTTACTTTGGTCCCAGCTCTCTGCAGGTAATTCACTAGGTCCCCCCGTGTGGTTCTGGGATTTTTGTTCACCGTTCTTGTGATCATTTTGACCCCACGGAGTGAGATCTTGCGTGGAGCCCCAGATCGAGGGAGATCATCAGTGGTCTTATATGTCTTCCATTTTCTAATAATTGCTTCCACAGTTGATTTCTTCACACCGAGCTGCTTACCAACTGCAGATTCAGTCCTCCCAGCCGGGTGCAGGTCTACAATTTTGTTTCTGGTGTCTTTCGACAGCTCTTTGGTCTTGACCATAGTGGAGTTTGGAGTGTGACTGTTTGAGGTTGTGGACAGGTGTCTTTTATACTGATAACAAGTTTAAACAGGGGCCATTATCACAGGTAACGAGTGGAGGACAGAGGAGCCTCCTAAAGAAGAAGTTACAGGTCTGTGAGTGCCAGAAATCTTGCTTGTTTGTTATTGACCAAATACTTATTTTCCACCATAATTTGCAAATGAATTCATTAAAAATCAGGCAATGTGATTTTCTGGATTTTTTTCTCTCCTTTTGTCTCTCATAGTTGAGGTACACCTATGATGAAAATTACAGGCCTCTCATCTTTTTAAATGGGAGAACTTGCACAATTGTTGGCTGACTAAATACTTTTTTTCCCCACTGTATTTTTGCTGAAGATACATGACACTGCCTGCAGGAGGCACTGCACCACCTGATACTAGTGTAAGGCAGATTATTGCTTTCACTGCTATAATTTTCCTGCTTACATGAAGTTAAAAATACCAATATGGCCGTCTGCGTGCGACAGAAATAGCTGAATTTAGACCACAAAACTCCCACTCAGAGAAGTGAGAAGTGCGTCCTTTGCATTTGCCTAACACAAACACTGGAGTCCACCTGCTTCTGATTTTCACAATGTCTCTCTTTTCGCCTGCTCCTTCCTCTTCAGACGCTTTCATCACAGTGCGTCAACAGCTTTGCAACTCACAAAAACATCATGTAGGTACAACTTATGCAAAAATAGTAATTGTGTAACAACAAGTGTCTTACCCGGTCCCGCTGGAAGTAGATAAGAACTCCAGCCGTGACTTGAGCGATGAGAATGAGCAGGAGGCAGGTGAAGTACTGTGGACAAATCCCAAAATAGCACAAAAATCAATATACCTTCTTGTAATAACTAACTAAATTAAAGGTAGTGTTTGTAGGACACTCTTTTAGTTGTTATGCGCAATGACAATAAGTGA
Source organism: Proterorhinus semilunaris (assembly GCA_021464625.1). Classification (NCBI taxonomy): domain Eukaryota; kingdom Metazoa; phylum Chordata; class Actinopteri; order Gobiiformes; family Gobiidae; genus Proterorhinus; species Proterorhinus semilunaris. The sequence goes on along the minus strand of CM038356.1, from coordinate 21,773,034 downwards.
ATTTGAAATGGTTAAATCTCAGTTCCCGTTAATTTTACTTTTCCATCAGTTTCAGTGGTAGATCTAATGTTTACAGCCTTTTGTGAATACACTGTGACGAGTTAATTGTTTTGTTCTGATTTTACAGGGGAAATGACCAAACGCGAACCATCAGCGAAAGAGAAAACTGCGTCTTTGTCCTGTATGACCTCCTTAAGTATTGTACAGCATATTATGTGTTTCTACGGGGGTGCACACGGGCAGCTGGTCATTGTCACTGTGTGAAGTAGGTCAGACCAGCTCTTCAGTTAAAGGTTTAACGCTTGAGAGGTCACACCCCCGTCCCGCTCCTGTCGTACCCCTCTCACGAACAGTGTGGTCAAATAAACAGTTATCAATGCAAAAGTGTTTCATTTAAAGTAACCTATTTTTAAGATTTCCTCTTAATTTTCTTTTTAGTTAAAGTTAAAAAGACATCGGGGCAGTGTTAAGTCAATTCAATTGTATTTGTTTCCTGTCATCCAAACATTCAATTTATCCACACTTGGAACTGACACACTGCACTGGCGTGTGACACTTTGTACTTAGTGCTGCACTTCTGCTCCGTGTTTGCATAAGAAAATTCCTCTACTGAAAGCACTGCACTGAAAGCAGAGCGGACGATTGCTTTTCTAAATATATTCTGGACGAGCACTTCATCATCGCCACCACCATCATGGACAAATCAGTTCTAAGAATCATTCTTTAGAAAGTGAAATGCTAGTTTTACTTACCAGACCCAGGAGACAACGGATTTCATAAATTGCCCCTATGCAGCCAAAAAATCCCATGGCCATAGACAGGGACCCCACTCCAATGAAGATATAGGAAGCCACTTTCACCGTGTCGGACGATTCTTCTGCAGATAAAAGAAAAAAAGATCATCACAAATCATTTTATTTTATGCAGATTTTAGTTGGTTGTCCTTGTGCATCTCAGGCCTTTATTGCTTTATTGCCTGTGCACATGAAAACTGAAAGCATTTTATCTGCACTCCTGGCTGTAAATAATAAATGTTCATGTTGATGTTTTACTGATTTGATCTGCTTTCTTGTAATTGTATGCCACTGTGAAGCACTTGTGTATGGATTGTGCTCTACATCAGACCTTAAACCAGGACATGTTAACTGATGACACTAATATTCTCTCTTTAGTACGTGGAGAAAGAAAGAACCAGGAAGGGTCGCAGAGAGAAGAGGCAGGAGAGAAGATAAACCAGAGCCATTTTGGTTTGTGCGTCTGGGTTATCTGTTTTGGCCGAGCTCCAGAGCAGGGCCCAGTGTGCAGATGAAGCCTGAAATGAAGCGCACTCCAACAGCTCCAACTGAACACACCGCTCAGCCAAAAATACATCGTTATCTGGAAACATCACATAACACTGTCAGCCATTTGGTGGGGAGACCGCCATGTGTCCCACTTAATGAAATTATCATTGTTTACAATGGCACAAATATAAATATTTTGAAGAAACATGTTATGACTTAGTAAGATTTGGCCAAATAGTTTGTGTTCGTATGATATCAAAGTTCCAAAGAGTTTATATGATTAAATACAAGGCTCATTATCATAGCATTTCAGAATTCAAAACAAAATGACAAAAGTTTTAAAAATGGCATCCATAAAGTAACGTGACTGAAACCTTACAAACCTAGGTGGACAATAGGCCCAACATTTTTGACCTTGATATCTTAGAAACAAAAACTGCCATAAAGTTTAATGTCCTCTTTGTCTGCAAAATAGATGGTTGTTGGCTTGGCTTTATTTCATCTTAAATATGGCATATTATGTGGCAAATAATACAACAGGTTCCACATCCATATAGTTATAAAGGCCCCTGCCCTCCATACAATCTATTCAATCCTCTTATTATATATATATATATATATATGTGTATTTAGTTTACAGTTCTGCTATTCTGAACAGTGAGCAGACGGTCATGTATCGCTTCATTGATTGTTTACAATGTCTACGACTTTCTAAATTTTTCCTTTGTGAACACGGGATTTGAGTATGGCAAATAAAATTAAATTGTGACATTCAAAATAGCGCTCACACATTCTATCTATATGTGCATGTGTCTATATTCAATGCTTTATTTTTGTACAATGCGGGTGACTTGGGTCCTTCACGTAGTCCCACTTTATCAGAGGAAGCAGATTGTGTTTCTATCCCAAAGAAAACAAAACAGTCTTTCAGCAGCTCGGCACTTTCTTACACACATCCACACATTTCTTAAAAGTCTTGGAAAATTCAATACACCATTAATGAGATTGTATCATTGCAACCGGACGATGCCGCAAACCACTGTTTACTTAAAGCTGGAGGGACGAACAAGGAACTTTAATCACGTAGATACAGTTTAATGAAGCTCTCATTCGTTTAGTCTGTATTTAAATGGTAATTTTACTTTACACAACTTACTCCCATTGTGTTTTTGAGAACAGACCTAGATACTTTTATATGAAAAAGGAACCATAGACTACTCTGCCTTCTATGTAATTTAGGAAACACATTTGTACATTAAAGGTTACACAACACCTGCAGAGAATGTATGACATTTCCAAAACATCATGTGTAGAGAGAATGCACCTTCTCACAGCTGCGATGTGTTCAAAATAGGTCATTGGAGTTTGGATAAATGTGATCTGACTAGTTTTCTAACCTTAAGGCATCAGTCACCGGCAGAAAGAGATTACGTTATGACCTAGGACAAAAATGTAGGGTAAAATAAGGCGCCTGGTGACAAAACCTTCACATTGCCAAAACTTAATGCTGTCCATCTCAGACACTTAACATTTGCTGCACAACAAAGATCTAAATTACGAATAAAGTTGTGATTTATTGACGTCAGATTTGCCAAAGGAAAAAAAAGAAGAGCTTTAACTATGGGAACTCTTATAGACGGTGTGGTAAAGTGTTTTCCCCGAAGCAGAGAGATTAAATCAAATGTCAACAATAGTTTCAGTAAAAACATACAGGAGTGATTCTCAAGCAGTATCCATTAAGAACTGGTGCAGGACAACTCCAGGCCTCAATTACAGCCCTTAAGTTAAATATGACATTTTAAGAGCAAATGATGCATTTTCATAAAGGGTAGGCCTACGCAAAAAAGTCGCTCTGATACTGTGCACCCCTGTCATGTAACATGGCAATTTTCCATTTAGGCCTTTGCTCCAAAATAGTGTTCCCTGCGAGTTTCCGAGAAGCTTTCCATTCTGAGAGCCAACAATTATGGCGCTCTTGAAGAAAGCTGGCGTGGGAGTTGTGGCGACTTGTTGGCTTTAAACATGGACACAGGGTCAGCTTGTATACAGATGGACCAATGTAAATATTATGATGACGAAGGTTTTAGAGGTACATATAAGCCGATTCATTTTGTATCATGGAGACTACACAGAAAGCAATCTACTTGTTCTTGGTTACAACTTGAGAAATATGTCCTGTGCAAATTTTGGATACTTTATAAGACCGTTTTGAGTATGAGGGTCATGAAAGTAGTAAAAGTAGTAGGTTTTGCAGGAATTTAGAAGTACTGAAGTGAGCTGAGCGGGCATGAAAAATGTTGTCTTGGGCACAGCCTTGGAAACTAGTCGCTGATTCTTCCAAGCTGCAGTGACTCACACACAGAGACCATTCGAAGGCTGTCTTTTGTTTAAACACAAGGAAGCTGTGTTTTGGCGAGTGGCAGAAAGATAAACTCAAGGATCATCAGAGTTAACTATTAACAGTGCCCTTGTCCAGTGGTTCCCAACTTTTTTTTGTCTGGCGTTATACTCTGAGTAACCCCTACCGCGAGGATCTGGCCAATATTATTACAAAGTGACCAACTACACTAAGATTATTCAGTAGTTAATAATCCGTGGTGTTCAAAATGAAGCTAAAATGCTCTCAAACTCAAACCCTTTACTGAAAAGTAAGTAAGTAAAACTAACTTTCCTTTGAAATTAATATTGTGGATGAATATATGCATCTTACACTACACAAAGTAAATATCATGCATTGGTTTAAATGACTTGAATTTAGGAAATGTATCTTGTTTTGAGCGGTTTTCACTAATATAGACTTTTTCCCTAATCTGACCAACTTTACTGTGCGTGTTTGATGACATTCCAGACTAGTTGTAAGGTAATCTCGCTTGAAATAAGAAAGTACAACTGGGGTGAGACCAATTTTCGCACTTTTGTAATTTTTCAGAAGCCCCTTATGAGAGACCAACAGGCCCGGTTAGAATCATGAGGCCGTCCTTCTGTGGACCCACCACCTGCAGGAGGAGCCGTAGGGGCTGGTGCAATGTGATTTGGGCAGATCCAACAGCTGAATGTCCGGTCATTACAATAGAATGAATTATGTCTTTGTTCAATGTACTTCCTAGATCCTCCTGTTGGTCTGAGGTTTAGCACCACTAAAGAGTTAACAGAGGAACTATCTTAGAATATTGCCCATGGTTCATACATTGAAAACGCTTTGAAGGGAGGTCAGTGAGCCCAGGATAGACGGGGATGTCCTCAGGTACCGGCAGAACACTGGACTTTCCCAACAATAGGAGCAGGGAGGAAGGTAAATATTGTGTATGCTAAAGTGGCTGCAGATAAGACACAGCATGACCTTCCAATGACACTAAGTGAAAATATGACCGCAGCCTTTAGCCAAGTATCTAGGCTTTATAGTATGGGGCCGAAATAAAGGTTATATGTTTCGAGATGACTTCAAAGCACCAGAAGATGTATAGCACATAGTACAAACACAAAGTTCGTTTCCATGTCGAAACCAAGCCGCTGAAGTCAGAATTGTGAGAACGCTTGAACTGCATCTGCGAAGCTCCATCTGGGAGACATACACTGAGCCTTCACAGAGATTTATTGCAGCTAGGAGTTTCCATCTCGGTTCTCCGCACTTTTCAGAAAGACTGAAACTGGTTTTCATTTACACGCTGTACTCACAGTAAAAGAAAAGAAATAGCTTTTACTGTGAAAAACTTTCAGAAAGCTGTGGGAAACTTTTAAACTGTGTAGACAATAGCTCTACTGTTGCAATTCCAAAGAGTTTTGTGAAATGTATTATAAGTTACTGACCCCTGAACTATCCATGGACTTTAGTTACATGACATTTCCCAAAGATGCAGTTTTTAATCCTCATATTCCATCACACTACAAAGACGGTTTCTTTTATCACGTGCTATTTGAAGCCGTGGTTTAGTAAAGAAGAAAAAAATAGGTTTTGTGGAAACATCTGTGAAGGTGAGATGGTTCCACCCTGAGTCTGTGGAGATTGGAGGGCTGCTGCTTTCCAACATGTGGCAAAGCAGCTCAGCTCAATAATTTACTTCACAGCATGAGCCTGTCATCTCCACAGACAAGCAAATCCATGTGTTTCCCAAAGACTACATCATAGAGTTAGAAAAATGTGTTATGAATAGCTGTCAATTGAATAATATTCCTAAACGAGATGGATAACGAATCTCTGGTGGTTTCTGGGTCAAAAAATCGTTAGATTGTTGTTGAGTTAGAAAATGTGTTTCTTATTACCGTATTTTCTGGACTATAGGTCGCACTTTTTTTCATAGTTTGGCTGGGGGTGCGACGTATACTCAGGTGCGACTTCTAAATCAAAATATATAATTTAACTTTTTCGTTATTTTCACACTGACAGCCGTTAGAGGGCGCTCTAGGCTTGTGTACCAGTATCTGCTACTCTATCTGCTAAATTTAAAAAACAGTAAACGAGCAGCAGAAAAAAAGTGTGGAGTGAGCGAGAAATTAGTGAGGGACTGGCGAAAAGTGGAGGTCACTCTTACTACAATGAAGAAAACAAAAAATGCTAATCGCGGGCTTAAAAGCTAGCTGGCCACAGCAAGAGGAACGAGTTCACAAATGGGTGCTTGAACAACGTGATGCCGGGAGAGGCTTGTCAAAGGTGCAGTTACGCCTCCATGCCCAGGTAGTTGCCAAGGCTGGTGCGACATATAGTCCAGAAAATACGGACTGAAAAATGTTGAATTTTTTTTTTTAAATAGCTTAAGTATTACAAAAGACAATAATGATCATTTTGCAATATAGTGAGAGGTGCTGCCATCAGAGCTTGCTTTGCTTTTTGGACACGTTAGAACATGTTTCCAAAGCTGCTTTTAGCTTTTTGGTGGCGGGGCAACCATTTTTCAAACGACAATTCAGCCTTGGTGGGTGTCCCAAAAGGCTGCGGGCTATACATTTGAAAAAGCCAGTTGATTGCTTGAAACGACTCAGTATGCCTCACATTTTGTCCTGCGCTCTCCCCTTCCCTGTGACCCGCTTTGGGATGTTACAAGAGTCTTGGCCAAGTGGGATGCATTCCACTGAAACTGTGCAAACCATTCTGCAGCTTCGGCCAATCTGTATTTTCTTGCTCGCAGCTGAGCCGACATGGGTTTTTACAGCTCAGAGTCTGAAAAGGCGAAACGTGAATGGAGACTTACGCAAGACGGCAATGAAGCTCTGGTTGTCAAGAAGCACCCACAAACCGAAGCCCATGATGAGAGCCCCAAAGACCTGCAAAGTAAAGTAGATAAACTGTTAAACTCTGTGACACATTGGTTTGTCTTAAGGGAATTATTGGAGGGTTACATCTGGGATTCATCAAAAGAGTTTGTTTCTCCGGCTGCCTGAGTCTCACTGCCTCTGCAATGTGCAGAAAAACAAAATAGGATGTGGTGAGAAGCATGTTGGATTTTTAACACTTACAGAAAGCCCAGCTGTGAATATAATGTAGCTACAACCCTTTCTATACCATCACAATCTGCTACCACAAATCCAGAATAGATATGATAACTATGTGTGACTTGGCTTATTGATTGATTTACAACAATAACCTTGGCTCTTTGAGAGAATTCGGAGATTAAGATCTTTTCACACTGTACTGCAAGGAAAATGTAATTGAGCGGAAAGAGTCACAGGAAAATAAAAAACGGGCCCCAAGCAGCCGTGATTCAGAGAAAAGCCCAGAATACATGATGGAGAAATCTCTCAAGAATTCAGCAAAGAATGTGTTCAGTGGTCCTCCTGATACAACGTTAATGGGGCGATAGTCTCTCACTTGAACCAGCACTTTACAGAGTAAGATACAATTCAGGTGAGGTCGGCAATCTCACTCATCTACCGGAACCGGGCGCACGATATGCCAAAAGAAACCATGGTTTTCTTAGAGCTGTTATCATGATTCGTGTGCACTTAATGTTGTTATATTGCCTTTAAGAGGTAAAGCCATCTGCTGCTTCTGTGTGTTCACATTTCACACATTTCACACACACACACACACAGCATGATGAGACTGACCAAGGAGTGATTAATGATGAATAATGCACAAAAATAACTGGCCCCTTTATAATTTATTTTTAAAATAACAGGATGTTTCCTACATAAACTCCGCTCTGTAAGTCTGACCAAGACCCATCACAGAGGCACTTGAAGGATGGATCAAATGTAGTGGACAATTTTCACTGCAGGGAATAAAATCCAACAAATAATAAAAAGAAATCCATTTACAAATTGAGCCAATAAATGGCCGCAATGCCTTCTTAATAAAAAGGTTCAAAGGCTCTTGAGCCCGAACAGTGTAATCAAAAGGCTGTTCTTTGAAGCTGTGGGGAGCCCAAATGGGGTACAAACCCGAGATGAGAGACTGTGTTTGGACACACACCCTCCTCCTGCTGCAGCCTACAACAATAATTAGGACCCTGCTCCAGACCTGTTCATTTGGAGCCGACGGCAGCCATCGTTAGCCCACCACTTCCTGCCTCCTCAAGCCTCCACAGTGTAAAGTGTCCACAAGGACGCACACGCTTCCTATTAGCCACCGCTGGAGTGTGCACTTCAAAGCTCTGCGCAGGTTTACAGACACAGCCAAACGGTCTGGACATCCGCGCGCGGTGGGCTTCAGGAGTCTGGGCCCTGATTCACCTCTGACTTTATGTTGTGAGAGGAGGTGACGAATACAAAACATCTGCTGCTGCTGAGAGGCGGAGCCAACTCTGTGTCACCCACATCCTTCCAGGTCCAATAGTAAAGTGCTAATTGAACGTGTAACTACTGTTAGTAGGGCAACACAAGTATCAAGTATCATAGGGCTGTGCAAATAAATCTGTCTCAGATTGGCTCTTTATTGACAGCTCTACAGCCAATCCAGCCCCAGGAGCAGCATGTGGTCTGTAGTGGAGTTTGGACTGTGAAGGACTGATAAGGGAATCGGAGTGTGTTAAATGCTACAGAGGTGGAAACTCCTATTTTTATTTTTTTATTTACGAGGTAATTATTCTCTCATTTTCATACACCATGTTCGTAAAAGCCAGATCCATTTGAGTTTAATAGGAAGATTTGAAAATTGTATCGCCCAGTCCTAAAATATTGTCTTGTTTTACTTTTACAACCGCTAAGCTGTGCCACAGACATGACTATCAAACTGTTTGTAACTGAGAAAGGAATTTGACTATACTTACAAAAAAGAGGAGGTTGAAGAGAAAAAGAAAGTACTTGGTGACAGAGATGCATCCTTTTCCCATGGCGCCGGTTCTGGAAGAAAGCAGGACACAACGTTCACATCTCAGATCACAGCATATAAAAATAAAATAACACTTCACAGTGGACACCGGAAACGTCCGATAAGAGAATGATAAACATATCCGATTTTACCCATGGCCTATTAAACTAGTGGCCACCCCATTATAAAGAAATGTGAGTTAGATTAAGATAGCTGCGTTGTATGATAGGGATTTAAGACAAACAAAATGGCTGGCCTTGTTAGCCTAGCCTTCAGAGAGTCACTTCGCTCCAAGCTGGATACAGGGATTTCTGCACAGTCGGGTCCACAATTAAACACATCTTTCAACTTCAAAGCTGCAACAAGCGTGTTTCTCACTCGTAACCATCCCAGCATGCTTTAAATACCCCTTTTACAAGACAACAACAGGCCCATTCATACGTTACAGACGCATTAAAGACTATATTGTGATCTTTGTGACCATTAACCGGTTTTGTTTTGTCCTCGAGGAACCGCCCCGTGGAGATACAGTCGAGTACACAAGAGAGAGTAACATCGCAAAGACCAGCGTGGTTAAGCGGTGATGGAGATGTGGTGACCATATAACATGTTTCAGAGGGAGATTGTCAGTACAGAATGGAAAGAAATGCTGCCAATCCACAGCAGTGTTTACTAGTGGCAATAATGTTGATACAATCGAGAATTTTATAAAGGGGTTAAAATCTAAGTTAAGAAATTGGATAAGACTTTCCAGGCAAAGGGGAGAGTGGGGTAGACTTTCCATTGTCAAGAACCATTTTCTTAGCAGACACATCAAGCCTGCAGAATTGTTTCTTACTGCAATTATGTTTGATAATGATAAACCTTTTTTTTTTTATAGCCTCGCTGGAGAACACTCCGGGGCGTATGTTGTTACATCACAAGAGCACTATGGTAACACTGAAAACATAAGCGACAGTTCTACTCAAACGATAAACATTGACAATGCTATTTTTGCCATGTGTGTTCAAGATAAAGCCTTTGGAAGCGGACCTTATTTAAACCTCCTATTTGGCCATCTGTAGTTAATGCAAAACATGTCCATGACGAGCTGGTAATGTAATGTTGTCTCGCTCCAGCTAAAGGTAATACAATTAATGCTTGTATCATATTCTATGTACTTGCAAGGGAGAATTGTTCCACAATGTGGCTTTCATAGCTTATAGGCCCAGGTTTTATCAATAAAATACCACATGAGTCACATCATAAATGAATCTTATCAAGTCTATTCAGAATTGCCTGTATTATTGCATATTATAAACTGAACAGTATTCCCAGTGATCTCTTGTGTAAAAGAATATGACACACAGTGTGTTTTGCCCGACTTTCCTCTGACTAACATTTTCCTTTGAGAGACACCTGTAGCCCAGGCCAGCGCCGCACACACAAGCTGCTGCAGGGGGAAGCTCACCAAAGCAGACCTACTTTGCCTAACCCAGAGTGCTACAAATCCAAAGATAATATTTACCACAACGAACCAGGCCTGTGCTACGCTGCATGTGCTGGAAATACACCCGGCCATTGTGGTTATTGCTGAAAATATCTTCTTAAGACAACTCCCAGTGTACGAGGCCTTGTCATTTTAACGGCATCTTCCCTTACAAGCGATGGGTGTTTATTATACTAGTTTAAAAGGTTATTGTAATCAAGGACAAAAAAAATCAAGGGATCAAACTTGATGATTACGTTTTAAGGTTGAAAGTTTGTTGTAACAGTTGTCGTAAGCTACCAGGACATAAGGTTTTTATTTTGTTTTGCTCCTGCACTCCACTGCAGATGACTGTGTGGGAATGTAGTTATCTCTGGTATTAGAGAACAAAGCCATGTACGACAACATATGCTGCTAAGTAAAAGCTGACACATCTCAACGGTGACTAAGGCAGACTTCATGAAACATCATTTTACTGCAGGGCCTAATTTCACTGGCAAATGGGGAAGGTACAAAGGAGGCATAGTCTCTAATCCTGCCAGCCCTGCATACTGTATTCCTTAAATCTAACTGAGAAACTGTAACCAGCAGGAACAAAATTAGGCCCCATATGATTTGAGAACAATGTTTTAAAATCAACACTGTACACATGTCTAGGAGCATTCACTTTCTAGATAGGAAAAATGAAACTAATACAAAAGTCACAGGATTCAACAGTTTTCCAAGCAGGGGTTTGGGGACCCCTGAGGGAATGCCAGCACTTGGCAGGGAGTAATTGGAATTCACATAAAACAAATTAAAAAAAGAATAGTGTTTTAATATCATTTTCAAAGGAAAGTTAATTTTAATGATGTTTAGAAGTAAAAGGTTTGGATTTTTAGAGTTGTTCAGCTTCATTTTGAACACAACACACTACTAAACGCTCATCACTGTCCAAATACTGGGCAGCACCCTGGAGGTGGGAGCTACTCTATCAAATCGAAACCTAAATAGTGTCACAAAAACTGAAGCATTTGCAAAGACCACCTCCAAGCAGAAAGCCCTAAGACATAATCCTTAAAGTAGATTTATCCTCTTTATGTCTAGATGGTGAGCAGCACTACGGATTAAAAAGCGGATTAGTAACGGCTACTATTGTTTGTGTGCTACGAACAGGGCATAGGTCCAGAACATGTAGACGCTCAATTGTAGTTATTATACTACCAATAGTTTTGTACTGACAGCTCAAGTGATTCAAGGATTGCTGCATTCAAAAGATACTAAAAATGGCCACTATTCACGGTGCAGACGTGAAATAAAAATAAAAGTGGCACAATACAAGCCGATACCACAAGATGCTAAAAGAGAAGTACAAGTTGAGTCAACCGAACTTTCCCAACCCAGTTTACTTCATACTGCTACCCCAACATTAGGTCAAATACTGACACATGGTGCTTTCCAGAATACTGTTAGGAGGATGAATTTAAGTTTTTGTTTGGGGAATAATATTTGGAGAAAGATTGAGCACAGCGGGAGCACCAGATGGCCTGAATATTGGTTAACTAGTTATTGTTGATAAAGGTGGTAACAGCCTAGTGCTCTGTGACCAACTAACAGCACCTGTCCTTCAGATTGAGAATCATAGTCGATTTAAAGACTTTTTCCATGACGGCAACCTCTTTACCTCCCTCACCCAACAACAAACCGCCTAGAGCCCTTAATGCGAGACCCGAATCCTACTAAAACATCTGCATGGCCGAGGTCTACCCATCTGTACACACAGGATATGGTTTACTGTCCACAGTGGCATCATGGGGGAGTCTCTCAATGACGGAAAACTCAAGAGAAGAAGAAGAACGTCATCACATGTTGTCAAGAAACAGACACTGGCTTAACTTAAGCTTTAAGTGGCACGGACAAGGACCAAACCGACGTTTAAGCACTAATTGTTAAGTAAGTCTTGGATATCTATAAACAAGACCGTGTTTAGTCTAGATTCAGCAAAGTGTGTAAGCAGACGGGATCTTCCCATGCAACACCGGTGGCCCCGGTTTGAGATAGGCAGTAGAGAAACTGGGGTGAGATGGGTTATTATAACTTGAAATGCAATAATTAAGCTTTACCAAGGCACCAACCAGCACTACATCATGCATTCTTGCTCCTGCTACAGTCCACTGTATCCCACAGCAATTTGGGCTCTGAATGTACCAAGACAAATATATAGTCCATATTGTTGGGGGGGGGGGGGGGGGGGGGATGATGGACAGATGGACTGCTTATCCATCACAATAAGAAGACCCCAATAGTTTTATGAATGAGTAAATACTTCAGTTATAACACTAATTTAAAAACTGCAAATAAAAAATAAAGATGTGTTGTTTACGATCGCTGTGGTTTCTTTAAATGGATCATTGCAGGTGAATGAGATAAGGCATGCACAAAAACAAAAACAAGTCTGAGTTAATCATTTACCACAGGTTGTTTCGCCATTTTCAACTTGACATTCATTCCCATAGACATGTTGATCTTGAAACACATAGCAGGATTCAAACTTTGAGTGCGCGGTCCTGCCATCTCTAGATCTGTCTCAGCCATAAAGAGCTGGATCGTGATCGCAAACGTTTACACGCGAGTAACACATGGGTTAAGCTAGGCTACTTTGCCCACTTCAGTCTGGATCAAAACTTTGAGAGAGTTAAATAAAATCAACTTACTTTGTGGTCTTGTTTGGCTGAGTTACTGGAGAGGTCGGAGGTCCGATGTGTGTCCTGATCGTGTGTGACAGACTGTGTTGCACAGTAGTGGTGAGAAAAAGCCGTACAGACTTGTATGAGTGTGGGGAAAGTCCTCACACACCCCCTCGTGCGGCAGACTAGAGACTTGTTAACCCTGCGCTGCCCAGGCCCATTGGGTTATGTATGCAAATGTAATAACAGGCCGTACAGTGGTTAATTATAAAAACCATCACAATCATCATATAATCATAATTAAATAAATAAATAACAATAATAATGATAATAATAATAATGCATTAGACTTATCTAACGGTTTTCCAGACGCTCACAGTCGCTTGTGTTCCGGTATGTACATAATGTAGCCACAGCTGCCCACAAGTTGAAAAGCCTTACACAAGTTGAGACCATTTAAATTCAGCCTTAATAAAATATAATTCACTTTATTATGGACAAAATCAGGCTTTTGAGAGTCTAAATGATAAACGTGTCTGAAGCAGATATGCAGCCTCGGACATTCAGCCCCAGGGCAGCTGTGGCTACAAAATCATCTTATCACTACCAACGCCAATAAGGAATGCTTTAGTGTTGCGTATCCACAACACTAAAGCATAAAGGAAAACATCACATTCTACATAGTATCAATCAACATTCAATTAAATAGATCCAGGTTAATTTGTATCAGTGATAGTGATACTGGACATGTAATGAAGATGGGCTGCATACAATTCTAAAATCTTACATGGTTTGGTCTTACCACTACTAGGCTGTTTAAACATACCGGGTATTTTTGTAAACAGCCTTTCCATTTACTTCCATACATAGAGTAATTTAAGGCAAAGGTAATGGTAGATGATGAACCCCATTTCACACATCGACATTCACACACATCTTATACCAAACCCCATATTTCTACTCCTTACACCTGGAAAGCATGACGGGAATGCATACACCGGGAATCACAGACGGCTTGTTGCCTGTAAACAACGTTGACCACACACAAGTTTCCTGACGCACACAATCCGTCTTTTCACCTCGAGTGTGTTTGAGAGAGGGGCGGCCCGAGCGCAGTTTAAACATGCAGGCGCACACGGCGACTGCAACTAAACTACTTTCACATGGAAAAAAAAAAAAAAAAAGGGTTGCGTGAGGAAGAATAGTCCACGTGTTGTGACATGTTTTACGCACAATCCAAACAGAACACATAGCTAAACAAAATGCCATATTTCACAGCACGTCGTTTGTGAGAAAGGATTTGGTGACTTTGGGTCTTCCTCACTCAATTACCTGGTGGATAGTTGACAGCTGGCATACAGTTGTGTGTGGCTGTTTAAACTGCTGTTGGGGAAAGAAAGCAGATGGGTCATGAATTTATCTTCCTCTGAAGAAATGACTGCCTTGAGCTGTCTAGATTAGAACTTGGAGATAATGTAATACTGGTATACACACACACACAATACAATGAGAATGACCAAGCTTGTTAGAGAAACGCCTTAATAAACAATGTTCTTTATTTTACTAAATGGTGGAAATCACAATTCATTGGAGGTACAATATTGCACATATATACACACACAACACACAATGCTACAACTTTGAAAGAGTTCACCTGCATTTCTATCAGTACAAATCTCAACATAGATAACAATGAATAAATACCTCAATTCACCATTGGTCTACATTTTAAAGAAACAAGTCGCAAAGCAATATTTATTTACTATATACGTCAGAAGGCCAAGTGAATAAAAGCGCCATCGGTCAGCCCCACTAGAACGGCCCACTTCTCCGAAAATAACCTAGAGCTTTGAACAGTTCACATGGGCCGATATTGGAAACCTAGTATTGACAGAAAAGAGGACCTTTTTTCCTGAACTGCATAATTACGACGCGAGTCAGAGCAGAGGATCGGGCTGGTAGCATCACTCAGATGTAATTAAACACTGTAAAAAGGATAATGACTATGCTTTTGGAGACCTCACCCATGTTTCATATGTCCCGTCTTAACTCAGAGCGCAGCCATGTAACAAGTACATCAGCTGCAGCGCTGGACGGTATAGGAACCCACAATCAGCCCGACCTCAGGACTACTCCCTTCTTGGGCAGGGCACTATATGGGGATTTGGTTCAACCGGGACCACCTTTAAACAGGCTTCTCTAGCTTGTATGTATAGCAAGTTGTTGAAAAGAAATGGCGTTCTTTTGCCTCAGATAGCGAGGGCTAAAATCAAGAATAAAGCCAAAAATGAGCTCAAAGGGAGGTAGAAAATGCCCCTAAATCAGTGGTTCCCAACCTTTTTTGCTTGAAGCCCGCCGGGGCCGCACCCCGCAGCCTAAAACTGTGGCCCCCACAAATGTATCAAAACATGAAAATAATTGCCAATAAGTATTTATTTCTAACAAATATTGAAATTGGAATGTTTAATGCACCTGTAGTCCTTAGTTATGATTGATGATTTTAGACCATTTATTTTGCTCAAATACTATCATTTATGACCTGACCCTCTGACCAGGCAAAGCTCTGAGCCCCCCCGGCAATCCCAGGCCGCTGCCCTAAATGACTGCAGGGCAAGCTTTGATGGGTAGCCTGTAGTTTTAACACTCCATTCACATGAAAGTTAAATAATTGTCATGTTAATATTATCAGGAAACAAAACAAAAAAACAGCTTTCCTACTTGTGAGCGGACAACAGAAGCTATACTTTTGGTGCCTTACGCTGCATGCATCAGAAACACAATATTCCACCTAAATACAAACGCAAAGCGAAAGATCAATTTCTGCGAAAGTTTGACTAATACTGAAGTTTCCCCATTTGGTTCACGTCAATGCCACATGATGTGTGTGTTATTTACATGGAAAAAATGCAGTGTTGGTGACTGGTCCGTTAATTAGTTTTAAGGCAAGCCAAAGGATATGAGAAGTACAAAACTGTGCTACATTTCTAACTAGGAACCAGTTCAGCTCTGCTCTACACATGATCACATGAGGTCCCTGATACTACTGCTCTATACTCTACATATAATTACTCTGATAGTGTATACATTTTTTACAAAGCAATCGTCATTAACTTTGGCTTTTTTTTTTATTATCAAATAATAAATACCTTCTTTCGTAATACTATTTGTCTATAAATGTAAATAAAAAACAGCTCGTCATACGGTTGTACTTACAATGATTAGAGCAGGTATTGCGGTACCTTGCGCATGTGGTGTATTTCCATTTAATTTGTGTAACTGCAAATGCAATGTGAAGTCGCGTCAAACAGGAAACTACATAGTTGTCAGTGGCGTAACAACACTTTACTAAGATGGACAGTATCTGTAAAAAAGATTTAAATGAATGATAAAAAAGATCCAGAGGAAATCAGTCTTCTGTATGATTTCATATAGATGGCACAACTATAACAATGCACAACAAACGACTAGCTCTTTTTTTGAAGATAACAGCACTTGAAACTGTACACAGAGGGAATGTGTGTGAAAAGATTGAACCTCACAGCTCGGGAAAAATTTCTCTTGTTCTAGAGCTCAAATACAGCGAGTTGTATCAGGTGGATTTCAGGTCCTTTGGACGGAGCGGGGCGCATCATCCAGCCAAAGTAATGCTCCTAGTCCCAATGAAAACACACTTCTAAGATCCAGTGTTTGTCGTCTGTGCTCAAACAGTCTCCAATCTCATTCCCCTCCAGGTATGCTCAGATTTTCTTTACCCGGCGGCCAAGGTGGTAGTAGTAGGACATGGTCACCGACAGGAAAAGCACTCGGCTAAGGAGCAGCAAAATGGCAGCATTTGGTAGCATGCCCAACTCTAACAGGGTAAGAGATGTGACTAGAAAAAAAACAAAGAAAACGATTACATTTCAATGCAACATAAGACAACATTGTCAAAAAACATGATCCAAGAGTCATTTTGAAGGCAGACTTTTAAGGCCACTCATTAAGGCTAGTGCGATTAGGTTTGCAATTTGTGATTTGAAAAAAATAAATTAAGATTTCGCTCATTTTAAACATTTTCAGGTGCATTAACATATGGGAGAAGACCAAAATATGAGCTGCTAAACTCGTACAAGATTCACATGCATTTCAGAAAATGTTGGAGTCTCTAAACTACAAGGTCATTAGATTTTAAACATATCAAGAGTCTACGGAAACTGGAAACTTGTTTTGTCAGTCACATTTAACAACTTTTCTGGGGGACATTTTGTGAGGGAATGACTCATTTACAGAACCCGTTAAACCCTTAAATAGTCAATTTAAGACAGACAATGAAAAACGAAAGGAAGTACAAAAAAAAAGCAGTACAAGTACAAAAACGACTATGGGTCATGTGTCACAAAGGCTGTGAAACAACTCAGTCACCACAAGATGGCACTCCATCCTCACACAACAGTAGCAGTAACCCCTTAAAAAAATCCCTATTGAGGCTAGAGCATTTATATACAAACTTATAAAGGCATTAACATGGTTTATTAAATACAGTGTGGCGCAGTCACCTAAAAACTGGACGGCAAAGTAGCAAGCTTCACTGAGCAGGGTCCACTGAATGACGATTTTCTCAGACGTGTAGAGGCCGTTCCACATGATGAGGGATAAGCCTGGAAAGAGTGAAGATAAAAAAAAAGAAATCAAAAAATTGGCCTTTGGAGCATGGGAATAAAAGCAACATAACATGGACTCCCACATGTCCGTCCGAAACTAGCATGAGAAGAAGTTCCATGCGGCTGTGTACAGTCCCATGTACTCTCAGGGATAATTGGCTCATTGATTGTGTTAAAGGCCTTTGTGTCATTGATTGGAATAAAAGCCAGCACTCAATCATTCCCCGCTATTTTCCGGTTCATTTTGCTGCATTACTCTGGGATTTTCTTACAGCAATGGAAACGAGCTCTAATGGGCAGCGATGCCAGAGAGCTGATAGACTTTTGACCGGCCAAGACGTATTTGTGTGCATGACCAGACGCCTCTCTTTGTCCTCCGTACGGCACCTTGTGTTGTAAACCCTCAACCTTTTGCGATTGCTAATCCCCACAGCATTGTTGACATTTCGTATAAAATCATTCATGCCTCGCTGGCCGTGCTGTTTTGATTGTTACAAGCTTGATCAGATTTGTGCACAAAGCATTTATGAACCGTACCCTTTCCCGATTTGATCAAATAGGCAAATGAATATACAGGGCGCCTACTGTGTATATTCCCATTTCATCTTGGGTTGATGCCAGATAACCATCCTGACACATTCCTATCCACTTATCTCGACTTGGGGTGGGCACAAAGAGCATAGTTCTGTGTAAAAATACACAGCTAGGTGTGCCGATTATGTAATCCTATCAAGTACCAACGTTTCGCCTTTAACCGATAAATTGACCATCATAATTAGAAGCAGACGTTAATGTTTCACTGTACGCACATCAAATCTGCAGTGACGAGCTAAAAAAAAAATAATAATAATAAACTCAAGCCGTGGACCAACATGTGCATAGTTCAAACTCTTACTTTCCGGACTTTTCAATATCTCAATACAAGTACATAATTACACTGCATATTCCAAGGCACTCATCACCACTTCAAAATGCATGCAGACCATACATTTACAATCAGAGTACATCATTACATGTATAGGTTTGAATAAAAAAATACACCGGCCCCTCTTTCAGCCTTCTTAAACAGATCTCAAATGCCATCTCGTCCATAAAGTGGCAACCTGCCTCTCACTGCCACCATGTAGTGCCTCTTCACAGCGCCGTCACCAGCCCTATAATCACTATCCAGACGACTGACTCACCGCCGTGACAGACAGCCCTGTCTTAAACTAAAGCCATTAAAACGAACGTGCGCATCTTCCAAAGTCATTTCTCCACAAACACAAGGGCCCCAATTACCCACCTACCCCAGTCTACCCATTTCTGAGCAGCTGTAGGACAGTGATCTTGGCAACGGAGCAGAATAAGCGCAATTGAATGGGAGATCAACGAAGTACAGTAGTGTTCAAAATAATAGCAGTCCAACATGACTAACCAGATTATTCACAGTTTTTGGTATAAATAATAGAACTACATGGACAACAATTTACCAATAGGTGCAGTAGATTCTAAGAAACACAGACAGACCGAGCATTCATGGTATGCTCTTACTTCTGTGTTACATTATAAGTTTTTACTTCTTTCTGCTCTTTCTGCTTCTTTCTGCTCCTTTTCATTCATGCTAAATGCTGTTGTTGCATTTGTTTTTAAATGAATGAAATAAATAAAAAAATGAAAAAAATGAAATGAAAAATGAAAATAGTTGAATATTCAATTGAAAGGGGTGTGTTCAAAATAATAGCAGTGGGGAGTTCAATTGGTGAGGTCAACAGTTTGTCAGACGACCCGCAAACTCTGAATTCAAGCCACAGTCCACTCTGAAGACAGTGAAGCATAGTGGGGCAAGCATCATGATATGGGCATGTTTCTCTAACTGTGGTGTGGGGCCTGTTTATCGAATACCAGGGATCATGGGTTAGTTTGGATATACCAAAATACTTGAAGAGGTCATGTTGCCATAATGCTGAAGAAGAAATGCCCTTGAAATGGGTATTTCAACAAGACACCAAACACACCAGTAAGCAAGCTAAATCTTATTAAATCTAAATTAATTTCATATAGTGGCCTGCCCAATTCCCGGACCTTAATTCCATAGAAAACTTGTGGGGTGACATCAAAAATGCAGTTTCCGATACAAAACCAAGGAATTGTGGAATGTTGTCAAAGCATCTTGGGCTGGAATACCTGACACGTGCCAGAAGTTGATTGACTCTATTAGAACTGCTTCACATCAGTGTTGCATAAACTGTGGTCATACAACGAAATATTAGTTTATTGATTCACAGGAAAGCTAAATCCTAGGGGGAATTTCTTTTTATGTAGTACATAAAAGCTTGTAAAGACAAATGCAGACACTATTTTTTTGAACAGCCCAATGTTCAGAAAACCATGGGCAATGCTTCCAATGCATCGAAACAAATCTATTATGAAGATGTTATGCTTAACTAACGTTTTTAAACGCACTGCTATTATTTTGACCACAACTAACAGAAGAATTATATGTAGCGTGTAACAGCCCACGCAGTCAAGACGCATGCATGATCAGTACCGTGTCATGCCATCCCCCCACAGCGCCCCATGCTGTTTGCGGAGATAAAAAAGGACAGAGAAACGAAAGGGAAATGCGCTGGTATTCCCTGAATTTGTGCCCTCAGAGTGAACCGTCTTGTCAGGCAACCAAAATCGTAAAACTTGTATTTGTAGCCCTGAGGGACATTTTTGGAACAAGAACGTACGTGACGTGGAGCCCAATGAAAGAATAAGAGAATGTTCACAGAAAAAGTGTTGAAAGAGGCGGGTAATTTCATTTACATCTGTTCTCACAAAACTGATTGAGAATTAGTGAGACGCTGTACCTACTAGTATGCACCATCTAACCCCAACCCTGCTGCGTGTATGTACATCCATTACTGTTATCACTACTACATCACACAATATGGTAGGAATAATAATGTGATATTTGACTATTTGTCCTAAAAAGTTTAATCAAATTAGTGCAATGCAATATTAAATCACAGTATGTTCTATAAAATATCAATCCTAAGCAATTTATTTTTCATGATATTGTTTCAAAACTAATGAAATCAGGGCCAAAATTACGCTAAAATGGAATATGTTTAGCTCTAGTTCAGAGTAATTTTGGCCCCGATTTAATTTACCGAGCGCTTTTGTTTCAGGCCAATTCAGTCAAAAATGTGTAAATCCCAGTCAGAGAACAGATCGAGTGACCCTGTGATATATTGTGAATTCCTGAATATTACATCAACTAATATTGCAACAATAATTGGATTGGTCACCATAGATACACGGACATTTCCACTTACTTAGAGACAGTCTAAGCAAAATTAGTCATTTAATCAATCCTTAAAAACTATCATGTTTACAATTTGCATCGAACAACTCCTTTTTCACAGTGAACACATTAAAGTCAGAGATCATTCATCGCTGGCATTGCTCGTGGGTATGTTTTTTCTTCACTTTTCTCTTCCCATTCAGAGCTTTTCTGCTCGATCTGTAACAAGAATAATGACTCACTCAGCAGCGCTCCTCCGTACAGCCGAACAGAGAGGCTGGTCGTGGAAAGCTCCTCTTCAAACACCAGTTCATAGAGCTGGTTGGGAAACACCAGCGCCTGTGTACGATAACAACAAAACAACCCTGTCAAATCAAAAAAACAGAAGTGTCCTGTGGCCCTTCCCAAAAAATGGTCATACAGAACGGACAAAGTCTTCCTGTTTATTGGTGCGAGTCTGTGTGCCATAAACACTGGGGATATTCAGCTTTCTGGTCGTAAGTACTACAAAGAGAGGATTGTATCTATATTTTCCATTTAATACTGAGGCAATGACACACGGCTGTATTGTATTGTAAGAGTATAATGAACCATTCAACTTGCAAGACCTATGCAAAGTGCAGGGTGAGCCATTGTACTCTTAAAACCTTTGGCCGGAAGAAGTATGGATTGGATAGACTAAAACTAGAATATACACTGTAGAGAAGTCAACATGTTTCAGCAAAGACGCATAAGCATGTGCACATTTTTGCAGCAACGTCTTGTCTTTCCTTGTTTCCTCCTTCTCTTTTGTGAGGTTGCCGTCGCTAGTAGATCGACACCGTGGTTATTATATAAGCGGGGCTACTCTACATGAAGTATAAAAGGCGATATTTGATCATCTGTTTAATACTGTGACACTCTATTTTCAGTGTTCGTTTCTTTTAATGTTTTCATTAAAAAAAAATAGGCATTTCATTCATAAAAATTGCCCAAATTGTCTGTATTTTCAGCGACATAATCAAAAACAATGGATTTTAAACTTAATAGTTTTATCTTATTAATATATTAGCTACAAAGAATTTTCCCAGACATGACGATATTAGTGGATGTATACACACGTAAAAGATGAGTGAGCCCCGTGCTGTTGTAGTTACTGCCTGTGAATCGGCTCGCTAGGGGACAAAACATCATAAAATAAGCATCGCAAAGGGTGAGTTTGGCCTATATTTTCATCTGAAATTAAAACTAAGATGTTAAGGAAGGAAGTCTAAGTCTAATATCTAAGTTTTGACCTGCCATGTCTCACCTTAAAACACTAAATGAGGATGAAGCAAGTTTGTGGAAGTTTGGAGTTGTCCATCTGATGACACCAGTTGATGACTTTAAAGACTTCTGACTAAAATAAGACTAAATTAAGAAGATCAGATATTCCATTAGCCAATATGGCAATATACTCGGTCGCTCACTGAAACTGGAATTAATCATAGCCTGGTGACCCGATGGTGGCTTGTTCAGTGCTACCATGATGGCATAAGATGTAGTGGACACGTCCTCGAGCAAGATGCTTCAGAGCTCGTCTCCATTTGTGTACACGGATGTAAGTATGTGCGTGATGTAAAGGTCTCGGTGTACTCAATGCAGGTATGGAAAACGTTTGCACAATATTCAGATTTGCGCCTCTACCATGACGCACGCCACATTTGGTCTTTAGCGAAGATTCATTGACATTTTGAGCAGCAGATGGGCTGAATGCAGTACTTACCATCAAGGCCATAACCATAAAGCCCACAGCCGAGATAAGGATCCACGCCCTGTGAGGAAAACACACACATTTCAAACATCTTTCCTAACCCTCCTCATCACTCCTGATCCGTTTGCACAGCGCCCACAAGATGTTGATCTCTACTGGAAGTGCTACACAGATGACCTTAGCCAGTCTGTTAATTATATGAGCTGTTGGATGTTGAATAAACCAGCGGCTGAAATCTCACCTTAGCCCAACAGGCTCCCGGCCTGCAAACTTGATCTCGTTCCCGAGCATCTGACTGATCTGTGGAAGACAAAAAAGGGAGGGGAATAAATTGCAACAGCATTTCATTTTAACTGTGATCCACAGTGACAGCTGAGATCACAGTAGCGCGTAACCCAGAATGAAGCACTCTCTGTGGAGGAGTAATGTTTTCAGCACTGAGCGACTGAAAGGAGCGCATTAGAAAAGCAGCAGGGCCAAATGGGCACAGAAAGTAACAGATCTATTAAAATGCTAATTGCACACTATAAACATTTGAGCGACTTTATTATTTGGTCCAGAGTGAAGGCGACACAAAATTGCTGAATTTAAGTGGGAAACTAAAGGCAAAATAGCTTACTGAAAATTTGATTTGATACTGAAGATTTTTTATGTTTAGTTGCTAATAATATCTGATTTGCAAAAACAATTGTTACAACATTATGGTCGCTTTTTGAACAGAGATTTACAATGTAATAATAGATGGTGGTACATTTTTACCATAAACGGCAATCAAGAGACACTTTATACAGGACCTGATTGTTCACACATTTTTATGAACTTAAAGATGCCACTGTAGGTATTGCTTCATCTTTAAAAATGACTAAATGAAAACAATAACATCCACAACCGCGGCCCATCAGAAGTTACGCTTGCTTTAATCATGTGCACAGCTGACGGAGACTTCAGGTCCCATCAAACCACAACGGCAGTGCTTTCCTTTCAAGTCTTTTGTAGCTGCAGCAGAAACTCGTACAACACAGATAATCTAAAAATAAAATTTTGGTGTAGAAAAAAATAAATAATACAAAGTGCAAACAAGATCAGACATTCCTGTCTAGCACTGTTTACACAGAGCAGACTGTCAGGTGTAAAACAGATTTGTGCACGAGCAAGTTCCGCCTGAGTCAACGGAGAGAAACCGCTACATGATAAATGTAACGCCAATCATTATCTGCAGACTTGGCATTTTACAATTAGCAATGACTAACACGCATCGTAAAAAAATCATGAAGATGTAAACATCAACTGAATCTTCATCCATCTGACTTCATAGCCATAGGGGAAAAAAAGTTTTATTTAGACACAAAGACATGCTGAGCAGCAATCAATCCACTTTAGAAACTGTTATTTTTAGGACAAAATGTATATAAATGTGAGATTACTTCTGCATAGTTAAAGGAGACAACTCCCACCAAATAATCGATAGAAAGAGCAGCTGCTGAAGTATATGAATGTGAATGAGTTGATGCCCGATGTGATCACATGACCAGGTGAATCTGTCTTCCTCAGGGCTGTTTTTGACAGAAAACATAAATATTCATGAACGGCATAAGGAGTACACGGCGCATTGGAGGAGCTGAGTGGAGAGAGATTAGCAGAGAGGGAGAGAGAGCGCGAGTGAGTGAAGAAAGAAAACAGGAAAAGGAAGAATTACACAATGGAGGAGTGTGAAGAGATGCTTAATCACATCTGCTGCGGCTGGGCCTGTCATCAATCAGTCAGTCAGTCCGCTTAACGGAGTAAAACAACTCAACAAACCATGACAAATGAGAAAGGAAATTAATCTATCACAAAGGCAGCCCAATAATATAATTCAGGCCCGTCATTTGACAAATGGAGGATGTCATTTCATAACATAAGACCCAGGCAATACAAGGAATTGGCAGAATTACAAAAATGATATTAATTTGTTTATCTTTTTTTTTATTTGAGCATCTCAGTTTCACAATATTCAGCAGATGATAAAACAAAGCAGAAGAGCTGATACAATGCCCAAATGGAGTAGGCAGAAGCAAAAAGCTTGTAAGCGCCTACCCCCTTTCAAATTCAACAGCCACAACACCATTACTACTATCAGTTCATAATCATCTTTACTAAAGCTGCAGAATGCGTTATAAATGTGTGACTGGAAAAGCACAGAATAGCAGCCGCAGCATCCAAGTTCCTACATCCTGTCCTTCGTTTGTCTTTTTTTAATGCACAAAACAGAGAGGAATGAATATCCCCGTGTCATCACCATCAAGACTTCCAATCAAACACAGCATGTTGCATTTCTCTATTATTGTGTTGCTGTATTTGTATTGAGTAGAACCAGATATTATCCAGGTCTATAAAAAGGACTCAAGTATCATCTAGGACTAGGGCTAAAATAGAAGTTAGAAAAAGGGACTAATCCAAAGTAAGACCAAAACATGGATAAAATGTACAGTAGAATCTTTAACTGAAGACCAGAAAGCAGCAGGGGACCTTGAGTGCAACACGATGAACCTCACATCCTGGAGAGTGAGTAACATTGCTCTGAAATTGCAACCAATTGAAAACACACACGTGGACTGGGAGAAGGACAAGTTTGCTCCCCTTTAAGGTAGTCTTATGGAGGCCGTGAAAATAGGAAGCCACTGACCCTTCACTGAAGTATTTCTGCTGGAAACCGCCTTATCTCTGTACAGGCAACTGTGCAGGAAGACCCCGTCAGAGCAGCGTATCCTTCCTGTGTTTACTGGGAGCACGGAGACTGCACCAACTGTTTCCCCTCCATCCGAGGCTTTATATATGGCAACATGTTTGAATACCACAGGCTCCTTTTCACAAAGGCCTGTGCCAAGGATGATGAGAACAACTCAAGTATATCTCATTGTGAAAGAATAGGTGAACAATTACTATTTTGAGTCAACAATTCTTAAAGTCAGAGTCAGTCGGATATGACTACCACTTGTACTAAAAATACTGGCCATAGTATCTTAAGCAATTTCGAGCAACTACAAGTTAGTAAACTAAAGTACAAATCAGATCTTATTACCGTAACTACCATTCAGATTTTAGACACCCTTTTACCTCTACTGACAAAGGTTTGCAAAGTGAATGACATCCAGCATAAAACTTAAAGATGCAGCAATCTCTGAAAGAAAAAGCTCCAAAAACCTTTTTTCAAATTTACCAGCTGATCGAATGTAAAGAACCCAAAGCAACAAACTGAACTGTTCCTATTAAAAATGCAGCAGATGTTTGTCGAAGCTGCATGTCCCCGTTTTGAACAGGGCAACTGGGGTGATGCGCCCTCATTTGGATTTGTTCATACGAAGTCTGTGTTCTAAAAGCAAACAAAGTCAGCGGAGAGAGACAAGGGAGTCGTCTTCCCATCACAAACTATCAGCCACCAGCGTTTGTCTCGTTCGTTCTGTTCGAGTTCCTTTCTCCCACTTGTCTGATTAATATTTCAGTGCAGAGCAGGCTTCTCCGTCTAGGCCCTTCCTAATGCAATCTTATATACAAAATAAAGATGTAAAATGGGGCACGCTGCAGTCAAATGACGCACAGGGTTGTCTTCCCTCGTTGGGCAGCTTGTGGTCGTTACAGGCAGATTTTTTACCGTCTTTGAACACACACACACACGCACACACACATGCACACACAAACACACACACTATGAATAACAATTACAAGAGATGCAGGAGGGGTCCCGGGGGGCCAGCTACACCTCGGTGGAGCAGCAAAAGCTCAGGGGATTAGCTGATCCAGATTCAGCGATGCATAAGCACAACGCAATGGACAGTGTCTAGGTAATGAGCCAATTAACAGTCCATTGTAGCTTTTAGACAAAATCTATATCACTTTTTGAGGCTAATGAATCCCTCAGTGGAGTATCACAGAGGAACAGCCCGAATGTACTGAACAAAGTTTAGAGCTGCGCAAGATCAACATTTCTGCCGATCTCACTTTCAGCAGTCCAATCACATAAAACAGTTTAAAAAAATTCTCATTTGATCATTTAGCCGCTATATACATCATCTTTAGTCAGAGGGCTAATAAAGCTGGATTAGAGGGTTAGCTGTATAACTTTCTGTATAATATCTCATGGAAACATGCCCTTAGCGCATAACCTGCTCTGGACCAGGTTTATATACACCTTTGCTCCCCCCCCCCCAAATGTATAAAACAAAAATACTACAACCGTATTCACCATAGTTACCTTTAATTTTCTCTTTATTTTTTCCCCCTGTAATCTAATTTGCTTGGTGTATGAATGTACTGCAACTCTAGGTCTCTGCATCAGCGCTGACCGTTGTATCTTGGGTACAATCTGGGACAGGCCCTCAACCAACCCCAGAAATAAGCAGAAGATGAAGAAAGGAAGTTTAATGTGTGTTCAAACCTTTGATCGGTGCACTTCCCCATCGTCATCCTCCCCGCCGACTCCCAGGATCTTTCGACTTTTCAGGCGGCTGATCAGATCCGTCTGACTGTGCTTCTTCATCAGAGGAGGGTGAGGTTTGGATGCCATTGTGCACACACCTAAAAACAACAAGAGAGGAGCGCAACAGATGAGAGAGGGAATAGACCGACAGCAGCGCGGAATGTAGGGCTGCGTGGCACAAGGAGGTATTTTTATCACAGGATCGTCAGGGGGAAGATAGTTGCATTGTGTAAAACTTTTGGATAGTTGCGTTGCCAGGCTGTCAAGCTTTGGGCCAATCAGACACAGCAAATCAAAAGACAGAAATAAATAACAGAGATTTAACAAAGATTTTGAATCATTGCAGCTATTGTGTGTCTATGTCCATTTTATTTAGCAATCACTCATCAGGTTTGATTTTTCCCGAAACGTCCATTGGAACGACAATTTTCTGGTTGTCCATTCTATGATTCTCAAAGTCTACAAGTTAGTTACTCATGTACATCTTACAATGCCACAAGACTTTGATGAAAACTATGACATATAGCTCCAAATATGTTTGTCTCTCGTGACTCAATGCTAAATGTTCACCCTTCAGCCCCAGAGGTCAACAGAGCAGGTGGCAATCCACAGACTCCTAACTGATGGATGTCTACTGTACGGTGCGTATTGATCCAGTTACAGAGGAAATGAGGTGGTGCCGATGTCGGCTCGTACTGCAGTCTGTCCTAACCTTGGTAACACAGTACACGCACTTCCATGTGACCTTCAACTATGTCCATCAGATCACCATCTCTTTTTTACCCCTTCCACTTTTTCTTTTCTCTACGTCATCAGAGAAGGCTCTGCTTTTAGTGGTGCTGGTTGATTTGTTAGTGATGAAGATAGCAGGAAGAAAAGCAAGTGTAATCTTGATCATATCTTTTGGTAAGGCTGACGTGCTGATGAAATGCCTTATTTCCTGCGTGAGTAGAAGTTTAGATCTAGGCTAAAGATTGCACTTTTCAAAAGGTCCAAAGTCAGACTCCAGAACACACACACACAAAGCATGAAGCATTACAGGAGATTTATGAGCACAGAGAAGTTCCTGGATTTCTTTAGACATTAACTCAATGAATGTATTCAATACTTTATTTCGAACACAATATATAGTCCTACGTTTTAGTGTCTAAAAAGTGAGTTAAAGGGGCTATGTGGAGTTTGGCAGTTGTGTACTCGCAATTGACCTTTCGCCAAGCCCCGCCCCCCGTAGTTACTGTTACTACACCCGACAAACAAATGGTAAAACACGGGCAGTGCAACAGATTGCCATGCATGTCAGTGACCTTTTTTTGGAGCAATACCTCCGCGATATCCTCCAGATCGAAGCAAAAGGGGTCACAGTAGGCAGTGGAGGGATATATTCAAGATATTAAACTATCCAACAAAGGATAAAAGGACAACTATTGGCACTAAAGCTACAGACAAGTCTCCAGAAATATCAGAGAAACCTTCTGATCTCTTCCTTAAATGCAACAGCACCGCCTTGTGGACCAGTCGTGCTCTTGCACTGCCCGGTAAGCACCCTCTTATTTTTTTAGTATTTCTAAAAATAGGAACATTTCACCGTGCTTTTCTCCGGTGCGCTAAAGTTAGCTAACGCTAGCTAAACCTACAGGTGCCACAATGACAGACAAAATACACAGTACTTTTATCTTAAAAGGGAGACAAAAACACGTGTGACTGTAGGCTTGTAAAAGTTCACCACTGCAGTTAAAGTTACAGCTCCAGTTTGTGTAACGTTATGTGACTGTCAGTAACTAGAGGTTAGCATGCTAAGGTGTTAGCCTAGCGGCCAGGCCCTAGTCTTACCTTACAGCAGACGTCTGCTTGTTTATTTTGGAGACATTTAGCTGGGCATAGACCGTCCACATTGTTTGATCCATTGTAGGCAGTGCTCAGGTTGTGTTTTTGCTTTGGGAAGGGAAATAACTGGACTCCCCCTGACACACTCTTGTAGTACCTAGTGTCTGATTTACATCCTCCATAGGCAGATCACTTCACTATTTTGCTTCTTCTTCTTTGTCTGGTAGGGTTTTTGGTGGTTAGCAGTAAATAAAAAAAGTGCATCTGCTCATTGCTGGTATGTCCCATTGTTTTGCATTGGAGATCTGCGGCATGACGGACCTGGCTTCATAGCAACGGTTGCTAGGATGTCTGATTGGACAATTACCGTTTTGGGGCGTGGTTTTGCGAAAGGTCAATTGCCCCCTCAGGCCAAACGCGTAACTGCAGCCTCCATGATAAGCTCGTGCATGAGGCGCCACGATCAACAATTCAAAAAAGCCCTGAAAGTACGATAATTTCAGAGCGCCAGATAAAGTCTGGTTAAATGCACTGTCCCCGCTCAGCAGCGCTTCGCTTTCGCTCTGATCTGGAGTCAGACTTAGCCTCCGTATTCACGAAGGTATAATATCTGCTGTAAGAAGGAGAGACTGTCCCTGGATCAGTTTTACAGTTCCACTATTGCATTATTACTGCTTTGGTTTAGCAGGTCGTGTGTGTGCGTAATGTAATAAATGGGACAGTGCGTGGGGCTGTGTTGTAGTTAGGGGTGATGATATGAGCAATATTTTGCGCGGGTGCTACAGCGATATTGGCATATTTATAGTGT
This sequence comes from Proterorhinus semilunaris, assembly GCA_021464625.1. Classification (NCBI taxonomy): domain Eukaryota; kingdom Metazoa; phylum Chordata; class Actinopteri; order Gobiiformes; family Gobiidae; genus Proterorhinus; species Proterorhinus semilunaris. The sequence goes on along the minus strand of CM038356.1, from coordinate 21,743,640 downwards.
ACGATAGTTTGTGCTGAAAAATTATAGTTTGGAAGCTGTGTACGATATAATGGTTTTCAGAATCTGGCAACCCTGCGTCCTGGTCAATTTGCAGATTTGTAGGCATGACTTTACTGTTTTGTAAGATATTTGGACCAAATCAATTTTCCAAGATGCGATTCTTGCACAAATGCACAGCAAAGTGAATCGAGTGAAGCAGCCAAACAATACAGATAAACGAATAATTGACGTTTGAAAAAAAAATATATATATCATACTTTGTATGCATAAACGCAGGCCTAATTGTAATAAAATAATTCCACTGGTAGAAATGCTACTAGGAAGAGCCTAAATCGTCTCTTCAATTGCCTGGGCAGAATGTTAGTGTAGCTAACTCGTAAACTATATTGTAAACAGCACATGTCCACTTTCTGTAGTCGTTTCACTATTTATAAATCCGTGAACTGTCATGCTTATTTTGCGGCCACGAAAAGCTATTAGAAACATTATTTTTGCCATTGTAAATACAGCACCATTACCACTGTTACTACTCAAATGTTTTGTAGGTAGGGTGGCCATGGTTAACTGATTAACCGGTTAACCGTTAAAAATTGAGTAACCGAGTAAAAGCATTTTGCTCGGTTAACTGGCGTATATAATTTGCCGTTCCATTGAAAATATTTGTAATACATTTTTGCACCACCAGCGCGCTTCCAAACATTTGTTCACGAGAAGCCGTCATTCCGCGTGGCTAGCTAGTTTAACTTTTCAATATGAAGCGAGCCATAAACAGCACAGCATGGGAGCGCTTTACAACCGAGAATGACGGATCAATGACGGGGTTGGTTAGTGCGCACACTAATGGTTAACAATTACTGTTATTACTGACACTACTAATACTACACAACTTCTCTGTAGGTATAAAACCATTAGATCAACTATTTTGGTAACTTCCAAATGTGATTATTTTGTGATTGTTTCAGTAAAGTTTGTACAACATGCACGGACAGTCGGACACCGTTGTTTTGAAAGCATCAACACTTTTCCCCCACGTATTTAGTAATAATTTCTTACCTTTCAAGCAAAAATAAGCTGCGGGTCTTTTGAGAGATTCTCTTAACATTTTCCGCTGTTTACTCTGGTTCTTTGCCGATCAGACTCGACTTTCGCCTTTTTTGTCACACTCGAATAAACTCTTTGTTTCTTTTCGTTAGTTGGGGTCTGGGCTGGAGTTTTGGTCTCTTCTTATTCTCCGCTAAATCCATCCTTCCAAAGTTACCACTCGCTCTGCAGCGTCAGTATAGAGGAGATACAGCTAACGCTACAGCTAACGCTACAGCTAACGCTACAGCTGAGCGTGAACGCGCATGACGTCATTACGCATTACGCCGTTTGCTTGTTCGACCCGAGCATAGACTATTCATGTGACTTTACAGGATTATAGAGGCAATCGCTGTGAAAAGGCCAGGGCTCATTCTACTCACCAGGGCATTGCTGGAGCAGGTATGAGGAAGACATTTTAAATTTGTAAACATTTATTTGTGGTTAAACTTATGTATAGTCCCTTTAATGGTAAATGCTGCTAGTACGGTTATAAAAAGGGACTGGCTGCATTGTATTGGTTGTTTGCTGTCACTTGTTGACAAAGATGGCTGCCCTGTGTGGCTCTATTGATCAGCCTTAATGAATAGAGCCTGTGGATTCAGTGGGAGTAAGTAACGACGAACGAAGAGCAAGCCATCATCATTGACATAACAGTGAAGCCTCCACAGACAAACTGTACCCGCAAACAAAGATACAGTGTGCTCAAAGATTGATGTTTTTCTTCTCACAGGGTTAATCGGCATCGTGTAGTACAACAACAATTATTGAGCTGTTCGGAAGAAGAGGAGAACACCACTCAGAACGCATACCGCAGGGGGAAAGAGACACATAGTTTAGTTAGCTACAGCCTATCTGATAATAAACATCCTGCAAAAGGGTGCTGCAGCTTTGGGCAAAAATGCAGGTCAAAGTACTCCCACTGCACTCTAATTATTGATGCCCTTTACAATCATCTGGATCATCCATGTTCGGTGCAGCCCTATGAGGCAACTCCGGTTGTGATATTGGGATACAAAACCACTGATTGTGTTTTTTGTCATTGGAGCTGGAAATGCCCACTCTCACTCATTCGATTAGGTCTCAGCACTTCAGACATTGGAGGGTCAATAAAATAAAACTGAATATTGTATCTATGTATTTTAGCTCGGTCTTTCACACCAAGACCTTTTCCCTTAAGACTGTTTATGTCCATAAACTAGGACATTCTCCATTTTCAATGTCCATAAACTAGGACATTTTTCATCTTAATTTTCCATGATCATGGAAAATTGAAGAGAACACAAATCTTTTTATACACTTATTTTTTTTCTTAGTATTTTTTGACAGACAAATTGTTGGAGCTGGAACTCAAACCCACAGAAGCAACGCCACACAATGACAATGACTTATATTTATCTGTTACTAACTAAAGTGGCTGGTTGACAGCAAGTTCTCTCACTGACAAAAGAGTTTCAGGGAGCATGAATGTAGTCAGTATTCAGGCTCATGCAGTCAATTGTTGCACTTTCGCAGGGGTTGTAACTTATAACAATGCTTGTCCCAGGCAATGGCTCGAATTATGAAGCCATTAGAGCCTCATGAATGCTGGCCAAAAGCAATAACATTACGAAGGATATTGGCCTGCCCCACTGTGTGCCCATCAGCTCAGCAATAAGCCAGTAAATACAACAGACAGCGTTTCTATTCATAGGCATCGTCATTTTTTTTCCATCCCACATCCTCACATACCCCTGCATGTCGCCCCCTATGCATCTTCCCACTAGAGCTTCTTGACTGCCAAAGTGATGCTGAGGCAGTTACCTAGCAACCACCAATAGACCAATCGTTACTTTCTTATCGAGAGCACCTTTTTGATGATGGTAAGCACCTCTGATGACCAAGGCTATGCTGGAAGTCAAGAGCTGGTCCAAGGCGTCTTACTTGGACCTACTTGGCCTAGCAGGTGATATTCTGGAGGATACTGAGAAACATGATGAGTTTCGAAAGCTGTGACTGTGGGGGCTTGGCGATATGGCGCGGAAATAAGATTATAACAGTGGTGCAGATCGTAAAGGGGGTCGTCTTGTTACCGGAGGGTCGGCGGTTCAAATCCCGCAGGCGCACATTTTCGTTGTGTCCTTGGGCAAGACACTTCACCCACCTTGCCTCCAGTGTCTGCGACATTGGGGTATGAATGAGAGAGTAAATGGGTGAGAGGTTCTTTTGAGTGCCTAAAGCAGGTAGAGAGGCGCTATATAAATGTGACCATTCACCATTTTATATTTTTCTTCATGTTGATCAGTCTTGATTTGGGATTCAATGTTATGCATTTTCAAAACAAATAAATATAGCTTTTGGTAACATTCATAAAATACAAAGACATAAAAAAACAAAAACAAAAAAACTGATAATCTGAACATAAAAAATTACGCATCACACTGCACTCCCCTTCAACACACAAAGGTTCCAATGAGCAGAATAATATCTGAGATAGATTTGACTGGCTTCGAATTTGATTAAATGCCCCAGTAATAATATGGGACGACACTAGACAGACTGATTGCTATAATGCACAGCGGAAAGTGGCACAAACATGCTTCTAATATGAAGCTGAAATTTAAGTGCTTTTGGAAAAGTAGGACCTCATGCCAGGTCATCATCTTCCAATTCAACTTTTTCATGTCTCCCTCAGAGCAAATTGCCTGGCAATCAGTTTCTTCCAGTTCAGAACATATTAGACCAAGGAGTTTACGTTGTTGACTGAAAAAAGTCCACCATAAAACTTAAAACTGTAGTGTTAAACTTTAGACTCATGATATACTGTATATGTCCATTTGTTTCTTAATTTAATTCAATTGTAATTTCAATGCTTTAAACTTCAGGACCAAAGATTTCCTCCTTCCAATAACAAACCATGTGCTCTTACAGACACAGGATTGACAATAGACACGGCGATTAAATCATGATGATTGAGACTATGATCTCCATTTATTTTCAATGGTTGCACAGCCCTACTTGAGACCAACACTTGGGACAAATTGAGACCCCTTGAGGATGGATTAAATACATCTACAATCAAATATGACAATTTATATTCAGTGTCCCTTTCCAAAACTGAACCTTTTGTAGATCTAACTAGTTCACTCTTGTATAACACACTTACATCGTACTGGTCCTTAGACATTTCACTACATACCAGTTGAAACAGCCTTAAAATGTTGCTTTGACACAGTGTTCCTCTGCACACTGCCAATGTTTTTGCATCTCTGTATGTGTGGTAAACAGAAAATCAAAGCACGTCCAAGAGTGTGGGTGAGGACAGGTCGTTTTACCTGAAGGCAAGAATCACAAAGCTAAAAACAAGCTAACAGCACCATGAGACCGTAGCAACATACCACGCCATCTCTGCTCCTTGGCTTGGTGATAAAACATGTGCTGGTGAAAGGAAAAGCTGCTAAAGAGAGGAGACTGATATTATTATTGGAGAAGTGAGAACTTCATGTGAGAATTCTAGACTTCAAATGTTCCATAAAAAAAAAAAAAAAAAAAGAAAATTAACAAAGCGCTTTCCTGGCTGTCGACAAGCAACTGCGAATAAAACGTGTTACTCAGAATAAAAAAAAGCGCAGCTCATCTCCTCTTCTCCATAAATAACAGAACACAGATGTCCAATCACGCCTTAATCCCCCTGTCGGCACTATGTTTAGGCGCCGGGAGCAGATAGCATACAATAACACCTCTGCGTGCCAAGCTGTACAGTCCAGCGAGTATCCATCCTCAATGAAAAGCCCCTCTCCGGTGCCCACTCGCTACGATTGACTGACTGAACCAGTACTATATCCACACCGGCTAATGCAATGGTATGGATTTGTCACTCCTTTGGGAACAATGAGGCTTTTAAAAGAGATTCTTAGACCTGAACACACAAAGATAAAGTCTCCCCTCTCAGATGCTCACAGGGGAAAACCCAAGCGTAAATCCCAAGAACTTATTGGGTCTGGTTACAACCAGACCCAATTAGTTCTTGTTAGGCCTGGCTGTCGAATAAAACATGTAATTACTGCTCAGATGAACATTTCCAGGGCCAATATTAAACTGTACTGCCAGGACATTGAAACAGGAACATATTTCGGTCTTATTTTTTAATATAGTATTTCATTCATTCACATCCCATTTTCATCCATTGCTGACAAACTGAGAACCGCAAATTTTTTTTTAAATAATATCCTTGTGACCGTTTGTACTGATTTCAAATTGCTGGCAACAACTTAGTCCACCAAGGGAATCCTCGTGCTTAACAAAACCATTCAGTGCCACAGGCAAGCGCGGATTTACTTTAGCACAGCACTCTACTTTTTTTAGCCAAACACAAGAAAAAAAAGGCTTACTTCATCCTTGATATTTGTGGACTGCCCACAGGCTACTTCTCTTATCCTTGCCTGTCATTATGAAATTACCACACTCAAGCTACTGATGCAGCTTCAGGACACTTCCATTGTTTGTTCCACTGGTTAAAACAAATGGAAGCGAAGAAGATGAAAACATGTCCAGAATTTGTAAGTACTTTTGTAAGTACTTTTTATAAGAATAGACCAAATTATGGTCTATTATTGGTCTACTTAGGACTCAGAAGTTTCAAAATTAGTCTGCAATCAGCTAGACATAAACTGATGTAGTGAAAGCAAACAAAGACCTGAAAGGAATGGGGCAGGTGAAGAATTTAGACTTTCAAAACCTTATGACAACATTGGGTGGGATGATCAAGTTCTTCAGAAAGAGACAAACTGAATTGGCAGGTTTACACAAACATGGCAGAATATGGGATCTCCAAGTCCATAGCTTTGTCTGTAGAAAGAATGACACTGCAGTCCCGGTCATAGGAATAATGTGCCAAGTGTCTCAGATTAATACCGTACAACCATCTGGGGACAGCAGAGCAGTGGCAGTGGAGTTTCCCTGACTAATGCTCACTCATTACATCACAAGGCAGCGAGCACCAAGGGAATTTACCCTCCTGTTGGCCGACTTTCTCCAACTCAGTTATATAACACGAGCTTTACTGCAGTTACTTCTTACGACCTCGGGAGACTTGCAATTATGTTGAAAGGAAGCTCAATCTCAGCAGTGACTGTAGCAAATTCCAGAGCATCCAATCATAAAAGTCACTTGTTCAAATCAGAAAGTACTGTATATCTGAATGGTTCCCAGAAGGCGAAATATCGCATTGGAAATGTAGCCTTATATTTTAATGCTTATGGTCATCTTCTATGCATTTGAATGCTTAATTTAGCAGAGTTTTATATGAAATTCCGTGACAGATTTATCTTATTTTGTGGAGCAATGGAAAAGCAGGAGGTCAAGCACATGATCTCTATGCAATACAATACAATCAATAGCTATACCAGGAATGGCATGCAACATAACAATATCCCAGGCATATGATAAACTGGGCTTTTAAAAAAAAATTATAGCACTGAATTAAAGTTTTTATTAACATTTTTGTGATTAAATGCATGAAAGATTTCAGCTTGAAACCATTTATAAGAAGACACAACATTTCTTTATTATGTTGTCTTGCTGTAGGCTTTTTGTTCAAGACATAATTCTGAGCCCTGTTACCGCATCCTCGTTGTGGAGTCTATAATGGCCGGTTGGTTGTTTTGCTTCAATGCTCCGTTGTGGCCATTATGGATAATAACTGATTCAACAGCGCTGCAGTCCAGCTGGGTCTCCACAGACACCCCGCCAACACTTCATTTCAGAGGAGGCACCCCTCGCTTTTACTAAAAATAGGGTGTCACAAATGAAAACGGCTGATCTTGATGTAGAACAAAATGCAAAAGAGCTCGGCTGTGATGGCTTGTGGTCATTTTGTGAAACCTATGAGGCGCAGGGTAATTTCACAGCGTTTGAACGACAGGTGGCTGATTATACCATCTGTTACTTAGGGCTCAAGCGGGGCACAGGAAGGCGGCACAAAAAAGGAACTGGCACAACGGCTAAGCAGTGTATTGCAAAGTAACTCTTCACAACAGGAAACAAAGCTATGCAATCTAGCATTCTTAATGGCAACTTAAATGTGTCGATTGAAAGGACTGTGAAAGAATGTGGATCAAAGAAGCATGCCTCTGCATAATAGTTTACATTTTTGATTTATTGGAACAAAGCTATTTATGTGTTAGTGCACATACAGGAATATATTCTTGGTTACAATACCAATTGCGATAGACGTCCAACTTGCCCTTCACATGTACCCATTTCATCATTGTCCAGAGCTCTAGTAGCAACAACAGGTGGGTTAGGGTATGTTTTTAATGCGTTTTACACTGGAGAACAAACTTTACGTGGCTCAATCCACTTATAGTCCCTTCTACTTACATTAAAAAGGGGGTAAGGTCTAGCGACCTGGCAACAAATAAGATCTGTAGTTTTAAAACTTACAATTGGTTTAATCATCATAAAACTAAAGCCAGGGAAGTCTGCATACCACAAGGCGAACACTCTAAACCAAATCGGCCACAGCTGTTTGAGGAAGTTTATGAAATTATTCAGAAGTGCCTTTTCAAAGAGAGAGAAAAGAAACGGCTTAAAGGCGAACAATGAAGGCAGGTTAACGGTGGCTAATGCTAGCAGTCAGCTGTGAGTGAAAAAATCTGCTTGCAATCGTGTAATGTCGTGAAACAGTTAAATCATGCTTGTTTCAGAGGACTGTCTTGTCTCTCCTCTGGAAAATCAGCAACCAACTGTCTGTTTGCATCACCTTTTTTACCCGCTCAGCTCACTTTGGCCGAGGGGGAAACTGTTCTAAAATAGTGCCTGGTGGTATGATATGAGCTGTTACTTGGGGGTTCGAACGGACCTGAGGGAGGCCGGCTCTGTGGGAGGCACAGGCTTGGCAGTGTCTGGTTCTTCCACTTAGGGAGCCATCTCCATGTGGCATGCTCCGTGTGAATAATTCTGTGCAGAATCTACAGAGACGTGGTGAGATAAAGCCAAGCAGAGACGCGATGAACACATACCGCTATAACAGAATGATCTGCTCCACAATCTGAGCGGGGAACGGCCCACTGAGACAAAAGGACAAGAGCATGGTTTCAAGTCAACAACACATCAAAAATTGTTTTTTTGTGTGTGTTTTTTTTAATGAGGCTGGGAGAATAACGCTGTTCCACTGTATTAACACAGTAATCAGGACAGGCACGTATGACAAACAGGGCTAACTTTGGTGAGCTTTTGGCTAATTAGCTGGATAGATTTTAGATATATTTTCGGTCAGAACATGAGACAGCCTAATCACCACATGCATCACCTGCGTCGACCACAAGAGCTGCAATATTGGATATTCTCTGACCCGTTGACAATACATTGAATTCAGACCCCTGGTCTACCCTCTTTAAACTTTAGGTTTGTCCATTTATTTTGGAAACAAAAAGTGCATTTTCAGTCCATTAACAGGTGTCATAATGAAAAAGTGACTCCACATGTTATGAAGATGTTTGGTGTAGTATCCATTACAATTATAAACAGAGCGTATTCATTTCCATTAATTATTGACGTTCTCATTATGCCTGAATGAAAATATATTGAGTTGAATTACAATGCAGGCTGAAATGCCAGGCACTTGTTGTGCGGGGAAACTGTGAGCCCTGAGAAATGAAATGACATGACACACAGCTAATAGTTATTAAGAGATGCAGCTCAGTCTGCACCCAATTACCCTCCACAGGAATTTAAAACTGTTACCACAGGCAAACGCTAATGCGATGGCATGACGACATGACCAACGGCTTAAAGTACGTTGCAATATAAATGATAAAAGGCATGGTTAAAATGCAGCCATTCATATTTGGGGTAAAAAGTCCTAATCCCAAGTGTTTTAAAGCTAAATCTATATGACATAGGTTCAACTGGGATCTGTGTGGCAAACATTGTGTGGCCGCCTAATATAAGTGGATTATAATGTGTAATGTCATATTGGCACGTTGAGGCCGCAGAAGTGATTAGGCGCTGCAGATGAATGTCTGTATTTGAGTTGTGTACTTTCTCTCCTGCCACGAGGGAAAGTCAATATAACCTCAGCTCAACTCATTTTGTGCTTTGTAATATGTTGTTTCATTTGCTGGGTATCTGGGACTTCGATCAATATGAAATTAGATTATTGTGATGTTTTGTAGATTAATGAAGAGAAAAGACACTCTGGGAAATGCAAAAAGTGAACATAACTAAAATGAATTACAGTTAATGAGGCTTGAAACTAAAAAGACAAAACAAAAGTGGGTGTAAGAAAATATAGATTCTGAAAAATACCAATTCATTGCCCAATATGGTATTCACTTTTTAAAAATCAAAATATTCAATAAGAAATAATTGATGCAATAATTGATTTGATATTGCACCTAAATAAAAGGTTTTTTATATGCATAGCCCAAGTGCTTTTCTTTTTTACCCAGAGAAAAGCACATTGTTCTGGTGCAACCTTGAACACCAAAAGAGTTTTGGCCCTTTAAATTAGGCATAGTTTTATATTTTTATGTTATTAGAGGCTGCACAGTGTTTCTCTGTTACGTCCCTGCAGCATTTACTCTCCCCACTCTGCAGTACGTCTCCAAAGCCAAAGCCTTTGCTCTGCCCGATCCCATCAGACCTCGGAAACTAAGCAGGGCCTGGTCGGTATCAGTCTACCCCAGGGCAGCTGTGGCTACAATAGTAGTAGAGTGAATGAATAATGCAATGTAAAGCGTCTTTGAGTGTCCAAAAAGCGATTTATAAAAGTAAAGCATTTTTATTATTAAAGGAATAGGCCACCGTTTTTGCATACTGAGATTATGTTCTTACCTGATTTTAGACGAGTTGATGCGTACCGGTCTGGTCTTTACGCGTGCGCTCAGTCACGCAAAAACACTGAACATGTTGTTAGCATTTAGCCTCTCCTCCTCTCCTCTATGGACCCAAACGGGGTTTAGTTAGAAGCGACCAAGCTCTTCCAAGTTTTCCCTATTAAATACGGTTACACAATTCAAGTAATTCGGATAAAAAGGGGTACTATATTGTAAGGCGTAATAATACCTTAGGAGCACTTCGACGTCCACGCAGTAAAGTCAAAGTGCTCCAAAGGTATTATTACGCCCTTACAATATATGCTAACAATATGTTAAGTGTTTTTGAGTGACTGAGCGCATGCGTAAAGACCAGACAGATACACATCAACTCGTCTAAGCTCAGGTAAGAACATATCGCTGTATAAGAAAAACGGTGGCCTATTCCATTAAGATCAGGCTGCAAACTGCAAACTGGCCTATTATAGAATAGCTGAGATGTGTGCCATGTAGCATGTCAAATCAAGGGTACTCAAGTACACTTTTGTAATGAAGGTGATTTTCCTCATGCTGTTTGAAACTTCTATGGAACAGAATGATTCAGTGGATTCTTAAATGTTACATAACCTGTGGCTGCTTTGCCAGACCATATTGCCACATGACCACGTCACACCTGTCCTGACTATTGAATAAGACTGGGAGCCTGTGCAGGACTTTTGTTGTTTGTTTTCTGTTCCATCCAGCCTTACACCTTGCATATTTATGCGACACCGATTCCTCACAAGCCGAGACGAGCCTTGCGTTCAAGCCCAGCAACACCTGCTGGAGGTGCCCAGGTCATACTGCAAACAGTGGGGTGATCATGCTTTTGCTGTGTTAGGTCCAAACGTTGGAACTCGTGGCCCATTGAATAAGGTGCCATCACAGACCTGCCTTTGTTTAAAGCAAAACTTAAGACTCACCTGTTTAGAAAGGCCTTTGACACATACTGGTATTGTCGCAATTGTTGTATATTTGATAACGCTCTGTTACTTTAACTGTAAATTATGTTTTTACAATCCTATTATTGTGTACTGCTCTTTGGTTATTGTAAAGCGCTTTAGAAATAAAACTCATTGATTATTAAATATTTAAAGAGGCGCCTTGGTGGCTTGAAAGAACTTCATGAAGTTATTAAAATGATGGTAACCGGCGTCTACTATGGTGTGACTCTAAAAATAGTATAGTGATGATGAATCAGCTACATTTTCTAAAAGTCTGTAAAGAAATCTACACAGATACGTACATGGACTACACTGTAATGTAATAAAGTTTTGAAGCATGTGACTAAAATGTTCAAAGTCTTTAACGTGTAATATTTACAATCTGTAAAACATGTGTCGTTCAATAAAAAAATAAAAACACATTGAAAAAACAAGAGATAATAATAAAAAATACAGAACAAAAAGGTGACAATGATTTTGACTAACCCTATACCGATCTTAAACTAGAGTATGGGTATTTGAAGGTTGTAACTTGGTTCCTCCGTGTCCCTCCTCCTGACTGTGGCACCTGGTTGCTAGGCTGCCGTACTCTGACGACCAGGGCTCGATTTGCGTCACAGAGGATCTCTCATGCGGAATTAATTGCCTGGTAAAGGTCAAAAAAAGAGACCCTTGAAAACGCAACAACTTGTCATTTACACACGGGGCAGGTAACAGAACACACCCTCAACCTACACTACCAGAGCACATTCAAGACAGTGTGTCTGATAATCCTGTCCGGACTATTCCAGGCAGGAGAGCAGAGGTACTGCATGCACCAGCATGGACACAATCATTGGGCAGTAAGCAGTAAGTCAATTACCATTCAACATAAAGTGAAGATTTAAGGCTGGAAACACAACCTGCATTAAAAGGTATGGACGAGGACTTTATAGACACTATTTTTGTGGAGTAATTACAGTATGTACAGTACAGAACATACATAGGGTAAAAGCATCCTGCCTATTTGGGGAAGACACATCTTGTAATATCTTGTGCATTGCCTCCTGTCACTATATCACAGCACCTAATGTCCTGTTCGTATGGTACAGCCCAATTGGCATCAGCCATTGCAGATGCAATGACAGAAACGCTCAAATCGATCTCTCTCATCAGGACAGCAGACTCTTCCCTCTAAGACCTCTTTGCACTACAGCAGCGCATGCACAAACTGCTCCTGTTACTATTCAGACTGATTACCATCACACAGAAACACAACCAATGATAAACACTTGCCATGTCAGAACATCTATACAAGTATTGCATTTTCTATTCTCTTAAAAGTCCCAGCCTTGCTCTGCTGTCTGCACATGAGACACATTGACCCTAAACTGGACCTAGTAATTACAGCAGGCCTGTCATCAGTGGACACACACACACACACACGTCTATAAAGAAAAGGATGACATATACAACAACTTTTGCTTTCTTTAGGAAGTTCACTATTGCCTGCAGCATCAGTTGCTGCTCTTGCAGAGAGAGCTAATAAAAGGCTTGTTTGTCTCCAGTGAATTAGAGCTTATAGGTTTTTTAATAACTTCAGAGTTTTGAATTTCCTAGATCTCTGACTGAGGCTGTATGTTTCGTACATGCCCTACAGGCCTCTGAAGTGGGATCATCACCTTTCAAATCATAAAAGTAAGACTTGTAATTAAGTCTCAACAGCCACAAAGTTCAAAAGAGGGCACATACTGTATGCTTCACTTCACTGCAATTTGAAATCATTAAGAAAGCTCAAGCCAACAACATTTCACTTATCTTCACAAAGATATAGGTCACACAGTTGACTGAAATTCTATTCATATATTTCATATATAAAAAAAATACTGTGTCTGCCAGTTAAATCCTAGACGTTTACTTTCTGAACAGATCCAAATGCATGCATCAATACTCATTTTTGGATATGAGAATGGTGCCCCTCGGAGGACGCAAGTTCACCCACGCAACTTGCTAATCAGGTTTCCAGTGAGCGCCACAAATGCCATGAGGGCTCGGCTGAGTTTACACAGAAACAAATGAGACTCAACCTTGGCCAGAGGCAGATCAATCCCTGCACAGGGCACAGGGTGGCTGACGTCCAAACACCACAGGCCACACGACTAATCAGCAAAAGGTTCTTTTGTTGTGGTCTAGCCCAATTAGATTCTGTTTGTGTCCTTCCTGGCACTAAATTGTCAATGTGATTTCTAAACTTATTTCCAAGAAAATCAGTATAAATCCCCCAAAATAGTGTCACCAAATTCAATTTAATTCAGGACCAAGACATGCAGTGCAACTGTCAAAATAACTAATAAAAAGGATTTTTCAATCACAAGTTTCTGCTGGAAAAAAAGCACATTTTATTTTATTGATACACTGTTAGGAAAAGAGAAAGGAATAAAAATGTATTTGGGGCATATTAAAATGCTAATTGGTCCAATAGGAGTCTGGTGTTAAGTCATTGAATACCAGACTTGCAGCAGCTTTACAAAAGAAAATCTTTGTAAAGCTGCTGAAGCTTTGGAAAAAGAGGCCAAATACAGTCTGCTCCTCAAAGGGCTCCCATTACAATATGAAGTTCCGTCGGTCTGTCTACAGCACACAGCTAACTGCATCAGGACTGCACATGTTATGAGATTATAGTGATGTTGCATTAGACTGTATGTCGAGAGCATTTTCAAGTATTCAAATGCATTCGCCAAAGCTGCTAATCACTTGCACAAACTGCAAGATATTTAACTGGCATACATACATACATTATATACATTAAAGTGCAATTATTATACGGTATATATATATAATATATATATGGGAAGGACTTACCTATTTTCAACGGCTTGATTTTTTTGGAGTTTATTTTTATTTGATACAAGAAGAGGTACACATTCCTAACCTTCCCCATACAACCATGAGAAATAAGCAAGTCCCAGCTGTTTTATATGACATACAAATGACACTCTTCCTGTGTCATTTGTATGTCAGGAGGACTTTACCATGTTTGCTGGTGAAAAGCAATAACATTATCCCATCAAGAATAAAGCCATGAACACCTGTCACTCACAATAAAAAAATATTGGCCTCTGAATTGAGCAAAAGTAAGTAATTTATGGAATTACTTGTGACACATTGTGTTGTTCAGTGGTATTTTCTTTCACCGCTGTTTGTGACAAGCTGGTATCACCGTTGCCTTTGTATAATCTGAATCCAGCTCCGCATATTCTCTGAAGCTCAGATTCAGAGCGGTCAATGTCATGTCCTCGTTCGTTTCTATGATGTTGCCTGGTTTGGGCTTTACCTTGTCTCAGTGTAGCTGGCTTGTGTTTGGCATTTAAGACAGCGTTCACAGAATATGAACAGAACTTTATGGAATATGAACCCATAAAGTGTTTTAGTAAGTCTGTACAAAGCTCTGCTCAGTAATGAGTGTAACATGCAAAACTGGAAAAAAAAAAAAACAAGTGGTTCTTTGACCAGGTGTCCTCGGGAGCCTGTTGTTTGGGCTCCCACATCGGCTTTGTGTTAATTACCTTCCGTGCTCTCTCTCACACTTGCATTGTCCCGGTTATGAATTACAAGCCACTGCATACTTATTTTTGAGAGCATCAAAATAGACGCTCTCACTCACTTCTCCAATCTTAACCACCCCTACAGGAAGTCACTTAAGGGTCATTGTTCCAGCAAGAGCGAAGAGGCTGTAATGCTTCCTATAATCAAATCTCTGGACATGTTAAATGAACTGAACAGTGGAACAGAGGAGGGGTTGATGTATAGCTACATTGCTGCACAGTAAAGTATTTAACCATCCATCCATTTTCTTCCACTTGTCTGTTACCGGGTCGTGGGGCAGCTGTTGAAGCTGCCCAAATCACATTCACCAGCCCCCTATGGCTCCTCCTGCAGGTGGTGGGTCCACAGAAGGACGGCCTCACGATTCTAACCAGGCCTAAGGTCGCTTATAAGGGGCTTCTGAACTGCTCTTTGTCTGATCTGTCAACTAGGCCATGGGAGACCCTACCAGGGGCACAAAGCCCCCTGACAACAGAGCCCCCAGGATCATTCGGGCGCTCAAACCCCTCCACCACGTTAAGGTGGTGGTTTGAGGTGGGGCCTTGTATTTATAACAAGGATTCATTCATTCAACAGAGACTTCCAATATATTTTTCACATCATACTTCATAATGGTGTAGCACTATTTAAAAAAAATTTACTAAATGACCCTGAGGAAACGTAGATTTTCGCTATTAATGTGAGCATTAGGAATGTGACAGTATTATACTTCTATGGATGAAATTTGCAGTCATTGGTTTGTGGAATAGCTTGTGCAAAGTAGCGAAAACAATAAAAAAAGCAAATTCATTACTCGAGGCACTCGAGTAATGTAGCAAAATAAAAGTCCTTTATTAAGAATGGACCAGCCTACGCGTTTCGACCGTAACAGGTCTTCGTCAGGGCATGTAAAATAGATCACAGGTGTGGAGATTTATACAAGAGGTCACGTGACCAAACATGTCACGTGATCAAACATGTAACGTGATCAAGAACAAAAGCAAAAAACAACAAGGGCATGCAGATAAAAATATAATCAATTGTCCTGGCCAGGACTAATGCAAGAGACCCAGAGAGATAGCATGAAGTAAAATATGACACTATGTCCACAAATGGATTTGGTATTATACTTTTAAAATGGTCAAAAGATTACCTCAATGCATATTGACTGAATATCCCGCTGCTATAGTCAAACGTTAACTCTGTGGGAGTCTTTTATGGTATTAATGTGTGGAGTCAGTCAGGTAGAATTCCTAGAGTTGCCATTTCCCTAATGGGACAACTACAGCCTTTTTTATTCTGCATTCAGTTGCGGTCAAGGTCAAATTAAATAATAGCAGTACGGTACTATAGGTTTGAACAGTCTTGAAAATTACAGTTGCAATATTTAGCAAAAATTTATAAATCTGAGACAATGGAAGCCTTGATTTTGTGATAAATTGTGGCTTCTTGCGACGTGGATCTTGTGTGAGCCAATATTAATAATTTAGTATAATATTTATATCATATTCTATTGAAATACATGGTGTAATCACGTCAAGATTAGCACTACAATATTGCGACAAAGCTTAGCCTCTAAGCCCCATTAGTTACGGCAACAAACTAACTCAGGTTTCTGCAGAGCTCATTCTAACAATAATTGTGCAAATAGAAAGAGAGCTCAGAGGGAATAGGGTGTACCTACTGGGAGATAATGCTTCCATCTCTGTCAGGGCTTTCAGGTTCAGGTTTTCTTCTCTTTCTGAACAGTGTCCCTCTGCTGAAAGGTTACGCGGAGGTCAGCTAACCTGAGAACTGCAAATGTTACATGTGGTTTAGGAGCTGCTGCTCACTGGAGGACGTTTCATGTCCATGTAGCAGCAAAACAATACTAAACCTGATACCAATACAATATTAAAAACACTGCACCATGGCTTACCAAATATAAAACTATATGAAGAATACTTGATAAAAGATGTCACTTCGTATTAGGGCCGGGCGATTTTGGAAAAACAATAATCACGATTATTTTCCCCATATTGATCGATCTCGATTTTCGATTCTATTTCTTTGTTTGAAAAAAAAAGTTTTCCCCTTCGAAGGTAAACTCTTCATCCCAATGCGCGCGTCCTGTTCCTCTGACAGCGCCCGCGTGTTTCTGTTTTGCCCATTAGATGTTTACATGTAAAATCACCAGGTCCTCTCCTTATTGCCGCATGTGCCATGCTCCTGTGCTTCCTGTTTGTTTGGGCCAAGTGTTCCCTGGGATTGACCTGACAGGCGATGCCGCATTGCGCCATCCATATTTTTTTTCCAGACTGCGACAGGATTGGCCAATTCTCCTCGATTAAAACGCACCACAGGATTATTGTGATCAACCTTTACTAAAATCACGATTAGATTAATTGCCCAGCCCTACTTCGTATTCTTTCTGTCAACACTAACACAAAAGTAAAACAAAAAATACTTACGCAGTGCTGAGGTTAGATGTGAAGTTTTCTTCTTTCTCCAAACCGCTGCTGACCAAAGGTAATGAGTGTCCAATGAGCAAGAGTCACGATTTTTCCAAAAGTCCCCAGTCCAAAGTTAAACTGCAAAACAGAAGAAAAAAAAAGTCAAATCAAATTTTTGGCAATATGTCAATAAATTATGAGATATTAGCGCACAGTAATGTTGCATTCTGGGTTGACTTGCTGTAGTGTTATTTTTACTGAAAGAATGGGCAAAGAATACATTAAGCGAATCAAACACGCAGACTCACACGAGATGCTATGCAACGCAACATTACTATAAAACAGAGAGGATCATCAAACATTTATGTCATGAGGTCTGCTCTGATTATCAGGGGAAAATGACTTACCAAAAATACACATGAAACACCCAGGGCTAAATGAACCAATAATAGCAGGCCATTTTTTTTGGGACATACTGTAGTAGTATTCAACTGTACCAAAAACAGTACATGAAACAGGGCATTGCATTTAATAACAATCCAATCAATTGACTGTAATCATTTAAGTTACTGTATTTTAATGTTCGCTGTTGTCATCTTTATCTTATGCATTATGTTAACCAGCCGACCCGTAGTGAGACCTCTGCAAACACATTATAAAATGCGCTTCATGTCAGTTTTTTGTTGTCGTTTTTCTTAAAGCTATAGGCTACACAATGGCATTCATAAAAATTAAAATTAGATACTTTTTTAGGTGATCAATTATTTATTTTTTCACTTACCACTCAATTACTTTCTTTTTAAACAAATGTAGATACTTTATTGAAAACTATTCATCCAACCCTGAAAAGCAACACATGGTGGACGCTTTGCAAATCTAGTCCAACAGTAGCACATCTGCTCTGGCTTCATTACTACATTCAGTGACCCTTTATGCAACGTAAAAGGAAATTAAAAGTCAGGATGCCAGGATAGTTCACAGTGGTCCTTGGAGACAGAAGGCAATACAGGAAGATGATGACGCTCGCTGTATTTGATGCTATTTTAGGACGACTTTAAATGATTTACAGCCGATAATCCCTCACACTATCAAGAAAAAACAAAACGTGACACACATTTAGTGCAAGTAACAAAATTCATGTGCTTTCAACATGGGCTGAGATTCTGATAATAATAACAACTTGCGCTTTTATTGTGCTTTACAAGCCTGTATAACCAAATTTCTCAAAGCGCTACACTGTAGTAATTATTATTCACGCCTTACGGTGGTGGTAAGCTACTGTTGTAGCCACAGCTGCAACTACAGTCCTATTTCCATTCTCCCTGTAATCTCCAAAGTGCTGGAAAAAATTGTCGCTGGGCAATTAATAAAACATCTTGAAAATAACCAACTGTTGCATCCCCAACAGTTTGGGTTCAGACAAAAATACAGCACAGAAACAGCCAACTGCTTCTTGTTGGAACAGATCAAAGGTTCACTGGATAAAGGGAATGTCGTAGGCGCTGTGTTTTTAGATCTGAAGAAGGCCTTCGACACAGTGGACCATTGCATCTTATTGCAGAAATTACAGCAATTTTAATTTTCAGCTACAGCTCTGTCATGGCACCCCTAAGTCCAAATGACTTAGGGGTGCCTCAAGGGTCAGTCCTAGGACCGTTGTTGTTTTCAATGTATATAAATGATCTCCCAGATTGCTGGCAGGGTGTAAACTGCCAGCTTTATGCTGATGACAGTTATTCATGTGTCAGCAAAAACATCTGCACTGGCTGGGCAGCAGTTAACACAGGCTTTACATAACATCTCAAGATGGCTTCAACTGTCCCATTTAACTTTCAATGTAAAGAAAACATTCTCAATGTGTTTCTCTATCAGCCAGAGGTTCCCTGACAGCACCTTTGAGGTTCAATTAGAGCATAAACCCATTCAGGAGGTTCATGAAACAAAATACTTGGGCATTATCTTAGATAAACACCTGAAGTTCCAAAGTCAAGTAAATAACGTCTGCAGGAAAGTCAAATCAAATCTGAACTGTTTTCGTTTTATAAAAAGAGTTATCACACCAGGCGGCTTTATTTTATATGCATGCAATGGTTTTTTCACATCCGTCATACTGCATTACAGCCTGGTCACAAACATCGGCGTCCACTCTGAAACCAGTCACTTCTCTGTATAAACAGGGAATTAAGATATTCGACAAGAAACCTCTGAGATGGCATCATTGTGATATCATATCAATGTTGTACATTTTAGTATAATGAAATTGACTTTTAAATGTCTGAACAACTGTGTGTCACCACTGTTCTCTGGCCTCATGGTGAGGTGTCAGGGTTCTCTCAGACCTTCCACCAGAGCCCCAGTAAGCGGGGATTGTGTGCTCCCAAAGTTAAGAACATTTTTTGGACAGTCGAGCTTCTCCTTCAGAGGGGCTACACTGTGGAACCCTCCCGACTGCACTGAAACTGCAGACTAATATCAACTTCTTTACCAGAGAGCTCAAACAGTGGCGTAAATCGGGCCAAACTTGTTCCCATGTGTACAATTTGCCTTATCTTGTTTAATAATGCGTTTTATTGTAACCTTGTTTCATAATGTGTTTTATCTCTGTAACCTAAAAGCCCCCTATGTTGCAGCTTCTCATCCTCAGTTGCGCAAAGCGAGCGCTCCTGCGCTCCTCCCAGACGGCGCTTCCAATGAGCTGCTCTGGGGGGAGTCCTACCATTTTAAAAGTACATTTTATTCATTTGTTTGTTGTCTGTCTTGAATGTGTGTCTGCAGAAGGAAATGTAAAATAAACTTCTGATTGTCCGTCCGTATTTGGGTTTATACTGCAACACCCTATGGACAGGTGTTGAAATGCACATGTGCTATAACACTTTAAACAATGCATCTGGTTCGTCCAATGTTAATTGCCATGTCCATATTAAATAAACAAATAAATAAATAAATAAATGGGGGGGGGGAAACGTATCACATTTTTCGGTATTATCGTGGTATTTTAATGTGTGATAATAAGTTCAGAAAGCATTGATGGTCCTACACAAACTGAAATAGTTTCAAAAAAGCTTTTCCTCCTACAGACTGTACCAGACCGGAATATTTTTTCCGCAACTGTGAGTGGACGTGCTGGTGTTTTAATCACGTGTCTGTAGCATAGAGTTCGCCTCGCACTCTTTACTACTAGCAATAGAGTGGGACCAATCAATATATTCTCTCTTCCTCTCAGGAAACGGGCAGTGTTTAACTCACAGTAGGATAAATTGTTTGTAGCTTGTCCCGCAAAAGCTTAATAATATGCACAAGACTACACGCGATGTTAATGTAAGAAGAGAGGGGGAAGCAGCGAGCACTTGTTGTGGTCCGCGCTGCTTGTAGCTCACTACGCTTCTCCCACGACCCCTTTATCTTCCTAAGCGCCACCCTCAGGCTAATTGAAAATGATCTAGCGCAGCGTTGTTTGTACACAACATACCAACTTCGTCTTGAGCAACGCTGTTGTTGCACCGGGCGGAAAATCAGGCCCAGAGTTTTAATCTCTAATTAACCATGGTAGGTTGCAAGTTTCCAAGTATGTGCTCTGCAGGACTTCTCTCTTCCACCAGCAGAAATGCAAACGCTCAGCAAATTCACGCAACGCCGTAAATATCCTATAACCATGCGGTGTCAACTATGTACAGAACTACACCGCTATTTAATCAGAGAAAGGTTAAAAACTAAGAAAAAAGAAGAAGGTCACCGTCTGTTTTGGATTCCTGGCCAAGAGCTCTGCAGAGGACCCGTGGGACGGAGCTAAAGCTCCAAGTTAATCAGTGATAACATGTATCAAAGTTGGTCGAAATGGATAGCAAAGAGAACAGCTTAACTCAAAAGCTCGTCTTGAACCACGGCTGACATTACCCTATCGAGGATAACCATCAACACATAACATGAGATCTTAGATAGGAGCATTAAATATAGATGTGTGATGAAACAATTGGTCTCTATTGGCACGTGCATAGCCACACACACTGTTCTGTCAGGGAGCCATTGGTAAGAGGAACTAACCCTGGCTGAAAGAGGTTGGGGGAGGTTTCTGACGGGTTATATCTTGCAGTCCAAATGATCAAAAGTGGCAAATAAATAAAACAAACAAGTCGAAAAGGTCATTGCGAAACGAGATCTGAGTCATCTACCAAAACCCGGTGTGGATTGAAAAGGTGGAGTGATACAGCCCAGAGTGAAAGCGTCTCATGCATTGATTCAAAGGTCTGCATTTATCTTTTTCTATAGCTTTGGATGTTCCCTAAGGGTTGACACAAATCTGTACCATGCTCGTCACTCCAAAAAAGAACCAAAACATCTTTCTCCAGTGCCATTGTCCTTAACCCCAACCAGCTGGATCATCTCATCCATGTCTCGCACACCTCTCCTTCATGGCTTTCATCCCCCAACAGCATGAACAAAATGAGCACTGGGCCACAGGACTGACATGTCTTCCATGTTGCTACTTTACACATCCCTTTGACTCAAAAACATGGAAACTCACCGTCACTGTAGGCACAAACAAAGCATGTT
This sequence comes from Proterorhinus semilunaris, assembly GCA_021464625.1. NCBI lineage: Eukaryota > Metazoa > Chordata > Actinopteri > Gobiiformes > Gobiidae > Proterorhinus > Proterorhinus semilunaris. The sequence goes on along the minus strand of CM038356.1, from coordinate 21,722,232 downwards.
TTCAGCCATGGCCAATTACAATCCTCCGCCAGCCCACACCGTTAGATGCAACATTAACTCCCAATTATGAAAAAATAAAAAGGACATGCTTTCACACACAAAAATACAAATACTTTCACCCAAAAAAGGATCTAAAATCATTTGGTGGGAGAGACCTTACTTTTTCATAATTGAAAAATACCAAATTATAACAAAAAGTGAGCAGAAGGGGAATATTTTAGTTTGAGCTACCGCCTCATATTGTCTTCAAATTGTGCAGACAGTGACAGTGCGTTTAAAAAAAAAAAAAAAAAACGCGTTTCAACCTGTAAGTTAGATAACAGGCTTTTCTGAACTTCCCAGTAGGGAAATGCGTAGAGGGTGCCATCTCGGGAACGACTAGGTAGTGAAACAACAGCAAACCTGCCAAACCGAAGAATAAGTTGCCGCTTTTGTACTCCTAAGTATGTTCGGTGGTAGAAACAACAACAGACAAACTTTATTTTAAATCTTACTTTTGCGCTAATAATCTCACAATATCAGAGGCAGATACGTGGGGGGGCTACGCATTTCCACAAAGGAGACAGAAGTATGATAGTCCTCAGCGCTTATCAAGACGCGTGGAGTGGTACATCTTCGCGCACAGCTCATGGTTCGGCCAACTCTCCAAAATCCCAACAAGCGCCCAAGAAGCTCGAAAAGACACAAAGGAATAAGCAAAACAAGGAGAGAAGTTTTCCCCCAAACTTACAGAGAGACGCAGTCCCGGTTATCGTGGTTTCCTCGTAGTCACAGAGCAGCAGAGTGGACAGAGTATAGAGAGGCACATCGCAGGCAGCGCTACGAGCTTATTTCACAAAGCTCGCAGCCGCAGCACAAGAGGAGCCGCGGCCGTAATGCCCACTGAGCCCCCGAGAGCGCACCATACCGTAAACGACGAAGTAGAAGCGCAGGGAAAAGGAGGCCAATCATCAGCCATCACTGGTGACGGTGAGGCTTTCCGTTCGTTTTTGTGGCACATCGAAGCCAGTTGCAGTATTATGTTTTAGTTTGATCTAATCGCCATGTATTGTTTTTTTTGTTGGATTCCCTCTATTTTTGCACAAAGCCGAGACCTGCTGTTGAACCAGATTAAACTGCTCTGTATGTCTTTGTGATGGCCTGTTCAAGCTAGTATAAAAACACTGTACTTCTCAACAGTGGGTGATTTACCACAACCATTGCAGAATAATACCCGAGTAATTTAACCTCTTAACCGAGCGCCTTTCCTCCAGTTCCGCTTTACTCAAATCTAAAAGCTTCTCGACTGGAGAGCAACAGTGTAACGCCTCATTTGAAAGCTAAGGCCTACCAGAGTGATCTGAACCTTTTTGTTTCGTCGTCGCTATTTTGATGCTTTTTTGTTTGTTTACCTTTTAGATTTGGGTAAAGCCAAAGTGGAGTAAATGTGCTCAGTTCAGGTGGGGGTTAAGAGCAAGTGGTTCACAGAGCATGTAACTTGAAACAGTCGCTGTAAATGCAGCTGTCCGTTCCAACAGCAAAACTGTGCAGACCTTTAGCCTTTAGTGAGTGAGTGGTTGTTGGTGGTGGTCGCAGGGGCCGATGGTGCAGACTGGTTGCCTCGCTTCCGTAAGTCTACCCCAGGGCAGCTGTAGAAACTTACCACCACCAACAATGGAGTGACTGAATAGTGCAATGTAAAGCGTCTTTGAGGGTCCAGAAAAGTGCTATATAAAACCAATGCATTATTATTACACAATATTCAGGAACGCACGATAAATTATAAATCCAGAGAACCATAACCTCTTAACCCCCGCCTTAACCTAGTGCATTTTCTCAAGTTCAGCTTTACCCAAATCTAAAAGCTTACAGCCTATAGGCCTCATTTGAAAGCTAAGACCTACGAAACTGATATAAACTGATCTTTTTCCTCACGTTGTTGCCGCGTTGTCATCACTTTTTTGACTTCTTCTGTCATTACTTCACTACTTTTTTTGTTGTTTTTGTCACATTTTCGTCACATTTTTATTACATTTTTGTTATACTTTTGTTGCTTTGTCGTTGCTTTTTTTGTCACTTTTTCATCCGTTTAATGTTGCATTTTTGTCACTTTTCTGTTGCTCTTTTGTGGCTTTTTTGTTGCATTTTCATCCTCGTTTTCATTTTATTTTTTACACTTTTATCAAGAACCTTTTTAGATTTGGGTAAAGCCAAAATGTATACAATGTGCTCGGTTCAGGTGGGGGGTTAAGAGGTTAAAAAGCATTTGTAATCCATTATCACAATATGCAAAGGTGTTGATGTTCCTTCTGCCTATTCCCGCAATGATTCTCGATCAAAGTTCCGCAGTCACAATCCCCTCTTTTCCACTTTTAGAATCAGGGGCCGAGAGAATGTGGTTATTTGTCTTTAATTGCTTTTCTGGGAGAATAAGTGTGTCCATGCAGGTGCTAATAATTCCACCTCTGCAGATCGGTGTAGAGGTGTTTGCAGAGGGACCTGGGAGGATTTGCTGGCACAGGCAGAATGAAATAATGTGTGGGAGGGTTTTGGCTACAGGAAAAAGCAGCACGACCCAAAAATACCCTCATACTATCACGATCACTTCTGACGAATAATAGTGGCGTATCATACTACATTGCATTATTATGGCGTCATCTGGATCAGTATCTTAATCAATTTGAACTCCGGTATATAATCTATTCAGCTGATTATCGCATAGATTTTGACCTTAATGTAAAAAAATAATACATTGAGGTATTTATTTGCATTTCTATTTCTCCATCACACAGGACAAAAAACGAGCCTATTCCTTCTGTGTGACGTTTTGAGCTTATACTTGTTCTTATCTTCCGTCTGTCAGCTCCCAGCCGGTCCCAGGTCCCACGGTCTGATTGCTGTCATCTCTCGAGGCATTTTCAGATAATGTGACCGAAGTAGGATGTCGTTCATGATCAGCCCTTTTCTCAAAATGGCACAGCTCTGGGTCACAGCAGGCCAGAACTGCATTCACGTCTCGAGCCGCCGGATGCTTTAAGATGTTGCTAAGTGACCACATATCATAATTACGCAGAATAATAGTCTGTCACTCAATTGCGGCGCTCTCTGTGACCCCCTTTCACCCAAAAATAGATTGAATTAAGACCAGCCAGTGGAAGAAAATTCTCTAACGCCTCAATGTACAGGCGGTGAGCTCAGGAGGAATGAGTGAGGGTTGTATTCAATGCAGCTTCATTCATGATCATAAAAGTGCTGTGTTGATAATCAATTTTAGTCACAATCCGCTGTTAAAAATTGTGTCTTAATTGTGTCTCCGTGGCTCACATTTGACAAGATGCAAATGTTCCCACAATATCGTCTTTCTTATTCAGGGAGAAGGTTGCATTCAAGGGGCAATTCAGGTGATGTGTGTTGTGGTTGGTTCATAATAGACGGAGAGGGCGGGCCGGGGATAAACTGGCAGCAGGAGATGAGAAAACATGAGCTGCTGACAGAATAAACTTGGACATGCATTGGAGTTCGGGGCGTTCATTTTGTCAACACATTTGTTTGTTTTGTTGATGAAAAAAAAGGCTCTTCCAATTTTAGCCTGTGTGCATAACGACATGGGGGAGTTTGTGTGAAACCTGAAGGATGAGGAGGAAAACAGGGATGGGGCTGTCGCGTGTGAAGAAGTGGCATGTGCTTTATCTTCACCCACACTCGGAGCTGTCAGACAAACAACACCCTGATTTCACCAGCAGCACCAAGCAATCACTTCTTCTGTTTTACCCCAGGCATCAAGATACATGTTCCTCCCTCATATCCTCGGGCCAATCAACACGTGGAACATTTGACAAGGAATATAACGCCACACCACATACACACATTTGTGACTGTGAAGGTTTACCTTTTGTCTGACCATGCACTCTTACTGCTTTGAGATACTCAAGACGATCACAGCTCAACCTGGGTTGGCTTTAATGGTGAATGTGGACTTTAGTTTAATAGTTCATTTGAGCAGTTAAAATTCTGCTCAAAAGGAGTGGGCTGAAGCAAGAGCTTATAAGCGCCCACCCCCGACACCATTGCAATAAAAAACATTTAATCATATCACAGTACTACAGGGAGCATATTATTACAAAGTACAAGATACAAGAGCCTGGGAACACAGCATGCACACATACACACAACGTACCCTTTTGTGATTTAACTTTACCTGTTATAATTACATTATCAATCTTACATTAAGCAACATCATTTTTTATTTTGATTTGCCTCATTGGCAAAACTTGCTACCTCACCTGAAAGCTTAGACCCTCCAGAAGTCAGTCACTCATCTGAAGGCCTGCATTAGCACCAATGAAGACTTCATAGACTTTATGGTAGCAAGCATTTAGATCAGAGAAGGACCATTGAGTTGCCTTGTGTACGAAATGCGCGGTATAAATAAAGTTGCCTTGCCTTGCCTTGCCTTTTATGTTTATTGCATGCTGGTGTTAGCCAAAAGATCTGGCAACCCAAAAGCCAACAAGGACTTGATGACAATAACCTATGGCCTACTGTTCTCAATAGGGTTATTTTGTTTTATTTATTTGGTTGGGCCAGTGCATGTTAATGAACATACATGGGACTCATGCATGTAAACACACCACGCCGGATTGTAGCCATGGGCTAATTTGCATCCGTTGTCCCACATTCACTCTCATACACCCTGACCTATTGTACATGTTTTAGTGGTGGGGGGAAACCGGAACACAGAAAGTCCCCATCCAGGTGGGAATTGAACCGGAGACCATCTAGCTGTGAAGCACAAGCGCTAACCTCTGTGCCACCGTGCCGTTCCACTTTTGTGAGTGATTGGAGTTTTACCTGCCTTCATCGCAACATGAATGCAAAAACAAACCACTATCTCTGTATATTTTTGTACTGAAGGCAAGCACATGGATTTATGTGAAAGTGTGGGTGCTTTGCTATCAGCACACTTCCAGACATCTTTGGTTAATCGTTTTAGACGGCGTTCCAGGAATTAGTCTTAATTCACCATGCTGTGTGTGCTTCCTCATCCAAACACTACATCATTTTGGGACAGTCAGGCTATAACATCCATATTATGTTAGATAATGTGAAATGGTAATCTTGAATTTATGAGCCCGTATTCCCCAAGGATGGATCTGTCTGTGCCGGTAAAAAAGGACACATTTGTAAGATAGCAGAATCAATGTGGAATTCGTTTCAGCACAGACATTGCAATAACCCAACCAAAAAGGAACAAAGTTTAAATTAGAATGAAACATAAATAGGAGCTTTTTGTAAACCAAAACCGGTCTCTCATCATTATTGATCTCCAGCGTTCAGGAAGAATGGAGGTTGGAGTTTTTTCCAGGAAATGAACAGAGCCAAACATGTCAACAACAATATGCAGTGCAGGTACATGAAGAGGTACATATTTTTAGTAAAAGACTGAAATACTTTATTATTATCATCATCATCATCGTTATTGTTGTTATTATTATTAAACACACATTTAGGCCTCAGATTTAAAGAAAGTGAAAATGGTGGAAGATTGTGGTAGTTTTTAAGGTCATCACATAACTGGACAACTTCTAACCCACATCTATGGGTTAAAGGGTGTTTTAGGTGAAAAATACAAAGGTCGGGTACTGTAGGATTCATTGACCTGGGCTGAGTAGATAAACTGGTTAGTCATTTTCCTCTTTTCAGAGTCATGAAAACAGTTTAATCAAGAGGGGATATTTACAAATGAAGTATTCATATCCAGAGCGGTGCTGTGGTTACTTTTCAGGATCAAACAAATGTATTAAAATGACTCTTAATTTCAATAGAGGAATGCTTTTTTTTTATGGTATGTCAGAAAGTAGAAATATAGACAATAAAGGTTTTTGTAAAGTTCCCTGGATGGATGTACCATCAATGATACCAATTCTTCATAAAATATTTGACATTTAAGGCTATATAATTGTGAGGAAGAAAATGTAACATGAGATTTTGATTTGGCATGGGTATACATTGCATTGTGGGAGATTTTCCAATGTCATTTGAAGTCACCTTCAGTCACCTATATATGTAGGGACCGGTGCTTATGTGTCAAGCAGGAGGCTTGGATGTAAGGCGCCAACAGGTCCCAGTTTGATGAATTGCAAATGACTTCAAATGACCAGATTAATTCTAATGAATTCTTTGAACCACGGAGCGGTGCTGACGACAGGATCAGCTGATTCTCGTGAAGCAGCAGCGCTCTCCTGCTCTCGCTAACACAGGTGTAATGCATCAAAATCCTTTATGACCACATCAACAGCAGTGTAAATAAATACTCATAGATGCAACATTACATTTCCTATAGGTTCAGCCTGAAAAGTGAATATATCATCATTGAAGGTGCACTGAATATTTTATATGCCTGACGCTTCATCATTAATAAGTAAAATGACCACGCATGAATTTTATTTTCATTGTGTGTTGAGCTTTGCAGATGAGCAGACCAAACACATAAGCACCGAAAGTCAGGTCTTTTTAAATAATGTAGAAGATTCTTCTAAAGGGGAAGATGCTCTTTATGTATTCATGTTGAAGATGGTCAAAGAGAGACATCCGTGTATTCAACTTTTATGCTTGCATCATTTGTCAAACATGATGTGATTCACTAAGGATGCACTCGTTTTCAGGCAAAACTACATGAGCACTGACCAAGGAAGTGAATCACGTGATCTTCACTTGGCACTAAGTGAAGAGTTATTTCTCTAAACTGATAAATTAGAAGCTGCTTATTACAAAGTTTAATGTTGGCCAAATGTGGCATCTAACTGACCTGGCCAAAACCAGGCTCTTGTGGGACGTTGTTGCCTTCACTGGTTTTGTGGATAATAAACAAGTGACAGGTTATAAATTAGATTAGATTGGTTTATTTGAAAGGGGACAGAGCAATTTCATGTAACACATGAACAAACGTGGTTAAAAAAGCCAGAATTAGCCAGAAGGCTATTTTTCATCTGTAGTCCCCTGGCCAAGATGTAAAAAGGCATTAAAATACAAGCATGATAATACATTACAATTCTTTGACACATCAATAACAACAATATAAATGACACTGTATAATAGCTAAAGGCACACAGTACCTGATTACAATATAAAAACACACAAAAACACTTGTTTAAAAGGATACGTTATTCAGATATACAATACAGCATAACATGCTCAGCTTTTAATGTTGGCAGACGTACATGTTAATGTACCAATTTTTCAATTTTTTCGTAAAGGCCTTGTAAGTGGTGAGCTGTCTAACCTCCTCAGGCATTGAGTTCCACTCAACGACGCCCCTCACTGACCAGGCCGAGCGACTGAAAGCACTCCTGCGCAGAGGGATTACACAGTCGCCTCTTACAGAGCCTCGAGTGACACGCTCAGAGCTGTTTCTTTGGCTGATGAACTCTGCCAGTGGAGCTGGGGCTAAATTATGTATTACTTTGTATATGAGACTCAGATCTGCAAATCTATGGAGACTGTCCCAGTTTAAAAGGCTATACTTTTTAAGAATTGCACAGTGATGATAGTGTCTTGGTTTTTTGTCCATGACTTTAATGGCTTGTTTGTATAATGTTTCCAAAGGTCTTTTGGTGCTCTGACTTGCCTGAGACCAACTTATTAGGCAGTAGTTAAAGTGGCTGAGAATCATGGAATGTAGAAAAATTATTGCAGCTTCGATTGACATTTCATTACGGATTGAGCGGAAATTTGCAAGATTACATTTTATATTTTTGCATAATTTGTCGATATGGCCCTTTAAAGGAGAGGTGTGAGTCGATTACTAACCCAAGATATTTGTATTGATTTACAATAAATGCTAGAATGCTGCTTTGTTTTACTGACAGTTCTCTTTCTGGCTCATATTTGTCTAATGAGATAGCTAGCTGTGTTGTTTTGATATAAAGTAGGTCCGTTTTTACACACATACCGACCTTATTATGTGAACTGTCCTAAAATAATTGCCCTAAAATGATTGAAGAATATTGTTTTGTTTCTTGCCAATATTGTCTGTCCTGTCCGGTTCAGATTGAAAGGCCAAAACATGAACATTGTATTGTATGTGGAAAACACACTAGACCGGTGGTTAGCAACGTCTGCAGCTTCAGGACCTACTTTCAAACTGTTGGAGCTATTTTGCACTTTGTTTATTTTAGACTTAAGTTAACTTATAGCCTAATGTATTTCCTTTCTTTTCTTGCTAAAGTTAATCTGTTTTTATTTTGCATTTACGTTGTTTATTGGTCACATGGTGTTATGTTCATTTGCATAAATAGGTCAAGGTGGGAGGGACCTCAGGCTGCGAGGACATATGGTTTTTTACCAGTGTAAGAGAGGCAGCAGAAAATGTCTGTGAGCTTGCTTTCCAAGTGTGAATAAACCTCTTTAAACGCATCTTTTGGTATGGACATTAATTGATTTTGGTACCTCTAACCTGCGTAAAGCCTAACCATGACGTAGCATCAGTGGCCATTTGAGAAGTTTAGTATTATTTGTTTTGTTTAAGTTTATGGACAAATAGCCACTACACAAACCATAAAGACAAGTTGGGACTCAAATAAAAAAGTTGGTGTCAACTAATAATCAGAAAGAATTGCAATTTGATGCTTTTTTTACTATGAATATCAAAATGTATTATTTCCTTGCAGAGTTATTATAGTGCAGTATGTTATTTTAGGTATTAATCAATATTGCTAGTCACTATCAAAAGTAAAACTGTGCTGTGACCCACTTTTGGGTCCCGACCCACCAGTTTAGAACCACCGCATTAGACTACACTCTTGTTCTGCCTCTAACTTTACGACAAGCAAAACAAAGTCTACCATTTTCTTAGAATGAATGAAAAGCATATTTATTTTTACAAAAAAAAAAAAAAAAAAAAACGTGTGAACTTTTGGTTTATGTTCACAGACGGATATACAGTCAGGCCAGTCCGGTGCAGTAGGAGTAAAGGCTGATCTGAGGTTGTTGTGCCAAAGCTGCAGCTAAAGGAAAGATCACAGCGGAGTGCAGTGGTACATTCACTGAGGGACTGCTCTGACAGGGAAACACCTCGCAACACGAACAGACAATCACAGAGATGGGTTCGGCCTTCAGTCAAATGTTTGCCTCACTAAAATAACTCATTCTCCAGGGGGAAAAGATAACAGCTGGACTGCACTTCAGTTTGAGCTGTGACATTTGAAAAAGTGTTTCAAAGTGTGTAGATCATAGGAAGTAATATTATTCGAAGAACAGTGGAAGTAGCACTAAAGAATCCGTTATGGCATCATCCCATAAGTAGCCATGGCACCGTTCGCTTTTGGAAAGAATGTAATCAATCAATGGTCAATTTGAACACTCGCTCTTTTTTTCCCCATATAGGCAGCTTCAGTTGGCAAACATGTATGTACATTTTAAAAAGACAAACTTGAGAGAAATGTACGTCATGAGGTCAGTCACATGACTCTGAACCGACCGGTTTAGCCCCGAGTCTGAAACTGTTCCTTCATCTTTCATTGATTCGTGCCACCGCCCGCCGCCATGAGCCGACTCTTGCATTGACTGCAGACAGGACTCTGAGCACAGTGAGGTCTTTTTTAGCAGGGGGTCTCACCGTGTCTGAGCCGCAGCCGATGTGGAAGGACAGACATCACACCCCTTATATTTCTCTTTCTATCTGTGTGTGTGTGTGTGTGCGCCTCTCTCTTAGCCCAAATACAGATCAGGATTCACACTCTCCTCTGCAGCACAAGAGACGCTTAAGGCGAGAGAAAACGTATACTGGCATTTTTCTCCCACTGGGTCGTATCAAGTTTTAGCTGCTACAGTGGAGACAAAAAACACTGAAATGTACCGATGCAAAGGCACAGGATTGAGTGGACAGATCCACAAAGTGTTTTTCAGATGTGGTCTGGTGATGATGCAACACCACGAAACAGCCATTTTACAGCCACACTATGATACGTCAGTCATATAAAGCAAAAATAATCCCTTGCGTCAGGTTACACAGCCTTAAAGGGGAGTATTGTGCAAAATGGACTCTGTATTGCTTTTTATCATGTTACAATGTTGCTCTCATCAGGAACATACCTGAAGATGTTTCTTGAGCCACTCGCGCATCTTTTGGTTATCTTTGGCTCTTCACCAGTGGCTGTTTTTCTTTGCACCACGGTGATAACTCCCAATAAGCTCCTCCTGAGGTTCTATGTAGCCAGAAAATGCTTTCCTCACCTCGCCTTATTGAAACAGCAAAGGGGAGCTAGAGGAACAAAATGTAAGATAGTGATAAAGTGTTTGATATTATTATCAAATACCTGCAAAAAGCGTTATAACAGTTTTCTATTTTCAAATTTTTTTTTGCCCCTACTTGAATTATTTTGGCAGACCTTTCGGGACACAATAATGAATATCTCAGGTGAGCTTCGAGGCACTCCATAAGCAATCAAGTCATATTATGTTGCATCACAGTATTATGATGTCTTCATTGTAGCTAAGTGCTTATCTCCCCCCGCCCACACACACACACACCACCCAAATGTCAGGCTAGAGAGTATTTTGACCCCTGATTATGTACGCCGAAACCGCTTGGCATTTCCAGCCTGGCTCTCTATCTCCCTCACGCTCTGAATACAAGATGGAGCCGAAGCAGGGCTGAGACCGGCAGCTCCGGCCCAGCGCAATCATGGTCGAGGCACCGGGAAAAGCATTGCATCTTCAATATAATCATCGTCCGCCATTTTCATTCCCAGCTGCATCCCCCTTTGGGCTTCCTTTCAGCTGTCTGGAATGTTTTCTCTGCTGTGAGATAGAAACCATTACTGTTTAGAGACCTGGAGGAGCGATACACAATATGAAGAGAGAGAGAGAGGAGAGAGAGAACCACAATATGAATCTCAGTGTTATTACTTTATGAGAATTTGTGTGCACTACATACCTCTCCCTTAGTTAAGAATAAAAACAAATTATTATAAAAAGTCTTGAGGGGGGGGGGGGGGGGGGGGCTGAATTATTGTCCCAGTCCACCCCTGGCGCCTGCACAGACAATACCATTGTATTAATATTTACTTCAATGAGGCACCCATGTCAACTTCCGGAACAAGGTGAATAGCCCTCATGTAGCACCATTAATAAGTTTTGCTGCCTGTTTTACCTGTTGTAAAACCAAGCCGCAAAAATGGCAAGTATCAATTGCAGAAAAAGTTGTGGTAGTGGTTGACTTTAAGTGGACTCTTTAGCTTTGTTTAATATCCAAAGGCGACAGTCAGATTTAGCAGAACTGATTGTCCCATATGGAATTCAAGATAGTGTATGCAATATGAGATAAATAACTCTACATTTCTCTATTATGGATTGAACCATAGGGTACAGCCGATAGCCAATATTTACACAGGATTAGTTCACACAATATCAGCAAATGCAGCAACACTTGCTGTCTCTGCTGTCACGTAAATGCCTTATCAATAACCTTTTAGTTCGGTTTGTTTGTACAGAGCTCAGTGGAACAGAAATCAATAGACACCACCAGTGCAATTAAGTTAATGATATACATTGTTTTTTGCAAGGAAAGTGGGTATAGTTTGGTAACAACAACTTGCAGAGAAGGCAAAGCAAAGATGAAAGTAGAAAAGATCAAGGCTCCGATCTGACAAAATGGAAATGACATTTACTAGTAATTCTACTGTCTTGTTTTATCTGCAAAGGCAAAATGATGGTACTTTCGTAAAACAATTCATGACAATTCTCAAGTACATTTGTAAATTAAGACAGTGTTCATGTTAATCAAACAAAGGAAATTGCAAGAAGGAGCTCTTTGCATAATTATTTTTCCAAAACAGAACAAAACAACAAAGACAGGACAAAATGAGACAGTTATAATTCAGAAGATCACAAGACGTGATTAAAATACATCATCTTCTAGGAGGCTTTAGCTGCCGTGTATGGCACTATAGCAACACATACAATTATCCAAGAAAATAGAAGCTAATGTAATTTACGTCTTCCGAATCAGAGATCCCCACCAGTTGTGCAGCTGGTGATTGCAGTTGTCTTTCATCAGTGGTAAGAAGGATGGCGTAACTAAGACAACCATATGAAGTGCCATATGTTTCTGCTCAGGCTCAAACACCACACAATCTGTGAACATGCTATTAAAGGGGATCTTTGCCCAACAGGGACTGCTCTTAAAGCCACACTGTGGAACATTCCTGGTTATTGTCGCTCAGTCAGAAAGAGTAACTAAACTCAAAACATGCTAGCAACATGTTCCGGACGAGCTAAACAGTTACAACGCTAATGTTGCAGTGTGTTATCATTATCAGCTATTTAGCAGAGGTCAGGGACTGGGAGTATTTATACATGTCAACAGAGACAAACTGGATTTTCAGAATGGACACATGGTAAGACTCAAGAGAGCTAAAAAATTGTTACCTCTAAAAGACGTTTGACTAAGTTTGAGAACAATGCTTAGTATTAGAGAACTACAAATAGGCACGCACTACTGTAATGATGTCATTAACAGATGTGCTGTTTGAAATGATTTGACTTCGTTTGTCTGAGCCGATGGGAGACTCTAAGGCCGTTTTCACACATGTTATGGGCTTTTTAGGTCGCCTCGAGACCGCCTTAGCTCCAACTGTATTTACACCAAAGTTAGTTAAGTCCGTGTTCACACGCGCTCGCACAAAACATCGCAACATCAGCCACGTAACAACGATTAGCTGTACAACGAACTTATTCCCATGACAACGGGCATAGACCTGTCAATGTGCCGACAACGATACACACGCGCAGAAATGTACTTAATCAACACATGGAGAGGAAAGTTTCACTGCAGCAGGAAGGTGAAGACAGGGAAGAGAGGCGTACCTTGATGATTTAAAGTTCATTAATTTTGCCTCGTCAGAGCAGTAATCCAAACGTCCTCATGCAGCGCGTAGTCACTCTTTCTTCGTGCAAAAAAGAGGCATCAAAGCGTGAGTAGTTCACCAGAGGTCGGCCGCCTTCACCCCACAACCGCTCCGACGCAGAGGGCGTCTCAGGCCGCTCCGAGACCACCTGTTTCAGCCGCAGTCGGAGCGGCTGTTTGGACCGTCTTAAAGTGCTGCGGTTAGATTCACACTAACCCTAAAGTGCCGCCCTCGGGCCGAAAGTCCCTTTAAGTCGACCTAACTAGAGCCTGTGTGAAAACGCCCTAAGATGGACATGTGCATCTCGCCTGTGGCCTTTTGAGACTTCTCTGAATCGATTTCCCCCTGCTTTACAGTGAGAGGTGGCGGCCAAACAATGGACCCGTCACTCCACAATAGCCCCCCTGGCAGTGGCTGTCTCTCATTTCCATGGACCGTGCCAGGTCTGTCAGGTGTCTGATCACCTGAGCGCCCGGGTACCATGACAACGGAGGATGGGGTCACAAGGAGTCCTGGATAAACAGGCTGGAAGATGGTCTGCTAGCATGAAGATGACTGACGGACATTTCAAAGTACTACTGTTGTTTTTGAACTAGCATTTCAGAAATTGACAGACCAAATATGTGTCAGCTTAATGAAAGATAAGTTAGTAATCACATTTTTATGTGAATGTGAGATTATTGTGTCAGGAAGGCTCTTCCTATTGTTGTGGGATAAAAGCTGTCTAAATGTTGTAACTAATGGTGGGGAACTTGTAGACACCATATAAGCCTATATAATTGTTCTTTAAGACTGTGTTATAGTGTAAAAGGTTCATAATCATTATGTTAAGGTAAAAAGGTAACATTCAATGCATAAGTGTTCAAAGTTGTGGGAATATAATTTAGTTGGGACAGGGGAGAGTCCCCGGCTGGGGACTCCATTGTTCTACTGGGGGACTTCAACGCCCACGTGGGTAACGACAGTGAGACCTGGGTGGGGGTGATGGGGAAGAACGGCCTCCCCGATCGGAACCCGAGTGGTGTTCTGTTATTGGACTTCTGTGCTAGTCACAGTTTGTGCATAACGAACACCATGTTCAAGCACAAGGATGTCCATAAGTGCACGTGGCACCAGGACACCCTAGGCAGGAGGTCGATGATCGACTTAGTAGTTATGTCACATGGGGCCGGAGGGTGTCCGGTTTGGGAACCTCACAATCTCATCTCTGCTATTTGCAGACGATGTTGTTCTGTTGGCTTCATCCAATCAGGACCTTGAGCGCACACTGGGGCGGTTTGCAGCCGAGTGTGAAGCGGCCGGGATGAGGATCAGCACCTCCAAATCTGAGGCCATGGTTCTCCACCGGAAAAAGGTAGTTTCCCCGCTTCAGGTCGGTGGGGAGTCCTTGCCTCAAGTGGAGGAGTTCAAGTATCTCGGGGTCATGTTCACGAGAGAGGGACGGATGGAGCGTGAGATCGATAGACGGATCGGTGCGGCGTCAGCAGTGATGCGGTCGCTGTATCGGACTGTTGTGGTGAAGAGGGAGCTGAGTCAGGGGGCAAAGCTCTCGATTTACCGATCGATCTACGTTGACCGAAAGGACAAGATCGCGAATTCAAGCGGCCGAAATGAGTTCCCTTCGCAGGGTGGCTGGGCGCATGCCGTTGAGATCGGGTGAAGAGCTCAGTTACCTGGGAGGAGCTCGGACTCGAGCCGCTACTCCTCCACGTCGAAAGGAGCCAGCTGAGGTGGCTAGGGCATCTGTTCCGGATGCCTCCTGGTCGCCTCCCTCGGGAGGTGCTCCGGGCATGTCCTATTGGAAGGAGGCCTCGTGGAAGGCCCAGGACACGCTGGTGGGACTATGTCTCCGAGCTGGCCTGGTGTCGCCTCGGGGTCCCCCCAGAACAGCTGGAGGAGGTGTGCGCGGATCGGGAAGTCTGGGCATCTCTGCTGAGACTGCTGCCCCCGCGACCCGGCCCCGGATAAAGCGGAAGAAAATGGATGGATGGATGGAGGGGAGAGACATAATCTTCCATATATTAATTGTAATGAGTAGACTTTCTGCTCCTTGGATAGCCACGGCTGGTACATCTAATGCATACGGGTCTAGGTCAAGTGAGGACAGAAGGGAGGGGGTTAACACCACGTGTGATATCTGTAACTCTGACCAATCACAGGCCAGTATTAGCTCATGGGAAAAAGAGCAGTAGGGCAGACACTTACTTCAATGGGCAGACAGTAGAAAATAATTACTCAGCAAAAGTGTCATGGCGCGTGCAGTGGGAAAGCGTGCCGCTGTGGGCTTCTGGCCAAGAAAACTATGGCGGGGCGATATGGTCAAGCTCGCCACGTTCTTGCAGCGCTTTTGACGCCGTATTTCAAAATAAAACGCAGCTTTTTACGCCTCGCGCCGACCGACGTAAACAATAAAACGCCGCTTTTTACGCCTCACGCCGACCGGCGTAAAATATATTTTAATAGAAATGCTAATGATCTCCACCCTGAAGTTTGGACAGCCAGTAGAAAACGACTTACCTGAGACAGAAGTATCCTCCTGGTTTCAGCCCAGAGACATCGATGGTGCTGCTCTTGCCTTGCAGGGTTTGGCTTGTTCCCATTGGCTGCAAAACCATCCATTTTACTGGCTGTCCAAACTTCAGGGTGGAGATCATTAGCATTTCTATTAAAATATATTTTACGCCGGTCGGCGTGAGGCGTAAAAAGCGGCGTTTTATATTTTACGCCGGTCGGCGTGGGGCGTAAAAAGCGGCGTTTTATTTTGAAAATACGGCGTCAAATACGCCGCAAGAAAGTGGTGAGCATGACCATATCGGCCCACCAAAGAAAACAGTCCAGGTGGCCAGACGCAGACACGTTCCCATAGTGTAATAAGCGTGTGGGAAAAGTACCTCCTAGCCCATCGACTTGACACATCAAGGTCAAATCCCCAACTTTAAAGCGCCGATAACGCTAAGGAAGCGCTGGGAACTACAGTAGCCGCTAAACATGAAGCATATCAAACTGACACTAGTGTCTGGAGGTGTAAGCATTTATAAGCTCTTTGATGATGACAGATTTATGTGTTATTCACATAGACTGTGCTCGGACGCCTATAAGACTCGCCCAAGCGAGCTCGGGGCGCTCCTTCTAAATTAACAACTTAAGGGGGCTGTGAAGAATGCACTAGTTGATACGGGATGGATATATTTTTGACAGAATAAGGATTATGTTTTGACCATTTCAATCAATCAATGGTTTTGTATAGCCCAATATCACAACAGGAGTTGCCTCATAGGGGCAACTCCTATACAAAACCATTGATTGACCATTTGTGGATATGTTTTGACCAAATAAAGGACTATGCATTAGATCTTCTTCGACTGGACTTGTTGCAATTCTTCTGATTTCGCGCGTTATCCATTGGGAAGTGGGAGGTTATTTGTTATCAGCAACACTATTCGCTCTCATTAATGTCAAATGCAGGTATCCTTGTAGATGATGCATAGGAAATGATATACCGCAGTATATCCAGGCAGTTGTGATGATTAAGTTATAGTCTTATTATTAATAATGGGTGAATGGTAGTAGTCTCGCTTGCATCAGTCCCTGGGCAGCTGTGGCTATTTATATACATTACTTTGTTGCGCTTTGAGAAACTTGTCAAGCTTGTAAAGTTCAATATAAATAACTCCTAATCATTATTATCTTTCAGCTAAATGAAATCCCTTGACTCTTCTAAAATAACACAGGAAGCCCAGTCTAAATGTCAGAACAGAACCTATTTGAATGTTTTAATTAAAAATAGTTATGAAGTTATGTGATGAAAACAAGGGCTTGAAGATAACATATTAATTATACACAGTTGTCATGTCTGTGGCATTTCCAGACACGCTGGTGAAGTGGAAGGCACAATCATTTGTTCGCTTTGACAAAAACACACATTTGCAAACATCCAATTAGCTCGTACAAGCTCTGCTATTAGTCGAACACTATGTTTCATACAGAACCATATATATGACTGACATTCTTTATTGTGCTGTGCGAATAGAAAACTCACGGGCAGGTGTATAGTGATTTGTGAAGTAGTTAAATTCATTTTTTTCCTCCAAATGTGGGTAGAGCAGTTTTCAGTGCTGGTGTTCACAACCCTATTTTTAAGACGTCGGCAATTTATGCTCCGCTTTGGCGCCTGGCAACAAAGATGAGCCCTAAAAGCTTTAAATCTGAAGAGGTTCAAGGCTTTCCAAATTAGACCTACTTTAAAGAGGTTTCCACTCTGCTGCTGTATAGAGAGGAGAGCGCTTCCTGATCACGTCTGCCTTAATGCACGGATCAGGTGTGAACGCGTTTTAATTAAATATTGACTTGCAAAGCACTCATTGACGGCTAATCTATGCACCTCTTACTTATCTTCACCTTTTGATTACAACAAATCAACACACAATTAGTCCTTCTGAAAGAGAGGCTGGATTAAAGCTATAGCACATCTCAGCTTCAAATAGTGACATGTAATGTTAAAGTGCTCTAGTCCAAAGAGACAAGTGGGAATCGTATTAAGTTGGACATTTTGTCAAGGAGACACATCAAGGGTTACCTTTAAAGACACTGAGGGCTCATATAGCAGTAACGAAGGAGCATTCTGCTGATGTAAACTATCAATTATAAAACAAAACAAGTCATATGTCCATGGTCCAAGTCGGCATAACACAAATAAAGATAAGTTAATCAACCACTATAACTGACAAAAAATATTGTGTTGAGATGAGATTTAAAGCCATATAGACAGAAGAATGTGAGGTTCATTCAAATTTTGCAATGCACTGATAATATAAATACTGTATAATGCACTTCACAAGCTTCTCTTGCATTTTACCATTTATACATGCTCCAGGATACACCCAAACGTGTTGTCTGTGTAAGTTCTCAGTCGTACAGGCGTTGTCCATCTTCAATGAAGGTGCTTGAGTCATCTTCTGTACTCAGTAGTTGAAGTCTTCGAACATTTCGCCTCTCATCCAAAGGGCTTCGTCAGCGGACTAAAGTCCCGCTCAGTCCGCAGCTTAGATAAAGACCAACAGGGAGGAGTTGAGGTTGGCCCGGCTCCTCCCCTCTAATCACAGTTACTCTCAACTGTGGGTAAACAACCTTTGAAGTAGTGTCTCTAATGACCTGCTCACCCTAGTAACAGTCAGTCCTGTCCTATTCATGGCTGATCACTGCTAATTACCTGCCTATTGTTCTTTCTCCAATATAATGTTCTTTGCATTCTTCTTTTTTGCATCGAATAGAATAAACCCCATTGCTTTGTTTGTGGCTCGGAGTTTTGTCTTTGGGATGAACTATTTTTTGTCTCAGTGTGTTCACCGGTTTGTGGTACACTGGAATCCTGTGCTGCCTAAAGATTCTCTGAAGTTTCTCTGAGACCCCGGCTACATACGGCACTACAACTCCCTTTCTTCTGGGCTCTGTAGTCTGTCTGTCTTGTTCTTTGGGTCTTCTTGCCCTTTGTGCTTTAGTGAAAGACCAGTTAGGATAGCCACAGTCTGAGAGGGCTCTCTGGACACGTTGCTCCTCTTTGGTCTTTCCTTCTGCACTTGTAGGCACCTCTTTAGCTCTATGTCTGAGCGTCATGATGACCCCTAGTTTGTGCTGGAGTGGATGGTTTGAGTCAAACATCAAATACTGGTCAGTATGCGTTGTCTTCCTGTAAACCTCTGTCTGAAGTTGTCCGTTTTCCCCTATGATAACTTTATAATCTAAAAAGGCAAGTTCTTTCTCTTTGGCGTCCTTCCGAGTAAATTTAATGTCATTATTGATCATTGATGTGATCTGTAAAAGGTGCCACTTCCTTCTCTTTCATTTTGATCCACGTGTCATCTATATATCTGAGAAAGTGGCTGGGTTTGTTTCCCCGGGTATGAGACCAGGACATTCCTCTCCATTTCCTCCATGTAGCGGTTAGCCACTATGGGTGAAACTGGAGAGCCCATAGCACAGCCGTGGATCTGTCTGTAGAAGTTACCCCTGAACTGGGAATATGTTGTGTTGAGGCAAATCACCAGTAGTTGGCAAATGTGGTCAGGAGTGAACATGGTCCTATCAGCTAGAGTGCTGTCCTCAGTCAGTCTCTTCCTCACCGCTGTGACTGCTGCGGAGGTTGGGACAGATGTAAACAGTGCTGTCACATCGTAAGACACCATGGTTTCATCTGTTTCCAGCTGAAGGTGTTTGATCTTCTCCACAAACTCCTTGGTGTTTTCCACATGGTGTTCTGTGTTGCCAATGCATAAGATGTATAAGATCCTCCATGACCCCTCCTCCACTAAAATAGTTCATCTCTCTGGGCTCTGAAATAACAACTCGAGCCACTAGATCTACAGTACGAGGCGAATGCAGGATCCCAAAGCGCAAGACAGCATTTGGAGCTAATAACAAGCAAAAATTCTTACACGTTCTCACCCCTGGCAAAGAAATGGCTCTTGTCAAATCAAACTTGCACCCACATGTGACCGGATGTATGTACATGTGTGTATTCTGAGGTCTATAAGAATAGACCTGAGTAAAGGAAAGGTGTGTATAAGAGTTTTCATCTGATTTGCTTTTACTATTATGAACTTGGTAAATGTAAATGCCATTATCCATGTATGCATGATGTTTTTATGTATTTTACTATAACATCAGCCTGCCCAGGGACTACGGGTGGAAATTAGCTCTTTAGCTAAAACCTGGATGATGCATCTCTCACCTTGAGGTTAATGTTTATTGTACACTGTCCCTGTTTATCTAAATAAATAAACTAAACTACCAAAGAGGATAAGATGAACTTGAGGTGTTTCGCCAGATTATAGGTGATGGAGTTAATGCCACTCACAATGGGTCTGAGAGGAAAACCTTCCTTGTGTATATTTGACGGACCATAGATACACGGAATAGCCTCTCCCGGGTAAAGCTTATAATACAGCTTTTTGTCAATTATCTCTTCCTTTTCTAGTTTCTGAAGATGCTCTGTAATTTTCTTGCTGTACCCGCTGGTGGGGTCTCTTCTCAGTCGCTCATACGTGTTTTCATCACAGAGCAGGTGCTTGACCTTGGTCTCGTAGTCAGCTGTGTTGAGGACAACTGTGCATCCATCTTTATCCGCTGGAAGGATGGTGATGCTCTCGTCCTTCTTCAAGGCTGCCAAAGCTCCTCTTTCCTCTCCAGAGATGTTGAAGGGAGGAGGTCTGGAGCTCTTGAGGGCTGCTGAGCTTTTCAGTTGAAGGTCCCCTGCTTCAGACTCGGTCATCCTGTTGTTCCTGATGGCTGATTCTGCTGCTGTGATGATGTCCACTGTAGGAATGGATTTGGGTGTAATGGAACAATTCAGCCCCTTGGAGAGCACGCTCTTCTCCGCCTGGGAGGGTTTTCTGTCAGAGAGGTTTTTAACCCAGTTGGCTGTAGTTTTAGGATTTCTATCTATTTCTTCATCCCCGCGCCACTGCCTGCTGTATCTTGGCTGGTTTTGCCCTAAGAGTTTTAGAAACTTACCTTTCTGACTCTCTTTGGACCTTATGTGTTGGTCCATCTGAGCCACTTGGGGGAAATTACAAATGTTGAGTAAGGCCTCTTCGGTCACGCAAGACTCTAATCTCTGTTGGATAGCTAAGGCTTCAGAATGTAGCTTGTAGATTCCTTGATTGAGTCGTCTAATCCTTAAATTAAGAATCTTCATAACGTAGTTGTGTTGCAACTTCTCAGCTGTATATCCTGCTTCCAGAGCCTTCTGCTTCAGGCAGCTGGGGATCAATCTGTTCTGTCTACAGATTGATCCCCAGCCAAATCCCGCCATGAACCGGAATGGTGGGCTCAGATTTAATCTTCCGTCACTTTACTCCAATCTCCTTCGGGGAAAACCGAAGTCCAAGGAGACGGCACCTCAGCTAACAAAAGAACAATAGGCAGGTAATTAGCAGTGATCAGCCATGAATAGGACAGATAATGGGCAGTGATAGTCTATTAATAGGACAGGACTGACCCATACTGAGGTGAGCAGGTCATTAGAGACGCTCTACCTCAAAGGTTGTTTACCCACAGTTGAGAGTAGCTGTGATTATAAAGGAGGAGCCGGGCCAACCCCAACTCCTCCCTGTTGGTCTTTATCTAAGCTGCGGGCTGAGCGGGACTTTAGTCCACTGACAAAGCCTTTTGGATGAGAGGCGAAATGTTCGAAGACTTCAACTACTGAGTACAGAAGATGACTCGAGTACCCAAAAGTGTTGCATTATTGTTTTTATGGATATTATTCTTGACAGTTTTGGCAAATGAGTTCAGTGACATAAACAGGATTTCCATATCATGTTTCTCCAAGATGAGCGTTCACATAGTGCAGTCCTTTAAACTACTACTGAGGATAGGCGAGCGAGTGAGGGATCAGTGGACGAACAGAGGAGAGGCCAGTTTAATTACCTTGACGACTCCTTCCTCCTCCTCATATCCCGTTGGGTCAGGCAGCTGGGACTGGAGAAAAAGAGTACAAACCAAAATATTACACATTACGTTATACCCTGTTCACCCTCAAGGTGTAAGGTTTGACAAGAAAGTGAAGGATTAGCATCATTTCCACTACAAAATATGTTTTAATATACTATATAATGATACTCAGTTTTTGATTCATAAACTATTTTCTTGACATCTGCTCTCTATAAAAGCTTGTTTTAGCCCCACACAAACATTTTGAGGTTCCTTTCAAGCCTTCAATATTACAGAATCTTGAGAAATGCTTAACTCCTTGCTTGCATACATTCATTCACTGGTTTATTAGTTAATGATTACTTGTTTGTAAATGTTTTATAGGTATGCCTTATTACTACCAAAGTTGTCAGCACCAGTTGTATATGTTTAATACTTTTACAGGAAATCATAACTTGGCAAATATTTTGTCACAAAAACACAAAAATCAGTCTACGTCTTGAGCCGGCTGCCTTTAACACTGGCATTCTGGCACTCGCCAGCCAGCCATCAGTCTGTCCAAACATTACTTTGATCTCTCAGTGACGTCGAGCGCGCAGCCTCCTCAGTCAGAATTAATGACACTGAATTTTGCGAGGAGGAGGGTAATTTAGAGGAGCTCGACGCCAGAGGGACATTATGACAAAAGCAGTATGTGTGTCGTCAGTAAATTCTGCGTGTTGTGGGGGCAGGAGTTATTCAAAGTTAGCACACACCAACTGTCACAGATTGAGAGCAAACAGAAGCCAGTGCAGCACCTGCGACGCGGTTTGCAAGTGAAAGAATACCACAGATGATAGATATGTAGGCTTTATTTTTGAAAACATTGTTTGTTGCATGAAAGACATTGTATATCTGAGTATGCCCAACATTAACATCCTATATTACACATAATTTAGGCTATAACTGTTTTATGTGTTGCGGCTTGAAGAAGAAAGCTGAACAGGTAAAAGAAATTCAATCCAAGTCAACAAAACACCTAGACTCAGAGCGGTCACAGAGGGGAGTGATGTGAAGGATTTTAAATGAGGCCAAATAAAATAATTACCAGCTATTAGAAAGCAACTCTTTGTAGTGGAAGCAATTGGAGAACTGGAATGATCAGAACAAGTTTGGTAAACACCCCTTCATGACATCAGAGGCAAACGTTTTAATGAGAGATTACCCCAGGTTTGTTTTTTTCGTATTTCCACTTAGAACATCATAACACATTAAAGGTGAGGGAAATGGGGCGATTTAAGACAGAGATAAATATTAAGATTTCTTGCTGAAAGCAACTAACACTGATTTAAATCTATTACATAAAAGTACACTAAAACATTCAGTTGATCTCAAATTTACTCATACCCTAAGCGAGCTGAGTGCAATGTAAAACACAAAGCCCAGAGGTAAATGGTTGGAATTTGAAAAATAAGATCAATATTATGAAACAGCAAAAAAATAAAAAAATAAAATAAAAAAAAATTACTTCAAAAATTGTACAGCAAAAATCAAAAAGAAAAACGTAGCTATTATACCTCTAAAATGACAACATGGATACACAATGTGCGTATATTCATGAAACTAAAACATTAAATCTTGATCATGGTAACTGTAAAAGAAAATAATAATAATTGAGAGGGAAATCATTCGGACTCAACTGTCATAAAGATCAGAAAATATACTTCTGTGATTAAACATTGTTAATGTATTTAAAAAACAAACATACATTAAAATATATTTGCCATTTGAAGAAAATAATGACTCCAGTGAGCCAGGAATGTCATAATTGCAGTGCAAACTATAAAACATGAGATGATATAAAAGGCACAGCTGTAGCTTTGATCCATTCTCTACATTTTCATGTTTACTTCCTATTTAGAAGTGAATTACAAAAGGAACAAATCAGCGACAGTGACATTTGTCTTAGAAACAGAGAGCGCTGGGTAAACAGGGTTGGTAAACTGCTGCTTAAAGGAATGCATCAACACAAGACTGCCCCCTGGTGTTGCATTAAAGAAAGACAAAGTGCCCTCTTCGAAATCAATGAAGATCCCCACTCTTTCCAGCCTCTCGGCACTGACAGGAGTAGCCACTTTGTTATGCAGCGCCTCCACCTTCTTCCTGTCACACGCCAGGCACCAGGAGTAAGCGTTGAACCCCAAACGAGAGCTGTCCTTCTGTCCTTTCCTTTCGATCTGCCCCTCGCTCACCCCTACCTTCCAGCGGCCGTCGTCTACAGACACTTTGACCTCCCAGTACCAGCGCCCGGAGTCCACACTGGTTGAGGCGAGGACTTGAGGGAAAGATGTGAAGCGAGACTCGTAATCCGTGTAGGCCTGCTGAGACTCGCTGTAGGTCACGCCGCGTTTGTCTTCAGATAAACGCAACTTGGGATGAGCAGAATCTTCATCCAGAACTGGAGAGGTGCCATCTGTTCACAGCAAAACACGCAAAGCGTATGAGTCATCTGTTACAAAGTCGCTACTAGGAACAGAAGGTTGAAAGATGTTTAACAAGCTGTGATCTTTAAGCAACAAACTGGATTTTTTTAGTTTAGTTTAGTTTATTTGTTTATTTGAGCAATACACATTGTGCTCAAAAGGAGTGGGCCCAATGTGTATTGCTCAAATAAACAAATAAACTAAACTAAACTAAAAAAATCCAGTTTGTTTTCTTTTTAAATTATTTAGAATTTGAGTAAATCTCCAAATATAGCAAAAGCAATCAGAAAAATTAGGGATAGATGAAATTATTAAAGCTATACTGCTATCATAATAATAATAATAAAAAAGAGCATTTATGCCCCTATTTCATGTGTTTTTATTGGCAAAATTTCCTTCAGCAACAAATAATCTTTCACAGTGTAGCTTATTTAACGCTAGATATATTGTACTTTGCTAAACAGAGGAAAAAAGCAAATATTTTGGTAGTGCGTGAAAGTGCAAATAGAAAAAAATAAAATAAAGCAAGGCCTTTTGGATAATAGCTGGTTTGTGTTGACCAAAGGCTTTACATAGCTAGCATTTAGGATTAGCCCCAAATTGCACCTCATCGTCAGCAAGGGTGCTCTGTGAAGATTTCATGGTGGTAAATAAATAGTAAAAGCAATACCATCCAAGAACACTTACAGAGAAGCCTGTAGAGGTCTCGGTCTTTGCCTGGCATTGTAATAACCACGTTGTCCAGACGATTCTCCGTCCACTTCTGCAAACACTGAAGCCTCCCCTGGTTTATCTCGTCTGGAGCTTCAAACTGGTCCACAAAGCTGCCCTTAGCACTCATCCTGTGGAAACGGGTCAAAGAAAGCAGTCTACGTTCACAAAGGGACAAAAACAACTCTAGTGTGCTGCTGCCACTGAGATATGCTATGGTTTCATAATTGAAAACACATTGTCAAACTGATGGCAACAACACATAATCAGATGCGGAGCTGCCGTCAAGCAATAACAATAATTTTTTCCATTTCAACTTCTGAAACGTTGCTTATGCTCGTAATTATGGGTTCACTGGGTTTTAAAATGATAAAATACGCAAGTACAAAGGCAAGAAAAACTTACATTTGTGCCACTTTGCCATATTCCTAAACAAAGAAAACACTGAATTAATACATATATTCTAAATTATTCCCAAACAAACCGTAATTCAGTGCAGTGGTACTCGCCACAATGAAAGCCTGGTCCTGAATGTGTTTGTCTCCTTTCGCGTCAGCCAGTGCCTCCAGGGTGTGCAGGCCTTTCTGGATGGACTGGAGGGAGCTCTGGAGGTGACCAAGTTTTGTTTCTAATCCCCCCAGGACCCTCTTCTCCTCCTGGGCCACGCACTGCTGGGCCATCTGTTCCTCCTGCTCCAAGGCTTCTCTGATCGCCCCGTACTGCTGCTTCACTCCAGAAAGGGCCTCGCAGAAAATCATCTGAGGACACAGGGGGATAATTACATTTAGAGGGAGAAGGATTCAACATCTGAAGACGTTATTGTCTTAATCATACTCGAGTCTTGATGTATAATAGGATAAGGTACATACTGAATATAAATACAGTCTTTCTCATTTTATAACCATTCGCAAGTACCCTATATAGTAGTGCTTTGAAGTGTGTGCAAGAAGTGGATTTAGACGGATAGGTCAAAAACAAAGCCAAATTAGTTCCTGTGTTTACCCAAGACAGGAACATCTGAAAGGAAAATATGTTGCTGGCAATGCCCAATTATTGTCATTAGTTTTATTACGACGTCCAGCTGAATTTATAACTCTTCTACTTGTTCCTCTCACTAACACAAAAAGAAATATGAAATCATCTACTACTAAGAAACTGGAAGCCTGTTCATCAGGGTACGCAGGATGCTGAAAGTTTGCCATTTCAATTTGTTAAACATGAATAGACGAACGCTTACTTCTAAGCACTCCTTCTTATGTGCGAGTTCATCAACTCTGTGCTTGGATTGTTGTTCGGCTTCCTGCAGTTGTCTAATGTCTTCTTTAAGATTTCCCTGAAAAGAAATGTATCAATAAACATAGACATCATCTCTCCTTTTATATAGGTATTATAGAATTAAAAAAACAAACAAAAAACATGTACCCTGAGCTCTCTCTCAGCCTCTCGGATACTGATGCAGACGTGGTCTTTATGGGATCCTATGACGGTACAGACGGTGCACACGCAAACCCCACACTGCCGACAGTAGATGCGGTTCATCTCATGGTGCTCCTGACACCTCCAGAGAGAAGTGTCCTCTACGGGGGGAACCAACGTGTGATTCTGAAACACGGGCTGGTCCAGATGTGGCCGCAGGTGCTCCGAGCACATGGACGCCCCGCACACCAAACACGTCTTCACTGCAAATTGATATGCTAATTTGGGACAGTAATTGCAGGGAATTTGTTTAATTTTGGTAGATGAGATGCTGGTGTAATTAGTGGAGTCAGAGGGAGCAACTCGATGTGCGCTAAAGACTGATGGCCGTTGACCGGAATCATTCTGTTTGGGCGAGGAGATCACAGGGGATGTGCTAGAGGTGGCAGCTGGTTTCTTTGGTGATGTATGATTTTGGGTGACCGCTTTGGGACTTGGAGGAAGAGGGGCATCACATATGTCAACCTCATTGTCAGACTGATCCAAAACGATTACCTCTTCTGGCTTGCGCTCAATGATAAGAATTGAAGGGTCTTCCTGTACAGTGTTAGCAGGCTCACTTCTGCTGTCAGAGGCCTCACTGTCCTCGGCAGTTGATGTGGATGGGAGAGGATTTTGGCAAGGCGCCTCGGGGACGATCTCCACACCAGATTCATCAGACGAGGTTGTGCTGGGAGTCTCCTTGTCATTTGACTTCTCTTTAGGAGACCAATTGGACCTCTTGGTGTCTGGTACATCTATAACTGGCGCACTGGCCTTTCTTTTACCGAGCAGGCGACTGGAGAGGGACGGCCGACCTAGGCCAGAGACAGACGTGGTGGTTTGGTCATTGTTTCTAGAAGTTCCTGAAAAGACAACAAAACTGTCTGTTAACGCTTATTTGTCCAGCACACGTGCATAATCTACCTCTAATGATAGCTTTTTCTTTTATAACATTGTATTTATAGCGGGCAAAGATACATTTAGTATAATTTATAATTAGTATAATTACAAATGTATCCTTCAACAGTAGATACAGTCAAAAGTTATAACTAAGCTTACAGTATGTGTACTTACAAAGTAGTCTTTGTGAATACTCAATACACTTCATGGGGATATAGTATGTCTCACAGGAGGCAAAAAGGCTATAGAGGAAATTACACCACCTCCATATACTTCTAGAGTGAGGACAAAAACTTAACACATCTTTACGACACTCTTACCTCACACAGACCGATAAACAAGTCATTTATCTGATTCTACAGTAGTCTAGTATTGATCTTTTACCCCAAAAACTGTAAACAAACCAACAGAATGAGTCGTAAAGGGCGACATCTTCCGGTGACCGACATAATGTACAGGACGTTTTGTATAATCTTTTATATACAACATTTACAGCTACCAAAAACAATCCTAAGCTTTTATAACACATATTACTGCTATTATACCTGCGCTGCTGCCTGGGGAAGGCCGCGGGCCCGGGCTGGGCTTCCTCCATATCAGGCTGTTGTCAACCGGGAGCGTATGGTACACTGTTTTACACCTCCACTCGGGACAGTGGTACGGCCCGTTTGGGACAATACTCCACAAGTCCCCGATGCAGCGCTGGCAGAAGCTGTGGTTGCACTTCAGGGTGACGGGCTCCCGGGTCTGCTCGTTGCACAGACGACAGGTCGCTGGGGTGTCTAAAGAGGCTCCCATTTTGATTTGTCTGATGTGTGTTTAGTTTCGGTTTCCGCATTGGGAGACTGTGGGGCGGGGCTACGGTTTGAATCGCGCTCGGTTTCTTAAAGGGACAGTGAGGGCGGTTATTACTTTGCAGGTAGATACCAGAGAGACACACTGCAGAACAGTTCAACCAATTAATACCAAACTAGGTTTTAATTGGTGAAAATGACCTGGAAAATACATAAATTAATTAAATAAACCATGTATCTTTACAGTGAGCAGCAGGATTACCCTACCTCAGACCTGATTCTTTGCTGGGAGCGGGACGTCACGTCACCAGAGTCTTCGTGGAGATGTCTTTGCTCAAACTATAAGGTTTAATTGGCCCACTTCTAAATGCTTTGATGATAACCCACTTCAAAGGTTAGGTATGACTGGCATGTTTGTTTATGCTTAATATTCTTAATATAATTTCTGGAATATTCCACAATGTGCCTTTAAAGGTGCATTATGTGCACTTCTAGCTGCCCGCAAAAAATCCATCACTAGGAGATGGCTGAATTTAACCACCGTCACTTGACGATTGGTATTGAGCAATTCTGGAAATATTCAAAATGAAAAAAATTAGCATATTCATTAAGAACACAAATGGATAAATTTTACTCAATTTGGAACAAATGGATCAGTTTTGTTTCCCCCATCCGGAATGACTTTAATAACCCCAAAGGTAATTGATAAATAGTAATTATATGAATGTGAAAGTGTATTATTGCTGTTGTCATGACTGTAAGCTCCCGGTTTGTTTTTTGTTTTTATTTATTTATTTTTGTTTATTTATTTATTTTTCTCTCTTTTTTTTTCATTTCTGTCTTGTTCTGTTTATACAAACAAAATGAGAGAAGGACTACGATATAAACACAAATGGTGGTACATTTTTGTAATGCTGTAACCCTTGTCTAATAAAAATTTAAATAAATGTCATGCATGTTTTTACTTCCATTTGAATTTGAAATAGGACATATCAGCTGGCTATAGTTTACTTTGCCAATTAGCCATTTCAACATTCCTTATCGTTCTCACTCATTTGGAAATTGGGGGCTATAATTAAGAGTGCTGTACCTGACAGGCAACTAGATTATCCCACCACTTGTGTGAATGCTATTTGCCTGGAGAGCAATTAAACCGAATTCACCCAATCTCTCAGGTAAGGCATCAAGGTAATTTTGTTAAAGCTACTCTCCAAACTCTACCTTGTCACAAATTGTGACTAACTTCAATTACATTGAAAGCAGTGCTTCAAGCCAAATTACTTTCCCCTTTTACTAACCTCTTCCTCCCCTTGACATTAGACTGGGATCAAAAGCATGTGACTTGGATAACAATAAGAAAAGCAAGGCCTATTGTGTGAAATGAATGGGCAACCAGATTTGGTTAATCTCAAAGACACATTCTTTCAAGCAGTGAGTGGCTGTCTAAAATCAAAACCTTTGACCCACAGACACAAAAATACAAAAAGATTTACATTGAAAACTTTATTTTAAATGTTTCAATAGATATAGCAATGTTTAATGTTTTGCTTACACTTTATAATTAACATATAATGCAATTCTATCTATGTATTTATTTACACATATCCACATGTGAACCTGGGACAATCTTTCTTATCAGACACAGCTTATACACACATATCTGCCATTTTTACCCTGTTTGTCCCAAATGCAAAGAAGAAAGAGATGCACAAAAATACGATATATAGCTACATGGCAGGACAACTTTGTGATGCTGGCATTTAGGCTTATTGCCCCAGCAAACTATTAACAACTGGATACACTCCAACATGCACTCACACATTCATACCGCAGTTTATATTCTGCAACTGTCTTCCCCTATCACAGTGTAGATATCCTTAATATTTATCTCATAGCTTTATACCACAGACTATAAAATGTGTGTTTTTTTTAAGTGCCTCTGAAAATTTAGCAAGCAAGTCTGGCTTTGAGTATCTTAAAGTCATTATTGTTTCACATATTCTATGTACAATTAATTTTCTTTTATATTATCTCTATAAAACAGTCTTTTTAAGCAATGGATAGTGTTGTATAAGCAAAATATTTTAGCCCTCTATACAATGCAACACAACTGGTTAATATTGGTGTTTGACAAAAATGATTAATATATTTATTTTTTCCTCAACAAAAATGAGACACACATTCAGATGAAGGTGCACAGAGAAGTGAAGTGAGAGTTTAGGTTGAATATGTATATTACAAAGTTTGAATGAGTATTGTGTGTGGCCTGGTCGACTTAACATCAGGTCTAATACTAAACTAAATTAGATTAAAACCAAGAGTGAAAAGACCTATGTCAGAACTGAACAGTCACTATTCACAAAATATAGTCTGAACAAGAAATTAGGGCTAGTTGTGTAGAATAAAAAAATGTTACTAATCTGATTGGACCACAGCAAGACTAAACCAAGTGAAACTACATGCTAATGCTAAATTGTAGGTCTAAACAACCAGAGCAGAGCAAACGGAAACTCAAATAAACATTATCTGAACCACAAACTGAATGTTTATCGAGTACCACAAGAAGAAATCAATGATCCACCACTGGCCTAGTGTTTTTTTTTTTTTTTTTTTAATCTCTGCACTCAGGTTGCAGGTGGCAAGTTTGAACCCTGTTCCAACTCACTTTAGGTATTGAGTAGTCCTTACATCTGATTCGCACCGATAACAGTCTTTGCCCCCGCCATCGTCTATGCAGGACTGGGACATTAGACATACACGTTTACAGTCAGAATGCTCAAAAGGAATCTCTGTACAGGATGTGGGCAGACACTGATGACATCTTCTTGTAGTTTTTGGCAGATACTTGTACAAGGCAGGCTGCTGGCTGGTCCAAAATATCCTTCTTCTTTCGTGACAGACGGAGGCAGGCTTTGCTAATAGATGATGATGTGGGACTAAACGGGCCCATGGACCCGAAATAACTCCCGACCTAAACAGAGACAGATCGTATCAACTGTCCGAACATGTAAAAGGCATGGAATAAAACACACATGTCTGGCTATGAGAATCACACTGTCATATTATATTGTTTCGACTATACTTACCGCTCCATTCATTTTAGGCATTTCCTCCCTCTGCAAAAAAATGATAAACACTGTTATTAAAGTGTAGTCAAGGTCAAGATATTTAATAGCCTGGCACCTGAACACATTGTCAAATACTCTCTTAATTAAATAGACAGATTGTACTGCAAATACTGAACAGCAGATGGCACTATACATGCATAGTGTCCAAAGCTTTGTTACATAGCACCCACTCTTCAGAAAAACTAACTATGGCCCAACATACAGACTCCACTGTGAAGCTAATCTTTGGTTATTTCATTTGTGTTAGCTTAAAGACTATTGTAATGTTTTCCTGGCAATGTCAACTGCTTAAGAAAGACTTGTGGTTATGATTAAGCTTTAATGATGTGTGTACTTTGATGTCCTCAGCCTGAAATTAGTTTACTATTTAAAATGGTAAAAGTAAAATAAAACTGCAGATAGACAAGCTTTCAAATGAGATGGCTACTATAACAAAATCGAGTTGGTTGGTCTTCAAATAAATATGAGCTTGTTCAGACGCGCTCACCCTTGCTCTCAGCCAGCAGCTCCTCTGACATGAGCCCGTCCTGTCTGTTCCCCAGGACGAAGGCGAGGAAGGAGAGGATGAGGGCGTCCAGGATGCCCATGATTGCCAGGATGTAGGCCCAGCGCACAGAACACGCCCCGATGCTGTACTTGTCCGTCTGCTCCCCGCACATCTTCCTCACCGTGTCACTGTCCCAGCCGTCGGGGTAGATCATACAGCCCAGCACCAGACACACCCCTGAAGGAGAAGACAATTCAAAACAATGACATAACGTGACTTTGTTGACAAAATCTGAATTGATGCCCCCCCATTGGCGAATTTGGGATTGAAAAGGGGACCATGATGTCCCGGATTTTGGGAATGGCTGCTGGATCTATAAATGGTCCAAGTATGAAGGAAGTGTGATGCATTGGGATATACAGTCTGCTAAATGCACCTATGTATCTATGGTTCATTACGGCACAAACAAACTCCTCTGCTCCTCTTGGTGACGTTAGACCTCCTGCCCTTCCCTGCCTGTTTCTGTCCAAGGGCTAATTTCCTTCTTCATTTGAATCTTTCTCATCTCGACTTTGAACGGCGTCTTCTCCGAGGTGGTGCTGCGGCAAAATACAGAGCGAGCAGCACCATGCGGCCTCTCTCACCCCCGCACCACTCGGAGTTTAAGAAATTGCTCTTACGTAGTGCAGTTTCGCTCTAGGGACGGGAGTAACTTTCTCTTCTCATCTTTATTTTTGAAGAGGTTCCGCTCCGAGGTGATGCTGCAGTAAAGAGGCAGTCAAGTGCCTGGGGGGGAAAAAAGCTGACTTTACAATTATCTAAAGCACATCAATAATATATTATACAATACTTGCTACATTAGTATGCAAGAATACCCAGTTGTGTAGGTTAGTAAAGGGAGATTGAGTTAAGAGTCAATGATGCTGCTTTGAGTCAAGACATACACTATAACACTCACGTTACGTAAGCTATGCTGTTGTTTATCAGTGGGTAATTAAAATGAGTGTATCTTTCTCGTTTGCAGTTAGTCTGTTGCGCTCTCATGCCTCACAAGAAGACAATGTCCTGTCTGCTTCATTGATGCAGTGGCCCTCAGGTGCAGCGTTCGCATGGTTTCTGGTTAACCCCATGAACCCATCAATGGTATCGACTAATCGAGGTCCTGACCAGAATTATAGATCAAGATT
The DNA here is from genome assembly GCA_021464625.1 of Proterorhinus semilunaris. Classification (NCBI taxonomy): domain Eukaryota; kingdom Metazoa; phylum Chordata; class Actinopteri; order Gobiiformes; family Gobiidae; genus Proterorhinus; species Proterorhinus semilunaris. The sequence continues at coordinate 21,689,788 of CM038356.1, read as the reverse complement.
GAGAAAAGGGTCCTCAGTTGTTTCTTGCCCCAGCAGCAGTGGTAAAATTGGGTGTATTTCCATATTAATTAACCTCAATTCATATGCCTATATACCTACGTGTATGGCATCAAAGGAATGTTAAAGGAACGAAAATCCAACAGTCTTTCAATGGATAGTTATTGCAAAGCAGGCATTTGCACATACACATCTTAGAGGGATGTACTGTCCAGGCTTAAACCAGCAGAGGGTGCCTGCAGTGTGCCAAATCTGTCCCAGAAGCAGCTTGTGGAGAGAAGAGGAGCACATGTTCTCTCATACCCGGTTACCATAATCCTGATGGCAACTAATCCATAACTGCACGACTGAGAAATAACACTCACTCTCTGAACACAACATTTCAGTCCAAAGAAGTTTAGTTTTTTCTAATTTATTTATATAATGTACAGTTGAGTCGCTTATATTGATTTTGTTCATGTTTAACTGTAATTTCCTACTCAAAAAGTGCCTTAAACCCCTCTGGTGAGCTGCTCCTCCTCAGGACCTTCAGAACAGATTCTGCTGGCCCTGTGTTGTCAGGCCGCACACATGATTGACAGCCAGCGTGACTGACAGAATTATCAGACAATCAGAATTCGATGTACATTGACAGTACGTCCCCCAGGGCCTTCAGTAGCTCAGTAGCTGCCCCTACGTTTTCTTCGCCTCGGAAAACCGCTAATGTAACCACGCATGGGCAAGACGATCCAGGAAAACAGAAGCGTTGGAGCCATGTGTCACCACTAGGAGGAGCTGTGGTGGTGCTCTATAAATGGGGAGCCACATTTTAGTCCCACAGGTGTTGGCAATACAGAAGAGCACAGTTTGTTGACCGCTTCACTGTGTGTGTTTTTAGCCCTTTTTTTAATGGAAATAACGAACTGGATTTTATGACGAATAATTGGAACTTGATATGAATTTGAACTTAATAAAGCAGCTGTAATTTTGTACAATTTGATTCTTCGGCTTTGTATTGAAGTGCACAGTCAGCGCGTCACTTACTTCACCTGGATTTGCTGCCCTCATCGGTCTAAATGGGATTTAGCCGGTACAAGAAGTAAACCGGATAAATAGATATTCCTCTTGGAAATATCCGAATAACGTGGGCCCCTTCCTCATGGAGAGCTTTGAGAGCAAAGCAGGACCAACAGCGGGACGTAGACGCTTGGTTCCCCGGACAGGAGAAGAGTTTCCCCCGCGTCAGCTGCGCTGGGACTCAGACAGGGAACAGGTACGAGCACTAAAAAAACATCTCACATAGCACCAAACTGTACATTTTGTATCTTTTTATTACGGTGGATTTTGCGTTTAAGTTGATCGCTGATGTCTCGCTCTGTCAACAAAACATCTCCTAAAATCAGCCGCCTGTTTCCACGTTATAACGCGCTCGTGTGTTTCCGTATACTAGTACGAGTGTTCCCGAAGATGTTTGCCTGCGTTGTTGATACACACTTTAGCGAACAAGTGCCACGCAAAAAGGCAGTTTTATCCCTACGCCTATTGTCGATCAGTTTATATGCGTTTGACTGCGTGAACCCTGGTTTCTATTGAAGGCCCTGACTGAAACCTCACGGCTCTTGATGATGGAGTGTGAGCCTGATAAATCCTGGCATTGTCATCTTGGAATATGCCTGTGCATCAGGGGAGAACAAAAATCCATGTATGGCATAATGTGGTCATTCAGAATGTTCAGTTGGTCGGCTGATCTCATTCTTTGAAGAAGATCTTTATCTATATAGCGCTTTCACAGACATGGTCACAAAGCGCTTTACATGAGAGCAACTTACATTCACTCCATACTCAGTGGTGGGCACATTGTGTCACTGAACCTAGATCTGACCAGCAACCCCAAATCGGAACATTCATTGTCAGCCTTAACATGCTTGGAATATTGCCTTGTGGATCTGTGCCTTATATATTACGCTATATACTGTAGTTTTGCTATCTCACAAAGGGAATCAAATTGATTGATGGACTTTTCCATAATGTCATAATAATATGGATACACTTCCATGCGAGAACAAAACAGCAAACACATTAAGACTATATAACCTTGACATTTAGCCCCATTGTGTCAAGAAGTTCATTTCACACACTGACTTGGATTGATGGGCATATGTCACGTGGCTTTTTGTGTAATGAAAGCAGACCAATATGTGCGAGCGGAGCTTTTTTCCACTGTTCTTTGCGGCAGAAGATGGAAAACAGGGAGAAAAATTATGACTGGGAGAGTAATTTTTGGTGCATATGAATTATCTAGTTTATTCCTATCAGAGTTCAGCGACTATGGGATTTGAATAAAGAACCAGGCCGTGGCAAATATAGACAAACTTCAGTTACTTAGAGCAATGCAAAGCTCATTCAGCTACGCGCAAGACTGTTCATCCAAGACAATAAAATCCACAACCTCCTGGCTAATAGGTATAAGCTCCAACCACTTTGCGCCCCCTGTTGTACTATATCGATTTCACAGTTGAATAAAAGCAGTTGCTCGACAAGGTGAAAATCTGTTCATGGTGTGAGCTCAAATGACCAGTAAATGAGTGCATATTACTTTCTGCTATCCTGTTTTCCGTCTCCGTCTCCCTGCACCTGACCGCGAGGCTCCCTGCTGCATCAGTTTTATAGCCCAAACTCCGGTCCCAGAAATAGCAGCACACCTGAGTCCAGCTGTCAGTCAGTGGCAGAGATGACATTTTAGCTGACGGCATTATCCTCGCTGTTCTGCTGATGCCCTCATATACCTGTCTTCTTACTGCTCTCACAAGAACAGGAAGACTGACTATACAGGCTCGAAAAGATGAGGCATGGACAGAGAGGTAGGAGTATACAGGGTTTTACACAATTGCCAACTAAATGCATGTACATTTCTGTTTGGGCAAATAAAGCCCTGTTACATTTCAACAAATAAATAAAATAAAAGACAAGAGTTTATGTAACAGGGTGTCTTTGTTGGTGAAAAATATCTCAAATAATAAGGAGTGGCCTCTGCATAAGTCCATCCTCTGGACGTCTTTCCTGTGAGGGGGTTCATCCCGCAATTAACCTGACTCAAAACTTGGCTTGGAGCAGGACATCACCACCAGCCTGTCTCCATGGAGATATGCAGCAGCGCTTTGACCGCAAGAAGCCCAAAATGAAGTTTAAATAGGTCGACTTCCAAGAGATTTGAGATCGCTGGGATGTTTGGCTTTGTGTCTCAGACTTTTACGACAGATGCGCTGCTTCTCTGACATTGCAGCACATAACAGAATGATCCATGTTGTGACTTGAAGAGAACTACTACTACTTTGTCCATTCATTTGTGAGAAGCAAGAGACGGTAGCAATGAGCCCTTTTGAGAGCTGCAGACCTGGAATACGAAATGCAGCTAAGTTTAGGGTAATGCTCAAATCAAGTTGTCTTTGCCTTTCCTTTTGTCAGCTTCTTAAACACATTTTAACTTTGGGGACAGTCAGGTCTAAAAGTATAACGTTTACTAGGAGAAACGATATGATTACTTTAAAATGCAGACCCAATAATTAAAGAGCTATAGGAAAGATTGTATCATACAGACCGCCATGTGCTGAAGGCCCTTGGCACGGCTCTCTCAAGCATCTTAGCCTTTCTTTTCACATATGCACACACCACTTCTTAGTCTACCACTCTTCAGTGGGATCATGCAAGCAGAGAGAGAGAAAAAAAAAACATAGACCAGGGGGAAAAAAATGCTGCTTATATAATAGATGGAACATAGGACAGGTTATGCAGAGTCCAGGGGGTATGCAGGCAGATGGCAGAAAAGTGATTTGTCGGAAGCTTGTTGGCTAATTTCCCAAAGAGACTACTAAATCCCGTTGGTATTGAAAGAATCCCTTTTTAATCTGTTTTGTGGCTTTTCCAAGTCGTGCAGGTGGCGGCCGCGGGTCCAGTTTGGCCACCAGAGCATTAGCATGATTGGATTTTTCTGCGACAAAGACAATAGTTTGCGGCCAAAGTCCATGTGGTAGCAGGTGGTAAAATGGCTTAATGAACAAATCATCTATCTTCTTTTAGACAAGCTTTCTAATCAATATTACCTAATTTAGGCAATATATTGTCTACATAATAGTGATACTGATAAAGCCAATTTTGTTGGGAAGACATTGTGCTAAATCAAGTCACAAAAAAGCTGTGTCGCGGATATGCTTATAGGCCAAGGTCGGACTTTGGCGATGATAGTTTTAAGAAATATTGTCGACAGGGAAGAATAAAACTTTATTATTGCGCTATAGACTCCTGTCATTCAAACACATGCTTTCAGTGGATGTCATAACATGGCAGCCGCCTCGGTGGTATAGTGTATAACTAGTCCCAAGCGTCTCATTTAAACAGCGATGATAATCTAAATTATTGCTACCCACTTTGCAGAGCCAGCCATCTCACAATATGGGCCGCAATTACTGAAATGGCTTCCACACAAATCTGTAAACATGACAAGCTTTGTACTTGCAGCTTATGCACACAACATACAGTGTGGTTGAATGGAATAAGAGAAAATCACTTGTGAATTATGAAAGTTAGGGTGTTGAACTAAAAGTCAACTCAGGAAACAAAAAAAGCAGCTACTTGAATTGTTTATTCCACTGCGGTAGTCTATAAATATGCATGGCTAGGTTTGCTTTAAAGCCTTGAGTTTACTCCCACAGGTGAAACACTGACCTCAATGTGGACTTATAACAAGAAGTGGAACATCACTTTTATTTCAAAGTTTTGAGCAGGTCACGCAAAGGACAACATTGTGAACTTTAAAACAGGTCAAACTGGTGCATTTGTTTAGTTGTAGTACTGTCAAATAAAAAACCTAGACATCACTAATGTTTGCTAAAGAAGAAAAACCTATGAACAATAGTGCAAGATATTTTGGGAAAGTGCATTGGTTAGCAAATGGCAGCAGTGCAATGGTCAAAATGAATCTTCTCTCTTTTATTTTGTCCAATGCTTGAGTCACTCCACAGTATATGCTCTCCCTTTTATTCACCCAGTCCTGACTCCATTATCACTGATAAGAATACACAAATGAATCCAATCAGTGCTGCGGCCCGCTCAAGCCTTAATGAACTGACAGCATTAACCAGCTCTTCGCTGGCTGAACAATTAGCAGTTCTATCTCACTTCAAAAACGCAGTGAATGACTAGCTAAAAAAGATTACCTAAGCGACAATGATAAAGATAATTGCCTACAGTTAAATGGGCTAATTATGAGTTTAGTAGCTGTTGGAGTCATTTTAGCACCATGTACACGTTTGATCCTCCTGCCACTGCGTGGCGCTCTGTGCGTGTGTGTGTAAACTTGTGCAATTACCTGCCCTATACAAGGGGGAGGAGGAGGCACTCAGGTGTTGCAGTGTGGAGGCAAACATCTTTTGACCGTGTCTGGAATCTGAAACCTGTGTATATATTGATGGCGTTGAGGTTCCAAATAAACCTTTTGGAACACAGTATTTTTCCAATTCTTATGTTGGAAGACACGCGTCCGAGACGCTTTAAACACTGCAGCCAGAGCGGACGTTTGCACAGGGCAAAGCCTGGCTGCTACAGTAGCTGTTTGGTAATGCAAACCAAACAGCTAAAAAATAAATAATAATAATAATGTATATGTATGTGTGTGTGTTTATATATATATATATATATATATATATATATATATATATATATATATATATATATATATATATATATATATATATATGTGTGTGTGAACTTGAGATTGACGAGGTACAACACCAATGCTCTGGCAAGGGTGAAGAACACCAGGTCAGAGGGGAGTTAACATCAACCCCTCCAACGAAGATTGGGTACGAAGCCCCAATAAGTGCAATCACGCTGACAGGCAGCAACTGACCTGAAAAATAAGATCATGGCAAAAATGTACAGCAGGCAAAACCCGAAGCCAACTACAGAGGCTAAGAGAAGTACCATCAGAAAGTCCCCTAGAAGATGTGAATGCAGCTCTGACAGCAATTCCTACATCAACCATCACTGAAACCAATGAGCTGGTATACTGCACAGCAGCAGTGATTCTAGAAACACTTGGCTATTGTAAGAGCAACCATGAGATGAAATACCCACCATGGAAAAGGAGGCTGGATATATATATATATATATATATATATATATATATATATATATATTTATATATATATAATGTTGTTGCTAGAAGTCACAATGTAGGCACTTGATTGTAGTAACTATTTTGTGTCTGTGCATGTGGAGCAGATACTGTAAAGTGTCATTTTTCTGTTAGCCGTTGCTTTCTTTGTGTTTAATCTGATTGAAATCTATGAAAAGTTATGCTACTCTCCTTCCTTTGCTTGTTTGTGTGACCAACAACGGTGTGTGTGTGTTGGCCACATTGATTTTAGCCATATTTAGCCCAATCTTTTGTAAAAAATGTTCAGCAAATTTATTATGGAGCACAAAGGGCTGCGCTTTCCTTCACTCGTCAACGTGCATATAACAGCATTGTCATTGCAATGTTGAGAGGTAGCCACATTCAAATGTTCTTACTTAACATATTACTGTTATTTTGTGTGCAAAGGTTTTTGGATGTTAACTTCTTTTTTTCCCACTTATTGCAGACATAACCGTAGGTCAAATGCTCCTTGGACAAACTGGACAAATCCGTATAACATTGACAAAGAGCCAAGAAGATTGAAACATGTTTCTTTGCAATAATTACACATTTATATTTCAGTTATTTATTGATCTATTTTCAGCTCAACAGAGACAAGGTCCTTGATGCAGCGTGCCATCTCCACTCAGTCTGACAGCGACCAAGGAGAGCAAGCATCAACATGTCCTCTGAATGGACTTTAGCCCAAGCTGTTGTACCATTCGCTCAGGACTTTGGATTATATGAAGCCGAGAGTTCTACCAGCTCAGGAGAACCACCTTTAAGTCAGTGGAGCATGAACTTTGTCCAAACCGTTCATCAGAGACAGGACTTACTGGACATTCACCAACATTTGGATGAGGATTTCAGTTCAGGACAGCCTCCTCGTGCTGCTGATGTGGACACGGTCAGTTCAGGTTTCATTGAAAATGAAATCCCAGATACATATTCCACATCAATGGAGCATACCTCCATCTCCTGGGGTAAAGATGCCGACTTCGGTTAGTCCTTGTGCCTCACAGCAAGAAGGTCCGGGCTTCGATTCCCACCTGGATGGGGCCTTTTTATGTGGGGTTTGCATGTTCTACCCCGTGTCTGCGTAGGTTTCCTCCGGGTACTCCGGTTTCCCCTAACACTAAAAATATGTACAATAGGTTCCGCTCTGGAACCAGGACTTTATAATAAGGGTGCATGAATTAATGCGTAATTCATAATACATTAATGTGTTAATTATTCATGACTTTATGTGTCACTTCATCTATTAAAATGAATTAATGAGTTTTAATGAATAAATACTCATGAATTAACACAATCAACTTGTACATGATCATGAGTTATTAAACATGATCATGATTCATTTTTTGTGTTGAAGAAACAGACGGGGACAAGGACCAAGCTTTGTATAAACTTACAACAAAATCAAACTCGTATAGTTTGTGAGTTCATTATGAATGTGCCCCTGTAAACTAAAGCATTGCATCTTTGATGAAAAGATATATATATAATGTATGAGCAATGTTTTAAGAGAGCAATTACAAACAGTAATTGAGCTAAAAAATAACAGTAAGGAACATATACCATGGCTGAAACAACACATACTGTAATACAGAGTAGTAATCTATGCACTAAGTCATGTGCCCTAATCATAAAGCTTTGCCAAAGTTTTACTATTTATTGATAATAATAAAATGAATTGCGTAGTGCTGTTCACTGTCTATTGAGTGCAACTTTTTTCACTAATAGGGATCCTGGTAATACTGACTTAATGCTGACTAACCACTTTGCACCGGGGCTGAAATAATGAGGAAACGATTATTGGAACAAATGGTGAGGAGGTATTTAAACTGCTGGCTGGACAGAAATCCACGACAGCTTGGTAAAACCGAAATGTAAAAAAAATCCAGTAAGTGTCAAAAATGCGGTGAAAATTAGAGCAACTTTCCAACTTCCCTGAACTCCTATGAGAGATGAGGAGCTTGTGGAAATGAGCCGTTTCCAGTCCAAATCTATTTCTGCCTCAGTGACTGTCTTAAAGCGCTGGTGGCTCCGGGCAGAGTCTGTGTGTCAACATCTTTACTGGTTTTCTGCACAATGAGCACATCATTTCAACTATTCACTGAAGGGTTGGAAGCAAAAACAAATACCATTTACCAGATAAATCATATTAGTATGAATTTAGTGAAAATAAGAACAATAAAATAGCTGATAATTGTCAAAGATTGGGTATTAACTACAGCAATGGAACATGGGAAGTCATGGCAACTTTATACTTTATTCAAATGCTTTAGTAATGCATATAAATTAGGCTGTTTTATGGTTTACACATGGTTTAGACATAATTTAGCCACCCCAGTACCAGTTTTTACTTTTATTCCAGTTACTTTTTTCCTGATACCACAGAGGTGCTGTATATCACTCGTTCCTACATACAGAATACATGTTTGTAGGCCAGTCCGCAGGTCAGCCACTGTGGCCCTCCTAGAAGCTAATGAGTGTCTTCTGTGGCCGATACTTCTTTAGTCTGCAGCCTGAAGTGTTTTGTATGCAGACCGTGTATGAGGTCTGGCTGCCCATTATTGCAACACATAGATTGCAGGGAAAGCAAGCAAACAAAGTCTTTCAAAGCACAGGTGAGGTACATAAGCATTGACTTATTCAGTAATGCATGACTATATTATGTTCAAGGAAGCAGACTGATGAATGTAGACCTCAGCAAAAGATTGTGATCCTGTGAAGATATAATGCCCAAACCTGGACCCAGGTCAGGAGTCAATGCTCTTTTAAAAACCTATCACTTTGCGAGGGAACGGCCGTACAAACATAGTGTGCCCTAACTACACTCTGGGGCTAGTGCACTTGACATGAGCTTGTTCCTCCATAATGGATGCGACACTTTGGGTGGAGACATTAGGTGTGTGTGTGTGTGTGCGTGTGTATGTGTGTGCATGCAGAGGTGAGGTGCATGCTGGGAGATCAAGAGAAAGGCTGGTGTGTGCACAATGCAGCCAGCAGAGCAGCAGGGACTCGGCAGCCCGCGGTGGAGGGGGCTTATGTAACAGGTCCAGATGCGGCCGCTATGTCCACAGAGGATACATTGGCTAGGGCAAATCGGCATCTAGTCATTTGAATTTGAGCAGCGACACATGGACAGGGTCACCGGTTCCGGGGCAAACAGACAAGGCTTACTGTAAAGAATGGATATTGGTCATATAAGATCGGAAACAAAGCAGGTGCAAAGTGTACGTAGAAGAAACGTTGTTTGATCAATTAAGTGCAGACTCATTACACTAGATTAATGTAGACCCTAATGTCCCACTGCATTATGAAATGTTGGAGCAGCACGGTAAAAGTAAATGCAAAATGTCGTTATAAATCTAAATATCCACAGTACCCTGCACGTATTCACTGTAACAACCTAAAAGCCCAGTCGTATCATTGTAAGTAGGTCATCCTCTGTCTGCATTTGTCTGTCAGTGTGTGATTTTGTGCTTACTCACATTCTATGACTCAACTATTTTCTGTACTGAGACACAGAGATACAATATGACACACTATAGTTTTTTTTTAGAAAATTGAAGTTATTAGTATCACGGTAACACTGACGGTCCAGCAACTACTTCATCAATAATGTTCACTGGTGCGGCATAAATTAAAGCAGACAGCTTAGAAGCGCTTCTGTAGAGAATATGAGCGATAAAAAGGGGTAAAATGGTCAGAAATAGATAAGATATAGGAAGTTAGACATATTCTGCGGTGCTTAGCGAAGTACATGCAGGAGAATCTCATGCTTACATCTGCATGGACTTGAGCAGATGCATGGGCAGAAATAGCTCCTGCGAGTAAAGAAGGAGAAGGATAAGAGTCCATCTAGGGCAGTTGGGAGCAAGGAGCACTCCTGCACTCAGCATCTTAAGACTCTTCCACATTGGCCCAAAGTGTTCCTCTGCTCTCATTAAACTTTCAACCTTTTTTCTAGTGCAAAATACTATGGCAGCCTGCTGTGGTTTCCAACATATATCTTGTTTTGTTTTTTTGCAAAACAACCAAGTAACAATCAAAGCTATTTAAAGCAATACTGAGTAACTCATGCCCCTAGAGGCCATACGCGCCACTGCAGGTATCCAAGCATGTAGCGTTTTTTTTTACTTATTAATTGTCCGTAAGGGTTAATACGACAGAAAAGACAAAGACAAAGGGAGAGAGGGATATTGTACATCCAATTACACAATGGAGATATTTTTTTTCACTTACACTTGGCTGTAAATACTGTTTAAGTGGCGCTAGCCCGCAGTTAGCTTTGCCAGTTGGCCTGTTAGCTTCTTCTTCGTGATTCTATTAGTGTGTATTGTACCTCCACCTCAGTGGCAGGGAAAGTTGCAAATGTGGTTTTCTGACCAGAGACACCAGTGGGAGATGAAAGACCCCCCAATCATCCCATTAACACTTATATTACCCTATTAACTTACTTGCACTCACTTTAATTTACTATAGAAATTATCCACATTTAAAGAAAGCTCTAAATCCTAAAAACTCTAAAAAAAAAATCAATATGCAGTATACATTTTTCTACAGTTTAGAATGTCCATGCGAAGATGCATGAATCATACAGAAAATAAATTAAATTCCAAATACTTGGTTTGGAAACACTGTGGACCTTTAAAGGGAGCCAGCGTAGTGAATGTGTGATATTGTTAAGTGAGAGTAACCTTTTGTCCAGCCCGAGAGGATTTGTGAAAGCCAGCGCGAGAGACGATTGTATCTCGAGAGTTTTATGTACAGTAGACTTGGCCAGCACGTATACAGTCTGACCTTGTCTTCCGAACAGCCTTCAAACTAAATGAGCCATGGCACATATCTACGCTCCTCAATTATGTAAGTCTCCTGCATACGTTAAGGAAAGGCATACCATGTTGGCTGACGGCGAAAGCCTAAAAAAAAAACTGTGATTGATGGAGCAGAGGCAAAGATTTGTGTGGCGGAGAAGCGGAAGCTGCTTTGAATACAGAAAGTGTCTCTCTTGCCCTTGGGCCAGTTGAGCATCATGGGAGATAGAGCACTGGAGCTGACCCGCTGCACAATCTGATGGAAAGTGGCTTGTTTAAAAACGGTGAATAAAGAGGACATTTACAGCTCTGGAAATATAATCACGGCAGGAATCAGTTTTCAAATTTAAAGATTTTTTTTTTTTTTTTTACAGATTAGCACATGTAGGGGCTTCCAAACAATTATAATTAAACAAATTATTCTATGGCCATCAAGAGAGCTTGAAAGGGACTGATTGGAAATGTATAAGGCTCGAACTCATGGCGCAGAGAGAGGCCTGTTGTCCTGTGCACTTTCCCTTTAGTCAATGCGCAGTTGTCATGTGTTATTGGAGACATTTAATTAATATGAAGGTTAAATATGCTTTGTCTGCGCATGATTGTGGAAAAGACATCTCCCAAAGAGTTGGGCTGCTAGCTTAGTAAAGACATTTGCCCGCAATCTATATTAGTGGGAAAAATTTAATTGTTTAGGTGGAATAGCCAAGGGATTTTTATCCTTCTAGCTGCGCCTTCACATCCCCAGTTTTGTGTGTGCGTAAAAGCTGGAATAGTTGCCCGGCTGAGAGAAAGGACGATTTAGGAATAACACTGTAAATGATTTTGAGCAGTATGTCCTTTCTTGCAAACACATCGCTACCCTAATAATGAGTTGTCTTTACAAAACAAAACAAGCCTGACAGTGAGTGGCCTGTTGCAGATGCCACACTGGCACCTGTCCTCTGCGGGGAGAGCGGTGAAGACGCGTGAGTTTAACCTTGAGCTAAGTGTAATGGAGTTTGACAGTGTTAAGCAGCCAGGCGTGCTCATTAAGCCTCCCTATGCCAGTGTGCCATGGTCAGGGTCTTTCCTCTTGGCTCTCCCTTTCATCTCAGCGCGGCACAAGCACAAAGCCCAGCAGTCTCCTCATTAAACTGGCTTATTGCATTAATTCAACGCAAGCATAACACACTGAGCTGGGCCTGTGCCAAATAATCTGCCTCATTTGACAAACAGTATTCCTGCTCAACACTGGTACAGCTGAGGGAGGCCATGTTCTACACCAGGGTTCAGGTGATGGAGAGCTGCCCTTTGGCTGAGAGACATGAGGGCATTGAGGCAAATGCATACATCTGCTGAACAGTGCTCTTATCACAACACTACGTCATTATTACCAAGTTACTGTATGTTTGTTTGTTGGGAACATGCGTGTTGTTTAACACACATGAGACACATGCAGCTAAACATGCAACAGCCAGATTAGCAATCAGCCAATTTGTCCAGTTGTCCTGCATTCGCATTCACAAGCACACACTCAATCATGCACCAGCGCACACAGACACTGCAGGGTAGACGGGAGAAGTGCCTTGCCCAAAGATACAGCGACAGTCTGCACCTGGGTTGGGATCAAACCTCCAACCCTATGGATTGGTGGAGATTGTTTTACCACAGAGAGCATTGCTGCTCCTGTATGGCAACAATAAACAATTCCTAGCAAGTTTTATTTTTAGCAAAGTTGAAGTATTGGATTTTTATTACATTTTTTAAATACATGTTATTTCTTTTTTATTGCAATGAATCTGTTATAAACATGTGGACCGTTGCCTTAGCAATTAGGAAATCAGAGCAAATATATATATATTTTTTGAATTACGAAAAGTCTTCAAAATGGCTCCTTACATATAAAGATATTGTGAATGAAAATCATGCACAGCCAAAACAGCCTCTGTCATCGTTAACTCTTCTTGCATAAAGGTTTGCTGGTGCACATTCCCCACAATCATAAATGCTTTAATATTTCTGCCCTTTTCACTTGCATCAGTCTGAACAGTGCTCAGTGTGAGGGTATCAGAAGTGCCAGGTTCAGCACCATGGACAGCACAGTACATGCATCCAGTGTCTGATCGACACAATGCAAATGTAATGCGCTGGATGCTAATGATGATTGAGTCTGACCTGCGGGCCCATGTGTGCGTGTTTTATTCTAACTCACACTTACAACCATATTTCATGATTTACAGTGTTTCATCGGTGCTCATTGTGACTTACCGGAGGCAGCTTGCATCCAGCCGCAGATCTTATAGACAGTAGAGGTGCTGAGAAGGAAGAACAGACTGAAGCAGCCGATGCAGGTGACCACAAGCATCATGGACATGCCTATGAAGAAAGAGGCGGCCTTGAACGCACTGGAGGGGATCTCTGAGAACTCAGTGAAGGTTCCCTGACACACCAGGTCCCTGGAGTGTCCGTCTCCGACGCAGTAGTGAAACAGGCCGAAGTAGCCAACCTGTGGCGTGTCCATGCCATCTCCAATCCAGTACGGCTGAGAAAATATAGTCACATTCACAATGCCAAACAAAATGGTGAAGATGGCCCACAAAAGTCCAATGACACGAGAGTTGCGCACGTAATTAGTCTGATATAATTTCGCGGCTTCTGCAGATGGTAGCATTGATGCGGGAGAACAAGGCTAACAGCTGATAAGAAATCCAGAAATTGAACCAACACAGTACGTCCAAACGCACCTCAAGGATCGGACATGCAGCCGGAGATTCAGTTCTCTGGGATCAGCTGGGAGCGTGCGCCACGAAACCGCAACACAGCAACAACTGTGCGACTGTGGAGACAGATCATCTCATGACGTCGCAGCGCACACCCAGGCAGCAACTGCAGCTCAACCAGGGCGCTTACACAGCCAATATACTCACAAAACTACAAACAGCAATACGGCAATCTGGCGTCCTCCCACTGATTCCGTCCTGCCGTGGGGTTCAGGCTTGTTCATCTCTACCGCACGACACTCAGCGGTGTCCTTGGAAAAGAGAGGAGTAAACTCGCTTACTCGGCTCTCGGCTTCAAGATGCACGTAGGCTGTAGCTATTGTCACGCACAAATGCAGCCAGTCACTGACAGTCGGGCATAGACGTAAAACCCACCGAAGACTATGACAGTATGATGGCTATTTTCAGGTCATTGCCTTGTCTTTATCGTTCAACGGAGGTAGCGCGGTCTGCTCAGACTGATGCTGAGAGCAGAGGGAGGGAGGGGCGCAGACAAGGCGCAGAGGAAGCTGTGATGTACACACTCCTCACCAGCACCCCTGCGTCAACTTCCAATTCACGCACACGGTCACGTATTAAACAGCACTGGTTACGCAAAAAAAAATAAAAAATGGATTAACACTCTCTTTTCACAACTAGACTGTGGACTGCATGACAAGGACAGAGAGCTGTGAGATCGCTCACTGAAGAGTTGCTATGCTGCAATGGCTGGTTACGTAACATTTCTAGTCACTTTGAATAAACGGCAAGACTACCCGATGAAACACAAACATAAAGAATGGCTTGACTTTGACACAATTAGCATGTCAATTTTAAAAACTCAAACCATAAAAATGTCACGATCTTATTCTGACTTTTAGCAAATAATAATTAAAAAGATAGAACGATATAACCTTTGCTTAACTACTTTTTGCTTAGTCCATGGAGACAACCATTGTGTTAACCCCAAAGAGCAACATCTCACAACTCATCTAAAAACTGAAGATAACCGGATGGCAAAAGTTCCTTCGCTTTACAAGCTGTAGGCTTCTATTTACACCTGCCTTCTTATCCTTCATTTCAGAGATGAATGATGCAAATCATACCTTTGCATTCAAAGGGCGTCTTTAATCGGACCCAATTCTTGAGACATTTTAGAACATGTGGATTAGGTTAAAAATAGTGTGTTGTTGTTGTTGCTTTTTAAAGAGAGAAAGAAAACGGGAGAACTAATAATTCAAAAGCGTTTCTCTTCCACCATGTCTTTCATGCTGCACTTCTTAATTTGACCAACAGGGGTCAATATTGCCTCACAGAAGAATTTCTTGAAACGGTCGCAAATACATAAATTTATTATAATTTACATTTCTTGATGGCCTGACATAAGATACAGCAGTAATCTGTTGGATGTTACAAGTGGATAATTTAAAGTGTGAATTCCTGCTTGTTCAGATCATAATAATATATTTGACGTTAGGCCGTGAAGTAATTTAATCTCTAATCTGAATCCTATGATGACCTAGATACAAAGGGCATTGTTGTTGTATGATCTATGAACTTGCTGGCCAACATAACCGAATAGCTCTGTGCAATCTACAAGCTACCTTTTCTTTTACCACTGTAATCCATGTTGTCCACTTTTTTGTTTAATAAAGTTATGAAATGTAAACAAGAGTAGCACTTAGAAGCAAAGGATATGGTGTAGAGGAACAGTGTTTTTAAAAGGGGTGGAAAGAATCATTCCTGTGGAACAGAATGTATTTAGTATTTTGGCCTAAAGTGCATGTGTGTGTTTGTATGTTCAGAGAGTCCATTCTCTGCCAGTGAGAGCAGGCTGTGTGCTGCGATAAGAATGGCTTGTTGTTTCCACAGAGCTCTGTGGGGCAATGCGGCTGTCAGCAGGTCTGCACACAGCAGCTGGACCAGTTGTTGATGGGTGATTTGGGACTAGACTGAGCCCAAATGCAGATTATTGGTGGCGCCACTTTCAGTGTCAGCAGAAACCACACTTTATCTTTAGTTTCGCTCTTAGTCTTTATTTCTCTTCCTGGGAGAGCTTCTTCTGTACTTAAACATTTCTTAGGACAGATTTGCTCACGTATGGTGTGCAGCTATCTAATGTATCAAACTCTTGAGTAAATGGTACCTTAAATTGTGTAGTGTACAACATTGTGAACATTACAAAATGTACTGTAAATTATCCATATTTTTTGCAACAAACCCATCTGTTGTGTGCACTATTCCTTGTGCAACACTGTAGATATGTAGATACATTGTTTATGGCACGAGTGTAGATGAATCAGTTGAATATAAATATAGAATTTTTATTTTATTTGATTAAATACCTGCACATCTGAGTAAAACAACATGTTTGAGCTGTGGGTGTATGTATTTTTATTGCATTCAGTTGAGTTCATGCCATAATAACAACCTGCTGAGTGCTGGCTCGATGCTCATTGTTTGATGGACATGTTTTTTTTTTTCATATTAAAGAACTTGAGATTGTCTAATGTTGAGATGACCCCCTGCTGTGCCACACAAACCCCGGACTGGCAGACTGTTTACCATCACAAAGCTAGGGCTGACACTTTCCCTCGCTGTCGAAAAGACTTGTATGTATTTTCATTGTAATTACACTTTGTTTACTTTACATTTCCAAAATAGCCATGTTTTGTCCCATCTGCTGTTTTCCAGCCACCACTGCAGATCAAACAGAGCTGCAGTTGCCAACTGTTGGTTTTCCCCGGCCACTGAGACGAAAAGTCTGCTTTAAACAAAGGGTAAATGTTTTTTTTTTGTAAAGACTCACAACAGTGGGTGGGCTTGTTGGGCTGTGAAGGGACTAATATTGTCTGATGCTTCTGCCCATCCAAACACAGTGTCTAGAAATGTGTTTCTGAGTTGTGATATTTAGTTAACTGTGAGGGTAAACACCAGTTTTCGAACCATCAACAATTACTTTTCTCTTGATTGAAATGACTGTAAGTGTTCTCCCGCTGATCAACATGGTTATGCCTCTCTGATTATTGTCGTGAAACCCCACACTCTCCACTTTTGTAATGTGAGCCGTGCCATGTCATCTGACTGTGTACCTCTCACTACAGCACTCAGGCTTCTTCATTTGCCCTGATGGAGACCAGCCTCACTCAGGGACTTTCTAAAGTGGATTCTTTTAGAGTCATTGGAGATTAATGGTGAAGCGGGGTTTGCATAAAGCTGCTTAAGCAATCTTAGTATCAAATGTTGTGATTAAAGTTTTATGGAAGTATGCTGTGTTGCGCAAGTTCTTGAAGTGATCACTAGATGGCAGCCTGATATCATTTCCCACACATAATAAAAGTGGATTATTACTTTGGCTTTCTTTAAAGAATGTATGGCATAGTGATGGGTGAGATGCCACAAATTTGCATTGCTGATTTAATTTGATCTATGACATTTTTTGATGTTTACCGCATCAGTCAGGCCGGGATGAAGTTTTGGAATCCATCTTGATTGATTCAAGGTAGTTCATTCCGCATTCGTTTAACCTTCTTTCCTAAACTGGCATAGTTTCCTTCGTGGCATTGGTGAGGAAGCCCCCAAACAAGCAGCCACTGTCTGACAAAGCTCTCACAGTCACAGTATTGACAGTTGAGGAATGCTGGAGGACAGGGATATTTTCCCATCGCAAACACAATGGAAACCTTGCCATTAGTTAGCTTAGAGTTTGCTTTAGTGCAAGTAGTAGTGAGTAGTGTTTAGTATAGACAGAGTGGAGGAGTTTACTTTTGGTAACTTAAAGAAGATTTAAAACTTGTAAGAAGATTATCTAGAGAAGAAGAAATGTAAATCTCTGGGTCGTATTAATTTCAATAGCAGTGGTCCAAGCATCACCACCTATTTTATATATTTATTTATTTTTTCCTGACGCTGTCTCTCTCCTCATCTTTTTCTCCCCTCAGCTCAAGCACTGGCTCGCTTTTCTTAGCAAACCTTTCTCTCATTCATTATTGAGGCTTGTTTTTTTTTTTTCCTTCAGTCTCAGAATAAAGAAAGGGAACAGATCTTTTGAATATTTAATGCCCTACATGAAAAATGTAACATCAGTCATTTCTCAACGATACAAGCTGGTAAACTTTTTTGCTGGACACAACGCTGTAAGTCACGAGAAGATGCCGGCCCGTGGGCTCTCATATTGCAAAGGAGGGCCCACCCCTGTCACATAGGGATGTGACAGGGATGGGCAAGGTTAAATTAGAAAAGTAAATGTGTAAGAAACTATATCAAAACTTTCTAATTTCAGTTTCTCAGAGGCTCATTTGCCGCCGGCACGGTGGCACAGCGGTTTGAGCTTGTGCTTCACAGCTAGAAGGTCCGGGGTTCGATTCCCACCTGGACAGGGCCTTTCTGTGTGGAGTTTGCATGTTCTCCCTGTATCTGCGTAGGTTTCCTCCGGGTACTCCGGTTTCCCCTACCACTAAAAACATGTACAATAGGCCAGGATGTTTGAGAGTGCACATGGGGGTCAACGGATGCAAATGAGCCCGAGGCTACAATCCGGTGTGGCTTGTTTACATGCATGAGACAGTTCATTAACATGCACTGTCCCGACCAAATAAGAAAAGAACAGTTTGATAATAGATCAGAGAGTGAGAGACAACATGCAGCCCTCTGAGAATTATTGTTGATACTGAGAGAATCCTGTTACAAACTATTGCTTTCTCAGCTATATCTCTTCAACTCTCCCTCAACTGCAAATCAACTACAACGCTCCCGGTACGCCCTGCTTAGTAAAATCACGCCATGCGTTTTGCAAAATATACATCGCCCACATATTACGTATATTACGACTAACATACATTCAGTTGAATATTCGCATTTACACATAACATCGAAATGATTCATGCTTATATGAGTGCAATCAACAGCAAAAATAAATAAGTAAACCAGGCTGAGACCAGTGCATGCATTATTCATGTTTATGAGCAATATCAGCTATGCCAATTTCCTATTTATAAATAAATGCTGAAACTAGGCTCAAAAATCTACTAATACATCTAAAAAACAAATACATTTCATTTGATATTAATACAACTGTTATATTAAACCTAATGATGCCTTTATACAGAGCTTAGAAACGTGTCGTCTAAACCACAACGATTTGGGGGACGTGGCACGTTCCATAATAATAAACCAAACAATGCAGATTATAAAATGTGTTAGAGGCTACTGGAGTCATTGTTCACATAAAAGCATAAAAGCACAGTGTGTTAGATTAGATGTACAGTATTTACCATTAATGCAGCTGAGTGGCAGGTTTCTACGGTAACCGTTAACTGATAACATTACATCCTGAACTATATTATCCATATTTTGAAATTGACATTTTTTTTTTTTTTACAGTTTTGAAATCCTACCAATATAGCAAATGGAATATATGGAAAAATGTGCCCCTTTCTTATTATGAGACGTGGAGGCTCAAGGAAGAGGGAGCAGCATAAATTGACCAGTAGCCTGAGGGGGGTCACATCGTCCTGCCATGAGCCTGGAGCATGTCATTTATATGTATACCTCATTTTGCTGTTTATGACTGCACAGGGCAGACAGCTTGTATCAGCTCATAAATACTGCTCCGCTAATTGATGTAAAGTATATCGCCCCGTTGCCCCCCCTTTATGACCCCACATCATCTGAGCGATTGGAAAGATAGATCGACCAATTTAAATAAATTCACTCTTTCGGAATCCTCCTTTGCTTCAGTTTATCTTCATTTTTTTGCAGAATGGGGTCTTATGTAAAAAACACTAACCTTGTGGTCTGGAGCTTTTACAAACACGTCCTTATTCTTGTATTAGCAGTTCATATGTTCAGTCATCTCCCACATTGCAATACTCTTGGCTGTGTATGAAATGCACGGAGTTGCAATTAGATATTTTCATATAATCCATGCAGCGCTGTAAAGGATATTGGCGTCTACTGCTCCAGGATGGATGCAGTTTTTTTGTGTGCCTGTCGGTGTAAAGTTTATGGCTTTTATAACATGTCGGCTGCCTGTAGCCTTGGCCGTGTTATTGATGAGTGCCATCCATTCGTCAGAGGCAGCGAGGTAGTGGGGAGGACTGGGAGGGGCCCAGTGCCGCGCTTTCGGAGTCCCATTGATGACAGCCTGCCCAGGTCTTGGATATGGTTATATGACAGCCGGAGGTCTAGCCATTAAGAGACCTGCCCTCATCCATATTACCGTGAGTGTGAGAACCATTTAACCAAAGCCATATTTCCATACAAACAGCGCCAAAGGATACTGAAACAAGGCTTACTATGGTTTACAACGTGGAAAAAAGCCACAAAAAGTGACAAAAGCATGACTAGGAAGCTCGACCAAAAGCGACAAAAAAGCAACCAAAAACGGGCAATTTTTTTTTTAAACATGACAAAAACATGACAAAAAAAGACGAAAACATGACAACAACAAAAACAGCGACAAGACAAAAAAAGTTACAGTCACGTTTTTTTTGTTGGCTTTCAAATGAGGCGTTACACTGTTGCTCTCCAGTCAAGAAGCTTTTAGATTTGGGTAAAGCCAAACTGGAGAAAATGCACTTTGGGCAAAATTTCTATTCAGGATTGAACACTGTACATTTCACCATCTGGTACGCATATTTTTATATTGTAGTTATATTATAGGTAAACTGAATATAAATAGTTATTGGCTGTAGCCGGCTTTTGGCCGGATCGAAAAGCAAGGCCGGTAAAAATAATTGTCCGACAGTAAAAAATATTGAGAGAATATACAGTAAATACTACTCTAAGTCAGTGACTAACATAACGTGTTTTTGAGACAGCCCTAAATACTAAAAAGGTTCGATTTACGCCCTTAGCTATTTTACAAAGCGCCATCGTCGCGCTGGAAACTAAAGGCTTTTCTCGTCGTGCTCGTCGTCACATTTTCCAAGAAAACGGCCAACTACAGGTACATTTACTTTTCTAAAAGTGTGTTAAAAAGTCAGAAGCCAATACATTTGATTAGGATAATCTTTAAATTCGTGTG
This sequence comes from Proterorhinus semilunaris, assembly GCA_021464625.1. Taxonomy (NCBI): domain Eukaryota; kingdom Metazoa; phylum Chordata; class Actinopteri; order Gobiiformes; family Gobiidae; genus Proterorhinus; species Proterorhinus semilunaris. The sequence goes on along the minus strand of CM038356.1, from coordinate 21,669,049 downwards.
TGTTCAGTCAGACTGACGCGCTGTTCTACAGCGGCTCTTCCTGGGAGAGTGGCCAGGTTTAGAGGCGCTTCTCTCGGTCAGTCTGCGCAGACCACCTCGGCTTAATGTGAGTGGTAGTTTGGGGGGAAACCGGACTGGATCAGGACCGAAACCGGACCGGATTCAGTGTGAGCCGGGCTTTAGTTACCGGTGTTCGGAGCCGCTCGAGCGTGGCAGAACTGGGACCGTGTGGAAATGCTCGACTGACTTTTGATGACTTTAGTGCTGTCGATTTGTACCTCCGTAATATTTCAGCGGTGAGAGACTACTCGCTAATTTTACACCTGCGCGGAAGGGCACCTACAGCCCAACCCTAGGGTTACCTTCTGTCTGAGTTATAGTGCAGATGAGTGGCACGTACGCGTGACACTGCTGCAGCTGTGGGGACTCTTGGTGCCTCTTCAGTGTCTCAGAAGAAGAAATGTGTAGGTCTCAAATGGGTTTAGCTGAAAAGCTAGCAGAGAGTAGCTTTCCTCCGCAATGATGGCCTGTACAGTTCGCAGAGTGGGGTCTGAGGGGTTTGGGTGATCTTATTGGCCTGGTTTTGTTTTGTGTTTGACAGTGAGAAAGTTGAACCAGGAAGAGATATTGTATGTGAGGATGGATTAAATGAGTGAAGTGTACACTAAAGATAAAATGTCTTTGTTAATATTACACAATGGAGATATTTTTTTCCCCTCAAACTTGGCTGTAAATACTGTTTAAGTGGCGCTAGCCCGCTGTTAGCCTGTTAGCTTCTTCTTCGTGATTCCATTAGTGTGTTGGTGGCTCCAACCCGGAGGCAGGAAAGTTGCAGGTTTGGTTTTAATAATGCATCGGTTTTATATGTATAGCGCTTTTTTGGACACTCAAAGACGCTTTACATTGCACTAGTCATTCACTCCATACTTTCTGGCCAGAGATACCAGGGGGAGATGAAATTCCGCCCCAATCATCATTAACACTTGTAATACCCCCAGAGGGACTGCGTATAGGATTTATTAAGGTAAACAAGTTACTTACTGGTTCTTATTGCATACTATGATGACATTAACTTTATTCATCGTATGGGTTTTATGAGTGAAAACCGTCACACCGCTCTCTAATATGCAATCACTGTGGCCAACGCTACAGTACTACAGTATGCATTCATATCTATCACGGGTAGTACATTGTAGTGTCTTGGCCTGAAATCAAATACTTGTACAGTGAGTAGAAGGCAGGTGTTTGATATGTGGGTTTCATCTGTACATGCACAGTATGCAGAATGTAAAGCCTGCGGCAATAGACAGAAATAGCACCAACAGCCTGGCAATGAACTGTCAAGAGACTGGGAGCACAAGGTTCAAATGAGGAGGAGGAACAGTATGGGCCCTCCAAATGAAGCGGCGAGAGCGCCCAATCTGAACATCTATGATCATATCGGACAAAGGTGAAAATCCTCTGTCTTCATCTAAATGTAATCCCATCCTTCCCTGATCCCAATGAAGTCCTAATAGGGAATTGATTTTTTTTTTCTCAGCGAAAGCCGGGATAGTTTCGTTGGGTGACCCTCTGCCCTCATTGCTCATTGGAGGTGTGGTCGGAGATGGCCCTTATCCTCAAGAATCAATGTAAGAGCCTCATAACATAGGCCTCCACTAATTTCAGAGTGTCATCGGGCATACATCTTCTCTGGAAGGCGACGGGACCTCCTCTTCCCGTTCACGCCGTAAGAAAAGTGGGCGGAGAGTGGCATTTCCATCCCCAATCCTGTGAAATGATGCTGAAAACTGTAGTCAAAAAAAAAAAAACGACCTGCCCGCTGTCTATCAATCTCGAGCACTGACCTACTGTGAAACTTCATCTAGACGCGCTCATCTATCTGTCAGTGAATAGGAAAAGAGGTGGAGAAGGAGGGGGTGCCATCGGAGCTATAGCAGCCAATCTAGTCTGCCTTCACGGATGCATAATTCAGTGTTTCTTTCACAACAGCCTCGGCTCTGAAGGGTTCTGCACCCCCAGCCATGCGGCCAGCAGTCTGCTAATATAAAACCAGCTCAGAACCCACTCGACTGTCGGTCCTTCAGGCTTTTCTGGCTTCACAAACTCTCTTCCCCCTCGCTCAGGCTTTTATGATTTATTCGGCTTGTTTGTCCGTGGCATGAGACCGCGGGACCCCACTGGACATGTTGGAAAAACGCTATTGTCCTTGTGGAAACTTGGCCCGGGAAGTGTGTCGACATCAATGTGGGTTCGTCAAGTGACGCTTAACCTCCCGCTGGTGGTTAGTTTTACTGGTCCTTCAGAGAGGACCAGTCAAACGAGTCAGTTCATGGGACTTGGCCTAAATACACAGCCCAGAAAGAAAACACATTAGACTCAAGGGCAGGATTTGCCCTTGCTAGAGAAATTACTACTTAAATGTACACATGCAGGTTTATTTTTGACAACACGGCATTAAAAATGAAACATTCTTCTTGTTAAGGTGATGTGACCAATTCACTGCATAAATAAATGATCCAATTATGTTTGTACTGCACCTGCCCCCTGCATTCAAAGTGCATTTTTTACACTTGAAATGATCCGCAATGTGTATTTCATTGTATTATGTCATGTCCATGTTCTCAAACAGGGGCAATGATAAGTAAATAGATAATCAGGTTAAGTTTGGCATTTTCCTGTGCGTTTGAGCTAGTATTTTTCAGTATCGTTGGGCAACAACAATACGGCACTTGGGAACCTTTCAAATCTTGGTCAGGGTTGCTGTTGTCCCATATTTCAACATTACTTTTCCTGCTTTTGGTGAGACACTCTTTGTCTCTCTTGCATAGAGAGATTCCCTTTTTTTCTCTCTTCCTCTCTTCCTAATTTATGACTTGAAATGCAAATAAGTTACATGGAAATCCTCAACCTTAGGCAAACAAATCGATGTGCGTATTTAGGAAACATTTTCTCCTGCCTTATCTCAGTGGCACCCTCTTGTTCTTTTTCACAAAGAAGAAAGTGGTGCAGGGTAATTATGGCTGATTACTCATGTTTAATTATTGCAATCAGATTTTTAGCAGATAAAATGCTCTTGTTTTTTTCCTTCTTCATGAAGTGGTAATTGGGTATTGTGATTTTGTGTGATTTAACTCTTGCCTTGCTGATCTCTTAACTGTGTTTTCGACTGATGAAATATGACAGTTTTGTTACCAGTATCGCTCATTCGCTCATCGTCACATCAAGTTTTTTTTTTAGTTTTTTTAATTGAAGTCATTTGGTGGCTGTGCTAATCTGCAGAGGTGACCTTGGTTTAGTTCATGTTGGTGCAGCAGCAGCGCCTCTCCCCCTCTGTACGGCATTACGGGTCTCAAACGCAATCATATCCAATGTTTGGCCATAAAACTCCGCGCCTCATTAATAAAAACGACCTTTCTGTTGCCTAAAGACGTAATGATGTTTGATTGCATTCCTAGACTATGGCAAAAGTGCATGGAGGATGTTGGGCTAAAATCTTTGCTCTGTTGTATTCTCTTTTTGTCTTCGCAGCGCTGACCGTAGATCAACATGTGATTGGCCAGTAAAAACAGATGCAGTAAATCTGGGGTCAATGGTCTGTAACAAGTAGCGGGACATCGCAGAGGAGGAGACAGAAGGCGGGTGGAGCAGAGCGATGACGGGAGGAGGTAGGACCGGCGTCAAAGGAGTGACAGATTAACGAGCTTTGGCCTTGTACAGGTCTCTACAGGGGTTATATATTCACGCGTTGTATATCCCTCATGTTGTATATCAGATACGGCACCCTTGGATCTGGCATCTCTTGCATTCATCGCTTTACATTTACCATTACCATTGTCCATAACTTTTAACTTTCCTTTAAAAATAACTTTTATCAGTTTAATATGTATTGAACATAATTAACAATTTACATAATTCATTTAATGGGGGCATATCATACAACATCTACTTTTTGGAACTTTCAATAATGTCAGAACATTGTTCCCCCTTTCGTAGTATTTCACCTCATTTATTTAGCTTTATGTAATACCGTTTTACTTTGGTCATTTCTTCCGCTGAACTGCTCCCATGTGTAAAGTGCATAAACAATCAACCGACCATGATAAAGGTGATAAAGACCTAGTTCTGCTCTTTATCACAGTGCCATTGATTTGTTAGCATGCCCACAGCTGCATGCAAAGGGCGCTCAGGGCCATTTAAAAAATACTAGAGCTAGATGCATGTTAAATGATAAAACACAAGATATCGATGCTGAGGTAACCAGCAGAATGTTAAAGCCACAATTATGCTTAAAATGTCCACTTTTAAAAGAGCACGGTAATAAGAAGTTAACTTGGTAGAGCAGATCATCTCGTGATCGGAAGGTCGGGGGTGTGAATCCCGCCTCCTGAAGGTTCACACTGTCATTGTGCCCTTGGGCAAAACACTTCACCCACCTTGCCTCCAGTGTGTGTGTACACTGGTGTATGATTGAGAATGTAAATGGGTGAGCGGTTCCATGTTGTGAAGCACTTTGAGTGCCTAATATAGATGGAAATGCGCTCTATAAGTTGAGACCATTAACCATTTATTTTACTTTTTTTAATATATATTGTATTAGTTTATTTGAACAGGGACAATACACATTAATCAACATCACTGTAAAAGTGCCAGTTTTACCTCTAAAGCTACTTTTTAACCGTAGTCCCGTGGGCAAAATGTAGATTGCCAGCAGCAAACAATACACAATAACAACAACAACCTATAAAATGGTAAAACAATTTATCAGTCTGATCTCAAACACAACCTATGGCAACATTCAGCACCAACACTACACCACAGACAATTACACACAGGTATAATTACAATGGCAGCAGGCAGGCACAGCACAAAAGCATCAAGAAATATACTAATGGTGATGTACACTAGTTTGATTCTCAAGTAACCATTGATTTTAGCATGTTTTTGAAAGGCCTTAATGTATCAACATGGCATATATGAGGGGGAATAGTGTGTCACTGTTTAAATAACAAAATAAACATCACTTAATTTACCTCAGTTTCATGCTATTTCTTGCTTCGGATTTTGAGGCAGTAAAATGCAAATGACTTCATTTTGCAATCACATTTTTTGGTTACTTCTGCACTAGCTGTACCTGCCTTGTGACAAAAATGGTGTTATAAATGTAAAATGAAAATGCCTTCATTTACACTAAGAGGAATGTCTCTTTATCAGCACAGTGAGTGCACCATACGGCATTGCAGAAACAAACATGATATAGTTATATGACAGGGAGGGTGTAATAGATTTTTCTCTTTACGTCTACTGCCTTAAAAGAGTGAACCTGCCTCGGGCCAAGCGCTATGGACTTGCCATGTGAAAAGGGTGGAGAAAGGAATAAAGAATAAAGAGTAGGAGAGAAACAAGTGAGTAATAGTGGCTGAGCGTAGGAGAGAAAGGCCAAGCTCAGAAAATAGATTAGTTAAGATGCCACAGCTATACAAGAGCTCATAGCATCTCTTAGTAAAAATATGCTCAGGATTAAGATGCTACCGAGCATTTATTGTGGATAGACTGGTCAGGAAAGGTCACTGAATACACAAAGAACATAAGGCCATGATTGGCAGACACATTTGTGATGGAGACGGACAAAGAAGGAGAACTCTGTGAGCACAGTCAATAGGCATTTAGAGGAGACGAAGTGAGAGATGACAGCTGAGCAGAAGGGTGTGAAGAGATCAGGATGGATGAATGAGTGAAACGCATGGAGGGGGGTGTGGGGTATGGACTATTGTATATGTATATGGTGGTGGTCGGATGGGACTGTATCTAACCCATGACCTGTAATTGGATCAGTAAATGATAATAGTTTTGAGGAGCCTAAACAGGACCATGTCAGGGTTAAGTGGCTGCCACACTAGTCCACTGGGCTAGAATGGCAATATGCATGTGGACTGATATCTTATTCAACTGGTAATTAATACAATTTTCTACCATTTTGGTATTTACTAGACCTTATAAACATTAATGTCAATTGACAAATCAAACAGAATGTATGATATTTTGCTTTGGTTTAAAACAGATTCAATATTACATGATCATTTATTTATTTATGCAATGTAGATTAACAATTTAGCCTTAATCCAGTCGAGTATAGTATTTGATGCTATCAGTCATTGTACTAAATGCCTCTCATCCCCAGGGCGAGTTTTTAGATTTTGTCATTATCTTTTATTACTTTCAGTCATTGCCTCATCTGTCTGCCTGTGTCTCGGGGGATGTTTGACTGGTGGATGTTCTCCGTGTGGGACCATGGGTACTTGGTCCACTGACCCTTATAATTAAGGCCAAACGCCTCCTTGCATTTATTTGGGAGTGCTAAGCCGAACAGCTTGTCTTTATCTTTACTTGGATTAGAGCCTCCTTTGGCTCACCTTTCTTCATCTGTGGTTTCTTCAGAAAATGTTTGCATCATATTTGACCAAATCCCTTTTTGTTTTAGCAACCCAGGGCAAGATGTTCATCCATCTGTGTAGGGTTCACACGCCAAAGCAGCCGTGATCCATTATGTTTCTTCTGCATTTACACCCACACAGCCCGACTGCCTGAAGCCTCTGTGTTCAAGCATTGTATAGATCCATGTACAGCTCAGCGTAAATGAGTCGAGGACCACCTGTAAACCAACAATGGCTTGTTATAAAGGTTTATCTAAGAAACCTTCTGTATTTTGGAAAGCAAGACATATCTCCTCCCAGGGTATCTATGCTTACTGCTAATTGGTTACGCCTTACCAACCTCCACGTCCAGCTGAAGGTGGAATAATAAGAGGTTTCAAAGGCCATCCAATAGCCAGAATCTTTCTCTAACCATTACCAAGCTTCTGTAATATTTATTCAGGGGGTGCAGCAATGCAGCCCTTAAGGCCCTCGCAGGTGGGATCTACAGGAGATCGACGTTGTTCCAGCCTATGTGCTTAAAGAGATTCTCGGTTTGGATCGGGGACTCAGGAAGGCAAACTCGACGAGAGGAAGACGGACAGCTTCTCTGAGGAGGTGTGAAGCGAGAGTGGAAAATTCATTCCTTTATCGAGCCGACCCAATAGCTCAAGGCCATGCTCCCGCTTTTTGTTGTGTTTTCTGTGGCCTTAAAGCTCCCATCCCCCTGTGTGTATTGTCAGTGCATGGTCAAGGCTAAGTGCATGTGTTTATTTGTTCGACACCTCAACCAAGTCACAGTCTGTAGACAGAATGAATGTAGGCCAATGTATGGGAATCACTGAAAGCAATTTGACGTAATATACAAATGCTGCATCCATATGTTTATTTCAATTCATTTGACATTTTCAGAATCTGTTTAACAATTTATTTTAGTTATTTAAGCATTGCCAACACCAGATCATTTATAGCTTATTCAATAAGAGGATGTGCATTGTCTTCTTAACTTTCTGCATTGTGCCTCCTAATTACATGATTTGAGGATGCATGGGCAAATGGCTTTCCGTGGTGTCAAAGCACTCAGCAGTCACTCCGTCTGTCTCTGTCACAATGTGGCCATGTGTCTGTCATCTCCTGTGCCTCATATTCCTCCGGTTTTATTTCACAGCTCGTTACCATGACGGCAGGATGGAAAGAGGGGGAAGTCAACTCAAAATGTGAAGTTTGGAGAACAGATTTTTTTTTAAATATATTTTGCAAATGCTACTAGGCCAGGTCTGCATGCAGTATTGGGGATGGCCTTTAGAACAGTCAGACCCCCCAAAATTAACAGCTTTCATGGGCACCTTATTCTTTATTGTCACCTGAGAGAAAATCCATCCAGTCCATTGAAATCCATTGAGGTCCATTGAAAGAATTGCCACTGCAACAACACACCAAGCTCGCTTTCCCCATTAGTTGGTGAGCAATCCGACGCTTGGTGGATTCTGCTTCACAAGGGGGAATGATCAGATAGTGAAGTTGCTATGAACATTTGGCCGCCACAAGCTGCGAGCTATGTAGTAAGTTTTCTGACACCTATAGTGCTTAAAACCCCTATAAGTCACCATCTGTGTGAAGATCATAGCGATTTATTGATTCAATTTAATTCATTTGTTCTTCCTTCCTTTCAGCTTTTCCCCCTGGGGTCACAGCTCCTCCTTGTGCCGTAATTTGCATGATGATTTGTCATGATTTTACGCTGAACTTGAGACCGGCACAAAGAGTGCATCGACTGCCTATGGTGTCTCTAGATGTTGTAATCCAAGTCTCGGCCATCTTCGAAAATCAAATTCTAAGGCAGTGCATTATGGGGTGAGCTAAGCATGGTCTTATTTACACTTTGACCAATTGCCTCCTCTTTACCGGGCAAGCTTTTCATGAGACTAATTGGAGTGTGCAAGCCATCAGAGCCTGAGTGCCCCTGCAGGCTCTCTCTCTTTCTTCCTGCCCCCTCCCCTCCTCCAACACCCGGGCCTTTATTATCGTTTCCTATATTGAGTAAACAACCTGTTAGTGTAAATTAGGGTCTGATGAGTGATGAAGCGACACATCCAAACCCCTCTCAGCTCCGTCCATTGCTCTGAGCTCTTTTTCCTCTTTTGTGCCCCCCCCCCCCCCCCCTCCTCCACGCCCGCCTCTGATGGGCCCTCTTGTATGACATGCAGCCTATTCAAAGACACCAGAGTGGTGATGGTGGCAGTGTGGTCTGAAATGAAGATTGAAGCGGACAAAAAGCCCTGGCACAACCTTGAGGTGGAAATTAATGATAAAAATAATTACTGCCCCACTCACCCGTTCCTCCTCGACCTAGTTTCCATAATGGAGAGCGATAGCCCCCAGTAGCACAGCTTGTGAAAGTGTGTGTCAGTGTGCCTGAGTGTTTATGCAATAGGTCTAAGGCTGCCGTGTAACGGTGATAGATGTAGGACAGGACCTACAGGGAGACAACATGGAGGCCGCTGTGTCCAAAAGTGTGGTATTGTCTGCTAAACATACAACAAGTGATCTAACGACTCACACTTGCTTTATAGCTTTCTTTAGCGTTTGTAATTTAAAGAACTAAGTAACTTGTTTACTTTAATAAATCCTTTTTGACGTAGTCCCTCATGGGATGATTGGGGTGTCTCTGGCCAGAAAATGACAATTGCAACTTTCCCTGCCACTGAGGCGGAGGCCCAATACACACTAATAGAATCATGAAGAAGAAGCTAACAGGCAACATGGGTTGTTGGACCAAATGGGTTGGTCCAACAACCCATTTGTCCGACGTCTCATTATTCCGAAAATGTACCATTGAACAGAGGTGCCATTAGTCCAACCCAGTTGTGTTGTGGATTAGAGAGCCACATACAACCATTGGCCCTGACCTTAAGGTCAGTGGACTCTTGCCTGAACCTAATTTTATTTTTCAACCCCTACTCAATGGGACATTTTCGGAATAATGAGACGTCGGACTAATGGGCCGACCCCCGGCAGAGCTAACTGCGGGCTAGCGCCACTTAAACAGTATTTACAACCAAGTTTGAGTGAAAAAAAAAAAGATCACCATTATGTACAAAATCCTTCTCTCCCTTTGTCTTTTCTGTCAGCATAGTATTTACTCTCACGGACAATTAATGAGTAAAAAAAACGCAACATGCTACAACACCTGCAGTGGCGCTTATGGCCTCTAGGGGCATGAGTTACTTAGTTCTGCTTTAAATATGGCTTTTCTCTATTTTACAGAAGCAAATACTATTCGCCGAGACATTAAGCACGTCGGCTCTACCAGGTAATCCACCATTGCACCTCTTTGGCTGTATTTGTGTTGTCAACACAAATACAATTCTCATTTATGACGGTGAAAATACAGCCAAAGCACATGAAGTGTAGCCATCTCTGTAAAGGATTAATTAGGAGTGTTTAATTGAGTCACAGCGCTGGCACTCGGTGGATTTGATAACCTCAGACCCCGATCTGCCTCTGTGCGACGTAACAGTGTTTGGAAAAGTTTGACTCACGCTTTTACATTGTACTTTGGAAAAGATGAACATTTTACTGCTAGCTTTCTATGTGGACAAGAAAAGTATTAAGAGCAGAAGAGAAGGATGAAAAAGTAATAAAAGAGTTTGGGCTTGAACTGCAGTGGTCAAACATCACACCTGGTTTTAGTGAAACCTCTGTTTGTCACCATTTTACTCCTTATTTAGCTTATTTAGTGGCCAATACAGTGAGGTACGCATCATTTTATAAAATTGGCCTTAAGATCAATTTCAGTATACAAGAACATGGATGGAAGACCTTTGGGCATCTGGATCAAGATTAACCTGTTGTGCATGTTTTTAGAATAGCATTCAGAAGTAAGACTGCTAACCACATGATGTTGCTCTTTCAGTATGCATAGACCTATAGTAAAAAGTTTAGAAATGTTATAGTTTTATAGTTTATAGTTTATTTGTTTATTTGAGCAATACACATTGTGCTCAAAAGGAGTGGGCTGAAGCAAAAAGCTTATGAGCCCCCACCCCCAAGTGCAATAAATAAAAAAAGAACATTTCAAAACATTTCAAGCAGCTACATTCGTACAGACCAACTTACATCAAACAACAAAAAATATATTAACTGTTTATATAATTAATTGGAACAACGCACAGCTACAACAACAATCTAGTTTCATATACGATGTCTAATACAAAGCAAGTCAAAAAAATGTGTTACTTAATATATTGCTTGCATATTTTTACCCGTGATTACAGAGTTACTTTTATGGTATAAAGGTACATTAATAGATGTTATAATCTGAGATCTTGATACTTTCCAGTTGTCATTACCATTCTCAGTATAATTTTAATTTGGGTTTAATTATCATCATCATTATTATATAATTTATTTAATTGATTTATATGTGAAGTATGATGAAAGCCCTGCACAGTGTGGTGCATTAAAAAGCCAGAGAGTGAGCCAGTTGAAGAGGGCAGTAACTCCCCTTCAACAAACCCCCACACAGCTGCCCTAACAGCTGATTTTGTAGAATATGTTCCTATGCTGAGTGGTGCATTAAAAGACAAGGTTTAGAGCCCGTTGGGAGGATCCCTCTCAACAGATCCATAACCTGCCAACCCTAATTCTCCGTTTGTGAATTTGAGCAATAGAATGACAACCGTTCCAAGCAGCAACACTCTTCCTTGAATATAGAGGAAAAATACACATAATTGATCCCACTGCTCCCCTTAGTGGCAACGCATTTCTTCTTGTCTGTATATTTCAAAAGTCTTTTGTTTGTATTTATATTTGAACAGGTTGATGTTTGGACATCGTTTCAATTCCATCTCCAGTTTATTCCACAATTGTACACCATTAACTGTTGGGCTAAAACTTTTCAAAGTTGTGCTATGTTTCTGAATCCTAAAGTTTAATTCATCACGTAATTCATAACGACCAGTACGTTCTTGGAACCTTCTTTGTATTTGGTTTGGTAACAATTTATACCTTGCTTTGAATAACATTTGTACAGTTTGGAACTCAACAATGTCATGTTGGTTATTTTAAAATATTCTTTGATAACACAATAGATCTTTATGGGTTCTGTATTCTGAACTTATTCCTCTGTAAACTGACGTGCTCCTGTTGGCCGGGGTTTGGGTTGTTCAAAAGTTTAATTTGCTGTTGTTAGGCCGAAGCTCAGCTGGAGCACAAAACAAGGAAAGAGAGAGAAACCTCTGGCGCTGTTTTTCGGATTGTATTTGTAAGAGGTTCTTCAGCCCAACAGGCAGCTCAGGAAGAGAGAAGCCACTGCCTGGTGCTAACAACTAGTTCCTGTGTAAGCGCGATAATTTTTTTTAAATGTGGTTCTTCCTTGTACCACTGCACACGGCCGCTCAGAGCATCTGTGTATTATTCACTTGCAGTAAAAAAAAAAAAAAAAAAAACATCTACCCTTACCAACTTTTACAGTGCATTTTTTCAGTCGATAATTGTAGACGGCAAATACGCAGATTTCGGAGTGAGGATGAAAAGCGCCACTATGGAAAGTATTTGACACTGCATGTACCGAGTCTATAACCAATATATAATTACATTATGAACCCTCAAGAAAAATATGAAACCTCAACCAGAATGGCTCTAAATCAGAGGTGGGTAGTAGTTACGTTTACTCAAATAGTCATGTATTTGTACTTTTCTCACACTATGCACTCTGCAAGTGAAAAATGATCTTACTTGAATAAAAATGGTATTCAAGGAAGCTCATTTTATTTGGTTACTCTTCCCACTGAGAGTAAATCTGTAAGTGACAATGTTCAAAATGTGACTAAACTTGACTTTATTCAGCAAATACTTTTCCACTTTCACTTCAGCTGATTTTTTGGATGACTACCGCACATATTCCGTCAACTCGAGTCAACAAAATATTTGAACCAATTCCAGCACTGAACAGCAATAATACACGTGTCACTCTGAGAGAACGACTCGTCTTCTGCATGCAGCTGAGCCCTTGATCAGTGAGTGGTGGCAAACGTGGCTCAGACAGGGAAAAGTTTGGAGTATCCTCTGGAAAAGGGAGATTCTGATGGAAAATACAGCAGAAAAAAAAACCCACACTGAATTAGCAAGAGGGGAAAAACAAATGTGTGTGGAGCCAGAGTATCATGTTTGGAACTGGAATGGATTTGTCTCATAAAATGTGAGAGTGTCGGATCGGGAGGACGGTGAAGGAGACTGGTGTATCAGCTTCTGAGGTCCGTTGGGGGTTGATGGAAAAGTCTAATAATACATATGTAAAAGACTGAGAATTAATAAGACCTTTGTACGGGCCAATAGTTTGGCATTTGCATGTAATTGCACAGATAAGCCGTATCTGTAATGTGAGCACACTTGATTTGGTGATACAACAGCGCTTTGTGGAGTGAGTGAGTGTTTGGATGGAGAGGTGAAGACAAGGGAAGAGGGGGAGGAAGAGATTAAGGAGAAGGCAGCGTGATCCACTGACTGAGCAGAGGGAGGAGAGAGCTCACAGCACGCGTGGAGCTGGTGCGCGAGCGGAGAGAGACAGACACAGGGTGGTGGGTGGAGAGAGGACCAGAAGGAGGGGTGAGGTATTTAAACGCCGGAGCAGGACAGCACAGGCGAAGCTCTGAACTCCCCGAGAGTGAAGGTGGACTCACTTAACACCAGAGCCCCTCTGACCCGACTCTTTTGGACTTAGGACTTTGTGTGGACTCTTCCTCTTCTCTGGGACTGTACCTACTCCTCCGCTCTGTCCTCCTTCAGCAGTGCGTAGACCCGGGGTGTGAGGGCAAATGGCCTCTCTGAGGGGCACATTAGGCTGTGCCCTGCTGACCCTGCTCTTGGGGAGCAGCAGCGTGGACTCGAATACATCCCCTGCCAGTTTTTACCCTCGTTTTAACCCTTTTTTCTTCCTGTGCACCCATCATGGGGAGCTAGAGGGAGTTGGGGTGGCTGAGGGCGGGGGAGAAGTGCTGCTTACCCTCCAAATAACAGGCAGTCCCACTGCCTACACCCCGGGACAGGAGTACCAAGGTGAGCTCTGAGCCTTATTGATGCACTGTGTTGTCTTCTGCATGCCAACAAGTCTGTAGCTCCATATTATCATATGCATCTCTTTATAATTGGCTTCACTTTGTTGATTCTCTGTTGAACCGATATGTTACTTTAATTCAACAATAAACAGTCGATAACTAACAGAATAGACCGTACAGTAGGAGTGTTATGTGCTGTATACAGTACTCTGTGAGTCTGTGAGTTGCTTTGTTGTCGGTGCATTTATGTAACTGAGGGGAAGGATGCAGAGTGGGACTCCAGTTCAGAGGAGCTTTGGTGTTTTGCTGGGATCCTGATGCCCTGAGTGTGGGAGGACTGTACCACTCACATCCAGATCCCTGAATGAAGACGGAGTGAAAGCGCGCACTGAGCGCTGAAGACACCAGCGCTGTTACTGATAGAACATTAATATTTATAGATCTCATGGTTTCTAGTACTTTCCCACAGAGCGGTTAGTGCACCTGCCCTGGACACACTTCCCTCTGACCTCCCAGAGTCTTATCAACTCTGCTCCCGCTCTCAGAACTCTGTTAACACAGCGGACACTGACCTGTCCGGGACAGAGCAGGGGTCACATTCCCAGCAGCTGTCCTATTTTAGCACAAGGCTTTATGTACACAAATCTATTTTTAATACCCTTATTTAAGTTGTTTGATGTATTAATGCATGAAAAGTTCACTTTTGAAAATGTGGCACAATGGAATAAAACCAGCTTGTGACATGAAAACGAGAGCAGGGATCAGCACCTCACTCAAGCACCTTTTAGCAGGGGCCTGGCTCGTAGGATGGCAGTGGGGAGAGATTTGAATAACTGGTGGATGAAGTGGTTTAGATAATTAGCATTAGAAATGTGGTATACTGGGAGGAGGGAGGATTTAAACCGGGCTGTGCTGGGATAGAGTAGGGGGAGATTTATATGATGAGAGGATTGAGCAGATGAGATGCTCGCCGCACGGTAAAACGCCCGGCTGCTCACTTTCTCCGTGTTCAGCCAAAGCCCATTGTTACAGATCAAGGACTCACTTGCGTTCGAGATTGTAATGGGAGATAAACACCACTACAGTCTATGTGTCTTTGCGGAGCATTTCCAGGCAGCACTTCTCATTTTACTTTCTTATTTTCCCCACGCATCCGGCACAACTGTAACCATATATCAGTTTATAGTGCACGGTACAGGGAAGGCTGAAGAAATTGACCAAAGAAATTAGGAAAGAGTTTTTAAAATCTGCATGGATTTGTTCTGCATAAAGCTCTCATCACATGTGTGGTAGTGGGTGGAAAGCACTAGCTGTCTGTGTGCTTTTGAAGAAAGTCTAAAGAAAGGAGGTTTTAAAGAAACGGTTGACCCTTCGGTTGGAGCTGGTGCTGCTACGTGCGGCGCCGAGGAAAACTGTGCTTGATTTGTTGTACCGTAATTGCGTTTCTGACCCGACCCCGCTGCCTCTTGCTCCTGTTTTTTTTTTTGGAACGATAAAGGCGCGCGTGGGCAGTGTTGAACTTCAGATTACTGCGTTTAGCTAACACAAGAAAATGACCAGGAGAGGTCGTTTGTCTATTAAAGCAGAGGGTTGGTGCATCGGCAGGGTCAAAGTGGACAAGATGAAAGCTGGAAAAATAGCCCGAACAGCAAGAAATCGGAAAGAGTCAAATTGAGATTGCACAGCAGCATTCAAAGTGCTCCGGCAGACAAATGGAGGGAGCCTTATCTCTGATAGAGACAGAAAGGTCAGGATGGGATTTGTCCTCAAAATAAATAAGTCATACTGTAGTATTTGTGTCCTGTTCCTACTGTACAATTGAACATTTTTAGCTCTATATTTTGGCATCAGTTTTATTGAACTAAATGGTCCATATTATTGCTATGGGGATGCAGTATAATCAATCAGGGACAGGAACAATATGTCAAATATGGCTGTACCGTTACAGATACCTTAAAGATACTTGGCTTTTCAACACCCATACCTGAACGATGAAAATAAAAAAAAGGAGCAAAAATTTGGGAGAACATTGGAAAAACATTTTATTTTTTAAATTGGGGAAAAATAAAAAATAAATATGTAAAAATATTGGGGGAAATGGGGTAAACATTAGGCAAAAAAGAAAAGAAAAAAAAGGGCAAAAAATTGAAAAAATTTACACTTTTTTCAGTACCTGTTTTCAATACTTCGATACCAGTAGTCTCTAAACTTTTTTCTTCCTATACCATACTGGTATCGTTTAACGGTACCCAGCCCAAATGTCAAATACATAACGGTTCAAAAGAATATGTAGCAGAATGTCACGAAGGTTTGGTCACAGCACGCATGCTTGACTCTCAATCTGTTCTGTCCAGTAAAACAACCTGAACATTAAATAAATAAATAAATAAATATATATTCCGAAAAACGTCCACGAGTAGATGTGCATCATGTGTTCGCATTAATTAAGAGTTACACTGGTAAAATGGGAAATTGGAATGGAAACATAAGCACGGCGCACAAACCCATAGGAAATAAGACTTATGTATTTATATTGTAAGCGTTTTACAGATGGCTTATGTTTTGCCAAATCTGGAGTCTTGTTTTGTTTTTGTTAGCACATGTTTCAATAATTCCGCATTGATTTTTATCTCAGTTTTAAAGTCAAGACACTGTCACTTAACTTTTGGCACAACTTTTGCTGGCATTTTGCTTAACTACATTTAGCAACATCTTAAATCCTATGGGACATTTCCAGATATGCATTATTTCAAGCTTTACTACAAAAAATACCAAGGTGTCCCAAGTAAGGAGTCCCTTTAATTGCTTTTAAATTGACTTCCACAAATCCCTCGCAGCATTCATCTTGAGGCACGTCAAGTATCACCTACACATCTACAGCACTCAAACGCTGATAGGACCGGCGCCCTACGATGCGCCTTTTAACCTCTGACCCCCGACTTGTGAATGCATTACTTTGTACGGCTTTTGCGCCGGGGTGTGATAAGACTTTAGATGAACCTACTTAGCTCGTGTAGATTTTATTTGTCTTTCCAAAAACACACCCGTCAAACTCTAAAACATTCATAGCGCGCCGGGCACCGGTCAGTGAACCAACAAAAGACTGGCCTAGTTTCCATGCAGACGAGTGTGTGGGGGGGGGACGCAGAGACACTAGAGGCGAGGTAAGAGCCCCCGACAAGAGCGGAGGGGATCGGGGCTAATGGTTTAATAGGGCTCTCTTGTGAGCAAAGCAAAGGCAATATGTGGATAGCACTCACACTTTCAAGTGGTCCAAAAGCCATGCATTCATTAACTTCCTCTCCTGCCTCTCTGCCTCCTGCTGCTTTGTCTGAATAGGTCACTTCGCTGAGTGGAGAGAAGTGTGTCAAGCGCTTCTTCTTCTTCTTCTTCTTCTTCTTCTTCTTCTCCTCCTCCCCGGTTTGTACGGGCCCACCAAGTGTGTTTGGGTGTTCTGCTTTTCTTGTGGACATTGAATGATGAACCATTTAGGGAGGGGAATTGTAGTGACTCCGATATCGCCGTTTCCTTTTCATGTACGCCGAAGCAGATGGAGCGAGAAATGAGAATAGATATTCATTGGGCTTCATCTCTTTGTCACACACGCATGCTCTTAGCGGGCGATCCATCAAAGACATAACAGACAGGTCAGATGTTCTGCCCGGCCAGTGCGCGCGCGGATGTCCTCGTGCACGGGCTATTAAAACGCTTTGTTGGTATGACGGGATACTAGGGAGAGGAGGTTAAGAGAATTCGAGAGAGCAAAGAAAAAAGCAGTGTCAATCATATTTGGCACGGCTTTTCGCGAGACCAGGGTTTGTGCCTTTTCGCGGCTGCTAAGTGAAGGAAATTTGAAGCCGGGAGAGTCGAGATGGCACAAAAATGCTACCGTCCTGGAAAACTGATTCTCCCTGCATCAGAGCGTGGAGGATGGCCTCAGATAACAGTGACATTGTTAGCCTTTGCCAGACTACTGCCAGAACTGCGCCAACATTGTGCCACTTGCAGCTGAAGTGGCTAAAAACGGGAGGCAGCGAGTGGACTCCTGCCAGACAGAGGTGGGCAAGTGTGCCAGTCTCATTTGGACAGGAAACATGGCAATTCATTTAGTTTAATGCTCCTCGCCGAGACGAGGATGTGAGTTTGCTGCGCTGCAACTAAGTAGGCGTAGGATTTTTAAAAATGTGGTGTGCATAATTTGACTGCTTGAGGCGCGACAACCAAATGTGTATTGAAGTTGTTTCACAATAATAGTAAAGCTTGTTTTGGGTGTTTTCTAAGTTGAAAGAATACTCAGGAGACACGCCTCCCCACTGTGCATGGAAAGATTTTATTGGCACAAATTCCCCTAATTTCGGCCTCTGCCTCTTTGAAGTCTGCTTTCAACAAACAGACTGCCTGTAAACACAATTAAAACATTTTTCTCTCATTATAGGTTGAAATAGCGGGGCCGCGGTGTTGAGCATAGGGGCGGTGTCTAACTCGTAACAATGCTGCAGTGTTGAGTGTCTTGGCCTAAAGCAGTTTAAAACTATGTCCTTTCTCCTCGCTGGTCCTGGACAAGTTCTCATGGTGTGGTTTCCCAGCCTCTGCCGCTGATTGCCGTGTCAGCTTTGCCCATAGCCTCTTCCTTGTGGAGAATGGGCCCGTTCTTCTTGGATTGTGTTCCTCCTCCTCCTCTCTTTGCGCCGGATCCTTGTCCTGGCGCTTGATTTGGAGGGTGTAATCCCCGCTGGGGGGGGGCGGTGTGTCGCCTGTGCTGATAGCATTCAGATGGGCCGCGCGGTGCTCCAGTGGACCATCTACAGAGGCCTGGCTGGTTCTGGAGCCTGGGAACAGTGTATGTGTGTGTGTGTGGCTCAGGCGGATTAGCCCCCGGCCCTACCCCCCTCAGCACCAGGCTCCTTCAAACACACAGGGAGACTGGCACAGGCAGATTACACAGCCAACACATATCCCTGTTCATGGGGACCACATGGGCTAAAAAAAAAAAAGGGGTGAGGGTGGGTGGGGGGAGTGTCAGCTCCTGAAAATGCATGATTATCACCATGTTAAAGCAGCCTCATATAATGGTCTTGTAAGTCCTTCAGGACAGGTGCACTGTTTGTCGCCTCTGTTCTGACCCAGGAGGATATACTCATCTTTCCATACGAGTGATTCGGGAGTGGTTTGTGGAGTATTTCCACTGCCTAAACAGAACCGATTTGCTTCTAGAAGGGAGTCCAAGCCATATGGTCCAGGAATCAAACTTAGACAAACTTTATAGATCCACAAGGGGAAATTTCATTGTCACAGTAGCAGCTGAATAACAGTACTCATACAACCCAATTAACAGCAATAACCCTATTAATAAGGATTACAATTGAGAACATTCTTAGAAATAAGCAGGATTAGTACTTGCATATGAAATCTGGTATAAGTACAAAGATGTTTACAATTGCACAATAGAAATGTACTATTTACATTTAGAAATGAACAGCTAATGAACAGTGGAGCATTGAATTAAAATTTAATTCAATGCTTAATTAATGAGGAAAGAATGCAAACCACCTTGCCGCTATGCCGTTACTTTTATTTGCTTACATTTGTGAATATAAGTGTAGTAACTCTAAACGGAGGGAAGGTGACAGCGGTGAGTGTGTTCTCGCTGTGTGGAGCACGGCTGATTAAGATTGGGTGTCAGGGGAAATGCTCCACATTGATCTACTGCCAGTACAGAGCATCTAGTCTTTCATTACTGCAACAAGCTTGTTAATTAGAAATCAATCTTTCCTCTTGGTTCCACTCAGCTTCTTTATGCGTGATGCCTCTCCTCTTTAACGATCTTAACCGTACGCTATAAAGTCACATTAGAGACGCTAGATACAGCGTAATGTGCAATTTACAACCAAAAAGTGAGGCAGAAATTTTGCTATTAAATATATCATTTAAACTCACAAAATTAGCCTTGATATTTAGGTGCGTACAGCTTGCATTAGTTTAAGTCCTATAGAGAGGTAAATGGTAGCAGAAGCATGTGGTGACTTTGTTGTGGGTCCACATCATTTACATGCCAACAGCCAGATGTTTTGCCGGTGATAGTGCACAGATGTTGCAGGTACAGAAGCGGATGTGTTGGAGGTAGATATCCTGATGTGGTCATTGTTTTTGACAGTAAACAATACAAGGGGGGATTGTTTAAGCTGCAATGGCTGCTGTGCATCATGCTAATTGCTTGTAATTGTAAATACATGTGACAGCTTACATGAACACAGAACTCCATCAGGGACTGCGCGGGTCCACAGATCAGAATTGTAATAAAATATAAATTGAAATGTGGAAAATAACAATTACATTTTTACACATTTTACACAGTCGCTGAAAAGTGGGGAGCCTAAGCTGCTCAACCAATATCTCAGCCATGGCCACTCCCCCCTGGAACCCATGCTGTTTGGCTTCCGCCTGTGTCACTCCACAGAAACAGCCTATTGTGTCCTTGTAGAAACTGTCAAATCCATGCTTGACAAAAACACCTGTGTTGGTGCAGTCTTTGTAGATTTGAAGAAGGCATTTGACACAGTAGGCCATCATGCCCTTCTTTCTAAATTGAAGCACTTTAAGGATACGCTTGCTTGGTTTGCATCTTCCTTGTCTGATAGAAGACAGTGTGTGAGTGTGGGTGGCACCGTGTCATCATTTCTAGAATGCCCTGCAGGGGATCCACAAAGTTCTGTATTAGAACCTATACTTTTTTCTGTGTACATCAATGACCTGCCAAATGTTTGTCAAAATGTCCACTTAAACAACTGCGGAGGCATCATCTACCCTCACAGCAGCCCTGGTACACATACAGCAGTGGCTCACTTCCTCATCCTTACTATTAAATAAAAAGAAAACAAACAAATCAACCCATTTATGACAATAAATTCAACACAGATGTTTTTACATTCAATTATATTTTCACACATAGATTACTGCATTACAACCTGATCACTCACCGGAGAAACAAATATCAAAGCCATAGAAATCCTCTTCAAAATGTCCATTAACATTATTGATCAAAAGCCTTGGCCGTATCATCACTGCAATATCCTGTTAAAAATATAAAATGGTACATTTTGAAAATGTCATACATTTATAAACTGTTGTCTTGTTTACAAAGCACATGTCTTGCCCCACCCCCACTCTCTAACTATGTTAAACTTAGACCGGTGAGGGGTCTCACACAGAAGAACAACATTTGGACGAACTGGGCTGTCCATCAGAGGAGGTCAGTTTTGGAACATATAGTTTAAGAGAATGCCCGACTTACAGCTCTTTTAAAAAAACAACTTAAACATCATCTTAAAGTAATGAAGAAATTGTTGCTCTAAATGCTGACATACAGTAAGAATATTGTACCAAGCCCCAAAAACAGAATGTAAGAAATAAGTGTATTTGAAGTGCAGGTTGCTTCATCAAGTATGTGTTGTCCAAGCCAGGAGAGTCTCAACAATTCTTTAGACTTTTGTGCACTTTGAGAATGAATACAAAAGTACATTGTTGCTGTCGCTTGTGCTGAACAGATGTGACTTTTGTTGACCAGTCTTTAGTCAGTGCTTAGCGTTGTGCCTGGCCCTCACTCGTGGACAGGCTGTGACAGATTGACTTTGGGCCGGCTCACTCATCATGAAGCCGTCTGGGGCGTGGGGGGGGCACCAGCTGTGGGGACGGGGTGCAGGTCAGAAAGGCTAAACAGACTGTTGTCCCCGAGAAGAACACAGAGGACGAGGCCTTCAGAGAGACACAGGGCTGTTGGGCCGCCTGTGTGGGTTGTGATTGACCAGTTCCATGTCCAGACAGAGCAATGGGATGTTTCCGTGGGACGTGTTGTGTTCAACATCTGCCATTATGCTTTGATGTCGAGGAAGAATAGGGTTTGTCTCTTTTATTTATTTTATTTAAATACTTGTTAATTCACGTAAGATAACAGTGATGACTGCACTTGATGTGTTAAAAGCGGAACAAATGGGCATCTTTGCTATGTGCAGTGTTCACTAATAATAAGTACAAAGAAGAAGAAGAGATGTCCTGTCTTTAATAAACCTTGTCACAACCCAAAACAATGGAATTTTTTAACAACTTTGGTGATCTTTTTTTTACTTGAAAATAACAAGTGTGAGTATTTTCTTTGATCTGTCAGAATTGTATATTCCCTGTTGTTTTCTCCCACTGTTTAAGAAGGCCATTGTACAAACTGCAGCATTTCGTAGACCTTACTTCCACCGTACAGTATGTGAGTGAATGATATTCATTATACCGTGAGCTCTGTGAGCAACAGCCTGTCTGTCCCAATTCCCCCGTCCTGAAGTCTGATGGGAGAAACGTATGATTCCCAACAATAACAGACTGGTGGTAAGGTAGGAATGGCATTATCAGCATCAAATTGTTCATCAAATCATCCCTCCATCCATTCATATTCTTCCTCTTTATCCGAGGCCGGGTCGCAAAAGCAGCAGTGTCAGGAGAGATGTCCAGACTTCCTTATTCACTCACACTTCCGCCAAGTCTTCTGGGTGGTCCCAAAGCATTCCTAGACAGAAGTGCTTCCTCCTGTGCGTCCTGGATCTTTCCCAGGGCCTCGTCCTGATGGGACATGCACCTCAGAGTGGTGTCCAGGAGGCATGTAGAAGATGAAACCCTTGTAGATTAAACTGTATCTTTTTTCTTTTCCTGACCCAAAGCCCATAGTAGACTAGAGCTGGAACTTAGTTTGCTTATCAATCTCATGCTCCATCCTTCTGTCACTTGTAAAGAACACCCAAGATACTTAAACTCCACTTGAGGAGGGACTCTCAGTCTCCACCGACCTTATTACCTTATTAAGATTCATGGCCTGGATGTTCACTTTACACAACAGCCCCTGCTGATATGACAGTGCCAACAGGACAACATCATCTGCAAATCAGACCCCTTCAAGGCCCTAGCTGCATCTGTATATTCTTCACAATAATACTGGCTTGGATTTGTTATTTACAAACTTGACAAGCATCTTCCAGCACTACAGTGGACCATTTTTCATTCATTTACCATACTTGGTGTGGTTAGCAGTTACAGCCACAGCTGCCCTGGGGTGGCCTAATAGAATTATGGTGGCAATCTTTATCAATAGCCCTTTGACCACCACCAATCACTCATTAACACTTCAGACATATGCATTGGTCCGATCTTGGATAGAACTGCTCACCTTTTGATCCTTGGACAAATGCGCTAACACTGAGCTGTAGCGCTCCTATTTTCCATTTAGAGATACACAATGCTAAATGTGGCCTCCATGCGCCCAGTGCTTTGCCATAAATGTAAAGATACCATTTGAATCACATTAGAAAAACGACAACAACGTGTGAGTGCGGAGCAGATTAAGTGTGAGAACAAGACGCCGCAGACAGAACGGCCTCTTCACTGTTTTTCTGCACGGCTGTTGTCGGGTTAACGCCAAATCGTCAAGCACAAACACTGCAAATATTAAGTATAACAGTAGTACCTCAATCATTAGACCCAGGCCAGGATCGCTAGTGTCTTATTGTGTCTTGTAGCGATAACTCTGACAGAGTCAGAAAAGTGGGACTTTGTTGAGAAGGACCTGTAGAAGGCCATTGGCTGGTGGGGTGTCTGATTTAGAGCTTCACAGCAGCAGATGGCAGTGCCAGCAGGCCAGGATGGTGCCAGGAGGTTACGCAATGGAATGATGCCTCTAAGACCTAACTGGAACACTGCATGCCACATATATGTGCGGAAACACTCTACCCACACATTCGGCAAAAACTGTAGAGAAATGTGCATCGCCTAGTTAACAAAGTCTTGTAATTATGTTCTTATTCTGCTTGCTGTTGCCACATGGGTATTCTCTGGTGGTTCTCAGGTGTTTGTAGCAATGTGACACCCTACAGAAACGTAGATCCACTTTTATTGCTATTTAAAAGCTTGGTTGATGCTAAAGTTAGAAATTGACACAAATGTTTAGTCCAGTTTTCTGTCCCTGTCAAGGGACATATTCCTAACACTCCGATTCTTTGCAGGGATGAGTTTATCAGCAACATTTAACTTTCACAGGGCAGAGTGGCACTGTATTTTTAGTCTTCTGTAGCACTTAAGCTACTTCTGGGTTTACAATCGCTGAAATATTACGTAGTGGTGTTTATCCCCACAAACATCTGCAGACACAATATTAGACTGCATAAAAAACAATGGGGTGACAATGTATAAATGTGGCTATTATTGATTAGTTTCTGTCTGGTCATTTTTCTTCCTGTCATGGATTAATAATTCTAGATCGTTTCAGGTGTAGAGCCTTTTTTTATGAAGTGGACTTCCCAGCTCTGGCATTGGGCTTTGAGGACAGATGGGGCTTTAGCTTCCCCATGGTCTGGCCTCTATTTCCTGGTCCACTCTGGGGCACGTGTGACGGCCAGTGGGATATGGGTCAGATGGTCAGCATTCTCGGTTTAGAACAGAGCCAGGAAAACCTCCAGCCAGTTGGGATCACAAAAGGGTGCTTGTGGTTCACGTGCCCGGAAATGTAGTATAGTAGATATTGATGTTGATTCATTTATTGCTTGTATTTTAGAGACAGATCCCACAATGTTTATCTTAAGGCAAAGACACTGCAATTGCCTATTTTGGACCTCAAGTGCCATTGCATAAAAACTATGCATTCAATCCTGTTTTGATGAACATTTGAATTGCCTGTTTATGTGCTCGGGCTGCGGTTCTTCAGACTCTTACGTATATATCTTGTGTTTTTAAAGGCAATGCAGTGGGTGTGGTGAAAGCAACCCAGTGTTTGTCGTATACACTGTGAGCAGAAAGGAGCCGTTCAGCCCATGCCAACCATGCAGAGAGACACCACACCTTCAGCCCTTCAGGGTTTCTCCCATAGGTTTACTTTGAATGAGATCATGCCTCTGACTCTTTCCAAGGGTTTTTGAGAGTCACTTTTACCTTTTTCAGTTTGTGACCCACTTCTTTCTAAAGGTGCGGCTCGGATAACTGTGAATGTTTACAGCAACAACATTTCCAAAAACTGAGGATTTATCTTGGTTATTTGCTCCACTTTCTTCGCATTTCTACATGCACTAGGTATTATCCAGCCGATTGAAGGTTGTCTTCTAAGCTTAATTAATGTGCTTCCTTCATTTGGATATTGATTAAAGCAGTACTAAGTAACTTGTTTAAATTAATAAATCCTTTCCGTAGGCCCTCTGGGGGTAATACAAGTGTTAATGGGATGATTGGGGGTCTTTCATCTCCCACTGGTGCCTCTGGCCAGAAAACCACAATTGCAACTTTCCCTGCTGCCACATTAATAGAATCATGAAGAAGTGGCTAACAGGCTAACAGGCAACGCTAACTGCAGGCTAGCGCCAACAGTATTTACAGCCAAGTTTGAGTGAAAAAAATTATTTCCATTGTGTAATTGGATGTACAATATCCCTCTCTCCCTTTGTCTTTGCTGTCAGTGTAGTATTTATTCTCACGGACAATTAATGAGTAAAAAACCACAACATGCTACAACACCTGCAGTGGTGCTTGATGCTAGGGACATAAATTACTTAGTTCTGCTTTAAAGTAAAAGTTGTATACTCTGTACAAACTTGATGGAAACATACAAGAGGCCCCTTCAATGCTTATGTGGCAAAATAATTGTAGACACTTTTGGCTAGTTTTGGTTCTAAATGGTTTACTATTTTACTGTACCACTCATATCTTTGCATTACACATCCGGTTAAGATAAGACCAAACCAGTAAAACTAGTTCTACATGCGAGGGAGTGGGATTTTTTTGTGTGTGTTTTGCAAGCCATAAAATTTCTCTTGGTACGTCCAGGGAAAGTGTAGAAAGCCCCGGGCACATCAATAGTTGAAGAGGGCGCAGTTGTGTGTGTCTGTAATGAGCCTTACCACATCACATCATCAATATTACATGCTCAGACTTCGGACCGGGGGGTGCTTTGGGCATGAGTGCCGTATGCAGTGGTTAACGCAGGGTGCCGGTGAGTTGTACGGAGCCAAGCGCTGTGTTTCTCTTTGAGCTTCAGGTCAGCGTGTGTGAAGGTGAATGGGCTTCACACATGTTTTGTGGGTTTTGGGGCCAAGGCACAGCTGATTTGTAAGAGAGATACAGCTGTAGCCAAACAACACTGACCTCCATGGATTCTGAGGCCACAATAACACATCTGCTTTGTACAGTATCGGGATGGTTGATTTGTGGTAGAAAAAGTTGTGAGCCGTGAATTATTTGTCCTTTTAGTTTTAATGTCAATTTCACTGTCCACAAAGGGTGCTTGAAAAGTGTCTTGCAACTAAATGTGTGTCAAGCCAATGAATAAAGAGAGAGGACAATGAAAACATATAAATAATCCTTACACAGATAGTGAGACCCGGGTTTGACACATATTGCTTCATATGTGCGTCAAAGTTATGTATTATTGATTGTGTGATTAATGTGGTTGAAGATGAGATGTTTATTATAGCTGGACTTTATGGACTCCCCTTCGCTCCTCTCTCCCCTGGACGGCGCGAACAGCACTCAGAAATGAAGTGTGGACAGGAATGTTAAAGGCTACCATCAAAGGCCTCCAGCCCCCTCTTCAGATCTATGTCTCTGTGTGTGAAAGTAGCCACAGGTGATTGGATTTGATCTCATCTCCTCTCATTGGCCCGTTCGTCCTGCTGCCCTCCGAACAGCCAGTGAGAAAAGGGCCGTTCGAAAACCTTGTCTAAATAATTGAAAATCTTGCATTTGTATTGATCAGGTATAGCCCGGCTCTCCGTTGGGCCTCTTCCAAACCCTCTCCATCTTTCTTGTTTTTTTTTTTTTTTCTATTGTAACCTTACGGCCCCGTGCTTTGCTTTCGTTACACTCTTATTCCCTTTACCACAACATCAAACGGACTGCAGGTTTCACCGCTGCCAGGGAGCTCGATATGAGCAGGGAGTAAAATGTGGAAAATGCATGAGAGAGCGTTTTTTATTATCACCTCTCGCGTGGAAAAAAGGCTGAAAGAAAGCGTTGAAAGAACTGTAAGAGCAGTGTGATATGCTGTAATGGTCGGTGTAGCCTTGGCGCAAACATACATATAATAATTCAACTTAGCACATTAAAGAGCGCATCAGACCCTGGCCGTGCTGTAATGTAATGTAAACACCAAGAGCATGTCGCCCAACAACGTCAATGGCTTTGTTCAATTGAAAAATGCCGTCTCTTTGGCAAAAATGGCACAATATATTCGTAGTGTGAACATTAGTATTGGTTGTTTGAATGAAAAAGCTTTTTCCTCCTTTCTCTGGGTCACATGATGTTAGGGGCGCTCAGAGCAACATGCTTCGAATATGATAATGCTTCTGTTGCCAAGCAAAATATCATGTTTCCCACAACGCTTCCTGCCTGACATGCAACCACGCTGAATTTTATGTAGCTTAGAACTGTCTCCGAAAGATTGAGGGCAAGGTTTTTCATTAGTGCACAGATCTGTTTATACTTAGATCAACTTGGACAGCATTTTGTCTTTGTCAGATTACATAATTTGTGAATAATTTTTAAATTTATGTCCTGACCTAATATGTATCTTGTGAAAATGTGACAATTTTCTGTAGGTCACGGGTCTTTGCAAATAATAAGTGATGTTAAAAGGCTTCAGTTCACTGAGGCGAAAATTCACTGAATTGCGCCTGAATTTTTGAACCCCATACTCCCGCCATCTACAACATCGCCGATTTTCGGACATGACTTTGGAATAGATAGAGACTTGCGGTCTTTTGTGTTGGAAACTAGAGATTTCAAGCTTTCAAACGAGCTTTCTTTGGTCCTTCTATGCCCCCAGGGAGCCGTGTAACATCGCAATGAAAATTCGGAAATTTACTTCAGAAGTGAAGGTTCCTCCTCCAAAAGAACTGTTGTGCGTTTTATGATGCACATGCTCTGATTTGTTTGTTTTTTTGCTGAATAGATAATCATAATATAATATAACAGTGATAATCATAATAAAATAAAAACAAACCATAACCATATCCAAAAAGTGTCCAAGAGGATTGGAAAACAAAAGACATACGCAGAAATGTTAATTGTTTTTTTTTGGAGGGGGGGGGCAAAGTTCACTCTTGCCAAGGGCACCAAATTGGTGCCCTTGGCACCATCTATGAAGGCCCTGAAAGGCTTTCATAGATGGTTGAATCATAAATCTCTGAGAGGAAATAATGTATTTTTTAAAATTTTCTTCAACAGTTTGAAACTGTGCCTTGTTTTATCAACTTATATAAGTTGAAATCAATATCTCTTATTTGAATCATGACTTGTCCCTGATAAATGTTAAAGATGGGTCCCAAAGCAACTGCAGTTCAGAACCACTGCAGTACATGATGTCTGGAAATGATTCAGAGGCTAATTACCTTCATAACTGGGGCCTGCTTATGGGAGAAGACGAAGGAATGGCTCAGTGTTGTTGAAAGATCTTTTAACACCGCCGCAAGACACTGTTGTTTTATGTGAAAGTGTGTTAATGCAGTCCCTCACATGCAGACGGAGAGACTAGAGCCACACAGAAGTCTTACCCACATTGTAACACGCAAAAAACCCAAACGGGACGATCCACTGACAAGTCGCTATTCTTACTGTAAACAGAGCCTCCCCATTCAGCAACCCACAGAAAGAGGGGGATTCCTGGGTCAGGAAATAACAGTCTCTGCCTCTCCCCTCCACCGAGCCTTTTATCCCTCTGAGTACACAAGTGTATTTTGGGGGTGTGTACTGCCTTTGAGCGCTAGACAGTTTCCTCAGCTCTGATCTGTCTGGCTGGAAGTGGTCCAAATCTAGAGCCATGTTTCTTTTTTTTTTTTCCTCCAGTGATGCTCGAGGCGTTGTGGTCCTGTCATTCAAGAGCTTTTGTTTACATGGCGGATCGATAGTTACCGTGCCTCAGGATGTACAGTTGTAGAGCTTTACACAGAGATAATAACCCCAGCTTGCACTTTGCGGAGCCTCCAGATGAAGACAGGTTAAGCCACACCGTTGGCGGGGAGACAGTTTCCCCCAAAAGTCTCTTTTTAATAACTGCAGGGGAGGAGGGCTAGACTATAGGATCGTTATCTTCACATTGTGAGTGGAATTATGTGTCTAAATGTCTGCCAAAACCTCGAGTACATTTGGTAGACTTGTATTGTTTACAATGTATACAGTATTGCTTAACTTTGTTTATTTTTCTGTCATTCTTTTCCTGAATTTGAACACACAAAATCGTGAGATACTGGCAATGTAGGTCTATGAGTGTATGGCTTTCCAAATACAGGATTTTCCACTATGTATAGCTTGCTGGTGAAATAGATTGTGTTCATTTGTGTGTCTCTGTTTTCTCTCCTCAGTGACCATATCCACCAGCGTGTCCTTTGACGGCCTGCTGGTGACAGGCCTCTACACGTCCACTCCAGTCCAGTCTGCTCCGATCCCCGCTCCGGCTGCCTTTGGCTTCGGTGAGTCCTGAAAAGACACCACTACCACAGACTGTTTAGAGTGTCCTCCTCACCCACACGACTTCTGCCAATGTACGCTCTTCACCAAAGACGGAGTTGTGCCATTTATTTTTCAAATATCTGAACATGTCTGCGTAGGTTTACCAAAGGGTTAACATGGGTTATTTTATTTATACAATAAGACCTCATAAAAGAGGACATTATATTCAACAACAGAATTGCTGCCATTTTCACCATTCAAAAAGCCATTTTTCAGTTGTTTTAAGTATCTTAGCACTTCAGACTGCGAGCATGACCCAACACAGGGATCCGCATCCGTTCCCAGAGAGGGTCAGAGAGCACTTCCTCGGCCCCATCGTGACGGGACATGATGGATGATGAGGGGGATGATGTGGTCTTTAGGCCGAGCCAATGAATTATTATTGATGTTGAAATGAAAAGAAATGAATGTTTAATCAAGAACAAAGACGGTGAGGAAAGTCTTCTGCGACAACAGAACAAAGGGACGTTGTTTTATATGGCAACGGGTCAACTGTCCGACGCGGAGCAGCGACACAGAAAGTCCAATGCACACAGAGCTTTTACACTGTAAAGCTTTTCAGATGATTGCACTAGTTAGGAAGGCCTTTTCAAAATATGGGCGCCATATTGAGGACTTTTGACCAGGTCGAGGTCAAAGTTTGAATTGAATTTGAATTGAATATTTTATTTCGAGCCATATAAACATAAGTATAGACAGTGTACAAGAGCAAATACAGAGACGAGGTACATGCTGAATCCATCCAAAACCTTTCATCAACGTATCAACATTCCTATGCCCCTATACTTGAAAAATAAAATAAATAAAACACATTTTAGCTCGTAAAGGAGTGGGAAGAAGACAAACTTATTTACTCCCACCCCTTATTTATTTCAAGTTTATTTATATAGCATATTTAAAATACAGCCCACACTGCCTAAAGTGCAGCACATGTTTCAAACAAGAGACAAAAATATACACAAGGTACAAGCTAAAAATGAAATGTGGAATGTTCAAACTCAAATGTTCAAACTCTCAATGGATGAGGCTGGTCGAATGCTCAAAGGGAGCTCGTTCCAAAGTTTGGGTCTAGTGATCACAAACGCACTGTCACCTTGTTTTTTTTTTTTTATTCATATGGGGACAGGTTAAAAGCAGCTGGTCACATGACCGCAGGGCATCGTTAATTGCTTTGAAAAGATTCAATGGAAATTCTCCTTTCGATCTTTCCCAATGTCTTTATTTTAATTTCCATCAGAATTGCTGTCTCATGGGACCTTGGTAAAAAAGTGTGGATATATTCCTTTTTGCTGTCCGGGAGGTGGTAGCATATTCGAAAATGGGTCTTAAGAGAACTGGGCTTACTGATGCTGAACTGTTGCCACTTATTCTGACTAAGTCCACTGTTCTTCCCATAGACTGACTCCACACCCGTGAGCTCTGCTCTAGTGTCTTGGCACCGGCATTTTACTGGGGAGGCATCCAAGCTGAAATTGCGTCACCTTTGCTTCACTCTCATTAATTTTAAAAGTTTGGGGGGACCGCTCTTGGGAGTGATCGGTGCAGCGTGTGGAACTGTAAGTTTGTGACGGCTGTTTCATTTATTTATTTTTTGGTTGCATTAAGTGACTTCTTCCTTTATGCGTTTTGCAATCGGCCTTATCAGTCTGCTATGCTGCTTCTGGAAAGTGTCTCCGTCGGATTGCCTTGAACGATACATATAAACATTAATTTAGGGGAGATAAGCCACGCTAAACAGTTTTCATTGAGGTTAACCAGGGATTCATCCGGAGAGTTCCATCTGGCAGCCCATATAAACACTGAGCATGGCAGTGCAGTGACTAATACATAAACAAGATACTTGGGCCATTTGTGCAGAAACAACAAGCATAACGGCAAGCTCACAATTATGATGGAGGCTCGGAGAAGAGAAGTCCTTGTTAAATTGCGTCGCACTCATCAATCCAAAATTGTGTAAGTTGCAGACTTTGGGAGCATGTGTCAGACAGATGCATCAATGCAGCACTGAATATGTACCGCTACTATGTAGACCGCACACAGAGGCACCAGATACGTTATAAGTCATTATAGTCTTATGAAATAACTATAACTTACGTGATTTGAAACAGGTTGAAGCAATTATTGGTGTGAAGGAATGAGCTTACTCTGTCTGTTATAGTAATACAAATACATCGCTTTTTTCCCCTGGGACATCGCTTCACTTTATATATGTTTTTAACTTTTACTTGAGATATTCCGATATCTCCGATAGAGTGAATTTCTCCGTTGTGAGATCAAAAAAAGTTATATCTTGTCTTTTCTTATCTGCTTGAATATTATAATTTGAAGATGCAACGCTCTCATGACTTTTAACTACAATCCCCATCTCTGATAGCAATTAGCGAATAGCAAGGACTGCAGTTATTTACTATCCTCAGCAAACAGTAAAGCATCTCTCATGGGATCTAAAAATGTGCTTAAGCTGCTACCTTTATGGTGTGGACCATGCAGGTTCTGAAATACATGTGATTCTTGTTTGTTTATGCTCACTGGATCTTTAGTTTAAAACATGAATAGCTGAATGCATACATTATTTTATTATTTTTTTCAAAATGTATGCATTTTCTATAGTCAGCAAAATCTTTGTCATTCTATTGCTAAAATCCGAGCTCTAATTCGGTGCAGGGCTGTGGTATTTGTTGAAGGCGCAGACAGAGACGGTGCTTGTGTGGCGGGGTTCTGTGGTTGTTGTGGTTTTTCGCACGGCACTTGCAGACAGGACGCCTGCACACCAGGCCCCGAAACTCCCCGTGGCTGTCACCCCCGCTGCTCCTCTGTGTGGGGAGCTCATAAAGCAAGTGCACTGCCACCAGCGTTCATATGTATTCAAACACATATTTTCTCCCCGTTTTGCACTCCCGCGTCTCAGTCTAATTGTCCTCTTTATATTCCCTGACACAGGATCTCTGTCAGACGCTCCCTGACAAGACAGAAATAAACATTTATAAGCGTCCACTCCCTCAACAATAGCTCCCAATATACTTAGCATCTTTCTAGGAGGGGATTTTCACGACATTGTCAGAACTGAACTCCCACTCTTTGTCAAATTAAGTGACGTGTGATGGAGCTCTGAGAGACAGCGACAGACTGGAGAAGTTCATTTCCATACAGGCAGCTTCTGGTGTGAGTTGTCTAGCGTCTCCTGTTTATTCTCTGTTTGAATCCTTACCACAGAATTGCATTGCTCTGACTATAGTGACGAATCAGACAAAACAGTGTTATTTTAGGAAATGAGAAGGACAGTGCGGCGGCGTCATTTCACCATGCTTTCCACAGATATGCTAATGACCAACCTCAGCACTGAGTCATTTCAAGTGTAAACCATAAACATGTTGTTGTTGTTGATGAACAAAGGTACAGAAATCCCAATGTGCCTTTTAATGTAACAGGACTATGCCAGGTATATATATATATAAAAAAAAAACCAAACATGTACGTCTTTCTGAACGCCAGTTCAAGAGAAGGGTGCAAAAGGCTCTTGTTGATTCACTGTGATGGAATGGCTGATTGGTGTCTCTGTGCCAGTGCTGAGTGCTCACAAAGTAGTCGTTGATAGATGGCTCAGTTTCAGGGTGATGTTTATTTTGTCATTGATTTGCATATTTGTATGTATTTACAGGGCGAATGGTGCCAGTGCCCAGCCAAATGTGATAGATCTGGCCGCCTGACAGAATAGACAGCTTAGTGACAGGGACATCCAGTAGGCGCGGTGTCCTCGTGACGGATGGGCTCTTGCTGTAGCGCACGGCGATTAGAGACGAAAACCTGCTGCACCTTTAACCCCGGAGGCGGGGCTATAGCCGGGGTGTGAGGGCCGGACTGTAATCACAGCCATAGAGGAGCGGCGCGCTCATGGAAATACATAGGGGAATTACTCGACTTTCTCCTTACTATGCGCAATTACGGATTCAAACGTAACAGATCTGCACACTCATCCATCTGCGGACTGAAGGTCGGCTGTCATCCCCCTCATGCCACAAAGCCAGATTGAATGTCAAGCCGAATGTCAGGCAATGAGAGATGGCAGCTCATCATGTCACTATTTACACAGACAAGCTCACAGGTGTGTTTGCAGGCTCAATGCATTCCCAGCATCCCACGAGACCCCCGAAGTGTGCCTGTGCATTCCACTTCCCTTTATCAATTTGGCGAGAAACAGAGTTGTGCATTAGGAAAGAGGATAAAGAGAAATGATATAGAAAAGTGTGTGGTGCGGAAAAAAGAGAGAGAGGAGGAGGGAGGGAGGGGGGTCCCACGGGGAGAAGAGCTGTCAGTCCCTGGGAGACTTCAAACACAGTGCACTTCTGTGATCAGCCTGCTCCGTGACAGCTTTCTGACTGTGCCGCTTAGACTGCCTCATACTCACACATACATCTCCCGCTGCCATAAGAGCTCTGCTGCTTCTGACTTATCCACTCAGAGCAAAGTGCATTCCAATTTCAATGACACTCGCAACACGGAGGCACCTGCTTTGACAATCATCCATACAATAACCTTCCTGTTGCAACTTTGCCAAGGTGAATCTCGGAAATGCCGCTTTTTCTAAGTGACAGTTCGACTTTGCTTGTTTCTTTGCATTGGAATCCGATCTTACACATACTGTCCTGTAGAATAAAGCCTACAGGCCAACAAATGTTGTACTACTTCTGTATTAAATCCACCTGGGTCACAGTTACACAAGTACAGTCCCGATCAAAAGTTTAAGACCACTTGAAAAATTAAAAAATTCTTAACAAGGTTCCAAGTAGATCTTCAATATGCAACAAGAAGAAATTGGAGTGAGAAAAAAAAAGTTTAGACCACATGCCTTTAAAAGGCCAAATCTGTGCAAAAATGTGCTTTCAGTGTCATTTTCTCTCAGGTATTCACACTGTCATGACGTCCTGATGGCAAAGGCAAAAATTCTGGTTTTGAGCGTGGTCAGGTTGTTGAGCTGCATACCCTCTCATAGCCTCTCGCAGCGCGTCATCGCTGTTGAGGTGGGATGCCGTAAAACAGTCATGTTACATTTCTTAACCAATCCTGAGGTTTATGGAACAACAGTGGAAGACCGAAAACAGAGTCACCCGCACTGAGCCAGAGGATCCGATTGGCTCTCCGTCAAGTCACTGGATGATCCTCGACCCACATTAGGGCCGTTACTGGAGCCGACTGCAACCCAATTACCATCGGAGCCATCGGCGACTGAAGGACTTCAAAAACAAAACACGTCTTCAAAGGCCTCGTGGCCTTGAGCCACAGAACTGTCCGTTTGGGCTTTGTAAGAGAGACCAAACATGGGACATTGAGAGATGGAAGAAAGTTTTATTATACTTTTTTTTACCTTGATGGCCCTAATGGTTTCCAAAGTTACTGGCCTCAAAAGCAGATTCACCTGAGATGTTTTCTCCGCCCCACAGAGGGGGCGCTATAATGACCTGGGCTGCTTTTTTCTTCAGTGGAACAATGAAGCTTCAAGTGGTGCAGAGACTGGCTCTGTGCAGATGTTACAGAGAGCATCCCTCAGACTGAGGGCCTGGTCGGTGTTGGAACCACTGGTTATTAGGCTCCAGTACCGAACTTTTTTGAATTTTACAATTTTTCAACTGATCTTAAACTTTTGATCGAGACTGTATCTTAGCCTTCTGCCATTTTTATTACGTGAAAGAACCCCTGACACAACGTCATCCATACTTTTTCCATTCCTGAACTGGAGACTTATTTCTATTTCCCCTGTATCTGTAAAAAGGGTTTCTTTTGGCAGCTCAGCCAGGGCAAAAATAATATAGTCGATATCCTCAAAGCGTTGTTTGGCTGACAGCGACAGGCTCCAAATATTATTTTAGGGACAAAAGGTCAGTGCTCCCATTATTTACAGATTGGTTCTCTAGATGTATATTAAACAATGGAATTAGTCATGACATCGGTTTGCTTTTGTTTTTTGTCGTAAATAATTATTAGTTCCCCCCAAAGTTCACAGAAAAATAAGGTGCTGGTGGTGACATTGTTGCTAATAATGTTGATGATGATGACTTGCGAATCCAAGCCATTACTCCTTCTGCTTTTGCAACGGAGGTACCCAAAGGCAGATCTCCCCACCGATGATGGATTCATTAGTGCAGAAGATGAAATGAGTTGTCAGGCTGAGGTTATGTATGGGAGGTGATTTGTGTTCTCTGCGGCACACAGCAAGATCAGAGTTGAAATTGGATGAGTTGGCTTGCTGTAAATCTCTCCCCCCCCACACCCTTTGCTTCTTTGGTACTGGACTTTTCCACTCACTAGTCCTTTTCCGATCTGCACTCTTGCAACTTTTCTCCAAACCTCGAAAGCCACAGACAGGTGGGTTGAACTTACAGGTGCATTCATTACTTTTTCAGACCTCTTTCAATTATTTGTTTTTCGATACGATATTATTTTTGATTTGTTATTCTAAAACTTAAAAAACAATGGGAGATGATGACAACTAAACTTTTTCAGTATCGGAATTCATCATAATAATAAGCAGAGGGGCACAAAAACCCACTGTACGTAGAGAAGCAAAACTCATCTCTACTTTCAAAGAATTGAAAAGTATATCATCCATTATTCATTTTAGCTTAGCCATACAGCACCTTAAAAGCACAGGTCCTGCCTGTTCGATTAGACGGTGAACCTGCAGGAGCGCGATCGCGGTGCGTCCCCTGGTTCACTTAGTGCACGCTATAGCTCGACTGGCAAATACAGTCCTTTCTTTGAACTCCCACAGCTTCCCTAGTTGTACCGAACATGCTTCGCGTCCCGCTGCGAATTTGTGCCTCTGAGTGAGCAGTACATATGTATTTATACGCACGTTTGAGCGTGTTTTCCCTCAGCCGTTGCATTTGTTTGCATCCAAATGTATGGTAAGATGGTCCAAGGTGACCAAGAGAGCAGAAGGATGACAAAAACAAGAGCTGGGTAGAGAAATCATCCAGTTTTATTTTATATATATTTTGTATTCAGCAGGAGAGAGCAGCAGGCGTAGGCCGCTCCTCCCATGTGTGGTCCCTGTGGTGCAAAAGCTCTGTTATTCTCTGCCATGGAAAGAGGTTGGTCCGCTGCCAATGAGTATAAGCGAGAAAGGCAAATAACGGCAATGAAAGACAGTGGAGTTTGACATATTTCTCTGTAAAACGTGTGGGTTTTTGCATCATTTGATCGAGCCTGGGTCACTGACATTTCCTTTTGCGGGGATGTGTATAACTTAGACCTTTCAAGTAAATTTACAAACAGAAGCATCTCTCTTCAAAAATCTCATCATTTTGTGCATTAGGTTCAGCGATGTTTTGTACGTGTTGCAGAAGGATATTTAACTGTCTATGTATTTATTACTAGAATAATACCTCCACATCCAAAGTGACCCACATTTGGCAGAGAATATGACCTCCTCTGAGTTTGCCCTTCTTATAAGGACTGGACTGTTTGCGGTTATTAGTGCACTGCCTCCCAGCGCCACTGATTGACACTTTTTATCCATTGACATTTACATACAAGAAGAAACACACATGCACAGTCTTGGTCCGTCTAAAGCCGTCCACTGGTGTCCCACCTGTCGCCGCCGGTCTCTGCGTATGCCTCGCTTGTTTGCTTTGTGGCATCGAAGGGTGAGGAGCGGAACACGGGTGCAAAAAATCAGCACATGTCACGTTAGATTAATTAATGCTCTGCTCAAACTATCAGTCCGAAAGTCATGTTGAATTAAAAATCAAATTAGTTGTGCCCGCTGCCACACTGACACACACCCGCGGAAAACACCGTCGCTCATGGGCTGCGGTGATGGATGCAAGGCCAGACGCATGTGCGGTGGTCAAACTGCATGCTCAAGGATGCACACTGTGGGAAAAGGGGTGTTTGATGACTTTGCCACTCAGTTTCTCCTGTGGCTGGACGATGGTCTACATTTGGCATCGTCTGCAGGACTCTGGAGGCCTTGCTCTGTGACTCCAATTAGGCCTTGCATTAACACTTCATGTTCTTATGCCTGAGAGAGCTCTTTTGCTCTCTATTGGATTGGTATTTAATTATTTAAAGTTCATGCTCGGCCAAGTTGAGCTAAAGGCTCAATACTTGCTAACCTTTAAGAACTCCCGAAACTGCATTTTTTCCCTCTCCTGACCTGGGTAACCACTCTTACTATCTATCCAAACGCATGTTCCTTGAGCATATTTGTGAACAAATTAGTGTCCAAGCTCATCATATGACTGATCTAACTGGTTCAATGTGTGCTGGCTGAGTTCATATTGCTTCAAACAGAGACATACACTCTCAAAGTAATTTGTTACTGTAAAAAAGCAGCAAACCCAGGCACTCAAACTGGATCCGTTTCTCAAACTTTTGGAATACATTGGGACACTTTACTGTATTGTAATTTTGCTCTAATCAATTGAGATATTTTGCTCTGTGGTCTGTAAAGATATGACTCTGTCACAAACATCATTACAACTTCTCAAACACGTGGCTGATAACAGTTTAATTTAAGCCTTGTATCCACATTTAATTTGAGCAGTTTGTAGTTTACGGGGTTACTGATATGAGATATTTTCCCAAAAACATTCCCCTGTATTATTACTTGCACATAACTAGGCGATGCACTTAAAACAGTTATTGTGTATGGCCACGGCGTTCTAACTTTTCTTTACTTTTAGCCCGAGCCAAACTGGCAGCTTGTACAATAAGCAGGGCTGTGTGTACTGTGTGGGAGTGTGTGCGTGTGGGGCCTGGTCCTCAGTTTACGGATGATGGATGATGGATGCTGTGAGATACAATGGAGGTCGGAATGAAAGAGCAATTGTCCCGTCAATCTAGTATCCATGCATATATGTAGAAAATAGGTGTAATGCGCAAATGACTTGTTTTACAGCAGTGTGGCTTAAAGCATAACCTGAGAAAAAAACAACAACATTCATTTCTGTTTATTTATAAATGGAAACACTGTTATTCTAACATTCTCTTTTTATGTCATTGCCGAAATGAATTTTATAGTTGGCGTCGTGACCTCAATGGTTGCAGAGCAATTTCAGAACAGTTTGAGCCTTGACAATTTGCCAAATGTCTCCTCCTGTGCTTCATGCAGTACTGTCATGTCCAATAAAACTGGCTGGCCCAGAATAGAAACTTGGCTGAATGAACATTTGCAACATATCAGAGCAGTTTGGTATCCTAAAAGACGAACATGATCTTTTATCCTATGAATTTGTGTTTTTGTGGCTAAACTGTTTGCATCAGCGCGAACGTAGCCTCAACGATACTTTTCCCAGCGCGCCTTCTCGTCCTTTCTCTCTCCATCAGTGGCATGTTTTATCACCCACATCAACACACAGCTTCCTCCTTTGGCAGCACTGGTCTGGAGCCCTGCCACTGAACCACAGCTATTCCAAATGTAGACATGATTGACAGGCACTAAGATGGATGCCCGAACTGGCCAATGGCGTGTCGAAGGCGCGTTGTCATGCGCGCGGCTCCCTACAGTGGTTTTTTCGGCGGACCGGCCGAGCACAGAATCGTACAATCTCATAGCGTGGGCCCATTGAGCTGGCACAATGCAGTTGAGGTCCAGACTCGGCCTGTCAGTGCTGTTGTGATATATCATTTATGTCACTATTGTGTAGTATTCACTGGGAGCATGTGGACAGGGGCATTATTCCGCCGTTTGACACATTCCCATACATTCACAGGCTTTTGATAGCACGTTTCTGCACCACTTAGACACGATGTAATCAAATAGAGGACCGTAATGGGGCTTTTAAGTCATATACATTGATATTTTTCACCATTAATATTCCAAGCAGTGATTACTGAACTCCTTTCATGTCTATATGAATATATGGTATGATCCTAAATATACTATTATCAGTGTAAGTATGCATTCAGAACCTTAAACTTAGTTTAAGGCAAAGCCAGGCCCTTAAAAGGTTAAGTTCTGGTTCAGTAAAATGGGTCAAGGAACACATAGTAGTCCTGCACTTTGGATCAAATTGATGAACACTTGAGAATGAAGCAATTTTAAGTTGTTTCCAACCACACTTTTACTAAACCAAATGTAAAAGATGAAGTGGGCTTTGTATAGATTTGCGTGTTACTTCATCTGTGGCTAATATTCACTTTTTTCAGTGCAGCAGCTAACATTAGTCTATGGACGTTGTTTGCTCCTCCTATCGTAACATACAATTTATAACATTCCATCCCGAACTCTATTGTGATGATTATTAAATTAATATCTTAAAAGTCCTACTATACTCAAGTCGACCCCTAAAAGCTGGAGAGTTTTGAAGGACAGCTGTTAAGCGCTCCGCTCGAGCATGTTAAGTATCTGTTTGAAAACTAAACAGATGTCAAATGGTGTCTGAGTGGCTAATGTTTCGAAAAGGGCTCATCAGTTTCAATAGTGCATCTCATGTTCTCATATTTCTGCCACAAAGTGTAGCGTTGGGCTCCAAAGCCAGTTCGGCTGGCTCCTGCTGGCCCTACAGTGTGAAGTCGCTGCCAGCCTGAGCCACCAATTGCCCATCTGCTCCATCGGGGGAGAATTCGCACTCCATGTATTTGACTTGTTCTGTGCTTGGCTGTGAAATGCTCATTAACTTTGCAAAGTGACATATAAAGACAAATAAAAATGCTGAAAGCCGAAAGGAGATGTTCAAGTGGACACATAAACAGATGCGACGCCGGTGTTTACGAACGCGCCACAAATGGTTGGCGCTGCGAAAAATCTTGTTAGCAGATTGGATTGGCCGCCCCGTTTGATGAAGGGATGAGGCGACAATGGCTTTCATCCCTCTGAAATCCTGACATTCCCCACCAGCTGTTGGCGACGGGTCATCTTTAACCATTTTTGATTTAATGCGGATATGGACACCACCTGGTCCAGTACATAGACTGACTGAGGGGACTAGAAAATGAAAATGACTTGTCTGTTCCCAATATGGGCGCTATAACGTTACCATAACACAGGATAATGCCTTGGCAGAGACTACATTCTCTGAGCGCCTCTAAGTTCCTTTAATAGTGGCTGCGATCCTCCTCCTACATACCCCTGTGGCTCCTTATTGAATTACGACTGGGCTGTGAGACATGTGCTCTGAATGCTCCATTGCGCTTCAGTTACTTGTGTACTGAAATGCGCAGAGTGGTTAATGGCCTAGTGCAGCTTTGTAACAATACAATATTGAAATGGGTAAATAGGATTTCCCTACCATTTAGAAAGTCTGCTGTTTCTGTTCTAGTGCGTTCCAAAGTTTTAGATCTCCCTGAAAGAGCCAGGAGTAACAAGTAAAAGTTTCGTCTCATTTGATGTGGGTGACCCCCGTGCGTTAGGACAGAGGAGCTTGTAGCTGAGATGATGAAACATTCAGTCTTCTCTCATGCGTCTCATCCATCTCTCGGACATATCCAGGGGACGTCGGGCCCTGGTTTTTGTTCTGTAGGCTCACTACTATAGCTTGTTGCTTCAGTGGAACATGTAGGATTTAGATCTCATTGAGTTACACGTTTCTCACTGTTGCTCTCCATGTCGCCCGGACATGAAAGGAGCTAGTTTCGATATTTGCATTTTTACGCCTGGGTGTATTTTTCAAGTGGGAATCGAAATTCAGTGAGGGGCGTTCAGTCCCAGTGCAGCCGTGTCCTGGAGTGCATCAGGACGCCTTTTCATCTTCACCCCGCTCCGACTGCTCTCCTTTACCCACACCTCTGCCTCTTTTATATCTTCTCAATGCATTTCCTTTTAAGTTATCTTTTATTGTAAATATATTTTTTTGGCATTACAATCAGTTAATTTGCTCATAATATTATGTATATACATTCAATAAACAGCTAAATATTGTAGTTCTTTGTTGCTGTGAGTTTTATGTAAGCAGATGAACAGTAATAAAAATGTACTTATGTACCTTTTTATGCATGTAATGCTTACCTACCTAATAACTGTAGAGTTTACATACATTTGACTGTATTTAGAAATATTAACTGCACTTGAATACCACAGATTTTTCCCAGTGGACCCTGCTCTTTGTGGCTCAACTCCCTCGTCTTGATTTTTGTCTCTTAGCTGCTTTCCATTTCTGCGAAAGCACACAAACATTGCAAGCTTAGCAATATGAACATCTGCAGGGATTCTCAAATTGCACCGGGGCAATGTGGTAGACAGACCGCACTCTGCACTGTATCATCCCCTCTGTGTTTTTCAATGCATGCCTAATGTCATACAAGGGCAGAAACAACCTGCGGTTTTCTAGAGGTTATATACACAATACACAGTATCTTTTAACACATTATGTGGTGCACTCTTGCGTACATGTATGTTTGTTAATTCTACTTTTTCATGAATCCCCTTTTCCTTTCCTCATCACTTTTGTTTGGTTTGCTTGTGGGACACTCCGAAAACAACGCCGCTGTAAGAGTTGACAGTAATGTGTTTTATGTTCTCTCCTCTGTGCGACTGCGCTGCTATAAATCCCGGCTGTAAGGGACTTTGTGGTGAAGGTGATTGGCACGCAGCAGCACTATTAGTCTGTGATTACAGCTCGTGAACAGGGCTGCAACTCGTAAATCTGACACATTAGGCCTGCACACTCATACGTAATCACATGTTTATGCCCATGTATATTAGCCAACAGCATTACAATAGAGTTAAAGGCACACTGCGTAACATTATGGACTGTACTGTTGCCCTCAGTACAAAACATGCTCCTAATGACCAGCTCGACACAGAAAATGCTTTAACTGCAGCGGGTAAGCAAAGAATGGATCTGGATGAGGACCTAACCTCTTTAAATCTCAAATGATGCTGCCTTTTGTCAACATGGAGACGAGCTCGAGACGTACCCACTCCCAGTAAAGTTACAGTCGTGTAACTTCATGTTTGTTTGTGCATTTATGAGGTATTTGTCGATGATGAAAAATATCTGTCATAAAAAAAAAAGGCTTGTATTTCCATTTTATTTAATGGATACAATTCTACACATTGTGGCTTTAAAGTTATATAAATAGAAAACTGTGTGTATGTCAATTTTTCTGCCGTCCTGTTCACCCAACTGGTAAAAAAAGAAAGAAAAGAAGCAAAATATTAAATAAAAATAGGAACGTTTGAAAACACAAAATGCATGCTGTGCTGTAACATTATGATCACCAGCCATAGCAGCCAAAGTAGTAAAAGTTCAAAGTAGAAGTGGTATAGTTGATTGATTGATTTAAATATTTATTCATTTTTTAAAGTAATTAAATATTTGTAAATACATTTGTAGTACTTCGTCCCCCTTTTATTCACAATTGAACGGATCACAAAAGTGTTTCCCCACCTACAATATTTACAGCACAGCTTGCTGCCTGGCTGCCACAAAGCTATTTAGTTATAGTAAATAATTAAACTGTTGTGAATGTCTGCGGTGACTGATGCTTCCGGCCGCGTCCTGCCCTTGCCCTCTACGTTATAAAGAAAAGATTGTGTGACATGATGCCATTACATCGATGCAATCATAGCCGGACACGGGCCCTCATTAATAAAAAAGCACCCGCGTGGAGTTCCAGCCATGGGAAGGCGGCAATAAATGAATAGCAAAGGAGAAGGAGAGGCGAGAGGAGGAATGTAATGTGCCGGGGTGGTGAATAAAACTGGAAGGGAGAAATAACAGTGGGGTGGTGGTAGATCAAACGATAGAGCCAGCACAGTGCAGAGAGAGAGAAGGGGCTCAGGCAGGTATGTACTGCTGATGCTGAAGTTTATGCCTCAAGATCCAAGATTACTTTAAAAGGAAAGGACTCTGTATCCAAGGTTTTATAACTTGTCATGGAAATGTTTGAAATACCAGGGAAGATTGGAGAGAGGATATTTTGTTACCAAATAATAAAAAAAAAAAAATAAGAACACAAGTATCCCTCTGCTAAGGTTTTCTTATTCTGTAATGTAATTCTCCCATTCTGTCTCCCGCAGGTGTGATGCCCGAGCGGCAGTTCAGTGGCACTCAGTTTGTTTGCAGTGTGGTTGCGTCCCACGTGAGCCACCAACCCTCCAACAGTTTCAGTTTTGTGTGGATCGCTCCGCCACCGGGCACCGGTTGCGTCAACTTTCTGTAAGTATCGTGGTGTCGTGACGCCGCGGGAGCAGAGGCGGTTCCGGCTCGTTTCGAAAATGGTGCATTGCTGCCTCGTTTGAAAATAGTTTCTCCCCCAGTTTTAGTTGAATCGCAATGTATTTTGAGGATAAAGATCTCTGTTGGCACATCTTTTTCTCTGGACAGTCAGTGGTTGTTAGAGAAAATCCAATCTGATGTTCTGAGCACCTGAACAAAAGATAACTGGCCCCCTGCCTCTTCTTACATCGTTGGCTTACTGAGGGCAAACTGTGTGACAATGATACTTGATACTCGGCGCTTGGTTTTACTTGTTTTTTTATGATCAAAGAAAATTGGTCGGTATAGTTCAGAGGTTGCATTATATTTAGTGCTTAAAGCTGCTTGCAGTAACAGGTGGGTGTAATATGGAGTAGCAGAAACTACATCTCAATCAATGGCAGTTTCCACTTTCTCATTGGAAAACATGTACGTCGTAGAGCTCGGACCCACCCATTCCCCTGGGACGGGCGTAGACTGTGACACAGAGTCTGGGTCAGGCCGCAGCCTGGTTATTGCACGCGGGGCCCCTCTGTGTTCACTTATATCGTGTAAATCAAATCTGTCAGAAGCCAGTCTTACGTCAGGCATTAGAGGGTTTCTCCCCCGCTCTGTCAGGCCCTGTTGATTTTATTTTATGTTTTTATCAGCGTGATCTTTTTTAAACACCCTCTATCTACCCTTTCCCTCGGGAGATTTACTGTCTCGCGCAGATAATTTGTCAAAATGCAATTAACGGCTGCGCAGAGACACTAGATTAAATAACTACGCTCCAGTCTCAGCAAAGTCGACCACAATTGCGCTGCTTCTACCTTCCAAGGCCTGAAACGATTCCAGACTCGTCACTGCAGCGATTTAAGTAAAAAACAAACACAGAACTAACTTGTGCGCTTTGGCAGCGTTTCCCCCCCAAAAAAGGAAAAAATGTTTCGTCAGATTTCTCGAGGGACGCGGTAAGCTATGAGGCAGACTTTTACAGACAGACAGAAGGATTGAGCCGGGGAATTCACTAAAGTGGCAATGCCATTTAGACAATATCCACAGCGCCGAACAGATTTAGAGACTCCGTGTTTGCCAGAAAACATATTTACTGTTGCGCGTGTCGTCTTTGTGGGA
Organism: Proterorhinus semilunaris; assembly: GCA_021464625.1. Lineage (NCBI taxonomy): Eukaryota > Metazoa > Chordata > Actinopteri > Gobiiformes > Gobiidae > Proterorhinus > Proterorhinus semilunaris. The sequence continues at coordinate 21,624,799 of CM038356.1, read as the reverse complement.
TTGTGCGCTGGCCGTGTGTCTTTGGTGGGAGTGAGGGACAGTTTGCCAGCGGTGATTACGGCCCCCGAAGCCTGGCAGGGGGCCACGGCTCTGTGACAATACGGGCCCCGCGGCTGACCTTATCAAAGTCAGCCAGTTACTCGGCATCTGGCACCCGCTGCATGTACACAGTAAAGCGCAGATAGATTTCACTCAGGGCCTGTTCCAGTTCGGAGCTCTGTCTTGACCAGAACAACTTTGGACAGGTGAGAGGCTCGAGAGTAAAAGCCCTGACAACTTGTGCCCCCCTAATTGACCCTTACTTCCTACACGGGACAGCCAGTTCAACCATAGTGACAAGGCCTTTAACAGTGCTCCTAATGCCAAATAGTCAAGGCCCTTTTTCCCCGCCTAAAAAACAAACCAAAAAAAAGTTCATTTTAAAGGTGCATTATGTAACTTTTTTGTGCGTATTTCACCTTGTAGTGATCCAGCTGCTGTATGAGTGGTCAGCATGGCACCTTTACTTTCCATCACGGTGGTCTCTACAACGCTCCAGGATCAATTGTTTTGTAGGTTTTCTGGTGAGAGGCTCCGTCCGCAGTAAAAACCTTCCAAACAGTTGCTCCTAGAGACCACCATGATGGAAAGTAAAGGCGACACGCTGACCACTACAAGGTCGCACAAATATCAACTCCCCCCCATATAAAAAGTTTCATATTGCACCTTTAAAATGTTAATTGTGGTTCAAACTGATTCATAACTTTTGTAATCCATTCCTACCATCCTGATTAGTTTAGAAGCACGTTTTACAGTTTTTGTGAGTGACCCGGTCGCGTTCCCAGTATTCACATGATTGTAATTGCTTTGCGCATCGATGCTACATCCAGACAGTGGCTCATAATATGCTGTGTAGTTGAACATGTTATCGCAGCCTTTGTGCAATCAGTCGTTCATAGCGGGATAAAAAGTTGTTCAGTATTTAAAGTCTTTAGTAAAAAAATATCCAGGCTTCAAAGGACTATATGAAACTTTCTTTTTTTCATTATTGTTATTTCCAATGCACAATTTGGTAACTCAAGGCCACAAAAGTAAAGCGAAAATAAAACATAGCACACCTACAATGAATGAAAATGAACAATCCTGGCAGGTCTCTTATTAGTTTATTTGAAGAAACTTGCTGGGTTCTTCAGTGCACTCCGCTGGGCTGGTCCAGTGTCAGTGAGCGCCTAAATTACACCACCCAGAGCGACGGCCTCTCCTGTGTCCTTCATAGCCCCAGTTCTGCCTGTACATTAATATGGACCAGAGCAGTTTTATGGCCAATACAGTGGGAGTGTTTCTGGTAACAGATCACCACACTGTGATAGAGGGCCGCGACATGGGCCTCCCAAAGAACTCATTTTCAAGGTGGCTGTAAATCGCCTCCCTAAAGAGAAGAGCAGGCCTTAGAGGACATGAGGAGGGATCTCAACCACAAGGGACACAAGAACTGAAACTTTCACTCCATGTGATCTGCAGTAATTGTGAATATTACGGACATAATTGTCCTTTGCGTGGACACTTGTCTTCCCTATTTGAGGCTGACTTTGTTTGCGACTTCCCTCACTGTTCGGTTCCTTCCTTTTTAGCTCTTCTCTCCCGCAGTGTCCTGTGTTGCTTCCAGGGATGTGTGACTCTTGTATGTTACATGTGTCTGACTGTGTCGTTGTGTCGCACCGCTGCTTCCCCCATGAGCCCCGGCAGCTGCTGGTTTGGAGATTGCCTTAATTACTTCATGATTCCCAAAGTGATTTGTGAAGTATCTGTTCATCTGCTCAAATCTCAATGTAATTTGTGAATGTTGTGTGTGCGGATGTGTTGCTCATGCGACAACACGATGAAAAGACTATGTTTGAGCAACTCCAACCAAACACACGACAGCAACTGTAAATGTAGTTTTGGGTATTTTCACTTTCTGTTGTTAGCCTTTGAGTTCGGTGTGAGTCATGACTCGGCTTGTTCTGGCATAAAGAGTGCGCTGCTGTTCAAACCACGTTACCATTACAATTTACAATGACAGGATAAGCTGTTGCTAAGAACGTACAGCTTTCGTAATGGGCTTCTTAATTAACGTTTCCAATTGTAAGATCCAAATGTATTCTGCGAAAGAGTTGGTGTTTAGACATGTAATAGCTTTGTCGTGAATTGTGCCGGTCTGTTTTGCATACCAGCTGCTCAGCATGAGCGAGTGCATGACTATTATAGCATAATGGCGCTGTAATGTCCTGTGTTGTTTCATCTGTGTCTGACATGCTGTAGTTTCACTTCATTTACACAAGCTTTATATGTATTGCAAACACAGCATTAATGTATGTATTTATGCCCAACAATTTGAATGATAGACCAGTTCTGATATTCAGCAGAAGTCAAAGGTCATCAGGAAAACATCAATCAGGCGTGTGACCTATTTACCCAACAGCTCATTTCTCCTGCCCATAGTCTCATCCATTGATTTTCTGTTATTTTGGTCAAATCCTTGAGTATATTTCACCCTCGGATCAGGTTAATGAGCTCCTCTCATCCTTAAGGCTTCACCCTGGTGCGACAGCTCTGCCGCGGACACCGGGGCTCACGGTTTGATCGATTGGTTGAAGCAGACAATGTCCTTTTTGTATTACACACAGATATATGGGACAGACACGCAAATAATGACAGTGAAGATAAATTCCAGCAACTTTTCCTTAACAGCCAAGAGGCAGAGCCGCAAATCTGGCATCGTTTGGCGACATCATTTACATTTTCATAAATTCACTTGAAACTCGGCTGCTCATAAATCTCTATCATAGCTACATTTGACTCGTTTCCCCTTATTTATTTAATTTTGTCAATACTCTTGCAATTTTACTCACAGAAACAGCTTAAATGTTTATCAATGAAAGCCAGTGCAACAATAGTCACTTTTCTCTTTGTATTTCTCTGACATTCATTTATTCAACACTCAAAGGTAATGCCTCTCACCGCAGTGCCCGGATAATGCTGTTGTTCCTATCGTAGTTGTGATTCCTTAAAGAAAAAAAGCAAATTTCAACCAAAAATGTATCCTTTTAACTGTAATCTATGGCTCTGACAGGTGAACCATCTTTCCTGTTGCTTTATGCATTAAAGGCCCAGGCATTCCCAATTTGGTCGATTCTGGCCTTATTTCCCAAAGGGCATTCGTGACCTTAGCTATTACAAACTTACAAACATATGTATATTACATAATATGCGTGCGCTGCCTGGGATCAATACTGCTTTGAAATGTCCCCATCAAAACCAGCCGGATCTCCGGTGAGCCACCTGCTGTACTGGGACCTCCTCATCCATTCTCAGGGAAACAGAGCGTAGAGACCAAATGACCTTCATAAAAATTCCACAAAATGAACCATGCTCACGGGACAAGGGGGTGCTCCTCGCTGATGTATCGCCGCTCCGTTGATGGGTCCTGGATTGCCCTATCTGTTCCATTAAACACCGCCTTTTCACACAAAATCAATGCAACCCATGACTTGTTGAAATCTTTTTTATTTATTTATTTTTGGAGTAAATATAGTGTCCGTCCTGTCCTAAGCCTGACCACGCCAAAGATGGAAAAGAAAGATTTCCATTGCTATCAGACAACCCCTTAATTGTTTTCCGCGCCAAACACAATTTGTTTTGTTCCTCTAATCTGTTTCTTATTGCCTCCTAATTGTAGTCAAGGTCAATTGCTTTTCTTCTCGCCGCATATTACTCACAGTTGATCAGGCGGCTGCTTTCGAGCCATAAGACTGTGTGACCTGACGTTAACAAGCAGGTAATTTGCCAAACAATTCCCAAATCCCTCGTCTGTGCCACATCATTAAATTTGCATGTTTTCTGAGAGCCATTTTACACTAATTAATGGGAGAGGAGGAGGCTCACACAGTGCTACGACGACGCGCGGTGTCTAATACTAATGGAAAGGAAATTAGGATATAAAGTGGAATATTTTACCAAGGGGGGACAAACTCAAACTGTAAGACTCCTTTGAGTTCATTGAAGCTTTGTCACATGCTTCCTGAGAGACCAAACTTACTTTAACCTTTTATAGGGCAAGTGACTATTTCTGGTCATTTCCGCACTCCCTGCGTCCTCAGTAAGGTAAAGAAGCATGTAGTCGTCAGCCAATAAGAAGAGATCACAAATCCCACTACTGTGGCATTTGACCAATCAGCAGAGACCGGTCCCGCTCGCTACTTCCTGTTTTCTCTGAAGTCTGAAAAAGACCCAAGTCTGGCTAAATTCATGGTACATTTCTTTACATAACTTAAAAACTATGGTAAGTTGATGAAACTCACACATTTTATTGCGGAATAATTGTGCTAAGTGATGATATATGTGTTGGTTTTGGAGGACGTAGTGAAATTAGTGAAATTACAGCATGAAAAAGGCAGGCGCCATATTTGATCACTTAAACCTAAAGTAAATTTGTTTTGTCCATATTTGGGCATGCCCGTGGCACCTATTATTCATATTTACAGTATTTTCTTGACAGAAGAACCAATAAACCCTCGGACTATGTACAGAAATAAACTTGTGTTATGTCCCCAATAACACTCTTAAGTTGAAATTATTTATTTCAATGAGTGCCCTGTAAAGGGTTAAACTCCTTTGCCGTTTTTTCCTGCTCTGTTATCTAAAAAAACATTTTTTTTCTTTCACACATATTTCAATAATCCTGCATATTCAGTTTGTCGTCCACCCCCCCTATGTTTTTTAGACATAGTGTAAAAAATATCAAGAGTATATATCGTAAAGGCCTGAATAACATATTATTGAAGATTTTTTTTTTTCCAGATAGAGAAACTGTGTATTATTTTCTTTATATAATTTGTTTAAGAGCTAGTTCCAAATATTAAAAAATACATACTGTATAATTCAAATGATTTTGCAGTGTGAAAGTATTTAATTTTTTATTTGCTGTATACACGACACAATACATTCACTTCAACTGTGAAAATCCGTTGGCTGTGGATGTGGTTGTAGCAGGAGCTGTCAGCGCGCGTTCCTGGGGGATACTTAGGGTCGACAGCAACATGTAATCTAACATGGGAGACATGTTGGTAATTACCCACTGCACAGCCTGTTGGGATCGCTGTGAGTGACAGCCTGTCCGTGTGCATATATGTTAAAGTGTGAATGAATGTATGACTGGATCTGTGCTGCTAACAGTGGACCATAGGCTTTGAACGACAAGGCCATCTGAACCCCATCTCTGTTTCCTCTCACAAAAAAAAAAAGCGTAAACCAGACACATTCCCTGCCCCCACTGTTTATTAATTTCTCCCACAAGGCTCCTCTCCGGCCCTGTTTTCCTCAGCGCCGAGCCCTCTCTGAGGCCTGTTTGGACTAATGAAATAGGAGAAGATGACATGTGTTTTTACAAGATTAACGACCCTTGATTTCAATCTCCGCGGTGAGAAAAATACTGAAGCGTTCACACCTCTCATTTGGTTTTGCCAAAGGAACTGAAATTAACAATTAGATGTTAATAAGTGTAGTGTGTTTTTACTTTTTTTTTTACGTGTGGCAGAAACAGTAATGGGAAACATGCACAAGTCACTCGTGCGTGAATACAGGATTTGAATTTGTGTGGCGCTGATCGTGCAAAGCTCACTAAACGCCCTTTCCCTGGATAACGTGGTTGAAGCCGTGTATGTTATTTACCCTCCAAACATATTGGATTGTTGGACATTTTACTGTGAAACGCTGCTTAAAAATGATTATATTTATTGACCAATAAAAGTGCTTGTTGTTGCATTAAGGGCCTATCTCACCAGAAAGAGTTGCGGAGACTGACGTGACTGCAACTCGGACTGATTGCACGCATACACAATCTCACCGGCCTAGGGACTAGTTGGAGACCAGAGTCGCTGCTGGTCACAGATTCATTACGTCCCCTGGCAATAAGGCGATTCTCCAGGTTGGATTTCAGCAGAGTCTCTGCATGGTCTCCGAGAGGTCTACGCAGTCTCAAGCAGTTGTGGCAATGTTGCAAATACTATTTGTTGTCCTCAACCGGTGATATGTTTCTGTGACGTCCCTGCAATGCCATCGAGACCTGTCGGATACCAAGGAGATCTCAAAGACTCGGATGGATTCTCTTTAGGGACTCGATCCGACTGCATGTGGTCTACACTGAAATCGAACCTGTTTGTTTTCACCGAGACTACCTAGAGACTCGCCTTATAACCAGGGGACGTCTCCGTACCACCTGCTGCTAATATTATTATTTTTTGTTGTCTTTGGGTTTTATGTTAATATTTTTTGTCACTGCTGTAAACAGATTTACTTTTATAAAGACCCTTTTGTTTGTCAGCCGATCCTTGCAGTAACATTTTGTGTCTTTGAAAAATAGTGAAACACCAATTGCCGAGACTAGAATGGACTTTTTCTTGTTTGCTGATTTGCTTCCTCTGTTAAAAACTGCACTCTCCACAGTCTGTGAAGTGAACTTAATGTGGCGCTCTGAGGTTGTGTTTAGTAAATATTTAAGACCCTTGTTCCTACATTGCCACCCGCTGTTTCGTTACGCACCATCTTTTATTCATAAATACCAAACTCAAATTAGTTTTCACCCATTTCTGAAATATGAGTGTAATTAAGTGTGTTTAGTGCACAGGCACTAGTTCTTCACAAATTAATGAGATGTTATTAATTATTCATACATTCAGATGAACGTGTAAATGCCTTGGCGTGCTGTAGCTTAGAGGCGTCTTGTGTGTGTCTGCGGTGGGCAAAAGGGGCTCTTAGTTTGAGACAAAAACACAGGCAGGACAAATGGTGTCCCATGCTTCAAACTCAAGAGTCTACGAACAACATTTTGTTTCACTGGTGTCTCATTATTGGCAGCACTGTGCAGAGTTAAGATGATGTCATCAGTTTCCTGGGAAAACCCCCAAACATCATAAAATCAGGGAAAAAAAGGAAATGGGATTTACTTACAGGATGAGAACACATTAGATACATAAACAGTGAAGTGCTGATTTCATTTTCTTCCAGAATCTTTCATTTCTTTCACAGACATGGTCACAAAGCGCTTTACATGAGAGCATTTTACATTCACTCCATACTCAGTGGTGGTAAGCTACGTTTGTAGCTTCAGTTTCCCCTGGGGGAGACTGACAGAAGCGCTGTCGCGACTACACACATCTGCACCCACGGTCCCTCTGACCTCCATCATGTCTCTCAATAAGTCCTTTGCAGCAGTCTGTACATTTTCTTTTGAGATTATATACAGTAGGTATGGAGGAGAAAAACATTAAGCAATGAATGAATTAATAAAGTAAGTTAGGATAATGCAGAGCGTAGCATTAGAGTAGGAGGGTATTTTTTGTTAACTGGCATAATGTTTTCATGTATTAAATACAGTTATGAGTGACAGTACTCCCCCTGCAGTATTTTAATGATTATGCAGTATCATTATTAACAATCTTCTTCTTTTCTTTTCAGAGCGACTGCTACCCACCGAGGGCAGATCCTTTTCAAGGATGCTCTGGCTCAGCAGCTCTGTGAACAGGGAGGTAAGTGTGTGAATTGTCTATACCATATGCAGAGTTGCAGACATGACGGGCCGATGTAAAATTGCAAATGTCGTCCTATTTTTTGCCGTTTCACTTGCACACATCTTTCCACAATACATACAGCACAATACATTTCAGTTTCTCATTCGTTATGACATGGACATTTGCGGATCCTTCTGGCTCCAGTTAATGATGCTCCACAGCCGGAGATATTTGGATGTCCTATATTGCCAGCTTAATTTCAGCTTATGCTAAACTCATCTTTTTTTCTTCTTCTCTCCCTCTCGTGGAGATTTGCGCTTTCGGTGACAACCCTAAGAGCTACTGAGAGACAGTTCAGTCCACTATGCGTGCTGAGAGTGTATAATTGTATGTTTACAGGAAAAAAAACTCAGAAACTCCTCCTTATATATCAAATAGGACTTAGCGTTGAAATTTGCAAAACTACTCTTGCGACTTTAGGCCGCAAGAGTAGTTTTGTGCTGTCACTTCAGGAGGAAAAACAGAGTAAACACCCAGGAAATGTTTTCACTCTTTGAGGCATTTTTATTATAAGTGTACCTTTGCCAGTTCGAGCAGACACTTAAGCACTTTTGCAGGCAAATAGAAAGACTTTGAATGGCATGGTGCCACTTGGAAAACAAGCCCTCCGTCAGACTCAGGAAAGTGGAAGAGACAGAGGAATAATGTCTCCTCTTTCTATCCTTCCCAAGAGCTCATCCTCTGCTGACACACTGCCCCAGTGTTTCCCCGTAGACCACATATCTGTAGCCAACAAGCGTCCTGTTGTCATCGAGCGGCAGCACCCTGCAGCGGGACAATAACTCACTACAACACAAGGAGCCGGAGAGCAGATTTAGACTTTACAAGGCCTGGAAGGATACTCTTGTTAGAGAGAGTGAAGCGAAATGCGTGTGTGTGTGTGTGATGTGCTCTGAAGTATAGTGTATATCACGGTGGCTGAGTCAGCGCTCTTGCCTCACAGCCAGAAGGTCGCGGGTTCAACTCCTGGACCATCCTCATGCCTTGGTGTCTTTCCTTCATGCGCTCCAGTTTCCCTTATCAACCGTAAATAGGTTACACATTGGGTTAATCCTGCAGCCAGATGAATCTGACCATTAGCTTAGGTCGACATCTGGAGATGGGTCTCTATAGGCGCTGCATGGGGCTCCTTACGGGTTGCCACGGTGGCATCGAGTGTTGGGTCAAATGGAGAAGACAGATTTTGTTGCACTTTGACAAATTCCTAAAGCCCTCTACCTTTACCTTACCTATCATAAAGTATAGTAATAGTTGAGGATAGTAAGAAAAAACACTGCTGCCCTTCAGTAATGATTGAAACAATACTTCTTACTACAGGACTTGTTAATCATGACAAGGAAAGAACCTCAATAACCTTTAGCAGTTAGTTTGTTTACTTCTGACAGTGTGGGCATCAGTGAATCTAAAAGCAGCTATTATCCATTAAGTTCTTTTTAAAGAGGAATTAAGGCAAGGCAAGTTTATTTGTAGAGCACAAGTCATACACAAGGCAATTCAAAGTGCTTCACACATCAAATCAATCAATAAAACATCAACATAAGGTTAATCAATTACAGTAAAAGGCAAGAGTGCAGATAAAATACTTTCAGTTTTCATATGCACGGGTAAAAAGAGCTGTTTTCAGCCAAGATTTGAACATTGTCAGAGTTGAGGCTTGTCTCACATCCTCATGAAGACTGTTCCAGATTTTAGCTGCATGAAACCGAAACGCAGCTTCACCGTGTTTATTATTGACTCTGGGAACCACCAGGAGACCCCTCCCTGAAGTTCTCAGGGCCCGAGATGGTTCATACGGCTCTAACATGTCAGAGATGTACTTTGGTGCTAAACCATGAGACGACTTGTGCACAAGCAGAGCTGTTTTAAATTCTATTCTCTGAGTGACAGGAAGCCAGTGCAGGGACCGGAGCACTGGACTAATATGGTCGTATTTCCTGGTTCTTGTCAGGACTCGAGCAGCAGCGTTCTGGATGTTCTGCAGCTCTAACAGCTCGTTTAGAAAGGCCAGTGAGCAGGCCGTTACAGTAGTCTAACCTGCTGGAGACAAATGCATGGATGAGTCTCTCCAAGTCTGGTTTTGACACTATTCCTCTGATCTTAGCAATGTTTTTCAGATGGTAAAAAGCTGATGATGTGGCTGTTTAAGTTCAGGTCTGAGTCCATGATTACTCCTAGATTTCTAACCAGATTTTTTGGTTTTAGAGAGAGAGACTCAAGGTGACTGATAACACTTTGTCTTTGTGTCTGTGGGCCAAAAACAATGATCTCAGTTTTGTCTGAGTTTAGTTGGAGAAAGTTGTTTTGCATCCACAAACTGATCTGTTCGATGCAATGACAGAGTGTATCTACAGGCCCATGTTCACCTGCCGTCAGTGACACGTAGATCTGAGTGTCATCTGCGTAGTTGTGGTACGACACATTGTTGCTGTTTATTAGCTGACCCAATGGAAGCATGTACAAGTTGAATAAGAGGGGTCCCAAGATTGACCCCTGGGAGACTGCACAGGTCATGGCAATTTTGTCTGAGACACAATTGCCAATTTCGACAAAGTACGTTCTATCCTCAAGATAGGACTTGAACCAGTTTAGCGCAGTACCAGAGATTCCCACTCAGTTTTCTAACCTGTGAAGTAAGATCCCGTGGTCCACACATATCTATTTCTGAAGGTCACTTTATAAGTTCACACACTTTAGATCTGTGCTTTTAGGGAATGGAGAAATGGAAGTGTTTGAAGCAGGATCATGATTAGCAGTGTCGATAAGAGAGGTGAGAATTTGCAGGATTAACCAGAGAAGATTGCTCAAACAAAGGACACATGGGAAGAGGACCAAGTGAGATTACCGTATATCGTCAAGAATTTTGCATTTCTTTAAGTAAGGACAGATAAAGATGTAAGAACTGCTGCATAGTAGATCATTCTCATGTGACATTCTTGCAGGTCAAAACACTAGGTAGTCTGTGCTTTGTTTTTACATATTTTCATTAGAAAGAAGTGGCCCTGAAATTCAACAATTGTGAGCTCATGTGTTGATTTAAAACGCTATGACATCATTTACATTTCACAACTTTAGCTGACTAGTTAGAGCCAGTGATACTCTCATTGTAGGTTGAAAAAGCAAATGGCAAAAGACCTAGCTTTCCCCCAAAATTTATAGTTTATGCACCTTTTAAAACTCGTCTGCTTGCAGTTATGTGGCTATTATTTTTACAGTGTGTCTCCAAATAATATAATTTAAATTACGTCATAACTTCCTTATAACAAGCTATGAATCTATTTTCTTTACGTTTCAGTCTTCAGGCTGCCCTTCTTTGAAAGCAGTGAAGTTTAGGTATAATCCCCCTCTAATGTCAGCTACATAAACATGCGTCCTGGTTGATGGAAGCACATTTTCCCCTCGCGTGCCCATAAAGCGCTCTGTAATGGCCATCGATGAGGGCAGGAGTCGTACAGGTGCAGGGCTATGAGGCTCTGTGCTCTGAGTGAGGCCCCGCAGCCCGTCCATCAGCCACGCGGTGACGGCAGGGCCGGCAGACAGCGCCTTCAGACTGGCTCCTCTCATTTCCACTGAGGGAATAAATCAGGTGTTTATGGGCCGGCCCAGCGCCCCGCACCTCAGATGGATTATTAAAGGGACATATAACTCAGAGAGGCCTCTACTCTCCGAGGGACGCCTGATCAGAGTCACAGCACTGTCCCGCCTCCTCATCGCCTACTGTCTACTGCTGCTGCTTTCCGCTATCCAGACGCTGGTCTATTTGCAACTCAGTGAACACAAATACAGATACTTAGTCGTTCAAGCATCATTTCTTTTTAAAATGTTGGGGTACCTTTTATTTTGCCAGGTGGGGTCTCTCGGTGTGTAACTTGTTCTTACATGTTCTCCCCCATGTTTGGGTGGATTTCCTCCAGGCTCTCAGATCTCCCTAAAACTTCTAACTAGGTAACCCTGACGAAGATTGTATCAAGATCTGAAAGAAGGCACTAAACTGTGATCGACTACTGCTCCGGACAGATTGCCCTGAGATACTGATTGAAAGATGGCACAAATGCAGAGCATAGATTTTCCTGAAGGGACAATACAGTTTACAAAAAAAAAACATATAATGATTTGCATTCTCTCATTCTTACTAATTTTATTCTACATTTTGTATCCTCTCTAGACAACATTAGTCTAGAAGCGCTGTCACTTTTGCATTTCAACTTGATTGCAAACGGATGGAAGTCTTGGCCAAACACAGGGCACAGTCAACTTTTCACCAAACTTTGGAGTGAGACATTGGTCGGTCCTGAGCTTGGTGGTCCTTTTCTTGGCTACAGTGTCTCGTAATCGTACAAAATTACAAGCCAAAAACAAGTTTATGCTTTGAGTAGCTGAACATATCAAGTTTTGCATAGACAAAAACTAGCTGTACCTCAAAGTATGCAAATTGCTCTGTCGGAGGGGGGTATAAAGAATTCATTTCCTGCATTCTGGCGCATTTTAGATCATAAATATGTCCATTTGCTGGTGTTAAATTAATTTTTTGAGGCCCCCTTCAAATTGGGGCCTCTCAGCAAATGCCCAGTTAGCCGCCTTCATCGTTACGGCCCTGCAAAAAGGTACAAAGAAATAAAGCATTGTGCATAGTTGATGGCAGTCAGTCACATGCATCTCGAGCATAAAAAAAACATTGCTCATTGCTACTAAGAAGGAGAGCATAACTCCCAACAAGCTTCACTTTGTAGTTGTTCTGAAGGGAAACAACCATGGGAGTCTCTAATCACTTACACACTTTAAAAAGGGGGGCTGCTAAACATCACATGGTTTACATAATGAACAAGGAGAATGAGTTGGCGGTAAAGGGACCAGTGTAAAAGTTTACTCTGTTGGAAGTGGACGATTAAGACCCGTGGATTGACACAAAAATGAACATGACTTTTGCCCTGGGATCGTTGTGCCAGAGTGTCAGAGCTTTACGCTCCTCTGGCCTCCTTCTATCACTCCAGGCACTGCTCATCAGCTCCAGTCCCCATTCTGTCTCCGATAAGATTTTGTCCAGGACCCCCCATCTATTTAATGTGTACATGCGGCGCTGTTCTAAAAGAGCGGGATTGGGATTGAGTGCGGCGCCTGAACCCCCGGCCCTAGCGAGATACAGGCATTAGCCGTGATGAGCTGCTAATAGAGGAGGCCGTAATTGAAGTCTTTTAGGAAGCGAGAGGGGATTAATCCGAGTGTGGAATGAGCCCCTCTGTCTGCTCCCGGCGCGCAGACACAGATCGCTCGTGGACGGGACGGCCGAGAGACAGCAGGAAATGTGACAAAGCATGGAAAGGGAAAACTGTAAATTAGGCCCTTTTTTCCGCGGGGGGGGGGCAGAAGCTTTTGGGGGATTATCCGCCAAAAAGAATCTCCTAGGCCTAGTTCAAGCCAAATGGCCTGGCCAGAAGAAGTGGGGAGATTTGTCTCAGAAAGTGCAGAATATCAACCTAGAATTTATTAGTGTGTCATTCTGACCGAGTGGATTACAAGAATACCGTTTTCCAACCAGCACTTACAGCATGTATGAGGCAGAACACACGATCCCCGATACAAAACACTTTCTGGTGGGACATGTCGTTTTAATTTAAGACTAATGTTTATAAGCTGATCGAAACACAAAGGAGCTACACATGCAGGGATGGATCGCTCCTCTAAACATGTTTTGAATCAGCAGACTTCGGGGGATTAGAGAGGGAGGCGGAGGTATGCGCAGTGAGGAAGAGGAGGCCCTTTGATCTACGTTTAATGGGCTTCATCGTCAAGTCGAAACTAAAGCCACGGTTTGGAGCGTCTGGGCCCACCAAAGCAGCATTCACTGAACCGCCAGCACTGCCAGAAAGGACTCCAATCCCTTAAACCCGTCAGCACCAAAGGCTATTACCACTTGGGAAGCCTGGGTCCACTTTTTATATTTTGGAACACTTAATACAAAAGAGGAAGTATGTTTGGTGGCGGTAGAATACTCAGTTAGTCCCCCATATACTGTACGAAAGGATGGGTCAAAAGCTGTGGACAAATGAGGAAATTGCTGTCTTCCAAACAGGCAATTCTTGAATGATTAATATCCTTTTTGTTTTAAACAAACCTGAGCGCACAAAAGGATTGCCGTAAAATATTCACTGAGGTCAAAAATCTCTGCACCGCTCAATATGAACTGGTGATGAAATACTGTAAAACCTGGATATGCAACCCACTGAAATCTGCATCACTTCAGGACAGGATGGGAACATTTTTGGGTGGAAGTTTTTTTTTTTTAAATCTGTGTACCTGCTGCTTAAAGGGATATTTCAGATTTTTTGACGTAGGGCCTCATTTCCTAGTTATAGTGTTGTTGATGTCTGGAGATATTTTTATCTTAAATTCATGCAGTTCTTATATTTGAAGAGCTTAGTGGCGCTAGGCTAGTGCTAGGCTAACGCATTTCGATGGTATCAGTAACCCTGCATTAAAAACAGTCTGGCGCACTCCATAGTGCACCTGAGATAAAGCACTTATAACGCCAGACTACCCATGTATTTATGTCTGTGTTAATAGAATAATTTTTTGAAATATAACTGACCTTGTATCACATGAATTACCGCATTTTGAGGGACTATTTTCTAGCAGATCACTCCGCCGCTGCGTAGCTTATAATCACGAAGCTGTGGCTGCTCTTCAAATATAAGAACTGCATAATTTTAAGAAAAAAATATCTCCAGACATCAACAACACTCTGGATAACTAGGAAATGAGGCCCAATGTCAAAAATCCTGAAACATCCCTTTAACACTGCAGTGAGATACACATTTAGCATTGCATTCAGTAGATCCTCTTACCGCAGCCGTGTAAGGAAGAGTTTTTCTGTGAGAGTTTGGCGGTGGCCACACAGTCCGCTCACAGGAGCCTCCAGAGACATGGTGGTTAATTGGCACTGCACTGTTAATCTTTCCCATCTGGCCTTTTATTTTATATGGAATTAACATCAGCCGTAGTTACAGCTGTGAGGCCCTTAGATTGTGCTGTCAACTCTTGATGTTACGTTATTTAATCTCTTAACCCCCACCCGGACCGGGCACATTTTCTCCAGTTTGACTTTACCCAAATCTAAAACCCTTCAAACAAAGCGTCGAAACAGCAACAAAAATTAGACAAAAGCAAGGATGAAAAAGCCACAAAAGAGAAACAGAAAAGTGACAAAAGAACATCTTAAAAATAGCATAAAAGTGATGCAAAAGTGACAAAAATGTGTGAAGGAAACACAACAAAAAAGCCACAAAAGAGTAAAACACAAAAGCTACGAAAACGCAACAAAAAAGCGCTGAAAAAATGTCAAATAAGAGACAACAACGTGAGGAAAAAGATCAGTTTAGGGGAGTTTTATAGGTCTTAGCTTTCAAATAAGGCTGGTCCTAGGTGTGGTGGGACAGTGGTGTGGTTGTTGTGCAGGGGGCTCTGTATCTTTCTACCATTAAATTGATATGTTGCTGAAGGAAAATAAAGTGATAGGCACACTTGGTTGGAGAACACCAATTAAAGTATTTGTACCCATAATTGGTTGAATACTACAAGCCATTGTGCATTACTGGAATAATGTTACAAAGAAAGAAGGAAAAAACAACAAAAAGCAAACCAAAACAAGAAACAAATCAGACTTCTCAGACCAACACATTGTATGTGTGGTGGTACTGACTGAACGTGGTGTCCTGTCACTTGTTGGAGGGAGGTTTGTGCGTTGCTGGTGTGTCGTTGTGTTGTCGGCCTGCTGCAGCTGGGATTGGCTGGGATCGTTGTGCTGACTGTTGCCATCAGGTTGTTATGCATTGCCCTGCTACTGGCTCCAACATTAATGACATGATGATATTAACAGGGTTGGGAACTTTTACTTCCTCCCACTCCTTTTTGAGTTTATGTACAGTATTATGTATATATGAAAGCATGTTAATATGTCATGATATATGTAATGTACATTGAACTCGGAATAAACAATTGATCAATTAACCAAATAAGGAGTTACACTGGCCTGTAGGAGGTAAGCTTTTAGATTTGGGTAAAGCTGATACTTGGTGAAGATGAGGGTTAAGAGGTTCATTTGTGCACTGTGTTTCCTTTATGCAATATTTGTAACTTTGTAACCAGTATCCGTAATGCTTTACCTTTTGTCTTTCAGCTCCAACAGAGTCACCTTTGAGACCAAGTCTTGGTGAGTGGAAATAATGATATAGCCTGAAATAACATTGATGTCGCAATGATACTAAAAACTAAATGAATGGCAGGCTGTTTTAATATTGCGTGTTTATGGTGTGCCTGTGTGCAGTTGAACTCCACGGTAAACACGCGGTGCTGCGAGATGACTTTGACTCAAACCTGTCGGAAGGAGAGCTGGACCCCAGTATTTGGTACGTGGTATCTAACACCCGACTTTGGTTATTTGCGCAGATGCTTCTAACGACAGCCTTTCTCCCTCTGTCAGGTCTGACTGTGCTAACTGTGACGTGGGGGAGCAGTGCGGCGTGCTGATGCACGGACGAGCCGTCACTTTCTGTGAGCCCTTTGGAGAGCGAGAGCTGGTAACTGCCATGTTTAACCACATAGAAACCGCCGCGTATTTCACAGACCATTGACCCTGCACCCAAACGAGGCACTCAGCGACCACAACCACACTGCAATACACTATTAGCTCTGCTACTATTCAGACATCTCAGTTACAGTGAAAGGTTGACACACCAAACAGGTTTTTGACTATTCTTGGCCTCAGAGTACAGCATCGTCTTGACATTTATTTGTCAAATTTCCACATAATACAAAAACAGGAATTACACAATGAGATAATACGGTAACCATTGTATACTTTGTACCAATCCCAACACAAGACACGGTGCTTGTATGGCACTTCCAGGAAGGGCGATGGGCATAACTTCATGTCCTGTAACAAGTGACTTTCTCGAGCGAACCCACCAGGGAAAAGAAGGAGTCAAAACACAATTTTCTACCACTGATGATGTTTTGCAAAATGATCTATTGTGTCTAAAATGATTTGCATCACTTATCAAACCTTTTACACATTCCCCGTCTCACTTTCAAAGCTCTCACTTGGCTGGCGGAGTTGAAAGGCGGCCAATCACAGACATGTTTAGTGCCATGATTCTATTTACTTCTTTGATAAGCATTTGCTTTGGCTGACACTGGTCCAAATGTTTGATGCTGTTTCCTGGCAGTTCTTCTGTCAAGTACAACAAACACGCACATCTCGAAACACAGACGCTTTCACACTCGGTTAATAACGGACACAAAGGAAAAGGCAAATTGTACACATTCATGAGATTACAGCCAATTTGTGTCGACCATTCAGTCATCAGTTCCTACTGTCTCGTACGAAACCGAGGTGGAAGAAACTATTGAAATGTCCGCACTTTCTTCAAGTCATGTTTTTCTCAAGTTTACTTAAGTTAAATGTATTAAATCAAGCATAGTGCCCTTCTATAGGGAATACTTCATTATGGTAGAATAAAGTCTTTTTCTACTGCATCCAGTACTGCTGCACGAATATCTATATTGAATCATAATAATAGGCCTACGTGTTCTACCAATTATGGGATTGCTCCTATTTCAGTCTTCTTTCAAATGTTGAAGCTTCTGGATGTGTTTATAATGTGCAGGGTGAACTGGATATTGACTTTAGAGCATAAATCTTGGAATAAAGTCGCAATCACAAAGCTAGTCTGAATAATCGAAACGCTCTGATATTGCGTTGGACCGCCGTCAGCTTTGTTTACAGCTGTGGCATTGCTTTTCGGCGATGTCCAAAAGGTTTTTTTCCATCCACTGTTGCATTAATTTTTCACCAACATCCTGTATTGATAAGGGGAGAGTCTGACCACTGCGCAAAGCTTTCTCCAGCACATCACAAATATTCTCAGTAGGGCTACGATCTGGACTCCTAGCTTTGTCATCTTGGCATATGCATGAAATAACATTCAGGGTGGTCAGGTAGACTGCTGATCTCATTTTTTTGGGCACATGTTCCTGAACCTTGACTTGACCAACTGCAGCGACCCCAGATCAGAACAGTCAGTTAAATCCGTTGTACGTTCACTCTAATGCATGTGTCTTCTCTCAGTCCACAGTGCCTCTGAACACAAGCACAGCCTCTGTCTTGCAGTTTTCACTGGGTGAGTACTGTATTACCACTTGAACTGCTTGCTCCTATATGGAAACATAGCGTGCCTTTTTATACCTATATTAAATATCTTAGTGCAATGTCATCTGCTCGGACACAAAACCCCCCTGTCATCGGCAGGAACTCTTATCATTTGTCATTTGTCAGTACGCCTACTGGTTTACACTGCACTTCCTTCTCCCTCCCTCTCCCAGCTTCTCCGATCTAAAAGTAATGCATATTTCACCGCGTTATTGAAAGACACCCTAAAGGCTCAGGCAGAGTTTTAAATATGTTGTATTTTTCATGTTTCCACCATTATGTCTGGAAGCACTGCTGGCAGGAAGTAGAGGGATACAGTATCTTACAGCAACATTGCCCCGACCCTTAAGCGTCTTTCCTTCCGTTCTATCTGCAGAGCTGTTTACAAGACACTTTAACTAGTCTGTGCTGTAGTTTGGTGGATTCAGCTGGGCAGTAAAGAGGGCGCAGAAAGAGTGGCAGGTTAATGGAACGTTTTGTTCGGTGGAGTTGCATCAGCCTGTCAGCACATTGTGGAGAGTGTTCAAAACATTATGGGGCGAGCGGATAGAGAAGAAAAGGGGAAAGGTATCAACACTATGGTGAGCGGCGCCCTCCATTAGCAACCTTTGACCATGTGCTTCTACAGCAAACATACATTTTTGTGGAGATAAAATCTTACTTTATTTAGCAATCCAGACTCATAAAACGAATGGCTTCCTTTGAAAAGTAATAGGTAATAATACCAAAAACCTGAAACAAAAACAAAAATTGTTTTTTTTCCTTAAACATATCTGTTCTTGTTCACAGGTTCAGGCTCTTGCCGGTTCAGCTACTCAGACCCAAGCATCACTGTGTCATACTGCCTAAGTGCAATTGGCAACACCTCAGATGAGTGGATCACTCTGGAGAAGATCAGGTCAGTTTTTAGTTTGTCTTCACTTTCTCTTGTAATCAGTATCAACACAACAAGTATTAAACAATATTCAATATTTAATATGTAAGTGAAGAGAGCTATTTACAACTAAATACTTCAAACAAACTGTATATGGTTTACGTGTCTATTATTATCATTACTATTATTATTATTATTATTATTACTATTATTATTATTATATGTAAAATCACCTTTTTATCCTAAAATTAACGCAAAGATCAGTATCCATAAATGCAGACTAAATAACCCTGATAAACCTAGCATTAACCTGTTACATCATGCCTGTCTTGTTTATCTGTAGAGCTCCAAGCAACAGCAGTACAGTGGTGCACCTCCTCCCCTTGCCTCCACAGTCACGGGCCGATGGGGTGCGTATCCGCTGGTCTCAGGACGCCCCACAGGGCCCTGAAGGTTACGAGTCCTGTTGGGGCCTGGACAATGTGCTGCTGGTTAATTCCGCACATAAAACTCCTCTCATGGAGGATAATCTGGACCCCCCAGACACAGCCAACTGGCTCTTCTTCCCAGGGTCTACTATAAAGGTGCAGATCTATGGATGTTGGTCACTACTTGCCTGTTTTATCATTGCTCTGAACATTTATTTACATTCACTTACAATCCTTTTGTGACCAGCATGCTTGCCAGTCAGAGGGCAATGCTCTGTATTTCCATGGGGTTGAGGCAGTTGGCCATAGCTTTGCCTCCACCAGAGACATTGACTTGCACCGGGAGGAGGGGAGGAGCTACTGGGAGGAGGACTTTGAGAGTCCACCATCAAAGTAAGTTTTCTTTTAATGTAAATGTATGTTAGCTCTTTTGTTATTGGCAATACAACAGGATTGACTTAAAGTGAGAGTGGGCACATTTGAATGTTTATGAAAACTGAACACAGTATATGAAAGATAATGAGTATTGAGCATTTGGGCAAGTGTCTTCATTTAAATTAAAGGTCTAAATTATTACACAATTTCAGGTTTTGTTTTGAAACTGGTGGCTTTGCCAAAATTGCCTTTGACAAAAATATAATTATAGTCTCAAGAGGAAATTGTAGCAAGAGATTGGGGAGAGGTGGAACACAGGAGAGGGCTGACACACTGAGTTAACTTCTGTCACTGCTAATCAGTTGTCGCTCTCCACTGTGTGGAAATATGTCTGCTTGTGTCCTGGGTGGATAGGCCTCTTCCAGGTGATTTATGATGTATCACTGGGAATTGTGTTCTATTTACTGCAAAGATTCTTAGCAATAATAAATACAATAGACCAGTTACTGCACAGCTTTGGGATGAAAACAAAAATGTTCTATTACTGAACCTGGCTTGGCTTGATCTTTAGCTGGGACATTGACGGAGCAGTTTATGGAACCGAGTGTGGAGAGGTCGAATCAGGCCTGGCGTTGGTATTTGAACTGGAGGGTCGAAGAAGAGTTTGCACTCCCTACATCGATACTACGTCCTATGGAAACCTGCGCTTCCACTTTACAATGGGTGGGCACTCACTCTTATAAATAAGGGAAATTTACTAGCCTGGAGTTGTTTTAATTGGGATTTTGTCAGTTGGGTCATAATGTGTTTTGCATATCAAGGTGGAGGGGACTGTAATCCAGGAGATTCCCACGAGCACGATGTGATTTTGTTTGGACGATCCGAAGGCAGGCGAGAACGTGTGGTGCTCGACACTCTGCCATACTCCTCATACAAGGTGAATAAACAGGATCTACAAATCTAATTGCAATCTTGTCTTGTCCGTTTCGATATTTTTCCAAGTTCAGCCTCACTAATCAACACGTATCGAATCTCGTGTTGCAGACTCCCGCTGTGGTTTCAGTTGCCCTGCCCACAGAGCTGCAGACACCTGTGACTCAGTTGTGCCTGGAGCAGCGGTCACATGGGGGGGCCAAGCGTCACGTTTGGGCCGTGGATTTCATGCAGCTGCTCCCTGTGCTCCCCGGCACGCACACGCACGTCGCTCAGTTCTCCATCAACCTGGGCTGCGGCTCCTTCCAGCCTGCCAACAGGTGTCGTTCTCCCTACAAATCCCTACCAGTTTGCAGCATTAGGAACTCATCCATTATCCATAAATATGAGACTGCGTGGTGTGTTTTTCTAACTGTCACCGCACATTGTCATTATTTCTATGTGTTATTGTCAGCGTCTCCCTGGAGTTTTCCACTAACCAGGGCCGCTCCTGGTCCCTGCTCCACACCGAGTGTCTACCAGAGCTGTGCGCCGGACCGCACCTCCCACACAGCACCGTCTACTCCTCTGACAACTACAGCGGGTACGCACGTCTCTAAAGCTCCAATCTATGAGCGTGACTACATCTGATTAACCGTGCCCACATCTGTGCCGTTGTCCCTTCCTCAGATGGACCAGAATATCCATCCCTCTGCCCAACACTGCCCTCACAGGGACCACACGCTTCCGCTGGAAACAGTCTGGCACTGGCACAGGCAACATGTGGGCAATTGACAATGGTAAGATTTCCACACACTGGTCATTCTGTATACTTCTGGGGTGGTTTGGCCCTTTGCAGTGTCGTATTGTGTTTTGTGTACATGGTTGGGGTTCTTTATAGATCTGTCAACGGTCCCTGTTCATTGTGTAACAAAAAAATATGTTTCAGTGTATATTGGCCCAGCCTGTCTGCGTTTCTGCTCTGGAAGAGGACATTGTTCCCGCACAGGCTGCAAGTAAGCACTTTCTCTTTATTAAACCAAATCAATCTAATGTCGCCTCTTCAAAATGAGTCTGCTCATTATCCACTAATGTCCTGCGGCACCAATTACCATGAGAAATTAATCACATTGTATTATGGCTATGATTCATTAATGAATTTCATAATCTCTCTTCCTTTATTTTTCCTCATTGTCAGTATTGTGTAAGTTTTTATTTTTCATTTCTTTTGCTCTTGCTCAGGTGCGACCCGGGTTTCAGCGGCCCGGCCTGCGAGCTGGCGTCCCAGACCTTCCCTGCCTTCCTCTCCGAGGGTTTCTCCAGCCCGCGGCTCTCGTCTTACCACAGCTTCTCCTCACTGCGGGGGGCAGAGGTCAGCTTTGGGTGTGGGGTCCTGGCTAGCGGCAAAGCTCTAGTCTTCAATCGGGACAGCAGAAGACACTTGATCACTGCACCCTTAGACAGCTCCCAGGCGAGGTGAGCTTTTCTCTAATGAACAGGCCGTTGCACGCAAACTAAATGAATTCAGTTAGTATTTGTTTTAGACATCGTCAGATTCATTATGGAGCCTCGCTTGTGATTGATGCGGCAAATGTTTCTCAGCTATCGGTATTACTCCCCTTCATTTCTATTGCTCCTACATGTGCAAGTGGATCGTCATCATGAAACACAATGCAGATGTGAGCGGAGCAAAATGAAACGTTAGAGAGAAAGATTAAGAAAGGACAGTTAAGCTTGATATCAGTGTTAAATGGATTATTTGGCTGTGATGTCTGCCACCTGATGGCCATACTTTATTTAACACCAGCTTTGTGCCTAATTGAGTGAACATCTGTCTAAAAGAGAAAACGGCACTGCTAATTAAAACACTATCTAGCCAAGGACACAAGCGCAATCGATGTGGGTGACTGGGTGGCATGAGGGGAGGCTGATAATTGAACTGTTATGTGGAAGTGTGGGGCTGGGACTTTACATTAGTGCTTCATTTTTGTTGGCAGATACCTCCAGTTTACCCTTCGCCTGGGCAGTCGTAGCACCCTGAGCTCATGCCCTGCTCCCGACCAGCCCGGAGAGGGGGTCCTGTTGCATTACTCGTCGGACAATGGCATCACTTGGACACTACTGCAGCATTACGCGTACCGAGGGTTTCACGAGCCAAGGTAAGTCGTGTCGCCTGCAAATGGCACACATACGATGTTTTTAAAGCGGAGGAAAAACTAACTGTCTTTAAACTGAATTAGGATAAAGAGGGACCAGAATATAATGGTACACTTCAGAGATGACAACAGTAAACACTTCTTACCAGCAGAAAAAAAACATACTAGGGAGACAAAATACAAGACATGTCAATACAGAGAAATATTTGAAACACTGGGTACTATTTAAGCGGTTTCTGGGAGTAACTCTTCTGATGTAACTGTTCATAAACTGTAAATAAACATGTTAAATATTATGTCAAAGCATATATTTGATTGCTTTAACACTACATGTGTGGTTAGTTTGTCTAAAGTGTCTCCAATTATGATGGTGCTGTTCATTTGTAAAATGTCACATTTTATTTGAGAAACTGTCTAGAACATACAAACAGCAGACCGCGGTGACTAATCTCTGCTGTATTTATCTCTATGCATTCACCTAACCCTTATCATTCACCCTTCTGTAAATAAGTTTACATTATCTGATATTTTGGAAGATCAATTACTTTTTTCAAATTACTGAATATGTTTAAGCCTTAAATGCAAGGTAGTTATTCTTTCGTGTTAATGTCTGTGTAAGTCGTACAGGAGTTGTCCATCTTCAATGAAGGTACTTGATTCATCTTCTGTACTCAGTAGTTGAAGTACTCAGTAGTTTCGTGTTAATGTATTGCATAATGAAGTACATGAATATAGACTTGCATTAAGAAGATTTTAGTATATAATTCATCTTCTGTGGAGCAGGAGGTACTGAGATACACCTTGATTTATTGTCACACTTCATTTTCCTCATCCAGGATTGTGTCTGTGGAGCTTCCACCTGGAGCTCGTAAATTCGGAGTGCAGTTTCGCTGGTGGCAGCCGTATCACTCGGGCCGCGGCCATGACGTGTGGGCTGTGGATGAGATCAGCATGACCTCTGTGCTCTTCAACACCATCAGTCTGGACTTCAGTAACGTCCTGGACGTCACTCAGAGTCTGGGCTTTTACCTTGGCCATGTACAGCCCTACTGTCAGCACGACTGGACTCTTAGGTAGGAAAAGATCTGTTGTACATATCTTTTATTCAGTCTCTGTTTACATTGGCGTATGAATGAGAGTGTGAATGGGTGACTGGTTCCTTGATGTAAAGCGCTTTGAGTGCCTTAAAGGAACAGGCCACCGTTTTTCCATACTGAGATTATGTTCTTACCTGAGCGTAGACGAGTTGATGCATACCTGTCTGGTCTTTGTGCGTGCGCTCAGTCACGCAAAAAGACTGAAGATGTTATTAGCATTTAGCCTCTCCTCCTCTCCTCTATGGGGCCAAACGGGGGTGAAGTTAGAAGCGACCAAACTCTTCCACGTTTTCCCTATTTAAATACGGTTACGTGAGCAGTTACACGATCCAAGTATAGTTACACAAAATTAAATGTAAATTTTCTAAGTGGATACAAAGAGGGAATACACTGTAAGGTGTAATAACACCTTTGGGGCACTTTACTGTGCGGATATCGAAGTGCTTCTAAGGTGTTATTACGCCTTACAGTGTAGTCCCCCTTTTTATCCCCTTAGAAAATCGACATTTAATTTTGTGTAACTATACTTGGATCGTGTAACTGCTCACGCAACCGTATTTAAATAGGGAAAACGTGGAAGAGTTTGATCGCTTCTAACTTCAGTTTTACAAACTTTGATGACCCCATTCATTGTACTCATTAAGCTGTTATATTGTACTGTCGCTGACTCCCACATGGGCTACTATGTGATAATAATTTGTCCCAAACATTTCAACTTTTATAGCTCTTAGTAATATCCTTAATGTGTGTTTTTCTGTAATGAAGAATCTGTCCTTGAACTCGTTAGCATTCATATTAACATCTCCACAATAATGTCTCATATCATATTGTGCAGTTTCTCCGGTGAGCCCAGCCCTGGTTCCAGCATCCGTTATGTTGAGACTCAGTCCATGCAGGTCGGCGCCTCCTACAGTCTGCAGTTCTCGCTGGTGATGGGCTGTGGTCGTGAGCCCTCACCTCACATCGACACACAGGTCCGGCTGGAGTTTTCCACCAACCATGGCCTGACGTGGCATTTAGTCAAAGAGGTGAGAATGTTTTCAAGTCACAGAATGATCTTATTATTATCTGCTAACTTAGTTTCATAATTTATCCTCAATATATGATTATGATCATTGCATTGTTTGAATGTTTGTCGTCTTTTTTGTCTTTTTTGCTAATTCAAAACTATTGCAAATGATAGTACTTGATTCTCTAAGTAGTTTGAGATTTTCTCTGATCACCAGTGGGTTATAAATATTCATAAGACAGCTAAGTCTCTGACAAGACTTTTCTCGCCTTTGAAACTCAATAGGGTGTAATGACTCTTTGCAAAATCTCATCTAATTCTCTCTGTGCAGTCTTCCAAAAGCGTAAAATCTAACCATCTATTTTACCTTCTTTTATTCATTTCTGTCCCTCAAGGTCAAAGATACTGCTTGCCTTACTATCTCAAAAGGGATCTAGAATGTTCCAGGCTAATATTTCTGTTGAATTGATAGGTTAAATTGCATATCGTGTCTATTTGTCCAGGCTTGTTTACCGGGCATGCCCAGCTGCTCTGAGTTCACGGCTCCAAGTGTCTACCATCCGTCAGAGTTTAAAGACTGGAGGCGCATCACTCTGTCTCTGCCTCAGAAAACATGGTCAGTAATATGCATAAAGATGAGGGGGGCCTTTTGTTTTATTGCTCCGTAATGATCCGTTCCCTGGCTATTGCACACGACGCAAGCAGAAGTACCAACCGTAATCAATGCTACAACATAAACCTTTTCACCTTGTGCACGGCGATGTCCACCTCATTCCGTGGCTATAGTCAGGCACTAAATAAAGCCGGTTTAATCTCCTGCAGAGTGCGATAAGGGGTCACAGGGCCAGGGCAGTAAACGATAATAAAAAGTCTGGACTTGCTCAGCGTGATCAGGAGGTCAACGTGGTTTATAGGGGTCACCTAAGCTGCCAACTAGGAAGCATATGTACCATGTGTCCTGCGTATGTCAGCTCCAATATATATCAAGAGATCTTCAATTCTGCTGTAACTTTCAATACGAAACTGGCAGGTACGGAAATCATGTCCACCACAAAACGTAAGGTATTGGCCGCTTCATAATAACATGTATTGTAGGATTGCTCTTCTTTACCAAACTGTCGGTACATGGGAAATATGTTCTGATACTTCTTTGTAAACAAATCATAGAAATGTGTCATATTTGCCTCGCGTTTTAGGTCTAGTGCCACACGGTTCCGGTGGATCCAGAACTACTACGGAGAACAGGACGAGTGGGCCCTGGATGACATTTACATTGGGCAGCAATGTCCAAACATGTGCTATGGACACGGCTGGTGTGATCATGGACACTGCAGGTTAGTATTGATAATATAGGCTATATTATCAATGTCCATCTGCCACTACAATCCCTTTCTTATGGCACAAAACATTATCGATAATACAGTTTTTAACCACTTACTACCCGCGTTAACCGAGCGCATTTTCTCCAGTTCGGCTTTACCCAAATCTAGAAGCTTCTTAATTGGAGTTTACAGCCTCCAGGCCAGACCTACAAAACTGATCTAGACAGTTTTTGTTAATTTCTTTCTGCACTTCCATCGCTTTTTGGTCTCATTTTGTTGCTCTTTTGTCACTTTTTGATGCTTTTTGTTGCTGCGTTTCCATCTTTGTTTACTTCTCGTTTTTGTCGCCATTTTGATGCTTTTGTTTTAAAGAAGCTTTTAGATTTGGGTAAAGCCAAACTGGAGAAATTGTGCTCGATTGAGGTGTGGGTTAAGATGTTAACTACAGTACATTGTCTTCTAGATGTGACGATGGTTTCACTGGGACAGACTGCCAGCCGTCTTCGCCTCTCTCCTCAAGTGTACTTTCTGACTTCGAGTCCCAGGACGCACTGCTGGCCACGTGGCAGGAGGTGATTGGTGGAGAAATAGTGACCCCTGACATGGGCTGTGGCGTGGTTTCATCTGGGTCCTCCCTGTACTTCAGCAAGGTATTTCAACACAAGAAAACAAATGGATTGGCGCTGCATTCATCCTAAAAACAACCTCTGGATGTGTTTGATGTTTATAGGCAGGTTTGAGGCAGTTGGCGAGCTGGGACCTGGACACGGAGTGGGCGGAGTTTGTCCAGTTTTACCTGAGAGTGGGCGGGGACTGGGCGGAGTGCAACCAGGCCGACAGTAGAGAGGAGGGAGTGCTTCTGCAGTACAGCAACGATGGAGGCATCACATGGGGCCTGATTGCTGAGATGTACTTCACTGACTTCACCAAACCACGGTAAGACACACTTCACAAATCTCAATTGTTTGTCAGATGCGAACACAAAGTAAAATCAATGGCTCTTCATTGTAATACTTCCTCCTCAGAAAAAAATATAGCTGTTTAGTTTGCACATACTATATAAGACTGTCAAAAATAAGTAAAAGTAGCCAAGAATTGAAAATATGTTTCCTGTTAGAGGAATGGTGATTTTTGTCGAGCTGGTTTGAGTAAATGTGACATGCAATATATTTCTGTGTTATCCAGTTTTGTCCACTATGAACTTCCCCTGGCCTCTAAGACGCCCTCCACTCGGTTTCGTTGGTGGCAGCCTCTTCACTCTGGTGAAGGTTATGACCAGTGGAGTATTGACGATGTTATCATTTTGTCTGAGAGGGAGAAGCACATTATACCAATGGCTAATCCCACACTACCACAGGTCTAAAATCCCTTTATTGTTTTGCAGATTTCTGTTGTCGTGTTAACACTTTTATTAAAACAATCGATCTGTTCTATGGCGCAGAACTTTTATGAAAAACCAGCCTTTGATTATCCGCTGAATCAGATGAGCGTGTGGCTAATGCTGGGTAATGAAGGAATGGAGAGGGAGAGCAACAACAGTTTCTGCGCTCCGACCCCTTCGGCGATGGTGTTCGGACGCTCAGATGGAGACAGAGTCGCAGTAACAAGAGATCTTGCCCTGCGGCCTGGTTACACACTGCAATTTAAGGTAATCCTGATTAAAGCATAAACCATGAGTAAAAACCTTTGCCTTCAATGATGAGGTACATGTGGCAAAAGCATAAACCATTTTGGCACAAAAATCAGGCAACATATGACTGCCTGAAATGCAAAGCCATACACAGCAAATGCCATAATACAGTATTTGCTACATTCTGATGAAGTCATAATGCAATGCTTGACTGGTTAACTTTGGTCTTTTTTATCCACCAGCTCAACATAGGCTGTGAGGCGGAGTTCAGCACCTCTGCCCCCGTGCTGCTGCAGTACTCCCATGATGCCGGTCGGACATGGGCTCTGGTGAGGGAGGGCTGTTACCCCGGAACACCAGGAGTGGGGGTCTGTGAGGGCAGCGGCCGCGAACTGAGAGAGCCTTCGATATACAACACCGGAGACTACGAGCAATGGACAAGAGTCACAATGGTCATTCCACGCAATGTCGCTGCCAGGTACACGGGATTCTCTGAAGTTTGAGGCTTCACAGCTTTGTGAAGTTGGAAAGAAGGTTCTCAGACTGTAGTACAGCCATCACAGTAAACTGTTTTTTTCACACGTGCATTCATTTCTACAGTAAAACCAGGTTCCGTTGGTTCCAGGAGAGCAGCTCGCACCGAGACGCCCCTCCGTTTGCGTTAGATGGAGTTTACATCTCGGAGCCCTGTCCGAACCACTGTGGGGGACATGGGGACTGCATCTCCGGGGTCTGCTTCTGTGATATGGGATACACAGGTACATCAAAATGACACAGAGATGAGTGGAGTTAAGAGAAAGAAAAGTGTATTCTTTTTTCACCTTCCAGTTGAGCAGGACAGCTGCGTTCCTTCTGTAACCACTCCCACCGAGCTGACAGAGGGCTTCGAGGGGAAGTTGAGTCCTCTTTGGCAGAGTCTGATTGGGGGACAGGTCGGAGGAGGCTGTGGGATAATTGGTGAAGGCAAAGCTCTTTATTTCAATAGTCCTGGGAGAAGAGAGGCCCGCACTGTCCCCTTAGACACAAGCAACACAAGGTTCAATGAATTGACCATTTTAATTTCTCGGACTGAGCCTTCATCAAGCTGACATTTTCTCCTTTTTGTTGATACAACACAGGCTTGTTCAGTTTTACATCCGCATTGGAAGTAAAAGCTTGGGACCTACTTGCACTAGGCCCCGGTCTCGCAACGAAGGTAATCATTGGCTGGAATTGTAAATGGCTCTAAAGCATTCAATCTAATGTGTCTGTATCCCTGTATCATGTATTTACTCAGGTGTGATTGTCCAGTTCTCTACAAATAATGGAGTCCAGTGGCAGTTCTTGAGGGAGTTGGACTTCAGTTCATTCCTGGAGCCTCAGATTGTCACCATTGAGTTACCATCAGCAGCTAAAACGCCCTATACGGTGTTCAGATGGTGGCAGCCACAGCAAGGTTTGTCACTCAGCACGACATGCAAGATGACTCAAAGCCAACCTTAGAAAATAAAAACTGTTGTTTGTTTGTTTGTTTGTTTGACAGGAAAGCACTCGGCACAATGGGCTGTGGATGACATTCTGATCGGGATGAACGACACCTCCAGAACAGGCTTCCATGATAAGTTTGACGGCAGCAGCCCACTGAGACACAACTGGTACCGCGTCCAGGGGGGAGAGGTGACCGTGGACTGCTTATCTTTGGACACCGTGCTGACCTTCAACTCCGAGGCTATTGATAGTGAGTCAGATGAATACAGACTTCATGAACAATTTTAGGAAAATATCATGTTACAGGTATGCTTAGTAAACACAGAATACTCGGCATCCTTTCCTTGCTAATAAAGCATACAAAAATATCACTTGTATGAATATGGAATCAAATCAAGGTTTTGAGTAGAGGTCGATATATTCGGCCAATAGTTCAGGCCAATATTTGGGTATTTTACAATGTCGGCTCTCGGCCGATCTAA
This sequence comes from Proterorhinus semilunaris, assembly GCA_021464625.1. Lineage (NCBI taxonomy): Eukaryota > Metazoa > Chordata > Actinopteri > Gobiiformes > Gobiidae > Proterorhinus > Proterorhinus semilunaris. The sequence continues at coordinate 21,595,260 of CM038356.1, read as the reverse complement.
TGCCGATAAAAGCCAATATTTCCAAGACCGAATAGAGATAGAGACTTCCCGTTTTTTCGTAGAAAAGAGCGAAGTCATGGCTTTAAAATTATTCTCACAACTTCCTTTGCCTCAGGGGAACTGAGAAACATCGCGATGAAAATTGGTTTGCTGCAAGTTTGTGAAACACAAGTTCCACCAACTAAACCTCAATGAATATGGACATGCTGCATGAAGCACAGAACCTGGAGAATTCAATCGCTGAGTTACTTTTAACCCTTCGCAATTGTATTTTTGATTGCTGCGCAAAATGCCGCAACTAGCAACAGTATGCTAAACCTAACAGCAGCATGCTCATGCTAATGCTAATGACAACTAATCAAGGCTGGGACAGAAACTATGATCAAGTAAATAAATAAAAGAAAAGTATTTCCAAGTAGTTCTATTTTAGTTTATGAAATAACTGATCTAACATAGGCTATATTTTGTAAGTTGCAATATTTTTGACCAAAAATATTGGTCAAAAATATTGGCTGTGCATATCGGCCAATAAAAATCCACAAAAATTGGCGTGGGCCTTAGAAAAACCCCGGTCGACCTAGTTATGAAGCATTATGGTGAATGTTTTCAAATCTGCAAAGGCCCACAGAACACCAGAGGATGAAACTGAATCACCCATTCACTGAGACACTTTGCTTGTGCATTATTGATGAGTGTAAACCTGACTGAACATCCTGCTTGTAATTTATGCTCCCGCAAAGCCGTTAGCGGGTTGAGTTTGGCCAATATTGCATTACAACTGGACACATTTGTTAAGCGGAACAGCAGCAGCGTCTATTGACTACAAGCTGCTCAGGTTTTGTGTGGGCTGTGTGGGAACAAATTAACAAGGTTGTCAGATACCACAGGAGTTTCCATTCATGCTTCCTAGTGGAGGATGGAGAAGGTGTACACGAGGAACTGTTCAGAGATTTGAAAATTAGCCAATAACATAAAATGTGTCAATTTCAAATACTCAAATACCCTTATACTCAGAGCCACCCACCTCCTGCAAAAAGGTATTTATTGTTTTCTTTTCACCTCGTGCAGAGAAACCCCGGTATGCAGAGACCTGGGACTTCGAGGTGTCGGGCTCCTCCTTCCTGCAGTTTGAGCTGAGTATGGGCTGCAGTAAGTCCACGTCCTTCTCTCACGGAGTACGGCTGGAATATTCCACAGACTGCGGCCGCCACTGGAACCTCCTCACGCCCGAGTGTGTGCCGCCCGCCATCGGCTGCGCTGCTTACACTCAGAGTTCCGTATACACGTCCACTCAGCACAAGCACTGGAGGAGGATAACTGTTTACCTGCCCAGTGGTGCCAAGTAAGTCTACGATGGACGTGTACTGTACCAACATTCTTAAACCAAACGCAGAAAACAGATGCAGGTTATTCAAAGCTATTTTCCAGTTTCTTATTCTGCCTGATGCATTGCCTGTGTTTCCCTTCCACAGTTCACCAAGGACACGGTTTCGCTGGATTCAGACACACTTCACTCCCGGAGCCGAAGGCTGGGCTCTGGATAATGTTCTGCTTGCACCTGGATGTCCTTGGATGTGCTCCGGGCACGGTCTTTGTGACAATGGGCATTGTGTGTAAGTCCATTTTCTAGCTCCATACTTTTTATTTCCATGCTGCTACTATTACAGTCACTTGATTTTTTTTCTTTATTTTTTGCTCTTTGTTGCACAGATGTGATAAAGGCTATGGAGGGGTGCACTGTGTACCCCTGACCGCACTGCCCTCTGTTCTGAGGGAGGACTTCAATGAAAACCTGCAGCAGGAGACCTGGCCCGAGGTGTATGGGGCAGAGAGGGGGACGCTGAGCGGGGAACCTCTGAAATCAGGGACGGCCCTCATATTCAAAGGAGTAAGTTTTGGTTTTGGTTTTGACCCTGTTCCCTTTTCTAAAAAAGAGAAAAGTATTGTTCTCTTTTTGAACAGAATACTAGGAAGTAGTGTTCTGTTCAAAAGAGGTTTACTTCACTGATTTTAGTCGTAGAATCAGCCCAAACTTTCTGATTGGATAATCTGAACATAAATGAGTTTTACATCTTGTACAAAGTGTTTGCAATTGGGAAAATAACACGAGAGTTTTTACAAGTACAATTCTTATTTGAATTGAACATGTTAAAGGGGCAATACTTTTTTTTTTTATTATGCGACTTTTATGTGAAAAGTTAATATTTGTGCGTAACTGACCTTGTAGTGACCCAGCGGCTGTGTGAGTGGTCAGCATGGGGCCTTTACCTTCCATCACAGTGGTTTCTAGGACGCTTTAGGATCAATTGTTTGAAAGGTTTTCACTGCGAACGGACCCTCACACCAGAAAACCTCCAAAACAATTGATCCTGGAACGTTGTAGTGATCACTGTGATGGAAAGTTAAGGCACCATGTTTGACCTCTCACACAGCCGCTGGGTCACTACATGGTCAAATACGCACAAATTAAAAACTTTTTTTGTTCTCCCATAAAAAGTTGCATAATGCCCCTTTACATCTGAGGACACAGACCGGTCATGGTTTGTGAAATATTAAAACAAAAACTTACATACCCTACCAAAATTGTATATATAATAATATAATTATACATTTTGGGTACTTGTACTGGATCAGAATGTGTTGGTTTTTTGTCTTTGCAGGACGGTCTCAGAATGATTGTATCACGGGATTTGGACTGCGCAAACACTCTCTACATTCAGTTCTCCTTCAAATTCATCACCAAAGGTATTACATAACCCTGTGTCTGTGGAACAGCTAAGTCTCTGTCTGTTTTTGTACATCCTTATGTTTTCATAAATCCTTTGTAGGTGTCCCGGAGCGCTCCCACTCTGTTCTCCTGCAATACTCGGTGAACGGAGGGATAAGTTGGTTACTGTTGGATGAGTTTTACTTCCCAGCTTCTACAGACACTTTGTTCCTCCACCTGCCGCTCCCAGCCAGTGCTCAAACCAACGCCACCCGGTTCAGACTCTGGCAGCCTTATAATGGAGGTGAGTTAACGTACAATTGTACATTAAGACATATGCATCATTTTCCATAAGCTCTTTCTCTTCTAATGAAGGTAAAAAAGAAGAGGTGTGGGTAATCGATGACTTAATCATTGATGGAAGCTCTGTACACAACCCACCTGTGGTCATTGACAGTTTTAAGGAGGATCCCGATAAGTCCAACTGGCTCTTCTATCCAGGAGGAAACACTGGCCTTTACTGTCCATATCAGAAGTCCGGACTGTAAGACTACCAACTTTACAGTGTTAAATTGTTGTTATTTTTTTGAAATATTAATGCATTCAACTAATCTCAGTGTCATCGTTTGTGTGTTGCAGGGAGGAGGATGAATCAGCCATGGTGTTTGTCTCCAGTGAGCTTGGAGAGCACTCAATTACCACCCGGGACATTGACGTCAGTGAGAACACCATCATCCAGTTTGAGGTAAATAAACAGAGTTGATGACTGGTTTATATACAATCACCATACTCACTCATTTTAGCTAAAATGTTCACCATGTTTCCTTTGTAATTAATGCTTGTCCAGATTAACGTGGGCTGCACAGCTGAGAGCTCTTCGGCCCACCCGGTGCGCCTTGAATTTTCACGGGATTTTGGAGCCACTTGGCACCTTCTGTTGCCTCTGTGTGCTGGCGGGCCTCAGCCATCTTCACTCTGCTCCACAGAGCTTCACCCTGCGAGCATCTACTTCCCCGGAACCACTCAGGGCTGGAGACGAGAGGTCATTCATTTTGGCAAGCTGCGTCTCTGTGGGTAAGAAATGGTGTATTTTTAGCGAAAGAAGGTGTTGTTGTTGCTGTTTTAAAGTATTTCACTAAAATCTTTTGTTTCTAATGCAGGTCTGTGAGGTTCCGCTGGTATCAGGGATTCTTCTCCTCGGGTTCTGCTCCTCCCACTTGGGCAATCGACAATGTGTACATCGGTCCACAGTGCCAGGACATGTGCAATGGCCATGGAGCTTGTGTCGCTGGTAGCCATTGTCTGTGTGACCTTGGCTACTCAGGACAAGACTGCTCTGTCTCAGAAACTCCTAACCCAGACTTTCTCAAGGAGGACTTTGAAGGTGCGCACCCATAACTGCATCAGTCATGTTGTGAAAGAATGACATTCATCCATGTATTTGTGTAATTCTTTCTAGGGGGAGCCACAAATGCAGAGCATTTCAGTCTTCTGAGTGGAGGTAAACCATCACGAAAATGCGGTATTATGGCCAATGGAAACCACCTGTTCTTCAGTGAGGATGGTCTTCGGATGCTGGTCACAAAGGACTTGGACCTCTCTAATGCTCGGTAAACCTGTTCACTTTTAAATGTTGTACATCAGTGGTATAATTATCTGCCCTGTCAATCTGTTTGCACTTTATAGGTTTGTGCAGTTTTTCCTGCGCCTGGGTTGCGGTAAAGCAGCCCCTGACCCGCGCTCTCAGCCAGTGGTACTGCAGTTCTCGGTGGATGGAGGTCTGACCTGGGGTCTCCTGCAGGAATTTCTGTTCAGTAACAATAGTAACCAGGCTCGGCTCGTGGCCTTAGAGATCCCTCTCCGAGCACGCACCTCCGCTACTCGCCTGCGCTGGTGGCAGCCTTCAGACAGTGGCCACTTTTACAGCCCATGGGTCATTGACCAGGTAAAACAGGACAACTCTCTATACTCTCTACATCACAGACAGAGCGATAACATAGTGTTGTTTACAGTTAGTGGTAGGTGGAAGTGCAAGTGGCTGGGGCCCACTGGAGGACGACTTCTCCTCGAGCGATAGCCGATCCTGGCTGCTACATCCAGGAGGGACTCGCATGCCCGTGTGTGGCTCTGAAGGCCCAGCTTTTGCATTCATCGAAAAGTCCAACACTCGCTATGCTGTGACCACTGACATCAGTGTGGGCCAGGACGCCTTCATCCAGTTTGACTTTTCCGCCTCCTGCTCTGTCACTACCTCATGCTACTGTAAGTATCACTGTTAGCAATGAATGCATTTACACTCAAGACTGGAGTGATTCTAGTGTGTTTCTGCTGTAGCTGTGGAGCTGGAGTACTCTCTTGATCTGGGCCTGACATGGCAGCCATTGGTCAGGGACTGTTTGCCAACGAGCCCAGACTGCACGTCTTACACGCTGCAGCGACTCTTGAGTTCTGACACATACAACAAATGGGGTCGTTTGACTCTGCCTATTCCGTCTCATGCAAGGTAAAGAATTAAACATAACATACTTTATTTTGTTATTTCAGTTTATAAATCAGTAAAGGGGAGATTACAAATGTCTTTATACAATGCCTAGGTCTCCAGCCACCAGGTTTAGATGGTTCCAGCAGGCCCCTTTTGACAAACAGCAGACATGGGCACTGGATAACCTTTACATTGGAGACGGCTGTCCAGATATGTGCTCAGGCCACGGACGCTGTCAACAAAGCTCCTGTGTGTAAGTAATGCATTTATCCAATCAAACGTAATGGCCAATTGTCACGAGACAGATTACCAATGATCATTTTGTCCTGTCTGTAGATGTGATTCGGAGTGGGGTGGGGAGTACTGTGATGAGCCCCTGGTCACCCTGCCCTTTCAGCTGAAGGACAGTTTCAGTCGGGCCCCGTCTCTCAGCCACTGGCACCTGGTCACCGGCGGAAAACTCAGCACTGTGTGCGGCGCTGTAGCCTCCGGATCTGCTCTGCATTTTAGTGGGGTATCTATGCCATCATTTTGTTGTTTCGTGTTCAATCACTGTTCCTCAACTATGGCATCAAGGCGAGTCACAATTTCATGTGTTTTTATGCTACATACAGGCAGAATAGCTAGTGCTGTAACATATTTTCTTTCTTTTATCACCGGCAGCTCTCAAATTTATGTTGACAGTGTGAATTTTTAGCAGTAACAGGCCTGAGTTTTAACGATATCAACTACATTGCCTTCTCTTTTGCGTGTGTTTACAGAGCTGTACTCGTCAGCTGGTCACAGTGGACTTAAACCTGACCAGCGCTGAGTTCATTCAGTTTTACTTCATGTACGGCTGCATGATCCCACCCAACAACCGCAACCAGGGCGTGCTGCTGGAGTACAGCCTGAACGCAGGAATCAACTGGCATCTGCTCACAGAGATATTTTATGACCTGTACACGAAGCCAGGGTGAGTTGCATTGTAGTCGTTTTTGTAAGCGGAACTGATGCAACACGTAAAGTAGGGATGCCCAATGTCGTAAAAAGAAAGGGCAATACCTCACAGTCAAACTCGGAAATTACACTGGTTATAATTTTGGAGTATCAAGTAGCCCATTAGTTATCTTAAACAATTACAGTGAATCTATTCTAAAAGATGGTTTGCTGTAGTAACATTTTATTTGCGATATTGTGCTGCTGCCTCGTATACTCTCATGGAACAGTAGTGTCAGTTTAAATCCCTGCCTGACTAGGTTTTGACTTTTGCCGTTTTAGATTTGTGAATGTTCTGCTGCCCCCTGCTGCCCGTCAGGAGGGAGTGCGGGTGCGCTGGTGGCAGCCGCAGCACGATGGAACGGACCACAGCGACTGGGCCTTAGACAACGTCCTGATCGCAGGCTCCGACACCCGCGCTCAGATATCAGACACGTTTGGAGGAGCAGGACTTCCCAACCATGAGAGGACTCCTGCCGATGGCGCCTCAGAAAGGGAAGCTCAACTCGGTGAACATCAGGAAACCCCTATAGGTGCAGATCGCTGTCACAATGTGCAATAAACTATACAATTCTGATTCATTAAACCTTACAAAAGCATGCACATGACTAGATTTTTAAGCATAGCCGTTGTCCTAAACTAAAATCTTCTTTGAGTCTTATGGTGCGCCTTTCATTGGCAGTGAGCGACCACTGGTTGTTCTCTGAGGATTGCTCGGTTCAGCGTTTCTGCAGCTCTCCTGATGGAGTCATGGTGTGTGGCAACGAGGATGGCAGAGAGGTCTATGCCGTCACACATGATATAATCCCAGAGAAGGGTTGGGTCATGCAGTTCAAGGTAACCAATATTCTCTTTTACCCTTTTGCTTATTATTTGGGGTTGTGAGACGAAATTTAAAGCCATACTGGGCAAACTTTCAACTTATTAAAAGAGTATAATACAAGCATTAATCTGTTAGTCTCAACAACTCAACATCTGAATGCATGTTTGTTGTACAATGACAAAGAAAACACTTACTTACTTATTTACTGTTTGCTGATAATAAGGGTACAGTGTTCATTCACATATTTGTTTGCCTTTAGATCGCAGTGGGATGCAGCGTGCCGGAGCGACCTGCAGACAGACAGGTGCATGTGCAGTATTCATCCGACTTCGGAGTGACGTGGAAGTACATTGTCCCCCAGTGCCTCCCTGCAGACCCTCGCTGTGGGGGCCAGGTCTCCCAACCGTCAGTGTTCTTCCCCAGTGAAGGCTGGAAGAGAGTGGTCTACCCTCTGCCTGACAGTCTAGCAAACACGTAAGGCCTGCGTGATAAAGTTTGTACGGCATCGAGGGCCACAAACCGGTGGTCAACGCGGTGAAACATTTAACTGAATGCATTTAAGAGAGGTTTTAATTGTGTCTCACAGCTTTATTTAGACTTGGAAGATGAATGCAAATATATTCGTTTTTGAGGCTATAATTGTGTAGAATTATAAAATTTGCAGTAAAAACCAATGGCGACTGGTTGCTCTGCTTTCTACAGCTAGATATTGCTCCTGTGATAACGCTAAAGAAACTATTAAATTAATAACAATTAAAGAAACCAGGCAGGTTTTCGTAAGGAACATTTTAGAAATCTCGTATACTAATGAGGACCGGACTGTTATTGACAGGCCGTTAGCATTAGAGCTAATGGCGCGGGCACAGCTATGACCGAACTACGCGCCTCACGAGGGCCGGGTCTACAAGAAGATCCCGCCCTTGAGCCCTTTTTAGGAACATGCTCCGTCAGAGCAGGGTAGGAGGAGCCTGTAAATCCTCCATGATTTCCCCCTCGAACGTGGACATTATGGTAAACGGGGAGAAGTGAGGAGGAACTGTCTATTAATTCTACAATCCATGGTAAAAACTACCATCTCTGGTGATAATGTGCAAATAAAACAGGGAGCTTGAGGGCCACCAAAAATGTGGCCGCATTTGCCCCCTGGGCACCATTGAAATATCATGAAAACAAAAATTCTACATTGTGATTAGGTAACAATGGTGACAATTACGTGGACTCCAGTAAAAGGTCCTGTAGAATAATTTTTTTGGGTGTGTTTCAGCAAAATAATAATTATTATTGTTAAACATATTTGACCTAATCACCAGATGTGTTGTTTATTTTCTGTAGTTTATAAAATTAGCAATTATTTCAATGATCTAAACTGCCTCTCTCCCTGTGTCCCAGCGCTGTACGGTTCAGGTTTTACCAGCAGCACTCGGACATGCAGTGGGGAGTGGAGAACTTCTACATTGGGCCGGCCTGTGAGAGTCACTGTGGGGGTCATGGAGACTGTCTGGATAAACGCTGCCTCTGTGATCCTGGCTTCACCGGACCAAACTGCTACGCCAGCACAGCACTCAAGGTCATTTGATTTAATTTAACAACACTATCTTTCCATTGGATATAATAATACAGAATTTAAGCAACTTTGAGTGTGAGAAGCGATATAGAAATACATCACTGTTATTATTAATATTTATTTTAATTACTTTTTCTCCCCAGGCTTCTCTAAAAGAACGATTTGACTGGGAAGGAGCAGCCAGCCCTCAGTGGCAGGTGCTGGAGGGAGGCAGACCCTGCACTGACTGTGGCGTTTTGGTCGAGGGAACGGCTTTGTATTTCGGTGGCGCTGATGCTAGACAGGCTGTCACAGCAGATCTGGACCTTCGAGGAGCAAAGTAAGCTGCTATTCTACTTTATAGACATGTGCCATATGGGAAAAAAAGAACTTTCAATTTTAGACGTAATAAGCCATATGTGTTTGACAGATTTGTGGAGTACTGGGCCAGAATTGGGAGTGAGGATAATATGACTATGTGCCACCGCCCAACGTGCCGGAAAGAGGGAGTCCTGCTGGATTATTCTACAGATGGAGGTGTGTTAACACGCTAACACATAAAGACTATTTGGCAAGAACCTAACAATATCAAGAGGACAAGGTTCCACGGCAACTTCCATACATTTCCAAGTTACTCTAACTCAATGCCGTTTATACACAAAGTCTCTGTTTGGTGTCTGCCCCTGCTGTTGAATGAATGAATGAGAAACCCCAACTTTTAACTTGTAAGAATGTTTCCAAACACTTTAAAATAAGGTTTTTATAAGATGTTTAGTACATGTAAAAAAAATAAAAAAAAACTGTAGCGATGAATTGCAAACTAAGGAAGGGGGCCGCTTAAGTTCCTTAGTTCCTTCAAGAAGATAATTAATTGCTGTGTAAATATTCACTTTTCACGCACAGTATAATTTCGCAATTCATAATATATAATATTTTTAATTTGAAGTTTGTTTCTCATTATTTACATATCATCCTCCTAGGCGTGTCCTGGAAGCTTCTCCACGAGATGGATTACCTGAAGTACGTGTCAGTGAGGAGAGATTACATTGTGCTGCCAGAGGGAGCCTTGACAAATGCCACGCGATTGCGCTGGTGGCAGCCATTTACCATCTCATCTGGAATGGCTGCCCCCAGTTCGGAGAGAGCGCAGTGGGCCATAGACAACATCTTGGTGGGTGGATCGGACATCAATCCATCCATGCTGTTTGACACCTTTGATGATGGTATGTAAACAAGCTGGCAGATCCACTTGGCGTGAAATAAATGGGGGGAAATGATTGCATCTTGTTGCTTTTCCTGATCACCAGAGGGCGTTTCCCATGAGGAGAGCTGGAGTTTCTATCCCAATGCAGTTAGGACAGCCGGCTTCTGTGGAAACCCGTCTTTCCATCTTTACTGGCCCAACAAGAACCAGGACAGGACGCACAACATCCTGGCCACTCGGGAGCTCATAGTGCAGCCTGGCTATATCTTACAGTTCAAGGTACTGTGAAGCCAAGAGGAACAATCTCATGCATACAAGCGACAACATCATCATTTATCTTTTTGCAAATAATGAAAACGTTTCAGATTGTTGTTGGCTGTGAAGCGGACATGTGCGAGGACCATCATTCTGTCCTGCTGCAGTATAGGAAAGATGCAAGGCAAGTTACCACCACTTCCTATTGCCCCAAACATTTTAACATCATCTAACCTCATCCTTTAACCCGCAGGTCGGACTCGTGGCAGCTGGTGCAGTCTGAATGCCTACCCTCGTCAGTGAACAACGTCGGCTGCTCTCCTTTCCTGTTTCACGAGTCCACAATCTACAGCCCTGTCAACAGCACCACATGGACAAGAGTCACTGTCCAGCTGCCGGACCATGTCTCTTCTGGGTAAGAATGCACAGTTGCAGTATTTCAGTGTGTCTCCCTTACCCTGCCTCAATCTCCTGTTATAGTCTGTTCAACCAAATAAAGATAACAGATTATATTTATTAATAGATTGAGATTAATAGATCTGTGTGTTTCCAGAGCCACACAGTTCCGCTGGATTCAGAAAGAGGGAGTTGGGGAGAGGCAGAGCTGGGGAGTGGACCATGTTTACATTGGAGAGGCATGTCCAGGGCTCTGCAGCGGCCGTGGATACTGCACGAGTGGGATGGTCTGCATCTGTGATGAGGGCCATCATGGTAGGCCACCACCACCTTTATATTTACACAGCTCTAAGAAAAATAATAGACAGGTTCATCATCCATTTCACCACCTTATCACTGCGCTGTAAGATAAAGTGCAACCTTCAGTTTTTTCCCTTGTTGTTGTCGGGTACCTTTACACCACTCTCTAAAAACACTGGCCAGGGAACAAAGTCAGACTCGGAGATTAAGAAAAGAGATTAGGAGAAATCTGGCCTCTTAATTTCTTCGAACTATTTTGTTCAGCGCAGTAGTGCACAATTAAAAATAAAATAAATTCTGATTTGTTCCCCCCCTCAAATATTAACGCTCCTGGGTGTGTGGAAAATATTGACTATGAACTGAATCTTGATCTCCAAATCTAAATCCAACATTTTGCAGTAATTCAATATTCATCAGAAAAATAAAATGCATTTTGATGTTTTCCCAGAGCTATAAGTGGCTGAACTTGATGAACTGTCTAAATTAAACCCACCACCATCATCATATGTTCGATGTGTGTTGTCTTTCTTACCAGGTGATGATTGCTCCCTCACCAGCACTGACCTGCCCAGCTCCATCAAGGATAATTTCGAGTCGGGCAGCGTGTCGCCGCAGAGCTGGCAGCTGATCCAAGGAGGCGGAGTGGGCAATGGCTGTGGGCAGCTGTCCCCACACGCCCACGGAGACTCTCTCTACTTTAATGGCTGTAAGATGAGGCAGGCAGTTACTAAACCGCTAGACCTCACTCGGGCCAGGTACAGGTACTACCAAAACATATAAACTTCTCCCCAACATACACTGCAACCACATTATTGTGTAAAGATAGCTATACTTTGCACATGCTTTTGTCGAACAACAAATGATTTTTTGTCTCTGTGCAGTAAAATCATGTTCGTGCTGCAGATTGGCAGCGTGGCACAGACCGACAGTTGTAACATAGCACTGGACCAAGCGGACACAGTGGACCGGGCAGTGTTATTACAGTACAGTGTCAACAATGGGGTTAGTTGGCATGTCATAGCGCAGCACCAGCCCAAAGACTTCATAAAGGCCCAAAGAGTCTCCTACAACATTCCACTGTGAGTAACGACTAAATGCTCATCTAAAACGTTTAGTGAATATCTTTTCTTTGGTCATTTTTGAGCTGTTCAGATGATTAAGTTGTGATGTTTATTGGTTGTGCAAGATGCAATGCTCTGTAAAATATTATTTCTGTCCCTTCCAGAGAAGCCAGGGTCAAAGGAGTGATGCTGCGATGGTGGCAGCCCCGACATGACGGTGCGGGACATGACCAGTGGGCATTGGACCATGTGGAAGTAGTTCTGTGAGTACTTCATTTCCCAACGACCCCAGGCCTCGGCTGGCCCCTACAAAGCCCCTGATCTGCTCCTTTCTGCCTCAAGTAAAGAGCAACATTTTCACTCAAACACAGGGATTTTAACATATTACATGTGTGCAGCAAATGCTTAATCAGCTTTTCCAAACATTGCAGTGCGCTTCAAGTCATGATGTTTTCAGTGTCTTGTAGATGAGAATTTTCAAGATGCAAAACATGTTCAAAACGTCATGTAAAATGTGGTTAAAGGCTAAAGTAAGTTTTTTGTTTTACATACATACTCAAAGTTATACTCTGCATTACACTGAAAATATTTCATAGCATTCTTCTTTCAAACTAGAAGCCTTTTGAATGCACTGTCTGCATGTGGCGTGGCTATAATCTCCCCAAGTATCTACTGTTATTATTTTGCTGCTGAATGTTCTTGTCCAGGGCATTTCAGTATTCAAGCTGTGTATTCACATGACACTTACATACAATCAGACACATAAGAATACATGCATTTTTCCCCGATCTGCCTGAGCTGTCCCTGTTCATGTGGCCATGACCTGTCCCACCTGCCTCCACTGCCTGGTTTTCAACAGTGTCTGCTGAAAAGAGTTACATGATCCTCACACTGTGCTCTGTTTATTTCTCTCTGTTACCACTCCTCTATACCACTCCTCTTTTGCTATGGCCCAATTGTTTGATTTGCCTTCCTGCACACCTCCCTGGCTTATTATGTGTGTGTGCACCCGTCTGCTTCAAATACATTCAACTCCTCCACTGACTCCTCCTCTGATGCCCTCCCTGATTTCCTCCTACCTCTTTCTCCTTTTCTCTTGTGGCATACCACAATTGGAATGCTGCTGTGAATCTTGCTTTTTCTTTGACTCCATTTGATTGCTGTCCCAATCATTTTCCCTACTTTTCTTGAACTCTTGACCCTTTGGTCTCTCTTTCTCTCCTCTCATTGTCGGGCCCTGCCTCTACAGGGCGGGGCTCCTGCCCTCTCAGACCTTTCTGCGGGACAGCAGTCCTCTTCTCCTGTCTCCCCTCTCTCGCGCTCTAACCTCTACTCTCTTCTGTATTCTGCTCCCTCTGGCATGGCTGTAGTGTCAGGTAAGTTTCCGTCACTTCCTGAATGTAGCCCCTTCTTCACCTGATCCCCACGTTCTCCTTAGCAGCCCACGACTCATCTTCATTTGTCACAAACCCCTCACTCACCCAGTCATTTTCATGGCCTCGCTTTAATCAGTTCACTGTATGGTCTCTGAGACAACCAGCCGCTGTCAGTGTCCAGGTGGAGGCAACACGCAGTGACAGCTCTCACACATATTCTGACCACACAACACAACTAACAGCAGGGACTTTGCTAAAGGTATAACGTAATGTTGGCGGGACACTGTTTTTTGAATGTCCAGTGCACATAGATGTACCGTTTATGTGTGCGTATTTTACATGTCTGTGTGATGGTATCCATCACTCTGTTTACCCTGTCTGTGCTAGTGAGACATTGGATTATTATTATCATGTAGATTGATCCTGGGTTCTTGGAGCCAAAACCCAGATTTTCTTCTTTGTGCACCAACTTCTGCTGCACATGTCAGAATCAACTTTGCAGAGGATTAATTTGAGTAAATCTTACTCAAAGGCCCTGCATGGCTTATTGGCAGCAGCTTTGTCCCTCTGTCACTCATGGCTGTCTGTCCACAGACAACATGGATGAGTTGGGGTTCTTATTTTCTCTGCCTCTTGCTAAACTGAAAATAAAACACACAGTGCGCACACTTCCTCAGGTAAAACATCGACATCCATGCTTCACCTCCTCAGCATCAGCCCCACACCATCCTTTACACCCCCTCCCAGCCCCACACTTCACAGGCCCCTGCCTGCCCTGGCTGCTCTCCTGGCTCACTGGCACCGCCCTGCTGGAAGGAAGAAGCAATTATCAGGCTAAGCTGCCTTTTGTATTAAGTTTCAAATCCATCCTGCTCACAACCCTGCACTTTGGTTTTTATTTTGAAGTTGAAAAACTCTGGCCTCAAACACTCATGCCAGAGTTCCCCCGTTGTCTGTGGTAGTTTGTGTGTCTAAGTCATGTTGTGTATCTCCTCTGTGTCCTGCAACATTTAGTTTACCCTTAGAAACATTAAAATAGTGCCTTGCATTAAAGACCTAATTTGGAGTAGAGTTCCATTCTTCTAACCCATAGAGTTGTTGAGTGTTTGAGGTTTTTGCTTTGAAGCATCATTGCCTAACGCCTATCACGTAGCGGCATGTACAGTATGTAGCTGTAGTATTCAGTAGAAGCGGAATTAGTCAGCCTGGCTGCATGGCAAGTGCATGAGATGAAGTCAACTTTTTGTGTGGCTTTTAATTGGTCACTAATGCCCAATATTTCCCCGCCCCTTTCCCCTTCTTACCCTCTATTCCCCTGTAGCACTCGCAAGCAGAACTACATGATGAAGTTTGCCAGACAGACGGGCTCGCGTCACTACTACAGCCGTAAGAGGCGGGCACTGCGACTGCGCGCCTGAACCAGAGCTGAAACGGGATTCGCCCATTGACCAGCCAAATCACCGCAACCCATGCACATCCTTGCAACTCCTGACAACACTTTGTTTTTTTGCCCTGCTGAGTCCCATCCACCCTCCCGTCTATGGTCAGCCTCTTCACATCTCTCCTCTGCGACAAAAAAATAAAAAAATAAAAAAAACGGCCTTTGTTCAACCAGTTTACACACCAGCCGTTTTGCAAGCACACGGGTCAGTCGGTGGCATTGACAGCTCAGAAGGAAGGAGTCAGGCGGCCGTTTTGGTTTACTCTCCCTCCATGGATGGTCAGGGTTTGTTGTTGTTTTCTAAGTGTTGCCATGTACGTACGTCCCCTGGCGGTTTTTCACCCCCTGGCTGGCCTACCCCCACCTCTCTCCCTTGTTCCAATCATATCCTACAACCACACTGTGAATTTCCAAAGTATTATCACTGCTGAACTTGACCAGCTAATTTGGGGAGCTCTTGTCTCCACTGAGCCGCTACAAAGGAGAGGACCACTCCACTGCCATCCGCCGGTACGCCAGGAGAATGACCATATAGCCTACTGTCCATGAAGTGAAGCAATGGCGATAAAGCTATGAAAAAATATATATATAAAAAAGATAACTGTTGTTGTTGGTGTTCCGTGTGTCTGTGAGTTATTTTCGTGCTGAGTTGACTGTGGTGTTGACTTTGTTTGTTTTCTACTAATTCATATGCTTTTATGAAGGGAAGGGGTTGTGGGGCTTCTACTGGGTTAAGTTTCATTTTGCTCCGGGATGGTTGGACGTTGGCAAAGGTGGTACAAAAGCCCCACCTCCTGGACAAGAAGGAACTCGAGAATGATTTGCACGACGAGGAAAGGTTACGAGTTAGGGTAAAAAAAAGAAAAGAAATAAATACAAAAAAAAAAAAAAGAGACTGACAAATGTTTGTTTTTTTATAATTTTTTTTTATATATATGTTGGCTCCCGAGAATACAGATATTTATGGTAAATGGTTCTTCACGTGACCTATTTAAGATGCACTGTGCGTGAAATCTGTATGTTTTTTTTTCTAGTGTTAAGTTATTAGGCAGTCGAGCTCTCAGACTGCGCCTTGTCCCCTTCTCCCCCCTCTTCTTCTCTCGTGCTGTTCGCCCCCAAAGCCCTTGATCTCTCTGCTGATTTCTCAAACCTGGAGGTGAGGCTCTTAGTGTTGTTTTTTGAAGTCTGTGTAATATGGACCCTCTTCCTTCAGTGTAACTCCAGTATAGCAATCTCCTGTATATACATGTATATCCACTATGGGGAGACCCAACAGCCTTATAAAAGGGAAATAAAAACCTGTCCAAACCTCAAACTGGCCTCGGCCTCTTGTTTTTGCTAAAATGTCTACATCTGTATACAGGTGTGTAGGGAGTTAGATTTAAAATAAACCAAGCACTTTTATAATGCTTGAGTTTTGAAACCTGACCTTTTCACTGTGCAACTTACATTTATTTATTTTTTAACTGTCAAATGGAGATAAGTAGTTATCTGTGGTTCGGGAGCAGGACCACATTTCAACCTGGATAGACTCAACAGACAAAAGCTTGGGAAGATTCATTGACATGATTGTTAGTTTTGGCGATCAGACCCCGGCGGTAGACATCGATGTATAAGTCCGTGTACGTGAACAGCTTGGAATTAGGGACGTCTTCCCCCGAAGCCTGGATACTGGTGGTGGCAGATGCAGCAGGTAGAAGCCGTGGACGGAAAAGGGGTGGAGGTGGGTTGCAGCGCAGCTGGGAAGCGAACAAACCATGATTGCTGGGGCTTAAAAGCAGGACCGAGGGTGATGATTGGGTGCTATGGAGGTGCGGCTCTTACGCTGATGGCTGAGGTGGTGGTGTGTCCTCTCGGAAGTGATCATTGGCTGGAGGTCGGTGATGCTGAAATTAGTCTACCAGTTTGAATTAACGCCTAGGCTTCATTTCACGCACGCCCCTTCCGGCTGCCGGCCTATTTAAGCCCCCCGTTTACTGACCTCGTCCTCTTATTCGGGGTTCCCGGCCCCACCCTCCCTCCCTATTATTCTGCTTCTCCTACAGCATGGGGACGCGAGCCCGGGACTTTAGATAACCCTCTAAAAGTCACCATTTTAAGACTGATTTGGGTTAGGGGCTTTAGGCCATTATTCATGTGAAACACCCATTCGCTGGCGGATTTCTTTAGATATCTGACTGAGATTCTTGCACAAATAAAATGCAGGGAATTTATAAATGTGCCAAAAGTTACGTTTTAGTTACAATTTTATTAATTTTGTTCCATTTTATCTTTGATCTGGCCCTGATTTAGTGTTTATGCCGTCGTATTTTGACACAAGGGGTTCTGTTTTTGCAAGCTCCTGGTTGCAGGGTAGTACGTTTTTTCCCACTCCTGTCAGATTACTGCCTATAGCAGCGGACAAATTCACAAAATATGTTACTGAATGCTACTATTGGCATGGCATTCGAGGAACGTATGGCTCTGTACTGAATCATTTAAGAGTTTCAGAAAACTGTTCTTACTGAGCTGCTTGCATAATATTGTCCAAAACTACAGCTACCAACACAGGAAAGCAAGTGCTGGAAGACTTAAAATTGTACATATTTTATTGTCTATAACTTGATTAAAATGGCAAACATGATTTTAACAATATTAATAAACCAGAAGAATAAGAAAATAAAATCATTCTAATTTGACACATTCATTATTTAACCCCCCAGCATTCGTCAGTGCTGAAGCTGTAGGATCAACACCAGTGCAAACCAGTGCTGATTTAAAACATTTTCTTTAAAAGAACCTGCAAATGTCCACAACTTTATAGTCCCATCACTATAGATAAACTCCCAGTAACAACAAACATTGTGGCAAAGTTTACAGCGATACCTGCGCCCGTGTTACAGTAGGCCCAGTCACAGCAGGAGTAGCTCGTGTTGTATATCGCGCCACTCAGGGGGATCATTTTAGATTTGTTGCAATCCTTCAGGAGCATACATCCGTGGTGTGTGAGTGCGCTGTGGTTCCCGTAGCGACCGGTGGCCTTGTAACACAGCTGTTTTGGGGGACACTCAGTCACAACGACCTTGAACAACCTCCGTGTGTCCTGGGTCGTGTAAGGACTGTAGAAGCAGCGCAGGTTTTCACAGAGTAGAGGGGGCAGCATCAGGTAGATCAGCAACACAGAGACGAGCATGTTCCTCTGACTGCAAGGCAAGGGAGGCATGTAGAAATATCACGTATAATTATATTCCTCATAGTGCCAAATATCCCCGATTTGCACGAAAGCCGCTGGTACTGGCAGTGGTGCCTTTTATTCATAACATGTAATAAAGATATTTTGCAATTTTACAGCATCAATAAGGCTTATAACCATCTAGAGACCAGTGGTGGAAAGTAAAGTACAAATTATAGGTACTTTTACTTTACATGTTAGAGCCTGTATCTGTACTCCACATTTTTAAATTAGGTTAAAAGTACTATATTTTCAAAGTGACCGCTCTTCCATGAACTGGTTTAATCAGTGGTTTACTCCTTTAGATCTGGTTTAGTTCCCGTTTTTGATCTGAATTAGTGATTTATTCGTTTAATTAAAATTTTAAAAAATCCAGCGCACATCTTAAATACTTTGACTTGAGTCAAAATGTTGTACTTTTACTTTTGTAAATACATTTTTGGTCCGGTATCTGCACTTTTACTTAAGAATATTGAGTACTTCTTAAAACAGTGCTAGAGACACCACTCGAACCACTAGTAGGAGAACCATATTAATAAAAACATGAACTTGACTGACTTGATGTCAAAGTTAAATGTGACATTTCAAAAGGACAGTTTATGCTGCAACACAACATTTGTAACCTTGAAATTCATAACTTGTAGGCTGCTGGGACACAGATTTGACTTAGACTTTGTCATTCAAAGTGGCCTAATCCACCAGAATCACACCAAATGCGCCCCTGCACAGCTGTCTCCAATTACCCTATTGCCATTTCAAACTGCTTCAACAAAATCCGCTTTCTACAAACCCAATAATAATATCTATATTTACCTTGGCATTGTAAAGGATTTAGTTGCCTGACAAGTCCTCCAGGGTTTCCCTCACACCTGCGTGCACATGTGTGGGTCTACTACTCAACTTGTTCACTGTTCTTCCTCTAACAGACCACACCCCCCGGGACACTAAATTGTACCGACTCTTTCCCCTCCCCCCCCCCCCCCCAAAAAAAAAAATATAAAACAAACAATACTCAAGCGCAAATGACAAATATATTTTATTTCTTGAAATAATCAACACTATAAAATCGGAAAGGGAGACTGGCAGGTCAAACCTCTCTGTAAGAGCACGCAAATTAATTTATGTTTATTTTAAATGAACATCCAGACAGTTGAGAGCCTTTGGTCAATAGGCCTCATCCTTACTTTCCTTAGTGTTTCGCAGGTCTAGCAGCCGCTGGTGATGTATAATTAGCACACGAGTCAATGTGTTGCTCTTGCACAACGTGAACGTTATTCTTGGTCCCTTTGATCATCCCCAGCAGCATCTTCAGACCTCCTTCTATATTCGGGCGATTGTTGCACTTGTCCAGGCAGCAGCACGTGTGACTGACCTTATACCCGCGGCCTAAACGGAACTTGACCTCTTCGGAACCGCACAGGTCTCTCTGAACGCAGCCCTGGGCGGACAGCACGTGCTCCGTGCCTTCGTAGCCCCTGGAGCTCGCGCACACCTGGTCGGGCTTGCACTGCGTGGTGGTCGAGTCGCTGCACGCTTTGTCCTTCTCCAGCAGTGGGCAGAAGTAGCACAGCAGCGTGTCCGTGCGCAGAGAGGAGATGCTCAGCGCCTGGGTTAGCGGGATGGACGGCAGGCAGCAGGTCAGGACCAACATACAGACACTAGGAGAGACCAGAGGGTACATGTTGTAACTAAAGGGGAAAGCGCAAATAAAAACGTATGAAGAAATGTGATATTCACCTTTGTATCCTGTGTACCCACATCTTTAGAGAAACTTCGAGAACACTGAAAGCTAATTGTCAAACAGCATCAGGTGCGCCTTATAAAGACTGATCCCGTCATACTTTCAGACTGTAGAAAACACGTGTTTTAAGCATTCAAATATCAATATTTTATAGATATTAAATGAATGATTCATACACAATACTTAAGGCTTGGCCTACTATCTGTTACAATAAGAATGTCCTCTCAGATGTGTGTCCATTGAACCTAATCAATTACAAGACAACAGTGCCATCTGCTGTTCAAGTAGCGCCAACGAAATTTCAGTGAGAAAACAGCATGTTGCATGAATCCAGTGTTACAAAGTGAGCTGCTGTAGCCTATTAGTTCATTGACTCTTTATTGGCAGACTGAATGTGCGTCACCAGATCAATAAAGTCCTGTCTTATCTTATTTAATAACAGAAACAAACAAAACCATCATCTCGTCGTCAAAAAATATGCTTTACATCTGAATATAAAGTATATTAAGTATTTTTCATGGGCTGCTTTGTTCCGACGATCTCCCTGGATGATGTTAGCGTATCCACAAGCTCTACAGTAAAAAAAACCTTGGAGTTCTGTTTGACCAAGACCTCTCTTTTAAAACGCATATAAACCAGGCTTGTAAAATTGCGTTCTTTCACCTGCGCAACATTGCTAAAATACTAAACATCCTACCTAAGAGTGATGCAGAAAAACTTATTCATGCATTTGTTTCCTCAAGGCTGGACTACTGTAACTGCCTGCTAGCAGCGTGTCCTAAAAGTTCCCTAAAAAGTTTTCAACTAGTTCAAAATGCAGAGATTGTTAACGCGTACAAAGAGAAGAGAACACATTACACCTGTGCTAAAGTCTCTCCATTGGCTTCCTGTTGAGTTTAGAATCAAATTTAAAATCCTGCTCCTCACATTTAAAGCCATAAAGGGTTTGGCTCCGCTTTTTCTCCAAGACGTTATCGTTCCATCGGCCAACCAGAGCTCTCCGCTCTCAACTCAGGGCTACTAGTGATTCCTCGGGTCTCCAAAATCACTGTAGGAGGAAGAGCCTTTAGCTACCAAGCTCCGGCTTTATGGAATAAACTCCCAGCTCACGTTAAAGAAGCAGACACAGTCCCTACATTTAAGACTAGGCTCAAAACGTACCTCTTTGAATGAGCTTATGATCAGGTCAGTTAGGTAAAGCTCTGACCCACAGCCTGAAGTAAAGCTGCCTTAGAAGAAACACTGCTGTTGGAAGTACGGGACACTGAGCGCTATCCTCTTCTTCTCACTGCAAACTTTGTCTATTATGATACAATATTTATTTTATCTGTAGTCCCTTCATTACTATTCACGTGGTGTCTCCTGTCTAGATCGAACGGAGGAACCCGGCTGAACGGAGGAACCCTGCCTACTGGGTTGACAACAAGGACTGGTCTGTGATCTTGGCCCGTCTGCTGAGGGACTCCATCGGCCCTGGGTCTCTATAGCCTGTCCGTCCATGAGAGTGGATCTCTCCTTCTGTGGTTCTCCCCAAGGTTTCTCGTTTCTCCCACCGGGTTTTTGAGTTTTTTCCTTGCCGTGCTGGAGAGTCTAAGGACAGGGGACACCCGCGCTGCTCGTCGCCACTGCTGACGCTTATTTGGACTTTACGTTTGCCTGGATAGTTGATTCACCTGAACTTTACATTGTCTTATTTACTGCTCTGTTTTTGCCTTATTGCCTTAATGTTCGGTGCAGCCCTATGAGGCAACTCCTGTTGTGATGTTGGGCTATACAAAACCATTGATTGATTGATTGATTGATGGACTACTTCTATCATTTCCTCCTTCCAATGTATTCATTTTAACTCTCCATTGGATATGATCGCTGTCCATATTTGTATTCATCTGTCCCATAATCAGAATCCATGGAGAGTCGCCCATATTTGTGCAGTGGTTCCTGTAAAGTAAAAAAAGTCAACATTTTAATCTACATTATCAAGATATTTTCATCTTGTTGTACAGAGTGACTCACTCTCAGTTCCTCCTCATTCTGCCCATTCCCGTACTCCAAGTCATTGTCGTCTTGTTCTTCAGGGTCATATGTGTACATGGGGATCAGTCTGTGCCGCAGCTCATCAGACCTGAAGTATGTGTCAACCAAAGTGTACTTTCCTCTTAAAGCTATTCGAATTAGATCTAGAACTCACCTAGATTTCCTCTTAAAATATAGCACCTAAAGGAAAGCAATGCAAGGATTATTGTTTTGGTTTGTTACTGTGCGCCTGTCAGAGTGTGGGTCAGCCTGAATAGCTCTTACCATAGCCAGCGCACATCCAGCCAGTGTGACGAGTACAATAGGGATAAGAGCATAGTATCCGTCCTGTGTGCGCGGTGCCGGTGCGATGTGCGTTGTCGTGTTGTTCTCCATCTAGTCTTAATTCAACCAACTTCCCTCTGTCCCCCAACCGACGCAACCCACACCTCTGCGATATATTTAGTGCAGGCTTGGAGCTGTTACTTCGTCTGAAAAGCAATAACACGGGTCCTCAGTCCTGTAGAGCTCTTCATTTTATCCTTTAAAAACCTCAAACTTTGTAGATGTTGTGAATAGTACAATTACAGAAAATTGCATACGCTAAAAAAAACCCACACACACAAACGTGTCTGTTTCTCATAAATCAGAGTTCCGGCAACATTTCCTTCCCAAACATACAGCCCAAACGTGTCACTTCCAATAAAGTAGAGCTAAACCTGCTCTTTGACATTCCACACTCAGGAGTGGGTCTGATGCAGTGTGGTCTGTTTGTTACAGCATTTATCATTTTAAATACAATGGTTGACCGAGAATAATTTTAACATGACTACTTTTTCAAAACTTTACAGTGTCTAGTAGTTTAAAGGTCTGACTTGACGTCTATTAGCACCTATAACGTGCTTCTATGTAATGCCAAGTCTCCACCTGCAGGGCAGAAAGAGGAGGGGCTGAGGTGGTAAGGAATTGCACTCTGCTCTGTTCTGGTCTTACCAGCTGAGCATGACTCAGGAGAGGACACCACGGACCTTGCTGTGTTGTGGTAAGTCTCTGAACCATATAATTATGACATTTTGCTTAATGGGGAGCTTCATCGATGTAGGTGCCTCATGATGCAAATGTTTAGAAACTTTTGAGCCTATAAACTTACTTTTGTTGAAACTGAAAGAGGGAAAAACATAATATGTTTTTAAATGCTAAATCCTGAAAATGTTATGTTTTGTAATGTTACATATGAGAGGCGAGACAGAGCAGTGGCTCACGTTTCACAGGAGTGACAACGAAGTGTTGGCCGTGAAGGATAAACATGTTGAGGGAAAAATACTGATGCACCGGTGTTTAAGATTGGAAACGTTTTGTTAATGAGTAGCCAAGCATAAATTATCAGCAGCAGATAGTGCCGGGAAACTGCAGATATTTGTTTGCGGTCGATGATAACGCTGTATAACTATGCTTCATAATCCATTTCTGTTTTAGGAGTGATGAGCAGGTAAAATGCCTGAGAGGACTTGTGTGGGATGACATTATGAGATGTTACAATGGATTCCTCTTGGAAACGCAACGCATGTTTTAACAGGCAAGATGCCGAGGTCTCCGATGAACCTCTGCCCCTCAGAGATGATTTAGCGGGACATTATGAGGTGATCGAAGTTTTACCACAAAACGATGAACACATTTATGAACCGACTATACATAGAGACGCATTTGCACCTGCTGCAAAACCAACTCCGAAACCGAGGACCTCGAGCGCAGGCAATGGCCAACAAGAACAGGCCTTCAATAGACTGCAAGGGAACAGGTTTTCTGAATGTTTGCCCGGAAGACGAGGAATTCCCCCTCCACCTCTGCCCCCAAGACTACCATTCAATAAAACCCGCTCCGCCGAAGCAGAAGTGCCCACACAAAAACTTGTCCGCTCGAGCACAGAATGTCATCTTCAAGTAAGTGGCTTCATCCGTGTCTAGCATTGCTGTTACTCAGTTACATGTGGAACTTTACAGACAAATTGCTATTTCTTAAAGGCACAGGCCACCGTTTTTACATACTGAGATATGTTCTTACCTGAGCTTAGATGAGTTGATGCGTACCAGTCTGGTCTTTGTGCGTGCCCTCAGTCACTCAAAAAGACCAAAGATGTTGTTAGCATTTGGCCCCACCCAGCATATTCCTATGGCTCCAAACGGGGGTGAAGTTTGCCCGACACGCACAAAGACCAGACAGGTACATATCAACTTGTCTAAGCTCAGGTAACAACATATCTCAGTATGGTGGCCTGTTCCTTTAACAGGATAAGTGCTGTTAGTTACTGTAGGTGGCAAGCCCATCTACTTTAACTTGAGGAACAAAATGGATGATCGTCTTTTACCTTTAACCGTTAAATACTTCAGTAATTCTCACCTACAGTAGCCTCTCTTTACTCTATATTTGAACACTAGGATCCATGGACTATATCGCTGGTCGACACTCCTCAGGGCAGCACCAAGTCACTGGCAACTTTCAGTTCCTCCATCTCACAGTAAGTCGCTGCTTGGCGTAGCATGTATCGCAATGTCAAACCCTCTCTCCGGTATTGAACATGTGTGACTTTAATCAAACTTCTGTCTTGTAACTGTCATCGTGCAGGCTGATGTCACAGTACAAACACACCAATAAGTTCAACACCGGCTTTGTGTGGGCTCGTCTGTCACACGTCCATCCGGCTCTGCTCCAACAGGTGGAGGTCACTGTGAGTGTGGCTACTGACTGGGATGGCTACCAACTGCCCTTCCCCACCCCAGGTAACGGGCACACAAGAGCCTCGGGATATTAGATAGAATGGTCACATTTCTATGCATTTCTACTTGTATTGGGGACACAATGTATGTAGTCACTGAAATCCACGAGGGTTAACGTTTTTGTAGCTACTTTTTATTTTTTGTTAAAGTCAAGTGGATTTAATTTTTCCCCTTTACAGTATATAATAAAAGCACATTTTGTGCAAATAAACAGACGACCATCCAATGCCTGCCACTTGTGTAAACGTTTGTCAAATGTAAAATGTCACACACACACATTTTCTTGTGATAATAATAATGGTAGACATGCCATACATTGAGCAGGTATACCTCACAGCTCCCTTCAAAAAATATGAATGGGTTTAGTCCTATCGCTTTACTGTTATTTGTCCCGTTACTTCTTGGTAATAATGTGTGGACTGTGGTCTCTGATCTGTCCACAGTGAACCGAACGGTAAACAGTCTGATCGATGAAGTCTTTCTTCTCCTGGACCTCACGCGGCATGCTAATGGCCACTACGTTTTGAAATTGTGTGATTCTGAGGAGTATCTTCACAAGTAAGACATGTACATGTGCAGTTGTTATGATGAGAATAAATTCAGCAGGTTAAGACTAAATAGATTCATCATACAACAGACGTGACTAGGGTCAATTACTACTTTGTATGACTTTTAAAAGATTAAAATTCTACATTCTCCAACTCTCAGAACTTTTGGGTGGCTAAACTGTGTTACTGTGTCTTGTCAGTGAGGAGCTCTTGGGAATGCATGAGACCATTCAAATTTACAGCAAGTTTAACTGCATTGCCCCTCTACGTCTGCTGCACATAAACGACTTCAGGCGCTGTCTGGCCCGGGACGTGAGTCACTTTAAACTCATTATGTGTGGGACTTATTGAACATTTACTGAAAGAGGCTGGACTTTCCTCTCTGTGTGCTGATATGTGTGGAGCACCTGAGCTGGGCACTGGGACAAGTTGACTTTGTTCTGTTTGCCCACTACGTTGCCAGTGTTGATATTAAACAAGAACAGAAATGAATGGTCAACGTCCATCTACATTGGACTTTGTTGTTGGATATCATGCATTTTATTAAGCTATACATTTATAATTTATAACTTTGACTTTAAAAAGTATTTACTTAGGATTAGGATTTACTGAATGTTCCTGAACATTATTTTGTATGTTGAATGTATTATGTACTACAGCAGGGGTGGCCAACTAGTCGGAGACCAAGAGCTGACATTTTCAACCTTGATCCTTTTAAGAGCCACAAAGGCACTTTCTTTTCAATAATTGTATTATATGTAATGGTTTTACTCCTGACTATGATTGAAATAAATTTATATTAAATAAACTGACATTTTGTGCTGTTCTGCTCTGACTGGGACAGAATTACATTTTATTTTTATTTTTAATGCTGGAGTGTGTTAGTGTGGTTTGCAACATACTTTTCTGACAGTTGTGTGTTGTTGTAATGAACAAATATTTAACAATGAACCTTTCACAGGGGGATGATGACAGGACGCCGTGCCAGCTTTTGCCGTTTGTGCGTCCGGGTTGTTTCTACAACGTGAGCAAGTGAGTAACCTCTGTCTGAGCCCTCTGTGTGTCAGTGGGTTGTGTGTAAACCAGTGTGTTTGTAGGAAACACAGACAGCGACCTGTTTCCAACTGTGTTTAACATGTATGAGGACAAAGGAATGTCCGAGGCACTCTGTTTTTGTCCTCGAAGAGCACCTGAACTCTTTTCTACAACTCTGGACCCACTGATGAGCTCACCTCCTATCCTAATTGTGTTTAACACGTACTTTTGTTTCAGGTTGAGTCTGCAGGATGTGCTCAGCAACTACAACAAAGACGTGACCAACGTTATGAGAATCGATGTAAGTATTGCAAATATGAAGTCTCCAATCAACATTATTTACTCCTGGCTTGTTGATTCATTGACTGAACACAAACCATAAGGCTGTCCAAAGCTTTGTGTGATGCATCGCAAAATGACAAGAGCAATGAAAGTGCACACAAATACAGTTGCTCACACCATAGTACCAAAATCAAGTTTAAAATGTTTGTATTGTAACACTACTTTTATAACATATATTTTACGTCTAAAGTCAGGGTTCAGCGTCCGTGCCCTTGTGAACCGTGTTCGTGTCATCAGTAACCTCCTGTACGGACTCTCCAATCAGGATCTGGAGGATGCGATTGGCATGCTCAACCGGATCAATCCAACGCCCCTGGTAACATATCACATGTTCTACATACTTCTAATCTACTGTTTTACATACCCGTGATAAAAGGGAATAAATGGGATTATTTGCTTGACAGTGGCTTTAGAGGGAATATGTTCTCGTATTAAAAGCATAATTTTGTATTTCAGAGTCAGGAGCAGATGTCTCAATGGGAATCTGGTGAGTTGATACAAATGGTCATAATTTAAAAAACAAAACGTATTAATTTACAGTATGTTAAAATGTAATATTATTTGGTAGCTATTCTCAATCTGCACAAGGCCCTCAAACAACTGTTGCAAGTTTTTTTTGACAACTTCCAGTCGGACTTCAGGGGCCTCGGTGTCGAATACAATTTTCAAAGTTGTGACATTGAACAAACCAACGAGATTCTGCAGCTTAATGTTACTGGTCTTTACAAGTTACAGTCTTCCTGGATGAGGTATGTGTTTTTAATATACTACTGTGCATTTGTACTAATTTGACATAATATTATTATTGGTTGTTTCTCAAAGCACAAAGTTTAATCGTGGACTTCTCTCGTCTTTCAGCTACGAGTGCTTCTCTGTGTCTTGTGATTTGCTGTATGTAAATACAAAGATTTGTGAGGGCAGTGTTTCAGAAAATATAAGCACTGCTTTGGCCTTTGGAAACAAGATTCATTGCAACAGACCGTAAGAGAAACGCTATTTTATAATACTGGAATTCTCTTTATTTATTGCAAAACAATTTTCTATTGCTACATTTTAGGATCGTGTTTCCGGTGCAGTTGAAGAACCTTCCTTATGAAAGCATCTTGAGGTTTCGCCTCATGGGCTCAAAAAAAGGAAAGGGCCCTGAGCTCCTGAGTTGGGCTGTTCTGCCACTGTTCACTCACGGGTAACAAAAGAGTGAATACAGTCTCTAGGCTTTGTTTTATGTGTTTTGCTTAAAGGTTATTGTTATTTTTTATTATTGCTAAGTATTTTTTATTTTTTTTGCTTTCACCAAAGTAATTGCAGTCTCTGTGATTTGACATTTGCAGTTTGGTTTGTGATGAATCCTGTCCTACTGTACTCATGTCCCTTCTGTGTAGGTCTCTGGTAAATGGGACGGTCCTGCTCAGTATGTCCTCTCTGACAGAGCATCCCGCTCCTCCCTCTCCTGCTCTGGCTGATGCACACAGGCAGCCCATGGGGGTCATCATACAGGTCTGTCCTATTTAGAGGTTAGATCGGGCCCAAAAAATCAAGCCCGACCGACCCGAGCCCGCGGGCCAAAAGCCCGACCTGGCCCGAGCCCGAGCAATTAACTTGAATTGTCGGCCTGAGGTAAATTATTTATTTAAGGCTCGGCTAGGAGCATCTGCGCAGTGCATTCAGCAGCAGCACCATGTGTGAGAGGTACGCGGCTACGCACACGTGCACGCAGCAGTAGCCCACATACCTGGGCAGGCCGAGAGATGTGCGCGGCGTGGGGGGCAGGTTACGTGCCCGAGCCTCAGCTCAATGTCTCTGTCTCCTCTTTTCCGTCCCCCCTTTCCTCCTCCTCGTTGTTCATAAACAATGTGCTGCATTTACAAAAGCTGCTTTTTACGCAGTAACAGGAACCAAACTGCTTATTTATCCACTGTAAATGGAACGCTGTCCTGAGGGATAGAAAGAATAGCAATGTTCACTGTGGCGCCGGTATCAAAGCCTGACCATGCTGCTTAAACGTGACAACACAGCCAGCACGTGCGCCCCCTTCCGCACCTGCACCACCTCCCTGAGTATAACCACATTTTGTATCCAATAGACTAAGCCTATAACATAGATTTTTATTAGATATTATAATGAAATTCATTAAAAAATAATAATAGAAAAAAATATATAAATATTGAAGCCCGACCCGACCCAAACCCGACTGTCATGCGTGAAATCTCGGCCCGGCCTGAATGTCGGGTCGGGCTCAGGCCGTGCTCGGGCCTAAAATCTAACCTCTAGTCCTATTAGGCAAAACCTCTCAACTCTGCCCTCTTGTGGTTGAGGTGAAATTAATCATTTTGCATCTGCAGCTGGAGTTTTCGCATGAAGTTGAATGGACTTTCAGGCGTCCTTGGGCACTTCCTGGTGCCTCAATGTTCACTCAGCCCTGTGAAGATGTGCACAAAAAAATGCTGGATGTGTCTAAAAAGCATTGCCTTTGCTTGTAAGTAAACAAAAATAATATCTGAATCTTTCATACTCGTCCTTTAGTGTCTCAAGTTTCTGATGTTTTTTAGTCTGACTCCAGAAGAAAAGTCGCTCCTCTGGAGTAAGCGATATTGTGCAGACAAAGGAAACACCTTCCTGCACCTGTTATTGGGTGGAGTGGAGGACTGGAACCCTGACGCTTTAACAGAGATCTACACTGTTGTCGACAACTGGCTCATCCACCTGCCGGAAGAGGCACTGTTTCTACTCAGTGACAAGTGAGTTTACACATTGAACTACACTGTGCAAGAAAGATCAAATAAATAATTGTTTGTTTTATTTAGTTTCCATGATCAAACTGTGCGAAAAGCTGCTGTTCATTACTTTGAACAAATTCCAGACAGTGAATTTGAAAGTTTTCTTCCACAACTGGTTCAGGTTAGCACTCCTAATTATCCTTTTTACATTTGAATGATTGACTTTATTTCAGGCCTTAGTATTGTGTTTTTCAATTGTGGTTAATTTTCATTCGTATACTGTATTGTGCAGGCCCTAAAGAGTGAGTGGGAACTTGATGGACCTCTTGTTATGTTGCTTTTGGAAAGATCTGTCAAGAACATACGCATCGCACAACAACTTTACTGGTAAATCTGCACATTAATATAAAGTAAATCATATTTATTTTTCAATAATGCATTGTGTATTTATTTTGTACATATAGGCTGTTAGAAGACGCCCACAATGACCCTCACTATCAGAGCTGGTTCAGTAAAGTGCAGGCGGCTCTACGTCACTGTTGTGGACACAAGTTACGAAAGGAGCTGGAGATTGAAGCTCGTCTGGTCTCTCTCCTCACTCAAGTGGCCGATAAAGTCCGACTCGCCGACAAGAGCAAACGCAAGGTCTGTTCACACACCGGAAGCATGTTTAGTTGATCTGCTGGTACCATTAGGACTGCTGACCAGAGTATCACTGTTGCACCTGTTTGGTTACGAATTATGCTGAACATAATATCAAAACACTGAAGGCTTCCCAGTTGTCAGTACTTTTGTAGTTTTTTTTATTGGCATACGGTGAACAGTAATGGGTGGGTTATGTGTTTGTGTTGTTTATATGGTGCTGCATACATATTGGGCAGTATTATACCAGATTAATTTTGAATATATAACTTTTTACAAAATCCAGATGTGTGTTTGTTTTTTAAATGCGCAGACCATTTTAAATACAGAGAAGTACAAGATTGAAGAGTTCTTTTTAGATGGGAAAAGCTGCTGTCTACCACTAGATCCTGCTTTTCATGTCTCCGCAGTGGACATGGAGGTATGCTGTACTATATTTAATCTGTCATGATTTCTTTCAAAAGGGACATGTACTGTATCTACAATGTGTTTCTTTTAAACTTTTTTATAGACCTGTAAGTTCTACAACTCCAATGCTGCACCGCTCGAACTCTCATTTGTTTGTAGTGACCCTCTTGCTAAGAATTACAGCGTCATCTACAAAGTTAGTGGGACAGTAATTATTTATTACTTAAAACTTGCGCTTTGCTGATGGTGGGTTTGTGTCACTTTAGACCGGAGATAACCTGCGTCAGGACATGCTGGTGCTGCAGATAGTGCGTATGATGGACAGAGTGTGGCTGCAGGAGGGACTGGACATGCAGATGGTCACCTACAAGTGCCTCTCTACAGGCAAGACTCAAGGTCAGCTGATGCACTGTGCAACATTGTTTTTGTCTTCCTTACTCTGAGTGGGCTTGTCTGTCCCCTGACCTGACTCCTCACCTGATTTATTTTTAATATCAATCTAATTACTGCATGAAAAAGGTGCAACGTCTTCTCTGGCAGTTAAGTTCATTTTGTCACATTAGTAACCAGGTGGTGGCATTATATCTTAAAAGGAGTGATTTTGGTCTCAAAATGAATATGGCGTTCTTTGTGGGCCCAATCTTTGTCCTTTTTGTCTGAGTACTTTTCCTTTGTGGTTGTCAGGATTGATAGAGGTCGTCCCGGAGTCTGTGACCCTGGGAAAGATCCACCAGGAGTGGGGCTTGAGTGGGACAATGAGAGAGGACACTCTGGAGAAATGGTTTCATACGAGGAACAAAACTCACGAGGACTATGAAAGGGTTTGCCTCCCTTTTTTACCCATTATCAGAGTTTAGGCCACTTTGCTTAATGCGTGTGTGTGTCCAGGCTGTGACAAACTTCATTCACTCCTGTGCTGGTTGGTCTGTGGCCACTTTCATCCTGGGCATCTGTGACCGTCACAATGACAACATCATGCTGAAAAACACAGGCCACATGTTTCACATTGACTTTGGCAAGATTTTTGGCAATGCACAGAAGTTTGTACATTTCAAAAGGCATGCATTTTTTATTGTAATGTATTTACAGTTTAGCTGTCCTTTTATTCATTTTTAACATTTGATATTTCCATTGACTTTCGCAGGGATCGTTCACCATTCATTTTCTCTTCTGAGATGTGTCACTTCATCACATGTGGGAGAAAGAAGCCTCAGCGCATGCATCTCTTTGTGGACCTATGCTGCCAGGCCTACAATGCCATCAGGGGGCGCTCTGCTCTCATACTCGGCCTGTTAGAGCTGGTAGCTAATACAGTGTTGCATTCAAATACAAAAATGGTGGTATTTAACAAAAAAAGCCATTTTGTTTTCAGATGCTTCACGCAGGAATGCCAGAAGTGAAAAGCAGCAGTGTCCTGCAGTTTGTTCAGCACAATCTCAGACCTCATGACACTGACCTGGAGGCCACTTCCTTTTTTACAATGTAAAGAAAATACACTGACCTTAAACAAAGCTTTTGGTTGGATTTTTTCTTATGTGTTTATGTCTCTTATCACAGGAAAATTGAGGAGAGTCTGAAATGTGTGTTTGTGAAGATAAACTTTATGACACATGCGTTTGCTCAAGGGAAAAAAACAGGAGCAGCAAACAATGACGACAACAGGCCTATGACGAGCACCAACATTCAGGACGCCGTCATTCAAAGCACCTCTGTCGAAGGAAAACAATTGGCACGTCTCCACGCTTTGGTGTACTTTTTATCCTCTGGATATGTTGCTTACACTGTTAACCTTTAAACAAGGGATCGAGATCTATGAAGAGTTTTATTTTATATCTTAGCATCTACCTGTTTAGATGGACTTCTGTTCTTGTGGAATTTTTATTGTGTTTTGTGTGTGCTTTCATTGCAGATCTTCCAATTAAAAATAACCATTGATGATGGTTTTACACAGAGGAATATGACATTGGCACAATTTGAACTGATTCATAAGCAGATTCAAAGTCTCTTTGTTGATTCAGCTTTGCCGCAGTAAGTTTGTGTCAAAGTGCTCATTGGATTTTAACTTTTAAAAAATAAAAATCTTGCTGGCCCCCGTCTCTTCTGTAGGTTCCCCTCTCGATTACAGCTGTTATTAACACCGGCAGGAAAAATGTCCGCTCTCAACAAATACTTGAAGCAGCTCTTTGAGGGACCTTGTAAAGGAGTAGGTCTATCTTTGTCCCCTTTTTGAAATGTAGTGATTTATATAGCATAATTGTGTCTGTTCACTGCAGAATGAATATGTGTGTACGTTGTTCATGGATGGTCCAGAAGAGGTCCAACGAACTCGAGATAAGGGTATTATATTCTTGGTATTAAATAATGTAAAGCCTTTAACTTTACTGCTAACATGGTGCTCTCTTTGCAAATCTTTATTAGAAGCCCTCCCTCAGATCCAGTTAAATCTTTCTTACAAAGACTGCAAGCTCTCTGTGCTCATCAAACACTTGAAGAACATTGTAAGTTTATGTGTATTTTTGCGTTGACTTGGTGCTGTCTAGAGCTATATTTACACTAATGAACATTTACAGAAATATTCCAGCGGCTCAAGTCCTGACACATATGTGGTCACACGGCTACGACCTGATCCACGACTGCGCTCCAAGAGAAAAACCAAACTGGTCCGCAATAATGGCAACCCTACATTCAATGAACTAGTACGGCACTTTAATTATGCTATTGTGAATAGACACAATACAATTCAAATTCAATTGCAAAAACATTGCATCTGAAATATTTGCCTTCATAGATTGAGTACGATGTGCCGACTAATGCTGTCTACGGGATGGTTCTGGCAGTCACTGTGAAGAGTAGGAAGAGATTTGTTGGTGCAACATTCATCAAGCTGGACGAGCATTTACTGAACAAGGAACAGTGGTTTTCACTGAGCAACTGTGAGGTGTAACGACAGAGTGTGGCAATGTGTGGTTATCACCAGCAGGGGGAGCAGCAACACCAACGAAGTTCGTTCACAAAGCTCTTGACATTCTGGGGGTATAATGGGGTGATTCGTATGGACTTTTTTTGTTATGGGCATACCATTTTGAGACAGTAGTTCATCACTTTAGACCCACTGCGGCAGAACTCAGGGGCAGGTGAATCTTGAAGGAACTCTGAAGTAAATTGTTTACCCATTTAATCTGTGTACTGTACATTTATATAAAGTTATGGACTATTTATGTAACATTAGTGTCTAATGATATTTGAGTGAAACCGAGCTGTCCAGGGCAGCGGTGCCGCTATTGTTTTGTCCATATTGTTGGTTTATTTGGTCGGGACAGTGCATATTAATGAACACACGTGAGACTCATGCATGTAAACACGTCTCTTCATGCATAATAACCCATGGGCCCTCTCACACTCTCAAACACACTCTCATTCATCCTAGTTTATTGCACATGTTTTAAGTGGAAGGGGAAACTGGTATACCACACAATCTGGGGATTGAAACTGTGACCTTCCTGACATGCCAGCCTATTCTCTTCTGTTTATTTTAAACTGTGTTTATACTAAACTGGAGACTTTCTTTAGAATATATGTCAAATATAAAGAGAAGTGTGTATGGCTGGCCAGGCTAAACCTCTGCCACCATGCCACTTTCACAACAAGATTTTGATGTGCGAATGAAAGGACTTCCTTTTCTCTCTAGTCCATGGATCATGGTAGACCATATCACGTTGGTGTCTTAATGTTAAATCCTACAGACAGGACAATAAAATATGCACTTTTTAATAATAAAGAAGTCATAACTGTGGAAATTGTTTTAGTGTTTATTTATACACGTTTATGTTGCTGGATTTGTTCCCATGTTTGCATGGAAAAAAGAGTGAGCAGTTCTATGGATACCATACATAAACAAAGAGAGAGGCTGGATCCAAGCTGCAGCCGTCCCGCGCTCGGAGGGGAACCCAACGGTACCCTGCAGGGCCAGGACAAGGAGTCATCAGACATTACAGCGGCTCGTACAGTATGTTCATTTATACTGCTGACGCGCCACATGCATGTAATACAATAATGCACACATAAAGTCACTTGATGTAACTGAGCCCTGCTTTAACCTTGGTTTGGCCCATAGGCTCACCTTTCTTCATGCTGAGGAGAGGCAGCGAGTACTGACCCACAAACTCACTGCTGAACAGGCCGGTACGGTCTCGCACACAGAAACGGATCAGGCACAGCTCCGGGATGGCGATGCTGAAGTGCATATCTACACCCCAATATGGACTCAAGGCTAAAGGGTAAAGACACCTATTCAAATCATGGAGTCAATAACATTATAGCTTGAATCGTGACATGTTTTGTTGGTATTTGATTATGGTTATAACACCTTGGATCTATATGCCATTTGCTTTTAAATTGTTCATTTGTATCTTCTTGTAAATTAATCAAGTTGCATCCAGAGTGGACTTATCGTTCGATTCATGGGTTTGTTTTAGATAACATTTTAGAACTATGAATTCTTCCAAAGAATCTATAGATTTTTTGATTTGTTGATTGCTATGGCAACAAAACCTCCACTTTTAGGCCAATACAATTTATGAATAAAAGGGTGTGTAGAGGAATTAAATCTCATTCATTCTACACACAAGACTCCAGCTAAAATGTCTTTCAGTATTTGACTATTTGAACTTATTTGTTAGTTACAAGTAACTTACAGTTGTTTTTGACTGTGTGTGTTTTCTCCTTGCGGACGTCACAGGCCGCTCCGTGGATCTCCACTTGGACATAGGGGTCCAGAGGCTTCCCTCCAGTCACCGGTAAATGAGACCCGCTGATCACCTGTTGGATGCGCACAAATCATCAAACGGAATGGGGCTTAACAGAGGAAGCAGAGAAGACACAAGTGGAGGTAGGGAAACAGCTACTGCCAGGACTGCAATTATTCAAGTCTGTGTGGGCAGACCGCTATGTGGCCCTGGTAATAGTAGTCATTGAAGCATAGCTGCAGAAGCTACCTGAAATTGTATAGGATAAAATTACTAATATTACCTCAGATTGGGAAGCAGTTTTATCAATGTAATAGTAATTTTACACAGCAGATTTTGAATACTTTTTACAGTTCTGTGTATCTGCTGTCCCCCCACCACCACCACTTTTCAAACATTTAAAAAACTAACATGCTTGTACCCCCATATGCCAAGATGAAATTATATTTTGATCACTCACACTAACAAGTTAACTACGTATGTTAATGCACTGTCAAACAAAGTAGACATTTGGCTATAAATAGAATATGCCATGCGGGAACACTGTCACTTACATGGTGTTTTTGTCCACATCCCCAGGATACGACGTTGTTTGTTCCTTTTTCCTTTTTTTCTATTGTGGCTAGCACACGTGACTGACCATGTGATGCTCCAATCATTTATAACACCTGTGTGTTCTAGTATCTGTGCTCTGAAGAAGACCAGTTTATGGTCGAAACGCGTTGGCGTGTCCCTCCTAATAAAGGACTTTTATCTCACTCCATCAGAGTGCCTCGGATTTTTGCCACATGTACCTCATCATTTAAGGCGAAGTGTTTTACTCATTCAATTTTCATCCTGAAAGAGCACCTGATTTTTAACTAACATTTTAAAGAATATTGCTTGGACCCAGTGCAGCACTCCCGACCACCCTCCTCTAGACATTTACATTGTGGTGGTGGAGGACAGAGTTTAAGTGCTCCATGATTATTGTTTTCCTGACCTGATGTATAAAAACATGCTAAAGATTTCACACAAAACTCAAGCCCGGTCTCTGAATCACAAGGCTGCACAGAATCCCCAAAAGACTCGAGTGATGATGCACATAAATTATGATTCTTTTTTATCACCACTGCGCAAAAAAAAGGAAAAACTCAGAACAAACCACATCTATATTTAATGCTCACCGCCTGGAGCTCAATACTTATGTATGCACCTCTCAAGTGCTTTTGTTTAATATTTGACGGCTCACATATTATCTCAAC
This sequence comes from Proterorhinus semilunaris, assembly GCA_021464625.1. NCBI lineage: Eukaryota > Metazoa > Chordata > Actinopteri > Gobiiformes > Gobiidae > Proterorhinus > Proterorhinus semilunaris. Next base: position 21,559,274 of record CM038356.1, on the reverse strand, counting down.
TAAAATAGTTTATTGCAGTTGTGGCAGAGGTTGTATCATGATCAACATCTAATTGTAGCTGATAATTGTTTAGTGCTCCCTCTAGTGGTTAGTTTTAGATGATTGTTAAATATCTACAAGCCACCATTTCAAGGTGACTGTCACTGTACTTGTTAATTATTTTTCAGCGGATTTCTAGCTATTGGCTCAGTGCCAACACACTGTGTAGCAATCTGCCGCGACTGCACCTAGGCCCAGGCGAAATAGAGTGGAGGTAATTGATTAATTAGACCATGAGTATAATTGCATAAGCACAGCTTCCTCTTTCAGGGGAAGAGCAGCTCATTAGGTGGAGTCACTATTATGGAGTTTTACATCATTGTTAGTTCACGGGATCAGAGAGGAGCAGGAACCTAGAGGGAGTCAAAGATATCTGCCCCACTTTGAAGGGCAAAAATACACCATTAAGGAAAAACCTGTTCTTTGTGCGTGTTCCTCTGATACACAGCTGGTTCAGGGATCACTGACTCCTCTCTATGAATCCTTATGTTATTATGCAGCATTCTCATACTGGCTTTAGGGAATATATTGTCTTATTCTCTAATATTCTACTCAAGCTGACAGAAAGACGTGATCTCTCCGGTGGAATTCATCAAAGGCGAACTTTAATGAAACACGACGACCATGATTGAAATTAAATAGACCTGCAGTAGCCGCAAGGTCTGAATACTTGTGTCAATGTGGCTTTTTTTTTTTTTAAGATTTAATTTATAGGATAATCATTGTAGAAATATTAAACATGAATTTAAACTACTTAAATTCATGTTTGCCACATATTATAGTAGACATTTTTTAAAAAGGGGTCCCAACATTATCTGGATTAATAACAGTAATTCAGCTCTATACCCTTAGCAGCACACTGGTGGGCTCCACGTTGTGGTGGTGTCCCAAACCGGGATCATAGCATTTTTTGGACATAAGCACATCCGGTTTTAGGACATATCCACAGGCTCCATTGTCCAGGAAACGACCGTCGTTGAGGTCCATGGCCAAGTCCAACGACTGGAAATTAAGAGCCACTAGAGAAAAATAAAGCACATCATTCTTTACAGATGACATTTCTTACAATAATACATGGGAAGTATCATTGAGTGGCGAACATAGAAGCTGTAACATATGCAGGGTAAGATATTTTAAAAGGTAATAGCCAACACTTTGTGCCCAGTCTCACCCTGTGCTGGCTGTGATGTGGAGGCTGTGACTCAGAGCTCAGTGTGAAGAAGATGTGTAAAAACAGTAGCGTGCAACAGCCGAGTGTCAGACACTTTAGGGCTTCGAGACCAGGGCTTTTTCACAGAGTCATGATGTGTATTCATTTAGAGAGGAGTCTCGTTTCATCTTCCTCTGATACACAGAATAATCTTGTGCACAAATTACACGGATGGTCAAAAGAGTGCTGAAGTCACACATTCTACTGGAATGGGGCAATCTGCTGTTTGTGTCCTTGGGAAAAGCGCTATACCCACCATTTCTATGCAAATTGGCAAGAATTCAGTCTGATTGTGGGTTTTGTGGTGGACCTAGTCAAATCTCTTGTGTAGAATGGCACTTGTGATTGTGTTGTTTTGAAAGGGCTTTAAGAGGGAGTGCAAGTGAGGTCACAGCATGGCAGCAGAAGCCAAATGACTGTCAATTGTGCATTATTATTTTAACTCACTAAAAATATAGTTGCATCGGTTGGATTTGATTTTGATTATGTAGTTAGTGTGAGTATGGCCCTAGAAAAGGAGACACTACACAGGACCATACTCCAACCTGCATTGGACTTTTCCACATACTCCCTTTTGACTACTTTAAGATGTCACATTCGTTTGAAATGGGTGTCTGCTTTAAGCGTACCGAGCTGCGCGCCAACGTTCCAGAACTTTTGTGGGTTGTAGTTGGAGGAGGTGGTCCGGGAGCCCGCGGGGTATATCCTGCTGAGGAACCTCTGATTGTGTCGGACAAAGTCTCCACCTGAGAAGAAAGAGAGAGAGAGAGAAAGCAAGAGGTGGGAAGACAGAAAGAGGGACAGCAGCAACACCTAAAGGTCAGTGACACCCCTTAACACATTGATTAATTTGCTTTAAACAAGCGTGATGTTCAGAAAAAACGCCCTCCAGCTACACTTGCAGTCTAAAGTCCCAAAGTTCATGAACCGACAGAAGAACTGGAACCTTAATAAATTGTATTTCTTGTATAATTTCTTAAACCACTATAGATTTAAGTCTGCACTGTGTCACTGCGTTACCTGCGGTCTTCACTAGCTTGCTGGCTTTCTTCTCTGACATAGACGTGTTTTCATAGCAGTTCTGGTTGTCCCTGGAGTGACTGAAGCTGACAAACGTTACCGAGCGCGTATATATGACCAGGTCAGACAGAACCTCCGCCACTGCCTTCTTCTGCTGACCCAAAGGAGCACACACATGCAGCATTACACTCTCTAATTTGACTACGAGATGCCTACATTTTCGCTCAGTCACAAATGACACAAAATCAAACACAACGTCCTCCGAGCATCAAATAATTGTTTTTCATATTGAGATTTTATATAATTCTACTTTCTAAACATTGAAATATTTAGGCCAATGATTTACCTAATATTTCCTTATACCTTCTTCCTAAACAGTAATGCTAACTTCTGCCGTCTATCAGCTTCTAATGTAAACAAAACCTGTTCATCTGTATCCTTTCGATTCTTATTTCGTATTCGTATTTGATGGTGCCCATTTTATTATACGCATGTTTTTTACCCCTATCTGCCGTGTGTAGCCTGACTTACTTTCTTTTTGCGGCCTCTCTGAGTCCGCCTCGGGGACCAGAACATGACTTTGTTCCTGAGTTTTCTGTCCTCTGCCTCCTCGTCTGTCTCCAGCTCCTCCTCTAGCTCATCCTCCTCCTCATTCTCCTCCTCTGCACTGTCCTCCAAGTCCTCCTCCTCGCACCTGCTCTGCTTGAGCTTCTTGTTCTTGATGAGGATCTTGTACTTCAGGTCCTGGAATTACCATGTGTAAGTAGTGCACATCAAGGGACTGGAAATGTGTGGTGAGTCATTCAATTCTGTGCCTACATTTAGTTACCATGGGCACAATTTAAACTATTTCAACAAGCTCTTGATGTTGTCATTTATGTAATATTGTAATTGATGTGTCTCATCTTTCCAGAGGTCAGAGGCCCAATTTCACTGCGGGGTTTCCTAAGACTAAAACACGCGCTCATTGATTATTTATAGACTCTTCCATGTCTTATGTAATTGATGAAGCACAATGAAGTAACCTGATTTAGCACCTCTTTCTTGAGCCCCTTATCTTATGCGCTTATGGCATTTGGAGAGCTCCAGTGGCTCACATACCACATATACACGACACGTACTTGCTTGCTACCGCAGCTCTATACAAATATTCCAGCCTGGCGGTAGAAGGCGGCTCTTTGGGGAACCACAAGACAGGATGTTACCTCTAATGTCGCACTTGACTGTACACACGGGCCAAGTATGCGTAAAATAATTACAGCTCCGCCAACATTTACGGGCCTTTAGCAGCCTGTGCCTCATGTATTACACATATTTGTGTTTCCAAAGGGGCACTTGGCTGTCCACAAAATGATACAGTCCAGCGAACCGCAGCAGAGGTTGCGCTCATGTTGATGTAATTTATGATATGAGATTTAAAATCGTCCCAAGTTGTGTGTTGTTAATGAACTACAGCTTGTGTCTAATCCTGCAATAACTGTGAAAAATTAGCCTGTCATCCTCTCCGCGCTGGTGACGCATTAGTGAACCCCAGCCTATGGTGTAACGTAGTTATTTTGTTTCTGTTTATCCAATTAGGGCATTGTTCAAGTGTGGAGCTGTAGCAAATGTAATGCATGCATTTAGTAAAGATATAGGAAGTTTGGAGACGGGAGGAAAACACGGGGCAGGAGAGCATCTGTGTCAGTATCACCTACATTAAAGGGAGAAAGTGCACAACTTAAGCTGCATATTGAGGACATATAAATGCAACATACACACGCCATAGCTCATTTGAACGCTCAGAACCTACAGAATTAACTCACTGAGATTTGAACTTGTGCTCATTAGGACTTGATTGGAGAGCCTTTTTTAATTATTAGTTTAAAATTGAGAAAGTTTATTTGTTTGTTTTTTTAGGTTTATTGCATTTCCTTTATTAAGTTGTGGCCATGGTTTCTGGCAAACCAGAATGTCTGCTTTCAGATTGAATAACTGACTCAAGATCTAAAAACAACAAAATGTAAGCAATTTATGCTTTTAAATTATGTATATGCAAATATTTGATTAATTGTTCATAAATTCAAATTCAAATAGTTTTCAATTAAATCTATAAGTAGAGTAGAGAGTAAAATAAACCCCCACAAATACTCCACAGGTGGCACATGTGAAACTAAAGCTGTGTGGATTTGATTAAGAATGAGTGACTTAAAAATTTTATGGCTCTAAAATAGCTTTGGTTGTTATCACTTCTACACAAAGAGAAAATTACCAGCATACCTCAATTTTTTGTGTGTGTGTCAATTCACTCTTGATTTTAAAGGTTTTGTTTCATATCTGCAGACATGAAGTTACTGTCAAACTAGGGTTTAAAAAGAACACAATCTAATGATTATGTACGACCGCTACAGGCACTAAGCATAACTCTATTAGTGGCTCTATTAGTTCCACTGGCCATAGTACAACTAGTGATGCTGGTTCTACTGCTTCTTTACCATTACTTACATTACTGAATCACATTTGGCCCTCCTAAAAATAAGCAAAGAAGTAATTTGACAGACTTGGGGAAAAAAAACACTGCTTCATCTTCTGTGGGACTGTTATTCTGTCATGTTAGCGAAGTAAACAAACCACACGGAGCCTAATCGAAACGAACAATTTGTCAAGTGCCCGCGGTTCTACAAAATGACAGGCTCTGCTCAGATCCAACCCCATCAATTAGATTTAGTGCATGCAGGAGAGATTAAAGGGGCTTGTGAATACTGATGTCCATCTACTGTGGTTCCTTCTGGGGAGGACTAATGAGGCCCACTGTGACATGCAAAGAGTCCAGTCCTCTCTTTGTATGATACAGAGCCTATACCAGCACCACTGCCCCCAAAGTATTATCCAGAAATCCACCGTGGTCACTTACATTTGGACTGGGCAGCTCTCCGGTGGTGGGATGATCCAGGGGAGCTGTCAGTAGCTTGTCCCCCAGGATGGACACCAGGTACTGGGCCATGACCTCCTGCTGCTTCTTGGAGCAGTGGTTCTCGAGCGACAGGATGACGGGATAAACAGACACCTAGGAGAAATTAAATCAAAATCATGCTTCGTATGTTATTTTGAAATGCCAAGTAGCCACAACCCAAAAGAAATGTTACCTCTTTACTGTGTATGCAGTTTAATTTACCAAAATACGCTCTTGCCATAAACCACCCCCGATCCTCATAAAATCAAAGATGGCGCACGAGCAAATTTGTGCTTGTGGAGATGGTTTTTAGTGAGACCAGATCACGCTCTATTGGGACTCTTAGTGCCTACAGAGCCAATTCGAGAGCCTCGACTGAGTGGGCCCCGGGGGCGCTTCAGCAGTAACTACGTGGCCCATACTGTCACCTCGAAGGCATGCTGCCCTATGGTGCTGATGACGTCCCTAAACAGGATCTTCGTGGTCAGGGTGTATCCGTGGTACACTGTAGGCTCCTGTTCGGGCCCGTCCCAGCAGTCGATCTCCAGGCAGCGGCAGCCTTTTCTCAGGGCACTGCGCAGACAAACATACTGTACTATTAAACGCCCTCAGTGAAGCAAAACCGCACAAATGCAGTGAGTAAGTAAGTATGCAGTAACTGTTTTACTGCTGCTTCTACGAATGCATGGTGCCACTTGCATTAGCGCTACTGTAAGTCAAAGCACAAACAGAAGAAAACGTTTCTCACAAACATGAATATTTGATTGCAAACATGGCAGTCACATGTACAATTAAGGCTTTATACTGTACTTACATAACCATAACACTGCATCTGTCATGTTCTATAATTAGATCATATTAATAATTAAAATCTCTGAATGTATTACTCCTAAAGGATTACCCAACTGGAAATACACGGTATGTACTTACAAAATCAATGGGATAAAAATAATGAGCAATGGGAAATGATTGCAACGATCACTGTTTCTGTTTCTTCTACCGTAATCTAGTGTTGAGGTTGTATTTTGGTTCTGACACTGCATCTGTATCACTACTCCAACTTCTATCACCTATATTTACTGGTTCTTTTGCTATGCAAGACAGAAGCTCAAATGACAGATTCACACACACAGTTGCTTTGAAGTGCCTTGCTCAACGATTTAACTGAGTTTCTGTAACCATGAGCCACAGCCACCTCAAAAATGGCTTATTGTCAGTTCAAAAATAATATAATATTTGAATGTCTCTTAAATACTATGGCTTTGTTAGTTCAGAATGGGAGTTGCAACAGCTTTCTCATCCTAAGAACTTTACATACTTATTTATAGATGAAAAATGTGCTCAATAATGTAAATAATGTATCTTTGCATGTATTTTTCTCTCCGTGGCTCACTGTGATTATAAGGGGGCCTCTCCTCTAGCTGGTCTTTCATCATTTCGCCACAGCTTCCAGACCAGTGGCTCTGAGGGCTGACCAGAAGAGCTCAGCACTTTTCACTATTCAGGCCATAAATACAGCTCTTCTGCCATCATCAGCCCCTTTTTGTAATCGCTGCCATTGTCCCATAGAGGAGCCACAGTCATTTCCCCATCTGCTCCAGCCACGAGCGAGTCACTGAGAGCGGGGCATCCAGATAAGAGGAGATGATGGACGCTGGTGGAGGAGTGGCAATACAGGAGGGTGTCAGTGAAGTGGCCGCTCAGCGTTAGAAGGGCTGAATCAGAAGTGTTACAATATGTGATAATAGAAGTGCCCCAATTGGAGTAACCTTAATACCCAATTTGCTATTTTGTTTTTTAAAATCAAACTGGATACAACAAGCAACTTTTGAGCAAAAACTGCAGCTGAATCGGTTTTGGACCATTTTGTATTTTTGACAATCTTAAACGGTAAAAATTGTTGAGCAATTATTATTTCCCAAGACATTTAGATTCAATGCCTGTTCAAATCCAATTGAATGTTTTCTATTTAAATGTAAGGAGGCCTTCATTTTGGCCCAATTCGTAGAATACGGCACAGGCACGGCATGGAACGTTTTAAGCAAATATTTAGAGGGCGTACATGACATAGGCATCCAGGTCGCTCTGTCCCACGAGCTGGTCCCCGGTCAGGTAGGTGTTGTGGGAGGAGGAGATGAAGTAGCTGGTGAGCGGCTGGTCCATGTCCTGGTAGACGGCACAATGGGCCTGGTTGAAGACGCTGCAGAGCTTGGACTCCATGTAGCGCAGGAACCCGGTGAACAGCATGCTTCTGTTCTCTCGGGCTGATGGAGCAACACCATTATTTACAACATGGTTTAAAAACGTGTGTGCGTGTGTGATAGCCAAAGCAGTAGTTTGAGAGCAAAGAAGCGTTATGTGACATGGCAGAACTAGAATAAAATGTGATCTACCTCTACAGAGCATTGTTACGAGTCAGGTCTGAGGCAAACCCAGACACTACTTTATTCTATGTATTGGGTGAAATGTTATGCAGTTGGGGGATGGCAATAACAGTTGAGTTGTATTTGAAATGGACCATGTATTTGACCTCCTTACTTTGCTGTGGAAGTTTAACGCAGCATCTGGTCCATTAGACCCACTGATGTGTCTGACTCGTCCATTCTCCCGCCGTCATATATTGTTCGTGCTGCCTTTGGGCTCACATCATCACACTGCTGAGCCCAGACACTTATGTAAGAACTCATTTAGCGTCATTAAGTCTGGGCTAATAGAGTTTTTCCAGTTGTGGTTTTGGCACACAGGCGGAACTATCTTTATATTTTTCATATATATGTGTGTTTTTTTGTTGTTGTTTTTATTCCTATGTCGTGTGTTTGTTTCAGTCCTGACCTTATTCTAATTCTTCAGGAAGTAAAAGCTATACGTAAGCTAAATGTTTAGGCCAGAGACAGTCCTGCTAAAAGGGAATACATGTAGGGAGTATCCGCAAAAATGTGCAATAAGTGTACTTCCTACATCCAGACTATAAGTCGCACTTTTTTTCATAGTTTGGCTGGGGGTGCGGCTTATACTCGGGTGCGACTCATATATAAGAATGTATAATTTCACATGTTTGTTATTTTCATACTGAAAGCTGCGAGAGGGCGCTCTAGGCTTGTGTACCAGTATCTGCAACTCCTGTACCACCAACATTTTTAAAAACCTGTAATCGAGTAGCAGTAAGAGAGTGTGGAGTGAGCGAGAAACTTGTGAAGGACTGGCGAAAAGCGGAGGTTACTCTTACTGCAATAAAGGAAACAAAAAATGCTAATCACAGGCTTAAAAGCTTAGATGGCCACAGTTCGTGGAAAGAGTTTGCAAATGGGTGCTTGAACAACATGATGCCCGGAGAGGCTTGTCAACGGAGCAATTAAGCCTCCAGGCCCAGGTAGTTTGCCATGGCATGTGCGACTTATACTCCGGGGAAACTTATGTTTTTTTCTTCATTGTGCATTTTTTGGCTGGTGCGATTTATACTTTATAATCTGGAAAAGACGGTACTCTCTATCTTTTCTTTGCGTATTATGGCACATAGAGAACATTTTCTGAGATGTCTCTAGTACGTAGTTAACATTGTTCAATCTAACCGGAACCCCTCTCTTACCAGTCTCCTCTATCTCATACATTTCTATGAGGGTCTCGACCTGCTCCTCGGTGGCTGTGGACTCGTGTTGCTCCTCTTGGAGAAACCGGAGCAGGGCGGACACTGACAGCGATTCTGAACCCATGCTGTACATGTAAAAGAGGCCTTGGATATCGGCTCTTCTGGTGGATGCAGGCTTGCTTCTCCACATCCTGAACTGCACAGATAAGACAATCTTATTACATAGTGTTGATTCAGTAAACAGTATTTTCAAGGGTCTTATGATTTTGCCTTTCCTTGTAAATTTGTGCAGTATTTGACTCAACATTAACACAATAGTCCACACCTTTCCAACATGCCATCTACATGCATGCATTAAATACATGCACATAATGTATTGGCAGAAGCAACTTTTTGCCCTGCAGTGATTTGGTTGAGTTGCATCTGATAATCCTCAGACATTCTCTTGCTGACAGTTTGTCGGCATCTCAAAGCACATCACTTTCTCAGCAACAGTGCACAGATATAAAGCTCGGAGGTGCATCTCAGCTTTGACTGGTGCTGACTACCCCTTTACTCAGTATAAGGAGAAATAAGGCAGCCATCTTCTCGACTATGACTTCCATCATGTACTGAGGAAAAGTCTGTGGCGCAGTCTATACATGTCATTTCTCCCTCTGCCAGCGACTCTAAAGTCTCTTCACACCTTTCATCTGGCTGTTGTGCAAGCCCCCTCAGTGCACTCACACAAGCCCATAAGCCTCTGGGTTCTGTGGGGGCGGGGTTTCGCGGTATTATCTGAACTACTCAAAGTTGCACTGACGGCATTCATTAACGTTTAATGCAGTTGAATAATAGCTAAAACCACCGAAAACTTAAGCTGAAGTAGTTTTATGAAGGGGTGGAAACCATCTTTGTATCTAAAGGCTTAAGTAATAACTAAATCACTGTGCTTAAGTTATTTAAATGTCCTTTTAATAAATAAACTTTATTATCTAACGTTATTTTAAAACTTTCTAAACTTTCAAGCTACCATCTTTGAATTATCTAAGGTTTGTGAATGGTACACAATACATACATACATCTAATGTCGTTACACTTGTACTAAAATATTACAAAATAGTATAACATTAGCTACCTGGACTATTTAACGCCACATTAGCGTTAGCGCCATAGCACAGGGACCATTGACTTTGACGTCAACTAGCAATATTTACAAACAGACGTTCTCACCCCAGTTGTTTGGCATGTCTGCATTATTACATTAAATCCACTTACCTCTGATTATGCAAAAGAAAATGTCAGTAAATTGGATTTGTTTCCCAAAGAGGATTACAAAGAAAAGTGAAGCAGGTTATTGTAATCATTAACTAACTTCTAAATTTATATTTTTGACTCGTTTCTAAGGAAGTTGAGGGAGCTGCGTTGCCATGGAGATAAAAACATTCCAACCCTCTGGGGCTGTTGTGAGGGGAGTACTAGGACTGTGATATCTGGATATGTTTTCTCTGTGGGCCCATCCGAGAAGATTAGAAGTCTCCAATCCCTCTGCCATTTTATCAGGTCAAACCTGGAAATGTTATCATTAATGCGACATTGTTCTATGGTGGAAAATCTCATAATTCTTTTTTCTTGCCTCAGGTTTACTGACACAGTATTCAAATACTGGATCATATCAATCCGTCTTCTCATAACGTCATTTTATAATGTCGCAGTCTCTATATGACATTTTCTTTTCTACCCTCATTACCTTACCTTTTAAACTATTTGAATTTGAATATTTTTTGTTTGATACTGTGTTTGAACATTTATAAAAGTTAAGGTCTGCAGTAAATTTTGATTCAAATTCCCTTCCGAAACCCACTTTGTTATAGCCCTATCATCTACTTACCACACAATTGAGAGCGCCATTGTGTCCTTGTGCATGACATGTCACATCACCAATATTGCTTTGATATTTGTGATTTTCTGTCTGGTGGTGGTCTAAAAGAGCAGTGGCACAGCAACAATTTGTGGACACCTATTAAGTGCTTTGGGAAGCTTAAAAAAAAAAATAAAAAAAAAATCCATTACTCACCTTCTCTCTGAGTTGATCCGGCTGGACCTCCCGCTGCGCATGCAAATTTGAGGAGAATTGCTACATCTGAACATGCTTGTTTGTTGCCGGCCTGTAAGAGTGAGATTTTGTTTAAGTTACACCTCAAAATAAGACAGTTTGACAACTAACAGTTGCTACAATGTGCACAACGTAAAGCAGGCTCTAAGCGTATCTAAGGTTTGCCAGCGTTCATTCACTCCACTTATATCAAGGTGGACCTTTTAAGTAAACGAAATAAAACCCAAAGATCAGTGAAGCACAGGCCTACAATCCATTTGACTTGAGCCATTTTAACTTCAGCATGAACATCCTCCGTGGCCCTCTGCGCGGATTTGAATGCTATTGGTTTAAGGTGAACCAGTGGTGCACAACAGTAGTTATTGCCAAGTCACAGGGGAGCAGAGTGTTCCAGTCTGCAGTGGTCTGTGATGGCCGGGCACTGAGCCTGTCAGAAGCATTAGCAGGGCAGGTTTGATGTGATAATTCCCATGCACTGAACAAGGAGCCCCCGTCTCTGCATCACTGCGCCCCTCTGCATGGGCCGCTCCGCTGGACACAAATCCAAACAGCCTGTGTCTGTGCTCTGCAACTGTGTATCAGAGCGGACACACACAGGGTGTTGAATATAGCATTCGGATGTTGAGAGAACAAGTGAATTTACATGGTCGTGAATAGACAAATATTACAATGGTTAGTCTCTTGACCTATTAACCATATCCTATTACAATGGAAAGGGAAAGAGTAGAATTTTTTTGAATGAATAGAATTTTATTGCCTCCCGAGGTAGAAATTCCTCTTTGGCTCACCAAAACGTAAAAACACAAGACTAGGGACAATATAAAAACATGCCCAATAGAAAAGAACCATTCCTGACCCTCAAAAAGGCAGAAGAAGCTTTTTGAGTTGAATCAAGCCTTCTGATTGACCGAAGACATACAGGGCCAACAATACATGAACATGCATCAGGGTTTTGAGAGTTTGGACGAAAATGTCAAATTCTTTAACACAGTCATATAGGCATCAAGTTGGTCCATATACTGTGTACAATAGGAGTTGCACAAATAATTACTTACGGTCATTCTTCACTACTAAACAAGCAACTTCTTATAAAACAGCATGTCCCTCACACACTGCCCGGCGCTAACATGATAAAGAAATAATCACTTAACTTTATTTCCATGGACAATGTATAAACAAACGTTTGCAAAGCGCTATACCCTTTTTCTGTAAAATATGTTACAAGATGTTGTGGGCAACCTCTCCAAACACATTGTTCACTCTCTCTTTGTGCTTACAGTGCATCACAACACCACTCACCAATTCAGCAGCAGAGATGCTTATGTGAAGACTCATTTAGAATAATCTTTGACAGATTTTGTGCTAATGGACGCCACCTGTCTCTTCAAACTCACAACCGTAGGCTTTTACGGCATCTTCAGCTTTCTCTGCAGTGCATGTTGAGCAGAGTGTATTGAGACCAAGACTGAAATAAGTGAGGAAACGCGTCAATATCAAGTAGACGATAAAACTCTGGGAGATCTGACGAACAGACATTTTCAACTTGTAAAAGTACAGTAGGAATCTTCAAAAAATGACTAGAACAAGGATGCTCCATAGCCACATTGAATTTAAGACCTTTGGGCCTACTTTGTTTCTTTCATTAACTTGGCAAGTAAAAGATGAGTCCAAGAGTCTTGGTCGACTGACTTAAGAATTTAAGTTTAAGTTTGCCAACAACAATTCAACCTGAAAAGACAGAGGGCCAGATCTTGTGCCTGGCGCACAATCCTCTAGCGAACTGAGATCTTCCGAGTGGCGGATATGCGTTATTCGCCCCCGCCCACAATTGAGGGGGCGTCACAAGAGGAGGTGACTGCTGGGAGCACCGCTGACGTTCATTTCCTCGTTTACATCGCGCTGCCTTGTGTTCTTCCTTAAACCTTAGGCTCTCACAGGTCAAACTCAAAACGTGATTAACCCCATCGTGAGCTAAACCATGTTCATGTCTTGAGAGAGAAAGAGCTACAGCCGTCCGCTGTGGCGCGGACCGGCCCGTGCTCGGTATAAACGCAAAACAGAACAAATGTTCACCCCCCACAGGCCGAGGAGAGGCCAGGTGAAGGAGGGTCGCAGCACGGCTGGGAAACAGCCAAGTGACTGACTGGGGAGCTTAAGAAGGGAATCCTGGGTGATGAATGGCTGAAGCAAGATGAGCAGCTGTGGTGATTGGCTGACTCAAAGGTGCAGAAACAGAAAGACTCACGGCGAGGCGTCTTTCCAATATTATGGCCCTCGCCTCTGGAACGACCTGCTGGAGGAGCTCAGGACCACAGAGAACGTTCATGTTTTTAAGAGCAGGCTCAAGACCCACCTATTTAGCTTAGCTTTTAACTGACATCTATTTATTTAGTCCTAATGATATATATTGTGTGTGCGCGTGCGCATGCACCTGTTTGTCTGTTTGTTATCTGTAAAGCACTTTGTGATACCTTTCGGTATGAAAAGCGCTTTATAAATACAGTTTGATTTGATTTGATTTTTTTTTTTTCACGTACAGAGGATAAAAAGAGACAGACATAGTCCGCACCCTTTTGAAGAAGGACTCTGGGCCTAAGAAAGGTGCCCCATGTGCACACAGAGACCATTTCTTTGTCACAATAATATTCGCGGCTGGCTTCCTCTTTTCATTCCGTGTTCAGGACTCAGAGACTTTTTTGAATGCTGGTGGTGATTCCTGATGTCAGGGCATAACTACAGAGGTGTGGGAACTAAAGCTACACCGTGCTGCAGCCAAATGATCTGTTGAAATGTGATGAGAAAAGAAATAGAAAAGTTTCACTTTCAAAGGAGCAGTAAAAGGTCAACATGTGGAGTGTGGCCATTTAAACACAAGCTTTGACTGGAATATGACATCTGAATTGAAGAGTTAATTTGTAAACATCGTCTCATGTGTTTTCATGTTAATTTCAGTAACGTTAGTTTAGGTTAGTTTAGAAAAACATGTGATTACAGCCAGAATACTATTGTACTAATTCTGTTTAATACCACAATGTTGGAGCAGAGACATCCCCCACGCATCTAATTTCTGTGACATTTAAAGGTCTCGTACTCCCATTTCCAAACAGTGACAGAGGGAGCTACTTAAGTTTAAACTGTGCTGGTCAATTTCCTCCTTAACTTTCCCTATATATATATATATATATATATATATATATATATATATATATATCCCAATTCTTTGTGGAGATAGGTTTCTAAGCATGTTTCACAACTTTCATTCTAAGCATGTTTGACAACTTTCAGAGGGTAAAGTGGCACAGTAATGTTTAGTCTACTTCCGGGTTTACAATCCCCACAAGTAGTTACGCTTTATTCCCCAAATGTCTGCAACGTGTGATGATGTGCTGTAGACCAAATGGATTTCACTTTACTATGAGGAGAGAAAAAATCAGGTGCAGTCCATTTTGAACTCCGATCTCTGGGCTCTGCATATAAATGTATGAATTTGCCTGCATCAACAATTGAGGCCTACTTGATTAAAAGAGCTGTGAGGGCTCATAAAGTAGCAGGAGTTTCTACTTTCAGACTACTGTCTGCAGCTATGCACAAAATTGCATGTGGGGCAGTCACTTTATCAACAATTGAAAAACGGTGTAATAAAAATGCATTCAAATTCATGCCTGATCATACTGCCTGCTCTTTCACATCTGACACATTGTTATAGCCTGGAGCAAATGACCATCTAAATCAGCATGCGGAGGCACCCGCTCAGCTCTCTATTTTTATTTTCATCTCCGTTGTGGAAAGACAGGCAGCCATGTTGGGCCGGAACAGCATTATTAGTAAGCAGATATCCTCATTCGTAATTTTTCTTGACGATACATCTAGAATCTTATAATGTATTTCTCTCACTCTTTATACAGCTATGTCTTTGTCAAACTGACCTCAACAAGAAGTCATATGTCAAAAGTGTCTTCAACAAGAAAAAATGAGAAACTGTTCTGTTGGAGAAAAAACATTCAAAATGACTCTAAAGCAATAGCTGCTGCAAATTATTGCGTTCTTGTCAAACTTTTTAATTATAGTTGAACCATTGTGCAGGAAAACCCGGCGAATCACCAATCCTCCAAATGTCATCCTGTTTCTGTGCCTTCCTGCCCCAGAATGGCCACAGGAGATTAATTGGCATCTTTTAGCCTCTATGACAGCCAGAGTGATGTGTGGCCAGTGTCTCCAGCACCCGACATGAAAAATTGGATGATTTAGCTTCGTAGCACAAATTTGCTGCCTCTCTGTTAATTCATGCACTCATGGTTTAACCAATAAAAAAGCAACAGACTGCCGCCAATTAACATTTAGTTGGATAGCAGATACAATGATCAAGTTGGAGGTGAATAGTGTGTGGTGCACTGGTGTGAGAATAAATAAGTTCAAGTTGCACTAGATAATGGGGGGTTATTGGCTATTTTTCCATAGCAATTCACCATGTTAAGAACAGTATATTCCCTTCCAAACATTATCAACAGCACCTTTCCCCACTGAAGCATTACATTTAAATAACGTCATTCCCATAGTTTCAGTGCCTGTGAGTGAGAAGTTAGACATTCAGATATTGTGGCAGTTTTCACATTTGAAGCGATGAAGTGTGAGGAGCAAAAAAAATAAATAAATAAATACATGAAAGAAACATTATCCATATGTATGACATAGCACAAGGCTGGAGGTGACTTTGTTGTTGTTGTTTTTTCCTGTCGAGTCGGCTCAAAGCTGCTCAGACTGGCGTAGTGTCAAACAGAATGAATCCAGCCCTTTGCCTGGAGAACCCAAAGAACCCATGGAGTAATTGTTGTGAGGTTAGTGGCAACTTGGGGGCACAGAGAAAGTTGGGGGCTGTTTTCCTGGGGTGCCTGTTCATCTTTGAGAGCATTGTTATAGAAGCTCCCCCCCCCCCCCCCCCCTTGCATTTATGCGCACAATGCGATCACTCATTACATTTTATTGCACTGGCATGACTTGCAGGAATGAGAAAAGAATCGTGCCAACAGTGTTTGCTCTATCAGAAAGTCAACACAGACGCTCTTGTTAATGAGTCTAGGAATGACAATAACATCACGCCATGCAAATGGTTGATTCTGAGCTGAACGTATATTATACATTCGTTGCAGAACAGTTACACACTGCAAAGAAAATAAAAGGGGTTGCAGGGGTTGAAAAGGCACTTATCCAGTTTGCCAAGAATGAATAAGCGTGCAAAATTCTATACCACTGTGACACAAAATCAAATCTGACCTGGGACTAGCTGATCATGATAGACCGACGCGGTTATTAACAGTCTGTGTATTGTCAATGTGAAGATGTGAATAATTACCTGCACGAGCGAGTCACGGCACACAGAGCGTCAGGGCGTCCTGAGCATCCACTCTATACAGCAGGTGAACGCGGCATTAGCCGACATGGACAGGAGGAAGTGGCGTCAAACCCACTCATGCGGATAAAAGGACGCAGAACATCAGATCTGTGTGAACTTGGAGCCACATAGGGCTGAAACAACTGATCGATTATTGAAATAGTCGACAACTATTTTAGTAATCGATTAATCGTTTTCTAGCAAACACAGATTCAAATAGAGCAAACATGTGTTTTTAAAGTTAGGGACTGCAGTGTTTTGTACACTTCACGGATATTTATCCGTCGGTGTCTCATCCAATCAGAAAGCAGAATTAGCGCCAAGAGCCTCCAACAAACATTCACTTCAGCACATCCTCAAGCGGGGCCACTTTAGCTTTATGTGATAAACAAATTTGAAAAATTATAATTTTCATACACCATTCATAGCGAAGCGATTAATCAATAAGTCGTGAAAATAATCAGTAGATTAATCGATTACCAAATAATCGTTAGTTGCAGCCCCAGAGCTACACAACCTCACCTCTCCTACATCATTGAGACACAGGAAACACCGTCTGAACACAGCAGGAAAAAACTATGTGACCGCGAAATACCTGTCAGAGTCGAGGCATTCTGATCAGAGGAATTACGCCTCAAAAAACCGTATGAATACAAACGACACAGATACAATAAAGAACGCACTGGATTAGGAGGCTACAAACCCATGTGGCGCAGGGGCCGTGTGCTGGGGGCTGGGGAGGGGGTATTGAGAAGCCGCTGTTGCCCCCGTAAGGGCGAGGACGAGGTTTGTGTAAAGTGTCAGAGGAAGGTCGTGAAATTATTCCATTGTCACCAAAGCATAAGCAAAGAATCAGGGAACACATTTTCATTCATAATGGAACAGCGCGTGGGGCAAAACTCAGAGATTTTCTGAAAACGGTCTCATTCAGCCATGGGGGCGGGGCTTAAAGGAACAGGCCACCGTTTTCACATACTGAGATATGTTCTTACCTGAGCTTAGACAAGTTGATACGTACCTGTCTGGTCTTTGTGCGTGCCCTCAGTCACGCAAAAAGACCAAAGATGTTGTTAGCATTTGGCCTCTCCCAGTATATTCCTATGGCTCCAAACGGGGTGAAGTTAGAAGCTCAGGGAAGAACATATCTCAGTATGGAAAAACGGTGGCCTGTTCCTTTAAAAGAAGTTCGGCAGAAAGACGTCCTTTGAAGTGTGCAATGTCAGAGCCCAAACTTCTTCTCAGTTGCGGAAATGTCTCTATGACTTCTCTGCAACGTCACTGTTACGTCTCTTTAAGGTCACCTTTGTATCCGACAGGTCTCAGAAATATTGCAGGGATGGCACAGAAACGTCTCACAGGTCGAGGACAATAAATTAAATAGTGTTTGCAACGTCGCTACAGCTGCTTGAAACCGTGCGGAGACCTCTCGGGTCGTTGAAAGCGAACCTGTTCGTTTGCACCTAGACTACCTGGAGACTCGCCTCATCTCCATGGTGACGTCTCGGAGACATCTCTATCCATAGATCTTGCACAATAGCTGTTAGAATGGCGCCTCAGTCTGAACTAATTTACTTGGGAAATGATCGGCTTGACTTCCATTTGAACAGTTACCAGCCCACTGTAAGTTTTCCACAAACTATACAGCAGTAGACGGTATGGAAGTGATGGCTGTTCTTGTGGCAGCTGATGGCAATAGCAGATGCAAGGAAATGTGTTGCCACTGTTTCATATTCACCCGATCAGTGGCAGATTGCTCCTGCTGTGCAGTCCTATGACATAAAGCTTCACAGCCCGATACAAAGTTTGTCATTGTAATATTCAGGCCTTTTCTGGCCTGCACACACAGTTATCCCCTTGTTTCTGTGGCTCTGCGTCCATCTCCAAAGCCCTCACTCCCTCATCGCAGCAGCCAGACGATTAATCAGGTCTTTGTCGTCCGGATGGCTCAACATTGACTGCAGTTGCTTGGCTCAGCAGAATGGTAAAAAACAATAAAGCCAAGCTCGGCCTTTCAAACTGACGGGCGTGCGGACGGAGGGATGGAGGGGTAGAGGAACAGGCAGGAGCGACAGAGGAGGCTGGGATGGCAGTATCTCTTTTCAAACTGTTGGATTTTATCACATGATCTGACAGAAAAGGTTACACTGGCACAGAAAAACAGCACAGGATGCTGTCCACATTACCATAACACAGCGGTGACAAAGCCCACAGCTATGTTAGCAGAGGTCAAATAAGTACTAGCTTAATACTTGTAGTTACTTCAAATTATTCGATTAAGAAGTGGAAGAATATCCAATAAAATATAGTAGTGTTAGCATCAGGCATTGATGAAGACGGCAATCCGGGTATTTATGACGTATCCCCCTAGTTACGACATCCGCCATATTGGCGTCGTAGAAGCTGTTGCAGTAATTCCTATGGGTTTCCGTGCAGCAAACGCACAAAAATGGTATTTAGAGGCAGGTTGCACCAAAGAAAATCACATGAACTGTGGTAGTTTCTAACCAGAAATAACAGTCCTGTCCTGGTCAATATGCAGATTTGCAGGCATGACTTCAACTGAGGTAAGAAACGTAACTGTTTTGTAAGATATTTGGACCAAATCAGTATGAGTGAATATTTTCCAAGATGCGATACTTGAGCAAATGCAGCAAAGTGAATCGAGTGAAAAAGCCAAGTAGATAAACGAATAATTGACGTTTGAAGGAGAAAAAAAATAAAAAATTATACTTTGTATGCATAAACGTAGGCCTAATTGTAATAATAAAATAATTCCACTGGTAGAAATGCTACTAGGAAAAGCCTAAATCGTTTCTTCAATTCGCTGGGCAGAAAGTAAGTGTAGCTAACTCGTAAACTATATTGTAAATGGCATATGTCCACTTTTTGTACCCGTTTCACTATTTATAAATTTGTGAACAGTCATGCTTATTTTGCGGCCAAGAAAAGAGTCCCTTTAACGTGTCTAAAGTCCAATGCTTTTCAATGGGAGACTAGCGGCTATATGGAGGTACTACAGCAATGGCGCAGCAATGGCTTCACTGTAATAATGGATGAAATAGATATTAAATAGATATTTTATTTTGTGATATTCATCATGTCAAAGTAGGTGGTATGTGACTTGTCTCCTAAAGCTTCAGGGGGTACACAGCTCCAAAACGTTTGGGAACCACTGGCCAAGCTATTTTTTGTGACACAGTCTATCTGGTCCTAACTGGTCCTTCCTCCTCACTGAAACAGAGAAAGAGATCGGGGTCACAGGGGAAAGAGATGCAGATGTCCCGCCTCAGGTTGACAGCAAAAAAGTGAGAGAGAATCACAAAGAAGACAGGGTGAGAGAAAGTGCAGCTGGCATCCATGGCGTCTCACTAAAGTTTCTTTCAAAGTTTGACACAGTCAGTCCAGGTCCAGTCCTTAATAGTCCTGGTTTTGTCCTGTAGTCTCACTCAGTTTAGTCTTGTAGTCCTGGTATAGTCCAAGTAAAATTCCTAGTTGTAAACTTGTTAAGAAAAAATGGCAATAAAACCAATTCTGATTTAGTCCTAGTGTCAATCAGTCCAGGCCTAGACAACAATGTTGTTGTTTGTTTTGAAATAGTTGTTTAAATAAAGCTTTATACTAAAGTTAAATACAATTTGTTTAATCTGAGAGTGAGTGAGCTTGAGAGGTGAGGGTTGATGCCCATGTTAATGAAGAAGTTTTTCTATAGTTTGTAGCTGTTAGTCAGTAAAGCTGTAATATACAGGAAAATAATAATAATGCATTAGTCTTATATAGTGCTTTTTCAGACGCTCAAAGTTGCTTTACAATTTTGTGCATTATTCATTCATTCCATACTTGGTGGTGGTAAGCTACTATTGTGACCACAGCTGCCCTGGGGTAGACTGACGGAAGCGAGGCAACCAGTCTCGTGCGATCTGCACGTCCAAGCACTCACTCACTACATTCACTCAGGCTTCCTGCTGTTCCCAAACGGCCTCCAAAAGTGCAACAAAAAGCAATTTTTGAAAACAGTAAAGCATGAGATGAAAGTGTTTTTGATCACTTAAAATACAGGAAATTACATCTGAATCTTTAAAAAAAATCCCGAGGAAGGACCCCAAGGCCCCCCTGTTTCAAGAATGATCTGGACCTCACTATTTTTTAAATCCTGGCTACAGCCCTGTTTCCTGTTTTGGCATTTTTGACGGTAATTTGTTTGTTGTGGGAAAAGTTTTTAATCTATCATCTATACACGTTTGTTTTCAAATTGAGAATATTTTACCTCTCACCACAATAGACCTGGCAACTAACCATACATTTGATGACTGTGAGGCCAGAATTTTAGCCAAGAAGAAAAGATGTTTTGAGAGAGATGTGATGGAGGCGAAATATGTCAAAACTGAACCGGTCGCATCAGATCTCAATCACAGAAAAAAGACCCTGATCATGCAAATAAGTAAAACGCAAGTGAACCAACAACCTTTGGTGTGGCTCAGAATAATGGTTATATGATTGTGTGAAATTGACAGGGTGGGGCTATGGCAACTCTTACTCCCCACACAGAGTCTGATTATCAGAGGATGAATAGTAAGCGTGAAAGCCTTACGGATGAGAAGAAGAAGAACTTTATTTGTACAGCGCTATTCACAGACGTAGTGACGAAGCGCTTTACATGAGACAATTTTACATTCACTCCACACTCGGTGGTGTTCAGTTTCCCGTGGGGGAGACTGAAAGAAGTGCTGTCGAGATTGCACACATCTGCGCCAACGGTTCCTCTGACCCCCACGTGCACACATCATTCATCCTAGCTTCTTTATACATGAGTTTAGTGGTAGGGGAAACTGGAGTACCCAGAGGAAACCTACCCAGACACGGGGAAAACATGCAAACTCCACACAGAAAGGTCCCGTCCAGGTGGGAATCGAACCCAGGACCTTCTAGCTGTGAAGCACAAGCGCTAACCGCTGTCGACTCAGCCCAGTAGATGATTTTGACAAACGTTCTTACAATGGATACAGTAACTCCTGGGCGACTGAGAGATTACACAAACTCTCATTCAGGAGGCTTTGTCAGGTTAGAATGCGAAGTGAAACGTCTTCGACTCAAAATACAACAAAGTGACTACATATAAAATATTATCATTTCTTCTCTGTTTAAAAATGCTTTTGGTGGAAACATGTGATAGTTCGAGTCCAGTGGGAGATTCAGTAGCATTGGTTAAAGAAGCACTAAAAAGCTAAAGCACTTCTAATCTGATCGAACTTGACTTTGAAAGTATATATTTTTAGGCCCATAGGCTTTAGTAAACTTGGACAGCACAGTGTGAAAGGGGCAAATAGTGGAGAGAGACTTTCAGCAAATTGTCAGAGCCGGATATCAATCCCACAATGAGGAGAGAACTGTGTTAACCACTGGATCTTAACAATCAGACTGCATCGGCTGCACAAATTTCGTATTTTTGGCTTGTCATGATTGTAGGAAGAAAAGTATATCCAAAAGTAATTGCTGCAGCACCAGAACCAATAATGGTAAAATTAGGCATTAGGGGTTGGAGCTGTTGTATAAATAATGTGTATTAAGCGTTCCAAGTATGTTAGTGATCTTTCCAATTCTGGTATGTGCACCTTTGCTTTATGTTCGGCCTTTAAATTGTACATCACCAGCCTAGTCCATTGAAGTCTCTCTCACCTGACACATCTTGACTCAGAGTAGCCAACACAAAGAAGCCTATTGTCACTGCACACAGGTACCGCCGTTCTGACTGATGTCCGAGTTTAAGCCGCTGCAGGATTGGGTGTCTGTCTTGGAGCTTTTAGGTAATCCTAAATGTCTCTTTACATGCCAGACGAGTTGCATCACCTTTGCACAAGTTTCTGCTTCACTCCTCTGCGTCCAATGTTTTGAGTGTGCAACACCGACGTCTGCACAGCTCAATCAGTGTTTACACAAACTGCCCACGTGTTTCTCAGCTGGCACTAAGAAGAGATCACAGAGGATTACAATTCATAAAGTTTGAGAAGGAAAACAGGAGACATGAATAATCAGTAAGAATATACTATATCATTGTTGACAAGCTCGTCATGTCAAAGCCCTGATAAATGGAGCACAAGGAAGCAGATCTGATAAAAATAAAAGCCTTTTCATGCCAAATGATTGTGAATTACAGAACAATACACTCACACTGGGCTGTGGTGTTCAAATGGTGGGCAGGTGTTCATGTCAGTATTTTTTCTTTTTCTTTACACATGTACACACATGATGAAAGTCTAGGTTATGACCCAACTTTAGTGGTTTTGTGTTTTTGTGGGTTAAACAAAATTCCTGTTAATTGAATCAGAGCCATGTAAACTCTGTTTGCCTAAAGTATTGCCTAATTCTTAATAAACATCTCTATTTCAAATGACAAATCTTCAAAGAGCAAAACATTGGAAATTACAGCCGTGCATCATGTTTGCAGTTTTTAGGCAGATTTTGAGTTGCTATTGAATGGATTTAGCTGTTATCTGATACATGGCTGAATTTACTTTTAGATTCATTGCACAACATAATTTTCTCTCTCCTTTGGAAGAAGTAAATAATTACACCTTCTAAAATACAAAGTCTGAACGTGAACCTTTACCACGAGCAAATAAAAGTTCATCCAGCAGCCGCCTGTCACTCGGAGCTGACACAGATGGGATCAGAAAAGCCTGGTTTTCACAACGAGGCAGGTAGAGTGCTATGCACAGGGCACCACTATTTTTGCCACAGGGAAGAATCAGATCAAATTAAAACAACACGGTCTAGTGGTAACTACCATGCATGTGTGAATGTATCAAAGAGTTATTTAAAGAACATGGGGGAAAACAAGATGCAAGCTTCGGAAACACTGTTAAGTCGATAACCTAACTTACGTTTGAAAAATGTGTAGCAGGAATGGAAAGCAGCGCAATTTCTCATCAATCTTTATATAACTACAGTAGTTTGGACAGACTTCAGTAAGAGATTGTAGTGTATCTAAACATTATTATGGTAAAAACAATAGCATTGCTACCTGTTGCAGAAAAAGGTTTCAGATACTATACAGAGTGTTGTAATGTCAGTTTTCTGTTGATTTAAACATGTAGAGTGACTTTATGTAAATACAGCGTAAACATCTTGGAGGATATTATGTTCGCCTCACAATGGAACCCCATCAGCTCTCGGCAAAGGCATATAAATATAAAAGCGTGCCAGTCTGTTTGCATTTCGCTTTCAGGTATTTGCAATGGAAGAGAGAGTGTGACACTACTTTCACCCGTTCCCCTCAGGTAAAAGCTGTTTTGATAGTTCCTCTTTTGTCACAGGTTTCTAAATAACCGATTAATTATACCAGACTGGTCCAATGCAAGTCATTTAGTCTGGACAAATTGTTATTATTGAATTACATAATGACAATTGTGTGAAGAAACTGACGATGTCAAATTTCATTCAAAATGAGATACATTATGAGGGCGTTAAGGATTAAAGAGGGTTAGTATTTTCATATTTAGAAAAAATAAATAAATACAATCAATATCTTCACATTTTGGTTGTTTGACCCAATTTTTCTTTCATTTCAAATGAGCTTTGGTCCAGAGAGGACAACAACATTTTTTGAATTATTTCCAATGTCCACCACTTCTATAGATCTAAAAGTGTTCATGTTTGGTAGCAAAGATACTTTTTGTAGTAAACAAGGTTAGCTAAACCCCCAGCTGCTGCTGATGAGCGTGACATCTCATCAGCCGGCCTGTATTTAAGATAAGCGCTGGATCAATATATATTGATTGGGGTTAGCTGATACCACCCCCTCTCTGCCTGAGCCTGACTGTTCCGCCAGAGAAAGCAGATGGTGCACAAATGCCCTCCACGAACGGGACAGGACTCCACTGTCTAAAGCACTGCCAACAGACAAATTTAGACTTTGATGATGCCACAGAAAGACAATTTTGTCATCCAATCTTTCGCATTTATTCTAAACTCTGTGTTATCAGCCTACATGATTACATATAGTTTGTATCCACAAACTATGAGTACATATATGTATATATACATCAGTGTTCAAGTAAAATGCATATACAACTATTACTCATGGTGGTGTTTAAACTACAACTGAAAGACAATTACTTAATAAATGACACACTGACACAATTCATTTTATAATAAATAAATACATTATTTTCCACAATAATCACCAACCACAAAAATAACCCAAAGGTCCTATTCTCAACAATAGAAAATGTTTTAAATCCTGATTTTAACAGACCTCCTTTAAACCCCACAGACGCTGTAAGGCGTTTGCAGACCAGGGGAAAGATAGACACTATCAGATGTAATATTTGATCTAACCAAAGTAACACGGCTTTAAATACATCTGGTTGTCTATTTGTTCCAAAAGAAACACTGCACAGTTTTGTCCAGGTTAATGCTGAGATGCTTGATAAAGTTTTCTCCTCAGTGAGGCCCACCACATGTCTTAGACAACCCCGTTTTTTAAAACATTGCATTGAGTTGCCTTGTGTACGAAATGCACGGTATAAATAAAGTTGCCTTGCCTTGCCTTGCCTTGTATGAATTCTTTAAAGACGAACTTTTACACATGAAAAATTGCTCTCTTCAGACGGGGGTCTTCCCTGCTGCCTTTAAGGGGGCGGTGGTGAGGCCCCCGCTGAAGAAGACCAATTTGGACTGTAATAATTTTTATTACAACTTTAGACCGGTATCCAAGTACCAGTTTTAAGGAAAATCTTAGAAAAACTTGTCTTTATCCAACTTAATGATTTTATAAATGCACATAACGTCCTTGAGACATTCCAGTCTGGCTTTAGGGCAAACCACAGCACAGAGACGGCCCTTTTAAAGATCTTAAATCATCTTAGATTAAATGATGACTCACAGAAGGTCACAGTGTTGATCCTACTGGATCTGAGCTCCGCTTTTGATACAGTCGACCACACTATTCTTTTAACTCGTTTAAAACACATCGGCCTCTCTGGTGCTGTCCACAAATGGTTTACATCCTACCTCACAGACAGGACATTCATGGTAAGTGTGGATACTTGCTCCTCTAAGGTCCATAGTGGTGTGCCCCAGGGTTCGATTTTAGGCCTAGTGCTTTTTAACCTGTATATGCTCCCTCTTGGTGATGTCATCAGGAAACATGGAGTCAACTTTCATAGTTACGCTGATGATACACAGTTGTACATCTCCATGTCTCCTGATGACACCAGGCCAATGGATGCACTTTTTAACTGCATTTTAGATATCAAATCCTGGATGGCAGAAAACTTTCTCCAGCTTAACCAGGACAAAACTGAAGTTTTAGTCATCGGTCCTAAGGCCGAGAGAGAGAAACTTTTACCCAAACTAAATTCATTGTCTTTTAATCCTTCCCCACAGGTGAAGAACCTGGGTGTGATTTTTGACTCAGAGCTGACTTTTATTCCACACATTAAGAATATCACAAAGATAGGTTTTTACCATCTAAAGAACATAGCCAGAGTCCGTCCCATTCTCTCCCGGGCCAACACGGAAACGCTAATGCATGCTTTTATCACCAGTCGTATCGACTACTGTAATGCCCTGCTTTCTGGTCTTCCCAAAAAGAGTATCTCTGGTTTACAACTTTACAAAATTCAGCAGCTTGTGTCCTGATGAAGACCAGGAAGCGGGACCACATTACACCGGTTTTGGAGCCGCTGCATTGGCTCCCCGTGTGTTTCAGGATCGATTTTAAAGTTATTTTAATGTTTTTTAAATGTCTTAATGGTCTTGGTCCTTCTTATCTTTCAGAACTGCTTTTACCTAATGAACCTTCACGGCCCCTTCGTTCCTCCGGCAGGGGTCTCCTAGTTATTCCTAAAGTCAACAGAAAGACTCACGGCGAGGCGTCTTTCCAATATTATGGCCCTCGCCTCTGGAACGACCTGCCGGAGGAGCTCAGGACCGCAGAGACCTTTAATGTGTTTAAGAGCAGGCTCAAGACCCACCTTTTTAGCTTAGCTTTTAACTGACATCTATTTATTTAGTCCTAATTATATATTTTGTGTGTGTATGTGTGCGCGTGCACCTGTTTGTCTGTTTGTTATCTGTAAAGCACTTTATGATACCTTTCGGTATGAAAAGTGCTTTATAAATAAAGTTTGATTTGATTGTTTGATTTTCAGACTTTGACAAAAAGTGGTTGGTGGTGGTTGGAGGGTCCGTAAGCACAGCTGCACTTCTGTCGGTCTACCCTAAGGGGTCTGTGCCTACATACATAATGACCACCACCAAGTATGGAGTGAATGATAACTTGTCCCTTGTGTATCCCTTTGGGCGGCTTGTGCTAGTGCTATACAAATAACATTCCCTTCCCTGACAATCCCAACAGTTTGCCTAAGGTCCATCGTTGCAAACAGGCCAAGGACAATCTGTGACTCCAACAAACAAATAATCCATGAATACATTTATTCAAGTGAATGGATGTATTGTTCATAAAATTTGATCAGACATTTTTTTCTATTAACTGTAGGGAGAAGATCTTTCATTACGTTAAGTGACTTTTTATATGTCTGAAGGAGGCACCGTAAACACCCGAACGTCAATGTAGCTCACTTATGCTTACTGGAGCTTATCGAGAGGAAATGAGCTCAGATTTCCCACAAGTTCTCACTCCCCCTCATTGATTCACTTCTAATTTATCAGGCCCTTTTACAGTTGCTGACAAGGGTCATCTGCCATATGGTTAAAGCAAGTATTTATGTGATGAGTTGCTGTGTAGTGCATGCTACTGAAGAGTACCTTGAAGAGAACATTACAAACCTAGCAGGGATAGGGACTACTGCCTTTTCAACATGAACGCTATATCCAGTTTCTTTTTGAGATTAGATACACATACTGAAGTAACTTGGCAGTGTTCTTGCGAAAGTATGACACAAATGCGCTCTAGTTCCCCCTTTTGTGAGACCGACTCCACTCAACTCGAGCTCATCTCAGGTCTCACAGAATAAATGACAGCATGTCATAGCTGTATAATGAGATGATTTGGGCCTGATTCCTGGCAGTGTCTTCATAAATCACACTCATTCATCCACTTGGAGAGCTGACGACACCTCTGCCCGCTGAGGAAGTCGTCATTCCACAAACTAATAAGAGTCAATGAGTTCTCATCCTAAAAACAGGCAAAGGTTTACGTGCAAAAGTACTGCTAAAATTTCATTTTGCGCACCACTACTAATTGTACTGTACTGTACTGTTACTACTACTGCTACTCTGGATCCAGCCAAAAGTGTTACTGACACTATGATGAAACGTCTGATTAGCTACATAGAGTGACCTTGGATATTTAAACTCCGGGCGTGTAATAGCTGCACAGGTGTTCATACATAAAGATGACCATCAGTGCTGTGGGCACCTTGTATTGTCAAAGAGATACCCCGGCCCGAGCTCAAGGGAATGGATGCACACAACTCTAAAAAGCGTCCTAAATATTTGTTAAGAATCATTTGATCATGAATTTGGAATAGATGCCAGTTTAGCTACTGAGTATAATGGGACAGAATCTTTAAAAATGCATATCTCTGTCTTGGTTGAGCATACACAGGGTTTGGGGAAATAATTACCACAATATTAAGTATGGCTTGTAACATTTTTAATCATGATAAGCATATAGAGGGACAACGGCACCATTTATCCAGCTGTTCACTTGGTGTGAGCTGGTTTTGCTGGGAATTGAATAGCTCTCCCAGAGGAATGCTTGTACATAAAATGTTCTTTGAATGGATCATCTTATTCAGCTGGTCACATGACCCCACTGGCCTCTGTCCCATGTCGGTCACTGCGCTGTTGTTCCCATCAGACACAGGAAGTCCTTCACACAGTTGAATTATGGAAGATTATACTCCAATATCAGTCTCAATTCCAAAACAACAACAAAAAGGGTGTACTTTATTCTCCCTGTGAGGCCATGTGTTCTCTGCATTTGACCCATCACAGTAGTGGGCAGCAATAGTGCAGTACCCGGGGACCATAGAAATAGAGAATAGTAGAAGTTGTAGTTGTATTAGTAGTTTTTATTTATTTATACATTTAGCACTTTAAAGTAGCCATTTAAAGAAATAAAAAAAGAATGAACATAAACAAAATTAACAATAATAGCATGGGCATGGTAGAAGCAAAGTAGGCTTATAACAACACCACTCCCAAGTAAACAATGAAATACGAATCACAGCAACTTCAAGCCATGCCAAGTCACTATATGGTCAAAATACCAAGTCAAATACAAATACAACGTGTCAAATCTACAATGCTCATACAATCATTTCCTTGATTGTGTCATTCCTCACTACTCCCCATTTACAGTACATTAGTAACATAATTCGAGAGAGAATTCATGATGGCAACTCAGTCTTCTCAGACAAAACATGCTCCAAAAAAAGGACAAAAAGGCTGGAAACTTCGCCCCCGTGAGGCAGGCTGGGCAGTGACATGTCTCCACAGTGCTCCAGGGCCTGTCAATCAAAACCCAAAGCTAAGATTTTAAAAATGCATACAACAAAATCCAGTTGGGTTAAAAATGTGACGTTACGGGAGAAAACTGTATATCTACAAACAATAATAGTCTTTGAGGCCATGCTAATATGTTTCCATATTATAGCGAACCTCCTGGAGTCGCCCCTTGCAACTAGATGTTGTTGACTAGATGGTGTTGCAGCAAAGTCAGCACGCCGCCATGAGGACCAAAAAGAAGTGCTTTCCTCTGCCATTGCCGGGAACCAGCTCCAGACCATGAGCTAAGCTAATGCTGAAAATAAATGGGTGGAGATAGTAATTATCGTTCCTTGTAGAATTGATATGTGAAAATCTTGCATGGTAAATGGTCTCAAATTACCAAGCATTAAGCATTCCCACCTCTAATTGGTTAGTCAAAGCGCACTCAGCCATTCACAGACCAGAGTACACAAACAACAAAGGCAAGGTGGGTTTAGTGTCATGCCAAAGAACAACATGGCAGTATGCACTGGTGGACCATTCGAGCCATCTTCTCTAATTCAAAAGCTACATCTCTGTGCGTTCTCAGTGAATGATTTTAGTTCCACTTGCCTGGCTTTATTAACACTGTACATCAGACATGACACTCCCTGCATTGTAAATTCACCCTGCGCTCCCAAAAGTGCCCAATGATCTATATCTCCTTTTAAAACCCCACTTTCATTTCAGCACCGCCTCCAGTCCCACCCAATAACTGATCTATAATGTGCTACTTAAGCATAAAGACTCAGGACGGGGGCACAACGCTGCACTCTTGGAGATGAAAGCGGGCGGTGCCATGTGTCCGGATGTGTGATGTCAGCACTTGTGCACTAAAGCATTGGAGAGACTTAGAGCGTACGCGTGTGCAGTGCAGCAGAGTAGCTCAAACTGATTAATGACCAACTTAATCAATTACCTAAATACTTCTGTGAGGCCGTGGGGGAAGAGAGACACAGCCAATAGGGTACCCCCCCAGTTCTGCTATGTGTCTATGCATTTACTGTAATAAGAAAAGTTTACTAGTTGATAGAAGCTGGAAGAAAGAAGATTTTTTATTATTTATGCTCAAGACACGTTACACATGCACACATGATCATGGACGCACACATTTAAATACGACATAAAAAACCTAAAACGGTCACTTCTCATTACAGATCTACTATTTAGACATGTACAAAGCTTTATGCAACAAAAGTAGCTCCATACTTGACTCCAACTTGCAAAATTCGGACCCCTGGGTACGATCCAGGTGCATGATGAAATGCTTGTATTTTATGCTGTTTATTGGCTGAAATGTTTTAATCTTACGTTTTACGTTTGACAACGTATAGTTTTCAAACCAAGGAGCCACATTTTGGACATTCACTTTAGTCTCTCTATTAAACTTGACAAGATCATATTATGAGGAAGCTAAATGTTATTTTACATAGGCCAAGCAGAATAATGCAAGCAGCAGCTGTTACGCCCTTTTCCATGACATAGTTAAGTCCTTTTATTCAAATTCTGTGTGAAGTGCAGCACAGCCAGCCCTTGTCACATGAATAAGCCCGCATTTATAACATATGCGGTGATGTTTTTCTTTACATTTTGACTATGAATGCTTTCTCAGAGCGACACAGCTCCACTGCGTTTCCTTTCACTCACCGCTGACTCCGGCACTAAAAAACCATCCTCTAATTACCAAATGGAGAAGGCACTTATTCAGTCGTAATGACACATATCAGAGGCGGAAATCTCATAAAACACGGGGCTCAGAAAAACGCTTTAGACCCTGTAGGACTGTGGGAGCGATGAGGTCATCACAGTGTGGCAGACAGAGAGGCGTTTCCATCCCCGCCGTGAGTAGCACTGATTCAATGAAATGATTCACAAGAGGCTGGTGAAAACTACAGACTTTCTCAGGCACCTCCCCCCCCCATTTCAAAACTTAGTGAGCCTTTTATAAACAATTTGGCTGGCTATGAGGAGTAGTCTCATAGGTTTCGGTAGCCACAATATATTATTTTCTATGGAAAGTTGCTTTTTCTAAGGAAAAAGTTTGTTAATGACAGGATGTCAAGATGTTATTGCAACTGACAAAAAAAACGTGTGGAAAAACATTAGCTAGTACTGTATTATTAGTGTATTGTATTTATTGTACCAATCAATAAACAATCAAAAGTTGTTTACCTTAATAAATCCTTTTCGTAGTCCCTCTGGTCCCATCCTACAAGTGTTATTGGGATGATTGGGGGGTCTTTCATCTCCCCCTGGTGTCTCTGGCCAGAAAACAACAATTGCAACTTTCCTGCCTCAGGGTCGGAGCCACCAATACACACAAATGGAATCATGAAGAAGGAGCTAACAGGCTAACGGGCAAAGCTAACTGCGGGCTAGCGCCACTTAAACAGTATTTACAGCCAAGTTTGAGTGAAAAAAAATATCTCCATTGTGTAATTGGATGTACAATATCCCTCTGTCCCTTTGTCTTTTCTGTCAGCGTAGTATTTACTCTCACGGACAATTAATGAGTAAAAAAACGCAACATGCTACAACACCTGCAGTGTCGCTTATGGCCTCTAGGGGCATGAGTTACTTAGTTCTGCTTTAAAGGTCCTATATGCTTTATTTGCATTTTTTACAAGTACTTTAAACTATTAGCCTTGATTTTTTTGTGGTATAACTTATAATAATGTAAGCGTCTAGAAAATACCTATACTTATTCAAATGTAGTCAAATGCAGTTATACCAAATACCAGAAGAGGGCACATTTTTTAATCTTCTACACCAGTGATCATAGCAGAAATGTAGGTAGGTACTAAAACTCAAACTAACATCATGGCCAAAAGTCTCCCCCTGCTCTCCTATCATTCTATTTTTCATTTTTCATGCTGCCTTCTTACAAAATAAGTGAAAAAGAAGTGTTGTTTTCATATTAGGACCTCATGGATGCGATGTGCACTCTGCCAGGTGACCTATATGTGTTTAAAGGCAGCCCTATGCCGCTACAACTGAATTAGTGGTGATTTTTTTTCCAGAGCTGCCTGTTAGCCCCACATGCTGACTGGACTGGTCATAATAGCAGCCCTGGCTTGTGGTTTATGCAGCATGCCTGTCATATGATAATATGTGTTGAAAGAAGAGCAGATTACATCACCTTGTTTACCTAGGATTGGCGTAAACACGATTGCACTATTGGCCATATACTAAGTGCTTTCATTTCAATTATCCAACCGCGAAAGACGCAGGCCTACAGAGAGGTCTTCTTCACATATTGTGAGTGGCTCCTCTGGGAGTTACCTAGCGCAGACAGACACCAGGGCTATTGCTGAGCTGGCAGCGGAACAAAGCTCTGGAACAGCTGCTTGATAATGTGCAACCATTAATTACAGAGAGATGCCTCCAGTCTGCCCTGTGTCTTTGCGCCGAGACAACCCCCGGCCTCTTCGGGTAAAGCAATTAAGTAAGAAGACGTTTCACATCATTGACCACAATTCACAACAGTCTACAAAACATATTACTCCATATATGTGCAGTCTACTTCTGAGACTTTCCTATTACGTTCTTCCCATTAACTTTAAACCAAGCTTCCATTGTTACTTTGCCATTACAAATTATTCTAATTGTGTGTGCTGTGATCTGCAATGCTGATCCCAATGACCTTCCAGACCTAATCTTCTGCTCTATTAATTGAGCTTCGGCCTGCGCCTGGATTCAAAGATGTATGACCAAAACTTCTTATACAGAGTTAACAAAACAGTGTAAATAAATAGTCTGTATTTATACTGTCTCAAATAACAAGAAGCCTCAAGCGTGAAGTTCTACTATGTCTTTCATAACTCTTTCTTTTTGGGACACACAAAACGACATGGAGCAAAATACAAATGCACAGCCACGGGAATGGAGTGTAACACTTATCAGCCGGAGCTTAAGTGGAGACTGACATTTATTGAATGCCAGAGATTTGGGACCAAACGATAAAAGGTTTGAATAAATCTGCCCAGTATTTGGCTTGTTCTTCCTGCCATGAAACAAAGTGCTTTAGTCATTCCTGCTGGTGGCCGCTAATCTGACTGGTGCTTTGGATGCTGCAGATAAATTATGGAGGCTTATTCGGTGTTACTCACCTTGGCAACTGTCGGCTGCAGGGGAGAAATGTGCTGGAGATGGACGATCAGAGTTTTGGACTGGAGTCGTTATTTGTTAGGGTCAGACTTGTCTCTTCTAACAAGTTAGTGATGTCTCGGATTAAGAGTCAGACTTGTGAATAGTAGCATGGACTGATTGAAAGCCTGTGCAGAAAAAAGTATTATTATTGTTATGAAAAAGGCTATAAAACAATAATTAATAATTATTTCAAATTATCGCAATGAGTAAAGGGGTAAATTATATTAAATTGAATTCTGGAATTTTGCATTCTTATAGGAGGAATATAACTCAATATAACCATGAAAATAGACTATAAAATCCTTCACCTTATCACCTACTGAGGTACAATTGGTTTACAACTGCCCTACATTTTTTACTTTGATTTGGAAACTTGGACAATTCACTAACTCGAAACCGAGACAGCCAAGATACTGCTACCGTTCTGGCTGACCACACATGAACTAACGTGAATGATACTAATGGGAATGATTTAGTCCTATACAGTAATCTGAGAAACAGTAATCAGCCTCTTTTCGAATCCCACAGGTGCACAAGCACATACAGGTAGCTCTCTCAGGCTCTAATCCAATCGTTTCCACTCCGCCGGGCCCTATTAATGGGACGAAAGCTAAGTACTGAGCAGAGCCTCTAAATGCTTTTCAAGATCCCTTTTTGAACCGTGTTGCAACATGACTGAACATTTAAAAGTGTCAGCAACCTTTAATGGATAATTAATGGTGCATACAGAGCCACATAGTCTTATGTTTGTCTATGTAATGATACTATAATTGTCACAAATGAGTGAACAGAATACAAAACTAAAATTATATTCCTTTCTTGCATGTGATCTGTTTGTAAAATTGAAATGGACTTTTCGGCAAAATAGTTTTTTCTTAGTGTTTGGCTTCAATCTTTTTTTGTATTACATTTTTTCTGAAGTGTCATTGACTGATAAACACCTAATAATCCTATTTCCCCCCCTCTCACTTAAAGGGGTAAAGTTGTATCTTTGTGTAGCAGTAGATTTCTGTCAGTAACATAACTTACACTAATATGGGACATTGGGAAATATTATTTTGAGAAGCCAGGAAGTAGGTATAAACACAAAACAAAGACTCCAGTGTTAGTGTCATCTGACCAGGTGATCGCTAAAGCTCCCCCTCCTCTATTGCTTCTCCCAATAGAGCGCATTAGCCTGCCTACCTGACCATGTGGGAGATGCGCTTATGCCTCCCACTGCCGCCCCCAGCCTCCTAAAAAACACAGCGCTGCACATGTATCCACAGCACAATGCAACATGATGCCCACAAACAGCCAGGCGCAGCGGTGTTAGATGTCTCTCTTTGTGTGATGTAAAAGGCTGATGCGGCAGATTCTCCTCACAATGACACCGGGGTGGAGACCAGGGAGACCTACAGTTGAAATAGTGATCATTAGTACAATCTATGTGTTTGTGACTGTCTTTTGATGTCACGTCCAGACGGTGCTGCGGGGAAGACTGAAAAAAAACAAGTAATGGGTTCCCATGGGGGGGCATGAACAACTGAGGCCCCCATTGACTCATCTGGTCTATAGGGATTAGGATCTGTGCATGCATTTTTGGTAATGCTTATTCTGATTGGTTAAAAAGGTTTGTCCCATTATAATTGACAAACTCTGTTTTGTGATAGTAGTCACACTAAAGCACATTTCTGGCGAGATATTGACCGATGAAAAACATGCATAATGCACAAAGGTAGGTCAGGAGTGTGTGGTTTTGGAGGGGGCAGCAGCTGCTCATTTTGCCCTGGAGCTCCCTCATAGGTTTATGTGACCATGCCCACTATCACATTTGAGAGTGCATGAAGATCCAATATCAAAACATAGCAAAAAAACACAACAACAACAACCATACAATTTGGTTACATATTCTTGCCAAGTTTTGCTAAATAATCAAGGGCAAGCCACTTCAAGTTCAAGTGTGTTTCTATATTCTCCATCCCGTTGGTCTTGGTAATAAAATAGATAGTTATCCTAATACAGTGATCAGATGTGCCTCACGCTCTCTCCCTCAGTCGCCCCGTCCTGTCCGGTGGTGGAGAGACTGTACCTGATGCTCTTCCCCCTGGGCTCCTCTGCGCGAGTTGCCGTTGCCAGGGTTTCCGCGTACGCGCTGAGAGCGGAGCTGTGCCGCGCCACTGTCATACAGTACTGCCAGACATGGCGGCGGAGCTACAGCCCGAGTGGATATCGTGTCTCCCGTCTACATGGAGTTACGGGGTCTCTCGGGATGGACGTCTCTTCTTCATCAAGTAAATATCCTCTCTCTGAACAAGGTTTAAGTTATCACTGTCCGAGTCTCCTTCGGGCAAACTCGCCATGACCGTAACCAGTGTGTTTCCCCTGTCTCACCAGCGAAGAAGCCAAGAGTACAACCTGGCTGCATCCCGTGAACGGCGAGGCGCTGATCACCGGCCACAGGAAAACTCCAGGTGAGCTGTCATTTAACTGGGACCAAGTTTCCCCCGGTGTCTGCCTGGTCTTCCCCCGTGTGTCTGTCACGGCATGGTCTGTCTTCGCTCGCCCGCGCACAGGTGACTCTCCCCCGTCAGCGCGGCGGCTGTGACACCCGTGACGCTTGAGCTCTCCAGAGTCAGCCCTGTCCGGCTCCCGCCTGTGTCCACCTCCCTCCCGTCAGTCGTTGGCCACATGAGAAATCGCCCACTAAGACTTTTGCTAAATGTGCAAAGTAATTTAACTGTGTGAGACTTATTGATGCAGCGCGTGGCATTACATCACACTAACTGAAGTCATTCACAAACCGCGCTGACCGTTCGCATGACGTAAAGCCTGATAATAACGCGCTAAAGCCACACCGTGCAATTAAGCTACATCGTGTTAGCCAGATTTAGTGTTAGCTATGAAACTTCGCAAAGTGCTACCCAAGCTAGTTTAACATGCAAAAAAGAACATTTTACAAAACGTATTAAATTAAATTATCTCATATTTTTGATGACATTGTAAACATAAAGTACAAACAAATATTCATATTAATTTCTTATTTATTCACATAACTGATGTTGTACCTAATTGCCGTATTATTTACATCCATAATATAAACATACTTTATGTTCTGCTTGACATTATTATAATTATTCTTTTTAGTATCAAGTTTGTGATGGGCTGCCTAAGACGTTGCTCATGTTTTAAAGTCACTGCAGAGCTTCTACTATAATGTTAATACGGCGTGTGTCGGCCGGTTGCATTGACAGCTGTTGGGGCTTGATACTGGAGCTCAAGTTTAATTTACAACGCACAGCATCTGTTTGATCCACCAACTCTGCTCCACAGATCTGCCCACGGGATGGGAAGAAGGATACACGTTCGAAGGGGCACGCTGCTTCATCAAGTAAGTGTTAAATTTGTGATTTCCAACCTTTGTGTGTGTGTGACATGACATCCCTCCTATGCTGTTATTGAAAACCTTAAAACGCGAGCCGAGTTGCTATTACGTAACACATGCTGTGAAGTCAATACCTTTACTCCCTATTTCACACACAGTAGAGGCCTATCTTACAAAGTTAATCATTAGACCGGTATGCAAACACAGACTTGGCCAGTGTTTGGTACCTGTCATCTTTATTGCACTTGCTTTCATTTCACCACTCGAGGCGACGTCAACTTGTGGAGGGTTTAGCCAAAGTATAACACGTTCTTTTTTGACAGATTTAGGCTCATATTTCACACTCTGAAATGACATTGCAGTCTTACCAAAGCAGACTTTTTGTCATAGCGCTTGATATTGGGATTATTAAAAGAAACGTCTCTATTTCGCCTTCATTTGAACATTTTATCTTGTGTGGGCAGAGGACAATGTTATATACAGTATGTGTGCTTCATGCTCCCGTCTCCTCTCCTCCTGCAGAAAGACTGGGATTTAGACGGTGTTTCTTTATGCTATGATTTGACTTTGAACCAGCACTTGTTTCATAGTATTTGGCTTCATTCCCTGATCACAAGCGCAATATTCTGTTACAAATATATCGTAAGGGGCTTATTTTTAATGAATCACTCCTAATGATCACAAAGCATGCCTGTATGAGTAATTTGCGGATCATTTTCCCTGCCACAGTGCATCCTCAGTGATGCGGGAGTATGAATGAGTGGTTGCAATATCCAGGCTGTGTATTCAGGATATTATGGCTTATCATCCGTCGGCTTCGCTGGATCCCCTCTCTTTCTTTTGACTTTCCTGGTTGAATTTGACGGGCTTCATCATGTGGCAGGTTGCCAGGCAGTCCAACGGAAAGGGAGAAATGTTATATAGAGCTTTTTTTGTTCCCGGCTCTCAGCGGAAAGCAAAGCAGACTCTGGGACTACATTCATGCTTTTTTTCAAGGAGAAGCAACAGCCATGTCATCCCCCACAAAAGCATGCAAGAGATGAATGCTGTTGCAAGTGAAAGCAGTGCTCTGGGGACGTGAGGAACGCTGCTGGATGAATGTGTCTTCTTACAATCGCAGGACACTTATATTGTCACTTACGATGGTGATGGTGATTATCCTCGTTGCCAGAATTGTGCTAAAACGTGAGGCTATGCACCGGTTTGCAAATGTTGTGAATAGCTTTATATAAAAGGGGCCTACATCTGAGTTTTTATCAAACTACTGTATAAAATAGGGAGTGTGTACATTCTAAATGATTTGATATTGTCAAAACTCATTCCTAAATTTCCAAACACATCTCCATTCTTCATAGAGGTGAGTTTATAAGCATGTTTCACGCTGTGTAAATTACAATAACAGAACTTATTCTTCGGATATGCATTACCATTATGACAGAAGAAAGCAAATAGCTCCTAATATTTCTTCCTCATAATGCCTGTTGGTGGAATATATCAGGCAGTAGGGTTAGCACGCTTTCAAAGCTGATTGAAAAATGGGCTTGCACAAGAATTTGAAAGGGTTTGAGAAGGACGAATTTGTGATTATTGCGTTTGAGTCTCATAGACTTGTTGAGGGGACCATTTCTGCAATGGCCATTATGTCACAAGTGGTCCAAATGTAATCTCGCAGTGCCCAGCAGCAACTCATGTGGATATGCAAAGGTCAAATATGAGGTATAGGTAGCCTTTCTGTTTATGCCTTGTCCCATTTACTGTGTAATATCTATCGCTGTCACGCAGGAGCAGGGCCTAATAGACGACAGCGTTCTATATTCCTGGCACATGCACAACAACTCTGTCATTACCCCAAGGCCAATCTTTGCAAAAACTATTTAAGAAGGAGGAAATCACAAATATGTCCCTGAAGGTAGTCTTAGGTATTGGTAAACTCAGCAGGGACATACCTCGAAGACATTGCTGCTTCAACACTTATTGCCAATGCCTTGTGGTACTTCTCTCTTAACACTCTTAACGCTCAGAATTCAAGCTATGTCCTCCCAGCTGTGTGACCGCAGCCAAACGCACCATGTTCTGTTGTTTTATCTTGTTTTATTCCGTCCTAGTAATTAGATCATTTACAACATGTCCGAGTCATTGTTTGTGAGTGACTCATTGTTTTGACTTTGGGAGTCGCTGACAAGTTTGCCGTAGATGATGAGTGTCTGGGACGGTGCTTGAGACATTCAGAGAGTTAATGGGAAACTACCAATAAAAATGCTTCCACAAATATTAGGGAGAGGACAGCATGATACGAGTTATGATCCGCTTGACATTAAGCGGCATCATTTCCAGTGACTGTAAGCAAAACCTGGGCCAATTTGTCTTCATAATCTCATCCATCTTGAGATAAAAGCCAAATGCAGGTGTACATAGGTTTGAATAGGCTTTATGAGCATGTTATTTGAGTCACATTTGCTTTCGTGCCCTTTCGCTGTTACTGCCACTGCTGACATTTTGCTTACATCTCAAATGTCTATGCACATGTTAACAATAGGGGGGGAACTGGCAAAGGGGAATAGCTGTGTGACTTATTGTGTATATGGGGGGGCCTGTGTGAGCATGGGGAGCATTATAAAATCTTGATCTGTCAGTCCTGCACTTTAGGTGTCCGAGTAACAAAATAAAGGTGTAAATAAGTTATATTTTACGTAATATGGTACCACGGCATTTAGGTTGCAGCTTCCAACCACGTCTTGAACAGTAGATTGAAGCTCACCTGCTAACTCTTTGACCTGCCTCGAGGTTACACAGTGTCAGAGGATGTTGCCAGGGGCACTCAGATTTGGACAGAATTTGCAGGCCATGGACGGCGTGGTGTCGAGACACCGTGCATCCCAATGTTTGATTATTCTGTGGCTGTTGAATGAGGAAAGGTCAGATGCTAATAGAATCAGTTACGGCTGTTGCTCTTAGACAAGGGACTCGCAAAGTTGTTTGGAGGTGGCCATAAGCCTGTTTGGACTCTGCTACAAAAGTGTGGCCATTACAGCACTTCTTCTCACTCTCATTTCTGCAAGGGCACCAGCCAGGCAAAGTCCAACTAGTAACAGGTGAAGGGATTAATACAGATTATGGGATCTGTGTGTGTGTTGTGAAACATGTGAATATCTAGTTCTTTCATCTGTCAATCAATAATATTCATGGAGTATAATATGTATATTAATCTGTCTTTTTAACATAAAAATAGTGACTTTTGGTAATACTAAGAATGTTAGGCATGGTAGTCGTCTGAAAGAAATGTAATGATCGCCTTTTGTTACTTGCTTTGTACTAGACTTCGTACTTGAAACTAGACCGTTGTTGTAATTTGGCTTCTTTCTGTTGATGTATGAACACTTCAAACAGTGTTTTGTAAGTTATAGTTCTTTGTAAATAGTTTGTAAAAAAGTTTGTAAGTATGTAGCTTTACAGGGTTGTTTCGTAATCAGTATTGCTCCGTTTTGGGGTATGGTCGGATGCTGCGGGGGTGTAGGGTCTATTTTGTTTTGCTGATGTTTCCTTGTTGCTATTTTGTTCCTTTTGTTGTTCCACTATGTTCTTGTGAAATGATGATTTTAATTGTATTGATTTTGGGGGTGGGCGCTTATAAGCTCTTGCTTCGGCCCACTCCTTTTGAGCAGAGTGTTTGCTGCTCAAATAAACAAATAAACAAATCTGTCGACAATTGTGCCTCACATCAGCCAATTTGACAAGTATAAAAGGCAAATGCGACGATAGAATTCAGGCCGCTTTTGGCTCTTTGTAATGCTGTGCCACATAAACACAAACCATTGACACAAAAAGAAATATGACACCCATTAGATTAAGAGTGAAGTGTTCGGTGAAGTAGGTCCAAACCGTTTCATGTGTTTGAGCTGCAAATCTGAGCCCAATCCAAATGACGATATCTGATGCAAGGAGTGCTTTACTGCATATAGCAAGCAGTGACAGCAGCGAATGAAGTGCCTTTGTTGTTTTTGCTGCAAATATTAAAAAGCAAAGGGAAAAACTACAGGACATGTTGATGAGAGAGCAATGAGCATCTGGCAGATTTGTGTTTTTCCATTTTATCTGTGTTCCTACGCTGTAACTTCATCTTAAACTGCACTTGGCACATGTTATGGGTAATTTAACTGGTCATTTGTTGTCTGCTTTGTGTGTAATGAGAAATCTGCTCTTTCTTGCACTTCTTATTACTGGGTTTGAGTCGAGCGTATGTTTATGAATATGGCTCTTACTTACAGGTTAGGGCAGCCGGTCTGCTCCTGTTATTTGAATTGTGTCTGAAATGGAAGGAGGCGGAGGCATCATCACGGCTAATGGCGGCTGGATACAACAAAGAAGAGTGACATTATGGGTAATAAATAACCTCACTCGTATGAGACGCTAATGCAAAAGTGTAGTAGCACTCGAATACGTAATGCTTCACTTCAGCGTCCTCTGAGCGCAATTTAATGCTTGTGGTGTCTCATCAAGACAAAGTACAACATGGAATGCATAAATATTGTAATGGTATGCGTCTTTAAGTACAGTACTCGCGTGCCTTGCTTTCTGC
Source organism: Proterorhinus semilunaris (assembly GCA_021464625.1). Classification (NCBI taxonomy): domain Eukaryota; kingdom Metazoa; phylum Chordata; class Actinopteri; order Gobiiformes; family Gobiidae; genus Proterorhinus; species Proterorhinus semilunaris. The sequence continues at coordinate 21,518,419 of CM038356.1, read as the reverse complement.
ATAATGTAGGACCCAGAGCAGCAAGACTTTGATTAAAATGAGTCCACTTACGACAAAAATGGCCTCGGTGCATCTTGTTTTCAGCCTTAAAAGCCCACACACCACCTGACGGCATGAGCTGGAATAAGCCTCTGCTCTCCTGTGGTTGAGTAATTCGTCATGCAGGTGTCATGCACAACTAAGTGCTTTCTTATTGAATAACCCAGCACAGTGAGCATAAAATCGGAACGTTTTAACATTCACCAAAGCCGCCCTCACACTGACTTTAGGCACATGCTTATTATGTTATGCGCTGTCATTGTTTCTTTGTGCAATGAGAAGAATAACTGATGAGAGAGACCTCTATCATTATTTTTGTATTGCAGTGGTAAAGATTTGTTTGCATCTGCATTTATTAGGAAATCTGTATATGAAAAAACACATTTCTGTGATATACGGTTTGATTTCTGGTCTTCAAATTAATCTGTGGTTCTAAAAAAAAAAAAAACAGCTCGAAAAGGCAAGATTAGACTCTTGAAAATGTGTGATATTAATTTCATCTGCACAAAGTTGTATAACTAAGTGCTTGGTTTTTCATCACTCACAGATATAGACAGATATTGTACTACTACTTCATCATAGAAAATGATTTACCAACACACTTTACTGACCAACTTGTTTTTATATGGACTTTGGTTTGTGCGGTATAACATGTAGTAGTTTTCAATCTTTTATAACTCAGTCACTGTTAAGGCTCTCCATCCAAACTCCACTGAGCCCCGAGACAAAAATCCTTTGAGCAAAATCAATCTGATTAATGCTGGATGTGTGATGTTTTTAAGTGAGGGTTGGAGAACCAGTAATGACTTTTTAAATATGCTCGGGACACAACACTTTGAGTATATTACTGGTCGTGATTATCTCGTTCTGTGCTCACATAAACCTTTTTTCTATGTGGTAGGTGTCAACTCTGCGTGCGAATACTAAAGGTTAGCGCTCGTGCCTCACAGCTAGGCTTGTCACAATAACACATTTGAAGTTCGATATATTGAGGCAGGAAAGTATCGCGATAAACGATATTATGGACTCTAACGATACTAGATACTGTCATCTCTCAAGCATAAAAATTACAGTAAACCTTTGTTCTAAAAGTGCTAAGACGATATAGTAATTATCGTGACAGCCCTACTCACAGCAGGAAGGTCCCGGGTTCGATTCCCACCTGGACGGGGACTTTCTGTGTGGAGTTTGCATAGGGCTGGAAGATATAGGAAAAACAATAATCACGATTATTTTCCCCATATTGATCGATCTCGATTTTCGATTCGATTTAAATATTTCATAATAAATTAAATACATCATGCTGATTCATTTTTATTCAAACCTCAGCTCAAACAAAAACAAATGCTTTCCATCAAGTCTCATCCAAACTCCCAAACTAGATATTGTTTGTTTTTGCCAAAGAAATGGCTGTAAACCTGTCGACAATTATTGAGATTGACCAAAGTAGAAATTCGATTAATTGCGCAACCCTCACTGTGTCTGTGTAGGTTTCCTTCGGGTACTTCGGTTTCCCCTACCAATAAATATATGTACAATAGATTCTCCTCTGGGGCCAGAAATCCCCTGAAAAAGAGATTTTTAATCTCAGTGGTACTTTTCTGGTATTTGTACAGTTATAAATACCACAAGACATTTTGAAGGCTGCGGTCTCGATGCTCAAACAAAGTATTGTTCCCACTCAAGCTTTTTATTGATCAGTCTCGTCTGAGCAAGTGACACAGGCGCTCCACCAATCACAGTGAAATGTGACTTTTCAGAAGCAGCAGTAGGCTTTTGTTCTCTCTGAGCTAGATTCTCAAACAGAATCATGTTATTTTTCCACATGCATTTGGGCCCCTGATACTTTAAAAACTCCACTAACACAGCCTTAATCCTTGCCATGTATGAACTAGATTAAACCAATTACATTACAAACCCACAACAAAAGGAAAACACAAACTGGGTTTGGGTAATCTGAATTATAAATCTGTGTTTGCTGTATTTAAGTTTTCAGTGACTCAGCTGTGGCTCAAATCACTTAGGAGTCTCCGCATGTCCTGCACACACACTTATGTGACTGGATTACATTTGCAGCAAGATTCAACAAACCTTGGAGCCAGTTTTTAGTGTTGTGAGGCTGTTAGAATAAAAATCAAACAAACATCACTTTCTGTGCACCAAGAAGTTACAAATTCTGATCGCGTCACTGATTGCCTCTCAGTTTGTTCATCCGAGTGGTTAGCTTGCTCTTGTGTCTCAGGATCAATTTAGACATTATTTATTTAACGCCATCTTGAGATTTCATTTATTTATTCATTTATTTAATGATGGCCTCACCGTTGGGCCGATGTTGACGATGTTCAAAGTGCGATAGAGCCATACATCATGCTTATGTTTTCTGCGGCGTGTAAATCTGCCTCCCACCTGCTTCCGCCTCCCTCGGCTGCCAAATGTGCACATTGTTCAAAAATACCACTCGGGGATGAATCAGGGCAGGAAAATACCTTTCGAATAACAATACGCTTTGCTGCAGAGGTTGTGGTAATGCCATCAAAGTCTGTCAGGCAACTGTGTGGGCTGCGCGCTCACATACTGAAGGACAATAGATGTAATTCAGCATAAGAGCAGGTGAAAGGACCTTCTTAAGCACGCCTTATGTAAGCAATACTTTAGAGCTGTCAGGATAATGCTTTCAAACGATGTGGTACTGGAATACTGCATTCTTTCTTTTTGTATTGATGGAAAAACTGGATTGAAGCAACTCAGAAATCTTTAAAGCGCTGATGTCGAAAGAATTAGTGCACGTTGTTACTGTTAACAATTCACGAATAATTCAAGATGATTTTTCACAGATTTTCCAAAGACATAGTTGAAAATAGTAAAGCCATTTCATTCATTTCAAAGCCTGAAAAACAGTCCCCTGTTTCTAAAGTTTGCGCTTTTATTGATTTTATTTTTGTCTCATGTACTGAGCAATCTGGTATGATGAGGTACGGTCCCTTTCAAGATAACATTTGAAATCTCAAGACTGTGTTCAACCCCAGCAATAAGTCACCTCAATAGAATATCTGTTTTATGTTTCTATATACAGTACATGCTCGCCCTTTATCACATTACCTAACCATTGAGATTTCCTACTGTGAGCTCAGTTTCATGCACTTTTTGAAAAGCCTGAACACGATATTTAAAGAGGAGCTATTATTCTTTTTGCAGGTATTTGGTAATAATCTCAAAGACATCTTTTATCACTGATTACTCTTTATTGGGTAGAAAATGTAGTATTGATCAGCTGAAACAAAATATCCAGTAGTTTCACTTCACTGATTTTACACAATCTCACTGTAAGCCCCTCCCGCCCCCCACGCCCCTCTCCTCTTGCTCCCCTTTGCTGTGCAGCCGTGTCAATAAAGAACAAAAGGTTCTGGTTAGGGTTAGGGTTAGCAATTGCTATATGTGCATATCCAAATATCAACTTGAAACTTGACTTGAAACCTTACAGTCTATATCCGGGTGTGATACCTAATTTGAAAGCCAAGACCTTCTAGTTTCTAAAACTATGTGTAAGATCTGTGTGAGTGAAACACAACTTACATGACATTTGCTGTTCCTAACGCTAACCCTACCCCCAATCAAGGGGGACGGCAAGTAACAGGTTAAGAAAGGTTTAAATCATCATTATGTTGTAAATTACAATTTCCATCTTATTCTGAATTATGTTTCTTTTCAAACATTTTTCTTTTGTATGCTGCGGACCTTAAAGGTTGTCCGCTTGTTGAGTCATAGGCCTTTTACCATCTCCTGCAGCCCAAACATGTAGTCCATTTAGAAAAGTTCTGTTTTTCTGTCGGCTGTGTTTTACAAGACTCTGTTCTACTCTTTCTTCAGGCAGGAGTCAGGGCATCTGTATTAACAGTCCACAACGAGCCGGCAGCTTCCTATCAAGCTCACAACACATAACCACATTCTTTCACTTCTAGAGGCGAATCAATTTTCAATTTAACCTGCCTTGCATCTCAAGAGGCTGCTAAAACCTTAAAGGGAAACTGACAAATAGAAGATGAAAATGAGATAAATTGAGCTCAGACGAAATACGGTAATGGGGAAGGCTTGTTATAAGCAGAGGTGGATAATGAGTTGTGGTTGTACCGCCTTTGCTTTGCCCAATCCCGTCAGCTCTTGGAAGCTAAGCAGGGAAGGGCCTGGTCGGTACTTGGATGGGAGACCATTTGGGAAGCCTAGCGAATGTAGTGAGTGAGTGGTGGTGGTCGGAGGGGCCTATGGCACGGCCTGGTTGCCTCGCTTCCGTCAGTCAACCCAAGGCAGCTGTGGCTACAACAGTAGCTTACCACCACCGAGTATGGAGTGAATGAATAATGACGACAGTGTAGTGCTTTGAGAAACTTGGTAATGGAGGCTAATAAAGCGCAATACAAGTGTAAGGCATTGTTATTAAGAATTATATTTTCGGTTTAGCTACTTTTGAAGAGAACTGTGCAGTAGTTCTGCTGTACTTTACTGAGTTCGGTTCTTTTGAAACTGTTATAACTGTGTGCTCTTTCTCAGCCTAATTTTTTTATTGAACTCTCACTGCGGAACATTCCAGACTGTATATTACTATATCACAAAAGCGGCTAAACCGTCATAAAACTACATTTATCAATATACATTTCAGTGATAGGAAAATGGGCACCTAGCGATCCTATAGGGTCATGACTGTTTCTTCACTGTGTTTGATTCCTTAGCTGTGCCTCGTTGAAATAAATCAATATTTAAACGGTCGGTGGCAAAAAACATGTTGCTGTTGGATTTTTATGACATGTACAAATCTTAACCCAGGATGTTATCATTTCACCAGACAATATCATCACTGTCTGAACTCACCTGAACAACAAACTCATTCTGACGTCTTTTGAAGTTCTCTTCTGTTTTTTAAGTCTTATTTTTTTATATTTATTTTTGTTAAAATAAGATAAGTGAGATAAAATCATCTTTTAGTAATCTCACAACGTAGAAATAAAAATAGATAGGAAATGTGCAAACAGTGAAATAGTAAAAAAAAGAGAGTATCTTTACAATAAGTAAAAGAAAAAATTAGGGCTGCAACTAACGATTATTTGGTAATCGATTAATCTACTGAATCACTTTGCGGTGAATGGTGTATGAAAATTCTAATAATAATATTTTTTTATCACATAACGCTAAAGTGGCACCGCTTGAGGATGTGCTGATGGCATAATGTTTGTTGGAGGCTCAGACGGTACAAAACACTACAGTCCCTAACTTTAAAAACAAAGTAGTTTTTTGCTCTATTTGAATCTGTGTTTGCTAGAAAACGATTAATCGATTACTAAAATAGTTGTTGACTATTTCAATAATCGATTAGTTGTTTCAGCCCTAGCACAAATCTTAAGGGATGGAGTTACAATAAGGGTAGGAAGTATCTTCACCCTTCATTAACTAACAGGAAGTTAGCCAATAACATTCTGTGCACAAAGCCTATGGGTCAAAAAATGGTGCCGTCGCCTTCGGCCCACAGGAGCGCGCCATTGTGGAGGTTGAGTGATTATTTACGATCGCTACCGCTAAAAGGAAGAGTTTGCAGTAAGAAAATGGTGAAAACCTGCTATATGCTACGTTTCTATAGGTTTCCCAGGTGGAAAATATGCCATGGAAGGCAGGTTGAGCAAATTGGCAGTGGACGCCAGTCAGCCGTGGGGTGCAATGATTTCCTTCTCTCCGTGCTGCAAACCAAACAATACAACAATTGACAGGTCATATGACACGCAGCCGATTGTATTTAATCTCGTGTTTGGCCGCTGTCAAAGAAGCAACATCTCCATGGCGATAAATTGGTGTTCCGCTTCCAGCAAAGTTACGAGTCAGGTTTGTCGAGAGGTAAGCGCTCTCTCAGAAAAGCATGTTTTTAAGGTACATTTTAACCATTAAAAACCCCCAAAATAAAATAAACGCTTGTATCCTTTCTGTATCAGCGAGTAGTCTCTGGGGCGGCATCAACATTGAATTAAATTCTTCTGTGGGCGGAGTGCAGAGATGCGGAGGAAAACCCAGTTGCACCAGCAAATAAACATTGGACCGAGTTGCCCTGAAGAGAAACATGGCTCTTATGTCGTCGGCAAGATATGTCACCCATGTTGCTTTGTAGCGGCACCTCTGACTATATGAGGGAAGGCATCCTGTTTAAGAACTTGTCAAATCCCTGTGGAACCCATTGACCACTTACTAGGCTAAAGTGCCCTTAGACACAACAGTAATATGCACTTATTTGAATTTTATTTTGATAGAATAATACTCTCCCTATCTCTATTTTCCAGTGCTTTAGCAACAATCACAAATCCATTCAGTCTTTACGTTACTGACTTGGACCTCCCAACATCTCTCGAGAGGCACACATACTATGGTCCACTCTTCACTTAAGTGTAAATCTCTGAGGAGGCGTTTACTCGGCCCTTGATGCTGCTCCTGCTGACTCACTCACTCTGTCACTGCTCTGTCTCATGCTCCCCCCCGGTGAGAGCCTGATTTAGGAGCGGGTCGATGCCTGTGTGAATCCTGGCTGCACCCTGGATCTCAGACTGCAGCGGGGGTCTGAGCTTTGAACTGCTCTGTGAGGTCGTTGCCATCTGGGCTGCACCGGGGAGAATTCAGCCTATTTGTTTTGGTGTTTGCAGAGATGGGAGGACGTGTGAACATATGCGGCACGAGGGGAGGCGAATTTTAATGCTGGCAAGTGCCCGGGTTATGAAACGCCAAGTGTTGTCGTGTAACTGTCTACAAAATTTACACAATTATCAGCCCAACTTTGCAATCATTGTGTACTAATTTATTTCATTAAATATTCCTTCCAACAACATCACTGCCATGGTCCTAAAAAACGGACCAGATCCCCAAAGGCTGCACATGACTTTAAAGTAAAGATAAGAGTTTTTACTTTATTAAGTGTTTGCCAAAAAGCGTATGTGCAATATGGTTATTGTGTCAGCTAATGCGATATGATTCATTTTTTTATGTATCGTGCAGCAATGGCGGTTGTAACACTAGCAAGGTGTTATGAGAACAGGTGAGCTTTAATGACAAAGCCAGACAGTCAGTGTGGGGTCCAACAGCCCTAAGGCAGTTTATTTTCAGTTAAATACAAAAATACTAAAAGTAGTTAAAAGGATGGTGTGGCCTCGAGCTGGGATGTGAGAGGTATTCTATTAGTGAAAAACAAAATAGAAGATCAAACACAAATTAACACCATTTCCATAACAGAAATCACCCATAAACACATGTGCCACCACCACCAAAACTACAAATAAAACCACCACCTAAAGTGAACCCCTGTCACCCCAGCTGTCGGTAGATTGTTTAAAATGAATAAAACGGCACAGTAAACTATCTAAAAACTAAACGGCAACCAGCACTGAGCCTATAAAAGCACAGTGCAATTAGTAAAAACAACAAACAGTTACAATATAAAAGCATACCTTTATACTGGACTGTTAGGACCCTTAAAAAATATAAAACAATGTACATCAGTGTTTTGTTTACAATGATACATAAAAAGTGTTAAAACTTCAACATGTCTTCAGCTCACCAGACAGCAACATGTGCACAGGCCTGCTCAGGAAGAGGAAGTGGGCATGTACAACTCCCTCTTTTATAGGTGTGGTCATGTGATGTGATCACATGACCACACCTGTCCCTGCCACATTTACCCCTGGGCTTTGGATCGACGTCCCGTCGATGAGTTCGTTAAAGCCATGGCCTATAGAAAGTTACCCGAGAGTCACTTCCATGTGCTTCAGATAGCTGTTGTTGTACAAGCGGTTTTGGCAGATGATATGGATTATGATGCTGACCAGCTGTAGTCCTATGGGAGCGCCGTAACCCTGCAGCTGGTACTACTGGTGGAGGAGGGTCTCGAGCTAGTTCTCCATGTAACTGAATCCTTTGGTTGGGGGCTTGTTCCACTATGACAAAAGAGTTTTCAGGAACATCATCCGGTTCAGTTAACAGTGGTGCAGGCAACCCCGGATCTACAGTCAATGCAGTGTCTGTATGACTGACTTGGGCAGGGAGAATTTCCGATCTGTGAATGTGTCTCTGTTTCCCTTTACCATCTGCCGTAGTCACAGTGTAGATCGGTCCACCATCTGATGGACATTGAAGCACTTTGTACAGTACTGAGGACCAATAATCTTGTATTTTGTGGCGGCCTCTATGGCTGTGGTCACGGCAGTACACCAACTGTCCAGGCTGTAGGCCGTCCGGCTTTACCTTGGAATCATGGCGGGTAGCTCGTCTTGTAGCGGCAAGTTGTAATTTCTTTCTTGCATCCTGGTAGATGTGTTGCATTGCATCCTGATGGTTGTGGGTCCACTCCTCAGCGCTGTCATCCATAGTGCCCAACAAACAATCAATCGGCAGCTTTGGCTCCTGTCCAAACATCAACAAATATGGAGAGTGTCCGGTAGAATTATGTTTTGTAGTATTATATGCAAACACTACTTGAGACAAATGTTTAGGCCACTGGTTTTTCTTATTGTGTGGTAAGGTGCGGAGCAAGTCATGCAAAGTCCTATTAAAACGTTCACACTGCCCATTGCCTTGGGGTCTATAGGGTGTTGTTCTGGTTTTAGAAATGTTGTACATACTGCAAAGCTGCTGTATTACTTTAGCTTCAAAACAACGTCCCTGATCTGAATGAAGTTGGCGTGGAACACCAAATATATGGAACCAATGATTAACAAGAGCTTGAGCTACTGTGTTGGCAGTTTGGTCTCTTGTTGGGATGGCTTGTGTGTATTTTGAGAATACATCTGTCATTATAAGGACATTTTCTGTACCATTTGAGGCGGCATCTAAGACAGTGAAGTCTATGGCCAAAATGTCATTAGGCCTATTAGCCATTAAATGACCCATAAAGCTTCGTGGGTGCAACGGTCCCCGTTTTGACACGGTACAGCGTTCACAGTCTTTGCAGTAGGCCTGAACAGTTTTATCCATACCTGGCCAATAGCAACGTTTTCTGATTAGGTCCAGTGTGCGATCGATCCCCTGGTGGCCATGTTGGTCATGCGAGGACTGAAGTACTTCGGACTGCAGGCATTGTGGAAGTAACAGCTGATGTTTTGCTGGTCCTCCTTCCGGTGGTATGACTTGCCTGTACAGAATGCCGTGTTTTTCAACAATTCTGTCCCATTGTCTCATCAGTTTCAGACCCATTGAAGACACGTTTCCCCTTTCCTCTTGATCTGGTTGTTTATGTCTGTCCCAAAAGACACGAAACTCCTGAATTAAAGGGTCCTCCGCCTGCAAAACAGAGAGGTTCATATCTGGTGGCCAGGGATTGATGGTCATTGCTTGGGAGATACAGTTGTGAGTGGTGATTGTGTCATTTTGCAGGGCACCTCTAAGACCTCCTGGCAAGGCTGTTGAGGGTGCCATTGACACCATTTGTTCTGAAGTCACATATTGTCTTGACAAGCCATCTGCATTTCCATTAGAGCGCCCTGGTTTGTATCTAATTTCCAAATCAAAACATGCAAGTTCAGAAGCCCATCTCTGCTCCACTGCACCTAATTTAGCTGTCTGCAAGTGGCTGAGGGGATTGTTGTCTGTATAAACAACACATTTGTGACCCAATAGATATTCCCGGAATTTTTCCGTAACAGCCCACTTCAGTGCTAAAAATTCCAGCTTCATTGAACTGTAATTTTGCATGTTCTTCTCAGTTTTTCTTAAGCCTCTGCTTGCAAAAGCAATAGGACGAATTTTGCCTTCACATTCCTGTGATAGGACTGCCCCTAAGCCATGATGGCTAGCATCTACATCCAAGATGAATGGTCTGGCAAAATTTGCATAAGCCAACACAGGAGCTGTTGTAAGAGTACATTTTAGTGTCTGAAATGCTGTGTCACATACCTCACTCCAGAGATGTTTCACAGTAATTTTCTTACTGTTCCTGTTCTTTGGAGACAGTTCTGCAGCCAAGGCATTTAGTGGCGCTGCTATTTGTGAAAAACCGGGAACAAAACGTCTATAGTAGCTGCAGAAACCAAGGAATGACTTTAGTTCTTGGACCGTTTCTGGACGCTTCCACGTTGCTACGGCTGAGATTTTTGCAGGATCTGTCGATACCCCCTCCGCGGAAACAACATGGCCGAGGTACTTCACTTGGTGTTGAAAGAAACAGCATTTACTCAGCTTGATCTTTAGGTTTTCCTTCTGTAAGCGGCTGAGGACTAGCTCCAGTCTCTGCAGATGCTGTTCAACAGATGTAGAAAAAATGATTACGTCATCCAAGTACAACAACAAAGATTGAAAGCTTTGATCGCCAAATAGTCGTTCCATTAACCTCTGAAACGTACTTGGGGCATTGCACAGGCCAAAGGCCATTCTGTTAAATTCAAAAAGGCCAAAGGGCGTGCAAAAGGCAGTTTTGGATTTGTCACTTTCTGCAACTGGCACCTGGTTATATCCACTCGCCAGATCTAAAGTAGAAAACCATTTAGCCCCAGAGAGAGCATCCAATGATTCCTCTATGCGAGGTAAAGGATATGCATCTTTTCGTGTCTTTGCATTCAGTTGTCTGTAGTCAACGCACATGCGAAGAGAGCCATCCTTTTTCAGAACCAAAACCAGGGGAGCAGCATAAGGGCTACAGCTCTCTCTAATAACCTGTGCGTCGAGTAGTTGTCTGATATGAGTTTTAACAAGCTCAAATTGAGAGGGCGGAATGCGTCGATAGCGCTGTTTGGTCGGTACATCATCAAGTAAAGGGATGTTATGTTCAATGAGTGATGTACAGCCCAAATCTCCATCATTTTTGGAAAACACTGTTGAATATTGCTTGAGCAATTGCCTTACTGCCTTTTCATCAGCAGGGGTCAATTTGGACAAATCTACAGAGTCTAAATCAAGGGGAGCATTATCGACTGCAACTTGAGAACATGTCACCGTAACTTGTCCATAAGTATCAGTAGCTTCCGTAAACACAACAGAGGATGCGTTACCATCCACAAGAGCTACTGAATGCAATAGGCCTAGAGAAACTCGTGGTTGAAGATAAACAGGCTCTCTGCCAACATTAGACACAGGGACAAACGCCAAGCCATTTTCACAAGACACTAAAGATGTAGAGATCAAAAGGCCAGCAGGAAGATGGTTAGTGCTGTGATCTTGTTCTAGAAGTAGTGTCTGTGTGAAGTACTCTTTACCTTTTGGACCGGTGGCTGGGACCATGACAGTTGTGCCCGCGGGGATCAGCAGTGGTCCAGAGGATTGCACCCGCAGTTGACCAGCGATACCATCTCCCGTTTCCACCAGATGACACTGTTGAAGAGCTTCCCTCCAGCCTGGAGGCGCCTGTGCAACTTCAGGGATAGAGAACATTGCAGATCCATGTTCCCTGTAAAGGTTGTCATAGAGTTGCTGAATAACGTTCATCCCTAGAAGTCCTGGTATGTGCTGTTTTTGCCTTGAGAAGGCAGTGGTCCCTTGTGGATCTTGAACAATTAGCACTCCACATGCTGGTAAGGTCCTTCCCAAAACAGTCACATCCACCTCTACATAGCCATGGTAAGGAATGGACAGTCCATTTGCAGCAGTCAGATTTAGCCACCTACAGTTATTTATGGCATGCTTGCTTAAGTCAAAATGCGCAGCAAAGAAACTATGGGTGATTGTTGTTACATTTGACCCTGTGTCCAAAAGTGATGGTACTTGAACACCATTTATTATCAAATCCACTACAGTACATGTCCCCACCAGTTGCTGTAAAAGTTTAGAAGGCACTGGTGTGGAGCCAATTTCAGCTCCTTCTGAGGTCTGGCTCAAAACAACAGAAGGGGCTAGTTTTCCGACTCCGAGAGAATTGATTGGACGACTGGCGTTTGCTGCTGAGTGCCACTAGGCAGTAGTTGACGACAGTAACGTGCAATGTGACCCATTTTGTTACATCTGAGGCATTTTCTGTCTGTTGGCCATTTTGAAGGAGTCTGTTTAAAATTGCTCTGTAATGACTGAAGTTGTTCAGTCAATGTGGTAATTTGAGTCTGTTGCTGCTTTAAGAGATCTGTGATTGCCTGGAGCTCTACAGATGTTTGTTTATACACAAGGGGGACAGTTCCCAAATCACTTCTAGCCGCATTACAGCCATAGGCAAACTGAGAGTGAGCATCCCCATCAATACTTTCTGACCATCTAATGGCTTCCTCACGAATGTCTATTAATGACATGCCTGGGTCCCGCCTTACCACATCTTTAAGGTGGCGGCGCAGCATGCCATCTCTCACATGTTCCACAAACTGGTCCCTGAGCACTGTCTGTTGATTAGGAACGGCATCAGGGGCACTGTCAAGCACAAAGTCCATTAAAGTCATTAATACATGTGAGAAATGTCTAAGAGACTCTCCATCTTGTTGTTTTCTATCATAAAACTGCTTTAACAGCACAACCATAGGTTTGTGGCCACTGTACAACCTTTTCAAAATGTCCACAATTTTACCAGGATTCTCTCTCTCAAAGAGTGGTCGATGCCTGATTTCATTGCGTGGTTCCCCGCCTAGATGGTCCAACATGAAAATGGCCTTTTCTTTGCTTGAGAGGTGTCTGCCCTCCAAACAAGCTTCCACTTCTTCAATCCAGTCTTCAAGACGAACACTATCTGGTGAATCTTGAGGACCATAAAATTTAGGGCACCTTCTTTCACGAGGGATATACACAGTTCGGTCCACTCTAGAGGTAGCTGCAGAAGAGGCCATAGACCTTCTAAACTGCTCATTCTCAGCTTGCAAACTTTTTAGTTGGTTTTGAATAGTTTGTAATTGTTCATCAAAATCAGGCATTGTCGTTGAGAATGGGTCTGTAGAGTTTGATTTCTTCCAAAGCTTGTCTGTAGATCGGGAGGTGTAGGTCTCTCCAATCTTCTGTGCTGATTGCCGTTTACATAAAACTGAACAAAGCTAATATAACTAAAAAAATTAGGTGCAAAATTCTAAAGAGGGAAAAAAAATTATGATAGAACCCACACACTGACTGTTCGATCCTGCGACAACGCCAAATGTAACACTAGCAAGGTGTTATGAGAACAGGTGAGCTTTAATGACAAAGCCAGACAGTCAGTGTGGGGTCCAACAGCCCTAAGGCAGTTTATTTTCAGTTAAATACAAAAATACTAAAAGTAGTTAAAAGGATGGTGTGGCCTCGAGCTGGGATGTGAGAGGTATTCTATTAGTGAAAAACAAAATAGAAGATCAAACACAAATTAACACCATTTCCATAACAGAAATCACCCATAAACACATGTGCCACCACCACCAAAACTACAAATAAAACCACCACCTAAAGTGAACCCCTGTCACCCCAGCTGTCGGTAGATTGTTTAAAATGAATAAAACGGCACAGTAAACTATCTAAAAACTAAACGGCAACCAGCACTGAGCCTATAAAAGCACAGTGCAATTAGTAAAAACAACAAACAGTTACAATATAAAAGCATACCTTTATACTGGACTGTTAGGACCCTTAAAAAATATAAAACAATGTACATCAGTGTTTTGTTTACAATGATACATAAAAAGTGTTAAAACTTCAACATGTCTTCAGCTCACCAGACAGCAACATGTGCACAGGCCTGCTCAGGAAGAGGAAGTGGGCATGTACAACCTTTCAAGAGAAGTTGTTCATTATCATGGACCTGCATGCAGTTTTCCTACATCAGCAACTAAATCAAGTCCAGAACAGAAGCTACCACACTAACAGGGTTTAAACTGGAACAAAACAAAACTTAGACTAAACAAAGAAAACCTGGAACTAAATCAAAATTAACCCGGCTCCAAACTAGGACCAGGTTCCATAAAACATGTTGTCCCTGACTGAAGTGAAGTCCATCTCTGTAAGGTTGGTCTCAACAGCTTCAGTTTTCCTCTTGTAGCTTCACAGTGACAGCAGCGTGCTAATGCTAAAGCTAATGCTTCTCTCACAGACACAGCAGTAAGGAGTAGGAACAAAAGTCAAAGCTTTTATTTGCGGAGGCCGCCAATCACCATTCAGTTAGTGGGTGTTACAACATTGCCTTGAAAGCCCTGCTTTGAAGTTGAGCTTCACAACAATCAAGAGTTTGCCAGTCGCGGGCTGCTTTCTGCAAAGAGAGCTTCAATGGGATTTCCCATATGAGCTTTTGGCAGCTCTGAGGGGACAGGGAGGCTACAGGGAACCACACTGAAACAACTGACTTTTATTTAACACACTTTAGTGGATTTAGCATGACATTTGATGCCTAAATTTGATAAATAAAATGTATTTTATTTGGCTAATTTTTTTAGCAAAATTTTCCTTTTAGTCAATGAGGAGCCGCCACTGTTTTGCCGTCCTATTCGGCATGAATATTCTGGCAGCACTTTACGTCCCAGCACAGTATGAATGAAAGTAAAGTGCTTCCATTGTGGCTATTGTGAATCATGAGCTATAGGTAACGTATCCTCATGATCTTTTGTCAAAAACAAATCTCTTACAGTTTTTTCATACACATAAATTCATGCAACCAGGACCTGCTTACTGTGAGGCGAGAGCGCTCACTATCCACGGCGTTTGTTCTTCTTCTTTTGTTTACCGTATATCATAACTTCAAACAGAGCAAGTCCCCAAAGCTTTTAGAAAAGATCAGAGAAAGCTATATTTGTTTTATTTCTATTATTATGTAACCTGATGCCCTATGTAACACGAAGCGCTATGTAAAATGCACTTCCCATTTCTATTCATTTTATCACTCAATGAACTAATAATGCGTAACCCTAGATGTCTGCCCGGTATTGAATATATGAATATGGTGAGTGTCTATAGGCCTCAATGGGATTTAGTGGAAAGCCCATAGGAGCGCCGTGATGATGTGCCAAAGCCTCTTAGTTGTGCGCCTTCTTTGATTTACTGCTGTGAGACGTTGAGTAATCCCTGTAGTAAGCTGTTTGTCATCGATTTGGTGACAGGTTCAGTCCAGTGACAGATGTCTCCAGGAGTGACATAGTTTTGATCTGTCTTTACATCCTACAGATATGTAAATTACATCACTACAGAAGTCTCTAAACCACCCCTTTTCAGTTCAGCTGGGTTGTATAAAGATTGGGCTGGGCAGGAACCTTTCATACTACAGTTAATAAATTCTATAAGAAGAACGTTTTTCTTTTCTTTCTCTTGTTTGCGCTCAGTGCTTCCAAGTAACTGTCTCACTTTGTACTGAAAAAACTCAAAAGATATATTGTTTTTGAACCTAGAAGTTAATTTACCATCGGTGCGGGATCCGGAGATATGAACTCGAAACATTAAGCCATGAGTCTTACCATTCAAGCCTGACTAATATGCTTCCACAGAAGAGGGATAAATACCTTCTGTCGAGCGTCATATTGATATGCAAGCAAAACATTCAGTGGCTGAGGGCAGGCGCCTGAGCACCACAGTCAAGGCTACGACAGAGATAGTACGACTGTACAGCATGACCCAGTATGATAAATCGCGATTTCATTTTATTCTCTAACACTCATATGGTAGCAGAGTTTCTTTCAATTAAGTGGCTGCACTGTGGAGCCTAATATCGCGCTCTCCCCTCTCTCCTGGCTACAGTCTGAGAGGTGCAAACCCCGCACTTCCAACAATAATTTGCTAGACATGTCAGAACTGACCTTTTCTATCAGCAATTAAACCATTATTTCCAGTCCTGGCATATTATTCGAGCACTATGAAGGACAGCACTAAGAGGCAGCCTTTGCTAAGTGCTTTATGCGTCGCAATACAGGTTCTTTTAGGTTGTGGCTTGTTATTGTAGGGTGATGATGGGTCCCCATGCCATACCAGTTGAGAACCACTGCACTAGAGCTTATGCAGTCCTGCTTAGATTTCACTCATAGACTTTAAATCCCATTTTGGCCTTTGCTGATTGGGGTTTTCGTCTCGTCTGCCATGATTGAATCCCGTTTTACTCCTGATTTCGCAAAACACTCATTTTAGTCTATTGAGATTGCAAGTAAAGGCTATTATTTTTTTAAACCGGTACTCGGTGTGAAAAAGTCTGAGAGCCCCTGATTCGAGTGATTCAAAGTCAGCCGTTAAAGCGAAAGAAATCTTTTGATAACTTACTGCTCCACTGTAGAACAACTTCCATCATTAATGCCGACATAAATCAGACCAAAGTGCTTCTTTTACAACCTCTTGCTCTGCTCTCGCGTGTGTGTGTGCGAGCATATGAGGTGTGGCGCGGCCCCATTACGAAATGAGTGGACTGTAAATTCTACAGTGAGGAGAGCCGCTTGAAGGATATAAATAGGACTGTGATGTGAACTGTGATAGAAAATAGGGAGTTATTAAAAGCTTTTTTGAATAGGAACGAAATTGAAATGACAGTTGTGCCTTGCGGTGGCGTAATCAGTTTTATTTTAGTGTTCGCTTTGACGCAGGTAACCAGACTCGACTCAGGTTGTTTCTATACAAAATCGAGTTCATAGTCCTATTCTGCAGGGCAATGCCAAAGCTAAACTAGTGCTTAGTTAAGGGATTTTGTGATTGGCTATATCCTGGTTTAATCCCAAAGCACAATTGGTTCCAACCTGTCTGCTCACACAATGACAGTGATTGGATAATAGGTCCATTTCTCGCTCAGTTGTGGGATCTTCTCTCTCCCACGCTCTCTCCGTCCCTGCCTCGACAAACATTTGAACTCTGTGCCAAGTCTCTCTCTTTCCCTCTCTCCCTGCATGATGTATACCCCTCCAGTGATTGATATTGTACATTTGTATTTCCCACCGTCCTAATGCCATCGCTGGAGTTACGCCGGGAGAATGCGCCCGCGTGTGGTCGCAGTCACGGCGGAAGACAAAGGGAACAACAGTGTGATTACAAACGAACCGCAACAGAAGAGAGAGCAGAAGGCAAAGCAGGTGAATAATGCGTCGTGTTTGATCCTAACAGAGCTTCAGAGGCGCTGGCTGCCGTTCACGGTCTAATGGTGCAATTATCAAAAACAAATTTGCAACCTAACCCCCAACAGCGTCCTTATGATATTGTTATAAAGCGGTCTGTCAACATAAACCACATTTATTGATCCCTTTCTCTGCGAAGTTGTTGAATCTTCATGCTTCAATCAATCATATTTGTGTCCTTATTCCCAATAGGGCTTTAAATTGGACTGAAGTGTATCTTAGAAACTGTGGGCTTCGCAAGTTACATGGGGAAATGGGTAGTTAGTTACAAAGTTGACTCAAAGGTAAGCAGTGACTCTCTTTCATGCAGTGTTAACTTGGAGGGCTGCTGCAACACAATGAATTACTATGAAATTACAAGTTTTTCTACCAAAATGGCACAGCCTTTGTTTTGAGGTAGTGTAATATACTGTCAATCTGTGTGTAATGTGTTATAACCACATACCGGTACATAGTATGGCTGTAGTGAATTTTCGTGATTCGTAGTGTGCTCTTGTTCACTTGAGTGAATAGCTGCTCAAATCTCTTGCTTTTGTTCCAGTTTAAGGCCAGTCCATGTGTCCGGTCTCTTTCATCTGTCTGTGTGCAGCAGACAGCACTGTCTCTGAGCCCGGCGATCTGGGATCAGACGGGAGACAGTGGATCGAGCTCAAAGAGGCTTCAGATAAAATCATGACGGCCACTTCGCAAACAGTAAATGTGTTGTGATTGTAAGAGCAGCCTATCCAGGCTTCACATGTTGACACGTTTATATTTCCCATTTACATACGATACGTCCACATCTAGCCTTGATTTGGTCATATTTTTCTTTTGATACAAGTATAACAAGCACAAGGACATTCATGCTCTAATTTCAGATTTACCTTGTCAAAGTTGCATATTGAAAGTCGGTATTACTCATATTATAATCAAATAGTTATACTGTACATCATAGGCTTTGTTTTCTGCCATGCACTAAATATTTGTTTATTTCAGCAACACGTAGCTCACTCCCAATAGGAATAAAACATAGATGGGAAACAGTCGTTATTACCCTAGGAAGTTAGCATCGTGTTACAATGCAACATTCTATAAACAATATTTTTATTTATTATATTTTAACCACAAGAAGTGATGCTGCTTGAGAACATCTTGATAGAAGATCAGATAAGATATGACTATTGATCTCACAATGGAGGCTTTCACTATACTATTATGTCTCTATACCTACAGACAACATAGTTTTTCATCATAAACACTCAATTGACATGATTTTTGTGTCATTTTGATGTTATTCCTGCTCTGGGTGAGGGATAAATCCTCTTCCTCAGAACATAGCATGTTTTGGAGTCTGTGCATATGCTCGTGTTTATTTGATCACAGAATTATTTCATTATTTTTAGTTGATTAGTTGCAATTTATCCTATTATTTGTTTCAGCCAGATTATATTATTCATAGCCTTTGCATTTAATGTGCCGTATGTTTCAGGAGAAGAATGGACATCTCTCTGCGGGAATGTTAACATAGTGAAGTTAGTCCAAACACCAGAAGCATGTGGTTGTTTGTTGATAAGTGCAGCTTTGCCTCTCATCACGCTGGTGAGCAGCAGTGAGCGAGCTGCAGACCTCTGCTGGTCACTGCCTTAAGTACACAGTCCATTCTGACGCTCTGACTGCAGTTTCCCCACTTCACTTGCAATAAAAGCGGCGGGATTTCTCTCATATCTGTGACAGCTTTATTGCACCCTACCACTGGACTGTCAGTCCTCATGAAGAAAGTGGGCGGAGGTGGGCGCTATACTAGAGCGATCTGAACTTTAGTGAAGGGCTATGATATGGTGGAAGGGAGCTTTTTTTATAAGAATATTAAAAAGTATGATATATTATCGGCTGTATTTGTTTTGACGAGTAAAGCATACAGTATGTGCCAACTATGCAACAAGCAACAAACCACATCTTTTTTTTCACTTTTTTAACCACGAAAGGTACATAATTGTGAGGGTCTTTGCTCAAAAGAACACCCTATTATATATGTTTTTAGTGAAAACATCTGGAAGAAAATTATGCAGGCAGGGGGAAACCTCCTCACGGAAAGGTCAGACCTGTTGCGGGAATCAAAATCTGGACCATGCCACGGAAATAAATAGTGCTTTTTACTCATTTCTTTTCATTCGTTACTTCTACACGTGTCGAAGTAATGGACATTGTGTTGCGTTCTATGTATGCCTTGCCTCTTGAGTATTTCCTGTTATGTAGAAAAGTATTTTCCCTGTTCAAAGTCTAACGGCTGATTGATTCCTAAAGTTTACTCTGAGTCCCACTTAAACCCGATGTGTGTGACGACTTCTTCTAGGACCGTTTGAAGCCGATGATGAGTTTGGAGTTGGGACTTTGTTGTGACAGTGCAGCATCTGTTAGTGTTGGGAACGTGGCTCTCTGAAATCCACGGCGAGTGTGCGCCCCGTCGATTGGGTTCAGGACTAAAGACGCGTAAGATCCTCAGCCTCTGCCTTCGCATGTTTGTTTTTCATTGGTTATTTATGTAGGAGGCAGTCTTATTAGTCATTCAGGGTGACACTGCAAATGTGTGCACAACAAGTTTGCTCTTTTGCCAAATACCAAAGCACCGCTGATGCTGGCTCTAGTCTGAGCTAAACATTCAAATCTTCACTGTTTGATAAAAGCCATATGTCAGTTTCTACATCTTATAATGCAGCATGACACCACTCAATCATTCCACCGTGAGGAGAGGTTTGTGGCCTGTAAGATAAGTTTATGACCTTTATGTATTTGTAAACAGTATCCACCCATGAGTGCATAATCTGCATTCAGATGAGCTTCGGCATAGTTCTGAGGTTGGCGAACTACTGCCTTCCTCGACCTGTCCTTTGTTTTCCGCACAGTTGTTTTCCCAATTTTCCTAAGGCCCAACAATGCATGGCACTGTTTGGACGTAATGAAGTTATGGCAGTCCCTTATACATAGTTTTGCAGGACTGTATATTCTTCATAGCGACTAGTCCTATGAGTTTCCGTCCCGCCGCCATCACACTCCCATTGCTGTCACTCTTGGACGGGTTTAATATGCTGTATTTTATTACGTCCGTTTATGTGATGTGGAGTGCAGAGTCTTCAGAGGCCCCTCTCTTGTTTATATGTTTCTTTCTTATGGAAAAGACAGTGTTGCAGTCCCATATGGAGTCTGCCATAATGCCATAATGTATTGATGTTGCGCATAAAGAGCTTGTAGCGCAGTAAGCAGGGCTCTTGTTTATCTGTTCAAAAGTAACTGAGGTTCAGGATTGGTTTGGGGCTCTGTTTACTTTGTGCTTTTGTTGTAAAGCTTTCATAGGAGTGAAAATGAATCAAGGAGATACACCGCTAAGAAGTCACATCACATTTATTCAATTTGCCTTAACCTTTTGCTCTTTTATGCTATTATAATTGTAATATGTTTGTGATAAAGCTAAACAGCCTGTATTAACACAGAATTTAAATCCTGTTAAGTAAGTGCTGTAATCCTTTTGTTCCATCCGCTTATTGAGAAGGTTTTTTTTTTTAGTAAGGGGACTGGAATTTTATTTGTACATGCTTTTTCGCAAACACGAGTCACACAACCTACTTCACAACAAGGGACATTTATTCAATCACTGTATACTAAGCTTACATTACTAATTGTATGGCAATTTTCTTTTATGCCTTATGTGTTTTTGTCAGCTACCTCTGCACTATGTGCCAGTCCATCCATCCATCCATTTTCTTCCACTTTATCCGGGGCCGGGTTGCGGGGGCAGCAGAGATGCCCAGACTTCCCGATCCACGCACACCTCCTCCAGCTGTTCTGGGGGGACCCCGAGGCGACGCCAGTCCAGCTCAGAGACATAGTCCCACGAGCGTGTCCTGGGCCTTCCACGAGGCCTCCTCCCAATAGGACATGCCCGGAGCACCTCCCGAAGGAGGCGACCAGGAGGCATCCGGAACAGATGCCCTAGCCACCTCAGCTGGCTCCTTTCGACGTGAAGGAGCAGGGACTCTACTCCGAGCTCCTCACCCGATCTCGGAGGTTGCGCCCAGCCACCCTGCGAAGGAAACTCATTTCGGCCGCTTGTATTCGCGATCCTGTCCTTTCGGTCATTACCCAAATCTCATGACCATAGGTGAGGGTGGGAACGTAGATCGATCGGTAAATCGAGAGCTTTGCCCCCTGACTCAGCTCCCTCTTCCCCACAACAGTCCGATACAGCGACCGCATCACTGCTGACGCCGCACCGATCCGTCTATCGATCTCACGCTCCATCCGTCCCTCACTCGTGAACATTACCCCGAGATACTTGAACTCCTCCACTTGAGGCAAGGACTCCCCACCGACCTGAAGCGGGGAAACTACCTTTTTCCGGTGGAGAACCCAGAACAAATTTCCCCAAGAGGGACAATAATTGTTTAATTCATCATTCATTCATTGTAGTTGCCAAAGCTGCCCTGGGGTAGACTGACAGCTGGCTGCACACATCTGCACCATCTCTGCCTCCAACCATTCAGGACACATGGATTCCCACGCAGCTTGGTATAACCTCAGCTTCTGAGATCAGACACAATGCGAGGTGGACAGCAATATGTGCAAAATAGAGGGAAGAAAATAATAATTCGGCTAATTCAATATCCAAATGACTGCCTTTGGATACAGATGATTGCATCTTATGTCAACAACAACATTATGACATTAGGACATTATGTATTGATTGAGCTGGAATAATGTGCATATTTATAGGGTATCTGAGGTCACATAAGGTACTTCTACATCCAGCCTTTCCAATTAGTCTTGCGCTAAAACAATATGTAGCTTTGAGTGTGCTGCGTGAGGTTTAGTGAGAGCAGATGCTGTGATGCTGCTATGATAGAGATTGTTTGAGCCTGTCGTGCTTTGCCTCCGGTGCTGCCATTAACCAAATGAGGAGTTACTGTCTGTGTATGTCTGTGTACGTGCAGCGCAGATAAAAGACACTTTGAAGTATTTTGAGGTTCCCCCTTTTTCTGATTGAACTTATTTATAAATGTAGGCAGTTCTTTCGGCGGGCTTTTGTGTCTGACACGCGCTGATTGAGTTTTTAATCTTTACTTAGACTTTGATCAAATAATCTCTCATCCCAAACACTTTTAAAAAATGCATGTGTTTGTTGCTGAAAAAAACAAAAACAAAAAAACGTCATCGCTTGTTGTTTCGCTTCCAGTTAAATTTACTTTGGATTTGAAAATAAATACACTTTATGAGTTGGCAAAATAACACTAGATTTGTGTTGCATTCACTGTAGCTTTGTTAATTGAAGTCGTTCAATAGAAAAATTAGGATTCAAAGCATTTACCCCATGATTGAACTCGGCGATGTTTGCCAACTAACCCAAAGTTTGGCTGTGTGTTCCCAGCTTCCTGAATTGCTTTCTATTATTGTGTCTTGGGGCAAGATACATACATTCATTTTGTGTGTGTAAAAGGTATGCACATCATTTAATGTCCCTAATATTTGCTCTAAGTTGCCCATGTAGATCGACGACGTGTTTCTCTTTGAATGGCGACTGTATAGGTTGTGTGAATTGCCCCGCTGAGTGCGTCCTCCTCTTCCAGCTGGAGCTGCCTGCGCCTCTGAAAGTGATGAATAAGCTCTTAGATTAGCGCCACATGTCACAGCAGCAGGCGGGACCCACGGAGAAAAATGTATTTGGACAATGTATCCAGCAGAGGGCAGTACATCTATGGGAAACGGACAAACGGCTGCATATCGTGTTGTGGGTAATTGCACATTTTAATTCAGTTGTGACTTAATTTTAGGAGTGGTGAAATAGTGTTTTTATCTTCCTTTTTGGTTTTTTGTTGCATCTTTCTTTATGAAAACCGAAAAGCAAGATTTTTTTCTGACAGCAAACTAAAAGTGCGTCCCCGTAATGGAAGAAAGCCTGTGTCATTTTATCTTGAGGTTTGTACAGTGCCGTGGCCATCGGTGCTTTTTCCTATAGTACCTGCTCATCCAACCGTGATGTAGCTTTCAACCACGTCCCTCTCTCTGCTCTCGGCTCTGCTGCCACTATGGCCTTCTGCGTGTGTGCTCACTCTGTAAACATCTCAGCCCTGTGGACAACAACAAAACATGTGGGACTGATGGAAGTATAGTAAATAAATAGAAATGTCAAAATCCACCAAATGACCAGGGTATACAGTTCATCATCTTTATCATCATCATCTTTATCATCATCATCTTTATCTTCATCATCATCTTTGTCATCTTTATCATCTTCATTTTCATCTTCATCTTTATCATCATCTTTATCATCATCTTCAGAGTGCATGTGTGTCATCATCACTTACCACTAGACTGAAGGCTGCAGGATTCATTCATTGTATGCACATCATTTAATGTCCCTAATGACCTGCAAAGTTACATCCTCCAAAAACACATGAAATCTGTTTGGCTTTGTAAAGGTTTCTCCAGTAGAGGAAAAGGCTGCAGCAAATGATAGAGATCCAGTGTGCCCAAAAAAATGCACCAGATCCTATCTCGGGTAAAATCCGCCTCAAAAGCTGCTTCCAAAAATGTCCAAGCAGAATGTTCTCCAGGAACAGCCTCAAATCAAACGCGATGCTCTGTCCGTGTTTTTTGCTGCCATAAAAGCGAAACTGAAACTTACCGCTTAACGAGCACATGGCCTACACTGCACTGCTATTTATGTGTTTATTTTTTTTAACTTTAGAACAGTTTTGTTTTCTAATTTGTTAAATTGCAATGTGAACCTAGGGCCACATTTTATTATAAAACAGCTTTGAAAAATTAGAAAGCATTGCCAGTTTTATTCTGAGATTAAAAGTACTGCCTAATGATGAACATATATATATATATATATATATATATATATATATATATATATATATATATATTAATTGCACTTGCACCGTGATGCACCGAACCGTGGGTCCTGCACTGTGAACCGAACCGTGACATAGCTGAACCGTTACACCCCTACTAAACACTGCTGTATCTTTAGTGGCTCTGTCCTCAGCCAATCAGAAGAAGAATTACTTCTATCTGGAGATTCCCAAGTGCTTTTTCTACCTGAAACAATGATGCTAGGAGGCTGATGATTTTGTAATTCATTCAGATTTAGCATAAACTCATCAAAATTCTACCATAATTATTCAAGATTTTTGTAACACACAGGATTTAAAAAGTGCTCTTGATCGACACTAGTCTTTATAATTTACCCCTGTCTTAATGTCCCCTGGACTCAAAAAGGTTACAATAATTTAAGAATTGTCCATATAATTCTTAGTTAACTCTTCTTGTCAGAGATTTACAAGCGGCAAACGTCCCATAACTCCACTGCTGACTGTTGCAGCTGTTGGCCCGGGCTCAGCGCTCTCAATCTCTCACAGATTAGCCTCTGATAGACTTTGTGTATGAAACAATACGTCCTCCTGTGCATGAATTATGTGGAAAAAGAGGTAGGCGTGCTGAGCTGTGGTGCACATCTGAAACCTCGGGAGGAGCGGCTTGTTGTTCTTTTTCTCAAAGGATCTCAGTCATGCAGCTGCACCCACAAAAAACAACCACCGCTGCTCCTGACCTTTGCGCTCAGGCCCTCCCTTCAAACAGATAAAAATGTAGCTGAAATGTGATTTATCCGCGCAGAGGAGTGGGACATATTTTTAGGCCTTCCCCTAAATCAAAGTGCTAGTGTCATGGAGAGATTGAGTTTGGAAGTGCGGTGTTGGGTGACATGAACAAGGCCCATTAGAGAGACTCCGTGAGTCAGATATAGCGGCCCAGTGCCGAGAGCTGCCCTCATTTTGCCTGCTGTGCCAAGTCTCGGCTTTAGACCAGCATTGATTGGCCTATTTTCCACATATGGATTACCAGAGCAAAGTCCAGGATGTGATTTGGGGATACTTTTTGGGGTTATTTTAGTATAATTCTGAGAATAAATCGTTAAAAATGTGTTACGGTCTTGATCATCAGTATTTTTTTTTTTTTACAAAACACACCCAACTTCTACTGATTCACACACACACAAAAAAGCACTTTACTTATTTTCTGGGACTGCAATGTGATTCTGTGACTAAAATGTAATCACTCTTGCGTTTCTCTGTCTTCAGCTGGTGCCCACGTGGATTAGAGGTTCTCAGATTGTGATTATTGAAATTCAACATTCTGCATAATGTGTGTGTACTTCGCTGTGCCTGTGAGGAAATAAACGATATGCTTTTTTTCCAAGTAATTAGTTAGTTGTTGTCCTTTCTAAGATCATTGCTAAACATTGCTAAATCCTACCGCACTTCCTGCAGCTATTCAAATACCACAGGTCTGACTCGGTGTCCTCACCTCTGTTTACTCAGTCACCTCACTGTTTGTCTTCTCTGCTGCCTCCAGAGGAAAATATTTGACAGGCCAGCGAGCATAATGACTGCCTTTATGTTCGGCTTCATCTGTCAAATAACACTGACGCCGCAATCAACAACGCTCACAGGAGCCGCTCTTGAATAAATATTGCTTGGCCTGATTGGAAGTTCACAGCCATGTCTAAATCAGCACTTTGCAACACAAAGATGCGGGAACTCGCCAATAAAAAACAGTGTAAAATAGTTGTTCAAAATGCTGAAACTTTATAAAAAACTAGGGCTGCACATTATCTGGATGTGTCGTTTTTCTCCTATCAAAAAGCATGTAATACTGTATATAGTCTAACCTTTCCATACCAGCAATATTATAAACTAAATATGATATAATTGATTTTGGGGGTGGGCGCTTATAAGCTCTTGCTTCAGCCCACTCCTTTTGAGCAGAATGTTTACTGCTCAAATAAACTAATAAACTAAACTAAACTAAATATTTGGATAGACTGTTTTACTCCCTCTTTTTGTTGAAATGTCATGCTAGCACTTATTTTACAGTTCTTGCGTTTACAGTGGTAGGAAAAAGTGAGTACACAATTTGGAATTTCTTACATTTCTGCCTAAATTGCTCATAAAATGTGGTCTGATCTTTATTAAAATCATAAGAATGAGCAAACAGTGTCTGATTAAACTACCACCAAATACCACCCACACACATTTACATTTTATCATATTTTTATTGGCCATAACAGGTAAACATTCACAGGGCAGCGTGGAATAAGTGAGTACACCCTTAGATTCAGTCGCTGGTTGACCCTCCTTTGTCAGCGATAACTTCATCCAGACGTTTCCTGTAGTTGTTTATGAGAGTACAGGTGATGTTATTCCTGCTCTGTCCTTTCGGTTGACGCACCTCCTATGGTGCCTTTCGGGTCAGCTGCAGAATCGTCAGCTGGTACTACCGGTTCACTGATGTTTCGCCCCCTAGCCAGCACATGGGGCAGTGGCTGAATAGGGACGTCTCCCCACCACCCCCTGCAGCTGACCCTTCTTTGGTGTTGTCCCCCAGATCTCCTCCTTCCGCCGCACCCACAACCAGAAGCTTGTCTTCTCTGCCTCTTCCGCCAACTCCTTAATGGCCCTCCTCAGCTTTGCTCCCACGGTCCCGACATCTCTAAGCAAGCGCAGCATGGATTCCCCCACAAACCCCCTGCTGCCCACCTCTACAGGGTAGATAGTTGTCGACCCACCCGGCCTCTCTGCAATCTGCTGCAAGCTATTTCAGCCTCTTGAACTTTGCCACCTGGATTCCCTCCTCCCATGGGACTGTTAGCTCTATGATGGGAAGACCAGCTGTTTGCCAAGATCCGCCATCATCTCCCAGTCCTGACCTGGCATAAGAACATGCGTTCTGACAGCTTGTCCCTGGTGCTCTTGACCTGATTTCTCAAGTGGAGGTATGGTGTCTGAATCCTCCTGGTGTTGTTTGCAGCTACTCTACAGGTCTCCAGCAACTCCTGAAAAAATGTGCCAAAGGCTTGGCCTACCGCTTCCACACAGAGGGCACTTGTTCTCTGATGTAAACTAAAGGGCAAGAATCCGAGGGCATGGGAGCGTGTGGTACGTTGCCCTCAGTAGGAAGCTTAGGCGAGCCTGTGGGAGATGCCAGATGTCTGTCCAGCTGATGATCTGCTTGCGAGGAACATCAGCTAGTTGCAGATTACGTGCACAACCATCAGGATAAATCTTGGACCATTGCTCTTTACAAAACTGTCGAGATTCAGCAAGATTCCTGGGGTGTCTGGTATGAATGGCTTTCTTGAGGTCATGCCACAACATCTCAATCCGGTTTAGGTCAGGACTTTGACTGGGCCATTCCAGAACACATATTTTCTTCTGAAACCATTCTGAAGTTGATTTGCTTTGGTGCTTTGGGTCATTGTCTTAAACTTGTGAATTCATTTTCCCATTGATGATAGCAGTTTGTCCAGGCCTTGAGGCAGTAAAACAGCCCCACACCATGATTCTTCCTACACCATACCTCACAGTGAGGATAGGGTTTTGATGTTGGTGTGCTGTTCCATTTTTCCTCCACACATGTGTGTTCCTCACATACAATTCAACTTTGGGTTCATCAATCCATATAATATTCTGCCAGCAGTGCAGTGGAGCATCCAAGTGCTCTTTCACAAACTTCAGACATGCAGAAATGTTTTTTTTTTTACAGCAATGGTTTCCTCCGTGGCGTTAACCCTAACCCATGAACACCAGTCTTGTTCAATGTTTTACGTATTGTAGATGTGTTAACAGAGATGTTGGCATGTGCCAGTGAATTCTGTAAGTCTTTAGCTGACACCCTAGTGTTCTTTTCTACCTCAGTAAGTATTTTGCGCTGTGCCCTTGGTGTCATCTTTAGAGGAAGTGAAACAACAGTGCCAAACTGACTCCCTTTGATTTATGAAAATCAAGACTTTAGATGGTTTTTTAAACATTTTCAGCTTTATACAAATCAATAATTGTTGATTATTGGTTTAATTTGACTCACACCTCACTCTAAATGTCTAAATTTGTCTAATTAGCTCTTGGAGCATCCTTAGCCAGGCGGTGTACTCACTTATTCCAGGCTGTCCTGTGAATGTTTACATGTTATGGAAAATACAAATATGATAATAAAATGTAAATGTTTGGGTGGTATTAGTTTAAGCAGACACTGTTTACTCATTCTTGTGATTTTAATAAAGATCAAACCACATTTTATGAGCAATTATGCAGAAATGTAAGAAATTCCAAACGGTGTACTTACTTTTTTCTCCCACTGTATCTCCTCCATCTCGCTGCCTCACTGTGTGTGTGTATATATATGTCACGCTGACCCACTTCTGCTGGTCATCTCTGCTTTAATCAGCTGAGCATGAATTGCTGTCCTCTTTCTCCTCACTGCAGCTCCAGCTTAACACATCCAATACAGCTCTGGAAAAATAGAGACCTTTTCCTTTTTATTTCTATATCAGTCCAATATCTGAGTCTGATGACCAATCCAGGCCCGTGTCTGTTCAATTCCTTCTCACTATGAACTTTTATGAGCTCATACACTAACAAAAGAGAGAGACAGAAAGAGATATATAAAGTTACTGCCTTTTGCGAATCCACAGTCCTGTGTTTGTGCCAGTCCCAGGCTAGAATAAAATGTAGACTGTCAGGAGTTCATTAAGTTAAGTGGAGAGTTGGATGTGGAAAATCTGGGTTATTGCTCTCACAGATTTATTTCTTTAGATAATATAGTTTGGTTCAACCTTGTTTGTGACTACTTTTTCCTGCACTGTAGCTGTTCCCTTTCCTCTTAGTAACTCCTCCGCAAACTGCGGAAGTCACAGATCGATGCCGCCGGGCACAAGAGCGGTTGATGAGATTAGATTTTGCTCCTACGTTGAGGCCATTCACACGGCCCTGAGACTGACACGCATCCCCTCTCGCGGCTGAGAGACTTTCCATGACATTAGTGGTTTGATCACACACACAGGGACCCAGCTGGACTGTGATACTGTGACTCTGTGGGACTGTTAAGATCTACGTATCTGTCGAGCTGTTACCTCACTGTCTGTGCTCTGTGTCGCGCTGCGTTATGAAACATAAACATGGCTAAGAACAGAGCAATGTTTAGGAATGAGTGGAATTACTATCATAATCCTTATAAGAAAAGAAAAACAAACATTGCAATTAGATATTTTTTCTAAAACTGTGCCGCCCTATTTCTTTGTAGAACAGAAATTGTATGTTGAATGGTTTTGTGACTTTTTCATTACCGACTTCTTGTCCATTTACATTTTTGTCCTAGTGTTTTCAGCTGGTATTTGCTACTATCTCTTGTAGCTCAGTGACCGTTATCTGCACCTGTCACACCGCTCTGCCTCAGTCGCTATAGAAATTCTTCGGCTGACATTTTAATACCTCCGTCTCATTCGTATACGTTCAAACAATTAGTGTGCTCCTCAAACAAGAGAGGGCCATAAACTCTGGGCTTTATGGGGCCTGTTGATGCCAGCCTTAAACAGACTCCTGCTTTCATTCTTTGGCAGAAATTATAGGCCACTTCTCCACAGATAGGACTTTGGTGTCTACTCCCATGCCTTTGATTATGACGATTACTCTGTAAGATTTCACACAATAAATACAAAACAAATACAGGCATTTTTCCATTTATTTTGTTTTTATTGGCGATAGATACCTCAGATAACGTGGGAATAGGCTCTTCTCTCTTCAGACTTGACTCGTACCTTTGCTGGGTATGCGACATCACTGGTTCGTCTCCATGGAGATGTTGCCACTTTACTTTTATTCATTCATTCATTCTTTATTTAGCACAGACACATATAAGGTCCATATAATTTTTAAAAGAAAACGGAAAAAGACATAAAACTTTGACTTTGACTAGGAAGGCAAAATCTACACATTAGTTCCCACAGAAATCACAGAAACAGCGTTAGCTACAGTGGGTTACATAAGTATCGGCCACCCTTTAACTTTCTAAATTTTGCCATGCTATGGACCATAAACATAAATATTTTTTATTGAATTTTTATGTGAAAGACACACACTAAGTGACACACAATCGTGAAGTGAAATTCAATTTATACATGATTTTGAACTTTTTTTAAGAAAAGTGGGACGTGCATAAGTACCGGCCCCCCTTTCCTTTTAGTGCAAATAAATGATAATTTCTGAATGATCACCTGTTGACCTAATGACTAAATAGAGCCTACCTGTGTTTAATCTAATCTCACTTCAAATACAGTTGATCTGTGATGGTCTCAGAGGTCTGTTAAGTTCTTAATAACTTTATCCCGGACCTGTGTGGTGTGTTCTTGGACTTCATGATGCGGTCTGCTCCCCAATAGTCTCTTAACAGACCTCTGAGACCATCACAGATCAGCGTTTGAAAAAATAAAAAATCATGTATACATTTCATTTCACGTCACGATTGTGTGGTCACTTAGTGTGTGTCTTCCACATAAAATTTTAATTAAATATATTTATGTTTATGGTCCATATTGTGTGTCGAGACGGCCGCGGCCCTAAGTGGGCTTTGGTGTTATGGAAATATGAGAAATGTTTTGATTTAAATAAAGTATGCTTGCAGAGGATTTGCATATGTTATGTATTGTACATCAATGTTATATTGCTTGAGCACATTATAGGCCTATGGGAAACCGTAGCAGCCACTTATAAGTACTCATAAAATAGTAGCTTTTATTTTTATTATCCCAGTTATTTTCATATGCTTTGTGTTTTACAAAGTACATTATAGACATATGAGAAATCATAGAGGTAATTTATAAGTACTTTGACAAAGTTAATTGTTGTATGTGATAAATAATAATGTGTTTGCAAATATTATATTATTATTATTATATTATATTATGCAAAGCCAATGCTATGATTTTATAAAAACACTTTAATTTTGTAATATGAGTAAACGTTCATGACCTTAAACTCCTATTGTTTGAACTTGACGGCGGTTTGCTCCTGGTGCCAGACATGCTGTCTGAAAACCAGTTAGGACCAGCTGAGCAATTAATAAATATGTAAGCACTTCTTCGGAAACAAATAAATATGCAAATAATTCCTAAGAATGGGAGGACTTGCAACGGCATAACAACCTTGTGTGTGCTCATTGCATCTTAGGTAGAACGTTCTACTTGAGCACGCTACTAAGCACTCTGTAGTTTTCTACCCCTCTTTTTTCCTTTGTACATTTAGGGAAATCTTGTGGTGGCTAGTTGCAGGAGTACAACCGGTCCTTATTGACATACAACTGAGAGCACATGTTAGCGCTATTGAGACGACTGATTGTCACATGCTAACGCTTATGGCTCATTTAGCATAGGCTTGTAGCCAATAAGGTTGGTTGTATACTCGCTGTGGAAACAGTCGAACACGAATAAAATCCCCTGAAAACACGTTGTAGAAAGACTACCTCTCAAATTCTAGAGTTATTGCAAAATAGCTGCCTGACAATCTCCTCTGTTAGTGAGTAATCCCTCTTTCTTGCACTTTTCAAGTAAGGGAAGTCTTCCAATCTTGTGAGGAAAAGATTTAAGGGTCTTAACATTAGGGAGTCCACTGGGGTTATTTCCCTTAGATTTTAAAAGTCTGTTGGTTTTCATCTGAGCAATTTCGTCAGCGTGGTGAAAGGGGGCCGATACTAATGCGACCCCCTGTATATTGAGTGCTGTATCCCCAAACAAATGAATGGTGATGCCAGGCCCTAAATATGAAAGTATGGTGAGGTTTAGCCCGTTTCACGGCATTTAGATAATTTCTGTAGTTTCTTTATCATTAATATATTATTCACCTTAATCCGCCCCGCCCACTTTTGCCTCTTTTTGCCTTGTCTCGGCACTTCCATTAAGCGGAGAACGAGGGAAAATGTTCGTCACTAAACTCTGATGTTTAGTAGATTAATTTGTGTAAAATGTCTAATGTTCATTTGCACCAACAAGTCAACACTGCGCGGCCTAAAATCGGCTTTGTATTCATGTAGTAACTGATTTTTTCTGGACTTTTCCAGTCCTATGTAAACTAATAGGAGAGAAGAAGCGGGCACAATTCATGGCGACACACACGCAAACTTCTGGAATAAGGTGAATAAGATGATGTTTAGTGGCCATATCATGTGTATCAGACCCCACTAAAAGCAGAAATTTAACAGAATAGGATTTAGCATTTAGCTTAGAAGCCACTTTTATACGTTTATTCTAATCTACAATAAAATCTCAAATGATATGTTGATTCATTATTGATTTCTAACTAGGCATTGGCCTCACCTAAATGTGGTCGATGGGTTGACAACATCTGAAAACATCTAGATCTTGAATTGGCGATTTTTGATGGCTAAATGCTAACGGCTATAGGAAAAATACATTGAACAGGCTATTAAACTTGGAAGGTTTCCCGGTTTGCTAACTGTCTGCATATGTTAGGGTCAAACGCTGCTGCTCCTATTTATTTCTATGTCCTCTTCAAATGCATTATTTTAATAACCAACTCAAAAATGGAATCAAGCTGTTTATGCTTTGTGTCTACTACTTGCTCTTGTTTCATAACAGCATATGTTCCGCAGTGTGCTCTTAAGAACTTTTTTTTTGCACTTGGTTCTTTTGGAGGAGAAACTAACTTAATGTGGCATTTTAATTGTTAAGCCCTAGAAGCAATTTAAAGAGTGAAATGAAAGCTTTGCTCAAATGCACATACCCAGATAGGAGCTGTTCCCCGCTGCTGCAGCATCATCAGTTTTCTTCATGATTCTGGAGGTACGTTGTGATAGTGGGGTTTTCCACTAATGGCTTCATCAAATTAGATCCAGAGCAAACATAAACCATCTCTATTGCCTCATTCCATGCTAAGACACAAGCTGACACGTTCATTTAGGATAACAATGAGAAGTTTACGCCTTTTTATGCCTCCTGTGTGTCTCGCTAGCAGAAAGAGTGAAGCGTGTATTATAATAATGCCTTTGTCATGCTGCGGAATGTGCAGATGTCAACGTGCAAGGTTCGGTCTCAGGCACAAAGCATCAGATCTAATTCAGCCAGGAAAGACTTCGACAGATAAATGAGCGAAATATCAGGAATACTTTATTGAATGGATAAACTTTGGAGCTTAGAGGTATTAATACAAAGTACAAAGTAGGGGTTTTCAAGGGAGACTGAAGAGGCTTATGGTTTGTGGTTTTGAGCATGACCCGAAATGCCTGTGTTGAGCGAGGCAGCACAATATATTGCCAAATTATCACAACCATATCGCAAGAAGCCACAATTTATCGCAAAATCATTCATTGACAAAAACGCATGGTAACTTAAAAATGTGCAGTTCAGTTTTAGTCTTGTTGTTATACCTTTTTTTGTGTTGCAATATTGCAAAAGGCCCTGTCCCTGTGTTATTGCTGTGGGCATTGGCATTACTGTTTCATTATTGCTACAGTTACCCTGAAACTTGTTTTTAAACTCATCCCTGTGAAGAACTGAGATGTTAGAAATGTGTTTGGAAAAGTTTGGAAGGCGTGTGGACACAACTGAAAATTGAAGCTTGACAAATGAAAGCAAACAAAGTAATCTGAAAACCCGGTATAGGGCCTTTAAGTCAGTTTGATGAAAAAATGCTTAACGATGGTGGTCTGAACTTCTTCATAATATTGCTGTTTGTCCTTATATTGTGCGTCCTGAGATTACTATTGAAAGATTGTTGGCTCTACTTGGCAACAGTAAGATGATTCAAGGGTGAACAACCTTCATAAAGTTTCCGTATTCAAACGTTGCTGTGGCCTGTTTGTTGAACTTTTTGCCAGCACCTACTTATTACAAAACCCTTTTAAATATTTAATGCTTCAGGACTTTCTTCTCTCCGAGCTGTTGTTCCGACGCTCAGTTCAGAGGGGTGAAGGGCTCACCGCAGTTGCGTCAGTGTTAGCATATTTAAACAAACCACTCTTGCTTTAGCTGTTTGTGTTTGTGCTCTACATATAGGCTACCTCTTTCAAATTATTCATAACCTCATGATTGCCACTGTGTTGGTTCAGTGCTGACATGCTGTTGCGATAAGCTGGGATGTTATGTAACAGAAGCATCTCTCAACATTTCTTTGATAACCTGAGAAGGGAGCCACTGTACTTAGCGCTGATGCAGTGAATTGAAGAGAGATGAAAGTCACGCCAGGTCAGCAGCAGCATGCAGCCCCGTGTCAGTAAAGAAGGGGGCTATGTTAGCTGGAGTGCTTCAGGAGTGCTGTTTTGACTTGATATGCTAACTTTGGGATTGGTGACCGTGGGTGCTGCCGGCGCTCACAAAGGAGCCAGAGCAGTGGAGCGCATTAGGCCGACCTTTCCCGTCTCTCCCGACCCTCTGTTAAATTACTCACCGCTGTCCCTATAGCCAAGGTTAGCTTCAGTTCACATGTAGCCTTTACATTTTCAACTGTGCACTGTTGTCCAAAAACATCTAAGGGATACCTACTGAGTTGTGCCTGAGCAACTTTGGGGTTCATATTTTAGGACATGGCACGAACAATTTTCCAAAACACTAAAATGAATAATGAAATGAAACATGATACATTAAATAGATAAAATGGTAACTGGTCACATTTACTGTATATTGAGTGCCCATTCTACCTTTGGGCACTCAAAGCGCTTTACATCAAGGAACCACTCACCCATTTACACTCTCATTCACACCAATGTAAACACTGGGAGGCAAGGTGGGTGAAGTGTGTTGCCCAAGGACACAACGACAGTGTGCGCCTGTGGGATTAGAACCGCCGACAGTATGCCCCAGTATTTCACATATGTAAACTATCTACAACTACTCAATGTTCAAGCAAATGTAACCAAGTAAATACCCTAACTCGTGTGCATTGTAGGAGCTTCATTCATGTTTTACCAAAAGTTGTCTCTTGCATAAAACCTTAATGCGGATTATTGATCTTGAGCGTGACAGTGATTTCCAGCCTGTGCATGTAATTACGCATTTTCTACAGAAGCCACGCCTTTCTAAAAGTACAGTAAAGAATTTTACAAATCCAAAATTTACAATCCTTTCCTATGACACATTTTGTTTTGCCTGCCATAAGGTCCAACTGCTGATATATTGACTCCGGTCGTCAGTGGCCATTCAATTCTGGCGTTCTTTCTCCTCTCGTGAATCTGCCCATCTTGTGGATGTCAACTTCTGCAGCCAAGAATCTGTTACAGTTCAGCTCAGCTCGACACACGGCTAATTACCCCCCCCCACCCCCACCCCACCCCACGAAACACTCATCCAGAGCCTCTGCTGCCTCCCTAAAGAAAAGCTGCTAATTGTAGCCTTTCTGCTCAGATCCGTTTACTACCACATACACACTGAAGATGTTGTGTCATGCGTTATTCAGGCTTTTTCCTTCTACTTTAGGAGGATTTGGCAGTGTAACTTGAAATAGTGCATGAGACTTTACGCCCCCTACTGACTGGCAACTTCTCATACTCCTTACAAGAACAAGACAGTAATAGTAAAACAGCTATAATTTTTTGATGGGAATAATAGGCTCCAAATTGTGTATATATACTTTTTTAGAGTAATACAGGCTCTTTAAAGCAGAACTAGGTAACTCATGCCATAAGCGCCACTGCAGGTGTCGTAGCATGTTGTTTATTTTTACTCAATAATAATCCATGAGAGTAAATACTATGCTGACAGAAAAGACAAAGGGAGAGCGGGTTATTGTACATCCCATTACACAATGCAGATAATATTTTTCACTCAAACTTGGCTGTAAAATATTGTTAAGTGGCGCTAGCCCGCAGTTAGCTTTGCCCGGTAGCCTGTTAGCTTCTTTGTGATTCTATTAGTGTGTATTGGTGGATCCGACCCGATGCAGGCAAAATTGCAATTATGGTTCTTTGGCCAGAGACACCAGGGAAGATGAAAGACCCCCCTATCATCCCATTAACACTTGTATTACTTCCAGAGGGAGTACATAAAGGATTTATTGAGGTAAACAAGTTACTTAGTACTGCTTTAAAGCTATACAATATGAGAGATAAACAACTTTGTGCCTGTTTTTGTTTCATGTGCATAAGGCAAGTATTTACAAATTGCCAATGAGCAATGATTTAGATTTATGTAACTTGCAGGCTTCTAGAATATGGCAGCATCCCTTGTAACTACATCTGTCCAGCACATTATAACGTTGCCCGGTGACAAAGGAGCCAGCGGAGTTGTGTGGGCGGAAGAGGAAAAAAAAAAAAAAAACGTGCCAAAAGCTGGTGGGCAGGTAGAAGTGGTTCCTGAGAGAGAGGACAAACATGCGAACACTTAGCCATTGCCTGTGCCTTCCTCTCAGGGCTCTGTGTGGGCAGCTAATGAGTCTGAAAGCCCTGCCTTGGCATCTGTCAGCTGAGAGCCGAAGGGAGCCCGGAGAGAGGCTGCAGCTGAAACACTTGGTTGCTCATTGATAATTGCTAGAGTGCTTTCTGTTTTTTTTCCGAGCCTCTTCCAATGTGAGTGAATACAGGTGAGGCAGGTTACAAACAAATATCACTTAAAAGCCCCCGGTACAACGTCGCGGGCACATTTCCACTGTATCAACTGTAGGCTGCAAGCGTTTTAATATTGTAAGAGGCCAGAGTGGTCCACCTTTCAGCCAGGGCGATGTGGGTTTGATCAGACATGCTGGCAATAGTGTCGGCTTGTCCTCTCTGTGTTACTGTGGATTCTCTCCTTCTTTCTCCAACTGTTTAACTGCATGTTGTGGTTAATCTGGGGACTTTAATTTGCCTCTTCAATGAAAAAAAAGGGAGAATTTCAATCTGTCCTTCTTTGCAATAGGCTATTGTCTTCCTGCTTAAAGGTGCTATTCTTTATTCTTGCTGTAGAGTGCAAGCTATGTTGCCCCCTTGCAGTATATTGTGTTCCTATATACATTTGAGGAAAAAAAGAGAAAGCAGCATAAAGCCAAAAGTAGCACCGGTGCCAAAGCAAGGCTAACATTGTGGAAATTGCCAGGCCACTCTGCTCCCTGAAAGCTGCAAAATGTGCTTCGAAACTCATCCTCGCGAAGAATTGAGATGCTATAGGAATATGTTAGAAAAGTTAATATGTTTGGAGTTAGAAGTAACAAGCTCTAGTGGTTTGAAAATGGGACATTTTGACCGTGACAAATCAGCACATGAATACATACAGTAAATGCTCAAACCTTTTAACTTGATTTTAGTTTTCTATTAATTCAAGCATGTGCAGTAACATAAACTGTTGATGCTGATGCTGGGGCTGTAGTTAGCCATGGTTATTTTGCAATGTTGCCAGACAGGAGTCGTGGAGCCAAACCAATTTTAGCGATAACATCAGTCAATCTGAGCGCAACCACTGGAAATCCTAGTCTGTCAGGAAGACCATCCGTGTGCTCCAGTAACCAGTAAAGTGAAGTTTTGGATTACATTATACAAAGTTTAACCTTGGCCATTGTGTTGCCTCTTGAATAATGGGATGCGATGAATGGTGTGGGTTATTTCTGTTTCCCTAAAACTAAATGGTTTCATTTACAACAAAGTATTCTTCCATTTCAATCTAAATGAAAACAGGCATTCAAACTGGAGCGTGTTCAGCCCAACGATGAGCTGTAGGTAATTCACCCAGGCCCATTCACTGTGAAGGTGACTTACACTTTTTAATTATGTAGTGGGTGCTCATAGGCTGAACAAGGTTGTTGAAAGTTTGATACTGATTAAAAATACTATTATAGCCTTGTCATGATAAAATTTGGCGCGCTTGTTTGTAATCCGCTTCGCTCATGCCTTGAATAAGAATGAACTACTTTTTTGGAATGTGCAGTTTGCTGTTGTTGGGATTGGGAAGTGACAGAAAACTCTGATCCGGGGATAAAAGATGTTCCTTTCTTGAGGCGTGTTCACACAGATGGTGGAACAGCTTGCTTTGATTATACCCTCTGACACCTCCACAGTGTGCACTCAAGAAAATGTCTTCTACCAAGGAGCAACCGGAGGGGTGGGTCCTTTTCCTTCACATCCTATGGAACAGAAGTGGCCCTGGGCAAAGGACTTAGAAACGAAAAGCCATCAGTGTATGTTAAAGAAAAACTTGGTGCCTCTTCAGTGTTTCAGAAGAAGAAATGTGTAGCTCTCAAATGTTTTTAGCTCATAAGCTAGCTGTTTGTTTACTTTTAAAAAACTGCTTTCTTCAGGACCATTATGGAGTCTTTGTAGTAAAAAGAAATCAGCCAAACCCCTTAAAACACGGCAAAGAAAAGACAAAAGCATCCAGTAAATCAATGTGGAGCACAGAAACCACACATGCAGTTTGCAGAAAAAGGCAAAGAACACAGCTGTACCGAGGGAGAGGGAGGTGTGCCACTTGTTTACACATCGCCATGACATCATGTCACATCCTGTGTCAAAGTGAAATCATCACATAAATCGTCAAACCAGGGGAAAAAATTATTGTACAGAACAAAATATGCACGTAAAATTCCTTTTTTTTTGTAGTATTACTTTCTCAAGAATAAAATCGTTTTTAATCAAAGCATTCTTTTCTTACACTAAAGCTCCTTAATTCTCTCTTTATGTCCACTGTTAACCTCAGGAGGCAGACATCCCGCGGCGCCATGCAGCTCAGCTCTGGGCCTGACTCTCTGGAGGATTGGGACTTGCTTGGGGAGACTTTGGTGCTTCCCCCCTTTTGTATGCAATGGATACATAATGCATTATTAATGTAGCAGTGGACGTGCTACTTTTACTGTTGTTGGTAGATTGAAGGACAGTGCCCTGCTTTGTTCTTTTTGAAAATGTGTTTTCCACGTTTGGAAAGTACAGTGAAGAATTGTAAGGATTAACACAAGGAAGACGCCTGCAAGAGCTCGCATATTGACTGTCTCCCCATGTCTTCCTCCAGCATTGACTTCACACAGCAGGTTGATGACTACAGAAGCTGGATTGGCTCCTAGGCTTTTTCAGGCTCGGGTCATTGTCCTAGCTTTCATGTCTACAATAGCTGCAAGCTCCCTGCTGCTGCTACTTGCTATTCAGCACTCTGCCCCACTTCGCTCTTTTCAAAGACCTAAATCAGATATGTTCTGCGAGTTGTATGTAACTGAGATGGATGCGTAAGGTGGAACTGGGATATAGCTTTGTACGTCCTGGAGGTGAAGACAAAGAAAGTTCTGCAAGTCAACACTCACCTTGGTGTTAACCTGTAATAACAAATACCTCTATGGTGAGTCTCCTTCAAAGGAACCGGTGCACTCACCCTCTCTGTCCGGACTTGCTCAAGAATGGGTTCAGCAGTGATGAGAGCAGCAATATGTGGCTGAGGATTCAACCTTTTACTTCTAATCTTTTATTGATTGCATGGATTCATAGCTTAATACATAATACACCTACTTTTCCCCCCCTTTTTTTTTAGCACTGACACACCAAACCTAAAAATGCTGATATTAAAAAAGAATACACAATAACAACTAGATACAATAAAGAATCCCTAAAGTAAGAGTCACGCGCCTTCAAATTCGTTTTGTATTTTAACATTAACTTTTTGTCACTTTTGACTTTGAGCACTGTGGGAATATTAACCCAATGTTTAAATTTTACTCAAGTAGAAACGAATAGTCTAGTGCAAACTACTCTAAGAAGTACATTACTTTAAAAACAAAAGTTGCTCAAATGCAAACATAACAGAGTACTAGTCCCTTGAGGTTATGTTGTGTTTGTCTATAGTTGTGTCACCTAGGCATATATTTAGATCTTAGAATAATATGTATGTCCTCCTATGCTCCATAGAACAGACAAGTTAGGACCCCTGCATGCCACGTCTTTTCGCTTTCCCAGAAATGACTGAGTTGGACTAAACTAACTATAGTGTCTGGCAATGCGATGAAGAACTAATCCCTCCGGGCTACCGTCTGTTTCCCTCTAACTGGTCCATGCTATTTGTTTGCTTGGTGATTTCGCTCGGAGTCACGCATAAATCGCCGCTGGCCCCGCATGTTGCCTGCTGCTGCTGCTGTCTCGCCTCCACTCGGGCCGTGACGTCAGCGCGCTCGGGTTTCAGCGGTTTCAGCCTCGTACTCGCCGTGGCGCACGCATAGCATAGAGCGCACGCCGCGCAGCAGTCAACGCGAGGAGCCCCTGTCCTGAACACAGCAGCAGCAGCGGGCAGGAGCGCATCCCCACGCGACCCGGGGGAGGGGGGTAAAAAAAAAAAGTGGCGTGAAACTCTTTGCTCGTTTGGGTTATGACTATCGACTTTTTGGATAACACGCTTCATTTGACACGTTGCCTTTCCCGCACCTCCAACCTGACATTTTCTTCGTGGATTTGGGACGTAAGTGGCGCTTTTACGCAGCGATCTTTATGCAGTGCTTGAATGGCTTCACACGTAGTTCACTGGGATGCACTGGGGGGTTGTGTGTGTGTGTGTGTGTGTGTGTGGAGGGCTTTAAAGGTGGTGGTTAATGCCAGAACAAGCTACTTACGTTTATGAGGGGCAGACACTGTGTTTGCAGCTTTCTTTAAGCGGCTACTCCGAGGCTCAGACAGTGTGGTACAGTCCATCACGTACAGTAAATGCGGTAAACATTATGCCACCACCAAGTATATATACTAGACCACAGCTACACATCTAACTTTAGACTGGGGAATAATGTGACAACGTTCTGCTCTACTATTTTCCTGTGTAGGCTAAGTGTAATTTAAATTCCAATGATATCAGTCATTGAAACTAAGCTCTATTGGCAAAAGCATTAACTTTTTCTCTTAGTTTGGGATGTAGATCTGGAGATAATGTTTTTTTTCTATTGTTCTTATTGAAAAGCTGATTTAAATACAATACCATGCTCTTATCAGGACATTCCCCTCCATCATGGGTTTTATCACTGCCCTCTTAAGCAGGCTTAAGAAGTCCCTAAATGCTCCCGTAACTTCCAAGTTTTCATCAAACGGCGTCCCTCCCAATTCTGACTGGACTGTGTCTGCTGGAAGAGGCTCGGGGCTAAATCACATTCATTTAGATTACAGCACACTGGCATGGACTCCTGCTCAGATCAGTGCCAGTCAGATCACGCAGCATTCTACCATATAAGAGTAGTTTGATCTTTTAACACGTGCGCTATTGGTTTGAATTCCTTGAGGTGCAGGAAGTGGCTGGACCAGTTTTTTAATGGCCTCAAAGGATGTGACTTTAGGTGTGAATTATTTAAAGCTTTCTGTGCCAGTGCTTTATGTACAATGGTTGATCAGCGTGTGTGGGGGGAGTACAATATATGTTCTCAATAGCGATCAAAGCTTTTACCGGGTTGTAAATTTGTCTCTTAACCAAAATGGAGTGTCGTACCCTTGTGGTATTATGAGAAACTGTTCGTTGTTGATTTTGCATAATGTTTGTTTAGTGTGTCAATGTCTGCAGTTACATTAATCTTTAGTCCATTTGAAAGCTACAGGGGAATATCTCACCTGTTCTGTACTTCAGCTGTAGGTCAACCAACTGTAGTGAAAACAATAACCTATAGAAGTACAAGTTCAGATAGTCTGAGGCAGGCAGGTAGACTTCTTCCTGCATTTTGTTATCAGATGATAGTTGAGCCCAAACACAGAAGCTGTCCATAGTCAATAGACCTACAGTGTTATCATAGGATTAAAGTATTAGAAAGTCGTTTTACTCGTAGTTGTTGCTGAGACAAAAAGTTGTCACTGGAGAACTTGCAATAGACTAATGACTATCGCTGGGTTGCAGGTGACATCACAGCCTTCCAAAGGCCAATATATATATGGAGGAAAAATGATTTTGTTTTTGAGGACATTTTTGGTCTTGTACAGAAAGATCATGGACCCAGTGGCTGATATTAATGATCATTTGTGTAATTCATACTCTTTCTTTTGAGCTACAACTTGGAAAGTGTAATGTTGTTAATAGGAAAAACTGGGTCCGCTGGGTCCGGTGACATCATCACATTCTTTAACCTGCAACCCAGCAATTCCTCAAAGCTACTCCATGTCAAATTCGAATTGTTGGCCATTAACATCTTAAAAAAGGGATTCTGGTTCTAAGGCTGGACAATTACTCGAAATATAATCAAAATCGCGATCTCTACTTCTGTCAATCTCAATAATCGTCATGGGACTTTTCTTTGGCAGAAACAGAACATAGTTTGGGAGTTTTGAATGGGACGGTGGAATATTAACATTTTGTTTCTGTTTGAGCTGAGATTTGTAAAATGTCTAAGTTCATGATTTAGCTACATGGATTCATTTTTAGTATGAAATAATAAAATGGAATCGAAAATCGAGATCCATCTGTATGACATATCATCCAGCCCCATCTATGAGTCTGACAGAAAGATGATGCATTTCCATTTGACTGTAGGCTGAGACTTACCTCTGCCTTTAAGGAGCTGGCCTTGATTAGACATGTGCTATTTTCAGCACTGACTGCACTCCTACATATCTCCATAGGATCTCCTGTCATCCTTTTCACAATGAAACTGAAATTGGAGCCGAAAAGGGGAAGCTTGACGTACTCGGAAAGTGACAAAAAATATGCGGGAAAGTCTGTCTCCATAAATAGACATAGAAGGAACTAAATCATGAGAGATTTGTATGACTTGCTTTGGTCAAAAGTTCAGAGAAGGCTACGTGTTTTTTATCATGTCACTAATACAAATCCTTGTTGTTTTGTTTATTTTTTTAGTTCTTTCTCGAAGCTCAGAAATCTTTCCTAAATCTGTCAGCGTGTCACCTTGACACACTTTGCACCAAGTCGCAGCTGCTGAGAGGAGGCTGCTAATTGAATTGTTTGTGAAGAATCCGATTTGTGGCCTGAAAGAAACAGCTGCTTTTTCACGCTTAAGTAAAAGTGAAAGTCAACGTCATATACAGACCCAAGCCTAGACTATAGTTTACTAGTGATTTACTGTTTTTTAACTGCACGTTTTCTTTGAGCTCTTAGTCATACAGGAGTTTTCCATTGGGCACACGAGTTCATCTGTACTGGGTAGTTTAAGATGATGTTTCACCTCCAAGAAACTTCATCGGCAACTAATTAAGCGGATTTTTAGAATAAAGATGG
Source organism: Proterorhinus semilunaris (assembly GCA_021464625.1). Taxonomy (NCBI): domain Eukaryota; kingdom Metazoa; phylum Chordata; class Actinopteri; order Gobiiformes; family Gobiidae; genus Proterorhinus; species Proterorhinus semilunaris. Next base: position 21,475,471 of record CM038356.1, on the reverse strand, counting down.
GTGGTACCATTACATGTTTAAATCCCTCCCACTCGGTGTATTTGGACTGCAGCCAAATAAAGACAAATAAAGATCATTAGCTGCTGACAATATTTTAACTACTGCACTTTTGTATACAATGTGCAATAAAACTTTTTCACAGCAATTTTTTTTCTAACAGAAGGAAATGTCACGGCTTAGAGTGCAACGTGGTTGTAAGAATACTATTATTTGATAACTTCTGAAAAATAAAATAGTCACAAGCTAAGTGTTTTGTACCTAATGAAACTACTAAACTAATACGAACAACTAGTCAAGTAAAAAGTAAAAAAAAAGCTGCTGTGTACCCGTCGCTGATACTGTATAAAAGAGTGTCCACTTACTGACAGCACATGGCTTAACTTCAAACTGCTGCACTGCCTTTCACGTGGGACCGCACCCCCTGTTTTTTGTCTCTCTTTTTTTTGTCCATGCTGCCGCTGCCCCCCGCATGCCCCCGCTCACTACTGCCCATTCTGCTTATTCAGCTCTGCTTTTGTGCGCAGGGCTATTCACTACCTCCAGTCAGTGTCCATGCATACAGCCCTGTTCACCAGCGCTAGTCTGGTCTCTGGGCCTCACCTGATAATGTGGACCTATCAAGCCGCCCTGAATGGTCTTTTCTGCCCTCGCCAGGTCCCTTCCCGTGTAATAGGATTAGATTTATGAGCTCTGACAAGAGAATTAATCATCAAGGAAGGCTTGGATAATTGGAGCGCACTTACATTTTGTTAAGAGGACCTTGCTGTGTCGTGCAGGTAGTGGTGAAGTAACATGGAGAGATGAAGACATGCTCAGCTAAAAGCTTTTTAAGTAGGGTTACATGCCCAAACTTGATACTAAGAGATGTTCTCTTTCTTAGAAAATAAATCCTTATGGGAAGAAACCACTAAGTCTAACATGCGGAATAAGATTCCGTCTAATCTCAAAATGACACAGATTTCCTGAGAATGCTCTAGTGATTTGTATTCACACCAAAGGCAATAATTTTGTGTTTGTTTGGTTCATCACAGACCGCAATAACATGTATTGAAAAGTGTCACGAGGGATTAAGTGGATTATGCAAAAATGAAGTCAGTAAATGGTATTAAAAGCGAATTAGTAATTGTAGAAAAAGAATAATGACATGGTAGTTTTGAATTAGGTTTTTGATACTTTCACATCAACCCAAAAGCTTAAAAATAGCATGAATTCATGTAAAGTAGGCTTCACCAAGTTATGATGAAGACTGTCCTTTACATGAGTTCTGTTGTTTGCTACATTACCAATATTGGATTTTGGAATGGAATTGTGTAAAAAGCATTAGATCTGACTTGTTGACATTGTAATGTCTCACTAAGTCTTGTATCTTTGGCATTTCGGTGTCACACTCAGCCACAGTGACATGCCAAGACCATCTGACCTCAGGAGTCAAAGGGCCCGAGACAGATAGGTAACAGAGAGAGGGGCTTAAAGGGGCTTGAGGTGGAATGTGCTTCATGATGTCTGTCTAAGAGATAAGTCCCACCTGTATGACACAAATTATACAGTAACCTTTAGCAATCAGAAACATGCTATCATATTTTGCAATCCAAGTCGGTTACACTACAGCGACAGGTGGTAGAGGATCATTGAGACAGTTCACCTGTGCTCACAGATATGTCCACTGAAGACAGCTCTCAGTCAGCAGGATTACAAAAGAAATGTCCAAAACCATAGTTGTTTTTTTTGTATGGTTTACAGAGAGGAACAAATGTCAGTCAGCATTGGCAATGCTAAGCTAGGTTTCAGAATCAATATACTCGAGTGTGCTGGGTTAGTTTTCAAGCCATGTGTGTGCACTGTGTATGGTCACACGCCTGGTTATTAAAAAATGTGTTAAAGGGGAATTGTTTTTTACTTTTATTGTGAAACCTTGTTGTTTTACTTGTTTCTTCTACTGCAAAAGCGTTCTAATCTGTATGTCCTGTTTCTTGTTGCATTATTGATAGAACCAGGAAGTGTCCTCTGCACCTTTATGATTTATATTCGTGTATAATCCACATTTCAAATATAGCTTCACATCAATCCTTGGAATTCCTTATTACAGTAATATAAAGATTGCATTGTGGCTGGAGTCCAACTGAAATATTTAAGTAGCGAGGGACCTGCCTCTGTGCTTCATTCCTGGCTGCAATGTGCAGACACTTGTGGAAGCCCTCGGTTGTTTTTGGTTGAACTGTAGTCGGGGCGAGGGGCGGGATCAAAGTCCTTCCCAGGACAATAAAAAGCTAAGCCCTGGGAGTGTTGACCCCACACACTCTAAGCTCTTTATTACTTTGGTGGCGCTCTGCTAATTATTTCAGCCAAGAGAGTCCAGAGACATAACCAAGACACCGCCCCCTTAAAGCGCAGCAGGGTGGTCAGTAACCCCTATCTTTTTCCGTGGGAGGTGAAGAGGTGTCCAAAGCAAACCACTCCTTGAGCAAAACAAAAAGGCTAAGAGCCCTAAAGGAGGATTGTACGATGTTTTCAGCCCCCGCTCAAGTCAAAATGTTACCATATGCTCTACAGGCCAGTGAGCGGTGGCTGCCTGGCCCTGGACTGACCACAGACCACAAACCTTGGTGCATTCAAGGCTTGGTCCCTGCTACACTTGGAAAACAACACTTCCAATATGGCTGATTTAAATGTCTGTGGCATAAGTTTTGATTGCAGTTTTAGATATAGTAGTAGTATTTTTGGAGACTTTGGAAACTTGTTGCGTTTTATCCAGCGAAAGAAAGAAAGTTTATATCGGTGCGTATTTGACCTTTCAGTGACCCAGCGGTTATAGCATAGCACCTTTACTTTCCATCATGTAGGCCTCTAGATCGCTCCAGGAGCAATTGTTTTTTCGGGTTTCTGGTAGGTTTCTGAAGGTCAATGAAAGTTGAAAGACGCACTAATATCAACTTTTCTTTCTGGATGAAAAGTTTGGTTGGATGCGATGTAAAATTTAAGAAAAACGTCAATAAATGGTTTAGAAATCTTGTTCATTATCAGCTATTGAAGTTGAATTTAAATTTAAATGGTGGGACAAATATTGAGAAGAAGATTTTTTATTTCTCTTTGATTTGCTTCACTAATTTGATACATTGCTCCAGAAGTTTTAAAGTCTCCATGGTTAGATGGCCTTTCCTCAGTCTGTCTGAGAAAAACGTCCTTATCTGTTAGCTTGTCTCGCTTGGGAAAACATCAACAACTGCTCAAATAAAGACGACATTGAGAGAAGTGCCGTAAGTAGTGCATTGGTTTGTGAAATGTTTCAGTATTTGTTCCCTTCTTTGGGTATTTTGAAAATAATATTTTTTACAATCTATTGCCCGTTGTAGATACCCCCATTTCAACAGAATACCATCCAGTTCCAATCCAAGCCCGAGTTTTACAAAGACATTTTCCCGGTTCTCTTTCCGCTGCGGTCCATCGATGGGCACTTTGAGACGTCGGCTCACACAAGCTCAAGCCCACGTTTCTTGCTCACTACATGACCGCCATGTTTACCATGCCGGGATGCTAAGAACGGACTGTCCCGGCAAGTTACACTAACGCGCTTGGAATGTTTCGGCGCTTGTCTAATGGTTCCCGTCCATATTCAGTTTCTGTGGCGACGCTTTGATGTACCGCCTGTCCGTCAAAGCGGTCGTTCGTCTTCCTATTTTCCAACAGCGACAGGGCACACGTGTCCGCCTGAGCATCTGTTAAAACTTACAAGTAGCCCCTGTTAAATTTAGAAGAGAGGGTTATGGCTTCAGAAGTCTGGTTGGGTTCACTTTGTAGAATCTGATGATGTCAGCAACTCGGATGGAAGGCATGTGGCCAGTAGATATCAGGACTGACTTAAAAATCTGTAAAATCTCATGCTTTTTGACCAGGGAGCAGCAACAAAAAGTGACATTGTCCAAACTAAGATCTAAAACAGATCAGTATTCATATTTGAGCAATATTTAACCAAATTATGATATAACTCATGAATGCGGAACCTGATCATTGTGAGGGACGTGTCCACTATTTCACTTGACACATTGACATCCACGAGGGGATCTTTGCCTTGTCAGTCTCCCACCATCGCCGTGTAAAATGTTGCGACATCATGTAGATGCATCCCAGTGTGGCATAAATATAATATCACTTTAGCGATAGCAACATTAGCTTTACTACTGCAGTGTTGTCCCCCATTCTCCACAAACTGGTCTTGGGGTTGACTTGAGGCTTGTTGACGTCTGCGTATCTTCTTGAATGAATAGCTTGTGGTTTGCCCGTGCGTAGACATGTCTACTCTGGCTTTTTGCCATGTTTTATCGCCTGTCGTGTACTATAGTTTACTCCCTGATGCTACTCATTAATTTGGTGGATGGTGTAACAGAATTAGACGTTGAGTCTCTATTGGATAAAGAAGATCAAGTTGAATGTACTTTGTTAATCAAAGGCTTTACTCCTGATGTATCTACTGACCATTATTTGTACTGCATATTGTATTATTTTTATTTACATAAGCATATGTTTCACCTTTATGGCTTTAAATAATTGGGATTTTAGAAAAAAGTAGTAACAGTAGCAGCAGTAGTTGTAGTGCCTTCCCTATTCTTTATGTTTGAGATTGACAGTCAGAGTAACCAATCATAGAAGTGTATGATCCGTTCCTACCAAAACAAATATTGGGGCTAACCCAGGGGTGAAACAATAAAAAAGAACAAATAAAAATCACATAGAAAACAGAGAAACAGCTTCAGCACCAAGTTTGTTCTAAATGTTACAGGATTCTAATCTTCCACATTTAAGTGATGTGTTACGAATTTGCGTCAGTGATTTGATCAATACAGTTGTGAACAGAAAGGAGTGGTTTGCTATAAGTGTGCTATTAGACACTCTTTACCACTTTAGTCAGGAGTTTGTTGGCAGCTTACTTCTGCTTGAGAGATTCTAGAAATGGGCAACATTTTTTGAGCACACCTGATGAGAAAGTCTTCCACCGTTCTTCACACCTTTTGTATGTAGTATCTCCTGCAGATAATCTGCTATAACTTTTCATTTGGATAGAATTCAAATCTTGCATAAAAGTCTGGTCTACTACTCCAGCGTGGACCTGCGTGGACGTATATGCTAAAGAAAAAAGTGGTGCCATTGGTCTGCATGACGACCGCACCGAGCTCCCCTGCCAACAGTGGCTCCAGTAATTATAGACCAGCGTTGTGGTGAGCAGAAACCAAACCCACCATTTCATTCCCGGTATTCGCTCTTTTCAGTAAAGAGCAGCCCCGTGTTTAAAAGCGATGTTATTTTTGGGCCCTTGCTCCACTCGTATGTGTTTGTAGTGCAGCTGGAGTGAGGGGAAGTTTTCAGTTGAATGGCCGTCCAGTGAGTAAATGCAGCGGTAGTGGCCCGAGGACGTTGTTAACAGCGCATTGACCGTGTTGACTAACTGCCGACTTCTTTAATCTGCAGAAGTGGAGAGCACAGGTCTACAGTACTTCACCGTGACCGTAGGGAGATACTTAATGGACCATGTTTTTTGCAAGAGAATGACACAAATATTCAAAGTAATTATCTAATTTCTGTAGTTTCAAACACGCTTTTACTTGAGTACTTGTGCCGTCTGCTGTTTCGAACAACATAAACATTGGCAGCATCCTCCCCGCTCCCACAGACCACCCCTGACAAGCAGTGCATGTTTTTTCTCCGGGCCATATGAAGCCTATTGATTCCGACGGGGATGTATGAAAGTGATGGACTACGCTGAACCGCCTGCCCCGCTATTATCAGATGATACTGCACAAACAAAATTATAATTGGCAATTAACCACGGCCATTACTGTTAATCATTTCCTGCCCGGAGTTTATTGAACCTCTGGGCTCTTCAGATTATAAACAGTGTGGTCAGTATCTGCTGTTATTGCGAAGGTCTCCGTTGTACAGCTCCACTCCTGTTTTTTGAGATCGGGCTCATTATGAAGGCTGGAAGTCGCTCTGAGGCGCTTAAATTGGACCCTACAGCTTGGGTGGCATATTTTGTAACCACTGCTTCTCTATGTAGGGCGTTAGCATGCAATATTGAGTTTTGTGAGTGCACTTTTAGATTTCAAAGCCTAATAAAGTTATGGAAAAAAATTGGATCAGGGCAAGGTGGGATAATGCAAAGTGTAAACGAAAACAAAATAAGAGTTTACAAATCTTTCCAGCACAAAATATGCACATATTTTGTTCCTAGTGCTCACTTTGCATTTGATGACAGCATGCAACATGTATGCAACATGCAACTGATGGGACTATACTGTATTTTCCGGACTATAAGTTGCCCTTTTTTTCATAGTCTGGCTGGGGGTTCGACTTATACTCAGGTGCGACTCAAAATATATAATTTCACATTTGTTATTTTCACACTGACAGCCGCTAGAGAGCACTCTAGGCGTGTGCACCAGTATCTGCTACTCCTGTACGGTTGCACAATGACTAATAAAGCACTTACTTACTTACTTACTTACTTACTGTACCTCTGAAAATTGAAAAAACGGTCAAATTTGGAGTGACTTGTGAGGGAGGTTATTCTTGCAATGAAGCCACAGCTAGAGGAACGAGTTCGCCAAGGCTCGTGTGACTTATACTCCCGAGCAATTTATAGCCTGGAATATACGGTACTCACTTCTCTCTTCTCCTCTGTTTCTTGTCTATAGTCATAATGAGCGGAAGGTGACCTGCAAGCATCCTGTCTCGGGCATCCCCTCTCAAGACAACTGCATCTTTGTCGTCAGCGAACAGTAAGTCTCTGTGACTCTTTAGAATGCTACTAATCACATTTTTTGCTGTCTAGTTTGTTGTTGTCTACTTGTGACTATTGCATATAAGCACCAAATAACCCCACTGCCATACGCTGAACTACAGTATATTTTATGTGTAAGGCGGAATACTTGCAGATGTCTGTATTTTCCAAACGGGATGGACAGGTTGTGCACATACCAATACCAGATTCGACAATGCCGCTAAGCCCCGCACTGAGCCCGTCATTGTCTCTTGCGCACATCAACTCGCGGGAATGCGATGATTCATGAATGCTGCTCTGTTTGGTGACCTTCGCTCGGGTTTGCCGCCTGTTCGTTTGTCATAAACACATCGCGAGTATATGTCAAGAGTCTGTCCCCGACACAAACCGCTCCTCAGTTTCTCGGCCCATGTGAGTCTCTGGTGTGGCCGTCACATGTTCTCCCACATGACCCCACAGACGTCTCCCAGCGTCACTTCAGCCAGAGCAGCAAGTCAGAAGTACTTGTATGTGCAATAAGCAGTGTCACTACCGCTCTGTCAACGTCGGGTGGGCTGGAGTACATAAACAAGCTGCAGCAACGGGGGATGGATATCGGGATGTCCGGACAGGGATGACATTTATAAGACTGGATGGAAAAAGAACATGGTCATGTGCTACTTTTAAAATGGAAGTGAGATGGTTCATGAGATTGGCGCTTCAACACAAACATCAGCTTAAACGACAAATGAGCGCCCTCCACTTAAATACAATTTAACGGCAAGTTTTATTCCTCAAAGTCCAAAACGTCCTCGCCAAACACGCCTTTACTTCCACAGGTTTGACTCTCTGGACCTGTTGTTTAAAAACGTGCTGTGCCAATAATTGAGACTGACGTTGATTTAATCGCATTCAGACACAATTACCTCCGTTTGTTTACTTGACATTTAGAATAGGCGTGAGCAATATGGTCGTGATTTATTGAATTACTCTAACGGCCGTCTGTTTTGACCCACCCACTCCTACGATTGGCTGCCTCTGTCTGTCATCCTCTAAATGGCAGGTGGGTGTTAACCAATCACAATGAAGTGTGAGCTCTGGAGAGAAAAGGAGGTAGTAAAGCTTCTCAATGTTCATGAACTGCCTGGGACACAATTGTTATTTAACCTCTAATCATTTTAGAGAACTAGGGCTGAAATATATATCGTTATCGTATTGATATCGAGATATGAACATTCAAAACATAAAATTCGAAAAGCAAGATATCAATTATATAGATTTTCATCAATAAAACTGCACTCTTTATTATGATGTTTTTATTTCTCTGAAAAATGCTTGGTTTTCACCTAACCCATAGTTATATCGTATCGATATCGAGATATCTGGCATGAATATCGAGATATGAAATTTGGTCCATATTGTTCAGCCCTACTGTGAACAATCCTAGCCATTGCCTCAAAATGTGTTCATCATTTAGGAATGCGTTTTTTCTGCGTCAGTTAATTAAATGTAATATGACTTTATTTTTAGAATATTATATTGCCGCGCCCTTGCCAATACACAACCGTCGGCGCATCACAGTTTCGTAAAGTGTGACAGTGCTCGACATTTGATATGAAACAATGAAGAAGTTGATATTCAGTGCCCTGAATTTGAACTTTATTGTGATGCCTTTAATGACATGCTACACATGACTTCAATAACAATAACTCTGCAGCCCGACTGTCAACACTGGTCGCACCATCCAAACTGTTGTCAATTACTCTCTTTACTGACTGGTGCTAATTGAAATCTTGTGTGAATTTGAGCCTCTCTTGCTAATTCTGTGGCAGCAGTCCAATAAACGGCACTATAAAGTTTCCCAATAAACACTTTAGATGGTAATCCAGTGTTAAATGTGTGACAGGGAGGCTCTGAGCCGCATTCAGCGCAGGCTACATTTGCACAGAGCAGCAGAACGCTTGTGCAAGAGCTGCTACACTGCACCCTCATGACGCATTCCTCCCCTCCCTGTGCTCCTCTCACATCTCTGCCGGGATTCGCAAAGACGCCAGGCACCAAAATCACTCCCAAAATTATCTTTCGAAAGGCCACGGCAAATGGATTGCATCCTTTTTTTTTTTAAAGCTAATACTCAAACTTTCTTGTTAAGTTGAGGAATATATTTGAGAAAAATTAACAGCTGAGTGAGGAGATAAGGTCTGGGGCTAAATTATTCATCTCTGCGTCGTTTCAGTTTTAATGGCTTTCCTGGAAATAACTGCAGGTCTAGGTAGGCACTGTTTAATATGATGCAAAGCAGCGGGATGCCGGCTGTGCCCTAAACTAAGCGATTGGGTTAAACAAGCGTTAGAAGTGACTTAGACAGAGTATCGCTCATGATCTCAAAATCAAGACCGCAATAGTGAAGTATTTTATCAGCAGTTCTATGAAAAAGTAAGACGTACTCATGAGTATACAGCTGAAATGGATCTTTTCGTATAACGACTCGGTGGTCAGTATTATTTGTATTCACTGAGCCTATGGTGAAATGGAAAAAGGGCAAGGTAGTTTTCATTAAAGATTGAGCTGGCTACTGCAGCAGAACGACAGTATAGCGAGACGACACCGCATCTAAGGAAACCTCATTTTAGGCTCCATTAGTCCGTCTGTTAATGTATACCTCAGAAATCTTTCAAACCCAGATTTAAAGAGGGGGAATTTTTAGAGCTTTCTTACCATGCAACAACGCTGTGCTCTCATCCAAAACATACCTGGAAACAGCTGTGCAGCAAAGGGAGCAAGGACAGGATCGCTTTTCAGTTGTTTGAGATGCATTTTCTAAACCACAAATTGTAAGATAGTGAGGAAATGTGTTTGAGTAATTCTAAGTAAAATACATGATTCGATTTAATTCACAAGTACAATATTGAGATATCCCTTGTAACTTTTGCCCACCTTAGAGTATACCAAACTCGTCAACGTCTTTACCATAGCTGCAGGTTGCTCATCTGTCTGTGCTTCCCCGCTGCACCCACCGCTGTGGCATGTCGACGCTCGCTCAGATCATGCCCAGACCTCATCTCCAACATGTGGCTTCAGTCTCTGCGTGCGTGTGTGTCTGGGCCTATGTTCAGCTGCGGCACGATCGCGTGGAAGCTGACGGGGAGATTTGAACAGCTAAGGCACACGGGGGAACGTGTTTTATCGCAAAATCGCATGTATAGGAAGTGACATACTGTTCGGTACTGTGCGATGTGCTCAGGTTTTAGGAGGTTTTAGGAAAAATGCTGTTAACCAAGAGGGCTTTGATAAATATAGCCTTTTTGTTTGTTTGTAAACTTTCAGGAAAGATTTACAAAGGACAAACTTGACAAGCATCTTCGAGCTGTATAGTTTGTGTAGTAAAAGAGTAGCGCCTTTAGCGAATTTTGATTCTCCTCCTTTATTCTTTAAGTTACTTTCAATACGGTGCAGATTTAATACCTATAAATACAAGCATTTCCTTTGTTTTGTAGAGTAAACAGTGGGAAAGCACACAACAGGTAATGCAAACTATTCAGTGTCGTGTTTCTTTTGCATGGTCCGTGCTTTGACTGGTTTGGTTTGCCCCATGGCCTGCTCTGTGTTTGCATTTTTTTTATTTATTTGAGCCGGTTACCCTTTTGAGGGGGCTTCATCTTTTGAAAATCTATCTGAGAGATCTGTGAACCTGCTGCTTTGGACTTTGGAATTGTTGTTTCTCTCTTTTTCATTTACTTTGGCTCTTCCTCACCAGCGCTTTGACCCGAGGCATGGTAATGTGCTGCCCTGACTTGCCTTTTGTTGTTATTGAAAAACACACAACAGTGGACCCATATGATTAAAAATCCTCTCTTATGATTAAAAAACCCAACTCTTTCGAAGTTGTAACCATTTTGTGATGTGAAACCTGGGGGTGTCGTTTGTTTCATTTGCACGAGAGGAAGAGCTGAGTTTTGTATTTAACTTATTCTACAAACAATACCGAGGCTACGGCGTTTGCAGGAGTTGCAAAAGCCTGAGCAAAGTATAACACAGACCTTTAAAGCGCTCATATTTCTGTGGCAGTGCTGTGTGGTCAGTTTTAATGCACCCTCAGCCCCTCTGTCCACTGTTTCTCAGCTGCATTCTAATCCATTCCCACACAAAATCTATCTAGCACCGGTCCGGCCTGCTCCAATACATGTTAATTAGGATGGATTATACATTGTTTGATTACATTTACACATTCAATCAGCAAGAAGGTTATAGGTTTGATTGCTAGTCCTCCTCGAGCTTCTGTGTGTTAGCGCCGGCTTCCTAACAGAGACGTGTGTACTGTAATTGGAAACACTAAATTGCCTCTTGTAAATCGAAGTGTCTCCTGTTGTCTGTCTTTGTGTCCGCATTGCGACAACTGTGGCCACTTTCCAGAGTGGAGCCTACAGAAGGACCATAGCCGAGGAGCGCCTGCCACAACCGAGAAAAAGATGGAAAAGAAAGTGTGTTTTCCTCCCATCTCCACGGCTAAACTGGGTTTAAGTCTCAACACCCGATTGTTTTCTCCTCTTAGTTTATTGCAAAAGCTGACGTTGGTGGAAAAGGCTTGAAGACAAATTATAAGGCATTTTTATTGATCGTGAACTAGCTGGTGTTCGCTAACAGGAAGTTGTGAAACTCATCTGAAGAAGTTTGAAATGCGTTTAAAAAGTTAGGAATGAGTTTGGACCTCAACTAACCCACTCTCAGGCATGAAGATGAAAGTAAACCTTTGTTCTAAAAGTGCATCATATCCTAAAATACCACACAAGTGGCAATAAACATGAAATAGTATAGAAATCAAAGTTTTGCAAAGAAAAATATAGGGGGGAAATACTAATAAATGTACAGATGATAAATATCGAGCCCAAAAATATACAGATGATCTGTTATTTATTTACCACTTTGCTATTAGGGCTACCCAAGAATAAGGAATTTACGATAAACAATTGGACGACTTGACTTGAATGCTTCTGCGGCGCTGATCCAGATTACATAAGCGCTCACCTACACTTCCATCTTTTCTTAGGTTGTGGCGAAAGCGAATTTGTTGGCAGGTGTTGGGCCTAAGGCAGTGAGAGACGTCCTATTGTTAGCACCGCGGGCATCTCGCATGTTGATCGTACATCTGTTTACGAGGCGCATGTATATTTGGACACATGCTGCAAAGTGACCTGCGGCTCCGACTGAACAGCTGATGCTATTTCAATGTATTTTAGTTCATAGAAGCACTTACAGATGAGGCTTTTGTGAATAGTGCACTGTGTCTGTAAATAAATGACCATGGGATCTATATGCTGGCGTTTGAATGGTCGTTAAGGTTATGTAGCAATTGGAATAAACTGCATGGTAACAGAAGGACAATCTGAGCTAATATGTCTAATACAATATCATTAAAACAGCTATAGGCAAAGAGTTCCACATTATGAAGCGCGCATGTGAGGACATTATTGGCCCGTGTGCACTTTTTCTGCCCCGCTCACTGTAGGGCTAAACAATCTGCTTACACCCTGTACTTTTCACCTTGACTGCAGCCTATCGATTATCAGGTTCACACTAATTATCACAGATCCCCACTGAGTGCACTGTAGCTCACAGGCGGCGTAAGGGAAATTGTCTTTTAGCTAAATAGAGCATTAAATACCCCTCCCCTTTACTCTTACTAACCCCCCCGCCCAAGCCCTGTATTCTGATGACAAACCCACATTGATTGCGGTCCAGGCCTGTCGCTGGATTTGCTGTGGACCTAGTTATCTGAAGGGAATCTCAATATCCACTTATCTACCTCATCAAGCTGCTTGTACATGGAACACACCATGATGCAACAGGAATAACGGAAGTTAGATTGAGATGTATTTCTTTATCTCAGATCCCTAGTAGTTATTGTCACAGCATTAGCATTTTCCCCACTGGGGTCCAGATAGATGTAAGTAACTATCAGACTGCCACCTTTATGGGATACAAAACAGACTTACTTCTCATGCACTTATTGGTAAAAGCATGAACAAAAAGCCTCTATAGAGTGGGCCAAATAAGTAACAGAACCATTAGAATTGTTCTAAGAAGGTTTCTCAAGGTGCAACTGATAGGTTTTTTTGTCTATTCATACATGCAAAAAAGTCAAAACTATTAACCTCTTACTTTTCTTGTCGCTCCTTCTTGGCTCTCTTGTTGATTTTTGTTGTTGCTTTTTCATCACTCTTTTGCCGTGTTTTTGTCACATTTCGGAAGTGTTTTGGTTCAGTCAATCAATCGATCAAAGTTTTGCAGTGCTTGACAACAACACTTGGCCGACCAAAGTGCTTTACGTAAAAACATTCAGAATAAAATGACACAAAATGTCAAAACACCAGCACACAAAACCAAAACAGATCGAGGTGTTCTGGAAGGCCCGTCTAAATTGAAAAAGTTGCGTTTTGTTTTCGTATTTTTTTATCGCGTTTTTCGTCATCCAGGAAGTGATATTGTACAATTCACTTCCTGCGAGTAGTTCTATTAAAGCGTCCAATACTTCTTTGGAGCCGCTGTACCTAGAACTGTGTCCTTCTGGAGTGAGCGCATCAGACAAAGATCTCTCAGTGGATGAAGTAGGGCTGGGCGATATATCGATATTTAAGATATATCGATATATTTTAAAAAGAGATATGGAATTAGACCATATCGTATATATCGATATAGTCCACATTTGCGCTGTAATACTTGCTTCAGGCAACCCGCTGAGCGGAGCTCTGCACTGCTCCCAGCGCCCCGGCCCCGCCCCTCGTCGAGGGGAGAGGGGGAGAGGGGGGGGCAGCCGGCACTTTTCAACAAACATGAAGAAAGCAACAATGTCTGTGAAGCGTGCGGAGGAGAGCCCCTTGGTTGGTAAAACAAAACCAGTGGCTCAATCATTTGGAGATGGTTTGGATAGAAGTGAATGTAGCGGCGAGATATGGTGGCGACGTGCGCTGCGCCATGTGCTTTTGTTTACTTCTCAGTCTAATTAAGGTTTGCGGTAGATCGTGGATGTACTGTGAACATATCAGCGTTTGTAATGCTGCCACCGCGATGGACTATCGCTTTTTCCCCGTTAGCATTGCGTTAGCCGCAGCGCTAATCACTCCAGTCCCTCGCTGAGCTCTGATGATGAGCAGAGATGGTGAGCCTGTGCTGCTTGTAAAGAGTAAAGAGTCGTTTGTGGCTCAGTTTAGGAGCTTATGTTTGGGAATGCTTTGGATAAAGATAAGAACTTATCTCAAAACCACTGACTAAAACACAGTTAAATCAAGAGCAAATATCAAGAAATTATTTGGGCTATTTATTTATTATATTTCATGATTATTAAGGACTAAAAAGTAAGTAATACTTTAAATCATATTTCATTGTCTCAGTTTAGGCTTTAGTTTAGTTATATGCAACATAAAGTTATTAACAGCAAATGGGGTAGATAAATAAAAATTGCAATATTAAATATTAAAACACTCCTATTTGACTTGACTTAACATTTCATTTCACAGCTCTCACTTTGTGGAAAAAATATCGGGATATATATCGTATATCGATATTCAACCTAAATATATCGGGATATGACTTTTGGTCCATATCGCCCAGCCCTAGGATGAAGGCATAATCTTCCAGACGGCCCATGACACATTTATTTACAAGGGGAAAGTTTGTAGTCATCATCGCCTGGAACATGTAATTTGACAAGCCACTGCTGGAGATCTACCCACTCTGCCACTGCGCCCCTGGAAGTATCAAAGTGTTGACTGGAGGGGATTTGTATAAGTCATCGCTTCACCGATTTAGGACTGTCTGGCCGCTGTGAGCAATACTACTGTTTTACAAAAATCATCTCAGTTGTGTAATTACTATTATTTTCTCCCAAGAAGATAACGGAGTGTGGCAACAGAGGCCCAACGGGTGTCACATTGAGCTCTGACATGTGCCATCTGTTTTGACACCCAGTCCAGGATGTTTAGGGTTCTGCTTGGAATGAAAAAAAAAAAAAGATGTGTGTGTCTATTTAAACACACTAAACAGAGCGTGCCGTTGTCATTTCTGTTATCGTTTGTAGGAAGTGTTTTGTCTGTCGCGTCGCTGCATGGGAATGTTCAGTGTGTTGCGTGCTGTTTATGGGCCAAGATGGCATTTTCCTGTGAGAGTTTGTTATTCTCCTGCCTGAGACTAGCAGCATGACGTCTGAACTTTCTTTCTTTTCTTTTTTTTCATGCCTGAACTTTTTCTGTTTTTCTGCCTTGAACGCTTCTGTCCTCGTTGTGCCTAACAGATGGACTGAAATATTAAACTCAAAGGGAAGATGAACATGAAGTGTGGAAGGTCTGCTGAATATTGGAGCGCTCATTAATAGAGTTTTAAAAATAAAAGATTTCACAGACAACAGGGCAGTTTTGGTGGTAATGGCGCAGCACTATTTTGAGATGCATATTTCTCCCCTAAGAACAGAAAGTATATGTTTTAGTTTGAAAATGCTGTACCTCTTTGACAAATGAGGTGCCCGGGACCAGGGCTTGCGGTCTGGGATTTGGGGCCTGTCCTTGTTCACCGGCCTGTATCCCGGGATTTCTCTGCGATCACACCTTGCTGTTTGCCTTTTCCCTGCAGACGCCATTGTTCCTGTCCCAAAGAATATATGGGCCATCTTCACGGACCTACCTCCCAAGAAACACTGACCAGCGCCACTTTTTTTTGCTTTCTTTCTGGCCAAACTTTTCGCTTCAAGCAGCTTCTCATCTTTGAAAACACCCCGACCCCATTAGTTGATCCCTTGTCTCATTGCGATATGTCAGGCCGACTTAACGAACCATTTAAGGCTGCCGGAGTATTGAAAAACAGAACTGGTGTGACAAGTTCAGGGTAATTGGCTTGATTCATAGAGACCTCATTTTAACAGTGAGTTTTAACTTCAAAGATGAAAGGGTGGAGCGGAGAAAAAGGACAGATAACTCCCGTGTACAGCTTTTATTCCGATTGTCAGATGTTCAATTTGCAAGCATGTAATACTGAGCAATCTCAGCTGCCTTTTTGTTAAAGCCTCATTTTAATTGTCTCCTCTTTAGGTCCGCAGCCAAAGCACCGGCGAATGAAAGAAAGCCACGGCCGGTAAGCACCATGAGTGAGGCCTCCAACTACACAGGCGGCTCGGACCATGCCAACAGCCCGGCCGGGAAGGAGGCAGAGGGACAAAAAGAGAGGGTAAAAAAACAATACGGTGCTCATTACGGGTATTACAGGTATTTGACATACGAGTTAAATAACAAGCAACACTGTCCCCAGCCCTCGAGGCCTTCCAAGAAAATCCATAATTTTGGGAAGCGGTCCAACTCTATCCGCCGTAATCCAAGTGCCCCAGTGATAAAGAAGAACTGGCTTTACAAACAGGTGAGCAATGCGTTGTTATACAAACACTCATTGATATAAAGCATTAGAAAATAGGACATACTTTAAATAATGTAAATGGCTTACAACTAAAGGTCTAGTGTAAATAAATATGTACGTTTCAAGTGTTGGTAGAGATACTGCTGAAGAATATCTATAGAATTTTCAATAACTTTAATGAGAAATAATTATAAAAAAACGTTCTATCTTAAAGTCACTCATGTGTTGTGACGTAACAAGAGCAAGACCTCTCAAAAGAAACATCCTAGCGCTACCAAACATGCTCAGCTAAACAACGACCTGGCCTGTTTCTCTTTGTGTTTAGATCTTATGTTTTTAAAGTGCGTATGACACATTAGACACAATTTTTGTTAAAACATAGTTAACACAATTATATTTAAGATTTTGCTAAAGATTGTACTAAGCTTTCTTTAGTTTGGCCATTTTTGTGATGTTTATAGTTTCACTTCCTTATTAGACACAAACAGGAAGTGACATAAATGAAGGCAAATAATTTTAAACCGTTGCTGTGACAACCATGTTAAGGCAATGGGAAATGAGTGAGTCAAACTTAAGCTTTACTTTTAAGTTATTAAAATCATTTTTCTGCCCAACATTTCTTCATTAAAATTGCTGCTTCACTGAAATAAAATGATAATTATGCGACTGATGAACTTGTAACTGATGTTATCCTTCTAAATAAGTCATATTTTCAAAGGCATTAAAACCTGTCGTATGCACTCAAGAGCAAAGCAGCAACATCTAGAGCAGTGGTTCCCAAAGTGGGGGTCGGGACCCCTCAGGGGGTCGCGAGGCCTTGGGTGGGGGTCCCCAGATGATTTCAAGATGAAACAAAAAGAAAAATGCTACTGTTTATAGCATATTTTTGAGTGTAAAACAGCCTATAATTAGTTAAATCTATTCAATTATTCAAATATTATTTTATTTTATTATTTAAATACATACTAACCTGATAATTAAATGTTTTTTTCTGCCCTAAAGTAGCATAAGTTTATACATTGGGGGTCCCGAGATGTTTACGTGTCAATTTTTGGGGTCCCAGCCAAAAAAGTTTGGGAACCCCTGATCCCCTGAGGGTAGGACGTGATGTTAAAAGCCATTGTAACTGATTGAGTCTCTTTTTTTAGCTTGGATTTGAGCCAGGCCAGTAATTACACTCCAGGGGTAAAAACTAAATTTAGATTGAACTTTTATTATTGGAAAAATAAATATATAGTTTTCTCACATTGGCTGGACAGTATATTCAGCTTTATTCCCATTTGTCCTCAAACCAAAGGGATCTCTCTGATGCAAGATTTTCCATTTGCCTTTGTCTCATGTTTCTGTTCACTTGTTCATGCAGCCCAATAACTGTTTAAATAGCCTTCCCCTCAGCTTTATTCCGCCGCTTGCTTGAGGAGAGTGAAAAGGGGGTGCTTGAGGGTGCTCTTGGCCCGGCAAGTCCCTCTCTCTCCGACGTCTTAAGAGCGACAGGTTCATTTAGTCCTGATTTCAGCCCCTCCGGCGCGGCTTTGTGGACACACGGAACGATGGCTTCCTTTTGGTCGAGCTGCCAGCTGCTTTCCTGTGTAGGGAACTCAATCAGGGGTGACGTAGATCAAGCGGAGGACTCACAAATCTGCTACGGTGAAGAAAAGCTGGATTTGCACTTTTATTTTTCCGGGCCTTATTGAAAAACCTGGAAACTATTGAAGTCTTTTTGGCCCAGTAAAGCCGGCAGCAGTAAACCTCCGGGAGTACAAGAGTGATTGATGCCATGTTGAAAGGAAGGCTCATTATTTTTCCCGCCCAAATAGAGGCTTATAACACTGTACAATTATTTCAAATGGTCAAAGACAATTATTCAGCAAATTTACCAGGGACATATTCATATAGATTAGCGTTTTAAATTATTGTGACAGTAGTTTTAAGCAACATCTTGAAGCAAACAAACATGTCCAATGGTTTTGATTGCTACAGTAGTAGAAAGTAATATGTTTGTGAAGTAAAGTCGTGGGGCCTCCCGCTGACCCACCGCCCGAAGTTCCTCCCTTGCTTTTTATGCGCTCTCAAATCCCACCACTAAAACTGCCGCTCGAGTTTTCCAATAAAGCGGACAGGGGGAGTTAATACCCCGCTCACCGCTCTGCATCCTCTTTAAGCTCCTGTATAAAAAGCCTTTGATCCAAGCTTTTACATAGATCATCTTAGGTGCCTTTTTTCATTTCTAAAACTTGGAGAAACTCACAATAGTTACTACGTGACCCTCATGGCGCCATGTAAACAATGTAACAATTTTTTACTGCTGAGAGTCCATTGCTGGGTTGCAGGTGACATCACAGCATTTTAAAGGCCAATACTATTATGGAGGAAATATTATTTTGTTTTTGAGGACATTTTTGGTCTTGTACAGAGAGATCTTGGACCCAGTGACTGATACTAATGATCATTTTCTTTTGAGCTATGACTTGTGAACTTGTAATGCTGTTAATAGGAAAAACTGGTTCCTGTCCCACGCTGGGTCCGGTGACATCATCACATTCTAGGACCTGCAACCCAGCAATAATGGTCCTGAAGAAAGAAGCTTTTTAAAAGTGAACAAACAGCTAGTTTATGAGCTAAAGACATTTGAAACCTACACATTTCTTCTTCTGAAACACTGAAGTGGCACCAAGAGCCCCCCACACCTGCAGCACAGTGGAGGCGTCACAAGAGGAGCAACAGGAAACAAGGAAGGGACAAAGGAGAAGGTATCCTGGCAAGACTCGCAGCTAAGCCACACATGCCTGTGGCTAATGGACGTTCAATGGAGAAGAAAACAGATTAACTGCTAAACAGGAGGAAGAGGGAGGAGGTGGTGCAGGAGCTGACCAGTGCAGGACACCATGCTCTGAAACAGAGACAAACAGAGGAGCACTGAAGGCAGCCAGCCAGGTTACCGGGTGCTATGGTTTCCCCTATCTCCAAAAACATGCTGGTCAGGTTGGCCCACAGTGGTGGCGCGGCTCAGTCGCAGCGGCTCAGGACTGACACCTGAACACTATTTCGATTTACAGTTGTACAATGACAAATAAAGCACTTACTTACTTACTACTTTCCTGAGATGTATGTGAAATAATCTCGTCTTGTTTTTTGTACTTCCAGGACAGTACAGGGATGAAGCTGTGGAAGAAGAGGTGGTTTGTTTTGTCTGACCTCTGCCTCTTCTACTACAGAGGTGAGTGAGTGGGCACGATATCACGCCTGTTTTTTTTAGTCATTTGAATAAGTGAGTGACACTGTAGCTCCGCACGCAACTGTTAAATATAACGCGTATAATTAGTCCGAGCGCTGTCCTTCCCCACAGCAGCATATTGTTTGATGTGCACTTTTATAGGCTTTTGTTGACTGGGCTATTGACCGAGCGCTTGGACATCTCTCATGCAGCAGTAATGTGGGTTTCAAATATTGGCACAGCTGTGTCTGGAGGACATCTGAAAGAGCTTTATGACCGGTAACGCACATTGTATCGGAGAGATCGACAGTCACTCCATACTTTGGGACCAATTTGGAACAGTACTTTTTTGGGTTGTTTGGATTGTTTGATTTTATGTGATACCACAGAGTTTTCAATTATCAGTATCGTACCTGAACCAAAACCCAACCGATGCCGATATTGTGTTTTGGTAAAAAGAGGATCTGGTACAGCTGTATATTATGCCATGGCTAACGTTCACATCAGCTTGAATACTGGCTGTTGGGTTCTGCAGGCACTAAAAAACTAATAATCACAGCATACTGTAGTCATCTTTAGAGTACAAACTCTAAAGAACAAACTCTCAAGAACAAAACTTTACTAACTCATTAACACTTTATTGTGCGTGAGCCGTGTACTCTGGGGCATCTTTTTTTTTTACAGCCATCACTCTTGTTTTTATTGACTCCATTGTACGGGACTGGTACATGGTATTGATCACCCTGAGCCCTAATGTTGGTATCGGATTAGATGGAAAAATAGTATCAGAACAACACTAGTACTTTTCATTCTGTGTGTATTTTAGATGACTGCAGCTGTCGCATTGATGTGTTGTTACTTTTGCTTCACCTTCTAATGAAAAAACCTTTTAACTTTTTCTAAAACCAGGTAACCATGTGTATTTGTATGGTCGTAGTAATTGTAGTAGTTCTAGGAGGAGGAGTATTAATGATTGTAGTAATGGTACTTCTACTGAAGTGCAGATTTGGACTTCTCCCAACTCTCCCAACTCCGTTATAAAGACAGGAGTTGGAAGAAGATCTAAGCTCGATTTCTCAGCATCTTTCATGTTTCATGGGCACACGGCAAAGCTTCCTGTCGATCCGAATGACATATTGTCTGGGTTATTTTCGATGTCAGTGCCAGTCCTTGCCATCTTTCCGCCCACAGCCTCAGAAAGACACAGACGGCTCCGGCTCAAAGGCTTTATGTGGACCGGCATGTTGAGAAATCTTCTTTATCAGTTGAGAGTGGGCTGGGTCATGAACCGCCCCGTGTATCCAACCAAATACGGATTTTTATAAAGTGCACTCGGATAGGAGGCGGAAGAATATATACTGTACAGTGTCGCTAACGATCTTCGGCATGTCCATTCATACATTTTTTTCCCCCATCTTAATCATAGCAAAGGGTAAGTAGGTTAGTTCAGGCCTTGTAGTTGATAGGATTGAAGCAGAAAATCTGTCCAAACAAAAAGATTTGAGGAGTAATTTTGATGAGAGCCAAAATGTAATGGCTCATTTTGGAAAGCTTTTTCAGAGCATCTCCAAAACTCTGACTAAAATGCAAATGCACAGGACAATTTTGCCTACAGGGCAACGGGTTTAGAAACACAGCCCATGCGATTTGAACAACAGACAGGCTACTATTGTTCATATTAATAACAGTATCTCACTCACTACAGTCAGGTGTGTCTAATAAATACATTCTATCTACCACTACAATGCAGTCTATCATAATGTCTTAAAGGCTTATGCTTATCTCACTGTGTAATCCTTCGCATATTCTGTTTTCCCTGTTAAATTCTGTATTACAGCTCGACTCAGCAGATAACTGAGAAGTGCACTCAAAATATCAGTCTTCAAATGGGACACGTGCAGTCAGCTGATCCACAGATTTGGTTTTCATACACTGCAGTCTTTTGCGCTGTACAACTTGTATCAAATCAGCATAAAACGCTGGCCTCATTTGAATCCCCCCCCCTGTGGAGACTGGCCCATTGTCAGAGTCTGCTAACTTAACGAGGATTAGAGGAGCCGAGCTGCATCGGACAGTGAATCAATGCTTATCTTTTCCACTGATTGGACCCAGTTCCTCCTTGCTCACTTGACCACACAACGCTATTGGGCTTTTATCTCGCTCCACATCATTTATATTTGGTCTCTTTCTGGATTTTAGATATTTATATTCGTTTGTACTTGGGCTGTCGAACGTTTCTACCAGAAAAGAACTACACTGTGGCAAAATCATGTCGCTTTGAATTGACAACTGACTGAAATTTGCTTTTGTCCTGGTGTTGTTCTAAATGTAGCAAAACTAATCATACTCGCCACAAAAAGGCCAGGTATTTGTAATTTTTGACATGACTTGAAGTGCACAGTTCCCCTTCAACTCTTACTATCTATTTTCTGTTTTGTCTTTGCAGATGAAAAGGAAGAGGGCATATTGGGCAGTATCCTCCTCCCGAGCTTTCATGTATCAATGCTTTCTGTTGACGATCACATCAACAGAAAGTATGCTTTCAAGGTTAGTGCATGTTTTCACTTATCAAAGCTTCACAGTGAAGATGGAATAAAAGATGTCCGTTCTCCTTTTAATTTTTTTATTTTAATGTCTGCAAATATCTCAGTGTAGACTCCAAATACCCACGCAACTAAACAGGGATTGAAAGAGCCCAGAAAAACAAATCTCTGTGCCACATTTTTGACTGTTTAAACAATGTCGCCCTGGAGTCTGCACAAGGTTTTTTTCCAACTTAGAAAGCTGAGCACAAGAGGGAGATGACCCTGAAATAGTCATTATAGTAAAGTTTTCCAACCCAGACATGGCCAAAAGCTTCCTGTTACAAATGGTCAAAGTTCTCTGTTCTTCTATATCACTGGACAGGCTGTAGTAAACAGGATATTATAAGACTAAATGTTCTGTTTTTCTCTTTTCTTTTTCTGTCCCAACAATGTGATGGGTTGTTCGCTGCAAGAGAACAGAGCTGCTATTGAACAATGCGTTTCCCATACAACAGTACACTGCATGGTATGTACGACAAGTATTTTTAGACTTACGGTTAATTGTTATACAAGTTTCTGGGTAGCTCTTTATAACACTTTCATGAAATAATAATATACATATTTTCCCCCTTCCTGTTCTGTTCCAGGTTTATGACAAATCTGTGAGACTCGCTGACTCTGTCCAATGTGAACGCAGGCGACACACCCGAACATGCGGACGTACTACTTTTGCACGGACACCGGCAAAGAGATGGAGTCGTGGATGAGAGTGATGACGGATGCAGCCCTTGTGCATTCAGAACCAGTCAAAAGGTTTGTGAAGAAAGCTATAACTATACATATTTTTTGCCGCAACTAAACAACTAGACCTGTTTATTTATTTATATCTTTTTTGGAAAATATTAGAATGAAAAAGTACGTACTATTGCACTGTTTCGGAGTACTATATTTTCCGGACTATAAGTCACACTTTTTTTCATAGTTTGGCTGGGGGTGCGACTTATACTCAGTTGCAACTTGTATATCAAGATATATAATTTCACATGTTCGTTATTTTTTACACTGACAGCTGCTAGAGGGCGCTCTAGGATTGTGTACCAGTATCTGCTACTCCTGTACCGCTGGAGATTTAAAAAACGGTAATCGAGCAGCTGAAAGAAAGTTTGGAGTGAGCGAGAAATGGAGCTTACTCTTACTGCAATAAAGAAGAAGAAAAAAAATAATCGCGGGCCACAGTGAAAGGAACAAAATGCAAATGGTGCACCATATACGCCGGCGCAACTTGTATATGTTTAATGTTTTTCTTCTTCATTATGCATTTTTGGCTGGTGCGACTTATACTCTGGAGCGTCTTATAGTCAGGAAAATACGGTAGATGGAGGGCCCAGCTGTTCTGACAAAACCTTTCCAAAACTGGGCTAAATCGATGTCTGTCACTTGGCAGTGGCCCGGACTAATGCCCTCTTTTTACTTGAGCGAGCAGAGGCGGACTGCTCAAGTGCTCAGTAATTACACAGCACAGCGGAGCCCCAAATCCACTAAAGGTTAAACTCTTAAAAGAGGACAGTGGTGCACTCCAGTCACTGTCAAATACGCGAGTCGAGCGGCCACAGTCATCTTATTTCATATGTCAAATGCAGTTTATTCACATCGAGATAAATCTGAATCTCAATGAAATTCATAAATGTTTATACAGGTTTATACAAATATAGAACGTCTTAGAAAGTCTTAGTAGTTCACATGGCCCTTTCTGACACAACAATCTTCATTTCTGGAGACTCGGGACTGACTCTGGTTATAGAAGTATAAAAAATGTGTTTCAGTTTTGGGGCTAATATCCTTTCTTGGGGGGGATCTGAAGTCGCCAACAGCTGGTAAACCCATTAGCACTGCGGTGTGACTATTTAAAAGAATACGAGTGGAAAGTTTGATGGCGTGCCCTTCCCGTTGCCCTCTTATTACAAACTCAGAAAGCTGAAGAGAATGTCCTGAACTTTGAAGCTTTAACCTTGACTCCTTGTTAGGCCAAAAGTGTGGCGGTGTCTGTTACCTATGAGACTCCCTGAGGAGTCTAGGGCTAGAGACTGGTCTTCAGGAGCAGAAGCAACAAGGAACAACAAATAGATTACTGAGGTCCATCCAGAAGCAGTTTACTGAAGGATCTGGTTTTGCTTTATTGCGCTTCTGGCAGCAAGAGGAACGCTGTTGGCTCACTTCTTGTTTTGCCTAATAACCTCAGAGGCAGACTTGATTACAATGCCTAGGACTGAACAATTAATGGCATTTGCAATTAAACTGCAATGTTGTAAAACATAAATTTCAACGGGCAAAAGCTTGATTGATTGAAGCCCGCAGAACCCACAATTACTGGTTATTGTGCTGGATTTATCTCGGCAACTCAGGTGCCCTTGTTATTATTTGGTTTGTGGTGGAGGAAGAATGAAAGAGAAAAATAATAAGCCGCCAGTTTCAAATCCCAAGGAAAAAAAGAAGTAAAAAAAAAAGTTTTTGTGCCTTGTCCTGTGCACTTTATGTGAATACTATTACTGCCACAGACACTATAGTGAAACTGAAGTAGCCCACTTAGAGAACGGTCTCTTATTTATTAGCAAATATTTAACATGTTATTGCAACCTACCTATAATTGAAAAGTCAAAGATTAACTGTATAATTACATTGCAGTTGTTTTCATCACAGGGACACAGATACTAGGTAAATAAAATTAAGTATTTACAAAGAATCTTTGCCTGCCGCTAATATACAATCAAAACTATATCTACTTTCTTTGCAGGTTGGACAAGCTAAAAGTGGAACAGTGCGGACCTCAAGACATCAACCACATAGCCAATCACCGGCCACCACTGACGCAACCGGAAATCCAAAACAACGAGCGCAATAAAGAAGTGGACCGGGAGCATGCCGCACCCATCAGCCCCATCTCCGCGGAGGAAGAGCAGAAGCAGCGAGACGCCGAGCGATACGGCTTTCAGAAAGCGGGAGCGGAGCGCATACGACCCCTCACCAAAATCAACAGTATCAAACTTCAGCCACACCAGGAGGTGGCCGTCACGGCCAACGTGGCCTCAAACAGGACTCCCGCGGAGCCGGACGGGCAGCACAACGGGCCCCAGGTGAACGGAGGGGGAGAGGTGCGTACCCCAGAAGCGATTGCCGCCCCCAATCAGGGAAGCCCTGCCCAGCCCGAACCAGACCGCACCATGAGCCGAACCAGCTCCATGCAGCAGCTGGAGCAGTGGGTCCGATCGCAGAGAGGACGCAGCCAGGATGATGACACCAGGAGGTTAGTGTAGTTTTTAAATACTATCTGACATCACTCGGAGGGCAGTAACCATGGTGACACACTGTAAACATTGTAAACATAAGACATGGTTTTAGATCATTGACAACTTTGACACGAGCACATGTTCCACACTTTGAGAAAACACTGGTTTTGAGACGATCAGAACTCGAGTGTCAAAGTTCTGTCCCAGTTTGGAGATTGGAGCAAAGGAAACCTTCACTTTATGTGATCGCAACAGAAATGGTCTCTTCCTTCACAGTCTATGATTAACGTCAAATAAATAAGCAGCTGAATGCAACTTTATACATGGCCTCTACTGTAATGATAATCCTTCCATTGCATAATAAGGAGTCATTGGCTTTTTCTCCAAGATGTTTACAACTTTTATTTGCTTTATGGCGACACAGGCTGTTTACAGTGTGCTATGTCGGCAATGCAGTTGACATTTAATTTAACAAGAAGAAAGTAGATGCAAAACTTAGTTTGGAGTTTGTTTGTAACTGGCGTTGCTCTGGTTCTCATTTCACTTGGCTCAAAGTTACTGTATGTATCTGATCTTTCATATTGCTTCTCTCAGCAACATGTTTATGTGCTGATTGAGGTTTCTCTCCGCCTACACGCTTGGAAATACTTGTTTGTACTTTTTTTTTCTCAGTACATTGAGTTTCTGCATAAGAAGATGTGCCTTGAATGATTATTTTAGATGTATTGTTTACAAAACCTGTAGACTTAAAAGCTTTGAGAAGTTCTTCCTGTTCTCTCGCTCATGAATCATTAGTTGACTGCTTTGCATGTGTATTTATGTCACTTTGTATCTTTTTTTTAATTTGCATTGTGCTGATAGTAAACCCAGCTCCGAGTGTGATAGAGTGTGAGCAGTTTTACGTATTTAGAGTCTCGAATTCACCCAACAGAATGCTCATCTTTTAGCTACAATAACATGCCACTGTGAGTCCAGATGCCCTCCTTCCACATGGGTGCCTGCCTGTCATGCTTAACTGTTCAACAACCTTCTCATCGTATGTTTTATTTTTCCCTTCTTCCACAGTGTTACATCATACCAGACAATGCCAAGAAACATGCCAAGCCACCGTGTCTCGTACATGGCTCCTTATGGGGACGGGTACCGCAGCATGCCCCGGAACAGCATGGCGCAGCGGGACAGTATCTGCAGTATGTCCCCCTCTCTGTACGACCAGGCCCTGGGCCCCTCTCTGGTCGATAAGCGCAGCTCCATGCGTGACGACACCATGTGGCAGTTGCTCGAGTGGCAGCAGAGACAGGCCTATAACAGACACTCCGGACTGTACAGCAACATGGCCAGCCCCAAGACGATGATTAACCTGTCGGACCACGCCCCGCCGAACCACTCCATCCCCCCCTCGCCCTCGCATGGCTCTCTGTCCATGTACGGAGGGTACTCGCCCATGAGGTCCTACAACATGAGCAGCGTCCGGTCGGAACTGTCTTCTCCCGTCTACAGGAGGGACCTTAGCATAGACAGGAGGTTCAGGCCACAAGTCAACAAAGTGAGCTATGACTTTAACAACGCACTACCTTCATATTTCTCAGCAAGTTCTTAGTAACTTATTTGATTAACCACCACCAACAAACTTGTTAAACTTGTCAAATGTCTGTGAATCCAAAACCAACAAACTAGTGACATCATAAACAGAAATGATCATTTGATAGATTTGTTTTTGTTTACAGTACGCCTATCCGCCTGACAGGAGATCGATGCCTGCAGGAATCCCCGTCCAAACCATCACAGCTCAATCTCTTCAAGGCAAAACAGTGAGTGAAACTTTGCTCTGTAATGGTTTCTTAAAGGCTGATGCTTGTCAGTAACATTCAGACCGCAGTGCAGTTCAATTACAGTCCTTTTCCTGGATAGCATAACGTAGGCTTGATGGGATAAAAATTTGTTTCCACATCATCAATCTCTGACTTCCCCTTCATTTTCCTTTTTCCTCCCCAAGAAGACATGGATAGGGGACAGATTTGGGCAAAAACGAAGATGTACGTTTCCAAATAGGATTTAGGGAATGCGCACTTTACGGAGCTCTCTGGACCGGCTTCACATCAGTGAGAATCTCTGTCAGTCACCAAGCTGCAAGAGCCAGATCAGGAATTTATGTCAAAGATTTGCTCTGTCCAAAAAGGGAAAATGGAAAATGTGGATGCAGGCAGGACACTCCGAACGTATTGTAATGACTGTTCATTGCAAACAGTTTTCTTGCACAATTATGGAACATTCAGCCCACACAGAAGTGATTTTCTGCATATTGGATAATAACACACTCAAATATGTAAATAATCTCCTTGACCTGTGTGCTGCATGTTCACTAAACTGTAACAGCTCCTCTGATGAGCTAACTGCTAACCTCTTACCCATGTGCCTCCCTTCTTCCTCGCTGCCGAACTTCCCTACCCCCTCCCTACCTTGCCGCCGCAGCCCGAGGAGCTGACTCTGCTGCTGATAAAGTTGCGTCGGCAGCAGGCAGAGCTAAACAGTATTCGGGAGCACACTCTAGCACAACTCATGCAGCTAAACGCGGATGGAGAAAACCCAAAGGTCAGGCCTCCAGAGAGGGCTGCGGGGCTGTGAGTTCGCATGCTCTGTGTGTGTGGAGTAGTCACCCCATTTTAATTCAAGTGCTTTTTTTTCTTTTTTGTTCATTACATGGAAGAACATATTATTTTCTTCTTGCTCTATTCCATTTTTGTGCAGTCAATTTGTACCGGAGTTTAATGGATTGAGTTCAGAAATAATAAACAAAAGTGTTAATCCAGCTACTACACCAATGTGCAACTTCTTTCATTCCCAAGCTTGGATAACAAAAGAAGTTAATTATAAAGTATATCCAATGTAAATCAAATTGATATGCAACAGTAAAAGAACAGAACTAAGTGTTGAAAGGTGTTGGATTTTATTTGAATTCAAGACAGGGTTTGACGTGTCTGCTTTTGGTCATGTACCGTTTCATTTGTGTTCAAGTCACATTGTGTCATCAGAGGCTGCGTTTGTGTCCCATAAATCTAAGTAGCACATCTCAAACCTGACCTATTTTATTTGACTTTTTTTTTTCACCTTGAGAGCTCCTACATTTCTTTTCTTTTCTCCCTGAACTATGCCATCCACCTCAACAGGTTTCTACGTGTGTTTGTGTATTGTGTTTGTTCGTGTTTGTCTCTGTTTTGTCTCATTTTTCTCGTACCTTTTCTCTCCTCTTTTCCGCTGCCGATGGTAGAACGACATTCTTTCCCATCACCTCCATAGGAACCTCATGTATTTGGACAATCAGGTGGAGTATAGCATGATTACCTGTATTTCATCTTGTCAAAATATATATACGCTTTCTTTTTATTAACAGATATATGAAGGTGCCTTACGGCTAAGACTATTGCATTGCATTGATATGGATAAGCATGTTATAGATGCTGGAGAATCTCACAACAGCTGCTACGGGCCCGTTCATTCATGAGCTATGGCTATGCTAACCTAATATTCCTCTATTTTGCTTAATTCAAGCGTGCAGTTACTTTTTAAATATAATATGTATTGTGGAATGTTAAATTGCTTTTAAGAATTTGAATAAGTAATGCATTATTTTATTTTTACAATAATTAGTACTTTCAGAGAACAATCAAGTATTTGTTTAGTTAAATTGTGGTATTACTAAATGAGATGTTAGATGATTTCAGGGTCTTGATGACACTGAATTTAAAGTGGGTTTCTATTTATCAACTCTTATCAGTAATATGTGAGTTTTGATATGATTAGCTGAATTACACTCCCAAGCTACACAGTTAGCTGTTAAGGTACTGTATAACTTTAGCAGTTTGTTTATGTCAGTAAATCTAAACAAGCTAAAGCTGGGTGTTGTGCTTGAAGACTTTGCTCTAAACTGACCGTTGCTGCTTGCTCCTCTCCGCACTGGACCATAGATGAAGGAAAACGGTCCTTTAATCGCCATGACTCACTCTTTGATTGAGAACTCTGCCCCAAGGCCTCAACTTTACAAACAAGTAAGCAGGCCGGCTGCCGGCTGTGCTCCTCCTCATCCTCACCAGTGTCTCTTATTTTTGGTCTTTTTTTGTAACGCTTCTCCTTCAGTGTCCAAGTCCTCATGGCATCTCGAGATCGGTCCCCCCTCTTCATCCATTGCTTTTTAATGTCCCTTTAATTGTTGAAAGTCATGCCAATGTTGAGCATGACTTGTGAAGTTTTCCTGATGTTGTTAATGTGTTTGCCTCACTTTGAAATCCCTCGTCCTTTGGGTTTGTGTGCAGGGAATTGAGACAGTTTTCTTTGAAAAGTATTTAAAGTTTTAAAAATGTGTCTTAGCTTTGGGACTGAATCCTGACACATTTGTCTTGTTTAGTCTATGGGCTTCACTGTTAAGGTCAAGGAGTTTTTATCATCTGTACAACTTGGCTTTCCACTCTAGGCCACCTGGGTTTGGCAGGTGGAGATTGTTATGCTTTTACAGACTCCGGTTTAGTTTATGACAAAATGTCCAGATTCCCTTGTATAGATTTCTAAGAACTTCAATAATCTGAGTCTTTATTTTGATTCATATTTTATTATTTACAGTACAATAATCAAGTAATAATCAAAGCTATGTGTTATGATTAATGTTTGAGACCATCAAAGAAAAACATTTCCATCTGCACTGGATTGTTTTAGTGTTGAGGACAGAGGCTTCATCAGCAACTAATGATCTTTTAGCAGTAGACTATATTGGAAACCCATTACAGATGGTGGCCAGTCCCAAACCTGGATAAATGGATGAGGTAATGCCAGGAAATGCATATGCTGTAAAAATTCATTTGCAACAAAGTATTTTGCAAACCCCAGTGGAGACATAACACTTGTTGACTTTTGTTTGACTTTTTGCGTTTTCTTTTTTGTATTTATATTCTTCTATGCTAGCGTAGCATATTGAGAGATACATTTGTAGCATATGATTGTTAATTCTATGCGAGCACTTCTCCACTTCGATTAAACTTGACCAGGGTTTGCTTTGCGAGATGCCGTCTCTCACATCACTCTGCCACTTTTGTGTCCATCTTCGGAGGTGTAAAAGTGCCGCTCAGAGCTGCCTCCATCACGTTCACCTGTTCATTGGCATTCAGGAAAGCCACAGCTGCATTGCCACCTGTTTGGGCTGCTCCAGTCTGTCCTCCTCCCCGTAGTCCCCACACTGCACACGTGGAGCTCTGAACTGTGGGAATGTCTGCATGTTCAGTGTCGAATGCCACATGATCCTCTGGTTACCTCTGCTTTCACTGTTCTGCTGTGATGCTGCGAAGTAAATGTCAGAGGTGTGAGTGGGAAATAAATAAGGTGGGCTTTATGCACATAAGGGGTGCAGGGCGCATGATTAGACTGTCAAACAGTAGCGCCTCGTTAAATTCCTATGACGGAAATGCAGTGTCTCGTACAAATAAATCAAATATTACAGTACGGTCAGCGAGTGACTAATGCACAGGCCCTGGAAGCATGTTACAAATATTAGCTTGGATGTAAACCTTGTTTGAATTTAACATTAGTCATGCTTATACAAATTCCTACTGAAGGTTTGAGAATATACGAAGTCTGGTTGCTGTTTGACAGTCCTGTCACATAAGTGCATATTCCCCATTCATGAAGGTAAATAAACTAATGACATGGATGTTATTATAACAGTGTATAATGTGGACAGTCAACACAGGGTTAGATTGACTTAAATGAACTTAAAGGCACTTTTTTTTTTACTCTGTTTGATTGATCCAGTTGTGTCACAAGCGCCCCACAGCCACTCTTTGTGCTGACCCCAAACCTTAATAAACGTGAAAGCTAAAACGTGATGGGCAAAGACAATGCAACCCTAGAATGAGAAAAACATAACGGGAGGAATGATAAATTAGTAGCAGATAAAGAGATTATTAAAGTCTCATATATTGTCATGTAAGTGTTTTCCAAAGGCATTTTCGATATGAACTTCATGGCACACAACACATCATAAGAAAATGTGTTGTGACAGTGACAATGACTGTGGGTTATAGAACTCAGTGTGCCAGATGCAACCTAGAAGAGACTGATTTAGACTAGATTTCCTCTTGGCTGTTTTGCAAATTACATGTTTATCTCATGGCTGAATGCTTCTGAGAAAGTTTATGAATTAAACAAGAATAGTATGTTCATATTTTTCTGTTTTGTGCTAATATTGTCTGTATTTCTCCACAGTTAAACCCAGAAGACTATAGAGAGCAGGTCTACTCCGGTACACCAGCGGAGCTGGACATCGATGTAAGTGCACACGGCAGCGCTCTTTGCATGGCTGAACTCTGACTTTATTTTACATCACGGATGATGACAATTGGCTCCGTTTTCTCCTCAGGCCAGGCTCAGCAGATTGTGTGAGCAGGAAAAAGTGGTGAAGACACAGGAGGGAAAACTGCAGCAGCTGTACAGAGAGAAGGTGACTAAAACGCCTCACATCTGTCAGAAACAGCCTTGAGGCCTGGAGACAAAGACAAATAAACTAGAATGTCAGGGGTTAGTGATGCGCGATACCAGCTTTAGCTGCCTTTCTACTTTGTATGAGCTTTCAAATGACTTTTTAGCTTTGACACTACCAAACAATCAACCATCAGAAACTAAGTATTGCCAGATCCTGTGGCTAAAACTAGTACTTTTGTCCCCAATACGCACCTTAAGGCAACCGCTATCTCTGTGCAGTGCCTTGTTCAGAACGCATCTTACAAACATGACCTTTATGTTTAACTGACTCATATGAAAAATGTGTTATTTGCTGACCCACTTAGGCATTTAATTTATGCATTGTGTTTTTTATACTCAATAGAAACTTTTAAGTGAAGTTTTTCAAGTGGCATACAAAAGCCTGGTCTTGCTTTGCTGAGCCAGCATCGTAAATTACTCACATTCAGCTAAAAAAGAGGGGTTACCCTTGGAAACTTTGAAGCACTGTCCTATTACCTTGGCCCTTTTGCTAAAGTTGCAGAAGTTGGAAGGTTGTGCTGCTGATGAATGGCTCTGTGGTACGATGCGTGTATTTGATATGTTGTGCGCTCCTGTAGCACACCCTCGAGACGGCGCTGCTGTCGGCGAGTCAGGAGATCGAGATGGGCTCGGATAACTCCTCGGATCTGCAGAGCGTCATGCAGCAGAGAGACTTACTGCAGAGCGGCCTCCTCAGCACCTGCCGCGAGCTGTCCCGAGTCAGCGCCGTGAGTCACGCCATATCATCACACCATTCGTCTAATACAGCACAAGCAGGACCAAATGTATAGCAGGATGATCAGAACTTTAACAGTCTGCAGAATAAATCTAGTCTAAACATAAACATACAATAGTGTTCAATCAGGACAAATCCAGAGACCACAATTACTGTATTTTCCGCTCCGAAGTATAAGTCGCACCAGCAAAAAATGCATAAAGAAGAAGAAAAAAACATATATAAGTCGCACCACCCATTTGCGAACTCTTTCCTCTAGCGGTGGCCATCTAGCTTTGAGCCCGCAATTAGCTTTGTTTGCTTTCTTCATTGCAGTAAGAGTAACCTCCGCTTTTCACTTGTCCCTCACAAGTGAAAAAAAAGTAAACTTTTTCAGTGGTACAGTAAGTGCTTTATTTGCCTAGAGTGCCCTCTAGCGACTGTAAGTGTGAAAATAACAAACGAAGAATATTTTTAAATACAAGTCGCACCTGAGTATAAGTCGCACCCCCAGCCAACCTATGAAAAAAGGTGCGACTTATAGTCCGGAAAAAATGGTAGCTGCTATTTTTCAGATTGCACTCGCTATTTAGCACCTTTAACAGATCTATAGTTCATGATCAAGTTACAAATAAAGAGAAAAATATAATGTATAATAAAAAGGAATGACTACTTGATTAGTTTATAGGTTCATTCTTTAGTCGCTGTTTAGTCTTGGTAAACGAAACAAAAACTAGGTACCACCCCAAAAAGAGCAAGACCACAAGTCACACCTGCATCACCTATCTCTTTCATCATTTATAAATCTGCCTTTCCTTTCCCCCAGGAGCTGGAGCGGTCATGGAAAGAGTACGACAGACTGGAAGCAGAGGTGGGCCAGGCGAGGAGCAGTCTCCTGGAGCAGCTGGAAGCGCTCGGGAGCCCTCAGGTGCCGTAACTCTCTTTGCATCTAACTATTTTTGTTATTTCCATTTCACATTCGGAAATTCAGAAATCTACAAAAAAAAACACCTGGAAGTATGCAACATGTGACAGCCCTCTACAGTCAAGAGTTTTACATAGAGAGCAAGGCTTTGTGTGGGGAGGGCTCAAATGCACCGTGCGGAGGAGTGGAACATAGAATTCAAAGAAACCTTTTGAGAGATTGACGACACAGGAATTACGGCGCAGGTCTCCTTTAATTAACTTTCTGTTTTATCTGTGTCCTTCATAATGGAACGGGTGCGGGGGCGGTGTTGAGTTTGTTCAAGTCTGTGCCAGTTCTCGGAAAATGGCGTTATTGTCAAGTATCGCCGCATCTCTGAGCATATAAGATGCTTTTTTTTTTGTTACATAAATATTCCAGTGCATTATTCTATGTTCTTGGTGCTTTGTCTTGCACCCGCCCGGGGTTTACGTTTGTACCAATACATATGGGGGAACTGTATTTATAGATTCAGTTGTTATTTGTTCAGATGGAGCCCCCCAGTCAGCAGCATGTGCACATTCAGAAGGAGCTGTGGCGGATTCAAGATGTGATGGAGGCTCTCGGCAAACAGAAAGCTCAGAGAAACTCGGATGATGGCGCAGGTGGCAAGAACAACTCCAGCAAGCACAAAAGTGAGGTGAGTTATCGGTGAATGTGGACAGTAAATTTGGGTTTCTACCTGAAAGTGTAAAAAGTTGTCGGCACTAAGTTAGGAATATCCGAATAGAGAATAACAAGTAAATGTCAAATACTATCTCATATCACGTGAACACAATTTTTATTAAGACTAAAAATAGCTGACCGACACCAGGGTGGGGGTGTCCTGCCTGGATATGTCAGTCTCCCTGTAGCAGCATTTGCAGTTGCTCGGATTGGTGCACAGAGTGCCTTTGTACCAGATGGTTGCCCCTAGCGTGTGGCACAGCAGAGTGTCACCGTGCTCCCCCCCGTCATCCCTGTATAATCCCCCCAGGAGGAGGACTCGGTGCCCCCACGGCCGCCCCTCCCTCAGTCCTACGAGCCCGACCCCTCGGCCCCCGTGCCCTCCACGCGCCCCTCTCTGCACCGGCCCGAGGACAGGAAGCCCACGCACAGGAATGGCACGCACACTGTAAGCCTCCTCACGGTTGACCCTGCCCTCAGCTGTCATCGCAAGTCACTGGCCCCTTGTTAATGCTTTCACTTTTCGTTTTGGTATTTCCCCTTTTGAATTGCCCCCTAATTTTTATAATTTCATGTGATCAGTTTGACTTGTTTTGCGTGTATTAAAACTCCTGCTCTGTCGTTATTTTTATGCATGTCCATGTGTTATGCAAGATATGTTTTGCTTTTAAAAACGACTGCCATTTTTAATTTAAGTCCATATTAGTCGAAGTTCCATGGATCAATACAGCTGTACATTTCCATGTTTCGGCACTAACCATGCCGCTTCTCCAGAGCAACCAATTGTGACCATCCCACCCTGTTACAAAGTGTGTAAAATGTAAGAAATGTATTGGTTCATCAAACTGAGATTATTTGTCTACCTGGATGCTTGAGCATTTGTGTCCGTACTGTTTCACAAAACCTCATTGTAATATTTTTATTGACAGGGAACGGACTACAGACTGTACAAAAGTGAACCTGAGCTCACCACGGTGACCGAGGTGGACGAGAGCAACGGAGAGGACAGAGAACACCCGTCTGACAGAGACCACTCGGGGAACAAAGGTGCCTCTGTGCTGCTTGTGCCTTCCAGTGTTTTAGTGATTGACTTCTACGGCCTTTAACTGAGACAAATCCATTTAGCCAAAAAAAAAAAAGATTCTAATCTAAACCAAATATTATGCTTCCATTAGGGATCTCCTACCCTGTGGGCATAGTCCCACCCAGGACCAAGTCTCCAGTGCCTGACTCCTCGTCCATTCCCTCATATGTTACATTAAGGAAAGGGAAGAGGCCTGACTCCAGAACGGTGAGTTTTCTGTATTTTAGGTCCTTTGGTATGCATTTTAGAGAGTTTTTGATTCAGCAGCTTTGGTATTTCAGTTTTGTTTTTTTAAATAAACCTTAAATCTTAAATAAACGCATGTATATGTATGGAGGGCCGTTAGAAGTGAAGCTGTCTGGACTTACAAAAAAAAAACAGACAACAGCATACTATGAGGCCTTATGTTGAGTTAATTGTCACAGTAAATAAATCATATAATTTTGTGCCATGTTGCTACAATAAAATTCATTACATTCTACCATGTTTTTTATCACTTGCGCCACATGGTCTGGGTGTGACTCTTATGCTCAAACCCAGGCTATAATAAAATTGCGAAGGATGGTTTACGGTTTCCAGTCTCCATTACCACCAACCGTTCATAGTAACCGTGTAATTAGTGGACTGCAGGGCGTGTCGCTTTTAACTTTGTCTATATTTAGCGTTTTTCCTTCAAAACATGTATAAATAAAGTTTACAAATCAGCTGTGCACTTTTAGCTGGTTGCGGCCTACGGAAATAGTCTGTTAAAAATACATCCATGGGCCCCTAGAGGTCAGATAGGGCTGTGGCAGGTCAGTGTGTGGCATGCAAGTTCTATAACAAATGAAGGTTTAGGATTGACTTGGCCTATTGGGGTGAGAGCTGCGACACGTCTATCAGGGGCGGGATAATCAGTCGTCTGTCATCAGTTGATTTTTATGTGCCGTGTAGAACAGTACTCATAACTGGTGACTGGTCTCTAATATTCTCTGTAGTTGATAATCCAAGTTACTAATAGTATATGCTATTGGGTAAACCTTATTTAACAATGTGCTTCACCCGGCAGCCAGCCAAATTGAAAACATGAGGCGCCAATGAGCTGTTATTTTACCCTGTGCCCAACAGGAGCGCCCGCGCAGTGCCGTGGAGCAGCAACTGTGCACGGGGGACAGCGGGCGGCCTCGGATGAGCGTGGAGGAGCAGCTGGAGAGGATCCGCCGTCACCAGCAGGGGGCGCTCCGGGACAAAAAGAAAGGCCACGGCGTTTTGGGCGGCAGCCAGGAGAACACGCCAACTCGCAGCCAGTCGTTTACTAAAGAGAATCACTTCCGTAGCTCGCAGGTACAGTATTAGACGGATTTTTCCTCACACATCAGTGCAGAGCTGTGTCGGTAATCCCTTTTCTCTTTTGGGTTTGCTGTCTCCATTCAGTTGCGGCGCAGGGATGATGTCGTGAGCTTTGACATCCAGGAGCTGGAGGCTTCCTTGAGGCAGCAGGAGGTGGTGAGCGAGCAGGAGACCCCCGCGGAGGAAATAGCCCGTCTCAAAGAAGCCTCGCTCACTGAACACTTCAATGTGGACAGACAGGTACGAGAGCTTATCAGTGACACTGACTTTGATTGCTCTCAGAATCTTATACAGGCATTTTAGCCTGGTCTTTTTTATTATTTTTCGTGTGCTTTTTTTTTTCAATCTCTGCCCTACAGAACATTTTCCGACATGAGCAGTGAAGGATTATAGCACTAGTCCACCAATACATGCAGTAGCCTATTAGTGATATTAGTACAATTACTACATTGAACTTTTTTTAGGTCTAGTTTAGTCAATTTTTGGTCTTGCGTGGTTGATTTGGTGTTGGTCTAGCCCTGGTAATACTTAGAAAATGTTTTTATAGGTGGTATTTGATGTGAAAGTGTGAGAACCACTGGGATTAGTTGTAGATACTAATTATTGGAGGAGGAAAAGAGATATTTTAATTGAGACCATTTACAATTTCGGATGAGTTTCACTGAATGTTATGCAGCTCCATAGTATTCCCAGCTGTCAAGACATTTTGTAGTTGAACTCGCAGCCATAGTGTTGTTCGTTAGCTATAGTCATAGACATAATGATAATAGACTCCATCTCCTCACTCCTTCCCATTTGCCATAATAACTACGTTCGAGGGGGAAATCATGGTGGATTTACAGACTCCTCCTACCCTGCTGTGACGGAGCATGTTCCTAAAAAGGGGCGGGATCTTCACTGTAGACTCGGCCCTCGCGGGGCGCGTAGTTCGGTCGTAGCCGCGCCCGTGCCATTAGCTCTAATGCTAATGGCCTCTCAATTAAAGTAGGGCCCTCATTAGTATGCGAGATTTCTAAACATTTTCTTAATGGCGGCCCCTAGCATCGTGGTCTTACAGCAGTGCAACCAGCGGCCATTGGTCATAGTAGTCTTAGTTATAACCTGTGCCTGATACCAACACAACAAGGTAAACGGTTGCATGTGAAGGAATCCCAAAACCGGCACTAACAAAATTGCTATTCTGTGCGTCTTTTCGCAGCTCTCTGTGCCTGATAAAGTGCTGATTCCTGAGCGATATGTGGAGCTGGAGCCAGAGGAGGCGCTGAGCCCAGAGCAGGAGGCTGATAAGCAGAGGAAAGTGGACCGCATCAAAGCCCTTATAGCCAAAAACAGGTAAACAACACTTTCTATCCTCAGCCTATGTCCACTGACTCCTACTGGTGCAGACAGGCCTCCCTCTATAATAGACCGCCTTTGATATCTAAGACGGGCCTGTGTGAAAGGGCTTTCTCTGGAGCAGAGCACTGATATTTCCTCATAGTTGTCATGCATGAAATTCTCTTTAGAAGTGAGAGGTAGGGTTTGGGTTATTGCAGGACGTTTGGGAATAAAGTGCCCGCTTTTGTTCTCAACAACAATGAATGTATAAAGTTCATAGTTTTATCTGCCAGATGTGACATTTTATTTTAAATGTCATCCGCTTGATAGAATATTTGTCCCGGGGGAAGCCTTTTTTTATTTTTTATAATTAATCTCGCTCGCCGCGTGTGAAACATTTTGTGTGTGTTTGTGCTTACAGCATGCAAAACGTGCTGCCAAGCCTTGCTCTGAGCCCAGAGGATGAGACTGAAGGGGAGGTTACAATACAGGAGAAGGAGAAGATGATTAATATCTCCTACGAAATCGCCGCTGAGGCCTCCAAACGCAGCAAACTTGTAGCAGGTATTTCTCCAGAGACCAGAAACCCCGGTGAAAAGCATATGATCTGCATTGTGTTTTATCCGAATGCTGCTGCTGCTCCCATTGTTCAGGCTGTCACAGTATTTCTTTTACAACTTGAACTCTCGCTAGTCCAACTTTAGCAACTTTCTCTCGTCTATTTTAAGTTGTAGCTGAGTTTGTTTTTTGCTAATTTGTGGATTTTATTTATGTGCGCCTGTGTGTTGCTTTGTTTTGTTGCAGTGAGGAGCCTGTCTTCCTCCTCCCCACCCCAGTCTCCTAACTCACCCCCACAGCTCATTGACGGGTCTCACTTCATGTGTGTGTAATAACACCAGTAAGGGCCATCATTATCTGTCACTACTCACAATGTCACAGTATACGGTATTGTCTGTAATAGTTATATGTCTTCAGTGGAAAATAGACTGGAATTGAGGGGAGGGGGGGGGGGGGGGGGATTTTGCATGCCTACAGAGTACAGACAGGAAAGTATTTGACGCATGTCCAATTTTAATTGCAGTTTTGATGCAGTGGTTTTGCTGATGCATTTAGTTTAGTCTAAATCTGTGGTTCTCAACTTGTGTAGTGTCAGGACGCTCCTTCAACCTATTCTTACAAGCCGTGACCCAAGCACAATGCTGATTTCAGCCCAATTATAAACACTTTAAAAGTTTGCCTCTTTCATAGTATGTAATATCAAAATACAGAATTTACTCAGTGAATTCTGTTGGTTCAAACATGGATATAAGACAAAAAATGAAAAGCAATTGATCAACCCACTGATTCTAATTCTGGGTCCCAGCCCGCCAGCTGAGAACCACTGGTGTAAAGTGTACACCGAGGTGGAAGGTTATTTTACTGAATCTTTTTGAAAAATTTGCTTAAAGTAATAATACTTTATTCAGTGTAATATTATTGAAGACGGCGACAAAAGCTGTTGTAGCAATGGTACTCGCAGTAGCAGCAGTAATAGAGGGTATGCAGCTGATGTCACAGGCTGGCAACAGAAGTGAAATGAGAGTCAACGTTGAGTTATGAAATGTGTTATTTGTTGTGACATTCAGTCCAGAACGTTGAGGGTTCTGTTTAGAATGAAAACAATGTTAATTTGTTCATTTTATTGAAAGCCCCATTAGCCCCTGGCTTATTGCAGGAGTTATTCTCCTTCATTTTCATTACAAATATTTACAATATTACATTAAAAGCTTCACGCACACGTACACAAAACAAAGCGCGAGAGAGCTCAATGTCAAACCAAATAAAATCACATATAACCAAAAGGATGTTTGAAGAGAAGAGTTGGTAGATCAGGAGGGTCAACCAAAAATTAAAACAAAACTGTAACCAACATTTTATCATTGCTATTATGACCATCACCAACTGACCAAAGTGAAATTGACAATGAATCGTTTTATTGAGCTGACAAAAAACAATACTTAAAATTAATGTTACGCCACCTCGGTTTATGCTTTGGTCTTTGTTAAAAGCATGCCGTCTGTCTGTCTACGGATTCATGCGTGCTTTTCACTGAATTTGACTTGTTTCTCCTTATCTCTCTGCAGCACAGGCTCTGGCCTCAGTAAAAACGTACACATGAAGGAAAAGGGCGGCCCCTAAATAACAAGGCCCAGGCCTACAGAGAGTGGACCAGCCTCCTGTGCGCCCACTGTGACAACGATACATCACTGTTCAGTGTTCATTTCATTCATGTCAACTTTAACCATTTCCTCTTGCAGTTCATTTTCTTCTTTTATTTATGATTCTGGTTTCCTCTTTGAATATATGAGCTGACATTGTATGTGTATATAAATCACTATATGAGGATGAAGGACTAAGTTCTGTAGTGACAGAAATGTGACTGTTTTATGAGTTTTCATCTGAGTTTGATTAAGTTTTAAAAGTTTCAAAATGTTTTTCACACCGTGATAGTATTTTTTATTTTTGTGTCAAACATCTGCCTACTCAAAGAATATGAATACTTTTCCCTATTCATTGTAAAGAACAGTCAAAACAAAAGTGTATAACGTTATATTTCCCTCCATTATAAAAAAGGAGGTGTCATTATATTCCTGCAGACTGTTATTTGGTATGTAAGTATTTAAACAAAGGTGTTCTGCAGACCCGGTCACATTATCGCTGACACTTAGAGTATGTGAATGTTTTGGCTATAG
Organism: Proterorhinus semilunaris; assembly: GCA_021464625.1. Taxonomy (NCBI): domain Eukaryota; kingdom Metazoa; phylum Chordata; class Actinopteri; order Gobiiformes; family Gobiidae; genus Proterorhinus; species Proterorhinus semilunaris. The sequence continues at coordinate 21,434,969 of CM038356.1, read as the reverse complement.
TCTACTGTTTTTTTAAATACAAAGGAATATATTTAAACTATTAAGAAGAAGAATCAATTTGGTTATAGTATTTTATGACATACTGGTTTTAGGTCCTGGCTGTTTAAAGCTAAAAGGTTAGCACATGTCAGAAGCAATAAAATAAGAAGTGTTGAGAATCCAGGACATGTACAAAGTGTAATTACCAGAGGTTTACTGTGTATATAATGTACAATGGTACAACAGGATGGGAACATGTATCCACTACATGGTTACATAAAAGGTTTGATTTGCTAATGTTCATATCCCATCTGTTTTATACCATGTTAAATAAATGTTTTTGTTCTTTATATGATTGTGGACTTGGTGTTTTGACTCATTATTTATGCATACCATCCAACAAAACGTTTTCCAAATAGATATGATACATCCATGTCCAGTGTTGGCTAGTAACTAAATACATGTATTTAGAATAAGTATTTAGAATACTCACTTTGAGTAATGGTATTCCGGTAAAGTTACTATTTCATTTGAGGGTTTTTAGAATACAGTTACTTTACTAAAACAAAAGGAAGTTTCATTTGCATAACAGTAAGAGAATGAAAAGATCAAACGACCGAGGAAAGGTTTTGCGCTATGTTGTTCTGGGCTATGGGCATTCCTAAAGTGTCTTTTTGCATTCTGAATTAGTGGTAAATAAGTTCACAACAGGCGATGTAGCAAGTCATATATGCCGCTTTTAAGCATTAATATAATGTAAATCCACATGAAAGTATTCAGAATACAGTACTCTGATTGGACAACGGAATATATTACAAAATACATTTTAAGACAAGTAATCATTGACTAAATGCTATTTCAATGTATTCTCCCCAACACTGTCCGTGTCTATCAGGGGTGCCGCCAGAAATTCTGGGCCCTATGGAAACAAAAATTTCTGGGCCCCCCTACATTTTTTACAGATAAAATGTAACCCAATAAACATGCCCTGTATACTTTAAAAAAGATACTTAGCACATTGCATAGTTAAAATGTCTGATGAGTAAAAGCCTACAAAAACAAGAAAAAGCTATGGAAATATGTACTTGTTTACATAAAAGGAGAATATTTATTATCTCAATTGCAAACACAACAGAACATAATGTACACATATTGACATATACTTTACGTGAACAAGCTTTAACTGGGTCCAACTGCTCAATCAGGAAACATCAGCTACAACTAACCCATAATTAAATCAGTCCAAGACTAAAACTAGGCCAAGGGCTCAAAATCAAGACACACCAGGAGTAATGCCAGGCCTAAACCAGTCCAGGACTAAACAAGTACTGAACCAGACATAAACTGTTTGTTATCCAGGTATAACAAAGTTATGTTCAACATCACTTTATAATGGCCCAGCGGCGTGCCTTTCTGCCGGCAAAATCATGTATCAAATCATCAAAGTTCAGCTTTCTTGCCAGTTTGCTTTCAATGGATAGTATGGCAAGGTGACAAAGTCTGTCCTGCAACATAGCAGACCTAAGATAATTTTTAATCAGTTCCAGCTTACTGAATGCTCTCTCGCCACCAGAAACGGTCACAGGCAATGTGCAAAATATTCGCAAAACTATGCAGACCTGCCCAAAAATACTCTGCAGCTGCATCTTGTAAATGCTGTTGAGCAGATCAATTGGTGACAGACACCCTGGGAAAGTGGCCCTATATACAGAGTTGAGGTGTCTGACTTCATCTTCAAATTCACAAGTCAGATCAGTGTTGTATTTTGAAATCAATGGCTGGCAAACAGAATGGATTTGATCATCACGTAACTGGCCCTCACTTCACAGAACACACGGCAAACTGATTTTTGTAATTTTTGAAGCGTGTAGATTACTTTTTGTTTAGTAAAGTTATCATCATGTGGAGAACACAGTAGATAAGACGTGCTTAGAGCTTTCAATCTTCGTGAAGTTTTGCGCTCAGGCTCACCTTGTTTGGCTGAGACCGGGACGGGGGGCGCGGGGGAAGGGAGACGTGGGTGTGCAATTCAGTAATTATTTGACTAAGCTAGCTAGATAAAAGCAGGTCATGTAGCAACAAAAATAAGTAAGTGAAAGTTTTGGAATACAGGAATAGTGCAAGCTACCTTTGTTTTTGAAAAACTGTGTGACATACTGTCGACTTCGGCGTTCTCAGTCTTCTCTTTCCTTCTTTTCTTTCCGTTTTGATGCCCTGACTTTTGATGTGACATGCCTGCGTGTGTCACTATCTGCACTGCATCATAACAAACGCTAGGCTAACGAGCGTAGCTCGGACAGCGCAGGTGGAATGAACCATTGTGAGGGGGAGGGGTGTGACTTAAACAGTAAATACATTATTTGTTTGTTAAATATTAAATCTATGGTCAAAACGGACAAAATACACATTAAGTGTATGAGGGGCCCTAGCCCATTACACGTATGTATAAAAAAGAGAAAAGAAATAAGAAAAGAAAAAGAGGGTCTGCTCTTCTGGGCCCTTCATCAGCCTGGGCCCTTAGAATCGTCCTAACCTTCCACCCCTTTACGGCGCCCTAGGTGTCTATTAATATAATGATTAGATAGCAAATGCATCAAAGAGAGCGGCCCCTGTGATATTATGTTTAAAGCAATACCACCATCTTGTGGTCATTTGGTGAAAGTCATGTCTAGTGTTGATAAACTCAACTCTCCAGTCATGAACTATAAATGCACTATAATCATAGACTGTAGAAAAGAAAAAAAAAGTGTTTCCTCCTTTTTTATTTAGTAGCGGAATAACATTAATTTTGTCCATCAGTGAATGGAATCGGACCACAACCATTTAAAATGATAACAGATCTTGAGAATAATAGTTTAATTTTAAAGTAATAGCTCCATCTTGTGTCCGTGTGGTGCTAGTACCGAGTAATCCCAATTTAGTCAACCCCCTTTTCCCCATTTAAACAACAGTATGTAAAGCTCAGCTATATTCTTTAATTTATTAAAGAATATAGCAAGTGCCAATTTGTAATATTCTTAAATAGTAATATGTCATCTAACACTGGTGCAATTTTTCATACTTTAAATATTGTAGAAGCAGTAACTGTGACATCTTAAAAGAGCCTGTGTGTTGTGTTATAATATACTTACTGTATATGATGTAATAGATGTGTAATAAACTCTCCTTTCGGAAACACATGGAAAGTTCAAACAGTGACATCAGGGCCCCCCCGCCTTGTGCGCCCGTCGGACCAATCGCAGAGCGCTCAGCCCGTGCGCTCAGCTCTCCGTGTGCAGTTCGCTTCTGACGGAGACACCGATACTATCCACCGGTATGGCCGCCGTTGAAATGGCCGCTACCGCGACCGAAGAAGAATCCCCCGCTGATAGTGCTGCAGAGACGGACTCGCCCCCGGAGAAAACGGCCGAGAAGGAAGGAGAGGCGACGGACGCAGGCCCAGCCGCAGCTGCAGCCGCACCGGAAGCCGAAGAGGCAGCAGGATGCGCCGCTGAAGCGAAGAGCGAAGAAGCCAAAGCCGAGGCCGGCGGTGGAGCGGAGCAGCAGTCCGCTACCGAGGGAGAGAAGGCCGCAAGCGAGCCAGCGACAGACGGCCAGGCACCTGAGCCGACCCCCGCCGCCGCAGAGGGAGAAACGGCGGTGCACGCTAAATCAGAGCCAGAGGAGAGTCTCGAAGAGGCCAACAATGAAACCCCCCACGAGATCACCGCAAAAGAAGCTAAAGAGGAGCCGGGAGAGGAGAGCCGGTGTGCGATGGAGATCACGGACTGCGAGAAGAGCAAAGCGGAGGACGGGGACAAACCCAGCAGCGCAGTCGGCGGCGGTGGGGGGGAGCTGGGTGACAAGAGGCGGCCAAGTGTGGAGATCTCATCCTCAGACGGAGAGCCCCTGAGCCGTATGGACTCCGAGGACAGGTGGGTCCACGTCAAATCACAAATCAATGGGAACGAAAGCGTAAAGACGAGCATCAAGTCTACCGCCAATTAGCTCACTTCCGCCGTGATAACGCACAAGTTAAGGGTGTCCAGCAATTTAGGCACATTTTGTCCCACAAAAAAATAGATAAGTCAGCGGCCACTGAAACACGAATCATCAATCCAGTGTATGGCGCTGTGCACTTTTTCATATTGCTCTTGAAAAAAAGAAGTTGTACCTTACTTTACAGCACAGCTATAGCATGGCAATAGGATGAAAATGGTGCCTGAAAGTGTATAATTACATGCATTATATACATGGCAATTACATGGTAACAGGATGCAAATCTATTCCATAATAATATTTATTATAACCCTATAATGAAGATCTGGGAAACATGATTGCATGCGTCCTATTTCAATAATATGGAAATAGGACGCATCATAATACATTTCCTTTGTTATAACTGAGCTGCACCAAGGAGTATTTCCGATGAGAATGATTCTTTGATTATACTAAAAATAAGAACTAATATTACCATTTGCCTATCTGGATTTACATTAGACACTAGGCAGACAGTTCAATGGTTGGTTGCTATAAGATTTTCGGGGAACTGCATGGGAACAGCCTTGAATGTAACGTGACACGGATTTGGCACATTGAAGGAAAGTGGTATGCATGAAAAATCCACACAAGCCCAAAGTGCGTGGACATTTTCAGGCAACTCACTTCTGCACCTGTCACTAACTTCCATACAAAGACTGATCTGCTTTAAAGTCACTGACTTGTGCCCCTTGTCTAACTGCAATATTATGTTCCCCCCCTGGCAGTATTAGTAGTACACTGATGGAGCTGGAGAGCACAGTGTCCAGCGGGCGCTCCACTCCGGCCATGATGAACGGCCAGGGCAGCGCTGGTTCATCTGGGACCAAGAACGTGGCGTACCCCTGCTGCTGGGACCTCTGTCCGCAGTACTTCAACTCCAGTCCGGACCTTGCAGAGCACATCCGTGGCATCCACGTAGATGGGCAAAGAGGAGGGGTCAGTCTGGAGAGATTGTTGAAGAGATGTATAGGCACAGGAAATTATATACACGAAAGAAAGTACCGTATTTTCCAGAGTATAAGTCGCACTCCGGAGGATAAGTCGAACCAGCCAAAAAATGCATAATGAAGAAGAAAAAAACACCTATAAGTCGCTGCGTAGTATAAGTCGCACCAGCCTTGCCAACTACCTGGGCAATGGGCGTGGAGGCGTAACTGCACCATTTACAAGCCTGTCCTGGCATTACACTGTTCAAACTCTCATTTGCGAACTCGTTCCTCTAGCTGTGGCCATCTAGCTTTTAGCCCGCGGTTAGCATTTTTGTTTTCTTCATTGCAGTCATGTCAAATTGTTGTTGTCTTACCATATGTCGCTTTTATTTTATCTTATTTAATATTTTTCATGCATGCCCCTATAGCCTTATAGTTTAACGTTTTTTAGCTTATTTTTATCTTAACTCTGTGTTATATGTTTTATGTCGCACGTTTGCACCGAGAAAAATTCCTAGTTTGTGAACCTGTTCTCAAACCATGGCAATAAAACCTATTCTGATTCTGATTCTGAGAAGTAACCTTTTCGCCAGTCCCTCACAAGTTTCTCACTCTCACTTTCTCACTTACTTTCTGCGTTCGATTATCGTTTTTTAAATCTTCAATAGTACAGGAGTAGCAGATACTACACAAGCCTAGTGCGCCCTCTAGCGGTTCTCAGTGTGAAAATAACAAACAAGTGAAATAATTTATTTGTATATATAAGTCGCACCGGAGTATAAGTCGCACCCCCAGCCAAACTATGAAGAAAAGTGGGCCTTATAGTCCGGAAAATACAGTTTTTCTCAAGAGCTTAAAATACTTGCCCTCCCTTTACTGTATTCTTAGCAGAAGATGTGTGCAGATGTTTAGTTCACAAGTTATAAAATGTAAAGTAAGAAGTAGAAATGTTCATTAAAATTGAGCATAGCCTTAATTTGTTTCTTTGTGCTGTAGGTTTTTGTCTGTCTATGGAAAGGCTGTAAAGTGTATAACACGCCCTCCACCAGTCAGAGCTGGCTTCAGAGACACATGCTGACCCACAGCGGAGATAAACCCTTCAAGGTAAATGCAACACCAAATCACTGTCCGTATGCGCTTCATGAATTATATATAAGTCAATACAAGGCAGTAATGGTTATTGTGGTCATTTTAATGGAAAAGCAAAAGTAGTGTGCATTTGTATATCCCATTATGCACCTTTTCCACTGGTGTTTGTATTTATTAAAAACAAACACCCTTCTCCGCATTTCATGTTTGCCAGATTAAAGTGGCGTGTCAACATTTCACTAAGTGCTTTTTCAGTGTGTTGTAGGTGGTTGCAACGCCAGCTTTGCGTCCCAAGGCGGATTAGCGCGACACGTCCCGACCCACTTCAGCCAACAGAGCTCCTCCAAACTGTCCGGTCAGGCCAAACTCAAGGAGGAGTCGCCTTCCAAAGCGGGACTCAACAAGCGGAAGAAACTCAAGAACAAGCGCCGATGCTCCCTACGTAAGTGTATGATAACCCCTCATTATCCGCATAATACTGTAAAACATGTTGTTGTGGGAAAGAGGGTGAAGATACAAGGATGACTTTTATACCTGCAGCGAGAACGAATCACTGAATGGGAGTGGAGTGATTGTGTCCTTGTGTCTCCAGCTCGTCCTCACGACTTCTTCGACGCTCAAACGATGGACGCCATTCGCCACAGAGCCATCTGCCTGAACCTGGCAACCCACATCGAGAGTGTGGGCAACGGCCACAGCGTAGTCTTCAACAGTACGGTGAGTACAAACTAAAAACCTCTTCCTACACAGGGTTAGAACTAAAGGCGTTTATTAGGAATGTGGTCTGTGAAGTGGTTACCTTTTGCTTTATGTAAAAACATCCATTAAGGACTAGTCCGTATTCACCCTGTTCTTGTTTTTTAGTCCAAAGGGGATTTTAACCAGAGTTAAAATCCGAGTTCTGCTCTTGGTGTACTTGGAGTGAACCCTGGGAGTTGCCTGAGGGCCTGCTGCTGCTGCTGCTGCTTCCTCTGAATGGAAAAGACAGTGCAGTCGTTTTGTGTTGAATCCGAACCCTATTTGAGAAATGACTGCGTTCTAAACAAACAAGAAAAAAAGTCGAAATGCCTTTCCCGTTTAGCGTTGCGTAACGGTGCTTTTGTTAGACGCGTCTAAAATTGTGTTCAGAGGAAGTGACTGAAAATGCTATTCCCCACAGTTGCACTAGGGAGCAGTCTTGGCTTTGTTTGAGGGCACGCAGCAGAAACGTACTCCCACGTTATCCTCTTTCAAATCTGAAGCGTCCTCATGCACTGACGCTTCACGTAATTCAGTCTTAGCTTTTCCATCAAGGACTAAAGCAATCAAACTGATCAAACATGACATTATCAAAGACAGTTTCCCGCGACACACGGAAAGCAAGAACTAGTACAGACCAAATAGTTTATAACAATTTTTTTTCCATTACGAAGTATCACTCAGCTGTGTGATCTTCAAAAATCCCCCAAAAAACGTACAGATCAAGCTTGGGAGGAGTTAAAGAGAGGTAACGCTGTCGGAGTCTGAGGAGCAGCGTAACTCATTTTGAGACTGGGAGAAGTGCAGAGATAACCCAGGGTTAAGTGCAGGTCAGTGTGGCCAGAGGTCTGACCATTGCGCATGATTGTCCCATGTAGGGCCTCCTCCGCCTGGGAGAGAGGAGGCTGGAAACACGGGGGTCCTGTGGAGGTTGGCCAGCAGCCCCGCGGACACGACAGGCCCTCTCAGTCATGTTTATCTCTGGATATTTTTGTTATTCCTCCGATCTGCGTCATCTCTCCCCCCCCCCCTGTCCGACCCAGTCCGACCCCGTGACACCAGACAGGCACCCGCTCTTAGCACGCCTGCCACTCCTCCTTCTTTAGTCTCGCCGTTTTCACTGTCTTGTTTTAGAGCCGCGCTGATATTCATTCTGCGCTCCCTCCAGACTCCCACTGCGTAAATCAGGCATTAAGACCTGTCCCTTCGAGTAACAATTCAACCCGCTCAGCTCACAAATGGAGGTCAGCAGTAGGTTATCTACTGTCAGCAAGATCATATTACAACTGTTCTGTACAATATAGGAAAAAGACAGCAGTCATGCTTTTTGGTAGAATGATACTTTTTAATACTTAAGTGAAGAAAAAAAAAATCTACTTGGTTATTTTTTGCTAATAGAGAGAATATTGAACTTCATGATAGTTTTTTGTTCTACATGGAAAGGCTAATTACAGATGTATTGACCATAAACTACATGAAACCGCCACATTTTTACTATTAAAAAGGACTTTTCATCATAGAATATTTTTACAACGTTATAACGTCACTTGAACACAACCTTTTACTGTGGTTTGAAAAATATCATTTTGTATATTTTCTGCCCCTGCTCCTCACAAATCACTTGCTACCGTTTAAGCAAAAGTGCTCCCAGTTTTCCAACTTATTCACCTGTTCTGCAGGGTCTGCGCTGCAGCAGGGTGTGTGGTGACCTCACGCACTGTGAGGTTAACTGTGAGCTTTTGTTATATGTGATTTAATTAAGACGAGACTAAACAGCACGACTCCCAGTGACCGCAGCCTCACCGGCCGCAAACAAATGGAAAACTGAGAATGATTGCTCAAAGCCGTCTCTCTCCGGCTACGCTGAGCATTGCATTGGAGTATTTAATAATTGTATTTATTGTCACTGAATTTATGGGCTAAAGCCACTTCTGTATATTCTTGGTAACCATGGTAATTCCTGGTAACCAGAATCCATCCATCCATCTTCTTCCACTTGTCCGTTGCCGGGTCGTGGGGGCAGCCGTTGGAGCTGCCCAAAACGCATAGCACCAGCCCCTATGGCTCCTCCTGCAGGTGGTGGGTCCACAGAAGGACGGCCTCATGGTTCTAACCGGGCCTGTTGGTCTCTCATAAGAGGCTTCTGAACCGCTCTTTGTCTGAGCCGTCACTTAGGACCTGTTTGCCATGGGAGACCCTACCAGGGGCACAAAGCCCCCGACAACAGAGCTCCCGGGATCATTCGGGCGCTCAAACCCCTCCACCACGTTAAGGTGGCGGTTCCAGGAGGGGTAACCAGAATCATGTGAGAAATAATTTTTTGCATAAACACGTCCAAATGGAAATAGCCATTTTAAGTGTCGCAATATGCAAATCACAAGACTTTTGTAGGTAATTAATGTCCACTGAAAAGAAAAATGTGTCTCTATAATGAGTTATTATGTAAATAAACGTTTAACGATACAATGTTGTCAATTGTATGTAGTGAGTCAGTCTCCTCTTATGCTTTTTGTTTATGTGCAGCCGTAATTGTTTGCCATGAAGAATTGCAAAGCACAGTAAAATCGATGTGTCAAAAATAAGAAACGCTGTTCTAAAAAATCTATAATAGGTTTCTTGCTCATCTAAAACGTAAAAGCAAATGTGGCATTAAATATACATGAAGCATTACAAAAACAGACTGGCACTTTGCACTTGACATCAAAATATGTTTCACTTTCAGTAGCTATCTGTTATTAGTCAATAATGCAAGGTAGTTTTCTCCCAGTGTCGGTTATAAAGGTCACAGGATAGGACAGAGCGGGCCATTTGTCTGCGTACGTCTCCGAGGAGCCGCTCCCTGGTGCCCCCAAACCAGTTTCCGTCAATGCCAGAGCCGTCCCTCGAGTCATCCAAGTCATTTTAGTTATTCATGCGCAAAGAAGTTCCTCATTTGTGAGCTCATTCGTCCTCCTAAAAATAGTCCCCCCCCCCAAAAATCCAATTGACGCAAGAGATCCTATCTGGAGTTATTTCCGAGGGTCCTGCTTATTTTTCCAGCCATCCCTTCAAACCCACTGACAATATTTGTGCGAATTCCAGACCAGCTTTACAATAAACGGACACAGCGTGATGAATGGGTGTTAGGCACGGGCTGAGACGGGCTCTCCTCGAAGTCCTCTTCTGTCCTGAGTTCCAACTGTATCTGCGGAGAGAAAAGAGACTTACAGTTTGTATCTTTTGGCTGAGGCAAACTTGATACCGAAATGTCTGAAGAGAAATTGGATTAAGTGGTGCATTTTACTTTGATTTCAGCTGTTATGGCTGCGTAGCCCCAACTTTGTTTTTTAACTATACTTTAGCTCATCATTTTAACATTTTACTTCAATTGAACAATTTTCAATATTATTTAAAGTACATATGACACATTAGACACCATTTCTGCTAAAACACAGGTAACACAATTATATTTAAGATTTTGCTAAAGATTGTTCCCAGTCTTTAGGAAGTGACATAGCAGAAGGCAAACAATTTTCAACTGTTGCCGTGCCAACCATGTTAGGTCAATGGGAAATGATTGAGTCAAACAGCTGTGGAACATATGTCACTTCCTGTCAGCAGCTTACAGGAATAAAAATAACTTTTCTGTCCAACATGTCTAAATTAAAATTGCTGTTTTACTGAAATAAAATGATAATTATGCAACTGATGTTATCCTTCAAAATAAGTCATAAAACCTGTCATTTAAAGCCCCAATGGCTAACAACATACAAACAATTATTCATTTACGGGTGGTTTATTATAAATCCCTAAAAAATGTTATTGTATATAAGATACCTCTGTTTACCATTTAATTGTTTGCACATTTCCTGTCCATTGTGCACACCCTGAGTGTTTCTGAAAGCTGAATGTAACAAGTAAATTAACTTGTTATTAACTGCATTTTAAATATCAAATCCTGGATGGCAGAAAACTTTCTCCAGCTTAACCAGGACAAAACTGAAGTTTTAGTCATCGGTCCTAAGGTCCAGGGAGAGAAACTTTTACCCAAACTACAGTCATTGTCTTTTAATCCTTCCTCACAGGTGAAGAACCTGGGTGTGATTTTTGACTCTGAGCTGACTTTAATTCCACACATTAAGAATATCACAAAGATAGGTTTTTACCATCTGAAGAACATAGCCAGAGTCCGCCCCATTCTCTCTCGGGCCAACACGGAGACGCTCATGCATGCTTTTATCCCCAGTCGTATTGACTATTGTAATGCCCTGCTTTCTGGTCTTCCCAAAAAGAGTATCTCAGGTTTACAACTTTTACAAAATTCAGCAGCTCGTGTCCTGATGAAGACCAGGAAGCGGGACCACATTACACCGGTTTTGGAGTCGCTGCATTGGCTCCCCGTGTGTTTCAGGATCGAGTTTAAAGTTCTTTTAATGGTTTTTAAATGTCTTAATGGTCTTGGTCCTTCTTATCTTTCAGAACTGCTTTTACCTTATGAACCTTCACGGCCCCTTCGCTCCTCTGGCAGGGGTCTCCTAGTTATTCCTAAAGTCAACAGAAAGACTCACGGCGAGGCGTCTTTCCAATATTATGGCCCTCGCCTCTGGTACGACCTGCCGGAGGAGCTCAGGACCACAGAGAACGTTCATGTAGAACAGGCTCAAGACGCACCTTTTTAGCTTAGCTTTTAACTGACATCTATTTATCTAGTCCTAATTATATAATACATATATATATATATGATGGGCATATTGTTTTAACTGTAAAGCATTTTGTGATACCTTTCGGTATGAAAAGCGCTTTATAAATACAATTTGATTGATTGATTGAATTCCCCATTGTGACATCAATAGAAGCGTATCTTATCTTCACCGTGAGTTGGCTCGCCGCACCTTAGACCGGACCCGTAACTTCACTGGGAGCGGGACATCAGCAACTCGTCCAAAAAAAAAAAAAAAAAAAGGAAGTCTCTAGGAATTCTCGCTCCAGCCACTAGGGGGCATCTTAAATTTGAAAAAGGAAAGTATTCCACACGTGTCCAGCAGAGGGCAAGGACATAATACAGTAAGAGAACAGGATATACACAGCATATTATAGCCATGTGGCAAATGGTCAGTCTGCCCCAGGGCATCGAGTGTGGAGTGAATGAGTAATGACTATATGTAGCACTTTGAGAAACATGTGACACAGGCTGATGAAGCGCAGTAAGTGTAAGCCATTGTTATATATTAGGCCACAGTCCTTTATAATATATGCGGCCCGCAAGCCACCGTGGGGGCTGAATTTCGGCCCACGACCCAAAACAAGTTCAACACCACTGGTTTAGCTCATCGCGTTTAGAATCTTCCAATTCTCAACTTTTTGAATATAGTTTCCGTTCATAACTTTTTTTTTATTTTGAGTGTCCCGCCTTAACCCAGGTTACATCAGGATGAAACTAACATTTGGCCAGTGTGTTTTCTTCTCCATAACATCATTTGACACATACTCACACACTCTGATAGGCTTTATGCTGATCCCGCTCCGTACAAAACCCTAATTTCCAAGGGCAACCTCCATACTTGGCTGGGAGTTACAGTAGTAGCAGAAGGCTGTGTGAGACGGATCTGTGCTGGAAATAGTCTTGTATGCATTATTAAAAGTCCTGCTCGCAGCTTATTAGTGTAATGATCAGGCCGAGGATTGCTTAGTGAAATGTTTGAAGCTGGAGACTCATTATTCATCAGAGGGCCGGGGCAGGACTTTGAAGACCAGAGAGTGTCGCAGTAGCAGCCCAAAAACTCCCAACATAAGTGCACCTCTACCGCTTTGAACCTGCTTAATTAAAACAGGAGTGTAACATAAATGATGAATTGTACGTCCGTCTATATTTGCCGGTAGAAAATATTCCTGCGCCGTGTTGATTCAATTTGTGAAATTCCGCGCAGGTGTTGGCCAAAAGGAAAGAGGGGACCGGCAAAGTGAAGGTGCTGCTCCATTGGACGCCAGAGGACATGTGAGTACAGTCTAGTCCAGTTTTGTTTTTCTGAAAGCACAATTTGGAGCAGCTTCAATAAGATGATAATATGAGGACAAGGCTCACAGGTGTAGTTTGAGCCAGCTCCAGAAAAGGTGAAGATTGAACTGAATTGGATACTGATAGTGAGAAGGTTAGAAGAAGCCTCTAATTGACACATGTATGGTATTGCTTAGATATGAAAGATATGAAAACGTTTATTTTGAAAAATGCGTTACGTTTTAAAGCTGTTCATCCACAGAAAGCAGGAAAGCGATTAAAAAAACGTGCTGGAAAAGAAACCAAAAAGGGTGTGTGGGGGGGGGGGGAGAACTAGGCCGAAAACATGACAAAAATCCAACAAAAAAGTTACAATCACTTTTCAATCAATCAAACTTTATTTATAAAGCGCTTTTCATACCGAAAGGTATCACAAAGTGATAATCTGAGCATCATCATACATTCACACACACACATCATTCATCTTGGCCTATTGTACGTGTTTTTAGTGGTAGGGGAAACTGGAGTACCCGGAGGAAACCTACGCAGGCACGAGGAGAACCGCCACCTGAGCACCTGCAGGGCAGCACTCACACAGCCACAGCCTATCACTGCTCCCGAGCCAGAGGGCCCCTTCAGAGGAAACACTCGGAAACCTTTGTAGGTCTTAGCTTTCAAATGAGGCATTACATTAAGTTTTTAGATGGGTAAAGCTGAACTGGAGAAAATGCGCTCGGTTCAGGCTCGGTTAAGAGGTCTTTGGGGGGAAAAAAAGGTAAAATCTTCCCGGTATTTCAAGCGTTGCACCTACCTTTTTGAAATCATCCCTCAATAAAAAACAGAAGTAGAAATATATAATAATAATAATTATAATTATAATAATAATAATAATAATTATTATTATTATTATTAATAAGATATTTTATTTAAGTCTAAAACACTCTGGATGTAAGGTACTAATGTATACGCCCCTCACAAAAGGCGCTGAAGTAATGCCCATGATCAAAGCTTCCATCTCACTAATGTTTAAACACGCAGGCCGGGTTTCCTTTGAGAGCAGCGGGGCACGAGCAAACCCCTCTGCATCAACAATGTATGGCACGCTTTGTGCCTCGACTTCACCAGTCTCTTTCCGTCCAGCTGCAAACACGACGGCGCTGCCTTTGACGTCAGAGCCGCCCGCTATGAATTTTTCCGTCCTTCACTCACGGAGACTTTTAATATTTATTATGTTGTGTAGCTTTGCATGTCCTCAGGTCTCTTTGTACTCACGCAGCTCTCTGCACAAAGCCCGTGCACTTTGCCAAAATTCACTGTAAGTCATTGTGCAATATTAGCAACAACTCAACCGCAGAGACTAAACATCTGGAATAAACTGTGTCTAATATCACGTGCTTACTGAGCTGTCAAAAGTCCAATAACAACCACGAACTTCATCAGCGCCCAACGTAGTTTATGCAAAACGGAACAACTTGCAGCCCTCATCGCCTCACACATGTCCTCTTTAGAAACGGCGCTCGCAAACCCATATTTAAGATTGTGCGAACAAGCCATTTACACGCCGCGTCGCTTGGATGTTTTTCAAAGCGTCTTGATTTTCCCGGCTGCGTTTCTCGTAGGAACAATAAACACTTTGAGCGCATCTGAATGAACTCTGCTTGCTTTTCCCACTGGGACATGGGGTGCAGCATGTCAAACATATTTCCTGCATTGAGGAGGAATCATTAATTTTTCCCCGCTGGCCTATATATGCGCAAAACCTCATGTAAAGTGCATACAGGGAATCGAAATGGTGTTATTCTCAAACCCTACGTGAAATAAACCCTTTGTTAACAATATCAACATTGTATTTAAATAACAATTGAGAGCAGCTTAACTTTCCCTAATTATATTGAAGTAAGTTTTATTACATAACCGCTGCACAGTTTGAGAAACGTCGCTTTAGGAGACATGCCTAAAAGAGACGCGGTTTAGAGAATGGAACAGAAGCAGCGCGGGGCAAAATAATGGTTTAGTCGGTACGCTGAGGCTGATAGTAGCCGACAGAGGAGAGGGAAGATGCTGTGCCGCTGAAGGCTCGTGTTCTCTCATCCTCGTAATGCTTCCTGCTCTCCACTCCTCTCTGATCTGCCTCCCCGCTCACAACCGGCGGCGTGGGAGCGCGACCGCAGGGGAGAATAATGAGAGAGGGAGGGTTTGTGATCGGGGGAAAGGTCTCCCCCGCATCGTCCCTATGTCCAAACACAGACACAATAGATGGACGTAGATACACAGGCTAAGGATGCACCGAGGCTAAACGGATGTGGGAAAGAGTGAGCGGGGAGATGGGGAGGGGGAAGTGTGCGGAGAGGAGTTCAACTTTACCAGTGACATATGGGGGAACGGGAGGTTAATCAAAAATTGCCAGATTAAAAATAGAACTTTTTTTAAGTGTATCTTTTATTTTATTTTTTATTTTACTCTATTGAATTGGTTTAGATTCTTTTTCCCAGCATATTTGTTTATTTACGCACACCGTATTTTCCGGACTATAAGTCGCACTTTTTTCATAGTAGGCTGGGGGTGCGATTTATATATCAAAATATATAATTTCTCATGTTCATTATTTTTCACACTGACAGCTTGTGGACCAGCATCTGCTACTCTGAACACAAATGCCCCCTAAAAGAAAATCATATTCTTCAGATTACAAGCTGCAAGTAGTGAAATATGCAGCCGAAAACTTTGGGGCGAGTGAGAAACTCGTGAGGGACTGGCAAAAAAGCGGAGGTTACTCTTAACCCACTGAGGAAAACAAACAATGCTGATCGCGGGCTAGAAACTAGATGACCACAGCTTGAGGAACGAGTTCGCAAATGGGTGCTTGAACAACGCGCTGCCGGGAGAAGCTTGTCAATGGTGCACCAGGCTGGCGGCTGCGACTTATACTCCGGAGGGACTTATAGTTCGGAAAATACGGTAGTTCACTCTAAAAAACAACAGCTGGAATAGTGACTGTCCCGGTCCGACACACCTCATAGTGTGCATAATAAATCAAGATTTGCTACTGCTCTGATATTGAAACCCAAAGACGATTATCGTTCCGTACCATAAAAGGGTACATCGGTTTGCTCAATAGGCCGGACAAAATCTCTCTCCTTTCTGTAAATGTTGAGGAGACAATGAAACGGCTGCTGCTTTCGATCCAATGGCAATAAAGCAATCCCCCCGTGTGTCAAACAGACTTGTCCAGGTAATTCGGCGGTGTAAACTGACATTAATGTCCATGAGTGCGTGTCTTTTATCACACAAATATATCCACAGCAGCTTCGGTTGAAATATGACGCTCTTTATTGTGCGCAGACAATGTTCTGCTTTTTTGCTCCAGAACAAATTGCGAGTAAATGTTCATATTGCGGCACTGCACCGACACAGAAACGTCCATCTGCCGTAGCGCTTCTAAACTGGGGCGCTCTTATCACGTTTGCAACTTTTTATGGATGCGGCGGCTTCTTTTTTTGAAACTCCACTCCTCTTCCTAATTGTAAGGAAGGGGAACATTGGATTTTGAATTCCACACTGAGCCGCATAATGCTTCGCCAATCTAATCTAGACTTTTCTTCAATGATAAACTTAGTCACCGGTGGAAGGGTTTAGGCCCGGAGCCAGTGATCCATCACGCTGTCGACTGGGTTTGTCTCTGGCAGACACCTACAGTAGCTCTCCTCAAAGACCTCAATCAAAATATACATTTCAGTCTCATAAAGAAACATGCCTCCTGGAAACTCGGCTAAACCCATTTATCTTTATTTGGCTCGCCGTGACTAAACACTGTCCCTGTGGGCTGTAACAGGATATAAATATTGCCAAGTGCTTTCAATGACAATAGGTGACAGTCCCCAGTCCCCTGTCTGGTCTTTCCTCTGTCCTCCCCTATTGACAAGTCTCCAGTAAAGCTTCACAATGAGGGAAAAGACTTGTGTTAAATCAGGACCAACATGAGGCTAGAATTGAACTAGATGAGAAAAATCAATGGTGGGTAAAAAATAAAAAGGATGTTATTTCAAAAGTCCAAAGACACACCATGACATCTCCATGGAAACGAGCTGGTGGTGTCCCGCTCTCTGCAAAGTTATTTAAAGAGCTTGAAATTGTGCCATCGACATTGTTTCTGGGATTCCCGACACATACAATAAAGATAAGCCAGTTGAGATTTGATCATGTAAACTATGAAAAAGCATTTGGACACTACATTGACTAACAGTTGTTTTGTGTCTCTTCTCTATTGTTATTAGAGAAGAGACCCCCCCCCCCATTAAGTCCCATCCTGAACTCTATTTCATTAACTTTATTTTGTGTATTGCTACGGCATGTAGTTTAAAGCAAGACAGTGGAAGTTATGCTCCGAGCGAGCTACCTTTCAGCCACTGCCCTCGTGGTTTGGTTATGGGCCGCTACTGAGCAGTCACATGAAGTGGGACAAACTCATTGACTTCTTTTTATATTTAGTGGATATTCATCGCTGCTTGTGCTAATATTATTCACTATTTGCTACATCATTTGTCATTAGTACAGACATTTTTTGCTACACTGCAGTGGAGCTTGTGGCCTTTAGAGGCACTACATCTGAAAAGTTCTGCGGTGTTGCTTTAAGATACCATGCATTTCGTTTTAATCCTTGCTAGATAAAATCATGTGTGATCCTCAGGCAGATGGAAGACCGCAGTGATTTTGCGATCGCCTAATAACGGATCGCGATATATTTGGCGATATAATGTGCACAGCTCTCGTCTCCAGCTCTGGTGGGCACAGGGGCATGTGAGCCGCGCGCACATGCCCATTCAGGAGTGTTTACGGCGGGGCTGACACTGAGCAGGGCCCCTGTCATCTGCACAAGGACACTAACTCAGCTAAGCCCAAACTCCAATGCGTCTCCGAAACAGTCTGCTTCTCGTCTCACTCCTGGCTCCTCTCATCATCCTTTCTCCATGAAAAAAGACACGCTATTAGTTCAACTTAAAGGTTACCAATGAAGGAACTGATGCTGCATCAACTAAATGAGCCAAGAAACTTTCAAGTTTTGACTTTTCATAATTTCCCTCTACTACTAAGTTCTACCTGTACACGTTTATTGATGTATAGGTGGATTTCAGTGTAAGAATGTTTAACTTAAGAATGGGCTGGCCTAGCAACGTTATAATTCGTGTACTGTGGATGTAGATCATTGTCAGAATGCATATAACATTTATTAAACAGATCCAGGAGCCCACTGAAAAAATATGAAACTAAAACATGAATCACATGCACGAGGACATGTTTATAGACATCTGAACCACTGGGCTAACTGTTTTTATACATAATCGACATAAACAAGTGTCCAACATAAGCAGCATTTTAAGATACTCAAACAAGCCGTAACATCAACCACCGTTTAGGCCGACTCCTGCAAAATGCAAATGACTTTTTTAATACACACCAACTTCTTGTCCTTCTGTTGTTTCTTATACATCAGCGCCCGCTCAGTTCTGCTGAATAGGCTGCTGCATCTACTGTATAGTGCTACCTGAATGCCATCCTCTCATTGAGCTGACGGGGCACATGAGTGATTGGCTTGTGTGTGTGACTGCAGTGTGTGTATGGGGTGTGCATCTCTGGGGGCTCCTTCTCTGACGCACGCGGTGACGCTGGGACTGCTGGCAGAGCGGAGGGGGGCAGAGAGAAAGAGAGGGTCTGCGTCGGGTTTATGCACACCACTCTCTCTTCAAAGTGCAGTACAGTATAGTAGTGCCAGGGCCATTCCCTTACTGTGGTGTTTACATTAGACATTAGACATTAGTATTTCCAGATGCTAGTCCTTTTCAAATCTAGTAGCTAAACGAGACGCTAATATATAACGCTCTAAAAATGATCTTTCACGAATATTGAGGAATGGTCTTGATCATATGTCTAATAATCCACAACTTCAGTTTGTACAAGGCATTCTGTTAAAAGTTGCTGAATCAAACCAAATGTACACAATTAGGATTGTTGGCTAGGGACTATTTCAATTATAACATTTTAGTATCAACGGCGTTTAGTTTTGGAGTTTTAGCATTAAAATTGGGAACATAATAGCGTTGGTAATGTTAGTTGTAAATAGTGAACAATACAGCGCATGTTTATCACTGGCAAACCTTCAAGTAAATCAAACAGCAGATCCAGCCTAATGATTTTGTTTACAAATACAAATCAAAATAACCTGTACAGTTTGGATCAGTCCGTGTCCTTCACTGAAGGTGTGCACATGTGCTCTGGACTCAATATCCTCCTGTGCTCTGGACTCAATATCCTCCTGTGCTCCCTTTCATCCTCACTTCTTGACCGCACACCGTTCCCCCCTTTGTCTCTGCAGATTACCCGATGTTTGGGTGAACGAGGCTGAGCGAACGCAGCTGAAGACTAAAGTCGTGCACTTATCCCAGTTACCGCAGGACACTGCCATGATGCTAGACCCCAACATTTATAGGTAAGTGTCCGTAGTGACTGCTCTGCCATTATGGGCCGGTCAAACACGAGTTAACCAGTTGTTCTAGTTGTTACATCTTCAGCAGGCTTTAGCAGGCCACAAACAAAAAGCTCTTCAAATTACAAGTTGCAAGGATCAAAATGAGCAGGTTTGTTTTTCAGCCTTTAGGGGGCACCAATTCCTGAGTTTATTGTTACTCTGAACTTTAGAAATCCCACTCCTAAAGAAGCCAATTGAACTTTAAAACAGCAGAGTTCCCCGAGCTATTTTGTGTTGTTTGGGAAAGCTCTCAGTCGTACAGGAGTTTTCAATTGTCAACCTTATTGTTAACCTTTTTGTGATCTCAAGTTTGACGTATGACCTAAACGTAATTAACTGTTCTTTTGCAGAGCTCTTCCACAAAAACGGCTGAAGCGAAGGTAAGTTAAGAAGTTTTATAGTACTTGAATCAGAAAACTATGGCGACACCCCACAAGCATTGCTCTGTATTATCTCACACATTATCTAGTTTAACTATTCCCCCAAATCATCAACTTATAACTTATATTGACTAAAAATAACAGGGAAAATAAATCCTTAAAGGTTCCAGTCTACATATGTGCACCATTCGCGCCGGTGCTGCTCTGGTAGCTATTACACACATGTAATGTTTTTGTGAGCTTTACGATCACGTAAGTGCCTCTGCCGCTCAGGAAGCATTCACTTAGAGGTTGAGTGTTTGATTGTCCTCAGTTAGTTGCGAGGCCTGATCATGGAGAAATAATGTGTGATGAAGTTTGTGTGTTAGTCACAGCTGAGGTCATATTTGTGAGAAGCGGAGGTTGAGTTTTAGCACTTTCGCTTCATTGGTCGTTTCTTAACTTGTATAGTTTTAAGCCACTTTTTTCTCAACTTCTCAAGTGTCTAAAAACGTGTCTGTTATTTGGCTATTTACCATCTGTCGTCATGGTAACTGACGACATGCTTTAAGGCATGTAGATGAAAACTGTTTCCGCATTTTAACCCTAAAGTGTGAAGAATTCTTCTATATTATTCTTATTGTATTGGTGTACAGAACGTGCATTAATATCTGTAGAAATGTATTCTTGGATTTTATATCAAACCATTGCAACTAAGCTTTTACTCCTCATGTGCCTCACCTGTCTTTGACGCACTGCCTCTGACCAGGAAAAAACACACGCTTAAAGCAGAACTAAGGAACTTGTTTACCTTAATAAATCCTTTTCGTAGTCCCTCTGGGGGTAATACAAGTGTTAATGGGATGTTTGGGGGGTCCTTCACCTCCCCCTGGTGTCTCTGGCCAGAAAACCACACTTGCAACTTTCCCTGCACCGGATCGGAGGCGCAATACACACTAATGGAATCACGAAGAAGCAGCTAACAGGCTAACGGGCAAAGCTAACTGCGTGCTAGCGCCACGTTAGCAGTATTTACAGCTAAGTTTGAGTGATAAAAATTATCTCCATTGTGTAATTGGGTTGTGGCACAATGTACAATATCCCTCTCTCCCTTTGTCTTTTCTGTCAGCGTAGTATTTACTCTCACGGACAATTAAGGAGTAAAAAAACGCAACATGCTACGACACCTGCAGTGGTGCTTATGACCATTAGGGGCATGAGTTACTTAGTTCTGCTTTAAGTTCTGAAATTTCTCTTAATGTAATAGCCATTGCAACTTGGCTCTTGTCAAACTTGCTCAAATTCCTGTGTTCTTCCTCTGATAAAAATGTCCACATAAAGGTCATTTGTTATACCTGCTGTGTTGTAGGTCAACATTTCTCAAAAGGAAAAGCATTTATTAAGCTTTTAGGCTGTATTTGTATTGCAGTGACGTGGTGAAGTCCTCACTCTGTCTCTCTTGTCTCTCTCGTCTCTCTCGTCTCTCGCGCTCAGCCTGTGAGGAGTCAACACGGACTCGTACTTTGAGGGGGAAACCCACGTTCGCGTATCCGTCCGAGCGGGCGCACGGTTCGTCTTGTCTTTTGCCAAACGCAGAAGTGGCGATGAAAAGTGACGGATCTTGGCCGCGAAGACCTTTCTTTTTTGCGCCAGTCTCACATAACCGGCGATGCCAAGTGCGCTGTGGAACAGACTCAACGGAAAAAAACACAGATCACACTTTTATCAAGCACCTAAATGAAAATATTCTTTGGTGTAAAAAAAACGGTTTTACATTTTACTGGGAACATGCATTTTATAACTGTTTTTTGTAAAATTATTCATGCAGATTTGTAACTTATTTTTATACCGTAATAATACTGATGTACTGTGGGATTTTTGTGACTGTTTCTTTTTTTGGATAAGAAAAAAACCTTTGCTGTGATAATCTTTAGTTGTAATCATGGTAACAAAATCCTTTTACACAACCCTATTTATACTTCTTAGATGCAGTGTCTTTGATGACGAAACGTGACACCAGTAACGTGTACAATGCAATACATAATCTGCAGCGGCAATAACTGACATCAAGGTCCTCCATTTTGTATTATTTTAATGACACAAAAGTTAATTGTGCGTCGTATAGGACCTCAGATAACATCACCATACATGCAGCAATCGGCTTTTCTTTTAACTTTTTACATTTCTAATCCCCTCATATTTTACAAATTCCATCTTAATACTTAACACGTATCTAGCATCTGAATCTATTTCCTTTCAGCACTTGATTAATTGTGAGTTGCACCTTATGCAGCTGCCCATGTTGTCTGCAAATCCAGATGAAATGAGAGTAAAGATATAGGACTTTGTAAATGATTCTAAAGGAAGAATATTATTAGAGAAAGCTGCAGCTCATTTTGAATGTAACCGAGGCAAGCTAAAAGAAATCACCGACTCATTTCTTACAAAAAAAAAACAGTGTTAACTCCACCACTCCCTCTCCAATATATTTAAGCACTTCCTCAATTGTTCTTTGATGTGTTTCCTACTGTATGTGGTCGCTGTTGGAGGTGTTTTGTAATAAAATGGGTACAACGAAGGCCTGTCGAATTGTTTGTTCAAATCGGCTATTTACGAGTTTCAGAGGGCGCAGAAGACTTTTGCATGTGTGGAACAGAAGTGGCTTATAAATTGTGCTTTGGTAAATGTATATCTTAAGTGGGAGTTTTAAAACTAAGCTGAAAGTCAGATTTGAATTTTTTTTTTTACCATAAGCCATACAGTGTATTATTCCGTTAAAATAATACAATAATAGCATGCTTGAAAAAAATGACTCAACTACATTTAACTGGGAGCTTATTACTCTCCTCAATTTTGTGCCTATGGAGCGTCTCTATCGGTGCAGCCTCGGGAGCGTCCTGCTGGGATTGGTCCGAGCAGTGACCCAGCAGCAGAGCAGCCTCCTCCGCCGGCTTCAGCTGGGCCTGAACAACCCAGTGGAGAAGAGTGCAGTTCAGGGAAGAGGCCACTTCCTATAAGAGCTCCTACATACAACATAAGGAATAGAGACAAGAACATGTGGCGCATTAAAGCTGCAGCTGGTGTTTTATCGTCTGTTACTATTGGCGTTATTACTTGATTATTCCTACTATTTTAAAGAAGACCAGATTCAGTGTTAAGTACCTGCATTAGTGCCTGGCAGTCAGTCTGACGTTAAAACGCACGGTGCAGGAATACGCAATATAAAGAAAACCTAGATCCTCTCCCAGGGTGGACCTCCGCCAAGGCGCTAGAGAATTTTTGCAACGGTGGAGTTACAATGCACAAACCTTGACTCAAGCTTGAATATAACTTATGCACTACTGGAACTCACTATGAAGCGGAATTTGTTCCTTCTTCATGGCTTCACAGGAGGGCCCATTGAGTGAACACAGCTGTATGTAAGAGTACAGACTGGACTCTGCTGCAGACGATAATGACGATAAAGGGGAGTAAATTGACAGTTGTTTATATATAATAATTTAGTGCGCTCAACGTATAATTTTCAAATACAAACAAGTTCATCAACAAACCACATTCTTACAAGAACACCTACAAGTAAACGCTGGCTGGTTTGAATGATTCAGACTCAGACTTAGTTGGACTCAAACAATGAGACTTGGAAACCGCTCTGAGTAGAACATCCTTGTTCATATTGGACCTTTTCCGAAACGTCTGAATTTATTAAAAACAATAAATTACTGTTATTTAGTTAAGGAAGTATCAGGAAGTACACAGTGATAAGGTTTTACGAGCCTACAATTTCACGATAAATTACACTGCAGCAGAGTTAAATAGAAAACTATCACTCCCTGGACCATGTGGGCCTTTCTCTGTTGAGTTTGCATGTTTCTCTTCAGTGTCTGGATGGGTTCCCTCCGGGTGCTCCGGTTTCCCCCATCAACTGAAAACATGCACCATAAGTGAATCCTCCAGCCAGGTGATTGTATTTTGTTTTATGTTTTTACTTCAGTTCTGCATATACCGTTTCTAATGATTTATTTACTGTCTAAACCAATCAACAAATGTATCTGTGCTTAGCTCCTCTAGTCCTTGTTCAAGTTATAAAGTTAAAGAAGTCAAAGAACAAATAAACAATAAAGAGCCTCTTTATTCCACTGATTTTTAGCAGATCACAGTGCTCCAATAAACAAGAGAGGAAGTAGTATCTGAAACCAACTTCAGAACCTCTTCACGCGACGCCCAATCATGCTATTGAACTTCTAACCAATATGACACGACTTGAGCTTCAACACCGCCTCTTCTGCACATCCTCGCAGTTCCCAATTCCCCCGGCTTTCGGAAAATCCCTTACAAAACTATTATCGCAATCCATTTGAACACTTCACAATGACTTAATAGCATGGCTCCTCTCAAAGAGTCAGTCAGTCGATCCGTTATTGTGGCTCAAGGCTGTGCCGTCTCGACTTTGCCAAACTGGACCATTTCCACCGTCTGCAACTTTGATACACTGAAGCAGCCATCTGAGTTTCCCATTGTGCTCAAATCTTTCCTTTGCTTTGGCTTCATGCATGGGCCGTCCTGCTTAAGAATAAAGGCATTACATCAGAAACAAAAGAGATGAGCTGCTCCTCTAAATCCAGGCCTATCCATCCAATAAGTGTCTTTGTCTGACGTCTGGGCCACATAATAACTATGAGATCTATTAGACGTACTGCTCAACCATTTAAGCAGATTTTTTCCGTTAATGAACTGCTATACGTGGTGTTTCAACCAGAACTATTCAACAATTGCAAATGCCATTTCTCCAAAGCTTGAAAGGGTTAGTCTTAGAATAGAATAATATTATAAACGTTAAATAATCATGTTTAAGCCCAAACTTGAAATCCAGGACAATGGAGCATCAGTGACTGAGCATTTTACCCATGAACTACAGCAGTCCCTTCACAACCAGAAGTTCAAAGGTCTGCGTTCCTCTACAGTCTATAGTGATGAAAATGGCCCCTTTGTCTATAATCAAAACATTCCGTCACACCGTTCAAGTCCCTTTGTCTTCTTTGTCTCTGTTTGGTGTAATCAGCCTGATTGACTTGAGCTTCGCCGAATGCTCCTACTACAACATGGCCATTGTGAGCGCTGGCCCAGGGTTACGTAAGTTGTCATTACAGTTGACCTGGAAGCCTGAGCGCCTGCACTCTGCCCTTTCAATGCTATTTTACTTTGAGAGCTGCTCCACAGTGTCAAGACTGCCCTTCGGACACGTGCTTCAATCACAGCATGCTCCAACTCCCATCAGTCTGCGCAGCACCATTCTTTAAATCAAGGGTTGCGTCAAATGTGAGTGACATGAAAAGCATTTACTACTAACGCTGTATATAATGATATTCTTTAAAGCAACCTTCTGATAATTGGGTTTGTGCTAAATTGTAATTTCATTAGAATAATATAAATAATAAAATAATGTTTCACTAACAACCTTTCTAAAAGGTCATATTTCGGACAAGTGATGGTGGTTTTGACGAAATAACAATTATTTCAACATTTATATTAATTCTTCAAATTCATAAATATCTTCATAATCACCAGAATATTCACGTAAAGCTCCTTCCGTACTCACACCCAGTCTGAAATGCCCCTCAGTGTTGTGTGCTGGGTGTGTGCTGTGATGGCAGATGCAGAAATAAAAACTGTTTTTATGTTTTGAACTCAGGCCTGGGGGAGCACCAATTAGTGCAGCCACATTAGCTGTTCCCAGCTTTAGCCCCCTGTACCTCAGCTCCAGTGGGCTACGTGCCGTTACATACTGTCCATGAGCGCAGGAGAACGGCACCATTAGGGAATCGCATCATGCCATGTACAAGTTAGACTTGTTTTCCTCATTTTTATCATTCACATCTACACGAGTGCTTATTGGAAATGATCTTTTACATCTTTACACTTATAATAGGTGGACATTATAGCAGGGGCATATCTTCAGCTTCTTTCACAGTGCTACATCTTTAGGAATCATTGTCTCTGTCCTCTGTCTGATAGACCGGTTACAAAAACATATCTTGTGCCCGAGTCATCCCAACGATAATTCCAAAGTGTTTTTTGTGTGTTGTTTTTTTTAATATTTTCCTGAAAACCTTAAAGTATTAAGTTGGCAAATATTGGAGACTGACAATGTATAATTTATAAAGTGATTTATTACTGTGCTTGTTACAAAGCGTACACAAGACACTGGCAAACATGACCATTGCATAGTTTAGACATTGTGCAGCCTTGAGTCCTCATTGGAGATAGAAAGTCCAATGTAAATATCAACATACCCGCTTCGATAGTGCTTTTTATACTTTGAGAATCTTTCAAATGGATGTCAATCATAGCTACTTTTTGCCAAGTCTGTCTGGCAAAACCACCGACCCCATGACTGTCGTGGCATTGTACTGTATACAGAAAGAAACTTACAGCAGTAAACTCTCTTTGAATATTTAATGGCTTATTTAGCTCATATTTTATCAAAGAGTACATCCGTCTCCTCTCCTTTATCAGAGCACTATGATTAAAACCATTCATCACTGAAATGTG
The DNA here is from genome assembly GCA_021464625.1 of Proterorhinus semilunaris. Lineage (NCBI taxonomy): Eukaryota > Metazoa > Chordata > Actinopteri > Gobiiformes > Gobiidae > Proterorhinus > Proterorhinus semilunaris. The sequence goes on along the minus strand of CM038356.1, from coordinate 21,408,809 downwards.
ATTGGTGCGGCTGCACTGATCTGTCTGAATGTCTGCTGCCTCTATGTGTGGTCCCAGCTTTCCATCCACTCATTGTTTTCATTATCATACTGTATCGAGCTTTGGGCTCCGAGGGCAATAACTCAATCTCTCTATTTCCTCCTCACGTCAGGGGTAAGCGTCTATGAGGTCTCCCGCTGTGGAGGTGGTACGCTGCCAACAGGAACTACTCTTTGATTAACTGTGAATTTCAGTCATGTGGACAATAACTAAAGTTTATTAGAAGTATATCATTTAACAAGGGTTTCCAGAAAGGCAGGGGAATCTAATATCATGTTATGTTTATTTGGTCGTATATACAATATATTTTTATGAATATGCACATAAAAACGTCTATATTTATTGCACTGGAGAAGGCTTTGCACAGTGGGCACACAGTCCCTTCATCGATGCAAGATCTTGGGGGGAAAATGAATGCAACACTGAATTTCTTTTGATATTGTCGAAGCTTATTGAAACGATGCCACAGGGAATTGTGTGCTGTAATCAAAGCTAAAAGCGGTCCAACCAAATATTAGAGAGTGTGACCTTTTTTGTTGCAACTTTTTTTCCCCGGGGCTGTGTGTGTGGTTCCGCTTCAAATTGTTAATGCAACTGCTCAGACGCTCCCTTTCCTAAGAGCATGTACAGTGTAAAGTATGGGTACTTAGGATGATTAACTTTGGTAGAACAAATCTTGCACAGACCCAGCTGCTGTAGAAGCTATACTTTTGTGTAGTCTGTTGAAACACTTAAGAGGGAGTGTGGTTAGTTTCACCTTTGCGTGTCTAGGAATTGTCAAAATGTATTAGGGGCTTTTATTTTAATGAGTTTCAGCTGCATATTTCGGGCCCAAGGTGACATGGTTCTCTGTGCGGTGTTTCCACGTGAATCGCTATTAACACTTCGCCATTTCCATTTTACTGTTTAGTTGAGAATTGTCAAATTGGTGAGTCCAATGCAACAAAAAGACACTTATGTTAAACCGCAAACTTTGTCTTACTCATTGTCTAAGTGTCAGAGTCTGTATAAACAGTACTGAAGTAGTGTTGACTGTAGCCCGTCTCCTTCCACAGAACAAATGTGTAAGTCACGCCACCTCTGGCTCTGTGCTCCTTCTTTCATCTCAGCTCCAGCCCAACTCCGTCAATGGGCTCCACTTACCGGCTGCATGTCCTGATATGGAAGAAGCCCTCACCCTAAAACTGCAGGAGAGCGCTTGCATGCACGGCTCTTTTTAACAGTCCAACAGGATCTTATTTTTTCGAGCTCAAACCGCAACACTTGATATAGAACGCAGAAGAACACACTGTCAGGGCTTATTTCTCTTTATCTTGGTGCATATCTGCCTTGTTGAAGCCAAACACAAAGCTTTTAATGGTTTGTGTCGATGTTAGATGCTTCTCTTCCTTTAGTCAATTTGTTATCTAGGCCCGTGTGTCATGTTAGCAGTTGTTATTGGCCCCTCGTGCGTCTGAAATCACAGCCAAGGAAACAATGCTGTTTCTGTTATGTTGACAGAAACATGTGGCCTGAGTAAAACACCTGAGGAAGATGAACGCCGAGGCCAATGTCAGTCGTCAACACAAAGCAGTGGATCACTTTGAAGGCTATATGTATATGTCACATGTATTACAACTTTGTGACTATACTTAATAATATGAATGTGAATAATTTTCTCTTATTTATTAAGTGATGATACATGGAGCAAATATATCAAGGTAAGTACAATAATTTACTGATAACTTTTTTATTTAAACATATGACTCTGTGACTCTGATAGCTATGAAATGGAATAATCATCAAAGATGCTCTAAAAAATACTCACATTTTTTTATGTTCATAATTTTATGCTACTTGCTTTTTACTATATTCTTGACATGACTAAAAACATTCAAAGGGAATCCAAATTACGCCTAACACAAATGTTTTAAAAGAGATATCAGGGTAAAATATAAAATTATGATGGATTAATGGAGCTAAGGTTAATCAATTAAAATAGGCTCAAATGAGTCAAACGTTATAACTGACCTCGGTGCAGAGGATGTTCTAATTGTTCGACTGACCTTCATGTGACTGACTGCCCTTCACTATGCACAATCATTGTACCTTTTTCGCAGGGCCGTAACAATGTAGGGGGCTACCTGGCCATCTGCTGAGAGGCCCCAATTTGAAGGGGGCCCCAAAAAAATATTTCACACTCGCAAATGGAACCGCTGAAAGTATTATGTATGATCTAAAATGCACCAGAATACAGGAAATCACGTCTAAATCACAAATTTTCCCGCGGGAGGACCTCCAAATCACGCCCTCTCCTCCTTAAAGTGCCCTCCCATATTTTAAACAGCTTCTGATGGCCATGTGAGGTGGTGCCAAAAATATGGCCACTCAGCTCAGAACCGACTGAGGTCTCACTCCAAAGTTTAGCGAAAGTTTGACAGCCCTGAACATATATATATATATATTATATTTATTGTATTTTTTTGTATTCTGTAAGCAACCGCAAACACCTCCCTCCAGACTATACATTGAAAGCCATGATATACAAAACATCCTGTTGGCAAAGACACCACGACGACTCGCTGCCTCATGACCTCACAGGGACTGCACTCTGTGATGATTCGGTCTCTGCGTTGGGCCGCTGTGACGCCGGGACTGCACAGCGAAAAGTCCCGGGTGCAGTCTGTGCCTCTCAGCGCTCCTTTGGCCTGTGTATAATTGATGAGTGGACTGAATAACCCATGAGTTTGTGACTGTCATCCCGCCTGATCTGGACGGACACAGCTCTAGTTTGCCCGTCTACGTTTGACCACTTCACGACATCCACGGGCAGTGAGGAAGACACACTGATGCCGGTCCGCTGCTTTTGTTCCCTTTTATGAGGAACAATAGCGAGATGGCAGGTGATAACTGGAGGAGAATGGAGGAGGGGGAGATGTGGAGTGTGCACAAACGATGAATTGGAACAGCAGAGAGGATCTCGGGACTGGGGGGAAGGGAGGCGGGGGAAGTAGGTCAGCGTGCAGCAGAGAAACCATTCAGGAAATATAATAGGAATGAGAATAGGATGGAATTAGTAATTAGAGAGTCAGAAACCACACTTTCATGAAACATTTTATATACTGTGTAGAGGCCCAAAGACAGGTGTTATGACGCTGTATGGATGGATCTCCCAGGATCGAACGTTGCTTTTTTTTTGGATGTCCGTCACATTTGCCTTTTCACCAAGTAATCTGTCTCTGTCATCGCCACAACTGTTTGCTGGCTCCGTCTCCACCACATCTCGCAATCAAAACACCGCCACCTGAACCGAGTACATTTTCGCCCGTTTGGCTTTACCCAAATCTAAACGCTTCTTGGAAAAAGTCAAAGATGAACAACAAAAGAGCGACAGAGACGTGACGAGAAAGCAATGAAAATGTGGCAAAAATGTGACGAAAACCCAACAACAAAGCGATGGAGAAAAAAAAGTCAATAAAGTGACGACAACGCGAGAGAAAAGATACATTTCAATGAGTTTTTTAGGTGTGCGCTTTCGAATGAGGCATTACACTGGCCTATAGGCTGTGTCCGTGACCTTATTGATTTGGGTAAAGCGGAACTGGAGAAAATGCACTCAGTTAAAGCAGTGGTTAAGGGGTTAATAACTGCTGCTCTGATGCCGGCTCCTGTGCTAGCCCCCTTCTGTACCGGCTCTGACAATTTGCCAAATGTCTCTGCCCGCACTTCACGCCGTATACTGTCCTGTTCAAGGTCTGCAGAGTAAAAAAAAAAAGGGTAAATTATATTATGGGCTTGACTTGAGCGTGGAGAACTCATACTCAACCACCGGGTCCCCCGCTCATACACTTTTCCATCACTCAGACACATTTCTCTGGATCTTTTTGTCATTTTTGATGAACCGATGTTCATACACACACTTTTAATTGAGCTTAGTGAGGACATTTCTTCATCTTTTCTGGCCAGTCAGGTGCTGTGAGTAAGCTTGGTTTACGGTCAGGAGTACAGTACTGTAGATTAATGTATTGTGGAAAGAGGGAACCCAGACATGCAGAGTCACTGTGTCCAGCCCACTGAGGGTGAAAACAATTTTTTCACACCATGAAATGTTCCTTTTAATTTTGTCTATTTTGGCTATGAAATAGCTCGATTGACCGGATCTAACGCTTTAGCTACGTCATGTTAAGCACATTTTATAAATGGCACTGAGCTGTGAAAGATGGGAAAGCTAGGGTCAGCCCCAAAATGCGGGATGAATGAATGCTCTAATGGGGGTCATGCCATGAGTCTTTTTCAATCTGCGCCCATTTTAATAACCATTCCACCATTCTCAGACAACAATTTACATATCAATGGGTATCTTTTGATGAGGATTACCAGCAGAAATTGGACTTATTACAGATGTGATGGAAAGAAGCGTTGCACAAATGGTTCATAGACACATTTATTTTCTCCCTGGTGCTGACTTGAATGCTGATTGTTATCTGTAATTGTAGTCACTGGTGATAACTCAGCCCTGTACATAGCAGTGCAATGTGTTACTGAAAGGTTTAGTACGTAATGGGGAAATGATAATGTTGCCTATATTTGTTTAAGCTTAGTTAGCTGATAATGGAGCCTGTGAATTACATCTCAGACTCTGTTGGTGATAATGACTGGTTTTATCGCTCTACTACACATGAAAAACACAGGACAATGTTACGCAAAATAAATGTAATGAAGCCCAACATGATGCGCAAAGAAATATATAAATTCATACTTTTGTGTCCTCGCCGTTTCCTGGAGTAGAGACAATAGACTTGTTGGACAGCGGCTCGGGTGCCGTGGAGAAGGAAGCCCTGCCCTTTCCAGAGCGGTTGGACTTGGGTGACGGACAGTTCTGCTAATACCTTCACATGAGCCGTGCCATTACACTGCAGACATGGCCCGATGCCACCCAGCGCTTCTCGCACCCCATGACCACATCGGAAACTACTCATCTCCCCCGAGTTTCAACATCTGCAGAGGTAAAAAACTGTATTCATCCCATCCATGGAACTGGTTTTATAAAGGGAAAGGTATTAGGAAAGGTTACTGTGGCATTTTACTCAATTCTACTGACACAAGAGTGGTATTTGTATGTCGTTTCCAGCTGACTTAAAGAGGGGTATTATGCTTTTTGCAGTTAATTGGTGAATCAATAAAGAGCATAAAAAGTCAGTGTGGCTCTGTGGCTGTAGTGAAGCAATAGCGAGTGTTTTCACTTTGCGATTAAGCTTAGCAAGAGATGGAGATGCGAGGAAAACATTTCTTGGATACGTAGGAATCTCAGGACGAGTTTTTTGGGAGCTGTAGCTGCAATGTTAAGGAGAAGAAGGTCTCAAGATTTCTGAAAGATGTGCTAGTGGCTCGAAATATGACTCCAGGTATGTTTTTCATGAGAAAACAACTTTTAACACGGTAAAAAAAAAAAGATCTAGAAAGTCAAATTTACATAATACTAAACTATTCTTTTTTTCAGACAGTGAAAACCTTCTTAAAGTGGAACAAGATAATACACCTCACCCACATTCACAGTCCAGAAAGAACCAGTGAAGGGGGCCGTGCCAGAGCGATCGAGCGAGAGGGGAGCTGGGGAACGAATCAAGCATCATTTATAAACGCAGAAAGTCGCCACTTTGATAGTGGTGCTAGGTTCACTACGGATTGGTAAGTGCTCATTAAGCGATATCCTGATGCTGTCTGCTTCCGTCTGCTCCTTCCGTTGCATGGTTAATTTGATCACCGTGATGGAGGAGTGATGATGTGCAGTTCACCTTTTAACCATGACCAGCAGCACACACATGGTTTTCAGACCATAAAACCATTGAACAAACTCGCAACAATAATGTTAAGTTCTACTTTCATTTGGCCATCTCCAAAACATCCATTATGAAGAGTTCAATGTACTGTGCGACAGAACACTATTGTACAGAACAGTGTTGCATTTGACTGTGTATATGAGTACTTAAGATATACCGGTGGCATTTACATCTTGCCTCAGACTTTTCTCTCTAATCTACAGTATGTGCTGCCTGGGAGCAGCTCAAAGCCTCTCCCTCCTCCTGGTGTTGAGTCTATGGGGAGAGCTGTTGGACACGAAGCAGGCGAGTAGGCAGGCAGTGTAGCGGGGCCAGGTTTTAAGCTGAGCCCAGCGTTTTTGTCTCCTCTCAATGATGGCTCCCAGATGTGTTCGTTTCGTTTCTCTCACTCTCCCCTTCCTCCCGCTGTCCTTCCCCCGTTCCTGTCTTTGGGATCACGCCCTCAGTAAAAACGCTGCTTTCACCTTGTCCCATCGTAATCACCCTGTTAAATAAACTTTGACGCGCCACACTAACTTTCTCTGTTCCTCTTTCTCCTCTGACAGCTCCCATGTCAGAGGTTTGGTTAATCGTTTTTAGGATTTGGAGGATGGCCTGTTAACACTTCTGATATACTAGGTTTGAACCTATGTGGTCTGACTTTGAAGACATAAGTGATTGAAAACTTTACATCAAGCCATTATCTATATTTAGCCCTAACTTAATGCATCCAATGTATACTGCATATATTGGCATTTCAATGTTAAGTGCACACTTCGCATTCTTGATGAGTTTTATAAAAGCCTTTTCTCTCATGCATAAATAAACAGGTGTGGGCGGGTGACGCTATAGAGGGCAGATAAAGGGCCGACTATAACACTTAACATTTGTGAATGAAAAGTATGGCCTCTCTAATGGCAGACTGGCAGCCTCATTCATCACCCATGTGTGCACACCCTTAAAGAGAAGTGACCCATAAATCATTACACAGCAGGCAATGAGCGCGCATCAACATAAACACAGTGTACAGGCCCATAGGAGATAATAGAGCGTGCGTAAATGAGTAAATGAGGGCGACCCAGCTCATAGCAGCTCAATGACACACACAGAGAACAGCAAATGCATTAGACAGACATGTAACAAATGTTATTAATTGATCAATTTAATACTATTTACTCAATTATTGGGTCTTGTCAAACAGTGGGAGTTAGGTGAGAAAAAGCAGACAAACATAATAATACACACATGATACAATTTTACAAATTGCAAAGATGCAATTATTTAGGTAGTATGATGTTTTCAAGGAAAAATCTTTAAAAGGATTTATGTATAAAACCTGCTAACATTATTCTCAAATACATTGCAATATACATTGCAGTTTATATTTCAATCACTCAAGGTTAAAAGCTTCAGAAGTTATTTTCAATGTGCACCGTGAACTAAATCTCAATATGAAACCATTAACTGCATCTAATAGCAATATTTGTCAGAAAAATTTACAAAAATGAATAGAGTAGACTTAAAATTGTAATTAATTGTCTCAATATGTTGCCACCCTTCGTATCCCCTGATGCTACCTATGCTGTCAGTTTAAGGCAGTGTCTTCATTGAGGAAAGTGCCCATTGATCCTGTTCAATTATCAAATGTAAACAGAGTGAGGTTGCACTGTTGGACAGCTGCGCTCCAGTTTCACACACTTGGAGTGACTGACAGCGCGATTGACTGTAAACACGCTCATATGTTGTGATGACGCACGAGCCGCCACCGCTGCACTCAATTACAGAGCAAAGTGAGACAGGAGCTCCCTCACCAAAACACGCTGCTGTCCTCTTGGCTGGAAGGAGTTAACATGGAATACTATATAGATGTTTAAGTTTTATGCTAACATGCTACAACACTGCTATCATAAGCATCTTCTCCTGGGGCATATACTCTCCTGTGTATTGTGATGCGAGCTATTGTGGGCGCCCTACTTCCTGCTCCGGCCTCTTCTTGCGTGTGACTCACTTTGTGTTGAGTGACGCTCGAGCCGCTGTCAGGCCGAGATGCGTTGTCACATCACTGGGTTATCGCCGAGCCCTTGTGCACCGCTTGTGTTCCTGTAGTAGGCTGGGTTGCACCAACTGTATGCATGGAGCATGGGCTCATGATGCTACAGCGAGTACAGGAAGGCACGTTTCACACCCCCCAATTGTTACCATTTCCGATTTCCTCAAATCCACATGTTTGACAATCCCCCAATTATTGAATCCTCTAGAAAAAAACAGGATGATGGCTTTACTTCAATGAAGATTCTTGAGTCATCTTCTGTACTCGATAGTTGAAGTGTTGAACGTTTCGCCTCTCATCCAAAAGGCTTCGTCAGCGCACTATGGTTTAGCTCAGCTCGCAGCTTGTCAAACCTGAGGTTATAACACAGGTTAAATCAGTTTTTGGGCCCAAAAAATTGAGGGGCGAAGGTGGTGCAGATGGTAGAGCGCGATCGGAAGGTCGGGGGTTCAAATCCTGCCTCCTGAAGCTGCACATTGTCATTGTGTCCTTGGGCAAGACCCTTCACCCTCCTTGCCTCCAGTGTCTGCGTACACTGGTGTATGAATGGGTGGGTGGATCCTTGCTGTAAAGCGCTTTGAGTGCCTAATGAAGGTGGAAAAGCGCTATATAAGTTGAGACCATTTACCTTTTTTTTTTAAACATTTCCTCGCAGGCATCGAACCCCAGCGCTTCAATAGAATCAACCTGTTATCCGCCTACATTATTCAGATTGGCTTGCGGTGATGCTCTGACCTTCTTCTCTCTAGACACTTCCACTTCCCAACTTGTGGGTAGAACAATCCCAAAGCCGCCAAGATGATAAAATGAGTTCAGCAGAAACGTATTTGAATTGTAAAAATGAAATGCCGTGTTGAGTTTGGACCCATTCTCATTAACCCGTAGGAGACAGAGGTAAGCTTTGTTCTTCTTTGTTACTGTACCACATTCCCCAAGGTGCAGCCAGAAGTCCATTAGATCCACAGAGAACTGCGCGTGTTGCTGCTATTCACATCATATGTAGAAATCCTCAGAAACCATGACAAGTAATTGGCCAATGGTGCTTTGAAGTGTAAAATGGGGCAGCGGTGAAGATCAGTGAGCTTGGGTGGGACCCTCATGAATCAAGTTGTGTTCAGTCCATTTGATTGAATCCGAATCAGGACAGTGGCGCCAACTTTGGCCACGACTGCAGAGACATCTGTTCAAATGCACTGGCCCCAATCTTCAGTGGGATGAAGGAACCACACACAATGTTCTGGGATTTTATCAATGTGTTCTTTCTCATCATTTTCATACATTTTCTTCTTTTTAACACGGTCACCATCCACTCTGCTTTCACTGCAGCAAAGAGTTTTCCAAAACTGCAGCAAAGAGTTGTCTTTATATTTATACTCACCAGACAGTCTTAAACACTGAACAGTACACGTATAATTCATAACAAAACTATATGTAGATTTGCAGAGATGTTGTAGAGCAGCTGTATGTGTGTTGTTCACCAGTTTACATCAGCCAAGCCATGATGCAACACAAAAACTGCAGTTGCACAATAACACGTCATTAGAGGCTTGTCGCATTCAGTCATTGGATTCTGATCAAAAGTGTTTTTCAGCTTCACAAACTTCATGATGTAATAGGACGCGATTTCCAAATTGAAACTCGAGGCGGGGCTAACGGTCGCAGTTTGAACGAGAGCGAACCAATCAAACACAAAGTGACCTACGCTTTGCGTTTACGCCCTCCGACATTTTGTTTGTAGTCCACACGTGCAGTCGAATAAATGTTACGGTGAAAGCCCTCAGAGCAGCTTCATTTAAAACAGAAGAAAGGGCACTGGTAAAAGATCGTTGCGTCGCGGCCGCCATCTTCACTGTTTTGGTTACGGCCCGGAGGAGCACTGGTGTTTGATGGGAAACACCAGTGCTTTACTTCAATGAAGATTCTTGAGTCATCTTCTGTACTCGGTAGTTGAAGTGTGGAACGTTTCGCCTCTCATCCAAAAGGCTTCGTCAGCGCACTGTGGTTTAGCTCAGCTCGCAGTGCAGAAGATGACGCACTGTTAACTCCCGCCTCCTGTGCTATGATTGGCTCGTCTTGGTTTTGCCGGGGAGATTAAAATCGCACAATTCCAGACTGTATCCCCATGTATCTCTTATCATGGAGGATCCGTCTGGCTCGTGCCCGGCCACTAGTAAACTGCATACGGCAGATTCTCACCCTTAAGACACATTCCTTTTATTTATTTTTTTTTTTTTCTTTTTTCTTTTCTTTTTTTATTAAACTCTTTATTACATTTTAATACAATTACAAGAATGAAAACATAAAAGAAAAAGAAAAAGTTATATTCGAAATCTAATATATACGGTTTATTTACGGTTTACAAATACAGTAGGTGTTAAGGTGGGTGGGGTTGGCGGGGGGGAGAGTAAAATAAAAATAAAATTATTCGGGTTGCGTTTTTTATTGTTTCAGTTCCTTAAGACACATTCCTATAAAGATTACAGTCCGCAAGTTCCTTGTATAGGTACAGGTAACAAGAAAGTAATTACACAAGTAACTACAGGTAGTGCAAGATTTAATAAAGGCGTACAAGGTGTAACAAAGGTGTACATACTACTTTAGATTACAGCCCGCACTCACGTGTAGTTACACACTAGGTATGGTGTATTTACGCGTTTGCAATGCGGTCATTTTCCGCAATTTGTGAAACTTTATAAAGCTGGCACATTTATATGTTGGCCAAAACAACTGCAACTACATGTTGTACCCCTTTGATACACTTTGTACCCCTTGTTACACTTCATTAAAACTTGCATTTTAATGTTTAATTACCTGTACTTACATGTGTTATTACTGATTCTTCGGAGATTTTCAATCACAAAAAAAAAGGCTTGAGTTGATACATTCAGGTTCTGGTGGATCGGATCACTCGTGTGGCAGTATTGCTGTGAGTCGGCAGGTTTTACATTTACAGACAACAAAAACTCCACAATACAGTCAAGTAAATATTTTGTTTCTTTAGTACTTTGTTGTTTATCTAAGTGTTGAGACTTGCTGTGCACTTGATCCACTCAGCGGCAAATATCCCCAATATGAAAGTCCATCCTCTTCTATAAAGCCTTCACCAGTTTATATTTGGTATGTCTTTATTCTACATAGAACAGTATTTTGTGAAAGGGGCTGAATAGTGGGGAGAGACAGTTAAATGTCAATGATGGGACTTAAATGCAGGACACTGATATATACAGTACGAGGAGTAGAGTTTTCTTTCATTCAAGCAGGTTTGTGTAATCCTGCACAGTGCATTAGCCTCATAGCATAACTGTCATATTTATTTAAGAGCATGCTCAAGACCAGTGGTTTCGCTAGGGATAATTTCTCTCCTTGATTTTGACGCATGTGCAGCATTTCTGGTAATAGTCTAAATAACAGCCAAAATAAAGGGGAAATACCTCTTTTACCACAGGATAATAAGAACAGGTCGACCGAATCATGTCCAATCAGAAGGAGATGTTTGATAATCCAGTCAATAGGGAAATATTTACCGAATAAACATAGTATAATCCACTGTAATCTGGACAAATCCATGTTTCTTATGTTTGGCTCACTATGGAAAGTGTATCACAGAACTAGTCCAAGCGGGATGAAAAACGTCTGAGAACAATTTTAGATTTTTTTTAAAAGTACTGAACCAAAACAATGTATGTAATAGATGTACATCACAACACTGTTCTGTGACTAGACCCCCGCTGCTTTTTACAGTACACTAGTTTCCTATTTTTAATAAACCTGTATCTCTGTATTCCATGAACAAGACATGATTAAATGTTCCCTTTTCTGGACATGAATTTATTTAGCCATCCATCCATCTTCTTCCACTTGTCCGTTGCCGGGTTGTGGGGGCAACCGTTGGATTTGCCCAAATCACATTGCACCAGCCCCTATGGCTCCTCCTGCAGGTGCTGGGTCCACAGAAGGACGGCCTCACGGTAACCGGGCCTGTTGGTCTCTCATAAGGGGCTTCTGAACCGCTCTTTGAATTTGAATTTATTTAGCATTGGAGAAAATATTTGTAATTATTTTATTATTAAGAGGACTGTAGTTTGCAAGTTCTCGGTGTGCATGTGCTTCATTTTGCCCAATTTGATCATAAATGACATGTTTGTGTAAAGGTGGAAATGGTGTTTTTGGGGGCAGGGCGACTATTTGTCTGATCAGGTTTCCTCTTGTCTGCCCCCATCTCTGCTGCTAAGAGCAACATCTACATTGAAGACCAAGCCCAACAGCAGCACAGTACACGTGTGCATTATGTTACCGTCTCTCAGCAGTTTATAATGCCTGTCTGTCAGTTGTCAACAAATGTCTTGGTCCCCATTGAAATGTGGTGACACTCTCTGCCTGCATGTGAATTAGGTGTTTCTACAACTTAGCACAGATGAAGCCTTTTTTACCATGGACCTCTTGATTAGTTCCTCCAACATTTTCCAGTGACGGACAAACTGACTGACAGATCCTTTGTTCAGCCTTAGTTTAGTTTAGTTAATTTATTTATTTGAGCAGTTAATCTGCTCAAAAGGAGTGGGCCGAAGCAAAAGGTTTATAAGCACCCCCACCCCCAAAATAAAATTAACATTTCCATTTATCAATCAAAGCAAGGAACGTAGTGGAAGGTAACTAATCATAAACAATCATAAACAAGGGAACATAGGGCATAGTAACAACAAAATAAAAAGAACAATAATAAAGAACAATACTAAAGAAACAACAGCAAAAGAATGTACTACAACACTCACAATATCTATAACCAGTCAATTACAATTAGACCATACTTACAAAGCACTATTAATAAACATTATAAAGGCACGTTACTATGCAACAGTATACCTTGCCACTACCCAGTTGTCACCACCATCCTCAGTATAATATCAATGTGTGTACAATTTCCTCTTTTTATTTTATTTGAATTATTTTTTTTATTTTTATTTTTTTCCATGTACAATGTATTATGAAGCCCTACATAGTGAAATGCACCAAAAAGCATTAATACTTATTATACTCCGAGCTCTTGCTACTTCCCAGCTGTCATTACCATCCTCAATATAATTTTAATTTTAATTTGAGTTTAGTTTATTATTATTATTATTATTATTATTATTGTTATTTAATTGAGTTATGTGTGAAGTATGATGTAAGCCCTGCACAGTGTGGTGCATTAAAAAGCCAGGGTGTAGAGTGGGCCAGTTGAAGAGGGCAGTAAGCTCCAGGAAACTGCCATTGAGATTAAAAAACTATTTTTCAAGGCAGTCCTGGCACAGAGGCAGCAAACACTTTACACTGTGTCAATAGCTTACACACCCATAACAAATCATCCGTTAATTCATTCATACATCTGTCAACCACATTATGGATAAACATGCAGATGTGAACATCAACATGTATTTACAGTAGCTTGAATGAAAAGTCCTCCAAACCAATATAGAATCTGGTTTATTTTGTCTATTCCTGTTTGCAGTGCGAAAACCGTCTCTCCAGAGTAAAAGTGTCAGCCTTAATGTTGTCCAATGAGCATGTTAAGATAACATTTTAGTTCCAGTCCAAAGTACACTGTGATAGATTACTTTTCCATAGATATATCTTTTGTCTTCACGGCAGACAGCTCATCCGACCACCTGGATATAAAAGTAGACAATGCAAGTCCCATATAAAAGCCAATCAGTTAATTTATTATGTTGTCACCCAGTGCCTCATAATGCTTAGTGTATCGTCTTTTCTGCATCAACAATTTTGGTCTGGTGTATTTTCCCAGGGCAAAACCTCTTGAATGCACATGAATAGTTTGTTGTTGTGGAGCAGTGTCAAACTTATTGCCAGCGTGTCAATATTTACTAACATTTTGCTCTCTTTAATGGTATCTTTTATACAGTTAAATCCCTTTCATATCTTAAATATCACAAATATTTACTTATAAATCACATGTGAGTGCTTTATTTACTCAAGCCATAGAGGAAGTGTGCAGAGGTGAGTTTACAGCCGCTGATAGTGGCTCTGGGAAAATGTGCTCTATGAAAAGAGTCATAGTTTTATAGTCAGTACAGCTAGTTTATCAGATCAGGCACATACCGTCTGGATTTATGGTGGTTAAATGATAAGGCATGAACTATGTGCTGTGGGCAATCAGGGTATTATAGATCCCACTGAGCTTTGACGTCAACTCTGTCCTTGCCTGGTAATACGACACCAGGCCTGTGTACTCAGGATTACATTATATGTATATATATATATATATATATATATATATATATATATATATATATATATATATATTATTATAGAGAGGTGGTGGAGTTGTTTGAGCACCCAAATGATCCTGGGAGCTCTGTTGTCGGGGGCTTTGTAGTTCATGCCCCTGGTAGGGTCTCCCATGGCAAACAGGTCCTAGGTGACGGGTCAGACAAAGAGCGGTTCAGAAGTCCCTTATCAGAGACCAACAGGCCCGGTTAGAATCATGAGGCCGTCCTTCTGTGGACCCACCACCTGCAGGAGGAGCCATAGGGGCTTGTGCAGCTCCAACAGCTGCCCCCACGACCCGGCAACGGACAAGTGGAAGAAAATGGATGGATGGATGGATTATAGAATGTTCTGCTTGAATGAAAAGATCAACTTCTTTTGACTTGTGTTAAATGGGGCTCAGCTCCAGCTATTGTTCCTAGACAACAGCCAAAGACCTTTTTACAATTTAAGGTTTGGCAGAATCATCGATAAAACATAAAAAAAAAAATCTATGGATCTTTTAAAGATGAGCTTTTACACATGATGAATTGCCCTCCTCCCTGCTGCCTTTAAGGGGGCGGTGGTGAGGCCCCTGCTGAAGAAGAGCAAATTGGACTGTAATGATTTTAACAATTTTAGACCGGTATCTTACCATTTTTAAGCAAAATCTTAGAAAAACTTGTCTTTATCCAACTTAATAATTTTATAAATGCACATAACGTCCTTGAGAAATTCCAGTCTGGCTTTAGGGTGAAGAAAAACAGCCGTTTTCCTGTGTTGTCCTTGTACACAATAAAATAGTATCACTACGACGAGTTTACTTTTCCCCTATTTTAAACATTACCTTTAATTGACAACACTGCGCATTCAAACTGAAAAAGGAGTTCAGAACCGTCAAATTTCTACGCTACGTAAAACTAATAAAAATACATACCAGGAATTGATGACAAATCAAGGAGTTCAACTTAGACGCTTTATTCCCTAACATGTCATCTTAATACAGAATTCTGCTTCCCCAGTGCCCTATCAAATGTGTCTGTCAGCAGCCGTTCCCAATGGGCATACTGACTCTTCCTGGGGAAGCACAGTATTTTTACACATTCCATTGTTTACAAGATTTATGAGTCTAAGACCACATGTAATGTTTTCATCGTTCCCATTGGCTCCCACAGCTGTGCATTCAGCTCCACCTTGGTCTCCCTTGTAATTTGAACCCTTTATTGACCATGTGGCCAGTGGACTGGGTGGGGGTCGCTGTGTCTCAATCTTCCCTGAAACAAAGGACTTTTTTGGGGAAACCACACCTTTATACTGCACTGAATGAAAACTTTTGGTTAGTTTGCTAAATAGCCAAAGGAACAAAACATCGTATAAAAATATTATCTCTTCAAGGGTAAACCACAGCACAGAGACGGCCCTTTTAAAGATCTTAAATCATCTTAGATTAAATGATGACTCACAGAAAGTCACAGTGTTGATCCTACTGGATCTGAGCTCCGCTTTTGATACAGTCGACCACACTATTCTTTTAACTCGTTTAAAACACATCGGCCTCTCTGGTGCTGTCCACAAATGGTTTACATCCTACCTCACAGACAGGACATTCATGGTAAGTGTGGATACTTGCTCCTCTAAGGTCCATAGAATTACATGTGGTGTGCCCCAGGGTTCGATTTTAGGCCCAGTGCTTTTTAACCTGTATATGCTCCCTCTTGGTGATGTCATCAGGAAACATGGAGTCAACTTTCATAGTTACGCTGATGATACACAGTTGTAGAGCCCTGCATTTGAGCCCGAGGCCCGAGGGGCCCGACGGCCCGAAGGCCCGCGGGCCGGGCTTCGGGCCCATTACCGCATCATTGCGTCGGACACGGGCCGGGCTCGGGCTTGGTTTTTTCCCCCCTGCCAATGCGTTGTGCTGCTATTTTTTAACCAACTTAAATGGCGACATTAAATGCAGCACCCGCTCTCCTCTCTCCCTGCCCACCTGCTCTCTCACACCTCGTCTTGTCTTGACCCGCCAACTCAACACAAACATGTACCTGCCTTCCCCGTGGACCGTGGCGTGGGAGTTTTCCTCGCCGTGCGTACAGCTCTGCAAAGCGGTCGTATTGAGAGAGAGGACCGGGCGGTTCGCGTGCGGATGTGCTTCTATCGATGCTATGTTTAGGTCATTACCCAAATCTCATGACCATAGGTGAGGGTGGGAACGTAGATCGATCGGTAAATCGAGAGCTTCGCCCCCTGACTCAGCTCCCTCTTCACCACAACGGTCCGATACAGCGACCGCATCACTGCTGACGCCGCACCGATCCGTCTATCGATCTCACGCTCCTAAATGTATTTATTTAGTCCTAATTATATATTATATAATTGTATATATATGTACTGTATTTATTTCTAGCTTCATTACTTGCTTTTACTTCTGGATTTTATCCACCCTTATGAGTGTTTTTAGATGGTTACTTTACATTTTTGTTTCCTCTGATGGGCCCTCTGGCTCGGGAGCAGTGATAGGCTATGGCTGTGTGGGTGCTGTCCAGTGGGGGCTCAGGTGAAGGTCGGGTTGGATCTCTTGGATCAGTGCCCTGTAGCTGTGCTGGACTGCCGTTCCTTGTCCATCTGTACCCAGCTTTATGCATCTGTTTATTTTATTCTTTTTGTGTGTGTGTGCGTGCACGTGCGTGCGTGCGTGCGTGTGTGTGTGTGTGTGTGTGTGTGTTAGTGAGTGAGGGTGTGTGCGTAGACAGTGGGGTAAATGTTTGAGTGTGTGTGTAATGTTTGTATATATTCTGAGGAATGGGAGGGGGTGCCGGGCGTATTGTTTTATATGCTGTAAACTGTAAAGCACTTTGTGATACCTTTCGGTATGAAAAGCGCTGGTACATTACAGTGGTAAGTGCGTTGAAATAGCTGGAAATTCTCATCTTTTGCTCTATGTCTGACAGAAACTAATTTTAAACAGTGCAATCATGTGTTGTATCATTACATAGATTGAAACAACAAACTGATTTCCTTTTAGATCCATGAGCGCTTCTGTCACAGCATTATTGTAAATACTATACCAAAATACTACCAGCACAAGCTTTACAACCCTAACAAACACACACCGAGTGAACATTCTAGTGTAGGGGTTTATTCTCTTTTTGAGCTACCTAGATATTTACGCAGTTTTAAGCTTTTAGTTTAGTTTAGCAAAACCCAACCACTACATAGAATTATGAGTTACAATCACGAAAACATACAAATTAAAGCAACGGCATACTGTCCATCCATGCATCCATTTCTTCCACTTGTCCGTTGCCGGGTCGTGGAGCTGCCCAAATCACATTGCACCAGCCCCTACGGCTCCTCCTGCAGGTGGCGGGTCCACAGAAGGACGGCCTCATGGTTCTAACCGGGCCTGTTGGTCTCTCATAAGGGGCTTCTGAACCGCTCTTTGTCTGACCCGTCACCTAGGACCTGTTTGCCATGGGAGACCCTACCAGGGGCATGAAGCCCTCGACAACAGAGCTCCCAGGATCATTCAGGTGCTCAAACCCCTCCACCATGTTAAGATGGCGGTTCCAGGAGGGTGGCATACTGTCCAATACCAATAAACTGGTGTGAAGTATCTCTGCCAGTAGAAGTTGTAACCACTGGCATGTTTCCCAGCGTCATGTTGTACACCACATTATCCATTCATCCACACAGTTTCATTAAAATATTTGTATTTCCATCACTGTTCCATGTCCATAGCTGCACATCTCAGCAGTTTATGATTGAATTCTTCCAATAGGACCACAAGCCCACCGCACAGGCTGAGCACCTTCGAATTTCATCTTACGTAACGTTTTAAACAACTGCACATTTCTCTGGGGACCACAAGCGTGCCTCCGGGCCACTATGGGATGATGGTTTGTCAGCGTTCAGACCAACAGAAGCCCACCATAAGGACATTAGCACTTCTGGAATGTCTCTCGCACTCACTATAGACCATGTTTCCATGCTTGGTTACAGCATTGCTGGCTTGTTCTTCCAATTTGCTTTGCTTGAAAGAAATGTGCATTTGCAAAACCACAGCGCTTCATCCTTAGGTACGACTTTTGCACTTTGAGGTTATGCAGCTCTTTCTTTTGGGCGTAAGTCAGTGCATAGAATGTTATGCCTGGGTGTATGTATTACGGCAATAGTGTGTACTTTCGGTCTAGCACTTGTGTAACTTACACAAATATGTGGATTGGCAAATTTTATGCTCATTCTTCAAATTCAACCTGGTAAGGCCAGTGTCTCGAGTTTTCCTCTTTTTCTTGGTCTTGGGAGGAAAGCTCAACTCCACTGATCCAAGTGTAAGTGATGACAACTATTTTGACAGATTTCTTTTCAATCTGATATTAAGTACACGGAAAGCACACATCTCCGTTATTATTTGTTCCTTACCCCATTCATGACCCTTAACTGGACTCCTGCTTGTAACACTTATGTAATAATAATAAAAATGTATATTTTTATAACACTTTTCGAGACACCCAAAGACGCTTTGCATTGCATTATTCATTCACTCCATACTTGGTGGTGGTAAGATATTGTAGCCACAAGTGCCCTGGGCTACACTGACAGAAGTGAGGCTGCCAATCCCTGCCATCGGGCCCTCTAACCACCACTAACCACTCACTCACTACATTCACCCAGGCTTCCTGGTGTTCCCAAACAGTCGCTCATCCGAGGATCATCCAGGCCCTGCTTAGTGTCCCAGGTCTGACGGGATCGGGCAGCGCAAAGGCAGTTATGCCACCAGAGCAAATTGGTCTTACTTTCTGGGCTTCGTCTACAAGAATGTTTTAAATTGAAAGTAACAGATAAGGCGAACCATAACACTGTTCAATTTACTTATAATAGATCACCAAACTGTTACAAAAAAGGTGAAATTGCCATTGATGTAGAAACATTTCAGACACACCTTTGAAGTTATCCCAATACCCTAAACCATAATCTCTTCTTTGTTGTTGTGTCTTTCTTTTCCACCATTACTGATATGTTGGTGTCATGAAAGATATGTGTCGGATCACAAGGACGTGCATTTGCTTTGAAGCCCTAGATGGTGGTGCAGACAATAGCTCCAGCATAAGGCCTAATTAGACTGCATTAGACAAAGTTTCTCTGACGCAACCCAGTAACACCACCACTGCAGCACATACATCTAGGTTGGTGCATGAGAATGGTTTTGGATTTAAAAGGAAATAGAATAAGGAAGTTAGAATACCATAGGAATGGATGACTTCTTTGATGTCTTTGAAACGTAAATCTTTCATTCATGTTCAAACATCTAGAAAGTAGAAAACCCATAGAGCAAAGTCTATGAGTTAAAGGTTCATAATGCAGGACCCAATTTGTAGCAGAAGTAATTTGAGCGCTGAGTCCAATTGAGCTGCTCAAACTTTAACAAAAAAAACACAAGATCCCCTCTTTATGACATCGGGGAGTGGGGGTCAATCTCTTGAGAAGGAGAATAGGCAAGATTACTCGAGCATGACGTTTTAGCATGTACAGTACCTGGGCCATCATAAAACCAAGATGGAGATCCTGGCGAAACGTTGCAATCTCTGTGAAACTTCCTCAAGCCCAGCTAAGTCAGCAGCTCCATCTCTGTCCCATTCTGTGGCTCTGAAAGGAGACAGGCAAAAAGGAGTGACAGTAATGACTGCTGCAGGACCAGTGGGGGAAATGCCTGTGCTATTTGTGTGGATGTAATGAGTTTGCCTGAAAGAATATAATTTTATTGAAATAACTTACATTACTTCAGACTGTCGCTGAATGTCTGAGAGACGTTTTTAATATAAAGCATTATCTTAGTTGGAAC
Organism: Proterorhinus semilunaris; assembly: GCA_021464625.1. Lineage (NCBI taxonomy): Eukaryota > Metazoa > Chordata > Actinopteri > Gobiiformes > Gobiidae > Proterorhinus > Proterorhinus semilunaris. The sequence goes on along the minus strand of CM038356.1, from coordinate 21,388,834 downwards.
TCGTTATATTTTTATTTTGTCTTTGTACTGAAACGTTTCCCTGTCAGTCTTTTCCATAAAGCGAGTCAGATCTTTACCAAATGTGAAGCAATGCTCTGAAACCATGTAATTGCACAGTGGTAACTGACAGATTCCTGCACTGATTACTGCAGGGACCGAGGCCAGGATCCTTCTCTCTTTAGGTTTGACATACTGTACAAGCAGCAGACAGCAGAAGCACTGAGGCAGTAGGAGGAGGAGATCCAAATCCAAAGAAAAATACTCAGTGTACCATAATGCTGAGTATCTACTGGTGGCACTCTTCCCTAAAAGGCAGCCAATACAAACAACATGCCGACCCCTTTTTCAGACTAAATTAGTTCCCATTATCTTTTTGTTTCGTTTCATATACATCAGTGGACATTTGCGATACACACAATCTCCGAGACTTAAATATTAAAGACGAGTGGTCCTTGTCCGCGCAGACAGTTATTTGACTAGACTTTCGAATCCAGTGTGAGCTCATGTAATCTGTCAAAAAGGCTTGTAACCTATACCTTGAGATGACTGCATGTTTGCTGCACAGTTGTTCTGTCCCTCCATGAAGGGCTGTCATGTTTGATTTATGTGCCACGTGAATGCTACAATTCATCTTGATTAACGCTTCTAATCATGACACAACTGTATTAGCAGTGGCTCCAGTGACCTGTAAATGGTAAATGCATATTATCATTTATTGGTTTATTTGGTCAGGACAGTGCATGTTAATGAACATACATGGGTCTCATGCATGTAAACAAGCCACACTGGATTGTAGCCTTGGGCTAATTTCCAACCGTCGTCCCCCATGCGCACTCTCAAACACACTCTGATTCATCCTAGCCTATTGTACATGTTTTTAGTGGTAGGGGAAACCAAAGTACCCGGAGGAAACCTACACAGACAAGGGGAGAACATGCAAACTCCACAATGAAAGGCCCCGTCCCTGATGGGAATCAAACCCGGACCTTCTAGCTGTGAAGCACGAGCGCTAACCGCTGTGTTACCGTTCTGTCCATTTTGCCATAAATTCCTCCAGTGTACATGACTTTATGAGCTCATGAATAATTATTTTGTTATCCATCATACGTCATACTGTCTGTAAATAATGTTACAACTAACATGACCAAACTGATGCCCCTAGAGGCTATAAGCGCCACTGCAGGTGTCGTAGCAATGTTGCGTTTTTTTACTCATTAATTGTCCATGAGAGTAAATACTACGCTGACAGAAAAGACAAAGGGAGCGAGGGATATTGTACATCCAATTACACAACAGAGATACATTTTTTTGGCTGTAAATACTGCTAAAGTGGTGCTAGTCAACAGTTAGCTTTGCCCGGTAGCCTGTTAGCTTCTTCTAAGTGATTCTATTAGTGTGTATTGGTGACTCCTACCCTGCGGCAGGCAAGTTGCTATTGTGGTTTTCTGGCCATTAACACTTGTATTACCCCCAGAGGGACTACGAAAAGGATTTATTAAGGTTACTTAGTTCTTCTTTATTTAAACTAGAAGCATTTTCACTGGCAGAAGATGGGCTAGCAGGTTGCTCATAATATTGTGATATAATAAACCACACCATAAACTGTATGCCAATAATCCATTGTAGGTGAACAGAAAACCCAATTCTCCATTTGCAAATACAAATACCGTTTAGCAATAGCATTTCATCAATACAAGAAAGCTTTTAAACATGGTCAGAATAATTGCAACTAATGTCTGAAAAATCATTGTGTTACCTCATTGTTTTATTTACAAGGGAAATTTCCATTCTGCCGTCAGCGTCCCGATTTCTCTTTTATGTTGTCTGTTTTATAAATGAGCCTGAAGCCGTACAGGGCCGAGCAGTTACAGTTAACGGTACATTGTATCATTACTTCATTAGTGGTGTCTCCAATGAAACCTCAGTGCCCACCGCACCACTGTACTCCATTCATACTGCAGACCCGACCGCTGCTCTGTTCAAATCACCAGCAGCTGTGATCCCAGCAAAAGCCACAGCAAGAACAGGAAAAGTCGCTGAGGTCTGCTCAAAAACCCTTGTATTTGTGTCTCCGAGAACTTGCCAACACTTATAAAAGTTCATTGTAGTCACCCCTGCGTTTTACATGTTGGGTTAGCCGCGCGTACGGCCACTGCTCCGGTTACTACCGCACTCGCCGACTGATGCATGAAAAGAAACGCACGCTCAGTTAAAGCCTTTTTGTAAAGAAAATTGCACACATAGCACTTTGAATTACAACATAGTGTGTTTTGACTTCCCTTCGCATTCTCCTTTATGGGCCCTAAAGCACTGACCTGTCCCTGGATGAGTGCATATTGGCTAGATGGCTAAATACATGCATTTATGACAGCACAACAAGGGAACCTTATCTCATAAAGTGCAGTGGTGAGACGGGATCTTTTCCCCAGTAATGAACCTTGGAGAACAATAGTAAACTAAATGACCTGGCTTGGGTGCCAGTTGTTTTATAACAATCCCAAGTAACCCATTAAAGTCTATTGTGTGTTGGCCCTCAGCCTGGATGTCTTTATTATTTGCTATGGGCCAGTCTAAATAAATACTTGTTATTACTACCAGTATGGTTTCAACTGCACATGTCCAACAAATCACTTCATATAAAGCCTGCATACTGCCTTATACTACAGTTTATATGGCCTAGATGAAAAAAAGCACACTGTCCAGGGATAGGCAATGTCAGGCTTGGGGGCCAAATCCAGCCCTCCAGCATGTGGCTCCTCAGATCACTTTCAGAAATATAAACCAAAAAATAAATAAATAAATAAATAAATATTCTGGATTCTTTCAAAATGTTGCATATGGATACATGATGCTCGGCAGCACAGTGTCTTATTTACAATGACGGCGTATGTTTGCTTCATATGCGCTTCATGCAAGGTCAGACCAAGGTCAGTGTCTCTTAATGGGATGTAAACTGCTGCAGGGTTCAGAGGATCTTTAGTGAGTCATTGTGAATGAGCGCGGTCCCATGCCAAGAAAACCCAAATGTGTTTCCCAGATGCCGCTCACTCTCCCAGCCAAACACGATGCCCTGAGCTCGAAATGAACATCCCCCTGACATGTAAATAGGTTAGCAGTGTTGCTCGCTCAAGCGCTCCAATGCACACTCATCCTCCTAACGGACTTATACTTGGAGTGCAGGGACGGTAGGGTTAATCTGCCCGCTGAGTCACAACATAGGAGTAGCACTCTTCCCCCTCGGAGTACAGCGGCCCGCTGGGTTTTCATGCACAGAGCAGCTTAGATCACAGTGCGCTGTATGAAGGCACTTTGGCTCTCCACTTGGCCCATATGGAGCTCTGTCCTGTGGGGAATAGTCCAGCTGAGGCCAAAAGCAGTACAGTGATGAGCGAGGGGAAGTCCAGGAAACATCACTATGAGGCAGGAAATGACCATTAGTATTCATTTAAACTACTAAAAGGAACTGCATTATTCAAGTAAAAACTTATCCTAAAAAGTTGTATGACTAATTAACTTGGTTTTTACTTTGTGCAGTCAGTTTGCTAAGGATGAAACAAGCGATTTCATGTGCGGATGTAACTACCCAAAATTCACAAGCAAAAGTACAAGATTACAAAAGGCATCAGAAATGCAAACTAAAAATATTCCTCTGAAGTCAAAGGTTGTGAGAATATCCACTATGTCCTCCCAATGACCTTGCAGACGTCTGCGCTCTCTCTCAGTCTTCTGTGTGATTTGTATTCATTATTTTTACCTGCATAAGCTACCATGTTTGTTCTTCTGCGGACGTGTCATCTGTTCCTTTAATTCACTTAATCACTCCCCTTGGAAACTGGAAAAGGTCAAGGTCCCAGGCTGTATGTTTTTGTTTGTTTGTTTGTTTTTGTGTAGAATAGGACACAGGGAAGCATATAGTCTCCACTGAGCCACTCCTTCACACATTAAACATTTGCAGTTTGGTTTAATCGAAACATGAAAATACTAATGGTTGCATGCAGATGTCATTCTGGATGACACTCGCCAATCACAGTGAATGTAATAGTCTTTCTCTTTTTTGCAGGCGCATGGGTCAGCATTTGCTTGGGTTGACATTTGATGGACATTCTTTAGCAAATAAATCACTTAAAATGATGATCCTGCGACTCTAGAAGTAGAGTAGTTCAGACTAAACGTAGTACCTGTAGTTTAGGCCAAAGGGGGTTGTGTTGAATTATGAAGCCTAGGCCGATACCATTTTAGGACATTAACTATTGAAAGGTCCTTCTGTGGACCCACCACCTGCAGGAGGAGCCATAGGGGCTGGTGCAATGTGATTTGGGCAGTTCCAACGGCTGCCCCCACGACCCGGCAACGGACAAGTGGAAGAAAATGGATAGATGGACTATTGAAAGGTCCCAGTGAACCGTGAACAGCGTAATGCAGAAATGCCAGAGAAATCTTGAAGAGTCACACACTGTATATACAATATCAAACCTAGCCTCATGAGTCCTATTGGCTCCTCTTCACAGGTCACATGGGACAAACTGGGGGAGGAGTTGTTTCAATCTAAGAACCAATATGGCAACAATCTGAATCTGATTACACATTAACAAGCATTTAAAGATGTTCAGATGGAAATATGCAAAAAATAAATAAATAAATCCTTGTGACATCAGCCCCTGCAAACCCATTTCATTGTTCTCAACCCACTGCCCTCCCACATCTGCGTTTGAAACTTTGAGGAGCGCTGGTCTAATGCATCACCTGTATTGATATAAAATAGGATAGAACACGGAGGACGCCCTTGAGTAAAAGTTGTGATTTATTCATCCGAGCTGCTGGAGTTTGGGGCGAGGCCACAGCGAAACGTCCCGGGACAGTGGAGGGGTAGTGTGCCAGCTCGGATCCGGAAGGACACAGAGGATACTGCAGATGCCATAATGTCCGCTGCTTTACCTCCAGCTGCACAGGTGCCAGCAGAGTGCAATCGCAGTGCAAGGCAAACTTATTTAAGGGCAAACCTGAAAGGCAAAATGTTACGAAAGATTAGTTTTTTAGTCTTTCAGTACCACACAGGCGAGCTAATTGTTAATGCATTATAATGTTGCGTGTTATGGATATGCAAAAAAATATGATAAACAAAACAAATGAAATAAAAAGTATTTATGTCATTATGGAAACAAGGCTGGACAGATCTCGGGCACTTAATGCTTCTAGTTTACAATAAAACAATGTTTGAGCTCAATGCTCCAACAGATACCAAGAGCAAAATCACTTATGTTAAATTAATTGAGTTAACCTTATGAGTTTGTCTTCGATAAACAGACGATCTACTCACACTCCGACTGTATATATCATTTCCTGCCGCGACTTCAACACAGCCGTGAATCTTTTGGTGGGTTCTCCTTTAAAGGGTAGCAGGGACTTGACGGTACGGCGTGTCGTATAAACACAACTGACATGGGCTGGTGTTCAGTGTATCCTGGGGCACTCACGCCTCCTGTAAATTGAACCAAATCTCCTTAGCCCCAAACAAGACAGGAGACAGCATCTTTAAACAGGGACAGACACACAGTATTAAATCTGTGCTCCACCATTTCAGCCTTTACGGTGTTATCCACGTACAAAGTGGTTAAAATAATAGGCCTGTGGAGCTTTTTGTTGAGATTTTGTCATAGCAATTCAAAATGTAAAAGAAAAGGACTCAATTGTGTATTAAGATTTTTAAACAAGTGTTGCTTTTTGTACTAATTTTCGAATGGCAATGGAACAAACGGGAACACTTTCAAATGACAACAAACCTTTGACACAGAATAAGCACTACTAAAATATTGACAGAGAATTCCTGTACGCCCGGCCCTCAGTAGGCATGGGGAGGGTGCCCCGGACGTGGTTTGGCACAAGACCATGTCCAGGGCACCCTCCAGTGATGTCGCCAAAACAGCCATGAGGACGTACCCTAGAAGGGGAGTGAAACATTGGCGTCGCTTTTAAGTGTACGTTTTGTTTTAACATTAGAGGTTAGAATTTACTGCCTGGATGACTGAGAATCTACAGAATTGTATTTCTCAATTACGTTTTGAACTGTTATTACAAAATATGGCTTAACCTCTTTTTGTTGTGTTTCCATCACATTTTTGTCGCGTTATTTTGTCGCTCTTTTGTGTCACTTTTAGATTTGGGTAAAGCCAAACTGGAGAAAATGTACTCGGTTCAGTTGGGGGTCAAGAGGTCAACACGTTTTTTTTGCTCAATGAAACTCCACATCGTTTCCCAACCTTTAGTGTGTGTAACTGTGTGTCTGCTCCTGTGTTCTACATCGGATGGAGACATTATTAGCACGCTAGGGGCAACATAATCCAGTCAGATGCTTTTAACTGAGCCGCTGCTAACGGTCTGTGCTATGTTTGAGTCGATCGCCATGGAAATCTCAACAACATACTCAACACTGAAAAAGCCAGGACGACTCTGAGGAAGTGGCATAGGCACTTGAGGAAAAACAAAGGCAGAAGAATGCTGCGCGGATGGGGCACAAAGAGGAAGTTGTCACAGTGATACGCCAAAATGCCTGGATGTGTGAACCGTTTGTTGCTTTTTGGCCATTTCAGGCTAAATGTTTTTTGATCTGTTTGCTACAATCTTAAAAGGTTTCTTCCTAATGTGCAAATGCAATCCATAACAATGTTCATAAATTATTATTCTTTTTTATTCTTTTCTACAATTCATGAGTGGAGGCCTAAGAGCTACAAAGTCTTTCACTTCAGTTACAGCAAATGGTCTTGTAACAAACAATGGGGCACGCGACGCAGTTAAAATATAGTGAGACGCGCGTTTTGATTTGAGTGCGATAGTCAAAACAAAGAGAGCTTCTGAAAAAGGGTTTTGCTCAAAACAAAGTGGGCCCGTGTTGCACAGAGCTGGAGCTGTGAGGATGTTTACAATGCTCTGGCTTAAGCAAATGACAAGTGTAAGCTGTTGGAGAGGCTTCTCATTTCAGTTCGTTTATTTAAGACAACCTTTTCTCCATTACGTGACGTCAAACCGCCACTGGCAAGACTAAATAAAGCTTGGCAGTTTTTCCCTGTGCACGTTTTTTAATGAGGGCTTGCTGGAGACCCCGCCCCCCAATCGATGGAGGGACGGAGGGAAGGAAACATTTTGTATTCTCCAGAAAGTTTGCCTTAAAAGTCTTTATTTAGAGTATGGGCTGACGATGACAGGAGAAGGAAAAGACATGAGTGAGAGTGAGCCAGTTTCCTCCAGAGGGACCACACACTTGTCGTAGTCCAAGAGCAGGCCTGGATTTGCTGTGATGGCAACCAGGATAAAACACACAGGGTACAGCTTAAAAGCCTCTGTCCTGAATCAAAGGTATGCCGCAAACGTCCAATGATAGGGAGGGAGTGCTATTCTGTCTTCTCTCATTTGTGATTGGTCATGGTCCATATTTGACACGTTCAAGTGGCTCTACTTTTGTCAACAAATATAAAACACAAAGTACTACGTGTTTGGTGGGAATTGGATAAACTTTGTTCTCTCTCTTTTGACAATGCGATGTTTCTACCCTTTTCTACAAATTGCATTTGCAATTTTTGTGATTCACATTGTTTTACAAGATGATTTTGTACATCTTTGCCATGTTTTTGTGGAGTTCAGCGGATTTTTTACTGCCCTCTCTTTGCTAGCAATGAACAGAGGATGTGTTTTAAATGTAAACACACAGTTAGCATCCGAGCTAAAGGCTTTTGAGCAGCATTTGAGACCTACAAATCCAGAGATATCATCTTCTGAAGCGCTGACAGGTCACCGAGGTACTGGGGAGAAGCTATGGGAGAAGGATTTTGACTGTAGATAAAAGAGTACATACATGAAACTAATGGCAGCTTTAAAAGTGTATGTTGCTATCATAAACAATGGCTCTACCACCTCAAAAAATCTACTTTGATTCCTGAAGACAACAACACAGACCACTATAAGCCAATATCACATTATTATAGCAATTAATAAAATAAATTCCTCCTTTTTCTTTCTTTCTTGATTATAGTTGTTGTTTGGTGCAGGGAAAAAGTCTCATTTAACAAGCCATGAATAAAAATCTATCCTAAATTTAAAGTGTATGTAAAAAAATTATGAGCCATTTTGGAGCCAAAAATCCCATCACTGCTCCGAGGGAGGTAAGACGCGTCTGTGTCTACACCAATGACGCCTGGTGCCGTGACGTTGCCGTGGTTGGCAGACACTGCTCACCCCTCGTGGAGTTTATGATCATTAAGTGTCGACCTTTCTACCTGCCCAGGGAATTTACTGTTGTACTGCTTGTGTCTGTCTACATACCGCCCACCTCCAACCTCAAAAACAGGAAAGAGGCACTGAATGAACTGTTCCAGAGTGTCAGTGACCAACAGACAGCCCACCCAGATGCCTTTCTCATCTTAGCTGGGGATTTTAACCATGCAGACCCAAAGAGCGTTTTCCCCAAAGTCTAACAACACATTGACTTTCCAACAAGGGGAAACAACATCCTGGATCTGGTTTATACCACCAAAAAAGCAGCGTACAAGGCACACCCCCTCCCCCATCTTGGTGCCTCGGACCACATAACTATTCTGTTACTGCCCGCATACAGGCCACTGGTTAGAGTCACTAAACCGGCTTGGAAACAGATTCAAGTGTGGAGTAAAGACTCTTTAGAGAAACTCAGGGACTGCTTTCACACAACGGATTGGAATATGTTCAAGCAGGCTGCCATTCACAACAATATCACTGATCTCCAGGAGTATACAGAGACGGTCACTGCCTACATCACCAAGTGCACTGAGGATGTTACAGACTCTAAGACCATCATTATCAGGTCCAACCAGAAACCTTGGATTACAAGTGAAGTCCTCAGGCTCATGAGGGTCCGGAATGCTGCAAATCTGGGGAAAAGGAGAAACTGCGGACAGCTAGGGCCAACCTGTCCCACGGCATCAAAAAGCCAAGAAGCAGTACTCCAAAAAGATAACTGATCACTTCAGAGACAGCAGAGACACTCGGAGTCTGTGGGAGGGGATAAAGACCATCAGACTATAAACCTCCTCGACAAACCTGTGACAGTGACACCTCTTAGTTGAACGCTCTAAATGAATTATTTGCTCGCTACGAGGCGAGGCACTCAACAGAACCCCGGCACAAAAGTCAAAACCCCCTCCAGAAGACCAAGTGCTGAAGCTATCTCCAGAGAGGTTGAGAAGATCTCTGAGCAGAATCAACGTTCGCAAAGCACCGGGTCCAGACAACATACCAGGTCGTGTACTGAAAGGTTGTGCTGATGAACTGTGTGCTGAGCCCTCTCCTGTTCACTCTGCTGACCCATGACTGTGCTCCAAAGTACGACTCAAACCTCTTCATCAAGTTTGCAGACGACACACTGGTCAAGAAAAGTAATCAAGCGCCTCTACTTTCTCCGCAAGTTAAGAAGAGCTAGAGTCCCAGCCTCCGTTATGTGCAAAGCCGTCAGAATCACCAGGGACCCTACGCACCCATCACACTGTGTCTTCAAGGTAATACCTTCAGGGAGGAGACTACGGAATCTACGGAATCTACGGGCCAGGTCCAGTCGACTTAAGAACAGTTTCATACACAAGGCCATCGGGAAGCTGAACTCCCTGCCATCCCTCCCACCCCTCTTCCCCCACAATCAAGGATGAGAGAAATATCATTTCAAATCATTCACATGGTTTGACAAATAAAATATCTTGACTCTTGAATTTTTATGTGCGATTTTCTCATGACATTAATGTAAATAGTGGTAATTGTTGAAGTGTGTTTTTGAAGTTAGTTACTTCTGCACTAAAGTGTGTACAGTTTAAGTAACACAAGCATGAACCATTTTAAATGTTTAAAATTGGTACTATGTGTATGTTTGTATTTTCTTACAAAGAAAATGTCCAAAGGTTACTGTAAGCGTATTGTGTATTTTCTACACAGGTCGGGAAAGTGTTAGCTCACTGGTTTTAATGGGATTTGTGACAGAGCCTCTGTCTGTGCAGGGATGTTCCACTCATTTAAACTCTCTGTTTACAGGACTCACTTTGATTGGTGCTGATGACGAAGCATCATCTTTTTCCCCATTGGAAAGTTGCCGTGAAGTACATTAGTTCCTCAACCCGTTTCCCCAACAAGTGTGTAAGTGTGAGGGAAAACATGTAAACTGCAGTCGAAGAAAAGACTGTAAATTCTGCAAACTCCACCATAACTACTTTACTAACACATGCTAAAATCACTCATTAATTCATAATTTCAAGTGTTTTCTTTGCATTCCTTTGGCATGTACAGTTCCTTTTTTTGGCTGTGTCTATGTGACAAGATGAAACAAATGACACCTTTTTGTTTATGCCTCACTTCATTTGGCATAAGTTTCCCTAAGAGCAGGCACAGGCAACCACTATCTCAAGAGCCACATGCAGCTCTTACTATCTAAATGTCATTATAAATTCTTTGCAAACTACACTGCCAAATCTGCTTTGAACACGTTTATCTGAAAACTCATACATCCAACTTCTGCTGAATATGTACAGAGTGCAATAAAACGTGAAGCTCCATTCCCTCTCAGACCTTAGAATTACATTATTCATCTGAGGCAGCATTTCAATTTTCTCTCTTCCTCTCTCTTCCTGGGCCCGCGGCACTGTCCCACCCACCGCTGAGTTAAGTATTAGCTCCTAATGCAGCTCTCGTGCTCCCCAACATTGTCCGAAAGCCACCACGACCACTGCATGGACTGGACATGGATGTGCATAATGCGGACCTTTCCAACTATATCTGATTATTTGTAGACTTTCAAAGTTGGATTTATTATTTAAATTGGTCGACTCCAAAGATGATGTTATCTTGGGCTACGGTTGTATGCCACATTCCAGTATCCCCAACAGGCTTGAATAGGTGAAATATCTAGTTAACTATTCTTGCACACTGGGACCCTCCTGTTCCTAAAGCGTGGTGATAAATGAAGGTGTCCGTGTGTCTGTGTATGGGGCAGTGCTGATATCCGTGTTTGTGAGTGACTCCTCAGTGGAAAGTTGGCGCTGATCCGAGGCGTGCCATGAGGGCTGCTCAGCACACTGCTCTGGATGGACCCCTCTCTCTCTCTCTTTGTTTATGTTGGTCCATCAGGACATTCAGCTGCTTTGTTTTCCTCGAGCTTTACACAAATGAGCTAATTTATCGAAAGTACAATGAAGACATAATTTTAGACCCCAAGAACCAGGGCAGGTCTCACTTTATGATGACAATAGGGGAAGGTTAGGTTAAGTTAAGTGCTTTATTTGTCAGTGTTCAACAACTGAATCATTAGGAGGTAACTCAACTGGATTAGATTGTATATGGAAGCCAGCAGTGCCGTGTTGAGTGGATACCTCTCCTTCCCCATGGATCCTCCCATCATCCTAAAGGTAAAAGGGTGACTGACATGACTGCAAGTTCCACAGGAAGGAATCCTCGGACACTCATTCTGGTGTGCGTGTGCGTCAGATGTGTCAGCTCTGACCCTAAAGGCCAAAGAAGTCCCAGTCAGGTCACGGTTGATCACTGCCCCCCGTGAAACATCCAAAACCAGATGCTTGATGGATAGCGCCGAGTCGACCTCATGAGGATTCCTGTTTTACAACGAAGCGTGATGTTGGCCGAACAGAGCTGCACTGTTGTTAATCTTCTTAAAGGCAATTTCAAAATGCCCTTTGAACATGTTGGAGGTTTTGGAAGATGAACTGTTCACAATGTGTTCTAGAGACTCTTGGAGAACATTTGAACTGGAACTAGGTGCTTCTCAAAGAGATCAACTTTCACATTCACTAACACAAGTAATGGGGAAGCTTCTTTTAATCTGTAATATGTATTTTGATGGCTGTATAGTGCTTCATATTATGGTTCGGCTTTGGTATGCAACAGACCTATCCTATACAGTGGTTCACCATAGTTGATGGGTCATGTACAGCCTTTATAATTGCGATTCATGTTACAGAAGTAGCATTATGCAGTTTATTCATTGAGTTGAATTACTTATTAGTAATTATTGCTGGCATTAAATATAAAATTTAGCAACGTTTCGTTTTGACCAACCACTCACTGTGGTCCCTCAGTTTTGTATCTCCACTCAGACTGTTGATTCTTCTGTCCTGTTCAAATAAACTATGCGATAAAGTCGTATTCTTTCAGCTCTTCTTTTCAAACAGGACTTGGGTTAGTGGACCTTTAAAAGCCTGGTGTTGTAAACAGTGGAGACAGCTGTCCGGTGCCCGCTGATGAGATGTGAGTTCGCCTGTGCTCTGATAGACACTGGCCTGGCCTCCTCCTGCTGCTATCACTGTGAGTTAGCTACTCTCCCTGAGGCTCGTGTTAAACTCTGCTGACAGGAACACACAGGGAAGGACTAGTCAACACTGACACAGGTGAAGAGAAGTGAGCGCAAAACAATGACAAACTGCCCTGGAAGCACCACCCTCTCTATGAGCATGACAACGATCCCAGGCCACTGTCTGTGATTCCTTTACACACCTCACTCTGCAGCAGATGAACGTTCACTTTGCTGTAACTGTACTTCTGTGTCAGATCAAAGTAGTTCTTTTACTAGTGTTCAGTTCACATTATTACACCTGCTTTAATTATCCGTATAAAATCTTCTAGGTTTGTGTCAGATGTTACAGTGCTGATATCCCCCTCCTGTGTGATTACAGGAGTGTTAATCGAGTGTAACCTGTGAACAAACCAGAGAGAAAATGTATGCAGGCAAACTTATAATGTGGTAAAACAGTTGTCTTAAAGGCTTGACCTGAAATAAGGTTGTGCGATCTAAATATGCCCTTTTCCCATATACACTTTACTAAAGCAGGGCAGTGCTCTATTTAAACAAGTACAGTAATGCCACTAGGCTACATCATTTGGGTAAAGATTACCTTTATACTTAGCCCTTGAACATAAACGGAAATTGGCTGCTAATTAATATTAAACATAATTTTAATCAGAATGTGCAGTATGCACATGCCTTGCACTGGCTATATGCTAAAGAAAAACAAGCTCATTTGTTTAAACTGTGAAATAGTTCTCACAGAGCAGAGCTTCCGTTTCGTGTCTATCATTGAAAAAGGTGCAAGTTCGTGTTAAATTGCTTAATTGTTACTTGGATAAATGCGTGTTTGCGAGTTATTGTTTCCCCCTAGTTTTCTGAGGGTAAGAGAGGTACATGTAGCAGTTTGACGTTTGAATAAATTCAAGGTATTTGGAAAATGTTGCGGCCAATCCAAAACTGGTTCATTTTAAAGGCGGCGAGGACAACGCCTGCTGGGCTGGCAGAGCTGGCATTTGAAGCTGCTACTGCGGTCTCTGCTGCGTTAGATCCAGGACTCGGGGTGTGAAAGAGCTCAGGCAGGGCGGCCACTTGGAGCGCGTGTTGTGAAAAATACTTTGGGATTCGCCCTTTTTTGTTAACAGCGAAAAAGAGAAGTCCCCACTCAGGCGCATTTGGTGATTGGGCATCGTTATCAGGACAGGAGAAATACTTTAAACAATGGGCGCATAAAGAAGGAGTCTGGACTCGGACCACGCTCGTGTACGTATTGTGGAGAATACTGCCATTGTTACCGCTGCCACAAGAAAAGAAAATGACAGAAGTCAGAGACGGAGAGTTACACAGAGGGGCAAAGCAGGGCACGCGTGTGTCTGTGCGCGTTCAAAGGATTGTAGATCTGTATAAAATCTGACTTTCATTCATGTTGTTTCCGACAAGCTGTACCTGGAAAAACAAAAGAATTCGAGTGGCAGGACGCGTGGCCGTGCGTAAATGGAGAGTCCAGTCAAACATGTTTGCTCTGTGCCTTGTCCCGCGCTTTGGCCGCATTAAAGACTTCAGTTCCTCCTAGTTGTTTTGTGTCATGAGTGATGACAATGCCCGCAGACTGTGACTGCAGCGGCGCTCATGACAAAAGCCTTAACGGTTACGTTAAAGCACGTGCTGTCCCATTGAGAACAGAGTCGCACGAGCCATGGCTGAGGCTGCCATTGTCCCGAATCTGGAATTCTCACAAAGTGGCACTGTGCGTTGGGTCGCTCTCTGCATGCCTCGCTCTTCTGGTCAGATGTGCAGAGTGGAGGGCTGAGCACAGCACGCGCTCTCACTCTGCCCTTCACTTGGTCTCGAGTTGCGTGGCGGAGCTGGTCCAAACTTGCTGGAGCGCGCTCTCGCCGCTGTTTAGCCTCCTATGTGCCTTCTTTTGGCTGGGGGTGTTCTTGTTCCGCGGAGGGGTCCTGCTCCACACCGCGCTCGCGCTGCTCACCGCGTGGCACCTGGCCGAGGCGGCGGCGTGCTCTCTGCTGGACGGGACACATGAGCCACTTTTGTCGGTCCCCACCGCGGCCGTGGTCGTGCTCGCGTGCGTGACCACTGGCGCACTGATGGTAGCGCGTCTGAACCAAGGCATTACCGTCATCTTGTTCCTCACTTTCATCAGGACCTTATCCGTGTTCTCGCTCCACAAAGTGCGCGCCGCGTGGAGACCGTACGTGGCGTACCTGCTGGGAGTGTTGGGCATCCTGCTCGCGAGGTATGCTGACAGATTACTGCCTCAGCCCGGGACACTGCACGAGGAGGGCTGCACCCCTGCGAGCGCCACTGAAGAGGTGCCTGTGTTTAAAAGGCGCAGGAGGTCCAGCTCTGTGATTTCCACAGACATGGCCCACAGTCACAACAACTGCAAGTCCCACCGAAGGACTTCTCTGCCATGCATCCAGCGGGACCAGGTAGGACCATCCGCACAACTTCACCGCTGTGTGTGAAAGGGAGGCACGGGACAGTCAAGTGTCCCGGACAAGGATGATGCTGTTTGTGGCTGGGATGTAATGATTAGTTCTTGCATTTTTTTTTTTTTTACTTTCGTTTTTAACTCACATTTCCTTTTACACAGGCTATACTGTATTCAAATAATTCACACGGGCCTACAGATTTTACATTCGTCTTTTATGTCATGGGCTATTGTACTTTGTCCATGTTTATCTCACGATTTGGTGTATCAGTATTGCAATAAAAATACATGTATAGCTTTATAGATACAATAAGTGACACACACAAATAAATCAATTACAGTTACAATCACCATTTTTAATAGGAAAAAAAATAAGATATTGATTTGAGAGGGCAAAGATGTTTGATGCATGTTTGAAGAAGGGGGAAGCTGAGGACAGTAGTGATTCAGCTCATTACTATTTGATTATCTCTGATGCAGTGGGCTAATTTAGCATTTATGATCTCTGCCTATTCACATCTTATCTGAGGAGGACTTGGCTCTGTTTGGCTGAGACAAGAACAATAATGTGTGATAGTGGTTCATGGTTCACATGTTGCAATGAGCTGTCACTTCCGCAGATCCCTCTCCTCTGTACATGGATCAGTGGTCGTGGTGAGCGCGTGAATGGGAAGTGATTAGAAGTGATCAGGGTGCCATTTTTTAGGAGAGAGGTGTGTCTGCCCCAGCCCCTTGAATGGGCAGTGGGATAGTGAACGATTTGTTTTTGTTTTGATTTTTCCCTTTTGATTTTTTTTGATTTGATTTTTTGCCTCTGCAACTGAATATTATAGACATAGGCCCATGTAACTCAAGTTTGAGCATAAAGGTGATTATTGACAATTTGATTTTTGCTCCGAAGCTGATAGAGGATGTGCTGTTTTAAATATGCATGGCTTTATAGTGTGCTGACGCCATCGTACATGCACACAGGAGTGGTAATGGCGTAAACCATTTATCATTCGAGCCTCATAAATGTGTTGTTGACGCAGGCCTAATTTATTATAAATGTGCATTGGACAGAGAAGGCGATTAAGACAAATAAAAACACATCCTTTACTGCAATTTGAACAAAGTACAAAGATTCTCAATTACATTTTTTGTATTTACAGGCTACTTTGTTTTGAATCCTGATGTGCATGCTCAGTCACGAAGAGAAGACCGTATTGACCCAACTGTTCTGCTTTTTGAATTTGTTTTCAGTTACATAACATTTGCATATGGCCCGAAGTAGCACTCTGCTTTCCATAATGGCATGATAAGGTTAATTCTTAGATTTTTTTTTTATTACATTTTAAACAGTATATATAACCATATGCAATTCTGCAATACACATACTGTATTGGTTTATTTTTGTACATTATACTTTTATTATCAGCCCAGTGCTAGTACGAAGGCTACTGCTATTTGCACGCTTACTACTCCTACTTGATTTTAGGATTTTAGTATCCCAGTCGACTACTACTACTACTAAAACAAACAAATCCTTACTTGTTTCATTGTGAAGCACTTTGTGATTTTTTTCTGTGAAAAGTTCTGTATAAATAAAGTTTCTTCTTCTTTTTCTTCTCCGCTTCATCATCTTCTTCTTCTTCATCTTCTTCTTCGTCTTCTTCTTCTTCTCGAGCCGTAAAGACAGCTTTGTCCATTTGATATTTGAAGCACTTTCCTGTACGACAATCTTAATGCGCGTGTTTGACTGCTTTTGAAGACAATCGGCCGTGGAAAATGTGTTTATTAGATTTACAGGAAGCAGCTTTTCTCATCCTCGGTGGCACGGCTGAACAGTTGACCGAGGGGCTGTAATAGAGACACACATGGTCGACATATGTTTAGCCTTAACTCTGTCTTCCCTGTCCGGCCCATGTAAACAAGCTGAATGTGATCCAGACTATCATCAATTCGCACAGAGGGGGCGCTATTCTATATATATCGGGGGCTGTGGTGGTTTCATTCAAGCACCTTATAATGAGGTTTATTGTTCCTTAATGGGAGTTTAGTCTTTGGGAAACTTTGGTTTGAAACACCGGATCATTCCTATGGTTTTATTTAAGAAGTCTTTCTGGAATAACTCCTAGTCTATTACCAGCCACCTCTTACCCATTGAAATACTATTATAAACACAAATGTATGTATAGGCCTATTATGTGCCATACAAGTATTGCATTGGTATATAACTAGCTTTTTCTCTCGCGTTTCCTTCTGTGCGGTTATTGTTTTTTGCGTTTGTTCAGTTCACAGTTTGTTTAAAATTACATGAGACCATTTTTTTTTTAACTCTTTTCACAAATTAGATCTATTCAAACTATTAATGTTAAACAGCAATTGGAAAGACCTAATGAATGTCACATTACTGCAGGCGCTGCATGCCTAATTGCTCTGCTTTGATGAGGTGAGTGTCACTTGTCTATCATCTGAGGTGGGACCGGGAGCTGTCTGTGTCAGAGCTGGTTTCAAGTGTCTGTGGAGAAGGTTTAGGGTTTCAGTTTATCTCCCATCTCAAGAGCACTTTACGCCGCGGCTCCAATTTGAACAAGTGTTCACTCGCAAAATAAATGGAGCAAAGCGGCGTCACAAAGCATTCCCATTTTGTTGTTTCCATTGTCGCCAAAACCAAATATTTACTCTCCGTGTGGTTTTAAAGAGGAATTATGTTCTGAAACATAGTAAGAGTGTGAGTTCCGTACTCTAAGGCCACATTCTCAGATGCATTGTCTCTGTGAGCACCAAACGACTGAGTGATGAACATAATGTGCAGGCCTCCCAAGGTGTACTCCGGCAATGTCCCACATTTACTCAATTATTATTTGTAAAAGTAGCTCATGTAAAAGTAGCTTGTCTAAGGATAAAACTCAGACCTGCTCATGGCCCAGTGGTACAGTGTGATTGCACGACAACAGTTATGGAGTTTCTTCATTTGTCACTTGTGCTCCCAAGTTTAGCTGCCATATGTAACAAGGTGTTTAGGGCTTTGTGGGATGTGAATGAGTTGTATAAAGGCTGGTATTTCCTGTGTAGCTTGGTGAGAATTTTACAAATATACTAAGATGTCTTCAAAGAATGAGGAAATGGAAAGTGAAAATGGAGATTTAATTTTTTACTCATGGCAAACGGAAAGACACATGCAACAAGGAAAACCAGACTTGTGAGGCGTTTGTGATGTGTGCGATGTCGTGGAACATCTGGAGAAAGGAAACGTTAACAAGTTTTCCAAACACAAAACAAAACCTTTCAACTAAAATCATGTTCCCCCTTTTATCGATACACTGTAGCTATAGCATATCAGTTCCCTAAGCAGCAGCGTCCGCCTCTTCGGGAGCTCAATAAAAGAGAATCATTATCAGCTGATCTGAGGGTGCTTAGCGAGGCCTCAGAGGGATCGCTCCCAGACTGGGGTTAATGCAGAGACACAGCGGTGTGTGCGGCCCGGCTCACTGAGGCAAAGAGAATGGAAGGAGTGGACTGCGGCGTGGATCACTTTTCACAGCGTGTGGAAATTTGAGTTTGTCCCAGCGCCTGCCGACTCTGTCCCGGGACGGCTCTCCCACACAGATTACACTCTACGATCTGAGCTGAGACGAGTGTGTGGCTGTATACAGTATATAAACCACGTATTGTCATATTTATAGATGAAATGTCCATAGATCCCAGAAACATGTCATCCTTTTTGTATGCAGTATCTGTACGGTACTACTTGCTTTGTGTTAGTTATGAATGGGCTCCGTTTTATTTGTGGGTTAGGAGGATCTAAAACAGCAGAAACAAAATATCCACTAGTTTCACTTCCTGATCATTGGAGTGAGCTAACATAAGCCACTCCCACTCCTCCCTCCTCTTGCACCCCTTTGCTGCACAGCTGTTTCAATACAGAGAATGGACAGCAGGGGCACAGATGGCAGAGCTGTTGCTGTGATGCATGTATTTGACATTTTAGTGACCCAGCGGCTCTATGGGTGGTGAGCAAAGCGCCTTTACTTTCCACAGTGGCCTCTATGATGCTCCACGTTCAACTTTTTTTGGAGTTTCTGGTAGGTTTTCGCTGCTGACGGACCCTCTATAGCACTGTTGAAACGATATTCTGATATCTGAGGAATTTTGTTCGAGCTGTTGTATATTCATATTCGCTGGGGAACCTGATTTTGTTGTATTTCTGTTGTTGCCATATAGTCCTATTGTGTGCGCACTGCCAGTCTCTAAATTCAGCAAAAAAAAAAAAAATCAGTTGTCAGTGCTTTAAGACCATAAATCAGCACACTTTCTGTAGCGGCCCGCTCTGCTTCACTTTGCCATCTGCCATAGCTGTAGGATACTCAAAACTCAAAACAAGTTGGGGCTGCAGCTAGCATTTTTTACTCCGCACGGTTTAAAAACGAGAGAATTCGGGTTGAGCAGTGTTATGTGTTTGACCACCAACTATTGAATATTCACTTAAAACATGGCCCAACGCTGCCAATGTCTCCCAAGGCTTGCATAGGCATTTCATCAACACTGCCAACTCCAGAAAACACGCACACATACTTAAGTACTTTATGTCCATTACCTCTTTTCAAACGTTCGTTACCGCTAATTTTAATATTCTCTCTCAGAGCCCCTCCCGTTTTGGCTCCGAGCTCATGACACCGGCATTAATATTATCCAAACTAGAGGCGGAAATACTTCCCTAACGTAGATGATAAAGCATTCAGTGCACCGTAATGGCTTCCTGTGGACCGGCATCCAAACTCAATTACACTTGTTGTTGTAATTGTTTCCTGTTCCTCTATTTTAGCCCCATAGCCTGCCCTGTACTGTAACTGCGTAGCGTTTGGGACAGGGAGGCTGTTGACAGTCTGCGGGACAGTGTTTTACCTACATACTCCTCTCCTCTCCGACCTGTTTGTATAGTAAACACACAAGCGCACCGGATATGATCTATTAGCGCACTTACTGCAGCAAAGGCCTCATAATATCGCTGCACGTGTAAGCTCCGATCCGATAGGCTTGATCTGCTTTACACTCGGCTCAGTCCCTGCGTTAGCTGCCTGCGCCGCCGTGTGCGTGTGGATGAAATGGGGTGGGGATGAAAGTAGGTCATTGGAGGTTTTGTTTGGTCGCCAGGCACAACAGCAGGCCTGCGCTTACCCCCCTGTCAACCTCGCCGCAGTTTGAAGCGGATGCATTGTATCCAGCTTCTGGACAGCTCGTACTTTAAATCCACCGTAATTCTCCATTAACCTGCTGTTTTTTTGTGCCATCATAAACAAACACAAGGAAGAGTGCAAAGAGTATCTAAGGCATTATTGTTGTCGTGTCCGTTGTCATTGTAAGACACTTTGACTCCACACTAAGTGCATATACTCCTGGACTTGATCTTGACACCATCCAGCTATTCAATTAACTAACGCTAACGCTTCATTATAGCAAAACATTATCTTACACTTAAAGGAACAGGCCACCGTTTTTCCATACTGAGATATGTTCTTACCTGAGTTTAGATGAGTTGATGCGTACCTGTCTGATCTTTTGTGCGTGCGCTCAGTCACGCAAAAAGACCAAAGATGTTGTTAGCATTTAGCCTCTCCTCCTCTCCTCTATGGGGCCAAACGGGGGTGAAGTTAGAAGCGACCAAGCTCTTCCACGTTTCCCTTATTTAAATACGGTTACATGAGTAGTTACACGATCCAAGTATAGTTACACAAAATTAAACGATTTTCTAAGCTGATAAAAAGGGGGACTATATTGAAAGGCGTAATAACACCTTAGGGGCGACGTCCGAGCGGTAAAGTGAAGATATTACTGCGCGCTCCTTTTTATCCGCTTAGAAAATCGACATGTTTCATCTTGTGTGACTATACTCGGATCGTGTAACCGTATTTAAATAGGGAAAACGTGGGGTTAGGGTTAGCTTGGTCGCTTCTAACTTCACCCCGTTTGGCCCTATAGAGGAGAGGAGGAGAGGCTAAATGCTAACAACATCTTTGGTCTGTTTACGTGACTGAGGGCACGCACAAAAGACCAGACAGGTACGCATCAACTCGTCTGAGCTCAGGTAAGAACGTATCTCAGTATGAAAAAAAACAGTGGCCTGTTCCTTTAAGTGACTCACGGTTTCTAGTCTTTCAATCACACTTTGCCAAACTGCCTGTAACATTTCAAGGCAAAACTCAAGCCCCCAGGGTTCACCGAGCATTCACGGCAATGTAACTTCATCGTTCCCAAGTTGTTACATTTTCTGAACTGAAGAGCTGAGGAGCTGCTCGCCTGTGCCCTGTTGTGCTGCTTCTCAGAAAAAGCTGCGGCTGATTTCTGGAAACACTGTGATGTAGTTAAATAAACAAAGTGACAGGACTGCACCACTCCGACACCTCAGCACTTTCCACGTTACTTAATTACATTTCAGAGATAAAACACAGCGGACTGTGTGATGGATGCTCTAAGCAGACTGTTCATTTGTTATGGTCAAGATTAGAAGCCACTATCACTTGCTAAGAGGAAAAAATAAGCAAGACTAGAGGGGCCTTTTTTCATTTAAAGGAGAAAAAAACTTGGTAGTTGTCTAATTAGTGTATTGTAGAAGTGAGTGATATGGCAGTATATGTTTCTGAAAAGCGGAGGTCACAAAACCACTAATATGGTTTAAAGGGGTGATTAACCTGTTAATCCACGCGCGCGTTTCCTCCAGTTTGACTTTATCCAAATCTAAACAGTTCTTGAAAAAAGCAACGAAAACAAGGATGAAAAAGATCAGAAAAAGCAACAAAAGAGAGACAAAAACACAATAAATGATTGACAAGAATGTGACCTAAACATGACAAAAAAATAGCGCTAAAAAGCGATGAAGAAAGCAACGAAAAAGAGATGAAAACATGACAAAAATGTGAGACAAAAACGCGCCGGAAAAGCAACAACAATAACACAATAAAAAGGCGACAAAAACAACTAAAAACGTGACAAAAACGTGACAAAAACACAATAAAAATGCGTCTAAAAGCAAGGATAAAAAGCGATGAAGAAAGCAACAAAAACGATTATGGGCCTTCGCCGACCGCCCTGCCCAAAGCAAGGGCGCCCTTTTGTCTCCCTCGATCTAAAATTACGGTATTGCTACTGCCTTTATGTTTGTTTGTTTTGAACTCCCTAGGGTCTTAGTTTCTCGGTATCTGACAAAGTTTTTCTCAAAAAAAAAACATTTTACTTAGGGTTGCGGCTGTGCCGCAGAAAATCCACAAAGGTTCCTTTGGTTCCTCACTTCTCACTGAATTATGGAGTTTAACATTTTTTCATCAGAATAAAATGGAACGTTCTGGTCTTCGCTACGGCAACACCGGGCTGTCATCCAAAATGGCCGACACCCAATATGGCGGCATCATTACCGTAATAATATTTTTTGTTCAACATGATGCATGTCTGTACCAATTTTTATGATTCTACGACAAACTGTTGTGCCACTATTTTGAAATTCAAAATGTGCAAATAGTCAAAAGTTGTGTCGGATCTGGTTTGAATTTTGGGCCAAAATCTGTGACTTTTTGTTGATGTTCACCGGGTGAAAATTGCCACTGTGCGAAGGAAAGAAAGAAAGAAGAATATAATATATATATATATATATATATATATATATATAATATAATATTCCCATACGAAAACAACTTCCAGCTTACGCGGGTACCATAAACTATATATTTATACTATATATATATGCTCGCGCATTCCTACCTCATGGAATGCGGTGAGAGTCAGTCCCCCAGGACTCTCAGTCGCCCATTGACTTTTATGGGCTCTGTACAATTACAATGTTGAATTTTGCAATATATATGTAAGTGCACGGGACGTGCACGACGAGAAGAGTGCGTTAGTGTATGTTTGAGAGGAGGCGAGCTCTTCGCGCTCGTTTTGTGCGCTCTGCGCATGATATCAAGAGCCCCTTCGCCAGCCCTGATGGCGCTCGGGTCTAAAAAGAGGTGAAAACACAACAAAAATGTGACAAAAACGCAGCGTCAATGCAACAAAAAAGCGACAATCAGTTTTGCAGGTCTTGGCTTTTCAAATGAGGCTGTAAACTCCAGTCGAGAAGCTTTTAGATTTGGGTAAAGCCAAACTGGAACAAATGCGCTTGGTTATGGTGGGGGTTAAGAGGTTAAAGCAATTTTTGTGAGAGTTGACACTTTTTTGTGATCGGTTGACTCCTCATGTCGCTCACTCAGAGCCTGACAGAGATAAGGGTAGGATTTCCGTTGGCTCGTTACTAAACCAAGTAATAGTTAAAACTGCATGGATCAGAAGTAGTCCCTGCACCACAGTGTGAGGACGACATACTGACCTGAAGTTCAGCTCGGTGATTCGCCTGGCACGACCGCTTTGTCTGCGGCTCCTTAAACTATTACCATGGAAATGATGGAGCTCCGGGGAGTGTGATGGCTGCCAGCTGCTGCAGGAGAGGAGGAACACAGGGAGGCCCTCAAAGGCACACAGCTGGAACCTCTGGACTTAGACTGTGCACACGACACATTATCAACACCTCGATATCCGCTCCAGACTTGTTCTTCCATTGGACGGATGTTGCTGTGATAGAATGTCAAGAAAGTATGTCTTTCAGCTTTTGGTGTGAAAGAAACGACTCAGCGATGGAGGGGGGGGGACACAATGTTCTTGGCTCAAACAGGTGTGACGCTTAGTGCTGCGAGTGGACAATTGTGCTAAATGAAGTAAATCACATTTAAGTCGTAATTATTACTTTTAATGATGGCACCAACAACACTTATATTAATGATTATTCGTTTACTATTATTATGTGTCCAGGAAATATCCCATAGTGTAATGATGTTATAAAATGTAATTGTACAGCCGCAGAGGGCGCACTGTGTCCTCTTATTTCCTCCAGTGACCAAAGCGGCAGCGCAGAAACGACACTTAAAAAGATACTGGGGAAAAAAAACATGCCAATCAGCGCGGGAAAAAGATTGAGCTCATAAAAAAACTTCATGGAAATCTCCGTGTGACGTATGTTGGAGTAGTGGATGGCGTTTGGAATGCGCACGGGGGAAACTGAATGGATACGTAGGGTTACTGAAAGGTGGGAATGAAACAAAACTCCAGACGTATGTTCTTAATGAACCACTAACATGGTTTAAAGTTGAAAGGATGGGGTAGCCTTTATTTGTAAAATCACTAATCTGTTCCCTGTTTTGCGTCGGACAGGCAGGCTAATAGCCGCTCGCGTGTTTTCGGGGGAACGTTCAATCACACCGGGAGCACACCTTCAGACAGAGTTCCCTTACATGACGGGACATTCCTGAGTGGGCCATGCTGCTAAATGGACAGGAATGTGCAGGTAGAGCAAAGGCCTCATCTCCCCCCCCCCCCCCCCCCCTTCCATAGCCTCAACAGCCCCGAGCCCGCAGCAGCGTCCCGGGCTGTCACCAGGTGTGCGCATCATGAATAGACACTCTTGACTCGTCCCGGGACATGTGTATTTGTGCATGTTTGTGAGGGGGCGAGCTGAGAGTGCGCAGCGGAGGGGGCAGAGAGGTCCTCGGGCTAAAGCCTTGTTTGCAGGGGTTTGACTCTCCACTCGGTCACCCGAACTCCAGTGTTGTCCAGTGGTGTAAATTGGTTCACCCCCATGGACCCTGATTCCTGATTGAGCTTTTTTTTCTTTCTTAATTGATCGTAACTCACAGTCTATTGTATTTGTTTTCTACATCACGCAGCTTGGTTCAGATTCCTGAGCTTCGACCAGAAACAGTGCAGGCCACGCTGTAGCTGTTCTGATTCATTTAACATGCGGGAACATTTTGAACCTCTACAAAAGAAGCATGTCCAACGCATCCAAATATGGTCAGATTTCTAATTTATCAGCTATTTTTATAAAAAAGGCTTTTCCAATGATGGCGCACAGTAACTCCTAATGGATACGCTCGCCGAGTGGTTCTCAAACGGTCTTGATTTAGAGAAGTGTTCTTTTAGTCCATAGCTCAAACAGGCCTGGCTTAGGGCAGTGTTTGGTTTTCAATGAGTTTAGTTGTGCAGTTCTAGTTCTAGTGAAATTAGGGACGTCCGAGCCGATACTGGAAAGAATACGACTGACGATATTTAAAAACACAACTTTCACCAACTAAACCTGTGAATATGGGCATGCTGTATGTCATTTTGAAGATTTCAATCGCTGAGTCAGTTTTAACCTCCGCAAACCTAAAGTGGCCCAGTAGAATAAAATAGCCACTGCTGGAGCAGCCAAGTGTTTGTATTTTAGTTCATGAAATGCTGTTAAAGAACAACTGATATATTTATCATCATGCACAAGTTGTAATGATCAGATCACTTTATGTGAGTTAATGTAAAATAGCCTGTCCCAAGGATAGTGTCAAAAATCCACTGATCGTGTTGATTTTCCTTTAGTTTATTAATAGATAAAATTGATAATTGATCTGTAACATCATGACAAGACAATACTTTTTTGATCTCACAATGGAAATAAGAGGACCATTCACTTTTTCACTCAGAGAAAGGGCACTTTTAAGAAAGTCTCTTGATATCGGTTAATACCGGATATACTCAAACCCGAGTATCGGTATCGGAAGCACAAAAGCTAATTTATCAGCTATCCTGGTGAATCCCACTAATGCTTTGGGTTCATTTAGATCGAGCCTGAAGAAATGAGTTTGCTATTTTAGCCAAGCTCTTGCGAGCATTATGTCAGCGGCAGATTGGGAGCAGTTGTGTTATTGCAACCTCTGCCTGGTGCGCCCACCTCCCCTCCCCACCTGACCCCATCTCTGCCACTGCCCCGCTGCCTCTCCACGGGTCTGTCTGTCCCGGCTGCAGCCAACAAGGCCTCCGCTGTTCCCCATTCAATGCTGCGTGTTACTCTCTAAATATGTTTTCTGCCCTGAAAAAAATAAAAAATCAAATCTGTCTGTATACATCTGTCAGTGGGGATATTTCACCGTGCACTTGCATCGCTCCCTAAGACTTTGCCGTATTTTCCTGCAGTCCGATTCAATTAAGTGGCGTTGAAACATATAGTGCAAGAATTGTCTACATGAGGCGTGCAGTAGGTTTCAACTTGACCACGCATGCAAATGGCTTGTTCCTGACGTCAGCAGGTTTCGCAATCATTTTATTTATAAGCATCGTTCCCTGTGCAGCTTGATTTGACTCTGCGGCGCAGCAAAGTGAAAGTTATTGCGCTGTAACTTATTTATGTTGGACAGTTGAAAAGGGCGGGAACGGCTATTTCTCCTGCCGTCTATGTGCTGGGGGCAGTAAATAATTGATATTATTTTGAAACTGTTTCTTAATGTTGACTTTGACTTGTTATGTAGAGGACAAGTAGCCAGAAAGAGCGAGAGCGAGCAAGAAATTGCTCGATTTCTGTGAATTTCATGCGCTGTTATTCAACTGGAAGGAAAAATGTATTCAAACTAAGACAGCTGGGGCCTGTCCTGAGCACTTTCAGGTTCAAAGTATGGGAACACGTTTAATGTAGGATTTACGCTGTAAATATTGCTGTTGGATAAACTGGGTCTAAAGGCATAGTTTTATCACAAGATATTTTTTTATTCCTTTCGTGTGTGTTTTTCGCCCCACAGATTTAGCAACAGTTTCTACTTTTTACTCATACTTGGCTGATATTACTTTATTTTACTTGTACGTGAAATATATGTCAGCACAAGTCACAAGAAGGAACAACGCCCCTTGATTTTGGTGTGAGCTGTCTCCTGCTGCAGTGTGTTTCCCTCTAAACTGTACCTCACGCTTGAGCGGACAGGCCTGGACCATTGATCTGTTGCTCCTACACGGCGCATTGCCCGGAGACACTGAACAGTCTATGGGCTGACACGTCCTTGTGTGGGTGACATGCATTTATACTGGGCCGCAATCAATATGGACAGGCCGTCCTCTTTATGTGTGTGCTTTGAGCGTTTAGTGACCTGCGAGCTCTGAGCATAACTTTGAACTCTAAATGAAAATAGTGTACCATAGTGCAAGGGTGGGCATTTTATTTTTTACAAGGGGCCACATCTGTAGCCTGAATAGAGGACTGCACCTATAGATAACTTCAATTTCATTCTTCTCAACTTTCTCCAATGGCAAAGTGCTTCACCGCACAGTTAAAACAATCTGAAATTACACACAATATAAAAGTCCAAGACAACACAAAATCATAGCAGCCCAAGAGTAGCTAACTAAAAGCCTGGACAAATACATGAGTAAAAAAAAGGCAGAAGATTGTGTTTGTGGTCATACCGCCTTTGCTCTGCCCAATTCCGTCAGATCTTGGAAGCTAAGCAGGGGAGGGCCTGGTCGGTACTTGGATGGGAGACCATGTGGTAACACCAGGAAGCCTAGCGAATGTAGTGAGTGAGTGCGTGGTTGGTGGTGGTCGGAGGGGCCGATGGCGCAGACTGGTTGCCTCACCTCCGTCAGTCTACCCCAGGGCAGCTGTGGCTACAATAGTAGCTTACCACCACCAAGTATGGATTGAATGAATAATGCAATGTAAAGCGTCTTTGAGTGTCCAGAAAAGCGCTATATAAAACCGATGCATTATTATTATTTTTAGATCGTTCCAAAGCCTGAGAGCAACAGCCTGGGAGGATCAGTCACATCTAGTTCGAAAACGAGGAACCTTTGAAGTTCTTTTTGAATAGGGGATATACGAATCCTCCTATTTGTACGGGTCAGAATTCTCCCTGCAGAGTTTTGCACTAATTCCAGTCGAGAGAGCTCCTTCTTGTTCAGACCTGAAACAAGCTTGATTGTAATTGTAAATTATATATACATTCCAAAATTATGGCCACTACAAATGTTTCAAAACATGACAATAATTACAAAGTATTTCTTATTTCAAACAAATAAACTCAAAATGGAGTGTTTAATGCACCTGTAGTTGATGATATAATTTGCTCAAATAATAATGACCCTCTGACCAGACAAATAGTAGATGACTACATCTACTATAAGTCGCTAAACTCTGGGAATAATGTTTTTCTGCGATGAAGTCTGACCAAACTCAGGGGACAGTGGAATATGTATGGATAAATATCTGTCAGATCCGTTTTATTTCACATGGATTTGACATGAATGGATTATTACCTTTTTGCATAAGAGAGGAAGTTATCGATCATTTAACAGCTCAAGCTAAAGGTAAGCAGCTATACGCGATTGAAACAGCTGTTTTGATTCACTCGTGTTGTGACGCTGCCGGCTGGGTTCTCCTCCGACGGTAGTATCGCAATGCATTGTGGTCTATATTGACCCCAGTGCTCATTGGCGACGACCTATGGAGCTCTTTTTCGCTTGGAATTTGAATTCAAATGTATTTAATTTGATCAAGGACAATGCACAAAAGACATTAGTCTAAAAAAATTCCACCGGCATCGGCCAACTCGGAAACCGCAAAGGCGACTGTGCTTTATATCATAAGATATAAAAAAGAAACAAGTTTTCAGAAAATAAGTTTAGCTTTGCATATGACTTTGACGGTGACATATGATTATTCTACAATTGTTCGGACCAAACAACATAATACAGCTTAGTAGATTTTCGCATATCGGATATTGCACAGGGTGTGAAAATGGTTTGATTTTTTTTTAACTACATATTGTCATCTTATATTAAGTTAAGAAGCAAAAACCGCTCTATCGCAGGGAGATCTTTCTGCAAAGCATGTGTGATGAGGACAGAGTGGGTCATGTTTTTAATGGTCGTAGGCCTGGGGCTGCTTCAGGTTACACACAGCTTTATAATGTTTTCCATTAATGGTGGCGGCTGCTCCTGCTGCTGAGCTCTTCCTGGTGCAGCTCCGGTGAGTCTCCTGGGACTGATGGGCTCAGATCCCCAAACTGCTGCCCTCACCTTTTATAGAAGCTTCTCACCAACTTTGATCCATCTGATTCTGGTTTAGAGGAACGTCTTTTTTGTGTGTCTTTTTACACCTCATATTATGCCTCCCCGGAGTCATTGTGCGTAAACTGTCTGAGATGAGGTCACAGTTCTCAATTTCACAGTAGCGCAATGTTTTAGGTTTAACATAATAAAGGAAAACGTAACTTCATGATAATATTTATTAATCTAGAACGCTTGTCAAGGTGGTCATTAAGAGCATGTTTTGTATCGCCGGCAACAATATAATCAAAAGTTTATTATTATTTAGTATTTGTGTTACTTTTTACATTTGAAAGAGAAATATTATACTTAATAGTCCAATACATTTCAATAAAGGCTCCAAAGTAAAAAGTAATTTTGGCTGTTTGTTAATTTTGAAATCAATTAATGTCGTACAGGTACTATAGTGAATTTGGGGCGCAATTTTATGTTTTTGAAGCTGCAATGTTCTTTTTCATACCACTTTAAACGATTTGTATTTTTACTTTTCTTCAGGTAAATTTAACTAAGCAACTTTTATTTTTATTCAACTGATGAAATCAAGTGTAAATATAACTCTTTATACCTTACAGATTTTTGGTGGATCTGTTGGGGACCTATTTCTTCTCATCTATTGTTTTAGCTCATATCTTCGTTCAGAGCTTGAGGACTTGAGCTCCTTGATAACTTTCTGAATGTTTTCATTGTGAGACGATGAGTCGTTACCTTTGCGGCTGGCGTCAGGGTCGGAGCTGCCTCCGAGAGTGTAGTGGCACATGATTCATCAAGGTTTTTTGGACAGAGAGTTTCCATTGTAGGCATGAGGAGTGGCACGTGGTGGTGGTTTTGGCCCGGCTTCGCAAACGGGAGAGGCAGAAGGTCTTTTGACGTCATCAGGAAACGTGACCCACTTCTCAGGAGCCAGGAGCCTTGGCCCAATCCAGCAGATGTTGCACAGATGAGTTTCTACTCATGCACACATACGTAAAAGTGCAATATGTGACCATCTGAAACGCTAAAGAGTGTTTCTTTCTTTGATTAAATCACTGTAAAATATTAAAGTTAAATATTATTGATAGACTCGACATTGTGAACACATTGATTTTTCACAGTTATTCGCTCAACATGTTGCTGGGGATAAGCCTCAATATGGCTTTTTTTCAATAACCAAAAAAAACAATCATACTTGTTCATGTTCTTGCAGGCATGTATAGGCTTAGGTGTCTTTCCCAAGGACATAAGTATAGTATGCAAGGTCAAGCATGTCTTGAAACAAATAACTTTTTGTAGTGTAGATGAGAAGTCCAACATTTTTCCAACTTCTTTTGCGTATCACATTGAAGAATCATTGCTCTTATTCAATGTTATTCTGCAAATTAATTTTTTCCATCATTTTTGACTGTGAGAAAGTGAGATTTGATCATTTTTGTCAGATGTGCCATTTGTACATTTTGTTGATACATTTGATGCACTTCCATAAACACTTGTAGGTCCCACTTTTCTTGACAAAACACACGGACAAAGGTCAGTGAAAGAGTTTAAATAAAGCTTCAACAGCGAAGAAATCTGGGCTTAAAGAAGGAGGATCACCGCGTCTTGACATCAGCAGGTGAGGGCGAGAAAGGAACAGACTGAATAAGATTATACTCGTATTTCTTTTTATTATGAGCGAACAAATAAAACTTGGTTAGATAAGAGAAGCAGTCAGTTGGACTGTTGAAGTATTGGCAGTGAAAGAATTAGCACAGGCGCGTTGGACCATTCTCATTTGGGCCAGGAGTGATGCGCTGGTCCACTTGGGGGCTGGCGGGGAGTGCGTCAGAAGGCAGTTTATGGGTCGTTTTGTTCCGGTGCCTGGTGTAGCTCCTCTGTGCTCTTATGTAATGCCGAGAGTGAGATGAGGTGATGGGAGTCAGCCCGGGACACACTTTAATGGGCACATCCGGCTGTCAAAAAACAGAGGTCACTGTCTGCTGCCCCGGCATCACCTGGGCCTGCCAAGGATTACATAACTTATTGATCGCTGACATACTCACTCACTTATAGTGTTTAAAGAGTTACTCACCCCCCGCCCCTCTTCCCTTCCAGAGCCTCAGCCGGAGAATCAGATTTGAAAATCTCAACAAAAAAGAAGCGTTGCCTGGAGGACTGAGGGGCGCGCGGGAGGGGTGGTAGGGGTCTGGGTCGATTATTGACAGGCCTGAGTCATCTGACTTTGACGCTGCACCTGTAGTGCTACTTGTAAACAAAGTCCAAGCATGGAGTTCCAGCGAGCTAACTTGTTTAGCAACATGGGACAACTGCTCTGAGGCGCTGGGTTATTTTATTAGAGTGATTCTTGTAATTTACAAAGCTAGCGGCTTATCCTAAACTAAATTCAGCTAACTAATCTAGCAATAAAAGCAACTAATGACTAAAACTACAATATTCAACAACAACGCTATAACGCTACACAATTATCTATAATACAAAAAGCTATGCTAAAAAAATCTACCTAAATGCTATAACTAATCACAAAGCTGACAATCGATGAAAATACTCTCTCGCTATTGCTTCTCCAACTCGCTACGGGGGCGTGAGCGAGACTGGGCCGCTTTTATAGCCCTGAGCGGCAGGGTAACTGACGTCAGGCTTCACTGCTGACGTCAGGCTTCAAGCCTGGGCAAATAGTGGGGTTGAATCAAATGTACAATAACTAGCGGCGTTTAGCATTAGCATGTCACTCAGCCCACTCTGCAGACTTTATAAACGATGACGTGAACTTCACTCGGTAGTGGTAGAGGGCACTGGAGCACACAGAAAGTTGCTCTCCACTTTAGGACTCAAACTGGGGACCGTCTGGTGGTGGGGCAAGAGCACTAACTGTTGTGTAAGACTGCTTTAATCTCTCACCGAAAGGGGCAGCAAACGCAACCTGAAGCTCGATGTGTTCAAATCCGCTTTTTATGAGCGCGCTGTAAGTGGAGTCGTGAACTTGTTGCTTTGTTGGTGCCAGTTTAATTCAGCCCAATTCACTGGAGCTGATATGGTTTCATCTAATCGGGTTTGCGCTAAACCCGATACAGACATGAGGATTCGTAAGTGATCCTGTGCATCAGCGGCGTAATGAGAGGGAGAAGTTCAAGCATTTTGGTAATTCTGTTTGATCAAATCACGGAGAGAGTTGTCGCAGTAGAATGTCACTATAGAATGATCAAAGTATACAATTTAACCCTTTATCATGTTGGCAGTTTGTTTTATTACACATATGTGGAAATACCAATAATTACTAACGTGGTTGTTACATCCAATCCCCGTATTAGTGGCCCAAACTGTAATTGTGTAAACATCACCTTTGGCTAATGGGCTTAGCGGAGTTCTGTTGTTTTGGCATCCATGACCTCTTCGGTTTCATATTTGGCCGACTGTTTAACCAGATCTCAAACACAGCTCCACTGGCCACGATGAGCTTAATATCACATACATGTCATTGCCGTGATGATTGGTCAGCTCCTGCAGCCGACTCATTCCACAGTGACCGAGCTATTTAGATTTCTTGTCACGCCAAAGTTGCTTATTTTCAGGCAGCCGTCCCGATACCGTGAGCGCTGGCCACATTACATGCTCTCTCAAACATCTCAGGCCAGTTGAGTGACAGGAGGAATGCGCACGTTCACACACTCTCGAACACAGGGGCATCAGTGAGGTCGGCCCCAGGTTTTTGGGAGCTCTCTTTCATCTACAAACTGGACGCCCGAAATGTTAGCGTTGCTTCAGGATCCGGCAGATGAAAAGGTCAGCGGGCTTGTTTTGAGCGAGTGTAAGATTTCCATCATCACGACGCACGCTCCACCAGTCCCTCTCCAAACCACACAAACCATGTCTCTGAAGCCTCTGACAAGCCCCGCTCTGCCATTAAGTCAATAATCGGCCCTCTCTTCCCGCTCCACAACCAGCCTACTTGATACTTGACATATGGCCCTATTCATTTGCCTTCAACAAAGGTTGTACAAACATAAATATTACTGATTATCATATTTTCCACATGGCCTATGCCTGTCATCAAAGAGGATATTGTTTTCACTCTGTTGCGCTGTTAGAATTTCCACCTCGCTACTTAGTTGCAACCTAAAACTGTATGTTGTACAGTCGTAGTAGATACCAGGAAGGCCTCATTTCCTACCTCTTGGCCTAGTCCTATTTCAATCTACAGGCCACCGTTTTCCCATACTGAGATATGTTCTTACCTGAGCTTAGACGAGTTGATGCGTACCTGTCTGGTCTTTGTGCGTGCGCTCTATAATGGTAAATATAGTACCCCTTTTTATCCGCTTAGAAAATCCACATGTTTAATTTTGTATAAGTATACTTGGATCATGTAACTACTCACTTAAATAAGGAAAACATGGAAGAGCTTGGTCGCTTCTGACTTCATTCCCGTTTGGCCGTTTGGCCCCATAGAAGAGAGGAGTTACAGAGAGGAGAGGCTAAATGCAAACAACATCTTTGATCTTTTTTGCGTGACTGAGCGCACGCACACAGACCAGACAGGTACGCATCAACTCGTCTAAGCTCAGGTAAGAACATAATCTCAGTATGGAGAAACAGTGGCCTGCTCCTTTAACTACATGCTGCAACCCCCTGCATTCACCACAGCAGCAGAAACCTTTGCTTATTCAGCCTATCCATCTTCCAGCGTATAAGCCCCATTTTTTCCTCTACCTGCTAAACACCATTGTTCGTCTTTATTTATTTGCGTAATTAACAGTTCTTCAACAAATCTCTCTGGCTATAATTGTCCCATTCATTCCAAGAGGTAAATGTGGCACAGTGAGCATCAATATATGTGCAAATTAGAATTCTTCCTTCATTAAGACAAAAAAGGGGGAAAAAGGATCATTCCCCCTAACTTTAAGGCAAGTGCCATTGTTTCATTGGTTTACACGAAAGTATGAATTTCTCGCCCCTTCCATGTCCCCCGTCTCCAGGAGCAGTAACATCTGTTCACCGGGACGCGCACATATCCACACCGAGGCACGTTGCAGGCATTGTTCCAGGAAAGTGGCGTCTGTGCAGCCCATTACGTGTGGAGGCTGCAGACCTGTGTGGCCGCGGTGCATATGACGGTCATCTGCTGCACGAGTAACCAAAAGTCAGGGGTCACGTGTGAAAGGGAGCACGTTGGGAAGAGACCATTTGACTTCGCAGTTGTTCTTACACACAACAGCGTGCGCTTGAAAGTCCCGCCCGCTCGGTAATCGGCCTGACCGTGGCGTGTCTGTCTAACGCCTCTGTTTACCGCAGTGAGTCTTTCGCGGCGGAGAGAGCGGGCTTTATGATACGCACGGGCCACCTTGTTGGAGTGAGCGGTGGAAATTCCTTCTGTGAGAAACGCTGGACTGAGGAGGAAGCTGCCCTTACAGCTGCGATTCATTACTATACTTGTGTTGTCAGCTCCAAATGACTGAATGTAAGAGCAAGAAACCGGTTGGGACCTTTTGACTGGCTTTGTTCATTAATATTGCTCATTGCTTTAAAGTGTCATGCAACGCAATACACTTCACCGGAGGAACGCTTTGACCGGAAACGTGCTTGGATATCGCGATGTTATTCCAAATCGTGCTTGGAATATATCGTATGCAAATGAATGCACACTAGATGAGGTTTTGCGGTGACCTAAGAAGGGAAAAGCCCCAGGGAAAGAAGAGCGCATGAGAATCATATCAGGATGTGGAGCTGCTAAGCACGGTTTTCACATGTACTGTATGTTGTGTAAAGTAACCCAAGTGTTTTCAAATTGTTCGTCGTGGACACTGTCACCTGATTAAACTGAAGTATGTTGAAATGGATGCCTTTCATGTGTCTCGGAGCCAAACAGATGGTTCAGTTATTTGGTACTAGTTTCACATTTCTTTATGCGATTTGTTGTTTTTTATTATTCTTTAGCAAATCTTATGAAGCAATTGATACTTAACTAAATATTTTCCGCCCCTCTGTATAGATCCGAGAAGATTTGATTATGAACATGAACTTATTAACAGCTACTATGTCATTTTGTGTCTCCTTTCTACTTTTAACGCATATCATTGTACCACCAGAGAACTTGTAAAAAGTCATAAGTCGGTTTTACAGTGTAGCTTCTGGGTGGTAGGTAAGTTCCCCAGCGGCGTTACGAGAAGCGCAGGGTCATGTTTTGGGTTTAGGGCCACGCACCTGGCTCATTAAGTCGACCGGACCAGGTGGACACTCTCGCTCTCCCTCGGTCTCTCTGGGACAGACGGCTCATGTGATGGCGGCTAATGGGTACACAAACACGTCCATGCACGAGATGAGGACAGAGGACTTGAGCTGGTGAGCCACTAATCCCATCAGCCTTGATCACTGAATCACTCTAACCATATTAGCGGCGATGCACACTATAGTATATCAAGTTTTAACAGCGCTCAGTCACGTTTGCGGCGGAGATGTGACATGCAGCGCACGTCCCGGATTCAATAAAGGAACTCGCGTCATGCTCCATTAAGGACAGTTTAAAATAGTGGAGGCGAAATGGACTTGAGCCTCTTGAAATATTACAGAGACATGCTGAAGTGTGACTTAAAAAGCTGCACTGAATGGATTTGCAAGAAACATCAATTTACACTGCCTGACAGAGGAAGAAAAAAAAAAAAGTCACCGCCTGGATTTAACTAACTCCTATGATCTGCAGTCAGGTCGAGGTTCAGCAACACTGCGTGCCCAAAGAGACCAGCGGACCACATGCACATCCTGAATGACCAGGTTATTCCATCAATGGTCCAGATCTTGAAATATGGGATCCATTATATGAATTTATTTGGAGTGTTAAATAAATATACGTAGTTTTCTTTTTGTTTTTGTTTGCGTGAATGGAATGTACTTGTCAATATTGATATTATATGTATATATTGTTATATTGTTAGCGGATGGTAGTAACAGATTATTTTAGCATTGACAGTGAAAAATTTTATTGCTGTCATTTCTACTACATGTAATTATATATGTGTGAGTGTGCGTACGTGTATGTGTACATGTGTATGTATGTTTGTATGTATATAGTATATATATATATATATATATATATATATATATATATATATGTGTGTGTGTGTATACGTATGAATATGTATGTGTGTGTGTATGCGTATATATATGTGTACATATTATTGTTTCTACATTGATTGATTTATTGTCATGAATTTTGTTTTGTTTTAACCTTTTAATATATGTCTTCTCTAAAGCTTTGTAAATGTTTACGTATATATTGTAAATGGGCTGGGTGTGGGGTACTGTTTGTGGTTGCTTCTTTTTTGAAAATTTTATTTCTTCTTTTTTTATTTTATTTTAATGTTTTCCCCCTTCTTTCTGTTGTTTTTCCTCATTTATTTATTATCCTTTTGTATTAAATGCAATGATAAAAAAAAGGTAAATGGTCTATTCATACATCGCTTTTCCACCTGCACTCAACATGCTTTACATCAAGGAACCTCTCACCATTTCACGCTTCGCACACCAAATACGCAGGCGCAGGAGGTGCGGTGGGTGTAGTGTCTTGCCCAAGGACACAACAACAGTGTGCACCTGCAGGGAATGGATCCTCCGACCCTCCAGTGCCAACTATTCTCCCATTTAAGTAATTATCCCAGACAGAATACTACGTGAAATCACTTTTAAGTACCGACACTCCCGAAAAAATCAAGCCTCTGTAAAATGTATAATTGAGAGTCCATTTGTCTGCTCAGTATTATGTCGCCCATTGTGGAGCGTTGACTTGCGGCACGTTGCGACTTCTCTCCGAGCAGACGTGACTTCGGGGCGGGGTCGAGACTCCGCCTAATGGTCTCGGCGGTGGGAATGCGCTCGGAAACCTGTAATGGAGTCCGTGTCACATGTTTGCCGGTGTCTGCTGCGCGCCGATTGGCCCGTCGGCCCTAATGACCACGCTGATTGTTTATCCACACTGTTTGCCCCGGATCGTTATCAGCCCCGAGAGTGTTTCGACTCCCTGTGGAGAATGTGGCGGTGGACGGCCAGAGGAAGTGCCGTGTTGTCGTGACGCTGCAGACTCCTCACGTCCTCGTTTAAGCCCTGATTGGTCCGGGAACGTGCAGATAGAGCCTCTTGATATCCTCGCCCTGATGAGGTAGACGTTGCCCTGCGTGTTTTGAGCATTGGGTTCTTGGAGCGGCCAGGCCAACTTGTGGCTTTCTGTGAATGTGGCGCAGATTCACTTTGAGGTTTGGAGTTGTGCAAGGAGTGGTCCAGTTACTATGACCAGACGAGGAGGAAATACTAAAACATATTGCATTAGCTGTAAAAGAGAAGTCCCCAACAACTTTCTCATTATTATGCTGCTCTTACTTCTACTACCACTACATTGTAAGGGCATCTATTGGTGATCTTCGACCAAGCTATTGCTGCTGTAAAGACAACTAGTATAGCTTCTGTTACGAGAGCAGCAGCTGCGTATTTCATTTTATTTTGTACAACTATGCCAAAGTTTCTGTTTTTAGTGCTACTACTGGTCACATCATACGCTCATCTTGTGATTTCACCCCATTTGCACTCAAAAGTATATTTTGCGTTGTATTCTCCTCTTTAAAAATATGCAATAGAAGTATTTTTGTTCATTTAAGTAAAATGTCAGTAAGTCTGACATTCCCCCTCGCTAACGTTATCAAGTCAGAAATTCCAAATGAGCGGCTCGTGCAAAAAAAAAAAGAAAAAAGAAGTGACTATTTTATTGCGTCTGGGGTCATAAAAGTGTTCGCACCACAGCTTGCTTCCATTAGGACGTCTTGTGTTTTTTTGTGCATGTACGGAACGGTGCGGCGTATCCTTATGCCTTTGTGTGACTGACTGGGAACCTGAGCCTGGCCCATCTCCCCCGTGTGAGTAATGGGCCTTGTTTTATTGGCCTGC
This sequence comes from Proterorhinus semilunaris, assembly GCA_021464625.1. Classification (NCBI taxonomy): domain Eukaryota; kingdom Metazoa; phylum Chordata; class Actinopteri; order Gobiiformes; family Gobiidae; genus Proterorhinus; species Proterorhinus semilunaris. Next base: position 21,351,275 of record CM038356.1, on the reverse strand, counting down.
TCCTCTACACAGTCCATGAGTAATCACATAATGCCTGCTCTGACGTCAGCGCGGTCTCCATGGTAACACGCCTCACTCCAGGGAGGTGTAGTACAGTCCCCCCCCCCCCCCCCCCCCCCCCCCCTCTTCCCCCTCACAGCATCTCAACCTATGCGTGTTCAGGACGACTCCAGCTCAGAGACTTTACTTGGAAGCGCTGAAAGACCGAGTTCCACCTAATCCTGCTGGCACAATTACTATCACTAAGACCTACTGTATAATTGAAAGCAAGTACTATAGTATTAGTCTAAAGTGTAGTGTATACATGTATACCATACGCTATAGGCCTATGAAAATATTGGTCCGTTCTGGCTTCTATGTTCTTTCTTTCTTTCTTTCTTTCTTTTTGTTTCTTTCTTTCTTAAATTGTCAAAACCACATTTTCCTGGAATACCGAACCTGTAAAATCAGATTACAGACCACAGGAGGACCACATCGTAACTAACTACTGGTCAAAACCCATTTTTTTTCCTAGTGTTCTTGAACATTGTGCTCGGAAATAAAACAATTGACCAAACATTACACATTATATTATATTATTATAGACAATAAATTAAAATGATTTATTTTCCTTTGTAGAAACAATGCCACGTGTGTTCATTTGTTATATTTGGAGAAGTGGTTAGTTCCGTGAGTCAAAGGTTTACAAAAAAATTTGGTTTATAAATTAATTAATTGTTCAATGTTTAATGTTTAATTGTTAAATGCTTTAATTTCAGAGTACAATGAGGCATTACGGTTCAATTTTGAAGAACTATGGTGGGGTGTTTTTAAAATATGTGACCAGTAGTGGCTAAAACACATTATTGTACAGTAGTGCTGTATCTAACTTTTTCCCTTTATATAAGATAAAAATAATAATGATAATAAAATAAAAAGACCTCAAAAAAATTAAACCACTGCTGTTTTGTTGGTGACTTTTTTCCTTATAATAATATACCATCAGTCAAAAGTCATCATTGGAGAAATGGTACTATCCATTACTTGTTATTTATTTTGCTCTCATAAAATTCTGCCCATGTGAAATATCTCACAAAGTGAGTTGGGAACAATAGCAAAAATGGTCCAAGTTCCAGAGGCTGTCTGTCTGGCGGTCGCAGTTTGGCTCGGTCCACAGGCTCTCACAGTGAAGCAGATAATGGCTCTGTGTTATGTCTGCTGTCACTGCGCTCCGAGCTTCGGCCTAAAGCAGTGAAGGGCCTTTTTCCGTGACTGTTAAAGAGGGACCTACCACTGTAAAGAAGACGAGAATGTCATAGGGATTTCTGTTATTTACAGTAAATAACCTAACCATAATCCTAAACTAAACTATTGATATTTGGATTTAATATTATGACTATAGAATTTACAACGAGCTAAATGTGAGATAAAAATAAACTTGACTTACCGTCTTATCTGTTGTCTTTAAAACTTCATCTCGAGTTTCTCTGCACTGTTAAAAATGTTCTTTTTATACAAAACAAATGATTTGTGGAGTGTTTGTTCTGTTTTAAGAAAATATGTAATTTTATTGATTTCACAGTGGGGATGTAAACATAATTTTTTTTTTTTATACACATCTCCAGATCTCAAGTCATCATGTTCAAATTCGTTGTTGGTTTAGACACAGTAATCGCGACGCTGATTTATTCACATCTGCTTATAGTGACTGACCTGTGGTTGTTCTTAGCCTTCAAATGAGAGCTCAAGGCAACACAAGTTCAGCTGTAGTAGTAGCAGCCCACCCAACAACCATTACCTTTTAGATAGATCTTAATCCACAAGAACGTGCCGACAGCTGTGTACAGTCTTTCTTGATACATAAACTACACACACACACAAAAGGAATTCCTGTCATACTTGAATACAAACCTTTGTACTTTGGATGGAGGTAAATGGAGGCAGCCCATTGAGAGAGCCTCGGTGCAAGAGCAGCTCTGATCCCATGCCGTTTGCCAGAAAAGCAGCCGTACCAGATGCCTGTCGTAAAAAAGCGCAGCCTGGAGTCATGGTGGGACTTCTGGCTGACTTGGTCTTCGCCGTAGCAGCCCCCGACAGAGCGGCAGTGTCACCGAGTGCACGTGTGTGTGTGACTGGAGCCTGCGCCCCGGCAGCCATACCCAACCATAACCGTCACAGTTTCAGGCCCAGTGCTCCGGGGTAGGACTTTCTGCCAACATGGCCGCCATTACTCAGTGTTCAGCGTGGCAGTGCCAGCTCAGCGTGAAACGGGTGAAGGGCAATGGCAAGGTTAGGATCATTTGCGGATTCCATCAGTATTCAGTTTGGCTAATCAGAAATGCTACGGTGGGAAAAGATCGTCAGAACGGACTGAATGAAAGTAATTACATTTGACACCTAGAACATAGAGTACTTTTCTAAAGCACCGCTCTTTGACCTGAAATGATTTATCTGTTGGTAATTGTGTGTGATGGCTCTTGAAGTCTCAGAGTGAGTGGCATTTGGATGTTGAATGTATAATTGTCGAAAGTAAAAAAAAAAAAGAGCAAAGACTATCTTATTTCAAGAATCTTTTGGAAATGATGTGGTTAAAAGTTCAACAGTGGGGCAAATGTTAGTATCTGCCTTTTGCTCCATATACCCTGACTTTTTGCTGCGCCGCTAATCATTTTAACAAGGGGGAACTAATTACTTCTTTGGCCTGTTTCTCATTACACACACATACACGCACACACACTCGTACACACACACACATACACATGTACAGACATAATGGGGAATGGAAAAGCCATAAATTTCATTGTCTTTACCTCCGGGGTCGCCATGTGTCACAGTGGACCCTTATCTGCAGCTCCCATATTAACCTTCATTGTGTGGTTTTACTATCTCTCCCTTCTTCTGCCCCACTAATTAATTGAACAACTTCCCGTTTCAGTCGATTATCTTTTCCAGCGGGCATTTTCTGAGCTGGGATCATGAAAATGTGCTCGTCATTTGTCCAGACTTTATTATTTGCATTTTACACGGTCGGTGGAAAGTTCAATTATGGCAATTACAGAAGCAGACCCCCGAGAAAGAAACCTCATTTAGGCGGTGTTGTCTTTTGTTGTTACTGATTGACTTTTGAATAACCTTATCGTCCATCACGCACTCTCAGTTCTTCAGACGTTAGCGCTTAGATTTTTTCTTTTTCTTCTTTTCGATGTGACGTCCAAAACTGATTGTCAAAGGCAAAGGTCCCTCTAAATTGTTTCCTCAGCTGTGGACCGGAGTGGGCTTGTTGGGAACTTTTGAAGGCCTCCCGTTGTCTCAACTTTATACATGTGAGAGTTCTTGCTTTTCGCTCCCAAGAATGCAAGCTAAAGACCGCGATTTTGTCCCATGAGCAATGTAATAGAAACAAAAATGTAACAGATTAGATATGAGTGAAGTTCATCCCTTTGCAATAAAAAAGGGTTTCAGTAATTTTGACTAAAATCCAATGATTTTCCATACCGTTGCCTTAATGTTTATCTTTCTTTATGGCTTCACCGTGGCAGAGTGATAAGCAGGAGTCATGCGTCACAACAAGAATATCTCTGGCTTAAATCCTTTCTTTATATGTGGAGTCTGCACGTTCTGTGGGTTTCCTCCATTTACTCCGCATGCCTCCACCAACTTAAATACATGCCCAATAGGCTTATCATTCGTTTTGAAGCTCTTGAATACAAACCAAGATAAAGGTCCCCAGCGTGGTGAATTTACAACTGTGACAGACATATGAACTGTAGGAACACATGTCCTCACAGTCTGTGGCACCAAAACGTATTGTGATCCAAGGCTTGTAACAATACAGTCGGCGGCAGCAGCAGCAGCAGATCTGAAGTGTGGTGTAAAAGTCAGCCTTCATACATATTAATGTTCGACTGAGTTGTTTGTCCCCGGGATCTTTGTCCTGACAGCACCATTGCAATTATTTATGAATTGTATGTTTTAAGTGGAACAGGAAGACTATTTCAGGAGAGGGGTGGCTCATGAGCGCGGAAGCTTAAGAAAACAAATGATAAAACAAACAGAACTTAATCATTTTTTATCAGTTAGACATGCAGTAAATATAGCTGTCAGTGTAGGCTGTCCACTATGTTTAATTTAAAGTTGCTAAATTCTACAACTCGGACTTTGTAAAGAAGTGCCATGTTTTTGGTGCTGTTCCATTTACATGCAGTTTAGTGAGATCTTTCTTCTATAATGTTATTTCGATAATAGTAATTGGTTTGTTGTAATGTATCCAACATAATTTAAATGTATAGTGCGGTATCCCTCAGGGTAACGTTTTAGGGCTATTACTGTTTGCTTTACTATTTATTTATTAGCTTATGATGGTCGGCCCTTATTTGCTTGCTTATCGCAGTTTTACATCTCTCCTAGTATGAGTAAGGACCAGTGCTGAGGCAATGTTGGAAGGTCTCTGTCACAGCAGTAAACAGTGGTGGTATCTGGCGGTAGCACTGGTGGTTTGGGAGTAAAACAAAGTCAAAGTGCGTCTGTTGCTCACTGTTGCGGGTGACAATGTAACAACTGCAGTGTATATTTTCACTGGGACTCTGTCCATGTTTGTACAAAGTTTTAACAATGTTTGTACAGTTTGTGGTCAGAACTTGATCTGGGTCTTGCGCAAATATGTAACACAGATACAATTGCACAATCTATTACTACATAAGAGTATTGTGAGCAATCCATTGCCCTTTTGTATATTCACCTTTTATGACTTAGAATTATGCCTTTTGATGTTTTTCTTAATATATCATAACGTTACCTTGTGTCTACGCAGTCAGACTTTGCAGTTGTTATTTGTGAAAGAAAGTAATTTGGAGCAGATGTTTGAATCATCATGCTTATGTAAAAAGGAGACATCTTCGAAGTCATACATCAGTGTAAGGCTCCAATGAAGTGTTTTGTATCGTGTTCTGTGTTGTCAAAATGAAATCAAAATGGAATGGGTTGAGCGAAAGTCTAATGTTTAGCCTTTGAAGTAAATTTACTACTACAAATCAAGAAGGAAATACATTACATTTTAGCTACAATTATGTATTTTTTATGACTTTTTGAGGCAATATCCAAACATAGAGCAAATCATAGACCATTCTAGTTCAGGGGTAAATCCTCCATTCTTGCCGCGACATTTGTTTCATCTGGGATGTTAAATTAGACTACTTTTAAGATATATTGTTGATATAATGTCCATCCATCCATCCATTTTCTCCCGCTTTATCCGGGGCCGGGTCGCGGGGGCAGCAGTCTCAGCAGAGATGCCCAGACTTCCCGATCCACGCACACCTCCTCCAGCTGTTCTGGGGGGACCCCGATGCGACACCAGGCCAGCTCGGAGACATAGTCCCACCAGCGTGTCCCGGACCTTCCACGAGGCCTCCTCCCAATAGGACATGCCTGGAGCACCTCCCGAGGGAGGCGACCAGGAGGCATCCGGAACAGATGCCCTAGCCACCTCAGCTGGCTCCTTTCGACGTGAGGGAGTAGCGACTCGACTCCAAGCTCCTCCCGGGTAACTGAGCTCCTCACCCGATCTCGGAGGGTGCGCCCAGCCACCCTGCGAAGGAAACTCATTTCGGCCGCTTGTATTCGCGATCCTGTCCTTTCGGTCATTACCCAAAACTCATGACCATAGGTGAGGGTGGGAACGTAGATCGATCGGTAAATCGAGAGCTTTGCCTCTGACTCAGCTCCCTCTTCACCACAACAGTCCGATACAGCGACCGCATCACTGCTGACGCCGCACCGATCCGTCTATCGATCTCACGCTTCATCCGTCCCTCTCTTGTGAACATGACCCCGAGATACTTGAACTCCTCCACTTGAGGCAAGGACTCCCCACCGACCTGAAGCGGGGAAACCACCTTTTTCCGGTGGAGAACCATGGCCTCAGATTTGGAGGTGCTGATCCTCATCCCGGCCGCTTCACACTCGGCTGCAAACCACCCCAGTGAAATTCTGTCCATATAGGTAATGAACAGAACCGGTGACAAAGGGCAGCCCTGGCGGAGACCAACACGCACCGGGAACAGGTCTGACTTACTGCCGGCAATGCAAACCAAGCTCCTGCTGCGGTCAAACAGGGAACGGACAGCCCTTAGCATTCGAGCCCCAACCCCAGGCCGGGCTCCAGGGTGGGGCCCTGGATGCGCCATCCTTGTTCTTAAACTGTCCACTGTCTAAGACCTGTTTGCCATGGGAGACCCTACCAGGGGCATAACGCCCCAGACAACATAGCTCCTAGGATCATTCGGGCACTCAAACAACCCCACCACGTTAAGGTAGCAGTTCACGGGGTTGTTGATATAATGTATAATTTCTAAATATACATTATATCCCTAGATCCTATGCTTATTTAGAAATTATTGATATAATGTATAATTTCTAAATAAGCATAGGATCTGGGGATATAGTCATTATTATTTTTCACTTGTAGAGCTACAAGCCCCTTTCTTCTCTTTGGTTCAATGTAGGCCCAAAGTTACTGGCTATGTGCTGTATTTTGCTCTGTCTGCAGGCTGCACTCTTTCTTGTAGAGAGTAACTGTCATCCTCGCGGAATATTTGGACAAAGCCAGCGTTTTACTAACATGGTTTAAAATGGTTGAAACATGCCCGAGGCGCTGACCTGAGCATCTTCAGGTGGGAGATATCAATCAAAAGAAAATATATTTACCTCTCTTTGTGCTGAATCCTGCTTTATTTTAAGATGTTTTATCTTATTTCTGTCCTTATTTGTACATTATTTCTTTGTCCATTGTCATAAGGTCCTATGATATGCTTTATTCAGGGTTTTTACTTTGTACACATCAAAAATAATGTGTTTAGAGAATTTAAGAAAACAGGTCTTGGATTTGGTTGTTTTGAAGTGTAACAATAAGTAAGTTATTTTGTTTTCTGGAAACAGTAGAATTAAATCTAAGCTAAATGTGGATATGTTGTGGTAGATAATAAATATGAGAACAGTTCTGGTGAAGGTGTCTGGACACTGACAAAGCTACATGTTTTCAGAGTGGAAAAGGGAGACTTAATAAGGAGTACTCAGACAAATGAAAGAAAAACACCACTTCAGGTTGTTGATGATTGAAAAACATGTAACATGATCAAAAGACTGTTTACCGTATTCTAGGCCCTTAAAGGACCAATCTGTTGCTGGTTACTGCATGAGAAGCAGAGATTTACGTTCACAGTAGTCCACTGTAGCTGTTTATTAGCCTCAATGTGGATATGTGTGTACACACTGGTCATGTAACTGACTGTATGTTCTACCTTGTACTTGAGTGATTTATAAAGGCGTGTGATTTAGAGGTGTTTGCTTGAGAGCACTTGTTAACTGGACTCCAGTGGGAATTTTGATGGGACTGTAAATGTTCTGTGTGCAGTTTGAGGAGAGATAAAAGGGGGGGGGGGGGGGGGGGCTCTAAAATGACCACAGACACATTCACATATAACTGGGCTTCACTGACGCTGTCAAAAATGATGCAGAAGTCTCGAAGTAAGAAGAGCTTTATTTATGTCTAACTTGTGCCTGGAAAAATCCAGACTCACCGCTGTACCAGCAAGTGAGTTTGGTAAGAGTCCGCAACTTGATTTCTACAGCGGAACATACGCAACCAAACAGGAAACGGAGTAAACCAATCAGCGAAGGGCTGTCAGCGGCATATTAGTGATTTTGCGTTAACATTCAAACTGGATTATGAATCACAAAACTTACTTATACGGCGGCACGGTAGCGCAGCGGTTAGTGCTCTCGCTTCACAGCTAGAAGGTCCCAGGTTTGATTCCCACCTGGACGAGGCCTTTCTGTGTGGAGTTTGCATGTTCTCCCCGTGTCTGCGTAGGTTTCCTCCGGGTACTCCGGTTTCCCCTACCACCAAAAAACATGTACAATAGGCCAGGATGAATGGTGTGTGTGAATGTATGGTGGTGGTCAGAGGGACTGTTGGCGCAGACGTGTGTAGTCGCGACGCGCTTCTGTCAGTCTCCCCCAGGGGAAACTGAAGCTACTAACGTGGTTTACCACCACCGAGTGTGGAGTGAATGCAATTGCTCTCATGTAAAGCGCTTTGTGACCATGTCTGTGAAAGGCGCTATATAAATAAAGATCTTCTTCTTCTTCTTCTTCTATACTGCCAAAAACCTCTCGGCTCCCCCGTAGATTGTTACACCTGACTGCAAGTAAAGGATTCTGATTGCACGGGACTGATATTCAGAGGGGTATCATTCTGGATGCCAGGCTAATTCTGGCCATCAGCCTGGCTCCACATCTGGAGATGGGTCTCCAGGTGTGCTACCGCCGCCGCCCACCACTGCTCCTTACAGGTCGTCCCAGCGGCGTCGAAGGATGGGTCAAATGCAGAGTACATTTTGTTGTACAATTTTTGTGAAATAACAAAGCACCTTAACCTTAATCAATCAAACTTTATTTTAAGTACTTTTCATACAAAACCTTGTAACACAAAATATTACTCAAAAGTCTAATCAAGTGGTTCTCAAACTATCTCTCATTCAATATGCCATTACACAGTTGTGTATGATCAATTATAATTTATCATAGTAAATAATAATGTAAACTTTTAAGGCTTTTAATAATAGAATTTGCACCTGTGCAATATTTAGCATCTAAGCTGTGAGTCTCATAAGATTTTTGTCACCGCTTTCTCTCCATAGCGTCAGATTTTCATTTTTTTCTGGAGCATTTCACTGTGAGCAGTGACACCAGGACGTCTTTGTCGCGCGATTATCGTGGAAGTGAATCAGTGCAAGGCCACAAACAACGACTCCAAACCTAGATTTCACTTCACTTCATGGACAGCTGTTTCACTACATTCATAATGTTCTCTGCCTTACACTTCCCGTCCTCTGTACTTACATTTTAGTAATAATGTGAAGCACTGAAAGAATTTAATGTTGCAATCCATTAGCATTACAGATTCTACTGGCAACACTCTTAACAGTTATTGTGGCCATAATATCTTCAGTTATTATTATTTTTTCATTATTTATTTATTTTTGCTGACAGAGCAGTCATCAGACGTGATGTCAGTTTTTTGCTTCATGTGGACAGATCAAAGGATTACAGAGACATTAACCATAAACCAGCGTCAAGCCACAGCAATGCGACATCTAAAAGGCAAATCCTACCATAGAATTCTGGCTGCTTCCTCCTCAGTATGAAAATATAGTTTTCCACAATGGCGCGATGTCACGTGAAGACTACCTAAAAAGCTCAGGGTTGTGTCACTGCTTTGAATTCAAAGCAGTGACACAATCCTGAGCTTTTGTGTCGGTAAACTGAAGACGATTTGAAAATGTAATATAATAAAGTTATACAATTATTTGTAACTCTTTAATTTCATGTTCACAGTCCACACTGGCACCTTTCTGTTGTCCAGAGCGGAGAACTGTAAAACAAACAAGTGAGCACTGTTTTTCCTGCTCAATAGGCCCACGGGCCCCCAAGAACTAATCCTGCCTGGACCATTATCCACTAATGGTTTTGGCAGCCTGCTGGAGGTGGTTTGCCAGGTTGGACCAGCCGTATCTACCCGTTCTCACCCAGAGGAGGGTCAGAAGCAGTGGCATGAATGTGGCAGCCAGTCACGGTTCATCAGCTCGGAAGAAATGTTCAGATAACTGTGTGCAAAAGTGTTCGGAGAGAAAACTGTCCGATTTCACTTGAGTATTATCATTTTCATTTTTGGACACGCAGATGAGGCGACGTGAACGCGAGTTATCCTGATACGGCCAATAATGCAGCAGTGGGATGTTTAAAAAGGGACATTCGAGTACTTGAGGCATCGAACGCTGTAGATTCCAGCCCTGCCAGTGGCACACTTCCTTCCTGCCGTGCCGCTTGATGATTTCAGGTCAGAATATTAGGGTAGGCCCAGTGAGCTTTCCTCTCTAGGCCACGCCGCTTTTGCCCTGCAAGAACTGCTCTCCCTCTATCTCCTCCACAGCCCCCTTCAAGGAGAAGGAGAAGTCTCTCCCAGGAAACCTAAAGAGGATAAATCCCATTAGTCACACTGCACAAATGAGAGGAAGAGGAAGTGTGCAGACGAGGGAACGGTAGCCACACATTCAGCGCAGGGTGGGCAGGAAAACCGTTCTCGGGTATGGGTCTTGCCAGTGGTATGCAGTCCTTCTTGTTGGAGCTCTTTAAAAAAAAAAAAAGCTGGGGATTATGGGCATTTCATTTTTTAGATTCGCAGGAACATTAATGCCGACATCTTTAAGAGTGCTTTTTTCCACACACTCTCTCACAAGTTCCTCATTCCTTTTTGGCCTCCGCTTTGGCAGCCCACCTCAGCAGCTCCCTTCCCACCACTGATGACGCAAATGACCCGCAATGACTGACCCCCGACGGTAAAACCTGTAAAACATTAAGCCGGCGTGAATGGGAGGCGAGTGGAGCGCCGGCAGAAGCAGAAGGATTTATAGCATCCCCGAAGCGGACAGCTGTGGCAGGCCGTTTTACAGTCACCTGGACGCTCTGGTTGGGAAATACGTGCCAGAGCATATATGCACATTCCCACAGTGTAGTCGTGATCGCCGCACACCTTTCAATACAAGTTTAACGGTCGGATTACTTTGTGTGGGTGCTTCTTTCCGCCTTTCCGTGTGCAAATAGCTTCAGCAACTTTCTGCAGAGATTTTCAAACGTTGTCAATTGGACTGGGCTGAATGAGTTAATTATATTTTACTTCTTATGTCCTTCAGGTTCTTGTAGTTGAATAATATTGTAATATTGGTTAAACACACAAGCCTATTTAAACTCTGGCAACTGGAGAAGACTAAGCGGTTATTAAAACAGTGTTTAGTATCAGAGGATGATTGTGTACACCTCTACTTCCAGGTCTAAGTCCAGATTACAGTGAATCACAAAGCCCTGATGAGTCCTTTATCCCAATATTTCTGCTGTCATGTCCTGGGGGCTAAGCTGCTGTCACGGGCACTGCATGAGCTTTTATATTAGGCACAGTCACTTAGCCCAACGTGACCTACTTTCCGTTTTGTCCACAAAGGCAAAAGTGTAGTGGTGAGTGAAGTGCTACCGTTGTCAGACACGAAATGAACAAAGAGGGAAATATAGAAGGACTTTACAGTATTGCCCTGAGGCTGTTTGAGTATGCTGAGCTCCTCACTTGGCAGACCTCGACGTAGTGAGAAACAGAATGGCTCTAATTGGACAGAGAGGTGCTGTAGGGAGACCACAGAGTCAAGCCGCCTGCAGGACCAATCTCGGACCTCCTATAGCGGCTTCATTAACCTGGGTGTGCTGTAGAATCAGCATCTCCATAACAAGCCTGTCCTGTACTTGCTGTAAAACTGAATCAGGGGTCAAGGTAAATTTTAAAGGTAAAGTTGAGGTCACTTGGTTGTCAGCACATGAGTTCTTGACGTGTTAACAATCTCGAGCGGCATGATGACTGTTAGTGCTCTCGCCTCACAGCAAGAAGATCGTCGTAGTGTTTTCATCACGTTTCCACGGCGTGTAGTTTGCCCAGCGCAAGAGCAGGGCGGTAGGGCCAAAAATGTATATCACAGTATGCCAAATACATTGTTATTTATTATTATTTATTATTATAGGACAGTGCATGTTAACCAACGTGCAACTGTATAATATGCCAGAATTAGCCAGAAGGTTTTTGTCTGTTGTCCTTTGCCAGATGTACAGAGGGCAACCTACAAAAAAGTATGGGGGTAAAAATAAAGCTTAAAGCAATAATAAAGCTTTATATCACATTACACAATAGCGATATATTTGGCGATATAATTGACACCTGGCAAAATACTTAAAAATCACAGCCGATAGTCCATGGGGAAAATTAATTTAAAGCAATTTTTTTCTCTGTATTCATCTTAATTGACCTACATCTCTACCTCCATCTGGAAGAACACGAGAGATAAGATAAAATAATATTGCTACAGTAACTGCTTCCCCTTCATCTCCATCACAGTAAAAGGCTCCTGTAAGTTCACCTGCCTCTGTGCAGTTTACATGTGTTTTTATTGTCAGGAGACCTGGATAGACCTGCGAGTAATAAGTTGAACGCGTTTGGGACCTGTGTTTGCCAGCAACATGACTAAAATGTATTGTAGTTTTCAACGGATCCACTATTTCCCCTATTTCTCCTCAGAAGAATGCTCCAGATGAGAAGGATAGCCTTTAACCACATTTGCAACATGGTTTTCTACATCCTGTTGTTGTTAGCGCCAGGCTCAAGAAAGCTAGCTTGCTGGCTAGCCTATGCTACAACTTGTCGGAGTTCATTCAAAATGCAAATCCCGAGCCCTTTCCTCGCAGATATGACACAAGCAACATGCTTAATTCATATCAGTCGATTTGAATGAAGCCTGCCCCTGAAGCCTCCACCGTCATGTTTATGTTGCTCTTCTGAGTGACACTGAGCGTAGCATTAGCTGCGATCTGGTCCTGAAATCAGCTGCGTGTGTAAACTATATAATCTACAGCGGTATGAAAGTTTACACCGGTGTATATGAAATGGCCCAGTCCTATCCCGCGCTCTTTAATGCTGCCCCTAGAGGCTAGAGCGGGACCATCGATATGTTCGGGAGATGAACAGTGTTTAACTCACAGTGGGAGACATAGTTTGTAGTTTGTCCTGCGACAGCTTAGTTAAATGCACGTGAAGCATCTGCACCGTCAAGTAATCTGAGTCCTGCACATTACTTTTTTAAGCATCTGAGTAGCTGTGCTTGCGTCTGGCCCAGGAGAGGCCTCCGCTCTCACTTTCTGCCCTAGTTTGTTTGTGCTCCGACTCTGCGCTGTTGACATTGGGCCCCTGAGGCTCGCGGCGTGCTGTGGGCAGTGGCTCAGCTCCACGGCTCTGGACGGGACAGACGTGAGCGCTGGCACCCACACAGCGCCTCTTAACACTCTCCCTCACCGCCGCTTTGGGACTGCACTTGGCCCACAGCTGTGCCCATGTGCGAACTGCCCATCTGAAGTGGCTACAGGACGCTTATCTTGGGTTACATGGATAAATCTTGCTTTCATTGCAGCTTTCGTAGAGTGACGGGAGAAATTAATAACATGTTTTGAATTTAAAACCTCTTTAATCCCTCCTGAGTGCACGAAACGTTGCAGGTAAACACCACAAATGAACTAGTCCTGTGTGTTGCCAAAAATAGCTCATTCAAATCTACATTTGGGCCAATATTGTCATCATGATGTATGTTGCTGAAAATGTTCCTATGAGGCAAGACACTAATAAGCTACTTTTTTTTACACTATTTTGGTATTATTTATGTGTGAACAAAAAGTTGACCTAGTGCTTTAATACTTCTACATTATGTATGGGTCAGTGGACAGTATTTTACATCTGCCGTAAACCAAATGAACCCCTAGTACTGAAGCTTTTTCACAACAGCCCGATTAGGAAATATCGTCAGTGCTTATCTTTTATAGACGGAAAAAAATAGCCTCCACAAATCAATCTATCAGTGACATGCTCCTCCATCTGGATTTGTTCTATCGCCGCAGTCCACACAGGGATATCATTCAAAGAAATGTATCTCAACAACAAGGTTTGCAGCTTTCACTGTAGCTGGCATGTGGTTCCAGGGAAAAAAAAGCAGTGCATGTTGCTTTACAAGACAAGTGGAAGAGTTCAGGTTTGAGGCTTTGGGGTGAGTGTTGCGGACTTTGAAACCGCCTTCTTTTGATTCACACATGGCACAATATGCAATTTGCTACCAACTTTTCTTTATTTGATGACTTTTAAATCCTATGCATGAGATCGAGAGCCTTAACTCTCTAGAGGCATTTTAAATAAAGGCATGCTTTAGATATTTACATGCAGATGAGCTACCGCTTTAGTGTTGCCTGTTTCTTGAAAGCATCACTTTCCATCTCCAAAGTGCCGTAAATCCTCTGAACTCTCTCAAGGCCAAGTCCAAAGTCAACACAGCGGCAGGCTTAGTCGAGTGTGTCATGTTCTCGTTGTAGTGATTGAGAGACGTGGATCTGTTTTTGAACAACATTTTCCCTCACGGAGGACTGTGTTAGTCACCTATAAATCAGCCATATTGCCCCGAGTGATGGAAAGCCATAGCTAGGCCCGGGCCATTATGAGTTATATGCGACGTAATGAATGTAGCAGAGGGTGAAACAAAGGGCATAACGTGTATCAAGCTGTTATTTCCCTCACCAGGTTTCTCTGTGGTTTTAGGACAAATACATTTGAAGGTCAAGGCGGCTATTTACCTCTGCAGATGTGGTACTGGCAGCAAGATGTCATAACTTTTTGAGAAGAATCAAAACAAGGTCATGAAGCTCACACAAGGCATGCTCTGTTATTCTTTTTGCCTGTTTTATTGTTATCGGTGCAGTTTTGAAAGGATTAAATGGCTTAGCTAACCCCCTTCCCCCTTCATATTTCATGATCCTGTTGTGTACTGATCTGCATGACCGATTTTACCCATTTAAACCAGGTTAGAAGTTCACCACAGGCAAGTCTTTTGTATTTTCCGGACGACAAGCCATTCACCTATAGCGATGGGCCCCCTCTCTCCTGCACAGTGGACCCAGAAAAGGCGTTTCCACTTCCGAGCACTTTCCAATAGATCCCCAAAGGCTTTCTACATTTCTACTAGGCTTGATGAGTCAAATTACAATTGTTTGAACACATTTTGCTAACATTTGGGGCACATATAGTGAAGTAGTAGAAAACTAAATTAGTTTTCTGTCCCTGTTTTGAAATATTCTCTTGGCTAACTGATCAAAGAGAACAATAAATGAAGGGATGGCTACTTTCTGTATAAACGTTTCTCAGGATGTCCTGCTTACACACTGGCTTAATATCGTCTGCCGTTGAATCAAACTCTCTAATTGTAGAAACAGTATATTCAAAAAGATTGAGAGAAAATAAATAAGTCTCACTTAGTTGATCAGGACAAATTGTTTCAAGGTTGAAACTGAAGGTTCTGACAATAATGCTGCTTCCATACTTCATATAGATATAGGCTTAAGTCTTGCTTATATGGTCATTCTTATGCAAATGAGTCTCATAGAATATAATTAGTCTCCAGTCCTCTGATTTCTTGCAAGCACTGATGTGAATTATTATTCTCTTGGGCTTGGGAATAGCACAAAGAATGCCCTTTCCGCCTCTTAGTACCCAATATTAATACAACATTAACTTGAAGAAATAAGTTAAAATAGATTGCATGCTCTCTTTTACTTTTCACGTCAATCTTACTTGAAACCTGAACATATGTGCAACATCAAACAATTGCATTTGCTTTTGACTTGTATTTTGTGCTGGCACATCAAGCCTAGCCTGAAAGCCCGGGTTACATAACTGCGCCTGCAGAGTCTCACCATGTTTGTAGGGCTTTCTAACGTGGAGGCACTACACTGCTACTATTGTGCACAGGCTGTCATCGTCAGTGCTGCAAAAATCACTTAATAGTGTCATTTACAAATAGTTTACCTTTCAAACTTGGAAAAAGGCATATCGTCTTGACTTTTTTCCAAAACGGCCCCGGAGTGCGGTTGTGTTAATGCATGAGAGAGTAGAGCGTGCGTCTCGGCTAAAAGTGACTCATGCGTATCAATGTGCAGGCTGTTGAGAGGCTCACAACTGCAATGTCCTGGACAAAATGCAGAGGACAAGGACATACTACCTGCTGCAGCGGCATCATCGTGTTTAAAATATCTATTCACCAGAACATGAGGAATATACCTGCAGATTTCAGTTTTGATCTCATTTCTGACAGCCATACAAGTTATCTAGACTTGGGACCGGTAAAAACCTGCCTTGGCTCGTGAAACAGCGTGGCGTCACCAAGGAAAAGAATTGTATGATTACCGTTCAGTGTTTAACCCTAGATCTTTCTACAGACTCTCACAAAAGTTATTTTTATACAAGTGATATCTGATGAAGAAAATAGGGTTTGGCAGCGAAGCGATCACAGCGGCCAATGGCTTGTGAACGGGTCACAGGCATTGTTTTTGTTAAGGATCTTGATTTACAGTTTACTCTTCAATACGCAGTGTTGTTCTCAAATGAAATCACCTTTTTTCCCCCCGAATTGTAAAGTTTGCGGTTTCACAGAGTCGAAAAACTGAAACACTACCTTTATGTTGTGTTTGGAAGGCGATGCAGCATAAATGCTTTCCAGTAAGTCTCTCCGTACTGACCCGCTGACCAAGGGGCGCGATCGAGTTCAATGTTGAATTTTTCCTGACTTATCTTAACGTACATAACACCAATGGGACTCGCTGACTTGTAACCATTGGCTGCTCGTGTGCATCTGTTGTTCCGCATTGACGCTTAGGAACACACTTTCATTCATTCATCGGTGCACATGGAGAGATGAAATGTGTCTAGCTCAAGGCCTATAGGCTGTAATGTCTCCGGTCGAGAAGCTTTTAGATTTGGGTAAAGCCTAACCCGGAGAAAGGCAGGGGTTAAGAGGTTAAAAATTTGTTAGGAATGGAATGGAAGCCTTTTTGTTTATCCCGTTTTATGGAGCTACAGAAAGGTCCTGAGACCAAATACTCATTCTCTTATCATACCTATTAGCAAGAGAAGATATGTAGTGGGGGCAATTTGAGTGTCAAACAAGTCTAATGAAGTTGTCTGGACGCTAAAACACAGCTAGCGGAATACCAAAGTGGAGATTTATGAATTTACTTAGCACTTATCTTTTCACTTCTTGCGCAGCAGGTTTATCCCTAAATTATCAATTACCTTCTTATCGTGACCCTCTTCCCTCTAAGTGGAGCAGTCATTTGTCATGCTGCAGGCCCTCAGCGCCGGGGCAGACTGAAAGCCCTATCAGAGCGTGGGGAGTTGAGGCTTGACTTGGCTCCGCTGCAGTGTGCTATAAAAGAAACAGTGACAGAGCACTCCTGATGCATTCGCTGACTTCCAGGAAAGTTGGACAGGGTTTTACAAGGCGCGTGGGAGTGTACAACAGCCAGTA
Source organism: Proterorhinus semilunaris (assembly GCA_021464625.1). Classification (NCBI taxonomy): domain Eukaryota; kingdom Metazoa; phylum Chordata; class Actinopteri; order Gobiiformes; family Gobiidae; genus Proterorhinus; species Proterorhinus semilunaris. Next base: position 21,334,308 of record CM038356.1, on the reverse strand, counting down.
ATTAGACAGTGTAAAAACCCACAGCCTCCACCAGCCACACAGCCACTAAAGAAGAGCGAAATAAATTGTATTATACTGTACTTTCTAACTTTCTAAACCAAAGGCCATTATTGTGGGTACATTACTAAAAACCTTTGGGACGATGTTTCATATTGGTATTCGTACATCAACATTTCGGGTGTTGAAATAGAGATATAGATCTATAGTATTAAACTCAATCATGACCAAAACAAGACCAAAATGGAGCTGAAATATCTCAATTATGCCTAAAACTTAACTTTTGCATCATTTTTAATCAGTTGTTCTTCCCAGCATTGTAAAAGTAGCTTTTCTTTCCACCATCCTTTATTTGGTAAAATCTTAGTTGCCATCCCAATACACTAAACATTGTCCTGTTGTGAAGATAATGTTCCTTGAAATTAGCGGTTTTCTTTTTTGTTTAGTTTTTGTTTTCCACCACTTTAAAGCAGTACTAAGTAACGTGTTTACCTTAATAAATCCTCTCTGTAGTCCCTCTGGGGGTAATACAAGTGTTAATGGGATGATTGGAGGGTCTTTCATCTCCCCCTGGTGTCTCTGGCCAGAAAACCATGCTCGCAACTTGACTGCCACCGGGTCGGAGCAACCAATACACACGAATAGAACCACGGAGAAGAAGCTAACCGGCTAACGCGCAAAGCTAACTGCGGGCTAGCGCCACTTTAAACAGTATTTACAGCCAAGTTTGAGTGAAAAAAAATATTTCCATTGTATAACTGGATGTACAGCATCCCTCTCTCCCTTCACCTTTTCTGTTAGCGTAGTATTTACTCTCCAAGACATTTAATAAGTTAGAAAATCGTAACTTGCTATGACACCTGCAGTTGCGCTTATGGCCTCTAGGGGCAAGAGTTACTTAGTACTGCTTTAATTTCAGGATTATATTTCTTTGACTTTCATGTTCTCATATTACACTGCAAAAGGTAATCTTGAAATAAGTGAAACATTCTTGAAATAAGTAACTTTGGCCTTGAGAGTCCAATTTCAATAAATCTGTCCATGGGGCAAGATATTTACACGCCGTCCATCCATTTTCTTCCACTTGTCCATTGCCGGGTTGTGGGGGCAGCTGTTGGAGCTGCCCAGATCACATAGCACCAGCTTCTTATGGCTCCTCCTAAAGGAAGATATTTACACTTTAAATTAAAATAAAACAAATCACTGCACTCAAAAATTCTTCATTTATTTGAAATAAAATTCAGAGGTAAATATCATGCCCCACGGAAAGATTTCTTGAAATTAGACTCTTAAATCAAGACAAAGTTACTCAAAATTTGACTTATTTTGCAGTGTATTTATGTTGACTATTGTAAAGCTCTATATCAGGGTCTATACTGGGTCTTGTGTATTGAAGAGACTGCAATAGAATGGAAACAGGAAGTGCACATCTGTGGTCTGACCATGTCTCCCTCTTGCTCTTCCCACAGATCCTTTCCCGCTCCGACTGGGACCACAAGAGAGGCTCCCGAGGATCACAGGTTAGCCGTGTTCACATAAGAACAAACTCACTCCCAAATAATCTCCAAACACGAGCTGAAAAGACTGAACAAAACACCAACACTATGTGAAGTAGTAATTCTCAAATTGGGGCTCAAACTCCGTGGTTAAATTATCTAATCTCGAGATTTGTTTGCACCGAGAAAAATTCCTAGTTTGTGAACCCTGTTCTGAAACAATGGCAATAAAACCTATTCTGATTCTGATTCTGATTAGGTCTATACAGCTAATCGCAATCAAATCGAAATTGCAAAATGTCAAGAATAAAACCAGAGGGGCTCATTGTGTTCATATGTCAGGAGTATAGAATAGATTCTTTGGCCACTTTTTTCTTTCACCTTCAGTATTATAACCTCTGGTGTTTGTATCAGGTCAATTCTTAAGTATAGGTGTACTTAATAATGTGGCCAGTGTTCTGCTCCAGTTGTAATGTTGGAAAAGTGGACAAAAGGTGCTCCAGTCATTACAGTCCAAAGGCTTTGGAACACCAGTCTGCAGATTAGGGGCTCGACCTTTAGAGGTCACCTGTATTTCCTCTGTGGACTTGTGTGTAGGAGCTGATGTGCTGAGACACTGAGGTGAGGACAAACTAACAATACCCCTGGTGCTTGTCTACACAGCGTATAGTACAGTGCTCTGCTATCAGGAGGATTTCCTTCAAAAGAATACATGCTGCTATTCGGCTGACAGCGTTCACATGGGCCACAAATTACACGCTGTGAGAAATCAAAACGGCTTTAGTGGTGTACTTTACTGGGATTAGTGGAAATTTGGATTTGGTTTGGTAACATTTTAACATTCCAGTTTCTCAATTTCGTCTATCTGTTGGCCTTTCCTCTCTGCTGCTTTCTCATGAGCAGTGATTCGTGTCATCGATTTGGCCAGGTCTTTCTACTGGACTCTCCTGGTTTCTTTTTGAAAGGTGCGCTCAAATTAGAACTGTGTGCTAAAGATGGTCCTCTGAGAGATTATTGGGGGGGGGGGGGGGGGGGGGGAATATTGCTGTTGGTAACCTTTCCATTGTTTTCACATGTTTTTTTTACATGCAGCAGGTCTAAAGTAATTTCAATATAATAACGTTCCAACTGAGTAATAGAAGCCAATGTTCTCTTTTTGTTGGGTGTGAATTAATGGCAGGCCGTACCAGGAGGAACATTTGAGTTAATCCACAAAAAGAACAACATTTCAAATACTGAAGTTTATTTACATTTTAATGTCCAGTCCTTGACAAGCACCTGTTTTCTTCAGGTTCTATGAAACCCTTAAAAGTGCTTGCCTTCATGTTTTTAGTACATTCGGTGTTATAGTTGTAGGTGGTGGACATAAAAAAATCCCCAGCATTTTTGCAATATCTTCGCTTTCCTTTTTCCCTAACATTTTTTTGTAGTCCGACTTCTACAATTGCCCTTTTCTTCTCTAATCTCCCAGCCGGGTAATGGTCCAAAACCAATGTGTATTCAAGTCAAATGCAAATATTTAAACAGATTTTTTTCCATACATAACTTCGCTGTCAATCGCTAAGCTAAAACATCCAGCGCTAAGCTTCGGACACGAGGGAAAGTGAAATGTGCTTTTGGAAACTAGGCCTGCTAATGTGTCCGTGTTGGCACAGAATGGTACACGGTGTAGATCATTCTAAATGTTCTTTCGGGGTGGAGAGAGGGAGAGATTTACATTCCCTGCCTACGAGGTATCACGGCTTATACGAGGGGCTTGCAGCTCCTCTGAACGACGGCACGGGCCAAGGGGAAAGTAGCCACAGGTCGAGTGGACGGTGCCAACACAAGCCGTAGCTGCTTAGACGTTTTGTCAGTCTCGGGATTATTGCAGGATTCCACTGACGAATGCGCTGCAGTAATGTAAACAACGCAGACCGGACTGACCGCTGGGGCCTAATCGCAGCCTAATCAATCAATGGTCGAGTACTTGGTCATTCACAAGAAAATGACCAAGTAACCAGGGAGTATTTATTCAATTCATTTTTTGCTTTGTTTTGTTGAGTAAGTAAGTGATTTATTTGTCATTGTACAAGAGTACAACGAAATTGTGTTCAGGTGTTAGTCCTGAGCCACTGCAACCGAGCTGCACCGCCATTTTGGGCCAACCTGACCAGTATATTTTTGGAGGAACTGTAGCACCCGGAAGAAACCTGGCTGGCTGCTTTCAGTGCTCCTCTGATCCCCTGAAACGGTGCACTACCTCCTGGGTTTGTCCCTGTTTCAGAGCGTGGTGTCCTGCACTGGTCAGCTCCTCTACCTCCTCTTCCTCCTGCGCAGCTCCCTCCGCTCCACAACAGTCTTTAACCATCTTCTGGGAAGAGCTTAGCAGTGTATCTGTTTTATACTCCAGTGAACATCCATTAGCCAGAACAATAGTAGGGATAGAAGGCTTGCGTGGCTTTGCTGTGAGTCTTGCCCGGATACCTCCTCGTTTGTCCCTTTTTTGTTTCCTGTAGCCCCTCTTGTGATACCTCCACTGTGCTGCAGGTGTGGGGGCTCTTGGTGCCTCTTCAGTGTCTCAGAAGAAGAAATGTGTAGCTCTCAAATGAGTTTAGCCGATAAGCTAGCTTTTTGTTTACTTTTAATAAGCTGCTTTCTTCAGGGCCATCATGGACCCTTTGCAGTAAAAAAAAAAAATCCACCGAACCCCACAGACACACGGCAAAGACGTACAAAAGTATCCACTAAAACAATGTGGAACACAGAAACCACAAATGCAATTCTCAGAAAAATGCAAAAAAAAAATGCAGCTGTACCAGAGAGAGGGAGGTTGCCTGCCGTCTACACGTTGTCAATTTGAATCATTTTGTTTGTACGCTTTACCTTGAAAGCCATTTTATACCCCAATATCAGTATTTTTTTCACAATACGTAAGCATGGTTTTGAATTCAAATGTCAGTCCATTCCCACAAGAATACGTCTTTTCTCACATGTTCATGTTTATAAACTATTTTGCGATGTGTGATGGAATACCTTAGCGTGGTACCTTTACTTTGAAGACAACATCTGACATTTAGATTGGGTTGTATTTATAGACGTGTCATTTTTACCCACTGTGATCGCCGACCGCTCCGCAGGGCTCATGACAAATATATGTTTAACAAATGTCGGGTTCCCACCGGGAGCTAACCGTGATGTATGTATTGTTTTGTCACAAATAGTGTAGGTCTTATTTATCTGACCACAGTATTCTACAGTACACTGTCCTTGCGTTTCTCTGTCACTTTACCACTGCAACATTTGGTCAGATGATTTCTAATATCAGTTTTCACTGCAAAATGCTTTCATGGAAACATTAGCATTAGTGTGTGGTGTAATTTAACAGCGACGGTGCATCTTCACGTCCCTGGCTGCACTTCCACTAATCCACTCTGTCCTTAAACTCACTGCTGAAACACAAAACTGCGGGGTTATGATTTTTTCAAGCCTGCAGTGTCAATCATGTCAAATTAAGGAAATACTGTATATTACACACTTTTGATGTTTTCTCCTCATTCTTCTCGCTCAGCTTCTTCCTGGCTGCCATATAACTCACCACATGTAGCTGAAATTGCTTACTTTATTGAAACGTATTTACAAAGACTATCAAATAACTCTTCTCCAGTAAATCCTCTAGGGCATTTTCCAACTTTTTTGGACCACCGTTTTTTCTCTCAAATATATCTTCTATGTTGCACAACCTTTTAGAAAGCCCCAACACATAACAGGGTTTTTTGTTTTTATAAGTTTGATTTTGGATCAATAGTGTTAGAGAATGTTCTAGCCCCTGCACAGCGTGTCAAGAATACTTCTCGTGCTGCCCATTGTTGGCATTTCTTTTTGATAACTCCATCTATGCCCAACGTCATCTTAGGGTGCTATTTGCCCCTGACAAACGCTTATCTGTTTTCCTTGGCATAACAAAGCCTTACAGAGGCCTTCTGCCACACATGAATCAATGTGCTTTGGCCAAGTGGTCTTTGACAAGCCTAACCGGCTCTCTTTCGACGCCACCTCTAGGACTATTTAAACCGTCATCTGTGGAAGCATAGTTAGACTTGAATGACCAATAGCACCACAATGTGTTGAGAGTTCACGTCTCCGGGTCCCATACTGATGCTAAATAAACGTCTTCTGTATTAAACATCCAGCGTCTCCTCTCTTTGCAACGCTACATTAGAACTTCTTCGGAGAACATTAAATATCTCCAACAAACAACAGGTGTGTGCAGGAAATGGGCACAAAAGTATGTGACCTCATTGTCTTTATATTAACCAGCTTTACTACTACTTTTTGCAATTTAATCACAAATATAAAAGGTACAATAAAAGCTGTAATGTAATAAATTAAATTAATTTACAAAAAGCTCACGCTGGGATTGCCAATTTGCTTTTGACTTTGTATCAATTATGGTTTATTGTGGTTTACCACACTATTTTCTGCAGCAGTATATCACACTCAGAAATTGGTTTTGCATGATAGGCCTACTTAATGAACTCAGTCCTCATGATGTTTTAAATAGTTTCAAAGCATTAAGAATAACATTCTGACAATGGCACAATTTAAAATGGCATGGATCAAGATGTAGGTCAATGAGATGAACAGTCTTCTTTGACGAAGGTACGGATCGTTATATCAGTATAACAGTTGCCTCAAAGCAGTTCACAGACCAAACCAGACAAATAAATATGCAGATTATAGAAAACAACATCCCCTGTCCTTAGACCCTCCATTGGGGTAAGAGGAAAACAACTGTGGGAAAATAGTGTAGGAAAACCAGAGGAGGACGGACAGGCTGTGACATATTGTAAGATTTGTTCTGGGTTATTATTAGGAATAATTTAATAGTCTCCTTTGGAGGCCTTTTAAATGTCAAAGTTTTATGGTTGTTGTTTTTAACGGTCATAAATTTGGTTAAATACAAAGTAAGAAATGATCTTTACAGAGTAAGGAAAAAAAGTCCTTTTTTTCTTCGATATTCCAAAATGGCTTACATTTAATGTTTAATGTTACATCAAATTCCAGGCCCATGCGGTCAATTGTATGTATTGGTAAAACATTTGAACTTATCACTTTAATGTTATTAATGACTGAAATTAAAATATTACAGAAACATACAATATCAAATGCATAAAGAATATTTAATTTGATAAATGTTGCTGTTATAATTATTAGTGGGGGATATTTGCAAAATACTATTCCAGCCAAATCCTTCAATCTACCAGCACTAGCTGCATGATCTACTGGTAGATCATTGTCTCCTGGCTGAGCACGCCTGGTATCGGCCCATGTACACTCTAATCCCAGTCATCCGTACAGTGCGTAAACCTGTCGGCCCGGAGCTGTACATACAGAGCATATGTGTCTGTGAAAAGCTCCCCAGTGTTAGTGCTGATGGCTAGTTTGTTTTCCCTGGCCCACACCAGCGTTTACATGAACTGAACTCCGCCGTTAATCTATGGTTTGTCTATTGACTAACTGTTCCAAGCTGCTTTCACATGGCCAGTCAGTGCCATTGATCATGTTAGCCGTTGTTATTTACAGTGAAACGTCATAACAGATCAGGCACACGTGGCTAAGTGTGTGAGTTAGCTTATTGGCCAACAGAAAAACGATTCATTGACGGTACAAGTCAGACGGGAGATCTCTGCGTGCCGGTTATGAGGACAGATCATAGTATTTGAAATGTCCTGCTCCGTTGTGTGGTTAGTGTCAAGTTGCTATATCTCGAGTGCACAGTGACACAGTGGTTATCTCTTCGGCCTATTCATATAAAGATTCTAGATTCTCTGGGTACTCAGACTTCTTCCCAGTCTGTCAGGTGCACCTGCATGTGTCTGTCACCAAATACCCTATTGACCAGGATGTATCTCACCAAAGTTGCTACAGTACGCTCAAATTACCAGCACCCCAATGTGAAAAAAGGGAATTACTTTGCTTTTGTAAATGTAATGCCTTACTTTTACACTCAAAGCGTACTTTTACACTCATCTATATTTGCCCTTCTTTTCCTTGCTCCTTTTCTGCATGTTTTTTGCTGCACCGTATTATTGAGAAGTACTAAGGGCTTTGAGTGGAAGTAGCTGAGGTCCGATTCCAGCCTCCTTTCCATTTCACACAGTTTGTGCATAATAGTCATCACTGATGCTGGGAATGTTCTATTTAAACATGACATAAACATTATTTTATATTGTTATGGCTACGCTGTACCATTTTCTGATTTCCCTTTTTAAAGATATTGCTTGAAAAAGGGGTCTCATGTAAATCACTATGTCTGTGAAAGGGGCTATATCTATAAAAGTTATTCTTCTTGAAAAGCACACAAAAGAAGTGATCAAAGGGGGACATTTTTCTCCTGTCTGAACTGTTACTCCCTCATGACGGGTTCTTTTCGTCACTAAGTGTGACAGATGTTCTAATGAGCCGGAGTATGAGTCATGATCAGTTGGAAAAACTGTATCTTCACATGTAGTAGCTGAAAATAGGTGTCTATTTAACAGTGAAACATGAACTGCAAGTGATTTATGTTATGATTAGACTTTGATTCACAACCCCGGCTGGTTAAATCCTGGTTTAGACCAATTCAGAATCCCACAAGATTTGGGGGGGTTTCGGTCATTGCAAAACCAATTTCTTTTTAACTGGAACGGCATGCTTCTTTTAAATTTTTTCAAGGAACTAGATAGAAGTTGACTTTTTTTTTTTACTCGCCACTTCCACCTCAGGTCTTACGTGTAACTGCAGCCTCTATGTTAAGCTCGTGCATGACGATAGAGATAGTTTTTCGAGTGACAGTGCAGGCTTTTAGCGGCAGTTGTGGTGAAAATGGAAAATATATAATTTTAACATGTTTAAATTCTGTCCAGTCCCTTTAAGGCCACTCTTTGAACCTGTCCAAACCACTACATCAGTGTAAATGAGCTGAGAGACATAGGTTTATGTTCAACTGTGCATTAGTGAAGCATACAGGAACAAAAAGAGGAAGAGGTCGATTGTGCTGAGGAAATGGGGGGGACAGAGACGCTTATCAGGAAGTGTTTAAAAGAGATTAGGCTGACCTGTGGCAGGTCATCTTTCATACTTATCAATGCCTGCACTCGTGTGGAAATGCCCCACGGAGATAGATTTTCACCCAAATTAATGGGACAGTCACATTATTGTCGCATAGATAACAGAAATCCAAACTTCTGTCATGTGAAAAGTGCCATAAATAAGATTCCCTTCCCTGATTTAATGTTTGTGTAGCCATTTGTTTTTCTTCTTGTAGATAATTCATTTGTCCACTGAAATTTTTGTTTAGTCTGTTTCTACTTGTTTTCACAAATTGTGTCCAGAAGAGTTCATAAACTCACAGAGCTTTTCCATTTGAGTAGGAAACACAATGTTGCAGCTCTGGTTAGTCTCATGGGTGTTGAACAGTGAAAGGTCTAACACACTGGGGCCGGCCTGGTGCCACTACAGGCCAGTGTAAACAGCATCATTCTCAGTCTTGGCAGGAGCTGTCAGAGAGACGCGGATGTGGAAGAAAACAAATCAGATAACATTCTTTTGGGAGAGTTGAACTGTGAGGGTATTACATAAACTGGCAGCTGAGGCCAAAGCAGGTAGATTCGTCTTGGCCATGGTTCTCAAACTAAATAATAGGGTTGAGAACCACTGTTCTAGGGCCCCAGTGATTAAGAGCAGGTTATGAACCTTTCACTCTGAGCTTTGTAAACAGGAACAGCTCACTAACACACAGGTCCTTCGGTGGCTGTAGGTCTGAGGGGTCTGAAGGTCAGGAGGTTAGAGGTCATCGTCTACCGGAGACATGCTGCTTATGAAGCCGTGTACGTGGTATCTTCCAAGCAGCAGAGCAAGGCGTGTTGTTGTAATGATGTTTCCATGCATTTCAAACACTCACAGTAACTCCCTCTGGTTTTAAAACTATTGAAGCAACTATATAGAAAAATAAGTTTTCCCAAATCTTTTTGTGTGCTCTTTTTTAAAGTAATTTATTGTATGTAGTGTATGTTATTTTATTGTAAGTAGTTGAATGTAAAGCATGGTTTATTAGTTCACACGTTTACTGTGTAACAGTATTGTGTAATCATATTGGGATGAATGAAATAATTAGTTGGTATTAAATGAGTAATTATTGAATTACTTATTTAGTAATATACATTTCATATAGAATATATAGAGCAAGTTTCATCACTCAAGCAGAGCAGGCATTACATTAAAATGAACTTTAGTTTTTGATGAAAACCTACTTTATAAGATGTCCTCAAGTGACGTCACTTCGAGTGGTTGAAACATTTTGGAAATCCCATAATCACCGCCTTTTGCTGTCTAATATTTAATCGACTAATCAAAAAATACTAATCAGATTAAAGGATTAACAGAATAATTGTTGCAGCCACAAATCTGTGTCAGGGCCTCACTCACTTGGCACATGAATCTAACTGATAAATAGTAATCTCTGAAATATGGTAATACCTCACTCACAACAAGAATGTGTTATATGTTGTATACACGCCTACAACACAAGTAAATGGCACACTAAAACTCCCATGTAATGCTTTAATGCTCAGGGCTTCTTTGGTTCATCAAACTCTCCCTTACCTCTTACTGTGTGTTTCCAGTCCTCCGGCACCACAGTCCTGGTGGACATCGCGGTGATGGGTGAAGCTCATGGACTCATCTCTGATCTGTTAGCAGACCCCTCTCTGCCCCCAAACACCTGCTCATCTCTGAAGGCTGTGAGCAACCTGCTGACCACCCAACTCACCTTCCAACCGCTGCACCGGCCACGCCACGCACCCCTGATCAACCCCAGCGACGCCTACACCTGCTCCGACTCAGAGGACGTGCCCGAGAAGGGGGAGAAGACATCCATACACAAGGTAGGTCATTGGTATCCCCTGACAGGTTACGATGATGCTGCTTTTGAGTGTAAGTTGGCTCCTGATGCAGATAATGGATGGAGATACAATATCTGCAAATCACTGTAGGGCGCCTTGCACTGGCCGCTAACTCATAGGAAAGGCCCAACGAAAGCCGAGACAGAGTTGTGTTGTCCACTTATCGAGGGCCAAATGATTTATACACGACGGGCTTACGCACACATGTTAATCTTTTAGGCCATGTTTCGGCTAATGACCGCTTCCTGTGCTCTAAGCTTTTAGCATCAGCCGGAGAAGGCCTGTATTTTCATAGAAGTGAGTGAAGAAAAATAGAACGCGTCTGGAGTTTGCAGCTCCGTTCTCTCTTTCATAGCCCCAGCTGTGTCAACATGACAGATGTGCACTGCCAGACAGTGTGTGGAAGAGACGCGCTCCAAGGAAGGTGGGTTTATCTCAAAGAGCAACACGTCCATGGAGCCTTGTCGCTGCATGGATCCAATTAGCCTGACAGAGTTATTTTACAGTTCGAAGAATGTCCTCTTTGGATTTTAAAAAAGCCGCTGATGGCCTTTAAGCAAATGACATGTCTGACAGGCGTATTTTTACGTGGTCTTGGCTTTGAAAGGGAAGCTTGAATAAACTGCCCATGGAGCGGTCAGTCTGCTGTACCTGTTACATTTGTCTCGGTGTTTCACATGCTAAAATGTATGTTCTTTTTTGTTGTTTTTATGGAATATAAAACTCTGTCTCATTGAAAATCTAGTGTAAAAAGTTTTTCAGAGATACTGAGTCATTATGTATTCGGGACAGTGCATGTTAATGAACATAAGAAACATGCATGTGAACTCCCCATGCTGAACTGTAGCCATGGGCTTATTGTCGACATGTTATCCTCTAGTCTAGATGGTCGCCCTATTGGACATGTTTATAGTGGAAGGCTGAACTGGAGCCCCTGGAAGAACCCTGCGCAGTATATTTGAGCTCGCAACACTTTTGATGGTATTTGAACTATTTCTAATCTCAATTTATGTGTTTGGTTTTGCATTTACAGCAGACCACTTCCTGTGTGAACGTCAACTAGCCCTGAGCTGACTCCTATGTGACCTGAAAGAACAACAAACACTTTACAAGCCCCATGCTGTCACAACAACTGTCAACATTTATTAACAGTGTGATACCGCCACGGGAAAAAAAAATCATATACTCACAAAGTTTCACATGTTTTACAGTAATATAGGAAATAGATCTTGGGACTGTAGAGGTTTTTGGTTGCTGCAAGTTTTCTCAGCTACTACTTTCAATTAGAAACACACTGACCACAAGTCAGTCCTGTGATGCGCATTAACTGCCAGACAACCCCTCACTCTCACCGATCTCTCTCTCACACTCACCCAATGTTTGTAGTATTGGTATTGTCGTCACAGACCAGGTTCTTTCAGAGCAGAGAAAAACAGATCTAACCATGACAGATGTAGACAGAGACATCCCCTGCATCATTTATTTCTCTCTGGGCAGATGAAGCCAAACAACTGTCTCATCTAAGTGATGGATTTGACACATGACTAAGTTAAGTGGTAAACACAAACTTCTTTTCGCAGGTGGGGCGCTGAGTGCTTTAATCCAAACACTCTCCCTGGGCTGTTGCATCACACTCGTATGATAGTCAGTAAGCAGAGATGGACTCACACATTTTTCATATCATTTTATCTGTTAAGCGTCTAAGGCGTAGTCTCCACCCGGGGCTCCTCAGAAGGATCTCCTCCACATGGACCACCACCACCTCCGCCACTGGTCTCCCCACCATCGAGCCCGGCCCAGTCAGGAGGGACCGCAGCGCCAGCATAAAGCCCTACCATGAAACACTTACATGCAGGTATCCAGCGCTCCTTATACAAGCACTTTGCATTTTTCTAGCAACTATGAGCTCTAGGTGGGGTGCACGACAATGTATAGTAGCTGATGCTGTCAATGACCTAAAATACCCCAGTTCATTTGGATTTAACTTTAATTAACACATGCATGATTCCCTTATACATGCCTTTCAGTCATGTGACTTTTGTTGTTATGGCGGCCATTTTGAATACCAAAGTATAATTATGCAGTACTAGTAAGAATATTTGTACTCAGGATATAAATGTAAATGTACAACTGATTGACAGTGGCATTTTTATGTACTCGTAATCATTGCTCAAGAAGATAACAGATAAAATACAGCCCCAGAGATGCACGTTTATGTGAAGAAACCAGTGAGTCAGTGTTTAAGATGCTCAGGACATTAGCATGCTACCGGTTAGCATTTAGCATCAACAGCTCAGCTCTGACCTCTCCAAGAGAAAGCCCTGAACTACACTCCAAACATCTAGCCTTGGATACAACATATGACAGGTCAGAGCTGAGCTATTACTGTAGTATTTCCTCAGTGTGAGCCACACATGTGTTTATCGTGTTGAAGCCATTGACAGTTGCTAACCGGTAGCATGTTAACGTCTTGAGCAGCTTAAACACTGACTCACTGGTTTCTTCACATAAACGTGCATCTCTGGGGCTGTGTTTTATCTGTTATCTTCTTGAGCAATGATTACGAGTACATAAAAATGCCACTGTCAATCAGTTGTCTTACATTTATATCCTGAGTACAAATATTCTTACTAGTTCTAATATTCTTACTAGACTGAGACTCTGTCGACATGACAAACTGTAAAAATCACTGAGAAAGGTTTTCTGTTTCCCCTTTGATGAGTTAATTTAGTCTGAGGAGTGAAGCAGATCTTTAGTAAATCCTGCTGTAGCTCGACAGGCAGAGCTGCTACGTCTGTGCTGGTTTCTTCACATAAACATGCGCTCTCTGGGGCTGTTTTTCTTTTACTGTTATCTGTCATTGGAAACGCATGTATAGAAATTGTAGTTGACCAGCCATAGAAATGACTCCACATTGTTCCACTAACCAAGCTAATCATCATAGAAAGCTAACAATCCTGTTTACTTTGGTAGTTTCTTCTTCTACTGCTGAAGTGCTGCCATACTGTACTGTTCTGAGCAGTTCTATGCTCATTGTGTTCATCACGGCATCATTGATAATGTGGCTCCCATTAGGTGAAACTGAAAACTTGTATTTGCTTTGTCATCCCCACTGCAGAAGTATCTCTAGATCACCAGCCCTGCCAACCTTGTCTCAATCACTGCTGTATTACCCTCATAGTTTGTATTTCACATTTTTATTTGCAACTGAAATATCAATACTGAGGCAACCAAAATAATGTTTTTAAGCCTCATTTATGTCCACTTTAAAGGGTAGAACAAGCCTAGCGTTTTTGTGCAACAAGCCAATGGACCATGCAAGTCTGGCTTTACTTCCATTGTAGGGGATTTAATGACTTCAGATGATGGAGGTCATAGATAGGGTTAATGAAAGAGAGATGTCAGCAGAAACTCCGCAACATCCTTTCTGATAGCTGCCTACCATTATCAGAGAGACGACTGATTGGAGGGCAGCTTGAATGAAAGAAGTAAGAAAGGGAAAGGGAAGTGAATAATGCTGAATGGTGCAGGTTCTCATTTCTCTTTACTTCCCACAAAACGTAGCGTTCTACCTCAATGATTCTGTCTCACTGTGGCGTCTTGCATTGTCTGTTGTGACAGCGGTGGAAAAAGGTCTAGTAGATGCCATAAGGTGAGCTCCTTTGAAGCCCGCTTAAGTCAGAAACATCCGTCTTGAGCTTATGAGGCAGTTCCCACTTCCCAGCAGTGCGCCCGGGTTTTTACATCAGTGTGAGGGAGCAGTAATAGTTTGGAATAGGCTGTGTGCGTGCGTATGTGCCAGAGTGGAAATATGGCCCTGAGCTAAACGCATTAACCTGAATAACTAAGACACTCTCCCAGCGCATTACTGCTGCAGATAGCACCGAATTACAGCACCACTGATTCCTATCACCTCCATGGCAGACGTATGCTTTTGTATTTTTAGCTCCATTATACGCTGTGTATAAATAGTGGAAACTTTGAGTCAGTTTCTGTGCAAAGTGCAATTAGTTTGACGATGGATGAAACAAATGGTATAAAAATGTCAAAAACGTAGAAATTGTGGTTTCCATGGACTTTAAAACAATAAGCAACTTTAGACTGTCATCAAAGTGCAGTTATCTAAAGGGTTCATTATCCTAAGAAGTACCCCTCTATTTATAGAGAGTTTTATAGCGATTTATGCAAAGTACAGAATGCTGGCGTATGTTTGCTTGGGCAATTCCAGAGGATGGATAGAATAGTATATAATGTTACATAATGTTAATGCCACTAACAACAGTTACAGCAATAAAGCATTGAAATTACTTTGTTGCCCCCTTTATGATCCCCATTTGCATATGCCTTGACCCATCAATTGTGAAGCCATTACTTTTTGTTTAACCACACAGTCATGGCAGGTCAGAGCTGCTGTTTTAACCTCAAAAGGACAAATACAGAGAAGCTCTCTTGCCTGTGACGGCACAATGAACAGCATCACTGTGAGCCTTTTATTTTACCATTCAATCACTGAGGTCTTGTATCTAGAGTAAACACATCTGTTAATTTAATAGCCTGATTACAATGTGCACTCTTTGGATGTAATTTACAGTGATCCGTTCATAGCATTCCACACGATTAGTTTGAAATTGCTGTGACGTTTTGTTTGGATAAAATTAAACAGCGCACATTTTTTGAGAAGTCTCCAGAAACGTAGCTTTCGAGAAGTCTGGTCCTTGTGTTCATGAATATGAATAATTTTATATTTTTATGTGGTTTTATTATGACGGCTGTTTGGGTTCCAATGACAAGGTTGAGACTTTAATATGGTCGTAGTTGTTTGATTTTTTTTCCACGTTTGCAAGTGTAGGGAAGTAGCTAAGTGCAGTGGCTCATGTGATAGAGCGGTCGAATATTTGACACCACCAAATGTTTTTGTTTATCATAATGGATTCTCTGTTTCCCCGGGTTACTAGCACGGTTTGGCATATGTCTGAAAATGAAGACTTGGATCTATTCCATCCATCCATTTTCTTCCACTTGTCCGTTGCCGGGTCGTGGGGGCAGCTGTTGGCGCTACCCAAATCACATAGCACCAGCCCCTATGGCTCCTCCTGCAGGTGGTGGGTCCACAGAAGGACGGCCTCATGGTTCTAACCGGGCCTGTTGGACTCTCATAAGGGCTTCTGACTTGGATCTATTAAGCGTGTTAATTATGATGTGACATGGTCTATTTACCAGCTAATAATGTGCAGATTCAGGCGAACAATAACAAAATGCTCCTTTTTTCAATGATACATTGTTATTCCACAGTAAATAAAGGCAAAAGTTTGTATTATTATGACTAATTACAATAATTGAATGCGTACGGTGCAGATATGAGGTCCATTCATCCGTGAAGGAGCGGTCTGTCAGAGTCTGTGTTGATGCTAAAGCTAATTATCAAATCCAGTCCAGTCCAAGTGCTGCTGTAAAAACATGTGTCTCCGCCTCGACAGTGAGAGGCCAAACAGGACAATATGAATATACTCTACTTAGTGTAAACAATCAGGCTTATGGAAAGGTGCTCTGACCTTTATCATACACGTGCATAGAGCTGTACAATAAAACATAAAGTACAGTATTTATATTGCACTAATGTATGCCAGAGAAGCAGTTTGGGCAGAACAATTACTGAAATTGAATTTAAATAACAATTTTAAAGGTGGCAATTGGCAAAAGACTGCAATTATTTAAGTTACTCACTGCAAAGAATTACAAAATCCTATTCCTTTAGATACATAAACAGTACTGTGTAGAATTCAGACTTCAGCCATTTTTTGTATTTTGTTTCGCCCACCTTTCATTCCGCTGATCATTATGCATACTGATTTGTGTGGTTTAATATTTTTACCAATGTGTTTGAGTTGGTTGATTTTTTTAGTAATTAAACCTGAATCTTTTGCTAACAAGCAGCATGACTTCATCCACAGCTGCCATGTTGTTTACAGTAGTGAATAGCCCTGTTTGTTTGGTGTCTGGCTCCTGGACTGAACTGTGGCTTCTCTCTCTCTCTCTCTCTCTCTCTCTCTCTCTCTCTCTCTCTCTCTCTCTCTCTCTCTCTCTCTCTCTCTCTCTCTCTCTCTCTCTCTCTCTCTCTCTCTCTCTCTCTCTCTCTCTCTCTCTCTCTCTCTCTCTCTCTCTCTCTCTCTCTCTCTCTCTCTCTCTCTCTCTCTCTCTCTCTCTCTCTCTCTCTCTCTCTACTTTCGAACTACATTATATACGGTATCCTACTGCCGCTTAGAAAATCAGTTACTGCATGAACACAGAACACAGAAACGGTGCACTGTTGACTTGTTGGTGCAAATGAACATTGGACATTTCACACAAATCAATCTACTACACATCAGACTTTAGTGGCGAACATTAATCCCTCGCTCTGAATGGGCTTTGTGCTCTACGGGAAGTGCCGAGACAAGGCAAAAAGAGGCCAAAGTGGATGGGGCAGAATAAGGTTCATTTGTCCCTCTAGTGCTTATATTTTATTATTTCTTTTTCAATTCGGCTAGTGTCGTTTTTTCACACCTGACCGTTTTGACTGCTCACTTTCTGCATTGGTCAGAATTGACCATTTTAAGTTATGTAAGGCGAGTATACAATAGGGATGAATGCGATGGGAAAGCAGTAAAAAAAAACAAAAACATATGGTTTCAATTGTCTCCTTCGTCGAATCAGTAAAATCCTAATTAGGACATTAGGCTTCTTGATTCCACTCTGATTTTCCATCGTGTCAGCTCTCAGTCGGGAAAGAACATCACGCGCCTCAGACCAGGCTATCGACGTTTTATCAGCTAATCAGCCCCTCTCCACAAAATGTATGTTTGCTTCTTCAAGTCATCCTGTCCTTGCGCAGGGAGATTCCTGGAAGTTAAAATAATGGTTACTGTGTTTATCAAAGCTTGGCCGCTGTCCTCCTGGGCTTTGAACCAAAAGGTAATCTGTCATCCTGCTGACAGCGCTTGAGTGAAGAAACTGACTAAATTACAGCAAAGACGTAGACGAAGCGGCATCCAGACGTCACATGCTTTGAGATACGGAGGGGTATAATTCCCACAACTCCATAGAGCCAGATAGAGCCATTTAGTTTGGAACTTCCCAGCTTTTACAAACATGTCATTTTTTGCAGATGACATGTACAGATGCGCGTTAGTCCAGTACATACCTGGAAAACTGTCCTTACTTCTTTTACATAAAGGGGGGCCAGTACTCATGAGTAAGACAGACTAACTGTACTTTGGGTTTTCCTCTTTTCTGGCTGCTCTACATTTATGAAAACATCTGTGTTACAGCAGAAAAGAGCCACGCTTGACCCCTGGCTTCGATTCACATAGTAAAACCCAGACAAAAACACACTGGGTGGCACATGGATCCTTGCATTGCAGGTTAAACGTTTGGAGACAGACATAAAAAATAGTCACAAGTACCCTGCTTGTTACTGTGACTTCACCCTATTGTTTTACATATTGTAAATTTTTTTAAAAAGAAAGGGGGAATACGTGTGTAGTTGATGGACAGACTGCTAACGTGCAAATGAGCCAGCCTTATTTACATTATGCCCTGACGGCTCAATGTCAGTCTGCCTGGTATTTATGCTGCATAGGCAAAACTGCACCCTGTGAGCCAGTTTCTGCAGCTTGCAATACAAATGCACAAGTAGTAAGTAAAAGCATAAGTAAAAGTACTACTACTGCCTCCACTATACCTTATAGGCTAACCGGTCATGGTTGCTCATAGTGTTATTAGTAATGTGTGTGGAGTTACAGAACTACAAGTACGTTGGTCCACTTTTCAATCCTTAGTAATACTGTACTAACTGTGCATCGGGCCAAACTATCAAACCATTTGATATTCCACACCTGCTCCACATTACAGGCGGTGGGTCTGCGCTGGCTGCGAAAACACCAGCTCTTTGTGAAGGGCCCGGGACCATTAGTCGGCTGTGGGTCGGGCTCCGAAGTGTTGGGGCTACAATTTTATCAGACGAAGATAGACACACAACAGGCCTTTGTGCTCCCTCTGACACCGGCGCGCTCACTGCAGGCATTTCCTGTCCGTCGGCAGGTTTTACTGCATTTAAGTGGAGGCATTTTAATTGGAAACACCTCCAGCCGCCGCACTGGGGGGGGGGGGCACGTTGGACGCAGCGCCGAAAGCTCCCCACGGTGTCCCAAAGCTATTGACGCACCAAGCAGTAAAACATCATGTCTTTTGATTTATTGAGCCGACCAATGCCAGCTACTAAGAATGATTGAGTGAAGGATTGTAATTTTAAATAGACATTGTATTGTGAGAGCTGGAAAAGTTGGGGGCGGAGCTAAGAGTTTAAATACTCAGATACCTTCTTCTTATATGGTCTGAATACTGAAAAAAAAAAGATCAAGTCTTTTTATTATTTCGAGTCAATAGAACTCTTATTACTGTCACAATGAATGGAGGCACCACATTGAAAAGCGTGCTAAGTGTTGCCAGACCTGTCAACAGTAGATTTCTCACTGACCACCTCTCCAAGTGTTATAAATCAAATTGCTCAACGCCGTATGTGTATTTTTGTGTATTGAGTAAAGACACTCCAGGCTGGTGTGTGTCATAAAAAGGGAAAGGGTGGGACAACTATCAATAACACATTAGAGTTGATGTTTTGTTTTGTGTTGTTCATGCATTTGGATCATTAAGAAGTCGTTTTGTTGTTGCGGTGACAGAGCTGCGCGAATCCCATTTGGATTTGACTTTTTAATCACTTCTGCCAACTCAAAATGCCTCAAAAACACAAAGTAAAAAGGATTCTGATCCCAGTAGTTAGCAGCTTTTTGTTTGGTTGCACAGACGCTGCAGTGCTTTTCCCCAAAGAGTATTTCTATATCTTTGTTTGTATTGTGTATTGTTTTCCAGCTGTGGCAGGCCATACATCAGACTAAGCCACGGTGAAGGCTCCTTGGACAAAGGAGACAGGATACCTCGGTCAGGTACGTGTTCAGCCACTATTAATTGTAAGGCAAATCAAGTGGAGAAAATAACACAAGGCCTTTTTCGCTTGTATTGATCTGCACTATAGGGACACTTTTACCGAAATAAGCATTGTTTTGGTAGGAATTGGTGTAGACATAAAGCTTTCCAAAGTAAATCCCTGTGTTTTGTGCCCATTAGCCGGAGAGGACCAAGTGGTTGTGTCGTCGGACTATGAAAGCACCCATGAAGCCAACCACAGTGACACCAGTGATGTAGCACAGACAGAGGAGGACACGGAGGAGGGGAAAAGCACATCTCAAAATGTCATCCTCCACCCGCTAATACCTCCAGAGGTCAGCAGGTCTACATTTATCAGAGTTAGTATATATTCTGTAAATATTCTAAATCTATTTTGCATCATGTTTCCCTGTCTGCACACGCAGGACAAACCCGTTTTGGCCCCTGAACCATTGCTAATGGAGGGTCTGGAACCGCTCATGAGCCACCTAAATAATTGGAACTTCCCCATCTTTGACATGATGGAGAGGACAAATGGGAAATGTGGGCGTATCCTCAGTCAGGTACGCACGAGACTAATCATCCTCCATTTGCACATTCTTTTTTTTTATACTGTAGTAGTTTCAACCACTGTCGCCATATAAATCATATAAACGTAATAAGTAGGAGTTGAGAAACACACCGTAGTAAGTTCATTTGCTCACTGTTTCTGAAAGCAGTCTTGGTGGGGTCTTGGTAAATACATAACACTAAATTGTTGTGCCTTAGGTTTCATATCGACTCTTTGAAGACACGGGCCTGTTTGAGACCTTCAAGATCCCTGTTAAAGAATTCATGAACTACTTCCATGCCTTGGAGAATGGTTACAGAGACATACCGTGTAAGCCTCTTCTCAGTCCTACCTCTAGAGGGCAGCAATTAGCTGTCAAACTTCAGCACAAGCTCTGCTGTCACTGTTGCGCAGGAATCGTTTAATTGATTGACTGCGGAAAACTCTTCTCAGTCAATACTTGGTTTTGGTTTCTTATTATATCTTTGCCTGGATTTTCTGCGCGCTTCACAGCGTTCATAGTTTAAGCAATTTCCATAAGTTATACCTCAAAACGTTCCGCATCTTTGGGAGAATAATGCTATTACTTTTGGGAATTCTGAATTTTTATTTTATTTTTTCCGCAATCGACCGGTATTCAGCCTATTTTTTCTGCATTTTCTGCAATTTCTGTAATTTGTACATGTTCAGCTTCCGCAACTTGTCCATATTCAGGAAAATTCCGCATTTCTGCAATTTTTCCAGGATTGGGAATTCTGCCCATTCATTTTAATTGGACTTCAGCCATCCATTCAGCCATTTCTGCAGCTTCTGCCATTTTCACAGTTCAGCGGTTTCAACAGTCTAACCAGTTTATGGAATTAAAAAAGTTTATGCAATATAAACTATGTACGCAAATTTAACCAATTTATGGAATTTAAACAGTTTATGCAATTTCAGCATTTGCAGCTGCACATACCGCAGTCAATCATTGCACGTTTCTAGTTTGGTTTGGCCTGATACAAGCATGGTTTAGTCATTGCGTTATCCTAGTTCAAACACCAATATGGTGCTGGTTTATTCATTTTGGTTTAGTCCTAGATTAATTGTCTTTGTTATTGTAAGGTAATTGTATTATTTGATCTTGATACGGCTTTGCCCCAGTTCCTAAGCAGGTACTGTGAAATCCAATGTTTTTGTCACACCAAGTGGCTAGTGTACATGGTGTACACAAGCCAACACTGCCCTCTAGTGGAAGACTGACAGAACTGTAACATTTGGGTGTCATTTTCTTTGCAGACCACAACAGGGTGCACGCCACAGACGTGCTTCACGCGGTTTGGTACCTCACCACTCAGCCTGTGCCTGGTCTGCCCAGCCTCCTCAATGACCACGGGTCTGCCAGTGACTCAGGTATTGGCTCCAATTCATGCACCGATTTGGTTGTCCACTTGGGGGTAGTGTTGTGTCTATTATGAGCTGCAACAAACGCCTTATCATGGCTTTTCAGGGCCTGTAAGTGGGGCAGATTTCTTTGTATCATTTAAGCGTTTTATTGTTGCCTGGTCTTGCCATGTACCCCAGCCCTTATATTTGTAAAGATCATCAAACCTGCATGAGTGTGTGCTCTTATCCGTCTCTCTTTTCTTATCTTGACTCAGGCTTTTGGTGTAAACGACGAGCGCCTACTCTATTTGAAGTCTAGAACAGCATGAAATTGTGGGCAGATTAGACTTCCGTATTTCCATAACCTCATTTGTGTGCCAGTTTGGGCCATGCTTTTGATCCACATATAAGTGGCTTTGCGTGTTCAAATGTGCCTGTCTGCTATGTATGCACGTTTGTATTTGCATAATGTGTTTAGACCTAGTTCTGTCCCCCCAAAAAGAACGTGAATATGTGCGTGAATAGTATGTGCGTGAATAGGAATGAAATGTACCCAAAAATATGAACTGTAATAGGGAAAGTAGTCACCCACATCAGGAAAGCAAACACTGAGGCAGGAATTACAAGTGTTTCTTCAAAATAATATTACTCAATTAGGAAAAATATGTTGGAAACTCCACACAGCATATATCATAAATATGCTGGAAACTGCTTATAGCATTACCTGTGTAAAATGTTTTCTAATCCCTAATCTCTTTGTTGACTTTGTCTCACTTTCTGCCCTGGGGCAGACTCTGACAGTGGGATAACACACAGTCACATGGGCTTCCTGGTGTCCAAGACCTACACTGTTTCAGAGGATGGTTATGGCTGTCTGTCCGGCCTCATACCGGCTCTGGAGCTCATGGCCCTATATGTGGCAGCAGCAATGCACGACTACGACCATCCAGGCAGGACCAACGCTTTTCTCGTTGCTACCAGCGCTCCTCAGGTAGTAACAACACAGCGCTCTTCATGTACTCAGAACACAGGTATATTTAGGTGTGTGTGGTGTGCTTGTGTGGCGTGTCTCTGGGAAGGTGGGTGGGAGAGTGTGAATGCGATAATGTCAGCGGCGTCGGAAGCGTTTGGAAAGTGGGGGGGACACATTTAAAAAATGGGGGGGTCGACTTCTTAACATTAAGAACTACAGTGGGACAAGGTCAGGACAATAACAGAGCAATGTTATTGCTTTAGCGGGACTACATCCAAATCGAGCGCTACTTCAAGAACATGCGAGAGACTCGATCAGCTCAGCAGCGCCTCCTCCTCGCAGCTGGATGGACATATAGGGCGGATAACCAAACACCTGTGGAGCCGCTGTTCTCCTGTCCAGCCCTGGCTTCATGACGCTTTGTTTAAAAACTCAGTGAATGAAGCTCTTATGAGATGGCGCGCGCGCGCTCGTGTTTGCATCCACATTTAGCTTCAACCCCACCGTTAACTCCTGCCATCGCAAACAAACATCTCAACGCTTGTATCTTCACATTTCCCACAAACGCAGATAAACTTGAGTCAAGGGGTAAAGGAAGCAAACATTTATCCGTCAAATGAATAATTCAGATGTTATTTGGTTAAGTTAGAGTCCAGGTTTAACGGGCGTATAACGGTTGAACACTCGTGCTCGCACGGTGCAGTTTCCCCAAACTCACGCTACATCCGTTTCATCACTCGCTTTACAAACACATCAAAACTGATGTTCCTCACCTTAAAGTTACTGTCAGGCCCTTTGTACCGATGAAGACACGCTGTCCACCTGCCGAGGACGCCAAAAGTCCTGCTCCTCCATGTGAGAATCCGTAAAAAACTCCGAAAACACGATGCACGAGTGTCCTTATGCTTCGGTTTGGTCAAATCTGTCCGTCCGTCCAACAATAATCCTCAGTATTCTCACTTTAGCCGTTTTTCAGCGGTTTACAGAGACATGTTTACATTTCAGCCGCTCTGAGGTGAGGAGCCGCATGAACACAGCTACGCAAAGCGGAGCGTATGCGCCGCGGAGCGACGCGATACTGGCGCGGATAATGGGATAATGCCAATACATATGTTTTTAAATGTATGGAAAATAAGGCGCGGGTCATATTTAATTGTTTGGCCTCGGGGAGCCTATTGAAAAGGTCCAGTCTAAACTAGTAAATGTAAAGTCAATGAAAATTCACGTTGTGAAAGTGGGGGGGACCAAACAACCACTTTTCAAAAGTGGGGGGGACACGTCCCCCTCACAATGAATGGTTCCGACGCCCATGGATAATGTGTTTGTATTTGTGGGAGGAGGTGGGTGTGAGAGAATGTTTTTAAATCTGTAAAGCACTTTGTGGTACATGAAATGTATGAAAAGCGCTATGTAAATGAATATTTATTTATTGATTGATTGATATACACACCATACCACCATGATTACAATGGCTTTAAATGTCACATAATGAACAGACAGGGGAGGTGAGTAACAAAAAACAAAAAAAGCTTTTTTACAATTGTGACATGTTCCACATCCACTTTAATATGTGCCAAAGATCAGTATTGACCTAGAGACAGAATTAGTCATTTGATCATATAGCTACGATCAATTTGTGTAACCATCTGACTGAGTTCTTACATTGTCAAACATTGGATAGTTTAGTCAATGTACAGGCTATTCAAACTCATCTGACTAACAGACTGCAGTATATAAAGCCTGTGTGTGTGTGTGTTTCCAGGCAGTCCTCTATAATGACCGCTCAGTGCTGGAGAACCACCACGCCGCCTCGGCCTGGAACCTATTTCTATCTCGGCCCGAGTTCAACTTCCTGCTCAACCTGGACCA
Organism: Proterorhinus semilunaris; assembly: GCA_021464625.1. Taxonomy (NCBI): domain Eukaryota; kingdom Metazoa; phylum Chordata; class Actinopteri; order Gobiiformes; family Gobiidae; genus Proterorhinus; species Proterorhinus semilunaris. The sequence goes on along the minus strand of CM038356.1, from coordinate 21,310,152 downwards.
TGTGGAGTTCAAACGCTTCCGGTTCCTGGTCATTGAAGCCATCCTCGCCACTGACCTGAAGAAACACTTTGACTTCCTTGCCGAATTCAACGCCAAGGTACCAGAGATGGGGACTCGCGAGTCGGACTCGGACTTGAGTCGGACTTAAGTCGCTATTTTTAGAGACTTGCAACTCGAGTCGGACTTGTACCCTAAAGACTCGAGACTTGACTCGGACTCGTGGTCTGAGACTCGTGAACATTACGAGTCCCTCGCGCACTCATTACACACGCTGTCTGGACGCTTGATTCTGGCTTTTTTGTCGGCTGCTCCCTTGTCTCTGTCTCCTCTGTGTGCGCTCTCTCTCTCTCTCACCCAGCACCGCGCTGCTCATCGGCTCTTCTGCCGTATGCCCCCCCTCCCTGCCGTATGCCCCCGCTCCCTGCGTGCGCACGCTGCCCTGTCGTGGGTGTGTTGACATCGTGAGCGCGCTATTCGGTCTGTACTTCTAGCATCACGGCGAAATACAACAGTTTTTTACATTATTAATGTAAAGACCTTACATTAACCTTACAACCTTCATTGGTGCTTAATAAGTGTCTTTATATAGTTTATGTAAACATCTGGTTCCCAAAGAATATAATCTGCTTTAATTATACCAGTGACAAACTGGGTCGAAACAAAATCACACACTAAAAAACTGAACTAATCTATGGTAAGATCAAGATTTAACTTGGGACTAAATCAGAATTTGACCAACCTATAACTACACGTACCGACTGAAAGAGCCTGCCATAGTACCAAACACAGTTTTAGTAAATGATCTCCAGCATGCAACTGAATATTGGAATCGAGTTATGCTCTTGATCGGTTCTTAACAGTCTTTTCTGAACATTGGCACAGACTTATGTAAAACGTGTTTCTGTGAATCCCCACCACACTCTGCCCTTAATGTGCTTTAATTCATAAGATTAAAGTGTAGATGTAGAATCTGGTTCTATCTGTATTTATCTACAACGTCTTTGAACTCTTTTTAAGGCTAAAGCACATAAAGGGGGTTATTTAATTAATGAATTGAAACTTTTCAATATTAAATTTCTGCCACTTTAACACACTTAGGGATTTTAAAGAATATTAATATCAATGCTTATTAAACATTTGCATTTTACATTTTAAATTCCAGGGATTCATCTGGTTATTACGCTTCAGTTTTAGTCAGTTTACCTGCCGTTGGAGTGGACCTCATCATAGGCCTTCGCTCCACACTTGTGTCCTTGGATGGCTTTTGCAGACGACACTGCCGCAGTTTAGGAGATGCTTCGATGTGGCTCAAGCCATCATGTCCATGCCCTCATTCATAACACATCAACTTGGTCAACTTGACCAAAATGTTCTCTAGCTGCCTAATATCCTACCGAGTAAAAGATGTCAAATGATCTTGGTTCTTGTTTGTTTGTCTTTCAGAGATCATTTAGTTGATGATTTTATGCTGGTGTCCACAGGTGGGTGATGACCCCTCCACTGGGATTGATTGGTCCAATGAGAACGACCGGCTGCTGGTGTGCCAGATGTGCATCAAACTGGCAGACATCAATGGGCCGCTGAAGTGCAAGGACCTGCACCTGCAGTGGACAGAGGGCATCGTCAACGAGTTTTATGAACAGGTATTGTCACTAACACTAAACACATTCTGCATAATGCCTGCAATGTAGTGATGGCTACCAGACCAGTACTCACTTACATTATCCATGTACAAGTATGTGAAGAAAGTGAGTAGATTTATCGCATAGTTTTTAATTCTACTTGAGTTATAGTATTTTGAATTAACTCTTACTTGACAAGAACAGATTGACAAAATCTTCATGTTGACATATACAAGTAATCACATTTTATTTATTTCATTTAACCTGTTAATTGTATGTTATCTTCAGAATGTTCTCTTTTTATAGTGTATTCTTTGGAAGCCTTTGGTTTTGTCTGTCCTATTGCATCAACACTGAAACATACATTTTACACTCATCCAAAAATATTTGTAATGATATTCGGGTCACGGTCGGTCGGGTCATTTGAAGTAAAGATGCCAATTAAACCTACGATGATGCCAATGACGCTATGATGAGCATTTACTACTTTTTTTTAAAATGCGGGTACCGAGTTGCGGGCGGGCTAGTTGAAAACGTCAGTCGGGTGCGGGTTGTTTATCATTGACCGCATCACTGGTACACATGTAGTATTTTCACCAATAACTTAATTTATTTTTACTGGAGTAATTATTTTGATGACCACTTTTTACTGAACCTTGAGTAAAAGTAACTGTTAATTGAGTACGTACTTTGGCGACTCTAATCCCACCTGTCATCACTGCTAAAAGAGATGAGAGGTTTAATACACTTACACTTTGGTCAGTTTGCTTACTTGGAGCAGTATGTCACCAAAACAAATGTCTCCCAACACAAAAGACGCACTATAGCTCTGGTATTGTGCTCAATTTGTTTTAAAAGGCAAATGTCACTATTCTATTGGTAATATCCAGAGCCATGATCAAGATCAGGGCAGCACTTCCTTTGTTCCTTTGTTTGTAGCGTTGGTATCGTGACCCTATTGTGCTCCCATAAATACTTTACACTGGCATTTAAGCCCTGACCCTAGTGAACTTTGTTACAATTTCCCCTGCGGCTCTAAATGTGTGTCTAATCTCTGTTAATTGCCTCTGGGTCCAACACACCTCACATTCTGGCCTCTGTGTTACTCCATCACATTGACCCAGCAATGATGCTACATGGTGACACAGAACAGGAAAAGGGGGAAATAGATAAACAGCCAATATTGTGACGCACACAGGGAGCCCAGGCAACTGTCAGGTAAAGGGAAACCGCATATGATTAAGCTGACAGCCTATGGCCACATAACCTTGTGCTAAAAAATAAGCCCTTACAGCACCGCTGCTGAGCATGTGCGAACCGGTAAACCAACAACCTCGTTGTAAAGAGCTACAATGTGAAATAATAATAATAATAATAATAATAATAATAATAATAATAATAATAATGCATTGGTTTTATATAGCGCTTTTCTGTACACTCAAAGACGCTTTACATTGCATTATTCATTCACTCCATACTCGGTGGTGATAAGCTACTATTGTAGCCACAGCTGTCCTGGGGTAGACTGACGGAAGCGAGGCTGCCAATCTGCGCCATCGGCCCCTCCGACCACCACCAAATACATTTTTGCAAGGCTTTCGTGAAGGACATGATGCTGTAAATAGGATCAGATCATCTTTTTCATGTGCAAATGGAAATGCACCATACACCCTTGTTGGTGATACTAGCTGACTGTTGTGTCATTGGGCAAGACACTTGGCCTTGCCTATGTGAATGTAGTGTGTGAGTGAATGAATGGACTGGCAGCCTCACTTCTCACTCAAGTATGGAGTAAATGAATAATGTCTCCAGTGTTATCACTTTGAAGAACTTGTCACCTCAAGATTATTAAAGCACAATATAAGTGAACTAAAGTGCTTTTTTAGAATTGCCTGAGTATAAAGTACTGCAGCTGGATCCAGAATGGATCTCTAAAAAAAAAACATTTGATTTTCTAAATACAGTAATTTACTTAATGTGCACAACAATTGACGGATTCTCAAAATATTTCAACATTGTGCCATATTTTCAATAATTTACTTTATAAATAAAAGCAATATTGATCTTGCGAACTATAACTATCATTGGGACATTATGTTGGACATCATTTGTTGGAAGCTAATCTAGTCTAAAGTGAATGACTGTGGTCATGTTGAAGAAAAAAAAACACTCTCATGTTGAAAGTGCTACCTTCATAAGTGTATCTCAGTGTGTTCTGTATAGTATGTGCCTCTGCAAAGTACAGTAAATGTTTACAGGACAAACCCCCTGACCCGGTTCAGCTGCTTTTATTTATTTAGGCACGGCGCCCTTTGATGAGAAACATACGATAGTAGCGGCTAATCACAACCCGCTGTGGCAGCGCGACCGCCTAACCAATGAGAATGTTGAGTGCAGGAGCGTATTCCCAGGCTGTGTGATGTCTATGAGGATGTAAAGTGATGCTGATAATGGCCTCCGTGGGGCAGGTGTAAAGCCATTGATTTGCTGCTGGAGGAGCCATAACCAATGAGGCAGGACGTATAACCCACTAGACGTGTCTGATTTTAAAGCAACCAGAGTTTGTTACACCTGTGGCTGAATGCTAACAAATACTACACGTGACTGTGTACTGTAAATAGTACTAATTACTGTATCTTAAGTTTATATCAATACTAGTATTTTAACAATACCCTATTGGTGCCTTTTAATGTACCCCTTCCTAACTCTTAACATTATTTATGCTACATGAACACAGAAGTATGTTAACTCAAATTAGACGTACTGAATTTACAGTGGCATCTGCAAGTATTCATATGTTTATGTTTATGTTTGTTGATGGGATCCTCATTAGCACATATCTTCAGTTCAGTTCAGTTTTACTTAATAGAAATGGTTTTAATACCGATTTAAATGTTATTGTGTTTACTACCAGAGTTAGATTTTCTGGTTGCATGTTCCATGCATGCATTGCTCTGTACATAAACATTCTCTCAGCACTGTGGCGTGTCTAGTAGGATAGCCGTGCTTATCATTGCTAAATTAATACTCCTCTATTCTTATATAATGATTAAGTCTAATGCAGCAAATGTTCACATTCATTTGTATTCTTATAAACTGTCTAAAATCATACATTTACACATAGAGTTTAAAACTTGGCCGACAGACCTAAACGTGAGTGTTTATAAACAGCACAGTTAGGATTTGAGAGCAATGGATTAGCGCATGTAGTTGTGAACCTGTTCATGACAATGGCAATAAAACCTATTCTGATTCTGATTCTGATTGTGTCACTAGGAAACTTGAGTATTTCATTTAAAAAAAAAATCCCTACTTTTGAAATGTATATTGTTCATTTAATATTACCCTGTGCAGAATTTTACCAATAGATAATACATGCTTTTAGTTTTGTATAGACTGCAATAATAAAACTGAAGTAATTCAATAAAATTTAAGATTTTCTGAAGCCACTTTATACCAAAGTTAAATATCAAGATAATATGCCCTGCTGCACAACTGGGGTCATCCATCATGGCTGAAAAATAAAATCTGATATGTAAATAAGACAATGCTGTCTGACTAAAAAATGCATAAATGAGCCTGCAGCTGATCCACTTAGTTGTTAAGTTTTATCAAATATGGGAAACCTGCTTTGCTCCAACAAATTGCCAAGCCAATATTGTCTCTATATCTGTTTTTAAATGTGTGTAAAGTCAAATTCAGATTTGGATTTCAATACTTTACTGTAGTAAGCCTCTGGAGTTAAGAGCCACCTAGCATTAATGTGCCGTTGCATTTGGGCATTTTCTTTGAAAAAAATGAAAGAATTAAGTAAGTATTGTATTTAATAACTGTCCTGCTCAAGTACAATACAAACGGACAGAATTTTGTATATTGCCCCTCAGGGTGACGAGGAGTCCAGCCTGGGTTTACCCATCAGCCCCTTCATGGACCGAGCCAAACCTCAGCTGGCCAAACTGCAGGAGTCCTTCATCACTCACATTGTGGGTCCCCTGTGCCACTCGTATGACTCTGCCAGTCTGATGCCGGGGCGATGGGTGGAGCCCTGTCCCGAGGAAGAGGAGCCCGAGAATGACGAAGAGGAAGAGGACGACACGGCAGAGGAAGACACATCCACCAGCTCCGAAATATCACGTGAGAAACAGCTCACATTATACATCAAATATTAAAGAAGTCGATGTGTAATCTGGTGTTCAAAATGCCCACATGCTGGTACATTTGAAAAACGCTCCATTATATCTTGTATCATGTTGTTGTGGCTAATGGTGAATTTCACATCATGTTCTGTGATTTGAAAATGTATTTGCAGTGAGTAAAATACCATATAACAAAGGAAACATTCTCCATGTGGTATGTTGGTATCTTCTTACTTATAAACCAGAGAAGGCCAAACTAAGGCCCAAAAAGTGGTCTGTCTAGTCCTTCCATCTGGTCTACAAACCTCACCAAACCCCAAAAGCATTTTGTTGCCTTTTTTTTGTATGCATTTAGGTTTTCCGCCTCAAACTGCGACTGGCCTGAGCCCCTGGCAAGTAAAAAAAAATCAAAAATCAAAAAGGCGTTGTGGCGCATGCGCCAAAAAAATTGGACATCACCACAACCTCATCATATCAGGTTTTGAAAAGTGTTGAGTGAATTGATAAATAGAATTTGAGGAGTAGTTTGCATGCAATGCCCATGCAATGATTGGCTGTGACAGAGGGCTGGCGGCTATGGTGATGGGCTTGGGATAAGGCCCATTGTAGATAGACGTTCCAAGTTGAGTAAACGCTTTAGCTACATACTGTATGTGTCGTCTCCTTAGAATGCTGTGATGTCACTCAATCTATTCAGCTCAGTTGTGCTTTTCTCTCTGTTTTATATTTCCTTCCTCTGTTTCTGCTCTTCCAAATGTACAATAACAGTACAATTGCTTCTTCGTCTCTCTCTTACAGAGAAAGCCGTCCCTAAGAAGCGAAGGAAAGCGTTTTGTGAAATCACACAACACCTGCTGGAGAACCACGAGATGTGGAAAAAGGTGATCGCAGAGGAGATGTTGAAACAGGGCCAGGGGACTGAGTCTGGCCACCGCAACAGTGTAGCCGAGCCCATTCTGGCTATTCACGAGGAAGACGAGGAGCCGGGCAGTCGCGAGGAGCTTGTAGAGGGGGAGGAGCCCGAGGTGACTGTGGACGAACCTGATTGGTCGAGACAGGAGGAAGTCGAAGAATGAGAGAGAATCATGGGAGATGAAGTATTTTCAATCAACGGAATCCTGTTGTTGCCAGCAAATCACTTAGACACAACACTGTAGATGTTTGGGATAAGTGTGCCTACTGCACTAATAACAGGGTGGTACATTTTGATATGACCAATTTTATTATATTCCCGTTCTGGCAACACCAAACTCTAAAGGAACTTTCCAGATTGCAATATACCTGTTTGGGATACAGACTTTTTTTTTTTTTGCTACTGTTCAAGGGACCTCAATCCAATACGGAGACACATGCAGGACTGCAGAGTTTTGCTGCCAATTTATACCTGATTATGTTCTGAATGCAATGCTATATAAACACACTACACTTATTTGTACTTGTGTTTCAAGTTCACGAGGTTTTGTGGTCTCACGCGCACCACATTAAGATTATTTTACCTGCACGGATGAAAAGGGAGTCTTGCAGTTAGGGAGCATTGGTCGATCTGTTTTCTTTAAGTCTTTCCTTAAGTATTCAACCCTTATGGTTTCCTTGAGGTGATTCCCATGCGTGACACATCAGTGGGCATCTGTTGCCATTATTTTCAATTTGAGCCCTCAATTAAGAATATAGACCAAGTCATACATATAAAAAAAAACTAAGCTTCAGGCAGCGCTTTTAAAAACTGTAGTGGGTTGGTAACTTCTTTTTCTACTTGTTCAAGAACACGCACCTTCTAACTAACTATTGACTTAATTATACTCAGGAATCCATCCTATTGTTTTAATTAAGCCAACACGATGCAGCAAAAACAACTGTGGTATGTACTTCCCCAGCTCTATATCGGTGATTACATAATAACATATGGCGGACATCTTTTAGCAGGTACACCTCAGGGGGACAATCATTATGAAAAATCCGTCTCATATACTGTATACTTTCTTCATCTTCCTTCCTTATTTCCTTTGAGAATCACGCCACTGCAAGCCTTAGGCAGAGTGTACCCTGGACAGTAGCCAGCCTGTTCCAACGCCCATACGCAGGACATGAACAGAAATGACCCCAAAAGAAGCCTCGGTGACAAACTGAGAACACGCAAACTTCACTCAATAACGCCTAAGTCACCGCTGCAATTTCTCCAAGAGGGTTGTCACATTGCAAATAATTTTATTTTTGTTCCCTTTTTAGTCAGAGTTGACCATAGCCCATTACAAATTAATAATCGGACCCGTTTTGTCCGTTTTGGGATCTGCTTCATTCAAAAGACGACGACACACACATACTTTGAGACTTGGATTTGGATGAGGAAGATAGTTATTAAACATAATGGAGTCACTCACACTCACTTGTTGAGTTCAGTCTACGTTAATTAAATTACGCCGCTCGCCAGTTTTCCTCCTAATTATTACACTTGTAATACATGCACATTTGTATAATATATTTCTTATTCAATGCTGTTAAAGATTATACATTCAGCATTATCTTTTACACTTGAAGGATAATGAACATCTTCCATGCTGCAGGAGTAGTAAAGCAAACTGATGAGACTGAAATAGACTCTCTTTGAGAATGGCGACTATTGAACAAAATGTCCTTTTGTGATTCTTTCTTTATTCAGACCTCTATTGCCATAGGGTGACTCATTAGGCCCCATTGGCACATGAGACCACTTGAACATTAGACCACATTCCTCCGATCTCAGAGAAGCTTCGTGTCGAATCCTTTTTTTTAAAATTCCATTTTACTATTCACAATACTGGGCAATGGCTGATGATGTCTGGACAAACATACGCCACTCATATGTTGTGTGTTCTTCTACGTCCGTCCATCTCTGCTCTCAAAGGGGCTCTCACACAATCAGTAAGCTATCATGGCAAGACTGGCTCTGCTTGTAGCTCGCCACATCTCAGCCGACCCTTTTTTTCCTAAGCGCAAGATTGAGAGGTCGTCTTGAGCAACGCCGTTGTTGCGCCAGGCGGCAGATCGGGCCCTTAGTGTAGATTTCTTTATTGAGGGCGTATTATGTTTTTCTGCAGGTTTTTGTTAATAACCTCAAACCCATCCTTATCACTATCTTACACTTTGTTGTTTAGAAAATCCCCTCTCAGCCCCGTCTCCTTGCTTCAATAAAGATAAAAAATAGTTAGTGCAGCTAATGTGGCTTAAGTTGAACAATGGTGAGTGTTTTTAATTTGCGATGAAAGGATTAAAACTTAGCATGAGATCGAGAAGTGAGGAAAACGTAGGACCTCCGGAGGAGCCGTGCGGGAGATTTTTGCCGTGATGCTAAGAATAGCCACTGGAGATGATTTAAAGATTACTCAAAGATTCTTGAGTGGGTCAAAACACAATTCCAGGTAAACATGACTAGAAAAAAAAAAAATCCCTTTACGAGTAAAAATTATTATTAGAACTTTTAACTGGCTTAAACACAATGACCATAGGCAGATGACTGTGAATACTTCCTGAACCCACTGTGGGCGAAAGAAAATGAAAGATATTATTGAGTTAGTTTGGCTATTTTTTACCACATCCATCTCTCCTGTGGGCTTTTCATTACCTTTGAAGCAATATTAATGATTCATTCCCATATATTCCATGTGCAATACATTGGGAGTGTATTGTTGTTAAGTGAGATGAGGGCTGGCATTACATAGAATTGCTATTTTCTATTTTCCATTAGTGCAGCACAAGGACGTCTTTTACATTGTCCAATCCTTGTTCAGCAAGAAAATGGTGGAAAGTGGGCTTTTTTTTCTGTCGTTTTGTTAAAAAGGAAAGCAGATTTTTGCTCACAGAAATAATATCTCCCTTTCTTTCTCTCTCTCTCTCTCTCTCTCTCTCTCCTCATTTTGCCAGCTCGCAGACTATCACTTAAAGGTTGGGGCTAAATCTTGATTTAGGCATAACGCAAACAATTTCTATCATTTTAGACAAGAGTTCTTAAGTTGTCTTTTGTAAGTGTTGCAGGCATTTTGTCTCTAATCTAATAAGCTTTGTCTGTGACTTATATACAATGTAAATCCATCTTTATTCTTGAAAGCTACTCTCAACTTGTTCGAACTGGATCGGTTTATAACCGGCCTGTTGGATGAAGGTTCTTGAGTCATCTTCACTTCACTCTGTGGTTGTAGCGTAGGACGTTTCGCCTCTCATCCAAAAGGCTTTGTCGGTTTCCAGCTCTCACGTGGACTGGATGTGAGGTGACACATCCTACACTTCAACTACACAGTACAGAAGATGACTCAAGAATCTTTATCTCAGATGGACAACCCTTGTACATCCTGTTTTCAAAAAAGATCTTCACTGAAGAAGTCACTGAAAAGAGGCAACGCGTCTGCAACACTTAAACTACCAAGTACAGGTGATGGCGCAATCATTTTTTCCACCAGATTCAGATGCGTTATGTACTAGTGTAAATACCGATTAAAGTTGGGGAACCTACTATAGGTTAACTTTTATTTGCCCACACATTAATCGTGATTCTAATGAGGGCAAATGACTCAATCGATGCAGCAGGGAAATCTATATTTGTGCATTTTTCTCTTAGCGCTTCCTCTTTCATGTGAGATTTTCCACAGGCAGCCCGAGTGTGAGATTTATCACAATATCCAGAAAAACAGTGACCATGTACTCTGGCTCTCACAACAGCACTATGAGTTTTGATAGTGTATTTTTATGTTTTGCTTGGTTGGAATTGCCATACACATGCACACTTATAACCTAATTGTATCTGAACCAAACAAGCTTTATGATCATGTAAAACAAAAAGGAGAATATTTTTATATAGCCGACACATGACAAAATGCATTGCTATCTTCTCACTTGTACTTTGCACTTGTACCACATGAAAAAGCTCCAACATGAAGTTCAAACATTTGTTAAACCAACGGCATTGATTCTCACAGGTTCTATTTCGTGCATTATACATAATGCTGTACAGTAAAGAAATGTTAAACTTCAAAAAACTCTTTGAAATATACATTATTTATTTTTACCATTTTGTAATTTAGACACAATACTGTAGCTCCAATATTGCCAGACTTTTTGGAAGTGCCTATTGGTATTATGTATGATAACAGTGAATTTATTTGAAGATCAGTAGACGTTGTCACAAACTTAACTATGTGGATGTTGTAATGTGAATACATTGAATTCTATAAAATTTCTCTGGTGTCCCTCTTTTTACTTATTCACAAAAAATACTTTTCATGTCCACAATCAATCGTAAGATCATGACCAGTGACGTGGCAAACTGATTTTTGACACTGGTTAAGTCGATGTGTTAAAAAAACAGGAAAATATGGATGTGTCTGTTCTTGATCTGCGGTGAACCGTGTTTATCTAAATGGTCCACAGTACAAATATTTAATGTATCCTCTTTTGGAAACCTCTGTCGAGCTGCACGAGACTTCAGTTTGTGCAGAAGATGTGTCAACAAACTACTACTACCTCTGGAGGGGTCACGCACATGAGGCCGTGATGTGGTGAACGGATCTGGAGAGGGTGTAACATATGGAGTGGGGAGGAGACTTACTGTATATATAGGCCATCATCTCCATGGCGACAGGGAAACTTGAGATTCACTAAGACCACCTGTGAATGATACAATTATGACCTTCTCTGATAGCATCTGACCCCCCCCCCCCCCCTTTTTCCACAACCAAATTAAACCAAAATCCATAAACTATTTGTTTTTTCATCAAATTCAGACTTAAAAAAAAAATAGCCTACAACCAAAATGGGACTAAAGCGGATCTAAAATTAATTATATTTACCCCTTATCCCTTTTTTATTTATTTAAGTTGCCATGCCTTTTTGTTTGCATAAAAAAATGTGTCGATCTCAGACAGATGATATACCTTTATGATATTGCAATATATTTTGGCTTCTTGGATATTGTGTAATATATATATTAAAATATATTTATAATATTATTATATTATAGGCCTACTATTATATCGGTAAGCGATAACGATACGAGTGAGACTTGTTTTTAACCCCCATAAAAATAAAGGCATTTTAACTTTACCAGAGAGTGCCTTGGTTTCTCTATTTTCTAAATGACTTTCCTTGCCCCAAAGAAGTCTCTGGTTTTTAATCCTTGGAAGTCCAGGAAGCGCTCCTTATTTCGCCTTTTTGAAGTGGGAGATTTGTCTGGAAGCACACACTGAGAACAACCATCTCTGGCATTCAAATGAATCATTGAGTAAATGGCATACCCTTTCGTTTGACAAGAGTCTTCATTCAGGAGGTGAGCAGCAGTGCGGAGCTTTAATTCTCATTCTGTGGTGTGGGGTCATAGCGCACTCACTGACTGGGCTTAGCTGTTCTCCTCATTGTAGTACACGCTGTTCCGGGACTTTGTGTCTAGCTTTTGTGTGTAATTAGATACATAGCCGAGCCGCACTCCCAAAGCCGCACACGTCGGTTTCCACGGTCTTCTTGTTTCTAATACAAGAGAGCGCGTGGTCCGTCCTGCTGTGAGACAGTACCGCGTGGACAAGCGCCTCACGTCAGAGCGCGCTGCTCCGGTACCCACCCTGCAGACCCCCCCCGGCCCCCCCTCCCCCTCAAACATCGGCGCTCACAAAGCCCCGCCAGTGGTGCGCAACTGAGGATGCAGCGAGTGACCCAGAAGCAAGAGCAAGTCTTTTTGCTGCCTGGGAACAAAGTTAAGAAACGACGCGCGGGGACCCGAGCCGAACTGGACCCGGACACCGGAACCGGTGCAGTAAGTGCGGCCACGTTCCGGACCTTTTTAGATAATTTGACGCACAGTGCCACTATAGCCGTGTGCTTAGAGATAAGAAAGGAACAGTGGAGTTTTGATGCAGACTTGAACGTTGATCAATAAATCGGAGCACGTGCTGTGAAAAGTCGCAGAGCACGTTTTGTTATTGAGGCTTGCTACAGATTTCGGTTTGTTTTGACTGGAGTCTCGTCGCTCCGTCAGCATTTCACCTCTACTCTGCTACTCGGCTTTACGTTGCAGTGCAGAGTCAGCTTCAGAACAAAATGTTATTTTTTATGAACCTACAGAATAGTGCACCGCAAACCATAGCCAGCTCAGACAACCTGAGCAGGAAGGATGCCACATGGTACTGGCCATATCTGGATGTCCACCATGAGGAGATTTACATGTGTATAAGCTCCTAGAGTTAGAACAAACACACATACATCATGCAAACATTAACTAGGAATTTATATTGTCATGCTTGTACACATTATGGTACATGGGTTACAGAATCCACTGCAGAAACTATGTGCTTTAAGCGGGGTATACTGGATCATGACAGTTCAGAGTCATGCATGTCAGTGGGGGGATTGCACTCATTGTGTGCACAATCTTAAATCAGTCGCCTGCTGTAGTTTCTGCCTTTACCAATACATGTGTGCTTCTTAAATTAAAATGATTGTCAGTGTTGCAGAACCTGCCACCGTACAGTGTGTTGTTGTGATGCATGTTACAGTTGGAAGCGTCTTTTGTTGTCAGCCTAAGCTACTTTTCCCTTTCTGTGGAGTTCAAAGCCAGCGGAGCGTCTGGGGGGAGCTGTCTCAGTCTGATTTTCTGGAGGCTCTGTCCTGATTTCAGCACTGCTCTGTCTAAGTCACATAATGTACTAAAGACAGTAAGACGACTACAGGCAAGATGTGCAGCTCTCTAATCAAAAAGCTTGGATTGGGAGTAATTAAAGCTTGAATTTGAATTCATACAGACATTTATAGACGTATGACTTTGAATTAATATTTATAGACACATCAAAGGCTTCACACATCTCATAAGGATAGAGACGAGGCTAATGTTTTGTTTACGCTACAGTATGAAAGGAGTATTTTAGGGACAGAAATTGTATTACTGTGTCTTTAATTTGCACAAATCAAAGTATAATGCATTTTTAACTGTCCATATGTCATTTTCATTATCATCCTCCTTGTGTTGACTGTATTCCCTCTGGCCATCACTTCTGGGCACTATTGTTCTGACTTAGATTCAGTGCTTTCATTTGTTTGCCTTTTATGAGACCAAGGTGTTGTTAAAGCTTCCTATTGCTCACGAGTCTTTCCTAAGCATTAGATTTGTCAATAAACTAACTTACTACTGTAAAAGGCAGATACTAAATTAAACCTAGTATCTAAACTAGATATTATTTTGAGCAAATGCTGATACTTAACATACTCATGCTTGATATAGCTTCAAGAAAATGAGTCCAAAATTACACCGAACTGCTTCAAAACTTTCATAAATCGTTTTGAAGCAGTCTTATTGATTATAATAAAAATAATATATAAACACTATAGAACCCTAGAGTAAAATGAATAAAACTTAGTATTTTCTCCATTTGTCCTCATATTCATTCCATTTATCGTTTATCCTGTAAAAACGTTGTTCATATGAATCCACACGTCCTAGTTCGCAAAACCAATCTTTAAAGGTTAAAGTTCTGGGATTTTCCAATCCCTTAACAAAACCTGCCTACCTATCATTATTGCATTTTGGCAGGACTGTACTACGGCTGGATCTCCAAGCACGTAGCATCTTGGAGAAACTCAAAAATGTCTCCTGTAATTTCCTCAAGACAACAATGAATTTTATTCCAATAGTCCTGAATTTTGGGGCACTGCCACAATGTGCCATCTAAGCTTTGGCATTTCCAACAGTTTGGTGTATTCATAAGGCCAAGCTTATGCAACCTCATTGGCGTCCACTAATATCAATTAACCCTCACGTCTCTAGACAGTTTTTTAAAAGAGCCTGTTTTTGTTTTTCTGAACGGTATAAATCCTAGTATTCTTTAAATCTCTGTTACTAAGCTATTTGCATTAGTTTGAATTGCTGGAATAAGTGAATTAGATTGTTTTTGTTTAATATAGTTACTTAATAATTTCCCTGCTTTTTCTCCAGATTCAACTAAGTTTGTCTTGCCCTGTGTAACATAAACTCAGTCGTATTTGTTAATATTTCATTATATTCATTATATATTTTAAGTTGGGTTAATATTTTGTGTTTTTCTTTAATATGCATTCTTCTTTTTGTATTGCCTTCTCCAAGTTTGCCATATGAATATGACTTTGTTTCTTTTTATGGGAGGCATACTGATTTATAATTCCTCTAAGATAGGCCTTCATAGCATCCCAGGCCATTCTTAGAGAAGGCGCTGTTGGAATGTTGGTTTCTTTATAAATTGTATTTCCTCCCTTAGTTTATCCTCAAAATCTTTATCTTGGAGAAGGGAATTGTTAAGTCTCCATCTATTTGTCCTAGGATAATTATACTGTAAAAGCATTTCTAATGATACATTTGCATGGTCAGAAATAATAATATTACCAATATTACATGAAGATATGGACGGTATCGATGATTTTGAAATCAAAATTAGATCGATTCTTGAATAAACATTATGCGCACTAGAAAAGAAGGTGTAGTTCCGTTCTCTTGGGTTCAAAAGTCTCCATATATCGGCAAGTGTAGAACATACATCTTTAACCACTTGGCTAGATTTAGTAATTCGACAATAAGTAGTTCCGCTCCGATCTACTACATTATCTAAAGTAATATTAAAGTCACCCCCAATGATAAGAGGAAAGTCTCCTACATCATTTATCATGTTTTCAAGTTTAATGAAAAAATCTGGATGATCACCATTAGGTGCATATATATTTATTAACATTAATTCCTGCCCCTGAATTTCTGCTAGTGTAAAAAAAATTAAAAATATTGCATTTTTGATAATACAGGAGTGAATGTTGAATGTGAGTTTGCTATGATGAAATTATTTTGTTTTTATTGTGGTATCGAAAGTCTTTAGTATCAAGTTGTTGGTTTTTCTTTATTATCAAAATCTGATTTGAGATTTTAGTCCCATGACAACAGTGATAACACTAAGCTTTCAGCTGATTCTTAAATGTGCCAAATGCACATCTTGTGCAAATACTTGGAATTCACTTGGAACACCCAGAATAATACTTCACTTAACCCACATTATTTTACAGCTTGAGAAGGTCATAGCAGTAGGTTTGTTCTGGTTTGAACATGGTTCACACCCAGTTTCTGACATCATTTATCCCAGTTTGATCCATTTTAGACTCTTTTCGACCCAGTTAAGTCCTGATTTGATCTTGGCGTGGCGTTACTCGGAAGGCCATTATGTCTAATAAAGTGATAGTTGCTGTAAAAAGTTTCAGAACAACTGTGCTATATCACATATTCCTGTTTTAATTATTATTTACATCAACAGGTAAAAGGATCCAACATACTATTTAATCTGGAGAAACCAAATACAGAAACAACATGAAGTCAGTGGAGAAACCAAAGAACTGGATGCTGGACGACCCTCTTCACTCTTCAGCCGAAAAAAGCTCCTGCCATCCCAACCTCAAGGTACCACCCACCAGGCAACCAACATTCACATTAGAGTATCAGTCTGTCTTATTTATTTGTTTTGGCCATACCGCCTTTGCTATGCCCGATCCCGTCAGATCTTGGAAGCTAAGCAGGGAAGGGCCTGGTTGCTACTTGGATGGGAGACCGCTGGGGAACACAAGGGAGCCTGGGTGAATGTAGTGTGTGAGTGAGTGGCTGGTGGTGGTCGGAGGGGCCGATGGCACAGATTGGCAGCCTCGCTACCGTCAGTCTATCCCTGGACAGCTGTGGCTACAATAGTAGTTTACCACCATCAAATATGGAGTGGATGAATAATACAATGTAAAGCGTCTTTGAGTGTCCAGTAAAGCGCTATATAAAACCAATGCATTATTTATTGATTCTATATTATCACTATTATTTTCTACTGTAGCACTTGTGTTGGCTGTAAATCTTACTATCATGAAATATACAAAAAGGTACATTGTACTTACATTTTTACCAACCACTTTTACTACTGAACATGTACAGTAGAGGCAGAGAAAGCCACAGGATCCACACATCTCTCAGTTTAAAATCATCTGACTGGCAAACAGTCAAATCACATGAAGGTAAGCTCTGTGGCTGCACATGGATAGCCAATGTACCACTTTATGTGGCTTTCATGTGCAGACAGTGCTGTAATAAACTGCTTTAGGCCACCAAAGCATTGCCACTGCTTCTAAGGCGAAGGGAAATAGCAACTGGTCTAGGAGCTCAAACGGTAACTATGGGTCTTTGGTGGAGTACAACTTGGACAATGCACATGCTACTAATGAATGTTAGTAACCTCAAGCCCTTAAACGAATAATGTTTAAAGGCTTGAGGTTTTTGTTCTTTGTCTTGTTGTCATGTTCCAGCCTGACCAGCATGTTTTTAGAGGTGGGGAAACCGGAGTACCTGGAGGAAACCCAGCTGGTTGCCTCCAGTGCTCCTCAGAAGCGGTGCACCGCCTATTTGGTTTGTTCCTGTTTCAGAACATGGGGTCCTGCACTAGTCAGCTTCTCCACCTCCTCCTTCCCCTTCCTCCTTTGCAGCTCCCTGGGCTCCCACTGTGCCGCCTCCTTTCACTCCTTCTCATCTTCATCTTTGTCCTTCCCTTCTCACCTAGCTCTGAAGCCATTCTTCCCCTAAGGGTCACCTCCCACTGTCCCTTTTTTGTTTCCTGTAGCGCCTCTTGTGACGCCTCCACTGTCCTGCAGGTGTGTGGGGCTCTTGGTGCCACTTCAGTGTTTCAGAAGAAGAAATCTGTATATTTGTTGGTCTCAACTCTCCTGCGGCCGCTCTCCTTTTTTTGGTCAAATCAGTCAGAATTTTTTGTTTTAGATGACTTAAATTGTGTTTCAGAACTAAATACTTTTGCTGTTTTATTTGCATTTCAAACAAATATATCAAATAAGCTGTCCCGTTTTAGTCGTAGGCAAATTCTGTTAAAGGTCAGAACATGCCACTTGTACTTCTTAGATTAACAACCATTGGACAATTATTCCTAAAGCTGATTAGCTAAATGCTTGAGCAACTTTATAGGGAGTTCAGTGTGCTCCTGTTTTGGTGCTTGGTAATCCCACATCATGGGCTTACTGTCACACTTACAGTATTGACTTGTTTTTCTTACAAAAGACCAGTTGTTTGGCATGTGCACATGTCATATGTGTTCTAAGTGTGTTGGTTTAGCTGAGATGAACGCTATGTGGAAAAGAGCCATACAAATGTAGGTCCTATTTTTTTACAATGTTAAGATAAAGTATTGGAGACTATACCAGCAACTATGGGCTATATGGGCTCTGCTTCTACCTTCTGTGGTCCACCCCAGCCATCGGCAATGAGCCCACACCTCCCCCGAAAATGACAATAAAATGTTATTAATTCACATTCATGCACTTATCTTTATTCTAAACAGAATGTTTTGGACATAGTGTCAAAACTGAGTGTCATTTAAGTTCTGTTGCCATGCAGTTGCTATGCTGTAATACCACTTGCTTTCCCTCTATAGTTGCGTTAACAAATACACCCAATACATTTCAATTAAAAATGTACCACTTGACATTTTCCAAAAAGGTGAGCACTTGGCCTCTGCTCTCCAGCCCCTTTATAGTCGGGCACATTGTGTGCTACGAATGAAACACTCTTAATTTTAATGCAGCTCAGGCTTATGCTAACACATGTATTAACTAATTTCAGACCACCCAGATGGTTGCCATAGCTCCGTTTATGGCCTGCACACATTTCACATTTATATTCCAGCGCTGATACAGATTTGAGACAAGTTGGACTCCACAGGCTGTTTGCATTTTGATCTTATCAACCAGTTATGTACATTAGTTAATGGATACAGTTGGCTTCAAGGTTCACACAGGAAGCCGAAGACAGAGGCAGAAAGAGCAAGGCTATACTCACTCAGACATATACCCATAATTGATTAGACGTTGTAAAAATTGCTTGGTACATCAATAACATCCCTTAAAAAGTAACAATTCCAGCCGACATAGTATTGTATCTTACGTTTTCTGACTAATCATTGAACTAACAAACTAGTTCAATTGAGATATTTAATCCAAAGCTAACTTTTAAATGTGTTAAATGTAACCACTGTGTCACAACATGGGCAGTTTCCCAGTAGTTATTTAGTAATGTAATGTGTTAACATTGATATTGATTTGATAGCTGTAGTTAGCATCACTGATGTTGTTGGCACATATACACAAGTGTGAACTGTCCCTAATAATATGAACAGATCACAGATTGGTGGGTGGTGCAGGCAGTGTGGGTTCCTCCCAGCTTCCTCTATTTTCATCTGTGTATCCAATTACAGTGACCGCGAGTGGCTCCGTCAGGTCTATAGTGAGGTATACGTGCAGCATGTGTCAGACGGAGAGGCTGCGCTAATCCTGCCTTTGTTAGCAACCATAAGAGTCTATAGGTGACGGACAGAAGAAAGAAGGAGAGCACTCAGTAGCAGTCCACTGTAGTGCAGTATGGCGCTCAGTACACTAGTCTTCCTCACACAGATAATGTACACAGATTCAGTGACAAAAAGCAAAAAGGAACTTTTTATTTCATTAATCCAAGCTTATTCAATTCATTGAGTTTTTTCTTTCTTTTGTTCCATTAACCAGCATAATCATTAATTTTTATTATGTTCTGCCTTTTTCTATGTGTTTGCAGTTGTTTCTGGCTGCTCTATCCTTTGCTTACTTTGCCAAGGCCTTGTCTGGCAGCTACATGAAAAGCACCATCACACAGCTGGAGCGGCGTTTTGACATTTCCAGCTATCTCATTGGTATCATTGATGGCAGCTTCGAAATAGGCAAGTTACGCCAAACCTTGAAAACTGATATCTCAAACTAATAAAATGCACTCTGTGTTAGGTTTCTTATTCAAATTCCAAGGCATTTCTTCTATCAGTGTGCATACTTGTGTGCAGACCCCATAACGGGCCTTTGAAGCTGCAAAATAAACTACTACTACTAAAGCTGTATCTTCATAATAAAGCATACATTATGATAATTTCTCGTAATAACTGCAGAAAAGCATTGTTGCTTCTACAACAATGGTAAAATCATATAAATCCGTCATATAAAAAGTACTATTATGTGGGCATAGAAACACAAGACGATATACTGTATACGTAGGCCATCTGTCCTTGGTCTACACAAGCTGTCTGATCTAAACAAGAAATGCCCCAACTTGGCTTTCAAAGAGTTTGGGATTGAATGATATTTAAAGGGAAAAAAGCACTGAAAATAACTCTGTTAGCTGTTGGGTCTTTGGTAAATAAATCCAACACAGTGTCCAGATGCGTTTATGTGAACAATTGCTCCTGTATTTTACAATTTAAAAGGTCAATTGATTAAATTGTTATACTAGAATGTACCCTTTACCCAAATTACTAAGCATTTTTAAAGACGCAATCCTTATCCTATAGCTGTGCAGCAGGAGGCTGTCGGTATCAACAGTGGCTTGTCAAAATACTAGGCTAATATATTAGGTGTGAAATAGCGAGTGCTATTTGTGTGCATGTTGCCTATACAGTGCCTCTCGAAAGTACTAATACATCTTGAACTTTTGCACATTTTGTCATGTTTACAACCCTAAACATAAAGATTTTATTTTGAATTTTTTACTGAAAGTTCACACACAAGTAACAGGCACCTGTGAAGTGAAAGCAAAATGATACATGATAGAAATAGAAACGTGAAAAGTGGGGCGTGCATATGTATTCATACAGCATTTTTCGTAGTGCATTAAATTGCCTTTATAACATTCCTAATTCACACCTTGCCCTAACCATTAAATAGAGGCCACCTGTGTGTAATCTACTCTCAGTATAATTACAGCTGTTCTATGAGGGCCTCAGAGCTATGGTCAGAGTGTATTGGTCACTAAGCAACATCATGAAGGCCAAGGAGCTCACCAGAGAGGTCAGGGATAAAGCTGTGGAGAAGTTTAAAGCAGTGTTAAGTTATACAAAGATTTCCCAAGATTTGAACATCTCACGGAGCACTGTTCAATCCATCATTCGGAAATGGAAAGAGTATAGCACCACTGTGAACTTTCCAAGACACGGCCGTCCACCTAAACTAACAGACCGAACAAGGAGAGCACTGGTCAGAAATGCAACCAAGTGCCCCAAGATAACTCTGGAGGAGCTGCGACGTCCTGCCGCTGAGCTGGGGGAATCTGTACATGGGACAACTAGAGTCGTACTCTACACAAATCTGGCCTTCATGGACGAGTGGCAAGAAGAAAGCCATTATTGAAAGGAGGCCATAAGAAATCCTGTTTGAAGTTTGCTAGAAGTCATATGGAGGACACAGCTACCATGTGGAAGAAGGTGCTTTGGTCAGATGAGACAGAAATTGAACTTTTTGGCCCAAATGCAAAACATTATGTATGGCACAAACCTAACACTGCTCATCGTCAAATATGGTGGGGGGAAGCATCATGCTATGGGGCTGCTTTTCCTCAGCGGGGACTGGGAAGATTGTAAGAATAGTTGGGAAGATGGATGGAGCCAAATACAGAGACATTTTGGAGGAAAATTGAGGCTGGGGCGGAGATTCACCTTCCAGCAGGACAATGACCCTAAACACAAAGCTAAATCTACAATGGAATGGTTTAAAAACAAACATATTAATGTGTTAGAATGGCCCAGTCAAAGTCCTGACCTAAATCCTATTGAATATCTGTGGAAAGACCCGAAAACTGCTATTCACAAACGCTCTCCTTCTAATTTGACAGAGCTTGAGTTGTTTTATAAAGAGGAATGGGCTAAAATGTCAGTCTCTAGTAGTCATACCCCAGAAGACTTGCTGCTGTTATTGCAGCAAAACGTGATTCCATAAAGTATTAAGTCATGCTGTATGAATACTTATGCACGCCCCAATTTTCACTTTTTTATTTTTTGTAAAATAACAGAATCATGTATCCCTTCACAGTTGTCTGTTACTTGTGTGGGAACTTTCAGTAAAAAAAAAATCAAATTCAAATCTTTATGTGTATGGTTGTAAACATGACAAAATGTGCAAAAGTTCAAGGTGTATTAGTACTTTCGAGAGGCACTGTAGTTCACAATTTGAAATTGCGTGTGTTTCCATATCAGGTAAATAGTCGTAGTAGTATCAAGTAAATGACAGAATGCTGCATATATGATAAATATGACTCTGCAGCTGATCCACTTTTGCACACGCTACTCGTTTTCCTGGGTTTGTGTGGGGAATTTTGAGTTGTGATTAAGAAAATTTCAAATAAATTAAAATGTCTCCTACAATAAATAGTGTCCTTCATTCTCTGCTTGTAGGAAATCTCTTGGTGATTGCCTTTGTGAGCTATTTCGGGGCCAAACTGCATCGACCCAAGATTATTGCGTTTGGATGTGTTCTTATGTCATTTGGAACCTTCCTGATAGCCATGCCTCACTTCTTGATTGGCAGGTAGGCACAAAATGGTCCATAGTACACTGTGTATTTGTGCACATTTGGAACGTATGCACAACTTCTCGTGAAAACTTTGAGACCTGAGCAGCTCATACAGTATTAGGTATTTGACGGGTGTTATATTGAGTGAGATTTCTCTTGCCTTGTTGGTATGGTGTGCACAGCTACAAGATCCGCACAGCAGTCAGAGCTTCAGTGAATTCGTCCAACCTGCTCAGCCCATGTTTACCTGGGCCGCCTGACTCCACCGTGACAGGGGGGCAGGCAACCGTGACCCCACCCATAGGTAAGCAGACAGGGGGACACGACATTTAGAGTGTCAGAGGTAGGCAGTCCATTATTGACACAAGATAATATTTAAATTGTTTGTTACAAGAACATTCAGTATATCGCATAAAAGCTGCCAAAACTACTAGTCAAAATAAAAGTACTTGTAATGCAATATAAAAAAATATATAGTAATGTTTCTGTGCTTTTTGTAGTTTGTTGTAACAAGTAAAAAATAGTACCACACTATTACTTTCCAGATTGTGAGCGCGACTCCGGTGTCTCCATGTGGATCTATGTGTTTTTGGGAAATCTTCTTCGTGGCATTGGAGAGACACCGGTTCAGCCATTAGGAATTTCCTACATTGATGACTTCGCTAGGCCAGAGAATGCGGCTTTCTATATTGGTACCTACACCACTCTGCTTCTTGTTTTCTATATCTACACTCATTTAAAGTACAGTCTCTTACTATTAACAAATATTTGTTAATAGTAATATATATTAACAAGAAAGTATCTCTACAAAACTATTACGATTAAAAGTGACTCTGATTTTGAGAAAATAATACATGTTCAATTATATAGATAACGTTTCACCATACCTCCACTTAAATGTTTGATAGCAAGATGTTTTGTTTGTTGCACAGGCTGCGTCCAAACCATATCCGTCATTGGTCCCGTATTCGGTTACCTCCTGGGCTCCTTATGTGCCAAAATCTACGTGGATGTTGGCAATGTGGACATGGGTAAGGAAGAACAATAGATTTGTATCCTATGAATAAAATAGCAGTTTACACTCTCCTCCCCCTCTCAGAAACAGTGACTATTACCCCCGGTGATGCTCGCTGGGTAGGGGCGTGGTGGCTCGGGTACATCATCTCCGGTGTGGTTACCCTCATGTCGGCCGTACCGTTCTGGTTTCTGCCCAAATCTCTGCCCGTCCCGGTGGAGAAACACGACTCGAGCTGCAGCCCAGAGCAGACGCGCTTCATCAAGGACTCTCCATTGATGCTGCACAAGTTCAAACAGGAGGAGCCCGCGGACCTGCAGCAGATGGCCCGAGGTTAGATAGCATTTAGCACAGCATGGCTTAATAACTATAAATTGCTTATCTTCGAAAAGCTAATTTCCGTATTTTCTGGACTATAAGTCGCACCTTTTTTCGTAGTTTTGTTGGGGGTGCGATTTATACTCAGGTGTGACTTACATATACATTTTTTTATTTTCACACTGACAGCCGCTAGAGGGCACGCTAGGCTTGTGTATCAGAATCTGCTACTCCTGTACGGTTGTATAATGACAATTAAAGCACTTACTTACTGTACCACTGAAAAAACAAAACAGTAATCGAGTAGCAGAAAGAAAGAGAAAAAAAAAGCGGAGGTTACTCTTACTGCAATGAAGAAAACAAAAAAAGCGAATCGCTAGAAAAAGCAAATGGGTGCTTGAAGAACGTGATGCCGGGAGAGGATTGTCAACGGTGCAGTTATCCCTCCAGGCCCAGGTAGTTGCCAAGGCTGATGCGACTTGTACTCTGGAGCGACTTAAAGTCCGGAAAATACGGTTATTGAAATCAAAATGTAAGCGATATACAGTAGGTAAGATAAGCTAATCTTTTTATTTATTATTTTGTTCCAATATGTAATTTCAATTATGAGTGGGGCAACCTGCAAGCATTACCTACTGTATATTAGCACACGGAAATATTGCAATATTTAAATTCTAAATACCATATTTATAAATTCTTTATATTACAACAAGTTACCATTGTTGACACAGACACCATGTTGCACAGTATCTTCTTAGCCCATTTAGCCCACGCTACAATAATGCCACTTTTCTAACATGTGAATTTCATTTAGACACAACTATTCAATGCATTGCTCTTCTCCCCAGACTTCGTCCCCACCCTCAAAAGTCTCCTTGGAAACCCTGTGTACATCCTTTACTTATGTGTAACCATCATTCAGTTCAACTCTCTCATCGGCATGGTCACGTACAAGCCCAAATACATTGAGCAACACTACGGCCTGTCGGCATCCAAGGCCAATTTCCTCATGGGTAAGTAACCTTCCTGATGCACGCCGTTTTACTGCATGAGTTGGCAGCCTCCCTGTTTAAAGATGCAGACGGAGGTGCTGTGTTTGATGAATGTTTTCCGCTCCAGCTCACACATTTTAAATAGATGCCACAAGATTGGGTTGACAAATGTGATTTCCTTTTTACTTTTACAGAATACATGCAGTCCAAACTTCTTTAAAGGTTTCAGCAAAGGTCGTGTCTTTCAGGCTTGCTTTATTGTGTTTTGCTTAGCTCCAAATATTACAGCGAAACACAATGGGTCCAACGGCCAAAAGTTGAATCTCAGAAGGGCTCAGAGGCAGAACACATGGATGTGTGAGACCAAGCAGAGGAGCTAATATTTTTCCACCATCCCCTTTCCCCTACAAAATGTGTGTGTTCATTTTTGTCCTAACTAACACATTAAAAGTGGTGTTGCATTGTGTTACACGGTGACATTACAAATAGTGTATGAGATCAATTAGTTAAACGCTTACACCATAATACTCCTGTGCCCTTTTGCGTAGGCAGCATCAACATCCCAGCTGTGGCCCTCGGGATGTTCTCTGGAGGCGTCATCATGAAGAAGTGTAGGCTGGACATTATGGGGGCTGCCAAGTTTGCCTTTGGGACCTCCCTGCTGGGCTACTTCCTGTCTCTGTTTTTCTTTGCCATGGGCTGTGAGAACGCCAAGGTGGCAGGCATTACCGTTTCATACACCGGGTATGTCTACACTAAAGGTTATTAGATCATTTATGTAAGCCCTGTACATCTTGAGAAGGCGTCTGTCATTTTATCTTGAAACTTGGTGTGTCAGCGGCAGATGTGTAGGATTTGAGTGAATATTTCCAATACTGCAGCTTGTATGAGGCGTAACCAATTATCTATCCAAAATGGGGGCACATGCAGTGCGTGGGTATTGACGGTTGGGCCATGTATTGGAACAGTTCATAAGTTTCTCTCGCAATTGTATTTATTTATTCATGCACAGTACAGGATTGCGGCTGGAGCTTCTGTGATGTATTTTTCATATCGGCAGTCAATAATATATGCATTTTTATGTTGCTACGTACAGCACAGAAAGCTTGTTCTACCAGGAACGCTCGCTCTATGCTGACTGTAACTCGGGCTGCTCATGTTCGAGACGAGAGTGGGACCCAGTTTGTGGAAGAAACGGCATCACTTATGTTTCTCCATGTCTGGCTGGATGCACCGCTACCTCAGGCGCTGGCAAAAATACAGTAAGTTTTTTATAAGCTGAGACCTTTTTGCATCTATTAATCTATAGTAATACATTCCTTTTATGTGGCCCTTTTTTTTTTTTGGTCATAAAGTGCTTTACATTTCATTATTCATACTAATACTGGGGTTGTCCACTCCACCACCTGAGCCACGTTTACCCCTTTCAATGTTTAGTGGTCCATTGGATATAGGAGATTGGTTTTTTTTTTGCACGTATAATCATTGTCTATATTGTGTCATTTGCCATTTAAGCTACAATACAATAACAACATTGCCCCAAGATACTTCTCCTGCTGAGCTGAAATCCCCCACTATATACTGGTGGCATTTACAGATAAACCATTTTCTCTACAGGTGTTCGAGAGGTGCAGGTGTGTTGCTCTACCAGATGCCCTCCCGCTAAACCTGACAGCCGCTCTGGGCCAGTGTCTGCGCAGAGACAGCTGTGAGCAGGTTTTTCCGTACTTCCTGGCTCTGTCTGTGCTCAGCTCTTTTATCATTTCTCTGGGAGGAACACCGGGCTTCATGCTACTCGTCAGGTTAGTTGGCAGCAAAAACAATAATTCTGTAAAAAGTACTGTATGTCTAGATTTATGATATTCCTATTATTTCGTCTCTCTTAAGGTGCATCAAGCCCGAGTTGAAATCCCTTGCACTTGGAATCCACACACTGGCCACTCGAACTCTAGGTAAAACTATACAAACAGTGCTAGATTTATTTTAGTATTAAACAAAATTAATCTGAATCTATTTGACTATTTCCATGTAAAGAAGGATGCTTTTATCTTACAGTGCACATCAATTTTACAATATCTCAAGAAACATCTGTCTTAAATAATTATATATATATATATATTTTTTATCTCAACCAGCTGGAATACCTGCGCCTATATATTTTGGAGCCATCATTGACTCAACGTGTCTCAAATGGGGATATAAGCCCTGTGGAGGAAAAGGTGCATGTCGACTCTACAACACCTCAGCTTACAGGTGAAAGACACTTCCAGTAAATTGTAATAATATGTGTATTAACACCTTTTTTTTCCTTGTAGAATTGTGTACTTAGGTCTGACACTGGGTTTACGGACTATGTCTTTCTTCTTGTGTATTATGGGATTTGCCATTCTCAAAAGACACATTAGAATGGAAAAGAAAAGCTTGCCGGCCGAGGTCAGCGCGGAGCAGGAATCTCTAAAGAAAGAGGAGAGCAGTGAGCAGTTTATTTTGGCCATGAAGCGTAATGCGGACAGAGAAACACGATTGTGACCGAGAATTGCACTTAAAACCTCCTCTCAGCGTGTGCAGCTGATAATCGAGAGGTTAAGGCTGCTGCACATATGGCTGCGCACTGTTCTGTCGCCGGGCCGTGGGTTCGGGTTCTGGCGTTTCGCTGGGTGTTTCTCCCCACACTTAACCCCCCTTTTGCCCTAGGCTATCCAATTCGGTGAAGCCTAAGGCATAAAAATCTAATATTTTTGCAAAAATGCACTCGAATACTTGTTCTCGAGCACAGGCAATGTACAGAATTTGTTTAGCCGTCTACAGGCTTCACTTTTAACTTTAAAATGTGCTATTGAATGTCATGTGTTAGTGCTTTTCATTAAAATGGGAAGCCTTTGTAGAAAAATTGTGTAATAAGACTGTGTTTTGTATATTGGTATCTGTTTTTACAATTAAATTGATTAAATTCATACGTACTCTTTTGACCGTCTTTAATTGCTGTGGATAAAGATACAGGTAGAGTGACTAGCTCATTACCGGCCAAATGTTGGACATGAAGCATACCTGTATCATACAGGTAAAGTGAAAGGAAAATGTAATATTATTTAGTTCATAGACGGGAGGCAGAGCTGAAGATGTTGAAAGTTTTATTCGGGATTGATAAGAGAAAAAGAGTAGGCTACATCACAAATTATGATAAATTTTTTGATACAAAAGAGAGCTTTCAGCATTAAACCAAGAAAACTCTTAAATTGTGTTGACATATAAATTGCTGTTACCTTGCCATATGTTCCCTTGTTTATGATTTGTTGAATGTAAATGTTATTGTTTTTAATTTTGGGGAGGGTGTTTATAAGCCTTTGGCTTCGGCCCACTCCTTTTGAGCAGAACACTGCTCAAATAAATAAATAAAATAAAATAAACTAAACTCTACCAAAGTTACACAGGAATTATTGAAGCATAAGCGGCTCTGTCATTTCTTTTCAAAGTAGTTCACATAGTAGGAGCTTAGGACACCTGGGAAGACATGACAGATCAAGGTAATTGATTTACTTCCTGAACCTAGAAGTGGGTGTGCGTGGGACTGTTGAGCTCCAATGACCTGTGTGAAGATAGCCCCCCATAGTGTCTTGTTTACTCCTTGTATATTATATCTATGGGTTCACTTCAAAATGGTGTCATTTTATAGTGCTTTGTTTGTACACACAAAAAGAGCATTTGTAAGCACTCTGTTTTGGTTTGTTGACAGGACGGCACAGTGTGTAGTGGTTAGCGCTCTCACAGCCAGTCCCGGGTCAAATACCAGGCCTTTCTGTGTGAAGTTTATTTTCTCCTGTTTCTGCATACGTTTCCTCCGGGGACTGTGGTGTCCCATACTCTTAATAAAATGTACAATAGACCCCCCGTGCTCATTTTGTGTGCACTAACAAATTACACCATTTTGGCATGCATACATACATACACACACACATATATATATATACATACACACACACACACACACACACACATCATAAATGCAAGAGCATAAAAACACTTAACTATAATAACATAATACAAAAAAATTACTGGTCCTTTTTATCTGAAGCACTCGGTTGATTCTGTAGAGGGAAAGAAAAAATTAGACATTGATACTTCCTTTCTAGCTACATGGAGCATAATGTTCATTTGACCTGGAGCTGATGATGTTCCCCGAGGAGTCTTTCATACTCCTGTGCCAGACCTTTGGCCTGCCTTTTCATGGCCTCCACTTCAGCCTGGGACTTGTGCACAGCTGCATGAATTAAAAGAGTACAATTTATTATAAACAGTAATAATAATGCATTTGTTTTATATAGCACTTTTCTGGACACTCAAAGACGCTTTACATTGCATTATTCATTCACTCCATACTTGGTGGTGGTAAACTACTATTGTAGCCACAGCTGCCCTGGGGAAGACTGACGGAAGCGAGGCTACTAATCTTTATAGTCCATTGGCCTCTCCGACCACCACCAATCACTCACTCACACACTACATTCACCCAGGCTTCCTGATGTTCCTCAATGGTACATGCTACATGCTTGAGACTGCAGCACATTTCAAAAAGACTAACATACCGTTGGTAAAAAATAAAGTAGCTGTAAAGTTTATAACAGCTAATGAGGATCTATCAAAATAATAAACAGTAAACACAATATTATTACTATTATTAAAATATTTTACTAAACTATGTAAACACAGTCCAATAAATGACATCAAAATAATTGTGGGCATTGAAATATATATAAGACAAAAAGCCGTATGCTGTATGCAATGGGATACTTTGTCATGTATCCCATTGCATTCCTAAGGTAGATAGGATCCACTCCATGCACAAAACGATATAAAAAAAGTTGTAAATGTTCACCTGAGTCAGCAGTCTTCAGCTGACATTCAAGCTTCTGAATCTCTAACTTTAGCTGCTTATTTTTTGTTGTCATAGTCTTTTCATCATCAAAAAGGGTCTAGGAATAAGAAACATCTTAAAAACTGGCTCTTTGATTATGTATTCTTCATTAGTTTCTGTCAATCAAACATGTATTTGCAATATTAGAGATAGTTATATGTCTAACTTGTCTAAGCATCTTGTGCCCCTCCTCATGCTGTCTCGCTTCATTAGCCATGTTGTCCATTGTTGCTTGAAGGGCAGCACTCTTCTCTTCACTCACTGCTGCTTGGTTTAACAGGGTTACCAGTCTCCGCATGATACTGAGGAAGGTTTTATAGAAAAAAATATATATGTAGTTTTTCCCTCTTATTAATAATTATAATAAAATGAACACACACAGCCACAGGAAGAGTGAGAAACCAGAGATGTAGAGGTTTCTTTGGGCTCTGAACAGCTTCATATGAACATGGTCAAACACATTGGGGTTGACGATGGTGTCGTGCATGGGCTCAGGCCCAGAGTATTTCTGCACCTCACGTAAAGCATCTGAAAAGAGTTGAGAGTTGATAGGAACAAATGTGAGTTTCAACCAGTGCTGAGCGCTTACCGAAGAACAGAACCATGAGGACCATGATCATAGTCCAGAAGCATTTGTTCCAGTAAGGACTGAGATAGTTCCAGATGCCCCAGCTGAAAACCCGGTGCCATCTGAAAATACATTAAAAAGTCAATCACGGGGCATCTGCAGTAAACAACAGCATGTATGTAGTGTAGGGGAAGAGAGGGGCGCCATCAGCTGGACATGTAAATACGAAGTGCCAGCAAATTCCAGCTGCTTGGCATTGGGCATAATTTTTTAGCATTTTTAATAATGACTACATGGCAAATGATGGCACATTTACATGCATGAATGTATGCCCTATTGCACTGGCCCTGAAAGATTTACCATTTAAAAAAAGGCATGTTTATATTTTAACTGCACTTTGGTGAGTTTAGCTTTACCTTTGTGCCGCTATGAAAGGTATGCATAATATGATGCTTGCCACCACTTCTGAATAGAGAAACAATGCCACTGCTGTCCATTGGAGAGTCATGTTATAGATTTGTGACACCTGTAAAAGAGAAAATCATGTGTCATGTTTACACAGCGGGTATTTATTAGTGGGATCTGCACAACATACTATATACTGTAACTGTTGTACTCTTTTTTTTTTTTTAAGTGACAATGACAATAAAGATTTGATTGATTGATTCATCCATTAAGTCTACAAAACGTATAACGATATAGCCAACTTCTCAACTCATTAAAGTCTTTACTATATACTTCCAATGGTCTTTACATTCATGCCTATGTTAGCAGGCCTACTTTCCGGCTAACATAAGGCTACCCTATAATTACCTTGCAAAACTTTAATAAGTTCAACAAACATGCAGGATGAATGAGTACAAAAGTTACAACACAGCACAAGATGATAATGATAGCAACTGGTGACACACAGTAAAATGAAATAATAATTAAATTAACATACAAGGCCTACAAGAGCAAAGTTTTTCAAAAAGCAGTAAAATGTAGGCTACTTGAGCATTAAGAGCAGCGCATTTTTTATTTAAACATTACAATGACTAAAGAGAGACAGTTTATAGTCACGTGCACTTATTATGCGCCATTTTAACGTTTCAATTGGTTGTGAAGCTTACCTGCTACTTTAGTTGTCGCTGTTTATACAGCTTCTATGGTTCTTGCTAGTGTTGGAAAGTCCAAACAAGTGCACGCGGAACAGCTGCGGTGGGCGCACACACAGCCCGAAATAAAACGACATTTGACTCCACTGGTAAGTCCATGTGATCATACATGAACGATTTCCTTCTACTAAGAACTCAAATAAATCATCGTACTATTATCACGTGCGTTTTTAGAGTTGCTTATTATTATTTGCTCGCAAATTAAAATAATCGGTTAAATTCGACTAGTGCCAGTTTCTCGTCGTTATTGGCCGACTGCGCGACGCCATTCTGGGACTGCTGTGTTAATATCATAAATCAATAATCAATCACTGCAGGTCGGATAATAGATGCCATGGAACTCCAGCAGCAGCCGCCACATGTCTGAAAAATACCGATTTGGAAATAAATACAATAAATAATAATAATAATAATAATAATAATAATAACGTTTTGGTTTTATAGGCAATTTGAAAAAAATAAAAATAATACCCGCATACGTGATATTTGGATTATCCACTAGAGGGAGACATTACCTTGGTTTAAAAAGCCTAATAATAGTGGACCTGATAAACGGTGTTGGGGAGAATACTTTGAAATTGCTTTTAGTTACTGAATATTGAATACTTGCCTTAAAATGTATTTTGTATTCTGTTATTTTGTCTCATCCGAGTACTTTATTCGGAATCCTTTTAGAATACTTTCACATTGATTGTCATTATCATTATAAATATGGTGTGTAATTACAAAAATGAAGACTACGATTGTTGGAACACCTGTTATAAACTCACTTACCATTAATTAGGGACTCAAAAACTCTCTTGGCAAATGGAGCAGCAGATACAGCATCATGTGACACATGTGCAGTGTTTGCATGAATTGTGGCATAAGGCGTTTTAAATCTTCATTTTGTTTTAGGAGGAAAAACAGCTCATTAAAGTTTTTTCTTAAAGCTGGGGTACCTGATTCTTCCTGTTCAAACAGTGACATTGTTTGTTTTGGCCCAAACTTGTTTCTAGCTCTCACAATCCCTCCTGTGTATTCAAATTGTTCAAAGAATGTAATGCACATTTCACACCCATACAGCATTGAGTGGTGACAAAGTGAAGCAGGGGCGGCCACCCCCAAGATAAATTCCACAAATTTAGATTAGTTTTATGCCATTGCTCAATAAACTTTAGGTGAAGACAATACAACAAAGTCTGTGTTTTGCTGTGTTTATGACATACTCGGAGGTGGCAAAAAATACATGTATTCTACAACACCACCAAAAGATCAGGTACCCAGCTTTAATAATGTCATGCAATATGGAGATACAATTTAATGATTGATACTGGGATATATTCGCTTGATATTTGAAAAGTAACTGTATTCTAAATACTCTCAAATGAAAGTGTACCATTACCAGAATACAGTTACTCAAAATGAGTATTCTAAATACATGTATTTAGTTACTCCCCAACACTGGTGAAAAGAAACTGATAGGCGTAAAGTCATTGCTCCATAAATAAGAAGAACTAAAAGCAGGTTTTAATCTAAAACTGGCATGGCGCTGTCAATCAGAAAACAGTAACCTTTAAGTGTTACAGAAGATAACACCATACCCTGGTCTATATCAATGTAACAAAATGTGGCCTTTATGTGTCTACAGGTACGGACCCCCGACCAATTTTAGTTGGTCATCAGGACTCGGAATCGGCCCAATGCTCATTTGTAGAACCTTTTACAGCAAGACGTTTGAATCATACAATCTATCACTAAGGGTGTGGTGGCATGACCCTTTAACAGTGGGTATACTTATTTCCAAAATATTAATTGTCAAACGATTGTAGTGGTTTATCCAGAAGAGGGCGACACCATCTCATTACCATCTTATGTAATGTTCATATGGCTTTGTTTACAAAGGGCTTTATCATTATTGCAAAAATGTACAAATCCAATTTTATTTTGGGTTGTGCCATACTGGCAACAATTTGTTTGGGTAAGTGGGGGTTATATTGAATCTGGCTATATATAGGCTTGTTGTTCTTGGAATTGCACACAAAAGCTCAGACATTTGGGAATATTAAAGGGAGAGTCATTTGTTTGAGATTTTTTATTTATTTAAAGGTGTCA
This sequence comes from Proterorhinus semilunaris, assembly GCA_021464625.1. NCBI lineage: Eukaryota > Metazoa > Chordata > Actinopteri > Gobiiformes > Gobiidae > Proterorhinus > Proterorhinus semilunaris. The sequence goes on along the minus strand of CM038356.1, from coordinate 21,276,979 downwards.
ACATAAACACCTGTCTGTCAGTGGTTGAGCACTAAACAATTATTTGCCTTTTTACAGCCGCTGGTCCACTCCTCCTCTGTGAGTCTCAGTGCATCTGTTGAATTCAAAACCTGGATTACCTCAGTGTATTCTGCCCCTCGCTGCATTCAGCTCATTCACTCTGCCTCCTTCCTCTGAAAAAAGAAACCGATATCTGCCTTCCCTTTTGACTGCGTGCCTCAGGAGTGTCGGGGAGTAAAATGTTTACAGCTGCACTCTGTGTGATAGCTTTTTGAGAGCGGGAGGAGAAGATGACAGTGGCGCGGAGTGAATGCGCTTTGATTGCGCCGCTTCACGACGCCATCCGCTGCTGAGGTCACGGCTCGGGGGACCGGCCGGCAGAGTCATTACATAGGAATGGTTGCAATAAGCAGATGGTCAGGCAGGGGTGACTGTAAGCCGGGGCCAATGGGACAACCTGAGCAGGCCCGTTCATTTTTCATGCTCATGCTGTCACAGACTAGTACACGCCGGCCATCATAACCAGCCCGTAAGACATTGAAACATACAGCTTCAGATTTAAACAAGGAGATATTGATAGCTCCAAGTTAACACACGCAACAGTCTGACCGATGGGCACAGTCAGCATTTTCTTTTGCTGCTACTTTGGAATGGAAATGAAAAGGTTTTTGAGTGTACGGTATGTTTGATTTTGAAAACATCCTTTCCCCTGCTCTTTGGGGTGTTTGAAAGGGCTATAATTCAATTTCACCAAGAAGGACATTTTAAAAGGTTCTGTGGGTAAGAGGGTGGTGGAAAAGAGTGACATAGGCTATATGTGGTTCTCAGGTGTTGCCCAGGGCTATGGTGACGGGACGGACAGAGGTGAGCTGTGGAGAGTTGGAGGTGACGATGGGTGGAGGAGACTGAGGGCTCTGCTGTTCCTGGTGCTGCTTTTGGGCTGAAAAAGAGCGAGACGATTTTGCCTCTGAGTTGGTGACTGAGGTAAGTGAGATGACTCAGATTTTAAGGTGCTGATGGTTTAAAGTAAGGTGAAATTTTGGAGATATAGATTCAGTGTTTTTTTTCTGTTTAATGCAGCTCATTGCTCAAATACAGACATTTCCCCCCTCACACTCCCCCATTGCTCAGTTTCATCATGCCCTGAGTGTGTGACACGGCAATTTAACCAATCACAGTGAAGCGTGAACTTTCAGAAGCAGCAATACAACAATATTAATCACTTGCCACCATTGGTTTTGTTTGAAGGAATTTGCAGGGTTATTATTTGTTATTTAAAGGTCTTGCTGATGGAGAGAGTGAGTGAATGATGTTTTGTGAACTGTATTTTAACTTATGATTTAAGCTACAGTTTACAGCTCTGTATATATTCTGCCTTATTGTTCGTACCCATTACCTTATCTAGCATGCGGCAGTCTCCACTCTTTAGAGGCACTGAACAGAAAACAGAAGAAGAGGTAACACTGTGAGCTTTGAGGTCACTTTTGGATGAAGTGAAATAATGAGCTCCATTCATTTGGATCACAGTCTCTCCTCCTCAGGTTAACCTCTAGCAGTTGTACCCTTAATAGTGACTCATAGTTGTTGTTCTTTCTTACTGCTGCTACAAAAATGTATTGGAATTCTTTTAGCCTTGATTTATACTCAAGCTAAAATGCCTTTCTATCCTCAGTATTTGACACCAGGCAGACTTGGACATCTGCGTCAGTGACTCACCATTCTATAACATGAGACCACTCCAGGACATCACACGCAAGTTTTCAGCTCAGTTTGTTGTTCATCGGATCCATTACAGTCATGTGCCAGCCCATAGCCCCCTCAGTCTCTCCATCCGCACGGTGGAACAATCAGACAGTGAGCAGAGCTGCAGGGCACTGTGGCTGTGCTCGACACTCTGTCGCTGCCCCAGAAAACTATTGGCTCTGTAGACACATGCTGTATCCTCACACACCGAGAGACAGGCAGGGGCACATACATATAAACAGGCAACAGGAGAGTCTGGGCTCGCAGCCACGCAGCTATACATTTCTCTGTCCATTGCCCACATTGCACACGCTTGTCTTTTTTGTGGAAGCTAAATCTGTAAATTGCCATGTTCCTGTTAAAGGCAGTTAATGTAGTTGCAGTCTTTTGGATGTGTAATTTCATTTTCTAGGCCCACTATAGTTCCATGGGATTTCATAACAGCATTCTCACACATCACTTTTGCATGGTATACTGTGTTGTTGTTTGTCCTGTTTTGCTCCTTCTAATGCAGTTGTTCAGCAAAGTGCTGTAGATAATGAACAAGGAGAGCACTTGTGCGCCGTTAATGTCTGTTCCTCGCTGATAACACAACAGTAATCTGCGACGCCTTGATTCAAAGGCAGGCGACAGTTACTTATTTCCTCAATAAAACCCAATGAAGCCATTTTCACACAAAGTCGTTGCCTCCCTCTGCGCTTGCGACACACTCTTCAGTGTAAAGAGATCAGCTTTTATCAAACACATAAATCTTCCATCTTGCATGCAGTGTCCGAACTAGAATGGTTGGGATTTTCAAAGATGACCATTTGTCATTTAGGTTCTAGCCGTGGCTTAACTTTCTGCTTCTCTTCCCGGGCGAAATCACAGTCGAGTGTTCGCTGGCCAAATGCAATAATGGCCCCAAACACACAGAATAATGTGATTTTCTCGGCTTTTATTCTGTGTCTGTGGCCGGGAGAGAGAGTGAGAGCGAGGGGACCGACGGAGATGGCATCGCAATTGGGAGGAGGGCCATTGAGCGCATGGGACTATAATGTATGAGGTGATAGAGATCGTGCAGGCTTGAGGCTTCAGTGATGGGAGAGCGAGAGAGGGAGGGGACACCGATGGGTCAAGTGATTGTAACAAGGCTCACAATGAAGCCCTGCTATCGACCCGCTCGTCAGTGCAAGTCGGAGGTTAGAGGGGCCTGCCGCCACCGTCCAATATCTTAAGTAGACACGCTGACCTTGTGGAGCGCGTCCCTGGCGGCAAATTGTCAGCTACCTCCACATTATCTACAACTAAGCCTCAAATTCGAGTACTATCAGCGGGGTTTCATCAATGGACTAAGTATATACGATGTAAACAAACCAGGATGTTATTCGCAGCAAATCTAATTTAAAAGCCAAAGCAAAACAAAATGGCAAGGTTATGTGCTCCTATTGATTTTTCTGCTCCCAGTGACGCAGTGTGTTTTGATAGTACAGCTTTTCAAATACTTGGCATTTGGGTGAGAAGACAAGCTTGTAGTTCTGTCCAAGTCTTGTGAGAAAAGTGCCACTCTGCACCATGGATGGTTTGTTTTGTCCACAATAGAAACTAGGCCATTGCTCTCAAATTCATGAAAGTCTAGAGACAAACTCCTTTACTGTTATTACACACGGAGTTTATTAGAGTATATCTATTTATGTATTTATTTTGGTCATTTTAAGTAATGTTTATATGAGGTCACCCAAATATTAAGGATTAATTAAGCTAGATCTCTGTAAGCAGTGATAGAGTGTGCCCTAAAATGCTGCTCGGAGCTGCATCCTCAAACCAGAGCAGATTGACTGTCCGTCGCTGTGGGGGTCAATACATCCACATGAGCCTGTGCTGGCTGAGCTTAAAAGGCTTTTTTGGCTCTAGCTTGAGCCCATGATGGAAACTAAAGAGTGACCTCAAAGTCTGTTGCTGCTAATTGTTCAGCTCAGTGAGTGCTCATTTTAAAGAACAATCAATTTCTGTTCAAGAGCCCTAATGAAGTTGTGTCCCGCACCTGGCATTTGTGCAGCCTGTGAAGTGTTTGTTGAATATGTCCTCTGGATCAGAGTTTCATCTCTTCATAGGTCACTGTCCATTGCTGTTGTCGACTCTGTGCCGCTGGCTCTGATCCCATCTCTGTTCTCAATCACAGCATTTCCCTGGAGGCACGCAGCATGGGAGCTCCCTCCATCAATATTCCCATATCTGTCCTGTGAGCTACACACCACACGCCGCAGATCCACAGTGTATAATCACTGTGGAGATATCTAAAGGACTCTTCAGTTCTGCACTCCCGAAGACAGCATGCTGTAATAAGCTCATTACTGACAATCGTGTGAATGCATACGTATGCAGCCATACACATGAAAAGATAGGATGTAATCCTTGACCTATGTACAGTGTTGGAATGAGCTGACAGCCCAAGCCAAAAATGACTTTATATGCTAATGAAGAACTTCTCCATTGAGATGAGCGCTTTCGCTGCATGTTCAGGAGAAGTTGGCAGTTTCTTCCCGTTGAATCTTATGAAGACTATATTAATATATTACTCCCATGTATTTGATGCGATGCTATATTCAAATTATGTAAAATAAGGTTGGCCTTATATTATATCTCTGCGGGAGGGCTTGAGAAATGCAGTTTCCCCACCTTATTTGACAAACACTGCATGCATTATGTTGAGACAACCACAGAAGAAAAACTTCAATTATCTACTTTTCAGACTTGTAAACAGAATCTTTTATTAGACTTTAAGACATTTGCACTTCTTTATTGCAGTACTCATTTGCGTATTATGTGAGCATCGTTGCCAGACTAGCATTATTAAAGTTAAACAACTTTGTAAAACGATGTTTTCATCATTTTGTTGTTGAAACATAAAAAACAAAAAAAATACATACGTTTTTTTACGTTTTAGAAATTAGAAATAAAAGCTCTCATTCTTTCATTGCACTATCGTTGTAAATTCACTCTATATCAACAGTAACATAAATAGCAGACATAGACTTTCCATTTGGCTCAAATAAGCAACTGCTAAAGTAAAACAGACAAGGTGTGCATTTCATCTGGGCTATGTCAAACAAAATGATGAAAACTGATGTGTGCTGTTGTGTCTGTGGAGTGTTATGGTTAGCCCTAAATGAGTGTTAACAGCACTCAAGCACTCAAACATGGCGTACAGTATTACTGCTAATACCCTGCATGTCTGAACTCCCGGTCTTCTCCTCATATCTATAGATTGATTAGGTTCTGAGGGCCGTCTCCCACTGAACTTTAGGCAATAAGATCAGTGGTCGTTGGGGATTGGTGTCAAAGCAAGTGGCACATGATGAATTGGAGTAATCTCAGCTGTTACAAAATCACAAACAGTTTACTTGGGGAGGGGGAACACAAAGCATTTTGTTGCTTTAGCTGAGAGCAAACTAGATTTAATACAAATATTCATACATACATATATATGTATTTATATATATATATATATATAAAAGCTCTCTCTTTCTATAATTTGTACACAATATCCTAGATGTTGCTACAGATACAAAAGCCATGCAATATCTACATTTTAGTATATAGTACATCTAAGAAATCTACTTTAGTTCTCAATAAATAGTAATAAATTATCCAACTTGACGCATTTCTATACATCCTATTGCACATAATATTTACATTTACTGCTTTGGATTAACATGTTCCCTTTTTCATCGTGACGTATTGTCAGTGTAGCTGCTTTATTGACTGCATTAGAACAAGTTTACTCCACATCCTCAGAAGATAGACACTTCTGTCTTGCCTCTTTGTCATCAAAAGTCACCTTTTTGTTTCTCTTTGGGTCTATCCAGGAGTTGTGTATGATGGCATTGTTTGGAGTGGGATCTGCTTCAATGATGGACACCACTCGCTTCTTCATTTTGCTTTTCAACACTTTCTGGAACTTCTGCCTGGTGAAGGCATACAGTAGTGGGTGAAAGATAGTTGTCCCATAGGCCATGACCAGGAAGCCTAATCTGAGTTTGACCATGAGGTCGCTGGGCCCCACGCTCAGGATGACAGTGTTAAGCACTGTAATGGGTGTCCAGCACAGCAGGAATGTGGACACGATCAGCAGGGACATCCTGAAAACCCTCTTTTGGCGCTCCCTGCGCTCCCTGTGTCTCTTCACAGCCCGACGTAATGCGATGATAACTGACACAGAGGTCCGCATGCCCAGAGTGGGGTTACGACTGGTGCTGCTCTGTGATGCGTCTGTGGCCTCTGGCTGCGTGGTCATAGCTGTCATGGAGGGACGCTTTTTCCTACGCGCCTTCTTCTTCTGTGAGTTGTGGAAGCGTGTGCCAATGCGGATATTGAGCGCCTGCAGGATCTTTGAATAGGTGATGAGCATCACCACTGCAGTGAAGAAGAAAATAGGAATTTGAGCCAGCAGGTGGTAATAGAGTCCTAGTTCAGTGTAATACTGGTTTGTATGCACTACATTTTCAACCGCTGTCTGGTTGAGGTCAGCGTGACCCTGGGCAAAGAAGCCCACCTCAATAAATGGTACAAGGAAACTAACAAAAGATAGCACCCAAATGGCAGCCAATAAGGCCAGGGCCCGGCCCATAGTCAGAACCCGGTTGGCTGGTTTCACTGAGATGTCATAGCGGTCCAGCGTTATGGCCAGCACGTTTGCAGCTGTAGCAACACTCGCAAATGAGACGCAGGCCTCGTGAAAGCAGCAGACAAGAGCAGTGTCCCCCTCCAGAGACAGCAGCACAACCACAATGGTCAGGGGGATGCAGCAGACGCAGATCAGAACATCCAACACATGGAGGTTCATAGTGACAATGTTACTGACCGAGCTGATCAGGTTGGACTTCATACAGTAGAGGGCCAGCACAGTGAGGTTGGAGCTTAGGCCCAGGACGATCTCCAACATGAGGAAGCATGTCAGCGAAACCTGGAAGCTTACAGGGTAGGAGTACGGGCTGGGGGTTCCCGGGCTCATGGTGCGTCCGATGGGTTCAGTGTCGTCTGTGACTGTGACGTTACTCATGGTGGCTTCTTCTTCCGACTGGGAAAGGATATGCATTATCCTGTTTGAGAAGAGAGCCCATGTCAGATTAAAGCATTCTCGTTAGATAAGGAAGCCAAAAGTCTGATAAGAACATGTTTTATTTCTGAGCTCAGATTGCATGCTATGCATTACTGACTATCCACAATCATTGCTCCACTATGCTTTGATAATCACATGATCCTTGGATGTTTTGAATAATGTTAAATCTTTGTGGGTTGCTATTTTACACCACATTCAGGTATTCATTTATGTAGACCTTAAAATACAATAAAAAGGTCAGACAGCAAGATTAATTTGACACTTTGTATTGGATTGGTTGCTCTCTTAGCCAAAGGTGTAAATATTTCACCTTGAGCAGCAGACTTCTCAATATTGCTTCCACCGCTATATGACTCCGGCGATACAAACACCCCAAGACTGAAGTTGTTTTGTTATGTAATTAATATTAGGTTAGCTGGGAAACGTCATACACAGGCCTCTAGACTAAATTAAAACCACTGATTAGCACATGCAATATTAAAACCCCACCGCTTTCCCCAAGAGAAATAAATCCGGGTTGAATAGGACCCTAGACATGGAGAAAATGAAATTGATTTCAGTAATATTTACCCTTCCCTCCAGCACTATCTGAATTGCAGGTCTGTGTAATCAGGCCATGGAGTCCGCGTCACATCCACCGAGACGAGCATCACATCCAAACGCCGCCGATGGAAAAGTGTATCTGTTCCAACAAGCCCCTCTGGCCAGGCTTTTCCTTTCACTGCGAGTCTGTCACCGAGCCGCTGCCGGCCAGAGCAGCACCTGTCTGGAAAGCCAATGGACTGTCAATGCGCTGCCAGTAAAGCTCTGACCCCAACTGCAGGTGAACTGCCATCCACCTGTCCCCACGAGGTAAAGGCGATGCAACGCAGGCTTCTGTCTTCGCGGGTTTGGCTTGCACACTTGACAAATGAGCAGGAATTACGTGTCAAGCTCCGAACCTCCGCTGCCTGTTTAAAATCTCCGGGTATTCCCAGAAATCATGGAAACACAAGATAAACAAAAATACACCGCTTTCCTGTCAGAGCTCGGATGGTGACATGATCCGAATCCATGTCGCCTGTTGCCACAAGACATCGGTTGATCGGTTGATGGGTCAGTTCAGTTTGTATTCCTTGGCCTGTGTATTCCACGTGAGCACATCTCCCAAGCAATGTATAGTATGAGCCCAGGAAAGGTCAGTGCGTCCGAGCAGCATCCCTCTCTTTCTCTCTCTCTCTCTCTCTGGGGAGCACTAATGGAAGCAAGTGTTCACTCTCCTCCTTTCTCATCAGTCTCTGTACTCCTGGCTCCAGCCACCATTGACTTGTAAGCCGAGCACAAGTCCCCGGTCCTGCACGCGCACGGCGAGCCCTTCATCACTCTCTTGGCGTGTGTCTAATCGCCGTGACATTCGCGATCAACCGGATTTGTGCGCAGACATGAAAGGCGGGGTGGTCGATTGAACAGTTCGTGATTATCCCAAGGGAGGGGGGGGGGGGGGGTAAAGTCAGCGCGTGGGGTCTGTCTTCTTTGTAGTTTTATCGAGATGCGGGGAAAAATTGCACAACGCCGGATGGGATCTCTCTCAGCCGTCCATTTTGGTAACCTGGAAAAATAAGAAAATGAATGGTAATGCGAGGAAGCAAAAGGATGTGTTAATCAAAATAAACATCTCCAGAACAGAGAGGGGACAAGAGAACTAATTAGCATAGCAACAAGACTTTGATATCCAATCGTGTTCTTGTTACATGGGGCCTGGCGCTCCTTGCCTCTGAATTAACATATCTGTTGCACTGAAAACAAAGCGGCACATGAGGGGGAAAAAAAGTGATTTTCTGTGCAATTAACTGACGTATGAATCTCGCAATTCAGGCTAGAATAAATTATTCATGTGAATTATTGTACGTGCCAGCTACTGGGTGACGAAATGATCACACCAACCCCTGCTGTAGGACACACTGTGAGCTGTAACACTGGGATTCCTCGGGGGAACTTGTCATGAAAGACACTGGGCCCTCCTCGCGTGACAGCCTATAGGAAACGTGTAATCGCTTCAGAGGAACATATCGGTCACTCTCCAAGGTTGTTTCTGAAAGGGATCCTATACGTTCGCTGCTCCGAAGGCTCTGCTGGTTAGTATTTTTAGTGTCATGCCAGTGTGCTATGCCGTGAAGAAAATGGCAAGGGGAAAGTTGTAATTAGGTCACGCTTTGAAGTTTTGCAGAAGACGGGGAGATTTGAGGTTGTGGCTCGTCGTTTACGCGAGTGCGCCGACAGCCGCGGTGTGCGAGGAATAAGAAACACACATGCTGTAGAATTATTGAGATGTATGCAGCTATCTAAATCCTTCCGTTCGTTACTATTTGCGTTTCGCTCTGCCTTTTAAGTGCTGTCATCTACACTTTACTATGTGGAATGATGTAAATCTACCCTACAAGTGAAGTGCCCCACAGGCAGAGAGGCAAACTCACCGTGGCGGGTGATCACAGATGTTTCACTCCTCTCTTAGAAAAAAAAAAAAAAGAACAATCTTCTGCAGCACTATAGGTCGGCTGACACAAACCGTTGTCCAGTTCAGTAGTCGTAGTAATGCTGTAAAAATACTGATAAACATCCAGGGGTCACGTCAACTCCAGATGTTGTCAAAGCCACAGCTGGGGGAGATTAGTCCTGTGCTTTGCTTTCGTCTCCTTTCTATTTACCCATTCCGATCGCCTCCCAGTTACTGTCACATTGCAGAAACTCTGGTGCTGCCCTGTGTGTTGCTTTTACTGTCTGGATAAGCGTGCAACCCATCGGAGTCTGTATCTCTCTCTCTCTCTCTCTCTCTCTCTCTCTCTCTCTCTCTCTCTCTCTCTCTCTCTCTCTCTCTCTCTCTCTCTCTCTCTCTCTCTCTCTCTCTCTCTCTCTCTCTCTCTCTCTCTCTCTCTCTCTCTCTCTCTCTTACTGCGGAGGTTTGCAGTGCTCCCCCACTCCTGATTGGTCTTCTGTAATAGGCTTAACCCTTTGCCGGCTTGACACTGGCAAGGTATTTCCTTTTTTTCAACCCCCCCCCCCCTTAAAAAAAAAAGGCTAAACGACATCCCCCTGCACGTTCATTGTAATAGCATTTACTGAGTTTTCTGTGGTGAAATGTCTGTAAGCTAAAGCGCGCGTGAGAAAACACACTGACAGCAGGCATTCGTTTGAACTGTCAAGCCGTACGGTATAACGTGGGAACACGCCGTGTGCGCCGTGGAGGAATGATGGGGACGGAAAGGCGGCAGAGACGAGCAATATTTTTCATATCCATTCACGACGCACATTCACAGCTCTTAATATGCGTGCGAGCGTGGCATAGAGTGGAGACGTTTCCACAGCGGTGAGTGGGAGATTATGCAGGCGAGAATCAGAAGTCAGAGCGGGTGGAAGATGGAAGAATCCCCTTTTCAACTGATTGATAGTTTCAATTATATCTCTGTCAAATAGGTACGGGCTTGACCACCCTCCATCCCTTTCTCCAGCCTCGTTTGTCTTGCACAGCTGTGGCCGGCGGGGCATCCGGATACTTGGTGAAAGTAGGAAGAGGGGCATCAGATTAAAGATTACAGCTCCTGTGGAATACATTAAGGCTCTGTGTATAGTATAGTAGTAGTATAGTGTATAGTGACAGTTTAATGATTGCAGTTTGGCCCACTTTGTTTTCAAACATAGCTCCTGGGAACAGATCCTGCTTAGATGTTACTATTAAGAGTTGGATGCCACAACCCTGGTGGTAAGGAAACGGTGTGTCAGTTAATCAATGAGCGTGAATAAACGGCGGGCGCGGTGGTTTGTGAGCTTGTAAATGGCCACGGCCTTGGGTTCAAAAGCATGCAAGGCGTCTGGCAATGAAAAAGAAAGCAGGTTGTGTCCTTCCAGGCCGCAGGCAGTAACCCTGCATTCATTCTGTAACCTTACATTCGTTTTAATTCCAAAGTGGAACAGTTTTACATCGCTTATTGCCTCACCAAAAGAACCGTTAGTATGTTGCCAAACTAACCCATAGAAATTATGTTATATTATATTTAAATATAGATAAATAGATTTGTTTTTTACCAAGATATTTCAAATCTATATCTGTAATGGGACAGAGCTTTTGTAATCTGTGGCCTAAATATTCATCTGATTAGTCTGTGCTTATTAAGGTGAAAGTCAATAAAAGATCAGCTGTTGACCTTTAGCATCCTCTTTTCCATTTGCTTAATTTCACTATAACTAATGAAAGCTTGTTTGTCATCATGTCTGTACATGCACGCAGGAGAAAATAACTTAATAATGCATCAGCCACTGTTGACAAATGTTACTATATTGACATTGTATTTGACATTTTCAGCTGGCCACCTTTGAAACAATAAAGGTTAAAAACAACAACCTGAATTTAGCCTGGAGCGTACAAGGAGTGTTTGACACTCCGGTTCTTTCTACTTGTTTCACAGCTCGTGCTTATAGCTGGCTTAAGATGTGGAGATACAGTACGTTCCGATGTTAAGCCTGTCATTAACTCTCAGCTCTCAGTCGTCACTATGAGGCCTTGCACATGCCTCTCCACGAAATGAATCATAATAACAGCTTGTTCTGTCTTAGTATTTGACAAAACGTACAGTATGTATTATGCTGGAACTATAGAAATTGTTTGCCTTGACTTTAATTGTTTGTAAAGGTGGAAGGATTACAGAGTTAAAGATGGTTAGCAATCAATTATGAATAATGAATTCATATTGATGTTGAAATGACATGTTGCGTATTGAATTGACAAAAAAAATGTGTACATTGTGTAAAAATACATTTGTGTAACACATGCCTACAGACTCCATGGCAGTTTGTGTGTGCGTTTTCATCAATGGAATATTGTCTATTACTCATTAGAAAGTCTTTCTCTGAGGAGACAAATTACACTGAGGCTCCTTTTGTTAACAGGTTTACATTTCCATGATCTAAATAACCCTCCAACAATAGTATCCATTAGTAAAACATCAGACGGATGACTTCATAGGCTCCATACAAAGACATGTAAACATTCTTCAGCAAAATCACGGCATTCCCAAAACTCATCAGTTCAAGATAGAAAGAACTTAATATTTAATTGCCATGAATTTTTCATCAGGTCTCTCACTGTCCCATCGACTCCTGATTGATATAGCCGCAGTTTTTCTTCCCTCCTTCAGAGTGACTGTGTGCTTAAGCTGCTCAGGTATCTGCTCAGTCCTCCTCATTTCAGATTTGGCGCGATGCTGGGTTTTGCCTCAGCTGCATAATGTATGTGCTGTGTTTTACATGCCAAAAATGGCGCTCCTGCAGAAGTCGAATAGAAGCGACTGACCCACAGGACCCACTGTCACTTTTATCTCCTTCCTGCTGCAGGCTTCCTGCTCCTCCATTTAGGGCCACTGTGATTTGTTCCAGATTGACCAGGACAGAGGTAGCCTAGTGCTAATGGACTGGCTCAACTCAAATCATGTGCTGTTGCCTGATCTATTTAAATTTCCTTTTCATGAGCCCTGAGGAGCTGCTGGGCCATCCCTTCACAGAGATGGATCAAGCAGCAATATGAGAATTAAGAAAGACATGCCATGTCACCTGTATTGTTCTGGTTTTGTTCCCATTTTTAGAAATATACTTTCCTCAGAATAATAAGAAATATTTGAGCACACAAACCACGATTCTTTGGAGTTTCCCCATGAGCTTTTTTCCACCCAGCTTCAGGAGATTTATATTTATATTATATGAAAAAACAAGAAACCGTACTCTTTCAGCTTAGGATGTTGATGTCCATCTAATTGTATACAGCTGTTTATGAACAATACTTCCCCCAGGGTCACTCATGCATGGTTTAGGGACTGTACAAATATAGATATTATAATAATGAAGATCACAGATCTGAGCTGACGGGTCAGTTGAAGAGCGGTTCAAATGTCCCTTGTGATGAGTGACCAACAAGGCCGATTAAGTGACCCGGAAGCTGTGTCTGAAGGAGCGACTTGGGGCTGTCCTCTCGTGAACCCACCACCTGGGGCAGAGGCCATAATGGACTGGTGCATTATGATCCAGGCAGCTTGAACTGCTGCCCCTGCGGATAAGCGGAAGAAGAGGGATGGATGGATGGATGGATATTTACACATACAGCAGTATTCAGGTCTATACTAAGTATTTATTGCTCATGCTATGTTTTAATTTATTATGAAAATGTATTTTAGTCAGCTCTGTATGATAATATAATCACTACTCTCTAATTTGACTATCAAATAAACCGTTTCCCCTTAGCAACATCTGTTTTGGTGAAGCTCATAAATCACTGTGTATTTGATAATCTCTGCATTTCCTGTGAATGGGCTGCAGTTTTGGTGCTCCCCAGGGATGCCCTCTCTGGCCCATGCTGTGCTCAGTCCTGTCAGTGTTTTTGCTCATGACCCGACGACAATCAGTGGCTGCAGCTTAGACAAAGACCATTCTGTGTGCTCACATAAGACTCATGTCACTGTGGTGCTTGTTGTTCAGAGAGACAAAAGAGCGGATAGTGGACACACATCTCCAGATTCATCACTGTGACCAGATACTGATGTTTGTCCCTTTGTCAAGGTCATTGTAGACACTAAGTTGTGCACAGCGCACTCCTTATAGTCAGTGCAACTATCAAAGGCACAAAATGTAAAATAAATATATCCTTTTCATACTGGAGTGTCAGGAATTTGTTATTTATTAATAAAACAGGGTTTATTCTTAGTTTTGTTTAAAATGTGATGTTTTTACTTGTTACTCATTAAATAATACTGAATAATAATACTTATACTTGCTTACAGTTTTAGATTATTATGGTTGTTCTCATGACAGTTTTATACATGCATTTTTGGATCTTATTTGACTAGAATATTTGTCAAGTGACAGCCATAATCTTTCTACCATCTCGGTATGTCTCTTTCCTGCCTGTCATTGAAAAGGTTTCTTTTTCTTTCTGCAGGGGCTCTGTTGATACTATGCTCCTGGGCAGTGGCTCGTTCTGCCGCTGTGCCTCACTGCTCTGGAGCACAACGGAGGAACGCCTTCTCGCCCTGTGGTATCCGCTCAGCATGGGCAAAACCAGAAACTTTTTCTGACCCCGGACGACCCTGCTTCAGACTTTCACACTCATTTGGCCTGGCCCCATACAAGCATCCGCGCCAACACTGCACAGTCCTCGGCAAGCACAAGGTATCATCTGTTTTAGTACATTTAAAAAAAACATGCTAATGCCATCAAAAAAAGAACAAATTATACATAATATATTTCAACATTTTGAGTTTTTGAGTAATAATAATAATTCATAGTTATAAACTTCCATCCGTCCATTGTTTTTCCAAGTGCCTGAGGAAAAGAATTAGCTTACAAGTAAGATAATTAATTACTGTGCCATTTTGAATTGAATCCTTAGCTCTGAATATGATAGCTTGTAATTAAATTTTTCATAATTGATTTGGGGTATTTGACAGGTACTTGAACTGTGGTATTTAATTAACTGCATTCCTCAGTACCTCCTCTCTCTATCACCGTGAAAATGGTGCATTATGTGTTATTATACAAAGCTGTTGTTGCATTTCTCTCGCACTGATTTGTGTTCATTGTGCGTTCTGTCGTTTAAGGAAAATTAGCTCTATAAAACACCACATGGGAGCTGTTAACCCTGTGTTTTTTTTCCATATCCCTCTGAACCCCCGCACTCTCCCTCACGCACTTGTTTAGCTCGACTCGTCTGCTTTTCTTAGCGAGTGACCGAAGCACGTTTGTCGTCACTAAGACACCCGGCGCTCTTTCCGTCAGCCTCCTCAGATGTCGGCCACTTCCTGTCATGGCGAAACATCTGTTTACGTTAGAGATGTCAGAGTGCGCCGGCCAAGGCGTGGGAACGCTGGGGAGCACATCAGGGACCCCCCACTCCTCAAGGGTCAGAGGGGTGGGGGGGGGGAGCGTCTGGGGGAAGGCACGTAGAGGACAGTGATATAAACACATCGATATGCATTTACACTTGTCCCAAAAGGCAAACGACCATCAGAGTACTCAGTGTTTGTCCTCTCATTACATTTGGACCTGCTGCTGCTACACCCTGGGACCACGCTTGTCCTTTTCGCATTCAGCTGTTCAAATCATCTGCCTCAATTTAAATCTGTGCATCGTTTTACCTTCCAGCAACTACACTGAGGTTGTCTTACTACATAATGATTTTTATGGAATACAAATTATGCAAAGCTAATGGTTATAAATACAAAACTAATGTTCTTGAGGTATTTACCTAAAACTACTGTTCATCAAACTGATCATGAAATATCCTCTATTTACCTAAGTATTGGACTATGTCTTCATTTATTGCTTTTTTGAAGACTTCATGGCATACTTGTTTTAGGTTGCTCAGGATTGTTTTGTGGTAACTGGAAATTTGAATGCATAAACTAAACCAACTAAAGCATCTCGACCTTCAGTATCCTCTTATGACTGTCTGTCACTTCCTATTCCTAGGACAGTTCAATAGAGTAACATTTTGGGCTGGTCCGTGCTCTCGCCTCACAGCAATAAGATCTGTGGTTTGATTTAGGTTTTTCCCCGTCTGTGAAGTTTCCTTCATGCTGCTCTAAAAACATGGACTAAACGTGAGACTAAATCTCTGTGGGACTTTCCTTGATAAAAAAAAAGGACAAATATACAAGCATTTGGACAGGCACTGAGAGTACACTTGCTGTGACCCCGGTGCTGTGGCGATTCTGTACTTCAGCTTGTATTTTCATCTGATCTCTGTACGTGTTAACTTTATGTAATTGGGTTGGCGTTCTTATTTGCATCTGTCTCTCTAATCCCAGAGTGTTTTTATATGCAGAGAACGGCGTAGCCCCGGAGGCCACACACTGTATCTGTGGTTGCAAGTGAGTTGGTTTGTCATTAAGATTTGCGGCTGCCATGCTGTCACTGCCTTAATCCTGTCAGGAGCACTAGCTCTTCAAGCCAACTTAAAAGCACCCTCATATCCCCTTTTATCTAAACTCTATATACAAAGTATGGATCCCCTCGTTTGGAAGACATGACCTGCCACGGCCTACTGAGACTATTAGGAGCTGAAGGCCGTGGCATACAGACAGCACAGTCTTAATGGAGCACACTGACATTTAGTGCCATTTCATGCCATTGTCACAGAGCTGTTCACCGTTATGGAGTCAGTGATGGCATTTGCGTCGAGTAATTTGTCTGTGTCATGTTAGGCAGCCCCGGCACTGAGGATCTGTCTTTGAAAGGAGCCGATGACGCTGTGTTTGGTTTTGATGTATAATGTAAGACTTAGACAGTTTTTCTCTTCAGGAAGCGCTGGGTCCCACTTCACAGCACATTTTATCTCCCCTCGGTTTGGTTTGGCACCAATCGCGGCCGTGTCAGTCAATACAAAAGAGATTTCCTCACAAATGTCGCTGTATCGTTCATTCAGAATCAGAATAGATTTGATTGCCTTTGTCAGTGAACAGGTTCACAAAAGGTGCATAAAAATAAGATAAAGTAACAATTTAACAGAGACACACAGCGTGAATGGATTTACAGATACTTTAAGTGGGATGAATAGTCCGTGTCCAGGATGAGAAGGTTCAGCTGTGATATGACCTACACACCCCCGGAATCTAGAGACATACTGGTCCTAGAGACATGGAAGCCTACAGCCAATCACAAAAAGCAAACTTTATGGCATTTTTGCTTTGACAGTTAGTGGATACATCCTTTTATCACTGTGTCATCATTAGTTATTCATAGTACTTTCTGCTTTAAATTGGGGAGATATTCTACACTTATTTATTATTTCTTGTGGCACATTTTTAATCTGTACTTAAGATGTAAGATGGACAATAATTGAATGAAGTAACTTTGAACTGAAGGTAAAGACCTTGGTTGGAACATTGTGGCCATCTGGGGACGCTGCTTGTTTGTTCTCTTGTGAGTTCTGGTCCTCAGGGAGAAACAGGGATTAAGCTTCAAAGAGTCCGTCCTGTGAAAACTAACAGGACGTTCGGTCAGTTAGAACATGACTGCAATTGCATGCATGCCTATGTTCACATGTTTTAATTGAGAAATAGCATGAAGTTTCAAAAATAATGCGCTTTCTTTGTTGGTTACTTTGAGAAGTGTCTAGTAGCAGTTAGAAAAAGGTATTCAAGTTGTCATTTGTACTTGGTTGTCTTTGTGTTCAGGACGTTTAGCCTTTCATCCAAAAGACAGATCAGCTCATCTGATGAAGTCTGGTTGTAAGCTATATTTTTATGTTCCTCCAGTTGTCATTGGCTGCTTGTGGGGAGTGCTCCTCAGATTACATCCTGTCAACAAATATAACTTGACAGAAGACTTTTTGCTGGATTTTCTCTTCCCTTAATAGCCATTTTCCCGCAACCCTTCTGTTCCCTCACTTCTCTCCCGGCGTTCCCCTTTCTTGCATTCATCCGTAGCACCTTGCCATAATTAGCCGGTGCTACCTGTCGTCTTGTACCTGTCCCCGTGCACTCACACCATGTCGGGGCGGCTCTCCTGTCGACAGCCCGCCACTAATGGGCCATCGCCTGGGCTATGACAGTCTGCCTCGGCGGCTGCCTCTTCATTAAGGCAGGCCTGCAGCTCGCATGGCACCGATCGGCACCTTTGTCTCAGAGTCACTATCGCCAGCTGATGCTCTAAGCCCCTATGACTGTATCAGGTCAATACACATGAGCACATGTTTGAACAGGGAGGCAAAAGATTTGGACTTGGTACGTGGTTACTTGCCATTTTATTTGACAATTTATACTGGTTCGCATTTAACCAGGCAAAATCTCAGTGAGATCAAAAATCCTTTTTACAAGAGTGCCCTGGGTATGGACACAGATTTAAGACTCAATTGGACTGGATAATTGTAGAGAAGAAAAAAACAAAACTATTTTTGATAAGGTTTAGATAAGGTTTACTTTAAACATGACCCACAAGCATTAAAGAGGGATCTTCACTCACTGTTTACATTTTCATATTTTCTTTGGAGAAAAAGTATTCTTTATAGTTGTCATCATGTGTCTGCATTGTGCATATTGTAGTTGAAACATAATTGAAGCAGAGCAGTGATTGCAGTTTAGTAGCTACAGAAAAAGTAAATACCTCAAGATGTAGCAACAATTTAACCAAAATAAATGCTCCTTGTAAGTAAGTAAGTGCTTTATTGTCATTGTACAAGTGCTGCCACTGTTTTCAATTGTGGTAATTTCTTCTAAAAATAAGTCGTCTTGACTTATTTTTAGAGCAAGTGACAAGTCAAGTTCCAAAGACAGTGGTGTCTCTTTTGTTTCCATCAAAGGAAGTCGATTCTATGTTATTTAGGGACTGCGCCGCTGCCTTGATGAGAATCATCGACTGACATACTTAAACGAGAATGTCAGTCAAGCTTTTCACTGCCACAAATCACACCAGACTTCTGACAGGTGCTGTTTAAAAGCTGTAATCCATTGTGCAAAATCACTATAATGTCACTTTATTATCTTTAAGAGCAGGAGAGGAGCAGGTGCGGCAGAGGCGGGGTAGTGCGTCAGTAGCTTGACTCTCCTGTGTGGGTGGTCGGGGTAAGAGGTGATGGGGGGCAGACTGTGAGACCTTGATTGTCTGGCTCAGTGTCAAGGTAACACAGGGTTGTTTTTAGCTTCCAACTAACAGGGTATATGTTGAAGCACTATTGGCCTCTGTGTGACAAGCTAAAAGGAGATTTCAGCAGGTGTAGCATTTTCCTCTTCATCATGGCTCTTGTAGAAATGGCGGGAGTAAGTTTTGAACTAAATTGATCATTGTTTGGTACAAAAAAACTGGTACTATTTTGATTTTGTTTTGTACATGTCAATTAGACTGAGCTGTGTTTGAGAGGAGGACGTCTCACCTCTTCTCCCAGAAGCAGTGGTGGGTAGAGTAGCTAATATCTTTACTCAAGTTAGTTACGTTGCTCAATTATTTTACTCAAGAAGAAGTAAAAAGTAGTCACCAAAATAATTACTAAGTAAGAGTAAAAAAAGAACCTGTGGAAAATGCTACTTGAGTACTGTGAGTACTGAGTAACTGAGCGTAAAAATCTGATTTACAATTCAGTTGTCACTTGACTTAAAAACAGGAAATGAAAAATGAAATTATGCA
Source organism: Proterorhinus semilunaris (assembly GCA_021464625.1). Taxonomy (NCBI): domain Eukaryota; kingdom Metazoa; phylum Chordata; class Actinopteri; order Gobiiformes; family Gobiidae; genus Proterorhinus; species Proterorhinus semilunaris. The sequence goes on along the minus strand of CM038356.1, from coordinate 21,257,997 downwards.
AAAATCCTTGTATTTCCAAAGGAAATGTCAGAATAAGTGGTCAGTATCAAGAAGTTGAACAGAAGATGAAAGCACACAGTGCGTCACAGTGTTGCATGTCCAACTGTATACTACAGACAGGAGGTTAAAACATATAATAAAACAATAACAAGTAAGCAATATTTATTGCCTGTGCTATATACAGGTGACACTTTATTAGAATATTAGAATATCTTTCTAAAGTTCATTTATTTCTGTAATTCAACTTAAAATGTGAAACTAGCCATAATAATAAAATGATAACAAATAAAGGCTATTATGTCACTTTGCATGTCATGAGTCTATCATATAATAGTTTCATAGCTAAGTTGAATAACAGACACAAATGAACTTTTTGAACTTTACAAACTTTATTCTAATTTTCTCAGTTTCACCTGTAAGCTGAGAACAGCTTTACCATGGAAGTGGTTTTCAGATTTCATAAAATGAAAAGCAAGTACTTTTGAGCAAACACCAAATAACTGTGTCACTCTTTATACAGTATGTGTGTTACCAGGTTGTTGCAATAGTCTAATTAAAATGTATTAGAAAGTGAGTGCCGTCCAGTAGTAACAGTCACGGAAGTCGGCTGATGTAATTAGAGCATGAGTCATTGGAAAGTTGATTAACTTTTCCTCCATGTAATCAATGCATCTCTATTGGTGACAGTGTGGGTGAGTCACACTGTGCACTCCAACATCCTGTAGTTTAGGTATCAGATCAAAAGACACTTCCACATCCGGCAGCAGTCATGTGACTCGCTGATATCTCTGAGGACGTTTATTTGCTCCGTAAGTCACCTCTGTCACTGCAGTGCAGTGGAGTCTCAGTGACGACTAATACACAGAGGCTCCAGTGCTGCACACGACAATGACAATAGTTTTATTAAGCGAGTCTTTGGAAACTTGAGTGAAAGAGCACTGTGCAAAATGGCAAAACGTATAATGAAAGTACGATGTGTTTTATGTATTATGGATAAATTCAGCCAGAACAAAAACATGTAGATATATTAACTATATTGTTTGAGGACAACAACATGCTAATGATCCTGCACATTCACGAGGTCAGATCCAGAAGCCTTTTAACTAGCACCGACCAGGGTAAGGATCCTACTGGGCGGAGTTGATACCCATTCCAAGCAGCAGAATAGGTCATTAACGGGGTGAGACCAACAAGGATATGCAAATGGCATTGGCAAGTCTAACTCCCACCAACAGGAGTGGTATGAATCCAGGGTACTTATTAGAGGAAGTAGAGACAAACTGTCTTCAATTTAAATAACAGCCCAGTATATACAGTGCCTTTGCGAAAGTATTCGGCCCCCTTGAACTTTTCGACCTTTTGCCACATTTCAGGCTTCAAACATAAAGATATAAAACTGTAATTTTTTGTGAAGAACCAACAACAAGTGGGACACAATCATGAAGTGAAACTAAATTTATTGGATATTTCAAACATTTTTAACAAATAAACAACTGAAAAATTGAGCGTGCAAAATTATTCAGCCCCTTTACTTTCAGTGCAGCAAACTCTCTCCAGAAGTTCAGTGAGGATCTCTGAATGATCCAATGTTGACCTAAATGACTAATGATGATAAATAGAATCCACCTGTGTGTGAACAAGTCTCCGTATAAATGCTCCTGCTCTGTGATAGTCTCAGAGGTCAGTTTAAAGCGCAGAGAGCATCATGAAGAACAAGGAACACACCAGGCAGGTCCGAGATACTGTTGTGGAGAAGTTTAAAGCCGGATTTGGATACAAAAAGATTTCCCAAGCTTTAAACATCCCAAGGAGCACTGTGCAAGCGATAATATTGAAATGGAAGGAGCATCAGACCACTGCAAATCTAAAAAGACCCGGCCGTCCCTCTAAACTTTCAGCTCATACAAGGAGAAAACTGATCAGAGATGCTGCCAAGAGGCCCATGATCACTCTGGATGAACTGCAGAAATGTACAGCTGAGGTGGGAGACTCTGTCCATAGGACAACAATCAGTCGTATACTGCACAACTCTGGCCTTTATGGAAGAGTGGCAAGAAGAAAGCCATTTCTTAAAGATATCCATAAAAAGTGTCGTTTAAAGTTTGCCACAAGCCACCTGGGAGACACAAACATGTGGAAGAAGGTGCTCTGGTCAGATGAAACCAAAATCGAACTTTTTGGCAACAATGCAAAACGTTATGTTTGGCGTAAAAGCAACACAGCTCATCACCCTGAACACACCATCCCCACTGTCAAACATGGTGGTGGCAGCATCATGGTTTGGGCCTGCTTTTCTTCAGCAGGGACAGGGAAGATGGTTAAAATTGATGGGAAGATGGATGGAGCCAAATACAGGACCATTCTGGAAGAAAACCTGATGGAGTCTGCAAAAGACCTGAGACTGGGACGGAGATTTGTCTTCCAACAAGACAATGATCCAAAACATAAAGCAAAATCTACAATAGAGTGGTTCACAAATCAACATATCCAGGTGTTAGAATGGCCAAGTCAAAGTCCAGACCTGAATCCAATCGATAATCTGTGGAAAGAACTGTAAAATTTAAACAAATGAGAAGGATGCGACGCCTGACAGAACTGTAGGACGAAGGACACACTCGCTTCTTCGCACGTGTCGCCAGGTAAAGAAATAAACACGCTGCGGTCTACGCAGAGCACATGGCGTTGCGGGGGAAAGACACTAACATAAATACTATGGTTTACATCTGAGAAGGGTAGTGGGTGGGTGTAGGAACAAGTTTTCCCTTTGATAAAATGTACTTTTATTTTTTATAAAATATAAATACTTCTGTAAATATTATCAACTGTATTGTTTTATGCTTTTTGTAGTGTTTTGTAATTGTATGTCTTGGGGACTGGAGATGGAAATTAGCTCCAAGAGCTAAAGTCTGGTACAAAGCATCTTTTCATATGCTGATTAATGCTCCTGTACATGTCCCTGTCAAATAAATAAATAAATAAATAAAATAAATACCTCTGAAATAGAGACAGAATGCTGGGTTTAAAAGCTCTAGATTGAGGAGTCTGGTCGTGTATTCACACTGTAGAGGAGCGGCTCGCTGCCAAACGCTCGCATTAGCGTCCAACATTGCATAGCAGAAAGTTAGCGGCTTGGGTTTAGTCACTGACGGCTAAAAGAGTCAACTTTGCTGAAGTGCATAAAACCGTGATAAAACGATCCCACAAAAATAACAGATCGTCAGCTCTGGAGATCGTAAGACGGTCTAATATCGTCATATCGCCCAGCCCTAGATCAAATGCGTTCTCTGTGCATGCAAATATTGAACATAATATTTGCATGCACAGACCCATCACTGGAGCTCGACCACACATCTATTTGACTCACGTAAACCGACATCATCAGAAGGCGACTAGTCCTGGAACAAACTGAATGTTCGATTGTGCATGACAATAGTATTTAGAGACGATAGATTAAAAACATGTAAAGTGGCCCGTGCCAAACCCAGCAGAGGCAGGTGTCACAGGACCAGGGCCCTGTCAGCCCAGAGGAATGTGTAGTTGGGGGGTTGATGTTTTTATTGGGAACAACAGTCAGAATTCGTAATATCAGGCCATCTGTCTGCATTACAACAAGGTTTTCAATTTGAAGAGGGTGGAAACTGGCACCCACTCTTTCTTCATATCTCGCAGCATAACAACTACGCTCAACCCTCCTCTGTTTTTGACTTTTATGCAGCCAAATCCCACAGTGGCCGTTGCATAATGATGTTTGTTGCAACATTCTTGTTCTGGATTTAAATTTTACCGTGCGCACTCATTTGGTTTATGCCCGCATTGTCTTTCTCATCATACATTTTCCATGGCTTACAGCTGGAGAACCTTTCTCTCTCAAACCTCATTTTATTAGCATTACGATCAGAGTGTGGTCATTCAGTTGAGACAGTTGATTTCGGTTTTGCATGAAGTGTTTTGCATCTTCACCACAGATTCGAGAGGCATTTCAAGAACAAAACAAAAATGGCACAAAGTTCAAAATGTAGACATATAAGCTCTCTATAGCTGCAATTTTCACATCCAACTGGGACTTTTGCTCATTGCGGTAGCAGTCTATGTCAAAGCTCCGCACATATTCTACATAAGAGGAGGCTGCTTGAAGAAGGAGTAGGCACACATTTGAGTTGTTACCAAACGGATAGGAGTTATTCCGCCCACACACTTCGAAGACCATGAGATGTATCTGGGCCTGGATCACAGGCTGCTGGCGTGCTCGGCTGTAGCAGGTGGTGCACATTTTTTTTCCCATTTACAAGAAAACACTGGTGTAGGCAGCTAAGAGGAGGTGCTGTCATCTACCTCTGTCACCAACTCTGAAGATCTGAGGCGCACAGCGGCAGCTTGTGTGGTCATGATCGGAGGATGCGTCTAAGTTGCCATACTGCAATGGAACTGCAGGGCTTCCGAAATTAAACATTGAGTCACTTGGAGTTTCAGCCCGTGGTTGCATATGATATACCACATTAACAGTCCAAAAGGGTCTGACAAAATGGGTAGCACTTGAATCAAAAAGCCGTGCAGGGAGGGAATGGGTGCTGCTACAGCTAATATTTGGTGCAGTAAGTGTGACTAAAACATGAGCTGATGCTGTTTGGGTGCATTTTACAGCATACGTGATCAGTTGTTTGGTTTTGTGTTCAGTTCCACTTTAAAGCTGCACTACCCAATTTCTTCCCTTTTTCAAGTTGTGAAAGTTAAAGAGAGAGCTGAACATAAGCTGTTTGCTGCTGTCTCATATTGTTCCTTTCGTGATTAATTTAGAATTACATTATTAGAATTACATGGATATTTCGGCGGTGTGTACAGCTTTGTAAGACGGTGAAAGGAATCAGGATGGTTCTTCCTTCTATAATGTCCAAAGTCTAAATCACAAGGATGAACCTAGGGACCGAAGGACCTAGTCTACATATTAGAGTCAATTAATTAAAATGAAAGACATTTTGAACTCATACAGTAGATTCTGTTGCAGGATTTAGTTTTCCATCGTATCTTTTAAGGTATTTAGGATAGGGACAGAGTAGCCCCTCCTTAAGCTCACACAGCTGGTGCGCACTGCGCAATGCAAACCTTTTACTGAGTGGCTAACGTTAACTTATCGGCCCATTCATTCCTAAGTATAGCTTAGCCTAGCTGCTTCCATTTGTTTACATTAATCACTTAATGCAGGGGTTCCCAAACTGCATTTTCTATTTGCGAAAGTACTAATACACCTTGAACCTTTGCACATGTTGTCATGTTTACAACCCTAAACATAAAGACTTTATTTTGAAATGTTTAATAAAAGTTCACACACAAGTAACAGACAACTGTGAAGTGGAAGCAAAATGATACATGATTCTGTTATTTTGCAAAAAATAGGAAAGTGAAAAGTGTGGCGTGCATAAGTATTCATACAGCATGACTTAATACTTTGTGGAACCCCCTTTTGCTGCAGTTTCTGGGTTGCAGGTTCTAGAATGTGATAATATTAACTGCATTACACTTTCACAAGTCGTATCTAAAAAGAAAATGTATGAATTACAAAAGTGATCATTAATATCAGTCACTGGGTCAATGATCTCTCTTTACAAGACCAAAAATGTACTCAAAAACAAAGCAATTTTACCTTTTATATAATATTATAGGCCTTTAAAACGCTGTGATGTTACTTGCAACCCAGCAATAACAGCAGCAGGTCTTTTGGGGTATGACTACCAGGTTTGCACATCTAGCGACTGACATTTTAGCCCATTCCTCTTTACAAAACAACTCAAGCTCTGTCAAATTAGAAGGAGAGCGTACAATCTCAGTCCCCGCTGTGTAAAAGCAGCCCCATAGCATGATGCTCCCCCACCATATTTGACACTGGGGATGGTGCACTCAGGACGATGAGCAGTGTTAGGTTTGTGCCATACATCAGTGTTTTTCAACCACTGTGCCGTGGCACACTAGTGTGCCGTGAGCTATTGTCTGGTGTGCCGTGGGAAATTATCCAATTTCACCTAATGGGTCTGAAAAAATATTTGTTGAAAACAAATTAATTGTTATCCACAAATAATGTGCCATATCTGTGCTGTCTAGTGATCGGCAGAGTCACCAAGTAATACTCTTCCATATCAGTAAGTCGCAGGTAGCTCATTTCTTTGAGACAAGAGAATTTGTGATGCATGAATGCGACAGGTGGCGGTTACAATGTCATTGTGGCAAGCGAGACTATATGGTGTTCCTCAAGACACATGTTCTGCTGTTGGTGTGCCTCATGATTTTTTCAACAAAAAAAATGTGCCTTGGCTCAAAAAAGGTTGAAAAACACTGCCATACATAACGTTTTGCATTTGGGCCAAAAAGTTAAATTTTTGTCTCCTCTGACCAAAGCACCTTCTTCCACATGGTAGCTGTGTCCATGAAGGCCAGATTTGTGTAGAGTACGACTTATAGTTGTCCCATGTAAAGATTCCCCCAGCTCAGCGGCAGGACGTCCCAGCTCCTCCAGAGTTATCTTGGGGCGCTTGGTTGCATTTCTGACCAGTGCTCTCCTTGTTCGGTCTGTTAGTTTAGGTGGACGGCCGTGTCTTGTGGTGCTATACTCTTTCCATTTCCGAATGTTGGATTGAACGGTGCTCCGTGAGATGTTCAAATCTTGGTAAATCTTTGTATAACTTGACACTGCTTTAAACGTCTCCACAGCTTTATCCCTGACCTCTCTGGTGAGCTCCTCGGCCTTCATGATGTTGTTTAGTGACCAACACACTCTGACCATAGCTCTGAGGCCCTCACAGAACAGCTGGAATTATACTGAGAGTAGATTACACACAGGTGGCCTCTATTTAATGGTTAGGGCAAGGTGTGAACATTCTGCAGTCATTAGGAATGTTATAAAGGCAATTTAATGCACTCAGAAAATGCTGTATGAATACTTATGCACGCCCCACTTTTCTATTTTTGGAAAAATAACAAAATCGTATCATTTTGCTTTCACTTCACAGTTGTCTGTTACTTGTGTGTGAACTTTCAGTAAAAAATGTAAATAAAAAAAGACAAGCCATTTGTTTTAATTTTTTTCCTTCCGTGGTATTGAAATCAAGTATACAATTTAAATTTAGGATTAGGCCTACAACTAGTGTAATGTTCGGAGTATATAAACTGCACCAACCTAAATAAAGGCCACACTTGTCTGTAAGCCGCAGTTGTCCGCGTTGTAATATTTACACAGAAGGATGGTACACAGAAATATTTATTTTTATTTTTGATCAAACAGTGCCTGTAACACGGCAGTAAAACGGCTGTAAAATAAATAAATACATTCTTTAGCCTGATCGCTGTCTTGATCTTCCTCCAACGCATTATATGCATTTCTTCATGTGTTTCCATTTCCATGTGCAAAATTACGGTTACTGGAAAACTATCGTCTTCTGCCTGTATTACTCAGCGCCCCTGAGGCCATTAGCCCGTAAAATCTATACATTAGCTGCATTATTGTTTAGGCTGCAGGGTTCAAAGCGTCTGAAAAAAGTAGCGGCATATAGTCCGGAAATTACTGTATATTTTGCTCAACATACGTGAATATTCTTTTTGTTGTTTTTACAAGTATGCATGCCACATACATATTTAAGCCTTTGACAACTGCACCTCCTTTACACTAATAGCCACCAGTGTCATTTGGGAGCACGTGTTCATCACCACCTATTGTTTTTCTTTCCGTGGCTTCATAAGAGATGGAGCAATAATGATAAAGTCATTCATAGGCGCCGATTTATGTTCTTCCCAGTGGGTGCCCAGTCAAAAAATAAAACATAAAAATAAAATAGTCGAGGTCGACATCGAACCAGCACTCTCGTGGTTGGGACCCCGGCCATATGAGCCATGCTTTACAGGTTAGGTATTTATTGAATCAGTTTGTAGGGCAAATTTGCCTGGCTCCCAAAGATTTGAGTGGGTGCTCCAGCCCCGCAGCACCCACGGGATCGGTGCCTATGAAGTCATTGATGTGGGATTTTACCATAGACCTTTGCTGAAATGTGCTAAAACACATTAGATATATTGGACAACTTCTTTTTGGTGGACAGTGAAAGGCGTCCTGAATGTCAGGCAAGACATTTCGGATTTGAGATAAGTGACGGGCTTACAGTGGGCTCTTATCATTGTGACCTAGAAAAGTCGGGGAGAACTCAGGGGGCCATTGCCCTGATTTACGCCTGTTTTACTTTGAGGACCGCACAAAAAGGCTGTGAAAGAACTGAAAACCGTGTGAATGTTGGTTTCTTTTATTTCACAATTTCACACATACATCTGGATTTGAATTTATAAACCAGAATACACCACGCTCGTGTCGAATTGAGACATCCAGGAATGACGTAATTATTTGGCTATTGAAGAATAGCATTAGCGAAGGATTTGAAGGATATTCTTTTAACAGGGCCTATTGGTAAGAATATGAGTGGAAGATTTCTGAGATTTCTTGATGGCCTCCTAGCGGTCACGTGTGGTGGAGCTAAGTCTGAATGGATGTAATGTATAAGGTGTGACTCTGATATAGTTCAATAAGCCTAATCAGCTGCAGCTTTGAAATATGTGTTATCACATTAGCCACGACCTGCCTGTATCCATAACATAGAGGCATTAGCAGCTGCTCACAGACGCGGTAAAAGCCATGAGTTATTGGTTTAATTTCAGACCTGGCATCGACATCGTATAACGTTATATGGAGTGTGGTTTTGAAAGCGTTACATTTTTAATGCCACAATGTGTTCTCATGTCATTTTTCATTGTTACATGACGGCAACACTTAAAGGTACACTGCGTAACATTTTGGACTATACTGTTGCTGGCAAAACAAAACAAAACATGCTCCTAATGACCAGCTCAACACAGAAAATACTATTTTTGCAGGAGGTAATCAAAGAATGGATATGGATGAGAAACTAACCTGTTTAAATCTCAAATTCTACTGACTTTAGTCACATTTCCATGGAGACGAGCTGGAGACGTACCCACTCCCGGTAAAGTCATATCTTAGGAGAGGTGATTCTCATAAAAGTTTGTTTGTACATTTATGAGGTATTTTTCAGTAATGAAAATATCTGTCATAAAATAAATGCTTGTATTTCAATTTTATTTATTGGGTAAAATTCTACGCGGTGTGACTTTAAAGCTCCTACATTAAGCTTTATTCAGACTTTACAACTACTTTAGACGCCTCTGCCTTTATTTTTGCAGTATAACCTGAAATAATGAACAGATCATATCCTACAGTTATATACATATAGTTATGTAGTTATGCAAAACACCAGCAGAGGGCGCACATGTTCTCCTTGTGCTCTGGGTGCATAAATACCTGAGTAGGGCAAGAGTTTGATCACAAACAAGAGCAAGTTTGGTGAGGGTCTGTAGGAACCGATAACGTAACGCTGTCCATAGCCACATAGATTTGACGTCTAAATACATTTTTTTGGCAGCTATTTGACCACTATATTTAACATCAACAGCATTTGGAAACTTCTGTGATTCCTGAACGAATTTAAATAATTTAAAAAGTGTCAGTGTCGGACTGATCCCAGGTCCATTATGGTCCGCTACTGTATTATTTGACAAAATAAGTATGTGCAAGAAACGTGACTTGAGACTTAAAGTTTTTAAACCGATGCATGTAGCCTTATGGTTCATGGTCATCGATCAATACACTTTAGTGTTCACGGTCCGCTGCTTGAAATCACACACACACATTTCAATGGCGGTTTGGTAGCCGAAATTTAGGAACCTGATTGACTCACGCATGCACAGTTGAGATGTGCACTCTACTTATAACTACATTAGTCCTATAAAATGTCTTCAGTGATTTACCCAAACAATCTTTTTTAGAAGAGACCAGGATGCAAGAACTGAGTAACTCATGCCCCTAGAGGCCATAAGTGCCTCTGCTGGTGTCGTAGCATGTTGCGTTTTTTTACTCATTAATTGTCCGTGAGAGTAAATACTACGCTGACAGAAAAGACAAAGGGAGAGAAGGATATTGTACATCCAATTACACAATGCAGATCATTTTTTTCACTCAAACTTGGCTGTAACTACTGTTTAAGTTGCACTAGCCCGCAGTTAGCTTTGCTCGTTAGCCTGTTAGCTTCTTCTTTGTGATTCCATTAGTATGTATTGGTGGGTCTGACGCGGAGGCAGGAAAGTTGCAATTGTGGATACACCAGGGGGAGATAAAAGTTCCCCCCATCGTCCCATTAACACTGCCATTACCCCCAGATTGACTACAAAAATGATTTATTAAGGTAAGCAAGTTGCTTAGTACTGCTTTAAGATTTGGAAATTTTTACTCTCTGCCTATCTCTTAAATGAATGCTTTTTTTTTTTTTAGGTATTTGAAACCTATTGAACTAAAAAGAAAGAAAAAAATTGTCACATGTTTCCAAGGTTGATTTTTGTGTTGGTGTTTGGATCGTTTCATTCATTCTACGAGTCTTCGCTGCTGCTGATTGTAGTTTATGGCTTACCCACAGTAGCACCCATCCGTCAGTCTGCAGCCACCCCCATCTCACGCCATCACAGCTGCCTTCATCGTTTTTCACTGTTATTCTCTTTAAATGCAAATCAGGCGGCATTAAAAAAAAGATGGCACAAGCGCCTATTGCGGCCCCCGCTGTTGATGTTTACAATATACTGATCGGCGGTGCTGAGTAATGTTTTATGATGGACTGCGCTTGTCCAATCCCCATAATGTGACATGCACTGGTGAAGCTTGTCATTACAGTCAGCCTGCGTGCCTTTTCACAGCACTTTAAATACTTTGTGTTGCATAATAAACGCTTGCACTCACAATGGATTATGGTTAAATTCCAGCCAACGCTTCCGTAGCCACACTGTTCGCGGATATAAAGCATCGGCTGTGAAATAAATACCTGACATTATGAGTTTGAGTGTTAAAAAGCATTATAACTCTATTCAAGTAAAAGTACTGCTACAGTATCTTAAGGTTAATTTTGTCTCCGCAGGAATTTTACCCACTCCATGAGGCGAATTGTATCTAGTATTTGTCAGGACCTGGCTCAAGGTTTTAGCCAGTTGTGAGTGTTTCAGGTTGGGATTAAAAGCCCTACTTGATTTTTTTTTTGGGGGGGGAAACAATACCCTTTTGTGCTGTGCATCCTATTATAAAGCATTTTGTGTTGTTATTTTACATTACTGTGACGACATTGCTCCCTGAAAGCGTTAAATGTTTAATCCCTTCCTCTGAATGTTACAACTGGAGCCGATAAATCTATGATCTCCAGTTTGCTCAACAAGCTGAATTTCATATTTGTTCCTGAAATAATCCAACTCTGTTACTTTTGACCCCGACCCCACCGTTTAGCGATTTGATTCCTCTCTAATTTTGGATGCTTTTCTTTTTCTTTCTCCTGCTGAAATGTTCTCATCACCAAACGCACTCAAATTGACAGACTTTTTTTTTTCAAACTGTTTTTGTACTCCTCACACTCCCCTCCCCCTTTCCGTCCTCCCATGCATGCCCCTCTGTACGTGGCTACCTCCCCTCAGGCATTGAGAGCAGAGAAAGATGGAAGAAGAGATGGATGATGTTGTTTTGAACTGTGACACATTGCAGCGCAAGTCATTCTTATTAGTATTCATAAATAATTGGCTAGGACCGTCTGCAGGAGCTATTTATAGAACTGATTGCTGTTTTGCCAACAAGCACAAACTATTGTCCGCCTTGTCTGCTTGGTATCTCCCTTCATTTGACAATTGATGTCGCATTTTGGTGAATTTATTTGACCTTTTACCCGCGCTTAAACAATGTGTGTCAGACATATTGATTTGAACTCCGGATTCGCTCCCTCAGGTTCTTGAATAGCAAAAGTCGCAATGCTCACAAAGTCAGATAGAGTGTATTGGGTCCATCTTAGAGGATCTATTGACCACTTAGGATCATAATCAATAAGGAGTGTCCCAGGACATTCAGTGTTGTTGGATTAGACATGGCTGCTGATCTCGCTCGGACAGATACAAGCGCGTCTGTTCACCCTGACCACAACATTTCAGGCTCCATTAGGTAAAGGGACTGACCAGTGTGCAGAGAGGGGCAGTCAGCATGGCACTTGTTAGGTACGGATGCTTCTTTATTTGTCGGAAGTTACCACTGCACACACAGTATTTCTCTCCCGGTTGTGAAACTATGTGGTGGATGTTTTATGTCAGATGCCATTCCTGAAATTATGTGGTAATCTGTTTTTTATTTTATTCTATTTGATTTATTCCTCTGCAATTTTTTGTTTCTGTTTATGACTTTTACATAATTATCGCTGTTTAGTGTGTCACTCTTTTTGTTTTACTCTTTTTTAAATCATTATTTTAAAGGGAACTTATTTCAAAATATACTATTTTGAGCTTTTAATGTTACAATGCTGTTCTCTCATCAGGAAAGTATTTAGCTTCATTCACACAGGTTTGAATAATTGTGTTTTGTTTCTTGTTCCAGTGAAGAACCACATAAAAAAGGACAAAATAAGGCTATATCCACACGAAGACAAAACGCTTATATTTTCAGAAACTTTCTTTGTAAGCACGAAGCCTGCTTAGTAAATGTGTGCGTCCACATGGGTCGACTCAGGTCTGTGAAAACGGTGTGATTCATCTGCCAGACCTGTGTGAGGCGCTGTGACGCTCACACAGATAATAGAACAAGATGTAGAGGGCGCATGCGCAGTAAACCTTTCTGGAAAGTAAACAGTGAAAATTAAACGGATTCAAGGATTACGATTTACAGAAGAGACGAGGAGGCGAGTTTATTCTTCAGACATAACGGGACTAAAGCAGAAAAATCTGTCAGTGACCGGACTTTGACTCAGTCCAAAAACACAGACTGACTCGGCCGTGTTTTTCTACTTATCACCTGTGGCTCACGGACTCCAGTGGAGCAAAGAGGAGCGGAGTAAAACCATCACAGATCCATGAGTAAAACTCATTCTAAGGTCAGTAGATTATGGATAACAGACTCCACCCCTGTGCTGTGATGTCATCGTTTTAGTAAAAGTTGCGGAGACGTCGTAACAACGGCGCCACGTGAACGGCGTTTTGAGATCTTTCCACTCTGGGACCTAGTTTGGAAAATGTTCGTTTACAGACCCCCAAAACGCCGGACTCGTATGGACGATACACTGGATTGATAAAATATCTTTGCGTTTGGTCCTCAGCTTGACTTCGTATGGACAGGGCCTATGAGGACATAAGGACATAACATGAGGATATAACAAGAGGACGTACCGAGAGAATATAAAAAAGGATATACAGTACCAAGACAACATAACAAGAGGACATAAGGACATAACATGAGGACATAATAAGAGGATATAACAAGAGGACATAATAAGAGGACATAAAAAAGGTCATAATAAGAGGACATAACACGAGGACATAATAAGAGGACATAATAAGAAGATATAACAGGACGACATAACATGAGGACATAACAAGAGGATATAACAAGAGGACATAACAAGAGGACATAAAAAAGGACATAACAAGAGGCCATAATAAGAAGATATAACAGGACGACATAACATGAGGATATAACAAGAGGACGTACCAAGAGAATATAAAAAAGGATATACCAAGACGACATTAGCACATAAGAACATAACATGAGGATGTACCAAGAGGACATAATAAGAGGACATAACAAGAGGATATAGGGACATACCAAGAGGACATAAAAAAGGACATACCAAAAAACTGTTCAAGTGGCGGGAGGTATGGGTCTGCAGTGTTTCCCCTAGGTTTACTGGTTTGGCAGAGGGGTATGGTTACACGTGCGCGGTCCACGCACGCTGCCGGGTAAAACAAAGTGTTTTTAGCAAATGTTATTATTTGTAATAATTTATTGAATTTCTATATGTAACCAAGTGGAGCATTGGGTGTCTCATAAATGATATCTAATTAAAAGTAAAGCCAGACAACGCCACCTAAGTTTAACTTAGGACCAAAAGCACACAGGTTCGTTAATCGAGGCAGAGGCAGAAATTATATTTAAGTTAACAGTATTTATTTCATTGTTCATTCAATAGCTTAGTCTTTGGTTCATGATTTTCACAATTAAAAGCAAAACATAAAAGATCCTGTCCATAAGAGTCCATAGGTTAAAGTCAATGTTTACATCTTGTTCTTGAGAAATAAAAAGGAGGTACAGACATGGCAAGGCAAGACAGCAGGATGCAGACTGACCACGAAGAGCCACCGTTTTCTGTAGATTGGGTGTGTAAGTTAGCCTATGTGCAACTGGAAATTTAGCAACACTGCTTGTGGAAATAACATACCACCTTAAAGTACGCAGCCGTGCTCCATCAGCGACTTCGTTTCGGCCCGGGTGGCAACACACCGGCCACCACGTCACTGAGCAGGACGCACACCATGGCCCACAGTAGAGTGCCATGCGCTACTCGGCGAGGACTCAACAGTACTACAGAGGGAACCACATTAGGACCTTTGCTAACAATATTTTAGGACTGAGAATCTTTCATCTACTACCTGGCATTGCGGAGGATGGGGCATCACGGCACAAACGCCACAACATGCTAGGCGTAAGTCAGGACGCACAAAGGGAAGTCGCGGTGATTTTATGTGGCGGCGCCGCCTTTGGTTGCAATTAATTCAGTTTAAGTAACTGTAAAGCATTTTGATGATGTAGGAAACAATAATATGTTTTAGAAAGTTTGAGAATTTAATATACTATTATTAGATTAGCCTAATGTAGGCTACCATTATTTAATTTTCCCATGGGTGTTTGAATTTTCCTCATATTCATGTTTAATATTTATCAGTGAGTTCCACAGTTTATGTGTTCTGCTTAAAACAAGAGGAGCCAAAATCAGCATTTACGGCTAAGTTCAGGACTTTCTACAAAATCCAACAGCGCTAACTTCATTGACGTCATGTGAAACAGATGCTAACAGCTTCACCTAAACAGTTTGGGCTAAACTCAACTGTTGCATTTAGCTTGGGTTGGATTTTCTTATTTAGTGAAAAGTGCCAAAGGGATTTAATGTTAATTTTATTGTCATCTAATGCTCTAGTTAAACTTACTCGCTCTGTGGCAGCTCCTGTCTCTGCCCAAGTTTCTCTGATCTTTTCTGGTGCAGCTCCAAATAAACACGACCGCATGGCTTGGGTCACTGAGCGCAAAACTCTGACTGGATCCGTAAAAAACTCGGACTGGATTGAACAGGCGTACTAGTAAGTAAGTAAGTAAGTGCTTTATTGTCATTGTACAAGCGTACTAACTCATAAAACAAAAAACGGAATGGATTTGCGGAATGGATTTGGTAAAGATGCTCGTTTTAACGATCGGTGATTAGCGCTGCATATTAAATGAATATCGTCCTGAGAGGGCGAGGGCACTGATGGCGGGGCGGCCCGCCCTGCCAATATAATGGTAGGGGAAACACTGGGTCTGGATAGACCGTAGCCTCCTGCTTGAGGGGAGAGGAGTGAATTGTCTATGTCCGGGGTGAGAAGGGTCAGCTGTGATCCGACCCACACGCCTGTTCTGGGATGGAGCCTTTAAAAACAATCATAGGCAGGTCTGTCTTGGGCCGACTCTCGTTATCAGCTACTGTATGTCCAAGTCACTGAGGTTATAAAAACGTTGGCTTTGGAATAAGCTCATCTGTTTGACAATAACTAACTCAGTTTCAAACACACTCTACACTTTCAGCATCAAATAGCTAACAGTGGTATGTGTGGCATTTCTGTCTGCTCAGTCTGTCTCCGCTGCAGCGTGACAGTGTGGGACATGATGGGAATGTTCAATGACAAGCCCATGTGCTCCCAACACTCAGCTGTCATCGATATTCAGCGCAGCCACACACTCCCCTTCAACAACAAAGAAAATGTTTCCTAACTTTAAGTTAGTAGACCCCACTGGCTTTTTACTATTAAAGCAGTACTAAGTAACTTGTTTACCTTAATAAATCCTTTTTATAGTCCCTCTGGGGGACTCCCTCACGAAGAAGAAGCTAACAGGTTAACGGGCAAAGCTAACTGTGGGCTAGCGCCACTTAAAGAGTATTTACATCCAAGTTTGAGTGAAAATAAAAGATCTTCATTGTGTAATTGGATGTACAATAGCCCTCTCTCCCTTTGTATTTTCTGTCAGTGTAGTATTTACTCTCTTAGAGTACTGCTTTAAATACTGTTCACTCACAAGGACCACAACCTCAAATGAAGTGAATCAACTTTATTAAATGAGCGAGATGACGGCGGCAAATAAAATGTGATGTCGTTTTGGGGTTTCGTGGGAGACAACGATGAGCTCTCTGGCTTTCATCCCCAAAGAGGCCCATAAGAAACGAACGGAGCGAATGGAAGAAAAGGAAATGTGTGAAGCCCAGTGACGGACTGGCCATTGGGCAATGTGGGCAAATACCACTGCGGCCGCCTGGTCTCATCACTTGTTGTGGCCTCATCACAAACAAATAAATAGGCTAAATAAAGCGAGGAAGCGGCCGCCTATTGGCGCATTTAGAACAGTCCATTGCTTCGTATCAGTTCTACGTTTTCGCTTTGCTGCTGCAAATGCTCCGTGTATTTGCGCTGTATTGACTGACTTTTGGCATTTCTTTCCAAACTTTCGATACGTCGCTAATGTCATAACACACGGGGTTCATCGCTGCTGCACCCGCGGTCTGTCTGAGCCCGGGTCCGAGGCTGTCTGTCTCCCCGCGCCGCTGTGCTCTGAGCCCGGGTCCGAGGCTGTCTCTCTCCCCGCGCCGCTATGCTCTGAGCCCGGGTCCGAGGCTGTCTGTCTCCCCGCGCCGCTATGCTCAGAGCCCGGTTCCGAGGCTGTCTGTCTCCCCGCGCCGCTATGCTCTGAGCCCGGGTCCGAGGCTGTCTGTCTCCCCGCGCCGCTATGCTCTGAGCCCGGGTCCGAGGCTGTCTCTCTCCCCGCGCCGCTATGCTCTGAGCCCGGGTCCGAGGCTGTCTCTCTCCCCGCGCCGCTGTGCTCTGAGCCCGGGTCCGAGGCTGACTGTCCCCGTTCTGAGCGCAGCCTCCGCTCAGGCCCGGGGCTCAGAGCGGAGGCTGCGGGTGCCTGTCCCCGCCCTGTGCGCACTGCGAGCGGGTCTAACCTCTGCCCGTCCCCGCTGAGTGGCTACAAGAACTTTGTGATACCTTTCAGTATGAAAAGCGCTTTATAAATGAAGTTTGATAGATTGATGAGCGGATCGGCTGATCTCTGGCAGCTCTGGCTGCCACAGCGACACACGGACAGGGGGAAGGAGAATGTAGCGCCGAATGAAGCAGAAATTGATGACAATCTGTAGGGTTTGGGCTGAGTTTAGGTGCTTGTTTAGGTGTTACAAAACAGCATCAATCAAGTGATGAACTGGTTTTGTAGAAACATGCTATAGAGACAAGTAGGCTTGCTTTTTATTTACATAACCTGATTCATCTGTGTTAATAGTAAATGCAGTCAAATGGAGGGCTGTCCCATTTCTTAGGGCGGTCTTTTCAACCCTCGCCCTTAGCCCTTGGTTTTAGGGTGTAGGGAAAGGGCAAGGGCTAGGGCTAGGGGTAGAAAAGAGAATTGAGATTGGGCCAAAAAGGCTAAATAAATAAATAAATCGGAGATGGGGCCGCCTTTTGGCGGATTGGCCGCCCGCAGATGACTTAAGACAAATGTGGCCTCTCTGCTAAAATTGCCAGGGCCTCTTTTTGGTGCCAGTCCGCCACTGGTGAAGCCAATATGTATGCGTAAGCGAGACGATCGGAGCTAGAAGCATGGCCAAGAACCAGGGGAGACCGATGGGAAGTAACACGACCTGTAAGGACACGAGTTTAAGATGAGGGATTAGGGCCGCTTGTAAGCTTGATACGACAATTAGCTCTCGCGTTTGACCCATCCTTCCATGCAGCTTTGGCATCCCCTAAGGATCGACGGCCAACAACCTGGAAAAAATAAGGCTGAGTAAAAACTTAGCATGGAGGTACAGCTGGACGGCCATAGGAGCAGCTGAGGTAAACGGAAACGGAGCCTGGTGAAAACTGGGTCTAAAGTGGGTTAACGTATATGCATGATTATGACGGAACAAGGAATTACCGGGCGGAAGGCATGGATGACGGAGACCTGAAGCTTCAGCTGCGACCTCCGGAGCTGACCGGGAGGCAAGGCGGAGTATTGGCTGTACTAAATGGGGGCCCGGGAGGCAACGGAGGTTCCTGGGAGAAGATGCAGCCGTGTGAAACTAGTATCCCTTCGAGGTTGAACGGTGCACGCACTCTAGGGCACTCTGGGGACCTGTGTCGGGATGAATTAACAGACGAGACAAACGAGGGATGTAACGCACGAACGAGGGATGTAACACACGAACCAGGGAAGGAACGTACGAACCAGGGAAGGACCAAATGACCGAAGGATGGAACAAACATCTGGGACGCCAGAGGCGAGGGAGCCGGCGTCTGGGACGACAGAAACAAGGAAACTAGCGTCTGGAACAACAGAAGCGAGGACGCCAGCGTCTGGGACGCCTGAAGCTAGGGCAGCGGCGTCTGGGACGACTGAAGCAACGGCGGCAGCGTCTGGGACGCCTGGACCTAGGGCCGGTAAAGGAGGCAATGTCTAGGACGACTGAGGCAAGGTAGGTGGCGTCTGGGACGACAGGTGCGAGGACGCCAGTTTCTGGGAAGACTGAGGCTAGGGCGGCAGTATCTGGGACGACTGAGGCGAGGGCGGCAGATAGCACGAATCAGCCAGAGGCGAGATGACATAAGTGTTAGGGAATTTTCCCTGTTTCACCAAAACTGCTCTGGAGACGCCCTGTTCTTTCTGGCCCAGAAATAATAAACATTAAAACACAAGTTCACACAAGAGTTTCTACTTGCAAGGGGAAGAGAAAGTAGTCTTAACCAAACCACTCTGTTCAGTCTCTCCCCACATCTCTTTCTCTTCTCTGGCTTTTTATTGAAACTCGCACACGCCAACACCTCCTTACACCACATCAAAGAGAGTAACTTAAACTCCTCCTTTCCTGTTCCCAGGAGAGGGGGGTCAGAGATCATGGGATCCCCTTCTCCCTAATTTCCAAGGCAGGAGTTTATTGCTCCTCATAAACAAAAAGTTACATCTTTATTACTTATCCCTGTTACTGCTTAACCACAAACTGGAGTTTATCTAAACATACAGGTCATGTTTTGCCCACAAGGTCCCAGGTGCTCAGGAAATGACTTTAGCACAAGGTCAACATTTCAGCACATCGGTCTTGCATTTCAATCATTACACAGATTCATTTAGTAACAGTATACAAATGAAACACATACAGTGTCTTGCGAAAGTATTCGGCCCCCTTGAACTTTTCGACCTTTTGCCACATTTCAGGCTTCAAACCTAAAGATATAAAAGTTGTGAAGAACCAACAACAAGTGGGACACAATCATGAAGTGAAACGAAATTTATTGGATATTTCAAACATTTTTAACAAATAAACAACTGAAAAATTGGGCGTGCAAAATTATTCAGCCCCCTTAAGTTAATACTTTGTAGCGCCACCTTTTGCTGCGATTACTGCTGTAAGTCGCTTGGGGTTTGTCTCTATCAGTTTTGCACATTGAGAGATTGAAATATTTGCCCATTCCTCTTTGCAAAACAGCTCGAGCTCAGTGAAGTTGGATGGACAGCGTTTGTGAACAGCAGTTTTCAGTTCTTTCCACAGATTCTCGATTGGATTCAGGTCTGGACTTTGACTTGGCCATTCTAACACCTGGATATGTTTATTTGTGAACCACTCTATTGTAGATTTTGCTTTATGTTTTGGATCATTGTCTTGTTGGAAGACAAATCTCCGTCCCAGTCTCAGGTCTTTTGCAGACTCCATCAGGTTTTCTTCCAGAATGGTCCTGTATTTGGCTCCATCCATCTTCCCATCAATTTTAACCATCTTCCCTGTCCCTGCTGAAGAAAAGCAGGCCCAAACCATGATGCTGCCACCACCATGTTTGACAGTGGGGATGGTGTGTTCAGGGTGATGAGCTGTGTTGCTTTTACGCCAAACATAACGTTTTGCATTGTTGCCAAAAAGTTGGATTTTGGTTTCATCTGACCAGAGCACCTTCTTCCACATGTTTGGTGTGTCTCCCAGGTGGCTTGTGGCAAACTTTAAACAACACTTTTTATGGATATCTTTAAGAAATGGCTTTCTTCTTGCCACTCTTCCATAAAGGCCAGAGTTGTGCAGTATACGACTGATTGTTGTCCTATGGACAGAGTCTCCCACCTCAGCTGTACATTTCTGCAGTTCATCCAGAGTGACCATGGGCCTCTTGGCAGCATCTCTGATCAGTTTTCTCCTTGTATGAGCTGAAAGTTTAGAGGGACGGCCGGGTCTTTGTAGATTTGCAGTGGTCTGACACTCCTTCCATTTCAATATTATCGCTTGCACAGTGCTCCTTGGGATGTTTAAAGCTTGGGAAATCTTTTTGTATCCAAATCCGGCTTTAAACTTCTCCACAACAGTATCTCGGACCTGCCTGGTGTGTTCCTTGTTCTTCATGATGCTCTCTGCGCTTTAAACTGACCTCTGAGACTATCACAGAGCAGGTGCATTTATACGGAGACTTGTTTACACACAGGTGGATTCTATGTATCATCATTAGTCATTTAGGTCAACATTGGATCATTCAGAGATCCTCACTGAACTTCTGGAGAGAGTTTGCTGCACTGAAAGTAAAGGGGCTGAATAATTTTGCACGCCCAATTTTTCAGTTGTTTATTTGTTAAAAATGTTTGAAATATCCGATACATTTCTTGAAGCCTGAAATGTGGCAATAGGTCGAAAAGTTCAAGGGGGCTGAATACTTTCGCAAGGCACTGTAAGATAACTTTATTTACAAAATTCTTTCACAATAAGTCACGCGCAGTTGAGTTAGCAGGAGCCGAAAAGTAATGAACAACCATGCATCATAAACAGCAGCTGAAAGCTAGAGCTGAAATGGCTGTAAGCGTGCGAAAAAACGGGTGCCCTGAGCTGGGCTGCCCTGGGTACGGCTTCCACAGGAAACACGAACAGCGGAAGGGACTGGCAACCTGGTGCCGGAAACGTACGGCAGGAATAAGAGATCTGGTAACGCGGAGCCAAGGGACACGATATTGTTCTGGCAACCCGGTGCCAAAGGGAGCGGAATGTGGCACGAGAGCCATGGCTCAACTCTACCGGCAACATTTGCACCGAGGAAATAACGATCTAATTTCTTTCTTTTTTCTTCTTTTATCTCTTTTCTCTTCCTCTCTCTTTCTCTTTTTTCTTCTTTTCCTCCTTTCTTCCTTTAATGCAAAGCTCGACAAACTACGATGAGGAAACATGGCGAAAGATGCATGATACGTCCTTTTTAATGACTAGGGCACTGTACTGCAGGACCTGGTAAGTAGCGTCAAAACAAACTCGGCTACCATCCTGGTAAAAACCTGTCAGAGTTGCATGCTAGCAGTATGGCTAGCTGCAGGAGCGATCCAGAGACGCTGGATAATGTGGGAGAATCGAGAACGTGGAGCGGATGGAGCGCGTCTTGGCGCTAAATGTAGGCTGGATGGCCACGTGATGGATGCACGGCCGGGGAGCTGCTGGGTCGGAGAAGGAGATGGTGCCCTGCGGCCACACGACCCCTTTTATCTATCTATATATATATATATATTAACTTTTGTTTTTATGTATTTATATAAAAAAATATCTTAAACGAAAACTAGATAATATACCTGAAAAATCCAACACACCAATTGAGCCTCAGATCGATCCCTCAGAACTCCACATCTCCCTTGGCCCCCGTACTCCTGATTGGGAAACACTGATCTAAAGTTGGGCTGAAGAGAGCAGCTTGGGCATTTCTGGGAACTCTTCTATTCACATTTCTCGTCTGCAGGTCCACAATCCACTGGAAGGCTCAGAGTTGGACTGAAGTATTAGCATTAGAAAGAGGGGCCTTATTAAGACCTGTGTTACGCCGACTTAGCCCTCAGCTCCTTTGTGAATTTTATCTGAGCGTCCCCTCAGAGCATGACCATAGTAATGAACCTATTAGCCATGAAATTGACTTTTCTGATAAATGGGAAATAGATGAGAGTTTAAGGCCCTGCTGGCCTTTTTAAATGTTTTCTTTTTAATTGTGCTCCTTGGTGTCATCATGTGCATGTTTTAGTGATGACGTCATATTTCAAGGCACACTGTGTAACTTCCAGGTGCATGTAGCTGTATCACAGGAGCAACTAAACTGTTAACTCAAAACATTGACATGCCAGCTAGGGTTGGGCGATGTTTTAATGTTGCCGGGTTTACTGGTAAGAATAATCTCCATCATATTATTTTATTTCTTACCAGTAAGAACGATAAGTCACATGCAGCCAGAACCAGAGAAAAACAGAGAGCGAAAGCAGCGGAGTCCAAATGCTTTCTACTTTAACTCTAGATTCTGTGACTTTACAAATCTCCTGGTGTTATTTCTTTTTAAAACCCTTTTGGACTATAATAAAGTCACCCTTGTGTCCTGGCAGTTTTCTCAAAGCACATGCAGCTGCGTTCAATGAGCAGGTATGGCCAGTTCCAAGAGCTCGCCCGATCTGTGTGAGCTTGCTTGTTTTCTTTCGACCCGGTTTATAACAGATTGCACACACTAATGCAGCATCTAACCTTGTGTTTCCACGTGATAACAACAAATAATAAAGTTGTTTTGGCCTATTAGAGTATAGAGTATAGACCATCTCTCAGACTGAGCACACTTTATAGGAACTGAGACCCTTCTGCAACAAACATAACTAAGGGAATATTTTTAAGTGAACTTTAGTAACATTACAGGATTAGGCCTATTGGTTTTATTTTCAGCTTCTAGAATGTGATGATGTCACAGTACCCAGTGGGGGGCAGGAGCCAGTTTTTCCTATTAAATGCATTACATTATTACAAGTACAAGTCGTATCTAAAAAGAAAATGTATGACAGTGGGCCGGCAAGTTGGCTTGGCTTCGGGCCAATATTTTTTTACTGTTGTTGTGTTTTGTATGTACTTGTTTCTGTTTATTAATAGTGCTTTGTAAGTATGGTCTAATTGTAATTGACTGGTTATAGATATTGTGAGTGTTTAGTTTTAGTTTAGTTTATTTGTTTATTTGAGCAGTACACATAGTGCTCAAAAGGAGTGGGCTGAAGCAAAAGCTTATGAGTGCCCACCCCCAAGTGCAATAAAATAAATAAAAAAAGAACATTACAAAACATTTCAAGCAGCTACATTCGTACAGACCAACTTACAAACTTACAAAAAAATATATGAACTGTTTATACAATTAATTGAAACAACACACAACTACAACAACAATCTTTTTTCATGCACGATATCCAGAACAAAGCAGTCAAAATAAAATAAAAATGTGATCCTTAATATATTTCTTTCAGATTTTTACCCTTGATAACCGAGAGTTACTTTTATGTTATGAAGGTACATTAATAGGTATTATACTCCGAGATCTTGATACTTCCCAGTTGTCATTACCATTCTCAGTATAATTTTAATTTGGGTGTAATTTTCATAATCATTATTATTATATATTTATTTAATTGAGTTATATGTGAAGTATGCTGTATAGTGTGGTGCATTAAAAAGCCAGAGTGTAGAGCGGGCCATTTGAAGAGAGCAGTAACTCCCAATCAACAAACCCCCACATGGCTGCCCTAACAGCTGATTTTGTAGAATATGTTCCTATGCTGAGTGGTGCATTAAAAGACAAGGTTTAGAGCCCGTTGGGAGTGTTGTAGTACATTCTTTTGCTGTTGTTTCTTTAGTATTGTTCTTTTTTATTTGTTTTTACTTTGCCCTATGTTCCCTTGTTTATGATTGTTTATGATTAGTTACCTTGAGCTACGTTCCTTGCTTTGATTGATAAATGGAAATGTTAATTTTATTTTGGGGTTGGGCGCTTATAAGCCTTTTGCTTCGGCCCACTCCTTTTGAGCAGATTAACTGCTCAAATAGATAAATGAACTAAACTAAACTAAGTAAGAATTATGGCAGTATGTTTGCAGAGGCTCTCAGTCACCCAGGAAGTATTCATTTAGTGGAGCTCTAAATTCACTAAAATTTACTAGCTAGGCAGGTAGATAACCATCATCTCACAAAACCACACCGTCGTTCCTTTTTACTGGGTTATTTATTGGCTGGACCCTCGGAGATTGATGTCAGAAACTGTGAACAAGAGACACAATGCATATGAGCTGACATGTAAACAACATGCATAAAAACTGCATTTCACTACTAATATTATGACCCCTAAAATCACTTGCTAGGACTTTTTAATATGTACAGATAACTGCATAACTGAATAAGTAAACAGGCTAACGTTAGCCGCAAACTAACGGCTAATTAGCGTCTACGCTAACCTCTGATTAAACTCATATTTTGGGGGAATTCACTTATCTAAATATCAAAAAACACTGTTGGCAGTTAGTACTAAACATATACTAGTAACATAGATAGTTTCTACAAACTTACCGGCTATGCTTCTGTAGAGCAAGGCAGGTACAGAAGTGGGTCTGATTTTCTCTTCTCTCGTGAGACGAGTGGCTATCGGCGGCACTTCCAGTAGTATGGACAAAATAAAAGTTACTAAGAACAAGTAAAGGCTGTAAGAACCAAGTAACACCAAAGAAATATGGGATGGCTCATAAGGAGATAGAGCAGTTAACATACAGTATATTGATTACAGCATTACTGATTATTACTTCTGAATTTATTTTATACATATAAAAATATAGTATGACCCAAAACACTATTCATTACTCTTTTTTTTCCAGCAAATATTTTCAACTGGCTCAACTTACCTACAGTATCAATACTTTTTTTCATTTTTTTTTATTTTTCATTAACATTCTTTTCTTGCAGAGAGAATCTCTTTGACTGTTCTAGCTCCTTATGAGCCATCCCATATTTATTTGGTGTTAATTGGTTCTTACAGCCATTACTTGTTATTTTTTTTTTTTTTTTATTTTTATTATTATTATAAAAGTAAGTATAAACAAAATAGGTACACTTTTATACAGCTTAAGAGTAAATAAAAAGAACAAAAGAACATGGGGCATAATAATAATAATAATTTAAAGGGCAGTTATCCTATAAGAATGTCTATAAAGGAAGCCAGTTTCTCTGCATTTTGGGTGTTGATCAAAAATAAAGATTTACAAAATAGTTTCAGCTCATTCCTCCAATGAGTAATGTTGGGTTTTGTCTTGAAAAAACGACATTTATGTATATAATGTTTGCTTAACAAAATTACATTATTAATTTAAAAAATATTATGATTATTGCAAAAAATACCATCTTTTATATCACTAATTGTTAGATTGATCATCTGAATTCCTTTGGAGGCAAACAATTGTTTAAAGTCCAACCAAAACCTTTGTACAACTTCACATAGACAAAAAAGGTGATCTAAATCTTCAGGTTCTTTTTCACAGAAGCTACAGTTTCCTACCTCCATTTTAAATTTCTGTTTTAGGAAATCACCAGTTGGATAAATCCTATTAATAATTTTAAACTGCATTTCTTTCATCGTTGGCGGGAATGACTGGGAATTTGAAGTATTTACATCTAATATTTTTTTATAATCTCCTTTCCAAATTCTTTGAGAATATAATCTCTTTTGAGAGAACTTGTTTGACAGTTAAGTAAACTGTTTCTTATATGTTTGTTGTTACATTTGTAATTCTGAAAATCAATACCATTAATGTAAAGATTTCTTAAGGTAGGAGTGACTTTTGAATATATTGTATCCTGCTTGATCATAGCTACAAGTGATTCTGGGTACATCTAATTTGAAATTTGTCACAGAAATCAACATGTCGTAAAATATTTCCTTCCTCATCCATGAAGTGGGCAATTATAGCCCAGACACCTTTAGAGAACCATTCTGAGATAAAGAGAGATTTTCTATTCACCAATATATACCTATTATTCCACACTGCTGTATTGTGGGGTGTGAAATTGTGCTTGAATATAAGTTTCCAATATAGAAGGACCTGTTGGTGGAAATCTGAAAGTTTCATGGGAAGCTTTTTAAGATCGAAATCACATTTTAGAAGAAATTTTATTCCACCTACTTTTTCAAAGATCAGATTGGGAATGTAAGACCACAATGAATTTTTATTTTGAATATAGTTTTTCAGCCATCTCATTTTCAACATACCATTCATACAATCAAAATCTATTGCATTACCACCTCCATCCTCGTAAGTTCTAATTAAATCCTGCTTGGCTATATAATGACATTTATTCCGCCATATGAAATCAAAATTTAGTTTGTAGATATTTTAACTATTTGGGGTGCTATTGGAAGTGAATAAGATGGATTAATCTAGATAAACTGTCCATTTTAGTTAGCAATATTCTGCCAAAAATTAAGAGATCTTTCTGTAGCCACCTATTTAGGAATGATTTGCAGTTGTCAACATTGTCTTTTATGTTTTGTTTTTCGGAAATCGTTTTGTCTTTAGTCACCACAATACCCAAGTATTTGACTTCTTTTTTCACCTTAATGTTATATAATGATTGCATAGATTGTTCTATTAATGGTAATAATTCACATTTGTTTAAATTTAATTGAAGTCCGGAGGCTTTTGAGAAAATATTAATAGCTTGTAATGCTATGGGAATTTGGAGCTCATTTTTAAGAAAGAGAGTTGTATCGTCAGCCAACTGACTTATGATTATTTGTTTGCCCCTCAAATTCAGACCTTCTATCACACTGTTCTTAATTAAAATAGACAGAATTTCTGCAACCATTATAAACAACAAGGGGAACTTCCACAACCTTGCCTTATTCTTCTACGAATATCAAATATTTTACAAGTCCCATGACCCAAAGACACACAACTATTTATATCAGAATAGAGCATTTGTATAATATCCTTGAATTTGTCCCCAAAACCAAAATAATGAAGCGTTTTTAAAATAAATTCATGCTCAACAGAGTCGAAGGCCTTATAAAAGTCAAGGAAGAGTATTAACCCATCATCATCAATTAAATCACTATAGTCTAATAAATCCATGACAAGTCTGATGTTATTATGAATGACTCTTCCTTTTATAAAGCCTGACTGTGTCTCACTTATTATGTCTGCTATCCCTTTTTTAAGTCTAGTTGCAATGGATCCTGAAAATATAATATAATCTGTGTTTAAATTGTCTAATTGCCGTTTGTCTTTCCCTGGCTTTGGAATAAGAGTGATTACACCTTGTTTCATACTGGTCATTAATTCTTTTCTAATTATACATTCTTTTAGTGCTTCAAAGGATATGGTTCTCAAAACTTCCCAAAAATTTTTGTAAAAATTCACTGTGAGACCATCTGAACCCGGGGATTTCTTTGAAGCAATTTTCTTAAGAACTGTATCCAGTTCATCAATTCTAAGTTCAGAGTCACAGATATTTTTAAAAGAGAAATCAATCTGAGGGATTAGTGGGCAAAGATTTTGAAAGAGATTATTACAGTCTTCTTTCGAAAATTTAGAAGAATATAATTTAGAGTAAAACATGTAGACTTCATTTTCTATGATTTTATAATCTTTCCTTTCCTCTCCGTTTACTAAAAGACTAGAGATGCAATTTTTTTGTTGTCGGCTTTTTTCTAAATTGAAAAAATAAGAGGAATTATTTTCGCCTGATTCGATCCACCTAGCTCGCGATCTCACAAAAGCTCCGTGTGCTTTGTCAAGATAATGTTGATCTAATTTGTTCTGCAATTCAACTAGTCTGCTTTTTTCTTCAGAGGTTAAATTGGTGTTGCCACAGCATGTATGTATTTCTTGTAATAGTTTGCTTTCCCTTTCTTTATTTTTCTTGGCTAAAACTTTACTAAACTGAATGCTGACTTCTCTAATTCTGAATTTAATGAATTCCCATTTGTTAATATGACCAATAATTGAGTTATTATTTTTTATTTCAGTAATTACTTCTTTGATTTTACTGCAACCATTACTTGTTCTTAGCATTGACAGTATGGTTTTTAGTAATACTTTTATATTGGTCGTTTTATTTTTACATACCATCGTATGCCACTTCCTGTCTCACAAGAGAAGAGAAAATCAGATCCACTTCTGTACCTGCCTTGCTCTACAGAAGCACAGCTTTGGGGCAACGGTGGCGCAGATGGTAGAGTGGGTCGTCTCATGATCGGAAGGTTGGGGGTTTCGAATCCCTCCCGCCTCCTGAAGGTACACATTGTCGTTTGTGTTCTTGGGAAAGACACTTCACCCTCCATGCCTCCAGTGTCTGCGTACACTGGTGTATGAATGGGTGAAGCCCCTTATGAGAGACCAACAGGCCGTTTGGAACCATGTCCTTCCTTCTGTGGACCCACCACAGAAGGAGGAGCCACAGTAATATGATTTATTGTCAATTTGTCGTTATCGTGATAAATAGTCAGTGATCAATGCTGTAGCATGTATCGCCCAAAACTAATGCCAGCGATACTAATAAACATGGTCCGAATGGTCCGGTAGACCCACGACAATGCTGTTATTGTAGTTGGTTATGAATAACTCTCCCCTCACTTTGCAAGGTTTTGCTTCAGACTTAAAAGGCTGCACTGTGAAAAGACTTTGAAACGTATTTAGAGTTGTGTAAATAATAGAAGACTTTAATTGGGAGCAGTGCGCTGTACCAGGAAATGCTCAAACCTTTTAGGATCCTAAAATATGCAGCAGCCGTTGGCATGACACCACTTGATAAAAATGTCTTCAATCTCCTTTTAATTATTGCTGGCACACACACTATCCCACTGCTGTGTCCTGAAGACGCTTCCTATAGGGCATAAAGCGCTCACACTGATGTCAACAATGATGGATACATTTACTACTTCTTTATTGGGCTGTCAACATGATCCCGGATGGGAAATGGTTATCTCTCAATTAATAATAATGACGCAATAAAATAAAGTATATTTATATACTTGTAAATAGAAATAAAACGTTTATTCTCTGCTGTCGTGACAGCAAGGAAATGTAGTGGCTCAACTTTGCATGCCCTAAAGAAACGGTGCATACTTCACTGATTGTTTAATAATTATGGGTAATGTGGACAGTTGTATCAGGAAAGACAACTGCTGAATATTAGTTGAGTTAGAAACATTTGGTCTAAAATCATATAATACACAATATACATACATTTGGGGCTGAGTTGAGTGTCCTTGAGGAAAATTAAATGGACCACAGTTTGTAAATGCAGCTGGACACAGAGGGAGGTCAGAGAATGGAAGGGAGAGAGTTCAGCTTCCTTACAGCCTTCTGGATTAAGCTAATTTACTTATCGCAAGCATTAACATTGCGATTGATAATCATTTGTGCCATGAGTAGAGTTTATAAATAATAGGGGTGTAACAATGCACTGTGCTACAGGCACCGCGGTGCAAAAATCTGATGATATGCTTCGTACTAAAGTGACGTTGCAAGTTTTAGTCTATATTTCTTAATATTTAAGCTCCATGGTGCGTCTCATGCTTGTGTGTGCGCTCCCAAACAGAGCGCACATGTCATCATCAGTTATCGCTAAGTTAAAGGCTGTAGACATTTTATCGCAGAGGCAGCAAAAACATGAAATCTGTGTGTTTTTGTAATGGTTTCTCTGAGTCCTGCTGATGACCAGGTAGGCTAACCTGGCAAGAGCCAGAATGACAGTGCCATTAACATTTGCACTGACATCTAGCGGGAGACGGCGTCTGCTTGAATGGTTCAGGGGGAGGTCGCACGTTTGGAGCAACATTTGTTGTTGACTGGATCCACAACACCTCAAATCCACTCAATGTTTAGTTTTGTAAAAAGTTATGTGCGTTTGTGTTATGTGTTGCAGCATACCTCGTGTTTTTAGTGATTGCCACGTTGTTAAATAGTGTATTTTTTGCCAGAACCAATTTTGGTTCTGTCCAAATGGTGAAGGTGGGAGCGGTTCAAGATAGATTCTCGAGAGTTTGTAAACTCACAAATACCGTGAGAATTCAGCTTACTGGCAAGGTTAAGGGTAGGCTCAGGCTGCGATAAATGATAGATCCAGTGCCCCAGACAAATGTGTACTATCCAATCTTGGTCATAATCAGGTCTCAAAAGCTTTGTTTCCAAAAATGTACAAGCATAATGTTTTCCGGGGACAGCCCAAACACAAGCTCTGTATGGAAAGCGAAACTGAATTCACTGAACGAGCACATTGCCTACACCGTGCTTCCATTTTATTTATTTATTTTTAATTTTGTAATTTTTAATTTTAGAACACAACAGTTTGTGTTCTATTGTATTTCGCATTGTGAGCCCAGGGGCACATGTTGCATCTTTGAAAATGTAGGCATTTAGGCTATTTTATTTGACAACCTACATATTCTTTTATATTGCACCGTGATGCACCGAACCGGGTGATGAACCGTTACACCCCTATTAAATAATATATGCCATAATGGGGGAGACGTGGTGCAGCGGTTAGCACACAGTGCACTGCTTCACAGCTAGAAGGTCCCGGATTATTCGATCCCCGGGCCGGATGGGGCTTTCTGTGTGGAGTTCTCCGCATCTGTAACTAGGTTTCCTCCAGGGGCCACTAAAACATATACAATAGGCCAGGAGGAATGAGTGCGTGAGTGAGTGTGTGAGTGACAACGGATGTAAATTAACCCATGGCTACATTCCAGCATGAGCAAATAAAGAAAGTAATTTCCTAGAATACAGCCCTTGTGAAGGCCACTCTGATGTAAGGTCTGCTTACACACTGGATACTACTGTGTCATGCTACTGTGATACTACTGGATTTAGCTAAATATGTCCTTCTTGGGTATACCATTACAGCCGGGTGTAATTTTGTGCGCAGGGCTTCTATAACTTTATTGAATTCTTTTTGTGATATGATCTTCAGCTCATGGCTCAGCGGCTTTGGTTTCTGGAGGTCATTAAGTATGAGCAAACAGCAATGTGTTTGTTAATCTTTTACTTCAAATTAGCACATTTGCAATTCAGACTTTTTACCTTTTCTTTGATTTAAAAAGTTTCTTCTTGTGCATCAGTAAAATGAGAAGTACAGTTGTTATAGCTGTCAAGGTTGGAGATGGAGTGAAGAAAATAAAACCCAGAATGCAGGACTGCAACAAAACTGGTGATGTTTAATAAATGACGAAAACCAAAATAACAAAACTCAAACAAACCGGGGCAGACATAAACAATGACGCGACAAAGGACAAGGGAAACACAGGGGTATAAATACATGAGGAAACGGGGCACAGGTCAAACACATCAGGGCGGGGCAGGCAAGTAACGAGGGAAGTCATACAGAAAATCACAAAGACCAAAAAGACATGTCAAAATAAAACACCACGGCCGAATTGTGACACTAGCGGGATCACCTGTCTCTCGTTCAATAGCGGTGCATTTAAGTCATTAGATAATGTTCCACATTTTCATTAGTGACATCATTTAGATTGGATCTGCATGTCAGATAAAACCTCAGGTTCTTCCACTTCAGGTGACATTATTTTAAAGTGTACTCTTTGGACATTTGTTGCTCCCAGTTTGTCTGCAGCTAATCTACTGTTGACATGATGCGTTTTTGTTGGCAAGCAGGTAGCCTGGCTCAGGACCTAAAATTACACAATTGAATTTCTGGCAGGCCAAATATACTTTGGATCATGAAAGGTGTTGATCTCCGTTTTTTCCAGGAAGCATCATGACGCGATGTCCTTTGTAGTAACAATGCTTTTGTCGTTACGGTTAAATTCATCGGATATTTTTATAAAACCGGTGGCATGGGCATGTGTTTGACCGAGGGATTGCAGACTAATCGGACTCTGAATACCTTAAGTGTCAGTAGTTGCTGTACTTGCTGTAGGTGGGTTCCAGAGAGACCCACCACACATCTATTTGGATGGGTGTCCCGTTATGTCTAATCAACATGTCCCATTGTGGAGACTGTCAGACCCCAGGTGATTGATTATATTTGTGCTCAGCAGCCTTGCGCTTCGAGCCACAGCTTCACAATGACAGAAAGGACGCGCAGATGAATTATGCATGTCTGTATCAAGCCCCCATCTCACCAGCACAATGCAGCGGCTGATGGGGAGAGAGCGATGGGCAGCCAGCGCGACAGAGTTGTTCCAGGTAATCCCTGGCAAGAGGTGCTTCACAATCACAGTGATGTATTGATAAAGTTAACTCAAATGACTGCTCCTTTCACGTTTTGATTTTTTTAATGTTTTTAGCTCATTATATTGAAATAACAAGAAACATTGGGAAGAGATTGGGGCAAGCGTGGCATGTCTTATGCAGGTGGTGAATTCTTTGCTTTTTACACGAAGCAGTGTCAATGAACGGGGCCAGTCCCTAACCTTATCCCTGTCTCCGACTCTAAACTTAACCGGAGGATTGTCCATGCTAAACATCGCCACGTTCTCCTACATCCTGTAACAACAACAAAAAGCTTCCTGGCATCCTGTTATCCCATGTTTTACTTTTATATTTCATGTTATAAACGGCTTTTCCATTCCCACGGTCTTTAGACAGGTCATCTATCTACCACAACCTATGAAAATGGATTTCCCTGTTCAATTACGAGAAGATGCTTCATTAGGCAAAACATTTGACTTGTCCCCAATCAATCAATCAATCAAATTTGAGCTATAAACCACATTTAATTTGCAATTCGCATCAGGCCTTTTTTCCTTGTAGAGAAACTTAGTCATTGGTACACTAGCTACAATTAGTATTATTAAAAAGGTAGGGTAAATACAAGTATACTGTCAGTGTTGGGAAACCTGTCCTCTGCATTTGAATATCCTTCAGTGTCACTATTGCAACCCCTAAAGGAGCAGTGGGCAGCGCCAGATGACAACCCTCAAGATCTTACTGCAGGCTTGTGCTCAGGATGATTTGGTTTGATGGGGGACACCAGAAGGGTACCTGACTGTGTAGGTCTGCCGCCACACAGGCAGCCCCGACACCGATGGGCCCACACAATCTGGGAACTTACACAACAGCTGTAACTTAGCCACAGTGCCGCCACTTAAAAGCTAGATCTTGTGGCTGTTTTTCATAGATTTTATATTTTTAACTTTATTTATTTATTATTTATATAAACCTCTTCAGTTCAGGCTATTGAATTTGTATCACTGGCTCATTGACTTTGCATTATTTTGGGAACATGTTAAATCACTCTGCACCAAAAGCATTGCGACTCTTGTGTCGCACCAATAATATTTTTTTCCTTCCGACTAGCGCTAGAGCTCACCGTTAGACAGTACTGTTATTTTTATCATGGAGCCATCAAAGGCTGCTCCAAAATGAATTCGCAAACTGGAGCACACCAGAGTGGCAGGACAAAGTCGGAACATTGTATCTGCAAAACTGTTTTTTTTTTTTTCTTCTTCATGTTTCCTCATCATTAACACTTGCCAGTATGAATAACAATGACTGATTCAAAGCTGGCTGTCTTTGGAGCGTCCGCTTGATTATTACACAGTGTGGAAGACAACATTCATTATCAAGTGTCTCATTAAAATTAAAACAGGTCAGGCTTGACATTTTGTTGCTTTTACACAATATTTACAACCTATTCATCTACATCTTTAGCTTTGATCTTATCTGTAATCTCATCAACATTTTTTTTATTTATTTATTTTTATTTATTGGTTTATTTGGTCAGGACAGTGCATGTTAATGAACATACATGGGTCTCATGCATGTAAACAAGCCACACCGGATTATAGCCTCGGGCTAATTTGCATCCGTCGTCCTCCATGCGCACTCTCATTCATCCTGGCCTATTGTACATGTTTTTAGTGGTAGGGGAAACCGGAGTACCCGGAGGAAACCTACGCAGACACGGGGAGAACATGCAAACTCGCAAATTTTGAGAAGCTTCTACTAAATAATGCATGGGAAACAGCTTAGTCGTGGTTTTCCTGTCATCTACAGTATGTACACCCAAAATCATGGACAGCTTTTAATTATTAATAATCTCAAACACCCAACTCCTTAACCATCTAAACCAGAATCTGTTTCCACATCAAGACATTTATTCTTTGGCTCGCTTATGAACTTTCCTGAAAATTTCTCAAGCGAATGTCAAAAGAAAAAAGTGCCAACTTTTGCTCATCTCCTATCCCAGACATCTGCTGTACATTTGGCTTTGAAGTGATACTTGCTAATGGGCGTCTGGTATGAATACACACAGTACAATACGAAAATCTCATCGAAGATCTAAATCTTATTCTTGGCTCTGTGAGATTGACAGTGGAATGAAAAGATGATCGTCACCAGGCAATCATCGCTCATAATGCGACGATTGTGGACGTTTACAAAGGAGGAGCTCAATTTGCCCTAGTTTAAGACGATTAGTGTTTGACGTCATGGGGCAAAAAAAGATTTGGAGGCTGGACAAGTTCTGGTAGACAAGATGCTTTAGGAGGTCAGTTCAGAAGTCACAAATGTGGTGAAATTGCAAAAATCCAAATGAAGGTTAATTGATTTGAAATAGTTCCACTTTATTGAAATCTTTCTGATGTCAATCATCATTTATAAAGCGCTTTTCATACCGAAAGGTATCACAAAGTGCTTTACACGCAAACACACGCGTGCGCGCGCGCACACACACACCCCCGCACAAAAGATATCATTAGGACTAAATAAATAGACGTCAGTTAAAAGCTAGGCTATAAACATGAATGTTTTGGTCCTGAGCTCCTCCGGCAGGTTGTTCCAGAGCCATAATATTGGAAAGACGCCTCGCCGTGAGTCTTTCTGTTGACTTTAGGAATAACTAGGAGACCCCTGCCGGAGGAGCGAAGGGGCCGTGAAGGTTCATAAGGTAAAAGCAGTTCTGAAAGATAAGAAGGACCAAGACCATTAAGACATTTAAAAACCATTAAAAGAACTTTAAAATTGATCCTGAAACACACGGGGAGCCAATGCAGCGACTCTAAAACCGGTGTAATGTGGTCCCGCCTCCTGGTCTTCGTCAGGACACGAGCTGCTGAATTTTGTAAAAGTTGTAAACCTGAGATACTCTTTTTGGGAAGACCAGAAAGCAGGGCATTACAGTAGTCGGTTCGACTGGTGATAAAAGCATGCATTAGCGTCTCCGTGTTGGCCCGCGAGAGAATGGGACGGACTCTGGCTATGTTCTTTAGATGGTAAAAACCTATCTTTGTGATATTCTTAATGTGTGGAATTAAAGTCAGCTCAGAGTCAAAAATCACACCCAGGTTCTTCACCTGTGAGGAAGGATTAAAAGACAATGACTGTAGTTTGGGTAAAGGTTTCTCTCTCTGGGCCTCAGGACCGATGACTAAAACTTCAGTTTTGTCCTGGTTAAGCTGGAGAAAGTTTTCTGCCATCCAGGATTTGATATCTAAAATGCAGTTAAAAAGTGCATCCCTTTCCCTTCTGCTTAGCCTTTCCCCTCACCCTTACAATATGGCTTAGCCTCTTAACCCCCGCCGTAACTGAGCACATTTTCTCCAGTTTTACCGAAACTAAAGGCTTCTTGAAAAAAGCAACAAAAAACTACAAAAACGCAACAAAACGTGGGATCCGTTTTGTAGGTCTTAGGCTGAACTGGAGAAAATGTGCTTGGTTCAGGTGGAGGTTAAGAGGTTAAAATTGAGCGCTAAGGCAAAGGGCTGTATATTCAACCCACCCAAATGGGACATCCCTATGGGTTAAACAGTAGGGATGTAACGATTCACTTTTGTCATGATTCGATATGTATTGCGATATGAAGGTCACGATTTCGATTCGATTCAATACATTGAATGCGCTGAAAAAGAAATACGTCCTATTTAAAAATATATATATAAAGATTATGCTGACAAGCAAAAATTCCTCAAAACCGAATTTCACTATGTGCTGTATTGTATAGGTTCTAGTACTAATTATTCAAATGCTAAGCTCTTTAGACTTTTAAAAATACTGTATTTAAGTTTAATTTTAAGTTTAGTTTGTTTGAGCTGCTTACATTATTATTTTCTTTACGAATTTATATCATTACACAGTAATGGCAGCTCAAAAGCAGTCAGCTAAAGCAAAGAAAGCCAATGTGCGCTGACTCCATATTCAATAGGCCTATACTCGACCCGTGCATTTATAGTAACACATGCTTTCCCCATAAGGAGCTCTCCTAATAATAACATGTCAGCTTCTCACATACAATTGACATTACTTTGACATTTGATACAAGTGTTCAAAACTATACTTTTATGTGACATTGTTAAGTCACAAAAGCCGTCATTTGCATCCACAGACTTCAGCGCTTTGACAACGACAGCAGGAGTGATTTTTCTGATGTTTATCGGAGGCAAAGCTTTTTTTTACCTTTTCTGTCCTCCTCGAGAGGCAGCTCATGTTGGTTGTTTCCAGAATTGTGTGGTTTCTTGAGTGCTGTGAGTGCTCAGTGAAGTTGGAAAACGCTATATTGAAACCATTTACCATTGTGACCTTTGTCTGTAGCATCAGACTTCTATTTTGTAAACTAGATCTGGAGATGCTCTGTTTGTAACAGCCTACTGTAGTTATTTAAAGTAATGAACATTTTCATTTCATTTCCTTTAATAAACTTGTTCATATACTTTAAAGAAAACAAGGTTACACACATGAGCTTAAAGAGAAATGCAAGAGCATACAATATTTAAAAAAAAAAGATAGAAATAGCGTAACGTGTGCTAGTGAGGCAGCTAAAAGGGGTCCCATATCTGTGAATTTGTTCTGTGAGCCCTTCAGTAAGTTTCTCATTTTTATCCAATTTGGCAAAATAAATTACATCTCTAAGTGAGAATGAGATGGTGGAGTGACTGACTTCCATTTAAAAATAATTACTCGTCTTTCCAATAAGCCACAAAAAAAAATGTGGACCAATAAGACTGAGCATAAGACAAATTAAGATTTTATAAACAGCAAATAAGAATTTACTCAAAATAATTGACCAAATGTTTATTCAAAGCACACAAAGTCGACAGTGTTACTGGACATTGTGTGATGCCTCCTTCCTCCATGTTGGATCTACCTATGCCTGACCTTGTCCATTGAACGCTCATGTGTTTCAATTCCCCGAGGTTTCCATTAGCCCTCAGTCTGTCAGTAGCTAATGGTTTTATAATTGAGTCTCCACAGGTGCTGTACCTGTTTGTGGAGGTTAAATGGGACCGATGCAGCCATGTTGTGTTTTATGTCTTTGACGCTCTCACAGTGAACAGCAGGAAGCAATGTCAGGTGTCATAGTTTGTCTGGCTCCATTTTTCACTCCCTGCTCCCAAAGCTCAACCCTAACAGCGCTTTGATTCAAATGTTCAGTCTTATTTTTTGGATTAGGTAAAACACGTGAGGCCAATTGCACTTCAGAGACCTGGTAGATGGGATATCTGAGGTTAGTCTGCCTCGTGTGTCTGCAGTCGGCTTCAGCCCCTGGCATACTGTAGTTCCCATAGACTGTCGGGAGTGGATTGCCAAGGATTTTACTATCATTAACTTTCAGCTGCTCCCTCTCATTCAGGGGTTGCCACAGCATATTATTCGCATGAGAGATTTGGCAGAGATCATCTTGATGCTTGACGACTTTTGGTTCACCGACCGTGAATGGAACACATCGAATGCAGAGGTACTAACAGGGAGGATATCAATTAAAAAAAGACAACATGTAGAGGCCTTTTGCGACTCCAACCCAGCATATCACCTTTTGGAAAGTGAATTTTGACTGCATTGATATCAAAGTCTCAAAGCTGCATCAAAAAACTTCTCTCTTCTTTTACAAAGCTGTGGCCACTTCTCATTCTTCTTAAATCCCATCATTTCCCTACAGCAGCATACCTCTCGCAACACCTTGAATTTTTTACCGAGCCGCTCACCGGGCTCAATCTTCTTTCCAATATCCCTCTCCTCAGCTCCATTTTCTACTTTCCATTATCATTCCCTTACAGCTCTCGCCGTCCTTTCCGAAGCCCCCTTGTCATTTCCAGCTCCATCTAGCCTCTTCTTTTATTTATTTTTCTCATCAACAGTGAAGTATCTGCACCAGTCCCAAGCCCGAATAAATCAAT
Organism: Proterorhinus semilunaris; assembly: GCA_021464625.1. Classification (NCBI taxonomy): domain Eukaryota; kingdom Metazoa; phylum Chordata; class Actinopteri; order Gobiiformes; family Gobiidae; genus Proterorhinus; species Proterorhinus semilunaris. The sequence goes on along the minus strand of CM038356.1, from coordinate 21,219,912 downwards.
TCTGTGTAACTAAAGGCCAAAAATAATTGTTCAGTTCAGTTCAACTTTATAATCCCCCATGGGGCAATTTAGTTTGCAGCCAGCAGTCACATACAAACGGACCATTAAAACACTACAAAAAGACCAATCACTCTTGGGATCATGGACTTCTTAAACCTGTTGGTGTTACACCGTGGAACATTATAACGATGCCCCGATGGAAGCAGTAAAAACTCTTGGCACAAGGGGTGAGAAGGGTCAGACATGATAGCCGTAGCCTTCTTCACACGTCTGACCTTGTACACCTCTCTAAGGTCATTTAAAGCAGTGCCAGCAATTTTACTGCACACTTTGACAACATCATTTAGATGGTTCTTTAGCTTTTCTGAAAGGGAACCGTGCCAACAGATAAATGAGAAGGTAAGAATCTATTCGATAAAACAGGAATAAAACATTTTCATAAAAGAAGTGTCCATAGCCTGGCCGTTGATGAGAGCAGGAGGTAGAGACACAGGTGTCCTGCCAAATTTGATGTGCATTTCTTTAGTTTTGTTCACGTTTATGTTTAGAAAGACAGTTTCACACCACTCAACAAATGTGATTTAACAGGACCATGCTCACAGTCTTTCTCACAGTCATTGGTATACAGGAAAAAAAAGAGTGGCGACAGGACACAGCTCTGCGGAGATCCAGTTGACGATAAAGGAACATCCGATGGACCCCATTCACTTTGACTCACTGAGGCCGCTCTGTTAAGAAGCCTATCAGCCAACTGATCAGGCCTGGACCAATGTTGAAGTTATGTTTTAGTTTATCAGCTAAAACATGAGGCTGAATACAATGAATAAATGCAGAAGAAGAGAAATCAACAAAAAGCAAACGGACCAGAGAACCTGCCCTTAATAATAATAATTATGCATCGGTTTTATATAGCGCTTTTCTGGACACTCAAAGACGCTTTACATTGGATTATTCATTCATTCCATACTTGGTGGTGGTAAGCTGCTATTGTAGCTGCCCTGGGGTAGACTGACAGAAGCGAGGCAACCAGTCTGCGCCATCAGCCCCTCCGACCACCACCAACCACTCACTCACTACATTCGCTAGGCTTCCTGGTGTTCCCAAACAGTCTCCCATCCAAGTACCGACCAGGCCCTTATTTTATTTATTTATTGGTTTATTTGGTCGGGACAGTGCAAGTTAATGAACAAGCCACACCGGATTGTAGCCTTTGCCTAATTTCCATCCGTCGTCCCCCATGCACACTCTCATTCCTCCTGGCCTGTTGTACTGACGGGATTGGGCATAGCAAAGGCGGTATGGCCACAAAAGGGACTATACAGAGTTTAGAAATGTTAATATTATGTATGTTCCTCCCCCTACATGTTCCAGCCATGTCCTAATGTGTAGAATGAGCTCAGACCTGTTCACCACAACTGCCTCTAAAATCCTGCACTGTCACTCAAAAAGTTAATTCGGGTCCAAAATGCCGTCAAGCACGAGCTTAATATAGAGACTGCAGTTACGCGTAAGACCTGAGGTGGCAGTAGTGAGTATAAAATGACCAACTTGCATCTATAGTCCCTTTAATTGCAACAGCTAGCTTGAAGACAAATGTGATAAACTTGACTTGCACATGACTTGCTTGACTATCCAATTCTATCGGCTGCATATTTTACTTCATCTAGGTTCAAGGAGTACTTGACTGAAGGATTGTTCATTGATACGGCACACTGGAGAGTACTTTGTTACTAAGAAGAACATACAAACAAAGTCTTTTCCGGTCCAGTCCAGATGTTCTTGCTGTTATCTCTACTTTACCACCGGTGTATTAATACTTCTGACCAAGCAACTTTCCTCTTTACTGTCATCGTGGCCTCATCCACTTTCAGCCAAGTCACATTGCTGCCCCAAAATAAAGGTATCAGATCTCCTGCTCCTGTATCTAAATCAATCTCTCTCGGTATTGATCGGAGTGTAGGGTGCATTAGTGTACAAACAGGGATGCTCATTCTACGGCTGGTAAAGCAATAAATGCCTATTGATCACGCGGCTCGTCTAACAGAGGACTATTTTCGTATGTGTCTCCGTGGCTGAAGGGTACAAGGGCTGATGCGCGGATCCAGTAATACGTATCTACAGCTGCCTCTCACGCATTGACTTGCTCCCCGTGTGCGCCGTGTGAAATTCTGTCGCAGCGGTTGTAGTTTTGAATCCGTTTGCAGACACAATTCTCCTTCCCATGTTTTGACTGCAGCTGCTCCTGACCTCTGACCTTTGAAAGGCTGATGCCACGGGGGAATGTGTTTGCATGACGTTAAAAGGCAGAAATCAAAGTTGAAAATGAATAATTCAGAAGAAAAATAGTAAATAATAAAGGGTGCGATTATTTAGGATTTTGTTTTCATTCCTTGATTAAATTTGCGCAGTTGACGCAAATTATGAATTATTTGATTGGATGCTATTTGTTTTGGCAACTGGATAACTAGACCAAATAATTGCGGACACATTTTGCTTTCTCTGGGCTATAAAGAATTGAAAGCTTTTTGTGATAGATTCGTAAGCTCATTGTTTTACGTGCTGCCCATATTAGTTTGTTTTAAGAACTATCGATCACAGTCCTATTACAGAATCAGTCTTCATCATCTTAATACACTCTCATATTTCCCCCGCTTTATATCAGTAGTGGAGCTTCAACCAGTGACTATGGGCCCAAGGCGCGCATCGTGAGCAATGACCAGGACTGATACTGTGAAACTGTTCACTTGTACGTACAGTAAAAAAACTTTAATTTGGTAATACAAGAAGGACATTTAAGCCTTCAAAAGAACGATGGTTGTGTCTTTCTCGCTTGTGCACTTACTTTGATAACATAACAATTATGTTCTTCTCTTTTTTGTTGCCCATGCATCAAGCTTGACATTTTATTGGGGTTAAAGCAGCTAATGGCTCTCTCTTTTTTTGTCTTGTCCTGTAACATCAATTATGTATAATAGGAGAAATCTTGCTGTCAACGTTGAAAAGGGTCCAACGTGACGCTACTCTATCCTTATCGCATCAAACCACTGTCTCAAACACACACAAAAGATTTTCTTAAAGACCTGACTTGGACAATTGCAGCATTTTATCTTTATGTTCTTCTCGACAACACTGTACTGTGTGTTTGTGTTTCCCACTCGTTTTGCTCTGTGCACCGGAGGAGATAATGGGAGTGCACTGTATTGTATCATGTGTGGATGTGGGCGTCCGTACTCGTGCATGCTTCGAGTGGGAGTTGTTGAAGAGAAATCTCGGATAGAGAAATTATGCAGTTTTTTTTTCTTTTTGTTTTTGAACGCCGTGGGATAAGGATGGAACATTATATTATAGCATGAAGTCACGATTGGTTGCATGATATTGGCATTCATGGTTGTTTTTATAATTTGATACGTTTTGACAAAGCAAATTCCTTTCATACCAAGATGAGGGCTAAAATATGACTTAATATTCTCTTAGTTCACAGCAATTTCTTCTTCAAGGTCTGGAATTCTGACCTCTTTTAGTCCAGATAGAGGGTCATAAAGCAGTGCTATGACATTAGAAATAAATACATTGCAGGCCTAATTGTAGGTTTTCAGGCCATGTGAATGTAATAATACTGTAGGAGTGTATTTAGGAGCGAAAAGAAATTGAAGAAAAAGCAGAGATGCTGTGTACGTCTTTAGTTTTGAGGTGAGAGCAACGAAGGAGGGCTGTGTGAGCGTCTGATTAATGCAGCGTTGCCCTTGTGTTTTAGAGAAAGGGAGTGGATGGAGGTTAGCCTTTAGCCACATTAGCATTCTGACTGCGCCTCTCCAGGAGTCTGCAATCGCCCTGTGCAGATGCTCCTCTGCTTTTCACATTACTGAGCACTCCACCCATATGCTGGACATGCACCAAACAGCTGCTGGTCACATCTGACCCCCGTCCGTCCGTGTGCCGTCCAGATCTACAGAGCATATATGATGAGGTGCATCCAACCCTTGCTTCGTAATGCTGGACTTTATTGATTCACAAGGGAAATTACTTTGTTACAGACAGTGGCCAGTTCCATTAAAATTATTGATAAGTAAAAGCCTCATAGCGGAACATTCCAGGTTGTTGCTAAGTAACAAGATCGTCTAAACTGTTGTGAACTCCTCCCAAACATGCTCTTAATGCACAGCGAGATGGCGACAATGGTATGAAGAAATTAAGAGATCCGTATTGATGGATGCCAGGTGAGCTAGGGATTGTCCATGACTTTAAGCTCTTCTATCAGGCAAAGGAGTTTCACAGTAGTTTGTTTCTTCATGTTTTTCAGTGATGAAATGAAGCAGCCAAGTTCTTTATTAAACACATTTAAACATTTTAGAAATCTTTTTTTGCATATAACACATTTCCCCAAAGTTACTATGGTATTAATGAGCAAATATGCAAAGACTACAGTTTTAGATTTCAATTTCAATTTATTATTGGAAAAAACCTTGAGATGACACATCTCTTTTGCAAGGTGGACCAAAACATAAAACAAATACAGCACATAATTTTACAAACAAATAATACAACACACAACATAATAGACATAATACAGAGAAACAAAAAAGACAAACACTAAACACGGGACAATCTTACTCACACAACCCTCTCCCTTTCCCAGTCATCTAGATAACGAGTGATGTAAATCATCCCAAAATGCATTAGAGTGCATACATTCATAGAATATAATGTTCATTACAAAGGGAGCAGTTATTGTTCTCAAATCCAAATTGTTTACTCAAGAAAGCAGCAGACGAGGCAAAAACATTTCTGCTGCTCAAGCTGCATCTTAAAGGTGCATTATGCAAGTTTTTATGTGGGGAAAAAAAGTTTATATTTGAGTGTATTTGACCTTGTAGTGACCCAGCGGCTGTATGAGTGGTCAGCATGGTGCCTTTACTTTCCATTACAGTGGTCTCTAAGATGCTCCAGGATCAATTGTTTGGAAGGTTTTCACTGCTGACTATCACCAGAAAACCTACAAAACAATTTAACCTGGAGCCACTGTCTTCTACAAAGTTTGTAGAATGTCCTGTGAGGGCTTAAAAAGGATGTAGCCTAAATGCTGAGGCCACACACAATGTTAGTGTAAAGATGAGGAGGGCGAAAGGGAAGCAGCAACTTTAGCGTTTGTTGCAGCACACCACGCCTCCGTCGACCCTTTTTTTCTAAGCGACGTCCCCACCCCTTGGCCATGCAAGCATTGGCGCACCATTTGTTTGCACGCAAGATGACATCATAGTCTGTACTAACGCTGTTGTTGCGCCAGGCGGAAGATTGAGCCCTTTAAGGTTTATTTTCCTCTGAAAGTAAATGTACCAATCTCTTAGCCAGACAGGATTTACTCTTTATTTAAATTTTATTTAAACGTCAACCTGTCTACTGTAGTTTGATATATTTTTGTCACAATGTGCAGAAATAACATCAGTCACTTAAGAAATAACAGAACATGACACCTTAGTAAAGGGTGCATGCGGTACATTATGTTAATTATGAACATTAAAAACAAATTAAGCCAATTTCAATTCATAATGATGTTCAAAATGTGACCAGCCACCTATGACTGCACATAAACAATACCCATCTGTGTGGAGCTATGAAGCTTTTTCAGGGTTTCTCCCAAAGGTTAAATTTACGTCAAAGAAGCTAGATTGATATGTGTACAAGTGGTGCCAGAGCTGTTTAAACGTACGGCTTTGATTCATGGACCTGGGATTATCACTTGTGTCATTGCACCCATCGATCTGTACCCCCTCTGCCCCTCTTTGCCTCCCTCTTCATGTTGCTCATCCACTGGCCCAGGAAATGTTTGCTCTTATTTGACCTGTTTCTCTGCTCCAGCCTCAGGTCTCTTATTGAGCCAAACCAGGCAACAATAACTCGCTCCTTGACAGGCGCTGCTAATAGTACCACGGGAGGTGGCTCTTGATGTGCTTTTAGGCCTTGTTTAGCCATCCTTTAGTGGAATGTAATCAATATTACTTACTATTGTAGTCGCTCTCACACTCCAAAATGTGTAAACAAGTAAGGAAAAACATTGTCTGGTCTGCTTTGAAAGGTATAAATTGTATGTATGAAACTTACGTGCAAAGGGATCAAGGTTCGCTGCTAAGGTCTTGATTTTGTACTCTATTAAACTCATGGTGGAAATTTAATTTGGAAATGATTGTATGTTAAATTAGAAACATACAGAGCACTATAATGAGGTTTAATGCTGCATTTTTGCATTAAGCCACATTCATGGTGTGATTCTGTGATTCTTTGATATCATCATCCATATTTATGAAGCATGTTTTAGTTCTGCATAATACTGCAGATGCTGTGTGTCCCTATTGTGTGAGTGTTAGTCAAAGCATTTACCGTTTAAACGGCATCCATATGTTAAATTCTCTCAGCAAACATAAATTAATTTCTAATCAGCTGTCTGACTACTTGGAACAGAACAGCGCAAGTGTTTTAGTAAGGTGTGAAGATGCTGCTAACTAAGAGGGCTTTAATACACAGAATTGTATGTTTTATTTCTGGTAAGGAAAGGTGATAATAAGCATACATGATTCTTAAATCCAGGAGATCCTAAAGCTGAGGACACACTGAGGACACACTTAGCCTAATTTTGTGCCCAATTGGCCTTTCCTGGAGTTCGAGGAGGCGTGGCCCGGGTAGCGTTTCTTACAAGCATATTATTTGCAGTGGCACTCTTCATGTGTGGTGTCAGAGTGACTGTGTCATTACCATTTGTTAAGTAATGGCAAAGCTGAAGTTTTAAGTATTTGGTATGTTCATATGGTGGTCTCACATGCATCACAAATATGTCCAAATTAAGCGCTGGTGTGTGGTCTTTCTTTCTCAGAATCATTTCTATCTCCATACAAATGTGAGAGTGAGGACACTCTTAGTGCAATAGTTCTTAAACTGTGGTATGTGTAATAATTACATTTATGCTTTAGTATTCCATTATGACATATCTACACCCAGTTTAGACACAATTGATTAAAACATTTTTTTTTACCTGGATTAGTCTTTTATGTATTGATCTAAACGGTGCTACGTGGCTGGACAAATATTTGATGTGATGGTAGTTGCTGTGAAAAGTCTATGCTCTGTGTTCCATGTTCTATGTTCCAGGCTCAAGTCACTGTAGAATAATAATAACATTATCTGAAGATAAGCAGAAAAATAAGGAATCACACAACAAAATGGGCCAGTGATTTGGGACAGTATTAGCAAAAACCCTATCCAAATGTGAACATATAAACCATCTTGTTTGTATAAATACATTTGTGCAAAGTGTATTTTGAGTTGCCTCCAGTCCATTCATGTGTTGTACAACCTGTCGAGGCTGTTTCTCTCGCAGACTTCTCAGACTGACCGTATTCTTTGTTGTGCTTCAGTGCTCTCTGCGGTGAATGACAGCGCCGGTAAACAACAGTCTTCAGACCTGCACCGCTGGATTTAAAGAAACACTGATAAAGTAAGACGGCTCAACACATTATCTCCTTGCTCTTATTTCTCCAATAAGAAAGAGGATTTGTATGTTTTTTATTACATGCAAAACAGACCAAACCTTTGTAGAGATCTAAACAACAGGGTTTAATACTTAGTAAGAGACAGGATAGTTCATTTGCAGAAAATATAATAAGACCCAGGTAATCTTTGCAACTATTGAAATTGCAAATTTGAATGGGGAAAAAATAAAGGGGAAAATTGTGCATTTGATTGTTTCTCTACGTTAGGCCAGGAAAACTAGGCATTGCATGAAAAGGATAAAGGATACCAACACCAGCTATGATAAACTAACCATAAATACTTGTGTCGGACCATGCAACTGCAGCTGGGTGGATTTGTGCAGTTGTTTATATACATGTAGTTTTGTTTTTTGTCAGCTCCTTATGAGCACATATATATGAAGCAACTATGCGACATGTCTGAGTGAAATGCATGGGAGCAGTAAATGTCAGGAGGTCGGCCATTAGCGAATGAGTTTCTCTGAAAAGCTTTATATCGAGCTTGTCCCATGACACTGATGAGGAGCACATTTATCACAATGCCTGAACCTGCTCAGGCCCTGTTTGATCAGCCACTGTGTTGTTATTGTGTTTGATGCTGCTTTAATTCAGTAACAGCCGTGATCATGCCCTTCACCTGCAATGTGACATGAGACTTCTGTAGGAATCTAACAGCGATGAGGTCATTCCTTCTTCTCTGGTTTGGACCTGGTTCAGTTGTGGATAAGTTCATATTTCGTTTACATTGACAAAAGGTTATAAATTAGTTCTGATTTAAATCCAGTTTATACCAAGTTCGATGTGTCATTGATTCCTGGTTGAAACCGTAAGTCCTCTATGTGATTTTTATTCATTTTCTCTTTTTACATTTCATCCGACTCACACTCCCCACGCTTCTTGCTGTGAAGCACAAGCGCAAACCTCTGCGCTTCCGGGGGTATAAGAGCTTGGGGAGTGAGTGAATAATTGTCCCTAGCGAAGAGCTTTGTGATTTCTGTCTGTGAAATGTTTTGTACAAATAAATACATAGCAAATATTACAGTGGCTCCGCCTTTACTGGTGCCATCAACATCCCTGGCCCTTCACTTATAGTTTTCCTTCCCGTAAAGTTTACTCTCTGAACATGTGTTTTTATTGTAAGCATACTCATGTCAGGCGCCATTTGTATTTTGCCGGCGCTGCAGCGTGAGACTTCAGTTGTCCTGCACTGCTGGACCTTGGACTCTAAATAATTTCCCGGCCTGTCCAAACGGGAAATCATTATTTGTTGCAGATGATTAATTATTGCAGAGGCTTTACCGAGGTCTCCATCCATCTGAACACAACACTCCGCTGCAGACACATGATCTAAAGCTCGCCATAAGCTTTGTGTGACAACTGTTGATCCTCTTTTTACGGCAATCAATAATTATGATTTGCTTTGTTTAGTCATACCATTTTGTTTGGTGACGCCAAGATGAATTCGTTTTATGTTGTATATTATGGCTTTAGAAGTACGATAGCATCTGCTGGCCCCAAATGTTCTCTCAACAGTCCAGCCACAGACAATGACAACTAGATATATTCCTTATGCATGTCCCTAGTATGGTTAAAGCTCATTACATCAGGAAGGGCATCAAGCACAAAGCCCCAATAATAAATAATAACAGCATCTGGCCACTCTAAAATCCAGAATTCACACTAACACAGCCATACGGGACACATTGGCAGCATCCTGCTGGCCTCTGATTTATTAACAAAAACCTTTAATACAATATGACTAACAATAATATCATTAAAACAGAAATATGTGCCATGGATGTTGCCTGAAGGCTGATGTCCCTCTTAACTCCCAGCTTCTTTGTCCACTGTGGGGTTGTCTGGCCTATTATACTTGCTCCTTCCTCCATCTTGGCTCAGCACTGATGTACGATCCCATGCTTTCATTAATAACCCCCACCTCATACATTGGCATTGCTCAGCGGTGGGAGAGGACAAGTGGCACGTGGTCCACATGAAAATATGGGCCGATAGAAAGAGGCCACCTGTGTAGACTCATTATCAAAGAGAAAATGCAAAGGTTTGGTTTGCACTTCATCCATCTCGCAAAGAACACTGTAAGAATGCACTGGACTTAGTGCAATAGTGCTATAATAAAATGTCAATCTATGCTTACTAAAACAACCGTTTCATGAATAAAAGAGGCCAGGAAGCTGTTTATAAACTGGTTTTAGTTGGATGTCTTTTTGAACATTTTGGCATGAATAAAATAATACAATTTCTGCAAGGATTTTTAATAAATTAAATTCAAATATTAAATATATTTAGCAGGTCCAGTTTATCGCTCATAGCTACAATTGCAGACTTACGTTAACAACCATACACATAATTTCTCAATAAATAGGCCTATTTATTAGGCCTTTCATTAACTTTACATAAACCTCTTTTTTAAATCTTTACTCCCTCACAACATTTCTACCAATGATTTTATTATTACATTTATTTTTTGCACAAATGTGGAACAAAACTTTAAACTAATAAAGTTTTGCGAGAAAAGGAAAGAAAAAAAACAAGGTTGCAGTGCATCATGGGTAATTTGAGCTCTCCGAGGCAGCGGAGGATCGATAGGCACATCCTTCGTAAATGAGCCAAACAGAGGAGTTGAGCTGCAAGAGGGTCTGAGTGAATTGGAACACCACTTGGCGGCGCTGTGATGATGGGAATTACATCCGAAGGGGTTGAGACGCCGAGAATCCTGGCAATTGGGAAACAGCCAAAGTGTGCCGCATGGAAAACAGCGTTCTTATTTGACACTTTTACCTTACCTAGAACTGCTTTAAAGCCTGGCTCCAAAGAGTTTTTCTTTTTTTCTAAAAATTGCTATTTTAATATAAGAAATAAAAAGTTGAAGCCTAAGTCTATGATTGAGAGATGATTGCAGCTCTGTGAAGACTCGTAGCCGGTGCGGCTTTCCGCCTTTTTGCCCTTTTTAAGGAACAGGCTTCGTAGGAGGAGAGTAGACAGCCATGTTAATTTCTCAGACCACTCGGGATCATTCAAATGAATGAGGCTGAATGGAACACCAGTTATCTCTTCTATCTTGTAGACTGATTCTCAAATACGTCGGCAGCGTCTGTATGCACAAATCCTCCTTATCGAATCTGAATCAGAGCAACTGTTAATAAAATGCCAGACTGAATACACTTTTTACAGCCATTGCTCACCTTCTCCCCAGCTGCCTGCGCCACACTCTTAACATTACATTTGTGTTGGAAAGGAGAGAGATAGAGTGCTCATGAATCATTCACTGTGCCACATTGCAGCGCTTTGAAACCTTTTGAAACATTTAGCGCATTAGCTTTGTTTTCTTTTTCTTTTTTTAATCACATTTTACAACAGGTTTTGTTTGAAATCTTTTTTCATTTTTTTTATAACTGTTTTCAACCTGGATTTGAACATTGTCAGAGTTGACCAGTGTCTCATATCCTCATGAAGACTGAAACACAGCTTCACCGTGTTTATTATTGACTCTGGGAACCACCAGGAGACCCCTCCCTGTAGTTCTCAGGGCCCGAGATGTTTCATATGGCTCTAACATGTCCTGTAGATACACTCTGTCACTGCTCATCTGTCATCTGTTGTGGTAAGACACATTATTCCTATTTATTAGGTGACCCAATGGAAGCATGTACAAGTTGAATAAGAGGGGTCCCAAGATTGACCCCTGGGGGACTCCACAGGTCGTGGCAATTTTGTCTGAGACACAGTTACCAATTTCGAAAAAGTACGTCCTGTCTGTGAGATAGGACTTGCACCAATTTAGAGCAGTACCAGACAGGCCAGGTAACTCTTGTAAAAGAGATTGTAAATCTCAATGAGTTTTTACCTGGTTAAATAAAGGTTAAATAAAAAAAAAATTCCTAACCCAGTTTTCTAACCTGTGAAGTAAGATCCCGTGGTTCACTGTGTGAAAGGGAGCGCTCAGGTCCAGCAGAACTACAAATTAGACTTTTCCAGTGTTGGTGTTCATACGGATATCATTTGTCACCTTGATCAGAGCTGTCTCAGTGCTGTGGTGGGGGTTTAAATCCTAACTGTGGCATCAAGACTGCAAGTCCAGTCTCAAGTGAGATGTTAACTAACTGAGGAAGTTGTGGTAACAAGCTGCTCAGCACAGACTTTAGAAATCTAGTGGGTAATTCATCAAAGCAGCATGTACATGAACTCAGACCGGAGATAACCTCTTTGATTGTTTTGTCAGTAACAGGTGTGAAATGTGTCAGCTCAAGGTGTTTATCTGGTGGCAGGTTTGCCATTTGTGTTGTAGAAATTATGGTCTTGGACTTTGTCATTAAAAATATTGCAAACTCATTGCAATTAGATGTAGAGAATAGTTCTAAGGGCAGCAAAACCGAAGGGTTAGTTAATCTGTTCACTGTGGCAAACAGAACACGAGAATTGTTTCTTCAGTTTGCGATGATTTCAGAGAAATACTTCTCCCTTGCTCCACGCAAAATCTGGTTGAACACACAAAGTACTTCTTTGTATATCTCATAATAATGAACGTGGAGCTTTTACTTGCGCCATTTCCGTTTGGCTTTTCGAATCTTCATTTCTCCAAGGTGCCTTTTGCCTAACCATTTTAACCTTGACAGGAGCAATAGTATCCAAAACATGTTTCAAAAATACTTATGAGCACTGCAGAAAGAGGAACACCAGCTACAGCCCCTTATGTTTTAGCCACAATCCATTTTATCTCACACTTATGCGTCCCCATTTTTCTAGTTTTCAAATGAACTTATACCACCAAATGTTCTATTGTTGAACATTCAACCCACTTGTCATCCACGGGGTGACTGCCCTGTCAGAGGTTATATCTGAAATGGATCCCAAAAGTATATACGAAATGCTAACTGTATGCTGTTTTCCCCCATACTATCCACCCATCTCCCATGTGATGTTTCACAGAGGGAGTGAGTGGAGGCATTAATGTTGATATTCATATTCTTGCATTATGTAACGTGTCAAAAAGTCAGTATTGATTTTTTCGGTGCTCTCAAAATAGTCTACTTCAGTGTTGATACAGTATGGCAAGGCAAGTTTATTTGTATGGCACATTTCATGTACATGACAACTCAATGTGCCTCACAGCAACACCAAACACAAAAAAAACATTTAAAAACACAATCAAAAATCAACAAATTAATTGATAAAATTACATAAAATATATACATACACACATATACATATATATATACATACACATGCGTGCACATGCACGTATACGTACATACTAAAATTAGTTAAAAATAAAAATAAAAATCAATCTCCATAGGCAACAGTAAAAAGGTGTCTTTTCAGCCTGGACTTAAAAATATTCAGGGTTGAGGCCTGTCTCATGTCCTCACTGAGGCTGTTCCAGACTTTTGCTACATGAAATTGAAACGCAGCCTCACCGTGTTTGGTGGTGACTCTGGGAACCACCAGGAGACCCTTCCCTGAAGTTCTCAGGGCCCGAGATGGTTCATACGGCTCTAACATGTCAGAGATGTACTTTGGTGCCCGACCATGTAGAGACTTATACACAAGCAGGGCTGTTTTAAACTCTATTCTCTGAGCAACAGGAAGCCAGTGCAGAGACCGGAGCACTGGACTAATGTGGTCGTATTTCCTGGTTCTGGTCAGGACTCGAGCCGCAGCATTTTGGATATACTGCAGTTGTCTAACAGCTTGTTTAGAAAGGCCAGTGAGCAGGCCGTTGCAATAGTCTAATCGACTGGGGACAAATGCATGAATCAGTTTTTCCAAGTCTTGCTTAGACACTATGTTTTTTATTTTAGCAATGTTTTTTAAGTGATAATATGCCGCTGATGTAATGGACCTAATATGACTGTGAAAATTCAGGTCTGAGTCCATGATTACCCCTAGATTTCTAACTTGACTTTTGGGTCCCAGTGAAAGAGCTTGGAGATGACCAATGACCTCTCTGTGTTTTTGTGGGCCAAAAACAATTATCTCAGTTTTGATCTCAGTATGAATAAAAATATACCAAGAGCAATTAGTTTACAATGCAGCATAATGCCGCTTTTAACAGTAATCTGTTTATACGATTATGCTAAGATCTAATTATCCAAAATACCATTTGCATATGATTAATTCTAAAAATAAATAATGAATCGTATAGAAAGGATTATATTTTTTATGCGACTGAGTTTCCATGTTTAGGAATACAGTATCACTGAGCAGCAGTAGGAGTGCTCTTATAAATATTTAATTTATTTGTACTGAATCAAGAAAAGCTGTGTGGTATTTGTTTTAAAGGTTATGGTATACAGCTAAGGAAGTATATTTTCACACTTTTCCTATCCTATACAAAGCCGTGTAATCCGGGACCTGGCGTTATTTGTGAGTTCTGATCAGAGAAACTGAAGTGCCGTCTGTACCGAAACAAACAATGGTGGTTTAACCGAGTACGAAGAAACAAAAACAAAAAAGAAACTAATACAAAACATAAAGAAGACTGAGAAACAGGACCATTTTCTGCCAAATCGGCCCGCGAAGCACTAAACTTACATGGCTTTAAGAGAGCCTCCTGCATTTGAGTGCCGCGTTACAAATTTGTATGTTTTATTGGACTGATACAAAACGCCTTCCTGCTTATGGACAGAAAGTCGTCAAGACTGCCTAGCTTGGCCAATAGGTAAATGTGTCCTGTATATTTGACCTAATCTAAAAGGAGGGGCACCCTGGTGGGAGCAGTGGGTGACCGCAGTGCCACAACAAGGGCCCCACATGTCTCCAGATCTTATGTTAGATTTGATGGAGGATGGCGTGATGTGCTGCTCTCTAGAATGTCTGTTTTAGGATCTCTGCAAGACAAATTCCTCTTTGGTGCAGTAAAGGCTTCATTCCTTCAGCTAGGTGGACCTAATCTGCCAAGCCAATAAGAATAGCATAGTTTGTTTGTGTAGGTTTATTCATATTCTATTACCATTGGTCCGACTTTACTTAAGTCCTGAACTAGACTTTTTTCATAATATTACCATGGTTTTAGTCTTCGCTCACACTTTAGCTACATGTGTGATGTTGGAAACTGCTCTCACACATTTGGTCACGTGATTTTTGCACATGTTGTTCTCATGTGAGTGTCACCAATGTTACAACACTTGTTAACACTGTACTCTTGAAAACAGCTCACGGCTCCCCCTGCGCTGGCTGCAACACTACGCTATTTTTAGACAATGTTATTTACATGTTCTTGCGATGTGTCCTGTGTGGCTCATATAGGGTCTGTTTTTACTCGCTTTGCATTGTTGCTTCTCCTGCTGCACGCTTTTATGTAAAAGTGTTTTTTATATCATAATTAGATCTTAACTGCTGCACTAGGTCATAGTCAAGATGAAGAAGAATTCCAATTGCTTTCTCTCTAGTCATTTCATTTCATCTCAATTCGTTCTGCTACACTCTGCAATTATTTTTTACCTCACACAACAAAACTCGTTTCCTGTGGGCTTTGCCTTGTACATATCTGAACGGATTTTGTCTTTGTTGATAAAATTAGGAATTTTTAATCAACCATCCATTCATTTTGTCTGATGATCACTGCTGCCCTGGTGCATATGGAAAAGGTATGTTTATATTTAGGTTAAGTCACCATTTATTAATATAACTTTACTGTGTATTTCTAAAACCTGTTGTTGAGAGGTTAGCGGAGTTTGCATGTTCCTGTATCTGGGTGGGTTTCTTTCTGGGTGCTCTGGTTTCCCCTATCAACCTCCATCAGTCATCTAGACCAAACCTGGCTGGATCTGGAAAGATCTTTAGACGGGTCCATGGGTACTGCGGCGGTCGCCCACTGCTCCAGTTTCATACAAAGAGTGAATTTGAAAAAACTCAATGTATGCTTGTAAAGTTCTCTTTACCTAGCAGTATTGTTTTCAGGACTACATCTGGCATAAAAATATAAAGTCACTTGTTCTAAATCAAATTCACACAACTTGAGTTTCAAATATTCAAAACGATTCTGAAAGAAAATTCACAAATAAACTCTTCATATATAAAATACATAACATGTGCTTATAAAACTTACACTACATGTTTTTAACCGTAGATCTAAAATGTCTAAATGTCACTAGCAATTTTTTTCATTCTTTAAAGTGCTTTAAGTAAAGTAAAGTAAGTGGTTTATTGTCATTGTACAAGCGTACAACGAAATAGTGTTCAGGTGTTAGTCCTGAGCTGCTGCGGCTGAGCCGCGCTGCCACTGTGTCAACCTGACCCGCATGACCTTGGAGGTCGGAGAAACTGACCTCCAAGTTTATACCCCGCCCCCATTAGCTGAAGCATCAGTAACTGTGTGCTTTAAATCAGCATAGACGATTCAGAGAGTTTTCTGGAGAGCTGCTCTCTGCGTGATGGTTAAATCATCACCTATTGCAAGTGTGAACGTCCAGACATTTGCTCCATCTGTTACTGAGGCTGCAGTCTTTACAAAGTGCTGTCAAAGTTCTTCGCTCAATAACAACTCGTAGTATTTGTATCTTTAAAAACAATGTTTCTAGGTTGTTGTTTTTAATCGTAACTGGACAAAGATTCCAGAAAGGTTTCTCACAATGGAAATAGCATGGCCGAGGGATCATGCATTGACACATTGGACATTCGGAGGCGATGATGCTGAGCTATGCTATTATTTAAATTGATGTACATATTTAGCCATTTCAATCTCATAAGATCCTAAAATGGTGATTGTTTACTAGAACAGATTGTAAACCACTTTGTGTGTCTGTGACCATAGTGCATCGCTAAAGACAACAGTTCAGTTCTTAAAAAACAAGTTTGCTGCTCTGAAATTGGGTCCAGGTTGTAGCATGGTGCCACTTTTTAAAATCTGACAACAGTCTTCCCCCAAATCTGTAGACCTGTTGAAATAAATGCTAGCCCAAGCCAACTGCAGGTGTTAGCTGGGGTGCCAATGCAGTTTGCTGTTCATATGAGCAAGTATCTTTCCCCATCTTTCCCCAGAGTCCATCAGCTGTCTGTCACCTCAGCTCACTTTCTCAGCCAGTAAGATTTTCTTTCACCAAGTCCAAACCCAGCCGATGTGTCATATTTCTGCAGTCTTTGGACGTTCGAAGGTTAGCAGAGGGTTGGCGAGGGAGCTACAGCCTTTTCAAGTAGGAAACATTGGGAATGTTAAAATCAGGGTGTATTTGATAGTTTCAGAAACAGACTTAAAAACAATTGCGGGATTGCAAATAAGTTGTTCTTCTTTGTTGCAATGTGGTGTATTTTGTAGTGGTGCCAAATGTCATCCAAATGTTTTGCTGATCTAATTTGTGGCATCTGCATCTGTGTATATACAGTAAGTAAGTAACTACGTGCTTTATTTGTCATTGTACAACTGTACTACGAAATAGTGTTCAGGTGTTAGTCCTGAGCCACTGCGACTGAGAACGCCTCCACTGTGGGCCAAACTGACCAGCCTGTTTTTGGAGGTAGAGGAACCCGGAGCACCCGGAGGAAACCTGGCTGGCTGCCTGGAGTCTCCTCTGATCCTCTGAAATGGTGCACCGCCTCATGGGTTTGTCCCTTTCTCAGAGCGTGGTGTTCTGCAGTGGTCAGCTCCTCCACCTCCTCCTTCCTCTTCCTCCTGCACAGCTCCCTCTACTCAACAGTCTTTCACCATCTTCTGGGAAGAGCTTAGCAATTATGTATTCAAAAATATCAAAGTTAAGCTGTGAAGTAATGTTTGCTTCAAACTAATAGTAAGAATAATCTGAACAGATCTGTTCTGCAGCACTGGGTCAGATGAATTAGAGTGTGGTGTGAAAACTTAAGGTTACTCACGTAACCCCGGTTCTTTGATAACAGAGTGAGGTGTTTCACTATGGGAATCGCCTCAGGCGTGACCATCCACGGAAGCTCCAATGGCCTCACGTCTGTCCATGACAGACAGGATGACTTTACCTTGGGCTACGCCCCTTCTTCTAGGTACAGCCAGCCTCCTCCTTCAGTAATCATTCTAAAACGATTTCTGACCGCCTTGCAAGGAGGGCAATGAAGGTGAAACACCTCACTCTGTTATCAAAGAACCGGGGTTACGTGAGTAACCTCAAGTTCTTTTTCTAACTTCGTTCGGTGTTTCACTATGGGAGATATGGCCTACTCCCGGATTGCAAATTAAGCTACTGAAGCAGCAGGTCACAATTGTGCCCAACGGTGACCTTAAAGGGAGCCAGCCACCCTTGGCTGCAAGACTGCCTGGGCCAAAGAGGGACCAGAGACGTCCAGTCTGTAAAACCGCACAAAAGTGTGTGGTGACGCCCAGCTTGCTGCGGCGCTTATATCTTGAACAGAGATACCTCTGAGCAGGGCCCATGAGGTAGCCACACCCCTTGCGGAGTGAGCCCTCAACCCATGTGGAGGTTGTAGGCCTCTGCAGGTATAAGCCAACGAAATGGCTTCAACAATCCAGTGAGAAAGCCTCTGACTGGACACAGGCTTCCCTTTATGGGGAATGGCCCAGGACACAAACAACTGGTTAGCCTTGCGGAAGCCAGCTGTCCTGGCCACATACACATGTAGTGCCCGAACTGGGCACAAAGTATTAAGCCGCCGCTCCTCTGCAGAGGAAAAAGGCGGAGGATGAAAAGCTTCAAGCTCGACTGTGGAGCAGCTAAATGCAGAGTCCAATACCTTCGGTACAAAGGCCGGGTTAGGACGTAAGCGGACTCTAGAAAGCCCAGGGGCAAACTGTAGACATGCAGGACTAATAGATAAGGCCTGCAGTTCGCTCACACGCTTTGCTGAGGTCGAAGCCAGAAGCAACACCGTCTTGAAAGCAACATACTTCAAGTCAACAGCCTCCAAGGGCTTAAAAGGGTGCTGGCAAAGTGCGTCTAGCACAACCACCAGATCCCAAAGGGGTACCAGGGGTTTAACCACTCACTGTAAACCCGAATGCTATTTGAGGTCATAATTTAAGATGTGAAAGAACTCAAAACTAGCCAAAATCTTCATTCATCTCAAAATGTTTAAGTCCAAATGGGTGTTTTTTAAGTTTAGTAAGGTTTTATTGCCATTCAGATTAAAATTGTCAAGTTTAGAAAGTTTAAATTATAAGTTTTGAGGCGGGTCTTTTGCGTCATGACATCATGACGCCTGCGTGCCTTGGCTGGAGTGACGTGTTTGGTTCTGCACAGCCGCAGTGCGCTGCTGTGGGAGTGTCCGTCATTTAACGAAGAGGAGCTTCTACGGCCTGAATAAGGTAATATACTTTATTAATATCCAGTGAAATGATATGTATGATTTCAGTGTGCAGGTAGTTAGAACCAGGAGAATTGTTTATGCTTCAGATTGTACTGTTTAATCGATAATGCGTAGCGTGAGATCTTTCCCGCTTCTTTTTAAAACTGCAACAGCGACGCACTTCCGCCCGAGTCCGGAGCCAAGTCCGAGTCATGTTGTCTTTAAAACTCTTACAACTAACCGTGAGGACCTAATTAAATATGCTCGAAGGCTGTTAGCGACCGTGAAGTGCAAGTAACGTTAATATCGCAGTTTTCAGCGCTGCCTCCGCACCGTCCGTCTGTGCATCATCATCATCATCATCATCAGCAGCAGCAGCAGCGGGGCGGATAGAGGACAGAGAGCTTTGAGAACTCCGTAACAACTGTGTTCTTAACTTTAAGAGCAAGTTATATTTCTTTGGGCTAATAGAAGACATTACAATCGTTGTAATTTAAGTAAAAGGGCTAAGCCAAAATAAACTTAGCTTATGGGCCTAAAAAGATTGAGTACAAATGAGCTACAATGGTCCCTGTTTAAGAGAATGTTGAATAAAATTGATTCGGTCATTGTCCAAAGTAGTTAAACAATTCATTTATTGGCCAAATTGCCCAACCCTAATTTTTTTTTTGTAATGCAGGTTAACAAGTACCAGACAAGAAAGAAAATTGTAGCACAAAATAAAGGTGAGACCATACACTTGCTGATTATATGATCCTATTTTACACAATTGGTTTATTGCGTTTTTGTTGTGTGTTTTTTTAACCTGGATTTTGTGCCAACCAGACAACACACTTTTCCAATTCTTTGCAAAAATGTCTTGTACAGCTCTCTGGATCAGAGAAACACTTAAACCACAGAAAATGCTGATCCGCCCCACTACAACAAAACTAAACATAACAAATATTGCACTCTTTCAGATCAACAGGCAAATCACTTAACTATTTTAATTACAGGTAACAGAAATGATAACGTTTGTTCTGAATGAGATGTGATCTGAGACTCTTCTTCATTTACAAATATGCATCTCTGATTGGAACGATATGGAATGTGATGAATGATTGGCTGTGAGAAAAGTCCCCGACGTTCCTGTCTTTGGGCAGAAAGTAGGCGTAGCTGTTTAGTTGCATTTGCAACATTTTGTGAGACATTTATGTTGGACATTTTTTAATGTCCAACATAACTAATTAAACACAAAGTTAAATTAAACAGAAAGTACAGTTTCTTTAGGTGTTTGATTTGTCACTGTCACACCTGGGAATTGGGGCAATTCTTTACTTTGTCCTTTTCACCTAGATGATCCCAGTTCCCACAGGTGCATGCTGCTGTTGTGCCCTTGAGCAAGACACATTCCCCACCTTGTCTCCAGTGTCGTCTGCACACGCTGGAGTATGAATCAGAATAAATGAGCCTCATGTAGGTTGAACAGCGCAATCAAGACCATTTACCGTGGTTTATGATAAATCTTCTAATTCTGTCATGGACACCTAGAGTAATAACAAATGTTTCTTTTTATCTAGAGAATCAACTCTACAAATTCCGTCTTACTAATTCTTGGATATGCACAACGAAGAAGGTAAAGTGAGTAACTATTGCCATAGTTGTGTTAAGGTGAAGTGTCCTGACTTCAGTATCCTGTTTGTCCATTTTACAAATACAGGAGGAGGTGCTGTGACCTAGAGGCCTGTGTGAGGATGAAGACGAGGCTTTCTAGTGTCCACCAGTATGTCCTACAGTATGTGAGGATGAAGACATGAGGCTTTCCAGTGTCCACCAGTATGTCCTACAGTATGTGAGGATGAAGACATGAGGCTTTCCAGTGTCCACCAGTATGTCCTACAGTGTGTGAGGATGAAGACATGAGGCTTTCCAGTGTCCACCAGTATGTCCTACAGTATGTGAGGATGAAGACATGAGGCTTTCCAGTGTCCACCAGTATGTCCTACAGTATGTGAGGATGAAGACATGAGGCTTTCCAGTGTCCACCAGTATGTCCTACAGTGTGTGAGGATGAAGACATGAGGCTTTCCAGTGTCCACCAGTATGTCCTACAGTATGTGAGGATGAAGACATGAGGCTTTCCAGTGTCCACCAGTATGTCCTACAGTATGTGAGGATGAAGACGTGAGGCTTTCCAGTGTCCACCAGTATGTCCTACAGTATGTGAGGATGAAGACATGAGGCTTTCCAGTGTCCACCAGTATGTCGTACAGTGTGTGGAAATGGAGAATGCAGAGAAAAGAAGCACGCACTGTGAAAAGGACTCGGCTAATCAGCCAGAATGTAAGTAGATTTGAGTCAGGTTTCACTCTGTACCTCTCATCTCTTACTGAAGTATTTACAAATGTTTATGTTCTTAAATGTTTTTGTTTCAGTAGACCTGAGGCCGATGGGATCTCGTGCACTGACATTAGAAGCTCCGCGTGAATTAGGATGAGAAGCCCTCCCTGACAGACTCTCAGCTCTTCGCTTTAAAAGTGAGTAAATCTAATGCACTGGCGAAAGTAAATTTGTCAACTTTACTGAAGCATTTACAGGTGAAACTCAGGGAAATTAGAATATCGTTCAAAGCTAATTTATTTCTGTAATTCAACTTAAACTGTGAAACTAATATATGATATAGACTCATGTCTGTGTTTGTTATAATTTTGATGATTATGGCTTACAGTCCATTTTCAAAATATTCTAATTTTCTGAGATTTTGAAATAAGGGTTTTTATATACTGAGTAATAATAATCAAAATTATAACAAACAAAGGCTATACATAACTCACTTTGCATGATGAGTCTATATCATATATTGGTTTCAGTTTAAGTTGAATTGCAGAAATAAATGCACATTGAACAATATCCTTATTTTCAGAGTTTCACTTGTAAAGTTGTAATTGTTTAGGGTTAGGTTGTGGTTGCATTTCCATGCACATTTAGACAAATTTGTTTCAGATCATTTTTGAGTGTGCAACTAGACAAGCTTAATTAAATGTAGGAAGCACAAACGTGTCGCCTAAAGTAGTGGTTCCCAACCTGGAGTGGGGGTGCCTGGGATTGCAAGGGGGGGCCCAGGGTCAGATCATAAATTATATTATTTGAGCAAATGATGGTAAAAAAAAAACGTACTTACTTATTAGCAACTATTTGGATGTTTTCATAACATTTGTGGACAAAATGGTACCATTAAAAAACTTTGCTGTTACTCTGTTAATGTAAAAGAGTTTTGTGTTCATTGTTCATCTGTTTGCTCAGATCATTTTACAGAATGGCTTAGAAAGTGTTGGAGCAATATTGGACTATACGTGGTAAAGTTAATAATTTCTGACGATTTGATGTTTGTTCTATTATTATTCTTACAGACTTGTACAAGCCAAGTGGTATATCACAGAATGTGAAGAGGAGAAAGAGTGCGCTCTAGAAGACAAACGGTAAGTTTAAACACAGTCACATGACATTGAACTTGGTTTAATTTCTTGCTTTGTATTAACAGACTTTCTCCATATTTTTCAGATGTTGGTGCCAGTTGAGCCAGGAAGCAAAGTCCAGTGAATCTGCTTGAAGTCAATAAGGACTGACAAATATTGTGCATCTTTACTACATTCTGAATTATGTTGTGAATAACTCAGCCTACATGTTACAACATAAGGTATGTAAACTATTATTTTATGAAATAAAAAAAAACTGTAATCTGCCATTTTGTAATTGTTTTTTGGGGTTTGCTTGTAAATATTTGTGAAAAGAAGCCGATTGGACTTACAAGTTTTGATGTAATCTGTTTCAACAAAACTTTAAAGTTGATGAACTGAAAACTTTAAAGTTGAACTTGGCTTAAAACTATCAGGAGTTTTTAAGCTTTAAGTTGAACTTTAAAGTTTTCAGTTTATGTTGGCAAACGTTTTTTAAGTTGAGTTGAACTTGAGATTTTTAAGTTCATAAAAACTTAAAAAACGTTTGCCAACATAAACTGAAAACTTTAAAGTTCAACTTAGCTTAAAAACTCCTGATAGTTTTAAGCCAAGTTCAACTTTAAAGTTTTCAGTTCATCAACTTTAAAGTTTTGTTGAAACAGATTACATCAAATATTTTAAGTCCAATCGGCATGTTAGGGTTTACAGTGCTGGAAGTTTGCGGCGTGCTCCTTTCATGAAACGACATATCAGATGGTGTTGACCGACTGATTTGTCCCCAAAACCAACATGACAGGCCAAAATTGCGGCCAAATAGACCTTGGCAGTCGAAAACGCTCTACGCTTCTCGACTAACTCTTGCAAAAAACACAAGACGTCAGCCACAGAGCATTGAAAAGGAATGGTCTGCCTAGCCGCACACCACTCCTCATATATGCGCCACTTACAGTCATACAAAGACCGAGTGGAAGTGGCCCTGGCACACTGAATAGTATCAATAACATGTGCAGGGAGACCGGCAGCATTTAAGTTCCACCTTTCACGGGCCAAGCCCAGAGAGCTACTCGGTCTGGGTGAGGATCTCTCCGCCCGCCTGAGATAGGAGGTCCCTCCTCACAGGGAAGGGCCATGGCTGTCCCCGAAGGAGCTGCATTATTTCCGCCATCCAGGGTTTGGACGTCCACCGCGGGGCAATCAAGATGAGTGAAAACCCCTGCTCCCTCACCCGAGCCAGGGTGGGTGAGATTAAACCGATGGAAAAGCAGCAGAACGTCCGGCCATGGGTGGGCTAGAGCGTCCATCCCCAGGGGTGCGTCCACGTCCGTCAAAGAGAAGTACAGCGGCCACTTGCAATTTTGTCATTATTGTGTATTGCGATTTTTATGGCATTGTCAAAATGATTCTACTTTAAAGAAGTGTCTGTGTGGGCGGGGGGGGGGGGGGGAGTAGTTGCATAGTAATTGGAACTGATTCTCCCACACCAGTTGACATCTCATGCCCTGCCGTGTTTCTAAGTGATGAGTATTCACCATATACACGTGTGAGTAAACTGAGATAGTCCAAGATGCCAAAAATACACATGACACATTTAATTGGATTTTTCACTTCATATTTTACAGGAGAGTGCTCAAAGTGTAAAGTGAAATGTATATATTGAGTTTGCGGCTAGTGTAGGAGAACGTTGCGTGTACCTTTAATTTCACATTCATTCAGGCTAATGGACTGTGTGCAGCGGCAGCAGACATCTTCATTTTGGTGGCGTTAGTGCAGAGAATTAAAAAGTCATTTGGTACTCGGAGCAGATGGCAGGTGCTCAGTCAGCATCTCTCTTATGGAGGTCACACTTACCGCCTTTGATGAACCTCCATGTTAGCTAGAAACAGATTGATTCAGGTCTTCTTAATTTTTCCTATAGATTTTTCCCGCCGTACTTTGGTTATAATGATTATCTAGAGTTTACGTATTTGAACTTTCCCTCCGTCTGCATCACAAACTGTGGTCCACTCCAGGCCCCTCAAGGACACTGAGGAAATTTGTTCTTTTAGCTGTAATGATATCATCAACATTCACAGCAGCTCTGATATACAGTACACATACTACATCCAACACTATCACTTGACCACTTTAGTTGATGGTTAAATAAACTGCCATATATTCATCACATCATTAGACACAGAGGTCTGCAGGGCCGGTCTAACCACCCAGAACCTGAGTACTGCACCACTAAATGGTCTCCACGAATCCCACTGGACCACATGTCAGCGTTTATCCTCTGACAGATCAGGTCAGCCCATCTCAAGGTATTTCCCTCACACATTTGCGCTACTTTTTCTCGCCGTGTCGAGGAGAAAGTGGGTTAGCGACGACACACATGGAGCTCGCGAAATACTTGCAGGTAAAAAGTAGCTGAGGTTTTGAAGCAGGTGTCCTGTCACCTTGGCTATTATGCATGCATCATACCTGTGGGTGGAGGTGCTAATTAACTGTTGCTTTGCCATTTTTAGAGCGTTGCTATGACAGCTCGCTCCTCGTCGCTTTCTTCTCACCTTTATATTTGCAATTACAGTCTCCCCGCGTGTGCTTCTTATTCTGCCTTGTAGCATTTCTGTATCTGTTCTTCTTTTTGTGATGGATTTGTTTAGGATCTGCTCTGTCCACGTGGGAGGGCTGACAGGGACATCCATTGTGAGACACAGACCATGGGTGTGAGGCCTCCAGGTACCAGTCTGCAGCTCTGTAACTCTCAGTTGTCATTTATTTGAAGTGACGCAGTGATCAGTCCTGTCCACCGCGGGGTCTCCGCTGCACCACACTATCCCCACACCCTTATAACCGCCCCATCTGTGACAGCAGCTACTGTAGATGATCAGTCCTGGTTTGGAGTGGCATGTTATCCCCAGGTGTGGGTACCTGCACCTGTTTTCCCTACCTCTAAAAGCATGTATAATAGAGTCTCCTGAAAACGAGATTCTAAATCTCAAAGGGACTTGGTGAAAGTTTGAACCATTGGACATTGGACTGACACCGGTATCCAGGTTTAGGCCACTGCTTCCAAACAAACCATGTCACTTCATATTGGCTATATTTTATTTATGCAAAGGCATATGAATTATGATTATCAATAGACTAATCTTCGATTCTGCGGTATGGCATCACCTGCTGGTTTGGGAAGCTGGGGTGAGATCTAAATCCCAGATTACCAGCCTGGTCAAAACAGAATTAGGTTCAGGCAAGAGTCCACTGACCTTAAGGTCAGGGCCAATGGTTGTATATGGCTTTCTAATCCTCAACACAACTGGGTTAGAGATGTCGGACTATTGTGCCCAATGGTAAATTTTCGGAATAATGAGACGTCACAATAATGTGTTGTCGGACTAATGGCATGGCACCAACTTCGTGCTGCTGCCCTGTTCCAAAACAAATTTCCTCTGTGGGAGATTAATAAAGGAAACTAACAAACTAACTAACTGACTGACTGACTAATATGCTATCTGCTGAATAATACTACTGATGCTTCTGTTGCTTTTATTGTAAAATATTCAATGTGAATATGTGTTTTTATGTTTTGATAATGGTAAGGTGTGGTAATGTGAACATGGCGCTGACTTTGGCTCAGAGCTCGATGTGTCATGGCCAAGGGGCGCTGTGGAGCGAGGGTCACATGGAACAGTCTCTCATCGATGCCCAGACACCTGCTGTGACGTGCACACGGTAGGTCCTGCAGACGCACAGTCTGTCCCACTGTAGAGGCGGGGGACAGGGTATATTCCCTAATTGTGAACGTGGCTAAACACATGATTTGCTCTCACACATCCAGTAAACACAGACACTGGAAAGTGTCTGAAGTGTCTTGCCCAAGAGCACGGGGGTTGAACCACCAATCACTACCGCTCCACTGTCTTTATTCTTTATTGAACAGCTGAAATCATACTGGGGCACCAAGTCTAACATTTTGCTGCTTCATGGATCATTTGTAGTTTGTAGCAAGGACCATTTTTGTTTCACTTGAGACTTTATTTATAATTCCCATCTCCTCTGTTGTACTGTGAATATTTGATGCTTATCCTAATTGTCACAATGCTTTTTAGAGAAAGAGTTTACTGACCTTTCACAGACTGAATGAAAGGGTAAATTAATCAACAAGCATCTTTAATAGAGCCATGTGTTTGATAGTCCAACTGAGAAATGAATGTCACTGTGATTGATTTTAACAAGTCTGTCAAACTCGACCTGGCGACACATTACTGTGAATATATTAGTAATCAGGTAGTTTAATCAGGCTTTTCTGTCATGAACCTTTTTTTTTCTTTTTGGGGAAAAACTATTTTTGTCTCTAAATTATGAAATATTTATGTTTATAAAAAGGGACAACCCATTATGAGAAACATAATGAGACAACAAGTACCTGTCTGATGTACAAACTCATGCTTGCCTCGCCTTCAAATGTTTTATGTTTTATTGAAAAGGATCCCCATTAGCGCAGCCAAACTGTCGCTATTGTTCATGGGGGCCATATTTGATGTTAAATTTTACAATCTATAATAGACAGATGGAACATTTATTTGAAATGGTAGCTTCTATTTTAAAGTTTGAGCCAGCACATTCATAATAAATGTAAACCGTCCTATATGATGTGACACTTTCGGTCATATTTTATTTTTAGGTTAGGCTTCAGCCATCAAATGGACGTTGAAGTAAGAAAGAAACACAATGCAGTAATTGAAGAAAGCACCTTGAGAAAATGTCAGGGACAGTGTTTTGGGGGACGTTACAGAACTAACCTTTCGTCAGCTAATCAGCAGGGCAAATGAGCTTTTGTTCAGCCACCTCTCATCACTCATGGATTGGGAGGGCTGGTGGTTCAGAATCTGGGATCTAAATGAAGTATGTATGAATTGGGTAGAAAAAAGGAATACAAATTTTAACATGGAAAAAATGAAAATCGCATATCGTAATATCTCTTTTAGTGAAAGTAGTGCTTACCTTTTGTTCGCGTCCTACGAGAAATGGTATCTTAAAAAAGCACAATAAAAAAGTATCTGTTGTCTGGTTGTTATTGAGTAGACTAGCAGCAAGGTGTTTTGGTTGACCTTGACCTCACAGTAATAAGACGGTCAGTTCATAAGGCTTAGTTTGTCCACCGTCACAAACGCTGACACACTCATTCGCATGTAAATGACCAGGATTAAGATAGTGAAATTAAAATAGAATATGTCTCCTATCAGTAATTTGCTGTGAAGGAGTGTGAAGCACCTCAGGGACTCCAGTTACATCGCTGTGTCCTCAAGTCATCCGTCTGTGTAGTTTGGTTTCAAATACTGACAGAAATAACTCTCCACAATAAGGTCCATCTCCTTTTCTAACCTTATGCTGATTCCTGTTTCTGATTGTGCCACAGGTGGTGATTGTACCAGACCAGTGAGGGCAGTAAATGAACGCAACTTCTTCTGTGGGTAGTATGAAAAGATGTGGACCAAATCAATCAGACAAGCAACTTTAAACTAGATAAGTATATAGATTATTACATGTCTTTGTTATAATATAGAAAGAAACAAACTTAAAGTTCTGGTCATTTTAAGCTCCATATCTGTCTTGTAAGAAATGGCGACGATGGCATTTCTTTATGAAAAATAAACAGCGGGAAATTTACAAGGAAATCTAGTCTCTTTATTGGCTATCCAAGATCACATGTCCAAAGCAGCTAGGCCACCACGTTACAAAGAGAGTAAAGTTACTGTAGCCATGACCATGTGACTGCTTTAAATAAGAGCTCTTGGCCATTAGCTCTTCTACAAAGTCCATCACATGCACACGCAAAGCGTGTAAAAAGTAAATAATAAATAAATATCACTGCGTTGTTCTATTTGTTCAGTTGTTGCAGAAGGAGGTGCTCCATATGGAATAGTGAAATAATTTGCCTGATTGTTTCTTTACTATATTATGGGACAATGTTGTACATGTAAAAACCGACATGTTTGACAAATTGCTTGAGTGATTTCTCTTGACCCTAATGCATGCAAATAACCTCTCCCTCCAAGTGGGAGCAATAACATCAGATGCACCGATCTCATTATGCTTTTTAATTTAGCCCAATGAGGTCAACTATTGAGATGTCGCTAACCAGAATTTAATGACTACAGAAAACGAATATGTTTTATATCAGTTCATCTGAGCAGCACGTTCTCAGTCTGACACGGTCTGACATTACCGCTTACTCCCGGGTTATTGGGTTGAAGGAAACGTTACAATTATTGTCCTTCATTTAGCACAGTATTTTTATTTTATATTACTAAAGTTAATTTCTCTTTGGCTTTTAATTTCATATTTCTTTGTGTGCCGAGCAGTGAAGTAGAGGTTTTCAAAGTCATCAGTCAGTCAATTGATTCTGATTAGTCCTGCCAGGAGATGCCCTCTGTAGTTATTCTTGCTCAGGAGTACTACTTCTGTATATTTTCTCAGTCTAGCACATTATTGATCTTACAGCAGAGTGTTTCACACCTCTTATGAGTCTTACAGTTGCTAAAATAACATAGGCATAACACATGACAGACGGACAGCTGTATCAGCCACATTTTTGGCTAACATTTGGATTCATCTCTAATCAACAATATTTCCAGCTGGCTTTTAAGCCACTCTCCATTCTGTCCAATAGTGACAATATGCCAAAACCTACTACAGTCTATCAGCTATTGATTGATAATTGATACAATTCCTTTTCAATTTTTTCTTGTCTGGCCAGCCAGTTTACACGCCTTTTCTATTCTTTAACAGAAATTACAACATACACAAGACAAAGCAATGCAATAGAGGTTATTCAAATTATGTCACAGCTTTGCAACTGCATAGAAGTCAAATGCATGTCAACAATGCTACATGTAATACACATATATGGCACATTTATAATTACTATATACTTAGTACTGAATTGTATTGATTTGATCAGGGCAATGCGCAGCTTTTGTTTTTGATTGTGTTTTTTTTAGGCTCACCGTCCAGGAAATCCCAAAAAGACAAGTTAGAGCCAGTTTAAGCCAGCATTTTAGAGTTAGTTTATTGTTTTTCAGAAATTTGCTGCCATTTTTACATTCACAGTGCATCATAATGTGATCAGAGTGCCCACTACACCACCCACCACCCTGAACCACCATTGCTTCTTATATAAGTATATTTCAGTTTAATCTTCACTCGTTTTTTTCTTTACTCCTCGCTCCCACCAAATGCTATTTAGATATAAGCCTTATGACTGTGATTTTATTATATTCTTTTATTTATGCAGGAACCAATAGCTGCAGTAAAGCAGCAGGGTCATGTTGATAAAGTGACAGTATTAAGCAGTGTGTAATCCAGGGCAG
Source organism: Proterorhinus semilunaris (assembly GCA_021464625.1). NCBI lineage: Eukaryota > Metazoa > Chordata > Actinopteri > Gobiiformes > Gobiidae > Proterorhinus > Proterorhinus semilunaris. The sequence goes on along the minus strand of CM038356.1, from coordinate 21,190,377 downwards.
CAGTTTTCGATTAGTATGCAACAGATGCCCCTGACTTCCCCCAGAACCCTGTCTGAGAACAGTGAGCGTGATTGCCATCCTCCACTGTTTCCTTGCTGGGCTGTCAGAGCAAAGTGCAAATTCTATCAACGGGTCTTTGTTCAATTCACTTCTGTGTCGCCTCAAAACCCGGTGCAACAAGAAAATGACCTGATTTTGCTACTTTTTATTTTAGGAGCGTTCACACCGCACCGTCCAATTAAGGGCCAGAGGCCCCGGGGTGGGATCAGGCCCCCGTCTGCGCTGATTATGAGGAGGAATAAAATTCAAAATTGATTCAAAATAGACAAGGACACTGGGGACACAGATAGGTCATGTTTATGAATTAGTAACTAAAAAGATCTTCGATAATCCACCTTTAAGGTGATAGTCTGTAAGTGTAAATGTTTTACACATTTAATACATAGTGCAACATTGTTTGCCTGGGCCTGCAATTTGCGTTACGTAAGTAAGGGGGGGGGGGGGGGGAATTAGAAGTGGCTTTCAGGTCTATTCAGGAGAGGTCAGAGGGACTTGAAATGTATCTTTCTCGCTCTCCTCAATTTGCAATCTTACAAAGATTTACAAAGAAGTAGACGTGATACGTACATATGAAACTTTTATATTTTCCTCTTTCTTCTTATCTCCTTATCTTCCTCAACCAACAGTGACAATTAAATAAATTGTCACTAAGCTATTGAAGATTTTGTGGCTTTAGACCTGTAGCTCTCCAAGTTTGACAAGCAAAAGGCTCATATAGGGCACCATGGCGCCCTCTAGCAGCTGTGATTGGTAGGACGGCTGCAGGTTACAGTGACATATTGTGACAGAAATATTACAGGTCTTAGTGGCCTCACTCAAGGCTAAAGTGTGCTCAAATATTGACAAAAGAGCTGGGGCGTGTGTGTCAAGAGCCCCATTGGAAGTGTTTCATTCGCCTGCCTCTTCCTACATAACCTGCCACTCCTCACTTAGACTGCCACTGCGTGTTTCAATAAAGCGGGCATAAAGTGTCACAAAGAGAAGACAGGAAAGGATTTTTTTGTGCTGCTCTCTGCCTGCAGGGAATCTGTGTTTAGCCTATCCGCCAGCTGTAAAAGTAGCCTTCTCTTAGTTACTATTTAATTAGTCACCACAGAGAGTATTTGCGAAAACAGGAGGTGTTCATATATGGGGCGCCAAATGTAACATGCCTTATTTCGTGGACAGAATGACTTTTGTGTCACGAAATACATATATTCATTACGAAATCACGTTACATCGTAACGCCGTTTGTCCACGGGATACACACATTGGTTTGCATTGTGTCCACGAAACACTGAAGAGAGCACGTCGTTTCGTGGACCGAATTGACTGGTGGCCTTTTCCTTTCGTGGACATAAGGCTGAACACTATTCACTGTCGTACACGAAATAAACTTTCGTCATAAAAGTATTGTGATGTGATACAGAAGGCATTCCGTCCACGGAATAGTAACTTCATAACTTACGAAATGCATTCCGTGACACGTGCTTTCATTCCGTGCACGAAATGCATAATGGTATACATTTCGTGAGTCAGCAGTTTACGAAATGAATTATGTGACACGATAATGTCATTACGTGGACGAAATGCATTATAGAATCACGAAATCGGTTTTGTGACCTACAACAATACATTTCGTGAGTCAGCAGTTTACATAATAAACTTTTGACTCACGAAACAGTGAGTACACAGTTATGTTATGTTTACGAAATGTTTACGAAATGTCACATAATTCATTTCGTAAACTGTTGACTCACGAAATGTATTGTTGCAGGTCACAAAACCGATTTCGTGATTCTATAATGCATTTCGTCCACGGAATGACATTATCGTGTCACATAATTCATTTCGTAAACTGCTGACTCACGAAATGTATACCATTATGCATTTCGTGCACGGAATGAAAGCACGTGTCACGGAATGCATTTCGTAAGTTATGACGTTACTATTCCGTGGACGGAATGCCTTCTGTATCACATCACAATACTTTTATGACGAAAGTTTATTTCGTGTACGACAGTGAATAGTGTTCAGCCTTATGTCCACGAAAGGAAAAGGCCACCAGTCAATTTGGTCCACGAAACGACGTGCTCTCTTCAGTGTTTCGTGGACACAATGCAAACCAATGTGTGTATTCCGTGGACAAACGGCGTTACGATGTAACGTGATTTCGTAATGAATATATGTATTTCGTGACACAAAAGTCATTCTGTCCACGAAATAAGGCATGTTACATTTGGCGCCCCATATTCATAATGGGCAAATTTAGTGCAATCTAAATGTTTTATCGATACATGCAAAACAGCAACAGGAAATAGTCACAATCACTTTCATAATAAATCTTCGTTCAGTAGATAGCAACGATACGAACACCGTAAGAATATGTAGCACTCCTAAGGTGCTACGGTATTGACTTTCATATGAGCTTGGCTTTGACACAAACACATGTGTGCCCCAACAATGACAGAGAGCGCGTGTGCTGTCGCCCTCTGAGTGACTGGAGGCTAATTGCCCTTAATGAGTGAGCCTTGATTAAGGTGCAGCAGCCTCAGATTCACAAAGGAAGCCACAGGCAATGAGCACTGTCACTCTCCCTCTATCATCATTGTTCATTTTTGCATTAATACTCCCTAATTGTCCCAGGGAAAATAGCATAATTAATACGCCACATGACTTTTTTTGGTTTCAGATGGAAAAAATTGGTAAATTGGTCTAAAATGGAACAATAGGCATCCCAGGAGAACATCAGAGAGACATAAGAGCTGGTTTAATATGATATGGAGCTATTGTTTTAACATTAGATGTGGAAAATTACTGCCAGCAGTGTGTGGTAGTAATAGCACTGCCATTACAACTGCTACGTGTACTTGATACTAGGGCTGAAAGATATATCGTATCGTATCGATATCTGGCATGAATATCGAGATATGTTGTCCATATCGTTCAGCCCTACTTGAATCTACCATTCCTCTTTCTTCAAATACCTACCTTTTGCGGTTTTAATCTACTCACTAAAATGTTTTGCCAGTCTCTACTTGTAATACAGTATGTTCTTATGTTTCTTTAAGTCCTTATTTCAAAGTTGTTGAAATGATTGTGTGTGGAAATAAATGCCTATTTCAGTTCAATTCTGTAAATATGTAATTGATTATGCAACACTGCACCCGGCGTTTCTTCTTAAAAGCTTATGATAATGTGTGCTTTTCATTCCATTTCCTTTCAGGGGCTGTTACATCTCGAGAGTAAAAGACCAGTTTTCCCAGTAAGTGTTCGAAGCGTTAAAAACACGCTTAAAGCCGTCCTCACGCGCCCAGAGTGAATAATCCTCCTACTTAAGTGGTTTGTTACATGCGCACACGTGGGTTTGATGTTGCACACATGCCGAGGAAGACACATCTGATCTGTTGTTACCTGGAAACAATGTGAGGCTTTTACTCGGGGGATGCTTATGTCAGTGGATATGAAGACTGCTCAGAGTTTTGGTTTAAATTAGGCAGCTATAGTCAAATGAGGACACCTACAGTGGCTTGCAAAAGTATCCGCCCTCCTATAACTTTTTGACATTTTGCAAAACATAAATATATATAATTGAAAATGTATGTGCTGGCCAACCGATGGAAATTACCTCATGGCTACAATCTGGCCCTGGGCTTGTCTCATCTGTGTTGTTCACGGACATACACTGTCCAAACCAATTTTCTTATATTGTACAGTCTAATATTTGAAGAAACTGACATACAATCATCAATTTATTGCAAAACTTTATTGAATGTCTGCTTATCCCGGGGAGGGGGGGAGGGTCATGATAATAAAAATGGAAAAAAGCAACCAAAAGCGTTATAACATTTCAGTTTCGTAGTTTCATGAGAAAATACATCGTATGAAACATTTTAGTCTTGTCTTGTATTTGAACTGCTTCGTCCGGCTTTAGCCTTGGTTTTGTGCTCAGCCCTGCTTTAGACCCAATCAAGTCCAAAATTAGTCCTGGTGCAGTCCTCATTTTATTTGGCAATGTTCATTTCAGTCCTGTGAGTAATACAGTACTTTCATAGCATTTCCTGAGGCGATGTCACTAGACTCTATGTGGCATCGGTCAATAAACCAACTTGTATTTACTGGCTTTATCGTTCCAAAAGCATGCATTCCCACTGAAGTAGGGGATTAAAAAAAATTAACGCACACAAAACACTTTTAAATGCAAGTTTAAAAACAAAATGTATTTATAGTATTATACAAGGATATTTTGTGCAAGGGGTAATGGGGACTGTGATCCTGTACAATATGAACAAAAGCATTTGAAATTCATTAGCAATCCTGATAGCAGATCATGACTGCCTTCTAGGCCATGGTTTGTCAAAGAACTCACTCTAACTACTTTATGTATTATACAAATGGTTTCATATACATTGGCGGTATAGTAGATTACATATTTATATAAAGTGCAATACAGATAAACACTTACAGTAAAGGCCTGTAGTGCTTTGTGACTGAGTATAGCCCAACACCACTATGCGCATGCTGTCTCCTCACTCGGCCAACAGTCAGTAAACACTACACTGTTGGCCAAATGTCAGCTCCAAAGATATACTGAGTGGTACAAAAATGTATGAAAGGGTTATTCATGTCATACAAATATAACAATTCTAACAAAAAGCGATTACAAATTCCCAATTTTATCTCCTACTAATTACAAATGTAAAATTGCAGCTTTCATGCGTAGCACCACAGGCTCTATTTTCAACATGTGAATAAACCTGAAATTCATTCCTATTTGAGGGGAATGGGACATCATAAGAAGAGTTAAGAAAATATATGCATGGTTAGTGACTAGATTACATATTCGGCTTATAGCTCATGCCTGTATAATGTTTCAGGGTTATACAAAGCGAGTGAATTGCGTATCACAGCTGAGTCTCCAGAATACAGGGGGAGAGCAGAAGAGGCTTCGAGCGATCCATCAGACTCTGTCCATCACCTCTTCAACAACTAATACAAGCAGCAGTGAGGGATTCTGGGAGATTATCTAGGTCTGCTGTGAGCCCTAGAACAAAAAAGGGATAAAAGGTAACAATAAACCGAGATTACATTAACCAAAAAAACACTTAAATAATATGTAAAATATGACAAATTTGCCAATGAATAGCATTCAATCCTAAAACGCTCACCGATTTCAGTATCAGCTATTATGTTAATTACTGATACTGAATCCAGTCTTGTAATCTTTTGCCCTTACCGAGTTGGTTCTCTTGCGTTTCCAACAGTCTGGGTTGAGCCTCTTCTGCTCCTCAGCGAGAGCCTTGGCCTCCATGGTGTACATGCGGCGCTCCTCATTCTTCATCTTCTTCCACTTGTCGCCCAGAATGACACTAATGGCTCTGAGGTGAACAGCAGACAGCACATCAAACTACTGGGACACCCTCATATATCTGTCTGAGAGGGCCTTCCCCCGTAGCACTCGTCTCAGAAAAACTTATTTCATTGATCATGGACTTTGATTTACTGTTTTGTTTATTCTAACTTAAACTTACAAAATAATAAGGATTTTACTTTACACCATTCAGTCTGCACAGTCGGTGGTGTGGCTGCCAATCTGTACCAACAGACTCCACAAGCACTGGTGGGAGCAGGTATTGAACTGCGTACCTTTGGGTCATGAGTAAATGCTACTGAGCTCTTTTATAATGAAGTATTTAACTATAAATGTAAATGTTTATATCTTGGTTGGTGAATTCTCTTTCATTGAATAGTTCACTTATGCTATGGTTATCTAAAGGTATTAGTAGAGAATGTTGCATCAAGGGGGAATCCTGCAAAAACCTGTTTGTAATTTGGTATCAAGATAATACTATTGTTCTATGAAACAGATGATTTTCTGCTTCAACTCTCAGGCCAATTGTCAGAAGGAAAGAAGTCTCTTTTATTCAGTTGTATCCCACAAACCAAGAATAGATTGTGGTAAACTTTTTAACATATAAAATGTTTTACAACTTTACATGCACTGCTGTGCTGTGTATAGTTCTTCTGCTTTAGAGAAAACGAAAAGTGTAACCATAATGCAAAATCAGTTTTTGTTGTTTGGTTTAGTAATTTATTGTATTGTACTTTGTACTTAATTAGAAATACTTTTAAATAGTTAAATAGCGCTATTAAGAGATAAGATAGGAGTTTATTGATCTCGCAATGGAGAACTTCATGTGTTGCATCAGCTCTCAAGAAACTCTCAGGGGGTGCAAATAGACAGGAAAACGTGCAGTAAAGTATTTGTAACTAGAGGTATCTTAAATGCAATGAATGGACAACTTTTGCCAAAGCTACATTTAGACTGACCTGTTGTCTTTCCCTGGATACATTTGTGTGTACTCCACTCGGTACTTCTTGGCGAACAGCATAAAGGCATTCATTGGCCTCTTGCATTTTGTGGGCGTGGCACTGCTGGCGGTTCCTGAGGTGTGCCCCCGAGATCTGTGGCTGGAAGATTGTGGCGAGTAAGAGCGTTCAAGTTTATCGCAGTCTGGACTCACAGCGCCCCCACTAGACAGAGAGGTCCTGCGCTGGCGGGCCATGCTGCTCAGGACATATACAGCTGAAGAATCAAGTGGGGTGAAGTCATAGCTGAGGGATGAAAAACAATAGTTGTCTCAGTCCGTCTGTGTACAGAACTTTACATAAATTTTGTTTTGTTTTGTTACTTTACTTGTTTTACAGTTTTTACAGTATATATATATATATATAGGGATGGGTACCATTGTTTTTTTTTCAATACCACTACTTTAATGATACCTGCTTTCCGGTGCCTTAACTGTACTTTTTTCGATACCAGCACAACAGAAGCTACACCGGCCGCAGCAGCATCACCTGTAACTTTGTGTTTTGAGCACAATTTCCACTTAAGCAGCGATAAAAAAGAGAAAGGACATTATTACCTCCTGAGCTGCAGAGACCAGATCCACATCATGACATGGTTTCTTTCAGCCAACATTTTCTAAACACACTTTGAAGAAGCGAGAGCACTCCACACATCAAAGATCCTTACATGGTGTCGCTAAAGGTAAAGACGTCTTTCTTGTTGTCACTGCTGTTTTGTTTTTCAATTTGCCTAAAAACTAAAATTTCTTATTCAGTCCTGGTTTATAACTGGTTTAGTTTAGCTCTGGGTTTTACAACCGGTGTAGGCTATGTCCTGTTTAACCCCCGGCTCACACTGAATCCGGTCCGGTTTCGGTCCTGATCTAGTCCGGTTTCCCCACAAACTACCACTCACATTGAGTCCGGCTGACACTGTGGCTCCGCCAGCTCCGGCGCCAGATGCTGCGCCAGGCACAGAAACGGCCCTCGCGAGAACAGAAGTGCACGTGAGTTTCCCTCTTGGTGCGAGGTCACGTCATAAGTAGCCCCATATATAGGTAGTTTTTGTCAACAAAAGCCGTATTTGCCAGAACAACAACTCTCCCCAGTGAAGTGGATGCTTTAAACACACTAAGACTTCTTGCGGATTTTTTCTGTTGCCGCCGGATGGCCTCGGTAGCCGGAGCCGGACTTCGCGGAGCGGTGTGAGTGTGCTACATTGGTTTTAATGACTTTCTAAGTTGGCGGACGCCGTACCGGACCTTAACCGGATTCAGTGTGAGCCGGGGGTTAGTCTTAGCTCAGTCCTGCCGCAGACCGCAGCTGCGCCATCTCTATTACAAAAGTTTAGTACGTTATAGCTTTGCTTCGCTTTAAGTTTTTGCTTTGCCCCATTTGCGCTGAAGCGGCTCATTATCAGCGCACACGTCCATGCTGCTTTTTTTACACTCGCTGCGGGTCATATATTGACATCTGGAGAGAAAAGGTACCAACATTTGGCACCAAAAGAATTTTAGTTTTTCGATACCACCCCCAACCGGAGCTTTTCGGTCGGTACCAAGTAGGCACTGTTTAACGGTACCCATCCCTATATGTGTATATATATATATATATATATATATATATATATATATATATATATATATTAGTTCGGGGTATTACCTTCTGAAAGTGTCAAAGACAACTGAATCATCACAGTTAATGGCATCAGGGTGGTTTGGTGGCAGGCACACATCACCAAGCTGCATCTCATAACATGGAATACCATGGTGCACCACAGTAAGGCTCGGATAAAAGGAAGACCACCCTGTTGGGAACACAATTCAAAAGGTAATTGTATTGTATCTAATTATACCATAGAAATCCTTTACCTTTATGTTTCACGAAAAATGGATGGTCCAATCGACACTCAGCAGTCAGAGTGCTTTGGTCAGGTGAACCAGGGTCAAAGGTCAATTTAAGAACTGTCTGACCATAAGACGCAGTCTCTTCATGGCTCACAAGCTTAAGCCCCTCTGATCCATATCTCTATAAACAGCAAAAAAAAGACATTTCAATAATGCCTCTGCTTTCTGCTCTCTAGAGGCCATTACTAAACACTAAAGCTCAAGGAATTTTACATTTGAAATGAGTGTAATGCAATGAGTTTACACTTTTTAGGGTGCATTTTCTTACTTTCAGTGAGGTGACAGGCATCATGGTTTCATCATCAGAGTCATCGTCAGAGTCTCCCAGTTCATCGGCCTCCTGCCACTCCACGTTTGGACCTTTGTGGAAACGCAGCCGAGTTCCTGCACAACATACAAAAAGGTAACAACATCTATACAGAGATTATAAATGACAACAGGGTATTTGGTAATACTGCGGTTTAGACACTAGAGAGCAGACTCTAGGCTTAGGTGGAGAAAAAGGAGAATATTGTTTTAATATTTTTTAATGTTTGTATTTAGCCTTGTAGCATTTTCATCTAAATTTTTACAAAGAATAGATTGATACTACAACTCGTAATGCATTTAATAAAGTTGTCATTTATTTAAAATGAAGAAATAAATTAACCAATAAATTCAAGGATGCCCTGACTTTGAATTGGACTTGATCACTAGCACTATGTCCTATGGTCTTACTCAAGAAAGTAAAATGAACAGGGACCGTCTTGGGTTGTGTCTCCTACATCTGCCAGAACAGGTTCTGTTTAAACCAGTGAAATGTGCCTAAAGCAAACACTGCTGCAACACTGTTTTTGTCATAATACAAAATGATAATCTTCAATGAAGTTGTACAACTCCTGTACGACTGAGAACTTACACAGACACAAAATGATAATGTTACTTATTGACACTTTGGTTCAAATTCATACCTTTGAGAAAGCAATGCCAAGTTGTTGTGGGCCAGGAGTGAGACCAGGCCATGTCTTCATCATCAGAGAAAGAGGAGGACATTGAGAAAACGCCAGACTCTGATTCGCTGCTGGCCTGTGGTTGTTTATTGAAAATGAATGTGTATGATAAAAAAATATATGAAATAAAGTGAAAATCAGGTTCAGTTTTGAGATGAAGTTGGAGAGTTACCCGCACACGCCTGCGCTCCCGAAGGTGGCCTCTGGACAGGTTGGGTGCACTGCTGGCTAAAGGGGGCCGGGCGTAAGAATGTAAACTACTACTGTTGCCAAAAATGTGGACTGGAGAAGATCTGTTGAATAATGATTGTAATATTAGTGCTTAGTGCATAATAACATAGTGCACAGTAGAGAAAGATATTTAAGTGAAAAGCAGACCTCTTATGTGGGGCGTCCTTCAGTAAGGGGCTTTGGGGGCTTGTGGCGATGTTAGCGAGCTCTGCAAGCCAATTTGTACTCGGTGAACAACTGAGCTCCTGGTGAGAGAGCCCAGGTGTGACCTGGAACAGGTTTGGAGCCCTTTGGTCCTCCTCCACTTCCTGCAGCTCTGGCATATCATCTGTGTACATACAGGGACTCTTAACACAACATCTAACATAAAAGAAACCATTTATTTACAATGAAAGCAGCAGAAAAAATACCGTATTCCATATGGCAGCCGGGTGAGGAAGGCAAATCCTCGTTACATTTAAGAGGATCAAAGGTTTCGTCCATTCTTCAAATCTTGTGCCTTTTACTCTTTGTTAATATTCAGGACACTTTATTCCATTTCCACCATTAAATTTGGCTTTATCGGCTAATTCTAAATAAAAATAAAAAGTAAAAATAAAAAGATTTATATGAGAAACAAGACTGTCATAAATCATGCTATATTAGCACATATAGGTCTATGTCTTCTGTTATTTCACTGGTGAATAACGTGTGTCACTTATTATTTGATTGAATACTATGCTGCCAAGGCCGCATACAGGACATGTTACTTGTGTCATTGATATAATGTGAAGGAGCAGCTACAGCTCTTTGTCTCTGAATTGACTTGCTCAACCTCTGAAGCTGGTCACGTGACTCGCTGCGTGGAGGCCTTGTTTATAAACTTGGCTTAGCGCATGCGCAGCAGAGCTCATTCATTCACAACTGCGTAACATAAGAAGTAGATGGCTGCTTTTTGTTCCCACAAAGTGGCCCTTTACCGCTTCAAATGCGAAGTGCATGCATGTACATCAACCTATTTACTGCCTCACGTATATCTTGGCTGCATCGGACAGGACAGGTTTTGTCGATCTTTAGATAAACAGACCTTCTTAAAAAACTGAAAATAATGTCCATGACTTCAAGACCTCGTCAAAGCAGAAGAATTGGTGCTAATATACAGCACTGTTAGTCGAACGCACTGTGGTTTATCTCAGTGCATACATCGGTGACATTTCATTGTCCTATTATTACACGGTAGTAAGATGTCAGATCATTTATAAAACGCCATTAGATTACGAAACCTGATGGTTTTCACTCCATCGAATCAAATGGAAGATCCTAAACCCAAACCAAAATACTGTCTGTCGGATTTAACACAGTAAACAAAAGAATGTCAACAAGTTGAGGCATGACGCAAGATCGCTGTCCGTTCAAAATGAATGACATGAAAATGCACGAGCCTCGCAACGGTGCTTGCAATTAAAAAATGGTGAACCTTCGATTGATTTAAACACGTTTCCAGTGCAGTAAAACTGCTGTCGACGAGGATCGCTATCATCAAAACATCGTCTCAGTGAAGAAGAAAAAAACACTCGAGCTCTATCTGTAATTTGACACCAAAAAAGTGCGTGACAACGTCATTGCAACACGCGGTTTTACACGAAAATGCATAAACTACGTGTTCGACGAGCTAAATTTTACTTTTCACTGTAATTTTTGTGGACAAAGTAGATACTTCCCACTTACCAGATCTGTCGCCATCAAGAAACTCTCTGGCATTCACTCGAGGGGCGGGACTGGATGGGTTTTAGAGGCGGACTCCTATTGGTGGACGATAACGTCAATCAAATAAATGAAAGGATTCTATTGGCCATCAGCCTTGGAGAAAATAAAGCGGGCGGGGTCTGGTGTGTTGATCATCGTGCCATTGGCTGGAATGACGTGCCTGTTACCAGCCAGAAACAGCTGATTGGAACAACAGGAACAATGCAGGTTTATTTTTTAATCTACAAATCCTGCCACTATAGCAAGAAAATCGCCTTTGCATTGCGATTATGTCTGCTTTTATCTGAACACGACCCAGAGCTACTCTTCTTACAGATAGACCAACTATAGTCAATGAATGACTGAATGAACTGACCGTGTGTGAACTAAAGACACTGACTATACAAAAAAGGTCTTTATTGACATGAAAAGTGAAACATACAGTTTGTTTAGCCATTAATATGGGGCGGTTTTCAAAATAGCCAGTATACAACTAGCAAATAAGGAAGTAAGATTGGTATTTATGAATCTGGCTTTTATTATCCAAATACCAGTCAGTTTGAATGAAAATGAACTAAATAATTATCCGGTATGCTCCTGTTAACAGAATGACATTTTTCTTTTCTTTTCTTTTTTTAACCAATACAATAGAGGTAGCAGTAATTGAAAATCATGTTTCACCAACACAAAAAGCATGTCTTAAAGTTTACAGTAAAACACAGGAAAATATAGTTCAAATAACGCTGCTCATAATGACTAGTCTATTTAGGCAATATCAAATTAAACTTGGGCCCATAAGAACAGTAAATAAGCTACTCAATTTAAAATGCACATTGATTATTTTTTGTAGGTTCTTACAAAATTATCAGCTATAGGTCTGTATTTTTTCTGAAAAAGCATATTATTAGGCTAATAGCCACAAACACCAACCAACCAACAGTGTTTTACAGTTCATGAACAAATACTTATGGGATTCACTCTATAATAAAAATAAAAACCAAAGTGAAAGTAGCCAAATGTGCACAATTGTGTAAGTTTGATAAAGAAATATTTTTACTGAAACTGGTGAACACATTGTTTCATGTGCACCGTATACTGCCAGTGTCAGTGCTCTCTGAAGAACACAAAGGGAAAGTGAAACCTTTGCACATAATAGTGATAAAAAACCTGGCTTTGGCATCTGATTGTAACACAAGTTTGGAAATGTACAATTTACTTAAATGCTGAGTGTTGCTATGAGGGAAGAAACAAATAATACGGCTAATACTGTCAACAAATGCACAATAACACACTTTTAGTTGATACTTTGTGAGAAATCTAATTCAATCTTTGAGCACCTCGGCTTTGGCTTTACACTCTGACAAATGCTGTTAAAAGTGAAGTTTCAGATTAAGATTTGCAGTGCTTCATTGATCACACTTCATACTGAATATTCACATTTCTTGTAAGAAAAGCTCTTTGAGTAGTTCCACAGAAGCCTTTTTCCCCATAATGCATTGTCCATTGTAGCGACCTCATGCAGTTAGCTCGATGTCAGTGCTGCTGCCAAACAGCGCCACCAGCTGTTCCTCGTAGTTCTGTATGTTCCTCTTCATGATGTCCATGCACGGGCCCAACAGCCGCTCAAACGCCTTCACATCCATCACTGGAACCCACCATTCACAAAAAAAAGCCACATGTTGACTACTGAGTATTGAGTATTTCATGTTTGATAACTTAATGATAGATATGTAAGGAAAACAAATAATGCAGTCCACTTCTGGTGGCAGTTAAAAAGCCGTCAGTTAAAAAGACAAACAAACAAGACATGCTAAAAACGATATTTAGCAGACATACTTTGCGGTGGATATTTGAACTTTGAAATGATCAGAAAGAGTCTAGTCATACTGTCTGGAGTTTTAAAACTCAGTGGAGCGCTACCTCAAAATATCAGCAGTATGTGGTAAACATTTTGAGCTTTTGTGATGGATCAGTATGCACAATTTCTCAAGCATGAATGAAAGAAAAACATAACAACTCCAGTTATGTTTAATGAAGACATGCCATCATCACATGAGTGACTATGGGCCATTTAAACAACCCTCGCAGGGTGTGGTCAGTGAGTGAGGGGTTGCTGGTGATCACAGGGTCAGATGGTGCAGATTGATGCAGCTGTGCTTCTGTCAGTCTTCCCCATGGGAGCTTACCACCACAGAACATTGATCCTGTCAAGTGCACCCACCCGTGTTCCTGTATGAATGTATTCTATGATAGTAAAGTTGTGTTTATTAGTTTATGAGGCGGAAGGTGTTCTACCAAAACTTGTCAGTTTGTTCTTTTTTGAACCATAAGCATTATCAGACAGAAGGGTGTGTAACATTACGGTGAAAAGTGGGGAGATTCTGCAAATTGCTGAAGTTGATAATCAGTTTCATGACACTGAGGCTAGCATGTGTATCGCAAACCCCATGGCCATCCTGCTGTTCTAGTCATTTTTTCTTTTCCTGAGTGACTTTTGTATCTATAGTTGATATAAATAGTATTCCGATTTTATGACAAACCGTTAAAGAACACTGCATGCTTGCAAAAATATTAAGACATGTATTTATATTGCGTTTACCGCTTACCTAGACATTTGACATTCCCTACTGCGTATGCTGAAGCTGCTCGGGGTTTGTTTGTGACCAGGGCCAACTCTCCGAAATACTGTCCCCTTGAGCATGTGGCTATCTCCATCTCTTCCTCCTGCTCTTTTTTTGTCTGTGTAGAAAGAGACCGACCTGTCACTTCTCCGCATAGTCCCGAACACAAAAACAGGACAATAGAACGTACCCGGCTCCTTTTCATTGTGATTCTAACTTGCCCAGACTCCACAATGTAGAAACAATCGGCTAAATCACCCTGGAATACAAAGCCGTAATGAGTTAACATTAAAATACAAACAAATCGATGTTAACAAAAAAGTAAACCTTTACCTGAGCAATTATCTGCTGTGAGTCACTATACACTCGTGTGGAAATAACGTCTACAACTTTCATTCTCTCTGAGAGCTGTGAAGTCAATTGTGGGGGTTAAGTAATGACAAAATACTTTTGTTATGAATGAACTAACCTCCAAAGATGTGAGCAGTGGTAGTGTTTCAATAAATGCTTCATACAACCTCCTTTTCTTTGCATTATTTTTCACTATGATCCTCCTGAATGTGAGACGGTCCTAAAACGCACAAATCAAAATGTAAAAAGAAAAATAATACAAAAAAAGCTATGTCACTATGTATGTATGTATTTTCTCATCATTGAATGAATTTAAAATAATGAAACGTAAATCTCCACAGAATGGACAATGCATTTATATCTTATATTAGTGTATAATTAACGTCCGTCCAAATAAAGATTCTTAACATTTAAATTGTAATTGTGTTGTTGAAGATGTGTGAAATATTTTACATTTTTATTTATATTGTACCTCTACCTATACTATGGAGCATGTTTCTAAAGTCTCTCATTTGTGCAGGAAGTATTCATTGTAGTGAGACTAAATTGTCAACTAGACTGGGTTGAAACGTGGACGAAACATCATCAACCCAGTCCAGTCAACGATTTAGCCTCACTACAACTATACTATGGAGATTATAATCTATAATCCCAATGGATTATAGTATTATTGCCTTTACCAAAAAAAACTCTCTGAACAAAGTTTATATAATGTACTCAAATGCAAACATGCCGTTCTCAGAGGTTTTTTTCAAAACATTCAGGTGTAGCTACAGTCAGTGTGCTACATCAATTTTGTGTATCACATTGGCCTCTCCCACGGGTGCCCCCTACCTGCACCAAACAATGTTAAATATGCAGACAGGATGATGCTGGGTTTTGTACTAAATGTTCTCCAAAGGTTGACAATTAGGCTGTCTATAATGTATCATGTGGTCATATATTATTTGAGGGTATAGGTGCACAGAATGATCTGAGGTGACAACTGCCAACAAAGCATATTATTTTTTGTCTGCAAACAACACAAAAAGCTAATCTTAGTTGTGTCCGTAGACTAGAACATTGTAGTTGATTTAATTTAATGCTGGAGTACCTGATTTTTAGCTGTTCAAACAGTGAAATTGTTTGCTTTGGCCCAAACTTGTTTCTAGCTCTCACAGTCCCTCCTGTGTATTCAAATTGTTCAAAGAATGTAATTATATGCACATTTCACACCCATATTCAGCATTGAGTGGTGACAAAGTGAAGCAGGGGCGGCCACCGCCAAGATAAATACCACTAATTTAGATTAGACTTCTATCGTCCATTGCTCAATAAAACTTCAGGTGAAGACAATACAACAAGGTCTGTGTTTTGCTGTGTTTACAACATACTCTGAGGTGGCAAAAAATAAATGTATTCTACAACACCAAAAAATCAGATACCCCAGCTTTAACAGACAGGTTGGATTTTTTTTGTCCACGCATTTAGTGAGCCGATGTAAGCCTTGTGCAAATGAGATGATCAACAATAATTTGCGAGATGATCAATAATAATTCAATTTTCATTGAATATAATAAGTAAACCAAATATAATCTACAACACTTCAAAATGCCATACATGTTGCTCATCCTATATACCCTTCCCTTTGTTGAACTATGAAAAACAACATGTATTCTAATTTTCACAAACATAACAGCTATTTGACTAAGTAAACTCAATGCCCTTCACAGCATGTTGCCAGTCCCAGCCCAGTCAGCCCTGCGGAGGTGCCTGTGGAGGGTGCATGTGTACTCACCAGGCACCAGACTTCTCCCGGGCTAGTGGCGACGATAGTGGCTGCTCTGGGAGTGTTGTACATCAGCGCCAATTCCCCAAAGCTGCCCTTGTTGTCATAGGACCCAACCAGCTTCTCCGCACCGTCCACTTTCACAAATATGTTAAACGTACCACTGCAAACATAAACATACAGTGATTCATTTCTGATAGATTTGAAAGGCTGTTAACCAATGTAGATGTTTACCTTTCAATTACATAAAAATTATCTCCGTCGTCGTTTTGATCTATGATGTGTTCACCCTCTATGCAAAGTTTGTCAAACATGGCGTCCAGGACCTGAGACATCTCCTCCTGCAGTGGCAGAAACATATTGTTTGAGAGAAGAGGAGTAACGCACACCACAAGTGGTACCAAAGGTCCAGATGTTGAGGAAAATCTCAACCTTCATAATATTTAATTTTATATATATTATTGTAATTATTTTGTCATTATTATTATTATTTATATATTGTTCCCTTATAAATGTTTCACATATAATTTCCCTGCTAAGTCTGTTGTGATTTGCATGCTTTTATGTAGCATGTTTTTTTATGCCATATGTTCTTCGTGACACTGCCCACATGGAACAGCACATCTTTGGTCTTTTTCCTTTGTGGCTAATCTATCTGAAAAAGAAATCCCAGAATAGTAATAATTTTGTGAAATTATTGTATTTATAAAGTGCTTTTCCACTTCCTCAGAGCACTTTACAACAAGGAACCAACCAATCATCCATTCTCACTCATGCAAACACCTGATCCAGCATCCGTGTTGTCTTGCCAAAAGACACAACAACAGAAAGCACTAGAGGGAGCTATAACTGCAGGCCTTTGGACACGATAAACCTTTAGTTCATTATTCAGACTTCCCTGAGGTTGTTGCATTTTCGACGCCTGTACTTTACTGTATATGTGGAGTTGTTAGCCTCTGGTCTTGAGACACATTTCTGTCACAGTACAGGAATGCTCCACCCACCGGCTCCAGATTCTTGAAGAGAAGAATGTCCCTGCATGCTTCCTGTAGCCTCTGCCTCTGCTCGTCTGTTTTTGGATGAGTGACCTGTAAAGCAGACATCTTTGTTTGGTCACACAAGTAATTGCAGAGTGCACTTCTCGAATACTATGCAACTAAAACCACTCACTCACCCTCGGCTCTTTGTCCTCGTCTTCTTCGTCTGGATTGAACGCCTCTGCACACACTGGAAGAACACATTATACTTGAGGTAGAGGAAGTTATGTTCAACAAACCCCTACAAGCCTATATCTTTAGTTTTAGAACAACACATGCAGATACTAGTTCAGCACTGTATGATTCAATGCCAGCTTAAATTTTAGGATTTTCAGTGGTCAATTTCCTGATATTGTGTGACATAAGACATAAACGTAGGTCTGTTTTTACTGTATTCTGTATGATGTGATTCTGTGACCATCATTCCTCACTATTACAACAAGCCACAGAGTGTGACGAAAAGCAGATGGAAGGGAAGGAAAGAAAACTAAAATTTATTATCGTGATCTAGTGTCCTTTTTTGCACTTGTTCTATCCCTGACAGAGTCCAGACCAGCCTCATGACTGATGGTGCTTATAACAGCCAAAGTGAGCACTCACCTGAAGCTCTCCTGATGTATCTGCTGATCACTGGCGCTGGAACATAAAACACACCATTAGCATGTCAGATCAGACCACAGGAGACATCCCTCTAAAAACACTCACAGTCTAATTTGGTTCTGACCTCAATCTCCCTGTCTGTTACTGCAGCAGATCTCATTCTCATACAGGCTGTTTGCCCTGATTTGCACGCATTTGACTGATTTGCATTTGACAAGTTTTCAGTTTATGTAGTTCTTTGTGTACATTATTTTCAAAGCAGTTGACATGTTGTAAAGAACAGGGAATGTAACATACATAGCAGTGATCGCATATCCTGTATTAAGGCAGTCTTGATATTTTATTGTTTTAGTAGCTTGTCCTTGTCTTTGTAATCATATCCTCCAGCCCTCACTCATTGGGATGCTGTGTCAGAGCTCCGGTTGCTATGCTACATGCTGCACCTTGTGGCACTTTTGTTCAAACTGACCCTTGTTTCGGAGTTTGACTCTGGTCCTCAGTATAAATGTTGTATTCTTACATGGTGTGCATCCTTGTGGAAGTGTGCTCCATCACTGATCCATATGAATGCTGTAATTCATAATGAGGCTTTAGGCCCAGCAGGCCTCACCTGAAGAGGCTTATTCAAATGACCTACGCGTTTCTCTGACTTCCCTGACAAACATACGGCTGACATAGGCTACTGCTGCCGCTGACAGGCCGTCACTCTCTGCATGCGTCCCTCGTGCATGCGGAGCAGGATGTTCACTAACCGCAGATGCTCCGTGACCATATAAGGCAAATGACAGCGCCTTGTGGATGCAAGGTGCTGAACGCTGAGCATCACCGCTCACGGTCTCTCCCCCGCGCCACAGCGCTCCGCACGCGCATTTACATCAGTGTGTGCCATTATTCATCAATATCGTCCTTGAACAGTTAGCATACATGTCACATGCGTAAAGCAATACATGAAACATAGCGCACCTAAGAATTCCGTGTCGTCCTCGTCGTCGTCCTCGTCCTCCTCTCCATTTTCCGAATCGGTCTGCATTGCCTCGTCAATGAAAATGACCGCTTTTGGAGGTCTTGGGGCCGAATTTTGGTCATTGCCAAACGAGGCCTCTTTGGTCTCTCTGTCCTTCAGCTGTGTGAAGTATTGTAACGCAAATTCGAGCAGATCCCTGGGCTGGTTCCTCAACACTTCCACGGTAAAGCTCTGTAACAGCTCCGTCAGTCCTTCAGGGATTTCTATACTCATTCCTGGTCCCAGTCTATCAATGTGGACAAAAGCGGTTTGTGCAGAGTCCAAGAAGCACACGGTGTCAGGTGCAGATGGAGGTGCAGTCAGGCCACAGCCAATCCTCGAGTTTTCTTCAATGAAAATGGCTGTGGATTTTCGGTCCAAGCATCTTCTGCTGCTTCTGGCTACAGGAAACCCACGCATGTGACCCAGGATTCCATGGCAACCACCTATCCAGGGATTGCGTATGAGCAGCGAGGCGCACGAGCTGCAGCCGCCAAAGACCGATGATGGGAGAGATCAGAAAAGCGTTTCAGTCACAAAAGTAACACCAGAGATGACAGTCAGCGTGACGAGCCGTGCCTTAAAATGTCTGCCTCCATATGTATTCTGTAGCAAGCAGCATAAAAAAAGGATGCTCTTATCGCGATGCGCTTTGGGCATCGCGCGCATGCAAAGCCATTGAAACAGTGGTAGCCTAAATATTTAGGCTATTCGGCTACTTCGTTTTCTCTGGTGGGCTATAGAACGCATATTATTAGTCTTAGTGACCATGGGCAACATAAGACTTATTATTATTATGATTTATTATTACTGAAGTATCTTTTGCTATTATTATAGGGGAGACCGGGTATGGTTGTATCACGTTTTGCTTCAGCACCTGTAACTCACTGAATTCTTGAGCTAGAGTTCTCAAACTTTTATACAAAGTACCCACATTTGTTAACTACAAATGGCACCGATTCAAACCTCTGCAAGAATATCACAGGCCTCGTGAGTTGGTGTCAAATACATGGTGTTCCTTTGTTACAACCTACCCCACTACCTGGGTAGGTTGTAACACATGATGGGGTAAGTTGTAACAGTTAAACAAAAGAAGCAGAAACATAGGCCACGTCAGGTGATATATTCATAGAGAAATTAGCAGGGAAAATGTGCATCCCATTTAGCCTGAGGATCTACAAATACATCGAATGTAAGCCATATGGTTTTATGTGCAATAGTATAAGCACTAAACAAAATATAGTCTTGGTCAAATTGTTCTCTATAGAATCTGCATGCACCTGATTACAACCTTAACAATCACCATGTGGGATCAGGGAGGAAGTGGGTAAACACTGATATGTCCTTATCTTATCCCTGAATGGTTTAATTCGGGGGGTTACAACTCTCCCCATGTTACAACCATACCCGGTCTCCCCAAGCAAAATAGACGTATGGACATTTTTACTAGGTTACTGGTTCTCAAGCTGTCTCGGGACAGTGCATGTTATTGAACACACAGGGCCATCTCATACAATATTTGACCTCCAGGGTTATTAGCACCTACCGAATCAGGACTAAATGGTCTCTAAAGGGTCTGAGTAGAAACTGAATTGAAGTAAATTATGTCTGTGCAAACTTGCATAACACAGCCTCACCATGTTTAGTCCTTATTCTGGTACCAGTAGGATACCACTCCCTGAGGTTCTCAGACACTAACATGTCAGAGATGGTGCACCTCTGAATGCAGCAGAGATGCAGAGGCACAAATACCAGTATGCTTCACAGCTATAGAAATAGCTGTGAAGCATACTGGTATTTGTGCCTGGGTTTGATCCCCGGGCCGGACAGGGCCTTTCTGAGGTTCAGGGTTAAGGCACTTTATAGGGAAATGTATCCTCTGCATTTGACCTATCGTTCAATGTCGCTGGGGCAACCCATAAGGAGCAGTGGGCGACCGCAGTGGGTCACCGTTCTGTGTGGCGTTTGCATGTTCTCTCTGTATCTGCGTAGGTTTCTTCTGCGTACTTTGGCTTCCTCTACCACTAAAACATGTACAATAGGCCAGGGTGGATGAGAGTGCAAGTGGGAGACACCTGCTGGAAATTTGCCCACAGCTACAGTCTGGCGTGTTGTGTTTTCATGGATGAATCCCATGTGTGCACATCAACATGCACTGTCCCGATCAAATAAACAAATAAATCAAGAAGATAGAAGATAGTGAAAGGTTTAAGAACCAAAGGCGCTATATAATTATGCAATAGGTAGCGTTAACGTGACATCAGAACACTCTAAAGAGCCTATAGTTTAAAATTGAGGAGGAGGGCAACTGAGAATTCCATGATGACGACTGTCAAAATGCAGATTTTTAAGATAAGTTTATTGCTAATTTATCTATAATTCCTGGGCCAATTCACATGAAACAAAAAACTGTCACAAAGCTAAAAGTCATCTCTACCACCACATATGAATCGTAGTCTGATTATTATCCAAAAGTGTTGACAGTATTCAAAAACATGTGCGTAACGTTGGCCAGTAGAAAGGACTTTCAGCCATAGTAATAACATGGCAGGATTGTGAATCCAATCCCTATTGTCAAGAAAACATTTGGACATTTTTTTTTTTAGAGATTTCTTTCGAAAATGGTTATGCTCCCATACAGTAGAGTTGTATTGGCACCTGCCCTCCAACTGAAATGGAATTCTATAACATGACCACAACCTATTACTAACTCGCACAGTGCTGTGTCTGCTCTGTCCCAAAGATCATTTTTTCTCCCAAAAAATAGACATTTATGTCAAATTGATTTTGCATAAAATATACATCTGGCCATTCTGCAGATTATCACTTATAATATTGTCTTTAGCCTACTATAAGTCAATATGGTATATAGTATAAAGTGAACAACAGTAAGAGGTTACAGGAAGAATCTATGGGAACTGTCAGATGATTACATGTGTGCATTATCAGTCTTCTGTGGCCGCTTCTCTTATGGCCACATCTGACTCACTTTAATAAAAATTACAATTCAAGGCAATTCTTCTGTACTGACCAGAAAGGACTGTATTGGACAATGTGTACATCAAACAACCGCGTCGCTTATTTTACTGGAAGACATAAAGAGCCTTCTGCTCCCTCAAGCATAGATCCCTCATGGTCTCTCATGCCCAGTGCTCATCAACAGCCAATGAAGCATGCAGCTGCTGCCATTTCAGCTTAAGTGCAAAATAGTCAGGCTCAATAGAAAGCATAGGGCTGTCTTAGATACATGGAGTAAAACGACTGTCCTCAAATAAAGTCATACTAAATAGAGAATTGCAAGTCAAACTCTAAAGTTGAACACAACTTTAGGCCTACATTTGTGCCTGAATGCATGCATGATTCTAAAGCACCAAAAATAGACTACTCTGAAGTTCTATGCAAATTATTTTCTGACAAACAAATCTGTTCTAACCTAACATTACTGTGAAAATAACTTCTTTTGATAATTACTGAATCTCTCATAGTTTGAAGACAGTGCTACCTGCAGGAAACATTGATTGTAACATGCATAATTTATTGCTCAAATCCTGCATGGCTGGAAAGTCAAACTCAAACTATTTTGTTAGTGGCCTTGTATCTTTAAATACAGCCCAACTTGATTTTGTCCATTAGAATGGACAGCGTGCTAAAGCAAAACACCCTACAGGTGTGTACATACACTTTTACAGGATGAGACAAAAATAAAAAGTAAACTGAGAGTTTATCCTTTTCCGGGAAACATTTATTTTTCGAAGAGACAGAATCGCTCCTTTCCATAACAGGACAGTTAAATATTAACAAATTTACAGTCATGAGGAATGTAATAAAACGAAAACAAATTGCTTCATAAAAAACCGCGACCATAACCCCACCCGGATGATGTCGAACATAGGACACCGGAACGGTTGCTCCGCTGGAACATGCTCGGACATTCAGTGCTTCACAGTTCATCTTTAATGTCTTGTGTCTAGAATAAAATGTTAGAGTTAATTTTAAAAAGGTACACATTTAGACAGACTTGAATGGTTTTACATGCTAAACCAAACAAAGCACATTTAAGGTCAATACCGTTTCGTCATCTTGCTCATCATCTATATTGTCCTCTTTATCTTCGTCGTCTTCAGCAGGCTCCTCCTCCTCCTCCACCTCTTGTTCGATCTGCAAATCCAGTCATTAATTCACTAAGTCAACTCACAATTCAGTGAACAATTATGGCTTCATAAACAGATCAAATATAAAAGACGTGCATGTGCGCGTACCTGTTCGTCCAGAGGTACATTCATACTCAATCGAAGCATACGCTCTATCCGCTCCCCGTAGGCTTTTGTGTCAGCGAGCTGGTAACCTGAACGCAGTGTGGCCGTTTCGAACAGGACTACTGCCAGATCTGATGCCGTCTGGTCGTCAGCATCATCCTAAAAAAGGTCAAAAATAAAATCGTAAGACATTTCAAAGCCACCATTGTAGTTATTCTTTCCCATTTCACTCACATTGACACGCTTGAGCATCTGCTTGACAAGAGGATGTTTGGGGTTGAGTTCTAATGTTTTCTTCTGGCTGGCATAGTAGCTAGAGACACGAAAAAGCAAAAAGTCAAACCCAGTTACGTTTTTGTCCATGTTGTATATTTGATCATTGAGGTTGCTTACTTTGTTGAGATGTCCTTTCCTGTTTGGTAAGCCTGAGCCTTCATGATCCTCTCCATGTTTCCAGACCAGCCATACTGACTTGCCACCAGAGCACAGGGAGAGTCGGTCAACCTTTGAGAAAGAACAGCCTTCTCGATCTGTGGAAAGGGGAATAGATTTAGTATGACACAGCAATCACTAGCATGTTGAATATTAATCAATGACTGAATTGTTTATCCACCATATCCTTGAGGGCTTTGTCCTTGAGCCAGGTGGTGAGGGGCTCAAACTCTTTATCTAGAGTTTCTCTCTTCTCTTTGGCCTTCTCGCTCTCATCAAACTTCACTCCCTCTTTGGCAACATTCTGGAAACGTTTTCCATCAAACTCTGGCAGAGCCTGAATGCAGTACTCGTCCACAGGCTCAGTCAGGTAGATCACCTCATAACCCTTCTTCAGCAGCCTCTCTACAAATGGTGATGACTCTGCCTAAGGGGATACAATTTAACACAAGTTCAATATCATTTTAAACTTTAGCAAGAACTTAAATGCCGAGATGCAGTGATCGTCTCTTACCTCCTTCCTGCTGGTACCAGCCATAAAGTAGATCTTATCCTGCTTCTCCTTCATGCGCTCCACATACTGCTCCAGGCTGGCCAGGACGGTCTCACTGTTGGAGGTCTGGAAGCGAAGCAGCTTGGCCAGACGAGTTCTGTTTGAATGGTCTTCAATGACACCCAGCTTGACGTTTGTGCCAAACTCCTTCCAGAACTTCTCATTGTACTGTTCCTCTGCAATCTTCTTGATCATATCCAGAGTCTTGCGCACAAGCTTTTTGCGGATAACCTGATACACCAAAAGGCAAGCACCACCGTTAGGTGATTTGTATTCAGTATATGCATAATATGAAAGTGTCAAGTTACAAAGTGGAGCTCACCTTGAGCAGTTTGTGCTGCTGTAGAGTCTCTCTAGATACGTTTAGTGGAAGGTCATCAGAGTCAACCTAAAACAAATCATACTCTTAACACAAGCTCAGCAAAAAGAAAGCCTCCTTTAATTAGTATAGGCAAAGTAATCTCAACTTACAACTCCCTTGACAAAGTTCAGGTACTTGGGCATCATATCATTGAAGTCATCTGTAATGAAAACCCGCCTCACAAACAGCTGCAAGTAGAGGTCTATTTAAGTTTATGTTCACAAACGTCCCACTCTAGTATATCAAAGGGAATAAAAACAAAAAAATTACCTTGATGTAATCATTCTTCTTTGATCCATATTCATCAAACAGGCCACGAGGAGCTGAAGCAGGAATAAACAAGATAGACCTGAAGGTGACTTCTCCTTCAGCAGTGAAGTGGATGTGGGCCAGAGGGTCATCACTGTCCTGTTTGAAAAAGGTTTTATTTTATCCGTATTGCATGGACTATTATTATATCATAATGGGTTGAACCCACCTTAGAGAAGGTCTTGTAGAAGGCCGTGTACTCCTCCTCCTCGACCTCTTTGGCTGGTCTCTGCCAAATGGGCTTGATGTCATTCATAAGTTCCCAGTCCCACACAGTTTTCTCCACCTAGGATTAAAAAAAATAAATAAATAAATAATAGGAACTCACATGGAATTTGAAGTAAAGGATTTACATGAGCTTTTTTTTTTAAAGGATAATTACCTTTTTTGTCTTTGGCTTGTCTTTGTCCTCCTCTTCCTCTTCTACTTCAGCCTCATCCTCTGCAGCTTCCTTCTCTGGTTCTTCAGCATCCTCATCAATGGGCTCCTCAACCGTTTCAGTCTGTGACATGGACAAGAAGGAGCTAGATTTACTATATGTTACTACTTTTGTCAATATACCAGTTTATTCATACTTTGTAGTCAAAGCTAAAATATTAATTACCTTGCTCGCCCATACGTAGATGGGGAAGTTGATGAATTGAGAATACTTCCTGACAAGGTTCTTGATAGTCTCCAGCTCAAGATAATCTGAGGCTTCTTCCTTCAGCACCAGTCTGTTCAAAATTGTATTACATTTTAAAACACCTCAATGCGTTTTCTCCATTATATACACACACACACAAAATAATGAAAATACTGTATATTTGAAGGAACTTACGTGATGGTTGTTCCCCGGCCCAGAGTATCTCCACGAGGGTCCTCAATGACTGAGAACTGGTTGGAGTCAGACTCCCAGATGTGCTGGGTGCCATTGTTGTGTTTTGAAGTCACAATGACTTTGTCTGCCACAAGGAAAGCAGAGTAGAAACCAACTCCAAACTGCCCAATCAGCTCTGAGGTAGACTGGTCATCAGACTGCATTTCTGTCATTTTGTTCAAGAACTCGCTTGTGCCAGACTTTGCAATTGTGCCCAAGTTCTTGACCAACTCTTCTTTGGTCATTCCTACGCCAGTATCAGTGATGTGGAGCATGTTCTTCTCTTTATCAGACTTTAAAAAAAATAAAATGCACACAAAAATTAGCAACTAATAAAATACCAATAATCCTGGTTTATTATCAAAAAAAAATTAAGATACCCACTTTTATTTTTATTGTCAATTCTTCATTAGCAGCCATTGCATCTTCATTGGTTAGAGACAGCAAGCGAATCTTATCCAGTGCATCTGAGGCATTGGAAATCAATTCCCTGAGGAAGATCTGAGAGGACAAAAACAACATGTCAAGACAGAGTTGAAAACCATAATTGTGTCGTAAAACATTGGAGTTTATAGGTTTATTTAACTCACCTCTTTGTTCTTGTACAGCGAGTTAATAATCAGCTTCATCATGCGATTGACCTCAGCTTGGAAAACATGTTTTTCAGACTTTTCTCTGAGTTCTTTGATTTGAGCTGCATTTAAACCATCCAACTGAATCGCCTCCTCTTCCCTAGAGATGGACACAGTTCATATCAATATACAAATAATTTCACAAGGTCACACACAGACTGCTTGTAAATAAAATTCTGGCCGGCTATGAGGTATATTTGCATGGTGTAGTGAAAATGACCCAACATTTTAGATAAGAGATTCGAACGAAACAACAGAGTAGATGTATACTTGAGAAGTACTCACCTCTGCACCACCTCATCGTCTGTCCTGGAGCCATCTCTGCTTTTGCCCAGATCATCCTCTACTGTTCCATCCACATCGAGCTCATCCTCTGCCCTCACAGAAGCTACAAGACAACAAGGTTTCACAGTGATCTCCTCTCGTAATAAGAAGCAGAGTTAAAAAATAAAAAAAAACAAGTAGTTCACACTAGTGGCATCTAAAATGTATGACAAAGATTTAATTGGCAGCTTTATACAAATATACCTTTGAAAAGCTTTAGAAATTAATGAGCACATCCTTGAGATGACATTTTTAACAAATGCGCGATATTTTTTCTTTAAATTTGGATATTTAAAATGAAAAGCATAAGAAACGTGCATCTATATTTGTACAATGCCCTAGAGTTATGAATGAGAAGGATTTTAGCTCCTGAGCATGTTAGCCTAGGCTAATGTTAGCCAAAACATGATGCACTAAAATGCAGCTGGAAAACGGCGTTTCTCCGCTACTCACCAAATGCTAAAAGTGCAACCACAAGCCCTATGAGCCAAAGATGTTTCATGTTGAGAAAGTGAATGGATGACGGCGTGGGTCTGGCGCTCCTGAAACAAAAGCCGGGCGAACAGTGCACACAGCACAGGCTTTGGGAGAGACTGACAAGCGGCTCTGCTACTGAACCAGCCACTCTCTTAAACTACTGCACGCGGGCCAATGGCAGCGCACCACGCACCACCCTGAACCAACCAGAGCGCACAGTTCTGTACATGCGGCCCAATCACATTCAGATACATAAGTCCAGGCCCGAAAATCGTGGCCGGAGACTATTGGCCCAGCAGAACCACTAGCACACCACTTCCTAAAATTTACCCCATCCACTGGGAAAAAAATCATCAGAAATGTCCAGTGTACTTTACAAACATAAACACGAGCTATCATTACATTTGCCCTGCACAGTCTTTTTCATAGATGGACATTCTAGTGACGATTGTGGTTAATGATAGATTAATATTGTCTTATAATGGTTTGTAACGGATTCTTGATTTTGCTCTTGTTCTCTGTTGACAGGGTAAAAACTCGGGTAAACTCAATATCTTCTCAAATTTCGTTCTTGTCCACATGATGGCAGTGTTTGGCTTAAGGCCATATTCACGCATTTGCAATAAATGGCTGATATGCTATTTAATATTTCTATAAGATATTGTTCAAATTCAAACAAAGAAGATTTAAAAGACCATATATGCTCTGCCCGATCCCGTCAGACATTGGAAGCTAAGCCGGGTAGGGCTTGATACTTCGATGGGAGACCGTTTGGGAACACCAGGAAGCCTGGGTCAATGTAGTGAGGGAGTGGTTGTGCTGGTTGTAGGGGCCGATGGCGCAGATTGGCAGCCCCGCTTCCGTCAGACTACCCCGGGGCAGCTGTGGCCTCAATAGTAACTTGCTGATGCTCCACCTATCTATCTTCTCTATAGGGTTGTCTCAATGGGTGAGTAGTTTTATTGATTGATTGGAAGTTACGTGTCCTGTGTCCTTGGCCAACCAGACTAACAAACCATGGACGAAATAGATAATTATTTGACGAGTCACTTAAGGGAAGAAGTAGTTAATACTTTTTGCACATGCATTATTTTTATATAGATAAATTGAATCCTTCAACATTAAGCATTATTGTAAGGTCAGTGCAAAAGGCAGATTAATGTGTATTAAAGACCCACAACAAAGAGAAGGTCAAAATATATTGCCACGTAGCCTACCACAAAAATAATAATAATTAAAAAAAAAAGGTATTTAACACACAATATAAACAAAAACTAGTCTGTTCTGTTGAAGTATTGTTTCCTGAGACAGTCATTCCTGACTGTCATGGAAAAAGTGCTTTCACATCACTTTTCTGCCAGCATGTTAGTCATTTTTCTATATTTTGATTGGCATATTACGTTGTAGCCTGGCCAGCCATACACACTTCTTTCTCTTCATATTTGAAATATATTCGAAATACGTTTGTTAAGTGGTGACGTCACAGCTCTACTTCCGGGTCCGGCAGATGTGCGAGAAATTATAATAGGTCCAATGGTCCATGGCGAGAAACTACAAGGGTCATTCTGCCTTTTGGGTGTCATAAAATTCCCCCAAAAAAATGTGGAAAAAAAAGATTTACTCCTAAAAACAAAACTGTATACTTTATGAAAAACGTAATGGTCATGCTCAGTATGCAACATTTTATATTTTGTACAAGTTTTTAAAAAAATAATAAACTTGTCGCTAGGAAGATGTCCACTGTGTTAACCACAGAAGTATGTGACATTCCTTTGAAAAAGACAAGAATGACTAAAATGTGTTCATATATGGATTGTTTTCATATTTATGTACATTATTAATTACACTAACTTAAATAATCAATTCATGAATCAGTCCATTGATTGTATACATATGTCCACTATGTTAAATAGGACTCCACTATGTTATTCAAATAAGGTCAACATAGTGGACACTACCACAGTGGACATTTTACAACGAAAAAGCTATTACTCTAGCTTGTATTAGCATTATAGCAAACAATTTTTTGATAGTTGATGAGAAATGTACATTTTTCCCCAAGAACATTTAAAAAATATATAATTTGATTGTTTTCTGAACAAAACAGGGTCAACACAGTGGACGCCATAAGATTGACCACACTACATCTACTTAATTTATTTGTTTTTACTTTTGCAAATGAAATAGTGGAAACTGCACTGGGGACAAGGCAAAATAACAAAAAACATAAAAACAAAACATTGAAAAAAATAATATGCAGAAAAAACGGGTCATATCCTTGATTGTATAATAGACCGTAGTTTGTATTTCACAATAAATATATATAAAGAAAAAAATCTTTATATTTACAGAAAATACAGCTATTTCTGAAACTCAACAGAGAGTTACTGAACATACTTATTTATCAGGCCCATTAGCCAAAAATGCTGTACCTACCGCTATAAAAGTAATAAAATGCTAACGGTGCAGCAGCTACGCTAACACCGGAAGTACCTACATTAGTAAATAATACTTTTTTAGCAGTAGGTGCGGCATTTTTGGCTAATGAGTCTGAGAAATAAGTAGGTTCAGTAACCTTCCGTTGATTGTCAGAAATATTGACGGTTGTTTTTTAATTTTTTTTTCTTGCATATTTGCCGGTCTGCCCGGACCCGGAAGCGGAAGTCGTGACGTCCCCTTAAAGTGCAACTAAACCCCAAATCCACTTTTTTCACTGATAAGCTGCCTAAATGGGTGTGAAATAGAGTTGTCCCATGAGTTGTCCACATGTCCCAGTCAATATTTTGACATTTTGTGTCAACTGTATATGTTTTAGTTTGTTTATTTTACAAAAAATAGAAGAAGCGTGTTACATTTTGAAGTGTTGTTCCTAACTTCCATAATGCATTTCTAGCATCACGATTCTTCAGACGGTTTTATTGACAACTTCCAGAAAGCAATATCAGATTACTCCGAAGGCGGGACCTCAGCAGTCGCAACTTCTGATGATTGGCTGTCCCACTACAAACCAGGAAGTGACGCCCGAGACAACAATCCAGCGAGCCTCCAAGTAAGCGCATGCTATTATCGACAGGGAGCCCACCGCGATCCATGACCGCGACCTAGACACGGGCTGACATTTACAAACACTGCTATGGCGCCCTTGTCAATGCCCCTGTTGACGCTCGTGAGGGCCAGGGACGTTCTTCGGAGGGCGAGTGTCCTATGTGGGCTTTTACAAGAGCACACGTCCAGTTCTTTATGTTTATGGAAGAGGGATTTCGGCTCAGTGGTGGTGGAGTCCCGCGGAGTCAATCAACTACTGTCCCAAAAGCGTAAACCTATCAAAAATGCAGCATCTATTCGTAGCTGCTCCACAGACGGTCAGGACATGGGACAGAGGCTGTGGGCGATCTATAATGAGGCGAAAAGACAGACTAAAGGTACGACACAACATGAGACCCTGTCAATGTTAGGTCCTGTGTTGTCATGGTAATTTTTACATGAATATATTGTGCAGCTATCGTGAGTCTCACCGTTTGCGTTATTGATAGCTTATACACATTGGGAAACACTCTTTGTGTTATATGTGTTATGTTGCACGATTGTACCAAGGAAAAATCCTGTTTGTGAGGTTTGTGAACCTGTTCTCAGACAATGGAAATAAAACAAAATTCTGATTCTGATAAAATGACTCACTATCTTTAAAGGGCCTTGTTCAATATCATATATCAAGTGAAATAATTCTGGAGAGGACAGTACTTTATGGTGGCTTTCGCTTGTACAAAGTGAGTTGGCTTATTATCGTTAATGTCTTTGTAATAATTAATTTGAAACAACAACTGCCATAAAGTTCAACAGAATCTTTCCATAAACAGAAATTAACTTTAAAAAAAAAACAATGTCACTTTGGGAATGACCAATCCAAAAGCAGGACATATAACTGACATATTGCTGAGATTTGACCCATTGTTCATGGTTTAATTGTAAACCATTGATAGCAAATGTTGGACATTATTTTCTTTTTTGTTTCATTTAATTGTTTTAATGTTTGGTGCAGCCCTGTGAGGCAACTCCTGCTGTGATATTGGGATATACAAAACCATTGATTAATTGATTGATTGATAGATATGAGTAAAACGATAATTGTTTACTCTAACAAATCACTGTTTACTTCAGGCGTCTTTTAATATGACTTTTCAAAGTGGCTAAATGATAACAAACCTGATAACTTCATCATAAAAGGATATGAAATGTTTAAAGTAAATAGAAACCACAAAATAGGGTGTGGGGTTGCGCTATATGTTAATAACGGCATGCAGACAAAAGTTGTTGAAAATATGACTGTAACTATAGATGGAACTATAACTGTGGAACTGTGTTTTGAAAAAAGAAAAAACATATTAAGATGCATCTATAGAACACCTGGATCCAAAATTGACACCTTCACAGATTATATGGAGCGATTATTTTCAAATTTGGGACAATGGGATGTGTTTCTTTGTGAAGATTTTAACATTGATTTACTTAAAATAAAGACTCACAAGCCCTCAGAAAATGTCTTAATTTTCTTTTCTAAAATAACCAGGCCAACACGAATAACTCCACACAGTTGTTCACTAATTGATCATATATTTACAAATGTTCTCAGCAAAGACCTTTCAAGTGGGATTCTAGGTACGGATATAAGTGATCACCTACCTGTTTTTGTTTTGTATAACCTAAAAAATAGGAAAACCAAATATGAAAAAACTCATGTCACTCCATTTATCAGATTGTTAAATGATAACGCGCTAGACGCCTTTAAAGTCAGTTTAGCAGGAAAAAACTGGAAATCTCTCTTGGAAGAAACCAATGTACATGAAGCTTATAATATCTTCTTAAGAACTTTCATGACCCTCTGTGATCTGCACTGCCCAAAAATAGACAGCAATTGTAAAAAGAAAAAGATAATGAGTCCCTGGATGACTACGGGTTTAGCAAATGCATGTAAGAAAAATAATTCACTATACAAAATATTTTTAACAAAAAGAACAAGTGAATCTGAAAAAAAGTACAAAAGATACAAAAACAAACTTACTAACATAATAAGAAACTGCAAATAAAATTATTATAGTGCACTACTCAATCACTAAAGCTCTCTGGTGTACTATAAATGATGTACTTCGAAGAACTACAAAAGGAAATGAGCTTTATGTCAAATGGTTAGAAAATTGAAAATTGAAATGCAATTGTGAGCAAGTTCAATAAGTACTTCATAAGCATAGGCCCTCAATTATCCCCCATCCTTGTTTATAATTTGTTATCTTGCATTACGTTCCTTGCTTTGATTGTTAATGTAAATGTTATTGTTTTTAGGGGGTGGGTGCTTATAAGCCTTTTGCCTCGGCCCACTCCTTTTGAGCAGACTTACTGCTCAAATAAATAAATAAATAAACTGGTTGAAAGTACACATAACTAACTCGTTCTATTTTGCAGATTTGATACCAGACATTGCCTCCACGGATCCTGACACAATATTTGCCAACAATGAGATGAGCCTGCGGGACATTGAGAT
This sequence comes from Proterorhinus semilunaris, assembly GCA_021464625.1. NCBI lineage: Eukaryota > Metazoa > Chordata > Actinopteri > Gobiiformes > Gobiidae > Proterorhinus > Proterorhinus semilunaris. The sequence continues at coordinate 21,158,019 of CM038356.1, read as the reverse complement.
CTATGGCTTTGACTATGACTACACTTTGGCCTTTTACTCCAAGAATCTACACACTTTAATATTCAACATAGCAAGAGATATTCTCATCACTCAGCACAGAGTATGTACATATCATTTTGAAAACTTGCTATGTAAAACGTCACTGATATGCTAGCATTTATTAGGCCCGAGCGCCATCAGGGCTGGCGATGGGGCTCTTGAAATCGTATAGACTCCCCCGCGAAGCGCTCCCCTCCTCTCAAACACTCACTAGCATGCTCTTCTTGTCGTGCACGTCCCGTGCACATACATATGTAAAAATCAACATTGTAATTGTACAGAGCCCATAAAAGTCGTGCCCGTCAGGCCAGGACTTCTACCATGAGGTAGGAATGCGCAGTCACAGATTTTGGCCCAAAATTCAACCCCGATCCGACACAACTTTTGACTATTTCCAAATTTTGAATTTCAAAATAGTGGCGCAACAGCGCCACCTTAGTTTTTCCATCCATCTATTTTTTTCCGCTTTATCCGGGGCAGAGATGCCCAGACTTCCCGATCCACACACACCTCCTCCAGCTGTTCTGGGGGACCCCGAGGCGACACCAGGCCAGCTCGGAGACATAGTCCCACCAGCGTGTCCTGGGCCTTCCACGAGGCCACCTCCCGAGGAAGGCGACCAGGAGGCATCGGGAACAGATGCCCTAGCCACCTCAGCTGGCTCATTTCGACGTGAAGGAGTAGCGACTCGACTCCGAGCTCCTCCCGGGTAACTGAGCTCCTCACCTCACATCTCGGAGGGTGCGCCCAGCCACCCTGCGAAGGAAACTCATTTCGGCCGCTTGTATTCGCGATCTTGTCCTTTCGGACATTACCCAAATCTCATGACCATAGGTGAGGGTGGGAACGTAGATCGATCGGTAAATCGAGAGCTTTGCCTCTGACTCAGCTCCCTCTTTATCACAACAGTCCGATACAGCGACCGCATCACTGCTGACGCCGCACCGATCCGTCTATCGATCTCACGCTCCATCCGTCCCTCACTCGTGAACATGACCCCGAGATACTTGAACTCCTCCACTTGGGGCAAGGACTCCCCACCAACTTGAAGTAGGGAAGCCACCTTTTTCCGGTGGAGAACCATGGCCTCAGATTTGGAGGTGCTGATCCTCATCCCGGCCGCTTCACACTCGGCTGCAAACCGCCCCAGTGCAGCTGGAGGTCCTGATTTGATGAAGCCAACAGAACAACATCGTCTGCAAACAGCAGAGATGAGATTCTGAGGTTCCCAAACCGGACACCCTCCGGCCCCTGGCTGCGCCTAAAAATTCTGTCCATATAGGTAATGAACAGAACCGGCGACATAGGGCAGCCCTGGCGAAGACCTACACGCACTGGGAACAGGTCTGACTTACTGACGGCAATGCGATCCAAGCTCCTGCTGCGGTCATACAGGGAACGAACAGCCCTTACTCCCGGAGCACCCCCCACAGGGCACCACGAAGGACACGGTCAAACGCTTTCTCCAGATCCACAAAACACATGTGGGCTGGTCGGGCAAACTCCCACAAACCCTCGAGCACCCGATGAAGGGTATAGAGCTGGTCCAGTGTGCCACGACCAGGACGAAAACCCCATTGTTCCTCCTGGATCCGAGGTTCGACTATTGGCCGGATCCTCCTCTCCAGCACCAAGGAGTAGACCTTACCAGGGAGGCTGAAAAGTGTGATCCCTCTGTAATTGGAGCACACACTCCGATTCCCCTTCTTGAAGAGAGGGACCACCACCCCGGTCTGCCAATCCAGGGGCACTGTCCCCAACCGCCACGCAATGTTGCAGAGACGTGTCACCCAAGACAGTCCTACAACATCCAGAGACTTACGGTACTCGGGACGAATCTCATCCACCCCCGGAGCCCTGCCACCGAGGAGCTTTCTAACCACCTCGGTGACTTCAGCCTGGGTCAGCCTCCGTGTCCCCAGCCTCTGCCTCCTCATCGGAAGACGTGACAGTGGGATTGAGGAGTTTTTTTTAACATAGGATGCGGACAAAAATTAAGTTTGTCGTAGAATCATAAAAATCGGTACAGACGTGGATCTTGACAAGTTGAGCAAAAAAATATTATTACGGCAACGCCGTCCACCATATTGAGTGTCGGCCATTTTGGATGACAGCCGAAGCGGGAATCCACTTTTATTTTTCACTTCGTACTAAATCTATCTCCTCCTAAAGCATTTATCGGAACGAGTTAATTTTGGGAAGAAAATAATCTTGAGAAGTAGAACTTTAAAGGTTATCCAAATTAGTATTTTGTGATTTTTTGCAAACAAAAAATGGCTCCCCATTCGCACATATGAAGCCCAATTTTGATAATTTTGTTATCAGTTGTTAACGTCGCAGTCCTAAACACTTTCATTGGCAACATTTTTTATTGGCCGCGATAGCGCCCCCTATAGGAATTATATGGAGAGTACAAATTTTTGTTTTATAAAAATTAAAATCATTTGGCACAAAATTCTATTTGGACGTTTGGACCAGAACGTCCCATTTTATTCTGATGGAAAAATGTTAAACTCCATAATTCAGCGAATTCAAAGTGAGGATACAAACGTTAAGTACTTGGATAACCTTTGTGGATTTTCTGCGGTGCAGCCGCAACCCTAAGTAATGTAAAAATATGCTTCAGTTTGCAGATGTAGTGTGATACAAATTCATACTATTTTTTCTCTGTATAATGTCAAAATTGAGCGCGGAGTGCTAAGCATTGTCAAAAAAACACAAACACGTTTTTTTCTGAGAAAAATATTGTCAGATACGAGAGGGCACGCTAGCGCACTCCAAAAATACTAAAACTAAGACCCTAGGGAAAAAAGTTAAAAACAAACAAACATAAAGGCAGTAGCAATACCGTAATTTTAAATTGAGGGAGACAAAAGGGCGCGAAGTGACCCCTTGCTTTGTGCAGGGCGGTCGGCAAGGGTGGCTATATTTACCTTGTTGTTATCAGTGTGGGGGGTAATAGTATTTTAAATACATTTGTACGGAACAAACATAACCATGCGTATAATCTTCTTGGTTTTCCCTTTCTAAATGTATATTTTTTCTTGATTTAAACTCGTCATTAGTATCCAGAGGGGCTACGGGAGTATGAGTATATACCTGATTTTGCTGTAAGGGGACTCCACTATGATGTTCAAAAGGTAAGCTTCAGATTTCTGTTTTTGCGTTTTCACATATCTAAGCAGTATTTTTTTGTATTTTTTTTTTAACAAATTGTATTATACAATAGGCTTTGCTAATGAAAATAGATGCTTTTCACTACATCCAATTGGGAACTGTATACAGGTATGAATTTGTGCCTGTTTAAGTACAGTAATATTAGAATAAGCAAATATTTTCAGGTAAGGATGTTTATTTTAAGTTTGAATTGGCTTGTTCATTTTTGCAGGGGTCTTAATCCGGTTCCAGACCAGGAGGTGATTGCAATGTATGAAGGCAGTCATGTTCCACTGGACATCATGAGTGACTTCTATGGAAAGAGCTCCCAGGGCCACACCATGAAGCAGTTTATGGACATATTCTCTCTTCCTGAGATGACACTGCTGTCCTGTGTCAACGACTTCTTCATGAGGCACAACATTGATTATGAGCCGGTGCATCTCTACAAAGATGTGAAGGTTTGTTTGTTTTTTAACCTTTTAGCAACTTTTGTAATTTATCTGAGGGATTAACTTCCAGCATAAATCAAATATTCACATTTCCTCTGTAGTGGGCAATGATTCTCCAGCCAATCAATCTCATCTTAATTTTAGCTCCAATAGCAAGTATCTAATTTTAGTAGCCTGCCTCCAGCCATCTGCGTCTCTTCTCCAGTGCCCTGTTACTTCACAGACGGGGGCTGCTGTCACTGTACTGTCTATTGTATATGGCCGTGCATGCAGAGTTTTGACAGATAGCTGTCATTAAACACTTAGACACACACTGAGACTCACAGGCACAATGTAATTTCAAGGACACCGACAGGCGCTATGTAACATTAATTACAGCTTTTCTTTTTATCATATAAATGTTAGAGATTCAGGCCCTTTTTAAAACGTGCATTTACAAACCCTCTTGCCCCAGGTCACACAGTGTGAAAATAGTGGTGGAAAGTTTTCTTTTAAATCACCTAAGTAACTAACTTCAGGGCTCCTTTTTCATTTATCATTTGTATGCAGCCAGCCACTTCTTTTGTGCTTTTAAAGCAACTGTTTATGTACAAAGTGTTGCTACTCGGACTGAATGCTAATATTGAACCACTAAAGTTATGGCCCCCTGACTTTGGGTTGTTTTCGTTTCTCCTCACAGGAAGCCATTCGAGATGTTCACGTTAAGGGCATTATGTACCGAGCTGTGGAGGCAGATATTGGTACTGTGCTTTTTCCATTCTGCATCTAACGTAAAAAAAAATGTTTTGTTTTTAGACTGTGTTGGAAAGAAAAACTTAGATGGATCTTGAAGACCTCCATAATTTTGCGATAAATGGTGGCCTTTTTGTTGAAACATTGTGCAGCACATGTTGCCAAAGCATTACACTGTTTTGTTCATACATGATGATCTTAAAGCATGATCTACTCCTAGATAAATATATTTGCTATGGTGAGGAGAGCCACGCTGTGCTGAAGAAGCTGTCAGAGCATGGAAAAAAGATGTTCCTCATTACCAACAGCCCTTTTGACTTTGTGTAAGTGCAGAAAAACACATTGTAAGTGTTTGTTAATTAATTAAAGGTGTCATGTGTGGATGCTCTAATATATCAGCGAGCCTCTGCACTAAGCCCCAGCTAACACAGAGGGCAAACATTGAAGGGGCTACATTTGTCAGTGACGAGAAGAAACACATTCTGGATGCTTGATTGCGCATAATGACCAGCAATGTACAATTGTTTCCTGGGTACAAGGAAGGGGCTGTTACCCACCCATCGGCTTATTTTAATTAATTTCAAGCGTGAGACGGTTACAGTTGATCGCATTGACGTTTATTCAAAGCATGTAACTTGTCACCCACAGGAATCGCGGGATGAGCTATATCGTGGGGAAGGACTGGAGGGATCTGTTTGATATTGTCATAGTCCAGGCTGATAAACCAGGCTTCTTCAACGACAGGAGAAAGTTAGTATATCATGCCCTTGGTGTCAAGCACACATTTTTATTCATGGAGCAGTATACACTAGTATACAGTTTTTTTAATGCATGGATAGGCAACAGCTTTGTGTGAATTCGGCTCTTGATATGCATGTCTTCTGAATTATGCATTTTGTTGCAGACCATTCCGGCGGGTGACGGATAAAGGTGCACTGCTGTGGGATAGGATCCACAAGTTGGAGAAGGGGCGTATTTACAAACAGGTAACGTATCTTCACCATGGCAAACCTTGTTTTCATTGAGTATTTATTATGTACAGAAGGATGGGTATTTGCCAGTTGGATGTGTTGTTTTCATATTAGCTATTTTCTGTGTTTGCATTACATTGCTTTGAATATGCTAAAATGTCATTAATTTTGTTGGGCTGTTTTCTTGTATAACTTCTAAAATGTTTGCTATAGGGCTCAGTATTAGCTTTGATTGTGTCAAAACAAATGTTTAAAAATACACTAAATCATGACCAAAACAAGGAACTAATAGGAAAATCTTTGTTTTGGGCTGTGTTTGCATAAAATGTATAGGTCTCAGTCAGTAATTCTGTGTTGTATTGTGGCAATATGGATATTGGGACACCAAATATTGCGACAGTGAGGATTTGGCGATAGATTGTGCCGTTCCATTCGCCGTGTACAACACACAGCATATATATGTAAGCTATGCTGCAACATGTATTTGCTTCTTGGAAAACAAAAGTCTGCTAAACAACTTTGAAACCCTTAATCATCTGTCATAGCTCTGTTTTAATGGATACTTTTCTGGTTCTCAATTACTCACTTCAATTATAAAGTTATAAATCTTACCACAATTTAGTTGGAATCCAAGACAAACGGGCTCGTAAGAAAACCTTATCTTATGAAAAATGAGATAATCATAGATAGCCATCCTTTTACTTTGAATTACTTTGTGTACCTTGCCTTCCTTTAGACGTGCTTGGGCAGTCACCGTCACCATTTATGGTTCAACATATACACATGACAGTAGTACCGTAATGTTTTGTGCTGTAATTTAATTAGTATGTATATCCAGTGAAACATTTGAGTTTTACCAGCCTTTCATACATAAATATAACTTTCAAACTTTTGCTCTCTGTCAGGGAAACCTTTATGAGTTCCTGCGGCTCACTGGCTGGAGAGGATCCAAAGTGCTCTACTTTGGAGATCACATTTATAGCGACTTAGCGGTAAGAAGCATTGCTCCTCATACATCTCTTAAAAGCTAGAAATATGAAGGAAAAAAAACAGAGTATTTAAAGATTTCATTTTAGATAGAGACACTTCCCTTCATTTTAACTGTGGCTGTATAAATCTTCTAAGCCCTCTTCGGAGTTAAGGTTAGGCACTAAGGAAGTCTTTAAAAGATACTTAAGATGATTATGATCAAGATGAAACTATTTTTGTTCACGAAGTTAATTTGCTCACCTGCACAAGTCCTCTGACAGCTTTTTAATGACTTTGAATCTATTAAACCATGCTCAACTTTGTAATTCACATGTTTATTTACCGTTTTATTACAGCTGCCTAGCAACATGTTAATATTCCAGTCAGTTTGTTCCGAGCACATAGATTTTTCTTGTACTGCACTACACCGAGAAAGTGTTAATAGAAGATTTGACATCTTTGGTCAAAAGCACAGCAACAGAGCAGTAAAGTGCAAATGTGTCTGTGGCTCTAACATGTTGACTGCCCTTCAATTAGGCAGCAGTTCATTTAGATCAAACTGATTTTTTATGGCCGCTTTGAGCAAAATGCAAAAGGTATTATGTCATGTCTTCTGCGTATGACAAAAATGACACTCTCTTTTCATGGGATATTATGGGTAATCATCCTGAGTCTCTTTATTAAACTCTCGGCCTTTACAAACAGGTTCATGGGGAGTACATGATAAAGATGCTTTATTTGCTGCGTGACCCCTGAAAGTGAACACGAGGCCAAAATGATGGACAAAAAAAAAAAAACGTTTATTGTTGAAATATCAGACGGGGATTGTAACATTTATTTGTCCTGCAGGATTTGACACTGAAGCACGGCTGGAGGACAGGTGCCATTATCCCTGAGCTGAGGCAAGAGATTAAAATCATGAACACCGAGCAGTATGTGCACATGACGACCTGGTTACAGGCTCTCACCGGCCTTATAGAGCAGATGCAGGTCAGTGAGTTTACATAAAAATACTAACTAATGGGTATAGTGACAACCAAATCACAAACCTTTTCTGATTCAGCGAGCATAGAACTTAACTGTTATGCTCCTGAACAGGTACACCGTGACCCAGTATCTCAGGCCGTTGTTCAGGAGTGGATCAAAGAGAGGGAAGCCATGAGGTGAGGACATGTCTGAATTACAAATCATACGTGAATAAGATATAAAAGACAGAAAGTTATAGCTGTGTTATGGAAAGAAGGAATCACAAGACCGAAAATACTGTAAACCCATTTCACAATTTGGTCAGGTTTCCATCCACGTGTTTTTATTATAACGAAAGTATGTGCTTTGACAGGCCGCAGACCAAAGACATCTTCAACGCTCAGTTCGGGAGCCTGTTCCGGACGTACCATAACCCCACGTACTTCTCGCGCCGCCTGTCCCGCTTCGCCGACGTCTACATGGCTTCCATCAGCTGCCTCCTCAACTACGACTTCAAGCACACGTTCTTCCCACGCCGCACCCCTCTCCAGCACGAGTCCACCTTCTGGCCTCAGCACCGTCCCGCCAGCGTTTCTGCCAGCACCCAGGTCAAACAAAGATGAAGAAGAAGTCCAACACCGACCCGCATGCAAAACTGTAACAACCATTACAGGGCTGAATGTGAGTAGTGATACGGTGTTCGATGTCTTTGCACATGTAATTTTACAATGTTGCCTCTAGAGGGCAATCACGGTACTTGCAGTAGTAAAAAAAGAATTGAGCATTGACTGTTTTTATGCAGCTGTAAAAGAGAGAAAACATGAAAGAAAGGGTAATACTTTTCAATGCTCATTAGCCTTATGTCAATAGATATTCCACACTAGAGTTTTACTTGAAGCTTTAAAATGTTGAATGCAAATAGTAAAAAAAAAAAAGATAAGTGCCCAAGAAGTGTTGTGCGTATGATGAGGTGTGAGGGGGCGTGTGGCAGATATTTTTAGCACTATAGTTTGATATTTGTGGCTCTGCCGTCTTCACAGGCTCAACTTTTATTTTTGAAGAAAATGTGTGAAAACGAGACGGGTCTATTTAGAAGTTGCGAGAGAATGATTAATGGAGCAAATTATTCTGAACAGGGAAAGGCTTTTTGTGATGTTTGTGTTTGTTTGGGTGAAGTGTATTTTTATTCAGTATTTATTAAAAGTCTCTATGTCACTCATTCAAGTTCTCTTCTTTTCCTGGCCATTGACGAAAACAAAGCTTTTACCAGCATGCATAAAGGCAGTCGCAGTGCATTATAGCTCTCATTAATTTACATTAATCAGATTAGGTTTTTCTTTTTTTATTGTAAGAGTCTCTGCACTATGATAGACACAAGATAACTTTTTTTCCCCAATAGCTTTTCAAGTTCACCCGATGAGCCTCTGATGAGTAAGTATTTTCCTAATCATCCATCTTCGTCAAAACTATATTGTATAATTTGGAAATGGATGTATGAAATAATGTTCAATTTGTGAATAGCCATTTTGCAATTACCTTTATAGCAGTGGGTTGTTTGGTGTAATCCCGCAAAATCGTGTTAGGCCTCATTTGGCATATTGCATTAGGGGCTTTTTCTTTGGAGACAGGTGCACTCTCTCAGGATCAGAGATACAGCATTGGCTCAAAGTGAGATTCGCGGCGGATCAAACATGATAAGATCGGGCACTTGTGATCTGACCACTGTGTCCGCAGCTGCACTTTCCGTGGGGTCACACCTTTTGGTTTTCGCACCATGGACACCAACGGCACGGTGTGGAGCTCTGGAGGAGGCGAGGAGGCGCTGGTTACCGTGACACCGACCATCTTCCCCAGATTTGGCTACAGCATCCTCTCCTTTCTCATGTTCATTACCACTGTGCTGACAGTGTTCAACAACACAACAGTGATCGTGGTCATGGTGAGAAACTCGCTCCTGCAGCCCATGAACGTGTTTATACTCAGCTTGGCGGTGTCTGACCTCATGATTGGCCTGTGCGGCTCCCTGGTCGTGACCATCACCAACTACAGAGGCAACTTCTTCATCGGCCGTGCTGCCTGTGTCTTGCAGGGATTTGCGGTCAATTATTTCGGTGAGATATTGTCTTCTTCATTCTAGTCTGTTTATATCCACTGTTGAAAATATTTAATTATTCCTATCTCTGGCCAGCTGAAATACTCACATGTACAGTGTTATGGACATGCATGTTTTTGCATACTTTTCATATACTTATACAATCTTACTGTTCAATTTCAAACAGTCTTATTTGTAGTATCCTCCAAAATATTATACTGTGGCTCAAGTTTCACAATCAGTTATATGGCCTTTATAATAAACAAATGAAATTATATAAATATACATTTGAGTCAAATGACAAAATGCTTGTGTAAAAGTGTTCATATTGGCATGCTCTCAGTTACTTTGCTTAGTATACTTTAGCTCATGGATACTAAATCTTAGGCACATTTGTTTTGCAGCAATACGATTGGGCATTGTTTGAACAAAATGTTTATGTTGTGTTTTGTTTTTTAAATGAATCATAAAATCAAACATCCCTACTTGGAAATAAAATGTATTTGAACTATTTTTATATATTCATTTTGACCATGTAATTAAAATAGAATGGTCCACAATTATAAATACTTATTCATTATTTTTGGACCTAAGACCATTTATCGTCTTGGATCAGGAGTGAACTCTAGTCCTATAGAAACACTGGTGAGCCTTATCATACATATACTGTACATGATTTATGGTAACAGATTAAGGTCGCTGCAAATGTAATATCGCATAGTAATCTTTATAATAACTATCTCCTTCTCAGTTATGAGTCATAAGATCAAAAGATCATGACATCTCCACTCCGACTTGAGAGATCTAGTTATTTTTTAGCCGTGTCGTATCTCTCTAAGCAGATTACTTTTTCCTGAACACATTGCTCTTATAAAGATATCTAAGTCTTACTCTCCACAAACTGCATTGCCCCTTGGCTGTTGTGCAGGTTTGGTGTCCCTGTGCACTTTGACCCTTCTGGCCTATGAGCGCTACCATGTGGTTTGTAAGCCCCGCGCTGGGATGAAGCTGAGCATGAGGAGGAGTAAGATGGGCCTGTTGTTCGTCTGGGTCTTCTGCCTCTTTTGGGCCATCGCCCCGCTGTTCGGCTGGAGCGGCTATGGGCCGGAGGGGGTGCAGACCTCCTGCTCTTTGACCTGGGAGGAGAGGTCCTGGAGCAACTACAGCTACCTCATCCTCTACACACTGCTCTGCTTCCTCCTCCCAGTGGCCATCATCATCTACTGCTACTACAAAGTGCTCACGTGTATGAATAAGGTAAGTCGTTTTTGCTTGTATGGCAATTATTTATTTCCAAAATTATTCGACATACAGTTTTCAAGCCAGGAGCTAAACTGTTTCCCCCTTCAATCTAAAGTTTGTATCACTGTAATCATCGATCTAAGTTCAAATGTTGCATAATTGCATAACACCCACTCAAGTTCTCCCTGATCAAATTAAGTAAACAAACAATAATGTACAGCATTTGTCCTCCAAGAAATCGACAGTTCGAGGCTTATGCTTGGAGTGATTCTCACCCACATTTGGTGTTTTAGCACAGAGGAACTTTTTGATCATCTCAGTGTCTGGAATAGTCCACCTTCAAGTCTCTGCTTCCACAATAGAGAATGTGGGATTGAAGAGATTCTCCTTATAGTCCTCCAGAGTCAAACGACCTCATCAGTCAAGGTCAACCCTCCATTAGTCACTGGGCTGTTTGCCAATATCTCTACACTTAACACAATATACTAGTCCAGTGGTTCTCAACCCCCAGGGGCGATAATATTTTAGCAAAATAAATCATCAAACATAACTAAGTAAGGACTACAGGTTTATTAAACACTCACATTTCAGTGTATTTGTTTGAAATAAATACTTATTAGCACTTATTTTCATGTTTTGATACCTTTACAAAAAAGGTTGGGAACCACTGTACTAGTCCACTCAGGCACTTTCCGTAGACACACTGAGCCTCTACCTTAAAGAGTAACTCACCCTCAAATCCACTTTTTTTTCCTGATAAACTGTATAAATGAGTGTCCAATAGTGTTGTCTACATGTCCTGGTCATTATTTCGGCTATTTAGTGCAAATTAGTTGAAAGATCAACTTTCTGCCTAAAAGCGTCAGTGAGGCGCCATCTGCTGCGAACTGTCGGTACTGCATTTGATTTTTTAATTCGGCGCCCCTATTTGCGCAGAGGTTAGAGATGACGTGCGAGGTTGGAGCTGACGTCAGTTGCTCTGCCGCGCTGGGCTATAAAAGCGGCCCAGTCTCGCTCACGCCCCCGTAGCGAGTTGGAGTTGGAATAGCGAGAGAATATTTTCATCGATTGTCAGGTTTGCGAATTGTTAACATAGCGTTTAGGTAGATTTTATTAGCATAGCTTGTTGTATTATAGATAATTGTATAGTGTTAGCAGTGTTAGTTGTTGAATATTGTAGTTTTAGTCATTAGTTGCTTTTATTGTTAGATTAGTTAGCTGAATTGAGCTTAGTTAGTATTCAATATCGTGTGTATTTTAGTGTATATTGTTTATTGTACTGTGTTGTACTACTGTGTTAGGATGGGTAGAAAACCGTGGTGAAGTTGGTTTCACGTTGGACGTTGGATATTCGCCTCCAGCACTAAGATCGTTCGAACTTAGGGACCGTCTATGAATTACTGTCTGTGTAAAAAATGTAGTTTAGGTGTAAATCAATAATATGATACAAATAAACAATTTTAATGAAAAGAGATAGAAAATACACCTAAAGATTACATTTAGTCTACCACATCTAATATTTTATTGTATTTCATGGTTTTTTCAAAGACTTTTGATGGAAAAGTATGGGTTTTTCCTCAATAGCTTTTAGAGCATTTGACCCAGTCACCCTAGAATACTTTACAAAATTAGTACTTCCTCTAGGCTATGGGGCTCAGGCAATGAAATTATGCTTAATAGATTTGGTGTATTTTTCAAGGATTTTTTTATATAAAGTATGTTTTTTTCCTCAATAGCTTTTAGGGCATTTGACCCAGTCACCCCAAAACACTTTACAAAATTAGTACTACCTCTAGGCTATGGGGCTCAGGCCATGAAATTATGCTTAATAGATTTGGTGTATTTATTCAAGGATTTTTGATTGAAAGTATGGGTTTTTCCTCAATAGCTTTTAAGGCATTTGACCCAGTCACCCCAGAACACTTTACAAAATTAGTACTACCTCTAGGCTATGGGGCTCAGGCCATGAAATTATGCTTAATAGATTTGATGTATTTTTCAAGGATTTTTTTTATATAAATTATGGGTTTTTCCTCAATACCTTTTAGAGCATTTGACCCAGTCACCCCAGAATACTTTACAGAATTAGTACTTCCTCTAGGCTATGGGGCTCAGGCCATAAAATTATGCTTAATAGATTTGGTGTATTTTTCAAGGATTTTTTTATATAAAGTATGGGGTTTTCCTCAATACCTTTTAGAGCATTTGACCCAGTCACCCCAGAATACTTTACAAAATTAGTACTACCTCTAGGCTATGGGGCTCAGGCAATGAAATTATGCTTAATAGATTTGGTGTATTTTTCAAGGATTTTTTTATATAAAGTATGGGTTTTTCCTCAATAGCTTTTAGGGCATTTGACCCAGTCACCCCAAAACACTTTACACAATTAGTACTTCCTCTAGGCTATGGGGCTCAGGCCATGAAATTATGCTGAATAGATTTGGTGTATTTTTCAATGATTTTTAATGGAAAGTATGGGTTTTTCCTCAATAGCTTTTAGGGCATTTGACCCAGTCACCCCAAAACACTTTACAAAATTAGTACTACCTCTAGGCTAAGGGGCTCAGGCAATGAAATTATGCTGAATAGATTTGGTGTATTTTTCAAGGATTTTTAATGGAAAGTATGGGTTTTTCCTCAATAGCTTTTAGGGCATTTGACCCAGTCACCCCAAAACACTTTACAAAATTAGTACTACCTCTAGGCTATGGGGCTCAGGCAATGAAATTATGCTTAATAGATTTGATGTATTTTTCAAGGATTTTTTTAATATAAATTATGGGTTTTTCCTCAATACCTTTTAGAGCATTTGACCCAGTCACCCCAGAATACTTTACAGAATTAGTACTTCCTCTAGGCTATGGGGCTCAGGCCATAAAATTATGCTTAATAGATTTGGTGTATTTTTCAAGGATTTTTTTATATAAAGTATGGGGTTTTCCTCAATACCTTTTAGAGCATTTGACCCAGTCACCCCAGAATACTTTACAAAATTAGTACTACCTCTAGGCTATGGGGCTCAGGCAATGAAATTATGCTTAATAGATTTGGTGTATTTTTAAAGGATTTTTTTATATAAAGTATGGGTTTTTCCCTCAATAGCTTTTAGGGCATTTGACCCAGTCACCCCAAAACACTTTACAAAATTAGTACTACCTCTAGGCTATGGGGCTCAGGCAATGAAATTATGCTGAATAGATTTGGTGTATTTTTCAAGGATTTTTTTATATAAAGTATGGGTTTTTCCTCAATAGCTTTTAGGGCATTTGACCCAGTCACCCCAAAACACTTTACACAATTAGTACTTCCTCTAGGCTATGGGGCTCAGGGCATGAAATTATGCTGAATAGATTTGGTGTATTTTTCTATGATTTTAATGGAAAGTATGGGTTTTTCCTCAATAGCTTTTAGGGCATTTGACCCAGTCACCCCAAAACACTTTACAAAATTAGTACTACCTCTAGGCTAAGGGGCTCAGGCAATGAAATTATGCTGAATAGATTTGGTGTATTTTTCAAGGATTTTTAATGGAAAGTATGGGTTTTTCCTCAATAGCTTTTAGGGCATTTGACCCAGTCACCCCAAAACACTTTACAAAATTAGTACTACCTCTAGGCTATGGGGCTCAGGCAATGAAATTATGCTTAATAGATTTGGTGTATTTTTCAAGGATTTTTTTATATAAAGTATGGGTTTTTCCTCAATAGGGTTAGAACCCATACTTTCAATCAAAAATCCTTGAAAAATACACCAAGTCTAATAAGCATTATTTCATGGCCTGAGCCCCATAGCCTAGAGGTAGTACTAATTTTGTAAAGTGTTTTGGGGTGACTGGGTCAAATGCCCTAAAAGCTATTGAGGAAAAACCAATACTTTCAATCAAAAATCCTTGAAAAATACACCAAGTCTATTAAGCATAATTTCATTGCCTGAGCCCCATAGCCTAGAGGAAGTACTAATTGTGTAAAGTGTTTTGGGGTGACTGGGTCAAATGCCCTAAAAGCTATTGAGGAAAAACCCATACTTTATATAAAAAAATCCTTAAAAAATACACCAAATCTATTAAGCATAATTTCATTGCCTGAGCCCCATAGCCTAGAGGAAGTACTAATTTTGTAACGTATTCTGGGGTGACTGGGTCAAATGCTCTAAAAGGTATTGAGGAAAAACCCATACTTTCTATAAAAAAATCCTTGAAAAATACACCAAATCTATTAAGCATAATTTTATGGCCTGAGCCCCATAGCCTAGAGGAAGTACTAATTCTGTAAAGTATTCTTGGGTGACTGGGTCAAATGCTCTAAAAGGTATTGAGGAAAAACCCATACTTTATATAAAAAAAATCCTTGAAAAATACACCAAATCTATTAAGCATAATTTCATAGCCTGAGCCCCATTGCCTAGAGGAAGTACTAATTTTGTAAAGTATTCTGTGGTGACTGGGTCAAATGCTCTAAAAGCTATTGAGGAAAAACCCATACTTTATATAAAACATTCTTGAAAAATACACCAAATCTATTCAGCATATTTTCATGGCCTGAGCCCCATAGCCTAGAGGAAGTACTAATTTTGTAAAGTGGTTTGGGGTGACTGGGTCAAATGCTCTAAAAGGTATTGAGGAAAAACCCATACTTTATATAAAAAAATCCTTGAAAAATACACCAAGTCTATTAAGCATAATTTTATGGCCTGAGCCCCATAGCCTAGAGGAAGTACTAATTCTGTAAAGTATTCTGGGGTGACTGGGTCAAATGCTCTAAAAGGTATTGAGGAAAAACCCATACTTTATATAAAAAAAAATCCTTGAAAAATACACCAAATCTATTAAGCATAATTTCATAGCCTGAGCCCCTTAGCCTAGAGGTAGTACTAATTTTGTAAAGTATTTTGGGGTGACTGGGTCAAATGCCCTAAAAGCTATTAAGGAAAAACCCAAACTTTATATAAAAAATCCGTGAAAAATACACCAAATCTATTCAGCATAATTTCATGGCCTGAGCCCCATAGCCTAGAGGAAGTACTAATTGTGTAAAGTATTCTGGGGTGACTGGGTCAAATAATCTAAAAGGTATTGAGGAAAAACCCATACTTTATATAAAAAAATCCTTGAAAAATACACCAAGTCTATTAAGCATAATTTTATGGCCTGAGCCCCATAGCCTAGAGGAAGTACTAATTCTGTAAAGTATTCTGGGGTGACTGGGTCAAATGCTCTAAAAGGTATTGAGGAAAAACCCATACTTTATATAAAAAAATCCTTGAAAAATACACCAAATCTATTAAGCATAATTTTATGGCCTGAGCCCCATAGCCTAGAGGAAGTACTAATTCTGTAAAGTATTCTTGGGTGACTGGGTCAAATGCTCTAAAAGGTATTGAGGAAAAACCCATACTTTATATAAAAAAAATCCTTGAAAAATACACCAAATCTATTAAGCATAATTTCATTGCCTGAGCCCCATTGCCTAGAGGAAGTACTAATTTTGTAAAGTATTCTGTGGTGACTGGGTCAAATGCTCTAAAAGCTATTGAGGAAAAACCCATACTTTATATAAAAAATTCTTGAAAAATACACCAAATCTATTCAGCATATTTTCATGGCCTGAGCCCCATAGCCTAGAGGAAGTACTAATTTTGTAAAGTGGTTTGGGGTGACTGGGTCAAATGCCTTAAAAGCTATTGAGGAAAAACCCATACTTTCAATCAAAAATCCTTGAAAAATACACCAAATCTATTAAGCATAATTTCATGGTCTGAGCCCCATAGCCTAGAGGTAGTACTAATTTTGTAAAGTGGTTTGGGGTGACTGGGTCACATAACCATAAACCTATTGAAAAAAATATTGTATTTTTTTGTGATTTTCCAGGATTATGATTTTTCTAAAGTTTCAAAACATGAAAATAGGAAAATAAAAACGTGTGGTAAATATTATTTACTTTGCTGGTTCACATGATTCCGAATATAGGCTTATTGAAAATATATAGGCTACATTCAACAGTAGGTATAACATATTATAATATTAAATGTGGTAGAAAATACACCTAAAGATTACATTTAATCTATCTCCTTTCATTAAAATTGTTTATTTGTATCACATTATTGATTTACACCTACATTATTTTTTTTAAACCAACGCCTTTTTACAAAGACAGTAATTCATAGACGGTCCCTAAGTTCGAACGATCTTAGTGCTGGAGGCGAATATCCAACGTCCAACGTGAAACCAACTTCACCGCGGTGGGTAGAAAGTGTAGCGTAGAGGGCTGCCATAGTTCTGGAGGTTTGCACAGGTTTCCGCAGGACTTAGAAACTTGCACTGGCACTTTACAGCACGGTAATAACATGGTAACTGGGGATGATTGGGAATCCATTTTACAGCTCTTTACCTTGTTATTATATTTTCAAACCGTCCTATTACCATGCTCTTACTGTGCTTTAAGTGAAGAGCTTCCAAAAACCCTACAGGTTATTTGGGCACCTTCACCACCACATTGAGGCCGCACAAGATACGTGTGTTTTATTGGAGGACAGAGTGGTTCTGGATGTAGAGTGGTCTTGTAACCTTTCCCTATATGAATGTGGGTTATGGGTGGTGGTTGGCGAGGCCATTGGCACAGATTGGCAGCTGCATGTTTGTCACTCAAATAGTAGCTCATCCCCCAAAGATTATGCACAGGTGACGAATAATACAATAAAAAGAGATTGTTCTGAGGAAAAGTGTTGTATAAGATTTAAAAGATCCACCTCTTTATCGTGGTTGTGTTGTCGTTCTGTCGTAGCTGAACCGAAGCGTGGAGCTCCAGGGGGGCAGGCCCAGTCAGCAGGAGAACGAACACGCCATCACTATAGTCCTGTCGATGATCGTAGCCTTCTTCATCTGCTGGCTCCCTTACACTGTCCTGTCTGTGGTGGTGGTGGTCAATCCTGAGCTCTACATCCATCCTCTTCTTGCCACGATGCCCATGTACTTTGCCAAGACCAGCCCGGTGTACAACCCCATTATTTACTTCCTGTCCAACAAGCAGGTAAGGAGCTATGACTTGATGAACTTAGCTATTTCTGCCGGATGATCATTTTTGTTGTGTCCCAGTTTCGCGACGCCACTCTGGAAATGCTGTCCTGCGGAAAGTACATCCCGCATGGCCCCGCCGCCTCCAACATCAGAATGCTACCGCTTAACAACAGGGAATCCCGACCCCCTCTGACCAGGAACATTCACAGCAAGGTGTTGCCGCTGTGACGCAGTGAACCGCAGACACATCTAAGGATTGTGAATGTAGTCTCTCAAAAGAGCAGCGAGCTGGACTGGCTTGCCTTATTCATCAAGGTCATCAGTGTTACAAAGAGAGTGGTGGAAAGAAACATGTACCTTTTCAGGGCATGTGCCACTCATTTTTTTTTTACTTAAGAATCTAGAAATCTATGTTTTGTCAGAGGCTTCATAGATGTTGTTATAATGGTAGTAGCAGGCGCAGTATTTGTTGTGGTAGTAGTTAATTTTTCTTTAAATGTGTTCTTTTCAATCATAATAATTACTTCAGCTTACATTATGTACAAGTAATTTCCTAAATGATTAATACTCCATTTCTGTCCTATGGCAACTGTAATAATGAGACTGCTGTATTTGGAAAACCAACCTATTTTAAAGTCCCGGTTATGTTCACTCTGGACTGAACATAACTGTCACACTGGACCTTTTTAGACCATGGTTTATTTTTTGTGTGTTTTTATTTTTATTTTTTCAAGGATTCGTGTGAGCGTTGGGAAGTGTGGCCCAAACAGAGCAACAAGCAGGACACGGCTGGTTGTCCTTTGTGCGTCCGTAAACCATTTGTGAAAACCATTATGAGTTTTAATAATTGAACACACGAACCTCGGAGAGTCTAAATCTGTTGGCCCCAGTGTTATTTATAGACTTTCTGCTGAGATTGTGCTGGACAGTGCAGTCTTCCTCTGAGAAAATAGATTTTTACATACATTACAGTGTGCAGAGCTCTCCAAAAATTCACTGTTACGTTGCTTCTATGACTTCGCCCACAACATTCATGCGATAATATGTAAACACACATGTAAAGGGGCACATATTGTTTTTGTTGTTGTTTTTTTCTTTTTTTCTTATTACGTCACCGCTATGGCTTGATTAAATTTCACATGGAAGATACAATTCGCGAATCTTGCCCTTTCCCCCCCCGTCCTCCGAACTCGCACAAAAACACATTATTTGATTTTGCTGCAGTGTGGACGGTATAGGAATAATTTCTTTCATAAGTACCTGTGTGGATACTAGCTTTTCTCAATGCAATTACGCAGGTGGAGGAGGGGAAAGCAAATACAACACAGCCCCTAATCCTCCCCTCTCCTCGCCGCCGCGTCCGTGAGAGAGCTGCTAATACAAGAGAGGAAGTCATTTGTTAGAATCAGTTCTGCATTAGCCACAAAAGCACATAATTAAAACAAGACAAATTTGGCTGCGCTTCCAGTCTTGCTTTACTTTGTTCGAGCTTACAAAAGTCAAAAGAGGAAATGCAATGCACTCGCTTAATGCTCAATGGTGTGAAATGGGATTAAGTTGATTAAAGACAGAATGCATAATGGCGGGAATCTGGAGAAAAGACGCATGGGAGCATAATTGACGTATTCCAGTCATTTTAAGGGATCTTGCTTGATAGTTGGTAGTTGATAGCAAATTATTATTTATGGATTATGGATTTAGTTATTCATTGTCACCACCAAGTAGAGAGAAACAATTGGGGCGATGCATGGGATGTTTTATATTTGGCAGTAAAAAAGTCTTCAAAGCTGATCAGGCCCTGCAGATGATTTGGAGGAATAGGATTTTCCATATAATACTAAAAATGTTGTCAATTCATTTAAAAACTGTACTAAGTTTATACAAAGTTTGAATTACGCTCAAGTAAAGGGACAATTGCCCCCCCATCTTTGGATAAGACAAACATCTGTCTGCCACCAAGCGAACCTGCCTACCACTGTGTTGGAGGGATGACAACCGACAAATGGATGAGCTTTTCCAAAAATCCAGGATGGGCTGTAGTGGTCAGCAGAAACAGGGCAAAGAGGACCACATTTTACTTATGCATAGGTTTGTCAAAAAACGCAGTAATCTGTGCGTGTTCATAATATTATGGCTAATGTGATGAGTGTGTTTTTATTAAGGTGAGAAAATCAAGTGCAAGTTTGGTCTTTATCCTTTGGTCTGCACAAGCTCGTATAAAGAACTGCAAATGCTTTGGTTCAAGAGTAAAATTAGTCTTGTTGACTGTTTCGTGCCTCCCACTCGTTTGGCGCTCTTCTTTGTAAATAGTTCACACATAGGCCCTATTTAAAGTGCTTTTCATTTTCTCTTTTTTTCCAAGTGCTCTTTCTGCGTGGAAAATCTTTCATTCGCTTCATTTTATTGTAGAGCTCCGTGAGCCATTTGATCAACCTAATATGTTTGTCTGCAGTGAAAACCACATTGTGTTTATCTAATCCCAGATTTGGTGTAGTTCATAATCTTTTTTGAGGCAAAGAGTATTTCACACTGCATCTCTAAACAGGATTACATAATGTCATTGTATAATCCAGCAGCATGGCCGCTCCTCATTTCCCTTTGCCAAACGGGGGTGTTGCAAGTCATCCATCTGGCCTTGTTGTCGCAAACATTTGCGACATGATCTTTTGGACAATCAGGGCAGCTGCGCTCTTCTCACAGCGCATAACAGTGGCTCCTTTTTTTTCTTTTTCTGAGGTTGGCTTATTGTTGAATTACTCGTTTCCATGAGATATGTACTTTGTGTATTGATATGAATACATCTTTTTTTTTTTTTGCCGAATAAAACTCTTAGATTGTCTAGACCTGCATTTGGCTCAATATGTACATTGTATATATTTATTTGAACAGGGACAGTGTACAGTATACATTAGCCTCAGAAAGGAGAGATGCATTGTACCAGGTTATAGCACTTGTGCTAATTTCCACCTGCAGTCCCTGGGCCTATTGTACATGTTTTTAGTGGTAGGGGAAACCGGAGTACCCGGAGGAAACCTACGCAGACACGGGGAGAACATGCAAACTCCACACAGAAAGGCCCCGTCCAGGTGGGAATCGAACCCGGACCTTCTAGCCGTGAAGCACAAGCACTAACCGCTGTGCTACCGTGCCATACATGTATATTATGTTTTATAGCTTGAATGTACTGCATCAAATTCATATATTTTTTTCCACCTACCATTATTTCAGAAATGTGTGACAGATTCCCAGAGTGGTCCAGACTATGGCGCGGGGGCCAAATGCAGTCCGCTGACCAGTTCGTGTTCATCCTCAGACTTTCTTGCTGAATTGTCTACATTTCTAGTAGTGGTACTTTTCCCTACAAACACTACCAAAGGTTTTGAGGCGCTTTTTATGTATCGGCTTTGCTTTATTACCAACTCTATTTATCTTGTGTGATTTTCATTGAAGACATTAAACTATGAATGAATTTATGGGATTATGTTGGAAACAAGAAAGGGTGCAAAAAACTCTAAATATGTTTTTAAATTCTTCAACATTGCTCTTTATTCTTGGCATTTTGTCAATGAGCTTCATATAATAATATATATTCATCTGTGAAGTGAAAAACATTTCTGTGACTACATTTTGAAGCTCATTGAGAAAAAGTCAAAAATGCCAAGCAGTAATCCGAGCAAAAAGCGGCTAAAACATCATTCCATATGTGTTCATAAATAAATGCCTTCAGTGAGAATCCGTGTACCGGTAAATGGTCTTGAAATAAAATAAACAATTCCTCAAAAAAGCGTCTCCAATCTACTAGGAAAAAGTGTGGCGGCACAGTTAAAACACCTGCTAAATACAACCAGCAACATGTTGTCCTGAACTGACCATCAATCTCCTCTTTATATATGTGTCAATATAATGAAAAATTGGTATTGAAATAATATTTGACATTTTCTCGTTACAATACCCAACATCGTGTTTTGTATATCTTGTCAATATCCTGCCTGCGTTTTATAAAGAGTCCTGGACTCAACTAATTACACATGGCATGATTTCAATCATGGCCTTTTTTTCCAGTGGCCTCCTCTGTTCTCACCCTGCACAGCTTGTAATGATTGTGAACTATTATGTCTCCCCTGTGACCTTCTTCGAGTGTGAGGCGATAATGAAAAGGGCGGATCGTGTGTCATAACATGTCTGAGCCTCAAGTTTTGCCTATAAATACTAGTTCCAAGCAGTAGACGCGAGGACCCGGGTCCCTCGTTTCAACATGCCATGACTTTAGCGCGGAGAGGAGACCCCCATGCACTGCACGCTAAGAACAAAACCGCTTTGGAAGGATACCTCGAGCTCGGGTTTGTCGCTGCCCACACTTTAATCCTTCTGGCTACCGTTTTTGTCGGGATTGCGGCGAACGTTTTTGTATTGCTGGCCGTCTACAAGCAAAAGAGTCTTCAAACTTCCAACAACGCTCTGGTGGTGAACTTGGCTGTCATAGACCTTTTCAGAAGTGTTATCGACTGCCCAATTTTGCTGACTATTGTTACGACGGTGCACCAGAATGGCCACGTGGAAAGTATCATTTGTGACACCCAATTGGTGTTTTTTTCCTTCAGTTGCTGCATCCAGTTGCTGACTTTGGCTTGTATAAGTGCAGAGAGACACCAGGCGATTTCACAGCCCTTCAAGACGGGACAAAGGCGGAGACGCATCATGGCTCTGATCCCATCGACGTGGATCGTGGCGATCGCGGTTGCTTTATTGTGCCTGTTTTTTCTCAAAGACTCCCCCGTGTACGTCAAATGCCAAGGCGATAACAAGAGACGTCATCAAACGTCTTATGACAAGTATGGCCTCTACATGGTGCTGCCACTATGGGCTGCCTGCTTCAGCGTCATTATCGGCTTCTACGCTCAAATCTTTATCCTCGTCAGATCGCACAATAGGAACATTTTCGATAAAGGTATCACTCCAGGAAAGGCCAACGAGAAGAAAGTAGAAAGCAAGAAGAAGGAGCTTAATGTTGTCCAAGTGGAACCGATCGGGACACAAAAATCCCCCAACAAAGATACAGTGTCTGCTTTGTTGACCCCCAACCTCCCACAATGCATCCCTCCCGCTCCTGGGAATGAAAAGGAAAACACATTGGAAGTAATTGAGTTGGAACAGCCCGGTACAAAAGCAATACAGTCCGGAGAGAAAGCCATCAGAAGTGGGGAGCCAACAGCTACAGCGGTAAGTGAAGACGCGGCAAATGGCTCAACCTCCAAGTTGCGGCCAATGTCACACAATTTAAATGTTGAAAATCCAAAAGAAAAAATGCAAAATGAGGACTCAGTCCAGGAAGCGAATCGGTTTCTTGTTCAGTCCACTGTGCAAACGACCAATCGAGAGCCGGCTTCGGACACAAATATAAAACCGAATGAAAGCGCAACAGTGGGTCAGGTTTCTCCGATGACGAACACGGAGGTGGCCGCCCCGGACCAGAGCATCGAGGGGGCGGTGTGTGTAATGCCCTCCAAAGCGACCAGAGAGAAGGCCAGCAAGGTGAAGGAATGCAAGATGGCCAAACGCGCCGGATACATCATCGTAACGTATCTGCTGTTCTGGTTACCAGTCATCACCACCATAATCCTCAACGTTGCAGTGCACGGAAATAAGAATACTCAAGTAAGTACTAATGCAAAAAAATATTAAGAAAACCCTCTAAAAACTATAAAAACGTTCATGTCATTCCACATAAAATTTCACCCAATACATAGAAAATGTTCTAGTATTTATTTGTAAAAAAAAAAAAGTGTCAATTGCCTTTCCTTATACCTAACTTGTAATGTTGAAGTCACCAGTTTATCTCCAGATTGCGTTGCTTTGTTTTGCCAAACCAAATGTTAAATATGACTTTATTTTGGTAATAGCATTGTTTGTTTAGCTGTTGCGTTTTAGGCCGTTTTCACACATGTTGGAGCGCTTTGTAGGTCGCCTCGAGACCGCCTTAGCCCCAACTGTATTTACTCTAAAGTTAGTCGTGTTCACACGCGCTCGCACAAAACATCGCAACATCAGCCACGTAACAACGATCAGCTGTACAACGAACTTATTCCCATGACAACAGGCGTGACCTGTCAATGTGCCGACAACATACACGTGCACGTAGGGGCACACTTCCCCGATGTTACGCGGGGCGGTGGTCACTCCTCTCCCTCATGGTTAAATACACTGAGGCTTATAGACTTATTTATACAGTCTATGTTATAGACGCGCAGAAATGTACAACACATGAGAGGAAAGTTTCACTGCAGCAGGAAGGTGAAGACAGGGAAGAGAGGCGTACCTTGATGATTTAAAGTTCATTCATTTTGCCTCGTCAGAGCAGTAATCCAAACGTCCTCATGCAGCGCGTAGTCACTCTTTCTTCGTGCAAAAAAGAGGCATCAAAGCGTGAATAGTTCACCAGAGGTCGGCCGCCTTCACCCCACAACCGCCCCGACGCAGAGGGCGTCTCAGGCCGCTCCGAGACCACTTGTTTCAGCCGCAGTCGGAGCGGCTGTTTGGACGATGTAACAGGCCAGAGTATACCCCCAATCTGGACTACACCCGGGGTTAAAGGGGCCTAGGCCATTTTATACCCCGGGTTTATACCCCGGGTATAAAATGGGCTATATTATGGGCTACGCTATTTCCTACACCCCCCCCCCCCAGGCCAGATTATACCCCCAATGATAGCAGTTATGTTGAGTGATATAGCAAGAATTATACAGTAGTTTAAGGTGATGGAGTGGGTTGTCAAGGTTGGCAGTTCAAATCCATGCTCCTGCAGGTACAGGTTGTTGTTGTTGTGTCAAGGCATACAAAGTTGACATGTGATGCAATATTAATAGCTATAGGCCTATATTATGTTATTACCAATAACTACATGTTCACATTTCAAATGTCAAATCAATGTCAAACATTATTTATTTTTTATCACAAAAACAGTCATGCATTTTTCTTTCTTCTCCTTAATTATTATTATTATTATTAATTTTATTTGTATTTGTTTTGATTGATTGATTTTTAAATTTTTTTATAACCACTTTGAGCCCCAGGCTACAATCCGGTGTGGCTTGTTCATTAACATGCACTGTCCCTAACAAATAAACCAATAAACAAAAATAACATCTGAACATCTGTTCAGATTGTGAAAAGTTAGACCGGTATATTCTGGCCCAGAGGGGTATAGTCTAGCCTAGGCTATTTTATACCCCGGGTATAGTTTGGCCTATAGGCCTATAGTTTGGCCTGTTACACCGGCTTAAAGTGCTGCGGTTAGATTCACACTGACCCTAAAGTGCCGGTCTCGCGCCTTTAAATCGACCTAACTAGAGCCTGTGTGAAAACGCCCTCATGACAGTTTAGTTGCTCACGTTTCTGACATTGCACCCTGTAAACAGGAATATAGATGGTGTTTAAAGCAGTGTGGCTTTAAGCACCATCTAATTGATTTATCTTTTCAATTTAGCTGCATGTATTTTCCCCTAGTATCAGAGATTATGTGTCAGCATTGTGTCGTAATTTTCCTTTCAGGTTTCTGTGATCCAGGATTTGGAGGTGCTGTCAGTGTCTGTGGCCTGCGTCACCTCCCTCAGTAATCCCATCATATACGCCGCAGTGAACCCACAGTTTCGAGCCGAGTTTTATCGGCTCAAAAACAATGTTAAATCCATGCGTCACAAGTCTTGATTTCTGCACTCGACCAGTATAGATCTGGTCGTCTTGAAATTCAGATATAGGCTTTTTTTTTCTACTATGTGGCAATATTTAAAATTATTTGTTGATTAATCATATTTGTCATAAAAGTACTAGCTCGAAAAGGATAAATATTTGATACATTCTTCAAATGAATAAGAAGTAGATGTAAAATGTTTGTTGTAAAAAAATAAAATACAGTATGTAACAGTTCATAAACCTATACCCCTGGCTTTTGATATTGTGAGAAAGATTTATGGCAGGCTTGAGTTGTGAGCAGTACATCTACCCTGCAGAGCTGAGGCACCACCTGCTGCTTTATACCTTAACAGCAATCAGCCCAGCAGGAGAACGTTACACCATCCACGGCCCAAACAAGTGCTCATCGTCCCCCTGAGACGCCCAGCCCAAGACGCCCTGCCCGAAACACCCCTCTGGGAAGTCAGGCCCACACATGTCTAGCGATGACATACTTTTTCTAACAATACTCCTTTACTCCTAAATACTCCTACTTACTATATTGGCTATTTTGATTCATAACTTTTTTTTTTGGATTTGTCTGTGGACATGTTGCTGTTTTGCACTACAAACATGAGGTTTAAAATCATAAATGCGTCCTCTTCCAAATGCCTTATTTCAACTCTCAAAATAAAATAGTACCGTCAGTGAGGTAAAGTGAGATTTGAACGTTAATTACTTTAAATTCTTCATATTATTGTACTTTTTTCTTATAAGTTTCGAATCGCGGTGCAAAGTGATAAAATATGAGGACTGTTGTCATAGTAATTAAGAATGGTCACATTTATACAGCGCCTTTCTACCTGCTTTTGCTCAAAGCGCTTCACATCAAGGAAGCGCTCACCCATTCACACTCTGGAGGCAAGGTGGGTGAAGTGTCTTGCCCAACGACACAACAACTGTGTGCACCTGCGGGAACCAATGCCTCAGGGCAACCTGTCAGGAGCAGTGTAGGGAAACCATCTCCAGCTTGTGCGGGAGGGATAGGAGTTTATCTTGCTCAAGATTTTAGCCTATTGCGTATGTTTTGGGTTGATGTGGCAAAACCGGAAGTCACCCACTCGCGGAGAGTAAATTCTACACAGAACGACCTCGGGAATCAAACCCGGGGTCGTCACTGTGGCGTCGTTGACAGGGAAATGTATTTATCTATTGGACCTTAAAGGTGCATTATGCAACTTTTTATGTGAAAAAAAAAAAGTTGATATTTGTGCGTATTTTACCTTGTAGTGACCCAGCGTCTGTATGAGTGGTCAGCATGGCGCCTTTACTTTCCATCACAGTGGTCTCTAGGATGCCCCAGGATCAATTGTTTTGTGGGTTTTCTGGTGAGAGGCTCCGTCAACAGTGAAAACCTTCCAACCAATTGATCCTGGGGCGTCCTAGAGACCACTGTGATGGAAAGTAAAGGCGCCATGCTGACCTCTCATAAACACTCCACGTGTTTCATCTTTCTGGTTACAAAAAGGACCAGCCCAATTATTTCAACTGAATCCTACCAAATCCTACTTTAAAACAACTGTTGGCTATATTCTCTCCGGTTCACTGTGCTGCCATAAAGAAAGACATGGCTCGCTTGTTGGATGTATCATTTGAGCTACAGTTTTATTCTATCCACTGCACCAAATGCACAATGTGATCATTTTAACCCTCTCCTTCCCCCCCCCCCCCCTCACTTTAATTCATGACAATAAAATTTCAATAAAATCATTTAAAAGTGCTCTGCAATTTACATCATAACATCCCAACCCCCTTTTCCCTCCATTCGCCATAATTTTTAAAGGACAAAGCTCAAAACAGGAAGTAGAGAGACATACTTTTAAGAGGAAAAAAACTCAATTTCGTACTGACCGCATGCAAATCCTTAATTTAACCAGTTAACACACAGAAACGGTATGCCAACTAAATCTAGAAAGAAAAGTATACCCGACTCTCAAATGCAGATGAATGTCTTTCCCAACTGAGATATTTACAATAATGAAAAATGTACAAAATGGTGCTTTGAACACAGTGTACTATCAAATCTCATGGGAAGAAGCATTGATTATTTTAGGAGGATCTTTTTTTCTTCTTCTTCAACAATACGTCCATTTTGTGTTTGACTCGTCTACCCAACTATGACTCCAGTAATTACCCTGTATAATTCTCAATTATTTATCAATGGAGGTGGGGTTGACCCAGGATGTCCATAAGCTAACACAGATATCAGGATTTTTAACTTTCACTTTGCACATTTCACAAACATGTCGGGGATGCGTGGTAATACGTTTACTCGGCGAGCAGTCCATGGATCGATAATGAGCAGTCACGGAAACAGTGATCCATTCCAGTCAATGTGTTTGTGTTTTCTGGATTTACAAGAAACGACAGGGACTCGGGAGACCATTTTGTTGTGGCTTTTTGAAAACGTATGCGTAGCAAACTGGCTGGTTAGTTCCTAAATATGCCCCACGATATTCACAATAAGATGAGAATGAGTGTGCTTTGTCAATACGGGTCATTTTAATCGACCGCGAAAACTCCCGCCTTTTCCCTCCTAAGATGACACAAACGTTACATATTCAAAAAAATAAAGTTCTTTTTCCCAGTATTTTTGTAGGCAACACCGATATTCAGACAATCCCGATAAACTCTTTGTCGCTGTGCTTTAAAAGGAGCTGCTGGTTGCTTTTCCTTCCCCCGAAAGTCCAAACACCAAGTGGAAACCATGCAGAGATTTTTGACATCAGATGAAGAGCCGCCTTGGATCATAAACTCGTATAATCTGTCTCTGGAGAATGGCAGGTTGATGCTTGGTGGGTGGTCTCCCCCCCCCTCTCTCTCTCTCTCCTTACAGCAAATGTGGTACTTCGATGACAAAGACCAGTCGGCTGATAGGCAGATAGGCTAAATAGTGTGACATCTACAAGGCAGATACTCGGACTATGTTGCTTTGAGAGTACGCGGCGGTGGTGGAGCTGGTGGAGCCGGCCCCGTCTGACGATGTCACCACGGGGGCCTGGAGGCTGACCATGGCCGGCGAGATGTACGGGTCGTTGCGCTTCAAGGGCACCGTCTCGTCCAGCTTGGCGTTCAGGTTGGAGCGACTGTGGGAGAGACCGTATAAAAAGCTTAAGAGCCTTGCACCCCTTACACTCTTTGGCACAATCAATTAGGAGTGTGACAGTAAATCATTTTTATTTTTATATATCATGATATCTTGCGGGACGATATGATACAGATATTCCGATATTGACACGTTTGATGATCATCGTGCATATTAATGAGCAACGTCATGCATATTAATGAGGTATCAGACATCTCACAGTCAATAGAAGTCAACAATGATCAATAATTCAGTCAGAACAATAGAGGGCAGCAATACAACACGGTCACACAAATATATTACCTTTAATGACCGTTTATTTAACTGTAAATAAGATTAATTTGGGGTTGATTTGTTCCTTTTGAAATAGGATTCTTAATTTAAGTGTGAATGAAGTGATGTCACTGACAGATCAATAGACCCAGTGAGTAAGTTATTCAGTTATTTATTAAAGAGAAGGGGGTACAAATGACAAAGCACATGGAAACAAAATGTATATGATGAATGATGTGCATGTTAAAAAAAAAAGGTTAAGAATTGCATGTTTCAAAAAATCGGGAAGTATCATAGATTATTTTTGTGCAATATATTGATTATAGCAGTATCGACGTATTGCGTGATTATCGTTAGCGCGAGCAATGTATCGTGTATCGAATCGTGAGCTACCCAGAGGTTCCCACCCTTACAATCGATAAAAGAAATCCTCTTCTAGTTTTATATGCACTGTACAGTATTAGGTTTTTGCAATGGACAATGAAACGTCTAACAATGGACACGTTTCTATAAAAAGTCTTGTATAGGAGCAGCAAGAGAATAAAGACCTCGATGTCACAACACTGTGCAATGGTACATACACAACATATTTCAACACATTTAAACTTAGACAATCTAGTTCAGGCAAAGGTCAGTGCTTAAGACCGTCCTCTGTTATTCATATTACATTTATAGGATCTAAATGGTAAATGGTCTCAACTTATATAGTACTTTTCCACCTACATTAGGCACTCAAAGCGCTTTACAGCAAGGAACCTCTCACCATTCATACACCAGTGTACGCAGACACTGGAAAGACAGCTTTTTTTTCTTACAATACAGTGGAATTGTGAATTGTCTTGAACAAGTAGACCTCGGGCAAGACACTCATTCTCTCAATGATAAGGAAATCTGATCTGACCTGGACTCAAATAACATGGTTCATGCTTTTTACTGGTACAAAAACATATTAAATAAAAAAAAAGAAGGCCTCGCCAGAT
The DNA here is from genome assembly GCA_021464625.1 of Proterorhinus semilunaris. NCBI lineage: Eukaryota > Metazoa > Chordata > Actinopteri > Gobiiformes > Gobiidae > Proterorhinus > Proterorhinus semilunaris. The sequence continues at coordinate 21,128,319 of CM038356.1, read as the reverse complement.
TTAGTCATTTTGTCCTTGGTTCATTAATGACACCTCAAAAAAATGATTTCTATCCCACTGCGTGAAGCTCTCTGATTTACCCGCACTCTACACAGCTCGCTAAAACACTCGCTCGGTGCTCTGTGTGTGTAGGGGGGAAAACATAGTGTCACGAGGTCAACCCATTTAGGAAATAAATGCTGGGAGAATGGGTTTTAATTTGGCCCTGTCACTGAGTTTAACATATAGACCTAACATAGATTTTAATTATGCTGCAATTATCAAGAAACAAAACTCACTGATACGCTCAACTTGTCATACTTAACTTTTCTGCTGTTGTGCTAATTGCTTTCCCTTCCACAACATATTACTGCGATTTATCAGGTTGAGTAACGCAGAAGAGTGGGTTTTTTTGTGGCGGGAGGATGGTCAGCGCTTATCTACAGCTGCACTGGTTCATGTTATATTAAAGTCTATTATTGTGTGGTATATGCGAAAATGAAGTGCAAAAAAATGCTTTAAATAACACGATCTTAGCACAGTTGGGCTGGTTTTATAGCTCAATGCATACAGTATTACCCCTGAATGAAGAAAGTATTTGTTCCTGTTAGGGATGAATGATTATGGAAGAATATGTAATTTCTAACTATTTTAAACACTTTAAAGACTCCCAGAAGCAACCTGAGATGCTGAATACAGCAGGAACTGCACACAAATACAAGAATCGCTTGCACTTCAAAACACGTAATGGTCTGAACTACAGGGTTTGCTTGTTCTATACCTAAAATACCCCACGGAGTCACTTTTTTTGTTTGTTTTCTGCAGGGGGCATTATATCACAGAAACAATATAATGCTTTTGGCTTTGGGATATGAAAAAATGTAGCCATTCAAATTGCAATTTGTATTCTGTTACAATTCAATCTTGACAGAGGTCTTATTTCTTTGTTTCTTTCTTTCTTCATTACAAAAGTATTTTATCTATTGCGGCAACACAATTGACTTTGTTTTTAAAGAAATGTGAAAATGGTTTGCTTTTTAGAGCACATACAGTATACTATATGGAAGAATAGGTTAAGGAACATTGCCACTGAGGCGCCTCATTCATGTTGACCTTATTTCAGGTGGAGAAACGAATGTGTGCCGCGTATGTACTATATTAAGTGTTCCCACAACAGAGTGGTAAATATTTGATGATCCTCTGGTCAGACATTTTGAGCACAAAGAACAGGCCACATGTCCCTGAGAAGCAATTAGCTTGATACAGAGTAATGATAAATTATTCCAGACCAACTGTTTCAAATGCTATTTTCACCATGACAATGTTCACAGCTTCAAGGGCCCAAGTTCACAGCAGTAATGAGGGAACATGTGGTAGTTGTATCTATTTTTATATGTACATTATATATAGCCCGAGTTCCCTTTGCACAAGTAATATCAAGGCTATTTATGCTGAATGATGGCTTTGTCATCTATTATTACGGCTGTCTCGGGATCCCCTGGTAGGAAGTGTGTGTGAATAGGTGGTCTGGGCATCTCGGCTCAAACTGCTGCCAAAGCGACCTGGCCTGGGACAAAGCGGAAGAAAATAGATGGCTGGAGACAAAACAGGAGTCCCATTACATGATGTTATTAGTTTTCTTGATTTTCTAATGCTAATCTATGTAGTGTTGTCTCTCTATCTGAGAGCTCAAAGTATTCAGACTCTACTGCAGAGCTCCCCATCATGACAGTTGTCCTGTTTTTGAACATCCATTTAAGTTTAGGCCTGTGGTAAAAATCAATTCATTGCCCAAAATACAGAAAGGTGCTGACTGAGTGTGAATTTCACGGAATGAAAAAAATAACCATAAGGATAGCAATAACAGCTCTATTAAATCCCTCCCTTTGGTATGAGCTGTATAGAGCCATATAACGGCAGTATGTGGCGGCAGTATGTGCAGCCATTACCTGTTGGCCACTGGTCGCTCCCTGATTTGGATGGTGCTCAGCTCCTGGTTGTTGGTGCTGGGCAGGCTGAAGCTGCTCTTCTTGCGGTGCCGTCGGGAGCAGCAGGAGCTGATGCCGTGTGGAGACGAAGAGATGGAGGAGGAGCGCGAGCCAGACTTGTTTATCATGCTAATCTCCATGCAGTTGGCCTGGAACGTCTGCTCATCCACAAACTCGTGATTCTGCAGCAGAGAGAGCGGCGCCAATGTGGGGTCAAGGGTGGCAAAGAGTATCGCAAAATGATGAAAATGCAATTTCAAATTTGGAAGAAACGGAATAGTTAACGATAGATTCAATCCAACAGATTTGTTTTTACGTCATCAGAATTAGAGCTTTGAATAAAAAAAACAGGGCCATAGACGCTACTTGTGACCAATGTGTGAAAAAATGCTTCTTTCTTCTTATTTTTTCTCGTGACAAAATTTCATAGCATTTTCTCAAATTAGTCCTGATGTGTCCTTCTTTGTCCCAGTACAGTTTGGTGGAGTTAAGACATTACCTGTTGTAATTCAACTTCCATGCCATTGCCATAATAGTTCTAAATATTGCCCATCAAGTTTTTTTCTTTGGGCTGTTTAACACAGTTATTGAACACTGAATGATTTTCTCATATTGTCAACGCTGCTCAGGAATCACCCCATTACATCTATAATGACTGCCTGTGCTAACTAATGAGTGAAGATGTTTCACACTGACAGCTAAACAGAGATTACAGCAAAATTGTTTAATAATTGCAAAATAATTCATCAAGGGGATCGAAATATATGGGGCCAGATGTCCATATTAAGAGCCATCTGCGAAAACATTCACCACTGTTATCCCTGTGACAAATGGGCTTGACTTGAAGGTCAGGCACAAATAGTGTATGTATACTTGTCCAGCAGGGGGCAGGGCAACACTGACTCAACCACATTACCACTTTATCTACAACGCTGCTGTGTGAGAGTACATAATGTATACTGGCATCTTGCATGAACCATGAAGTCTTTATGGAACTTGTTCCCAGAGCACCAGCTTCATATAGAGCAAAGGGATGAGATATGAGGAGCATGCTCTCTTGATTTAAAGTGTGCTCCCGTCTCTGTGCAGAGATCAGAGCAGCCAGTGTAAAACTCCTGTCACATTAACTCTCTTAGTTCCTGCTCAGCTGAATTATGGATAAGTTCAAATGAAGTGAGCTGGTTTGTTTGAAAGGATTAATGGTACAGGCTGGCAGAGTCATGTTATCTTTAGGATGTGGCTAGTGAGCAGACTAAAGATTCTCTAGCCCCGTTTGAAGCTATTTTTAAATAGCCCTACAAAGAAATAGGAACAGAGTATGTGCATGAATGAAAACTCAACTGTGTCATCAAAGTGCAGTTTGAGAAGCACAAGGTGCAGCTTTATGTTTTGAAACAATGTTTATTGGTTTATTGGAAGGTTTATACAATAAAGATGTTATTATGATAGTGCCTTTCCGAGAGTAAGAGAGTGCCTTACCGTGGTTTTCTCCAGGCAGTGGAGCAGGTGATGGTGTTGGCTCTCAAAAGGCGGGGTGGCAGGCTTTGCCACCAGGGACTGTGCTGCCTCCTTGGAGGCCTTGGGAAACACAAAAGATAAGTGCAGATGAGCAGGCCCAAGCCATCAAACACACACAGTGTCAGGCAACAGTTCAGTGATGTAGTGAAGAGAGGCGAGCGTAAAAAGTCGAGAATGCAGATCTGTAGCACGGCAGCCAATCTACTGAAAACCTAGTGATGTTTAAACACACATGTCGCTCTGTAATTGCCATTCTTTCATTCATTTAATGAGAAAGACCATAAATCAACTTAAACCGAAAGGAACTCAAAGTCAATGCACAGTAGTGGCACACCTGGACACAGATCAGACACTACACAGATTCAGACCACGGAAACATGACACGCTGATGGCTCTGGCGGCTCTGATGAAAGATGTAGTGTTAGTCTGACCTAAACCTGGATGCTCAAGAAATACATTCAAATCACATCAAAAACAGAGTTTAGAGGAGATGCAGGCTGAGCTCAGTGTCCTGTGAGCCTTTGGTTGGCTCCTTCCCCTCCAAACCCTGTTGGACAGACATGCAGCTGCTCATGAGTCTCCAGAAGACCTGTCCTGCTGTATGGTCAGAGAGAGAGTCTATGTCGATGCTGCAGCAGTGATGTAAGAGAGAACGACCACACTGAAGCACTGATGATGGCAGCCCCTGGGTTACAGCATGGGAAGCCCCCCACACCCCTTTGATGCATGAACCGAGCACAGCGGCATGCAAGCGTCAGCGAGGCCCCGGCCAGTACGCCCCCAGCCGCCGCCAGGCGCCGTTACCTCCAGTGAGTTGAGCAGCAGCCCATTTTGTTTGTAGCGCATATAGGCATTTGTGCCTCGAATCTTCACAGTGCGGATTCTAGCAAGCCGAGTTTTCTGTTTGAACAAACAGACCTCCGTTTTAGCCTCTTATGTTTGTCTGTCACTCTAATTGGCTCTGTCTCCTACTGGCAGCCTCTGTATTTAGCTGCAAACAACTATATACTTAATCTATGATTTAAAAATTCTTCCATAGCAAACACTTTTAGGAATAAATGCACATATTGCAATTTAAAAAATGCTGACACTGTAACCTGAAGATCAGTTGTTCAGTCATTGTCATTTCTGCACTTAAATCTCTCCCATTTAAATAATACACTCAAGTAAGTTTAACCCACCCGCACAGAGTTAGACACAAACACAATAAAAGATTATTATTCAGAGAGATAGTGTTTGGACTGTCATTCTGTTACCAGTTGATAAGACAGGACCAATAAGGAAAGGCAGATAAAGCAGAATACAGGCCTATATTAGCATAACAGAGACAGACAGTAGGCCAGTACCCTCTGGGCGCGGCGCTTCTCGGCCCGTTGGCTCTGGTGGTAGATGCGGCTAAAGTTGGACACAATGACAGGGACGGGCAGCGCGATGACCAGCACCCCACTCAGAGAGCAGATGGAGCCAAAGACCTTCCCCACAATGGTCTTAGGCACCATGTCGCCGTACCTGAAACACACAGCAAGTTGACATGAGCACAGGGAAAAGTGGCCCAAAAACCTTGATCACAACAAGCTTTTGTCAATTTAAACTATTTTTATATTTCTTAAAATAGCTGCATCATGACCTTGAATTATTGACTTCAAATATGAAGTGGCACGTTTGAAGTGGTTGAGAAATAAATAGGCCTCGTCTGATGTCTCTGGCCTACTTTCAACGGGCCATGATGATGCTCCTTTAAAAGAGTTTCATATATAATTACACACCTGCTGGCACAGGCTAATGCGTTCACATTGTGACAGCGCACACTACATTTCCCCCGTGACCTCTGTTAGGCAAACAGCTTGTGAGAGATCCACAAGCAGCATCACGTTGGCTAAAAGCAAAGGGGAGCAGTATGATCCTCACTCCAGGGAGAGGTTAAGACTGTGCTTCTCAGCCACTTTAGTGTTTTGTTCTCCATGCTACATCCTAATGGACCGTTAATATTGAATGCACAACCAAGTTACACGAAAAGAAGATAAAAGGATAGTACTTATTATGCCGTGCAGTGCATCATGGGAGTGAGGTTAAACACGAGGTATGTAAATGCTCCACTAGGTTAAACCGCACTGACTGATTAATAGTAGAACATATCAGTGTCAGGTGGGTCTGAATCATGGCCATTAAAGAGATGGATGTGTCTGTCTCTGAGACAGACCTGTCTCTGTGCCCACTCCAGTCAACCTGCTCAGCAAACTACTCAGACACACTAACAAAGAAAATGCCGCAGCAGAGCAGTGACATTTTACTTCCACAACAAGTGGCAATTATCATTTTACATTAAGATATAATTAGCATTAGCGCTCCTCTAAATCAATTAGGAGCTGCGGCACTGTACGCTACAGTATTTGTCTCTGTGTTTCCTTGGCTGGTCTGGGAAACGGAAATAACATGAGTGATGTTTTCTGCACATCTCTTTCACATCTGTACAGCACAGACCGCAGGCTGCAGGTGGAGATGAATGATCAGGACCTTAATGCGTAAATGACCTGAGAAGACCATTAGCACCGGAGAGGAAGATGAATTCAGGTGGAGGGGGACATCAACATTGCTCAGTGGCTGTGACAGCGGAGCGTCTCTCAACTCAGGCAGCCTAATGTGAATGTATGGCTACACGGGAGGCTGACTATTTCATAAATGAAGTTGTCTAATGCCCTGGGCCGTCTGCTGGAGTCATTAGCCTCAGGTTTCCATCACATTGGGTCCAACTTTGGACTGGGCCGAGCGCAGCACAGAGATGTAAAAGTGGACGTTTTAATATCACGCTTGATGAGTCTCCGTGTACAACAGTTTGCTTTCAACTTGAGAGATCTCACAGTGATGTCATTAGTTTCACAGTTCATTACAGGTCAGGTCATTTTCCTATGTAATCCCCAGCAAAGCCTGACTGCAGGTGTCAATTATAGAAGCAGCATGTAATGTTGAAAGCCTATTAAGAAATGCATAAGGAAAAGTGTGGGGAAATGATTGCACCTTGTGTCATACTCCAGCCAATAACCCGTATCAAATATGAATCTACCTAAGGATGACGGAAATGTGCAATATTCATAACCAAGGAAAATCTTTGTATATTTTACTTTTTAAGAGTGCAATGCAGAAAAAAAAAATGAAGAAAAAAAAAAATCTAAATAGTGAGTTAAACTTAAAAACAAAGACACTGAGCACAACTTGTACAATAATTTGTATTTGCTTGGGATTGTTACAATTATTGTAACATTGTTACAATAATTGTTTCTATTTGCAAAAATAATCCCAAGCTCTATTAGGATCTTTTTCGTACAAATTCAATTCTTTCTTGTATGGATGTTGCATGGTGGAGCGGTGTGAGGAAGTGGAAAATATTGATAACAAAATACATCTTCCCTGCTGTCGTTCAGTAAATAAGTATCTGACAACCCTGATACGATTACCATATGAGGAAAAATCAGTTGGGAATATAATGTGAGAATATGAACACATTCTTTGGGACTCCACATCTTCCCTTAGAGACATTTCTATTTAGTTTACGTCCCTTGCAATGCGTGTCTATAACATACAATAAAACTACACCGTATTTAGCCTTAATAAATGATAAACAATTCAGTAGTTAAGTGTGACTAGCACTTAATAACCACTTATCATCATTTATTAAGGTTAAATAAAGTGTAGTTATTATAAAGTGTTACCTGTAAGTAAAATGCAACCGTTTCGTTATTCTACCAAGAATTCAACAAATGTGGGCAAGTCATTATACTACATTAAACCAAATGAAACAAAAAAAACTAGGCCGTTATCCCAATAGGAGGAAAGGCAGTCTGATGGGGAGGAAGTCCGCAATGTAGTGTAGCAGCAACAATGTATTGCAGTCCTCCCTGGCTGCGGCGTCTTTTCAAAGCGCAGCGAGCAGGTGGAAAAAAAGAAAGCGGCAAAGCGCGCTCCGGAGAAAAGCACTAACAGTGATGGATTGTTCATAAGGGAGAGGCTGAGATACACAGGGCCCCAGAATGAAGGCAGAGGCAGGAATTAACAGCAGCCGCAGAGATTAAAGTAATGTTCCTCTCTTTGTTCTCTGTTGTCCGCCGGAGCAGGTATCCAGGTTTGTGGCGTTCGGACCTGACATGGGGGGGGGAGGAGAAACGCAAAGATGGATGACCAGATTTTTATCCGCCCCCACAGAGGAGGAAAAGACATGTCGGGATGACTGAGTATCAATTCCCCCCAATCCAGCGGCTTCACTTCTAACAGCGGCGCGTGTTAAATGGCGCTACAGCGGGATGACGCCACTGCAGCAGCACAGGGGCCCACCGCTGATGAGTCAAACGGGGGGGGGGGGGGGCACGAGCACCGCAGACAACGGGAAGGGGGTGGAAATGTCATGGTAAAGGGAACATTTGAATTGTTGAAGTGAGGAGTTGAGTGTCCCCGCCCGGCCAGGGATAATAGAGCGATCAAACATTCATGAGTTTCTGTGTCAACGTGCGGACGGCGATAGAAGGTTGACCTTAAGAGACACGGCACTGACATCACCAGCGGCAACAAGTGACTTAAGGGGAGAAGACTTTTCCGGGTCTGCTCTCTTAACATGCAAACTTTCATCTGGGGACAAATAAATAGTCTAACGATAAGGAGTTTTATTATTTCACTGAATCCGCTTTGCTCGAGATTTTTTATGAGGAAACAAGTCACTTCAAAAGAGGTATTTTTCTCACACGCTAGGGACATCTTCACTAAAACCAGCACTAACAGACACCAGATGTTTCAGTTTGATAGCCACCTTGACAATACTGTAAATTGTGCATTTTACAGATATCTCTACCGTATACTTTGTTGTTTAGAACGTGTAATATTGGTCAAAAACAGCTGAAACAAACATATCCAGTAGTTTTACTTTGGGATTTTCACACAGTCTCACCGTAAGCCCCTCCCTCCCCGGTGAGGAAAGCATGGATGCGAAGGACCTCGGGGATAGCATTTTGGGCGCTGTCATCAAGGTGTTAAGAATAGCAAGAAGATTTAGAGATTACTCAAAGACGTACGAGTGGGTTGAAAAACAGCTCCAGGTATGTTTTCGATCAGAACATTGTAATATGGTAAAAAGTGCAAAAAAAGTGCGCGGACGTCGAAATGCTCCTACGGTGTTATTACGCCTTACAATATAGTACCCCTTTTTATCCACTTCGAAAATCGACATGTTTAATTTTGTGTAACTACTCATGTAACCGTATTCAAATAGGGAAAACGTGGAAGAGCTTGGTCGCGTCTAACTTCACCCCCGTTTGGCCCCGTCGAGGAGAGGAGGAGAGGCTAAAGCAACATCTTTGGTCTTGTCGCGTGACTGAGCGCAAAGACCAGACGCATCAACATGTCTAAGCTCAGGTAAGAACATATGGAAAAACGGTGGCCTGTTCCTTTAAGGGCTTCCAGTTGGTCTTTCAAGAAGGATTTTTAGCTTGATTTATTGCCATTTACTGTGGATCCCCCCCAAAAAAGGTAATATATATACAGTGCCTTGCGAAAGTTCTAATACACCTTGAACTTTTGCACATTCATGTTTACAACCCTAAACATAAAGATTTTATGGAAAAAAAAATTGAAAACCAAAAAGTGGGGCGTGCACAAGTATTCATACAGCATGAAATAATACTTTGTGGAACCTCTTTTGCTGAATTAACAGGAGCAAGTCCTCTGGGGTTTGACTCTACAAGGTTTGCACATCTAGAGACTGACATTTTAGCCCATTCCTCTTTACAAAACAACTCAAGCTCTGTCAAATTAGAAAGAGAGCGTTTGTGAACAGTTTTCAGGTCTTTCCACAGATTGTCAATAGGATTTAGGTCAGGACTTTGACTGGGCCATTCTAACACATTAATATGTTTGTTTTTAAACCTTTCTATTGTAGATTTAGCTTTGTGTTTAGGGTCATTGTCCTGCTGGAAGGTGAATCTCCCCAGCCTCAATTTTCTTGCTGACTCCAGCAGGTTTTCCTCCAAAATGTCTCTGTATTTGGCTTCATCCATCTTCCCAACTATTCTTACAATCTTCCCAGTCCCCGCTGAGGAAAAGCAGCCCCATAGCATGATGCTCCCCCACCATATTTGACACTGGGGATGGTGCACTCAGGACGATGAGCAGTGTTAGGTTTGTGCCATACATAACGTTTTGCATTTGGGCCAAAAAGTTCAATTTTTGTCTCCTCTGACCAAAGCACCTTCTTCCACATGGCAGCTGTGTCCTCCATATGACTTCTAGCAAACTTCAAACAGGATTTCTCATGGCCTCCTTTCAATAATGGATTTCTTCTTGCCACTTGTCCATGAAGGCCAGATTTGTGTAGAGTATGACTTATAGTTGTCCCATGTACAGATTCCCCCAGCTCAGCGGCAGTACGTCGCAGCTCCTCCAGGTTTATCTTGGGGCACTTGGTTACATTTCTGACCAGTGCTCTCCTTGTTCGGTCTGTTAGTTTAGGTGGACGCCCGTGTCTTGGTAAGTTTGCAGTGGTGCTATACTCTTTCCATTTCTGAATGATGGATTGAACAGTGCTCCATGAGATGTTCAAAACTTGGTAAATCTTTGTATAACTTAACGCTGCTTTAAACTTCTCCACAGCTTTATTCCTGACCTCTCTGGTGAGCTCCTTGACCTTCATGATGTTGTTTAGTGACCAATACACTGACCATAGCTCTGAGGCCCTCACAGAACAGCTGGAATTATACTGAGAGTAGATTACACACAGGTGGCCTCTATTTAATGGTTAGGGCAAGGTGTGAATTAGGAATGTTATAAAGGCAATTTAATGCACTCAGAAAAATGCTGTATGAATATTTATGCACTTTTCACTTTTCTATTTTTTGAAAAATAACAGAATAATGTATCATTGTACTTTCACTTCACAGTTGTAAAAAAATAAAAATAAAATCTTTATGTTTAGGTTGGTAAACATGACAAAATGCGCAAAAGTTCAAAGTGTATTATTCCTAATTATGTATTAGTACTTTTGCAAGGCACCGTGTATATATTTTCTGCTTAAAGCCAACACTGATCAGAACAATACACGTTTTACAACCTTTAAAAACCGACCGGCAGCGAGGATACCAAAGTGTGCAGCTTTGTTTTGATTTGAAAAGCACACTTTAAAAATGTTGTTACATGCCATTTCACTACACAATGAGAAATGTCAAGAGGAATGAGTGGAAACCGGTTGTGAGAGGGCAGAGGGAAAACAATGCTTGTTGATGGTGCATGTGCGAAAATACTTGATTTAAAAAAAAGAAACATATTTTTTTAAATGAAGAAAATGTAGAACTGCCAAGGCACTTGTCCAACACGGCAGAGATATAGCACCGAGAGCAGGAGAGGTGAGCAGGGCCACTCCTCACCACATATATCCAACACATATACCCACTGCTCACCACAAGCGCAACTCCCATTTCCCCAGCAACCCTTTCATTCATCATTTCTGTTCTCTTATCTTCCCTTCCTGTTCATCTCTAAAGATCAACCTCTACAAGGAAAAGCTGCTCTCTCTGCTGCAGAAACGGAGCCCTCACCCCGCGTCTCATCTCACCCACGAACCAAGCCATCATCCGCTAATCATCCTATCGCTCTCCCAGTGTCTCAATAACCTGTTCCCGTTCCCCACTCAATAAATGTTTCTAATCTAAATGTGCGAGTGAATCCACCGAGTCACAAAATCCTTTTATATCACGGTGCAAAAGAGTCGGCTAAACTTGGGCTGCTCCAAGTTTAGTGCGCGTCAAGTTACCTCAAAATGGTAAATAATCAACAACAAACACTCACTCTGGCGGAGCAATGCCGGTGTGCGCAAAGAAAAGGAGAGAAAGGAAGCAAAAAAAAACGCCTGTAATTTGACATCTAGTTAAAGCGATCCTCCTTCCTAAAAAAGCAATCTTGTTCCTTGATTGTCTTCCAGGACGCAGTGTGTGAAATCTGACTGCCATCTGGTAAGTGTGAAGAGAGAGGGGAACAAACGCGGGCAAAAGAACAGGACATATCTGGATGACTTCACGCATACGTCATTTGTTTTTCTGTCCGCGGTTGGAGGCCGGGTCTCTCTGTGTGCGGGTACAGCGAGTACGATACATCGAGACCGACTTTACATACGCTCCCCGGCCACATTATTAGGAACACTCTCAAAGTGCAGATCGTGGTTGGAACGAGTGGCAAATTCTCCCATCGGAAGCAAAGGAGGTTTAAAATGGTCCTAAAAGCTTCTCGACGCTCGCTTGCCCAATGCCTTGGTAATCGAGTGCGCTTTAAAACGCTCTGCTTGAGGTAAAGGGTTTGATCTGCCATATAGCCCCACTGTTTACCCCATAAGACACTTCCACTCATTAACCTAACTATTGTCTTAAACTGGGACGAAACTCTGCATCGGCATTGGTTTACTTACGCCTCATTTGCCGTAACGATTGTGTAAAGGAGGCGGTTGAAAGTTCATTTTCACCACTAGTCGCTCGCTAAATGTTTTCTCGTCTGGGAGGCCAGCTTTACTTTGCACATCAGCAGTTTTAGACCGATCCACGCTTTGCTGTTACCCGACTGTGGACTTAAGCGTGAGACTTTAGCTCTGATGTTAGAGTCCGTTTTCATCCCGCCGCACAACTGGATATGTTTTACGGTGCATTTGAAAGTATTTGTATTAGCATTTAGACAAAGCCTACCAATAAAGTGACCAGTAGATATAAAGCGCACACATTTATATGGTAAAACAGCCTTCTGCGGTGCATTCAGGGCGTGATTGAAGTGGGATCTTTAAACGTTTGGCAGCAGACAGAACCTGAACGAGTCTCTCTCTTGAGGGGGAACAGGTTGAGGTTTCAAATGTAATCACAAAGATCTAAACCAGGACCCGCTGTCTCGCTCGCTCACATGCCAGTTGTGATTACGGCCAGCAGCTTAGCAGTGCTGACTACTGGGATCCAAGAGGGATTGTATAGCTGAGGATGCTATGCTGATGTTCTGAGCCTGACAACCCAGGGCAACTGTCGGGAGTTTGATCGTGAAAGTGCCGTTTTTCTCCGGCACAACGAGGAAAGTAAAATAGGCTATTTTTATGATATAGCAGCGCGAGTGGTTGTGAATGAAATGAAAAGGTTTTGGCACAGAATACCTATTAGACGGCGTGAGTTCTAGTAATAGTATCCATTTCGGAGAATCAGGATGACAGTGGTGCACTTAAATTTGCATATCTTTCTGATAGTTTTGTACATTCAGGGTTTTGCAACTGCCCATTATAATGCAACAGTATTTACATCTACCATAACATAAGACTAAAAAGATGAGCGCAAAATCTGTGATTGGGACAATGGTACTTGCTTCAACTGTTTACACTACCAAGCGGCATTGTGACATTTGGTCAAGATATTGACGCACTCAATGGGCCGGATCTTGTGCCTGGCGCAAGGACAGCGCTAACTCTAAACACTATGGTTATCTTCCATATGGCGCGGCTGTGATAGGGCGTCGCTTATAAAAAGAGAAGAGGTCAACTGAGGCGTGGTTTATTACAAGCAACACTGAGAGTGGTGCTCTGACACCAGCCACACATTCATTCCCTCGCTGCCTTGTGTTCTTCCTTAAGCATTATAGGCTCTCACTGGTTAAACTAAAAACTTGATTAACCCCGTCATGAGCGAAACAATGTTCATGTCCCGAGAGAAAGCCGGTCCCGCTGTGGCGTGGATTAGAGGCCGACTGATATGGGTTTTTCTAAGGCCAATGCCGATATTTTGGGACGTTATTAGGCCAATGCCAATGCCGAGGCCTTGGGAGTTGTGGGAGGACTCGTTTTAAAGCCCTGACTTTGCTCTTTCCCATGCAAAAAACGGGGAATATCTTTTTTTTCCGGCGCTAGATCAGCCGATAGCCGAATAGCTGATATTGTAAAATCTCCAAATATCGGCCTCCAGCGTGGATCGGCACTCGCTCGGCTATAATTGTGTTTTGCGCGACCAAAACAAAAGCACAAGTTCACCCCCACTCCCCCACAACCCCTCTCCCTCCCCCTCGCCCCGTCCCACCAGACTCCGCTGGTGGGAGGAAAAAGGCTGTTGTGAATAATATCGTCATTGGCCACGGGTCTTTCTCCACCCCACGTACTTCCCACTTTAATACGCCAAGTCTCAGAGCTGCAAGATCTCAAAGTGCGCTCCTACTAAGCGCAAAATGTTACGCTATAGTCTACGTCTAGAAACACAAGATCGGGCCCAATGACTCAATGAACAAAAGTCACAACGGACTTTCAGTTCAACTCAACATGATCCTATGGAGAACACTTAGGCTGGCGTCTGTGAGGGCTATTCCGTTAACACTGTGTCATGGTTAAGTTATTTAATCTTGGTTTGAATAAAAAAAGCCCTTTGATATTGTCGGTAGAAAGCGATGAAAAGAAACTAATTTGATTAAAATCCAAGCATTTTGATTCAGCTGATCAGACGATAGATTAATGAGGCCTCTGTCCTATCACCGCACCATCTCTGCCATTCGCCTCCTGCTGATAATTACTGGGGTGCATGCAATCACATGATCTCACTCTCGAAATTAATATCCAATTCCACCATTTGTTTTCCTTCTATTGAGACTGATTCAACTTTACATCCCTCTGCCTGTTGGTATCTGCAGGGAGAATCTTTTTCAGAGTGTACTATATTGTGTGTGGCAGAATCGCTTGCAAAAAAAAGGACACTTTGTTGAGGAAAACCGTCAAGGTCGGACACTTTGAAATGACAGCGATTACCATTTTTTATCATCTCAAAAAGGAGATATGAATGGTGCCCGCTCAGTGCCGACATGCCTGGGCTGCTGTTTGATAACTGGGTGAATGGCTGATTCTCTTTTTGACCTTCAGCAAACATCCCGGTGCACGCAGCGCTCTGTATCACTGCTTCCCGGGGTAATTGACACGCTCCTTTCACAGTCCACCAGCTGCACAAGACTCCCCACCCTCAAGACACATTTTTTTTTTTGCCGAAATATCTGTCAATTATCCTCAAACTCCGGTCTTGTCACTGACTGCACCAGTCACAAAGGAAAGGGACCAACGGGACAGCCGCAAGATCAAGACAGGAGCCTATTTTCTTGGATCCGCTCAAAGGCCCAGTCACCTTGTTATTATGCCACAAGTCTGCACCTTCAGGAATAGACGGGCTAATTTTAGTATGGCTGCCAGCTCTGGATTAATACAAATCTTTTCTGCCAATTATTAAATATTACTGGGTGGTTTAAGGTTAGGTTTCAAATCCAATCCAGGTTAAGGTCCATTTTATGACTTACTGTACTGTATTAAGACACTTGTAGACGCCCTATGTGGTCCTTTGTGGACAATATTGCTATGTTTACATAATGGAGTAACAATAAGCGTATTTGAATAAATAAGCGAATTTGAATAAAATGACCAGTTTTTGAATCAGTGGGTTCAATTAAACCAAACCAAATGGAGTAAGTTATTGAAATAAAGAAATGGTGTAAAATTGCTTAGCCAAGGGACTAAAATCTTAACTTTAAGATCGTCTATTCAGGAGTAGATGCCCTCTGCATTTAGCCTTTTATTTCATATTATAATGTGAAATATTTCACCATAGGTGACCCAGCCGGAGGTGGCACTTTCATTTTTGAACCCATTGTACAACATCACTGATTTTTGGACATAACTTTGAAACAGAAAGTGATAGAGACTTGCTCCCCTCCCTCGTCCTTCTATGCCGTTGCAGTGAAAATGTGTAAATTTACTTCAGAAGTAGAGGTTCCTCCTCCAATATAGATCAACACAGAAGTATACAGTAAATAGCTTTTTATAAATTAGGGCTGGCCCTGGGTGAAAGTATTTGTTTGTGCAAGCTCTCAGTCGAACAGAAGTTAAGGGTAGAAAAGGCTTGGTCAGCAATTAATGATTTCTTAGCAGCACGTTCAGTTCCTGACAATAGACCGTTAATGAGCAGATACCAGATCAGAGTTATTGATACTGTTTGCACTCACTAAAATACAGAGGCTTTAGAACAACTTGAGGGTAGCTTTTTAGAATAAATATGCATGGAACCAACAACAAGCTACCCCCCACTAAAACATATTGGGTTCAGCCTGCTGCCAAGAGATCATTAATTGCTAACAAAGTCTCTTGAGGTGAGGGTAAGAGGTGAAACATTCACACCACTAAAACAATCCAGTACAGATGGCGGCTTGAGAGCCTTTCCTATAATTGTTATATGTGCTTTCAAATAAAATTCATTAACCTGTTAAAGCACTGAAATATTTGTTTTTGTCTCAGAGCTTGGATCTTGGCGTTTGGTGCACATTGAGCCCAACCCACTCTGAGTCACTGTGATTTACACTTTAGGCCAGACACCGTGAGTGACAGTAACATGAAGCTAAAACATGACGCTACAAGTGTGATATTTGTTATAAACAAAAAGGCTGAGGCCTCATGGTCTTTAGCCCGACAGGTGAAGAAAGTATGTCATGGAGCTTCTGCGTCAGACAGTTATTTCATATTTCTGCAGAATGAAAGATTGAATATCAAGTATCTTAGTCACTAGCGCAGTTAAGATGTTGCTTAAGAAGCTCATGAGGTTCTTTTCTTTGACACCAGTTACTATAGTAACTGTTGTCTCCACAGTAAAGGTAGATCTATCACAGTCCTGTCCACATCTGTCATGGTCCACCATGAGTCACCATGACTCAGAGGAACTGGGACACACATTACCGACAGCAGGTAATATACAGTACATAGATATTTCTTCAACATTCTTATGCATCAATCATGTGTTTGTTTTTTTAATTGTAATAATAATTTGCACCAGATTTTATTTTTTTTACCACATATTTGAAAGTGAGAATAGGATTTAATGTGGAGAAGTCTGAAGTTCTGTCTAAAGCAGAACCTCCATGACTTCCCTCTTTACTTCTCTTCAGTCTGTGACTGAAGTGAAGCCTCATCCTTTTTACTGGAAAAAAAAAGACCACACTGTATTTAGCTTCATGTTACTGTCACTCATGGTTTCTCAAGTCTAACTCTGAAGAAAGTCCATTCACATTTACACTAAGAAGGCTGGAAGGGCGCCTCCTGGTGTCACCTTGCATCCAAATGCCCAGACCATACAGCGGTTCCTATAAGGACTCAGGTATGTTAAGGTGTTAAATCCAGATTCTACACACAAAACTACAGAACCTCTTAACACTCACCAGGTCCAAAAAGGGAATTTTGGACGCCTCATGTTCAACACATTAAAAAATCTTCTCATCTCGACAGATGTGATAAAGGCACGCTGACCAAGCGTGGAGCAATGTCAAGAAGCAAACGGAGCCTATCTCCACCACAACACGCCGCTCCGTCCCTTCTCCACCAGGCAGAGAGCGCGCACAGTATCCATCCCAGCTGACAGTTAAATAATAGATGTACCAAAAAAAAATTTAATTTCACTCCTGAACTCCATCATGCCCACACAACTACGAATCCAAGAAAATGGATTGTGCCGCATGTGTGTGTAGCGAAGGCATAAGGACATGAGTGACAAGAAAGAGATACATTTTCGGGCGCGTTTTTTTACATTTTATTTCCTTTTCTTCTTTTTTTTCAAGTGAGGAGCGCATGATTTATGGGCCGCCATGAGCCAGGACTTGGGGGTGGTTATGTCACATTAAGAACCATCGTAAAAATGTTGTTGTTGAAAAACAAGAGAGGGAAAACTATAGTATCTGTCTTTCCGCACGCCGGCTGAATTTGTGAGTTTGATGAGAGAAAGAAAAACACGAGGCAGCGCTGCATAGGTAATGGCGGTTGAAGAAAGGACCAACCAACTCGACCTTGTACTTATCTATGCTAACTGCAGGCGAAATGTGTTGTTTTTTTGTGTGTTTTTTTCCTGTTATTTTGCTACGAGTGCTAAAATATTAATCAGATTTTGTTTTAGCCTGGGCTGTTACTGACGGCTATCAAAAAAAAAAGAAGCTGCAATGATTTTTCAGCGCCGCACCACAGCCTGAGTGTGAACCACTGCAATGCACTCCAGAGGGAACTGTGGAAAACATAAAACGCAACAAAGAGAAATAAATTACAGAAATGCACTTGCAAGAGCAGTGCTAAAAAACAGGGGTCCAATTCTATGCCCTGGACCACGATATTCCTACGTCGCACCATGATGAAGCGATCACAATTTGGTATGCAAAAAGAAGTTAAGATCTTTCTCTGAATTTCAAAGCAGTGCACACTATTCCCGAAAACTCAGCCTGTCAGTCAGTCCATGGGCGTTGTAGCTCCCTCCTTCACTGTTCACTTTTTACCACTGCGTTTTTGAGGTGTTCCTTGCAGGGAAGAAGGGTGTAAAGAAAGTGGACGCCCCAGGACAATTACCCATCTGCTGCTTCACTGTCGACTGTTAGATATTTTCCATCTGCCTGCCGGTATAATTTTCTATCATTGTTGATTTTCAAACTGTATTATTTTTTTATTATTATTATTATTTTGGTATAACTGGGTCATCAGTCACACGCCATGACAGAAAACATGGCTGCCAATCTTTCTTTCCGGCAACCTCATACTACCACATTCAAACAGCCACGATGATAGTATTTTGTTGCCGGTAAGAAGAGTATTTTCATGTCAGTATGTGTAATATCTTCACCCACGCCTCGAGTTCGGCATTACCCAAATCTAAAAGCTTCATTAAAAAAGTGTCAAAATTGCTATGAAAATGAGGATGAAAAGGTAAACAAAAAAGCAGCAACCAAAAATGTGATTAAAAAAAACTGACGAAAACGCGCCAAAAAAAAAACGTTAAAAAAAGTGAAAACACCACAAAAAAAAACAGACAAAAACGCTTAAAAAATGTGATAAAAACACAGCGACAACGCTGACATAAAAGTTAGTTTTGCGGGTCTTAGCTTTCAAATGAAGCTTTTACATTTGAGTAAAGTCATGTTGTCATTTATTCTGCTTCTCCTTCTCCACCTTCCTCATTGAAAACGCCAGCCAACCCTTTGATATACGTCATACGGAGAGGTTCACGCAGCTCCATTCCTCGCGCAAATTAGCATGTTTGTCTAATGTTTCCCAAAGGTACATTTTTGCACTGCTGCTCAGGTCGCCCTCTGCTGGCATTATGCCAGCAGAGGGCGACCTGTATACCAAGCGCTATTTTCCGGACACATACAGTACACTTCTTCAACCAAGAAATACTGATGCGCGTGTTAGGCGTATAAAGTGGTAGGTGTTTGTAAAAGCCTGAATAAAACGTAATAATAACCTATCAACTGTATTTTTTCATCTTAACAAAAACTTGTACACAGTATATTGTACATCTCCCATGGCGTTTGAGTGGAAACAGGAATCCTGATTTTGTTCTTGTTTTGTTTTTACTGGCGGCTATTATGAAGAAGAAAAGCTACGATTTTCCAGCACAGCGCCGGAGAGTGTCAAAACTGCTGCAGTGCACTCCAGTGGGAACTGCAAGCCACGAGAATCCCAGCTCACAATAAATGAACATGATCTCCAACAAGATCCCCAAACGCCTTGCCCCCAGTATCCCAATACGGTCCTGGGGCACGACACGGAAGAAGCGCCGGGCCAGCCATCGGACATCCAAAGACCGGCGGGATTAGGGGGTGTGTGGGCTGATAGGGCAGGCTCTGATGCTATCCCTCAGATATACATCATCATAGAGGGGACATCCCACAGGCCTCGGGATTAGCCTGCTGGATTTGCACTGCAGGTGATAAGAAGAAGAGAGGGGAAGAGAGGCCTGGCAGAACTACACAAACGTAATGCGGGGGAGATGGGGAAGCGGAGATAGCGGGGGAGCCGGAGGAGCGCGTCGCCCGCTGGATAATGTCTGTGGCAGGGGGGAAAAACAGTGGCGGGGAATGAGTAAGTGAACAATAGCTGGGGGGGGGGGGGGGGGGACTTTGTAGATAGGTGCTCATCACAATGTTGTTGTGTAGGAAAGGATGCGGTGTGCCTTTTCACAACCCAGAGCGAGTTACACTTTTGAAAGGCAAAGTCAAGGTTATAGTGTTAGATAGCATTGTGAACGAGTACATCAGCAGGTGTTAATGATAAGAGCAGCCGGATACTGATAACTTTGCTTAATAAACAGTTCCAGTTCAAGACAAGTTTGTGCCAACAATGTTATTCGGCGGGTGAACAGCAGGGTCCACCAAACCAAGTAAAAAGTAATCAAATAACTTAACAAGTATTCCCTGTTCTTACTATTTATTTTAAAGCTGCCGGTAGTTGCATTGGTAAATTGCCAAACTAGTATTGCAAACTTCTGGTAAAGCTATTAGACATTTACATAGTCTAAGTCCAGCACACATTTTATTCATTGCATAGTTTTATTGACTTATAAGCTATTAAACAACAGTGGAGGGAACAATAACTATAGGGCTTTTTTTGCTAGTAAAACGAAGTCAAAATGTGTGATCTTTTTATCCAGATCTCGCTGAGATCACGTGTGAACGGCAACGGTGCAGCCAAGGTTAGCGCTAGCATGCGTGCCGACATGCCTGTCACTGGTAATGCATTGTAAATGAAGACTTTGTGATGCCGCAGTGTCAGTGCTGGCTTTGATCTCCCGCCTCAACATTTACTCTGGAGTCTCCGTGAGCTACACACACTGCCAGTAAAGAGCCAGGGAGAAATTCCTCCGTTTGGAGCCATGCAGACGGCGCTAAACCATATGGAATTATCTACACATATAGCTCTGGCAAAGGCACCTCAGCCGGCTCTCTCCCCTTCATATCAAACATGTATTCCCTGTGCCCCCCAAATCCAGGCTTAAACCTCACCCCCAGAACGCCGGCGCGGCTAGTTATCACGGCGGCGGCTCTGACATTAGCATGCACGCCCTCGCTCATTTGGGAGATCTTCTTAAGAGTCAGGGATGATAAAAAAAGACAAAAGAAAAAGGCTTTGGTCTCGCAGCCGTGACTTTGACTCACCCTTTATTTCTGTGGACCTGCTCGGGGTCCAACTATGAGCTGGAGATGAAACGCCTCATTCCCCTTTTCTCTTTACCCTCCTATTCTATTACCATGCGGCGCTCCGGCAGCCTGCTTGACATTTTTCTTTTCTTCTGCTCCTCACCCGCTCCCTCAGCCCACACCTGCTGACACTTGAGAAACAACTGCTGTCCTATGCAAAAAAGAACAGCTTTTTGCCGCCGTTATGGGCCAAGTCACCTCCACTTTAGCCCGTCCTCCTCGCGATCGCTACCAATACCTTGTGGCGATGCCTTTTAATTATCAGATGAATGGCTTCTCAGCATTAATACAAGTTTTATGAGGGTTAAGTGTCCACATAAAATTGCCTGCTCTGTCCCTGGAAGATGCACAAATGTGAGGGGAATATTTTAGAATAACTCAATACTATCAAGCAGTAATTAAGAAACTATTAATATGTCTTTTAGCCTTTATAGCTTTCCCTTTTAGAGCCTGTCGTAGCTGTTGCTCTTGTGCCGGGATTAGCATGTAGATTCCACTTAGCTTTTACATTGGTAACCGCTCAAAACCTAAACCACTCATTTAAAACGAAGAGGGATATATGTTTGGTGTAACTTGAAACAATGATCATTGGTGTTAATTTGAATTGATCATGTAGCACCTGCTAAGCTTGTAGTTAAACATCCGCCAACATGATCTGGAATACATGTGATTTCCGCAACAGATAAATGGTATTCCATTCTTCTCTCAAATGCTCCCGACGTGTTTAACCTCTTAACCTCCACATTAACCGAGTGCCTTTTCTCCAGTTTGGCTTTATCTAAAAGTTTCTCGACTGGAGCTAACAGCCTAAGAGTAACGCCTCATTTGAAAGCTAAGACCTACAAAACTGATCTAAACAGATCTTTTCCCCGCCGCGTTGTGGTCACTTTTTTCCCCTTTCTTTTTCATCTCATTTTTGCCACTAGTTTGTTGAGTTTTTGTCCCTTTTCTGCTGCACTTTCATCGGTGTTTTGTCACATTCTTGTTGTTCTCTATAGTAGATTTTTTGTGACTTTTTAAATTGCGTTTTTGTCACATTTTTGCCACTTTTTTGTCGCGGTTTCATCCTTCTCGTTTTCTTCTCATTTTCCTCGCCATTTCGTAGCCAACTTTTAGATTTGGGTAATGCCAAACTGGGGATAATGCACTCGGTTCAGGCGGAGTTTAAAGAGGTTAAAATGTACAGTGCACGAAGGAAAGGAACTAAATTTGAACACATATTGTAAATCCAATCACTTATCAGAAAAAAAACTATAATTACAGTAGACATATTTCCAAAATGGCTGACTAACTATAACACCGGTGCTGGCTTTTTTCCTGAGTCGCCCCAGTGTGTGAAGTGGGAAGTGTTGGCCTATGATGGTGGTGCTAAGCCATTGCTAAAGGGAATTGAGCGCTGCTAATTTCTCTTTCTCTGTTTACATTCTGACCCGTCCTCCTTACATTGCGCTGGGAAGCTGGAGGTCTAAATATATATTCCCACTCCGTCGGTGTAATACTTTGATAATGCAATTACACTGCTCGGTGGCTCAATTGGCAGGGCAGGGGGGGGACATGAAAGAGAGGTTGGGAGCACGGAGAAGTGCTGCGCTATATGGATTATAGACGACGAACGTGATAGTAAAAATGAAGTCATCAGACGCTCGAAAGCTTATGCTAATCATCTAATTTCATATTCATCATAGGTTAATCGCTGAGCACTTGAGCCGTGGCATTTGCTCGAACACAGAGCCTTTTTGGTTGAGCAAGCAGTCACCTCCCCCCTCTGAGGTGCCAAGGCCGATGGTGAGGTCATAGGTGAGATCAGAAGACCTTTCCATCTTGATTACAAATACAATAGGACTATAGGAGATATGCATGCTGAAATGACATTAAATGCATGTGGCTTAATTTAAAACGAGCATCAATTCTCAAACTGCTCAAACAAAGAGAAAAGAGAGAAATAAAGAAAAAGTCAAATGTTGAAAGAAAAATCCTTATATGGAGCCAATAAAAGTAACCATCTCTGGACTGGCCCATTGGTTCATGTTTGGAACAGTTGAGGCAGGAAAACAAAGAGCAGAAAAATCTAAACTTTCTATAATGATTTCAAAACTACTTCAACAAATGCTTAATTCTACCCAATAAAGATACAAAGACATGGAAAGGAGCAAAGTACTTTAACAATCCATTAATATATAAGCAACAAAGAACGCTAACATGATGCTTCATAGTCCCCCAGAGGAAATATGATGCTTCATGATAGAATCACGCTACATGCTAACGCTGGCTACGACTGAGGGTTGTTTTTTTTCGCTTCTACTGAACAATCTGCTGTGACAAAACATCCATGTGGGCTCGATTTAGACTTGACTTTATTTGTGTGTGATAAATAAGTTTATATTCTGCCAGAAAACGGCCTAAAAAGAGTGAATATTTGTGTTTTGAGTGTATCTATAGCTTACCTTATCTTAAAGCAGAACTAAGTAACCCCTGCCCCTAGAGATCGTAAGCACCACTGCAGGTGTCATAGCATGTTGTGTTTTTTTACTCATTAATTATCCATGTGAGTAAATACTGCGCTGACAGAAAAGACAAACCAAGAGAGGGATATTGTACATCCAATTACACAATGGAGATATTTTCACTCAAACTTGCTTGTAAATACTGTTTAAGTGGCGCTAGCCCGCAGTTAGCTTTGCCCGTTAGCCTGTTATCATCTTCTTCGTGATTAATGTCAATGTCAATGTCAATGTCAATTTTATTTATAAAAGCACATTTAAAAACAACCTCAGTTGACCAAAGTGCTGTACAAGTACAGTAACAATATGTACAATATACACAATAAAACTTAAGCACAGGTAATATAAAAGGCACAAACTGTATCCCGTCTACATAGAACCGAAGGCCAAAGCAAAAAGGTGAGTTTTTAATTTGGTTTTAAACTCCTCTACAGACTGAGCCGAGCGTACATGTGGGGGAAGGCTGTTCCAAAGTTTAGGGGCCGCCCCTGAGAAGGCTCGGTCACCTCTGGACACACGCTTTGATTTAAGAACAGACAAAAGGAGCTGGTCCGCAGACCTCAGAGCTCTGGAAGGACAGTAGAGCTGCAGCAGCTCTGACAAAGACTTAGGTGCCAGCGAATTAAGGCATTTAAAAACAATCAGCAGATTTTTTTATTTTATTAGATTAATGTGTATTGGGCCTCCGACCCCGAGGCAGGGAAGTTGCAATTGTGGTTTGATGGCCAGAGACACCAGGGGCAGATGAAAGACCCCCCAATCATCCCATCAACAGTTGTATTACCCCCAGAGGGACTACGAAAAGGATTTATTAAGGTAAACAAGTTACTTAGTTCTTCTCGAAGTTTGCAGTTTAGATTGTGATTCTGTTTAAAAAATAAATAAATATCGGTTATCATAAATTCAATTGGCTCTGATAAAACGTTTAATTAGACAGTTATGACGATTGCATCCCGTTTGTATTCACACTTTAAAGCAGATTACAGCTGATTCCTTCACATAGCTGTGTAGTCGTCTCTCTGAACAAAATCCAAACACTGCGCGCACTGTGCACATAACTGCCTGCACCAACGCTTAAAGACTATTGACCGGGCGAGATTTAAGAGTGACCCGGTGACCTCTGCGGCGCTCTCGGGTGATGGAGAGGAACCAGAGATGGCGTAAGGCCTGAGTTGTTTCGATGTGCGCAGTGAAAACGGGGATTGGGTCCAGGAGCCTCATCACCCTGACAGCAGATTAGTGCTCAGCGGCGCCACGGCAGACGGTGCGAGATTAACTTTGATGTGCGATTCCACACCGAGCAGCCGCTGGATATCTGCTCCCCTCCACCAAATAGCCCCTTAACTGGGAGTCTACAATGTGTGAATGTGCAAGCTGCTCTATCGGGGGGAAATCTGCCTCTCTCTGCAGCACAAAACCAAGGCGCCGTCGCATGTCGAAGCTAAATGTGGTTCGGTAATACCCCAATAAAAAAGACAGAGATGATTAGGTCTTATCTTTTTAATGAGCTTAATCAACTTAAGCGTAAAAATAAAAGCAGTAGCCTCCTCATTTCTGTTGCATTTAGATCTCGCAGAGATACAGGAGATAGCAAAGCAGCGCTCACTATTTTGCAAAATTGGAATTGGCGATAAAAGCTAAATGGGGATGGGTGAAGTCGCTAGTAACAAAAATAGGGCAGAATAATTTCCAAGAAAAACAAACATTAGCTTTCTGCAGTTTACACAGTCTCCTTGTTCCTTGTAACATTTCCCTTTCCACAGCAAAAAAAAAAAAAACCTTTCTCCTAATCTGCAGAAATGTGCCTATTTAAGCAAATTTTTACCTCTGCTCTACCCAATGCTTTATTGATATCTGAATCTGAGCCCCAAACAATGCCCTGAGTGTCACAATTATTCGGAGTCGAATCAAAATTACTAGGGTATTGTAATGGTTGTAATGTAATGTAATGTCCACTGAAAACAAAACAAAATCTGCCTGTATGAAGTCATGATTGTGCCAACACTGAAGTTTAGACCACGGTTATTGGATTCGTTTAGCCGCTTATATTCAGGTTCCATCTCATCTGAAGTTATTAATGTAGTGCACACAATGACCTGAATGCTGAGGTAATAATAACAAATGCAAAAAAAAAAAAATCAAAATTAAAATGAATGTCATTAGTCAGCTCATAGTCACAGATGGCATCTTTAGGAACGTTTGTAAGTGGTCACGTTTGAGGGGGTAAATAAAGAGGAAAAATAATACTCCACAACTAATGGAACAAATGCTGAAATATGGATGTATTTTCTACAAAACAAAGATGCCGAGACACGGAAAGGAACAAAGTTATTTAGCGGCCCAAATTTGTACCTACGACAATGACCGCTAACCATAATGCTAATACTGCGCGCTTGCTTCTTTTTCCACTTGACTTTAATTGCGTGTGCTAAATATTCTTACAGTCAACCAGAGAACATCTAAAAAGAGTGAGAAAAATGATGATTTCCATACAGTATGACACGTTGCTGTCTGTGTCTATAGCCTGGAGATGTTATTTCAACTTTAAGTGCTCCATAGTCAAAGGTCCCATCGCTCTGTATTGCTTTGACCAATGACAAATTCATTAGGCTCAACGTGAATCAAGATTCTGCGCCAAATGTGCTAGTGCACTGTACGAGCCACCTTTTTTTTGGGGGGGTTGGCTCAGTCCTCAGTTAGTGTCTGGTGCATTAATGATTTTATGTCATGATGCTCAGCGCTGTCTCTCTTTAAAAAAAAACACTGCTTTTCTGCTGTAGCACAGGCGGACAATTGGAGCCTCACACACCACTGTAGGCTACGCTGAGCTGAAGCACTATTGATTCCGAAAGCCATATGTGTAAGTACTGTATCCAATATAAAACTCTAACTTAGACGGTGGCATGGACAGTACAGAGAAAAGGCCATAAGAAAAAAGTAACGAAACTGGCCGTACAAGAGGCCTATTGCACTCTCTGTTGGCCTTCGATATGTGGCGAAATGGTTTCAGGAAGGCCATCTGACATGTTCAGCAGCTATACTCGGAAGTCGAAAGTTTTAAAGCACAAAATAAGGGAATAAAAAGTTGTTGAAGTGTTGATTTTTGCTAAATATAACAAAACGACTTATGTTTCTGCTCCAACTTAAAGAAAGTGTCTATATCAGCTTTTGTGAACAGCTGCGTTTTGTTTTTGTTTTTTGAACAAGCAAAGGGATGTACTGTACCTTGGAATATAGATAATGCAAAGCGCAGGTTACAACGCGCCCTGACACGTAATCCATTAGAGGAACCGACGTCAGTGCTTTTGCTACACCGGCAAAGATCCGTTAGTACATCCCCCCAGGACAGCATCTTTTGAAATACACATCAAGGTACAAAATCTGGCCCGTTTAAAAAAGTGAAGCCTTCGGAAATGTCATCGTGTGAAACTGAGGGGAAGAGAGGGGCCGTGATGAGACCCAAAGAGCGCTGAGGCGTGAAAAATGTGGAGAGTGCTGAGTGCACGGCAGCCAGGCAGAGGACACCAGGCGCTGAAAACCACAGGTGGGTCGTAATGAGGGAGGCCGCGTCTAACGGGGTGCTTTTCTGGAATAAGCAATGCACAAACAAATGCTGTCCAGTAACAAAACAGTTTTGATTTCATTCCCTGTGGGGGGAAAAAAAAACCTCTACTGAGACCATTCATTGAGTGAATTTCATCGATCACCCAGCCCTGACTTGCATGAGTTGAACTGGCGACAGACAGAACTCGTTGTAACCCTAACGCTATAGCACATGGAGATAATCCGAAATGTTTTATTCCTACGTAGATTACATGGATATTATTTTGACTGCTCCACACATTCCCAAATGACCCTTAAGTTAACTTCCCTGTTGTTAAGGTGAGACACTGCAGCAGTAGGGAGAAAAAAATAAAATAAAACATTTAGTGATACCAATATGAACCTTTGGCTGCAGACTAATATAAATATGAGGGGAAAAAGTATTGTGAGCGTTCATTTATTAACACCGAGTGCATTTTCTCCAGTTTGGCTTTATCCAAATCCAAAACAAGGTTGAGAACGCGACAAAAATGTGAAAAAATAGCAACACCGGAAAAGAAAGAAAAAGAAAAGAACAATTAAAAACAAAAACAAAAAAACTACGATAAAGCGACAAAAAAAGAGAAAACAATAGACTAAAAAAAACAACAAAAAACACATCAAAAAAGCAATGATAAAGTAAAAAAAAGAGACGAGAACACGACAAAAACGCTTAAAAAATGTGACATAAACGCAGCGACAACGCAGCCAAAAAAAACGTTACGATCAGTTTTGTAGGCCTTAGCTTTCAAATGAGGCGTTACTCTGCGGCTCTCCAGTCGAGAGGCTTTTAGATTTGGGTAAAGCTGAACTGGAAAAAAAATGTGCTTGGTTAAAAAATGGTGTTAAGTACGGACTTGGATTGCGCTGACTGTAAGTCCTACTTTACGTGGAGATTTTGTCACCACAATGAAGAAAATAGTCCTTCACGTTACAATTTCCCAAATAAATCTACAGGGCAATCATTAAAAATCTTATTGTAAAGATTAGGCCATTTGATTGTTTTCTGCTGCATTCAAACTGGCCTGCACTCACATTCAAAGTGTGTAGTTGTGCCTGCAGCGTCTCCTCTTAAAGCTCAATTCAAGTGAACGATCTCACTTGAACACATTACCCGCTCTCTGCAGATAACCGGATGATAAACCAGTTGGCACGTGAAGGGAGTGAATGGGAACAACTGGAACACACTGGGAAGAGACCGGGCTCTCAGGCAGTGGATGCGCCGCTCTGCGCTCCCCCCCACCACCACCACGCAACATCATTACCTTTTTCCATTTCACTCCACGACGCTGCCGCTGTCACGTCCAAAAAAAAGACACGAAAATAATAACTCTGGGCCGAGACGGGCTGCGCGACCAGAAAAACTGAAAGGTCATTGAGTGGACGAGAACTGGCCCTGTGTTCACGCCATCTATCAGTCATCAATAGCGTTATTACTGCAGCAGGGGTGAAATAAAACGTGAACTAAAGTGACCCGCGGCCACAACTTTCGAGGAATGAATAACACGAAAGGGCATCATTTTCTAACTTGCTTTCGGCGCCAAATGAGTGATGATCTTAAAATTGCAATGTGTTGGTTTGGCTGAGCGGCAGAGCTAACACTTAACAAACGAAGGTTACTCATTTTAATCACACTACAGCACGCCCTCCCTCCCTCTGTCCCCGGGGGTTGCTGCTATATTTAAGGTTTTTTTTCATTTCTTCGCCCCTCTTTTTTCTCCTGGTCTTGGCTGATGGCAAGGCAAACGCTTGGTGGGAAGTCTGCCCTTGAAGAATAAGACAGAAGGAGATATTTATACATGCTGTACAGGGAGTTGGACACGTTCTGCTTTGATTGTTCGCAAATAAAATTACACCAATTGACGCTGACTTTATGCCGAAACAATAGTTCTCAAACTGCGTTACAGGAACAACTGGTTTTGGTCGTGATTGCGCAGAGGCGGCAATTAAGAAATTCAGGCTACGGTTGTGTTTTGAACTAGCTCTAGATCAATATTAGAACTGAAAGGGCTCAAACATAGTTAACCCGATCATTTAAGATGTTGCTAAAGATTGTGCCCAGCTTTCTTTAGTGTGGCCATTTTTGTGATGTTTATAGTTTCACTTCCTTATTGGACACTGACAGGATATGACATAGAAGAAGGTTTTAAACTGTTGCCGTGCCAACCATGTTAAGTCAATGGGATAACGAGTGAGTCAAACTGCTATGCAATGTTACCTTCTTCTATGTCACTTCCTGTCAGCAGCTCAAACATTCAAATAAAAACAACCTTTCTGCCAAACATTTCTTCATTCAAATTGCTGCTTCGCTGAAATAAAATGATAATAATGCAACTGATGTTATATTTCTAAATAAGTCATATTTTGAAAAGCATTAAAACCTGTCATATGCACTTTAAAGGAACAGGCCACCGTTTATACATACTGCGATATAAAATTCTTACCTGAGCTTAGACGAATGGATGCGTACCTGTCTGGTCTTTGTGCGTGCCCTCAGTCACGCAAAAAGACCAAAGATGTTGTTAAAATTTGGCCTCTCCCTGCATATTCCTATGGCTCAAAACTGTGGTGATGTTGAAAGCTACCACGCTCTTTCATGGGCACGCACAAAGACCAGACAGGTACGTATCAACTTGTCTAAGCTCAGGTAAGAACATATTTCAGTATGGAAAATTCTACAGTATATGGGAAAAACAGTGCTTTGTTCTGTATAGCCTTTTGTTCTGGTTAGTTCCGAGCTGTTTCTCCTCTATGCTCGGTTCTCCATTCGCCTGGTCATTCACTCATACTTTCTGTTTACAAGCAACAGCGTCTGGGACCCGACTCGTAGCCAATTATTTCTGTGCTTAAGATGTTTTTTTTTCATGGATCTATCACAGATGACATACATCTTCTGTATAATTGTGTAAACTGTTTTAAACACTTTAAAGTTACCACACTACAGTAACTATTTTCTGCTTATGCTACTCGACTTGAACAGCACTTGACAACCGCCGCTCCACAACATCCCCAGTTGTTGTTTTACGCACCTGTCCTCATCCCTCATAACCATTTGCCGTGAGTCCTGGGAGACAGACGCACAGTAGAAGATTTGTCTCCATTTTCCTGCATTCAAACGCCTCCTTTCTAATTGGACTCCTCCATCTGTTGAGGTCTACTCTGTGTCTTGAGGGGATGCGGCGGCTAAAACATCTTATCAAACACACACACACACACACAATACATGAGGGACAGTGGAGCTGGAGAACTGCCACGGAGAAGTCTATAAACGTGTGCATCGGGTAATCACACATAATACTGCCTGAAGATAAGCAGATAGGTATACACTGTGTCCCCTGAACATGGGGACGCGGAAAATTAATCTACTCTCCAGCAGCACACAGCAAATCCAGCGGGGAACACTTTATTAAGAATCATCTCACAATACGACAATGTTGAGGGATGCTCGAAACAAAAAATCGGTCGTATCGAGCAAAATCCTTTTTCTCTACAGTCTTCTAAGAGGAAAAAAAGGGGATAATGATTTTTCACTTAAACTTTTGCACAGTGCTGTACGTGGCGATCATTTAAACTTACTTTAACTGTGTCCCCTTCCTTTTTACTTTAGACTATTTACACAAGTGGTTCTCAACTGACCTTCGACTTATTACAGCATGTCGTGACTTGAAGCAGAACTAAGTAACTCATGCCCCTAGAGGCCATAAGCGCCACCGCAGGTGTCGTAGCACGTTGTGTTTTTTTTACTCATTAATTGTCCGTGAGAGTAAATACTACGCTGACAGAAAAGACAAAGGGAGAGAGGGATATTGTACATCCAATTACACAATGGAGATAATTGTTTTCACTCAAACTTGGCTGTAAATACTGTTTAAGTGGCGCTAGCCCGCAGTTATCTTTGCCCGTTAGCCTGTTAGCTTCGTCTTCGTGATCCCATTAGTGTGTATTGCGCCTCCGGGTCGGAGCAGGGAAAGTTACAATTGTGGTTTTCTGGCCAGAGACACCAGGGGGAGATGAAAGACCCTCCAATCATCCCATTAACACTTGTATTACCCCCAGAGGGACTACAGAAAGGATTTTTAAAAAGTAAAAAAAAGTAACTTAGTTCTTCTTTAAATAAAAACGTGCTTTTTTGTTGCTTTCCCTATAGAGTTGGGAATTAAATGTTGGTGCAACGTTACCATGGAAATCCGCTGTTAGGGTGAAATCGAAACCATTGTAAAAAGTTGAGTACAGAGCCGTGGGACAACTCGATTGTACCATATGCCTACAACAGCTTTATCTCCATATTTTTGTCTAATTTGCATTCAACTATGCAGTCTCGGACACTATAGGGACTTAAAATATGTCTTTCTTCATAGGGTTTTCAAATCTGCGCCACATTTTGAAAAATCAATCTACACACTAGCACACAGCAGGTTTTCTAAAATTTGGAAAAGAAGCTCTGCACAATAATCCAGCGTAGATGCCTGGTTGAAACACACGGTCAAAGGCGCTATATAAATAAAGATCTTCTTTTTCTTTTCTACAAATAAAGATCTTCTTCATTTGTATTGGCTGCGTGGCTAATAAATGGTCTTCCTTCTGCAGCCCTTCAGAGAGATTTAAAAATCCTGCCAAACCTTCTCAGATTCTCCCCACAGTCCTCAGCGTGAGTTGTTAATGATATGGGAAATTGTGTTCCTGGTGCTTGTCAGTCTTTCCATCCCATTGACTGGGAGTTGAATACTCGGGAGCGAGCAGTGGGACGTGTGACAGTGTATTTGTGCTGATGATTATAGCCCATTAACTTTGATGGATGCCATTTCAAAGCAAAGACAATGGGCGCTGCCTTGAAGGCGGCGCGGCTTGTTTTCCTCCCGAACATAGTGCGTACATAAAACAGAGAACAAAGGACCCCTAGCAGTCAAAAGTACATGTGAGATTGATTTTGGGATTGGAATGGGGCACTTCACCTTTGGAGGTAATTGAATGTCACATTGAAGACGCAACCTTTGCAGTAAAGTCTCCCAGGACGTGAGGATCCAAAGCGTCCTCCCGGCAGACACACTTCAGATGTAAATGGTGTGTGGGCCAAATACGCACGGTGCATGTTGACCGAGGCTCTATGTGCATTTAAATGGGGCTAAGCCTGATGTGAAAATGTACAATTGATTGCGGCGTCTATTGTTATTAACACTGCAGGCCGGGCGGCTTTGGTCTCTGCCCGTCTCGCTGCCCTGTCTTTGGCTATTTGTTTAACATGCATCCATTAAGCCTCATTTTCAACAACAAGCTGAGAACATTGACTTTTGAGTCAACAAAGGACATAGTTAGTATATTAATGCCATATTATGCTCTGACAAATGTTATATGACCCAAAAGTACATTTAAAAAAATCAATTGTATTGTAAATCAATGTATTGGACCTTATTGTAAATGCTATGGCATCACCGCATTGGGATGCAGCAGTTATTTTCACTTTGTTAAACATTGCACGATTACATTGCCAATTTTCATCCAGAAAGCTTCCGTGTTCTCTGTTTGTGCTTCTCCTCACTCTATTTTGCAGGACAAACAAACCCGTCCTGTAGCTTTGGTGTGACATAACTTTATTTGCAGAGCTAAACCCGCAATTTGTCGTGGCCTTCACACAAAACCGAGTTAAAAATGAGTAAAATTCAATACACTCCCATTGTTACACATGACAATATTCGGGTCACGCTTAAGCTGTAAAGAGTTAAAATGTTTTGATTTTAATGGAAACTTGATGGAAACGTCCTGATTGTTTCGATCAGTGATAAAAACATGATTCCAGCGCATATACTTCTTTGACAGATGGCGAGGCGGATCAGGGCGGACCGCCATAGAAACAAATTGCACTGACTTAGACTCGTATGTCTGCGTGAGTGATCAATAAGAATGTGCTATTCTGAGATGCAGACAGTCCCTAGAGGTCTGTTTCATCCGGAAATTGCTGCGTGAACACAATACACTTCGCCCGTCTTGCCTGTGCAAATGCAGTGTGATGTGTGTGTGAGTGAATGGTTAGTGGTGGTTCAAGGGCCCGATGGCACAGATTGGCAGCCTCGCTTCTGTCAGTCTACCCCAAGGCAGCTGTGGGTACAATAGTAGTTTACCAGCACCGAGTATGGAGAGAATGATTGCCGCGCTTTGAGAGGCATGTAAACTTATGCTTGTAAAACACGTGTAAGCTCTTGTTATTCTAGCTCTATGGTAACAAAAACCAATATACTCTTCTAAAATATGCCTTGTAACACAGCTTTAAAGCAGAACTAAGTAACTCATGCCCCTAGAGGCCAGGTGTCGTAGCATGTTGGGTTTTATTTTGACTCATTAATTGTCCGTGAGAGTAAATACTACGCTGACAGAAAAGACAAAGGGAGAGCGGGATATCGCGCATTGTGCCACAACCCATTTACACAATGGAGATCATTTTTTTTGTCACGTAAACTTGCCTGTAAATACTGTTAAAATGGCGCTAGCCCACAGTTAGCTTAACCCGTTAGCCTGTTAGCTTCTTCTTCGTGATTCCATTAGTGTGTATTGTGCCTCCGTGTCGGAGCTGGCAGAGTTGCAAGTGTGGTTTTCTAGGGGACACTAGGGGGAGATGAAAGACCCCCCAATCATCCCATTAACACCTGTATTACCCCCAAAGGGACTACAAACATGATTCATTAAGGGAAAGAAGTTACTTGGTACTGTTTTAAAATAAAATATAACCCTGCTTTCTAAAGACATCAGGGTTATATTGTTGCTTAGTTAAGGTCCGACTGGAAAAGCTTGCTCATACATATTTATCCCGTTTGTCTGTGTACATTCAAATCTTTGGGACAGTTAGGGATGGTACAGACGTAATTGACATCTGCAAGATTTTTCAGAAATATTTCAAATAGGCTACATGACCTATCTACGCCCAAGTGATGGTCTTGCTGATAACAATGGCAATGTTGATTTATTCACCAAAATACACCAAAGTTACGCACTTGGGGCAAACATTTTAAAATTCTATACTGTATCTCCACTAAGCCAGTACAGTATGCGGCAAAGATGCAGCCAGGAAATCCTCGGCTTGGGAGACTGAGAACAAACAGTATATATCCACAGCGGTGATCACCTGTCTGTTCTCACTAAAGCTTTAAACTGTTGCCAACAAATCAGGGCTGCATCAATACGCGCCACATGGATTGGATTTGGATTTGTCAGGGTAAAGTTACGATACATGAACACACTGTACTGACCGAGCATGACCTCAGCAGCGGTTAGCATAACATACAACCTGCTGTTCGGCCGCCTCGGCAGGTCGACCTCCTACACCTACGTGACATATGCTTTTATAACCTCGACACGCTGCATTCCTCACGGGACATTTTCAGAAGGATATGGAATTGCTTTGAAACTGATGTTATGCTTTTAGATCACGTAGTTGCAAGAAGTTGAAGAAAAAAAAAACTGTCAGGAGAGACTAGGTAGTAAGAAATAGCAGATTTTTAAGGTAAATAAAGATAATTGAATGATTGAAAATGTTTTAGAGCCAATGCATTTAGTTATGTGATAAGAACAATGGCCGCTGGTTGCACTGCTTTATGACCGTGACGCTAGGGGCCGACATTGCCCGCCATTGCTGCAGTGCCTCCATATGTGGGCGGCAAAACTAGCTAGTTTTCCATTAGATAGCATTGCGCTTTTTAGAGCTTTCTACAGCTAGATATTGCTCCTGTGATAAAGCTGGGTTAGTCACAAACCAGGCTGGTTTTCGTAAGGTACATTTTAAAAATCTTGTAAACTAATAACAGATTTTTATTAAATTAAATTTTTCTTATATGTTTGTGATGAACATAGACAAGAAGCTTTCCCAAAACACAAGCACAAGCATGGCCTCTGTCTCTTAAAAAGCCCAAATTAATATCAAATACCAATTCATTATAGCAGCAAAATATTTCGACTATCATTATGGCAATATATGCATTATCCATAAGAACCCACAATATATTGACATTTACACGGCTTTTGCTATAGCCTAAAAAAAGCATTAATATTAGTTAATTTTAGTGATTATGTACCTGATCATCAATCATTGCTTATGATTTTGTTTAAAATTACTGAAACGTACCGAGTTTAAATGACAGTAATTGAATATTAAATTTTTTCATCTAGTGCATCCATAGATTTGGTTGGGAATCTGCCTTTGGACTATTTTGTCAACATTGCGTTGCAGAGCCAATGCCTGGGTGGAGGTCTGCGTTATGGGTTTATTTAATATATCATATTAGATAGATGATAAGTCTGAAGGCAATTTAGAGCGTTTCCCATTCTTTATTTGTCAAAGAGCCTGTTCAAACACATTCATCTCACTTGAGAGGGAAATTATTCTTATCAGATTTTGCTTCTAACTAAATTCCACCACTTTGCTATAGAAGCTAGCTATTTTTACTAAGAGTCAGCATTTTATTTGAAGCTGCTGGTTTTGTTTTCCGGTCGGGAGAGATGCAACCTAATCTTAGTAACTTTGCACAAGGTGACTTTTTCTGACCTTTAAGAGGCTCGCTCTTAGAAAATGATGTTGAAATAAAAGTGAGAGACGGATGTGTGCTTCCTTCAAGCTGTCATGTAATTTAGAGCGGAGCGGCGCAATAAAAGCATCTCCACTTGTCTCTGAGAAGATTTAATACTGTCTTCTTTATTAAGCAATAAATCTCAAACAATAAAGTCATGATTTACCCACTAGGATCATTTAGGGACTGCAGTTTCATACAATTACTCCACACGCTGATAAATTAGAGCTATTTTTGACCCATGCCATTATACCAACACACAGTTTGAAGGCCTCGGCATTGACAGCACCAAAATAGTCATCATATCTTCTTTGAGAAATTCAATCAAACTGCCACGGCTTACACTATGGAGATCAATGGGATAAATAATGGCACCACAGGACCGGCTTTTATAGTGTCATCCATCTGTCTGAGCCCCCATTGAGACAGGTATCGGCGAACACAAATACAGAGCGCGCAATGACACCTCACACCTGTACGTGAAGAATTAGTTTGAAGGTGAACGCGACAAATACGGTCCCCCAGAGCACGCTGCCCCGTTTGGATTCGGTTTTGACCAAACGGCCTACATTAGGTGATATATTTGGCTATTAATAGAAAGCTGTGGCGAGGCCTGAAACAGCTGCTATGCGTCAGGGTGACAGGTTGACACGTCCCTCATCTCCGTGGGACCTCCCGCCAGGCAAAGACAGGAGGGAAGAGCTTTATACCTGCGCCCAAATGGGACAGAGGGCTCTTATCATTCACCGAGCATAGAGGGACTAATAATCCATGGAGCCGGTGGCAAAGAATCAACAATGAAAAGTGGGTTAGCAACAGTGGCCGGCGTGGGCAGCTGCTGGATGTGTGCTCTCCACGCTTTAGGGAGCTCACTATTCAGGCTCAACAAAGTGCATTTTATTCACTATCAGTCATGAGCAGGTCTGCTCTAAACAACGGCTGGTAAAAAACAAAAAATAATCTGAAAATCTCCTGTCCACAGGCTTCAATCACGGCATGGTGGTACAGCGGTTAGCTCATGCTGCACAGCTAGAAGGTCCCGGGTTTGATTCCCACCAGGGATCGGGCCTGTGTGGAGTTTGTATGTTCTCCCCGTGTCTGCATAGGTTTCCTCCGGGTACTCCGGTTTCCCCTACTACTAAAAACATGTACAATAGGTCAGGATGAATGAGAGCGCGCATGGGGGACAACAGATGAAAATTAGCCCATGGCTACAATCCGGAGTGGCTTCATTAACATGCACTGTCCCAACCAAACAAACCAATAGCTAAAAATATAAAAGAAACATTTTTTTTCCTGTTATGGGCCCAATATAAAGGTTTTTTGCTATGGCTTTTTTGTTGTTTTTTGCTAAACTAATTGTAAGTCACATTTGTCCCATGGATACTAAATTCAGTGTGCTTTAAAAATTAGGGCGATCAGTTGTGGGAGAAATAGCAACTTGCATTCCTTTCAAAGATGTGATGTATTTGCGATTTATGTTTAGAAAAGAAGTTTCGGTTCAGAATAGACACTTTGAGCCTGTGCAACAGCATTAATTTGAGAGAAGACTGACATATGGCCAGCTATAAACATGAGCACATAGTGCACAGGCATTTCAGAACAGAAGGTTGTATACATAAGACCACATGGAGTTTGAAGCCTGCAGAGGACATTATGTTACCTAAAAAATTGCAGCGTTATTGATTTCATAATTAGGACCATAAACATTGTTATTTTTGATTAAATGGAACTCACTTGCTGATGTATTGATGTATATATATATATATATATATATATATATATATATATATATATATATATATAGATCAGCTAATGTGTTTTTTTAAGGACATATGACTGCATGCTAATAGTCAAAACACTTAAACTGAAAACCATCTGTCACTTGGGGAGTAGCTTAAACTGAAGCCCTTAAAACGAAAACATACGACAATTTGAAAGCTGTGCTCTAAGGCAGTGTTTTTCAACCTTTTTTGAGCCAAGGCACATTTTTTCGTTGAAAACATCATGAGGCACACCAACAGTAGAAAATTGGTCTTGAATAGGAACACTATATAGTCTCGCTATCCACAATGCCACTGTAACCGCCACCTGTCGCATTCATGCATCACTAATTCTCTTGTCTCAAAGAAATGAGTTACCTGCGGCAAGTTACTGATATGGAAGAGTATTACATGGTGACTCTGTCGATCACTAGACAGCACAGACACTTTATTATTTGCGAATAATAATTAATTTGTTTTCAAACATTATTTTTTGAGACCCACTAGGTGAAATTGGATAAATTCCCATGGCACACCAGACAATAGCTCACAGCACACTAGTGTGCCACGGCACAGTGGATGAAAAACACTGGGCTAAGGACTCAAAAGCGCCTCTATGCTTTTTGAAAATGTGGCTGCACACCATAAAAAATAACTCTATGCCGACCAAATTTTCCAGTCAATATTGTGTTCCAGCCGTTTAGGTGTTACCAATGGGCCTTAGTTTCAATTAAGGCCTTCCCATCAAAGTTTCAGCGCTTGCTCTTAAATTGATTATGTTGTTCTCAGGGACATGAAAGGCTGTATTGATTTTAGCAACCCCCTTACAACACTGTAACTCGCCCGGTATTATACAATCAAAGTGTGTCGCTAAAGCAAACAAATCGCTTCCGCGCCTAAAATAGGGAGACACAAAATGAGCCTGTATACATATCTACCACTAAACTGTCCATCGTTACTATTAAGAAACTTGTTAGATGAATTCATTCAGGTTTGTGTCGATGTGATCAGACAAACAGTTTATTAAGAGTCAATACCAGTCATTTTTAAACAAACTAAATCTTCAGCCTAGTTGTATATTAGTATGTGCATAACAATACAAATTTTACTACTAAGTTTTGTACTACTTAAGTTTGTCAAATTGACCTCAGGGCGCAGGATTTCTAATCTTATGCGGCTGGGTCTGTCAGAAAGGTCAACGTGTCACACTGTATTACTCATGTACATTTACTACGGCGACCGGTGGAATAAAAAGGAAACAGCCAGACGGCCATATCTAAAAACAGCCATTTATACGGAGATATTCACATTATTCTAAATCAAGACCAAAGCAAGGCCAAAATGAAACAAATTTCAGAAAATCATGATGGAAAATGAACGTTTCAATGTTTTTAACCTCTTAACCCGAGCACCTTTTCTCCAGTTCGACTTCTGTAAGCTCCTTGAAAAACGCGTCAAAATAGCAACAGAAACGAGATCTTTTATGAGGATCACAACACAAAGCAGGCGACAAAAAAGTGATGAAAAAGCAACAAAAATGAATAAAAAAGCGACAAAAACACAACAAACAGGTGACAAAAAAAGTGATAAAAAGCGACAAAAATGTATAAAAAATGGAGGAAGAAGGGACAAAAAAGTGACAAAGTAGCACAAAAAATACAACAAAAAAAGTGACGACAACAAAAAAATCTTGGATCAGTTTTGTAGGTCTTAGCTTTCAAATGAATGCCGCTGGCCCATAGGCTGATCGCTCCAGTCGAGAAGCGTTTTGCATTTGGGCGACGCTGAACTGGAGAAAACGTTTCCTGCATCGACGCCGCGTGTAGAACCTCGCGCTCACTGTCAGCCCATAATATTTCGAGGGCTTTTAAGTGATACCACAACCCTTTTCAAACGCCAAAGCCTCCGAACAAGAAGAACATGACTTTCAACTTGATCACGTTAAAAAACTATTTCTGCCGCGTCTCAGATGAGGTGCCAGACGCCTTACATCACTCACACCCGCCCCCCCCCCCCCCCCCCCCCCCCCCCCCCCCCCCCCGCGCAGACTGATGATTGCTGTTAGCTCTAATCTGAGGATCGGGGCTGATCACAGATGCCGCTTGTTGGCTGTGGGGCGTTTTTGATAAAGAGACAAATGTCAAAGGAGGAGGGATATACTCTCTCACTCTGGCATTAGGAGAGCTGGCCCGGACTCAACATATTGTGTTAGTATGCTGTCCCACGCCCAGGATAAGGAATGAGCGGAGTAGGCACCATTACGACGCCCCTTCTCAGCAGTGATGGGTGGGACTTTCAGCACCTTCCTCTTGACTAATTGTCCGATCCGGCATCTGCGCTGGCAGCCTCGGCTCTCCGGGGTCAGGCGGGGGCAGTGTCGGCAGATTTAGCGTGATTGCCGTTTTGTTGTTTACAAAAAGTTGCAGGCGAACTAAAAATAAAAGACAACTGCGCTCATGTCACGCCAACGCGATGCTTTTAGACGCACCAGGGATGACAGGCACGCGGCAATTAGCCGTTTTACAGCACACAAGCCCGACGTCGTGAGTCTGATATTGTTTTAAAGGTCAGTTTATCCTTGAAAGACTCGACTTCATTGTATTGTTGGGCGTGTTGACATCACAATGCCATAAAGGGGATCATGCATAAGTGTCCTGGTACCTCAGCAGCATATGTTCCGTTCTGAAATGAGGAATTACGCCTATGTAAAGAAAAGTCGGTAAATAGTGAGACACTTGGCTGCAGTGTTTCATCAAAGTTACTCAAGACCTTATGCTTATACGTTTTTCCTACACCTAACATAAATATTTCAGAAATACAAGTTGCGCTTCACATGCCCATCCACTAACAGTGGAAGAAATTCGGTGTTTCCCGTTCCGCTTGTCAGTGGTCATGCTGTTTTGCCCAACCTGCCCGTGTGTGAGCAGTTAACCTTTCATTTGTACCATTTTCCATTCATATCCTTCCCAGTCAGACAGAATGAGCTTTCATATTGTAGAGTCACATTCCTAAGATCATGTGGATCGAGGGAGGTAGTGACAGAGTAATTGCGCGGATGCAGTGGTAGGCACAATGTAAACCAGGGTAGAAGATCCATTTAGTGCACTGCAGAACATTTCAGCAAAGTGATGAGGAGGCATTATGCATGTCTGCCCAGCCATTTCCATGACCAGACGAAGCATTTTCATCTGTATGTTAATGCTGCTGAGTATGTAAATAAGGCGGGTGCTCTGTGGAAGAGCGCTGCTGCCGCTGTTGCTGCTGCGGCGGCGGCTGCTACTGCTCTGGGCTTTGGTTTCATTTGCAGACTGCGTGATCCACTGATCCTGATAGCGTCTAAGTTTCTGCGTAAAGAAGGCTGACGTATGCAAAAGTATAGCTCTACAATGAACTGAAATGGAATCAAAATATCAATTGAAATGCAAGTAATTCTTGTAATAATTTAGCACTTCTTTTTAATTTGAATGTTCTGACCTTGTTTTACATGTGTGCTAAGAACACAAAAAACGTGCTGCCCTATGAGATATGTTAATAGTAAGTCTTTTGTTTGGACTTCTCCCCTTCGCAGAGACCATTTTCTTTGGGGGCTCTGGTCCCTATAAAAGACGTGCAGAGTCGCAAATTTATAAAACTCTAGATAGGATAATAAAATCTGTTGCCCTGGCAACTTTTGCGGCTATCTTGTGATTGTCTGATTAGCCAAATTCTGACTTAAAGTCATAATGAAGGAGGAACATAAGTTTAACTGAATACAAGTTAAAAACCCATACAATTATACATTTTGTAGTCCTGGGAACACAGGGAAGTCCAGCTGCCATTTAAAGGCATAATTTCACTGAAATATGAAGATAAATATTAACCCCCAAAACACTGCACTAGTCTCTAAATGTATTTTCCACCTATTAGTAAAAACAGTTATTGTTGTTATTGTTAACAACATTAATATTGTTATTGTTGTATGTTCATCACATTACTATGGTTGAACACACAGTTTTAAAAAAGGTCACACGCTCTTATGTTTGGTCGCATCGCCATTAGCTTTGATTACAACCAGTAAGGGGCGACTCCAAAAGATACTTGGTAAACAGCGTTTCTATGAAGACTTTAACCTTGTTTGCTCTTTTTTTTTTTCTAAACATTGCAATGATCCATGTGACAACGCTGGGGTAGGTGTCATATTTTTAACCACGCTGGTTTTTGTACATGAGCAGTAAAAAGCTGAAGCGTACATCTATGATTGACAGGCTTTGGAGCCTGTTTGCCCTTTTAAGGAACAGGCTTCGTAGGAGGAGTATGAGCAGCCATGTTAATTTCACAGGCCACACAGGATCATTACTATAAATGGGGCTGAATAGAACACCGGTTATGTCTTCTATCTTATATCTATGATTACAACACACATTCGCTGTGGTATTGCTTCAATAAGCTTCTGCAATGTCGAAAAATACAGTGTTGCATTCATTTTTCACCAAGATGTTGCATTACTGATGGGAGAGTGTAATGCACTGGATTTTTTTCTAAAGCACAACCCAAAGATTCTCAAGGGGTTAAGATCTGGACTGAAAATGATGTCTCATGTTCCCAGAACCACTCTTTCACAATGTGAGCCTGATGAATCCTGGCCATCAGGGAAGAATAAATACATTGATGGGATAACCTGGTCATTCAGGATGTTCAGGTCAGCTGATCTCAGTAAATTAGTGTGGTTGAACCGAGACCTGACCAACTGCAGCAACCCCAGATCAGAACAGTGAGTTAAATCCAGGTGTCTCCTATTAGTTCTTGAGACGCCTTAATCGGAAGAATATGGACTGAATTAGTAAATTAGGTTTTAACACTTCTAGTTCCAAACAGCAATCTCTGACTACACACATGAAAAACACTCTAACTAAAATGTTCTAGGCGGTAATAAAAATAATCCTTTTTCACATCACTAACTCATGCAGGGTGCTCTTGAACACGCTCCCTGATTTGATTCATTGGCTCTGGCCGGGACAGGCGCCGGTCTGCAACAGTGGAGTCAAGAGGAGCAAATGCTTTCGAACAACAGTGAAATCTCACTGATGTGTTTTCTCACATTCCTCCTTATTTCCTAATGCAGTGACGGCACATTTGTTGGAGATAACTTTAATCTTGTTCTGGAAAATTCCATTAATCCTTGGTGCTCGTCGGCAATACAAAGAAGATGAAAATGCTGAGCGCTGGGGAAAAAACACAGGCCCCATATTTTATATCCTCACACTACGTTACCCAGCAGCCCCAGAACATGGTCGAAGCCCATCTCACTGCTTAATGCGGCATATTCAAAGGGAATTAATGAAACCACGCGCACGAAATGAGTATTAGCGGTGCTGCCTTTAAAGACGAGTTGTCAAAGAAATCGAATCAAAAAGAAGGACAGCCGTTTTGTCCTTGCCATATAGATTATTTATCAATCCGAGCGGCCGCGGTGACGCATGCTGCTTTCAGAGTCCGTTCACACACGCGCTACCCTCACATTAACCGACCAGCTGCCCATAATCTGTTTCTCAGTTCAGGCCCACTGACCACAAATGCCTCTTCATTTTTGGCAATTGCATTAGACACAATTGGAAAATAAATCTAAAATTCAACTTTGATCGTGTGCTGTGTACCTATAAATTAGGGTCAAAACAAGCTTTAGACAAATGAATCACGTGCAGGCACTAACTTGAGAACGAGTCAGTATCATTAGGCCTGCATGAAACATGAGAATAAATGGGACTTTTTAAAGAGTTTTTTTTTTTTTTTTTAGGTATTTATTAATATAGAAAATGAAATATGGATCTAAAACAGCTGAAACAAGATATCCAGCAGTTTCACTTCCTGGTCCTCTGAGTGAGCTCAAATAAGCCCCTCCCGCCCCCTTCTTCTTGCTTCCCTTCGCTGTGCAGCTGATTCAATTCTTCTTTAATCGAGAGGTGAAGAAAGCATTTCCCTGCATAGTTAAGACTTCAGGAGGAGGAGTTTTTTTTTTAGGAAGAGGAGTATTTTGGGAGCTGTTGCTGCGGTGCTAAGAATAGCCACTGGTGAAGATTCAACGATCAGGCAAAGATGCGCTAGCGGCAGCAAAACACAGCTCCAGGGATGGTTTTGGTGAGAGAACAACATTGAAACGTGTAGTAAGTCGATTAAGCATAATACCCCTCACTTTCACACTCATTTTTAACAAATGAGCATGAGTTTACATTACTGACTGTGCGACCATACTGTACATGAGTGAGTTCCAGTTCTATTCTTGGAAAATTCATTTGCCTCATTGTTTGTCACATTGTTATGTCTTTCTTTTATAAATTATAACATCTATCTATCTTTTCTTTTGGTATGGTAATTTAACTGGTGCAAACCTATATGATCAACACTTACCCCCTACATGCATTATCACATTCAAGTGAGGAGTACTAATTGGAAAAAACAAGTAAACCTTTAGCACTGGTTGTTAGCAGGAATATAAATTATGTATAGGTTTGACATAAATGGCAACAGAGTTATTGACGGCGATTCTGAAAAGCATCGCCTTTCCCCAAGTACGCTCTCACAACTACACCTCTAAAAACACATTTGAATTATTAACCAGAACATTGAGTACTGCAACTGCTTTTTTCCCTCAAATGCATCAAAACAAAAGTGCTTACGGGTATAGTTTTTTTTTTCCGGACATAAATAAAACTGTCAAAAATGAAAGTACAGAGAAAGTGACCAGAGCTAAATATCTACCTCCAAATAGAAAGATTACTCAATGCGGCTGTTAGATTGGTGCACTACATACGCCCTAATACAACATTGCGGTGTTTTCC
Source organism: Proterorhinus semilunaris (assembly GCA_021464625.1). Classification (NCBI taxonomy): domain Eukaryota; kingdom Metazoa; phylum Chordata; class Actinopteri; order Gobiiformes; family Gobiidae; genus Proterorhinus; species Proterorhinus semilunaris. The sequence continues at coordinate 21,084,605 of CM038356.1, read as the reverse complement.
AGAGCCCACTCTTGCGCCACGACCAACACATACAGCGGCAGTAATAAATCTATAATATATGAACAGCTATAAAATCTTAATCAATCATGCAGCCTACATCTCCCCTCTTAAATTCCCATCAGCCTGAAGTGCGGTGAAAAAGGGGGGGTTCAAATTATACGAGGTCATGCATATAGTCAGTGAAGAAAAAAGATCTTTTCCATAATGATCTTAAACTGGCCAAGACTATAGGCAGCTCCCTCCCCAAACCACTCGCTTTCTCATTTGCATGGATGGGCCGGCGCTCGCGAAGCACATTGCGTTGCCAGGTCCCGCTCATTAAGTCACCTGTCACTTCAGACCCATTTTAGCAGCCTCATATTAGAATCACCTCTTGTCCCAAATTAAGCGGCTGGAAGGGGATCGTGCCTAGCCTACCTACGGGCTAATGGTGACCTACGCAAATGTCCCATCAGCCACCTCTTCCTCCTGTTTTACATGCTGATGCATCACGTTGCCTCCTAATGGATCGCTTGATTTCACATAATGTGCCTTACACACACAATGCCAAGCGACGTTATGTATTCTCGTCCACAGCGGAGATTACAGCCATGGCAGTACATAATCAAACAGGCCAAATGTTCGCGGCCACTGTGGCAGAAAAAAAAAAAAAAAAAAGGAGTGGTATTTGTCTGTGTCGACTGCCAGGGGATTGGAAACTCATCCAACTAAGATTATCATATTAGTGGTTTTCACAGTGTGGCACTGTGTTAATCAGTCATCAGTTTTAAGTCTGGTCTTTGTGCCGTGTGCTGTAGTTCTCGATGATTTGTGTGAAAATCCTGATTTAGTTTAAACCAAATCGATCCTAGATTAGACCAATAGTTTCTTTCAACAGTCACACATGAGTCCTAAAAGGGATCTTATTTCCTGGTTAAGAGAAATACCTTCCGGGGTCATTATGGGCAAACAGGATGTCCCTGTATATGTTGATATGAAACACAGAATCAGCACAAATTCTACTCTGCACTGGCCACCAGCCAAGGTTTTAGTGAGCAGACTTTTGATCACACGAGGACTGAATGTCAGCAGTGGCAGTGAAAAAATGGTTATACTTTTACTGGTTTACGATCGCCATGGTGACGCGCCTGTCTGTTAACCTTGTCTGCTCTGTTGCATAAATCCAACCCTGAAAGCTTTAAAGGCCTCACTTGTCACTGGTATTTTGTGGGAGGAGCTGTGCCACAGAAAAATGGCATACCACTAGATTATGCATTTATCGCATAACCACAATGTAAAGCTGTGTTTGTGGCCGACAGGACAAATACCACTAATCACCAATTAGTGAGTACAACTCAAATGGTAATGACTCAAATCATTACTAGTCATTTTACATTTTGATAACTTTAACTGATTCCTGCTACATTATGGGTACCTGAAGAGAATTTTATCAAAAGATATGTGGGTCAACAAGACATAAAATATGCACAAGCGTTACATATTTCATAAAGTTGTTTGACTGTAACTAACTTTATTGAATGTGTTCCTTTTAGTAGAAAATGACTGTTTTCTAATCGTCGCTAATAAAAAATGACGCTGGATCCACAGAGAAGCTTGGCCTTCCTCAAAGGTATAGGTCCAGTGCCCAAATGAATGTGTGCAAGGTTAAAGCCTGTCCACACTTCCCTTGTGGGTTGCGCTTGACTTCCACCGTTTTCACAGCTGCTTTCAGCAGTGCACTCCATTACACCTTAAATCACTTAAAAGATCTCAAGCACCAAAAAGTCCCTGTGCAGCTAATTCTCTCCGACTGTGTGGATCATCTGAGAGAGAAAGACGGCACTAATATAGCAGCATCTGATCGCGGAACAATAAAGTGTGTTGTTATCTTTGTATTGGGATCTATTGCCACCTTAAATGGATCATATTAAATCAAGTCTCAAATTATGCTCTTGGAGCTTAGTGCGGATTTCAGAGATAGGGCAAAAACCGCTCTGATAGAGATCTCTTATTTTAGCACATCTGAAGACATAGTTAGGCTGCTCCGCGCAGAGATTGGGCTGCACATGAATATGAGCATAAGCGGGTCTTGTCCTATGTGAGGAGGCAGCGGCAGTAGACAGAGGCGTGACACGCAGCTGCACACTGCTATTGATTCTCCGCTGGTCTCCAGGCTCCTCGCTCTCATTCAGGCTGACTGCCAAGTGCCTCTGAACAGGAGCTCTGCTCTCCCAATGTCTGCACGTCTGCTTAAGCACAATCAATGGGCCATCAGCAGGGGAGCGAGCGTTCGCCACTGTCTTTACTTCCACAGCGCATGAGTCAAGGAAATTGAAAGTATATGTAGTGGAAAGGCATCATGATGCCAGGCCGGCATAAACCATCAATGACTATCAGAATGAAATCAAAAGCTTTCAGAGGCTCCAAATGGAGACATGAAACTCACTCATTTCTGAATCCAATAACTATTTGTTGGAAGTCTTTACATGTTTCTTCACACTGCGCTCAGAAACAAACCATCAGAAGAGCTAATTTCCCAAGAGAAGATAACAATCTACAGGTTGCTGGAGGAGAATATAACAGGCTATTTCCTTACTGTGTTGTCCGCACACAATAACATACTTCAGCTTTACCACGTCATTATATCAAGCTGATGATTTCTACAAATCCTCTCTTCAGACTGATGGATCCTGAGGAGCAGTCGACTTTGTCTCTCAGTGATGGGCTTTCAGCCTCTCCACGGTGGTCCTATGCAGCATTCTGCACCACCGCAAAGCTCTGTACCGGGGCACATTAGTCAGCCTGTTGTCACAGTTCAAAAAGGGGGGAAAGAAATGGCCCCATAATAGAGGACATTTGACTTTTGTTCTCCTTTACAAACATATTTTCAAGCCAATCTCAGGAAATACAAAAGGTATTCAGTGATTGAATGCACCAAATATCTGCTGCGCTCCCGAAATAAATAATAAACCTGCCTGCACACCTCATGTTTCATCTGCACTCATCTGGAGCTGCAGTGGAGACGGCTGCCTCAGTCACTGGCTGCTGCATATCACTAATTATGCTCTCATTGGTCATCTAAGACTGAGAGGTGCTTCGACTCCTATTGAATGAATGCAGGGGAAGCTTCAGGCAGGAAAAATCCACTCACTATCGCTGCAGCAGCCTGATGACAACAGATAGGAAAAAACCCAGACTACCAAGTCCTGAAATACAAAAAACACTTGACATTCAAGAGCAGCGGCGCTAAAGCAATGAAATACAATAGAACAATAAACATTTTTAAATAGGGCATGTTTATGTGAACTGAGTGAACACGCATGCTCACAACGCCTGCAGCCATTTATTTAGATTTGAATCTCTGATGCTTGAATGAAAAGCTAACATGCTTTCAACAGGACTTCATTTGTGTGTTGTGGAAGAAAAGGAGGTGATGAGAACTGTAGGGTTTGCCTGAGTGCCTGTGTTTACACGGGCAGCTGGGATATTTTTACACACAAATTACCCAAGACTTGATTATTATTTCTCTCTGTGAATGTGTAGCTGAGCGCCTGAGGCAGCTCAGTGCTGCATCCACTTTATTATAAAGCTATTTACAACATATCCAAACCAAATTGCAGCTACTTGGCTCACAGACAACTTTTCAGCACCTTGGAAAGCACACATCCCCAGAAAGCTGAGAAAGGTAAATAATGATTACAATGTCAACAGCAATAATAATAAGACACATTGAGAAGCTGAGCGCTTGAGTGTGCTGTCAATTAATTTGATGCAATCAACTTAACATAGTTTAATTATTTTTTGCAACATCAGCACATACAGCTGAGATTGTGCATGAGCGTGAAATTAGCAGTTAAATATTTGCTGTAGAGAGAAGAGCGGTAGAAAAAGAGAAGCTTAATAACAGTGTAGGGTTTAATGAGAAGAGAATGCTTCCTGTTACACTCAGGTGAAAAGACATTGATAGTAACCCTTAAAGTCCCTCTTGCTGCACAGCCTTCAAGCACTTTGATTTGCCGAAGACGCACCACTGACCAATAAAGTACCCCTGCGGTGCAGCATATTACATATTATGCTCTACATAATGTTATAACTTGTACTGAAGGTAACTTAAAAATGTACAAAGCAACGACGGGGAAGAGTTGGGTATAGTATTAAGCATCGAACAAATATTTTAAAACCAAGAAAAAGCTATGAGTAAAGATATATTCAAAGCATTCATTATAATGCGTGCATATGACACGCGCACCGCCCCCACATACCCTGATAGGACAGTTGTGAAGCGCGTGAGAGTACAGTGCTGTCACCTACCCTAGTGTTGTCATGGTGACGATGGTGTACCAAAACGCGGCGGGGATACTGGTGAACTTGGTGGCCGTGGAGCCTTTCTCTGCATAAAACATGACCGTAGCGAAGATTATGATGGCCATGGTGAGGGAGAAGAGAAGGAAGCCCAGCTCGGACGCGCAGCTTTTTAAAGTGTAGCCCAGGATCCGGAGTCCCGCGGAATGCCGGGAGAATTTGAAAATCCGAAAAACTCTGAAGACTCTGAGCGTGACGAAAGCCCCGCTCACTTGGTCATTGTCGGTCATGACCAGCCCGATATAATAAGGCATGATTGCCACCACGTCAATGACGCTCATCACACTTTTCATAAATTGAAAACGACTCGGGGCTGCGATCAGTCGGAGAAGATACTCGAATGTAAATATCATGACGCACGCAGTGTCCAAACAAAAGAAGGCCAGCGCGTAACGATCCCCACAGGAGACCTCTTTTGACCTGTTGGGCAAAGTCCCGCACGGCACCGTCTCCACCACATTGGCCATGACAGAGATCGCAATGAAGAAGCCGGTGACATAGTAGAACACCAGGGCTAACGTGCTGGTGTGGGGGTTTTCAAACGCCCGCCACAGATACTCCCGGTGCGACAGGTTCACCGGCGCGGCTTCATTGCTCGCGTCCATTTCCTCGTCGTCCTGAAGCCTCTCTACGTTTTCGCGCCTCCTGTCTTTGTACTCCTCATAGCAGCAGTCTCCAATGATCTCGGGGATGATGCCGAAGAAGGCGAGCTCCTCGTCATAGGCGGAGATGCATTCTTGGCGTGGGTAGTGGAGCTTCCCCGTGCGATAAAAATTGAGTACGTGTCTAAAAATATCAGGGTCGCGGTCAAAAAAGTACTCGTTTGACTCCTCGTGGAAAAAGAAGTCTCTCTCTGTGCTGCCCAGCAAAGTGTCCGGATACCTCTCTAAAGTGGTTCGCCAGGTCTGAAACTTAGTCCCACTCACGTTGAGCACTATTAGTCCCTCCTGGATTTTCTTTCTGTCCTGGGGGGGTATTGGCATCGGGGTGCTGGCCACAGGCATCCATCCTATAGCTGCTGCCCGGGCAAATGGGAGCCACGCCGCTACACCTGCTGCCATGCTGACCTGTAGTGTTAATACGACCCCTCCGATTTACACAGTGCTACGGCTCACAGACGAAACGCATCTGCAGAGGGACAGCAGAGACACTGATAAGAAAACACGCGTTTACTTCAATCACTGCGCAAAGCACTGTTGAGTATCACTCAGCCTCATGCACTGTAGAACTGTGGACGCTCACTTTGCGGCAGAATATCAATTGGATTTGGTCCCCCCCCCCCCCCCCCCCCTCACACACAGGAGCACTGCAATCTTTCAATAACAACATGCATAGTAAAAGCACACGAAAAAAATAAAAATAAACTAAAAACCTACCTCAAATATACCGCTCTTTAAAGTGCATTCGTGAAAAGAGTGCCTATCCACTAATCGCTGATTCAATCCCGACACCCATTCATCTGCCAGTGCGCCGGACTAATGGAAAAACAACAACTGAGCAATAACGACGCATCAACAAGTTAAACAATTCAGGCGGCGGTTCCCCCGCACTGGAGCGGTCATTCGTCCGAGCGCGGTCCTCTGCAAACGCGTTCAGCCGCCCGTCAGCTCAGCGACCGCAAGGCAGCAGCGCTCAAACGGTTTTTTTTTTTTTCTCTCTCTCTCCCGTCGCAGCTTCTCCTCAATAAACTCCTATATTCTGCTCGTCGACTGCAAGACCACCCTCCCCCTCCTCAGCGGCGACTAGGGAGAGATGGAGAGAAAATCGCATGCGGAAAGCGCGCGAGAGAGGCAGGGAGATAGAGGAGTGGTCCTTCCTGCAACCACACATTCCTCTGCCCGAAGAGAGGAAGTCATTAACGCGTAACAGTCCAAGGGGGGGCGGCATGTCCAGTCTCCAAAAGTTAGCGCCCACGTTTTAGTTCTGATGGACTTTTGTCATTTTGATTTCATTTTTTTTTTTTTTTTTTTTTTGCGACAGCCTATAGAGAAATGTTTTTTTTTATTTTCAAGTTTTTTGCTAAGAGTTAATATTCCAAGAAATTGTGCATAAACATGTTGCGCTGCCTGTCATTTACACGGATGGAAAAATGGCATTTTCGACAACTGCCCATATTATACGAATTTCTAATATGCAGCAAATCACGATCGATATTGTTCCTTGGATTCCATCATTCTGCGCAGCTTGTGAACGGAGTTAGACGGCTTCAAAGGTCAACATCATTGTACAGCTCCGCACTACTGACATTTTCCAAAATAACCATAATCAATGAAACGTCTCTTGTGTTTCTTACAACACAAGAGTCTCCGGAGAGCCCGGGGACAGCTGAGCACCAACTGTTATTGGCTTTGGACCTTCGCCAAATTTTTATTTATTTATTGTTTTTTTTTGGTCGGGACAGTGCATGTTAATGAACAAGCCACACCGGATTGTAGCCTTGGGCTAATTTGCATCCATCGTCCCCCATGTGCGCTCTCAAACATCCTGGCCTATTGTACATGTTTTTGGTGGTAGGGGAAACCGGAGTACCCGGAGGAAACCTACGCAGACACGGGGAGAACATGCAAACTCCACACAGAAAAGGCCCGTCCAGGTGGGAATCGAACCCCGGACCTTCTAGCTGTGAAGCACGAGCGCTAACCGCTGTACTACCGTGCCGCCCTTGGACGTGCAGATCGGCTCAATGCAGAAGCAAACACATTTCACTTCCATTTGAATCGTTTTAAGAGCACCATGGACAGCTCCATTATTGTTATGAGTCTCTTCCTCGTGCGTTTACAGGTTACATCTGCCTTTCACCAGTCACTATGTCCTCCTCAGGCAGCACAGCCACATGCACAGAGTTGGCTAAGTACACACAGCTGCTGAGCTTCCAGAAAATGGATAGTGTCTCTGACCATTAACCCGGCCGCAGCAAAAATGAGGTGGAGATTCTATTCTTTTTGAAAATTTACTGCGGCTCTTGCACTCATCCAAAGTACTGTAATTTGCAACAAGTGAGGAGGACTGACCCTGTGTCGTGTTCAAGGGCAGTGTGACAGGATAAGTGGCGCCCGATGGACACATCAGATGTTGCACCAGTCAGACCTGTGGCCCCATGCTTTCTCTGTCTTCAGCAGGAGCTCTCAACTCACACCAGCCGCAGCTCTGCTGGCACAGAGCCAGGCTTTAGCAGGATGAATGCACGGGACTGTCAGAAGTCCCATTAGTGTATGCTGCGCATGTCAGAGCACACTCAGTGCTCAGTTTGAGCGGTAAGGCCCAGGGGCTATGTATTCATCAGGGCATTTAAATATTCCAGCGGTTGCCAAATGGCACCAAACACAGGCATCCCACAAGAGTACGATGCCAGACTCGCTGCGAGGCTGTCAGAGCACATTGGCCAGAGCATTTTAATTCAAAAAGGCAGCTCGAATTGTTTTGTATTCAGTGTATACTCTTTCAAGCAACTCAAAACATAATGTAAAGGGAAGTCTTTGTGAAGTTATAATTGAATCTGTGAACGCAAGTGAATGTTCAAAACCTTTGTCATATTGATAAGTTGTCGACAAAGGAACATCTGGATATATTTTTGTTTACAGCTCATTTAAAATGCACTAGCCATTTTCAGGCTGAAATTTAACCATCTGCCTATTTTAAGGGTTTACATTGCACAATTGCACACAGATGAAAACAAAACAAAAACTAAAGTGTTTTTAAATAGTGCTCCCAAGTAAGCAGAAAATGGGACAAGGTAATCGTATGACTTTGGCGTGCACAAGAGGGATGAAATGATCTGAGGCGCTGACATTCTTACATACATACTTACAGAACTTCCAAGGTCGATTCTGATGATAACTTTGACTCAAAGACATGTGGACACTTACATTGCATGTTTTCTGATTTAGTCTTTGGATGTAATTAGCAAGTGCCCTCAACAAGGTGAAGCTTTCATTTGTCCTCTGAGAATTGGCGAAATATGAACTGGACTTGAACTCATCATTCCCGGTTTCGTTTAATAGAAATAAGAATAGTGCTTTGTAAATCTCTTGTTGCGTTGCCAGATAATGCCTCCTGTTCATGCTAAACTCGTACACAGATGTGGTGTCGGGGCCTTTCAGATTCAATCAATCAATCAATCAATCAATCAATGGTTTTGTATAGCCCAACATCACAACAGGAGTTGCCTCATAGGGCTGCACCGAACATTAAGGCAATAAAACAGAGCAGTAAATAAGACAATGTAAAGTTCAGGTGAATCAAATATCCAGGCAAACATAAAGTCCAAATAAGCATCAGCAGTGGGTGGCGACGAGCAGCGCGGGGGTCCCCTGTCCTTAGACTCTCCAGCCCGGCAAGGAAAAACTCAAAAACCCGGTGGGAGAAACGAGAAACCTTGAGGAGAACCACAGAAGGAGAGATCCACTCCCATGGACGGACAGGCTATAGAGACCCAGGGCCGATGGAGTCCCTCAGCAGACGGGCCAAGATCACAGACCGTCCAGTCCTTGTTGTCAGTAGGCAGTGTTCCTCCGTTCAGCCGGGTTCCTCCGTTCAGCCGGGTTCCTCCGTTCGATCTAGACAGGCTCTCCCGAGGGGGAGTGGGACAGGCGACACCATGTGAATAGTAATGAACAGACTACAGGTAAAATAAATATTGTATCATAATAAGACACAGTTTGCAGTAAGAAGAAGAGGATAGCGCTCAGTTAGCTTAGGGTCATGTAATAGGATCAAATTGGTAAACAGGAGGTTAAGTGTGTTTGTGTTGTAACACAAACACACTTAACCAAAACAAACATGCAGGGAGCTTGCAGGGATATTTGGACATTACGTGGGCTTAAGCCGCTCTTATGATCCCTTGACGGCAACAGTCTGTCCAGCATGTGTAGTACAATAATGCTGCCCACACGAGGTCTGCTCTATTTTTAGGCAGGTCTCGCTGAGTGATAGAGATGATTTAAACAAATGAATCCCCTCCGTTGGAGACGCGCCAGCCCTTGTTAAAGAAGAAGGGAAAGGGGGCGTCCGCTAATTGATACGGGTCATCAACGAACAATGTTAAAAAATATTTAAAACTGTTCATGCGCTTTGGGAAGTTCATGCCAGAAATAACAAGAATGAATCATCTGCAGCACAAATGTTGGCATCCGAGATTCACCGTGGCTTTTTATGGAGCTGTAGGGACTAGTGTTACGTGTGGGCGAGCTGTATTTTCTATTTTGCGTAGACATCCTCACAAGGAAGAACCCATCACCTTCAAGTCATAAGCCTGCACCTTAAATGTAGAAATTTCCGTGTCTGGCTGATTTATTGAAGGTGCCATAATGTGTGAGTGTTTTTATAGGGCAATATTGTACTGCATTCCAATTAGGTTTCACAGTAAAACAGTAACCGTATTTCATTTACTGGTGAGACTAGGAATTTAATATGGGCTTCTGTTGCCAAATTGGACTCAACACCTGCACATAATCAGACCGTTTTTGTCCACAACAGAACTAAAACTGACTTTAAGATCCAATATAACAAATAACAGGCATGCATTGACCCAGAAATTGACTAAATCTGAAGCCGAAACCATTTCTATTTGCAGGTATGTAAGATTTGTCGTAAATATTTCATAAACATGACCTATATGTGTCTCCAGACATGAGGTAAACATGTTCGAATCAAATATTGGTTTTGGAGAGTTGTTTTTATAGTGCCCTTTTCAAAACACAAGCAAGAGCGCATCCGCCAATCATTCACTTTCACTTTCATTCACGTGTGGCTGATGTGAATCGTGATTCCACCGCATTATTTCCACGTTCTTGAGGTCCGCTTACACCAAATGTCAGCGACAACAAAATGGCATTACACGTAATGTCTTATATGCTATACGTACACATGGGGTTATAGCGTAACCCTATGATAAACTCCATTTTATAAAGCATTTAATGAGATGCAAAGTCCATGACAAACAATAAAAGGGTGATAAACACAAAGCCAATAAGATAAGCAGTAAAATCTTAAAATGAAAATAGCTGAGGGCGAACAGCACTAGTCAAATTACAGATTCGGGGCTATCCGAGGCCTTGAAACACCCGGGAATGTTTTATGGCCCGGTGTTAATGAAGTCGTGAATCCTTCCCATGACCTCTGGGTACAATCGCCTGGTGATATCATCTGGTGAACAGCCTCCGGTCACCTTTCACCGCTTCTGCCGCTGTTCCCTCTGCCCTAACGAGTTATTGACCCCCCACTGAGGTGCAAAATAGAGGACTTCCTACATGCTTTATTGCGTTTGGTACGTCTGTGTCCCGGTGTCGCTTGGAGGCCGTGCGCCGGCCACCACAAGCAGTGCTCGCCCTGCACAATGCTCTACTCCACTGTCTGCACTCAGTATATAGCGAGAGCACTGCCTGCACATCAAAATACACCGCAACACGGGGGGGATTTGCAGACGCTATTCCTTTCGTAACTGGCTCGAGAACCCAATCTAAAACTTGACTAAGACGGTGCTTTGATTGGTTGCTTTGATTTTTGCCCCATTTCGACATTCCACTTCAACATCTTTTATCTACTCATTCATTACAATGGATTTTAATTTTAATATATGCAGCATGTGGTAGGAAACCTTATCTACATATTGCCACATGTTGCGGTATTCAACGCAGCTTTTGCGTATATGAAATCATTTTTTCCTCAATGCACAGCCTTTGGAGCTATTGAAACAGAGCACAGATACGCAGCACTGGTGTAGAGGGCGCTTTTCTTTTGAGGACTGTGTGACTAGTTTTATCCCTGTCAGGTTTGCTGGGATAATCTGTAATTTAACAACTGCTGCTCGTGAGAGAGCTACAAATAGGCCATATGGGTATACAAGGAGTTCGCAGCACTTGTAACAGAGAAGGCTGCGCTTGACTCTTTTCTTTCTTCTCACCAATTAAATAGCAGACACAGCCAGCCTTTTAAATGAGAAAGAATGAATTAGTTGGGCAGGGGCAAAATGTGATACATATTCATATCGCTTCATTGTTTGTCCTACAACACAATTTTACAAAGAAAATACTGTACATATTTCAATCTATTTATAGGCCATGGCAAGGCTTCATTAGGGCACTCTTCAAGTCATTATTAATGCCAGGCTGTAACATCTTCCTTTAAGCTATAGTGCAATAGTTGTCAACTGGGTTAGTGAGGAAATGGGGGTGGTTGGAGGCAATCCCGGCTGCACCACAGCTGACACGGAGACAGTCAACTAGACACTATTTTATTGATTGAAATACTAATTGAATCTATTTCACACATGTGAAAATAAATGGATGAAAACAGAAACTATAAATTAACAATCAAGCGTTTGTTTGAATTAGAAAAGGGGTTGAAGACTTATTCAATACAAATTCTATACATTGTTTTAATTGGCACGCTTGTTATATCAACATTTACCCTCCCGCTACTCTCACAGTACCATTGTAATATACAAACTGACCCAGCCTGACTTTGGATTATGCAAATGTTTTAAAAGCCAAGGTGCATGTGAGCAGGTGACACGCCACATGCATACAGAACATCCATTTTCAACCAAATCCATTCCATTCCTTCCCGACACTAACCCCATCTGACTGAGACAAGTCTTCCTCCCACTAACGCGCATTTTATTGTTTTCCACCTCGCTCCGTCTCCTCAAGTCTGTGTGCAAAGTGTCTCTTGTCGGCTGGCGAAGAGGTGTAACGGGGATTAGTTGAGAACGGGGTGTCTGTAACTGCAGCGCCTATAGCTATAACATGTAAACCGCAAAGTGTGTCTGGGGGTTTTCGAACGACTCCGGATCGGTGCATCAGCCAACAATCAGCGGAAAGTCCCTCAAGGCAACACAAATGCTAATGCCTGATTTGGACAACCATGCAAATAGATAATGTATGTAAATTTGTTTGGGCTTTCCGTAAGAAACTAAAGCAAAAAAAAAAGCAAAAATAAAGAAGCCAGGTAAGAAGAAGCAACACATTTCTTTGGGTCTGAACAAACCCTGGTAAATGGATATTGTGAGGTTGACTTTGGTGTCCCTGTAGGGAAGTGGGAGCTGTTTCCAGAGTTTGAGGAGGATGTGGTCTTTATTTTATGGGGTGGTAGAACTTTAGGTCTACAGTATTTGTAGTGTCAGGGAAAACAAGGCACGACCATGAAGCCGGACTGAATTGTTCATTTCTTTACCTTGCCTTGTCTGTTCAACCTTGCAGGATTTTTGCTTTGGCCTTGCAGCAGAACAAAGAAATACAGATGTGCACATATCTCCTAGAGTGTAATTAAAACTAAAGGCGGCATGGTGCCTGTGTACGGAGCCCCCATTGAAATAGTAATTCCTTTTCCAAGGACGATGCTTTGTTTACTTGGCTCATCTGTTGCACGTCCGATCCCCACTGTGGAGGTGCAGAGCAGATGTTACGTGAGCTTTTCAACCGCTTCTCACTTCTGTCTGTGCAGCCCTTGCATTGAAATGTATCGCCTTCTTCAGCTGTGGAGAAGTGATGAAACCTTTATGTCCCAGCTGCCGGCGAAGAGCGAGCTAAAGTAAGGCACAAATTAGAAGCAGTTCAGACCAGGGTTATATTTCACATTAACTAAAGACTTCGCTGGAAAGATGGTTGCTTTGGTGAAGGGACAAAAGGTGATAGTTTCTTTTCTTTCACTTTTTTTGACTGTTCAGTGTTTTTTTTAACTCTGTAATTCTGTGTCCTGGTGTGCAGTAAATTGCCTATTTTGGAAGCATTCTCCACCATGTGTCCATTTATTTGGGGATTTGAACCAGCACAAAGGGTGCGCTGTCAATTTTAGTAAGACACCGAAGCACAATTCGAGACCCTTTTCTAATGTCTCACAAATATGGAAGAGTTTGGCAGGCCGGGTACGACTTCTTGGTCTGAGGCTGTGGAGCTGCAAAGTGCACAAGAGTCCTAGTCAGTTCATAAATACTGACTAGGACTTTGGAGAGAGTTTGGAGAGAGTTCAGCTCAAGATTACTTCTGACACTAACCAAAAGACTCTGGGTTTTTGGCACGCTAAAATTATGTGAGGGTTATTTTGGCAGACTGAGAATTACTTCCAAGAAAGTAAAAAAAAAAATACGATCTAATCTGCTTCAGCATTGAAATCATATTTCCTGGCAGATGTGGGCTCTCATTCTTTGGACCTTGTGCCGAATTTCATTTTAATAAATGTCACTGACTGCAATGTGCTTGGCTGTGACAGAGATCTTCAATCTAGTTCTGCTGCTCGCATTCTTCCTCTTGCACGAGTGACAATTCATGAGTGCCGCCATTTTAAACCATCAGTGTTTTCTCCACACTCCTAAACTTCTGTCTGTCCCTGAAGATATATGAAAGCAGTTTTTAAGCACTCAGCTCTTCTTCACAGGCGGAGACGGTGAGTGAGAGAGTGTGACGCCTTGATAAGCCTAAATTCATATATCATTACCGAGAGAAAGTCTTTGCCTGGTCATTGCCCATTAGACTTTATGACCCACTTTAGTAAGTCCAATTTTCAAAACTATTTTGTTTGGATATCCGACGGAGAAAAAAGAGAAAAGCATGCAAGAGGACTTTAACAATTCCCGCCAGAGTCACAAACAAAGTTTCCGGGCAGGCCCCATGTCTGGGTTAGTATAGTAATATGTTAGGTGATGCTGCTTTTATGACCAGAAGCCATACATTATGACTCTTCTCTGCTGTGTTTGTTCATTTGCCCGTTGTAGTTGGATTTGCTCGCTTGTTGAGACTCTTGGTTTCTCCTCCTCCTGCTAAAAAGGTTTCCTCTGCCTTAAAGCTGCTCTGCCAAGCATTAGAATTAAAACCTCACTTCTTTATTCATGCAGGCTTTGTTGCAAGATCCCGAACTTCAAGGCTACCAGGTCAGCGCTATTGTAAGGATGCTTTTTTTTTTGGTTTTTTTTCCCCTCCAACTCGATCCACTATTCAGGCACCATTTTTTTTTTTTTTTTCGTATAACAACTCATTTAGCTGTCACACTTTCTCCAGGGCTGTCCAATTAGACCAGAAAAACACTGAGCACTAAAACTCCCCGCAGAACATGTACTGTACTATTAAAGCATTTTTCCAAGCACTCGGCTCCAGTTGGAGTGCAGGGACAGTGGATGAGTGGGAGCGTGAAGCTGGATAAGCCTTAATTCCGAGATCGGCATCAGTGTCATTACAGCCGGCCGCCGGTGAAGGAAAGGTCACGAGCCGATTCAGACCGAGGCAGCCGTTGGTTTGGGCAGTGGCTGTGGGGGAGAACGAGAGAAAGAGTGTGGGCTTCTCCTGACGTCACCGCTCGGGACTAAAGTTGGCATTGGCTGGCATGACCGCTGACATTTGCTTTCTCACCATGTGGCCCCTGTACTTTGAGGCCAGATGGCAGAGAAGACACACACACTTACTTTCACACATTGTAGACACACACACACACGCGCACACACAGAGAGACTGTAGACAGACAACCAGCAAAGGCATTTACATAAGCAAGGCGCACCACTTTCCCACCACTCAGCACCGCAGCACTCACACAGGGGAACAGCAACAGATCGATTTGTCACCCAAAATAATTTATAAAGTCCTGATAGAATGCCAGAAAGTAAACTTGGGGGAAAAGTGGATGTATTATGATTGGAGTTGGTGGGATCGATGCTTCCCTCTCTCTGTGCGGCTCACGCTTGTTTGTTCAGGGTGAAATATCATCACGAGGCCCTTACACCTCTCCTTTGTCTCTGCGCCTGAATTTTGTTACCGATCTGTCCACCCCCCAATTCCTTTTATTCATGCATTAGTCACAGCTGATGCTCCGAAAGCCGGGCAGGTGCGCGGACCACAGACAATATATATATATATTTTTTAGATCTGCGTAAAAAAAAATAAAAAAATAAACACATCTCACCGTGATTGTAGTTTTACATTTCCAGGAATCGGGGCCACCTCCACACCACTGGCAGGTCAGTGTGACAGACCGACAGCAGTTCACCACTGGCCCGGCAAGTGCGTGGAGAACCCTGCGACGTTGGGCTCTGGTATACAAGGAGATGCTGTTCTTTGATTTCTGCAGCGCCCTTAACACCGTTCACCCAGTGCCTCTGAGGGACAAACTGGCTGTAGTGGACTCTGACCTGGCAGAATGGACCCCGGACAACCTCACAAAACGGCCCGAGCATGTGTTTCTGATGGCCACCTCAGCTCTGCACTTGTTGATATTTCTCAGTGGATAACTTCATGAACTGCACAATCTTAGCAAAATGATAATAACCCCAACAGTGGAAGTGTGCTAGCCTTGAGTTGTCAACTAGCATAGTACGTTAAATAAGTTCCTGTCTCCATGGACACACTTTGTGGTTCTACTCAAACTCACACAACATATAGGAGCGCTAATACTTCACAGATTGGAGCATGAATGGCTAAAATAACACAGGAATCGTACCCATTTCTGGAACATGTTTTGTAGGTTTGCAGGTTTTACACATAATATATGACCCCATGAAGACAGGATATTTTGATGTTTGCAAAGGAAAAACTGACTGAGCAATGTCTTTATTTAATAAAACATTTGTTCTTTGTCCCTTGAAACTCAGAAACTGTGAACAGAGCGTTTTGTGAACAGCTTTGTTGCCGTGTTACAGTACTGAATAGACACCCTGCACACTTTGCAAACAAACGTTCAGTCACATTTTATGGATCCAAGTGTATTGACAGTGACCGGTTAGTCAAACGGCAATAATAGTTGCACAAAAGTAAAATGTTACAAGCATGCACCGAGGACCTCTTTTTCCCTCCTACCGTCTGATAATGATTCTGATGATATGACTTTCAAAATCAACATCAAGTGAAGTTTCTTTGTGTTGCTTCAGGCTTGCTCTTCAATAAAGTAAGCATTATGATTGTCACTAGAGGAGACATTTTATAATACAATCCATCAGGCGAACACAAGTGCGCACTGAGCACTTTGTAGAGGTTTATTACCCTGGCCTATTAAGCCTGCTGGGCGGGGACAAATCAATTTAGTCCATTTGAAACTTTTATCAGTCATACACATCACAGCTTGGAGGGAGACGGAGCGAAAAACAGCCTTTTCAAAACACATCATAAGTCAGATAAGCATCCACGCTTTTATCTGAATCTCCTTTGAGCTACTTTTGTAAAAAGGTTCTTCTCTAGCCTCGCAGGACCAATGCACACTCAATGTGAAAGTGAGCCTTTCCTTCTGCATGCTTCATTATCCCTTATTTACCAACTGAGATTATAAAGAAATTATGCAAGGCTCACCCAGCTGTGAAGTGAATTATTTAGAGACACGAGCAGCTATTTTTTTGCGATTGTAATCACCGGCTGTTAACGTTAAGAGCACAGGGGAGACACGTGTGAAGGCAGTATGTCAAAAGCGCGATTGAAATTCCAGCCAGGAGACGATTGCCCAGACCTTTAAAGAAAATCTTTACGGTGAGCAGCTTGATACAAAGATAATGATGTATTTGAGAGCCGGAGAACGAGCGAGATGGCAAATGGGGGAGTAACGAGATAACCTGCCTATTAAAGAGAAAGGGGCGGTGTCGAGGTCACCCACTCCCGAGCCGCCGCTATTGGATGGCAGTTCAATTTGAGAGGGGCGGGCCATCTGGGGAGGGTTTTGTAATTAATCAATTTCTTTTTTTTTTAAACCCAACTATTGCGCATTCCATTTTTTATCTGCTCGTCCCCCACGTCCAACAGAGAAAGCCCTCGTGTGATGTGAACCCATATCTTAATTACTCTCAGATCGCTGATACCCGCACACACTCGCGGTATCTGCGCGAAGAGACAGAAAATCATTTTACAGCTGAGCAGATAAGTCCCTATGCTCCTTTTAACAGCGCCGCTGGCCAACGCACATCTGACAGTGCTGTAGTGACAGACAGGCAGCGGAGGGCCGTGTAGCCATAATGCTCCAGCTACACACTTGTAATGATCCCCCCCCCCCCCCTCCTTCAGTATGATGGATTTCAAATTGAGCCTGTGCAAAAAAAATATTACCGATTCAAAGCGGACGCGCATTGATAATACGTTATTCACGCTGTTGGCGGATGAGAAGAGACTGCTTTTGGAAATTTGAGTGAAAGATCATTACGGAAAGAATGTCTTAGCGTGGCCAATGCCCAATTGAGTTTATGCCTTGCTTTGGGACCAATGCTGAAGCCTCTAATTACTGCGACTAATGTGATATCATGTTCGGATTAATACGGCTTTTGATCAGTTTTGGTTGCGTGCCACTTTTCAGTCTGCAGTAAAATATTATTAGTAAATACATCAAAACAGCGTCTACTGCCTGCACTCTATATCCTCTATTTTACTGCGAATGAAATAGCAATGTGTCCATAAAGTGTCGAGCCAAACGCTAGAAGGAAGAAAGGTCGGAGAGAATTCACTGGAAACATGAAATGAAAGAGCCGCCGGCCTCGTAAGCACTGGGAAATGAAATGAAAAACTTAAAGGTGCATTATGCAACTTTTTAGGCGGAATAAAAGTTGATATTTGACCTTGTAGTGACCCAGCGGCTGTGTGAGTGGTCAACATGGCGCCTTTACTTTCCCTCACAGTGGTCTCTAGGACGCCCCAGGATCAACTGTTTGGAAGGTTTTCACTGCGGACAGCCGCTGGGTCACGACAAGGTCAAATACGCACATATCTAAAAAAAAAAGAAGAGAGAAATCGGGTCGCCTGACTGGGGGATTTAGCCTATTTTGTGCAATAAGGGAAACCTGGAAAAAAGGATTGATTTGAAAGACTATTACGGTACTGCATGCACGATTTATGAAGTAACGTACATCTACATTGAGATGGGCGAAGAGCAAGTTGCGGATTCGAGTTTTTCTTTCCCCAACGGCACGCCACGACCCTGTAGACCAATAATAAACAGTGAACTTCACACGCTCCAGATCAATAACGCTTCAAATGCCAGAGCAAGCGTAAATATTGGCTTTCCCTGACTGCGGGTACTCCGGTTTCCCCTACCACTAAAAACATGTACAATAGGCCAGGATGAACTGTAGGTAAAGCGCTTTGTGACCATGTCTGTGAAAGGCGCTATATAAATAAAGAGCTTCTTCTTCTTCTATGTGCTCCCAAGACTTGAACACAGCTACAATCTTATACTACAGTTGTGATAGAGTGGGACACTCTGAGGGGGATAGTAGTGGTCTGACAGTTTCCTTCGACAGGGCTCCGGTCAGAGAGAAGGGCACGGAGAAGTTATTCCAGCAAACTTTATTATTGGAGTTGGGTACAGGCGGGGATGATGGTGTGGGTACAAATATTGGTACGTATATTTGTATGGGTGTGTGTGTGGTCTACAAAAGATACAAAGAATAAGATAATATTATTCACAATGTACAAAGGTATATAATAGTCAAAACAATGATAAACATCTAATTAGGATACTAAAAATATATTAATTTAGTCAAATAACCTAAACAGCACTATAACTACTAATGTACAGGCATACAAAGGGTTAATGGAGCGAAGTAGGGATTCGGAATATATTCAGTGGTCTCTGCCTCCCTCTAGCGGAAGCGAGCGCAACTGCACCCCATACGCCATACGCGTGAGAGGCGCATGGCCTGGGCGTGCAGAACTACACTTAGGTGCGTCGGGCGGCGGCACAGAGGCTGAACACGATTTAGCGGTAGGAATACAAGGTATAACTAAAAGATGGCACCCCAGAATATAGCTTAAGGCCGGTATAATATATAGGAAACGATCTACAGTCTAACACAGCTTATAACCTAGTCACGTGATACTATTAACTAAAGGAATATGCACTAAAGTATCAAAAACATGCACATAAGACACTGAACAGGTAGACAGGTGAAAGCAAACAATACTTAAACAAGTCTAATGACCGTATTTATAGCTTAAACCTTACAAAACTTACGTTCATTTAGTTACGCACACGAGGAGCCACCATCCCATCAAATGTAAAGTCGGGAATGAAGATGGGATGCGCTCAGAAAGGAAATTACATCACTACTAGGCTTTTCAGAATAAAACTACAGGAAATGTACAAGACTTTCCGACAAAGCCGCCCCCAAATTTAGCAATAAATTTGAATCCAAAGGAAAGTCTACT
Organism: Proterorhinus semilunaris; assembly: GCA_021464625.1. NCBI lineage: Eukaryota > Metazoa > Chordata > Actinopteri > Gobiiformes > Gobiidae > Proterorhinus > Proterorhinus semilunaris. Next base: position 21,065,166 of record CM038356.1, on the reverse strand, counting down.
TAGTTGGCGTCATCTTCGTCCTCCCAGGCTGGCAGCCGCACAAGGCGCACGACTGGCCGTAGGTAGGTCTGTCCCTTGATCTTGACTTCAGCTGCCCTGACTCGTCCGTCCGAGCCGGGACAGGTCTTCACCACTCTCCCAATGGGCCACTGGGCTCTGGGTAGCTGCGAATCAACCACCATCACCACCTGGCCATCAGTCAGATTGTCTGTGTCCTTGTGCCACTTCGACCGCTTCTGCAGGTCCGGGAGGTGGCGACGGATGAAGTTGGACCAGAAATGATCCGCCAGGATCTGGCTGTGGCGCCATCTTCTTCTGCTGAGAAGGTCACTGTCCGCGTAGACTGCCTGCGGGAGTGATGCGTCGCGGCGTCCCATCAACAGTAGATTCGGTGTGACAGGATCCGGATCAGCAGCGTCAGAGGAGATGTATCCAAGCGGTTTAGCGTTGATTATTCCCTCCACTTCAATCAGCACAGTCTGTAGCACAGGTTCGGCGACGGTGTGGTCCTGGAGGATGACTTGGAGAGCTGACTTGATTGACTTGATCTCTCGTTCCCACGTTCCTCCGAAGTGTGGAGAACCGGGGGGGTTGAAACGGAACTCAATCTTTTGTCCAGCCAGCTGTTCTTGAAGGGGACGCTCTAATGCGGCAAAACTGGCCTGCAGCTCTGCAGCTCCACCTCGGAAGTTAGTTCCTCTGTCGGACAGGATCTCAAATGGCTTCCCGCGGCGCGCGATGAAGCGGCGGAGAGCCATCAGGAAAGCGTCAGTGTCTATGTTCTCCAGTAGGTCAAGGTGCACACAGCTTGTCGTCATGCACTTGAAAATCAGACCCCACCGCTTTTCTGTGCGCCGGCCCACCTTGACGTTGTAGGGACCGAAACAGTCGACTCCTGTCGACCAGAAAGGTGGCTTGTATAAGCGGAGTCGCGCGGGGGGTAGGTCTGCCATCTGAGGGACCACTGGAGTCGCACGCCATTTCTGACATTCAACACAGCCATGTTGATGGCGCTTGATGGACTCTCTTCCCCGGAGGATCCAATATCTTCTCCTCATCTCAGCGAAAACACGCTCGGGACCAGGATGTAGCAGTTCACTGTCATATTTCTTAATGAGCAGCTTCGTGACGTGATGTTTAGGGTCGAGGATGATAGGATGTATCGCATCTGGGTCGAGATCTTCTGCTCTGCGTAATCTGCCTCCTACTCTCACCAGACCAACAGCTTCATCATACTCTGGAGCAAGCAGAAGCAGGTGACTCTGTTTCGAGATGGGCTTACCAGCAGTAAGAGTTTCCATCTCCTCAGGGAAGGATTCACTCTGGGCTTGTCTGAGGACATGTAGCTCTGCTGCTTGGACGTCAGCTGCTGTCATGGTGGGAATGCTCTGGTCATTGGCCGCCCCGTGAAAGCTCTCATGGACAGCCTTGAGAAGACTGTCCCAGTTGTCTGTATCGGACATGGGCGTCGTGGTTGGAGAGCATGTGGTGACTCCACAGAACACTGTCTTCCGAAGTTCATCCTCGTCCGCTTCTTGGGCTTCTGTGAACTGAAGCACTGGCCAGGAGTCTGGATGTTGTCGGAGAAATGGTGGACCTTGGCTCCACCGGTTCTGCTGGCTGAGCTCGAGCAAGGGTTTGCCGCGAGTAAGGTCATCGGCTGGATTATCGCTGGTGCAGACGTACCGCCAGGTCGAGCCTTCGGTGAGTTCTTGAATTTCTGCAACTCTAGTTCCCACAAAGACCTTGTAGCGACACGATTCGGATGTGAGCCACGTCAAAACTGTTGTTGAGTCAGTCCAGAGATTGACTTGCTGGGGAGAGAGTGACATTTCTGTCATAATGACTTTAGCCAGCTGGGCTCCGGCTAAAGCTGCACACAGTTCGAGGCGTGGTATGGATAGTTGTTTGCGGGGGCTCACTCGTGATCGAGCCATCACAAATGCAACGTGGACTTCACCTTGATTGTCTTGGGTGCGGATGTAAGCGACTGCCCCATAGGCTCTTTCGGAGGCATCGCAGAAGATATGTGCCTCTCGTCTGGGTGCCCCAGTGTCTGCTACTGATGGGACGTAGCATCGGGGGATTTCCACTTGTGGAAGATGGATTAGTTCACTCTCCCACTGTGTCCAGTTATCCAGCAGAGCTTCTGGTCTGATTGGTTCATCCCAGCCAACTCCCACTCCCCACAGGTCTTGAATCAGGATCTTCGCTCGGGTGGTGAATGGAATGAGGTATCCGAGGGGATCGTATTGTGTTGCCATCACCTTGTAGACGTTTCTCAAAGTTGGTTGTGAATACTCTACTGGTCTGTGGCGGTACCCAAGGCTGTCGGTAAGGCAATTCCAGCGAAGGCCTAGGGCTGGCTCTTCTGGATCTTGGCGGGGCTGAGAGAGCCACAACTCAGTGCTCGCTGCTTTCGCTTCCACTGGAAGGTGCTCAACAACTGTGGGAATGTTGCTGGCCCACTGCCTGATGTCGAAGCCGCCGCCTGAGAGCAGTTTGCGCATCCGGTCGATGATGGTCTTGGCTTCATCAGCGTTTGTGACACTGGTCAAGCAGTTGTCGACGTAGAAGGCAGTCTCCACAAGGTGTAGGATGTCCTGATGACCGCTGCTGTTGTCCTTCACATGCCGCTGGAGGGCGTACGTGGCGCAGCAGGGACTACAGGTTGTCCCGAACGGTAAAACCTGCCACTCATACACGGTTGGTTCCTCGTCCCTCTTCATACCTCTCCAGAGAAACCGCAGAAGGGGCTTGTCTTCTGCCCGCAGGCGAACTTGATGAAACATCCCTTTGATGTCACCACTGATAGCCACGCAGTGTTCTCGGAACCGAAGAAGTACACCAAGGAGGGTAGGGCCTAAGGTAGGACCGGGCAACAGTTGGCTGTTGAGGCTTTGACCGTTGTGCTGGTAGGAACAGTTGTAGACAATCCTCGCCTTGCCATTGTGGTGGACAACATGGTGCGGCAGATACCAGGACTCTGTGGAGCTGTCTACTGTGTCAGGGGGTAGAGGTATGGCGTAGCCCAATTGTTCAAGCTTCTGTATTTCTTGACAATAGGTGTTAGCTAGAGCAGTATCTTTGGCTAGACGGCGTTCTGTGCTTCGTAGCTGTGGGAGCAATGCGTGCTTTGGAGCCCAGAGTGTGGGGCTCGCCTTGCGCCTCAGTAGTGGAGTGGCATACCGTGTTACGCCGTCTACCTCTATGTTGATTGTGCGCTGTTCTAGCAGCTCCAGGGCCTGCTGATCTTCTTTGGAGCGGGTCGCAGTCTTTGCGTTGGCATAGGGGGTTATGTCGACCTCCCACAGTCGTTCAACATGTCGCTGTAGCTCTGTGTTGGGAGACATGGTGAAGTAACAGTGAGAGTGTTCACCAGTGAGGTTGGCTGGGCCTTGCAGTGTCCAACCAAGAGCAGTACGCACAGCTACGGGACTCCCAGGAGGACCTGCTCGGACCGGTTGTTTGGGTAGCAGCAGATGTGGAAAATCAGAGCCTATGAGTAGTAGCGGTTGGACATTGTCAACTTTCGGCAGAGGAAGACCTTGCAGGTGAGAGTATCTGCGCATGAGTGACTTGACAGGATAGCTATGCTCGGACAGGCTCAGCTCATCAGCGGTGAAGGCATGTAAGATGTTGTACCTTTGTTTGGGAGAATGAGCTGGGGAGATGTCGAACGAGACAGCAGCTCCTTGTAGATGAATCACATCATGGCGGACGGTGCGCAAAGGCAAGCTTTCCGGCTCTCTGGTTAAATGGAGATGTCGGACTGCTGAGGGAAGGATGAGGGTTCTCTCTGATCCGTCGTCCAGGATAGCGAAACCTTCCAGGGAGTGCTCAGCATTGTACAGGCGCACCTTAACTAGCTTCAGCATTACTCTTTGCGGACGACTCGGGCGGTCAACGTGGATGGTGTCGGGAGCAGCACTGACCATTAGCACCTTCTTAGCCTCTGGGTGACACACTTTGTGGAGCACGGTCAGGTGTTGCTGCTTGCACACTTGGCAAGGCTTCTTGAGAGTACATGCCTCAGGTTTATGGTTCCTGCCACACCTCCAACAGTCTCTGTCTTTAATCCAAGCGGAAATCTCTGATGGACTGAGTGCTTTGAATTTGGGGCAGAAGCTGAGGTAATGCTCTCGGGCGTCGCAGTACGGGCAGTAAGGCTTCACACTAGGTTTAGTGTTGGGTGACGTTGAGCTGCGTGCAGAATCTGGAGGGCTTAATTTAGCTTGGCTTTCTGTGTTGTAGAACACGTTAGATGAAGAACCCTGGGATTTCCTTTGGCCCTTAACTGGCTTAGGCTGGTCCTGGAACATCAGAGCTGCTCGGGATGAAATGCGCTTTGCTTGTGACTTTAACTGAAGCCAAACAGAGAAGTCTTCAAGCGTGTAGGTCTGATCAGTGCCGGTCCTCAGGATGCCTCGGTTTATGCTATACTCCACAAACCCGTCTCGATAGTTGGTAGGCAGTTTGCTGAGCAGCCTGTCGACGTGGGAGCCGCATCGCAATTCATAGCCATTCTCACCCTCAAGGGAGCGGAGCATGCCTACTAGACCTTGTACTGATAGGGCAAAGTTGTCAAAGGCCTCGGGATCGCCAGATCTTACGGGAGGTGAATTCAAGATGGCACCCAGCTCGCTCTGCACAAGCTGACGCGGTTGCCCATATTTATCTTGGAGAGCCTGGAGGGCCGAGGTGTAGGGTCTAGGATCATGCATGTATGCTTGGGCTAGCTTGTAGGCGCTTGGTAGCTTCAAGTGATCGAGCAGGACTTGATATTTGAACTGCTCTGTGAGGTGGGCATGTGTATTGAGCAGATTGTCCAAAGCCATCCTGAGTAGGGCAAAGTCTGACTCTTTACCTGAGGTGAAATGAGGTAGAGTGGGTCTAGGAAGGCCATAAGAGGTGGCAACTAGGAGCTCCATGAGGTCTGTGTCCGGTGCTGCCCTGTAACCTGGAGGCGCTGTCACCTGTTGTGGCAAAGGTGGCATGGCGGAGTAAGGATAGGACAGAGTATTGGCAGCTGGTAACACTGGTTGTTGAGATGGAACAGGTGGAGGCACATATCGGTCCTGAGCTTGGCTGTAGACCAGATGTGGCAGGCGAACTGGAGCCAGATACTGTGCTATTGACAGTGGTGGAGCACGTGAGGTGACAGCACTCACGGCTGGTCTGGGCGCCGCCTGCGGAGCTGGGTGGATTGCAGGAGGAGGAGGCATGGTAGTGTATGTTGGCTGTGGCTGGGCTAGCGTACCAGTAGTAGCAGGAGCATTAACTTGTGGAGCGGGCTGGACTTGTACTGAGGGGAAGCTTGTCGAGACAGGTGGAAGAATGACTGCGCTGGAGACTGGTGGCGGAACATGAGTAGATGGAGTAGAATGGAGTAGCAGAGGCTGATCTCTGGATGAGGACTTTAGGTTGTACTCATATTCACTAAGGGGCCTGGAAGGAAGGGGACTCTTAATTCCTTCTTCCGTCAGGAAAGACGTGATAAGAGCTGCTTGCATCAATTCCATCTCTTTCTCTTTCAGTCGCCGTTGCAACATCTGATGTCTGGTGATAGTCTCTTTAGTCTTGTGTGCCATCTCTGCTTTCTCCTCCAGCCGACGTCTCTGCCGTTCTTGTTCTCTGAGAAGTTCCTCCTTCTCATGGAGGGCGTCTCTAGCTTCTTTGTCTAGAAGAGTGCACTGCTCGTCCACTAGCGTCTGCTCCATAATCTGCCGCTGCATTTCAGCTAGTTCCATGCGCTTGACTTGCTCTTCCAACATGGCACTCTGTAGCTCGGATAGCCCTTCTGCAACGGACCTCTTGGTTAATGAGTCAGCACTGGCTCGAGATTTTGGTCTGCTTCGTTGAGAAGATATCGAGGATCGGGATGACTCTGCTCTCACAGGTGGCAGTGAAAGCGGATCAGGGACTGGGATGTCGTAAGCTGGGGCTGCTGCTCCGAGTTCCTCAGCTTCGGTGGTAGGAGGTACTGTGACTCTCGGTGTGTACCCAACTTCAAAGTTTGCAAGGGATGCTGGTAACTGTATCTCCCGCTGGGGTCGAGAACGCACTGCTGGATCTGCAGATGGTTGTCCTGGCTCCATATTGTCTCCAGACAGCTGTCAAATCCGGCTCGAAGGACCATGTGATAGAGTGGGACACTCTGAGGGGGATAGTAGTGGTCTGACAGTTTCCTTCGACAGGGCTCCGGTCAGAGAGAAGGGCACGGAGAAGTTATTCCAGCAAACTTTATTATTGGAGTTGGGTACAGGCGGGGATGATGGTGTGGGTACAAATATTGGTACGTATATTTGTATGGGTGTGTGTGTGGTCTACAAAAGATACAAAGAATAAGATAATATTATTCACAATGTACAAAGGTATATAATAGTCAAAACAATGATAAACATCTAATTAGGATACTAAAAATATATTAATTTAGTCAAATAACCTAAACAGCACTATAACTACTAATGTACAGGCATACAAAGGGTTAATGGAGCGAAGTAGGGATTCGGAATATATTAAGTGGTCTCTGCCTCCCTCTAGCGGAAGCGAGCGCAACTGCACCCCATACGCCATACGCGTGAGAGGCGCATGGCCTGGGCGTGCAGAACTACACTTAGGTGCGTCGGGCGGCGGCACAGAGGCTGAACACGATTTAGCGGTAGGAATACAAGGTATAACTAAAAGATGGCACCCCAGAATATAGCTTAAGGCCGGTATAATATATAGGAAACGATCTACAGTCTAACACAGCTTATAACCTAGTCACGTGATACTATTAACTAAAGGAATATGCACTAAAGTATCAAAAACATGCACATAAGACACTGAACAGGTAGACAGGTGAAAGCAAACAATACTTAAACAAGTCTAATGACCGTATTTATAGCTTAAACCTTACAAAACTTACGTTCATTTAGTTACGCACACGAGGAGCCACCATCCCATCAAATGTAAAGTCGGGAATGAAGATGGGATGCGCTCAGAAAGGAAATTACATCACTACTAGGCTTTTCAGAATAAAACTACAGGAAATGTACAAGACTTTCCGACAACAGTCCTGTGTCATTGCCGTGCACTACAACTTTGTCTGGGAAATACAGCCTTTATTAAATTACACGAGACTCCCTAAAGCATCTCTGCACAAATTGCTTCAAGGTCAAACTCTGCAAGTTGAAAGTGGACCGGTTTGCCCTGAGCCACTATTTCATACTTTCGCATCAACGCATCACTTTGAACTCAGGCTTTCAGCACAACATTTGCACACAGAATTTCAATGTGCTGCTTGCTTTTTATGACGCAAAAGGAAATGCCTTGTAGGAATTGGAAAGTAATTACAAAGATTAACAAAGATTAACTGACTGGCTTTTGACTGCTGCGGTGGGGTGACATTTAAATAAAACCAATGAGGATCAGGGACAAGTTTATGAGGCATTAACCATATTTGGAAAAAGGTCAAAGTTCAAAAGGCCGCAACATTAACAATCTTGAATGTAGCTAATTATGCTTATGGTATTAAGAAAAGTCATTAATGGAGTCACTTGTGTTGTTATGAGGGAGGAACATCTGGTAATTTCAAGGACTAATTTTCAAACATAACATTTTATTTCCTTGACAAATCCTGGCCAGAGATGGGACCCCAGGCGCTACGCTGCACCCACCACTCTTTGTAGGCTCCATTAAAGGAAGGGTCAAATGTGGAGCACACATTTCCTTATGGGGGACATATTAGATCCAACAGAGTAAAGCGATAAAACACAAAGTGCATGTTTCTCACTTGAAAACCAGAGTGAATCAGCGCAGAGAACTCTATGTTATCTGTAGTATTTTCTGTAGCCGTCAGCAGCCGTAAAAGAGTGTTTCTCTTTATCATAGGGTAACAAACTTCTTCAACCAATTGTTGGGCTGAGAGCAGTTGTTGCATCAACAGTCTCTTTCATTTCCATACACTAGTCTCTCTGTTTGCGCTGCTCTCTTGTTCAGTGGGATTTAGTTAAAAGTTAAGCCATAAAGGCTTTAATGTATGTGTTATGGCTAATTCCTACTCTCAGGAATCTCTGCCTGAGCTGAACAAAGGTATTAACAAACAGAATAGAAACTTTTATGGTAAATTATTAAAATTGTGCAAAATCACTATCAGTGGATGCGCATTACAGTAAAGCGCCCCGAGCCGGGAGCCATGCCGTTATCATGTAGAGCAGCACGTGCATAAATCCACGCTGTCTTGTTTTGCTGCTAAAATAATTATACAGCCCGTTTTCTGAGGTGTATATATAAACATGCCACATTCAAAAAGGGAATATTTTGATATGTGAGGCCATGTGTTTCTTTATGAGCACTGGGAGAGAGCGCCAGAGGCTAATGCCGGCTCTTCAGCATAGCTCTACGCCGACAACCTGAGCATGTGGTTAAATGAAACGAGAGACTGAAATAGACAAAAGGTGAGTGACCAAATGCTGCGCCACAGTTTGGACTTTGTGACTCACCTGAGCACACGCAGCAAACCGTATTTGAGTTAGCCGCAGTGCGCTTTGGGGCCGAACGGCGGGAACGCGTTATTACAATTTCCAGGTCCCCATTACAGAAACTCGCACGAGTCTAAACATCGTTAGAGGAAAGCGCTGCGGCGTGAAGCAACACAAACATTCACCTGTAGTTTTCCCTCTAGAAGATGAATCAGCGAGCACCCCTCTAATCACCTCCTTTCACTCTTTCAGCTTGTTACCGGCTAATCGCGCTCATTTAAACAGCTCACATGTGTAATTACAGCAGTCAAACAGTCCCAGGACTAACAGGTCAGCGAGCTTCAAGGGCTGGGGCCATTATGTCAACCTTAAGTTATGATCATCGCTTTGAGCCAGCTGCAGAGATACAACCCTGGGGAACAAACGCCGGCGCTTCTCATTGGGAAATAAAGTGTTTGTGTAACGCGTAACGACACGTGTGCGGGGTGTACCCTTTATTAGTAAGATTAGCATAATTGACTATCAGTCACTTATGGCTCATCAGGGGCTTCTGTGTCCCAATCACACCATTTCAGCACAACTCAACCCTCGGTAATGACTGGGATTTTGTGTTTTTGTGTACTGCGTAAAAAGTCTAATTGCATTAGAGGAAGCTAATGGCCGTCTTCGTGCAGCCTGAGAGCGGGATTGTGTGTGTTGCCTTGCAAAAGATGGCGGAAAGGCAGAGATAGCGCCATCGAAAAAGTGTCTGTACTTACCTTCCAAAGCGCTCTTATTAGGCATGCAGCGGGTGCAATGACACTCAGAGGATTAGCCGCGGCTGCCTCCATAAAGCCAAACCGCTCTCAGGACACCTTCAAGTCGTTCTCACTTTCCATTTAACTCTGTGTTTTCTTTGCTCTCTTCCCTCACTCCATCGCCTTGATCCCGCGGGAGGTGAGAGCAATCGGCCTGAGCTGTTAGAGAAGTGAGAACAGGGTGAACATAAATCCACTGGCTGTTGCTCGAACATGTGCACGTGCTGTTCCAGGATACACAGACAGACATCTGGGGATGCTATGCTTTCTGTGGGCTATTAACCAATGTTGAAAATCTACTGCAGATATCGCAGCTGGATAAAACCTGTGTTATGGCTGCTTTATGGACTGTACCCATCCAATCGGGGCTCTAATTAAGCACGAGGAGGCCTGCTACACTGCATAATAAAAAGATTATGCTGTTGTTTACCCCATCCAAACGACTGCTCCGTGTTGACTTAGCTTCTTTTCCCCCCTCTCACAAGCAAATATTGTTTGTGTTTGTCAGTGCCTCCTCGGCTTAGAAGAGTCGTGGCGCGGCGGACCCAGGAGGCGGTACAATCTATTTCATTTCCATTTGAAAAACAGAGCAGTGGAAATGACAAATGTGTGAGGCCGGTTGAGGAGCCTTCAGGGCAGTAATGTAAATAACAGAAATTAATCATCTCCTCCAAAGAAACACGCGCCTCACGGGCACGACAAAAGGTCACAAATCTGGCCCACGCGCCTTCACGTCCTCCACACAGGAAATGACAGACTTCTGACACGCCACTAATGCGCGCGTGCAACAATAATGCGTCTGTGCATCTGCCTGTGTTTCTCGGCTGCTTTTTATTTGTGAAAGAGCGTGACAGCCGTGCGCGCCGATCCCCACCCGCAAGTTACGCGCCTATTGTCTGTTTGAGTGAATGTTTGCTGGTCACAGATTGGTAGGATATCTCTTTCATGCCGAGCCGTCTACTTTTAGCTGACAGCAAATAGTTGCGCGGAACCAATTTAATCTTGTTTTTCAGCCTGGGTTGACATACGGCGGGATAAAGCAGCGGAGCTTGTCCTAGCTCTCCTCCAGGAGCCCGCCACTGTGGGCAGCGCTACAATGACGATACATGGTAATTGCAATGTGGTGATTTTGAGCGTTATTGGCATCATGGGGATGCTACGGCAACAAGTCATTGTGGCATTACCATAGCGCAGGCTGCAGATCCTCTTTTAGCCGACTAACTGCTTCGAGGGAAACTAATTTGCCGCGCTGGAAAATACTACCTGACAGATCGATTCACCAGTTGTACCTGCAATTAATGGACGATTCACTCTCACGGATAAAAAAAAAAAAAAAGGATCCAAGCACTGGCACACACAAAAAGGGAGGAGAGCGCAAATGTTGCCGCTGCATTTCTCATAAATGTCACAATTAAGACTAACCACAAGCACTGTGTACATTACAAGGCCTCCCGGGGGACAGATTGACATTTGGACAATCATGTCTAGTTCCTCATCATGAAAGAAGTTGGATGTTATGTTCCCCGAAGAGCTGGTGCATTGCAGCATTATCGGGCTCATTTGGAGAGACAGAATAGGCTATGGCCTTGGAAATAAAACACAGGGCAATGTTATATTCATAGCGTAGAGGCTTTTCAATGAATCTATACATAGTGCCGGACTGTGCTAGATGGGGGTACATGGTTCAGGATCTCCAGCTGTCAGCGAAGAGAACAAAATAGCTTTCATCATTTGGTGGGGGAGATGAGCGTCGGCCCACAGGGAAGCACATACTAAATCAGTCGTACATTCTCAAATACATTCATAGTGGTGCTTTGACTGCAGGAATCCTCCCTGATACATGACATCGTTGAACCGCTGTGCCCGCCCTGGAGTCCTCCTATAGCACGGAATAAAGCCACGAACTGCAAATCCTGTTCAAGCTCTACAATTCTGCAGCACCCAAACCAGATTAACACAAGCTTTGCGCCAATGGAGTAGTCAATAAAACTTTAAGGCGAAGGACAGTGGATTGGTTTACATAACCACAGCAGCAGCAGCCCGGGCGACCAAGAGAGACCGAGCGGACTTACGGCCATAAAACTGGGGGGGGCACCTAATCATTGCCCTGTTGCTTATGTTTATTGTTGACGGACAAATTATGGGATTTTGACTAAGAGGATTAAAATGACAGCAGTTAATGAGACACAGCTGGGACTGGTTCACAACAGACAAAAAAAAAAAAAAAGCATTCATTTTCTCCTCCTTTTCAGAGTCGCAAAGCCACAAACACATCAGCACATACGTTCCCCCAGGCTTTCAAGTCTGTCTTTTTTTTTTTTTTTTTTTTTTTTTACACACACACACACTCACACACATGCACCGGCACCGGCAGCCCGACGCACGCCGCCACTCACACATGTAACATAATGCCCATTACACAAGCTTTATTGTCCCATTGAACCTGGCCAGATTAATTCACGACTTTTTCCGCAGGATTTCGAGTATTTAGCCCAACAGGACGACCTGGGAATAATAGCGTGGCTGACTCCCTGACTTCGCTTCTGTAAATTAACACAGTGCCTTTAAGCTAATTTGGTTTCATTTTATTCAGACGGTTATGGTGATACAAGGGGCTCTAGGCAGATGGCACCGGGGGGCCCCCAACACACATGACAGCAGCACATAAAACAAAACAAAAAAACATTGGCTTAATGGTGCGTTTGGGACACTCTTACTTGTGCAATTATTGCCACAGGCTGGTTTGCTTGATCTCTTACCCCAGTTTCATTTCTCTCACCTTGTGTTGAACGCCCATAATATGCAGCTGCTTTTGTTCTTCAAGTCTCCATTTCTTTTTGGTATCTTGCCCAGTGTTGTCCATTCGCCTTCATCACGCACTAAATATTGGACATGACAATTTTATTACTAGGTATATTGATAATGCATTATTCAAAATCATTATTGTTTGTTTACTTTGATGTACAAACACTATTAACCCTTGGATATTAACATAGCCTATTTGCTTTGAGGGCATGGGCTACAGACCGTTTAATGTGATCTATTTATCATGTTAACCTTTGAGTATCTGCAAACATTACAAACTGAATTTATCTTATTCATCCTGCGCCAATGCTGTACAAATGTATCGGTGCGGTGATTGTTTACGCAAAGACTGAAGACATGCTAGCAAGGGCTCCAGGCTAAATTAAGTGTTGTATTAAAAAGACTGCTGCGCTGCCCTTTGTCATCATTATGTGCAGACACAGTAACAATAAATCAGGACCACCAACATGAGCCAGTCAAGAGAAATGGGAATCTAGTTCAGAACCTATAGTCTTAATTCATAATTGTACACTAAGCCTGGCATCCAAAGTGATAAATTCAGGCTGCACAATATAGCACCCAAATTATAATAATTACAATATTATGTGATGAAATATCCTAATCCTAATCGCAACAGGATAATCCCAGAGGGGATTTCCATCTGACTGCGATTGACCTTAAAACATCTGCAAAGGTTTAGTGCTAATTTTCCTATTTTAAATGAAATATTTGAATTAAGTTTTGACGAAGTTTAGTGAAAAAACAACTTGCAAACACATTTTGTTTAAATCTATTGAAACGTGTTGAAATTGAGTAAAATGTCGCAATTATCCCAGAATTCAAGACTTTAAAGGATTTTATATTATTATTGTTTTTCCGATTGTGCAGCCCATAGACATAAGAAATAGCTATAGGGCTGCGTTGAATGTACCCGATTCTGACTTAGTATAGTCGGAATCAGTTCAATTCAATGTATGGTTGTCACATGGTTATATGCGGCCGAGTTGGCAATGCCATACTGGGGCCATCACTGTGATTGATGGGTGTCACGTGACCTTGAATAAAAAATATCGGCCAAATGTCTGAAAAGAACTTGATTTAAACCCACATTGTGCACTATCCTTGTATACTTTTTGCATCATCATGCTAGCTAAAGTTGTTCAACATATTTATTGGTCACTTACTTGGTAGCTTGAGTTCACAAACGTCACAAAACCCATCTACAGTGCGGTGCGGCCGATGAGAAAACGCTTCTTCCTGGTCACTAATGTAAACAGTGACGAGGACGCTCTGATTGGATAATATCAGCTGACCCTTCTCCGCCTGGACACGGACTATTCACCCCTCTCCCCTCAGGCAGGAGGCTACGGTCTATCCAGACCCATGAACAATAACAAGTCTCTGTAGCTTAGTCACAGACTCATGGGTGTTTCTGCTCTGTTGCTCTGTGCGGTGTGTCCACACTTAGACCCGCTGCTATCACTCATCACTTTATAACACTTAATATCACTTTATATGCTACACATCTGTATATACAATCCCGCTGTTCTTCAATGTCAAATTGTTGTTGTCTTACCACACGTCACTTTATTTTATCTTATTTATTTAATATTTTTTATGCATGCCCTTATAGCCTTATAGTTTAACGTTCTTAGCTTATTTTTTTATCTTAATTCTGTGTTATATGTTTTACGTCGCACATTTGCACCGAGACAAATTCCTAGTTTGTGAACCCTGTTTTGAAACAATGGCAATAAACCTATTCTGATTCTGATTCTGATTAGGGATGGACAAGTGAGGTAGCCAATCACCTACATATCCCAAGTAGACCACGTGCTGTCGAGTCTGTATGCTTCCGGAAAACAAGCATGAAGGGAAGTGGAAAAAATATGTTTACAGGTCAATTTAAATCATTAATTGTCCGTGAGAGTAAATACTACGCTGACAGAAAAGAAAAAGGGAGAGAGGGATAATGTGCATTGTGCCACAACTCAGTGATACAATGGAGATTCTTTTTTTCACTCAAACTTGGCTGTACGGGCGGCACGGTGGCACAGCGGTTAGTGCTCTGGCTTCACAGCTAGAAGGTCCCGGGTTCAATTCCCACCTGGAGTTTGCATGTTCTCCCCGTCTCTGCGTAGGTTTCCTCCGGTTTCCCCTACCACCAAAAACATGTACCATAGGCCGGGATGAATGATGTGAGTGGTTGGTGGTAGTCTGAGGGGCCGATGGCGCAGATTGGCTGCCTCGCTTCCGTCAGTCTAAATTAAATCCTCCATACGAAAGCCTTCATTTTTTTATATGTACCAACTCCGCTGTAGTTCATATATATTTGTATGCTAACTTTCCATACAGATAGGCTACAGGATATAATGTCATAATAATGGTGTCTCTCTGTTCCTCAGTTAACTGTTCTGATTGTGTTGGTTACAGCTTCTCCTGAGGGTAGTATGCAGTCAGTGTAAAGTCTCTATAAGCTTCAATGTGATCAAAATGAGGGGGAAAGTATGACGCAATTGAATCTTCAAAAGCACCAGTAGCCTAAATAAGGGGATGGCTTGAATGCACCAGTTCCTGGATTTTACCACATACATTTTTGTTCTGTGTTTCTCTGTCTCAAAGGTCTTTTCAAACACATCCAGCTTCACTGAGCAGAACGAGTGGACAGATGGCTTGGGTGAGAGGTGAGAGATTTCTTCAGAAGTATTCTATTAAGTGTGTCTATGGAAGGCTCTGTTTTAGAGGCTGAAACATCTTTGATTTGAGACTTTCTTTGACTAAGCCTAAGTAACCCTGTCGTAGAAGCCAATGCATCAAACTTGTCATCAAATGCCAACTTGCTTTCGTTGGTGTGTAAACTATAGCCACAACTAATGAAGAAATAATGATACTTTTACAGCCATTCACTTAGTGGCCACAAGGGCTATTAGCATTTTTCCCCCCTAATGATCCGCATTGGCCCTTTATTCTCCTGGGACTGCATAAGAAATGCATAAACATATCAGTCCACATCAGTGGTCATAGTGTTACTTTTACCCCAGATCCTTAATTGAGAGAAGATTCAAAGATTCTAATGAGTCACATTTCAGAACACATTTGCAGAGGTTTACGCTGAAGGGTTTTTAATCTCTATGGAGACATATATTAGTTTCTTGCTTTCAGTGGACATTATAATACCAAAATGATTTCAGCCATTGTCCATCCATCCATTTTCTCCCATTTGTCCGTTGCCGGGTCGTGGGGGCAGCTGTTGGAGCTGCCCAAGTCACATTGCACCAGCCCCTATGGCTCCTCCTGCAGGTGGTGGGTCCACGGAAGGACGGCCTCATGGTTCCAAATGGGCCTGTTGGTCTTTCATAGGGGGCCCATTCACTCTCTCATTCATACACCAGTGTACGCAGACACTGGAGGCAAGGAGGGTGAAGTGTCTTGCCCAAGGACACAACGACAGCATGCGCCTTCAGGAGGCGGGATTCGAACCCCTGACCTTCCGATCATGAGACGACCCGCTCTACCATCTGCGCATCTGCGATTTCAGCCATTGTGATTTTGCTAAAACAATTGATTAAATTGCATTTTTAATTGGATTACAAATGATTGTGGAGACTTAGCTTCCCCGGCTTCAGAGTCACCAATGTTCAGAGCTACCTTTTCTCTGAATTCTTAAGCCACCTCAATTCGGTCTTTTCCAAATGCTTTTCAAATGCCTGCTGTCAATTAAGAGTTCCACTTGGCAAATTGAATTGTGATGAGAGATCATCTGTCATAATGTCATACTTTATTGATGTGTAGCCTATATTCAAACGCAGTTTTATGCATTGATCTATATCTGAAGTCTGAATTTTAAATGATCACTCGTATTCAAAGCTGCTATCGCTGACTATTCCTGTGGGCAGAGTTTACATACTATTTTAAATAATGTAAGCTGCATTGGTAATGATGAAGAGAGGCACGTACACAAGGCAGAATGGCTGCTGTAATGTGTGCATTTAGAATCAAACAACTGGACCACTGGATCTTTCGAGTATCTAATGTATCTAAAAGGGAGCAATTTGATCTGAACTTGAGTTTGACTCACAGCAAAAAGGTTCTGGGAATTTTGCATTCCCTGCACAGTTCCAAGCCTTCCTATTTCAGACATCCACCCAACCATCCTTTACAGTCGGTCACCTCTCATTTCCTTGCAGGTCCCACTATTTGAATCCTAGACTACTGTGAAGTTTGCTTGTATGGAGAGGTTTTCTTTGGGTTCCATTTCCCACAAATATCACACAAACATGACAGGCAAATCTTGCCGCTCATAACTACTACTGGCCAACACTCGGATTCAAACCAGAGTATCTGACCGTTTGCATGTTATGACCAGACTTGAGTTCTCTTCTAATCTATGCATAGAATTTACCAAGATTTCTTATAAAAAGAAATCAAGTCCTATTTAAAATGACCGGCTAAAGATGAACATAGGTGTTTATGCTGTTTGTTTATGAATGAATATTAATTGCTTAGCTTGACTTTGTGTGTTGCCTTGCTTGGGCCATGTGCATGTCTTGTCTGACTGGCTTACACGGTGCGGGGACAGATGGGGGTGAGGGGTGTGGTGGGGGGTGTTCTGTGAGTTGGGGAAGGTGCGAGTTACTTCGCTGTTTGCGAAGATGGCGCATCTAGCGATGCAATGTGGGAATACAACCAGGGTTCGAAATTAACTTTTTTGATCACCAGCCAAAGTGGCTGGTAACTTTCTGAAGTTACCAGCCAATCAGAATTTCCATTAGACAAATTTTTACGTTGCGAAAATAAGAGATTATGAATGCCACTGGATGAAAATGTGATAATAGGTATCTAAAACGTCACCAGTAGTGTAGTGTTCATGGGAAATGTAGGACAGAGGGGACAAACCACCCAGAGCGTCTCTGACATGATTTGCATGATTGGCTCATGCTAGTGATGGGATTTTCAGCTATTTTTGGTGAACCGGATCATTTGGATCGGCTCACCAAAAAGAGCCGACTCTTTTGGCCCCCAAATGGCTCTTTATGTTTTTTTAATATATACACTTTAAATTTAGGAGAGATTTGGATTAATGGCTCGTTAAATGAGCCTCTCTACTGCTCCCTGCACAAAACAACTATAATCAAGAAAGCAATTAAAAAGAAAAGAGGAATTAATTTTATTAGTTGCTATAATAATGTGATATTGGCTTATAGTGGTCTGTGTTGTCTTCAGGAATCAAAGTAAATTTTTTGAGGTGGTAGAGCCATTGTTTATTATAGCAACATACACTTTTAAAGCTGCCATTAGTTTCATGTATGTACTCTTTTATTTACAGTCAAAATGCTTCTCCCATAGCTTCTCCCCAGTCCCTCTGCGGCCTCAGCTCCGCCTCCGTGAGCTGCTGGAGCCTCGCGCTGAGAGAGAGTTACAGACTCCAGACATAACTGAAGTTATTACTTAAGCCAGGACTCCTGTACGTTTGTAATGCGCTCATACACATGAGAGGAAAAGGCCGACATCGCGTCGTTTCGCCGCTCCGCGCGTCATCGCATTGTTTTCACTCCACAAACCCAGCGTAACTTTTTCTAACCATAAAACCGAAAATATTAAGCGGATCTCTCTCAAATATAAAGTGACTGAAAGCTATGGATGCGCTGACTACATTTATGGAGTAGTTTAAGTTTATAGAGATCTTGATTTTGTGTAAATAGCAGGTTCATTCCTCGCGAACGGGCTGCGCCTGCAGAGTTCTCCTTTCTCCCTCTCTCCCCGATCCCATTCTCTTTACTCGTTTACTCTTTGCCTTTCTCTATTTTTCTTGAATTTAGCAGAAAGCGGGGCACGGTGAGCTTGATAAACATGCAACATGCAAAAAATAAATAAATAAATAAAACGGCTCGCGGGTGAGGCTCGGCTCTCATCTTTCACTTAAAAGAGCCGGCTCTTTGTACCGACTCGTTCGCGACCGACCCATCACTAGCTCATGCATCACCGGCCAAACTGGCTGGTAGGTTTTTTATCGGTACCCGCCAAAATGATTTTTAACCCGCATTTGGCGGGTTGGCGGGTGTTAATTTCGAACCCTGAATACAACCATGCCGGTCCGGCAAAATGGAGTAGTCGACGGTAGCTTTAAAATGATAAGAGCACATAGACTACCTGAAAATCCCATAAGCCCACTGAAAAATGTGTGGACATCATGACACTTTACCCCTTAATTACATGCCCCACTAGAATAACTGGCCTCACCTGGCATCAAAAATAGCCAAAACAAACCAAACAAAATGTCTCTCAACACAAAAATGTGAACGTATAAGATTATAAGAATAGTTAAAGCTTTCAAGAATAAAAAATCCACTGATGACTTTGACATGACCATGATTAAAAAAGTAATACAATATATATCAATGCCTTTAACACATATAAGCAATCTCTCCTTTTCAACTGGTGAATTCCCTGACCTGATGAAGATGGCCAAGGTTGTTCCAATTTATAAAAGTGGGGATAATCCTCAATTTACAAATTATAGACCAATCTATACTTCCTCAACTATCTAAGATTCTGGAAAAACGTTTTGCTGCCTGCCTGGACAGCTTTGTGAATAAACATAATTTACTTAGTGACTGTCAGTATGGGTTCAGAAACAATAGGTCAACTGCACATGCTCTAATCAATCTAAGCGAAGAAGTCACCAACAATATTGACAATAATTTGTACTGTTTGGGTATATTCATAGACCTCCGAAAGCTTTTGACACTATAGATCATGAAATACTCTTAAAGAAACTAAATAATAATGGTGTAGAGGTTTGAAATCTTGAGATATGCGATGGCTTACACTACTACTACAGCTCTCCAAGCATTTTAGTTCCCCATTTTCTGGGGACCATGGCCGAAATATTCGCATGGCTTTGGGGACCAATCACAGAACGAGGATGGACGGCAAGACGCGCTATTCGACATACTTCCGTATGTCATTTGTTTACAGATAAAAAAATAAAGGTTTATTTACGGATCCAACGTGACAGTAGCAGACACTTCGCCATCTTTCGATCAAGCTTTAGACCGTGTTCTAAATAGTTTAGCTCGAAAGTTTATTGCGGGCACTTCATATGTCATCTGATACGATGATGCGATTGGCTATGGCTACGTGCAGAACATAATGATAGACATTCGTAGCGCCCAATAAACGGCTAATTGTAAACCACACCTTTCCTACGAGAAAATGAATTTGTGGTTCCCAGACTAAATATCACTTGTGGCTACACTTGTAGTGGTCAAATGCAGAATCAAACGTCTCGTAGGGGCAGCTGAGTTGAATTTTGAAACTATCTTCACCATTGTGGATTAGCTCCTTGGCAGAGATTTAGGCTAAGTATTCTTCTTGTTTCTTCTGTTGCATAAGTGATTGTATTATTGGAGTCAATATTTATTGACTAGGTTCAGGAGCAGAACCACGCCTCAACCTATCACACTTTGCACACCAACCACTCTTGCTTTCACCTAACCAGGCTTCTAATTACCCATGAGCCATATTCACCAAGCCAGCCCTCGTCATCTCAGTTTGTTTGAAACTGTCGACCCCACCCTCCCTCCCTTCGTGTCTGTTCTATTTCAGTACTGAAAGCACCTCTGCTTCGAGGGGGGGTCCCGGAGAGTTGGGTTCATCTGAGACGGAGCCCCACCCACAGTCTCGCCCAGTTTCACTCCACACTGTAACCTTGTGAATAAAATCTTACTTACACTTTGTTGTGGCATGGTCCTTGCTAGTGGAAGCGTTTCAAAAGCCCACTACTGTACAACCCTGAACAATTATTTCTATAGTCAACTGTTCAAACTGTTATAAGCAAACATTAATAAAACTCACTGAGCCATCCCAAGATGTGTGTTTTAAAGCACAAAAGGCTGCAAATGTGTGTATTCACAGCAGTGGGCTGACTGTAGCTGTGAGCATTCCTGGTGTGATCTGAGCCTGTCCATCCACATATCTGCACAGTCTAGCTAGCATGATGGACACTATGCTGAACACTGCATCTGTGTGTTCGTAATTAAGACCGTCATTGTTCCAACAGCAAACAGAGGGCCAGGTCTAATATTTGGAAACAAGTCGGCCATGCTGAGCTCCCGGGCCATAGCTGTATTTAACTTGGCCTTATGCTGTGGTGAATTAGTAAATTTGCCTGAGTTTGTTGAATGCCATTATGCTAATATTTGTGTCCCATCTGTAGGGCCCTGGGAAAGACGTGTTTCTGTTTAGGCGGGCTGTTTCTTTTCTGTACAACATTTAACCACCTGTGCACATATTACGAATAATGTTACAAGTGACAGTTGCTTGCTCTGAAAAAATATGTTGTAAGGAATTGGCATATTCAGTGAGATGTGAAACATAGGGGCAATGACCCAGAGGTCCACATCATGGCTGGGTTAAAAGCTGATTGAGACCAATGATTTGCCTCTTACAGTAGGAGGGAACAGAAAGTTATGCTACTATTTCAAATCAGCTGGAGTTTCAGTCCACACTGGACATGCTTCAGTGGTCTGAGAAATTACTGAATACGACCCCTTCCAATTTCCCCAGTCCAGGACCAGGCTGTTGGACGCTTCTGAAACAATTACCCAAGGGGCCTGGGTAACCTTGTTTATAGCTCATTGAGCATCTGCGGTTCCAATTCAACACAGGTAATTACTGCATCGTTATCTTCTCTTAAATCTTCACTGAGGTGGTGCCACACAGAGCGCTGGGCGTCTGGCCATTTGGACATTGATCGAAACCAGCAGCATCAGTATGCCCAGTGTTTCTTGGCCGGGCTTATGTTGGTCGTGCAGGTGTCGGTGACCCGCTGCAGTCCGCTCACCCGGAACACATCAGTCAGACTAACACTCGTCTGTCGGCCCGACCGACCCACTCCATCACAGGACTCTCTCTCCTCAGTGTCCCGCCCGCTCCGAGAGGACAAACAAATCTTGTGATTTGCCTCTAATCTGCAGTCTCCCCTCAGCGTGTGCCACCATCAGCCCAGCACATCAAGGACACACTCTCCATAGGAGGGCTGTCCATTAGCGCAGCGTCTTCCCTCCACCACAGTGTGCTGGGACAGGGCATAGGGATATGCTCCAATTAGAGACAGACACGTGGGGACTGTGCCCCTCACATGTCCCTGTTGATCCATGAAAGAAATGTGAACACACCTTTCTGCTAAAAGAAGTCTTCTGTCCTCCGTTCTCTCGCCTGGGGCTGCTGCTGTGCACTCTCCTCATGAAGCCAAACCATTTGGCATCATGCTGTTCCTTTTCGTGTGTGATGCTGTCTGGGCGTGCGCCCATTACCATGAGTGACTGGTCAACTCTGGCTGTGTCTATGCTGTGTGGGGAAGACTGTGAAGCTGCTCTTTGGTGCCTCTGTGAAAAAAAGAATTCTTGGGGTGGTCTTTGGCATGCATCTCTCGTCTGAAGCTTCCATCAACAGAAATCCACCTCTCTGTAGTGTGGCGGCTCAGCCTGTGCTGGGCTGAGGAAGGTTGGACCGTCTTCATGCTTCAACCATTTGCATGCTGCATGAACACAATCTGGTGACGCCCAGTGGGAGCACCTTCCATCCATTTGCATTGTTGTTTGCACTTCTTCGCAGTGGGAACTAATTTGCGGCCGCTGTCCGACTGATTCTTAATCAGGGCTTGTGTACATGAGAGACACGAGGAGAGACTGGCAACAACACTGGTATAAATATTTTATCTGGATTCTATATGAATAAAACACTACTTGTTCTTGATTCATCCGCAGTAGCGCATACCTTCACTGCTCCCGAGTGGATGTAGCCATTTTAAAGGGAGGAGATCAGTGCTCAGGCGTTTGTGAGTCTGCCATGATCAGATTAATCTCTTCAAAGAATCTAAATGCTTCCAATTCACAGTTAAAGACACAGCCAAAACCATATAAGCTAGATTGTGCATCGGATCAACTATGCATGAAGCAATTACATATGGAGGCCTCGGGCTCGGATGGAAACTCTATGGCTGCATTATTCTCATACTCTCTGTACATGTCCATTCATTAATCTGGCAGGGAAGCCAAATACTCATTTAGCAGTTTGTTTGTCTGTTCACTCAACCGTACACCCCCCTCCCCCCCTTTCATTTCTTTCCCCCTGCTTCCGGGAGGAACCAAAATCTTGTGAGAGCATCTTCGTGGAGTTGAAGAGATTGATAAATAAAGGTCAGAGGTGGAGGCAGAAAGCGTGAGGAAAAGGGGCTTGTGGTGACAAAAGAAGTGAGTCGAGAAATAAACCAGTGGATCCACAGAGGCTTAGATTGATTGGAGTTAAAAGAAAGCCAGCCAAAAATTAAACGGGGGCTGGAGGGGACAGAAAGGGGAGGAGAGCAGAAGTCAGCATCAAGCCACGGAATGAGATTTTTGCCCTGAGAACAGTGAAAGCTTTTGGGGGGAAAGCCTTCTTTGCACAATTTGAGAGTTAACATAATCCATAATCCAGCACCAAAAAGGGCTGTGTGAGGATAAGGTTGAGATAGATAGGAAGACCATCTTAGTGATATATGCCCCCTTCCTTTAATTGATCCCTCCCAGAAGAGAATTAATACCTCATTACTCATTTGCCCAACTTGTATGATTGCTTTGGAGGTTAAATGACACACTGTCGTAATATGTCTGGTGCTGTCATTTGGCATGTGAGCTATTGGATGGTATTAGCATTTAAAATAGATGTGTCAAACGCCACGCCCTGGCACTTCATATGGCTCTTTACGGTTATAATTATATATAGTGTGGAAAACAGTTAGTGCACTATATTCAACTATATGTACTGTAACTTGGTTATTCTAAATGAATCTACTGCCAAAGGAGTCAACAGAATAATTTGAGAGAATAAGGGTTAGTGTTTAAATTAAGTTGAGATGAATGGGTTGTGATCAGGTGACATCATAACATCCTAAAGAGCCTACAATTTAGCATTGAGGAGGAGGACAGGCCAGAATTCAGTTTGCCTTTGAGCTAAAAATGCTGATGTTTAGACCTGATTTAATGGTAAATACTAAGGGGGTAATTTACAAAGCAAATTTGCTCACGTGCAAAATGAGTAGCCCAAAGCTACAATCCGGTGTGGCTTGTTTACATGCATGAGACCCATGTATGTTCATTAACATGCACTGTCCCGACCAAATAAACCAATAAAAAAATATATATATATATTTGATGTGTGGCCCTATTACTGTAATACACATCATTTCAAATGTTAAATCAGGTGGAGCACGCCCACAAAACATTTATTCTGCTTGCACTCTATTTAAATGTCCCCCTAACTGCATATCCATGTAACCGCATCAAACCAAGAGTGACATAGAGTTCAATATCTTCCCTGTCAGCAAAAATATACTACGGTGAAAAATATTACAGCTTGAAAAGAATATCCATCCATCCATTTTCTTCCACTTGTCCGTTGCCGGGTCGTGGAGCTGCCCAAATCACATTGCACCAGCCCCTACGGCTCCTCCTGCAGGTGGCGGGTCCACAGAAGGACGGCCTCATGGTTCTAACCGGGCCTGTTGGTCTCTCATAAGGGGCTTTTGATCCGCTCTTTGTCTGACCCGTCACCCAGGACCTGTTTGCCATGGGAGACCCTACCAGGGGCACGAAGCCCCAGACAACATATACCAATGTTAAATCACAATTGCCATGTTTGAAAGATGCCCCCCATCTCTAATAAATTCAAGAAAGTCATGAACACAACCTTATAGAGGACCATTTTCATACACAGTATTCTCAAAGTTCAGGGGTGTCAAAACAAATAACAAATGTCATGACTCATAGTTTACTCGTTTAGCTTCTGTTTTTACATTCTGTGCCACCACACCAGGCGATAGGCTGGCACCATTCCTGTTGCAACCCTGTACCTTGACCTGACCCCAAAGTGCCAGTGTATTCTGCAGTAAAAGAGTTTAATCCAATCCTTTGTCTTTCTAAACCAGCCCATTAGTATTATCCTTGATATGATCCACATTTGTGCAGCCGGCGGTGAGAGTGTGTTTGACACTCTTGGTTATAACTGTTCCCTTGTCTATTTGTGTTTCAGTGTGTTTCTGTGTGCCGAGACTGTCTCCCATTCTTCCATCTGGATTATTTTAAATCCATTCTCTTTCTCTAATCTTTCTCCCTCTTTACTCCCACACTCTCTATGCCCTCTCTCATACATCTCACCCGCTCTTCTGTATAATAATGCCGCTGTCTGTGGTGCTGAGCTGCCTCTATATCTTCCTAAGAGATTCGCTTCTTGGCAGCCGATGGAGATAAACATGTTGCAGTGGACAGACGCTCGGTTCTAGTCCGCGGAAGCAGGACGAGGTGGACAGACTGACGTGGGTGGGTCCTGCCCTGGTCCCAACCGGTCCCCGAGCGTCAGCACCGGGCCGTAGCAGCCGCGGCAGCAGGCAGCGCGAGCCACTTGACCAGATGGTTGAGACGATTCTACTTTTGCGCAACAGCTCGTCAAAAAAGCCATTCTGTTCCCCAGTCCGGTCCCCTTGCCTCGCCGTGGCCCCCAGCAGCATGTCACAGCGGAGGGAAATTAGCACCTAATTATAGCCTAGCCCTCTTCTCTCCTAACTGGTGACGGTGCAGTGTGTCAGAGAGCGCGCGGAGGAGGAGGCGGTTGTTGGGGTTTGACTCAGAGGCGCACGCAGCAAAGGCCTCCAGCGCGTGCACATCATCACACAGCACCCTTGGGAGACAAGCCGCGGTAGCGTGCACTTTTCTGCTTCCTGGCTTGGCTTCACTCTGGCCGCAACATCCACCACATGTGCCGCGTCTCACTGATCCATCTCGCACGATTAATTACGCGCACACAGTGCAAACCCTACGCCTCCGGTTCAAGCTCCACGGGGTTCCCACTGTGTTGAAGGCGCTGTAGTTAATCTTTACACGCTACTGAATGAGGTTTTCAACGTTTGTTTGAGATGTAAATCTAGATGAGAGCTTGAGTTTGCTGCCATCTTGTGATTGCATCTGCACAAATACGAACGGTATATCCAGACTCCCAAAGGTAATGTTAATACAAATGTTAACTTAGAGGTGAGCATATAGAGATACCAAGGAGTGGCAAAGTCTGTTTAACAAGATAGGCTTAGGCAAATCAAGTCTATTCCTCAGGAGAACATCATCAAGCACTCACTACATTTGGTAGCAATGAATCTTTATTAGGGCCTGCAAAAAATAGGTTAATATAACAAAAGAAAACAATGACTTTCTCATTCTTAAACCATACAAAAGCATACTGAACCAAACTTGAATACAGCAAATTACCCACACATATCTTCACATAAAACGGCATTAAACGAAATGGAAAAGGAAGAATTTCATGGAGAGAGCAAAAATCACTGAACACACATGATTGTTTTGCGAAAATGAATCGAGTTGATACAAAACTTTGGCACCAATCATTTCGACTTTAGTTAGCAAATGTCCTTTAGTGCATTTTTGGGTTGACAGGAGGAGGGACATTGATGCTGATTGACGGCTGGTATGTGTTTGATGGAGGCGTGCGAAAGGTCGAAGAGAAGTGCCTTTGTCATTGGCGTCTAATTGGTGCAGTTTATTTTAAGGTATGGCCACTTTGAAAGGGCTCCCAGGGACGTTGTCATCGCCCCACTTGACAATAACAGTGTAGCTGCCCTTGTCCTTGACGGTGTACGTGACATTATAGAGCTTGTTGCCCATGTGCTTTACATACACCTCCTCGCAGGGGGCATGGGGGCCGTGCACGCCGACCATCAGCATGTTCGTACCTGGGGAGAGATAGGGAAATGAGATCGATAAGGTTCACCAGAGGTCTCTTAAAGAAGCGTGTTTTGAAGCCACGCTGATCGATACCTTCTATGTTAATAATGGATTCAATTACTGCAGGTAATGACAAAGCTACAGAGAATCCTCCTTTAATTCTATCATTTGGCTCAAGAGCGTTTTAAAGACTTTCTGACGGTTGTAATTTTCAGGCTCTAACTTTTAATGTTTATGATTTTTCTTTACCACAGTGTAAAATTTCACTTTCAGCAGGCTGTTACCTCGCCCAAAAGCCTAATAAAATGAATGTTTGGCATCATGTTATGAATCTCTGCTAGACAAAGCAATACATTATGTATGGTAATATAATTAGACTCATCTAGCTGCAAAAGAGGGCCACAAACTGAACACTAACAACAAATAGGCTGAATGTAATGTATTTACATGTAACCTTTCATTTAGAAAGTGCTCTTTCTGCTCAGGTGTTATCCATGCTGGGACAGGCACAAAGCGCATCTTGGCTGATAATATTAGTGTGACCTCAAGAAACATTGGCAGCACCTCAGCTTATAAAAATTAGACACTCAAATAAATCATGCTCATGTTTTCTCCGGCCTCATCAGAGGCTGCAGGAATCGACTCAGAGCTGTTATCTTGGCCGAAAGGAAGCAACACAAAGTACTGACTAATGGGTGCCAATAATCTTGGCACAATATTTTAGTTTTTCATTTACATAAAAGAATTTTCAATTCTTGTTTTGAACTACAATATCGTTTCTTTAGCAGGGTGTAAAGTATTTTTGTAAATATTTTTGAGTTCACCTTTAAAAACTTTTTTCCTCATAAATACCACAACTGTCAATACTTCTTGAGGGCACTGCATGTGGTTGAATAACTACCAGACCATGTAAGAAAATTCACATTAGTAACCAAACCAAGTGCACAGGTTGTCATCTCACCCGCTTTGCTGCAGTCAACTGTAAAATTGTTTTTCTGCCCCACGACCGCCTTGGACAGGCCTGCTCCGCGGCACAGCACCTTGCTGGCATCAGACGCCAATTTGGCTGATGTGGAAGAGGAAGAAGACGAGCTGTACGTCCCGCCCACTTTAGAGGTTTTGGTGACAGTTTCCACTAAAACAGAGGAGGTTTCATGGAGGCTGTGACCCCCTGACAGTCTGGCACCTGCAATAAAGGAGGAAACGTTTAAAGAAATATAATTATTGCCTTTCCCAGACATTACACCACAGCCAGTATTGACAAAGGTATGAAGGACGCAAAAGCGCTTTCTCAGTGAAGGTCTCAGTGAAGGTTTCTTGCAAGACATGAGCTACGGCTTGAGCTGAAATACACTTCAGACTCAGACTTTTAATGTTTTGGAGCTAGTTTGTGTCGTGACAGGGATATTTCACCCGCTAAGCCTGTAAAGAACGTTTTTATGTAATACCCGCAGAGAGCATTTTGAAAAAAGATGACATCCACACAGAGCCATTTGTTTCATAATAGAGACTTGTCATCTAAATCCACGGATCAGATGGAAGAACGAGTGTGAAACAAACCTGTTATTTTAGCCTTGAATGGGCTGCCAACTATGTGCTGCGGTCCGCCGTACTTGATAGTGATGAGATAGTTGCCCGGTGCCATTGGTGTGTATGCGATCTTGTAGCCCTCGGGACACTCGCGGCAGTCCATTTTGACCTTGGAGGGGCCGTCAATGTTAACCGAGAGGGTTCCAGAACCAGCGTTGCAAGTGTTGACCACAAACTCCAGAGGGACACCTGGGGGAAATAAAAGGTGAATAACAATCAGAGACTTTATCAAGAGGAAATCTAGCACAAACCTGATCCAAGACTGGATCAGGTGGGCTAAATCCAAACGAATACAAACCATATCTACACCAGAACTGAATTAGAAGAATTGATTGATGAAAGCAGAACAGAGACAAGGCTAATCCAGTCATAATCAGATATGAACCAGCATAAACTTTGCCTAAAACTGGACTAAGCAGTGGTCCAGATTTCAATTATAAGTTTGAACTAAGCCATTAACTATAACAAGACATTATATTAAGCTAGTTGACCTACAACGTATTAGCACATATTGAGAAACACTTTGTTACCTGTGGTCCCGCCTTGCAGCCCGGGCCCGTGCGCAGTAACCATGCCGGGATCTCCAATGAGCCCGAGGTCACCTACGCGCACGTTGAAGGGGCTTCCAGGAATGTGACACCCGTTGAACTTGACGTCAATAGCGTGCACGCCGTTATCCCGCGGAATAAAACGAATGGCACTTTTGTCTGCAGACACAAAATAGTGCTCAGTTTAAAAAAAGAAAAAAAAATCACCTCATAATACCTCAGAAGAATCATTATTGGAACTTTTTTATGGCAAAAGTGACGCTTACCACTGTCAAGGTCAGAGACGTAGCACTCCTCCGAAGAGCCGGAGGGGGTGTGCACTTTGGCATCGACCACACCCCTTGCCCCATTCCTCTGCACGATAAAAGTGGCCTCCTGGTTCACCTTCAAGTCCTTCTCCTGGAAAAGATAAAACATGGTCAAGTTATAGGGTTGTGGTGTACAGAAATGTATTTTTTGCCAGTAATGATAAGGCAAGTTGAAGTTCCAAGATAGAAGGATTTTTATAAGAACAGGTCCAAACTATGGCACAAATGACGGCACATTGACACAATTCAGCCATTTATTCCTAATATTGCGGTAAACATAAATGTGTGCAGCCCTAGTCGTGTGCATAAGTGTTTGAACCTCTAGGGCCACCTCTGTATGACTCATCATCATGCCTGAGTAAGAATAGATGGGAGTGTGATTGGGTATGAGAGGCAGAGAAGGTCGTAGTTCAAAGCGAGGCGTTAAATGTTCTAGTCCCGGGAGTCACACAAGAGCTATTGTGACACTGGTCTGATATCGCACTTCGCCTGACACGAAGAGCATGTAAACACTGTTGAAAGTGGCAGCTCAGATGACAAAAAATACGTGTTTCCACAAACGCTGGCAGCTGTAATAGAGCAAATATAACAAGCTATTTCAAATTGTGAAAGAGCCAATATAGTGAGCTGTCACGGAAGTGTTTAAAATATAATTTTTTTCTTCTTTAAGTATTAACAACACTTTTTTATCTTCTCCTGGCTCAGTAACTTTTTTTTTTCAGTATCACAAACTGCGCCCACACAGCACAGCTTCTGTTAGCCCATATTAGCAAGGGACACTTAATCCGCCCCTTCATCACTCGCCAGCTATCGCAGAATTACAGCCATTGGACAAACCTCTGATACTGCCATTTAATCACATATCAAGGGCAAAGTGCTTTTAGGCTGAGAAAAAAAAAAGGTTCATATCCAGCCCACTCTCTGACCTATTCCTAATTCATGTTTATGTGTGGATCTGGGTCAAATTGGTACCTGAAGGCTGGTGACTGTGAGCCTGCGGGCCTCATCTGACAGTGTGGCTATGGGCACAATGAATGGACTGTCAGGGATGTGCTCGTTGTTGAACTTGATCGACACCTCGTAGTCGCCTGGGAAAAAGGAAACGTTATTTATCAAACATCAGATAAACTACAAAAAGCTCAACCCGCCAATGGAGTTTTAGTTTGACGATTGTGTTTTTCTGTGACAACAAAATAAACTACTCTGGAAAATTCTTTCTGGAGCGCCCATTTAAAGGAACAGGCCGCCATTTTTCCATACTGAGATATGTTCCCTCATGTAAAGCGCTTTGTGACCATGTCTGTGAAAGGCGCTATATAAATAAAAATCTTCTTCTTCTTCTTCTTGCCTGAGCTTAGACCAGTTGATACGTACCTGTCTGGTCTTTGTGCGTGCCCGTGGAGGAGCTTGGTCGCTTCTAACTTCACCCCGTTTGGAGCCATAGGAATATGCTGGGAGAGGCCAAGTGCTAACAACATCTTTGGTTGTTTTGCGTGACTGAGCGCACGCACAAAGACCAGACAACTCAGGCTCAGGTAAGAACATATGTCAGTATGGAAAAACTGTGGCCTGTTCCTTTAAAAAAAAAAAAGGTGGATACATGGTTATTTTTTATCGGATTTAAAAGCGGTTTAGTTCCATCTATTATTATTATTATTATTAAAACCAAGCGGCTGTTTTTGACATGCTGGACCATTGGTGTGTGGCCATTGATGGAAATTCTTATTCTTATTGTGGTTGCTGTACCTGGTTCCTTCACAATGTAAGACACTCCACAAGACCCATCCTTTCTGTCCTCAAAGGTGATTTCAGCTTTACTGGGCCCCTCTACAGCGATGGACAGGCCGCCTGCGCCAGCCTCCCTGGTCCAAATGCTGAACTCAGCTGAAAGCAAGAAAAGAAACCAAATCAATATGATAGACTTTAAAACACAATCTACTGTATCACAAAAAGTACTTACAGGGTGCTCCGGCTACACCTCTCTCCAGACCGGGACCTCCAGCCCTGACCTTGTGTGAGCCTCCTTCACCCATTGGCCCAACAGTGAACTGGAAGGGGCTCCCGGGAACGTGCTGCCCCCTGTATTTGACATTGACAGTGTGCGGACCCATTTCTTGTGGGATAAAGCGAACGCTGTAGGTGCTGTTGCTCCCGTCAACAATATCAGCGTCCGCCGTTTTGCCACTAGGGCTGGTCACCTGAGCGGTCATGGCCTGAGAGCCGCTTTCAACTGGGGAAACAAAGCAAGAGTAGTTACGTACTGTGTGCCTCAGCTAAGAGACTGGTTCCATGATCCAGACACTGAGTAAAGGGTCAAATGCAACATAGAGGAGGAATCAAAGTATTTTTCTGGGAGTATAAGGAGTAAAAGAGGAAGTCTAAACCAGGAAAAAGAACAATAAACTAATACAGTATGCTGGTCTCCAGTATTCATTTATATAATTCTAGTTCAGGGGTATTCTTGCTAAACTGGGCTACCAAGCCGTTTTATTTCAGAATCTATCTCATCAGTGTAAAACTCATCCTTTATTCTTTTATACTGAATTCTATTGACGGTCTTCTCACATTTCATTTAGGCTTCAAACCACTTAACAGCAATTAAATAAGAAAATGCAGGATGAGATGGCATCATTAAAATTCTGTGCCTCTTGTGACAGTAGAAAGGCAATTAGTGGCAGTTTCATCCACTCTTTATGAAGACAAAAGCAATGCGTATTGCCTTTATAATCTGTCCCCAACTAATTGCGCATTAAGACAGTATTACAAAAACCTGCGCTACTCATGGCGTCTTACCCTCCGGTCTCGCTGTGATTCCGGCAAAACTACCGAGGCTCTCCCTGCCAAGAAAATCTCCGAAGACGTCTCTGAAGGGGCTGCCTCCCCCTCCCACC
Organism: Proterorhinus semilunaris; assembly: GCA_021464625.1. NCBI lineage: Eukaryota > Metazoa > Chordata > Actinopteri > Gobiiformes > Gobiidae > Proterorhinus > Proterorhinus semilunaris. Next base: position 21,033,990 of record CM038356.1, on the reverse strand, counting down.
TGGGTGCTCTCCTCCACTCGGACCTCCCTCTTGGTCTCTCCCGCGCGGGTCTTGCTGATTTCCGTGCGCTCAGTCCGTGTATAAGAAGTGTGGCTGCTTCGTGTAAAAGTTCTTGTGAGTCTCTCCTGAGCGGACACCATCTGGAACCAGTTTCCTACAAATCAAGAGGAGAGTCATTCATAATTCATAGCGCCCGGCGTGGGACGACTTTATTGAATTACATGATTGGGCCTTGGGTTCTCTCCTCACCTGGGATCTTGAGGTTAAGCCCACATGTGCTGCCCACGGACGCTATGGAGGAAGCTTGCCTCTTTCTAGTAATACTCTCTTTGATCCTTCCCTCGCCGGTCACCTTCACCGTGAATGGGCTGCCTACATTCCAATGAAGCAATTACAGTAAATCAAACGAAGGTATCCGAGCGACAAGGACATTTGTAAAAAAAAATATTTGCATAAAAATAACTTCAAACCTGGGATGTGCTTCTCGGCAAATTTTATGTTAACTGTGTAGTTCCCAGGTTCGGTTGGACAGTACGTGACTCTGCATGTTCCATCTTCTACATCCTCGCAGTTAATATCCACTTTGCTCGGACCTTCAATAGACAACGCTAGACCACCGTAGCCTAAAATATGAAATCAACATGTTAGTATTGGGTTGCTTTATAGGGCTCTATATCTTTTTCCTTCTAGTATTGGAATAAAATGTGTTATGTCCTTCAGCAGGAAAAGTACCTCTGTGCATAAAGCCTTTTTAGGAGGCTAGTCGTTTACATTACAGTGACAGTATTGCTCCCTTGCAAGTCATGAAACGTGCTTATAAACTCATCTATGTGATCACCTGTAAAGTAGGTCACAGCATCTCCTAAACTGGAGCTTGTGTGGTCGGAATCAAAAGTGGAGCATTTTTTTTGGTTTGATAAGCGATACGTGCAAAACTAACCTGCGTTCCTTGTATCCACAAAGAACTCGGCCATTTCATAAGTGTGCGCCTCGATGAGTCCTTTGCCGAACGCTTTGACTCTGCTGGCCTCGCCGATCTCCGACTGGCCCACCATGATCTTGAAGGGACTGTTGGCCACATGAACCGCATTCTTCCTCACGCTCACTTCATGTTCCCCGACCTCCTTAGGTGTGAAAGAGATTCCTGCACAGAAATTGAGAGTGTAATTATCTGCAAATCCATGGTTTTAGCCGATGTAAACTAAAGGAGTGTGATCAACTTTAAATTGAATTGTGATTAAATCTATGGCCTGAGTAAAAGCAACTAGTTGCCGCGTGTTAATGATGCCGTTATTATTTTCTTGACGTAATGTTTCTTACCCAGGTGCCTGTTGGGCAGCCTTTTGAGTAAACACGGCTCCTCGTTTCCTGATGGTGCTCTGATACTGGCAGTCAGGGAGCTAATATCGGTCTCTGCGATCTTCAGTGACACATCAGCCGCTGTGCCCACGTTCAGCTGAGACGTCCTGGTAATGGAGTCGTCCCCTTGACAGAAAAAAAGCAATATTTTGAATGTATCTACTGTAAATAATATTAAATATAAGGATAAGGCAGACTGAAGCAATCTATATGGTAAATAGTAGATTTCTCACCAGTTATCTTAGCAGTGAAAGGGCTGCCAGGAATGTGCTTGTTGTCAAACTTAACAATGACGTTGTAGTCCCCAGGGGCAGTGGGCAGGTAGGAAACGGTGCAGGTGCCATCTTTGTTGTCCTTACATGTGATCTCTGCTTTGGACGGACCCTCCACAGCCAGAGACAAGCCGCCTAAGACAAATAAGAGCATACAAGAGTAAGGAGCAGTGACATTTATAAATATTGTAGGATGCGAAGTGGAGTTGTCAAGTCTTACCTTCTCCTGCATTTTTGGTGACCACAGTGAATGTGGCAGACTTGTTAACCATGCCATAGCTCAGACCTGGGCCATAAGCAGTGACCACTCCGCTGTTTACCGCGTCCACAAAGAACTGCAGTGGGCTCCCTGCAAATGTTATTCATACAAACCTATTACTTCTTCATATTTGCCATAATGTATACGGACACTTCCATGTAGTGGATATTATTTGATTTTCTCGACAGCAGTCCCATGTTGCTTACCTGGAATATGGTTGCCATCATATTTAATGTCCATCTCATGCAGGCCCCTCTCTGTTGGCTGGTACTTGATGGTAATGGTGCCATCCTTATTGTCAGTTATATGCGGGCGGGCAGTTTTGCCTGAGGGCATACGCACTTCACCTGCAATTGTCAATGCTTTTGGTCAGTGACCTAAATAGAAATATGCAGCGGGTGTCTGGTGCACAGTTTGAGTGTCCTCGAATGAGCGCACAGACCTGTGATTTCTCCTTGCTGCGGCATGAACGGGACGAGGAAATTAACAGGACGGAAAAGAGGGTCCACAGGATCACGGGGCGCGACAGGCTCATTTGTGGCCTGAAAACAAGAAATTCAGTTTGAGTTTAACTGAATGTCAGAGACAGTTACAGCCCTGCTGAAGGAGAAAGTGTTTAACAGTTTACTCACAACCACGTGGAACGGGCTCTTGGGGATGTTCTGCCCCCCGAAGCGGATGGTAATAACATATTTCCCCGGTTCAGGGGCGGTGTAGTAAATGTCGAAGGTGCCATCATGATTCTCCACCACATCCATGTCCAGCTCCATTCCCTGTGGGGTCTGCACCTTACAGGTCACCTTGCCTTTCCCAGCAGCCTTTGCATCGACAGTAATGACCGTGTCCTCGGAGGTCTGCAGCCTCTGAAGACTCGCTGTTATGGGAAGGAAAGTTTGTAGAAAATTTACCTCAGCTAAGTAGTAAAATTTACATAAATATTTTAGTTTTGAAAAGTAATGCAACTTACACATGCCGTGCCCTCCAATAGATACTAAAGCAAACGTGGGAGAGTGTTTAAATATTAATATGGAGATACTTGAATGGAATAAATCATTTTTATTTATTGTGATTATTATGCATCCTCATGCTCTCTCACCAGTAAGCCGACACTTGCTCGCATCCCCAGTGGGAAGAGACTGGATGCGATAGGGAGAGTAAGGGATCTCGTCTCCTCCATACTTAATGGTGATGGTGTATGGCCCTGTGGAGTCAGGTACATAAGACACTGTGTAGGTGCCATCTCTGTTGTCCTGGATAGTTGCATTTTTTGGCTTTCCCTCTGGATCCTGCCAATGAAGAACGATCAGTTTTAAAAGCTGCTGACTTACAGTATACCTCAAAAGCACACTGCAGCAGCAGAGTGTAACTCTTACCAAAATCTGCACAGTAAGCAGTCCCTCTCCAGCATCACGCGCATCAATGGTGAACTCAACAGGCAGGCTGGCCGGCACACCTTTCGTGTCTAGACCGGGACCACTGGCGCGAACCTTACTGGCGTCGTGCCCGGGCTTAGACATCACCTTGAATGGACTGAAGTTGAAGGGCAAAATTGTAGTTACATTACTAGGCCTTCAAAAGACAGACTTCCAAACTGAAATTGTGCTGAGCTACACTTTCCTAACAGACAGAGAGAGACTTCATATAAAGGCAGTTCGAAGCATTTTCAGTTTTATTGTACCTGTGCGGGACTTCCTGGTCGGCATATTTGACTGACACAGTGTAAGGCCCGTCTTGGGCTGGTGTGTAGTGGACAGTGTGTGTCCCATCGCCGTTATTCTTCACACCAATAGGCTCCATAGTACCTACAAACACAAACAATCATCACCTTTTTACAACTTTAAACTGAGCCTGGACATTGAACTACCAAAATGTAAATCCCCCATTAAGTGATAATGGTAAATGATAAGTGATAATAACGTGTCTTAATTTTCTCCCAATTTTGTTTATATTATGTAATCAAATAAATATTTACTTTTTCAATGTTTAAGTCAACCTGCTATTCACCTATTGCCAGACGGTACTGAATACTGTTGCTGAGAATCGGTATCTCATCACATTATTATTCTCTCATAATATGCATATATCATATTTTTTGCCATTTTCTTACTTGTTGGCCCATAGAGTTTGACATCCAGCGGCGCCTGTCCCGCCTGGGTGCAGTCCACCGTGAATGTTTGGGGGACGTGAGCCCTCACTCCAGAGCCCAGTCCTGGACCAGAGCATTTGACTTTGCTGGGGTCCACAGGGTCTTTCACAGGCACGCGGAAAGGGCTGCCGGGAATGGGGTGACCTCCATAGTTAATGTTCACGTCATAGTCTCCGGGCGTGAACGGGACGTACTCCACGCTGCAGCTGCCGTCTTTGTTGTCTTTGCAGGAAATCTTTGCTTCGGAGGCGCCTTCAATGGTCAGACCCAGACCACCTGTACCAGCACCCCTGTAAAGCAAATCAAGAATCATTTTAAGACTTGTAAGTATTCGGGGATTCATAAACTTGTATGAATACTCAATTCTGACTGGCTTACTGGCGTGCGTTAAAACTGTATAACGCACAGTTAGTCCGGCAACAGTTAAATCATGTTGCAACTGTTTCCATATTAACTAGTTTCAGGTAAAACAGGTTAAAACATAAAAAACTCCTGCCCCGGACTTGAATAAAAGCTAACAGGCTACAATGAACAGTTTCAGTTTGTGTGACCATGGTATAAGCGGATTCAACAACTCGGAAGCCGTGCATTATACAGTTTTAATGCACACGTCGTGGCGTTCTTGCCTCCACGTTGTGCATTAAAACAGTATAATGCTCGGCTCCGCGTTGTTTAATCCTCACTTAATCAGTTTTTACCAAAGAATCTAGTCCGGACAAATGGTTTTCTTTCAAATTGTTCTACTTTTTGACTGAGAGCCAATTACATCATGGACAAAATACAATTCCTCAGAGTTTTAGCAAGACAATAATTTACTTACATCTATAACATTAAAAGTAACGATTTAGTGGCCATTCAGACTGTCACAGCTGTCAATATGCATTCCTTTTAAATGATAATTAATGTTCTTATTATGAATCTGTTTTAAATATTGTTAACACGTACCTCGTCTCCACAGTGAAGCAGTTGGGCTTGTTCGTGATCCCTCCCTCCAGACCCGGCCCATAGGCGCGTACCCGTGTCGGATCACACCCCTCCACCACAGACACTCTGAAAGGGCTTTTGGGGACGGGCGCGTCATCGTACAGCACCTCAATGAGATGCATCCCTGTGGGCAGACATTAGTTCACTGCACATGGCTCTACATAATACTGTTACTTGGCGTTCGCTTGTTATTGCAGAGGCTGGACAAATTCCCTTTTTGGGAGATAAGCATCTGTTGATAGATAGCGGCACAGTTTGCTAAACCTACTCTGCGTTCCATCTGTTCTCTTTTCATTATTGTGTTAGAACAATTACTGACAAAGCCCCCTCTATAGGCCAATATAGAAGATTCATACCCTCGCTGGCGCGATATTAAAGCGTGACTGCGAGGGGTGAAGTTCTCTATGATCTCTTTGCTTTGTGTTATAGCTTTCTATTAATAACCAGTGTCATTGTTGCTGTGCACAGGCTGCCTTTCTCACACATACCTGGTTAAGAGCCATGTTCCAGCTCTGACTATTTATAAAACCAAGTCTGCCTCTATCCCTGCTCTCTTGCTCCTCACATCATTGCTCTACTGCATCATGCTGTATTTATACCCCCCTCACTCACTCTTTCTTCCTTTCGCACTCGCCTGTTTTAGTCCCAGATGGAGCACAACTCAAACACCTGTTAGCGCCGCTTTGTCTATATGCTCTGATTCAGACGACGAGACGCAGCGAGGCGGGAAATGTTGTACTTTGTAATATTTTTTGTACGCCTTAAGTCAGAGCAATTTGCGAGCTAACTTCTTTGGAGAATGCCAATGTTAGAGGCTGTCATTGTCAACGTTTTTCCACCAAATACCACGGAATATGTAAGAGTGTTCAGCATTGCTAAGCCTCGTAAAAAATGTTTATGAGCTGGGACATTTTTAGGACCAAGCCAAACTAAAACTGTTCTAAGCCTAAACTGTGCCTAAACCATGACAACATAGATGTCCTTGTACTGCAAGCAGCCTACGTCAGACGAACGAGAGCCACTGTGTCACGCGATCTTCTTACCGTCCTCGAATGCGGTGTATTCCACTCGGTACGTGCCATCCCCCTTGTCGGTGATGTGGGATTCCGTGTTGGCACCGGAAGGATTCATAATGTGGACTTTGACGTGATTCCCTCCCATCTTTTTCAGGGCACGGGCATCAACAATGAAGTGGGTAGTGACTTCTCTGAGAACCCCTAGGAGTGAAGAGCATACCCTTAATATGGTACGGAGGCGCTTTACAAAGAGAAGTCACCATTAACTCACTCACTACTCTGCTGTTGCTGTATTTTAGATTATAATCCAAAATTCTATAGCTTGATAGAGTATTAAAGCCCCAATGATATTTGTCCAGCAGATATTAGCACAAAGGTGATCCCGTTCAACTTTAGAGTTTTACTAAGACACATACTAGTTCCTGCCCTTCATTTGAGAGAATAGCATTATTGCATCTCAAATCATCTGATAGTAAACTAATTTGGTCATCAACTCTAGTCTTTGTTTTACCTCTTGGCTCCACTCCGGGGCCATAGACGTGAACCCCTGTAGTGTCCACCGAGGGCTCGACCTGAAGCACCTTGGGGAAGTGGGGAATCACACTTCCGCTATACTTGATCGTAATGGTGTGAGAGCCGTGGAAAGACGGGATGTACGTGACCGAGAAAGTGCCTTCTGTTGTTTTCTGAATGTGCACCTCCGCCTTAACACCGGTTTCAGACACAATCTCGATGCTGAGCTCTCCCTCCCCAGCGCGGGTGCAGTCCACGGTGAAAGTGGCAGGTTCACCGGCTTTCGCCCTTTCCAAACCGGGCCCGCTGGCGGTCACTTTGCTGGGATCAAACGCCGGGCGGATGGCTGCTTTGAAAGGAGATCCGGGTATGTGCTGCTCGGCATACAGGATGTTGACGGCGTATTCACCGGCCTCCGTGGGCAGGTAGGACACAGAGCATGTGCCGTCGCCATTGTCCTGGCACTCCATCTTTGCCTCGCAGGGGCCCTCTACTGTCAGACCCAGACCGCCGGCACCTGCGCCCTTTGTGTCAATGGTAAAGGGAGCGGGTTTACCCACGATGCCTCCCTTAAGGCCTGGGCCGTAAGCTCGGACCTGCGTGAAAACAGTCGGGTCAATGTCGAAGGTTCCCAGCCCTTTTTTAATTATTCCCTTTTTCATTACATAGCACTAAAACTATTCAGACCCATTCTCTTCATAAGCCTGAGGGTAAATTTGAATAATGATGTGAGGTGTATGGCTACTTCCTCGAGCCAGTGTATAGATAGTTTATTAAAAAAAACATGTATGTACAGTATACAGTATATGCCGTCAGCTGGGGACTTGGACATAGTGACAACTTCTATGATCTTTTACCTTTGAAGGATCAGCAGGCATCACAGCTTCAACTCCAAAGGGGCTGCCCATCACCGGGTTGCCATCATAGCTGACATCAACCTTGTACTGCCCCTCCTCCGGGGGAATGTACTTCACGCTGTGGACGCCTTTGGCTTTGTCCGACTCCATCTTGCAGGGGATTGGTCGGCCAGAGGGTGAGGTCATCTTCACACCTACGACGCCCTGCCCACCGGCGCCCTTTGTGTTGACTGTGAACTCCTGATCCTTTCCGACCTCCACTTCTACAAAGTCGTACATTTCACGACATTTTAATTGAACCCATCGTAAATGAATATGAATTGATGAGTTTTCAGTACTTACTTTTGTCTAAACCTTCAACTTTCACCTTTGTCAAATCCAGCTGAGGTGACACTGTGATGTGAAAGGGGCTCTTGGGAACAGGATTGCCTCCATACACAACTGTAATAGTCATGTTTCCCTACAAAAGAGCAAGGAGAAAGCAAAACAAAGTGAAGAGAATGCAAAAAAAACAAAACAATAAAAACTCCAGAACAGCTCTATTGTTAAAGTACTTATAGCTGAGGCTTGCTGTACCTGTTGAAGTGCGGTATACTTGACTGTGTAGGAGTAGTCGTGATTATCAATGATTTCAAAGTCACGAACAGCCTCTCCTGGGGCAGATGCTGCGAAATGCACCTCAGGCTTAGCTTTGCCGGCTCCCTTTGTGTAGATGGTGAAGTGGGTTGGAGTGCCTACTTCTACTCCTGAAAAGCACATAGGAGTGTCACTGATACAATTTGATAAGAGTTGATCACTTGTAATTCAACATCTTCTTCCACCCAGCACTTTCTGACCTGTCTTATTCAGCCCGGGACCTTCGGCTCTCACTTTGCCAGCGTCATGAGAAGGATCCACTTTGACTTTGAATGGACTAACAGAGATTTCCTGAAAGGATCATTATAAATGCAAACCAATTATTATCAAAATGCGACTAGGCTTATTAAGGCAATAATCTGTGGTCCAACCTGGTCAGCAAACAGGACCATGATAGTGTAGCACCCCGGGGCGGGGGGAGTGTACTTGACGGTGAAGGTGTCATTGTCATTTTTGATGATGTCAAAGTCGATGTCGGCCTCTGCTGGCCCGACCACGCCCGGAGCACACTTGATACCGATGCTGATGTCCCCTAAGGCGCATAGCAATGAGATCAGTGCACACAGGTCGTTGAAATGTGAATAGTAAGAGAGGATGAGTGCACACAAGTGCCTTTCAACTGATTTAAAATAGATTTCTTTAGACACAATAAGGAATTGTATTTTAATTCAGCTACCATAAGCACAAAGTTTTTCCACTACATAAATTTACTACTCTGCACAATTAGAGGAGAAAATTGCAAAGGCTGTAATTATTTAAGCAGTGCCATATCCTTTGAGAATAACTTAATACTTCCTATGCGATCACCTGCTAACCCTGCAGGACAGACCTCTACAATCACATCCTGAGACGTCTGGGATCCCTGCAGCGGTTCATATTTCAGACTTCTCTCAAACGTTAATGCTCTTAGACATATTCCTAATGTGCACCGTGAAAGCCTTTATAGTAAATCTAATCACAGCTTCAGTACATGTCGGGAAGACTGCAATTACATTGTTTTTCAAAATTGTGCAGCCATAACGCTATCCTAGTTTTTTCAAATTAAAGCACAGACAGGACACTGGTTAGTTAAGACTAGGTTAAAACTCCAGTTTTAAATAAACAGGACTTAATGAGGACTATAAATGAAAGTCCATACCATCAGTAATTTATCATCAGTATTTTGAATTTCTTTGTCTCCGGGCAGCTGCACATAGTTGTGGGCTCACCTTGGCCGGCCTTGCTGCAGTCCACAGTGAAGTATGTTGGCTCGTTAGCCTTGAGCCCTGTCTTCTCCACTCCAGGCCCATAGACCTTGACTTTGTCGGGATGAGAGCCCTCTCCAACCAGGATCTAATGAAATCACACAGCACTTGAAGCACAGCCCTCTCACTTTGTCTTTATTTGGTCAAGTGTCATTTGATTAAATTCCTAGAAAGCAAGGAGTTTTACCACAGGTGGAAGGATTCAACTACTTAGGAGGAGTATTATTCTAAGGCGAATCACTATTTACACGTCAAAATAAATCCAACATTCAATTAAGTAATACACACTAATCATAAGCATAAATCTTTGTATAAATGTTAAAAAAATTCTCATATGTTTTCCTGTTGTTGTCTTTACTAAGTGATTTTCATATATAACTCCAATACTTGGCCAGATGAAAACGGGTACACCTTCCTAAAATATAGCTGCACTAGTGTTAATCATTCCAGCTTTTATCTCATTTTTATTTAAATTTTCTTTTTCTTTTTTTTTTCTAATTGTGTTGTGTAACGGCAGGTTCCTACCCTGAAGGGGCTGTTGGGCACGTTGACGTCGCCCCAGGTGATGATGATGGTGTGTTTAATGGCCTTGACCGGTGTGTACACACAGTGAAACGTCCCGTCTCCCTTGTCAGTGATCTGGATGTTGATGGTGCATCCCTCTGCATCCTGAGCATAGATCTTCAGTTGACCTTTTCCGGCCATGCGTGCGTCAATGGTAAATTCAGTTTGTTTGTGGACGATCACACCAGCCGGCTTCAGACCAGGCCCAAAAGCTTTCACCTGCAATTTACACAGATTCAAAAATCAGTTTCTATCCAAAACACATTTCCAATAATTTCACACGTTTGGGTACCAATAATTGTGCTTCTATCCATGTACTGTACAATTTATTGTTTGGAGGCACTCATATTTATTTATCTTATATTGAAAGTTATCTTAAAAAGTTATAACATTTGAAAGTATTTCCAGTATTTCAGTTTGTTATTTTGTGTTATTTAGTCAAAAGATTTGCACACTATCTGCACCCATCAATGTATGAGCACAGGCACATTTACTTTTGATTCTGTCAAATTAACTGGTAGTAACAATACACCCTGTTCAAGCTGCTTCACTTATGGTTGAGCATGGTTGGAAAAAAAGGTATTGTAAAAGTGTGAATCCATAACAGTGAGAATTACTTTTTCGGGGAAGACGTCATTTGCAGCAGGGAGGATGTGTGCCATGAAGGGGCTGTCCTTAATGTCCTCATCATCGCAAATGACATGGACGGCGTAGTCGCCGGGCTCAGTGGGCCAATACCGCACATCGCAGGAGCCGTCGCCTTTGTCGTCACACTCAATCTTAGCCTGAGAGGGGCCCTCAATAGAGAAACCTGAACATGGAAGAGGAAAAAATGCCACAGTCAAGTCATGAATTTACAATGCGTCTCCAGTAGCGTGTAAAATCATAGCTGCATCATAGCTGTACCGAGAGTGCCAACTTCAGTTCCGATAGCCTCCACCACAAAGTCAGCAGATTTTCCGACCATGCCAGTCTTAAGACCGGGACCCCAGGCTCTCACTTTCTGGAAGCCTGCCTCTTTACCCACCTCCACCTCGAATGGGCTGAAGAAAAGAACAAAGGAGAAAAAACAATTCAATGGCTTGGAATCTTAACAGCATACTGGTGATGGTGGACTAATTGTAAGGAGTGGCATCAGACCTGCGTGGGATGGGCTGTCCCCCCCATGTGATGGTGACAGTGTATTTGCCAGGCCTCTGTGGGTAATATTCACACTCATACACTCCATTTCCTGCATCCCGCACTGTGACTTTCTCCTCCGCTCCAGCTACAGGAAACACATGGTTTAGTCGAGCTCTGTGAATTTGTGCTTTTAACGCAGTGACAGTCAACGTAACTTTTCTGACAAAAACTAACACACGGCTAAAAGCAGAAAGAGCAAGACGGATGAGTGAGGAGTGAAGCATAGAGGAGCTGTCTGACTCACCGGGTCCTCTGACGGAGACGCTCAGTGCTCCACTGCCAGCTCCCTTGGTGAAGACTTTGAAGTCTGCAACCTCCTTTACTCTCACCCCTTTAGGCTGTAGACCTCTGCCTGTAGCTCGGCAGGCATTCGGGTTGATAGCTGAAAGAATAATAGGTTTTTAAAAAGAGAAGGAATATTTAGCAAGGCTTAAGAAGATACATAGCACTAGCGAGCAAAAGACAGCAGTGTTAGTAGAAATGATGGTAGAATATTAATTTCAAACAGGACACTTTAAATATTGATTGACAGGACCTGTAAACAACAATGATGCGAACATAACATGTATGTCACATAGAGAAAAAGATAATGACGCATTTGAGAGCATCTGGGGAGTGTCTTTCTATCAAAAATGTTGACTGCAGGCTTTATCTGAAATGATGCCAATTTGATGCAACAATGAACAGGCACATCAAAGTCCAAGCAACAACATTTAACACAATAAAAAGAACTCAGTGCAAATTGGGACAATCTGCGAGCTGTTTGCACAAGGCTGTCTCCTGAGCATGTTTCCCTTTTTATAAAAGTCTATAAACCATCAAGCTGCATGATGCAACAGCATGGAGCAGGCAACCAAGCGCAGCGTGGGGCTGCTCGCAAGATACTTCAAGCATCTGCAGAGTTTGTAGAAAAATGGCGAATGCGCCTGCCCAGCAAACCATACTAACTTGGGCGGCTTGGTTTTGAAGGGACAGCCCCCTTCCCACCTCCAGGAGGGGCGCGCATTGACTGAGGTGCTATCTGCAGCGGAGCACCTGAGGAAGGAGCACTTTGTGGAGCTAGAAATGACAAATAGGTTATGCTCTGGTGTGGTCAGTCGGGCCTGCGGCTGTGATGGATCGACCACACCGACACTAACACATCGCTAAGAAATCAGATTTGTCTGACAGTAATGTACGACAGACAGATGGCTCACCCTCTGCAATGTTGACAGTGAAAGGGCTCTTGGGGATCTCCTGTCCCGCAAACAGGACGCGGATGGTGTGTGGGCCCTCCAGCACAGGCCGATAGGTGCAGCGGAACACACTGTCGCCCCTGTTTTCTAAAATGAGCTCCACCGTGTCCTGTTTGCCCTGAGGATCCACGATGACCACACTCACGTCTCCATTCCCAGCGCCTGGAGGTCACAGTCAGAGTGTCGGTCAGTTCTCACTCTTTGGTCACATGTGTGCAACAGCAGGTACAAAACACCTCTGTTCTTACCAGCCGTGAAGATGTCAAAGTAGGTGGGCTTGTTAGTCACATTCCCGGTGGGCTCTAGGCCTGGTCCTCTGGCGTGCACCTTATTGGGGTCACCCACATCTTTAGCCACATTGACAGAGTAAGGGCTCTTGTCAATGTCCTGACCTGCAAACAGCACTTTCACCTATTGGATAAAAGGACATTTGATCAATAGGTGCACGTCATTTGTAAGCAGGGTTTCCTATACGAGGTTTTTGGATTTACCTTGTGGAGGCCCTCGACCTTGGGGAGATAGGTGACTGTGTACGTTTGTTTTTTGTCTCTGTTTGGTTTGACCTTGGCCTATGCCGCATAAAAATAGAAAAAAAAAACATTGTTATAGTAGATGTTAGGTCTTACTTTGACATTTTGTTATTTAGCATGGGGATTAGCTCTGTCCACTGGGTACATATTTTATAACCGAGTGTATCAGGTTTAACTTGCCTCCTCTTTGTGTCCTTCAGGATCCTCTACATAGACCAAGACCTCACCGCTGCCGGCCTCCAGAGTGTCTACAGTGAACACCGCGGGCTGCAAGACTTTGTTACCATGGGGCTCAATACCTGCAATACAAAAACAAAGACAGAGGAGTTACAGAATATCACGTTGACCATTTCGCCATCGGCATTTATAAAATTAGGACTGAACCGGGGCACAATCTGAAATTAAAACCAATTAAAATAGGTTTCCGTGCGCAACCTACCAGGTCCGTAGGCTTTGACCTTGTCGGGGAAGAGCTGCTTGGAACGCATAGGAGCGCCGGGCTTCAGCTTAGACTTGGGGAACTGGGACAGGTAGGTCATGACGGAGTGCTCATCCACATCTGGGTCCACGATCTCCTCGGGGGCGATCACCTGGAGCGCGCACATCCAAAATAAGGTCAATTACTAATGAGCTTCAGAGTTAGTTGGCGTATTTATGTCTTGTGTTGTTGTCATGTTATTCATATGAGCTCCCTGCAGACACAATACAGGATTTTTAGCCCATTGTCAATTTTACTGACGAAGAAGCGCATTTTATAATAAATTATGAATGCCCACATGTTCACGAGAATCTGCCAAATTTTGCATCAGAAAATTCTACCCCTTTTAGCATATAACTGAATTCTCAGTTTCAGCCCTGGCATGATGGATGAATAGACACAGTCAGGAAGTGGGCCTATTGTATTCACGGACGTCCAATTTTCAGTTTTGAACACATTCTTTTGCCACATTTTACGCTGATCATATTCACTTTATTTCGACTCTTTATTGAACCTTCTCACAAGCGCATTGCAGCTTAACTTGGATTATACTTTTCCCCCCCCATTCTCTCCACCTCTGACTGCTCTTTCGCCTCGCAGCTCTTGTTTGCCTGTCTATCACACTGTGCCGCAAAGCCACGCTCTGTGCTGGTTATATTTAACCCCTGGACAGTGGGGTTAAGGATTGTTGCCTGCAATAAGCCAGGCGGGGGGATTAATCCTGAGGGCTGAGGCCGACCTCTCCCGCATTTCCTTAGTGCCAGCACAGTGGAATCTCGCCCCCGGCCCCCGAGAGCCACGCCATACACCCCCACCTCCCGGCTATCGCTCCGACTGTAAGCCTTTTGGAGAACGATGCGCACTGAGTCTCAAACAAACAGGGGCAGACAACCTGTACACCAGACCGCATCTCAGTACAGCAATGCGGAATCTAGTCCCGCTAGATTCCGTTACATATTCTGATGAGCGCGGGGCATATTTACACCGCTGTTTTCCTGCCTGCATCTGACAGCCTGCGGAAATCTCGCACCTCCACACATTTCACAGCTTCGCAAATTTTCAAAAAAAAAATACATAAATAAAAACTCCTACACCCGCAGTCTCTGAAAGCTACAATGAAGCAAATGGAAATGTTATAAGCTACAAGAACAATAAATATTTCATGACCTCCTACAGCCTGAGCTCCCCGAGAGGAATCTGCGTATCATAGGCTATACTGTGTATTGGCACAGATATGTTTATATAAGGTAGGGTGGAAATGGGATTTGGGGGTGCTTAAATGTACAGTATATATGAGAATTTAAATATGAGATATAACAAGGTTTAAATTTCCATCTGGCCTGGGGATGAACCCGGAAAAACGTAACACCTTTTTTCACTGGTACGTGTATCACTGTCGGTACTTGGGCTTCGTCTGGTTGGACTCAGGGTCATCTACAATTTATTAGAGATTGCATCATTTATGCTTTAGAAATACATTTAAGTTGTCAAAGTAGCCCAATTTAAGCCTTGCTTATGCTTTTGGAAGTTTGTGAACTGCTGCCTACGTGATTCTCATTTTTGTCTTTGTGAATGCACTTTGTATTGTGTCCAGCACAAAAATAAACTTGACCTTGAGGGTTTGTGATAACTCTCCACCATGTTCTCTAAATGAAACATATTCATGTAATATTGCTTTACTAAGTCGAAGTTAACAGATTAAATCATGTAGAAAGCATTGATTTCATGTGTTTGCATGTGACATTACCTGAGGTACGCCTAACCAGTCGTCAGCCTGTTGCATCGCTTCTCTGGCATTCTCCACAGGCTGGTTAGGGTCCCACTCTGCCCAATCAGGACACAGACCTAACCAGGAACACAGGAGCGGGGTAAACAAGGTTAGATCAGTCTACTCTGCTCTGGGCTATAATAAGCTCACTCGGGCAGCCATTGTTATCTCCACAACAACCTCCTCTCCATCACATGACCGTACCCGGCGCGTTGGGCTCTTGAGGATCCACTGTCGGACAATCATTCAGGGAAGAAAACAAAAAAAAACGGGAAATAATCTCGACACACACGCGCTGGCACTTTCACCACAGAGCAACAGCTAGCCCTTCCCTTGTGCTGCTAATGCCCAAATTGGATTAGTGCTGGCTATTGGAAGAGCGGAGCACGCTCAAAAGGCCCATGCAGGCACACCACCGACTAGCATTATCCTATTATGATTGACACAGAGGCAATATTAACAATTATGAGCGTGCACACTGCTGAGAAGAGGGCTGTCAATCATTTTTAAGAAGACGCCGGAGTGGGCTTAATACAGTACGACGGGGGTGGTCAATTTTCATATTTTACCAGGCTATTTTTTTTAGTGTGCTTAAACAGAATTGAGTATTTTAGCAGCCACTGAATAAAAGGCTCTTAACTTGGTGGTGTCAGTGATAGAAGTAAAATAGTGGTGTAAGTAACTGGAGTAACAATGAGTGAGGGGGCGTAAGTTAAATAGTAGTAGTAGCACTTGTAATGTGTGAGCTCTCAGAGTTTCCCATCATAGAAAAAAAGGTTCTAGGGCTCAGTACTGTATTGTTTTAGCATTGAGTGCGTTTAACCTCATACCTCAAGCAACCGGCTGGACTTGCATTGTTCTGGGGGAGGGGGTTCTCTTCCTTATTTAATGATTAGTTTATTTGGCCGGGTAGGACACATTGTCTCTGGTCTAAGTCATGTTACCCAGTGTCATGTAGCACTGGTTATTGCAGCAGTAGTTTGCATGGTAATTGTGTTGAGTACATCCCTTCCACATGCGCGATATAGAAACTGTACACATTCTGATAGCGTTGTTTCATTTCATCTTTGGCGGTGGGGACATGTGGTAAGTGGGTATGATTCAGCGGTACACCAAATGTCATTACCGTGCTGTTTGGCTTGAGTAGATAAAACAACAGCACCTTGTATGGTCAGCATTGCAGCCTGCTGTTTGAAGGATGAGCCTGTTCAGATCAATGGCTCTTGTAAACAGTAATACACAGTTCTGCTCCTCTGGGTACTCCTCCACCGTTCCCACAGTACAACGCTGGCACTGACCCAAAACCTTGTGATTTCTAGGATTTTCTGACCTGCAGCTTCGTGCATCCTTCAGAGCTCTGTGCATTTTGAAGCCAGGCCAAGGCTATGACAAGAGGGAAAGAATGGTGTCCAAATTTGGGGTTGCTGCAGTGGCTAGTCTATAAACGTTATATATTTGGGCCTCGGGGTGCTGCACGGAGCAGGTGAAAGCTTCAGTCATTGCGGGACAGCTGGCAGGGATCTCCTCCAGGCATCGCTGACCCCTCTTTATACCTATGACTCTACCTACTCTCTCGGGGCACATTACTTGTCATTTGAATCTCAGTTTTCATGTAGACGTATGTTTCCAGAGTATGTGACAGGGTTGTCTTTAAAAGATGAGGTGCGGAGTAAGCCGAGTGTCCAAGGAAGACGATACCATTTCGCAGTAACTCCCCTGACCCCCAACTCCATAGCAACCAATGAAAACTGAAGTACACACTAGATGTCAGATAGTTATTCTTACTCAGCATTAGGGAGGGGTGAAATGCCCTTACGTAATGTTACTAATGTGTTCAGTTTTACTTGGCCAATGGTGATGCTTTAAATAGGGGGGAAATGTCGCTGTGAGTGCAAGCTGCTTTTCCTGCAGGATCACTCTTGAGAACTAGATATTGTGTTTATTTATTAATCTTCATGTTCCTGATGTCTTATGATCTGAAAGTGGTATGTATCCCAAGCAGCCTCTGCATAAGACCCATCCTTCAGGAGCAGTGGGCGACTGCAGGATATCGGGGTGCGCTTAGCCTACTGTGCATTAGATTGATGGGGAAAACCGGCGCACCTTGAGAAAAAACCCCAAACACACAGAAAAGCACACACGGTCCAGGAATCGAACCCGGGACCTCCTTGCAGTAAGCTGAAAGTGCTAGCCACTTAGCCACTGTGACCTGTAGTTTGCCATAGTTGACATTAACCATTATAGTTTGCCATGTTCTGTATCTCCCAGATGATTTCAGCTCAACGCACTCACCGGGGGCGCAGTTGTCCACCAGAGCTCCCAGGGCCTTCCCGTCCCTCCAGTCGCGGTTGAAGTTGGTGATGGGCAGTTGGGGCACCTTGTTTTGGATCCAGCCCAGCAGCCGCTGTTTCGGGGTGAGTTTCTTTGTCTCTTCATCGTCCTCGTCGTCCCACATGGGCATAGAGATGGAGTAGTGCAGGATGAGAGTCCAGATAAGACCCAGAATCAGCTTCAGATTGCCGTCCACAATGGCTTTGCTATCTGTAGTTGGACACACGACGAAAAAAAGTTAAGCAGGATTTATTTACAAGCATGAAAATGTATTCTTATCTTCAACCAGCATACCAGACAACTCTTTCTTTTTTATAGCATGTGCAAATTGTATACTTTATAGCTAAATTTACTTTTTGCAGACTTAATTTTCATTTGTAGAACTTCTTTTTTTCTTTTATATTATCTTAGATTTAGGTAAATTGCAATTTAAATCTTTTTAAATTGACGGAAAAGTGGCTGGCACACCTCTCTGTCACCAATCACTCCCCGACATTCACCGGCATGTTGAGTTTTGTGCCTTGCCAAAAGACGCACAGGCAGCAGACACCTGAACACGCTTGTGACTTTGTGGTTACAGAACAACGGCTCTACCACGATGTGAGTCGCTTTTTCTGATCTAAAAATATGCGCAACACCGTCTGCAACACCAATAGTCTTGATGTGCGGAGGAGCTGACCAGGCTATTCTGAGTGGAAATATAAACAATGATGAGTGACTGCTGAGGAGACAAGAATCTAACGGCGCTCGCTGCTCAACCCCCCCCCCCCCCCCCCCCTGAGCCCCTTTCTCTCAGACAGCTGTCCCGGTCCGGACCCCTGACAATCTGTCATCCCGTCACAATGCACTCCCAAGGCACAGACAGCTGAGGATACGTGCAAGTGGATCTCTCTCTGTCTCTGCATAAATACCACTCGGATTTCAATTACACCCAAAAGTAGCGGCCGCAGCAGCAGCAGCAGCATGATAAATCAAATGGACAAGATTAGATTCATTGACAACACGCACGTAACTAATTTCCCCCCAAAGTACTCGAAGGAAAAGTTGGTCAAATGAGCACATTTGAATCGCTTTCTATTTGGTATTACAGGCAGTTAAGCCAAACAGCGTCTTTGGAGGTTCCACTTATTTCGCTCAAAAGATGATTGAGGTTATTTAGGTTACGTATCATCATTATCACCCATATGGTCTTGGTTTAGGCCTATTTGAATCTAATTTCCTTTAAGTTTTATCTTTTGCTATAAAACATTTCATCAAACAGTATGTGTATTATTGAGGCCGTCACAATTAATTGCCAGATTAGTGTTATGTCAATATGGATGTCATCTGTATGGCCACATGTGTTTGCTAACACAGTTGTGGTGACTTGCAAATGTCCAAAGTTAAGCTGCACTTTGCCTAATTTACTTCAATTTTTGGGGGTACTCATTTAGAATTTAGTATTGAGAAATATTTGTACAATTTGTGTTTAAAGTTAATAATACTGTCATCGCAATATTGCACACTCCAATACTGTAATTTACTTTTTCTCATGTCACGCAGCCCTTTTATTTTCAAAGAGTAGCATTTGATGTGTCACTATACTTGATTCGTGCGGGCAGGTGGGGACAGGGTCTTGTCACAGCAGGGTTTTTTTTATCCGTTCTTTGTCCAGATTTAGGGGCAAGTGTGTGCGGCCAAAGTGGCATCTATCAAATGATCTCCAGTTACAAGTTGTGACACATGTGCGACTAGGCCCGCTGGGTTTTTTTTTTTTTTTTTTTAGCATCTCGGGGTCTGTGTAATGGAAGCGAGGCATTATCTTTTAACAGTATTGACCCACTAAAGCTGCACAGGGGGAGCGTGCCAGGGCAGGAAGTAAAATGCCAGGGCGTCTATTACTGTGCCCCCTTTCTGTCAAAGCATGTCCGACCCAATGAGACTGCCACAGCACAAGGGGTGACACAAGTACCAAAGGCAGACTGTCCCATGCAAACATGTAGCACCTTTTAAGACTATAGGGATGTGACCTCCGCACAATATCTTTTTTTTTTTTTCAATTATACAGTAGGTTTAGTTTCTCTTATTTTCTCTCACTTTAGCCTGGTCATGGTTTGGTCTGGAGGCACCTGTAGTGTTTGGTTGCTTCAGGTCAGATTGCGGACGCCGTACCGGACCTTAACCGGATTTAATGTGAGCCGGGGGTCAGTCCTTTACACATCTGATATAGTCACGTTTAGTTCTTGCTTAGTACTTTTTTTTCTTTACCTGTTGTTTCGATAGTCATTATTTGTTGCTGGTTACATCTCTTAATAAAATGTTCCGCTGTGTCAAAATCCATACCCAAATATCCCTACTCCTATCATTATGCATGTATCATTGTGTATTTAACACAACTCCCTCACACTCCGCTGACCAAAGGCCTCAACCACGCTGGGAATTTCACTCCAGTGTGTGGCAGCATCATTAGTCACTAAATAGGGGGAAAAAATGCAGTGGCACAACTTTAATAAGTTTCAGCGCTATTGAATTGCGAGCTTGTCCACCACTCTATAATTAAGCAATACATCTTCTTGCCCCAGTGTATTTCATCTTGGGGGGGGGGTTACATTTTTGAAGAGGTATTCTATTCATCCCCCGAGTTCACTCTGACATGAATCCACACGAATTTAATGCAACTCCAGCTATCTGTCTCTGTCGCCGGATCCCAGAAGAGCTAATCCCCTCCTCACTCATGTTTGGGGACGGGATGTGTGCTGTCAACAGAAAGCCCTGGTAAGTCGCTTTTGACCTCTGACCTCCAAGTGTTTGTATGTGGAGTCTTGCGTGAGTGCTGTCAGCTTGCGCAAAATCCATCTTTTTCATTATCCCAGGCTCACTGAATTTCCAAACCTGGAGTTCATGGCAATATAAACGGCGCCAGGATTGGCTAATGCACCCTAGGCACAAATCGGTGATCTCACTGGCACCTCGGCAGCAATTTTCCAATGAGCGCTTTGACCTATGCTTAGCGCAACTTATCACTCACTTGTCAACAGGAAACCAGTCCTGTATGACAACCACACCAAAATACAACTTAGGTATTAAGGCTAGTCGTTGTAGCAGCAGCAACAGTAGGTAATAGTACGTAGTAGTAGTTGTAGTAGTAGCAGCAGCAGTAGTAGTAGTAGTGGGACTTTATGTTGTCATGCCCTTCAGATGTGTTGCTGTCACTGCTTATGAATGTGTTCATTCGCTCTCAGGCAATGGGTGAGACTTGTCCCTGCAACTATGGGCATTAGGCGGGGTACACCTAAGACTGACCATAATTTAGAGTCACCAATTCCATAAGAAAACAACCTTAAATAAATTATAAATAATAATGTCTCTAATATAAACAGCACTGTTTACAAAACATTCACAACACTAACCTATAGACACCAGCTTGATTCTTTCTCTGTCCAGGAACTCGAGCGCCACTGACACGTTCTCCAGCTTCATCTGTCTGAAGTTGGGCCTACTGTGATGCTTCTTGTACATTTTCTTCTGGCTCAACACCTCCAGGAGCGAAATGAGCTTGAGGCCGTCGGCGAAGTCCTTCTGCAGATCGGTGACTGTCTTGTTGACGCACTTGAGATGCTCGTTGCACCACCGGGTGAACGTGTTCTGCTGGATCTTCTTCCATGGCGCGTCCTCGGCCAAGTCCTTCTCCGTGGCGGGCATTTCGTCCTCGTCCCCCTCGTCGCCGTAATCCTGGAAGCACTGAGGCGGCAGCGGCTCTTCACCGTAGTTATTCCTCATCATGATGGCCTTTTTTTTTGTATTATTAAATACTTCGGTGGCACTTGGGTGTTAAAAATGCGCGTAAACTCTTCGCGGCCTTATGGCAAAAGAAGGTCAAACTTGGGAGCAGCTCTTTAGCGCGAGCCTCGGGATTTTTCGGATGCACTCGCGAAGAACGTTCCTCCTGTCAGTGATATGATGGATTGAATCGGTCGGTTTGACAATTTCCAAGGCAGTTGCGCGTCCGCTTCTTTTAATTGGCACCTTCTTGACAAACTTCCAATATGGCCTCGAGAAGATTTTTTGACTTTGTGAGAGAGAGGTGGGTTGAGTAGCACTGTGGTGTCTTGAATGTTCGAGTGAGTCCAGAGACGGGTCTTATAAAGGGCCTGGGAACGCGTCATTCAGCCTTCTGTGATCATGGGCTATTTGCCGGTCCATAGGAATACACTGAGTGGGGTCGATTTACGGGATGCGGATTGGCCCCAGTCACAGTTGCTTCACGGGCCTTTATTTTTAGGCGCCCCTATTTGGACTGGAGGGGGCAGGGACTTACCGATTGTTGTGAGCGTGCGTCGTGGAGAGGAAGACACAGACAATATTAAGAAAGTGGGTGTGTGGGGGGGGGGGGGGGGGGTTGATATTTGTGACATTTCAACTATAGAGGGATATATATGAGGTCGTCCTTGTGATGATGTACGAGGGTTTTGCAGCAATCTGCCACCCTTAAGTGAAATATTGAAGACAGGCAAAGGTCAACAGCAGCTTAGGGAGATTTCCACTTAGTCTGAGGAAATATGCTGTACACTGAAGCTGTGTAGCCTTTACTCAGGTCTGAAACACCTTGTAGCTTTAGAGTAGCAAGCAAATTCCAATTTTAATTACATACTTGTCAAAAATATGTACATGCTTACTTTATACATTTGGAATAAGATAAACAGGGGCAGCTAGACAGGAAATGTGCAATCAAGTATAGAACAGGGGTCACTAACCTTTTTTTCAGCCGAGGGCTACTTCAAGAGCATCAAGTTGTTTGACAGCTACCAGTTAAATATAAATCCTAAAGACTTTTACTTATAGGTTATTGACCCCATATTATATCAAAAATGCTTTATTTTAAACTCGTGCTGAGTCACAAGAACAGAAATAACTGTATTTTTAAGAATCAGATTCAAGAAAATTAGGTTACCTTAATTACCTTAGAAAAAGTCTCAAGGGCATGGGCATGTCCCAAAGGGCACCTGGGTGCCCGCGGGCACCACGTTGGTGACCCCTGGTATAGAAGTATCTTACAATGCATATAAAAACTTTAACAATAGGCCTTTAGTGCTTTTGTCAAATGTTAAGGGGTTTATGACTGTTCCCTCGACATCACTTTCTCTCTGTTGTTTCTATATGTCATACAAACTTTATTTAAATGAGTGTTTGTGTATGCAGGAGTAAGCAGCGTGGAGTTTCCTTGAGTTGCCGGACTGTCATGGAGCGGTGAGTCAGCACAGCACACTCAGTGACATGAGGTGACACCGCAGCTCTGTCCGTGGCCGAGGTGCTGTTAGGGGTAAGAATAACTGTGACACACGCTCAAGGCACTCGGGGCATTTTAAACCGGTAGCCTCAAGTTTATCTCCCCGTCAGGCAGGGACACTTTATATTTTTTTTAGCAACTGTGCTTATACTTTTGCATCTATTACTTAATGTTTACCGGCTTCAAAATCACACTGGTTTATCCTCTATACCAGCGCTGTCCAAAATCCAGCACACCAAGGCCCCCTTTTACATACCCAAATTCCCTTGGGCCTCCCAACAATATGTATTCACCCTATTAAAGGTTTAATGGTGACACATGTATCAGGCAACTGAAATTGGACAGTTTGGCATTCAGGGCAAATTGAGATTTTTCTTTCATTCCATTCTTCAAACATTGCTACATTTTTAGCTTCCATTAGCTGTTTCTGCAGCCCCAGACAAGGCGACAATGGCTCAAATAAGCAGCCGCGCTTCCATCAGTCGACCCCATTGTAAGTTGTGGCAAATATTATATCTTGAATTAAAAAGTAATGACTGCTGTACAGCTCAATCCAAAGCTTTACCCACTTTTTGTCATACACAAAAAAAACACACCAAGTCATCTTTATGAGGGTTTAACGTATTACAAACACAATGATGAACTCATGGGTCTGTCCTCAGGTTTCTTTGAACGGAGCTCTATGCTCCCTCCCTGTTTTACTCTGATGACTGAACTCCTAATTTGTTTACAGCAATGCACTTTCTTGAAAAGACTGATATGAATTTTCTGACACAGTAACGGTCAGGGGACTAAATTAAAAGTGGTGTTGACATGGTAACCACCGGGCTCTATATTTTTTTACCCAACCACAATCGGCTTCTTTAATTAAGCCTCCACCATTGGCCTGTCAGGTGGACTTATTAAATATTTAGGATAGGATTTGGGGGACGTGTGCTGGACAGATAGGCTCGCAGCCAGGGGACCTTTGATTAGGTTTCACTGGTGATCTGTGTCTGACATTTCACCCATTAATGCACTTTTCATTGAAACATAAAAAACTCTGACAAAACAAGACAGAAACTCAGAGATTTAGAGCCCTCATTAGTTATGGATGACGTTTTCCCCTCCATATACTATCATAAATCATCATTTTTCAGATGTTGTCCCAGTATTACCTTGCCTTGAGCAATGGATATGAATATAGATTGTTGTAGGTGTTTTAATTTTTCTTCTCATCATGGGCATTTTGAAATATGTGGCAGACAGTGTATTCTTTGTCTGGAAGGAACACTCAGCAGGATGATGGAAAGGCAACAGCAGCCTCTTTTTGCGATCCAAGTTAAGGTAAGGCCTGATATGGATTAATGCAATGTACTCAATTAAGTTTAGGAAAAATATATAATGATGAGCTACATGTCACTCATCCTGGCCACTTTTAGACGATCACTGCACGTATCCCCTGTAAACCATGACTCTTGATGACGGAGTAATGGTAGGAAGACACTGTGACACCCCAGTCTGTCTGTCATTTGTAACCAAACTGTTTCTGTTCGCTCACATCATGTCTCCCTGCGCAGTTAAAGTTATAAATATCGCTACAACCCCAGTAACGTGATGCCCGGCCGGGGACACTCGGTCTTGTGAGGGGTTCATGAATGGGATTCCTAGACTTGAACTATGAGAGCACTGTCTAAGTAAAGACGCACCTCAGAAAGTCTTTGCAAGGAAGGTGTTTTTTCTTTATTTTTCCAAGTCATTTACAGTACAAAATAGACCTCCAGGTAACAAAATAACCACGACTATAATATTGCAAACATCAATCCCACCACATGTAAGCAGCAAGCAGAGAGACACTGTGCCATACAGAAGCGCTTTATGGTCAGTACTTACATGAGAAAGAAGGTGCAGTCAATGTTCAACAAACTGATAAATAATGTTAGAAATCTTCTGTGGCGTTTCGTAGGCCTTACTGAAGGGGCAGAGAACAAAGAAAGACGATATGTCATGAGTTTTGAAGCTAGATTAAGTGGGATAGGCTCTGTGTGTGTTGCAGCACACGTCCCTATGCCCATTTCCTGTTACCTATATTTAAACAGAAATTAAAATTGAAATAGGATTATAAACAACATAAAGCAGAATGCTTTTCCAGCAAATTAGTTTAGATTTGGGCGCTATGTTAATGTTTTTCATGCATCAAATTAACGTCATAGCTGCTAGATTCGAGAATGAAAGCTAACGTCGTTCGTAAAGTTTGTACCATATTACAAGGGATTAGCCGCCAGCCAAGACAAAGTAGTACGTGCGCAAGCCACTCCCGCAGCATTCTTACATTCATATTTACATCAGATTTGGGGGCCTAATACTGTACTTGAGGCCATTTCAAATTGTAAATGAGTTAGTAACATGCCCTCAAATAACTATATGCTATTTTCCGGCTTGCATTCAATATTTAGCGTGTCGTTATAGCTTGACTCCAAGGAGAGGAAACTGTTATGAGCACAGGGAGATGTAGAGCCCATTGCAAAGCCTGTTAGTATGTGGCGCATGAGGCGGCTGACCAAGTAGGAATACAATAGAATGATTAAGTATTTCTAGATTGTCACAAATTTGTATTGTAAAAAGAACTATTTCATTCTATATTGATTATTGGGATGCTATAGGTGGATGCAATGTAAACATGTAAAATGTCATGCAATGATAGACTGACGCTTCTAACTACCGTCACCATTTCTACCTGTTTGAATAGATTTTTTTTCACCTTTTTTGATCCTTATAACAATATAATCGGCGCCACTGAAAGTGACTTTGTCTGAGTAACATCACCATAAATAAACATTTATAACATAGCATATCATCTAGATATCAAATATACATTGCTCTTCCAAAAAATAATAAACTTTCTACAAAGCAAGTACAAATGGGTTTAAGAAATACAGTATCTCTCCCATTCTAGGTCTGTCCTGTTCATGTCACATCTATTTACATCAAATACAAAGCAACGAAACATAAATAGTTGGTTGTGCCTCTCTAAGGGTTACCGCATGCTTTTTTTCACTTTTAAAAGATTCCACAAAAATAACATGTCACAACTGTAAACATATATTCACATATTCGTATTCAGACAGCTCTAACGCTTAAAATGTGGACGTTTAAAGGAACTATAAACTTGCTCAGATGGTTTGGCTCGCTGCTTCAGAAAGTATTACATTCTCATGACATTTCAAGGTCTGTAATAACTTTAAGAAAGTATAATCATTTGTACCACTGTGAGAGATGTCGTGGGAGATATCAGGGCCAACAGACTCAATACTTGCACCTAAGCGTAATGTTTGAAGCATTTACCCCTAATCCAAATGACGTCTCTCCGATCCGAGTCCAGATTTGTACAGAATTGCGAGCTCGACTATTGCGAGATCGTGTACTTTCACCAGTCGTCCCTCTCACTCGTGCTTTTATTTGCAAATGTAGAGTAAAATCTAATTTTTTAAAGCTTGACAAATACCAAGAATAAAACATGCTGCTCTGTCATTAATGTTGCCCAATTGGGTTTCTGTCGTTACATATTTTGACCGTGTGTGAAGAGCATTTTCCTTGGAGATACAGTAAAATAATGTTTCAGCCAATGTTCAGTAAAACAATGCAGCATGTAACAGAAAGAAAGAAAAAAAAAACACTTAGGTCAAAGGTCACCACAGAGCAGGATTGACAGCTGCTCTTCTTTGACTTCTATTTGCTGCGCTGTGTGGGCAGTACAATGTATGAGCACGCCGACTCCTGTTTAGTATTCTGAGGTAATTGAAAAAAATAAATTAGAATGTTGCAAAAAAAAAAAAATTACAAATAAACAGGCGGTTTTAAAGGGACTGTGTCTGCTCAGTGCATTCAAAGTGCAGACTCTGTATTTGTCATCATTATTAAAGACCGCTATGAACGAAACATCCAAATAAATAAATTAAATACACTGAAAAGCGTCCGAAGCACGACAGTGAAAACCTTTCATTTGTATTTTGGAACGAGAGAGTTATCCACGGACAATGACACAGCAATAGCATAACATCACGAGGAGTCAGTTCAGGCCATCTTCATTTTCACAAATTTCATCAGACGCCAGTCAGGCGAGGCCCGGGCTCTTTCCTCAGTCTGTCTGCATGAAGTACCTTCTCATTACCGGGACGCCGTTTCCCCATTCGTTTATATTATATTTTACAGGGAAAAAAACAAAAACTTGCAGTCTATACACATGGCAGGAGAGATACAGGGGCGCTCGCGTGTGTGTGTCCTCCTCGTGCGGTGGTCGTTGCCATCCAATCAGCAGCGGACGAGAGCTCTCAACAAGCTAGTCATCATTACGAGCACCGCTGTGGCTGCAGTGACGGTCAAAATGGAGCCCCAACCTATCTCACCCCCCTGAGGGAAAGACAGCAGAGAGAAAGAGGCATTAGCGCTCACAATTGGGCCTGCGCTATTATTAAAACCAGAGGTATTCAGGGTAATGTGGCCTTTTGCCTTCTTGCAGAGAGAGAGAGAGAGAAAGAGAGTAAAATGGGGGGGATTAGAATTTATTCAGTGTGTGTTTAAGTGTGAAGCTGCAGCTAAAAATAGGAGCGGAGCAAGGTCTGCTCTCAGTGCTGTAATTAGCGTGGGATATGTCGACTGTATTTTTTGCCACAGAAATGGGAAAGTGTAAATAATACTAACTGCTAAAGCGTCGAATAAAGCCGACTGTTTGTTTTCGTGTGAAGCGCCAATTAAATGAAATAGTCTTATCTCTGCAAGACGGCTAGACACAATTGAATATGAGAATGTATATATTTTAAACCCCCATTTATTAAAATTTGCCAAACTGCCCAAACACCCCATGTCTACATAACAGGACAACATTATTCCGCTGTATTTGAGTTGAAATATTTGGTTTGATTGAAGTGCTCAAAGCACAACATGTGTTTTCCACTCACAGTCCAATTTTGTGGCGGTATTAATAGCCAAAACATTTTTCTTTCAGTTTTATTACAAATAGCTGCCCCTTTCTGCAATGTAATGTTTAGTTAGGTTTATTTTCATACATAGGGAAATCACGTCGACACTATAGAGATGACAGCGGTGCCCAAAAACATAGGTCAACTTTGTGCACCATATTATCTCTGATTAGGTTTTAGACTTATACATACTCGCGTGGCAGCATTTTATGATGGCTCACTTGAACGTGGTATCAGCCCTGTAAAATGTTTTGGAAAAATGCGTTGCAATTCCTTTTACAGCACTGTGATAATGGTAATAGGATGGAAATAGCAGTAGTAACAAACTGTGTCTTGTTAGTGTTGCTGTCCTGTGTTAATAATATTACCAAGAAAACACTCACCATGAGCCCTGGAAATAGTGATTTATCGGGTTACTATTTCCATTCTATTACCATGCAATTACGCAGCGTTACAGTGAAGTGCTGCCCAGAAATGTAGATAACCATGTTTTCCTATGTGTGTGTAGAAGTTGGGGTCTCCTCCCATACCTTGCTCTCTGGGACGCCAGCTCGGACAACCAGCACCAGACCACAGCCACTATTACAATCATTCCTATGAAGGGGATGGAGAGAACAGGGTGCTCAGATGCATGGAGGAGTCTCTGAAGGGACAAGCACAAGGACGATGGGCGTGAGGGGAACGGATGAGCGATGGATACAGGTAAATCATAAACACATACAGATAAAACATGGCAACACATGTATATATGACAACAGAAATCACAAATTATAACTGGGGATTATGGCTGTGGTTTTAAGGGAGGTGGAGATGGGGAGGAGGTGAGCAAAGTGAAAGAAACAAAGCATAATACGATCGCAATAAGAAAATTAAATAAACGGGATCAGAGGTGGAACTGGACATTTTGCATATTTGGGTTATGAGTAGTCACTCCAGAATATTGTGCATTTGGCTAGAAGTGGCACATCTCTACAAAATGATTCATTAATAAAGAAAATCTAAGAATTTAATTAAGTTTGAATTACTTTGAGAGAGTTTTATGTACACTCAAGTGCAAGCCTGGCTCCAATCCCAGACTTCATGTTTACAAGGAAACTTCTTCACCACGGCCCAAAAAAATGAAACACTTATTATTTACTTTGAGGTAGAGATAAGTGAGATAAAGCAAAATGAATCAACTGTCGGTCGTTGTAATAACACTACTTTTAGCCTGACGATGTGCAGACTAATGTACACACTCAACATTGTATTCCACCTCTGAGTAAGACTCGGTTGTGCATACTAGCTGCATGTGATATGAGAAAAACATAAAACGACAGTGACACAAACGCACAAACACACACATACACACAAACACACGCACACACACACACACAGTGGTATATTTGTCTCTCTATCCTCATTGAATTGAATTGTAATCGTTTTGAGTCAGGACGTCGTGCAGTTCAGGCTGAAGGGTCATGGACACTCAGAGAACAAGGACAGGGACGTTTGAACAGTTTGACAACACAAACACCCCAAAAAAGACACAAGACACATTGTTTTTACTAGACTACACACAAAAGTAACTGGAGGCCCTAATGTTAGCTTTCAATGCCTATTTACCACCGTGAGTTACTTTACTGACTACATCTGGTTTGAAAATAGGCATTGCAAGTTTGCATGGCCTACAGGTTAATGGACAGACATAGTGATATGAAGTGACAAACTCCATATCACAGTGTTCAGGAGAACAGGGAGTGAGACACAGACACAACAGGTTCAGTGGACACAGATTCAGCCGTGAAGAAATGTCAACGGACATCTGACTCTGTGTGTGCCAAGAAAATTGTATGAATAGATTTACTTATCAACAAACAAACAATCTGTTCAGTCAGGCACCATATGTGAAAGGATGCTAGACTACAGACAAATATCTTTCATTGAACTTCATAGTATTTGAATTGGTTTGTACAACATTATGCTTTGAACCGGTACAGATTTTATATACCTGCGCACGGTTGTGTCGAGGGATGCACCGATCCGATACTGGCATTCGGATATCAGAGCCGATATTCGAAAAAATATGATATCGGGCATCGGCTACAATTGTTCGATACTGAACAATACTTTTTGGCTCTCACCACTTTAACTAAACCTCAGTGAATATGGACATGCTCTATGTCATCTTTTAAAGCTAAGAACCTGGAGAATTCAACCACTGAGTTAGTTTTAACCTCCGCAAATGTATTTGTGATTGCTGCGCAATTTTATTTTTAATAGATAGCCTATAATTGATAACATCTTGTTTGCAAGAAAAGATCAGACTGTATTGATGTCACACTGGAGAAAAGGACCGTTCACATTTTCACTTAGAGAAAGACACTTTTAAGAAAGTGTCTTGGTGTCAGTTAATATCGGATATCGGTAGATACTCAAACCCCCAATATCGGTATCGGTAGCAAAAAAGCTGGATCAGTGAATCACTAGTTGTGTCCACAGCCCATCGATACGTTTTGTGGAGCTTCAGTCGCCAACCTGATGAAATGGCCTGGCTATTTTCATGAAGCGTCGACTTTTAGGTCCAGCTGTTTCTATTGATCAGCCTGTAAAAGTTTATTTTCTTTTTTTACTTTGTCACACTTATTGGGTATTTCTAACTAACATTAATCATTTATTTATTTGCACTGCTGATTTATTGTATTATGTCAATCTAAATTTGAAACCAAAACAAATTTGAAACACAAACAAAAATTAAGATTAATATTGTCACAAGTTGTAGATATTTTTGTGACAGATGACAGCAGATTAGAGAGAAAAACACTACATTAAGATGTGATGTAATGTGTCCTGACTGAACAATACAGAAATGCAAATTGCAAGAACGTTGAGAAACAACATCTCGGATCACTAGCAGATTCACAACATCACTCATGAATACAAATTTGCTGCGTATTGTCTTTCAGAAAAGTAATTTGAAGCAGTCGAAATGTGCTGTGACAGCCTGTAAGTCACTCAAAATAAGTCAAACTCTGGAGTTCATTGGAAATTATGAAAATGCTTTGTGTAAAGTACTACAAAGCTGCACAATATGGCAGAACCAAAACAAATCTGCCTTGTCCGTCCGATTCAGAACGGACAGACAAAACTCCAAATGCAAAACTCCAATTATTGCTGTGTAAAACAAATCTTGCTTGTGCTCTACTTGAAATTAGTCAAAATAAGTGGAAAGCCAATTACATCCACCTAAGATTACACTTAGGTTGGGTGATAGCTCTTCCAAATAATATTACACTTTTTTATAGAGCCATTGAGCTTGATATTTCTTTACCTAAAGCTGTCTGCGGCGGCTGAAAGTTTATACTTCCCTATAATTGGTCAAATCGAGGTGGGGTAAAGTGTGCTTGATAAGAGAGCTGCATTAAACGTATAACCAAGGACTGAATATGACGATCTCTCCATATTGGCAGGTCGTCACAGGAATGGGATCGCGTCATATTGTCCTTTATCACAGCTTTTGAAAACTAGATCATTAAAGGAATGCATTAATGTAGGTCTTTCCAATTTCATGTTGTCATTGAAATGTTCAATACTTTCACTGCTCTGCCCGTTATGTGCAGCCGTATGTTATCCTGAGAATGCCTATCTTTTTTCATGTCCCGTGGCCGGATGTACCTGGGCCCCTCCGGAAAGTTTCTCGAGCTCGGCCTTGCAGCGCTGCAGCTCCTCCTCCAGCTCGGTCCTCTCCCTCTGACTGCTCTCGTACAGCTCCTGCAGGTCCTTCAGCTCCAGCTTCAGACCGTCACACTGCGGACACAGGCCATCAAAATGCGAATAAACCAAGCAACTCCTCAAACAGGTTAAAGACTCGTGTCAAAAGGGAAAATCCTATGCACTTCTTCATAAAATGTATGTAAATAAAATGTAAAATTAACAAAATTGACTCAAGCTTTTGTAGAAACGCGGGAAACATTTCGGGAGCTATTATTGTGAACGTTTTCAAAGTTGTCAGCTGGACTGAGTTGTTTTGAGTTGAGGACCTGTCGCCTCCAAATATGTTCGTCATACTCAACTTAGGGAGGTAGTAAAGGACAGAAGCGGGAAAGATTGTTGGAGCATACTTAATCATTGTATTTGTTACTTCCAGGTCCATACCTCCCTCTGAACCTGCAGCGCCTTCTCCTCTGCCTGTTTAAGCTGATCCCGTAGGGAGAGGACCTCGCCCATGCCACCGCTCCAGCTGGTGGGGGTCACCGGTTTCCCGTCGAACGAGATGTTTTTCTGGATGGAGGCGTCCCGCAGGTGGCAGTTCTCCGAGTGGGCCATGGTCATGTAGCTCTCCGTCAGGACCTCCTCAGAGTCGGGCACTTTGCCCTCTGGGGCGTTGCCGCTGGCCTCCTCCTTCAGGGACAGGTACACTCTGGAGCTGCCGGGGAGAGGTGAAGGGACATAGGTCAGTAATGGGGTCTTCAGAGGTCAGGTGCTTGTGGAAATTGAACATTCATGAGAAAATGTGTTGAAAATGCAGAATTATGAAGCCGTTTTATACCACCTCAAGTATATGACATGAAGATCCATTTTAAAACTGTATGCGATGTATGTTGAACTGTTTACACTGACTGACAGAATCATGGCTCCCAGTCTGCTTCAATGGCCTGATCACCAGCAGTCACCCGCTCACACATAGTTACTTTACAAACATCTACATGTAAATGGCGCTAAAGATATAACCTGTTGACACGTAAAGTTAGACTAATAGAGATTAGGTTTATTTAGATATGGACCTCTTTTGACATCATTTTTTTTAAGCTTTTAGATGTGGATCAAGCCAAACTGGAGAAAATGCGCTCGTTTCATGTTTGGTTAAGAGGTTAAGTTAGTAGCCGGTGTGACTTGGTATATTCCTGTGAACGTTTTTCCAGGAGCATTTAAATGTCTTTACTTAGGTATAACACTGGACATTCGGATCTCTGTGTGCTTTCATGTTAGTTTTTGGGGCCGTTAGTGCTGTATTTGTTGTAAATCCACAGTTTTTATTTGCTGCTTTTTTTGGTATTACACGTGACTTCACCAGTTCCAGTCAGTTCAGGCTTCTTTGGCTTCCTTATCAAAGCCTTCTGTTCCAAAAACGAGCATATATTTCGAAAACTAGGTTTGATCACATCACACCACCTTCCTACACAGATGGAGGCTGCTTTAGTTCACCATCTGCTAAATCCTCCTTTAAAAGGGACCTCATGGAGAGACTGTTGTGTCTTCAGCTGTTTCCAAGGTCAGTGATGAATTTTTCCTCAAATATTGCCGTTAATTATGAGACTAATGGAGTGTAATAATCTCTCCCGAGGTAATAGCGGATCAAACAGGTGGTTAAGCCGGTGACTCTCAATGAACATGCCGGGAAGATTCTACTTTTGATCTGAGGAACTGCAAACAAGACAAGATTATGGTCTGAACTGTGTCAAAACCTGGACTGAAAGGGATTAAAGAGGACCTCACCCAGCAGAACAAGATCAGGACTGGACAAAACGGGGTCTAAGTTTGTAAAGCACAAATTATACAGAAAGTACAGAAAAACACAAGACACGATAAAGTATAAACAGACTTTTCTTTCAGAGGGCTAATACAGCAGTTAAATGCAGCAGAAAGCACCATTTTGTTGGTAAAGGTGAAGTGTGACTGAATACAGCCCTCACCTGGTCTTCTGTCTCTGCAGCTGCTGGAGTTTCTCTGACAGTCGTCTGTTGTCCTCTTTCAGAGTCTGACACTCCTCCTTCAGCACACGGCACTCCTCCTTTAACAAGTCCACATCACCTGCAGAATGACACAACAGCCGGTTAGCAAAGGTTCAAGATTTTCCAAGATGTGTATTTTTTTTTTTCTTCGACAGAAATACTCAAATATCAAATATCCTCGTTTGCGTCTATTTTTTGTTGCTATTTTGACCCTTTTTTTCCAAGAGCTTTCAGATTTGGGTAAAGCCAAACTGGGGAAAATGCGCTCGGTTCAGGTTTGGGGTTAGGAGGTTAAAAAAGGTACCGATATCAATCAATCAATCAAACTTTATTTATACAGCGCTTTTCATACCGAAAGGTAAACTACTTTACAGATTACTACAATTAAATATGCATCATATTCATAACCCTAACACTAACTTTTGGGGGAGGGGGGGTGTCACCAACATTGACACCAAACCTACGCCCTTGCCCTAAAGCCAGACTGGAATTTCCCAACGACGTTAAAATCATTAAGTTGGATAAAGTCAAGTTTTTCTAAGATTTTGCTTAAAAATGGTTAGTTGGATACTGGTCTAAAATGTTTAAAATGATTACAGTCCAAATTGCTCTTCTTCAGCAGGGGCCTCACCACCGCCACTTTAAAGGCAGGAAGACCCCCTTGAAGAGAGCAATTCATCATGGGTAAAATTTTGTCTGTAAAGGATCCATAGAATGTTTTAAAATATACACATGTCCTCTACAGCTCCACTGCCTCCAACATGTAACTTTTTAATTTTTTTAATAAGGCCGCTGACTGCTGTGCTGAATACCATCGCCCCTCCCCTCATTACCTCATCGCTCATAAATGTCTTAAATGGAGATTAACACACATTTGCAGCTGCACACAAACACACCACGCCCTTTGCGGCCCTCTGCGATCGTATTTGTACTCTGTAATATTCATCGCGCTGGATGAATGATTTATACGGAGGCCGTCGTGTTGTGAGCGCCATCCAAGACATCGCGCTTTGTTTTGTTAATTAGACACAAAGCTGCTCTGTTTTCCGTTGTGTTACTGATGAGCGGCCGGCTTTGAGGCTCTTAACTCAATAATAGCCACTTTGGATTTGCTTTGACAGATTGATTTTTCGTGAATGCCCTGCCTTTACCTGTTTTTCATGCTTCTCACACCTCTGGCAAATGGATCCATCTTGAATATGTAATTTGATTAATATTTATTACATGGTTTAACTTCACATTTATATCAAATTGCAGCTTTAGAAATCTAATGAATATATGAATTATAATATTATAAAAATATGACTGCAGTGGAGTGAACTACATGATGTGGTGCCCCTGCTCCTCACCCTCTCTCCTCTCTGCCTCCCTGCGCTGGCTCTTCATGTTGATCTCGGCGCGCAGGGTGGTTATCTCCAGCTCGTAGGCCTGCGTCTCCTCGCTCAGCCGCTGCAGCTCGGCCCGGCGCCGACACAGCTCCTCCTGCAGACTGGCGATGTCGTTCTCGCGCTCGGCCGCCGCCTCCTCTGCCGCCTGCTGGAGCAGAATCACCTCCTCGTGGGCCACTCGCAGCTCCTCCTGCGCCTCGGACAACTCGCTCTCCTTCTCCTCCTCCAGGCTGTTCATCTCCTCCTGCACCGACCGCAACTGGGCTGAAGAAGGTAAAGGAGATTGCTTTTTTGTGCGGGCCATAGGTTTTTGAAGTACAAATGTGGAGAATATATTGGGTCAGATGGAAAGGTTGCCAGTATTTTGCTCACCTTTAATTGAATTTCATTGTGTTATTGAGCCAGACACTTTCCTAACCTTACATGTGTTCGTGTGACCATAAGATTAATGGTATAGTCAGAGGGTTAGGCGCAAATAAATCTAACTGATCTGTCTGTCTGCAGCTGTGGCTTTTGCAGTAGCCGACCCTCACTGAGTGTGACTGAGGAATTACTGAGTAATGAACAGAAGCTCTAAGAATTATGCTTAAAACTCTGCAAAGCATGAATAATTATGGACAAAGTGTTGTATTAAATCAATCTTAAACAAAAAATCACAAGTCAAAATCTAAACGAGGAAACCAAGGGAACACAGGGGTAAATCGAAATAACAAACCGCGGTTTTAGAGGGATTTGCGGATTTGTCCACAGCGGCGTGTTTACCTGATGTTGGGAAACTGTTTGCTTTGGTGGGTGGCGTGTGTGTGTTGCATGAGTGGGCCGCTGTTTGAAGGAGGCTGATGTAACGCATTGTAACAGACGTCTCACCGAATGAAAAACTCTCTTCCACTCCATGAAATATCAACAGGAATGAAATATTAATACATTTTTCCCAAACATTTAGGGGCGTCACGTTGGGGAGGAACGCGTCAAGCCTCCTAAAAAATAGCACCGTTACTTAAGATTCAGCGCTGCATGCTGTTCGCCTCCTTTTCATGTTAGAGGTTAGTGCAGGTTGTAAATCTCTGGGGTGAGAAGCAAAGCGTTTTTATGAACTTTTTGCCTCATTTTGCATTCAGTAATAGTCTTGTTCCTCTCATTTTTGCATGTGGGATTAGATAGCCTTTGATTTTATTGTTTGCATTTGTACAGGTAAATTTTCTCAGTAATTAAAACAACCATACTGGATTCACCGGTAGATTTCAATTCTCGATCACCGCTACTTTGGCCAGTTGAGTTTAATAATACCTAGATCTGATTTTGTATACCATGAGAAGAACATTAATCTGGGTTTATCATCATGATAATCTTATGAGACCATATTTTACTTACTATATATGAATCTACATACCTACAACTACCAATAGGTTCAAAAATGTCCTTATGAGAGACATTTTGAAAAACCAAGGCACTTTTCCTGTGTTCCTTCTGGGTGTCCCTGAAAATGACTGTCTGCCGCTTGTGGGATAAAGAAACACTTAAAGGCTTCTTTGAGAAAATATAAAGAAAGAATTTTAAAGCAGAAAGAGTGCATTGGTTTTTCTCCATTTCTCTCATTTTTGCTCCTGAGACACTAAAGCGCACCTTTATTCGACACAAACTGCCAGGAACTTTGAAATGTGACTTTTCAAAAACACCCTTCCTTGTTGAAATGCGGCTAATAAAAGATTTAGTGCCTCATAACAGTTAATGTCAAGCCTTGTTATATACAAGGTATGCTTCAGATTTAGTAAGTAAATCTTAGCAATGTCAGACTTCAGTACTTATGAACCTCGGCAGAAACAGTGAGTAGTATCAGTATGTAAACATGTAGCAACCTCCCTCTCTTTTGGTACAGGTGCGTTTTTTGGCTTCGTTTTTGGGGGGTGAATTGCCTTTGTGGTTTCAGTGCTCCACATTGTTTTACTGGATGCTTTTGCACGTCTTCTTTTCTTACTGCAAAGAGTCCATAATGGTCCTGAAGAAACAGCTTTTTCAAAGTAAACAAACAGCTAGCTTATAAGCTGAAGACATTTGAGACCTACAAATGTCTTCTTCTGAAACGCTGAAGAGGCACCAAGAGCCCCCCACACCTGGACAGTAGAGGCGTCACAAGAGGAGCTACAGGAAACAAAAAAGGGACAAACAAGGAGGTACGCGGGCAAGACTCACAGCTAAGCCACATATGCCTTCTAATGTTTTGGCTAATGGATGTTCACTGGAGAATAAAACAGATTAACTGCTAAGCTCTTCCAAGAAAGACTCTTGTGGAGCGGAGGGAGCTGCGCAGGAGGAAGAGGAAGGAGGAAGTGAAGGAGCTGACCAGTGCAGGACACCACGCTCTGAAACAGGGACAAACCTCAGAGGCGGTGCACCGTTTCAGAGGATCAGAGGGGCACTGAAGGCAGCCATCCAGGTTTCTTCATCTTTTTTTTCTTTTTTTTTATAGAGGTTATCTATCTGACTTTGAATTGACCTACTAAAATAAATAACGTTTCCGCAATATGTTGAAGTGTCCCCACACCATGGAGTACTGTTTACATACCAACGTTATCTTGACTTTCCATTACCTTGTAGGTTCTGGATTTGGCGCGTGAAGGCCTCGGCTTGATGGGCGCTGGACAGACGTTCATCTTCCAGCAGTCCTGACAGACACAGAGAGAAGGACGGAGGCGAGAGGAGGGGAAAGGGGGTGGGAAAATGAATCACAGGTTCCCTGAGATAAGAGAAAAATGTCAGTTCGGTCCGCCAATGGAAAGATGACAATTTGATAAGCATTTCAACCTTGAAGCGGAGACGTGAATGACACAGGCAGGTTTGTATTTTGTGCGTGAAGCCAAGTCTAGGGGCTGCTGTGTTCCGTCATTACTAAAAGGCCTTTGAGAGTCCCCTAATGACCTGTTTTGGAAGTGAAATGCCAAAGCGCCTTCGGATAAGTGTGTTTTGTGTTGTGATGTGATTAGTCGCACTAGATGGCTTCACGGGGTTTTTTCCTCTTAAGTTGCACCCACGCAAATGCCACCAGCGCTTTACGTAAGTTTTGGATTACAGAATTAAGCCCAAAAGCAGCGCTCAAATAAATTCTGGCCACGGGGAAAAGCCTAAAAATATATTTAGTAAAGGTCAGGATGAGAATAGAAATACAAAAGTGTAGGAGGCTTTGAAGATATGTGGATTTAACGGCTCAAGAATAGGTATGTATTTCTGTTTATTGTAAGATTTGAGCGAAAATAATGGTAAAAAATTACACGTTTTTTTGTAATTAAGTCTAAACTGTAAAGGCAGTTTAATGGACAACTGACAAGCCACTTAACAAAATACTCAATAAATTCGATTCCTTAGTGGAGTGGCTACTATTGTGTATAAATGTGTTTTTCTTTATACTCTTTCTTCAGCCTCATGTGCTCTGGGATCACAGTAACCTGACCAGCTGCTGTGTCTTCTTACTGGGATGGCGCTCTCATAGTGGTCGCTGATGCACTATCTTTATCGCAGTCTGGAAACTTTTCTTGACATGTGATGACAAATGTTTAGGGCGGCACGGTAGCACAGCTGTTAGTGCTCTGGCTTCACAGCTAGAAGGTCCCGGGTTCGATTCCCACCTGGACGAGGGCCTTTCTGTGTGGAGTTTGCATGTTCTCCCCGTGTCTGCGTAGGTTTCCTCCGGGTACTCCGGTTTCCCCTACCACCAAAAACATGTACAATAGGCAGGGATGAATGATGTGAGTGGTTAGTGGTGGGCATGGATCCGTCAGTCTACCCCAGGGCAGCTGTGGCTACAACAGTAGCTTACCACCACCGAGTATGGAGTGAATGAATAATGACGACAGTGTAGCGCTTTGAGAAAACTTGGTAATACAGACTTGTAAAGCGCAATACAAGTGAAAGGCATTATTATTATTATTATGTTTAGTGCCTCCTATTCAGACCGGTGACGTGACAAAAGCTGCGTAGACTTATGTTTAATATTAAACTGACAATACACTTGTTTTGACTGCACCTAGTCACGGACTCACACAGTAAGGTGTTCCCCGGGCAGCAAAAATCACACAGTTCTCCATTTATTGCACATCATTCCTTCTGCATATGTCACCTTTGAACTACAACTCTATAGGGACACAGCTACCATGGCTACACATGTTCCTTTCGCTTCACATGTCACAGTCTGGAGCCCTGTCAAGATCACTGCAGCCATTCCAAACAGCTGGCGTTAAGTGCGGTTGTATCCAATGCTTCTCTCTCATTCCCACAGTCTGGAAGCTTCTCTCCGCATGTGCACAGTTGTCTGAGGAATGTCGCGCGAACAGCTGAGCCCAGGCCGCCACGACACACACACACAGTCGGCCGCAGCCTCATACCCAAGGCCTTACTCACTGTCCCGAACATTAGGTACTTCAATTCTAAGATATGACGTGATGGTGCGTTCAGCGGCCCGTGGGGAGGGGAGCGTGTCACCAGCTCCGTATAAACAAGTCTCTCTGTTTATCTGCAGGTTTTATTTTGAATATGACTGAGGAGCTTATGTGTTAAATGTTCCAAGGATGCGTTCACGCCGTTCCTGTCTTGGCTGTAATTTGCATGTGATCTGACAGTCATCTCTCCTTTCGATGTTTCTCTCCAGGGGACGTGCGCTTCTGGTTTTTGCAGTGACGTGAAATTAATTAGCCAAAGGTTCTAGGTCAGATGTATTTTCTGAACTGACGCTCTTGACGGGCTTGTTTTCGTGACCACCTACGGCTGGACGGGCTCCCACTCTGACAGTGATTTGCTCAGTTTCCTTAAACCTTCAAACTGTTTTGTTAGTAAAAGAAGAACCAATAAAAATTGACACGTTTGAAATAAAGTAATAACTTCACTGGAGCAATTTTTTGCTGAAATGATAAAGAACAGTCGATGGCCCCGGAGAGGAAATCATTTCTTATTAGATGTTCTTAAAAAGTACAAAAGAAAAAAAGTAAGAAAGTTAATACTTTAGGTACAAAATGTAATCAGGGAACAATGATGTCGCTTGATTACATTTTTATGGCCCAAAGCCTGTGTCTTAAAAATAATTAATCACGTAAAATTGCATGGCATCTAAATATAAATTGAAACAGCCCTGTTTTTCTTTGGAAAAGTAGTTGTTGGCCAATCCATATGGCCACATTTTGGGATGCCAAGACCAAAAGTTATGTTTTCAAAGATAAAAGAGACACTCAGAGTGATGCAGTACAAACTGTTGGAAACTGGAGTCAAAATCATATATGATTGATATGTCCTTGCAAAATCCTAATCCACTTTATTTATTTATTTTGTTCATATAGACCGTTTCCAAACTGCTGCAGGTGTAATTGATATAAAATACAGTATTAGGACTCTCTATTTAGCTTCTCCAGTATTGAAATTGTGAAACCCAATGGAAATGATAAAAAGCATTAAGTTTCGAGACGAGAAGACATACTGTATAGTATCAGTTCAGTTGCTTTACAACTTGTAGAATTCTAATCCCATGAAGTGAAATGGCTTGCTGTTTGGGACTGTATTGGAAAAGATATGTTGCAGATCAGAATCTCTGGTACTTCTGATGTAGAGTGTGTGCAGTTGTTGGTTGTTTAAGCATTCCTGCTGGGGCTTATTGACCAGGTCATGTCTGTAAACGAGGGCCTGTTGAGCGGTACTGTTGAGCTCCATTAGTACAAGTGTGTCTAAACGCAACAGAAAGTCAGTCGCCCATACAGTCAAAGTTAAATATACTATAATGGTTTAGAACACAAATATTGATGTACGGGTATGATGTTTTATGATTTCCTGTGGAGAAACTGCAGGTCTGAGGACAATGGCCCGTGATAAGCAGGCATTTACTGTACTCATATTCCTTCTCTGGAGCCATTTAAAAGCATCAATTCAAAATGTTTTTGCTAAACCCAAATACTTCAACAATGCATGCTTCACATATCACCCTTTATATTTAATTTATGAGAGAACATTGCTCCAGTGAATCAGAGAATTGCAATAGGGCCCTCAAGAGAGATGCATGGAGCAGACAAATAAGTGTGGTAGATGCTTATTGTTATGAAGTAAATGTTGGCTTTGGTTTTATTTTGAAGGATCTATTTAAATCAAATACAATTAAAATCCTCACCTTGCAGTTCATGGAAGCTCTCCTGGTGTTTGTTGGAGGTCTCCCGAGCCTCGTCGAGCTCCAGCAGCAGTTGCACCACCTGCGCCCTCAGCTCCTCCAGCTCCTGCTCCTCATCCGGACTTCCCTCTCCCCGAGACACCTCCTCCTTCTCATTATCCTCCAGCACGCCGCGCTCTTTGGCTGTCATTTCATTGTCCATGGTGGGGCTGCAGTCGGCTTTCAGATCGCACAGGTCATCTGGCAAACAGTGATGAAAGGTAAGTTAAACAGACAGATCCACAGGTTGTAGATGAGATTCAGAGCTGGGCGTATGTTGAGTCAACAGCACCATCTTGTGATTAGTTTGGTTAGATTTAACATACCTACATTTATAGCACAAACACACAATATGATAAGAGGTTTCAACTGAAGTATTAAATAACTAATTTCCTTTTTTTTTCTTGCTAAAGTTAGCACACATGAAGCCGATGCTTGTACATTTATTCTCGAGTCTAGATTGCCCAATTTACAGTCACAAATTCTTAAATATTATTGAAAGATTATTCACACACATACAAAATATATTGATTACTAATTAACCAAGTAGTAGAAAGCTTGTGTATCATAATTTCAGCATCCCTAATGGGGACGGGGGCAAACCAGAAGAACAGAAGAACTTGGGAAGTTTCTTTGAGGAAATATTCTCAATTAAAAAAGAAAACACTAGCACTGCTGACTACTTTTTGAAATGTGATTCTATGTCCCCTGACTTGGAACTGACCTCTTAAACCTCAGCATCCTTCTTCTGTCTGTCCCTTTGTTATCCATTCCCTATGCCACATAAACATTACACGTTTCTTACCAGTAGGGGGAGTGCGTTAGCCAGGCACAATGCGCAGAGAATAACCGGGAGAAAGGGCGACTGTGCTGAGGCAATCATATGAGTCACCACACAGCAATGCACCTCTAAGGCCATACAAACATGAGCTACTATTCATCCTAAGAGGGCCATGACAAAACATAATTGTCGCACATTGTGGCAGCAGGTGACTTTTTTGTGGATCGCAGAAAGCTGTACCTCCCATTGCCTGCATAGCTATTTGAATACATTTGAGTCAACAATACAATAGCTGTGAGGAGAGGCTAAGAGCAGGTCAGGAGGTAGCGACAGACGTCATTTATTACATGGTTATTATAAGATCAAATTGCCGTCTCATGGCGGCGAACACACAAATGCCATAAGTCAGACAATTGCAATGGGGCCCTGGTCCAGAGCAGAGGTGGGTGGGGTAAATATTGCACACAAGACAGAGTATTGTGGCTTATAAACGTGACTTGGAGAGGTAAAAAAACAAATCTGAAGAAATACTAAAGTCCTCACTATTTCTTAAGGTTTTCTTTGATGTAATGAGATGACAATAAAACCAAATATGGGTAAGCAAACAACAGAAAAGTTGAACTAGTTTTCATCTTCATAAAACAACAAATTAAAGTCTTTTGAAATGAAAATAAAAAGCATCTCCGTCTCCCTCTAAATAGACTGTAACAAACTGAATATAACTTGATTTTATTCCCCTCTGATATAGATTAGTTTGATTAAGGACGGCCTCTATTTTGATTTCACAAGCCTTTACAGGGTCAAGTCCTCTGACAATCAAGCCGTAAAACCACAAATCATGTTCATTTGTACCAACGGTAAGTGCCCTGAAATGCCTGGTGCGCGTCCTTCAGTTTAGAAACAAGTGTTCTGACTGTGATGAGCAAGACAAGACCAGGAAGCGATAAGATGTGGCAGCAGAGAGGGAAGCTGCAGCAGGAGACCTCGCTAAGCATTAACTAAAGATCCAGCTAATTAGGACTGATTCTCACAAGTGTAATCTTTGCTCAAGGGAGGCGAACATTTGTGCGGTTAATTATTTTTCAGCCGCTGTCTCTCATGATATTTCCGTCAGGGTTCAAACAGTTTTTCATCGAATTATAGTACAGTATAGTTTCTCTCCCCCGTTGCAAGAAGTGAAACAATGGCCCAGAGAGGCGTGTGCGAGCGGTTTCATAAGCACAGGGCTATTTTGTCGTTAAACTTTGATGTCGGGGGATAATGAGTTTGTCATAAAGAAAATAGGGAGAGAGTGGATTGTGTTGCTAGCGGCGGCTTAAGACCAACGAGAGAACAGAATCTTCATTGGAAATAACTCATGTTGAACTCAAACACAATTAAGGATATACAGGGATTTATAATAGAAAGGAAACAGAGCTCCTGTAAGATGTAAGTAGGTTAAAACAATAAGTGTGGAGGGGATAATACGGAGCTTGTGAGTTCAAACAAATGTTACAATCTATAAAAATAGAAATGCAAATAGATTCACAGCCAGACTTTCACTGTAGCCTCTTTCCGGTTTTCTTATCTGACGTTATATTCTTCTGGTGCATAGTTATGGATTACAGAATTTAAATAGAATAGAATTTTCACCCTTCCTGATCATTTAAATCCAGATTGATGTGTTTATACAGATTGAGTGAATTACAGACACCAATAGGAACATTTTGAAAAAGCGTGCTTAACGTTTGGTTCAACCACAAGCCTGGAGTTGTATTTGGCCTCCAGGCCATCGTTTGGACACCGCGGCTAACACTGTATAGGTTTCTCCATGGGAGCCTAGGCCTAATTTCAAAACCACTCTTTTGGCACATTATTGAAGCGTTTTTGTCGTATTTTTGTTGTGTTTTTGTTGCATTCTCATCGCTTCTTTGTCGCTCTTGTGTGGCTTTTTTGTTGCTTTTTCATCACACTTTAGACAAACTTGTTGTCGCTTTTTAAGTGTGATATTGTTTCTTTTCCCGGTGCATTTTTGTCGCTCGTTTGTCACATTTTTCAAGAAGCCTTTAGATTTGGGTAAAGCCAAACTGGAGAAAACATGCTCGATTCAGTGACCATCCATTCCTAATCCGTACAGTTTATAGATTGTGTACAATTCATTATTATTACTATAAAACT
Source organism: Proterorhinus semilunaris (assembly GCA_021464625.1). Classification (NCBI taxonomy): domain Eukaryota; kingdom Metazoa; phylum Chordata; class Actinopteri; order Gobiiformes; family Gobiidae; genus Proterorhinus; species Proterorhinus semilunaris. Next base: position 20,990,180 of record CM038356.1, on the reverse strand, counting down.
CATTCATACAGTTGACATACAGTGCATCTGGAATATAGTGGCACCTCTACACTTTTCCCACATTTTGTTATGTCACAGCCTCATCCAAAATTGATTAATGTGTTTTTTTATCAATCTACGCACAATACCCCATAATGACAAAGTGAAAACATTTGTTTAGAATGTTGCTCTGCTTTAGCACTGGATGAAGAATGGGTCAAATGCAGAAAAGGAAGAAAAGGAAGAAAGATTCACGACAAATACAAACGGTAGAACTTCTGCAAATACAAAACTCTTACTCTGCACATGACACATGCTAATGTTAATCAACCTAACATCCATGTCGCAATCAATAACAATCGCAATAACCCTTCATGTGTGCAAGTATGAGTGTATTTTCTGTCAAATTCCCCTTGACTGTGCGGAAGGAAACTCCATATCTCATTGTTATTCAAAATTCAAAATATTATTCTTTGCCAATCATCTCTGCTCAGACTTCCCCGGGGAGTGGAGCTGTCAGTTTTACCCCGGCAACGTTTTCACAAACATTTATCATCTTCACCTCGCAAGGTGCCAGCGCATGTCAACCACGTCGTTTTGCCCAATCAGCTGTTGCGACACCTATGTCCACTGTGCTATGCGCCAGGATCCCCCTTTGGTCCTTTCTGGAAGCTGGATTACATTAGATATGGCTGCTCCGTGCGTACACAAGAGAGGGGTGCGTGCTGGGGCAATCATCTCAGGAGCAGCGCTGGCTTTAGGCAGACGATGGCTTTATCTGGACACAGCACATTCCTCCGTAATCACGTTGCAGCAAAACACATTGAGAATCCCATAGTGAGCCGTGTTCTATGGCGAGTAGGAGCCGGGCAGCAGGAAGGAGAGCCTTCTGACATTAAATATAAACATTAATGTGACAACACCAGCCTCTTTGTTACAGTCTTTGATTGGGAGCTCATGCGCGGCGCACGGGCACTGATGAAAAATGCACTTTGCCAAATTGAGGAGAGGATTTTGAACAAACAATAGGGGGGGAAATCACAGGAAGAGAGAAAGATAGGCAGGAGTTTTGGCACAGAAGAACAACCTATCAAACTATCAACATTGTCAAAGTTTCAGATCTACTGTATGTGGGACAAGGGCGCAAGTTCGAAGTCCAAAAAGTATTGCTCGGTCTGTGGAGAAAACGTCATTTCATACAGTTACTGTAGATCCAGGACAGTTTTAAGACAGTGGTACCCGTATGGTAACCTATAGAGTCCCACACATTGGAGGAGGAATATTTTGTTTTCAGTATCATGAGAGGATATTTCTATGGTGATGTTGTTTTATGTTACACATGCACTTTGGGGGGCCGTTATTTTAACCAAAGATGGTAATGGTAAATGGTCTCAACTTATATAGCGCTTTTCCACCTACATTACGCACTCAAAGCGCTTTACAGCAAGGAACCTCTCACCCATTCATACACCAATGTACGCAGACACTGGAGGCAAGGTGGGTGAAAGAGGTGGGATTCGAACCCCCGACCTTCCAATCATGAGACGACCCGCTCTACCATCTGTACCATCTGCTCTACCATCTCTACCCTGACCCTGAGTCATTTTCCTGGTTTAATGGAAAGCGCGCCTTTAGGCCCCCGCACTAAATCTTTACCACTGCTATATCTACGTTGAAACAACTTCCTTTGTTCTTGTTGGAAAACTTTTGCACTGTACTTTATTTATCACCGCAAACCAGATTAGACCCAGTGATGCAACACCTAATTCTCCACAGTGCCTGCCAGTCTTCGATCTAATCTCTTCCGACTTCATTCAAATAATACAATCAAGTTTTGTGTGAAGATGAAAAAGACGAACAAAATGCCTTCCCTTCCCGGTGCCGGCTAGATCCATCCGATCAAATATCTCATGTGGGGTAAAGGGACCATCTGGACTCAAATCAGCTGTGTGAAAGCGCTTATACCTTGAGGTGAAGCTTGAAGAGGGGACAGGTGTTGTTTTGAACTACCGCTTTGACAAACATGTGTACGGAAATGTACCTGTCTGCTTGCAAACGCGAATGTCAACAAGCTGCACGACCCACGTGTCCGTATAGTTGAGAAGTGTGCCTCGCTTGTGACTGCATGACTATATGGCCTAAATTGGTTCAGCTGTGTGGGAGTCCATGCATAATGTACACCAACCCTCCTCCTCCTCATCTTACCCCCAGAGCAGCTTTGAAGCCAGCCCAGCGCTGATGTTGTAGCTTTTCCCTCCGCTATGGCACATTCCCAGCCTCTCAAAGCACACAGCAGTGGAGAGAAGTCAGAAAATTGAGGCTGAAAGTGATAGAAATGGGATAAAGGGAGGAAGGAAGGTATCTTATGACATCGCTGTCGGCTGGCAATGTCAAGTTCAAACCCTCAAGAGTCCCTCAAATCTCATGTATTGACACTATTAACTAGATCTCAAGAAAAAAAAAAACGTTTTCAGGACTAGTTCTTGTCAATTATCAGAAATATACACTAAAGTTATTTCAAGCCAGTACAATGAGTTTAAACTTCTCAAGTTATTAGCATATCACATCACTAATCACTAGAAGGCTGATGATTATTGTAACCCCCAAAAGGAAAATAAAGAGATTGCAAAGTAAAAATCAATACAACTGATCTAGTGACCACCTGTTAGGCAAGTTTTAGCAAGCGTTCTACAAATGTACTGTATACTTTATATGTTATGCCAATACTTTTTTATCGAGCCATTTGGCTTTAGTGGTTTGTTTGCAAACCACTAAAGCCGGAGTCCTCCTGACCCACAGCACAAATTGTCTAAGGTTAATAGTCAAGCCAACTTTTCTCTCAATTCTGGCACTTTCGCGCAACTAGGCCCCCTCTCTCAGGAGTTTTCTTCTATTATCATGAGAGCCAAATCGATGTGTCTGCATAATTTATTGTCAAAAATGTGAGAGTAAACTGCTTTTTTATTGACGCCTGGGTCTTGCTGTAATGCATGCTGTAAGCCTTGTGCGTGCCAGTCGTCTAGGCCGGGGTGCAGTACAGCTCTTAATGCATGGAAAAGCTGAGACAGTCTACTTTCAATCCATTATAGAACAGGAAGAAGTCGTGGATAATTTCGCATGAATTGAATTTCAGCAAAAAGACAACGCCAATCTCATGAGGGTGGTTGAATTCCACACAACGCAATAATAATAACAACGCATTTATTGTATTACAAATGTTTTGGTTGTTGAAAAAAACAGCACAGACCACGATCTGTCCTGAAAGAACTCAGACCTACTCTTTACTCGTCGCCATGGGAACCAGCTCCGGACCATATGGACATGAGCCCTGTAATAGACCTGGGCTTGGTCCAGGGTTTTCTTAGCTACGGAAACCCTCTGTCTGCGGTTCCCCCCCCCATAGACAATGTTATCAGATGCCCTCCCGCTCGCAGGAGGTCACCCTTAAACGTGCTGATCAATAGGGCTCCATCTGCAAAAGTCTCATTGGGAAATCAGAGTTGCTTCTCATCTGCGATTTCAAAGCTCCCGGGACAAAGGCCAAAAGGATGGGGCAGAACAAAGGGGTCGGCCGTCCACAAGCACTTCAGAGCTGGGGCTTGAGCTAATGAGGCGCTCTGTTAGTGAAATGGAAAATCCATGTTTGCATTTTGAAATCAAAGGAAGACGCATGGCAGAACGTGCTATAATTCTTCCTGATCACTGTGCTAAAGATGAGCGTGCAGGGGGAAAGTGTGTCAGCGTGCACATCCCATAGGTGACTTGATTACGAGAGCGTTCGTCAACTGTAATTGCGAAGGGAGATGCGAGTTGCCACAACGCATGAGAACAGGTGATGCGGTAATAAGTCGTTTGATTACACACCTTGTAAATGACCATTAAGTATTTTTGCTTTTATTTTATTTTGGCGTTTGCCATCAGCTACGGTTAACTTCCTGTTTAAGATTCAGGGATTTTATTTTGAAAGCAAGAAAATAGTTCTAACGTGTTCGCGCGAGCTAACTTAGCAACAGAAATAAACGGGAAAAAGAAAAGTTACGACAGAGCAAATGAAAATGCATTTAATAATTAGCTACCCCTTTGTAGAGGAACAAGGTACGTTTACAATGAAACATAGGTACATGTTTTAAATGTTTGTGTTAATAATTGTCGATTTAAAGGCCAAAGCTAAGGTTAAATTTAAATGAAAGGTTGTAAGAGTATGGAAATTAGCTCATACGCTGTTTTATTGTGTGTTCCCAGCTCTTACGGTGAATTTGCGGGTTTACTGCCATTAAACCTAAAAACCATCAGTAAAGTGTCATCCTTCATGCGGGGGGGTATGCTACAGTAAGAGCTTGCCCCTAGGAAGAGTGAGACCTTGTCGCCCGGGAAAAACACAAGCAACCGAGCCCTGCGAAGACCGGGCTTCACCCCATGTGCTACAACGAGCTACCAGCGGTCTCAAGGAACGGCACGGCGCGGAGCAGCACGTTGCAGCAACGGTTTAAGGCTACGGTGACAAGCGATTGCTCTGAACATGGCAAATATAAAAGAACAGATAAATGATAAGGATCAACTTGAGGAGTTGCAATCTGAAATGGATGAAACAGCTGTTGAAGCGGTACCAAGGCGGTCAGAACGGCATAGTGTGCCCACAGAGAAAATGCTTCAATACCAAAATGATGAACAGTCAAAAAGAGAGAAAAAATTATTAACCATTTATGAACATTGGAAAGGTGTGGTAAGAGTCTACAGAGAAGACTTAAAAAGTGATATATCAGATTCACGGTTAGCAGAAATGGCCGATGATATTGAAAAGACAGTATATGACATGACAAAGGCATACAGTGAACTAAGAGAGCGTAATGCGCCGTCCCATGTCATAAGGCGCAAAATGGACTCTTGCGAATCAGTGACTAAGGACATTATGAAAATAATTTCTGAGCGTTTAGCAGCCATAGATGAGTATGATGCAGATAGAGAAAAGCAGCGCCTCCATAAGCTCTTAGCCTATGAACATGCCAAGTCCATATTTGGCACTGCGTCACAGTCAAGTTACCACTCTGAAGCAAGTATCGCTGCCAAAAGAATCGATGCAGCCGCAGAATTTGCTGCAAAAGAAGCTCAGTATAAAATCACAGAAGAGCAAATTAAACAAAAGGAAAAAATAAGAGAAATGGAAGAGAAACACAGGAAGGAATTAGATGCACAAAAGTCTGAATTAGAGCGTTTACAAGCAGAAAAGGAAAGGCAAGCTGCACGTGCAAAGTTAGAGATTTACGACAAGGAATTCAGAGTTGATATGGACGGTCAGTTAATGGTACATAACAATGGGACCTCTCCTGTCAACCAAAGCTTCGCACAACCGGCGCCAGCGCTCTCTACAGACTCATATCACCCACTCCTGCAACAGTATGCATCCATCCCTGTCAGCAATCCTGTACAACAACTATACTCTCAATATGTCCCTCCATCGCCTCCTACAGACATTTCCCAGCTGGCTAAAGCTATCCAAGACAGCATAGCTGTAAACAGAATCCCAGTGCCAGTGCCCATTGTGTTTAGCGGAGATCCCATCACCTACATAGAATGGAAGGCTTCCTTCAGCTCATTGGTAGACTGCAAAGGTATATCTCCTGCTGAGAAACTGCACTTGTTAAAACGGTATATCACTGGTCCAGCACTTAAATGTCTTGAGGGCACATTTTATCGCAGTGATGAAGACGCTTACAAAGATGCATGGAAAAGGCTTGACCAACGCTATGGTCAGCCTTTTGTTGTTCAAAAGGCATTCAGAGACAAATTGTCAAAGTGGCCTAAAATCCACTTCAAGGATGCAGAAGGTTTACGGACATTTTCGGATTTTCTCACGGCCTGTCTCCAAGCAACACCACACGTAAAGGGCTTAGAGATACTAAGTGACTGTGAGGAGAACCAGAAGTTATTACAAAAGATTCCAGAATGGCTTGCAACACGTTGGAATCGTCGAGTCACAGTGGCTCTCATGGAAGGTAAAGATTTCCCCTCCTTCAAGGATTTTGCGGAGTTTGTAGCACTAGAGGCGGAAATTGCATGTAATCCTGTGACTTCTTCATACGCACTCCATTCATGCAGCTCATCCCTGGAAAAAAGGCACACAAAGGAAATTAAACCAAACAGATCTGCAACACAAGTCTTTACAACGCAAGCTTCAGTACATGCGGATAAAGCAAAGTCAAATGACACAAAGTTAAAGGCACCGTGCATGTTCTGCAAAGATGAAAAACATCAGTTGTCAAAATGTTCAAGCTTCTCAGAGAAGTCACTTGACGACAAACGGACATTTGTAAAGGACAATAAATTGTGCTACGGGTGCTTAAAGGTGGGTCACAGTGCCAAGGACTGTCGTCATCGCCACACATGTGACATTTGCAAAGGACGTCACCTAGGGCTGGGCGATTTTGCCTAAAAAAAAAATCTCCGATTTTTAAAAGAAAAATTCGAGTTTCGATTCGATTTTCGATTTTTTTTCCCCAATGCACTTAAAAATGACTGGAGACATCAGATATATTGTCAAAAGTGCAAATTTATTGCTGCGATTGTCCTCAAGAGTTAAAATGCAAGTAAATGAGGCTCTGTTATTCAACAATTTCAAGCTTTAACCCAGGTTTAAGCAAAAGTGCAACATCAACTTCACAGTAGCTTACATTTTCTGATTAAGAAATCATAACTACATATTTTGTAACATATAACATTACAATAAAAAAATAAAATAAACTCTTCTCTTTCTCTCAGCATAATGTGAATATAAAAAAAATTAAACATGCCTGTGGCAGACATATAGCCTACTTATCAAAGGATAAACAAATGTAAACTTTTATCTTTAACAACAAAACATTAGATCTCTGAAATATTGTGCATGCTCATTCTAAGCATTTTTTGCAAGAAAGATGAGCCTGTCCACAACCTCGGGTTTGAGGCAGGCCCGGTTGCAGGTAACTATTCCCCCACCCACACTGAATACCCTCTCGGAGGGAGCACTAGTAGCTGGAATAGAAAGATATTTTTTAGCCAGTAAGCTTAGTCTTGGAAAATTTGCCTGATGCAGCTTCCACCATTCAAGAGGATCTGTGTCTGGCTCTATGTCTGGAATAAGCAAATATGTTGCAAGCTCAGTCTCAATTTTTGTTTTCTCTGATTGTGGGTGTGGGGTGGATGGTGCACGGTTTTTAAAGAAGGCACCCAGAGTCATTTTCTTTTTTGGTGGGGTGTTCTCTTGAACATCAGAGGGCCCAGCTTCCTCTGTGGTAGAGTTGCAGAGAGCAGAGATCTCAGACACTGCTCTTTTTTTGACAGCTTCCAATTTAATTGCATCAATATAGGTTGTACGGAACCTCGGGTCTAAAAGTGTGGCCATGTCCAAAAGTTCCTCTTTCTCCAAATCACAGTATTTACGTTCGAGATAACGCATGATGTTGGCTTTGATTGTTTTTGTTAGCTCCAAATCTTCCTCCTCTGGCAGAAGGAGACTTGTTTTAAACAAATACAGCACTGGTTTGATGCATGCCACACTGACATATGATTCCCCTGACAGTGCATCAGTGAAGTTCTGGAGAGGTTTCACTGCTTTGTTGGTGGCTTCTAATACTTCCAAATCTTGCCACGTGGGAACAAGATGACGTGTTTTCTTGTCCGCACCAAGGACACGAGTTATTGCCTTCTCTTGCTCAAGAAAGCGCTCAATCATCTTTTGACGAGACCCCCAACGTGTTGGGGATTCTGAGATCAAAAGATGCTGGGGAAGTCCAAGCTCAGCCTGCACCTCTGTCATGTCTCGCCTTTTTTTCCAGCTGTAAGAGAAGGCTGATACAGCTTTTTTGCAGACCCCTATGGCCCGATCAATCCTTGGGTCCTTCACGCCATTCTCTGTGATAAATGTGAAAAGATATTTAGTATATTTTTTGTCTCTCCAAGCTTAGACTATAAGTAGTGTTTGATTATGTGAGTTTTGACAAATTGTTCTGTACTTTCATCACAATTGTAATAGCTGTGACAGTTTAATACATGATGTTGTATAATAAATGCAGCTTAAGTAAAAGTCAGGTTTATTAATTTATTACCTTATGTAACCCAGTCTAATTAAAAGCGCCCCACTTGTATGTGTAAACCAGTTGAAATATGTACCATGTTCTGGCTACTAAATTAATGAGCAAACAATACGCTACAATGTGTAAGTATGTGTCTATTTATTCTTACACCAACTCTTACCTATAGCGTTGTGGAGTTTGTGCCCAAAACACTGCAGGCTGGGCCAGTTGTTATCCTTAAGAGCTTTTATGATGTTGGTGCCACTATCAGTTGTCATGCAAACGAGTCGTTCCTCCGAAAGTCCCCAGGAGCTGAGAGCGTCTTTTAAACCATGGGCAATTATGTCACCAGTGTGGTCCTCGGGGAAATACGCTGTCTGGAGGCAGATGCTGCGCAGTGTCCAGCTGGTGTTGATATAGTGGACCGTCAGACTCATCGTCCGGCTGGACCACAGGTCCGTGGTGGCTGAGTAAAACGTCATCTCCTCCAGCTCACCGCGGATCTTTTCACGAGTTGTATTGTACAGGTGAGGCAGCGCTACATCGGCGAAATACTTGCGACTGGGGACAACGTACCTCGCATCTAATACTTTTAACAGGCGATTAAAGCCTCGCTTTTCGACAGAATAAATTGGCAGCATGTCTGCGGCAATATAAAACGTGATAGCCTCTGTAATCGCTTTCCATCGCGCTCCATTCTTATCATAAGGCACACAGTTTGTAAAGCTCTCTAGAAGTGTAGTTTGCTTTTTAGCTGGTGTGCTAGAACTGCCGTCTTCGCTACGGCGCTGGCTGCACTTCTCCCATTCTTCGGGATGCTTATTCCTCAGGTGCTGGAATAGATTTGTTGTACTGCTGCTCCCTGTAGCAATAGTCTTTAAACATGTTTTGCAGCGAGGCTTCGTCTGTCTTTCGTCTGCTGCATCAAACCCAAACCAGTCCCAAATTATGGAATTAACTGTGCCTTTCTTTGGAAGTAGTTCTCTGCTACACGCTGCCATTCTTGTTTTGATTGTGTTTACGCGGCGGAGGGGGCTGGCTCATAACGCTCTACGGTAACCCACAAGGACGAAACGCAAAAAACTCAGAAAAAAAATGTGGTGAAAAAAAAACTCGAGTTTGCAAAATAAAAATCGTTTTAAGCTACAAAATCGATAAATCGATCAAATCGATTTTTTGCCCAGCCCTAACGTCACCCCACTTGTTTGCACAATGAGAATCACAAAACAAATGAAAGACCTCAGAGCTCCACAAACGTCACTCCAAGCACAGAGAATGATACTACTGCAGCCACAGCTCTAAACGTCACAAAGGTGGGTCAATCAGGTAGTACCTCCATGATTGTTCCTGTGTGGGTTTCCACTGCCCAGAGTCCGTCTAAAGAGCAGTTAGTGTACGCTTTATTAGACACACAAAGTGACAACACATTTGTCAGTGAAGAAGTAACTAACCATTTACAAGCAGACTCCCATCCGGTGAAGCTAAAACTAACCACAATGCTTGGCGTTCACATGATTGTCAAAAGTCAGAGAGTATCAGGGCTACGTGTGAGAGGTTATAACTCCGATGTTCAAATTGACCTACCGCCCTCTTACACAAAGGACTATATCCCATTTAACTATGACAACAACATACCCACAAGCGAAACGGCAAAGCAATGGCCCCATCTGTCAGAGATAGTTGATAAGGTACCTCCTCTCCTGAGCTGTGATGTTGGACTACTCATTGGATTTAATTGTCCCAGGACTCTAGCTCCAAAACAGGTGCTACTCGGAAAAAACAATGAGCCATTTGCAATACAGACAGATCTAGGGTGGAGTATTGTTGGTGGTGCCACAACGGAGTCAAATGCAACTGAAACAAGTCTCTGCCACAGAGTTACGGTAAGGGAACTACCTCCCATAACACCTATGGACGTGATCAATGTTCTTGAGTCAGATTTTAAGGACGCAAAGGCAAGCGATAAAACCGTCTCACAAGAGGATCTCATTTTTCTGGACAAACTCAAGGAAGGAATAAAGAAAAACGAACAAGGACACTCTGAGATGCCTCTTCCATTCAAACAAAGACCACACTTACCAGACAACAGAAGGCTTGCAGAAATCAGACTTGAACACTTAAAGCGAAAGTTCAACAAAGACGAGAAGTACAAAAAGGACTATGTTGCATACATGAATGACATAATTGAAAGAGAGGACGTCGAAGAAGTACACAATGAAGGAACACAAGGTGAGCAGTGGTACATCCCCCACCATGGGATTTATCACCCCAAAAAGCCCACAAAACTGCGTGTCGTATTCGACTGTTTAGCCAAACACAAGGGAACAAGTCTTAATGATCATCTCCTCCAAGGGCCGGATTTGATAAACAATTTGACAGGTGTTCTCCTAAGATTCAGGCAACATCCTATCGCTTTAATGTGCGATATAGAAAAGATGTTCCATCAGTTTCATGTTGATAAAAGGGACAGGAACTATCTACGTTTCCTCTGGTGGAAAAACGGAGATACAAGCACACAACCTCGAACCTACAGAATGAAGGTACACCTTTTCGGTGCAGCATCGTCTCCAGGCTGTGCAAATTACGGACTGAAGTACTTGGCCAAAGAGCACTTCGACTCGTATCCAGCAGGTTCAAAGTTTATGGAAAAAGACTTTTATGTCGATGATGGAGTTACGAGCACAAGCACAGTGGAAGGAGCAATACAGTTGGCGAAGGAGGCCAGAGAAATCTGCAGCAAAGGTAACCTCCGTCTTCACAAGTTCATTTCTAACAGTCGCACTGTTTTGCAAAGCATCCCTCTATCAGAATGTGCTGTAAACACAAACACAAAGGATTTAACATTCAAAGACATGCCACAAGAAAGAGCACTAGGCATTCAATGGAACATTGAAAAGGACTGTTTCAAATTTGACAACACACTAAAGGTACAGCCAGCCACACGCAGAGGCATTCTATCCACTGTCGCGTCAGTCTACGACCCGCTTGGATTCTTAGCGCCATATGTACTAAATGGAAAGAGGATCTTGCAAGAAATGTGCCAACAAGGTATTGAGTGGGACGACCCCCTACCAAACACTCTCAAGCCAAGGTGGGAGAATTGGCAAAGTGACTTTGTGAACCTAGAAAGGCTAAACGTACCTCGCTGTTATCTGCCTGCTAGTTTTGGTGAGCCTAAAGAAATAGAGTTACACCACTTTTCAGATGCGAGCTCAAGTGGTTATGGACAATGCAGCTATCTGAGAGCCAAAAACATTAAAAATGAGATTCACTGCTCTCTGATAATAGCAAAAGCTCGAGTCTCTCCGACCAAACTTGTCACAATCCCCAGACTTGAACTCACGGCAGCTGTAGTTTCAATCGCAGTCAGTAACATGTTACGAGAAGAACTGTGTTATGATGTGAAAAGGGAATATTTCTGGACTGACTCAAAGGTGGTACTGGGATACATAAACAATGACGCACGCCGTTTCCACACTTTTGTAGCCAACAGGGTCCAAAAGATTAAACAAAGTACCAGCCCTCAGCAATGGTTTTATGTGCGATCCGAAGTGAACCCAGCGGACAGTGCTTCAAGAGGTCTAACTGTCAATGAGTTGATTAAGTCTAGCTGGTTTACTGGCCCCGCCTTTTTGTGGAAAAATGAACTGCCCACACCACAAACTGTTGAGCTCGATCTGGCTCTTGGCGATCCTGAAGTCAGAAAAGCGCAGACAATGTTAACTAAAGTCACAGACACTGCGAGTCTTGCTGAACGTCTAAGTAAGTTCTCGTCGTGGTCCAAGGCAACCAAAGCTGTAGCACATCTCATAAGAAGAGCTAAGCACATCAAGTCAAATGCACCTGCTACAGTGAGTGAACAGGAAAATGCTGAACTTGTGATCATTCGTGATGTGCAGAGTCAAAGATACGAACAGGAAATAAAACTGTTGAACAAAGGAAAGCAGCTCCCACATCACAACAAACTGTTTAAACTGGACATTTTCATGGATGCAGACGGTCTCCTCAAGGTGGGAGGGAGACTCCAACATGCAACATGTGACACTTTCAAACACCCAATCGTAATCCCAAAGGATCATAATGCAGCCAATCTCATAATATCTCACTGTCACAACAAAGTAAAACATCAAGGTAAAGGATTCACCATAAATGAAATCAGATCCAAGGGCTACTGGATTCCCGGAATGAGTAAAACGGTTGCTTCATTCATCCGCCAGTGTGTGACCTGCCGCAGACTCCGCAAAGCTCCAGAGGGTCAGAGGATGAGCGACCTACCTCCACAACGCTTAGAGCCCTCTCCCCCATTCACACACTGCGGCATGGACTGTTTTGGTCCATTTATGACTACAGAAGGAAGGAAACAACATAAACGGTATGGACTCTTATTCACTTGTTTTTGTTCTCGTGCCGTTCACATCGAGTTACTAGAGGACTTGTCCACTGATACATTTATTAATGCATTAAGGTGTTTCATTTCAATCAGAGGTGCAGTCCGACAAATACAAAGTGACCAGGGAACAAACTTTGTTGGTGCTCGCAATGAGTTTAAGGCAGCCTTAAATGAACTGGACACTAAGCGACTAACAACTTACCTATCCGAAAGACAATGTGACTTTGTGATGAATGCACCCCACTCCAGTCACGCAGGGGGAGTGTGGGAGCGTCAGATAAAGACTGTCAGAAGTGTGCTAAATACCACTCTGTCACTTGCTCATGGTAGACTCAATGATGCTTCATTAAGGACTTTATTTTATGAAGCCATGTCTATAGTCAACAGCAGGCCCCTGACTGTAGATAACTTGAACAGCCCTAACAGCTTAGAACCACTTACGCCCAATCATCTGCTCCACATGAAATCCAACGCACCACTGCCCCCACCTGGCGCTTTTCCAAAGGAGGCTCTTTATGGTAAAAAGAGGTGGCGCCGTGTGCAGTTCCTTGCAGAGCAGTTTTGGAGCCGTTGGAGCGGGAATATGTTCACAACATCATGTCAAGACAAAAGTGGCACTCCCCAAAAAGGAATCTAAAGGTTGGTGATGTTGTGTTGGACATGGACGAACTAATGCCCAGAGGCGAATGGAGACTTGCAAGAGTTCTAGAGACCGTCAATGGAAAAGATGGACTTGTGCGAAGAGTAAAAATCTCACTCGGAGAAAAGAGACTCAATAACAAAGGTCAACGCTCTAGTAAGCTATCAGTTGTAGAGCGCCCAGTACAAAAACTGGTCTTGTTGTTAGAATGTTCATAAGGTAACCTCTTTATATGGGTACATTGTTTGTTTGAGAAAATTATTCATTGTTGTTCTGTAAACCCAACACTTATAATTTTGGTGGGAGTGTAAATGACCATTAAGTATTTTTGCTTTTATTTTATTTTGGCGTTTGCCATCAGCTACGGTTAACTTCCTGTTTAAGATTCAGGGATTTTATTTTGAAAGCAAGAAAATAGTTCTAACGTGTTCGCGCGAGCTAACTTAGCAACAGAAATAAACGGGAAAAAGAAAAGTTACGACAGAGCAAATGAAAATGCATTTAATAATTAGCTACCCCTTTGTAGAGGAACAAGGTACGTTTACAATGAAACATAGGTACATGTTTTAAATGTTTGTGTTAATAATTGTCGATTTAAAGGCCAAAGCTAAGGTTAAATTTAAATGAAAGGTTGTAAGAGTATGGAAATTAGCTCATACGCTGTTTTATTGTGTGTTCCCAGCTCTTACGGTGAATTTGCGGGTTTACTGCCATTAAACCTAAAAACCATCAGTAAAGTGTCATCCTTCATGCGGGGGGGTATGCTACAGAAAATCCATGTTTGCATTTTGAAATCAAAGGAAGACGCATGGCAGAACGTGCTATAATTCTTCCTGATCACTGTGCTAAAGATGAGCGTGCAGGGGGAAAGTGTGTCAGCGTGCACATCCCATAGGTGACTTGATTACGAGAGCGTTCGTCAACTGTAATTGCGAAGGGAGATGGCTTTAGTGGTTTGTTTGCAAACCACTAAAGCCGGAGTCCTCCTGACCCACAGCACAAATTGTCTAAGGTTAATAGTCAAGCCAACTTTTCTCTCAATTCTGGCACTTTCGCGCAACTAGGCCCCCTCTCTCAGGAGTTTTCTTCTATTATCATGAGAGCCAAATCGATGTGTCTGCATAATTTATTGTCAAAAATGTGAGAGTAAACTGCTTTTTTATTGACGCCTGGGTCTTGCTGTAATGCATGCTGTAAGCCTTGTGCGTGCCAGTCGTCTAGGCCGGGGTGCAGTACAGCTCTTAATGCATGGAAAAGCTGAGACAGTCTACTTTCAATCCATTATAAAACAGGAAGAAGTCGTGGATAATTTCGCATGAATTGAATTTCAGCAAAAAGACAACGCCAATCTCATGAGGGTGGTTGAATTCCACACAACGCAATAATAATAACAACGCATTTATTGTATTACAAATGTTTTGGTTGTTGAAAAAAACAGCACAGACCACGATCTGTCCTGAAAGAACTCAGACCTACTCTTTACTCGTCGCCATGGGAACCAGCTCCGGACCATATGGACATGAGCCCTGTAATAGACCTGGGCTTGGTCCAGGGTTTTCTTAGCTACGGAAACCCTCTGTCTGCGGTTCCCCCCCCCATAGACAATGTTATCAGATGCCCTCCCGCTCGCAGGAGGTCACCCTTAAACGTGCTGATCAATAGGGCTCCATCTGCAAAAGTCTCATTGGGAAATCAGAGTTGCTTCTCATCTGCGATTTCAAAGCTCCCGGGACAAAGGCCAAAAGGATGGGGCAGAACAAAGGGGTCGGCCGTCCACAAGCACTTCAGAGCTGGGGCTTGAGCTAATGAGGCGCTCTGTTAGTGAAATGGAAAATCCATGTTTGCATTTTGAAATCAAAGGAAGACGCATGGCAGAACGTGCTATAATTCTTCCTGATCACTGTGCTAAAGATGAGCGTGCAGGGGGAAAGTGTGTCAGCGTGCACATCCCATAGGTGACTTGATTACGAGAGCGTTCGTCAACTGTAATTGCGAAGGGAGATGCGAGTTGCCACAACGCATGAGAACAGGTGATGCGGTAATAAGTCGTTTGATTACACACCTGAAAGTCTTTTACATGTCAAAATCACAGAGAACATGTTGGAGAGAGCACAGTTTAGTGAGTGGCTGCCAAATCCCAAAGAATAAAAGCTGAACAAATGGGAGGGAGTGGGGGGGGGTAATTATAGGCTTCTTATGCTGACTGTACTGTGTGTGAATGGAAGAAAGGTTATGGCCAATCCATCAGATTTTGCACAGACGTATGCCCAGAGTTCACAGAGCGCCCCGTTTTATCCGAGGCGTACTGACTGTTTCATTTCGAGTGTGAAGAGAGGGGCATATGGTGCTCTGTGCTTGTCAGGTATGCCCACTGAGAGCCCGCTTTTTCGCCCGGGGGCGGGGCCAGGACACATGTCTCACTGTGGGAGGTGTAGGCTCAAAAGAAGACTGAGCAAAAACATGTTGCGCTCTCTCGGTTGAGTACTAATGAGCATTACCTTGAACAACTTGCTGAGTTGAACATTTTCAACTCAGCAAGTTGAACATTGTGTATTATTTATCCTTGGGCACGAGGAGTGGCACATGTAGAGGTAGAGTTCCTCACATGCACTTAAACCTGAGAGGTCAAATGTGTTGTCATAAATGCTGCGTTCATGTGTTATAAGAAGTACAGTATTTCTTGACCTTTTTTCTTCTTTTTTTTTATGTGAATCATGTGGATAATGGAATTTTGGGAATATTCAGTCAATGTGACCTCGCCACTGTAGTTGTTTACTGGTTTCCGAGCACTTGGAAAGACCAGGGGCCCAATGGGAGTATCACTGCAGATGCTGTTATTCCAACGTGAGGGAACAAACAGAGAGGAGGATGGGAACGAGTGGAGAACACAGGAGAGGGCAGGTAGGCAGGTGCTTAGCTTTATGAGCTCTTGGATCAGTGTGTGGGTGTCAAAAGCAAAGGCTGCCAAAACAGAGAGAAAATGCTGTTTTGTGTCTGTGGCCAGTGGGCGTTACAATATGATAAGGCTACAGATTGTTAACTAATTGAAAATCGTGCTGTACTGTGCACGGGGGAGAAAAGGAGCATCACATAAACTATGAGGCTTCACCAAAAATGTGAGATAAAAAATCTTAATTTAAAGTCGGTAACAGGAAAATGTGCATTATGCAACTGTCCATGTGGAAAGAAAAGTTGATATTTGTGCGTATAAGACCTTGTAGTGACCCAGTGGTTGTTTGAGTGGTTAGCACGGGGCCTTTACTTTTCATCACAGTGGTCTCCAGGACGCTCCAGGATCAATTGTTTGGAAGGTTTTCCCTGCTGACAGACCCTCTCACCAGAAAACCCGCAAAACAATTGATCCTGGAGCGTTGTAGAGACCACCGTGATGGAAAGTAAAGGCGCCGTGCTGACCACTCATACAGCCACTGGGTCACTACAAGGTCAAATATGCACAACTATCAACTTTTATTTTCACATAGAAAGTTGCATAATGCACCTTTAAGTTATTATTAAATTACTTATTGTTTTGTTTTAGTCCAGATTTAGTATAGTATTGGGCAAGTCTTCTTTTGTTTGGTTTGGTTTTGTTTTGAGCTAATTCAGAGATCCACATTAAGATTACACTTGGCTCTCCATATTTCCTATTGGTATGTTGCACTAAGAAAATCTTAATTGTGGTCTAATATTTCAGACAGGTAAGAGCAGAAAGTGGAAGTAACATGGTAAGGATAACGAATTACAAATAGCATAGTGGCTCCAGGGAGTTAGAAGCATCTGTATTTCCAAAAGATCGATGGTGAGAAAGTTTGTAACGATTTGTACCAGCCAGAAGACAGAAAGCTGCACACAAAAGCCCCCACTTTCAAACAATAGCGTCTCGCCAGATCTGACCTCAACCAGGACAATTGACTCTAATCCATTTATATCCCTGTGTGAGTGTGTGTAATTCACTATCCAAGGCTCAATCTCCATCCCTCTACTGTTGTTACCGGCAATCAAGTAGTCAGGATTCACACTGCATTTAGCCACACACTTCCATGCCCGTGTTGTTCTGCCTGGAAAAAGCATATGCCCAGGGTTATGATGAAAGAGTAGAGCTCCCATGGGTCAACATAACAGGAACTAACTTGTTAGATTGGAAGAATATGCCATGCAAGTTGCCATGGTCATCGGAGGGAATACAGAGAAAAACAGCTGTTTGTGTAATGCAGTTTTCAATTTTTTGACGACTAAAATTGGACTAAAACTAAATTAAAAGTTTTTCATGCGACTAAAACTATGACTAAAATGTCCAGATATTTTAGTCGACTAAAATTAGACTAAATAAAAATGAAAAGGAGAGACTAATATCACCCAAACTTCTATTGACAGTGTGAATGAGCCTCATATCATGTACATTCACTGCCAAAGGAACAGCTCTGAGCTTTGTTCATGAGGGAGCAGCTCCATGAAGCCGAGGACCTTGATTAAATATGATTATAATGAATATTATTAATACAAAGTCGACTAAATGTGTCTTAAATTTAGTCGACTAAATCTCGACTAAAATTGAAGATATTTTTTTTACTAAAACTCGACTAAAATTGAATTACATTTTCGTCAAAAGACTAAAACTAAATTAAAACATTTTGTCAAAATTAACACTGGTGTAATGAGGTCAAGTCTGCAAATGAGTTTCTGAGAGCTATGATTATGATAATTCATGTTTTATGATCAAATAAATGTCGGACAATACCTCAGACTAAAGTGACCGTGATACCGTACTGTACCAGCTCATCACTTGAAATGCAAAAGGCACTCACTGCGAATTAGCGGTACCACGGCTTCAGAACTATTGCTCGGGTTGTAGCTGATCTTAGTTGGTACATCAGCCCCATTATTGCAATATTCAACCATTGCTCATCCCGTGTTTTCTGCAGTCTCCGCTTAATCCACTTGAAAAGTTTATTTTCAGGTCAACAGGAAGTCCCGTTCTGGCAACCTACGCGCCGGTCATAGGGCAGCTGACCCTCCGTCCCTCTACGGCAATAAACATCCTCCTCCCAGCAGCATGTCCCGCGCACAGAAGAGCGCACGCCCATTCAAAAACACGAATGGACAAAATGAGGAAAGCATTCCGAACATTCCTCCCTCCGACACACTGCTGACTATGTATGAGGCTAAACATCGGGGACAAATACAAAATGCATGCCACATATGTTAGTCATTGTAGCTGCACAGTCAAGATGCAAAGTCATTCCCTGACTAAGAAAGTATAACACAACTGAGTACGGAATCAACGATAGCAGCACAAAACAGCGTACTAATAGCCACATTGTTTTGCGAATATGGCAGGCATCCATGTCCATTACCTGGCAGCTTGCTGGCTCCATCAAACACGCGCAGATGCCATAGATGACTGTAAAGCCCACTCGTCTGTCAGCTTCTAATAGAGCAGCTTCAATACACACACACACACACACACAAAAAAAAAACTGCCCACCTCCCCGTGCCACCTGACTAGCACTCTCCTCCCATCCGAGCGCAGCAAGAGTTTTCTCTCAACGCTGAAAAAGCTCTCCAGTGATCATATCAGTGCAGTAGTGCGAGGGGCTAAAAATAGACATGGCATAACAACGTGACAGACCTGTAGAGTCCAGAGCCTCCTCGATGAGTGGAGGTAAACGCAGTCCATCCATAGCCCCCAAAAGAAGCTGCAGCCAAACACACACACACAGAGAAAGAGAGAGAGAGAGAGAGAGAGAGAGAGAGAGAGAGAAACCAGAAACAAAGTGGGCGATCGAGGGTCAGAAGCTCGCACTCCCACCGCAGCTGCAGGGGAGAGGGAGAGAGAGACACGCACGCACACTCATGCACACAAAAAACAGACAGATCCACAGCTAGGACATCCACAGGGCAGGCACTGTAGCAGGCTGGATACCTCAGGAGGCTTGGGGAGGGTCCTGGAGCGTGGGAGCGATTGCCGAGAGGGACGAGGGGAGGAGCGGAGTGTAGGATAGCGAGAGAGATGCTGTATTCCAGAGGAGAAGCACGCGCACACAATAGACCGCCCTCTCGCACCGCCTCACTCTCCTCAACGCTCGCTCGCCACCGCCTCTGAGCAACTTTTCACCTTTATGTGACGCGGCTATATACAGGAGGTTATTATAGGCCGAAATTGGACTAGGGATAGCATCATGGAGTGGTGGCTTGTGTTGGGTGTGCAGCAACGATCAAGCATAGCATATTCAAAGACATAGCCATGCAGAATGTGAACTGTGCAGCCTGAAGGTCATTTTGGCGGTTCCTTGCCATAAAAAGCTTGGAGAAGGCATTCTAGGTTTGGAAAATGTTGTGTGTTGCAGTGAGACATGGTGGGGCAAACTTGAGAACTTGTAATATAATAAAGTACTGAAAATCAATATCAGTGCTATATTGTGCTAATATTATTCATTTACTGTAGCTGACTTGACACAATGCAAACAGTGATTAACTATCCTTGGAGGTGTAGTGGTTGGGACCTTTTGTAAAATGTTGCATAATATGAAGACTTGTCTGATTTAAAGAAGCCAACTTCAGAGCGTGTAATTGGGTGTACTTTATTGTCGAGCAAGTAAAACTGTGTTCTGTTTGAATTAATAGATTTAGTTGCACCGTGTGGTTTTAATTTTGACCAACTAACTGGGTCTGTTTTTAATATAAAGCTGACTACTGAAGCAACTATTTCCCAAGTCGTAAATCGCTGATATAAAAGCACAGTAAGTCTCTGAATAACTGGGAATTGACCTGATAAAAAGTCCCAGCCATATTGTAAGGCGTAGGTACTGTACACTCAGCATGCAGGCCCCTATGAATATAACCCATATGAGCACACGAGAAAGAGTTGTAGGTGGGTGGCAAGTGAGTAAACAGCAGAGTAGTAGTAAACACAGCAGCCTCGATTTGTTAATGTTAGAAAATCACACCTTATTCTTTATCAGGCCCATGTGTTATTGCGAGAAGCCTTTTTGGATCTAATATAATAAATTATTGGCACGGCATTACCGCTGATCACAATGCTTTCTACTGTCATCATCTTTCACGATCTGTTCCAATGGAATGAAACAGCTGCATATATAGCCTTGCATGAGCTGTAGCACTTGAGACGGGGGAAGCTCGCAGACAGGGTGTGTGTGTGTGTGTGTGTGTGTGTGTGTGTGTGTGTGTGTGTGTGTGTGTGTGTGTGTGTGTACATCACTAAAATCAATAGGTGCTTTTCAGAACAAGGTCAAAACTTGATTACAGCAACAAAAACAACACGGCCAATGCCACCTTGTCTAGCAAATCCATTCATTCTATCTCTGTCGGTCTCCGGGCCCAAATGTATTTGGCCGTAATGAGATCCAGACAGGCTTTTGCAGATTACTGATCACATCTCCTCCATTGTTAACACCCTCCCCTAAACTGTCGTCTATTCTGTCGGTTTATTGCAAATGTAAACAGATTTGGCTGCAAAAAGCAACACATTCCTTACAATCTTTTTTTTAATTAATTTTTTTACATGTTTGGTTTCTCTCACCTTTTTTTTTTTAGCTGTTTCTACTTTTGGCCACTCCGCTGACGTCTGAGGAAAGGTGGACCAGCTTTAGAGAGGATATTCCTATCATAGCCCTGTCAGAGACCAGGAAGTGCACTGCAGACTCATACAAACAATATGGTCTCACACATTTTCATATGGAAACTGTCTATAGTGCAAAGAGGAAGCAGGCGAAAGGCGGAAGTCTGTGCTACGGAAACTCTGACATGCATGTATTTCTGTCAAGGTAGTTAATGTTAAAATATTATGTTAAATAATCCGGAAACTGCAAAAAGCACTCATCCCTCACCATTCCTAGTTACCATGCAATTTCCACCCATTAGAGAGAGAGAGACAGGTGGAAATCTGAATATAGTGAAAAGGTTGATTTATTTCTGTAATTTATTTCATGCAAAGTGGCACATCTCAAGCCTTTGTTTGTTTTAATTTTGATGATTTTGGCTTACAGCTTGTAAAAAACCCAAATTCCAGGTTTTGGTACTTTAGGCAGTGTGGGCAAGTGCCAAGTCCCGCTGGAAAATGAAGTCAGCGTTTTCATAAAGCATGTCTGCTGAAGGAACCTTGAAGTGCTCTAAAATCTCCTGGTAGACGGATACGCTGACTCTGGACTTAATAAAGCAAAGTGGACCAACACCAAGGCTCCCCAAAATCATCACAGACTGTGGAATCTTCACACTGAACTTCAAGCATCTTGGATTGTGTGCTTCAAGCATCTTGGATTGTGTGCTTCTTCTTTCGTCCTCCAGACTCTGGCACCTTGGTTTCCAAATGAAATGCAAAATTTGCTCTCATTAGAAAAGAGAACTGTGGACCACTGAGCAACAGACCAGGTCTTTCGTTCTTTAGCCCACACAAGACGCTTCTGACGTTCTTCTAAACAAGAGGAATACGACATCTGAAGCCCATGTCCAGGATCCATCTGTGTGTGGTGGCTCTTGATGCACTGGCTCCAGCCTCAGTCCACGCCGTGTGAAGGTCCTCCACACTTTTCCTGACAATCCTCTCCAAACTGCGCTCATCCTTGCAGCGTGTGCACCTTTTTCTTCCACACTTTTCCCTTCCACTTAACTTTCTATTAATGTGCTTTGACACAGCACTTTAAGAACATCCAACTTCTTTTGCTATTTCCTTTTGAGCCTTTCCCTCCTTATGGAGGGTGTCAATGAGGATTTTCTGCACAACTGTCAGGTCAGCAGTCTTCCCCATGATGGTGAATTCTACTGAACCACTGAGAGACCATTTCAAGTCTCAGGGACCCTTTGCAGGTGTTTCGGATGAATTAGCTGATGAAAGGGTGACGCTTTGAGCTTTTCACAATATTCTAATCTTCTGAGATTTTGAATTTGGAGTTTTTACAAGCTGTGAGCCAAAATCATCAACATTATAACAAAGGGTTGACATGTCATGAGTCTATATTATACATTAGTTTCACATTTTAAGTTGAATTACAGAAATAAATGAACTTTTTTACAATATTCAAATTTTCCAAGTGTTATCTGTATTTCCAACACAATCAAAACTCCTGAGTATCTCAAATAAATCACAATGGTTCCTTTAGAATGGGCATCTGATGTTTTAAAGCAACCTGTGCAAGTATAGCTTTGCTATAGCTTCCCCATTATTGGAGCAGTAATCCCTCAAACCGGCTGAGCGTTAAATTAGAGCCACAGCGGTTCCAGAACTACTGAAACAAACACTGATTTCTTTCTTTGCTTTCAAAAAAACTTTCTTGTGTTTTTCTGGATGCAGCAATCCCCAGACAATTGCAGTCAACCAGGCGCTGAGGCAAGTCAAAGTTGTCATACTCACAGACACACGCTTCATGCAGATAGCTGTGAGAGCGAATGACAAGGTGCTGATAATGAGCTGACAATGTCTGGCTGCATCCCACCAATCGAAGTGTAGCCTGGTTAGTCACGCACCAAACCTGGAATGTGGATAGATAGCATCAAACCAATCAGAGGGAAATTATTCTTAGTATTTGCTCAGCTTCGTAAAGGGGAATGATCACTTGGGCTCAGGTAGGTAGTTTTTCTGAACCTTCGCATCATGGGAATATCCAATCAACTTTTTTTCTTAACCATAAAGAACTATATTAGCCAATTAGTGTTGTGTTCTCACTATTTTCTCATCACGATGACTTTCAAGGTTATAAAGAAAATACACAGATGGATTCAAAACCTGTTTTAACACACAGCCGAGATGTAATGTGTGCATGAAATCCAATGGTCCAAAATAGTTAGTGAGTTGTGGCCCCTTCTCGAACAGAAATCTGTCAGTATTTGAATGATTGGTTAGTGTTAATGTAAAGTTCTGGATGTGAATCCCACCTACTTTAAAAGTCAAAAAGGAAATGTTCTAATATGTTGCAGTCACAGCTTTCTACAATTAAATGTTATAATATCAGAAGAAGAGCAGCAGCCTAAAACTATGGATGATTTAAGGTTTTTGAAGAGTATAACCAAACAGAAAATGTGCATATGCTGAAAATCTGGAATCTGAAATCTGAAAGTAATTTTTTTTTTTTTTATTGTATTGGGTTCACAAATTTGCCATATTGATCTCATGACTTCAAGTTCGACTGGCAACAATCGTGCCTGTGTGATAAAACAATGCGCCACATTTAATGAATAATCTTTTAATACTTAAAAATATATATATTTCACTGTAGGTCATTTTTGTTGACAAAGAAAACATCAAACATTATGCCAGCTTTTGTTTCATGTGAATAGGCCCGGTAACAGATTGTAAACATAAATCAGGTGGTCTGCATTTGGACAGGTAAAAGGCAAATTCTACTATTCAATTCTGGCCGGTCCTCCACTTCAATAATACTTTTAGAATGCTATGATGTGACATGAACGCAACTTATTGTTCCTCTGAAATGAGTTATTCCCCAACACAAGCATGACTACCACGTGAGGTCATAGATGGGGATCTGTAACTCCGCCCTCTTCTCAAACTGAACTCTTTGTTTTGGACAAATTCAGCACTTGGTACACAGGACACAACAGACACTCTGAGATACAGCGAAGGACTAACTGAGCACTGATTCACTCACTAAACCACATAATGGTCTTATAGTTACTCTAATATTTGCCATGTAGATGACAATCTAGGTCGAGTCGGACAGAGAATATTTTTGAATAATAATGCTAATAATGAAAACTGAAAAAGAGATTAGATGAATGTAGACGTTTGTCATATTGAAGCTGTTAGAGCCATCTGCAGATGTTCTTTTACAAATAACTGATTAAAATAAATGAAGCACTGGTGATGTAGTCAAAGAAACAAATGAATAGATCAAAGCAGACCTCAGGACTGCTGAGTGGCCTCAAGTCAATTCATTTAATCTGAGCAGCTTCTGAATCAGGTCATAGAAAACCTGACGCATGTTGGGCGTAGACCTTTGTAGGCCTGAGTGCTTACTGTTCTTGCATCACATCAAGAAGGTCCCAAGTTTAAATCCCTGACCAGACAGGCCTTTTCTGTGTTGAGTTTGCTGGTTTCCTACAGATGATTGTTAATGGTTTGGGGCATTTTTTAAATTATCTTTATGATTTTTATGATGGTGATTGGTAGGTGAAGATCCTGTCAGTACTGTGGACTGGTCAGATTGCAGAGGTGGTACTAGAGTTGACATCATTTGCCCTTAGACGCAGAGTGGGTAATTACTCCACATAGACAGAGTATCATTGTCACCATCAGTTGGCTGAAGCAGACCCCCAGCACAAATGGATCCAGCTCCGTATTACAGCCTAGTCCTGAACTCGGAGCATTGCGCTGCTGCTCTATCGTTGCTTAGCAACTAACGGAAATTGGAGGTGCCTTTGAATTAGGGCATTTTAAGACTAGATTTACTCTGAGGCCTTGATGATAAATGAGGCTATAAATGTGTAATATTGTACTGGCTGTTTTCCTGTGTACGTCATGAGAACTTCTAATTCTGGGCACACACTCTCTGTCTCCACCATGTGTACAGTTTATGTTTGAGCGCTGTCATCCTGCTGTATCCAGACTGCATTTTTATGTCCTGGTGCTAAAGCAGGGAGGAACATGGTGTGTTTCCATGACACCACAAACAGGAACTAGGAAGGGCCCATTGCTGCAAGAGGGTTTAGTCTATTAGGCTACAGATGTTTTCAGAAAGGTCATTCTGTTCCCATGCGAAAATATACATTCAGCCTTAAAAATGCGCCGGTTTATCAAAACAACCCACAGATGAGATTAGTTGCAGTAATACTGTATATACTATTGGCTGTGCTTTTCCTTAATTAAGTGTCGTGTCCTTCTTTCACAGAGCCTTGAGGCTGCGGTGGTGCCTTTGGTGTCCTGCTCCTACAGGTCCCATCAGTAGTCACCATGCCAACCTGTGAGAAGAGGGCCGGCCCAATGGGACTGATGAGGTCCTGAAATAATTAGCAGCTCATTATGGAGCCAGTGAATGGGCCAACTCGCTCCCAAAGCCTCATGGGAGAGTTGAGTGGAAAATAGTGGATCAAAGGGAAGTGCTCACTTTATAGATTACTTAATCAACCCAAGGAAGAGAACCAGGAAGAAAACGCTGTGTCTGTTGTTGACACCTACAAAAATATCCTATAATCCCAATTTTGAGCTTTTGTGTGTGTGAATGTGTAGGTGGCAGCATGTGCATAATGTTGCACACGCCAAGATCTCTGTCACACTGATTGGAGCATGTTCTCTCCCTCCCAGGGGCTCCAGAATCCACAAATGTACAAATGCTGCCAGTCCTCCCACACAAACACTCCAGCATATGTGCACACCAGACCAATCGCACCATTTCTTCTTTTTTTAAATGAATGTGTGCAACTCTCATTAAGTAGAGGGACACAGTGTGCGTGCCAGAGATCCACAGTTAAGCTATCTGTCTATCATGCCCATCTCTGCTGTGCACGGAGGCGGGCACAAGTCACGCAGTGCCAGCCGTGCGCGTCAAGCTGTGCCAGGTGACCCACATCGGTGTCTGACGGCTTAAACCAAGCACAGCCTGTGCGAGTGTGAAGTGTCAGTGGGTGTGCTGCCTGCTGCAGGAAAGCAATAGAAAGTGGTGATTTTAATTATATATATATATAAGCCTTTAATTAAGAAACTTGAAAGAGGGGGCCTTCTTCATCTGCAATTGAGAGCAGAAATTAGTCATTTGTACAGAAAATAAGCATTCAAATAATTATCTTCATCTGGCCAAATCCTGTCACATAAGATTTGGCCAATTGATGAAAATGGACATAAAATAGTACAGAAATGGGGTTGAAAAGGCGGCAGGATTCTTTTTCTGATGTTGCTAGACTTGAACAGCAGATGGCGCGATTTCTATAGTAAATATATTTCGCGTCCTGGGAAAGTCGGCGAACGTGCATTTAAAATGTAATTCCATTTAGGGGTGATTTGAAGAATGACTGAAGTGCTGATGTGTACGTTGTATTTTTTTATTTTTTTTTATGCCCGAGCTTGTTCTTTCAAACCTAATGCAACTCCTCCCCCTAGTGGTTGTGCAAGAATCCTTTTGTGCTTGACCATTTTCTGTTCAATGCAGCTTTAGAAGTTTGACAAAACACTGGAAGGCTGTATCTAATACTTTTAGGCCATTATTAGGTGTACTTTCTTAAAGGTGTGCCATTTGTTATGTCATAAATGTTTTTGCTAATTGTATTTTATTTTGTTTATGGATTTTTGATTAGTATTATTGATCTTATCTTAATTTTCATTTTCTTATGTTAAACATTTTTGTTTGCTTTGTGCTTCCTTTCTATTTATAGTTTGTGTTCCTGTCAAGCACTATGCATGTGTGGATGATTGTGGTATGAATGCATGGGTCAATGGTTGGGGTGGATGGGGGGGCTCGAAGATCATTATTTACAGAATAAAATAAGACAAAGAAGAAAAAAAAAACTTTTAGGCCATCATAAATGTTTAACTGCTCAGTTCTGCCATTGAAATGATAAAAGCACATTGCTAAAACAAACTTGTCACAGCACAAAGTATGAAATTATGTTTACTACTAATTACATATATTATTCTGAATTTTTAATTTCAGTAAGGGGCAGTTATTGGGAGTAAACGGGCAATCCAGTCTTGATTTTAACGTCTTAACCCCCACCTGAACAAAGTGTCCAGTTCGGCTTTACCCAAATCTAAAACGGTCATTAAAAAAGCAACAAAATAGCGACAAAAACAAGTGTAAACGAAACATGTAAACGGGGATGAAAACGCAACAAAGAAACATCACAAAATCAACAAAAACGTGACGAAAAAGCGTCAAAAATACAACGATGCAAAGTGACAACGTGGTCATAGTAGGTCTTAGCTTTCAAATTAGGCGTTACACTGGCGTATAGGCTCTATAGGCAGAAAGCTTTCAGATTTGGGTGGGGGTTAAGTTAAAAAGGGTGACAATTATGCATAAAAAAAGGGACAGAAAAGAGCCATAAGTACAACAAAAATGTAACGGCAACGCAAGGAAAAATCTTAGATCCGTTTTGTATCTTTAGCTTTTAGATTTGGGTAAAGTTGAACCGGAGAAAATGAGCTCGGTTAAGGCTAAGAGGCCAAGCAAACATGGTGCTACTTGTAACTCAGCAAATGATCAGTTTTTGAAATGAATATACACTTCAAGGTCTCCGCTTTCCCACCTGCAGCCTAGTGTATATATTTTGCAGCAGATTTGTGAGTTGTACTTCTTGAGAATACTAAGATAGTACTGCACCAAGAATTACTTTCAGTCAAAACTTGATTAAAAATTATGGTTTAATTTAACAGACAAAGGCACGTAATGCAGGAAGTCGTATGAGTGATTGGTCATCGTAAACCAGTGTAAACCATTCTAGTCCCACAGGTAAAACTTCTGGAAACGTTCACAAGAACAAAAGTATGATACGTACTCAGTAGACACACAAACATTAAGATCATTAACAAAAACATGTTATGGCGGACATGTATTTAAAGTGTCTGTAGTATCTTCGTGTAGCATCTTCATTAGACAGTGTTCATGAAATTGGTCAGTCCATCGTATGTCCTCCTTTGTCAGAGCTGGGGGGAAAAACAGCTCGTCTTTCATCATTGGAGCAAAAAGGCCATAAAAAGGAATTGCATTTACCTCAAAAGGCCTTGTATCACAGTATCAACGCTAAATCACATTATTAAGACATTTCAATCGAATGTTTAGGGCTGCACAATTTTGCAATAATGTTGTAGCAAAATGAATCTGCAAACACGCAGGCTGTCAGAACAAATTGCCCTGATGGAATAAATTAAGTTAATCATAATAAAATCGCCCATGTGATAAAAAATACATACATTAAAAACACTGTTTGGAGTGTATGTATAACCCTTTTTTGAATATATTTTACTATTAAAAAAAGGAAATCCAAGCACCACGAACACCATTTTTACATATTCAACATACGAGCTATCACATACTTCGGCATATTGTGCAGCCCTAAATGCAATCCACTTGAACGTACATTATTTTGTATTGGCTGGGGGGGGGGTGCATAAGCGAGAGCCAGTCAAGTGTGTCTGGCAGTGATATGGACATGCTAGCAGCGCTGTAATGGGGTTGGATTGATTTTTGGCCCTTGAGAGAGGAGACAGCTGGCCTTATCATCGCCCAGCAGTGGCCTCTGTGGTTATGGACCCATCATGCCAACATTAATGACAACATCACACGCACCCCTCACCCTCCCAAAGCAACAAACACCCTGTCACTCCGCTCGCTTCTGGAAGAATCATTATCAAAACTAGTGATTTTTTGTTTTTTTTCCATCAATCAAATACTGTATATTGCACTTTAAAAATAAACTTTGAAATCTTGGAAAAGGACATGGATAAAAAATGAATGTCCGTTTATTCTATGCTTTAGGTTGTTTCCTTATTGGTAAAATCAACTGTTGAGTAGCAACAACTTGGTCTGAATGTTTGTGTGCTATAAAATGTAGTGGAGTCAAATATAGTTTTCATAGGTCATTTTGTTAACTTGGTAACATCCTGGGCCTGAAAAGTTTACTGTAAAATTCAATTCCGCCTTTTAATCCTTGCATTGAAATTTGAGTGGAACCGCTCAAAAGATTCAATGTACTATATTGTTATGGTACTATAAAAATGTTAGCTGTACAGATTCAAGTTCTAGGCAAGGAATCTTAAAAACGATGGGAATTTTTAATAATGCTTGGTGATCGTGCCTTCGACGATTGTACAACCAATCCTCTCGGACACTCCTATCCCAGACTGTGTGTTAGGTCATTGTTGTGCGTATATTATTAGGCAGGAAGCAGCATTCGGTCGATGACATGCTGCAAACGCTCCCAGTTTTTCCAGAAAAAGGTCAAAAAGCAGACTCCTAAAATGGTGGCTACGACGTGGTGCCTACTCCTCATCAGGGGAGCGGCGAACTTGGCGGCGGTGGAGACACACACCAGGATGACGGTAATGATGGCCAGCATGATGTTTATGGTTTTTCCCAAAAGGACTCGTGCATCGTGGCTCTCCAGCTGCACGGTCTGCTGTTGCTGCTGCTGCTGCAGCTCCAGCTTGGACACGCGCGTCTGACAGGACTCCAGGGCTTCCTGTGTCAAGAGGAAAGGACAAAGAGAGAGTGAGTTAGGGAGAGGAGTTCAGGGTTTGCTTCAAGGCACTGGCTGACATTTTACCAGATAATTACTCGAACTGCTCACAAATCACTGGGAATAAAGTAGAAGGCACAAAAGGGCACTTGAGTTGTCTGATTTGGGTAATTGTGTTGAACTTATATAACACAAATTGAGCATGAAATGGATAATATAATATAAATAATTCAAAAATACAACAGCAAATCCAAATAAAAAATTATGTGAAAATAAGGATCAATATCGGTCCGGAACTCTGCAAATGGTATGATGAGAAAAACAACAGTTTTATCACACACTTTATATATTACTATTTTAAGTATTTGGTATTCATTCTGCTTTATTTTTTTTATTAATTACCTTGTTCAAATGGTCTATTATTCTACTTTGTTGAGTAAATGACTGAGCTACTGTGAAACACATTTTCCCTCATGGCTCAATATATATATTTGTCTAAGTGTATATAATATAAAATACAATGAAAATCTGTCTATTGTATGTGATCTGCCTTTATCTTGTGCTTTATGCATAAATCACTTAAATGCACCTGTATGTCCCGGGCCCGTTCGTGAGCCTGGTAGGCCACTCGCTCCTCAATGCTTGCCAGCTCCTGCTTCAGATTGGCCATCTCATTCTGATGCAGCTCTGTCATATCATTGAGCTGGTCCTCCAGTTGCTCGTACCTAATGGAAAAAGCAGTGCTATTTTTAAAGTAACACTTCATTTGAATAGGTAAAACCTAAACAGATTTGAATGAAATAAATACGGCAACATGTGAAGTTAAGCAAATTTCAATCATGTTAATCACAAAATGGAAACTAATCATAACCCTAACCTGAACTTCTCCTCCTGCAGCAGGCCATTGAGAACTTGATACTCCCTCTTGAACTGCGCCTTCAGCTCATCCAGGTCCTCCTCCAGCTGGTTCTGGGCATCTTTGACCTCCTTCACCTCCTCCAGACACAGAGCGAGCCCGCCGTGGCCCTCTGCCCAACTGGCTTGCTCCTGTCCTGGGCCCTGACCGCTCACCTGCCCCCCTGTAGCACCACCTCCTCCTGCCGCCACTGCTGGTGTGTTCCCATTACTGTCAGAAATAGAGGCACTGCCCGAGGAGCACTCATCATCACTGGGATATTTGGGCTTGCCGACCATGGAAGTGCTGCTGCTCAGGACTTTGGAGGTGCTGTCGGTGGGAAGCGCGGAGGTAGAGTCAGCTTGCGACTTGAGGTGGTCAATGTTGTCAGCACTGCCGAATTTGTTTCTGATAAGATTAGCAAACTCTCTCGGCTTGTTGAAAAAGAAAGGTGGAGACAGAGAGACCCCAGGTCCTATGGTCTTGACTTTGTCCATGGTGGGGTGTCTTCCGCTGCCCGTAATGTCCCTCAGCAGCTCCCTGGAAGACTCCCTCGGGATAGTGCTGTGTTTAACTTTCAGGGGCTGTGGAGGCGTGGTCACTTCACTACCTTTCATCTTTTTGTGGTACTGTTCTAGCTTCTTCTGCATCTGCGCAATGTTTTGAGACGACTTCTGGTTCTTCTTCTCAAAGACCTGTTTAATTCTTCCCATTTGCTGTTTGTCGGCGCTGTTGACCAACTTTAAATACTCGGCCACGTTTTCGTCCCGCGCCGTCTGCTCGATCTTCAGCTGCTCCGTGACTTTGAGGATCTTTTGTTGCAGGTTGCCCAAACAAGAGCGGCTGCGGTGGACCTCGCAACCAAAGGTCAGCCCCCCGCCATCGATATCCAAGTCCAGGTTGTTCTCGGAGGAGCCGCGGCGCAATGCAGGTATGTCCAGAAAACTGGCTTCAGCGCTCCGGTCCATCTGCAGAGACAAGATATTTGTTTACCTTTACATTAGCCTTGATTTCAATCAAAATGGTGTATGCAAATTTAAACTAACAAATACTAAAGCTGCTATTGACAAAAGACAAGCAGTTCTGAGCATTGTTCCTTCAATACACAATCCTGGGACAGACAGATGGAGATGTGGCTGCCTCAAGGAGGTTCCTTGTTTGGGAAAGTGCTTTGAGTGAGGAGTGAAGGTGAAAAAAATATGTGAATTCATATGTGAATTTACTACAGTTTTTAATCATTCTATTCCTATGTGTGGTATGGCAAAAAAAAGTAAAACAAATGTTCCTTCCTCACACTTGATGACCACACACGGCTTCAATCTTAATGTTTGGTTCAAAGTAATAAATATAGTCCAGTACCAATTGTTTTATAGTTGTTGTTAGCATAATACAACAGTTGAAAGAACATGTACAGACCTGTTCATTTATACTGTCCCTGCCTCTCAAATGAATTCAGTACAATAGAGTTTTGTAACTGCCACAGGATTGGCTGTAGACCTATTGATAAAAAGCAAACAAGAAAAAGCTCCATTAATTATGAACAATTGTGTCCTTGTTCATCTAATATGTTTGTCCTGACACCCATTGACCATCTGCATATCAGTGTAATGCTCTTAAGCCGCGCATCTGTTTCATATTTAATCCTGTTTGTTGACACAGAATTGAGCACGGGTGATTACATTCAGATAGCCACTATTAACGGTGTAAGAAAGAAGTGAGGCGTGCGCGTGTAAAGTAGGTCAGTTCCAATAACTCCAGCCCAGGAAGTCCCTCTTCCAGACAATGTCTCTGTTTTTTTACAGTTAATTGCCTCATGCCTCATTTTGGCTTCACGTCACGGTCAGTCGGTCTGATGAGTTGAATTAAGTCGCGGTGTCCGGACAATTTAGAGAAGTGAAATGCCCCGATTAGGCAAATGTAGCTGCTAAAGAAAAACACCAAATAGGCTGAATAAGCAAATAAGATTGTGATGCAGCTTTTTAAAGAACATTACAGGGCCCATATTCTAAAAAAAATGCCTAATAAAAAATGCCTAGAGTTTTATTTTCATGGATGTTTGAGTAATTCAGCATGATCAACCCATCTCTTTCAACAATTGCCTGCACCCAATGATGTCATGAGGTGGTGCTCCTCTGTGTTTGATTGCCCGGACAGCTTTTAGATTTTAGTTTCACTTCCTCTGCGTCAGCGCAAGACAAGCTTATGACCAGTGTGTTCTTTGCTCAGAAATAAGCAACAATGTGAAATGTCAAGAGCCAGGTGTCCAGGCATACTTATAAAACGTAAATAGCCCACGCTAGAAGGCTTTATAGAACAAATAATAGAGAGATTTGAGCTCTTAAAGCCAGATAAAACGACATGTCGAACTGCAGACACTAAGGCGCTAATCCTGAACAAATGCAACGCTAAGTTTCGGGTAAAAAGGCCCCAGTTTCAATCCTGCTTAGTATTATGGCAAAGACTGTTACAACACAATAGAAGAGCACATGAACATGTACAGTTTCCTCTGACATAAGCAGGGGAAATGTATACCCAGACATGAAGCGGTACATACTCTTAATAACTTATAGCCGATTAGGGGCCGATATTTAACACACGATGCAGCTTCAGTTGGGTTTAGTCATCCAATTTCACAAGCAGCTTCGTAATGGTTGCTGCCGCGATGATGACGTCACACCCAACGAGTCAAACTTGTTTCTGTGGCAGAGAAAGGGAACACAAAGAACCAAATGCTACTCTTGCACTTCCACTGTGTGTTTTTTCCCCCAAAGTCTCTTGCATTTGTCTCATTCATCTGCCTTCATAATATACACGCCACATGTATAATTTTCCTCTGTAAAGTGCGAAAAGACAATTCCACTTTTCTTTCTAGGAGTGTCCCAAGGATCTTTGAGGCTCTGTCCCCTGCCCACCCGCTCCGACAGCAACGCAGGCTGTCCCATCTTCGACACAGTGGTCTTTCTGTGCAGAGAAGAAGGCACACTTTGTGATCATAGCCTACCTCTGCTCTGTCCCCGGCTCAGCGCTGACGAAACACTACGCACTCGCCGGACCCATGTGTAAAGCTGTTGAGCCACGCATCCAATCACAATCCTGTTCTCCCTGAGCCGCAAACAATATCTGTCAAAGCAACTAGGGTTAAACATAAGCCGGTCTTTGTCAAACCTGTTTACCGTCACAGTCTAACATCCATCTACTGCACGGGAAAGAGCTTGCTCATATTTCCAGTTCTTTAAAACGACAGACAATCTGCTTTTCAGTTGAGCGAGACATCGTGGACCTCGGGGCGATTTCTCTTTGCAGCACGGGAACGAAACAAGTTCCCGAGGCGCAATATTCTCTGTGTAGCATTAGGGGCCCTAATGGAGGGAGCAGAGAATGTTTGTAGCTACAATGTGCTGATACAGAGCACACAAAAAAATAAAAATCTGACATGTCTGGGAGATTGTGTTGAAAGCGAATAATAAAGACAGATTTTATTTTCAAACTTGCGCAGCTGGAGTAGTTGATGTTAGGCCACAATGTTTTGTGCAGCTGATAAAATGGGGAGCACGCCTTCGCTGAGAGGAATCTGATTCATGAGACAGCCTCACATAACTCCATAACCCGGTCCAGATGTTGCACATGCACTGAAATGGGAAAAAAAAGAAAATACATTTCCGGCTGAACCCCATTGTGACAACATCCTCTCAGTCTTTGCCGCAGAGTGAAAACTGCTGGAGCAATCTGATGATTTGCTTTCGCTCGAGTGAGTCTAAGAGTCTAAATTAATTTGCCCCGCACTGATGAAAATGTTGAAGAACTGCCCTACTTTTTCACGTCGTTTCTCCCGCTCGTTCTCAGGCGGGCAGGAGGGGGTCACAGACTCGCAGCAGAGGTGGAGACAGGGGTGCATCAGGCAGAGGGCTCAATGTCTTTAGGGATGAAAGAGGCACCCGGTGAAAGGACGGTGAAAACCGAGCAGGAGCAGAGCAGATGGAAGAGAGTGAGCATCTTAAACAGAGGTCGTGACACGGCAGGGCCGAATAACAAGACAAGACAAGATCGTATGCAGATAAAGCACTTTGCAGAGTCAAACAGTATATTTAGTTTCCATTTACAACAATGGTCCTCAACCAGGGCCGTTTCAAGATATTTGGGGGCCCTAGACAAAACAGCGAAGTGAGGCCCCAAATCCTCCCTCAGGAAATTCCTTGTATTCTGGTGCATTTTAAGAGTCATGAATTACTCTGTAGTACTACACAAAGTGGCCACTACAGCGTAGTAAAGGACACAGTGTCTTCATCGTTATTTTTGTCAACAAGTCAAAAACATGGTAAAAAAGTATAATTATTCATATTATTATCACTTTAGAACCATCTTCTCTTATTTGCAGAGTAGTGTTTTTTTCTTGAACTATACAATGTATGTTGAATTAAAACAAAGGTATTAAAATGGTGTACAACACAAACTATTTTAAGAACATTGTACAACAAGGATTTTTTTTGTCAAGGAATAACAAGCCAAAATTAGGAGATTTAGCCACGCTTGCGGACTTTAGCTCGCACAAAAGCAGTGACCAAATCTTCCATGTTCTATAACCTCCTCTATTGAAATAAGGGCCAGTCCTGTCAGTCTTTCTTGGCTCATGGATAATCTGAGGTAAGACTTTATTAGTTTCAAAGCTGAAAAGCTTCTCTCTGCAGAAGCTACAGTGACAGGAGGAAAGAACTTCACGTCCCATAATGCAACAGACATTGGGGGGCCCCCCTTCAACTGGGGGCCCTAGGCAGCTGCGTACCTTGCCTACCCCATTGCAATGGCTCTGTCCACAACTGGACCATTATCATTTTATAATGATCTTTGGGGTGCTGTCCCTTGCACCTCCTCTCCTCCCTGTCCTGTCCCCCAAGCTGGCCTACATAACGCACAGCGTCTGTCCAGGACTGTGACCCATTTTAAAACGCTCTGATCCTCGCGATGCAGCATTATAAAATACACAGAAATTAAACTGCCTCAGCCTCAGTTTTAAACCAAAACGGGGGGGGGGAAAAGTGAAAGGGGGAGATGAGAGAAACTGCAGAAGTTGCTTATCTTGCTCTGCAGTCTCCAAGGCCGGATCAATGATCTAGTTAGCAATTCAATTTCCTATGTAAAACGCTGCTCAAAGCACCACAAGGAATAACAAATGTACCAGGGCGGCTCTTCTGACTGGTGTGAGAAGGGGAAACCACACAAATCCTGGGTGGGTGCGGCCCTAACAAACAGTATTAGCGCTAAAAGGACGTACAGTAACCGTTGCCATAGACTGTTCCAATGTAAATGTTAAGTCAAATTTAAATTTACCTAGAAACAGGAAAGCATACTCCTGTTACACGCCAGACAATAGGGGCTGTGTGATCAGATGAAGCCTGGTGTCGGTGACATATGGCCAGATCAGGCACAGACGTCCCAGGAATCTAGATCATAACGGCATAGATTTTTATGCAATTTGTTATATGCATGACAAAAGAAAAAGTCTTAGAAATTCTGCTTGCAACACTGAACCTCAAACGGAGGATTCATTAAAAAAAACTACCATTAACAAAAATGAAAAACAGTAACGATGTCCTATTTTTTTTTATTTACCACGACCGCTATCAAAATAACGCTTGAAATGACTGCTTTCAATATACGACTAATCCAAACAAGGCTCAAATGGTTCTAACCAACTCAAAATCTGAGGCCCAGCCCTGCAAACATACACTTTATAACAAAAAGCCTGCTTAGATTTCCTTAGCATCATATTTTGACAGGAAAATAGTAAATATTTGTCACAAGCGAGACCCCTTTGCTGCACAGGCCGTTCCTTCGTTTGGCACATATTGTTGTAGCCTCTCAAATAAACACACACAGACGGAACAACAGCGCTGGCACCGCCATCATCGCTAAACAAACCATCCCCTTCATTGGTTTCTTTCGGGGGGCAGAAGAAGCCTGCAGAGCTCCTGATTGGTATTCCTTCCAGACCTGATTGGTATTCCTTCCAGACCGTCCGGAGATGGATACAGACACTGTCCCACTCAGAGTGCACACAGGAGGACAGGAGGAACACCAGCAAAAGGGGAACAAAGAGGGGGAGAGCATCTCTGGTCTGCCCCGCCAAATCTCTGAGGAGATAGGGAGATGATGATCTCCGTGGAGATGATGAGAGCCATTGGAGACAGGATTTAGGCAATCATTTGTGTAATCTAGTATATTGGTCCAGCTAATATACTGAAGATATATTTTGGTCTTGTACCAACTCAGAAGGGTGTTCAGCATCAAATGATATCTCCCAGTTGTCGACCAATGATAGAAAAGTGTGTGTGTGTGACTTCAGAAACTTAAAGTGATAGTCTGTGAGATTGCAAAACGAGGAGAGAGAAATTTCAAAAGTCTACAATCTAGTTCCCTCCCCTCCTGATTGGGCATGAAAGCCACTCCTCATTCGCCAGTGCACAGGAAGGCCGTCACTGGTCAACGCAATCCTGCCAGATACGGTATGCTGCCCAGGAAACGCGAATCTCCATCTTACCTAGCATGCCATTGCTCCAGGTTTACGTTTCAATCCTGCAGAGTCCTCCTTATACCTATAATAGTTTGGTCAAGGTTTGGTCTTGTTTTAGTCCAGGTTTAGCCGTGTTTTCCCGGTTTAGTTCAGTTTCAGTCCAGTCCTCAACCGTGCTTACTAAATTGCAAATAAATGCAAAATTCCAATGACACTGGAACAAAGAAGTTGCTAAAGACTTCTTGAGTTTCCCAAAAGACACCCCAAGAGGTCGGGTGAATGAATTACTTAAGATGTTTTACCTCCCCATTATCTTATGGACTGACAGAGAGCCAGGACTAAATCAATAGCCCATTAACACTCACTGCATCTGCTTGGCCCCAGTGGACTTGGTGCTACAAAAGGGGATTCAATTAAGATAAATATGCAGCCAAGTAGTGATTCAATATGCTATAGGTGAATAGAGAGATAGTGACGTAAGAGCAACAAAGCTCATTAGCCATGGTAAACATCAACAACATGATGGCGGGATAGTGGAAGTGGCTCACAAAATATTGAGGTCGCTGATAATAAAAAAAAAAGGGAGACGGGGGGTCCATTGTGCAGAATGCATGGTTGAAAGAGTCATTAATCTCTATGGGGGATAAGTCTTCAACTTTTAGGAGCACCAAAGCAGATGAAAAATAGGGACAGAACAGTTTAATAAAGGTTATAACCACCAGGATAAAAAGAGAAGTCAAATGTATGTATAGAGTTGCAAAAAATGTGCGCTGTTTGGAGTTTTACTTCCCTCATCTTTAAAGTCATGAACCAATATTACTTTTTGAAAAGAGTGTTTCCCATATAAGGTTGAAAACTCAAGTCACATTGCATGCAGCTTAATGTCGGCTAGGAAGAGCCCCGCACATACAGTAATGTTTTTAAATATTTTAAATAACCAGCCCCGTAAAATGAAGGCTTTTTAGAAAATGTAGAAAACGTTCATGCAGGAAGAGAGCCTTGGTTATTCCTTTCTTTTATTAGTATCTGTTCCCTAAGCATCAACGTGCACCTCCAGACCAGAACAATTATTTTACAAGACCTTCCCCGAGCGCTTTAATTTTATTTTTTGTGCTACTCTTAAGGCCTGTGCGCGAAAAAGCAGTTGCAGTTATGAGTTTTTTTCTCTCATAAAAAGCAAAAATGCCACAGTGTGAAGGCATTTCTATATCAGATTTGAACCACTAATTCTATAAAAAAAAAAAAAAAGATAAAACAGGTGCAACGCACGATTAAATCACATGCGCTAAATGTAAGTCGTAATGTCAATTTAGCACCTGGCTTAGTAAATCAGGCCCTTGGTATAGATTAGTGTGTCGATATACATTTTTAGACAACCCTACTCTCCACCGAGGGTTAAAAGCATAACCCCTGTCGCTAAGCCTCACAATTGGAGGTCTTGCGTCATCTCTGGCCTCTGACCCAACGTGTCAACACAATGGCTTTTTGACGACCCAACGTGGAATGTGACTTTTTCGCCAAGAACAAGAACGAGAAGAAATGCACCAAAACTGCATCGACGAGCAATAAAGAGCCAAATCACAATAGCTGCCTCATCGTGTGTGTGTGTGTGTGTGTGTGTGTGTGTGTGGTGTGTGTGTGTGCGTGTGCGTGTGAGTAATAGGGAATAATTGAGTTTCACCGGTTCAGTTAAGCTCCAGTACAAAGGAAATATTTCATTCATACTGAGTGAGTAACACTTGAGTAATAAAGAGTTGTCACAGGTTTTGCAAAACAGGCCAGTTTAGAAGATTTTCAGGAAACCTCACAACAAGGATGCTGGAAAAGTACCAGTTCACCTGGGAAGTTCTGATTACATAGTTAAGAGATGGTAAAGATGATAAGAACTGGTATTGGGGGAATCGGTTTCTCAACAAATCAAAAATGAAAACATTGGAGACAGTGAAAATGACAGCATGTAGCGTCATCATGACAATGAAACAATGATAACAGATTTAAACAACGGCAAAAAATAAAAAAATAAGACTTTATAAAGAAACTCTGGTGTCTATTATTGAAGACAAAATCCAGTTAGAATGTATCCTAAAACTATCTTTTTAGTAAGTTTGAATAAGATCATCAACACAAAACTTGGTTTATGATTCAATCTACTTTCAAATGTGTTATTTCAACACTTTCTCACAGACACATAACCATTTGCCTGGAAATACAATGGTAAAATGATTGATGGAAAGAACGATTCACAGCGAAAACAAATAGGTTATAATATATATGGTAGGTAATTTCAGATCCTGGGACACCAGTCCACAGACGCAGAGACAGTTGTCAGGGAGTAAGTGCGGTGGACAAAAGCCCAGTAATACATTATTTACTAAATCAGTTTCTATTTGCTCAGCTGAGGGACTGCTGTATTGGCTGCTCACTGTACACAACGTATGGGGAAAGGGTTTACAAACAAAATCAGGCATTTTCGAATACCACAAAATAAAATGTATAAAAAGGAATCACATTTGCAGCAGCTGGACTGGAAGAATAACCTCTCAGTGTAATAGGTGAAAGCATGCCTTCATATGGACCTTCATATAGGCTAGTTACAGATTAACAAAGCAACTACAGCACGATAACAGTGAAGTACAATGCCCCCTTTTACAAATATAAGAGCTTAAATCTGCTTGCTTAACTCTATTGTGAGGAGGATTGAGTGAACTCATTCTTAGTTTCCAAACTTGCCTGGCTCTCCGCCGCTGTCGTGCCTGAATGAGCAATAAAAAAAATAAAAAAAAGTGATCATAATTTGGCAGAAACGGAGTAGAAAGCAAGACCATCAATTTGTCACACCAGCACAAAGAGGTGGTTGTCAGGGGTTAGGTCATCCCCCCGAGTGATGTTTTCTTATAGGACGCAAACATGGATAGTGTGAGAAGCCTATACAAGAAGCATCACATGTGGCTAGATAAATCATGCATCTAATGTGTTGTGCTTTTGGGATCATCATAGAAAAATGGCTGGTTTTACATCAGGTGAAGCGTTTCTACTCCAAAAGTGGATTTAGGTTTGATCCGTCTAACAAGGATCGCGTGTGCACTACCAACACAGTCCGTGCGAATCGGGGAAACCCTCGTTTAGATGTCGAGGTTTCAGACAGCTGTTACGGGCTAATACGAGACAACAATGCCGCCTCTCTCACACGATGGACGCGCTACTCACCGTCCTGCTGCTGCTGAGGTATTTCTCCACTTCGCATACACTTCGGACCGTGGCGCTGGGCATAACTCCCGGCTTTTCCTCCCGGTTCAGGTCTTCTTCGCCGGCGCTACCCCGGGTTTACTACACGGGACCGATCGTGCGCTCATGTTTTAGGGCCCCCCCCGCCCGCCCGCAGACACACGCGCACTGTCCTTCTTCTTCTTTTTCTTCTCAACAAAAACTCAGTCTCGCCCCGCCCCCTACCCCTCTGCAGTTCAGACACGCCCCCCAAACCAGCAGGGCGAAACCCGTCGAAAACACGTGCCTGTCACTGCCAGATAAAAACAAGTCTCCAAGTTTGTGTTACTTTCCTTAAAGGCCCCGCACATGTTATTTTTTTTCTCCTGGAAGATTACTGACACCATGACCTTTGTCCTTGTAAAAGCAAGAATGTGTGCGGAAGAAAAGTCCATTGGTGTGCTGTGCGTCCATCACGGAATTACAGTGTTTCTTGTTGTTATACCATGAGAGTAAAGCTCCTCTTACACACTGAAAGTTGTGAAATATGCTTATAAACTCATCCCACCATGTAAACAAAAATGTAAGGACTGAGCTTGGACCACAAATTAAGAGTTTACACTCATTGTAAAAAAAAAAAAACATTCAGTACAGGGCAGTAGTAAGTGTAAGTAGAACTGATCAAGATTGGCAATATTAGGCTACTACTAGTTTTCTCTTTTACAAGTAGATTCCACAAAAAATCTACAGACTTAATGACCTTTATGGAAGGTTAAAGTTGTGTTAAGGTGTTAATTGCCTCATAGGCAAATTTGGGTTAATGTGCAAGCATCAAAACTTAATGAAATCATGTATCATGTGGGCAGAAGAAGCTTCTTAAATGCACCATCTCTGTGGGTGCGTAGTGTTTAGTTGTCCCTTTTTGTAATGGGTTTGCATTTCACTCCCACCCCAGGTCAAATTTCCCCCTGATGAGAGAAATAAATAAAAAAGTTAATCTGAACCTTTTAAGAATTGAACACACGACAAACGGCGTGGCAAACAATTCACAAAAGTTTGCTCTGAATTTTCACATTGTAATTACAATAAATTCTCAAAAACTCAGACAAAACTGAAATCAATGGTTTTGGCCCACAAGCACAAAGAGAAAGTGTCATCAGTCACCTCGAGTAACTCTCTCTAAAACCAAAAAAATCATGTTAGAAAAATCTTGGAGTCATCATGGAGTCAGGCCTGAACTTACACATCAAAGCAATAACATCAGCAGCTTTTTATCATCTCAAACATGGCCAAGATTAGAGGTATAGTCACTCAGCCATGCATTTGTCTCCAGCAGGTTAGACTCCTGTCACGGCCTGCTCACTGGCCTCTATACTGCAGCTGTTAGAAGAAGCATATTGCTGGGCCAAATTCAATTAAGTAGTTACTTCAAAATGATGCAAAGTACACAAGATAAGTGCATAGTGCTTTATAATCATTGAAATAATTGGCAGTAGTTTTAACCAAAAATTATGTCGCTTATTTTGCCATAGCATTCAAAGAATGGATGATTTTAAGGTTTTTGATAAAAAGGGATCAAATGATACAAGTTTTGAACATGGGCCTTTTTCCATTACCATATACCTTGTTCACCTGAATCTACCCCGTGTTTTTAATAGGTGATTATGTTTACCTTGTCTTTTGTTCAGTATTCATTTGGGCACACATGTAAAATTGATGCATCACTGTAGACAGATTAAACAGTGGCCCATTCAGTGTCATTAACCTCTGCTGCTCCAATAGGGTGAGTCAAGCGATGGGGCGATATGATAGGACAGAGCAGATAGCACATCACCGGACAACAAGTGGGGCTTCTAAAAACAGCAGCAGGCCAGACAATAATGCTCATCAAGTTTTAATGCCTTCTTTAGCAGTGCTTTTAATTAGCGGGACATGTTCCCCACCTTAAGCTAAGGGAAGCTAAAAATGTACTGGACAATAACACACCAGGTTCACTGCAGCATCTTCCTTCCTCTACGTCTCTTGACAAAACAAACTGGTGTAGCTTACGGATTATGCATTATTAATTAAAAAAGACAAAAGTAAACAAGCTGCTGTTATTAGAAAGACAGACCAGTTCAAATAAACATTTTGTGTCTATTGGTGGAAAATTAGGGGTCAACAACAGGGGGTGTTCAAATAGCTCTCTGAATTCAGTGCATGCTTCTCGTTGAAGCTAAATCAGCAGCATATTTTACAGGAAAACATGGACGATATTATACAAAGGACCTTTTTTTTAAATCTATTTTGTTTCCCCCAAGTTAAGTTTTGCCTTCAGCAGGCATTTAAAAATATGGGGCTTTAACAATAAATTATATTCTCAACAAGAAATAAGAATAAATCTTGACACAAATTTCAAAGCAACTATTACAAACATGACCTACATATCAGGTGCTTTATTTTAAAATATGTTTTCACTGGAATTGTCCAGAAGGCAAAATACAAGAACAACAACCATAATCACTTTCTTGTTACTATAAATACACATTTATGTACATTGCTTTTTGTCTTCTTCTCGTTTTCCCCCAAAATGTATGAAAAAATAAAAAGTTTAAAGATAGAATCCTTGTTGTAATCCTTTGGATCAGCAAGCTTTCTGAAAAGGTTAAACCTTTAACAATACCAGGTTGACAAATCAAGTCACAATAAGACAAATGAGAAGGGAAAGTGAAAAACAGGTCCTTCAAAACGCGTTATGATGTGCATAATAGAAATACCGGGAAAAGATGTGCTAAAAAATACTAAGTACTATAAAAAGCACAATCTATGATTCCACTTTCAATTGTTCATTCTCCAAAAGTTCAGTATCGAGATTTTTACAAAACCTCTGATTTGATAAATACTCACATGATAGATGTGCCAGCATTGACCTCAGGAGTCTTTAGTTTTTTATTTTTATTATCAGGTCATAAAATAAAAAGAGTCCGTGTGTGGTGGAGTGCAGTTCAGATTCCAGAGACGGTCTGGCTGTTATAATCCGTGGACTCCATTTTGAGGATGTAGGGGATGATGCTGTCGATCTGAACGTTTCCGATGAGTCCAGCGAAGAACAGCTCCTCTGTGACAGATGCACTGATGAGCCGCAGGGCCGGGAGGCGCAGCAACAGCTTGGATAACCTGAAAACAGCAAGAGGGAAATGAGACATGAAATTAAAGCATGTAAACTGCAGCAAGTACATCAGCTATGTGCTCCTAATGCTCCTGCTTACCGATAGCAGTCTTCAGGGTAGGTCCTGGTGACATAGTCCTGGAGCTCTGTGTAGGCCTGCTCTTGGAAAAACTGTATTTGGGAAATGTTGTCTATGCCTGGATGATCTGGTTTGGGAAAGCAATGTATTTGATTATTTAATACAACAAAACTGAATGTAAATATGGCTTAACATTTGACAGTACCAGGACTAAAAAGAACGATTGCTTTGAGGTAGGCATATTCATAAGAGTCTGGCATCAGCTTGGACATGCTGTTACAAAACTCCTGCATCCTCCATATGTGCTCCATAACAACTTTTACCCGATCAGGAGAAAGTTTGTCTGCAAGTACAACATTAAACTTACATCAGTGTCAAAACCTTTTTAGATAATTGAAGACCGAAAAAACAATGGTAAAATTATTTGTTAATGTGCGTTGTCAACAGAAGACCAACCTTCCTGTAAGCTCGTCTGCAGATGGTTGATAATGGCACTTAGGATGGTACCAACATTCATGACATTTGAGCATTGTGCCAAGCCCAGGGCAAACAGCTCATTCCAACAGGCTTTCATCAAGTTAATGTCATTTTCTTGGCCACTGCGGTACAGGACGGTGTCAAAGTAATAGTAATAAATACAAGTTTCAGTTTTGACAAGTACAGTTACCATGTAGTTGTTATTACAGCTTACCTAAGAGCCTGGAAAGCAGGTATGGAGCGAGCCCAATGCATAGAGAGAAACAGGAGTCGAGAAGCCGACTCACAGATATAGTTGACATTGAGGTACTCTGGCACTGGCAAAGGCATCATAAGCTGC
Source organism: Proterorhinus semilunaris (assembly GCA_021464625.1). Lineage (NCBI taxonomy): Eukaryota > Metazoa > Chordata > Actinopteri > Gobiiformes > Gobiidae > Proterorhinus > Proterorhinus semilunaris. The sequence continues at coordinate 20,946,335 of CM038356.1, read as the reverse complement.
AGAGACATCGGTATTTTATAAAAGTGGTATGACCAGCTGTTCTCTAAACAAAGAAATGTTTACTTTAAAGGGGATGTGGCCATCAGAGAGAAGAGGCCCATTCAGCTCCAACACGGGACCTGACTGATCTCCTGTCATCATCTGCATCGTTGCCTCCAAAGTGTCCGCTGCTGAGCCCTCATTGGGATGGAGAACTTTTGCTAAGGTATCAAACGCTCTGTAAAGTATTGGATAAACAATCAAAATTAATTTACAATATAAGATCTAATATCACATAATTTAGCTCCATTTATAAGATTAGACAGCCTTTATTGATCTCACAATGGAGAAATTTACTTGTTACATTCAGCTCTTAGAAACACTCCGGGTGTGCAAAGAGGCAGGAAATGTGAAAACAAAATAATTAAATAGTAAATAGTGGTATCTTCAATGAAGGTACTTGAGTCATCTTCTGTACTCAGTAGTTGAAGTCTTCGAACGTTTCGCCTCTCATCCAAAAGGCTTCGTCAGCGGACTAAAGTCCCGCTCAGCCCGCAGCTTAGATACAGACCAAAAGTGGTATCTTATATACAATGACTACCAAGGACTTTGTGGGGACAAAAAGTGTAAACAGTAAATAATAATAAAGTAAACAGACTATAACAAAAAATGTTATTGTCAGTATTAGCAGTGCAGGTTTATAGACTGACTGACATTGTCCAGAATGGTGCTTTCTGATCAGACAGACGGAATTGAATTAGAGCAGCCGAGTCAGAAACCACATGGCCCAAACAGGAAATCACATTACAGCTCATCACACTTCCTTGCACTCCTACTGTACTTGTTGATAAAAAAATCAAGCGTTTCTTATTGTACCGTGTGATGTCACTGGTGTTTTGGTCATCTCCCTGAAGATCTGTGATCGAACTGTCACCGTTGCTCAGCGTCTCAACTCCCAGCAGATCGTTGCCACTTTCACTGCCATCTCGCGTCTTGTCGAGGTGGGCGAGAGATGTCACCACGTTTGCCAGTGTACCCAGGTCTCCTTGTGATGGGTCATCCTTGAGAAAATAATCAATGATTAAGTTTAATAAGTTGTATAAAGTAGTTAGATACATGTAAATAACAGCCATGAGTATATGAGAGTTACTTTGTCTGGAGAAGCAGGGATCATAATGGTGTTTTCCAGCTTTGGGAATGGATGTTGGATGTTGAGTAACATGTTGGACTCCAACAAACTTGTTGACCTGACATGAGAGCGTTTGCAGTTTATTTCAGCCACAAAATAAACATTTTAAGTTTGTGTTTACAAGTAGTACGGCCCAATTGTTATTTACAACACTTGATGGCTCATATAGTAGTACCTAGCGGTTTCTTTGTCAGAAGTAAAAGTCGGAGTGGCAGCCAAGGGACTAAAGAGATTCTTGCGAATGTAGATCTTCTCAGTGGAGGCTGCACAGTTTAGAGATTTCTCGCGGGTGACTTCAACAGGTTTTCTTTCACACTGCACAGCTATAAAATAAATCACAGACAATGTGGCACTTTAAAAACTCTGGTAATAGAAGAGAGAGAGAAGCAGAGTAGCAGTAGAGAATATAAAGATGGTATGCTGCAGTCTCTTACAGTCCTGTTTCATGCCCAGAGCTATGCATCGCTGCAGCCGACAGTATTGGCAGCGATTTCTGTGAAGTTTGTTGATGGCACATTCACCAGAGCCTCGACATGTGTACACTAGGTTTTTTCTGATGCTACGTTTAAAAAAGCCTTTACATCCCTCACAACTGACCGCTCCATAATGACGCCCTAAATGTAAGAAGATAAGGATAAACTGGTAAGGTAAAAAAATATATACACAAAAACAAATATTGTGTGGCAATAAGATAATGAGTGTCTACCTGATGCCTTGTCCCCACAAACAACACAATACTCAACAACAGGCTTGATCAGGGACTGGTCTGACCCATCGGTTACAAACTGAAAAACAAGCAAAAAAACAATGGGAGCATTAAAAAATAAATACAACTCACACTGACTGAAATAGATTTGTGTTGACATTGTTATGCTCCAGTCATGGGATTTCACAGAATATAACTTATTTATCAAAATCGTTCTGGAGAAGGTAGTGACTGCTTAAGGCAATACCTGAATTTGCTGCCCGGCCAAATCCGGGGAGGTAAACAGCAGCTGGTTAACCCCGGAGCCGTCTGGAGCAGCGAGGATGACCTTGTTAGGCGAGCCTTCCTGTTTCAGTATAACCTTTCCAGCAGACGAATAGTCAGCATTCGCCAGGATAAACTGCTGCTTCCCAGGGGACGACGGCTCAAGTGCAGTGACAATCTGGATCTTTTGCCCCGTTTGCTGATCAGTCACAATCTATCACAGGATATAAAAGCATGCACCATTTATGTTCAAACTTCGATTATTTAATTTAATAAATTATGTAGATTTAATCAGAGTAATTTTGTTTGTAATATAACAAAAAGTGTGTTTGCTTGTTGTTGATTATAACATGTTCATACATTTGAATACATAAGTGCCTTAAGTCCAAAACATCTATTTACCTGAATTCTGTGTCCTAAAGCCATGTTTCCATCCGCTGATACAAGCTGAATCCTTCGAGTCTGCCCATCCATAGTGATATTACATCCACTTCCAGTGTTCTCCTCAACAGTAACCCATGAAGATCTAAAAAATTAGACATTTTCACTTAATTGATAATCGTCCGTCTTTTGTTGAGAATATTGAAGACAAGTCACCTGAGTTTACATCGAGACAGTCAGGCAGCTTGACACTGCCAGGCAAATTACAGACCCCTTTGAAAACGAGATGATTCATTTTTGGGGGCTCATAATAAATTTGTCATCACAAAATAATACACCTCGGCTCTGGGTCCTAAAATGTACTTTCAAAAGAAATAACCATTCAACGTCTCTAAATATACAGATATGATAATTGTGTATAGGAACAATAGATCAATAATCCACATCGGAGTTTGTTATTGTGCTTTATTTCAGTAGCCGATGTTAAAATGTGGCCTGTGCTAACAGAAGATGCTAGCCTGAAAATGCACGCACTACAATTCGTAGCGTACGTCATAAAATGAGATTTAAGAAACAAAAACTGCTCAAAATAGCATTAACATAAACCGAAACACACTGCTCAGTGGAAACCATCAAAAATCGATACGGAAGGATAAAGTATTTCTTTTCCTGTGGGTGAAAGGTCAAAATTGAAGGGTTAAAGCATGCTAGGGTGAAGGCCCGTGATGTTATACTGCCATGGGACTGCAGCTGCATCAACGGAGCAGAAAGGGATACATTTCTATTGCAAATAATCGCATCGACTCGTATTATAAGGTGTTTTTATGTCTCGGACATAAAAACGTCACTGGGAATTATAGCCTCGTCTTCCGCGTATTTCTAGAATTATGTAGAGGGGAAGTTAGCAACGCTGTCACAAATGCTAACGAGAGGCTAACTGCTTCGTTTTGTCGGCACGACTGAACTGAGCTAACACATTATTCTATTTACACGAACAACGGCATTCCTAGGACCTCCGATGCGTTGTAGAGAAGACGATGGGTTCAGTTGTGATGATTGCGGTGTTAATTAGTCCTTACCGCGTGAAAGCCTCCTAGTGCTAACGAGCTAACTTGGTTCTAGCAGCTCTCAGTTGAACAGCTTCAAAACACTCCCTCTCTTCCTGTGTTACTGGCTCCTAATGTTTCCAACGATGCGTGCGTGCATCAGTATTTATTGATATCGTGTTCCACTGGAAAGATTTGTATGAATATGTTGATTTACCGATTAAAATGCAATAATGTCATAAGTGCCGTTAGTGGGTGGGTCAAAGTTCGTGACCTTTTAGCTACAACATAGTAGTTGCGCATGCGTCACATGTCAATGAAATGGAAAACAGTTGCTTTAATTTGCACTTATTAAAATAGTTTTGAGTGTTCGTGGATCACGTTTATTAAAAGCCTATTAATGAAGATAACAGAAGAAAATCCAAAAATGCTGTATGTCGTGACTTTAGTGCGCATTGCTGAAAATTCCATAAGCCCTTTGCAGATTCTGATAGTGCCACGCACTGTGAATTATTTGGTAGAGGTGAAAAAATACATTTCATTTAATGTGCTGTGTGTAATATTTAAAACTAGAACTATCAAACAAAAAACGAATATGTGCACTAAGTGTATAAAATGTTTGACAGCAAAATATGCACTTCATTTTCAAATGTTGAATACAGTAATACAAAACCAAACGTCTATTAATGTCCATTATGTACAATACACTGTACATGATAGGTAGAAACTCAAGTGTGCAACACAGAAGCTTCTTTCATGGCATCAATCCACCTGGAAAAATAGTTGATTTATATTAATGATTTTTTTACACAAAACTGACTGGTTGCAGTTAGTTATTTACCTATGGGCAGTTTGCTCATCATCAGCTTTAAAAATGTAAAATATGTTGCCTTTGTGGAGAAGCCTGAATTGCATCTTTGAGTCCGACTTGACGGTAAACCCTAACAAGGGTTGACTTTCCAAGGCGACAACATCCTGCATTAGTTGAATCAATTATTGTTAGGCGTAAACGAGGGAAAAAAAATCATATTTGTCTCCAAGAATTTACCTCACTAGCAGCATATGTGTACAGGATGTTTTCTTTGATGACAAACCATTTTTTCCTTCCCTGCTTTTTGGTAGGCTTTATTCTCTGTAAATATCCACTCATTGTTGAATTTATTGTATTGGCTCCCACCTGAAACCAAGAGAAAGATATGAAGTCGTGATGACATCCTGTAACACTGTATCTTGCAAATAAACACTTTTCACCTCTTTCAGATGAGCAGGGATTTTTTTCTGCTTACGGTTAATAGGAAATGTAGATTTGTTGCGGACAGGACAAGATATGGCATTTTCATCTTGAAAAGATAACATTATTTAAACAACTTGGTCTTTAAATCACAAATACATGACTGATATAAACACCTGGTCATATATATAATACTGATTCCTTACTACTGGTTATTTTTATTTATTTTTTCTTTTAACACCATCCCTCTGTCACCCACCAAAGAACTTCCCATAATCAATATGATTGACATGCACACTCCTCACAAAAAACGCACATGCACACTATGGAAAAACAAAGCAAAAATATGTATAAAGCAAATTTGTATCCATTGTTGTCGTCTGTAGTCTTGTGTTCAATATTGTATGTATTTGTGTTATCACAATAAAAGTAAGAAAAGATAAAAATAAAACAATAACTGATTGCTTACTTTTTTGTTTCTGCAGCACAAAAAAACACTGGTCACATACTCGTGCCAGCTGGTTCTTGTGGTATTTGAGGAGGTATTTATTAGAAGAACAAGACTGACACACCACCTGATATAACATAAAAAATGTTAAATATATATATATATATATATTGTTGAAATGCATTAATAATAGAGAGAATAAGGATAGAACCACAGTACCCATCCACATCCGCGACAGTGATGCCGCCTCCAGGTGAGGGTAAACTCACACGCACAAATCATACACATTGTGACTCTTTGGTCAGGGATCCAAGGAGGAGCTTTGGAGCCCACAGCACCAGGAATATCCCCCTGTAATGAAAAACTATACTTTATATTCACTGTGTCGATCAGTAGTAGTGTGCACCAGACACATACCTTTGTGCCGGGGGAAAAACTAGCCCTATTCTTTGTGTGGTCATGGATTGCTGTTTCAATGGCTTCAAACCATTTGTCTCTCTCTGTGGCTGAGCTGCAACAAGGCAAGTGTTATTAATACGGTAAACACAACAATGTTTATATAAAGTTTGAAGTTTTATTTCAACATCAAACAGATCAATGTGCTATAAAACATTTGTGTTGTAAATTATACCGTACATCAATCTTTATTATTATTTACTTTACTGGAAGATCTTTTGTCTTTACCTGGTAGAGCAGATGAAGGAGCGCTCCACACTCTCAATGATGAGCTCATTTTGGAAAGCCTCCTGAGCTGGTTTTTTAACCTGTAATTGTATATTCCCAATGTCACCATGAGTAGGAAACAATAATCATGTATCTTACAAGAAAAACTGTCACCTTCATTCCGGCCAAAGACAGCTCTTGTTTGACCTTATACTGTCCTGATTGGACAGGAGTGGTATACAGCAGCATGTCATTAAACTGCATGACAATACAATAAACATATACAATGTGAATGGGCCCCGATATCGATGCATTAAAAAAAATAAAAAAATAAAAACATATTTGGTGTACTGTACCAGGAAAATCATTCTAGGCTGCAAAGTCTTCCTTGAGAGTTTATTTATAATGCCTTCTTTTAGAAAAATCTAAAAAGAAAAAAGAAAAAAATGATTTCATGTAGTATACAATGTTATAGTGAAGTATGCAAGAGTACTCCAGTACCCTGCCTGGCTGGACGAGCTCATGATTACCAATGAGTCTGCACTGCACCTGAATCAACTTCTGAAAATTATCCTAACACAACAACAAGATGAAAATAAACATTTATGCATTACAAAAATGCATCGTATCTTATGTTGAATAATTTTTGTACCCCTTGTTTCATGATGTCATTGGCGTGATTGGCTACTTCCTTTACTATAATTAGTGCATCTGTAAGAGGAACAAATATCAGTTTAGATCTTCTTCTTTTTTGGTAAAAACATTCAATTGTACCTTGTGTATCCTTGTAATCTGGTGAGTCTTCAGATAGGTTTTTGAGGTAGTCTAAAAGGCCGTTACAAACACACTTTAGCAATGATCAAGCATCTATACAAAATTTAGCTGCTACACAGTGAAAATGTATGTACTGGTTACACTGTAGGAATCACAAAAAATATGCACATTGTTACATAACATAGTGGGCTATGACGTGGGGGAAATTTTTTACATTTTATGGCTGATTTACCAGCCTGTATCTATAATACATAAAACACTAGGCTCCCTCATGTTCAAGAGCAAGTTATGTCAGCTAATCTTATTGTGCACGCACTTATAAATCCTATTATAAATGAAGTTCAGAAGCATGACTCAAATACCAAACTTTATCCACTTTTGCGGACAGCAGAGGGCAGCACAGAAACAACTAATTGTATGATGATAAAAGTTCTTCAAAACAATGTTCACATCTAAAACATGACGGCTGTAATGTTGTATGCACAGTTGCAATAATAATGTACCTGTGAGCAGCAGCTGATATTGTGGTATCCTTTGGACAGGCTTGAGGAGGTAATGCCTCAAAGCCAAATTGGCACAAAAAGGACTGGCCTTAAAAAGTAACATATTGGATTCATTTCCTGGAATAACAACAATTCGAAACAACAGGTTACACAAGAGTCCTCACCTCAAACTCCTGAACGACTGCTCCAAATGCCGGGTTCTTCTTTGTTTGCACCTCCAGTAGCGCCACATTCTTGTCAAACTCACGGATGTAGTTTGAGTACATCTTGAGAAAAGCTCCTTTCTTTACAAAGATATCTGCCACCTTTGAGTTATCTTCCCTGCACATGTGACAATGAATAAATAAGTTGCATAGTAAGGATGAATTGCTAAATGGATATTTGTTTGAAGGTATTGTGGTAATTTTCTTCTGAATGACAATAGATGAGTCGACCATTGGCCACAGATTTAAATGCCTATGCTTTGTGAATTATATTATTTTGGGACATTCCACTTCCCATTTCATGTGTCATCATCACATGGTGAAACATCGTTTTGCTGTCCTTTCAAACAAGAAAAACTATAGATAGCATTAAATGAAGTAACCTTTTCTTCTTCTTCTATAAGTAGCCAGTAGCCCACTAATCTGAAAGGTGGCAATTAGGATAAGATATGAGTTTATTTATCTCACAGTAGAAACATTCACTCTTTATACTTTATAATCTTGTGTCCTTGAGCAAGACACTTCACTTTACCTTATTTGTTAGATGGTGATGTGCGTTTTTGTGATTACCATGTGGCGACCCGCTGCCGTAGCTCATTCAGCAGTTCCTGGTTTAGTTCATAGAGCTGTGGGAGGTAGTAGAGGATCTGGTCCAGGAGCCGGTCTTCGATCACAGGTTTCCCTTTCTGACGAGACGCTTCGTACACCGCATTACGAAAGTCCTGCATTAAACACAGAGCCACAAATGCAAACTCAGAAGTGAGTCTAAACATATAATATTTGTCCACATTTAGATAAACCCTGGTGTGATTCTGCCTCAAGGTCTTACTCTATTCCATAAAATGAATCTGATTTTGAATTGACTGTATTTGCTGACAGTTTTAACGATAAAAGAAAATTAACTGTCGCTAGATATGATTAACATTATAAGCAATCTTGGTAAATAAGGCGGTAGAGTGCATTGCAGTTTGCATGTTCTCCCTGTGTCCGCAGGTTTCTTCCAGGTAGTCTGGTTTTCCGCTACCTCCAAAATCATGTGGGTGACAGGCTGGCCCATTGTGGCGGCTCAGTACCAATCCCCCATCTTACTGAAATCCATCCATTTTCTTCCACTTGTCCGTTGCCAGGTCACATTGCACCAGCCCCTATGGCTCCTCCTGCAGGTGGTGGGTCCACAGAAGGACGGCCTCACGATTCTAACCGGGCCTGTTGGTCTCTCATAAGGGGGTTCTGAACCGCTCTTTGTCTGACCTGTCACCTAGGACCTGTTTGCCATGGGAGACCCTACCAGGGGCACGAAGCCCCCAACAACAGAGCCCCCAGGATCATTTGGGCGCTCAAACCCCTCCACCACGTTAAGGTGGCGGTTCCAGGAGGGGCTTACTGAAATAATTGTAGTTATATAAATGTATGTGTTATGACAAATAAAGCACTTTACCCAATTGTGGATATGCAATGTTCTGTCATTTCGTTTGTATTTAGCATTGAGAATTTTTCACAAGAGAACAATCACTCGCTGAATCTTAAACAATTCTTGGTAAAAGTAAATCTTAGTGTATCATGTTGTAATCAGGTCATGCTACATGCCATGAAACTTCCAGTAACTCTTTCTTCCTCATTCAGATGATCATGTTTGAACTTCATACCTAAATACAATAAGCTGTTGCTATATACTGTTTGTTTAAATGGTGTACCTAATAAAGTGGGCCATTTTTGGCTTTAATGATGGCCTTTAACAAAGAGGCAGTAAAAATTGCTGACCTATAAACCATGACTCTAAAAAACATGCCTCACATGAAGGAACAGTAAATTTCTCGGGGAATTTGAATCAGCACAAAACGCTTGGCTTGGTGGCTTAAGGGGGGCTGTATTCGGCTGTTTTTGATGATGTGGAGACTTTTTGCCAGATAATGGAAACTGGGGATAATTAAACTGAGCGCCTGCCACGGAGCTGTTCTTGTGGTTTTAACACGTGTGATCTCCTCCTACGCGACTTCTACTGCAGCTGTTGTGTCTTATGTGTGTCAAGACAAAAGGGAGGAGGAAAAACAAGTTGTTAAAAGTAGAGAAATAAAAACACACACGCTTCAGTCAGCTGATTCAGTGACTGTTTTTAAATAGACTGCAATCAGCAAAGAGGTTAGAGTACAACCATTGCAGTCAAATAAAATGCTAAACAAGACAAAGTGCAGCTCAGGAGTAGGGTGAGACGTCCGACGGCCTTTGCAATAAAAGTATTACTAATAGATATTGAGTAAAATAATTGACAAGTTCAGTTTGAACATTTATGTGTTACCTTACATCTGAACACAAAACAAGCAAACTTTAAATTGCAAAAAAATAAAAATAAACTACAACTATACAAACTGATGTTCTTTTTCCAAATTTAGAAACAGAAATCGGGCCATTTTAATATGATGAACTCTGATATATTGAGTCTCTCAATTCTTTAAACTTCCTATAAATGCTTCCAGGAATCCTCGAAGGCTTCTTGTATCTTGTTTGTAAGCCCTAACTCACTGCAAAAGACATTGATTTGTTTAGTCGACCTCACTTGTTATGAGCGTCAACATCTTAAGGTGGTTTGTTTTACTTTTTTAGATGAAATATGCCTAATTGAATTTAGCAGAAACATGGTTCAAATCTTAACAGATTTCAAGATAAGTATGGGACAAAATTAATAATTCCTTATAAATCCTTTTGTAATTCAAGTCTGCAATGTAACTCGGCTACTGCTTTGTAAAATGTTTAGACCTTTGCTTTAATTGTCACAGTTGAGACTTGAAAAGAAAACTTTGGAAAACCATAAGGAATGTGAGCCACGCGGTTGTGACCACAGCCTTACGGTACACACAGTCTTATGGGGTGTGCCTGAGCTGGCAGTGTAATTAAATACATTATGGAGTGTGAGGGGTTTGACAGTGGCCGAGCTGCAGATGCAACACACAGAGTCAAACCCCTCAGTATCTTGTTGTCAATTGTGTGAGATACACTTACCACATGAAGCAGTTTGAGAACATCCACAAAACTATAAGAAAAGAAATATAAACTTTGGATTACAGAAAGTAGAAAGAATAACTTTTGTGTACAAATACAGTAGTAGTATGTGATTTGGAAATACACCGTGAAATCTTTATATTATCAGTGTAGTTTCTTACACATTCTCTGAAGTCATTATTTCGGTGGCAATGTGTTGTATCTTGTTTTTTCTCTTTTTCAAAGTCTGGAACACAAAAACAAGCAAACAAAATTACTCCAAAAACCTTTTTTGATAGATAAGTCCAAAAGCCAAAGTACTTGGAGCGAGCAGATAGCGCTTTCACTGTTTTATTAATGTAGTGCTTCCTGTGTCTGCAGCAGCTGTTGAGGTCAGGCAAAATGAGCAAACTACGTGTCAAAAAGATGATGCATCTCCTTCCCAGCAAGCCCCTGTGCACAACTGTTATCTCAGGGACCTTGCAGAGTACAAACCTGTGTGTTGTTTTAGGTAAATACTGTATATTTAGTCATATCTTGGGACTAAAGTCAAATCTAAAAAGGTTCTCACCGCACTCTCCAAAGGCTGTTGTTCAGGCTGGCTTCTTTGTTCAATGTCTTCTTCTTGATCAGCCTCTCCTCCTTTACTGGAGACTGAGCTTGTGTCAAACTCATCATCGTCATCATCATCGTCCTCATCAGTTAGTCTTTCCTCAATCATGTCTGCTGGGTATCTGTTAAAGTAAAGTCAAGAGTGTGCAAAAACATGAAAGTAATAGTAGATAAAAGATGGATAGATGCATTATAATTAACATGTCATTATATGGAGAATAATACAAGGGGACATTAAATCATGTATTTGTGTTATGACTACTGACTATGTTTAAAAGGTACGTTATTAAAACATTTTATGCCAAAAAAAGGTTGATATTAAAGCGTATTTGACCTGTCTGTGACCCAGCGGCTGTATGGTTGGTCAGCATGGCACTTTTACTTTCCATCATAAAAAGTTGCATAATGCACTTTTAATAAATCCCAGTTTATACTGTAACTGGGGAAGAATGCGTGACATTGTATGTTTGGGGGTTGAACCCGTAGGCAGAGAACGACAGTCACATCTGTCAGCAAGGCAGCTGTGGCTACAAAAAGAACTGTGGCAACAAGAATAACCAGATGTAGAGATTTGCCTTTTAAGTGTTAAGAAAAGTATACAAATCTAAAAGTTACAGAAGTTGTATTTAACTAAGCTGTTGTCGATGAAAGAAACATATCACAGAGAGTAAAAATAACAAATCCAACATGTCAGAACTCTGGGGAAGTACATTACAACGGATACTGCCTGAAACAACAGAGGGCTATGGAGTAATGATGACCATAATAACATTGTTACTTTTGGTCTCAATTTGTGTACAACAACAGCATGCTTTTTCACCCCAGCCTGCAGTTTCAAAACCTGGAGACCAAATACACTAAGCTGTACAAGTGTACACTGGTAATCCTACTTATTTGCTACTGTCAACAGACTGGCAATTCAAACAACATAACATAGGGTTTGACTGTTTGTCAGTAGAACAACTAAACATATCTCTGTGGTGCTCTCCTTAGAAGAAGTTGATAGTAGTTAGTAGTACCAAGAAGAGTGCACAAGCATCAATATAATCGGTCACAGTTTTGCCAAAATAATATTTTTGCTAACTAAAAAGATACATATATTAAAAAATAAATGATTCATTCATTTTTTCTCAAGATAAGAGAAATAAGTAACTTATAGTAATTGGACTCAATGTACGTGCCCACAGTCAAACCGCTCTTACAGCAATATGATCCAAGAAGCACATGGTCTGTCACTGTCTGGCCTTTTATAAACACTGCAACATTGTTATCACCTACATTGTTTATAGTTTGATATCCATCTCTAGTACTTTCCTGCAGTAACACAGAAGTATCCAAACTGAACTATTCAGTACACAGTACAAGATATCAGATTGATGAACATTGATATATCATCATAAATATACTGTATATTGTAGGTCAATAGGATGCTGAGGTTATTATGAAGACAAAATGTATCATAAACTGAATCCAGACGTTTGGCTCAGTATGTAATTTGTAAACTGGTGTATCTTAAATATAGCGTATTGTGTTGTCGTTGTCTCTTTTAGCCCTGGTGCATTGCCAAATGCCCATAGCTTCGGGGATAGGCTCCAGCCACAAGCAATGACTAAGAGAGAATTAATAAACTTTTTTGGTAATGTATCAGACAAGACATTGAACAAATCTTACCTGGGATAATTGTAATGCTCTAGTGGCAGTGGGCTCTTCTTCTCCAGTTTAATGTAAGGGTCCTGAACTTCATAAAGACCCTCCTCCTCATCTTTGTTGGACGTTGGACTTGGGCAAACGTCTTCATCCCAAGGTGAGCTTTCTCCATCTTTCAGATTGACGTTCATATAGTCAGGCTCTATTGTCTCATATACATCGATGTCTTCATAGTAATCCTGTGGCTCAGTTGCATCTACATTTTGTTCAATAAGAGGACAGGAAAGTTTGCGCTCCCCTTTGTATTCCTGTACAATTTCATCTTCATAGTCTCTCTCACTGTCTGTGCTCTCTTGTGCCTGCACTCCTTTTGACATCCACTTCTTTTTGACGGCAAGCTTCAAGTCCAGAAGCATCTTAAATGAGTTCTTCCTTTGTTTTTGAGGGCGGGAGGCATCAGCGCTAGAAAACGACTTGGCCTTGCTCTTGGTGAGACTTAATGATTTCATTGTTCCTGTTGCACTTGTGGTGGTCTTGTCATCTGGTGGCAAAGGCAGCTGCCTCATTGCCACTTCTTTTGTATCCTGTAAAAGCAGAAACTCCTTTTTCTTGGATGCACCATTGTCAATGTTGTCTTCATCCTCAAAGGATTCCGTACTCTGCATCCTTGCCATTGGGCTGTTGCGTCTGACAGGTTTTTGTGGAAATAATTGTGCCTCCTTTCTTGGTTGGATTGGCAAACGAACAGGGCTATCCACAGAGGTATAGATTGGTTCATCAATGGCCTCCTCCTCTTCTTCTTTCTCCAGTTCATCGTCGCTTTTATCAACGGATTCCTCCATCACTGGAACGTCCCATCCCAGGTCCTCTTCCTCCACATCCTCGCTGCTAAAACTTTTACCTTTGTCAGAAAGAAACGCCTGTTTTCTGGGTGGTGGCGCTGGAGGAGCAAATGTTGGTTTTGGGAAGCAAGATGGGTTGTTTAAACGAGTCGAAGCAGGTGTACTGACAGAAACGGATGGGCTGTTCTTCACCTCCGATGACGCCTCACTTACTTCCTGGTTCACTATCTCTTCCTCCACATTTTCCTGGTCGGCCACTACAGGCGTCCGGGGTTTCCGAGGTACTGGGATAGGGATGGGTTTCCTAATGGGTGCTGATGGCTGAATGCTGCAGGTTGGACTACATAGGGTTTCATCTCCTGGTGACAGTCCAGGTGTAGTTTGAGGAAGGACGTTAACTGGTGCCTCCTTTTGGACTTTGCGAGGAGGATACTGGCTGTTTGTCAAGGCGGGACTGTAGATGTTGTTCACAGTGTTGAGGTTTTGATACAAGGCGAGCACCTCTTGGAAGGGTTTGAGGGTTTGGATGACGTTATCATTTGAACTAAGCGATGCTGGATCATTTTGAGTTGTGTTTTCAGATATGAGTGATTTTAATTCATTATTGTCCTCTGTATTTTTACTCACAACTATACTCTGTTCCGTTTCAGTTTCACTTTTGGTCTGTGTTATAATCCCTTTTTCTATTCTGGAAAATGTTTCCTTTTTTAAGCATTTGCAGTTTTCATTGCTGCACAAACAAATAGGAATGATGTAATCCCAGTTCTGTCTTTTGTTTTCTTGCTGTATTCCATTTTGAGAGTTTAACAAGCCCACAGTGCCATCTGAACCAATGACTTGTCTTTTATTTGGACTTGGAGATCCAGTGGTCACTTTAGGGAGGATAGGTTTGGGAGCCAGAACTGGTTTTGTCTTTCTTGTTGTGGCAGGAGATGGATGTGAGAGGCCCTCTCTTCTCGGGGTGGAAGAGGATAGGCCCGGCCTAGGTGACTGGACAATCTTTGGTTTTGTAGCCAAAGGTGGTTTATGAAGACCTACAATTAAAAAAATAATAATAATAAAGACATAAACATTGACATAAGAAAATACAAAATAGACACAGGCATTTGACCATTGTTATTATATTACACTCTTTATACTAAACATTTTTGGTATTACATGTACATTTAGTTCCTATGTCTACCTTTTAAAAGGAATTGTTCAAGTGCAAGTTCCAGCATTTAAATCTGCTCTGATCCTAACCCAGTGACAGCTTAGTGTAAACTTGCCACATACAGTACCAGCCCACCTCAGCAAGAGTTCAAAAATCACATGGTTTTACTCTGAAACGCTATAACCACAATGTAATCCAGCTTTGAGATATGTTCAAGGAGCCAGACAAACGCGAATAGAGAATGAGGACAGAGAAGGGGGCAGTAGCAAATAAATGACGGAAATACTATGGGACTGTATGGACAACTAATAAATAAAAGACTATGAAAGTTCAGAACAGAGTCTCGACTGAAATATATGGCCACTGGCAGTTAACAAATACATTATTTTGGGATATAAAACGCCATTTAAAAGTACTTTCACACAAGCAACGAATGACTGAACAGAATAGCTACCACAAGACGGAATCTGTCAACATCATGGATTTAGCTGCTGCTTACCGGCGTTCAACATTTCTCCTCTTATCGCGTTGTTCTGTCTTCTTTTTTACTTCAATAAATCAACGTGAAAGTTAGGAGCAGTCCTTTATCCACACCGACATCGCGAGCAACTTATGTCGTTTTAGAATTGGCCAATTTGGCATTTATCGCCGCTCCAAATCCCACTTGTTGTCACGTCAGCTCTCACAAACCACGAACACGCACGCGTCTCTCTGAAGTCGCACTGAACTGATCCAAGCGCCTTCACGAGCTTCCTATGCGCTTCTGTAAACACGCCGATAGGCGGCGCCAGGTGCCACAAACAATACACATTGGCAACCTACAGTATTTAGTGTGTGGCAAGGTAGACTGACATTGCTTTGAAACTAATCACTGTCATAATGAATTCCTAAAATCGCAGTGACTAGATCGTTTAGCAAGTCTGCCCAGATTCTTGCACATACCCTACATTCTCATATGCACTAACTTAACTAATATTAACAGCATTAGTCATAAACAAGTATGAGGAACAGACAGCTGACTGGAACAAGTTTAGCTTCATATTTGAGGAAGTGTAAATTTGACTTATCCAATCAGATGTGTTTTCCATAATGCTGCAGTCATCTGTCAGTGACGTTACGGGAATGATTACACACTACTTTCACAGAAGAGAAAGAAGAAATGATCGACGCATGACTATGATTAACACACAAATGTGCTATTTACGGTATTTATTAGTATTAGTTTGTGATCTCCCTACATTTTTTCCTCAGTGTTACTATGTGAATTTTAAATTGTTAGCCTAATTGTCAGTCATTCAAACTAATTTCTGAAGTTCCTAACGCGTTCATAACATTTCTATCTTCACAGGGATGGGTTCATAAGCATGTATCATTTATGTCAAGACAGGCAATGCTATCAACAACGACAACAACTAAATTGTACTTAGTAAGTAAGTAAGTAAGTGCTTTATTGTCATTGTACAAGCGTACAACGAAATAGTGTTCAGGTGTTAGCCCTGAGCTGCTGCGGCTGAGCCGCGCTGCCACTGTGTCAACCTGACCCGCATGACCTTGGAGGTCGGAAGAAACCTGGCTGGCTGCCCTCTGTCTCCTCTGATCCTCTGAAATAGTGCCGTGCCTCCTGGTTTTGTCCCTGTTACAGAGCGTGGTGTCCTGCACTGGTCAGCTCCACCTCCTCCTTCCTCTTCCTCCCCCCGCTTCACAACAGTCTTTCATCATCTCTCGTTTTTTCCTTTTTTGTTTCCTGTAGCTCCTCTTGTGACGCCTCGACTGTGCTGCAGCTGTAGGGGCTCTCGGTGCCTCTTCAGTGTCTCAGAAGAAGAAATTTGTTGGTCTCAAATGGGTTTAGCTGATAAGCTAGCATTCTGTTTACCTTTAAAAAGCTGCTTTCTTCAGGACCATTTCAGACTCTCAAAGTAAACAAATCCACCAAACCTCCACAAAAACATGGCAAAGACGTAGAAAAGTATCCAGAGAAACAATGTGGAACACCTAAACCACAAATGCAGTTCGCAGAAAAAGGCAAAAAACTCAGCTACACAAGGGGCGAGCGAGGTCGCTTCCAGTTTTCACGTCGCCATGAAAAACATGACATAGCTTGTTCACAATCAAATGTAATGCTTCATAATTAAATGCACTGTGCATTTAATCATGAAGGTATTTTTCCTGCTGTTGTTTACAAATGTCTACTTGTACAATATACTGAAAGAGAAAGCGTACCTTGTTTATCGACAAGAATACAATCTAGTACAGGGCATTAAATGTACAGTCTTGAGTGTCCTAACTTCCTGGATTGCGATGTTTTGTGACCTATTGCTATCCCTATGGCATGTGTTGTTAGATAGGTACTTATTGAGGTGGTCCCACTCATCCTAAGACAGACAAATGACCACACAATGTATTTAGTTATTATTCATTTGAAAATTTCAACCTTTATTAATACTTTTCTTAATTAGAATTATAAAATTTGCTGTCCAGCAATCATTGAGGGAACCTTTCCTGTACCATGCTCAAAGCAGCAAGGCAAAAATTAAGCAATTTAGGCTTACACAAAATAAATGGATGAACAACTACAGCAATTAATGCAGTGTTTTGCATTTATTGTGAGAGGCTAAGGGTTGTGTGTGGGTCTTGAGGTGCATTGGGTCTTCTTTCGTTTGTGGTCTTTTTTTGATTGGGGCCTCGTCACCTCGGGCCCTTTAAGTAAAGAGTAAATAATAATGTCCAAATAATACCAATGACTAGATTCATGGAGGATGACAAAGCCCTCCCAAAAAATTGTTGATTTTACCTTTTACATTGAAGTTTTCAGTTTCTTCACTCAAGCCGCTCTTTTTGGGGTTATCTCCTGGTACAGAGGATGATGAGGTGACTTTGCCTACATCTGGCTCAATCGTGTCTCTAAATACAACAAAAATAACTAAATGAGCACATGTCAATTCAAAGCATCTGCTCATGAGCACAATGTGTAGATCATTGCTATCTTGTGGTGTGGCGTTGTTATGGAGAAAGTATTATGGAGCTGTTACCTGAACTTGAAGTCTGAAGGGAGATACAGGCCAGATCTGTAGTCTCCTCTGGCTTTGGAGATCTGCTTTTCAATGTCTTTAATCAGGCAGCAGTGGCCACTGTGTTCAATGTAGCCCATGAACAACAGCTTCCCCTTGATGTACATCTGTTAATGAGATTTAAAAAACATAATAAAATGTGAAAGTACTGTAAGTTTGCTTTAACTAATATGTGTACGCCGTATAATCCTGTAGCTTCCAACAATCTGAGAGCTGGAACTCTCCAAATCAAATTGAATTGGCTATATAAATCATCTTAACAGTCTTTTTTTTTTTTTTATCATATAGCCAAATCTTTAAAGCTGCTGTCATCATTTTGAGAAATACACGTTAGCATTGCCTTTTGTACTTAAGGAGGCCCATTCTTCCTGACAGCATTATGATAAATAGCTTTTGCATCATTGCCTGCATTCACCTCGTCCCTGTTACTGCCTTCTTTCAAATGATCACTGCTGCCCTCTAGTGGTGTTAAAGAGTGGGATAAAGCACCTGGGGGCCAAATCTGCAGTGTGTTTTTTTTTACATACTGACCAGAACCATCCCAGGGGCTGCGTTGTGCCGTTGCTGCAGCAGATCTTTCTCTGCTTCAAAACAGGGCTTTGGTGTTGAGACCTCATAGCTCATGAGGCGAAATGAATCCGCCTGACACTGAAACGACACAACAGCACGTCAGCATGTTTGTAAAGGTATAATGTTGTATGAAGGTTTACTTGCATAGTTATACTCGCATAATTAGAATTTCATTTGTGTCAGTGTAGGACAGTTATAAAGAATAAATTGATTACTTTTTATATGGATCCTGTTCCATTTAAGACAAACAAACTTTCTCTTTTCCTGGTTAAATTCAGGTAAAAAAAATAAATGAAAAGAGCATTGTGAATGGTCTACAAGTCCCACTCTAAGGTCAATATCTTAAACATACTGCAAGACTTTATTTTTGCTTTGTTTATTTAACACATCTACTACAACTTCAGCCAGCACTGCCCACCAGAGCTACACTGAGCTGCTGACTATTGTGAATTGTACTCTTTTTCTTTTGTTTTTTTAGATAATGCAAAGCATGTGTCCTTGCTGGATTAGCTACAAGCGCGCTGGATGTATTTGCTGATGAAAGTGACGTTCTTATAACCTTCTAGAGAAAAAGTACATTGAGTTTTTTTCTGCAGCGTTCACACCTGAGTGCACGGCGCTATCCTGTGCTTGTTCCTCCTCTTGTAGAGCTGCTCCGGGGCATCTCTGCTCGCGTCACGGGGGTACAGATTTTGGCATGTCACGCACACGATCAGCATCTGGCAACTGTGTGAAGGCTGGCCCAAGACAAACAGGTCATACTCTAAGTCGGTGACCGCTGGCATCGTCCAAGGGCTACAGTGACAACGCCTCTGAGAGTTGTCCCCGCGCAGGGCAGCTCTGAGCAGGACGGGGCAATGGGTGACAGGGACAGAGGGGCTGAGGGGTAATTCAACGAGGTGTGTGAAACATGTGACCTGTTGATCTGGGTCGATTGGTAGTATCACTGACCTAAAGGGTAAAATAAGAGAGCTGTATCAGAGTTGGGGATAAAGATAAGGGTTTTATGAAATACAAAAGTTTGTACTTCCGCTTGATGTCGCCGTGAATTTGAACAGGTCCGATCCGTGTGATAGTGCACTTCTTCTGTGGACTGCTGAAACCATAGGACATCAAATTAAACAATATCTCCTTGACCTTCTAGGTAGCACCAGGTCCAGATCAAGATCAAAACTAAATGGATTTAAAAAGGTATAAACTAGTCCTAAATTGGACTTTGTTAGGTCTAAACTCTATGGAAACGTTGTCTAAACTAGAAGAAGAATTGAAATGCCTTACTAAAGCATAAAATGATCTATAATTCAGACTGAATACAATCTAACATGGCAGATGACCTGGACATACCACAGTTTGAGAGCCAATAATCTAGATGTTTTTATACGTACTAAATCACACATTAAAAAAAATCTAATTCTGAAATTATTTCATTTCACCTTGATAGTTTAAGCGCAGAATCAATGTTCTTTTGTCCTGGTACTGACAGGTGTGTCTGCAGCCGCACGTTGCCCTGTGTCGGGACAGTCTGAGCATCTGTGCGCTCAGGTGATTTCAGAGAGGGCAGAGCGGCCGACTGTACCTCTCTCTTCAGCCTGGACCTCGGTGGGACATCTGGCATCCGCTGCATGTTGGGACATTTGATCCCTGAAGGAGAAGAAGAGGTCAGCGAGAAACGCACACGGACAGAGACTGACACAAGTGACCGTGAACAGGATCCTGATTGAACAATTCAATAATGTTGAGATTGCAGGATGAGGCGATAATGTAAGTTTTTTTCTCTACAAATCATCACTAAACTCCATGAGTCACTTTTAGTCTTCCATATCAGAGTGAGCCAGCTTACCTGAATAAATGTGCTCCCCAATCCCGTACAATCTTACATTTTAACCTCAGACGTAGTGCTTTGTGCTTTACCGATGGCTTCGCAGTAAAAGTCCATCCATTCGTTCAGAGTGCACTGTACTCTCTGCTGGATTTTCCTCAGCTCCCTCATGGGTCGCCCCTCACTCCTCCACAGAGACGGCCCCTCATGCAGTTGCTCCACTTCTCTGATCATCTGTGGGACATCCCGTGAACACGCAGACACCTGCCACACACCATCACACGAGCAGATTCGGGTTCTCAAGCCTTTACTGGTTTGTAGTAGTAGTATTTATGGATGTTCCAGAATTCATAGATAAATGATTGGTAGAAACAATATCAAGGTAAACCCCACCCCAATAGATTCATTCCAGCCTACAGTGAACATTTCAATTGCTGATGAAGCTTTTTGAAGTGAGAGGTCCAACACTAAAACAACCCAGTACAGACGGCAGCGTGAAAACCTCCAGGAAAGTAGGACAGACAGTACTGTATATACTATAACAAAGTACATGCATGCAATACTCACGCATGTTTGTGTGCAACTGTTGCTGTCAACACGAAAGACTGGAGAATTTACACAGAGAAGATCTTGAGCCGTAGAAGAAGTGAATTTACTGTCTGTCAGCAAATATGGCTGAAAACAGATAAAAAGTCAATGAATTTTTCTCACACGCCAATGCCAATTACAGCCGCATTCTCACCCATTTGTCGGCTGTGCGTGTTTTGGATAATGCTGAGAGGGGAAGATGAACATGTTCACTGCAACACTTAAAGTTGAGCGTGGCAGAGGTACCACTGCAAAGGTCCAATGATATCACCTCAGTTATCTGCAAAACACAGAGACGGTCAGCTCAGTGGCTCATCTCGATTAAATCTCCAGCTCAGGAGGATAGCTGTTTGTCACTCCACCTCCTCAAGCCAAGAAATCCATCAAAATAGTTCTGATTGCTTCATGGTGCATAATGTAATACAGACATGTAAGTGACTTTTATTCAGCAGTTGTGAAGTCACACTGAGATAACCCTCTCAATTTCTGGTTTGCGACCTGTTTAGCCAGCATATTGATTACAAAATGTTGCCTTTTACCCGAATAACCATCCTTCCTTTTTTCAGTCCAGAAGACCAGCTCCATTCCTTGGTTATGCACCCTTTGAGGTCATATAATAGTCCACCTTCCTGGTCCCACACTGCTGAAATAGAGGAACTGGGATAACACATCATTACATTGCATTTCAAAATCAAAAGACTATTAATAACATTTGCCTCTTTACCTGCGTGGGTGCATCACAGTGCCGTGTCCAGACGCAGTAATAGTTGCTATGATCACAGGAGGCTCGCTGTCAGAAAACACATTGGTGTAAAAACCTCCATACGGCTGAGCGGAGTAGCTCTGGCACACGGCCATACAACCAGACGGGTAGCTGAGGAGACGGGTCAAAAAGGCACAGGGTCAACTGCAGTGGCACGCTTTCCATATGCCTGACACGGCATAAACACTCAGACAACAGCTAATGAATAAACAGGATGTTGTCAAATATGTACTAGATAGTGGAGGAGCCATCGTTGATCCTGTAGTGCAGTTTTTGGCTGCTCTGAAGGGCCGGCGGCTGCATGTCTGGGATTTGGGGCAAACCGTTGAACAGAAAACCGGGACGGGCTTTGATCCTCTCACTTTCACTCTTTGATTTTCGCCGGAGATCTCCATAGTGCCTCATTAATAATGGCCTGTTAAGATCTGATGGTACCGTTCTGTGAAGAGAACAAATCATTTTGAACACATGTGAATTGATATAAAAATTGCGCATTACATTTTTTGTTAAAACATACCGTGGACATCTTGCCCCTTGTAGGCGCTCCAAAGCCCACTTATACAAATGGATATCTTCAATGCATGATATATCTTGCTGCTGTGTGATCCATTCTGATCACAATGAACATTTAACATATAATTTTTTCCAGTGTTACATTGTAATTAAAAATTCTCTTGAGTCATATACCTTGACAGTCACTGCTCTGGTTTAGAACGGAGAAACTAAGAGATGTTGAGCTGAGGTCTGTGAATGAATAAAAACAATGTCACTTAGACTTCCTGAAATCCATGAATAGAAACAAAAAAGGACAAACGAGAGATGGTGAAAGACTGTTGTGAAGTGGAGGGAGGAAGAGGAAGGAGGAGGTGGAGCTGACTAGTGCAGGACACCATGCTCTGAAACAGGGACAAACCCAGGAGGCACGGCACTATTTCAGAGGATCAGAGGAGACAGAGGTTTCTTCCGAGTGCTACAGTTTCCCCGACCTCCAAGGTCATGCGGGTCAGGTTGACACACAGTGGCAGCGCGGCTCAGCCGCAGCAGCTCAGGACTAACACCTGAACACTATTTCGTTGTACGCTTGTACAATGACAATAAAGCACTTACTTACTTTAAATATACGAAAACAGATAATGTGGATATTTGAAAATGACATTTGTCCTTGATTTAACCAGGAATTAGTTTTTCAGGAGTGTCCTGGCCCCAGAGAGAACTTAACTGAACATGTTTTTAGTGGTAGGCGAACCTAAACAGATAAATGCAAACCCTATGATGGGGATTATTGTATCGCTGTTCCCCGAAAAACTAAAGTACTTGATTATTTGTTTGTTGTTAACTTTAAACTCCAATTTATTGAAGAGACATTTGCAGATGTCAGAGGTCGACAAATGCTGTAAGGATGCAGAGTGCAAATCGTACAGGCTGGCTGTCAATGTGTTACTTTCTAAGTTCATTATGACATCTCTTTCACCTTATGCTGAAATATTTCTTTGAGTAGATTAATTCTGATGCATTATCGATTTGTTGGAGGCCGAATTAGGTGCTTACATGCAAAATCAATTGTTATCTACTTTGTTCACAATTTATAAATCCTTAATGCAATAATTCAGCTAATAGATCCCCAACTACATCGGCGTGTTTCCTCTACCTTTACATGAGCGTGACTTCCTCTTCTTCACCTGTAGGTCGGTGCTGACTTGTGGTTTTACTTGACAGGGTGCTGTGTCTCTCTCTCGCTCCTGATTGCTCGACAGGTGTTGTGGAGAGTCTCTATTTGATGATACCAGGTATTTTCTATGTTCTGTGTGCTGTGGACCAGGCAGCAGCCGGGCGCCTATGGTCAGCTCCTGCCAGGTGTAGTGGAGGATGTTCACAAGCCCGTGAGGAACTCGACCTTCAGCGCTCCACTTGTGCTTTGAAAGAACATGAGCCAGTTCACTGAGTAACTGTGGGGCAGTGCGCCTGTACCCCTCCATCACGTCCTGTTCTTTTAGGCTAAAAACAGAAGAAGTGATCTCAGGTCTATCCTCCTCGAGTGTTTCACCTGGCAGCATCCTGAGTACATCACTGTTTAAAGAGAAATTACATTACAAATTAGCCACGCTGTTGTATTGTACAGAAACGTTCGGCTTTTTACATCTGCCTTTCCAACTACCAATGACAAATAATCATCCATTCCCTTTTTCATCAGCTTATCTCATGGGGGAACTCAATATTTAGAATCCACCATATTTTAAAAGGATCTGTATTTTAAAGCTTAATATTACATATAAAATTACAAATAACAATCTTTACAAATACATTTCAATTTAAACTCAATTTTCTTTTGTTTTGAACAAGCTTTGGGGTCCTCTGAGCAGTGCCTCTGAGATCCCTAATGAAGTAATAAATCAATAAATAAATACTTCAGAGAATCTGTACTAAAACACTAGCAAATATACGGGCACTAGTCTACAAGAAAGACCGAGCCTCAAGGAAGAATGTGGACAGAAATCCTCGATTTTCTCAAGTAGGTAGGCCTATATTAGAGTATTAGTTCGGTCAAAACCTTTGATTTGTGTTTGCTGATTGCCAGTCTTGCTGACTCAGACCCTCCAGGATCAAGTTAGTGGGTCTTCCTTTGAATTTGCGCCTTTGTCTTGATGGCTGTAAAGAATCATTAATAACATATTTGACTTCATCATAACCCGTCAATTCTCTCTCTCTCACCTGATCAAAGAAGTAAACGGGGCCAAATGATGTCGTCATTTAACAGGCAGTCAAGTTAGCTCAAAAATGCCCCTGCATTGTCGGCCTTACCAAAACACGACCTTGTTGCTGTTGTTGTGCGTCCTCATACATTCTGCCCTTTAGACCCACATTGTATAAAAGTGTAAACTTTAACATGAGCCTGTCCCTGTCACAGCCCCCTGGAGCGAGCAGCGCGGGAGCCGTCGCCCTGGAGACACGATCCACACATGTCACGTGACAGTAACCGGAGTAGAGTCACGCACGGTTACGCAGGAAAAGTGAATGAAACGAATGAATGAACACTGATATCAGATAGGCCCATCAAATCTCTATGATACCTCCATGAATGATTGAGAACATTAATGGAAATAGACGGGGGGATAAAATACGTGGGCTAGCGTCATAATAATAATAATAATAATAATAATAATAATAATAATAATAATACCTTCCGTGGACCCACCACCTGCAGGAGGAGCCATAGGGGCATGGTGCTATGTGACTTGGGCAGCTCCAATAGCTGCCCCCACGACCCGGCAACGGACAAGTGGGAGAAAATGGATGGATGGATGGATAATAATAATAATAATAATAATACTAATAATAATAATAATAATAATAATAATAATAATAATAATAATAATAATAATAATAATAATAATAATAATAATAATAATAGTAAGAATAAGAATAAGAACCAACATAAAATTATCCAAGATCCAAACACAAGCCCACTGTGTAGATTGTGTGAAACCATTGACCATCTTGTTGCTGGATGCCTGATTTTATCCACCGCCATAATAGGGCAGCAGCCTACATAGTACACGGGAATATCTGTAAAGAACACTCTATCGATGTGAAGTAAAAATGGTATGAGCACGAACCTAAGACTGTTGCTGATCACATCTCTGTTCTGTGGGACATTGCTGCAAATAGGCCTGACATAGTACGGAAGAATGAATAAATAATAATATTATAATGATTATTATTATTATGATAATGATTATTATCATTATTAATATTGTTGTTATTAATATTATTATTATAATTATTATAATTATTATTATTAAGTAAAAAAGTAAAGCCTATGCTAGAGATAACAGCTTCGCCTGTCACTGGCAGCGCTGCCTCGCTCTGAACCCTCTTCCTTCTGCTGAGTGACCACTGGAGGCTCTCAGCGCTTATGCGTCACTTGATCCAGGGTCTGTGATCATGGCGGAGCCGGAGCCAGCACTGAGCGAAGCGGAGCCGCAACTTGTCAACGGGAACTGCGTGAACGACGAGCCCGAGGATGCAGCAGACACGTCGGAGAGCGTCAAGAAAAGGAGGAAAAAGAAGAAAAAGAACAAGACTGCGGCTTTGGGTACGAGGCATTACTTTTGTGCTGTGCGGCTGGTGTAGCGCTTGAAATGTATCGTGTCTCGGGCAAGAGCATCCTGCGGGACAGCTGAGAACCTGTGAGAGCTGAGTGAAGTCCAGTTCTAAGAGAGGACAAAAATATGCATGTGCTCAAGTTGACTTAGCAGTTTTGTAATCATTTTTGTGCGTACTAGATGTTTCTTATCTTGAGTTGGTGATGTTCTTGGCCACTTAATGTCAAACTTTTCATAACACAACAAAATGCAAGCAAGTTGTCTGTCCATTTATTTACCCTAAATTAGGGTCAAGACCAAAGGATAAGTATATCGACTGATAGCTACTTCTACAACGCATTACTAGATGTGTGCAAAGTGCCAGAGGTCATCCTTATTACCATCCTCAGTTTGAGAACCTTTGCTCTATGAACTTCATTCCTTTAAATAACATTGTAAAGCTCATAGCTGACATTATATCAAAGCATTAACTTTTCTGTTTAAAATTGTGATCTAAGGTAGCCCTCTGCTGTTGGACCCACCTGAAGTCAACAGACCTATCTGTAAGGGTTAATGTCATAATGCTGCAAGGTACACATGCCCTTGAGAATATTGACTCCCAAGGTATAGAAAGAAATTATGCAGAGACCCTGCCAAGGATTGGACGCGCTTTCTTGAGCTGACTGTGAACCACGCTTTACTCACTCCACTGATTGTGTGTGTGAGTTGGTGCCTCTTGACCGGCATTCACGAGACATGTGTGACTTTGCAGCAGGGACGGACATGGCTGAAGGGGACGGAGAAGCCGGAGATTTTGGTGATGTGACGAAACAGCTGGAGCAGCAAACTCTGGAGGACAAAGAGCGAGAGGAAGACGGAGAAGAAGGTACTCCTCCTCGTCATAGCAACAGCATCCTCTCTCTCAGTCTTCAGCATCTCCCACAGCTGGCACAGGCGTTTAATTTTTAAACACTCGGAACTCACCAACCCTGCAATGTGGTATCAGTTTTATCCAGCGCTATAAATCAAGACATTTCAAGACATTTGAAAATACAACCATTTTAATGTGGGAAATGTTATGATATGGGAACGTTTTGTCATTGTGTTTCTTTGGTAAAAGCAATATTTTCCCTATCTTCATTTGACCTAATGTATTTCCACAGATGGAGATGAAGCAGAGAGCTCAACCTCCAAGAAGAAAAAGAGGAAGAAAAAGAAAAAAGGATGTAAGTCTTGTCATACATGTAAACTCAAACTTCAGCTATAGCCATTCGCCAATTGTACTCATTTACTGCATATTTATTGCTGTGCGTCACTTTAGGCAAATACGACTGGCTCACATGCAGGTTCAAACTAATTAGTGTCAAGAGAGATTCTCAGTTCAGGACGTGGAGGACAAACTCGCTGGACCTTTTACGTCAAGCGGCAAAATTAATGACAACACTCATTACCACTCTGACATCAGATCAGCCACTCAATAAAGCCCATTAAACTACAATTAACTACAAGTTTTCTCAAACTTTTCACCCCAAGCGATTACCCCTATAGGCCTCAACGAGATCACAGCTAAACTAACAGTACTTTTGCAGGACTGGACAAGCAAAAGAGTAAACCAGGGTCAAACTAGGACTGAAACAGCCAGGTACAACATCACAATTTATCCAGTGGACCAGCATTAACCTGAACTAAGACCCAACTAGGATTGGGTTCTAAATACACTGTATCTATATGGTGGTAACCAGGATTAAATAAAAACTTGGGGAGGGGGAGAATTATAATAATAAATGTGATAAAAAAGTCATGGATATATTGACTACCCTTCAACAAAGGAAAAGCTAAAATGGGAACACAACCTCCTTTTAATCAAACTAGAGTAGGAAGTGACAGGGGACGTATGTAGCTATACTATAGGAACCATAGAGAACCACAACTCTAAAGATCCAGATATTGTCTAGCTTAGTAGAAATGTTCAATCTCATAAATTAATGGAGAGTCTTTCACAGTTTTATGGATGCATTTTTTTCTGCTGATTTCATGTGCTTCTCCTTGTCTCTATCTGGGCCACAGCGAAGGGACAGACTGACCCTCCCTCAGTCCCTATTTGTGAGCTCTATCCCAGCGGAGACTTTCCAACTGGAGAGGAGTGTGAATACCCCCCATCAAAAGACGGGTACGTGACCTCTACCTGGACTCAAAGTAGCATTACATCATGGTTATTTATTTTGGGCTTTTTAGTAGCAGCTGTTCATGTCAGTGCAGCTCAATGGGACACTTTGTACTATTGTGTGTATTCCCATTCTGGGCCATTAATAAAGCTGTATCTAATTTAGGAACAACACTTTCAACACTTTATGTACCTGTGCAAGTTTCACATGTTGAGTAGCCAAAAATACGCTTTTGTTTTTAACAGTGTACAGTTTCTGATTAACATATTTCTATATCCTGTACATAGTGGCATTTACGATACAGTGTAAGTTTATCTCTGTTAATTGATCTTCTATCCTCACTAAATCAATATGCAAATACCTTTTCAAGTTCATTTAGTCATATCAAAGTAACAGCTCATTTTTCCTTCCGGCAGCTACATGTTGTAACCTTGTTGATAATGTCTGTTTAATGAGAAAATAATGAGTGGCCCTTCAATGTGCGCGTGTGTGCCCGACTCCCTCCAGGCGCAGTGCAGCGTGGCGGGCCACCAGCGAGGAGAAGCGTGCTCTGGACCGGGCCAACGAGGAGATGTGGTGCGATTTCAGGCAGGCTGCCGAGGCACACAGACAGGTCCGCGCCTACGTGAGGAGCTGGATCAAACCGGGCATGGCAATGATTGACATCTGGTGAGCACTGGCGTCTTTACTGCAGCGTATGGGCCAGTAGCAGCTTGCAAGAAGGAAGGGATGATTGGAGAAGATACTGAGCCTAAATTGTCAAAGAAAGAAGCACTGGATTGACACATGGAAACAAACCCCATCTACTGGCAAAGAACAACTCTCTTTTGAGTGATTGTATTGATCTTTATATACAAGTGTTATTAAAAATGTGCCAATCTCGTTCTTAACACAATGGTTCTCCCCCTTTTCCCTGACTTCTTTCTGTGGGTTGTCTTGTTTCGACAGTGAGAAGCTTGAGGATTGCTCCAGAAAACTGATCAAAGAAGACGGGCTGAGAGCTGGTCTGGCCTTCCCCACCGGGTGTTCCATAAACCACTGTGCTGCCCACTACACGCCCAACGCAGGGGACCCCACTGTGCTGCGCTACGATGATGTCTGCAAAATCGACTTTGGGACACACATAAATGGTAATAAAGAGCTTCGAAAAATGTTTCAGGTTTTATCTACAGACGAAGGGTCTAAACAAGAAGGACTGAAACTACAGCCTTTTCCATACAAAGACCAAAGCTTGGAAAACGTATCGCTCCAAGATTCAAGGTGTGGTTTAATAGGTGGACCAACCAGTCAGGGGCTTGCATGGTTTGTTTATATGAAATCAAATATGGCAGCTCTATGGACATCTACAGTAGCTGCAGAGCAAGGTCATGCAGCCCTGAGAGGACATTTTCCCTCACCTACAGATACACGGCTGTGATTGGACCACCCTAAAGCCGGACACTGGAAGTTTTTTTTTCCTTCTGCGTTCAAGAAAAAAGTAGGAGAGAGGCTGGCTCACGAAACGACAGTTCAGACGCTGATTAATGGGTACATTGCAGGCGTCTTTTGTCTTTCTAAAGCTGTATTCTCCCAATTCAGACATCCCGAGCGCTGGTTTCAGGTTGTGATTGAAGGTATTGTTCTTCCAGGTCGAATAATAGACTGTGCCTTCACCGTCACGTTCAACCCAAAGTACGACAGGCTGCTGGAGGCTGTGAGAGATGCCACCAACACAGGCATCAAGGTAATACACACTGCACTCTTACGTACAACGCTCTCATTACTCGTGCTTAAAACGTTTTGTTCACCATTGTTCCAAGAAATTAGTCTAATATCTTTCATGGTATTCTCCAAAGACTCTGTAGCTCTGTGTGAAACAAGTAGGCAATGAACATGATGTACCGGCAAATAATTATCTAATGGAGAAAAGACATGATGGAAGGAATTATTATTATTATTATAAATTATCTTTGCATATATGTACAGTGTACTCCAGTGAACCTAAGTCTGAGCAACGGCAGCATCACCAAACACCAACATACAGCATTTTTTAGTCCTTTGCGTTGATCTTGGAGTTTTGCTCTTGGCATTTTGAGCGTAATACAATGACATATCTGTACAGTGCGCAGGAATCGATGTGCGCCTGTGTGACGTGGGAGAAACAATTCAGGAGGTCATGGAGTCCTATGAAGTGGAGCTAGACGGAAAAACATATCAAGGTAAAGTGAGATCGTCCATCTTTGTCCTCGTGGAAGGTTCAAGGCCATTTTCTCATTGTTCTCGCGGTTTTACTGTTGTTGTTCTTTTGATTCTTTACAGTGAAGCCAATCAGGAATCTTAATGGCCACTCTATTGGGCCTTACAGGATACACTCAGGGAAAACGGTCCCTATTGTCAAGGGAGGAGAAGCCACCCGGATGGAGGTCAGTGCAGTTTTATGACAATTTTATTAAGAAAAGCTGGGGGGAGTTAAAATTCCTTTGTTCTTGAATATAAGTGACATATAGGAAGATGAACTATTCCATCATAGCCCATACAGTAGGGTTGTGACAGTTATGAAATGTTTACCTCTTTTAATGTCACATCTCACTTTCCAATAAGCAACATAAATTCTACCCATCACATACAATTTAAACCAAAGAAAAAAACAAGGGATTTTGTTCTGAGGGGCAAAATCTTTTCTACTTTTACTGTCATAGAAATTTGTGCAAGAGTCATGTTTGAGTAAAGAGTGAGTAAAGAATGATGTTTATAGTTTCACTTCCTTAGTGGACACCAACAGGAAGTGACATAGAAGAAGGTAATCAATTTTAAGCTGTTGCCGTGCCGACCATTTTAAGGGAAATGAGTCAAAATCCAAATAACTTTTCCACCCAGCATTTCTTCATTAAAATTGCTGTTTCACCGAAATAAAATTAAAATTATGCAACTGATGATCTTGCAACTGATTTTATCCATCTAAAAAAAATTAACTAGTGACCAAGTAATCACAAATGGTAATGGTAAATGGTCTCAACTTATATAGCGCTTTTCCACCTACATTAGGCACTCAAAGCGCTTTACAGCAAGGAACCTCTCACCCATTCATACACCAGTGTACGCAGACACTGGAGGCAAGGTGGGTGAAGTGTCTTGCCCAAGGACACAACGACAGCATGCACCTTCAGGAGGCGGGATGTTTGTATTATGTTTGTATTATCCTCATCAGGAGCACAGGGGTCAGTTTTATGAGTAGTGCGGAAAGCTGCCCCGTCGCGCTGCACCTAACAGCTTCTTTGCCACTCTCATCAGGACCTTAAGCACACCATTAAATGAATTACTGGCTACAACCATTTAAAAGTCCTGCCCCTAATTCTTCTGTAAGCGCAATAAATTGTCAGCCGCGGGAGTTAATTAAGAGTCGCCTGAGAAGCACGGCTGCACAGGCTTTCAAAAGGACAGAGGCTGAGCAGAAGAGAGCCGTGGTTTTCAAACACTGAAACACTCATCTTCCAGCTTTAGTTACTGTATCGTTTTCAAGGTAGCTGTCTTTGTTTTGTCCTGACTGCGAAACATTTCAGGTTATACCTGAAATGTTTGGCAATGTTTGGCATTTTTTCGTCCGTGCATCAATACAAACTCGAAAAGAAGAAGAAACAATTTAAATCACATAAGGCGTGAAATGCTTAGTGTAGCTTTAAGCAATTGCAAATACTTTTTATGTTAGTATTATTTCTGTTGTATTGGTTCAGACCTATTTTGTTCATCATAAAGGTGATTTGAACAGATATACCTGCTGTGTCGAGTCTTTATCACATTATAGTTCGAAGGCGCTGAGGAGTAACAGGGTAATGCGTATACTTGCTGATGAGGCAAGTTGTATGTTGTATTTTTAGATGAAGCGTCTTTGCATTACGGGCGCTATTACCTTGCTTTAGATGAGTGGAGTGGCAGCTGGGCGTGCCACGGGGGCTGCTAGCACTCTGACTGATTATGGAGGCAGAGAGAGAGGGTGTCGCAGCGTTATCAGCTAATCCCACCGGGGCCAGAATAACAGACATGCTCCGATAGAGATACAAAATACCAATGAAAGCCAGCCATTCACACCAGGGAGAGGGAGAAGTACACCAGTGTCCTTAATAGAGTACAGCAGAGCATGCCAGCGCCTTACATCTTAGGCTTTTTGTCAAATTTATGCTTTCTCCCTGGGGTAATTTTGTCCTCACACTCACTCAGTCCTTGATACTGTTTTCATAATCAGTTTATTACACAAAAGGGCAAAACAAAGTTGAATTCAGGTCTGGGTTAATTATCATGGATAGCTTGAACAGTAGACCATTGATTAGTTTGGTCCTGGATTTATCCTGGTTTACACTTGGGTTCAACTCGGTTTAGCCCAGCAGCATTTTTTTTAGTCCTGACCTGTTTCGAGCATACAGTATATATATATATATAATGTGTGTGGACCTACCTATAGCATTGCCCTCGTTTTAATGGTGGGGCAAGGCAGATTGAGGTGTACTTCAGTCAGTGTCCCTGGAAATTTAATTTGTCAAACCTTGGAGGAAAACCCGGTACAGCCCTGATTTGAGACCATGTTTAAAATAGCCTGCTTTACCCTCCTACTGTCCTTACCAGTACATGCTAAATTTATGACACAAATGTCCTGTATCTAGTTGCTTCTTTTTCTTGGTTCTCAGGAAAATGAAGCTTATGCCATTGAGACGTTTGGCAGCACAGGAAGAGGCGCGGTCCACGACGACATGGAGTGCTCTCACTACATGAAGAACTTCAACGTGGGACATGTGCCAATAAGGTTTGTGGTCATCACTATACATGACAACACCCATCGAGCCAGTTATTCTGACTGAGATAAGAGATAAGAAGAACTCTCATCTTGGAGTGTTGTAACCTAATTTAGTCATAATAAGTATTGCAAATGGAGGAATAGGAAGTGTGTATGTGTTTTCAGATCCAAGATCCAATTTTACTATTCACCAGAAAGTCTCTTGTAGAAGGCACAAAAATATATTTTTAAAATGGCTCGTTGTGTAGATTGCTTGTTTCATTCATGCCTTAGTTGAGGCCAAAATTATAGTTTGTTCCTGTTAGTTTTGATGTTTCTGAGCTGCATGTGACTGACTGCCCTCAACTATGCACAACACTTTGTTTCATTGTATCTTTTGGCAGGGCCGTAAATATGAAAGGGGCTAACTGGGCATTTGCTGAGAGGGCCCAATCTGAAGGGGGCCCCAGAAAATTCATTCTTTAACACCAATAAATAGACCGGCTAAAAGTATTATTTATGATCTAAAATGCACCAGAATGCAGGAAATCACATCTGAATTATACACATTTTTGTCCATGCAGCTCCTGGTGTGCTCGCCCACCCAAAGCATAAACTTGTTTTTGGCTTATAATTTTGTACGATTACGAGACAATATAACCAAGAAAAAGGCCACCCAGCTCAGGACCGACCGATGTCTCACTCCAAAGTTTGGTGAAAAGTTGACAGCCCTGCTTTTTAAATACTGTTCTGCCTCAGCATTGTGGGTTGAGGTCCTGGTTCCCTCAATTTGCTGAATGTCTCCACTCTTCACCCTCTTTCCATCCTGCGAGGTCCTGTCGAAAATATCTCTTGTGATTGCCTTTTCACACTTTTCTTGTTTCGCAGACTTCCAAGGGCTAAACATCTGCTAAACGTCATCAATGAGAACTTCGGGACGCTGGCGTTTTGCCGTCGCTGGCTGGACCGTTTGGGAGAGACCAAGTACCTCATGGCTCTGAAGAACCTGTGTGACCTGGGCATCGTGGACCCCTACCCCCCGCTGTGTGACATTAAGGGCAGCTACACGGCCCAATACGAGCACACCATCCTGCTCCGGCCCACGTGCAAAGAGGTGGTGAGCAGGGGAGACGACTACTAAAGCATGCAGCTACACACCAGCCAGGATGTCCAGCAATCTGATGAAAATATGCAACGTGGATTTTCAGTGCTTTTAAAAAGAAAATGGCTGATGTCAAACAGTTAAGCCCCAAATTATTCATACAGTTTGAATTTCTATTTTTTTTTACTCATTGAATTGATTAGACCTTTTTATATATATATTTCATTTATTTATTTATAACATAGAAATCAATAGTTTAATGCATTATCTGGACATTTGCTATACATTAATGCCCAGTTTATTAATAAATAAAGGTGTCTCATACTCTTTCAGATGGCGCAGGGCTAAACTTCATGCACGTCCTTCCGCTGTGGTTTTGTGGTCATTGTACAGAGCCATGGTAATACATTTGGGCTTAACTGTAGCTTCTTATTAGTGTTTTCTTATAGCTACAACATAAGGGCATATCTCTTTATTTCAACTTTTACATGTTGCTTAAAATATGCAAGTT
Organism: Proterorhinus semilunaris; assembly: GCA_021464625.1. Classification (NCBI taxonomy): domain Eukaryota; kingdom Metazoa; phylum Chordata; class Actinopteri; order Gobiiformes; family Gobiidae; genus Proterorhinus; species Proterorhinus semilunaris. Next base: position 20,912,306 of record CM038356.1, on the reverse strand, counting down.
GATGATAATATGCAAAAAAAAGGGTTTGTCGCAAAACCTTAGAATGCTACGCTTTATTGAAGAAAACAAGCTGCTATGAAATGTTTATATTTCTATATTTCTTTGGATTTGAGTTTAAAAAAATAAATTGTCATAAATCTGCACTTGCCTATTACTTGATTCAGAATTTTGTTTGTGACTTAACTCCAGGAGGCGCTACAAACGCATAAATAAGCAGCACCTGTCAGCCACACACAGGGAATACACAACTATTCTTCACTGCCCCGGATCAATGTATGCATCAGCTACATAATCGACATTCATTTAAATTAAAAGAATAGTGATGTTATTTATTCCATGATTTCAACACTGTTTTTGAAATATTTACAATACATCACATTGTTGGCCAAGTACATTCATGTAACAAAAAGTAACTCTTTATCCTTAAATAAATGTAACAAAAAAAATAAAAATCAAGTCTTTGGGGAGAGGACACCGGAGCGATGATGTCATAGATGGGGGATTCATAGTGTCTTGTCACTGGTTTATTTTCCAGTCACTAGGTCTTTTTCCGACTCCAAAATATCCCATAGACTGTTCACCATGATGTCAAGGCTTTAAGATAGAAAGCCAAAACAAGAAACATGGTCATGTGACCTCTTTTCTCACACCCACCAGTTTCACACAGGTTTTCTGAGAACAGAGCCAGGATGTAATAACGTATCATGACTATGATTAATTTTCAAAAGCATGTAAAGATATGGATAACACTGAAATCTTGACCTGATGAAGCATTAGCGGTACAGTAACAAACCATCATAAATTGGTACAAAATCTATCTCTGTTACTTTTCAGCATTTCCTTAGGGGAAACAAAAACACCAATTGTGTTAATGGACTGCAGGCAGTTTCACTCATAAAAATAACAAAATACAGACAGACAGACATAATTTATATTGTATTGAGTGGTGACTGAGTGCCTCATTACATTCTATTGAGGCTGTGCTTTGAAGCAGAACAGAGTGTTTCAGGTGAAGCTGCTGACTTTTTAAATAGTTTTTTGGAGTAACTTGTTCTGCGCAGTCCTCCACTCTTGGCCAAGGACATCGAACACAAGCACACTTCCACAGTTTGAAGATTCATCACCGATTTCAATGAGACAACAAGGTGCCTCCCAGCGTTTAGGCTCATCACCTTCAAAGTCCAAAACTAAAGCCAGGAAATATTACTCCAAATTGACGGAGCATTCCTTTCTTTTCATAAATAACATGCCTGAAGTGCAAAGGGATTTCGACTAGTCGGCAAGAGTCGACCTCATTTTAGAGAGTCGACTAGTCGTGTGTCTATCTCTTTCTCCCTCCTTTCCTCTCTCTGCTTAATGTCAAGGCGGAACCCCTTTTTACGTGTTTCGGTGGGACAACTACGATCTAACACTCTGGGACCGACAGCTTGTTTACTTCAGACCTTGGATTTACAAGGAAGATGAAAGGCCAGATGAGGCCAGGAGGAGAGCGAGACAAATGGAGGAGGAGAGAGGGGAGAGGACGCGGATCTGTTTGTTTCTGGAGGCATAGGTAAACACTGAGCGTTGCCTAAAAATTAAGTTAAAACCTAGGAAATGGTAATAAGCCACTATATTGTTTATTAACTAAGAAATATGCTGCAAAAACGGCTTACATGTGAACCTACATTACGGATTTGGACGTGAACATATTGTACTTGTTGTCAATTAGGCGTTATTCCTCCGCTGTTAATATGATGACGTCATCACACGACTAGTCGACTCTACGTCGACTTTCTTGACAATAAAGTCGACTTCTAAAAATCTGTAGTCGTTCATGCCCTAGTTTGGACCCACTATTCCGTAAGCGTACTTTCCAATGGTATGCTTTGGCACGAACATATTGCCCTTTTGTAACGTACACACTTCATCATGCTGATACCCCAGCTTTACTTTGTGTCACGCAAGATTGTCAAAATAGTTAAATCTTAGTTTGGAAACGGAGAATATTGCTGTAGTTCTTGTATCCAGACACGCACGGTGTCTTCTTGGATCAGTCCAAAGTATCGGGAATACCATCCGATGTAAATCCTGCACCAAATCAACGCGAATCACTACACACCAGGAGGTAGATGATTTCAGTTTAGACAAGTTGCAATATCTGTATTTGTTGGCCACAGTCTTTTCTGATCATGTGCGTCATTTTTTGTGCCAAACTTGTTTTCCACTGTTTTACAAAACTTTTCATGTTAATTACGAGGCGACCAGTCCTGCGATCCTCGTGTCCAGCAACTAAATAATCCAATCCTGTGTGGGGGGAACAAAAAAAAACATAGTAATGAGAATTTTCTCAAAAGCATCAGTCTATAAAATCCACCTGATTAAACAACTATAAATGAGCCTTAGGATACTGCATGGTAATGCCAAGCTTCAATGAGCTTCTCTGCAAATGATTATTGCAAAGAGTGAGTCCCATAAAAGAGAGGTGGCTCTAATCTTCAGGCTGTAAATGTCCAATTTAAATGAGCGATCGCGGGACACTGGCACATGTCCAAATGGTTTAGGCTTCAGGAGAAAAGACCAGCTATTCAGCACAAAACCTCCGCACTATTAAGTGCCGGAGGAGTTTAGAGCAGCCCAACAGTATATTCAAGTAAGAGTATAGTGTAAATGTAAATGTAAAGGCAGCCATCAAAATAATCATATTGTAGTTGTAGTAAACATTTACCCATTTTGAACAATAAATAGTTCTACAGAATTCATTATAACTTGAAATATATCTAACATAAATGACTTTCTAACCACCACAGTGTGTTTTGGTGCAGTGTACCTGGATTGAGGATGGGACAGGTGCAGCCCTGAATAGTCCAGGATTCAGGGTAAAGGATGACGCTGCCTCGCAGGATCTTCAGACCCGGTTTGCTGAAGAGGACTTTCCTAATCTTCACCTCCACCTCGGCATGGGAGCCCTTGTCGTGGGCAGCCATTACTTTCGCCATCAGGACTACATGAAGCAAAAAGAAACGCCATCTTATTTAGTGTTTTTAACTCAATATTCTTCAAAACATTTCCTGAGCAATGTGGTAAGGCTTTCTACTTCTTATTTATAAACATATTAAAAGTCCTATGTAATGAATTATTCAGGAGTTTCGTGTTTTAAAGCAAGATATTTTTAGTATTAAAGGCAATTTGAGCCGGAAAAAAAAACGAAAAAAGGAAAACACCACCTTGTGACATCAGCAGGTGGGGGAAAATTATCTTTTAGGATTACTAAAACATGTTTGAATGAAACAAAATACAAATCCCAGTATGTTTTCCATGAGGGAATAAGAATGTAACGTGGTAAAACAGGTGAAAAGGTGAGATTTGGGAGAATATAATCCCTTTTACTAAGAATGAACATTTCAAAATTGTTTTACTAAATGATGATTGTGACCAAAGTGCATCTCGCTTCACTCACCATAGTCATACTCCGCAGCACAGAAAAGCTTGGGGTTACTGAGCGTCGCCTCCACACATTCACACTTCTCTGTCAAAACAAGACACATCTTTACTGCACACATTACTCTTCTCTTTCTGTGCCTCACTGCGTTGGCCTTTTGAATGGATGACTGTAGTCTTTTGTGCGGCTGATTGTGATAGATGCGCTGTGGCCCGTGGCGTACCGGAGTGGTGCAGTGCAGAGAACAGCTCCTCCAGCCTGAAGAGTGCCGCCTCACTGTTGTTGCTGCTGTGGCCAGGGGCTACGAGCGGGACCCCCGCGTCTGAGCTGCAGAGGTTACACCAGCGTTACAGGGAGGGTCAAGCGCTCAGTTCAGTGATGCAATTTGTATGGTTGCAATAAGCAAATCGCTAAACCTATACGTTATTCAGACCAGCTTCAATAAGAAAAGATTAGGAACGACTGATTTGGACAATATCCTTTGCAAGCGAGATACTGTATCTTGTCTCCGTGGTCCTTATTGTAATTAGAATCATATAAACATATAAGTATATACTATATTTCAGTCTTCTCTTAAATTATGCTTCTGGATGCGATCATGTGCACAATAAAGTAAGTCTTGATTATGAAACATAAATTACAAATCTCAATGTAATACTTGACATATAGTATCTACATTATGAACTGGAAGGAGCGTTTTATTTAAAGTTGTTTTCAAATATACCGGTAAATCTAATACCGTTAGTTGAGAACATGGTTTAGTGCATTTGCTGACTACCGTCTCCTAAAGTCAGAAGTCTAATAAACATAAATATAAATAAATGTATATGCAATACGGTGGCACTGACCCAGAAAGACAGTCTCCTGTGTAGGGGTCGCAGTCCCCAGTGCAGTCACACGGACGGCAGCCATATTGTCCGAGGCCCCAGTATCCCATCATGCATCTGTCACACTGAGGGCCGGACACTCCAGGTTTGCAGGTGCACCCCCCGCTGCTGGGGTGACACGCTGGACCTCCCGCGGAGTCAGTGCCCAGAGGGTGGCACAGACACGCTGTAATGAAGAGCGGTGACAGAACAATAGGGCTCAATGTTACCTCAAATACCCACAACACTGGATCAACGAGGTAAGCAAGAAGAGCACAGCTGTATAAACTCATAAACACTAGACTGGGCTAAGACTAAGGAATTATAAGTGCATTTTTACAGAACCTCACAAGTAACTGTAGTACATGTTTAAGTCGTGTGATGCTGTGAAATACATGAGTAGTAGATCTATTAGAGTATATTGATATTAAACAAGTAGCAGTAGTAGGAAGTAGAAGTACTTGTGATTTCTGGTGCTGTAGTAATCATGGATTAAATTTGTTTAATCTGCTGTGGCTGCTTATATCAAACAACAAGCTAAAGTTATGCACCACGTCGTCCTCAGTAAAAACAAACCATAAATCACTGCTTCTTTGTTCTGTCCCGACCTAATGTCCCAAATCCTCATGACAGATTACTCTTGTAGCCTGCCTTCATTTGTTTCCAAAAACGTCATGTTTGTTCTTAAAAATGCTCCAGCGTGCTGTGAAGGCGAAAGGGCAGGAATGTGAAAAATGTGCATTCATGAACCATAGGAAATTCCATCATTGTTTTCAATTACGTTCGTGTTTCAAGGCAACCCCCATCATTCCTGTGGCACTGCGGTCTGGAGTCATGTAACTCTCTTATCAGTGCTGTATCAGAGAAGCTCAAGGCAAACATCAAATATACATTACTGACTCGAAAATCAAAGGCTGTAGATACTGGCCTTCATTCAAAAAATGTTTTACCAAACGCAAAAAAAAAAATGAGAAAGGGGCTCTTGTGTAATTAACTTGAATACTAGATAATTGTTTGGTCCTGCCAATAATGGGCTACAGTATAGGATCTACCCCACTTAAGGCCTGTAGTTGGACAGGCTCCAGTCAACCTTAACCTTGAATAAGTGGAGAAAATGTAATTAATGGTAAAAATGTATATTTGTTTGAGTAAAAGGAAAGGCAGAGGTTTTTGATCCTTATCACTTTGTTACTAAATGTTGTGTTGCTCCAATCTTACGTTTGCAAGAATCCGGGGCAGTTCTTAATAATGTTGAATCCCTGTAGTAACCCCTCTTGCATATCTGACAGTGACGCCCCCCTGTGTTGTGGAGGCAGTTGTCGCACACGCCGCCACTTCTCCGACCCGACGCCAGCCACAGCACGCGGTCCAGATGACAGCTCTGAGCATGGCCATTACACTTGCACTCTGTGATCACACACAAGACATCGAATTTCTATCATACTTTAGTTCTTTGGCGAAACATCATACCAAATCACTAAATCACTACTAAATTGATATACCTGAAACTGAAGAACTGATGGTTAATGGTAATAAGACAAAATCAGAGGGGGGTGGGGGTGTGTGTTCTATATTTAGGGACGCCCTATCTTGCCACAAACTTTCATTTGGGGAGTTTTCATTGTTTGAGTATATCTCATTTAGGATGGAGATACAACAATCTGCCATACTCTATTTTGCTATTTATAAACCACCCCAAAATTGTTCTTTTATGATGATTGTATTGGATTGGTTTCAATCGCGGCCATAGAATTTGACTCCTTGATTATTACGGGAGATCTGCATGTTCATGTGGATGTGCTAAATGACCGGCACACAAATTAACTTAATGCTGTCCTTGAAACATTTGGTTTAACTCAGCATGTGTCCGAGCCCACCCATAACAGAGGACACACACTGGACATCCTTATTACAAAAGGTGTTACCTTTTCTAAGGTGAATGTTGTGGATGTTGCATTAACTGATAATGTTTGTGTTTTCTTTGAACCTTCTGTTGTTCCCAAGCCAGCAGTTGGGTCTGCAGTGGTTCAGAAAAGATTCATAAATGACAAAACAAGGTCACACAAGGTCACACATTACATTTGAAGACTCTCCCTGTTCCGATGTTGATAATTTGTTGAGCTCTTATACGTCAGGTGTTTTAAATGTCTTGGACTCTATAGCCCCTGTTAAGGTAAAAGGGTTAAAAATAAGCAAAAGGCCCCATGGAGAAATGAAGATTCGGTCAAGGCATTTAAAAGGGAGTGCCGGAGAGCCGAACGAACATGGCGCAAGTCAAAGCTCCAGGTTCATTATGAAATTTACAAAGTTACACATGTTCAACCAGACTTTGCGTAGAACAAGAGAAAAGTATTTCTCTGTAATCATTTCAAATTGCCACGGTAATTCTCGTGTTCTGTTTGCCACGGTTAGCAGACTCACAAACCCTCCAGCTTCGTTGCCCCAAGAATTAATTTCTATAATGAAGTGCAATGCGTTTGAAAAATGTTTTAGTGACAAGGCTTTCAGTTGTTCAATACAAATGGTAACACTGCAACCAGTATTAGAACGAACTAGAGCTGACACAGTTTACACCGGTCACTAATGACATAGTGGAGAACATTATCTCTGGTCTGAGCTCAAGTACATGCTGCCTGGATTAACTACCAACTAGATTCTTAAAGTCTGTGCTGAGCAGTTTATCACAACAACTCGCACGTTTAGTTAACACCTCACTCCAGACTGGAGCTTTTCCAAAGGCCCTAAAAACAGCTGCCACTGCTGAAGAAGAGTGGTCTTGATGCGACAGAAATAAATAATTATCGAAGAAAACAACGACATCATTGAGCCACATTGTCCAATCAGAGAACATCATTGTGTGACCTTTGTCTCTCCTTGGAGGACCCTATAAGAGCTGCGGAAATCATTGTGACAGCAGCACAGAGTAGTCAGAACTTTGTTTGTGTCTGTATAGTGCTCCTCTGAGTGTTCCTCAGAGTATTTGTAATATTAAACTACTCAAATGGAGATCTGTCTGTTGTTGAATGTTAGGTTCTTACCTGCGTAACTTTAATTATAACAAGAGCCTTGGCAAAGAGCACAACAGTAGTACGGTAATTTTGTTGTACAGTTGATGTATAATGACAAATAAAGCCCCTTTACCTTTACCTTTTAATAGAGGACGCGGATTGCTGGGATTGAACATCCCTCCCTTTTTCAGTGCGCAAATACTATCAATGGACAATGAAGGCAAGTTCTCTACCGTTGATTTGAATGATTTGGTGATGTCTCATTGCCGTTAACTATAATTAAACCTTTAACCCTGTAATTCTGCTTAACTTTACTACTCACTTAGATCAATGTGGGGAGAGAGGAGTATTTATGAAGGAGCAGTTGTAGGCCTTACATCAATAACCTGAAGGTGATGTGCGATTTAAGGAGCTGGTCTGCTTTTATAGATGGGCCTACAATGTGTGTGTTCGGCCCATCACTCACTCTGGCACTCTTGTGGGGTCCCAGTGATGCCGTTGGCCGCCTGCCACGGCCGGTCGTTGTAAAGAGGAGCGCAGCGCTGGCAGTGGTCACCAGCCGTGTTGTGGCGACAGACGCACTTCCCGTGGACCTCCAAGACAAACAGAGCAGATGTGAAGAGTGCACCAAGACATACAGATACATCGATATCTATTGTTAGTATGAGTCTTAAGAATACTTTATAAAGAGAGAGATGAGTATCGGAACAATGTCAACATACTTTATGAAAAGACCATAGAAAGTCTGTAAGCTAACAGTAGACAAAACCCACCCAGCCTGGGAATCAAACCCACATAAAGCACAAAGTATTGTATCTTCTGATTGAAACATCAACCTTATACATAAACAGGGACACATGCTTCAAACTGTGTTGAAATTGCTGATATTAAAACACAGCCGCTCCATTTGCAGTAAAGAGCCTTGCATAATAGAGTTTGTGGGTTGTTATGGCATTATAGTAAAAACCATAATTATTGTTTCCACATCTTTGAGCCTTGTAAAGGCAGGTAAAGCAGTTTGGAGTAACATCAAACTCCTGCCCGCTGTTATGGTATATTTACACCCAATATTTCCACAAAACAATCACCAAATCTCTACAGAAAAGGCACCATTGTTGAGAAGATTTCTATATTTATTCTTACCATGTTGTGCGTCTTCTTCTGGTGGCCGCTGACTGGGACGCAGTGGTCCGCATGCCCATTGCAGAGACAGCTTCCTTTCACAATAAAATCATAGATTGCGTAATGGTTGGTGGGTAGCGCTCCGGAGTGTTTGGCCTCACAGGGACAGGGCTGTCGCTGTAAGAGCCGCACCCTCAAGTTGGTCACCATCAGCTGCTCCTGGGCATCGGGTCCGTAAGGGTCCAGTGTACTCCCGGGGGACAGGGCACGGTAGATCACCTTTGGATCAGAGGAGGAGAAATTACGTTTGGTTAGACTTGTTATAAGCACTTGAAAAAAACAACAACAACAGAAAATCGTAAATCAGTTACTCTCAAACCATCAGCTTGGATATCTTGATTTTCTCTCCTTGGTTGTTAAGCATTATCATTTCATTGTCAGTGAATAATATGCTGTAATAATGTATGGAAAAGGCAGGCAGTGAACCATGCTAAAAAGTTATAAAGCAGCACAGCATCATTAGGTATTTAAACATGTGTAAAGAACAAACTACTGCTGGCAGAAGAGGGTCAAAAAAGGAAATTTAGCAATAACATATGACGTAAACATCATTGTGGAGGAATTTTAGGAATACCGACTTATTGGCTTTAAATAAAAGACACATCTGGTTTTGCTCAAAGGGCTGAAGGAAAATTAACTCAGATCCAAAGAAAACATGACGTGCTTATCTGAGTTCTTATGTCGAATATTTGAAATGTTATGTTGTGCGACGAGCTGCATGTATGGACATAGCCATTTGTTTTATTTATTTTATTTATTGGTTTATTTGGTCAGGATAGTGCATGTTAATGAACATACATGGGTCTCATGCATGTAAACAAGCCACACCGGATTGTAGCCTAATTTCCATCCGTTGTCCCCCATCCGCACTCTCAAACACACTCACATTCATCCTGGCCTATTGTACATGTTTTTTATTAACACAAGGAAAGTACAGTTTCAAAGGACAGACATGTGCAGTTTTTGCTGCATAGAACCACTTTAATTCCGATATATACTCAAGTCTAGTGCAAGTACAAAGTTAAAGTAGCGTGTTCTCACAAATTGAATGGTTATCCAACAACATGAGAATTATTGTTACTTCTACAATTACTATACCTTCTGCCTCTCAAACCACTGCTTTCCCTGCTGCTATTATCAAGGTGACTTACTATTCTTACAACTGGTGTAGTAAAGTTGTGGTCATGTTTGATCATTGCCATAGTTTAGTTTAGTTTAGTTTCTTTATTTGAGCAAACATAGCTTGCATGGCTACATCCCTACACCGTTAAAAAAAAACTCAAAAGGAGTAGGCCGAAGCAAGAAAGCTTATAAGTGCCTATCCCCTATTCAAAGTAATTACTTACATGCATTTTAGATTAATTCAGGAAAAACAAAACATAATTATAAGTCCTTTCAAGAGAAAAGGCCCATCCTAGCACTAAGAATATATATATACGGATTGGAATATGTTCAAGTAGGCTGCCATTCACAACAATATCACTGATCTCCAGGAGTATACAGAGACGGTCACTGCCTACATTACCAAGTGCACTGAGGATGTTACAGACTCTAAGACCATCATTATCAGGTCCAACCAGAAACCTTGGATTACAGGTGAAGTCCTCAGGCTCATGAGGGTCCGGAATGCTGCCTTCAAATCTGGTGACAAGGAGAAACTGCAGACAGCTAGGGCCAACCTGTCCCACGGCATCAAAAAAGCCAAGAATCAGTACTCCAAAAAGATAACTGATCACTTCAGAGACAGCAGAGACACTTGGAGTCTGTGGGAGGGGATAAAGACCATCACAGACTATAAACCTCCTCGACAAACTTGTGACAGTGACACCTCTCTGTTGAACGCTCTAAATGAATTCTTTGCTCGCTACGAGGCACTCGACAGAACCCCGGCACAAAAGTCAACACCCCCTCCTGAAGACTGAAAGGTTGCGCTGATGAACTCACTGAAGTCTTCACAGACATTTTTAACACATCTCTGCAGCAGGCTGTGGTCCCAATGAGCCTCAAAGCAACCACCAAAGAAGTCACCGCCCTCCTGCTTTAATAACTACCGCCCAGTAGCACTCACTCCAGTTCTTATGAAGTGCTTCGAGCGGCTCGTCATGGAACACATCAAGTCTGTTCTCCCTCCCACCCTGGACCCAGACCAGTTTGCTTACCGGTCCAATCGCTCAACTGAACTGGCTCCACCAGGTCCATCTCTCGCCTGCCCTCGTTCTTTTTTGTTTAATAGTGACCAGTGGAAACAGGCTGTTACAGCATTGTTGTTATCTTTTGCTTGTTAATTTCTCTCAAGTTCCTTTAATTCATAACAACTTAAACTTAGGGGTTGGTGACATTGGTTCTATCAGCAATGATGTGGTTAAACAGATTCACAGTAATACAAAATTACTTGTAGATAGTAAGAACAAGGTCACATGTCTTTAGCATATTTCTCAAACACACTTCTCTTATACTGTTTTTTGAATTGATGTAGACTATCAGTGCCTTGTAAGGCCTGTTTCACGCCGACCACAGAGCCGAGCGCCCTTTGCGGCCGAACTACCTTGCGGCGAGCGGCATGTATTCAGACTGCCACGGAGCGGGGCAAAGCGCCTAGAGTAGTATTGGACTCAAAACAACTCCTCGTGGATCATTCTAAAGCAGCACTATTAATTATAAGATAGGAATACAACTGATATGTCTCCTTAAAGTGCAAAACGTGTGTTAATTGCATATGAAAAAAAAATTCTAAATGTATTAGTACCTGGAAAATGATGTTATTAATACGCCTAAAGTTATATTTCCTTATGTATTCCAAGTACAAGATTGGATAGACGTGAAATTGCTCTATAAAAGTGATTTTTGCACATTTAAAACCATTACATCTAATACAATTATTAAAAAGAAAAGAGAAAGGCCCGGCATAAAGTTATAGTTCATTGTGATTACATATTACAGTCACCTTATATTTAATCACAATAAACTACCGTCCCTGGATCTCGCGAATGGTCGGTGGTCTCTGACTAGTTGGCCACCCCTACACTAGATTATTCCACAGATTTACGGCTCTCCCGGTGATACAATGACTTTTTAGGGTAGAATAAATACATTGTACTTTCAGATTATGAGTACCCCTTAGATCGTATCTTCCCTCTCTTTTACCAAACATTTGTTGTATATTGCTAGGGAGCTGGCTGTTTACTGCTTTATATATCTGTAACAAAGGTTTATATTTTATAAGGTCATCAAGTTTCATGGTGTTAGATTTTAAGAACAGTATTTTGTACGGTCCCTATATCCGACATTGTGAACAATTCTAGCGTTCTTTTGCAGTCTATATAAAACCCGTAAATGACTATTGAAGGTATTTCCCCAGACCTCAGAGCAATAATTTATGTACGGTAGGATTAAGGAACAGTACAGGATGAAGAGAGCCTTGTGGTCCAGAAAAAATATACACTTGCCCATTATGGCCATATTTTTCGCAATTTTCCCACGAATGTTATCTATTTGTGGTCTCCAGCTAACCTTATGACTGAAGATCACACCCAGAAATGTATATCACTATTCCGTTTACCAAATAAAATTTGGTAACATTTTTGTTTTCAATATGTTCAGCGATAATGTATTTATATTAAACCATTAACCATTCATATTAACATTGAAACCTAAAAGCTACAACTACTTTGACCAAAGAAGGTATTTTCCCTCTGAATTTTACCCAGTACTTTGTGGAGGCACATTCTTTTGTCATTTTGAGTGTAAAGTTTGTGCAGTAGTACAAAACCATTTGCAGCTACTACCACAACGGTTTTACATGTGTCAAGCTCCTTTGACAAACTATACAGCAATAGATCTAGGAAAATAAACAACAATTCAATCAAAGATGACTGTACTTGTGGGTGTTAAGCAACAAAGAGACACATTAAAAAAGATTGCTGAGTTACACAAGCGCCCTGTGTCAATATGTATAATGGCACATACTGATGTAAATCCCTATAATTATGAGATCAGTCAAAGCCATAGTCATTCAACCTGGGTCTACAACACAAGGCTGTGGCATGCAGTACTCGATATGATTGTTCAGTAACTGTCTGTTCATTCAAAAGAGAAAGCAGAGCAGCTTGGAAAGTCACACAGGTCTGAATAAACTAGACAAGCCTTTGAAAGAAGCAATGATTTACTAAAGTCATATAAATAGTTGCAAATATTTGCATCCAAAATCTCAGTTTGTTTAATTCATAAAACACACGATATAGTGTTTATAGAGAACACGCACTGCCAGACCAAATCACAAAATCTTGAGAAAAGATGTTGCTTTGTCGGGTGATCTGATTTCCAAGGCAACATCACCATCGGACAGCAGCTCAGATTGTTGTCTGTTGCCCCTCCAGCCGTATGTTTTTGGATATAACCACTAGATGTCACTAAAGCGCACATAGTCCCGAATTAAGATAATGGCGCTATTATTTCAACTCACCTCTCCCCTGGTGCACGGGAAGGCCCCTGAGTACTTCGAGGTGCAGCTGGTCCCATTGTTGTCCCCCGCTGGCCGCCCATCTGTCAGTCCAAACGTCCCCTCGCAGTTTTTGGCAAAGTATCTGAGCGTCCTCCAAGTCTTGCCATAGTCCTGGGAGCGCTCCAGGATCATGGCGGCGGGACGGGGGGAGCGAAACACCAGGATGAGGTGCGTGAACAAAAACGCCGTCTCCAAGTCCAACCGCAGAGTCTCTTCCCGCGCCCCCTCCGCGGACTGCCACCAGGTGTGAGGGAAGCGGAACGACGAGTCGCTCATGGCCGAGGCGGGGTGCGCTTGTCCCGGGATGGCGGCGTTGCACTTGCCGCACTTCGGGGTAGCGCAGAACGCCTTGGGGGAGATTATCGTTTGTTTGAAGGAGCAGTAAGAATCAGAAGAGTTGGAGCCGCAGACGGATAGAGTGGTGAGAAGTCTGCCCACGGCCAGGTTACCCATGCGCGGGTTGCAGGCGCGCCCGGAGCAGCGGGTATCCACAGGTGGACCCCTGGACTCGGACAGAGCTGGAGGGAGCGCATGGTTTTTAAAGCCGTACCAAAGTGACTTCTTCCACATGATCACGTATAAAGAAAAGAAAATAGGAAAACAATGTGCAAGCGTAACTTACCTGCAAGACAACAGGGGAATGCGCAAATCCACATTAAAAGTCTCATGTCGATGCTGTCAGTCGTCTGCTCTAAAGAAGCAATAACTAGTAGCAAATACAAAAGCATCCGGATGGCAATGATCTAAATCCCAGCTGCCCCGGTGATAAACTGGCTTGACAAACTGAACAGCCCCATCCTAATACGACGCTCCACGGTCGTTATCCCTAATGTACTCCATCCCACTGGCTCGGGTCTCAGGCACAGACGGCCCATTGACATTTGGAGCATAGACCTCAGCCCCGCCTCGTTAGGATTTCTCTCAGACACCACGCACGCGCATTGTGCGTACAGTTTCAGGGATGCGTCTATAGTGGTAGTATGATGGCATTCATTTCTTGTGTGTGCTATTCTCAAACGCACCAATAAAAACAATGTTTACATAAATCTTTGACTTATAAGTCATAAAGTTAGTCTGTATGCCTCTTTCAATATATTGTAATAATGAAGTATGAATCCCCTTGTAATCAGCCATTCCTGTGTTTCATTATCCTATATACCGTAGGCTATGTTGGTCAATAGTATTGTATTTGGAGCAAGTGAATGGAAATGAAAGCCAGGTGTTTGTAACTTTAACCATCGTCAACCTTCACCTGCTCTTCAGACCCTCACCTGAAGGCCATGGCACTCTGGACCAATAACCTTAACCCAACAACCTTACGTGCCTCGGCAATGACCTCATGTCAAAAAGAGACATTTTCAAGAACCAAGACCCTTTTCTGTGAAATCCTCCCTGTCATTAGTCTGAGATTTATCATGGCCATTTGACTCCATAAAACCTGTTAAACTGTCTTGGAAGAAGATTGACGAGAGACAGAACTACAACGAGTAACATGACCAGTTAATTTGTTTTTCTATATACAATATTGGGGGATTGATCAGGAATAAACCAGGATTAGAAAGATTGTGCGAGCCACCTGGGCCACAGTACCATGTAAAAGCTTTGGTGAGGCACATATCCAGAGTCACTGTGTTTTAGGGATTTTATACCCTTCTGTACACCAACAAAACATATTTTATCCACTCAAAGAATAAGATAATTATTTATAGACTTTATCTTTACATAAAAAATATTCATCTTCAAGGTCTATTGCCATTGCAAAGTAAGCAATAGTAATAAACAATGGATTGCCTTGAGGTCTGTGTTCTTTGATTACTTTGAGTAATGTTGGCCTCTAAAATCTACCTACTATGTAAAACATAGTACATCTTAAAACAGAGATCAGTACAGTAGAGTAATAATTTCTCATGGTTACAATTGTCGTTTAGACTTGTAAGAAGTAAACCGAGGAAAACCAGCCTCTCTTTTTCTCCCTTAAGGCCTTGACAGTTAAGGACATTCCTGAAATACTGCGACACTGATGGTCTCCTCTCTTACCAGGGCAGTGAGTTCATGTCTGTGTGCTTTCATATTTGTAATGGCTTATTTTGGTTGTCTCCAGAGGGTCTTACGAGGGCAAGGGTGACGCACCTTGAGCTTGTGTCTCTGTGCATCCCTCAAATAGCTCTCGATCTTCAAATCCCGGGAGGAACAACGGAAAATGCAGCAAGAAGGATGTCTAATCTTCAGCAGTCTGTGGAATATTCCCATTGGAGGATGAAAGCCCTGTGCATAACAGACATGTTAGTCCCACATAGTGACAGGCTATTTGCAAACTGTTTGAAGTATCATGAGAATTTTGTTCTTGAGTGGTGCTTCCATGTCAAACTATCTTATGACAAAGCGGCTCACCTATAGGTACACTTTTTGTCTCATAGGGAATCGTATCCATTTACCCATCTACATAAAAGAATAACTGTCACAAAGTGTAGCATCTTCTCCGTTTCAACATTTTAACCAAGGCGAAATCATTATCTCAATATTGTGTCCAAAAGCGGTGATGTATGTGTTTTTGGTCAGTAGAAAGGACTTTTAGCAAAAAGACAAATATGGTTTTAATGAACGTAATTAAAAGAAAAGGACTACTATGGTTTGTGGATTTTCTTTAGCATCAAATAATGATCAGGTTCAAGACGGCAACCCTCCACCTAAGATTATATATTATGAATCAAATTCTACCAAGAAAAACGGGGTAAACATGCAAAAAGGCAAAGTCTGGGACGTTTATTATTGTAGTCTGACTGCATCTTTTATCTTTAACCAGCGGTGTGCCAACCATGTGCTAATACGTATGAGATGCCGTGGGAAGAAACTATACCTTTGGCTTTGAGTAAGTTTTGCTAATCAATATGACATAAAAATCACTGAACCTCCACTGCTGCTGACTGGTTATATTTCCAGACTGTAAAAGGCTGTCCCGTCTTCATCCTGCCATCTCCAGCTCATCGAACCATCCCGGCCCTCAGTAATCTGTCTACTCCCCTGTAAAAGTCAAACAAAAAACAAGACATGCTCATGGCAAAATACTGCAAAAGGGTTGCCTTCAGGGACCTCGTGCACACACCCACGAACGCTGCTTTCACTGACGATGTTTATCACTGCTGTCTGTCTGCCGGAGTATAGCCATAACAAAACACCACTGACCTTTATCTAAGAATCAGCACCTGTGTTGGAAATATGCGACTCATCCAGTGATGTAACTGTTTCACAATCTCTGAAATCTTTACATAGAAAAAACGAACGCACCACTAATTATGTATATAGCAATACATTTCTTCATCTTGCAATCTTTTCTTTCATTGTTCAGAGATTGGAAATAAGTAACCTATACACATGCAAGGAGAAACCACTGCATCATAACCATGAAGCTGTTTAAGCTCAGTGCCCTCACTTTGTTGTTATTCAAGATGTTAGCAAAATAAAATAAATGTATCTAATTATTATATTTTGAAATCATCTTATTTTCCTGTCAAATCAGAATCATAAGATGATTGAGTCGGGAAAAAAAAAATAGATTTCCATGATAGCTAAAAATGTCTTCATGTGGCTTGGGTTTATAACTATAAAGATCATGTGTTTTCAAATAATTGAAAAAGACACCCTTTAAAAAAAATAAAAAAATACAAAGACGACTTAACAGCACCAATAACTAGGCTTCAATCAAATCAATCGCTCTTGGAACACAAATTTCCCAAAATTTCCCAAAGCCTTAAAAACAGTAATTGTGATTCCAATCCATAAAACAAGCGATAAGCAAGATATCAGTAACCACAGACCTATCAGTATTCTCGGTCGTGTCCAAGGCACTTGAAAAGGAGCACCTTGAGACTGAAGACCTTCTACACCCAATGCAGTTTGGGTTCAAGACCAACAGAAAAAGCTTGTTGCCTCCTCCTGGAAACCATTAAAACCAACTTGGATAAAGGAGAAGCAAACCTTTTAGATCTGTGCAAGGCCTTTGACACGGTTACTCATCCTTTTCTTCGGTCCAAATTAACAAAATATCGACTGTCCATTAATATCCTGAGCTGGCTAAAACCCTATTTATCCGATAATTCTCAGTGTGTGCCAATCAATACTGCCATTTCTTCAACTGCTGCCATTAACCACGGTCTTCCCCAAGGGACTAATCTGGGCCCTTAGCTCTCCTCTCCTTATATAAACGATTTGCCATCTGTGATACAGGAAGATATTTATATTCAGATGTATGCAGATGACACAGTCACTTATACATGGGGGAGAGATCCTGAACAGGTAGCCTCTAAACTCACTGAGAATATGGAAAAAGTATCAACGTGGTTAAAGGAGTCATGCCTAACTCTAAACATAAGGAAAACTGCAACCATGTATTTCAGTAACAAAAGCAAAAAGTGTACTAACCCCAGTCTGTGTTAACGGGGAACCTATTCAAAAATGTGAGTATAAATATCTGGGTGTCACATTCAATCCCACACTCACTTTTAAAAACATATTAAACAAATGTACCAGAACCTTAAATTTAATATTGCTACGTTTAAATGCATTAGCAACTCACTGACCCTTTAGGCAGCTAAAGCCTATTTTAATGCCATGATCACGTCCTGATTTGATTATTGTAGAACGTGCTGGTCCCAGGCCAATGAAACCACCTTAAGGCCTTCGGAAACCGTTCACAAACAGGCTATGAAAAATTCTGGACAGGTGAACAAGGCAGCATCATCACTGTCATGTTTTGGAAAAATACATTTATCGACTCATACATGGCACTGCACCTGCTCCTTTGAAGAGATTTGTCCAGTTGACATCTCAAGTGACAAATAGAGCTACATGCTCCTCCTCTAGAGGACAGTGTAGCATTGAAGAGTGGAATAAGCTCCCAACTGAATTTAAAAAATCAAACAAATTACAGTACTTTTACTCATGATCTAAAAAAGTGGCTGCTGAGCCGTCATACCTGTTAGCACTGACATTGGGACGTTCTCCTGTTTCTATATTATATAGAAATTTTTTGATTTGTACATTTATGGCCTTTAAGGGGCAGTAATCCTAACATAATTTAATGTGTTTTAATATGTGTTTAGGGAATAAGAAAGGACCGATGCAAAGAGAAATGCAGTGAATGGTGTTGTGTGAGGTTGATGGCCGGTTGTTGTAAAACTGACTCTAGGATGTGTCTGTAAGTGGGTTTAATGCTGGGGTAAGTTAAGAGCACTGTGCTATTGTTGTTGTTCTGTTTATTATAGAATGTGCATTGTTAATGTATTTTGTATCTAGCGACTATGGAGCTATTTAGCTATAATCTGGTGTAGTACATCTGTCTCTATAAGCTTAATGTCTCTGTACATTGTCCCTTAAATAAAGATTCAAGTAAGTAATTACTTTAATACTTAAAGATTCAAGTAAGTAATTAGAATGTATTAATTATAGGCCTATCCGGGTTTGTGACGTAACAGCCACACACCTCTGAGGCTTTATTGTTATTGGAATAATGAGAGAATATTGCCATCTTGTGGCCACAGTATGTTATACCACATTAAGACATTTCCAAAGGGAAACCAACAAATTTGCATGACTGTATTTATATTTGAAGAGCACGTGCATTTGTGCAGCAGGTTTCAGTCGCAAGAAAAATCTGTCGCGTGGACAAACAGTACAACGTGTTTCCATTGAAGTAAATTAAACCCCGTCAGGCCCAGGGATGAGTTTGGCTACTTTTTTGTAAGTATTCGTGCCCGGTAGTGTACTTCCTAACTTTTTTCATCTCCAATGATGGGACTTCTAGCCATATAACACCGTGTGATAGCTATTAAATGTAAAATGTAAACTATTTTCCCAAAGCAGAACATGCGATTTGATTTTCCGAATACATTACACAAGCTATACATATGGGAAAAAAAGTTAGCGAATTGCTATTATTGTCAGATTGTGCACATGTGACTAGACAGTGCATTAAAACGAGTGATTAAATTAGAATATAGCCGAAATTTTCCCAAACAAAATGCGAAGTTTTGAATCAGCAACGTCCGCTATCTACGTGATCAGTGCGTAAAAGGGTTCCATCGTGGATTCCATGGATGCACGTTTAGCGGCGAACTACATAGCATCCGACATTATAAATAAGAGAAGAATATCGCTTTTAATTTGCTTTTTGTGTTTTTAAAGATTTTAACTACCGGCAATTGCACGGTCCCTTCGATAGCTCAGTTGGTAGAGCGGAGGACTGTAGAGATCTGGCCATGCGCTGACATCCTTAGGTCGCTGGTTCGAATCCGGCTCGAAGGAGACATGTTTTTTTCCCCTCTTTATATTCCACTTTATTTGTAAAGGCCTAAGTCTCCAGCGCCACCTACTGTTCTTCAACCAAAAAAACAAACAAACAACGGAGATCAATTACTGCGATATAGACTTTATTTAGGTATCTAAACAATTGTAATCAATCAAGATGTAGCACTTTTATTTTTTAGTAGGTTCAGATCAAACTATGCATCAACACAATAACAACTCAACTGCTCAATACAATATTTCCAAAAATATTTTATAATTAAAACTTCATGTGTAGGTGGTTAATGTTTAATTTAACCCTACATTTTATTCACATAGCTATGACTTAAATGTGCTTTTGATATTAACACTGACTGAGGTAGGCTAGAAATCAAACACATTAAAATGGTGTTAAAGTTAGATAAATATAAATGAAAAAAGTACAGTTATATATGCAAATAATTACATTTTTGCTATGTTGATGCATATTAGATCAGTTGATTGCATTGTTTTCATTCGTCCAGTGGTTCTCCAACTTTTCATACTGTTGTTTTGCTTTCCAAGTACCACCAACAGGTCAATAACCGAACTTTATCATGATAGGATTACACCAGGATTTAAGTAGTATGAGGACTGCCTCAAATAAAGCTAAAAAGGTGAATAAAACAGAACAAATGATTATAACAGACAAGAACTACATAAAACCCAGAAGAAGCCCACCTTCCACGTTGTGAGAAACACTGTTAACAATATTATGTTCTCAAGAGGAGTCAGAATCCCCAAAAATAATATCAAGTTATCAAGTCATGGTTCACTCAATCCGGACACGTTTTCTGGGAGACGCAGGAGACTCGAGAGAGAAGGCAGTGGGGCTGCCAGGACGAGACTCAGGGATGTACTCTGTCCCATACTTGTCAATGTACGGTTTAGCCACCTGCCAGACCTGAACCACCAAAGATACAAGAAAGCAAAAAAGACAACTTAATGTAACTAAAAATGCACAGATATTAGACTTACTCTATTTATGTATTTTTTATCACATGGTAGTAAAATAATATTTCTCAGGTCTATGACTATGTGAGGTGTTGCATAAATCTAGATTAAGGTTACTTGTGTTTTGAAAATCAGTAGATTTGCGACTTCAGTCTTTGCACTTGCCTTTTGGTCAATGAGTAGTCTGTGCACGGCCTCGATATCTGGAGACATGAACCTGTCTTTAATCCAGGGCCTGTTTTGGATGAAGCAGAGAGACAGTGGTGGATAAATATTAACTCATTTGTGCATTATTTCAAAAGAGAGAATCTGGTGAACCTCGGCCTGCACATTTGTTTAACTTACTTGACCACGCTGCGCACGAGGTCATAGACCTTCTCCAGTGGAGTGGTGGTACGCAGCGGCCGCAGGAACTCAATGCCCTGACAGGCTGCCAGCAGCTCTATAGCAAGGACTGGGCAAACAAAACTGATTAGCATACGTTGTCAAAGCAGATGTAGATCCGGTTTTCAGAGTACCATCTTCAACAAACTGAATCGGCCAAATCAGGACAAACTTAAGTCTAAATCCAACATTACCCCTAATTACTAACTCAAATGGCTAAAACACTAGAAACAGACAAAACCAATATATATTCTAACCAAACTCCACTAGATAAGTAGTAACACCTCAGTAATCATTGCATATTTTCTATTGCCATGTAATTTGAGTTGGACCCAACAATGACTGTGTGACAAAAAATTTTGTAGAAATTGCCACAGAATGTAAATTATATTTTAGCGCTAGAACTCATGAATTTATGTTAAATACCTTGTTCAACGTGTTCAATCACCCTGAGGGACTTCCTCGCAGCCCACCCTCCCATCGACACATGGTCTTCTGTGGCAGCACTGGTGGACAAAGAGTCCACAGACGAGGGATGGCACAAGACCTTGTTTTCTGAAACTGAGAAAAGTACAAGGCAAGATGAAGAAAAAAAAGTCTTGCTTTTAAAAAGAAAATTCTGTACAGGATGTGTGGTTAGATACAGAAACGGTTTCTGTACTTCTTTTTGAACATGAAATAGGAACTGGTCACTGGAACTACTCCCTCTAATCTTAAAACACCCCTAATCTATGCATAATTTTGTGCAATTTTCTTTTCTTTACATTTTCATATGTGATTTGTAGGACAAATAGTAAAGAGAGGGGAGCAGAGCATTGTGGACAGTAGTAGAACTGCTCAGACCTAATGACGCAGCAGTGCAGTGAGCGATCATAAACCCAGAGTTGAGTCCTCCTTCGGTGACAAGGAAAGCAGGCAGCTCACTCAGAGACGGGTTACATAGTCTCTCGATTCTTCGTTCACTGATAGAGGCCAGCTCATGAACCGCAATGGCCAAAAAGTCCAGCGCCTTAGAAAAACACAATGATTAATCTTATATTTTACAAACTCACAAATAGTACGACCTATGCAGGCAATACCTTAGCTGGGTATTCTCCATGGAAGTTACCACCTGAAATAGTCTCTCCTCTTTCTGCAAAGACCATCTAATACAGCTGTTAAGCACAATCACTTCCAATCATGCATGATAATAATTAGTGTCATAGTATATAGCTGAAAAAAACAGAACAGAACAGAAAAACTGAATTTTGGATCAAAAGGATACAGGATTATCTGTGGCACTGTTGATCTCTGTATTGATGATGTTTTGGACAAATTTAATGGTGTCATTGACAACTCCATGAACCTGGCACAAAACATGGACAGCTTACAACTGTACAATGCAAAACATGTTCTATGTAGCTTATATATATATTAAAATATATATATATAAATTTGACATAGTCCGGTCATATAATTGGGGTTTACCTGAGGGCAGCAGCGCATGGTGTAGGCGTCCTGCACCCTATCACAGAAACGATGGCTTTCTGAAAGTAACAAACAAGAAGTATTTTAGGGCATAACTATTCAAGTCATGGCTTCTTTTCTTAAAGTCCAAATACTAAAGACAAAATGCATATATTTTTCTTTCCCCCTGAACCAAGTCTTGATGTCTTTACCTGCGATCGAGGACGGATGGTGGTCAGAGTCTAGCAGTGACCGGAAACGCAGAGCCACCTCAATCTGTCCTGGATGAGGCCTCAGCGCGTGGATGTCTACAACAAAAGGACCCAATATAAAGTCAGGCAAGACTGATACAAGTGCCCACGTTTCAACCATTTTTTCTTACCACTATCAAAAGCCTTGGTCGTGCCCTTCAGCACCTCCAGGGTGAGAGCTGCGATGATGTCCGCCTGCTGTGCGATGGCCTGGGCTCGTTCCACCGCCTCCGCTCCCAGAGAGGTGATCATCTGTGTCCCATTGATCAGAGCCAGGCCCTGTGATGGGGTTAGTCACATTTTGTAATCAAACGGATCTACTTTTAATTGTTCATCAAAACTATGAATACAAGAGAACATTTTTCTGTCATAAACGTACAATGGATTAACGTAGCCTAGTCTTCGTTCTTAGTTATGTAGCAAAAACCTGTAGCTAAAAACCATTAAGAAAGAATAATTTCTAGAAGGCCTTATAATGCCCACATTGATAATATGCACTTTGTTGGAGTGTGTGGTTGTAAAACATTACCTCTTTTGGCCTGAGTGATATCGGCTTGAGTCCATGGGCCTCCAAGACCTGTCCAGCGATGAAAAAGATGTGAAAGGTCAAGAGTAATCCAAAGGCAAATATGTTTAGCTATCGAACTCTGCAAACTTCCACTCTTACAAACAAACAAACAAACAAAATTAAACATTTATTTGAATCGTACGTATTTGGCATCGGCCCAACCGCTCTTAGGTGACCACATCTTTCCCTCTCCCATCAGCCCCAGTGCCAAGTGAGAGAGAGGAGCCAGGTCTCCACTGGCCCCCACTGTGCCCTTTTCTGGTACGAAGGACAGACAGGAGGCTGCGGAGCGAAGGTAAAAAGGCTCTTTAGAGTAATTTCTTGCTGCCAAATGTTGCACTACCGTGGGTTCAGGAAGTATTCTAATGTGGAAGTGTGATGTTAAAAATGTTCAAATGATTATACAAACTTTTTTTTTAACTAAAAAATTTCACTCAGACTTATTAAGAGAGTCTGCATTTCTGTATCATTGGCTTAAAAGGGAAATACTTCAGACCTTTTGTTTTCTGGTCAGTTAATTCCTGGTTAATTAATTAATTTCTGGTCACTCAGAATTAGATCCATGAGTGAAAAGCTCGGAGAGGTTGGAAAACTCTCTGCCACAGTTGTCCTAAGCTTTGGTACATTTCTAATGTATAATTGGAGGAGATCTTGTTGAAGATTTAATTAACAGTGTTATACAACATAATAGATATAATTAAATATTTTTTTGGGAGAAACTTTCTGAACCCATTACATAATACCAAAATACCATTGAAGGCCTGGATCATGGCATGAAGTGTTTCCAGAGAGATTCCACTGTGCCCTTTAGCCAGCACATTGATCCTGAGAGCCAACAGCATGCGGGTCCTCTCGGGACTCAGCGGGTTTCCCACTCCTAAAGACCCACCAATCGACACCATTAGACAAACTGATAGTGATAACAACAGCTCTCTATGCTGATTTGTTACCTGCAGAGTGAGACCGCACCAGGTTTTCCTGCAGCTCCCTGTAATATAAACTCAGTCATGCTCATATAATGGCAAACTGACTTTTTGCTCGGAAATGTTAAAAATCATTACTTGAGTTTGCTGACAGGAATGACTGTACGGGCAAATTTACCAAAGCCTGTAGTAATTCCATAGACCACTGTGAAAAGCCAAAGAAAATCGAAGCGATGAGAGAGTGCCGTCGTAAAAGCAATAATAGAACTTTGATTCAGGGCCTGAATTACCCAAATTACCTTTGTTTTCCTTGACAATGGTGTCCAAAAGCTCTCTGGATTGCACAACTTTGTGCTCTGCCTCTGAAGTCAGCTGAAACATTGGTAAAGATTAACACAGCTTCTAGTGGCCATCGAAAGTGCTTATCATTACCTTTATCTTGTAGAGGCCTCTGCCTAAATTGACCAGATCATTTGATGAGAGGCTGTTGCCATCCAGAGCAATGAACTGTGACAACAAGAGTGATTCAATCAAATAAAGTTCCCAATATTATTGACTAATGATTTAATCACTGAATACATCACACTTACCTCCTCAGGCTCTCTGTATGCAGCTGTACTGTTTCAGAAAACCTGATGTAGGAATACAACTCTATGAATGTATTACTTTTTTCTTATTTTACTATAAGAGCAAAATGAAATAATAACTAATGAAATAATAAAGGATACATATGAGAGACTCCGGGCTGACAGGGTATGAAGTCAGGGGACATAGTGTCTCCTTCTATGGCTGAAATGACAGAAAAAAGATTAGACCATGGACCTTGGCACATGTGCGCACAACCAACGCAGTACTTTTTACATTATCTGCTGAATGTAATGCACATTTTTACACATTTTTTGGACATTACCGAGCTCGACAAAGTCATTGTTCTCTAGAACATCTTCAATGGTGTCGTCTGCGTCCAACAGTCCTAACCCTTGGCACCGGCGCACAACAAAACGTGTGTCCTTTACAGATGTGATGCCGCCGTTGTCAGGTTTGTTCTTAATGTATCGTTTGAGGGCTTCGATGCCAAGCCACTGGATGGTGTTTTTGGTGTCCGGGCACGGGATGGCCAACCACTCGTTCCGAACATGCGCTGTATACCGAGGCATGGTGCGTACAGAAATGAGCACAGCGCGCCGCTCTCCAAGGTACTACAGAAGTGCGCAGTTACCAGACCAATAAGACGCTGCGACCGACGACCACGCCTCTGTGGACCTGCGACCTGCACAGGTTGGACTGATGGATGGTCAACAAACGCCCCCACGTGGTGAGAGTGAAACTCCTATCATGTTTGCATAAATATCCAAACAAGCAGCGGAACATGAAGTAGCCTAATTCATGGACTTTACCTCGGACCCGGCGCAAACTCCAAACAACAAGGCAACCCAATCAAAACGTTTTATTTATTTACGTAGGCAAGTTACAAGGGCAGAACCTTCCAACCGTCGTATAAACACAGTCAATTAATATAGCCTATTGAATTTAGTGTGTGGTTGAACTTGGCAGATATTGGGATGGCAAAAAAAAATTGGAGAAAAAAAATGGACTGGGCTTTTACGGTATTTAGGGCAGTCCCACGAGTCGGGTCTAAAAGTGGCTTGAATAACGAACAGCACGTGAACGCCTCGCAGCCAGTAGCCTGTCGACTGATGATGTCAGTGAAAGGCCGCAGAGCTGAGCGTGTGTGCAGCCGACAGCGCGTAGGCCTGCTGCGGGCCGTCAGCGCAAGAGGAGGGAGGAAAAGTCTGTTTACACAGACGGCAAACTGCCTGGGGAATCGTCGGGGAGAGGAAGTCAGCCGGCTCTGTGTCTGCGTGCTCCAACTTCCTGCTCAGAAAAAGAAAAAGCACAGGATCCTATTTCAGTCCAACACAACTGTGTAGACTAGGGCTCCGGCAGTAAGCATGGAAAAACAAGGAAACTCTCCAGCGACGCCGTAAAATTTCGAGCAGTGACTGGACCAAGTAAGAGCGCGCAGGTAACGTACAACAAAGTGTCATCTTTGAGCGGAGTGTGCTTGTTTTGATGAGTGATGGTCACTACAAAGTTAGTGATGCGCTATTCCTGTCGCTGTTGATGTTATTACACGTATCAGCTAAGCGGACGCAAAGATTTGGGTTCGCGTTTTGACGAGACGTAAATGTGGAAAGTTTTCTATACGTTAAGTGCGCTTTTCTGCTCGGGCATACGACTGAACGCTCTTCCGGTCCGTGCAACATCTTGAAAATGAGTCAGTGGGGCAGAGCAGTGATTCAGACTTGCGTGCTTCAGAGTTAATGCAACTTTAAACTCCGGAAACGCGCAGCAACTTCAAAAAGAGAGACGTGTATAAGAAAAAGGGCTAGTGTTGCTTGCGTTTGCCTCGAGCCCGCTTTTATGGATGCTCTTTCTTTTCGACCACTGCTGAATTTTCCATCGTCTGCGAACAGGAAGAGAGCAGCTTTAGTCATGGCTAAGTAATGTCTGCACACACCATCTAATCTCATTAGGAGTTTCCGTTCAGCCAACACACTGGATGGCTTTGTGCGCGCACCGAGGCTCCTCGTCCCCAACCCAAACCAGCACAATGTCCCTGTAATATTCCTAGAAAGATTTAACACCACATGAGCATCTCTCAGCGTGACAATGTCGTGGCGTTTTATTTCATGCGGTGGGCCACTCGACCATATACCGTCGTTTATCTTGTCAGCACTGGGGCATTCAGTTTACTGCTTCATGATTTAGTGCTTTCATAGTAGTTTGATGTACCCAAATGCTTTCTGGTGCCGGGGTTCACTACCAACTTTTTTGTATTTTTTTTAGTTTACCTCACTGGCTTATTCCGATCAGTTTTTGATTGTCCTATGAATGTTTACTTTGCATTTATGGCAAATATCAGACATCAGGATGGTCATCTGGCATAACCATTCAACTAAGTAAATCTAGAAATGTCGCGATAGGCGTGAGATCTTGTTGTGTGACAACTCTAGAAGGAAGTTAATTGGCAACGAATCTGTGTACTTTTTACTTGCATATAACAAGCAATGACAAGATCACTCTCAAAGAAACAGAAAAAACCAACAATAATAGTAAAAAATCACAAACAATACATACATGCAATCTGAAAAGGGGATGGAAGAAGCAAAACAGCTCTTCATTTGTGGATCAAGCTCCATATGCAATCATATTTTGCATTGAATTTATAAACAAATGCATGATTAATTTCCCTTTAATTGTGCTAAAACTCTCTGGTCTCTACAAAGGATTGACCATTAGTACACTGCTCATTTCTTTTTGGGCCGTACCCATTGCCTACCTCTTTGAATTGACTTTAACGTAATATTGTTGCATTTGAGTAACGTGTACTTCTCTTCTTGACAAATAATCTCATCTTCTTGACTATTAAGCGTTGACAGTCTGTTGGCTGATGTCACCCATCTAACTCCTATCACTCGAGTTTATTCTAAATGTGTGGTTTCAAGGGTGGAGCCGGGAAAGGGGGACAATGACCCTAACATTTGACCTGGTCTGTTGGCACTTTGATGGGAAGTGTGGCCGGACCGGGGAAATGCTCCCCTGCTGTGGGATCCCCTCTCTGTGCCATTTGTCCTTGGAAGTAGAATAGGAGGAAGTCCTGGCTCTGACAGGTTTGTGGTTTCACATGGCAGATAGAAAACTCGGGGGATGCTTTGAGGTGGAAAAGAGTTTAAACCCAGCCTGTCTCTCTCTTTCGGACACTGGTTAGTGTTATCATATTGTTTTAAGTGCATCCCACTTCCACTGAAAAGCAACTCAGAACATTTCACTTTTGTCAAATGAAGGCATTCCTATATAATAAATCAGTAATACCAACAATAACTAATATCCTTTTTTATTAATTGTTTAACACTTTAGATCCAGAAAATAAGCATCATAATGTATACATTTGTCGATTGATGCTCATATTAAAATAGTAAAACATCTGCACTGATTAAAAGTGTTTGGTTCTTTAGAATAGAATAGAATTGTATTGTCTGTTCAATAGAGCATATATTTGTCTTTCAACACGGCACATTAAAACAATAAAACACACACAATAAAAGCATTAAACAAACACAAGAACAGCAACAAAGGAGTACAGTGTTACCGGGCGCTTTTTAGGACAGCATACTGCTGATGGAACGATTGATTTCTTGTAGGTGATTTTTTGGGCCAGTGGGGTTGTATCTTCTGCTCAATGGCAGCAGAGAGAAGGAGTGATGCAGGGGGTGGGTGGTATCCCCCCAGTGATGAGGGTAGTTTTGATCAGCTTTTCAATCTTTACTTCAAGGTTTTAGATGGTGCTGATGCTGATGTAAGATAGAAACGGTCACTGGGACATCAAGAGAGTTACTCTAGACTTTACCTCCTCATTGTGAGCAAGAGATCAATTCCAAGCACCTGAAAATGTTCTCACAGATTTGAAGCAGTGGTTTAGGCCAACAAACTAGGGCAGTGCATTATAAATAACATTGCAAAAATAACCATCATCTATTTAAAAGTGTTCGATTATTACATTGATTTGCCACAGTATGTACCGGTATTCATTTTTCCCCTGAGAGAACCCACTGCAGATACGTACCTGTGCAAAGGGTCATGATTGTTGACCCTCTCAGCCGTTTGTAATGGGATACGATTGAGGGCTGCTTTAATTTAGTTGACAATCAGCCAGGAATCGACTTACTGGAACACTATCTAGCATTATACTGTTGTTGAATAAAACCTAAAATTGGCTGGTAGCCTGGCACAGTTGACAGAGTCTGGGATTTGTGAGGAGCAGACGGGAGCTCAGTGGCTGCACATTCCTCTAATAAAGGACTAACCCACCCCGGGCCCGTCATGCTTCCTGTAGAGAGAGGGCCAGGTCGGACCGCAGCATACTTTTGGCTTGAGCTGTTGTTCCTCCTTAAATGTGTAATTTTTCTGCTACTGCTGCATTACCAGCACATTACACTGGGCCCTTTCACACATCGTCCATTCATCTCTGGTCAGCTTTTTTTTTTTTACAGACACCTCTTAGAAGTTCTCCAAATAAAGAAACAATATTAGCATAAATAGTTAAGATTTAATCTTTGTTACACATAAATAGTGGGGGAAATAAAGCATTACTTATCATGTCAGAATCAATCAATGCCAAATCTGCAGACTGAAAAGTTGATATTTAATAAAAAAAATATTATACTGTGTGTGTGTGTGTGTGTGTTTCCTGCTTTCATTTGTAACAGAGGTACTTGATATCTTGTTTTGTTATAAACTGAACTGAATGCATCATACTATGAGGGTTGTAGAGATAATTTAGTCTTTGTACATACTGTATCGTATGTGTATATACAATTTGGGTCAACTAAAGCCATGAGTTGTGTTTCAGGTATGGACAGTGCCATCACTCTGTGGCAGTTCCTGCTGCAGTTGCTACTGGACCAGAGTCACAAACACCTGATCTGCTGGACTTCCACCGATGGAGAGTTCAAGCTCCTGAAATCGGAGGAAGTGGCTAAACTTTGGGGCCTTCGCAAAAACAAGACAAACATGAACTATGACAAGCTGAGCCGAGCCCTGCGCTATTACTATGACAAGGTGAGGGCAGCATGTGGATTGTGTCTACCACGTCTGTGGTTAAAACCTCCTCTAAGAGACACTTCCTCTTCCTTTTTCTCATGAAAAGCATTTACAGTCTTTGTCAAAGCATAGAGAGAAAAGCACTTATGAAATAACTTTTTACGTAACTTTGTATTTTGATCTCAACTAATCACATTTATTATCTGTTTTAGAACATCATCAAAAAAGTGATTGGACAGAAGTTTGTGTACAAGTTTGTGTCTTTCCCTGAGATCCTAAAGATGGACCCCCAGTCCATGGAGCTGGGCAGGGTCCCACTGCAGGACATAGAGGGAGCAGAGTTAGACGTGGAAGAGGAGGAGGAAGAGGAGGCAGAGGAGGTGCAAAGAAAGGCCCTGGGCATCCTGGGACAGCAGCAGTGTCGCACAGATTACTTGCACTCAGGCCTGTATTCCGCCTTCAGCCTTAGCTCTCTGCAGAAGCTCAGGGAGAGACATGACGAGCCACGCTCTGTAATCCGGTTTGGAAACAACAACAGGAGTCCTCCTCCATCTTCTCAACCTGAGTCCTATTTGTCCCCTAAACCCGTATCTCATGCCCCACAATCCCCTCACGGTCACAGCTGGAGCCCGGTCCGAGAGGAGGAGGACTCAGACAGCGCCCAGCCGCTCAACCTGTCATCGGGACACAGGGAGCGGGCGCAGCAGACCCCTGACAAAAAGAGAAACAGTAGTAGCTCAGGAGATGGACTACCCCAAAAAAACAGAAAGCCCAAAGCCCTGGACATCTCTGCACCACCCCTGCTGCTAGCAGGAAGTGACATTGGCTCCATTGCCCTCAACAGCCCCGCCCTGCCCTCCGGGTCGCTGACGCCGGCCTTCTTTACTGCACAGGTGAGCCCCCTCAGCTGTGGTCACATGGTACAAGGCAGTGACGAGTTTAATGGTATCATTTTCTTCACCAATGACAAATCCTTTAAATCAAAGCTGCTGAAGTCAGCATGTTTTAAACCCTGCTTTTCTGGCATGTTTTTAGACAAGTCGTGACTTGCGCTCTACAGTTTACTTTTACTCAACAATAGCATTTCTGTGGAAATAGTAAATATACAAAGGTACAGAGTATAGTTTTAAACAAGGTCAGGGTCTGCATGGTTTTTTTGAACAGAAATCTTTTATTTAAACTATACTATTTATTATTTGTGTCTGAGTCATGGTCCTGCCCTTAACACAGTTTGAGTAACTATGCAACATGTTAAGACCATTGTAATGTGACGTAACAGCTGATATAACTTCATCATGTGTTTGGGACGCCTGTGTCACTGTAGTTTGTCCACAAACCCTGAAAAGTGCACTGATTGTTTTTTAACAGAGGAGAGTGAGATCAGAGAAAAACAAGGGATTTACAGAAATCGTGTGCGAGTCGGACCGATGAGAGGGGAAGAGGCCCTAAGTGATGCCATATGCTCCAATAATTCCATTAATAATGGGAGCAGGGCTGGTCCCGGCGCAACACAGACTCACTTCTCTGAGGTGACACGGGGGAAAGTGGGGGAGGGACAGGAGAGAGGAGAAATTGATTTCATATGTTTTCTCTTCACGTCCAAATGCTTGAGCGCCCTCCACCCCCAATCAACAACAGCCCCCTCCCACTCTCCTCCCCACGTCACCCCTGGATTCAGGGAGAAACCACAGACTTCCTTCCTGCTGCAGCAGTTTGTTTTTCCAAACGCCAATACGCGTCCATTTACAACTTCTGCATGTTTCACATTAGCAAGGCCTCAGAGCGCACTGACCGGCCTGAGGGTCTTTGTGCTTGTATTGAAATCTTGTATTATTTAACACGACCCTCTCCTCTGACCTGTGTGCAGACTCCATCAGGCCTGCTGCTGGCCCACAGTCCCCTCCTCTCTGGGATCCACTTCTGGAGCAGCTTGAGCCCTGTGGCCCCGCTCAGTCCGGCCCGCCTGCAAGGGCACAGCTCCCGCTTCCAGGTGAGAAATGCACACTGTATAAGCAGAGGCACTGCAGCCTCAGTAATATGCATTTTCCATGATGCAACATATTAAAGGGTGCTACAAGACAAAGACGTTTAATTTGTGAAGTGTTTCCTAGTTGAGATGGTCCCAATAATAATAAAATAAATAAAACATATTTTAGTAATTTTATTTTCTACACTCTTGAGATGGTTGTTGTAATATTTCTCCAAAACCAACTGAAATATAGAAAATGGCAGAGCAAATTGTGAGCAGGTCTAGCTGAGGTGTCCTGTTTCAAGTGGAGAGGAAATCCTGTGAATACTTCCTGTTTGAGCCCAGGGGAGCCAGTCTGAACAGGGTAGACTGGTTTCTAGCTCTTTTCTTAAACACAACACACCGGATCCTGAGACAAACAGAGGCGACTTCTGTTGTGGAGAGGAGCCGGGGACAGAGAAGGAGGAAGAGCACAATGAGTTTAAAAAACAGGAAACTGCAGCCAGTGACAATGCTGCAGTCCTCTACCGGAAAGTGGTTTTCACATCCGCCTCTAACACTCTGCCTCTCTCTTCCTCCAGTTCCCCAGTCTAATCAACGGGCACATGCCTATGCCGCTGCCGCTGGAAGGAAGCCCTTCCTCCCTGCTCATGTCTCCCTCTACACACAAGTCCTGATGCGGCCGTTTCATCCCATGTAAAATGTCATCGTTTTTATCAACAGCAGCCTTTTGCAGAGACGTGTGACCTCAGATTTTTGCACTTGATTCGCTCCAGCGTCCAGAGTGAAAGCTCTCGGTTAAAGCCATACGTCTTGATGTCTGAGAGACATCTTTGTGAATATCCTCAGCACATTTCCACGTGACTCTGTCCGCTGTGGACAGTAGAGTCTGCAGCTTTATGCAGAGAACGTGTTTTTTTTAAGACTTTCTTTTCCTAAGTGTTCATGGCAGTGAAACTGTTTCACTGTACAGTGTTGTATTTGTATGCACTATGCTTCTCTGATACCGGCTGTGCCTTTTGCCTAACTCTTATTGAAGACGAGATTTCACATCAAAAACTGTAACACTTATTGTTCCTTTTTATACTGGACTAGGTATACAGTGTGTATTCTGTATAATTTTGTATTGTAAAAATTTCTCAATGTCTTTTTCAATAAATAGAGCATTGAATGCTTAAGCACAGTGTGCTCATTTCCTTTTTAAACGGAATGAATGAAAGACACAAATGAATGTAATTTTCTTTACTCTGAGGGGAAAAGAATATGGGAGTGCATCAGCAATGAAATCCCACACCAACATTTATCCACAAATAAAGTTAAAGAATATCATACAAAACATTATTCTTATAACACTGTTAAATAGACTGACTCAAGTTGGCGGCGAGTTCCTCAGACAGAGCAGGCTTGTAACACGGGGCAGTTGCAGGGAGGACTATTACAAATGCAGATGGGGATGGCATACGAAAACATGGCAGATTCTATTCTCTGCACACTTTCCTTATGCAAATTTTGATACAAGGATCCAGTCTTTACTGCAGTTGAATAGAGCTAATGCCCAATGTTAATAGTTCTGCATCTCTTTCCACCCTGCGTTTGTTCATTGGTCACAGTAGTACCACAGCATCGGCCGGGAATGATATGCCAGTCCTGGACAAATATCAGCACCACATCTGTTACCATAAAACATGTCATGAGCTGCCCTAAAAACCTTCAGAGTAACATGTCACACACAATGGGTACAGCTGAGGAAACGCCATTGACCTGCTGCTACAGAAACGTCCCTCTTGGAGAAACAGACGCAGGCTTCATGTATGAAAATATAGACAAAAAAAGATTAAAAATATCACCACTTCAAAAAAGAAATTAAAAATCTATACACATTGCATGTTCTCATTAAAGTGACTGAGCCAGTTAGATTTCTAGACAGTAGTTGTATTTAGCAGCAAATTCTCTTAATAAATATAGATGTGTACAGTATATAAATGTCTCTTTTAGGCCAGGCGTGGTCGAGGTCAAACATTTATCCTCAAATCTTGTTCTTTTTGAGGTGTGATGAAGATGGTGAAGGTAACCCATAGCAACATCTTTCACTTGTCACTCCATCGGCGAAAAAAACAGTACAGCCTCGAGATCCTGCTGTGGGACCCCCTCTCTGCGCCTAAAACAGCATGCTTTGTCTTCGGTTCTTCCCATTGCCTGAAACAGACAAGTAGAAACTGATGCAAAGAACCCAATGACTACTTTTTACTCCAGTAGGGTCTGTCATTTGTAAATTAATCGTTTTGAGACAGACTAGTGAAATTAAGGGGAGACACTGCAGGCAAAACTTTACTTTCAACATTTTTTTCATTTTCATGTTTTGGGCTATCACCTGGAAGCAAAAAATAGACTAAACTACCAAAATAATTCAATCTGATATAGAAAATTGAAAGCCCGTTTTCTCAAAATCCTTTTTTCCCCTCACACAATTTCACTTATAGTCAAAAAAGTTTCAGCCTTTTACTTAATATCTATAAAGGTATAGAGCTTTTTTCCAAAGGGTTTGCTGACATGTACAATAGTTAAGGTTGAATGAGAGTTTATGAGTGCAACTGTAGGACAGTAGCTCATGCCTACATGCATTAGTTACATGCGTGTTCATTAAAATGTACACCCCTGACCAAATGAAATAACACACACACACACACACACACACGCACACACGCACACACACTCTATCCTCTATGAAAAATGTTTTGTATATCAACAAAACAAACCTATGAATTTAAAGCTGGCTCTATCCATTATTGACAATTTGAATCGCCAAAACATACACAATTTCGGCATTTTGTTTTTACCTTTATTTAACCAGGAAAGTCCCACTGAGATTAAGAATCTCATATTTCTTCTAGTTTTTGCACATTAGAAAAACACCTCAGTATATGTCATTTTCACTTATTCTCCTTGGCCTTAATGGCTTATGTAGATATTTTCTGTGTTAATCATGATTGGAAATATGTAGGCGTGTAGTGACAATGTGTCAGCCTCCAACCGGAAACAGCGCTGAGTCACTTTTCAAGATGTTTGACGAAAAATCACTACATTTCTCCAATCATTTCTGACAGTACAATGTCGGATACAAATCAATTTACAAAAGACGTCCAAATGTTCTTGATTTCCATTATTGACCCAGCCACTGTCCGACTGTACTTTAGTTACGTTTTACCTGACTCGGGGTAGGAGGCATTCCTGTAGCCGGGATCCCTCTGCAGCTGCACCTCCTTCAGTGTGAATATGGATATGTCTGCCAACGACAAATCAAACCTATGAGACCTCCGTTAGAGCAACAGAAATCACTGCCAAAGAATATCGTCTTTGTTATGAGGCCGATCCTCGCCGTGCCCTGAAATATCCGTCTGAGGCCATTTTATTACTCACTCTCTGGCAGTGTGTACAGGCGCGGTCCCAGGCTCCTGAAGTACGGCTGTCTCATCGCCTCGTCGGCCGAGATGCGCTTCTTTGATTCATACTGTGAGATGAGGACAAGTGTGAGGACAATGATGAGGGACTTCAAAACATCTATGTCCAAAAACACAGTCTGGACTAGGGCTGAAAGATATATCGTTATCGTATCGATATTAATATCGAACAAGCAACAATATATCATTATCGTATTGATATCGAGATCTAAACATTCAAAACATTAAAATTGAAAAAAGCAAGATATAAACGATATAGATTTTAATCAATAAAACTGCACTTTATTTTTATAGTTATGGCGTATCGATATCGATATATTTGGCATGAATATCGAGATATGAAATTTTGTCCATATTGTTCAGCCCTATTTTAGACAGAGTATCATCATAATAAAACATCATAAAATGATACTGTGGCATATCTTGGATCAGCTCTTTCCTCAAGTACATGGCTTCATTATGTGTCACGCTAATCTTAACATCATAGGGCTGAATCACCGAGACTCACTTTTAGGAATGACATCAGGAGGTCGATGCCGTCGTTGTCCAACCTACAGCGAGGGGCACAGACAGGGAGAGGCCGGTCAGTGAAAGAGACCAACTCACACGCACGCACACACACAAACTGCTGAAGGGGAAGGAAACACACTCAACTATTCCACAGGATTTCCTTACAGGAAGTGACAGAGAGTGCACACTCCTAACTAAACAACCCAATACTACTAATGTCTTCTGCACTAAACAGCGGCTCTACTCTTGTACCTGGACCGCGTGAGGAAAATATGCGTGTTTCCATCTTCAGTTATAAGAGGGCTAACAAAAAGTGCATGAATGGTGTTAAGGCAAATCCATAAGCTTTAAATCGCTAAATGAAAACAATGCTGTTAAAATGTGGCCTTACCTTGGTGCGTGGTTTACAAGTGGCTGTGCTTTGTATTTGGGGAACTTGTACGATTTAAACTCATCAATAGATGATATCCCGGGCCAGTTTTCCTCAGTGGGCGTGCCTAAGGAAGGACGTTCAAAAGTTAGAGGAGGTTCAGAGGACGAGCTGCAGGGGCTATTAAATGCAGCCGCCACAGGGAGCTTTGTGCCCCGGGGTTAATATGATTAAAAGCTCATTTAGAAAGGTTCATTGGTTGGTCAGCAGGGGGCAGCACTGACCTAGCAGCCTGAAGATGAGGTGCAGTTCATCCTCTACAGTAGAGCCTGGAAACAGAGGTCTTCCAGCTGCCATCTCATAGAATATACAGCCCACACCCCTGAGGAGGAGACAATGGAGCCGTGTTAATTCATAAAAATGCCTCAGGGCTTTGATTCATTCATATTAAACAAGGGGAAGTTCAGTCAATGAATGTACAAGTTCCATCTCCATGAGTAAGATTTCACATCCACAACAAGCACTATAGGCTGCAAGCGAAAAGCGATCTTAACCCCCACTTTAACAGAGTGCATTTTCTCAAGTTCAGCTTTACCCAAATCTAAAGGGTTACACCCTACAGACCCTATAGGCTGTAACAATTGAAAGCCAAGACCTACTAAACTGATGGTGACTTTTTGTTGCGATGTCTCCATTTTTGTTGTGTTTTTTTGTCATGTTTTTGTCACTTGTCGCCTTCTTAACTTTTTTTCATGCTTTTTGCCGCTTTTTTATTGTATTGTCGTTGCTTTTCCGTTGCTTCTTTGATGCTTTTTTTGTGGCTTAATTTTTTTTGCTTTTTCATCACTTTTTAATCATGTTTTTGTGCTGTTTGGATGCTTTTTTTGAGAAGCTTTTCGATTTGGTAATGCCAAAAATGTCCTCGGTTCAGTTGGGGGTTAAGAGGTTGAACACATTCAAGATAAATAAACCATGGTCAAGTTCACTAAATATAGCATTAAATATCATACAACTTTCTCTTGTACTAATATATTGGAAAGAAATACACCCCATTCAGTATTCTTTTCACACTCTCTGAGACAACAAAATTGAACATCGTACAATTTTGTTCTGGCAACTGTATGGCAGTCGATGTCAAACATAGATTATTGTAGAGCACTAATGCAGAGATGGTCTCTTCACAGAAGCACTAAGGTTCTCACTCCTCCACGCGAGGACACAGCTGAACAACACTTTCAAACCCTCGCCACATTAGTGGGGCCGCTCGAGATCTGCCCTCGCCCCGCTTTAGTCACATCGACGTGATGGCCGAGAGAGGAGTGTTTTCTTGTAGTTGTAATCTCCAGGCCGAGTGCAGCCCACTCACCACATGTCAATCTGTGTGGAGTACTCGGAGGAGCCCAGCAGCACGTCAGGCGGCCGATACCACAATGTCACCACCTCGTTCGAGTAGGTTTTTGTAGGGACTGACTTTGCCCTTGCTAGGCCTGGGGGGAAACAAAAACAAATCACTTAGAGAGATTTGTACATTCAATTTGGTGAGGCCTGAAGACACCTAAACAACACCTATGATAACCTAATGCAAGTAATATCAAGTCATAGTTATTGCTGTTGTACCATTTCAATCTAGATACAAGATAATAGACAGTAACGCCAAAGAAACTTAGTTCAAAATCAGCTCTAAAAAAGGAGCTCTGTCACTGTATTTTGTAATGCAATTCTTCTTACCAAAGTCGGCCAGCTTGAGTTCGCCCCTGTCATTGATTAGGAGGTTTTGTGGTTTGAGGTCTCTGTGCAGCACTTTCCGTTTGTGACAGTAAGCTAAACCTCTCAGAATCTGGAACAAAAATATCTGGAAAAACAAAAAAAGTAGTTGCAAATAACTTGCATAAAATCAGCTTGAATGAGTTATACAAGTTATACAAGAACTTGTGTTTTAAATCATTAATTATGCTGCTTTCAATCATTGCAAGCAAGTCCCTGTTTAAATTCTGTCTATACCCTTAAAGCTGAGATGTTTGCCTGGTCAGTTTGACAGATGGCCTGATGTATTAAGGAGACGGGTGCATACACGGGCAATAAAACAGAGATTGTTGATATTGAGAGATAATTTCTGCATTAGTCAACAAAGAGAGAAAGAAATTCAGGATTCAGCAGCGTCACAAAACTATAAAAAGCAGGGCTGTGCAATGCATTGTTTTCTGATTTAACTTTGCGCCGCGGTGCCTTTTACTGGACAGATCTCTCAGTTTGAAAAATAAAAATAAAGAGGCTACAAAATTACAAGCAAAACATCAACTAGGAAATGGATCTAGATTTCCCATTTACGTCCACCAGGGGCCGCCGCAACAGAGTCTCTACTGTGTTGGACATATTGACTTAACCGTGCCGGTTGAAGTTGGCAGGGCACCACCGAGAGGCTCACCTTGACATTCTGCATGCTCAGGATGTTCCCGCAGTCGTCCATGTACTGCTTGAGGTCTTTGTCCTGGAAGAGACACACACACACAGGAGGGCGTGAGGGGGGCACAGGGCCACGGGACACAACCTGTTCCAGCTGGGCTCCTGTCTAAGCGGGCCCTCCATGAACAGAATGATAATGAATGTGTGCTGTATTTAGGGCAGTCATTCTCAAACTTTTAACACCAAGTACAAGCAAAGAAACCATTAGGATTTCCAAGTAAAATCTTTAGGGCTGTACAATTTTGGGAAAAACTTAATCAAACTTAATTAAAGTTTTGCGGAGGACTCACCAGGTATTCGAAGACCAGTGTGAGCGACTTTTCAGTGTGGATGATGTCGTGGAGCGTCACTATGTTGGAGTGTTTCAGGTCCTTCAGTAACGACACTGGACGAGGTCAAAGCAGAAACAACCCACGATCACAAACGTGCAAAAAAATATTACCATTGTGGTTAACATCGTCCTCAAAACGGGAAATTTAGACGATTCACTGCCAAATCTGTGACAGAGTATGTAGTTTTTGGATTCCCAATGTACCGTATTTTCCGGACTATACGTCACTCCGGAGTATAAGACGCACCCCCCCCCCAAAGCGTGAGAAAAAGTGCAACTTACCCAAAGGCATTGGGTTAAGTGTAATATTATCAGTGCCTTCTACAACCAAAAGTGACACATTGCTTTGGTTTCACTTTGCTTTACAGCGCATTCATAACATGGTATTAGGATATAAAGCATAACAATAAAGGAACAACTCCATATTAATACTAGGAAAATATTAACCCGGTTTCCCATGTTTTACAGACTTTATACTTGCAAAGATTCGGGGTAAAGGTCATTAAAAGTCATTACTATAAAATAAATGAGTTGTGTAAAGTGCTACCGTTACTTTTGATGCTTTAAACTATCATGTACAATGTTACCTTTTTTAGAATCAACACCCATCTAGTTATTTTTTATATATTTACACATTTCTTCTGAAAACAGGAGAAGTGTTGCAAGGGTACATGCACATTCCAAATTTAGAGATATTGAACAGGTGCTCGATCGGAAAATAACAGCCTTATAATAGAAGGTACACACACCTGTGCCCTTGCTTGCGCCCCAGGGAAGGCCCTGCGAGTCTGAAACGCTCTGCTGAGTAAGTCTGACATCGAATAAAGAAAATGCGAGAAAAAGTTTCCAAAACGGTGCCTTGCGATCTTTTGGAAGAACAGAAAATCCAACCGAGTGCTTTCTGATTGTACCTTCTCTGATTGCTGTGCAGGGCGCCCCCTCTTCGTGCTCCAGCCTGATCTCCTTCAGAGCCACGAGGTTGTCCGTCAGTTTACTCCTCCCCTTGAACACAGTGGCATACGTGCCCTGGGGGAGGGTTTAAAGTTTACAAATGAGGCAACAAGTCAAAATGTACGTCTATGAGAACGTTTGCACCTGCAGGGGGGGAACCTACCTCGCCAAGTTTGTCGAGTTTGATGTAAGTCTCTAGCTTCCCAAACCCAATTTCCGACTGAAAAAAGAAGAGTGAGAAAGGTAAAGGTTTAGTTAAAGGTGGTCCCTGTTCTCTTTGACAGTTTTACGGACACCGACGTGAACGCCTGTGACAGTGTGGCAGCAGTTACAGAGGTCACACAGCCCCGACCAGCACCGCGGATAATCTGTTGTGACAAAGGGCTGCTGGGTCGTGGCTTTCATAATGTGTTAGTTTTGTTTATCGGCTGGAGATGGCAAACTTATGTAAATTGTTGTCGAGGGGGCGGCCAAATCCCCAGCGTAAAAAGGAGTAAGAACATTATATGATCAAAACATAACATTAATTAGCATCAGTTAATTTTTTTATTTTTAGATTTTGAATCATATAAAACACAACTTTTATTATGGCAGTAAAGATAGACTTTCACGTCATTTGTCAAAGGTGCATATAAACAAATAGTCCCAAGTGAAGCATTATGGAATACCTGAATATAAAATGCTTGCAGGTTTTAAGTAAATAAATGGATGAATCACAAATTAGAAATGAACTTTCAATCTGTAAATTTGAAACTGCAAGTTTCATATTTTCTCGTTCCCAAATGAATAATCTTCTTGCCTCAGCTCTTAAATAATTCTTCAAGTCGAAAGACTGAAATACAGAAGCGCAAAGTAAATAACAGACTGAAGACATGAGAGCAAAGATGAAGCTCTCACTCTCTCACTTCTGTTTCTCTAAATAAAACACTTTCTCACAGATCATTTCAACACTGCACAGCCCCTGAGCGACACCCATTAGTCTATTAGAGCAATACTATTTGTAGATTGCTGCTCGTGTGAGAAGTGCATGTTATGACTTTTGCAGTAGCTGCATTTCTTAGCTCCTGTAGTTTTGGATTATTGGTATTAATTTAATCAACACATGAGACCGATGCTTGTAAAAACACCACGCCTGATTGGAGCCTCTGCAAATTACCATCTATTTAACAATGACCAGCAGCAGTTGTAAATAATGTGTCGAGTGTTTGGGTCTCACCAGTGACGCTCGCCGCAGGCGTCTGCTCAGCGGCTGGTTGAAGGGCGGGCTGCTGAGCTGCAGCTTCTCCAAATACCCGTCAGGTATCCGTATATCGGCCGGTAGAGAGAGCCGTTTGTTTAAGTCCTAGACACGCAAAAGAAAAGGACAAAAACAAGAAAAACAGTGTCAACATCGAGTAAAATCACTAAGGCCCAACGGCAAATGCCATAAGCTTTAGGTAAATATCAATAACTTAACAAAATGTCAAAAACCCAGAGTAAACAAGCGGAGTGTGTAGGAACAGGTATGAAAGCAGCTTCCTCAGGCCCAACAGAGAGACCAGTGTGGATGTATAAATACACGAGGATGTCCATAGAGACTAGTGTGTAATAAAGACCGTCTGTACAGCCCAGTAAGAGCGGTAAGAGTAAGAGTGCTGTACTGAGAGCATGACCACAATAACGTGGCAACAGAGCCTACAGTCAATCTCAATACACATTGTCTGGATTATTTGTAAAATTAGGAATGTGATGTTAAGGAGAGGAAACACTTCTGAAACTGTTCAGATATGAATCAGCAGGAGTAATACATTTTTAAATATTTTTGTATTATAACTGTGGTGCAGAGTTACAATAGATCCCCATCTATTTGCTGTATTTATGCTTCCTATTAATATTAACTTGCGTATATACTGTATTTTTGTTTATTTAGATGATGTTTTTATGTGTGTGTTGTGGTTTTTTAATCCAAAATGTAATGTCTGAGGAAACTTATTAACATCTTAAAAACTTTCCAGAGTCTCGTCATTCATTAATCTGTAACTGCGGCCACTCAGCCGGAAACTGCTTTAGCCGCTTGACAGAACACTCAGCCTTCCGTCTGAATAATTGTCTGCAACAAGTAGAAGAAGTGAAAATTAAAGCCGCAAGCGGCATCGAGAGGCCCTCGCGGGACGCGGTGGCCGGTAGACGCCGGTTGCCGCACGCCGCCGCAATAACCGGGAGGCGCTGCCGCGCCCTACGTGGTTATAATGTCGCTGCCACCCTAGGTCGAGATTATAAAAGAGCAAAGGCGAGAAATGGCGCCTTCGGCGCTGATTACTCGATTTTTCCCAAAATGGCCGACCACCTATTGGTTGCCTAGCAACCATGTAATGGAGGCGTCCCTTAGTGCCTCCATTGCCGCGCCATAACCCACCGAGGGCGCCAACGTGGCCACACTACATTTTATTGCCCTGATGTGCCATTAATCTTTGTGAGTAAACATCAAAACGAGATTTTTCGTGTCTCCATGTGAATGATGGCTCCAACCTGCAGAGGGCGCTAGCGCGCCCCAAATCTTTTTTATTTCACAAGCAGCATCGTACGGCCCTGACGGGCCGTACTTCAATCACTCCTGTCCACAAGCTCCTCACAGAGGGCGCTAACGCGCTGTAATTGTGTATAATGTGAGATTTGTGTGTCAGTCCTATTGGATTAACATGGGGAGCCTCGGTCGTCTCCATGGCAACACCGTACAAAATACGGTATGGGTCTCATTGGCTTTTTGGATCGGGATGCCATCAGCTATTTTTGTGCCGAATTTTATCCATTTCCGAGAAAGTAATTTTTTTTCCATAATGCATTTTTTGTTCTCAGCCTAGAGGGGGCGCTATCGCGCCAAATGTCACTTTTTCACATTGGTTGTGTCCGGGGGCGAAAGATCAATAAAATGTATATTTCCGATTTTTAATCAGAGTTAGTTTGTGCGAATGGGAGCAATTTGTTGTTTTCGGTAAGTGGAAAAATTCTTCATAAAGATTGCGGCTTCGCCGCAAACAAACCGTAAAACGTAGCCAAAAAATTTGGATAACTTTTGATGCCCCACATCTCGGGATGAGCTGGAGCGATTTTGGGCTCATTTGGTGAAACGCCCTAGGAGGAGTTCGTTAAAATGCGACGTCAGCGAAAACGCTGACTCACCATTTTCCCGACTTCCTGTCAAAATGGCGGACTTCCGGTTTGTTTGGGGGCGTGGCCACAATAATGTTTTTTGGTTGTCGTCACATGACGAATGTCTGTACCGAATCTCGTCGCTCTACGACAAAGTTTATGTTGGCCCCCTCCCCATAGGCGCAATGTATTTTCACTTTTGTAGGTGGCGCTGTCGCGCCATTTTTTATTTCCCAAAAACGAAACACATATTTTAATTAATTTTTCGCCGGATCTGAATTTTGGGCAAAGTTTGGTGAGTTTTTGATTATGTTCAGGGGGTCAAATTCCTGCTCAAAGAGCAGAAGAAGAAGAAGAAAGAATAAAGAAGAATAATAATATTTCTTGCAAAAACAATATAGTCGCTTTCGCGACAACATCATATTATACATTTTTGGAAAGCTTTTGACTTCCCCTACACACCCGTGGGGCTCGGAGGTGGATGACGAGCGCTTCGCGCTCGTCATCCACCTCCGTATGACAGTTGGCCATATTCCCCCATTCATTTTCATGCAATTATAAGTATAAGGGCCCACACCAGACGTGTGGGCAGTCACTGTTTTACACGGTGAGTTTACGGTTGACATGGGGACAGCGCTTCGCGCTGTTTTCGTGCGCTCCGCGCACCTCGGTACAGTGCGCTGCGCGCACTGCGTTGCGATTACAATAGGCCCTTGCTACGGCAGGCCGCTCGGGCCTAATTAAAGCCGCAAGCGGCATCGAGAGGCCCTCGCGGGACGCGGTGGCCGGTTGACGCCGGTTGCCGCACGCCGCCGCAATAACCGGGAGGCGCTGCCGCGCCCTACGTGGTTATAATGTCGCTGCCACCCTCGGTGGAGTTTATAAAAGAGCAAAAATGCAAGAAATGGCGCCTTCGGCGCTGATTACTCTATTTTTCCCAAAATGGCCGACCACCTGTTGGTCGCCTAGCAACCATGTAATGGAGACCTCCCTTAGTGCCTCCATTGCCGCGCCATAACCCTACCGAGGGCGCCAACGTGGCCACACTACATTTTATTGGCCTGATGTGCCATTAATCTTTGTGAGTAAACATCAAAACGAGATTTTTCACGTCTCCATGTGAATGATGGCTCCAACCTGGAGAGGGCGCTAGCGCGCACCAAATCTTTTTTATTTCACAAGCAGCATCGGACGGCCCTGACGGGCCGTACATCAATGACTACTGTTCACAAGCTCCTCACAGAGGG
Organism: Proterorhinus semilunaris; assembly: GCA_021464625.1. Taxonomy (NCBI): domain Eukaryota; kingdom Metazoa; phylum Chordata; class Actinopteri; order Gobiiformes; family Gobiidae; genus Proterorhinus; species Proterorhinus semilunaris. The sequence continues at coordinate 20,868,452 of CM038356.1, read as the reverse complement.
CGCTAACGCACTGTAATCGTGTATAATGTGTGATATGCGGCTCAGTCCCATTGGAATAACATGGCGAGCCTCGGTCGTCTCTATGGCAACACCGTACAAAATACGGTATGGGTCTCATTGGCTTTTTGGATCGGGATGCCATCAGCTATTATTGTGCCGAATTTCATCCATTTCCGAGAAACTAATTTTTTTCCCATAATGCATTTTTTGTTCTCGGCCTAGAGGGGGCGCTATCGCGCCAAATCTCATTTTTTCACATTTGTTGTATCCGGGGGTGAAAGGTCAATAAAATGTATATTTCCGATTTTTAATCGGAGTTAGTTTGTGCGAATGGGACCAATTTGCAGTTTTCGATAAGTCGCAAAATTCTTCGTAAAGATTGCGGCTTCGCCGCAAACAAACCATAAAACTTAGCCAAAAAATTTGGATAACTTTTGATGCCCCACATCTCGAGATGAGCTGGAGCGATTTTGGGCTCATTTGGTGAAACGCCCTAGGAGGAGTTCGTTAAAATGCGACGTCAGCGAAAACGCTGACTCGGCATTTTCCCGACTTCCTGTCAAAATGGCGGACTTCCGGTTTGTCTGGGGGCGTGGCCACAATAATAGTTTTTGGTTGTCGTCACATGACAAATGTCTGTACCAAATCTCGTCGCTCTATGACAAAGTTTATGTTGGCCCCCTCCCCATAGGCGCAATGTATTTTCACTTTTGTAGGTGGCGCTGTCGCGCCATTTTTTATTTCCCCAAAACGAAACACACATTTTAATTAATTTTTCACCGGACCTGAATTTTGGGCAAAGTTTGGTGAGTTTTCAACGATGTTCAGGGGGTCAAATTCCTGCTCAAAGAGCAGAAGAAAGAAGAAAGAAAGAAAGAAAAATAATAATATTTCCTGCAAAAACAATATAGTCGCTTTCGCGACTACAACATATTATGCATTTTTTTAAAGCTTTCGACTTCCCCGACGCACCGGTGGGGCTCGGAGGTGAATGACGAGCGCTTCGCGCTCGTCATCCACCTCCGTATGACAGTTGGCCTTATACCCCCATTCATTTTGCTGCAATTATAAGTATAAGGGCCCACACCAGAGGTGTGGGCAGTCACTGTTTTACACGGTGAGTTTACGTTTGACATGGGGACAGCGCTTCGCGCTGTTTTCGTGCGCTCCGCGCACCTAGGTTCAGTGCGCTGCGTGCACTGCGTTGCGATTACAATAGGCCCTTGCTACGGCAGGCCGCTCGGGCCTAATAATAATATTTCCTGCAAAAACAATATAGTCGCTTTCGCGACTACAACATATTATACATTATTTGAAAGCTTTCGACTTCCCCCACGCACCGGTGGGGCTCGGAGGTGAATGACGAGCGCTTCGCGCTCGTCATCCACCTCCGTATGACAGTTGGCCATATACCCCCATTCATTTTGCTGCAATTATAAGTATAAGGGCCCACACCAGACGTGTGGGCAGTCACTGTTTTACACGGTGAGTTTACGTTTGACATGGGGACAGCGCTTCGCGCTGTTTTCGTGCGCTCCGCGCACCTAGGTTCAGTGCGCTGCGCGCACTGCGTTGCGATTACAATAGGCCCTTGCTACGGCAGGCCGCTCGGGCCTAACTAGCACCTTTACAAAGGTCTAGGTTCAAAGACATTATGAATGAGGTCAGCGGACTACCTCAATATACTGAATGACCAGGTTATCCGAGTCTTTTTTCTTCCCTGATGGCAAGGGCATATTAAGAGACAACAGTGCTTCAGGGAGCATGAGACGTCCCAGAGTCCAGAAGCCTTGGGATGTGTAGGAGAAGCCTTTGCGCAGTGGTCACACTCTCCCATCATCAACACAAGATGTATATAATCATAATTAATGCAACACTAAACAGAAATAAATCCTCGGCCTTGCAGAAGTTAGTTAAATTAAACAATAATCAAAGCAAAAGAATATTACTGTGTGATCTTATTTATGGTGGTATTATACCGTTTTTTTTACATTTAAAAGCATGATTGACCCTTTACCACACTTTAGATCTAGACAAGTGAGCCGGCCTGTAATGGAGGCAAGTGGTCCACATTTTGGAGCTGAAAGGCGGTTCTGTACTGATACTGAAAAGTCAACATTAGAATCAGCGGATGTTGTCAAATAACATTTGGTGTTTTGTCCCGGATTACAAGTTCTTATCTAATTATTGAAAAAAAAGAGAAGCCGATTTGTCAAGCAAGCTGTTATGTTGGTGAACCCTTTCCAATAATGATACAATTTGTGGATAATGTTATCCCATTCAGCTGTTGTGGGATTGGCGACTGGTCCCCACAGCTAGTGATGCCATCTATCACATGATCTTTGCTCCCGCCCTCCTCCTGTTGTCCAACCAAGCCGTCCTAATCTGTTACAACAGGGTCCCATCTGGACTGTATTACTCTAATCCCAGTGATGCAATCCCAAAACAGTCCTTGCTTCCCCTCGAGTGACTGAAGAACAATCTGCTACTTGCCCACAGCTTCCTCCATTTCATCTCTTTATTCAGCAAAGGGTCAGTAACAATGTTGACACTTGAAACAATAGGGCTGCGGTCCAGCAGCACACGGTTCAGGGCACAGGGTGACAATTAGGTCTAAAACAAATCACAATAGTCTTTGTTTTGGCATGATGACCTGGAGACAACAGAAAAGAGTCTGTTCTAAAGAGCACGTGCCTCGCCTGCCAAACGACATGCCTTTTCATAGATATTTCAAAGACATATATTCTGTGGGCAAGCATGATCTCAACAATTTCCCGGTGGGCATGATTGAGAGACGGCATCAACCAATTAGAGCAACGCTAGATACGTTGCAGTAACAAGTGGCAGAAAGCCTTTCCAAAAACGTCCTTTTTTACGAGGAACGCTTCGAACACGGTTTCTTGCTCCGGTTTTAGGGATTTCATATTTTCCAAATTATTTAAAACAGACGAAAGAGCAGAAGAAAACAGTGTATCGGCCGCCATCTTTAATGTTTTGGAAGTGTGTGGTGGTGACAGGTGACGGCTTCAGTCTCTTGGTGCGTGATTTTACCGTGGGTAAAATCGTGAAATGATTGGCTGCGAGCAGCCGCCCAGACGGTTCTTCTTTTGAACAGAAAAGAGAAGTGTTTGGCAGGCCAGGCAAAAAGAGCACTGTATTCGGAATCAGCAGTGTCCAGAGTGGCGCTCCAAGGGGTTTGATTTGGTCTGTTAGATCTACAGATTGTCCATACGTAATTAGGAAAACTACAACAGTCTGAACAGTAAAATAGTGTTTAATAGACTGTTCAATAAAACCTTTATAACTAAATAGCACAAGAATTATAAAGGAAATGTAACCTCTTAACGTCAACCTCAACCAAGAACATTTTTCCCAGTTTGGCTTTACCTAAATCCAAAAGCTTAAAATGGCGACGAAAACGAGGATGAAAACACAACAAAAGCACTTCAAAAATGTTACAAAAAACGAGGTGACGATGTGACAAAGACGTTACAATCACTTTTGTAGTTCTTAGCTTTCAAATGAGGCATTACACTGTTGCTCTGCAGTCCAGAAGCTTTTAGATTTGGATAAAGCCAAGCTGGAGAAAATGCGCTCGGTTCAGGCGGGGGTTAAGAGGTTAACCATATTCATCTTTTTACATGTAAAACATCATTGAGTTCTGCCTTTCATACTTTTCCTTTCTGGCCCGCCAATGTACATTAAAGTACTACACAGTTCAAACAACCTGATTATCTATCAATCAAAATCAATGCGAGTTTAGTCACAGAATTATCAATGCATCAATTGAACATAATAATAAACATTTTTTTTTTTTTAAACACAGTACAACAATTACTGGAGCTACCTGAACAGAACTACTCCAATAGAAAAGTCAGGTTGATTAGATTATACCCAATACAAGTGAAACTATAGCACAAAACTTGAAGAAAATTAAAAGAGGGCAAATAAGTCTAACCAAAAATATAACTTGAACTCCTGTGTATAATTATTGTCATTTTGTAGTTTGTTACTGCTTCTAGCTCAGGTTGAGATAAAACCACAGGAAATGTCATTATTGCAAAGGTTTTGACCACAACAACAGGTGATGTCTTGTGTTGTGTCATGTGCGCAGTTCCTAGTTGTGCAACTGTTCTTTTTTTTTTGCAAGGGCTCAGTGCATTTGCCGCCACTGGTGTAAATCCCCACAGTTTCTGCAATCAAAGCGACCGATAAACACAGCGAGAGGAGCACGCTTCAATCACAAGACTCAGCCTCCTCTGAGCAGCAGGTTTTTGACAAACCACTGAGCTGCATGTGGTTAGCTGGCGGGAGGACAAGACGAACAGCAGGCCTGATGAACGGAAAACAAAGGCGTCCGATGAATTAACAGAGATTTGCCGTGGTTAAGAAGTTTTTAATTCCTTGGGGAAAACCTCAAATACAAACAGGAATATAGGCTTTTTAGAAATACGATTAAACAAGGAGGTTTGTCTCCCCTTTTCAAATGTATAGAGTGGCACAGAGACGCCATAGAGTTTAAAACAAGGAGCAATTACTATAGCAACAACACAGATTATGTAAGGATCTGATCTCAACGGGAAGCGGAGAAAACAAATTCAATATTCAAATGCATCATCGAGGAAGTGCAATAATGGATGGAGATTGAAAAGTGAATTGTAAAATGTCAACGAATGCACTGTTTTCATCGGGCTAAAAAGTTAAAATCTTAGAAGTGACAACATACAAAAAAAGTGGGGAGGTTTACGTTTAGTACAGTTCTGCTTTTTTGCTAGAAATTAAGGTACAGTGTTTGCCCACAAAACCCCTTGATGCAGTGCTCACAGCTGGTCGGACGCTGTAAAAACGTACAGTGAGTCCAACAAACTGTGGAGTCAAGAATTGAGTCTCCTGTAAAGACTTTACAGGCAGCTGAGTCACTACGCCTCCGCAGAGAAACATTCGGTCCTGCCTATGTCGTCAAACAGCAGCTGCAGAAGAGGAAAAACGCCATAGTAAAAAGCTCAAATTATCTTCCCTTGCTCTAAATGGTGATGAATCTGATAAAGCAGCGTGACGAAAACAAGAGTCAGCTAGGGGGTATGTACCGTGTTCGGAAAGAAGCATTTAAAATGGTACCTCAGCGGATATTCGCCTGTTCCCTCTGTTCCGTAGACAAACCCCCGTGGGCGACTGGACTTCGTCTGAGGACGTTCCCGAGGCTTGGTCACTCTCACCATCTGACCCCATTTTCAAATTTTCATGGACGATATCTAAACAGAAACAAGCAAGTTAATATGTGGGCCTCTAAGTGAAGGCCCCCAAAAAGCAGCAAGAATGGGAAAGTTGTGTATTGATTTGAGGAAGATAATAGGGAAGGTTCTTCAATATGACTTTCTCCTTTACAGTGCGGGGCATAGACGCAGGGTGCCCCAGTTTCCCCCATCAGCCCAAAATATGCATGTCAGCTGAATGAGTGAATCTGACTGCATGGTCTGATCTGGTGGTGGGTCCCTGGGCGCTGCACAGCTGCACAACTGCTCCTTACGAATCCCCAGTGGCATTGAAAGAAGACTTATTTGCAAAGGACATACTTCCCCGGGGGGACAATAAAGTACGGTAGAAAATACTTAACGGTAGAAAACATATCTGTTTATATTTATTTATTTATTATTTATTTACAACATGTTAAAACTTTACTCAGAGTCAAGATGTAAATACTTCAGCGGAGGAGATATTTGAGTTAAATGCCAACATGAAGCCAAAAAGGTTCTTTGCACAGAGACCGCAATACATTAATGTTTGTCTTTTTTGTTTTGTTTGCATATATAACATATCCAGTCCTAATGTTTTGCTGCTTGTGTTTGACAGATGGGGCCAGGTGTGTGAAATATGGCGATGTTCGGATAAGCAGCTCTTGTCAGGATGCTGGCTCTGCATAAACCTGATCTATTACGTCCAATAGCTTTGAGTGATGGCTGTAATTTAGACCAGTGCCACGGGACTTAACAAGACAAAGCCATACATCACAGTTTAATGAGCTAATTCTTAAACACACCACATTCAGAGCTCGCTTCCTCTTATGGTTTGTTGATACGGTACAAGCAAATATGAGGCAAGTTTAAGCATTGAGTTTGCATTCGAACCCTTATGACAAAATGAGGGCGTCAAGTTTAATAAATTACTAAACGTGCGACTGAAACTTGTGTCATCGCCTCAAGCTGTGAGTTTATGTGGCTTGACTGTGATGAACTTTTGCCAATTAGAAAACAAAATGCTGTATGAAATATGAGCGCTCAATCAGACCTCCTGTGAAGCCCACTCATTTAGATACAGTGTGTCCCAGAGCGCTTCTCACCGAGCCGACTGCCGTTTCGGGGCATGGTCATGAGCGACCCCAGGCCTGTCCCAATGGTGCTCTGAGGTCGTCGGAGAGGCGGATTCTTAAAGGAGCCGGTGTACTGGTGCAGGAAGGAGTGCACGCTGTGGGCAGAGGGCGGCCGGCCATTCCTCACGATGGGCTCTGAGGAGGGACAAAGACAAAGGGGGTGATCGGTCTGAACACACATAGAAAATACTTTTATTGGGTGTAGTCCCGATATAAACCATGATGTTACAAAACATTGTTCAACGTGGCCTGGCAACGTTGGCACCAACTGCGTGTCATTGAAAAAGGGTAAACAATCACTGTCTAGACCCTAACCAGTGATTGTCCATCCATCCACCCATTTTCTTCCACTTGTCCGTTGCCGGGTCACATTGCACCAGCCCCTATGGCTCCTCCTGCAGGTGGTGGGTCCACAGAAGGAAGGCCTCACGATTCTGACCGGGCCTGTTGGTCTCTCATAAGGGGCTTCTGAACCGCTCTTTGTCTGACCCGTCACCTAGGACCTGTTTGCCATGGGAGACCCTACCAGGGGCACAAAGCCCCCGACAACAGAGCTCCCAGGATCATTCGGGCGCTCAAACCCCTCCACCACGTTAAGGTGGCGGTTCCAGGAGAGGCTAACCAGTGATTGTTTCCTCTAAAATGTTACTTACTATGCCACTCTCCAATGACACCGTCAGTCACCTCATTGTTGACATGGCCACAGAGATTCGGCAACAGCTTATAGAAAGAATAAAAAGTAGTCCATTTTAGTCGTTGTATCCAATGCTGCGCTGCTGCTTGTGTTTGTGGGAGAACAGTTTGCATGAGGACATTATATTTTGTGGAGAGCTGCCAACGCGAGCTACAGCACATGAATGTTTTTCCGCTGCATGGATGAGTTCTTCAGGGAGAACGGCCTACAATGGGAGAACTGTGTTGCAGTGTGTAGTGATGGTGCAGCATCAATGACAGGACGGCATCATCAGACCGATACAGGATCACGCACCAGAAGCGAAGTGCCCGCACTGTTTTCTCCATCGTGAAAGCCTGGCAGCCAAGAAGATGACACCAGAGTTGCACGAGGCAATGACTACAAGTAAAAGCAAATCAACCAACTTCATTAAAAAACAGTGCTGTGAACTGACGATGTTTTGCTAAGCTTTGGGAGGACATCGAAGCAGACCATGTGCAGCTACTTTATCATAGTGAGGTGAGATGGCTATCAAGAGGACTGGTCCTTAATCGTTTGTATGAACTTGAGAATGAGTTTGTTGTTTTCGTAAAAAAGAAAAAAGAAATCCCTTCTTGCGCAGCACTTCACAAACACTGATTTCATTTTCAAACTAGCCTACCTTTGTGATATTTTTTCACACCTAAACCAGCTGAACACATCACTTCAAGGGAGACGTAGCAACATATTTTGTGTTGCTGACAAAATCCAAGCTTTCAGAAGAAAACTTGCTTTGTGGATTAAAAGGACTCAGGAAATGAGGATGGATATGTTTCCCATTCTGTCTGACATTCTTGTTTCCTCACCCCAAATGTGGAAGATCACTGATTTAGTTCCTCAGCACCTTTCACAACTGGCAGGGCAGTTTGATGTTGCATTACCTTCAGAACTGGAATCTCAACTTCTGGATGTCTCCACTGACAGCACTTTCAAAGTAAGATATGTAGGAATAGATTGCATTATTTGTGCTAATTTACTAATTGTAATGTTGATGTAATGAAGATGCAGTGGGACAAACTGGATTTGGCCTCATTCTGGTTTGTTGTTTCTGAGGAGTACCCAAGTGTTGCTCTCAGAGCTGTGAAACTGCTTCTCCCTTTCACGACTACATACCTTTGTGAATCGAGTTTCTCCATTGTGACCACAACCAAGACTAAAGCCCGAAACAGACTCAGCACAACACTGGAGGCTACTCTTAAGACTGAGCTTTTCCCGCATTCCACCCAGACTGGACCTGATCTGGGAAGCAGGCGCAAGTGTCGTATTAAGAGAGAGGGAATCTTATTTGTAGCACTTTTAACCTGACCTTTTTCAATTCACACTCGTGGTGGTAAGCACACACACCTCACAGGACGAGGAACTCTGTTGTTGTTCTTGCAGTTTGGTTGGAAAAATGCTCACTGCTGAATTTGCACAATTAAGGGTAGAACTTGCACTTTCTTCACATTTATTAAATATATATTTTATGTCATTTTATGATTTTTTCATTATATTTGATAAATTTTTTTGAAAGTACCCAATTTCTTTCCAGTAGTAATGTTTGTTTTTATATGATCCCAATAATAAATTCATGTATTATCCAGTGTTCCTAAAATGAGGTTAGTTTTTATGAATTATTGGGTGAACATTACACGTATGTTTTTCCAGAAAAGTAATTTTAATTATTAAACACAACACATCTACTCAATTCACATCACTTCAAAAGTGAAAAATAAACCACAACAACGATAAATTGCTTGATTGGGCCCCGGGTTACCTTGCACTGAAAATGTTGGGCCCCCAAGGGCAAAAAGGTTAAGAACCCCTGGGTTAGAGGTTACGTAAGGCCTTTTACATGTAATCCTCCAATACATAGATTTACAAGAAACGCATACAGTGACGGCTAAAATGTGGCTATGCCTGGCATTCAAAGCCAGAGCGTTAAAATGTACCGTACTTAACATTCAAATGAGCAAAATCAATCACAGTTTTCGAAGATTCAATTTAAACCAAAAGAATGTGAAATCAAAAGTAGTAAATGTTGACTTGATACCGACAGGAGGTTAGTCTAAAAACAAACCTTTTTCACACCTTCATGCGAGCTGGCAACATTTGAACTGCAGTTTGGGTAGAAAACTGGACAAAAGCGCCTGTGTAAGAGCTGAAAGGAGAATCTTTGCTCAAGAGAACGAATAGACTGAAGGCAGCAACAGATTTATTGGCTGTAAACAATCACCCTTAAGGCGGACAGTCAGCACTACATGGGTTCTTTACTGCTTCTATTCAGTCAGTGCAGCACATGACCAGGCCACGAGAGTGAGAAAACTTCACGTAAAAAATAAAAGACACAACAACCCTTGAGTGTCAAAAAGTATTCTTCTAAATGTGCGTCACGTCTCATCAGCTGTTTGTCCAGTGAGCACTTCTCATAGTAATGTACATGTTGTGACCAAAGCAATCCACACTTACTCTTCATAAAACAAGCAGTTGCGGCTTTCACACCTGTGATGTCTGCTCAGCCTTTATGCGGTTTCTTGTTATCTATTTAAAACAGGACATTCCTGACTGTAAATAAGTCAGATGGTATGAAAATGTCTATCTGTACGAAACAAAAGTGACTTAAAATATAACAACAGTACAAAGAGCTAAAAGAGACCGGGATATCTTGAGCCATTGTTAAAAGTGTGATTTAAAGTGGCGAGACTTACATGTACATGTTTACTTAACACATTGAAATATGCTCATGAATGTCACAGCACTAGCTGAAGACTCTGTCGTTCGTCACAAAACTGTCACACATGGATTTCCTGCAATTTGTGAAGGAGCAGAGGATGACTCAACAGTTATTACTGACCATTTCAGACGGACGCGGCGCTGGTTCAGTCTCATTAAAGTAATTTAGAGAACAAGTGGAGATTAAGGAGTGTGATGTTAAACATAATGTTTCCTTCCTGTATTTTCAAAATGATATTTTTTAAAAAGACTCATCTTAGTTTGAGTCCCTTCCCACTCACTGAGGGGTCAGAGGGTGATCAATGTTCAGTCCATTTCCTGAGATGCATCCTCTTAACAAAACTCAATATTTGTAGGTGTCTGCCAAATTGAAAGTACAGTGTGGGTGTTTGGGAGTAATTAAGCCACAAAACAGACAGACAGTACTGATGGAAATAACCCAAAAATAGCACAACCAGTCGCTGTTTCATGTTTGTGTAGAAAAAAAAACTAACGACAGCACCAGCGCTCCCGGGTTTGAGAAGGAAGTACAAATACAAAGAAAAACTTATGGACTCAATGTCAATGTATTATTACCATTAGCGTTTTATTTTGATAGTGTCATTTGAGATGTGAGGAAAGACTCTACTTGGGCAGTGTTTGCCAACCGTAGTATGCAATTCTTTTGTGTAATAATTCTTAGACCAAACGTTTGAATGGACATCGATTTGTGACTTTATTTATGTGAGTAAAATGCAAAGCAACCAATGTCAGCGGTGTAGTACAATTCTTTACTGTATTTGATTTTTTTTTAAGATATTTTGTATGGATCCAAAATCATTTTTCCTTTATGGCTTTCTGTAGATTGATTTTCTAAACAAAACAAACAGAATGTTGGACCATGTGGCGACGTAACAGAGATCCTGATGCTAACTCGGCTTCCTGCCCGACTTATCAACGTTACACAATCGGATCAAGTCGCAGAGCTTTCCCCAATAGCGCATAGTTCAGATCATCTGGCTACTCCGGGCCGTCCCACTCCTCTCTCCTCTGCTTGACACAGAACTACTAAAATCCCCTCACACACACACACACACATACACCCACACACACACACACACACACAAACTGCGTGTCCTAGCTGCACAGAACACTCTGGCCAAACCTGGCGTTAATCACGATACAAAAAGCTCTTTACAAAGCTGTGTTAGTTCTCGGGAGGGAGGAGGGTACAGAGGGCGGGACGCAGAATCATTTGAGTGATTGAAGAAGTTTGGGACAAAAGACGAGAGGGGAAAACTGAGGACACGTCTGAAAGGAAGAGGGTTTGGGAAGAGGATAGCACTGGGACGGGGCAAAACGAGAAAGAAAAAAAAAGTGATTCTCTAGATGAGTCTACCGGCAGCAGGCTACTCAAGACCAAGTGACCGGTCCAGATTTTTGATGATAACCTAATTTTCTTTCATGCTTTTTTCCACTTTGGCCTCATCTCTGTTTCCCTGTCGAATAAAGTCCCAAACACACGCAGAACATCCTCTTGAGACACTGGATGACATTGCTGTCGGCAGCTCTTGTCCTCTGAATTGACAGGAAACACTGTAAAGGTGCCCGACTGATTTCCCCACGTCATGATCCAGGCCACTGTGGCAATGTCATGGAAACTCCAGAATGCTTTCAAACACGAGCACCATGGAAACAGAGCGGCAGTACCCCTCCGCCACACCCCCCCTCCCTCCGCTTCCCCTTTACTCCCCCTCTCTCTCCCCCCCCGCCTCTTACACTCCTACCTCCTTTCTCTTTTCCCATCTGTAGATTGGGTGAATATCAGCTCAGATAAACTGCTGTGCTGTTCTCTGCTTATTGTCAAAGGCCTTAAGGTAAAGTGATGCAACAGCAGCGGTATTGGGAACTTTATTATGCGATGTCTGCAGTAAAACAGACAATAATTATTCACCGTCAAATAAAATCAATCATCATAGTATGCTAAATATACAAACTATGTGATAGATTTAGACTGGATTCAAAATAGAGTAACAAGATGAATTGCAGTCAAAACAGCAAAACAAACTGTCTACACGGTATATGTATAAAAACCTTCAGTCGGACGCTGCTTGATATGAAATGTTAAAATGTGCACTTACTCACGAGTCCCATGTGTGCTCTTTAACATGCACTGTCCCAACCAAATAAACCAACAAATAAATATGAACAGCAGCACGAACACACAAAAGTCGAATGCACCACTATGATTTTGAATGCTCCTAAAGTTGTGACCAGACGCCACTGTAAACTGAAGAGTGCGGGGTTTAATCTTCTTTAAACAGGAGATCCTAAATATACGCGTTATTAGGTGTAATTTTCGTGGGGCCAACTGTAGCTGTCACAGTTGTTCTCACGCAGTGCTTCAGTTTCCTCTGTGTTCCGGCCGTTTCACTGTAAGCAGCTCTCCATCAAAGCCTCTACAGGACATTTATATAATCAAGTCCAAACAACAGAGCGTCAGAGTAACACCACAAGATACAAAGTATTGCATGTTACTGTGACTGAAACTGTGACTGAAACTGTGACTGAAACCCAGGGCAATATTGACACATAATTATATTTCTGTTGAACCAAAAACAATTACCAGACAATATTTTTGCAATTCATCATAAATGTGCTAAAACATATACTTTGCATTACATACCCAATGCTGTAACTGTGCAACGTTCCCAAACAACAATTTCAATAACTCGCTGACAGTATTGACAAGGAAACAAACTATGAAACCTACCACAGTCCTTGAGCCCGTTCTCTTCGATGGTCATCTGCTCGGCCAGTTCAGACAGAGACTCGTCGATGGTGTGGCTGCCTCGAAGCCTCTGAGAAATGTGCTTCTTGAAACGTTTCATTTTCTCCAGGGAGCTCTCGGGAAGGGGAGGCCTGCAGCAAGCGGAGAAAACAAAGGGCACGAAAAAGAAGATTGAATTAATATACTTATTTATTCAACTTTGTGATAATCAACATCAAAAATAGACTTAGAACTTAGACTAGACTTAGAACTACAGCAAACTAACTCTATACATTAAAAAACACAATAAAACTCCAGACAATAAAAGTAAAATAGTAACACTAAGTTTGGTAAAGGCTTTTTGTTCGTGTCTGTTGCTGTTTGGCATCTTTTCTCTCATGACGTCAAGTTGCTGTGATACAGCGCTCTGCTGCTGTCTGACCCTTTCACAATAAGAGTCTTGCTAAAGCGATAACATGCAGTTACTAAAAGTCTAACCGGAAGCAGATAGTTACCATAAGTTATTACTTGACCAAGTAATTCACCAAAGTTGGACAAGTCTCATATTTTCAAAGACATGGATAAACAGCGCATTCGTGAACACGGCCCAGGATTTAAATTAAACAAATGAGAAGGAAGCGGCGCCTACAGAACTGTAAGGACGAAGGACACACTCACTTCTTCACACATGTGCCGCCAGGTAAATAAATAAACACACGCTGAGATCTAAGTCAAAGCAGCGGCGTTACGGGGAAAGACACTGACATAAATACCTCTGGGTTTAAAAGCTCCAGATTGAGGAGCCTGGCCGTGAATGCGACTGTAGACATTGCGTAGCAGTGATTGCACGGCTTGGGTTCACTTATGGTAAAAAAAAGTCAACTGTGCAAAACGATCCCACAAAAATGACAGATCGTCAGCTCTGGAGATCGTAAGACGGTCTAATATCGTCATATCGCCCAGCCCTACTGACGGCGACACACACCACCATCTGCACACTGCTCTAGAGGCCTTGACTTGCGCTTTACCTTTGCTCAGGAAGAGACATCGGTGATTTACTTTTCTGCCACTTTTTTCTCATCTTCTATTACATAACTTCAATCGACTTTTGACCATCTATAGGTGGCAAGTTCAACTATAAGAATGGAAAGGAAGACATAGTTACTTAGTATTTATTTTACTTAAGTTTGTTTAGTTTGTTTTTTCTACCATGCCAATAAGGACACATTCTTATTGTTTTAGATCACGCACCATGTTTGGATTTGAATCTATAAAGTCATTATCTGCATCACAGTGCAGTGCCTCAAGCCTCAAAAATGTGCCTGCGGCCATACAGATGTTTGAGCACGAGGAGGAACTGCAGGTTGGCTGGGGACACTTTCTTATGCGCAGTGAAGTGGACTATTCGAGGCTCTGATGCTAATTGTGACTCAGCTCATTGACACAGGCAGTTCTTTGCATTCCTGCCCTTGTGAAAACATGACGGGCCGGCGAGAGATTCTAACAGAGCGGATTGGGATGTGCAGTCCTGGGACATGGGACCGTCAAAGCTAAGCCTAAACCAGAGGGATTTACTGCTGAATGGGACAGGACGAGCCCGGGCCACAACGAACCCACGTCACGCATTCCTACGGTAAAAGTCAACAACAGCTATGATGGGACACTGAGACATTTTGGGACACACAAATTAGTATTGAAGGGCTATCCATCACCTAAAATATAAACTTTTTACCAGTTTCTATTCAAATTTTAATTTCGATTCAGCTGCGATTAATCTGGCAACAGAAAGTAGAAAGGGCCGACTTATCCAAGCACACTATGACCTCGGGATTGGTGACAAAGTAAGCGGGAGTACAGCAGATCCGGACATGCTTAGGTCTGGTGAAGTGATGAGTAAAGCCAGACATGAAGATGCTTGAGCAATAAAGCGCCTCAAGGCCTGCTGCCGGTCTACCCACCGCCGTTTGTCCTGCACGCACACAACACATTTAATCACAGACAATGCAACATCCGGCTGACTCATCAAATATTAAACCGGCATGACGGTTATGAAACATGACTGTAGTAGAGGTTGTATGACAGCTTCTAGACGGGGTGACAAAACTGTCCCAAGCTCCCTATGTGTGATGTGAACAAGTACCATCTCGTTTCCTTCAGCCATGACTCCCTATTTGTCATCATCAGACTGCAGTAACCTGCCACTATCTGACTATAGTTAGACATTTGGCCGACAGGTAATACTATAATTTCCTCTGCTAATCACAAAAACAGCCAATCTTGCAATAAGAACAAAAGTATAAATCAACATTTTCTGTCCAACTCCTGATACAAGAATTAAAAGTATGTGATTCAGGTAATAGTTTAGCCGTTCATATTTTAGTCTTCTCTTCTGCCAGATGTTGATGCTCCTGGACATGGATAGAAAGACATAGAAAGGAGATCCCAAAACCAAATAATTGACCATTTTAAAAAAGGTACATTTTCAGGACGATGGAGGCAGTACAACTGCAGACGACACTGGTCGAGCAACATCTCCCACATGACCTGGATGTGACCTACTGTCCCGGGGTCAGATCAGCTTTCAGACAGTCTGTCGGAAAATTATGAGGGCGGTTGTGAAAGGGAGATGGGGGGGGGGGGGGGTCCGTCTCTACTGCTGGCCCACTGTCCTGGGATCAAATGTGGGCTCTTGGACAGGAGCCTTACCCCTGCTCACCCCTCTATAGCGAGCCAAATGTGAGGGTGAACTCTACAGATCCACTGAGAGCCAGGCGGGATGGGGTTAGGGAGAGAATGAAGGGGTCCATTTGTCGCAATGGTTTGGGATGTGTTGCCACAGCGACATTACCGGGTCTTTTGTATGTTAAGCAAAGCATGGCAGGAGGCTGTACGCGTGCATGCATATCCCACTGTAGACTGGCCCAACCCCCACCACTCTCCTCTGTTTCTGCCCTCTATTGAACTTGGCATTGATGTCTGTCTCTCACTAAGAATCATGGTCATGAAAACACAACTTAACTCAATGAATACCAACCAACCAAACCACTTTCCATTGGAGGTCAAATTTAGCACGTCCCTTCACTCGTGTCAAAGTGTGCGCTAAAGGTTCAAGTTTATTGTCATACTAGCTGTAACCCGGCCTATGGCCAGTTTACGCTAGTGTCCACATTTGATGTTCTGAGATTATAAGTTATTACAAAAAAATTCCACCGAGTCCGTAACCCGTCATTCAGGGTATATAGGCCCTGAATGACGGTCTACTAATATAGGCTATTAGTGGACCAGTGATTCCTAACCTTTTTCCTTGAAGCCCCCCTTGCACATGCTGTAGTCAGGCCGCGCGCCCCAATCCAAAAATTATGCATGGTCACAACAAATGTATCAAAACAATAAATGCTAATAATTATTTATTTCAAACAAACAAACTGCAATTGGAGTGGATTTTGCACCTGTAGCTACTCCTTTCTTAGTCATATTTGATGACCTGACCCTTTGACCAGACAAAGCTCTGAGCCTCTGCAATCCCAGGTGCAGAAAGGAGTGAGCCCGTTGTCCAGAGCACCAGCAGAATGAGCAACTAAACCTACAATCGGTTAAACTCAGGGAATAAAGTTCAAGAGACAATGGAATATTTATGGATAGAAAGCAGGGCTTCAGCTGTCACACGGTTCTCAGAATAAAATTGGCAATGCTTTCAAAGCTACTTTATAATGTGGCTCACAATACAAAACAGAAAACAAATTGTAGCGCTCTGATCTTGAAAAAATAAATAAAAATAAAAGCAGCGCAGTGCAGGCCATGCGCTCGTTAAGTGGTAGTTTCAGTTTCGCTTTCCACACACAGAGGCTAAAGCACGAGCAGCGCGTTTGATTTGAGGCTCATGTTTGAGCTGTTCTTGGACTTTATACTTGTACTTTTTTGTGGAGACCAAGCTTTGGAGGCGGATTATGACCAGGACTGGATCTTACTTATTTGTAAGTAAGATCCAGCCTCTGACGCACTGCACTGGATCTATTTTACCACAGCCTCGTCACTTGCCTGGCCTGCCAGACACTCCTCCTTTCTGTTCAAAAGAAGAACCGTCTGGGCGGCTGCTCGCAGCCAATCATTTCACGATTTTACCCACATCGGTCCAATCACGCGCCAAGAGACGGAAGCCGTCACCCGTCACCACCACGCACTTCCAAAACATTAAAGATGGCGGCCGATACACTGTTTTCTTCTGCTCTTTCGTCTGTTTTAAATAATTTGGAAAATATGAAATGCCTAAAACTGGAGCAAGAAATAGCGTTCCTCGTAAAAAAGTAAGTTTTTGGAAAGGCTTTCTGCCTCTTGTTACTGCAACGTATCTAGCGTTGCTCTAATTGGTTGATGCTGTCTCTCAATTACGCCCACCGGGAAATTGTTGAGATCATGCTTGCCGCTTGGCAGCTCTGCATTATGACCACAACACAGGAGGCCGCCATTGCTGTAGTACCTCCATATAGCCGCTAGTCTCCCATTAGGAATCATTACACTTTAGACACATTAAAAACAACTTTAGAGCCCGGTGCCCAATTTTTTTGAACTTTCTACAGCTAGATATTCCTCCTGTGATTAACGCTGGGTTAGTTACAATTAGGAGGCACCGGGCTGGTCACAAGTATGGAGTGAATGAATAGTGCAATGTAAAGCGTCTTTGAGTGTCCAGAAAAGCGCTATATAAAACTGATGCATTATTATTATTATTTTAGAAATCTCGTACTTAACGAGGGTCGGACTGTTAGCATTGGAGCTGCGCGAGCTACACGTCACGCAAGGGCCGGGTCTACAGTGAAGATCCCGCCCTTATGCCCTTTTTAGGAACATGCTTCGTCAGAGCTGGGGAGTCTGTAAATCCTCCATGATTTCCCCCTCGAACGTGGTCATTATGGTAAACGGGGAGGAGTGAGGAGGAGTTGTCTATTCTTTTTAACAGTCTACAGTATGTCCCAGACTATACGTCTTTGAAATATCTATGGAACGGCATGTTGTTTGGCAGGCCAGGCAACCTCGTCACCATGCAGGAGAAACAAAGACATGTCATGTGTTTTTGTAACTGTACAGGTGTGGAGTGTCTCTACAGCCTTCAGTTTACAGTAAGTGACGATGACACATCCCCTTGTTTGGATGCGTTTCATTTCACATGGATTTTACGTGGACTATTCTTTTTTTTGCCTAAACACAGGGAGCAACTTTTCACAATAACAATTTATATTCAAGTAGTTTATTGATGAAAAATACGCAACACGTGTTTAAAAGAGCTGTTCGTGTTGTGACATCGTATCTATGGCCGTAATGCATTGTGGTGATTGTGGTCTTTATTAACCCGTGGCTGGTAGGACGGTCACGTGGGGGCCGCACGGAGTGCTCTGGGAAACAAAAAACATTGCGGTGTCATTCATTGATACATCTTATAAATGGCGGTGACATGATACCAGATAGACCCTATCCGATGTAATCACTGGCAGAGAATGCAAGTGGTTTGTCACACTTCCGTAGACCGCGCGGTGTGTCTGGAAAACGTTATATTCCACGGCCCCACCACCCCGGAAGTGTTTGCCATTGCGGTTTATTATATAGATGCAACTACCATACAAAGTACTATTCACACACAAAAAAAACTGTCACTTTCTCTTCGCCGAGTAAAATTTACATTTAAAACCAATATAAACGCATTATTTTAACAGTAGAAGCAAACCCCCAGCCCTCCTTTTGGGCTAATGTTTATTAACTCCACCGCATGAGAATAAAAACGATCTCTGAAACGAGATTTGAGGCTCCGTAGATGTCTCTCAGTAGGGAGGTAGGAGAAAGAGGGAATGTGTGAGATGACTAGGGTCCTACAATATGCTGAGAATCGTTTTCTCACAACACTTTTTGCACAGGTCCTGTATTTGAGACAGAGGGGATCCAATAATCCTAGAGGCAGCTTTAACTGTCCTCATCAAGAGAGTGAGGTCATGTGATGTAACGTTACCAAACCACACCAGCAAACTTCCTGTCAGTACACTTTCGATTGTATTCATTGAGAGTCTCCGCTGAGCTTTTTTTATTGCACAGCTGATGTGCAGAGACCAAAAGAGAGTTTCACAAATGGAGCGAAGGAGAAAAAGGTAATGCTGCAGTGTCTCATATGGATCATGTCTAGGGCTGAAATTATATCGTTATTGTATTTATATCGAGATATGAACATTCAAAATATTAAAATCGAAAAAAACAGATAAACAATTTTCATTATTCATCAATAAAAATATTTTTTCTGAAAAACGCTTAGTTTCACCTAACCCATAGTTATATCGTATCGATATCGACATATCTGGCATGAATATCGAGATATTAAATTTTGTCCATATTGTTCAGCCCTAATCCCATCCCTCAGCTTTGGACACCTCCATTAAACATTTAGCCTGGAAAAGTCTGGTCACCGCTGCGTCGAATCCATTTCCCACAGCCGTAGAAACGCAAGCAAACAGGAAGCGGAGTAAACCAATCAGCGAAGGGCGGGCATCTGCTGGTGATGTGGTGTTATTAGCGGTTTTGCGTTAATATTTGCGCAGGATTATGAATAACGAAACTCACCTACTGTCGATGTGTTTTTGGTCATTTACTGCCGACTGGAGACACGCTTTCCCTCTTTCGTGCATCGTTTGTAGATTGTTATTGAGGGACTTCCGCGTCCCGTGAGTGACGTTGCTCGCTAACAACACGTCACGGAAAATAAACGAATCTGATTGCACGACGGAGTGACCAGACTGATCCCCCGCTGCATACAAAAATACAGAGGGGAATCATTCTGGTCTCAACAGGCTAGTAAACATTGACCACCAGGGGGATTCCTCAAAGTGGTCCAAATGGGCTCATGCAACAACACACATACAATGTTTTCCCCTGTAACATTTTTGTGGGAAGAACCATTCACATTCACCAGCCACACACCAGGACGTATCGGTTGTCAGAGCTAGTCACCAAAACAGAAAGACAAGGTCATTCACCGCTACAATATCTGCAGGGCCCAGCGAAATGCACAATATGTCACTAAATACATCTGTGCTCTAGCAAACACTGGCACGGGGCAATGGCAAATTTGGCAATGCCGTTTCCTTCTCTAAATTAAAAGGTTGCTCTAGATGTTTCTCTGTATTTTTATTTTATTTGTTTACACATACAAGTTCCACGGGTAGTCAATTTTTACCATAAGACTTTGCATTAAGTCAATATACAAGTCATTGGACCATAGATCATTTGCTGTGTCAAGAAAAGGGAAGAACAATGGAAGTTATTCCTTCACCACAAATCCCCATGAAGTGTTTGAAATATCACGCTGATCTATACCATGCGACACAGTGTAGCCTCGTCCTGTCATTTAAATGTTACATACAGCAGCTTGAATGTCTCCAGTGCCTTGAGGAGCTCACAGACGGGAGTCATGTCCGCCCTCACCCACAGGAGGAGAAGATTGAGCGTGACTGTTGGCTGTTCGGGGCCCGTTTCTCTAAAGAGCGTTTTTTTCTCTCATCCTGCCCGGGACAATGAGGACATGAGTGAGAGTAGCGAGCTCCACAATGGGCGCGTTTTATGAAGCCTGCTTTATGTGTGAGAGTGCACAGTAAGAAAAAAAGGGGGGGCTGTTTTTTCTTGAGACACAGAGGTAGGCTGCACTGCACGCTCCCCTCACCACAGCGGGTGAGGGCGGATAGTATTCTTCAACAAAGGCACTTACACAAATAAAAGGTGTTACGATGTGAGTCACCATTGCTCTTTCGTTCGTTTGCCTTGACACAATTCTTTATCACAAAGCAAAAGCAGTCATACTTTGGACACATGGGGCAGGGGCACTGGGTCAGTAGATCGAGACGTAAGCGGATACTGACAACAACTGAATAGCTCTCTTTGCAAGAGCTTATATTATGTCTAAAAGTTTAGACCTTTACAGGAATGTTCTGAAATGATTGTCACTCCTGTAGTTAAGCAGCTCATAATACAATCTTCTCTTCTACCTTCATGCCCCTAGACATGTTTAAAATGGGCTTTATGAACAGAGTCTTGATTTCAAACAGAAATCTCAAATTGTAATCAGACATATTGCCAAAATCAGTCATTGATGGCACAGAGCACAACTGAGCAACTGTGAGGAAACTGCACAACAGGACCAAAAAAATGTGACACGCTCTCGTACTGTATTTGGCTGGACCGATTTTAGCTTTGATTACAGCACATAATTGCCGTGGCATCGTTTCAATAAGCTTCTGCAATGTCAAAACTTCCAGTGTGTGTCAGTGTGTGTATGATGATGGGACAGTGTGACCACTGTGCAAAGCCTTATCCAGCACATCCCAAAGATTCTCCATGGTGTGAAAGTGATGGCTCATGCTCCCTGAACCACTCTTTCACAATATGAGCCCAAAGAATCCTGGCTTTGTCACCTTGGAATAAGCTTGTGTCATCAGGGCAGAATAACCTGGTCATCCAGGATGCTCAGGTCGTCAGTAGTGATCCAACTCTTTGGGCACATAAGATGTTTATCTGCTGGCAGACATTACACAGCCCAGTGCCTGGTCAACCAGCTGGGCTGAGCTTTTCAACTGCCGAGGCCAGCGCCAAAATGGTCTGACCAGGTGTAGGTTTTGGCACCGACCTCTGGCTGTGGCCGCAGCGCTAAACCGTGTTTAGCCGTGTAGTGGAACGACATGCGTGTACTGGGTAGAGTCGATACGTGACAATGCGAGCACGTAGATCGTGGCGTTTGCGGTAGAACCGTGCTCAGTGGAAAGACGCCTTTAGTGTTAGTGAACCAAATACAGTAACGCCAGATTATACAGTTGGTTAAATCCAGGTGGCCACTTTTTGTGGTCAGGCTGTGTATAACTGTCCACAAAACAAAGCACCTTAGCCAGCATGGAAGAAAAACACACAGGATAAGCGGTTTCAAAAAGCTGGAGCCATATTATCATGCAGGTTCTGTAAATGCTGATTTGTAAAAACCACGTGAAGGATAGAAGTGAGAGGAAAACACCCGGCTGGGGACGGAAACGAAGGCTTGACCACTGACGCAGAGCTGCATTTAACACAGCCAGACGCAACAGCCGGGGATTAACACCGCTGCCATGGAAACAAGGACATGAGTGACAGCAGCACACTGCGTATGCAAGAACAAAAGACATACTATTGATGCAATGTACAGTACATGCAACGATTTTATCTCTGTTCACTAATAGAGAAGATTGGAAAATGAACATCTAAAACCTATAAAAGAATCGACAGATCGATAGATAGATCCCCAAAAGAGGATTATACATTTCTAAACGCATTAGCAGAGGTCTAAACTACAAAGGTAGAAAGATTTATACATAGGACCTAGAGCTACACAATATAATTGCCCAAAGGTATTTTAAGCATTGTTTTGTTTCAATGAAATTAAATATTTGTTTAAATTTACTGGAGGTTTTTTTAGTAAAATATCGAAAATAGAAAAGAAATGCTGCTTATTTATGCTTTGATTGATGTAGCATTTAGCCATGGACAAACATTTACTTCAATCAAAAAGGAGAGAGGGGAATAAAAATGTACAGAAATAATTTCTGATCTTTTGTTTGAAATAAGCATCTAAAGCCCCACATTGTTTTGTACGGATAGTGCAGTTTATACATTGGACAAAAGGCAGGCCAAGCTAAGCTTTTGTGAATCCAGCTGTGCTCAGGCCAAGATACAGGGATGAGAGTGAGATAGGATCAGGAGTGGCGGACTCCAAATTTTATTGAGGGCCTTAACGGGAGAGATGTGAGCGGGAGATATGGCGCATCCAGAGCCATTACAGAGATAATCACCGGGGCTTGATCTTGTCACCTGGTCGTCTATTATGAAGTTGGCGTCAGAAAAACTCTGATTATCAGTCCACGGGTGCGCTCCGTCATGGCAGAGGCAGCAGACCTCTCGCTGTCGTTAAAATACTATAAAGTGTTAACAATAGGCAGATGGTGAGGTGCTGTTCTCACTAAATCTATTCCCATTAGAAGCGCTGCACAGCAAACAAGGCTCCTGCACATTGTGTTAATAGAAATTCAAGACATATTAAAGTTAAGGCCCATCAGGAACATGCACAGTACAATATTGTTTTACATTCTGAAAAACAAATACCTCAAATTTAAGACCTACACGATTTACAATGCTATGTCTATATTGGTGATGGGCTTGGTCTCTTGTAAATGGGGGTATTTGTTGTGGGCGGCTGATGTAATTCCCTACTGTGGACAGAAGTCAGCAGCACGCTAAACTATTTGGAGAGCTACATAACAAGAGCATAATCCCACAACTGCTGCTGCATCTGGGTCAAGTGAATTTTTGACAGCCGGAAAGAACATTTTTAGGAATTCTGAGGCTGCGAATGTGCGGCACGTGAGCAATTTTAAATCATCTATCAGATTTGGTATGGATTGTCAGAGAGATTTCTTTCACTTGCCACAAAGTTTCCAAAAGGTTGCAGAGCTATACCTAATTTGTATAGGCAATAACTTTATGTTCATCGAAAAAGTGGTGATCTTCTGCAGTGTCTCTCTAGAATAACCTCATCATGGATACACCAAGTGCCCAATATACAAAGCTTTGATCAAATTGGGTCAGTCTCCAAATAAAGAATAGCCATGTGTTTTTGATCCAACAGGACATGGGTAAATTTTGGTCCCCCACCTGTTCGGGACAGGACTGCTGCAGATGCCAGGGCAGATATGCTCCTTTACTGTATAACTCAATCCCACCATCTGGAAAAGGGGCTGGGCAGTAGTGGGACAGGCGCTTCAGGGCAGCACTCGGGGGGTCTGTGATCGCAGGGAATGAGGGACGGGGAGTTGGCCAAACATGCTCGGGGCCGTCACATTTGTCCCGTCGGCCAAATGCATTTGAGAGGCCTGGCCGCATGCCACCGAGCCCTGGCTGACCGTGGAGGAGAGCGGGGAAGAGTTTGTATTGAGGACTATGTATAGACAGGAGCGTAGCCTGTCACATAGCAGCTGCTCCCTGGAGAGCGGTGACACATTAACCTTCAGCCAGCTGTCTTGGTCCCGCATTAAAACACAGAGCACACACACAAAGTCTACGGAAGTTTACTGTTACAGCTGCGAGATGTGGCAAAATATTAATCCAAATGTTTTTCTTTGTTTCGTTCTCTTCATTTCATTTTGTTGAATCAATATGGGTTTTGCTAATGTGAAGAATGTTCCATCTAAAGTCTGCACTTCTCTTCAAACAGTGTGCCGTTACAGTAGGGCTGCACAATACTGTATATAGCAAAAATGATCGTTATTGCATATGGTGAAGCAATAGTCATATCAAAAGAAGCCAGTTTCACAAAAAACACTGAGGGCTTCCATCTGACCAAGACTTAAACATTTTGTAACACAGCCTAAAACAAAAACACATGGCAAAAGTTCAGTTCTAGTCATGATTTTCCTCATTTCATTCCAGTTCCAAAAATAAATTGCCAACACGTTTTGTTAAAGAATAATGGAACGTACCGTGTTGGAAATGGTTTAGTAAAATATTGCAATATCACAACATTCAATAATATCGCACTGAATGTTGCATTTTTCCCTCATTATGCAGCCCGAGTCCAGGTTGTATCTCAGTATGATTTAAATTCAAAATTAGCAAAGCAGAAACACAACTTCAAAGTGAAAAAATAAATTAAAAATTATAAAAACATTCCTCTGTCATGTTTTCGTGAGTGTGTTGAAAGCTGTGTATCTAATAAAAGCAATAATGAGCCTTCTTTTTTGAAAAAGTAAACACACTCTCACTGAAGCGTGTGGTTCTCAAACTGCAGGGCGGGTACAAATGGTGGTGCGCAGTTCTGAGTCCCATGTTTTGCATCAATTTAGTTCAGTAATAAACCGGTCAAATCATACTGTGCTTAGTTTTTCATTCACATTAATCTTGGTTTCAGTCTTGATATCAGTCCTGAATGGAAGCCTACAGAGATGCAGTGTCTAACCCAGACTTGGACTAATCTATGCGCTTGGCTCCAGGGGGCTAGACTACTGCAACAGCCCGCCCATTGTAAACCGCTACGAGTAGAACCAGGAAATATGACCATACGAGTCTAGTGCTCAGGTCTCTGCACCGGCTGCTGGTCACACAGAGAATAGACTTTAAAACAGCTCCGCTTGTCCCTTCGCGGTCTAGCACCAAAGTACATCCCTTGACATGTGAGAGCCATATGAACCATCTCCTGCCCGGAGAACCTCCGAGGGGTGTCCTGGTGGTTCCCAGAGTCAGGGCTAAACACTGGGAGGCCGAAGATGCGAGACAGGACTCGACACTGACAATGTTCAAGTCCAGTCTGAAAATAGTTATTTTAAGCTGTGCATATGACAACTCAGTGTTTTATCTGCACGGCTCACTTTTCATGTAATTAATGATTAAATATATTATTGATGTTTTTATGGATTGATTTGATCCGCCTTCTTGAAATCTGTGAAGCACTTTGAATTGCCTTGTGTAGAAACTTTCCTTGCCTGGCTGTTGGTGCACAACTTGGTTCAGCCCTGCTTAAACCGCTCCTGATTGAGCCCTTCTGTTGCCCTTACGTTTACATTTCTGAATTTAAGTTGGTCTCTGATAAGTAAACTATACATAAAAGTACCGTAGAATAAATTGAGGGCCAAGCCAAATCCCTAAGCTACAGTTACAATAAAAGACCAGTGCAACAGAGGAGATGGGCATCTTCTAATTGAGCATCCATTTGCCCGCCCTGACAGTGCCCCTCAGCAGTGGACAGTGAACCCATACAGGCCCTTTATCTGATCTGCTCCAGGACCACAGGGATCAGCGCCGCGTGGCTACAGCTGCCACACAGTAGCTCAAGTTTCCTCCACTATCATCCCCAAGGCCCTCACCAAGGGAACGGGGTCCACGTCAAAGCCACACACACACGGGCACACTGTACCCCCGCGGCTCCCTGGACTCCTGCTGGTTCCGGGATTAGAGGATGTGGGTTATTTTAGCACAAATGAAATGAGTTATGCAAGAAAATGATACAGCTTTTACTATTGGAACATAGGATTTTAAATATTTAGAATTAGTATCACATGAGTAATACACCATCAGAGAGTGAGGAATGAGTTTAGTGGTTCTCTTACGGTGTTAGTCAGGGTGGGTCATCTGTAATTTTAGACTTAAGGTACAATTGCATATCTATGTTGGGCCATTTCATGGTCTAGACTGCAATTTATTTATGGTTGGGCATTAGATTAGGTCTATTTTAGCACCTTTAAAAACCTGGTTTTGTGCAGATTTGGTCCTGATGTTTTCTTGGCGGTAGATGGAGAGCCACAGTAATGTTTTATGAGACAGTATTTGTTGTGAAAAATTGAATGGAAGTTTATTTGTATAGTGCTATTCACATGACACAAGTCACCCAAAGCGCTTTACACAGTGTCGGAGATTTGTCCTTCATTCTTTCCACACACAGTGGTAGTATCAAAATCAAAACAAGAATCAGAATAAGCATGAACTAAAACACTACATTCTCTAAGTGTAAAAGACTAAGCTAAGTGCTTGGGCAGTGTATACAATGGTCGGCTATAACAAACCCAAGACATCTTATGAGGCAACTCCTGTTGTGATATTGGGCTATACAAAACCATTGATTGATTGATTGATTGACATCTTATTAAGCCAAGATAAGCACTTCCTCTTTAGCTGCAAGTATTAGAAATCCTCCCAGCATTTACTGGCTATAATTAAGAGGTCCTCCCAAAACACTGTCTTCTCTTCTGGGACTTCACACTCATTACAGCCCAACAGGAAAAAGTACAGGAATGCATTGAATGCAGTCACTTGGGAAACATTTCTCAAAATCTAGTGTTTTGTTGTTTTTTATTTATTCACACATCACACATGAGGGCGCTTGTCTTGCTCCTCTCAAACCTGATAAAGAGATCTGAGAGTTTACGCAGTGGCATTTGTAAATACTTGGTCAAACTCGAGACATGAAAGGCATTTGAAATGTGGGTCAGAGAAGTGTGTGAGTGAGCTGTCGTGGAAGTCACACGCAAAGCAGCGACGAGCCGTACCTGTTTACAACACCTATTCTACAGCTAAATGCGAGTTTATTCAGCGGTGAAATGCGACCGCCATCGTAATAAAAACCACGACGAAGTAGCCAGGAGTTACAGGTTAGAGAGTAGGATGCCAATTGAACACACTTCCTGTTCCCGACTTTCTGGGTAGTTTTGGTCGTTTTGAGATTCGGGTTTTGGCTTGAACGCGCATTGTCTTCCAGCGGCCACGAGAAACCAGCTCCACAGCCCGATCATTTAGGGCACATGGGTGACTCTAGTTGTTGTGCCCGGGGGTGACTGCTAAACTCAGTCACGGTTTGTTTAAGTGAAATGCAGCTTTTCACGCATGAATAGGACAGGCTGAATAGGCTCAGTACAAACGCAGCTTGTGAAGTAAACATTGCCGCATTGTTAACCCATGTTTTGTGTCAGCCCTGTGGGGGGGTGGACGCGGTTCTTGATCGGCTCGGGATTCGGGGCTAAAATGAACCAACGCGGGAGTAAACGTGAACACGAAACTCAAACTTACCAGAAACGATGGGTCCGACCGGTTTCCCCGACCTCGGAGCTGGTCCTCAGGCCGGACGCCGTGTTGTCCTACCGGGTGTGAAAGCTACGACCGCTTCCTCCTCTCTACCCTCGGCTCGGCGGACGTGCTGGAGGCTACTTTCCTCCCGATGGAGCCGCTTATATCCCCTCGGCCGTGGCGTCTAGAAACATGGCTCTCCCCGCACACCGTTCGCTGTTAAAGTTTCGGTCTCCGTGAGGAAAACAAAGCACTGGTTTGGTATTGTCGAGCAGAGACCATGGCAGAGTGAGAGGCTGAGGGGATTAGTGGCTGATCTTGTCCCCCTGCCACAGCTACACACACCGCCGTGTCATCAAATACTGCACATAGGGGAACAGCGCCGCGTGCAGGGCACACGCGCTACCAACAAGGAAGTGATGAGCGAAGCCTGTAAGCGCCCTCTGGTGGAGAGATAGCTGTAGCGCTACTCTTCATTCCTACACTTTTTAATTTACTGCCCCCTTGATACTAAAACAATCATACATTGTAGGAATTGAATTAACTCCATCATTGCAGAAGTTGAACCCATTTGTTTTTTTAGGGCGACCACGCTAATACCAGTGAACTTGCATTTTAATGTGTGTGCGTTGTATGCTGCTGTTGCTTGTTGCAACATTGTCTTTTATGTGTTACTTTCTAGGCCAGTGGTTCTCACAGTGGATTGATCAAATTGGATTTGAAAGGAAATGCATATATTTGTTAAAATGTACCGCTTTAAGACAGTTTTGATAAGATAAGATAGCCTTTGTTGATCTCACAATGGAGAAATACACAATAGTAATACATACAGTATACTAATTCTTATTTAATATGTAATTCTAGCAGTAAAATATTGACCAATTCCTTTAAACAGAGTCAATTATTAATTTTATGGGGGAGAGATTTTCAAATTGATAAGGGGGCCATGATGTACAGGAATTTGGGAATGGCTGTTTTAGGCATATAAAAGGCAACGCTTGTAAGTGTTTACTTGAAATACTCTAATTTAGCCTACGTTGGATAATATTTTGAAACAACATAATTTTGAACTGTTTGAAGTATTCATAATTCAACTTCAGGGCAACATCAGTTGAAGATATTGGCTACATACTAATAGTGAGAAAAGAGAAGCAACGCACACCAGAAGTATAGTCTCAGAGGTGCAGATGTTGAGGAAAATCTTCATATATCAAAATACAGCATCGCACACTCAAGTAGCCGATGTCCACTTTTTAATGATGAAGTTTCGGCATTAGCCTTCATCAGATCATTCTTTTTTCATCTTTGAACCACAGTGTACATACTAATAGACTACTAGTATGTATCAGTTCATATCAGCTAACCTACGGGTGCACTCCATTGACAGTTGGTTGATTCAATGGACTGTCAATGGTGTATGTGCTCATAGCTGAAGGTGTCTGTAATAGCAATGTTATAAAGTAAATGTCATGAATCCTACATCAGGGTATTTGGGACATACATGACTTTTATAGCAATAGGTTAAATGGGCCTATACATTCTGTTTCTTTAAAAGCCCCAGAGTTCATGTACACCTGATCAAGATTCCTCCAAAACAATTTAACCCTTTTTCTTTTCTTTTCTTTTCTTTTCTTTTCTTTTCTGGGTCTGAGCCAAAATTCAGGTGCAGAATTCATGCAAACATGCTGCAGTCTTTGGAAGTGGATTGTATGTGAACTGCAAAATGGATAAAGGACATTTGTTCAGGGGTGGGCTCTCGGACCAAATAGGTATGGGACATTGCTTAGTTAGTTGTTTAAATATCACACTTTTCAAATGTAGAATTGACAAAAACTTGATATTAATCTACAAACAAATCTTGCTGACGAGATTTGTTTGTAGGGGAGGTATAGAGGAACATGTTGATGAAAT
Source organism: Proterorhinus semilunaris (assembly GCA_021464625.1). NCBI lineage: Eukaryota > Metazoa > Chordata > Actinopteri > Gobiiformes > Gobiidae > Proterorhinus > Proterorhinus semilunaris. The sequence continues at coordinate 20,839,400 of CM038356.1, read as the reverse complement.
TTACTTTTCATTAAAATGAATAATAGTACTTTCTGTAAATATTATGAACGGTATTGTTTTATGTTTTTTGTACAGTGTTCTGTAGCCAATTGTCCGTCTAAGGGACTGCAGATGGAAATTAGCTCCAAGAACTTAAGACTGGTACAAAGCATCTTTTCATAGGCTGATTAATGCTCCTGAACATGGTCCCTAATAATAATAATAATAATAATAATAATAATAATAATAATTAGAATAATCAAACAAAAAACTAACCTGAAATACCACGAGCTACGGTCAACCGATGAGCATAGCAGCATAACCATGCAGGAATGTGGAGGAAAAACGCAAGGATATGAACATTGATTTGACTTATAAATTAGGTTACATTTGCAAATGGTTAAAAGTAAAATCATATCGCATTTTGTTTAAAATATTTATGTATTTATTTAATTTGATATATATATATATATATATATATATATATATATATATATATATATATATATATATATATCGCTGAAGTAGGCCTACGTCTTCTCTGATGGACTGACGTTTAACCAATCAGAGCTCTCATGTGCGCCGTTTAAAAGTCCGGTCGCAGCGCAAACCGGCTCCTCTTTTTTCTTCTCTTCGACCGCGGCAGATTTAACGTTGTTCCAAATCGTCATCTACTTTTAGCCCAAGGACACAACGACAGCATGCACCTTCAGGAAGCGGGGTTTGAACCCCCAAACTTCCAATCATGAGACGACCCGCTCTACCATCTGCGCCACCGTCTCATTTGATTTTATTGATTCATTTTGTTCAAAAGTTACTTTTAATTTTTTTAACATCTTGTGTTATCTGTTTAAAGCGTATTGATATTGGGCTTAGTCAAACTATTACTGTTGGTTAAACTCACTGAAATACGAGCAAAATGTGTTCTATTTTATTTCCATTGTTATTCAGAAGTGTTTCATGAATTGCAATATTTTATAAAGTAGTTTAATAAACTATGTGAACTAAATGTTTTGTCTGTTGCATCCATTTAAAGCAGAAAAGGAAAAGAATGAGCCTGACGACCCCGGTGGATGGTGGTATTTTTGAAGTTTTTTAGGGTATTTTGTATAAAAACACATGACGCAGCATCGTTGGTCAATGCCATTTATTTCATACTGTTTCACCTCAGCTTTTTCTATACTGGCATTGCCTCCAGTTTAAAAACAATTTGAACATTTCAAATTGAAAACGACAGATTTTTGGCAAATGATCTGTCCCATTTCTTTGAGCCTCTTGTTGCCCAGCCCCCAAGACCTGTCCACTGTCCCCTCCCTCCAGTTAATGCCTCTCATGATTCCCGTTCACTCTCGCCTCTCCCACATTCTCCTGTCCTCTGTCCCACTGCCCACATCTGTCCTGCTCAAACATGTCCTGGACCTACGCATCTCTCTTGGCTTTGTGTGCGCTGCTCTGTGCACTGTCCAGTGAGTTTTGGACACTCGGATAAGGAGTTTTCTGTTCTGGAATATATTAAAGAGACATGTCCTGTTTTATCTTTCTTGCATTTTGTTTTGTTTTGCAGTGTCTCCAGAGGCCGATTCTGCAGCTGTGCCCAGTTACAACAACAAGGATTCGAAAGGTAAAGTACTTTAGACACATGGATTGCAGTATAGGAGGGATCAAAAAAACAAATATATAAAAAAGCGGTACTACTTTAATTTGATCACAGACTTTGAGTACATCTTACACATGCCAACACACTAATTCCCACACACCCTCTTATATAATTTTAAACTTTACTTTACCCAGGCCCTCTCAAAAAGATCTTCTTAAAGGAAGCCGATGCATCAAACTTCTTCAGACGCCGCAGCAGGAGAGCGTCCAAGTCCCAGGATGAGATTAATGGTGAGTTTACTCTGGGTCTGTTTGTCCTGAAGTCTGGCCAGATCTAAGACCTGTGTGTGTCGGCCGTCATTACGGGTTGTGTGTTTTTTCCACTAGATGTTGCATATGTCGAGTCACTAGTATATTGGCTGTACAACAACGCTCGTGTTTGTGTTGACCAAAACAGGTTAAACATACACCAAATGAATATGCAAACCACAGCCTGCTAAAAGACCATTTTGATTGTTTCTTCACATTCAAGGCACACTCCTGCTGTGCCTTAATGTTTCTGCAAATGTCAAACTACATCCAATCAGTAATTGTCTCTGTGAGCTGCATTCTTTATTCTTTATTTTCACAAAACATGGTCACTTCAGACAAAACAGAAACATTGCTTCTCTGTGTTCTAGTGACAAGGATGTTTTCCCAATACTTTAAAATTTAGACAGAAATGAGTGAGAAGAAAAGTCATATTCTTTGCTTAAAAGTGAAAATGTCAAAGTAGATACTGGACAAATGAGCCACCGAGTCTGCAGCAGGAACCACAGGCCAACATGGAGCTCCCATCCACACAGAGAGGGAGGGAGGGAGGGAGAGTGATATACCTCTGTTTGAGGTCGCCTCCAGTTCACCGTTTGCCAACTTCGCCAACAGGACAGTGAAGATTTTTCTTTTCTTTTTTTTGTGACACACAATGCGCCACTGTATCTGTAGTTTAGATGAGAACGGGAAGGGTGAATGCTCTAAGAGATCTTGTTTTCAGTTAGATGGCCCTGATTGTGATGTGAATGCTCTCGCTCAAGGCAAGGCAAGTTTATTTGTAGAGCACAATTCATACACAAGGCAATTCAAAGTGCTTCACAGTGGCATAAAATTACAAGAAAACAGATCAAATCAATCAATAAAACATCAACATAAAGTTAATCAATTACAGTAAAAGGCAAGAGTGCAGATAAAATACTTTCTGTTTTCATATGCTCGGGTAAAAAGAGCTGTTTTCAGCCTAGATTTGAACATGGTCAGAGTTGAGGCCTGTCTCACATCCTCATGAAGACTGTTCCAGATTTTACCTGCATGAAACTGAAACGCAGCTTCACCGTGTTTATTATTGACTCTGGGAACCACCAGGGGACCCCTCCCTGAAGTTCTCAGGGCCCAAGATGGTTCATACGGCTCTAACATGTCAGAGATGTACTTTGGTGCTAAACCATGAAAAGACTTGTACACAAACAGGGCTGTTTTAACTGTGTGCACAAGGGTCAAGTGGGAAACCAACCCTCCGGTCAGAGGGCATTGTGTTTTATGGAACATATTTGATAACATTTTATGCAATACCTAACTCATGAAGGTAGAAAAAGAGAGTGTTGCCTAATTAAGCCTAAATGTATTCACAGTCCGAGCATTAACGTTTATCCCTGTTTGGTGCCTAAGTATTTACCAAAGCTTTACAAATGCTTAAAAATGTGTATAAAGTGTTAAGATTGATTTCTTTTTGAACTTGAACTTGAGTAAACCTGTTTTGTCCGCAGACTGTACACCCCTTCATTTTGCGGAAATTAAAAGGTGACATTCCCGGAAAAGCTTTTAATCTCGTTTTTCAAGGAGGAGCTCCCAGCGTGCGTCAGCTTGTGCAGATAATTGAAGTGCAAGTCAAATGTCGTGACCTGGCTCCAAAGGCCACCAGACCACAGCTACCTCAGGGCTGCGACACCTTTACAAAGCGATCAACTCTCCACAGAACATGCTTTCTGTTTTCATTCGGCCGTTGTGTAGCATCCAAGCTTTTGTGCATTCCTCCTCTGGTTGTTATGAATAATTCACACGACTGCTTCAAATGACAGGATGTTCTTGAGTCACCTCAGAAAACCCTTGAATCTGAGAAGTTTAGGAAGGAAATACTGTTGCTTTAGTGCTTTTTTTTTTAATATATTGTGCTATGTTATTGTTATTTTCTCATGACTGAATATAATTTCCTGTGCATAGCTGAGCAGAGGCAGGTCCTAGCCGCAGACGAGAGGAGGCGAGAGTTTCACGAGGAGAAAACAAATGAGTATGAGAACCACGCAGAGGAGCTAGATGACGGTATGTACAGCCAAATGCAGTAGAAACTAAGCCATACCACGTAGCATTTCAGCAAAACAATAGATTCAAATACAAGCCTTTGTTTCATTAAGGGTGCATTAGTGGTGAAAATACCTAAAAAAGAAACTTGACTTGTAAGTTTGGGAGCCGGACATTGCAGTTTCCATGAAGATGTACCTGCTGATTCCAATTGTTTTGCCTGTAGGAGCCAAACATAAGCTTTATTCACGCCTCTTTCGAGAACCCTTGGAATGGGCATGTTTGGAAGCTCGTTATTTATACTGTTTATTATTTTATATTGTTTTCTTTAGATTTTATGACAGTTTAGCTGCTCTTTAATGTAGAAACATAACCCTAGAATGTTCCGCAGTGGCTTTTTAATGAATAATAAGTATTAAATCTATTAATTAAATCTATCTCTTGATATTTTTAAAACAATAAAGACTCAAATTTAAGGAAAGGACTAACAAATCCGTGCTCCTGTGAAACTGTGAATGTAATTTCTTCCTGTTCAGTCAGAGCCATAAACTATACAAACACAACCTCCAGGAACAAGTCTTATCCGCTGCGTGTGTGACAGGATGCTCTTGAAGCCGTGCATAATCAAAACCATTTGTTACACTACACATTTTTTAATCGACAACATTTGCATAACATTTTGTCAACTAAAAGGAATTATGCTTTTGTTGTCAAAATTCACACTGATAAATGGCCTGTGTGATCTTGTGTGTCCCAGAGCAAGATGAGCGGACCAGAGAGAGCACAGAGCAGTGGAGGGAGTTTCATTACGACGGCAGGCACCCTCCTCAAGAGTAACAACCGCTAGTCCAGTTAAGACTCCCGGAGCAGGCTCTCATGAAGAAAGACATGACATGTATACAGTTCTGAATGTTTGAAACTAGAGTAAGATACTAAAGAAAGTGAGACTTTTTCTGTATCAGATATTGAGCAGTGCCATGTAAGATATATTCAGATCATAAATCTCTTCCATTTTACTTGTTCAGATTTAACTCATGACAATTCAAGTCTGAATGTATGCATTTTGCCAGTGGTTACTAAGCCTGGTTATTGCTTACTGCTTGTTTTCTTGTGCATTTATTTGAACTAACAATGTAGCTATATAAACTATTAAATAACAATCGTTTATTAACCTAAACTCTGTTAATGTGAAGAAAGCGAGGACACTTGCAAACAAGCCCATTTTAATACATGCATCTACAAAGAACAGTTTGAAACATGCATACGGACAGAGTTTTCACCATTTCATTAAGCTTTCTTGTCTTGTCTTGGGGAAAAATAAATATTGGGAAGACAAAAAATAAACACTCAAGGCCCAAACAAACTGAGTTTTATATTTACAATAAAGGCTCGTCACAATTACACTAAAAGTTTTGGAAATTTTCAGAAAGTCCACAAGAAAGTGGATCATGCTATAAAAAGGTTCTTTTCAAGTAGAAAAAAATGATAATAAAAAAATCTGGTGACGTCATAACCTAACATATTGGACAGCAGTCAGTAATTCTTTGTGGTGGCTTTAATTACCATTTTTGGCAGATGGTGTCACCAAATAATTTGAATTCAATTTTAATGTTGTGAACCTAATTGCAAAGATATTGCAATTTAACCAGGTTAATATGTGGCACATGAGCAACTAATTAGAATAAAAGCAGGGATCAATAGACAGTCAATATATCACCAAATCATTGTTATCGCAGAAGGTGACGCAATGTCTAGACCACAAAAATCATGTCTTCCATCTGACTGAGATTTACTTTTTTGCTATCACAACCCAAAACAAATTTGCTTGCAATTTTTGTGTAAATCCTATGGAACTTCCTGTATAAAAGGATGCCTGCCCGCCATTTAATTTGGTATGAGATCACGTGAAAACAAGTTAAGTAATAAAATCAAATACAGCTGTAGCCAGCCATAAAGAGAAAATAAATACAAGACAGAGTTTTCCTGGCAGTGCGAGTGTCTCCGTAGAAGCAGAGAAGTCTGTAAAATTCAACAGGTTTGTATGAAAGCACAGTGATTACACAGAGAGACTGAGGGAGCGGTTTTGACACGAGCCACGATATTTCAACCACTGGACGGCACACCACTGAGTTTTTAATATTCGGCTTAAATGGGAACAATCCTTATCGAGATACATTTGAGTAGATTCGCATTCATAATTTGCCACTTTGAATACAGACAGTTAAATATTTTCAGTAAAAACAATTATATACAGGTGCATGTCAAAAACAGTGAAGCCTACAGTGGGCAAATGAGGCGGCTCTGTGACTCAGAACATTTTATATTACAAACATTTACCCCTGAACTATGAGATATTTGAGTCCAGGTCTGAGCACTGTATCTGTTCTATTGTCAATTATATAGTATGATTTTCTTTTCTTTTTTTGTTTGCATGCATTTTGCATATTTGTGTGCATTTATTGGCAGCTGCGAAATAGGTAGCCCAAAGACTAAACTTTTACTATTAATTTACCCAAAAAACACATTTTTGAGGTGCATCTGTATTTCTTTTTAGGGAAACCACCCACATAATAATATAATTTTGACTGAAATAAAATGGTCCCAAATGGCACAATACAAAACAATATGCTGCTTTATTTTGTTTTCTGACCCATCTCAAACACCAGCACGACTTGATTACTGTCGAGGTTTGGTTCACTTCATGATTTAAAGCACTTTCCCTGAGAAATGGTCATAAAGCCACAACACGTTGTCGCCCCCCTGTGGTCGAGGAGGATTTCACAGTCAAAATCAAATGTCCAAAGCAACTAAAGCTGTAATTATTATCACATTGTTTTATCATTCAGTGTGTTGTATAATACACATGTACAGCCTCTTACAAAAGTCATTGATATATTGTAAGAAAATAAATAATCCGTTACAACTGTCCCTTCGTTTAATCGCACCGTGATTGAAGCGCAACGCTCCCATTTCTCTGCCACTGAAGTTTCAAAAGCATATTCTTTTAGATTATCAAGGACCATCCAGCCAATAAACAGTCAACTTTCAAAGATGTCATGTCTTTTTCAAACAGCGTTACAGGCATAGATCTATATTAAAGTTTTATTATAAAAAACTAGTTAAAGGGCTTGACATTAGCACTAACCAAACAGATAGATCTCCATTTTGGCCAGTAACTCTTTTAATCTTATTAGAAACGTTGACCAGTTGAGAAAATGGTGCTATTGATACATCTTTTCTAAGCCTAGTTAAACCTTGGTTTTGTTGCATTTTCTACATTAGATCTACATAAACTTCATGTTTTATTATTTAAATATGAGCAAAAAAAGTTAATGTCAAGTCTTGTTAAGTATGTTATGGCAAGTTCGATGTGTTTTAAACATAATTGGTGAAAGTGAACGCCTTCTTGAAAGATTTCTTTACATTTGGCATGGACTAATGACAGTGTAAAAAGGTGAATGTTTCTTTGCACAGATGCCCCAAGAACAAAGATATGCCCAAAACATCAGGAGCACAGGAAATTCAGATGGTCCACTGAAGCACACAGGTCAGACCACGCGTCGCTGAGCAAATAAACAACACACGCCGGCGTTCGTGCTGGCAGCTTCGACCCCGTGTAGCAAAATCAAATATCACAACAACTTTACAAGAGCTGTCAACGAGTGCAGATGATGCCACGAGTACGTTACCAGCGCTCCAAGCTTATGATTCACTTGCCTACCATGACGCCACGCCACAGGAAGTCCAGGCAAAACGTATTTACACAAGGCATTACCAATGGGAGGGCCGCATCTTGAGACGCTCCTCACAGTCAAACGCGGCAGCGGCTTTTAGTCACCGTAAGTGTGGGACGTCCCGGACCAGCTGCCTTCAAATCGCCCATGGGTGTTGAAAATTAGGACCATGGCCTTTTCTATCTTCTGAATGGTCAAAAGTCCTCAGAATGGGTTCAATAGCAGGGAAATGTCACGTGACTGAAACCCATGGGTAGGATAAACGTCCACAACAGAGACATGAGCTTAGAACCCTCCTCCTCACATGGCACTCCCGAGTTCACAAGCAAGGGAAGCGCCGCCTGTACCGTGGTAAATGAAGCCGGCTCGTTGTTTTGATAAATACCTCCTTAAAAACAGACGGGAGGTGGCGGGATGGGCAAATTGGGTCGACGTGGATTTCGTGAGAGCAGGTGTCAAGTGTCCCGTCTCAGAGCTCCGTCGTCTCCCAGCTGACCTCCCGCGGAACCTGGCGTCATTTAGTCCCAGTGTGGATGACCGTGACAGTGGAGGGGCGTGGTGGCCTGGGCACCTCTGGCACCACCGGGGGCTCCTCCCGCACCGGTGAGGGGGGGTCCGAGTTCTGGGAGTAGGCTTTAACAGCGGCGGGCAGGGGGGCGATGGGAGCACCTGCGGGATGAGAGGGGCGGGATGGGTAAGGTTAGACTATGGCAGGGTTCAGACGCCAACATCGTGGAGACTGGTGTTTGAGTGAGGGTCGATTATGTATAGAGGCGCAATGTAACAGGTGGCAGGAATGATCAGGTCTTTATTTACATTTTTCTTTGGGTCATTTCTTAATAAAACACTTTTTAGCAGTTAATATTTCTTATACATGCGTATAAGTAGTAATAATAGTAATCTTAAATCTTTAAAGGCTGTCCACTGATGTTTTGTGTGGATTGGTCCTGTAATTAGAGAGAAATTCATCGTAAATTATACTAAAACAGCATAGAATTCTGACCTCCAGCTCAGTTGGTGTATGGGCTGCCAGTAATACTGACCCCGCCCACCACCTCAGTGTGACATGACTACATTTTGTAATCTGAAAATACTAATATGTAATGTGACCTTTCTAAAGTATGACCTCAGTTGTGATTAAATTCATAATCCATACATTCGATCAGAGTGTTATTGCAGAACAATCTCTGTTAAATCAAGTGGAAGCATAAAGTCATTTATCCTAAACTTGACCTTAAGAGCTTTTGAACCGCCGCCAATCAATGGAGCAGGAAGAGTGGAGTGTGATGAAGAGCCCATAAAGGAGTGTCACTCACAGTCCTTGAGGGAGAGCGGGGCGCAGTCCACAGACTGGCTCTTGGCCGGACCCCGGCTCTGAGGTCCCGCGACTGAGTTGGAGCTGCTGATACTGCTGCCAAAACTGGTGCCCAGCTGCAGACGCCTCATGTGCCGGATCACTGCCGTGGCATTGAAGGCTTGCTATGGACAGTTAAATGGCAAGACTTTGTTCAATAAATATAAGTCATAGTTTTACATTTTGATTAAAGATGATAAAGTCTCCTCACCCTCCATTTGCTTTTGGCAAAGTTTTTCCTCATCTGCCGGCTGACGGATTCATGGATGTTCTTGCAGAGTGCCGTGTCTCCAGCGATCCTGTGAATTACACAGTTATTTGAGAACGTATAAGAGACACACAAAGCACAGCTATTTGAGTTACATTTGCGCCTGTGAGGCCCTGGTCCTCCATCCCATTTGCAAGAATCATTTATTTTCATTTTGCTGAAGCAGCCCTGCCTGATGGGAGCTTGCTCACCGCATCACTCTCGGTCACATTCATCATAATATCTGTGTGAAATGTTGTCAATGAAAGCCATTTTTCTCAGTTATGGCACCTACTGCCAGTGTGGCAAACACATATTTGTATGGAAACGACCACCTGCCCCCGACCCGGCGGTCCATTACAGATAACAGACATATCCACATCGTCCTCCTGCAGCACACGCCCGCTCCTCGTTATCTCAGTGCTGGGAAGACATGCTAATTGTTCATTAAAGCTTGCACATTTTTCAAGGGTCCTTCAGGACGACGGCCATTAATTGGCAGACTTTTATTCAGCAGGTCTGAGCGAGGGTAGGCCGGGGAGCAGAGGTGGGTTAGCACCATGGAGACAGATGACAGTGGGAGGACATGCTCTTCATGACAAATGTGTAAGCAGTCGATTTGCGTCACAGTGCTTGTACGGACAGGGAGGGGTGAGCTTCCTGCTGAGCATCTGGTTGCTACGCAGTGTGGGACGGTGTGTCTCACCAGGGGTGCTCCAGCGCCTGGTCACAAGTGAAGCGCTTCTCAGGGTCCTTCTCCATCAGGCAACCGATGAAGTCTTTGGCTGTAGAGGAGCAGGAAAAGGTCACATCCAGCAAAACACTCAGTACTTCAACAAAGAAGGACCAATGAGCTTTGTAAACTAGTCCTGATTTTCTTAAACATAAATACATTTGTATTAGCACACACGTTCAAATATATTTTTCCATACACTTGTTTTGGATCCGTACTTTTCTTATCTCAATGATGTGATTACGAGATGATGTTCAACTTCTACACAGTCCAACTTTCAGTCTCAACTAATGCACTTGTTATACATGTTTTTGAGGCAAAGTAAGTAAGTAGCAAAAGTATAAACCTCATAGCATAGTATCTCATCAAAACAAGCCTTGACCCCAATATAAATATTAATTTCAACTTCTAATAATACAAAGTTTGTTAAATATCAAAGTACAGTTGACTATTTCTTCTAGCTTTATTGATTGAATCACTGAGATTGAAGCACTGAGTTTAGCTCAGCAGTATCCAGCACAGGACACACAACAGCCCCTCACCAGAGTCCGATATGTCGTCCCAGTACGGTGCGTCGAACTCGTAGTCCGCCTTCAGGATCTGCTCGAAAAGCTTAGAGTCGTTCTCATCGTAGAAGGGCGGGTATCCACACAACCTGGCAAGACGTAGGATTACAGCAAAAACAACAACCCACTGTTAGACCAGCGGCTGAGACAAACTTCAGCCCAAATCTAAAAAGGATTTGCTCAGGCCTAATCTCGCTCAGTGGCAGTTTGATTTATCACGTCGCATGCCGTGGGAGACAGCTCTCGGAGATTACACTTGCAACATGTGCACAAAGAAGTGGAAAAACGTTGAAAACGTTGAAAACGTTGAAAGTGGTCGAGGAGTCGGCGACGAGGTCATTATCTTAAAATTCATCGACCCTCAAGAAACCATAACGAGGTTTTCCAACACCTAACGGTACACACTAATTTAGCTAATTAGTCTGTGGAGGAATGTGCCCCTCATTATAACTGTATAATGTGATCAGTGAAGCGACATGATGGTTAGGTCCTTCCTTTAATTAGGAGACAAGTTTAATTTAAGCCTCAACAGCATGTCTTACTGTTGCTAAAGTGCAAGTGACAGTTTATCATGTTTTTCTACTTTCCGCATAGTTTGATGGGATAATGCCAGTGGTAAGAATCAATCATTGTTTTAGGCAATTTTATGATGAAAAGTTGAGCAGCAGTATTTGTGCTCTAAAACATGAAACATAAGGCAGACATAGAGTGTAAATTTGATATTCCAAGGATAGAACGGAGACTTCCTTCCTTATCGATTGTATGGTTGGATTTCATTTCTACGTTTGGGACAGCGCATTTTTATGGGCACACAAGACAATAGTTACAAAAACATCACAATTTTCAATGCGCCACACGCTGTATTGACACTACACCACTCTACAAAGCAGCTCTTGCGATAGTGATTTAACACCTTCTTATTAAATCCATATAAAATCGAGAGACAACGTAGACAAATACAATTAAGTGGATTTGGATAATAAATACTAATCCTCATTTAATAAAGTAAATGGCACTTTTGATAAGTATTTCAAAATCTATTGTGTAAATGCCTGACCACAAATTACAAATCATGGCATGTCTTGGTCTATATTGGAAAAGTAATGAGTCTAGAATGTTCAAAGGCATAGACTTTATGGGAAAGTAATGTTACTTACAGAATATAAGCAATGACTCCAATTGACCAGCAGTCCACGGCCTTGCTGTAGGGCTTCTGTGCTAACACCTCAGGGGCTAAGGACAGAAACAGCATTCATTTTGTGGCAAAATATTAAAGAAACACATCGGAGAAAATCATTTCAGTCGGCGCCGCATGAAAACAACTCGAGAAGAATTTCAATGTTCCCCAGCAACAGTTTGCTGTGTGTAACCGTGGCGACTGCAGATGAGAGTGGCTCCTTTTTGTCCAAACCTCCGCGTCTCATTATTGAAGGTAAGCAGTGGGGTCAAAGGTGGCGCTTAGCCGCTTACCCACGTATCCCGGGGTCCCACAGGCAGTGGCCATGACGTCTCCGGTCCCCTCCATCTTGGACAGGCCAAAGTCACTGATCATGATCTTTGAGTCATCATGGGGGCTGAAGTAGAGCAGGTTCTCCGGCTAAAAATCAGAACAAGTGGCAGACGGTTTCAGATTTTGAGGATTTGTATTTTTAATTTTCAATTGTGTGAAAACAGTGACCATACAAATTATACATTTGAATTTCTGTCTTTACTTTAATCAAATATAATTAGATTGTGGCTTCTATTTAGCACTGCTTAGTCATAGGGCATCTGTTTTTCAGAAGAGAGTTCATTCTGTGAGGAATTGTTTTAATTGTGGAACCAATAAAAAAGAATTTATTTAACTACAAAAGCAAAACAATTTTTCCTTTAGACGCATTAATGACGACTATATTTTTGATTGCTCTATATTTTGTATATCTTGATTGTACATGGGTGCTGGGTGGGTGAGAAATTGTTGAATTCTGTTTTGTTTTTTTATTGTATGTTGTGCATTTTAATTGTCAGTCCCTACCTTTAAGCCTCTCGCCTCTGGGGTTTCCCATTTTACAAAACCTGCAAACTCCACACAGGAATGCCCTGCCCAGTCCTCCCCAAAAAACGGATGACATCTTCTGTGTTCTGCTTTTAGAAAACACCATTAAAAGGTAAGATCTTGTGTAAATATTTCATGACCAAACAGATATGAGATAATCTCAAATCACCAAATGACTTGATAACAGTTGTAATGTCATGTTATTCATAATCACAAAAACATATGACATCATGTAAACGTCGTTTAGGTTTATATTTTTTGACTACTTTTAGACTATTATCAGAAAGCAGAATGAACCCCACACTTAGGGTTGCCAGATCCTATCGCTAAATCCAGTTTGCAAAGTACCATAATAGAGTCTCACTCCTGCTCTCTTGGTCCCTCATATACCTTAAGGCAATCCCAGTACAGTTTGCTTGCTTTGTAAAATGGGAATCTCCAGAGGCGAGAGGCTTATAAGTAGGGACCGACAATGAAAATACACATCAACATAACCATTAGACATGACTTTAGTAAGATGCGACCAGGCTTTTGCTATTGCTATTGAAACCAATAACCAATATGTAAAGGAGCCAACAATAGCTTACTGAGGTGGTCCCAGAAAGTAAAATTAAGATTTACACAAAATAAACTATATTTGAAGAAGAAGCACAAATATCAACACTGTCTGCTGGTTTTGAAGCCAGTCACACATTTTTCCTTTTGTAAATCATGCACAAAACGCCCACCACTTTTTCTCTGTGGACATTACATAAAACCTGTATTTGTGCTGTTTGAGATCCAAGTAACTCAAAGTGCAGATTATTCCAGTCTGCAGGGTCCAAGTTCAGCGGTACCTTCAGGTCCCGGTGCACGATGCCCATGGAGTGGAGATAGTTTACTGCGTCCAGCACTTGTCGGATGAGACGGCTGGCATCCATCTCTGTGTAGAAGCCCTTTTCGACAATGCGATCAAAGAGCTCTCCTCCCGACACCCTGTCAACACATAAACCATAGACCAAAGCATGTCTTATAAAAGGGAAACGCAGTCATGGGCCACAATGGGTTTGAGAGGCATCAAAACAGCATTTGTGATTTTAAACTTTTTGTTTTTGTTTACAACATTTAGAAACAACATGCTCCATGTTTTTATTTGTTTTCATGTGCAATTCCCCCCTTTTCCTTAAGTAAATATATGAATAATCCCTGACTGAAAATGGGGCCAATTGATTCTCTGGTGTCAGCGGCATAATTTCATTTACATTTAAATACCCAACAAACCACAGCCCTGGAAACAAATTATCGTTAAAGATGATGTATTTGTGTGACATTGTTTGCTAAATTGCTAAAACTGCGGTCGTCTACTGCTCTGTCTGTGACCATTATTGAACCTCTACTGACTGCATGCAGTTGTTCATTAATATGCATGATGTCACCAAAAGTATGGATCGGAATATAAAAAGGTATCGTGCCACGAAATGTCGCAGTATATCGCAAAAACGATACATTGTCACTCCCCTAGTGACAGCTGTAACACCATACAATATTAATCTAAAACTGAAGAGTCATTCTCATAACGCACAGTACAGCCGTGCATGGCAGAACTGAATCCTGTTTGAAAGAGGAATTAATCATAGACACTTTCACCGAAAGCCGTGAGCTCACATCGAACGCCATAATACAATATAAAGTCATTGTAAACATCCTCTAATATTTACCTCATAGTTTTGCCACACATTAGCACTTTTTTAAATGTTCGGATTTATAGAGGGGAAAGGTCACTTGAATAAAGAGTGCCGTTTTCAAAGTGACATTTCCATATGACATTATGAAACAGAGGTGCGCAGAGGCCAGAACATCGGTGCCTAAATTGCTGATGCATTAGTCAAAAGAACTCAAATGTACCAAGCATCCAGCGAAGCAAAATCATGACGGCGCAGCTCGCAGGTGACACAGGCAGAGCAGCACAGCGAAACGCATTTGACTTTTAAAAACAGCTACTGACGCACAACCGAAGCACATACTTTTCCATATATTACAACACAGTGTTTTTCGTAAAAGTTATGCACAAACGGTCTACTGTGAAAAAAAAAAAAAAAAAAAAAACAGAAACGCATGAACTTCTCCAGAGCAAATTAGGAACTGGCAGATTTCATGGCGGTCTTCTTCTTTTCAATCTCAGCTGCCTGAACACGCTGAACGAGTAAGGATGGTTTTTATGTTTCACCATGTGGAGAGAGTGACAAGATTGTAGTTTAAGAAGGGGCACACGTTTTGTAAATATTTCGAAAGACCTGACACCCGAGTCCCAAATGTGAGGTAATACTTCGATTCATTCACAATTACAAAACATTTGACTGTTTGTGTTTACATTCGTTTACCAATCAGACATCCGAACGAGCCCCGCAGTTCGGGTTGCCAGATCCTACGACTAAAACAACTCTGGGAACGAACATAAAGGAATTCTCCGCAACTTGTCACAATCCCAGCACCTATCCTCAATCAAGTCCGAATTAATTCAAGCTCAATGACTCAATTTGAGAGGTTCTTAGCTTTCAAAAGGAGGAACGGCATGAACTCGTGTCTGTGTCCATGGATTAAGTATTGACGACAAAGCTGAAAAAGTCGAGTTATCAGAATGCACCGTGCAGCTCTGTTGACCGTGTAAGAAGCTGCATCTTAGAGGTCACAACATCATCCGGGATAGATGCATAGGGAGAGAAAATGAAGCCCGAAAAATGAATAAATAGCATTGTTCACTCACAGCTGCATTATGAGGTAAAGATGGTTTGAACTTTCATAAATGTCCTCCAGCGCCACAATGTTTTCATGCTTTATCCTGAAAGACAAAACACAAAAAAGATTCGGAAATGAAACCCCTTGTGCCACGGTAATCCGCTTTTTTTTTGACAGGGTAATGTATCATGCACAGTACATTTGCAACGGCTCACACATCCCATCATTTACGGTAATGATGAGAGATTTTGAAATGCAGTTTTACGCTCATCCAGTAGCACAAACACTTGAGAAAAGACTGAAATATGAACTGCTGAACCAATACAAGAATCACATGCATAGAGGTTTGTAAAAGGTCTGAACTATGCCTTGCAGGGGACAATTTAAAACCTGAAAAAAACTGCAGCTTTTGCGATTTGCTAATTGCGACCATTCAACTTCGGATTTTGTTATAATTGCGGCTGGTGTTGCAGGCCTAATTTGAAGATCTTGTGTGAGAGCAAGAGGCTGTGGGGGCGTTTAGAGGATGCTAATAAATGAATCAGCATCGTCACCAAGAAACAACCCTGCCCCTTCCCCCGCCTGGTGTGAGCACCTGGAGAAATTAATATAAGGAGGATGTAAATGCCAGGAATCTGTGTCCAGGCAACAGAGTGACACAGATTCTGCGCCGAGTGTGGATGACAGAGGAAAAGGGCAGCAGGCTGAGAAACAGAGGGCCAGTCTCCAGGGGCCAAACAACTTTCAGAACTTCTCCTTTCAACAAAACCGAATATGGTTTTATGTAGAGGTAGCAAATGAGTTATATTTGGTTCAGCTTTTCAAATTAACAAAACTTTTATGAGGCCTACACAGGGGCGCTTCAAGTGACTCACAATATTAGGACCGTCAACTTTCGCTTGAACAGTCTAAGACAGATTTTTGGTAACTCACTCACCATACAATTTATGGTACGTGCAAATCTATTCATCTGCCCATTTATAAGAAACACTTTCGACTTAACTTTTCTTATTCCAGCTGCCTATTATTTATTACAGAAGCAAAAAGCATTCTTCTGTTCGAGACAGCCGTCCCGGCTTCGGTCACTGTTAGTCACTTAGACCAATACAATAATGCGTCGAAATGCATTTGATTCACGCATTAGTTCATCAGTCCAGTCTTCTCTCACTTGTTAATGCTCCATTGTTTAACAAGTTGCGCAGGCCTAATATGAAATCTAAAACGATCATCTAATATGCAATAATGTTGACCGCTTCCCTACATCTGAGTTTTTGAGATATCAGACTCAAGAACTTCACCTCACGCCGCCACACGTGTAAACGAAAATATGTGCTTAGTTCCATAAAATGGGGAAAGGGGATGCAGAACAAAAAACGAGAAATATCTGAATGTGCGGCGTAGCAACTGTATCCAGGCAACTACGCCCAACAACTGGTGGTTGAGAAGCGAGTGATAAGTGAGCCGCTCGGGGGAATAACCCACGGCCGCGGCGGCCTGTCACCTGCTGTCAGAGTGATGAGAGCGAGAGTGTTCGCGCCGAGGACCTGGAATCGAAGACAGATGGGAATCGACACACAGGTCCCTTAAGGCTGAGAGGTGACTGTTAAATAAACTAACAGGTACCTGCACCCCGGCCCGCCGGCCCAGTGCTTAATAAGTGACATCTGACTTACAGTATGACTGTGATCGCGCTGAGTTCACCGGGAGCAGAAGATACAAATCCCTGCAACTTAGTTATTTGTAGATTTCCCCATACTTACTTTCTGAGCACCGCAATCTCATTTTCGATGCTGGTCTCTTTGCCTTTGAGCGCTTTTTTTGGGATGCATTTGATCGCCACCATCTTCCCAGTGGCCTTCTCCCGCGCCATCACCACCTCGGAAAACGCACCTCTGCAGAAAAGAGAGAGGACAGAAAAACACCTTAGCTGGCTGCTTTACATGCACTCAGACAATATTGACACAGAAAACCTATCAGCAGCAAAGAGGAGATAGTGGGCAATCAGCCACACCGGGCCAGAGTACACAAACAACATGCTGTGGATATTTTACTGAAGACAGTATGGCACTATGAGGTCCCGTGCTGCAGGCCGAAAGCATGGCAAACACTCGAAAACTTTGAAATGTCATCCATTTTGTACAGCATAGCGTTTTCCAAGCCCATCAGGAAGTAGGCAAGGGCAAGGCAAGGCAAGTTTATTTGTAGAGCACAATTCATACACAAGGCAATTCAAAGTGCTTTCACAGTTGCATAAAGTTACAAGAAAACAGATCAAATCAATCATTAAAACATCAACAGAAAAATTAATCAATTACAGTAAAAGGCAAGAGTGCAGATAAAATACTTTCAGTTTTCATATGCACGGGTAAAAAGAGCTGGTTTCAGCCTAGATTTGAACATTGTCAGAGTTGAGGCCTGTCTCACATCCTCATGAAGACTGTTCCAGATTTTAGCTGCATGAAACTGAAACGCAGCCTCACCGTGTTTATTATTGACTCTGGGAACCACCAGGAGACCCCTCCCTGAAGTTCTCAGGGCCCGAGATGGTTCATACGGCTCTAACATGTCAGAGATGTACTTTGGTGCTAAACCATGAAGCGACTTGTACACAAGCAGAGCTGTTTTAAATTCTATTCTCTGAGTGACAGGAAGCCAGTGCAGGGACCGAAGCACTGGACTAATATGGTCGTATTTCCTGGTTCTTGTCAGGACTCGAGCAGCAGCGTTCTGGATGTACTGCAGCTGTCTAACAGTGAGCAGGCCGTTACAGTAGTCTAACCTGCTGGAGACAAATGCATAGATGAGTGTCTCTAAGTCTGGTTTTGACACTATTCCTCTGATCTTAGCCATGTTTTTCAGATGGTAAAAAGCTGATGATGTTATTGCTTTGATGTGGCTGTTTAAGTTCAGGTCTGAGTCCATGATTACTCCTAGATTTCTAACCTGATTTTTTGGTTTTAGAGAGAGAGACTCAAGGTGACTGATAACACTTTGTCTTTGTGTCTGTGGGACAAAAACAATGGTAAATGGTAAATGGTCTCAACTTATATAGTACTTTTCCACCTACATTAGGCACTCAAAGCGCTTTACAGCAAGGAACCGCTCACCCATTCATACACCAATGTACGCAGACACAATGATCTCAGTTTTGTCTGAGTTTAGTTGGAGAAAGTTGTTTTGCATCCACAAACTGATCTGTTCGATGCAGTGACAGAGTGTATCTACAGGCCCATGTTCACCTGCCGTCAGTGACACGTAGATCTGAATGTCATCTGCGTAGTTGTGGTCGACACATTGTTGCTGTTTATTAGCTGACCCAATGGAAGCATGTACAAGATGAATAAGAGGGGTCCCAAGATTGACCCCTGGGGGACTCCACAGGTCATGGACATTTGGTCTGAGACACAGTTGCCAATTTTGACACAGTACGTCCTATCCTCGAGATAGGACTTGAACCAGTTTAGCGCAGTACCAGAGATTCCCACCCAGTTTTCTAACCTGTGAAGTAAGATCCCGTGGTCCACTGTGTCAAAGGCAGCGCTCAGGTCCAGCAGAACTAAAACTGAGACCTTACCTGCGTTAGTGTTCATACGGATATCATTTGTCACCTTGATCAGAGCTGTCTCAGTGCTGTGGAAGGGCCTAAATCCTGACTGGAAAGTATCAAACACATCGTTAGATAGGAGAAAGTAAGTGAGCTGTTGATATATTACTTTCCCTTTTCCTAAGAATGGCAGGTTTGATATAGGCCGGTAGTTGTTCAGTATCTTGGGATCAAGGCTGCTCTTCTTTAGAAGAGGCTTAATGACCACGGTTTTCAAAGCCTTTGGAAATGCTCCAGTCCAACTAACTGAACAAGTTGTGGTAACAAGCTGGTCAGCACAGACTTCAGAAATCTAGTGGGTAATTCATCAAGGCAGCATGTGCATGAACTCAGACCGGAGATAACCTCTTCCATTGTTTTGTCAGTAACAGGTGTGAAATGTGTCAGCTCAAGGTGTTTATCTGGTGGCAGGGTTGCTATTTGTGTTGTGGAAATTATGGCATTTTTAATGCCTTGGACTTTGTCATAAAAAAATATTGCAAACTCATTGCACTTAGATGAAGAGATTAGTTCTAAGGGCAGTGAAACTGGAGGGTTAGTTAATCTGTTCACTGTGGAAAACAGAACACGAGAATTGTTTCTGCAGTTTGCGATGATTTTAGAGAAGTACTTCTCCCTTTCTCCACGCAAAATCTGGTTGAACTCACAAAGCACTTCTTTGTATATCTCAAAATGAACCTGGAGCTTTGACTTGCGCCATTTCCGTTCGGCTTTTCGGCACTCCCTTTTCTGTGCCCTGACAGAATCTTCACTTCTCCAACGTGCCTTTTGTCTATTGTTAACCATTTTAACCTTGACAGGAGCAATAGTATCCAAAACATTTAAGACGCTTGAGGTGTAAGAGTCCAACAGATTATCAGCATTAGAACATGGAGGATTTTCAAATCTGATCATTTCCATAAACTGTGTCCTTGTTGTATCATTTATGTTTCTTCTTTGAATAACTCCAGGCCCAACCTCTGGTTTGGGTGTAACAGACAGGTCAAAGAAGACACAAAAATGATCAGATAAAGCAACATCAACAACATTCACATTTGATATTTTAACACCTTTTGTAATGACTAGATCTAGAGTGTGACCTTTGTTGTGAGTCGCCTCACTCACGTGCTGAGTTAAACCAAACATTTCAAGAACAGCTCTAAATTCTTTTGAATACCTGTTATTGGTCACATCCACATGCACATTAAAATCACCTGAAATGACTAAACAATCAAAATCAGTCAATATGAATGAAAGTAATTCAATAAAATCTTCGATAAAACAATTCTGTGGTGGTTTGTAAATAGTCATATAAAGTATGGACGATTGTTTTATCTCCATTTTGAAAGACACATACTCAAAATGATTGAAAAACCCCAAATGACAATTTGTGGGTGACTATATTGTCCCTGAATATGGCACAGACAACCCCGCCCCTTTGGTTTTGGCATGTTTCAGACACAAAATTGAAATTTGATGGACTACACTCAATCAAAACTGCATTTAAGTAAACATATTAAGACCCTGAAAACCGTGTAACATAATAGTGGTGTTCACGACAGAATGAATACATTATATACAGTATGCTTTAGTACAAAATACTACTAATACTTTCTCCAGTAATCAGTATGTGCAGCCACTGTCTTTCAGTCACCTTAGTTCTTGTCACTGTAGAGACTTTTGTAATTTTTCTTCTTATTACACACCTTCACAAGCAGCAGTCCCTCTGCGGGTCTTAACGCGGTTGGTGTGATCAGGATGTTCAGGAGGAGAGATGATTTCACTCTGTCAGATTAATAATAAAGGTCACCTCTCTCTTTATTTCCTGAACACCAAAGCTGCCTTAAATCTGCAGACGTGCATTACCTAGGGTTCAGAAAGTACAATAATAATATATTTTATTGTGAATATTTTGGATAATGTCACTGTATTTTGCCACTGTGAATTCAATAACGCCAATTTATGACATTTTAATGCCATTCATTTTCTATTTTTATAGGCCATTGATTGTAAAGAATCAATTCACACATTTGTGTTGGTCTTTGATGCCACCTGAGATCTTTTACTCTGTATGTTATGCCTACATATAACCAAGGTTATGTAACCCTCTTTATGTAGAAGTATTCTGAATGATTAATACTCTAATTACTGACTGGTCAAATATCTCCAGGCCTGTATTGTCGCTAATATACTTCTTCTACTTAAGGCATCCAGACTGTCTCAACTTTTTATGTTATCGCAATCTATGCAATTTATTATTGTAAACAGAAACAAATATATACAAACAATAAAACCAATTCATATTGTTGGCTCATATTTTTGGGTATTACATACTCTGCAGTACTTTTAAATGGACAGGTGCTGAAACACACCTGACACGTTTACCCGTCCCACATGACAAGCATCCGATATCTAATGATCCATTATGTCCTCAAAGTGTAATCAGTTCCTCCCAACGGGCTCTAACTCAGCACTAAGTCCTACCGCAGCCATTAAATCCACACTAATCCCTCACTCACCATCCAACAGGAGAGCAGGGGGAAGGGTTCACAAACAAACCAGGGACACATCACCTGACTGTGCCAAAGAGGAGCCAAGTACAACCAGGTGATATGAACGCCCTCTGACTGTGACCCCATTGTGACATCATGAGGTGGCCCAATGCTGAATCATAGACAGAGGGAGGGAATGAGGGATGGCGCACTACTGACTTCAGTGTCCTCTCCTGGCACGACCGTCCCCTCACAGATGTTGGCGTCAGGGTGCTATTTGTGTGCATAAGTCCTTGGGTTGTATACGTCTGCAAACTTGTACCATATGGCAAAAACGGTGAACCGTGTGGGGATTATTTTTACTTCAGTCACAACAGAATCAACAAAAGAAGTCATTATGTCAAATAACCTGATCACAGTGGCACTATCATCGAGTGTGAGCATTCCATCTTTTTTTTAAGCATAGGTAGATATCAATGTGTGTTTGGCATATAACACCTAAAAATGTTTGTGTGTGTCCATCTTGCAGTACAGTACAAATCCGAATTGTCTAACAGGTGCTAAATTGGTCACATCTATTTAGCACTTTTGTTCCTCCACCGGGACTTAGTCTGGATGGTAATGCAGTAGACATTTATTTACCAAGACATTGCTTCCACATGAAGGCGGTTGTGTGACTTCATTTATACGTCATATTGATAAGAAAATCAATTATTCTTTTTCAAGAAAAAAGGGTTAAGTGTTCTGCCCAAGTACACAACAACAAAACTGATAATGGATTTTCTTTTCATATTTGTTTGGATCTAGATTTAGCTAAAAGTGAAACGAATTGAACTTTCAAATTCTTACCCACTAATTCAAAAGGCAATGTCACAGAGTCATACCATTACTGCGTCATTCATACTTCTTTGACTCTCTTAACATTGCACAGCTCTATACTGATCTCGCAGCTGTGCAGAGAGGAACAAACAACAAAAGCCTTCCTCCGCCGCGCTCGACACAAAAACATGCAAAACGCTACACACAATGAGCCCAACCACAGGAAGCCAGCAGTTTCGCAGAGAGGGGAGAGCGGTTACAGCAGTATTCTCCTGTGTCCCCTGCTTAACACCAGACATGCAGCGACATCACTTCCTGCAGTTGCCGACGACTCCACCGCTTTATCTTGCTCGGTCAGGCCCATGCGAAATGCTGCTGCCAACTCAGATAGTGTTGGGTCTATTATTTCACACAGGATGCAAGGTGCGATGTCTGCTGCACATGGACATATGGCGAGCTATAGGCTGCCACCCACATGCAGGAGCCGCACTTAAGTAATGTAGATATGTTCAATCTATGAGAAGATGTTTCAGGAAGTTCAAACAAAGGACCTTCCAAGTACTTCCAGGCCCAGATCATGGTCAAATCAGGACTAATCCGGTTTTATAAAAGGGTCAAACTTAGATCTTTATTGGATTACATGTCTAAACCGTGTATAAATCTGGAAAAAAAACACCAAATTAAACAAAATTGCTAAAGCATATATGAAATCATCGCTAATTTAAATGAATAGGGATGCAACAATTCTCATTAACATATTCAATTGTTCAATACAATACGCAAATATGTTGCAATGCAGATATGCCCCAATCGTATTTTCAGATATTTTTCTTTTCAAACCATACCTTAAGGTATGGTATACTTTATTGATCCCCGTAAGAACATTTGTCTTCTGCATTTGTTTGTCAAGCCTCTCGCAATACGTGGGGTATGGTTAATCACTCATATGTGAATACAGACGACCATTCACAACCCCTATTGAACACAGACAATACAAAATCATGAACTTCTCTAAATGCGCCAAGCACCGTGTATAATAGGACCCACAGTATAATAAGCAGCAGAAGGACAACCCGGTTAACTACTCAATATTAGAAGTCACGTTAAAATTAAAGTGCAACATACATGAGCTATATGTGTCAGCAGATATGAGGTCAACACCTCCAAATCAAATATTGGTGATGTAAATGTTTTTTTCCCCCTATGAGGGCATCCTCAGGCAAGGCCTTAACCTTTTAACCCCCATTTTAACCAAGTACATTTTTTCCTGTTCAGCTTTACCTAAATCCATAAGGTCACAACCTATAGGCCAGTGTAACACCTCATTTGAAAGCACAGACCTACAAAACTGGGCTAAATGTATTTTTTTTATTAGTATGATGCCATTATTGCATTTACAATTTTATAAGCATACAAACATAGCACACTTTTCACCCCATTTTCCTTTCCCCAACCCCACTTGAAATGGGCATCAGTCTATTAGTTGAATCATCAAATGACAACATAAACAAAACAAGTACACTGTAAACAATTCATTAAAGAAAGAACAAAAAGAAATAAAAATAACAAAAAGAGAAATAAAATAATATGTACTTTAAGATGTCTTTTAGATTTTTTTTCATCAGTAGGTGGAGTAGTGAACTCTGCTCCACCCCCACCCCCCTCCCCTCACCTGGCTTTCCCCCATCGCCTACGCCCCTCACTCCCCTCCACACTGTTTAGACCACACGCTGCTCTGATTGCATTCAATGAGCTACGGAAATCTCATCAATCTTGTGTGAAACACACATTCATCCGCATAGATATGTATATGATATATATTTTTAGATTTACATTTATTTGCTAAACTGCAACTTTCATGAAAGTCTGTCACTTTTTTTTGGACATTTAGAACATAATAATTCCATTTAGAACTAACCAACATCTCTGGAGAGGAAAGAGGAGCTTTGGCAGCCTTGAAGGACGAGAGCATCACCATCCTTCCAGCGGATAAAGATGGATGCACAGTTGTCCTCAACACAGCTGACTACGAGACCAAGGTCAAGCACCTGCTCTGTGATGAAAACACGTATGAGCGACTGAGAAGAGACCCCACCAGCGGGTACAGCAAGAAAATTACAGAGCATCTTCAGAAACTAGAAAAGGAAGAAATAATTGACAAAAAGCTGTATTATAAGCTTTACCCGGGAGAGGCTATTCCGTGTATCTATGGTCCGTCAAAAATACACAAGGAAGGTTTTCCTCTCAGACCCGTTGTGAGTGGAATTAACTCCATCACCTATAATCTGGCGAAACACCTCAAGTTCATCTTATCCCCTTTGGTTGGCAACACAGAACACCATGTGGAAAACACCAAGGGGTTTGTGGAGAAGATCAACATCTGCAGCTGGAAACAGATGAAACCATGGTGTCTTACGATGTGACAGCACTGTTTACATCTGTCCCAACCTCCGCAGCAGTCACAGCGGTGAGGAAGAGACTGACTGAGGACAGCACTCTATCTGATAGGACCAAGTTCACTCCTGACCACATTTGCCAACTACTGGAGATTTTCCTCAACACAGTTCAGGGGTAACTTCTACAGACAGATCTCTCCAGTTTCACCCATAGTGGCTAACCTCTACATGAAGGAAATGGAGAGGAATGTTCTGGCCTCATACCCAGGAAAAAAAAAAAAACAGTCACTGGCTCAGATATGTAGATGACATGTGGATCAAAATTAAAGAGAAGGAAGTGGCACCTTTTACAGATCACATCAATGCTGTGGACCCCAGCATTAAATTTACTCGGACGCGAAGGAGAAGGAACTTGCCTTTTTAGACTGTAAAGTTATCATAGGGGAAAACGGACAACTTCAGACACAGGTTTACAGGAAGGCAACTCATACTGACCAGTATTTGATGTTTGACTCAAACCATCCACTCCAGCACAAACTAGGGGTCATCATGACACTCAGACATAGAGCTAAAGAGGTGCCTACAAGTGCAGAAGGAAAGACCAAAGAGGAGCAACGTGTCCAGAGAGCCCTCTCAGACTGTGGCTATCCTAACTGGTCTTTCACTAAAGCACAAAGGGCAAGAAGACCCAAAGAACCAGACAGACAGACTACAGAGCCCAGAAGAAAGGGTGTTGTAGTGCCGTATGTAGCCGGGGTCTCAGAGAAACTTCAGAGAATCTTTAGGCAGCACAGGATTCCAGTGTATTCAGACAAAAAATAGTTCATCCCAAAGACAAAACTCCGAGCCACAAACAAAGCAATGTGGTTTATTCTATTCGATGCAAAGAAGAAGAATGCAAAGAACATTATATTGGAGAAATGAAACAAGTTCTACAGAAGAGACTTTATCAACACCAAAGAGAAAGCACAAGCCTCCAACCACTCCTTTGAGGACGGGGAGGTCAACATTTTAGCTAAAGAAGAACGTTGATTTGAAAGAGGAGTTAAAGAAGCTATTTTTGTCAAGCAAGAAAATCCCTCAATGAACCGGAATGGTGGGCTCAGATTTCATCAGTCTTCACTTTACTTCAATCTCCTTCGGAGACAGCCGCTGCCAGTCCAAGGAGACGGCACCTCAGCTAACAAAAGAACAATAGGCAGGTAATTAGCAGTGATCAGCCATGAATAGGACAGATAATGGGCAGTGATAATCTATGAATAGGACAGGACTGACCGATACTGAGGTGAGCAGGTCGTTAGAGACGCTCTACTTCAAAGGTTGTTTACCCACAGTTGAGAGTAGCTGTGATTAGAGGGGAGGAGCCAGACCAAGCTCAACTCCTCCTCGTGGTCTTTATCTAAGCTGCGGGCTGAGCGGGACTTTATTCCGCTGACGAAGCCTTTTGGATGAGAGGCGAAACTTTCGAGACTTCAACTACTGAGTACAGAAGATGACTCAAGTATCTTCATTGACGATTTAGAACAAAGTTTACAGCCAGTACTTTTTTTCCCCGCAACCCTTGAACGCCTCAGCCTCTGGTGCTGCTTTACTTTGTGAGGGGAAAAAAAGGAGGAAAAAGACCTGACAGCTCCTGTAGATATTGGATAAATAAACAAACTGACATTTCAGGAGAATTTCAGCTGCAATGGGTCAGGGAGGTGCGAGGTGCAGCGCCTGTCTCCTTCTACTGTTTGCAAATGTGGCGCATCTAGAGGCGCTTACAGAGCCGTGTTTTCCTATGCGCAAACTATGCAAGGTGCGTAGGGCCCCCAGAGCCGCAAGGGCCTCGCATTTCGGTCAAACTACAGTGTTGTTTCACTGATTAATCCATGCGTTGTTACGGGGACAGGCTCTCTGACAGCGCTCACTCACTCTCCGCCCACATTGCTGCGTTTTAGTGTTATATGTGGCAGTTTGCTGAAGTGGATGAGCAGGAGAGACCTACCACCTTCACCCCGTCACTTCCAAGGCGCGAGTGCTTTTCCCCTTGCTCCCCGCTTGTCTGTCTGTCTCCCGGTGCTCACCTCCCCTCCTGCACGGGCCACGGCTGCATGTCTCTCGTGTCCCGGGCGCTGCTCTCATGTTTTCTCTGCTCGGACTCTGGGATGCATCAGCCACACACTTATTTAAACTCTCTTCTTATTGTCTCTAGCAGAGTATCAGGACAGTAGTTTGGCGAATAGAGGAGAGTAAAGCCGTACACGTGACGTTTTTGTCTCAAAGAGGAGTTGACTCCACATGGTTCTTATGAGTTACTTACTGTAACTCTGGTTCTCTGAATGTGCACAGTCTAAAACGAATTGGGCTACTCACGGGCTAATTCTCAGTAGTGAGACAGAAATAACCGTCAGGTGCAGGTTTCAGTTAGTTTTAAATCAGCGGTTCCCAAACTGTGGGTCAGGAACCAGAGGTGAGAGGATGCGACCAGTCGCCATTTTTAACATTTAAAAAAAATACATTACTTATACTTTTTTTTGAAAAAAAAAATCCATTGCTTTTTGTTTGGTTTTCATCATATTTGTCTTTTTTGCTCTTTTGTGGCTTTTTTATCACTTTTTCACATTCACGTCTCGTTTTTGTCGCTATTTTGACAATTTTTTCAAGAAGCTTTTAGATTTGGGTAATGGCAAACTGGAGATAATGTGCTCGGTTCAGGAAGTCGGGTAAGAGGTTGAACCACAGTAAAGCCAAAAACTTCCCACCTCATTAAATTAGACCTACATACTGTTAATGGGCCTAATCTGTGCTGCACTGTAACCACCAAAAAACTATCAATGCCAAGCCTGTCGCACTGATCGCTCATGAATAATAATATTAACAGCACAATAACATTCACGCTCTTGCCAGGCCAGTAAGAGCAGTCCTTTGAGGCGCTGAGAGAACAGTCAGTTACAAATGCATCACCACACTATGTTCACCAGTGACTAACATGAATTGAGAATGCGGGTGAGTCAGCTGGCTAAAAATGCATTACTCTGACGCCAGCATAACTTTTGATAAGGGATGGAGTACTTGGGTTGTTAAAGGTAATTTTGGAGAGATCGTCGTATCGTAATGCAGCCTCGTTATGCTCTCATAGCGTGAACTTTCACAATCAGCAGTCGGCTTTAGTTACCTCTTAGAGACAATGTAAAGATGTTAAAGGAACAGGCCACAGTTTTTCCATACTGTGATATGTTCTTGCCTGAGCTTAGACGAGTTGATACGTACCTGTCTGGTCTTTGTGCGTGCCCATGGTCGCTTCTAACGTCACCCCGTTTGGAGCCATAGGAATATGCTGGGAGAGACCAAATGCTAACAACATCTTTAGTCGTTTTGCGTGACTGAGCGCACGCACAAAGGCCAGACAGGTACGTATCAACTCGTCTAAGCTCAGTATCTCAGTATGTAAAAACGGTGGCCTTTAAGTGCACATGAATCCGTGATTTTAAAAATCTAATTGTGACACAATAACCAATTTTGAAGTGTGATACATTGGTGAAGAAAATATGAGGGAGAAAAAACTATAAT
This sequence comes from Proterorhinus semilunaris, assembly GCA_021464625.1. Lineage (NCBI taxonomy): Eukaryota > Metazoa > Chordata > Actinopteri > Gobiiformes > Gobiidae > Proterorhinus > Proterorhinus semilunaris. The sequence goes on along the minus strand of CM038356.1, from coordinate 20,811,268 downwards.
ATTGAACTGAAGGCTGTTCGTTTACTGTATTTATTTAACCTCTTAACCCCCACCTGAAACAAGCACATTTTCTTCAGTTTCACCCAAATCTAAAAGCTTCGACTGGAGCAGGCCAGTGTAACGCCTCACTTTTGTAGCATTTTGGCTACATATGTTTTTTGTGTAAAACAAAAAAGCAAGACGAAAACACAACCAAAAAGGACGAAAACGTGAAATTCATAATGACAAAGAAGCTTAATTTGTTTTAATTAAACTCAGATATCTAAGAATGTGCCTTAGAATTGTCTTAAAAATATTAAATCAATTCAAACATGTTCCTGCAAAACCTTCAACTGAACTGGCCCCATACTAAGGTTCGGAAACACCAGATGGTGGGTGATATTGAACAAAAATTCAATTCAATCTATAAAACTCCATAACCTTTTCAGACCAGTGACAATGTAGTAAACAAAAAACCCTGAGCTAATAAATCTTATGGTTCATTTTTATTAGTTGATTTAAAAAGTAGCGTCGGGACCAGCCTAATAATGGCTGATTGATATCCATTGTAGCTGGTTAACCCTTTATAGGGCAAGTGACTATTTGACTAGTTGAGGTAGGTTCCATACCCTTTACATATGGCCTCCCTGCTGCAGATCAGTAAGGTAAAGAAGCACGTAGCCGTCACTCAGCCAATCAGAAGAGACCACCCTACATCACAGATCCCGCCTCTGTGGCATTTGACCAATCAGCAGAGACCGGTCGCGCTCTCAACTTCCTGTTTTCCCTGAAGTCTGAAAAAGACCCAAGTCTGGCTAAATTCACGGTACATTTCTTTACATAACTTGAAAACTAACCGTGGAAAGTTGGTGAAACTCACACATTTTATTGGGGAATAATTGTGCTTAGTGGTTTTGGAGGACGTAGTGAAATGAGTGAAATTACAGCTTGAAAAAGGCAGGCACCATATTTGATCATACTTCACTTAAACCTGCCCGTTGCACCCATTATTCATACTTACAGTATATTCTTGACAACATAACCAATAAACCCTAGGACTATGTTTTTATGTTGCCGACGCTTATTTTTAGTCAAATGTTAAGGCAAACAATATTGGTGGCGGCTGACCCTGCCACTGTACGTAAAGCATCACATTACAAAAGCTCTTGCCTGACAGGTGATCGTTCAAACATCAATATCACAAAACACAACGTCCCGAGTACCAGCACCTCCGGAGTTCTGTACTTTCCATATATATTTTATAAATAAACCTTTGTGGGGTTTTTTTACCCCTTAAAAAGGGCAAGGAACCAAATTATGGTAACTTCGCTCACATTGATTTTCTGCATGATAATGAAACATTTTGAAAAATGACAGAAATAAACTTTAATTATGTCCCCCAATAACACTCAACACAAATTATTTATTTCAAAGTACTTCAATGAGTGCCCTATGAAGGGTTAAAGGGGGTACTTGATGTTCTTGTGACCAGTTGAGTGACACAACAATATTGTAATGAGGCCGAGTGATCACACTGAATCATCCTGTGTACGAGATGCAACTTACGCAACATGGGTAGAAAAACAGAAGTTCATAATCCTGCTGGTGATGCGGACCGTCACCTGCTGAGGTCAAAGTCGCTCACGGACAAAAAAAAAACGCAAGGTGATGCACTAAAAATATAGGGAAAATATGAAAATCTCACCACAACACTGACCACAGCAATAGAAAATGCCTCCGCCCGTTCTGCCTCTCCGCCATAAAGAGCACCGTCCAACTTGAGTGCCGCATAAATACCTCATAGTCGCTCAAATCTGCTTAGCGGTGACAGTCGAAATGAAGATATGGCGGATATGCAGCGTGATCTATGCCTCACTGGAACTATTTACACAAGAGAAAGTCCCAGATCTATAAAGATAAACGACTGTTAATATTACGCTCCCAGCTGAAATGACCGTGGAGGGAAGATGATTCTTGATACATCGCGGGATAATTGTCTGCAATACATCACACTGCCTGAGCCGCGGAGCGAACGATAACGAAGGAAAACGGCGGGCCCGCGCTAATCAGCCATAACTTTATGACAGGCCGAGTGAATGAAATGGATTAGACCATTAAGTCCTGCCAGTGGGCTTGACGTACGAGGGGCCATTTTGATAAACAGTGAAGAGGTGGGAGATGGAAAAGGGGTTTTCGTATGGAGATCGGAGCATTGAGTGTGCCGTTGTTGTTATATTGACTTTGTAATCAGCATCAAAATAAACCAGTGGAGATTTTAAAATGTAATCGAGTGCTGGTGATTGTGTGTGTTGGATTCATTACTTATTTTTGCTATTCGGTATTGCAGCTCTTTTGCTTACGTGTTTTGGCTTAATGTCAGAATAGTTTTTAGCACGATAGCACCAAGGCAACCTTACTCGGCGCCATCTTGGATTGTGACTCTAAGATCGATGCTCCCTGCTTGCAACAATCATGGTGAATTTTGCTCATTACATTTTTGACTACAGTCTCCATGTGTTGGATTTAAGAATTTGATCATGTTGGCTAAAATTACTAATTCAACTCACAAACAACAGACAATGGTGATGCTGTGACGCAACATCCTGTAACTGTTTAATCACGCCTGGATGATCAAATATTGACTCTTTTTTTTTTTGTAACCTCAAGTCAAAGCATTTTCCTCCTCCTTTATGCCACGTGGGCGCCTTCACAGTAAAACATGGTCTCAGTCTGGGGTCTAGTGAGGCAGAGCATGAATGATGACTGCTGACAGGTGAAGGGAACTTTTTCCACTTGTTAACCTCAAAGTAACAAGCACCTAATGGTAAATATTTGACTCACAAGAAATTGGAAACGGCCAAATAACTGGCGCATCTCTCCCTGAACTGCTGCTTGTGTGTCCATTTGATTAGTTTATTTTTATTTATTTTTTATATAGATTTCTTTTGGAGGGGTTCTCAGGCTTTATTATAGACATGAATAGAATGAAAGCTGGAGAGATTAAAGCTGTGATAAATCAAAAGCTTTTCTCGTAGTGGAGTAAACAGTAAACAGAAAAGCAGACCATGTGCACTGTCGTGTGTCAAAATATATTTTTCTCCAGTGCGAACCAGGAAGTCAGAGGCTAAAATTAGCAGGGGGGAAATTCACTATAAACGAGCTTTATTAACTCAAGTGAACAACTGATGTGCGGACGGGTCTGTACGAGCTAGAAACGCGTTTAAGCAACAGCGAGAATTTACTCAACTACCTCCGGCTTTCACGGTTTGATTCAAATAGTCCAGCTTCAAGCAAATCTTTGGAGCCTGGATGCAGCCTCACAACGCGGAGCCAATCCCCAAATGTTCATATAGCCAGAGGCAGGTAGTACTCGCTTACATTTAGTGTACTCACATATATGTACTTGACTGTTCTTTTGCATGTCGTTTTTTTTTTTTTTCATACAGTGCTTTTTACTTCTACTTGAGTAATATTAAAAAGTAACTCGTGCCACTGTGAGTAAATCTTTAAGTGACGAATCTTCATTTTGACGCGTAAAATAGATTATTTATTTTTTTACTTAATTCTAAAATCTTAATATATTATGGCATTTTCTTACAATATTAATATTACAATTTTCACATTATTTCACGTTTTGTTTCTCATAATTCACATACGTTACTACTGAAACATGAATCAAACCTTTACTCTCAAACAGTTACTCTCACAGTACTCTTTTTTTTTTACTCTTGAGTAACTATCTGGGTCACTTTTGTTTCACTTTTTTACTACTACTTGTTTTTACTACTTTTAAGGTTACTACTACACACCTACAGTAAAAGAACAAAGTCAAGCAATTTTCTACAAACTGCACTAGAATTCCTATCCAAAGCACTTCTATTACTTAAGACTGATAATGCAGTGAGTTGCCTCAGTCTTGCACAAGTCTTCAACAGTTCCCGTGTCAGTTGTATAATTTAGCTGATCTGGAGCACGCCTCGTCCTTCCAGGTAGCAAAATGCTGCTCGACTGCTCAGTGCTTGGAGCTAGAATGCCGTTGTGAAAAATAGATCACAGCTGAGGCACAGAGCAGATCTTTCATACGCTCAGCCTTAGATTCATGAAAGAATATTTCATCAGTCAGACATCAATTTAATCAAATAAAGTCATTTCACTTGTGAGCATGGTACAGAATATTACATGAATAAATGTGGATGACAGAACCAGTAAGTGTAAAAAAACTGTATTAAAGTAATGCTGAGGTTAGTAAAATGGCACATAATTCCAGTTAGGAGCGCTTATGTGTTGTATATTATAGGTGTGACAGTCAATTGTCAAGATTGAAGCAGATAGTTTGGGTGCACCGTGCAGGTCTTGCAGTCAGCAGCTTCAGTGACGGAGCTCCTCCTCCTCCGGGAGCCGAGAGGAGCCGGAGGGAGAGTCTTCAGAAAAACCAAGGACTTTCAGATGCTGGTTGCCTAGCTGCCGTTTTCAGACTGGTTTCAAGGACTTCAGCACCGCTTTAACGGCATAACCATCCGAATAATTTAAGAGTTTATCTTCAACTTGCGTGGATGTAATAATAATTCACCTTTGTTCAAAAGTAATAGCAGAATTCCAAAGCTTTGATGTGTTTAAAGCGTCGTAAAAACTGGCCAACAGTTGTATAAGTCAGACACTAAGCTCCGCGAGTTATTGTGCAGGTCCCATACTTGTGGGGATATTTACCAGATATTAGTTTAGATCAAGTAAGTTTCTAAATCATTTAATATGTCAACTCTCCTGGCATACTGACTTACAGGAAACTTTTTGGGATAAGAATGTAAGTTTGGACAATAAGACAAAAGTAACAGGATGATCTTCTTTGTTCTTCTAGGGCAGGCGATTTCATTCGAACCATGATTCACTTGGAAGCTAAAGTGTCTTTTTCAGGTATCTAAAGCTCTCTGCGAACTCAGAGAGCCGACACCTACTGTGATTTAATAAATCTGCCTGTCACTCTGTCAGAACCTGACAGAAACTATGTGGCATGGCATTTGTCTGAGTTTGAGCCTCGAGCATTAAATCATAGCACATCTCTCTAGTATTTGTGATTACAATATGATTCAATTCATGTAGCATGCGCTCTTAGTGGTTCATAAAAAGTAGAATCACAAATTATCCTGAGTATAAATTTGCTGGTTTCGTTACTGAGCTACTGGAGTGCATCTGGCAACATAAAGTAAAGAATGGAAGCTTATTTGTATATCGGTTTTCATCCAAAACTTTCACAGTGTAGGGGATTTGTCCTTCACTCACTCCACACATGTTGGTGAGTGAAGTTTCCCCTCGACGGCACACATCTGCGTCAACGGTCCCTTCTGACCATCACCATTCATTCAATCACACATAATTCATCCTGGCCTAAGGTACATGTTTTTAACGGTAGGGGAACCTGGAGGAAACCTACCCAGACACTGGGAGAACATGGACACTCCACACAGTCCCGCCCGCCTTTTTGCTGTAAAGTACGGTGGCACTGGCACTGTGCCGCCCAGAATTGCGGGGCTAAGCTTTCTGATTGGATATTAGTTTTAAGAACTAAAACAATTACACAAAAGACAAAACAATATACCGGTAATATAAATGTAAACATAGAAAACATTCACGTTTCGTAGCTGTTAATAAATCATCGCAATTGTTATCAGTAAAAAAAATATTTCTCTGCTGAGACTGCTGCCTCCGTGACCTGTTCCCGGATAAAGCAGAAGAAAAAAAAATTGATGGATGGACATCCTACAAAACCAAGCATAAAAATATTGATAAACAATTGAAAAATGTATCACAGAAGCAATGCAAGTGTGGAATAAAATAATCAAATATTTCCATGATTATATTACTGGTTGCTTTGCCAATATTGGGGTCAGCAGTTTGTCAGCTATACAATGACAACGCCACATCTCTCCAAAGGTGCTTGTGCTCAGGTTACTTAATTTACTTGCACAGAGTATCCGCAGCTTAGGGGCCTTAAATTAGCCCAGCAGCGAGCAGTGAAGACGACTGTAGCCTCAGTGGTCAAGATCCCATTAGCTCAAACAGCCACATTCAACACACATGTAAGAAAAGACGCTACTGACGCCACAGCAGCCCCCCTCAAGCCATATCAGTGTCTAATCTGACCAAACATTCACGCTCTTCGCCAACAAAGATACCCCTAATGAAGTACCTGCTTACCTTTCATTATGTTTGAGTGAAGGGTTACGCAGTGTGGTTTTAATGTATAATTATGTATTTGTTTATTGAAACTATCAAAGTTGCACGGTACTGTGTAGGTCCTAAAAGGTCAGCATGAGTGATATTCTATGGATAGTCTTAGTGCACAATTGGAAACCAAAGCGATTATCTAAAACGTCTCCTCCATTTAGCTGGGACTTCCCAATCTTAATCCTTAGGTCAAGATGGTGTCCTCTGTCCGCAGGTGGCCAATTTCAACTTTACTGTGCACTCACTGTGTTCTAATTAAAGCCGTGTGGACTTTAATATAGAACAGAAATGTTTACAAGCACACAGCAAATCCTTGCTGTATACACAGTAATACTACATTGTGTTTTAAATGTTTTTAGTATTGGTTACATCACCAATAGTAGAAGTTGGAGTAATATCAACCACTGGCTATAGTTTATAGCAGGGGCTCCTAAAGTGAGGGTCGATAGACATTGATGTGGGGGGCCGTGAGATCATTTCACACACACACACGGTTTTGCACTTATTATAAATGCGAATTAAATTTTACTGTGACACATTTTGAGTAACTGTATTCTGATAAAGTTTGTTTCATTTGAGGGTTCTAATAATACAGTTACTTCCCTAATATCAAAAGGAATACCTGCAATACCTGTAATAGCTGCATGTTTCTAATCATACACCGCTTTTATGCATGATTATAAAGCAAATCAACGTTAAAATATTCTAAGTATTCTGAATACAGTACTATGATTGGACAAAGTAACAGAATACATTTAAAAAATACACTTTAAGGCAAGTATTCAGTATTCTGTAACGAAATACAATTGCAAAGTACTCTCCCCAACACTGAGAAGCAGTACCAGTAATCGTAGTAGTACCAGTTAGCGCTGGGTGTGGCCAAAAACCTGACAATCCGATTCATATCCCAGTGCAAGTGTATCCTGATACACTGTGTGCATAATACAAGGCCTATTCCGATGACTATTTTTTATCAAGCTGAATATGCTCAGCAAGCTAAGCATCACATTGCAGTAACTGGTGTGTGTATTCCATAGTGATATACTGTACTGCTGATACGATATAGTAGTTTAGTTTATTTGTTTATTTGAGCAGTATACATTCTGCTCAAAAGGAGTGGGCTGAAGCAAAACGCTTATGAGCGCCCACCCCCAAGTGCAATAAATTAAAAAAGTACATTTTACATAATGGTACTGAAGGAGCAAAACATCAAAGAGATAGTAGTAGTAAGATGTGCTTACTATGTAGTAAGCACTACATAGTACCAGTAGAAGAGGTAGTGGCAGTAGAAGTAAGGTTAAGGTTGAAGTATACTTTATTACCCCTGTAGGGGCAGCCTGTAATGGGCAGTGGACAGCTGTGTGCAGCGCCCAGGGACCCATCTCCAGATGTTGAGCCAGGCTAATGGTCAGAATTACATGGGTGGAGGATTAACCTCCTGTGCATATTTTGAGTTGATGGGGGAAACCCATTCAGACACTGGAAGAGAAACACGCAAACTCCACACATACAGGCTCACACGGTCCAGGGATTGAACCTGAGACCTTCTTGCTGTGACCTAACCACTCAGCCACCATGCCGTCGTAGAAGCAGTCGTTATAGAAGATGTAATAGAAACAGAAGTCATGACAAAAGTGGTAAAGGGGACAATAGTAGCCGCAGTGGGCAAATGATTATAATCATTCTGTAACACAGCTGGTCGGCCCCAATGACATATTTGGCATTTCCTTCTTGATTAGGAATTCTATGCACAGCGCCACATTATGACTAATACCAGGTAATACTACTAATTCGGAGGTGTGCGTTGGTCTGTGGGTGACACATGTTTTTCTCCCCCTCCTTCCCACCTGGTCATTGACAAACTGCAAATAAAGATAATGACTCATGGTGTTATTCAAAAGGCTTTTCCACATAAAGGGAGAGCCTTGGGGAAATCAAAGTGCTGCGAGGTACAAGCTGCATTTGCCGAGGTGCTGACTACAGACCGTGAATCACTCATCTGTACGAGGGTTTTACAGATACTGGATCACACAGACAAAAGATAAGGTTGTGCTGAAAGCAAACGACACCATAAGTACAGCCACACAAAACGAGAAATGTGCGGAGCTTGGTAGGATTTCAGATTTAGGTTTTACTGCTGATAACAAATTGAAGTGTAAAAATTCCCCAAAAAATCCCCTATATGAAATACTACTAGCATTACTGTAATAGGAGTGTGGGCTTGCCTCTCCTCAGGACAGAATGTGAACACCACCAGCTCGTCTCCAGGGAGATGTTGCTACTTTGTTTGACTGTCAGTAGCCCAATATTGGGATTAATACATCCAAATGGCTTTATTTTGATAACCCACGGCAAAGCAAAGCCATTACGTAGGTGTCTATCCTCATAATAGGAGTACACTTGGGGTTGCTGGCAAGTTTGTTTAGTGATGGGTTTACCCAATCTTGTGACGTGGCAACATATAACCCAGAATGATCCGCAGTGTGTCCAAGTTTTGGATTGTCCAAATAGTGACGAGACTGCCTTTTTGTTTTGAACGTGCGATTAGACTGATGAAATTGATATGCAAGATGTAAAACACTCGCACACAGAGTTGTACATTTATAATTTATCCCTATATTTGGTATTCAGCAAAAGCAATGTCTAAGCAGCTGGGCATCGTTCCTTATGCTGTGTCTTAAAATAAATGCAGAAACTCTGGAAATGCATTCTTGCTGCATAATAATAATTTCATACTATGAATTCCTGACAGCCGTACTTAATGCTTAAGACAGTAAAATCCATGGTCAGCTTGAATTGATTTTTATTCTCATTTCATTTCATTTTATTTATTTATTTCATTCAAAAGTGACATCTTACAAATCACAACAAAACCACCAAGCCAATACAGTATGAATGAAACGGAGCAGAGGAGATTTCTTATGACTTGTATACTTTTGTATAATACTTTGGTTCACACAAACTTTAGACATAATTTAGTCCATTTTAGATCCACTTTAGCCCTTTTTAGACTCTGTTTAGTTCTGGTGTAATCTATATCTAGGCCTGGTGGCACTTGGTAGAGTCTGAGAATAATTGGCTTAACAAATATGCCTGTATAGCACTAAACATGTTGTTGTGGCCATAATACATAATATGGTTCGATTTCAAACAGCCCCACTTGTTTAGTTGTTGCCTGAAAGATGAATGTTTGTAAATGCTGTAATTTTGCATACTTTATAAACCACCATTTCACTATGATCATAAAAACCTCATCTATTTACATAAGGCTTAATATAGGCGCAGTATACGGAGCATGTTCCTGTCACAGCAATACATGTCATTTAAGTCCCAGACCGCTGAGTGGTTTACGGAGTACTTACATGTTTATAAGCCAGCGCAGATTCTTCTAGCATATATTTCAGTAATTTATGGACTTAGAAAAGCACTATGTCACCATGATCATACGAATGTTCAAAGCCATTTACAAAACAGAAAACAGGCCTGTATTGTGTTTGTTATTTTCTCAATACATACATATGGAATGGCTCCTCTTGCGTAGTTACAGGTTTTTCTTATTAAACAAACATGCAGAAGAAGCACAGCTGGGTAGTCCAAACCATAACTCAGAATCATGATGATGATTACCTAAATTAAAAGATGGGTCAACTGCAGAGAGTTCCCACAGGGACAATATAAAACACACATGGCTTCTTTAGAGCCTAACATACAATATTAGTATTTATATATTAACAAGAACGTCATCTCCAATAGATACACTGGGTTGCTGCAAATGGAAAGCTAGATTCAAAGCAGCTTGACTTGGTTTTCAGAAGATAACCTCCTGTAATTCCCCCGGGGAGTCCCTTTCTTAGCCCAGGCCTTTGCCAAATCCAAACAATGCAAACACAGCTACATCAAATCCATTCACTCACACAGAGGGAATAGAATGACTCACTGTGGTATTTAGGATAATTCAAGGGTTGTTATTTTACAACAGGCTGAATCAACAGTTTGGGGACCTCCCTTCAGGGCCACAGCTCATTCACAGGAAAAGGGCCATCATGTCAAGCTGCAATAACGGGACCAAAATAAATTCCAGAACCACTGTCGGCCTATTCCAAACAGAGAACTGAAATTACAGCTCAGCTTTTGTAATTATGTTTGGACAAAACATTTGCGCGGCTTTCTTTGTTACACTGCACGGCTTAACGAGCTCAAAAACGGATGGCAGCCTGTGCGTAATTGCTTAAATAAAGCCATGCAGCAGCAATTTCTGAATGAACAGTGACATCCAGCATCTAATGACTTCACTATTCATGTCTGGAGACACAATTTCCCCACTTCCAGAAGCCAAATGTGGAGGGAAAAAAAGCCCGGTTTGCTTAGACTTGTAAGGTCGTGCTGCTCCACTTGTATCCGCGAATCTACACCATCTACAATCAACAGCTGTCAGCCCGTGAATCGTGCCTGTTGTCAGGGCAGTGTCTGGTCTGTACGCAGGCTAATTGCTGCAAAGTTTGGTGTGGACGCGAGGCTGCCTGTGTGTTAGCTTGTTACTCACGTGCCAAGGACTTCCTTAAAGTCAAAGATTTTCTTGATATCATCGACGTGCTTTTTCCACGAAGAACCATCCCCGGACTCGCCGTTTTCTTTCGCCATTTCGTCGCGACGGTGGTGTGGGCGGAAAGGCAGAAGATAAAGACGCCGGAGGAGCCGTGCGCTACAGCTGTCTCACCTCACCCAACCAGGCAGACCCCCGTCCTTTAAAAAAAAAAGAAAAATGCAGCGACAAGCAGAAGTATTTTATCTTCTATGGTTGTGCTTTTTGCCGCTTGTCCGTGCGCTACAGACGGACGGGCAGAAGCGCGGAGAGGAGGTATGTCCGATAGTCCGAGAGGTTATTTGACTAATCTCTTTGACGTAGCGGTTCAGCGGCGTGAGCTTCCCCGCTGCTCAGTTCACTGTGACGGGGGGGAACACGGACAGGCTCTCCTCCTCCTCCTCCGCGGGTTGAGGCAGGCGGTGCGCGGTACGTTAAGGTCGCAGGATGACACCGGGCACTCGCTGCATCCAGGCTGCTGCTGCTGCTGTTGTGGTGCTGTGCCATCGAGGCGCACAGAGCAGACCGCCCCGTGGTTGTTATAGCGATGGGAGTGGGAGGCTGCTGCGCCCGCCTATCCGTCTGACAGCGTGTGTCCACTGTCAGCGAGAGCCACAAGTGAAGCACTGCGCCAAAACGCACGGGACCAAACCCAAACTCCTCTGGACAAACCGCAGACGCGTTGACATTTACTTTGTCCCGAGTTTATTAATTCACTGAGAAAACCACAGGGCACAGCTATAGGCCCGTGGACAGGGCAACAAAAAGCTGCACCTCTCTCCAACCTAAAGAGTGATCCTTTTGATCTTAAAAAGTAAAGGCCCTGATGCCTGACTCTATAATAGTGGAAAACAGTGTGTTTACATTACTGACTGTACAGTAATAAACTCATCCCTGTGAAGGATGTTAGGGCCACAATTAACAGCTCCCCCTTTTTATTGTTTGTAAACAAAACAAATTAAGCACAGGGAGTTTGTATACGTTTCAAAATGACAATTGTTTTACATTGCATATTTTAAGCATGATTTCCCCTCAGACTGTTTCAGATCGTTTGTCTGCAGCGGAAATACTCCAACTATTAACAGTATATCAAAAATATATCTACAATCACAAACATCCCCTAAGTATTTGGTGAAGCATTGATATATCTTGATATATAGTTGATAAACGACAATGAGGTAAAATAAAATAAAAAATAAAACAAACAATACATTACAAGTTTTTGAATCCCTTTTTGTTGGTTGTGGGCAGTTTGCGAGAAGGTTCTGAGCTCAAATCCTGTATGTTCCCCATGTGTCGAGTTGGTTTTCCTCCAGGTGCTTAGGTTTCCTCCCCAAAACCGAGCTCAACATCTGATGATCTCCGAGTAGCTGGTTCATAGATGGGATAAATGCAGAGGATAGATTTCCTAACAGGGACACAGAAGTCAGCTTAACCTTTAACTTTATGTGATTACTGGACAATGGTGGCGTAGATGCTCAAGCGGGTCGGCTCAAGATCGGAAGGTCAGGGGTTTGAATACTGGCTGCCGCAGGTGCACTCTGTCGTTGTGTCCTTGGGCACGACACTTCACTTGGCTTGCCTCCAGTATCTGCGTACGTTGGCGTATGAGAGAGTGTGGATGGGTTACTGGTTCCTTGCTTTGAAAGCCTAGGTGGAAAAGCGCTATACAAGTTGAGACCATTTACAATAGTATCAGTCATGTTTGTATAAAACAGTATAATGTGTTATAAAGGGACACTAGAAGTAGTAAAACAAAATTGCAGGCTCTAGGTACACACCGTTTTGAGGGGCCCATTACCACCATGTTTCAACACATTTTAAGCAGTGAACAGTATTTTGAGGACCCCTTCCTGCACTGAGCACCAGGTAAAATCGTACCCCTTTGCAGCCCTGAGAACTGTATAACCTAAAACTATAAAAACACAATCATTACATCAGTAATAAACATTTTCACATGACTTGAATTAGTGCAGAGCTTGTAGCACTAGTATCAGTGACGGACTGGCCATTGGGCAATGTGGGCAAATGCCACTGCGGCCGCCTGGTCTCATCACTTGTTGTGGCCTCATCACAAACAAATAAATAGGCTAAATAAAGCGAGGAAGCGGCCGCCTATTGGCGCATTTAGAACAGTCCATTGCTTTATACGTGTCAGTTCTACGTTTTCGCTTTGCTGCTGCAAATGCACCGTGTATTTGCGCTGTATTGACTGACTTTTGGCATTTCTTTCCAAACTTTCGATACGTCGCTAATGTCATAACACACGGGGTTCATCGTTGCTGCACCCGCGGTCTGTCTGAGCCCGGGTCCGAGGCTGTCTGTCTCCCCGCGCCGCTATGCTCTGAGCCCGGGTCCGAGGCTGTCTCTCTCCCCGCGCCGCTATGCTCAGAGCCCGGGTCCGAGGCTGTCTCTCTCCCCGCGCCGCTGTGCTCTGAGCCCGGGTCCGAGGCTGTCTCTCTCCGCTCAGGCCCGGGGCTCAGAGCGGAGGCTGCGGGTGCCTGTCCCCGCCCTGTGCGCACTGCGAGCGGGTCTAACCTCTGCCCGTCCCCGCTGAGTGTGCTACACAGAACTTTGTGATACCTTTCAGTATGAAAAGCGCTTTATAAATGAAGTTTGATAGATTGACGAGCGGATCGGCTGATCTCTGGCAGCTCTGGCTGCAGCCACAGCGACACACGGACAGGGGGAAGGAGAATGTAGCGCCGAATGAAGCAGAAATTGATGACAATCTGTAGGGTTTGGGCTGAGTTTAGGTGCTTGTTTAGGTGTTACAAAACAGCATCAACCAAGTGATGAACTGGTTTTGTAGAAACATGCTATAGAGACAAGTAGGCTTGCTTTTTATTTACATAACCTGATTCATCTGTTGTTATGTATTGATCTAACGCACAATAATAATTCTGCCCTGATCTAAATGCATAATAGTTGGCACTACTTTGTGTCGCGTCTGAATACTGCGCTCCGCAATGTTAGTGTGTACTAAGTCAGCGGACTGATATGAGACTTGTAATGTGGCACTTGTTCAGTAAAGAAGCATGTTGAACTTACGGCGAGTCTGTGCTTCTTATAAGGTTATGTTGAGTGAAAGCAAACATAACAAAACTGGCGACGAGTCTTAAAAAGGACCCGAGAAAGGCATCGGATGAACAAGACGGGCGTAAAGTGTTGAATGGACTTGGTTTTGTGGACGTGAGTTTCGTTTGCTAACCCCGGAGTTTTGCCGTGAACGAGCTAGCCGGAGGTGGGGACGTTTGTTTATCACGACCAAGGTAGAAGTGATTGGACGCCAAGAAACGAAAAATGGCTGGAATATTGGGACATATGGACAGTTTTGACAGTTCGGTGGAGGACTGGACAATATATGTAGAAAGAGTTGAGCAGTACTGCCTTGCAAACGAGATAGAGGACGAGAGGAGAGTAGCAGTCCTATTGAGTGTTATGGGCGCGAAAACGTACAACCTACTCCGCAACCTGGTTGCTCCAGCTAAACCGGCAAACAAAACTTTTGACGAGATAACATTAACATTGAAAAGTCACCTAAACCCAGCGCCATTAGTGATCGCTGAGCGTTTTAGATTTCACAAGAGAAATCAGTCAAAAAGTGAGTCCGTGTCAGAATACATCGCTGAGCTGAGGAAACTAGCCGAGCATTGCCAGTTTAGAGATGGACTTTCTGACGCTTTGAGGGACCGTTTTGTGTGTGGGCTGCACAACGAGAGCATTCAAAAACGGCTTCTGACTGAGGACAGGCTTACTTTACAACGAGCAGTGGAAATTGCTGTTTCAGTGGAGACAGCAGCAAGGGATGCAACAGAACTGCAAGGTAAAAATGCTACGACATGTTCTGTATTAAAAATGCACACCAAGCTGCGTAATCCCAAAGCAAAGCCCTGCTTCAGATGCGGTAAACAGTCACATGACCCCACGGAGTGTTGGTTCAAGGATAAAGACTGCCGCCAATGTAATAAGAGGGGGCACATACAGAAAATGTGTAAATCAAAGTACAGCAACTCAAAAGATAAATTAAATGCAAAAAGTGGACAAAGGCTTCACAAAGTAGCACAAACCGACTCTGACAGCTCAAGTGAGGAAGAATTGGCCTGTTTAGGGTTGTATGCTACAGAAGAGGATGACAGTGATGTGATATGGCTGACACCAAAAGTCAATGGAGTGCCATTAAAGATGGAACTGGACACAGGATCAGCGCTGTCAATTATATCCTCCAAGGACTACAAGGAAAAGTTCCCAGACACAAAACTGTCACACACAAGAGTAAAGCTGAAAACATACACAGGTGAAAAGGTTGCTCCACTGGGAAAACTTAAAGTGAAATATAAAAACCAAACCTGCAATCTTGAACTGTTTGTTCTTAAAGATGGAGGTGTGCCACTGTTTGGTCGCAGATGGCTAAGACAGATCAAGCTCAACTGGCACGAAATAAAGACTATGCGTATTTCCTCCAAACAGCTCACTGACAAAAAGTTATCTGAAATACTTGACAAGCATGCTCAAGTCTTCAGTGAGGGCATTGGAACCATGAAGCACATCAAGGCGCATCTTGAGCTGGAAGAAGATGCAAAACCAAAGTTTCACAAAGCACGCCCTGTTCCATATGCTCTACGGCCAAAAGTGGAAGCTGAGCTGCAACATTTAATGGACCAACAGATATTATCCAAAGTGGACTGGTCTGAATGGGCTACACCAATCGTGCCTGTAGCCAAAAAGTCTTCAGACAAGTTGAGAATTTGTGGTGACTTTAAAGTAACTGTTAACCCCGTACTGCACGCAGACCAGTATCCGCTTCCTCGCATTGATGACATTTTTGCGTCTCTAGCAAATGGTGAGCACTTCACAAAGATTGACCTTGCACAGGCTTATCTTCAAATGGAGATGGATGAAAGTTCACGCAAGTACCTCACCATCAACACCCACAAAGGACTCTATCAATACAACCGACTCGTGTTTGGCATCACAAATGCCCCAGCAATCTGGCAACGTGCAATGGACCAGGTGCTACAAGGAATCCCAGGTACTCAATGTTACTTGGACGACATTATTGTTACAGGCTCAGACAAAAACTCACACTTGACCAACTTGGATGCTGTTTTAACAAAGCTGGAAGAGTATGGACTCAAGGCAAATCGGAAGAAATGCGAGTTCTTCAGGGAGTCCATTGAGTATTGTGGACACAAAATAGATAAACATGGCCTTCATAAAACTCCAGACAAAATCGAGGCCATTGTGAAATCTCCACAACCAGAAAACGTAAGTCAGTTACGCTCATTCCTCGGCCTTATTAACTATTATCACAAGTTTTTGCAAAATCTTTCAACTGTACTATACCCACTCAATGCGCTGCTGCATCAAAACGCAAAGTGGGATTGGACTAAAGACTGTGAGCAGGCGTTTAAACAGGCAAAGAAACTCGTCCTCTCAGACAAAGTGCTGACTCACTATGACCCAAAGTTGCCCCTGCGCCTAGCTTGTGACGCTTCGCCTTACGGTATTGGTGCCGTTCTGTCACACAAAATGACTGATGGCTCTGAACACCCCATAGCTTTTGCATCACGCTCTTTATCGACTGCAGAGCGTAACTATGCACAGATAGACAGAGAGGCTTTAAGCTTAGTGTGGGGAGTGAAAAAGTTTAACCAGTACCTATATGGCAAGCATTTCACGCTGATTACAGATCACCAGCCACTAGTTTCCATCTTCAGTCCACAGAAAGGTGTTCCCGCAATGGCTGCGGCCCGTTTACAGCGTTGGGCCCTCTTCCTGGGAGCACACATCTACACCATTGAATACAAAGGGACAAAACTACATGGAAATGCAGATGGACTGTCTCGCCTTCCTCTGCCATTGTCAGAGAAGGCTTCTGATCCTGCTTGGAACCTTCACATGTTACAAATGGAACCGCTTCCTGTGACAAGCGCACAAATAAGCAAAGAAACACGAAACGACCCATTGCTATCCAGAGTATATGAGATGACAGTGAATGGTTGGCCAGCACGCACAGATACAGAACTTTCAGACTATTCCACCAGAAAAGACCAACTTACCGTTTGTCAAGGATGTGTTATGTGGGGATCACGTGTAATTGTACCTCCCAAACTGCGTCCCAAAGTTCTTAACTCACTGCATGATGGACACATGGGTGTAGTGAAAATGAAAAGTCTCGCTAGAAGTTATGTGTGGTGGCCTGGCCTGGACAACCAAATTGAAACTCTGGTCAAAACATGCACAGGTTGCCACCACACTCAGCGCCAACCTCAGATTGCACCCATTCACACTTGGGAATGGCCAAGTGCCCCATGGCAACGCCTTCACATCGACTACGCTGGACCTTTCTTGGATCACATGTTCCTTGTTGTGGTCGATTCTCATTCCAAGTGGCCTGAAGTTTTCACTGTGACGAAAGCAACTACAACAGTAACAGTTAACCAACTTCAGATGCTTTTTGCTCGGACTGGATACCCTCTCCAACTTGTAAGTGACAATGGTACCCAGTTTACCAGTGAGGAGTTTCAAACTTTCCTGAAAAGCAACGGGATTAAGCACATAACATCTGCTCCTCACCACCCGGCAACTAATGGACTAGCTGAACGCTTTGTACAGACCTTTAAACAGTCAATGAAAGCAAGTAAAAAGGAGGAAGTGCCGCTACAGCAGAAAATTGCCAACTTTCTGCTGGCATACAGAAACACTCCACACACTACTACTGGACAGTCACCGGCAATGTTATTTATGGGAAGAAACTTGAGATCGCGCTTGGACCTGTTGAAGCCTGACATTCGAACACATGTCTCCAACAAGCAATGTTCACCCAGTCAACAACAAAGAAAACTGAGATCATTCGACGTTGGACAAAAAGTACTGGCAAGAGACTATCGCAGCCAGGGTGACAAATGGCAACAAGCCAAAATTTTATCACAAACAGGACCGCTCTCATACACTGTGAATGTTGAACCCAATGTCGTCTGGCGCAGACATGTTGATCAACTTTTGGATGCTTCACCGGGAAATGTGACTACTCCGACTGTGACACCTGCTGTTCTACCAAACCAGGACAGTACCTCAACACCGGACATGACAACTGTGGAAAATATGCCCACACCAGAGATCGTGGACTTACCTCAACCAATGACAAACTTGCCTGATCCTCCTGGACGCAGAAATCCTGAGAGGGTTCGCAAACCACCGGACAGACTTGATTTATAACAGTAATAAACAAAAAAGCGTTCTGAACTTTAAAAAAAAATAATAAATAAAATAAAAAAAAGGTTATTGAAATGTTGAAATTTGAATTGCTTCCCAATGTGAAATGTTATTGGAGTTAAGAGTAACATATAGCCAATGTAATTTTTGTTTGATGATTCATAGTGCATCAAAGCTGGAAGGGAGGAATTGTTATGTATTGATCTAACGCACAATAATAATTCTGCCCTGATCTAAATGCATAATAGTTGGCACTACTTTGTGTCGCGTCTGAATACTGCGCTCCGCAATGTTAGTGTGTACTAAGTCAGCGGACTGATATGAGACTTGTAATGTGGCACTTGTTCAGTAAAGAAGCATGTTGAACTTACGGCGAGTCTGTGCTTCTTATAAGGTTATGTTGAGTGAAAGCAAACATAACATCTGTGTTAATAGTAAATGCAGTCAAATGGAGGGCTGTCCCATTTCTTAGGGCGGTCTTTTCAACCCTCGCCCTTAGCCCTTGGTTTCAGGGTGTAGGGCAAGGGCTAGGGGTAGAAAAGAGAATTGAGATTGGGCCAAAAAGGCTAAATAAATAAATAAATCGGACATGGGGCCGCCTTTTGGCGGATTGGCCGCCCGCAGATGACTTAAGACAAATGTGGCCTCTCTGCTAAAATTGCCAGGGCCTCTTTTTGGTGCCAGTCCGCCACTGCCTAGTATAGACATTTGTACATAGAAAAAAAATCAAAATAAATTCAGTGATGCTGCTGAATAACGATAACCTATTTTTGACATCTCTGGTTTTAGATGTGGCTTTGTTGATAGACCGCAAGATTTGCAGAGATTTGTTTTGCTGTCTGTAAAGCTGCCTGGATCAGCACTGATAACGCTTTTCAGTGCAATACTTACACTACAGACAGACAAATCGTCGCCCCTGGGGTAGACTAACTTAAGCCAGGCGGATAATGAGTGCCATCGGCCCCTCTGACCACCGCCAACCACTCATTCTCACAGGCAAACACGCTCATTCATTCTGGCCTATTGTACCCGTTTTTAGTGATAGGGGAAACCGGAGTACCTAAAGTAAACTGGGAGAGAGCATCCAAACTCCACACAGAAGTGTTAATCCTGCCGGTGATCGGCCCCCGGGAGCCTCTGGCTGAGATGCATGCGCGCTAACTGCTGTGCCACCCAATTTAACATACTGTCGGTCCTTCATGTGGCCGTTAACTCTTAGTTTATTGTGGCTTGGGATGGGCACAATGAGCTTATGATTCGTTTTAATATGGATTTAGTAGATCCACAGGAGGTCTTAAAAAAGTGATGAAAAAAAGCATTGTGAGAGAACTTTAGTTGCAGAGTGGTATTTTTTCTCAAGAGCTGTTATTTTAGCTGCCAGTTAGACAAAATAAGTCGCGTTGATTCTTTGTTTATTTCACCTACTTTCAGCTGTGACACATCCGGGTATCCAACTTTCATTTAAAGTTTTGATTGCCTTCGCTGTGTAATGGCCACTTGTGGAAGTTTTAGCGCTTATTCTCAAGTCTGATTAGTCACTCTCGCAACACTTTTCTCCTTCATATTAGTCCAACAAAGCATAACAACACATCTTCAGTTTCTTAGTGAGAAAATATTCCAGTTTAATGCTCTGACTTGGTATATTTACATTAGCCCCTTTATTATTTTGCAATCAAGTCTATGTAAACATAAAAACAATCAACAATGTCATCAAACCATTATGTATGTCATACTATAATATGTCAGCACAATGAAATATCTAAATAAACCTCATAAATATCTCACAATCACGCTGGTAACAACAATGCTTGTTCAGAAACTGATCAAAGTCCAGTTTTGTGTCAATACCAATAGTAACCCAATAGTAACGGACAATGCTTGGTGGTTAAACAGCGGCTTGGCTCAGACAAACGTAAAAATAAAATAATGAAAAGTGTATTTGCTCATGGATTTAGTTTCTGTCTTTATGTTACATTATTGTAAACATGATCATTTCTAAGAAAATAGTTTCTGATTGTAATACGCTCATATTATTCCTTCAGATCTAGGGAAAGAGGATGAATGAGTGAAAAAGAGAATCTGCTGAAAGTGATAATCTTTTTGTGGTGACAGTTGGTCCTGCCAGCTATCAATGAATAATAAGATCTAGTGAAGACAGAAAACATACTGTTATTGTAGGATACAAACTGCAGCAATATTAATCTCCTTTGTCCTGGTCTCTCTCTTTTTTTGTGGAGAGTATCAAAACTGTAAATTTTTTAAAACTTTACTAAATAAGCAATCAGAAAAACAATGTTTCCATTTGCTCTGATATATAAAAAAATAAAAAATAAAAAATGGGCGATAATAGCGATAATAACATTTATATGGGGAGTTAAAAAAACGTAGTTTGTCCGACATTTACAAAATTTGGCAGAAAATTCCACTTGGTCGTTCCAATCAAAAAAAGTCAATGAAACCCTTGTCACATTTTTCATAGGGTTACCGTAGCAATGACCAGAACTCCCCATTTACTCTAATGGAAAAATTGTATAATTGCACAATTTTACCAAATGATAAGGGCAAATGGTAACATTGTTTTTCTCATTACCATAAGGTTTCCAAAAATATATAGTTTTCATACTCTCCACGAAAATCCCACAACAGTGGAAATCGAAACATAGTGAACCGGACTATACAGACTATCAAATCTAGTGAACACAGCCTATTAGGAGTGCAATTAAATTCATTTGCATGTAATTTACCCTGTGTAATGTAAACATCCTTCAGCATCGGCAGATCCTTATGGTTCCCGTCTTGCTGAAGTTAATTTAATTTTGTCCTTAGACCTTCAGTAAAATTCATATTTAGGTATTAAGAGCTATGGGGTGTCTTCTGGCAAAACCTTTTTTTGTGTGTGATTTGGGAAGGAACAGAAAACAGCAAAAAGAACAGCTTTACAAATATCCTCTGTAAATTGTGTCTGTTATAATCATGTCTTATCCCTAAAGCTGATTCCATTTATCTTTAAAAACAGCAGATTGAGTTTGTAGCATATGTGTTTCCTGGTAGTGGTTTGGTTTCAGGAGAAGGTGGCGGTAAGGATCGCCTCCTGTTGTTGATGATGCAGCGTCCCGATGCCAACAGCTGGAGCGGGCAGAGCGGGACGGCTGACGAGACGGAGCTGAAGAGAAGACATTTACATTTAATAATTTCATAAATCTACAGTGCGGTCAGAAAGTGTACCAAACCTCCTATAAGTACGGTTATTTTTTATTATGTAATAGTCTTAACCTCATAACCCCCACCTGAACCTAGCACACTTCCCCTGTTTGGTATTACCCAAATCTGAAAGCTTCCAGAATAAACGAGGTTGAAAACGCACAATTAATGAGACAAAAATGCAACAAAAGAGTGCCTTTTAAAAAAAAGGACAAAAGCGCAAAATAAAAGTGATGAAAACACAACAAAAAAGTTAAAAACCCAACAACACAGCAGCAACAAAAGACAAAAACATCACAGAAAAGCAACAAAATGTGACTAAAGCGCAACAAAAGAGCGACAAAAAAGTGATATAAAGAGACGAAAACATGACAAAACTCTAAAAACAATTGACAAAACCACGTCAACAATGCGACAAAAATGTTAGAATGAGTTTTCTTTCAAATGAGGCATTACACGGTTGCTGTCCAGTCAAGAAGTTTTTAAATTTGGGTAAAGCCCAACTGGAGACAATGGGTTAAGTGCATTGTAAGAGGTTAATTTAACAGTTTGAAGGGAAAAAATAATTCCGACAATTAAAGCCCTTTACCTTAACTTTTGTTTATCTAAATATTTATGGGTGCCAACATTAAATCATCAAAATGATCACTATTTAGCGTATCAGTCTTTTTTGTTTGTATGTACAGGATGCCAACATTTTACCTTGCAGGCCAGTTGCCTTTCAAACCTGGGACCCACAAAAGACCACGGGCCCATATTTTCAGGCTCCTCTTGACTCCAAACAAACTCTGAAACAAAACAATGCTCACGGTGAGAAGATGACAGGTTTGAGTCACGCAACAGAAAAGCAGAGGCTGTTCAAGTTCAAAAGATTCTCATGTTTGTCTTTGTTATATTGTCAGGTTCAGGCAGCAGTCTTTAAGAAGCATCTCCTCTGCTTTTCTCGCTCAAAGATCTAAACCATTAGGTGCAAGTTAATAGTGCATGATGGGCAGAACGATGGAGGCGCTGTCAGAGTTCGTTTGCTTGCCTCCATATATCTCACCGTTCATCTTTAGCCAAACATCGCTCAGACATTCCACGTGGCTGATGCGAATGTGATTTTGAAAGAGACGCTAAATGAACTGGAAAAGACCTGCTTCTAAAAAGGTCAATGTTGTTCACGAGCAGAAAGAGCAGGGGTCGAGTTTTTTTTATTTTTTTAAAGCTGTTATTACTTCAAATATAAAACAAGAGTTAAGACCTGTCCAAACAAGTGGTACGCAGAGGTTATATTTAGAAAGCTGGACTACTCACCAGTCACTTTTATAAACAAGCCCGTCTACATAAACATCTGTGCCCCCTTAGTGTGTTGTGACTGCTCTTTTGGGCAGCATGAGTTAAGCAATCTAAATTCCTTGTGTCATTTTTTTTTTAAATAAGGAAAAGTGCAAAGGGCTGGGTCCAACAGCATTATTTACCGATACATTCTCTGAGATGCAATTGTCCGCTTGCTTGCTTGCTTCCTATGCCAACTTTATTTTGCATTTTAAAAGATAAGAGCAGGGAAGTCAAATAGCACCTTTAGACACACTTTATCATAACAAAAATAAACCTCACGCATTTGAATGTTTATTGCTCATGGTTTCATCCATTGAATCTGGTAACCCAAAGCATTGGGCTCTGCATGCTTTCTGATTGGACAGTTCACAATGGGTGGGCTCAAAAACCCAAATAAAAATGTACACAGAGATGATTTTTAGATCATGAAAAAAAAGCAGTGGAAATGTGAATAAATAATCAAGTGAAATTAATATTTGCTTTTAACATGTGTATTACAAATCTATGTTTTCTTTTCTGTACGGTATGAAGCAAATATAAAAGGCAATGTTTATGACAGAAACTTCAAGCCCTAATGTAACTATATTCAAAGTTAGTTGTTTGTGTGGTGCAGTTGTACCTGTAGCGTTGGGGTACTTTCTGATCTCCTGCTGCAGAGCCTCCAGAGGAAATGGACACAGCTCCTCCACTCGGACCAAGGCAGTGTTTTGATTGGCCGCTGATACGTCTCTCTGCTTAAGTAAAGCGTAGTAATGTTTCCCCGAGCACAGCACCACCTTCTGGACACTGCCAAAATGACAAATGCAGATGACAAGTTTAATCTTGATAAGGGAAAGGATCACTATCGAATATATAAACACTCTATATATTCTGATGGTCAGTTTAACGTGCAGCCCTCTGCCTGAACCGCAGCCTCATAAGGAAGAAACTGTGTTTTTTGGCACTTTTCTACGAGTTGATGATTAGTCAATATTCATTCATTTACCGTTCCGTCACACATTACATTCACACGGGCAAGTGGGTGAGGTGTGTTGCCCAAGGATACAGCGACAGTCTGCACCTGCGGGATTCGAATCACCAACTTTCTAGTCATAACACGAGCAACTTTGCCCAGCACTTCATTTGATTTCCCGTTTGGGGGAACGCATTCACCCTTCTTTGAGTTTTTCAGGGTAAAGGACCCGGAACTATTTGGGGATACAAGAGATTTGAGACGATATAATGGTGTTTAATGAGAATGTTCCGTCACTGTTTTGGCCAGTCCCGAAACCATCACATCTGTCCAAAACTGTGAAACTACCAACCTAGAAATTAAGCACCGACTTTACCAAATATTTTTGTGTAAAATGACATATTTGGGCAAATATGCAATTTTCCTCAGGTTTGTCATGTTGATGAAGACCTGAAAAAGTTCGATGGCACGTCTATAATATTAATAAAGATCTTTTAATACGTTTTCTTAGGACAAGCGTTTTGCGTGGATCCTTGAAAAGCACCTGACTATAATCCTTTTATATATTTGGGTAATGTTTGCGAAACATATTCCTACATGCTCCATCTTTAAGGGCATGTCTCACTGTTAGCAAGAAGCAAGTTACCTTTTAGCTGAGACAGTTGTATCGCCTAGTACTGGTTTGAAGGAGGTGCCGGGGGCCATCTCACTCAAACTGGACACTGCCCCCTGCCAAAAGAAAGAGTTAATCCTAATTTCACTCAAATTAATTAATTAAATTGATACAATTTTCTGCACTTACAGAGAATCGAAGCAGAGTCTTGGGTCCCACCACAATGAGAGGTTTCCTGAAGTTTCGGATCATCTGTCTCCGGAGCAGGTGGAAATACTGAGCTGAATTGGTCGGGTTTACGACAGACATGTTTACCGCGTCTCCATCAACACCATCCAGTTTACTGTCGCACATCTGCAACATATTAACAATTCACAAGTACTGATAAGTGTTGGGTAGAATTGTTCACAGGTTTTATCACACATATATTTTCTGTTATTTATTCACTTGTTTGTAGTGTGTTGAACCAGGTTAATCATAGCTTACAACTTCGATGAAGGTACTCGAGTCATCTTCTGTACTCAGTAGTTGAAGTCTTCTGTAGTTGAAGTACAGAATATGACTCGAGTACCTTCATTGAAGATGGACAACTCCTGTACGACAAAGCTTACACAGACGTAGCTTACAAGTAAAAAATAAATAAACGAGTTCAAAACTAGAGAAATACAATATTTTACTGAGCAATCGCCCCAAAAATGCCTTGAAGAGATAAAAATGCACAGAGAAAGAAACAGACAAAAGTAACAAAAAATAAACCACATAATGTAAATAAATTCTACAAGAATTCTATAAAACATATAAACAATATGGATATGAAAAAAACAAACCTGAAGAAATCTTTCCATTCTACAGGAAGAGTGCTCCGGGCCTGCCCCGTCATAACCGTGAGGCAACAGGATCACCATCCCACACTGCAGCAGCCACTTAGCTTCACCTACGCAGGTTAAAGACCAAACTTAAAACAAAATGCCTTAACTTGGGAGTGAGTGAATGAAGCAAGTCGAGTTTACCTCCAGTAATGAAGGTATCAAAGATGATTTGGGCCCCATTGAAGAAGTCTCCAAACTGTGCCTCCCAAATCGGAAGAAGTTTAGGTTGTGCGATACTCATTCCATATTCAAAGCCAAGCACGGCCTCTTCAGACAAAGGGCTGTTGCAGACCTAAAACATGACCAGTGAGGACATGAGTGAAGTCATTGGTAATGTGACGTAAAAGATGGGTTTGCGTTGTGGCGTCACCTCTAGGAAGCCGGTTTGCTCAGTGCTGATGTTGTTTAGAGGGATGTACGTGTCGTTCGTCTCCTGACACACCACCATCGCGTGCCTCTGACTGAATGTGCCTCTTCCAACGTCCTGTCCACTGATACGAATATTAAAACCTGGAAAACAACACGTCTCACTCACTTCTGCCAGAGAGAACAGAGGGACGCAGTAATACTGTCAATCAACCTTGACAGAGCAGAGATCCAAACGCCAGCGCCTCTGCTGTGGACCAGTCCAGTTTAGTGCCTTCCTCCAACTTCTGCAGTCGAGCCTAAAATCATGGACGATAAAAACTTAAAATTAAAACAACAACAACAAAAAACACATGCAAGTAGGTCCTTTTAGGAGAGAAGGTGCTGGGAGTGATCACTATATGGCATTTAAGCATAATTCTACACATTGTTTCAGGGTAACAAGGCGGCCATAATAATCTAACCACGTTATGTGACAATATGTTTATGATACATTAGTTCCTCTTCCAAATGCTTTATTTTGATAAATCTTTACAGAAATGTAATTGTTTATGTCTGGCATTAGGCATACACGCCCTTATTTCTTCTAACCAAGTTCTGCCATGACCACAATGCGAAATTGCTCCAACCTTTACCCTAACCCTATTTAAAACTAAAATGCTAACAGAACGGAGCTAACTAAAAAAGTAGCATTAGGAGTGTGAGAGTGAGAATTTGTGAGTTTGTGTCTTTTGGCAGAACTGCGTTGGAAAAGAAAATGAGTCATTGCTGAACAGTTGAATTATTCTTGTGACAAATGTATGTATGTACAGCTTTAATAGAAATACAATAACAAAATTAATTAATTAATGATTATCAGTACCTGGACGTGAGTTTTTCCCAGGTGGCTGTGGAGTTGAATATTTTCAGGGATGTTCACAGATTTTGCCCCAACAAACTGCAGGAGAGGGATGGGTACTCCGGTGTCCCATGTGGTGACTTTGGCCTGGGGTTCGACCAGGTCCCCCCAGCGGCCCTGCAGGTTGGTGGGTGGGGGGCTGTATAGGGTCATGTTGGAGAGTTTGTCATTGAGCATGTTGTAGTATTGGGATTTGATGTTATCACGCGCCTCCTCAGTTATCAAACCATCAGCAATGAGCTGGTCTGAGTAGGAGTCTGGGACGCTCTTACGAGAACTGCAGGAAAAGAAAGAAAAAGATTATGTTGTTTCAAGAGATTAGCGCACAAGAGGTAAATCAACACACGGTCGTACCGGATAATCTTGTACATAGCCGGGTTGGTAAAGAAAGGCTCGTCCAACTCATTATGGCCCCACTGGCGGTAACATAATAGATCAAGGATTACGTCTTTCCTGAATTTGCGCTGATACTCCACAGCCAAACGAGTGGCCCTTAGCACCTCCTCAGCGTCATCCCCGTTCACGTGGATCACCGCACAGTCCACCATTTTACCTAAAAGACGAATGCAAAAGTGACTGGCTTGAAGATTGGTAGATCCAGTGACTGAATTTGTAACTATGAATCTCATTTTTATTTTATTTTGTCAATCTAAAAAAAGTAATGTTTCGGTGTCACTCTCAGAGATTTTTTTTTTTACCTTTATAACTTCTACTACAGTAAAAAAGCTCTGTAATTTTAGGCTTTTCTAACAATTTGAACAACATAATAAATGAAGCCATTTTCCTTTTCTCACCAACGTCACTGCAGTAGAGCGAGGACCTGCCCCTCTCAGACGGAGTGGTGTATCCCACTTGGTTGTTGACGATGAGATGGATGCTGCCCCCGACTCTGTAGTGAGGCAGGTTTGAGAGGGTCAAAGTCTCAGGAACGATGCCCTGCCCAGTGAAAGAGCCGTCTCCATGGACCTGCGGGGTGAAAGACATAGAAGACATAAAGATGGGATATTCAAACAGCTTTAGGCGCCACGAAATTGGAATTAAACAGAAAATGATAACTGGTAAATCTTTCAAATAGTGATAAGATTAGTTTGTTTGTATTTTGCGCCTAATTGTAATTGTGCTGGTTTTGTCGAGGTTGATTTTAGACACAGACACAAACCAAACACTGGTTCAGTTCTGGGTTAGAACAGCAGTTATTCTGGTTTAGTCCGAGTGCTGGTACGTTGAAAGGTATTAATTTAGCTCTGATAGTAACAGGGGGTTAAATGTTTGTGAACCAATCCGTGATGGTCGGAGTACTTGATGTAATTACTTCAGCAAAAGAACAGATACTACTACTCCAATAAAAGTAAAAGTAACTCCGTCAAATTATTACTTAAATGAAAGAACTGGAGTATTTGAGGTAGAGAGTACTTAAGTATTCAAAGTAGAAAGTAAATCAGTCAGAGTTCATAAAAGTGTCATCAATAGGGATGACACTTTTATGGGAATTGATGTGTTTTTATCAATATCAATGACATTGATCATTTCTCTTATCATTCCGGTTCTTTATCGATTCTCTCATCCTTTCCAAAAAATAAAATAGTCTATATATTATGTGCATGCTTCTTTTAGTTTTATACTCCAACAGGTTTCTTTTGAGGCCAATGTATTAGCCCATTTATTAGCAATTTCCTATCATACAAAGCATTTAAATAGCCATTGGAAAATGGCGCCGGCTTGAATCGTTCGGGAGAGGTTGCAAATTTAGAGCAGCATTTTCTGCTGTTTGGATCAAGAACACCACAAATCCATTCAATGTTTACTTTTGTTTGTTATGTGTTGCAGCATAGCCCGTGTTTTTGTCATTGTCGCATTGTTAATTAGTGTCTTTTTTGCCCAAACCAATTTTGGTTTGGTTCCAATCGGTGAAGATGTGAGCGGTTCAAGATGGGTTATGTTTGTAAACTCACAAATACCGCAACAATTCAGCTTACTGTCAAGGTAACAGGAGAGACTAATTTTTCGAACACATTTGCCAGTGTTAACAATGATCGTCAGAGAAGGAGCTACATCGAACACATAAACAGGTTGTTAATGATTTATCAATAATAACTTTTCGGCTTCAAAAACCTTCTTTTTTAAGTCAGTGGCATTTGCATTAATGCAGTGTATTATTTTTAAAATGACCAAAACACATGGTTAAAAATAACTTTTGACTTTGGTGCCTTTATAGAAAGTGGAGTACAAAGAAATATATTTATCTTTCAAATGTAGTGAAAGAGTGAATGTAATAAGTTCTCAACAAACTAAAATAAAGTACAGTACGTAAATACAAAATTTACTTTGTTACTGACCACCTGCGGAACCAATGATATTTGATGGTTGATATATATCATGCAAATTGTAATTTTAATTTGATTGTGATTGATTGTAGTGTTCAGGCCTATTCACTGGACAGTGGACATGATAAATTATTCATGAAAAGCTCATTCTAATCCCTCTTGAATCCCTTAAAGACACAGTGTTAATGTATAGGACGTGTAGATATTTTCCAACCGTTGGGCAGCAGAACAGACCTTGACGCACTTTGGAAGCGCTCAATTCCCTTTAGGTTTAGGCAGGATTTTCTCTCACCAATATCCCGTCTTGGGTCAGTTTTGAGAGTTACTCCCTCTCTTTGTTGGATAAAGGGGGACCACTTCACAGACACTGATGCAAGATGTAAGAAACATGCCGCAACAAAAAGTGAAGCTAGGACAAGCCAACGGCATAACTCACCGTCTCACACACACTTACCACATTTCTATATAGTGTGTTGGTAAAATGGCTGACTTTAC
The DNA here is from genome assembly GCA_021464625.1 of Proterorhinus semilunaris. NCBI lineage: Eukaryota > Metazoa > Chordata > Actinopteri > Gobiiformes > Gobiidae > Proterorhinus > Proterorhinus semilunaris. The sequence continues at coordinate 20,782,229 of CM038356.1, read as the reverse complement.
ATAAAGGTCCAAGAATTGACCAATAATATGGACATATTCAAAACATTTCCCTTTGTCGAGTGATGCCAAGATACAGAACAGATACTGAAAGGTGAAAACAAAGTGCGCAGTTTCGAAAGGCGCAGATAAATAATTAGACTACATCAAAGTTAACAAGCTAACAAAAGAACAAAATGGTAATATAAAAATAAAAAAAAGACTTCACTCATTGTTGTCAACCAGAGATGAGAGACAGCGTTTGACAGTGACTGAAACAGACCTGGCTTTGTTAGTTTTTTTGTAACTTCTAACAACTTTAACTCAAGAACCAACGAAAGCAAATTTGATGCGACAAACGTTCCCTTCATACCTGCAGACAGATGACTTGGTCTCCCGGTTGGGCGCTTTCGTCTGGCGAGTAGTCCCCCTCCTGCCTCAGCTGCTGCCTGGCTCTGGCTTTGCCCTGGGCGACTGGATTAATGGCCTCGAGATGGGACGGGTTCGGCAGCATAGTCACGTGAAGCGGGCGTTCGGCTCCGAAATCCAGCTCAATGGAGGAGGTGAGGTGAGACAGCACATCACCGATGGCTGGAGACGTGTCCGGAAACTCACTGAGACCTTGCATTTTACGGAACATGAGCTGAAATCAGACGGAAAAAGCAGACTGTCGGGCTATCCTGCTTACAAAACTTGAATGATTGTGGCAGAAGATTATTACTTGTGGCTGCAAAGACCTGAATCTGTAATGTGACTGACTTTCAAGCTCCATTTAATAATTAGCAATAGCCAATTGATATTTGTGTACAAAAGACCCTGGTTAATAGTTATTTTATGGTTACTTGTTGCCATTGTAATCCTTACAAAGTATGATTTATCGGAAAGTGTGCGTCTATGACCACGCAAGTTGTTTTGTTTCTATATGTGGTGCCTCTTTGATGTGATTTGTTGATGCTTAGGTTACCGTAATTTCCGGCCTATACGCCACTACTTTTTTCCCACGCTTTGAACCCTGCGGCCAACATGACGGTGCGGCCAATATAAAGCCGCCAAGAGGCACTAGAGGCGTCTCTAGCAGTAAAAACAAAAGTGAGACGGGGCTTCTAATCAACGCTGCTCTTGGCTGAGGAACGTACGGTAGATGAGTAACTTTTAAAATGATGAAAGCTCACTTTAAATGTCGAAGGGCTTTGCTCGCCCCGACGCACACCGAAACGCCTTGACGTGCTGCAAAAGAACCACCTCCTTTATTTTCTATGAGAGAATGCACACCGAGGATGCAGTGACGCGCTGAACCATGCGCCACGATTCAGATCTGCTGAATCCAGACGCGGCGCTGTGGATGAAAACACAGGCTTTTAACCATCCTGCAGAGGCACAGGGGTCTGGCCATGACAGACAGGGAGACCGCCGTGAACTTTGTTTGGAGGGACGAGAGAAGCCGCAGAGACAGAGAAACCATCATCAGGGCTCAGGCATCAGGGAAAGAATGTGAAACTCGCGTCTGTTTGTATTAACCTACAAAAAAGAGCCACGTTTGCTCTCTCTCACAACACGGACATACGCGTCTTCTTTTATTTATGATAAATGTATAAATCACGTGTGTAAAGCCCTCCCTCTCCCCACAACTGCACCTTTCTCCGGGATGAGGTGTCTCTTCCACCTCATCTGCGCCATGGGCCGCTCTGAGCGCATGCACGGCTCTATGGACACCTGCGGCTCATATCCGAGTGTGGCCTGTATGTGAACAAGGCTGCAAATTTAACTGCTGTGGCTTTTAGTAAGGTGCGCTTTATTGGCCGAAATTTACGGTACTTACTAAGTTGATCTATATCATAGCCTAAGCTAACTGCCACTGCAGGCCTTTCTTTAAACCCAGTTGTTACAGTTGACTATATTGTATGTTCTCCAACCTGCATCTATCTGTGTGGTGACATAATTGAAATGTGTGCTTCCTTTCTATCTAAATGTGTTACAGAAAACCACACTTACACCGAACATAAAATCCAATCAAAGCTACGCTGTCTCCTGCTCCACGCTTATCCCACCACCAGCTGTCCTGTCTTTAAAGAGGTGTTCTGTCCGACACTCCAGGTTGAAGGCGGAGATAAACACACCTAGTGCTTTACAGTCAACGCGAAAACTACAGATAGAATTTTTTCTCCCTAATAATTTGGAAAGTGAAAATCAGCTGACAATTACCATGTGTCTACTATGTGAAGAACAAGCATTTGCTGTCTATCAGTGTAATTGTAAACAACATTACGCTATTTGGGTATGCCTTAAAATGTATTGCCGTAATTCCCATTTTGATAACCAAGTAAAAAGACCTAACCATCAATTATGGGTACTACTACTAAACAATTTCTAGCACCTAAAACTGTCTTATATGCGTACAATTTTTGAGACAAGTCTGCTTATTTTAAATCCTCAACTTCGCCATGCATTCAGACACATGTCTCTGGGTCTGTGCGGCTGTCCAACCTCTGGCGGAAACTTGAGCAGGCCTGTCAAGAGGTTCAGTCGTCCGCGGTGAGGCATCCCAATCACGATGTCCGTCACCCCGCTGTGGTTCGCCTGGTGGAAGAGCTCGTAGAAAAATCCCATCATGCTCTCTGCTCCCTCGCCTCCATATCGCTTCACTGTGGCAAATTTGGTGGCCAGGAAGTGGTCAAACTCCTAAATGTGGACAAGATCAGGAACTCGGTTAATATAAATGATTCATGATTCATGTTGACATTGTACTGCCAATTATCCTTTAGAATTACAGACCTAAACCTCTATTTGTAAGACTAACCTGCGACTCCAACATGATCTTTGCCAGCCGTTTCTTCTCCTCAGTGATGAAGCTCGCATTCTTAAGTTCCTCGAAGCGATCGGCGAACCACACTCTCTCCTCCAGGGTGCTGAGCTGACTAGTCTCCACTGAAAGATGTCCACAGTATGTTTTCTCCAAATACGCCTCAACCTCTTCCAGTGAGGCTTCGGTTTTGCCAAAATGTCTCAGACCTGTCCAAGGACATACAAGACAAAAAAAAACAAGCACCAGAGTTATTCGGGGAAACTAAATGCTAAATCACAATTAGCAAAGAACAAGCAATATCTGGTGCATGCGTATTACTCAAAGAGATTGTACAGGCACCACAGAGTACATGAAATATTACTATTAAATTACTAGACGTAACGGGTTTAAATTTTAATATCGATATCCATGAATTGACCAGAAATCTTCAGTTATAATTTACTGAAATGTTCAGACACATTTCTGGGTGTGTTCTCAAACGAGATGATTGTTCTCATTAGACAAACAATGACACGTGGTGCAAAAACTGGTCTTGGTGTTACGGTAAGCTGCAACAAACAAGTGTTGCAAAAGACAAGGAGTGAAAATCAAATTACTTTATTATCTTTGTTGTAATAAGTGTGTAGCTACCGCTTGAATATTTATTCAAGTGGGGGGAATTGGTACATAATAAAGGTGTCAAAGCAAGAGTGGACCTTTTAATATTGGTAAATGGTAAGATAGATGGTAGCTTTAAAAACATAAACATTACTATATGCACTACACATTTCTATACGTCCACTGTTCTTACCTGAAGTGTTGAGTTGCCCAGTTATGGTAGCAGCCAGGGTGCTGATCTCTGGGATACTGTCCAGTACTGGTTTTTGGGGGAATAAGGGGTTAATTTTGGCAGTTTTGTGTCCATGAGCTCTGTAGGCCTCCACCAGAAGAGCCAAGCCATGATCTGAACACAAACAAGCAAAAACTATGCATCACTGAGAAGACATGCAACTCTTGGAGGGCCTATTATAATACAAACCACACAGACTAAGCCTGTTATTACTTAATGACCCCAGGCAACAGCACTCATTGGTTTCTGACTTTAATTCCATCTTATGTGTTTATTTTGGTGGAAAACGGTGCTAGTTTTCATTCACAGGCATTCGTACATCAGTGTACACGATGGAAGCAGGGCAGGGAAAGTGTCTTGGCCAAGAACATATATTAAGAACTGTCTGCTGGGGTTGAACCATTGACCTTTGAATAGGTGGGGAAACACTCTGCCCCTGCGCCACTGCCAGTGTAATTCATCTTGGCTCATTCATCTTGGTCACTTGGTGTATGCGCCTAAGTAGCAATTCTTTGGGGCTTTGAGCATTGTACTCACCTGACCTTTTGGTAAACAAACATCTTGAAAACATTGTAATCCTAATTTTGAGAAAGGTCTCAGGAATATAATCTAGTGACGCATGTTATTAAATTATTATTACACAAATGTAAACAAATGGATTCATAAAAGGGCCGCACGGACCGCATGCTTTACCATCTGAAAACCTGCGGCTATCATTTGCTGGAGAACCATTAGCTGTGTGGCATTATTAGCCGTGGTGTGTGCGCGCAAACTGCATGCTACCACAAGACTAAACTACTGAACGATTTAGTGGATACTACTGCTACTGACCTCGGTTTAGTGCTGCTGTTGAATCTGTGCACAACTTGACGTCCCTGTCCGTCTGTTTGGGTCTGTATCCGTAAACTCCTCTTTCCGTGTGGTAACAGCAGCCCGCGACCTTCCGGACCACACTCGGGGGAAGGCGGTGCAGGCTGTTTTTGAGAATTAACAAGGCCGACATAGTTTTAAATGTAAAAAGAATAAAGTGCTAGATGACAGCGGGCACACACCATAGGAATAAAATGTACAGTGACACACTCTGTAACAGTGACTACAACCCGGCGGCCATGACTGAGAAGCACGACATGGGAGGAGGCGCCGCTCCGCGAGCCCATTGGTCTGTACTTCAACTACTGCCACGTGAGGGTTTACTATTTGAACGTGTTTGTAGTGAACCAATAGGTAGCGTTCACGATTTAGAATTCCATTTCAGTTGGAGGGCAGGTGTCAATACAACTCTATGGGAGAGAAACAGTTTTTGAAAGAAATTTCCAAAAAGAAAATGTCCAAATGTTTTCTCTGATCATCAGTTGATAGTGATTGGATTCACAAACCTGACATGTGAATTTTATGGCTGAAAGTCCTTTCTACTGGCCAACATCAAGCACATGTTTTTGAATATTGTCTCCACTTTTGGACGCCTTTGTGAAGAAATAATTAGACATATGTTCATATGTGCTGGAAGATATGACCTTGAACTTTGTGTCAGTTTTAGTTTCATGTGAATTGGCCCAGTAATTACAGAGATATTAGCAATGATTTAAGACTATAAATCTGCATTTTGAGCGTTACTATGGTTACGGCCGTGGAATTTTCAGTTGCCCTCCACCTCAATGTTAAACTATGGGATCTTTAGAATGTTGTGATGTCACGTGAACGCTACCTATTTTCAAAAGGTACACGTTGGTTATTGCGAAATAAAAGCAAAGACATATCTATTCGGGCTTAACACTGTTAAACAATGTTATTATAGCGCTCTTACTCCCTGTCTAAATGGAGGCTCTTATTTTGAAGACGCATACAGGATGTAGACGTGATGTCCTTCTGTTAACTTCCTCGTGCGCCCACGGCTGAGGTTCCCCGTGCTGCCAAGTTGTTCGTAATAATATGCCCAGCAAGAGGCTAAAGATACCAACGTGAGAGCATCGTTATTTTACACTGACCATCTCCTCGGCCTACACGCCTTAACAGTCAAATTTTTTTTATTTTGCTTGGTCATTTGTCCTGCTCAAGTTGCCGTACCGCAACCACAAGTGCTCATGGTGCGTTCAAGAGCCCCGTGGACATTTTAGAATAGTTTTGAGGTTGGCTTTGTATCGAGGGTCTTTTTTTCCTTTTCCCCACATATTCAGCTTTGACGCAATATTCCACACACACTTAAATTTAAACCCTATTACAAGTTTATAGCCTACCAAATCTCAATGTCAAAGTATGCACTGGGTAATTATATAGTGCTTTTCTCCTACACAAATTACAAATCTGACTTATTTGCCTCCTGTGCTGTTGAAACAAGCAAAGCCCATTATCCCCAATAATTTTGATATATTTACATGCAACATCAGGCCTTTAAATGAAGTACATCTAAAAGAGTGGCATGTCATACATGTGTAGTAGTTTGAACACGCAGTCAGGTTGTATCGGATAGAAACCTATCACATAAATCTTGGCAGTTAGATTTTGAAACCTGTATTTTGTTTTGCATTTGCAAGAAAGTGCACCATTTAATTCACATCAAAATTGTGTGATGTTGTTGCTACTTGTCAAACAGTGGTCAAACATACGGTCAGCTCTTTAAATTCCATCTCAGTACCTCCATTTTATATTGCATTTGATCACTGCCTCAAACCCATTTACCCGGACCATAACCGGATTCAGTGTGAGCTGAGTGACCTCTCGTTCAGTGAAAGTTGTAAACTTTGATTTCTTAAAACAGATTTAGCCATAAAGTCCTTTTACTTTTATTGTGTTCCTCTTTCCATGTAGTTGTCATAAATTGGGTTTAAGACATTGCATTTACCAAAAGTTCTGTACAGGTTCAAGGCAAAACGTGATCTGTAAAGTATATTATTTTTCTACAGTCTGGAATGATTATCAAATTTGAACACAAATGTTTCACACCATACTTTCCTTGGACAATAACAAATGCACATGTTCGCTTTTTGTTTCCAATCTTAACATTTCTCTATCCCTCTTCAGGTAAGTTAAAGCCAGACCTAAATGAAGCAACTTCATTAGGACAACAAAAACATGTTAAAGCAAGACATGAGCCACACACAGAGGGAGATGCATCTACAGCACTGGACAAGCACAGCACAGACACCGGCCATATTAGGGATATGGTTTAATTCAGACAGAGGTAAAGAAACACACCACACATGAACAAACACTGACCAAAATAACACAGTCCTTGGGCTACACACTCCTATGTGAAACAGAAAACTACACAGGTAAAAAGCAAGGCCCAAACTAAACAGATAATTATTTTCAACTAAGACAATTATCCACACAAGTTGTCGAAATATATTCGATGACCATAAAACTATGGACAGCACAGGTAAAAACAAAACTTACCACGATTTTTAGAGGATACCACCCCCAAAAACAAAGTGAGAGACATGTAGTGAAATTAAATGTCAGGCAATCTTTAGAGAAAAAAGGAAAAAAAAAAAAGTATTGGAAAAAAAAACAGCTTGACACCACCAAAGAGGCCGACCTCTAGACCTGGTTGAGATGAGGCCACATTGAGAGGCCAGACAATTTTTGCTCCATTTATAGATTTTTTTTTTTTCCTTTAATTTCCAATATAAAAAGCTTCACTGGTACAAAATACATATGAACAACCAGTTGTAGAAATTGAAAAGCCTGTTATGTCTATCTTTTTCAAATCCCACCCGTTTTCCCAAAAAACTAACAAAAACTTTGTGTATACAGATCACATCAAGATGCACCCACTTTGGCTTTTATAAGACGAGACAAAAAAACATCTATTTTAACTTATTGAACATAGTCCTACAGATTATAAAGACAAGGATCAAGACAATATCTAGAGATGCAAATCTACCACACGGCCAAAAAGTTAGCACTTGTTAAAAAGAAAAAAAAAGGTGATTGTTAACTTGGATTTTGCAATGGAAGCCCCTGAAGCGAGTGAAAAATCCTGTCGGGACCACTTTGGACTGTACATTGTGCTTTTAAAAATATTCACAGTAACACTTCACCATACATTTCCACATTATAAAGCCACATTCCTGCAGTCATTTCAGTGTCTGACACAGGTTAAAGTCGACCCAAGACCCCTCAAGTTTGCACATAACATCTCCCAAATTCACCATCGTTTTGTATTGGAAAGTGTTACAGTACGTTTCACACTAAGAAAGAGGGTTAACCTTTCAAACGTATAAGTTTTATTGTTTATCTGCAATTTTTAAACCAACTGTTCAAATAGTACATCACAATACACATTTCACCAATAACTCAACACAGAGTGGGGAAAGGGAGACGGGGACACATGAGCAAGTGACACAAAGCTTAATCAGGACACTGGCAGATAGACAAAAAAGGCGAATTGCAGCAATCTCTAAACCAAGGCCTAATATTTAAGTGTAGGCAGTTTCTAGACGTATATATATCTATATATATATATATATGGCACTTTGAATATTGTATTGCATTTGGATAGAAAAACACACCGTAGAAAGCACATGCCCACGTTAAAAAGTGAAATTAGTGGTACCTTTGTAAATTCTGGGTTATAACCACACGTCACACACATTCTGCAAAAGTGATTACAGCCCATAATTGTGCTTTTTCTTACAAAAAAACAAACAACTTCGAGTATTTGTTCAAATTTGGTACCTTCATTTTTTTTTTTTTTTTTGAATATTTATGCACATCAAGAAAAAATAAAATCCAAACTGAAAAAGGTCAAATGGTGACAATTGTGCATTTTGTGTCATAACCCTGCGTGAACCAGTTTTCACACAAAGCAACCCCTGAGTTGACAACTCTTTAGCGCCATCGGGTATGCAGTATTTTTGTATTTTTTTTATTTTATTTTTTTTAGGGAACCCATCTTTTAGGGGTGGACGTGGTTTATTTTTATTTATTTTTTTAAACCAGGGTCAAAACTTCACCCTGATATTTAAAAAAAGTGTAAACTTGTGAACAAATGGAATGTATTTTGTAAACCAACACTTCTGTGATGGGTTAAGTTGTAGCGTCAATGTGCCGTGTGCATTTGTGAAACGTGATACAGGACGTCAACTAAAACTAATCCAAAGTAAGCCCATGTGATACTATGTATGTGCAGAAACCCACAGGTTGAGTGTTGTGTGTCCAAGCGATCTCTTCTTCAGGGGCTCCCACTTTTTGCAACCACATAAAAAAGTGTCGGTGTGTCATTGGCGTGTGCATGCAAGCGTATTATAAAATGTTAATTAGCTAATCGTACAGGACAAAATGACGGCTGTGTGACTTCAAAAACATTGAGGCTGACACATGGGCACTTAATAAAAACAAATGTACATTGTCTGACATGTTTTAACAATACAGACCTTGTAAAACATTAACATGAGGCAACCAAAACTAAAGTCAAAGTGAAACTTCCATTAATTAAATTAATTCACAGAAAGTCAAAAAAAAAATAAAAACGTACCATTAAGTTTTGTCTTTGACACAGGGAAAATAAAATCTCCATTACAGAAAATGTTCGTCATCTCAAAAATTGAAGATACAATTAATGCAGCAAAATGTTTTGACTTGAACTGAGACTTTAAATTTTAAAGTGACCCTGAAATGGCCAAAATTATCAAAGCAGATTTTTTTTTTAGTCCTTTAAAAAAAAAAGTTTAATACACTGATAACTCCCCCCGAACCCACATACACGGATGACGATTACAACATAATCTACAAAAAACCCAAAGTTTGCCTGGGTTCAGTTAAATTCTCTAGATTCAATGGTATAAAATATAGGTAATCTAAGTGTGCATTTCAACCACAGATTGTCTATTTGTGAATCAGTTCTACAAAAGTTGACTCATGTAGGTGTCCTTCCTCTAAACAGAGCAAATGGACCTTATATTGTGCCATCGATATTTTCCAAAGAACACACTGATAGTTTTGTAAATAAAATGAAAATATATACTAGCCTAGGTGAAAGATTTTTTTTTTCCTTTACACTGCCTGTAAAATGTAGAGATCTGAGCGCTGAGAGGGGTTGTAGTGGGCTTTCAAAAGTGTTGGAAAGTTGTCTGTCGCACGTCTGTTTTTTTTAAAGAAGCCAACGTATTGCTAATGGCACCAAATAGCACAGCTGCGTGCCAATCCCTGTATTCGACTTTCAAGTGAACTTTACTGAGAGAGGTAAAAAGAAAGCAACATAAAAAAATAGCTAAATTAAAAAGAAATCCCACAGGTTTTTAAAACATTCGCAAAAAAAAACATCCAAAACTATTTAAATGAATTGAACACAAGTTTTCACATTGATTCACTTGACCTCTCTCCCACCGGTCACATTTCTTTACAGAACAAACAAAAATGAACACGCATGCAGAAAAATCAGGTTGAGCTAAGGTCAGTGGGTGGCCAGGTATTGGTCAGGCGAGCTTAGAGAGACATCACAGACAATGGTGGGATGATGAGGCCACGAGTTTGGCTTGGCTTTCAACATCATGAAGACATGCTAGGCTAATGATGAGCAAACAGGCATGGAGAGTTGTTCTAGAAAGGAACACGACAGGAAGAGAGAGAAGACACAGGAGAGAAGAGAAAGTTAGGGGCACGGCACAAGAAACTTTAGCCATGAGGCACAAAAACCAACAAAACATCACCACATACAGTAAAGACAGTGCATAAACATACCCCCCCCCCCCTCTACACACAAAACACAGCTTTACGTAGTGACACCACCAGGACACAGTATGGCTCCAACATGCATTAACTAGAATATACTTGGCACCCAAAGAGATCCATCGAGAACCAGTCCCACTATGGAGACCTGCAGATGGATGGAATGACTGGAAGTGGTTAATAGAGAGAGGTAGCCTCACTCGACTGGACACAGGACAGAGACAGGGGCAGGGGACGCTGGGAGGGAGGGAGAGGGCTGAGTGCAAAGAGTCACATTAAGGACGATGGACATGAGACAAACTACATATAAGCCAAACAAAGGGTGAAGCTCTCGGTCTACTTTGCCTGGCTTCAGCCCTTTGACGACTGATCCTTAGTCAACCCATCTAAGCTTGACCTGAAGGCAATGAAATGTCTGCGAACACAGCTGATGCTCTCCACTAAATACAGTGACACGAAATACCTCCAGCGAACACCGACTCCAGTGATAGTCATAAATAAGCATACAATAAAATATTCAAATAGACTTAAAAGTACATGATAAAACTGCAGGGATGAATACAATAAAATGTGGAATTGCAACCATTTAAGGAATAGACCAGGTCTCCCTCCTGTGACGGGCTCCGCCCCCTGCCCCACTGAGTCTCTGTGGTGACCTTGGCAGGAGGTGAACTTACCCTCGCAGTGCTAGCTTTAAGCTGGGGAGGGGGCCCGCGCTAGATCAGTATGGTTTGCTGTCGTTCTTGGAACGTTTCAGCTGAACCTTCAGCCGCTTCATCCCAATTTGAAAACCGTTCATGGCCTGGATGGCAGCTTGTGCAGACACAGGATTGTCATAGCTGACAAACCCTGAAAGGAAAGTTACCGAGTTAGTAACTACATGGTAAATGTGTAAATCATTTAACACATTTATAGGTGCGGGTCTTACCAAAGCACTTGCTTAAATTGGTCTGTTTGTCAATGAAGACTTTGGCAGAGACCACGTTTCCAAAAGGCATGAACATCTGCAGGAGATCCTGGTCACCGAACTCCTGGGGCAGGTGGTAGATAAACAAGTTGGCACCTTCTGGCCCTACTTCATCACAAGAGCATGTTAAATTTACATATGTATACATATTCTTACATTTATGTAAAGTAGGGCATAGAAGTGTAATCATTTTGTCCTAACCTTCCTTCTGGCCGCCTGCGACACTCTGCTGCTGCAGCAGCGCTTGGCCGTACAGCGAGGGCAGGGCAGACGTGTACTGCTGCATCCCTGAGTACGCCTGAGTCAGAGCGTCCATGGAGCTGGCGGCAGAACCGTTAGCCATCGAGGCTCCCAATCCTCCATTCATGGCCCCCATACCTTACGTACACATAGTCATCATCAGTCCACTCTCATTGGGATTATTTTACAAAACAAGACTGTTGCCCACTACAATAAAAATATTAAGACTTACTACCGACACTGCTGGTGAGAGCGTTCAGGTTGTTGAGACTCATAGATGTCCCAGTGAGACCCTGCAGAGTGCCCAGAGTGGCCATGGAGTTCATGGCAGCTGCGGCGCTCGACCCTGATGTTGAACCAGCTGTAGATACATTTAAATAAAGCTCTTAGCGCTAATATTCTGCCATGACTTAATCCCAAGAGAAAGTCATGTTTCTTTCTTACTGATGATATGCAAATGAGTGGTTAATACCTGGGCTGCCCAAAGCTCCCAAGGCTGCACTGCTAGAGAGGGCACTGGTGGAATTGGGGCTGCCAGAGCTCTGGGCGGCAGCCGCTGCAGCAGCTAAAGTGGCCAGGTTCTGCAGCTGCAGTGGATTCATACCTGAGGAGAAAAAATAAATAAAGTTGTTTTGAAACCCTTCTTAATACAAAACACCAGTCAGACCTCAACAAAATATCAAATAAATCACTTTACTAGTTTACATAGAGATATAATTTTTTAAATATGATGGAAGACTTTCTATGTGTGTAAAGCACTTTGTGATACCTTTCGGTATGAAAAGCACTTTATAAAGTTTGATTGATTGATTAAACAGCTTTTAAAAAAGCACCACAAACTCACCTCCTAGCCTCTGAATGCCATTGAAAGTGCTCTGGTTACTGGTAGATGTGGCCTGCTGCAGCAACTGTGGGGTAAATATTTAGTTGCAAAATAAATGTACATGGTGCAGACCTAGGAGATAAAGACTTACAGCCAGGTATTGTGGTGTGAGAGCTCCCAGTGCAGCCAAGTTCCCCCAGGAGGCGCTGTTGAGCTGTTGGATTTGTTGCACTAACTGCTGCTGCAGACGCCTCTGCTCCTTATCTCTCTGTGTGTCGGCAAACTTCACCACCAAAGGCGAGGAGCAGCCCTAAAGCATGAACAGCATTGTGTCAACAAAAATATAGGCTAACGGGCCAAGTGTATGATTTTATAGTGTGAAAACTGTAATTGCAGGGGGATGTTTTAAAAGGGAAGAATAGTCTAAGCCTGAGTGTTTATGCCTGTAGCACTGGTTATAGAGCTAACAGAGGACATCTGCCATGCATAGCTGAGCTGGGCCTCATTCCATGAAGAGCACAAATCAATGCTGCAGACAGTGAACTTTTTTGCACTTGGGAGGAGCTTAAACACGTCCACAGACAAGCAGACGACGAATGGAGACGACACTTAGAAAATAAAGACACTTAAACAGGGGCTTTTCAGCCGACATTTAGATCGATGCATTACAATACAGACAGTCTCACAGACAGACAGCCAGTTTTCATTTAGACAGACGCATGGACCTGAGGCATGCGGTGCAAAGTCTTTTCAGAGTTGAGCCAGACAGGGAAAAAGGCTTCTGCACCAGCAACACCCCCATGGCAGTAATAATGCAGGGGGGAACGGGTGGTACCAGCGCCGGGGCCTGGCATGTTTGCTAGGGATCTTAATTAGGTTTGGTCCAATGCTTCACTAGGGAGCCTCTGACCTGCGCACTGTCAAATTACTGCTGCTCCACTTCCACAAAGACTTCATGAGGACGAGGACCCAGTTTGAGAGAAAATCTGATTTGGTAAATGCTCTAGTGTGGGCTTATTCTGGGTTAACCTCTGGAGTGTTTCTTTAATCCTACAGGGGGGAGTATTGGGACTGTGAAAGCCATCTTACAGCTAAAGTGAGATGCGTTTAGTTTAGATTCAAATTGGTAAAGACCGCAACGCAAGTGTAGTCCCTTTAGCACTGAATTCTGGTTATATATCTAATTATTTACCAGACGACAACGTAATTTTGTAATTAGCAAAAAGTGGTTTTGGAAATGAGTCATGCTTGGTGATGATGGACGCCATCTGCTTAAACAAATCCTTCCGTCTCTCCAACACAAGGGGGCAGCAGAATGTATGGAGGGGAACGGGAAACATGAGAAATAGGTGCTCAGGGGTACAGTACCTCCATAGTCTGAGAGTGATGCATGGTTTTGATTGCATTCTGTGCCATTGCCCTGGTAGCAAACGTGACAAACGCACAGCCTGTAGGGGGGAACAGTAGGAGAAGGGGGGGGGAGGAGGGAGGGAGGGAGGGAGGGACAAGAAGAAACAAAAACAAGACAAAAGGTTTGGACAACTCGTTATGAACCCCAAAAAACACATTGTACAAAGAATGGCGACTCCCAAGCACACAGAATCACCCTCACTGGTTAGCACATGGAGAAGGAACAAAACAAGGAGAACAACATGAGCACAGTGATGGACAACTTTATCGCCACCCGGAGAGGCTTGAGTATGTGGTGTCACGGTGAAACAGTTAAAGTAAGACATAAAATGCACACATAAGTACACACTGAACGCCTAAATACGCCAAAGACTTTACAAAAACACCTTCCGCTCCATCTTAAGAAATAGCTAGTGTTACATATTCGACTTGTAATTACTGGGGTCTGGCTCAATGGCGTCCCCTTTAAGGCCTAATCGCCCCGGGAACCAGCGCTTGGCCTTTCTGCCGCACAGAGCTAAGTGGGAGATGCGGCGACAGGCTAATTCCAGGCTTTGTGGATGTAGATGGAGGAGGAGGAGGAGCCACCTGCCAGCTGAGCCCATAGGCACCACCGCCAGCTGTTGCCTAGGCGACGGGCCCATTGTGTCGGCTCTGCGATCACCGGCCTCTTCAGCGCGAGATGAGCGGGAAGAGAGGGGAGAGGCTTACGGGCGCTGAGGTGGGTGCTACTGCGGGTGAAGAGCCCTTGATTTGGGGTAAGGAGGAGGTATAATAAAATAAAAAAATAAAAATGTAATAAAAAAAATAGAGGGCGGGGCAGGTATAAATACTTGATACGTGTTTCTACCATTTGTCCTGTAGGCGGCAGTCCTGAGGCTGAGTGGAGCGCACCTATGCTATAGGGGCGACGGTGGCGCAGATGGTAGAGCGGGTCGTCTCGTGATCGGAAGGTCGGGGGTTCGAATCCCGCCTCCTGAAGGTGCACATTGTCGTTGTGTCCTTGGGCAAGACACTTCACCCTCCTTGCCTCCAGTGTCTGCGTACCCTGGTGTATGAGTGAGTGGCAGGTGGTGGGCCGATGGCGCAGACTGGCTGCCCCAGGGCAGCTGTGGCTGCAACAGCAGCTCACCACCAAGTATGGAGTGAATGAATAATGACGACAGTGTAGCGCTTTGAGAAACTTGGTAATACAGGCTTGTAAAGCGCAATATAAGTGTAAGGCATTATTATTATGCAGAGAGTGCACGTACCTCTGCTCTGACCGTCGGGACCCCTCAGGATTCGGCACTCCTCGATTTGGCCGAAGGAGGAGAACATAATCCGCACCTCGTTCTCGCCGTACTTCTTCGAGACCATCCCGATGAACAGTTTTCTGTCTTCCACCGCTTCAAAGAGAGAGAACACGAACATCTCACATAATGAAAATGTATTGACCTCACAGTACAATACGTATTCAATTAGTGTAACAAAGTTGACGCAGTTTCATCTACTATTCTAACAAACGCCGCACAGTATTTTAGGCCCTTTGGCAGACGAGAATTACGTAAATGCTCTTAAGACTTTATGCTGTTCATGCCGTAAAAACAGTGATATGAAAAGCAATGGAGCCAAAGCTTAATGATCGGGACGCCTTTACATCAGGGCTCGACACCCCTTCCTTTATTCTTGCGCCGTTCTTGTCACGCTGCCAAATCTCTGCCTCACACTCAAGGTGCCAGCCTCACGTACGCGTCTTGGCAACTTTCG
Organism: Proterorhinus semilunaris; assembly: GCA_021464625.1. Lineage (NCBI taxonomy): Eukaryota > Metazoa > Chordata > Actinopteri > Gobiiformes > Gobiidae > Proterorhinus > Proterorhinus semilunaris. The sequence goes on along the minus strand of CM038356.1, from coordinate 20,766,763 downwards.
ACGACGCCGTCTCTAGACAGACGGGTATATCAGCCATTTCTGCACCGCTCCTGATCCACTTTTCCCTTTGGTGCCTTTTCAAAGCCCTTAATCCCTATAACCCTTGACACCGTTTCGAAAATTGTCCGCGGTTGCAAGTTATCCTCGAACTGTCCCTTTTTGAGTCCTTTGCTTTAGCAATGCGTAAATGAGACGTTTTGAGCCTTCTCTTGTAGCCGCCTTGTCCTGGTCAAATCCTGTTCCGCGCGCCGGTCACCGCGGCAGAGAGATACACAGTTGAAATCAGCAGGAGGCTCCGAAGCCACTCACCACTTGTTTTCTCACTGTCAGCGGGTTTCATCTGAATAGGATGATGCATCTGCAATGGAAGAAAAAAAAAATAAAGTGTTAGCATTGCACCTGCCTGTGTAATAACCATGTAGGAGGTGGCGTGCTCGCCCCATCATCATCATCATCATCATCATCATAAGTTCTTGTCCACTTTTCTCCGAGCCGCGCGGCCAACCTCTCATCTTTCCGCTTTTACATAGACTAGGGCTTTGGAAAGGGAAGAATTGCATTTGGATTTATGATGCCACAGTTTCCCTATTTCAAACACTAGAAGCAGGAGGGCACAGTGATAAACTGAAATGCTGAGTTGATATGTTGGGACAGGATATGCTGCATGTTTCCAAACAATAGCAGACCATTTAAATTGCAGTTTCAATCTCAATGTGATTCTTCTTACAGCCACCGTAAGCGATTGTGTGTGCGCGTTGCTACCGTCACCACGAGGGCTTGTCCACTCTTCTCAAAGTAGCACTGCCAACCTCTTATTTTCCACTCATACTCTCAGACCATCACAGCTCTCCAACAGAGTCAGTAGGAAGTGTCTCTGCGATGATATGGCGGGATCAAATCTCCAGGATCGGTTTCATTTTATGCTCCAGAGTAGACTTGCGATCGGGTTTCCTGTCAGCGTCAATCGTATTCAAAAGCCATTTAGATGAAATTGAATATAAGGTTACATTCTAAGAGTACTGTGAGATGGAGTAGTGAGAAGATGTGCAAGACGACGAAGAAAGACTAATCGGCACGCCTGAGTATTTTTAGCATAATTACCTGCTTTGCGAGGTGAAAGTGTTATTTATCTGCGAGATGCCTGAGCGGCCCGTGTTCATGAAAGTGGCAGGGTTTGTTTTTGACAAGCACTAAAAAGAAGCAGACAGATGGCCTGCTCAGTATGGGAACTGGCTAGCGTCTCTGATCGAGGCACATGAGGCACCAAGAATGAGAACAGAGAAGCCAGCACCGTCTTTGGCCTCTTTACAGTCTATTCATTTCGGAACATTCCAGTCCCATTTACATGCCACTTTTGCTTCAAATAAGGCCGCACAATGTTTTAGTTATCTTTTCTGTTGTACACCTTTTTCAGCCAAAAGGTATCAATAAAACCCTTTAACATGTGAGCCGCTCCATATATTTTAGATGTTATAATCTTAGATGGGGGGGCAGTGTCTGAGCCAACTCCACGGACACGTCACTGCATTATTGTTAGTGATAAATTCACCACTTGCCACAGGGCTTATACGTGGAGCAGCAAGTAAAATTTAAGGCTTCTTAATGCTAATTTAATGACCATTTAATGAATCTGTGCATTATCATTTCTAAAATACTCCATTAAACAAAGGAATAGTTGGGTATTTTAAGGGTAAACTGACACAACAGGCAATGTCAGAGCAAACATTGCGTACATCTGGCAGAATATTCTCAAAACATTTCAGCAAAAAAGAAATTGTTTTGGATTATGATTTCTGTATCATCAATGCACTTTAGGAGTAAAAGTGCAGCAGTGTTTAAAATGCAAAGTTTTTTGTGCCTTAATGATGACACAATTCAAAGACTTAATGCTTTTAATGCCATGTGGGAACCCTGCAATACTCGCACACCCATGTTAATGCCCTCGCCTTGAAATATTATATAAAAAAATATTTTTAAAAAGTACAAAATCTGCATGTTGTCCAGTAAATATAGACATTTGTAATTATACTGCACATAGTTCATGTTTTTCATTTTCACATAAAGAATAAGGTGTGACGTAGAAAGGGTCACGAGCCACTGAAACCACATACGGTAATTATGTTAGCGAGTGTGAAATTAGCCACGTGCCGTTAGGTCTCCATCAGGTAGCCCTTAACGGTCTCCTGTGCCTTTGAAACCCACAAAAGCTCCTGATTTGCAATTTCCCCAAAATGACCATGAGGACTGTTCATATCATGGTAAGAAGTTTATAAGGGCAACGGCCAAACTCCGTCCCCTGCGGTCGAAGCAAACGCCAGTGCAGCGCGGGACTCTGCCGTTAGACCACTTATTTGAAATGTCGAGCTGATTGATAGTCCTCCAGCTACGCCCATGTGCACACGGCTCCACTCATTCATCAAAGCGGCTCAATATTTACCTGTAACCTCTCTGACAGCAGCTCCTTTTCCAATGGACTGCTCCATTGATGGTGAGAGTTGTTTAGTAAAGATTAGATTGATCGAACAGGGAGTAATTTAAAATGGGCAGAGAAGATTGGAGGCGGCAATTGCACACATCCCGCTTGAATGAACTTTAATCTCCAAATAAGTCAGATGATGAATTAGGAACCTTTGTTCAACTGCCAGAGGCCTCTTGGTGAGGAGAAAAGGCACAACCTTTGACCCAGAAGAGTAAAAATACAAATGGGTCGAAACTTTAGCGAGTTTAATCATGTGTTGCTCCTGTGGCAGTTAGAACTTGTCCAAGAACCCTTTGTCTCTTGCGTCTGTGTTGCAGTGTCGATAACAAGCCTCACTCGTCTATAGCCCTTTTCATGATGCTCAAAGCACTGTGCGTTGGTCGGTCTGATCACAGAGTTGCTAGTGGGATGGTCGTGTGTTGTGGGGGCAGACATTTCTTGGGCCAAACATGTTCAGCGGTCCAGGAGCTCATTAGAGGAGTATACAGCGCACAGCCTGCACTGGGACATAAAGGGGCTCAAGCTGCTTAAAACTGGCTATTCTGTGCATATACTCACCCCACTTAAGGTCTTTATGTTGTGCAAAGCATTCTGGGCATCCAGTGCAGCTTTTCTTGTATAAAAAGTTACAAAACAGCATCCTGCAGAGACAAAAACAAAAAGGGTGGGGAGAGAGACAAAAAGCATTAAAAAGACTGCACATAGTGACGGTACATGTTACACCAAGGCAACTGCAGCTATAAAGACGAACGCGAGTTCTTAGCATATCACATGTGACAGGATATTCTTAGCAGCAACTCTGATGGTGCATACAGCCCATGTATGAGCTTGCAGGGAGGACACTGGAGTAATCAGAGTTTTGACATGTCCACAGAGAAGACCACGGGGTTAGATCGCTGTCAAGAGGCAGTGATGCGCGGTCGACAGGTCGGCCAGGCCCGGACAAGCCGGGGCACAGAACCATCAACACATCCAGCATTACACAAGGACCCTGCACACTTGAATATGAAAATGGCACAGAGTTAGGTTGGGCGGGGGGTCGGTGTGGGGGAGGGGGTAGACACAGCGCAGGGGGAGGGAGAAGCCTCTCATCCTTCCGTCCCAGCAGACCGCCAGTGGCGTTCATCCTGTCAGTTTCACTGGGCCGGGGAAGTGGAGCACTGCAGCGTCTCTGACCTACATAGTGTGTATTATTCTGTTATTGGAGCACTCGGGCCGAGGGGAGGGCTGTTGAACTCTAATATGCATCGAGCTGCTCTCTTCTCTCCTGACCAGCTGAGCTCTTCAGTGCTGCTCAGCCCTCCTACGATTTACTGGAGCTAAATAAACCATCTAGGGAGGCAGCACACTTATCAGATGATTATTTCATGACCTGCAGTAGATGCGACCTAAAAAAATAAATACATGAAACTGCAGCGACTTCTCAACAGATCTGTGGCAGGAACAAGTGAAAGGAAGTGGTTGACAGCATTTCAGCGACAATATCTCAAGCTAGAGTCTACACAAGCTGGGCGATGGGGCAATGCATTACCTGTGCAAATAAACATTTCCAGATAATGTCACCCGACACTGATAAAAGTGCCCCACAGTTTCACACACGGAGAAGAGGACAGCAGTACGGCTGATGGGTGAGACTGCAGCTCCACACACATACACCGCAGTGATCAGACCAGATCATCTATTAGAATACATTAACATGTCAATAGGCCATCACAGCTGACAGAACAGAGGAGGCCACTTCTAAAAAAAGGGCTCTTTGAACTCCTCACCATGAACTGCACACTGTGGGCTGTAAAATACAAACACTGCATAGTAAGTACCCAGGAGATTTCCTTATACACCTTTATATACAAACACACAAACGGGACGACTCGATGGTACAACATTTGATCAAAAGCTCAATAACTCATTTAATAGCCCAGAGTTGCGGAAAAGGGGAACAACTGTTTATACTCGATCTGGGAAGCCCCTCGGTCATTTCTGTGCAAGAGGTGCATTATGTAGCCATTTTGGGTAAATTGCTTTTACATTTTATGGCTGTTATGCTGCAGAAAAGCGTTTGGATGAAGAGTAAAACCCACGTCTTCAAACCGATGAGCACAATAGCCACTCTGAAGTAAACTTGAGCTCACAAACTGCACATCAGCAGAAAAAAAAAAAAGGCCAACGATCCAGCGCGCTCCTCCATGTTAAATCAGAAAAGGGGCTTAGCGACTTTAAAGCATCAAGTGAAGAGAAATTCGGGTGAGGCAGAGGAACAGCTCAGACAGTTACACGATTGCGGACGCAGTTTCCTTTAGTCACCGGCAGTTAGCTACAGGAGAGCGAGCAGCGGCACTTTGCAGCTCTACAGACGGCAGGCTCCCGCTTCAATATCTGCTCGAATTGCAACCTAAACAGAAACACTCAATGTAAGTGTGGTTTCTAAAGGACGAGCAAGTCAGTTGAGGTCTTCATAAAAGAAACAACACATTTTACAGTGAAACAAGACAATTGAATCATCTCATCTGCGAGCACAAACAGGACTGGAGTGCGTGCACAGACAAGCAGCGCATTGCTTTGCCGAGGGACAAATAGTAAAATGTGGAGCGGAGGGATGCCACAACATGTGAGCAGTGACCAATGAAAACAACCTAAATAAAGCCCATTACTTCCTGCATCGTTACCAGTGGGAACTAGGGCTGCACAAGAAGAAAAATACTCATTATATTTAAGAACTGTTTTGAATACTGTGAGAACAAGATTATTATGCTTTTACTAAATACAGTTAGTATTTATTTGACAAGGACAGTACACATTAATGAACATTTCTGTAAATGTGTCAGTATTAGCTGCAAAGCTAGTTTTCAACTGTTGTCCCTGAGCAACGTGTATAAAGCAAACAATTATAAAAACATTTTAAAAGTTAAAGCGACGTGTCAGTACATTGACATTACATGAAAAAAATCTGAATGTAAAATTTTTGCATTACTTCCAGTTTGTTTCCGTGTTTGAGGCCACTGGGGAAGTTCTGAATATGACCAACCAGCGGAAAACTAAGGCGTGGTTAGCCAGGTCTTAAAACGTTTTTTTTTTTTTTGAGTGATTCAAGATTTCAAAACTAAAATCCAGTGCATGATGTGAAAATAGATAATCATCACAAAATCCAACCTTTTTGGCGTTTTGTCAGCCGAACATTAGCCATTATTTTAACATGGCGCTCTTTGGCAAATATCCTTTCTTGGCCCAAGGGAACTTTTCTGCTGCGGTACCACAGGGGGGCCAGTGATTGAACAGGAAACAGACCCGAGGGGGCGCTACTCTATCCAGTGCTCTTAATACATCTGTGATCTGATCGTGACATTTAATGAAACTCAATAAGCTAAATTTAAAATTACATTAGACTTTTAGGCTGTGTTGGCACAATTGTACAAATCTCTATCAGATGGAAGACCTCAGTTACTTTGGATATATGTGGATTATGCATCACACACAAAATGGTGATAATGGCGGCACGGTAGCACAGCGGTTAGCGCTCGTGCTTCACAGCTAGAAGGTCCGGGTTCGATTCCCACCTGGACGGGGCCTTTCTGTGTGGAGTTTGCATGTTCTCCCCGTGTCTGCGTAGGTTTCCTCCGGGTACTCCGGTTTCCCCTACCACTAAAAACATGCACAATAGGCCCAGGGACTGCAGGTGGAAATTAGCACAAGTGCTATAACCTGGTACAATGCATCTCTCCTTTCTGAGGCTAATGTAGATTGTACACTGTCCCTGTTCAAAAATAAATAAATAGTACTAATTTGGTGATACAAATTGTGCAGCCCAAGTAGGATCTAATAAAAATCTGCTCAATGAATCAACAGGCCTGGATGGGCATCTGGTGGAAACTGGATAATAGGACTGCAACGATTAAATCGATAAACTCGATTAGTAAAATGCTTAGAACATTATTTTCCCGCTTCGATGATTCGCTTAATGAATATATCTCATTAAAACCGTGTGAAATGGAACTTTAGGGTTTAAGCGGCGCTCGTTTCCGCACGACCGCTTCTGAAGAGCACAGCTCAGTCTATGGTAGTAAGCGACAGAGCGGAGCTAGCTGTGCTAATACTGCGGAGAACCATGCCATAATCATCAAAACACGGCACGGCCCGCTATCGCGCTACAGCAATGCCAACAGCTGCTTCAATGATGATTTACCATCAGGACGGACGATCTACACATTCATCCACTGCTCAAAGTGTGACATAAGGTAAAGTATGATGGCGAACTTATCTCCTTCCCCTCCTCAGCAAACGCAGACTATTACATCCTACTGCATCTACTTCTCCCTTACTGCACAGTTTTTTTGCGCTAAATACCTTTACACTGCATCTACGATTTAAATTAAGATAAATAAATACACATATCTAAATAGTGACCACCTATCCCTCTTTTGGTTGTACTGCAGAGCCATGTCGTTCTCTGTCCCTCCTGGTGCTTAAAATATGCCACCTTTTCATTGAAGTCTACCTCATTTTTTTATTATTATTTTTATATTTAGTGTGTTATATAAAGCTGTAATAATGAAAAGGTGTGTGTCGTTCTTTAGTGGGATGAAAATGCCTGATCTATGAACAAACAAAAAAGTAATTCCTCTGTACTTCAAAGTTCTGCCAAATTTTCCCACTGGTCTCCGTTACTACTTCAAAAGCAAAATAAACCAGTCATACTGTGTCACCTGTACTTTCAAAGTTTCTCATATCCATCCTTTTATTGCTCACAACAAATACATTTATGAACCATGCAAACTGACACATTACTCCCTGCTCTATGGCAACACTATGACAAAAGTAATTCAAATGTTTTCCCTCTTTTAGGAAACCCCTCTGGTTGAGATCATGGGAAAGAAATGAATCACCTGAGCTCCAGCAGAACATATCAAGATTATGTCTCCAGTAGAAACCTGCAGGGGAATGGATTTCAATCGCGCTCCCCGAGTCGAAATGGTCGCAACTAAACCACAAATCTAAAAATAGACACATTTGGTAAGAAATGCGTAATAAAAATGTAATGAGAGCTCATGAATAAGAAATGAGTTGCCTTCGTGCTTGAAACCATGTTCGGACGAGTGCCAAAAAACACAGGATGACCATGTACTGCGGGATCGATGAATGAAAACTTCATGTGACGTACCTTTGCTCTGTGGGGGGTTCTGGGTGCGGTCGCGGAGGATGTTGATTTGGTGCACGGGGCCAAAGGGCTCGAAAAGCTCCCGCAGCTCCGTTTCTGACCAGGTGCGCGGGATCTGCCCCACAAACATCTTGATTGAATCTGGATCCGGCTGATCCAAGTGCTCCAGTGACCCGTTCATCTTGTTGCCGTTGCCATTGCTGAGAGAGACACACAAGAGAAATGATTAGATTCTCTGCCGACAGCCAAAAACAGATCTTTCTATTATGAACGCTTCCCGTGGTTTGGGACAGGTTAATGGCAAGACTGTCAATAAACCAACTTGATAATGTGACAGTATTTGACGAGGCTTTCACTTGAATCAATAGGACAGCGGCTCCAGCGAGCGCAACCAACTTATTTATAATACATATTTGTACTCCATCTCAAAATAATTCAAAGAGAACGCACTTTTGATGCCATCTAGGTCTGCTCTAAAGATAGCCCTCTTTCAAGCCAAAAATGACAACCCATAGCCTCCAATTTCATTACAATTGCGAGTCTGCAGATGGTAAGCTAGGAGGGTCATAAAGAGTAAAGATGGAAGACAGCAGACGTCTCCAAATAGTACAGGATTAACATACGTTTCAGAAACTAGTTATTTCAGTCATTTTTCAAGTTAGGGCTGAGCGATTCAAGTGCATTCAATACCAATTATATATTGAACATTAAATGTTATGGTCACAAAAAACAAAACTGGCCAAAGAATATGTTCTGCATCATTTTGTACAAAAAAATGTTCTTTCTATAATTGGGCAGCCGAGTCCCAACTGTTAGTTTTTTGCACAAATAAAGCGGCCCCACTTACTTGCAAAGTAAACGATTCGCATGGAAGCAGTAAAAGGTTGTAACGAACCAACAAAAACAGTGTAAAAGTTGAAGATTTGCAGAACATCTTGTGGTAATGGGAGGGGAATGATAAACTAAATGGTGCAGCTTCCTTGCAGCCGCGCCTTTAGGGACAGAGAATCAATATCCACTAGTACACATCCGACTACAAAACCCCTGGCTCCCTTCCTCATAAAATCGAGATTACATATGTTTACCGTGAGCGGGGAGCAAACCTTAAGAGAAACTATATAACCTAATAAAAGCTCCCAAATACGCACTGCAGAAAGAGATTAGAGCAGGCTAAGGTATGACAGTCCAAGTGGAAAAAGCCAGCGCAATAATGTTAAAGAGCACCAAGTTGTTAGTTATGTTGTTATATAAACACTGAGGGCCTATAATGTTAACTATTGAACTATTGTGCACAGACCTTTGGACGCGAGTCATCCATCTTTTACAAATCGAACTCAGTCTTTCAGCAGAAACACCAAACTCCTTAAAGGACTTAAATGACATGCTATGAGATTACACTCCAGTTACTCGGCTTAAGAAAACAAACACAACTTCAGTTTCATCTATTTGCCCGAGTCAATACATAATATGGAGCTGCTGTAAACTGAAAGGCTGAGTAAAAAAAGAAAATCCAAATCCGAGGTGCGCGCTCCCCTCCCGCCGACCTCAACAGCTTCACAAAAACAGCACTGCGGAGCTCGAAACCGTGCGAATCACTGGTTTAGCACTGGCAGATTTTCAGTGGATCTCCTCCTCGGGCGCGTGCGATGGTACAGACGGTAACCTACAGCTCCTCGGGCCCAGCAGGGAACAATCGCATATTGTTCCCCCGCTGGAGAACACTATTCACCGTTCCTCTGTCGCACAATGGGCCGACTCACAGGAGGGTTAGGAAGGCGTCAGGGGCTTCGTCTGCCGAGGCCTCGGCACCGCTGTGTGACACCATTTATACTGTTTTGCCTGTGGCACTCTGCCGCCATTTTGCTGAGGGCCCTTTGATGAAATCTTGCCGTTTGATTTAAAACCAATGCAAGCCGAGGAAAGAGGATTCGTCAAGATCCAACGATTACAGCAGAGGGTTCGAAATTGCCTTAATTTCACAGTGTTTTCTTCAGGCCCTCCAGCGGCAAATTGTGTTCTCAGCAGCGCAGATGAAAATTAACTGCAATACATTCATTCTTATTACTTGGTCTCAAAATTGTGTGCTTCACGATGAATAATACAGAGATACATTTCCCTAATTGAATTTAGATAAAGATGAGCAAAGAGACAACACGAGTAGAGTCAGGGAGGTTAGCACAAGCCATTAAAAACTAAAGTCCATTTACACAGTTTTGTGTGAGCGCCTGAAAGCCCCATCAGCTCTCTGCCGCGGAGTTAAAAAGACACCCAACACCTAACATTAAGTCAACAAAGAAATCAAATCGCCACTAAAGCGTCTCTGGTTTATTCAGCGGTAATAAGTGCATTTGAAAAGCAGAGTCATGTGTGCAGAGCATGTGAGGTGGCAGTTTGCAGACTGAAGACGCCCTGCAGCAGCTGACGAGTCACTCAGCGCCGCCACAGTCGCTCTTCCTGCGGCACCGCCACAAAAACAGGTGATTTATCGGAACCATGTGGCTGTGAGCTGGGGGAGAGCCAGCGAGCCAACGACACCTTTTCTAGCGACGGGAATAGCTAACCTGACAATTAGGCTAATAAAACAGAAAGCTATTTAGAAAGCCTGGCGTCTTCTTTACAGCGTCTCATATTTGGGCTGAGCGATATTTTAAAATGGTATGTGCAAACCAATCATTAGTCATGAGAAGCCGTGCCAAAATACAAGCCAAGGGAGTGTTAAACTAATGAAAATGACTGCTTTAACTAGTTTGCATTTAAGTATGAGGTAGATTTTTATTCTGACTAGACTTGTCAACAATGCCGTGATTTTATTTCTTATCAATTCGGCATGCTGTTGAAATACTTCTTCCTTTCAAAGACGTTGTTGTTTTTGTTACTGGCCGCAAATTGAGCTAATATTGCACATAGCTGATCAATAAACGCTGCATTTCTTGTTTTGGGTGAATAAAACCGGTTCCTTGCCTTGGGGTGTTGTGTTAACGACCTGCTCAATGTCGCTGCGGTTTATGAAAAAAAATAAAAAAGACATAGTTCAGAGGCCCAAACACGATGAGTTGACACAAGTGAAACGGCTGTGTGCAATCCAGAAGTGCTTTACGTTTCTAGAAGCGCCAACATGTTACGAAAGGCACTTGATACAATGCTTAAGCAATGCATGAAGACACGTCTGTCTCTCTACTTTATGTTCCGTCCCTAAAAATAGATGAATATTTTATCAAAGGTGGCGCAGTGTCTCAGAAGCTCCGAATCCAAACATCAAAACATCCTCGTCAGACCTAAAATGGTGACTTGAGCTGCACGACTTTGAAAGAAAAATGATGCGCGAGGATTGTATCTTTCCCCTGATTTGCAGTAACTATTGCTAACACAATCACGATTTTATGGATAAGTTGATTTCTATCTCTCAACCCAATTAAGATCACACATTACATTGTTTTCATGGATTGAAAACAAAAAGGCCTCTTGCATCAATATACGGGCAGGATATAAATCTAAGAATCCAATATAATGAATGTCGCCACAAACAGATTTAAAGTGACATTTGCGAGCACATTTGTGTGATGTCCAACAACAATGCGAGGCCCAGCTCATGACCCCCATTGACCTCATTCTGAGCATGTTTACCACAAATGCCTGCAAGACATATTCATCAGGAAAAGAGCTGCTGTGTGACAGACCTTTAAAAAAATAAAAATAATAATAATGACATCGGAGGATTGATGTGGCTCCGGGCCATAAAAACCAAACCGGAGTGCGTGTTTGTTTCGATTTTGATCACGAGTGGGAGCTAATCAGCACATTGCGGATATGATGAGTTATTATGATATTTTCCTCCTGGCATTAACTTCAATTCAGCTCAATATGGCCTGATTTTATTGTTATTTTTTTTCCTGATGAAGACCGACGTGTTCAATCAGCCTTTGAATGAACTGCGTGTTAACAGACGGTCGGCATCTGATGACAAGGCCCGCCCCATTAGCTCCATAATCACACCGCGGGCCCCAGTGGGTGTAGATGACGACGCTCGAGTTAAATGAGATCCATAGTTTGTAAGATGCGATTAAGTAAACATAGCCCTAAACCTGTCACAGTGTAACGAGTGAGACAAAGCACAGGTGAGACTCACCGTCTATGGGGCAGGCCAGAGAAAGGCTGAATAAAAGAGACAAAACATCGCATTAAAAGCACCAATTACTTTTGATTTACTCTGACAGGCGGGTGAGTAGAGGTCACTTGCATAGCCATCTATGATTGTGACCTAAAAAAAAATAAAAACAGTGGACTACAGCTTGATAGAATAATGAATCGTGTTCAAAAGTGTTTCAGATTTAAAGGTTTTCAAGCGCATAGTCATCTTAACACATTAGAGTTAACAAAACCTAGCAACAAACTAACATCTAGTTGTGCATGTATTTGATACAATTTAAAAATGTTAAAACCGTGAAATAAGTATTTTCGGTGTAACCATCAGTGAATCCTCTTCTTGTATGCGTTTTATGTGTTTTTATTGAAGGCTGTGCTTGTATGAGGATGAGAAAGCCAAAGATGCATGTTACACAAAGTTTTTTTCTCCCAATTCTATTCTAATCTTCATGAAGTATCAAAATGCTACACTCTGCCCACAATCCTTATGGTGTGACAAGTGGTCAACTTTTCTTTAGCTACAATAAAGTTCCTAATTTTCTTCTGGTCAGTAGTTCTATGAATCTTCATTTGTTTGGCCCTAAAGTTTATTTCCAAAAAAATATATAAAAAAAATGCTTCATCAATAATCAGCAATCACGTCACATATTAGGTCACATGACCTCACAATATTTTTTACCATGTTTTGCAGTGCATAGCAGAATAATAGGGATAATAAATCATGAACACAGTCTGGTCAAACCAAAGGATTAAAAAGGACCATTATGGTGTGGTAATCCAAGGGCCAATATATTATGTACTTGAAACGCGACAACGTGGACAAATCTTATTAGGAAACAGTTGGTGTCAACACAAATTCTGTGTTTTGTTTATAAAAGGAAAATCTAATCCAAATAGTTGTAATGACTTCATGTCCACAAATCAATAGTGACTATCAAAGAAGTTGTATAAATGTTTTGTCTTAATTGGTCATGAGCAGACACACAAAGTGACCAGATGTCACGTCAGCTGGTCACACACACCTGTCAACAGCTGTGTTGATTGGCATGACTAATAACCAAATATTCTGGTCAAAATTTGAAAGCCTGAGTCTCAAATTAAACAAAAGATTAAGTAATGCATGAAAATACAGAATGAAATTTCACCATTTAGTGAAATAATATAAAATGAACAATGATGACCGTTGTTCTATAAATATTACACCATTTCATCCAGTACAACGTCCCCACTCAGCAGGATGTGACACTATGAGAATACATAATATAAAGCTTATGTGTTGCTCCTCAGAACACCCCTTTTTTGAGAAAGATCACCGCGGACCATGAACATATGAAAGCAGATTGTGAGCATTCCCGGGCTATGTGCAATATGTGTATGGCCCAGGGAATGGACAGTCTACTAATGATTGCTTAGCCAAAGCAGCTGCAGGAGAACAAAAAAAAAGGTGACACAAAAGAATAGAGCTCTGACTCTCCGCATTCAGTATCTGGCTGTACAGTACCCTCCTGCCACTCAGAGGGAGAGGGGACCGGACACACCAACCCACTCTCTGCCAGCAAAGATCCTAAACTTTGTATAAATCACCAGTGTCTCTGCCAGCAACCAGAGCACAGAGATAATTAACTCACTGCGTTGACTGCCAGAGGATTGTGTCTAAGCCCAGATAGTCACCCTCACTGTCGACAGTCAGAGCGATAAATCAATCAAATACGGCCGGCTAGATCTAATCAACTTCTACACTGTATTCATAATGTCTCGTTGCACTGACGTTTTATTATTTCCGTTTAGCGTGGATCATATTAGATTATATTATTTTTACTAGGCTACTTGTAGCTGTGTGTTTAAAAGTCATGTGGCAGAACTGCAGTATGCAAAGCAAACTGGAGAATTTGAGTCTGATCCAAACTAATACTACTTTGAAGACAATGCAGCAGTAACATATAGAAGTTTGAGGAAAATATTACATTCATCTACGTTGAGTTATTGCTGCAGCACTTTAAGGTGCAAATGTTTAAAATTTAAAGAGTCCTGCAAAGGCAGGCAGTACTTTATGCCATTGTCATCGAGGACTGAGACCAGAGTTATTAAATGCGCTCAGGGCGGGCGAAAGTCTGCTTGTTTACATGCTCTGTCACAAGGTTTCCATTAATGGCTCAATAATGCAGCAAACCACGTGTTTTCTGCCCTCAAGTAAGCACTCTCAACATGGACGAGCAGCGGCATCCGAGGGCTCTAGCTAACAGCGTTAGCATGGATGCTAACAGGGAAGAGTGGAGAACCGTGTACAGCCTACAAACTAGTAGATTCAGCAAGGCAGCCACTATCTTGTACACAGTTATGGCGGAACTACACCACACACATCATCACAATTTGATTAACTTATCTTAAAGTTTGGACGATAGTCTTTCTTTACTCAGACATCAGCGTTGCGTTAGAAGTTTTTAACTTAAGCCAGCAAAGAAAACTGCCGATGGCAAAACAATCATTGAGAGGACAACGAGTCAAAATACACATTTATCTTAGATGAACGTGATCGACGCACATTCCAACGCCAATTTCGAAAGGTGTTATCTCCGGAAACACATGTCACTTGGCAAATGCTGCGCGCCTACTTACAGTGCAGCAGAGACTAGCATTGAACAATCTGTCCAAAGTGTAACGACACATTATCCAAAAGACAGTGCATTCGTCTCCACTGTATTCCAAAGCGAAATTCAGCTGCAATATTTAAGTTATAGAAAGTAGTCCAACTTCCAGGTGAGCCATCCCCGTGGGTTGATTAATGCTAGTTAGCTTTCCCCGTGAAGCTAGCGTTAGCCAACTCCCACCTCTTTGAACTATCTTGTTTGTTTCACGTTTTAACGCGCCACGAGGCGCGACTCGTCGCTTAATAGCAATTTGGGTCGAACATAAGGCTATAATCACAATACTTACATTGTATCGCCAGTAGACATCAACCGACTTTCGGTCAAAGGGAGAAAATCCAAGTTATACGCCGAAGTCATGTTCAAACCAGCGTCTATCTAACAATGAGAAGCGACGTCCGCTCACTCCACTCCTGCGAGACACAGAGGAGACGAGGCAGAGCAGGTGCGGGGAGGGGGTGTCTTCTTCACAACTGAAGCATCCGCCTTGTTTCTTCTGCTAATTTCTTTCCCGTCTCCAGTACAAATTATTTCATGGAAGCCGCTGTCACTGCAAACGAGCTGCACCAAACCAGAGGCGTGGCTTTCTCCGGAAAAAAAGTCTGAAAAGCTGAGCTGCCCTGTTCGGTTTTACAATGCGTTGTAAATCAACTGTATTGCCGACATAAGGACAAGCACGTGGGGCTCATTTGAGTTTAGTGACCTGCTTGTTTGGACATTGTTCTCAAATGGGCTATATTTCGCTTTAATTTAGCTTTTTAATATCGCGTCTTCACATAAATCTGACTAGTGTGATGACAATGAAAGAGCCATGGCCTATGAAGCTTACAATCGTTGAACGGACATAAGTTCATTGTTACAAAGTGCTTGTCAAACTTAAAGTTAGTTGATGCAAATCTGGTGGCAGTGACTAAAATATATCATAACAAATGGGCCTCCTTTTTTCTTAATTTTTTTTTATAAAATAAACTTTTTTCAGATTTCTCTTAATGACAGATCACCCTTTCTAAACTGAAGTGAGTTGCTAAAGATGCACATTAAGCAGTTTCTGCTGCTGGCTGTTTCCTGAGGTCATGGGTCATGCTGTCTTTTGCGATCGTTTGGGATGGACCGTTGTTTCACTGGGGGAGGGGGCGTCTGTCCTCTTTTGTTGTGCCGGACTTACTGGGCGAGGCCTCCACACTTTGGAGAGGTAGAGGACTGTTCTTGTCAAGTACTGTTTGCCATGGTAGAGACAATGAGGGGAGCCAAATTATCGAATGATTCATTAGCGCTTTAACCGCTGCACAATCCTTGGATAATATTCATAGTCACTGTTAAGAAAAATTCCATTTTTGAAATCCCACATAATCCTTGTATCCATGGCAGTTAGAGGGCAACCTCGCTCCTGGTCTGAAGATGGTTCATTAAACAATGTCTAAAAGAGACTTGCGCATATTATGATATGCAACCTCTTTTGCCTATATGCAGACAAGCCCACTATGCAACACGCATTACCATTAAAGCTTGAGGGGCTGCTATAAAAAGGCAGTCTAAAGCTCTCCAGAGAATCAGGTTTCATTAAGATGGAGGAAAAATACAATAATGTCGTTCCATCTGCAGCATCCACACATTTCCTTTGACTCAATTAGATCTCAGGGGATCACACTGAATAGATTTGTTATAAAAGCAAGACTGTTCCCTTAAAGAGCCGCTCCCATTTCCATAATGCTGGTTCACATATTCATACAATATGGCAGGGATCTATTTTGATTGTTAAGAGATGTCTTTTGCGGCAAAATCTGATGGTTGATACAGTTGGCACCTTCTAACAAAAACCTAATCTGAGATTATTACAACTGTAATCCCAACATAATCCTTGACATATACCATGCCTTTGTTGTTTACATAAATCATTTTTGTTCGATCAGTTGACCTACAGTCACCGGAATCATAAAATGTTTCAATTTACTCAAACATCCCCAAATATCTCTGCTATTTAAATTGTACTAAATAATTCCAAATATATGTTTAAAAGAATAACCTCTTTCAGGCGGTTTCTGAAGCAGAATGGCGATCAACTAAAGATCTCTAAGTGTGTGTGTGTATATATATATATATATATATATATATATATATATATATATACACACACACATATTTTATGGTCTCCCATATGGTCATCTAGGGCTCTGGTAGGAACAGTGGGGCCTGCTGAAATCTGAAGTGCTCTCCTTTTTGATGCTTATTTCCTCAGAAACACCTGCCCATACGGTAATATTTTTACACCTGAGCCCAGCTCTCTAGAGGTTTCTAGAAACCATTCAGCCCCTGATTTCACTGACTGAATGGTTTTGCAAAACGTAACACATCAACTAAACTATGATCATATCTAGGAAGAATGACTTAACTGAAAACAATGTCCTATGACAATATTCATTTCAGACAAAGAGCAGTTCAAATACAGACTGCTCCACAAAAGCTACAGCCCAGATCTGAATGAGGGGCCAAGCCAACGTACCTCAAAGGCAGGTCCTCATTCCTGACAGAGATCCCGGCCGCAGAGGGGGGACAGCGCATGCTGTTGGCATACAAACTCTGCACCAGGGCCAGCTCAGAAGAGTGCTCCAACATCGGTGCTCTGGAAAAATCCACCGTTCAGAAAAGACACTTTCTCCCGTTTCCCTCTTTCCTCTGTTCGGTCCCTTCTCTATCTCCTCCCACGCTCTGCTCAGTTTAGTGCAGCAGAGCGCGCCCACCCCCTTCACTGACTGGCGTGGCTGAAATAATCCTCTCTGACAGCTCATCGTGTGCTAATGCATTGTGCTGCCTGCAGCAGGCCAGTTTGCACACAGTAAAATTCTGGACATACTGGTACTCTTGCACTAATTGGCATCCACATTTGGAAAACTTTGAGAAATTGGACATGGGTATTTTAATTCCACTGTCACAATGGGGAAATTAGATTCACAGTTCCCACTCTGCTGCCACAGTCATGTGTTTACATTGGTGTGTGGAGCCAAACAGACCTGCTCTGTCACACAAAGTTATTAAGGCCTTTGCTGATATCCAGAGACAGACAATGATACTGGAGCACTGGGCTTTGGCTCTTGCGCCGTCATTATCAGAGACCGTCATATTTCCATGACAAGTGCTCCACAGGTAATGCCACTTCCACCCCCATGTCATTATTTTTTAGCTGATATTGAAATGTAGAAAAGATGTTATCTATATCATAATGAGAGATATGTATGTATGCATACCCATGTAGTTGTATTGGTAAATGCTGTCCCCAAGAGAGAGCCAAGAGAGGCCCATCTAGATTGAGACTAAAATACCTGCAGTGCTAAAAAGTTATATTTAAATGACTGGAACTATGATGGCAGTCCCCTGTGGGCCTACTTATTGAATTGAACAAACAGCATTCAGATGCCTCGCCTTTATGTGATTTGACACATTCAGAATAAGAAGCAAAGCTACAACCGTCAGCGATGGCAGGATTCAGAGCACACTGAAGAGGCTTAACAAGGATGTTTTATCAGAAGCTGTCTTCAGGTTCATTTGCATCGGGGAGGCTTATTTGCCTGTGGCCAGAAACACATAGAATGATTATGACAGCAGAGCATTTTTATATTAGTGAAAAACATGCACTATTTGCACAGTGAATATCATTAGTCTACCTGATGTAGTAAGTAAGTACTTTTCAACACAGTTTTTGTACAGTTCCCATGAGATGTAAATCTAGGCCTGAGTTCCCAACTGGAGCACTCCTCATCAGAGTATAAGGGAAAGAGTAAACTGAAACAAGGTCATGTTGGATGAGCTGCAGTTGTAGTTGAGAAGACCAGCGTGAACACTGTGCACTCTCTAATGTACACACCAAATCCTCTCCATTTCTGCAGCACTCTTCAGCTGACATGAATATTTTAAACGCTGAACTCACTTCTTTATGACGTATTGTTGCTTAGTTTGACTGTCAGTGCCACAGGCATCATGCACAACAAAGCATTTAGGGCCTTTCTTCCTGCAAACAATCAAACAACTTGCAACTCCACTAAAATGTATAAACCTATCGTCCTATTTGAACGGCTTTACCACTGAAACAAAGATTTCACAGAAACATGATATAACCACAAACCGAAATAAATGCATTTGTAATTCAATGAGTCTTTGAGAAGTGCATACGCTTTTGCACAAAGGGGGGCATTAGTCATTCTCAGTGCACAGTGCAGCCTCATGCCTGCTGTGTAATAAGCCAAATAACAGCACATGTTTACAGCATTGCAGGAGGCCTCGAGATGAGTGAAAGCAACCATGAACTTCCTCTTTTATGACTTTTGGGCTCCCCTGGGAATGATCTCTCAGACAAATACTATGTGTGTTTTTGTGAGTTTCAAATCGAAACCGCAATGATTCACTGCACTGTGATATTTATGCAACAATGATATTTCACATTTATAATCTAATGTGAGAGTCATAAATATGTTTTTTAAATGTTGCTTTGCACAGAAATTCATTATAAAAATGTGTCTGTGTAAGCTTTCAGTCATCCGTGAGTTTTTCACCATAGTGAAAGGTTTTAAAAAATGTTAACTGGACTGGATTGTTTGATCTGAGGCTGTTTTGCCTGTTATTATTATATCTTATCATTCATGTTTAGAGATCTTCTTTCACTGACACGTGGCAGGACAATTTATGGCCAACAGATGCATGCTCCAAGCTTTGACTAAAGGAGACCTGACACCAGCATGTGTGATTCAAGTGGGACACATCAGCTGCTAGCAGACACTAGAAGTATATCTTTGACATTGTGACAAATATTTAAGAAGTTATGTCTTTAAATTATTAAACATTAATATTATATTTTTATTGTTACTAATACTTTCTTATTCAGTTGCTATCTAAAATGATACAATAAGACAATATTCGATGGTGCAATAATAAAAAAAAAGCTACCTCATTCAAATATCAGTTTATTTTGTGTGTGCAAAGGTCCGTTTACTTCCTCCTTTTCTGGTAACATCACTTTTTCCACTTCCTCTTATCAGTAAAGTAGATTTCCATGTGTGCCTGTAATAGGAGACACACGCCAAAGGACTACAAGCACTGTCAAATTTCTCCAGTATATGCAGTTTGAATAACAAATTCTGTTTGGGTATTTAAAGGTTCACGAATTATGCATATCCTCACATTGTCATCTCCCAGGTTTAAAGTAGTCATCGTTTATCACATAAACAAAACCCACAAATGCCAAAGAGTTCTCAGAATCCTCTTTAATTTTTCAAAAGCAAAGCCTGTACAACTCTTAACATTAAAATGCTTGTTTAGTTCACTGCGGCATTGTATAATATGACATTTATTATGTTTGGTCGTTGAGCTCTTCCAGAAGCAGTTCAGATAAAAAATAAAAAAATAAAATGAAGAAAAAAAGACTTTACAAGACGTGAGCAAGTAGTTAATCCGAGTATCTATAGATAAACACTGACCATCTGCAACTCATTTTTAGTTACATGAGGTTCAAAGAGTGGAAAAAGTTAGTCAGACCTTTCCTTTATAAAAAATAAGCGCACCAATAAATAGCCAACGCGTATTTCGTTCAATCACGTACATAACACTGTTCTCTTACCACGGATTCAAAGTCTCAAAATCGAGGATTTGGCCATAGTAGAAAGGCTTACATTTTGTCGTTCATTTTGCAAACCAAGTTGTTTTTCCACATGCCTCTAATGGAGTCATCTGCATATTTCACTGAATGAACCAATGGTCGGTGCTTCTCGCTGCTTCTCCTGCGTTTGTAGAATGACACCAAGTGGCCACACAGGGGACAGCAAAGGCAACATTCCTATGTAGTTTTCAGATATCGTATATGCATTTGTTTTTGGACAAGCTATGTTGGGATTTTGAAAAAGGAATAAGTAGTTGTTTGATGTCAGACAAATCACTCACAAAAATGATGAGTTAATTGGCCTAATTGGTTGTTTTCAGGTTCAAGAATGTGATGATGTCACAGGACTCAGTGGGGTGTCACAGGACTCAGTGGGGAGCAGGAGCCAGTTCTTCCTATTAACTGCATTATACTTTCACAAGTCGTATCTAAAAAGAACATTTATGAATTACAAAAATGGTCATTGGGTCCATGATCTCTATGTAGAACACCAAAAATGTCCTCAAAAACAAAATAATTTGACCTCTATTTAATATTATAGGCCTTTCGAACGCTGTGATGTCACCTGAAACCCAGCAATACAGTGATGGGGTGCTACTAATTTCAGGATAAGAGAGATAAGTGCAGTGGCATTTTTTAACTGCATTTTTAAATGTTGCGCAAGAACTCTGATGCGGTGAAGGCTTACGTAGAATAAATTACGCCAAATAAAATGATTTCAGATGTAACAAAAATGATACATACATTGTAGTAAAGATCATTGTGTTAAAGTCTGAGTACACAGACTGTTCATCTTTAATATTGAAATATCAGCAAAAAATGACTTAATACAGCACAGCCACAGTAGAACTCCAGGACAAATCCATGAGGAAAAAATAAAAATACAAACTTCTCATTAAAAAAAATGTACAGAAATTACAAGGAAAGAAATCTTTGAGTTAAAAACTGATACCTCAGAAATGGATTAAACGAGTGAGAATCCAAAGAACAAAATGCACTTGGCTTGGTAAAGTTGGTATTTACACATTTATACATACCCAGTGCCATCCCCCTATATACATGACAATTACACTGCAGAGAAAGCGAGTTGACAGAGATACTCTTTCCTTCGGAGGCAAGACTTCTGAACCGAAATAATGACATGAGTATTCAACCTCCTGAGTGTCAATGAGTTCTTTTGTTAGCTGATTTGATCAAACACATTCATCATGATCTTTTACAACTAGAAGTCCCAGACAAACAAACAAAATGGAGCCCAGAACTGATATGTGCGAGGGGAATCGCCATTTTCATACTAATTTGCAATACATCGTAACTGTTGTAATTAGAAAATCATTGTGATAAATTTAAGATTTATATTACAGCAGTGCAGTGCAGGGACAATGATGGCTCCAAAAGTCCAAGTGTGTGCTTTTTGCATAGTCTCAGTGTGGTTTGTGTTTCCTCTTCTTATGCTTTTTGTCTTTCTTTTTGCTGGAACATTTGATACAAAACCAAGGCTGATCCTCTGGGGGAGCAGCAACGAGACCAACGCAAGGCCTGAAGGAAAATAACAATTGGAAAAAAAAAAGAAAGGAAAACATGAGCAAAAACACAAAACGTGCAAATCCCAACATATTTCAGTCTATAATCATGCATGTTAGGGCCTTGGCTGAGTTTGATTCAGACATCTGAGTCTACTTTCTGTAAGAACATTGACTCGTCTTGCTGGACTGTTGGATCTCACTACATTCACAAACTCACTACATTGACAAACTCACAGAAATCCTGAAATAAATCAATAACCTATGTCTTACCAATGATACCAGTCATCACAGTCATCGCATCCAATCATTGGACTTCCATCGTCTGGTTTATTGCAGCCAGGGCAAATCCAGATTTGGTTTCCCCATTCATCTCGAATCTTAAGAGAAAAAACATGTATAACAGCGGTTCATCACAATTTTGTTTGGTGTACCTCTTGGCTATTGATCCATACTAGAGCTGAAACAACTAATCGATTAATCAACAACTATTTTAGTTTAGTTTAATTCCTGGTTAACACTGACACTGGTGGACACTGGTAAAAATGAAATGAAAATGTAGTATTTTTTTATGAAAAACTAACCCCCGGCTCACATTAACTACGGTCAGGGTTCGGTCCGGATCCGCCCCAAACTACCACTCACAGTGAGTCCGGCTGACACTGTGGCTCCGCCAGCTCCGGCGCCAGGCACAGAAACGGCCCTCGCGAGAACAGAAGTGCACGTGAGTTTCCCTCTTGGTGCGAGTTCACGTGATAAGTAGCCCCATATATATATAGTTTTTGTAAACAAAAGCCGTATTTGCCAGTACGACTCTCCCCAGTGAAGTGGATGCTTTGCAACACACTAATGCCCCTGTGTCACTGGTAATGGAGAAATGTTTAGATTTCTGACGTTACGCGTGTGTACAGGTGGTAAACGAGACCAAATAAGTAGTGCGCTGACAGACTTTATTTTGAAATACACCGGATCTGCTTTTCTCACGAGACCCGACTTCCTGTTTGGCTCGTGTTTTTCTGTCAGCTTGATCCGTTGGGGCTCCGGTCTCCGGCAAAAATAGACTTCTTGCGGATTTTTTCTGTTGCCGCCGGATGGCCTCGGTAGCCGGAGCCGGACTTCGCGGAGCAGTGTGAGTGTGCAACATTGGTTTTAATGACTTTCTAAGATTGCGGACACCGTACCGGAGCGTAACCGGATTTAATGTGAGCCGGGGGTAAGGGTATGCAGTGTTTTGTACATTGTACATTTCTAATGTTTGTGTCTCATCCAATCAGAAAGCATAATTAGCACTAAAGCCTCATACAAACATACATTTTAGGTTTACTCCATCAACACCTCATCATGTGGTGTCACTTTAGCTTTACGTGGGAAAAGGTTTGAAAAAAATTTAATTTTATTCAGCATTCAGTTATAAATGGTTTAAATTTATCTAGTCTCCCGTGCTCCTGCTTGGATCTAGTAAATGGGCCTCTTTGACAGAAGAGGAAGCTACATTCTGTAAACCATCATAATATAAAAAACATTTAAAAAGGGCTATTGTAAATTACCGTATTAAATATTCAGGATCTGAAGCTGATATGCTCGTTTCAGAAGAGCAGGAGACACCGATTTCTCTTAAATGCTCACAAGTTTGACTTACAAGTCGTGACAGCCTGTCGCGCAGAGGGGCAGAATTGCACACATAAGCAGCAGGGTGCACATGTTAACAGGTTGTTAGTGATTTTGTCACCCATTTCTGGAAGAATATTCTTGTAAGCACCTACGCAGCATGGCACTTTCTGCCCTGAACGATGTCCGCCCGGTGTGTGAACAAAAGCACATTTATCAGCACATGCTTATTGTTTTGGTTCTACCGTGTGCAGTAGCTCCGCATGTATAAACGTAAAGAGGATTCGTCCACACAGACTTGTTACGATGTGCAGAGCAGATAGTAACTTCAAAACAGCGGAGACTTTTTGTGTGTGATGAAGTTGATCTGCTGTTGTGAATCTGCAGCGGCTCCAGTCGGCAGGTTTATTAATAGGAGGCTGTGGCGCAAAACAGCAACGGCACATCGATAAAAGGAATTGTTAAAGAAGAAACGTAAAATTCCAATGGATTGCTCAAATAAAACCTGATCTGGTTTTCGATTCCTATCGCTAGTTGGGGCAGTAGCTAACCGTATATTCTCGGCTACCTCCTGCTCCTTTCACAGTCTGAAAATGAAAACCAAAAATTGGACACAACAGCTTTAATTAATTTACAAAATACCTTGAAAATATTTCCTTTTTGTTGTCTGTCCCTGTTTTTAGATTATCTTCTTGTGTCGCAACTGTCAGGTACAACAATGCTACTGTACGCCGACTAACTCTTTGAGCACTTACCACATAAGTACTGACTGTCTCCGTGACGACACTGCGGACCGGTGCCTTGAGGGAAGCGGCTGGAGAGAGCATGGACGTTGGCAGGAGGAGTGACGGCGGCGCAGGGGTAGGTGGAAGTGGCGAGGCAGCAGGAGGCAGGATGGGAACGACTGGCAAGAGGATGGGAGGCGGCGGAGGGGATCTGGGTCGGGTCCCTGGTCCGGACTTGGCAACGGGTGTCTTGGGTGTTGGAGTTTTGGGCTCTGAATTTGGAACCACTTTGCTGATGACACTGTGAAATTAAAAATGCAAAAGAGAAATTCAATCTTTACAGAGTTATAAAACATTGCCTCCTGGAACAGACAGCCTTTTTCCCTGAAGCCTAAACAAAGGAATCAAGTGTTTACTCTAAATGACACCAAGGCAGGGAGCACACAGCAATGTTTTAATTTCTTGGTTTTGACTTACATTTTGTCCTGGCCAGCTCCCACTCTCAGCGTCAGGCGGGGAATGACCGGAGATGGGAGAACAGCTGGAGCCTCAATCTTAACCTGGTCAAGAAACAAGAGTGCAGTTAGTCCCACTGACAAGGCATGTACACAATGTCAATGCTTTTCTTAATGCTGGGGTACCTGATTTTTCCTGCACAAACTGACACATTTTATTTGTCCCAAACGCGTTTCAAGCTCTCAAAATCCCTACTGCATGTCCGAATTGTTCAAGGAAATTGTTTATATGCACATTTCAAGCCCGTGTTCAGCTTTGAGCGGTGGCAAAGTGAAGAAATTTCACTAATTTAGATTCTACTTCCATCTTCTATCGCTCAATTAAAAAAATTAGGTGAGGACAATGCAACAAGGGCTGTGTTTTGCTTCGTTTACAACATACTCTGTGGTGGCAAAAATACATTTATTTTACAACAACAAAAAGTAAGGTACCCCAGCTTTAAGAAATGTGGTCAAGGATCAAATTCACAAGGCAGTGTAAGACTACGCTGCCGTTATCCAAGTTTTACTCACGGCCATAGCATATAAATATACTGTATTTAAAGAAGACGCCTAAATATCTTGTTTTTTTAACAGGTACACCATATACTTTATAGAAGTGACAGAACAAATAATCAGAGAAAGAAAATAGAGAAAAATATCTGTTCTTTTTCTTCTGACACTGCTAAACCATCTGCATTTCCTCATGTGCTAGCTGTCAACATGCCTTACTAATGTGGTGTATAGATGAAAGGATTTGGTGGGTGGAAAATTTAGAGCAACAATTAGGGGGTTGCAATAATAACACATCTATGTGTTAGAAAGAAAACACATTAGATGAGAAACAATGAGGAAATTGTTTTCTCACTCTCTTCGACAAGAATCCAAAAAGAAAGAGCTCTGCACCTTTTCAAGTCGTAACCACTCCTTTTCCTTCTCCTTTTCTTTCTCCCGTTTCTCCTTCTCGCGCTCCTTCTCCTTCCTCTTCTCCTCTTTTTCTCGCTCTTTTTCTTTGGCCTTTTCCCGCTCTTTATCTTTCTCCTTGTCCTTCTTTTTCTTTTTCTCCTTCTTCTCCTTTTTCTTGTCCTTGTCTTTGCTCTTCACCTCCTTCTCCTGTAGAAGAGGGGCCAAAGGAGGGAGCATCGGGGGCATTCGGATACAGGCAGCGGGGCTGAACAGCGGCGGAACCTCTCCCAGAGCAAAGGGTGCTAGGGCCGACTGTTTCTGCCTGTCCTCTTTAATCCGATCTTTGTTCTTCTCTTTCTTCTCTTTATCCTTCTTGCTCTTCTCTTTGTCCTTTTTCTTGTCCTTATGTTTTTCCTTTTTGGAGCTATCAGACTTTACTTTGATGGAACACTCCGGGAGGCCGAACTCGTGCAAACTAAAGTCCTCCTCATCCTTCATGCCAAAGTCTTTCCACAGCATTTTGTCTTTGGAAAAATCTTTAGACTTATCTTTGTTTTTATCCTTATTCTTCTCTTTCAGTTTGCCCTTTTCTCGATCTCTATCTTTCGGTTTACCCTTCTCCTTTTTCTTCAATTTTGTTTTGAGCTCCTTTTTCAGCTTTTTCTTGATGTCCACAGCGGATACACTCTTACTCTTGTCCTCAAATGATTTCATTAGTGGTTCCGGTGTAGGGGGAGAGGCAGATCTTGATGATGCATAATCTTCTAGATTCACAGGGGGAGCGGAGGAGCCTCCTTGGTTAACCTTACGGATCACCTCATCAATAGAAGCGTCCAGACTCCAGTTTGCCCCACCTGTAGGAGGTGGCAAGTGAAGAGGCGTGGATGTGTCTTTTAGTCCATGCCCCATCCCGATTAAGTGTTTGGGCGTAGAGGGCTCCATGATGGTTAGTCTCCTCGGACTGGAGAACCCATTGCTGTCCGAGTCAGAGTTTGACGTGTAGGCAAATGGATCAGGCTCCCTCTCAGCACAAGCTCGCGCTATTACCGCATCAATGGAAGCATCTATGGCTGTATTTTCTGGTTCTAGTTTTAAAAAGGAGCCTTCAGCCAATTCATCTATATTTTGTCGCATATGGATATTTTCTTTGCCCATCCTTTCACTCAGCGCTGACAAAGGAAGTTTATGCACAATGTCTGTTTTGCTTTGAGGTTGTGAGCCCTTTGATGAACTAAGCTTTGGACTCTTAGGACTTTTAGGGCTTTTAGTTCTCCCTGGAGATTTCTTTCGTTCTTTAAATGGTTTGGGAGAACGTATGGGACTGCCCCCTACAGAAGCAGAAGTTAAGCCTTTGGGCGATTTAGTCCGTTGTCTACCTGGCGATGACGTCTTATTCTTTCTTCCTGGAGTGGTGAGAACTTTTGAATCAGGCTTCTGTACCACAGGGACCAAGGGTCTAAATGAGGGCAACACTCCTGAGGGTGTTTCGGGAGACAGGGGGTCAAGACTGTCATGAGAAGGCAGTACTCCTGGTGGGATTCGCTGTGGGTTCAAAGACGAAAGGGGTTCCCTGGGTTCGCCCCACTCAGGGCTGAGGCCAGGGTGTAGGCGTGGTCTCTTAGAGGTCGCCATCATGCCCAGG
Source organism: Proterorhinus semilunaris (assembly GCA_021464625.1). Taxonomy (NCBI): domain Eukaryota; kingdom Metazoa; phylum Chordata; class Actinopteri; order Gobiiformes; family Gobiidae; genus Proterorhinus; species Proterorhinus semilunaris. The sequence goes on along the minus strand of CM038356.1, from coordinate 20,739,802 downwards.
GCTTCATCGGGGCTGTCCAGGTGCCGCTTCAGAGGATGGTTCTCATCATTGACAGCCTCATCTTCCTCGATTTCCTCCTCATCCTCTTCCAATGCCACCTGCATCGCTTCAGCTGAGGTGCCCATGTCAGGCAGGGCCTCTTCCTCCTCCTCTTCTGTAAAGACAATGATACATATTTTAGAACAAACAGGGTGCACTATAATAAGTTCTGACCATGCAGTAAATAAATAGTAAAAACAAAGCATTTTGTAAATTATAGCACCCACCTTCTTGTAGGGAGACCAGGGGAGGCAGGTAGTCTGGGATATGATCCTTCCTTTCCCCTGCGTCTCGAGCTCCAGGCTGAGGAAACTGCAGCACATTGTTTTTGCTAACAGGGAAGAGTGGTATTTGATGGGTGAAGCCCACAGCCTCCATGTTGTTGACATAGTCCTCCAGTTCGCCGAGACTGACCCCCATGAGTCTGAAGGCCTGATCCAGATCATCCAGCACTGGGTCAGACCTGCCATCTGAAGAAGTAAAAACTAATGGTTAGACATGACATGACTCCTCTCCAGAAGTGCCGTTGAACTCATACTCACTGAATAAATGCTTAAGAGGTTACAAAAGTCACTTTTTCTGATTATGGGCAGTTATAATTAAAGTAAATGCTATAACCCACAAACATACAAGTTTAATAAAATACTACAAATACATTTAATTTGTAATGTTAAGTTTTATAGTGTGATGTGCAAATAATTGTGAAGAGACAGCTATGATAATTTCTGTCCCATACTCGAATACGGCAAAACAATAACATAGTTCACAGTAACTACACGGGGTTACTGTACTTTTGACATATGAGGCTAAGCTAGGGGGCGCCAGTCAGTGGGAGGGCGATCGTGTATTTGAGGTTAAAAAAGTAACCGCTGTAACAAATGAGGCACTTACAGAGTTCAGAGTATCGGTGACAGACTCTAGCTAGCTGCTGGATATATCTGTGCAGCACATCGGACAAGAGATCGCATGCAGTGAGCTGAACTGCATCCCATCCAAGAGCCTGGCAGATCTGCGCCACCGAAACACGCAGCAGCGAGCGGGCATAGCTCTCACACATCTCGCTGACTTTGTTACGGTCTGAATCTCGATTAATTCCTCTTCCAAAACATACTCCAGATCTTCATGTTTCACAAAACCCCAATGGGGCTTGTAAAAACCAGCCAATGCGGTTATATTTAGACATCTATTTTAGTAAATATATTGGCGCTTTTGCCAGAGTCGCCATCTTGATTTCATCGATAGACCCATCCCCAAAATGCGGACTACGCATGCGTGATGGTGAAGTCACAACTTAAAAAAAATAAAAAATAAAATAAGGCTGCATCCGAAACCATTAAATACTAAGTACTAACACTAGCAACTAATCCTTAACCTTTCATGGGGTCAACTGTTAGATCTCTATGCTTCAGCAGCATTTGCGACCGTCTTGGTCCTTACCCAGGGGAAGGGGAAGTGACATCACCAACAGCTGTTTTTCTTCTTCTTTAAAGTTCAGTGCAGGCCAAACAAAAGCGCATACCGCCATCTACTGTATATTGTCCAACAACAACATAGTGTTCAAATAAAGAGATTTAAGGCGAAAAAAAAGCAACATCAAAATGATCCTTCACATTTCCCTTTATTTTCATAAAGCTACAGTATGCAAATTAGCCATGTGGCTTAATGTGGCAGGGACAGGTGTGGTCATGTGATCACATCACATGACCACACCTATAAAAGAGGGAGTTGTACATGCCCACTTTCTCTTCCTGAGCAGGCCTGTGCACATGTTGCTTTCTGGTGAGCGTAAGACATGTTGAAGTTTAAGACTTTTATGTATCATTTTTGTAAACGAAACATTGATGTACATCGTTTTATATTCTTTAAGGGTCCTAACAGTCCAGTTTAAAGGCATGCTTTTATATTGTTACTGTTCTGTTTGTTTTTACTAATTGCACTGTGCTTTTATAGGCTCAGTGCTGGTTGCCGTTTAGTTTTTAGATAGTTTACTGTGCCGTTTTATTCATTTTAAACAATAGTTGGTGTTGGTCCAATCTACCGACAGCTGGGGTGACAGGGGTTCACTTTAGGTGGTGATTTTATTTGTAGTTTTGGTGGTGGTGGTACATGTGGGTGATTTCTGTTATGGAAATGGTGTTCATTTGTGTTTTGATCTTGCATTTGTTTTTCACTAATAGTATACCTCTCACATCCCAGCTCGAGGCCACACCATCCTAATTCCAATTCGGGCGTTCTGCTCTCCCAAAATTTCATCCGAGGGGCGGGGGAGCAACTGTATTTCGCGTTGCATTATGGGTAACTCTTGCCTTCGCAACTTCCGGTTCTCTCTGCCCGGCGCATTTTTCTGAACATGGTTGAGTGTTTTCGTTATTTTCCGTTGAATCTGGTTTTATCATGGGCTTCAAGTGTTCCGCCGCTCATTGTAGATCTAACAGTAATAAGAAACTGAGTCGATATCCGTGGATGTCATGCGTGCGGTGGGTCAAGTGGCCGAAAAACCCCAGAGACATCAGCAGGTGGAAGCGCCTCGTGAGGAGGGGTGGAAGGGACTCTACTGGCTACGTAGATGTTTTTAATGTTAACAGATTAACCCGCTTGTGTTCAAGACATTTTGATCAGGAGTCCATTAGAGCTGATAAAACGTCAACCTCTGATCCAAAATATTTTGCTTGGAATAATTGGGGTCAGCCCTTAAATCCAAGAAGCAGCAGAAGGACATATGCAATGATGGATGAGAATGACCGTGATGAGCCAGACTATGATTTTCCATCTAACGAGCCGGAGACTGTGGAAAGCAGTGATGATCTACCTGAAGTTGGGGCTGAAATTGTTAATCCTGAACCAAGTCAAAGGGAAGATTATGTAGGAAGTAAGTGTCTAAAGTCTAACTATTACTATCTAAATATTCATTATTTGATGTATTATGCTGTTATAGTGTAGGAGATGCATTCAAGTTATCAGATGCTAACCTTATAGGGAGCATCGCTGTTATTGTTTATTTCCGCGATTTTCACCGGATGTTTTGGTGACTGGTGGGCAAACAGCTGATTTTTCCGAGCTTGAAGAGCTGTTAATTTAAATCACAGATCTTTTACAGCACGGATCTTTTCACAAATGCAATGCTCTGTTTGTGAACGATGTTTTGACCCACCATAGAACTATTAATATCTATTAATACATTTGCGTTGCTCACCAGTGCCTCGGACGTGACGACAGGGCGACCCCCCTCATAGCCAGCAAGCTTACACAATCAAATTGGTTAAAAAAAAACGAAAACAAATCTAGAGCATAAAAAAATATAAACGCTATACCGACTTTAGAATAAATTATGTCAAGATGTTCATCCTTGATATGTATGCTTTATACAACATTTTCCATTCAGACACATAGTGATATTAGTTGTTTACAACTTGCAGTAAAGAAAATACATGTACTAATACTTAAATCACTTTGACATGTTAAACATTTACCTGTTGTTTTCACATTACCATTCAAGGACAGGTTAATTTATTTGATCATCATGAGAAATATTGTAATGTTCTTTTTTGTACATGCGAAATATCTTGATCTAATATATATTTTTAAATATTTTATTTCAGAGTTGAATGAGCTCAAGAATACCCATGAAATCTGTCAACCTGCTGATCATGATTACCTTCAGACATCTGCTCCAACACTTGTAAATAGTTCCACACAAACGAGCCTGACATCAGACGACATTGAAGATCTACTGGCTAAAGATTTTGTTGAGATGGTCAAAGACACTGATGAAAGAGTAAATTTTTACACTGGTCTTGAATCATCTGACTTGTTGAATGGTAAGTATAATAATGAAAGAAAGAAAATCATGTATCTGTAAATATTGTATTAAAAAATTAGTGTACACAGTGTATGTAATACACTGAACATTGGTCCAAATATCTTTCAATCATGTTCTAATCTGCTCCCCACAAGAAAAGGAGAATAATAAAATGGCTTAAAATCTGACAATAATTTGTTGTGTTTTATATGTCAAAGCACATTATTTCATAAAGTGTACTTTTTTCCAAACAGGGGTTTTCAAATCAGTCAGTGAAGGTGCCAAGAATATGAAGTACTGGAGAAATACCAGCAGTAGTGCAGAAAGGAAATGGGAAGGAGGAACAAGGCCTGGCAGAAAAAGGAAGATGTCAACATTCTTTGAGTTGATTATGACTCTTGTTAGGCTCAGGTTGAACTTACCTCTTCTGTTACTGGCTGACTTGTTTCATGTTAGCACTTCTAAAGTATCAGAAATCACCACAACATGGATTTGCTACTTACATCAAACTCTGGTACCTGCTCTTCTGACTTGGCCATCTCAAGCCCAAGTTAGAGCCAGATTGCCTAAGGAGTTCCGTAAATATTTCCCCCAAACTAGAGCTGTAATTGACTGTACAGAATTTTATGTTGACAAACCTGCTAATAAGACTGAACAATATCAAACATATTCAAGCTATAAAAGTCACAATACTTACAAATGCTTGGTGGCAGTAAATCCCAATGGAGCTTTTACTTTTGTAAGTGACTTATGGAGTGGCAATGTGTCTGACAAATTCATTACAGAAAAAAGTGGGTTTCTTGATCTTATAGAGAAAGGTGACCATATTATGGCTGACAGAGGATTCAAGATTGAGGAGTTACTTTTGCAAAGTGAAGCTGTGTTGATTGCTCCACCCTTTACTAGACAGTGGTCTGCAGGCAAAGGCAAGAAGAAAAGGCTAAATGTTAAGGAGATTCACAAGACCAGGATGATAGCAAGGCTTCGTATTCATGTGGAAAGGGCCATACAGGTAAATGACAGTTGAGTGCAGATTTGACATGTACAGTCAATTTTAAAAATTGAGTAATAACAATAATGGTATAGAGGTTATGCATGTACGATGTCAAAGCATAGAATAGTAACAGCATGGCAAATCATTTTCTGTCATGGCAACGGCATAGCAACAGTGAGAAGTCAACAATTTGATTTTGATTTGACACGGAAACTGGAAAATTAAGGGTTCAATTTATAACTAACGTCACATGTCTGCATACCCTCTATAAAATAAAATAAAAAGTACATATGTAAAGATGTTATCATCGATGTATATTGTTTTGCTATTTTTAGAGAATGAAGACCTGGCGAATGCTGAAGCATCAGATGCCTTCATCACTTCAGAATACGTCTACAATGATAGTTAAGGTCATTGCAGCACTATGCAATTTGAAAGGTCCACTATTTTATGGTGAAGGTGAAACTCGGCTTCGCAATTGTCCCAAAAATAAGAGAAAGGCAATGAAAAAGAAGTAGTTGCTCACATGAAGCCTAATGACTATATAAATATCTTGGGTGCTTAGTTGTAAAAATTTATTCGCATTGTAGTCTGTGAATTTGTAATGTTCTTTATCAAAAATGTGATTCCCCGAATACTTTGTTCAATCTAAAAAAAAAAACAGTTAAGTTTGTTATTATATATTTCTGTAAAATGAAATTTGTTGATGGTTATATGCTCTATATCTAGGAAGTAAGAAAATGAGAAGATAAACTATTGGACAGGTATGTTTATACATAGTATTTTTTTGAAGAACAAATAAAATGTTAAACAAGCTTCATGTGCATTAGGAAATCACAATATGTGCTGTCAATATTTACATTTTTGTCCGTAACAGACTGCAACAAAATTAAATTTTAAACATGTAAAAGTTGATTTGCAATTGATCTTAATGCTTTCATGAAAAAAGTGCCTTTTTATATCAACACATTCAACAAATACTCCAATATACAGTACTTTCCCTAGTCTAGAATTACCACTTCAGTTATCTAAAAGTTGGGGTACAATGTAATTTTTAAAAATGGAAGTACTTCTACTTTTCAACATCTCCCAACAGTCCACATCAAATTCAACAGGAAGCACGGAAATACCTTCAAGTGTATGGAAGACAAAATCACATGCTTTGTAACCTGCAACACCCATCTGAAACTGAATTTGCAGGAACCAGCTAGATTCTCTCTTTAACTTAAGGCTACCATCAATAAGTTCTAAGTGATAGTTTCGGTCTTCCTTTGGAATGTCATGTGCAGTCATATTTTGGAACTTGTACGTGCTCTTAATCTCAAGCAGTCTTGGGGGATGGCAGCTGCATGTCACCACTCCATCTGGGGAAGCTCCAAGGAAGGGTACTTCAGGTGATACAAATAAACCACTGTCTTCGACAACTAAGTTTTTATGATGTTGTTTTTCTTGCTTTAAGTACTGTACGCGGGCCACATTTTCATATGCCTTGCCATGTTCTATAAAAGGAAAATATTTTATTAATAATACTATATACAATAAGTTTATATTATTTAGGTAAATGTATTTGTCTGACAAAATGGTATGCTTCTCACCTACAGCAGGACTTGTAAATGGTGCCACCCTTCCTAAGATTTTCTGAATGAGTGTGATGCTACTTTTGAAAGACCTGACCTCTCCAGCAATACTAGCTGTAATGCGGCCTATCCTGGCTTCATTCCATTCAGAGTGTCCTTGAGATAAATTCTGTAATTTAAAAATAATATATCTTTGAAATTTAAACTGAATTTTTATTCCCCTCCCCCTATTTAATCAATACTAAATTATTCAAAATATGAACACCATACCTGTAAATGTTTTCGATGTGTCGGTGTAATGACCTCCCTCAAGTATTCAATAAAGTCTGTTCTGGTTGGCTGCTCTTTGTACATTTTCATGATTTCAGGAATGGTAGGTATTTTCATGTTTGTTGGAGGGTCATCCACCAGTGTCAGTACCAGGGCATCTGTTTGGAATACAACTTCCAATATTAGTTCTATATTACAGTGAACATGTAAAGTTACTTGTAGGAACTGTATGATCAATGCACAGTTTTAGTGCTGTGCGTGAATGTAAAATAAAATAAAAAAGTGCACATTTACATTTTGTCTCATAATTATAGTTAATTTATACCTTTCTTTTTGACTCGGCAAAGATCATACAGTTCAGTACTGATTCTGGTAATATCTTCATCTGTGATGTTCTTCGCTGGCTGAAACTGTTGTGGGAGTGGTCTTGATTTTCTGTCTAGTGACTTATCTTGTCTCAAGTCTAGGTCAATTACTCTGACAGGGTTGGATTCCTTCCTTGGCTTGTTCCATGTCATAGGTATGTCAGTACACACCTCAGGATTCCTGTCTCGTTTTTGCTGGCAAAAGTCACTGATGGTGAATAAGAGACAGACCACATGTTTACACGACCCATCATCTCTGAAAAGAAAAACAATCATTTTAAGATAAATGTTATAGTATAATTATGATCTGTGTATACCATATGCGTATGCTACTGAGCTACAGGGGAGGCAGACATGTGACTTTCATTCTAAATGGAATCCATAATTTTCCATCGCAGACTTTTCACTGGTTTCTCTCTGTTGCTATTCCGTTACCATAATGGAATGCCATCTACCATGCGCTGATGTTATGACATCACATGCATAATCTATAAATCGGGCGATATGAAAACTTACGCAGCAACACACTGGCATCCTCCAGAAATGACTTTGGCTTCTGTTGACAACAAAACCCATGTAGCATATCTACTGTCAGTCTGTCGCTGCTCCGGTCGCACACTCCCTTCAACTTTTACATGGTGTGTGTGTCCAGTTATGGTCCCAAGCCTCATCTTCTCCACATGCACATCTTTGAACATCATGAATCCATCATCTTTTTCGAAATTGTTCACTCTCTCCCATCCCCATTTACACTGATGCATCAGATATGCAAATACATTCCCGTCTCTAACTAGTGGCATATCGCGCAAATCATCCGTCCAATTCACATTCTTCCCTCTCAGCTGAACTTCATTCACAATGTTACCATCGGTCACTCGCACACACAGACGTTTTCGTTCGCTCTGCTCGCTGTCATCTTCTTCTAAATCTTCATAAACACCATCCGCTCGTTGAACTAGCAACAACAATTCCTCCTTTCGTTTTCCCACACTGCAAATACCCTTTCTCTTCAACCTTCCACGCAATTCAGGCACTGTCAATCGCTTGTTGTTTTCGTAAGCCATATTCGCCATTGTATGAAATCACCCGGAAGTGAACTGGGCAACACACCGTGTCATTTTTTGGTCACAGCGCCGCCCAGTGGATGAAATTTTGGGAGAGCAGAACGCCCGAATTCATCAACTACTTTTAGTATTTTTGTGTTTAACTGAAAATAAACTCTGCCTTAGGGCTGTTGGACCCACACTGACTGTCTGACTTTGTCATTGAAGCTCACCTGTTCTCTAAACACCTTGCTAGTGTTACATTAAGTTTCTACTAAATGAAAGCAAAGGCACAAACTGCCTTCATTTAGGCCATTTACTGAGGAGGCTCTTTAAAAACCATGTGACTGTGCTGTGGTGACTAACATGCATTGTGTCACTTTTATAAAGTTTGGCTTGTGCAGAATCTCATTTTTTTATTAAATCTGCACCGGTCAATCAACAGTGGTTGCGCATGAATCACTCGAGGGTGGGGGATTGGCGCAGTGGTTTATGGGATGGCACATCGCTCCTAATCGCCGGTAAGGGACCACAGGCCTTTCCGAAACGGTTCCCTCCTACCTTCCCCTACACCCTTCCACTCAGGCCTCAGTGAGGGCACCTTCAGAGGTTCACTCATTATAGAAATTCGAGCTGTAACTTTCAGACATACTCTCTCGCCCCCACAAACTGCACAGCCCATAATGTTGCAAAAATCACAAGTTCGACTGATCATACTTTTAAATGAAAAAACGTTCCCTTATGAGTTTACAAAATTAGATTAAAATGTATTTACATTTCTTCAAACTCAAATGTGAGATGTTGCAGCTGCAGTTCTGTTTCGTATGGGCTATGCCCTCTATGGGCTTCGCTATTAGTTATAACCTGAGGCATCGCCTCGCGCCTGAGAGATAAAAACATCTACCCGCTCCAATCATGTCAAGGTGATGGCATATCCATCTGGGGTATATAAACCCCCTCTGCCCACCGCTCATCTCCTTTTTTAACTCAGCGTTTGAGAGAGCAAGTTTTTTTCAGAACTCACTTCTACTTACTTTCAGGATCTTCTCGCCGCTTCTCTGCTCGAAGATGACTTCACCTGCCGGTGTCGAGCTCCGCAGATGCGGCAAAGGTCCCTCCATTCTCCTCCCTGAAGATCAGCACGAGCTGTGCTTCTGCTGCCTTGGTTGGCACCATGCAGTGGGGGATGCTGACTGCCAGGCGTGCTTAGCGCTCTCCCGGGAAGAGCGCGAGCGTCGCCGGAGTTTCATGGGTCCGGATTTACCGGAACAGCCAGCTCAGGACGCTGTGCCCCTGGTTCAGGACCCAGCGTCTTCAGCAAGCCCCAGGAGGAAGGATTGGAGTGAGTTTGATGAGGAGGATCGTCGCTGCTACGACGAAGACGCTGCCTCCATCTTCTCCGAGACACCGTCCGGGGTACAGGGGATCGTTATCCTCTCGACTATCTCCCCGCGTTGTTTGCGTCTGCCGCAGACCGTAGGGAGATTCCTCTGCCCCCGTCTCAACCTGCTGCTCCGGTGGAGGACTTCACCGAAGGCTTAGCTAGTCGTTCCCGCCGAAAGCCTCGCCCTGTCGTGATGTGCCCGGCTATGGCACCGATCATGCACTTTGCTCAGCGTGAATGGGCTCATTCTCTCGCGGCAAAACATCCTGCACTGCGGTACGGGCCGTATTCCACGGTGCAGGACTGGACGTGGCGGTCCGGGGTTCCGCTGATTGAGGACGGAGTCAGGATGTCCCTCCTTCCGTCCTCATCCCCTTGGCCAGGCGATAAAGCGTTGCTTCCCTCTGACAAGGATAAGCTGATAATGGCCGTTTTAGATCGCTGCTATGCTAACGCCGCTCAGGTAGCGGCGTTAGCTAGCAACATGGCTTTTCTGGCGGGCTCGCTGGATAAGCTCATCCACGGTCGCACCGAGCTGGCCCTGGACGAGCTCGAGGAGGTCCAGACTACGGTTGCTTCTTTTCTCCGTATGTCCCAGGCTTTCGCCATTGACGGTAGCCGTTCAATGGCGGCGGCTCAAGTGGGATCTTGTCATTTGTGGCTGGGGCTTTCCTCGTTGAAGGAACAGGAGAAGCGTCAACTACTGGATCTCCCGGTTTCCACATCATCATTGTTTGGCCCTGACATCCAGGCGATGGTCGAGCGCCTCGATGCTTCCAAGGCTTCCCAGCAGTTGGGACCACCATGCTTCGGCCCGTTACATTGTAAAAGAGCATGCTCTGCCTCTTATTCACAGCAGAGACGCGCTGAGAGCGTCTGCCGTTTATGAGTCTTCTACTCCTTCCGCTGCTTTCCGCAGCACGCCACGACTTCGTATTCTCCTACCGGAACGTACGGGGGATACGTGACAGCGGCCGGTACCTTTGACCCATCCAGGGAGCGGCGGTGCGGCCTCGGATCATGTCACTCCGCACGCTGTCTGTGCATCCATCCTGTACGTCCTTCGGTGAGGATGGGGGTCTGCTTGAGATGTGGCCTAATCCGTTTTTTCAGCCCAAGATTGTCACTTCTTCTTTAAGGTCTAGGGTTATCAGAGTTAGACCCTTCTTTCCTCCCCCACATGCTTCTGTGTAGGATAAGAGGCGAAACCTGCTGTGTCCGATTCGGGCCCTGCGTTGTTATCTGGAGCGTACGTTCAGGCGGTCGGACCAACTGTTGGTGGGGTTTGGGACCGGGCGCAAAGGTGCCCCACTCTCTACCCAACGGCTGGCTCATTGGGTCTGTCATGCCATTCGTATGGCATACGAGGCTCGGGGTCTTCCTGCTCCTAGGGTCGTCAGGGCCCACTCTACTCGAGGGGTGGCTGCCTCTACGGCTTTGTTTAGAGGGGTGTCGATAGAGGATGTGTGCTTGGCGGCTTCCTGGTCATCCTCGTCGACCTTCGCCCGCTCGTACTTGATGGACGTTGCTTCTGGGTCTGTCGCTCATTCGGTTTTGAGCGGCGGGCGGGTTTAATTTGATTTTGACTGCCCAGTGCAGGTGCTCTTGGGAGGGCGACCTGTCTGGGCGTGGGGGTGCGGGCGCTCTTGGGAGAGGCGGCCTATGCACCTTCACTTCTCCTTTTCGGTTGTGGGTGCGTGTGTGCTCTTGGGAGAGGCGACACGCGTGCTCTGTTTTGGTTGCATGGGCGCTCTTGGGAGAAGCGGCCGTTATGCTTCCTTCTGTATATGGTGCTAGGTGCCTTGGTGCTCTGGTGGAGCAGCCCGTGGCCCTGCTCTGACTGCCCATGGGTGCGTCTGGTTGGTGACACTGACTGCGTGACGTTGTCCTGGGTGCGCTCCAATCGTGGTCATTTGTGCCTGCTGGAAGTACATTCTTCCCTACGGTCTTCGCGCAGGGTTTTAACCAATAGCAAAGCCCGTAGAGGGCGTAGCCCATACGAAACAGAAGTTCAAAGGAGATGAGCGGTGGGCAGAGGGGGTTTATATACCCCAGATGGATACTCACAGAACTATAGTTAAGTCAAGTAACTGTCATGTCTGATGCCTCTGACACAGGGACGTCGCATCCGGTAAGTACATTCGGTGTTAAACGCTTGTTGCGGGCAAGCTAAAAACTTTAGCTCTCTCTGTGTTACTATTGTTAATCCACGTATTAAACGTAGCTGTAGAGTCCACTCTAGCTGATTGTAGATGTAATTTGGCCCATTATCTCCACGGAGACTATTCTTTCATCCGCTTGAACCAACACTTCTGCGTGGGTTAATTAAAAATGCCATTGTTGTCTTACCATATGTCACTTTTATTATCTTATTTATTTAATATTTTTATGCATGCCCCTATTGCCGTATAGTTTAAAGTTTTTTAGCTTATTTTATCTTAACTCTGTGTTATGTTTTATGTTGCACGTATGCACCGAGAAAAAATCCTAGTTTGTGAACCTTTTCTCAAACCATGTCAATAAAACCGATTCTGATTAAATCCCTTCTTTCTCTCCTCCGTAGCATGGTAGCTCGCTGGCTAGCTTAGCCTGCTAGCCTAGCCACGGCTACCCCGTCTACTTCTGCCTCTTTCGCGCTGTCCTGCTCAGTTTGCCGTATGTAGAGTCAGAACCCTACCTCCTTCTCAGATGATAGTAGTTGCGTTAAGTGTAGTGCTAGCTTTGGAGGCCAAGGGTGTCCGAGTTAGAGGAGCGGCTGTCCTGAGTTTTAGTGAAGGCTAGTGTTAGCTACAGTCAGATAGTGGCAGGGACCGCAGTCCGCTCCAACAGTGCTAGAGAGGTTTGTCAGGCTGATGTTAGCCCCGCAGTGGGTCCCGTGTAGCCGGGACAAGACCAGGACGGATTTGTGACTGTTCGGGGAGGGGGACGTGCTAAGCGCGCACCTGGGCGGCACGGTAGCACAGCGGTTAGCGCTCTCGCTTCACAGCTAGAAGGTCCCGGGTTCGATTCCCACCTGGACGGGGCCTTTCTGTGTGGAGTTTGCATGTTCTCCCCGTGTCTGCGTAGGTTTCCTCCGGTTACTCTGGTTTCCCCTACCACAAAAAAAAAACATGTACAATAGGCCTGGATGAATGTTGTGTGTGTGAATGTATGGTGGTGGTCAGAGGGACCGTAGGTGCGATGTGTGTAGTCGCGACAGTGCTTCTGTCAGTCTCCCCCAGGGGAAACTGAAGCTACTAACGTAGTTTACCACCACCGAGTATGGAGTGAATGTAAAACGCTCTCATGTAAAGTGCTTTGTGGCTATGTCTGTGAAAGGCGCTATATAAATAAAGTTCTTCTTCTTCTTCTGTAGCGCACCAAACGCTTCACGTCCAGAACAGAATTTCTCCCCTCAGCGCCACACCGGCTGAACCTGATACTCTGGTGATTGGAGGCTCCATAGTTAGGGACGTGAAGATCCCAGCAGATTTGGTTAGGTGTTATTCGGGGGCCAGAGTTGGTGATATCGAAGGTAACCTTAGGAGCTTAAAGCAGGGAGGGAGGCGGTTCCATCAGATCGTGATCCACGCGGGCGGTAACGATATTCGGCGGAGACAGTCAGAGATTCTCAAATTGTGTGAATTGGCTAAGTCGATGTCAGATACCGTAATATACTCAGGACCTCTGCCCAATTTGGTCAGTGATGAAATGTATAGCAGACCTTTATTATGTGAGCAAAATTATGTTGGATATGTCAATAATTGGAGCGCCTTTTGGGGAAAGCCCAAGCTCATGCGCAGGGATGGCATACATCCAAATTTGGATGGTGCATCCCTTTTAACTAGAGATATAACGATTCACTCAAGCCCCGATTCGATTCGATTTCCGATTTGAAGTTCGATTTTTCCCGATTTTTTTAAAACTTATTATTATTTTTTTTTTTGAAAAGAATGATGTTTCTTTTGTTTTAACATCTGTATTTTTGTCCTTGTAACAAATTGCAACTGTCTCAGTAAGAGAACTTTACATTACAAAAAATTACAAGACATGAAAATGAACTATAATCAATCACATGAGAGCTTGTAAATGTGTTCAGCATAAATAAACTATGTAGCAAAGCAAACATTTTGAGATTATATTTTTTTGCAGTTTGAACATAATACTACCGTTTAGAACTAATTTTACAGTGCAGTTTTTTTCCACACTGGAACGCCTCACTGCCTCCGTGCAGCCTTTGTAAACATGAGGAGGAAAAAGACATGACAGCTCCTGTAGGTATTGGATTATTTGACAAACGGACATTAGATGAGGATTTCAGCAGAATCAGAGCAGGTTGGTCAGATGTTTGTCAGTTTACGATCTTTGATAAACTTCTGTCAAAAATTCTAAACTCTGCGTTAGCCGCTAATCTCTGTTGCTTCGATGCCTGCACGTGTATGTGTTTACATGGTGTGGTGTGTTTTGGGGGTGAGGGGGGCACAACGGTCTATGTTCCGGTCTATTTCGGTCGCGCAAAATGGAGTAGCGGAGGGTGGCTTTAAAATCGATTCTTTTATTTTTTACATCGATTCACATTTTACGCATATTAAATCGATTTTTGATGAATCGTTACATCCCTAGTTAATATTAGGTCCTCAAAAGAGAGAGAGTCTTTGGCGGTTGAGCTTGTTCTGGACGGTTCTGGACCTAAATGTGTCCACTCTAAAACCAAACCTCATGAGCGGCTTTGAACACGAGTGCGTAAAACTCCGCGGAGTGCGGCTGAGGCTGTGCGTCCGTCCACGCTTCTCTTTTTGCCGGTTACTTACGGTAATAGCAAATTTCCTCGTCTTATTGCTTTTCCATGCAATTTTGCTATGAATAAAGTTGTGATCATCACTCTGTCATAATGGTGTGTGTTTATTAATTAAGGGTATAAGAATGGCTTATGTGCGCGCACGGCTGTTAAAACTTCCTATTGCTACCACGGTAGTGGGTACGTGGCGGCCCGCGCAGATCACCGGCGTGTGATGAGAATGTCCTTAGCGAACTATAGAATAGGTGCTTAATTGAGTAGCTAATACGGATCTAAATAAATAAATAAACTATACAATACAAGCATTGATACTCATCTTATGGATTGTCTTTTTTCTCATAACCACATGTTAGGTATAGTTCCATCCTGAGTTATCATTCTTTTTATTATTTATATTAATAATAATAAGATTATGAATATTATAATTATTATTGACTGGGCAACCACAGAGAACAACATAGCATTAAAAACAAAACTTAAGAGGTTTAAAAATATTCCTTCAAAGGTTTGCGACTAATTTCGAACATTGACTTTTCCACATCCAAGAAGGACATGGAAGAGGAAAGATGCTTACTTGCCCTGATCTTACTTGAAGCGTCGGGTATTCGGTGTAAAAGTATTGCTAATATGTACATCTACATCTTCGGTAGTTGCAACTTTTAATTTAAAATATATTAGTGTTTGATGTCGCAAACAAATGTCCGATGTGTGCTGCTGAGAAGCCTCCAGATCCAGGACCCCTAAGTAACATTGACTGGGTAATGTTTATTTATTTGTTATAAATCTAAATGAATGTTCATATTACTAAAATGACACAGCTTGTTGAATCATTAAGCAAGTCATTATTTATAATTCAAATAGTCCACACCTGGGGTCTGCAGTGAGGCTCTGCAGTGTCAGCTCATCGCTGCTGTATTGGTGCAGGAGCATAGGAGAGCAGGGCAGAGGGTGGGCTGAGTCTCTTCTCATGCTGTCTTTGTTGATGCCCCTTGGGGCTAACATCCTTCAGTGTCCTCTGCCTCTCCAGGACAGGGACAACTGTACCTTTGTCTGCAGGACCTATTACGCCAATCTGACTGTGTCTGTGCAGAGTGTTGCATCACGCTCTCTGCTCCAAAAACGATGTGTCAATGCGGCTTGTCATCACAGCACCTTTCTTCTTCCTCTCTCCCCGCTCTCCGCTCCAGAAATTGCTACAGGCTGCTAACTTTCTCTTAGGTCATCTAAACGTATATTAGCTGATGATTGTTTTGAGTTTTTCCTGCTGAATGAACAGAGAAACTTGCACAATGCCTGTGCGTAAAGACTACCCTGATCGTTGGCCGCGTTGGCACATGTTTCTTTTACTCCTGTTCCTCCCCATTCTCTTTGAATACGGCCGTAACCCTACATACTCATTCAGTTACTAACTCAGTTACTTTTTGGAACCACTACTATAACTAATGACTTTCTTAATCATTCTCAATGGCAGTTATACAAATAAATATGTGAGATGGCTAATTTCTTGAATAATTTGGAACAATATGTACAGCCTAATTGATATTGTCAAATGTTTATTCCTTAGAAAGCTCTAACTTGACCTTCCAATAGTATTGATATTCATGTGTGAGATTTACTTATATTTTAATATTGAAGAACACTGTTGTTGGAAAACAAAACAAAAACTAATGCTCTGAAATATGACTTCAGCAAGTGCCACAGATGGTACCACGAAGAGTGCCTTAAATTCCCAGACCGCTGACTAAAACAAATAAGACAGCTGGGAAACGCTTGACGTTGCAGCTTGTGTTAATTTTGTCAGTGTGACATCAGCACTAGTGAATGCATGTTTATGTAGCACGTGTGACTGTGTGTATATTTTTTGTTGTTATTGTCTGTGCGGGCTCTCAGTCCTACAGTAGTTTCTTGAGTTTTGCCGTTTCGTTTCTCATCCTAAAGGCTTCGTCAGCACAATGATGTTCAGTTCAGCCCAGATAAAGACCATAGGGAGGAGTTAAACTTGGCCCAGTCCCTCCCCTCAATTAACAGCTACTCTCACCTGTGGTTAAACATCTGTATAGTTTAAGAGTCTGTGTAGTTCTACATCCTGACGACCTACTTCTGTTGTTATTGTATGATCATATTATAATTATTATTACTATTACTACTACTATTATTGTTATTTATTTATGTTTGTTTAATTATATTAGTTTTCCATCACTTGAAATATTGTATTCATTATTTTTGGGTCACGAGGTCAGTGAATTAAATCTGTTTTTTCCTCATATAGAGGCCCATCTCTACCATACAGTATCCCGTGGCCACATGAATATCTGTGTAGAGTATGGTCAAACACCTAAACTTTTGCTACTTAAATCAATAAATTAATTCTAAAACACTTTACTCCAAAACTTATCACACCCAAATGATTTAAATAAAAATAGAAAACATGACAAAAACATGATAGAATCACAAGACAAGACATATACAACAATATAATAGCACTAGGAGTTACTGAAAGCCAGTTTGAATAATTGGATCTTAGGTCTCCACCTAAACAGTGGCAAGTCAGTGATGACTAGCAGTTCAACTGTGAGTGAGGTTCACAAAAAATGCTCAATGCTCAAATCACTCTACTGCTTGTACCTGGGCACATCCAACACCATCTGAGAGGATCTGTGCTGGGAACGTGGACGGACAGATGTTTGGACAGATGCACGTCATCCATGCATAGTTTTAAAAACAAATATCCAAATTCTAAAATCAATACGAAAGCGCACTGTGAGCCAGTGGAGGAAAGAGATGAGTGGGATCATGTGGGAGTGTCTGGATGAATATGTCAATGGGTGGGCAGCTGCGTTTTGTACAAAGTGGAGGCGGTACTGTGAAGACTGTGATACCAGTAGACTGCATTACAGTAGTCCATGTGTGAAGTGATACAAGCATGTATGGCCCTTTTCCAGGTCACTACAACATATTAAAAAAAACTTACAAAAACTAGATTTGACAAAAGATTTGTTTCCTTTGTTAAATTTCAGGTGTTTATCAAATCTGAGGGTGATAGAGGGCAGCACTGAGGCTGCAGAAAAACTGATCGCAAACCCAAAATACCAAAAGTATTTATTTATTTATTTAAGTATTTGTTTCAATATTGCTTTTTGGTCCGTTTTGACCAGCAGGAGGCAATTTTTGTTGTTGTTCCCAGTGGGTTCCCAGTCAATAATAATTATAATATTCATAATCTTATTATTATTATAAATAATAATAAAAAGAATGATAAGAATGATAAGTCAGGATGGAACTACCTAACATGTGGTTATGGTAAATGTGGTTATGAGAAAAAAAGACAATCCATAAGATGAGTATCAATGCTTGTATTGTATAGTTTATTTATTTAGATCCGTATTAGCTACTCAATTCAGCACCTATTCTATAGTTCGCTAAGGACATTCTCATCACACGCCGGTGATCTACGCGTGCCGATCACGTGACCACTGCCGTGGTAGCAATAGGAAGTTTTAACAGCCGTGCGCGCACATCTGCGTGCACAAGCCATTCTGATACCCTTAATTAATAAACACACACCATTATGACAGAGTGATGATCACAAGACGAGGAAATTTGCTATTACCGTAAGTAACCCGCAAAAAGCGAAACATCTTTTCAAGTGTGGGTCACTTTACCGCAGTAACAGATGCGTCTTTAGCAGGAAGGCAAGGCAAGTTTATTTGTAGAACACAATTCATACACAAGGCAATTCAAAGTACTTCATAGTTGCATAAAATTACAAGAAAACAGATAAAATCAATCAATAAAACATCAACATAAAAATTAATAAATTACAGTAAAAGGCAAGAGTGCAGATAAAATACTTCCAGTTTTCATATGCTCGGGTAAAAAGAGCTGTTTTCAGCCTGGATTTGAACATTGTCAGAGTTGAGGCCTGTCTCACATCCTCGTGAAGACTGTTCCAGATTTTAGCTGCATGAAACTGAAACGCAGCCTCACCGTGTTTAGTCCTGACTCTGGGAACCACCAGGAGACCCCTCCCTGAAGTTCTCAGGGCCCGAGATGGTTCATACCGCTCTAACATGTCAGAGATGTACTTTGGTGCTAAACCATGAAAAGACTTGTACACAAGCAGAGCTGTTTTAAATTATATTCTCTGAGTGACAGCAAGCCAGTGCAGGGACCGGAGCACTGGACTAATATAGTCGTATTTCCTGGTTCTTGTCAGGACGCGGGCAGCAGCGTTCTGGATGTTCTGCAGCTCTAACAGCTCGTTTAGAAAGGCCAGTGAGCAGCCGTTACAGTAGTCTAACCTGCTGGAGACAAATGCATGGATGAGTGTCTCCAAGTCTGGTTTTGACACTATTCCTGGGCCAAAAACAATGATCTCAGTTTTGTCTCAGGAACTGCGCCACAATTTGATCGAGTTGCAATTTACTATCTGTCATCAAGAGAGAGGAGCCTGTGCGTGCTCCGTCAGACTGATCAGAGACTTCGATTTACAACAGGAGTTTTCCTCTCATTCTGCTCCGAGGAGCGAAAGGAAGGAGAAGGAGAAGCGTCTGTGGCCGCATCATTGCCCTCCTCTGCCGTTAAACCCGTGGCTTTGTATCTGTCACATGCAAAGATTGTAATGTAATGCCTATAAATTATCTTTGCTTTAATGAGAGCTTAAACCAGCGCATTCACCTTTGTAGCTACCGGTGGTTTGACAGTACGACTGAGGGAGACGCAGAGGGGGCGGGGCCAGAGCACAGAGTCCAAACCAGTGTCTGATGTTCAGAATGAGCTGGTCAGTGGGACAAAGCAAAACACTCAGCTTTACCCATTCACCCCAACAGCCTCGTTTTTAGAACGAGGAAACACTGACATTTTCATTTAATATGTTTGCATTTATTTAGAACATTCTTAATAGTAGCCTATTACTCAGGCGAGCAAAAATGTGTTCAATGTGGAAAACCTGCTTCACTGTAATAATGGATGAAATAGATATTAAATCGATATTTTATTTTGTGATATCGTCGTATCAAAGTAGGGGGTACGTGACTCGTCTGGACTCGTCACCTAAAGCTTCAGGGGGTACACAGCTCCAAAATGTTTGGGAACCACTGGCCAAGGCTATTTATGACACAGTCCATCTGGTCCTAACATTTCCTCCACTAAAACCAAGTTAATCAACAGCAAAAAAGTGAGAGAGAATCACAAAGACGACAGGGAGAGGGAAAGTGCAGCTGGCATCTCACTAAAGTTTGACACACTGGGTTTTGACATTAATCCTGTCTAGTCCCATTCAGTCCAGGTCCAGTCCTTAATAGTCCTGGTTTAGTCCTGTAGTCTCTCTCAGTCCAGTCCTGTATATAGTCCTGGGATGGGAGCAACGTCTACGTCACATCAGTGGCGCCAAAAGGTTAACGCCCCTTTTCGGGGGAAAACAGAAGCTCCGTACGTTGGAATGAATGACGAAAGATCGTCTGAAAACTTTTAATTTACACATAAAAAAACGTTTTATTTGTTTTATTTAATTATCGAACGTGAAAAGGAAGCCATGGAAGTGACCTGTTGTTTCAGATAATTTACAGAGAAGACAGCTAACGTTTTAAAACTGAGCTACTAAACCAACTGATCATGACTTGTCTGTGACATTTGCCTGTGTAACTTTTTCGCTGGATGCTTTATAATGTCACTACAACAGCTTCAGCTTTTAGTCTATTGCTTTTATATTATTAAATCAAAATCATACAGCCTACGATGTAGTTTTATAGCTTATGAGAGCAAATGGTTCGTTCAGCAGCTAATGCTAACGTTAATGTGCGTTTTAAAACCAAGAGAATCATTAATTAGCCCTAATGCTGAACAGGTTTGATGAGTTTGAATAATTACCTATTAAAGACGTTACACAAAGTGTATAATACACGGCCACATGTGGAACTGTTTCCTCAGTATCAGTAATGAGCTCTGACATGGAATTGTGTGTGTTGTTGTTTAAATAAAGCTTTATATTAAAGTTAAATAGCATTTTTTTAATCTGGGAATGAGTGAGCTTGAGAGGTGAGGGTTGATGAAGCTGTTAGAGTAAAGAATTGTGTTAAGTTTTGCTATGGTTTGTTGTTCGACCAAACCGTTCCAAAACTGGGAAGTGCTGTTAGTCAGTAAAGCTGTAATATACAGGAAATAATAATGCATATAGCGTTTTTTTTCAAACGCTAAAAGTTGCTTTACAATTTCGTGCATTATTGATTCACTCTATACTTGGTGGTGGTAAGCTACTATTGTAGCCCCAGCTGCCCTGGGGTAGGCTGATGGAAGCGAGGCAACCAGTCTGCGCAATCTGCATGTCCGACCACTACCAACCACTCACTCATTACGCCGAATTTACACCAGAGGAATTACAGCGCGTAAGCGTTGTAGCGCAGCAGACGCGCGTCACTTTTTTCCATTCTAACCTATCATGATATTTACACTAGCAGTGTTATACGCGCGTCGGACGGACGTATTGACGCGAGGCTGCGCCTAAATTAGAATGGAGTTCTAATTTTGACGCGTATACGCGGCAAACTCCGTAATTTTAGACGGGAAAATGGCACAGTCTTTCAAAGTAAACTTCCGACACCCTGTCAAAATAAGTTTTCTGTTGATTTGTCGAAGTTCACAACACGCATATTGGTGGTGTCTTTGGCTGTCAAGCCCCAGCCCGGCCACACGGTGGTAGAAGTCACCTCGCTGATGACGCTGCTGGTTAATTGGATGCGCCCATAGTCGCCTGGTCTGTTGTCTCTCCTGTCTCCTCACTTCTTCTACCAAAAGAAGAAAGGCCAAGGTGCACCTTCTACTCGGCACAGTTTCTATAAATAAATGCACAAGCTAAGCTACGGTAAGCTAAAAAAATATGCAAATCATTTCATAAATTGGCAGAGTTCGATGTACGACTAGCAAAACGTATTAACATGAGAAATGTTATTACTTACCCATTTTTATAAGCAAAATTATTCCAAGTGATTTGGGGAAGAGACACCCGAACACAAGCGTAGCTTTAGCTGCTCTGACGCCGTATGTGTAAATTTGCGCTTTCGAAAATGCGCGCGTATAACGCGCCGCGTACGTAACGTCCAGTAAAAGCTCCTGGTGTAAATTCGGCGTTACATTCACCTAGGCTTCCTGGAGTTCCCAAACGGTCTCCCAAAGTGCAACAAAAAGCATTTTTTGAAAACAGCTAAAGGATGAGATGAAAGTGTTTTTGATCACTTAAAATACAGGAAATTACATCTGAATCTTTAAAAAAGATCACGAACCGACCACAGTATGTGCGAGTGCACAGCTTTGAATCTGAGGTGGTATTCTGCAGCACTGGGGCGGAGGAAGTCACTACCACACACCCCGCTGAACATCCAGGGGGAGGACATTGGGCGACGGTGGCGCAGATGGTAGAGCGGGTCGTCTCATGATCGGAAGGTCGGGGGTTCGAATCTCGCCTCCTGATGGTGCATGCTGTCGTTGTGTCCTTGGGCAAGACACTTCACCCACCTTGCCTCCAGTGTCTGCGTACATTGGTGTATGAATGGGTGAGTGGATCCTTGCTGTAAAGCGCTTTGAGTGCCTAATGTAGGTGGAAAAGCGCTATATAAGTAGAAGCCATTTACCATTTACCATTGAGGAGGTGGACAGTTTTAAGTACCTGGGTGTTCACCTCAACAATAAACAGGACTGGTCCCACAACACCAACGCCCTGTACAAGAAGGGCCAAAGTCGCCTCCACCTTCTGAGGAGACTGAGGTCCTTTGGAGTGAGCAGACCTTTATAGTCTGTTCTCATTTTTATTACACTCAACAAAAATATAAACGCAACACCTTTGTTTCTGCTCCCATTTTTCATGAGATGGACTTAAAGATCTAACATTCATTCCAGATACACAATATTACCATTTCTCTCAAACATTGTTAACAAATCAGTCCAAATGTGTGATAGTGAGCACTTCTGCTTTGCTGAGATAATCCATCCCACCTCGCAGTTGTGCCACATCAAGATGCTGATCTGACATCATGATTAGTGCACAGGTGTACCTTATACTGCCCACAATAAAAGGCCACCCTGAAATGTGCAGTTTTGTCTCACAGCAAAATGCCACAAGCATTGAGGGAGCGTGCACTTGGCACGCTGACAGCAGGAATGTCAACCAGATCTGTTGCTCGTGCGTTGAATGTTCATTTCTCCACCATAAGCCGTCTCCAAAGGCGTTTCAGAGAATATGGCAGTACATCCAACCGGCCTCACAACCGCAGACAACGTGTAACCACACCAGCCCAGGACCTCCACATCCAGCAGGTTCATGTCACAGGTTCGAGTCCGATTTGGAGGGTGTTATGGGTGTGGTGTAGCCAATAAAACAAATGCAGTTTAAAAGGATAAAATACAATTTAATATAAAAAGTTAAAAGGGGACAAACTACCATAAAAACAACCGGTTGCAACATTAAAAAGCCCGTATATAGACTTCCGCTTCCGCTATGCCCGTGTAGTGACGCTGGTCCGAGCGCTCTGACCAACTTAATTCTTAAAACACCTGGAAAGAAGATATAACTCCACTATACAGACGTAAAGCTCAACGAAAAGACATTGAGGCAATGCAAAAGTCGTCCAGAAAAGACCCTAAAGCGGGTAAAGGCGATGAAGCAAAGAGCTCCCAAAAGCAGCTAACGCTAGATGCTAGCTTAGCTCAGAATGACCCCGGGGGAGAAATGCTAATGCTAACGGAGCTCCGCAAGTTTCGAGAGGAATCGGGAACTGCACAAAGAGACATAATTGAATCTCAAACACGCATGGAGACTTCGATTGGAGAAATTAAGAGAAGAATCGACACACTGGAGGAGAGAGTGACCAGTGCTGAGACCAGAGTGAGTAACGCCGAAGACCGGGGGATACGACAGGATAGAGCCCTAGCGTATCTGCTGAAAAAAGACATCTTGCTATCTACGAAACAAGATGATCTGGAAAACAGAATGCGCAGAAGGAACATCAGGCTGTATGGTGTAGAAGAGGGGGCGGAAGGAAAAGACATGATAATGTTTCTCATAAACTTTTTCGAATCGTCTCTGAAACTACCTGAAGGCTTGGATATTCGCATTGAGAGAGCCCACAGGGCTACGATACCGAAACCGAAGCCTACTGCGCCTCCGAGATCCATAATAGTTCGTTTCCTGGACTTTAGAGTGAAGCAAGAGGTGCTGCAGCAGGCGTGGAAGCAGAGAGACGTGGAATTTCGGGGAAAGAAAGTTTATTTTGATCAGGACTACTCCCCCGAAGTGCAGAGGAAAAGGAAGCAAGTCCGTGAGGTGATTAAAAAACTCAAGGAGCGAAATATCAAAGCCCAATCACCATACCCAGCCCAACTTAAGATATTTCTTGACATGGAGACCAAGCTCTTCCCCTCTCTCGTGGAGGCACAGTCAACACTGAGCGAGATGGGGATACATGTTGCGATGGAGGAGCGGGACATTTTGGAGAGAGAGGTGCTATTACAAGATGGATGGCATACCCGGGGCAGACAGGAGAGGAATGAGCGGATGCTGAACCCCAGGGAAATCAGAGCCATTATAAACCTGGAGGATCAACCTGAGGAGGACTAAACGAACAGGTGAATTAATGTCGCAACTAACTAAAGAAGTTGCAACATTGGTGGAACAAATACTATAAAGGTAATTATATACAGGTTTTATTTTGATATTTTAAAATCACTGGTCTGAGTGGAAGGACCATCCATTGTATTCGGGCTTTTAAGGCAGCAAAGACTCAGAGACCATAGACTGCTGCGCGCACACTTTGTGCACTTTACCCAGGAAGCCGCAGCTTCCCACCCATTTTACATCGGGAGTGTGTTGTGTTTTCTCCTCCAACACACTGGGTAATTGGAAGTTTATCTTTTTTCTAAGTTCATTTTGTTGGTTCGATTGTTCATTGTTTCTCGGCTTGGTGACTATAAATAATAATTTTGTCTGTAACGGTGAAAGGATAAGAGATGTTGTTAATTTTAATGTCAACTGACCATGACTACCTTGAAATTAGTTAGTTACAATATAAATGGTTTAAATCACGTCATAAAAAGGAAAAAGATTTTGGCCCAACTAAAAAGGTTGAATTGTTCAATTGGCCTTTTACAGGAAACTCATTTAAATGAGAAGGAGCATGACAAGTTAAAAAGAGAATGGGTGGGACAGGTCTTCAGTGCATCATACGAAAATTACAAAAAAAGGGGAGTGGCTATACTCTGTCATAAATCTTTAAATTTTGTGTCAGAAAAAGTTCTCCAAGACAAAAGCGGCCGCTGGATACTGGTTAGAGGTTTCATCGGACTAACCTGCCTGACAATCATGAATGTTTACGCCCCAAATGAGGACGATCCGTTTTTTTTTAAAGAAGTAGCTAATATTTTAGCTGGTAATTCGAAGGGTATAATAATAATAGGAGGAGACTTTAATTGCGTTTTAAACAATTACATGGATAAATTTCCATTTGAGCAAAAAAATAAATTATCCAAAGCAAAAACACTGAAGGGTATGCTATTGGAATTAGGGCTTGTAGATGTATGGCGGGTTAGAAATCCAAGGGTTCGAGACTATACACATTTTTCAAGAGTCCATAAGAGTCACTCTAGAATTGACTTCTTCTGTGTGTCAAGACAAGAGACTCATAGGGTTGAAGACTGTCATATTGAACCACAGACCATATCTGACCATGGGCCAGTAACAATGTCTTTAAATGTGGATCATGACAAGCCGTCAAAACTATGGAGATTAAATGTTTCACTTTTGAACAGTCCTGAAGCTATCCAGTACATAAAGGATGAGTTAAAATATTTCCTAGAAACTAATGATAACGATGCAGTTTCCCCTTCTATTTTATGGGACACAGCGAAGGCTTTTCTGAGAGGGAAAATTATATCACTTTCCTCCAGATTTAAAAAAGAACGTGAGAGAAATCAAACAAAGTTGGAAGAACGTTTGAGGAATTTAGAAACTGACCATAAAAGAACAAATGATGACGCTATTCTACAGGAATTGAAAAAATGTAGACAAGACTTAAAGAACCTACTGACGTATAAGGCAGAAGGAGCGTTGCGCTTCACTAATCAAAAATACTATGAGCAAGGAAATAAAGCAAGTAGATTACTTGCATTTCAATTAAGAAAAGCTCAGGCAAACCGAATAGTCCAAAAAGTTTCATGTTCCATATCCAAAAAGTTGGTGTTCCACCCCAGAGAAATAGCCAATGCTTTCTCTAAATATTATAAACATTTATACAACTCGGAATCCACTCCCAACAAAAGAGAAAAAATTGATCATTTACTTAAGAAAATAAAGCTTCCAAAACTTGATACAAAAGAGGCCAAAGCTTTAGTGGGAACTATCACTGAAGAAGAAATTAAACTAATTATAGGAAAACTCAAAAATAATAAGTCTCCCGGTGCGGACGGGTACCCTGGGGAATTTTATAAGTGTTTCCAAGTAGAACTTATTCCTCTTTTACAAAGAGTGTTTAATTATGCGTTAAATACTAAAGAACCACCTAAAACATGGGCTGAAGCTATAATCTCGGTTATACACAAAGAGGGGAAAGACCCCACACTATGTGCCTCTTACAGACCTATAAGTCTACTGTGTAATGATGTTAAAATATTGAGTGCAATCCTTGCTAGAAGACTTCAAAAGATTATTAACAAACTTATTAACCCTGACCAAACGGGATTCATACCTGATAGGTTGGGAATAAATAATATTAGACGTACATTAAACATACTATCAACGGCTCGAGAGGATTCCCACCCATCAATGCTTCTCAGCCTCGATGCTGAGAAGGCTTTTGATAGGGTGGATTGGATGTTTTTGAAATGTGTTTTAATAGAAATGGGTTTTGACAAAAGTTTTATTGAATGGTTTGAGGTATTATATACAAGCCCCACCTCCAAAGTACGCGTTAATGGTTATATGTCAGAGAGTTTCCCCTTAAAAAGAGGAACACGCCAAGGATGTTGCTTGTCACCGATTTTATTTGCTATAAGCATAGAACCTCTAGCAGAGTTAATCAGGAATAATCCATAAATTTTAGGTATATCAGATAAAACTAAAACCCACAAATTATCACTATACGCGGATGATGTTATATTGTATATTAGAGATCCAATCATTTCAATTCCGGAACTTTTAATATGTTTGGGGGACTTCAGCGATGTTTCAGGCTACAAGGTTAACGAACTAAAATCAGAGGCTATGATGATAAAGGGTATCTGGCCCACAGAACTATCAAAGAAAGTCAAATTTAATTGGTCGCCTAATGGGTTCAGATATTTGGGCATTACTATTACTTCAGAAATAGTGAAAAAAAAAATGATTTCTAATTTTATTTGGCAAAAAAAGAAACCTAGAATAAAATTTACACAGCTTACCAGTTGTAAGGCTTATGGAGGTCTAAATTTACCAAATTTGAATCTATACTACTGGGCAGCACAACTACGCGGGGCAGTGGAGTGGCTAAAGCAAAGTAAAGAAACAACATGGCTAACTCTGGAACAAAGTTCATGCTATGATATACCAATACAGGTCTTAGCGTTCTGTTCGAATAAGACGTGGAACAAATACAAAATAGAAAATCCCTGGATGAAATGCACTCAAAAAGTTCTGAACATTGTTAGAAAAAGGATCAACGCCCCTAAATCAATATCTAGAGCTATGAAAATATCAGACTTAATAGATTTTCTTCCAGGACAACTGGATTCAAGGTTTCGAGACTGGGAAAATAAGGATTTAAATTTTATTGATGATTTGTTTGAGGGGGAAATTCTAAAATCATTTACTCAGATCAAGGAAGAATTTGATTTGAGTTCAACAGATTTCTATAGATTTTTGCAGCTGAGAAGGTATCTGATGTCGCACAGAGAGTGGTTACTTCTTAAGTCGCACCCAAGTGATTTAGAGAAGTTTTTCATAAAGGTCAGAAAAAAAGCAAAATGTGATAAAATTGTGTCATATCTGTACAAATACTTACAATTAAGTATGTCAAGGAGTTCTCTTGAGATAAAGGAAAAGTGGGAATTGGAAATGAATAAAGTGATTGAAGACCATGTGTGGGAGCAGATGTGTGAAGACGGGCACAAACTAACCAGTAGCCCAACATGGAAAGAGTTTTTCTGGAAAGTATATATTAGATTTTTCAAAACTCCATTCATCATCTGTAAATTTGATAAGACAAAAACAAATTTATGCTGGAGACAGTGCGGACAAATTGGGGATCACACGCACATTTTTTGGGACTGTCCAAGACTAAAATCATTCTGGGAGGGAATCAGGGGGGAACTCTCTAATATTCTGCACACCCATATTGATTGGGACCCACTGATCTTTATCTTTGGAATACTCCCGTGTGATGTTTTGAGTAAAGACAAAAGATATCTGTTGAAGGTCCTTGTATTGGTAGCGAAAAAAACTATAACTGTATCCTGGTACAAACCATTACCCCCTACAATAAATCAATGGAAGGACAGAGTCATACAGGTGTACACAATGGAAAAAATAACCTCGAAGCTAAATCTTAGCGTAGATATATTTGAAAAAAGGTGGGCCCCATTGGTAAAATATTTGAATTTGACGTAACGATTCTTATTTTGCTAAAGCCATTTATGTACATTTGGATACATAAACATGTTCAAAGAGAGAAAAAAATTGCAACAAAATATTTAGTTAGGTACTAATCTGCCGAGCCATTTTTTATTTTTTATTTTTTAATTTATTTTTTGCTTTGTTTTTTGCTGTTGTTCTTTTTTCAGCTTATTTTGTTTAAAAAAGTGTATTTTCTTCTTGTACTGTAAACATTTGAAACTTTTGATATCACACAAAATATGTGAAGATAAGAATGTGAAGAACAACAATAAACACTTTTGTTCAAAAAAAAAAAAAAAGCCCGTATAAAAGTGGGGATAAAACAAAGAGGGCTAAAACCTGGGGGTTTAAAAGGGACTAAAAATGAGCGGGCGTGCGTGCTCCAAGGTGCTTCTGGTTTCCGTAATGTAAGAAGGTGCGTAGTTATGGCAAGGCAAGGCAAGGCAAGTTTATTTGTAGAGCACAATTCATACACAAGGCAATTCAAAGTGCTTCACAGTTGCATAAAATTACAAGAAAACAGATCAAATCAATCATTAAAACATCCAACATAAACATTTATCAATGACAGTAAAAGGCAAGAGTGCAGATAAAATACTTTCAGTTTTCATATGCTCGGGTAAAAAGAGCTGTTTTCAGCCTGGATTTGAACATTGTCAGAGTTGAGGCCTGTCTCACATCCTCATGAAGACTGTTCCAGATTTTAGCTGCATGAAACTGAAACGCAGCTTCACCGTGTTTATTATTGACTCTGGGAACCACCAGGAGACGCCTCCCTGAAGTTCTCAGGGCCCGAGATGGTTCATACGGCTCTAACATGTCAGAGATGTACTTTGGTGCTAAACCATGAAACGACTTGTACACAAGCAGAGCTGTTTTAAATTCTATTCTCTGAGTGACATTTCTCCATGTTCCGTCCATCGCCGGTGCCCTTCTCCACCAGCCAGTCCTCGCCTCCTTCCTCTCCGCCGCGCCTCCCGACCACAGCGGCTCCAGGAGCTGCGTCCAAGTCCAGGGGTCCGCCTCGGGGCACGTGAGCTGGGGGAGCCTGTCGCCGCGGCTCGACCCCGCCGCGCCTGTCCGGGGGACTTCCCTCTCCCGAGCGCTCCCGAGCCGCCTTCCTGGCCTCTCCTGCGCGCCCACGGCCCTTCCGTCCATGGCGGCCGTGTGTCCCCGTTCCATCCCCGTTTCCTGTCGAAGGGGCAGGCCAGGCCAGGCCGTGCGTGCGTGCCTGCCTGCCTGCCTGTGTGCGTCCTTGTCGTCACCTTTTTACCCCCCTTCTGTCTCCAACCGCTTCTGCTTTTATGTCCTTTCTGCCAGGTGTGCCCACTTGAGGCAATCAAGAAGGGGCGGGGCAACGAGCTTAGAATAAAACATGCATAAAATCAAACATAAAACCATGCAGATAAAAACACACTAAAACCAACTTAAAACCAGTCCACTCGTGCCCGTGTCATTCACCTCCAAGATCGTCTGAGACCAGCCACACAGCTGCTGAAACAATTGGTTTGCATAACCAAACAATTTCTGCACAAACTGTCAGAAACCGTCTCAGGGAAGCTCAACTGCATGCTCGTCTTCCTTATCGGGGTCTTGACCTGACTCCAGCTCGTCGCCGTAACAGACTTGAGTGGGCAAATGCTCACATTCGATGGCGTCTGGCACGTTCGAGAGATGTTCTCTTCACCGATGAATCTCGGTTAGGTGAACATCACCTCATGTTTCAGCAAGATAATGCACGGCCCCATGTTGCAAGGATCTGTACACAATTCTTAGAAGCTGAAAATGTCCCAGTTCTTGCATGGCCAGCATACTCACCGGACATGTCACTGATTGAGCATGTTTGGGAAGTGCTTGACCGGCGAATACGACAGCGTGTACCAGTTCCCACTAATATCCAGCAACTTCGCACAGCCATTGAAGAGGAGTGGACCAACATTCCACAGGCCACAATTGACAATCTGATAAACTCTATACGAAGATGATGTGTTGCACTGCATGAGGCAAATGGTGGTCACACCAGATACTGACTGGTTCTGAGTCCCCAGACCCCCAATAAAGCAAAAAACTGCACATTTCAGGGTGGCCTTTTATTGTGGGCAGTATAAGGTACACCTGTGCACTAATCATGATCTCAGATCAGCATTTTGATGTGGCACACCTGTGAGGTGGGATGGATTATCTCAGCAAAGCAGAAGTGCTCACTATCACACATTTGGACTGATTTGTGAACAATGTTAGAGAGAAATGGTAATATTGTGTATCTGGAATGAATGTTAGATCTTTAAGTCCATCTCATGAAAAATGGGAGCAGAAACAAAGGTGTTGCATTTATATTTTTGTTGAGTGTATATCTAGGCCAGAGCCGGACGCAGTCCCCGGCAAGGGACTATTGTTTTTGGGTGTTTTCTTTTTTTTTTCTCCGTCAATGGTCGCATTTTTGACCCGCTAAACGTCGACAAAAACTCACCGGATTTGGCGGAGTCATTTGGGTGGTGTGAAAATGTATGGAAATAAACAAATTGGCCACGGCTACATTAAAATGGCTCGACAGCGCACCCTTAAAGTTAACCCTTATTCAAATCGGGACGCGTGTTTTTGTGCGTAGGCCAAAATCGTTTAGTACAGGGAAAGTGGACATCAGGACAAACCAAAAACTGAATTAGAGCGCCATGCCCGATGCACAGGAAGTCAGCCATTTTGGCTTGAAATCCAGAAACCCTCCGGACTCATCTTATGTTTTAACAAACTAGTCCCTGTTTTTTCATCGGAATAAGATCACATTTGGCACAGTGCGTCTAGACATATTGAAATTCAAGATTTGGCCACGGTTTGTAAAACTGTTGCACCGTCTCCTCACAACGCCGCGGCGAAGAACGCGTAGATTTTTGTATTTTCGAAGACAGCTCACGCTCACAGGAATAAGCCGACAGAGCTCATATTCAAGTCACTAATGCACCACCCGAAACTGAACAGAACGCAGCCCATATAGCCTGCTCCCAGGATAGCGCCCCCTAGCTATACCTTGAAAACTGCAGTTTGGATTTTTTAAAATACAATGTTGCCAGTATGTTCTTAACACTTAAACAAAAAAGTATATTACAGTTATCATATTTTGTAAGATGTGGGCGTGGCCAAGGTAAAATGTCTCAAAAATGGGACATTCTCGTTTATAAATCGAGCATGCATTGAAATATTGAGCTCACACTCGTGTCACTAATGCACTAAACCAAGTTGCACAGAACGAACTCTCGATTTATATGAAATGTTGCAGGTATATTCTACTCATTAAAAACAAACACAAACATATATTACACGTGTATGATATTTTCTAAGATGTGGGCGTGGCAAGGTTAAATGTCCCAGAGACTTTATAATTCTCACGTACCTTTTCAGATTGAGTTGGAAATTTCATCACTTATGAACGGGATGAAAATGAATCCATTCTCATGACAATAGAGATGGTCCATGCAATAGCACACCCTAAAACCGGGATAAAGCCAGTGTGAATTGTGAGGCTGGAGACAAACTCGAAACTGGGTGGTCACAACACCGTTTGAACAAAAGTGAAAACAAAAAATATATTCTGATTCTCCATGCCATACTGATCAAAAAAGTCCATTACAGCATGCCTCTATCTCGCTTTATTCTTTCTATATTTAGTCCCGAGCCGGACGCAGTCCCCTGCAAGCGAAGTTCGCATTTTTGACCCGCTAAATGTCACCGAAAACTCACCAAATTTGGCGGAGACATTCGGGTGGTGTGAAAATGTATGGAAATAGACGAATTGGCGACGCCCAAAACAAAATGGCTCGACAGCGCCCCCTCAAAATTGACCCCATTCAAATGAAAATGCGTGTTTTTCGCTCAAATCCTTTGGCACAGTGAAAGGGGACATAAGGACAAACCAAAAACTGAAATGGAGTGCCACACCCAGACGCACAGGAAGTCGGCCATTTTGCCTGTTAGGTGGCCCGCCCATCCTCCTTGAAATTAGCCAGTTCTTTCTCTGGCAGCATGTTGGTCTGTTAGAGTTTCTCCTGAAATTCGTAAATTACCCCCAATTTACCCCTTTATTCACAAAATCTACAGTTTTAGACTCGTACGCATTTATACTACCCCTCTGTCACAGAAATAAGCTTTAATTTGGAAGTTTTCTGCTCCAAATGCAGCTTCAGTTCAGATTGCTGTCCGTCTCTCTATATGGGAGAGACGGACCCATCTCGCCAAAAGAGGTGGGGGCATCATATTTAAGTGCTTAAAGAAACAGGCTACCGCCACAGATGTGACCAAGCTCTTCCACGTTTTCCATATTTAAATACGGTTACGCGAGTTTTCTTTTTGCGTGTCTGAGGGCACGAGCTGAGGGCGTGCTTCAGCATGCTTAGCCGGCCGGTACTTGTCAGCTGGCTGTTAAGTACTGAAAGGACCACGGAAAACCAGCGTGTTATCGGCTTGGACTTTACTGGATAACAACAATGTACAGCATGACTTCCTGTATCAAGGCGCCGAAAGCATCTATAGCCTATAGAACAATGTCCGAGAAACCGATGTCAATACTCTACAACACTTCCCTTTCTATCAATCAATCAGTTTTGTATAGCCCAATATCACAACAGGAGTTGCCTCATAGGGCTGTAACAAACATTAAGGCAATAAAACAGAGCAGTAAATAAGACAATGTAAAGTTCCGGTGAATCAAATATCCAGGCAAACATAATGTCCAAATAAGCGTCAGCAGTGGGTGGCGACAAGCAGTGGGTGGCGATGAGCAGCTCGTGTGTCCCCTGTCCTTAGACTCTCCAGCACGGCAAGAAAAAACTCAAAAACCCAGTGGGAGAAACGAGAAACCTTGAGGAGAACCACAGAAGGAGAGATCCACTCCCATGGACGGACAGGCTATAGAGACCCAGGGCCGAAGGAGTCCCTCAGCAGACGGGTCAAGATCACAGACCGTCCAGTCCTTGTTGTCAGTAGGCAGGGTTCCTCCGTTCAGCCGGGTCCCTCCAAAATAGATAATAAATACCATAAGACACCTTAAGAGAGGGGGGGAAGGAGCCTGAGCTCGTGCGGGAGGTAGAGAGATACCGGCTAGATATAGTCGGGCTCACCTCCACGCACAGCCTGGGTTCCGGATCCCAACTCCTGGAGAGGGGCTGGACGCTCCATTTTTCTGGAGTTGCCCGCGGGGAGCGGCGGCGGGCTGGGGTGGGTTTGCTCATAGCCCCCCAGCTCAGCCGTCACGTGTTGGAGTTCACCCCGGTGAACGAGAGGGTCGCGTCCCTACGCCTTCGGGTCGGGGACAGGTCTCTCACCGTTGTCTCGGCCTACGGGCCCAACATCGGTGCAGAGTACCCGGCCTTCTTGGAGTCCCTGGGAGGGGTACTAGATGGTGCTCCGGCTGGGGACTCCATTGTTCTACTGGGGGACTTCAACGCCCACGTGGGTAACGACAGTGAGACCTGGGTGGGGGTGATGGGGAAGAACGGTCTCCCCCATCGGAACCCGAGTGGTGTTCTGTTATTGGACTTCTGTGCTAGTTACGGTTTGTCCATAACAAACACCATGTTCGAGCACAAGGATGTCCATAAGTGCACGTGGCACCAGGACACCCTAGGCAGGAGGTCGATGATCGACTTTGTAGTTGTGTCATCTGATCTCCGGCCGCAGAGAGGGGCTGAGCTGTCAACCGATCACCACCTGGTGGTGAGCTGGAGCCGCTGGCAGGGGAAGAAGCCGGTCAGACCTGGCAGGCCCAAATGTGTTGTGAGGGTCTGTTGGGAACGTCTGGTGGATCCCTCTGTCAGTAGGGTCTTTAACTCCCACCTCCGGAAGAGCTTCACCAAGATTCCGAGGGAGATAGGGGACATGGAGTCCGAGTGGACCATGTTCTCCTCCTCCATTGTCGATGCGGCTGCTCGTAGTTGTGGCCGTAAGGTCTCTGGTGCCTGTAGCGGCGGCAACCCCCGAACCCGGTGGTGGCGCCCGGAAGTAAGGGATGCCGTCAAGCTCAAGAAGGAGTCCTATCTGGCGGAAAGGGGGAAGCAGTGCTTCACCAACACTGTTTACAGTGTGGGTGGGGGGCTGCTGACCTCGACTGGGGATGTAGTCGGGCGGTGGAAAGAGTACTTCGAGGATCTCCTCAATCCCACTGTCACGTCTTCCGATGAGGAGGCAGAGGCTGGGGACTCGGAGGGGGGCTCGTCCATCACCAAGCTCCTCGGTGGCAAGGCCCCGAGGGTGGATGAGATTCGTCCCGAGTACCTTAAGTCTCTGGATGTTGTAGGGCTGTCTTGGCTGACACGTCTCTGCAACATCGCGTGGCAGTTGGGGACAGTGCCTCTGGATTGGCAGACCGGGGTGGTGGTCCCCCTCTTCAAGAAGGGGGATCGGAGAGTGTGCTCCAATTACAGAGGGATCACACTTCTCAGCCTCCCTGGTAAGGTCTATTCCAGGGTGCTGGAGAGGAGGATCCGGCCAATAGTCGAACCTCGGATTCAGGAGGAACAATGCGGTTTTCGTCCTGGTCGTGGAACACTGGACCAGCTCTATACCCTTCATCGGGTGCTCGAGGGTTTGTGGGAGTTCGCCCAACCAGTCCACATGTGCTTTGTGGACCTGGAGAAAGCGTTCGACCGTGTCCCTCGTGGTGCCCTGTGGGGGGTGCTCCGGGAGTATGGGGTCCGGGGCCCTCTACTAAGGGCTGTGTAAGGGCTTGGTTCGCATTGCCGGCAGTAAGTCAGACCTGTTCCCGGTGCGTGTTGGGCTCCGCCAGGGCTGCCCTTTGTCACCGGTTCTGTTCATTACTTATATGGACAGAATTTCTAGGCGCAGCCAGGGGCCGGAGGGTGTCCGGTTTGGGAACCTCAGAATCTCATCTCTGCTGTTTGCAGATGATGTTGTTCTGTTGGCTTCATCAAATCAGGACCTTCAGCGCGCACTGGGGCGGTTTGCAGCCGAGTGTGAAGCGGCCGGGATGAGGATCAGCACCTCCAAATCTGAGGCCATAGTTCTCCACCGGAAAAAGGTGGCTTCCCCGCTTCAGGTCGGTGGGGTGTCCTTGCCTCAAGTGGAGGAGTTCAAGTATCTCGGGGTCGTGTTCACGAGTGAGGGACGGATGGAGCGTGAGATCGATAGATGGACCGGTGCGGCGTCAGCAGTGATGCGGTCGCTGTATCGGACTGTTGTGGTGAAGAGGGAGCTGAGCCAAGCGGCAAAACTCTCGATTTACCGATCGATCTACATTCCCACTCTCACCTATGGTCATGAGTTTTGGGTAATGACCGAAAGGACAAGATCGCGAATACAAGCGGCCGAAATGAGTTTCCTTCGCAGGGTGGCTGGGCGCACCCTTCGAGATCGGGTGAGGAGCTCAGTTACCCGGGAGGAGCTCGGACTCGAGTCGCTACTCCTCCACGTCGAAAGGAGCCAGCTGAGGTGGCTAGGGCATCTGTTCCGGATGCCTCCTGGTTGTCTCCCTCGGGAGGTGTTCCAGGCATGTCCTATTGGGAGGAGGCCTCGTGGAAGGCCCAGGACACGTTGGTGGGACTATGTCTCCAAGCTGGCCTGGTGTCGCCTCGGGGTCCCCCCAGAACAGCTGGAAGAGGTGTGCGTGGATCGGGAAGTCTGGGCATCTCTGCTGAGACTGCTGCCCCCGCGACCCGGCCCCGGATAAAGCGGAAGAAAATGGATGGATGGATGGATGGACCTCCCATTTACAACTTGGAACACAACTTACTCAACACTTGCTTTAAAGTTAGTTATAGTGATACAAACACAACCATATCCTACTCAAAGGGATAGTCTACTGGGAGGTCTGTGAGAGGGTATTGGATAACGTCTCTCAGGTGTACTCGCCGGGCTTACACCAGCTCTAGGGAGACCCAGGTGTAGGGTCAGGACCGGGTCAGGGCATGGCAGACACCCCAAGTCGCTGTCAGAGCTTGGCCGTTTCAGGATGTCCTGGGCAGCGGTGGAGTTACGCAGGCTCATGGTCTCCGGAGTAGCGCTGGCAGTCGGCAGGCTCAGGTTCTCCTGAGCAGCAGTGAATAAAGCAGCAGGAGCCACCGTCTCTGCTGCAGTGTGTAGCTCTGATCTCCGTAGTTGGTCAAGGTGGCGTCGCCAGATAGTGTCTGGAGCTATTTCCACAGTGTAGGACAAAAGCCCTTGTCTCTCTCTGATTATGCCGGGAACCCGCTTGTGTTCTCCTCGGTAATCCCTGGCAAGCACTGTCTGTCCAATTTCCAGCCGACACATTTCTTCGTCGTGCGTCCTTTGACCTTGCTTGATCTGACGAGCCATTACTGTATGTCATAGGTTTGGCTTTAGCAAGTCCAGTCTTGAGCATAGCCCATGTCCCAGGAACAGCATGGCAGGAGTTCGGTTAGTGGTAGCATGAGTGGCATTATGGTAGGCAAACAGGACGTTGGCTAATTTCTGCTGCAGAGAGATGGGAGCATCGGCAAAGGCTCGCAGACCTTGTTTTAGAGTTTGCGCGAACCTCTTGGCGAGTCCATTGGTAGCCGGATGGTAGGGAGCTGATGTTATGTGGTGGTTTCCATTCAGCTACATAAATATCTGGAATTCACTAGCTGTGACTTGAGGACCATGGACTTCTCAACATGTCGATCATGTGTGCTGTTGTTGTGGATTTCATGATAAACACTTCTGGCCACTCGAACATCCGTAAACCACTACAAGGAATGTTTTATTCCCCATGAATGGATGTGGATCCGTTGCCATGGTGATGTGGGCCATTCCCATCCAGGGAGCGGTGCCACTGTCGGCTCGTTCTGTATAAGCTGGCACCCAGCGGAGTCTCTCTCTCAATCATCTCCGCTGTCACTGGGAGACTTTTGAGCTGCATGAGTGTGAACATTTCCACTGGTTCTTTGTCTGCTTCGGTGTCGAGCGGCAACCGGGAATACCTGTCTGCATTAGCGCGATTTAATGTTCTCTTGAATTAGATCTTGTACCGATGCCCTCTTAGGAACAGGGCCCAGCACTGCAGCCGTGCTGCAGCTGCGCAGGGATCGCCTTCTGGGAGTTGAATATTGAGACCAGTGGTTGATGATCAGTCACCAGGGTGAACTCTCTGCCGTAAAAGTTCTGGTTAAATCGTTTAACGCCCCAGACCAGGCCCAGCGCCTCCTTGTCTATTTGAGAATAATTTTTCTCAGGCGATGACTGGGAGCGTGAGGCAAACGCTATTGGTCTCTTGGTACCGTCCCGCATGACACGCGACATAACAGCCCCTATACCAAACGGCGACACGTCGCATGCCGACTTCACAGGCAAGGACAGGTTGTAGTGTTTGAGCACTGTCTCCGATGTCACCAGCTCCTTGGAAGGCCTGTTCGCATTGCTTGGTCCAATTCCATTTCCATTCTGCCTGAAGTAGTTCGTTCAGTGGATGGAGCACTGTAGACAGGTTAGGCATGAACCGGTGGTAGTAGTTGATGAAGCAGAGGAACGATCTAATTAGCTGTACACCCTGTGGCTAAGGGGCCTCCATGATGGCACATATCTTTTCTTTGCATTTATGCAATCGATAATACATGGTTTGAAAAACTCACACTTGTCACGTCTGGCCCGGAGTCTGTAGTCTTGAAGTCTCATTAGGATCTTATGGAGGTTCTCCAGGTGTTCGTTGACCCAAGTCACAATTATATAATCTAATTAACACTGTGTACCTGGAATCCCCTGCAACACCTAATCCATAGCACACTGCCAGATAGCCGGGGCCGAGGCCACTCCGAAGACCAACCTAAACCAGGCCTTTCAGAGTATTGATTGTAAGGAAGATCTTCGAGTTTTCTTCTATCTCCATCTGTAGATAGGCCTCAGCCAAGTCCACCTTGGTGAACCGCTTCCCACCAGCCAGCATTTTGCAAAAATGTCCTCAATCCTGGGTAATGGATATTGTTCTGCTTTTAGCACAGGATTGATTGAGATTTTGAAGTCCCCACACACCCTCACTTCCCCTGACTTCTTCGCTACTGGGACAATGGGTGTGGCCCATGGGCTCCAGTCAACCTTGGACAAGAATCTGTCAGCCTCCAGGTGGTCCAGCTCCACTTCCACCCTCTGTCGTACAAAACTGGGCGTGCTTTGTGGAAATGTGGGATGGCCCCATCTTGAAGAACCATTTTCCATGTATGTTTTTTTAATGTCCTGATTCCGTCTTGGAATACAGGTGCAGCAGCCACCAAGACTCTCTCCAATTTGACCTCTGTGGACTTGTCGGTGGTGTTTGGCGCCACCTGCAGGCTTTTAATGGACTGCCAATCGAGCTGTAGCTTCCTCATCCAGTCTTGGCCCCACAGTGCTGGTCCTCCTCTTTTTACGATGTATAAGTCCAATGTGCATTGTTGGCCGTTGTGTTGTACATCCACCGGCAATACTTGATTTTCTCTCCAGTACATCTTTAGAAGAACAGATGATGAGTTCAGCTTCTGGTCTCGAAAGTACTGCACAAAGTCACTGTGTGCCATCACTGACACTTCAGAGCCAGTGTCCAGTTGCATCTTCACTTGCCATTCATTGTCTCATGGCAAAAGGCCATATGTTTTTCCCCCATTGCACTTAGCAACACGGCAACATGTTTATCCGCTGCAATATCATTTGCCACAAAATACTGGGAAATGTGTTCAGTGTACTTGACCCAGTCATCCATCGTGCTGTCAGAGGGGTCAATAGATCCAACTCTAGCCATCTTGCTGCACTGTGTACGCACTCTTATCAGAATCACTACTGTCTGTTTCAATTCGCCGGGTCCACACAGCTTGGACTTTACTGCGTAACAACAACGTACAGCATGACTTGCCCTATCAAAGCGCCAAAGGCAGACAATACACAACATACTCAGACCATACAGAACAATGTCCGGCCAACCAATGGCTATACTAGCCATGGAGTCCTACAAACCAACAAGGCCAGGTAGGACTCCTTCAACTTGAAGGCATTCCTTACTTCCGACCTTGCGGCCGCAATGACATTGGAGGTAGTGAACATGGTCCACTCGGACTCCATGTCTCCAACCACCCATGAGATCTGGAAGAAGTTCTTCCGGAGGTGGGAGTTAAAAACTAACAGAGGGATCAGACGGATGCCAGACGTTCCTAACAGACCGTCACGATACGTTTGGGTCTGCCAGATCTGACCAGCTTCCTCCCCTACCAGTGGATCCAACTCACCACCAGGTGACTACAAAGTCGATCATCGACCTTTGGCGTAGGGTGTCCTGGTGCCATATACACTTTTGGACACCTAAACATGGTGTTTGTTATGGACAAACCAATGGGCGAGGAACGCCTTTCCCTATGGTCCTCATGGTAATACCACTCCCCTTGTGGCTGGGGGCGACTGCAAAAGACACCTGGTACACAGTGTTTCAACGACCTCTTTGACCTTCCCTAGCACTGCTTAAAAGCCTGGTTTCAAAGAGTTTTCTTTTTCAAAAATATGCTATGACCCATGTGACAACACTGGGCTGGGTGACATATTTTTAACCACACTGGTTTTTATATATCGGCACTAAAAAGTGGAAGCCATTTCAGTGTATTGACTGGCGGCTCTGGAGTTCTGTGGAGGCCTTTTTGCCCTTATAAGGAACAGGCTTTGTAGGAGGAGATTGAGCAGCCATGTTCATTTTCAGAGACTACTCGGGACCATTGAATGGGGCTGAGTAGGTAATCATCTATCTCTAATTATTACATCTATGGGACAAACTAACTAGCACAGAAGTCCAATAACAAAACACCACTCCTGTTCACATCCTGGAGGCCATTCCTCCCAATAACCCCTGTCCAGGTCTCACTATGTGCGTTGAAGTCCCAGTAGAACAAGGGAGACTCCAGTCGGAGCACCGTCTAGTTTGCACCGATGTTGGGCTCGTAGGCCAAGACAATGGTAAGACACCTGTCCCCGACACAAAGGCGTAGGGATGTGAAAAATCGTTCACCGAGTTAAACTCCAACACATGGCAGCTAAGCTAGGGGGCTATAAGCAAGCCCACACCAGCCAGCAACCTCTCCCCATGGGTAACCCCAGAGAAGAGGAGCTTCCAGCCACTCTGCACGACGGGTTACAGAGCCCGACTATATCTAGCCGGTACCTCTCAACCTCCTGCACGCTTTATTGTAATGCATAATCTCCCCTGATTGAGTAATCAACAATGCAACACGTACCCCTCACCCCATGCCACAAAGGGAAATAACACTATCTGTGCACTGAACTCTGGCCTTTAGTTCAGTTTGTTTATTTTTGTTTCAGTAACACAAAATATAAGTTTTACAAATTACAAAGAAACAATCCATGTGAGACCAAAACAAGCAGAAGCAAAAGCTTGTTTGCCTAAATTAACTTTTTAACTCAATATAAGTTACCTTACATTATACAATTGAAACAAATATACAACATATAGCCTTCATAAGGAGAACAAATTCATTAGTTTACATAGCTCTCAAAAATAGACCATCTCTAACATTAATAATCACCAGTATTCATTCCATAAAATATTTAAAAAGTCATAAATGAGCTGATGGGAGAGTGATCTGATTGGCAGAAAAAAAATGAAAATTCCACTTAGATGATTTGGCTTTAATTATGTTTTTATGTATATATTATTTCAGCAGTTATATTTAAATAATTATTTACCCATTTACTAATTTATCAATCTTTTTTTGTGTGGCAGATTTAGTTCTCCATAGAATAGGTTTATGAAAATGAAAAGGCAGCAGCCTAGAAGCTGTTGCCTTACCACATATGCAACTTTGTATTAATTTAAAATGTGTTTATTGCAAAATAACATTTTCTCAGTTTGGTAAAACTGTACAAACTTACAAGAGCTAACTTACATCAATAGAACACATTAGATATTTACATAATGTATATTTGTACAAAATATAATGAAAAAAAGCAAAAACAATTTAACATTATAAACAACTGTTAGTTAAACAAGAATTAAAGTCACAAGTAAACGAATATTAAAAGTGCATTAACACTTTTAACAGTGCATTGTTGCATACAAAACACAAATTGTCACAATTGTCTCATGAAGAATCATGCTCAATATTTTACAATTGTTGACAGTGGAACTCCAGACTCCTGATGTTGAGTAAAAATCCCATTGAAAAACTCAAAATTTAAGAGTTTAAATAATTGCATCTTATCAGTTATGTGGGAACTTGTGGACATATAACACACAATTTTAAATTGAAGATTTATCCAAAACTTTATAAACCAAAAAAAAAAAAGGATTTCACAATATTTTTTTTAAGTACTTGTCAGTAGTTAGCAGTACAGAGCTAATTGGCTAATTGATTTTCTATGAGATTTTTACTTACAGTTTTGGGAAGAGCCTGGAAGAGGGCTGCACTGTTTAGCTCCATTATATTTTTCATGTAAAGTTGATGATTTTATGGAGTGAGTCCATCAGGAACGAGTTGACGGTCATTGTCACTATCCCATTCTTCTCAAATCCTTTGTCCGTTTCTGAATCTGAAAACAAAGCAATTTTACTTAAGAAACTGTGGCGCTTGCTCGTGTTTTGCCGAGTAAATATAGATTAGTA
The DNA here is from genome assembly GCA_021464625.1 of Proterorhinus semilunaris. NCBI lineage: Eukaryota > Metazoa > Chordata > Actinopteri > Gobiiformes > Gobiidae > Proterorhinus > Proterorhinus semilunaris. Next base: position 20,698,351 of record CM038356.1, on the reverse strand, counting down.
TCTCACCAGAGACAAATACAGGATACCGGGCTGATATGTTTTGAACCTGCTGATGGCAAAGGCACTGAAGATAGTTTGGTTGTCCTCTAGACATGAGATCACATTCATGGTAGGGCAAAATGTCTAATAATCCATCTTCTTTGCATTTGTTCAATAGATCCGTTTTCTCCTTGGCATCCGGGCACAACCTGGATAAAAGGGTTACAAAAGACAAAAACAAAATTGTTCAGAACTGTGCTCAACCCCTTTAAGTGGACCACCCTGTTAGAGAATTCTGTAAATGAAATTATCATGAAGTATTACATTTAAGTTTGACTGTTAAATCTGCGTGTTGTAGACAGTCAATTTATTGAGATGGCCTCCATGGGTGAATGGTTACAAGGAAGACCTGTTGTGGTAATCTAAACAGTACGCAAGGAAGCAGTAATAACTTGCTTCACAGTGCCTTCCCCCCAGAGGGAAGAAGGAACAAGGCCAGATGGGTTAATCATTGTTTACCCTTTGATGTGTGTAAGCCAGTGATGTGATGTTGTAAGGAGGTGATGTGGGCGTGCTTATTTTTCAATAAAACCAGAAGGAGAAGAGGGGGAAGGTGGGATTTGAGCAGGAGGACTGACAAAAAGCTGTCGGGAGTTCTCTCTCATTCCCCCGGTACAGAGAAAATGAAAAACCTCATGTCTGTCTTGTTTTTGAGCGTGTCCAGAAGTTGCCAGAGTCAGAGCAACAGAATAATTTCCTGACACACCCCTCAGGATGGGAGCCACCAGTTTTGAAAACAAGTCTTAGGTTTGTACCATCAAAATACTGTTGATACCCACCTTGCATTTTCTTTGAGCCGACGAATGTCCCTATAATGTAACATCCACTTCCACTTGCCTGTTTGAATAAGCCTTTGAAGTATTTCCAAGATATTTTTCATATGACCTAAAATTTCAAAAGGGTACAAAGTGTTCAGATAAACAGAAAAAATTGTAAATCACCAAACTGACGGTTTACTTGCCAGGGCTAAGAGACTCTACAGCTGCTCTGTCAAACATCACAAAACCACCTTTGATGAAGACCTCCTGATATGTTAAATTGACAACATCATCAGGTTCATCAATCCCTGCAAATTGCACAACTGGAGACGTCCGAAGCTGAAGCAAATGTGGCACCTTAAAGAAGACACCGAGACTGAGTATACATTTTCGGGTACTAGCAACATTTGAAATATGGAAATGTCAACAGTTAGCAAACCTTAAAAATATGCTCTGCAATGTCTTCATTTCTAATGATAACCAGTAATGGTGAGGAGCTGCTCTCTCTAAGGAAAAAGTCTGATGGTTGCACAGCAATGTGACCCTCTGCCTCCAAATCATCCTTTGAGGAAAAAAAAGGTGTATATTGGTCTAAAAATATCTGGAGACCAATATCTGGTCAAAATTCATAGCATGCATTTACAGTCTTTACATATATAGTTAATTATAGTACACACCTATATGTTGCTTAAAATATTTTCTTTACTTACCCTGGTTTTGCTAAAGAAGACATCATCTGATGTGACGAAGAGGAAGAATCGGTTCTTGGTTTTGCAGGATTTCTTCACCACCGAATTCAGTCTATTGCGAAAACTGTCATCCATTTCTCTCTTCATTTGACTACAAAAGTCAAAGTAGTTGCAAGAATCTGTCGTTGTATCATCAGAATCCATCTTATGCAAATCTTTAAGTAGAGCTGTGTTCCGATTTCCTGAGCAGATCTTATCCATGATGCTCCTGTACAGTCGTCCACATTCAGCTTTTATTGCAGAGACCCCAGGCTGCTCCAGTTCTCCATGGGGTAGAGACGTTGGAGAACTCTGTAGTGCAACGTCTCTCAATTGTTCCCTGTCAGACATCTCTACTCTAATTTTCTGATCAAAACATGATAATGGTATCTGAATGTCACCAAAATCATCATCTTGTTCCTGAAGATGGGAAAACTGAACAATTATGGGACTTGAGGATGAAAGGATGGATGGGTCACTCTTAACTTGAAGGCATTGATTTTTCCTCTTTAATAGCAGTTTAATTTTATCTAAAAAGATTAGACATTCCTGATCCATTGATGCCTGAGTTGGGTCATCTTGCAAACATCGCTGTGAAACCTTTTCCAGAAAAGACGGTTCCTTTCTTTTGGTATTGGTAACTGTACAACTCAGTGAGCCTTCAGTTCCAAGACTGTCATCTATAATTTTATTAGTTTTGCTATCTACAAATGACTTTGTGCAGTTCAAAAGGTCATTGTCAGTGTATAGATTTTTTGCTATGCCAGTTTTATCTCTTGCATGGGTATCACGCTCAGTCACGGGCTCCGAAGTGATTGCCTGTGTGGGTATAATAGAAGATACAGCTTCTGTGCATTGTAGATTTTGAACATCTTGCTGGACAGGTCGTGCAGGTTTACTGGGGACAAAATTATCAGCACAGTCCTCATTTTGATGGGCTTCAAAAACAGGGCCACGGCAAACAAAACTTCCCCGTTTTGTCCTTTTTATAGAAAACTTAATAGGCTTAGACCGAGTGACCGAATCACAATCCAAGTGTGCCATTTGTTTGAAAGTAATCATTTGTCCTTTGTCAGGACACGGACTTGTGGAGCATAATGATAAGTTTGATTTAGGCCTTTCACTGCTTGCCACTTTAGGTAAATTGACAGGGACAGTAAGGAGAGGGGTTAAACCATTTTCCTTGGGTTTCTGCACACTTTCTAATACATCATTGGAAGGTGACGAATACGGTTTAGATTCAGGATGACAAGAATCACTCATATGGGATTCCATCTTCATATCTGTGGAATCATGAATTAGAGCTGCACTCTCTTTATTTAAAATATTAGAAATATCAGGGGTATGTGTACCGTTTAACAAAAACTGATTTGATTTGTACTGTAAGGTGCACAGAAACTCATCCAAGCATTGTAAAGTCCTGAGAGTCCGTAACTCAACGTCAGACTGAGCGCCAACTTTAGTCATTGCATCACAATTAATAGTTAAAGGTGCTCCTTCAACAGAAGCCTCATCCAGCACAGGGGTAGAGCTTCTTTTTGCTTTCTTTTCAGCACCATCAGGGGGAACCTTTTCCAAACAATTTCCACTGCATTTAAGATTTGACTGAGTTGTTGTGATTATATACGGTTGTTCATCAATAGTTGGGGTAGGACATCTGTCATCTGACTCACCATCTCCGATATCAAAGGGATTGTTGAAATCACTCTCAGCAACACTATTTCTTACGTGGTCACTGGGTTGATTGTGATTTGTGCTGTCTGCGCAAGTAGGTAGCGTTGCAGTGATTTTAGTGCAAGCAGATGAAGAGTCTGATGTCGCAATCTCCATATCTTCAACAGCTTTCTTCTCATCCATCTCATTTGAAGTCTTTCCTTTTAACATGTTCTCAAAGGATGTACTCATTCCAAGTAAAGGAATTGTAACACTTCCGGAGTCGTTTTCAATTTCATCAGCTGAACTATTATTTGTCTTTGTTTCATTAATTAAAGAGGCTTCAACTGTTTTCACACTCTCATCTTGAGACAAACTGCAATCCATAGCGTTTTCAACCAAGGTATCCTGATTTGTAAACTCGGACGGACAACCCATGGTCATGCATTGCCCTGCTGGTTCATCTTTCTCCTTGATATTAGACACACTGACAGAGTCTGTTATGGAAGTGCATTTCCTATTCTCTGCATCTACTAATGGAGGTAAAACAACAGTATTGAAAGATTTTTGTTCACTTCTACTTTCAGTACAAGTTTCTGTAACTATTGAAGTAGTAAAAGCTTTGGGGAAGGCAAAAACATGCTGCCGTCGAACGACACTTTGATTAAACAAACTATTTTTATGACAAGAACTTGTATTCAACTGTAGAGTTTGGCAGGGGATGGTCTCACATTCTGTTGGTTGTTGGGATTTGGATGCATCTATGGTGGTGTCCTTTTGCAAGAGTTTTTTCAAAAGGTTACAACTTCCAACTTCTTTATCAATCGGAGATGTGGACGAGCTTTTACGCTGGTTCATTGAAGCAAGTTTTTCCAAATATGCTTTGTTTACTTCAAAGAGATGTTTGCTTGTGATCATGTCTCCATTTCCAGGATTTCGGTCAGTTGACAAGTTCAAGTCAGGCAAATTTTCCTTTACTTGGTGCTTATTTTTAATTTCTCGAGATTTATTTCTATGTAGAACAGATGATATATGTGCATCCTTTTGAAGTCTTTTGCGGCCAACACGTTTTCTAATGGGGGATTCTGTAAGTTTGGGGAAGTGAACTGGAGCATTCTCGGTCTGGTGGTCATTAGGCTCAGCTGTATGCAATACAGAGGTTTGGACGTTGTTGGTCCAAATGTTTGTATTTGGAGTCCCGTCCCATACAGGAATGAAGAGCTGATGGTTCAGTTCAGATGAGCCATTATTCTCATTTACAGGGACACCAACATATTTCAATGGTGTAGCATTTCCTGCAGTATGGATTGAATTCCAGTACCACTGTGTAAAACAACAAAACAAAAGAACACTTATCAGTAAATAGCTACAGCAAATGCGTGTGGTTTAAATCGCAATAATGAATATGTTAAATCATATTTGCAAATAGTATAACAAATGTATCAAACCTGAACAGGAAGGGTGGCCTGCAGTCCTTGTGGATTTATTGTACTCAGTGATGGTGCTTGTGCCTTTTCTTTCAGCTCTGGATTTTGATCTGCACTCTCCACATTAGACGGTCTCTGAGACAAGTTCAAAACAACTGGTTCTTTGTCTACAACACTGTTTTTGGGTTTGCTAAGATCTAGAATTATTGGTTCAAGCGTGTCTGCTTCATTCGGCAAAGAGCAGTGCGGAATGGTTTCTGTAACATACTGCTCGGGTCTCTCTTCACTTGCAAAATGGCAGCTTAAAAATGTTTCTGAGACACTTTGCTCATGTCCCTTTACAATGGACGCATCCACTGCATCTAAAACAGCGTCTTCTGAAAATACCAGTGTCATATCTGGATCAAGATGAAAGAACCTAGCTGTCGACCGACTGTAAAACAGACCAATCCACATGTGAACGATGAGTTGTACTTCTTCAGTGGTGTCTTGAATAGAATAATCCCAGGGGCTATAAAAGTACAAACAAAGCCACACGTAAGTGTAATTTGACCACACAATTTCTACAGTAAAGTAATATAGAAAATCAGCAAGAAGAACACATACCCATGTAAGGCTCTGACAATAGTTTTCTCCTTTGGATCAACTGCGAATCGACTGTCCAGATTCAAGTCGTACAATCCTTCCCAATGTCTTGTGACTTGAACAGATTTTTCCTTGTTCACAATGGTGCGTAACAAGCAAAACTTTCTTCTATACCAGCTTTTTTGGGGGTCTCCAGGATCCCTTCGTTTCCATTCAGCTATTTCCTCTGGACTGAAAATAGGATGTATTGTTTGTGCCCCTTCCCACTGTCTCTTAGTATGCAGCAGTCTGGAGGAACCATTTAAAGGTGAAACCTGGAAAGGTGCTGGCAATGCCAACAGCAAAGAAGGAGATGAGGGCAATGAGTAAGCATGTTCTTGACATATCACATCAACCAATTCACTGCCTCCAAAATAGTCTGGTGATGGAGTTTCAGGTGGCTGAATGGGTTTAGAGGCAGGGTGCCTAAGCAAAGCATGAAGAACAGACTGTTGCTCAGGGTTGGAAACATCTTTTGTAATCTCACACTTCTTCAAACTCGACCCAAATTCTTGCAAACACGCTTCCATTGGATGCGGTGAAACCTGTTCTTTATTGGAACTAAGGGCCAAGTCAGCAAGTAAATTCAAAGCCTCTGAAGATGTGTCTGTTTTTTCCTTAACAGTCTTCTTGACTGAAATATCCCTAGAACACCCATCGTATTGTTTTTCAGCATAACAAGTTGGGCTTTGAAAATGCAACCACCCTGTGAAAACAAAACAAAGAAGACAAAGAGAAGTATGAAAATGTAAAGTACCACATTTAAAGCTTATGAAACACATTCAATTGTTTGTCAACATGCAAATAGAGCAAGAGTTTTGAATGCAAGACAATGCTACGCCACCATAGAGAGTGAAAGACGACTATTTCAGAAGAAAATGGCAAACACTGCAAGCACAGTTGTTTTGAGTGAGAGCATTAGTAATTTAAATAAGAGAATTTCTAAAATAGTACTTACATTTCTCTTTGACTTGCTCTGCAGATACTCTTTGATTCTTCTTAAGCATTTTAAGTCTTGACCCCAATGCTTTCGGTGAAGACTGAGCCTGCTGCTTACAAGAAGGATGTTCTTTGGGTAAAACCATTTCTTTTTCCATAGGCAGGTCACTTCCTTGCACACAATTAATATCCAAAGTCCCTTTAGGAGTCAAACCCAGGGCATGTGCGAAAATAGGGTCAACTGAAGGTAAGTTAGCAAGATTTTGGTTATCCACATCCGTCTCCTTGGCATGTATGTCATTGCTGCTCTTCTCAGGTGTTAAGTCTCTGCTGGCCCTTTTTGGACTAGGTTCCTTGTCCAGGTCATCCTTTACACCAATTCTGAGAACATCAGCATTTTTTCTCTTTTTGAGAATAACAGACTTTAATCCTTTCAGCATCTCTTCACCTTTTGATTTTTCTGCAATGGGATTATCCTTTTTGTGGTTCTCTTTGTGCTCTTCTAAAAGATGGTTTGCACTACTAGTACCCACACATGTGTCTACATTTATACAACGGCCATCCTCAGTGGGCTTTAGTGTCTTTTTATCATCACCAGTTTCTTGCTTATTCTTTGAAACATTAGAGACATCACTAAGGGCATCAGCAATTATTTCTTTGGGGTGCAGTTCTTCTTTGGTAAGTCGTAATTTCTCTTGTAACGATTCTATTTGTTCAGGATCAACAGAGCCAAAAGGGATAAATATTCTCCCACAGGTACTAATAACTGGCTTTAGACCCCATCGTTCAGACTTCTTTCTAAGAGTGCAAGTCTCCAGTTCCTTTAAGAGTGCATTATCAGTAAGACAGGCGTCTACTGCTAGCTCTAAAACTTGTGAGGTTTTTGAGGAGGATTTATCTTTTTCTTGTTTATGTCCTTGGGTTTCAGAAGTGTCCAAGTGTTTTTCTAATTCTTGTGTGGTCAAATGGTCCATACACAATGATTCATCTTTTCCTAGTAAAGTTTTGACTATTTGTAAACTAGGGCTTTGAGCAGATTCCAAGTTATGTCCAAGAGGTAGCATATCCGAGTCTGCTACCAGGTTACTGTCATCTGAGCAGTTCAATGTAATTTTGCTTTGTACAATTTCACTCAAGGAGTTCAACGTGACCGTTTGTAATTCTGCGGTCACAGAAAGTTTACCATGCTTTATCAAATCCAGCCCCTCCTCACCAACAGTTTGAGCTGCCGAAGTGATACAGACAATCAACTCCTCCGAAGGTTCAGTTCTCAAAGGTGACTTTGACGTTTCTACACAATTATCTTTTCCAGAAGGTATCGAGTTTGAAGTCTCAGAGATTGCCCCTTGAGTCTGAGCATTCGGTACCATCTGAGACATAGTGGAGACCTGCTGTGAAGTGTCCTGTGGGAGCTCAACAGTTGTTGTACATTCCTGGTCTGGTATGTTCTCTGATCCAGTGCTAACCACATTTGTTGATGGTTCTTCTGGAGATGACAAACAAATATAAATATCATCCTCAAGATCCTCTCGTCGCACTTCTTGTCCAGCTACAAAGATTTCATAAGCTTTGGAAACAGGCAGTTGAAAAGAGTTTGCGTTGTTCAAGTACAACTTGAGACACTGCCACTGCTTGTCCGTCCACTCGGGAGTTGAATACAAGTGCCCATGGGTATCAAGCACATCATACTGATCAGGGAAGATGCCGACATCCCGAAAGGGACTTGTAGGGAGGTCCGGACTGATCAGTGTGGCATAACTCTGCATATAATGGACAAATTTTTCAGAGAGATCTTCATTTGTGTTGAGGCTTGTTTTCTCAATTTCCCCCTCTGCGTATGTAAGCAATGGCAGGACACATAGGGCATCAGATGGAAGGCTCCGCTTCATTTGGTCACATTTCGTGACTGAAAAAAAAAAAAAAAAAAACATGACATAATATAGATTTTCTGTATGTAACTTTAGGATGTGAACACGCTTTCAAACATTAACACTTTACCTTTCTGTATTGCTTGGAACTCTGGAAACACAAACACACCTTGCAGAACTTTATCGGTGTTCATTCCATTATCTGAAAAATCACAAGGGGAGAAGTTGATTGTCTGCATAACTAATATTTTGTATCAACATTTTAAGTGTTTGTTCCTACCATTATCACGGCAGATAAAATGGGATCCGTGAATGAGGACAAGAAAACTCCCATCACTTAATGAAATGATAAGTGCCTTAGAATAAAAAATAAAAAAAACAAATGAAGCAAAAACAATATTCAACACCAAAGAAATATCAAATCCACGATCATAAAACTCACAACATCCTTTTCTTTTATCTCTTGTAAAAGATGTGACAATTTCTCCTTTTCTTCCAAGCTCAAAGCAACAATTTCACACAAACTGCAGACTAGGTCCTCTTGTAGCGCTACAATTGTTAAAAAAAATAGGTATTTTTTAAAAGAATTTCTCATTTATTCATTTATCTAAAATTTGTACAGTACCTTTTCCGTTTAGAGTTGTGTCAAATGTGGCTTTTGGTAGCAGTTTTCTGAGGTTTGACATAGAAATGGCTTGCTGAACTTTAATTATTGGTGGCCTAAAATTGCAGAATGTATGCCAGATTAGCATATGTAATACATTGAAACGTTGTTGGTTAGTCTGACTCTGCAATAACTTACAGTTTTGCCCGGGTTAAGGCGCCTGCCGTTGATCTGATCTCAATATTGAATATCTGGGAGCCTATTTGAAGTGTCCCCATCCAGGGAGAATATGGACAAGCTAGAAAAATAAACTACACATGAGTTGCGCGATATAAATAACTAATAATTGTGTATTCATTAATCGGAATTAAAACCTTTATTTAAAAACAATTGAATTTGCATTTTGTACTTACCAACTTTTTTCTCTTTACTGCAAAGAGAAAACAAATTAAAGATAAACGACAAACAAAACCTAAATATTCAAATTCTGAAAAAAAAAAAAAAAATGTTTGGAGGTGATTCTCAACATACCTATTCCCCTGTTGAGTTTCTTTGGTGTCGGTATACGAAAATGCTACAATCGCATATGGACAAGCAAGGCTGGGAGATTGGGCAGTGCTCCCATTGTCAAGCAGCTCATATAAGAAATACTGTGGGGAGGCATACGCATTTAGCACATTGAACAACATTTCATTATGTTTATACAGTAAATATGTATTAGGCAATAATTATAACTATGTTTCACACAGAGTTGAAAAATGGGAGACCATTTGGTAACACCAGGAAGCCTAGCGAATAGTAGTGAGTGAGTGAGTGGTTGGTGGTGGTCGGAGGGGCCGATGGCGCCGACTGGTTGTCTCGCTTCAGTTGTTGTGGCAGCGCCACAATAACTGAACTATCTCACCACCCCTCCTTCCAATAATCTCCACCTGGTGCTGAAGGTGGAGATGATTGCTGCCTCCATATGTGGTCTTGGAGTCAAAGTGCCCAAAGTGGTATCAGCCTCATATACTTGGTAGCCTTTCTTGAAGGATGTAAGAGTGAAGAGCAGGTAGTGAAATTGGGCAAATAATCAGAGAAGGGACTTAAACCAACAACGCGGAGGATGGAGCAATGTGTAGCACTCGACTATCAGCTGCACACTGTGGTCCCCATTTCTTGTATGGATAACTTCGGCAATGTTTTAATTTTGTATCCAATAAAATCCACTTTATTTGTATAGCACATTGAAACAACAAAAACGTTTCCAATGTGCTGCACATAAGATCATAAAAACAAAACAGATGCAGTACTATTTAGCGCTACCACTAAAAATAAAAGAATACAGGAAAACCTGCATAAAACAATAAACAGTACGTATAAAATATATAAAACAATAAAATAAATAAACAAGTAGATAAAAACAAACAAGATAAAATAAATAAAAGACACAGGGGACCACACAACTCACGCGGTGTTAAAAGCCTGAGAATAAAAGTGGGTCTTAAGACGAGATTTAAAACACTCCACTGTGGGAGCCGTACGGACGTGGAGAGGCAGAGCGTTCCACAGCTTTGGGCCGACAACGGAGAACGCTCTGTCCCTTCTGATTTTATGGTTCGTCTTAGGAACCACGAGCCCTCAGACCTCAGAGCGCGCCAGGGTGTAGACTTGGAAGACGTCCTGTGATGTACTGAGGGGTCAGTCCAGTCAAAGCTTTAAATATAAACAATACCATTTCAAACTCAATCCTAATACTTGCAGGTAGCCAGTGCAAAGAAGCTAAAATGGGTTGATGGGTTTGCGTTTTCTGGCTCCTGTTAAAAGTCGTGCTGCTAAGTTCTGGACTAACTGCAATCTGGGAAGTGCTTTGTTGCCGATGACTGAATAAAGAGAATTGCTGTAGTCCAGACGAGGAGAAATGCAAAGCATGCACGACCTTTTTATTAAAGGTGCTTTAATTTACAGTATCTTATAATCTTTGTTACATACATTTGCCTATTTGCGGTATTTTCCTGGTTAGCATAGCTTGAGTTTGTTTTCTCCAGTGTGAGCCTTGCGGTCATGTGACCAGCTGCTTTGAGAGGGGTCTGACTGTAGACCACGTGACCCACTGCCTCAGTTTTGTCCCACTGCCTTAGTTTTGTCCCTACGTCACTGCCTCCATTTTGTCCCCACGTGTGTGACTGTATTTACTCCAGATTCCAGACTTCTCTCTGCTAACAGCACTGAGCTACTGAAGTTAACCCTAATGCTGAAGTTAACCCTAACCCTAAGTTCTACCTGTTGAAAAGCAGAGCGAAGTCTGTCCCTACGTTTTTGTCCCCACTAAAAACATAGGGACAAAACTGAGGCAGTGGGTCACGTGGTACGTCCGCAGTCAGACGTCTGCTTTTAACCCGTCCTCGCTCTAATAAAAAACCCGAGGGGACAGGGCGTTAGCGGTCGCAGGACCCAAACTTTGGAACTAGCTCCCTTTTGAGCATTCGATCAGCCTCATCCATTGAGTTTTAAGTCACTCTTAAAACGCACCTTTATGTGATGGCTTTCAACACGAGCCGAGTTGACCATTCCACATTGTTGCTCAAATATTTTTTTTGCTTATTTATGTACCTTGTACTGTATATATTTTTGTCTCTCGTTTGAAACCTGTACAGCACTTTGGGCAGTGTCGACTGTATTTTAAATGTGCTATATAAATAAACTTTTACCTTGATCTGAAAGATAAGAAAGAAGTCTGATTACTACCTATATCTGATTATGTTTCTAACATGCCACTACAATAATCTGAGAACTCAAGAAATCAGATCATGAACTTATTTTCGGTCTGCATGTAAGAAGCCCCTTATGAGAGACCAACAGGCCCGGTTAGAATCGTGAGGCCGTCCTCCCGTGGACCCACCACCTGCAGGAGGAGCCAGAGGGGCTGGTGCAATGTGATTTGGGCAGCTCCAACGGCTGCCCCCACGACCCGGCAACGGACAAGTGGAAGAAGATGGATGGATGGATGTAAACATAGCCAATGACAATCTAATGACACTGAGTAATTAGAATCTATCCAACACCAACTAAGAACCAGATTATCAAGGTGTTTTTGGTTAACGTAAGGAATCCCATTCTCTCTCATTGATGTATGCTTCTGAACAAAATGGTCTTAAGTAGTCATTTGAATTTTATTCTGGGAAATAAAGATAGTGATCACTTAATAAAACTGTACTAGTTGTACCTGTGTCCTTTCAAAGGCCAGAAATGAACTTGTTTTTGATGAAACCGACGGCAACTGTTCAGACACGTGGCAGTCAAACCCCACTGTGGGCTCAGTCAAGTTTTGTGTGTAGTTTTCCGAAACCTTTTTCACTCTCCCCTGTGGAGAAGTATAGGGTTAAATTGAGTGAAACCAAGCAAAAAACTAACAAGGTCAATTAATTCTTACCTGTGTTAGCCGTAAGATAGCAATATACCCGGACTTGCCATGATACCAGCGATTCAGATCCAAACAGTCAGAGTACATAGACAGATACACACCTATACAAAGAATAAAACTGGCATTATGACACTAAACATATGTTTTTTCACATTCAAGCAAAAATAAAAGTTAGAATAGTAAAAAACAAAGCTATTAATAAAACAGTTAAGTAGTACACAAATGACTTAAGATCTCTATGCTGCTAATGAAAATACACCAGTGAACATGAGGTTGGGCTGGTACTGAATCCAAAACTGGTTTGGTAGGTTGGTGTGGCAGTTCAGCAGTGTGCCAGACAGTGTCCAAAGGGATTTGTCAATTGAAATGTTAGAGGTAGATTGACATTATCAACATATGACAAAGAAATTTCCCTTGTGGAACAACAGCAAGTCCAAGTCTAATATAAGGAACACTTATAAAATATAATAAGACATAATGTCATTTTTGTTTTATTGCTATACAAAGACAAGTGAAGTAGGTAGAATGTTAAAAATGTGCAACAGTTAAAGTACATATTATTGATATTATTTCACTATTTACACAATGTAATACATGATGTATTAAATGTAACAGATATGCATTTCTCTGATAAATAATCTAGGGAAATAATTCATACTAACAGTAGCCTACGGACGTAGGGATAGGCAAGTTTGCTTGGCGGCTGGTTAATTTTCTTCCTAGTGACAAATCAGGGACTGAACCTCCCAATCATTTTCCAACGTGCACCACTTTCTGAAAATGTGTTTGTTGTGTATCATTTATATGACCCATCAGATTTACCATATTTTCAGAGTACCTAAACAGGAATTTGAATTTCTGATTGTTTCATCTTATCATACTGGATGACCAGGTTTTGCCCCTGGGCCTGATGTTACTTTCCCCTTAACTAATGACATCCTGTGTGCTGAGCACAGTGGAGTTTAGAATTGCTGCCCCACAAATCGTTTCTCTTTCACTTTTGGACAAGTTTTAAGTCAAACATATACCAGGTTTCACTTTCATAAACCAGAGCAGCAGCCGCAGCAGACACATATTGGGCTAACTCAGATCTATTTGCATCAAATGGACTTTGCAGTTCAGGTAAATACTCATCCACTTCAAATGTCTGTTAGTTAATGGATAATTCATCCACCGTACATATTGCCTGTTGAAATGTGTAAATATTTTACCCTTAGTAGGATCTCCCAGAGTTGTACATGTCCCATTTCCAGTGAGCACACCCGTTTCGCCAATTGATTTTGCCTTAAAAAATATATGTAGATGTATAATAACTGTGACTGGTCAGATTAGTTACAACATGCATTTTAAGGTGTGGCAAGATTTCCCATTTCCCTGTACCTTGCAGAGTTCATCAAACAATAAAAACCCGAAGGTCTCCTTCAAATCTTCGTCTATATATCCTTGTTCTCTCCTTTTTTCTCGACAGGTATTGTACTAAAATATACATAAAACATGATTAAATTTCCATATTAAAAAAAGGAAAAAAAAAATCTAAATTAATCAGAAATCAGTCTTAACAGTTGTAACACACTAAATAACAATATTTAAATTCTGGTAACAAAAGTTACCGACCTTTTCCTCCAGGACAGAATTCCTTATCAAAAAGGCAGCCGTGTATTTGAAGGAGTGTTTCGATTCCTCAAACAAATACGCACTTTGAAGCTGAGCCAAAATGCTGGTGAGAAAGTCGCCAGAACTCACAGGAACAGATATAAAATGACCTGAAAGTACAAATAAGTGCAAAAACGATAAGTAACAACCAGCAGCAGGACATGCGAGCCCGTCCTGGCGGATCCACACAAAGTCATAAGCCTGTTTTCACTTTCAGCTTGTCGCTAAAAAGTTGAGCTGTAAGAACGGAACTGTTTGTCCTACCAACAGCGGAGACACCTGATTTACCAGTTATTCTGCTTCGTAAACAGACTAAGGGTCCCAAAACAGCACGATCCTCATATTCCTTATTGTATAGCATTACATTCCATTAATAAACAGAAACAGCATAAAAATAGATTAAAACATAACCTGTGCTCGATGAAGCGCCATTGCCACTTTCCATTGCTCAATACTTATGAAACCTGTCCTTCTACTTTTGCCATGGGCGGAAAACAGCTCGCTGTAGCTCTTAACATCGCAACGTATCAAAATATCCTCAGAAAAACGATGTGGAAGTTCACTTTGCGAGTTTCTAGTCCGGTAATAGGACTTTGTACTGGCATGGCAAAACGACAACCAGGAAGTAAAATTTCTCGATCTCGCAAGATACGATTTAACCACAGAATTATCCCCTTTTCGTCTCTACGGGTTGAAATATCCTGGGATAAATACTGGCTAAACACACGATGTTAAACCAAAAGTAACGTGTCGCATGTCCACGGTCGAAAAAGAAACAGAAACCTATCTAGCCCACAGCTTCCATCTTGAAAGAATACACCAACTGTGACGCGGTTGGTGGGGAGCAGGCTAGCCGCTCTTTCCTGTTTTTTTCTGCTGTATCTCTGGGTGAAATCAATGGTTTACTGCGGTAGGAATGCAACGCCTCAGTATTTTCATTTACATGACAGTATACTACGGTAAGAGTAGTATAGCATAGGCGTAGCAGGCAGCCTATATCTAAATCTGCACGTAACCTACGCAGCATTCAAGTTGGACAAGACTCGTTTTTATATGTGTTCGCAAGCAGAGCTCAAATCTGAACATGATCTGATTTCCGAGTTCTCAGATCGTTGAAATTGCATGAGCATAATCTGAGATAGTTGGACTATGGGTAAAGTGGGACAATGGGTAAAATGGGACAGTTAACTTTAATAATTATCATTTTTTAAATCTGTCATATTTTATTACTAAAAAATAAATACAAACACTCCCAATAATTAGAAAGTGCAGGATAGGAAAACAATGGTTCTGTGGATATTACTTAATTTCATATGGCCTGGCAAACCATAATCCATAATAAGCGGATGTATGTCCAATGACACAGCATTTAGGGATTTAGGATATTAAGGTTATAACTTTTTTAAACTGACAGACATGTAGATTTTTGTATTGTATAAGGGAATGCATCTGCAAACACAACATCTCATAATTATCATGTTAAGAGATTTGTGTGTCCCACTTTACCAACGTGCTATTGGTAAAGTGGGACAGCTTCATTTTGGCAAAATGGGATAGTGTATTTTTGTGGAAAATCTTGGGTATTAGGTTTTTATTTACACATCTTCAAATTAAATCAATTCAACAATATATTTATTCTTTTCATTAACTTTTCTGTTGATTACATTTCTGACTGCAGTTTTAACTGTAGCTCTTGTTTACCATGGGCTGTTGATTGCCATTTAGCAACATTTCAACATTTTTGTTATTCTTTGAAGCTTCTAAATTCTTTAATTGTAGCTTTTTATAATATGGGACATATTTCTTTTCATATCTTTAAAACATGTTTGTTCCTACTTAATCAATTAAAGGTGGCCTGAGTTCATAGTTTTTTTGGTATGTCCTTTACATTATTCCTCACTCACATATAAACAAAAATATATCAGATTAACACTTTACAGCATTATTCATCCATTGTTATGTCACACTTGTTTTAAGTTTATACCAAAACTCCTGCTTAGATATTCCACACTATCTCACACTACAGTAATTGTAATGTGTTATTATTAGTCATAACCTCTTAACATATCCATCCATCCATTTTCTTCCATTTGTCCGTTGCCGGGTCGTGGGGACAGCTGTTGGAGCTGCCCAAATCACATAGCACCAGCCTCTTATGGCTCCTCCTGCAGGTGATGGGTCCACAGAAGGACAGCCTCATGGTTCTAACGGGGCCTGTTGGTCTCTGATAAGGGACTTCTGAACCGCTCTTTGTCTGACCCGTCACCTAGGACATGTTTGCCATGGGAGACCCTACCAGGGGCAAAGAGCCCCTGACAACAGAGCTCCCAGGATCATTCGGGCGCTCAAACCCCTCCACCACATTAAGGTGGCGGTTCCAGGAGAGTAAAGATCTATCGACCAACGTGGGGCACGAACCCACAACCCTGAGATTAAGAGTCTCATGCTCTCCCAACTGAGCTAGCTGGGCAACCTCTTAACATAAAACCATAAAAAAAGATGCTACAATAATATGAATGATTTTGAAGAATTAGCATTTTAATAGTGTCCCACCTCAAAAAAGACTTTAGCATTTTATTCCAAAGAAAAAGATTAGGTTGAAACTGAATTTTCACAAAGTGTCCCACTTTACCCATATTCACCCATCATGGGATGATATACTATGTAACTTGACTTTCTCCTGATGTTTCATCTGTGCATAATGCTAACCAGGAAAAGTAGTTTCTGCTACAAAACGATTAAAAACAAAATGAAAATATTAACTTTTTGATATTAATTCATAGAACTTATCCATTGCAAATATCCCAAATTTGTTGAAACATTAACCAGTTAGTACTATTTACTATTTTTCCCCCATAATGCTGTTTTTAGACTTTAGCTCAGCATTCAACACCATAATCCCACAGCAGCTAATACACAAACTGCTCCACCTGGGGATCAACACATCACTGTGCAACTGGTCGCTGGACTTTCTGATGGGGAGACCACAGGCTGTACGTGTCGGCGGAAAGTCCTCCAGAACCATCACATTGAACACGGGAGCTCCCCAAGGCTGTGTGCTGAGCCCCCTCCTGTTCACTCTGCTGACCCATGACTGTGCTCCAAAGTACGACTCAAACCTCTTCATCAAGTTTGCAGACGACACAACAGTGGTGGGTCTCATCAACAACAGAGACGATTCAAACTACAGGAGTGAGGTGAGCAGTTTGGCCATGTGGTGCACACAGAACAACCTCTCTCTAAATGTGGAGAAGACAAAAGAGATTGTTGTGGACTTTCAAAGAGCGCGGGTCCAGCATGTTCCTCTAACAGTCAACGGTGCTGCAGTGGAGAGGGTGACCAGCACTAAGTTCCTGGGTGTCCACATCACAGAGAACCTTTCCTGGACCATGCACACTACATCTCTAGTCAAGAAAAGTAATCAGCGTCTCTACTTCGCAAGTTAAGAAGAGCTAGAGTCCCAGCCTCTGTTATGTGCAACTTCTACAGAGGGACTATAGAGAGCATCCTGACCAGCTCCATCACTGTGTGGCACGGCGCCAGCACTGCCTCCTGCCGAAGGAGCCTCCAGCGCATCGTGAGAGCAGCGGAGAAGATCTGTGGAGCTCCTCTCCCCTCCATTAAGGACATGTACTCCACCCGTCTCACCCGCAAAGCCGTCAGAATCATCAGGGACCCTACGCACCTATCACACAGTCTCTTCAAGGTAATGCCTTCAGGGACGAGACTGTGGAATCTACAGGCCAGGTCGTGTCGACTGAAAAACAGTTTCATACACAAGGCCATCGGGGAGCTGAACTCCCTGCCCTCCCTCCCACCCCTCTTCCCCCACCCCCTGCTCCACAATCAAGGATGAGAGAGAAATACAATTTCTAACCATGTGAATGGTTTGACAAATAAAATATCTTGTATCTTGTAGTACAGTATAATTATTTTACTAGAGAGGTTCAATCACCTCCAGTCAGTTTCAGCTGGTGCTACGGTTGGAACTGATTGAAGGGAGGGGTGAGCAGACAGGTCAACAAATCAGTTGCTCTAAAAATCTTGCCTGGAAACCAGACTCAGACTCACTGCTGTACCAGCAGCTGAGTGTAAACCAATCAGCGAAGGGCAGGGGTCTGCCGTTGATGCGATGTTATTAGCGGTTCTTCGTTAATATTCAGACAGGATTATGAATCACAAAACTCGTCTACAGTCATTGTGTTTTTGGAAGCCTAATTTACCGCCAATTGGAAAAAAGCTCTCTCTCTCTGGTGCGCAATCCGTATTGAGGGGACTTAATGAGTGACGCTGCTCGCGAACAACACGTGACTGCAAATAAACAAATCTGATAATATCTTAACTTTACTGCACAGACGTCAAAGTGCTCCTATGGTGTTATTACGCCTTACAATATAATGCCCCTTTTTATCCACTTCAAAAATCGACGTTTAATTTTGTGTAGCTATACTTGGAAAGCACTCACCACAACTGCTAAAAACCAAGGCAAACAACTCAACTCCTGTTGCCATTCCTTAACAAAAGTCACCTTGTTTGTTTTACAGAGACGACACTCACGGCATAGTGAAATGTTCTACATTTGCAGAAAAGACTATGGACGAAAAGACAACGTTCATTCGTGAAAATCACCTGTGCTTCGGATGCCTAAGAAAGGGCCACGTAACTAAAGAATGCAAAGCGCGCCACTCCTGTGGTAAGTGTAGCCGACACCACCCAACTTGTCTGCACATAGAAAAGGTAAAAGAACCAAAGCAAAAGGAAACTGGGAATGTCTCAGGAGTACACAAAGTCATGGCTCACGTACTAACAAGAAAAACATCCACCACATGAAGCATAGTACCAGTCTTCGTCTCAGCTGCCTCACAGCCTAAAAAGGAAATACTCACCTATGCTTTACTTGACACCCAAAGTGACTCGTCTTTTATTTTAGGAGATTTAGCCTCTGAACTGAATGTTGATTCTAAACCAGTGCAGTTAAAACTAAGTATAATGACCTCTGTCAACACTGTAGTAGCTAGTAAACTCTGCAACTTGCAAGTGCGTGATTTTGACTCCGATACCTACGTCCAAATAGATCAAGCTTACTCTCGAGATTTTATCCCGGTTGACAAGTCCCATATTCCCACCAGAGAAACTGCACTTCAGTGGCCACACCTAAAAACCTTAGCCAATGAAATGAAGCCACTCCAAGATTGTGATGTGGGGTTGTTAATTGGTTATGACTGCCCATCAGCCCTAGCGCCTCTAGAGGTAGTTACTGGAAATGTTAATGAGCCGTTTGTTCAAAGAACTATACTGGGCTGGAGTATCATTGGGTCAGCAAATCCCCACTTAGACAGACAAGGCAATCAGAGCTATGTGCATCGTATCAAAGTGAAAGAAGTACCTACACCGTCAGCTACTGATGTGCTAAAGGTCTTGGAGTCAGACTTTAATGAGAGAAACTATGTGGACAAGTATGTGTCTCAAGATGATGTGCGCTTCATACAACTTCTGAGTGACACAGTAGTGCAAAGGCCAGACGGGCATTAAAAGATGCCCCTCCCTTTCAAGGACAATCTCCCTCCAGACCTCCCAAATAACAAGAGGCTAGCAACCGTCTGACTGCACCACCTTAAGAAAAGGTTAAAGACAAACAGTATCATGAACATTACACAGCCTTCACGAGGGACACTATTTGCAACGGTGATGCAGAACTGGCCCCTCTTTCACCTGAGAATGAGACTGTGTGGTACATCCCACACCACGGGGTGTACCACCCGAAGAAACCCACTAAGTTGCGAGTAGTCTTTGATTGTTCAGCTAAGTTTTGCGGCATCTCATTGAACGATAGACTCCTCACTGACCCTGATATGACTAACTCGATGGTGGGAGTGCTACTGTATGTCGCTTTAGAAGGGAAATAGTGGCCATAATCTGTGACATCCAAAAGATGTTCCACCAGTTCTTTGTCTGTACTGAGATGCGCAACTACTTAAGATTCCTGTGGTTTGAAAACGGTCAGCTGGACACAGAGCCCAAAGAGTACAGAATGGCTGTCCACTTATTCGGTGCTGGCTCCTCGCCTGATTGTGCAAATTTTGGCCTTAAATACCTAGCACAGCAACACAAATCCGACTACCCCAAAGCCACAGCCTTTGGCGAAAAGAACTTCTATGTTGATGATGGGCTAACTAGTGTCCCCTCAGTCAATGAGGCCAAAGAGCTCATTACAGAAGCCCAACAGCTGTGCAAACTAGCAGGTTTACGTCTGCATAAGTTCAACTCAAACCACAGCGACGCTCTTTCCCATCTTGAGTCTTCAGAAAGAGCCGATAACACTGAGCCTCTCAATCTCAAACCTGACTCAACATAAGAAGGACAAGTGCTTGGCATCCAGTGGTCAATCGAAAAGGACACTTTCAGTTTCCATATCAGTGCAAAAGAGCAAACCCCCACTCGTCGAAGCATACTGTCAGCAATCTCATCCCTGTTTGACCCACTCGGCTTTGTAGCTCCCTTTATTCTGAGTGTTAAAAGCATTCTGCAAGAGTTGTGCCGCAGAGGCATAGGGTGGGATGATCCCTGAAAATGTGCGCTTACGGTGCGAGGAGTGGAAAAATGGTTTGCAAACTCTAAAGACAATCACAGTTCCCAGATGTTATCGTCCACCCGATCTAGACAACATTGTGAGAGTAGAGCTGCATCACTTTAGCGACGCCAGAAATGTAGGCTATGGTGCTTGCTCTTACTTAAGGTACAAAAATAACAAAGACAAAGTGCATTGTAGTTTAGTGATTGCTAAAGCAAGAGTTGCACCCACAAAAGTCACTAGCATTCCGCGACTAGAACTCGCAGCTGCAGTCACTGCAGCTAAAATAAGTGTCATGCTAAAGGCAGAACTTGAAATGCACATTGATGATGAGTACTTTTGGACCGACTCCCAGGTAGTCCTCGCGTATACAACGAGGCGGGAAGGTTCCACGTTTTTGTCGCAAATCGTGTCCAGTTAATCAGGCAAACTACTGATCCCAAACAGTGGCATTATGTCGACACGGCACAAAACCCTGCCGATCATGCCTCTAGGGGACTCAGTGCATCAGATCTCTCTTCAACTAGCTGGTTATCAGGCCCAAAGTTTCTGTGGGAGCCAGATATCCCATTCACTCCAAACAAGACAACTAAACTGCTAGTTGGAGATCCAGAAGTAAAAGCTGTAAACATACTCACAACCCATACAACCAAACGAAATGACATTCTAAGTCATCTCACAAGGTTCTCAAGTTGGTCAATGCTTCTCAAAGTAATTGCTAGAATAAAGAGACTAAGGTCAAAACAAATCACACATGTCAATCTTGTCACAGTCGAAGAAAGAAAAGTAGCTGCTGATACAGTAATAAGCCTTTTGCAGCAGCATGCTTTCCCCCAAGAGCTAGAAAGGTTGAAGGTGGGAGAAAACCTTCCCAGTTCAAGTCCCATGTTTCCATTAGATCCCGTATTGGATCAGGGTCTCATCCGTGTTGGAGGTAGGTTAAAGAAATCCACTCTTGGTCAGGAACGCAAACATCCCATTATTCTTCCTAAAGATCATCACATAACAAATCTGATTATGTCCCACTACCACTCCAAAATCTGCCAGGGCAGAAGTCAAATGTTGATGGAGTTGAGAGCAAATGGATTTTGGGTGATTAGTGGAAGTAAGGAAGTGGCAAAGTTGATAAACAAATGTGTGCAATGTCGAAAGCTAAGACGCCCGACTGAAGAACAACGTATATCAGTGCTTCCAACGGAACGAGTTGAAATCTCCGAGCCCTTTGTGTACTGTGGAATGGATTGCTTTGGACCATTCATGACCAAGCAAGGCCGTAAAGAGCACAAACGATACGGACTACTTTATCTCATCACGTGCAGTCCACATAGAAATGCTCGAAGATTTGTCCACAGACTCATTCATTAATGCCTTGAGATGTTTTATCAGTCTAAGAGGAGCTGTAAGTAGGCTCTACTGTGACCAAGGCACAAACTTTATTGGCGCAAAAAATGCCCTCAAAGAGGCTCTCAAACAATGTGACACAAATGCCCTTGAAGTGTTCTTAGCTGACAAACAATGGGAGTTTGTGTTCAATGCCCCATCCGCTAGTCATGCCGGAGGCGTTTGGGAACGCCAGATCCGAACCATGTTCTCAATGCCACGATCGCTCAGGGTTCCGTAAGGTTGGATGACGCTTCCCTCAGAACACTTTTCTATGAGGCAATGTCAATAATTAATGGACGACCACTAAGTGTTGATACAATCAACGATCTAAAGTCACCTGAACCACTCTCTCCAAACCACCTCATACTCATGAAATCCAAAGTCGCTTTACCACCTCCTGGAAAGTTTGTCAAAGAGGATTTGTATGCAAGAAAAAGGTGGCGCAGAGTTCAATATCTCACTGAACAGTTCTGGAGTAGGTGGAAAAGAGAATACCGTTTGAACATTTCCACAAGACAAAAATGGCACGTACCACGTCAAAACCTAAAAGTTAATGACATAGTCATTATTTAAGAAGAGATGCTTCCTAGAAGCCAATGGCAACAAGGCTGAGTAGTAGAAACATCGGAAGATGATGATGGTTTAGTGCGCAGAGTAAAAGTTAAAATAAGGGATCGTAATACACCAAAGAAACAAGGCACGCCTTATAAACCCCAAGTAATTGAGCGGCCAATCCAAAAACTTGTCCTCCTAGAAAGTAACTAAAATAATGATATGCTCACGTCAGACATGTTTTTCGCAAAGTTTTACGTTCTGTTAACGTCCATTTGTAAATCATGTATTTGTTTATTTTGTTTTACATGATTGGTGGGAGTGTAAATGTTCATTAGTTGTCCACTAGAGGGCGCTCGCGCCTAGTTAATTCTTCTTCACAGGAAGTCAAGAGACCTTTCCTCCCATGCGGTCTTGAGCTTGATGGACTGCTGCAGCCACAGCGATGCTGGACCTTTGGTCAAGATTGAAGCATATTTCAAGATAGCTGCCCTGTGGAAAGCGGAGAGAGGTTCGTGTGTGTGGTGGACATTTAAATGTATTATTTTTGTACATTTTACTCCAATTCAATTTCATTTATCCGCATGCGAGCACATGTTAATTAGAATATGTATTTTTACATATATCTTTTCCAATTGTTTTTGTGCTTATTTTATAGTTTTCACGGTGCGTGATGCTGTTAATGGTGCTTGATGTCACTTGGTGCCCTTTTCATGCAACTACAGTAATAAACTGCTGCACCCGTTCGAAGCTCTCCGTCTCATTCATTCCTGGGGCCCGCTACAGTGGAGGACCTTCACAAGGAGTGGACTGAGGCTGGAGTCAGTGCATCAAGAGCCACCACACACAGATGGATCCTGAACATGAGCTTCAAATTCTGTATTCCTCTTGTTAAGCCGCTCCTGAACTACAAACAACGTCAGAAGCGTCTTATGTGGGTTAAAGAAAGAAAGAACTGTCTGTTGCTCAGTGGTCCACAGTTCTCTTTCCTGATGAGAGCAAATGTTTCATCTCATTTGGAAACCAACGTCCCAGAGTCTGCAGGAAGAATGGAGAAGCATACAATCCAAGAT
This sequence comes from Proterorhinus semilunaris, assembly GCA_021464625.1. Classification (NCBI taxonomy): domain Eukaryota; kingdom Metazoa; phylum Chordata; class Actinopteri; order Gobiiformes; family Gobiidae; genus Proterorhinus; species Proterorhinus semilunaris. Next base: position 20,675,076 of record CM038356.1, on the reverse strand, counting down.
GCTTGAAGTCCAGTGTGACGTTTCCACAGTCTGTGATGATTTGGGATGCCATTTTGCTGGTGTTGGTCCACTGTGCTTTATTAAGTCCAGAGTCCGCGTATCCGTCTACCAGGAGATTTTAGAGTACATCATGGTTCCTTCAGCAAACAACCTTCATTTTCCAGCAGGACTTGGCACCGGCCCACACAGCCAAAAGTACCAAAACCTGGTCAAATGACCATCAGACTTCTGTGCTTGATTGGCCAGCAAACCCGCCTGACCTGAACCGCATTGTGAATCTCTGGGGCATTTCCAAAAAAAGTATGAGAGAGACCGAACAATGCAGAAGAGCTGAAGGTTGCTATTGAAGCATTCAGGTCTTCCATAACACCTCAGCAGTGCTACAGGCTGATAGAATCCATGCCACGCCGCAATGAGGCAGTAATTCAAGTAAAAGGGGACCAAACCAAGTACTAAGTACTGTATATGTAAGTCATGATGTGATGCTGATTTTAGCCTATCAACACACATGATAGATACAGCGTAGCGTGATTGTGTCCGTTGCGTCCCATATGTCCCATTGGATGTCCCATCCCCGTTCTGTGGAAGACCTCTTGTATGGTCCCAGTTCCTATAACAATGCACACAAAGGAATCGGCCCACTACAGACCAGTTTGACTTCCCACCTGATGAAGACCATGGAGTGGCTCATCCTCACCCACCTTTGCTCCGATGTGAGCTCCACTCTGGGCCCTCTGCAGTTTGCCTATTGGCTCAACATCTGAGGACGCTGTCATCTACCTGCTGCAACGGGCGCTAACTTACTGGGAGACCACCAGGAGCACTGTAAAGGTGCGTACACACCAAACGCCACCACACCTCCAACTTCCATGTTAACCCTATGTAGATGTGTTTTGACGCGCTTCGAAATGTAAGCAAAGCCGTCCGTGCGTATGAAGCATAGCAAATGCGAGGAAAAATGTGCGTAAAAGCCAGGGAGAACAGCGTGGTACACGAGCAGGGATGCCGTGCCCACTGCTTCATGCACTCAAGTAATCCAATCTACACGTGCGTTCATTTACGCCTTGTTTCCCAATCAGGAATTGGGCTCAAATAGTGCGCACAAGCGTCACCTGTTACCTGCAGCATATGGGACAAGTTGATCATCGCGGTTTGCGCTTGGCTCGAGTTGTATGACATGCCTCTATGGGGCGCCAAATGTAACATGCCTTATTTCGTGGACAGAATGACTTTTGTGTCACGAAATACATATATTCATTACGAAATCACGTTACATCGTAACGCCGTTTGTCCACGGAATACACACATTGGTTTGCATTGTGTCCACGAAACACTGAAGAGAGCACGTCGTTTCGTGGACCAAATTGACTGGTGGCCTTTTGCTTTCGTGGACATAAGGCTGAACACTATTCACTGTCGTACACGAAATAAACTTTCGTCATAAAAGTATTGTGATGTGATACAGAAGGCATTCCGTCCACGGAATAGTAACTTCATAACTTACGAAATGCATTCCGTGACACGTGCTTTCATTCCGTGCACGAAATGCATAATGGTATACATTTCGTGAGTCAGCAGTTTACGAAATGAATTATGTGACATTTCGTAAACATTTCGTAAACATAACATAACTGTTTACTCACTGTTTCGTGAGTCAAAAGTGTATTATGTAAACTGCTGACTCACGAAATGTATTGTTGTAGGTCACAAAACTGATTTCGTGATTCTATAATGCATTTCGTCCACGGAATGACATTATCGTGTCACATAATTCATTTCGTAAACTGCTGACTCACGAAATGTATACCATTATGCATTTCGTGCACGGAATGAAAGCACGTGTCACGGAATGCATTTCGTAAGTTATGAAGTTACTATTCCGTGGACGGAATGCCTTCTGTATCACATCACAATACTTTTATGACGAAAGTTTATTTCGTGTACGACAGTGAATAGTGCATTCAGCCTTATGTCCACGAAAGCAAAAGGCCACCAGTCAATTGTGTCCACGAAACGACGTGCTCTCTTCAGTGTTTCGTGGACACAATGCAAACCAATGTGTGCATTCCGTGGACAAACGGCGTTACGATGTAACGTGATTTCGTAATGAATATATGTATTTCGTGACACAAAAGTCATTCTGTCCACGAAATAAGGCATGTTACATTTGGCGCCCCATATGCCTCCTAATTACGACGCTTGCAAAACTTCATGCGCCAGCAACAGGCGTTTCTCGCGAGTGTGAAGCGACAATGTTTGGCGTCCAACGAGAGGCGGATGGGGCGTGGACGTTTGGTCTGTACGCACCTTGAGAGTCATGTTGGCTCTCCATGACTTCTTCAGCCTTTTCAACACCATCCGACTGGCGCTGTTGTAGCTAAACTATACTTTTTACATACGTTATTTTAATTGAATTCAAATAACATAGCTATCGAAAAAAGTACCGTTAAGGACCCGGCACTGAAAAGCATCGTTAAAGTAGTGGTATCGAAAAAATAAAAATTCAGAAAAAATTCAGAAAAAATGAACATAACATTTCAAATAGGTGTCTTAACAGGCAAAAATTTGTCATTGTTATAATCATTGCCCTCTCGTATTATTGTAACGAAATCACCTCTTTTATATATTCTTTTATTTTGATTTTTTATATACAAGCTTAGCAACTTACAATAATCATACAGGCAGTATAGGCCCTGTTGCTTGCACCCAGAATGGGATAATGTTATGTGCGGTTGAGCCTGTATTCACTATGTACTGTATGTACTGTATGTACTGTAATCACTATGTACACATTAAATCCTTGTGTGTCCACTCTGCTACACACATGGGACTTGCATGGAAAGTAATAAACATGTTACGGTAAGCTTTATTGCATTATCAATCCTTCATTGCAGCCTCTTGTGAGGCCCTCCCGTGTAGATGAACAGCATAGGAAACACATAGAGACATATATGTGGGTGCGGGTTATTATTAGGACCAGATGCTGAGACCCAAGTATGACCCCGGGGGACGAGGAATTGGATTTGGGGCCGCATCCTCCTTTTAGCAGCACTTTGCCGGTTCTGGAGGACGACCCACGCGCCTGGATCCTGTCGTGATGGGGACAGTTCCTTATCTACAAGTCGAACAAAGGGCCCTCAGGGGATGTACATGAGTGATATACTTCTGCAAATGACCATTAGGGGATGTACATGTGTGATGCAAAGAAACTGAAAAAAATGATGAGTTGTAAACCTATATAAGCGTATGTCGGGCAAGGCTCGAGGTCTTTTATTCTGCCGGTCAGCGACAACCAGCTCTAGACCAAGGAGCACCCTGTCGCTGTCTGAAACCTCTGTTAACTATCGGTCACAACTCTCCATGTCGGTGATCGCTCCCGGATCCATAGATTGAACAAGGGAGTTCTTTTCCTTTCTGTAATTCTATTTGATATCAATAAAAGACCCACAAAAGACATCTATCGGTGAGTACGTCCTTCCTTGATTTAATTGAATGGAAACTTGTGTGTGTGTATGCTGGGTAACAGGTGGAACTACCCCCGCTGGGGGGGCAGACCGGTCACAGGTTTTTTCTGAGGTAATCACTAAATAAAGGGAGATAATGCTACAATAGGAGACAGTAATAGGACAATAACGGACAAAGACTATGATAAGTAAGAATAAAATTGTTAGAATATTAACATGGCGCCCGAACAGGGACGTGAGTAACTAAAAATACCAAATTTATGTTAACACGTCAGTGACTATTTTACCCTGGACCTCGAGATAAGAAGTGACGATTCTTAGTAGGTACCACGATAGAGGAGAGTAGGTAGCATTTATCTTCTGGATTATTTTAGAAATCAATGGAATACAACGGATTGGGGGTCTGGCCAGCCTCAACAATCCCGAGTATCCCAAGGGACGCTTAGATTAAGATTGCGCGATAGCAGTGAAACAAACTAGTCAAATACTCCACGTCAAGGAGTACCGGGGGCGTATTACAGCGGCTAATATCGTTTGACTAGTTCGCGTAATAACGGACGTAATCTAAGTTCATAAGCGGTGAATAATCGACGTAGGCACAGGATCCACTCGTCAGAGGCTCGTTTGGATTCTCATCTCCGCGCAGCCCTACCGTTGGGAACTTCTGCGGGAAACGCGTTGATATTCAAGTCCAAGAGGGACAAACATAAGTGAATGTAGAGTAGCGGTGTATGTCAGCGTAGGCATACCCCGCGCAGCCCCGCTGTTGGGGAATTTTTGTGAGGAACGCGTTGATGTTTAGCTCAAGAGGAGCAAATATGGAAGGAAATAAGCTGTTTGAACCACAGGTCGAAGTTAGCGACGGAGAGGATGAGATGCGGTCTCAATTGAGTACGGGGGAGGATTCTCAGGGGGATGGGTTGCTCCCCTCGGCTCCGGACCCTGCATTTAACCCCTCTTACATCGAATCGACGCTGTACATTAACCCGCAGACAAGGGACACAATGCACTCAAAGGATAGAGACATAATTCTCTCGCATGCAAAGGATGCGGCTCATGAACAACCAATAATTGTAAATGCAAAGGCGGAAGAGGTAGAATGGGGTCCGCCACCGTATGATAAGAGAGTGTTAGTGAACAGCGCAAATAAACTACATAACCACCTTAGTGGAATAGCGAAGTATTGCGAAGACACCCACCCAAGGGAAATAAAGGCGCATAAGAAAACTTTACTTTTCCCCCTGCCGGTGCACACTACGACATCACACGAGGTGCAGGACCACCCAAACTCAATCCCAGGAATTAAATACATAATACATCATGCCTGGGAACCAAACCGAGACCAGACCCCCCGACAACAAGGGTGGAATCTAGCCATGTCCTATGCTGGACCTCATAATGAAGCAGTGCGGCTCAAAGCCTCGGAAAAAGTGGAACAGGTTATTTACACTGTACACGGCACAGGCGCATTTAAATATCATACAGAGACGGCAATTGAAACCTGTGCTATGTTTTGCAAAAAAACCATCAAGAAAGGATTGGACGTAGTTGTCCTTATCCCAGATAAAAAACTATTCACTGAATTCCTGAAATTCTGGAAATTATACGAAAGTGGCTCGTGGCATGCGCAGGAAATGATAGTTAGCACCACATTACAAGCTGCGGCGAGGATTAGTGAAGCTGCGAACATGCCCCAGCCGTTAGATGAGGATAATTACGACAAAATAGAGAGATGCAGAACAGGAACAATAGGGGACCTGGAAGTATTCCAACCCTTGTATAAAACGAACCCGCCGGAGCACCGCTTAAATCTAAATCGCCACTCGGGCACAAAACCCAGTATGACAGTATCGTCATATTCCCCACTTAACGCACCGAACGCGCCTCTGGCTAATCAGAGTAGGGGACAGTGGAGACAGCCAAATGATGAGAACGAAGAAAATGAGGAAGAGTACGATGTGACGGACAACTCAGAATCAGAGTATGATACAGATGAGGAGACTAGTGACAGCGACCGGGGCGACGAGGCGGAGAGCGACATAGAGACCGAACCTAGAGATGGAGCAGGGGTTAAAGGGGGCGCGTCTGAAATGAGCAGAGAAAATGCGCAAACAAATGACCTAGAAAACCTTCTAAATAGGCAGAATAAAGATTGGCAGCTAGAAGAAAGCAGGGGCCAACGATTTAGGGAACAAAACCAAGACCAGGTTAACACCATAGAAAGGATGAGGAGCGCGAGACCTCGTATGAGGGGCTCCCTAACTCAAAATTCTCCTCAGAGAATAGAACGGCTTTTAGAACATTTACCACAGCAGCAAATGTCAAAAATAAGATTAACGAGCAAAAACCAGTCAATGAGCCAGCAGCCAGGAAAAACCCATAAGTCTCACAAAGAAGCGCGTAAGCAAGGGCAACGACACCCGCATGAACAAGGTCAATGTCAAAAAAGGGAAATTTATGCAGGGAAAGAGGCTGCAAAATTAATAATAGCAACCACTAGTACCCGAAAATATTTAGAAAACACCCCCGAAATACAAGCTATCCTTCTGGTGACCGAGTCCCTGAGGGGTAAACCGATGGACCAGGCTCCAATGCGCGGCCTATACAGGAAAGCGTGGGGAACCATGATGGATATAATTGGAGAGACGGTGCCTGAAGAACAGGAAAATATATACGGAATTACCGACACAGGAGGCCAATTGGGCCAACAGATAAAGTTTGTAGCGTGGGTGCAAGTTAAAGGGCCCACCACAGAGATACAATTTAGAGAAATGATTGAAGGTGCATTGATGTTACTTAATGAAAGGAGAGTGGACCATGCTGTAGTAATGGGCCCGTGCTGCGCTGTAGGCGGTCTGTCAATACGAATAACCCGGAGAATATTTGAAGATAGAGTAGACTGGTCATTGTTTCCTGGCATGGTAATTCACATGGCCTTTAAGGAGGCAAGGGCCTGCGACACAATGATAAATACGCTCACTCGGAGATTAACTGCTTTGGCTGCAGGAAGAAGGATTAGAACCAGGGTCGTGACAACCCCAAAACCTAGCGAACAATATGGCGAATCCCAGTCGGGGCAAGTTCAAAATAGGCCGTGGCCAGGCCCCCGCGCCCGATCCCCAAGCCCCCGGATAGTCAGAAACTCCCCTAGCCAGACCCCTAGCCCGAGAGCACAAAGTCCTGCGCGGGTTTGGTTTGCGGAAACGGCGTGTACCCCAGAGCAGGGAACAAATGTCCGCCACGTTAGGGCTAGACACAAAGCGGGGAGACCCCTACCACATAGTAGATATGATCCTGAAGCACCACCGTGCGCAGGACATATAGACACCAGGATAGGAAAAATAGCTCCTTACATAACTGGCCTAAATGACCAACATATGGATCAGTCATGGGAACATTCCTATGATACGCGGTATGACCCACCAGGGGCCGAAAGATATGCGCAATGCTATGCCCCCTCAGTAGACGAAGTAGACGGCCTGAAGGGGGTCTCAAGATCTTGGAAGGAATACGTCTTAGTACCAGAGGAGGACGTAAGCCATGTCTTAACTTTGACCCATAGGGCCCTAGGACATGTAGGATTGAAGAGATTGGAGGATTGGCCGTCCCGACATGACATAAAAATACCAAAACACAGGGAGATGTTTACAGCAATAAAGAATGAACGTCAACTATGTGCAGGGAAGGGAGGCAGACGCCCCGTGAAACATACAGAACACGCAATAGCGGCAATGACACCAGGACAGCACTTTTCCCTAGACGTGGGGCACTTGGCCACTAAAACCATAAATGAGCACGACAAATTTATAGTGATAGTAGACAATGCAGGATCACACAGCAAAGTATATCCCATTAAGGCAGCAACCTCCAGGGAAGCCGTGAAAGCTATCTGCGACTTTATGACATCGGTGGAGGACCCCCACACAGTAAGAACAGACAATGCTACTATGTTCAAAGGGAAAGCCTTTAGAGAAGCTCTAAAATCATTAGGCATACAACACATCTTCTCGGTGGCCTATCAGTCCAATACCAATGGCGTCGCGGAACGCGCGGTTAGGACGGTAAAAAAATGGATATCAGTGCAAAAGGGGCCCTGGGATGAGCCTGTTGCGTTGCGCAAACTAAACCAGCATCTCTCCCAACCCCACCTCTTTAAACCGCGCGAGAAAACTAAAACCGACCCTCCTGTGCGGCTGGAAGGTGACCTCGTGTGGGTTAGAGGCAGAGGAAAGACTAAGGGCAAATACGTCACCACGGACGTCGAAGGAGAAGGCACTGTGCGAAGAATAGAGGAGGCATGAAAGGAGAAAGCAGCGGTGAGACTGACGGACTGGAGTTCCGGGTCAACGCAACGAGAGGCCACCAGCACACACGACACAAAACAATGAGGAAAAGCATGGGATTAGCCCGTGGTTCTATGATGCACCCCTGGGTTAGACCCCGGGGTGCATAGGAAGAGGATGGCTCGGTTCCAACCCGGGATCCTCGCTCGGACCCAGTAAGCCCTCCGCTAGCGGAGCAGGCTGAAAACTCCGAGTCTGATTTAGTTAGTCCAGCCTGTGACCCTTTCCACCAGTTACCTTGTATTGTCCACTCAAGGAAATTTATGGAGGGTGGGGCATGTTCCCCCCATGTGCTGCAATTGGCACCCACCTCTCCTGGAAGGAATATCAACCTGATACATGTGTCTTTTGTGAAAAAGAGGTTTTTGGCATAATTTGGGCAGGGGTGAGACGTGACCGGCCCCTTAAAGTTAGTGTCGGCCTAGCTAAAGTTATGGCAGGGGTGGAGCTCCCAGGGAAATACAAAATGTCTTTGTGTAACCCGTGCCTACACGCCAAAGGGGATTTGTACTGTGTAGCCAGACTCGACTGTCACCTTCCGCAATGTAGTTGCCACACCACTTTTGGTTTAAGAAATTGCAACCCTGAAGAGAGCTCGAAATTGAGACCCCTGACCCTGATGCTATACCGACACTTAACAGACATGTGGGGCCCTTCACATACGTACCGACAGGTGACTAAAGCCTGGACTTTACCCTTGGTAGTGAAACCCAGTTTAATTAAAATAGTGGGGAGACTCTTCACCCTGGAACCCCCGAGACTAAGGTGTACCCTATGTTGCAGCTATACCAGCAACATGGTGATTTAAAAATAAATAAAATAAAAAATAAAAACTAGAAAACGAAAGGGGCTGAAGGATCAGAGGAGGACGCCTCACTGTGGACCGGAGTATTGTTGATGTATTTTGTAGAGATAATAACAGAGATAACTAGAAACTTGCAATGGCTGAAGCCATTGCGATTGACTGCAGAACAGATGTAATGTGGAAATTAGCAGAAAAATCCTTGAAATCCTTGAAAAGGCCTTGAAACTGTTAAAATACTTGATACATATTTGAAACTCCTGGTTAAATTCTTAAAACAGTTGAAATCCTTGAAACTGTTGAAATTGTATAAACTGTAGAAATATCTGAAAGACCTGAAGTCCTATTGAAATGCATGGGCCTATTAAAATGAATGGCAGAATTCCCAAGCCCATAGGAAAGAAAAAAAATAAATGGAAAACTACAGAACTCTAATTTTTTCTTGAAACTGACAAGTTGTGGAGGCTGAACATGCACAAACTGCAGAAGTTGCAGTAAATGTGGAAAAAAATTCTGGAGACTATGAATTTGTGGAAGCCCCATTATAAATCAATGGGAAAAATAGACCGATTTTTAACCGATTGCGGAAGAAACGCAAGTTGCAGAAGTCCCAAAAGTAATGGCAATAATCTCCTGAACATGTGGAACGTTTTGATGTATAACTTGTGGAAATTGACTGCGGAACTTTCCGTAGTCAATCAAAGATATTAGTTACAGGATTAGCCTTTATGATGGCTGTATGAACTTAATAACTATTTCCTGGCAGAAAGGAACAAGACCTTTCTGGGGACCTGTCAGATAGGCTTAATATACCTAGGCTGGCATGTAATGTGTGTGTGTTGTTGTTTTGGTTATTTTTGTTATGTACAATTGTAAACAGTTGTAATGAAAATGAAGGAGACCCCAGGTGGAATAGCTCCTGCAAACGGGTCAGGAGCTAATGGGCCTCTCAATAAAATGAAACGAAATGAAATGAAATGCTACTATGAAACAAAGGAACAGGCGTCTCACAGCAGCCGAACAGGTGCTGGGGATGAATAAGACTGAGTTAGCTCTAAGGTCAGTCTGGAAATACCGTAATGATACATGTGTTAATCAAACATATATGGGCTAGGCCCCTTAATCCCACGATATGGATAATGTTCAAAGAGGAGTGGTCTAACCAATATAACTCCGAGAAGACCCTCTATCACAATGGTAGCCGTAAGGCAGAAGAACGAGCCTTAGTTAGAGAATTTATTGAGAATGCCCCCCTAAAATCCAGGAACACAGGCTTAGATTTGCTCTGATAACAGGGAGAATTACGGGCCGAGAAATAATTGTGGCTGCCTATGAAACTATAAAAGCCCTAAAAGCCTTGGGCTCCAAGAAGGGAAAATAAAGGAAACTTTACCTTATGTTGTAGGAACCCCGGGAGAACCGGAGCTAGGAACTGCAAGGAGAGGGAGGAACTAGAGGAATAACTCTTGTATTAACTGATTTTGTGTAATAGTTCTTTGTGTGCAAGTTTTGTGATGGACCGGACCAACCCTACCAGCTGCCCAGGGACCCCGATACCGGGTAAAACAGGGGAGGACGAGGTATTAGGTTGCATGGCTAAAGTACTCCTCACCCTAGGGGAATCTAGGGAAGATCCACAGGGCGTAGCAAATCCCGTTGAAATCGCAGAAAACCCAGAAACCCCGGGCCCAGAAAAGCGGGAACAGGATATTGGGCCCCAAAATGTTTGTTGTGATTTGGACCACGCCCAGACGGAAATTTGTGTTGACCCTGAGGGCGTTTTATTGCCGTTAGAGTCCCCATATGTTAGTGCCAAGAAGCCGTGGGTTAAAAACCTCGGGCCGGCTAGGGGCAAAGGGCGAAAGAAGTGGCCTGGACCCCCAAAAGCTAACACTGTGCACCGCCCCCTTAGAGAGGCTTTCCCTTCTCAAAGCACTGATGGAGCACTATTCTTATACCAAGGATGTGGCCAACGGCCAGCCTCATTCAAAGTCGACGTTACCCGGGAACCTCTGATGCCTCCTGTCATCCACAGTGTTGGAGGATATTTCGGTAATCAGGTCGAGGCCAGATTAGTGATCTGTAAAGGAATTGAAAAGTGGGGAAGGCATTGGCTCCCTGAAACCCTAATGTTAATATGTACCCCATGGGAGGCTACACAATTGGAGAAACAGGACGGTATAGGCCCTGTTTTAAGAGTCCAACCAGTGATATATGTGCCCCAACCCTGTGTACCCGAGTCCCGAGGGGATAGCATGTGGCGGTGGAAAACCCTCTGTCCTCACCAGTATGACGGGGAATGGCAGTACACCCAACTCGCCGAAGGCCCTAGGGACGTGCCGGTCGATAGCCCCCTTGGAGCAAGAGGGGTGGTAGGCCTTTTCTCAGAGGAGTGGTTGGGGCTTGATGAAACCATCAATCTACCCATCGTAACGATGAGGGTTAGGACAGAGTTTAACCTCGACGGTAGGGACCATGGGCGGGAGCCATGCCCGGTGGGGGTATTTTGGACAGGGGTCTATGCTGTCTCCCCGCCTCCAAAGGCACTGACCAAAATTACTCATCCTGATCTCCCAGGCATCCAAGTGAAAGATTGGGAAACGGTAACATCCAGGTGCACCTTTGCCTGGAGGAGCACCCAAAGAATTAAGCTCCTCCTCGAATGGGCAGGCAAGGAAGGGGTGCTGATCCTTCGAAAGGAGGCCAATAATGTGTTCAGTTACCGACCCCCCATAGGCAGGAAGATGTGGGGAGAACTGGGGGGAAAAGTTTATGATCGTATGGGACGCATGATGTTAGAACATGCCCGTAAAGGAGTGGCGGGCAAAACTGGCTGAGTTCGGGAAGGGACCAAGAGGTGATTCCGGAGGAGGATGTTATAATCATTGCCCTCTCGTATTATTGTAACGAAATCACCTCTTTTATATATTCTTTTATTTTGATTTTTTATATACAAGCTTAGCAACTTACAATAATCATACAGGCAGTATAGGCCCTGTTGCTTGCACCCAGAATGGGATAATGTTATGTGCGGTTGAGCCTGTATTCACTATGTACTGTATGTACTGTATGTACTGTAATCACTATGTACACATTAAATCCTTGTGTGTCCACTCTGCTACACACATGGGACTTGCATGGAAAGTAATAAACATGTTACGGTAAGCTTTATTGCATTATCAATCCTTCATTGCAGCCTCTTGTGAGGCCCTCCCGTGTAGATGAACAGCATAGGAAACACATAGAGACATATATGTGGGTGCGGGTTATTATTAGGACCAGATGCTGAGACCCAAGTATGACCCCGGGGGACGAGGAATTGGATTTGGGGCCGCATCCTCCTTTTAGCAGCACTTTGCCGGTTCTGGAGGACGACCCACGCGCCTGGATCCTGTCGTGATGGGGACAGTTCCTTATCTACAAGTCGAACAAAGGGCCCTCAGGGGATGTACATGAGTGATATACTTCTGCAAATGACCATTAGGGGATGTACATGTGTGATGCAAAGAAACTGAAAAAAATGATGAGTTGTAAACCTATATAAGCGTATGTCGGGCAAGGCTCGAGGTCTTTTATTCTGCCGGTCAGCGACAACCAGCTCTAGACCAAGGAGCACCCTGTCGCTGTCTGAAACCTCTGTTAACTATCGGTCACAACTCTCCATGTCGGTGATCGCTCCCGGATCCATAGATTGAACAAGGGAGTTCTTTTCCTTTCTGTAATTCTATTTGATATCAATAAAAGACCCACAAAAGACATCTATCGGTGAGTACGTCCTTCCTTGATTTAATTGAATGGAAACTTGTGTGTGTGTATGCTGGGTAACAGGTGGAACTACCCCCGCTGGGGGGGCAGACCGGTCACAGGTTTTTTCTGAGGTAATCACTAAATAAAGGGAGATAATGCTACAATAGGAGACAGTAATAGGACAATAACGGACAAAGACTATGATAAGTAAGAATAAAATTGTTAGAATATTAACAGTCATATAGCCTAAAACAAAATAGTTGTTTGAGTACAGCTGCTACAAAAACGTTAACAATCGTATTTTCCTCAAAACAAGCCGCACTCCGTGCTGGGAGACTTGCATTGGCCTCTACGCAGAGCCTGCTGGTGCTCGAATGCGCAGGGACCACTGCGCCAATGCTCCACCCCTAGTCTCAATGTACCGCACCCTGGTCTCAATGTACGATCGAGTGGTCTCAATGTCCCGGGCATGGACCTATTATGGTCCCGGGGCGTTGAGGCAACGGTACATTCCGACTAGCGCCCTCCATGTTGAACTGACAAACAAATGATGAACATAGGTAATTAATGCCATTAAAAAAATGTTTTATTAACTTTCACGGGATCCTGACTTAATTATCTCGGGATCTCGACTTAATTATCTCGGGATCCCGTCTTATTATCCCGGGATCCCGAGATAATAAGACGGGATTTTGATTTAAAAACATTTCTCCTCCCCTTTTTTTCTTTTCCTTTCATGTCCCCTGGCGGGCTCCGTAATATTAAACATTGCTCTGCTAGTTGATCGGCGCCACAGTGCTCTCTGCCTACAAGTCCCAGCATTCTTTGCGAATGTTCAGCTATGCTAGGTTTCGAGACTCTTGCTTGAATTAATTTTCATCTTTTCAAAAATAATATGATTACTTTAAAACAATAGTCATGCTTTGGTGAGTTCCCGGTGGCTGCAGAACACGTTAACATGAAATGGACATGACTCGAGCCAGACCGTCCTTGTATGGCGACATCGGTAAGGAGCTTATGCATCAGCTGTAGTTTATAACTACGACACAAAATTACATCTTTTATCGTCTAACATAACTCAGTGGTCACGGTCTTATCTGGAGACTAAGCTAAATGGATAACGAGCATTTTTCTTCGTTCCGGTTGTTGCGAATTGTCTTGAATAATCAGGTTGCTTTTGTATAGCCCGATATTACGACAGGGGTTGCCTCACAAGGCTGCACAACAAATCAAAACAATGACATAACAAAAGTAATGTCCAAATAGACAATGAGAAACTATCAGTCCATGGGCCATTTTTGTTGAGCATTGGTGTAAGCTACTATAACTATTTGAAGTAGCCAAACTCTATGAATGAGCTATTGTCAATGTGTGTAGGTGATGTATAAAAATGCACACTGAAAAATACAGGCTGTTTTCAGCTAGCCTCGAAAAATCCAGACTCACCGCTGTATCAGCGAGTGATCCCCCGCTGTATACAAAAATACAGAGGGGAATCATTCTGGTCCCACCAGGCTAGTTTTCAGCACCTTCTTTATGTTAGTTACGACAGTGTGCGCCTAGCTGCCTTCATATTATTACTTCCTTAACCTATGTTGTTTATGATTTGTTATATAAGTTTTGTGACATTGTTGAGTTCCAAACTGTACAAATGTTATTCAATGTTATTCAAAGCAAGATACAAATTGTTACCAAACCAAATACAAAGAAGGTTCCAAGAACGTACTGGTCGTTATGAATTACGTGATGAATTAAACTTTAGGATTCAGAAACATAGCACAACTTTGAAAAGTTTTAGCCCAACAGTTAATGGTGTACAATTGTGGAATAAACTGGAGATGGAATTGAAACGATGTCCAAACATCAACCTGTTCAAATATAAATACAAACAAAAGACTTTTGAAATATACAGACAAGAAGAAATGCGTTGCCATTAAGGGGAGCAGTGGGATCAATTATGTGTATTTTTCCTCTATATTCAAGGAAGAGTGTTGCTGCTTGGAACGGTTGTCATTCTATTGCTCAAATTCACAAACGGAGAATTAGGGTTGGCAGGTTATGGATCTGTTGAGAGGGATCCTCCCAACGGGCTCTAAACCTTGTCTTTTAATGCACCACTCAGCATAGGAACATATTCTACAAAATCAGCTGTTAGGGCAGCTGTGTGGGGGTTTGTTGAAGGGGAGTTACTGCCCTCTTCAACTGGCTCACTCTCTGGCTTTTTAATGCACCACACTGTGCAGGGCTTTCATCATACTTCACATATAAATCAATTAAATAAATTATATAATAATGATGATGATAATTAAACCCAAATTAAAATTATACTGAGAATGGTAATGACAACTGGAAAGTATCAAGATCTCAGATTATAACATCTATTAATGTACCTTTATACCATAAAAGTAACTCTGTAATCACGGGTAAAAATATGCAAGCAATATATTAAGTAACACATTTTTTTGACTTGCTTTGTATTAGACATCGTATATGAAACTAGATTGTTGTTGTAGCTGTGCGTTGTTCCAATTCATTATATAAACAGTTAATATATTTTTGTTGTTTGTTGTAAGTTGGTCTGTACGAATGTAGCTGCTTGAAATGTTTTGAAATGTTCTTTTTTTATTTATTGCACTTGGGGGTGGGGGCTCATAAGCTTTTTGCTTCAGCCCACTCCTTTTGAGCACAATGTGTATTGCTCAAATAAACAAATAAACTAAACTAAAACTAAATCTGTATATGTTATTGTTTTTATTCTTGGGGTGGGGCTTATAAGCCTTTTGCTTCGGCCCACTCCTTTTGAGCAGACACACTGCTCAAATAAATAAACTAAAACTAACTAAACATATTACCATGCTATTACTATGATCTACCTATTCCTATGTATTTGTGGTCATTGTTAATGTTCTGACAAGTAGCTTAACATGTCTACTGTCCGCCTTTGTGGACATGAGGCAGAAGTAAGAGCAAGTTAAAGATATACATATACACACAGAGAAAGTAAACACAGCTCTAAAAGGGTTTGCTTTCATACATTTGCAGCCCATGGACTTGGATTCTGGACAGACCGGTCGGCAGTGCACGAGGCTGCTGCTCAGGGCAGAGCTCTCCATCTGCAGCAGCTGATCGAGGGAGGTGCAGCTGTCAACATGGTGTCTGTGGACTCCATCACCCCTCTACATGAGGCTTGTATACAAGGACAGACCCAGTGTGTAAAACTGTTGCTGGCTGCCGGGGCACATGTGAGTTCAGTTTGTAATCACAAACATTGTAATATGGCAATGAAACCTCGCTTTGCTTATAGGTGGATGCCCGTAACATAGATGGCAGTACCCCACTGTGTGACGCATGTGCAGCTGGAAGTCTGGAGTGTGTCAAACTGCTGTTGGAGTATGGCGCAACAGTCAACCCTCCACTGTTTACCTTCTCACCACTGCATGAGGCCTGCATGGGAGGTGTGTCTCGTCACATGACCCCAGAATGTGTTTTTGACCTTTTATCAAAGTCGGTTTCTTTGTAGCAATACATTTAGCATTATAGAAATAGTGCAGGTTGTAATCAAAGTGTAATGTATGACCTGAGCATACCATATTTTTAAGTGTTTACGGACCAATACAAACAGAATCATTCTTTAAATAAAAACAGAAAAATGACTGGTGGTGAGTGTAAAATGCAGTCAAAAAAGAAAGTCGAGGAGGTACTCCGTGGATATCAAAAAAGTAAATGTCCTTTATTGAAGCATGGACAAAATAAAGTTACCCCCCCCCCACACACACATGTTTTTTGACATGTAATATATTCAGAAGTGATCACTTCAGGTCCATGCCTGTCTGGTTGTTTACAAGCTTGTGTTTTTCTTTTTTGATGTTTTTTTTTTTTGGGGGGGGGGTCACGTGAACTATCCAGGTATTTAGCGCACCTGTAAGTAATTAATTCACAAAACTGCTGACAAAGACACATCAGTCGAAACGCGTTGGCGTTTTTTAACTTTATTTTGTCCATGCTTCAATAAAGGACTTTTTTGATAACCACGCCTCCTCAACTTTCTTTTTTGACTGCATTTTACATTCACCACCAGTCATTTTTCTGTTTTTATGTATTGCTGGCTTTTTGGATGAGCACCCATAGGACACAGGCCTTTCACACCCGTGGGACCGGCAGCGGCGCTCATTTTCTACTTTTCATTTCAGAATCAATCTTTGTTTTTAAATCCTGCTCAGTGATCTAATGTGTTTTTAGGTAATTCGGATTGTGTTCAGATCATGCTTGACCAGGGAGCTTTGATGGAAGCCCATGATTGCCACTATGGGACTCCTCTTCACGTTGCTTGTGCCAGACAGCATTATGACTGCACCAAAGTCCTTCTGAATGCCGGTGAGTTGCCTTTTTTGGATAGGTGTTAGGAATCAGTACATTCAAGGGACATCAAACATGCATGGAAGAGATGAGTGAAAATATAGTACAAATTAGCTACTAATTAGAGTAATTAGAGATTAATTCTTTAAGTGAAATAGTACAAAATGTTAGTAGACATGAGTACTGACTTTCTGTAATTATGAATACATTTGTTACCTGTTCCCAGGTGCAAATGTGAACGCTGCCAAGCTCCATGAGACGGCCCTTCATCATGCAGCCAAAGTTAAAAACACCAGTTTGATAGAGTTACTTGTGGAATTTGGAGGAAATGTTTATGCCCGTGACAACATGAACAAAAAGCCCATCGACTATACAAGTCATGGGTCTCCTTCGTATTGCTGCTTTGAGTTTTATGAGAGTAAGTGTGCAATAGTGCACTTATAGCATGAATTTAAAAACTGATAATCATTATCTTTCTTCTATCATAGACACACCACTAAGTCTGCAGCAGCTCTCAAGAGTCACTCTACGAAGAGCTCTAGGCACAAAGGCATGTGACTTTTTTTCAAAACTGGATTTGCCCAATCGCATTATTAATTTTCTTTGTTTTGCACCGCCTCAAGTCGTTGAAGTTTAAGATGTAGCACTTTCTATTGGTTTAAACTTTAGAATATTCAGTTTTGCACCACTTAATTTATTAATATTTTCTAGACATTGTCAGACCACAAATGAATCAACTCTAAACCTCTATTCTTAGTAGGCTCCTTCTCATACTTGCAATGTTTTTATCCATCCATCCATTTTCTTCCACTTTTCCGTTGCCGGGTCGTGGGGGCAGCCGCAGGAGCTGCCCAAATCACATTGCACCAGCCCTTATGGCTCCTCCAGCAAGTGGTGGGTCCACAGAAGGACGGCCTCATGTTTCTAACCGGGCCTGTTGGTCTCTGATAAGGGACTTCTGAACCGCTCTTTGTCTGACCTGTCACTGAGGATCTGTTTGCCTTGGGAGACCCTACCAGGGACACAAAGCCCCCGACAACAGAGCTCCCAGGATCATTTGGGCGCTCAAACCTCTCCACCACGTTAAGGTGGCGGTTCCAGGAGAGGGCAATGTTTTTATTCCAGTTAAATAAGCTCTTGTATTATAAACACATGGACTCTTAAAGCTGGGGTACCTGATTTTTTCCTGCACAAACTGACTTTTGATTTGGACCAAACTAATTTCTAGCTCTCACAATCCCCCCTGCATGTCCGAATTGTTCAAGCAAATTTTTATATATACGTTTCAAGCCCAAGTACAGCTTTGAGCGGTGGCAAAGTTAAGAATGGGGGGACCACCCCCAAAAAATAAATTTCACTGATTTAGGTTCTACTTCTATCTTCTATTAGCCTGGCCATACGAACGCCATACTAAAATCACAAGTGATATTTACTCTGGGGACCACCAATTCATTTTCTCGTAAGAGAGGTGTGGTTAACGATTGTCCATAGCCGTTTATTGGGCACTACGAATGTTGATCATATGTGTCTGCAGTAGCTATAGCCAACTGTATTATCGTATCAGATAACGTATGACATATCCGTTGTAAACTTTTGAGCTAAACTATTTAGAACACGGTCTAAAGCTTGATCGAAAGATGGTGCCGTGTCTGCTGCTGTCATGTTGGATCCGTAAATATATGTATATATATATTTTTTATCCATAAACAATCTACAAGCTTCCGTATGTCAAATAGTCGAGCGCACACAGCAGTCTGGCGTTAGTCAGGCTAATCTTCTATTGCTCAATAAACAAAATAGGTGAAGACAATGAAACAAGATCTGTCTTTTGTTGTGTTTACAACACACTCGGTGGTGGTAAAAACAAATGTATTTTAACAACAAAAAGTCAGGTACCCCAGCTTTAATTGTTGAATTTATAGCTTTGTGAGCCAACTATACCCAAGTATTTTGTATAGAATTAGATTAGATATTGGGTCTTTAATGGCCAGGCTATGTATATGTTTATTTGAATGTTTTAGAGTTTGACTCTATATTATCTTTGAAAAAAAAAAAAAAGCTATATATATATATATATATATATTATTTTATGTAATTAAAACCGCCATTGTGTCATTGGATTTGGTTTCATTGTACCCCTGGTGGTGATACTTGGTGTAAAGTTTGAGCACCACCGTGTATAAACCATGTATAATAATGCAATTTGTTTATGCATAACATAATGACGAAATACGGCATCTGTGTGGACTCATCTTCTGTGCAAGCTACAACCCACAATGCAGTTTCCTAGGCAATCATTGCAACATTGTGCAACCATCAGCTGTAAAAGGAAGTGACCAAAGTGACTTCAAAAGTACAACTGCAGTTTACAATTCCTTCAGTTAAAAATCATACTCTAGACTTCACACTTTGTATAATCTAATGGGTTTATTTTATCTGATGGGCATTTCTGTTATCTTCAATTTACAATGTGTGTTTTTTTTCCTTTTCCATTCTTAATTACACAGATAACACAAAAAAGCATAACATTGAAATAATAGTAGCAGTCATTAGATTACAAAAATACAGACAATCACAAAATGTAACACAAGTGGTATGAAACACATTTAAATCCCTAATTGATGAGTGTAAACATAAGCATCACAAAAGCACACACTTGTAAACTAAACAAGTAAACTGGGTGAAATTTAAGACATGGACGGATATGATTTGTAGAAGCTTTTTTCAGTGCAGCTACAGACAAAAAATGACTAGTAAAATGAGTAGTAAGTAGTAACACCAGCAAAGTTGTAGGAGGAAATCACACTAGCACATTAGGTGCAGTGCGTGAGTGAAGGGGCTCATTGTTAGGCTTGTACCAAGCCAAGTCTAGACTCCAGTTTCCTTTCTCTTTGTTTGCACTTGTGGGCGCTGATCCAGTCTAGTTTTTGAGACTGTGTGGGGCCTTAACCTTGGGACTGAGACAGGAGGGGGACAGTTTTCTTTCTTTTCTTTGTCTTTAATTGTAGAAGGAGATGTGCTGCGTTCAGGTTCAACAGCGACCTCTCCCTGATCTTTAAGCGGTACCTCCTGATGTTGGGCTATGGCAGTGCGCAGACAGTTGAGCCACTGCTGCTTGTGGTAGACGTCGTTGACATGCAGCGTGTGGGTCTGGCCATGGGCTGGGTCCATAGAGCTCACACGGAAGACATTTTTAGCTTTAAAAGGAAATAATCATAAATAGTATCAAGGAATAACAACATGAAGCATCTACAACTTCAAATGTATTGTTTTCCTCATAGACTTTTAAAAAGGTTACCATAAGATTCACATTCAAGATCAGTGGTTCCCAACTCTTTTTGTTTTGCTTACGTCGAGTCGCCCTTGTGTCATTAATTTATTCTTCGAGTACCCCCGACCTCAAGAATCTTGTCAATATTATTACAAGTGACACCCTTCACTAAAAAACATTAAAATTCTACTCAATTTCTCTTTCTTTTAAAATTTGAAACAATTAAGTACCCCTGCTGTGCTCAAGTACCTCCAGGTCCGCACCCCCCTGCTTGCACTGTTCTACAATGTGATGATGTCATGAACTCAGATGGAGGGCAGGGTCAATACAACTCCATGGGAGAGATACAGTTTTTGTGAGTAATGACATATGGGCCAGGAAAGCAAGGCAACTTTATTTATACCGCGCATTTCGTACAAAAGGCAACTCAATGCGCTTCTCTTTGGTCCTCATGGCCAGGAGCTGACGTGGCTCCAAAGACTTTTCCTTTTTCTAAAAATTGTTATGACCCATGTGACTGGGGAAGGTGTCATATTTTTAACTACGCTGTTTTTTGTACATGAGAAATAAAACGTGGAAGCTTAGATCTATGATTGACAGGCTCTTGAGTAGGGACGAAAAGTTGTATCCCGATATATTTAGGTTGAATATTGATATATACAATATATATCCCAATCGTTTTTTCCACAAAGTGAGAGCTGTGAAATTGAATGTTAAGTCAAAGCCAAATATGAGTAGTTTTATTGAAAACTCAAAATAAAATGTAAACATAAACACTGTATAACGAAGCTCCGTAAGGTGCACATTTGCATAAAAAAATATCTTAAATAGAAACATATATGGTCTAATTCCATATCTCATTTAAAAATATATTGATATATATTAAATATTGATATATCGCCCAGCCCTACTCTGGAGCACTGTGGAGGCTGGTAGCCGGTCCGCCCGACCTGTGAGATTTCTCGCCTTTTTGCCCTTTTTCAAGGAACAGGCTTTGTAGGAGGACTTGGCAGACAAGTTAATTTTACAGACCACTTGGGATCATTATTATGAATGAACTCAATGTTAAACTATGAGCTGTTTAGAATGTTGTGATGTCACGTGACTCACCTTTTTCGCCAGCCACAAATGCCCCTCTGAAGGATCCTCCCATCCTGATCTCTCCATCCTGCAGGTCCTCCAGAGCCAGGTTGCACACTGGGATAGGCTGGCGATAAACCTGGAAGCAACTCTTCTCATTTCGGGTCACAGGACGAGTCAGAATCAACAGCTCAGAGAACAGGAACACATGCAGCCTCTGGAGAGTGGAATATAATAATATTATACAGTGTCATCATCATCATCATTTGTACAATATTTACAATAGAAGGATAATACACACTTGATTAGATAGATTTCAGTAATATGGTTTGTCTTTATTAAACGTCATTACCCAAAGAATTAGTAAATTATAATAATAAAACAGATTCTAATAAATAAATGCTGAATCCTTACCGATCCACTCTTGTTACGCAGTTCGCCATGACAGAGAAGGGTCTTACAAGTGTCTATCAGAGGGTCCCGCTGCTTGTCATCCAAATATTCAAGTTTATCTTTGTAATACTGGCACTCGGACTCCCCTTTCCTCATATTTATGTCAGACAAAATGTCCTGAATTATTGTTATCTGAAAGAATCAATGCCATGAAACAAGAATTTAATAAGTTATTGACATTTTGAGAGCATTTGTAATGTGTGGAGAATAATATGGGCAATATGATGATAAATGCTTCTAAAAGGGGGAAAAGACCTCCATTTAATCTATAAAACAGGAACTACAGTGAAACAAAGTGCAACAACATCATTCAAACATACATAACCTGACAAAAAGCATGTTATAATTATATTCCCTCATGAAAAACCCACCTGGAGTTGCATTTGTTGTATTTGTGCACGTTTGAGTATTTCGGCATATTCAGTTTATATCCCTACAAAGAGCTCATGAGCAGGTGTTCAAATTAATGTCACTGGACTCATTCTGATCATTTCAGGACTTGCCTCCAATGCTTACGGCCAGCAGTCATATTTTATTTTACTCATAATTTTTAATACATGAAACACTAATGCTAAGGTGTCCATATGTATTCCAAAAGCCTGCATAAAGTAAACATTGCAGGACCTCAGGGAATAGTAAAAGAAATTAAACTTACAGCCCTCTCCAGACTGGCCACATCGGAGTGATCAGGAGGAGTGTGTCTGAGTATCTCTCTGAGCAGCAGCGGGTATTTGACCAGTCGGGATCGTGGGATGTCCAGGAAGCTCCAAAGGTCCAGTTTTCTGCTGAACGGGGACTCGAGGCACCTCTGCAGAAAGTCCTGGACTCGCCTGTCCTGCTTCTTCATGTCTAACAGGGATTTGGCTGCCAGCTGGTTACTGCAGTAGTTTTTATATGCATTCAGACCAGGCAGCTGAGAGGAGATGGTTACGTTTTAAAAGTTAATGGAGGTTCAGATTTGGGCCCGACTGATTTTTGGGGTTTGATACCAATACAAAGGGGGTTGGCATGGCCGATAGCCGATATATAGGCCGATATCTGCAGTAATTTAATTAGATTTTGTTTTTTTATCTCTCCATTAGTTTAACATTTCTTATTATAGTAAAGGTTTCATTCATAGAAATATATCTGATAGAGGTCGTCCGATTTCCTAAGGCCGATGCTGATTATGGGGGACTTTGGTTGGCCGATGTCCCGACTATAATTCTGTGAATAAAGTTTCTAAACATGTCAGTGTTGAACTGTAACGGCAGGGGGCGCTGTATAAGGGACATAGTTCTGATCCAGATCACGCTTATAAAAGGGACTGTAAAGCGTTTACCTGATTAAGTAACATAATTAAATAATAACATACTAATACTAATTCAGGATGTTCATGTTTAGTGGGTACTTCAGAGGGAGCTTGTTTGAAGGACAAAAATCAGTAGATTCCAAAACAAAAAAGGGTATGTCTCTATCTCGCATGGTTCTGAAATTATACGCAAAAGTCTGCAAGATAAAATAGGTGAACAAACTTTTGACCAATTCCCTGAGACATAGGAAGTTGTGGGAGGGCTGACCCTAACCCTGCAGTTCTCTCACACGCTTTGCTGAGGTCAAAGCCAGAAGCAACACCGTCTTGAAAGCAACATACTTCAAGTCAACAGCCTCCAAGGGCTCAAAAGGGTGCTGGCAAAGTGCGTCTAGCACAACCACCAGATCCCAAAGGGGTACCAGGGGTTTAACCACTGGAAGTTTGCGGCGTGCTCCTTTCATGAAACGACATATCAGATGGTGTTGACCGACTGATTTGTCCCCAAAACCAACATGACAGGCCAAAATTGCGGCCAAATAGACCTTGACAGTCGAAAACGCTCTACGCTTCTCGACTAACTCTTGCAAAAAACACAAGACGTCAGCCACAGAGCATTGAAAAGGAATGGTCTGCCTAGCCGCACACCACTCCTCAAATATGCCCCCCCCCCCCCAAAAAAAAAAAAACAGGACGTCTCTATCACTTTCAGTTCCGGAGATATCCCCCTTTTTATAGAAAAAAACCAAATATTGGCCCAATAAATCAGTCGGGCCATAGTTCAAATGTCAATCAAGTAGATGAATCCATTTGCTGTACATACCCAGTGTATTACTGTCTGTCCAATCTGAGCCACTGTTCCATCTGGCCCTGTCCCTTCAGTCAGTTTCATCAAAAGATCTGCAAAGCAAAACATTCTGTTATACAACGTGTAATGAGCAAAGTCAAACAAAGTTGAAAACAAGAGAATTTAGTTACCCTGATGTAAAGGAATATAGGCATCAAGGTCTCCAAATATGTGGGACAGTTCTTCCTCAGTCATGATCGAGAGCTTTAACATGGGATCGTGGTATGCCTTTATTTTGAAATAGATGTTAATAAATGTGCATAATTCAAAACAATTTCCGAGGAAGTTTAAATGACCTTTCTTGCAAGTTGAAGGTCCTCAATCAGATCTTGTTCTCCCCTGTAAAGCTCATAAATTGCCTGAAAATAAACGAGTTATGCATCCACTATTAAAGCAAAAATCAAAAAGGATATTAGTGTTATTCTAGAATTGAGCTTCTGAAGACCTACTTCTTGTCTTTTAATCTCTTTGGTGGAAAATGTCCTCTTCTGATGTACGTCCAGCGTCTCAGACCATAGCGTGCTGTTTCTGCGTTTAGTTGGTGTTGGGCCTGTGGCTTTGTTACTCCCTTTGAGGGTCATCCCTGGAGACTTGCTGTCACTCCGTAGGGACATAGACTAGGACACAAACAATCCAGGTTTAGTTTAGATATGAATTATTGATAGTATGCAATAGATGTATTTGACATGTACCTGTATTGTCTGTCCAAAGCGTCTAACGTTTTTTGAAGGTGAAATCAAGCTAACGAGGGATGAAACTTTAGCTATTGATCGCACACGCTTGTTGTTAGGTTCCTTAAATTGAAAACAAAAAACAAAATACAAAGTAATCTATGGAGCTTTTTTTTTTTTTATATATATATAATTGTCATATAAAACTAGGGATGCATAAAATAAGAGAAAAATAATGTATATGTGTGATATTTTAATGTACCATCTTCTTAACTACTATAGTAAAACAAAATGTTAATCCCTTAATTTAAAAGTCAGATTTAGTCAAAAACATGGACATAAAATTATGCCTTAAGAAAATCACAAATAAACTACTTTTCCCAATCATTTCATTTGAATGCATTATTGTTATTTATGACGCTTGTTGACTTAAGAATAACATTTTGGTGAGTTATTTACAAAACATTATTCCCTTCTCAATAACATGTATTCAAAATGAGCTGTTACTCTCACCTTCAAGTCAAAACTAGACAAGCTGACAGTATCATCGTCTTTGTCTTTTCGCTTTCTCTTCTGAGGAAAATAAATGTATCAATTTAAGCCAAATTACAAAAATTACTCGAGGAAAATGTTTGCCGAGAGACTTACTAGACCAAATTCCCACGGTGTCCCTGGAGTCAGAAACGTGAAGGAGCTGCCTCTTTGTAAAACATGTCTGTAATTGAAAAGAATCAATAAAGCAGAGTTAATTGAATTCAATCAGCTTTATTGTCAATTCTACAACATGTAAATGCAGACAGTTGAACATTTCTCCCAATTCATTGATGCAAAAAGACAATAATTAAGAGCAAAAAACAATACATACACAATAGGGAGTCAGCAGGAGGGGAGAGTTAATACTTTGGATATGGAAATGTTATGTCAACAGTCGTTGCAATGAATGATGGGTCTCATAAGTTTGTGTTATCTAAAATGTTGATTCAGTCCCACGTAATTGCATAGAAAAACAAGTTCAAATTGACACAAGATGCTACACCAAGTTACAAGGTCTGTGTAGGAGGTTCCCGTTTGTGCCTTTCAAGGCCAAAGTCAAATACCATTATATTCACAATGGTCAAAAAGTAGAAACCTGGCGCAGCTGGTTAAGGCCGCTGCCATGTATTCAAAATACTCTTCTGACCTCAGCATCGTGAGTTTGAGTCCCAGCTCCGACAATTTGATGAATGTCTCTCCTTGCTCTTCACACCCTTTCCCTCTGTGCTTAGCCCACGGGCCAAAAAAAAAAACGTATAGCAAGCAAGTAGATGTTGTGCAGCACGAAAGGACATACATGTCTAAGTATACACATATAAAAATATTCACAGAGTATAACACATAAAGTATAAAGCAATTATTTACAAAGTGGTCCACCTTTATGGATATGCAGGATCAACAATGTGATCATTTTGAATTCAGGTTTTTTCTCGCGTCATCTGCAGACATCAGTAGAGACTGTTTTTATACTCACCTGGCACATGTGTCCACTTTGGGGGGGAAATAAAGCGTTGTTGTTTTTAAACTATTCAATATTAACAAGGCAGTTCACAAAATAGCAAGTTGTGTAATCTCTGTTATCAACTATTTTATGCTTTTTAGAATACTCAAGCATACTACTATTTTTTCCGATGTGTACTTGAACGCACCGTTTGCCAGTTACCAGTGTGAGGCCGCAGCTAGCAAAACAAGAGGGAAATAGCTTCGTATTTAAAACAAAAAGTTAAAAGGTTCATGCTGTCCAGTACGTGGATGCTTATGCGCTCTTATTGACACATGTACGTACTTCTTGGAGCTGTTTCTCCGGAGTAGTTTGGGGGACGGCTCGGTAACACTGATGACGCTGGTGGTGGACGTTCGCGATGACACTCTGCGAAGCCCCTTTGTATTCCCCAATGTTCCGCAGATATCCTCGTTTTCTTCCATTTTCACGGAGGCTCGGCTTTGAAAATAGTTGCAGGAATAAATTATCGAGTTACAGCTTAAGACTCTGAGGTCTCTGGACGGATGAAAACAGTTCGGTTTGGTACAAAAGAGAAAGGGCAGAGATCGATGACAACAGAACACACACAGCACGGCGGAAGTTTGAATATGGCGGATTCTTGGAAATGGACCAATCAGGAGCGGTCTCTGGGCTCTGCTGCTAGGAGACCGTGAGGTGGGAGGGGTCAGAGACATTCAATGGAGTGCCTAGGAAGAAGGACCTGAATGTGTCCTGATCAATGCCTTACGAGTGAGTAATTCATGTTATTGTTTGCATTTTTTCCAGGAGAGTGAATTATAATTGCCCATTGGAGGTCCCTTTTTACCTTTAAATAGAAATGTACAAATGCACTTTTTTAAATGTGCATGACTAATGAATTTGTTGATGATTTTGGATGCTTTGATAAAATAAAATAAATGTATTTATCAAAATATTTATATATATCATAAAATAGATATGATTAGTCATGTGCTTTATTGTGAACACACAAAAATAGGATACAACAGGACTTAGACTTGATCACAATTCATGCTATCCTATGTGTGTGTTTCCAAAGAAAACGATTGACTGCTTCTAAAAGTTCACCCTTCACTGTTATTGGTTAAATCAGCTGTTATTCACTCAGAATATAATACAAACTGACTGTAAGAGATAGATAGATAGAGAGAGAGAGAGAGTCGAATCAGCTGACTATTTCATTGTTTGCACGAAAAAAAGTGCTATTAAAAAAATATCAGACCTGTACATGTCACCGATTTTATGTTTTCCTTTGTGCGTGTGCACAAGATTTTATTCATATAGAGTAAACCTTAATTTATTTAATATAGACCGTAAGAGTAGACTACTCACTTGCAAAGCTCACAGTGAACACAGACCTTATTGCTTTATCCTTGATAGAGACGTTATGCACCATGGGGCCATTTACAGTATTCTGACTTAATCACGATGCCTGCCATTCACATGAAATACTGAGCCTTACATCAGTGCTGCATTCGCTCCATAAAGTCCAGAGGGAAGGACATTTGTAATGACATCCTGCAGGACATGTTCCGTGTGTCCATTTAATAACCTTTATTTATGAGGCACTGTAGCTGTTGCAATGCGGACAATGCATGGGTACACAAGTCCCCTTTAATGATGTTATGGTGCTGCTGATCAAACATTAATCTGTATTACTTGTGAAGAATGATGGCTCTTTTTCTGGGATTATTACTCCCATGTTTTTTTCAGCAAGATGCCCTTCCTGTTGCCTCTCCGTTTATCCAGGCTTTAGAATGACCTCTCGCCTCCAGTGTGTTGAGGGCCCATTTTTACATCATATTTCATTATGAAATCTTAGCCATTTCCTGAAAAGGTATGGAGTTTTGCTGTAGGAAAATGCACATATAAAGACATTTTTAAAACATGATGCTGGATGCTAGCCTAATATCATAATTGCTATGGTAAATTATATATGGTAAATTATATTTATATATATATATATATATATATATATATACAATATATATATATATATATATATATATATATATATATATATACAATATATATATATATATATATATATATATATATATATATATACAATATATATATATATATATATATATATATATATATATATATACAGTATATATATATTTAATAACTTGGCTTTTCTGCTATGAGGCGGATAATTAATGGTATTAAACATTTTATTAAAAATAACAAAAACACAGGGTTAATTTTGAATTACATCATTTATTTGTGTTTCTGTTTGTGTTGATACATTGCTCCCAGAAAGAATAGAGCGAGTCACTGGAAAGTAAATCAAGAAGTGTGATGGTGTCTTGACAAAAGGATTCATACATTTAAAAGGAAAGCAGGACAGCAGCTGTGACCAGTTAAGCAGAGCAGGGCAGCCGTTTACCCAAACATGACCTACTTTTCTTACTAATTCAAACAGATCATATTTCACTATTCATTCATGTACAGTACGTACAGCACGTGGTGATTGTCCACCTCCCAAAACACTGATTTCATATGGTGCTAGAGACTTGATACAAACATCTATGTCACCAAAGGAAACCAGTTTCTGGATGTAGTTTTAACATACAACGTGGGCTAAGAGGCATTTGTTATCTAAGCACAGTCATTCCCTATGACAGTGAATTTCAAGTACATGTGCTTGTCATGAGTAACTTTTTGAAGTAATTGTACTTATTAGAGAAGTTTTACCATATGTTACTTCAACTTGAGTAATATCATAATGAAGTATCTATACTTTTACCTGAGTAAAAAAAAAAAAGTTACTCCACTGTGAGTAAATCTTTAATTGGCGAAAGCTTCATGTTGACATTAAAAAAAATGTAGTTTGTGTTTTATGTACTTTATTCTTCAGAAAAAAAAGTTTATATTTTTCTGATAAACAAAAGCTCTGCACACCTAAGAAGGCGACAGGTGAGACAGAGAGGATTATACTCTACTTGAAAAATAAAGAAAAGCTCCCGCACATGAGTGAGACAGTGTGCATATTTTTCTGGCATTTACTTTTGAAATACTATGATTTTCACTTAATTTCATGTTTTGTTTTTCATAATTCATGTCACTACTGACTTGTAAGTTAGACTTTTACGCTCAAACAGTACTGATTGTAAGTAACATGGTACAACAAGTAATTTGAAACTGTTGCTACTGTACTCATGCAAGCTATGAATGAGTTGTAATTCTTTGTATTAATTCTGCAGATGAACAGCAGAGGGTGTGGTAACAGCGCCGATTGGTGAAGGAAATCCTGGAGTGAGCCAGAGTTCAGGGAGATATTTTGGAAACTGGGTCGTCCTGCAGGAAACTCCTCTGTGTGTGCGGACGCTCTACTTACCTGGGTCAGCTCACAGTCCCCCACTGTGGAGCAAAGCACACACCATTAAAGCAGCATCTGAGGTACAGTGTTATAGTTATGTTTTAAAGAAAGCGTCACTCATGGCACAATTTTGGGGTCCCTACTCCGACAATTTGCCGAATGTCTCTCCCCATTCTTCATCCATTTTCCTGTCAAGTAAAGTGATCCCAAAAAGTCTTAAAACACCAAATCAAATTAGAAATCCCAATGATCTGAGAACTGCGTATTACTAATAATAGAAAACTATGTAATTGATAGTTGGAGAAGAAAAAAGATAATTGCGTGTTAATTGTGAAACATGGCAACAACAGCCGCTGGTTTAAATAAAGCCTCTGCTTCAGCGGCTCTGACTCAGATTTAGTCCTTTATGGTTTAATGTAAGTGTTATGGGGTTTATGACACATAATTAATCACACCGCCTCTTCCCTTTTAATTTCAATACTGCGTATGGACAAATCCAATTTAAATAAATATACAGTGAAGGCCTTCACTTTATGAACTCATGATGTCACTCAAAGTTGTGCAATTTACTAAATCAATACTCAATTAAATACGCACTTTGAATTCTTGATAATTTTGGCAATTTAATGTATGTCTGTTTATTATGAAGAATGAAAAAAATAATATTAATAACTCAGGGACATTTACTTCTCAAACATTTGAGTTCTTTGTCTTTTCTTAAGGGTGAGACAGCCACATGTCTTGACCCTGGTTTATAAAATGATTATTTTGGCTCCACTGGAGGGAGTTTCCATCGCTGCTGTTGCCAAGTGGTTGCTCAAGATGGGAATTGTTGGTCCATTGGCCAAGTACGTGAATAGGCACTACAGAGGTACATGTAGCATTGAATGGAAGTTGGTGAAACCTGACTTTTCTCAATGTCTGGAGTCTAATGTTACAAACTAAAGGCTTATTATTGATGTTTCTGCTCATTTACTATTTATTTACACTTCATCAAAATGGGCTGACTACAGTAAAATAATATTCTATCTGATTTTTCTTTGTTTTCAGCTTTAAATATTCAGTTTATGGATGTTTTTTTATCAGACACCGTGCAGTATAGCTTTATGTGATTGGGAAATTATATATGAATTGTGAAAGAAATATAAAATAATTATTTCCATTTGAACCCATTGCAAGATGCACAACCCTAATTAAAACCAACCAAACCTTTTTTCAAATTGAGCTGTAATTTCTAGTAAACAATCGATTTCATGTATTTCAGTAAATCCCACCCTTTGCTTTGCAGGGAAATGCTGTTTTTGCAGACTCTGGGGGTATGACTGATCCATGACTCGGCCGACCCTCGGGACTCATCTACTGTAAGTGTGTTACAGTCATCGGTTTGTCCTCACAGCTGCAATATTTTCCCCCATAGGGTCGGTGTCTGTCTGTGCGGCTGCGCGAGTGAGTTAATCATCAAACCAGCAGAGCCAATGATGAGGTACACGCGCTATACAGTAAATTATATTTAGCAATAGACTGTAGCGTGCCTCTATGCACAAAAGGGATCATAGATTAGTTTTCATACTGGGCACTGACGGCTTCTTAACTCTGCTTTAGGTTCAGCTATAGGGCAAGGCATAGCAATTATCTGTAATGGCACTGTATACCGCTATGAATATGTGTAATCGTGTGCTCCTATAAGGCAGTCGAGAGAGAGAGAGGGAGATGGATTAGATGTGAGTGAGGAAAAAATCATGCGATACAGAGCCTTTTTTGGACCCTTCAAAGCTGAGGTGACATTTAATCTTGCATATTTGTGTTGCGTGTTTGCAATTTTGTGTGTAAAAGCTGATAAAACAAAAACTATTGTGTAATGGATGTTAAAACTGTATGAGGTCAATTTTCTGAAGTTGAACATCCTTGCGATCAGTTATCGAATGTACGTACCTACTTTACCTGTGAGTCATTTCAGAGTATGACAGATGACGTATGAACCAGCGGGCGTGTTAAATATGACAATGAAAAAAAAATCCAATCCAGAGCCGACCGTGTGACAACCTCTCTGTTTGAGGGCGAGGGATTCTCTAAATTTACTGCTTTTCTGTTAGATGCAGCTCTATGGACAAACACAGACACACTGCTGTTTACTTCTCCCCACCCACTGTTGAGTCATGCTCTGGGTGAGTGACCGGCGGATTGATCAAATCACTGTTAAATGTAAACTCTCAGCAGAAGCAGATAGTGATACAAATCAAAATGGTGATGTCGGTTTTAATCCTGAATATTATTTTTTGTCCTACAGTCGCCCACGCCTGTATCTAAAGTAACGTACTAAGTATGCTTTAGAGCTCATTGCTCATTGGTTGCTTTCGGGTGCCTATACGCTAACATGGGCCAACATGGACAAGTGGGAAATGTAGCTAATGCATTTATGTGGTAGAAAAGTGAAAGAAAAACGAGATGACTCACAGTACAGAGAATAATTTGACTGTTCATGTTATTTATTCATTTATCTGAAATACTCAGTTCTTATTTGTGAGGGATGAGATGCAGTTTAGAGAGGGAAAGGTATCGGGCAAATGTCATTCAAACTTACTGAGTCATACAGTACTTCCCCCTTTAACTATTTTAGGCACTTCTAAATATAGATCCAATTGTCTTGTTTTGCAAATTAACTACATGTCGTGACGAGCCTCCATCTATCATCACTTAGCACTTACGCATGTTTTGTTGTAGTCACTAGAAGAAAAAATGCGTTGGAGGAATCGACAGTGTCTCAATTGGGCTCAGACCAGCGGAAAAGCTCTAGACAGGTAACCAAGCCACAATGAGCATTTGAACATAAAATAAAACAGGCTGTATGCAAAGTGGGATCTGCAAATAATATTGAAACATGAGAGTTTGTAAAATATTCCGCTGTAACTTCACCATTGGAGATGAATGGAATGTAATGAACACTGCAAAGGGGAAACTTACAGAAATACTATCAGTCTATTTGAATGGAAAGTCAGGGGATCTTTCGAGACATACCATGATTTAGTCCATTCTTTTATCTCCTTTTGAGAAATGAATGAGCAGGTACAGAACACTATGTAAATTACACAATGAAGTTTGCAAATTGCCGTAGCTATATTTATCCTCGTTGCAATGTAGGGCAGATTCCAGGTGTGGTCACCTGGCAAACACGTAGAAACATGGGAGGGAGTGATCACAGTCTCAGGGATATTTACGTACATGTCCTGGAAATGTATTGGAAAAACAGACTAGACCTGCTATAAGAGAGAGTATTCGAACACAACAGGAGTACAGGTTATGTAAGAACCACCTACTACTGCACTTATCATAAGGAATGTGTAAATGTGATTTTGAGAGTTACTTAAAGGTTCACAAATCTACAGTAAAATCTTCTTTCCAATGCCAGTTTCATCATCTGTCTCCTTTAGTGACTTGTGCAGTAGTACTTTAATCCAACATACATTTTATAACACTCATTTCATTTGGGCTGGCACAAGAAATATTTTGACTACGATCCTTATTGATTGATTTATATGCATTTACAGTACACTCTCTGATACCGCCTCCTTTTTGTGATTATTTTGGCTTATAAATTAATACAGATGCCCTCCCTCACACAATTAACGTTTTGCATTTTTTCCTGGCTTCGGACTGACACAAAGAGTACACTCGCTCTAAGCAATACCCTGACAACATGTAGGCTATAGACTTCAATTCAAAATAGAATAAGACATATAATAAATACAAAGCTCGTTTAAACTTACCTGTTGCAAATAGTCACTTACCCCGCTGTTGCTTTCATATTCTCTCATTTCACCCTCGCTTGTCCAACTGAATGCCGCTGTTGTACCTTACAATAGTGTCCTGTACTTCTTTGTATTGATGTCCCCAAGGTTGTCTTCCTGGTATGTGTTTGAGCGCTGGAGGAGTTATGAGAGGTAGATGCCACAGCCCACTTCGCCTCTAGCTTCACTCTCCTTCTCTCCCTCCGTTTTTTTGCAGTCACTATGAGCTGTTCGGTGCCACAGTCATTATTGTGACTCAACATGCTACCCCCACATGCACAGAGAGGAGTCTGCCGAGGAGCTTTAGCCCACTGCACAGTGCATTGTGAAGCCGATCAAACGCAAATGGTAATTTTTAAAGTGTCAGCAACTACGTAGGTAGAAACACACCCAGCATGACAAAGCATCTTTTATATCCTCTTGATTTTTTACTTCACTGTTTTTACATAACCAGCTCTGCAATCACTGAAGGGAGGTGGAACAATTTGGTGTCTCCCATTTCAATGTGAGAAGAATTAGTCAGAACATAACTGAATAAATTTTAGAAAAAGCTTTCACACATATTTTATTCACATTGGTAATAAGATAGATATTACTACATTTTACGATACATTTCAAGTTTGCTATAGTAGAGCATTCATGTAGGTCTAAGTATACTACCCTGTAGGGAAAGTTTTTCTCTGCATTTGACCCACCTTTCAATGCTGCTGAGCAATCTGTAGGTGCAGTGGGCAACTGCAGTGCAGCATATCCAATCTTAAACTAGAGTCATGATGGTCAGCATCAAATATAGTTTGATAATTAATGTTTTGGGGTCATGGAGAAAACCAGAGCACCCGTAGGAACCCACCAAGTATCCAGCTACAAGCCCAAGTGAAGAGGGCTGGATCAAGAGACAGTCTGTTTTTAGAGTAGCATTGGACCTTGTTCAGCAGCATTTTGTAATAACAGCACACCATGTAATAACCATAATGTGTAATAAACTTGATGAAGGCATTTGTAATATATTTGGTAGCTCTGCAGTTTGTAAAATACTGATAAATAAAATACGGATTTGTCATTTATAAAACGTTTACACAGTTTTACTAACCATGGTTGATCATTTATAAGCACCTAAACAGTTGCCATAGTAACAAGGCACAATATCCCTGTGTCTGGTTAAGGTTAGGCACAAGTCAGGAAAAAGGGCTTCATTAAATGGTCTGTGCAAATATTAGAGTCATCCAATAACTGAGAGGTTGGCGGTTCAAACCCCGGCTCCCACAGGTGCAGGACACTTTGGCAAGACACTTCACCCACCAGCTGTGTGAATGTAAAAGGAAAGGAGAGGATTTCATTTGTATAGCACCTTGGACGCCTCACTTGCGTCAGTCTACCCCAGGGCAGCTGTGGCTATAATAGAACTTACCACAACTGTGTATGGATCTAATGAATAATGACAACAGTGTAGTGTTATTATTATTATTATTAAACGTAAAAACTATTTAGATGCTTATTTATGATTGACAAATTATTAGGAAAACTACAAATATTTTTGAGTAGTATTTACAAAGGCTTTAGTATTTCTGAAATATTGAGAAATGTGTCACATTATAAATACAGTGGTATTACTCAATGAGGTGAAAAGGCTTACTCCTTACTCCCTGATGAAGTTTTTAGGGTTTTTTATTAGTGCGTACTCTGTTTAGTATGGGGTCCCACCAACTAGCCCTAATTTTAACTAAATTTTCCCAGCTTTTTAAGGTACTGTACTTAAAGATATGTTGCATTTCAATACATTGTGCATGTAGATAAAATCGAAAAACCAAACTGTACTTAATAGTTCAGGCATAATGAAGGAGAGTTGTTATTCCTTCCTCATTGTCTTCAGTTAGTTATATTTTACAAAAGCAGTGAATGGCTCTCATTACAAATCACATTATTACCAGAACAAAGTGGCTAATCAGAACTTCCCTTTCACAGACCCATGACCTGGGAAAGTCCCGCGCTCTGGGTGAAAGGAAGAAACAGGAGCTTTGTGGTGATGGCAGGTGAGTTTCATTGAAGAAGAATCTGAGCCTGCAGTCCTCAACGCTGACAGGAAACAGCGAGATGGTGTCAAAAGTTAACAACATGCAGAAAGAGGAAGGGCATGTGTGAATTTCCCATAATTCATTGCTGCGTGGTGAGTCAGCTGACCACAGCATGAATCAGGAGGAGGAGCGGTGAGTAACAGCGTGTAACCCTTTACCCAGATAATTCAACCCCCCCCCCCATCTTTAACAAACACAACAACAAGAGACTGAACAGAGGTCTGGCAGCTCTCCCAAATCTAAAAGACAACAACTGTATTGTAAACTACTGTGGAAATAACATGTCATAAACCAATCATTAGGGGTCTACAAAGTTTACCCTTTATACAAAAAAACTATACCATACTGTCTGTATAATAACACCAGCTAACGACTCAAAAGAAGATGGAGAAAAAAGAAGAATGTTATGTTTGCGCTGTGCACCTTGAAACAACTGCTGCTGCTCTTGACTCAGCCACAGAGTTGCACGGCATTTATCTGAGCAGTCCAACCAAAAGCCAAAGTGACCAACATCCTGACCATCTAACAATCTTAAATCCCAAACAGATGTCAGGAACAATTTTATAGATAAAAAGAAAGAAAAAAAAGCTCTTCCTGGTCAACTCCTTTTCTTGAAGTTTTAACAGGTTTACGCTATTTTTGAGTCTTTTTGAAGCAAATACCTCTATTTTACTGTTCTCTTTTGCTAATACCTGATATTAAAATTGTGTGGATTTGAATAATTCAGTCATGTTCAATTACTTATTATTAGTATGTGCACTAAATCGTGAAAATTCGGAGCATATTGTCAGCCTCCTTGTATAATTGCTCACATATTTTAAGGTTGTCTGGGGAAAAAACACTTACTTCATGGACATGAATTGAATAGAAGATTGTAATGGCTGTTGTAACATACTGTATCTCGTGATTGGCTGAGTACATAGCTGTTATCTTAACATGCAGCAATATTTAGAAGAAAATTAAACAAAAATCTAAATTTTGCCCAAAGATGCACATATAACTTATATGTTTTCAGTCCATATATAGGTTTCACTTTTGCTTCATTTATCTTTAATTGATTATATTGTGGCATTACGGAGTGGTAGTTAATGTAAAGAGCCGAACAACGCCAGCTGGTCAAATTCCAGCACTTACTATTGATGTACAGGCACACAGGTAAGTTAGTTGAAAATGAAGGCAGGCAAGGTTCCATATATAAAAACATAGTTGGGTTTATTTATACAATTATTATTTAAAATATCAGCAGCCATAAACGTTGCTTTGACTGGGATACATCCAACCAGTAACATGTCCATGGTCCATTTCCATAAGGCGCAAGACAAAGCAGCCGTCCCAGCACCCAAACTCAAAACATGGCTCCTGCCACACCCATGTCACCTATGAGAACAAGTACTAGTAAACTGCTGAACCTAGGCCAAATTCCCAACCCCCGATGTCTTCCCCCTCAACATACCATCTGAGACGCTTTGCAGCACCAGTGCGGAGCTTTAACAGCCAACCACACCGCCAAGCCTGTCAGACAGCTGGAGACACCAAAGGCAGTGATCCTGGAGCAACCATTGCGAGGCAAAGGCCTTACTAAACCATAGAAAGTCAATTAGGGCAAGTTATTGGTAAAATACATAAATTAATCAAGTGGGCAGCACTGTACCTGGGTAGTGCAAGGGAATTGAGGACAAAGGTTCAGGATGTAGGCGAGGTCAGAGGGTGACGGTGTCAAAGAGCAGGGCTTTTATAGACCTTGACTACTGCCCTCTGATGGTACCTGAACCACAATACACTCATCAGATCCCCACATGCTACACTCACCCCCAAGAACTTTTATCGGCGTCCCGACGATAACCATTCATACCACTTGCGCACTCACACTACTCAATTGGGAGAGGCCATGACGCACTCGCCTCCCAGATTGAAACAGGGCCTCCGTGGGTATGAGCCACTAACGGGAATCTTGCAAGCCCACATTAAAACACAGTAGCACACATCAGCTGCTTCAACTGACAATAGAGCAAATGAACTACCTCCTCATCCTACTACCCGCCAAGGGCCTAGATGGGGTGCCGTGAAGGCTGGGCATGTCCAATGCGAATTTAACACTTGTCTACCTACATACTGTACGTGGCCACCTCCGACCACAGGTAACACCGGCTGCGACTAAATGCTCTCGGTAAGCAAGGAATCCTGCATCTTGCCTTACCACCGTTGTTAGGGGGTATGAGCCACCCACTGGAGGATGCAATGTACAGAGTGTAGGCTTCAAGCTGCTTTGACTCCATATACACCCCGACAGTAGCTCCACAACGCTACTAATCTACACCTCCCGGCTGCTTTGTCTTGAAAATAAAAAACAAAATAAGTTACACATTTGTATGCTGACAAATAAACCTAAAATCAGCGTCTGCATGGTAGCAATGACAAATCTTTAGTGCAATCAAATTACATCACATGACCTTCATTTAAAGAAATACACACATTGGTTACAAAATAGATCAAAAACACAACATGCATTATTATATACACACACACAAGATGAACATGCATAGCTGGGCAAAAATGTTTTAAGTAACACATAAAAAGATGTTTGACTACTCATGATTACCATAATATTATCCATCTGAAGTTGGAACACAAGCCTCTGCCATCAACTATCCTGTGTGCTTTTGGTCCTAAGTTAAACTTAGGTGGCGTTGTCTGGCTTTAATTTTAATTAGATATCATTCATGAGACACCCAGTGCCCCCACTCGGTTACATTTGGCGATGTCCTGGCAGGATGATTGACCTACAGAGGCTTTTTGTTTTGTTAACAGTCTGACTAAACTGGTAGTTATTTAGCAGTGTGGATGGAAAAGTAAATCCCAAGGGCTAGTTTAAGCAATTCCTATAGCCGATGACCATTTTGCACGTTCATTTTAATTAAAATGTGCTGATTTGTTTAACTACCTTGACTTGTTTTGAGTTTAAAGTGTGCTTTTGCATGTGTTTTGGTTTGGTTTCTGTATTGAAATATGTATTGTGTTAAAATGATGCTTTTGGTCAGGTAAAATGGTATCTGTTAAACATAACCTTGGAAAATGCTAAGTAAATCCAACTGTTAATTGGAAAACTTTTGTGAACAAATGCAAAACGTATTATTGTTTTAAAGGCAAGACAGCAGTGTCGGAGTATGCGTGGTTGTGTGGTGAATCGACTAGACGGCAGGTGGAGTCACAGCATTGGTTCCCTTACAGGTGCTCTGTCTATATGGTCTTTTGTAGTGGGTGGCTCACCCCACCCAGATAGCGGTAGATGCGGTGGGATGTTAGGGGCCGCTGTATCAGCTGTACCCGCTTGTTCCCCATCCATCGGCAGTGTTCAGCACAGCCGTTATTACTGTAACATTGTAGTCAAGTAAAGCCATGGGACAAGAGCTCTTTAAGGATTCCAAGTTGGTAACGTTTGGACAGCCATTGACCAGCGCAAGTGCTTGAAAGCCTTAAGGGCCCCTCACTAGAAGTAGCGTGTACAGGTGAGGTAGCAAGAGTAGCTGTGTGGGCTAAGTCTTAATGTTTTAGTGCCTGTTTCCAGTCCTGCGACAACGTGTTGGCTGGTACTGTGTCTAAGCGCTGACCTCATAGCGTACTGTTTTTAAATGTGGAGGTATTCTCAGTCCCTCCCCTCTTGATTTATGTATGTCGTGTGTAGGCCTACTGTGCGAATGCGTGGTGTTTTATTTTAATCGTCGGGACGCCGATTTAACTTTAGGGGGGTAGATGTAGCAGGGTGCACTTTGCACCACAAGGCGGCGCCAGCGTGCAAGCGCATAAAATCACGCAACTTCCCTTTGCGCGTCCTCTGACTTCCGCCAAGCGTGTTGTGCCGTGATGCCCCATCCTCCGCGATGCCAGGTAGTAGATGAAAGATTATTAGTCCTAAAATATTGTTAGCAAAGATCCTAATGTGGTTCCCTCTGTAGTACGGTTGAGCCCCCGCCGAGTAGCGCATGGCACTCTACTGTGGGCCATGGTGTGCGTCCTGCTCAGTGACGTGCTGGCCGGTGTTGCGGGCGTCATTGCCATCCGGGCCGAAACGAAGTCGCTGATGGAGCACGGCTGCGTACTTAAGTGGTATGTTATTTCCACAAGCGGTATTGCTAAATTTCCAGTTGCACATAAGCTAACTTAACTCAATCTACAGAAAACGGTGGCTCTTCGTGGTCAGTCTGCATCCTGCTGTCTTGCCTTGCCATGTCTGTACCTCCCTTTTTATTTCTCAAGAACAAGATGTACACATTGACTTTTTAATTTATGGACTCTTATGGACAGGATCTTTTTGTTTTGCTTTTAACTGTGAAAATCATGAAGACTAAGCTACTGAATGAACAATGAAATAAATACTGTTAACTTAAATATAATTTCTGCCTCTGCCTCGATCAACGAACCTGTGTGCTTTTGGTCCTAAGTTAAACTTAGGTGGCGTTGTCTGGCTTTAATTTTAATTAGATATCATTCATGAGACACCCAGTGCCCCCACTCGGTTACAATATATTTTAGCAGCTGTTTGTAAGTAATGTATTTGACGGCGGACATTTAAGTAAAATGCTGTGATCTACAGACAGATCTCATGAGGCGTGGCAGTATCTCTGGGGTGCAGTGAAACAGATAAACATAGATGTACCTTCACACAAACACATGCACTAGCTTCACTATGTAACAGACTGAAGAGCTGCGTCCTTGGTTACTATCACTACAGCAGCGCCGAATTAAAAGACTGCCTTATATAATCACACATTTACTGCATGAAAGGAGAGTGTCGCACAGGTACTAATGGCACACACATTGAACTGGTGAAATGTGTGAAGGGTGTGCAGCGAGGCGTTTCAGTAAAGTCCCATTATGCAGGAGAACAGAGTGTGCATTTCAAAGTGGCCTGAAACAGCATTGTATGTGTTGAAACCTAAAGCTTTGTGGTCACATACATTATAGTAAGAAGAGTGCATGTATTTAACTTTTGACATTTGACAAGCATTTCTAATTAACCAATGAGATGCCATTATGCTTTAGGAAGGTATGGCAGTAATAGTGGTGTTTCAATTATTGAGGGTGTACTTGGAATTAGGGATCAAAATAGCAAAAAGACTACAAGCTCTGGCACTCATTGTAGGTGTTGTTGTTGGGAGGTGGGCAGAGTGTCCAAAATGACTACGAAGAGTAGCATTACTTATATTGTTACTCTTAAGCTTTGAGTGCCCTTTGGAGGTGGAAAAGCACTATATATGACATTCATGGTGTTTAACTAAATAACGACACAAGATAAA
Source organism: Proterorhinus semilunaris (assembly GCA_021464625.1). NCBI lineage: Eukaryota > Metazoa > Chordata > Actinopteri > Gobiiformes > Gobiidae > Proterorhinus > Proterorhinus semilunaris. The sequence continues at coordinate 20,634,741 of CM038356.1, read as the reverse complement.
AAGCCTTGGTTAAATACTACTTAAATACTGAGGGGGTGATTTATCAAGAGAAGTGCTAAATAGCGAGTGCAAGCTGAAAAATAAAGTATGCTAGTATTAAGGCCAAATCTAATATGTAAATAAGAAAATGCTTTGTGAGTAAAAAATGCACAGATGACAAAGTAACTATGAGCTTCAAAAACTAGTTTATATTATAGTAATAATTCAATCCATCAGACAATTGTGATATTTCCAAAGAATATAGGCTACCAGGAGTCAATATAAAAGTCTTGTTGTCACAAACTTAGATATTGTAAAGAATAACTTTAAAAAGGGGAAATTTGTTGTATAAAAGTAAAAAAAGTAGGCTACAATACAATGTCATCAAAAACTCAAGCTGTACTCAAGAAGCAAATGTACTATATGTAACTGCTCATTGTTATCTACTCAACTTGCATTATCCGACATGAATATGCCTGTAATTATTAGAGCGGCCAAAGACGCAGTGGAATATAGCCGGTCCTTTTTTAGACTTGCCTTTTCAAATGTTCCTAGTACTGTATATGCACAAGCACAAATGCAAATGACTTCTCAGCTTTGGAAAAATGCAAAAGCTTTTCCATGAACTACCAAAAACAAATGTTGGAAGGCTTAAAAGCAGATTTGAATAATGACGCATGTGGGGCACTCCTGTATGGGATGTCCCAGGTGAACAGACTACAATGAACCAGCATAATGTAGGTATAACCACAACTACGGTGAAGTACAAGCACTAATAATAATAATAACAGTAGCTGAGTAATAATGATAGTAGTAGCCTAGTATAGTGTACATAGAGGACATCTGGGGCTCATTCCATTTTTCTTTCAAATTTAGAAGCAGCAGATTTTACAATTTTTTTTGTAAATTTTTTTTTTTTTTTTTTTCAGAAGGCATAATGTGGGAACAGACTGAAGGACACCTTTAGCAGTGCTGTGATGTCCTCAGGCGCCTGTACAGACTTCACTGTGTTACATAACATACCACACTTTTATAAATAAATACAGTATAAAGACAAAATAAAAAGCTGCTACCTCACCACTATATATCTGTAAGTGTAGAACAGTCTGCAAGTGTTCTGGCTACTATGCACCAGTAGTACTTTGTATATACTTTAAAATGTCATTTACAGGGACAATAATAAAACTTGTATTTGGAAAATAAAGGCCACCGAGAACAGAAAAAACTATCTTGGCCTTATCTTGCAATGTATAAACTATTCTGATTCTGTTCTGCCAAAAAACTATTAAAGTGTTGACTAGCTGCTTTAAACTAGTTATTTCCGACCTCTAGCGGAACATTGGCTATTACAGTATATGCCCATCTGAGAATTGAGATGTCCCATTTCAATTCAGTAGTGCAGTGTATTTTTATTAATTGGATGGATGGATTCCTTTGGAGTTTGTCAATACTTTCAGTGACTATGCTGCTGGTCATAGTTTGATAAATGGCACAGTGGAACATGAGCAGCTCTTGGTAATGAGTCAGTCCCTTTGATATCTGACCTCATCACTCCGCACTAGGGGCTGCTTTTAACTCTTTTCATTCATATAACTTTGTGTATCAGTTAGAAGACACTGAAGTAATAAAAATAAATAAAATTGAAAATGTAAACATTTGCAAGGCAACGTGCACTTATTTTTGTATTTAGCCTGATATACAAAGAAAGACATTCATTGTTGGATATCAGGGTTAGTGTTATTTTCGTCTGTGTTGTCTTCTATTGCCTGTAATGTAATTTGTGTTTTATGGACACCTTGATATTAATAATGAGATGCATCATTTTATGGGGCATTATATATTTTAGACCCTGTGGCTTTATTAGACAGGGCAGTTCAGCATGAAAGTGGGAGAAGTGCGGAACGTGACATTCAGGCTATTGTGAAAGGCAGGAGGCAAAATTCCAAAGCAAAGAGTAACATTGGCTGCTACGGAGGTGCGGCTTACGCTGATGCCTGAGGTGGAGGTGCGGCCCTCTCGGAAGTGATCATTGCCGGAGGTCGGTAATGCTGAAATTAGTCTACCAGTTTGAATTAACGCCTAGGCTTCATTATGCTTTTGTTCCACAAATATTACCTACATTTTTATGTGTTTATAACATTTTCATGTAGGCTACTGTATTTAAACCTAACACTTTTGAAATTTGCATTAACTTTGTAATACCACCAGAGGGCAGGAGTTCAATCAAAATAAAAAATTGTAACAATGTCACACGTTCTACTTTTACAGAATACAATTAAATCGCTATTTATTAAACTAGGTCATGCTGTACAGTCGTGCTCTCCCTGTGGGTCAAGGCTATGACAGAGATACTCAGCTGTACAGCATGACCCAGTATGATAAATAGCATTGTAGCGTTTAAGTGTCAAAGATTTTCTTTTAATCTCGTTCCTTTTTGGGAAGTTCTATAATGCTTATAAAAATACTTTGTCACGATGTGGTCTCAAGAGTTATTTATTGAGGTAATTTATCCATGCACCATTGTCTTTGAAAAACAGTTTGATCCACACACAATAAATATGGAAAATCTGGAGAAAAAAGTTAACTAAACCCAGATGCATATATACGGTAATTGTTTTGAAAACTCTAAGGCACACATTAAAATAATTGCTCACACAAATAAGTATAACATCATGTTTTAAAGTAAATAAATTCTGGTGTTGCTAAAAAGAGAAAATGAAATACTGTTGTAGGTTTGCTACGAATTTGGCACAGTTGGTTGAAGGAAGTGCTTGTGTAGGTAAACTGGATAATTTTCACAGTAAAAGTGTCTTATAGTAGTGTCCTGTATCTTAGCTGAGGTGAGTATATACACCAACCAACTTACAGTAAGCTTGGCATAATGTTATACCTGATTACTTTCAATATTATACTTTACAGGAAAGTTGCAGTCAATATTGCAGCCTTGGCTTAAGCTCTGGAGCTCATGTTGTCCTGCAAAGAAAAAAAAAAGTCAAATTGGAGACCGAAAATATTGTAATAAAGTAATCAATTTCTCCCAGCCTAAAACTTGTTCTCGTGTATTTCCTTTGTAATTTTTTTAATTGTTCTTGCAAAATGTAAAATTGAGCTTCTAACCATTTACAGAGGCCCTTTCTTCATTGGTAGCATAAACTATGTATTTTGTTGCGTGATAGATAGAACCTGGAACAGTCCTCCACATTTTAAAAGTCCATTAATCATCACTGAACACGTTCTGAGCAGCTGTGCTCAAAGCCCCACTGATTTGCTGGCAAGCAGTTTTGATTTAGATTGGACTGAGACTTACATTATGCTGTCTGAATTTTTTTTTGGGTAAAATCTACTGCGCCTAGATTTGAAAGAAAAAGGTAAAATGAGCTCAAGATCACTTACCACCTTAGCTTTGTTCACACACTGCATGTAGGCAGAGGCAATTCCGGAGCAGGACAGAGTCTTCCCGGGGTTTTCCTGATAGCACTTAAGGATCTGACTCTGTAGATCCCCACAGACCGGCTGGATATTAAAACGACTGAAAAATATAACACAATTTTCAAAACAATCTTTGTTTATTCAAATTACTTTTGTTCAAGTTGTCTAATGTTGTGTAACTCACGCAAAACGATTGTGTGTCTCCTCTTTGCCCTTCTGAAAACTGTCAGCTGTCACTTTGTAAAACTGTGAACACTGGAAGAAATGTAGGGCATGTTATTATGGAGATTTTAACTGATAATACAAAATACTCATGAATATTTCTACAGCTGTGAGAATTTGGAACCCATCAGCTGTGTACACAGAAGAAAACGTTTTGGGAGTATGCAAACCTTTGATTCTAGTTTTGCAATATGTTTCTTGTAGAGAGCATCTCGTTTCTTCATCTCTTCCTCTCTCAGCTCCAGTTTATGAGCCTGGGGAAATTCAAGAAATTCGCAGTGGCATCAGAAAACATTGTTGTATTCAACCCAACAACTTTGCAGCAATTGGAGAGTAGATGAAGATAAAACGACCTCATGCAACGTTTATATTCCTCTTACCTTTAGCTCCATCCACTATAAGAGGCGCAAGAGAGACAAAGAAGTAAGATCAGAGAGAGAAGACTATTGTCATGTATTGGACTAATCCAAGTACAAATGCATGCAGTCTTGTAGGTCAGATGCTCACATAAAGTTGCACCATCAGTTTCTCGTCCTCCGTCTTCATGCGCTCCTTTGCGATGGACTGGGTCAGGTTTTCCATGTACGCTGCTTTCTCTGCCTCCAGAGTCTGCTTCACCTGCTGCTCCACCTGAGCCTGAGCTGCTGCCTCCGCTTCAGCTATGGCAAGAGCACGGAGCTCCTCCAAGCTTTGAATAAATAGTGGTAGTTTAGAAACAATTAAATGCATTATGTGGAAATTGAGACGAGCTTTTCTATTGTAGTTTTCTTGATATCCTCTTCAAAATTTGTGTGGAATGTTTTTGGGGCTTTACTGAGAACTTACTGTTTCTGCAGCGCCTTTCGCCTCTTACTGATCTCTTCCTCCAAAGTCAGCTCTAACTCTGCTTTAATCTTCTGCCTCAACCTCTCCTCCACCACTTCAGGAGGGACTGGTTCAGCTGTATAAAAACACAGCAAAAAAACAATTACACCGTATATATGATACATATGGAATACACACTTAACTACCCCAGAACAAAATCTAAAAATACTGGAAATGTGACCTAAACTGGAATGAAAACTATACATTGATGTAAAATAAGTTGTACTGATGTTATTAGTCAATTTTATTTTTATGATAACTGACAAATTGTGTTTTATACCATCAGATGTTGATATGTTGTAAATTGCTGTTGTAAATGAGTATAGACGGCCAAATAACTAATTTTTGTGGTGGGCCTATGTGTTTCACAAAACATTATGTCAAAAGGGAGCAAGTTCTTTGTGTAAGAGAAGCCCCTAATTTGCCGTAAGTGTTCAAATAGCGTTCAGCAGGTGAGGCCGAACCTGGAGGCTCCACATCGACGACTTGTGCTTCTTCAACAACAGGAGTGGGCGGAGCCAGGATCTCAGTGGGCTGTTCCGAAGGGGGTTTTGATGCCTCTACAGGGTTCTCTGTTGGACCTACTGCTAGCTCTACAGGAGGAGCAGGCTCAAGTGAAGCTTTAGGAGGAGATTTGAGAGAAATAACAGGGAGCACATCTTCTGCAGCGGCAGACGGGACAATAGTATCAGACGTAGGCTCTGCAAGTGGCGGTAAAGGGACAGCTTCAAGTGTGTCTGGGGCAACAAGTTCAGGGGGTGGAGCTAAAGCAGGTGGCTCGACTGGTGTGGCTTCTATGGGAGGAGCTAAAATCTCAGGCTCAACTGGTGTGGGGTCAGGAGGCGGGGACAAAGCAGGTGAAGCGGCAATGAGAGGAGCTAAAATGGTCGGTTTGACAGGTGGAAGTTCAGAGGAAGGAGCTAAAACAGGTGCTTCAGTAGGTGATGGTTCAAGAGATGGGGTTAAAACAATAGGTTCAGGGGATACTGGGGTGAGTGCCGGGGGCGGAGCTAATACAGTTGTAGCCTCAATGGGTGGGGTTACTATAACTGGATCAACAGGTGGAAGTTCAGTGGGTTCAGCTAAAAACACAGGTTCAACAGGCGTGGGCTCAGGGGGAGTTAAAATCGGTGTCACATCAGTGGTCAGAGCTAAAATTGCTTCCTGAACAGGTGAAGGCTCAGGAGGAGAAGCTATCACTGCCGTTTCAACAGGAGTAATGTCATGGGGTGTAATGATAGGTGTGGTTTCAATGGGAAGTTCTGAAACAACTGGTTCAATAGGTGAGAGCTCTAGGGGAGGAATCATTGTCATAGGCTCGGCGAGTGGGACAATAACTGGCTCAATTGATAAAGTTTCAACCAATGGTGCAAGTTCTACAGGTGGAGATGTTTCAATCAAAGGTATCGTCTCAGGTAGAGTTTCAGCCTCTAGCTTTATGTCTACAGATGGTAACTGCGCTGTAGGTTTTGCGGTTTGTTCAGGCATAGATGGGGTTTCTAGGGATTGAGTAGGGGCCAGCTCAATAACAGGTGGTGGAGACACATCTTCTACAATGGCTGCAGGAATGGGAGAAATTGGTTCTTCAACACAAAGTATTGGCTCAAAAATGCTCGGTGGAGATGCAACTTCAGCAGCAGGGGGTGTCTCTACAGTAGTTTCGTTGACTGGAGGTGGAGAAGACTCGAGAATAACAGGTGGAGGTGGAGTGAGTACAGCGGTAGGTGGAGGCAGCTCTGTGGGAGTTTCTATTGACGCGAGGGGAGCCGGTTCAGTTACAGGCAGGGCTTTGGGCTCAGGCTCTGCTGTTGGAGGGGGAAGAGAGTGAAACTTTACAGGTGGAGGTGGAACTAGTTTAACAGGTGATGTTTGTGGAGCAGCAGTGTCCAGAGAGGGGGTGTCCTGAGTGGGTGGGGTGTTCAGGAGAGGGAGGAAACCCTGGAAACAGGGTGTTGTTTCGGGTTTTGAAGCAGGCGGTCCACTCTGAGAAGGAGGAGCGCTGATCTTTGAGGACTGGCGCATCCGGTTTATGACTCGGTCAGAAATCTGAGAAAACAGGCAATTGGTCACATGGCGTAAAGGGCTGAAAACACACAGATTTGCTTAAACTGTGAAACGTATTACTGTTTAATTAAGCGTTAATCACATAGGGCCTATAATAGGTGCTGTAATTACAATAAACAAAGACCATCTCCTTTAAAATTACACAAAGGACAGATCCTTGATTCCTCTATGTATTTTGCTAAGCTCTCTTAATCATTATAATGTCGCTCTATACACCAATAATCCAGTGCATAGCAATATTAAAACCCAACATAAATGTTTCCCCCTGTTCTTTAATCAATTTTATGCTCCATTTTGGACTTTTAACCATTATTTTTCTCCCTAAAAGAAAAAAATAAAGAAATCACTCTTTATGTGCCATTGCCAAAGGTGGAGTTAAGAGTTTTGTCAGCTTTGGAAATCGCTTCCAGCAGGTTTTGTTTAGGGTCATGGGGCACAACGCAAAGGGGCAGGAGAATATGTGGCGATAAAGGTCCTACACCAAAACCCAAAAGGAAACTGCTTTTCATATTTGGAAATCTATTACACTATAATAAGCTTTTTTCTGGCAGCGTCAATTTTGAAAGATGATTTTCACTCCCTGACAACACGTGTACAGAAGGCATACTCGAGTATTTCTCATATTACTCGTGCGCTATGGTGTCACTGTTGCCTACAAGTTTGCAGGATGCCTACCCGAATGCCCTTCACAAATGTCACCCCTCCTTCATCTTCTCCCGGTGCAAAGTGACTCGAGCCGTTTCCCCCCATCCGGCCGGAGCGTCACTGCGGTTTATGATCAGATTATTGACAATTGTTTAATCTACAACTCTCTGGTCATCAACACAGAGCAGTGTGTCAGCTGCAAACGCCTGCCCCGCCCACCCGACCCTCAACAACGACTGCTCCCATTGGCTGACGCAAAACAAGACCATTTTTGATTGGCTAGTACGTCAGAACATTATGAGCCGTGAGAACATTGTGTCCCAGAGAGGCATTCTTTATACAGTCTATGCATACGCCAGTGTTTCTCAAACTTTTTCAGCCCAAGGACCACTTGATCTTCCAATTGTTTTCTGAGGACCACCTAACAGAATCCCACTCCAACACGCCCCCAAAAAACAACTAAATGGGAGGGATAAGCTAAATTTATGCTTAAAACGCAACTGTTTCAAGTCAAAAACGAATTATTCAAACACAAATGCTCTAAAGAGGAGAATTTCAGTCTCACATTGAAAAACCCAACTTCACAAGTAGTGGGAAAGGCATGAGCACTTCGAGGGCAGCCTCTGCAAGCTTTGGATGTTAGGTAACGCGCGAACTCGTGCACAGACGCACACCGGCCCGCCTGGTTTGTCAAGGTATTTCAAACCAAGTATCTATTCCAAAAGTTGTGGCTCACTCGCTGTTTGTTTGTTATCGGGCCAGAAGATGGCACCATGTGTAGGCGCCATGTCATGTTCTGACCGCTGTGGCCCGCTTCAGTAGTGGCGCAGACACCGCGTGTCCACTTCAGGCCCAGTAATGATTTTACTGCCCGATTACTGACACTCGATTTATTGCATATGGCTCGTTACTGGGCCAGATAATTGCACTCGGGTCGCCAGTCAGCCATCTGTGCCACAAGAAAGCCAGAACTGGCTCAGATAGGACTGCTACCTGCTCATTCTATGAAAATCCGCTGTATATTGACGTCAAACACCTGCTGTAAAGATGGTAGAATGAGTCGTGGCTGAATAGAGTGGTCGCGTGAACGGCGGCGCGCGGCAGCAGGCCAGGATTGTTCGACCCGCCACAACCAGACACGCGATCAAAGGAGAATTGCGCATCAGGTGCTCCAGTCATGTGTGAAATCCTGCGCATTTTACAATAGCTACATATTGACAAACAGGAGGAGGAAACTTAACGCACGGTTCTGAGAAGTGCCCGTCATGTTCATCCATAACACTTCCAGTTCTGTCCCTCAAAAAGGAAAGACGCCCTGGTCACACTATGCTGGTTACTCTGAAAGTTTAATCAAGTGACAAGAGTTGGCCAATTCGGCCCAGGGAGTTCCCTGTGCAATGTGCGCTGTTGAGGGGTCGGTGGGAAAAAGGGGTTCGCGGACCACTAGTGGTCACACTAGCGATCAGGCTGTATAACAAATCCTTGGTGTGAGGGGCTAAATGGGAACAATGGCTTTACAGTACTTTTATATTTATTCTCTGCACTGTCTTATTTATTGAATTTTTTCTAGTTTTTTAATCCAATGTTTTTATAAGTAAGTGCTTTATTGTCATTGTACAAGTGCACAACGAAATAGTGTTCAGGTGTTAGTCCTGAGCCGCTGCGGCTGAGCCGCGCTGCCACTGTCTGTCAACCTGACCCGCATGACCGTGGAGGTCGGGGAAACTGTAGCACTTGGAAGAAACCTGGCTGGCTGCCCTCTGTCTCCTCTGATCCTCTGAAATGGTGCTGCGCCTCCTGGGTTTGTCTCGGTTTCAGAGCGTGGTGTCCTGCACTGGTCGGCTCCACCTTCCTCTTCCTCTCTCCACTCCCTCCACTTCACAACAGTCTTTCACCATCTTTCGTTTGTACTTTTTGGTTTCCTGGAGCTCGACTGTGCTGCAGCTGTGGGGGCTCTCGGTGCCTCTTCAGTGTCTCAGAAGAAGACATTTGTATGTCTCAAATGGGTTTAGCTGATAAGCTAGCATTTTGTTTTCCTTTAAAAAGCTGCTTTCTTCAGGACCATTTTAGACTCTCAAACTAAACAAATCCACAAAACCTCCACAAAAACACGGCAAAGACGTACAAAAGTATCCAGAAAAACAATGTGGAACACAAAAACCACAAATGCAGGTCGCAGAAAAAGGAAAAAAACTCAGCTGCACAAGGAGAGAGCGAGTTCGCCTCCTGTTTTCACGTTGCCATGACAACACTCATGTTTGACTTGTTTGTGCAGCTGATGAACTGAATTTCTTTCAGGATTAATAAAGTATATCGTATCGACTGGCATACACAAATAAAATTATTTTATCTACAATAATGCCAACCACTGATACAGGTGTATTATTTGTCTAAAGATAATCCAAGATAACAGTATTTAAATTATTTGAGACTATGTTGATAATTAAGTGCAGTTTCATTGTGCCTTTCAGGTGATAAAATTGATCACCATGACCATTTAAATACATTATAAAAATAGACACACAGACAGAATAAAACCATCTCAAATACGGCATACTGTCATTTTATATACAATCAACCGTGTAGAGTGTAAGTCTAAAAGGACTAAACACATAGTCGGAAATGTTGGAAACACATTGATCACAACACAAGAGAAAAAAAGAAAACAATTACAAAAAATGTATGAACCCTTTCAATGTTTCAAGTTTAAAAAAAATTGCATTTCATGATTGTAAACTGTCCAAAGCCAACATAACCCAATAGTGGCCACAGCAATGGTGAAAATAGAGAAAATGATCAAGGATCTCTCTTGCCTGCCTCAATGTACAGTAAACATGATACACATCCCTTATAATACTTAACTAAATTTTTCGCACTGCCACACATAATGTTTAAGACCTCAAATAAATAAATACAATACATAATAGGATATACTGCATATTAGACACATAACCAGATACAGCTGAGTGAATCGTATGAGGTGCACATCTGCAAATACTGAAAAACAAAACAGGATATGGGTGTTTTTCCCAGGGCATGATTTGATGACTCTTGAAACTGCTGAAACCTTGAAAAACTCATCTCAAACTTTGCAGTGTTCTTTTTGTGAACAAATTACAGCTCCTTTCACTTCTCTTTCTTCTCTTTGGCCGGTGGTCCGAGTATGGCCGTGTGCAAACTGCTCAGGACCTCTGTGTACAAAAGAGTGCCTAAAAAGACCACAGCGGTGCCGATCCAGTGCCAAACAGTAAAAGGGTTTTTGAAGTACATGATGGAGAAGATGAGGCTCAAGAACTTTCTCAAAGTTACAACTAAAGTGACCGTGAGTGACGCACACTCTGTGGTAAGGATAAAGACACCACGGATGCACACATATCTGAAAGAGCTGGTTAAGGAGGATGATGGACAAAATATAAATTACACACTAACAAAGGGCCAGATGCAAGGCGCAAAGACCCCTTTTATAATTTTAAACTGCTCTCTGGTTTTCTATTGTTGAACATGCAAAGCCTACTTGCATGAGTGTTTTGGATTGGATAAATGAGAATAGTTAGTCTTCTCCAGGGCAGCTGGAACAATAGTAGCTTACCACCACCAAAAAGGAAAGCGACCAGTGAGAGAAGAACATTTAGTCAAATTAAGTTTTACTCGCGAATACAAGCTGCCGAAATTAGTTTCCTTCGCAGGGTGGCTGGGCGCACCCTCCGAGATCGGGTGAGGAGCTCAGTTACCCGGGAAGAGCTCGGAGTAGAGTTGCTGCTCCTTCACGTCGAAAGGATCCAGCTGAGGTGGCTAGGGCATCTGTTTCGGATGCCTCCTGGTCGCCTCCCTCGGGAGGTGTTCCAGGCATGTCCCATTGGGAGGAGGCCTCGTGGAAGGCCCAGGACACGCTGGTGGGACTATGTCTCCGAGCTGGCCTGGTGTCGCCTCGGGGTCCCCCCAGAACAGCTGGAGGAGGTGTGCGTGAATCGGGAAGTCTGGGCATCTCTGCTGAGACTGCTGCCCCCACAACCCGGCCCCGGATAAAGTGGAAGAAAATGGATGGATGGAAGTTTTACTCATATAGACAGGATGTGAGATGTAATCTGGTAAAATGTGGTTTCTCGCTAGATGGCTGCATAAATTGACCAGTGGGATTAGACTAGAATAGTCTACATGCTGCATGGTTTCAAAATGTTTGCACAGCGATACTTCGATCACAGTGGTATACAAACTGGTATTAAGGATACTGTGTGATGACATTCATAAGAAGATAAAACCACATAATGGGCATTGTCACGCCCACTACTGGAACCTCCACCGGAGCTAAAAAGACACACGTTGGACCTTTAATATAAAACGTTTAGTATATAATATTTGACAAATGATTATAACATACCACTCTGGTTGAAGTAAACACAGTGTCTGTAGATGTCGGTGCAGAGCAGCAGGAAGCCAGGAAGAGGCAGGCAGTGCTGAGCAGGGAAAAATAATAGAAAATAATAGCTTTATTTGTTGATCTTAATTGATCTCACAAAGAAAAAATGTACTTGTTGTCAGAGCAGCTCATAATACGCAATGCAAGACTTGCATGCAAATGTGCGATATGTGAACTTACACTACACTTACATTGTAAAACAGGGCCTCTTTTGAGTGTTTGCCATATTGTTTATACAAAGTCTCCTGAAAAATCCCCATCCTCGCAGACATCAGCAGAGCAAACGTCAACATTGCAATTCCTGAAAAATAGATAATACACTGTATTTTTGTTTGTGTACGCTGGTGTATGAATGAGAGTGTGCATGGGTGAGTGAGTGGTTCCTTGATGCTTTGAGCTTAATGTAAGTAGAAAGGCACATTCATCGACAGGGCAGTTTACTCTGAGACGGTTGGTCTCTAATCTTTTGTTCGTCCTCGTGCTTCTCCAGCCTACTCACCTGTCTTTCCAAAGAAATCCAGCTGAGTATTACATTATTTAAAAAAACATCACTTACCTATGATCCAGTGGACAAATGCATTAATTTCTTCATCCTCTGCTCCCTCATGGCCCATGTTCTGCTAATAAACAAATACATATATATTTACATGTCTAAGAACTCATATAATGAAATCAAGCCATAAATTCAAAAGAAGAAGGGAAATAAAATAAGCACTGGACTTACCACTTGTCTGGCAGACATAATTGTGCATATGAAGATGCCAATGGATATTAATGCTATAGAAAGATATTTACTTGCAGAATACCTGAAGAAATGAAATTTAGCTTATTATCACCTCATAACAATGAAATATGAATTATTTTATATACCTTTTCTTCAGAATGATTATACCCAGGATCATATTGGCAATAAGTGACCCCTGCAAAGACAGAGAAAGTGGGACAGGCCTGAAAACACGGAGACCGCTGCAGAGACAGTGTAAGATGAGAAGACTCAAAGGTAATAGAGATAACGCAAAACAGTAAGATAAAACTAATTGAGTACTAGAGTGAGATATAACGTAGTGAAACTCACAGATCTGAAGATCATGTGTAACGGCATGGCAATGTTGAAGTTCAGTGCATAATTGTTCACCACACTGACAGTGAAGAACATAGTCACCATAATGATGTAGTTGCTAGAAAAACACAAGGTTAGTTAATAGTTGGTATGAATTTGTTCTAAAAGGGAATAAAGTATTACATATTACCTTAAAGGGATGGCGGGTTTCTTTCTCCCAAACTTAGTTTCAAATATGAAGCCCTCTACGGCAATGAACAAAAACTGTGCAAAAGTGACAATGTTCCCACATCCTGGAAATTCTCTAAATAAATAATAGATATATAAAAGTTAATCTGTCATTTAAAAAAACAACAACACAGATCTATTTTTATAATGTAGCTACTAAATGGAACACCAGATTTGTTACAGAATAACAAAGTCGTTTAGCAAAGTATAAGCGCAATTCATTATTAATAATTAACTTTGAAGCTAAAAGCTGCATTATAGGGAATATTGTTCAGTAAGGCTAAAACTGACAGTAAATACAGTAATAGATATGGACACCCTAGAGAATTTTGACCAAGTAAAAATAGTCCACAGCGAGTCAAACCTGTGGATATTTAAGAGCCATAGGAGAAAGTGCCATAGGTCTAAGTTTATCACTGACCTGGCGAGCAGCTCCAGAAACACCACGTTACTACAACATCCGGCAAAAACTAAAGCGATCGCAAAAGCCGTCCCCATGTTGGGCCCGGTTACTCGATGCAATATGAGTCAACGTAATAAGTGCAGTCTCTGTCTGAGCATAGTTGCACATCAGCTGCAGTTTGTGTTCGTTCATCCAACAAACTCCGCTTCAACGAGTTAAACACATTGAACACAACACGTCTTGACGGGAACTGCACTTCCGCATGGACTGCCGATGGGAGTTGTAGTTTATTTTGGAACCAAGCAGAACGAGAGATACGACTGAAGATATTTCAGATATTTTCCTCCTTCCTTTTACATGTCAATGGCTCATACTACTATCCTCTACTATTACTACTACAACTACTACTACTAATAATAATAATAATAATTGCAACGATCTTTCGATCTTTTTATGAGGAGTGAGACATCTTCACATTGGAGGAACTTTGGCGACAAACGTGGCTGCGGTAGACGTGGCGTCACGTACGTAACTCACGCAAGCCGCTAGCTGGGAGTTCGCAGCTGCTACAGCATCAACAGTTTAGCTTTAACACCGCGCTTTTCTTGGTTTTCCCAGGCCTTATTTCATTTAGAGACATTGTTCAAACTGCTGCAAACATGATTTCACTCACGGACTCGCAAAGTAAGAGCATTTCTTGGTTTGTTGTGGTTCTTTGTCTTTAGCTTCTTTTTAATAAACAAATGTATGGGCTTTAGCTCCATCACAATTGGCTGAAACACTTCAACGTCACCTAGTAAAACGTCACTGTATTTCTTACCTTTTTCGGCCTTTAATGTCAATCATGTCTCTGTTGTCAGCACTTTAGGCAAACTTGAAATTGTAAATTAAGAGACACCATCCTGCGTCCATAATCTTTTACAGGTGTAAAAATCAGAAACAGTCCCATATGCCTGCATATTTGCTCTTGTTACTTTTTCTGCCTCATTATCAAACGCATCCACACATCCATACTGTTTGCCTCATAGTTGAGAGATGCTTATTTGTTTTATTCTATGCATGATCCACACCTTTTACCAATATTAACCATCATTTATTTTTCTTTCAGAGATTGGGATGGGGTTGACAGGTTTTGGGGTTTTCTTCCTCTTCTTTGGGATGATGCTGTTTTTCGATAAAGCTCTTCTGGCAATTGGTAATGTAAGTTGACTGTTCAAACAACACAATATGCCAATCTCTTTATTCATTATGAATCGTCGCATCACGCAGTTTTCTTTTCTTTGGTCTATTCCCAGATCTTGTTTGTGGCAGGCTTGTCTTTTGTCATCGGTCTGGAGCGGACGTTCAGATTTTTCTTCCAGAGACACAAAGCCAAGGCCACCAGTTTCTTCCTGGGTGGAGTGTTTGTGGTGCTGATCGGCTGGCCCATTGTAGGAGTAGTTCTGGAGATTTACGGTTTCTTCCTCCTGTTTAGGTCTGTCAAAACAACCACAAAGAGCTTATTATGCTGTAAAACATGTACATTCTTATCTTATTGACCTCTCACATGTTTACTGCAGGGGGTTCTTCCCAGTGGCAGTGGGCTTCATCAGACGAGTTCCTGTTCTAGGATCACTGCTTAGTTTACCAGGAATACGCACTGTAAGTTGCCTTTTATACAGCAAAACTCCACTTGGCATTACTAATTGTAATTGTCCTCAAATGTGTGAGAGGTAGGTGTGCATCTAATTTGATCAAATTGCTACAATCTTGATTTTAGTTGTAGCAAAAGTACATAAAACAGTAAAATATGCGTCACCATACTGCATGTTAACATGCCTTAGATTTTATAAAATTTTAGTTGCTGGAACCTATTTAGTGTTTACCCAAACTTGGAGCTGATGAAGAAGTATAAAAAAAACTCATGGTGAGCCAAGAGTCATTATCACATCACAGTGTTTCCCCTAGGTTTACTGGTTTGGCAGGGGGGGTATGGTTACACGTGCACGCGCGCGGTTCGTGCACGCTGCCGGGTAAAATATAGCGTTTTAGCAAATGTTATTATTTGTAACAATTTATTGTTTGAATTTCTATATGATACATAATTAATTCCGTTTAAGTAACTGTAAAGCATTTTGATGATGTAGGAAACAATCCTCCTGGAACCACCACCTTAACATGGTGGAGGGGTTTGAGCACCTGAATGATCCTGGGAGCTTTGTTGTCGGGGGCTTCGTGCCCCTGGTAGGGTCTCCCATGGCAAACAGGTCCTAGGTGACGGGTCAGACGAAGAGCGGTTCAGAAGCCCCTTATGAGAGACCAACAGGCCCGGGTAGAACCATGAGGCCGTCCTTCTGTGGACCCAACAGCTGCCCCCACGACCCAGCAATGGAAAAGAAACCATACCTCCTAATTGCATCCCTGTATTCATGAGTGTGGTTGTAGAATTAGTGGTGAATAGCAACAATATTTGCAGTGCCTCTCGAAAGTACTAATACACCTTGAACTTTTGCACATTTTGTCATGTTTACAACCCTAAACATAAAGATTTTATTTTGAATTTTTTACTGAAAGTTCACAAACAAGTAACAGACAACTGTGAAGTGAAAGTAAAATGATACATGATTCTGTTATTTTTCAAAAAATAGAAAAGTGAAAATTGGGGCTTGCATAAGTATTCATACAGCATTTTCTGAGTGCATTAAATTGCCTTTATACAATTCCTAATGACTGCAGAAAGTTCACACCTTGCCCTAACCATTAAATAGAGTCCACCTGTGCGTAATCTACTTTCAGTATAATTCCAGCTGTTCTGTGAGGGCCTCAGAGCTATGGTCAGAGTGTATTGGTCACTAAACAACATCATGAAGGCCAAGGAGCTCACCAGAGAGGTCAGGGATAAAGCTGTGGAGAGGTTTAAAGCAGAGTTAAGTTATACAAAGATTTCCCAAGATTTGAGCATCTCACGGAGCACTGTTCAATCCATCATTCAGAAATGGAAAGAGTATAGCACCACTGCGAACTTACCAAGACACGGCCGTCCACCTAAACTAACAGACCGAACAAGGAGAGCACTGGTCAGAAATGCAACCAAGTGCCCCAAGATAAGTCTGTGACGTACTGCCGCTGAGCTGGGGGCATCTGTACATGGGACAACTATAAGTCGTACTCTACACAAATCTGGCCTTCATGGACGAGTGGCAAGAAGAAAGCCATTATTGAAAGGAGGCCATAAGAAATCCCGTTTGAAGTTTGCTAGAAGTCATATGGAGGACACAGCTGCCATGTGGAAGAAGGTGCTTTGGTCAGATGAGACAAAAATTGAACTTTTTGTCCCAAATGCAAAACGTTATGTATGGCACAAACCTAACACTGCTCATCGTCCTGAGTGCACCATCCCCAGGGTCAAATATGGTGGGGGAGCATCATGCTATGGGGCTGCTTTTCCTCAACGGGGACTGGGAAGATGGTAAGAATAGTTGGGAAGATGGATGGAGCCAAATACAGGGACATTTTGGAGGAAAACCTTCTGGAGTCAGCAAGAGAATTGAGGCTGCGGCGGAGATTCACCTTCCAGCAGGACAATGACCCTAAACACAAAGCTAAATCTACAATGGAATGCTTTAAAAACAAACATATTAATGTGTTAGAATGGCCCAGTCAAAGTCCTGACCTAAATCCTATTGAAAATCTGTGGAAAGACCTGAAAACTGCTGTTCACAAACGCTCTTCTTCTAATTTGACAGAGCTTGATTTGTTTGTCAGTCTCAAGATGTGAAAATCTTATAGAGTCAAACCCCAAAAGACTTGCTGCTGTTATTGCAGCAAAAGGGGGTTCCACAAAGTATTGATTCAGGCTGTATGAATACTTATCAACCCCGACTTTTCGGTTTTCTATTTTTTGAAAAATAACAGAATCATGTATCATTTTGCTTTCACTTCACAGTTGTCTGTAACTTGTGTGTGAACTTTGAGTAAAACATTCTAAATAAAATCTTTATTTTTATGGTTGTAAACATGACAAAATATGTATTAGTACTTTCGAGAGGCACTGTATGTCAGCCTCAGGGCAGCTGTGGCTACAGAAGTTGCTTATGGTCACCTAGCGTGACTTAGGAGTGAGATTCTGAGACTGAGAATCTAGAAACGGTACGGTATCCATCTAAAGTTTTGACATGCTTTGCCATCAAAATGTTCAAAGTTTGCAGTGGTTAATTCATCCATCTCTTCACTGTGACAAAGTTTTCAAGTTACACCCTCCCCTTTCTTGAATGTTACCTCATCACTTTACTTTCTCTTTTAGTTTTGGCATAACATTAAAATCCCTTTTTTTTCTCTTTTCACTAATTTGACTCTTGTGCTTGTTGGCAGCTTGTGGACAAGATCGGAGAGAGCAATGCCATGGTATAACAGCAGTTTTTGAGAAGGATTTTTCAAATTGGGACCATTATTTTTTACACTAAAGTAAAACGGCACACCTGATGCTGAGGAAGATCAATTCAGAGACATTCAGAGAGTATTTTTGTCTTTTTTGTGAAAAGAAGAGAGTTCTACGCTTTGCCACTGGATAACATTATTATACTTTTATTTTAAAAGTCTGGAGACGGGCTTTTATTTTGTGTCATTCCAGTGTGTTGTTATTTAAAGACTGCTGCCATGGACCACACTGGGTGAACTGTTACACTCCCCAATGGACTGACTCTTACCCTCTGTCATTTGTTACTACAAGAGCCAATTGCTTGATCATGAAAAACATAGACGGTCAAGATGAGCGTTTTACTGTAACTTTTGTAAATACATACTTGAAATAAAGTGTGTGAACTTTTTTAGAAATGTGTTTTTCTTTTATACAGTTTGTAATGTTGAAATTTAAATATTTAACTAAATAAAAGGCAATGTTTATAAAATTGTTATGCAGACTTAACTATTTTGTATTCTGAAAGATAAAGCATTATTTTTTGACAGAGGATTTGGCCTTTAATGCAAAGGTTCAAGGTTGGATCCCAGTTTCAGTCAGTGCATAACTTTTCATGTGTCCTTTGGCAAGACACTTTACTGGCCTATCACACACTTGTGTATGCGAGTGTGTGTGTGAGTGCAGTTATGGGGCAGTACACAGCCTATGCCCAACTATCTGGCGAGGCACGACTGCATGTGTCTCCTTATGTGGTCATATGCAGCTACTAATAACCATGAATGTAAAAATAATTCAAATGTGATCTATAGAGCTAATACAATGAGACTTCTGCCCATATGCTAAATAATGCTGTTTAATTTTGGTGGCTGCTGTCTCTCTTGATATGCCACATTAGATGTGACACTTAACACTCTGTAGTGAGTGTATGACGCAAAGTACTTGTCAACTCATCGTTGGCACTTTATAAGAGAAACATTGAACTGTGCCGTGGCTTATTTACATCCAGGGACCAAGACAACACTGCAGTGGGAGAGTAACTAACAGGTAAGAGGAGGAGACTTATTAATTTATTTTGCAAATTGCTATTTAGACCCTTATTTCCTACATTATATTTTTGAATAAGACTTTCCCCCCCTTAAATGTGTTATTCAAAATTTTATTAACTGTTTTTATTTTATTTATTTTAGGATAAGGGGATGTGCATGACTGAGCATAAAAGAAAACCTTGAATTAAATCAAATTAATTTGAATCATATTGTGTATATATTACCAGAATGTATATATGTATTTATTTAATGGACTTGTATACTTTATTTTAGACCTTGATAATGGCTCTCATTGGGGTGCTTGTGTTGACATTGGTTTGCCAGTGCTGGAGTGCACCATATGTAAGTGTGCGCTACAAATTAATGCCATTTTATAAAATGTTATTCAAAACTAGTTGCAATGTATTTCTTTCTAGAGGAGGAACTGGACCCCACAGGCAATGCTATACCTAAAAGGAGCACGTAAGCCTCATCGAAAGGAAATAATGGAAAAGAAAAGACTCAAGATAAATTTGCATTGCTTTTTCAGAGGGACTTCATTCAATCGTGGAGCGCAGCAGTGAAGAAAATGTAGATGCTTATCCTTATGGTGAGTCAGAATCTGCCAATTAAAAAACTAAATATCTGTTTCTAGATAAGTGTGTTTTCTGTAAAGCCACACTGCGGAACATTACGTGACATTACATGAAACTGTTGTACAGTGTGACGCACAAATATGCCAAATCAATATGGCAAAACATGCACCTAATTATCTGTTAGACACCGACATTGTTATTATAGGCAGTGGGTTATAAATTTTTTTTAAATGAAAAGCATTTATCAGTGAGCCTCATGTTTTTCTACGTGAAGTCAAAGGAAAAGTGGCAAAATCTCCATGGTGATGAGATGGTGATGTCCTGCTCTGAGCAAAGCAAGAGTCAGAACAGAGAAGTTATTTTTTTATGATTCACAAATTACAAACATTCATTATACAATAAATGCTGGTAATTTATTCTAATTGTTGAGTGAAATGTTGCACAGCCTGGCTTTACATTAACGCAGGAATAGGATTGTTAATTGTGAGATTTTAAAATAAAAGATTGAAGGCTTAATAAAGGTTGAACAGATGGATTTGAAATTTACCATAGTCTTTCAATGCTTTCAATGCGTTTGCAGTGACGTGCAATCAAAGCAATGACCAGCTGAAGATTTCCCTCCCTTTATTCAAGCTTCTATTGAGACTAATACTGAAAGGTAAAGTGCTTCAAATTAAATAAATGACAATGAGAATTAAAAAATGTTTAACCTCATATTTGCTTTCAGGAGACAGTCATTATGACCAGCTCAACAGTTCATAGACGTATTCAAGCCAACAGTACACGTCTTTCTTATTTTATATCACAAGTCCTTCCTTTGAGAATGAACACATGTTAAATAAATTAATAAATCTGCGTTGTCCATTTTCTCTGTGACTTTGTTATAATGAAGTACAGTCACTAGAATGTGTTTCCCAGAGGCAGTAATCATCTTATTCACACGTCGCAGTGATTAGCGCCGCATTGAGCAACAGGCTTCATCACATTGAGGGACAGTGTCAGGTCAAACTCAGGTCGACAGATGAAGAAGACGGCACTCATTAATGTCTTTGGGCTTACATAAAGTAAAACGTTAGTGAATAGATTTATATTTAGAAATGGCCCTAATATTAAGCTAGATATGGTAGACAATAATAATAATAATACATGTAGTGTAATGTTTAAAGTATTCAGTCAACATAAACTACTGTTGTTGTTTTTGTGGCTATTGTATTAAAAAGTAGTGACATTATGCAAACACAACGTGCAACTAAGGCTAATAGACTAATATGACCCAATCCGCTCAAAATGATATAAGATCCAACATTTGTGCTGTGTCTAGTGAGTAGTGAGTATCTCCCACTACATTACATTACGTTATTTAGGTTCCTGTCCTCCATCTCAAATTTCTAGTCACCACTAGAGTATAAATCTACTTTATACGTTTCTACTCTTACTTCAGTAAATAATTGAGTAATTACTATAAATATTTTGGCTGTATCCATATTTGATGTTTATTAGGCTACCCTTTGGACAAGAGGAGAGAAAACACACAATAGGACAAAACATCAATATTATTTTTTAGATCAGTCATTAAGGTAATAAATATACTATTTGCAATAATAGTATGATCACAAACACACAATTTCATATATTAAATTAAATTAAACAAAATTAAATCAATTATAAATAACCTCTATACAATTTAAAGCTTTTGTGCTATAACATACTTCACTTGCTTTACATGTTTAAGCCACATTCAGTAGTTCTCTTTTTGTTTTGATGATAACTGTGACTAAAGCTGTTAAGTAAAATATTAGCTGCGTCTCTATAGAAAGCACGAGGAGAGCTGCCCTATTACAGAGTTTGAAGATGTCGCCCCCTACTGCCCGTTCAGAGGTCCTTCAGGTCTTTCTGTATGTCCCACAGAGTACAAGCGCTGTCCTGCAGTTGCCCCACCTCGTCCTGGGTCAGAGTCATGTTAACTACACTGGACACGCCCCCTCCATTCAGCACACAGGGTAGACTTAAGTACACCTCCTCCCCGATCCCGTACCTGCCCTGGAACACACAGGCAAACAGTCAATGCAAATACCCTGAAACGATGCTATGTAAATGTATTGGATTGTAAGAAAACAGAAGACCTGCGTGCAAGGTGACACCTCAACAAAATATCTGAACCAGCTCCAAAGTCAAAACTAGATCAGATGTAGAATTCAGGTTCAAATCAAGTTTATATATTTTTTACTAACTAACCTTTTGTTATGACTCAAACATATTTTATAATAAGACTGGGGACAAACGGCTAGTGTTAAGGAAAGCTCAAAGATTATCGAGTGTTCTCAGCTCACATGAACTACAGACAGCTTCTGGGGAGTCCCGTCTGACAAAACCTTGTCATGAACAATGTGAACTACATAAGGTTTTGTAAGCAAATAAATAGAATAGTGACCAGCCTTAGGGTCCTAATCACTGAATCAAAATTAGAATAGTATTTATTGCCATTGTTTAAGAACAGGTTCACAAACTAGGAATTTTTCTCCGTACAATTGTGCAAAATGAAACATGTAACAGAATTTACATAAAAATAAGCTATAAAAAGGGAATGCAAGAAGATTAAAATATTAAAATAAAAAGTAAAATATGATAAGGACGACAACAATTTGACATAGAACAACAGTGGGATTGCATTCACAGATGTGCAGGTGTATTAAGTAATAGCAGCAGATCTAAGTGTGGACATACCACATTGTGCAATAGAGCCGTGTAAGTGGCTGGAACAGGTTATTCCGCTCATGAGTCTAATACATAGTTACTGGGTCTTATTATCATTCACGAGTCTGATGGTGGAGATAAGTTGCCGAGCTTTCAATCTACAACACTGCATTGAACTGTCAGAATAAAAGCCACAGTTGCTCCTTTAGAGCCTTATTTACTGAGACAAATGGTGATGTGTTCAGTGCTGTAGTGTCATACCTGGACCATCGTGGAGACCGGGTGGATTCGGTTCATGTTCCTCATGATGCTCTCTGTGAGGTCAGCCACGCTCAGACCAATGGCCCAGTTCGTATATCCCTTCAGTTTGATCACTTCATACGCACTGAAGGTCGAGGACAATATTGAGGAAATGAGAAAAGACTAAAATTAGCATTGGATGTAAAATAAGCTCCTATAAGTAGTTTGGGTTATGACTATATAACATTTCTTTAAACGAGTGTGGAAAATCTGGCAGAATTTATAAACTCACTGCCTCTTTCAAAATCCTTGGATCTAACTTTCTTGAACTTTGAACTGTTCTATTGTATTTCTGTTGAGTTACAAGCTTACCAGGCACACTCAAGAGGCCTGGGAGTTTGTATTGTTTTTTAATTCCAAACATTTTAATGCCACTTGCTCACCTGTCAACCACCATTTTGTGAGCCTCTTTCCAGTTCTCCTCATCCTCTTCGGTGCCGATGTTTGGGTTCAGTGTTTGTAGATTGACTCCAGCCACGTTTGTCCCACTCCAAACGGGCACTAAACACACATAGAGGCTTCAAGAAGAATTCATAGTCTTCTATTTTTAAGTTATGTTGAAGTTCATAATAGCATAGGAACAAATCAAAATTACTATTATTTTGTTGGATCTCAAGCTTATATAGAGGCTGTATTTGTTTGCAATTTCCTAAAAAAGTATATTATAGTTCTATTTTCTTTCTATTTTTCTAATGTATTATTGTAGGGTACTTTTACTCATATAAAATAAATTAATATGATTTGTATATTGCTATATTACCGCTGGTGTCCCCGTGTTCTCCCAGTATCCAGCCGTTGAAGCTGCTTGGGTGAATCCCCAGTTTGTCGGCCATCAAAAACCGAAACCGAGCTGAGTCCAAGTTGGTGCCACTGCCTATAACTCGATGCATGGGTAAACCACTCAGTTTCCATGTTACGTAAGTCAGCACATCCACTGCAGGGAAACATGTGACGGTCATTACTGAACATAATGGCCCATGATTTGATAATGAACAGGGAGTACCGGGGTTAGAGACCACCAGGATGATGCAGTCAGGGCTGTATCTGACGATTTGAGGGATGATGTGTTTGAAGATGTTCACGTTTCTTTGGACCAGGTTTAGGCGACTCTCTCCCTCCTGCTGCCGAACTCCAGCCGTCACCACCACAATGCGGGAGTGTGCAGTAACGGAATAATCTATGGAAGAAGACTGAATTTGAAATACACAGCTTTGATCACAGTATACTACTTCATGTGCTTATTTCTTGTTCTGTTTAGTGTCAGAGCTGAAGCCTATTTCGGCCTGTGAAGGCTGGGCCGCACCATGATTGAATTTATTGCATACTTTCATACTTTACGTCATTCTGCTGATCCCTTGATCCGTAAGAAAAACTTTGGTTGGATTAAAATGCCCATATGATCTGTATCAAACTAAAACCATACACACCAGGCTATAACCTCCATCTACATACTCAAAACCAGATGTTAAAGTCCAGAGCATCGTGGCCCCCAATCCAAATCTAGCTCAACATCTGGGCATGGGTCCTTGGGTGCTGTGGTGGCCCATGTCAACTCAACTTATTTTACCATCTTATTTACCATCATCAACATAAAACAGAAAAACAAAAGCTAAACATATCTGGTGGGGAAAAAAATTCTGAATTTGTCAAAGTGAAAATGAATCATTGTTTTTTATTTTTCTGCTGCAGAAGCACTTGCCCTTGTCAGCAACGATGGTGGGGGTTTTGAGGAACAGGCTGCCGTGCTGCAGGTCCATCATCTCTCCTTTCAATTTGTCCTCAAGCACGTCTACTAAGGCCAGTTCATCAGCCAATTCCTGCATGAGCACAAATACTTTTACAAGGGAGGTGTTCATATTAGCGCTTGTCATAATACAACATCAGTATACACTATTTCTGAAAACTGATAAAAAGCAAGTTGAGAGCCCATATAGATATAAAAAAAGTTATATAAGTTGAGACCTTTTTCCATTTTGTAAGTACAGTGGGAGGAAAAAGTGAGTTGACCGTTTGGTATTTCTTACATTCCTGCCTAAATTGGTTATGAAATGTGGTCTGATCTTTATTAAAACACATTAAACAGTGTCTGCTTAAACTAATACCACCCAAACATTTTCATTTTATCATATTTTTATTGGCCATAACATGTAAACATTCACAGGACAGCCTGGAATAAGTGAGTACACCCCCGGCTAAGGATGCTCTAAGAGCTAATTAGACAAATTTATGCAGACATTTAGAGTCAGGTGTGAGCCAACTTGAAGTCCAATCACTGAGGTGTGGCTTTAAGCTGCCCTTGCCACTGAAAAACACACACTAGTTAAGAATTGTCTCTTGTTGAGAAGCTGATGTGCACCATGCCTCATTCAAAAGAGCCCTCTGAAGACCAAAGATCAAGAGTTGTTGATTTGTATAAAGCTGTAAAAGATTAAAAAAACATCTCGAAAAGTTGTGATGTTCAGAAATCCACGGATAGAAAAATTGTCTGCAAATGGAGACAGTTCAGCACTGTTGCTTCACTTCCAAGGACTGGCCGCCCTGTAAAGATGACGGACATTGCAAATTAGCGTTGGCTATAAATGTTGTAGTGTGGTACATGTTTATTGTTCACACGTGTCCCTATCAAATAAATGAATACATAAAATAAATAAATAAAAGAGGGTGGGTGCAATGACCCAAAGCAGAAAAGCAAATCCACTTGAGAATGGTTTCAGAAGAAGAAAATACGTGTTCTGGAATGGCCCAGTCAAAGTCCTGACCTAAACCGGATTGAGATGTTGTGGTATGACCTCAAGAAAGCCATTCATACCAGACATCCAACGAATCTGCTGAACTGCAACAGTTTGGTAAAGAGGAATGGTCCAAGATTCATCCTGATTGTTGTCCTTGTAATCTGCAACTACAGGAAACGTCTGGATGAAGTTATCGCTGCCAAAGGAGGGACAACCAGCCATTGAATCTAAGAGTGTACTCACTTATACCACGCTGTCCTGTGAATGTTTACATGTTATGATCAATAAAAATATGGTAAAATTTAAATGTTTGGGTGGTATTAGTTCAAGCAGACACTGTTTACTCATTTTTTATGATTTAATAAAGATCAGACCACATTTATGAGCAATTTGGGCAGAAATTCCAAACACTTTTTCCTCCCACTGTATAGTGGCATTGAGGAACACATTCAGCCCCGGATCTACGGGGGTGCAAGAGGGTGCATTGCAACCTAATTTTGAAACGTTTGCCCCCTCAGTTTTAATGGCATCACAATGTATTTTAATGGCGAGAAACTCTATTTGCACCCTGTAGTGATTATTTGTCAACAAAAATAAAACTCAAAACTGCGACATAAGCAAACTTAGGATTTAACTCAAATAAACACTTAGACGCACCATGGGTTTTGGTTTACGCAGCAGCATTCAAAGGAGTGCAATGTCCAAACAAACTTACAGTCTCAAAAAAGGTTTATTTCCAAGTACGAAGGCAAACGGCAAGGTATCACATGCAAGGCCTACTTGCTGCCTCTCCTACTCTACTGGTAAAAAAACCATTAGCCCACCCAGGTGCGTGCTGGACTGTGTGCGTCACTCCCCTATATAGGTGCGCAATGATAGAATAACCAAACAAAATAAACACAAAAAAGTAAACAAATTAGAATTAACTTAGCATATTAAAGAATATATTATAATAAACCAAAAATAATGGACTAGAAACTACACAACTCAAAATGTATAACTAATAACTTAATTTTAACTTTAAACCAAAAAACGGACAAATAGCTCCTACACACCCTTTTGAAACCCTGAACACATATCCACACGAAGACAAAACACTTTTATTTTCAGAAACTTTCTTTGTAAGCACGAAGCCAGCTTAGTAAATGTGTGCGTCTACATGGGTCGACTCAGGTCTGTGAAAACGGCGTAATTCATCTGCCAGGCCTGAGTGTGGCGCTGTGACGCTCACACAGATAATAGAACAAGATGTAGAGGGCGCAAGCGCAGTAAACTTGTGTGGAATGTAAACAGTGAAAATTAAACGGATTCAAGGATTATGATTTACAGAAGAGACGAGGAGGCGAATTTATTCTTCAGACGTAACGGGACTAAAGCAGAAAAATCTGTCAGTGACCGGACTTTGACTGTCAGTCCAAAAACACAGACTGACTCGGCCGTGTTTTTCTACTTATCACCTGTGGCTTGCGGATTACAGTGGAGCAAAGAGGAACGGAGTAAAACCATCATAGATCCATCAGTAAAACTCATTATAAGGTCAGTAGATTATGGATAACAGACTCCACTCTGGTGCTGTGATGTCATCGTTTTAGTAAAAGTTGCGGAGACGTTGTAACAACGGCGCCACGTAAACGGCGTTTTGAGATCTTTCGCTCTGGGACCTAGTTTGGAAAATGTTCGTTTACAGACCCCCAAAACGCCGGACTCGTATGTACGATACACTGGATTGATAAAATATCTTTGCGTTTGGTCCTCAGCTTGACTTCGTATGGACAGTGTGTTTTGGCATTTTAAAATGACAAATTAAAGTCGTTATATGCAAAAAAGTATTCATAAAATTACATTTTTTTGGTTGTAGAAAATACCATTACACCATATTTGACTTTCATAATCTATTCTTTAACATGATGTGCCTATACCACGCATGTGAGATGAGATACTTGATTAAGAGAACCTTGTAGCACAGTGACAAGGTGAGTGCCAATGTCACATCACAGGTCAACCTCCAGAACTGTTAATAATCATTAGGCTGCTCTTCAATTAGGGGATCAGCAGCAACAGCAGTAGTAGTAGTAGTAGTAGTAGTGGTAGTGGCAGACGTTTTTCAAGTCAGTCAAATAAATACAAATTAAAAGTATTTATTTTACTTAAAATATTACTTTACAAAAATACAGTATTTTTATGTTGAGGGATATACTGTAACTGATTCACAAATGATGCACATATTTTTAGTCTATCACACTACACCTATCTTTCATTCCCTACAAATCACAGTTACTTTAAAGTGACACTCTCAGTAACTATATTTGTAGACGAGTGTTTTTAAACCGTCATCTGTACTTGGTAGTTTAAGTACAGTAGCTTTGTCAGCAGTGCCCTAATGATCTTTGTTTGGCAGCAGGCTTTATCTGGTCAAGTACCACCCATTGTTATTCTAAAAACCTACAGTCAACTTAAAAAAATGTTTTTATCATTTAATGAGCGCCACTATTAACATGTGCCGCCAGCCATAAGTTCAAGGTTAGTGAAGAGTTAAGAGGAGCTCAGACATCTGTTGGGCACTAATCTGGTGTGAGGTTACTGCAGATTCACACCAACCCCTTAGGCAAGCAACAGGTGTGGATGTAACTATGTCTACTACAATAAAGCAACAAGAGCACTTACTCTGAGCAGGATGCTGACCGCACAGGCCATGCCCACCTGACCCACGCCCACCACCGTCACCTTGTTTCGCGGAGGCTCCGGTAGGCCCTTAAACAACGGGGTGATGAGCTTTTGGAGCGTTGCAGACATTTTCACTGAAAAGACACAAAACAAATACCCAGTTACTTTCTAATACATTAATTAGGACTTAAAGATCGGTGGATGATTATATGTTTGGCCTGCAGGCATGATTTCTTTTTAACAGATAGAATAGTATAGTGTAAAAGAGGGCAAAAAGCGAGCTGTGACATTCAGCAAAACTCAACTCGACTCGAACTCATGAAGCTAAGAAGGCTACCCTTGGTCAAAATTGTAACTTAAACAGTCATAAATAGCGATTGGCAAAGCTGCTGTTATTAAGGTAATGTATCCTCTGACAGCAACACAACATCTTGTTTGCAGGGCGACTAATAGTGTATAAAATTATTCACAAACACTGTTATACTTCTACAAACGTGTTCTGAAATGCATGTGATTCTTGTTATTAGTGTAGCAGGTTATACATTCTTCTTCTTTCAGGTTTTGATTTTGCTGAGATAATTAAAATGTGAAACTGGATTTTGATTATTGCCAATAAAATACAAAAGCAAATACAACACGGCAACACTCAGAAAATCGCAATATTAGGAGGTTTTTCCTAATAAGTCCTAAATTCAGTTTATTGAGATTCAAATGTTAGGCTTCCTTGTGTGTGACATGTGTCAGTCCCAAGCTGATATAAACATGGAGGGTTGTTGCAGGATGGGCATCCAGCATCCAGAAATTCTAAATGTGGATCACTGCTGCATGCTGTAGGAAGCAGAAGAAATTCGGTTTGGTGACTGGAGATGAAGTCAGGGGACTCGTTGTTGTCTATCCCTACAACTACTATGGGCCTGAAATGGGGTACAGATGGTCAATAGTGAGGGATAACAAACACACACTGACAACAATTCTCTGCATTTACAATTAGATTAATTATTTCACCCATACAAAGATTGAACACCATCCCATACAACAATTAGGGACATTTTTATCATCTTGGATTAAGACGACATGTCCTCCTTTTTGCAGAGATCACCTTGAAACAAACACTGGTACAAAAATAGCATGGATACTTGCTTTGCTTGACGATGCTCCGGGCTGTGAAATATATGTACCACCATATAATCAGCATGGCACACTGTATAGGGATCCACTACACCTCTATTGCATCAACAGCTAGCCTTACAAAACACTGTAGGTCTGTTAGATTTGGAAGACAGTACTCAGTCGGCTCCCTGCTAATGTGACTGTAGCCCAGACGGGAGAGTGTGCAGCGCTCCCCCCCCCCCCCTCCCCTCTCCCGCACCCCTCCCCTATCCCAAACAGAGGGGTATAATCGGATGCCTAACTTGTCCGAGTGACCACAGAGAGTTAAAGGAGTTACAGTAATCTTTTAACACTGTCTCCATCTGCTTCATTGTACTTGCACCTCAAATGAATGGAATACAATAAACTTAGACGAGGCACTGTTATAGGAAAAATTCTTGGATAAAAACATAAAATGAAACGGGTTTAATGCTTTGGTCTCAAGTGACAAAAGATTGAAAAACCCTGGCTGCTCTTCACTTTTGGGAACTTAATGGAAAGCTGTCAGTCATCAAGCTCTATTAACAGGTCATATCCTGCAACGCTGGTAGAAATGTCAAGACTTTCAAGTATGTGCAAATTATATAGAAGGCCTGGGTGACCGAAGCAACGAAATATGATTGTGATCCTCGGAGGAATGCTATGGGTTCTTGAGCAACAGTGCTTGTAGGTAGTTGTTGGACACAAAGTTGTGAGTACAAGTGGAAAGACAACCTGACTCTGTAACCTGACTGTAATAAAAAAAATAAAACTCTTATTGTACTAACTGTTCCCCAAGTAACATCAGATGAAAGTCCACTCACCTGTTTAGCGAGAGTCTTAATATTTACTACAATGCTATGGTCCTGTTGTCCAATCCCAAGACGCTCAGGTTTGAGTTTGGTACTCTCTGCTCCTCTCCCTGCTGCGTACCAGACAAGCGACTGGTGGATTTAATTGAATAAGCCGCTCCGTCCTCTACAAAGTCCCATTGTGGTCCTCCGCTTGTCATCTCATTAGGAGACAATACAACTGGAAACACAACAGAAAATATAAAGTTTAGTACTTAATGCAATGTTATTTAGTCACAAGTCAGAGAATTTCTAATTAAAATTCCAGTTTGAAAGTCATTTGAAATCAATAGAGCTTATGCGTGTGATGTCAACTTTGCAAAAGAAAATTGAGTGGATATGTCCGCAATGTTATTCCTTTGTTATATTTGGTTTGTCCATTCATTTGAGGTTCCATCTTTATGTCTTCTGCATAACCTCAATATGCAATATTTGTGAGTGTATTCTTTAGACCAGATATGGGAAAAGTTTTTGATGCGAGAGCCACATTGGGTTTTTGAACTTTCCACGAGGGCCAGACTGCAAATTTGGTTCGTTGTTAATTAATAGTTTCATACAATTACAATTACCAAATAATAGGCTGCAATCGCCTAAACACAGAGCAACAAAATGGCAGTTATGCATGTGCTTTCTTTTTGTCAATGAAAACATTGTTTTCCACCCTCCACGCATATCAGGCTTGATCATGTTTTGAGGGCCGGATTGAAGGGCGGGCCGTATCTGGCCCTCAGGCCTTAGTTTGCCCACCTCTGCTTTACACATTTAATTGTTTACTCATCTTTAAAAATAATGAGAATGAAATGGCATAAAGTCCAAGCTCCATATGGAACTTTATTGTACATATTTTTCAGCGGTAGGGGAAACCTGCACACACAAACCCATCTGTCCAAAATTCTTTCCATAGATCTTGTGAGGAAATAGTGCCAACTGCTTTGCCACGGTCTCCCACTGTTCACTTAATATTCACCATAACCTATGAGCAATGCCAAATTTAAAGTAAGATATCCTAAAGGCAAAAGGGTAATCGCGAACGGCAGTGAGCTGCATTTTTGTCAAGTATATCCAATAAAGGGGGAAAAAAAGACAAACATTTCAAACAGTTTGGCTGTGGGGCAAAAGGCTAGACAGCACATTCAGTCCACATTTTGTCAGCAATGATGTAACAAAAGTTTCATGAAGGCATCAGAAAATCATTAAAACGTTTTAAGAAAAGAACATTTAATTCAGAACTTCATATACATGATGCAAGACAAAAATAATACAGGTCTATGTGGTGACAACAGAGTTTATTTCATGATACACAGCCTACAATATCATAAATAAACAGATCACATCCTTACCCACATAACCCATGTCTTCTGTCCATTTTGTGGGCGAGCTGCCTGGTCTGAAATCTTGAATAAATCTGACTTCTGTGTGTATTGCATTTCACATGGTACCTAAAATGTACTATAAAAAGCTTTACACTCACTTTAGAAAAATATCAAAAAACACAAATGAAGATGAAATTGTCTCATCCCCAGTGTCACCTTCAGCGAAGCCAAACATTTGCTGTGTTATTTGCTAAAAACACTGAACTTAAGTGTCCACGTATGGACAATCGCAGTCGGTTGGTGGGCTATGTGGGTGCACTGCATGAGCCAGCCCTGCACAGACATGCAGGACCGAAGGATCACAAACCTAATAATAAAAAATATAATGAAGCACAACAAAGCACAAAACCCCAAAGCATATAAAACTCAGATGGGCACCATGGCAGAGAGAAATTCATGATTGACTGCTAAAGTTTCCTTATTGAGGAATTGTCAAATTGTTATTCATCCGGAAAAACAGTTTTGTAATTACACGGCTATATTAAAAGTACAGTAGGTTTGTAGCTTAAAATTATTTGCCAAAGTGATTATTAAATACAATGAATGAGTGACTGTAATACAAATCATAAAACTACCATGATTTAAGCGTGAAAACAAATTTTGTGACCTGGTTGCACCTCTTTTCCCTCCACTGATCACATTGAGAAATATAACCTGAGCACCTTTTAAATTATGAGTAACTACCTACAGAAAAAATGGTTGCATTTTGTACAGAAACACTTCAAATTATGGTGGCATTGGTAAAATTGCAGTTTGTGCTTGAAATGGGAGGATGTCATAAGTGCTTGCATTTATCCAGGCACTTCACTATCAGAAAACACACCTGGCACGAGCGTAATGAGAAATTACAGTATGACTTTCAAAAATACTATCATGCATGAATAAACTGGCCTCCCAAATCCGCACACACTTCTACATATATGGGTTAAATGCTCACTAAGACAAACAATTTCACAGGTTTAAAACGACATATAACAAGTCACTTCGGATAGAGTCATCCAGAAGCTACTGTAAAATCCCTCTGAGTGTCGGGAGGAGAGGCTGAGAGGAAAGAGGAGATAGCTCGTCGATCTGTGTCTTTAGTCCAACCATGACGGCAAAGATGGAAAACGCTGAGTTGAGTTTGGGTTGTGATGTGCTGTTGTAAAACAGTGGAGTGGACTTGATGAGCTGATGGGCTTCACTCTGCGGGCTGCGCCACGGGAGCTGGGGCTTCACCTCCCCCGATGCCCAAGTAAGTGGCAGTGCTTTCCACCACTCCCTTCAATGGGACCAGGACGCTGTCTGCCAGACCTTTGAGGGCTTCAATATGACTGCCGTCCAGGTTTTGGTAAGCATAGTAGAGACCAACAACGATGGCAACGAGCAGGAGAAGCTTGAGAAGGGTGGACAAGAAGCCGTGGCTGGCCGGTGCAGAGGCTGGGGAGCGGCCCGGTTTGAGACACTCTGTGCGGCTCTCGGAGACGACTGTGGTCTGAACACGTGACTCATCCAGCCAGTACTCGGCGGGCTTCACAGGCCGGCCAGCTGCGCCTCGAATCGGGCGCCGACAGGTTGCACTAAAGACAAATACTTTATTAGGAATGCTCATTTACGGTATTCAATAAAATATCGCTCCAACTAGGGCTGGAGCGATATGGCCAAAAATGAAAATCTCGATTTTGTCACTCAGTTTGGACGATTACGATTTTAAATCGATTCGAATTTATTTTCCTGATCTTTCATAATAAGACAACTGGCTCAGAGTCCAGACCATTAATATTTAGATTCATAATATAGCCTACAATTAGGCCCATTAGAAAATGTCATTTCTCGTTTTAATATTGTCTGCTCTCAAAAGTAAAACTTCTAAATAAGCCATGGAGTTTTAAAAAGCATTTTAGTTTTCTCTTCCTCGTGCCTCTGCTGTGATTGACAACCGTCTCCAAGGAGACTCAAGGGGAAAGGGGCGGAGTTAAGCTGCTGCTGTGCCTCCGCTCAGGGCATGGCTCAGGGTGAGAGAAGGAAGAGGATCAGATTGGGGAAAACTGTTTTAGTGGAAGAAAACTTTACTGCGCAATCCGAAAACACAATGCGCGGCTTTTGTAAAGCAGCAGAGATAGTCAGAAAGTCGCTGGGTTCTCTTCGGGTGACATTTCCCTAAACAGTCGCTGCGGAGCGGTTGAACACGCTGCTAATTTGGCAACACAGCGCACGTGAGGGAGGACATGGACCGGAGGACACGATTTTACGATTTAGCCATTTTTCACATAGTCGGTTTTTAAAAGCATGAATTAATTGAATTAATTCGATTTATCGCCCAGCCCTAGCTCCAACCTAAATGAATGATCTAAACCTATATTATTGACTTCACATATAGCTACATTACTTCCATTTAGAAAGAGTGAAAGGCTTCAATTTACAGTTGTTTTACAGACACAAGTTGTTGGTAAGGTTTACCTCATTCCAGTTGGTGAACTTATTTCATTGGCAAGAATATCTTCAACAGCACTTTCTGCAGTCTTTTTCTTCGGCGTCTCTTCGGTGACAGTAATTTCCTCCACTATCTACCCAAGACACAGTAATATTAGAAAAAATAGAAAAATATTTACATTTATGTAACTTCAATCATATTTGCCCATGGCTTACTTTAGCTTGTCGTCTGCTGCTGGTGCGGACTGTGACGGGGGTCTTTCCTCGGCTGCGCACAGGTTTCTCTACAACAGGCACTGGCTCTGCTTCGGGGGTTGCAATCACTTCTGATGAAAATGATAAAAACAAAAGCTACAAATCAGTCACTTAAATACAAACAATGTATACAATTATTTCAAATAATTTTGTTTTTGGTGGTAGTGGGGTTGAAACTGTAATAACGATACCAGGAATGTATTTAAGTGGTTGGAGAATGAAGTCATAATGTACACCTATACTTGAATTTACTAGTGTAAGACCATTTCTTTACTATCACTTTTCACAATAACATTTGGCACACCCGTTACGGTAGTATGCCTCGTTATCCTCCAAATACCGTAAAGCTCTATAATTATCCTTAAGACAAACTGCCCTTCTGTTCACAAACACACTCATTGACTCCTGGATGTGGTGCTTATGTGGCAGTAAAGGGTAGGTAGCTGCTCACCATCCTCCTTGTCACTGTACTGGTCTGAGTTGGTGTTGCCATTCTGGTTACTGTCGACCTTTGGGAGGGTCGTGACCTCTGCAGTGGCCTCGAGCTCGGGTGGGGGCTGGTCCAAAAGCTTCTGCAACTTCTTCTCATACACCTTGCGAGTAGAGGCTGCAGTAAAATACATAAAACAGTCATGTCAAAATATCAATCAATAAATGCAGGGGTGACACTTGGAATAGAAATTGGCATTCAACTAACAGATGTCAGGCACAGTACATCTGTCCAGGTGAGCACTTGATGTCTTAGTTCATTTTAGTTTAGATCCGGGAATAGAAAAAAAAAATAAAAAATATAAAATACAAAACTACAGATATAGATCAGGGGCAGATTTGTGGAAAACAGATGTATAAAAAATAAGTAATTTCGTGATCCCAAAGTAATTTACCTGAATGGTATCAAGGATGACGACAATGACTATTGAACATGACAGTGATTATGATTATTATTATGATGATGATTATTATTATGATTACTATGATCACTATTATTGTTATTATTAGATACAGTATAATGACAGTGTGGATGATGTTAGTAGTTGTAACATTTTTTCAGTACAGTACCCGCACACACTATCTCATAGCATGCCTACCAATACAGCCTAAAATCTTAGTTTGTTTTTATTTATTTATTTTATAATTTTCTTTGTTTTTGTTCAGTGTCACTTGAGATCTGTTGTCTGTTGTTTTTGGCTGTCTCTGTTGTCTGTTTTTTGTAATTGTCTCTGGTCTATTTTTTGTGATCGTCTTAAAAAATGAAAGAAATTATAATAATAATAAAAAATATCAACAAATGCAGGGCTGACACTTGGAATATAAATTCGCATAAAACTAACAGATGTCAGGAATGGGAATGTTGTAATCTATTGGACATACACAAAAAGACCTTTGTTTCACACCGTTAAAACCATAAAATATACATGTATATGTGTGATTGAGTAATCACACTTCATACCCCTCCCCTCACTCACATACAGACAGCCACACAGATTAAAATAATGGACTACTAGAATAATGGACATAAGGCTGAGTACAGATGAACTGAATGAGGAAACATCATCCTAGAGGCCATCTGCACCAGGAGCAGCACATTGCCTACAGCCGCCAGGGCACAGACACTGGGCGCCCAGAGGAGGTGTAGGAGAGACACCCAATTTCCACCCAGGCACCCACAGCAACTCCCGAGGCGGAGGGCCCCTTCAGAAGAAACACTGGGGGATTGTTTAAAGAAAAAAAGCAGATAATGCAGAGCTACAAAAAATGCCCATTAACATAATTTTTTTTTTTTAATTTAAGATCCAGTGAAAATAAACAAAAAATGTTCATTAAGTTTCAATAAGAAAAACAAAAGGCCTTTCATGTTAACATGGACTTGACCTGACTGACTTCCAGGTATCCAAGTATGCCTTAACCCCAGCAGGAACTTACCCACAATCGGTCCAGATTCCACTCCGTGCTTGGCCAGCTGTTCTTTTAAATCTTCGTCTGTGAGCTCTGTCACCTCGACTTCGTCTGTGCGGGGCTTGTCGGTCTTCTTTGTAGCTTTCTGAGGAACAATGGCACATAGTTGAGAGGAAAAGCTGATTAAGTCGTTAAGTCATTTAAGGCAAAGGAAACACTTTCTAACGGTCACGAGATACAACACACGCACATCTACGTGAATAAATGTACTTACTCTCCCGGAACGGCTTTTATTGGTGACCACGGGCGCAGGTAACTCTTCATCGCTGGAGAAAGTGTCTGTAGGAGGACTCTTCTTGTTGTTGAGAATGGTTAAGTTTTTGAGGTACAGCTGAACGTACACTTCTTTCTTGTGCTCTCCGCTCGGAAGTGGCACATTGTTCGCCGTAAGCTCGATCTTGAGTTTTTCTTTAGTTAAAACCGAAGGATCTTCCAGAAACTCGGCCATAGTGTACTTCCTCTGTTTGCACTCAGCTTGTTTTTTTCTTTTTGCCGCCCAAAGCTAACACACAGGAATTAGCTGGCTCGCCCAGCAGCTACACACAACACTAGTGACGGAATTGCGCTGTTGTCAAACAAGACTGGCGCCCACCTCCGTTGACTTAGCTAGCAGCACAAAAAACGATTTAGCAAAATTAACAGCCGATTTAGATGATTAGCCGAGCAATCGAAGGATTAAAAGCGAGCTCTTAATTTTCCGAACACAATGCATACGTCAACCAACTAAGAAACAGTGCATAAAGTCGGAAATACTCCGTTGTATTTTTACCGAATTAGCTTAGCATTCAACCGGTCCATTTGCCGACGTTTGTCCGCGGTCGAACGAGGCAAAAAAAACAAAGAGCAACGCCATTGGTCAGAAGGGGTTAGTATGGAGCTCTCTGATTGGCTGCTATGAATGGAAGCCTAGCAGGCTGCAATCACAAAGAAACCGCTCAAATGTCGACTCGATACAAAAGCCAAAAACCTTTCTCTTTTTTTTTTTTAATTGTCTGTATTTTCTTTTCTTTTAGAACTAATGTAAGTGAAGTTACATTAGTGAAGTTATCCAAATGTGCAGCAACGCACCAAACAACGCTTCAGTTGACAAAATCCTACAACCTCAAACGGTCGTCTTTCCGTAGAAAAGAAGTGAAGTTTATGTTTTAAACGTTATGTGCTCTTTGCAAAAGCAATGGCTATAGTTGCACACAACTACCGCCTAAAACAGTTTTTTCGGGCGGACGAATTGCATAATTCTACAGCGAACGAAGTATTATGATTTTAAAAGTGTTCATTTGTGAGTTGTAACACAAGATGGCAGCAGCAACCGCCATCAAGAAAAGTACACTGTTGTTTCGATCCATAG
The DNA here is from genome assembly GCA_021464625.1 of Proterorhinus semilunaris. NCBI lineage: Eukaryota > Metazoa > Chordata > Actinopteri > Gobiiformes > Gobiidae > Proterorhinus > Proterorhinus semilunaris. Next base: position 20,597,700 of record CM038356.1, on the reverse strand, counting down.
TCATACGAGGCCACATTGAAATGAATTCCACGCATAGACTGTAACAATAAAGCAGTTTCGGTCAAGTGCAGCGTGTGTGAAGGGAATGAGAGTGTGGGTCATATTCTTTTGGAGCGTATGTGGTACATGTGGAGGGACAGCCCGAAGAAGTCAGTGATTAAAGCATGAAGAGACGAGTCTGTTGGGGAAGGGAATCAAAAAACTCTCCGGAGGGCATTGTTTTCTTTTTTATGTGAATCTGAATTAATATTCAGGATATAGATTGTTAACATTCTCAAAGGCATAGAGTAACACACTCGACACAGTAGGTGGCGTCATGCGCCTTAGTTTGGCTAGCAGTCCGCTGAAAGAAGACCCATAGTCTTTTTTTGTATTGTTATTTTAGTCATAGATGTCGGCTGTAAATGACATTTCCCTCTGAAGACTTAAAGCCACACTGTAGAACATTCCAACACTGAATAGATTGCATGTTTGAGAGACTGTTTTTCACCAAATATTAGTACACAACTTTATTCTACTTATTGGGAGAAATGTTATGCAACCAACTTTGGGATTTATATTTTAGCCATCGACTTCATTGTTCTGGGTTATAAAAGGCACAATAATAGCCTAATTTGTGTCAGTAAATCATCATTCGCAGAACAGTACGCCTATTACTGTATAATTAGCCTATTTATAGAACTTGGCACATCACTTGAAAATGTGGTAGGCCCAATGCAGGAACACTGGCTCTCATTCAAACATGGCATAGCGTGAACACCTGTCTGCCCTGGCTTGGACATGCAGTTGTCTCTGTCTGGTGTTTGCCTGCATACTCGGGACAGTGGTGAGTGGGACAGTGTGCCTGCTGCCCACCTGTCCTTCAGACCAGCCTCCCAGGAGGTTTCTGGGGTGCCGCTGCAAAATGGAGGCAATTGATCCCCGCCTAAGCCCCAAACCGCACTAAACACTGTACTTGAAGCTTAGTTCAACTTTTCCATAGTGGATTTGCCAATGGAGTGTAAGCATAAAAAGTTTAGCCCTTGAGAAATACCTCTTAAGCTTTCTTTGTATGTAATTTATACAGAAAATAAAACGTGGGCCAAGAATCATAGCGAGTGCCTCTTTAAGAATAACAGTCATGGCCTCTGAAAAATGATCAAAGCCCACTATTTAATCGTCAACATTCACGAATTCAGAATGAGTTCATTTAATAGGGACTTGCTACACCTGATGTGGCCCAGGCGGTTAAACTGACAACAGTTTTTGACAGATGATTGTAAAATAAATCATAGAGAACAAATGAAACATCTGGCAGGAACAAGACTCAAAACAATTTACGGGAACTTAAAGCCTATGTGAAAATGTCTTTACTGCTGTCATATTAAAGAGAAATGACAAGAAGGAATAACTGAATAATAAATCAATTAACAAACCTGTAAGTGCGGAGTGTTTAGAGAAAAAATTATGAACAAAAACGTATGCAGTACAAATAACCTAAAAGTGGATTGGACAGTGCAACCGTTAAACATGCTCTACTTGGTTTAGAGTTTTTCTTGGATTTTAGGCCTTTTCTGAATCCCACTTGAGCCAACCACATGGAGTAAGTTGGGAAAAGTCAACCTTCACCACCAAAAGGACGTCTGATCCAATTGCACTGACACAACAAAGTAAGCACTCACAAAATTAATACAAGTTATGAATAATCTGCATTGTACATCCCAACCATGTAGAGAAACCCTTAGTCCAGCTTTAGAGACCGAACATTTAGGTTTATTTGTTTTCTTGAGCTCGGTGAAATGACATGTATAGCAGAGCCAAATACAAAAATCTCCCTGTGCCCAAAGGTATTACTGTCTGCTAGTAAATTAATTAATTACACCAATGGCCAGTGCGTTTTCCGGTCCAAAGTGGAGGGAAGGATGCGGGCAGTAAGAAGTGGTGTTTTAACTCACTTTGTGTGTCCTGGCACTCGCACAACCATTTAGTACTACTCACATAGTATATTTTTATCTGTTGACAATCCAAACTGCACTAAAAGGACATTGAGCCAGTTGTAGACATTTCTGTCAAGAGGAGAAATGAGACTCTCTCCTTGGCCTGTTCCTGATGCCCATTTGGCCACTTCTCTGTTTGTATCACGGTTCTTGATCCTCCGTGTTATTTGTTTTACTATTATGATTTGGGCTTTTCCCGTTTTATTTGGCTGTTGAATACAAAGCCACACTTGGTCATGGCCTTGTTGAACTTAGGGCAAAGATTACTGTGCGTTAACGTCTAGGCAGTAAAATGAAGTATTTCTATTGAGGCTCCAAGGAGGCACACAGCGGATGCCATATTGGATCAGTTGTTGGAAAACTTTATGCTGGCCATTCGTCTCTGAAGCATGTAAGGCAATGACATAAAAGGATCAACATAAATTTTATCTGTTGAAACCACTTAGTCTTAATGTACTCTTTGGAGAAGGTATTGGCGACCGCTGCTCTCAGGCACTTTATGGCAAAAAGCATTTCCAGTGAAAAGTGTCAGACTGGGAATTTTAGCATATTATAATGTTAACAGTACTTTTATAACTGGTGAAGTATTAAAATTTATATAACAAAGGTCAACAGGTTCTAGCAGCGCATTTAAAACCAAATGTAACTTTTAATTGTAAGTCAAATGGTTTATAAAACAGTGTCAATATAAAGTTTATGGTACCAATGATGTGGAAAAAAGGTAATGGAACATAATTTTCCTTGCGATAGAAAAAAGCATTTAGTGATAACCAAAGTACTTGGTGCATTGCATTACATGGGGCAGACTGGCAGAAATTAGGCTGCCTATCTGCGAAAATGCCTTTCTGACCATAATCACTCAAATGCCACAGTCACACAAAAGTGGATACAGTCTTTCCCAAGGACATGCACAAATGTCCAAACTAATGAGCCACTGTCCACTTGGTTTAGTTAGGAGACAAACCAAATACGTATGCTTGCAACCAAACTTTGTAGGCAAAAACAGCAACACCATAAACTTACTATTAAGTTTGAAACAAAACAAAGCCAACATTCAATACTCCCAAGCAGACGCCTCTTTACAAAGACCTGAAGGAATTTGTCAGTCAAAACTCTATCATTGACACAATAAAGCAGTGTCATCGAATTTGTATACTTTAAGAAGTCCTAGGATTTGCTCTTCGTCCATCAGCGTTAAGCCCGCACACAGCTTCCTCGGTTGGCCGATGGCTCATTGTGAACTGCAGGGGCAACCTTACAAAGGTGACTGCCAGACTCTCGAGTTAACAGGAAAGAAATATTTCCGTGCTTAACTTGGCCAACACACTCAACAGACCTTGCTCTGCGTAGTTTTTCTGTTCACATGGCTGAATGCTGGTGCCGTAGCAGTATGACAAGAGCCAATAGTCTTTCAAAGCGTCTGTGATGTGTTGGTTGTGACACTGGAGAGCACCTCGACTGTTTCCTTCCTAAGCCGGATGCCTGGGCTCTGAGTTCACCGGGCCCTTCACTCAAGCGAGTCGCCGTTTGTGAGGGTCAGCAGTAAACGAACCCAATGAATGAGAAGTAGAGAATCAACAGAGACTCTCATACCAATAAGGAGCCAGAACAAGAGGCATGCCAACAGTAAAGGGTGCTTTATTGTAATTGTTGGCAGAACTCAAGCTCAATTTTCAATTAAATCCAAGAAAAGAAGGGGGGGGGGGGAAAGAATGAGTGTGTTTTATCGAAGCTGACAACATAATGTCTTTAGAGACTGACGTGTGTGACGCAAAGATGAACTGACAAGATGTGTTAGCACAATCAGAACTATGTATTGTGACACCCTTCAGTCAGAACCAGCATAATAATCCCTTCAGCATCATGAGCTACAGAACCTAGAAGTCTAGATTAGAGTAGACACCCTTTACTGCGTTCCCATTATTCCTTAGTTGGACTGCTGACCACTGCAATCCAGAATAGTCAAACATTGCCTTTTTTGGAGATGCTCGTAATTGTTATTGTTGCTGGTCAGTGTACAGTATGAGGTTAGATTTATTTATTTTATTAGACTATTGTAGGAAAATAATTGTTTTCTCACGCAGCGTGGTTCCTAATGTGGCATTTTTGCCTCATCTAAAAGCCAAAACTCCAACCCTCTTCTTTCTTGCTGCCCATCTCCACTGCTTTTGGCCACACTTTGTCAGTGAACCACGTGGAAAAAGCACTTGTCGTTGTGTTCACCAACTTTCCAGGAGGTAGCCTTGATGCTCATGCTCTTGTAGCTACGCCTCATAGTTTTGGTTAGTAAAAACGCCGGAGGCATATCGATGCTCTGAAGCCTCCCAGAGTGGCTCATCGGTGCCAGCGGTGATGGGTGCGAGTGCCAAAGTCTGGAGGCTTTGGCTCTTTTTTCACCCCCTGGATTCCAACACCAATGTATCCAGCTGAGGTACAATAATTTGACACCTCTAAAGCAGCTAAACCCTTTAGAATGACAACCGCCGCTTTGTTTGCAATGCAATAAAACATTACAGTCAGCAACATCCAAACTGTATGTCTTTTTATTTGAGTTTGGACATTGGCTCCTTTCCGCCCCCCTGGTCTCCTTTATCCTTCTCTTTCCTATGTTGGATTTCACGTACACTTTGTGGTAGCCTTGCAAAGTTATCAATTTTTTCTGCACCCGTTCACACTGAATAAAGGCTTGTTTCTCTGCGCCTGCTTGTTAAGACTTCAAGGACAGCGGCCTCCATCTGGCATTAAGTATTCCCGGTGCCAGTGTCGAGTTAACTGACACTCTTGCACTTAAAACTAAATGGCAGTGAACAGTCATCTCCCATGAGGTACTCACCTTGGAAAATTCACCCAGCTCCCTCATCTCCAATCATCATAGAGGGGCATACTCGCCACCCACCGAACGAAAAGCCCGGCCATGAAAAGAGGGATTGTTTCACTATTCAGGCATATACGGGGCAAATGAAAACATGTAATACGAAGGCTATGTCCTGTGCTGGATTTACCCAAGTTCAATGAGTCGTTGAGAAGTGGGAAGAGAACGGCGCACAAATGGAAAAAATATGGCGTCAGCAAGTTTCATCAACGAAGCATTGCAATTAAGACAGAGCCAGACTCCATTTTATAATTAAAAAGATACGGTTCAGCTGTAACACAGGCCTACACCTAATATCACAGAAATGTCAGCAAAGTGGCTGCGGGGCCTTACTGTATTACGTTTGCAAGTTTGTACTCCCCTTACCAGAGTGGATGGATTTGAAACCGTGGAGTTATCGTTCAAATACAGTAAATGCATTTCGACCCTACAGTGTGTTACATGTATTCACTTGTCGGCAACAAACAAAGTTGTTCCACCGCACTTTTCTCTACTTTTTATATTGTTTTTAGCTATAATGTTAATGGACAATGTTTGCTAGTACCATAACATGGCAGATGTCATGGTGACGTCAAATGTATAACGGTCCATCACAAACTCAGGCAGGGTAAGCTGTTCATAACCAAATCCTGCTCAAGAATAGGAGACGGGTCCCAGTGCGCTGCGCTGCCATCGCCCACTGCTCCTGACAGGTGTGCTCCCAGTGGCACTGAAGAAAGTTAAAGGCAGAGAACACATTTGCTTATGTCAAAAATTAAATTTACTTTTCCCTTAATAAATGTGTAGGTGTGTTTTAAACCTTTTTTTCTTTCATTTTTTTTTTGCCTTTTTGAAGTTTTTTTTCTCTCAATTCAGGAAGTAAAAAGGTAAGGGAGCTGAGTGTTGTGCTCCTGGAGGTTTGATAGAATTTGCTGGTTGGCAGGTTAAAGACCAGTCATTACAACAAAGAAGTCGACGTACTTTTCAAAATGTTGATAAAAGATTGATATATATTGTTGTCCTTTAGTTGCTTTGTAGGTTCTTCATGTTGACTCAGTTTTGCCTCTATTCCTCCAAAATTGGAACACATTCTGTAAAATACGTGTGATAAGGCAAGGCAACTTTATTTATACCGCGAATTTCGTACACAAGTTAACTCAATGCGCCCTAACTCTAAACACATTCATCAACAATTTATAGAAATAATGTAATACATTTTCATTTTCTCCCTAAAACCACACTTAATTGGCTGCAAACAGCTGTGTAATACTGTGTTTAGCTAACCGAGACCCACATGAATTAACACTGAAGCAGAACTTGTTTTTATACAAGCTTGGAGGCTTTACAAAATTCCACATCAGTACAGCACTGTAGCACCTCTATGCTCTAGGTAATTACCAAGTTTCCCATTAGATTTCCCAGGACCATATTTCTAATTTTACCAGATCTCTTGGCTGTCCTTCAGAGGTTGTTTCCATTTTAAGCTGTTGAAACACATGTCAAGTCCAGGTGACTTGAGGGCAGTGACAAGCACCTTTTAGATCCCAGGAGAGCTGACTCAATAACCACCCTTCTCTGAATAGACAATGGAAACTTTAACGTTCAAGAGATTTTTCAGTTTGTTACTAAATTTAGGTCAACCCGGTGGGAGGTGGCAGGTTGTACAGAGCCGCAAAGATGAGCTCCTAGTTGACTGAAGGTGGTCTGAGTTTCTCTCATGCACCGGCTCTTAGGTAAACACAACAGTGCTGCGGTTAGCAACAAGATGGCAAGGCACGAAAGACCTCACTGTGCAGCTAAAGTTGCCTTCTCTGGCCCACTCCGTCTACAGCCCTTCCCGTTACAGGGGCCTGAGCAGGGATCAGGGGAGTGGACCAGTGTGAGAACCAAGAGGTCCATCGAGGAAGTGCTTCTATGGGCAGTTTATACCTCACAGACGGATCCAGATTTAGATTAAATTTAGATTATTGTTGTTGTGTTGTTTTCTATAGGAGCCCTCACATAAGCAAAATGTCAGAGGAAACTTGAAGTGTCTGGTTGTTGTCTGCTAAAAGCAGGCTCGGATCTACAGGGGGGCAAAAGGGTGCATTGCCAGCTCATTTAAAAAAATGTTTGCACCCTAAGTTTGCGTAGCATCACAATGTATTTTCAATCAATCAAACTTTATTTCTATAGCACTTTTCATACATTCACCATGCAGCGCATAGTGCTTCACAACAAAACAATTTGAAACAAAACAAAAATTACAGTATTGCTACTGCCTTTATGTTTGTTTTTAACTTTTTTCCCCTAGGGTCTTAGTTTTAGGATTTTTTGAATGCTCAATTATGACATTATACAGAGAGAAATTAGTATCACTCTATATCTGCAAACTGAAGCATATTTTTACATTTTACCTAGGATTGAGGCTGCGCCGCAGAAAATCCACAAAAGTTATCCAAGTACTTTGGATAACCTTTGGTTCCTCACTTCTCGCTGAATTATGGAGTTTAACATTTTCCCATCAGAATAAAATGGGACATTCTGGTCATCGCTGCAGCAACACTGAAAAATATGGCATGGGTGTAATTGACTTTTCTGATCGGAACAAACAAATAGAATTTTGTGCCAATTATTTTAACGTTCGTAAAACAAAAATTTGTACTCTCCATATAATTTCTATAGGGGGTGCTAAATGAAAGTGTTTAGGACTATGACTTTAACAACTGATAACAAAATGAGCGAAATCGGGCTTCATATGTGCGAATGGGAGCCATTTTTTGTTTGCGAAAAATCTCAAAATTTCATTGCTTCACCGCATAAAAACCATAAAAGTTAAAAAGTAATTTGGATAACTTTTAAAGTTCTACTTCTCAAGATTATTTTCCACCAAAAATTAGCTCGTTCTGATAAAAGCACTAGGAGGAGATAGATTTTGTACGAAGTGAAAAATAAAGGCGTATTCCCGCTTCGCGGGCTGTCATCCAAAATGGCCGACACCCAATATGGCGACATCTTTGCCGTATTAATATTTTTTCCTCAACATTTCGTGATGCACATCTGTACCGACTTTTATGATTCTACGACAAACTTCATTTTTGGCCAAGTCCTATCTCGCATAATAGTGGAGCTTTCGCGCCACTATTATGAAATTCAATATCTGGAAATAGTCAAAAGTTGTGTCGGATTGGGTTTGAATTTCGGGCCAAAATTTGTGACTTTTCGTTGATGTTCACTGGGTGAAAATTGCGACGGTGTGAAAGAAAGAAAGAATTACAGCCACAAGCGGCATTGAACGGCCCTCGCGGGCTGTGCCTCCATTCGCGCCTTTGTAACACCGAGGGCGCTAACGTGCCTACTACTTTTTTTCCCCCTGATGTGCCATAAATCTTTGTCAGTAAACATCAAAAGTACATGTTTAGCCTCTCTATGTGAATAATGGCTCCAACCTGAAGAGAGCAAAAAAACAAACATTAGCGACAGATTAGCTTTCAATAAAAGAAACTCAAAAGACAAGTCTACTCACACATGGCGACCCTCACAACAGCCCTGCAATGACCCAGATGCTAATGATGAGATGAGAGGAGTGCGTTAGTCTATGTTTGAGAGGAGGCGAGCTCGTTTTGTGCACGATTACAAGAGCCCCTTCGCCAGCTCTGATGGCGCTCGGGCCTAATAATAATAATAATAATTATTATTATTATTATATTATATTATATTTAAAAAATGTCATGACCTGTGACTGGTGAATATGTCAGAAATCTCTGCATAATTTGGAACATTTTATCAACGGGTAAATTGTTACAACAATGTAGCATTAATCATCAGGATCATATCAAATAAAGTGCCAGATTAATCAACACAAAGAAAACACCGACAGACCCTATCCAGAGGAGAAATAAGGGGCACCAGTTATGCCTTTATCCATTGAGTTCTGTTCCTCCCCTATGCACACAGATCACAATATGGGGAGCCTAGGCGGCTACCTGCGCAGACCACAGGGGTGGCGAATAGCACGACTGTGGCTTTCTGAGCGTCTTAGCGCTGCAAGCAGGAGGATTTACGGTAACTCTCCAACAACCGTTCACAGCTTGGACTCTTGGCAAGCCTTCCATATTGTCCCTGGCTGGGCATCAAAACCACTGTACCTGGGGTCTAAAGTACCTACAGAAAACCCTAGGATATTTTAATGATAAATCGACAACACTTAATGGCGGAACAGAACATTTTGGCATTACTGTGCATATCAATTTAAATTTTAATTCACTATAAGAGCACATGCTGGGTGGCTTGATTGACCGTAGATCAGCTTCCATGTTCTTCATGTGACATGTTCTTCTCTGTAAGGTTAGGATAAGAGCTCTTCTGCAAATTCAGCACAGGTGCAATAGTAGAGCAGGACCCACAGAGCACAGGGACAACATTAGCCATAGGGCTGATATTGAATATCAACTATTATTTTAAGTACATTGAGTAAGTTATCTTTAAGTTCCTTTTGGGACATAGTTTATTTCTCGATTGCAACTTAACACTTTCACTGTGCCTACTTCAGCAGGCTGCCTCTGGCGCCTCTGGTTTTGATAGGGAGAGAATTGTTATTTAAGAAATGTGTGTTAAAACATATGGTTAGAATATCTCATAAACCTTTTTTATTTTACAGCAAAGCAGTTCATGTTATAAAAGTTATTGTTCTTTATTGCAGCATATTCATTTTCATGACATTATTGACCTGTATCACAAAGGTGATACAAGGCATATAAGGTACTTTTATTAGTTTGTTGCCTGGACTGGATTTCAGGTCTCTGAGAGGATGCTCTGAGCCAAACACACCAAGAGCCACCCTGGAGAAAAAAGCACAGAGCTAATATTAGGGGAAGACTGATTACAGCGCTACTATTAGGGTCTGGCTTTGGTTTTGCGTCCAAAGTAGGAACGCCCTCAACACCTCTCTTTGGTCTCCACGCTCTGGCTTCTTCAATGGCACACTACATGATATTAAGCGGAGCCAGAGCAAACATACCGAGACGGACCACAGGGTTACTCACAGCTCATGCACATTCTTCTGAGGCCAAAACCTGACGCAGTCCTATTTTTCAGCAGCTTGTCAGACCCTATGCGGTTCAGAGAGGTAAACTCGGAGTGTTGTCACCTTTGCAGAGATTAGGTGGGTTTGACACTGCTGACCGTCACCTCAGCCATGGTTGAAGATCGAGGCAGACAATAAATAAAACAACTTTATGAGAAAAGCTGTAAGTAGTGTAGCCACATTCATTAAGGTGTATGTAAACCTGTAACAATGACAGACTTTAGGTGAATTGACTTCACAGTGTTTTATACTATTTTCATAAAGCCTTTTACAAAATTGTATCCAAATATAAACTAATATGATAGCATTTGGAAAGTATCTTCGGGGTTCAGAACTGTATGAACGTGCTTGGTTTTGAAAAATGTTTTATAGCAACTCCTGAGCGTATCCACCCATGTGTGCCAAGTGAAAGGGGACAGGGAAAAGGAAGTCTTTCAGAAAGCTTGGTAATACTTCATCTCAGCAGGATTTGAACCGGTGTTTGATTGACAGGGCTCAGTGTGAACAGGGGCACACCAGAATCTTACACAAGAGAATAAATGCAGGTTTACTCTGTGAATCGGCGTGTGAATGAATTTTGCGTTCCATGTTTCTCAAAGTTAATACATGTAAGCTCATACTGTTTGTTGTAGACTAATATTCACATTAGGGCTGTCAAAGTTAAAGATACATAAAAAATAAATTGTGCATTAATCATGAATTAATCGCGATCTGAGTATCTGAGTACACACATCACCTGAAAGACAAAGTGTATTGTAAGCCGGGACTCTCAAACCTTTTCACATGATGAGGTAACTTATGTGTAACAAAAGTGACAGACTTTTACATTTGCATAAAAAAAAGAGGCTTCTCGACCAAGAAAGGGTTGCTGGTTAGAGTTCTCCATTATAAGCTGTTGGACTTTTCCCATATAATTATGAAACGGTGAATATTTCATTAAATGTTCGCAAATGCGTTAAATGTTAGTGTTTTATGTCGGCCAAGTATTAATAATGAGTATAATTAATCGAATTTCACAAGTGTGGAAAAAAATAATAATAATGTACATGAAAGTAATTTATCTGCACTCTTCTCTTTAAATTGTTTTTAGTTTAAAGTAATTTACCAATTCCTGATCTGTAAACCACTTTGAATTACTTTGTGCATGAATTCATCTTCTTCTTTGACCCCTGTGTGTACGAGGTGTACATTAAGAACAGACTTGTCTGTGCCCTAATATACAAACGACTGTGAAAAGGCGGGTTTTGAGTGGTTAAAGGTTTTGTTAAACGTAATAGTTAAGTACTTATTGGGGTAACCATGGCTTCGAATATGAATATGCCAACACTACTCTCTCCCAAAATATAAATTGTACGTACAAGTGAATTGTAATGTTTTTGTGCATCTGAATGATTTTATAATATTTTTGGTTTAGTTTTTGTGGAATGTAGTGCAGTTTTTGCTAGACCCGAGTAAGCAAAATCAAGCAAAAACAAAAATATTTTTGATGAAAAATGCAATGTAAAGCGTTTTTGAGTGCCCTGAAAAGCACTATATAAAACCAATACATTATTATAATAATAATAATAATAATAATAATAATAATAATAATTATTATAATTATTATTATTATTATTATTATTATTATTGGACCGTGCGTTCCTCTCCAGGAACGCACGGTTCAGGAGGTTCAAGGGATACCAATAGAAATGGCTCCTTATTGTCCCAAAGGGTATTAGTGTGCTGCAGGTTTTCACACATGATATAATCAAACAACAAACATCTGTAAACAAAGATCATACAGCCACAGCAGCGTACACCTTTATGATTTTGTGCGATGATGTAAAATCTCGCCTTTAAGTCTGGTAACCACTAGACATGACTGGGTATCGATCCAGATTCAAAACTGAAACATTACCCGTTTCTCCAATTGAACCACTGTAATACAGAAATGCCGGGCCAGTGACAGTTAAAAGTTTTCCCATCAATCAACGAGGGGGAAAGCATTATCACAGGGCGCATTTGTAACTTAACTTAATTTGGTATGATCCAAGCCCTGGCCGCAGCATGGCTGTGTAAATGAAAGTGGAAACTCGGCAGTTGTCAGGTGACCAGTTCCCGGACCCCAAGGACAGAGGATCTCTCATCAGATTCAGTACAGATCTAACAACATGTTTATCTAAAGACCTTGAGTGGGTCCTATCTCCTCCTCGCGCAGCCTCTCTCCTGACTGGCCTTTTAGGTGCTTGTGGAAAAGGCATTGTCAGCCACAGGAGACACATGCAAGACAAAAAAGGATCATGCCACTGGGACCACTTTTTGTGCTCCTATCTTTATTTCATAAAGGTATGAAGATTGCTCGGCCTCAATCCTTGAGCAATGTTACACGCCCAATTGATATCTGGAAAAAATCTTGGTTTTCACCCTAAACAGTTCAATCTAAAATGGACAATTGAGCCACATTGGGGTTGAAGTTGTCCTAAATATTAGCAGTATTGATATTAAAATGCTTAAGACAGACATTGAACTGTCTTGATCCATTGTCCTGTTGTCATTTTATGTGATGGTCTGTTGAGTTTTATTTGGCTTCTTTCTAAGGCTAAATCATGTTCCCAGTTATTTGTCTAGCTGCAGCTGCTATTACCGGACACAAACCTACACATTCTTTCTCTTGACTCCAGCCACAAAGAGCAGTTCACCTCAATGACCAAAGTTTGAAGTTTAAAGGAGTTTAATGCTCCAAGAAACACAGCCACTTTACCACTAAAATACACTAATATAAATGTTCATTTCCCTGGCCACTTTCTTTTGGTTTAGGGACATTATGAATTTGCAAACAAAGCTTCAGAAGTTTCACTCCAATTTCACTTTATACAATGAATTACTTTCAACCACAAAGAAAACAAAAATGGCAAGTTTATTTTCCTGTGGTGAGGCCATTTCAGCAGAGCCATTATTAACTGACAGTCTTCAAAGTTCCCTCAATCAAGGCCTTCAGGCCCCACTGAGAGAGGGCACACTGAAGCACTGTGTTATTCACTTTCACATTACAATTAGTGAGGTGCCTATGGCACATTCTGTGTATTTTTCGAAAGGCAGAATGGCTCATTGCTACAGGGTTTCGTGCGGTGAACCTGGCAGGGACAGGGACTTCTTGGCTGCATTGATCTTCAGAGAGGACTTTTCTTAAATCATTAGGGACATGGGCTTCAATCACTTTAAGTTATTGTTACTGTGTCAAATAGAATTCTTAAAACGTTTATAGTAATGTATTTATGCATTGCTTTTTAATAAACGTATTAATCTATAGCCTCACACCAGTGTGTTCCTCCTTTTGTCTGCGACCGTATGTTTTGTGTTGCATTTGAGCTGATGTTGATGCTGTGTGTGTTCTGCAGAGCAGGAACCTGCTGAAAATCAGTTTGTACTGAGTCAGGCCTGATTTTGTTTTAAATCTTTCCTGCTTAATAAATAAAATGAAATGAAAATCACATACCAAAGTTTACATGTGTAACAATCTTTCTTTCCACTGGGGCATCAGTAGTGTGTATAGCTGTATAGTACACTAGACTCTTTTTTAGGTTTTGCTAAAATATATTTAAAATCAATACATTTTCACAATAGTATTAATATTCAGACACTGATTCCTCCTCCCATTTGCCACCAGGCTGTCAGGAAGCTGAGCCTCATGTAGATGAAATCACAATAATGTATCTTAGGTCAGTCTTGGTCGGGATGGTTCTTCATATTTGCTTCATTCACTCATTGGTCCTAATTTGAAAAGGTACGACCTTTTATTCAAAACTGTTACAAAAAACTAGCAAGAATTGTTTATCCAACCACAGTATGCGGAGAGTTAATGGAGAAATGTAAGATTATTTTCATATATTTATAAAACTTATAATCACTCTCTATTACTAATCAGTATACAAGAGGGAATAAATTGATATTTTATTTATAGGTTTATTTGGTAGGGACTGGTGGTGGGCAATGTTGACAAAAATGAATCTCGATATTTTTTTCAATATCTCGATATTCAGACGCTACTTTTGCATGTACAATCATGTAAAGAAGGTCATGCTGGCCCCTTTTCTTTCTTTAAAAAAAAAAATAACTGCGTAATCTGTGAAACAGGGCGTGGTGTCCCTCTCCTCTGCACAGGATAGTGGGCAGAGCAGACGGGCACCTGTCGCTGTGAGGCGTCCGAGTCCCCACAACTCTGATAAAATACAGAACTAAACCAGGCTCAGAGGAATATAACAAATTACACTTGGATTATTTCATTTATTGAGCTTCTTCCCCTGTTTCAACAAAAGATCTCCACACAAACGCGCACCACATCAAAGGGAAACGAAGCGATTTAAATGCACACACAGCGTTTATCTGTCAGATTAAAGCATATCATCGCCAAATAAGGATCCAGTAGCGGAGAAATGAGACTCGGACACAGGGCAGAAAGAGCACCTGATGGAAAAAGCACAGAACGGAAAGAGTGCATTGTACATGTTTTTAGTTTAAAAAAAAAAGTTCATTTATTCAGAAATAAAACTGAAGGGATTCAAAGGGGGTCTGAACACTTTGAGACAGCAGTATATTTTACAAAGAACAAAATATGTTGTTGAGTGGTGTTGTTTGTAGTATGCAGGATTTAGTCCAGTCCCCAAAGAAGACTATAGGAAACATATTTCTTTTATTTATTTGATTTTTAAAAATATATTTTTAAATCATGAAAAGTTCCAAAGAGTTTGCAGCCAAAGGCTCATAATGTCATGCTGCAGAGTGTCCCTATCACAGCGATAGTGGCTCTCTGCTGCAGGTAATGTGCGTGTTTGTTTGTGCACACCTCCAAAGGGCTGTGTGTGTGGTCAGCCACGCAGCACTGCTTTTGGCCCCTGACTGCTGCTGGCGTTCACTCTGTCTGTGCAGAAACAGCTGGAGGCAAAGCCAACACCGTCCCGCTCGGCTGCACCCGCTCAGCAGCGACAGATCTCAGGACTTTCCATAGACCCACGTCGCCATGTCAACAGGGCCTGGCAACACGCGCCTGTCCCAATCTGTACACCTGGCCCACCGGGAGTCCAGACTGCCCTGGCCTGTCGCTGTGTGATGAACAGGTCATTTACAACTCAAGTGTTTGTGTGTTTTTAAGAGTTATGGGCCCAGCAAAAGAAAACACAGCGCATTGGACCTCCTGTATGCCGCCCTAATCAGACAGAGTTGGGAACCTGCACAGCTACACACCTTTAATCCAGTGGCAGCATGGAAACCTACTGTGGGACATAACATAAAGGTATCAAAAAATGTTCATATGGTTGAGCAGGTCTTTGATACACTTGTGGAAAGAAGCATGGGTACTGACAAACAATTGTGTGAATTATGAGATACACATGACATGTGCAAATATAAATGTAGTTCAGCCGATAGTCTAGTAGTGGATAAGGCTACTGCACATGAGGCAGAACACTGTTCAGACCCTGGTGTCGTGGGTTGGAGTCCTGGCTCTGACAGTTTGGACTGAACTGTCATGTAAAATATAGCGTTTGGGTCAAACAATCATTTAAAATTAAAATCTACATACACAAAAATATATGCAACACCAGACTAGGCAAGTTTCCCTAAAAAGGCCTGACAGACAAGTAAAACAAGACAAGTGTTGCAAATTAGCAGTTTTGCTATAACACTAAAAACAATGTATCGGGTTTGTCCAATGCAGTTGTCATGGCCACATCAAATAAACAAATAATAATAATAAAGACAAGTAAAACGTGCTGCTGGCAAAATCAGGTTTTTATTTCAAATGGTTGAATATTATTATATACAATTGTTTTAATACTTTTTTTTTTTTAAAAGAGCGATAATAATCAATGTTCATGGCAACAGCAACACATTAACATGATTTAATGTTTTAAGTTTACGTTCCCCTTCTGATTGGACCAGAAAGCCACTTCTAGTCTGCAAAATGAGGAGAACAAAATTCAAAAGTAAACAATCAAGCTCCCTCCCCGTCCCTTCTCTGATTAGCCCTGACAGTCCGGTTCACAGGAAAGCTCATCTCATTGGTCAAAGTGATGGCACTGAAGGTTCTGATTAGTTGCTGAAACCAGGGAGGGACTTTGGAAAACAAAAAATTATTTAGCATTACTTGCGTTACGTCAAATTTCAGGCCCAGGCAGTCAATTATGTGCAATCGATTCAATTTGTAAAACATTTACAACTTACAGACTATCACTTTAATCAAATAAAAATGTAAAAACATGATACTTTGTGTGTGAAAGTGCATGTTAGACACATCATAAAAATCACATTTCACTTTAGGTACATTGGCCAACACAAGCTTTAGTGCCATTGGAGAAAGAGAGTTTTGTGGTGCTTAGGAAGAATTATTACAACAACTTGTGCCCTGAATCCGGGTGCCAATCATGACATCTAGATCCGGAGGTACAGGCAAACAGAGTCTCACAGGGTGAAGGGTGGAGTGAAGCTTCTAGAGTAGAGAAAACACGACACGTCTATGGATGTCCGTATGTGAACAGTCCGATGGATGGGTGACCCAAGAACACAAGCCAATTGGAGTATAGAGGGTTACAGGCTGCCATCTCGGAGAGATGCGTGGGCATGTCCTCTCTGGTAAATGATCGGGTGTTTGACTTGTCTGGTAGGAAGGAAGTCCTTATTAATGTTGAGGAGAAGGCCATGGCTCAGCAACCTCAGGCATGCTCGCCCACACACACTAATGCACTGCTATATCCAAGTAGCACAAGCCTGCACCCAAAGAGCTTCATTACTTTATGAGGTGGTGCAACAGGCCAGACCAGGATTGGGAACAGATACTATACAATTGCAATGGTGTTCAAGTTAAAACTAGAAATTATATCTTTACAGCTTAATGCCCGGCAGTATGTGTCTGAGCCAGAGTCATGACAACAGTTCACATTCAAATATATCACTCTGAGAGCCAAAAAATTCCAGCTGGTGGCGAAACACTTAACCCATTGATGCAAATTTAAAATTTTGTTAGCCCTGCACACAAGCACAGAGACCTGGGAAAAGAACACATCACACCTAAGCAGCCACTTTTCTCCAATCATAAACACTGAACTTAAAGGGTCTCCAGCAGTATTTGCACTCTGTAATCCAGGTTCACATCGAAGCTCTGCACTCCTCAGGGACATTTTAACATAAACATATTAAGCCTGCCTCAGTGTTCCCAAAGCCACCCACAAGCCATCGAGGAGAACTACATCTAAGGCTGAAATGGTGACACTTCATGCTAAAACTTTAAAAGTAATACCTCTTTGCTTATGGGCAATGAAAGCCCAGCCCTATTTGACAGTTAGGGTTGTCAAAGCACTAACCAGGTCAAAACAAACAACTTTGAGCACCGCCTTCCTTCCTTTATGGTGAGGAAGGATGAAGTAGTTTTTAGGATGTTCATGGATTTAGATCACGTTCAGACAGAAAACAAGGTGTCTAGCACGGGCCCATGCATGTTTGACTTGTTATACTCATTGGGAATGTATCTTAGAGCATGTAATTGCAAGTCAAATGGGCGGTACTATAGTGTTTATTTTAAAAATTAACTCAGAAAAGATAAACATCAACAAGTTATTGGTCAGGTTAAGTGAAGTTCTTTATGATGAAAAAAAAAAAATCCAACTTCTAATTATTTTTGTTTGAGTAGAGTACAGTGGAGAGACTGTTTTCTGGATGTTTCAGAGCAGCCATGGTCTTTTAAAAATGCCCTTGTTTTGAAAAGCAGAAAATTGAGAGGTGCAAAGTGAAGCTGAGGGTTCTGTGCCAGTCACTTTGCCCTGGTGAAAGCAAGGCGGGTGGCCCTTTTCAAGACAGGATAATGTTGTCCAGAGGCAGTTTTCGGCGTTCATATTCAACTGCCAAGCGCTGGTAGCATGTCCTAGAGTAGGCAGAGAGGACAAGAGCACTCAACAAGGTATATACATTGAGTCGAGTCCATTTAAAATAACTTATGGATAAATAAATACTGGGCCCACGACGTTCACTGTACAGTAATTGGTCAGGAAACCAGCAGAGACAAGCTCATTTACAGTAAATGGATCAGCTTTGAGTTGGTGAAGTGCACTTGGCTCACTGAGGACATTAGAGTGATGTGGAAATTTTAAATGAAGGTATTTCTCCTTACATGATTAACTGTTCTCCAAAATGTCACTGTTTGTTTCTCGTAAGAAAAGAAATAAAACAATGTTTTGCAAATTATAGAAAAGAAAAGTGCAAGCTACGTTGATAATAGCAATTTATTTACTTTAATTTATAGCATCAGCGGAAAACTATTAGGTTTCCAGGTTTCCCTCAAAAAAGAGATTTACGCATCTCAAGGGATTTCCTGGTTTAATAAAGGTTAGATGAAAAAACATAAAGCTACTGAGGCTTGATAATATAACAGTGATTTTCAAGAGAAACACATGCCATCTCTCCTCAGTCCACACACAAATACACATAGTGGTTTGTCTGGCCAACCTTGTTGACCCAGTGGCTTAGCTGCGGCTGCACGCTGGACGCAAAGCACTCATTAATGTTTTGAGCCTGCTCTTCACTTATGTAAACAAACAGACTGAGCCCGTCATTACCGTAACGCCTCGTGTGTGTGGTCTTCTCAATTAGACCTCTATTGATTCTTCAGTTCTCTCAGAAAGCAAAACTGGACGATTTTCCAGTTAAAAAGACGCGCAGCACATGGTCTTGTGGCAAGCTTCAAAATGGTTCACATTTTTCTCTATTGGTAGCTGTTGCAGCTCTCTAAAGTGTGTGCTACCTGCCAACGTCACCACAAACCTCAAAACATAAAACACCACAGTTGGTTTTACATCGTGTGTAAAATGCCACCATAACCAACTCCTCGCTATTAGTCCCACTCTCGCTCCGAGACAGAACTGTCTTTGCAGAGCGAGGCAGAGCAGAGTAAAAATGTAAGCTGCACTGTGTGTGAGGTTTGGCAAAGACGCACAGTACATGGCAATGTTTAATGATTTTGTAGGCTTACGTGTAAAGATTCACAGTTGGAATTACAAATAAGCTGCACTCACAACATAGTTACAATTAGCAATAAGCTAGATGTTCAAGCGTTTTTCACTTTTTGTGATATAATACATAATAATGTTCATTTCATGATATTATTGTATTTACAAGAGGGTTTAACACAATATATTTTCATTAAAGAGAATACTGATTTTCATTTTATGTTAAGAACAAATTCAAAAGTTGGTAGAGGGTTTCTTTGGTCTTTCTTGGGTAATCTTTTTTTTCTTCTTCTTTTTTTTTTTTACTGTTGTTAAAAACCTAAGCAATTTTGAGAAAAGGGTTTATAGAGAAGGGCAGCAGATATTGGCCAATCCTTGGTGTGGTTTGGCAAGGCATAATTAACCCCAAAGCTTTGTCAACCCAAACCAAACATCAAGAGAGATGCTCTTGAGGTCAATTAGGAAAGTCTGTACGCAGTCTTGTGTTTGTCTGTGATTCAAATCATAAAACACGTGTTGTAATCATAAAGTAACTTACTAGGGTTTACATAAGAGACAAACACCACCCTGAATACATCAGTGTTAAAGCACTCGGCACAGATGAGAACGGAAGCGTGGCAGACAGGAATCATTTCATCTTAGAAATACATTTTACTGGCAAAATGTGCAATGGCAGATATTTCCTGCCTGTAAATAATGATTTAATGTACCTGTGCTCAGTACCAAGTCTGGACAACATGCTTTTGTCCTGTTGGGACCTCCCAGACTTACTGTCTCCAGAAGCTTGACATTTATGGTTAACATTAATTTCGTAGTAAATAAGAAATAAGCTCCAAACCTCATACCTGAACAACACTGTCATATATCAAAGGGGACAGAAACAGACAAATCTTCGAAGTAGGTTCAGAACAAATGCATGACCAAAGAGCTCATGTTTTCCTTACCCTGAGCAGGGTGAGGTAATGTTGAGGATGTATGCGCCTTAACAAAAGCAGGCAGCAGCCCTTTTCGGACTTCCCACGTGTGCACTCTACCTCACTCTAAAGAGTTTGTGATGTAATGTTGTAAATTCACTGTTACCATGGAAATCCGCCATGTTTGTGATTGCTAGCAAACGTTGTCCATTGACTAACATTAGCTAAACAGCATAAACACATGGAACATCTCCGTTGGCCGAGTTACTGAATATAGTAATCCATCTAACACACTGTAGTGTCCAAATGTTTTAATGTGAACAATAAGTCCAGTATTTAAACTTTTAGAATCTCCAATAGTTCATTATGGAAAAAGTGTGCTTTAAATCCCATAATGCTTCGTGATATGACATCCTCTGCACATGCAAACTCCACACAGAAAGGCCCCGTCTAGGTGGGAATCAAACCCGGGAACTTTTTGCTGTGAAGCATAAGCGCTAACCGCTGCGCTACCGTGCTGCCCAAACAACAGCAACAAAGAAATGCTTTGTATGCCTCTGACAATGCTATTTATGCAATCGGTTATTAAACAAAGCATTTAGTACAGGCTCTATTGAATGTATTTGTACCTCATATTATTCTATCTGAAGTCAAAACAAAGCAGTAACATCTTCGTGGAGAAGAGATGCAGACGTCTCGCTCCCAGCAAAGTTTACAAGTCAGGTCTAGCCTGGTTCCGCTCCTGCTTTCTGTTCACAAGCAGGAGCTATTTGAATTTCCAATTCTTTTCAATTGTTAAGAATTGGAAGAATGGTGTCTGGCGATGCATATTTATCAAAGTATATTTAATCAATAAAACAGCTGAAATAAAATAACCTTTGTATTTTATTCTGTTTATTTGGCAAATTGTTCCAAAATATGTCTTTAAACCCTGCAGCATTCTTTACCTTTAACCATATTTACCTTTTTACTGCTCGTGTGTCTGAAAAAAATGATTACTTTGTCGACTGCAGTGATGTATACAGTTAAAACTACAAATAAAAAAACCTCTCCCATTCTCAGAGGTGCATCTTACATTTAGTATTTTTAACTATTCACAACACTTTGGACCGACAGATTTTACTTATAAGGTGATTAAATGGGATTTTATAAAGGTAAGTTACTTAGAGAATGGAATCACATTAGCAATTATTTCCACAACCAAATGTTGAAGTCATGGTTGGGGCAGAAAAATGAAAGCGCGAGCTAGATTTTAGAGCTTGGCATATTTATGCCACCTCCTCCACAACTGTGTTGAGTCTTTACTCAAATAAAACAGTGAGCTCTCTATTTGCCTCCCACTGTTAAAAATCTGTCTGAATCAACACTGAAATGGGTAGGATTTATGTATTTTAATTAAAAGGAGAAATGCAAAAAAAGTTAGTTCATGACTGTTGGAAAATATTTCACTGAAAATGTTTTATTTCCTTTGCCAATAAACTGCGTTCAAACAACTATAATGTACAACAGCAGTCCTGTTTCCAAAGAGGTTAGGTTTCATTCTATAATAACATTTTATAAAGGTGTATTGTCCATGGCCAGAATGTTGTCTGAACATCTTTCCTGTTCTCTCAGCTTCTTCTTGTGCAATGCAATTTATTGGCAGAAAAAAAACAAGGTTTGACACACATGTAACCCCTATAGCCCAAGAAAAATATAAGACCTAAAATATTAAACCTTGCATCTGCAACTGGTTCATTTGGTAGGCTCAACGCACAGGGACGGGACACCCCCCTACCCTTCGCAGGAGCCCTAAGTAAGTAAGTATCTGATGTTTACATGCCTTTAGTTTAAGAATGGCAAAGCCCACTGTAACCATTTTGTGGTGAGTTGGTTTGCTGAGGCAAAATGAAGAGAATTGAATGGTCTGCAGTGAGCAACTGTGGCTTGAGTTTCTCTGAGGTTATGGTCATTCTCCCCTGGGAAAGTGGTTAGGCTCCTGTTTACTTTGGAGTAACTCTGCCCCTCCCCTTCACCATCCCTGTGTGGTAACTCATGACTGCTTCCATTACAGCACACCTGTCAGTTCTCACCTCTATCAAATGATTTCTATGAAAATCAATCTTTCAAACTATCAGTCACCCCATGCTGGTTTTGGTTTTGGATGTTGCTGAAGCACCACCTTCTTATCACAGCAGGTGTGGGTGAAGGGGGATGAAGAGGTCTGGAAGATGGGGAGGTGTTAGTACAAGGTCTAATGGGCAGGAGCACCCACAGAGCAGAGTAACTTTCTGTGTGTCCCACAGTCAGACAGACGGAGCCTGCTCATGGTGTTGGACTTCTCAG
This sequence comes from Proterorhinus semilunaris, assembly GCA_021464625.1. Lineage (NCBI taxonomy): Eukaryota > Metazoa > Chordata > Actinopteri > Gobiiformes > Gobiidae > Proterorhinus > Proterorhinus semilunaris. The sequence goes on along the minus strand of CM038356.1, from coordinate 20,575,597 downwards.
CTCTCCTCGGAGTCTGGCACAGACAAGGGTTTTCTGCGCTACACAGACGACTGTAGATTGGAGTGCAGTGGCATCTTTGCAGCTAAGGGGCTGTTAATGCTTGCTATCTTTATCTAATATTAAATTGGGACTTTGGAAGGAAATATATAGCATATCACCCACTGTTGGGTGGCAAATGAATGGAGCTTTCTCACAGGGACTTTCCCTGGGTTTCCATCACATTAATGGATTGCAAATGAAATCTTAAAACTGAACAATGTTGGACAGAACAACTTCTTCAATTTGAAACATCTACGATTTGGCAGACATGTAAGTACAAGTTCTGATAACTTTATTTGGACTATAATATGCTTATGATGTTTTAAATGGAAAGAGTTGAGAAAAATCTAAAGCATTAGTTTTGTGCTCTGTTTATCTTAAGGTTATGCACTGTAAACCATCTACATCAGTGGAGTTTGGCACTTTTTTTGCTTTTTGCTCCACTGACGCTTTATGGAAGGCAGTTTGATGCTCATTGTAGCAGAATGTAAGTACATATCTAACAAAAACAGCATGATTATGAACATTTATAACAAACTTTCACATTTCCTTTTCATATCTTGAGTTCAAATTCGTAACCATTTTTGAAAACTTGTTTACACTGCCACCTACTGTACTAAGGATAGTAAGTGGTGGAAAGGTGAATGTAAAATATCATAATACATATACATATTTAACATGTAATGAAATGCAAGATGCAAAGATGAAATGTCCAAAAAGAAGGTCTGGCAGTGTGTTAATAATTAATGTAATTAGCTACAATATGACTTCTCTTCTCTTTCTGGTATAGGCGGAGATCAGTAAGTCATGCCCAGCTAATGCATGATAAAGGACGCTCCTTGCAGGAGTTAAAGCGTCGGTTGTGGATACAGGACCTGTTAGAGAAGGTGCATACGGCTAGTGAAAGTGATTCGCACCTGAGCAGGACATCAAGCGGAGTTTACAGTGGGAGTGCTGTCCCTCAAAAGCCCCAGGGGGCCACCAAAGAACTTCCAGAGAGATACGGGGAGGACAGCCGTGTACTGCCTCAAGAGACCAACAAGGCTGTGGCATATAAGGACCAGTCATTAAAGATGGTCATCAAGAGGAAGAAAAAGGTACGCCTCGGCCGACGCAGAGAGAGCGACAAGAAACGAAGAAAAACGCGGTCAGTCAGAACAGAGGGTCCTGAATGAAGTTTTCTGCATTGACCATAAAAGAAGTTCAGCTGCACTGAGGTCAAAAACATTTTTAAAAAAAAACAACGTCACTGCGAAGTCTGTGTGAATTCATAAATCTATGTCTTTGGTCCTAAGTTATTTCAAAATACAGTTCAAATGATCAAGCTTTCATCATCCGCCAAGTGTATGTCTAAATGTGCATACATATGCACATTTAGACAAAATAATTTTAAAGGGTCTATTTTTGTGAATGTAATATGGTGCTGCTGAGCTGACTGAACTGATAAATGCACTTTACTTTTACTGTTATGACTGAGTTCTTATAGTCTTTGCCATCTAAAATCTTTTTTTTATTTTTATTTTAATTATGATTTTGTTTAATGCACTGAAATATACTGTAAATAATTAAACAGTGAAATGTAAAGTAACGTTTATAAATTGATATTGGTCTGTGATGTGTTGGACTTCATATATTGAACAGTGTAGAACTGGAACGCCACAAGGATGCAGTGGTTACCTACAAAATTTGAAGAATTACTTAAGATTTTCTGGCATTCCCGGAGCGGGAAAGAAACTGGAAATTCACGGGAAAACAAATACATCGGCCTCAGCTATACCCTCTGCTAAGAGCAGCAGTGTACACCAAGCACCATTAGCTGACACAGAGTCATAAACACTGTGGAAAGCCTGATAAAGCTGTCGTCAAGAAATCAATCAAACAATGAACACAGACATCTCTAAGGAGAGAGGAACAAAGGTCAAGCCTATTAGCAAGTATTTTTCTTTTATATAATTTTTTACTGTACTTATTATTAATTTTGACTATAAATTCAAACAGATCATATGTTGTCGAGAGTCTCAAAGATGTGAGATAAAAGATGTGCAACCACTGTTACTAACATTCGAGGTGTACATACTTTCATTTAGTATTAATTATAGGCAAAAATATATCTCATTGAAAACAGGTGATATAAAAGATGTGTTTATAAATTCAGATATATGTATATAGTCTAGGTTCATTCAACAGCTGGTCTGCTCTCTTAAAACCAAGTCAACCATAACCAATGTGATCCAAGCCATGTTTGCCTTCCTTCAGGTCACATTCACCTTTTGCAATGAGTCCTGAGAAGGAGTCATCTCGCTATGTTTAACAGAATGGAAACAATGGAATATATACATTCAAACATGATGACTTTTGGCTATGAACTGTGGTAAGGTGTGGCTATGAACAATGGTAAGTGTAAGTAAGTGCCTTGCACTATTTTAGAGCTATAACACTGTTTATTTGTAAGGAGCTTTACTTAATATAATTTTAAAATGTATTATTATTTATTTATTTGATCAGGGACTAAAAAAAGTAGAGATGTCATGTTCCAGGTTATAGCAAAAAAATTATAATTTCCAGCCGCAATCCCTGAACAGGTTAATGTAACACCTACAAAAGTTCATAAAATATATACAGAACATACATGAAAATCATCATAATTTTACTCACACCCTAAAAACCCTTCCCACTTTAGGAAACTATCGCTCACTCACTACACAGTCTTTCAGTGTGGTGCTTTGATAATAATCATTTAATATTTGATACATGGCATAAGTACATGAGTAAGTAATGTCAATTTACAATTTGAGATGTACTGTGCATAATATGGTCTTAAATTAACCAGAGCTTGTTTTTTTTATTTTTTGGTAGTTTTATAACTAAAGTCAGATGAACTTCCATTGAAGGAAGCTTTCAAACACCACAGCTCATAATAGCCCTTTACAAACAGTACAGGGATAATCTTTGGGTGCTGCCCCAATTTTGAGAGCATTTGCATATATCTGTGTGCCAGGGTGGGAGTGAGAACAGTAGGGTTGACTATTTATTTATATTAGTGTGGCTGTCATCACTATTCAAATTTAAGTGAGTTTAAATACGTAGAGAGGAGAGAAGCACAAACACATTGTGGAAAACACCGCCTTTTACAAACATGCACGTTCAGACAGATTCCAGGCGGGTCATGCGAGAAGAACTGCTTATCGGTAGAAAGGACCCTATAGTGCTGAGTGTGGCTCAGTCTTCTGTTAGCCCAGAAAAGGCAACGGCCCGTGGCAGGGGTCCAATAAACGGAGTTTGGCTTACACTTTCTCTTTATGGCTAAGATGCGTGAATTTATATCACAATGACAGAGAAGGGCGTTGATAATTTCCCCAGTACTTCTTGAGTTGTAGCTACAGCACTGTTAAATAATTATTCCCTTGTATGCGTATCTGTTTGCAAGTTCCAAAGACAACCCATGTCCACTGTTTTTAAAAGTTTTAGGCAGAGTTTTAAGCTAAGCATTCTCGCTCTCACCTGCTCCAGGTGGGAAGCTTTTACAGTCAGCTCTCAAATGAGTCGACTGGAGTGCGGGTGAGCATGCATGTCTGTAAAGGGCTGTTTTACAGTTATTACATGTATAGAGTATTTCATTCACAAATGTAGTGAAGCAAGGCATTATGTTTCTCTCCTGTAAGGTGATGTAACGACTGGAATATGGCGTTTCCCAACACTTACGGGCTCATCTTTGCCTGTACCTGTGGCATTATCCTGGGCATTGGACTCTGTGCAAACCTGCTGGTCTTCTCTCTGTTTGTCAAAAACAACTCGCTGCGTAAAAACAGACTGGATATCCTGCTACTCAGCATGACTCTAGCGGATTTCCTCACACTCCTGCTCATCCCTTTCACCCTCCAGTCTGCTGTAAGTTATTCCTGGCCTCTGGGTGACACCTCCTGTAAGGTTTACCAGTTTCTTTTGGCATTCAGCTTGGCCGCTAGCACTTATTCATTGTGTGCTGTGTCAATGACACGTGCCATGATCATAACAAATCCCTACCAGCCCCCAACAATGGACCTGGTTATCTTTATGTTTGTTCTGGTTTGGGCTTTAAGCTTCTTCATTAGCCTGCCCTTGCGAATGTTTGCCACCAAAGAGAGCATGAGTCCAAGCCTGGCTAACTTTACTTTCTGCCTTCCAACTATTCATGAGCATCACTACCAAGTCGTGCTTAGCCAGTTTGTACTTTACTACTTTATTCCAATGCTGGTCATTGCCTTCAACTATGTCCGCCTTGCTGTTTTTCTTCACAAGAGCCCTGTAATGTCGTTGTCCAGTGCCAGGAACACCCGGCGCGCCTCTCTCATGGTGTTCCTGGCAGCTGCTACCTTTTCAGTGTGCTGGCTGCCAGGCTATGTGCTGGAGCTGTGTGTTTACCTGGGACAGTATCACCACGGACAGGCCTGGGAGATATTCTACTTCATCTGCACAGTGCTGCAGTACCTTCACCCCTGCATCAACCCAGTGCTCTATGTCCTACTGTCCAAGCGCTACCGCCACTGGAGGGCGGCCTGGTTCTTCAACTGCAACAGAAACCGAGTACAGCCACATGTCATCAGTGTCACCGACAGTCTGTAGTCTAGACCAGTGATTCCCAACCTTTTAGTCTTGCATACTCTTTGAGTCCTTCATTTCTACTCAAAGTACCCCTAAACTCTAATTATTTAGAAAATTATCTGCTAAACTTAGATGTATTGGTATTTAGTTGTTTATTGTATTGAAAAAATAAAGCAAAACACTTTTACTAATTCAAACCTTTTACTGCAAATGATAATTTTAAAGAAATGTTATTTTGAAATAATGAAATACTGTTCAGTTTCACCTTCTTTTTAGATCACAAATATTTCCAAGTACCCCCCGCTAAGTGCCCGCATACCCCTTGGGGTTCCCATTACCCTGGTTGGGAAATACTGTTCTCGACAAATGCATTTGGTTAATTTTGTGTTTTTCTTATGTGGTATGTGGTAACAGCAGCACTATAAACAAAAACAAAAAAATACTGCCATCACTTTACTTGTTTCTCCTTTGGGAAAATGTCGGTTCAGACAGGGTCTTTGCTACACATTCAGACACCACAAAAACAATACACAACAACATGTATAGTTTACAAAAGACTCATGTGAGCAGTACATTTGACTTTGTACATTACCCTCTCCCTCTTCACACCCCCATGGGCACTCACACTCAAAGTCAAAACGTTCATTCATTTATTCGCATCACTGAAAGAGGGATGAAAGAATATTTGGTACTGGTTATGTTTACATAGAGGCACCGGTACCTCCTCCCTGAGCTCTGGTTCTGGTACTCTGAGTATACATGTGTGTGGTCAGAGAGGATGCTTCTGGTCTGCCTCTTCCTGGCCTCCTGGCCTGTTCGTACAGCTCCTCTGGGGCCAGAGGGGCATCACATTTGTCCGCAAAAGCACAAACATTTAAGTTGAACTTAACATGTGGGTCATGGAAGGTCTTTCTGAAAAAAAAAATGGATGGTAGTGTGCAAGTATTGTTTATGAAATATAAATGTAGCAGTATGGGGTCGCTAGTCCCGGGCTCACCTATAAAAGGCGCTGCTTCCCCCATTCTTGCCCCTCTCTGACCTGTCACCCCTGACGTCATCCACCAGTCAGGAACCGGCCTAGCTGCGAGGAGCTCCTCGCGATAGGCGCACTGCAGCCGCAGGGAGCGTAAAGCCGGCGGTTTGGCGAGAAGTGTGCTGGCATCGTGGCCTCGGCGTTGGACTCCTCGTGTGCGTGATGGGGCGTTTGTGTACACGACCTGTGGCGTGCCAGGTCCTGCGCCCTCCCCCGGTTTCTGGTCATGTCAAGCCTCCTCTTTTTGGACAGCTCTCACTCTCCGCTGTCGTTTGGAAGCGCTTTGTTTTGGAGACTCTCCTGTACTGTCCCGTCAAGATCCAAGAAACTGTCAAGCTGTATGTGCCTTGGACAGAATTTAATGCTGCCCAACGTTGTCCATTTTAACGAAAATGCCAAAACAGAAAAAGATATTTATGAAATAAATTAACAAAGTAAATGGCCACGTCTCTGTCATAATTAAGCCTGATAAGAATCTGTGTTGCCTGCTAGTACGAAATTACGTAATGTTTATATACATACGGAGTTTATGGCTGCTTACTAGCGCATTTCCATTCGGTTACATAAACTTAAATTCATATTTTGGTATACTGTAAATACTTCTCAGTAGCTGCAAATCACTCTAGCTTAAAAAGGATATCTATTAAAAGTAAGCTACGTAGAAGATCTGCTGCTATCACAAGACTGCCAGTAATCAAAACCCCCCTGGCTAAGATGCAGGCTTTTATCTTCACGCAATTTAATCAAGTCATCATTGCTTAATGTTTTACAACTCTAAAGGTGGTCAGCAGAAATTGTTTTTATGTGTTCACAATGCTTTGTAGTATGACGTTTAGTTTATATTCAATTGATCTACAATTACTTTAGTACATTAAGTTAGATCTAAGTTCAAATAGTGATGAAAGCAAAAATATCAATAAACTCCACCACAATATGAATTCCTACATTCAAATAATAATAATAATAATAATAACAATAATACATAATCATTAAATATACTGATGAAAGAGTTTGCTGTTTGAAAAACTGTATCACTTTGCAAACAATTTGTATCTAATATTTGACAAGTAAATGGCCTACATTGTGAATCTACAGTAGACTTTGTTTAATTCACAGGAAGCAAAAGATTTATATGAAAGAACAAGGCTGTCTGAGTCCTGAGAGTAATAGGAGACAACCAGGCGCTATCCACCTCCCATGACTTTTGACCTTCTCTTTAGCATACAGCAGCTGGCACAACTTGTACAGGCTGGTCCTCTGCTTACTGGATATGGTAAAGCAATAAAGAACACGTGCCTCTCCACTCCACGCTTCATTTGACTGAGCCCATAGCACAGGGGTCTGCAGAGAGAAGCACAATAGATATTGTGTGAGATTTTTTCAATTGATTAACTGTTTCTCGTATAAGACATGTGCTCTTTTGTTTATTTGTTCGTCTGTTTGTTTTACAAACATGACATGATGATACATTGCACTTGCTGAATTAATACTGTTTACAAAATTAATACTGTCTGTATACAAAAGCCTATACACCCTCCAGGTCACAGTTTGCTTTGTTTTTGTGCTTTATATTTCTTGTAGCAGTTGAAAACATTACTACTGTTAGCATTAACTATGAATTGATCAGCACCATTATAACATTAGTTTTCATCCAATTACTTTTAATACAAATTTAAACACACACACTTTTGCTAACAATTACAATAATGCAACAATTCCAAGTTGATTGAAAGCCAAATCGACAGCGCTCACCTGAGAACCGCAGGTGGAGTATGGAGTGAATGCTGCTGTTCGTATCGTGGTTCTGATTAGCTTCACTTTAGCCATAGCTAGGCCTGGGTTTGGCTCCGTGTTGCATGTTGCCATGGTATTTTTTTTTCATCTACTAAATTGTATGCAGAAAATATTTTCTTATATGGTTAGATACAGTATTTTTCCCAGTCAGGCCTAGCTTCTTGGATAAACTGTATTCAGGTCAAGTCATTATTTCAATCATGCGTTCACCCAGTAGGACTGGTAAAACAGTCACGTTTAGGGATCAGATACTGAGAATATCCAAGAATTTTGAGCAAGGGCAATGTTACAGTACAGGGCTGACCAGAATTAGTAAATTCCTCAAACCCCGCATTCCTGACACAGTCTGAGAGCTAAGCTGTGCACATAGCTGACAGAAAATAGTTGTGGCTACACACTGTAAGATCAGAGGGCTCTTGCCATGAGCTAATCATTCCATGTGCCATATAGGCAAGTGTTGAATGAGTGTTGCATGTTTATTTATAGGAGCCTCTAAGGTTCCACAGCAGAGACTTGCTCTTGCAGCTGGTTTCAATAAAAATTCTGGTGAAAGGTGAAAATACAGCACTTATACAGACAAAACATGCAAACATGAGTGGCTTAAAGATGTCGGATTTTGATCTATGGTCTCATAAAATGTAGGATGTTGTCGACTATGGCTGTGAATATATATTTTCATTTGTTCATGTTTAAATAACAGTCCTTGCTGTTTTTGAATCGGCTTATTACTCCATCCATCCAGCCATCCATCAATCCATTTTCTTCTGCTTTATCCGGGGCCGGGTTGCAGAGGCAGTAGTCTGAGCAGAGATGCCCAGACTTCCCAATCCAAGCACACTTCCTTCAGTTGTTCTGGGGGGACTCCGAGGCGACACCAGGCTCATTTTGGCCACTTGAATTTGCGATCTTGTCCTTTCCGTCATTACCCAGAGGTGAGGGTAGGAATGCCGATCGATCGGTAAATCAAGAGCTTTGCCCCCTGACTCAGCTCCCTCTTCACCACAACTGTCCGATACAGCAACCACATCACTGCTGATGTCGCACCGATCCGTCTATCGATCTCACGCTCCATCCATCCCTCACTCGTGAACAAGACCCCAAGATACTTGAACTCCTCCACTTGAGGCAAGGACTCTCCACAGAGCTGGAGAGGGGAAGCCACCTTTTTCTGGTGGAGAACCATGGCCTCGGATTTGGAGGTGCTGATCCTCATCCCAGCCGCTTCACACTCGGCTGAAAACCGCTGAGGTCCTAATTTGATGAAGCCAACAGAACAACATCATCTACAAACAGCAGAGATGAGATCCTGAGCTCCCCAAATCGGACACCCTCCAGTCCCTGGCTGCGCCTCGAAATTCTGTCCATAAAGGTAATAAACAGAACCGATGACAAAGGGCAGCCCTGACGGAGACCAGCATGCACTGGGAACAGGACTGACTTATTGCCGGCAATGAACCAAGCTCCTGCTGCGGTCATACAGGGAACGGAAAGCCCTTAGTAGAGGGCCCCGGACCCCATACTCCCCACACAGTCGAACGCTTTCTCCAGACCCACAAAGCACATGTGGACTGGTTGGGCGAACTCCCACGAACCCTCGAGCACCCGATGGTAGGGTATAGAGCTGGTCCAGTGTTCCACGACCAGGACGAAAACCACACTGCTCCTCCTGAATCCAAGGTTCCACACTATCGGCCGAATCCTCCTCTCCAGCACCCTGGAGTAGACCTTACCAGGGAGGCTGAGGAGTGTGATCCCTCTATAGTTGGAGAACACCTTCCGAACCCCCTCCTTAAAAAGAGTGACCACCACCCCGGTCTGCCAATCCAGAGGCACTGTCCCCGACCGCTACGCAATGTTGCAGAGACGTGTCAGCCAAGACAGTCCTACAACATCCAGAGACTTAATATACTGTTGTGACAGTTTTTAGAGTTAACTAAAACTAGTTACAACAATACACAAGGCCAGGCTCCTCTCGTCTGAAGACATGCTGAGTTTCTACTGACGTGCCGGCGTTCTGCTCCGCCAGACGAGGGCCCTCCTGATTGCCCCTCTCACACTTAAGAAAATAGGTCTTGAAACAAAGGGCTTCCTGCCTTACTCTATAACCATCTCTTGATTGTATTAGCACCCCAGACGTCTGCCACTCATCTGCATAAACACACCAAACGGTCATGCTGTGAGGTCACATACTGTATTCACTGTACCCTGTTGTCTTGCTGTGTTGTAGTAGTAGTAGTTTATTCGGTCATTGTCTTTCATGTATCTTACTTATATAGCTTGGTCAGAGAGCTTGCTCGCCAGAGCTTTCCACGGACTCTGTGTGTAAGCTTCTCCGCATGCGTAATAAATCTCACCCCTGACAAGACAATACTTTTCCAGTTTTTCCTTTAGAGTAGTAAGAAAATCCACCACAGTACTCAGGACGGATCTCATCCACCCCCGGAGCCTTGCCACCTTGCTTTCTAACCACCTCTGTGACTTCAGCTTGGGTGGTGGGCAAGTCCCCCTCTGAGTCCCCCAGTCTCTGCTTCTTCCTCGAAGTACTCCTTCCACTGTCTGACAACATCCCCAGTCGAGGTCAGCAGCTCCCCACCCACACTGTATAAACAATGTTAGTGAAGCACTGTTTTCCCCTCCTGAGACGCCGGATGGTTTGCCAGAGTCTTTTCGAGGCCGACCGATCGGCCAATTACTGAGAAATAGTAATAACAACACCAAATAGTTAAAAAATAGAAACAAGTTTCAACTCATACGATGCTGTACTGTGCAGCTGAGATCGCCAAGATTTTTCTGAATCTCACGCCCTTCCACGGTAGATTGCATTATTCATTCACTCTCCATCTTTATATTATATTATTGTTATGTTCGTGGTAGTAAACAAGGTGTTGGTTTAAATCCTGCTCTAGCCTGCTCATTGTTGCTCTGGACTTCACTCATCTTGACCTTTGTGAGTGTAGTGTGTAATTGAGTCATTGGTGGTCAGAGACTTTTAGCACATGCCGCCACATCCCATAACAACAGTGGTGATAGAAGTCGTTAACACCATGTATGGAGATGAGTAAGTATTTTACATTGCTTGTGCCCACAGCTTTGTGAGTCGCCAGTGGCCTCACAATCATTATCAATCATTCACTGTCACTATGAAGGGTGAATGGCTAAAGTGGGATTTGAACCACCAACTGTCTAGTTAACGGAGGACTGCTCGACAAATTAAACCACTGTCAAATCTTGTCAAATCAGGGCATTTATTCTGAAAACAGAAATTTCATGCAATGTTTTTTCATTGAAGGTGTTAGAGAATTAACAATGATGTTCGAGAGGATTGATGAAGAATAGGCAGCAGTCAGGATGTCTTATACAGGAGAAGTTTATTTACCATCGTTACGGGACCCAGAGACATGAACTCGAGACATTGCGCTGGTCCTACCATTCAAGTCGGCCTATGCTTCCACAGAAGAGGGATAAATACCGTCTAAGAGTGTCATACTGATACGCAAGCAAAACATTCAGTGGCTGAGAGTGGGCGCCTGAGCACCACAGTCAAGGCTATGACAGAGATAGTACGACTTTACAGCTTGACCCAGTATGATTAATAGCGATTTAATGTTATCCAGAGAGATAACATTAAATCGTAACAGAAAGTAATAATGATAATAATAATAATAATAATGCATCAGTTTTATATAGCGCTTTTCTGGACACTCAAAGACGCTTTACATTGCACTATTCATTCACTCCATACTTGGTGGTGGTAAGCTACTATTGGGGGTAGACTGACGGAAGCGAGGCAGCCAATCTGCGCCATCGGCCCCTCCGACCACCACCAACCACTCACATCATTCATCCCGGCCTATTGTACATGTTTTTGGTGGTAGGGGAAACCGGAGTACCCGGAGGAAACCTACGCAGACACGGGGAGAACATGCAAACTCCACACAGAAAGGCCCCGTCCAGGTGGGAATCGAACCCGGGACCTTCTAGCTGTGAAGCACAAGCGCTAACCGCTGTGCCACCGTGCTGCCCAAAGTAGGCAATTTGTAGAGCACAATTCATACACAAGGCAATTCAAAGTGCTTCACAGTTCAAGAGTGCAGATAAAATACTTTCAGTTTACATATGCACGGGTAAAAAGAGCTGTTTTCAGCCTGGATTATGCTATATTAAGAATGATTTCTTAAATATACACTACCGCTCAAAGTTTGTGGTCACCAGGCCAGTTCTATAGCTTCTCTGATCAGCAGTGCTAGCATAATTGCACAAGGGTTTTCTAATCATCAATTACCCTCTAATACAGTTAGCTAACACAATTAGAACACTGGAACAATGGTTGCTATAAATGCGCCTCTGCACATGTAGGTATTAACAATTAAAAATCACCAGTTTTTAAATAGATGCAACACCATTATGGACTGTATTTCTGATTAATTTAATGTTATCCTCATAAAATGAAAATCAGTGCTGTTCTTTAAAAAATAAGTATACATTTGAAGTGACCCCAAAACCTTTGAGCAGAAAAAAAGAATCTCACAAGGACAATTAAGTGAAAGTTGAAATCTTTTACAAATTTAATAGATTGCATATAATTGACCACCTGAGCTTGTGATTTGACATAATGTAATTCAATAATTCAATTTTTTCTTAAGTCCGTCCTATTTGCTGATCTCAGCAACTAATCTGAATCCTGGTGCCATCACTTTGACCAATGAGACAAGCTGTCTCTCTCTCACTCTCTCATTCTCTCTCTCTTTCTCTCCTCATTTCGAAATCTTGCTAATGTAAATGTACCCGAATTAGCCAAAAGGTACTGTGAAAACTAGTTGTTGTTCTGTTTACTTCATCAAATCAGGACTTTCAGCAAGCACTGGGGCGGTTTGCAACCGAGTGGGAAGCGGCTGGGATGAAAATCTCCAAATCCAAGGCCATGGTTTTCCACTGGAAAAACTTGGCTTGCCCTCCACCAGTCGGTGGAGAGTCCTTACCTCAAGTGGATGAGTTCAAGTATTTCGGGGTCTTGTTCACGAGTGAGGGACAGCTGGAGCGTTAGATCGACAGAAAGATTGGTGCGGCGTCTTCCGTGATGGGTAATGACTGAAAAGACAATTCACAGATGCAGGCAGCCGAAAGCCAGGTGAGGTGCATCTGTTTCAAATCCTCCTGGTCATCTTTTGGGAGGAGGCCTTGGGGAAGACCTTGGACACACAGTGGGGACTATGTCTCTAAGCTGGCCTGGGAACACCTCGGTTTTCCCCCTTAGAACAGCTGGAGGAAGTGTGCGTAAATTGGGAAGTCTGGGCATCTCTGCTGCCTCAGCGACCCTGCCACGGATAAAGCGGAAGAAAATGGATGAATGGAACTTGTTTACATTATAGCATATCTGATGAGGTACCAAAACATGTGAATATATGACAATAATACAGTTAATAATATGTAGCTGTGGGGAGAAGTAAACCATGCCTGTTTTCAATCAAGCGGCATGGTGACTGAGTGACTATTTCCCACCGCAAGAAGGTCCAAAGTACATCATAGCCTTAACCTGGTCACTGTTTCTCATAGGTTGTCCCTACTGCTGTCTTAATCTAAATCTTTCCTGTCTATTCTAAACAAAACCATATGTAAAATCAGAAAGATCAAATTTTCAAATAAAATGTGTCTAATTTTTAAGTATTTAGTGTTTTCTTTCATAGCTGATTAGCTTTCGATGTAAAAACATGTACAATAGGTGAATCCTCTAGCCAGGTGATACTGACCACCAGCTTGCCTCCACATCTGGAGATGGGCCCACTGCTCCTTATGGACTGTCCTAGCGGCATCTAAGGATGGGTCAAATGCAGAGGACAAATTTCCCTACAGGAATGATAAAGTATATGTTAACCATAACCTGTTGTGCCCTTAAACTGTTATTGATATATACATCCATCCATCAATTTTCTTCCACTTTATCCGGGGCCGGGTCGCGGGGGCAGCAGTCTCAGCAGAGATGCCCAGACTTCCCGATCCACACACACCTCCTCCAGCTGCTCTGGGGGGACCCCGAGGCGACACCAGGCCAGCTTGGAGACATAGTCCCACCAGCGTGTCCTGGGCCTTCCACGAGGCCTCCTCCCAATAGGACATGCCTGGAGCACCTCCCGAGGGAGGCGACCAGAAGGCATCCGGAACAGATGCCCTAGCCACCTCAGCTGGCTCCTTTCGACGTGAAGGAGCAGCATCTCTACTCCGAGCTCCTCCCGGGTAACTGAGCTCCTCACCCGATCTCGGAGGGTGCGCCCAGCCACCCTGCGAAGGAAACTAATTTCGGCCGCTTGTATTTGCGATCTGTCCTTTCGGTCATTACCCAAAACTCATGACCATAGGTGAGGGTGGGAACGTAGATCGATCGGTAAATCGAGAGCTTTGCCGCCTGACTCAGCTCCCTCTTCATCACAACAGTCCGATACAGCGACCGCATCACTGCTGACGCCGCACCGATCCGTCTATCGATCTCACGCTTCATCCGTCCCTCACTCGTGAACATGACCCCGAGATACTTAAACTCCTCCACTTGAGGCAAGGACACCCCACCGACCTGAAGCGGAGAAACCACCTTTTTCCGGTGGAGAACCATGGCCTCAGATTTGGAGATGCTGATCCTCATCCCTACCAGAGGCACGAAGCCCCCGACAACTTAGCTCCTAGGATCATTCGAGATTAAACCAATAAACTAAAATCACAAAAGAAAAAAAAAGACACAGAGAACCAGAGGGTGTTGAAAGCCCGAGAATAAAAGTGGGTCTTAAGAAGAGACACTAAAACACTCCACTGTGGGCGATGTTCGGACGTGGAGGGGCAGAGCGTTCCACAGCTTTGGGCCAACAACCTTAATGATCAGTCTTAATGAAGAAATGTATAAAACATGGGAAATATCGTTTTAACAGAAGAGGCTGTTGGAATACACGTTACGGTCACAAACCATAATCATCATAATGTTTTATTTTTTCTAAATTTCAATTGTAGATGCTCACTCATCCTGACTTTAGGATGGCACTGTCTGCTAAAAGAGGTAAGTTTTTACCAAGGAGTAAATTGATAATCCATGGGACGCGCAGAGATAATTCCAAGGAACCCTTTCCTCAGATCTGAGATATCCAGTATCATCTTTTGCTGCATGCCATGTTACCTATATCAGCAAAAATATGGACATCAACTGTAGATGACAGCAGGCTAAAATTAGTGGCTATCAAAGGCTGAATTGGCAAGGAGCTTGACTGTGGTATATTCTTTCCACAGTGGAAGCCCTGGTTCAGGGAACCTAGAGGGTGTGAGCTGGGTGAGTGGGCAGCCACACTGACTCTATCAGACACATTTTAGAGTACAAGCACAATCATATAGAGCAGCATACAGTATTATTCTAAACATTGTGTGTAGGCAGGTACTAGATTTACATTTCCGCAAACTTGCATTTAATGTTTTAGGCATTCCTTTGTCTGAGAACTTGTCATCAAAGGCTCTGCACAGCATACGTCACATGGCTCAAATGTCCTCTATATCATTTTGAGTAGAGTAGTTGGCAGTGAAAAGAAATCCTTGGCAGAAGTTGTTGACTAGCACAGCTGACCTTCTAAAAAAGCTCATTTTTATTTATATACTCACAAACTTACAATCATGCACACCACCATGATGGTAATAGTGCACACACATTAGTACTCTTGGGCCTTGCAGGCTTTGGAGTCACTCATAAGCTGCTGCTTTGATAACCTCATGTCTGTAAAACGCTATAGAGGAACCTCTGATGCCTATTTTTAGAAGGGCTGTAATCAAAATACTAAAGAGTCAAATCGTTTGAAACATATTAAGAAAGTCTACAATACACTTCTATCTAAGTTAGTTTGTTGAAATATAGGTTCAAAAGGCAATGGAGTATTGCAAAACGTCTAGACAGCAGTCTCTCTGAATCCACCTTATCTTGTTATATGGGGGTCTCCTGGATTCACAGGTTGGGCCATTAATAGTTTGAGTGGTCCTTTGTCAAACACTTCATGGCATGTGTGTCACAGACGGTCTCATTACAGCAGTTAGTGTTTAAAAAATTGCATGCATGGACAAAAGTGACAAAGGTTTTGGGATTGCCTTCTCAACATCTCTTTGCATTGCAGAGAATTTGAATTTGAGCATTTTATGTTCTGGCCATTCCAGCACAGAAGACTCAAATGTCAATCCCACAGCTTGTTTGTTATTGCTGTTTCCATAGACACGGTCAAGGGTCACCATGCCTTAACCCGACCAGTCCATAGCCACTTTGTACTGAGCCCTATATGCTAACACATTAGCAGCAGGCAGCAATGTGTCCTGACACTTGACTTTGAAATCTAAGCCTTTGTTTAGCAAAGACAAGGCCAAACTCAGGGATCTTCTGCTTGTTAACTCATCTGAAAAAATTATTTAAATCTCATGGAAATTAAATTATCAGAAAATTAGGTTGTCCTGGCATGTCATGCCAGTGAAAGATGGCCTTCATCTATGTAATAATGCAAAGCATCCAGTTTGGTTTTAGTAACACTGATTATCGCCTCAGTGCTATTATTATTGTTGACTGGGATAACTGATACACCATTATGACTGCAATGAAGGTGGAAAAAGCATGTCTAATAATAGGTTATGGTCCTAGTTCACATATCCACATGCAGCTTCAGTGCCACAGCAGCATCCTTTTCACATACAGGATTGCAACTACTTTCATCATGAACGTTTAATTCTTTGTCTTTCAGAGATTTAACTCAGGAAAAATAAAGAAATTGTATATGGTGGTTGTAATAATATTGTGTTTATAATACATAGCCAATGTGTTCTGTGGTTTATAGTACTCCCCTGCACATAGTTTAGCCAGGTTGTTTCTGCAAGTTTACCTTTACTAATTTAAATAATGAATGCATTATTAGTTTATTGATCCTAAATGGTAGTAAATACAAAATATAAAACACCCACATTAATCTTGACCTGTTTGTCGCCTCAAGTCTGATTTCTAAAATGGTGGACAGTGACCCAAAGTAGCCGTGGGCTGGGTCCTGGAGGTTCCCTTTGACCAGAATAGCCCTGTGATTTCATGAATGAGGGACTTGCTTGGTGACACACAGTACTTCTCTTTGGACCCTGGATGGAAAAAGCTGTTACCTTTTCATTCTTTGGACTTAAAAGTGGAACTGTTTCATAATTTCAACGCTGGATTAAATAATATAACAGAAATCAGTGCAGAGCTGCAGCTAACGCGAGAAGGACAGCAACAGCAACAAGTATCATCTGGTCTTCCAAGCCGGGGAGGGCTTCGAAGTTTAAAATGGTGTGAATATGATAGCCACCCCAAGTCATTTGTGTTGCAAGTAGAGTCTGTGTGCTCTTGAAAGTTGACAGCAGAGGAGCACTATTCTGGATTTCCAACCTTTACACGCTGGATTTTTGGGGCATAGCCGGATTTTATTTGTATTGTGGATGGCTGCATGAGAAAAGCAGTTTCGTGGACACCTGGCTAAAGGGCGCCAAGGAAAGGATTGTCTGTCGCCCTGTGTAGTGAAAATGACTGTTGTGTCCCAGGAGAATCAGGACGACACTGTGGTCGTGACTCCTGTGTTACAAAATGCAGTTGATTTGGAGGCAGCAGATCAAGAGTGCAGTGAGAGAGTGGTCATCAACATCTCAGGCCTGCGTTTCGAAACGCAGTTGAAGACGCTCTCACGGTTCCCCGCAACGCTTTTGGGAGACCCGCGTAAAAGAATCCGGTTCTTTGATCCGCTTCGGAACGAGTACTTTTTTGATCGGAACCGACCAAGCTTTGATGCCATCCTTTACTACTACCAGTCCGGAGGTCGACTGCGCCGGCCCGTCAGTGTTCCTGTGGATATTTTCTTAGAAGAGATAAAGTTTTATGAACTTGAGCATGAGGCCATAGAGATGTTTTGTGAGGACGAGGGCTTAGCTCGGGAAGAGGAGCGGCCACTGCCCACAAACGTGTTCCAGAAGCAGCTATGGCTTTTGTTTGAATATCCCGAGAGTTCAGGACCTGCGCGGATAATTGCTATTGTGTCGGTTATGGTGATACTTATTTCTATTGTTATATTTTGTCTGGAGACATTACCTGAATTTAGAGAAGTCCCCGTGTTGCCAGAGAACAATGCCAATGTCAGCGCGCAGGGCAAAGCGCAGAATCCATTCACTGATCCATTTTTTATGGTGGAGACGCTTTGCATAGTGTGGTTCTCATTTGAATTCACTTTGAGATTTCTTTCGTGTCCCAGCAAAGCGGCCTTTTTCAAAAACATTATGAACCTGATAGATGTGGTGGCCATAGCACCGTACTTCATTACCCTGGGGCTCGACCTGGCAGAGCACCAAGGCAGTAGCCAGCAAGCGGCGTCCTTGGCCATCCTGAGGGTTATCCGTTTGGTGCGCGTCTTCAGGATTTTTAAACTCTCAAGACACTCCAAAGGTCTCCAGATTCTCGGGCAAACGCTGTACGCGAGTCTCCGCGAGTTGGGCCTGTTAATTTTCTTTCTGCTCATTGGAGTGGTGTTATTCTCCAGTTCCGTTTACTTCGCCGAGGTGGAGGGCCCAAAGTCAGAATTTTCCAGTATACCTGACGCCTTTTGGTGGGCAGTTGTAACAATGACAACAGTGGGTTACGGGGACATGTGCCCCAACACTATTGGTGGTAAATTTGTGGGCTCTTTGTGCGCTATAGCCGGAGTACTAACAATAGCTCTACCTGTCCCGGTGATTGTGTCCAACTTTAATTATTTCTATCACCGAGAAAACGAGGAGGAAGCAAATGTACAGTATGTGCATGTGACATGTGGGCAACAGGAGCAGCAATCATTTGCTGATACAGACTCTAATAAAAGCACGCAGTCGCTTTCGCATTCAGAATCCTATCACAACGAAGGAGACTTGGAGACCCTGACCTATCCAGCCTTAAGCCCAGCAGAGGCCTACACGGGGAAACTGACAGTTATTTGAGATGCTCAATGTGACGAGATGTCTGGTCAGGCGATGTGAATTTAGTGGCATTATGAAAGCCTACCTCAAGTGTTATTATTTAAAAGGCAACATGCTTTTGTGGAGTCCCCCAAAAGGAGCGTTTGCTACTTTTGCTACGTGCAGCGAAATAGCCATTCGTTTTTTTCTTTTTCTTTCTATATATAGCTATATATGTTGTTTACAACAATGCTATTCAAAATCACTTACTGCAAGTGAGAGGAGATCCGCAATATGTCTCAGGGGGATTGTGGAAGTCCACAGTTTGGAGAAAACCCCGTGACAGTTAGTAGGCTAACCATTTTTCACTCGCCTTGATGTCAGTATTGTGAAATTACAAATGTTTCACGTGGCTGCACGAACAACAACTTTACCTGAACCTATTCGTTGTAAATCATGTGACTCAACGTGAAACTGTTTGTGATGTCACACGAGTAGCCTATTATGTCATCGCTTCTTTTGAATGTTTGGTGCCTCTGTGAGGCTGAACATAGTTAAGCTTTGAGCGCCTCACTGTGGTCGAAAATGTTCATGCACACTACAGTTCTGCTAAGGACACAGACAACATCAGCTTTTGCAGCTGCCTGGACTGGTTTGGACTTAAGCCTAAGGATCACTTCATTTGACTTGTCAGAGGAGCATTTCACCTCCCACACATACATAGAGGACTGTTAACTTGATCCCCTGTAAACACTCACATGGCACTGATCTCTAGGAAAACCAACGCATCTTTTGCAACCATAAGATCTTACTGTCTAACTCGTCATAGCATTTTGAATCTTAAGTATAACATATTTTATGTTCAACCCAAACATGCACATTTCCTCACATATGATCAATGTGAGACATTAGTCCTCTGATGAGTGATGATCTCAATAAGCCCTCCATTGGAGTTTCTAAACTTTTCTTTACCATCAGTGGATTCTTGTTGGATGGAATATATATAGTTTTTAATTTATATAGCCTAACAAGTAGGAAGAGGTCTATTCTAGTATGTAAAAGTATGTATATATTGCCATTTTGTACAATTATAAGTGCATTTTTGCATCTTATATAGTTTCTTATCAAGTTTCCATTGCAAAAAATGTCAAATGTATGTCTGCATTACATGACAGCATTGTGAATAAAATGTATTTATTTTTTCTAAATTATACTTGTTTGTTAATTAATTATCTTTAAAAAAAAATAAAATTAAACAAATACACCGTTTTTGACAATAGTCAATAATACAACAACAAGCTACATTATGATGGATTTTTCTATGGAAGACATATTCCTATTTAAAACAAAACAACTAAACCAAAACGTTTGCAGATGTAGACTAAAACAATGGGCCAGAATGAATGGGACAACGGATGCTAATTAGCCCATACAATACGGTGTGGTGGGTTCATTAACATGCACTGTCCCAACCAAATAAACCAATATTCAAAGTCTGGTGGCCCCAAGCCAAAATCCTTCAAGCTGACTTTGAGCATTGTCTCCTGAGCTGTCCCTGGTGCTGAAATCAAACCCTTGCTTGTATGTGTTTATAATAGGCCGTACAGTGCTAAAAAATATCAGGTATCCTCTACCAGTGAATTATTTCCTTATTTTCTGTAGCTGTATTTTGCAACGATTGCACCAAAGCTGGCACTCAGGAGCTGTTTGTGTGGTGTGTGGAGAACTTGTGGCGGCGTGCTTTAGTGTAGAGCCAGTCTGCATTGCGTCGAAAGCCTCCAACTCCTCCTCCCTCGACCCCCTCCTCTGCTCGCATCTCCTCCCCAGTTCTCGCTCCATTCATTTCCTCGCACTCGCATGTTCAGTGCACAGCAGAACATGTCTGGCATTAATGAGAAAACAGTCGGTCACCGCTTTGACTGTGCTCGACAGTCTCCCAAGTCCCATATTTCTTGTGGTCCTCGCAAAAACACAGTGCGCTTTTCTGTATTGTGGCAGGAGAGGCAGCAGATTTTTGCTGATGCAGTGATGTCTGAAAATGTCAAGGGCTTGCTCATCGCCCTTTAATGTATCTCCCCCCTGAGTTGCAGGACCGGAGTTGCTTCTGCGGCTCTCAGTGTCGTGCTCGATTGCAGCGCTGCTTTGTTTTGCCTCTTGGTTCACGTTCCACTCTGCGGACGCTGGCAGGACGACTGTCACAGCCGCGCTTTTTTTTACAGAGTGCGATGTAAAGTTGGCACATGACAGCTGCCGGTGCCCTGCAGTTGGGTGGTTGTACTCGAATAGAGGACGGTTTCCAGAGCTTCTAACATCTACTGGTAAGTACAAACACCTTCATGTGTTCGTAGCTTCTTCTATCTCTTACACTGTGCATCATGATTGTCCTTATTCAGAGCATTTATAGAGACATTGAATTGCTAAAATGTATAGGCTATGCGTCACTCTTTTGTTGAAGCTATATAACGACTGGCGCACTGTAAATTACTGTATGCTTTTACTGGTAACATTACTTATATATAAAACACAGTCAAAACTAAATACATTAGCTTGTAGGCTATAATCAGGATGTTTCTGTTACATTTATTTGTTGTCTTCTTGTAAACAGTGCTAATAGTAGTTGAGAGAAGTCTCTTATTAAATAAATAAAGTAACGATAGTGCTGAGCCAGCAAAAATCTTGGCTGTTTGATCCCATTATTTCTCACTCTCCTCTCCCTGCCTCCCTCCCTTTCTGTGTTAAGGGCGAACAGCAGCAGCAGATTCACTGGGGAGCAGCAATGGTCAAGTCAGCGAGAACCGCAGTGGAGCTGCACTGAGGCAGAGTAGCCAGCTAGCCCCTCTCATCTGGGGATCTTTCCAACTATCTGAGTGCTATGGGAAGGTGAGGAGTGGAAAATTCCCTTGCTCACTATAAGACTAACTGGCATCCCACTTCAGCAACTCCTCCTCTTCCCACAATGACCGTAGTGGCAGGAGACAACATGGACGAGACCTCGGCCGTCCCTGGTCATCCACAGGACACATACCCCCCAGACCCCAATGACCATGAATGCTGTGAGAGAGTAGTCATCAACATAGCTGGTCTCCGCTTTGAAACCCAGTTGAAAACTCTTTCTCAATTCCCAGAGACGTTGCTTGGAAACCCCAAAAAGCGGATGCGCTATTTTGACCCACTAAGAAATGAATACTTCTTTGACAGGAACCGCCCGAGTTTTGATGCCATCCTCTATTACTATCAGTCTGGAGGTCGCCTTAGAAGACCAGTGAATGTCCCATTAGATATGTTTTCAGAAGAAATCAAGTTTTACGAACTGGGAGCAGAAGCAATGGAGAAATTTCGTGAAGACGAGGGCTTTATTAGAGAGGAAGAGCGACCATTACCTGAGAAAGAATTTCAGCGTCAGGTTTGGCTCTTGTTTGAGCATCCTGAAAGCTCAAGCACTGCAAGAGGGATTGCCATTGTGTCAGTGATGGTCATTCTCATTTCAATAGTTATATTTTGTTTGGAAACTTTACCACAACTTAAAGCGGATCCAATGGGGCGGTTGGTAATTGTGGGAAATATTACAGTTCGTTACAAACCAAATATTCTCACAGACCCCTTCTTTGTGGTTGAGACACTCTGCATTATCTGGTTCTCCTTTGAGTTGATAGTGCGTTTCCTGGCATGTCCAAGCAAGCCAGCCTTCTTCAAGAACATGATGAATACAATTGACATAGTGGCCATTATTCCCTATTTTATTACCCTGGGCACTGAGTTGGCTGAGGACCCAGAGAATACTGAGGGTGTGGGGGAACAGGCCACCTCTTTGGCCATCCTCAGGGTCATCCGTCTGGTCAGAGTGTTTCGGATCTTCAAGCTGTCCCGACATTCAAAAGGTCTGCAAATTTTGGGCCAGACACTCAAGGCCAGCATGAGAGAGCTGGGGTTGTTGATCTTCTTCCTGTTCATTGGAGTAATCTTATTCTCCAGTGCCGTGTACTTCGCCGAGGCAGAAGAAGAAGGGTCCATGTTTGGCAGCATACCAGATGCCTTTTGGTGGGCCGTTGTGTCCATGACAACTGTGGGCTATGGGGACATGGTCCCGGTCACCATAGGAGGCAAAATTGTGGGTTCTTTATGCGCCATTGCTGGAGTGCTAACAATCGCTCTCCCAGTCCCTGTCATTGTGTCTAACTTCAATTACTTCTACCACAGAGAAACGGAGGGAGAAGAACAGGCCCAGCTGCTCAAAGTCAGCAACCCCAACATCCCCTCTGAATCTAACTCCAGTCGCCGCAGTTCATCCACTGTCAGCAAATCAGAATACATGGAGATCGATGGAGACATTAATAACAGCATTGATAACTTTAGGGAGGCAAATCTAAGAACTGGAAATTGCACTATAGCCAACCAAAACTGTGTGAATAAAAGCAAGTTGCTGACAGACGTTTAGCCAAAACATTTAAAGAACTTTGCTTTTTGATTGCATCATTAACTTGTCCTGCGATCTGTGGTACTAGGCCTACACTATGCTAAACTATGAAGAATGGATGCAGAAAATCAAAGTTGTTAGACTGCAGGTAGATAGAATAATTAATTCTACAGATCCTTCATATATATTTAATCTAACAGAATAAAAACATATCCATTCACAACGCCAAAAGGACACAGAAACAACTCTTCCATCAGACAAAAGATCAAATTTTATGCATGGAGATACATTACTGCAAGTTGCACATTATAGCAGATACAGTACATCTGCTGAGACACACAAGCATCTGCAGCCATGTTGTGTGCATCAGGACATTGAGGTGGCTCCTCACCTTTTCTCACGTTTCGTGCCCTCCAAGATCAACTACACAGCAAGCACCTTAAAGGAAGAAGACTGGTCTCTTTGGTGTGGATGTAATTGACTGAGTTCTACCTACTTTTTGGGACATCTGCGATGCTGCTGTTTCAAGCAGATACAATAATTATGATATCACCAAGTGATTCAATGCCATGCCCTTTTGATGCATCACAGCACAATGACAAACGTGAGCTTCCCACAAGCATGATCAGACTTTCCATTTTGATAAACCATGCATGAAGCATATTCCACACAATGGAAAGGATGTTATTTTGGATACCTGCCTCCACTTCTCATCACTCTTCATACAGTATTGAGTGCACTGGAGTTTTTATTGAAGTTTGGTTATTCATATAAAAATTGACTGATGAATCCTAAGGATACATAGATGAGATCATAGCATGACAAAGTAATCTGCATTATGGTCTATCCACTAAGGTACTTTTGTATCCTGGAATATTTAATGCATGACATGATTATACAGCTTGCTGCAATTCAGGTATTTCAATGCCCCTCTGTCAGGGAAACTAAGGAAATTAAACTCTAGTGCTTCTGAATTGTCATCAAATATATTCAGATCCTGAGGATGCAGATTGTTGTCTAAAATGGGTCAAGATACCAAGTATTTAATACATATAATCATAATAGGCACAACATGCCAATATTATATCAATTGTGCAGTGCTTGAACTCTCTTTAAACAAGAAACATACTGTACATTAAGTCATTCTCTAATTTATTGTAATAGTATTTCATTTTTGTTTTGGAGGAGGACATTTTATGTAGTTCACAATATTTTTTCTTTTCACATAAGTTGTTAGTGCCTTTATCCCTACCATCCACAGGCCCAGTGCAAGTGCCTATTGTGTATATTGAAATATGTGTGTATATTTGGGCTGAGCAAAAAAAGGATTTACTCTCTGGTTAAGGAGATTAAATAGATGCTTTAGAACAGCAAGAGACAGCTTGACAGCAGGTGACAGTGGTGGAAGTAGGATCGATCATGTCATGCACAGGCCAGTTTTGACATAGTCTGAAACAGCAGCATATTGTACTCTATAAATTGTCCACCAAAATAGAAATTGTATTACATTTTTCATACATTTTATTTTTAGTGTATATTTGTAGTTTATATTGATTTTGTTAGTCACACATTTCTTCAGGATTTCTACCTCAATGAGGTCATTGCAAACTTGCTGCAGAGCTGCAAGCTTCAATGCATGGCTTCGTCTCCCATAAAGCAAAATGCAACTTTAAACTGCAGTTGTGCAGTAATGAATGTGATGGTCCTAAAATATAGTCTCTTCATAAGTTTGTATTGCAAATACCACAATCTCATGCTGCTTCACAAAAAGCTACGCACAATCAGTGTAGGTTCCTTCACTCATTTGATTACAGGAGGGGGTGTTTGTTGCACTTAGTCATTGTGTTTAACACCTCTGTGTGTCTAATGTGTCTGAGATCTGTCCTATGGGCGGTAATTGCGTTCCAAGGAGTGGCTCTTCTTTTTGCACAGAAATATTTTTTATTAAAAGCAGTGTTTTATGTTGTCCTCTACATAAAGCTTTATGAGCTAGCAGACTTAAAGTGAAACATGACAAGTACTTGAATAATTACAGCTCCAAGATAACCAGATTTCTTTTTTTACTGAGCTATACACTCCTCTCACTTCCTGTAGTGCTTCCTGAATGTCATTGTTTCGGATGCTCCAAAGGCCCTGTGTGGGGGAGCACAGGACAGTGATCATAGTTATAATGGCTTGTGTAATTAAGCTCAAACCAAGATCTTTGAGCTTCTCTCCTATGTCTTTTGAATTGTGTGGCTGGATTTATAGTTTGAGGTGTTCGTTGGAGCTGATCTTTGTACTGTATTCTGCCTCAGGCAAGGTTACAGTTATGAACCTTGTATATCTGTATAAGAGCAAAAAAGAACAGCAGATGGACATCTGCGTCACCAACATTTTATCACGCCAATATAGTTAAAGGATTGTAAGAATAACTTTATATTAGTCTCAGAAATGCAGCTATCAGAAAGTGTGCTTTGGCCACAGGCTCCATTTTGATTGATGCTTCAGTCTATTGATGTGTTCAGTGTGAGGTGAAAAGGAAGCTTTTACCGTGAGCTTAATCCAAGTATTGTTGAAGTATGTTTGGATGGTGCTATGCATAAACATTCAACATAACATGTACTCCTATCAGCAATATAACAATATCTGCACCTATTTCTTAGATGACTTAAAAAATACAAATAAATCTTAACAGTTGTCGCAGTGTGAGTAAGCAGTAGACACTGGACAACAGTGACCTCTGTACTAATATAATGAATTACATGATGGTGATAAACTGCAGAGGAGAGCATATATGAAGATGGAAGATTTTTCTATGTGACTACAATTAACTGAAACATCAGTGGAAGAATGGGCCTAAATATGTGTTTAGAGATATATTAAGCTTCTGCAAACAATCATAAAAAAGACTATTAATTGAACAACACAAAGACTCAATGCCATTTAGCTTTAAGAAGATAGATAAAAGTTACCACACTATACTGTACTTTAAACACATAGGAA
This sequence comes from Proterorhinus semilunaris, assembly GCA_021464625.1. Taxonomy (NCBI): domain Eukaryota; kingdom Metazoa; phylum Chordata; class Actinopteri; order Gobiiformes; family Gobiidae; genus Proterorhinus; species Proterorhinus semilunaris. The sequence goes on along the minus strand of CM038356.1, from coordinate 20,549,810 downwards.
ATATAAGAAACCAAATCATTAGTCTTTTCTGTTGTTTTCTTGTGAAACTGTAATAATGCAACTTAACATTTAGGAAGGCCATGCCGTATAACTGGATTTATCAAAGATGCTTCTCTGGCAGCCCAGTATATCTCTTAGTATTCACTGAAAGCATAATGTACAATAATGTGAAAAATACCATGTTTACATCTTGCCAACTTCTAAAGATAAAGCTACTCCTATAATCGCAAAACCTGCATGGCCAAGGGAAGACTGCATGAGCTTTGCCTTTCAAACTGCGGATCAACTATTACACATCATCTGAAGAAACCCTTGCTTTCATATGCACAGCCCTGTTCAGAGCTGGGACCAGTGCTGACCTTCACATGTTGTGTAGGGCACCTGAATGTGGGCAAGGACATCAAGGGCTAGTTCCTCAAACAATATTTATCATTGGATTGAAGCTCTCTGAATGGACTTTTTGTTTGATTGTAAAAAAACAAAACTATATGTGGGGAAAGTGTCTAAGCGGGAGCCTTTGGAGTTTTTTTGCCTGTCAAGAAGGCCTGAACCACAGCTCAATATTGGGATTTTGTGTGCCTCACTCACCACAAGCCTCCCTTCAGCTAAACACAAGGACAACCTGTTTGAAGTTTTAATTTGTTTACAACATTAGGCTGCTTTAGTAAATGGACTGAACTCAAATTATTGCCTATTGCTATCATTGTCATCTTAAGTTTTATTTATTTATTTATTTATTTATGTTTGTCCAATAATGACATGGCATGGTCTGCAATCTATGCAAGGGTAAATATTTTCTTTGTTCTATCACTTACGTTTTCCTTCTACATTAACTTCAATAAATTTTTAAGGATCCGCTGGTGTGCGCTCATTTTCGATTCTCGGGATAGGGGCTTGTTTGTGTGTGTGTGTGTGTGTGTGTGTGTGCGTGTATCGAGAGACTGGCATAAATCAAAGAGGCTTGTTGCAGAAGAAGCCCTTTTTCTGTAGTGTGCTGGCAGCGGAAAAATGCTGCAGTGTGCTGTGTTATACCCAACTCAAGGTCTCAATCCTACTGTGTCCTATATGTCCGTGCTACCCTTTCTCTCAGGCCATTAGCAGTGATTCAAGGCAAGGCAAGGCAAGTTTATTGGTAGAGCGTAATTCATACACAAGGCAATTCAAAGTGCTTCACAGTTGCATAAAATTACAAGAAAACATCAAACCAATCAATAAAACATAAACATAAAGTCAATAAATTGCAGTAAAAGGCAAGAGTGCAGATAAAATACTTTCAGTTTTCATATGCACGGGTAAAAAGAGCTGTTTTCAGCCTAGATTTGAACATTGTCAGAGTTGAGGCCTGTCTCACATCCTCATGAAGACTGTTCCAGATTTTAGCTGCATGAAACTGAAACGCAGCCTCACCGTGTTTATTATTGACTCTGGGAACCACCAGGGGACCCCTCCCTGAAGTTCTCAGGGCCCGAGATGGTTCATACGGCTCTAACATGTCAGAGATGTACTTTGGTGCTAAACCATGAAACGACTTGTACACAAGCAGAGCTGTTTTAAATTCTATTCTCTGAGTGACAGGAAGCCAGTGCAGAGACCGGAGCACTGGACTAATATGGTAATATTTCCTGGTTCTTGTCAGGACTCGAGCAGCAGCGTTCTGGATGTACTGCAGCTCTAATAGCTCGTTTGGAAAGGCCAGTGAGCTGCCGTTGCAGTAATCTGTAGTAAATTCACAGGGCTAAGGTAATGGTCCTGTGCTAATCTGGACGTCCCAGGGGAGGAGCGCTTATGCTGCTGTCATGCATGTTACACACCTCCCTCGGTCCCCTATGCAAGATTCACACATAATGCTCTTAAACTGGCAGGAGAAGCAGAGGTGACACGTTAGATAATAGCATAGGTATAGGAAGGAGTTAACATGGTACCTAAAAGTAACATAGCATATTGTGCTATATTGCATGGTAATTGTTCATGGAAAAAGACACAAACCTTACTCTATAATACTCAAGTCTAGTATGAATCATAATAATGTTATGTATGAAGACTGTAAATTACTTGGAAACATGGTTAGAATTAGCCTGAAACTGCAGAATAATCCTTAGGTAGCATTCCATCTTATTACCATTTTATTAATGTGATGTAAAATGTGACCTGCATCTCTTCAACAAAAAAAGTAAATGCACAAATATGTTGATGAAAAAATCAGTAGTTCAATAGGAGATTATTGATATAATATTTACAATTAAAATGTAAGAGTTATTGAATAAAAAAGTAATTAAATATTGTGTGCTAAATTTTTTTAACCAAACGTATTCACAAATTAATTAGTGACTTGTGGCTAATGAGGCCTGAGATTGTCATTTTAACCCTTGAGTAAACCCTCTACAGTGGCCATATTGTCAAGAGTAACCTCATATTTAAATGAAAATGACCCTCTCTGCTTTAACTTTAATTCATTGTAGACCTCATTGTGGCCTCTTTTATATGTCCAACGTGAATATCAATTTATTTGCCTTAAATCGTTTAAATTGTTACATTTGTAACGGAGGGAAGGCTAGGGGTCCCCTTCTAACCTGACCCGCTAGGTAAGTCTGACTGAATGACACCAAGGCAGAGGTAGATAAAATATATACTTTATTTATTCACAGGTATAAAAATAGAGCTTTTGCTTAAAACAGTTCAGGTACGAGCTAACAGGGCCTACAGGTGAGTTCAGAGCATAAAAGTGAGCGTTCAGATCATAAAAGTGAGCATAAGGAGCAACAGGGGCTTACTGTTGGATAAATAAAAACATGTCAGGGCACAGATCAAAAATACATGACAGATGAGCCCCTTAGTTACCTTAGTTTTGTGAACACATCGCTCCAGACCTCGGCTCGTGGCACATACGAGGGGAACACAAACTGCTACACCCAACGCCACTAGCGCCGACCACCTGAACAGCCACAAGCCCCGAGAATGCAAACACTCGCACACCTTTATTGAATCCCCTAATCACAGCAGTGGAACGGCCAAGGGGCATTCACGAACACAGCGGTGGTAGGAATTTGCAACACTACCAACCACTCTGTTACATTCTTCCCCCCTGAGTGAATCGGTGTCCCGCCGATTAAACAAACACACTAACAATTCCAAAAGACAAAAAACACAAACTTGGCTAAGCACCCCGAACCCCACTGGGCGCCACACCCTTTTCACTTAAATTTTGAGGGCAATGATTCCCAGTAGACGGCAGCATTTGATTCTGAGCAACAGATTCTGCATGTGGTGCTTCCAGTCCATAGCAAGGTGGATTAACTAGTGGCCTGCCAAGTGGACCTAGCATAACAGGAGTTAAAGGTTTCCTAACAAACTCCCCTGCAACGCCGGTTCCAGGCAGGCCAGTAAAACTCCTAGCCCCAACACCTGAATGGCCACCCCTTTTCACTCGCTCCACACGAATGGGTCGGCCTCCCAAAATTTCCCCATCCATGGTCGCCAAGGCATCTTCGGCACATTGAACATTTTCATATCTGATAAATCCGAATCCACGAGATTTACCAGTGTGTTGGTCTTTGACTACATTGACCTTTTTCACAGTGCCAAATTGTCCAAAAGCTTCTTCCAGTGAGTCCTCCTTAGTTTCACAACTCAGCCCCCCAACAAACAGTTTGCCCCAGTCCCTCTTCCGTTTCTGGATGTGTCGCTGTGGGGCACACTGATCACCAACCGGGGAGCTTGTCTCCGCTTGCACCCAACTCAAACCAACTGTGTGTGTAGACCTTGGATGGACCTCTACGCTACAATGACGGGCAATGTGACCTTGCTGACGACACCTGTGACACGTGATAATACGTGGTGGTTTCATAGAAGCCACAACCTGGGTTAGCTGCTCTAATTGCTCCTGCTGTTTCTGCACCAAAAATGATAGCGTAGCAAACTGGGAGAACCAGACACTGGTTGGAAACTCTGCTTGTGTGGGTAAGGTGCTACTCTGCACAGAAAACGTGGGTCTGACCTGACCTCTGTTTATTTCCGCACCCAGCCGTCCCAGTCCAAGTTCCTCCCTGCTAAAATCTATCAACGTACAAGCAGGGTTACCGCATAAACAATACGTTCCCTTCAGCGGATCAGCAGCACTGTCCATTGTCCCAAAGTTCTGCCACAGTCTCCGGCCTGATCCAGCTTGTGCTGCCTCCAGCTCCAGCCGCAGCAGATCCCGTTCAGCTTCCAACCGCCGGACTTTCTCCCGGAGTTGTTCCTGCTCCTCAGCCATGGCTTGAGTTGGGTTCTTTCACCGCTCTCACAGCTCAGCAGAACCAGCCACGTCCCGCGACACGCCACCTGCTGCTCACTTATGCTCACTATTGTTTTTAAATGAGGCTCTCCCAAAACAAAAACAGCTCCACTAAATCACTATGCCAATTACATTAATGCTTACATGCCTGGTCGCCAGATCTTGCCGAACAAACGCCAATTTGTAACGGAGGGAAGGCTAGGGGTCCCCTTCTAACCTGACCCGCTAGGTAAGTCTGACTGAATGACACCAAGGCAGAGGTAGATAAAATATATACTTTATTTATTCACAGGTATAAAAATAGAGCTTTTGCTTAAAACAGTTCAGGTACGAGCTAACAGGGCCTACAGGTGAGTTCAGAGCATAAAAGTGAGCGTTCAGATCATAAAAGTGAGCATAAGGAGCAACAGGGGCTTACTGTTGGATAAATAAAAACATGTCAGGGCACAGATCAAAAATACATGACAGATGAGCCCCTTAGTTACCTTAGTTTTGTGAACACATCGCTCCAGACCTCGGCTCGTGGCACATACGAGGGGAACACAAACTGCTACACCCAACGCCACTAGCGCCGACCACCTGAACAGCCACAAGCCCCGAGAATGCAAACACTCGCACACCTTTATTGAATCCCCTAATCACAGCAGTGGAACGGCCAAGGGGCATTCACGAACACAGCGGTGGTAGGAATTTGCAACACTACCAACCACTCTGTTACACACTATACATTTTTGTGTATAAAACCATAGTTTTCAAATGATTGAATTACCAACACATCAGAGAAATAACAAAATACAGAACCATTGTGGTCCAATAGGTTAGTCTGTGCCCACTCTTCCACCCTGAGATATCCATGACCTTAGCAGAAATGAACCTTATCTTGCTTGTCCTCTGCATTGCCCTCAGGAAATGCAGTACTTGTGGCTCTGCAGGCAGCATTAAGGGTGGGGTGTACTGGCGCCGGGCCCACTACTGACGCTCCCCCCACCCCAGGTCTCTCTCCCTCTTTCTCGTTCTCTCTCTCTCACTTTCTCTCAGGGCCCACGGTAGCCAGTAAAAGCTCACATTAGGTGTTTGGTTGATTCACCTTGGCTTAAGCCGTCGTTCCCCATAGCGCCACGCTACGATCTACGTGCACGTATCGACACCACCCCGCAGACCTTTCTGTTTCCATCACACACACACACACCCGCATTTGTTGTGGGCACCGCCTATACAGAGGAGCACGCTGTACAGATCGTCATTAAACGTTTTGTAAGCCGTGATGAGAACAAATGTGGACAAAATGCCGTCATCTGGTGGGAGTTATGGAATAATTCAGAGGAGCCAAGCGGTATTAAAACAGAGAATAAACTTCTAAACTACGAACTATGAAGGTAAGCTACATGCAAAAGCTAAAGCTGCGCTAACAGCGGCTAAAAGTTATTATCGGCAAAATCCCCTTTTAGCATAGCGGTATGATGTTGTGAAATATTAAATCGTACGACCTGCGTGTCAATAGTGAGGGCTGTCCTCTCTCTCGTTGCCAATCAGAGGCCAGCAGTCTGTTCACGTCACATCAGACATGGGCTAGCGCGCTTTGGCCACAGCCAGAGGTCGGTCCCAAAACCCAGAGCCAGTGCTGGCCCTTCTGGGGCCCCAAGCAAAAATCCACATGGGGGGCCTACAGTTTGGATCCCACAGCTATTCAACGAAGAGCGAACACGTTTACGGTCAAAAAACAGTTCCACTGTGCAGTAGTAATAGAAGTGTAAAATAATGACCTCAATTCAGGCCCTGTCCCTCTGTGTGAGAACCACTAACCACTTAGCCACTGTCAGACTGGGGTTTAGGACTACTATTAGTCTATATTTTTCCCACTTTTTAAAATGGTAAATGGCGAATGGTCGCATCCTCTCACCTCTGGTTCCTGACCCACAGTTTGGGAACGGCTGATTTAAAACTAACTGAAACCTGCACCTGACGATTATTTCTGTCTCACCACTGAGAATTAGCCCGTGAGTAGCCCAATTCGTTTTAGACTGTGCACATTCAGAGAACCAGAGTTACTGTAAGAACCATGTGGATTTAGAGACAAAAAGGCCTCGTGTACGGCTTTACTCTCGTCTATTCGACAAACTACTGTCCTGATACTCCGCTAGAGACAATAAGAAGAGAGTTTAAATAAGTGTGTGGCTGATGCATCCCAGAGTCCGAGCAGAGAAAACATGAGAGCAGCGCCCGGGACACGAGAGACATGCAGCCGTGGCCTGTGCAGGAGGGGAGGTGAGCACCGGGAGACAGACAGACAAGCGGGGAGCAAGGGGAAAAGCACTCGCACCTTGGAAGTGACGGGGTGAAGGTGGTAGGTCTCTCCTGCTCATCCACTTCAGCAAACTGCCACATATAACACTAAAACGCAGCAATGTGGGCGGAGAGTGAGTGAGCGCGGTCAGAGAGCCTGTCCCCGTAACAACGCATGGATTAACTCCGTAGTTTCACTGAGATGCGGAGCCCTTGCGGCTGTGGGGGCCCTACGCACCTTGCGTAGTTTGCGTATAGGAAAAACTGGCTCTGCCAAAACCTATACCTGGTCAGACCGGTTTGGCACTGGCCTTTGTTATGGAAAAGCTCGACAAAGCGGGTGAAAGAGCCATTCGCCTGCATGTGGAAAAACACCTCAACTGGCTAAAAGACATCACACCTATGTTGATTACATTAGTTCCATCTTAGTCTTTTAAGAGTTAACGTGAATGGGTATTAATGCAATAGGAGGTGAAATTTGGTGACATAGAGTAATAGACACGACATATAGGCTACAATTAAAACTTATTACAGCAAACGATTGCATGTGCTCTACAAAAGATTGACGATAACATCAACCTGCTTGATGTATTTTAAAACCATACATAAAAATTGGTTTTCCTCAAATATAGCAGTTTTTGCCTTTCGAGGGCTTAAAATCCAGCATGTTTTGTGTTATGGGACACAGACTATGTCTGTGACAGGTGTCTGTCCGTCTCAGACAGGTGTAATTGAGGCGCATTGAGTTGCCTTGTGTACGAAATAGTGCGCGGTATAAATAAAGTTGTCTTGCCTTGCCTTGCCTAATTGAAAGTGTGATTTAGGCTGCTGTCGCGCTAATCCCTGATCAGCATGTTGGACTAGTTGAGGTGCTGTCGGTCAGTGATGCATTGGCCCTTTATTGAGCTAAATGCTCGGTGTTGGCTGTAGCTGCCATCTGAACACGTACCATGATTAATTGTGTTTCAACAGCTATTGTAGAGTCATTGTGCTCACTTCAAGATGTGACTGACTGCAGCCATCCTAGTGTTTAAATATGTATTGGTCTGCATTTACTGTATCACATATAAACAACAGCTGATTCTTCTGTGTCAGACGCTGCTCACTTGATATGCTCGGATCGATGCTGTGAGGACAGACTTATCCTGTTTCCTTTGTGAAAACGCTGTTCTTGTTCACCTCACCAGAAACTTCTCCTTGGCTTGGTCAACTGGCCCGACACAGTATCAGAGGAAGACAGATCAAATCACAAGTGTCCCGGTGCTGTTCCTGAGGTCTACACCTGCAAAAGGCTTCATATCACCTCTGACTGTTAACAATAGGAAAAATAGCATTGGCAGCAGTATTGGATTCTTGAGTTGGAGACACAGCTCTTGGGCCTCACCCCCTGGTCCAATCCCCCCCCTCCGGCCCTCTCTGGCCCACTTCCTCTGCATTACCTCCATCAGGCCATCTGCTGACACACTTGTTTAATAATTAAGGACATGTCCATAATTTCCTCGTCCTTGTGGAAGTCCACAAATGGTCTCTGTGAAATTCAGGCCAAATAAATGTATTCTGTTTTAGCTAGCTTTTAACTTTTTTTTATTTTTTATAAATGAATACCATACAATACAACTCAATACAATACAGCACAATAGAGGTTGTCTCATATACCATATCAGTAATAACTGACGTATACTACATCCTTTCCTCTAACTGGAAGGGTTTGAATCTCAGTCATACTGTTCATGGCAAGAGTGGTAAGTGCTCTCACCTCACACCAACAAGGTCCTGATTTTGATGTCGCGGATCATGTGGTTCTTCCCCCATGACCCTAGAAGATGCACACAAGGAATAGGTGGTCCTGGTCAGTGGCCATGTCAAGCTGAAGAGATGGACCTGCTCTGCTCATGATGGGATGCTCGGTGGCTAAGAAGGATGGGTCAAATGCTGAGAACAAAGTTCTTGTGTGAATGTGTAAGCATGATGGACAGAGCAACCATACTCCATGCTACTATTGTATGAGACTATATAGATGCTATTTGTCGATTATAGCAGTGTGTTTTAATACAATCATTCCTTCAGTCCTTATAACCATGCTATTTGCTATTCCATCTGTAAATGGATACAGGATTTCCTGACAGGACGGCCACAGACTGTGACGGTGGGCAACAGAAATTAATCTTTTGTGATTATAAACACAGGCACACCACAAGGATGTTGCCTTACTCCCTTACTGTATAGTGGTGTGTACACTTTGTGACTGTTTGGCAAAACATTCCGCAAACTTGCAGACAATACTGCGGTTATGGCTTTGAACTGCTATAGAGACAAGGTGAGCAACCTGATCACATAGTGCAAACAAAACAATCTGTCCCTGAATGTGGAAAAAACGAAAGTATTCTGACAGGAAGTTTGCTGGTGTGGCTTGGTTATGTCACATCACATGACCTCACTCTCCTGATGAGGACAATTAAAACTGAATCTCGGATTATTGGATCCCCTCTATTGAGGACTGTGGCTGCCAAAACAATAAATAAATAAATAAATAAATAAATAAAATAAAGATAACTTATTTGTATTTATTTCTGTATTTATTTAGTATTTATTTATTTATTTCTGTATTTCTGTATTTTTGTTTTGATTAATTTATTTTTGTATGTTTTTATTTATTTATTTCTGTATTTATTTATTAATTTCTGTATTTATTTATTTATGCATTTATTTCTGTATTTCTCTTAATCTATGCAAATCATGAGGTGGGTCTGGATGCCGCTGCTGTAAGGTTAATCTTTCTCCATGCACACAAATTGATGAGTTCTGCTTCAGTCTATTGACAGTGGCACAGAGCGGGTCATCGGCGGTTCGAATCCTGCAGGGGCTCACTGTCGTTGTGTCCTTGGGCAAGACACTTCACCTGCCTTGCACCCAGTGTCTGCATACACTGGTGTATGAATGAGCGTGTGAATGGGTGAGTGGATACTTGCTGGAAAGCACTTTGAGTGCCTAATGTAGGTGGAAAAGCCCTAGACTATAAAGCAGAGTTCAAGTTTTGACTATGCTGGAGGCAAGATTCAAACCCCTGACCTTCCAATCATGAGACTACCAGCTCTACCAACTGTACCACTGACACCTTTGTACACTCAATGTGTTTTCCAGCAAGGACCCACTCACCCATTCATACACAGACACTGGGGGCAAGGCAGGTGAAGTGTCTTGCCCAAGGACACAACAACTGTGTGCCCCTGCAGGATTCAAACTGCCGATCCTCCAGTCACAAGATGACTATCTGTGCCACTGTCAATAGACTGAAGCAGAGCTCATGTTAAGCAGTGTCTATGCTGGACAAGACATGTGTGCGTGGAGAAAGATTAACCAATCACCTTACAGCAGCGGAATCCAGACCCACCCCATGATTTGCATACATTAAGAGAAATACAGAAATAAATACATAAATAAATGTATAAATACAGAATAAATAAATAAATAAATAAATAAATACAAACATAAATAAATACATAAATAAATAAATAAAAACATAAATACAAAAATAAATACAAAAATAAAAAATACAAAAATGAATACATAAATAAATTAAAATAAATAAATAAATAAATACAAAAATACATACAAAAATATATAAATAAATAAATATATATATATAAATAAATGCACTTATTACAATAAATGTATGCATTTCTTTGCAAATTTGATCTTTTTTTTATTTATTTATTTATGTATTTATTTATATATTTATTTATTGTTTTGGCAGCCACAGTCCTCCATACCCCTCTGCCTCAAATACAAGACCTGTGCAAAAAGTGCTGTGAGAAAAAGTTATAGTCATCCCGGACATTCCCTCTTCTGCTACCTCCCTTTGGGGAGATGTCTGCGAAGCCTCAAAACTCGGAGACCTCTCGTTTCAGGGGAGGGCTGAGGGTTTGATTCTGCTGTTGGAATGCTGTGTTTATATTGATGATTTAAGTGTAAATTAATAACTTTTTTCAGCGGAAAAAGTGATTTTCATTGCTTTTACTTTGTACTTGACGCATATGATAAAAAACTTGAGATTTAAACCTTGAAATAGACAATTTAATGAATATTGCAATGTACGCAGGCTATACATGCACTATATTGGTAAGTAGTGCACTTTTAAATGATCTAATATGGGAATGCAAAACACTGATATTTACCAGTGTATTTATTTTGTATTGTATATTATTACAACTAAAATAGCTATATTGACTGCATTTATTTATTTCAGAAAAGGACAGTAATAGGATTTTCAAATGGCTACATACTTAATTTGTCACAATGATGTAATAATCATTAGTCATTGTACTGCTGGTCTGAATGCTCCTGTGAGATGTTCTCATTTTACATGCTCTAGCTCAGAGTGCAGTGTCAGTGGCCTTGTCTGAGGAGAAAGTCCAAACCTAACACCAACCAAAGCATCACAGTGACCTTCCTGCTTCAGTTACATCATGACTGTGAAGAAGGACGGAAAATACAAAACCACAAACGGATATAATCTCCACATCATGTGCTGAGGTACACACCAACTCAGCAACATTGTCCAGGCTGCGTTCTGCCAAGGTCACTGCAGCTGTGTCTTCAGGTTCAGCCAGAGTTCAGGATGGAGAAAGAATTATTCAGAGATATGTTGTACTGAATATAATCTGATTTAGTGTATACATCCATCCATCCATCCATTTTCTTCCGCTTTATCCAGAGCGGGGTCGTGAGGCAGCAGTCTCAGCAGAGATGCCCAGACCTCCCGATCCACGCACACCTCCTCCAGCTGTTCTGGGGGGACCCCGAGGCGACACCATGCCAGCTCGGAGACATAGTCCCACCAGTGTGTCCTGAGCCTTCCACATAGCCTTCTCCCAATAGGACATGCCTGGAGCACCTCCCGAGGGAGGCGACCAGGAGGTATCCGAAACAGATAACCTAGCCACCTCAGATGGCTCCTTTCGACGTGAAGGAGCAGCAACTCTACTCCGATCTCGGAGGGTGCGCCCAGCCACCCTGCGAAGGAAGCTCATTTCGGCCGCTTGTATTCGCAATCTTGTCCTTTCGGTCATTACCCAAATCTCATGACCATAGGTGAGGGAGGGAACCATGGCGGCACGTAAACAAGTTGCGGCTTTTCTCTCTCTTGACAAGGCGACGTTTCTACCATTTTCTGGAAACTGCATTAGCAGTTTTGTGATTCACATTGTTTTACAAGATGTTTTTGTGGAGTTCAGCTGAGTTTTTACTGCCAAAGCTCTTTGCTAGCAATGAACAGAGGATATGTTTTAAAAGTAAACACACAGTTAGCATCCAAGCTAAAGGCTTTTGAGCAGCATTTGAGACCTACAAATCCAGAGATATCATCTTCTGAAGTGCTGACAGGTCACTGTGGGCCCCTCGCACCTGGAAGCGTCACAAGAGGCGCTACAGGAAACAAAAAAGGGGCAAACGAGGAGGTATCCGAGCAAGACTCACAGCTAAACCACACAGGCCTTCTATCCCTACTATTGTTCTGGCTAATGTACGTTCACTGGACAATAAACAGGATTATATTCATCTGCTACGCTCCTCTCAGAAGATGGTGAAAGACAGTTGTGTTTTTATATTCACTGAGACTTGAGGGGCTTTCCTGCTACAGAGCAGACAGTGTGATCTCCAAGGGAGGTAAGACGCGTGGAGGTGTTCTCTGTGTCTACACCAATGATGCCTGGTGCCGTGGCGTTGCCGTAGTTGGCAGACACTGCTCACCCCTCGTGGAGTTTATGATCATAAGTGTCGACCTTTCTACCTGCCCAGGGAATTTACGGTTGTGCTGCTTGTGGCTGTCTACATACCACCCACCTCCAACATCAAAAACAGGAAAGAGGCACTGAATGAACTGTTTCAGAGTGTCAGTGACCAACAGACAGCTTTTAACCACGCAGACCAAAAGAGCGTTTTCTCCAAAGTCTATCAACACATTGACACAAAAACAGATTCAAGTGTGGATTAAATACTCTTTAAAGAAACTCAAAGACTGCTTTCACACAACGGATTGGAATATGTTCAAGCAGGCTGCCATTCACAACAATATCACTGATCTCCAGAGACTGTCACTGCCTACATCACCAAGTGCACTGACTCTAAGACCATCATTATCAGGTCGTGTCAGAAACTTTCAATTACAAGTGAAGTCCTCAGGCTCATGAGGGTCCGGAATGCTGCCTTCAAATCTGGTGACAAGGAGAAACTGCAGACAGCTAGGGCCAACCTGTCCCACGGCATCAAAAAAGCCAAGAATCAGTACTCCAAAAAGATAACTGATCACTTCAGAGACAGCAGAGACACTTGGAGTCTGTGGGAGGGGATAAAGACCATCACAGACTATAAACCTCCTCGACAAACCTGTGACAGTGACACCTCTTAGTTGAACGCTCTAAATGAATTATTTGCTCGCTACGAGGCGAGGCACTCAACAGAACCCCGGCACAAAAGTCAACACCCCCTCCAGAAGACCAAGTGCTGAAGCTATCTCCAGAGAGTGTGAGACGTACGCAAAGCACCGGGTCCAGACAACCTACCAGGTCGTGTACTGAAAGGTTGCGCTGATGAACTCACTGAGGTCTTCACAGACATTTTTAACACATCTCTGCAGCAGGCTGTGGTCCCAATGAGCCTCAAAGCAACCACCATCATTCCGGTGCCAAAGAAGTCACCACCCTCCTGCTTTAATGACTACCGCCCAGTAGCACTCACTCCAATTCTTATGAAGTGCTTCGAGCGGCTTGTCATGGAACATATCAAGTCTGTTCTCCCTCCCACCCTGGACCCATACCAGTTTGCTTATCGGTCCAATCGCTCAACTGAAGATGCCATCTCCACTGCGCTTCATTCAGCCCTCACACACCTTGAAACAAAGGTCTCCCACGTTAGAATGCTGTTTTTAGACTTTAGCTCAGCATTCAACACTATAATCCCACAGCAGCTAATACACAAATTCCTCCACCTGGGGATCAACACATCACTGTGCAACTGGCTGCTGGACTTTCTGACAGGGAGATCACAGGCTGTACGTGTCGGCGGAGAGTCCTCCAGAACCATCACACTGAACAGGGTGTTCCCCAAGGCTGTGTGCTGAGCCCCCTCCTGTTCACTCTGCTGACCCATGACTGTGCTCCAAAGTACGACTCAAACCTCTTCATCAAGTTTGCAGACGACACAACAGTGGTGGGTCTCATCAACAACAGAGACGAGTCAAACTACAGGAGTGAGGTGAGCAGTCTGGCCATGTGGTGCACACAGAACAATCTCTCTCTAAATGTGGAGAAGACAAAAGAGATTGTTGTGGACTTTCGAAGAGCGCTGGTCCAACATGCTCCTCTAACAATCAACAGTGCTGCAGTGGAGAGGGTGACCAGCACTAAGTTCCTGGGTGTGCACATCACAGAGAACCTTTCCTGGACCATGCTCACTACATCACTGATCAAGAAATCAGCGTCTCTACTTTCTCCGCAAGTTAAGAAGAGCTATAGCCTGGTTTTACCATACCCTCGTACTTGTTTCGTACAGAGGGTCTGGACTTTCTCAATTGAGCTCCGTTTACAAGTGGGAGGGGTGAACTCTGTTTAAAGTTTGAAACGATTGGGTCTGATTTTACCCAATCGCTAGCGTTTGGTTGTGAAGTAATGCGCCCGGCCGAGTCAAGCTATGCTTGACGTCACCTACAACACCCGCCTCCCCCGCTCGCTGAATGGTAGGATGAAATTCAACCGATGGAATCGCAGCCATTGAGATCAAACCCAGACGTACATGCAGGGAAAAATATTTGACCGGAGTTTACGGATGGCAAAGGCCAGGCTAGAAGAGCTATAGTCCCAGCCTCCGTTATGTGCAACTTCTACAGAGGGACTATAGAGAGCATCCTGACCAGCTCCATCACTGTGTGGCACGGCGCCAGCACTGCCTCCTGCCGAAGGAGCCTCCCACCCCTCTTCCCTCACCCCCCGGCCCCTGGCTGCGCCTAGAAATTCTGTCCATAAAGGTAATGAACAGAACCGGTGACAAAGGGCAGCCCTGGCGGAGACCAACACTTTCTCCAGATCCACAAAACACATTTGGACTGGTTGGGCGAACTCCCACGCACCCTCGAGCACCCGATGAAGGGTATAGAGCTAGTCCAGTGTGCCACGATCAGTGTATACATTTTATGCCGAATCCAAGCCTGAACAATTAGAAAGATTGCATCAGAAGGAGAGGCATCTGATATATAACCTAACCTACACAAACTTACACAAACCAGCTCAAATGTATCACACACACATGTAGGATTGCAAAGGGGTGGAAAATTCCCAATTAATTTCCACAAACTTGCAATGGGAACTTTAGCTCAGAAATGTTGGGAATTTTCAAAACATTTAAACTGTCAAAATACCTTGCATTTTTTGTTGAATAAACAATGAATTATTAGTTGCAAATAAACTATGTGTTTGAATCATAAAATGTAATATCACTCCCTCTATGACCCATACAGTGTGAGGTTCCATGAAACACAAACACAAAACAAAACACAACGTTCCTAAACCTAAATTCTGCTTGATACTCTTTCTAATAAGTGGCGAGACAAATGGCAAGTTGTAGCCTATACAGATTTAGTTTTATCACTGTTAAATTCACCTGTCTCTAACTCAGCTCATGACTGACTGTGACCAATAGGAAGTGTGGATGGGGCCTTTGTCACAAATCTGCTTTAAACAGAACAGACTCAAAACAATGTAATAGTTCTAATAGGCCTACTGCACACTATTGTGAATACACGCAAGATGGACACAAACTAGAATGAGTCTATTTGTATTATTTGTACAGTGCAGCAGTGTTAAAACGAGGACTGGAGTCTCCATTGGTGTAGAGAGTGAGAGTGTCAGAGGCTGACAAATGGAGATAGTGCTTTCAGCTGAGAGCAGTCCCCACAGGCTTCCCATCCATGCAGGCTGCACGACAGTCTTTAAAATGCTTCCGAGGAATGAGTTATGATCATGGTATCAAACATGATTTCAAATGTATCTTTAGAGACTGAACTTGCTCATCTGAATCATAAATATCACTGTCAGTCCAAGAAAGAGCTGTGCCTAGTTTAAATTGTCCTCATAAGTAAATATTGTCATATTTGATGAAGCACCTCTTGTACAAGTGTGCAGTTCTCAGCAGCAGCAGCAGCACTGCAGCGGCTGTGCCCTCTCCAGATGCCCTCAGAGCTGCAGTGTTTGCGGGAAAGCAACATTTCAGCAGTTTGCAACTGCGGATCCCTGCAGTGGATAGCTCCGTTCGCAAATTGATCAAACAGCTCATACATGATCATAAGGAACGATGTCACTAAAACGCTTTGTAATCAAGCCACTCAAAGACATCCAGCCGTGCTGCAGAGGTTCCATTTCAGATATAAAACTACTACTTATGGGAATTCTGCTGTCGACTGAAGCTCCTGTTTTTGTTTTGTTGAGGCAAGTATTTATCTTAGCTCTACCTTCAGTCAGTTTCAGTTATCTGTAGCAACTCACTCCACAAGATGCTTTTGCTGAGTAAGTATCCAGCCTAACATGCACTGTGCAGAAAAAGAAAAAAAAGGAGGGGGGGCCTTAATCATTCTAATGTGTCTGCTCTGTGGGTCATCTGATTAAATGAGTGTGAATGTACAGTCAGCAAATAAATACACATGTCATTTTGATTTTAGGAACAATGTCTAATGAATTGTGATATGCTTTATGTCAGCAGGTTGCAGTAGTGGGCAGAGGTCTTTTTCTTACTCCTCTAAATTCTTAGTTCTTTCAATGACCTCAGTCAGTATGCCTATGCTGTGTCACTGATCAGTTCTAGCTGCTGACTCATTGTCCAAGTCCTACAATCTGCTGGCCTTCTGCATTATTGACACACACACCTGCTCATGCCTCCTCTGCTGCATCACCTGGCCCCGAGACCAAACATATCCATTCCATCACTCAGACTAGGTTAAAAAAAAAAAACTCCGTATTTTAGACTGCCTAACATAGTGGGCAGGCGCAATATACAGATTAGCAGCTCCCCGTTTCAGCAGCAGCAATACATCATCATTAGTAATCAACTTTCTAAATTACTGTCCCTGTCCATTACAAGGCTTCATGGGGACAGAGGCGATATAACCTCGTGCTGGTGCAAGTTATCTGTGCTGCTTCTGCTGCATTGAGTGGTGAGTGCAGAGCAAGATGAAAGCTGAACAGGGTCCCAGTCACAAAACTGCAAGCTTAAGAAAAATCATTGCAGGGACAATACACCATACACAAGTCATGTCAGTCACAATAGAAAAACAGAAAATTAATCTATTAGATATAGTACAGAAAGTGGGGTTATAAATAACCTTGATTCAGTGTATTGACTGCAGAGCTCGACAGGAACAATAAAGTTTTGTGCCACCTAGTGAGATCTAAAAGTACTACAACAATTTGATCCAAAAACATTACGATGTGAAGAAAATGTTGGTCATTTGTTATAAAAATAGTGTAGAAAGACCACAGAAGACCAAACATAGTCAGTTTTCAGTTTTATTTAAGGTTCATTTTTCCAGACCTGCAGAGGACAGTTCACTTCCTTTAAGCGCCTCAAAGTATTTTTTTCTCGCAACATCACTGTTAAAACCCATGGTATGACTGTGTTGATTTCTCCTGGATGAATTTGTTCATTTATGAGAATACTGTTAAACAGGGAGAGGCAAAGAGGGCTGGGTAGAGAGAGGACAGCGCAAACACAGGTTAAAATTAAGACTTCAAAGAAAGAAAAAGCCGGTGGTTGAAGAAATCAATCTGAAATCCTTCGAGGTTGAGCGCTTCATGGCTCACGGCTGTGGTGCGCGGTATTGTCCTGTAGCACCTTCGTGTGTCACAGACATTGGCATACAGCTGCTTAAGTCACATACAGTATTGCATATTTCCCAGCAGTTGCTGACACTAGTCTCCCACTTCCAATCACTCATCTCCTTTCTCTCATTTGTCCAAGTTAAGGCCTCGTTTGACCCTCCTGATGGAAACGGGGACCTGTTAACCCTTGGCTTCTCAAAGTAATAAACATGTGCCTGTCTGACATGGTTTTGCCTGCTGGGTGGACCTTCGTGACAGGGCTAGTTACTGCAGGTACCACACAGTGGCACGCGAAGTCTAACCCTAGTGCTTAGGCTGTGCCACCATGTCCCAAAGCCCTGGCTCCCTGCTTAAGGCAGTGCTCTACCCTCTGATACAGAGGTTCAGCAAATGTTTCCTTTCAGCAAGAGGGGGCCACTAGGGCCTTCTACAGAAGGGAATATGGGCTAAGAGGCCTCTCAACAGACCATATTGTCCCTACCTAACAGGGAGCCCATGCATGGCCTGCACCCTTAACTTCCCTATGACATGCATTCGCTATAACCAGCCTGATTATTTTAGACTTCACTGAACCCGGGCCCCCCAAAGCCAGCGCCGACCTCCCCATCACTGTCTTGTAACCTGATTGAAGACACTTTGCTGCAAGGGTTAACTGTTTCACAGTCCTCTTTTAGACCACGGAGGGTGAAGGACTTTGGGGCAAAGCTTCTCAAGCAGATTCACAGCTTGCGTCATTCACCACAAACTAATTATGACAAGTTTAACTTTCAAACACATATGTTGCTCATGCTTAATCATTAGTAACTTTTTTTAAAAGACCTTACTTTATCTAATTTATTTCATTGTTTGTGGAGTTAAATTGTTTTACCCTGCACATTCTGGATATACTCTTGTGCTCTCCATTAATTAACAGTAAGCTACACAATGAATCCCCAAAATCTTGCCCAGAACTAAGTCTAAGGAGTGGTGATGGTAGCTAACAAAGAGAACTTTGTGCCACAAACAAAACAGGCCTTTGGAGTTGACAAAAAGGAAGGAGAAAAAAAAAGCATGTTTGTTACTTTGTTAATAATTTTATACTCTGCAGATTGGTGTGTATTGCGTTGGGGCAGGGAAGCGGTACAGGATGAGTGGGTATAAAGTGGCAGAGGGGAGGATGGGAGTCTGCTGTAGTTTGTTCAGTGGCGGTCCACAGCAGTGCTCTGTAGCAGCTCTGTGGCAGGCTGTCCCGCGGGTCTGAATGCCGTCTGGAAGCCGGGGGGTGGGGAGTGAAATTGGCTGGGGTTGGCTGTGGGAGGGGGCAGGTAGGGAGCCCAGCCGCCGGCGGCTCTGTGCGGGATGGGAAGATGAGTGTCGAGGAGGCCACTGTGAAGGGGCTGGGAAGTGGACACTGCTGAACTGGCAGGGCCGTCCATTTCTGTGAGGGCCTGCAGCGACTTGAGCCAATGAGGAGGGTTATCGTCCTGGAGGCAGTCTAAACTGGTGCCTGAGGCCGGGATACCTTTGGAGATGGAGGAAAAATAGCACATGAAAACACAAAGATAAGTGTAAAGTCATTTTCCAATAAACACATACACAACCATAATATTTATTGACACTTTTTGCTTAACTTTATGGGGAACCAAAATACAAATTGATGCTACAACAAGATTCTTAAGCCAAATCCTATAAAAACTAGTGAGTCATGAATGAGGTGTGATTTGAGATTCTACCTGTGATGATTGCAGGATCCATCCAACTAGCTGTCCCGTCCCAGCTAAGGCTGTGAGAGATACCAGCTGGCCCGGTCGGCCTGCCAACATGATTAACACTATTGGAAGAGGAGGACGATGAAGACGACGAGGAGTTTGGGAGACCCCCGAAATTTATATTGATGTTTGGTAGAAGGGCTCTAAGACCGTCCTGCCACTCTTTCACATTTAACCCATCTATAGAGCCACTATTTTCTGTTGAGACAAAGCACAAGTCAGTCTGCTACATGACATAGCACTTTCGTAACAACAGAGCAAGTATAATGCATGGAAAACTAAAGATATGGAAGGAGTCTGGAATTTCTACCTGAGATGGGGATTCCTCCCAGGCCTGTGTTGTGCTGAGGGGGCAGATTCAGGTCCAGGAAATTACTGTGTGAGGCAGCGATGGCTGAGTGGTTCAAGTGTGTGAGGTTATTCCTCGTGGGGACACCCATCCATGGATGCCTGGTGGATGGCTGCTGTTGGCTGGCCTGGTTGGCCTGGCCACCAGGAAAACTGAAGGAGTTGAATATGGCTCTGTGGTGGAGTTGGGGGTGGCGTGGCAGGCCGCTGGGGAAGTGGTGGGAGCTGCTGGGGTTTGGAGGCAGACCTGGACCGTGGTTACTCCCGTGAGAGAGGGGTCCCGGGGACAATGGGCTATGATCCTGCACAGACAGCTCCTTCTCGATCAGATCTGCCAAGGCTTTACGGGTGACGTCAAAGGGATCGAAGCCGAGGTCGTCGTCTTGCTGTTTGCTGGACGAGCCAAAGCCAAAGGCTGCCTGCCAGTCTGTGGAGGAAGACACTGGTATTGTGTCTAAAAAATGGGGGAAAATGTTAAGTTTTCTGCTTTCTCTTCATCTTGTACCCTTGTAGGGCTGGGCAATAAATAAAACATTTGGAGAATTGTTGTCTGGTCACTTGCACCACCTCATGTTCACCATGGCCAATTTAGCGGGATTTGCAGCCTAAACAGTAGCAAGTTTTTTTTGGAAACACCACCATTGATAACTCAGCGTTCTGATTACTCTCCGCTACGCTACAAAAACCTGTGTGTTGCTTTAGGACTGTGCAATGTAGTTTTTGTCCACAAGCTAGCGCTTGTTTCTCCTACTTCGATTAAATTGTAATTGTCCAAAATGAATAAAAAAAAATAATAAAAAAAAATAATAATTAGTTTGGCCAAATCACCCAGCCCAATAAAATTGTAATTTATGAACACTCACTTTTGTTCATTACACGAAGTCAATCATTTCCACAAGTGTTAATTTGTTCCATTGCTTTACACAGTTTATTTCAGAAAAAAAGTAACTTAAAGACTATGATGGTAGCTACCTGAAGTGAAGAGGCTCTGTGGTTCAGGGGTCATAGGCCAGTCGGAGCTGCCACGAGGGGAGCTGGGGAAGGGAGGGAGGCCGGCAGGGAGAGGGTTTGGATGTCTGAAGTTACTGTTGTCTGAAAACAGGGACTGAGACTCCGCAGCTGCCCCTTCAAAGGGAGACCGGGCTGTGAGGTCTGACACACTGATGGGCACAACCAAACTGGGCTTTGTCAAACCAGGAGGTGGGGAGGGGGAGTCACTGGTGGGCATCTGCAAAAAAAAGTTATTCTTCTCTTTCTTTTCAAATAGGAGTAATGTGTACATTCAATCAACTTTACCTGTGATAAAGTATCTCCATTTACCAAACTGCAGGACTCTGGAGGTTTGTCACTAGGACTGGCAAGTAAAAAATATATTAACAACAATGCAAACAAATTATTCAAATTAGTTAACAGTTGTTACCTGTTACTGTCACAGTTTGAAGAGAAAGGGGACAGCGCAGTTCGTTGAACTGAACCAAGCTCTGAGTCAAGCCCATCTGAAGTGAGACCTTCTTGGTCTAGATAGTCTAGAAGTGGAGGGGACTTGCGATCTTCTGAAAGTCCATTAGTCAGTTTATTATGCCCCGATAGTGTTGGCCACCCATCCTTCCCATTGCTATTATTAGTTCTGTTGGGTAAAGAATAAATGGATGAGCAAATAAACTATTGAGGCGACGTGAATAACAGACAGAAATAATATTCAACAAACCTTTGTGTGGAGTTGGTTTTACTCTTTGACTTCTCCGTTGCACATGTCAGAGGTTGTTGAAAGCTAGGATTCATTTTACAAAGGTCTAGAAGTTTCTGCTCATATTCTTGATGTTTTCCAGCCTTATAAAAAAATAAAATAAAAAGAATGACTATATTGTTATCAAGAGTCAAACAAATAATAGTTATATACACTTTATATACCTGCATTTCTTCTTTAGTAAAACTAGCAGCTTCATCTCCCAACTCATGTAGATACATACAATCAGGTTTGGGACACTGCATACTTTTGAGAAAGTAACTGCAGTATTTTGTTGTTCCCAATGAAGCCTAGTTAAAAGAAAGTGAAGGTCACTTGATTATAACACCAACATTGTTACAATGGATAAGAGATCTAGTAATGAGGTACAAATAACCTATTTATACAATCCTCAAAGAAAAACTATTTTGTTTGGCTTACCTTGAGTGTTCTGCCATCAACCACTACATTGTTTACACACTGTATTGCTCTGAGAGCATCCTCTGGGCGTATGTAGGTGACATAAGCACTGGCGCTAGGCCCCTATTTAAGAAGAAACCATGGGTAAATATTGACAATACTTTTATGACTGTGGTAAAATCAAATAATAGAAGTGCAAGAACTACAGTATAAAACTGATTTGTACAAAATTCAAATTGTGTCTCACCTGTGAACCTGCATAAGATGTGCTGTTGTTGATGACCACTTTGTGAATTTTGCCGAATTTACCAAAATATTCTGGTCTTTTTAGAACCTGAAAAGAGAACAAAAATCATCATATGCATTTCTTAAAACCCACTAACTACATTATGGTAAAACATAATCGTTTTAACACTTTACTGTGAACAACAACACAAAGCAGCTTGTTAGTGCCAACACTGTACTCACCTCTGGGTCAGCGAGTCGCTGTGAAAGGCCCACCACAAACACCAGGTTTCTCTGCACCACTCGGACACTGGCCAAATGCTTGCGGTTTTCTGTCACTTTCTGCTTCTTCTCGTTCTGTTTTTGTTTCTTTTCATTCTTTATCCTTTGAATCTCCTCCTGTGACAAAGGCTTATAGACAGCAGGGTCCTCTGGGTAGGGCTGCACAACAATCGTTGAAATTAAGTAGTAGCATTTATAACGTTACACTTTTTCTATTTTGAAGAGCATAAAAGTGATGGTATTTTATTTTCCCTTTTCTCACCTTTCTGCAGGCGGGACAAAGGCCATTTTCATCTGTGCGGATGCGGTGCCAACAGAAGCGACAGATCTGATAGCCACAAGTGCATGGGAAGAAGTTGACATCATCTATCTCCAGTGGTTCCATGCACAGAGGGCACTCCATGGGGTCGTCCTTCATTTCAGGGCTGTGGGACATCCTAGGGTGCAGCAAGGGTGAGTGCTGAAGCTGATCACAGAGCACTGGGCTAGAAATAAGACCACCACAATAACAATAATGCATTCAAAATCAGTGCACAACCTTTGGTCTCCGCAATGTCACAGCATATCATTCTTTATATAAACAGTGCAAATAATAATAGGCGACAGGAACATTTTTACAGTGCTAGTGACAGGTTTCTGGCCTGCATTTTACATCTTAATAGACAGGAAAATGGATTATATGATAAAGATGAGGGTAAGACAAATGGTTTTGTCACCATCCAAATCATGACAAAACTGAAAAGTAGTTTATCCCACTTCTTGTATTGTACTGCTGTTTTAACAACACAATACAACGTTTGTATATGAAACCATTACACACGGGGGAATTCAGAGACAAGCACAGATTGATAAGGCCGATAATGCAAACCTGCTACAATAAACACCCTTAGGGAAATGCCGACAGCATAAATACACAAGTCGGACGTCCAAAGTAACGCCTAATGTTAAAAAAGTGGTACTGTCAGCTGATTTGTCAGTCGTGATCTCAATAATCTGGTTTGTAGGCAGTAACTTCGACCGCTGACACTGGTTTGTACATTATGACAGATGTTATTTGACCAACGCTAGGTTAGCCAACAGTAGCCGAGGACTGGTGACAGAAGCCGGGTCTGAGGCGTTTTCAAATGTACGAGCAACTCCGCAGATAGAAACCTCATACAAAACAGCATTAAACACACCATCATCCACATTATATTTTAATAAACCGGTGTCACGCAGTGGGGCTTGCTTGAGCCGAATAGTTGACAGCTTGCTTTGTGCTAAAGGTTAGCATATGTCGTAGCTATAATGCTACATATTCATCACAACTTACGGGGCTTCTGGAGCGGCCTGTACAGGCTAAAGCTGAACCTGCACTGAGTAACCGACAATGTTCTTACGGCACACCAATTCAATAGACACTGATCCCAATATCTTTACAACAATTCGGATGTACGATATAAAAGCACGATTGACACATCTACACTTTCTTTACTGTACAAGGCTTAACTCAAGCTAGCCCTGTTAGCTACTTGGCTAACATTAGTGTTACTTACCCTGTCCGTATTTAGCTTAGATTCCACTCCAAGGGAGTCACACCAAATTGGGCGGGGACTGTAAGCCAATGTGTCTAAAATGTGAAATTCTATATAGACGGTAACATTAAACAACCGCAGATATGTTGTTCTGTTTCAGTTAAAAGGCTATAAAGGTGTTTTTCCCCTTTCTTGTCCTGGTATTGTAGAGACAATTTACGCTCTAACCACCATCTTAGCTAGCATTAAAGTAGGGAGGAGGGAGCAGGGCAAGTATTCACTTCTACTGAGTCTGCGCAGCTGTACAGAGGCATTTTGGGAAGTGAAGTCCGAGCAATATGACCTTCCGTAGTTTTTTTTAAAGGCACACTGCGTAACATTTTGGACCATGCTGTTGCCGTCAGTACAAGACATGCTCCCAATGACCAGCTCAACACAGAAAATTGCAGTGGAATTCAAAGAATGAATCTGGATAAGGACCTAACTTGTTTAAATCTCAAATTCTGGAGACGAGCTACCCACTCCCTTCAATGCCCACTCCCAGTAAAGTTACAGTCATGTCTTAGGAGAGGTGAGCTGGTCACAGCAAAAGCACATGCTTGTTTGTACATTCATCAGGTATGTTTTAATGATGAAAATATCTGTCATAAAATAAATGCTTGTATTTGAATTTTATTTATTGGGTAAAATTCAACACAGTGTGGCTTTAAACAACAACAGCAGCAGCAGGAAAGTTATCTTTTTTTAATAAAAGTCTTAAATGGCTATTATGGTCACTAGACCAAGATTTACACACATACAGTATAGATTATCCATCAAGAAAGACTGCTAAAACACCACAGATCTACATTTTACATTCTAATCAATTTGTATAAATGTTGGCTCAGGCCAGATTTTGTGTTTTTGGGGGTCTACAGTGTTAAGAGACAAAGAGGGAGCAATGGGGTGAGGTGAGGCCAAGGACAACCGTGCTGCCAAAAGTCCCATTCGGACACAACTGTTTGTATCTCTATTCTGAAGGATGCCTGCAATCAGTGCACCTGCAAGGCTGTATAAAATGTTGGAGTTAGAGTGACAAAAATTCTAAAATGTATTACTTTCATTTGTTTTGGCACCTGTCTCCAGCTCCTGAGACATTCATGGTTTCTTGAGCTGTCACGATCAGGGCAGGATAATACAGTGCACCAAGATCTCTTTTCTGTCAACACAATAACAACAACCAAAAACTTCATGATTAATTACAGTATGATGCAATAATAATAGGTCACAGACTTTAAGTTATAAAAGGTATAGTGCAAAAGCCATCCAATATAGCCAACTTCAAAAGTCAGAATAAAGTATAATATGACCTTCCAACAATATGGTCGGTCAATAAACTCACTCTTTCCTGTTTTCTTGGTTGCAAATTAATTGACCCCTCTTTATGCTCTCCACAGACCAGCACTCCATAGGCTCCCAGGGTCACGATCAGACTGTGAAGATGCTCCAGCAGGGGGCGGGAGAGAGCCACTGCAACTGTCAATATTTCATCAAGTGAGTCTGGCAGTTCTGTGACACCACATAACACATGAGAAAACCACATCCTCAGTTTTCTATTCTCGCATGTTGCCAATACCAACGTTTAAGGTTATACAGAAACACATTACAGTAACTGCTAAAATACCTTGAGGTACTGGGAAGCCTAAAGTTTTGTTCATGGAGTACAGCTCTGACAAGTTTGGAGAGGCATAGGACAGGGATTTCCAGGCCTCAGACAGAAAAGGTTTGCAAGCTTTGTCTGAATCTGTTGGCTCATACCACACTAAAACAGACACAAGTAAAGTTAAAACATGGGTCTTATTTTCCATAATTTGCAGTGTAATATTTACCATTAATATGGTGTTTCTTTGCTAAAGAACAAACATAGTTGATCGTTGTGACTGGAAGGTTTCCGTCAAGACACACAAGAGTAGAACATGAGAGTTGATTTTCAAACTGTGACACCTAAAATAAACATTATAATTAAGTATGTCTCAGAGTGCAGTGCTTATGTTATACCATACAGCAGGTGTGCACACATATTGTTCTGTTATTTGTTGGTGAATGTCCATGTCGCCCAGTCCAAGGCTCAAGTCCCCGCTGTCAGTGATAACAGCGCAGTAAGTGGCGGTGCTCTGTTCCTTTAGCTTCACCACACCACTAGTGTTCTTGCAAAAAGAAAGGAGAACTGCAAATTAGACTTTTTAGACCCATTGTTCAATTTTTAGACCCACTTGGTTCAATTGGTAATAATCTACCATATGTTTGCAGTAATTGAAGACAGCTTCACTGTGGGAATCATTGCCTGTAGCCGAGATGAAAAAAGGACAGTGGCCTAGGTGGCTTAATGAGTCTAAAAAATAGTATTGGAGATTAGATAATGTTTATTTACACTGTTTGATATAGAAAACACTGACATACCCGCAATGTTTCGTCCCACACCACCAAATGACTGGCAGACACTTCCTATATTAGTTTGTCCAAACTGTGAAAGACACAATCTGATTTCAAAGTATAAATGCCAGTTTGCAGTTAATGTTTTAAAACTGTTCTTACAAGTAGTGTTTTTGTTTTTCCTTTAGCAATAAAATCCACATTTATTCCTCCTATTACAACCTGGAAAACAACACATGTCAAATTTTGCAATAAATATTTGTTTTGTTACATATTGTGCTGGGGACTACTAACCACATCTGATTTTGTTTCCAAGTTTCTCTTTTGTTGAGATGTATTCCTTGACGTTTGTCTTTTTGACAATGCACATGCTATCTTACTGCCAACTCTAGCATTGTTGTGAATGAGAGCAATGTCTGGTACAGTATCAAGGAAAGGATGGTGTATAGAGGGTATACACTTAGCATTTCCATCCATCAGAACCATTTGGCTTCTGTTGCCATGCTGTTGCTATGCTAAAACACAATCTGCATACCAGCTATTAGATTTATAAGAGCTTATATATTATTAGTGCAATTATTTTACAAATGTATAAAAGTTGTGTGCATGGGATACTGGCTTGAAGGGACTTTCCTTTTGTCAGTTCATTGACTTTCTGCAGAATATATGGCGTCACATCTCTTCCTGTTATGCGTCTTTCACTTAACAAATCAATCAGATAAAACATTTTTCACAACACTGCGAGTTAATGGGTTTCACTACCTTGCCTCCTTCACTGCAGCTTGTATTGCGTCCTCTATCTGTTGCCCTGTTGCTGCCTGTTGCACTGGGATGGGCACAGCTAACAGGACCCCACTTTGAAGACCTAGAGACAGGGTGTTGGCTAATAGATACAAGCCAGGAAAACAACAACAAAAAGAAACGCCAACTAAATGTCTGTAGCAAAAGGATTATTCTTAAATGATCATAACAATGAGTACCAATAAGTTCTGCTGCCTCCTCTGGGGTGCAGACTTGATGTGGAGAATTAAAACCGCTTTGCGGAGAAAAGAATGCTGGAAAATGTTTAGAAGATCCATAGGTGGCAACACACACTCCTTGAGTCTCCTAAAAAAAAAACATATTATAGCAAGTTAAGTAGAAAGCACATGAGTTTAGCTACATTAAAAACACTTACGAGAAATTCCAGGGTTCGGCCTATGTCAAGAATGGACTTGACACCTGCAGAGACCACAGCAATAGGGGTACGACCCAACTCTGTTAAGTCTGAACTGATGTCTAGACCTAAAAAGAGACACATGAATAAATACAGACTTAGTACGTTTGTCAACAATATTTTACGACAATACTGTATACTGCAAATTATATTGGCCCTCATTTATCAACATTGCGTAAACAAATGGTGTATGCGTAGGTGTATTTCCGATACACACCAGAGTGCGCGTGACATTTATGAACCTGTGCTTTCCGCTCAGGTCTTATCGTACGCAAGCGCAGCTGATGGTAAATGCCACGGAGAAATCCTAGCATCATTTGAATGAAACGCCCAAAAATATTCACGTATGACGAGGCCTCACCCATGGGTTTTACGGCACGCACGCACAAAACACGACAAAAAAGAACATTTCTCCAACCAGGAAATGATAAATAGTTGTTTATATGATATTAAAAAATCTGTCAGTAACCAACGTTAACCGTATAGCCAATCCAAGATCACATTTACTAATAAAAAAAAAAGAGGGGAAAAAAGAAATAGGCTAATAATAAAAAATGACCTTTATTAAATAAGCAGTAGGCCTAAATAGCCTATATAAAAAGGGTATAAAATTAGAACACATAAAAAAATAAAAAAAGCGTGGATACAACGCTGCAGTCAGAGCAGACTCTGGACCATGATCTGAACCAGTGAAAAGCAGCTCAGCTCCGCGGACTCGATCCGCGTTAGAGCCGGGGGCAGAACTACGCGTCATTCGGCCTGAGCAGAGCTTTCCCCCGGGAGGAAACAGGTGCGCGGAGAGCTGACAGCCGACCGGAACCTAACGAACCCGTCCGGACCGAAGACAGCCCTACGAGACGTGCTTCGATCATTCCCCTGACGAGAGGAGAGCGGCAGACCCTGTGCACGCGGCTCATACCCGGACCTTACGAGCCGGTCCGGACCGACGAAAGCTGTGGAGCTGTCGAAGGATTTGTTTGACGCCCGGGATACTCACGAGCACTGAATACGGTCCACAGACTCAGCGCTCAAACCAACCAGAACACGGAGCATGGCCTCGCGCAGCCCCAGGTGAGGCCCGGTGTCCCGGTACACGGCAGCGGGCGCGGGTGTGACGCGGGGAATCCACACAAAGTTTATGCATGCAGCGGTATTTTGTTAAAGACAAAAAACAAAACATAAATATAAATATAAAAAACATCGTAACCGTCTCTGTGGCTGCAGTCCAGGTTCTAGTGTCTCTGGTCCGGACTGAGCCGTGTCAGTGCAGCTCAAGTCCATAAACATTAACGCTGTAGCCTTGTTTCATGTTTAAATTACTAATATGCGATGTGGCAATGCGATTCATGCTGTTACAAACTGTTTTCCTGCGCTGTTTGTTTAGTTAAAATTGGTGTATCATGTGCACCACCTCCTTGGTGTAGGATTTGAGCGCACCGTACGCCAGGTGTACGTGCGCTAAGATTGATAAATGCCAAAACGGGCGGTGATTTTTCGTATACCCCACATACGCTCTGATTTCACCGTACGCAAGTTTGATAAATGAGGGCCATTGTGAGGGAATGATCTAATACTGTTTTCTCCATCCCGATGGACTCCACCTATTCCCCCTGTCACAAACACTGAGATGCCAGCTCGATGTGCTGCTATCATCGTGGCTGACACAGTTGTACCGCCTGACAGCCTCTATAAACAAAGAAAACATTAAGATTCTTTTAATTTAAAATACGATATGCGCACCCGTCATCCTCACTTTGCTGATGACATAGGGCAAATCTCTTCGGGACACTTTCACCGATGTCTTGAGCTGTGACAGCAAGTCCAGCTCCTCTGAAGACAAACCAATGTGAACTTTGCCTTCTATTACCCCAACAGTGGCGGGGGTCGCTCCTTCAGCCCGTACAATGGCCTCCACTTCTGTGGCGGTGCTGCAATAAAAGTCCTTCTTAAATCAAAGTATTTCAGACAAGATAACACCTACTTTTAGGTAAGCACCTCAGGTTGTGTGGATAGGGCATGCCATGGGTTATAATTGTGCTCTCAAGCGCCACCACGGGTTTGTTATCCGCCAACGCTTGTGACACAGATGGATGAATTCTGAAGAGAGTGTCTAAAAAGCAAAAAAAAAGTTAATATTTTGGACTAGATAGACAAGCATACTGTTGATATATGTTTGAAGTGACTACAAATTACCATGTCTGCCAAGCCTGCAGTGATGGGCTGAAATCCCTCGTCTCAGGATAAGGCTGCAAGCACTACTCATCATCCTCAGCTCTACACAACCAGGAACATTTACAAAGCTATTCCTTATCTTCAAATTAATATCTTTGGCAGTTTCAGCATCAGACCATCTACACAAACGTCTAAAGGTAGGCATCTCATGTAATATGCCTGTCTATAAAGAGTATACTGTACATCTCATACAGTTAGACATGTAAGGCTGTAAAATGATAAACCAGTAGCTGCTCTTTAGTTCACATACAAATGCTCCATTCATTTATTAAATTATTAACCAAAAATTCACTATCAAATG
Organism: Proterorhinus semilunaris; assembly: GCA_021464625.1. NCBI lineage: Eukaryota > Metazoa > Chordata > Actinopteri > Gobiiformes > Gobiidae > Proterorhinus > Proterorhinus semilunaris. The sequence goes on along the minus strand of CM038356.1, from coordinate 20,519,968 downwards.
ACAGCCACATTTGTCTCAAAATGTTATGAAATCGTTGATTGTGTAATCATAAAACCATTCTCCAATTTTGACTAAAGTTGTTTTAGAACCTAAATGTAAAATCTTCAACTGTACAATATTGCACTTTCCAAGTTTTGTTGAGAAGTTTCTCAAAACACAAAAGTGCACTGTAATCATTATTAATTCCTTCTACACTTGATAGCCGCTATTGTAGACAGTAGGTAGACAGAATCGAGGCTGCCAATCTGTGCCATTCACTCACATTGATTCATATGATTCTTAGAGGCAAGGTGGGTGACGTTGTTGTGCCAAAGGGTGGACATAAAAGCAGTCTGTACCCTGTACTAGTTGGCGCTGGGATTCAAACCACAGATAATTAGATTCACGTGCAAACAGCCTTACCATCTGAGCCACTTTCCCCGTGTAAAGCCTACAACAGTGCCGGTGCAACATCAAGGCAGTTGTAGAGTAAATTAATTCTCAAACTCCCTAATTTAAAATCAGTAAGCTTTTCTTTGACTTGCATTGCCATGGTAATAGCTGCTTCTTCCAGGTCCTCTTACTACAGGTAAACCAATGTCATGTTTAATACAAGCCAAGGACAAACTCGTCAGGCCTCTTTCATATCAAGGCAAGCTCAACAGTCAACATCCGAAGAGTGGACTATGACACCAACCCCAAAATACTGTATCTGGAGTTCTAATGTCTGTTCCAATGCCCTATTTATCTGATGGACTTATTGCAAACAGTGTGTGCACATGCCTCAATAGGTTGAAAGCCACTGTTTGAATCAGCCTTTTTTGGCAGTGTCTGCTCAGAAGTAGAAGCCACCATTAAAATAAAATCCAGTATATTTTTGTAGATCTCCAAACACCCTGCTGTGTGTTTTCTGTCGCTGCATTCGATTCTGCCTTTGTGAGCCCTTTCTTTACTGCTGTTGTAAGGGGGGAACATTCCCACCATCCACTCTCCTCTTTTGGGGCCACTCTCTCAAACTGACATAGAAATTCCACCACTCGGGTCAGTATTGTATAAATTCTTCCCATTTGACCTAATTCATACCCTCAAACTACATCTGCACACAAGCGAGTACAAGCACAAAAATCAAAGAACCTGTATTTCTAACAAGACAGTTTAAAAAGACCTAAAACACAGAAAGCAACATAGCCTATAAAAGGTAGACATGCTTACCTTCCCCACAGACACAAAAATGCTAAAACTTTACCCAGAGAGTTGAACTTTGACCCACACATGTTTGTACAGCCCTAAAGCATTCAGCCCAGATGTGGTGCATAGAGCAACTGCATCCAATAAAACTTCAGATACTGTTGAAATGAAATGAAATCAAGTCCTCTGTAAATATCAAGTACTGTCCTACATGAGCGTTACAAAGAACTAACCCAGGACTGTTGTGGAGTAAACAGATCTAAACAATACCTAACTTGTACCTAGGCTTGAACCAGAACCAAATCAAGACTTTACTTTTCTCTGTAAGACTAACCACATACAAAACAAGCTCTAAATATACTTAAATCCGGATAAAGTAATCTATACCTCGGCGTTCGCAGTAAAAGGCCCACAGATCTGGAACACTTTACCTGCTGATCTCAAATCGTTAACAGTTTAAGCTTCTGCCTACTCCTTTTGAGCATCATATCCACGTTATTTATTACATTTTTTACGTATTCACCTGCGCATGTATCTCTCTTTGACTTTGATTACTGTGTGCTGAACTCGGATTATATGTAGAACTGTGTGGAACTCAGATGTTGTTTACTTTAAAAGTAAAGTTAAATAATGGCTAAAACTGAATCAAACTTGTGGACACAACGGAAGTTTATAATATTTGATTCCAAACCTTTTGTAATTTGTGTTATTTGTAATGATTTATGTAAATGTTTTATTTATTTTTATGTCTTAAGGACCAGGTCAGCGAACGAATTAGCTGTAAGCTATATGGCCTATGAACATGGCATCGGTTATTTGTAACAATGCTTCTTGTTCTGTTCCTATCAAATAAACATATAAATAAATAGGCTACACACACACTCTAAAATAACAGTGAAAACAAATGCTCACTCAGTCATTCTAAGCTTGTATTTCTAGTAAGAGCAATTTACTGGTTGCTTTTTTAATATTGTTGACACACTATTTTAAAATGTAAAATGTAAAAAAAAAACGGACTGTTCAATGGACTGTTTCTGTATAAAAACAAAAAGTGTTCAATTTAGTGACTATTATTAGAATTTTAAAATAGTTTAATAACCAATTTTTATTACAGAAGAGGAAAAATGTAAGTATGCATCTCCACTGGTTTCACAATTTTTTTTTTTTAGAAAAGACAAAAACATCCCTAGTAAGTAAAATTGCATGTGAGATCCAAAAGTGAACAACGAATGCAATTGGAGCGCTTTATATTCATATTTGGAGAAGTGCAAACATCGCAACAACAACGACTCTAGGAGCTCCCGTTGCTGTGCAGACCCTCATCTTGTAATTCACAATACACTCAGTTGGACTTGCCGCTCACTTAAAGGAAGTGTTGCTGTATCAGACGCACAATCACTCAGTCTCGCAATGTGTCCTGGATTATCTTGAAATACAGAATCAGAAACCAAATCACTGTCAATGTCCATTTCTGAAATATCCATCAACTCTTCTTCAAACCATTGTGGATGCTCTACTTGATATGCATGGAAATCCTCAATGGCGTTTCTTAGGGCTCTTCCGGGGGGACAAAGGTGATACTCATCCTCAGAAAGCCCCTCTATTCTATTCACTCTTCCCATCTCATGTTTTTCACAATCCAGGATCCGGAAAAACAGCTCTTCAAACTGCTTCATCAACCTGTATCGGACCGCAATGTTAAACGGTAAGGGCACATCATCTTCAGTGGAGACGTCATCAAAGTAGGCAACGATATATTTTTCGAAAGATGTTGCTTTGACAAAGTTGGGTACCATGAGGCATAGAGCGGGGACAAGCATATCCCCGACAGTTGAGAGAGCGTCCTCTCTTAGCTGGACCCGTTCGCCCGTGCACATAGCTCTCCATTTAGCCTGTACACCTCTTGAACAAAGTATCAGGATCTTGTCTGAGGACAGCTCTATTTGCTGCCTGTGCCATTCAAGCCACTGTATGCCCCCCAACATGCCCAGTCTAGTCGAGTCCAGCATGTCCAACACAACCTCAGTGCCACATTTAGCCATTAGGAAACTACAAAGCTTCAGGACTATGTTTTTGTATAAGGGATGGTCCAGGGAGTAAATGATGAGGAGTCTTTTTCGCTGTGCCATTTGGGTACATTGTGGAGTGGCGTTATCAGCAAATTGTGGAGGCATCGCTGTGTGTGCTAAAAAATAAATAATGGAATCATGTAAATAGTATATATCATATGTTAATCTTTGAGCTGTAGGCAAACCTGTAGCAAAGGTCCTCCACAGAAGATAAGCCAGAGTCAGACAAGCAGAAAAAATGACCACTCCGAAAATGGTTTTCACAGTCAGTGTACGAGAAGAATCAACTAAAAAATGTAAATCGATTTGCATAGTTAACACGACATATGAATTTTGAGCAATTACTTTTGCTTTAAAAAAAAAGAAAAGATAGTAAATAACTTACAAGAGCAGTCCTTAAACGGTTCTTCCAGGGACCAACAGTGGTCGTTGCATTGTTTGAAAAATGGTTGGATCTTTGAATTGAGCAGAAACAAAGTAGTTTTGAAAACAAATCTCTGGATTTGGCATAACACATGAAAACCAAACACATACCTTTATTACGATCTCACACTGTTGAAACTGTGACACACTCAACTCAAACGTCACATTGAGCAACGTTCTGTTTTCCTAAAAATAGGACGCCAACAAATACATAAATCAAATGAGTTCATTTGTTGATACCTAGTTAGGGGGCAATTACCTTCAGGACACTCATGGAGGAGAACACACTGGGACTTTGAAGAAAAACATCATACTTCTCTGAAAACTCAGACGTGTAGAAACTAACCACAATAAACACAATTTTTTGTTTCCAGTCAAGAGAAGCTTTGGTCATTGTCAATGGCTGCCATAGACTTCCTGGAAAAGTACAGACACATACATTTTAACCTAGATCTTTGATATGTACAGCTTTATTGATAGTTTATATGGAGGACCGTGGCAGCCAAAACAATAAATAAATATATAAATAAATAAAATAAAGCTACAAGTTGCAAAGAAATGCATGCATTTATTGTAATAAGTGCATTTATTTATTTATATATTTCTGTATTTATTTTTGTTTTTATTTATTTATTTCTGTATTTATTTTTGTATTTATGCATTTCTGTATTTCTGTATTTATTTCTCTTAATGTATGCAAATCATGGGGTGGGTCTGGATGCCGCTGCTTTAAGGTGATTGGTTAATCTTTCTCCACGCACACATGCCTTGTCCAGCATAGACACTGCCAAACACGAGCTCTGCTTCAGTCTATTGACAGTGGCACAGAGCGGGTCATCTTGTGACTGGAGGATTGGCAGTTTTAATCCTGCAGGGGCCCACTGTCGTTGTGTCCTTGGGCAAGACACTTCACCTGCCTTGCCCCCAGTGTCTGCGTACACTGGTGTATGAATGAGCGTGTGAATGGGTGAGTTTCAGGCTTCAAACATAAAGATATAAAACTGTAATTTTTTGTGAAGAACCAACAACAAGTGGGACACAATCATGAAGTGAAACGAAATTTATTGGATATTTCAAACATTTTTAACAAATAAAATTGGGCGTGCAAAATTATTCAGCCCCCTTAAGTTAATACTTTGTAGCGTCACCTTTTGCTGCGATTACTGCGATTAATAATTAAAGCTTGGGAAATCTTTTTGTATCCAAATCCGGCTTTAAACTTCTCCACAACAGTATCTCGGACCTGCCTGGTGTGTTCCTTGTTCTTCATGATGCTCTCTGCGCTTTAAACTGACCTCTGAGACTATCACAGAGCAGGTGCATTTACACGGAGACTTGTTTACACACAGGTGGATTCTATTTATCATCATTAGTCATTTAGGTCAACATTGGATCATTCAGAGATCCTCACTGAACTTCTGGAGAGAGTTTGCTGCACTGAAAGTAAAGGGGCTGAATAATTTTGCACGCCCAATTTTTCAGTTGTTTATTTGTTAAAAATGTTTGAAATATCCAATAAATTTCGTTTCACTTCATGATTGTGTCCCAATTGTTGTTGGTTCTTCACACAAAATTACAGTTTTATATCTTTATGTTTGAAGCCTGAAATGTGGCAAAAGGTCAAAAAGTTCAAGGGGGCCGAATACCTTCGCAAGGCACTGTATTTATATATTTATTTATTGTTTTGGCAGCCACGGTCCTCCATAAATTTAAGGTCAATCTGTAAAAGTTCACCATTTTCACGACACTCTTGGATGTGTTGTATTATCTTGTCATCACATCCTACACAAAATACAGAAATTAATATCACTCTCAAGCCAAAATGTGCAGTTATTTTCATTTTTACTATCTAAAATTACCAGGGATGAAAATGCTCTTCATAATCCCATAATGCCCACTGTTGGGCTCAGGTACCGGTATGTTATAAACAGACACCTTGTATGAATGTTCAGGCTGCACCACCACACCATCGAGAGAAAATGTCCACTGAGAAACAATTAACAAAATAACGATCAGTTTAAACAATTAGAAAGAAAGAAAATTGGGGAAATGGATGTAAAGAGAGTGTTACCTTATTAAAGTCTGGATTCAGGCTTGTATTCAAATTGTATGAATACTCCAAACACAACGTCTGATTATTTTTTTCATCTCTGACATGTATTTGAGATCCACGAAGGGATAAAATACTGACTTTGGACAGAACAAAAATTTGCAACATTTGGTATCTCAAAATGACTAAAACACATGTAAGAGTGTGATGTACCAGTAGGAAATATTCTCCAGGACACATTTAAAACCGGTATGAATCGGTCTCTCTCCAGGACGACACTCATCACCTCTGGTCCCCACTCAGGTAAAGTTGGAGCCCTTAGTCTGTCTGCTTTCATTGGCTCTGAACAGTTTCCTTATATTGATACGAGATTAATTTATCATTCAAAAAGAAATAGAAAAGACCTGTTTGGAATCAGGAATGTTTAAAATGCATTATGGCCCAAGTTCTGTCTCCTTTTTAAATTATAATGTTGATGGAAACTTTCCGTGGTGAGTACTAATCATAGCTTTACACCAGTGATGTGGTCATTTTGTTGGATACAGGTTTCAAGTTTATGTTCTGATAGGTGACATAGGAAGAGGGAAACTAATAAAGAATGTACAGTATGATTGCAAGGCAAAAAATGTCAAACCAGGAAAACTAGTTTTATAGGCAAAATCTTAAATATAATTGTGTTATGTTCTGGTGAAAAAAAAAAAGAAAAAAAAAAAAAACTGCCATATGCACTTCAAGCTGTGATATACAGAGTGAAGGTACAAAATATCTTAAATTTAGTTTTTTTGTCTTATCAAGAGATACAGTAGAGTAGCAAGAAATGCAGTGTTGATATTATTCCGTAATAAGCTTTACTTACCTATACTGCAGTTTTTAAGACCCTATAACACAGCCACTATCAGTATCACACTATCATATGTTTATTTATTTATATACTTTACAACTTACGGGTTGAGTGCAGTCCACGGGTTGTTTAGGAATCCTTAGAGAAAAAGAAACCGTTAAGCAAAAGTAAACGAAACAGAGATGGGTCATCATGGCAAACATTACACATGCAAGTCTAAAGTATGCATCCACTTTTCTACCAGATACTGACTGTTTTTGATCAGATAATAGCATCTGAACTGACTTCCTGTGATGTCACACTGTGGCTTTATCGTGGTTAAATCATGAAATACAGCTTCAAAGACCAAACCAATACAACAATAATAGGATTATAGACGTTAGCAATAGCCTCTGTCACAATGTTGCAATGCTTGGATTTTTATGTATTTCTATTAATACCAATGAACACATTTTTATGTTACATTGTTTTCTTTTTTAACTGGATTCTGAGTCTGTAATAATGTTATGTTTGATGATGTTGATGAGTAGGTGAGTATGTCTGTGGAACCTGCTACTCATATGAGAACAATTTGTTAAATTTGTATTTTTATTCTATTTGTTCTATTATTTAGTTGTTGACAAAGACTATGAAGTTAATCTAACAGCTCATTTTTGATATTCATAGAGGAAATGCCAAATGGGTTGCATGTGCAGAGAAGTGAATATATCGTAAAAGGATACTGAGGTTAGATTTATGAATGTAGAAGAAAAAGGACTTTAGTTGAGAGAAGACTTTTTAGCAATACTAGCATGACTTGCGTAAGGATTCAAGCACAGAAAGGTAAACGTTTAATACAATAGTGCACATATTCAATATGCAACTGCATATTTAATTTTGACTGCAGATCTAAGTCAGAGGAACACCACAAAAAGCTAGTTAGTGTCTGACGATTGGCTATAAACTCTTAACAACGCATGTGGCTTGCACCCCCACTTGTAGTGTCTTGGTCCCCGACATGATGCCATGGCTAAGCGCAAATACCTGTTACTTTGCATAGGGATTAACTGTCTTCTAGCTGTCATCATGTAGTATGTGCAGTTGAAGTATTAGCAGAACAGATAATAAAGCACTGATTCAAACGTGTAGTGGTATTTTTTTAATCTGTAGTAAATACTGTATAAAACAAACAACAGTCACTGTTGCACCAATGGTCTATTTATATAAACAAATTGATCTCCAGCCACATCAACTTTGATAACAGGTGATGTGCTGGAGCTAACAATGCTTTTTAAAAGCAGCACACAAGCAGCTGACAGACATGGCACCGTATCAGCTCATATGTTGAGCTGTGTTATCACTTGATTTGAATGTGAGGTAGCACTACACAGGGATGGTAGTCTACACATTAGTCTAGACAAAGCTCAAAAGGTATTTTCTTATTTTGATTCTTCGAAAAGGTAAGTCATACTTTGGTATAATGAACACGTTGACGTGTGTCAGGACAGATCTTTCAATATGGGATTCTTCACATTTGACTTGTGCGACACTTCGACCTTTATAGTGATCTGTTCAAGCTCCTAGCAACACAATGTAACCTAAAACGTAGCCAAAGAATTGTGATAATCAGGCATTTGACCTGTAGAGTAGCTTTAAGGTTAATGAATGTTAAATTGGATCTATCTGGAGTTATTTACTTTTTAACATTTTCTAAATACACATCTGTTTTTGTAAGTTTTCTTTTACATGTTTAAAGTTGTAGTACTGTAGTATTTTTAAAAGCATGTTAGATGATCATTGGATATTGATAAAGCAATAACTATTTTTCATAATGGAAGTTGCAGGCAATACGTGAATCTGATTACATTAACAATGACAAGTTTTTCACATGTTATTGAACAAACAATTCTGCAAACAATTGTACATTTGGCTCGACAACAACAAGTCGGCACCAGTGGTCGGACAATGCAGCCAAATATAGCTCCGCACTGGCTTCAGAAACAATAGCCAAGATTACTACAAATCAGGGGTATTGAGAATTGAAATCAATCTTAATGCTCCAGAGGCCAGTTAATGGATAAATGTATTTCAGTTTTAAATAGACAAAACAAACTTATAATTGATTAAAATGTTTGTCTAATGCTTTGTGCTGCTACTGGAATTGTCCTTTTGACATTTGACCACATTGAAGCACTGCCATGTCTGAGGGGTGAGTAGTCCGCATATATGAATTAAATCTCAGTTAAAGGGGCATATTTATTTAATTAAATTATTGATTTAAAAATAATTAAGGTTTGAATAACTTCATAAAATAAATTGTTGTGTTTCTGTTGCTGCACCCTGTTCTTCAAGTCCGGTAAGTCAAAGTTAATGAGCCAAAAACTGTGCATCGGGTAGGCTGTAGTTTAACTGAATTGCTAAAGAAGGCTGCGGCGATGCTGGTGGCTGAGAGAGAGGAGCAGAGGTGTGCCTCAGAGCGAGCGGTGAACGAGAGCTTCCCTCCGCTGCAGGTGTCTGGTCTTTCCAGTCAAGAACTGCAGGTATGGACCCTAACCCACCTGGGATTACTGTAAATGTACTTCATATTCATCACTGTTCACTGATCACTGACAGGAGCTCACAAAATGGATGTTGTAGATGAAGCTCGGTATGACATAAAGTTCAGAGTGGCCAAGACTGACAACGAGGTAGGCCAAATAAACAAATCAAAAGTGGAAAGACACAAGTCTATTTTTTAACTAGTTGTTGCAGTACTTGAAATATATGATGAGCAACAGTAGGAATTATTGTGTGTGCAGACAAGCGGCACCACAAGGCAAATTTCCCCTTTGGGTACGATAGATTTTGATCAACTTTTGAAACTTTCTGAACCTTCTGACCAATTTCTGCATATTTCCAGTGGTAATTTAGGACCATTTTCGAGCCACTACAACCAACTTCCAGACCACGCACTGGAACATTTTTTCCGCAGATTATTACACACCCAGTCCACTTAAAACTCTTAATTAGGGGCCTGATGTTGAAAGGTCCTAATAGTATTTCCCAAAGTGCCTATAAGGACAACCTCCGAGCCCATTTCTCATCTATTTAGCACATTTAAACTGTTTTGTACAGATCCAGTCCCTAACACAGAGGGTGACTGAGCTCAAGGGTATAAAGGACCAAACCTTAAAAGAGTGAAGAAAACTGCAGACGACATGTTCGGGGCCTACAATGACCCATCCAAACTGAAGAAGGCCGATTTCAAAGTCAGCCTCAAGACAGTGGAACGAAAGAAAGAGGATGAGAAGGTGAATAATGACGATACTGTTTAACCTAGTACCTCTAAACCTAAACTAAATGTGTGCATTCCCAGAGAGAGGAGGTGACTGATTGGCGTAAAAATGTAGAGGCCATGTCTTGTATGGAAGGTAGGAAGAAGCTGTTCAATGCTGGACAATAAGCTCAAGGCCATACCCCGAAGGCTTGACGGAACTGAAACACGTTGATCCGTTTTTAATTGAAAAAGCCACGTTAAAATAAAAGCCTTTTAACATTACACCAAGCCTTGGAGTTATTTGTCTTTTCTTTTCCACCATAGTAGACAACAACTTTCAGATTCTATTGAGAAGAAGGAATCACCCACTTCAAAATATCTGTTTCTGTTTCTACATTTAAGTTTAAGATACTTTCAACTAAAACATCTTGATTTTATTGTTTTCGTGCAATATGTGCATTGTACAGCAGGAGGTGCTCTTTGTCTTTAAAGAACTGTCTGTTAGATGCCTTTACAGTAAAAAAAAAAGCCTCGTCTTTTTTTCTTTTCTTGCAGGCAACCTTTTTAAATATAGCCAAATTAAACTGATCATCACCGATCATCTTTATGAGGATATTAGTATCTTAATGTTTGATGAAATAAATGCTTCACACAGCTCCGCACAGAATGATTGATTCAAGCAATCAATAATTCAACCTTGACTTAAAAATAGTTAACTACATATGGCCCAATAAAATTGTTTTGTTAATTCATCTCAAATTTTAAAATTGCCTTTTTATGAATCCTAAACACTTTACTCATGACTTAAGGGCTCAAGTGTCACTTGAAGGAGACGGGACCTGATCACCGCTGGAGAATCCCACACAAACATTCACACCTCAGACATGTGCTTAGGAAGAATGGCGAGGACAGACCTGGTCTATTTTAACCGCTCACAGCAGAACCTCAATGTATATAACTATCCACTGTTCACACAGCTCATGGAAGGAGCAGAAAGTCAATCTCACTGAACAAGGTAAGGCATTTTATATCGTAACAAAATGGCATTATTGTGCTATATTGATGTTCATTTTGACAAGAAGTAGATTCACCATGGCACATTACTGTTGAATTATATGCATTATTATTTTTGCATATTTTAAGCAGAAACTGCAACAACGAAAATGTCTGATGTGTAAGTATTAATCAATTAAGATGCAATCAAAATGTGATACAGACAAGTAAACTGTATAAACACTGCTGTTTTGTTTTTCTTGTTTGAATCCATACATTTTATGCAGGGTAAGTTATCTCAATTGCAAACATGCAACAACAGAACATATTAAACAACTCTGCTGACAGAAAATATCCTCGTTTCACAGAAAACAAAGCCGAAGATTTCTGCATCACGCAGACTCTTTCTGAAGGTATGACTCCTGAGTCCTGTGCCTGCGAAATACATGATATTTAAGGAATATTTTGTTTTGTTTTGCTAAATGCTTTTTTTGTGCTCAGACTAAAATGTTAAAGAAAGCTGTGACCATGTGGGAAAATGAAAAGCAGCTCAAAACAGATGAGCGTGCCCGAATCCTGAACGAAAAAGTCCCAGTGCTGCAATTGTCAGGCCTCTCAGTACAAGAACTACAAGTAAATCTGTTCATAATGCAACTTTAAAATTATAATCAATGAATGAGGTGTATAAGGGTTTGTTATCCACAGAATCTTTGTAAAGAGCTACATAAAAAGATGGACGTTGCAGATGACGAGAGATATGACATTGCCGCTAAAGTGTCTATAAATGATCTGAAAGTGAGTGTTGTGGAAACTTGGTGTAAAATATTACTTTGTAGCAGTTTTTAGCAGAGAATGTGTGCTGTCTTTTTCTTTTCTTTTCTTTTCTTGATGAAAACAGGTGCAGGACTTGTCTCAGAAGATTTATGAGCTGAAAGGCAAAATGAAAAGGCCAAACCTGAAAAGAGTGAGGGTATCTGCGAATGCTATGCTTGGTGCTTTGTTGGGATCAAAGGTCAAGGAGTCTGTGGATTTCAAGGCCAATCTGAAGACTGTGAAGAAGGATGAAGAAAAGGTGCTGTAAACACACACATACAGAGGTGACATAATAATTCAGTATCAATTGGAATATCTTTGTTTATTTACAGAAGGAGGAGGTGACTGACTGGCGCAAAAATGTGGATGCCATGTCTGGTATGGAGGGCAGAAAGAAGCTGTTTGATGCAGGACAGTAAAAGCTCCAATAATTGAATCAATAAATATCTTGTCACACCAAAATGCATCCAACAATGTTGTATATAATCCGCCAATGAATGTGTCAAAAATAATGTAAACATTTTTTTTTTTTACAAATACTGATTAGTTAACAAAGTTGAGATGCCACACTGTGACTTGTGTTTTTAAACATTTGCACATATTACATATTAACACATCAAATCGCGAGCAACATTTAAAAATATCAAAATACACAACAGAAACGGACCCCAGCCAATCTAGCCCTGAATCTTTAGAGTAATAAAGAGATGGGATAACTTTTGACCTTTTAACACGATAGAGAGCAGCGATAATTTTATGTCTTTTAGCTGATTGTCCCCATTGACAGTCCAATCGATCGATGCACTGTCAATGATTATTACAACTCCGAGACTATGCTTTTGTGTTCTTTACATTTTCCACTTGCGGTCTTGTAAAAAAAATAAGCCAATCTGTATTGTGTGTTTGTTTGTTTTTTCGATCAAAGCAGATACAAAGTAGCAGTAGTTCAGCAGTTTGTAGATGACTTTCTCACGTGAATTCATTTGTTTCTTTGATATTGGTGTGTTTTTCTATTTTTTTCCCTTTTTAAGACACGATGCACTCGTAATTTCCATTTCCCAACTGGAAATGATCATCTTTACCAGAGCACATGAAGGCAGCATTGGGCCTCCTCTCCATGTGGTACTTGGTGTGAGCAGAAATTGTACACTTGTAGATGGTTGTGGAATAAATCCTAGGGAGCTGGTAACAAACCGCTTCATGAATGTATTTATCATTGTTGATACAGTGACACAGGAATAGATTTTCGTGCCATGTCCTGGTGAGCCAATATACCAATGTTTGTCTGTGTGCATGCCTGTGATAAGTATTACAGTTGTTTGTCATAAGTCCAATTAGGTTCAGTAGGTATTCTGCTAGAATGATGCTACTTTTGCTCTTATAGCCAGATCTGGCTTATAAGAACAAAAGTAGCAGCTGTTTTTCCTGATGCTGAACCTGCTAGACAAGTCTCCTTACGGGTACTAACAAAGTGACCCTGCCCTGAAATAATTTGTAAGGCGTCGGATGATGTAAAAAGTTTGAGAACCACTGCTGTACAATTTTATAAACGATTTTGTTTTCTGCATAATCATCGTAATGTCTTCAACGCAACTGTATCTTTTTTTTTTTATCTAAAAAATTTAGTTAGGTTAGCGCTCGTGCTTCACAGCTAGAAGGTCCCGGGTTCGATTCCCACCTGGACGGGGCCTTTCTGTGTGGAGTTTGCATGTTCTCTCCGTGTCTGCGTAGGTTTCCTCCGGGTACTCCGGTTTCCCCTACCACTAAAAAAAACATGTACAATAGGCCCAGGGACTGCAGGTGGAAATTAGCACAAGTGCTATAACCTGGTACAATGCATCTCTCCTTTCTGAGGCTAATGTATATTGCACACTGTCCCTGTTCAAAAATAAATAAACAAACAAACAAATCACACCCAAAGCCTGAAAAGGCAAGTTTTCATCAATTCGCAAATACACAAGTAGTGAGCTGTACACATACTAGTGAGGTCCTGTGCAAGCGTTTCCAGACATAGGGCTATCTCTTTTTTCCATTTTAATTGTTGTTGATTTTAATCAATATTAATTTTTTTCAGTTTCAGATTTGTTGCCATGGCCAGTGACACCAGTCCGCTCTCAGAGGACCACTTTCTCTGCTCACATTTCTACCAATACTGACTGGACTTGTCCCATCTGTAATGAGTCTTTTAACTTTTACGCGTCAACCGTTTCATCTCTGAAACGGCAACTCTGTTCAGACAGTCTCAAGACAAAGACGATAGCTTAGAGTTTGAAGCACTCACAGCTCCAGTATCAGTGGAAGTCCCATGTGACCAATGCACTGAACCTAAACAAAATGCGGTAAAGTCCTGCCTGGTTTGTTTAGCGTCATACTGTGAGTCTCATTTAGAGCCACACTTTGACATGAGGAGGCATCCGCTCATTGAACCACAGGGAAACCTGGAGGATCGAGTGTGCAAACAGCACGACAAACCTCTGGAGTTGTTCTGCTTAGCCGACAAAGTGTGCGTCTGTGTGGTCTGTATGTGCTCAAATCACAAGGGACACAATGTGGTGCCTCTGAAGGATGCCTTTGAAGAACATCAACAGAAGCTGAAAGAGTTAAAAACTGAAGTACAAGAAAATATCAAGCAAAGTAAAGAGTACATTCTGTCTTATGTCTTCCCAATGCAGGAAGGTTATGCTGCTGCTGAAAGAGAGCTTGCACATGGTGTGGACATTGTTACCTCTTTGAAGGCAAATATACTAATTGAAAGCGCCAAGCAGATTTGGTGGTGTTGGTATTTTGTACTCTGGGCCATTATACCAAGGGACAGTGGCAAGAGCTCTGGCCAAACTGAACCTTACTAAGAAGACAAAAGAGGTGTTTGAGGCTGAACTGAACATTGCAAAAACAGTGCAAAAAGATGTGACTTTTGATCCTGAAACACCTCAAATCAAATCAAATCAAACTTTATTTATAAAGCGCTTTTCATACAAAATGTAACACAAAGTGCTTTACAGTGCTTAAAAATCATTAAAATCGTCCCCACCAGTAAATATACATAAAAACTACAACCCCACCACCCCACCCGCACACACAGACACACAGGCACACATACGTACAGACAGCCAGCAGTTAAAAAGTCTTAAATAAAAATGGACATTGAGTTGAGTATGTAAGGCTGGGTACAGATAGACCGAAAGATAGACTGTATATCATCCTGATATACAGTGCCTTGCGAAAGTATTCGGCCCCCTTGAACTTTTCGACCTTTTCCCACATTTCAAGCTTCAAACATAAAGATATAAAACTGTAATTTTTTGTGAAGAACCAACAACAAGTGGGACACAATCATGAAGTGAAACGACATTTATTGGATATTTCAAAAAAATTTAACAAATAAAAAACTGAAAAATTGGTAGTGCAAAATTATTCAGCCCCCTTAAGTTAATACTTTGTAGCGCCACCTTTTGCTGCGATTACTGCTGTAAGTCGCTTGGGGTATGTCTCTATCAGTTTTGCACATTGAGAGACTGAAATATTTGCCCATTCCTCCTTGCAAAACAGCTCGAGCTCAGTGAAGTTGGATGGACAGCGTTTGTGAACAGCAGTTTTCAGTTCTTTCCACAGATTATCGATTGGATTCAGGTCTGGACTTTGACTTGGCCATTCTAACACCTGGATATGTTTATTTGTGAACCACTCTATTGTAGATTTTGCTTTATGTTTTGGATCATTGTCTTGTTGGAAGACAAATCTCTGTCCCAGTCTCAGGTCTTTTGCAGACTCCATCAGGTTTTCTTCCAGAATGGTCCTGTATTTGGCTCCAGCCATCTTCCCATCAATTTTAACCATCTTCCCTGTCCCTGCAGAAGAAAAGCAGGCCCAAACCATGATGCTGCCACCACCATGTTTGACAGTGGGGATGGTGTGTTCAGGGTGATGAGCTGTGTTGCTTTTACGCCAAACATAACGTTTTGCATTGTTGCCAAAAAGTTCGATTTTGGTTTCATCTGACCAGAGCACCTTCTTCCACATGTTTGGTGTGTCTCCCAGGAGGCTTGTGGCAAACTTTAAACTACACTTTTTATGGATATCTTTAAGAAATGGCTTTCTTCTTGCCACTCTTCCATAAAGGCCAGAGTTGTGCAGTATACGACTGATTGTTGTCCTATGGACAGAGTCTCCCACCTCAGCTGTACATTTCTGCAGTTCATCCAGAGTGATCATGGGCCTCTTGGCAGCATCTCTGATCAGTTTTCTCCTTGTATGAGCTGAAAGTTTAGAGGGACGGCCGGGTCTTTGTAGATTTGCAGTGGTCTGATACTCCTTCCATTTCAATATTATCGCTTGCACAGCGCTCCTTGGGATGTTTAAAGCTTGGGAAATCTTTTTGTATCCAAATCCGGCTTTAAACTTCTCCACAACAGTATCTCGGACCTGCCTGGTGTGTTCCTTGTTCTTCATGATGCTCTCTGCGCTTTAAACTAACCTCTGAGACTATCACAGAGCAGGTGCATTTATACGGAGACTTGTTCACACACAGGTGGATTCTATTTATCATCATTAGTCATTTAGGTCAACATTGGATCATTCAGAGATCCTCACTGAACTTCTGGAGAGAGTTTGCTGCACTGAAAGTAAAGGGGCTGAATAATTTTGCACGCCCAATTTTTCAGTTGTTTATTTGTTAAAAATGTTTGAAATATCCAATAAATTTTGTTTCACTTCATGATTGTGTCCCACTTGGTGTTGGTTCTTCACAAAAAATTACAGTTTTATATCTTTATGTTTGAAGCCTGAAATGTGGCAAAAGGTCAAAAAGTTCAAGGGGGCCGAATACTTTCGCAAGGCACTGTACATGTCTCAAGAAATGGAAAATAAATTACACCAAATAAGAAGCACATCCCACCAAAAAGTTCAAAAAGGTTTGATGATGACTGTTTTGTCATGGGAAGTCAAGGTTTCTATTGTTTTTACTTTGAAATTGCAGTCAGCGGCAAAAGTGAATGGACAGTAGGAGTGGCAACGGAGAGTATTGACAGAAAAGGACTCATAAAAAAGGATCCAGAAAATGGCTTCTGGGTGATAAAATTGGAGAATAAATCTTATTTTTCAAGCTCGTATCAACATATCGCAACAAAATATAAGCCTGACAACGTTGGTGTGCTTGTTGATCATGATGAGAGAATAGTTTCTGTCTTTGACGCGGACGCTTCTGCTCTGATCCACTCCTTCATTGGTTGTGCATTTAAACCAGAACGATTGTATCTAATCTTTGGTCCTGGTTATTGTTATGCATCCAATAATTGTGCGCCAATGGTTTCAAGTGGAAAGTAAATTCTTTTGAAAATAAAGATCTGCTCAGTTGAGTTATTTACACACTTGTGGCGTCATGTAACTGTACTTACTTGGAAATAAACGTTTGCAGAGTTATAAAGACGTTCCTAAAAGTGAGACCATATTTATTGATTTTTGAGGTAATTACTGTCATAAATTGTTAAAATGAAAATAATTATTCAATCTTGAAACACTAGTATTATTATGAACGATACGGTATAAAGTTGTGCAATGCAATGATATGAATAGCTTCTTACATAAGCAATCTGCACTTAATCCTTTAGAGAAATCTTATTTCTCCTGGGTTGAAAGAAAACAAAGAATAGACTATGTTTGGCCTCCTACATTTGAATTTCAAAGCTGTACAGAAGATAAAAATATATATAATATATAAAATGTCTCTTGTTAGGACTTCTTTGCGCTTACCAAGTGCTTTGTGGGGAGAGTTTATTTTTACTAATGGTGCATAAGGGGGATAGTACCATTGATAGTTCACGGAGGAGGGGGAGGGGGGTGACGCTCTGTACAACGCTGGTGAATCTCTTAATATGGGCATGAGTTTAGCCAATCACATCGCTGTTTTGTAAGATCCTAAATTGTGATTGGGTGAGACGTATGTCAATCATTCACGCTCACCGGAACTGCTCTCTGACGGTACCCGCTATGCATGGCCTGAATTAACAACATTGAAGGCTTTACACAGCAGCTGAACTCTTATACGTTTCACCAAAGGCCTGGTAAAGGTAAGACTGAAATTGTCAACTTGGCCACGTGGTAGAACAAAATGCTACAGTGAGCTAGGAGGCTGTAGCGTACGTCCTGCAGACAGCCACACACAACAACAGCAGCATCATGATCAGTCACTTGTTCCTGCTAGCATTTGTAGCTATCTGCTTTTATTCACACTTAAATGTTAAGACATTATGTGTGATAGGCAGAGCGTTTTAATGCTGTCGTGTTACATAAGCATTTTATAGGGTTTTCTACGCTGTTATTAGCTTGCCATTTAGGATAACCTTTAACCTTTTGCTGCTGACCCTGCCTCCAAGCACATCCACTTTTTAGCAGATGGGCTCAATGCAAATGTGCAGACTGCATATATGATTATTAAGTGTTTATTGTAAATAAGAAATAAATTGTCTATTTTATTTATTCACTATATTCGGTTTGTCATTTCTGTGTGTAGGTTTTTTTACACTGCTGCTTCTGATGTCCAAGTACAAACTCTTCTTGTTGAGGCATGGAGAAGGTGCCTGGAACAAAGAGAACCGCTTCTGCAGTTGGGTCGACCAGAAACTGAGTGAGAATGGGGTAACAGAGGCCCAGGACTGTGGCAAGCTGCTGAAGGAACAGGGCTACAAGTTTGACATTGTGTTCACGTCCATACTGAGCCGATCCATTCAAACAGCCTGGCTCGTTCTGGAGGCTATGGGCTTGGAGTGGGTCCCTGTGGTCAAGGCGTGGAGACTAAATGAAAGGCACTATGGTTCCCTGATTGGCTTGAATCGGGCAGAAATGGCTTTGCTACACGGAGAGGAGAAAGTCAAGCTCTGGAGACGGAGTTATGATATTACCCCACCTGTGATCGATGAATCTCACCCCTACTATCACGAAATCTACAATGATCGTAGATACACCACCTGCGACGTGCCTATAGAAAAACTCCCCCGAGCTGAGAGCCTGAAAGAAGTGTTAGACAGACTGCTGCCATATTGGGACAGTACGATTGTTCCAGAAATTAGGAAAGAACGCACTGTACTGATATCTGCGCATGGGAACAGTTGCAGGGCCCTTTTGAAACACCTGGAAGGTACAGTGCCCTAATTTGCTTTTGTTCTTGTTTTATCTTTGCATTGCTGTTGATGACGAGGCATTTTCTCAAGCAGACAGTTTCATTTGCACAGAAAGTTATGGCGCTCACATTAAACTCTGACCTGAGCACGACACATGAACGACACATGAATGTTACACACCATCCACTCAATTAGATATAATTGATATATTTTTACTCAAAATAGAACTCTTTCTCAAAAACGCTAAATAAAATATAGTTTCCTAATAATGCAGTGCTTTGGAAACAGTCTTTGTTTATTAAATAGGCCTATATAAATGAAGTGGATTGGAATATCAATAAATGTTAAATTTTTATGTCTTTATATGTTTCTTCTCTTCGGCAGGTATATCAGATGAGGACATTGCCAGTGTGACTTTACCTACTGGGATCCCTGTACTGCTGGAGCTGGATGAAAACCTCAGATCTGTCAAACCTCGCCAGCTTCTGGGAGACCAAGCCAAGATCCAAGCAGCTATTAAAAAGGTCGAAGACCAGGGCAAAGCTAAAGCGTCTACTTGAATAAATGCACTGTATTAGTCTAGATGTTTTAAGAATTTAAAGACAAAAAATTATAATAGAAAGGAAAAACATGTGACAAGAGGAAAGTTGTTACTGTAATTTTAAAGGATGCCATGTTACTGCGAGTCTGCTGTATGTTTTTATATGCTGATGTGGTTCAGATTTGAGCAATGAGGCAGGGAAATGGTTTAACTGTGTTAGGTACTGTATGTTCTGTGTAAGCACTGACATTTATAAGAGTTTATTGAAAATATGTCTGTAAGGTCACTTTTGTAACATTTGACCCTTCTCACTTTTTTTCCCCTGTGTACTACTCATTTCAATTATATGTGCCTTTCTATTGTTAGTTTCCAATGAACAAGTTGTGATACAGTAAAAATGTACAAACAATGTACAAACAAAAGGAGGTTTAACTCCCAAGTTGATAATATAATTATTATTTTTTAATTATATTGGCCTGGCGTCTAAGCATTTCATAAAGCTTGTTATTTATGATGAATTATGTTCATCATGACTCAAAAAACATTTTCCTCTTTCATGCTGTTTCAGCACTTATGCACTGACTGTATTCTGCTATGTTTCATTGATCACTGCTGTAAATGTGTTTTGTTTTAGATGATAATACATTTGTGTTGTTTTCTCAGACTGTTCCAATGGCAGTAAAAGAGTGGACAAAGCAAATGAAGTTGGCTTAAGAAAACATGGCTCCTATTGATTACTATTAAAAAGCCACATGGTGAGGTTTGTATTTTGTTACAGTTATAGCTTTTCTAATTAATTTCCTAAATCTTCTCTTCTGATTCCAAAACAAAATCCCTATAATGTGGAAGTTGATCTCTTTTAGTCACATAAATCTGTCTGAAACATCCTAAACCTGTTCTTTCAACTAAGGTTTATTTCATATGTCCAATCTTTTACTGTCAATCACTTTATGCTGCCATACGTTTTTTGTTACATGCTTTGTCAAAACTGTTCAACAACAAAGTGCAATACATGGATATGTGAAATATGACATAGATTCCTCCCACCAGCCTAATTGTGCTCAATATATAAGAATATACAAAATATGTCTAAAGCTGTTTGTTTATTTGAAACAGAAGTATCGCCAGAGAGGGAGAGAGAGTTGCAATTAGTTACAAATGAGCTTGCAGGGGAACAAATAAAACAACAGTCTTTGGCCATATGCCTGGACGCCTGTTTGGCCCCCTTAGAGAAGAGCCCTTACATTTCCCAGATCAAATTTTAGCCAAACCAATGCAGACCTGAGTTCAGACAAACGCATAGAGCGACAGCGCTTTGTGCCATATACAGATACTAATTATCTTTTCATACGGACATATTTTGACTCCCACAGCTATTTATCTGACTTGCATAGTTGTTTTCCTCAGATGTCCAAATCAACTCTGTTTGTTTTTTGCGCAGACCATAATTTGCTTGTGGCCCCCATGATCTATACCAGTGTTCCTCATACGGTGGTACCAGGGGGTACTATATCACTTATCAGGGGTTACTTGGAAATATTTCATATATTTAACACCAAAAAAAAGTAAATGATGTTTTTCAGCTGGGGAGTATTTTCGCTTTATTTTGGACACAACATTCTTTAGTTTAGTCTTTCAGTAAGAGTTTAGTAGTATAACCTTAACCCGTAACTCAAGTGGTACGTGAGACAGAAAAGGTTGGGAACCACTGCATGAGGCTAATTAGTTTTCTGCCTACTCTTCTTTACATACGTCCATAAGCAGTGTGAATATTAGCGTAAACCTCTTTCATTTGCAGCTTTGGCAGGCGGGGCTGCTGATGCTGTCTTATAAACGTCCAGTGGCTCTTATTGGGGACATCTATACAAGGAATCCATTTTGCTCTGCTGCCCTGGTAAGTTTTATTATTTTAATATATGATGCTAATAATGATGAGTCTTGAGTGAAATTTGTGTACAATTTTTCTTTTGTGCGGGTAAGTGCTTGGGAGAAAATGTCTTCTGTGTTATGAATATATTTATTCATTACATCCCTTTATCATTTAAGAAGAGGAACAGTGATAGTACATTGTTATTGCGTTATAAATAATGTACAGTAACTATAGTATAGTTTAGTTTAGTTTAAATGACCTCTAAACTTTCTGATCACTGAGAAGTTGCAGCCTGAAACACTTTTTATCCTGCATTCTCCTCTTCCCTTATAGCTTAACACTCTCTTCTTCCTAAGATAGACAAAGACTATAATTTGGCATCATTAATTGTACATTACACAGGCATCGTACAAGGAAAAGCAGTTTGCTGTGTGGACATGCCAAGCCGGGCTCCCTATTCCTTAGATGGTATTGAAGATAAAAGCTGCATAGCGCTGTAACTGAATGGGTTTATGACCACTGTGTTGTTATTAGGGAGAGTAAGGGTCACTGTATATACTTTTGACAAGAGAATTACCAAATCAAGCAATAGCCCTTGTATACAACACGTCTGGTTTAAGAAATCTACAATGTTATAATCATGCTTTCGCCTTTAAAGTTGGAAGAGAGATTAAATTCCTCTGTAGAAAATAATATTAATAACCCCTATTGACCAGAGACAATGATTACATACTCAGTCCCAGTTAGTCAAATTAAACTAATTCATGCTTGAACCTTTTGCAAACTTTGTATAATGGTGTATTTGTCCAAGTTTTGACATTAACGTTTTGCTTTTAGCTTAGTTCCCTGTTTGCATATTGCACACCAAACAATTGAGATTTATATCTACCCCAGTGGAAATTAGTTACTCTGGGGTTGCCACTCTACACCAGCAGGTATTTGCTAAAATAAACCATATTGTGTGTGTCTATGGCCTTGCATCTTGCCAAGAAGTGACACTAGAACTAACACGGCGCCTCTCTTCCTTAAAAGGAGGACTCCACAGCATCAGTGCTGACGACATGCAGGATGGGAGTGAACTGTGCTGCATCTTTCTACACTAAACAAACTCAGAGGGAAACTGTAACTTGGCTTTGAACATTGGTACTGTCCTCCCACATGTACAGTACATTTACCCAAGAATGACATGGTACCTATAAGGTTAGGTTGTTGTGAATAATATTCAGTTAGCTTTGTCCCCATTATAATTCAATCATCTATCTATCCAGCGCTGCTCTGGGAAATGAAGCAGGTCTCTCCTGTTTGGAAGAAGGAATTTACTATTCAAAACACAATGCAGCTGAACCAAACTACACAAACTCATTTAATGAGCCACAAAAAGACCAATCAATGTTATGGATTGTAAACTGGGTGGAATCTACTTCCTGGTCAGGATTTTTACATGTGTGACCATGTATGGTCATGTGCAGTAAGCGGTCATGGCTCTTTGATTGATTGCAATCTCTGGCCAATGTGTATCTGTAAATGTGTTCAAGTACAAAGCACTTTCCCCTGGGCTTTACAAAAAGGTGACTTGTAGCTTATCACACTCAAAACGTGTTTTAGTTTAGTTTATTAGTTTATTTGAGCAGTTAAAATTCTGCTCAAAAGGAGTCGGCTGAAGCAAAAGCTTATAAGCGCCCACCCCCGACATCATTGCAATAAAACATGAAATCATACACATTAATATACATATGCCTAACATTGTTAGGATTACCAAAAGTCACTAGTTTTATGATAAAAAGACACATTAATATACATATTATACTCAGTGAATATTATTATTTACATTTTGCAACTACAGCAACGCTCTAATTTCATGTACTGGTACCAGACAAAGCATGACCACTTGCTTTGTCTGGTACAAAGCAAGTGACAAAAGGTCATTACTTAGTCACAGATGGTTATCAATGCCAAACACAGTCAACATTCCCGAAACTCACTAGTTTTGTGTTAAAAGAACATTAAATACATATTATCCGCGATCTTGCTACTTCCCAGTTGTCATTTCCATCCTTAATATGGTATTGATTAGTGTACAATTTTGCTTGGTTGCTTCCTTTTTGTTGTTGTTGTTGTAATATGTAAGCCCTGCATAGTGTAGTGCGTTAAAAAGCCAGGGTGTAGAGCGGGTCCATTGAAGAGGGTAGTAGCTCCTCATCAACAAACCCCCACCCAGCTGCCCCAACTAGCTGATTTGGTAGATGATGTTCCTATGCTGTGTAGTGCGTTAAAAACAAGGTATACGAGCCCATTGGGAGGGTCCCTCTCAACAGATTTGGAGCTCGCCTACTCTAATTCTCTACTTGCGATTTTGAGCAATAGAATGACAACTGTTCAGAGCAACAACACTTTGAGCAAATTATTCCTACTGATCCCCCTAGTGATAATGCGTTTCTTCTTCTCTATACTTTTCAAAAGTCTTTTGTTTGTATTTATATTTGAACAGGTTGATGTTTGGACATTGTTTCATCTCCATCTCCAAATTATTCCACAATTGTACACCATTAACTGTTGGACTAAAACTTTTCAAAGTTGTGCTATGTTTTTGAATCCTAAAGTTTAATTCATCACGTAATTCATAATGACCAGTACGTTCTTGGAACTTTCTTTGTATTTGGCTTCGTAACAGTTTGTTCCTTGCTCTGTATTACAGTTTGGAACTCAATAATGTCACAAAACTTCAGGATTTTTTATTTTAAAAATAATGCATTTGTGTGGTACAAAAACCCAACTTTGTGAATTAATCGAACAGCTCTTTTTTGCAGCATTACTATTGGTTTTAATGTGCTTTTATAAGTACTACCCCAAACCACAGTGCAATAATTTAAATAGGGCAGTATAAGAGAAAAGTATAAGGTATGTAGAGCTTTGATGTTTGAAATGTGCTTTGCTTTTGCTATTACTGCAATGCTTGTAGAACATTTAGTAGTTATATATTTAATGTGAGATTTCCAAGTAATTCTATAATAACTCCAAGGAATTAAATTTCATGCACTCGCTCGATAACAACACCCTCTATCTGAATTGCTTCCTGAGCATTGGAATTACAAATATGCCAAATATCATCATTTTGCTTTTACTCAGATTTAAAGATAGTTTGTTTTGTTTGAACCACTTATTGACACTGTTGAGTTACAAGTTAACAATCCGACACAGCTGTTGTAAATTGTCTCCTGATGCAAAAATATTTGTACAATCTGCAAACAAGATGAATCTTAAGTATTTGAGATGTTTTACAAATGTCTTTAATATACATATTAAACAATTTTGGGCCCAGAATGGAGCCTTGAGGCAAACCACACACAATTTGTCGACAACTCGACTGATAATCACAGATTTTCACACATTGTTTTCTATTTTTTAAATAACTGGTAACCCACTGTAGAGCTACCCCCCTAATTCCATAATGTTCTAATTTATTAATTAATATATCATAGTTTATTGTATCAAACGCTTTACTCAGGTCAATAAATAACCCTATTGCATATTTCTTGTCATCTACAGCATTAGTTATTTCTTCAGTTATATCAAAGAGCGCGTGTGAGGTTGAGTGATTGTTCCTAAAACCAAACTGATTGTCCGAGAGTAAATTACACCTTTCGATAAAGCTGTCAAGTCTAGAATTGAAAATCTTTTCTAAAATTTTTAAGAATTTTGTAAAGAGATGTTTATCTCCTGCCTTGAACAGAGGAATCACTTTTGCTACTTTCATACTATCAGGAAATTGTCCAGTTTGTAACGATAAGTTACAGATGTAAGTTAACGGCTTAGAGATATCTCCTCTTCCTCCACAGGTTTGAGGAACACGGACATAGGATTTGTGTCTATCAGTTCACAATTATATTTTTCAACGCCTGCAAATTTTGTAGCAAGGTTCGGGCCAACATCTACTAAGAATTTATTAAATATTTCGACTACTTCATTCATATTACTAAGAGTTTTATGCTCATCTTTTCTATTGTGGATAATTGATCATTCTTGGTTTATTTCTAATTAAACTATTCAAAATATTCCATAAGCCTTTAATATTATTCTTATTGCTATCTAATAATTTATAATAATAATCCTGTTTACATTTTCTAATGACACCTGTCAATGTAATTTTATATGTTTTTATATTTATCCTCAGCTTCTTTTGTTCTGTTATTTATAAAGTTTTTGTAAAGATTATTTTTTTTCTTTTTATGTGCACTTTATTGTGAATGTTCTTCTCTGGTGTTCAAGATTGCATGAATGGAAGTGAAGTTGTGATCATAACTATTAGGGGTTTGTGATTGTTGCACAATGATAGAGATTTCTATTTTTAATTAACTATATTTAAATCACAGGATGATGTTTTTGGATGGAGAACAGTCACCCAGTTACAGCAGTTCTTCATGTCTTGAAAATTCAGCTAATGACATGGAAATGTCGCTGTAGTCCTAGGTCTGTGAAGTGAATGTCACACAAATAAACTTAAGCAGAAAAGCACTACGTAAACATTTATCTAATAGTGCATTCAAGCCAACACTACCCACAGAGAGGGTTGGCTTGTGCATTATTAGTCTGCCCGACCTGCATTACGATAAGATATTGATATTCTGCAATTTATTCAGAAGAACTGTAAAGATTTAAACAAAAATAGTCTCTGTATTAAAAGTTGAATGTTGAAATCAATAACATTTATTTTAAGTGTTTTTCATAGAACACACACATATTTTGTTCTGTGGAAATGCTGTCTCAAGGGTGTTTGGAGCTGTTTCCACTGGGCGGTTGTGCCATTAAAGCGTGACTGTATATGGAGATGGCGACAGTGAAAACTAAACTGTTGCCTATTCGTCATTGTTGGTGGGCTGTGTTAGATCTGAGGAAAGATACTAAAAGATAATGTTGAAGGGGATCTCTGCATAAGCCACCCTCCTCCTCTTCTGACCACCATAGGGTACCACACACTGGATTATGATTTGAACTGCTAAGTGCAAACTTTGGCCCCTAGCACTCTGATTAGATTTATAGACTTTCCTTTAGCCTAACTATCGCTTGCATATCTCTGTGACATGTGGTGTACTTTACAGCAGTTGCTATGAACAACATTATGAATGACTAGCAGAACTTCTAATTATAATATCGAAGAGAAAGTTATTTTATTGTGTGTTGTATAGTTAACATTGAAGTAATATGAAATATTTTTTACTAAGCATATTAAAAATCTAAAGTATGGGTTTTAATACTGGTATTGGGTATTGAGTATAACTTCACCATTGTCCACAGCAAATGACTAGAAATCACTTAACTAAATCGATGGTGGTAATAGCTTTAATAGTTTTAACATTACTGTGATGGACCATAGAGAACCAGAGCAGGAGTCTAGCAGCACAGGAGGAGGAGGCTGAGGACAAGTCAGGAGGCAGCTCACTGCAGCCTTTGCCTTTTCTGGTATAGTCCCATCCTTTGAAGAAGCAGTAGGAATTCTTAGGCACAGGACGAGATATAAACCAGACAGTAAATCGAGGCTGATATTTAAAGCTCAGACTAAAACTACTACCCATGGAGAAAAACTGGGACTCTTTTCAGGTATTTGTGTTGTGTGGTGTCACTACTTTGTCAAGATGGTCATTGCTTTGATGTCTAACGTAGGCTTCATGTATTTTTGTGTGTGATCTTTTGGTAATTAATTTATTGATATGACTTAAGATCTTCAACAGATACAAGTTTCATTTTTATTCAAACATATGTTGTTGAAATGCAGTCTATGTTTCTGCAGCATGTAGCTTGTGTAGAAAGCCATATTTGTAATCCGCATCAGAGGAACAAAGCCTAATGATTGTGTTGTTGTCGTCTTACTGAGATTTCAGTCTCTTTCAACGGATTCCTGGTCCCAGAGGGAACCCTAATGTACATGCTTTAGTGCTGGTGCTAACCACGGCATCACTGTGTCCTCGAAGTAAAGACTCATCGTGTCTGTGTTTGCCGAGACAGGTGAAGACATTTTGAGCCATCATGGATGACGACTTTGACCGTCGCATGGAGCTGAGGAGGCAGAGGAGGGAGCAGATGAAACTGGAGACTGAGAAGTGAGTTCTTTTGAAGCCCAGGTGGAGTTGCACCAATGTTAACAGACTAAAGCTGACAAGTTTGCATTGTTGACTGATAAACATAAAAACTGCCATATTGTATAATATTAAGGAGGAGATTATGTAAGTCTTCATAAAGAACTATGGGGGAAATGTAAAGATGGCATGTTTCACCCTTTGCTGGGCTGAAAATACCGATGTCTACACTATTTGTCATGACTTATACTAGATCTTACCTTCAATCAATAATTTTGTATATTTTTAATCAATGTGTTTGTTCACACGGTACACGGTTAAATACCAGTTTCCCACACACTTGAGGGCAGTCTGTGCCTGTCTCCTTGTATGCCTTCCCGAAATACTGCTATCGCTGGAATGTTTTCACTCACATTTTTAGATTTTGTTTATGTCTCACTCAAAACACATTTTATGAAGTTGTGGAACATCACCCCAGTGTGTTTTACATTCAAACTCTCCTAGAAGGTGTTCAGATGGAGTAGTTAATTTGCAGAAAGAATTTCCTGGTGACCTATGTTGTTTTATTGTTATTTGCCTCGGGTTTTGGTTGATTTCTGTGTAGTTATTCTCAAATTGTTATTTCTTGGTTATCCTATCCACATCTGCCAACAACACCTGAGAGCGATTGTGTTGTACTATCAAACGCAGAGAACAACTTTTGCCCAGTCTAACTGCTAAAAGTAGGCAGGCAGCTACATGTATATTCAGTTCAAGATTCAAGATTCAAGATTGTTTTATTTGTCAAACCATGTGACTGATTTGAAATTATATTTCTCTCATCCTTGATTGTGGAGCGGGGGGTGGGGGAAGAGGGGTGGGAGGGAGGGCAGGGAGTTCAGCTTCCCGATGGCCCTGTGTTCGAAACTGTTCTTAAGGCGACTCGACCTGGCCCGTAGATTCCGCAGTCTCCTCCCTGAAGGCATTACTCTGAAGAGACTGTGTGATGGGTGCGTAGGGTCCCTGGTGATTCTGAGGGCTTTGCGGGTGAGACGGGTGGAGTACATGTCCTTAATGGAGGGGAGAGGAGCTCCACAGATCTTCTCCGCTGCTCTCACGATGCGCTGGAGGCTCCAGTTAGCCTTATTGTCAAGCCTGTCACATGTAGTGAATGCAATTTTTTTGTAAAAAAAAAGAAAGAAAGAAAAGAATGTGGCGTGTGTGTGTTTCAGAATGGAAACGGCAAATGAGGATGAGGAAGAGGAGGCTCGTGAGCAAAGGAGACGTGCAAGAGAAGAGAGGAGGAAGATTAGAGACACGGAGGAGCCTGGAGCCGGCGACCAAGTCATTGTGGACAACAAGTACAGTTTCACCTGCTGCCTGTTTGACTGAGATCAGAACATATGACTCTCACTTTCAACACAGCAGTACTATAGCAGTGCTTCAAAGAAATGTACTACATGCAAATTTGCTTTTGGGCACAACCAGCATAATACATTTGTAATGCTAGACACTCAATACTCACATCAGCATTCTAGACCTTCAGGTTTAATTCTCACACAAGCTTCCAGCTGTGTAGTTTTTTTTGGACTCCTGGCAGACTCCCATTTACTAATTCTGCTTCCATTTCTGTCTGTAGTGTGCATGGGTTTCACTATATTTGTGGCATAGCTTTTCCACCGGATACCCTTTCTGATGCAAACATTTGATCAGGGCCACAGATTGGCACAAAGTGGGAGCAAATATGTTTTCTGCCATGAATAAAAGTGGACCCGTTTCACCTTGTACAGTGTGCCAGAAACAGACTCCTCTAATCCCAACTCCGGTCTGGACGATGACCAGGCCCTAATCGAACGCTTGGCCAAGCGGGAAGAGCGGCGGCAGCAGAGGATGAGGGACGCCATGGAGAGGCAGAAGTCTTTAGAGCTGGAGCAGACCGCCTCTGACACCAACGGCAACGGGACAGACCATAAAGCGGAGGAAGAGCAGCCCCCAGTCTGCGCCAGCCCGGAGCCACAGGCCGAGGAGGAGAAGGGAAGGACAGATGAGAGGCCAGCGCAGGAGAAGGAGGAGGTGAACTCAACTCACCAAGAAGTGGGGGTAGAGGTAACGATGAGAGAAATTGTGGTACACTGACAAACGTCACAAATTGCTCAAGAGAACTATCAATTTTCAATGCTTTTTTTGTTCCTAGCAACCTGAAGAAGACACAAATGCTCCTGTCATAGTAAATGAGGTAAGGCCTTTTAAAGTCAATCTTCATTAAAGATTTGAGTCAAAATTTATCATGTTTACATTGCAGGAGAATGCTGAGGAATCAGATGCAGCTGAAGAAGAGGAAGAGCCTAAAGATCCAGAGGAGGAAGTGGCTCCTGATGTTGAGAACGATGAAGGAGAGTGCAATGGGGAAGAGGAGAGACAGCAGCAGGAAATGGAGGAAGATTTGAGAATGGAGAAGAGAAGACAAGAAGGAGAGGAGGAAACTCAGAGAGAGCAGGAAGAAGTGGAGCAGAGGAGAAAGGAAGAAGAACAAGAGCATAGGGAAGAGGAAGAGAGGGTGAGGAGAGAGGAAGAAGAAAAAATTAGAAAACATGAGGAGGAAGAGAGATTAATGAGGGAGGAAGAGGAGCGCAGAAGACGAGAAGAGGAGGCGCAGTGGCGGAAGGAGGAAGAGGAGAAGCAAAAACTAGAAATGGAGCAGAAGAAGAAAGAGGAAGAAGAGCGACAAAAGAGAGAGGCAGCGGAGAAGAAGAAGAAAGAGGAGGAGGAGAGGTTAAAAAGACAGGAGGAAGAGAAGAAGAGGAAGAGGAAAGAGGAAGAGGAGCGACAGAAAAAAGAGCTAGAGAAGAAGAGAGAGGAGGAAGATAAAAGAAAAGAGGCGGAGGAGAAGAAGAAAAAGGAGGAAGAGGAAAAACTTAAAAAGACTGAGCTGGAGGAGAAGAAGAAAGAGGTAAAAAACAAGAATCTAACGTTGTTAGAGGGTGTCATAAATTGTTACATTCAGTTACATAGATTAAAAAAAATCTATTTTCTTTTTGTATTCTGTGCAAAGGAAGAAAAGTCAAAGAAATTTGGGTTAAAAGAAAAGGTGACATATCTAGATTATGTTCATAATTTTGATATTAAATTGTCTACTCACAGTTATGCTTGTCTTTTGTTAGAATGAACCACCTAAAAAGATTCAATCACCCTTTGAAAATCGACTTAAGAAAACAGAGAAGCCAAGGTAAGAAAGTCGATCTAATACGTACAAGCTCATATTTGTGCAAACGTTCTGTATTTGGGTAAGGCCATTCATTCATCCATACTTGGTTTCAGGGAAAGTGCCCCATCCTCAAAGACAGAGGACGCGGAGAAGAAAGAGGCAGAGCGGAAGCTGCAGGAGCTGAAGCAGAAGAGAAAGGAGGCAGAGAGTGAAGAGACTGAGAAGATGAAACAGAAGCAGCAGGGAGCAGAGGCCGAGCTTGAGGAGCTGAAGAAGAAGAGAGAGGAGAGGAGGAGGGTCCTGGAGGAAGAGGAGAGGCAGAAGAAGCAGGAGCTGGAGAGCAAGAAGGCCAAAGAACAGGTCATCTGCTTTTACTTTATCTTTGTTTTTCATGATATAAAATAGGTACTTTATCACCACCATTATTCAACTTCTGCTTAAAGGTCTAAATATAATCTAGGAATGTACTGTGTAAATCTACCAGATCATATAAAAATGATAGTTTACATCAATACACAAGTACACTCACTCACTGAAGGTGTTGCTATTTTTTGTAATTGATTGTGATAGGAGGAGAGAAAGAGAATGAAGGAAGAGATTGAGAAAAGAAGAGCGGAGGCAGCCGAGAAGAAGAAACAGTTGGAAGGGGAGACGAATAAACCCGTATTTGCCATCAGCCCCAAAGGATCGTCAAAGGTGTGAATACTTTGACTGCAGGATAGCTCAAAATGTTTGAATCACTTCAAAAATGACTATTCCTCCCAATTTGTTACATAGATTGGGGAGAAAGCTGAATTCTTGAGCAAATCTGCCCAGAAAACGTGAGTTTCATGCAGTATATAAACTTTAATTCCTGAAATACTTCTTGAATACATAAAGTATTTAATAAGCCAATGTTTTTGCGCAGCACGCCAAGCAGAATCTCTCATACTCCCATTGTCTCCAAGATTGGTAGCAGATTAGAACAGTTCAACTCTGCCATCCAGGTACCACTGTCATCCTATCAGATTTCCCGCATATATGTAAAAGTAATCTGTAATACTGTGCTACAGGGTCAGAAAGAGGTCAAGTCCCCCAAACCCACTGTGACAGACATTCCTACTGGAGGAGCTCGTAGCATCAAGAGCATGTGGGAGAAAGACAACATTGGTGGCACTACTGAAAGTCCAGCCCCTGCTAATAAAGTACTGCACATAACATCTAAATACAATACATTATACATGTAAAAACTATACATGACAGTAAGAGATTATAAGGTCATTCTAATTATTTTCAGGAGCCTGTGGGTAATAAAGGGGGTGTATCGGGGCGTGTGAACAGTCGGTTGTCAAAATCCGCAGAGCCAGAAAAGACAGCGCCACCTCCGGCTGAAGTGGTAGCATCTCCTCCACCACAAACAACCCCAGCAAAGCCCACGGTAAGCCCCTTAAATCCCGGTCCGGTCCTCCCCGGTGCACTATTGTAACGCAGACACTGCTGTTGGCTCAAGAGACTAATCCCCTGATATTCTAGACATGTTAAATGCTCATTTGCACATCAACATGCCAGTCCTTTGTTAGCTGCCTCTATTATCCAGCATAAGTTGTCCAGAAGGCTTTTGCTTTCTGATGTCTAGTGCCACCGCATGGAGGTAATGTTTCATGACAACAAAAAAGGCAAGTCTTGTCAGCGCATTAACAAACTCACAAAAAGTGACCTCCTTAAGTTACCCTCCGTAGTTTTATTCAAATCACATAAGGCTTGTACACTAACTCCATATAATACATACAGAGTGAAGCATTTCAAACAAATCTAATAAGTATATAAATACATTTGTTGTGACTATTTTAAATCAGGCTGAAAAGTTACTGGATGTAAAGAATTTATGAAGTTCTGACTTGACTGAGTCCACTTTCAGTGTGTTTTATGATTAAAGGAACCATTATTATTATTTGGAACAATGTGGAGCAGTAGAAGTTACAATATTGAATATGTTACATGATATTACTGTGCAAATAGCTGCTTTTAACTTGGCCTGAAGGGCACATTGTGTTCTTTTCTTAAAGTAGGACTGCACTTGTTAATCCCAGAGCATCTTCTGGAGACATGTTATTATGTGACCATACTGTGTGACAAATAGCACGGTTCTGACTTTGTTTATGGGAGCGAGAGGTCTTCAGTGTCAGATTTTGAGGTCATAGGAGCTGTAGTAATCTTGTGTACTAAAATAATGTGTTGTGTTGCTTTACCCAGCTAGTTACATGTGTTGAGTCTCTCTGTCGTTCTAATCAATCAAACCATTCTGTACTTTGTGCACTTTTTCTCATTGTGTTAAAGATACGATTTTGAAAAACCATATCCCTTAAAAGCACTTGGCATATTTTTTGTAGGATGTAAAACCAAGTGATAGTGGAAACAACAAACGTGGCATGTGTAAACCCAAGAAGACCTCAATGCCTGGCAAGGTAACAACTAACAACTACACACTACAACCACAGCTGCACATTTAGTACACAATGTATTCACCACAACATGAACATTAGGCCAAATTAACATACAAATATTTGTCAAAAAGAAAGACATAAAGAAGTTAATTCTTTGAATATTAGATGGGTATATGGGTTTTATGATTAATTACTCTGTTCTGTGTCCATTTGTTTCACAGTTGGGGGGAGGAGTTAAGAGATGGTGAGAAAAAAGGTGAGTTCTCAAATTTATGAAAATAGCATAGGTGTATTACATAGCATAACTTGTTTGATTGCCTTCAACCCTATGAACAAACCACATGAAGGCTTTATGGTAGTTAGCCCTAGGGAAAAGAGTGTTTTGGAGAACCGCCCCCCAAGACAATGCTGTTGGGCCCTATCCCTCATTGCCCGCTGTCCTGCTGCCAGACGAGTGGTTGTAAATATAAACTGCTGCTTGGGATTTTTGAGTTGTGTCCCACTGACATCTATATTTGAAAGGCCCTGACCTTGTTTCCTAATATAAAAACCCTCAACAAACTTCCAAGCTATTCAGTGTCGTGAGCTGTGAGGCTTTCTATGCTGCAGTCGCATGATTTTCACATTACAACTGAGTGCTCACAAGGATTACTAACAATTTAGGCATCAAACAAGTCTCAGTAGCTGAGCTTATTCAGTCAGACCCCTGTCCTGTACTGTCTGTGGGCCATTAAACTCAACCATTAGAAGTTTTGACATCACACTTAGGTCCCACCGTGAATCAAGGTTGTGCTAAAGTGTTGGCTGCACTTAGTTACATTTATTTAATTATACCTAATAAAGCAGAGAGCAAATGGAAATCTTGCTTTCAGTATTCAATCGGCTATTGAGCTACAAATATAACTATTGAGCAAAGTATTGAAGCTAGAGGGTGAGCTTGTGACACTGAAGCCAGAACGTGCCCATTATACTTTGTGGCAGCCTAAACCACAAGCCTATTGTGCAGCACAGGATGTAGTAGTATTATTATGAAAGACTGACATTTGAAAGCAGGACATCATTGGGTTTTAAGGGTTTGCCACTATATTATTTGAACTTTTTTTGTTTTCTTTCTGAAGGATTTTCTCCAATAGAGGCCATCAAAAAAGAATGAATCCTGCACCACGCATCTTCTGACAATGAAATCATCTTATGAAGCCCACAGCGATTCTAAAAGACTGTGGTTTAGATAAAACACTGTTTTCCCCTGTTATGCATTGACTGAAATTAACAGCATCTTGGTTAAATATAATTTACAGATGTGTGTTTGACACATAAATGCTATAATGCATATGCATTCATGAATAATAGACATCACCGCTTTTGAGCACACTGTTTGCGGCTTTTATGCATTGTTCAATAAGGTACTAGTCACATTAAAATGGCATTTACCATTGTAATTCTAACTAATCAACCATTGTTATGACAAATCAATGACTTGAAGAATTAGCCACATATGTAAAAGAATTCAAATGCCTGTAATTACAGTAAACTTCTAAATGAATTAAAGTTGTTGTATCGCTTTATATTTTTGCCTTAGCAATAATAAAATAAACCTTGTATTGACATTTTCTTCTGTTTGCAAGCCAAACACATTTATAATTGGAATACATGTTTTAAACCGTCACCATGGCTTTTCTCTGTCCACTGTCTTATCTGAGGTGAGGCCAGATCGACTGAAAACAGCGAACTTGAATGTTGCCACTGAGCCTCTAGTTCACATTGTTCACCCCTCCATATGTGGACATTTTTAAAAGCATATAATACGAGCTGCCGAAACACCTGAGGAGTGAGTGAAAGCCTGAACAGACGGATGTCATTTCAAAGGACAGCAGTGTGAGTTGCTCTAACAATAGACGTCTGATGGACCACAGGACGCTGTGGTCACATGACCCTGAGGGCTGGACTGGAGTCATCAGGATCCTTCATTATCAACCTTAAAGTCAACTTGAAGGAGTGGACATTACTCTGAGCTCCCTCTGAGGCAGGTAAGACCCGCATAATTTAACAAGCTCCTGATAACTGAGAAAATTTCATATTTTGCATTTCTATATACTCACTCCAATATATATATAGACTCTATTGTATTAATTCATTTGCATTTGAACAACCTTTAAATAAATGGCACTCTGTAATAGATGCAATACAATTCAAATAATATTGTACAAACATTGAGCCTCTGAGCATTTATTTTATGAATTTATAATATAAAGTCTATGAGTTAATAAAATGCATGTATTATTAATCAATTTAATTTATATGTATTTGTCTAAATCAGTGGTCCTTACCTTAGCTTTGACCTCATCAATCATTTAAAACAAGCTGTGACCCAAATAAAAACTAATGAAAATAAAAAAAATCTGTTTCATCCTAAACGATAAACTCATCCAAAATGATAAAACTACTGCAGACCTGGAATAGACATTATTTAACTGGCCACAGTTAATGGTGAGAGTTAAAAAGTTCCTGTCAGACTTTTCAGTGTTGAGAACCACTTATCTAAATTACATTGATATGTCCAGTCAGAGGTGAGTAAAAGTCTCTGTTACACATTGTGTGAATAAATGACTGAAGAAATTGTATATTATAATCCCTGTGTCACTATAATTAGACTAATACAAAACCATTTCAGAGTCAACATGTCTGACACAGAAGAAATGGTGGAGGAGTGGGTTCAGTAAGTCACTGGCTGTATTATCAAAGTTCATTATATTAATCCTTATATTTATAACTTCTTTTTATCCATTACAGAGATGGAGAAGGTAAGAAAAGTTGTTCACTCAAAAAAAAAGTGATCTATACAAATGTTACAAATTATGCATTTTCCCCCAGATGAATCAAAATCCAAGCCAAAGTAAGAATTCTTTCATTTGTGAAAGTTTTAAAGACACCTTGAAAGAAACAATAATGGTCTGTTTGCAGGTTTATGGCGAACATCTCAGTGCCCAAGATCCCAGATGGAGAGAAAGTGGATTTTGACGTACGCTGCTCTTTTGTAATATTTCCACCTCCTTTGTTACCAAGCATAACTTCACGTATTTTTTAATTTTAGGACATTCAAAAAAAACGCCAGGAGAAGGACCTGTCGGAGCTGCAGTCCCTGATCGAGGCTCACTTTGAGCACAGGAAAAAAGAGGAGGAGGAACTCATCGCCCTCGTCAACAGAATTGTAATTACGCCTGGACTTGAAATAAAAACTGAAACGTACATTTATTTGTCTTATTTTGCGTTTAAAGGAGAAGCGTCGCACAGAGAGAGCAGAGCAGCAGAAGATCCGAGCTGAGAAAGACAAGGCGAGGCAGATCAGACTAGCGGTAAGTACATGAGAAATGGGCACTTACAATCTCCATCTCTAAATAGTTCAGTTTTCACTAGTTGTGGGAGCAGTGGTAGTTGGCATGTCATTGTAGTGCAGCAACGTGTGAGGAGTCATTTTAGTCATAGCTCATGACACTGTACTCACTCCAATAATGAGTATGTAGGAATAGTACTTTGACATTAATGCAGTTATGGATGAATTGACACATACAGGAGGAGAGGGAGCGTAAAGAGCAGGAGGACCTTCGCAAAAAACAGGATGACGATGCCAAGAAGAAGAAGGTCCTTACCATGGGGCCTAAGGTAATCCCTAGATTAAAAAGAAAAAAGAAAAAAAAGAAAAGCTGGTATTTTTCATTTAAAGCATAACGATGACTTATTATTCTTTGTAACAGGCTGACAACAAAAAAGGTGGCAAGAAACAGACGGAAAGGGAGAAGAAGAAGAAAATCCTGGCTGAGCGCAGGAAGCCCCTGAACATTGATCATCTGAACGAGGACAGACTCAAGTATAGTCCCATGACACACTGAACATATAAAGCTAAGTGCAAGTTTAATTCTTTGTCTTGCTTTAGGGAAAAGGCCAATGAACTGTGGAATTTGCTGATGGGACTTGAGTCAGAGAAGTTTGATCTCACAGACAAACTCAAGAGTCAGAAATATGATGTAAGAGGTTTGCACAACAGAGTACGATTTTCTTTATAAAACTCTTTTCTTTTTAAATGTTTTTGCAGATTAACCTGTTGTTGGCACGAGTCCATGACCACCAAAAGTAAATGAACAGACATCTTTAATTTAATGTATTCCCCCCCCCTTATTAATACATCTTTCTTGCTGTCTTCCAGCACCAAAGGTCGTGGTAAGGGCAAGATGAGCGGTCGTTTGAGGTGAAAAACTGGCATGTTGGAGAACGACACACGAACACTTGATTCTTGTCTTATGTAGTATTCCTCCACTTCAAAAGTCTGAATGTATGGTAAAAAGCTATTGATTCACTATAATCATTATTAATAATATTCAATAATCAAAGCAATAATAATAAAGTCAATGAGAAAAGCTGTGAAGTAGTGTGGTGATAAAACATCTATTTTCTAACATCTTTACTTTGAATTTTAGGTTAACACTTAATAAAAAGCAAAAGAGTCATTTCCTATTTGGGACATTTTCAAAGAGCATTATAAAAAAGGATTGAGGGATTTCCTTAAACAAAAAGACATCAATGTTTGTTGGTACCTTTATTTGAATTTACATTAAAACAACATTATCCAGCAAAGCTCTATTTAGTAATGAATAACAATGATTTAATAATTTTGTTCATAAAAATACAATGGTAAGGGGATTGACAGCCTATGTTTATTGTACATTAAAACTACATTATAATACAGAGGTGGACAGAAGTGCATTGTGATTTGCTCGGTGATACAGCATCTCGGTGGATTGACTGTGTATAGCATGTCCACGGCAAATGTTGTGAAGCCAGTTTATTGAGTCTCACCAAAGATGCGTTTCCCTGATCTCTGCAATCACCTGACTGGCTTTCTGCAATGCCTAAACGCAAGAAATAATGGACAGGCGATTAGCTGCTGTAGATGTATATATTACAAATATAACAGAGATTGCAATTTAGATTATATAAGATGGAAATTCATTCATATCACAGTACGTTATGAGTCCTTATTACATCAAAGCGGAACAAGAAAATATACTGAATGTGTAATAAAGGGCACATACCTTGAGCATGTCTGCGGCCTCACTGCGCCTCTGGGCCATATCCTCAGACTCTGTGAGCAGTTCATTGAGCAGAGTGGTTTTGTACAACTGTCCCACCAGTTCACTCTGCAGACAGTCCTTCACATGGTTCACCAGGAAGTGCATCACTGCCTTTGGGACACTGGAACCAAGGACAAGGGGCAATATCCTCAGTAATATTAAATCTTACTGTATGAATACAATATCAAGAGACACTCTTTACCTGTCCTGAATGTTTTTGCGAACGATAAGAAAGTATGACTTGATGAGACGCTCAATGACCTCACAGTCTCGCTGCTCGCGGGCAGACAGTTTTCTGGACACTGGAACAGGCTGCCAAAAAACACAGTATTCACTTCTGTGCCATTATATTTTTGTACTGTCCTGTGTACAGGTTTTGAACCTTTCAGAATATATTAATGACGTGGGAGGGCAGAAAATTACCACATCTAGCAGGTTGACAGCGTGGCTCTTCTGTGGTCCGGCAAGGAGAGGAGGGAAGGCCCCATCCTCTCTGTTCAACATCCCCCTCCAGCCGCCTGTCCCACGGTCACCCTGTTCACTCACTGAGCTGCTATGAGAGCTGCTTCCGGCTGCTGCCTGCACATGGGAAAGGAAAAGGCATTTCTATCTCAATGTAACACAGGGTGATTAGGTTTTCTTGAGTCTGTGCTTATTTCACATCGGAAAAGTTATGGGAAAAGTCAAAAGATGGAACAATTGAAGCCTAAAAAACATGGTGATAAACACATTTTGTGCACACTACACTTGTACACATGGGGACAAATCTGGTATGGTATTTGAAAGTTGATCAATCATGCCATCCAAGCTTTTCAATATCAGTGTTCATGCAATTTATGTCAATATGTAGCCTATTTTAATGAATCAGGCAGCCGCAGGCATTATGTGAAACAGGACAAACCTTGTAGGCCTCAGTTTCAGGAGGCTCATTGGGAGAGACAGACTGCCCACCAGGGTTTTTAAGAGACTACAAGAGACAACACCAGAGGATAGATGGTGGGACAGGACACTGGTATTTACTAAATGAGTGCAAAGATGACATTTGGAAAAGCTCCAAACAATGGTTGAATGACTAGACACAATGTGGAAAACATAAAACATCAGTCATTACCTTGTCTCTGGGCACAGCAGAAGGCAAGTCTCTCATTCTGTTACGTCTTTGTTCCTACAAAATAATGTAAACACATCACTACCAAAAAAGAAAAAGCATAAAAGAAAAGCTGCTTTTTTGGACTTTGCTTGTTACTCACTTCAATGTTGTTGTTCATGAGTCCACAGGCGTCAGCGAAGTCTGGATGTTTGGTGTTAATATACGCCAACTCAATGGCAACCAAGTTGTGAACCTAAACACAACACTGGTTAAACTAAACAATTCAAACAAAGTTGTAAATAGTGTGAATCTGTATTGCCAACCATTTCATTGGTGACGGGGAGTCTCTTTCTAAGGAGCGACGTCACCACCTCAACAATGGCATCGTGGAGCTTTGGAAACCTCAGTAACTCCTATAGAAACAAACATTAAGCTAGATACAACTTTTTTATTAGATGAAAAACTATTTAAAATATAATTTGCTGGGACCTGTGTGCTGTAGTTGCTGCAGTGCTGTATGATCCTTTGCATCTCCTCGTGCACCAGCTCCACACAGCGTAAACTGGGCTCCTCCAGGCGCTTGACCTGCCGCTTCACAAGCAGCTCAAAGGAAATCTCCGGCACAAACAAGGCAGGTCTTGGGCCCTGTAAAAACACGTTTAGATTTAAGTTCGCAGAAACATTTCGACAGAAGTCAAAGATGAACACTAACTGTTGCATTTCTGATTGCTGTAAGAACATCAATTGTGGTTAAACCACCCAGAGGATCCACTGACTCTAGTGTTCGACCAAATGTCTCATGGAAAATGTAACAGATTCTTGCTCCACCACATCTGAAACACATAAATGATCAAACACATAAATGTTAAGTCTAAAGCCTGAGGTAACTGCACCACTAGCACCACCATGAGGTACGTAGATAGTATTGCAGCTGCACAACTCACAGTTCAGTAGTTTCTATGTACTTGGCTGTGCCCTCTATGGTATGGCAGTACTCCGCAGCAAACTTAGTGATGAGCTGCAGCAGGGTGGAGCTCTGGTCTTCCACAGGTTCACCGTAGCTGTTTAGCAGGGACTGGTACTGGGCTGCCAACACATTGATTCTGGTCTTTAGCTCAGGGAGACAGTCTCTGATGTGGTGCATGAGTAACCTGTAGTTATGAAAACAATCTTGCACGTTCTTAATAAATCAAAGAATAGTTAATGTTGCAGCAGTGATTGTTCCCCACAGCACACCTGTTCAGCGTCCGAGCCAGGTATTTGGTCCCATTTCTGTTGGCGAGGGATGGGTACTTCTTTTGCAGAAAAGCATATTCATCACGGATTGAGTCAGCTACTGCCTTCTTTTGATTTATATCCAGTTGACTCCTAAAATACATACAAGTCAGACATACTGTTCTAAACTTTACAACAATTTACCAAGACTAAAACAACACAATGGAACCTGTTGACCACTCCAATAATACCAAGCTTGACAGGAATGACACGCCCCATCAACACATCCATAGCATCTGTCCCAGCATCCATCAAGTCCAGTTTTGTCACCACAGCTAACGTCCTCCTGCCTATAAATACAAACACAAGTAGTAAAATGGAGTTCTCCACCAGCGCAGTGATGCATAAATACACATTTACCATCTGGATCAACCTCACGGGCCACTTTCAAGGCCTCTGATGTTGCTATGTCTGTATTAGCAGCAGTCACTGCCAAAATAATAGAGTTTGGATTTACAATGTATTTAAAGATCAAATCTTTGATCTGAACCTCAATGTCTTTGGGCTGGTCTCCAACAGGAACCTATAAAACACAAATTGTAGATAAAGTAAAAAGCCTACAGATACGAATAATAGCTTCTTGTTGTACCTTGGTAATACCAGGGAGATCCACTAAGGTGAGGTTCAATACATGTGGTGAGAAGATTTTTAAGTGAATGGGATCGTCACTAATACCCTAAATAGTAAAATATTGTCAGTAATTATCCTGCAGAAATTAAAATATAGTATAGTATCGTTTGGTGACATCAAACGTTTTTCAATACCTTGTTAATACCGGATAGTCTTTCGGTTTCTGCTTCAATTTCATGTCTGATTTCTTCAAAGTTTGTATATATCTAAGAAAAAGCACACAGCAATATTTGACACAAAAAACAGATATCGCAACAAAATATTCCAAAATATTAACAAAAAATATATTCTGTGAGGAGCACATAAAGGTTTCTTTGTGTGTCCAGTTCAGGTCATGTGAAATTAAGCCTTAGAGGACATTTACCTCATGATGTTATAAATATTTTTAGCCACTGTGGGCTCTGTTGGATCGTGTTACACATAGCTCCTTGAGTCAAGTCAAGCCGCAGACACACAAATGTTTTTCTATCAATAATCAATACTAAACTCAATACAACACATACTGTATAACCAAGCGAGAGAGGCTTTCATTCATTGGCTGCATTATAAATGGAAAAGCTACAATCAGTACCTTATTCTTAGTGTGTAAAAATTTGCCCCATTCTTCCCCATCAATGCCTGTAAAAATGCATACAAAACAAATACAATTAGTTCATTAATATATATTGATGTAGCCTTTAAGACAGTTGCACTATAAACATCTCATTACACAACTGTCTCATGGGAGGTGTTTCTACGTTGGCCTTGGCAGGAAAAAAAACTCTGCAGAGATGCGCAGATGGGGAGTTTTGACCAAAAAGGAAAAATAATATAAATAATAATAAGCAAATAATATAAGCAAATGTATGGTGTGCACAGAATAATGCAAGGGAACAAACCACTTGTAACAAGGATTAGCAAAATAATGGGATCTGTGCATGAACTAGCTCAAAAATTAGACCTTTTAAAAGGCGTCCATTTTTCTTTGATTGAGTGGCTAAAGAGATGACAGGAGACACGAGTTACGTGAGGCAAAACTATATTGTAACTCCTTTTACACAAGTAAAAGAATCACAATGCGCAAATCAGGTTACCATTTTCCTCATTGGTTTTCCTCCGATCATCTGGGTCTATGTGGACCAGTTGAAGGATGAGCGGCCGACGTGTGACAATACCAGTGCCCCGGGGCAAGATGTCCCTTCCAACAAGGCTCTCCAAAACAGAGCTTTTTCCACTGCTCTGTGGAAAAAAGGTGCAACAAGGTATGAAAAAAGCACATAAGAAGATAGGAGTTCACTGCCAAATTCAAGTTCAAGGCTGTCTTCTCTGCTGCCAGCAAACAATTTACAAGTTATGCATTTATGATATGTGGACAAGACATTACTTATACCAGCACCTTGAATGTGTGCGTATTTTTTTGTTACAGATAAGTTAATCATTTATGGGGTATTACAAAAATAACTTTATTTATATAGCGCCTTTCACAGACATGGTCACAAAGCGCTTTACATGAGACAATTAGATTAGTTACACTTAAGGCCAATGGCAAACGCAACTAATTACAACTGCCATGTCCCATATTGTGAAGCCCTGAAATGCTTGCCAAAGGATCTGGAGCAGTCGCATCCCATTAGTCTGACAGTAATAGTAAACACATGTGCCACTTTAAACCCCTGTGATGACGGTAGTAGACGAATGTAGAAATGTAGATTGGATTTATTAATCACAAATTCTACCTTAATCAAACATTAACTACTGGCAGAATATCAATTAAAGGTTTCGTAGCCAAATCGAAAGCAATAGAAAGTTAGAATCCTCTGTGCAGATAAAGTCTTGTTAGTCTTGTTGGTTCACAATTAAAATGGGAGAATATCAAGCCACAATCTCAAAGCCTTTCCTTTTGTTAACCACCTACACAGAGCATCAACACTTACTTGCCTAGCTGACATTCTAGTAACATTGCTAGCTTGGTTTTGACAAGCCAACTACTAAACGTACGAGTTATTTCATGTACATCAGTGAAACTAAAAGCGAGACAAACTCAGAACGAATAGAAAGAACAGTAAGTTGGTGCAGGCTAAACTAGCCAAGTGACATTTCTCTCTCACCTGAGTTCCCACAACAACTATTTGTGGTAAATGGATAATATCTGCGCCGACTGTGTTAAAAACATCTTGTAGTTTGTTGATGACGGGGATGAGGGCCTCCATGAGCTAAAATAAAGTCAGTTAAAAGGACAACTCTTTCCCCGGAGGCTCACAGTACAAAGTCATTCAATGTGCTACCACGGCTAAAGCAAGCTGCGCACATTGACGCTCATCGTTGCATCATGGGAAATTGAGTATTACAGCGAGCCTGCGAACGGTTATGTAACGTCATTTTGTGTATTCGTTGACTACATTTCCTGTAATCTAGGCCCACGCCCTCGCAACAGTAACCAAGGTACGCAGCAAAATATTTTGCACCTACTCACTTTACTACTAACTAGAGTAAATTTGGGTATAATTTAAAACCAATGGAATTGTGAATTGGACAAGCATTTTATTAAAGACAACATCTTTGTAAAAGATGCACAGTAGAAGTAAAAGTGCAATAGAACATGTATTAATACAAATGGAAAATATTGCACACAATAACTTGAACAGCTCATAAATCACTACACTGCAAGTCAGGTTTGAGGTAGGCCTACCAAAAGATGTCTTGTGTTTTAGACACAATTACTTGAATACAGCGGTACAAGTGTTTACAATGTTACGTTGTTTTACATTCAACTATTATTACACCCATTGAATGTTGAGAATTTTGCCAATGAAAATACAATTTTAAGTTATGCATTTATGAAGATGTTTATACTGTAATTGAAATGTTACTTAACATTCAGACTTGTGACTTTGAAATATCTTATAGTTATGCAATGGATAATGTATTTGGTTTAGGGCATTAGTTCAAAATAAACATTATTTCTGAAAAAACAAACAAATGATTTCCTTTGTTAAACCAGTAAAACATTAAGCCAGTGATGACACTGCTCTTGGCAAATGCTGCTTTTGTTCTGACCCCTATTGTCATTGTCACAAAAACAGA
The DNA here is from genome assembly GCA_021464625.1 of Proterorhinus semilunaris. Taxonomy (NCBI): domain Eukaryota; kingdom Metazoa; phylum Chordata; class Actinopteri; order Gobiiformes; family Gobiidae; genus Proterorhinus; species Proterorhinus semilunaris. The sequence continues at coordinate 20,475,989 of CM038356.1, read as the reverse complement.
ACACGAAAGGGAAAAAAACAACAACTCAATCTATAAGTGAGAACATGTAGCCTACTGGAAAGCAAAATATGAAATATTGTCAAATGTCAATATATGTACATTTACTTTTTGTTCTATATTAATTGGAACTCACAGTAACTTTCAGACCCATAACAATAGCTTGTAGTTTAATGGGTTTTGTAAACTAATATTTACATCTACCAAGTTGTCAAAAAAATAAAAACATCCCAAAACAAACTATCAGATTATTATTTTCTTAAGGCAATCTAATAACAGAATTATTGTTACGTATCATATCATGATGAAGTACAGTCTGTATAAGTGGTTACCATATTCCCTCTGCGCTCTGTCACTGTTCTACAATGCTGTTTGGATGTTCCATGAAACCTGTTTTCATTTTGCTTATTATGTCTTTCAAATGTGAACATCCTCTCCATGTCATCAAACACATCATCAAAAATATCGCCTCCAAAACCTCCTTGAAAATGTCTCTTGTGCTTGTGGTGACTCTCTTTATGAAAGCGGGAGTGTTCATTAAAATGTCTTTTGTGACGTGCATGTCTATTCTGGCTGTAGATATCAAAGTCTTTGAACATGTCATCAAAGCTGAAACTGAAAGGTTGCTGAGAGTTTGGTCTATGTCGGCTTTGAGACCCTCCAGAGAAGTATGTAGAGCCAAACTGGTCGTATTCTCTTCTTTTGGAACCATCTGATAAAGTTTCATAAGCTGGACAAAGAAAGAAACGTGTCAATATACCGTAATAATTAGTTTGACCAAAAATACACTACATACTGTACCTTCTGCGATGTCCCTAAATTTCCCCTCAGCATCTGGGCTCTTGTTTTTATCCGGGTGATATTTCATTGCGAGCTTATGGAAAGCCTTTTTTATCTGTCTCTCAGTGGCATCTTTTGGCACGCCCAGTATATCATAGTATTCCTTCTTAGCGAGTATCAGCTCAGTTATCATGAGGATCCACACGGCAAAAGTCACTGCCGACTGTGCAGTTGCCATCGTCTTTCCTGCACCACAGAGAGAAATAAAACATTAGACTTTTCTTTTAAAATGGTGTTAATGATAATACGATACTAGGTAGTATATATTAGGTAATCATGTATCACATTAATGATAAGATAAAATATTCTACGCTTAAGTTTTAGGTTTGATGATGAGGAACGATATTATCTAAAAGCATATTTCTATTTTTTTCTTCGTATGAATGGTTAGCATGTTACAAGTTAGTTGCGTTACAAAGCAGCGCTGGCTAACAAACGATCGCACGAGTAAAGAGGTATAATCACCCACCTTTAAAGAGCACCCCCTCTTCCGATTATATCTTTAATGCAAAACAGCAAAGATTATTGACGTTTAGAGTAATGTGTCGGGATAAAAGTCATCCAAAAAGTGCTGAAAACACAGCATCGTTGGTACTTCTTCTTCGGGCATTCTGTGGTACAGAAGAGCAGTTCAAACTATTGTATCCCGCCCCCTTGCGGACAAAATCAATACACATTCTTCTAGGTTAGTGAGCGGGTTCACAAACATCTAACATAAAACTTTGTAGAGGTAAATAATAAACTATAACAACTTTAAGACTAGAAAAAAATAAGGGCACGCGGCAAAATAGATTTAGATAAAATATAGTAAAATGACAGTTTAACACAGAACAAAAGCGTGAATGGATTTACAGAAACCCCGTTTGTGTATCCTACAGTTGTATTTCCTACTAGTGAGACCTATTTTCATTCAAGTAATGATGTTGTTGCCTTTTATGACTGCATTTATCTGGAGTTCATATCCTCCATCCTCTGATGACCCATTTTTCTGGGAATTATGTTAAACCAATCAGACCCCTCCAGTGAGAGGCACGCGTTAAACAGCCAATGACAGCGCGCACCGAGGACACGTGGTCATTGTTTTTCCTTTACTTATTTTGGATATACACGTTCAGGTCGAGGGGGGGGCAATGCGCCTTGTTTTGCCATTGTGAATGTAATCTAGTGGAAGTTCAAGACACCAGGCCATTATTTGAGCCCTTTAGAAGATGCCTGCTTACCAAAAGGTATGTGTTTCGTTCTTAATTTAAGTCCTAGCGCAAGCGGTTAGCTTCGCAGTATTAGCCAAGCTAACGTCAAGTAAATATACATGGACAGAAGAAAAGTTTGAGACTTAAAATATGGTAATTAAAGTCATCCCACGTAGAAGCAAACACTTAATATCCAGACACCTTTATGACCATTATCAGTGTCCCGTTATTTCTTGCTTCCCATTCTTGTGTATGTGCCTGTGTTCCGGTTCTTGCCGTGACCATGTGACGATGTGATGTTTACATTTTGCGCGAGGTCGGCACATGGATATTTCATCAAATATCGTAGAAGCTGTGCGCCACCATGGCTGTTGTGGACCTGCTGTCTCCCCCTGAAGTCGACAGGAACAGGAAAGGATTGCTACGAAAATTGTGTGTAATGTTCATGATAACTGTACTGACATTGAGATAAAAGGTAAAAAAGGCTTCAGTCTTACCATATGAGTGCGTTGGCATCTTTTACACTACACGCAAAGAATAATAATTAAAAGAATAATCACTCTCTTAAACAGTCTTAGCCTGGTTTTACCATACCCTCGTACTTAAAATTCGGTCAAATGGGTGCATAGGCCGGGGGGGCGACGGTGGCGCAGATGGTAGAGCGGGTCGGCTCATGATCGGAAGGTCGGGGGTTCGAATCCCGCCTCCTGAAGGTGCACATTGTCGTTGTGTCCTTGGGCAAGACACTTCACCCTCCTTGCCTCCAGTGTCTGCGTACACTGGTGTATGAATGAGAGTGTGAATGGGCCCCCTATGAGAGACCAACAGGCCCGTTTGGAACCGTTTGGAACCATGAGGCCGTCCTCCCGTGGACCCACCACCTGCAGGAGGAGCCATAGGGGCATGGTGCTATGTGACTTGGGCAGCTCCAACAGCTGCCCCCACGACCCGGCAACGGACAAGTGGGAGAAAATGGATGGATGGATGGATGGATGGGTGCATAGGCCACCATGTTGATTAGAGTTTATGCTATTTTGAGGCTTTTAGATCGTAAAATCTCTACCGACAGCCACATATATGCATTAACAGGATGAGGAAAGGACGCAGCCACGTCGTACAATTAATAACATCCCACGTCAATTGGTGACTCTCACATTTTGACATGGAATGGCATGGCTTACTGTGATGGGTACAGAATATCTGATAAATACAAGCATTAAGACAATTCATGGTGTGGCGCTGTAGAGTAGGGGTTAGCGCAGGTGGAACACGTGGAGGGAGTTAAAAGAGTAATTCTTTTATTATTCTTTGCGTGAAGTGTAAAAGACACTAACGCACTCATATGGTAAGACTGAAGCCTTTATTACCTTTATCTCAATGTCAGTACAGTTATCATGAACATCACACACAATTTTCGTAGCAATCCTTTCCTGTTCCTGTCGACTTCAGGGGGAGACAGCAGGTCCACAACAGCCATGGTGGCGCACAGCTTCTACGATATTTGATGAAATCCATCTGCCGAGCTCGCGCAAAATGTTAACGTCACATCGTCACATGGTCACGGCGTGATCCAGAAAACCTTTTTTCTCCCATTCATGTTGTGGTTATTTATTGTTTGTTTTTATTTTCTATCATCAGGTTTTTTTTTTTACTCGGGTCAACCTAACAATGATTTGGATGGGATAAACACCATTTGAGAGAATGAGTCGTAGGTTGGTGCTACACACTTGGCTGAAATGGAATAGAGGATTATTTTTGTGGCATGTTCATGCTTACTCGTGTGGACTATCATCTCTGTCTGGAACCTCTCACTACAGGGTCTATGTTCAACACTCTGGCGGTCAGAAAGTTGGCTTTCTCTATCAACGACGGCTTTACCATCACACGAGGATCAAAACACAAAAAGAATGGATCTTTAGAGCTATTCAGACCAAACAGCGACTACTCCACACCAGTACATTACATTTAAATACTTCCACTTCCCGCTGGTTCACTGGTCTCAACATGTCAAGAGTCAAGAACACATTAGGGACAGTTTCTAAAGCAGTCAGTGGGAGCCACACAGAACTACTCTCCAAAATATCCAGATTAAAACCAAAAGCATCAAAAACTGGAAAGAGTTCTGAGGCAATTGTGGAGAAAGTTCAAGAAGCACAAGCGAGTGGTCCAAAAGAAGCTTCTTGTTCAACTGGAGAGACCACAGTCAAACCAGTGATGAATTCATCCATCACCTCTGCTGCTACATCTGAAAACGTCAAAACCTCCACACAATCGTATGATGCTTCACCAGTTTCCAGTGCTGCATCTTTGTCATTGCGATTTCAAGAACCTAATGAGATCCCAAGACGAAAACATGTGATCATAGCTGCCAAAAATGGCTCTGCCAAAAATATAGGGGACCCAGAATCTTCAGTGGGAGATACTCAAAACAAAAATGTAACCTCTAGTCAATCCACTCCACTTTTCCATCCAAGTACGTTTTCAGTCAGTCTGGATGAAACTTACAACTACCTTTCTCATCATATCAACTCATACTTTGGAAGCAAAATAAAAGCAGTAGAAAAACGGACAGATAGTAGTACTGAAAATACCACAACTGTTTCAGCTGTAGATAAAAAAGATGAGGCCGCTCCAGTGCAGCCAACCCCTTCCAAAAAGGGTATTGGGCAGTATTTGTCATACTCTGCTCCAAGTGTACAAGCCTTCGTGGGCAGCTACATAGCCCCTCTGGTCCCCCGGTTTAGGGCCTCAGAATCCAAAAGTCCTATAGGAGAGAAGACCCCTGATGAGACAACAGCTAAACAGGTTGTTTCTACAATCAGTCAAGAACAGAAAGCAGCAGATGAGAAAACCAAGAAACTTCTGCTTCAAAGAGAAAAGGTTTGTGGCACCTTTTTTAATTTTGCTTTTTTAATATTGCACTGACTAACTAAAACCAACTAACTATGGTACTGACTAACTGTACAATAGAAGCATGAACAGTTTTTATAGCTAAGAGAAACATTATCCACCTCAAATACTTGTCATTCTGAATATGAAGCAGGCTGCTGTCTGCCCTCTCATCAGTACTGTTACTCTATACATGTATTGCCTTCTAGGAATCTAGTTTTTAAATAGTCTGCCTACAACCTTATGGGGACACGTAGCTTGAACCACCAGAGGTGTTTATAATATTTAAATTACAAATACATTATATTTGTCAAATTTGATGTACACTATCAGTTTAAGAATTTATCATTAACATACTTATTTAATTTAAACAATGTATAATGATGATATTGTATATTCTACTAATACTTAATTCTATCCTCTTCTCATTATAACGAATCCCAGATCATAGCCAGAGTGAGTGTTGATAATCGGACCCGCGCTCTAGTGCAAGCTCTTCATAGGGCTTCAGATGTGCGGGTTTATATCAACAGGGTGGAAGATCTCAGCTACCACCTCCTTGAGTTTCCAGAGACACGTGGGGTCGCGGTCAAGGTGAGCTTCCCAAAATGGCCTAGACAAGTTTTATTTATTGAATTTTATTTCTTATTTTTTTCTTTTTCTTTGTCAGCAATGTACCCACTCGGGATGCTCACTATACTGAAAACTATGGCACTTTTGTCTCACATCAGGAGCATCATAGTGTTCAGTGTATTAGATGTTAATGCTCCTCTGGACTGTATTTCTTTCTGTTAGTTAAATGTCAAGTCTGTCAGTTCTTGAGCCAAAGGCCACAGACATGCTGCTGTCTGTTCAGTTTCAAAGTCAGACACCTACACGCTGTCTGGTGTCTACATACCATTTATTTATGTTTCTGCCTTATCTGTATTGGCGTGAAAGCCTTATTCAGTGTGCTTCTATTTTAAACAAAGGCCACATGCATGTTGTACCTGTTGTGAAACGCTAAACACTGTTTACACTTCACATACACATGGAGAATATGCCTCACTTGCTGCTACTTGACTGTGAATGTACAAGATATGGAAGTTATATGGTTGATTTGCTTATCCTATTTTTGTTCTAATACCAACTGTGAATGTCTTTTAATTATTATTATTTTTTGTTCTGTTCAGCTGCACAGTCTCGTTCTGCTATTGACACTTCAGAGCAGTGTATAGTTATGTGATCATTTAAAATGTGAGGGTTTTGGCTTATTTTTTGTTCGTTTTTCTTTTTTTGATTCCAGGAGAGAGTGATCCCTTGTCTGCTTCGTCTTAAACAGGCCAGGGATCCAGGCCTGTGCTCTGCAGTCAGAGAAGCCCTTGCTTTGGTGGGATATCATAAACCTGTTAAAGGCCGTGGGATAAGGATCCTGTCCATCGATGGAGGAGGTCTAAGGTACTTCTCTAACTCCAGAGATAAATCGGCCTCAACTTTGTATTTCTGAGAGAGTTTAGTTACTTTTGTGGATAAAATGTAGGGTCTAACAATAGTATCCATTTGATTTCAGAGGACTAGTTGCACTTCAAACTTTGTCAAAGCTGGAAACTCTGACTGGCAAACCCATACACAAACTCTTTGACTATATATGTGGTGTCAGCACAGGTACGTTGCCCTCTCACATTACACAAAATACATTATATTTATAGCCAAGTACTTGGAAGTGTAAAAGTATTATTTATAATGTGTGTCAATGTGGATTACGTCTTGACCCACTTTACTTGCACTCTTCTCTTAACCTTAATTCTCCATACAGTCCTGCCACACTGCCTTTACTGTACAGCCCATTTTAACAAGAGTTTTTATTAGATTGAAAATATGCAAATATATTTCGATAGTTTGAACCCCCACAAGATGGCAGTGTGAACCAAATACAATGTTTGTTTCTACATCTGCATAATTCTACAAAAAAGTACTTCTTATTAAGAGTTAATCTCTTCCAAAAGCAGTTTCTTTTTTGTTTTCACTTTGTCAGTGCTTCAAAAACTTTGTGAATATCTATTACTTTTTCAGAGCATAACGCCATACAGTATTTGCTTGTTTGTGTAAAAGCTTGTTCAATTTGTCATTTTCTGCAGGCGCCATTCTTGGATTTTTATTAGGGGTTCTCCAAATTCCTCTGAGTGAGTGTGACGACCTTTACCGGAAGCTGGGCTCGGACATTTTCAAGCAAAATGTAATTGTTGGCACAGTGAAGATGGGATGGAGCCACGCTTTCTATGACAGCGAGGTCTGGGAGAATCTGCTCAAGTAGGTTTGACTGACAAGTATTACATTATTTATTAGGCTTGGACTACTGTTACATGACAGATAATATGGCATTTACTTTATTGAGTTATTACTGTATATGGCAAATAAAGGGTTCACTCTATAATAATAGAGTGAAATTACTGTTGGTGCCTTACTGTTTCTCATCTTACAAATTAAGATGCAAGAAGCTCGAGTCTGTAGATAAATGCTCTGCTCACTCTTGAAATCTTAAAATGTTCTAAGCTAATTATATTTTGTAATAATCGGTGAAGTTTGGATATAATCTATTACTAGAACAAACTCACTTTAAGCGCTCATGGAACAGTAATCTGGATTCTCACTAGAGTTTAAAAATGTGTCCTTTTGTTGACTGAAAATATCCTAATAAGAAAACAAAATGAATCATACCATATATTGTTTACATTTTTGCCCTTCACTGCGGACCATACGTTTATCTTCCATTACTGATATGCAAAAGGTTAAACGTACGACGTAAGACCAGGAAAGCAGAAAAGGACGTGACATTTCTGTGTTTGCGCTCCGCAGAGAGAAAATGGGCTCTAACCTCCTGGTCGAGACGGCGAGAAACCCCCAATGCCCCAAGGTGAGCTTTAGAAGATGGGCTGACTCACTCCTGTCTCATGCCGTGTTATTTTTCCCCTTTTTTTTTTCCTGTGGACTGCCGGCTCATTAACAGGGAAGTCACATCTAATGCTTCAGTTATCAGTCTTACTCCGGTCTTCGCTTCCCTGTGAGACTGGGGAGGAGCGTTATTGATGTAAAGAACCTGACATTGTGCCAGGTTGATTCCTAAGATGCCAAGAAAAATTTGGTGAATTGTAGAAGGAATCTGAAAGTTGTGCACGCTTGACTTGGTACATCAAAGTGTTCTACTCAAAAGGGGAAAGAAAAAAAAAAAGTTCTATCAATTGAACAAAGTGTGTGTGTGTGTGGTCCAACAGTCCACAGCATATTGATCCAGTAGTGGAGCATCCTAGTGCTCTTTCGCAAACCAAAGTTGAACAGTTTATGAGGAACACACAACATCATGTGTGGAGGACAAATGGAACAGCACATTAACATCAAAACCCTATGGTCATTTTGAAGTATAGAGCAGGGAAAAAACATGGTGTGGGGTTGTTTTGTTGCCCCAGAGCCTGGACAACGTGAATTAATTCACAAGTTTATCAAGATATTTTGCAAAAAAACCCTGAGACATTCACAACATGCATGGAATAAATAAGTGAACCCCTATATTAAATAGGTGGCTGACTCTTCCTTTGCCGTAGTAACTGCTTTTCTGTTGTTGCAGATTAGACGCTCACAACGATCAGGATGAATCTTGGACCATTCCTCTTTACAAAACTGCTGCAGTTCAGTCAGATTCAGGGGGTTCACTTACGTATCCCACGCTCTCCTGTGAATGTTTACATGTTATTGCTAATAAAAAATATGCTAAAATGTAAATGTTTGGGTGGTATTAGTTCAGGCAGACACTGTTTAATCATTCCTGTGATTTTGATGAAGATCAGACCACATTTAGTGACCAATTTAGGCAGAAATGTGAGAAATTCCAAAAGCTTCAGATAATTTTTCAGGCCACTGTATCTCACAAGATATAGCCACAAGTTTGCCCCAATGTCTTAAGATTTTTGTTTGCATTTTCTGTAGATGGCAGCAGTGAGCACCATTGTGAACAGGGGCACTCCACTGAAGGCCTATGTGTTCAGGAACTACAACCTGCTGCCGGGGGTGCGTGCTCATTACCTGGGGGGCTGCCAGCACCAGCTCTGGCAGGCCATCCGCGCCACATCCGCTGCCCCGGGATACTTTCAGGAGTTCACTTTGGGCAACGACCTGCACCAGGTCAGTCCAATTTAACTCAAAACGACAACCAGCAGCCATGTGATTGTGACATTTTAAACATTTCTTTAGCTTTTAAATCACTTTGCCTTGGTGTGTGAGTTTCAGGTTTAGTCAGTAACACTCTCAATGTCCTTTTCTTCTTGACAGGCGTAGGACAAAAGCAAATTGTCTCCTAAAAGTATAAAAGAAAGAAAAGAAAACATAGGCAAAAACAAGGATTTCAGAGTCAAGGCTTGAATTGTAATGACGTGACTACCGATATGTTCAAACCCCTTCTCTGTTACAACTTGTTAGAATAAACAATCTTATCAGTTTGAGACCAATTAGTATATTTCTTGCTCTTCTCCAATTATTGTAGCTGCTGTTGCTTGAACAGTGCTCCTCTTCGTTGTTCCACATAGTTAAATAGAGAATTTGGTCTGAAAGTGTTCTTTGTTTAACAAGCTTTCTGTACCCTCTTAGCTCGATAATAAATTCAACTTTAGCGGCGTGGATGGAAGTACCTTGTAAAGTTTGTACAGGAGGGCTTAACTTTGAAGGATTTTGTGGAGCTTAATGAACAAAATTTCTCTGCATAGCAAACATCTCTGACTCAATTTCCTTTCCCCGTGCACATTTCCAGTTAGTTATTTTCTGACAGATGAGTGAGGGCTCCATGGTGATGAGGCACACTTAAATGCAACTCTACTCAACAGGTATGCATTAGCCAGCACTAATAAAAGACTGCTGGTCCAATTCTACCATTTTCTTCTGTGCCAAGAGTTAATGGCATAGTCTGCAGAACTTAAAACACACAGATAAAAAAAAAAGAGTCAGTTTTCAGTAGTGGAAATGTGCCGCAATGCCTGAATGAATCTACCATTTTGAGAACAAAGACACTGGAGATAAAACTCTATGTACTTGAAAGTTTGGTTTGTAATGAAAAGGACATTCAACCATAAGTCAAGTCCATCATAAGTTGTCCATACGATTTGCATGCCTACGCACTATAGAGGGTTTGCAATGTCATTATTTTCATTCTAAACAGAACTCTCAACATTATGAAATACTGTGACATTAGGAGCTTGGCCCTTTTTAGCCAGGCATACACATTTTGAAATCAAAAATTTTGGTTTTGATCAGATGTGGTGGATAATAGAGCACAAAGCTTCATTACGTTTGAGTGTTCTGTTGTTGCCCGTCATCGACCCCATCACATCATTATGTCAATAGCTCCTTGAATTGACATTCACTGCACAGATGTCTTCAAAACACTCCACTCCACACATCATTGAGCATGTGTTTGCATCAAAGGCATCGTCCCATGCTGGCTCGTACCCGCTCCCTTAATTGGGAGCTGTGTTGGATTTGTAGGTGAGTGGGAAGAGCAGGGGGGACAATGAAAGAGACTGGCTGATGAAAACCCACCTGTGGACGGGGCCAGATTTCTCAAGCTTATGGTCTTCCTACCGAACTCTGAAGTGAATAAATTAACCTGATCTGCTCATGAAAAAAGCTGCTACATCTGCCTCGTTATAAAAACACAAGACAGACAGCCTCATTATGGAAGTGCTATCTCTAACTGTGTGTGGTATCTGCCAGCTGAAGCCTCACACTGTGAGAAGATGAGGCGACATTAGTTCTTTAATATGTGCACAAATGTGACAGAAATTAAATGATAGCTGTAGAAAATAGCTGTATGTAAGATTTTCTCTTATAATTTCAGAAACATTATCAAACTGTGCCTCAGACAGCAAGTAAACAGGCCAATGTTAAAACAATAATAATAATACATTTTATTTGTTTGGCGCCTTTTGACGCTCTCAAAGTCGCTTTACATCAAAGACACACATTAAAAGTACAATGTACAAACATTAAAGAACAATAAGCAAGATGATGTAAAGTTAAGGCAAATAAAGTATCCAGGAAAACATAATGTACAAATAAGTGTCGGCAGCAGGTAGTGACGATGGGTGTCCCCTGTCCTTAGACTTTCCAACACGGTGTGGAAAAACTCAAAAACCCAGTGGGAGAAAAAAGAAACCTCGGGGAGAACCACAGAAGGAGAGGTCCACTCCAATGGACGGACAGGCTATAGATAGACCCAGGGCGAATGGGCCCCTCAGTAGACAGGCCAAGACCGCAGAACGTCCAGTCCTTGTTGGAGCTTCAGGTCTTCTTGTCCAAACCCTGTAGGCTCCTCTGTTCCTCCGTGGACAGGGCTGAAGATTGCGACACCAACCACACACCGTTTGAAACAGGGACAAAGGGACACCATGTGAATAGTGATGAACAGAAAAATAAATATTGTTCCATAATTAAGTATGCAGTAAGAATTAAAACGGATACATGTAAAAGATGTATCTGTTATGGTCATAGAAGGCCTGTTGATCTGATCATAAGCTACAGAACGATTTGAGCCTAGCCTCTTAAATGTGGACACTGTGGAGCTTGATTGCCACAGCTCTACTTCCTACTGTGACCCGTAGTCTCACTACGGGTCACCAGTAGCCCGGCTTTTTCAGAGCCCAGTGCACTGTTTGGCTGATATGGCACTATTGGAGATATAGGGAGATAAATTGGAGCCATAAGTGCAGAGGAGACTTTTATATTTAATTCTAAACTCAACAGGAGGCCAGTGGAGAGCACAGGAGTAATGCGCTCTTGCAGCCTCATTTTGAACCAGTTGAAAGCTTTTTAGAGCGCTGTTACGACATGCTCTTAAGCTCACCCACTGAATCATAAACCCAATGCATATGTTCCAGTTCTAGATCAATATGCAATAAATGTAAATATATGAGGCTAAGGCATAACATGCCATTAGTTTTGCCATTACCCTGTATTTATTTATTTTCCCACCAGTGTGGGCATTCAAAATACGCTTTGATACGCTTTTTTTTTTCTATTTATATTATACTATTAGCTTCTCCAGTGTCAGGCCTTTTTGTTTTCCTTATGTGTCTCCTTAAATATGTGTTTAGTTGGAACACAATAGAAATCTGACTGTATTGTTTGATGACAAATACCTTCTTTGTTTGTGCGTCTTTTATTTGGATGCATAAAGCAGTGAGCGCCAAATGCCACCCGGTCCGATGACCTCATATTCTGGGCCTCACCGCACTCGACAGGTCACGAGTATAACATGCTGTTTGTGTGATGTCAGGATTCTCCAGAGTCATTTCGCTCTTTTCCACTGACGCCCACTGGATTTTCCACTTAATACAAGTTTCAGACAATCACCCTTTTGTACAGGGGGCTCCAGCGCCAATTTGCTGTGCATTGAGCGAATGCTGAAGTATTTAGAACACAGAATTTCAGGATTGTGGTTTGACTGAAAATGCCTGAGCTTTAAGGCTAAATTGTATGGCATCACCAATTTACTACTTGACTGACTTGAAAAGAGAATAATACAGAGCTGTGCGAGATGTGGTTACGTTTTGAGACACTGGGGGAAAAAAATAACAATGTTAATGTATATACATGGAGCAAAATTATACCTCTAAAGCAAACTAATAATGCCCTGCTCTACTGCCAAGCGAGGTTTACTTTATCATTTTAAACAGACTTTTACTGAAATGAAATGAGCAAATCCAAGTTTATAATTTAACTTGCTTTTGTAATTCTTTGCATCCAAACATCCACAGAGTATTTCCTTGCAGCTTTTATAGTAATTACATTTTTTATGTAGTATAACTGAACTGTCAGTGGTTTTTAATAACTCTCACCTGTAAATGTCCTGATGTGAATGATGGGACACGTTCAGACGAAACGTTTTTGGTCACGTTGCTATGGCGCCTCCTGAAGCGACGGAGAGGAATTGGGGAATGCTTTGTGACTATCTTTGCCAAAGTTTGATGAAAGACACGAAATCCATCCGTCTCTCTGTCTGTCGCCCTCCGTGTGAGGTCTGAGAGCCCATCACCTTAGACACACAGACCAGATTCAAGTCGCTCAGTATGGCACAATATGGACGCTGTTCTTGCAGTTTAAACTGGATAAACGATGTGTGACCAAGTGTCTATTATCTCTATACTCCCTCGCTTCCTCATACGGGCCCATATTGTGCAAAACGTCAGCTTTTAACCATTTCCTTTCTCAATGTTTGGGGAATCCTACATTCACTCAAGAGTTGATAATGCTTGCCCCCAACTACTGATGTCATGAGGCTCCTGTGAGTTTTTATATTTCAGACCCCTTTACTGGGCCTGGTCGGATAATTTTGCTTGCATTTGAAGTTTGTCTATTTTTTCCTTTATGCTTGTGTCGGGCAAGTACTGTACAGGTGTGAGCTGAGGTACTCGATATGTATATTACTATACGTATATATTAAGTATTCAATATCATAAACGTTCCAAAAGGGAGATCTAAAGATTGCAGAAATGCATGTGGAAGCTAACATTAATGGCATAAGCAATAATGCTTTAGTCAACTATTTATGCTCTGACCACTGATCCCAAAAGATTTCTGGAAAGCTGATTGACTTTTTGCATTGATTAGTTCATTTTGTCCAGCTCATCCTTTATTGCGCACAAGGGGCTTAAAGCAAGCTCTCTGCTTTAGAGTGACCCAAGTCGATGACAAAGATTTAATGCAATGTAGCTTTAACATCTTTGACAAAGCTGACAGTCTGACCCTTAGAAGCATGCAGTTTTTTCCACCCCAAAATGCTGCAATCACAAACGACTGTGCTGCATAACTTTGTATTTAACCTAAGCATAACCTTTTGCATTTCTTGTCAAAATCTCGAAAGATGCGCTTCATTATTTTTTACACGCTGTATAATTGCGCTTTATGGGTTCTTTGTTAAAGGGCAGATAGACTCGACCTTAGCATTAACAGCTTCCTCTTGTCTCCTGTCTCCTCCTGTGGTTACCCCTTGGAGCTTGGCCTTGGGGCAGATGCTGGATGTGGCGTGGACTCTTCTAGCCCCTGCCTCCTCCTCCCTGACAAACTGTGTTTTTTTTAGTCCCTGGAGGATAATCACTCAACTTCAGGCGCTTGTTGTGACCAAGGCTCTGCATCAACTGCTACATGCTCTGTCTTGATTGGGCTGTGGCTAGACTCGTTTGGGGATTAGGCCTGTCCACTTACTGCACTGTGTAAGAGGCTGACTTTCTGTCTCTCCTTATAACCCCCTTGTCCTTCCAGAGGGAACACTGCAAATGAGCAGGCATCTCACTACAGTGGGTGCCGGTTGAAACACCTTTCAATAAATCCTACCGTATTGATAGGCATGTGAGCATCCCGTCACTTATCCCTCACGCGCAGAAGAAAATTTGCTCTAAATTGGTCTTTGGATTATGACGGACAGCCAAATTATGGTTTTGTCAAATATTTACATGGAGCTTAAAGGAAGGTAGATGCAAACTGGGGAATTTGAATCCATTTATAATGCTAAATTAACTTGTCATGAGTGTAATTTCTGTATTGGACCAGCTGGGATGATTCATTGTTGCAATACTGTCTGAGGACTTGTGGCCATGTATTCATAAAAATGTGTGGGAAGAGCGTAGTGTGTGCCGTACATCTTCATTTGGTCCCTGCCTTGAGGCTAAGGCTGCAGTCACACAGATGGGCCCCACCTCTATTGACAGCCTGAACTTCAACATGACCTTTTGGGCTATAGAAGCTGCAAAGGAAACTGGTCATTCTCATGAAGAAAGCATGCCATGGCGACAACCTTTGCCCTTGACCTGTCGACCTTTAGGACTGTTATAAAATATATGATAAGGTCGTTGCTGACAGTAGTGGCTCTTATGTTGTTGGATGCATAGCAATTAGTTTAATTATGAGAAAGTGATAATTAGCACTTTCATTAAGTACTTTTTTAATGCTTCAGATGCTTTCATTTATTTGTTGTTATGCACATAATCGTAGGAAGATGTGTGGACATGTTTGAATGGCCTATATGTCATGCAAAATTAACTTTGAGCTTTAACCATGTGTTGTGATATTCACAGGCCATACCACCTTTTGCTCTGCCCGATCCCGTTAGATCTCGGAAGCTAAGCAGAGAAGGGCCTGGTTGGTACTTGGATGGAAGATTGTTTGGGGACGCCAGGAAGCCTGGGTCAATGTAGTCTGTGTGTGAGTGAGTGGTTGGTGGTGATCGGAGGGGCCGATAGCGCAGATTGGCAGCCTCAAATAATACGAATAATGCGTCCGGAAAAGCACTACGTATGTAAGACTAATGAATTATTATTATTATTATATTGTCATAAATTACTGGTTGTTTCCCTTTTCCCCCATCACACACTCTGGTATACAATTAGTTTGGAAGCTGAGACTGAAAGTCCGCTTTTACTTCAGAAATAGGTTATGCTTTTCTTTTAATGCAAAAAAGAAACTAGTAGCAGCAACATTTTTACCGATTTTGGATTAAGGTGACCTTATTTATATGACTGCCCCAACTCAAGTATTGAAACTGCTCGACTCCGTCCACCATGCCTCTTTGCGGTTTATCACTAATTGTAAGCCTCGCACACACGTGAACTGCACACGCGTGTGGGCTGGCCAGCACTGGAAACTCGTAGACTCACTCACTGGTTTATGCTCATTTATAAGGGTATTCTGCGTCTGCTCCCACCATATCTCTGTGAATTTATTCAACCAAGAGCGGCTGGACAGTATTCTTTACATTCTCAATAATCACTGCTACCGTCTGTACCAAGTGTTCACATAGAATCTGGTAAGGTGGCATTTCAGTATTCTGCCCCCACAATGTTATACTTTACAAAACTACTGGAAATCAATGGAACTGGTTCCAATAGGACAGTTTAAACTATTGCTCAAATGTTTGGAAATTAAAACTATGGTTTGTAAATGTTTTAAATAGTTTATGAAATAAATGCTTGAAATCTGTCCTGTATTCTAAATTGTATTGACTTGTGCCGCTGTCTTGGCCAGGACTCCCTTGAAAAAGAGATTAGTAAAAAATGTGACTTTCAATATGAAACTATTCCTCTTTCACTGCAGTGGTAGAAGTAGCACTGCACCTTCGGATGGCGTTTGTATCACTACATTTTATTGTCTTGTAGTTATAGGAGTATTTTTTGACACATACATTACTAAAATATGGCCATGGACCTTACTGTGAACTTGGAAATGTTTTTGCTAGGTTGATTTAAAGAAAGAAAAAGAAAAATCTACCGACTACAGACTACCAAGCTGCAAATGAATGCTTTTTTTTTTTACTCTCAACTCGTGTAACGCTGATCATGTTCAAAGCCCCCACCGCTCTTTTTGTTTTAATATATAAATATTTATATTGTATTGTATTAAATTGCTGCGTCCATGTAATTATCTGTAGATCAGTAGATTGATTTAAGATTTACTGCAGTTGAAAATTTAGGATCAGCATTTGATAAACTGCTCACAAATATTGTATTGTTTTGACATCCTTAGCCAGACTTGCGTGACATATTATGCACTGCTCTCCTAATGAATCATTTGAAAGACATGAGCCTCATTGGCTCAACAGTCTTAATAAATGATGACAGAGCTTGGTGCTGCCACATAGTCAATGAACCTCAAGACTTATGCTAAGTGGAATGGTTGGGTGAACGTCACTTTATATAGAGCTACACTGCACCTAGTCATGATAATTTCATACGACACCAGACCGTTTAACCTAGCATCCGCATTGGTTGGTTGGCCGGAGGCATGAGCGGAATGAAGATGATGAAGTTTGCTGTCCTTGCTAATGGGAGCTGACATACAGTGGCGCGTGAAAGGACTTTTAGTGATCCCGACGATAGCAGCTCTTTCTTATTCAAATCAACGTCCCCCTAAAGACTGCCGCAATATAGATAAACCCTTAAAGTTAATGACAGTGGAAGCATTGTAACCGAGGTATCACAAATATTGCATTTAGTACCTTTTGTTATTCACCACTTATCAACTCAGCAGTTTCTTTCAGATGCAAGACCAGTATTTTGGTTTAATTGGCCGTTTGAAGAAATGAAATGTAATCCCGTAGGTGTTAGAGCTCTAATTAGGTGAAAATAGGTTTTATTCTAGCCCCAGGAAATTGGGATCTGAAGTCTATGATTCAGCTGTAGACCCTGAAGGGCAAAGGCGAAACTATGAGGTCTAATGTGAGAATAATTATATTCCTCCACAGTGCGCATTTCACCAAGGAAGATGTATTTCAAAATGCTTTTTATTTATGTTATTTGGATTACATCTCTTTATCATTGAACACATTAGTGGTTGAGGAATTATACTTAAAAGCCCTATACCTGATATTTTTGGTTACAAACGATGAAAGAGCGAACGAGTAAATAGAATTGTCAGTTGTGGTCTAAACTCATGCTTAAAGGTCCAGTGTTGTTTTTGGCAGCCGTTTTAGTTTTAGTCTTAGTCTTTTGGACGAAAATGCTTTTTTGTTTTAGTCACATTTTAGTCACTTGTTACTTTATAGTTTTAGTCAAGTTTTAGTCGACGAACACACAAAAAGGTTTTAGTCAAGTTTTAGTCCATTTTTGTTAAAAAAAATAATAATATTATATATATATATAATATCACCGTTTTACTCAAAAAAAGGCAGGAATAAAAACATTCTTACTTTGGCAATTGTTGCTTTATTTAAGAAATGCCCATTCTTCTAGTCAAAACAATGTTTTATACACACTGCCGTGTGTGGGTGTGCGATCTGATCAAGTCTCAACAGTATGTGCTGTGCTTTATTTACCACAGTGCAAAAAAAACATGCACTAATTGCCAGAAATGAAGCTGTAAGTCCTTTTTTGGTCCATATGTCCAGTCCAATTGTTATTTTACGTGCTCTGGCAAGCCGCTCTTTGTACTTTAGTTTTTCATCATCATAAATCTTGTCAACTAAGTTGTTTATTTTTGTTCTTTTGGGTATGGTCATCCTTTTATCAAAGGTCTCAATCATGTGGATGAAATCTTCATCCTCAACTGTGCAAGCAGGTAGACCAGTGCGTCCAATCCAAAGAGCGAGCGCTTGTTCTTTGACACTTTGTTCCACAGAGTTTGACTTGTATTTGGATCCTGCGGCGAAGGCTGTTTCGATAGATGTCTGTGTCCTGTCGTTATTTGGACAACCAGGTTTCTGTATGGGGGTTCTGGTCAATGGGATCTGGATGAGGAGAAAACAAAGACAATTACTACAAAGTACATCTGTAAAAGTCATGTCATGTGAATACAAAACAATCAAATTTGTATGTGTGTATGTATACTGTTTATTATAGTAGTAATAGTATATATATATATTAAGCAGATCATCGTGTTTCAACACATTACGTTTAGAAAACAAAACGGTTTTTACTATCAAACATTTAAGACAAATTACTAAAAGCAAATAGACTATTGCAAAAAAGAACATATAACTCCAGCTGTTACAAAACTGATTGTGACTTTTTTTTGTCAGTTTTGTCACATTTTTTGTATTATGAAATGAGGATGAAAATTTTTCATCCTCATTTCATTGCTGTTTTGATGCTTTCTTCAAGAAGCTTTTTGATTTGGGAAACTGGAGAAAATGTGCTCATTTCAGGTGGGGGTTAAACACATGGCCCACGTGTTTACCCCATTTATTTTAAATATATTTTTTCTTAACAATGCAAATATATTGGGAATATATGCCACATATATTTTGACACTTTAATTATATATTTCAATCTTTTTTTTTCTGTATGGGGAGGAACAGCGACCGGTCTAAAATGCTAATTTCCCCTCCACATTTCAAACTGTCACTGAAATCAAATAACAGTTTAACATAATGAAGATTTACACTTCCTACACGGCCAAAATCCCTGCATGTTCAACAAATAAAAGTGACACAGACATGCTATTGACGTTAGCACAACCAAGCTAATATTAGCCTGAAGTTAGCCGCACATTTGCACCAGTAGATATATGTAAAACCTTAAGCATACAATGAAATATGTCACAAGCCAATTGTCAAGTAAAATTGAATGTATATGATATGTTAACAGCGTGACTTGTTAGTTACCTTCGAAAAAATATCCGCGTGATGAGCCTTCAGGTGCCGCTTGAGGTTGGTTGTATTCTTCCCACCTAGTTTATGGCCACATTTACCGTCGTCTCCCAATACTATGCATTCCGTTTTTCTTTCTGATGGATTATACTGAAAGTATGTCCATAAATCATCTCGTCGTTTCCGACCACCAAGCCCGTTTATTGGCGTCGCAGCCATGGTCCTTCGAAGATGCGTGGCGAGTGACTAGCCTCTCAGCACCGCCGCAGGTGTGTTGTTGTGGAATCTGGTGCGCGCATGGGGCAGCCGGGTGGTGGGCGTACCCAAAACAAGGATATAGCTCAAACAGAAAAGACACATTTCACGCAAAATAGGCAGAAATTACATGCATTGTGAACGTCAGACTTATATTAATTTTCGTTCCGTCTCGTCTTGTCAACGAAAACTCGAAAACGTCTCGTCATGTTTTAGTCACCTTAGAGCCATTTTTAGCTAGTCATCGTCGCGTTATCGTCATATAAAAAAGGGGCGTCAACGAAATCATTTCGTTATCGTCATCATTGACGAAAACAACACTGTAAAGGTCCTATATCATGCAAAATCGACTTTTTGGAGCTTTTAACCGTGTTGTTATGCTATTTCCTTATCACAAACACCCCCAGAGTGGTTTTTGGCTTAATTCACGCAGTTCTGAGAACTGCGTGAATTAAGCCAAAAACCACTCTCTGAACTCTGAACCTTGCTCTCTGAGCAGCTGCTCCGCCCTCTCCTGGTAAACGACTGACTTGTTCTGTTGTGTCGTCAGAGCGGAACGGAAGTGCTCGACGTCTGTATTGACATGGTTTACTGCAGAATGCAACACTGTTCCTGGTCTTTCTGTCAAAAGTGCCCAACAGTGGGTGGAGAGTGAAAAGTGATCCCTGTGTTGAATGTTCCATATATTTGCATATAACGTAAGATACCCACAGAAAAGAAAGAGGCCAAGATGGTATTTGTATGTTGATATTGCTACATTTGCTACCACAATATTCAAGATGCTAAACATAAATAACAGTAACTCTTTAAGAGTGTGCACATTTAGAGCAGGAACACTAGCTAGAGTAAAGAAACAAATGCAGTGATTCTTTATTAAAGCATGGATTGCCAATATGTTTTGACACTGGCAGGTCTTCGTGGTTTATTACAGAGCCTAAAATCAGAATACATGGTCACTTAGAAATAAAGAAAAGGCTGGGTTTTATTCCTTTATCCTTTTAATTTAGTCCTAATTTAGCCCAGCTTTGTTCAGTAATTACAGTTTTAATTTTTGACAAATTTGACTAATAGATACTGAATACCATTTACTGTCATTATCACAATATTAAAAATAGCTCATTTTCCTCTCATATCGTGGAGCCCTATCCCAACGTGTGTGTTCCATGATTCTCTACGGTTCAGCATATGTCCTTTTCGCAGTAGATTGAGTTTGTTAGTTGGAGCGGCATTACAACTCAAATCCCTGTAAATCTAAGTGACCTTTGCCTCGCGCCGTGCTGCGTGTTTGACTGACAGCATCAGCCTGTTTTAGTTTGCGGCACAACTCATTTCCATCTTGTCCCTGACGCTTTGTCCCCAACTTAAACTCCAAATATGCTCTGGCCTCTGCATTTCTTTGTGAGCGAAGATGGCGTCGAGCCAAGTTTGGAGGATTTCGGCGAAACTTTATAAACACTTCTGCAGCCGCGGTAAATGCCAAAAGCATCCCAGCGCTCCAGCTCCTATTCTCGCTCTCTCTTTTACTCTTGACAACTGCGGAAGAGATGACGGATGCAAATTAACCTCTAAATAATTCAAACTTAAAGCTAAAGCCGCACACAAAGTCAGTCTTTCAGTGGCGTTCATAAAGACCCTTCAATGTCAAAAATACAGACTTGAAATAAGCTGCTGCAATAGACCTTATCTAAATATTCCCTGCCTCGGAAGAAAGACAAATAATTAACACAATTGACAACAAGAATGCTGTTTTATTTAACTATTACAATGAGGTTTTGTTGCTTTTGGCTTTTATTTCTCTTTGTTACGGCTTCTCTGCATCCTAATGTCTACAGATCTGCGTATTACACTGACGTTTTTACGCTGGATACCCTCCCTAAATTGATTCATTTGGCCTTGGTATAATTTGACACATAGAAAATCGTTACAACATGTACCAGAGCATTGTGCGATGGCCTCTAATGTAACACGCCTTGACTATTTGTGCACAGGGCCGCTCAGTGCTTCAGAAACTTGCCCCGAGCCATCCCCCACAAAGCTCTCCTAACTAGGCTCTTATTGCTGCCATTATTGCCACGGAGTTTGGGAAAATTGAACACTCTTTCTGCAAACAGCGCAGTCGTTTGTCTCGACCTGGGTTGCTCGAGTACAACTTGGTCCTAAGTCACTATTCGAGGGCTCGTCCAATACTGGCATTTGTCCCCGATTCACTTTGTGACTGGGTAGACGCTGTGCTCCAGCATAATGACATGATCTGAACAAATGGCCACCTCAGCCGTTCCCTCCGGTCCGTGGTGAAATAAAGCTGTGAATTGACTGCCATTTCTGTGTGCCTCTGAGGACAACGTCTCTGAAGAGCTCATCAGTAAAAGTGAACTGAGGTTTTGAATGATTCATATGACACATTATCATTACAAATTATTCTTGTAAATCATTGTCGTTTTTTTTAATATTTTTTTTTATTATGCTTTAAACCTTTGAGACATTTGACTTGACTAATGTCCAGATACAACCAAATTACCTTAAACCAGTCATTCCATTGTCCCAGCTGCTTCTCTGCCATGTTCCAATGCAATATCCAAATCCCTTTTGTGGTTCTCTTGGTACTTGAATTGATGGTGCAGTTGCTTCATCCCGCTCCCCTGATTATTAGCGGATGCCTGGTTTTGTTGGTGGCCCCCATTACACTGTGTGTTCAACATAACTGTAACTAGAATCGTGCTTATGTCATGGCACAACTGGTCAGTCCAGTAATAACATGTTGATAGGTTGGACGTAGCGTGATAATCAAGGGTAACAAGTGATAATGCAATTCTGTCTCCTTTTATTATAAAAAAAAATACTGCTCTTTGGCTAATGACAGGGGGGTGCTGACATTGCTGCGATACCACTGCCTATTGGCTAGGGGCGACTACAGAAGATTCAATAATATATGGAATCCAATGGAGACTTCACACGTTTCAAAAACAACTCAAAAGCCTGGCTCCAAAGGCTTTTATTGTTTCTAGGATACAATTTATTCCTGTGACAACACTGAGAAGATTGTAATATGTTTTAACCAAGCTGGTATTATATTATATCTTTTTTAAGTCATTCTGTCAATGTGTCTGTATTGACTACAAAGCTAGTTTTCAACTGGTGTCCCTGGTCAAGGTGTATTGTGCCAACACCAATTATAAAAGTTCATACACTTAGCAAAATAGACATTAATTTAAATCTTAATTCAAGAGACACTGAATTTAATATTTACGATAGTGGCGCAGTTGGTAGAGCGGGTCGTCTTATGATTGGAAGGTGGAGAGTTCGAATCCCAGCTCCTGAAAGGTGCACACTGTCGTCGTGTCCTTGGGCAAGACACTTCACCCTCCTTGCCTCCAGTGTCTGTGTACATTGGTGTATGAATGAGAGTGTGAATGGGTGAGTGGTTCCTTGCTGTAAAGCGCTTTGGGCCTAATGAAGCGCTATATAAGTTGAGTCCATTTACCATTTACAGTTACTATATACAAAGCTAGCACCTCTTGTTCATGACGTGCACCTGTTCAGAAGATCCTGGCAGATCTTCCATCAGACCCTCTCTTATAGTAATTGGGATGTTCCAGATGTTATAGCCCCTGACTCAAAGAACAGACTGCCAAAAGGTGGTGCGTCTATAGGCACTTTGCAGTCTCCCCTTAGACCTAGCAGCTCTCCCTAGATTTACAAGCAAAGTTAAAACACTATACCATGCAGAAACATCTATCCATCTATTCTCTTATCTCCCGAGAAAACCTCTGCATCTACACATCCTTATAATTGTTATGATTTCGAAGCAGACACATTCCCTCAATCCTATAGGCACAAATGTCCCGTAAACAGCCACCGAGTGAATCCCTTGACATTTCGGGGCTCCAGTGCATATCCTCCCCTAAACCTAAACCTGGCCTCTTTAATGAGAGGAGGCCCAGTGTGTTTGATGCTGCTGCCAGCCCTCAGCCCGCGGCCCCTCTGCCTCATGCCTATTCAACAGTCCCCTACAATCTCTCTCCAGTTACACTTCCTGCGCCCTGGGACGACTATAGACCCGAGGAGAAAGCACTCCCGGGCGCTTGATATCAAAGGGAGTCTCACTCAGACCATGATGGGGAAGAAATAAAGGAACAGTTTAACTCGCCGTGCTTTTTACAATTAATGTTGAAATCCATGAAGCGTTTTGTAAGATTCACATGTGGCTTCACCATGAAATAAAGCACAAATTAAGTAAGAGGAGTTTCTAACACGGTGTTCTTTCTGTTTTTTCTATGCAGGACGGTGGTCTGCTGATGAACAACCCAACGGCGCTGGCAATCCATGAATCGAAGTCCCTGTGGCCGCACACGCCCCTCGAGTGTGTGGTCTCACTCGGGACGGGGCGCTTCGAGACTCCCAACAAGAACAGCGTCACCTACACAAGCCTAAAAACCAAGCTCACCAACGTTATCAGCAGCGCCACTGACACGGAGGGTGAGGCCTGAGTTTGGTGTCTGCTCTACAATTTAAGATGATTTTCTATGTGCAATGAACACCCATAATGACGAAATGTCCTATCGCTCAAAGATCTTCTGTCATTTTGTCTGTCCACCGTCCATCTCCTTATCTCCTCCGGACACAGGGACTCTCTGCTGGGCCTAAATTGGGCTCAGGCCTTGTGCTGTTACCGTTGCTGCTGCTGCTGTGGGGTGTGCAGAGTGACCTAAATGCTTCTCCTTCAGCATTTAGAATTAATCCCCTCCAGCTCTCAAAACGGCTTTGTTATTTAGGAATAGCAGATTAACAAAGAGTGTCTGTCACAGATTTCCCCCCTCCAAAACGCTTCCCCTTGTTTCACCGTTCATAAAGATTCCAATTTTGTTTTTTTTGGTCTATCCGAACGTGCGGTTAGTTGCGGCGGTTAGATAAGACCCTTGTAGTGGGCCTTTGAGATGCAAAATCAGGTCTCTGAAGTCACTTTATCATCTTTCCCTCACGTCTTCTCTAGTGGCATAATAAATTACATTTTAGCAAAGAAGGATTTTCACTGCCCAGATTATTGTTGATTTTGATGACCGTCAAATACTATGTGTTGCTTTTATTTACTTAAATTGTTCAAAAACTAATTTGTGCATTTTTTCTTTTCATTTTGGTTTGGCTGGTGACGCGTAGAGACATTGTTCAGTCATCCCTGTCTGCACTCTGCAAAGAACGTTAATCTCAAACTTTTTGTAAAAACGTTGATCTTTCTGTGCTGTGAGACTGCTTCTTTTCATTCCGTTTAATTTCTCTCATTTTAATTACAATCCATAAATTTGGTCTTCTTCTTGGATTCTTACACAACTCAAACCTCGGTATGCTTCTACTCATTGTTTCCCATCACTCCTCTAAGTTTCTGCACGAACTGCTGCCCCGTGATTAGGAAAGTCAACAATCCAACTTTGTATCTTGACATTTTATCAAAATACTCAAGGAGAGTATCAGGCCACACACATTAAAGGTCTTCCAGTCAATTTCAAGTTTGTTTTTCATAAGGGCTTCACATTTGTTTGTATTTCCTGCTGAAAGTTTTGGCATTACCTGCAGCCTATTTGTATAAATCTATGTTGGTGATGTTTACACCTCAGGGACTTTGCAGCTCACACCGCCATTACAGATTTTTTGCAGGGTGCAACTTCGCACTCTGAGCCCCGAGCGTTTCGTCTGCTGCGCTTGTACTTCTGTCACTGCATTGCGTGACAAGTTTTGACTTTCACCGCTCCACTCGCTCTTTTACGGAATCTGTGAATATTTGTACATGCTGGGACTAGCAACGGCGTAATTATTTGCTCGTGTTTTTGCAATTCCGAATGCCAAGTTTGTTTGCGAGTTTAAATCAGATGTAACGTCTCCTCCGCTCTCACGCTTTCTTTCTCCTTACAGAGGTCCACGCCATGCTCAACGCCTTCCTGCCGCCGCACACCTACTTCAGATTCAACCCCTACATCAGCGAAGATATCTCCATGGATGAGAACAGGCGGGAGAAGCTGAACCTGCTGCAGACAGAGTGCACCCGTTACCTCGAAAGGAACGAGGAAAAACTCCAAAAGGTCGCTCGCATCCTCAACCG
The DNA here is from genome assembly GCA_021464625.1 of Proterorhinus semilunaris. NCBI lineage: Eukaryota > Metazoa > Chordata > Actinopteri > Gobiiformes > Gobiidae > Proterorhinus > Proterorhinus semilunaris. The sequence continues at coordinate 20,450,629 of CM038356.1, read as the reverse complement.
GGAGAAGAGCTCCGTGCAGAGGGTGACGGACTGGGCCAGACTCAGGGCGGACATGTTCAACGGGTTTTCTTATTCCTCCAAAGCCTAAAGCAATGCACAAGAACTTTACCTCATATTTATTCTCACTTTTGACTTTTACTTGTGGTGCTATTGTCACCCAACTAGGGCTGCAATATGTTATTAGAACATTTTAAAATACAGCCATAACTGGTAATGCTCTAAATTACTCTCTATTTTATTTTTTATTTTTTTGAATGCTAATCCGGGTCTAACATGGAATAAACCAGACTGAAACAAGGCTGAATCATTCATATTCTATCTGCACTTATCAAGCTAACAAAACAATTGCACACTACACAGCACTCGTTGTTAGAAATGGTTGACTTTGTGTATGAAAATAAATTATAATGATTTTTAAGAAGGTTTTAGGAAATGTAAAAATACTGTACATTGTGACGATCGGCTAATCCTCTAAGCCCGTCTGTTTGATGCGCCTGCTGTTTTTGTAGCACTGCCACTGACTTGAACTGTTCCTGTTTCTATAAATGGTCTAATCAAGATAAATCGGGCACCTCATGAGTAATATTTCGGCTCTAATGAACTGAGTTTTGCACACTTAAACTGCAGCTATAATGTGTTATCAGGCAGCAATTGTTGATTTCTTGTTGTATTTGATTGAAACGCGCCGTTATAAAATGTTCAATAACACAGATGCTCGTTGTCAGTAATTCAGAATATTGTATTAAAGGTATGTAATTTCCCCCCAGCACGTAACCTTTTAGCTCTACAAGATGACACAGAGCAAAGACCTAAACAGTCTAAAAAAAACGAAACAATTGTGGTGAATCATTTGAGTGGACAGCCAGTATGTGACACTACTATTTATATAAAGCAAAGCCTGAGTTTTGGCCCCATCTTCGGTCATGATATTAAACTGGCCCACAATCCAGAAAACTTGCCTAACCCTGATTTATACTGTATTGAATCAATGTGAAGGTTAAGGGCGTGTTCACACTTGGTCCACTTTAAGTTAATTCTGGTGCACTTCCAAGGGATATTTTCTCCTTCTGTGCTGCTCGCCTAATCCTGGCAAGCTGCATAAGCGTTAGGTATGCGCCAACACTTATGCACCTGCTTAAGGACTTGTGAGTAAAAATATCTGTTTGAGGGCGTACAATATTTTATTTGTATTTTTTATTTATTAATAGTTTTTATAAAAGAAACAAGAAAAGAAGACACATTTGTACATACACATATACATGCATATATATATATATATACACACTTGTATACATATACATACATAAGCACACATTCACCCACATTCATCCGGGAATTGGGGGGAGGGGGTACAAAGTTTGCAATTATACGCGAGGGTCGAAGAGAGCTGTAAAGAAACAAGGGAGAGCATTGAATACATTTTTGTAAATACATTTTCACTGTTGGCCAAGGTCCAGGCATCATTTAGCGTTTTGTTTGACATTTTTGCTTTTACTTCATTTTACTTCAGTTTGTATGTTAAGTTAAAGGAACAGGCCTCCGTTTTTCATAGTCGAGTTGATGCGTACCTGTCTGGTCTTTGTGCGTGCGCTCAGTCACGCAAAACGATCAAAGATGTTGTTAGCGTTTAGCCTCTCCTCCTCTCCTCTATGGAGCCAAATGGAGGTGAAGTTAGAAGTGACCAAGCTCTTCAAGAAAATCGACATGTTTCATTGTGTGTAACTATACTTGGATCGTGTAACTACTCACGTGACCATGTTTTAATAGGGAAAACGTGGAAGAGCTTGGCCACTTCTAACTTCACCTGTTTGGCCCCATAGAGGAGAGGAGGAGAGGCTAAACGCTAACAACATCTTTGGTCTTTTTGCAGGACTGAGCGCACGCACAAAGACCAGACAGGTACGCATCAATTCGCCTAAGCTCAGGTAAGAACATATCTCAGTATGGAAAAACAGTGGCCTGTTCCTTTAAGGTTAGGCAAGCTGCACACAAGAAGCACAAAGTCAATACCAAATTAGATTGATGGTACAATAGAATAAAATAATCACAATTAAATTAAATAAGCGCTGAGCTGAACTTGCTTTAACTGACTTCAAAGTGTTTTCGTTCATGTACAATTTTTAAAGTTTTTATTTCCCATTATTATTAATTGTATGTTGTTGTTTTTGGCCCCACACATTTCTGCTCTTGTCATCATTGTGGCCTCTTCCTCTTTTGATGCGCGGCGTCTCAAAAGCCTTTTATTTCTCCACTTTGTACCTCGAGGTGCTCCCGCTTTCATTTAACATAGCGCCGTCGAACTCGGGCCGTGCACTTCTGAAGGACTGGTTCACACAGATTACTGCTTATTGATTTGCCATGGTCCAAATAGGCCCGAGTTTGCGCTTTTAGAAATGCACTGCAAATGTTAATGTCCCCATAACCACTTGGTCCAGTAAAACAATTGTGTTCAACAGACACACTGTATGTATTACCTCTTCGAAAACTGTACAACATTAAAACTTATCATACAGTGAATCCTGCCTCTTGGTGCTCCTTTTAACTCCAGGGTTAAATCTAGGGTTGCTGCAGGTGATCAAGTCCAGGTTCAGTAACACCACATGCACAAAGAATGAGATCAGCTGACTGCCTGAACATCCTGAATTGACCAGGTTATTCCATCAAAGGATTTCTTCTTCTCTGATGGCTATTAGACTTGAAGCCTCCATACTTTTCCCATCTTTTTGTTTGCATATTTGACTGCCAAGACCACAATGTATAACTTTGCAGATATATCTATCATTGTTGTTTTATGTTATTTATTACTTGTGCATAGAAGTGTAGCATCTGATCCATTGTGAAGGTAGGCTTCTTAACTGGTCTCTTCTGCATTTTCTTTAAAACACTCTGGCACCATTACCGACCTTTCATCTCATTTTATGTGAAAATCAACTGCGATATGCCACAACATTAACATACATAGTCCTTATACACCTCCGGCAGGCAAGGCTGTATTCGTCACAGCTAATGCAAAAGCCCTCCCCTTAACCGCCAGTCACATGGAGCCAGATGAGATGACTTGGCAATGGCAAGGCTGTGCCGGGACACCTGGGTACCCGCGCTGGTCTAAGATGGATCACTGTGCCCTCCAGCATCAACAGCCGCCTGTGACAGCACTCTGCGCTGACTGCTTACACGCATGAACACACGACAATGGCTTCAGAAAGCAAGGGGCACTCCAAACTATTATCTATGGGCTGCGGGGCAGTGATAGTGCACGGCTGAGGATATGAGCTCTTAACATTCATGCATTAAGATAATTGATCCCAGTGTCCATAAACATGTTTACAAAGAGCGAGTATGTTGTTGACTTTATAGTATATGAGAAAATAACGGTATGTTACAGGCACTCAAATGTATACTGCACAAATGTGGCCCTCAACCAATGAAATGGAACCCAAGTCTATTTAACCTTCCTCTGTTTTTCAGATCCTGTTAATGTACGCCACACTTTTTCTGATGTAGTCAATTTATCAAAGCTTCGAACTTGGGAAATGCTGTTCTGTGATTCTAGCAGCAACCTGTAAATATCCCTGTTTTGTCAGATTATTATTATTAGTGATTTGGTTCTGTGATACCTTTCACTTTTTTTTTGCGAAACTCTTTTACTTTGGTGATATTTGTCTCAGCAATTTCTTTTGTAACAGTCATTGTTGTAAACCAGTTGAGTTACATTGGGGTTGATTGATTGATACCACGCTCCCCCTTCAAGACAGCATGTGCGTTTCTGCTCCTCTTGTTCTACTCCCGGCCGACTTGATTCCTGTCATGTCTGGCCCCTGGTGTGTAAACAAGGTTACGGGCACCGCCACCGAGCTCCCTCCCCTCCAAATAGACAAGTCCTAATGTTATTACAGTGAAGCTTGCGAGAGGAAATGTATCTGCCACGTAAACTGATTTGACTCATGAACTCAACTCCAGTGCTAAGCATATCAGCTGCTGTTTATTGCTTCACCTTTGACCTGGCCCAACAACAGCGGGATCAGGAAGTGTCCGTACCCCTCTTTAATCCTATTTCATGATTCTGATTTTTTTTTATTGCTATTATATCATTACCACAGACCTAAACGTTAGTGAAAGTTAACTTCAAAAAAAGTTCTCAAACCGTCAGCAACTAATGACCTCGTCAGCAACAAATGACCTCTTGGCAGCAGGCTGTACTACTGAAGGGGGGGTTTTACTTTGCGTTTCGTCCGTCACCAGCCTCTTCCCACTTGATCTTTCATCATCTGACCTATCCTCTTAAGGTAAGAAGCGAAACGTCCTCTATGCTAAAATAGTCTAGTACAGACGACTGCTGGAGAAGCAATTTTCTACGTTGGAATTCTCTTGTATGACTGAAAGCTTAACCTCTTAACCCCGTCTGAACAGAACACGTTTTCTCCAGTTTGGCATTACCCAAATCTAAAAGCTTCTTGAAAAGAGCATCAAAATAGCGACGAAAACGAGGATGAAAACGCATCGGGTTTTCTGCCCGTAATGTCATATATCATAATGAATATCATAATCTTGTGTATAATTGTATGTGCTTGCTTTATTGTGAATTCTACTTTCAGCAACAAAAGGAGCGCCATGTAAAATTCCTATTTGTGAACCTGTTCATGACAATGGCAATAACACCTATTCTGATTCTGATTCAGGAAAAAGGTAAGAAAGCAACAAAAAAATGGCAAAAACAAGACAAAAAAACCTACGAAAACTAGACAAAAATGTGACAAAAATGCGGCAATTATGCAACAAAAAAGTCACGAATTTTGTAGGTCTTAGCTTTCAAATGAGGCATTACACTGACCTATAGGCTGTAAACTTATGTATCTGAGTAAAACTGAACTGGAAAAAATGTGCTCGGTTCAGGTGGTTAAGAGCTTAAACATAAAAAAAAAAAAAAAAATCATCCAAAACAGCACATCTAAGAGAGACAGAGGGAATGGGTCAGTTTGTTGTACAGGATCTGAATACTTACAGTAGAAGAAGATCTTTTTTTATATAGCGCCTTTCACAGACACGGTCACAAAGCGCTTTACATGAGAGCATTGTACATTCACTCCATACTCAGTGGTGGTAAGATACGTTTGACGTTTCAGTTTCCCCTGAGGGAGACTGACAGAAGCGCTGTCGCGACTGCACACATCTGCCCAACGGTCTGACCACCTCCATATATTCACTCGCATCATTCATCCTGACCTATTGTACATCTTTTTTAGTGGTGGGGGAAACCGGAGTGCCTGTGTAGCCTGTGTCACTATGGAAGTGCAGTTTTCTTTCATATTTTTTCCAAAACATTTCTATTTCTTGTGTATTATAGGAGTGAATATTAATGATCTATTTTCAGACCTCATGCTCCATCATAATCTAATGGTCTGAACATTATCTAAACTATTAAAATACTCGTAAAGATGTCAGTAATTCTCCAGTTTATTTAGTAGCGTCTTCAAGAGCGTTTTTCTTGGATCGCTGCTGTTCAATTGTACTGCACGCCGTGCCGCAGATGATAATCCCGGTTTATTAGTGTGTAATTAGTTTGGCAGCAAGAGGCCTGATGCGGGGATAAAATATGAGCCTAATTTCAAAGCGTGATTGCATGATTTGAATAGGTGACATTTGGTGGCAGTGAAAAAAAATGAGTCACCGCCTTTTTAAGTCATGCAAATGTTCACAAATCTGTTGCAGGGTAAAAAAGAAAAAAAAGTGTTAAAAGCCTTACTGTGGGCCACGATTTGGTGGTTTGGACCCTGTTTTTTTGGATGGGGAAGAAGATCAACCCATGTCAAAGCAAACTTCTCTACTCTTGCTTTTACACTTAGATCCTTTATAGACCTCTGAAGTGACCTCAGTCATTTCATGGTTGGCGTGTCGGTGTTACGTCTGTCTTTCTGTTTGTATCGGGGAAAGAATATAAAACTCATCAGTGCATCCTGGACAAAAACAACAGATAGCCCTGTGCCAACACTTGGAAAACTTCAAGGCTTTAGCAATAAGTGCAATATGAAATGATGCCAGTGAATCCGAGATGCCTTTTCTGTGTCTGTGTGTAGAGCCAGTAAGATTTCACTTGGCAACAAGGAAGATGTAGGGTGTGGGCTGAATCCTTGAACTTATGGAGATCCCTTAGAGTATTTTACACGTAATGTGCATGAGGGAAATTAAGAAAACACTTTAATGAGATTCAAGTGGTACGCAGCAGACGTATCTGGAGGCAGTGTGAGATGAGAAGCTGGGACAATTACATTTGTTCCTGCGTGGCTTTATGAGCAAACGGGGACTCTATCCCCCCTGCACTGCTGCTGAGGAGGGATGGTTTGCAGCAGATAGACAATGACCTTCACCTGCTTTTGTTTGTGAGAGGGCAATCTTCCACTCAGTAAATGAATGCAGATCTTTTGCAATGTATATATTTTATCATATACAAAACATATGACTGTGCCACAATTACATTTCAGCAACTCACTGCCAAAACTGCGACTCTGTGAAAACTCAGACCTGTGCGGTTTCCAAACCTGTGCTTTAGTGTGTCTTATGTCCAGTGTGCGGCTGCAGATGGCTCTAGTGCTAAGCCTCAGATAATGCACTGGTATAACATGCTCTGAGGAAAGAGCAGGGCTAACTGGAAGATTTGAACTGAGAGGAAATGTGTTTTTTTAAATCACATGACCAAATTCCAGACAGTGTTATCCTACAGGATACTATTATAATTATTAGTGCAGTCTTTTCACAGAGCAAAATCTGGGCACTTGCACCAGAGAACAGAAATGGCTAATAGCTGTGTGAGAACAGCTGCTGTGAAGTTGTCAAGAAATTAGTTAGACTTAATATTATGATTTTGGTCCAGGCATTTTTCTGATTTGGAAAAAAACAAAAAACAAATGTGTTGTAAGAACTCAGAATTATGCTAATGTGCTCTACTTGTACATGGAATTATGCTTAAATCTTGCAATTATAATTATGAATCAACCAAATGAAAAAATGTACTCCCTGCTGATAAATAGGGCTGCAAAGAGGACGCTGCAGCGTTACAGCATCTTTATCTTGTTCGACCCTGGGCTTTTCCAGCTGTGCACAGATGTTGTGCTTTTGAGCCTGCGTGGGACTGAACATAAAGCACTAATATCGTGTCTATATGAATAACTGTTTGCTGGAGTGTTTCACCGCCTTGAGGCCACCACACATCAGCAGCGGCGCTGCAGCGCGCGCACAACACACACAGCGGGCGTACGCACGCCCCTCGGTGCGCGCCCCCGCGAATGTGAGTCTGAACTGGTGGAGCGGAGGACCAGTGACAGAGGCAAGTGCAGGAGCCTCCGCGTAAACAAACGCCGCAGACGATCCCCGTCTGTCGCCAGAGCCTGAAGAACACGCTTCGAGCGGGACATCATCACCGAGAGACAAGACGAGGTAAGCGCAAACCCTCCATCATTGCACGTGCCCAGGGCGAGTGGCTCACTGTCAGTTTGGAGTTTGTAAAGAGGCTGGAGGCTATGGGTCCCGTTGCTGTAAGGATATTTTCAAAATCACTTGCTCTTTGTTGATTCTGTGGGTTCATTGGGCGCGGAGATGCGTTATAAACATGTTGTTACGCATTACTTTTAAGACACATGACCGCGGTGTGTGCGCAAGCTGCTGCTTGTAATTAGAGAGCAGGTGCAGGTGCATGTTCAGACTGTCAAGGCTGTCACTGACCCTCCGCCCTGGAGTCAGCACTCTCCTCTGCCTTTAGAGGATGGTGTATGAGGGAAACTAGACCCAAACCCCACATCCTCTGGAGCTCTGCCTTTGGCACATGTTTAATCCCCTGAATATACTGCCATATATCCATGACACAGATCTGCCATGTTAAACTGAACTGACAGTTTGTTTACACCACTGTCCCGACCATCTGATTACAATTCTCCCGAGATTCAGTAATCAGCTCTATTATTATTTATTTTATTTAACCATGTTTTTTTTTCTGGAAACAAACAACTCTCCCTCATACCGTACCCTCCTCTCCCCCCTCCCTCTGGGTCTTGGTCAAAGCTTCAGTGAAGGGGGACCTCCATCATTCTCCACCCCCACCCGCTCCATCCTGATCCTCACACAAGCACACGCACACACACTCAAGCCTCTGCTGGGCACTTTCACCGCTCACTGATAAATTAATACAATGCTAATGACCCCTTCTTTATTGTGCCTTGTTCTTGGTGCTCTCTGAAAAGGCTGACACACTTTCTCTGGTCATGTTTATTCACTATGACTAGACTATTGTTAAAGTGTTAAATGCCGTAACAATATATCCACCATCACCGCCTTATGGTTATTTTGCATTCATTAAAATTCAGGCGGTAAATTTGTGACACTGTTTTTTGCACACATCTGTGGCTTCATAAATGCTAATTGCCAAACCAATAGTGCTAAAGTTACCCTTATACTTGTGCCTTTAAAGATGACTTGCCATTTTTGACAAGTGAAGGTTTTTAGCTGAGATAATAAACTCCTGTACAGTTTGTCTAGTTTGAGTCCAAATGTAGTTCTTGTTTAGGTTTAGTTAATCTTTATTGCTCTGCTAACCATATTTTTTTTTTAAATCTTCTGTGGTGGATAATAAACATTTCAACATTCCTTGATTCCAAATACTTTGTATCCCTGGAAAATACTCAGTTATTGGTGCGATATTGAAGCCAAGACTAAGGACCACTGTGGTGAAGGAGGACAAGACAGTGACCTACATCGTATTCTCATCCTCACGTTCACCCTCTGCACAAACGGCACTAGGCTGGAGAGAGGCAGAGATTTGCATAACGAAGGGATTACCCTCACACTCGTCGTTGGCTGGCGTTTTTGTCCGCGCACCAGTCAGTCACACCGCCGCTGACCTAAACGCTGCGGCGGGGTAACTGTGTACTGTGTAGGCTATGGGAAAAGCTTGGGTGTCGGAGGGAAAATGCCACTTATTTGCCTCTGTGGGCCGTGGAAACACCACGACCATTCAAGACCAAAGCAGTGATCAACGCCGTTGCTGCATAAGCCGCCGTCTGTGACATTGTGAACTCCACCAACGGTCGAACAGCACAAAGTGCCTCATAGATGGACTGGTCCGGCTTGGGTCACTGCTGAGAAAGTGACATCATATGCACAGGGACGGAGATGAACTGGAATGGTTTAGTCATACATTATTAGTTTGTAGCAATGATCCACAACTGTCATATGACTTGGAGACTTATCGTTCGAAGGTTAGAACAGATTGTGTTACCGTCATTGTTTTTGGTAGAGGAAAAACGTGTTGCTTTTAGCTCGATAGCTTATCGAATCTTTGATTGTTGCTTTGTTTGTCCAAACAATTAACTAACACACTCACTCCTTGTGTTGCAACAAAATCGCCATCTTTAATCCATCAACCTTATGATTAACTGTCTTTGTGAAGTAAGTGAAGGGAAGTGACCAGAGTAGTGGTCTCCCAATACAATCAAAGTGTTTGCTTCCATAACCTTTCTTGAATGTCATGGAATTATATGGCTGTCTTATTCCTGTACTTCCACGTGTGCTATCGGTCCAGCGATAGTTAGACTTGGTTTAACAAGGAAGCCAGCAAAACCCACAAATTTAATCTAGCAAGCAGAGGCTCTGTAAGTAGAGTTGATATAAAGGGCAAAGCACGGAACATCAAGACAACGTTATGCAGTTGTATCTTTTCTTCAGAGGAACACATGGACTCCAGTCACATGTTCTCACAATGGTCCAGCTGATTGACTGAAGGACTGCATATGTCCTATGGACACGTGCACCGGCCCTGCATGCAGCCAATCAGAGGCGGGTGTGAAGGCAGTGCTGTGCTGCTCAGCTGTGATGGAGCCGGTCTCTTGGGGCCGATGAGGGGCCCCTGCCTCTACATTAGGGTCACTGTGTGGACTTGGTGTTGCAGGAGCAGGCCGACCCGCATGGACTTCCCTGTCTGCAGCACCTCCATATTTGGGGCATGTGCATCCTCATTAGTGCTTTGCCCCCTGCTTCACGGCTGCCTGCACTCCCATCCTGTTTATCATTTGTTGGAGTAGATGTAAAGGGCAATGAGTACATGTGATGAAAGAGAGATACATTCATTAGCTGCACACTACCTCTATGAGAAAAGCGGCGAGAGGCTTCAAGCTGCTGGGGACAATTAGACTTTCACACTCAGTTAGGCAGCGGCCCTAATGGGGACCGACATGTTCCTGGGAAACCTCTGCACAGCTGCAACTGGTGTGTTGTTGATATGCCAGAGTTTTACTACTTGATCTGCAGGAAACTGAGGCAAATGACGGAGAGGAAAAGTTATTGGATAAAAAAAAAAGTGAAATGGACGTTTTTGTCTGTTGTAAAGCAAGCAAAACACTCAAGAAACATATTCAAACTCAGGATTGAAAGGAAGTCATAATAAGAGTTATAAGTTGCAGAATGTGACTTTATAAAAGAGCCTGAAGTTTAATATTGAGGTGGAGGGAGCAAAAATGTCATGGTAATATTAGCCATTTGACTGTCAAAATGCAGTTATCTAGATCTTGATATCTCATAATTGACGGCCAAAATGCAATACAACAACTAGCAAAAAGGTCTATGTCATCTTTGTCTGAATCGTTGAACTTAGCTGAAGTGCTTTATCCACATTTTCCCACAATATAGTGTTGAAATTTGAGGACCTTAATTCTAACAAATCTTTTATTATAATGTCTCTCGTTATTTTTCTCAAAAACAGTGAATCGTCCTTAAAGTATTGGCTTCTGCTCCCCATCTGTAATCATAACACCAAAGTCTCTTATCTCATCGTGAATGTGACCTTTTATTAAAGGGGTTTAAAATTGACATTCAACATTGTTTGACAGTTGTAATTCTTCTGCATAACCACACACTGAGTGCACACTGTATAATATTTCCCTGTACTTGAACTTCACATTTCTCCCCATAGCTTTATGTTGAGTAACTTGAGTCTCGTGTGAGCAGATGTTGAATGAATAGCGGTCACTTTATGGATGTCTCTGAACGGGCCCACTGTGACAAAATCATTAGAGCAGAGCTTTACACCACGGCCGTCGTCAAACCCGATCACTCAAGGGCACCCTGTTATAGCTCCTGTCATGTTATTGCACTCCTTAGTGAGAACAAAGCTTTCGAGTCGCTGCTTTTTGTCCCTAACAAACTGCAGTAGACCACCAGTCATAGAGTCCCTTTTCTGAAGTGGCAGAGTGAGATAATGGATGGCCGTGTTGTGGGTTTTATGTTCCTGTTGAATCTGAATAGAGCCTCTGACAGGTTAACTACACAGTGATGTCTCCCAGTCAGGCTTCAGATTAGGGCCAAGATATGAGGCTTTTTTTGTGTTTTGGAAGTCCCTGCTGTGATGTTGGATTGGGTATACTCTGTAAAGTCAAACCAATTGGACTGACACACCCGAATGAGCAAGTTCTCTATACCCACTCAAGCTGTAAAAATCAAAAAGATTTAAGTTTTATTATTGGCTATATCATCACAGAAATCTGAAACATTATGGGCCACTTACAAACATTGTCCATTGCCCACAAACATTAGCTAAAAAACAATCAAATGGAGGAGAAAAGAACAATTACATGGTAAATTGAATTACTAAATGAGATTGTGGTGCAGTATGTATGGCAGCACAATCTCAATTGCTTCGGAATAAGTTGGCTTAACAGGTTAACAAAGTTGCACTTGTTTTTGTAGAATGCACTAAAATATAATTGGTTTTAGTGTGAAGGCATGCACATGATTAACTTCATCCTGTTTTGAGTTAAGAAATAAGCAGGAGCCAATGTCTATTTAGCAGAACTATAGTATAAGACTTCCATGATCCACTGCTTGGTATTACAGTGAATAGCTTGAAGCCTGAGTAGAAGTGAAAGCTTTTTGGGGTTTCATTGTGAAGGAGGGGTGGATCCTGTACCTCTGAGGACGCTGAGACAGGGCAGGGCAGGGGGCGGGGGTTGGGGGGTGGGGGGGGGGGACAAAGGGGCTCTGTTTTCTGTCTGTGCCAGCGGCCGCTACTTCTCGCCTCTTTCTTGTGGAGCAGGGGGTGAGGCAGGGTTAGGCCCGAGCACGTCCACAATGGGATATAGGGAGTATAGGAGCCTCTCCTTGAAGACAAAGTTGCAGCTAAAGAGCTTTTTTTTTTTGGAGTGGCAAAGAGGATAGGAGAGTGCGTCCTTCTTCCCAGGCTCGGGCCAAGTCTGAATGGGCAGCAGTTGTGAGAGAGGCTGCTGGCCCGGTGGCTCTACAAAACACGGCAGCTTCCTTCCATATCTTCAAAACAACAGGAGGTGGGCACGGCACCACCGGCAGTGTACCAGCCAGAATCAAAAGGAATTGAGGAACACTGCGCACTTGAATGTGTTTAGTCTGTCCTCGAGCAAAGCATCCATCCTCCTCTTATTTGCATAATGCTTTAGGGACATTTGGGTGCACATCCCAGTCTTGTGGGTTCAGTAAAAAAAATCAAAAAACACATGACCACAGTGCTTAGTCCGTAGGATATGAGGAAGCCTTTATCCAGCCTGTTATTGGGACTCATTTTTGAGACTACAATTAAGAAGTAACATTTATTGAAAAGACTTGGGTAAAAAAATTATTGATTTCAAACAAATACCAGTTTAAAGTTCACAGGATTAACAATCAGTTGCTGTTCAGTCACACATTTTTGATTGTTTTTTTTATGTTATGTCAAATACAAATACTAGTGCATTATACATAGGACACGTTTAAAAGTCAAAGGATTAAATACTAGAACTGCCTGGATGATTAATGCAGTCAAAACAACAGTCAGTGTGAATCTAAAAGGCCGTATCAAAGCCATTGCATGACGCAGCAATGGATTGAATCAACAGGAAAGAGAGGGACACTTAGCTGTCAGCTCATGAATAAGACCGACAGAGACACAAAGTGGGTTTTCCATGGTTCAGGAGGTTTACTGACCCCAAGGTCTTATTTAGGACAGGCGCTAATGCCCTTATACCCCTGCACCCCACCCTGCACCCGTCCCACACCCCGTCCCGGCTGGGGCTGAGACACAATGTTATCAGCTCAACATCCTCCGGTGAAGGGCCCTTAATCCAAGTGGGATGACAGCTTGGCTCTGGCTGCTGTTTCTACCGCGCTGAAACCAATGGGCTTTTCTTTCCCCCTTTTTTCATCCCTTAAACCCCCCCAAACACATCCACAGGAATCCTGGGAAAAAATTCCCCCGCAGCACACAAAGGAACGGGATGGTAAACAAATCCAAGTGTAATTTTGAGATTCCGTCATTCATTCAAAGATAAAAACGGCAAAGAGAGATAGCAGAAGCGCACAATAGAAAGCCAAACCCGGCTGATTTGTTGTGTGCAAAGCATAATCTAGACGCAGATAATCTTGTGCGGGCTTCAAAATGATTAGGGAAGATTGAGGTCAGAAAACCATTAATCTAAAAATGTTGCGCTAGCGACAATAGGCGGACAGAGTCGACCAATCAGACGTGCGCTACATGAATAATAAATAGGCCAATTCTGTTACAAGTGAGCATCACACAGGTTCGGCGACAGATTAAGTTGCTCTTATACAGGCACGAGTGAGTTATTTACATAATCCACTCTAAACAATACAATCAAAGCTCGACTAAAAGAAGCGGTTATAGATTGCAGTTTTTAGTGGACTGTCTAAACCATTGTAGACGTTCTGCCAATAAAACATAATTTAAGATGAACTGATTACGCTTTAAATGATTTATCTGGGTATATGCACTGCAGGAGGGTGGATGGATGTGCCATAATAATAAATAATGAATTCACTTGTAATGGGTACAATATTGTGCGAATTGCATTTTCTTCCACAAAACAGCAGCTTTGATTCTGTGTGGAAGCCCTTAGCCGAAGCAATTTAACATCAAATGCAGGCGATGGAATAGTAATCGGTTTAATCTCCCAGTGGCCAAGGGTGTCTTTAGAAGCTGCGAGATTGTAATTGTCAGATAGATAATGCCTTGCTGTGGGCTGTGTCTGAGGCAGAAAGTGGACGGACAAATGGCACCTCCACGATCCGAGGTTTGAACCAAAGTCTGCTATAACCCAATCAGGAGGTAGCGGTGGCCTGGAGCTGTCTGCGCCAACACTGGGCCTTTTCAGCTCTGTGTTTGTCTCCCGTCTGTGTGGAAATATCAATACGTCTTTGTCAGACTGGGGTTCATATCCACAGCCCTTGTGTGAAGAGCCCAATACAAACCTCTATTCATCACTACCATGTCCATTTCATCTTGTAGTATGTGTTTGAGAGTCTATTTCTTTAGGGCTGAGCAATACAACACTACCCTATGGTCATTCATCGCAATATCCATGACACAGCAGTATTAAATGTACTGTAATTTGCATGGTCAGAATCAAGGTTTTATTATAATCTTTCTTTGGTGGTATACAATGATAAATGGAGATGCAAAGGTCTACAACTTAATAATAACCTAGATAATTGTCCAGATGACTGCCTAAAATTTCAATTGTTTGCTTTTTATTCTTTTAGATAGTTTAATAGACATGTATTACTCTACATCCAGTGAGTGCACATTGGTGTGAGCTGGTAATGTGCCGGCAGAGGTTGAAAAGGCGCTGCTCTGAAGCATAGACCTAATGCCTGGGTCTCAGGGTTGACTGCTTCGGGTTTCTCTGGTCTCTCGGCACAAAGAGCACATCTCAGTATGGGCACAGACAGCCGTACATGTTACTGAGGGGGTTAGTGTGTGACGCCTCCAGAGCTCACCAGAGAAATAGGGCATTATCAAGCGCTGGTCATTAGTGGTTTGTCTCTAAGGTTGACTTCCTGCTTCTGAAGTTCGAGCTGGTCCATTGTACGAGACATTTCTGGGTTTGTGTGAGCATCGGTGGAGTCATAGGCCACACTTCAGATGTTGACCGCTCTTGTGAAATGGGGTTGATGTGATTTATAGGAAAGGAAATGTCTGACAACGTGGGATGTCCTGTAATAGACATGCTCTGACTGTAGAGATTTGGACCTGGAAGAATAATACCACAGAACTGCAATTCAAAGAAAGGCTTTTTGTATTTGTCTGCTTGATCCAGATCAGAGTTTAGGACCAGCAGAAGAGACATGCCCTTTGCATGCTACACAATTATATCAAATCAATCAGACAGTTCCACTTTTGAATTTTAGTTTGCCTGGAAAAGTTTTCATTTTCTTTTTTTCTGGGGCTTAGTGCTATGTTTTTTTCCAGTTGATTTTGCGCACTTGTAAATCCAGCATCACCCTAGTCCTTTTATTCGGATCGGTTTATTTTTGGGATGAGAAAAGCCAACCCAGTTACATTAATTATTCTTGTGTTAGCCGTGGTTTTGCCTTTTCAATTTGTTTATTTAGTGGGCGTCGTTGTCTGACACGGTGCCATTGGAGCCCAGAACAAGGAGGTACACGGAGGTTGGACTGATGGGATTCTCCACGGTCATCTGAAGTGAAAACATCTCATTAGACCTTAAGCGTTTTTAAATTGAACTCCTCGGGATTAGCCTGGCCCTGCACCCAAACCCAAGACTGAGGGAGACTGATAACTAGACCCAATTAATCTGAATTTGAGACAGGGGTTCGGATGGGGGAGTTGTAGAGCATATTTAATAGTACTTTGACGCTGTTTTGCTATTGCAGCCGGATATGTAGTCTGTAATCGAAATAAGTCAATGTAATCTAATGAACAAATATTTTCAGCTAATTGCCTGCTATTTAATACTGAACTTCTTTTTAAAACTTAACGTTTGTTGTTACTTGTAGATTGTTTTAATCTGTTGTTTTGTTGTTTGTAAGAGAGAGTTTACTCACCTTGATTTTCTATACATTCAACAAATGTGCGACACCTGTCTTTTGTAGCATTAAATCCTAACTAAACTTCCGCACAGTACAGCAGTTGTTTTAGTTAATTATTTGCTGCTCGGGCTCATCCACATTACTCAAAAAATGTAAAACGCTGCACTTTGAAGTCAAATTAGCAGTGTGTCTGAGTGGGTGGAAGCCGCACACAGCTTTAAATCCCCCACTCTCCCCAAATCCTCTTTTAAAACATCCAAAGTAGTTCTTTTAAGTTCAGACGGTGGATTGGGTGGGCACTCAGTTTTAGAGTTTGCCTTTTCCACTTGTAGTTTTATAGACTTTTAGTGAAAGTACAAGTTTATTATGGACATTGTGCTTTAACAAGCCATTACAGGGCAGGGCTGTTTGTTGGACTTGCTCACAGCAGGAGCCGCCATTGACCAGGTGTTTCAGGATGGGGTGAAGGACCCTAAATGACCACAACTAATACCTCCTGAACCAGGATGTACAGGCTGGGCGAAATTATGGCTGCCTTTTTGTAATGAAAACAATGTACCTCCAGGAGATCAGAAGGGATGTCCTCTCTGTGTCTCTTTTATGTCCACAAGCAAATACATACATTTCTTTAACTTTTCTTTATTGTATTTCATTTATTGTGAACCTTGGATTCACTAAACTCTCTGGATTTTATTTTCCTATGTTGTCTATGCAAGCTGTTCTGTTTGTCATTATTATGTGGTTGGATTGCATATAGGCTATAAAGAAATGATCTTCAAAAACATGGTTGACGTGACAATTTGAAGATAACCTTTGAAATAATGCTCTCCAACTTAGAGCACCTTGAATTATCATGAGAGCTTAAACAATAGAATTGTTGGCATAATTTATCCTTATGTTTTGGTCAGGTTTAAGTTTTTCACTCTGTTATTAAAATGCTGTCAGACTGAGAGCTGGATAATCTTTGACCTTATCAAAAGAACAAAACATCCCAGCCCTGTTTATTAGAATTGGTTTGGCTGAAATGTGACTTTGAAGATGAATTTGGAGCTGATGTTTTTGCTATGTGGTAGACAGACATGTCCTTGGCAGCTCGTTTTAAGTGATTGCTTCTAAATGTATGGTTTGAATGCCCAAAGAAAAGTGTGAATAAAATCTTCCACTGATCTAACGCTTTGACTTGACAAAGGCCAAACCACCCTTTCTCAGTGACTGATATTGTGTTGGCGCAAACATAATAGAAACGTTGTCCACAGTCAAACCTCTGGGACAGCTCGTCATAGCACTCCACTTTGATTGACATCTCGCTCTCTTTCACATCACACTTAGTAAATAGTCTAAAAGTGGCTCTTTTACATAACATTGGACAATTGCATGCCTAACCTCCTCCATTCGCCAGAGGGCCTCTGAGAATTAAAAGTGGAGCAACCTTAACATATCTCTGTTTTGTGATGCTAAAATTAGCAGAATTTGAAGCATGTGCTTGATATGGAAATGAGGCTGAAAGATAGTGCAGAATGATTTACTATAGTCAATGATGCATTAAACTAAAATTGGTCTTGGTTTTGGGAATTGTTAGACACTGCTCACTCGTGTCTAAAGTGTGTTTATAGTTGCTTAGTGTTAGGAATTTCATATTGACAAATGATATAGTGTGTCTAAAGGGTCCTAATGCTGTCAAAACTGCCTCCTTCAAAAAAATACTTGATCAATATATGAAGTAAACACAATTTGAACAGGTTCAAATTAACACCAGATTTACCGTTTGAGGGAAATATTTTTTTTATTTTTTATTTTACATACCTAAATACTCTTCCAGTGTACTGTTTAAACTACTCTTGAATAGTTTTTGACCAATAAAAAAAAAGCCACTGTCACGTATAATTTGGCAATGTATTGATGAGTGAATAGCTCTGAGCAGTTGAGTGCAGTACTGATCTAAATGTTTAATGCAGAGTTGAGGATCAGGAGAATCTTCTGTCTCCTGCTCTAAATGTGTGTCTCATTCAAACCTGGACTCTGTCCAGAGCTCACTGCAGCACTCTCTCCCACTGCTGCACCAGACACATGCACGAAGACACTGATAATAGACTGCATGTAGTCGCATGCTCCAGAACATTTGGACTCTCGTGTGACTTTAGCAATTTGTTGTTTATTTTTATAAGCTGTTGTACTTACTTTAATTGCTGTATTCATGTATCTAATTTAATTCTTACTTAGGTCTTGGAACATTGTCTACTACTTTGCCATTAAACAGCTGCATCATATGGGCCACGAGAATAATATTTCAATCCGTGTACTTGTATAATGAGCCCTCACTGCAAGGGAAAGAAGCAGATGTCAGTAACTGGCATTGGGATCAACGCTGTGAGAGGGAAATGCTGTTTTAGTGCTGATCCAGGCTTTTTATAGTTAAGAGAATATTACAGAGATTACTGTAGCACCAAACAGCCGACTCTGCAGTAACAGGAAAATGTGCAGGAATTTCAATTAACAGAACAGGGAATGGTACGAGTTTAGTTAGGCCCACATAAAGTCACAAGCCGGAGCTATTTTTTGCCTAACCCAAATTAAACCGACGAAGAAAATAAACTTGAAATGGATTTTTCAACATGCTGACCTGAGCTGCAGCTGGCAATTATGGCCTAGATGAGGACTCAGATGTGCTGCTTTCAAGTCACTGAGTGGGCGTGCTTGACTTCTGTGTGGCTTAACCAGTGAAAGTAATTAGCTTTGTGGTCACAGCATTAGCCTCAATTTAAGACTAGTCCTTGCTTAAAGGTCCTATGTCATACAAAATCGACTTTTTGGAGCTTTTAACCATGTTGTTATGCTATTTCCCAGAGTGGTTTTTAGCTTCATTCACGCAGTTCTAAGTAATCCTCCTGAATCCTGCTCTCTGAGCAGCTGCTCCGCCCTCTCCTGGTAAATGACTGACTTGTTCCGTTGTGTCGTCAGACGGGAACGGAAGTGCTCGACGTCTGTAATGTAACGCCCATGGCTCTATTATAATATCGGTAACGCCTTACGGCCTGATTTTTCATTATTTCTGCCGTAAGAAAGAAATAATAAAAAAAATAATAAAAAAAAAATAAGGAAGTGCCTGACGCACCCCTGAGTGTCTGAACCATGGATCTATTATAATGTCTGAACAGATGTCGTGTTTGCGCCGCGCGTTTGGCTACGAGGACAGGACTTTATTCAACCTTCCTAAAGAAGAGGCCACTGGCCAGAAGTTGGAATTTCTCTCCAGGATTCAGCGACTATCAGCCAAAATAGTGTTTGTCTGTGACCGTCACTGATGGATGTTTGGTGAACCTTGGCCAAAATCAAAGTGGATTAACTTTTATAACCAACACGTGTGTCATAATGGAAACATAAGAGTCAATCAAAATGCGTGTTAGCCATTTATGAAGCTGTGTTGCACATGTCAACTCCTTATAACTGCATTGTGAAGTAACTTCACTTTTTGCTGTGATATATATATTTCTACTACTGCTAAAGTTGTATGAGCAGAGAGAGGGGGCGGAGTTAACTGAATCCAAGCGTCTTGTCTTCCGGGTTGGAAAAATACCTCCAGAAAATACTTATATTTATCACAAAAATTAGTGCTACGTAGTGGTAGAGGTACAATATATCATATAAATGCCTATACTTTACTTTGGAATGGCTAACATAGCATGATACAGATCCTTTACGGTTCTGCTGCTTTTTCTTCTAGGCGCCATATCCTGGCGCTGTGCATGATGTTGTTAAACCTCTTCATTAACCAGAGCTGTTATGCGTATGCAGTCGATCACGGGACACTTTTAACTTCCTAATTGAGCCCTTTGAGTGGAGGAGAGGCGAGGGGGTCACCTGTGGTCTTCTGTCTGCTCTGCGACGCTCTGTCTAGATCCGCAAGGACAAACAGGAGACAGGCAGCACTCAAACCTGCTCCTCGAGACTCTTACGCACGACCTGTGTGTCTATGGCCTGAATTGGTCATCAGTCATCACCTTTTCCCTCAAGAGGTCAAAGCAAGAAGTGCTCACCTGCTGCTCTGTACGGGCTAGCTTTAAGTGGATTATTAACAAGGGCCAGAGAAAAGGCACTCGATATAACGAGGAAGTAGCTGCTCCTTTTAGGGAGGGTATGGCCCAATGATTTTTTTTGCAGTTTGTGTTTTTCAAGGCTAAATAGTCTAAACTTTATAAGTGAGCTTCCCATTGAGATTCACACTCTTGGCAGCTTGTATATATCTTTGGCTGTGAACAGAACAGCGTAAAAAAAACCTTGACGAAACCCAGACTGATTTCTGTAAGCGACAGGACAGCCTTTGTGTCCGGCATGAATCAAGACATTTTCCATTTGGCTGTTTCTCATTGTCTTTGGCCCTTTTTCTTAAACGACACAGCTATGACTCTGGTGTCTCAGTTTTGTCACTAATTTATTCATCCAAGCAGCAGCAGCCGCCTTACTCAAAGACAATGGCGTGCGGGCTCCGAGCTGAATATCGATAATTATGCGTATGAGTTTGAGTGAGAAAAGACCAGTTTTTACTGTGGCTTCAAAGTCCTTGTGCCGTGATAGTTTGGAGATTAGACTTGTCCTAGTACCATCTGGGATTTTTTTTTTTGCTGATTTAAGTAACATTTCAAAGCACTGATTTTGGCAAAGACCCTGGTGTAAGTGTATCTAAAAAACAGAGATCATGAAAAACTAAAACTTGTGTACTTATAGTTGAAATTCTCCCCTTCAAGGTCAAACGCCGTAGTTTCGGTTTGTATTACTGTAGATTTTCCCTTTGTCATTAGCCTAATGGGAGCATAAGAGCACATTAACCCAGGACAGTGGTGCACAGGATCCATTTTCTTAAAACATTTGAAAGGAATCCACAGTAAGTGTTGTCAGTAAAGGCCTGCATGGAGTGCTAATGGGACATATGATCAATACTGTAAATGCCAAAACTAGACAAACACTTCTATAATGGAATAGAGGTCCAAGCCATTATGTGTTCTCTGGGATCCTTGGGCCATTTGAACTCTTATAAGAAGTTACATTTTTCATCTTCCATTTCTCGTTCCTTTGGTCATTTTGTTTTTTGGTTGCACTTAGTCCTACGTAGTTCCCTCTTTCTTTCTTTTTTGGACCAAAAATGTTAGAACTATACCATACTTGCTCTTTTAGGAAAGTATAGTGACGCCCTGCACTTCTCCCTGGCAACAGCACCCCATAGATCCCGTTTGACAAATCTGAAAAACGGTGCGGATTGTGGCACCGTGTTTTCAAATTCACACCTGCCCACGACTGATTAAAAAGCTGAGAGATTGCGATGAATGGGACGAAATTCAGCGCAAAGTCGACAATAGCAGAGCCGACTGTATTTGTGTTTGCGCTGTGGACGAGATAAAAGCTCTCCTCCAGCACAAGGCATGATTGTACCGCTTCCTCTGAAGAGGCATAGTGACAGTTCTTGGGAAAAGTAGGCCCAGAGATGATGTTTATTTTTTGCTGGTAAATCTAAAAATAGACCGCCTTGGTTCAAACTTACAATAGAGTGTGTTTGTCGCTTACAACGAATCTCAAGCTTTTCACACCAAGACCCAACCCATTCTCTAACTGAATTTACTTAAAAACCACATGATTGACACACCAGATCTACAATGGTAAGTGTATTTAAAAAAAAAGAACTAAACTATGCCCAAGACCTCTTTACTGTAGCTCTATGGATAATAGCTGCACTAAATCATACTAAATTGGTAGGAAAAGCCTGTGTACCCCCGGCGGCACCACAGCTTCAGAATCACTGCTCTAATAGCCTAATCCCGACCTGCTGTAACGAGAAGGGAATTGTGGGAGACATTGTTTAGCTTGTGTCCGCAGCCTGTGTAACTGCATTGGTCGTGTGACTCGGCGTGCGGTCAGCGCCGTACGTGGGGCTGAATTATTGATGCGGCGCAAATCTAATCTGGCTCGTGGCAGGTGTGTGCCGTTCCCATCGCCCGGCAATGTCCCACACACAACAGAAATGTAATTAAAAAAAGGGCGGCATTCAGCTCGGCGGGCTTCCCACACTCTTTCACCTTTATACAACCAAACAGTAGGATTTGAAAGTAAACGTTTGTTGTATTTGGGCTGTCAGATGTTAAGTGATTGAACCTAAAACTAATATTATAAATGTGCCAATCGTTACACGTTTTTTTTATTTTTCAATTCAGGACTTGATAAAAGTTTTTGATGAAACTTAAAAACAAGTATTTAACCTATTCACCAAAGCATTGAAACCAACTTGAGTAACCTGTGCCTAAAAAGCCACTGTGTTGTATTACCAGACTGCCTTCATTTTTAGGCCTTATCCATACGAAGTCAAGCTGAGAACTAAACACAACGATATTTGATCAATCCAGCGTATCATCCATACCAACCCGGCGTTTTGGGGGTCTGTAAACGAACATTTTCCAAACTAGGTCCCAGAGAGGAGAGATCTCAAAACAACGTTTACGTGGCTCTGTTGTTACAACGTCTCCACAAGCCACAGGTGACAAGCAGAAAAACATGACAGAGTTCGCCTCCATTCAGTCTGTGTTTTTAACTGACAGTAAAAGTCCGGTCACTGACAGGTTTTTCTGCTTAAGTCCTGTTAAGAATAAACTCTCCTCCTGTAGATCGTAAATCCTTGAATCTTTTTCATTTTAAATCTGTTTACATTCCTCAAAGGTTTACTGGCTTGCACGCTCTACATCTTGTTCTATTATCTGTGTTAGCGCCACACACAGGCCTGGCAGATGAATCGCGCCGTTTTCACAGACCTGAGTCGACCCTTGTGGACTCAGCTGGCTTCGGGCTTACAAAGAAAGTTTCTGAAAATATAAGCGTTTTGTCTTCGTGTGGTTATAGCCTTTATCACACTTGCTGGGTTTCATAGTGTACAATGTATTAAGTATATAAGTATATATACTCAAGGACCACAGAAGCACCCTCTCCATATTGTTTTTTTCCCTGTGTACTTCTCCAACTCTTCCCCTACAGAGCGTTGTTTGTTTGCCTCGCCTCCGCTGAGCTGTCCCCCTTCTCTCTGGGCTCTTTGTGGGCTTTCTTTTTGTCCAACTTACTCGACAATCTGCCACACTTGAGCTGCAGCCGCCTGTTATTGTGCGACTGAGGGAGGGCCAGTGATATCATCCCATTGTCTGTGCGCTGTCACCTGCACCAGGAGTTTGGAGGCTGTGGGAATGAGGAAATAGATTTAAGGGTCTTTAGAGAAATGGAGGGCAAACCAGACTCGGATAAGGAAGGTGTTTGGCATGCACTGTATTCACGGGTATTCTGGTGTAGAAAGCAAAAATATCAAGTCTAAAATGTTTTTTTTTCTGATGTTTTAACAAAAATGTGTTGTTTTATTTGCCTCTTTACCTTTACTGATTGATCCGTAAAGCCTGTCTTTTCCTGAATCCTTTTTCCATCTATTTTCACGTGTGTGTGTCTGCCTCCTGCCTGTTCATCCCTCTCCTCACCTGCCGCCTCCCGACGTCTCTGTGACCATCACTCTTCTGTGGACACTGATTAAACCCTTCAGGCTGAACGCTCTTCGACGGTTCACTACGTCACTGCCACTCCCTTCTTCAGCTGTCCTCGCCATGTGAATGTGTTAAAGGTACAGAGCGCAGCAGAAATGGTAACTGAAGCTATGCTTTCTTGTCTCCTGTGTTGATGCAACTTGTCAGGAGCAGGGAGCAACCGCAGTGCAGCATCATCTCCAGATCCTGAGCCAGGTGGTCAAGACCATTTTGCTATATTTGCTATATATTCTGGATATGTTACTGTTATTTTAGGCCAAAAAAGAAAAGGAGAGAAAAGAAAAGAAAAGAAAGTGGCTAGAGAATGTATATCTCTGCCAAGGCACATTTAACATGTCCCTTTTTTCTTTACAGTAGGCCTTTAAGTACTATTGTTTTGATGCAGGTTCAAATATCTTTCCTTAAATTATTTTTAATATGTTCTGTGGAAAACAAAAAGTAATGGATGCATGGTATGCCAAGGCTAGCAATTCAAAACCAGCTCTATAGGAAGCTATTCATTCTGTTGTATTTCTATGGAGTGCGATTCGCTGGGCTTCTATAGATTAACATTGAACTACATACTGACTGTGCAAGGATATTTTCCTCGCTGACCGCTTGAGTAAACCAGTTCTATACGTGCTCAGTTGTTGTATTATGTACCATTGGGAGGCCAAGGCTGCGTTGGAGAGACAGGTGGTGAGAGAGCTGGACGCGCTGCGTGGGTGAGGATCAAGAATGAGGAAAAAAAGCACAGGGAAGAAAGGAAATCTCATAGGCCCCCCGCTGCAACCAACACTTCAAAGTTATTAGAAATCTAATGATGGGCTAATGAAACAAATCACAAGGAGAAAATTAAAGCCATTTGTCCTGTAGCTTGTTAACGAGGCCGTGTTGGTGGATGTGGCTGCGCTGAAATGCATGAGTAAGGCTCGGGGAGTGTTTGGTGCCTATACGCTTGCGGTGTTGCCAGCAGTAATGAACAGTGAAGAGAGTGAGGCGCCGCATCGATCGCACGCACTCTCACAGACGGAGGATGGAAATGAGCGCCGATGAGGGGGGGGCAAGGAGGGTGGACACATGCCTCCACCTTCTGTAAGCACATATGTACACACTGAGTCACAGGACGGGGGGTCTGGTGGTGCTTGGTGGACTAAGGCTGATGGTTTTCATTTTAATAACCAGTTAATGCCAGGACTATTGTATATCTCGCCAAAGACGCAGCGATGGCATTGGTAACAATCGGCAGAAAACATGAATCGGGACTTTTCTGTTTTGATTTAGGGCTTCAGTCTTCCAATCATTGATAGCAAAAAAATTGCTCTGACAGTCTGCAGAACACATGATCTGTGGTGAATTTAGATATCACTTAAACTATTGTTAACTTTTGCTAAAACCAGACACTTCTGTCTATACTAAACAGGAACAAGCTCATGCCTCCCCCTTCTGGAACCCCATGTGTACTCATTGAGTTCATCGACAGTGTGGTTGTTGCTAGTTGGCACTCTCTGGACCAGGACAGATCCTCTTAATGGTGACAGCATGGATCGTATAGAGATGGGGGAATGAGGAGTCTGCTCACTGATCTCCCCCTCTGTCTGTGCACTGACTTCTGGATGTGGTCCACCTCCACTCTCCCCCTCAGCTGGCCCGCTCTGCCATCGGAGTAATGAGTATAGCCCACACCTCACACTGTTTCAGATCAGCCTTTATTGGAGTTCTTGCCATATCGCCATATTGCCTGATACTGTATGGATAAAGCTGGCAAGTAGTCAATGGACCATACATGCCAAATGTGGCCATGTGGAAGAATACCTGTTGTTCGTGTGATTAGGGCGACGTGATACTGGCAAAACATACAGTACTATTAACGTGGAATATTACATTGACATAACTAGTGATATATGATAAGTCTATTTTAATATATGGCTAAAACCATCTAACGGGGTAGCAAGTGCCCATATTACTCTTATGAAACCTTAGTGTACAACAGAAAATACCTGGACGAACAAATAGGCCAAAGATGAGAAATTATTATCATGAAATATTAAATATCAGTTAGTAATATAGACATACGGACCAAAATATAACATCAAGGCAGTTTCTTGCTGTATTGCTGTCATTTTATGCTAAACTTGCCATGGACTGTATAGTGCTGCCCAAGTACCTCACTGGCTACAGTGAGGCCAAATTTCATCCTATTCTTCAGTTTGGATCTTATACGTTCACTTGGAAAAGGAAGGTAAAATGAAACCAAATGTGTAAGGTGTAACAAAGGACCTGCGCACAATACAAACTTAAAAAGCAGCAAACCTGGCTTGAAACTGGATATGCCTTTGGAGATATAACAAGGTGCACATAAAAGGAAACCCTCTCTATTGTCCCGTACATTCAATAGTGTTTGATTGTGCCTGTATGACTTGCATTACTCCAATTGCACTGCCGTTCATGGCATGTATAAATCTCATTAGCATCCCACACAAACCCATTCTAATTCAATTTCAACATGGGTCGCAATGAAAGCTCTGTAATGTAATTGCTTTTTTAATACCATCTTTAATACTTTTATTTGATGATTTGTTTGGAGCGATTTCAAAAAGCAACATTTAACCAGTCCTGCGCTCCGTCCGGCACTGTTTGGTCTGTATTTTGTATGTTTTAAACAGTGTCACTGCGGTTATCGCCGCTGTTAAAGAGAAATACAGCAGGTCCTTAACCTCTGAGTCGGTCTGCAGCCTGTGTGTGGTAAATCTTTTTTTCTCTACATTTCTTTGTCTTTTTTTACAGCTCCCTCTTTCTTCTGTCTCTGCCTCTGTCCTCTTCTCCCTCCATCATCCTCTCCGTTGTCCTGAAGCATGTTAACACTCCAGTCTTTTTGGAGAGCCTCACGCAGCCATGGAAACGATTCTTTTAGAAATGTTTGTGTCTGTGTCTGCGTGTGTGTGTGTGTGTGTGTGTGTGGGGCTCTTGGGCGGCCTTTGGCTCTTGTTTGGTTTCAAAAATCCGAGGAGAGGTTGGGGCAGTCTCTATAGGGCCTCATGCTGTAATTCATGTAAATTCCCTTAAGTCTTGCTCTTTTGTCTTTGCTTCATTCTGTTTTTGGTTCACTATTGAGCTGCCAATGGGAAAATGTCCGCAAAAAGATGGACAAATCATACTATTAAAGCCTTGAATTCCTTCATATCGGCTTCTTTCACTGCTGTAAACCAGGCAGAGTAACTTGATAACATTGTCATCTGATACCTTTGACATGGGACTCCTCACTCTCTTGAACAAGACTTGGTTACAGCTGGCAATAAACCGGGACAATATAAACCACTTAGAGCTGAGTAAAACTGTTGACGGAGAAATGGGAAATGTGCACTTTTTGTTATTGATGCATTTTGGTATGAAGACTTTTATTAGGCAGGACATAATTATGCTGAGGTTGAATATCATGATGATATATTTTTTACTGCAGAGCTTTCAAGATGCTGAAGATACTCTAGTGATGGTTAAATGCCTCCCTGACAGCATTTGAAGTGTCGGAGCAGGCACCCCTCCTCCCACTCTGATAGCCTTGTGAACCCAGCCCCTTATTCTTTCTCGGAGCCAATCGTATTTTACTCCCATTCAGACGTGTGAATAGGAAACCCTCTGCTTTGCACTCCCACTGGTAGGAAAATGCTCCTAGCCCCTCGCAAACATGCACGCAGGCTTGTCGTTTAGGAGGGTCCAGACCGCAGTGTGAACTTTGTGCTGTTGAAAGTTGCCATTGAAATATGCAGTAGCCATTGAAATATTGTTCTTCTATTGGTGCCGTGACAAAGAGCAGAGGAGGGCGTGGGTCCCTGCTCAGTGTGAGGCTGACGGACCAATGGGCCGCCTCAACAGAGTCAGTGTGCAGAAATAATGTCCATTAGGCTTGGTCAATCACGCCCCTGGCTTTGTGAAATATGCTCCTTTCAGTCATTCCATAAAATAATTCCTATACCTCAACTCAATCCATCATCGCTGCTGAAGGATTTCTGCGTCTGAATGCTCTATTTATGATTCATAATTTAATTAATGGAGTCTCATGTGGCGACAAAGAGCTGAGAAAGCCTAACAGTCTGAGTTATGATTGGTGCAGAGCTCTCTTTACTGTTGGGTTCAGTGGATGTCAGAACGTTACAGGCCTACAGCGTGAGACTGAGACTTTGTTTGAAGTCACTTAGTCACCATAAAGATCAGACCGAGAAGACTGTGGACCGCTATGACACGGTCTGTGGAAGTTGCTTCTTCTCACTCACTTCCTTTGAGCCCCATTATGCTGCTTTTAGCTTTAGTCATGAATCCAATGTATGAAAACTAGATGGAGGCAACAAGATAAGCGCTAGTTTGTAAAATGGCATGGTTTCTGCAAAGGATGCACATTTTCAGTTTCTTTACCAGATTAATTGGTGGCTTTATCAAATAATAATTGATTGTATCTTATTTATTAATATTCCTTAAAAGTTTCATAGCTAAATGTTATCTAAATTCCGTGTTATATGTTTTATGTTGCACGTCCGCATCAGGAAAAATTCCTAGTTTGTGAACCTGTTCTCAAACAATGGCAATAAAACCTATTCTGATTCTGATTAACTGTTAACTAAATTGAACGTTGCCATTGACAAGACATTTTTTTTCCATTAAAAGTCATGAACCATCATAAAAAAGTTGCATTCATATTTAAATGTGTGTTTGCTTAACACAAACAAAACCTATTTGTAAAAGTAGAGGTTTCATGTTCTCTTGACCACCAGTGACGCTGGGACGGGATGAAAGTTCCATTTTAGAGAGTGCTTGGTAACTAACTCCCCTCTTACAAACAATGAACAGGTTTAGGACTCACTATGGGTCTCCCATGGGTGCCCACAAACACCAGGTGTCCCACAAAAGACACAAAAGTACTATTAAACCTGCTTTTCAATCCATGGTCTTAATCTTGTGTAGTTTGACGGACAAAGTGCATTGTAGAAGATAATGTTACATTTGCAGTGCTTTGGTGGACAGAGGAACATTATTTAGGGCAGGGACTAGAGAATAGGCTGACTTGTTGAAAGGGGCAGCTCTTACTATTGTTACCCTTTGCAACCATTTGCAATAATACCTCTGAGGAGTCGGCAGTAAATAAGGATGGCTTGACTAGATTAGATTGCAATGGGACATCTGCTTTGTGAAGAGGGACACTTTCTCTGGGAAAGGAAGTCCTCTGGATCTGCCTTAGGGCCTTTGTCTTTTATGCATTCAAAGTTGTGGCTTCTACTACATCCACACCCAGCATTGAACAACCAAACATCACTACAACCACTGTTATATCACCGTACACCTGCTACTATTGTGCAATTTCATATTTGCTTTGATGCATTGCCAAGACCCATATTGCGGGATCAATGTCATCTCTTTTTTTTTGTCTGAACAAAAAAACGTTTCATATTTGATGCACTTGTGCTAATATGTCTGTGGATTTGGGAGCCCTTTCATTGGATACCAGGAAATGTTTAACCCCTATTGTAAACAGACAATAGATGTGTTTTAATCCCGCTGTGAGAGGCTGGCCGAGGGGGCGGAACGTGAACACAGGGAGGGGGGTTTGGGGGGGTGTCACTGGGGCTGCTACTGCTGGGGTAGGGATTTTGTGAGGGAACCTACCCCTCTGTTTACTGTCACTCGGAGCAGAAAGATCAAGACTTTACTGGCAAAGGATTATGACAGGAGGACTCAACAGGACTAAGCTAACGCCGAGCTTGCACGGACACTGAGGGGAATCATCATCTCACTGTGCGGAATCCGATTCAGAAAGGTATCATGTTATAATTGATTTGGTTTTGTGATATTGGACGGGTCACCTGTTGTTTCGAAAGATGCGTTGAGGACCACTAATTCTTGGTGTACTATTTTAGTTCTCTCATGAAAAATGTTTTTTTTGGAAAGTTCAAATTTCGAAAAAGTCTGAACCAACTTTGTTTTTGGTTATTTTAGTTATTACTCGATCAAAGAAGAAATTGGCTTCTGCTTTCAAAACTCTTTTACCATGCTTATTTGTTGTTTTATACATATATTTACAACAAGATTTTTTTTATCCAGAATATATTTTAGTTTGGCTTTATAATAGAAAACCTCTCACCTTCATTTTCATGGCACTGTTTAGTCTGTGTCTCTAATGTAAATGTATAGAGGGGATGACACCTTCCTGGGCTAATTATTTCACTCCTTTTTGCTGCTAACCGCCACCTCCACAGTGTGTCTCTCATTAGGCCGGGGTCTAAAGTGATGTGCCGAGTCCCCGTCCCATGTCACTAAGGTGCGCCTCCACTGACAACAAAAGCACACACACCAGCGCTCATTATCTCCCACCTGACGTTATGCAAACAGCCTGCAGTGTCAGCCTGATGTCTCTGTTTAGCACCTCTCCCTGACAGATTTAGACACATGAGTTCTATTTTAGAAGTACATGAATATACAGCAATGTCTGAAGGTTTGGCTGAGCTGTAAAAATGCAGTGGCCTCTTTTTGTTTTCCAGAATCCGTTGATTTCTTCTTGTGTGAATCCACATAATTAAAACTGAAAACTTCTCGACGGACTTTGAGCCATTCTGAGATTAGTGCTGAAAATACTAAAAGGGCAAAGTGTTGTATGCACTTTCCTTATATTGTATTTTCAGGTGATTGAAACTCTCTTAATTCACTGTTATTATTAGTGGTTCTGCGTTAATATGCGAACAAGGTTATGATTCACAAAACTCACCTACTGTCAATGTGTTTTTGGTCATGACCGCCGTTGGAGAAACGCTCTTGCTGTCCCGTGCACCTTCCGTAGATTGTTAGTGAGGGGACTTCCACGTGTCAGGAGTGAGGTTGGACATTCTGGACTTGCCAGGCTGACGACCTTACAATCGCGGTATCGTGTACCCCCATCTTCAGCCATTTTAAAACAGGACTTGGCTGTGGTCTGAGGTCATGAGTTTGTTTTTACACACTGATGCCTTTCTTTGTTTGTGAGATTTTCTAGAAAGTGAGATGTTGAGACATGTTCAACCACAGGATTTAAAGGGCTTTTGCAGAGCGTGACATTGTTTACATTTGCACTTTGCTCAAGGCTGGATCATAATAGCCTTTTACACGCTTGTCGGAAATGAACTGGTTTGCAATTATGACTAAACCTCTCCCTTTTTTTTCTTTTCTTTTCGTGGGGTGAGGCTTTTTGGGATTCAAAGAGATGTTTGGATATATTTTCTTTTGTTGTGGCAAATGCATGGCTACATTTGCGTGTCTCTAACTAAGATGCTCGCCTCTGACAAGAAAATTGTGTGACTACTTTATTGGCTTTAAATATAGCTATTGCATTGTTTGAACAAAAATGAGCATACGCTTTTCTGTGATGATTATATGCCATATAAATAAAGCCCCTCTATTACTTATAATGTGTCACAGCAAAATGTGTGTCACTTTGCAAACAGCAGGTCAAAAGTCTGCAGACGCTAAAGCACTCGGGATAGAGATGCGCGCAGAGGGATTGAGTGCCCCATGCGTGTCTTGTCGCTGGTTGTTTTGTCGCCTTGTTTGCTGCCTGCTGTCAGCATCCTCCTCTGTGGCGCTCTCCTCTTATCGCCATGGCAGCAGAGCCGGACTGGACTGCATGGCGTCCCGGGACAGTGGCGGTGGGTGGCGGGATGCTGGCTCGATGTCATGGAGGGAGGTCTCTTTTGATGGGATCAGCCTTGAGCCCATTCAGACAGGATGTGGAAAGGTCACTCTGCACTTGTGTTTCATGCACGAGGCTAAACTGTAATCAGCAGCTCGGGGCCAAACTTATGTTGTGGAAATAACAATATACAGTAGCTGGACTACAGTTGCTGACATCTACAGTTCAAATCTATCTATTGGCGTCTTCTCGAGTGCGACTGGAAGAGCAAACCTAAGAAAAAACTATCCTTTGATGGTATAAAATGTTGTTTCAGTAAATGTTAGCGGCTGACATCTTTCGTATTGCTTTGCTGAACCTTCCCATCCAATGGAACGGTTTGTTTTTTTAAACATGTCTGTTTTGGCTTATCAGCGTGTCTTAGTCTTAAATGTGAGCTGCAAATGATAGAAAATCTTCATATGACGCATATTTGAACTTTCTAGAGGTTTTTAATAGTTAACTTTTATGAGCCCATAATGTACATGACTCTTTGTGATTTTGAATTATCATTCTTTACGACAGCCCGACTTCATTGGAGTGAATGGAAATAGCTAGCAGCACAGACGGAGGAAATAGTCTGATGAAATCCATAGAGAAAATAATGAAAACTGCTCTGTGTTGTCAGAGGAGAGCGAATGTAAACATTTGACTGCGCCTGTGCCATGAAGCAGCAAGCAAAGTTGGAAATGGCGTTCTCAGTGGGGCTCGCAGACTTTTTATTTAGCTCGACGTGGTGAAGTCGATGCGCTTTTGCTCGAGGCAAATTGGATTGGCTTCTTCAATCATTTTGTTCATTGATTTGAGTAGGTGTTTCAGTCTAGACACTTTGATGTAGGGCACGAGAGATGAGAGCAGGATGTGTTTGCAGTCACCTGTAGCCATTCTGCTTGTGTCCCAAATAGGGCTTACATTTTTTGGGGATTTTTTGTTTTTGTTTAAATCTTTGTCAGATATGGCTTACGATTAGATTGGTGAGATTCAGTTCACATTGTAAACATGTTCAAGAGCACTGACACATGCATGTTTGTGTAAGTTACATGCTTATCAATTATTTCATGGGATATTACTTAACAGTGCCCAAACCAAATGCAAGTGTTGTGGTTTGATGGTTTGTAATAATACTTTTCTGTGTTTCTTTCAGATTAAAGAAAACTGAACAATAGGAGAATCGACTGTGTGGACACGGGTTGTTGGGGTAAGTCAGAAACTCTTTGAATCCATTTTTCCGAACACACGACGCTGCCATGATTCCGACTGCGACCTTCCGGCTCTCTGGAATCAGGCTGTTGTTTCCCTCATAGGCATTTTCCTCCCCCCGGACAGGCTCACACAAATGTCAGCCTGTTGGTCGTGCTGGCAAGTGTCTCCAGTCTAAATATCTCCATCTCAAAATGTGCCAGAGCAGAAAAACACTGTGTATTGCTCACGGCCACATAAAAGAGCATCATTGTGGCTTGTTCTTGTTTAGTCCTGGATGAATCTCAGCTGCGATGCTCTGTTTCGTGCTGAACGGCAAAGGGCAACACTCGACTGGCTCCACTCCTTTGGCAAAGTGTTTTTTTGTGACGCTTTTCATTTGGCAAAGAGCCTTTGGCAATGCAACAAAACCCGGGCATTTTGAAAATGTTGAACTGTTTTTTTAATTTTTTAATTTACCTTTATTTAACCAGGAAAGTCTTGTTGAGATTACTAATCTCTTTTTCAAGGGAGTCCTGGCCAAGACAGCGGCACAAGTCAATACAATTTAGAATACAGGACAGATTTCAAGCAACAATTTCATAAAACTATTTAAAACATTTACAAACCATATATTTCATTTCCAAACCTTTTGAGCAATAGTTTAAACTGTCCTATTGGAACCAGTTCCTTTAATTTCCAGTAGTTTTGTAAAGTATAACATTGTGGGGGCAGAATACTGAAATTCCACCTTACCAGATTCTATGTGAACACTTGGTACAGACGGTAGCAGTGATTATTGAGAGTGTAAAGAATACTGTCCAGCCGCTCTTGGTTGAATAAATTCACAGAGATATGGTGGGAGCAGACGCAGAATACCCTTATAAATGAGCATAAACCAGTGCGTGAGTCTACGAGTTTCCAGTGCTGGCCAGCCCACACGCGTGTAAAGTTCACGTGTGTGCGAGGCTTAAAATTAGTGATAAACCGCAAAGAGGCATTGTTTGTGATTGTTTGATGCCATATGGTTGTCAAGGTTACCCACTTTTTCATCAGTAGCCGCTGCCCGGACATCCTGACCGTGGGCGTCCGCACTTAAAAATCACAAAATAGCACTCAGAGCCTAAATGTGAAGAGCGCTGTCCTGTTATTGGCTCATGATGTGAAGTAATGGAGCAGTCGAAGGTAATGGCTGCTAATAAGGAGCTAAGTACATGATCC
This sequence comes from Proterorhinus semilunaris, assembly GCA_021464625.1. Taxonomy (NCBI): domain Eukaryota; kingdom Metazoa; phylum Chordata; class Actinopteri; order Gobiiformes; family Gobiidae; genus Proterorhinus; species Proterorhinus semilunaris. The sequence continues at coordinate 20,417,170 of CM038356.1, read as the reverse complement.
TTGGATGCATTTAAGTCCAGAGAATTGATTTTATGTTCACATCCCCTCGTGTGTGTAGTGTGGGCGAATGATTTTGGATGAACATGTAATGGCAAATGTACTATAGTTAATATTGCGATTAGATTTGCGATTTATGATTTAGAATTAAATGGCAGTTCACAGTAGGAGTGTGACAATATATACATTTTCCGATATATCGCGATATTTTGCGGGACAATACCGATACTTTTTATTCTGATACTTTTGATGACATCATGCATATTAATGAGGCAGAACTACAATTTTAAGCACTTGGACCAAACACTCGCACAAATACAGTGTATTACTTTAAATTATAGTTTTTATGATTATAAATAAGATTAATAGGGGGTTGATTTATTCCTTCTGAAATAGGACTGTGGTTTCTATTTTGTTTAAATGTAAATGAACTGATGCCTCTGAGAGATTTAAAGACCCATCTTCAGTGTGTAAGTCAGGGATCATTTATTCACACAGAAAGAGGTAAAAATGATGAATAATATGTATTATGTTAAAATAAAGGTTAAAAGTCTCATGTTTTTTTTTTATCGTAGGTTATTTTTGTGCAATATATCGATTATCACAGTATTGGCATATTGTGAGATTATTGTTATCTTAAGCCATGTATCGCATATCGTACCGAATCATGAGGTATCCAGAGGTCCCCCCCCCCCCCCCCCCCCCCACACACACACACACCTAGTTTACAGAGCACATTTTGCATGTCATTAACATTTGACAGAAGATGAATTGCTGAATTAATAAAAGAATCACGTTTCAGGTTTTGTATATAAAGGATACCTTGAGGACAGCACATTTAGTTATTCGTAGAGTACATGTATTACAGAAATAATTGCAGCCTTGTGATTTGCTAATTGTGACCATTCCAATTGCCATTCTGATTCATTTCCTATTAATCTGGCATTGCTGTGGCAGCGCGTCTCGGTGCAAGGCAGAGTTGATCTAATGCTGAGTGAAGGAAGTGACGTGAGGGTTGTCCATCCAAGTGTGAAAAGCTGCAGCTCCGCTCTGATCCAGGCGCTGGCCGGGTCTCAGAGGGCACTGAGGGCTCTGTCGGATCCTTTTGCTAACATTACTGTTTTGACTTTGGAGAGGCTGGGAGATGTGGCTACAGTGATTTTCTCCATTGTGAGAGCAATAAAGTCAATCTTATGTTATCTAATCTTATTTTAGCAGCACAGTTAATCACAAATGAATCAAAATTACAGTTTGAATAGTTTGGCTAAACGCAAAGACTGCAGTAATACAGGCAGTGCACAATAGCACACAACAATATAGCCTCGATGGGGTGTTATTATGTAATCCTGTAGTTTTGGCTGCTACAAACATATTCAGTGATGCAGATTCTCGTATTACAGTACAGTATTGTATTGTATTGCATTTGCATGTTTAAGTCTTCTCTCAAATGTTAATTTGGTTGTGAACTAAATCTTGATTTTACAACAAACTGCAAATCTGATCACTATACTTAAAATCAGAAACATTGCAATAAGTTACTTTCTGTGCTGCTGTTATTATTGATTTAGTTTGAAAGTTCAGCATTGGAGTTGCATTGTTGACATCCTCTCCTCTGCCAATGTCTGCTGCCCGGGATCATAACTGTGTTTGTTTGTTTGTGTGCACAGTTCCAACTTGTCACGGCTGCGTATCTGAATATCTCCCCACCACAGCTCTGCAGAGGCTGAGTCCACAGTTCTGAATGTCGCTCTCATGGAGGGCCGTGTTCAGGAGCTGGGGCTGGTTTCAGTGTGGACACAGTGAGGCGTGAAGGCTCTTTGTGATCCGCAGCATTCAGGTTCCCGAGCTTCAATAGAGGCCACAGAGGTCCGAGTGAGCTGCACAGTGCTGTCTTTCAGCGGCCGCTCTCACGTGGCTGTCAGCGCGCTCTATTATTGTTTGTGTGTGGGAGCCGCGCATGAAGAGCTAAAATTAGCCAACCAGAACTTTTCCTCCAGCAAATGACATTGATATTGTTGCCCTGTGTTAATGCACCCATTGAGTCTTTAGGTCAAGATAAGTATTACATGACACTGTGAGCAATGAGTAGGAATGAGAAAGAACATTTGGGATTCAAACTTGAAAAAATATGAAAAAATAATGTTTGTATTATGATAAGCATCCATATATCCTGGTCCTCGGATGTCACATAAACCCGTGGATAAGATGATTTTTTTTTTGTATGCTTTACAGATTACTAACTCTGGAAGGATGCCCTGTTTGTACTGTAAATGTTGTATGTTACACGGATATAGTAAACCTTTCTTTGCTCATGGTTTCCCTGAAAGCGGATATTACACAGCAGCATTTGGGATTTTAGAAGGCACAGATGAGGAGAGGAACTGATACATTCACATTTTTACTCTGGGGCCCCTGGGCTGCTCCCAGTGCTGTTCGTTTCGTAAGAAAACGTGGAGCTGTTTCTTTGATAGCAGCTCGACAATCCTCCGCCGGTCCTTTGAGTCAACACTCCTGTCTGCACATGTAACGTTTTAGCGCTACTGTGTGTGAGATGTGTGTTTTTAGTCTCAACGGGCCTATGAGGCGGAGAGTGATCCAGATCTACTGTCAGGAAGACGGACATGAATAAACAAACACATGAAAAGACAGCGGGGTAAAAGTAAGGGCGTCCTGTGTGAACGGGGAGCAGCTGAGGCCTACCCTGAGGGGTTCCTGCTCCTCTTTTCCGTCACAGAGAAAAGAGGCTTCACGCACAACTGACTTTCAAACCGCAGCCAAGAGATACAGACACATTTGTCTATAAATTCTTTATTTGTCAATTTCCTTTAAGGCAAGTCCTGGCTTCACTGGGAATCCTCTGTGAGCAATTCTCTCTCTCTCCCGATGCATTACGGTGATCCGCTAGGCTGCCTGTAATAAGTCAATTAATATAAACATTTCATTAACTTATTTGCCTATAACCTCTTACTTCCAGAAAGGTGATAGTTGGTTGTATTTCTGGTACGTCTGCCGAGTGTCTTCTTGATACATCAAGCATTGAATCATAAACCAGCCCAAAATCCTCAGTTACATTTTCAGACATATTTTCCACATTCTAGCACATACCGCTGCAGCTGCTTACCACTCTACAAAGCTCAAACGCACATATCAGAAGTGAGAGCATTTGAACGCAGCAGGGAGACTCGTAGTGATGGTATTACTCAGAGGCAGCGACGGTCCTTGCTCCGTCATGAATGTTGTGAGTGGATCTGTGAAAAAAAAAAGCAGATGATTTATGTGCGTGCTAGGCGGAGGTCATGGGTCTATCTTCCCATCAATATGAAACCTGCTCAGTGGCGCTGCTACACGAACACAGTTGTTGAAGCCTTGATGTAACCGCCACTCACCTGCATCTGACGACTGTAATGAGAAATGTTCCCTCTCTTTGAAAAAAGAGGACATTAATGTAATATGTGAAGGCCAATGGTAAACAACCTCAGTTTTTTAAATATTCTTTAAAACTTTGCCTCACATTGCTACAGTATATCATGAAACAATATATATTAACCTATAATTATATTAATTTATAAGAAAGTCATAGTACATTTATTTAGCAATACAAGATGAGTAGGTTGAAGTATTTAGTGCTATTTCAAATTTATGACATGAATTGATGATTGGTTTCAAGGAGATAGCATTTGCTTAATCCTTCCTCCTGAGATACAGGACCAGTGCCAAGGGTCTCTCCAAGTGCAATCTGTATGTTTATTTTTTACTTCCATGTCTGTGTTTGCACAGTTGATACACCTTTATTTGTCCTAAGCCTTTTCAACCCTTAGCTCAATTCTACAAAGTTCTTTGAGCAAAACCCTTCGGTACATTCCCCTCTGTCTCACCTCAATTCACCTTTAGATGCATCCCAGGGTGTGTCTATCCAGCTTCCTCAGCCGCAATCACTGTCGCTGCAGTGCACCTGCAATTTACTATTATGACAGTCAGAACAAACGCACAAGTGCGGATGTGCTGGCATGCTGCAACAGGAACCGTAGCGGTGAGTGACGAACATCAGTAAATGCTTCCTGGTGTCGCCGCGGTTGAATAAATCATATGAATTGAATGTAAATAAACAGGATGCACAGGCAGTACGGTTCTTTTTTAATTGTCTCCTGCACCTGGGGCTCTTCACTTTGACGTGCCAAAATGCCTGTAGTGACAAAAGGCCAATCTAAGCTGTCGTCTGAGTCCTCACGGTGGCACGCACTCTGCTGTTTTCTAACGGTATCTTCTCCTTGCTTGTTGTTTTACTTCGTTGGATGCTTTTGTTTGACAGTCACTAACTGGCGCCTACACACATCTTCTCCTTTATCTTCCACTCTCCTTGATTTAGTCATCATTTATTTGTCATTCATCTACTTCTCAGACATGTAATGGCTGTAGTTTTGCCAGTAGTTCCTTCGTATGCATATGGGACATGCGTGTTGATCAGTACCCGGATTATTCTTAGGTCGTGTAACACCGGGGGCGACAAAGATGCACCAAAGGCAGTTGTTACTGGGGCGGTTTGTGTGTCTCATGCACGGTTACAAAAATAACCACGCACTGCCATTTACAAGTAGTATTTATATATAACGATATAGTGCCACCTAACCTAATGGGAAATAATAAGCAGTTGACACTTGTTGTTCACAGAAGAAAGAATGCAGATTAAAGGTGAAGTGAATGGTGCGGTGGGTGGGTGAGGAAGAGCGCAATCTTGACTGTGTGTAGCTCAGTAAATATCAATTAGAAAACCAATACCGGGGCAAGTGATTTCTGTATATCCCCAACATTACATGCATCTCTGGTCAGTGTCCCTGGAGGCCGGTCCCGTGCCTGGTTCATCCCTGTAGTTTGTCCTTGGAGCAGCGACCTTTCCTGTTCCTCGTCCGAGCATTGATGCAGATAAAGAATTCCCCACAAAAGCCCAACCATTACCCTCACACTCAGCAGATGTTATTGATGCATTCGGGACCGGCCCTCGCGCATGCAGGAGGATGGAGGAAGTCCAAGCGCGCTCTTAGTGTTTCCTCCGGATTCATGGTTTGACAAATGCAGGCTGATGGAGCACTTCTTATCAGGGCCATTATTTCAGATGGAGCCAAATGATCCTCATATTAAAAAAAAGCCCCGCGGGCGTCCAGGCCTAAATGGATGCCCTCTAAACACTCTTCAGTGAGCCAGCCAAAAAATCTGTGTAAAGTCAGTGTGAATGAGCGCTGGGCAGTATAAAAGATAGAAACGCTCATTCACAATCAGTATTTGGTACAAAACATATTACAAAAGTAAAATTGCATGAGATACTAGTTCAGACCTTCTTTAGCCTCATTATTTTCTGCCCAGTAGTTGCCGCTTCAGTCTTTTCAGGAGAGACAGACATGTTCACACTAAGCTTTGGGGTACAGAGCCAAACATCACTTCCACAGTGGCTGGACTTTCATCTTTTAAATCTTGTTCTCTGATTTTGCTAAACCAGATCTGTCACGTCAAATGGGAAACTTTAATTAGCTGCAATCATTTCGCAGATGTTATCAGAAAGGTTCTTAGAACGGGGGCGGCCTTAATAATCTCCATTCTTCTGCTTACCGTACTCCTTCTGGGCATGTTATTTTCTCCTCTTTCACTTGTTATCTTGTTATTCTGAAATCAAATTGCTCAACTGGAAAAGAATTATGTTGACACTAAAGGTTTTAGACTTGGAGTTGAATTTGACTCCTTTACAAAATTACACCCGTCAGATCTCGGAAGCTGAGCAGGGACGGGCCTGGTTGGTACTTGGATTAGTGAGTGAGTGAGTGATTGTTGGTGGTTGGAGGGGCCGATGGCACAGACTGGTAACAATGCAATGTAAAGCGTCTTTGAGTGTCTTGAAAAGCGCTATATAAGTGTTCCCATTTTGCAAGTCTCAAGTCTGGCCCGATGTTGAGAGTAGCATTTAGAACAGCATCTAAAAAAAGCAATATTAGAATATTTGATCAATTTACGACTGTAATTACTTGATGGTTTTGGTAGATTGTTCCAGCTTTCTTGAGTTTCTGAATTCATAATGTCTATTAAACCTTGCTGTGGGGAACATTTTGACATTGAAAAAGCAATACCTTTTTACCCTCCAAGAACAAATTTACAACACTGTCTGAATGATAGCAGAGTTTTCTGGTCCCTACAATTTTATTGTCCAGGTCCAACTTTTTGTAAGCCTGGAATTTGTAAAGGTTAACTCTTGCTTGTGTCGTTTTCTTCTATCTTGGAAAAAGTGTGCAATTTGATTTTCTCACACTTTGAAAGGGGCTATTGTCTCTGTCCAGTGTGTCTCAAATTGGATGGTGAGTCTTTTTTGGTGGGCAGTGGAGGGGAAATGATTTGTATTCACCTGCTGTATCTGAATAGGGGCTGAGGAGGGGCTGTGAGAGCTGGAGAGGGTTACTGCCACATAGAGACTCCTTTATGTGGTAATGGATTGGCCCGGCATTCACACACATTGTGCTATGGTGCATCTATCCATCAGTATGTGCTATACCTTACAAAATGAATAGCGGACTTTAAACAGATGCCTTTCAGCAAGGTGCTGCCGTGACATAACAGGTGACACCCCTAAAGCTTTGGAATAAAAAACTAAGAGGCCCCTCCAAAAGTTACTTAACTTTTGGAGGTGCAATGCAGTCAAGAACCGTTTGCCTTTATGTGACTTTCACTTTGGCCATTGGAAGTTCCTTAAATCGCAAATAAATTATCATTTGTTTACAGAATTCGTTATTGGAAACTGGTAACTGTTGGAAAATGTTCAGGTCAAACAGATATTGGTGGGATTAAACATAATAAACATAATATTTTGTCATCACAACTTTGCATCACAATTGCTTGGTGACTGACCACTGAGCATAAGAATAAACGTATTTTAATGCATTGCACGTCTTAGAACTAATGCCATATGTGAATTACTCCTCTCACAAACAGGCAACATATGTTCTGCGCGTCCTGTCCCCACTCCTGCAAAGCAATCCCCTTTTCACATTTCGCTTTTCCTTCCTATTTCCTCCCTTCTTTTGCCGCTGCGGGACATTCTTCAACCAGATCCCACAAAAGAGACAAAGATGGAGCTGGGACCGGCCATAATGAGCACCTCCTCTTACAGTGTTAGATATTGGGGCGGCTGTACCCGGGGGAAGCCTGCGGAGACAATGCGGGGTTTGAGGGGTCTAGAGCCGCGCTAAAGCCGTCTTTGAGTGGGTTTCCTGGCTCGCGGTCCTGGCTCTGATTGTGGAGTGGGAGCTGTGGATTTGACCTTTCACATTCGCAGGTGGGGTGGAGAGGGTTTTTTGTTTCTGTGCTATAAAAAGGTGCTGCTCTAATAAAAAAAAAAAAAAAGGGAGATTCACCTGGCCACTTTCTCACAGACTGTTCCAGTGGATGGCTCTTTGTTTATGTGATGCGCCAGGCAGAGTTTGCTGGACCATATCACACAAAGCACTGATAGCTCTAAATGACCCTTCACTGGCTGCGTGCCTGCCACATCAGCACAATTCAAATGGTTGCAAATGCAAGAGGCAATTTACTGGAATATACAAGGGCGTTTCTAGAAAGGGCTGGTTGGATTTTCTGTTGTTGACCTCCGACAATAGGATGTAGCGCTTACATTTACATCAGCAATAGAAGCATTTGACAAAGACCTCGAAGAAGAAAAACAATCAATCAAGACCGTTATACTGTATACTGAATCAACCAACGCAGATACATTATGCTTGTTTGGTTCTAAAACAATGTCTCTAAGATGTACATTATAACCATCAGCATAAGAGGAACTCATTATTAAGTGTTGCAAAATAGGACAATTACCAGAGCAAACAATTACAGTTCAATTTGTTTCTAAATTTTTAGTGGCCAACTGTCCTCAAAATAGCAGCCAGAGCATTATCCATGTTGTGAGATTGAGAGATTGAAGCTTATGTGTAGGACCCAGAATCCTGCATTTCTGCCAGATATATGGTTACCACATTTTGGGTCTAAAACTACATTTTTGGTCATCCTGTCCTCCTTGAACCGCCTGTTGCGGTTGACCCTTCCTCTCTAGTTGCTTCACACAGACTTTTATTGTTGTGCACTAAGCTCAAAGTCAAATCCACATATTGGCCCCATCTTGAGAGATCCTTCACGTATAGAGTAAGCCATCCGGACTGGACACGGCGGCAAACTGAGATACTAATCATAGCTCCATTGTTGAGCCCCAAAGGACGCTGGGAGGTTTTGGGGGCAGAGCAGATGTCAAGCGTACAGTCTCTCTCCGAGGTTACTTATGAGATGACAAATGGGCCTGGGCCTCTTTGCCCTTTTTTATATGCCCGTGTTTGACGAAAGAGTTGACATTTTTCTGTCCTGATCGAGGCACCGGTACACCAGGGCATCGCTATGGTTACAGAGTGCACTTTATGAGGAGCTATTGAAAGGTGCGCTTGGTGATCCTATATTTAGCTGCGTGCGAGTTCAAGTTGAATCCTCTCTGTTTGTGGGCAAACAGTTTCATCTTTCCCAAACAGGTTTTGAGCTGAATTCAAAGTATCAAGTTATAATGTTGTCTGCGGAGTATTTTTAAGAGTCCTTTTGATATTCAGGAAGCAATGCATTTACCCCTCACTCCTGCACTTGGCCCTCATAATAAACACTGCTCAGCATATGAATAGCCTGAGCCACAACACACTCATGTGGTAGGAGGGGCGCTCTTCAAGCCCATTCGCTCCGTGACCCAGAGACCTCACAAACAATATGCAAATGTGGAGGAAAGCAACTGTATAATAAATGCCCATTGGCTTTACTGGGGATATTGGAGTCTTTACTCGAGTGCACTCGCCGTGGGATCACCTCAGCCAAGTTCAAATCCGGAGTCACTCATTAAACCCAGTGCTGCTTCACATGAGCCTGTTTTAATTGATTCGTTTTGAAGCATGTTCTTCTATATAGTGCGAGTCAACCTATGCCAGAAACGTACTCAAATACTTCTGAATTATCAAAAACACTAGTAAGTACAAATGAATTGATATTGATTGGTTTGCAGGATTGATTTAAGTTAAAAAGCAGAAAACCAAGTGTAATTTCGATTTGGTGAAAGCTAGCCACTCTCAAACACTTTAATTTCTACTAAAATGTCATCAAAAGAAATCATGTGGATCTCAAATGTCACTGCTGCTTGCGTTCGTATGCTGCTCACAAATCGCTCGACATATTTAACTAGGGCCCGGTGATGAGACGAAGGCAAATAGCCTTTCGATTCGATTCAGGTTGAACATGCAGGGATTTCCTCTCGGAGCCGCCGTCCTGTCTGTCAGTGCTGCGCGCATGCTAAAGAGCAGCCCCTTCAGAAGCTCCAGCCTCGTCACTCATTAACATCTGAGCGCGGCAGACAGGCAAATCCCACACTTCTTTGGCCCAGATCTGAGGCAAGTCCGTGCCAATACGGTGCCCCGTCAAAGGGGGAGGACCCGGCAAATTGGACGACACGTTGCATTAGTAGCAGATGCCAATTAACATTCAGAGGTGTGAAACAAAAGTGTGTTTCACGTATTGAGAAAATCCCGTTGTTTGACACTTTTACACAGGTCATACAGTTAGCATTTTCCTGAAATGGTGGCGAGATGGTACTCGGGCGTCTCTGCATGTTCTCAGGTTTGTTCATGTTTTTCATGTTTTAGTCCCCTTTTGTGTCAATCCTTGTCTTTACCTATTGTTTAGTTCTATTGGGTTTACACATAACGACGACAAGTCTAGAATGCCACGAATCCACATTCGTGGCCGAGGATCACGAATGTGAGTGGAATTTAATGATTCGGGGTAGAGGTTTCACGCACAGTCACAAACTGTTGCGACCTGTTACTACACGTTACGATTAATGGCACGAATTATGACGCACAGTCACGAACATGCGTCCCGCACTGTTGCGTGCTGTGGCGCGCTGCTGCGGGCTGCTGCGGGTCATTGGGAATTGTCGAGTTCTGTCAGAAATCTGTCAAGAATCGGGCGAATGTGGACAAAACCGCCTGCCGCACACGGGTTGGAGGCGGAGCAGAGGCGTCTTGCCCCGCCGTGCTCTCACCTGACACATTGGGCTCTTGCCAAATCCGGTTACACAAAAAGCAAAGACCAGCAGAGCGTCGGGCCTGTCCATATACTGTAGAATAGCAATAGTTTTTCATAGTCTATGGGACTGTCACAACAATTCAACCCTAAACTAAGTCATATGCTCCTGTCACTGTGTGACACGGGCAAACGCTGAATCTATCAAGACAAACAATAGACACACGCGCTTTATGTCAAATGCGTCTGTGCAACAGCGGCACATTCAGCCAGACTCCACAGAATAAGCACAAAAACACTACACTCACTGTGCCCTCGATCTTCTGGCGATCTGTCGTAGAACTCTTCACCTCTTTATCCATGATTCTCACTCGTCTGGTCAATCGTAGCTCCATTTGGAAAAACGTATTTTGCATAATCCACAACAACAGGCCTGTGTCCACCTGCCCCGCGCTCATCGCCGCTTGTTTGACACGTCTAAAGTTGTAAATAAGCCTCAACACTTATCCATGTTATAGCTCCTGTAACCATGCGTTGTCTTTTGGGAGATGCATTCAAGAAGTAAGAACTGTCCCTTTTCTTTTTTTCACAAACGCGTGGAAAATCGGGACAAATATATAACAGTCGGGTTCTCCAGCGGGGCGGCAATAGGGGTGTCAGGAACTGGCTCCCAAACACCAGAGGAACGACTGCAGGAGGAAGAAAAGCCGGCAGTACAACTTCAGCACCTGAGGAGCGGCAGCGGCAGGTGCTGTCCATGGTCTGGAGCGCGGACTGGCCGACGTTGTGTGACTTTTCTTTGGCATAGTGCAGGTACCAACATTTACTTTTCGGCGTAGCGTGGGTTTCTATAACCACCGCGAACAGAGGGTGAATCGTGACATTCGTGGAAGATTTTTTTACAGCCAACAACTTTGTTCACGAACATCACGAATGTCACGAGCTGATGCGTTCTGTTAAGAATCCCATTGAGATGCGTTAAGTCATGTCCCGAACGTCACGAATGGCGGGAAAATGCCATTCGTAACGCATCGTGCCTATGTGTAAACCTAGCATTATATTGACCTAGTTTTTCCTGTAGTTTCAGCCCAATTCTGCTCATGTTTAGAAATGTTTTCTCCCTTTGGTGTTTCTAAACTACTGGGCTAATAGATATTTTAGATACCCAATAAGTTCTGGCCCAAGAGGCATTGCCTTAAAAAGATACATGATTTGCTGGTGAATTGGCACCTGAAAGTACTTTTGAGCTTAAGCTTGGATTTCCAGTTCATAGATTTGCCTGACAAAGGCCACTGGCCGAAACGTTGCATTCAATAAAGGAACACTGGTGTTGCAAGTATACAGTTTGCGAGAGTTTTTTTGTTTTGTTTTTTTTGTTCTACGTTTGGCTTTTATGCATTCTGCTACGCACCTGTTCTATACAAGAGATGTGCGAAGTATATCGTCTTTCAGTTCATAGATTTAAAGTACTCTTTCAAACTTTATTGGACATAAACAGCACCCTGCATTGATTAAATAAATGGAGGGGGTAGTTCGTTGTGTGACATTATACAGTGCAGATAAAAGGCAGCGGTGTGCTTTTGGGCCGCGGGGTCTCTCCGAACAACAGGACTCTCAATTCATATGTTAACCACACCAATTATTTGCATACGTCCAATTATAACTGCTAATGAGGAGCTTCTGGGAAACGCCTGCTGACGCCGACTGCACCATTTCTATTGTGATCCAGAGGCCACGAGCGGGGTCAGACTCTGAACCGGCTTCAGACAACGTTCACGTCTACAGCGAGTCTACTTCCAGGCTTTTACATTATTTAGTTCAGGCTCATATCTTCATGTTAGTTCAGTGATAAATTTTAACATAAAGGGCAGGGGCTAAGAAAATAAGATAATACTGAAGGCCAGCCATGTTGTGGGGGAGGAATGGAACTGACTGAGGTGTCGGAGAGGAGGATTCTTAAGACTATCACTACTACTCTGCCTGACGCCATCAAACTACTGAACTCGCTTTGAAATAACTGCACTTTGTGTGTCTTGTTTCTTGCGGGGTGAGGTTTAGTTTGAATTCAATTTAATTCTGGGGTTATTGTGTTTTTTCCCCTTATATTTTTACATTTTTATACCTCAACGTTTGTACTCCTCTTTTGGTCAAGTAACTGGCCGATGTCAAGGAGAAATTCCCCTTGGGTATCAATAAAGTATGTCTCAATCTGAATCTGAATCTCAACTAATGCGCTTTCATAACTGCATCCGTTTCCTCAACACTCCCTTCCTGCTGCATGTTTTTCCTCCATAACCTTATTTTCACCCATGTGTGAGGATCCCTGCTGCGCCCATTAAAGATTTGTAGGAGCCCACAATCCTCTGATCGCATCATCTATCAAAAGCTCAGTTAATTAGGATGCTTGGGGATGAGAGATGAAAAATGCACTGTGCGGGAGCAGTGACTCTTTCAGTCTGTTGACATTCTATAACCGTATTGCATAATTCAGATGAGCTTCACCGATAAATCACCTCTCGCTCCAATGTGAAAGGACTAAATCGTTATCAGAAAGGCTGGACGGATTAAAGGACGGGCAACTTCTGTACCAAATTAGTGTGTCAGCAAGTTTTTCGATGAAGGTGATAGGAGCATTACCACTAACCCATTAACACAAGAAAATAAAACGCATTTTCCATTTCAATTTCCATTCCTATTAACCTCCTAACCCCCACCTAAACCGTGTACATTCTCTCGAGTTTGGCATCACTCAAATCTAAAAGCTTAAAAAAAATGAGAGCGCGACAAAAACGTGGCAAAACTGGGACAAAAAAGCAACAGAAGAGCGACAAAAACGTGCTGGAAAAGCTATAAAAGAATGAGGAAAAAAGTGACAAAACACGACAAAAAAAGCAATGAAAAAGTGACAAAAACACGATATAAAAACATGACGACAAAAAAAAACGCTTCAAAAAATGTGACAAACGCGCCGACGACGTGACACACAAAAGCTACGATCACTTTTGTACAAACTAGGCATTTTAGCTTTTAGATTTGGGTAAAGCTGAACTGGAGAAAAGGCCCTTTGTTCAGACAGACCAAGTTGTCTTTAATTGGGTACAGAACACTTCTCTTCTCTGTCTCCCCCCCCATCCCCCCCCCCCCCCCCCCCCCCATACCAGCTCACACATTCATTCACACTTCTGAGCCCGGTTGCCCCTGTGAGCTCCGACATGTCCGGACCCTCTCGCCCTTTTTTTTTTTTAAGCCCTTGTTTTTTCAAAGTGTTTTGCTTTGATGTGTGGCTTGCTGCATGCGCTGCGTTTGTGACATGTGCACAAAACCAATTAGTTTTTGGGATTCTGAAGTAGCTGACCACGGAAAATGACAATGGAGTAATTGAAGAGGCTGGCTGAATGTGAGGCCAGACGGCTCAAAGCAGTTCTCACACAAAGACGGAGGGTTTTCTTCTCGGGTAGAATGTACCGCGGGAACGGCAACTCCTGACTCAAGGTGGTCCTATGTTCTCGGGGACAGTAATTACCTGTTTACTCATTCATTACTCGCACTGATTTGGCCTCAGCACCCGGATTTGCATAGAGGAAAGTTTTGAAATGGGGATGCTTTCTCTGATGTATTGCTTGGTTTCGCCACAAAAAGAAATGACTACGTTTTGATCCAAGAAAAGCATTCTGCACTTGTGTGGCTTAACGCAACGTCCCCGACTCTCAAAACTGGGACAGAGACAAAAAAAAAAAAGCCAATCCAGACAAAATGAGGTCACTTCGTCCAGTCATTGCGATTAGTTGTGCCCTATTGTGACTTAAATGGTTTGCGAATAGCAGATCACAAAGACAGCAATTATTTCTCCAATGCAATATCTTACCTGCATATTTAGCAGCCGTTAACCGTGTAGTTAAGAGCTCAAACATGTTTCTTTTCATCAATGATTGCAGTAATTCAGTTCATATTTCAGTCCTTTCCTCAAATTTCCCAAAGCAAAACTGGAATTGAGCACAAACATACAGAGCATTTACTCTTTAGGTACAGACTGTTACCATAGCAATACAACGCCTTCCAATGACTGCAGAATGAACAACGGGGCCCTTTGGTGTCATTTATGGAGGGAACTGGCTGTCAGATGTGTCAGATGTGTCTCCCTTTGACCTGCCAGTTGTTACGGCCTCCTCTTCCTGCAGATTGAATCAGCCTGACAACTTTTGGCTCGGCAGATTCCAAACACAAGTCTTTATCTTGGCTTCAGCAGTCTATGGTCGTGGGCTTATTGACTCTGGCTTTTTCTGTTCGCTCAGCACAACATCCACAGAAGATTTTACAACAGTGATGGATGTATTCTGATTAAATGTCTCCGGCAATAACGGTTTGCAGCGCGGCCGCAGATTTGGGACTTTTATTCAAAAATGGGACAGAGCAAAAGCATTACTCATACTCTTGATAAGGTGCCGAAAAGACATAGGGTAAGGTGGCAAGGAGATGGTTGAAGCTAAAATATGCAAAGCTAAAATAAGCTTTCAATAATTAGATAATTGCATATGCGAGGTAAATATTTAATTGGTATTTATCTGAATAGAATGAAAAACGTTCAGTATAATTTCCCATAGTAGCTCTTGTCTTTACCTCTTCACCGCGTCATTTACCACCATGAGCCATTAACTACACATTCATTTTAACTCAATGCCTGAGAAAAGCAGGAATAGTTTTAGTCTATTTTAATGGCTGAATATTTAGTTGGGTTTTCTTCTTCTGTTTAAAGTCTCACTTGAGTCTGCACTGTGGCTCTGATGTCACAGGCTGCTGGAGGCTGGTCCTGTGCCGGCGCTGCTCTGCGGGATAATTATAGTGCACACTTTTGCAAACACACACACACTGATACAGACACAGAGTTACAAAACGCGGTGACCGGCCAGAACTGGGCTGCAACACCTCATTACACTGGGAAATGAATCCTGGATGAAGTCCTGGCTCCTCTCCAGATAAGAATCTCCCAGCTTCTCTCTGGGAGTCACCATAAAATGTATAATGAAACTATTTTCTCACTTGGCTGCCACCATTTCTCCTTTTGTCGTTTGCCTGAAAATTGTGCCACGGCTGGTTTGACTTTATTGTGATTGGGACATTTGACCATTCAACATTCTCCTTTAATTGGACTCCCACAACTATATTGCCTTTTAACATTTTTAACATTTTGTATTCGACATAGCTTTAGTAGATGGAAATGATCTGTAAAAGTCTATACCATTTGAATCAGCTCTTTTAATGCAGACTGCAACAAACAAAAATAGCTTACCATGAATAAATTGACAATGAAATGATTAATCACTTGCAATCTTGATTCAAGGTCACGCCGCCCGTTCAACTCATTCAAGCACTGCAAACGCATAACATCTATCAAGTTGCTGTTAAGCGCTTGTTGTCAGGTTGATGCTCCGTATGGTTCCTGCTCCTTCGCCTGCAGCCTGCAAATGAGCTTGATCAAATTGCCCCCATGGATCTTCCCCCTGTCAGATCCTGGGCCAACGCTGCCGGATGGTGTGTACAGCAGAGTGATTGGCTGCTCTGGGCTTATAATACAGGGCTTTCTCCCCAGAGAGGTGTACTGTGGGCCTGGTCTGCTCCCCTGCTGCCTCTGCTCTGGGGGCGACCATTGAATCATGACTTTAGGGCAGCTATAACAAATCAGTGTGCTCCCATAGGACGTCCCAGCCAGGCCTCTGTAGCCTCTGGTCCCGGCTCCCCAAGGCCCCATCTACAGGCCAGAGTTGCCGACTGCCAGCGGCATATGTTTTGAACAAAAGAACAATATCGTAGCACATTGTTATAGTGCATTAGTTATTAACAGTTGATAATGATGTTAATGATCCTCCATGTCAGCGGTCCCCAACTAAATCAACAACAAAAACATTTTAAGCTTTTTTATTTTGCCTTAACTTTGGTTTCGAGTCTATTTGTGCAACGGATCATTGGGACAATCTGGAAAAAATTTAATTAGTGTGTGTGTGGAAACTCCGACGTCATTAGAAGCCAGTCAATACTCCATTAGCCTGTCACCAGTCAGTTCAAGCCTGCAAAGAGTCACCTAACTTGAACTTGAAATTTCCCCGAGAGTGAGTGGCTGCACTCAAGTATAAAGCACTTTCCAATGTCTAACTAACCAAAAGCAGCATTTTATTAAACGTATCGGTCAAAGTGGATGCAGTTCGGAGTGACTTGTAATGTCCCCTGCTCTCGTCTCTTGCGATCAGATCGATTTGGATGAGAGCGTCTAATAGCGCTTCAGCCGCGGCGGTGATTAGCCGAGCAAAACGCGTCCACGTGGGACGCATCGGCCCCCGTTGGAGCGCTCTAGATCAAAAAGATTGCTTCCAGTGAACTGCGGTGCATGGCAGCTACCATCGATTCGGGACAGCAGCTGTGCGCCTTTCTTATTCTTTCAGCCGCTCATAAACACACGGCTCCATTGCTGTGAGTGACGGTTTAAGTAACCCGACAAGTCACTCCACCTTAAGTTAATCACCCTCTGCTGTCTTCTTGTCCACAGGTGTGAATGTGCACGTGTCGCTGGGCAGTGTGACTGAGGAGAGGCGGGGCTTAGCTGTTTACGGGGCGGGACCCTTGTGCCGCACACTGATGATGGAGGAGAGGAGGACGGTCACCGCGCTGCTCCTGCTCGTCCTGGGGCATCTCACCACAGCTCTCGAAGTCCCACTAGATCGTAAGTCTACGGTTCACACAATACAAGTAACAGGGAGCCTCCACAGGTATAGCGTTCAAAACATTTCAATCATTTCAATATTTGATGCGTTTAACTTCAGTAATGTTTATTCACAGAGAAGACGTTTACAAATATATCAACCATGTACTTGGTCAGCACATACAATTCTGGTCTGTCCTCCTCAGTGTCAACTAAAGGCTGTTGAAATTGCTATCTCACGACAATGCTACCTATTCGTGTTTCTACTAGCTATCAAATGTATAAAATGTAATATAGTATATCATTCTGCCTATTTACTGCATGCCCCTCTACTATTATCTCAGCCACTTTAATCCGACGTTTCCACAATAATGTCTGGTTTTCTTTCACCATGTTGTTATTGCTCTTTCCTGGGATAAAACACTACAGTTCTTCAAGGATGTAAGTGGAAAACGTGTGAGGCTGAGAGATTGTTTTTTTTTTTAGCTTTCTCTGTTTTCATTTTCTATTGTCTATGTTCAAATGTGTGTGATTTTGCGGTGGACGCCTCGGCATGCCGTGTAATTTCTTTATTTGCTTCTTTTTTGTTTGAATGCTTTTCTCACGCCGCGGGAGGCTGTTTTCCATACGGCAATAATATAAACAGCATGGGCTCCAGATATAATTTGTTTTGTCAAGGTCCATTAGTTATCTTTCCCGCTCTGAAAGGAATACATTAGGCTCGCGGATCGTTACTGTGAAGTCAAACGTACCTGCTGCATGTTTGGAGCGCTTTTTGTTGTGGCTGCTGTCCACAGTGATTCAGAGTCCTCCTGAGTTTGCATGCTATTAGTAACGACCGCTGCTTGTGTGGTCAATACGCCGTATGAAAAAAGCTTAGATATGCATTAAGCATGTGATTGAATCTCTCTTTGTTTTTGATCGCCCTCAGTGTCGCAGCCACCCACCATAACTCACCAATCCCCCAAGGATTACATCATCGACCCGCGAGAGAACATTATAATCCACTGTGAGGCCAAGGGGAAACCTCATCCCAGGTACGGGCCTGTGCACTCACTTTATTTATGGTTATGTCACTGCGTACAGGCAGTATTTGCATTTCCTATAAGCACCAGGGTATTTCTGTTTTCCAAATTTAGTGTTATGTAAAGTGGGGTATATACAGTACATCACAAAGGCAAAACATAAGACCTCCTGGCAAAAATGTATTCCCACACAATAGTATTCTGGGACCACGGACGTGACTGTTTCCTTTAATTTAACTTCGGCACCACTGTTCCTTTTTTGTACCACTTTTGATAATAGTAGGAACACCCCGCTGGTGCTCTTGCTTTAACCATGTTGTCTCGCCATCACAATTTGACCCATGCCAAGTAATATGACATTTTTCCTGCTTCTAACTAGAGATGGGACGATAAACAATAATATTTTTATATATATAATACCGTGCTAGAATAAAATTGCTAAATCCATCAGACAGGTAATTTTACCGGGAGAGAGTACGTCTCCATGGAGATGTGACTAAAGTCAGAAGTATTCAGCAGATTATTTCCTCACCAAATCCATTCTTTTACCCACTGCAGAAATATCATTTTCTGTGTCGAGCTGCTCCTTAGCTTCATGTTTTGTATTGATGACAACAGTATAGTCCAGGATGTTACACAGTGTGCCTTTAAATACTTACTTTATTTATTTATTTATTCATTTATTTGATAGGGACATGTGTGAACAATAAACATGTACCACACTACAACATTTATAGCCATGGCTAATTTGCAATGTCCGTCCATAGAAGGGCTTTTCAAATGTAACTTTACTCAATTCTGACATTACACAAAGGATGTGCATTTGAGTGCAAACTTAAAATGACTGCACACTTGATCTCATTTTAAAATAGCCCCCAGATCTAAGTCCTGTTTCAACTCAGGAGACAAGGAGTTCCAGAGTTTATGTCTCACTCAAAATGACATTTACAGCAGACAATGAAGAGGAATATTGAATAATTGCCCAATCCCCATCATTTCTGCAGCTTCAGTGATTTTTTTAAAGGCAAATAATATTTGCCTTTAAAAAAATCGTGATAATATCGTTAATCGCAATTATTTTGGCCAAGATAATCGTGACCCTGAATTCCTTTATCGTCCCATCCCTACTTCTAACTCACAATCATTGAAACTTCACTCTCAGCTTAAAATGTTTTACATTCACAAATAACAGGTGCTACAAAGCAGAGACAAGTGTTTCTACCTGTCAGTAAGATATGAGCAATGTCTGTGGATGATCCATAGTTTTTGCAACTCTCTTTTAGTTTCTCCTGGACACGTGATGGGACCCACTTCGACATTGACCGCTTATCTAATGTGCAAATGAAGCAGCGATCCGGGACGCTAGTGGTGGATATCAGTAATGAAAAGGCTGAACATTACGAGGGCACCTACCAATGTACAGCTCGCAACGACCACGGGACAGCTTTATCCCACAATATAGTCGTGCGACAATCCAGTAAGTTAATATTCTGTACTACTGGTTCTCAAATGGAATGGCATGGGAACCCGCCATCTGCATAGGACGCCATGCCACGGCCCAAATAGGAATTGAATGTGTTATATAGTATACAGTACATGTAATGTCTAAACTAATATTTTTCTTGTACAATCATTCAAGCATTAAATAAACAACCACTGCTCATATCAAATATTGTCATTACCTCTGCATGTATAGGGCAAGAGCAATCCTAATGATTCTCCTGAATGACTTGCACTGACCGTGTTGTATCTAATTTGACCCATCGTCATTAATTTCCCATTCCTCTCAGCTTGCCTCATTGCCTCCTGCATCTTAGGGATCATCCTTTAGTGGCTCATTGTTTATGTCAAATTATGATATCGTTCCACTAAATTGCCTGTATTTTCAATCTCTGCAGGATCTCCCTTGTGGTCAAAGGAGAAAATCAAGCCAATCGTGGTTCAGGAGGGAGTGCCTTTGGTGTTGCCATGTCGACCCCCGGCTGGTTTGCCTCCGCCAATTATTTTCTGGATGGACAACAGTAAGCCACTTTTCTTCTACATTATACCATCAAACACACCTTCACATTGGTCTTTAACTGTTCTACTTATGTGATATATTTTCTCAGATGTTTGATACAATATTGGGTCATATTCCTAATTCCAAGAAAGTGGTTGGGGGATTTTAGATTTAGGTGTGTAATAGGGTGATGAAATTTGGGGGAAGGTTTTGCAATAAGTCCACAACTTGAAACAGTTTTATTTTAGAATGTTGGGGCATTTTCTTGTAAATTGTCCTCTTATACCAGTATCTAAATATAATCATCAAACTCAGAGAGCTACATTAATCCTTATTGCTGGTCAGCCCCACCCAAAGCTTAACTCCTTGTTCCTTTCAGACTTCCAACGCTTGCCCCAGAGCAGGAGGGTGTCTCAATCGCTGAATGGGGACCTGTATTTCTCCAACGTGCTGCGGGCCGACTCCAGAAACGACTACATCTGCTACGCCCGCTTCCCCCACACACAGACCATCCAGCAGAAACAGCCCATCACCGTCAAGGTCCTCAACCGTAAGTACCAGCACGACCTGATTCCCAGTCTGTGTCTTTGTGTGTAGTGTTTCTGTTCATTCTCTTCAGCTCTGTGCAATTTTTTTTTAACTTGTATTAAAGCGCTAAAATAAATATCCACGGTAAAAGTATTTCAGAGCACGAATTTCTTTAGTAATAGTAAGATTATTTCCTATTTGGTATTAAATATGGTTTTGTTAATCAATAAAAATGGTTGAAGTTAAAGTCATAATGTAAGTTCTGCTAATTCCGGGATATATACTCAACCCATAATACTTTTGATTGTGGAAAGTTTGTGAAATTACTTTGTGTTCGTATCGCAAACACATATATATAAACACTCCTGGAACGTTGAAATTTGTTTGGTCAGTAACTACTATTGGATGACTGCATTGTATTATTTGATTGCAAAAAAAGCAGCGTAAAATTCGGTGTTCGTTATCCGCGCGTTTCTCACCTCGCTCAAACTTTTGCACAGAGCTGCATGTGTTGGTGTGGCTGCGTAGGAGGGGAACAGTATTTCCTATCTCCGAGTCCATCCGCGGAGACGCCAGCAGTCGTGGCTCCGCTGAAAAGACATATTGTCAGAGCTCGGTGCCTTATCTGCAAAGGAAGGCGTTCGTTTTATGGCTTCAGTGAATTTTTCTGTCCTCTCTATCAACAAAGACGGCTCTCATTCAAATCCATCTGGCATTCTTTTCCTTTTTTTTATTATTTCCATTTTCACACAAAAACATGATTTGAATGTCTCATTTTAAGTGTTTTTGCTTTAATTGTGTGCTGTGTTTTTATTTTCTGTTGTGTTACAGTGGATGCAATCAATGACACAGTGGCAGCTTTTTACAATGACACTGATTTATTTAGTGGTGAGTTATGGCGCCCCCTAGGTGTTAACTCCCATGACCCTAGAGCCCAGATCACAGCTCTCACCCACTAACCTCTTTCATGGTGGTACTGGGGCATTTTCTGGTGAGATGTGGCTCCCTCTGGTGGTTGCCCCTACATTGTGACTGTTACCCTACCAAACTAACCACTGAACCCCCACGCACACTGTCTCCTTGAACCCTATTACTCTAAATCCTAATGACTTACCAAATAATCAATGATGGGCTCTTCCTTGTTGAATCTCTAAATATACTGACTGATTTATTTTCGGTTTCTATATAAACCAGATTCTAAAACAAAACAATGATTTGTATCTCTTTTCAATTAATCCTCTTTTCCTTACCTTTTGTTTTCATACCCACACATTACTGCTATCACATAGTTAACCCTCTTATGACCTTCTTTAATTTCATTAATTTCATATAAATACTTTTCTAACAAAAACAGAACTAGTATTCTTTTTGTACGAATCTCAAGGTTGAAATATCTGAAAAGAAATCTGGCATCAGCAAATTAGAAATACAATTTGCTGCACTCCAAAGGGCTGATGATGTACTATCTCGGACAGAAAAGGAACATCCGGGTATACATCATCTTGAGCTTATAATTGTGTACTAATGAAAAGTACATTGTGCACCTTTATTGGTACAATGTTATGAGGCCTGATGTTTATTGTCACTCCAGGGGGAAAGGAATTGACATACAAACATCTTTAAAACCAGGGCAATAAAAACCCACCAAGACGATACAAATTTACATCTAATCATAAATGATGACAATAGTGATCTCAAAAGAAATGGCTTTCTGTTTGAGCCCTGCAGGCCTGATTAGATCTGTGGCGTCGCACATCCCCATAATGGAGCGAAGGGAGTTGAGGGAAAATGAGCAGCACTAGATTGGTTATAATGGTAAATCCATGTTTGTGATAACAGAGGAGCCAACGGATGAGCGACGGCCCACCTTCCTCATCCCATCTGGGCAGTCCAGCTCCAAGGTGGTGCTGAGAGGCCAGGTGTTGGAGATGGAGTGCATCGCTGAAGGGCTGTGAGTACAAGGGTGCACCGTGACTGAAGAGGCCACCTGCTCGAACGGCCTAATCACATTTCTGTCTTCATCCCTTCCCTCAATATTACTTTCTTTGTGAACACAGGCCAACCCCCGAAATCTCCTGGACTAAAGTGAGCGGGGAGCTGCCGGCTGAGCGCACCTCTTTCCTGCACTATCAGAAAACGCTGCGTATCGTCGATGTGTCCGAAGCTGACGCCGGGGAATACCGCTGTATAGCCAGGAACGATCTGGGCTCTGTGCACCAGACCATCCATGTGTCAGTGAAGGGTGAGCCTCAAACTTGGGTAGCTGTTATTGATTTATTTTTGCTGCTGATGAAATAGCTAGTGCTAATTTTCAGCTCCGTTTTAAATGTCTTCATACACTCATTCTTTGCTTAATTCATACACCCTCACCCTCAGATACATGGTTTAAAACTTTCTCTGAACCAAATACACAGTACCCTGCAATATACAAGATGTTAAACACTAAACTTACATTATTAAAGAAGAGTACTCCTTATTTCTCAGCTGACCTTTTCGTAAATATGTATAACTTAAATTAATATAAAATACAAATTAGTATTTATTAAAGCTCTTAAACCTCTTTTTTTTTTTTTTTGCATCACACTTTTACACAGCCCTTCCATGTTATCATTCTCGGTGCAGCAGCACATTCCCTTGCCTTTTTAATGTTTAATTCCTTCATAGTTGATTCATGCTCAGACGTCAATAGGGCAGTCTGTTCTGTGGCTAATGCTGAAGCCGTCTGCTCTGCTCTGTTTTCAGCTGCTCCGTACTGGATCAGCGGCTCCCCCAAGAACCTCATCCTCGCCCCGGGAGAGAACGGGGCGCTGACCTGCCGGGCCAGCGGTACTCCGAAACCCGCCATCAGCTGGGCGATGAACGGCGTCCCCATTGAGAGTAAGTGCAGTGCTGCATAAAGACATGTCATTATTGCTGGATACTTGGTTTGCTTAATGCTGCCTTGTCCTCTTACATATTCATAGACATGTGTTTGAGTCTCTGTGAGTAATAGCTATATCACATCACCAGATTCACCCAACGACTTGAGCCGGAGGGTGGACGATGACACTATAATCTTCACCAATGTCCAGACGGGGTCAAGCGCTGTGTACCAGTGCAATGTTTCGAATGAGTACGGCTACCTCCTGTCCAACGCCTTTGTCAATGTACTATGTGAGTGTTTCAGCCAGTTCTATTTGCATTAAAACACACAGAGAATAGGGTCTGAATACTTAAGTAACTTTGCAATTTTGGTTCATCTTTTTTCACATTTTAAATCTTTATTTTCAAATGAAATATTGTTGAGTAATTTGAAGCATAACTTTAGTTTATAGAAAAGCATGCAATTTGAGTATCAGACTGCTACATAAAAACGTTCTGAAGACCATGTACTTTGCCATTTACATGGATTTAACAATAGCAATAACAGTGCAATAATTGACGCTGGTCTTCTGCAGCGGAGCCACCCAGAGTGCTGACGCCAGCCCACCAAGTGTACCAAGTCATCAAAAACCACCAAGCCCTGTTAGACTGCAGTTCCTTTGGATCGCCCATCCCTGAAATTACATGGTGAGTTAATTAACAGCTGTATGTTGAATAAAGCAATGTTGGTTATGTCAGGATTATAAAAAAAGAGTGCTTTTTGTCTCAGGTTCAAAGACTCTCGAGCCAGCACCCTTGACGGAGAACCTTATAAAATACATGACAATGGCACTTTGGAGATCCATGGCTCTCAGACTCGACATAATGGAAAATACACCTGCGTGGCCAAAAACATGCTGGGCATCTCAGAAAATCATGTCTACCTAGAAGTCAAAGGTAAAGTCATCATGTAATGGATCCCAAAAGTCCCATCCAGCCCAAGTTATTTGTCTCCCCCCCCCCATAGACTTTTGCAAAAGTTAAAATATTTAAAGAGTTTTAAGGCATGACGGAGGCTAATATGAATGTGTATATCTACTGAACGTAATACAATTATTTTTAATGAAACAAAAGTTTAGTTTAGTTTAGGTTATTCGTTTATTTGAGTGGGCTGAAGCAAGAGCTTATAAGCGCCCACTCCCAAAATCAATACATTTACATTTACAATATAGCATCTACATAAAGACATTACATGACAGAACTATAATAATAACTTTATCCTATTGCAATTGCATTATTAATCAATTAGCAGCATCATATTTTGATTTTCATCAATGTCAAAGAAGTGTCAGTTACACTTTTATTTATTTATTAATTTATGAACATATTTGGAGGATCAGCCCCATGAGATGCATCATCTCGTTTTCAAGGGGGTCCTCGGGATCACATCCACAGGAAACAAAACAAAACAGCAGAGTATATGCACAAAATCAAATAATAAAGGACAAAACAGTAAAACAAAAACTAATAACTCACCCTTCCACCTACACACACACAAAAACACGCACCGGCTCTCAATATTCACCTCCCCATCCATCACAGAGGGAATACAACACAAAAATACAGTGGTTCCCAACCTGTGGTATGTAAAACCACTTGTGGTATTTGAACAAGTGGTGCTCTGAGTCGTCTGCAATTTTAGACTTTATAGAGGCTAAACAGATTCTTTTTCCATCTGAATAGAAATGGAACCTTAAAACAATAGACAAGTCGATGAATATCAGAAAAATAAAATTGCAGACATTGCCCTAGCCCCCGTTTCCTTTTGCTATGTCATGACCTCACACACAAGCTCTATTTAGACTACAGGAAACATTTTCATTTATGCTAAAATAGGGAGTTTAAGTTGTTGTTACAAGATACATTATAGGGACGTTTTAAAACGTTTTTTAGATCAGAATTTTAAACTTGGTGCTCAGGTCAAGCATTTTACGAGGTGGTACTTGATGTGAAATGTTTGAGAACCACTGATGTAACACATAGCATAGCTCAAGACACTACATAGTGTAATAATGCACCACAGTCTCAACTCAATAAACATTATGTATATAAATATACATATTGTCACACACGTACATGCACACCTTTGCTAATTAAGGAAGGCTAGAAACAAAGACAGTTATTCTGAAGGGGTGTTAACAGAGCATTTTGTATAACATCTGTACAGTTTGGAACTCAACAATGTCACAAAACTTCATGATCTTATATAATGAGTTTGTGTGGTTCAAAAACCCAACGTTATGAATTAATTGAACAGCTTTTTTTTGTAACATTACTATTGGTTTAACTGTTTTTATAAGTACTACCCCAAACCACAGTACAATAATATAAATAGGGCAAAAGAAAATATACTTTTTTGACTATAGGGCAAAGCGTTCTTATATTTTTTAGGCTTATAGTTTCAGTTCAATATTCTGAAACCAGTGAGTCTTGAAGTGGACACTCCATATCATACTGAGTAGCTTTAGCCCTTAACACTTACAGTCAATGACATTTTTAGTGTTACATTTGCTGAATGTTCTTCCGTCTGTTATTGTCTTATCAGAGCCAACCCGGATCCTCAAACAGCCGGAGTACAAAGTGGTGCAGAGGGGCAGGGACGCAGTATTCGAGTGTAAAGTCAAACACGACCCGACGCTGATCCCAACTATGACATGGCTCAAAGACGACGACGAGCTGCCGGACGATGAGAGGTCAGGCTCCAGTCAATCAGAACTCTTTATTTTAGCTGACAACGCTGTGGAGCAAGGACTAGTGACTGAACACAGGAGTACCGGTGGCTATTTTGTTCCTGTTTGTTCTTCATGTCAATTTGAAGTCCGTTAAGTTCTTCTTTAGATCTGGCGAAGATTAAATTCAATATAAGCTCAGGCGAACGTTAGTCTTGGTTTTAGCTCTGTGCTGCATCATTTCATTAAAGCCAACAGAAGTCTAATTTAGTTTCTCAATTTTTTCAATACGCTGTTTTTTTCCATATTTGACACAGTTTAACAGTTTGCATAAGTAATACAATGGTGTACCACATTGATACTATATTGAACACATGCTAACAGATTGTTTTGTTTCTCCTGCAGACTGGTGGTGGACTCAGACAGCCTGACTATCACTGATGTAACAGACAGTGACGCTGGAGTCTACACCTGCATCATGAACACCACTCTGGACCGAGACACTGCCAGCGCCGAGCTCACTGTTGTCGGTATGTAGTTACGTTTTCTTCCAAATCACTCCGAGGAGCTTCTCTAACCTCTCTAAAAGCAGCCACAACAACACAAGAGTTACATTAATATTTGATTACTTCCTTCTCAGCGAATCTTATAATGTCCCTAGTGCATTTAGGACTGACTGACTATTTACCTTTGTACTCTTGCCCACCTGTCTGGCAGAGGCCACGCCCACTCCACCTGTCGTCTATGGTAAACCCGTGTAAACTTCGGCACATTTGGCTGTTGTGGTGTATTATGTTAAGTGACGCATGCTGTATCCAAAGAAGGATTTTGTTCACGACAATATTATTTTGGCCCCAATTACCTTTTGCTGTTATTGTCTGAATGCATTGTGTCCGTACGGCATAAATTGCTGATATGCGAATAACTGAATGCAGGATCATTTGAAAAACCATTTTACCGCTCGCCATTTGTTGTAATGCACTTTTTTGTCACCCATTTCATTCAAAGCATGCTTTCCACTTTATCATTTCAATTTCAAAATGTAAGTATCAATTCAGCCTCTTCAGTGAATCTATGTCATGCTGAGTGATTATGGGAGACGCTTAACTGGAGCATCATTCATATTTCTGCATAATACATTGTCAGCTTAACTTTATTACTTTCACTGTAATAGAGATGTAGACTACTTTACTTGAGCAATCATATTACTTTTAAGGATTTATATTAATCTTCGAAAACATTCTTTGAAGAGAAAAAGTCGAGAATCTCTACAGGCTGGATACTCAACAGCAGTTGCTGCAGAAATGGTCGCAACATTAGTGTTGTTGATAATTTTTTTGTCATCTTTTATGTCCGCATGTCCACTTTTGTTTTGTAACTTCCAGCCAGTGTAAATGCCATCCTCACTATGTTGTACCGTACCTTCCTCAGAGCTCCCTGACGCTCCGACTGACCTCGAGCTGACTGAGCAGAAAAAGAGGAGCGTCCAGCTCACGTGGACCCCTGGGGACGAGCACAACAGCCCTATTGAGAGTATGTCCTGAAAACTATGAATCCATTTTGCCCCTTGTAGTGTTTGCAGACATTTGTGGCTCTGTATTTTCGTAAACCTGAAAGTAGTACCGATGCTAAAATCCATTAGCCTGGTGCCGCTCTGCAAAACAAAGTGCCATGAAACATGCTCATCTCCGTGCAAAATTGTTAGAATGTTAGGAAAGCATTTGTGAAGTTCGGAATGAGTCTGAATGAGTCTGGTCCACAACAAACAATTTAAAGCTTAAACAAACTTTTTGAGTACAGGCCATTTAATATTGAAGATGCTTTGACCTTCATTTGATCTGCTGAAAAATACATACGATGTTTCTTGAGTTGATATGTACTTGCACTTGTCATAAAGCCTCCACGCCCTGCCAGCAGGAAGATGTATTGGCAAAACCTCTTTTTGTTATGTCATACCCACAAAGTCTACTCCACTGTACCAAAAAGACAGTAGTGACATATACTGAATCCACACCTGTACATTAATATTAATACCTTACTTTGTATTCAGAGTTTATTATCCAGTATGAGGATTCCCTGCACCACAAAGGCCACTGGCACAATCTGACTGAGGTCTCTGGGATGAAAACCACGGCTCACCTGAAGCTGTCTCCCTTCGCTCACTACACGTTCAGAGTCCTGGCCCTCAATGGTGTGGGACTAAGTCGGCCCAGCCCGACCTCCCGCATGTACAAGACAGATCCTACAGGTGAAAAACCTGTCCTTTATATAGATAGAATAATACAGATGTCTGAATGATACTAAATGTGTTGTTTTTGGTCTTTTTCTTAGCTCCTGATGAAAACCCTGCCGGTGTGCATGGATTTGGCACTGAACATGACAATCTTGTGATATCCTGGAAGGTAAAGACGTGAAAAACATAAAAAAATTTCTGAAATGCATTTTCCCCTCTGAATGTTTCACGCTTCTGGATGACATTAAATGTGCTGGAGAACAGAGGCTTGTTTTAAGAAACACTAATTGTAAAAATTCATCATAATTGCTTTTCCAAAAATTTGCATCCCAAGCGCGTATCCTTTAAGTGCTTTGAGACAAAGGTTGACCAATATTTCTGTCAGTCTCAAGTCTTATAGTGTTTATGCAAATTAATGTCTTAATCTGAATCAGGAGCTACAAAATTGATGCAGAAATTATTTGCTCAACTTGAGTCTTTATCCTCTGCAGCCGCTTACAGCCAACCAGTCGAATGGCCCCGGGCTGCACTACAGAGTCATGTGGAGGCAGGAGGGAGTGGAGAGTGACTGGACTGTAGTGACTGTGCGAAACACCTCCAAGTTTGTGGTTTCTGGGACGCCCACATTTGCTCAGTACGAGCTGAAAGTTCAGGCTCTGAATGACCACGGCGCTGGACCTGAGCCCAATGTCACCCACGGATATTCAGGAGAGGACTGTGAGTAATTCTGACTTCTGAGACCTTTGAGAACAGCAGCGCTGCAGTTATGTGATTGTCTAGTAGACAATGCAGTAATGTCTACATTTACACAGTAGATTATGAAAGTTGTCAGATCATTTATTTCTGTTTTATTATGTAGCAATGTATATGTACATATAAATTCTACCCTTATTTTCGTAGAGTAATACATTAAGAACAGATGGAGATGGCTTATCGTGCTTTTTGCGAACATTCATAAAAAGTCTGAGTGTAGATTTTTTCTTATTCCTCTTTCAGTACCATTAGCTGCTCCAGACAATGTGCAGGTCCAGGTGATCAGCAGCACTCAGGCCGCAGTGCACTGGGACGCTGTGCCGGCAAAACTGCTACGAGGACATCTCAAGGGCTACAAGGTGAAGAATAACATGAAAGAATTTAAATTTTACCTATTAAAACAAGAGCAGCAGTTTAAAAAAAAAATATAATACAAAGATTTATATCAGATTTAAGCCTTCACCTCAGTTTTAACAATTGACCAATTTCTCCATGGCAGGTGTACTACTGGAAGGAGCGCGGCCTCCACAAACACAACCATCACCATGAGGAGAAGCAGATCCTGACGTTCAGTGGGAACCACACTCACGGCAAACTTCCCGGCCTGCACCCCTTCAGCCTGTACTCCTGCCACGTCCGAGTGTTCAACGGCAAAGGAGAAGGGCCACCCAGCCCCATCCAGCAGTTCGAGACCGATGAAGGAGGTACGAACATGTAACTACTAAAAGGAATTGACTTGCAAAGTAGAAAGTTCATCTCCAGCTACACTGGGGCCTGTTGCCTTGTGTACGAAATGTGCGGTATAAATAAAGTTGCCTTGCCTTGCCTTGTTTGTTGTTTGTTGTCTGAGTTGCATATACAAGCTGCATACATTGATTATTTGCTGTATGTTGAATCTAGTCCCTGGAGCTCCCTCTTCTCTTGTCATCACTGACTCTAACGATGACTCGCTGACCCTGGAGTGGAGTCCTCCCCACGACCGCAACGGACACATCACAGGCTATACGCTCAAGTATCATTCAGGTAAGGCCATTGCAATTAATAATGTTACAAAGGACACAACTATTTCCTTTGTTCAGCACGAACTGATAAGTATTTACTGTACATATAGTTCTAATAAAGATATAATAAAGTAGTAGTAGGCTTCATTTAATAGCATTTATTAAGCATTATCTAATTTTGAACTCAATTTAACAAATCATCTTTGTCACTCTTTCCATTCCTATCAACACCTGTATCCGCTTGCTTTAACTTTTCCATTTATCAACATTTAAACCCTATACAAAACCTTCCAAACTTTATTTATCTTACAACCTCCCAACTTGACCCCACCCGTCCATACCTGTCCCGCTCCATTTCGCTCATCCTTACCATCACTGTAGTCAATAACACCCATGCTCTCGGCCTGCTGGAGGAGCTGGCCTTGCCTTCCAATGAGACCTCTGTCGTTCTGGTCAAACTCAAGTCCAGCACACGCTACAAGTTTTATTTGAACGCAAAAACAAAGATCGGAGAGGGCCCGTCCATCTCTCAGGAAGCAGTCACCATCATGAACGAAGGTAAGACAGCAAAACTGGAGGAATCTGCAAATGCTTTTAAAATAAGAATACAACAAAGTGTTTGCAAATTGTTTTCATCTGTTTACGGTACTGTGCAAAAGTTTTAGTGTGGAGTGTAAAAATCCCAAATGGATTGTCTTTATGCAATGAAAATTTATTTACAAAAAAGTGATGAAAACTAATAAATCATTATCATTTCTTACGAACACTTACCTCAAAACTAAACCTCCAACTAGTTTCTCCTGACAGGTTGCCCTAAGACGCCAGTTAAAGGGTGGGGACATTTCCCTACAAAAGGAACAAAAGAATCAAAGCATAAATGTCATTGTGTGGGCATCTTTTGTCATAACAACATAGACGCAGCGTCATCTGTACTTTCTTGTATTTCAACAGGTTGTGTATATAGATATAGATATCAGCACAGTTTCCTTTATTACTACAATACTTTCCGAAAAGCCAACCTTAAACTTTTGCACATTCCTGCCATTCTCTCTTAAGAGCCAACCTGTAAAACATGAGTGTGATCCCTTACACTAATCAACCAGGGTGTTTGCTAAACTATATTGATATCCTTTCTTAAGCTTCTCTCTTTCTATCCCCTTCCTTCAACAAGCTTTACTCTCTCAACTCGACTTACATTTGGGGACAGGTACCAATCGTTTTGCATTGGTGCATGTTTGTCAGCAGCGCTCCATAAATCGTCCATAAGCAGCACTGTACATTTGTCATCTTGAAACAATTTCCATTTTGCCTCTGACATGTTGAGGAGCCTTCTGCTGAGTTCAAAGCTATGAAGCGCTCAAAGCCACTTAGATAAAGATGCTGTGCGACATGTGCCTTTTTAATGTTTGGTGATAAAACTTGACGACTTCTCAAAGAGCTCAGTGGCGTTTCTTTTGCCTTTGGCGGTTGATCTGTATTTTCATTTTTTTAGTGTCATGGTGGCTGCTCGTCAGAGAGGGTTTGCATGGCATGCCACTGAACTTCTGTGTTGCACTGTGTAAACTGACTCGGTGTATTTTGCGTGTGGTGCAGTCTTTACCCATGTTCATGTTGTTCACAGGGAACACCCAAACGCCTCATCCCAATGCACAACCTTATCCACGTCAGCCGACCCACCGCGGTACTGATATTGCTGTGTTTTTTTTTAGCTACTATCCAACACCGATCAGGCATAACATTATGATCACTGAGACGTCTTTGTAAATGACAACGAGATTAGTTGTTATTAGTAGTTATCAGCTGGTGAGACTTGTTGGGCAGCAAGTGAACATAGCTGCCGAGTTATATGCAGAGTGAAACTGATAAGTCATATTTGGTTATGGAGAGTTAAACTGTGAAACAACTCTGGAAAATGAGTGCACATTTTCTGGCAAACATTGCAGTTTATGCCAATTACCAAACTACTCATTTTAGAATAAGTCTGCTGAGGTCAAAACTTCAGGGTTGTTTGACAGTTTTAATGGACAGATGGAGAGAAAGACAAAATAGTCCAGTGAATTAAAGTGTGTTGCAGAATAAGCCACTGTTGTAGACGGGTGGTTATAATGTTCATGTCTGGTCAGTGTATTGGGATACATGTAGGCATGAGTCATAAAACCAATCATTTCCGTATTGCGTTTGATCAACAGAACAATCATTTCTGTTGTCTCTTTTTTCCCTTGTGCATAGCGCCCCCTGTGAGCGAGGATTTTGGGAATGTTAGCTCGACGTATGCAGACGATGGGGTCCTGATCAGTTGGGAGTACACAGGCCCGGAGAAAGACATTTATGTAGAATACAAAATGAAAGACAGTAAGCAACATGCACTTACTCCTGACTGCTCCATATAGCCTAGGTGACAAGAGACCCCTACTTCATTATTGCTCTGTGCAGGTGAATAGAAATATTGGCTTCCACAGTCCTGTTGTTTCTTGCCAAGAAGGACCCAGATGTAATAAACTAGTCTGTCTGTGATTGGGTTGCTAATGAGTGTTCTGGTATTGACCAGAGATGCATCTGAATTTCCCAGCACAATCTCTCTCAAAGTCAAACTTATGTAGATAAGCATCACACAGAGCAGCACAAACATTCCTGTTATGCAGATCAATTCTGTGTAAAGTGCTCTCCTTTGTTTTCATTCACCTGCAGAGGAGATGAGAAGTGTTGTAGTATGGCTTTCTCACACCTATCATTTTGTCAGTTCATTTAGAAACTCATGGACTACTGTATTTTAGACAAAATACTAATCTAACGGCATCATCTCATATTACATCACATATCCCTTGTATCTCACATAGATTATCTATTACATATTCAGGCACCTGTCGATGAATTAGAACATTATGAAAAAGTCTTGTGGTTCAGGTTAAAGTGAAATGCAAATTGATCCATCAAGTTTTCTGCCAGATGCCATTACTGGTGTGTTATCCAGGGACGAGGCAGTACAGGGACTACATTAACATGTTGCTCCCTTGAGTCTCTACTCAATCGTTTCAGTGCACAGACCAACTTTGTGAAAAATTTGATGCAATAATACAATAATAATATTGGGTACTATTGTTGGTCTTGGATAATAATGTGAACAGTAATCGCAGTGAACTACCGTACATAGAAAAATAACTTTTCAATTTTTTTTTCAAACTTATTGACTCTATAGATTGTGCCTCCCCTAAAACAAACCATTTAAAGAAATATATATTTTAATCCATCATCATTCATGACTCTTAAAGTTGTAACTCCCTGATGGTACCTCTCTATGACCGCCCCCTCTGCAGGCGAAGGTGAAGAGTGGCACAAAGAGCTGGTCAATGGCTCTGATAACTTTATGGTGAAGGGCTTAAAGGCGGGCGTCTCCTACTGGGTGCGTTTGGTGGCCAGCGGTCAGTCCGACCTGCCCCTGCAGCACTCCAGGGAGCTGTTGGTCTCTGTCCCAGGTGAGACTCGGCGGGGAGAAAACGTGTATTGTTGGCTATAGACCATGTTGTATGTTGTGCCGATCATGGGTGTGACAGGCGTTGTGCTGTTGTTCTTATAAGAGAGGCATGCACTGTAGTGAAAGCATGAGTAGCAGTAGGCACCACAATCAGTATTAAGTGTTTAAACCCCGACCTAACAATAACATGAACATTTCTGTATAACTAGTACCATGCTAACGTCACTCACTGTATATCCCTTTGCTCTGTATGAGTGAGCGTGTTTTAGGGCTGCACAATTTTGGAGACAAAAAGGATTTCTCTGGTTTGAAAATCTGGATTTCAGCGGTCCACGTCAAGGTTTATCAACCCTTAACTGGTCCCAATGCGGTTGCAAAAAGCTTGATATTTTGTGCAGTCCTAGTCTTCTGACTTTTCTGGAATTTTTTTTTTTTTTTTTTTTTTGCATTCTGTCCAATAATTACTTTTAACTGCTTTTAATACGTAACTACACTATTCCTATTCAAATCTATCTTTAACCTTACTCTTTCTTCTTACTGTGCAAACTTGATCCACTCATGAAACTTAACAGCAAATTTGTACTAAAACAGATAAAGACTGTACATTTTTTATGTATGTCGTAACAATCACCACCACCTCCCCTAGAGACACTGCCTGAACAGAGCCTGTTTCACTCTCCCTCCAGCGGTGGCGAGCCGGCAGGTGGATATTGCCACTCAGGGCTGGTTCATTGGTCTCATGTGTGCCATCGCCCTCCTCATCCTGATCCTGCTCATTATCTGCTTCATCCAGAGGAACAAAGGAGGGAAATACCCCGGTGAGCATCGGCACACATCCGGGGATCTGCATTGCATGTGCTTTCTTTTGATATACTCTAGCCTACTGTACACAGCCCAGGGTATGCAGTAGATATAGATAGCACCTTCTAACAGTTACATGCAGTATTTTGCAGATTTGAGAGTAGGAGTCGGCTGTGCTCCAATCATTTCTCCAGTAGAATGCATTATAGTCACTATTTTTATCCCGCGTATATATGCCGTTGTACACATATTAAAATAGCTTTCCCTGTCCTGCTCTCCCCTCAGTGAAAGAGAAAGAGGATGCGCACACAGACCCAGAGTTCCAGCCCATGAAAGAAGAGGACTGTACTTTTGGTGAATACAGGTGAGAGAAACAGCCCCCAAGAGCCTATTGACCTTTTGAACCTTTTGAACTCCTGGAACGTGTCCGCCATCTTGTTCTCGAACTCTAACCAATCAAAGACCCTGGACCCCGTGATGGAAATTCAAACCACGTCTGAACTCGTTAAAAGCACAAGATCCTTTTGTAGGACGTCCTGGAAGGCGCAAGTCGGGTTTGCGGGAGACTGTTGGCTCGGGCATTGTGTGGTGTCATTTGAAAAGCCGGATCTATCAGGTTTTGCAAAAGGATGTATTGGTTTTTGCCTTTAAACATGTTAAACACAATTGTCAGGACAAAATGTATAAGCTATTCCTCTCGCAGCACAAACTCTTGTTCTGCCTTCCAGCTCAAACAAAACTCTCATTATGGTTAGCGACAACATGACTGTGGATCACTATGTACTCATGTGTGTATTGTTACAGTTAATCATTTCTAATAACTATCAGTAGCTATCCACCCATGCTTGCTATGGCGTCCTCTTTGTAGGCTGTTTCTTCTATTGCACGCATACGAGTACGCACTTTACCTGTGTAGAACTAG
The DNA here is from genome assembly GCA_021464625.1 of Proterorhinus semilunaris. NCBI lineage: Eukaryota > Metazoa > Chordata > Actinopteri > Gobiiformes > Gobiidae > Proterorhinus > Proterorhinus semilunaris. The sequence goes on along the minus strand of CM038356.1, from coordinate 20,382,101 downwards.
CATTTTTTTTAATATTGATTTTTGTAAGTCAGTTTATAAGATGGTATTGTTTTTATATTGATATTACTTTTGTATTACTACATGGGTCTGTTTTATTAATTATATAATTGCAGTTACAAAGTTGAGTGATATGCATGGTTTGAACTTTGCTTTAATAAGAGCTGCTTACACTGTATCTGTAGAGAAGCCGTGAGTATGTTTGCAGAAAGCAACCTTTACTGAGTGCTGCTGAACAGGAAATGTTTTTCATCCATTGTGGCCGTAATGAGCCACTTAAACTGTGACTCAAAGCGTACAAATCTTTACAGGAATGCAGACGTTTTATCACAAGGCAAACTGTACCAATAATATAGTGCCTTTTGTGAAGTTCAAATACTGTATACCCACGCTGCTACATAAAGTGTGTTGCCCCCAAATGAAGCTGATAATCAAATTCACTGTATACAGAGTGCACTCATCGATGTGAGTGTTGGATCCCAGCGTTCTCAGGAAAGGTAAGGAGTTTTGAGGAGAGCCCAAGACGAGCCCCGTCACTGTGGAGAAAATGCTCATCCGGTCACACTGCCCTCATACATGCTTTTACAGTGGTTTGTAACTTGTCTGTTAAGCCTAATCATAGTTACACCTTTTCACGGCAAATTTTGTTGTTGCAAAGACAAACACGCCAATTTAGCTTGTCTTTCGGGTCATTATTGAAGACCAAAATATGGATACATTTGGGCTTAACTGCGAGTGCACATACTTACATTATGAAGGCTCTGTGATCCTACCTCATTGTTGTTAAACCCGTGTATGTTCGGCACTAATTCAGAGTATTTCTTTGCAGATTTTTCATGCATTTTGCCAATTTGTGATGACAATCATGCTTGCTTTGGTGGCTGATGTTGCTTTTAGAGTTAAATTCACACCATTGCCTTGGATTTTTGAGTTATTCATTACTATTTGTGGGACGTGTAGGGTCTTTGCCACTTCATTCTTGGTTTCAGGGGGAATTTGAACAAGGTTGTTTGCTTGAGATGTATTCCCCTGTTGCTTGATTGAAACCAACCAATCATTCAGACAGCCCTTTTAGACATGGAGCATTATAAATGATCAAATTAGTGATTTAAAATGTAAACTCGATAGCTAAATTATTTCACAAAACCTACCACTGCCTGCATTATAATTGTGGACTGTGGTAAACCCTGATGCTCCGTCTAAAACATTCTCACTAATATAATGTCTTTGTTGCATCTGTCACACCATCTCACCTGTAACGCCTGCATGTGATTTTCTCCTCCAGTGACAATGAGGACCATAAACCGTTAAAGGGGAGCCGTACGCCGTCTAATGGGACAGTTAAGAGAGAAGACAGTGATGACAGTTTAGTTGACTACGGTGACGGAGGAGACGGACAGTTCAACGAGGACGGCTCCTTTATTGGACAGTATAGTGGAAAAAGCGGCTGCAGGGACAATCCAGAGGGCCCCGAGAGCTCAGAGGCGCCATCCCCTGTCAATGCCATGAACTCATTGAATTCTTTTGTTTAGCCAATACTACAGACACATTTCAATAAGACACTGACTGGTCAATCTCACTGTTAACGCAGCTGTCGGAATTTGCATGTACACCATCAGTGCCGCACTTAGAAACACATTTATTTTGTATACAAATGTTTGCTCTTGACTCGGGCAGTATTAATTGGTGAAAAGTAGGTCTAACAATGCATGGATTACATGATGCTCCCTAAATACGATAGTTAACACACTGTATCTAAGATTTCACCTTGCTCGCAATCGACTATGGACTATGCAGTGCTTGTCTGAACTATATTTGTTTTGGCTACAAAAATCATACTATGTTGGAGTAGTAGTCAGAGTATAACATGTATATCCCCATGTATTTCACAATTGTACATGAGTGTATATTTAACGTTTGTTAGTATAAGTACATGATGAAGCAGATCGTGTGCAATGTAAATATATTTAAATGCATTTATATAAATATATGGACTCTGACCGCGAGGAGCAGCGCACAGTATGCCCCCAGACTTCCTCACAACCCATCTTTCTTCACTGTGTTGCATCTGTGTCTAAAGATCTTGGCACGCAATTCTCATTATTTTGACCCGGCTTGTGACCTTTTGGACTTTGATAGAAATGACAACACAGTACTGAGGACCGCGAGCCGCAGTCCTCAGGTAGTGCCTTTTCCTGGAGGCACTCTGTAGTGAATAGTGGGAGAGATCCGCTGGAGTCACTCTAAATGGATCAAAAGGAGAACTCTGTTGCAAGAGGAATTATTCATATAGGCCTCATCTCTCTCCATCTCACTGCCTTCAGAACTGGCTTCAAGCTTAATGCGCCAACGTCAGACCCGAGCTAAAAGCTGTGTGGGGCATTCAGAATCTTCATTGACAATACGGACTGCGATCGTACTATTGCAGTGAATGTACTGTATGTTTGTTTGTGGTTTCTTTTGTACTAACAATGCTTGAGCGCCTTTGGTTGGAATCAAGATTTATTTTTTATTAACTTGCATCAAGTTTCTCTTTTGTTTTGTTTTTTGGGAGGGGGGTTGAAATGTGTAAATATCTTACGGACTGCACAGGAATGAGTGGCTGTCGTTATTGTGCATGTCATGGTTTAACTTGTGCATAGGACCGTATTGAATATAGACTACTTTTAGAGGATATATATTATTTTTTATTGGCTGTACACATAGACAGTGTATTGTAATTATCATGACCATATTTTCTTTTACTCGTCATCACATCTTTGTTTGTGGTATATTGATTGAACACATATAATAATAAAATCATTCTGGGTTGAATTGGTTCTTATTTACTGCCAAAAGCAATTGTGACTGTATTGCCAATGGTTTTGTATTTATGAATTCTATTTTGTACTAACAGATACCTTTAGTTTCTATTTAAGTTTCACTTTTTTGGGCAGATCCAAATGTAAAGCATCTGGGAATAAAGTGAATGATCAACTCTTTAATTTGTTTGTCTTTTTCTTATTCTTCACCATTTCCCCCCAAATGTACCACTGTAGTAGCCTATTTTGGATTTCAGAATGCTGTCACTCATTAACCTCTGCTCATTATCAGAAATCAGAACCTTAAACAAATGAATAAATGAGAAATAAATAGAAAATGAGGGAGCAATACAATGCTAAATGGTGCAACAGGCCAAAACAGTTGTAAGAACAATGAAGTTGCATTCAACACTATCATATAAAGTTTTTTCCATCTTTTTAAAAATAATAAGCAGATAACTTGCTCCCAAAATTTTAGAGATAAAGTAATGAACAATACTATAAAAAGTAGCTAACTCAAGGCTTTGGTCTAAAGTGATTTTCAACAGTTTTGTGTGGAATATAACTGTCTGGAAAGCCCTTGGAAGGCATTATCAATAACACATGTTTGATGGCAATAATAACATTAAAATTCAGTCGTATCATTTCGCGTGACATTTTTTATTGTGCCATTATAAGCGGCATGTGTTCTGAAATGGCCCAGTCTGTGGGAGCTTCCTTCACACCTGCCTCTCCTGTCAACATCAGTTCAAGCATCAGTACGACTTGGGCAATGCCACTTTCCCTCTCACTTGTGACTTTTCCTTCTTCATTACGGTCATATTGTCTGGGCAGTGGCATGAGAGCCGCTTGCCATCTGGTTCATTATCACACAGCAGCAGAGAAGCCAGGAAGTCTGATGGATTTTGCTTCTGGAAATACACAGCAATTGGGAATAACATTATAACCGTCTTCTTTCTTAAAGTGCATTTATTTATTTTTTACCAAATATTTAAGAGTGATTTTTATCTCAAAGTATTTTACTTCTGGCTGGAGTAAAATCATTGTTGAAGAATCAATACTTTAAAAAAATATGTGTGTAAATTATCCGTCCATCCATCCATTTTCTTCCACTTTGCCGGGTCGTATCACATTGCACCAGCCCCCTATGGCTCCTCCTGCAGGTGGTGGGTCCACAGAAGGACGGCCTCATGGTTCTTCTAACCGGGCCTGTTGGTCTCTCATAAGGGGCTTCTTGTATGTAAATTAATCATACATAAATACTTCTATGTTATTATTTGCATGCCTACTTTTTACTTATACTTGAGTAAAACTATATTGAAGTAACGTTACTGCTGCTATAATCATAACATTGTCACCTGCCCACTGACACCCCTTATTCAACAAACTAAAAGGTATGGGTTATAAATGTGGCTTTGGTCACTCACTCTCACTCAAATCTTCATACTTGTCTATACTTCACAAACACATTAGTCATGTATATCTCATAAAGTAGCTGTTATTCATGCTTGATTGGTGGCCCTGTTATGACAGTCAGTTATGAGTCTTCATATTTGTTTTTAGTGCCTTTCCCACCTTGCCTCTACTGCCCCCTTGTGCTCGTGATGAATCGTGGGGAGCAACAGGCTTAATAATGAATCCATGTAATTACTTCATTAACGAGTCAGTTACTGTCCCACGCCTTTTCACCACTGAACTTTTACCAAGCCATCCCTGATGTTGTCTTTATTTACTAGGGACATTTTCCACCTTTATAGGTAATCATTACTACCACACAAGCAGCTGCCCTGTTACCCTTGTGAACCCCACCCTCCCCCTTATCCATTTAAATCCTTCATCCAATCCTCCGAGGATTCATTCCCCAGTCGGCTGCATGTCTGCCTCAGCATCCATTATACCTCCTCCGCCACAGCCGCTTGATATACGACTACAGCCCATAAAAGCTTGATAACAGTACACGTGTTTCTGTCTACCTCCAGTATGCTTACAATGGCAATGAAGAAAACATTATATATATTTTCTAAGTTATCCAATGTGCATCTGGTTATAGTGAAATGTGTAATCTACTTCTTTCTGTAAAACCTGGTATTTTTAATATCATATTTTCTTAGAGTGTGCTTAGCTGTAGGGCGTCTGCTCCTTCTAAGTGGCTCCTCCTTTTGTGTCCTTATGTAAATGTGGCCTTTTCTGGTGCGCTCAAAGCTAGAGCAGATAATTGTTTATGATTATTCTGTGACATTTCCATATGGTTCTTACACTACGCTCACACCGCGCTTCTCTCAACATGAAATTAAATTTGCTTTGAAAATATTCTGTAAAAATGGCCATCTTTTGGACTATCGACTTTCGCCTTTGGTGTTATACCTAAGGGGTGCAGGATATCTTGTTACACTTCCCATATGGAGAGCACTTTTGATTTAGCATTAAGACGGCATCGAGACCCTCCCCCTTGCCAGCACAGGATTATGGGACCCTCTCCCTCTCTTTCTTGGCCCTTTCGTGTGCGTATTAAGATTGGGTGGGTGCTGGGGGGGTTTATGAGCCCCAGTGGAGATGATGACTGGGGCTAAATCATACTTACCCCTCACCCCCTTTCACCCTGTCCCGCGCAGAGGACACCCACAGCTTTCACCAGCAGACAGCAGGGTGTTTGCTCTTCCTCTTACCCTTCATTCGGTCACCACGTTAATCTCTATTTGCTCTTCCACGGTGAAGCAGAGAGATCACGGTTGACGAAAAGAAAGAAAAAACCGCCACCAACTCCATATTTGATTCTCCTGCATGAATGTAAGAGAGCGTGAACTTGACATTGGGATGTAGCCCATGTACACGACCTAAGACCCACTGTGGGAACAGCTAACACATACCTGATCTGAGAGGAGCAGGAGTTTGTTTGGACTTTTCAGTGTTGCCGCTCAATCTTATGAATCCCATAGGACAGAAAGCAGAGAGGCAGTTTGTTACTTTCATTTTATTCCCATTTAATAGATTGATTAGATTGATATTAGTGCATTGAAATGTTATCATCATTCCTCCATGTGTTGGAACATTATTCACAGTTTCTATATAGTCTTTCGCATATAGGCGTGATGAATTATATGTACAAATACACTCTACCTTTGTGTGCTATAGCTTATTTACAGTACATGTGAGGAAGTTGACAAACATTACTAATGAGGCCGTGTGATTTGCCAAGTAACACACTTTTAAAACATCCCTATGGAATAAGTAATCTGAACAGACTCTGCCATGCTTATTAATCTTTCACATCCGACTCTTTAGGATGGAAAGATAACCTCTGTTATCAAAGAAGTATCAGAGAAGTTTTTACTTTTGAAAACTTCTTCGATACTGGCTTCTAATGCATTCAAAGGGGGTTAAGTCTTTCAATTAAATCTGGCAGTCTCCTTCCTCAAATAGTGCTGCATTATTTATGTGCCACCGCCACCAGATTATTATTTGCCGTGCACTGTTTACATCCAAGATCTGGATGTAATCCCGCGGGATGATCTCGTCTCATGTTTGGACTGACACATGGCACAGGCGTGTAATTAGTGCCGTGCCCTTTTGATACAGGGCAGATGAAAAACAGATCGGCGGTTAAGATACAGCACCAGTCCATTATTTTCCGAAGCTGCTGTGGCTCAGGATATTTGAAGAAAGTTAAACTCTAAATACTAAGAAAACCAAGAAAATCATTTTACATGGCAGATTGCAGAAAGTAATTTATGTTTGATGTTGATGTAAAATTAATGGGACGCGAAACAGTGGCAGGCGCAATATCATCAAGTCATAACTGTGGTGGACGACAGTAGGAGAGACGAGTTATTTGGTTCTGACGGGCACTGTGTCCATGAGCAAGACACTTCACAGACCTTGCCTGCATAAATGCGGTGTGTGTGTGTGTGCGTGTGTGTGTGTGTGTGTGTGTATGTGTGTGTGTGCGTGTGAGTGGTTGGTGGTACTAGTCTAGGGTCCATGGTGCAGCCGTACTTCTTTCAATCTACCCCAGGGCAACTGTGGCTACTAGAGCTTACAAGTGTGGATTACATTTTGGGATCCTTGTCCAGCTAGTAAAGTGCATTATACAACTGAAATCCCTTATCATCATCATCATCATCATCATCATCATCATCATCATCATCATCATCATCATTATTATTATAGTAGTAGTAATTAGCTGCAGCAGTAGATGAAAACAAGTTAAGTGTGATAATCTTTACTAATTTATACTTAAAGTGAATGTGACATAATTTTGGCTAAAACATAGTAAACACAATTATATTGAAGATCTTGCTAAAGATTTGATCCAGCTTTCTTTAGTTTAGTTTGGCCATTTTTGTGATGTTTATAGTTTCACTTCCTTATTGGACACCGACAGGAAGTGACATAGATGAAGGCAAACCATTTTAAACTGTTGCCATACCAACCATGTTAAGTCAATGGGAAATGAGTCAAACTGCTCTGGAACTTTACCTTTATCTATGTCCCTATGTTCCTGTCAGCAGCTTAAACAATCTAATAAAAATGACTTTACTGCCCAACATTTCTTCATTAAAATGGCTGCTTCACTAAAATAAAATGATAATGATGCCACTGATGAACTTGCAACTGAGGTTATCCTTCTAAACAAGTCATATTTTCACAAGCTGTTATATGCACTTTAATTACTTTATGCCATGTGTATTTTGATACTGTCCTCCTTTTTCTTTTAATTTCTTTTCTTTAATTGTCTCTTTACTGTTATGTTTCTGCATGTTTCCCGCCCGATTAAAGGGCGACAGACAAGTCAACAGAAAATACAACATGTTTCCACGATGCCTGGAAGGAATCGTCTGAATATTGGATTTGTCAAATGACCATAGTGCCAATCTCCACAGATCAACTATGCTTTTTCATTCCGCGACTATATTTAAGACCACAATAACAACCAACACAGAGCATTGTAGAGGACATATTGAGAAAAGTAAGCTATGGGGACACTATTCGTCTTTACCGTTTGACCCCAATAACGCTGAGACAGAGTGAAAAGGGTCTTTGCTGCTGTAGAGATAACCTAGTATGCATGGCTGCACTCGGCAAATTGTGTTTTACAATGGAGGAATCAGAGTAAGTCCGCCATGGGATTCACATATAGTTCACTGATGGAAACCCAAACAAACAATCCAGCCCACAACCACAGCTGTGTTCATGTCATAAAAAAACACACACAATGATTGCTTTGTTGTTGTTTTTTTCATTGACTGCTCGGCTCAACTTTGCACCAGCATGATGAGGTGGCACGACTTTATGATCTGCCACGTAATGCCAAAACAATAATGTGAAAGTTTGTCTTTAAATGAGCATTGGAACAAACAATAAATGAATAATAATTGAAGAAAAGTGTCGACTGCCGTGTAGACTGCGCATAGGTCATGTTCCCCTTCACGTCATGTGTCTCTGGAGGGAGCAGGGTGACACTTTTGGCAGGCCACCCTCCAAGACCTCCTGAATGAATGGGAAAAGGAGGGGGTGGGGGGGACAGGCGCAGGTCCGGTCTAGCGCCCCCACAGTTGACAGTCATAAGGCTCGCCTCCAGACCACGGGGACGACACGGCGCTCTGTCAGTTCCTTCCCCGCCGCTGCTGAGTCTGAGCCCGCGCGGTGACACACACACCACGAGGTAAGGAAGACCACGGCTCGGTTTGAATGAGTGAATGAACGAATGCAAGGATGATGCGGCGTGGAGCGAGGATGAGAGGAGGACCGGCCAGTGCGCCCTGACAGCTGGGATTCAGGGTTGTTTACAGCGGCGCGGAGTGGGATGCGCGGATGGGAAAGGCTTGGATGGATCACACAACCCTCTCTGCAATGCGAAAATAAGACTTAGCATGTTGGGGTAAAACAAAACATTTAGATGCGTTTTGGGGGATTTGGAAACACACGTCAGTGATTTATTGAGTCTCTTGCTTTTGAAGTGCTGTGGTTGCGCGGTTCTGCACGCACCATCTTCCAAAACACGATGAGCAGATGACACCTATCAATGTTGCTTTACGCGTTTTATCACCCCCTCCTAAAAGTATTACATTTTTGTCCCTCCTGACGGCCACAGTCTGCAGCGATGTCTGGGTATCACATACCGACGTACTGTATTCCACAGAGAAGAGATTAGGAAGCATAGGATTCAGTAAACACTTTTGATCATGGACCAAAACGCACGCCTGGTTTGCGTCTGGTGGCTCTGGCTCTGTCAGAGTGTCCCACTGTGTCACCATTAGGTACACGTTATGGGCTGGCAATAGCGGCTCGTGCAACGATGTAGTGTTGTTGTGGGAGTGTCAGGTAGCCTCTACAGGAGAAAGAGAAGGTGTCATGGGCGCGTCCTGACTCATCACATCCGAGGACCTGCTGCTGATACATGTGACGTCTGAGGGCACCCTAAACATGTCTTTATAATGATACTATTGCAAATCTATCAGAGGAAAGATAGCTTAGTGAATATATGGCAGCATGAAATTGGACTAAACCATCAATTGTAAGTTCCAGTTTTTTATAATTGTATGGTACTTTACTCACACTCCTGCATGTTTCGACTACGTATGTCTTTGTGTAGTGTAGTGTCTTTTTGTTTATTTATTTAATGTGCAATGAATTATATATTTGACTCAACATCATAGTAATCACTTAGCTTGAAGAACACTGAGCTTTTCTTTTGGTCTGGTGGGCAAATGAAATAATCAATAGAAAAGGCAATTTGGCTGCTTCTCATATTCCCGTCTTAAATGAAGGAATTCTTTTTTGTATTCCTGGAACTTTAGCAAACGATCTGAGCCTGCACTGATTCATGTTTTGATTTGGCAATGCTGGATTCTCTTTCTTACTCAACTGTCTGGTTTTTACCCAAGTTTGGAACTGGTATCTTTTTGTTTTAAATTTATTGGACACCCTATATTTCCTGGCTTGAATCTGTGGATCTGTGGGATTCCTCGGCTGGCTGTCAGATGGAGCACTTTATGAATTGTGTAAGCCTGACTGCTGCTAATGCATTCTCGCTGTCCGGTGTGCGCCCTGAGGACAGAGCCTCCTGTTAATGCTAGGTGACTGACTTTACACAGCACTTAAAAGTAGGCTAATCTGCTCTATGCACTCAATCACGCTACCATTGTTTTACATACGCCCAGAGTCATTTCTTTGAGGTTTTTATTGTCATCGGTTTCAGATTTGGCTCCTTTACATAACACTCGTTTTGCCCCCCCAGTGCATTTTGTAAGTATAAACATCAGCCTCCATTATCGTCACTGTCCGATGCGTCCACATCAGTAGCAGTTGCTTCATTGTCATACGCCTCAGTCCTGGATTGAGATGGACAGGCTCACCTTGGGCAATCTCAAACATCCATATCCCATCCAAGAGGTCGGTATAGCCCCGTTTTCAATAGTCGAGGTTTGGCCTGCTGAAACGGTTTGAGGAAGGCAGTTGACATGTTAAATTATGACATATTTCTTAACCTGAATGAAGACAATAATCTACTTAGACTAGGTATGTTGAGCGAATAGATTTTAAAATGAATGATAAGTAGCTACTATTTTTGTCCTGTGTAGGCTGGTGGATTGATTTTCTTCGGTGTTACTTGGTGTGAGAATCAATTTTCTTAAACATCTATTTTTTTCCTTTTGGGATTCACTTTTGATTTACACGAATGCTTTCTCCTGACATTTCTTAGAACTGGTACAATCACATGAAGAATCTCCTGCACGATCGTGTATGAACAAGTATATGCTGATAGCACATTGGCAGGGGTTAAACTAACTTCTATATGCTTTATGTCTTTTTTCCCAGATCTATTGCGACATCCGTGTCTCTTCTGGAGTCACCTGCCAAAAGTGTAAAACAAAGCTATAGAAAGTCTTAGTTCTCTATAGTTGAGAAAAACACCGGTTCGATTGGCTATCTGCCGTATCAAACTTTATATCACTGTTATTAAATGGCCACACATAATCTACAGAAGTGGCTACATGAGCACTTGGACTTCGGCCAGCCAGAGATTAACCTCCTTTTAGCGAATGACATCAGCTCTGCGATGCCCTTGGTAGCGGTCTTGGCCTGTGACTCAAATGCATTATAGCCCGACAGGGAAAGTTAGATTGGGCGTGTGATTTTATTTCATTTTTTTTTTTAAGCCCCGCAAACTGATTGGCAGCGCTGGCATTTGGCGGCAGCGGTAGAAGTAGTTTGTTAGGCGATGTTCAGTGCGTCACAATGAGTAAAGTGTCCGTCACGCTGCGGGGGGATTTCTGTGCTGTCATGCAACACAATAGGAAAGGGAATAGTCATACAAACTTCTAAATGGCCACATTCATAACCGCTCTTCAACTATGTACAATTGCTTCCTTCTCCGCTTGCGATTGCTCAGCATCTTCTGCAGATCAATAGAGAGCTCCACTAATGGTACAGGGGCAGTGGTGCGGACAGACATGATGCTGTGTGTGTTTGCCTCGAGACAGTGCTCTTGTGTTCAGGCCTGAGGAGGAGAAAGGTCCCCGTCTGACATGTCCGAGTCGACAGTTAGCAGTACACTATTGTGGGCAGGCCATCGATTCTACCAAAGAGGGGCTCCCCATTTTGTCTGGGAGCCGGCCATGCAAGGCAGCGATCAGGCTTCATGGGAATCAGATATCAAAGTTGCGTTTGGAAAGCTTCCCTTGAGCTGTAAAAGATCATTTTGTTATGATACATTACGCAGTATGCACGGGTTGACCGCGGATTCGGTCGGATCAGGTACCTCAAAAATACGGCAAACTTCGGGTGCGGGTGGGTTGGGTTACTACAAAGCGCACTTTCTTTCTTTTTTTCTTACATTGTTGGCTTCTTACATACAGTGCATTCTTATACGTAAATGCCACACAAACTCGGCAGTGTTTTGTTGAATGTTTAGTTTTATGGGGTAAACGTGTCGCCTGGCCTATCGCGTCTGTATGACTTGATCACCGCTACAAATGCCAGCAGGGCCGAGATCCTAAATCGGTATCTGGCACCTGCCAGTGGTCTCTGGAGCGACCACTTGAGCGGCCACCGGTTTCTCAGGAGAGTTCACTGGTTTCTGGGCTCGAGGGCTCCCCTGGTGCTGGTATATGCTGGTACATGCGAGTTTTCTGTGTAATATGATTGATACCTTGACCAAAACCTTGCATTTACGTTTGTCAACTGCAAAAGCTAATGCGTATAAAAATTACTTGACTCATTACAGCACTGGGCGTCCGTTGCTTTATAATTATGCCATAATTGTCGTTTTATACTTATACCCATATAGTGTGTTAATGTATTGTAATTCTGACACTGAGGAGGACCAAACCACAAATGTGGATTTTACTAATGTAAATAAAGATTTATGCCCATTTGTGAACTGTATTGTGCCTTTTGTTACCACAAAATCTGGTATTTCTATTAGCCTGTATCATAAGATTGACTGTGTCGTACAAGTTATTCTAAAATTGTAATACATGCGCCGATTACAAAATGATTCAGTAGATAAAACCTAGAAATCACAATAGCGCGACTCTCAGGTCGCCCAATTAGATCAACATAAGCACAGCCGCACAAACACCTCATTCTCCGGCTAGCTCACCATGTTAAGGCGTTACGCTCATAGGCAGGAGGTCCTGAGTTCGGACCGGAGCTACGCTGTTATCTTCTTTTAGTGGGTCATGTAATGGGGCGGGGGTCTGGTGGCATTTACAGTGGTATCTGGTGGTATTTAGAGTGGTATCTGGTGGTATTTAGAGTGGTATCTGGTGGTATTTAGAGTGGTATCTCGTGGTATTTAGAGTGGTATCTGGTGGTATTTAGAGTGGTATCTGGTGGTATTTACAGTGGTATCTGGTGGTATTTACAGTGGTATCTGGTGGTATTTACAGTGGTATCTGGTGGTATTTACAGTGGTATCTGGTGGTATTTAGAGTGGTATCTGGTGGTATTTACAGTGGTATCTGGTGGTATTTACAGTGGTATCTGGTGGTATTTAGAGTGGTATCTGGTGGTATTTAGAGTGGTATCTGGTGATATTTAGAGTGGTATCTGGTGATATTTAGAGTGGTATCTGGTGATATTTAGAGTGGTATCTGGTGGTATTTAGAGTGGTATCTGGTGATATTTAGAGTGGTATCTGGTGATATTTAGAGTGGTATCTGGTGGTATTTAGAGTGGTATCTGGTGTTCTATAGAGTGGTATCTGGTGTTCTATAGAGTGGTATCTGGTGTTCTATAGAGTGGTATCTGGTGTTCTATGGAGTGGTATCTGGTGTTCTATAGAGTGGTATCTGGTGTTCTATGGAGTGGTATCTGGTGTTCTATGGAGTGGTATCTGGTGTTCTATGGAGTGGTATCTGGTCTAAATTAAAATCCACATTTGTGGTTTGGTCCTCCTCAGTGTCAGAATTACAATACATTAACACACTATATGGGTATAAGTATAAAACGACAATTATGGCATAATTATAAAGCAACGGACGCCCAGTGCTGTAATGAGTTAAGTAATTTTTATACGCATTAGATTTTGCAGTTGACAAACGTAAATGCAAGGTTTCGGTCAGGGTATCAATGATATTACACAGAAAACACGCATGTACCAGCATATACCAGCACCAGGGGAGCCCTCGAGCCCAGAAACCAGTGAACTCTCCTGAAAAACCGGTGGCCGCTACAGAAACCACCTACAGAAACCGGTGGCCGCTACAGAAACCGGTGGCCGCTACAGAAACCGGTGGCCGCTACAGAAACCACCTACAGAAACCGGTGGCCGCTCCAGAAACCACTGGCAGGTGCCAGATACCGATTTAGGATCTCGCCCTCTCTCACAAATGCGACACAACAGCAGTGCCCAAGTACATACGTAGTGAAAATAATACATTAGGTAAAACTAAAATAACAGATACAGCATCTAACTAACCTGAGGATTGCAACTTCTTCTAGCGTCAGGTTAAGGCGGCTCCACTTTAGTCCAAACTCCGTTTAGTTTGACAGAAAGAGTTGTCCATGACATGGTAGAAGTAAAGCTTCATGATAGTTTCTGCTCCTGGTTTCCTGATGAGTCCATAAGCGATTTCAAAGATTACTCAGCGGTGCAGTAGCAAAACAAAGCATCAAGTGCTAATTCTCCACTGTAAACTCGCGGTCACGTGATGCGCTCCAGTTTGAGTGACGGCAGCTGCAGCCCGACTCATGACGCTGTTTTTTAATGTGTGCGGGGTCGGCAAACTGAGACACTTTTTTTCGGATTGGGTGGTTCGAGTTTGATTTCCAGCGGGTCGGGTTAGTGCGGGTCAGAAAAAAAAGCTGACCCGCGCATCTCTATTACGCAGACATTATGGCGATTGACCAATGATGGTCATGCATATTCTAACCTGGCAACCACAACCCCTCATCTCAAAGTAAATTCACTGCATCTGAAACTGCAATCACATACTTCTAACTAAACCATTTCTTTTGCTTGTCTGTTCACATGGGTGTCACCTGTTGCTGATTCATTCTCGGACTCACTGTTAGTGGATAATTACCATTTCAAATTGATAACACCCCCCAAAGAGCAGATATCTGCCCGATTTGTCCCTCGTCAAACTGAAATCCTTACATATGAAAGTTTTTAGTGAGTCAGCTGGACACCTGCTGCCTATTATCTCACCCAGAGAAGAGTTGATGTGTGTTATATCTGTTGTGGACGTTCTGTTTTTCCCTGATCTGTGCATACAGTATTTCATATTTATTTATTGGCCATACCGCCTTTGCTCTGCCCTATCCCGTCAGACCATGGAAGCTAAGCAGGGAAGGGCCTGGTCGGTACTCGGATGGGAGACCATTTGGTAACACCAGGAAGCCTGGCGAATGGAGTGAGTGAGTGACTGAGTGGTTGGTGGTGGTCGGAGGGGCCAATGGCGCCGACTGGTTGCCTCGCTTCTGTCAGTCTACCCTGGGGCAGCTGTGGCTACAATAGTAGCTTACCACCACCAAGTATGGAGTGAATGAATAGTGCAATGTAAAGCGTCTCTGAGTGTCCAGAAAAGCGCTATATAAAACCGATGCATTAATATTATTATTATTTATCATCATCCCTCAAGACTTGCTCATTTTCTATGGCTGGATAAGCCGTTGCTGTGGAGCCTGATGTTCTATTTCTGTGGCTCCTTGGATCTGATGATTTCAAAGAGTAGCTCGAGGCACTTCAGTTTGAGGCCAGTTATATCAATTTGACTGTCATTCCTCATATGAAAGAAACGCCCATCATGTTATTTTGTCTGTGCATGTTGATTTTGATGGTATAATATTATGCATTCATGCAACTGATGCGGTTTGTGCAGTTGCCATTGCTGTCACATTTTCGAGTGATACAAATGCTCTTTTTTTGCGCACAGAACCATGTGTGATAAAAAATAGATTCACTTCTGTTTGTGTCGTTTATCCTTTCATACCATTCATGAAAGGTAGTGGATAAGGCTTCTCTTTATTCAATCACTTTTTGAGAGGACACATCTTAAAATCTCTTCAGCTCCCATTGCAACAACTACAACACGTGTGATTTTTACAGCAGACGGCTTAATCCATTTGTCTTGTTGTTATCGGCCCGATTTTGTTCTTGATAAAGTGCTGCGCTCTCCAAGAGCATCACTTTAGTCAATCTGCCAAAGAGACACTGCCTTCAGAAAGAGATTAGTGCTGTTTCCATTATGATAATGTGGGCCAGACAAGCAGGTAGTGTTGGGAAATGGCCTGTATCTCACTCTGCCACTCACACGGGAAGTGGGGTGACATTGATCAATGTCATTGAGGCACTATCAGGCGGACTGCTGGAGATTCACAAATATTGGCACAGCTCTGGTTTACCAATGCACCTTATGTAACATTGTGTTCAAAATCCATGTAGTTTTGGTCTCGTGGCCGGTCCTGGGGTGAGCATCAGGGTCGTCAGGTACATTGCTGTTATTATAGTTTGAGTTGGAGACAGGCTTCATATCTGGCATCATATTCTGTTTGTACCTTCACTCCTTTCTTGCCCATAAGAAAATTATTCCAATCTTTCTTTTATGTAACTTATATGTCTCTGTTGCTGATAACAAATAACCTCCCACTTCCCAATGGATAATGCGAAATCAGAAGAATAGCAACAGGTCCAGTCGAAGAATATCCAATGCATAATCCTTTATTTGGTCAAAACATATCCACAAATGGTCAAAAAATGTCAAAAATATATCCTGTATCACCTATCGCCATTAAGCATAATCCATAACTTTGTCGGAGCGATACATATCCCATGGCAAAATCAGAAGGGCCGTGCCGAGCCCGCTTGGGCGCGGTTTATATTGTAAACTCCGGCCTTCAGATGTCAAAATGACGATATATTGCACGCGCCTACTTTTTTGGCTTGTGATTGGTCAAAGTTACGGACCTACCAGATATCCCACGTGGGTATCTACGCCCTTCCCCTCTGTCCTTACTTGACCCAGATCCTTATGCATGTAGCCATGATGTATAAAAGTCTGTGTTTACAAAGGGGCTAACCCCCCAGTGGAAAGTCTATTCATTACAATTAATATATGGATGATTGTGTCTCTCCCCTGTCCCAACTAAATGATATTCCTACAACTTTGAACACTAATGCATTGAATTTTACCTTTTTACCTTAACATAGTGATTATGAACCTCTTACACTATAACACAGACTTAAAGAACAGTTATATAGGCTTATGGTGTCTACAACTTCCCCACCATTAGTTACAACATTTAAACAGCTTTTATACCACAACATTTTATTCTACAAAACCACATACTTTCCTTTTGGCTTGAGCCTTCATTGGACGCCTTTGTAAATCAACTGGTGGATGTTTATGTCAATTTACCGGAGTTGCACAAAAGAATGAATGAAATTAATTTGATCATAAACTGAACTCAAGCACTGACCAGTGTGCAGCTGGAAATTAAAACCTTGACATAGTTTGCAAAAAACTGTATTCAAGTTCAGTTGTACTCTTATAACCCAGACACCCGTCAATTTAACCTAATTTCTCATACAGTAGACGGCTTTTATTTGAAAGTAGGTTATAAAGACGGGCACTTTTTTTCTCCTCCTTTTTAGATGTGATATTTTTAGAGCACAATCAGAGTAACTCTTTGGAGATTTGACGACTCATTAAAATGTGGATTACAAAGGTTTGCCCTTCAACTGCTAAACTCGCCCAAAACCGTTTTATACATGTGTACAGGACCTTGTAAAACACTGATACCTATGTGTATTTAAACCCCTTTCCTGGTTTGTTTAACATATGATAATCTAATGTCGATCTAACACTTGCTGTTCTTGATGAATTAAAAAGACGTTCAACACACGGGGGAGCAAGGCCAATGGGGGCAGAGTCAGGTTTCCGTGGTGAAGTAGTCCGCTTAACCTGCTGAATGGTTCTTAATTAAAGCAGAGCTCAAGTGTCCGATTACCTCCAGTGAATCCGTTTCAGCACGCGCGAATATCTTTGAAATGGCTTTGACTGTGGACACACGTCTCACCTGGGAGCCGCGAGCCATCTGTCTGTGTAGTCTTATATAATGTTTACAGAGCTACGCAGAGTAGGCATCGGCCACATTTGTTTGGTTTAAGACTTTTCAGCCATTGAACCATATCATTTGGCGGTACTTTTTGCAGTAAAGCCGTTTGCGGTACAGTAGGTGTGTGAATAGCATTATATAAACCATGAATTCTGAATGGGTTTCCCTCTTTGCCACCGCTGCACTCCAGTGTGTCACGTGTTTGAGGAGTTGCACTAAAGTTGCAGGTGGAAACCGAGCAAAAGGAAAGAAAGTTTATGGAAGTTTTCCCTGGATAAATGCACACCTGCGTACTATTTGTTAGCAAAGCAAGCTTCCATTTTTCACAAGTGTATTTTTGCATCTGCTGCCAGTGTAATATATTTTCCAAATCCACAGTGGGATGCATTGTTCAGACTAATCCTGTTTAAAGTCTTTATCATAAGAGCAAAGGAGATTACTGTATGTTGTGCCTCCTCTCTGTAATCTCCACCGGCCGGAATAAAGACAGAGCAGGGATCTGTCCAATTAGGTGCGGCGGAGTCTTCCTCACTGGGGCAGAGTCACTCCTGGGGCCGCCGAGCTGGGCCTGTTGCTATGGAGCTCAGAGCATTTTCAGACAAAAACACAACTTCAGCTGCCTCCTGCTACAGGCCAGTGCAGGTAGAAGAAGTGATAAGTGGGATTCAAAGACGGCACTCATCGTTATTTCGGGAATACGTTTACATTTGGTTTTACTGAGCTGTGTTATATATTTAGTAGCAGATACGACTTCCTTAATTCTTAGCCATGTGCCCTGTTGAAGTCCACATAATAACTTTTATTATATTACAGATGATAGAGCCCTGTAAAGAAACCTTATCAGTTTGACAATTCGTAAACCTATCTTACTTATATTTGCCCATTATATATTTTTAAACTGACTTATTTGTTGTTTAACTTAACATCTCTGAAATATTTGGTGAGATTCCTCCCCTGAAAGTGTAGACTGCAAACATATGCAGGCTAACCCAGGGCTGATGGATGTCTTGTTTATTATTTCCAGGTCGGATGTTGGCCAGCTGTAAATATCCACCTGCTGGTAGATTAAGTTCAAAGGTCACGGTCAAGGACTTTCCTCAAAGCGTCAGAAATGGCCGTGATGGAAATGTTTCTGAGGCGCATGCTCTGACTTGTAAGTGCATGGATAAAGGGGGAGTCGAGAAGTGAGGCTCCGGTACCACACGCTGTGAATACTGACGAGCCCCTGCCTCATTATACATTTAAGACCGTCCCTTTTTTTCCGTCACCCTGGACAGCTGGACGGCTAAATTGTTTGTGGATCAATAGTTTCGCTTCCTATTGGCTGCGGGGAGTGAGTGAAGTGCATTTAAACCCCAAGAAATCCCATTATGCTTGGCAGAGATGGGAAACATAGCACTAGGGGCTTGGGCAAGTGCTATAGCGGCGGCCATTATTCAATCTGCTGTTTGTTTACCTGCGGCCCTCCCATGCACAGGCCAGGGTTTGGGGAAGTGCTTTTACTATCTTACTGAAATTAGATTTATATTCTAAAAATACTGTAATGTGTAGAGATGGCATAGTGAAACAACTAGCCTATAACTTCCTGGGAGAAGTAGAGTATAGCCAAAAGTTAACTTCTATAGGGCTAGGATTTTAATCTGTAATCTGTAAGTAATCTTTTTAGATAAAGATTGATATAATTTTGATATGGTGCCTTGATACTTTTCTTGAGGTGGCATGGTGGTGTAGCGGTTAGCGCTTGTGCTTTCGATCGGCCCCGGTTTCGATCCCCAGGCGGACGGGGACTTTCTGTGTGGAGTTTGCATTTTCTCCCCGTATCTGAGTAGTTACGCCGGTTTACCCTCTCACGAAAAACATGTACAACAGGCCAGTATGAATGATGTGCGCATGCATGAATGATGCTGGTCAGAAAGCGCAGATGTGTGCAGTCGTGCTTCTGTCAGTATAACCCTGGGGAAACAGTAGGTTCAACCACCGAGTGTGGAGTGCGTGAACAAATCCCCTACACAGTGTGAAGCACTTTGGGTGACTTGTGTCAAGTGAAAAGCATTGTACAAATAAGTTTCCATTCCATTCTTAGCGTCAGTGTTCATTAAGTTCATAAAGAAAATCTGACTTTCTGTTATTGATATATGCTCAGACTAAGTAACGTTCTGCAGAGCAGACCACATCACGTTACCTCACCAGTATCTTAATGGTGCCGAACCCTTATTGTAACCTATAAAAAAATGCTATAAGAATAGAAGGAGTAGTTCCAGGTCCTGAGTAAGTAATTTCACATGACATCTAGTGAAGGCCATGTGAAAGATAGACACAAAATGCACTCATAAAACATTTCACTATGGAATGAGATACACAAATGATATGAAGCTTGCGCCACATACACATTATATTGAATTTAAGATACGAAATTATGAACAATTGTCAATTATGAAGACAAACTTGTTATTTCTGCTTACTTAAAGTATGTACATTTTAAGGCCAGTTTACGCATGAAAAGTTGCACAAGTGAATATAAATCCAACTATTATGAGCTGATTGGAAGCACAACCTTGTTATTGTGTGTAACAGGGAGTGATAATGCATCCTATTAGGGCTACTACCTGCCTGTATTGATCCGAGGCTTGATCAAAATGCATCTATGTGGCTCTTAAGCAGAAGGTAAGAGGCTGCAGCCCATTAGGAAGTTGTGTCCGGAGAGTTAGGCATGTGCTGTAATGACAAGCAGCACTGGACAATGCTTTCAGAGCTCCCTCTTCATTTCTCAGATCGGTGTGACCAGAAAGAAAGGCTTTTTGGACTCTGGGTTGCCTCTGGCCTCTTCTGGCAGACGGGCAGTGTCGACGGGGTGTGTGAGTGGGTTCACTTGGTTAGCCTCCTGGACATTTGGCTAAGGCCTGGCTCATTGATATAGGGCAGCATTAGCAGTCTGTGGGCAAACTTGGCTCTCCTTGATCTCCCTAGGTTTCCATTCTTGGATTGATGAGTTTATAAAGAGAATCAAATGTTTCTATTCGGGAGTGAAATTAACAAAATACACAAGTGTTACATGAACTGCGTGACTATTATAGTTTCTCTTACGCTTGCAAGGCTGCCACTTCTCTATTGCATGGATCAGAAGCCATCTTTTACGCGGCACAATGCTTTGCGTTGCCACCTGGCGCACATTTTTCGGCAAAAACTTGAGGCGCAATTTCCGACAATTAGCATGCGACGAACATCCTCTATAAATGTCCCTGAACCGTCTTCGTCCCGTTTGTTTTGGCATATTATTATTCCGTCTGTGAAGCGGGCAATCTGGGGGGGAAAAGCGGCGCTGACATGCATGAAACTTGTGCACTAATTACGCGCCAGATTTTTGCCCCGTCTTCGACAGCAATCTGCTAATTCATGCTCCTCACAGTTTTCCCGCACATAGCAACAGCAAACTGCCCGGGGACCCGAGCTGATGATATTGCCCCTGTTCAGAGTAACACATGCGATATTAGCGCTTGCAATTCCCGGTTTAATTATGGTGAGTCAGACCTCAGCATGAGCAAGGCATTGTGAGTGGGGGGACAAAGTGAAGAGAGCATCAGGAGCCTAATTAAACTTTGTAAAGTAAGATCTTTATTACAGTATATGAACAATAACACAGTGCGGATGTGGCCCTCTCATTAAACTCTGTCTAGACTGAGGGAGGTACAAGTCTATTCACTGTCGCACTGAAAATATTGGTTCATATTCCCGTGACAAAATCTACCTATGCTCGGTGTTTAATAAAGCGTTTGCCTGCAGTCTCACAGGGCAGTCTACTAAGCACTGTTTGTACTTTATGTTTTTAAAGCATCTAATGAAGGGAGTGATTCAGTTTTTGTAGCACAACAATACAGAAGTTGTGCACCGGAGTGGGCCCAGTCCGGTGGTTGTGGATTTAAAGCCAGACTCCCCTAAGCCTGATATGTGTATGCAGTATTTCTATGTTGAAAAATGTACACTGCGAATGATTTATTGCTACATATTGTTTGTGATTTCAGAACGGTTTGAACTCGCAAACAATCTTTGCAGAAATGTCCCTCTGACACAGTGAGCGGTCGACTGGTCTGGTAATGGTCACTGTGTGCCATAGTGTGATGGCTCGTGACATCGGTTTATTATTCATGGGGGAGGTCTAATGGCAGAGGGTGTAATGAAAGGGCATCCAGAGGTGAAGCAGACTAGTTTATGGGTCCATTTTCCGTTGTTGTAACGTGCCCAACAGCCCCCAACAACACGTCTCTTATCTGTAACGTGCAGCTCCACACACTCGGGCCATAGACTGAAGGGCACAACTGCAGACACAGTGGTGGAAATATAGAGGAGGGTTGTACTGCTCTTAATTCCCTTTGCACCGGAGGACAATGGGGCGAACCATTGGTGCTAAGAGCTATGTTTAAAAATCTGCTGTGTTTAATGCATCTACGACTGTCTTGTGACCCGGCCTAATCATTTCATTGTGCATAATTAGGATCGTGGGCCATGTCTGGCTGCAATGGAGAAAAGGGATCAATAGGCAGGAACATTTAGACACTTGGTTTCCTCTCAAGGGTAGGAAAAAAAGTTGCATAATAAGAGAATCGTTTGAAGATCTTAAACAAAATGTGAGCCAGTTCTTCGGCAGATTCACACTTGGAAATGGTAAACGGAAAAATCCAATAAAATAAAAGTTTTTCCAAATGTTTTTCCACCCAACATCCTTCCATCCTGGAGTGTTATGTGTTGTGCCTGTATAGTGTCAAGCATGAGGTACACAAAAAAAACAACAACAACTATAATCTAATATCACTGTTCCAGCATTTACAAGTACACATAGCAGTGAAGACAGTTATGGATAGTATTTGGCTCAGGATAGAATTTTACCCAGAAACAAAGTGCTGCTAAATGAAGCAGTCTCTGATGTGTTTTTCCCTCAGTAAATGAAAGTAGGTGAATGTGTTGTGTGAGTGCTTTGGGGGGCAGTCAGGCAAAAGCATGTGTTAGACGCATAATATATGAATCGTCTCCTAGCCCTGTTTGGCTTTTGCACAGCCGTGCCCGGGTCTGCTGGAGACTTCTGCGCTTTCATCACCAGTTTCGAATGGGCTCATAATAACAAAGTGATTCATGGCTGCAGAGCAAAAGCTGGGGATGTTGGCTTGATTTATCCGTCTGATTATCTTGTTGGTGAATGACACACACAGCTCCCACTCAGCTATGGCAATAGTGAAATGGCTGCACAATAAGAGTGTGTTTTTCTATGCAGACATGATCATTACATCGTGTTTGTTTCGTGGGTTGCTGGTGAGATGCGCAAACATATTCGAGCGCTCGTCTCTGTCGTGCGAGTTGACACCTGTTTTGTGGAGGGAGCTGCGATCACATGGAGCGACTTGGCCGGAGCGGTGCCGATGAGTCAGGTCTTTGGTCTGTAAGTCCTGTTGTCGGGAATTGTTTTTCACAATCCTCATAAATGAATGCACATGGTTTCAGAAGAAAAATGAAAACGGTACAGGGTGTTCAAAGTTGCACCATTAACATACGGGATTAGAGTCTTCTATTTAGGCCTTTTTCATTCTGTATTTCCACGTATATATCCATAAAAGCTCTTTGTCAACAGTATTTTTCACTCCCCTCTGAGACTTTTCTACTGTAATGTGTATCAGAATCTTCCTGATCCAATTGCACTGTGATTATCCCTCTCGTAAACATGCAAGTTTAGACTTAAAGCCCAACAGACCAGCAGTGGGCTCGCTAATGTGTTTACATGTGTTAATTTATTTGCAGACATTTGTCCGTCCCAGTTGTTGCACCCAGGGTCCTGTCTGTTTGAACAGTGCTGCCTTTCATGGAAACAGTCCTCGAGTGCCAAAACGCTGGCAATATTATTTTCCACACAAATGCACCCATTGAGAGCGTCTTTAAAGCCTGCAGTGGCACAAGGAGCAAAGGGAGACTTCCTGATGGGAACATATGCATGGCGCCATTTTAAAGCTCTGGCCCGGTCCCATACAGTAGGACAGTTCGTAGATTAACAGACCATGCTTTGCGTTGTGTTTTATTTATTTTTTTATTTTTTTTCAGCTCATGAGGAGGTGTGAGTCAACACGCTCGCTGGTTTACGCTTGAGCCTTTTGGCAAAGCTTGAACCTAACCAAACCGTTGAAATGAGAAAGGTTTCTCTGAATTATCTGATGCATGTTCAGAGAGATTCGTCCTTCTTATTTTGGCAAGTGCTAATACCACCCTCCTCACATCTAATATTTGACCTGTGACTTACATTTCTGTGTCCATTTGAGTGGGCTCTTTCACTCTGCACACACTCCCACATGGTCCCACTTGAACCGATTGCCGAATCCCTCGAATAAAAGTAATAGAGATGAGGATTTTAATGCTTTCACTTTGGTTTGACCTGGTGTGAAATGTGCGGAGAAAAGTAAAGATCATAAAGTGTCTCAAATATACACCCTAGACTTGGCATATTGGATGTTCCCATATGAGCAGGTTGTTCAAACAGTCATCCGTGTTTGCACAAGTAAAGTTAAGATGAACTACACTGATAGAAATAAGATGTTTTTTGTTGGTAACACTAGTGTTTATACCTGTAAGTTGTGTTATGAAGAGCATCTGGCAGAAAACCTATGTTCTAACTTATCTCCATTTGTTTTTTTTAAAGGAAAGGTTAACCTCTTACTCCTCGCCTGAACCGAGAGCATTTCCTGACTTCCAAGGCCTACAAACGTTTTTGCCATGTTGTTGCCGCATTTTTGTCGTGTTTTTAAATTTTTTTTTTTTGCTTTTTCACTACTTTTTTATGGCTTTTTGCCGTGTTTTCGTCACATTTTTTGTCACATTTTGCGGCTTTTTTGTCGCTTTTTCATTGCTTTTTTCATTGCTTTTTTCATTGCTTGTAGTTGTGTTTTTGTCTCTTTTTTTGTCATGGGTTTGTTGTTTTTTTGCTAGTCTATTTTGTGTTGCAATTTTACGCTCTTTTCGAGAAGCTTTTAGATTTGGGTAAAGCCAAACTGGAGAAAATGTGCTCGGGTTCCGGTGGGGATTAAGAGGTTAAACAGCGAAATGGTTAAACATGTAGAAACTACTTGGTGTATACATACTCATGACTCCATTCAATGAGGCAGAGGATTCGCAACGGACGTGCAAATATGAAAGGGAAAAGGATGAGAACCCCCTATGAGAGACCAACAGGCCCGTTTGGAACCGTTTGGAACCATGAGGCCGTCCTCCCGTGGACCCACCACCTGCAGGAGGAGCCATAGGGGACAGGTGCCATGTGACTTGGGCAGCTCCAACAGCTGCCCCCACGACCCGGCAACGGACAAGTGGGAGAAAATGGATGGATGGAAAAGGATGAGAACCAAATGTGGGTGTGGCATTTGCAGACAGTCATGAACAGAACCACTAACAACCCAGACGCTGAAATAGAATAAATCCTGTTGAATTGTGTTTGTGTGTCTGTTTTGGAGAACAGGCCAGGGACAGAGGTGCAGTGTCACGTTTCCCCCTCCAACACTCTGAGACACAAGGCACGATCTGGCTCTCTGCGCTGACCCTGTTTTGCTAATTAGGTGTCAGGCCTACTTTTCCAGTCCAGGGAGAGGCTTGTGTCTTAAGGCTAGTGTTGCCAGAAGGCGACGGAATTTGGCCACGCTGTTGGTTGGCCTGTCTGGTCCAGTGTATGTGGGTGTGAAGGCAGGTCAGGGATATCATTTGAAGAGCCCGATGTGGGCGGATCTGATGCTGATTGAGAGGGGCAGCCCAAAAATGGGATTATTGTTTGATATTAGAAAT
This sequence comes from Proterorhinus semilunaris, assembly GCA_021464625.1. NCBI lineage: Eukaryota > Metazoa > Chordata > Actinopteri > Gobiiformes > Gobiidae > Proterorhinus > Proterorhinus semilunaris. The sequence continues at coordinate 20,356,932 of CM038356.1, read as the reverse complement.
GTATATGTGTCTATATCGTATTGGAGTATTCAGTTAGTTGCATTGCTACAAAATAATGAAAAATGATCCTTTCTGAATCCTGTCACACATTTCTTCCTCAGTCAAACCAAATGAATGTGTTTATGGTCACTGTAAATGTTCTCCACCGCCGCCCCCTCATCGTGAAAGAAATGGGGCACAATCCTGGCTCTAAAAGTTGTTTTCTAGACATATTTCCTTCTTGTCTCATTGCATCTCGCCGACTGCTTTACATTGTGCGCGTTCTGTTCAGAGAGCATGAAAATCGCCCTATTTAGTGACACACACCCCCCCCCCCCCCACCCCCCCTCCATCTCTGCCTCTTCAAGATGCAGCGTGGTGAGTAAGACTGGGGACAACTCGATGACCCTCAGGCAAAGGGGTTTAAGCGCACTCATAGATATAGTGCGGCTGCAAGTTCAGTTGTAACTTCTGGTTGCAATGGGCATTGTCATAATCAAAATGCTGCTGGGCAGAAGGGATTATCTGTCCAGTGAAAGAAAAAAGAAAAGAAAAAAAGAGCAGCTTTTGTACGTGGTGACACATATCAGTCACTCCGATGCTCATTTTGACCTAGATTTGACGACCTGGGTCAAGGAAGGGCCACATATGTGAGACTCACGTGGCCTCGGACCATCCAAAGGAAAGAGATGGTCCGTGTTAAGGTTACACATTAAAATACTGCAATAGAATTAAGTTTTGTTCCTTCTGCTTTGAGAGTAAAATACACCATTCTGTATGACCTTGACATTAACACTAGCCAATTAGCCGAACACTAAAGGGTTTCTATAGTAACCCTTTCACTCTCGCTTTAGCCTTTACGCAAAATAACAAAAGTGTCAACATAAATTAGAATAAGAATAGATAAAAAATATGAGCATTTGAAAAGAGAAAGAATGAAAGAAAAGTAGCCGCTGTGGCCAGGGAGAAAAAAAGGTTATTGGCCCACACTATAACTGCTGTGTAAATGTCTTTCTGTCATTTATGCCCAATACATTTGCAAATCGTCCTGGGGGCACACAAATCCTGTTTCGATGGATGTCAAAATGAAGCTTTAATAATTTATTTTTAATAGCAAAACATGTCCCGTCCCCCCCACACACACACTATTTTTACATTAAATGTCACTCTGCCCTGTCACTTCTCTATTCCATCCACACCTCCTGACTCCAACTGGACTTTGTAATTCCCTACTGCCAATCAAATCATCTTTTTGCTAAAATGATTTTTGGATGGCGTGGGAGATCCCCTGGGGGGTGGGGCAGGGGAGGATGCGGAAAATTCTCAGTGGCTCTAAACCGTGTTATGTTCGCCTTGATGACTCTTCTAGTGATAGGATCGATACAGTCAGGGTCCTCTCAGATCTCTCAGAACTTTCATTATGGATGTGCCCGAACTTCAAAATCATCATAAAACCATGCTTATGAATACAGAAAGGGGCATTTTGACGTGAATAAGTAGTTTTGAAGAAGCAATACGATATCTCGGACCGTTACCTTTTTCAAAACTGTTAATGTTTGGTCGATGTGGCTCATCCCGCTGTTCTCTCAATGCACCTGTGATCTTTAGTTCCAACACTAAAATTACACGCTCTCCTGCCCAGCCTCCCACCCGTTTTTCGCCACACTTTCTCTCTTGTCCCTGCAGCTGCCATGTTGAAGTGTATTTGTCTTCCTGCTGTTGCTCTTGGGATTTCGTACCCTGTAATTTGTTCTAAATGGAAACAACAGTTTTTCCTTTGGATCTAAAGAAACCAGTGTTTGATCATTTAATGTGTGTGTTGCACTGCGAATCTGAATACCCATGTTTTCTGATAAATTATTGGTTTTATTATTAAGGACTTCTGCTGGATTCACTGACAATAAGAGACACTTACACTGAGAAAAGTGTGAAAAATATAGGCCTATAATATATCTGGAGAAAGTGAACACACCCAAAGACACGCGGCTTCTTTCGATTTTATCATTCACAATAGGAACCCACTTCTCTGTCTGATGTGCATTTACAGCCTCCTGCTCCTGACAGCTCAATGTTGCCGTGCCTGTGCGCTGGTGTGTGTCGCGCGTGGGGCGTGTGCCACTGTGGAGCGCCTCTGGTGAAGGGGGCAGCGTGCCATGACAGCAGTTGCTATCCAGAACTAACAGACGAGCGGTTTATCTGGGGGGCAGACTGCGGCGCTGAGATACATGCGGCCGACTGTTCTGTGGCTAAGGTTAGCGCGGCCGAGCTGCAGGCGCAGTGAGTGCATCTGCGAGGACCTCGGACCGCTGGGGTACCCGCGTTTGCTGTCAGCTGTGTGTGTGTTCTTGGTGGACACGGTGCAGCGCTGGTGGGGCCTGGAGAATCTGTCCTCTGCGGGGACCTGCTCATGACCCCCCGGTAAGTGCTCTTATTCTTGCTCATTGTAACTGGAGCAGTAAGGACGTTCTTATTGTAAAAAGCACTATTGGTAGTTGTAAAGCTTGTTTTGTGTACAGGAGAATACATCAATTATATGGCCAGTAAATGCTAATGATCCAGGAGCTTGAAATTATTTCTCCTAGGCCTATGCATGTCAAGATTCAAGATTTTTTATTTGTCAAACCATGTGAATGATTTGAAATAAGATTTCTCTCATCCTTGATTGTGGAGCGGGGGGTGGGGGAAGATGGGTGGGAGAGAGAGGGCAGGGAGTTCAGCTTCCCGAAGGCCTTGTGTATGAAACTGTTTTTAAGTCGACTGGACCTGGCCCGTAGATTCCACAGTCTCCTCCCTGATGGCATTACCTTGAAGAGACTGTGTGATGATCCCTGGTGATTCTGGTGAGACGGGTGGAGTACATGTCCTTAATGGAGGGGAGAGGAGCTCCACAGATCTTCTCCGCTGCCCTCACGATGCGCTGGAGGCTCCTCCGGCAGGAGGCAGTGCTGGCGCCGTGCCACACAGTGATGGAGCTGGTCAGGATGCTCTCTATAGTCCCTCTGTAGAAGTTGCACATAACGGAGGCTGGGACTATAGCTCTTCTTAACTTGCGAAGAAAGTAGAGACGCTGATTACTTTTCTTGACCAGAGATGTGGTGTGCATGGTCCAGGAAAGGTTCTCTGTGATGTGCACACCCAGGAACTTAGTGCTGGTCACCCTCTCCACTGCAGCACCGTTGATTGTTAGAGGAGCATGCTGCTATGTTAATGTGCGTCAAGGCAACAATAGCTCAAGTCTTATGCAAGTCTTTCTATTCCTTGCCATGTTTACTCGCAAGGTCTAGCATTACTTACATAGCTCTGATCCGTCAAAACAGCTGTTGTTCAATTATTCATTTTCACCGTACTCCCAGCTTGTATTGCTGGGTGTGATTTATGCATGCAGGGTCTAAGGCATTTTCTCTTTAAGTCCAGGAACCATCAAACGCTCCTGGAAATCATAAACAAGGTCGTATACATGCTGCTCTCACTCATATGCGCTGTTCTAGACAGTGCAGTGTTGTGTCGGACTTCGAACGATTGTCCTTTTTTTGTGCATTTGTTTACAACTAATCTCCAGCACCATGGAAAAACGGCCCCATACTCCTGTGACCGTGAATGCTGTCTGAGCTTTGAGCGAATTTAGTACTCCCGAGATTATGTGATTAGCGGTGTGATTTAGGGATTATTTTTGGAGAAAGTAATCATTTTACAATAAGCTAAAAAATGTAATAGGACAAATGGAGGATTTTGTAAATGATTATTTCTACCGCACTGATGCCATTTTGGGATGCAAACTATGGAATTCACTTCTGCTTTGGTTGACATTAGAGATCGTCCTATGATTGCCTCCTTTTCCATCACAAGTTTCACACACTTTAAGTTCTCGTTTAGCCTTGAGGTTAACTTTATGACATGAGAAACCTGCACCCCTATTTTGAGCACATATTTCCGGTCTGTATGTGGTCCAAGTTCTTTGCCCTTATAAAGACAGTGCTACAGTGATGTCAAAGTAACCTAATACTTCCCCTCCCTCACTCCCAAATGACTTGTCCTAAAACACATTCAACGGATGGGCCGCAATAAGAGCTGGCTGCTTTTGAATGTGCTTTTATTCAGCGGCGCTCGTATTAACATGCAGACAATGGCCCTGTGCAGGTCAGGTCGAGTTGGACTTTCTCAAACAAGTCACCACCTGGTTCTGTGTCCGGTTTCTCTGAATGACTCAGGCCCAATAAGGGACTTTAGAAGAAAAGGTTAGTTTGAGCTCCCATGGCCATTTTATTTGTTTATGTAGTATAATATAGGCTTCTCACAGGGCTAACCGAGGGAACTACAATGATATTATTTGTATCAAGTATGGAGTGAATGAATAGTGCAATGTAAAGGGTCCAGAAAAGCGCTATATAAAACCGATGCATTATTATTATCTTATAATATGACCGTATTGTGGTGCAAACATATCCGGGACTCCGCAAACGGAATTTTTCAAACACACAAAATGAATGGGCAGAAATCTCCGCAGATGCTCTGTTTGTTAGGATCCCTTTGCATGTGTCGACGGCGAACAATGCGATTGAATATGTATTTGTGTTTCTCTTTCATGTGTCCTCATTATACCACTGCCACGCTCCTGCACTTCTGATGTGGCCACAGGGAACAGTCGCCAGATTTCACCAAAACCCACATTTGTTACAATCACCAGCTTCAAATTTACCAGAACCTATCCATATCAAAGGCTGGCAGCCAGTGAGGGAGACGATCGCTTTACAACCGCAGAATATAATTGACCAAATGAATAAACAATGAGTCACAGATATGAATGTAGTTTGATTAAATAGAAGGAAAGGGGAAATCCTGCTAACTTTTATGTGGTGGTTATAGATCAGTGTGTCACTACAATGAGGTCCTCACAACATGTATGCCCATATTTCATCAAATTTGTTCAGAATTTTAGCCCCACATGACGTCATAAGTAGTAGTGGTAGCTATGGAAACGAAACTGTAACATTAAAGATTTGGCTCCCTGATGCTGCGAGGGGAAATGTTAGCTCTTTAGCTGCACATATGGCATCTGAAACTATTATGTCCATACTATTCACTTATTTATTTATTTTTAATTGATTATTTGCGTTTCATTAAATGTGCCTTCTGAGTGTAATTTTACCTAGACCACTTTTGAATAGCTTTTTTAACACAAATCGTGCTCTACAAATAACCTTGCCTTGCCTTATCGTAAGCTCACAATAGAACTGCATCATGTAGCAGTGTGTTTCGCTCACATTTGGCTTTCAATGTAAAAGAAGTTGCTTCTAAAACTCCACCAAAACTCCGGCTTCATTTTTGGAGGAATAAAACAAAAGGACAAGCAATTTCTTTGACACAGGTCATCCGCAAATACAAGGATCAACTTCTCGATTTGGCTTGATTTTACAACTACGGAAAGGAAAGTGGTAGTGAGGAAAGGCCCTGGGAACTGCACTGAAATCACAGGCCCGTCACAACCCTTTTTGGACCATTACCTTGAAACAATGTCGTTTGTTTGGAGACGTTTTGTCTTTCTACAGAATTGGAGAAGAATTGTTTCCAGTTTTCTCTTCCCTTTACATGATATCTAATAGCTATCACATAATGTTGCTTTACACACTACTCATTGGTATCAATAACGCTGACCATTTGCCCACTGTTTTTTTCCTGGTCATAGTGTGAAGCTTCTTTTACACTGTGAATGTACTGCATCTTTGTAAAACAGGCCACAAGGCAGGAAATGATCCCCTTTATTACCCTCAGCGCTGTGATGCTGCTGAGTCAGAATTTTGTCCTCTGGAGGAGAATGCTGCTGCAATGAAGCCAGCATCACACACATGCAGTCCCTGTACAGGTGAGCATGACGCCCTCAGTGAACTCAGTGAACTTAGGGTAAGGCCTCAAAATACAGAATTCCATTTTTGATGTATTGGGATTGAATGTGTGTGACGTCATTGTCTATGAATAAATTACACGTTGAAGAGGCCTGAACTACAGAGTTAACATGTTTAAAGACCCAATTGGAGGGGTTTGCAGACGTTATGAGCTGTAAAATTGCATCCTTTGGCATACATTCAAATAAAACATAAATGGAAGTAGTGGATTGGTGGTGGTACATTTTTATACATACGATTTTTGACACTTTTGATTCTTGAAGCTAACATACTTTAATGTGAGTGCCAGTGTCATGTCATAAATACTGGTTTAGACTTGAACCAATATTTGTAGTGTGGACATATTTTGCTGGCAGAGGCCATTAGACCTCATCTCAGTGTCAGCGCTCACTCAAATCCATTAGTTTTAATTACATGAGGTTAAGTGCACACTTCACTGGACAGGGTTGAGAAGCAGTGACTTGAATTTGTCCTGTTTTCAGCTGCTCTTCTCTCACTGCTTTCTCTGCCTAATCCTTTTTTTTCTTCTGTAATCACTTGTGTAAGTTAGACAACTCTCTCTGAACTGTGACACCATTTACAGCTTATCCAACAAGTTAGGATTTGTCCCCAAGTATCCCAATTTTAGTCAAATCTTGCAAGTTTTGTGTATTATGGGCCTATCCACATTGTTCGAATTTGTATGCATGCTCAAAGACAAACCATTCCGCCAAAAGATTCAACCGCCAACGCCTTATATTGAGGTGTGGTTGCTACTCACCACTATATACTTTTTATTGATAAATTATCCATCCATCTTCAAATTATTCCCACATTTTTATTGAGTATTACACTCGTAATTATTTTTAGACAGACAGGCTCTTCATCCCAGTTTGATTCCAAGGCTGGGTTTGGCCTTTCTCTGTGTAGTTTACAAGTTCTCCCAGACTTGCACTTGCAACTTTCTTACCTCTAAAACACATCTACAATAGGGTCACCATGTAGTAAGACTCACCTGTAAAACAGATTCTGAATTCCAGTGGGATTAGTACATTTGTACGGTTGACTTTAAAGCATTATTACTCATGTAACAATCCATTGTGTACATACATGTACTGTAGTGTAACCATGGGAGGTTGTTGACATCCTCTAAATCTGAAGCCACTACTGCACCAGACTGAGAGGACAGACAGCAGCTAAATTATTCACTATTTACCCAGTAACTGTCTGACTCAACCTTTTTAATGCCTTCTCCATGCCATTGCAGTGCTGTGGTGTTTTATTGCGGAAAAAATCTGGTCAGAGGAACATCCTTTGAGGCAAACACCTTGAATCAAACGGAGACCTTAATACTGTATAAGGAGAACTTTTATAAGGTTAAGAGCTGAGATAATGATCTTCTTAACTTTAAAAGAGCAAAATCTTTGTTGTAGACACTAGTTTGCCTGTGGAGATCAGAATGGTGTAGTCCATAGCAGACTTCTGTTGTGCCTTAGTGTTACATCTCTCTTTAGTATACAGTGTTATTGTTATATAGTCACATTAGCACAGCAGTCTTTGTTTGCCTGCTCCAGGGCTGCATATTGTACTTAACATCCGATTCACAGTCATTTGTGAGTAAATATAAATGCTTTGAATGGAACCTACTAATTAGAAATGTTTAACTCTTGCGGCTCTTATAAATTTCACTCTAGAGATTTTCACTGAGTGAATGATCACGGTGGTCAGCCACAATATCCAGTAAAAGGGGGGTTTCTTTTGAAAATGTGTTGTGTGTCTGTGTTTTTAGTAGCTGTTGTGATTTTGCAAGCGACAGGGACTGGGGAAGCTTAAAAGATTAGGCCCATCCTCCATGTGGACCTCTCTTCACTGCGGGAGGTGTCTTCCCCAGCTTCACTGCATTTGCATGGGACCTTGTACTGCTCGGGGGAATTAGCCCTTTCTGTGCTCTCGCTCCCTTCTCTTTGCACCTTAGGGAGCGGCATGGCCGACAATGGAGCCAGAATATTCAGGGCATTTGGCAAGGTTGGGGCTGCTAAAGGAGCTCATCCCAGTCATATAGCCAGTGGGTCTGATAGCTCTACAGTGCAAGGTAAGCAGGAAGAATTGTTTTGAAGCTTTGTGTGTCTTTGTTTTACAGTTTTTCTCGATTGATAAAACACTATAAGCCATGAATGGATTGAATTCCCAAACTAATTACCAAAACGCTACTTTCTCTTCCTTTTTTGTGCACTTTGAACTTTGTATTAATTTTGAGTTCATGTTGTATCTGATTCCGCTATGTGTGTGCAGGTTTTGACAACATAATTGAATTAGGACCCAAGAGTGCAGTGCCTTGGTGGATTGGCTCCTAATAAACAAAATAGTGTGCAGTGGTTTAGGGAAATGTGTGCTTTGTGATAGGAGCGGTGTCCTAGAAATTGCGAAAGCGTAAAATTGCAATAACTTGGATGTTCCTGACTCCTTCTTGATTACTTTGCTCTCTCGATGTTGGATTCTTTTCTCTAATCCAATATGGGATGATTGCAGAGTATTTGGTTGTTCCCCATTTATAGCAGCTTCCAACACAACCAATGTTATATTTCGACTTTAGCACATGATTTCTTCTCTCCTGTCTCCAGTCCTCCACCATTAGACCTAAGTGCTGTTCTGTCACGCAGTAATAACAGTTATTTACTGTGCAGTCGTTAGTGGCAGGGCTCCATCATGTGCAGTATCTTCAGCTCATCAGGCTTCCATATGAAGCTATTAGCTGCTATCTTTATTGGACACATGTGGTTTGAATAAATTAGTAAGGTCATCAATTTTTTTGAGGTCGTATTTCATCAAACATAGTGTGACATTTTTCTCAAAATGTAATGCAAGATGGCAAATAATCTTGTAACAGTCACCTCTTAGTGCTAGTTCAAAGCCTTTACAAATAGCCAGAAAAAGCATCTGACGTATAAAACCTATGTCACACCTACTATCTATAGGCAAATCCCTGCATTCTGAAAACTAACGAAACCATGGAAACAGCAGCTAATACCACTAGAATATACATCAGCTTATACATCTAGTTTATGTTAATAGTCAGGTAGGAGATTGACAGTGTATTCCTTGTGCAGCATTGTTAAATTATCATCATGACCCCCAGTCTTGAGGAATGAACGAATGGCGTCTGTGATATTGGGGTCAGCTGAGGTAGTGATCGTCTCTGTGGAGCTGAGGGTATTGTGTTGACTGCAGGCTGAGGATAAATAGCTTACATTAGCATGGCTGCCTCTATTGGAAGAGAGAGTTAGAGAGAGTTAGAGAGAGAGAGAGTTAGAGAGAGAGTTAGAGAGAGAGTAAGAGAGAGAGTTAGAGAGAGAGAGAGAGAGAGAGAGAGAGAGATCATTGCAGCTGAATTACACGCTTCGTCATTCTAAAGGGACATGGCGTGGCCAAAAGTGTGTTAACACATGTACTGGATAGAAAAAAAGTACTAAACCCACTCCTTTTCACTGCATTTAGGCGTAAAGTGCAAACCAATATGTATTATAGTTATGAAAACATGGCCATCATCCTATCCTAAATGCTTTCTTTATTGCCAGTGTCTCTGGGATATTGCTTTATCTGCTGTGCAATAAGCTCAGATCGCGGAGTCTCTGTTTAATTGAATTGATTGTGTTTGTCTTCTGGGAGAAATAGACCTGTTTGCTTTGTTTTGTCCCCTTATGTCTGCGCATAGACCGAGCTAAAGCCACATCCAAAACAATGGCTCAGGCAGGTGTCAAAATCAATAATTTATTTGCATTCATATAAGAAAAAATCAATGCACATGCCAATAGTCAAAAGATGCGATAGTTATGAAGAAAGGAATATTGAGGGCCTAAAGCTGCGTTCAGACCTCTCGCGGTCACATGTGCGGGTGATATCTGTTTGTTGTCAATGTGAAGGCCTGTACATGTGCAAATAAATACCACTACTACCGCAACACAGAGCGGTGCGGTCAGAGTGTCTCTGTGAACAGTGGAGGAACGCGGCATTAGCGACAGGAGGAACTGTGGAGTCCACTCATTTGGGCAAAAGGACACAGAAAATCATCGGTTTGAATTTGTAGCTTCACAACCTCACCTCTCCTGCATCATAAAGACACAAGTCTATTGGAAGCACCGCCTGGAAAGAGGAGGAAAAGCTTTTTGACAACTAAGCCTGTGGTTGCATGAAATACCTTACAGACCAATATTATCAGATGAATTATACACTTCAATAAAATATGTAAACAAAAGACATGGACACAATTAAGAATTATGATATGATGTATTATATATGACACGTTTTGCAAACTCCTAACCACACATGTATTATTGAATAATATGAAATAGGCCTAAAGAATATGAACTGATGTTTAGGCTGTATGAGTTGGGTTTGTGGGTGAGCAAACCAGGTTAAGGTTAAGGTATACTTTATTGTCCCCCATGGGGAAATTTGTCCTCTGCATTTGACCCATCCTTCGATGCTGCTGGGACATTGAAAGACATCAAAGGTAGTCCCAGTAGGCCATCCGCCCACTGCCGTAAGGAGTAGTGGGCGACTGCAGTGCGGCGCCTGGGAACCCATCTCCAGATGTGGAGCCAGGCTGATGGTCAGAATCACCTATTGTATATGTTTTTAGTGGTAGTAAAGTACCAGGAGGAAACCTATGCAGACACGGGATGAACATTCAAACTCCACACACCGTCAGGTGGGAATCCAACCCGAGACCTTCTTGCTGTGAAGCACAAGCGCTAACCACTGTTACCACGGAGTAGTCCCCATAGTCACAGGCAGGAGGCTATCCAGAGGTTTTCTCAGAATCATGCAGTAGCTCCTTCTGAAGGAACAAATGCGATACATGCGACTGATTGCCAGCGTTTCAAGCGACCAAATAAAAGCGAGTAATGTGATTTGAGGCGTGAATGCAGTTTTAGTCTTAAAAGTAAGTAACAACATTCTACAGATCAAATCACAAATATAAGTTTTGTTTGTACAGATCACACCAGATATTTTCTTATCATAGTATGAATTCCTTAAATTATTTTATACAATTATGATCCGGCTGTTTCACCAAATCCCACACCTGGCCTTGTATCTTAGCAGCTATTACAGTGTGTGTGATTTCAAACATGTATTCGTCTCAGCCTGTCTCACATGGCATGATAAATCAGCCAGCGCAGCCTGTCTATGAACCTGTAGGAGACATTTCCGCATCATCCTCAGCGTATCTCTGCTTCCTGTCAGGCCGGGAGGCACAGGATCCCTGATGTGGCGGAGCTTGACGATTGTCATTTGGACAGCTGCCAGGAGAAAACCTCCAGCCGACATCTCTCTGAACACCATCGTAACCAGTAGTGCAGCCAAGGCTCTCCAGTTTAAAACCATTAACGTGACATGAAAGCCCAAAGCTGTCTCAGTCTGCAAAGATAGAGGATAAGAGAGAGGGGGAGATCCCGGCCAGAGAGGGCTATATCAGAAACCAGTTTAAACTGACGGTAGCCAACTTATTACAAAGCAATTAATGTTTAAACATGATCTTCCAGTCAAGTTATCCTTTGTAGTATGTTTTTTACAGATGATTAAGGAGGAAAAAAAGAAGCTAAGCCCTGCTTTAAGAAGATAGAAATAAGCCTTTGTTATTATACAATTCATCATCTTTGCTAATTACAATTTAAACAGAATTTGTGTTGACAGTTTAATTGGCTTAACATAAACCAACAGTGCACTGGCATCTACACTTTTACAGCTTAAAGGCACACTGCGTAACATTTTGGACTATACTGTTGCCAGCAAAACAAAACATGCTCCTAATGACCAGCTCAACACAGTAAATGCTATTGCTGCAGTGTGTAATAAAAGAATGGATTTGGATGAGAAACTAACCTTACCTGTTTAAATCTCAAATTCTAGTGCCTTTAGTCACATCTCCATGGAGATGTGACTAAAGCTTCAGACGTACCCACTCCCGGTTAAGTTTACAGTCATATCTTAGTAAAGGTGAGCCTCATAAATGTTTGTTTGTAAATTTATGAGGTATTTTTCAGTGATGAAAATAAAATAAATGCTTGTATTTCAATTGTATTTATTGGGTAAAATTCCACGCGGTGTGGCTTTAACAGATAGTATATGGAATGTCTTTTGCAATCAAAATGATATGTTGTAATGAAAAGAACGACAAAGACTTGACAACCTATACATTTACCTATAAGTCCATCTGACATATCAGTTGGTATTCACAATCTCAACAATATAATGTTTCACAACCAGATTTATTATGCATACAACCTCATTAGTTGGGTTTTTATTGACCAAAACTTAATTTGCAATATGTGGTGGCTAATGGCTTGTTTAGCATGTAGCATATTGACCTCATTTTGGAAAATTAACAGTGTCTTCCCGGAAACACAATGTCTGCATTTTTCCACCACATTCTGTACATTGTTATGCATGCAGACTGTTTTGTCCTGTGTTGTAATCACATGGCCAAACGTCACAGATATTTGCAGACTTGTCTTCATTTGCAGGTTGCCTGTAGACTTGGGTGTGTTGATAATTGAGGCAGACACTATTGATTTTTGTGTGTGGCCCGAGGTGTCTGCTGGTGCGGACATAGAGGTGTGGCACAGAACAATGAAGACCTCAGCATTGGCGAGACAAATACCCACCACTCGATTTAGACAGCTGATGAGGAAATGGTACACTTGAAATTTGTACCATAAGGTATAGTGCAAGTAATACATACAGTGAAGTAGAATACTTGCTGCCAAAATCCCTGCACTTGTCCTGAATCAAGTCTTTATTAGTGCCAGTGCAGGCTTCCATTGGGTTTTCACTAAGGCTGAAGGATTAATTGCATTTCCAATTTTATCGGGATATTACACAACGCGATGTCATAATTCCAGGGCACGCGATTTTGGAAGTGAATGGAGCAGCGAGATATGGCAGCAAAGTCCGCTCCGCCGCATGATTTTTAATTTTTTTAATTTTATTTTTTACGCCTCAGTCTAGTTAAGGTGCACGGTAGATTGTGGATGTACAGTGAAAGTATCAGCGTTTATCATGCAGCCACCGCGAAGGACTATTGCTTTCTTCTCCGTTAGCATTGCGTTAGCCGTAGCGCTAATCACGCCATTCCCTCGCTGCTACTACACGCTCTGATGATCACAGAAACTCCCTCACCTCCGGATTCACACGTCTCTGCCTCCACAGAGATATAGGTGAGTCGCAGGGATTTGATTGGCCTAAATAATAAATAGTTTATTTTTTATTAATGGGGAGTTTGATTTCCTAAAACCTTTCCAACTAGTTAAAGCAGACGTTTGTTCTTACTTTTCCTGCACTTTAGTATGGGTGATGTTACTGACTGGATCAGTGAGTTTTATCTTTTTTTATATATATATCATTATATATCATTTATCTTTTATTTATAGACTGTACTGTTAAGTTCAGACAGTTTTTAAGAAGTGCAGTCCACATGTTCTAATATTGTTTATTATGAAACAAATCACAATTAGATTATTTTCAAAATCTAGTTTTCACTGAGCTGTCAAAAGAGGCATGACATGTTCAGAAGGAAAAGGTAACCCACATTTCTAAACCAAATGCATACAACTTTACCTTTAAGCGTATGTTTTGTTGCCTATACTGGTAAATTCTTTGCTACAACTTCTTTAATTTTCTCCTATTAGTACAAAATGCAAATATTAAGAAAAATGGGCCGCAATACTTTCCGCTGCTACCGAGCAAAATCATGAATCATCCAACATTTTACCGTGACACAAACCAAAACAATAAGCAGTACAAAATAGCGCTTTCATTTGGAAAACACCACAATAATGTTCTGGCCTTACAGCTGCAAAAAGGACTAAAGACGGATTTTATCTCCACGCCGCCCTGTATCCTAGCAACACCTTTGAAAAGGAGCAGTTTGTGTGCTGTGGGGGGCCTCACAGTGGACCGCGATGAAACTATGCGAACACTTTTTTTATTTTTTTATTCAGTAATAACAAAACATCTGGTCCCAGTACGGACACCTGGGGGACTCCATTCTGCTATTATATTCTAAACAAGGCTATTTCAAGGTCCGGGATTGTCCCTTTCTTTATTACTGCGCCAGTTGCATGCATCATCAATCATTAATGACCCTAATAGGTGCATTTAGAAGATTAAGTCGAGACAACAAGGAGCCCCATAAGAGTGCAGCAGGACGTAGTGAGCAGACCCATCCCATCTTCGCCCATTAGGAACTGTTGCCTGATTGTTGCTCCGTGAAAGCCATGAGAGCAGCCATTCACTGAAAGGCATCATGTTCTTCTAATCGGTATTAATGGTTTTCCTGTCTAGGAAGACTCTGTCCACTTCCAAATAAAGAGGTGCAACTACGACCAGGTATAATATCCAAGATCAAAAACATTTGTTTTTATTGTGCTATAATTCTAATTCTAACGATACAACAAAGAGCATGCGTGAATCAGAAATGACACATGAAATCATTCATGTGTGGGCCAAATTGTCATGGCTTGACTCCAAAATGACCAAAACCTGTGGTGTTTGTGTTGCGGCTGGTGTCTATCAAAAGCAGCGATGTGGGCTACCTTACTACTTCACTACTTTAAAGTCAGAGGCAAAGGAAATGTAGTATTGTCAGTCTTTCATTTTAGCGGTTTCGAAAACGTTATAAATAAGTAAGATAGAAGATGCTTTAACTGTTTTATTCCTTTCAGTTGAGTATGATTTAAGCATACACACAAGGAGCCCCATAAAGCAACAGGACATAGTGGGAAAAGCCCCTCCCATCTTTACCCATTAAGAACTGTTACCGTCTCGCTGTACCATAAAAGCTGCTCGAGCTTCCATTCAGCTGGAGGCACCATGTTCTCCTAATCAGTGTTAATGGGTTTCCTGTCTACGGAGGGCGGCGTGCACGTGACGAGAGTGCTCCAGTCATCACAGTAAATCACATGGTCCCCGATGTGACGGGCTCAAAGAAGGCCATTTCTGCGCCCCCATAAATCACACGCCCCGGAACGTCAGCGCTATTAGTGCTCACGCTCTGATTTTGGTTTCACGTCTTAAAAAAACCCCGACCCCCTTCAGCTTTGCTTTGCTGAATTTCATTCTCTTTCTACCCATTACTCCCAACTGAATTCTCTACATCATTGCAAGAAATCCACATTTTTTATTACCCTGCTGGAGGCGGAGCTGATGCCGGGGTTTATACAGCTGCCCTACAGTCACCATTGCTGTCATTTTGGCTTTTTATCATGACCCCTCTAACCTCAAGGGGGACACGGCTGGATAAGTGAATGAAATCCTTCCCTGTCTTATATTGCCGGAGGCTGTGTGATGGACACCAGGAATCATAAATCCAAGTCGTGTTGTGGCCAAATGACATTAATGGTTAAGGTCTCAATATATGAATGGCATGAATAGTGGCAACAGCAGTAACTATAAAATATTATGTAAGTTGCATATTTCAAATAAACCATTAGTACGTTCATAAACTGACCTGAAGCTTTTTTTTATACTATTGCCGAGATGTTTAAGGCTTGGTTTAACAGATGTACACCTTTTATGTAAAAGCTGGTGTGTTTTTGAAAGGGCAATGTACAGAACATGTTCAGAGTAAGATGCACAAAGAGCTCCCTCATACAGCAATTTTGATTTTAGTTTTTTTGTTCATACATCATTGCAACTTCTTATATGCATAACATACCAATACATTCCCCGGCTCAGTCGAAAATGACAAATTTGCAGAGGTATGAAACATTTGCCCATCACAATGTGCGATAACATTGTCGTAGAATTAAGGCAGTTTTGTTCTATCTTTTATTTGCTTTTAAACAGTGACCCTTCTTTATTTATTTTTTTATGCATTTGGACATTTTAACACAGTGTGATGATTGTGTTTATGGCATGCTATCATTCAAATTCAGCATGTTATCGCAGGGAGGTATACATGGCGGCTGTCTCCTTTATTACCTTATCTAACTGTATGTTCAGTGAGAGGTCCTACACAGTGGTGATTGTAGATGTTGCTAAACACAGATACAGTTACAATCAGCACAGAATCAGTCATTAGCAGCAGATTATGAGCAGTAATCCTAGAGGGACAGCCAACATTAGTGTGGGATTGGATTTAATCATTTTGGAGAAAAGAGAATGTGCGAGGCTGCGGCACCATGCAGTTCTCCATAGGACTGCAGTTATTTTTAGAAAGCAGTGCAGTGTGGACCAGCTATATCTGACAAAATGTAGTTTACGTGTGAAGATAGGCTGTTGAGTGCTTTTTACACAGAAGTTAATATTACTTTTTTTTAAATAAATGTTATGTTATGAAAATGTTATGAAAAATCGAATGTGATCCCAAGAAAAATTAACCTAACTTCATCCTTGTCCAAAAGATGGATCAATAGAATATAACCGTGACCATTTTTGTGAGCTGCCACAATGTGCTTGCTTAACTTTGCAGGAAAAAAAACATTGCCTTAAAGTAACTGATGCAATCAGTGCATTTATAGATTCTTTTACCCATATTGTTGTGTGTTTAAAGCCTTTCTTTCTTCAGGATTGACTTTGTTGTCCAGTGGTTATTTCTGGTGAAAGTGTAATCAAATATTCATGTGATTCGATGAGAAAGCCAGGCCAAAATTACCTTGATTCTGATGCAACAGATAAGATTTAATATCATCACCAGACGCTGGAGAGACAATTTACAACAGACAGGCAGAGACATTCATCCAGATGAAGAGGATACAGTGGGTCATTTTGACCCACAATATTATACATCTATTTTCATTTCACAATATATTGACTTGCAGATTAATTCTGCTAACCACGCAGACACTGGCCTCACCATGTTCTGTGTGAGGTTTTTAAGCTTTTTTATTAAAACTCTGTTATCATTAAAAGCTGTATCTGATTAGACTAATAGGAGAAGACATGCTGCTGCTGCTGCTGCTGAAGTTTGTGAGTGGGAGGTGACAAAACCAAATCTGTTCTCAGTGATTCATCGCACAAGTAAAAATAGTGAGGCAGTGGAAGGAAGGAAACAAATGCAGGACTTGCACTGATAAATTAGATTTTCAAACTACTGTAATGTTCATAAAAGAAACATGTGAGTCTTAGAAGCTTTGAAAAATACGCACTACAAACCTCACTTGAACTAAGCTGAAATGTTGTCTTCCCTTCTCTCTTCAGGAACAGCCATCGGTGCTGCTCATGTAGCTTCAGCAGAGCGTAAGGCTGTAACCACCTGGTGGTCCTTACATCAACACCATGACACACCTGGGCCTGCTCCTCCATCTCCTGCTCCTCTGCTTCTCGATGTGCGGTAAGCTTCAAAAATTACACAACTATACAGTGCTTTTCTCATTTTTAGCTCTTGTTTTAGATAAATAATCAAGAAATCCTGTGAGGCATGAATATCGTTTTGAGTCCCTGAGCAGATGTAACCAGCTCATTCAGCCACTCTTTCTGCTCTTAATGTGACATACATGGATGCCTGGAAGATAATTGTTTAAAAAAAAAACTCTTTCGTTAGGTGGTACTTTCAATTGTCCAATTACGTGGCGCGAGCAAAATATGCATATATTCCATACAATCAAGAAAAACGTATGACGCTCAAACGACCACCTGTCACAAGCAGCCATCGCTCCGCCATGTCATTGCTATCTGAAGATGACCTGACAGCGTGCTATTAATGTTTGTTATAAAGCTGAAGACACGCAGTCATCTTCACGAGACAGCGGCAAAGAAGCAGTGTTGTTTTAGTCGCATGGCACACTGGGAGTTACGTTTAGTGGCACTGGGGGTTGCAGGTCTATCTTTGGTGGGCCGCTGTGCAGTGTGCTGTGGAGGAAACAAAGCAAAGTTGACAGAAAACGGCAGGGCCTGAAAATGACCTGTCCAAAAGGTTACGTCCCACTTCCACTTCCTGCTCTTACCCGTTTGTGCACCAAGGCTGATAGACACACAAACTTGAAGCTTAATTAGGATTAGGGTTAGTCTATTATTTTTCATTTCATGTGCAGCAGAACAATATCATTTACTGATTTACCACTGATTTTTTTATTGATTTTTTTAACTTTTGACTATGACAGTATGACTACATTTTTTACAGATTGAACGCACTTTACACGTTCTGAACGAATGCCCTATGATTTGTTCAAATTGCAGGTGCCTCGACACAAGAAGAGGATTTCTATGAAGGTAACTTTAACCTCAAATACATAATGCAACTTTCCTGTTAATTTGACCTTCCTGCATTTCGTGATCCGTTCTTCTCCAAACATCATTATTAAACCACATCATGACCAAGAACTCACTCATTGTAAGATAATGAGTGAGTTAATGCGGTTGTGCTTAAGCGATTTCGTCTCTCCCCACACCAATGCTGTACTCGAGCTGGTTAAATGACAGGCGGTAACAGATGGCCCCTATTTTAACAAAAGGGCAGAAATAATTAATTGGATTCTCGAGGTCACCAGTCGGGGTTGCTATTTCTGGAATTCCTCTTATGCTCTTCCTCATTTATCACACCCGAGGGATAACATGTATCTCTGGACCACTGCATCAGAACCCAACCAGGCCCAAGACTGAACGAGATAAATACTGAGATTATACGGGGACTAACTTTAAACTGGGCAAAATAGAACTAAAGGTACTAATATATATATATAAATAAAAAAAAGTCAAATCTGAAATTGAGAGACAATCCTCACACATGTACTGCTAGCGTTTACTATCTGGCCTAGATTGCTTCCAGAGCGTGTCTAGAAAAAATAAAAGAATACAAAAAAACATTGTAGTGTCAGCGAGGGGTAAATTGGAAAAAGGATGCGTGCTGATTTGTTGCCTGGGAACAACTTGAGAAGCTGCGCGTTCAGTATGTTGCAATTTTCGCAGTGCCACCAATGGAGAGGGAAGTCATTTATTCCACGTTTTTGTTGTTGTGCCATTTAGTGCGAGTTATTCGCATTTGTCAGTCCGCCTACGGCGTGTCAGCTCTCATTCGTGTTCGCAACTTGGTTTTGGCTTCGGATTAACTAACAATGATGAGGCCAATTTACGCAGGCAGATGTGAGACCGTAGTAAAACGTAATGGTGATTTTTATCTTACTTTTGGGGACAAGCTAAATGTATACACCCTTCATTATGTGTACAGCGGAATGATCACCTGCCTGCTTTTAATGCGTGCCACCTGCTTCACATTACCTTTTGAAACTTCAAGGACAAAATGTTCATTCACAGTCAGATTCCCTGATATAATAACTAAGCAAAGAGGTAAGAGCCTCTAACGACAGATGTTCTGCAACGTTATGTGCGCAAAAAAATGCTCACTATTTTCCAACTATGATTTTTTTTCATTCGCTAATTGTATTGGCATATTCCAACATGGCGGGATTCATCACGCTTAAACATTATAAAGTGCTTCAGAATGCATTAGACTTTTTATTTCTTTTTATTTTACAGTATGCTAGCCACAACAGATTCTTAACCCCCACCTGAACTGAGCACATTTTCTCCAGTTTGACTTTACCCAAATCTAAAAGTTTCTTGAAAAAAAGTTTAGACAAAATTAAGACGAAAACGCAACAAAAAAGTGACAAAAATGTGACAAAAAAATGCATTATCTCCAGTTCGGCTTCACCCAAATCCATAGGGTCACAGCCTGTAGGCCAGAGTAACACCTAATTTGAAAGCTAAGACCTACAAAACTCATCTAAATGGATCCTTTTCATCGCGTTGTTGCGCCTTGTCATCTTGTTTGAAACTTTTTTTTTCATCGCTTTTCTATTGCATTTTTCATCACTTTTCTGTCGCTTTATTGTCTTTTTTGTTGTGTTTTTGTCACACTATTTTGTCACTTTTTCCATTGTGTTTTTGTCTTTCTTTTGTCACTTTTTCGTTACTTTTTGTCACTTTTCTGACGCTTTTTTTGTCTTTTGTGTTGTGTTTTCGCCATATATTTTTGTCACTTTTTCATTGCGTTTTTGTCTTTTGTTGCATTTTCATGCTCTTTTTGGGTCTCCTTTTTGTCGCTATTCTGACACTTTTAGATTTGGATGATGCCAGATGGGGGTTAAGAGGTTAACTAGATTGCAGACACTGCATAGCCAAGAAATTCTCATGCTCACTTATTCACTCTTTTTATGTTGTCCAACCAGTTTAAGCTTTGATTATGGCAAACATGGAATAACCTGGTCATTCGAGTTGTCAGCTGACCTCTTTCACTGGTGCATAATGTTAAGGTTGAGCAAATGTCAGTGCCTTATCAGTAGTTTGTTATATTTTGCTTGCACCATACACTGTTTTTGGAACCTGGTCTAGCATAGGGAATTAATTTAGCAAAGCAGAATACCTCCAAACAATACACCCATGAAGTCATTGGGCTATGGTTGATTTAATCAATGCTAAATGTTTTACAACACCAGGATACGCACTCATACTTTAAATAGCCGGCTGGAAATGTGTTTGCTATAAAGTCAAATGGATTTTTACATGAGAAGAGCAGATTGCATTGATGGCTATTTACATTGTATCACGTTGCAGCACAGTTCAGATATTGCTGTCTTTGCTGGCTCTCACGCACTGCCACAGCTCATGCTTCACAAAGACTGGGCTCGCATTAAAGCAGAATAACTGAATTATAATTGAATACTGTTTCCAACGCCTAATCAAATGGCGTAGTGAATGATTTTTCCTCGGGGCTGTCGGCTGGAGTTCATACATCTTTGTTTAGCGCTGGGCTTTAGTGACACGCTGCTGTTGCTGCCTAGAGGACACCACATGTTGTGTGTTTTGTGTAATCGCTGGTGATGCAAAAAGCCACACGTGGAAGGGCTGCAGAAAACGTCCTTTTGGGATTTGTTGACATTGCATCACATCAAATCCCTTGGAGGCGCACTGACACAGCAGTCTCTAATTATGCCTCTCATCCACATCGAGCGAAGCAATACAAGTCAAATTTACTCCGGAATATAAGTCTGTAGGAGTTACATGTACTTGAAATAAAACCTGTTTATAAATCTCTTAACCCCCATCTGAACCCAAATCTAAAAGCTTCTCCACTGTAACTCACTAACGCTAACAACTTTATTTGTTGCATTGTTGCCACGTTTTTGTCAAATTGTTGTCTTATTTTTGTCTCTTTTTTTCAGTTTTTTTGTCGTGTCTTTTTTATTTATTTTTTGCTTTCTTCATCGCTTTTTTTCCTAGCATTTTTGCCACTTTTTAGTCATGTTGCTTTTGTAATTGGCCAATAAAACAATTCTGATTCTTCATTTTTTTCACTTTTTTACGCTCTTGTGTGGCTTTTTCATCACTTTTTAATCGTGTTTTTGTCGCATGTGTATTGTGTTTTTGTTGCTTTTTTGTTGCTTTTTGTTGTTGTCACATTTTTGATGTAAAACCAAACTGGAGAAAAATGTGCTTGGTTCTGGTCGGGTTAACCCTTTATAGGGCACTCATCGAAATACTTTGAAATACATCGCATCAGCTAAAAGCTTGTTTTGTACTATGTTGAACTGTCAATGTCCCTGTCAAATAAATACATAAATATTTCAACTTTAGAGTTTTATTGTGGGACATAATACAAGTTTAGTTCTGTTGTAAAATTTTTCAAAATGTTTCAATGTCATGCAGAAAATCAATGTGAGCGGAGCCGGAGTTACCATATTTGGTTCCTTGCTCTGAAGTGGTAAAAAAATGCATATTATTTATATATAAAATATACAAAAAGTACTTTCATGTCTCAGGAGACGTGTTTTGTTATATTGATGTTTAAATGATCACGTGTCATAGGCAAAGATTTTTGTAATGTGATTGTGCTTTACGTGCATAAAAACATAGTCCTGTTTATTGTTTTTTTTGTCAAGAAAATACTGTAAGAATAAGAAGAATAGGTTAAACGGGCAAATATAGACAAAACTAATTCACTTTAGGTTTAAGGATGATCAAATATGGTGCCTGCCTTTTTCACGCTGTAATTTCACTCATTTGTGTATTCGTGTATTTGTGTCCATATGTGTAGATTTACAAAATGTTTATTTTCTTTACTCCAGAGTCCATTATATAAATTGGTAGGGGGGAATGGTTGGGTTTTTAACATCTATGAATATAATTGATGTGCTTGTGTCACTGGAAAAGGCAGGCTATATGCAGCAGTTTATAGTATGCCTTAATCTTCTGTCATGGGAAACTGAAGCTTACCACCCCTGAGAATGGAGTGAATGTAAAATGCTCTCATGTAAAGAGCTTTGTGACCATGTCTGTGAAAGGCACTATATAAATAAAGATCTTATTATTATTTCACTACGCCCTCCAAAACCAACACATATATCATTACTTTTATTGTTATTCACCAATAAAATGTGTGAGTTTCACCAATTTACCACGGTTAGTTTTCAAGTTATGTAAAGAAATGTAACATGAATTTAGCCAGACTTGGGTCTTCAGAGAAAACAGGAAGTTGAGAGCGTGACCGGTCTCTGCTGATTGGCCAATTGCCACAGTAGCGGGATCTGTGATGTAGGGTGATCTCTTCTGATTGGCTGAGCGAGGACCACATGCTTCTTTACCTTACACTGATGTGCAGCAGGGAGGCCATATGTAAAGTGTGTGCAAAATACAAAGTTGTAATCTCATATTCTCTTGCAGATATACTGTAAACTTGGAATTTGTTGATTTACGAATTTACCAATCTCTTCTGGGAATAAGAAAACTGAATGGATCTAAAATGCAGAGGCTCAGCTGTAAGGCACGCCTTATCTTTCCTGTAAATTCAATTGCCTGTTATTCGCTTTAAAATAGGCACAAGACATATCAGCACAATCGTGGTGCCCTAACTAGTTTGTCCCGCTGATGATGAAGGATAACAGACTCCTAAAACAATTGTGGCTTGTATTTAATCTAATTCCATCTGTCCCCGCTGACTGTTTGATGATGAAATCTGGCCACAGGAAGGTCAGATCCCGGAAAAAGCGCTCTCTCTCCTCCATTTTTCTGTATGTACTTTTGAAGGATGGCGAATGGAAAAGGCGTTGTCAAATGTGTACAGTTCTGGGGATGGATAGTGGGAGAAGTGAAGTGAGGCGGACAGAATGGCTCGGGCCACGGTGTCTCCAGGCTGGGTCTTGTGTGGCCCGCTTTAACACTTCTCGCTGCCATCTGTCACACTCTACACAGACAGCATTCAGCACCAGCTCTGTTTCTTCACTGCTGTTTGAGCTGCAACATACCAGGACTTGAAATCATAACACATTAGATGTCACACTTTTAAAAGGCTGCCACTGTAGATCACACTGTATGTTGCATGCAAGGTTACTGTACAACTAAACGGTGGATCTCATCGTTAAGGCAGTGTGTTACAAGGCCTTTTTATGTCTTTTACAAAAAATATGAGCATTAGATTTTGTCATTGTTAATTGTTTGACCATTTACCATATACCACACCGGAGTTATGGGTTGTATATAGGGATCAAACAGCAGCGATGAACCGGTGGCATTAAGGTCTGATCCAACAGACAACAGGCTTCTCAAACTGCTAAAGAAGTGACTGCTTTTATAAAAGGTGTCAGAATACACAGTGCTCAAAGATTTTTGCATTTGGGGCATATGAGCACCAACAACGCATGACTCAGTTAACAATAACCACAATAGCTTTTGACCTATCATATGCTAAATAGCTGTGATGATAGTAGTAGCTTACAAAAACAAACTGTAAAGTACTCCACCTGCCATACTCACGTCTGCAAAATGTATCATTTGACACTGTTGAAAGTGCCTATCTAAGTATATTCTAGAACAAACTATATGCTAATATCTAAACTCTATCATAAAAGGCTCGATTCGACCATGTTATCTTGATTTAAGTTGTCTTGGGAAGAGGGAGGTCTAGTAATTCTCCGTGTTTTGTAGTCTTTTCCCCCTATTCCCAGGGTGTTGTTGGCTGTTAATACATCTCTCATCTGCTCCACAAACCCCATTCAGACTTCTGTTTAATTCTCACCCAGCCGGCAGTAATTCTGAGTCCCTGGGATTTACATCAGTGTCAGACAGCTGTGCTCTGCTGCAGGAGTGAGGGGGAGTTCATCCTGCCTCCTAACGGCTTAATTGGTGCTTCTTAGTTCACTGTCCTGGTGCAAGGAGCATGGCATCTGCTTTCATAGTGGGCTGGAGTATTGGAAAGACGTTCATTCTTCAAGTGGTGTGGAGGAGATTTGATTCAAAAGGTCAATGCTCATAGACATGTTTGTTAATTTAGGCCTAATTAAAAACACTTTATCTCAGAACTAGAGGTACTTAAAGAAGGACAGTGCTTCTGGCGGCAGGGTGACCACAAGTCTTAGCGGGCTTAGCTCACAGCAAGAACTCCCTGGGTTTCAATTCTGGAATTGTGCCTTTCTGTTTGGAGTTTCCATTTTCTCACCGTGTCTGCGTCGGTTCCCCCTGGCTGCTGCCGTGCCCATCATCAATCCAAAATGCGTACAATAGGCTAATCCTTCTGCAGCAGCCGCTTAAAAACATGGCTCAATTGTAGAAAACCGATATATCCCCATGCGGCCAATAAAGTACATGTCAACCTTAACTTTTCTTTGCAGGTGCGAGATAGAGCTGAAGTGGCCAGATCTTTTTGTAGTGCTAATATTACTACAAAGAATAATAACTGGCTATGTTATGATGTTATGGACTGTTATTATACCACTAATCCAGGCTGCAAATGCACCCACAACCACTATCTTCAGAGCTTTCAATTATTAACCCCATTCAAAATACTGCTTATTTGGAAACAAATCATGTATGCCTTCATCTCTATGACTAAGTGCAGTCCTAAGCTTCTGTTGTGCCCAGGTTTCTAAAGGTTGTGCACCGCTGGTCGATAAAACATTTTCAGCATGACTGAATCCTAAGCACCAGTGGAGACCTGGTTATAAGAGCTGTATAGAGCCCGGATATTGTTGTCAAAAACACCTTGCTTTTCACTATTTAGGTGTCAGCCTTTCCTTCATAGATATCAGAGACACATGGAATAACAAGCTTCCAAGAATCTCCCCCCCCCCCCCAAAAAAAAAAAATAAAATAAAAAAAATTGTTTGTTCTGTCTTTTTATCTCTGGGTATAATCAGAATTTGGAGACAGTCATTGCTTATTCATAGCCTGGCGTTCTCTTAATGTCTTATTCATGATTCTGCTTCATGTGTGACTTTTTACATTGAGTAATTGGAGTTAATTGTGTGCGTGCGTTGATTGTGTAAAGAAAGCATTTTTTACTTTATGAGGATTTGTCTCCAAGTGACGCACTGATTGCAAGGTCATTGAATTAAGCCACATCAGTGCAAACAATGGAGTGCTCACTGCCAATGGATGAATGTGTTATTGTGTTCTGGCACCTGACTGAGAACATCCCTGTCATCATTAGTGTGAGGCAGCAATTTGAATTCATTTCACTGAATCAATGCCTGAGAGAGATTTAGTGTGAATGAAGGAACGTCATTCATTTATACAATGACAAATGTAATTTCACCTTAATTTAGTGCAGCTTGTATTTACGGCAGCTACTTCTGCTCCTGCTTTCTACCACTGCTGCTTCTGGTGTCGTGACCTTCTGCAAACCACTCTTATATTTGCTATTGGTGAGCCAAGACTCTCGCTATCCCAAAAGTATTCCCTATTTACAGTGGGAATTGGAATTTCTCACATTTCTGCCTTAATTGGTCATAAAATGTGGTCTGATCTTCATCAAAATCACAGGAATGACTAACACCACCCAAACATTAACTTTTTTCATATTTTTCTTGGCTATAAGATGTAAACATTCACAGGAAATGGAGGAATAAGTGAGTCCAGGTCCTGAAGCAACAAAACAGCCCCACACCATGATTCTCCCTGCACCATACAGTGGGGATAGGCTTCGGATGTTGATATGCTGTTCTATTTGTCCTCCACACATTATGTTGTGTGTTCTGCTCAAACTGTTCAACTTTGGGTTAATCAGTCCACAGTATATGTTGCCAGTAGTGCTGTGGAGCATCCAAGAGCTTTTTCACAAACCAAAGTTGAATCGTTTTGGTGGAACACACAACCTCATGTGTGGAGGACAGATGGAAAAGCACATCAACATCAAAACCCTATCCTCACTGTGAAGTATGGTGCAGGGAGAATCATGGTGTGGGGCTGTTTTGTTGCCTCAGGGCCTGGACAATGTGAAATCATCAATAGAAAAATGAATTCAGAAATTCATCAAGACATTTTGCAGAAAAACCTGAGACATTCACAACAGCGTGGAATAAGTAAGTCCACCCTGTATTAAATAGCTGGCGGACCCTTCTTTTGCAGCAATAACTACTTTCCTTTAGTTGCAGATTAGATGCTCACAATGATCAGGATGAATCTTGGACCATTCCTTTTTTACAGAACTGCTGCAGTTCAGTGAGATTCAGGCTGTGTACTTACTTATTCCACACTGTCCTGTAAATGTTTACATGTTATGACCAATAAAAATGTAATAAAATGTAAATGTTTGGGTGGTATTAGTTCAAGCAGACACTGTTTACTCATTCTTATCATTTTAATAAAGATCAGACCACATTTTATAACCAATTTAGACAGAAATGTGAGAAATTCCAAACGGTGTACTTGTCAACTTGTCAATTTGTCAAGTTGCACTGAAATATAATGTTCATTTTCAATTCTGTTATTTATGCATGTCCTTTTATATTCCAAATCCCAAAACTCAAATAAACATAATTAGCAATTAGCATTTCCTTAAGGAGTTCTTTTGATTTAGAAATGTATCCCCTGACTAACAATTGAAAACTATCACAGTATCATATATCATTTGCCCTTTTTGACAAAGCCTCGATGATGATGTCTTTTTTTGAGCCAATGATTGTTTTCGCTCCCTCTCCATTTATGTAACACGTGAACCCAACTGCCTGTAGTTTTGACAAAGCTGCCCCAGAACTGCCAGACAAACACTGAACATCCAACCCCATTGTGTTATTGTAATTCTGCCTCTGTCTTTGCACCTGAACGCGCCTGATCTCATTTGTTTGTGTGTTGTCAGTCGACGAGGCGGCGGGCTCTGGACCAGTGTTTGAGGAGCAGCCGGTGAACACCATCTACCCGGAGGAGTCACCCGAGGCCAAAATCACCATGACCTGCCGCGCCCGAGCCAACCCGCCTGCTACATACAAGTAACATCTGCTTTCAGTGGCCCTTACTGCCCTCATCGACACCCACACACTTGTTTCCCTGACGTCTGCAGCTCGTCACCATGTAGACGTTGAATAAAGGCAGCCAAATATGAGATTTATATAGGTTAGGTCTTAATCCAAATCCAATATTTGATTACCCACAGCAATAACAGGTGCACGTTTTATATTGCTGGCAGAATTTTTGATTTGATTTGATTTATTTATGTGAGCTTATTTACAATATTTAAATCATTACATGTACATTATCACAAAAAAAAACCCAATAAAAATAAAAATAAATAATAACTCAAAAGTAGGCCGAAGCAAGAAAGCTTATAAGTGCCTACCCCAATTTCAAAATAGAGACTTACAAGACAACAGATATGAAAAACATAGTCCGTAATGTTACGCAGTGTGGCTTTAAAATGGAAACAACTCATTACATAAAGGAATTTTAATAGAATTTAATGTTAAAACTGCTTTTTAATATATGAAAATACATAATAGGAAAAAGATGATCTAACTGCCACCTACTGCCTTATTTTGCCATCTTAATGAAAGGTTTTGGACAGCCAGTTGCAATATACATGTAAATGTGTGCAAATGAAGTCACCCTGCATCTTCCCCTGTGTTGGTGAGTGAAATATCACATGTCAAAGTGGACAGAAATTAGTTTTGACCATGGCTAACCTTATGTTAATTGTTTGAAAGGTTTTCTTTTTGAGTAATGACATGCATTCACTGATTTAAAAAACAAACCATTTATTATAAAGAGCTGTGCAATCAGATGAAGCAGACGCATTTACATGGTTGGTTTATGTGAGGCTTGAAACTGATTTTGTGCAGTAATTGATGCATGATCTTTTGCAGGTGGATATTTGACGGTGAGGAGATTGACATGAACGCACAAAACAGCCACTACAGCTTAGCCGGTGGAAATCTGGTCATCAGCTCCCCCAATAAAGGCAAACATGTGGGACGCTACTCCTGTCTGGCATCCAACAAGTACGGCTCGGTCATCAGCCGCTCGGCCTCCGTCCAGTTTGGATGTAAGTGGCCCATATGTGAGCTGATTTATGGCCATGTGGGGGCAGAAATGCCCAGAGATACGCATGTAAAGTGGTCTGAAATTGGAAAGGACGGGCGCGACGAATCCCAAATGTTGTGTGCAAAGGGCAGTCCGCGGGTGATGTAATTCCATAATACAGCACTTTCACTGCGTTTTTCAAAGTAGCCGTTAAAATGTATCTGATCTTTATACCATTAGTGCATGAAAGTTTAATGAGATGCAGAGTTAGAAGAAAAGCCCAAACAGCCTCCCGTGCTCGAAAGGTATTACATAATGACGTCCGTGCTTCCTGCTGCTGCTGCTGCTGCTGCTTGGCCAGCAACGTTCTGGGAATCTTTATATACGTCCAGGAGTTTGGAGTAGCTCTTGAAAGGAATTTGCCTTGATTTGTGTCTTGCAGACCTTGATTTCTTCTCATCAGAGGAGAGGGAGTCGGTGTACGTCAAAGAGGGCCAGGGCGCCGTGCTGCTCTGCGCCCCTCCTCCACATTATCCAGGTAATCAACACGGTGTCCGCCCGTGTCTCACTCTCTGCCCCAGTGCGTTGTGATTGTGGTCGACCCCCTCGTCCAGCAGAAGAGGCTGATTGTTTAGACAGATTACCCATCGAGAGCTATTTTTTGACATATCTCATTCTTGGCGGTTACCGTGCCCTCGCACAGTACGTTCCTAGCTGCAGCGTACTGGATAGATAACATTTTTCTGCATGTGAGCAACAAGTGCGAGAGAGGTCATGGATGTCATTGATGTTGCTGTCGGCCTTTCTTTTGTCTAATCTAAAGCAATAGTTCTCATCCTCGCATAGAGCTGTAACCTCTTTTGCACAGTTCCAGCCTGTAGTGGGGCTTCTCTGAACTCAATTAGAGTAATAATGAAATGAACCAAAGCCTTATCCCCTGTTGTCTCCGGATTGAGTTGCCCTTCATGATGTTCTCAGAGGTGCAAAGTAATGACATGACTATCTCATTACTATCATTTAGGCGAGGATTTATATGAGCTTCTTTATTAAGACTACAATGGCAAGGCAGTGTAGAAGCTCCCAGATTGAGATTGGGTTTTTTCGAGACATGCGATCCAGAGTTGGCCTCGTTGCATGCATTGATTTTATCTTTAAACATTAGCAGAGCTGTTTCGTAATAATAGCTTTTTGGAACACGCCAGCAACAAGCTCTTGCAAAAGTAACATATTGTTATAAAGTCTAATCCAGCCGAAACAGAATTACCTAATCAAACATACTAATGCCTCGCAGCCAGCCTGAAATCACAGTCTAAAAGGTCATTAGATACTTGACAACAGCCCCCTCATAGCTCCAAGTGATCATGCTATTTTTGGTCCTGCATTGTTCAGACTGCGCCACCCTCGCATTATGTCACCCTCTGCTCCCTCCATCACTGTTGCTATGTGTCTGAACTCCTCTTTGATGGACGGCTTTTGTTTGTTTGTTTCCTGTTTCTTTCATTCTCCTTAGCCGAGCTGTCGTTCCGATGGATCCTCAATGAATTCCCCACCTTCATCCCGCTGGACAAGAGGCGTTTTGTCTCCCAGATAACAGGCAACCTTTACATCTCCAAAGTGGACGCCTCCGACAGCGGCAACTATTCCTGTATTGCGTCAAGCCCGTCCATTTCAAAGAGCGTCTTCTCCAACTATATTCCCCTGGTGCCTTTGGCTGAACGTTAGTGGCCCACCTCCATTTTTATTTTCTGACCTTTACAAATAATGCAGTCATTGACGTCGTGACAAAGGTAGTTTTATATTGTGGCATAAACAATAGCTTGGCTTTGTTGCAGGTCCCATCAGAAAATATCCTGCTGATTTCAAAGTCAAATTTCCAGACACCACAGCAATGGTGGGACAAAACATCACCTTGGAATGTTTTGCATTGGGGAAGTAAGTTTGAGCATCATCATAACTTTCAAGGGTTTTACATTCCACAGCAGATAATCTCCCTCTTTGCGTGAATTATATAATGATTGGGCATATCAATAGTAAGTACAGTTATCAAAGAATTGTGTTGTAAAGTTTGCATAGGCCTTGTCTATGGATAACAAAATAACAAAACTAAAAATCACCACTTTCAAAGGACCCAGCATGAATTAAAACATTCGGGGATCAAATTATGTTGTGCTCACCAAACCTGCTCACCATAATTTCAGAACAACTGCATAATTATATTCCAAATTATGCATGCTAACTAAAGTATTTTTCCTCCTGCAATTTGAACAATTGGTGAGTTTCACTCTCTCCTTTCCATCCGTCCTTCACAGCCCTGTCCCTGAAATCCGCTGGAAAAAGTTGGACGGGCCTATGCCGGCCAATCATGAGGTTCGGATGGCAGGGGCTCACTTGCATCTGAATAATATACAGATAGAGGATGCTGGCACCTATCAGTGTGAAGCCATCAACTCTAAAGGAAAGGACTACCATTCTGCAAGGCTGTCTGTGGAAGGTAACACGGGCCCTTGGTTGAAAATATTCTAAATACTCTTTTTTGTTGGACCTGGTTTAGTCCTGACTTGACCTTGTCCTAGGTCATATTATTTACAGTGCATTTACAAATACGCCGCATTTTCCCCTTGTGTTTGCCACAGCTGTCCCAGAGTGGGTGAAGTACATCAACAACGCCGAAAAAGGACTCGGCAGCGAACACGCCATGTCCTGCGTGGCCAGCGGCAAACCGAAACCACACATCAGATGGCTCAAGAATGGGAAACCGGTGAATGTTTCAAAGAAGTCATAAATCACTATTGTCATGATATTGCTTTTGCGGTGAAATATTAGGCAGCCATCAGCAATTTTATATAGTGTGGCGTTGCGGTGCTGACAGGATGCTGGCACGGTGGGTACTGTGTCAGGAAATACTACCTGTTGTTATTGAGTGGGAGCCAGCTTGCATTGTGTAGCTTCTCGTAGAAACAAGGAATGCCCAGGGGAGGCAGCCGTAATGACGGTAAACTGCTACTCTCTTTGACTTATGCTAAACACTTCATTATGCATTAAGCAAATCCGACTCTGACTCTCTAATTGTCACCGCCATCTCCGTGGGTGTCAGCTCTTTTAATTGCTGAAGTTGTGATATGTATCTCTACTTACAGCTGGGAAGGAGCGACATGACGTTTAGCAGGTTGACATTTGGAGATGCGGGGATGTACCAGTGCATCGCTGAAAACCGGCACGGGGTCATCTTTGGCAATGCTGAGCTGCGTGTGTTCGGTGAGTCAAACTTAAAGGTCGCATTTGCAGCTCAGTCATTAGGAGATATGGAACATGGCACCTGACGGTTATTTTTCATCATATTGAGATGTCATTTGAATCTTATATTGGCTTCAAAATGGCACTAATTTATTCCTGCGTGTAATGAACATGTTCCTGCTCTCCCGGGTGATTCGTGACACGTTCTATTTCTCAGCCTGCACTCCCACGTTTGAGCACAGCCCGGTGAAGAGGGAGCTGGCAGCGCGAAACGGCCGAGTGGTGATCGAGTGCAGACCCCGCGCTGCCCCGAAGCCCACCATCTCCTGGAGCAAAGACACCGAGCTCCTGCACAACTCCACCAGGTATAGTTAATCCTCAGTATAACCTCGCAATCTTTACTGTCGTATCCAAACTACTATACCCTACTTTGTTTGCACTGTGTGGTCAGATTTACTGTCCATTTGTTGTGCACATAAACAGTCTTGTACAGTTGGCATATTTTCTTTAATTCTTCTAAAACACATGGATGTCTATGCACCTACTTTTCAAAATGTTCTCAGTTATGTCAGATTTTGTTTTCACTCTCTTAACCTCTTAACCCCTGCCTGAACCGAGCACATTTTCTCCAGTTCGGCGTTACCCAAATCTTGAAGCTTCTTGACCTGGTAGTTTACGGCCAGTGTAACGCCTCATTTGAAAGCTCAGACCTGCATAACTCATCTAAGCTTCTTTCTTGTTTTGTTTTAACCGATTTTGTTGCATTTTCGTCGCATTTTTGTTGCATTTTTGTCACGTTCTCGTTGCTTTTTTTGTTGCGTGTTGGATGCATTACATTTGTTTGTGTAATGTAACTGTAATAAAGACAAGAAATGGGTGCGGAAAACGCAACAAAAAATTGTGACAAATGAGATGAAAATGTGAACAAAAAGTTAAGAGGTTATTCTACCACACATGTCAGCGGCACCTTGATGTCGGTGTCTTTCCTGACGTGTTCATAATCTGATCAAAATAAACAGTGTGTTTGCGCAGTGCCCCCCCCCCCCGCCTTGTGCTCCACACTGACACAACAAGCCTAATCTCTACAGTCCTTAGACCCCCGACATGCTCCCGCCCTCAACACTCCCCAGTGTCCACAGCCAGACACGGGGACACTGAGTGAGAGGGAATTACCACGCAGCATATGTCTACACGATTATTGACTAGTGGAGGAGCTACTGTATATTCATCATGCATGGCTTTAAATATGCAAGTAACATGAATCATTCTGTGCCTTTTAGTTCAGTTTTGTGTAACATCTTGTTGAATATTTACACCGTTTGTAATGGTACCCAAACCATCACTACCAATACTGTTACTTTCATGTTTCACCACTGATACTACTGCAAGGTCCCACCCCTACTGCAATCACCAGAACTGTAGAAGTCTGCTACTACTTACAGTATTACTTCTAGTCCCACCTATTATTTAAGCGCCTCAAATGTTCTTAGAAAATACTCATACAGTAAGTTACTGATTTAACAGTTTCATGTTCTTATCAAGTGCTGGGAAGCCGGCGGTGTTCTTTCATCATCTCCACATCCACTGAAATAAAAAGGCTGCACTTTTGACCCTCATACGCAGTGCTTAATATTTGATATTTCATGGATCGTCTGCTCAGTGTGTGAAGAGATCATTTCTTTGCAGGGTTTTCATATGGGAAGACGGAAGCCTTGAAATACTCAACGTGACTCGGGCCGATGAGGGCAGATACACCTGCTTTGCTGAAAATGACCGGGGCAAAGCCAATAGCACCGGATCCTTATTGGTAACAGGCAAGTGTAACAGGAAATATATACACCAAAGACTTTAAATAAAACAACATCTCACTAAAATACTCCTGGCACAGTCTGTCAATAAATATTCTTCCACTCCACAGTCCACAAGTGTTTTGCTGTTTCTGTATTTTCATCTGTCAGTATAGCAAGAGAAGCAGTAAGTGAAATGTGAAGAAAGAGAAGCTTGTAACACTTCACTGTTTTGCCCCCACTGCAAAGTCTCAATTTGTTTTGTTTTGATTGTACAGTAGAAGTAGAGCAAAGGTTTATGAGAAGCCAAACATGGGTCTTTTATATTATGCTCAATTATGCGCAATTTTCGTGAGTTGCGTCTTGGTAAAAAAAAAACCATTGAGTGGCTCAATCGATGATTGTTAAAAACATAAAGTTGGAGATACCATCGGACATCACTATTTCAATGGATTTTTCTATTGATGAGATTCGTATTTGAACCCAAAACAAGTAATTCAATTAAACCTTTACGCCGAAATCTAGTAAAACATTCAGATCCTAAAAAGTATGCAGGGGCTGTTAAATAGTATAATTTGGGTTTGTCAACACTTGGTTGTTTATAGTTAA
This sequence comes from Proterorhinus semilunaris, assembly GCA_021464625.1. NCBI lineage: Eukaryota > Metazoa > Chordata > Actinopteri > Gobiiformes > Gobiidae > Proterorhinus > Proterorhinus semilunaris. The sequence continues at coordinate 20,323,220 of CM038356.1, read as the reverse complement.
ATTATTAGGGATCCCAATATTTACTTTACTACAAGAACACAGTCATGGGGCAGCTCATTCATTTGACAGGATCAAATACAGCTCTGTACTGCCCTCTGTTGGACATCTGTGGCTACTGTAAATTATTTACTTCGTTAACCACTGAAAAAGACCTGCCACATCCTGGCATTGATCTCATTTTGTTATGTGTGTATTATGTATCTAGATGCCACAAAGATTACGTTGGCTCCGGCTAATGGAGATGTGAAAGAAGGAGAGGACACTGCGTTACAGTGTGCTGCGTCACATGACCCCTCCCTGGACATCACTTTCATATGGGCTCTGGAAGGGCAGGTGATCGACCTCCACAAGGACAGCCGGCACTATGAGCGCCCCCTGGTGAGCCCACATAAGAATCCCTGCATAATTTTGCTATTTGTCGACTATTCCATTCATAACATTTAAAGTCGGACTGGTGTTACATATTTGAGAAGGGTTGATGAAAGGCGTACCAGTGTACACAAATACAATTAAACTTATAAGCATATATACAGTTCTACTGTTAAGGAACCTGGAGTCAAAGAATAGCTTTATATCATAAAATTATAGTTATAGTACCTATAGTTACATACAAACATTTATTATTGAAAAATACATAATTTACACATTGCTGTGAATTTAAACCAAAGTGCATAACCATGGCCCATTTCTCATAACAAGACTAAACAATACTGAACATTTACTATCAGTTATTGACACCATGTCAAATAATGCACTTTACAATATTTATACACTCAACTTTTACACGGTACTTTAATGTTATAAAGTGCAATATAATTGTTTCCTAAAGGCATCTCTCTTCCCACTTGTTCTGTCTCCTTTAATAGCAGCCTGCTCTCACATCCATTACAGCTGACATGACCTGCTCTGCCTCCTCGCTGCTCTGGCTGTAGTAGACTCTGGTTCGCGGTTCACATTCGTCAATTGGCCAAACATCACATTATGACTGTGATTAATGGCAAACTATTTTCGATCGCAAGACAATCATTTTCCGCTATAAAATGGGTCCAATTTCCTTCCAACTCACTTTCTGTGGGGCAAGCAAAACAGAATTCTCCAACAGAGTCAGCATGACCCTATTCAACTGTGTTTACCGTTTGACCTGGTACTTAAATGTGACACTTATTCAATGTCCTCTAAATGTGGTTTTACACTACCCGGTAAAAATTATTATATGAGGGGGGAAAAACGTATTCTGTTGTGCACCAGCAAATCAAGTTCTGACAGCAATAGCAGCTGTAGTAGTATGCAAAATAATACAGTGCGTGATATAAAATATCACATCTTTTTGTCTTGGGTATTACTTTCTGCAGAATGGCAGCTCCAACGGTGAGCTCCTCATCAGAGACGTTCAGCTGAAGCATGCTGGGAACTACAGCTGCACAGCAGAGACACCTGTGGACAATGTGACCGCTTCTGCCTACCTGCTCGTCAGAGGTGAGACACAACATTGTAGTATATCCATAATGTCACATGGCACTTTATCTTCACTGAAGCATTGACATGTAAGGGACATGCTATTGTGACTGTGTGCCAAGTTTAGCGTGTGTAACCAGCAGTTATAATAATAATGATGATGCTTACATTTGTATTGCGCTTTTCAAGCCTGTATTACCAAGTTTCTCAAAACGCTACACTGTCGTCATTATTCATTCACTCCATACTCGGTGGTGGTAAGCTAGTGTTGTAGCCACAGCTGGTCGGCCCCTCCGACCACCACCAACCACTCACTCACTCACTACATTCGCTAGGCTTCCCGGTGTTACCAAACGGTCTCTCATTCAAGTACCGACCAGGCCCTTCCCTGCTTAGCTTCCAAGATCTGACGGGATTGGGCAAAGCAAAATGACCATAGTTGGACATTCATAGTGCACAGCAGTACCATGCCACATTGCACTCAAATACTTCTTAAGGCAAGAGCATGACCCACTGTGCCACAGTGAAGTGTGAAATACAGTGGACAGTTCACCATTCACCATAATACCTAATGTTTCTACTTGTCCATTACAGTCGCTTGAGTAGACTTGTTTTATAGGCACTAAACCTCTACCCACAGCGTGCTGTGTGTCATTTACTGTATTTCAGCACTTTATGATTCACCAGCTTTTACCCCTACTTCCTGATGAGTGAGAGCTCGCCTTACACTACACCCCTAGACCAGTGAATCCAGCCCACTGTTACCCGTACACAAAGGGCCTCTTCAGACAGGTGTTCAAGAGTGTTCCCTGGATGTCTCTGCAGTGACCCCCTGCTGTGCCCTGGGTGTGCTTCCACCACCGGTTCTCCGCTCGAAGCACTTGTTGACAGATTACATTGCAGTTTATAGGCCTGAGTGCAGCTCAAAAACAGTTCCTCCTAATGGCACAGCCACATGCCAGTCGTACTGGAAAGAGAGAAGATAGACAACTAATGGGCCCAGGAAGTGTAGCATTTTCCAAACAAGTAAATGTAACAATGTAACATTAGATCTCAAGCTGTACTCTTTGGGCCAGTCCCAAGCTCAAGTAAAAGAAATTTGAACTCTATGAAATGTGCCAGGTAATGTATTCTAGTTGTGGCAAATCAAAAGAAAAAGGTGGTGAAATTAGGCTATGCAAAATTAAGTGTCTGTGGCTTTGTAATGTCATTGAGGAAGAAAAATCTATCTTTAGCACTTTGTGAGTTCATTCCCCTCTCATGTTGAGGACAAGCTCAAGGAACCACTTGCTTTGCTGTGTGTAATTGTCAGTTGTCTGGGCTCTTGGAAAAAGTCAATCCCTCTCTGATTTCTGAGACTGTGAGTTGGGCTGAAGTCTGGTTTTTCTATCAGGCTATTTTTATGTTGCAACACAAGAATTAAAAGGCTCCAATAAAACACTGGATGATTTTTGTTACACTGCAATTTAGATGTTCAAATACTGAAATGTTAAGTAGTTTGCAAATCGGCACTGACAGCATTACCATTGAGCCACTAGCTGTTTGTCTTGTTTGTTTGCTTTATATAGAAATAGTACAGTTTGTACACATCATCATCACATCATTGAAATTTAGGACTTCAGTGTTTTTCAACTGTGTCACAAGCCGCTTCTCTAACCACTACAGATCTCTCAAACAACAGTTTCACTCGCGTGTCATGTCTGCCCTTACACAGGTGCCCCCGGTGCCCCAGGAGGAGTTCGCGTGCTGAACAAAACTGAAAAGAGCATAACGGTGCAATGGAGCAAAGGAGCCGACAACCACAGTCCAATAACCAAATACACCATACAGTTCAGGGACGCCTATTCAAAAGTGTGGAAGAATGCCTCTACATGTAAGAAGTATTATTATAATTTTTTTTTCAATTCAGTATTTCTTTGTTGAAATACTGTATTGGCAAGTAAAATGTGAAACTGTGTGTCTAGCTCCTGCGATTGTGGAGGGGAACTCGGAGTCGGCAATAGTGGTGGATTTGTTTCCTTGGACAGACTACGAGTTCAGAGTGATCGCTACCAACACTCTGGGAACAGGAGAGCCAAGCAGCCCGTCACCCAAAGACAAAACCCTGGACTCATGTAAGAGAGCTGTCAAAATCAGTTTCATTTGAAGCTAAGTGTAGCTCTAATTCTACATGTATTAACAGTTTCTGGGTAGTAGATGTAGAACAAAGCCCTCATGTAAAAGTTTAAGTTTCAAAAAGTGTTTCTGGTCATACGTTAAATATTTGATTCTTTGTTGCTATGGAATTTGCCTGGATGACTGAGAACCTACCAAGGGCATGACCAGACATTTTTTCATTACTCTGGGGTGGGACCATGATTGGCCCATTTCTGAAAGGATGTAAGGAAATATTAAATTTGAGTAATCTCATTAGTTTTACATTAATAGGTATTTAGTAGCATTTCATGTATATATTTATTTGGTAAAGTCCTGCATTATAAGTAAAATTGAGGTGAACTGTTTACTGACCCCCGATATACATGCTTCAGCTCCACTGAGTGGGGTGGCACCTGAAGTGGCCAATTGGATTCCAGGGGCGGGGTGGTCGGGACACCACTTAGACACATGGAGCCTATATAGACATGCTGCCTGAATGTGTATTTAATTTCTCCATTCATCTCTAAAGGTCATTTTAGGTTGGGGTTTTACTGTATGTGCGGTAATGGCAGGCATTTTGACTTTTGTATTCCCCCTGAAAAGCACAAAACCAGAAACTATGATTCTGCCGACCACTGTCGTCATGACCCAGCCAGAACGCTGCCAAACTAACCACATAAGCTTCCTCAAAACACACACTTATGTGAAAGCTAATACTAAAATTCGCATATCAAAATCACAGACTAACAATAACATTACCCTGGATAATAATTAGCAAGTGAGACTTGAGTTAAAGCAAACAAGGATCCTTTTTCCATTTCCATCACTGACAGGGAGCCCCCAAGACCCAAAGGTGTTGCATTTGGCTAGCTACGGAACAGTGATTGTTTTTTTGGGGGGTGAGAAGTGCCAGCAGTAGGAGCTCAGCGTCTGTATGGGTTGGCATTGAGAGTGCATTTGATCATACTCTCCCCTCACTGTCTCCCTGCAGTTCCTGTGGTGGCACCTTCAAACGTCACAGGAGGTGGAGGTACCAATGGAGAGCTCATCATCACATGGAAGGCAAGTGCAGACTGGCTGTATGAAACAAGGCTCAGGATCTGCAATAGTAGATAATATCACATATAGAGGTTGGTCGCCATAATAGTTACGCAAGTTAGAGAAACGTTCCTGGAAGTTTGTAGTAGCTTGTGTGGAGCCACTTTGGAGGCTGTAGGTGTGAATCGGCCTTTGACGATTTTACATTTTGAGGAAGCTATCTGTTCACAAAAATCAATGACGCCTTGGGATCATTATCCACCCCTTCCCGCTGTGGGCTGTGATAAATGCCCCCTCAAAGGCACATTACCTTCACTCGGATGAGCTGTGAGCCAGTCATTTTCTGAGCGGATGGAGGAAGAGGCGAAGTCACGTCTAATACAGGCATCACAAAATGTAACAGAAGCAATGAGGCGAGAAAGCCTGTGTACGTAGAATAAGAACATGACTTCCTGGAAAACAAACCACCAGAGGAAAACTCATTTAACCAAAGTGCAAGTGTATTATGTTTGATCAAATACTCGTGCACGTGGAAGTGATTTGAATCCGCCTTCTCGTCCCCAGCCCGTAGAGCCCCTGTACTACTACGGACCCAACTTTGGCTACATCTTGGCGTTCAAACAGAAGAGCGAGCTCGAGCAGGTTTGGAGATACGTGACAGTGGCCGACCCCCAGGCCAGACGCTACGTTCACAAGGACTCCAGCATCCCTCCGAGGACCGAGTTCCAGGTCAAAGTCAAAGCGTTCAACAGCCAAGGAGAGGGGCCTTACAGCACCACCGCTGCCATCTACTCGGCGGAGGACAGTGAGTAATCGGAGACTATTCTGAGCACAGCGTCATCATTCAAGCAGAGACGCTTCCATGACCATGAATGATGTACGGCGCAGATGTGAAACATGTGAAATGACTGTTGGAACTGAAATAGAGTCCCCGCATTAAGTTTAACAATACAATTAATGGCTTAAATTATGGAAATGTTTACCGGTATGTTAATCAAATCCAGATACAGTGCTGTTGCTTAACCGAGCGTAGAAACATTGTTAATTAGTTGCTTATTCCTCCTCAACTCTTGATAAACTATTTTAATCTTATCAACGTTTAAGTCCTCATAGTCCTCATACCTTGGACTAATTCGACTTATAATCCCCACTCGACACAGTTCTTTTGTTGACAACCACTGAGGGGAAGTGCACTGGGTGGATCTTTAGATAGAGCCAAAGATCAACCTGTTTTCTCACAATGAGTAGTTCTACCGTATGCCAACACTATATCATTGTCAGCCACTTATCACGACAGGGCTCTCTGTGCACCGAGGCCTGTTTTATAGACGCTCTCGTGTATAGGGTGGAATTTTAATGCCTCCTCTTGAAAGTGAAGCCGTCCTCTCCTCGTCCCGCTCCTTCCGTCTCGGGGATTATCATGATCTGTGTCGCATGAACCGGGAAGCTGATAATTCGCCCAAGGATGTTGAGTGTTTAGCCTGGTTATTAACTCGCACTGACAGACAGTCGAGATAACCACAGGCAAACCCGGGCGCGGTAGTTTACCCTGATACCCCGTCTCCGTGGTAACGCCCTGATGAGATCCTCCGAGTGTCAATGGCTTTATCGTCTGTGACTCCCGCGGGGCAGGGTCTGCTTTTGTGTTGAAATCGGGTCTTAGTTTCCTGGAATATAATTCGGAAGCGGAGAAGAGTCTCGTGGCGCTTCCTTTCAGATATTTGGCTACGCTAGAAATTCAATGAGGCAAGTCAACAACATGTGGCGATATTGTGCAATCAGCTTTTGTGAGTCACATGACAAAACCGCTACCCGCTGCCAAATTTGATAATGTTTCTAATGCACATTTTGTATTAGTATTTTGCCTAAAATGCTAATGAATTATTAGCTTACATGTTTTATGCAATATAAAAAAGTCTTCTAGTGTGTGTGTGTGTATATGTAGACGTGTTGCTACCTAAATGGCAATTGGGTTTAAATATGTAATTTTTAGAGACAGTTATTGATCAGTTTCTGCATACTTGAATCCATGGAAAATACACCAATATGCCGCTGACTGTCGTGCCTTAGTCGTTACCATGGAAATCAGCTAAGAATACGTCACTTTTAAGATTGTGTTGCATAGTTTGTCTTTTGTGTTCCTTTTTATGACTTGAATGGGTGTAGACCGTCTTAAATATTCCGTCTTAGGAAAGAGAGAGTAAATACAATGTAAAGTGTCTTTGCGTCTGTAAATGTAAAACTCTGTTCTCTTTTACTTGTTTTTTCCCCCCGCAGCGCCGTCTAAAGCCCCCGAGATACTCAGCGGCAAAGCATTGTCCTCCTCAACAGTCGTTTTCTGGTGGTCGGCCCTAAATCAGAGCACTATAGACGGATACCAGGTGTGTATTTATTTACTCGAGCAGTAACTCCATCAAAAATGTTTTATTCGTGTTGGCTTGGGGTTTCCAAAGCGTTGACTGGACTGGTTTATTTATTTGAGTTGTTGTTTTTTGTTCCTCTTCACCAAAGGCTCTCGACTCCAAAAGCCCAGAAAAAATGCTTTATTTCATGTAATGTCATCTCATAACATCTAAACTAAACTATGTTCTGTCACAGGTGAGGTTCTGGCGACAGCAGCGTGATCCGGATGAGCGAGACCATAAAGTGGTGGTGTCCTATAAAGAGAACCACACCCGGCTGGACGGGCTGAAACCAGATTCACAGTACTATATAGAAATCAGAGGATACAACTCGGCAGGATACGGCCCACCCAGCGACCCACTGAAGATCCAGACCAAAAGATCACGTGAGGAAATACACATCATGATTTAGTTGTTTTGTTTTGAATATTTTAAGGCATAATAAGTCAAAGAACCAAGCTCAAAATGATCCACACAATACAAGATCATTGATAGATAGATATAACAGACAGAATACACAATACAGTATATTTTCAATTACAAGATGCCACAGATGCATTTAAAATGTTCTATCTTAAAATGTTCTTATCCCCAGCTCCCAAACAAGTCCCTCGAGTCACAAAGAAGTACAACAGGCAGAATGTAAGTATTTCCTGGGAGTGTGTCAAGCCTCAGGAAAATGAAGCTCCAGTAGACGGATACAGAGTAAGTACATGTTGAATTTTGGTTAAAGCCTCAGCACAATGACCAAATATTCCCAATAACTCCCTGTGTTTTTGTATTTGTAGGTGCTATATAGGAAGCAGGGCCACTCCTTAGGAAAACTGTACACCACTAAAATGCTCTTCATAGACCTGCCGCTGAAATCCGACGGGAACTATGTGGTGGAGGTTCGAGCGCACACCGAAGGAGGCGAGGGACCAGTGGGACAAATCGAAATCCAAAGTAAGTTTTTTTCAAAAAGCAAAAGAAATTAGATGTTTCTCTGATGCTGGCTTTTCAAATTGAACAAGCATAGGATTAGGATTGAGGACAGTGGGAGACAGGTAATTTTTGATGTTAGAGATAAATCGTTCTCGGTTGCCAGATTGAGATTGTGTTAAGGTTAGTGGTCGGAGGGACTGATTGCCAAAATTAACGGCCTCGCTTCTGTCAAACTACCTCAGGGCAACTGTTCCTTTGCCGCAGTGTCGCAATTTGCGAAGCTTGTAAAGTGCAACACATGCATAAGTCATTGCTGAGGTCAAGTGTGACATGGTATTTGTAATTAGATATGATTAAATGAAGTCACTGGTTTGTTGTGCTCTGGTCACTCTTTAAAGTAAGCCGGTCTTTATCTAATACAAAAAAAATTACTTACAAATGCTCTATATAATTTCTAACCCATCATAATATTTTCAAATGCATGTAATGCACATAATGCACACACATACTTACTGTATATATGACATACACTTGTAAATAAGCTTAACAAAGCAAGGAGAAGTTGCAGATGAATTGAATATTTTGTTTTTATGGACATCATGATGTCTCTTTAACACTTAATCCATAACTTTGTTCTCCGTGGCCAGCTTTGGCATTGGGTTATTATTTGTCATTTGCCCGTGATTACCATCTGGCCTGGGCTGTCACTTGAGGTTTCCTAGTCCTTCTCGGAGACGAGAGCCTTTACCATGTGTGACTTAAGCTTTGATAGCCTACTGACTGGATACTCTGCTGATAGAGTGACAGTCAGACCGGCCAGCTGGAGGGAGCCTTAAGCCCCTGTAATTGATCTTGATGAGGAGAGGAAACCCTGTATATGTGGAGTAGATGTGGTTTGGTCTTATCAGCCAGTGCAGACCCACCTGACAGCTTAATTTCACAGGGTTTAGACCAGGAGGGACTGAAGGCAGGACACTGACAAATGGGTGGTATTTTGGATGACATCCAGAGTATCATACCTCTGTATCTTCCTAATGGATTTTTAGTATGATTTATATAAGAAACTGGATCATGAGAGGGATATGGGACATTTTCTGTTGGGTTTGAAACCCATTATCTAGATGCTAAAGATATGCCATGAGGCTCACTTTCTTGAAAGAATTTACCTAAAATTTTAAGTAAAAAGGACCCAGTGAATGATTTGAACATGTTTGTTTATACTTGATGAATTGCTGAATGAATCACAATCAGAATCAGAATAGTTTTTATTGTCATTGTTTGAGAACAGGTTCACAAACTAGGAATCTTTCTTGGTGCAGACGTGTAACATAAAACATATAACACAGAATTTAGATAAAAATAAGTGCCTTGCGAAAGTACTAATACACCTTGAACTTTTGCACATTTTGTCATGTTTACAACCCTAAACGTCAGAATTTTTTACTGAAAGTTCACACACAAGTAACATACAACTGTGAAGTGAAAGCAAAATGATACATGTTTTTACAAAAAATAGACAAGTAAAAAGTGGGTCTTGCATAAGTATTCATACAGCATTTTTAGAGTGCATTAAATTGCCTTTATAACATTCCTAATGACTGCAGAAGGTTCACACCTCATTAAATAGAGGCCACCTGTGTGTAATCTACTCTCAGTATAATTCCAGCTGTTCTGTGAGGGCCTCAGCGCTATGGTTAGAGAGTATTGATCACTAAACAACATCATGAAGGCCAAGGAGCTCACCAGAGAGGTCAGGGATAAAGCTGTGGAGAAGTTTAAAGCAGCGTTAAGTTATACAAAGATTTCCCAACATTTGAACATCTCACGGAGCACTGTTCAATCTATCATTCGGAAATGGAAAGAGTATAGCACCACTGCAAACTTACCAAGACACGGCCGTTCACCTAAACTAACAGACCGAACAAGGAGAGCACTGGTCAGAAATGCAACCAAGTGCCCCAAGATAAGTCTGTGACGTACTGCCGCTGAGCTGGGGGCATCTGTACATGGGACAACTATAAGTCGTGGCAAGAGTGGCAAGAAGAAAGCCATTATTGAAAGGAGGCCATAAGAAATCCCGTTTGAAGTTTGCTAGAAGTCATATGGAGGACACAGCTACCATGTGGAAGAAGGTGCTTTGGTCAGATGACACAAAAATTTAACTTTTTGGCCCAAATGCAAAACGTTATGTATGGCACAAACCTAACACTGCTCATCGTCCTGAGTGCACCATCCCCTGTGTCAAATATGGTGGGGGGAGCATCATGCTATGGGGCTGCTTTTCCTCAGCGGGGACTGGGAAGATTGTAAGAATAGTTGGGAAGATGGATGGAGCCAAAAACAGGGACATTTTGGAGGAAAACCTGCTGGAGTCGGCAAGAGAATTGAGGCTGGGGCGGAGATTCAGCTTCCAGCAGGACAATGACCCTAAACCAAAGCTAAATCTACAATGGAATGGTTTAAAAACAAATATATTAATGTGTTAGAATGGCCCAGTCAAAGTCCTAACCTACATCCTGAAAATCTGTGGAAAGACCCGAAAACTGCTGTTCACAAACGCTCTCCTTCTAATTTGACAGAGCTTGAGTTGTTTTGTAACGAGGAATGGGCTAAAATGTCAGTCTCTAGATGTGCAAATCTTGTAGAGTCATACCCCAGAAGACTTGCTGCTGTTATTGCAGAAAAAGGGGGTTCCACAAAGTATTAAGTCATGCTGTATGAATACTTGTGCACGCCCCACTTTTCACTTTTCTATTTTTTGAAAAATAACAGAATCATGTATCATTTTGCTTTCACTTCACAGTTCACTGTTACTTGTGTGTGAACGTTCAGTAAAAAATTCAAAACTAAAATCTTTATGTTTAGGTAAGGGTTGTAAACATGACAAAATGTGCAAAAGTTCAAGGTGTATTAGTACTTTTGCAAGGCACTGTATAAAACTTTAAACTATAATAAACTATATGTTTATGTAAAAGCAATATTTCAGTTCATATTTGTGTGATCCAAAGTACTTGACAGTGTGTTCAAAGCTGAAGTAGCCATGGTTATACATGCAGTTAATAGCTCTTTCAGGGATATCAATAAAGCTCGGGATTGTTTCATCACTCTCGCACCAAACAAACTTTGCTCATAATGTAATTTTCTGTACCGATGTGGCATTAGGCACAAATTATTCTTTAAAATGTTGTTCTTACGACAAATGTGTTTCAACTACTTGATAGGTTGATTGATACTTGAGTCAATTCTAACATGTTTGTGTCGCTGTGTTTCTGAAAAGGTAAACGAAAATGGCACTATGTTTTCTATGGACCAAATCACAGTGAATTCACCCAGGTGAAGCAGCCATAAAGCCTTGTTCTTTGACAGTAATCTCCCTGCTCTGTGTCATCAGGTGGAGGCGCCGCAGCCCTCGGGTCTCTCCACTCTTTCCTCCTGCTCCTGGTGGCTCTGCTCTGCCTGAATCTCTGAATGTAGCGCCATCTCTGGACTCACTTCCCCGAGAAGGACACTCTTTATAGATGATGCCTACAAAGGGACTTTGGGACCGGCACACAATCTGTCGGCTCCACCTTGTAAACAGGACGTCACATACTGTATACCAACTCTCCAGCCCCCTGTGAGAGAGGAAGAGACACAAATATGGAACAAATACACCATTATTTAATATGTGGAGGAAGGAGTGTCAACTTTAAATATGCCTTATATCAATGGATGCACTTATCTGTCACATGGACTTGTTCTCGGAGGGATCCTGGATGAAGGTTTTTGTGTGTGTTTTTGAAGACATCCTTTCTCTGCGTTCCACTGTATGAACGAATCAAGGAGTTGTGAAGGATAAGTGCACAACTTTGTAAATTTGTATGTGTTTCTTTCTGTGGCATTTTCACTTCACTTCAATATTGAGGCGCCTGGGTTACAGCCGTACGGTCAAAGCAAATAATACAACCAGTCTACTTTTCGGGGACTCAGTGCATGGTTCTTTTGGTTTTGCCATATTATAAAATGACTAGTTGATGTATCAAATATGCTGGTCTGTAGCTTTGGGAAACATAAAGCACCACTGCAAATCTATGAAAATTCTAGCCTGGTACATATTTTTTTTGTGTGCAAAACTGTATAGTCAACAATGGTCTTATTTATATGTTTTGTCGACGTTCCTGAAACTCCTTCAATAATGACCAGACCAAAAGATGAAATTCATCTGCATTTGCCTTGACTGTATGGCGCTGGCCTCAGTGGTACCAATTGGTGCTGCTCATGAATGTTGCCATTTTCTCCATGTTAATATGTTCATCTCATATCATTTCTGCTTTTCTGTGTGAGAGTGTAGGAGATACCATCGCGACGCTCATGCCCCAAAAATTGTGCAATGTCCGCTTATGCGATGGCAACTTTACATTTTTTGTAATAATGAGACAGCTTGCCTAGCTCCTTTAACAGCAGTCTTGTATATTTCATTTTACATGAGCTTCTGTGAGCAAAGCCACTTATGTTTGTAACTGCTCAAATTACAATTTTAAATTTTTTTTTTCTAATGATAACCAGATTTATTCAGTTTATAAGCTGTTTACCATAATAGATATTATATTTCTTTGTCATGACCAATTCATGGTTGGACATGTAATTTTCCTCTGTAGAGGAAAACAATGCTGCGATTTGGACTCATTTTTTGTACATTTGATTGATGCTGATCATGTGTCTCTCCATAGAAATGGCATCAGCAACCACCGCAAAGTGCTTTCCCTCCAGTTTTCCTTCATGCAGCGAGTCATTTTGAAATCAGTTGCCAAATGCATGAACGCCTTGACAAAGCAGTGGTTCTGAATTTGTAACATGCATGACGCTGCATAAGACGGTCCATTACTCTCCAACAGTCATTGTTTTAGCAGCCGCCAGAGGACCAACATCCATTCGTGTGGAGTGACATCCCTTTACAGCAGAAACACTATAGACTTGAACCTTCTGTGCATTAGCATCACATGGACATGGAGACTGTCACCGTCAATATGAAAGGAAAACCAGACATTGGAGTTGAGAAATGTTCAGTCAGATTCTCACATTAGTCTGGGATTGGAGGCATCACGTACGGCAAAGACTTTAAAGAACATAATGATGGATAAGACTGGAAAAGGTACAATAAAGGTGTAGTTAACTATCAGACGGCTTCTTTATTGTGTCTGCACGTCTGAATTTACCAGAAAAGCATGTTTTTCAAAAGTTCAATGTTATCATTACAAAACATTTATACTGAAAGTCAGAAAAAAACAATTCCATATACCAGTCTATCTGCTATTGGACATAATGTTCACTAGTCACGCGTTATGTGTTATGAATGACACATTTGGAGATGCTTGTAGTTTATTTGGCAGCTCTCTCAAATAAATACATTTCCTTGTTCCACAACTTTGTGAAAAAAAAACAACTATTCAGCATGATGGAACAAAAAAGGAGGAAATAATGTGATTGTGATCTCTTTTCAAAACCAAATTATCTAATAAAACACTCTCTAAAAATACTAAACTGATGATGTCAACTTACAATAAGATTTAAGTTTCTATCAAAGAATTTGAAACATGTCTTTAAATCCAGAGATTTATGATGGTGTTTCAGCCTGTCTCTCATTACAGATAGGGGAAGTTTTTTTAAGAGTCTAGTATTTCAAACAGAAACAGCTGTTCTTCTTCTGTCCTTATATTAAGTTTCCAGAAGATGAAAAACAGACCACTGTCCTCTGTTTTCACAGATTAGGGATTGAAACACTGGATATTTCAACCGTCTTAATTTGATACAGACATTGATATTTTGGGATTAAGAGGCAAGCACGCTTCCCAACATCACACGCCTATTCACATAAATGCTTTTATGATTTTTATTTTTGGTTGCAGACAGGTGTGCTCTACCAGGACAGATCGTTCCTTTGTCTTTGAAAATCTACACCTGTTCTGTTGCAGCACAGACAACACAAAACACACTTTAAAGCTCTGTTAGAGTTCAGTGTTCAGGAGCAGGGCTGATCTGAAGGAAAGGTGAAACGTGACTCTACAAGGGGCCTGTAGTATGTCATGAGTGTCAGGAGTGGGGCAGACTGGGCTCAGGACGCCCGAGAAGAGAGAGGCTCTGAGCAGGAGTTAGGTTACGTTCTGGAGATGCTCCACACAAATAGAACATAGTCTCTTCAGTGCTTACACGATTTTCTTTTGACATAATATGTTAATGTTTGCTGTATTACCAGTGGAAATCATTAAAGGGAGGTCATTTCAAATGGGAAATGTGAGGAAAAAATGTGTTGAAGACAATTTTGTAATGTCTACTGACATGATGCGGATTGCGAAATTATGTAATCCATCAATATAATATGCCGGGTCCTCCGGCGACCTCTGCTGGAGAGCTTCTGAGTTTCATAAAAGTAAGGCTAAGCACAGCTGCATCAAACAGTATAACAAATGTAGTTTATAACTTCATATCAATATTTGGACATAACAAATTATAATAATCAGGCGTAAAAAATAAACCGTGTTATTTAAACAGTATCTATTCCTCTCATCTCCAGAGGGGGCGCGGTTCTCGAATGTCACATGCTCACACCGGTCAAACTTTTCACTCACTCCCTGCCTGGACTTGTCCACTTGGTCGTAAACTGGGTTTACTTCCCAAAGCATGCACGTTCATGTGGTCGAACTGCTTCGCCCTTAGAAACGATGGATCCACACATTGGCACTGAAGACAATGATGAACTTTTTTGCCGTGAAGGATGCGGTCTGCCGCTGTCTGCTGAGGACACAGATGAGCACTGCTGTGTGGACGCTCTGCGCGCTCAGGCCGACGAGCTGCTGGACCGGAGCGCAGCGCTGGAGCACGAGGCGCGGATAGCCAGGCTCAGGTGGGACCGTCGGGAGCAGTGGCTGTTGGCCCAGACTACAACAGCCCAGTGTGAGGCCAAACTAGCCGCGATAAAGTATCAGAGGAGACTGCACCAGTACATCCTGCACGTCAATAACGTCATGCAACAGGTTCTGTTAAATCAGGTAAAATAAAATAAATTAAAAAAGTTACATTCATAACATTGTTATTTCATATAGCCTATTATTTCAAGTTTCATTGTGGTTAAATATAACGTATAATAGTTAAGAATAGTCAGCAGCACTTTATATTAGTAGCCACATTAATAGATGAAGATCAATTATTTTTGGTAGAGTGAAACATGCACAACTGTTAATTCTGTTCCACATTATACCTCAGGTCTGCAATATATTGTATACCCAAACATGTGTGTTGTGTCTTAGGGTCTATCCAGGACAGCCAATGTGAAAAACCAACCACAGGCATCATGCATAGGAAATGAGACACAGGTAAGTAAAATCGTGCATTCTTCTTGATTCCTCAGCCCATGTCCAATGGGTTTTTGGGGAAGACTTACCTGTTCGAGTTAGGCTTCTCCCTCTTCCACAAAGGCTTCAGTAATACTACATAAGTCACTCCCTGATAAGCCACTTCCTTGAGTTACTGATATGAGGATTTCTGTTAGAATCCCGTACTCTACTGCTTCAGCTCCCCCATGACCCTCAGTCCTTCCAAGTAAATGTTGACTCTTGGATTTTCCGCATCCATCTAAGCTCAGGCCATATACTGCCTCATATTAGGTACCGTTAGTATCTTATTTTTGGGGCTGTAAATGTCCTGGCTTTTTGTAACAGTTATTGATTTAAGGTGTTATGTAGCCACCAATGATCACACTTGTTAGGCAGGTGACTGCCACAGGCATAACATTATGATCTTATTATCTCTCCATCATGGCACCTCTTGATGGGTGGAAAAAGGTTCGACTGGGACATAGCCACTGCTGCTCTTGTCTGCAGTGGTCAGTGTCTGTCTAAAGGTGCGATATGGGCAGAACCTGACCCTTATGGTCTGATCCAAAATATACGGCAGGAAATTACTGAAGACGTCCAGGCTGGTTCTGAATAAATATTATCATTATCATTATGGTGGTCATTGTTGATCAGTGTATGTAAGTGGGATGTAGATTTTCCAAGTAGTGTCAAAGTCTGTTAAATTCACCTTACACACAGAAGATGCAGTCCACATGTGCATCCAGGTAGGTCCTCGTGGCGCTTGTTTATCTTTTTATAAACATTCTTCTTTTGTTTTGATGGATGATTTATGATTGCGTTGTAATGTATATGACTCAATGTCAATCCATCCAAACTCAAGATTATGGCGTTACTATATAAACAATATCTGTTCTGCTGACTGCTATCAAAATGTGAAGTCTGTTGCTCTTGTTGCGACATCCTAATCATGTATTGATATGTTATTAGTGGTCTTGTTGTAGGAAGAGACTCATGAACAAACTGCTGCTATTTTTAGTAATAACTTGTTTTGTTAACCTTGCCTTGCGAGCTGTGCGTGTGGTGAAGCTGGCTCAGTTTAACAGTGGTAATGGTCTTATGAAGCATGCCTCTAATTGGCTACAGCGTGCTGTGAGTGCTGCAGCCGTTCTTTTGATTAATTTGGAAAAGTGAGCTGGGTGCTTTGCCCACACTGGGCAGCAACACAACATCCATTTTCATCTTGTTTCTCTAATGTGTTTGTAATGGTTGTCTCTCTGTGTTTTGTCTCACAAGTGGATTTTCCAATTCTTGAGAGAGCTAGTTTAGTTTGACTAAAGTTGGCTAATCCTTTATTTGTTATTTTTTTTTGAATGTTCGATAAAGGAAGGCAGGACTTTATTTGTATAGCACCTTTCACAGACATGGTCACATGTCACGGCTGTCGCGACTGCACACATGTGCGCCGACGGTTCCTCTGACCACCTTACATTCACACACACAACATTCATACAGGCCTATTGTACATGTTTTTAATGGTAGGGGAAACCGGAGGAAACCCACACAGAACATTTATAAAACTCAGAAAGACCCTGTCTAGGTAGGAATCGAACCCAGGACCTTCTTGCTGGGAGGCACGAGCGCTAACCACTGCACCACCATGCTGTGAACTCTTTCTTCTGATGATTCTGATGATCATTTGACATCGGATTGACTGTAGTCCATAGTGTGGCTTAATTTACACACTTTATTTCACAGTTTTAAGTTTAAGTGCATTACTTTTACATGTCAGTAATACTTACTGACAATACTGTACTATTCACTAATATATCCCCTTTATAAACTAATGTTGTAGCTTTCACCCAAACACGACTGTGAGTTAACATACTGACTTTTTTGGTTCTGATCTAAAATACCACTGCGAGTGTGACCCCTGATCTACTCCACTCTTGCTCGACTCAGTTAATTCTGTGCCAAAACCAAACCTCAGCCTCCGCACTGAAGCTGCCCGAAATAGGAACTCCATGTGCAGCATTGTTGTCTCCAGTGATACGCCATGAAACACGGCCTATTTTATTTTGTCATGGTCAATATAAAACAGTGAAAGCACAGATTTGTCCTTGTATTAGCTTGTTAAAACTTCAAGCTGCCGTGGTTTGGACGTCATGCAGATACAGAAGAATGCAACCACACGGGCCTGAGCACGGTCAGTGAGTCGAATCGTTTTGGTGTGTTGGAAATGTGTAAAAGAAAGACGATGTAATATTATCCACCAATTTGTCCATTTGCTCAAGTGTTAAGTCTATCAAACCAGATGGATGCCCGCACAGCCTCAACACTGTGGCCAAGATCACTTAACTACAGATTCAAGAGTCAACAAGAGTTTGCGTTTTGGCTAATCTTTCCCTCGCAGCTAGCCAATATCATTCAATTACAGATCTAAGATTCAGTTCAATAATGAAATGCTTCCAAATGCTCTCAAACTGGCCCCTATATTGGCTGATGCCCTGTCTGCTCATCTGACAGTCACACTTAAGTATCTCCTCATTTTTTGTTTAGCTGATGTGACTCCATTTGAGCTTTAAAAAAAGAAGAAGAAAAGAAAGCGGTGGGTGTACGGCTCAGATATCAGCGCCATCAAAATCCAATCTTCCATGACAGGTGGCTCCCGAAAGCGCAACCAGTTTGTTTGCTTCCATAACAAAGGATGACAAGGCGAGATTGCTCCAAAGATTTATGACTTCTGCTTTTGGTGTTGGCTGATTTGATTTTTCCAAACTCGACTCAAGAGTATATTGTGTCCGTCGAGGGCGGATGGAAAAATAAAACTAATTTAAGTTGGTCGGTGTTGCTGCAAACAAAGCAGATGTCTCGCGGTTACAGCGTCTGGGCAGTGGGCTGGTGGACGTTTGTTGGAAATAAAACCGTTTGTATTTGGAGAAAATTGCTCCGTGTCATCACTTTGTGCTTTTCCACTGACTGGCCTCACAGTGGACTTATCAAAGTATAAGTTTCCAAATTGACCATATTTTCTTCATGTCACACAACATTGTGGATACTGTGACTCATTGTTATGACTATTGAAAACCCTAATAAATCAAAATTACACTATTAGACAAAAAGTAGAAAATAAAAACATTGGGACATTTAACAAACAATTCTAAATCCGCCTTGATAAAGCAGATAAAACATAGCGTTTCAAATTTAGCACAAATAAATGAACAACATGCTTCTGTATTTCCCCCACTGTAAATACAAGCATATTCAAAGTCTCAAGAGGCGTTTTTGCTTCACATAAACATTACTCTGTGAGAATTTACACGACTACAGTGCCACAAGAGGGACAGCCCTGCCCACCATTTCCTCTTTCCCCTGCTCATACTAACCTCCGCTTGCGTCAATCTGTATCAAATCATTTGTGTTTTTAGCAGCATTCAAAATGTTTCTCTCTCCACCTACCTCTGCTTATTTGTTCAACCATGTTGCTGTGATATTCTGTGCTTGTTTGAGCGCATGTGTTTACCTTTGCTGTTGCTTTAGGCAGAAGGTGTGAAGGACCACCGTGTTCGCGAATGGGAAAAAGTGAGTGAATTTGTCCCAGCCCACTGAAGGATTTAAGTTTGACTGTGGATTGGAGACTGGAAAAGGAAATGAGGCACAGGTGCTGCCCTGAATTTAGATGAGCTATTTAGATATGTGTACGTCTCGTGCTAATTTGAAAAGTGGGTTGTGTTTCGGATAAGTGTGCCACCCAATTGCATTAAACATTCTAGTAAGTGGTGGCGTGTAGGACATTTCTCTGTTTGCTAGGGCCTGAACATCAAAATAACAATAACACCAAAGTACTAAAGGGAAGCTTTGAAGAAATATAGTACTAATACTGCTAGTATACAGTTGTAGGGGTAAACGCCGGGTTAGACAGATCAACTGTTTTTAGGTGATGGACATACCAATAGCCATGGCAGATGAGTGGTTTGCAATCTTGCTTTAGAGGAAGAAGGTCCCAGGTTGATTCTGAACCATGTGGCTTGTTCTGTGTTTGTTTGATCTCCCTGACTCTGGGTGGGTTCACCAACAACCTAATGCATGCAGTTTATATAATAAATGACTGCTATTGTGCTGTCAAATTGGACAGGGATGCTCACCCGGACGAATTCAAATCTCTCAATTTTAAATGTACCTGTGTGGGTTTCTATGCCCTTCAGATTCAAGAATATAACCTGGAAAGTCCATCAGTTCCTAGACCTAGCTTCCGTGGCTGCAGGCTCTTTTACAGATGTGTGCAGTTTGAAAGTTGAACCCGAGACCTTGGTTTTAAGTTCACAGACAAGAAATCAGGCATCAAGTACAGTGAGGTCATTGGGTGTGGATAATGTGAGCGATGGCCTCAGGGTTAGACCGACGATAAATCACTGTGTCCACTGACTGAACACTTCCTGGGATTCACCTGAGAGCTACAGGCTGGACCCTGCTGGATAACATCAACATCTGCTCAAACTGTGAGGAAGGTTAATGAAACTGCAGAATATCATTAGATAAACACTCACACACACTGATGAATAATACTCACAATGGGAGCCAAGAAATATACTGATGACGGGCAAAAGTAATTTGTAACTTGACGTGGCTAAAACTGAAATACTGAATTAGAGATCCGCTGAAAAGTTACAATATAAATGTTAATACAAAATTATGGCTAGAAATAGGGCTGTCAACTTAACCATTATTCACACTTATACAACATGTCATGGTAGAATTATGATGGGCATTTTTAAAATGGCGTTCTCTCCCATCCTAGTGCATGTTGGCGATCTCTCAGGGTAATCAGTATAAATAAAAGCAATGAAAAATGTCAAAGCCTGGTTGTTAGTCGAGGAACATCTACACCACAGTTCCTTAAAACATTGTGGTACTACATTTTCACCATGGTTGACATGTGCTGCTCTGGTGGTTGTTGGCTGAGTTTGATATTCCTGTGGAGCAGATTGTTCTTTTTTCTTGTCCATATTTTGAGAAATGTCTTTGTTTTAAGGCTGGTTCACCATCTGAATCATTGCGGTCAGATCTGAACTTGGTCGCCCCCTCTATTCCCATCTTTACAATTGCTGGGACCCGGTGAGTTTTTGAACTCTCCTGCACCCGCTGACTTTTCCCTGTAGATTTGATAAACATGTGGCTGAAGGCACAGCTGTTTGAGGGGAATTACTGTAAAAGCCCGGAGTCAGCTTGGTAGACAGCTGGCTTTGTGCTCTCACGTACCTGCACAGACCAGGAGGCATAATGAGTTTGGAAAGACTTCTATGGTGGCAGAGATTGTTCATGTTTTTAAGAGCAGGCTCAAGACCCACCTTTTTAGCTTAGCTTTTAACTGACATTTATTTATTTATTTAGTCCTAATTATATATTTTGTGTGCGCGCGTGCGCATGCGCGTGTTTGTCTGTTTGTTATCTGTAAAGCACTTTGTGATACCTTTCGGTATGAAAAGTGCTTTATAAATAAAGTTTGATTTGATTTGATTTGAATGGTCGTGGATAACAATACATTCGATTTGAGAACCCATGTTTACATTTTAATAATGGTGCTGCAAAAAAACAAAGCTTTTAAGTTTTTTAAACTGCCACTAATATTCAATAATTTTTTGGCAAGACAAAGTAGATGTTACCTGAATCTTGACACATTTTACTCTTTAATTGAACACATAATTAACTTTATCTAATACGGCCACTATCTTATTTTATGTAAATTCAGTATGTTCTGTATATTGCCTTTTTCAAAGAACATAGGGCTCTACGAATTGATTTTCTTGCACATCACTCTGTACACACCAAGCTTTTCTCTCCTTCCATCATGCGTCTTGTGTGGGTTGAAATGAGAGGTGAAACGACTTGATTCTGATAATCTAATAATTACCTAATGTAATTGTTGCTGTTAGACCGAAGCAGTGATGGATGCTTCTAATAAACAACCTTACGGGTTTGAGATGAATGATTAAAATATTTATTATGGCATCCTGTAATGTAGACGTAATATTTTGGCCATTATGTCTACATGTGCTCCATGACTTGCATAGTATCTAACGCCCTTAGCTCTCTATAATGCTCTGTATCTGGACCTGAAAGTGGCAAAAAAGAAAATGTACTAATAGACCTCTGTGCCTGCATTTTTAACCTTCAGTAACAATAAAATAATTTAAAAGCAATAATCTGATACCCATAGTCTTTAAAGTTGTGTATAGCCATTAACCAAGTTTAAATTTGCCGGTTTGAAAACTCTTAACACTGTTCTAAACATTGTGAATTAATGTAGTATTTTCACATTGTTCTGTGAAGTGGTAACAGTGTAATAGCGGTTCATTGCTTGATTCTGATCTCTGGGTGACTGTGAGTGGTGCCGGACCACAGAGCGGTTGGCGGTGATGGCTCGGCCCGGTCCGGGCAATGGTGTGGCTAACAGACCTCGTGCTCCTCTGCCAAATCAAACCCCACTCTACATCTGATCCGACTGGGGAATGTTAGGATTACCACTGCAGCATGTCCATCTTCTATGCCATGTGTTTCTCATTAGTTTTGGTGAGGTTTTATGTGAATGTGGTTCATACAGTGTTTGGTAGAATCAGGGAAATTGTTGTGTAATAATGTCATGGCTCCAGCAGATGGCAGTAAGAGCATGGAGAAGGTAAGCCTTAAGCAGTTTGTAAAAGGCAAACTTTGCATCAATTGACTCAAATGATACTTAGAGATGCTGATATTTTTTTCCTTGCTTTTATACATTGCACACATAAATAATAGACAAATTAAATGTTAAATAAAAGTTAAATAGTTTAGCAGTAGTAATTAAATCACTAGCAGACCAGAGGCGGTAGGTTAGAGTTAATAGTGATGGGAGTTGCAGTTGTTTCACTTGAGTATTTGTTTGTAAGGTTGTCTTTTAGTTTAATCATAATTTCCTGTTTCTGTATAGGCCAGGTGTGACTTGTTTTATATATATATATATATATATATATATATATATATATATATATATATATATATATATATATATATATATATATATATATATAAAGTGTGTTATTTAATTGTCGTTTGTTAATAATTAAGTACACAGACTATTTATTCTTGCTCTTTTATTACACACCAAATTTAAACCAGTGCAATAAAAAGGATACGGTCAATATGTTTATGCACACAGGCTGTGTCTCATTGTACATGTGTTACAATAGAACTGATCTGAACTCACTCCAGATCATGGCTGTCTTCTCACAGCATTCATCTACCACCTTTGTTTGTTTATGGTTAATGTTATTTTGTTTGTATTGACAGCAGCTGTATTGGTTATGTTACATATCCATATTCTACAAGGTTACACTGTCGGACTGTTCACTGTGCCAAGTTTATATTAGATATTGCTGCAGAGGCACATGGAGTGAGATGGTAATTGGTGAAAATCTTATACAGCTTTACTGAAATGTTTCCTTTGTTCTTTTTTAAGACAAGAGGGCACCTTTTTTTTTTCTCTCCCAGCCCCAGTATGAAATGCACATGTGCTCCTCACATGAATATAGAACCAAAACCAAGTACAAATTACTAGTCTTATGTATTTATTTCATTTTTGATCAGCTTCTAGTGTTCTGAATTCAGTCCCTATGTTCAGAAGTTGTTTTTTTCTTGAATAAACTGTTCAATGTTTATGCTTTGTTGTGGCTTTGATATGAATTCTCCAATTCTGCACCGGCCTGATTTAGTTTTCTTTAGCTCTTGTTTTGACCTGGTCCCTTTATTATTTTTTTGGTTTATTTCCTGTTAAGTTTGTTCAGCATACAGATTTTAGCTGATCACTGGGTGCGACTACACGGCTCCAGCTCAGGTACAGGCCAAGACGCTTTGCAAAGTTCAGTTGAGAGACACCAAAGCACAATCTCCCACTGCTCTTAAAGCTGAAAATTACTTCCACTGAGCTCTAATGCTTTTTCTAACATCATTTTGTATAACTAGGGGAAACTGGATTTTCAAACATTTTGGGATAATAACTTCATTTTCATGAGACTTAAAAGCATGCTGTCTAAATTATCGCCGTCCATTATCATAATGCTTCATCAGCATCAAAGTGGCAGCTTCAAAACAACAGCTCATTGGGCTCAATCATAAAACATTGTGTCAGCCTCCATCACATGTGTAGATTACTTTTAATGGTCTTTGAGGCACTCGCGTGAAAATCGTGCTTATTGCAAATGACTTGAGGTACATTACACCACATGAATCACTGCTGCGTTCTTACGGGGCTCTATAGGGAACATGTGGATCAAGGGCAAAGAGGTTGCAAACGCTTTCAATCAAGTGTAGAAAGGCCTTGACCCTATTGATAAGAAGTTGTCTCTTTAGTGAGGCTGGGCAATTAATCGAAATGTAATTGAAATTACTTTGGTCAATCTCAATCATCGTCATGGGACTTTATAACTGTCACGTTTACAGCCATTTCTTTGGCAGAAACAGCTCCTAACTTTGGAGTTTGGACGAGACAATACAATATTTTTGTGCGTGAAATGATACTGGAGAAAAATATTTTTCTGTTAGAGCTGAATTTTATTTAAAGTTATTTTTCTTAAAAAAATTCAAAATCAATCGATATGAGAATAAAAAATGTGACTGACTGCTGACAAAGAGATTCATTATCCACATCAATACAAAAAGTACCAACCCACAGTGTGCTTCAGAAAAAGTACATAATGCAAAATATTTAGTTCCACCTTTTGGCGATACAGTATAGCCAACATTCTGTACAGTTATTGCATCGCCAATCATCAATACACAACAAAGTATCATCATTATTATGCATTTTCAAACAACATCAACAAAACAACCCCAGCAGGCCAAGGAAAGCCCTGTGCAAGTTCTTCGAGTGCTTTAAACAGCCTCATAAAACCCCATAGAAGGCCCAATTATGCCAGGAACCTGACATCCCCTCCTCGTAAACCCGGAGGAGGCCGTAATGATCGGACAGAGCCTGAAATATGGCTGGTTGTTATCGGCACCCATTTGTGGCGATTAAAAGCTGCCCTCGAGAACTTCGGAGCTGTGGTGCACTCTCGACGCCTATATGGCCTCACCATACGGCAGCGCTCCGGGGATCGCCTCCATCGGGGATCGCCCTGCGCCAAACAATACTCCCAATGACGGTTTGATTTATGAGAGGCCATCTCCAGCTAATGTAGCCAGGCACTCTCTCCGCTCTTGTGGTTCTCCTGGTTGGCTCGCTGCAAAACAAGAGCTGCTTTATTATTAGCGGCACACTGGCAATGGAAGATAAAGAGGCCTGTATTATTAATGAGATCGCCCACATTTTCTCATAAAAAGTCAAGTTGCATTGTAACGAGTGTCAACACTGATTCATGGGCTATCGGTGGCACATGATAGTTTAAAAACAAGCTGTATATAAAATTAGTTGATTGAGCTTAACAAGTTTCCAATTCCTCAGTCATTGCTCATTGTAGGGCCGTGGTCAAAATGAGAATATGCTGTAAGGTTACCATACTTGATAATACAGTGTCATATTGTGACAAATGTATTTTTACTGATACTCCTCTTACAAGCGACTAATTGGTTCAAAAACATGCACACGCTTTATGCCTAAAACTAGTAGTAATTCTAGTAGGAATAGGCAGTCTGGCAGTGTAATCTGTGTGTTTTAGTCGGTAAAGATCTCCGCGTGACCTAACCAACCCAGTGGGAATACCTAATGACAACTCGACACCAGTTCTTGATTAAGTTTCAATAGACTCTCTCGACTGTTGGTCTCCTAATGAATGCCAGGGACGATTTGGCCGTGATTGTCTTCCCTCATCACGGCAAATGACCGCTGAGTGCTGCTGCCGCGCGCTGAAATCAATAGCCTCGGACTTGCTTGTGGATTACTGATGAGAGCCGTTCGAGATGTTTTCACTTTTAATGTGTCTTTGGCTCAATACTCGTGGAAATGAAAAGGAAATCCGACTATTAAAGCGATGTACTTAAACAAGGCCTGACATTGTGCTTTAGTTGCTTCCTCGACTAAATGATTTTGGCTTCTCTTCAAACATTTAACACAGTACTGGTGACCGAGGTTTACTGAATTCGACGGACTAAGACCTGAAATCAATGCGCGCTAGCGGCCTGTGACAACCTCAAAGTGAAAAATCTTTTTGCCACAGGAGCCGGTTTTTGTCCAATGGCTTTTAGACTCACTGTAATTGTTTTACGAAACAATTGAGACAATGTTATGATCATCAGCCATTGCTTTGTAGTGCGATCAGTATTGGTTCAGGATATTGGCACACTCATTTCCATTCATACCAAGTGATGCTGTGATTTGCCATTCTCTTTGTTATGAGTTATCCGCCTGTGGACATTGTACTTTCCTCCACAGTAGTGCTGAGTGATTCTTATTTTGCGGCAGCACACGGATTCCATTAAATATTTGGACCTCAATCAAAATTGGACAAAAGTACGTTTCCACTTGTCTTTTTAAGGACCGAGTTTGATATCGCACAAAGATGAAAACAATAATAATAAGTCTATCCTGTGTTTTGCAAATACTATAATAGGCTACTGTCAATAATTGTATCCACTGAACTCCCCTATCATCTCAGTCAACTTCTGTTTGGTAACCAGATAGTCCCTGTACTTGGCAATATTGCATTATTGATGATGATAAACAAGAAATTACAACGTGTGTTTATAGACGCTTTGGGATTTTCTGACTTGCCATCTGTTTCCAAGAGGGACCCACAGCTGATGTCGCAGCAGGCGAAGACAGTGTGAAGAGGTACAACAAGTCCCTGTGCAAATACTGTAAAAACATGGCCAGCTACAGTATGTATTCTTTTGCTTCTTCCTACTTGCGTTTTTGTGTGGGTTCATACTGTGTCTCTGTGGAATCTCTTTCATGTGCTGTAACAAGATTGTCACTTCAGAAGCCTTAGGTCCCCGCGCGTTTCTGTCGTACACCCAAACGCTCCTTGATGAATAATTAAAGAGCCAGGCTTGTAGTTATGAGACCAGACACTACCTGGAGGAGTGTCTTAACCTTCCACTACCTTCATGTACAACACACTGGGAGAAAATGCTCTTTGTTCCCACTGTTGTGAATGTTTTTACTTTACATGACAACATATTTTAGGTGTTAAAGAAGATTGCCCCTGATTGGCTAAAAGTGGATTAAATGCCATATTGTTGTTGACATTAGTTTGTTGTTTGTTGTGTGTATGTTGTTGATCAGAACATTGTTGTTGCAGCGAGTAAAAATAAGTGCTTTGTTTGAGTTGACCTAAACCCAGCTTTGAATTATCAGAAAATTGTGCTAATGGAAACAAGGCTTTAATGATCCTATTGTTACCATGCTTTTGCCATCCCATTATATGTTACTGAGCTGAAAGTAAAGGTCGACCAAAGTTCCTTGGTTTAATTCTCTACACTGTACCTCGCGGAGAAGGTCTTGATCTCATTGAAGGCATCTGTTCTAGGCTTCTTGAGTGTCTTTTTTTGTTTAAAAGACAAACAATGACCCATGAAGACCTGCCCGGTGCTCCTCCAGTTGCTTAAAGGTGCTTCAGAATCAATATCAAGCAGCAGGCCTCCATCTTAAGCTTGGTGGTGTGGTATTGGTATCAGACTAGAGGGTGGATGGCCCTTGGAGAATAGACAAGGCTTTTAATATACTTTGAACTACTCTTCCTAGTAGTTTTCTTCAATTTTGTGATAATTGCATAAAGCGCACCATGGGAGACAATTCTCCCATTTCAGTGTTTAGAGCGTTCATGAATGGTTTGACTGGTCTGACTGGCACATGCCCCTGTGTCCTTTGGCACTTGTCAAGTTACGTAAAGGAACAGCCCACCTCTTTTCCATACTGTGATATGTTCTTACCAGAACTTAGACGAGTTGATGCGTACCAGTCTGGTCTTTTGTGTGTGCACTCAGTCACACAAAAAGACCAAAGATGTTGATACTTCGACGTCCGCGCAGTAATATCTCCACAATTCTTTAGGAGTGACGGACGTGCTCCTAAGATGTTATTACGCCTTCCTTTTTATCCGCTTAGAAAATCGACATGTTTAATTTTGTGTAACTATACTTGCATCGTGTAACTACTCGCGTAACCGTATTTAAATAAGGAAAAGGTGGAAGAGCTTGGATGCTTCTAACTTCACCCCCGGTTAGGTCCATGGGAATATGCTGGGAGAGGCTAAATGCTAACAACATATTTGGTCGTTTTGCATGACTGAGCGCACGCACAAAGACCAGACAGATACGCATCAACTCATCTAAGCTCAGGTTAGAACATTATCTCAGTATGGAAAAAGGGTGGCCTGTTCCTTCAAACAAAAGTTCAAAAGTAAACATTACTGTTTTATTGTCATTAATGTTGGCGTTTCCATTGAAATGTCCTCATGTTTGAAATGTTCTGACCAGGTTTTCCCTTTTTCCCTGCGTGTGGGTTGAGTTTGAGTTTCACCCATGTGCTCCTGTTCTGCCCTTCTAAAACATATAAAGCTATTCCTTCAGCATAACACTTCAGACCAAATGGTTCAAGACCTGAAGTGGGACGCTGGCCTGGGCGCTGCAATGTAGCTGACCCCACTGTCACTGGTTGAACGAGAACACAGAAAACAAACTTCCATTCGGCAGCAACAAAGTAACTCAACTTCAGCCTCAACCCTCACAGTGCTACACGAAAGTTCAACAAATAACTTTAATAATAATAACATTGTTTTCCATATCTAAATGATCCTCCCCCAATCCCATTCCCCGTATCGTAAAAAGTTATGACGCCTAATAAAAGTCTTGGTGCTCTGCTGAGGCGGCAGACGTTTCAAAGGAGATATGGGAGTGTTGGTATAGAGCTGTAGCATGTCGTCAGTGTGTAATTGAGGGCGCTGTTATCATGGCAGGCCGAGCTCAGAGACCCATTACCAGACCAGTCTTTTATGACACCCTCTATTATAGATGCCTTGCGCGTGCACTTTCATCTGAGGCCATAAACATCGGCACAGTCAGCAAAGTCCACTCATTAAGAGACATTTAAATGTAATTATTTATTGATGCCTCTTATGATCTATTGTCCAGGCTGCTCTGGTGTAAGGGTGGTATTTTCATACAAGGGGCCCTGCTGGAGGAGATTGCCTAGTTTAACAGCTGCCTTAACTCTTGTGGGCTATAATTAATGTCTTTTGATAATTGTGCTAAAGGTCAGATGAGTGTGGTGGAAAGTGGTGAAAATCTTTTATCATGAGTTTGGGATGTAATATAAAACTTAGATAGAAATAAACAACGTGGTGTTATATGATTTCTCTATGTGAGTTTAGAACCTGTGGCACTTCTTGCAGCATCTCACAGACACAGCGGCTAAGAATATGGCACCTCAAAAGTTCCCTTAGCAAAGTCCGGGACATAGCGGCCCCCTTATTGTTCCGAAATTCTCCCAGGGACCCTAATAATAATTATTGACTCTATTCAAAGGAATTTGTAAATATTTTACAGCTAAAATTACGTAAAAAGAAACATCTAGCTATGACGGTAGGCTAAATAGTGGTTTAAAGTAGTACATTTTAGCAAATAAGTGTAATTTTCCATTTAAAATATAGTGTTCTTCAATGTACTTGTTTTGTAGACAACCTTTGGGGGCCTCCCTCCAGTGCCTCTGAGGCCGCCCAGGGGGCCCCGGACCCCACTTTGAGAACCACTCTCTTAGAGAATGAAGGCAAGACTGAATGGATGGATGTCTGTCTGATTGTGTTTTAGTAACGTCTTTGTGAACTGTCCAGATTGTACCCTGGCTAAAGCCTATAGCTGCTAGCAGTTGATGCAGTCACCAATGACCCCTAATATAGATAAGGAAGATGAATCAATACATGTGAAAATGTCACATTCTTTAGAGTCTCTCTGTGACCTATTAATATTCGATTCACGCTAGAGGTCCAATGAAAGCGTGAATAGCTTTTTATATATGGCTACTTATGTTTTAGAAATGGTTGCATTTGAACTGTGTTTGTGCATATATAACAAATAGAGGATTTCATGGGCAGTATAAAGTTTTATTGTCCGTTTTATGTGACTTTGACCGAGTGCCAGGGAAAGTTGCCCATCTGACATTTGCTGAATCCAATGTGATGAAGCTGTTGAACCAGCACATTTTATGAAAGACATTTGTGCTCACATAAGGGTTTATTAGACTACAGCAAAGCGACAGACTTACCAGAGCAGAGGGTCATCAGGGATTTCACCAGACATTGAAGGATAAGTTCACCCAATTCAGTGAAAGACAACCCCTTTCTGCTTAACAGTCCAATTGAGGAAATTGCTGTTGCCCAACTCCCATTAGATACCAAACCTTTTCAACAAATAGTGTTTTTCTTTTTTATCATAAAAGTATGGTAATCTATAGGTGTCCAAAGTTTTCAAAGCTGCATATGGGGGTGGTATGACATTTTAATAATGTTTATTTAGTAGATATAACTGCAAACCTTTGCAATAATTTCACCTTCACTTGCAGAATAGATATATTATGGATGTTTTGAAAGTAGGTGGATTTGATTCTATAACAGTATTGAAAAACTTAGATATATAGCATCCCACTCGCCCACAGTCTACCCTGTACACGCTATTACATTTCATACAGGTCATCCATAGTCTAGTGCGCTGTCCCGATCAAGGTTAAATAAGCAATAAAACCTGTCTAAAAGGCTATCCATCAAGTGAAAAAGGAGAAAAATAGGGCTGAACATGATCTGCGACATGTAATTTTTCAAAAACTCGTCACATGCACGGGCTATATATTCCACAAACAATTTCTGGCATGACGTTAAGCATGAGTAGCCGCATGTGCTGTGCTCCTGTCAGCGATCACAAAGGGTCTAGCTGATTATAGGGCGACCCAGAGGGATTGGCTTGGCTCAGCAGATAAAAGAGGTTGGCAGTGCTGGGGACAGACCACATCCATCAGCCGCTGAGGTGGCACTGCGGCCATTTTACACAGCATCGTGGCCTGACGGATCGTTCGGACCACTGACATGAAGACATCAGAGAGTCCTGTCATCATTCACCGGGGCCCCATGGGGTCAGATCTATCGGGTTACTCATAATGATAAGCATATAGAGCTAAAGTTGCAAAGAGAGGTATACTATTAAAAAAACTTGAACACCCCAACTCAATGTCGACTTGAAGATCTTAGTCTTTTGATATGATGTTAGTAGATTTAGGCCGTCTCTCATTTAACACTTGTTTTCATCCTGATGCCATTATCATATCAGGCAGGGGATGGTAGAACGGGTCGTCTTGTGACCAGAGGGTTGGCGCTTTAAATCCTGCTTGTGTACGTTGTTGTTGTGTCCTTGGGCAAGACACTTCACCCACTTTGGCTCCATTGTGGGTGAATGGCTGAGTGGTTCCTTAAAGCGCTTTGAGTGCTTAATGTTGGTGGAAAAGCGCTGTGTGAATAGAGACCATTTACCATTTTACCACCATTCACCAAGTAAATGACTATTTAGGTTTAGGCCATCTCTTTGTCCATTTAGGTTTATTTTATTTATTTATTTATTTAAGATGGGGCACTTGCACCAATTGCACTCTGAATACACCAGACACCTATATCCATGCCCTTTGGGAGTCACATCTTCCCTTTCTTCACTTCTAGGCTGCCACATCCCAACCACATGCTTATGATCTTACTCAGCTAAATACCACACAACCAAACACAAATTTCCTTATGGTAGCGCTAACCACCGCCAAGAAAACTATCCTCATGAACTGCAAATCAAGGTTAAAAATAAACATTGCAATGTGGGAAAACATGCTGAGTGAACACAGAACCTAGAAAATTATCCAAACCACCCCACTACAGAACCCCTCTGCCTCTGGTCACTGATTACTACATCACTACACTACACTTCTAAATTGTAAACTGTAATAACCTTTTCCTATGTATATACATTATTTATTCCATTTATTTATCTTATTTAATAAAAAAAATAATAATAATGATAATATTTTATGTCTCCCTAATTTCTTCAAATCCCTCTATTTAACTGACAATATATCTTGTTTATATTTTTCCTGTCGTCCATCTTGAGTTATCTGTATATTTTTGTCTGCATATATTCATGTAATTATTTTATTACTATAATGCGATTATTATTATTATGACAATTACTACAATTATTATTACTATCATTACTATTACTACTATTTCTTCTATTACAATGCTCCATGTTGGTAAATCATATCGTTCGTGGTAGTATCATTGGCTAAAACATAACTTTGCTTATAAGAGGAGGAAGAAAGGAGGCTAGTCAATAAGAATAAGAATAAACAAAAGAGTTATAAAGAATGTTGGTGGGAATACATAGATAGATAGAGAGAGAGAGAGAGAAAAAAGGGGGGATCTGGGATAAGGCTCCCTCATCTGCATCCTGGGCGGGGTATACTATATAATAATAATTATAATAAAAATAGATACAGTGTATATGAAAACTATGGGTGTATGTATATAATGTGTAATTATATGTAGATATGTATGGGTGTAACAATTACCAAATGTTATTGCTGACCTCAGAATCCCCAACTCTGTGGAATTATGTAATTGTATAGATATGTATATTAGATTTATGTTATAAAAGAATGATACTATTACGACTATGTTATTATTATGACTATATTATGTTTTCTTATTTTTAAATTATTTATTTATTTATTTTTGGTTTTGTTATTGTTGTTTCTTGTTTGTTTCTTCTTCCTAATCCTAATTGTCTGTTTGATTTCAATCTTGAATGTTTACCCTTCCTCGTGGTCACTACCCTATTCAGTTTACCTTTACCGCTATTATTATTGTTTCTTTACTTTCATATTATTGCTTTCATCTTCTTTTTGTTTTCTCTCTCATCCATATCTCACACCTACTTATCCCACACACCACACATCCACGCCATGCACAATCCAAGAATGATCCTAAGAATCAAATGTGTATCAATCTAATACCTTACCCTTGTGTATCTTTCCTTTGTCAGCTTTGTTTTATGTAAATAAAGGAAAAAATAAATAAATGAAAATAAGATGGGACCATGCATATTAATTAACATGAGTCCTCCACATGTAAATATGCCAGAGTTCGCCACACTGGCTAATTTTCATCTGTAGTCCCGGGGCAGGTGGCTGTTCCCAGACAGGGAAGGCCACAGAACAACAAGTACAATAGACATGAAATGTGGTTAAAGGTGAAACATCTCTTTTACAAGGACGTGCTGTTAATGACTGTAGAATGTAAGTTAAAAATGTAGTGGCAATAGTGAAACTTTTACAAATAATTCTATATTGTTTGTAAATGCTGTAGTTTGTATACATTTCTGTTCATGCATCTGTCATGCTGTGTCATCCTTTTTGTAACCACACCTCAGTTATATGATTGTTGCTGAATTTGGGTAGGGCCAGTTTAGTTACCTAACCTTGATGTTGCCAAAGTTCTATTTAACTTTAGACTGTCTTTGCGCACTCCAGGAGACCAGTGCAATCACTGCAATTCATCTACCAGCAGACTTTCTCCTCCACGTGTCATCTCTGATTTGTGAGGGTACTTTGTGCCATATAAAAGGAAAGAAAATAATCTTTTCATGCTCAGAATCATTTTTAATTAGGTAATTAATGACAGACTATACCTGTTTACCATGTGCAATGTATGGATCATTAACTTAGATTGTAATAGGTTATGTCAGAAGAATATAAGATAATTTGACACTCTAGTTTATCTTGATATAGTGGGTAATTGTGATGGATATGTTTTTAATCATTAAGCATCATTTGGTTTTGAGCTTACAAAATAGTTGATAGTGGAAGGAAAAACAGCAGCACTAATAAGGATACGCTGGTCAAAGGTTACTCATATTTTCATTTAGATTTGATTTCTGTGGAGACTGAGCCGTATCCCAGTTTTAATGATGGTGTTGGTAATTTTCAGACTAAAGGAAGCACCCCCTCTCTCCTGAGTTGGTCTAACAGTAATGGCTTGCCGCTCATTTATGGAAGCACACGGGGGCAAAGCGTTGACATTAAGAGCTAATTTTACTCTTCGCTGTTCGGCTGAAAAATGTGCATGATTGGTATTGACAGAAAACCCTAGGAGTGTGGTGCCTCCTGCCTGATTCTTTGCTCCATAAGGGGATTAAAAGATAAACATAATCAATCCTCTTAAGTTTGATAAATTGTTACGGTATGTTGATAGTATCAGAATGTATTTGGGATGTAATCTGTTGTTGGCTGTAATCAAATGACACCGTTTTTGGTCACATTGCAGTCAAATATATTTTGTCCAAATGTTTTTTTACAGTATAAATAAGGCAGTTTGTACATGTGTTGAAACTGAAAGCAGCTGGTGTCTAGCTATTACTATCAAATAGCAATATTCAATACTCATTACTGTATGTTTGCAGGAGCACGTTATTTAATGGTTGGCAGGTCTGGCTGTGCTTGTATCACTGAGACACCGATTTCACTTTTAGTCTATCCCTGTTGACTTCAAATGTATGACTGGTACATTTTAATTTGTTCGCTTGCAAGGTACAGGGGAGATATGCCAAAATAGTAATTTCAGAATTTCTTAGAGCCTAAATCACCATTTTGTTTTATAATGATTCATGAGTACTTGCTATCTTTATGTCGCTCTGAGGTAACTAATTATCCATTAGCCATCTGCAGCTTCTGAAAGTTCACACTTTACATGTGCATGATTCAATCCCCCTGTCACTCACTTAGACCAGGACAGAACTTCTTGCTCTGAGTGAATCATGACAAAATCACTGAAAGGATCACAGCTTTGCTTTGTTGCAACAGAAAAGTACGAAAGAGCAGCACTGAAAGAGAGGTAACAATATTTAAGCTACTCTAAGCGATCCCGTTTTGCCGGTCCGGCAACGTTGCATTCCCCTCGATCACCGCTAGATGTGCCACACTCGCACACAGAGGCGAACTTTGTGCCGCAGAACGAGACTGGCGCCCATGTAAAAAGAATAGACAGCTCCTCCTCACTTCTCCCCGTTTACCAAAATGACCACGTTCGTGGGGGAAATCATGGCGGATTTACAGGCTCCTCCTCTCCAGCTCTGACGAAGCATGTTCCTAAAAAGGGCATAAGGGCGGGATCTTGACTGTAGACCCGGCCCTGCTTGGCCCTCGCGGGGCGTGTAATGGGCGTGTATTTCTGTTGTAATCACGCCCATGGCCAGGCAGCAACGTAAACGGCCTGTCAATCAAAGTCAGGCCCTCATTAATTACGCAAGATTTCTAAAATTTGTATCTACGATAAAAACCCTGGTGCCCCATATTGTTTTTAACCCAGCGTAATCACAGGAGGAATATGTAGCTCTAGCCACTTCTAAACCATTAAGCACCAGGCATTAACGTTGTTTTTAACGTGTCTA
Source organism: Proterorhinus semilunaris (assembly GCA_021464625.1). Taxonomy (NCBI): domain Eukaryota; kingdom Metazoa; phylum Chordata; class Actinopteri; order Gobiiformes; family Gobiidae; genus Proterorhinus; species Proterorhinus semilunaris. The sequence continues at coordinate 20,288,500 of CM038356.1, read as the reverse complement.
AAGTCCAATGCATTGCAATGGGGGAATAGCGGTCATATGGAGGTACTACAGCAAAGGTGGAGCAATGGCGGCCTCCAGTGTCGTAGTCACAAAGCAGAGCAGTCAGCGGCCATTGCTGGCGCCGCTCCTCCCTCACCTCGCAGCACACCCCCCACCCCACATGCCCCCTGCACCATGTAAACACAAACACGTGAGCAAGAGATCGCAAATGTCTGAAGCAGCAGAGGCAGCAACCGTTAGCGGCTAACAGCGGCTAATTCTGCACTATGGCAGAATTATACAAAAATATCGTGAACTGATGAACATCTGATCAATCTGCTCTGATGCAGATGAAATCCTCATGAAATATCCGTTTGTTTAATAATCCAGTATCAACAGGGAACCGTCAGGTCTATTTCCTCCTTAAGATCACAAAGCCAAGCAGGACCCGAGGCTGAGGCATTCAAGGGTTGCGGGGAAAAAAAGTTCTGCAATGCAAACTTAGTTCTAAATGGAAGTATATTGTTCTAAATGCCAAAAAAAAAGAGACTTTCATGAACGGTGCAGTTTAGCAAATACATGTAAATCTCAAAATATTTACTTTGCTACATATCTTATTTATGCTGATGAATATTAGATACAAGAATTTTGAGATTTCCGTATGTCATTGAATGCAATCAGCGCAGGTGTGGTCTTTTGTGTGGAGGAGAGGAAGGGGCGTGGGTGACGGGGGAAAGTCAGGTGAGGAGAGGGTGGTGGTGATGGAGCAGAGCAGGGTTAACTACTCCACCTACTGATGAAAACAATTCAAAAAGACATTGGGCAGCTTTAAGTGACAAGTGATCAAAAGTATTCAAGGTAAGTTCCTCTACTACTTCAATATGAGCAGTTTTCTTCATATGAAAGATCAGGAGACTTTCTTAAGATCATTTCCAATAAACTCGATTAAAATCGTAATAAAAGTTTTTAAAAAATCGAGATTTAATTTTTTGCGCCATATCGCCCAGCCCTAGAATCAGTGCTTAATTTGATTCCCCGTTTGGGGGAACGCTTTCCCCCAATTCTCAGTTTTTCAGGGTAAAGGATCCGGGAAATATTTAGGAGGATCCGGCAAAGATCTGATCTGATATAATAGTATTTAATGAGAGTGTTCCGGCAAATGTTTTGGCCTGTTCCCCGAATCCATACTATCAGACCAAAAGTGTTCCTGAAAATACAAATTTACAAATTAAGCACTGCCTAGAATCATCCATAAATCCCTGGATCCTGGCAAGCACAACATGAAATAAAATAGACTAGAATAAGACTTGCTCAGCGTGAGGCCAGTGAACTCTATGTACAGGGATATTTGTATCAAAACTGGTATAAATACTATATTGCACATGTGCGTGTATCAGCAGAGGTAACTAAAGATCCCAGTTGTATCTTATCACACAGGCAAACATTTAAAAGTATGTGGATGTTCTATATGTGAATGAAGAGCATGGATTTTTTAAATGTCTTTTTTTTTAATGATTTTTGGCCTGCATAGAACAGTAACCTGCAGGGAACTACACTTGAGTCCAGTGTGTAGCAGGAGGCTTTGTGGCCGCTTGCCTGAGCCTTACAATATCCTTTCTGTAATATTGTGTGTGTAGTTCGTCTGACCATTCACCATTTTCATTGCACATGAGACAGCGTTGGCCCAAACAGAGTGTCCTGACTGACGATGCAAAGATGGGGCTCTGTCATCAGGCTTCATGTAGCACAAGAGCTATGGCAATGCAAGGGGCCAGTTCATTACGACCCTACAGCCGGCAGAATAGCCTTCAGTCACACATTTATCTATGTGGACGCCGACGCAAAAACTCTTTGTTCGTCCTCACTGCCGCTGATGGAAACCATTTCTTTGCCATGGCCTGAAATCAATAGAGAGAACGATGAAAACACTTCTGTCAAGTCTTCTCTTCTTCAGTGAGAAAAGGAGGTGCATTTTCACTTGGGCCGCACAATATAAGAAAAGATGAGAGAAACATGATAACTGTGCCGGATCATATGTAAATCTCACTCAAATTTACATAACGCCATTTTACTAAGGATTTGTGGGCCATTCATTTTGTTTTAATCAAATGTTTTTTTCTTCTTTCTGAAAGTTAAAAAGTGAAATGTTTCTTGATTTGATCCTGGAAAGACTATTTCGCGGACCATTTTTTATTTATTTCTCAAAAGAATATGTCAATTGATGTTCCTTAATATGTATGATATAAGTTTACATTTTTTGCAATTTAGATATTATTATTATTTTTTGCCTCAAAGCCACAGCCCGCACTCATCAAATCGAACTCTCCTTCCTGAAACTAGCCATCAATTACTTCTTATTATGAAACTGGGGCATAACGTGAGATTGCAACCATCCCCCCCTATGTGTTACCAGACTCCTCCTCCTTCTCCTCTGACAGCTTTGACACAGAGAAAGGTCTAATTTAATTTAGACCAACGCTGTATTATTTCTAAATCCTTGGAGAAATAACACTTGTCCAGAGTGTAGCTGCGGTTATTATCGGCAACCTTTGTGAATGCATGAAGGACTGGAGCTGCACTGCCGTACCTGAAGGTTTTTAGAGAAATTAATGTACAAATAATGAACGCATTTCTCCCCATTGTTAGAGTGGCACCGCAAGAAGGTTCTGGGTTCAACTGCTGGACCGAGTGGGGAAAAACATCATGTTGATCTGTCTCAATCAAGTATTGTTGATGAGATATAGACGTTTCATCAGCAGAATAAATGAATGCTTTCGACTAAAGAACGATTTGACACACGATACAAGAACTATGTCCCTAAAACAGTAACACTAAAGTAGTAGACATGCGGCAAGCTGTAATAAACCAGAAAATGTGTGATTCAAATTTGTGATCCATTTCTTGGACAGTCAGGGTGAATCCAGTGCCCACCTGCCTGATATGAATGTAATATGCAGCCTCATTTTCCTGAGTGGGAGGCTGCTGTGGACGATGGCTATCATTAGATCTAAATGAGCTTGGTAAGGTTGCCATGTGTTGCCATGGAGGGGACCGATCGGTGGGGTTTCCAGGCCGGGGGAACAGGGGAGGGCACCATGTGAGAAGATATGGAGCTGATTATTTTTGGTTGCTGTGCTGTGGCAAAGACGACAGCAACACTGCAATATCCATCAGCTCAGGCGTCGCAGGAGAAATGTATGAAACAAAAGTGATGAGAACCCTAAAATCGAAATTGTGTTCCTTTAATTTTCCACCACCTCGTGTATGTAATTGGAAATATGTTTTTTCTTCTTCTTCTTCTTCTTCTAGTTTGGTTGTGTTTTCCTTTAGGGCCAAATAATGATGATGAAATTGCAATGTTGCGAAATCCATTATCCGCCAGGACTGGCTTTTATTACAATCTCACTATCTGTGGTGTTACAGAGAGAGATGGTTTCTTCATTACTGCTTCATATCACAGCTGACTGCAACATATAATTCTGGCAGTAATAATATTTTTTTTATATTTAAGGTTTGGGTTTTTTGCTTCAAGTACTGTAGATTTGTAAGTGTTTATTCAGTGTTTATTAGCTTAGGGCAAATACACATCACCACCACCTAAAAGCTCCAAATTGAACACGAAGGAGCTGAGACTATTCCCACAACTGCCCATACTCTTTTTTTTCTTCTTTTTTTTTTTAACTCTGGTCTCTGAAAACACTTCTCAAAGGTTAAAGTATTGTTTAGAACACAAAGCATCTCACAGTACACTTGTGCCTCAAGCTATGTCAGTGTTCACATGATATTTCTCCTATGTTGGCTTTGCTGAAACGGTCGGTCTATGGTCGGGAATGTGACGACACTGGGCATTTTTGATATGTGAGCAATATCAGCTAAGAATGGGATTTAGGTTAAACAAATCACGCAGACACAGTGCTAATAAAAGTTGATTATCCTTATACTCAACTCTATGTCCATTTTTATTTAAGACTTTTAACTGCTGGGCATGTCTGTGTATATGTGTCTGTGTGTCTGTGTGCGCGGGTGGTGGGTGGTGGGGTTGTAGTTATTTATGTATATTTACTGGTGGGGACGATTTTTATTATTTTTAATGATTTTTAAGCACTGTAAAGCACTTTGTGTTACATTTTGTATGAAAAGCGCTCTATAAATAAAGTTTGATTTGATTTGATTTGAAAATATGTTGAAATATGTGAGGCAATCATGAAAACATTACAATAACGTTCAATGAAGACCAGTCCTCTGCTGCACTCCTGGATCGGGAGTCCTTGAGTGACACTTGGAGGCAGTTTGTTTACCAGATCCTGTTAAAGACGGGGGTTTACGCCTAATAAACCCTGGCTGTGTTTTATCACCGTACATTACACCTGCAGGTCAGCAAATAGACCTAATGGTGCACAAAATCAACATAAAAAAAGGAGCATATGCGGCGTCCCGTGGCCGGATGTTTACGAGCCCTGCGCCGGGACCCACTAAATCACCGTGGCTAATCAGGAGCATCCAGAGTGTTCCTGTATGAGATGAGTTTTATGAGTTATGTCCTCCATATTGCTCCACCGCCGTCCCCTTCACTCAGCCGCCCCTCTTTGAACGACGTCGGGCTATCAGCGGTGACCTTGCCGGTGCCCCTCAGCTCCAGGTGCAAGTGATAGATACTCCCTCTCTCTGACAGCAGCGCGCTTTGTATAAGGAAAGACATATTGATTCACGCGCCAATAAATACGGACACAAGCGATTTTGGCTCTGTTACACGCTCACCTTTTCATGTCCGCTTTCATTCTCCACATTTGTCGCAGCTTATGTGGACATTTCCAAGTTTGAGGGAAAAATAAATAAATAGAGGGTCAGTGCAAGTACTCATCGTGGTTCGCCTCATCAGCAACCCCCAATCCGCGCTCACAGACAAATAATGGCTGGATTCTTGTGTTTCTGTGATAAACCTGTCTCTGCCCTCTCGGTCCTGAAGGCACTTGCAGCGCGATGGATTAAATATTGATCACAACGCTGAAGAAAATGTAGTTATTTTCTCATATGTCGTTATTAGGGATGGCACGATCTGGCTTGCATCGTGGATTGTCACTTGTGGCTGATGCATGATGGTGAGGACTTGGGTCATGCAGACAGAGAATGGTTTTACTCGAGCAAAATGTGGGGCTCAAACTCTTTCAGCTTAAGCACGTCCAGATATGTGTGTTGGCATGCAATAATCGCAGCTCTATCTTGGAAATGTATGCAATCTACGATCGGATGGATTTGTTTATTTTTTCTTCATAAACTGTGGGGAAAAAACATTTACTTAGTTGACTTTACCTTGTACAAATAACGCAAGAACACCCCACCCCTATAGTGTCATTTTCTATTCTGACGTTGAACACCCAGTAAATCTTCATTTATTTTATATACTGACAGCAGCATATGGAAATAGATTCCTCCATCTATTTGTCCTCCTCATTTTATATTATGTTGAAGGACATTTTAAAAGCTCTTATTTCTAGTCACCCCATTGATTTCTTAACCATCTCCCATCAAATAATGCAACACAGCCTGTCTGCATGTTATATTATATTGACTGTGTCCTCTTTTCGACCTTTCATAACTCACTATGCTTTACCAAGTGTCACATGGATTGGGAGGTTCATCTTAGCAGATTTTACTTGCTGACTATACAGTAATTGCTTTGCGTCAATGCAATGAGAAAGCCTTTAGTGCTTCTCAAACAAAAAGGATTGTTTGAGATATTTTTCAATCAAAAGACCAATTAACTAAAGGACACAGTTGTATAAACGTGTAATGGTTAGTCACTTTCAAACAAATCCATCTTGGGAAAAATAAATGTCTCAAACTGTGAAATGGTTCTGTAATTTATCTCAATAGTATCACTTGACATTATCTTGTGCAGACAACTGTAATCTTTCTTGTTGGCCCATAGTTTGAAAATCAAATAATATCTTATCTGAGGCCACTTTCTCCACAACAGGACCATATCAAATCACATTTGAGTGAAAAATGAGACAGGCCATATTTTCAATTACATTTTAGCATAAAAGGATTGTTAATCCTGTCTCAGAGGTGCCAGGAGCTGCTAATGAATGCGCTTATCCCCCAGTTACTCGTGTGACTTCAGCACTTGGGGAAAGACAAAAGAAAGGCACACTTTTCTTTGTCCTCTCACACAACAAGGTGGCTCTGTGTAATGGATGCAAATTCATTCAAGGTTAGGTAGTTTTTAAGGAAAAGCAAACAGAAAGTAATCTTGTAAACTGCAAAGTGACAAAGCAGGTGAATGTCCATAAAAAATGGGCAATTTAGGGACACAAGTGGGTAACACTTTAGAATATGGCTCGGTAAGTCCATTGTACTTACAGTGGTAATAACTAGTAATTATGTGGTACAGCTTAAAGAGTAACTCACCCTCAAATCCACTTTTTTTTCGTGATAAACTGTATAAATGAGTGTCCAATAGTGTTGTGTCCTGGTCATTATTTTGGCTATTTAGTGCAAATTAGTTGAAATATCGACGTTCTGCCTAAAACTGTCAGTGAGGCGCCATCTACAGAAATTACTTTGGGCTATTTACTTAAGGGGATAACTGGGTCTTTGGGTCCACAATGTTACAGACCCTTAGTCAAGCCTTTAGATAAACATGACCTGGATGATTCTGTACTATCTTCAATGACAAACCGAAAACAATTTCAAAAGGACAGTGTTCCTGCACAATAAGATTATTATTTTTTTAATTTATGTGATATATTTTGTACACTTTGCTGTAAGAAAAATAAAATAAATCTTTTGCAATACATATAGGCCCAATCCCATTTCTCTCACTTGGTCTGAGAACACTCGCTATGAGTTCCCTCCACATTAGAGTCCCCTCAGTGAGGGAAGTGCAAGTGAAGATTCTCCCCTAAGGAATGGGACAACACTAATATGCAAATTGGGGCAGAGAACGTGTTCCTTACGTCACGCGCAACATCGACGTGTCTGATTTCACCCCCGTTTAGTAGATAGCGGTAATACACAGTTTATACACATAAACTACAATAACAAGAAATACGTAGCTCCTGCCTCTTGTGTGTGCCATGTTGATTTATCTACGTTTGATAAATCAACGGAGAGGAAATATACGAAACAGTCGCCGTATGTTTGTGACGGTCGGGATGTTTCAGGTATGTTGTTTGTTTAATTTTGGCACTTGGCTCAACTTGGCTGCCAACTACCATTGTGTCTAAAAACAAGACGACCTACACATTCAGACCGTATAGTTTGCATCCAGTCTATTAAACAATTAAACATGATGCATTACTGTTTTCAATCAATAATCATCTATGTCACATAAGTAGAACGTAAACAAGCAACAGTCCTCACAGGAGAAAGGGTTCGGCTTGAGACCATTTTATTTACTGAAAGCTTGTATCAGAGTCAGTAGATTGAGAACCTGAATAAGCGCGAAACATCCACATGTACACCGGGGCGCACCGGGACACACACCCGGCCGTGAGTGTCTATGGACGGGCAGACTCTGGCGAAGCACTCTACTACTTTTTACGAACGTCGTCAAATAGCGACTTACAAACTATAACTTAGAGGACCATTGCATATACATCTAACTAAGATATTCCAACACATTTCAGAATTTTGACAGGCTTATTTGCGTATATATTCTTAGATTTGTAGTACCGGTAGCCGCCATGTTTATACTCCCTCGGCCGCAAGTCAGCTCCTGACCGGACTCGCTGCGGAGGGGCCTTTTCAAGGGGAGATAGCCACTTCCTCTTGCTCCCTAAAGTATTGGGACACCCTACCCTTAAACGTGAACGCGCATAACTGAGTGCTAGGGTCTAAAACGAGTGCAAGTGAGAGAAATGGGATTGGGCCATAGTCTATATACTATATACTACTGTATAATCTCTATACCTCACACATTATCTGCTAAGGACACTGAGATACATCTCCCATGCTTACGTAGACTACAGCAAAAAGTCTACATCTAAAATAGATTTGTAAATTCTGAAAAGACAGTTTGGTCCCTTAGCTGCGATGCTAACATCGATCGAGCTCAATGCTAAGCCGCTAGCTTTGTAAATTACAGAGGAATCACTCTAATAAAAGAACCCAGCGCCTCAGAGCAGTCTCAGGTACAAGGCCTCGGTCTGCCACGATGCTTCTCCTGTGTAGAGAGAGCTGTAGAGTTGTCCCTGTGAAACTGTCCCTGTGAAACTCCATGCTCGAAGTCAGATGACTAAGGCCTGTCAATCACAGACCCAGATCCTCTAGCTGTGGCTCTAGCTTTTAGCCCCTGATTAGCTTTTTTTGTTTACTTCATTGTAGTAACCCGCTTCTCACTCACTCCAAACTCCCCTCTAGTGGCATGTGAAATATATATTTGGAAAAATATATTTGGATTTAATAAAAACACATATTAGCCGCTCCGGAGTATAAGACATTTCAAGATAGTACGGCTACTGGACTAGAGCCTATGCACGTGACTCTGGTCCTTAAGCAGGAGGTATCTCAGACAGTGATCAGTTATTTATTAGTTTTTGAGTAATTTTGGTAGAATTGTGTAATACTGAGCAAATATTTCTATAAATGTTTATATCTTGTATGATCTCTGGTGTTTCTGGTGGCAGTGTTTCACTTTTCTTGAGGACTCAATGCCCAAATGTAGCACAGCAGGTGTGCATTTATTTAATTCAGCCTGGTCTGGTTGCATTAGCTGCTGCTGCCCAGTCAATAGTTAGCTTCATGATGGATGGCGTATTAATGCACTCACTCCTTTGTGTTGTCACCACACATTATACAAATTAGGGCTAAACAAATACAGCTCTGCCAGCCCTGTACCATGCATCTAATTTTAGCTTGTGTCACCTTGACACTAAGTAAAGTTCTATTCAATTAACTAAAGGTGTACTACGTCAGCAGAACAGCCTAACCTCAGCAGGTCTTGTCTTAAATTGCTAATGGGTTTGACATGTGTTTGTTAGCTCTGTCTGTCTTTTGCAACAAGTGCTTTTGGGCAACCGGTCAGGGGCAGTAGATGACCATAGGGCAGCGCGCTGGGACACATGTCTAGAACTTGAGCCAGGATTATTAAGGTTAGTCTGCTGGACATGTTTTGGTTTCATGGGGACACAGAGAATGCGCAAAGATCTTTATTTATATAGCGCCGTTCACAGACATAGAAGGCTCAAGGCTCAAGTTACATACATATTTTTGACTTTGGTGTACGTGCATGTTTGACAAAAGTCCTAGGAATCCAGAATGACCAAGAAGAATCCACATTAACACGGGGAGGACATGCAGACTTGAATCTACATAGAGATTTCAGTAAAGTCACCTTGAAAATTTAATCTTTTTGCTCAGAGGCCTCATCTCCAACCACCTCACCTGCTTCTAATTAACTGTTTCAGACATACAGTGGTAGAAAACTGTATGTGAATGCTTTGGATTTTTTTTTCACATTTCTGCCTAAATTGGTCATAAAATGTGGTCTGATCTTCATCAAAGTCATAAGAATGAATAAACAGGGTCTGCTTAAACTAATACCACCCAAACATTTACATTTTATCATATTTTTAATGGCCATAACATGTAAACATTCACGGGACAGGGAGGGAAAAGTAGGTGAACCCAGGAATCCCACTGAACTGCAACAGTTTTGTAAAGACGGGTCATAGATATTTTGCAGAAAAACTTGAGACATTCACAATAGCGTTAGCCTGGCCTTAGCCATCCGTAAACTCCGGTCAATTATAATTTTCCCACATGTACGTCTGGGTCTGATCTCAGTGGCTGCATTACCTCGGTTGAATTTCAACCTACCATTCAGCGAGCGGGGGAGGCGGGTGTTGTAGGTGACGTCAAGCATTTGCGCCGCATTTGCTGATTGTAATTTGGCAATGGCGGCGGATACGAAAGTAATGGAAGCTCTGCAATGTCTTCTGGCTCGGCTCCCAAATATCCAGAAATTAAAATTGAAGCCTTGGAATGCGCAAGGAATGCTCCCAAGAGTTATTATAGCTGCTTCACTGACTCGGGCGCATTACATAGTACATCACGACCAAACGCTAGCGAAAATCAGATCCAATCGTTTCAAAGGAGTTCACCCCTCCCACCTGTTAATGGAGCTCAATTGTGCAGATCCAGACCCTTGTACAAAACAAAATGAGTACGAGGGTATGGTAAAACCAGACTACAACAGCGTGGAATAAGTAAGTGATCCCTTGACTCTTCTTTTTGAGCAATAACTGCTTTTGTGTAGTTGTAGATTAGACGTGCGGGTGAATCTTGGGCCATTCCTCTTTACAAAACTGCTGCAGTTACATGTCATGAACCATTAAAAATATGATAAAATGTAAATGTTTGGGTGGTATTAGTTTAACCAGACCCTATTTATTCATTCTTATGACTTTGATGAAGATCAGACCACATTTTATGACCAATTTTGGCAAAAATGTGAGAAATTCCAAAGCGTTAATATGCATTTTCCTCCCACTGTATTAACCAAACTAAAGTTCTGGTCATGTTTATGATAGAGTGGGTGCTGTCTATCGTCTGGAGTGTGGGTGTATGACGTGTAGGTGTTGCGTCTGAGATTTGGGCCTTACACACATGTTACAGTGTGCACCCGCCAGAGGTTAGCCGGTCACCGTCATTAGACCTTCTCAAGCATCTGCTCATGCCTGCTCCGTGATGTGATCCTTCACCTTCTACATGACAGCTGGCCATTTAGCACCAAATTTATGCCGCCCATGCCCTTTATCAATGCACGGGAGGAGGGGGCAGATAGGGGCGTCACTCAGTGTCCTGGCTCTGATTTGTGTCTCTGCTTTAACTCAACCAGACACTGTAATGACACATTGCGCCTTTGAAAACCTCAGATGGATGCACAAATAATGCAAGGGCCATGTGTATGTTGGATAGAATCTGAATGTATTTGCATAATGTCATCACCAGGACAGAATTTTCAGATAAATCCAATCAGGAGACAAGTGTTTGGTATCTTTTGTCGAGTTACATTGACATAACATGATACTTTGAATATGTTGTTTGAGATCAAAATAGCATTTTTAACCAACAAAGTGTGATAGTGATAAATATCTGTTAATATTTAAATGATTACCATTTACTTGCAAAGAGCAAAATACAATTTCTTTAAGTAAGACATTATTTTTTACAGGTGTACATGTGCAAAGTCCGTATGAAACCGTCCACACCTTTTATGTGCACTGTTTATAGCTATGTACCTGGCTTTAGCTAACCATGACTGCAAGGACAAAGAGGAAGAATATCAATAAACAAAAAAGAAATGATTTCATGCAAATATCTCCAAAAAAGTCACTCTTAAAAGTTATGAATTTAGATCAAGGCTTTGAATTTGTTATTCTTTTATTTTCAAACATTTCCATATCTTAATTTGGAGAAAGTTCTGTGTTTGTAAAAGTAAAACTCAAATACGTTATTATTTCCCTATCAGGGCTGTTCTAGTTTGTGGTTTAATTTTTTCCCCTGCTCTTGTTTTGAAAGTTATTGCCACTTTCAGAAAATGGTAATATTCCCTAAGGTTTCTTCCAGCATCAGGCATATTTTGATAAGCCGCTCTGTCTTTTTCATGTTAACAGATATGCATATAAAATAGTTGTCTTTAATCATTTCTTGCCTCAATTGCTTTGAAATATGTTCTCACAGTTCCAGAAAACTTTCCCATTTGTAGTCTTTTTGACTGATAATGTGCACCACATATAGACATGAACTGGCGTTGGAGTAAATAGATGGTTTTCGTAAAGTAATATGTGCGCTTTTAAACAAAATGTAAGTCAAATTTCAACAGTTGAAGCAGCAGATATTATTTTAACAGACTTACAGTATGCAGTCAAATTTCTAAAATAGCATTTTTAGTGAAGTCGTTTTTTCCCAATCAGTAATATACAGTGCATCTCGAAAGTACTAATACACCTTGAACTTTTGCACATTTTGTCATGTTTACAACCATAAACATAAAGATTTTGTCTTGAATTTTTTACTGAAAGTTCACACACACGTAACAGACAACTGTGAAGTGAAAGCAAAATGATACATGATTCTGTAATTTTTCAAAAAATAGAAAACCGACGTGCACAAGTATTCATATAGCATGACTTAATACTTTGTGGAACCCCCTTTTGCTGCAATAACAGCAGCAAGTCTTCTGGGGTATGACTACAAGATTTGCACATCTAGAGACTGACATTTTAGCCCATTCCTCTTTACAAAACAACTCAAGCTCTGTCAAACTAGAAGGAGAGCGTTTGGTAGCTGTGTCCTCCATATGACTTCTAGCAAACTTCAAACGGGATTTCTTATGTCCTCCTTTCAATAATGGCTTTCTTCTTGCCACTCGTCCATGAAGGCCAGATTTGTGTAGAGTACGACTTATAATTGTCCCATGTACAGATTCCCCCAGCTCAGCGGCAGTACGTCGCAGCTCCTCCAGAGTTATCTTGGGGCACTTGGTTACATTTCTGACCAGTGCTCTCCTTGTTCGGTCTGTTAGTTTAGGTGGACGGCCGTGTCTTGGTCAGTTCGCAGTGGTGCTATACTCTTTTCATTTCTGAATGATGGATTGAACAGGGCTCCGTGAGATGCTCAAATCTTGGGAAATCTTTGTATAACTTAACGCTGCTTTAAACTTCTCCACAGCTTTATCCCTGACCTCTCTGGTGAGCTCCTTGGCCTTCATGATGTTGTTTAGTGACCAATACACTCTGACCATAGCTCTGAGGCCCTCACAGAACAGCTGTAATTATACTGAGAGTAGATAACGCACAGGTGGCCTCTATTTAATGGTTAGGGCAAGGTGTGAACATTCTGCAGTCATTAGGAATGTTATAAAGGCAATTTAATGCACTCAGAAATGCTGTATGAATACTTATGCAAGCCCCACTTTTCCCTTTTTTATTTTTTGAAAAATAACTGAATCATGTATAATTTTGCTTTCGCTTCACAGTTGTCTGACAGTTGTGTGTGAACTTTCAGTAAAACATTCAAAATAAAATCTTTATATTTATGGTGGTAAACATGACAAAATGTACAAAAGTTCAAGATGTGTTAGTACTTTCGAGATGCACTGTAAGTGATGGTTCATGGTCTGTATTGGGTTTATATTCAGCCTGCTGCTAAACAAATATCAATCATTGCTGACGAAGCTTCTTTTATAAGAGGCAAATTGTCTGCAACACTTGAACATGTACATTGCCAAGTACATATGACGGCTTGAGAACCAGCTTTGTCTTCGTTTGAGTTGCATTATCTGAATCTTTAAAACTTAAGGTTTAGACTGACTTTGGATCTGAAGGTTGTCCACTTCTGTGCCTCCTAACTTTAGACTCCTAACTTCAATAACTCTGTAAGTTGCAGCTCTCTTTGACTGTTCGTGTGGACTGAATAATAATAGGGACTATCATGACTGGTTGGTGCTGGTTTCACACCTCTGATCATTGGAAGGTGTTCTGAGAACCAGTTGCGGAACTGCATTATACATTACACTGCCTGGGCACAGACACATGTTTGAATATGCATGCCGGGTGTGTGAAAATAGGTTTTATTTAGCATACTGTTACTGTGTAATCGAGGCATTGTACTTGTATTTATGAGACACACCAAATGCATTACAAAACTGCAAAATAATGATGTTTTATATTTTCATAAAGTAGCCCAGACTAAAGCTAATGTGCATAATTATGCGTTGACTCTTAAATGTGAAATAAAATAAATGCTAAGATAATTATTACAAAGATACATGAGTTCTGTTTTGGTAGTATATCCACCTGTTGTATCTTTCGACATTCAAGTACTTTCTTACGGAAAAAGTGCTCACTTTGTTCTGTCTGCGCCTTTGGACATTGCTCCCCACTGAGAGCTCAAACTGTAATCCTGCTGCTTCTAAAGGTCGAAGCGCTGAGGTATCCATTCATATCAAAGCAACCTGATATGCAAATGACAATTCTCCCATGGATAAACGAAAACATAGTCAAATTGATGAAAGAGAGAGATTTGGTCTTAAAAGCAGCATTAAAATCTAAAGAAATGCATGAAAAGCGCAGGTATACGACCCTCAGAAATAAAGTAATAAAAGAACTAAGAAAGGCCAAAGCATCCTTTTTTATAACTAAAATCCAGGAAGGGAAGGGAAACTGTAAAGTGATTTGGGACCAGCTAAAAAAGCTGATGGGAAAAGATCACAAAATTGCAGACAGTAAATTGCAATTACAGATAAACGGCTGTTTAACAGAAGATCCATCACAAGTTGCGTCTGCTTTTAATGCGCATTTTGTTCACTCGGTTATTCTGTTAACACACAAACCTCCTGTTGACTCTTTACAAAAAATATCCTTAAATTTAGCTGACCCGGTGTTTTGTCTCAAGGAAGTTACACAACCAAAGGTGGACAAAATAATAAGTACGCTTAAAGACTCCAGATCAAAGGACGCTTATGGGATGGACTCTATACTGCTGAAGACTCACAGAGAGACTCTGTCCGGCCCTATCACCAAAATAATAAATGCGTCCTTTAGACAGGCTTTATGCCCAAGTGACTGGAAGCCAGCTATCGTCACTCCGGTCTTTAAGTCAGGAAAAACAAATGAGGTCACAAACTACAGACCTATTAGCATTCTTCCTGTGGTGTCAAAGATTGCAGAGAGGTGCGTCGCAGACCAGCTATTGGCCCATCTTAATAACTCCCCGTACAAACTACACCCCATGCAGTTTGGCTTTAGAGCCAACCATTCCACCGACACTGCCACTTGTTTTTTTATTGAAAATGTGAAGTCCAAGATGGACAGAGGGGGGGTAGTTGGTGCCGTTTTCCTGGACTTAAAAAGGGCATTTGATACCATCAGCCATGACGTTCTCATTTCAAAATTATCGCGGTTCAACTTCTCACCTGATGCTATTTATTGGATAGAATCGTACTTGGATCACAGAACACAAGCTGTTAGGGTCAAAAATGAATTTTCTTGTAACCTTGTCAATGGTATAGGTGTACCCCAGGGTTCAATACTGGGGCCACTTTTATTTAGTCTCTATATCAATGACCTGCCATCTGTGTGCTCTGATTGTGAGATACAAATGTACGCAGATGATACTGTGATCTATGTCCATGGGAAGGACAAGGAGGAAGTGGCTAAAAAGCTTTCGAAAACTATGGAGTTTGTTTCCAAATGGCTGTACAATTCATGTCTACATCTAAATCTTAAAAAGACTGAGTCTATATTTTTTACAAAGAGAAAGTCTGATTTACCAGATCCTGAACTATACATCGCAGGAGAGAAGATTAGTGTAGTAACAGAGTATAAATATCTGGGAATCATCCTAGACTCACAATTTACGTTTAAAAAGCAGGTCAAAAAAGTCATTCGGACCGTTAAATTAAATCTCGCTAATTTTAGGTACATCAGACAGAGTTTGAATACAGATGCTGCAAAATTATTTTTTTATACTATGATAATGCCACATCTGTCGTACTGTGTCACCAGTTGGTCTCAGGGCTGTAAGACGACGCTGAAACCAATCGAGACTGTCTATAAGCAGGCTCTGAAAGTTTTGGACAAGAAACCTTTTCGTCATCATCACTGCAGTATATTGGACAAATATAACTTACTGAATTGGGAAAACTTTGTAAAATTTCATGACGCTAATCTGGTTTTTAAAATTTTACGTGGTTTGGCTCCTCCACCACTTTCTAATTTTATAAGTCTGAGCAGGAGCCGAACTAGATCTGCCACCTCAAATAACCTGTTAGTCCCTTTTAGGAAAAGTGCCTTCAGCCAGTCGGCCTTTTCAGTGAGAGTGGTCCAGCTCTGGAACACTGTCCCCTCTCACATACGCAATGTCGATACACTAAGGTCTTTTAAAAATAAGTTAAAATCTTGGTTACTTGAGAATCAAACTTGTGCACATCAATGTTAATGTATTTTATTTCTGCTGCTTCTGTGCTGATGCCTGCTGCCGTTGTAATTCTGTGTGTGTGTAGTTGTCTATGGTGTAGTGTTTGTGCCGAATTTTAACATAGGTTTTGTGTGAGATTATATTAATGAATTGTTTTATATTTTTTAGGTTGTTATTGTTATATTGTTGGCTATCTACATCTTGCCCAGGGACTACAGTTGAAAATTAGCTTTGGAGCTAACACTGGCACATTTACAGTGATGTTAATTAATGTGCATTGTCCCTGTTTAAATAAACTAATAAAAAAATAAAAATAAAAAACATGCATTCATAAAAATAATTCTAACAAAAAGCTACACAATTCACAATGTTCTTAATCATGATTTTTTCCCCTGCAATCATTTACCAATGTCTTTTTTCTTTTTTTGTGCAAATGGAAAGAGATGTTTTCCTGGGACGATAGTGGCTCAGGTACAGCCACCAAACCTAAAGACTGCTTGTCTGGGTAGGAATGTGTTTGTGTGTGATTAGTGATGGGTGTTGAGGTTTATTGCCACAGATTGGTAGCCACATTTCTGTCAGTTTTGCCCAGGACAGTTGTGACTGTGTGTAGCCTATTACTCATATTATGAAAGGTAATACTACACTTTTTTGTTATTATAAAAATTGTTTGTGAGTCATACGTACTTATGAGCTTATAGCAAAAATGTCCAACTTAAAAACAAGTATAGTCCATAGAAAGACGAGCCTAATATTTTGTCCTAAAACAGATGTGGCGAAAGCATTACGGATTTCTCCCTTCAGCGGCGCTCACTTGTCTGTGAGCCTCTCTGCCAGAGCTGATGGATGCCCCAGTGGCACTGAGTGTGTCTTTACTGACAGTAATGCCTGCTTTCAACAAGACCGATCTACACACTGCAGCCTATACTGATCTGAGCTCAAATGGGATATTTCTTATCATTATGGCCTGTTGTGAAAATGAGCCTGTCAGAGGAGCCAAACACATTTGGGTTCATTCTGGGAAACCATTGAACAGTGAAAGTGTGCAGCAGACTGAAGAATAAGCTCTTAAAGCTAAATGTCATCTGGATGTGGCAAATCTTATTTGCACACAATGTGGTTCACTGTTAGTGTCTAAGAGGCTGCAATCGGGAAGGACCACAGACGAGCCCTGTCCACAGGTAATTAGTCTGGTACATTTGTCCTTATACCTTTGGTGTCAAGGTACTTGTGCATCATTTTGTAAGCATCTTCACTGCATTACATGGTGATCTGAAACTGATATGCCTGGAAACAGTCACCAATCTCCAGCTAGACCTTCCACTAGACACTTTCATCGTTGTCTGCAGCCTGCAATCATGTGCTTTAATTCCCCCTTCGCTGGTACAAGAGCAAACAATTCTGTCCAAAGTGACTTATTGATTTCATAAGACTGCTAGTCAAGCTTGTTGTGAAACCAAGCAACACGGTAGTCTTCCTGTGACCAGTAATCTAGAAGAAAAAAGCTGTGGCGTGAAGGCGCTCAACGATTCTCAATCCCCTAATGCTCCAAGGAAATCCAATTTCACATGGCTGTAATTGAACTTTATTTTGTCACCACAATGGAAGCCCGCATCATTTATTGAGCTCCGTCGCTCCTCTGCCAGGGGAATTTTCTCACACCTGACGTGAAGATGCTCAGGGTCCTGCTAATAAATGTATCAAATTGTAATGAAACGTCTGTATTTAAACTGTATTTAAAGGAATCTGTGGCAATTAAATAATGCTGCAGGTTTAGCGATGTGAATAAAGCTGTTCATGCATGTCTGTATTATGCACGACATGCTACAGGTAAAGAAGAATACTTTGCATCCATGGAACCAAGGCATTTTTGTTATCTGGCTCAGGTTAGAGTTAGCAAGGTGACCTTTAATGTTCATGTTCATGTTCAAACTATTATTCATTCCAAGCCACTTTTATTCCAGCAAAAAACACTTCAATTACACCAATGACTTTTGTAAATTTGTGACCTAAGAAATGCATATAGAAAGTGTAGAAGTTAATTTGATTTCCTACAGGTCATGTGGCGTTGTGTCGGACAAACTCCTCGCAGTGCAGCCCCAGTCGGACAGAATCATCACTATCAATCTCAGAGAATCAACATTAGCATTTCTCTCTCTGACTTCTGCTCCCATCTCCCAGGGTGTGATGTAGAGGCAGCCATGGGATCGCCCTTCATACTTCACTGATATGTTCGGGCTGCACAGCATGGAGAGGTCCATTACCCCAACCACTGCCCTGCCCCTCCTCCATGTCTCCATCCACACCAAGAGAAATCGGGTGGAAATCTTAAACCATGTAGCCATTCAATAACACCAAGATGCGTGTTTGCTTTTTTACCATCATGACGATCCAATTACTTAAACATTCCCAGAGCATTGCATTGTACTCTTGTAATTGCGAATAAGGACAAAACCCCTCTGCACTGGTAATGGGATGCCTTTGTTTGCAAGCACATTACGAGAGATTTGTTTGTGTGTGGCGGTTGACTGAGGCAGCTGATTAAAATTGCTTGGACCCTGCCAGCCCCCAGACAGCTTTAACACATTAAGATTTAAGTTTGCTTTGCCATGGAGGTTTTTTTGTGTGTGTCTGGCATGGTTTAGTGTCAGTGTGAAAAATCCTTCCTCCTCGTCCAGCTAATTGAGAGTTTGTACTCTGGTGGAGGTTGGTGGAAGTGTGTAGGTATTTGACAGGTGGGCTCATAATGTCCGGGGTCCTTTGGGGACTGGAGCGACAAGTGAAGTTGTTGCAGTAATTGCTCATGTGCGGTGGTCTTTCCCCTTTGTCTGCCGCAAGTTCCTTTCTTTGTCTCTGCACATAACATTGATAATGCACTGTTTTGCATAAGGGGCAGGACTTTCCAATTAGTCAGTAGACTTGTTGGCCAAATGCATTATAATATATTTAATGTCCAGCTACAGAGGGTTACATTGCATTGTGCATTTTGTTCGTGGCTGAAGTTGGAAAAAGCACAGACAGTACAATCTTACACAGTTCCTATTATTATCTTCAAAGTTAAGGTTGCTATGAAGAAGCATTTGAAAATGAGCTCTGTAAACAGTGCCATATCTTTCCTTGTCCCACAATCCAAGGTGTACCCCACTTTAGGCCCATAGTTTAAATGACTCATCACCATGCCTTGTTATTGAGGGGCATATGTCAATGTATCATTCTAAAAACTGTAATTTGTGACATTGTTCACCTGTAGTGCATGTCCGTGGCAAACCAAGAGGCAGTTCACGCCTACCTCTTAGTAATAACCTTGCATTTGTGTTCATACATATAGTTTTACTGTGAATAACAATAGCCACATTCTGCATATATTTGAGTGGCAGGTTGTTTGTTTGCGTCTGATTTATGCTTGCACACATGTACTTGTGTGTGAGTGTGTGTCTGTGTGTAAATGTGCAATGTGGCTGTAACATCTGGTATGATTGGTGTGGAGAGCCTTCGGGCCTTCTCACAGGTGATAGATGACACCTATCACAACCTGTCAGCGGGGACCCAGCAGCCAACTCGCCCCGACCAACCCGCGGCCTGACGTCCTTTATTTTCACCCCCACCTTTTACACACGGCGACGGCGGGGGCAGAAAGAAAAGAGTGATTCATTGGCTTTTATGAATATCAAGATGCAAGCTGAGGTGGGCTGTTTTATAGCCGGAAGATCACAGAGAAAAATGTGAGGAAGTGAAATGTCAGCAAATTAGATGTAATAAGTAAAGGGTGCTTTTGAGACAGAAATGGAAAAAGGCACGCCACATGAATATCATCAAACTAATATGCTATAACTAGGGTCCAACTATTGTTTTTTTTTGGGGGGGGGGGGGAAACAGCATTGCAATCACAATTACCTTTGCGAATTAGATTTTATAGTAAAGATTTTGTTCACAGTACACATTTTTAATCATGTCAATTAACGTCTGTGTAGGCTCTCAGTCGTACAGGAGTTGTCCATTTTCAATGAAGGTTCTTGATTCATCTACTGTACTCTGTTGTTGAAGTGTTGAACGTTTTGCCTCTCATCCAAAAGGCTTCGTCAGCGCACTAAGGTTGGGTTCAGCCCGCAGTCCAGATATATACCGTTCAGACTGAAACTCAGGTGTCAGGAAGGCAGTTAGGACTTAGAACAACAAAGACTCTTAAACTACAAACATGTCTACCTACATGTGTGAGTAGCTGTTAATAGAGGGGAGGGACTTAGCCAAGCAAAACTCCTCCCTAGGGTCTTTATCTGGACTGGGGGCTGAACTGAACTTTAGTGCTGCTGACGAAGCCTTTTGGATGAGAGGCGAAACGTTCAACGCTTCAACGACAGAGTGAAGCTGAAGAACCTTCATTGAATATGTCAATTAACATTAAAAGAAGACTGAAATACATTATGAACTGTTAAACTATACAAGAATTACATGCACTTCAGAACCGCAGGTTTTATATATGATAAACCCTTTTTTTTTTTACTTTTTTGTCCTTGTCTATGACGCAAAACATTGGTACGACTGAGAGCTTTGTGTCTTCAAAACACAAACATGTTTTGAAGACACTGTCCCTAAATGACTGCAGTCAATGCAAATTTACAATTAGCAAATCGCAACAATGGCAATAAAATTGTAATATGATTCCACCGCGATCAATTGCGTAGCCCTAGCTATACGGCATGCATTTGTTGGACCAGGATAATATTAAGTGTCTTTTTCGCTTTGGTTCATACAGCGTATTCATCTGTAATCCTGGCAACCATATTTTTAGAAATCTGCATGAACGAGAACAGTTAACTTTGTGTTGTGTGTTTCTTTTGGGCTTTTCTTGTATCATCATCAAACGCTACAATTAGTTTCATGCCTGAATACTCACCTAACCCTCTTCATTGGACTGACATAAAGCGCACTTTAGCTTGCAACCTGGAAACCTTGAACCTGGGAAACTAAAAGGGTGTTCAATAAATGATAATGCCTTGTGCAGTTTAATTGCGTCCCGGGCCGCGCGGCTTGGCTAAGTTCCTGGATGAAAACAGCTGAACCTGGACCAGTTCTGTCTAAGTGCTCGTCAGGTCCACGGTGGCTCTCCTCACGCCTGATAATAATTGATGGATGAGTTCGGTGCAGGACACTGACAGCCTGGTTGCCTGGCCTTTACCCTCTGCCAGCTCAACCTTTACATGTGCGAAATAGCCTATTACTGCACGCCCATTGATGGTAATAGGCGGATGAGCACACGGCTACAGGGGAAGCTTGAGGAATACATACGTAGTTTCAGTATTTGGAGAAGGATTTTCTCCCTCTAACCATGGTGGGTCTGTATTGACTTAAAGTTTATGATCCACGGTGCAGTTGGAGCTAATTTACAAAGATAAATCCAAGTTGTAAAGCTCTTTTAAAGGGCTAATGGAAACAGAAGATGCGGTATATTCCCACAGAAGCATTAAACACGCTCATGTTGTAAACTGGGAAGTCATACTGGGCAAAGCTAGCTGGCTTTAACCAGTTATTGACAAAACTATCCGTCTTCATAAAACAGTGGACAATCCCATTCTGTTTACTGCAATCACGTTATCAGAAATAGTATAAATATGAAATGTTCACAAATCGAGGAAGCAAGAAAAGGCGGCATTCTGTTAATGATCAGGAAGTTGGAAGCACAAAACTCTCGTTCTAATTGGAGAAAGTTGGCGCTGCTGTCCAACTGCTTCCTTGACAGCTTTGCCTCGCCTCTGTGGATACAACTCACTCTCCATCGCGCTTCCACATATTTTACTCTTTCCCTTGTTTCCCCCGCACAGCAACGCTCCTCACTATTACAATCCAGCGTAATCGACTGCTGTTTTTGGGGCCTCGCTGAGAAAAGAGACACTGATTGGACACAGCTTGCGCCTCTTGTAACAGAAGCCATTCACTTTGCGCTAATTCAATTCCAGCTTGACTCCCGCCTCAATCAACGGGCGCTTCAGTCGGAGGCAAATGAAAATTGAGTCGGGATATGGATGTATTGGAACATTTTCGTGCAAGTTTCTGTGTGCTTATCTTGCAATTAATTCATCATCTAACAAAGTCATTCTGAGAGTTTCCCAGCGTGACAAAACTCATTATACCTCAGGGTGTAATGGAGGAGCGACTTTTAACAGAAACGCTTTATAGGTTTAAGGCTTTGAAAATGGAATTCAATTGCACCAACATGAGCATCCCACATTACCATTTTGTTCGGTTCTTGGTATGTGTGGGAGTGGCGGGATCCGTCCGTCTTATCTTAGGCAATGAGGATGTACTGCTATGGACACATCGTATAGAGAGGAAGGTACAGATAGAGGTCATAATGGGTCTTCTATAAGTGAATAAAACATTGAGCCATCCACGTATTATGTAATGATAAGCTCAGTAGAAACATATACACACTATATGCAAAAGGTCTGAGTGGTCTCCAATGCTTTCCAAGTATCTCCCCAAAGGACTTACACAGTTTTTACATACCTCATGTATATTGATCAATCATTTTGGTCATTTTCTCTGATACGTTATGAGCACATTGAACACAGTCTGCAAACAGTTTAGTAATTACAGGTAGTTTCATTCTTTGCGTTGAAATATGATCGTGGCCCATCGTTAGTATCCTTAAAGCCTAAGTAGCTCTCTGATGAGCGAAAATGAGAAAATATGGCAGACCCCAGATCTACCACACTACTCTATGAATGAGGGTTCCAATCTCTGTCATCATGTAAACAAAATAATGTAAAAAAATACTAAATCTTAACCAATACGAGGTTAAAATGTAAATTAGGAAAACTAATCAAAACTTTTTTTCCTTACTACTTCTATACCATCAATTTTTGTTTTAGGCTGTTAGCAAAAATATAAAATCTAAGACCTCAGTGAATTTGCATTAAATTGTTGCTTTTTCTGATATGGATATTGATATGACCAAATATTGCAATGACAATAATTTATCAATATATTGTGCAACCCTGGTCTAGCTAGGGCTTGGCTAATCGAGAGAAACAAAACAACAACCTGTTGTCCCTTTTCATTCATTCTATTTATATGTTTTCAGATTTACAAACCCTGCAAAGCATTTTCCAGAACATTTCCCGCAGCAGAAGCGCCATATTTTTTCTCCGCTCTGAGGCGCTGCACTGGGCGAGTGAGTGATGTCCACTGTAGTGATGTTGTGATTGACACGGGCAATGGGGCCTGGGATTGGAGATGGCTGTGTGGAGTGTTGGAGCATTCTCTTCATTAGACGGGGCCCGGCTGACCCTATAGTGACCCCATGGTGACCCCTGCAGCACAATCATGAGGCACATAGGCCGGCAGGTTATTGATGCCTGTCCCGGCACATGAGCAGCTGTTCTGGTTTAGGCTTTTACTGTCTAATGCGGAGTACAGTGTCACACTCACTCAGCTATGGAAACACACTGGACAATGGCATGTGTCACATTAATGTATGATAGGAAGTCCCGCCCATGAAAGCATTACCTGCACTATCGCCATTGCTGCTATATGGGTAAGGTATGGTATAGGTAAGGCGAATACAGAATGTAGGGGTGCAATGATCTTGAAAATCAATTCCATATACAGTACATATATAATAACTTGTTTTGTATCATTGACAGAAACACATCTCAAGTTTAAAAAGTACAGAGAGTCCCGAAGCAAGTTTTAAACTGACTTGACTAGTAACAAAGCTAACATTGCGAAACATGTTCGAAATATTTTCACACTTTGAACGTATTAATGTGTGTGCATTCTTTTGCTTCGCTGTACTCCACTGCAGAACGTAATATTCTGGACTGTAAGTAAAAGCATTGTGAGGAGGGAAAAAAATAAAAGGTCCGCTCTGCTGCTTGTGGTTATCGGCTCATTTTTCCATCAGAAAGTTGGCAATAAACCAACATTCAACGCATCGATTTTTTTCCCCCATGTCTTGGTGTAAAATGAAACTGAAATTGCCCCTACGCCCTGTTCTCTCCATCGCTCTCCGTGCTGCTACCTGCAAAGTTGGCTCCCTGTGATTCATATAATACTCCACAAAGCAGCCACCTCCTTCTAACATTATATTGTGCTACAGTTTGAAAATAAAAATACAAACCTAAATCTAATGAAACAGAAGGTGACACAACTTCAGAGTGCCTTTTGCCATTTGATGTGACCCAATATGATTTCAGAACATGGGAAAGAAAATTGAACTTCATTATTTATGAAACCAACACAATTCTACCCAATCAAAAGTAAATATGTTTTCAACATAATTAATAAAGGACCTTTATCTCCACTTTGTTTTAGGTTTTAATCATGTAAACGTACCTGGAGTAGTGTTTAACTCTTACTAATCCTGCATTATCAGACCGCCTGCCTCTGCCACACTCGCAATGCCAGCCCACGCTCCAGTCGATGTCACGCAGAGATTCCCTTGCATTTTACAGACACCTTCAACAACCTGTTCTGCTCCTGTCCGTAGTCAAGCTCTCCTCCTCGCTCTGATTCACCTGTCTGTCAGTACATCCTTTTAAATGTTGTTTTTGCACTGCAGCACACAAGAGGAATAAATGTGCCCTCCGTTGGCATGTATGAAACGGAGGATTATTGTTTAGACACGCACGTCATTTTACAAAAAGTTATATCACAAAAAGACCAAAGCTAAAGTGTCTTAAGTAGTTGGAAAAGTCTGAATAATGTGATAATGGAATGTTGCAGTACTTTTCACTCCTCATGGCTCTTGATTCCAGATTGACGCAGACCGGGAGCAGCTACTCAGGACCTCTTAGGGGTAATGAGCCCTTCTCCCTGCTCATGGGGCTGGGGCAGAGTGGACTTTCTGATTGCCAAATTGTGCTTAATTAGACAGATTACAGGGTCACTGGGGGAGATAAAGTCAGGGAAGCCGCAGAATGATGTTTGTGTGTGTTTGATACTACTGATCAAAGAGGGCACTCAGACCAATGTGAGGCCTGTAGTGGCTTGCAATAACGGCCATTAGGTCCTATGAAAAATGGACAGACAAAGGCAAAAGTGTGCTTAGCTGTCCGGAGCTGTGAGCACATGATGAGTATGGAAGTCAATGGAAACTGGATTAGCAGTGCATTTTCCGTGGTTTGGCTTGGCCAATTAATTTCAATTTTTATTTCTGAAGATATGGCAATTGAGGCAATAAATGGACAACAAATATCAGAAGCAAAGCAACTGTATGTTTTATAATCATTTTGAAGCCTATTTAGGAAGCAAACAAATGTCTGTATCATGACCATTGCTGTATCCATTGTTATAGTGTAAAAGAACAAAGCGGAAACACAGATCACAAATATAATCCACAGTCAACGAGGTTAGATTAGTATCAACCGGCGCGTGGCTCAGATGTATCTCCCTGACTCAGACTTATCTCTGTCTGATTTATGTCCACTCAAAGAGACAAATGCTTTCACACTTGTTTATCTCCAAACAATGATGTGTAGTGTGTATAATTTTATCTGATAGATGGATAAACCAAGGCTGTCGTGGCTCCTGGACATTTGAAGACCCAGATCAGCTTGGCTCAGAACAGGTGCAGAGCAGCCTCACTGCTGGCTGTACGGCCGAGTCTGACCTCCCTGCTCTTGCACTGGGCAATTAGTCCACAAAATGGCTGACAGTAAATCTCCCGGAGCTAGAGTTTGGCAGGGCCACCCTTAGGTGAGCTCCACAATGAGGAATTAAGCACACAGTATTAGCCAACGGCGCTTTATGATGTGAGGAGCTGAACCGGGTGAAGAAGGGGCAAGGATGCACCACTCTGAAATGTCCTGGGACCTACATACTGCTCTGGGTGTGAATGTGGATTTATATACTGCAAATATACCATATGAGGTTCTTTAGCAGCCCTCACAGCTGAGCCGCTCAGGTGGGTTAGGTTAAATGCGAACAATATGTGGTCAGTGAACTTAGGCTTTACACATAATTATGAAATATTAATTTCTACTTGTATCTATTTTTATAGTGCAAACGTATAGAATAGCACTTTTTATTGCTATCGTTAGAGCACTGATTGTTTCTTTCCTGTCCAGAATCCACAGAGATCTTTGGGGAATATTATTACAAATTGGGACACTGATAGCCTATATTATTTCTATTTTTTGGTCTGAAAAAATAAAACGTATTTCTGGACTTGCAACTCAAATACCTATAACAAATAAAAGGCACCAATATCATCAAGCTCATAGACGGAAAGAGCACTTTATATCTAGTCTTTCATTTGTGGGCTCTAAGCAGTAATTGGACAATGGGAGACTAGTTTTGTTTATGAAACTGTCCCACAATCCCATATATATTATTCAATGGCCCCTAAAGCAACACATTTCTGCCTTTTAACAAGCGTAGTATGTCAGTAGCCCCTATAGCACTTGGTCACTGCGCCACTGGAAAAGCACTGGGAGCATGTAGTAGTTGGAGGCAATATCGAGGCTGTTGCAGGTGAGGAGCTGTCAGAGCGATGCTGTTGCCTTTTGGCCCATAACCACTGTCTGATTTGTGAATATTGTTCCCCTTTGGTTTAATCTGCAGTGTGCTGTGAGGCAGAAACTATTCCCACAAGGTGGCTCACGGGGGGCTATTAATTCATCTCCTGAGTATTAACACTGGCCTGGTGGGACACAGAGCACCAGACCTTCACATTCCAGCAAACAGGGGGAACGTTGACCTGCACTGACCTAGAAACCTCGAAATGGACTCCATTAAAGGATGAGCCTGGCTATTAAAAATATGTATGAGGTTTTTATCAGCCGACCTTCCAACCTACCCCGTGGCTGCAGACAGTTGCAAGTAGGATGTGTTTGCTGGAGGCCAACTCGGATGAGGTTGTATATCTGACCAGCAATGGACCGAAGATTCAACGTAAGGCACGACAGTGGAAAATTCTGGCATAGCTTTATGGTCACTACAGGTTTTCTCCTTGTGAGTGGTGAAGCAGCATTACATCATTTAAGTCAATAAAATGTCACCTCATTAAGTAAGTAAGTAAGTGCTTTATTGTCATTGTACAACTGTACAACGAAATAGTTTTCAGGTGTTAGTCCTGAGCTTCTGCGGCTGAGCCGCGCTGCCACTGTTAGACATGTTCATTAGACACACATGCGTCAATGAAATGTTACTCTGTTCACTTCCAACTTATTCTACTTTACTGCGTGTCCAAACCTGTTTCATTCAAAACTATACATACAACAAACTATACTACAGTGTGATAAATCTGAAGTCTAGTCCCCTTACTTGGTTTATTGGAATGGTCATTTGGTGACTTGTTTTACTTGGAAACCCATTTTTAATGCACGTTAGTGTAAAATTTAGTACAACATTGCGAGTAACAGCACATTTCTTATTTTGGGGAAAGTTTTGACTGTGAAAAACTTCCCTCTGCTGGGCTCGACAAATTAAGTGTGCAAGGCTGTTACAGGAGTCTCAGAGCGCACAATAAAACTCTTACTGTATGTGTGTGTGTGAGAGTCGTCTGGGGAGTGGGTGACCTGGTCCAGCCTCCAGCAGAAAAAGCCTCCCATTTCCAGGATGAATCTGGGCAGAGCGACTCTTTATCACCAGCGCTTTGTCAAACATGCCCTGTTACCATGGCGACGCGGTTCAGAAATCCCATCACTGCGAAATGCCCGCGGACCGCCGCACTTCATCATGTGACACTCAATAATTCGGAGTTGATTATAATTGCAAAATCAATGTATGTCTTTCGGCATATAAACTGTTAAAATATGAACAGGGACTTGTTTTTCAAAGATCTTCAAGGGCGAATCCTTTGCAGGTCAAAAAGATAAGAAGAGGCTACAGGTGAATATTTCTTATATATACTCATATTATTATGAAATGAAAACTGGCGTATAAGAAAAGGCATTGTTGGTATTATTTATAATATAATAAAAAAAAGTTAGTCCTGTATATTGAACATTTAGCTAGGGTTAAGGCAAGACACTGCAGGTGAAACTTTTGTTGAAGATTGACTTCTGTCATTTAATGTTCCCATATAAAGGTAAGGCAACTCTAAATAATAGACCGAGCCATGTTTGTTGATGGTATATTAGTTACAAAGATTTTGGATATCTTGAAATATTTTTGAAAACGCTTGTTATTAGAAAAAAGAAAATGTAAAAATTCAAATTTTGAATATTAAAAAATCCCTCTGAGAAAACATTCAAAATATTCTTACGTACCAGACTGGAACGTTTGGAGTTTATAGGTGCTACTAAAGTGGAGATGTTGTTCCTCCCAGGAAGGAAATACCCATATTTGGATTACAGAGTCATCTCGGTCGCCTTACATGTGGATACCATGTCAATATTGTGAATGAATATACGTGTGAAAGACGAGTTTATTTATTTATTATAGGGACAGTGCATATTGATATACATTATACATGTAAACATGCCAGAATTAGCGCTGCAGTGTTGTAGGGATTCCCTGAAAAACTATGGGAAGCGAGTCAACAAAGCCTTGGGGGTGGGGGCTCATAAGCTTTTTGCTTCAGCCCACTCCTTTTGAGCACAATGTGTATTGCTCAAATAAACAAATAAACTAAACTAAAAAAGCCTCATAAAATAAGCATTGTAAAGTGAGTGTGGTCTATTGTTTACCCTGACATTAAGAAATGAAGGGGTTAAAATCCTCAACATTTTCCGCAGCGTGAAAAATTCATGTTTACACTTGCCATGTCCTTAATTGCATTTCAGGCAATGTTCCCCTCGTAAAAAGTTCAACTCAGAAACTTAAACTGTTTACAAATGTGACCCGTGGCGTGTCTGTGTGTGTGTGTGTGTGTGTATGTGTGTGTGTGTGTGCGCGTGTGCGTGTGTGCGCGAGTGAATTTGATATTGTGATTATGAATGTGACAACTGTGTGAAATATTTACCTCATTTGTGAATCTGTGATGAGGATCAGATTGTTGTAGATGAGGCGGCGCTGGCATTAATCTTTGTTCTGTGGGTAATAACAGGGGGGGGGCAACGTCTCTGCGTGCAATCAGACTTTTCAGTGGTTTGTGAAATTGTTTTTTTTTCTTATCTTTTGTGGACATTTTCTTTAAAACATGCAGCAGCACATGTTTGGTTAAATTATCAGTTTCCTCCAACAGATTGTAGACGCAGAGACAGACCGGTTTTATCTTCATAAGAAAGTCAATGAATTGCTCGGCTGGATGCGTTTTCCTATTGACTTCAAATAGACTTGTAAATCCATGTGGCGTGCGATCATTTTTGTAAGTTAGAAAAAAATGTACCTTTTTAAAAAACATGTCATGGGGTGTTCATGTCAGAAAACCTTTTTACCAGGTGAAAAATGATATATGAAGATATATAGATATGCTTAGCTTTTGAGAAGGCTAACACCAAATCCTAATGGCTATCTTATTATCCTCATGACACTATTGCAAGTTTTGGTTTACTTTACTGGTAAAAAGTACAGCAACAATTATACGTATTATAGGACATAGAGACTGCATTCTGTCAGAACCAACATTGACACATTAGTCGTCCTTCCCTATCTGCTCTTGTCTAGTAAATTGGAGTGCCACCATCACAGCAGCGTGAGGCCCAGCATGTTAACTCACGTCTCCCCAGCCCCCATCCCCTTGTCTTCTGCTCTTGTTTTCTTATCAGGAGGGCAGAAAATAAGATTCTTGGCCTGTGGGTATCATCATAATTCTCAGCTAATCTTTGAGCAGAGCGGCCATGTGATCCATCCTGTTATTACCGGTAGATTGGTGTTGTTCTCATTCCAGAGCGGTCCAGTTAAGATGGTCCTCGGGCATGCACCCCCCCATTCCTTCCCCCAGTGTCGGTGTAGTACCGGACATAGAGCTGTGATTTTGCAGGAGGTAGCCAAAGTGATTCAACCCGCTCGGGCAAACAAAGCCAAAACAACGAGAATCATAGAACAAGAGGTTCTTCTGGAGGCCTGCTGCCGCCACACCAGTCCGTGTCTCACATTGGCATTTAAACACGTTTCATTGATTTGTATTCTGTTTTGATTTGTATTCATAAGCCTTGGTTTCTGTAAATATGGATGCCTTCTAGAATGGGAAAAGGCAGAGTTGTGATCAGAGTGAGGTCTAAGTTCAGCAACACTGCTTTTGGGATTGTGCTCGTCAACTATAGGCATCTGATTTGACACTCTGGGTTGTTGTTGTTGTTGTTGTCATTGTAAAAAAGCAAAAAGAATGCCTAATCACAGAAATGGAGGAGCAAGAAAACAACTAGTCCTCAGCCTCTCAGCAAGAAAGAGCAGAGGACAATCAAAGGCTGGACACATCATGCACAGGCAGACAACTATTCACTGTCACTCAGGCAATCACTGTATGGGAAAGAGTCACCAACAAACCAAAGCCAAAGTACCTCCTTCCAAAAAAGGTCACCACTGTCTCAGCACAATAGTGATGGCGCAGAACCTTTTTGTAGAATTGTTTTTTTTTATGATTATTGTGTTAGATTGATCTGGACAGTGCACTTACAAACATACACGAGCTCATCTTGACTCCGGGGCGAGGCAAGAGAATTACCTTGATCAAAGATACCCAGCACCGGCCGGAGCTGGGACCGTCAAGGCCACAGTGTTTTGCTTTTTTAACCCACCTCTGTTAAAACTGCCTGAATACGAAGGCTTATTTTAGCCAATTATCTTTGTAGATCTATAGTGTGTGACATTGGAGAAGAACACGAGGACGGCTTTTGTGCGTGTCAGGACTTGGCCCTTGCATTGCCTCTGAGGGCCTCTTGCTGGACACAAAGCGTTGTTTCTGTTTACGCCAGAGTCAGCGGTGGCGGTGAATAGATGGACCCCATGGTTCCATTTGCCCTCTGAGATGATTGTTCCCATAGATCCACTGTGTCTCGTCGGGGGCACAAAACTTTCATCCACAATCAAAGGTGTATTGACGGGTTATTGACGAGCGCTCAGCAGCCGAGTGTTGGGTCTCCAATCGATGGCTGTTGTACATGGTTGGCGCTTGTTGCTGGAGCGTCTGTCACAATAACCGATGAGTGACTTTTTTTGCTCTTAAACGTGCATTGACTGGTTTATTTAGAATGTTTATGTATGGCTTACGTTTGACTATGACGGTCATATGGTGTAAATCTCCACCTGCTATTTGTCTTTGGATAGTTCAGTGCTAAATGCTTTTTTAATTTAATGGCCTGTAAGGCTCAGCGATTAAGGGTAATATGGGTGGAATTTATCGCCCCACAAAAAATCCTCTTTCTTGGCTCCTGACTGTCATTTGCCACGAAGTTAATCTTATTCAAAGTAATTTGCATATAGGAGGTCGCCAAATGTGTGTTTGCGATTGTTACGTGCCGCGGTGGAGTAGAACGAATAAATAAGAAACGCTGTCCGTTATTTCGTCCATTCTTCTCTAAACCGAGCGTATCGCTGAAAAGGTCACTGCTTTTACACGTGTTCTCCTGACAGAGCACGCGTTGCCTGTTTGACACGTGAAGAGCTGTTTACACAATTCGAGATGTTTCATGGTCTGTGATGGATGCCTTTGAAATTACCAACTCATTGTACTTTATTAAGTTTAGTCTTTACATTTTTTTTCTTTTGGTTTCTAGCGATTGAATTTGGAAAGGTTACTGTGCATTTTTACAAAAAACACAGGTCTATGTGCTGCAGGTCTATATGATTAATCATTCATGCCAGCCAGCCTCTTGGTGTTGATATATTAGGGGTTTAATCAAGGCTTTCATGGCCCTGTTAACATTGATTTATGATATTTATATATTTTGTTCATTTGGATAACTCTTCATAATAGAGTACTGTATATTTAAATTAGCAATGAATCATTAATATTCCTCATTACTTTGTCCAATTATTTATGTGTTTGTGCAGAAAGAAGAAAATTGCTGTTGATTCCATGAACAGTAACACTGCATATGTTGTCATGTAAAGCAGCCTATAGAGAGCTATTTTTACCCACAGCCAGGTTCCCACATGCATTAAAGATTGGAACCTTTTTAATAATTTACCGTCATTGAGAGAGATATTTTGGTAGGCTTCCCACGGTCCAGGCACGCCGTCTTTGAAGCTCCACCTGTGCAGTCGTACGCGCTGGACCCACTGCTGTCAGAGCTGTCAGAGAGCCCCTCGCTGCTCACAGTTACTCATTCATAAACGACTCCCATTTAATTACTCCCCGAGCAGGTCACGTGATTCCCAGTGTGGTCGCATGAGCCCCCAAGAGGAACAGCACAGCAGGGGTGCCGTATCCTCTGCTGTCACGTTCTGCTGTAACATACTTCCAGAAGCCACGGAGAGTTCCTCCCACCTCGTGTAGCACTGCTGGTCTTTACACCGCTGGGAAGCTGCCTTAGATCAGTAATCGCATCATAACTGCCTGATTAAAGCTCCGGCCCTTTTAAGATGCTCTCTGTTTGTTGTCAAGGTTACCATAGGCTTACGCAAGTGTGGGAAACGGCATCCCGAGTGCTTCAAGTATTAATGTCTTACCACTAAAATCAGGTCCCTGTCTTTTTAAAATGATATCTTGATTGTCATCCTTTTGATATTTTGAGCTGTACATGCATATGGACGCACAAAGGGATTTGACAAAGATGTGATCAAGCATAATGACCAATCTCTGGTTGTGTTAATAATATTATCTTTCATGGCTGCAGGATGTACTATAGAAAAAACATTGAGGTATTCTTCTACGGTCTTGAGCATTTCTGTTTGTTAATGTTAATGATTCCTACTTTAGTTCCCTGAGAAAACACTATACCATGTTTTTAAAAGCCTTTCATCGGCACAAGTGGTGTTTTTTATAGCGATAGGAGCGTGTGGAATATTAAATTCATACATCTTCAGCAGTGTAGTAAATGACAGACAGCGGTCTTTACCCACAGACATTAAATCAATACAAACAGACTTTGTGGGCACTGATTAGGAGTTCACATTTAATATTGACAGCCCTGTAACTATGTTGTTGCATTTTCTGGCCAAGTTATTTCAAGGCTTACAGAAAAACATGTCCAACTCGGTGACACACATGGCTGGAGGTCATAGCTGTAGGTTGAAGGCATGTTCAATTATCGGTTTGCCAAAAATGCAATTAAAGAAGCCTTCCAATGCATCTATGAAGGATAGGAAAAATGCCTGCTCCGTGTGTGAGGCCTATTAACAGAAGGAATGAGTAGGATTGAAGACCAGTTTCTACCTGAGCAGGCAAAGGGCACCGCTATGATAAATGACCTGTGGACAAGTGGGAAAGACAGAGGCAAAGTCAAAAGGACAACGCGATGATGCTATAAAATATCCTTAAGATCTGCGGATACTCTTTATTGTAGCTGCTGGGGCTGAGTTTTACAGGCGGGGAAGGGAAGGAAATGTCTTTCAGGCAGCAAGAACCTGAAACAGTTCATAGTTGCGTAAGCTTTTGGGTAGGTTTTAGACGTCAGTAAAGAGGCGTTTGTTATTTAATGATATTAAGGTTTTCAAAAACAATCACTATAACAAAAAGACTGTTGGGTGATGCAATTATATCTAATTTTTATGTAACTACTGGCAAAACATTGTAAGATTAAACAGTGGTCTTCAAACAGAAACTTACATTTAGCAATAAGCTGGAGTTTTGTATTTAAAAAAAAATTGCTTCAACCCCTCACTTACTAGTAGGTACTGTATATAAATGTCTATTACCTATAGGCACTTAATGAGAAGCTGACAATGCAAGAAAGAAATCTTTGTCAAAGTAAACAGCTTTACTAAACGGAACTACAATGTGCTAGTCTTGGCCTCAGGTCTGCTGAAAATGCAGCGTGCGGTAAATCCACTCTATCACATTGTAAAACCCAGGTCCATAAAGTAGCTTTTATCACTGTTTGATGCACTCCTCTGAGAACATCCTTCACTCTGGACGTCCCGTCAGGAGGCGCCCAGGCTACTGTATCAGTCATGCTTCACAGATGATGACACAGTCCATATGGGTGACCAATGAGCATCTTAACCTTTTGGGGTCAGTGATTCCAACACAGCTGCAGTTATGGTCAGTGCTTGTGTCAGGGCATTTTCAATCGACTTAACACTTAGCCTTTCTGTGTTGACAATATTTTGAATAAAGGCCTAGTCATACTTTAGAAGATGCAAGAACTTTGTTCTCTCACCCAGAGCTGCGAGAACCCTGGTTATGTACTATTTATTGTTGCAAACATTTCTTTTTGCCACCAAAACTAATAAGCTAGCCTCAAAAATAAGCAACACAATAGAAACATGAGAAAAGCATCGATTCTCCTGCAAAATTAAGTAAAATGTAACTTTGATCGCACGTACTGTGATGCTTACCTTTACAACTGTGCTTCACTAGTGCAGTTTATTCAATACTCTGAGTGTCAGCATCATCTGTTCATGCAAAATCCATTATTAATCCTTTGTCTATGAGTAAAGGTTTGTGTGCTGCGCTCCTCACAGATGTCCCGGGTGCACGCGTCTATGGCTGTATGTCTGGGCAGCGACTCGTTCTTCAGGCGTATTGAAACAGTGGGGTCCGGTCCAGACTCTGGTCCCTGTGATACTGATCTTGTACTTGGTTCATTACAAAGGCACAGACACCTGCTCCCACCACACCCCGACATCCCCCGCTGTCCAGGCTGAAAACATCAGTCTTTTTCATAGCAACAGTAGTTGGGGCAGTGAGGGCGGGGCTTAAGCAAGATGTCGTTTGAAGTATGAAATGTCAGAGCCCAAATAAACTTTGTTCTTGTTCTTATAGCTTCAAGAACAAGAACAAAGATCTTGTGTCTTATGGAGTGTGAATAGGCCTTAACCCTTGCTCTGTCTGCAAACAGCTTGAAGCAATGATCATCCCTCATACTATTGCACCATTATGAGGTTCAATGTGAAACGAAATAACACATGGAATAAGCTGTTCTTCTACAAAATGTACACATTGTAGAAAGACATGTACAAAGTGGTTATGCAAATGACAGTCCAGCATGGCAACAGCATAACAATAGAATCCAAATGAGTGTCAATTTTGAGTTATTCATTTGATGCTGCAGTCAGGAATAGTGAGAGTTCTGTTTAGAATAAAAATAATGAATTTACGTATCCTCCATTCTTCAATGCTTCTAAAACGCACTGTGGCACTTTATCCAACTCTGTTCTTTGAGTTGAATAAAGTGTTTTGTTTTACAGTGTTTTTGATGCTCTATTTCAGAAACCACATTTTCCAGTCCAACAATAGCTGCGTCCCTGTTCTTCAAATGCTATATTATACCCCGCGCCTTGGTCTGGCAACAACCCTTTGATGTCAAATTGACACTTTAGTGAGGAACACTTCATGGATGGGATATTGCCTGGCAACCACAGAAAACTCACTTCTTGTTGGATTCTTGAGGATGCTACAGCGAATGGTTAGGACAGAGGAGACGGAGGTGGAGGATGTCTTCAATAATGCCTCTGTATGATGTAGGCTCTGTTTGGCTTGCTTCAAGGCACTGGAGCAAAATTAAAGTCCAGAAAATGGGATTATGAAGTCCCGGGGGAGTGATGCCTAAGAGCAGCTGATGAGCACTCCTCCACACTGGGCTGGATTCTGTGGAGCATGCCCCGCTGTGGACACAGGACAATTTGTTTTTATTATTACCCGTTAGTGTACTGTGGTTCCAGGGCAGAGGGGAGGTATCTATGTTTAACTGTTATGCATTTGGTAAAAGGAGCGTTTGTTTTCAATGCAAGAATTCATGCAGTTGCAAACAGCATGTACATTACAAAAAAATAAAAATACATTCAAATCAAATCCTATAGTTTTAGTTTGTTTTCCAATTGCCAGATTTATAGCCTGAGTTCTATTAACTCATCCAGTGTTGGACGTCATGCCCTGAATAACAATTTTTGGAATTATCTGCATTTCTTCAACTTGCTCAGAGGTTATCATATAAATTATGACATTTTGTCATTAGTCATGGTTTTATGTTGTTCATAAACTATTTGTTGCATCTTGCACTACATTTATGTGACATGTTTTAATTAATTGGACCAGCAATTACATTGTCTATAAAAATGTCAAAACACTTGATATTTCAGCTCTAAAACAGGTAATAGGTAATTTACTTTCTAATAATCCAACTTTAATTGCTGATTTTTTCTAAATATATTACTTGCATTTGGTGCTGTTAAGTTCAATTGGCGTAACAGTAAAATCATTTTGAACCAAAAGCGATAAAGAATATTTTAGGAATCACAATGCATATGTAATTGAAGAAGCATAGTTCTGCCCCAATTAACTGTGCACACTGCTGATTGTGTTCATTTATTTTACAGGGACAAGTGTGAACAATTAACAAGTAACACACTACAGCATAAAATCCAATACAATAAAATACATTCACAGTAACATTAATTCTGACTTTACACATTGCATTTGAATGCAATCTAAAGATTATTTCACACTTGGTGTCTTTTTAAAACACACTTTATTTCAGTTTAAAAAGCCCCCAGATCTATGTCCTGTTTCAGCTCAAGCGACGAGGAGTTCCACAGTTTTACTCCTGGACAGTAAAGGCTGACAGCAAAGGTCTTTTTTCTATGGGCGGCTCCTCGTGTGATGGAGCCCACTACTCGGAGTGAGACTAATAAGTTTATTGTGTAAAACCTGGTTAGGCTCGCTCACTCTCTCTCTCTCTCTCTCTCTGACTCCTCCTCATGCCCCTCCCACCTCATTAATATCCCAGCATCCATCCCTATTACTATTCAGGCACTCCTGGTGTAGTCATGTGCCGCCGCTGTGGCAGAAAGGGGGAGTGTCGCTGCACGAGAGCGAGCCACAACTCCCGCGTGTGTGAAAAAGACAGAGCGCGGAGGAGAGAGGAGCGACTGGCGCTGCTGCTGCTGCTGACGACCTTCACACCATCTCAACCTCGTTCTCTGAATCCGTCTTTAAAGCTAGTCATGTCTGCATAAATGAATGGGATGTCTTAGCAGGACATGCTGGCTAAGGAGAAGTGACCGATGAGAACCAGAGTGGAGGGTGAAGACTCGGGGAGATTTGGACGTTTCCACAGCGACTATAATGGGCTGCAATCTGTGCACTTTACAGAAGCGCGAGGAACACTACAAGCTGCTGTATGAGATTGCACAGGTGAGTGGAGCACTAAGGAGAGAGGCAGGCAAGGGCTGTTGTATTGGACTGCTGTTCAGTCATGAGATGTGACTTGGTGTACACAAACTTACTGATAGATCGGGAGATGTGTTTTTCAAACTGTGGTATGGGTATGAGTATAGCATTCTTATAGTGTAAATCTGGAGACTTCTGGAGACCTAACAAGGTATAATTTTATTGTGAAGATGTCTGTTCTTGGTTACATTCTGGTGTCGTTTTGGTTTTAGTCTTGGTTTAACCCTGGATAAAATCGAGTAACTAAGACCTTTCTAAGTCTTTCCTGAGGTCTGTAACAAAATGAATGGAAATACAATGAGATTTCTTTCTTTTCCTTTTCTACTTTTTGAGTGGCAGGATAATGTAGAGGCTTGTTAGTGTTAGCAGATGTGCTGCAAGTAATGAACAGTTTTGCGGAGAGCCGTAGTGAAGTGCCCATTCATCTGTAGGAGGCTGTGCTGAGAGAGCAACTTTTTATGGGCTTCAGCACCTGAGCTATTTTATATTTAGTGCTCATCTATAACCGTACGCGGGTGCACATTTAACCCCTTAACGCTCACACCTGATGATGAACTATGTGTTTTATCATTACTGCAATATTGGGGAGCGCTGCGAGAGTCTAAGAAACAGTATGCACCATTGACACACATTTACACAGATACATTTTCCAATAAATGAAGAATGCTTGGTGTAAAATTATCAGTTCATCCTTCGTTTATCCTTGTTTTAGTGTGGTCCAGTTTGGGATTTTGAGATTTCTGCTTTCTCGGTCAAACTGCTGTAAATAATACATCAAATCATATCACAGTAAGGTATGTCTGTGTATGCTCTCAGTCACCCAGGCTTATTCAATAGTAACACTTAATACGTATTTGAAGATTATCGAAACTGACCTGTCCTAAAAGGAAAGTGAAACGTGTGAAATCTTTGTTACAATATTCAATTACTACACGTTGCATGTTTATGTCAAGTCCAATCAGTACATGTTAACAGATTCAGAGATTAGGAACGTATTTCTCATGTACGTATAACTGTGTTAGTGATATCATATTCTAAAAAGCAAATATCATGGGTCCCCTTTTCCTCTGCCAGGCTCCACACATCAGCCGCCTCCTCTAGACAGAATAATAACCCTAAGTCTCCTGGAAGTCGAGCAGCCCCCGTTGCACCGGTCTTCTGCCTTCACTTCACGGTGCTCTGCTCACAGCCTCATTAACTGTTTTATACAAGCGTCCCGTGCATTAATTAGACGTGAAATGTCTCTGCTTTATCCTTGCGAGGAGACAGATTACAGACAGAGGGGACGGAAAACATGCCTGGGTTAACCACGGCCTGTTGGATTTGTGCTCGTGTGAAACTGGGAAGTTAGGGGGAAATGGCACCACCCCAATTCCAAAATAATGGTGGTCCGTATATTGTTTATAACAGTGTGAACTTTTCAGTTGTGTGACAGTTAGACAGGAGGAGTCTCCAAACCTTTTTCACCCTGTGAGCTGGTAGCTGAGATGACATTTCCACACATTTCCAGAAGAATGACTTGAGTTTCTTCTTTATACTTGGAGATTATGTTCAACAAAAAGAAAATTCTTGTAAAACCTGTATCTGCATGTACTGGATTGATTACTGATAAGATTGCACTTAAAAAAACACAACACTGGATCCCATGCACTTCTAGAAGTTAAATATTAAATTTGATATAATTATATAGTGATAATATTTGTATTTTTTGTTCACATGTAGGTAGTGCTGCTTTTATGTTCTCAGCAGGCTCATGAAAATAGTGCTGTCTACGCTATTATCTTTGCTTTTACTCTCTCTGCATGAATTGTTAAGACGTACTTAAATCCTACCCCGGGTTTAACAGAGGGGATCAGTATCCGCCGAGGGGGCCAGTCTCCGGGGCACACTCGGGTTGACAAAAGCTCTCCCACTCGTTTGTCCACCTCCTGTTGTACTGGGCCAGCTGAGAGGGGAGGCTGCCGCATCAGCACCATGGACAGAGCCGCGCAGTGGGAGGGCGAGTGCGGAGGAGATGGAGCGTGGAGGATGAGGACAGGAGTGGGAATAGGGGGTCATTAAAATACAGTGGTTAGAGGAGGGGCAGCAAGCTAAAAGAGTAATTAGATTGTTATTAAGTATTGTAAGATGGGGAGTGAGTCAGATGATATTAACATTCATTGACACACAGTGTAACTTTAAAGAGGAAAATTCAAAGTTTGGATCAAGCCTTGTGGCTAACCTCCTCCGATTTGTACCCCACCTCATGTCCTTAGTGGTGCTCTATAGCCATCATCGTTTTTAGAAGCGCTTTGGGATTGAAGTATGTAAATACATTTTGATTGCATGAATAGTTGTGAAGAAGAGAAGTATGTACAGCAGGGAGTTCCATGAGCTTCTCCAAACTAAATATCTGTGGTGTAGCACAAGAGTATTGTCTTGGAAAAGAATGGCCCCACCGGTAGCAAAACTCTCCCTGCAGGTACAGTGTGTGCCTTTGGAGGAATCATAGCTCACTGAAAACACCACCGGCAAGATCATTACTTCTGCATCCATTCCTTTGTCGTATTCTGCTCTTAAACCCAATATTTTACAATATCCTCACCACATGCTATTACCTAAAATGCTGATCTTCGTACTGCTGTGAGAAAGGACAGTTTGTGATCCTTCTTGTAAACAGTACAATGCTGGTTTCAGTCGTGTTGTAGCCTCCA
Organism: Proterorhinus semilunaris; assembly: GCA_021464625.1. Lineage (NCBI taxonomy): Eukaryota > Metazoa > Chordata > Actinopteri > Gobiiformes > Gobiidae > Proterorhinus > Proterorhinus semilunaris. The sequence continues at coordinate 20,248,741 of CM038356.1, read as the reverse complement.
CTACAAAATGGTGGTTCTTAAACCTTAACCAACCTCAACAAAAACCCTTTATAACTGGCACTGGTTTTACTCTTCATACCTTTACTAGATGAAACCTATTTATGAATGAACCGTTTTGACTATTGTACACGTTGTATTCCTCATTGAGCGATAATGCCAAATTCCTTCATGCTGAACAATTTAAGATCAGCTGATTACTTGAGATGATGTTTTGGTGTGTCAAAGACGAGGTCAAGACAGTTTTGGGACGGTCCCTCGGAGGCGGAGCAGGGTGACGGGCCGGCGCGTCTCGACAACAGGTCGGTTCCTGTACCAGCAGTCTATCGCAGTGCTTTGTTATCGAGCTTCTTTTCCCTTTTCCCTTCACACCAAGAGACAATTTTGACACTCTTGAGTCTTGGCCTGACCCCGGCGCTGTGTGAGATTTATGAGGAGCGGGGCCTGCCTGTTGGTGGTTGTCCTGCATGGAAATGTGCTCCCCTCTCACCGCTATCTCGTGGTGCGTAAAGCTTTCTTGTCTGAACTGGAATCCAGCCTCACTTTGAAATTCTTCTCGTCACACATTTCGGATTACATTATTGTATAGACTTGTGCATATTTTCAATGAAGTGTTTTCTAAGCTATTCTGCCTGAAGGACATGGCCAGGAGATAGAGTCTGTAGTGCATATGCCTGCCCATAAATGGTTTTACAGTATATACAGTAGTAGGGAGGGTATGTTAACCTTCTGAGTCGTTGGAGAAATTTGCACACAAAAACCGTCTGAACATTAAGAATTACAATGACTGGAATTCAGAATATTGATGAAAGACTTTACGACTAGTTTGGATTTCTAAACTATGACCACATAATTTAGCATGCTTTATTACATTTATGCCTGGATTAAGTAAATAAATCTGAATTAAAGCCGCAAGCGGCATCGAGAGGCCCTCGCGGGTCTCGTGGGCTGGTTACCGCACGCTATCGCACGCCGGCGCAATAACCGGGAGGCGCTGCCGCGCCCTACGTGGTTATAATGTCGCTGCCACCCTAGGTCGAGATTATAAAAGAGCAAATGCGAGAAATGGCGCCTTCGGCGCCGATTACTCGATTGTTCCCAAAATGGCCGACCACCTGTTGGTCGCCTAGCAACCATGTAATGGAGGCCTCCCTTAGTGCCTCCATTGCCGCGCCATAACCCTACCGAGGGCGCCAACGTGGCCACACTACATTTTATTGCCCTGATGGGCCATTAATCTTTGTGAGTAAACATCAAAACGAGATTTTTCGCGTCTCCATGTGAATGATGGCTTCTACCTGCAGAGGGCGCTAGCGCGCCCCAAATCTTTTTTAGTTCACAAGCAGCATCGGACGGCCCTGACGGGCCGTACTTCAATGACTACTGTCCACAAGCTCCTTACAGGGGGCGCTAACACTCTGTAATAGTGTATAATGTGTGATATGTGTGTCAGTCCCATTGGAATAACATGGCGAGCCTCGGTCGTCTCCATGGCAACACCGTAGAAAATATGGTATGGGTCTCATTGGCTTTTTTGACCGGGATGCCATCAGCTATTATTGTGCCGAATTTGATCAATTTCCGAGAAACTAATTTTTTTCCCATAATGCATTTTTTCTATTCAGCCTGGAGGGGGCGCTATCGCACCAAATTTCACTTTTTCACATTGGTTGTGTCCGGGGGCGAACGATCAATAAAATGTATATTTCCGATTTTTAATCGGAGTTCGTTTGTGCGAATGGGAGCATTTTGTTGTTTTCGGTAAGTCGCAAAATTCTTCATAAAGATTGCGGCTTCGCCGCACACAAACCGTAAAACTTAGCCAAAAAATTTGGATAACTTTTGATGCCCCACATCTTGAGATGAACTGGAGCGATTTTGGGCTCATTTGGTGAAACGCTCTAGGAGGAGTTCGTTAAAATGCGACGTCAGCGAAAAAGCTGACTCAGCATTTTCCGGACTTCCTGTCAAAATGGCGGACTTCCGGTTTGTCAGGGGGCGTGGCCACAATAATGTTTTTTGGTTGTCGTCACGTGACGAATGTCTGTACCAAATCTCGTCGCTCTACGACAAAGTTTATGTTGGCCCCCTCCCCATAGGCGCAATGTATTTTCACTTTTGTAGGTGGCGCTGTCGCGCCATTTTTTATTTCCCCAAAACGAAACACATATTTTAATTAATTTTTCGCCGGATCTGAATTTTGGGCAAAGTTTGGTGAGTTTTCAACTATGTTCAGGGGGTCAAATTCCTGTTCAAAGAGCAGAAGAAGAAGAAAAAAAATAATAATAATATTTCCTGCAAAAACAATATAGTCGCTTTCGCGACTACAACATATTATACATTTTTGGAAAGCTTTCGACTTCCCCCACACACCCGTGGGGCTCGGAGGTGAATGACGAGCGCTTCGCGCTCGTCATCCACCTCCGTATGACAGTTGGCCATATACCCCCATTCATTTTGCAGCAATTATAAGTATAAGGGCCCACACCAGACGTGTGGGCAGTCACTGTTTTACACGGTGAGTTCACGTTTGACATGGGGACAGCGCTTCGCGCTGTTTTCGTGCGCTCCGCGCACCTCGGTTCAGTGCGCTGCGCGCACTGCGTTGCGATTACAATAGGCCCTTGCTACGGCAGGCCGCTCGGGCCTAAATATGATAGCTGCAAATAGTGTACTTAAGTCAGAAACATCCCAGGAACGTCTTATTCTGCAACCCCTGTCCTTTACTTGACTTACAGATTACAACATTTAAAACAATATATATAAATAATCAGGACTAAAAATAAATAGATGTCAGTTACATGAACGTTCTCTGCGGTCCTGAGCTCCTCCGGCAGGCCGTTCCAGAGGCGAGGGCCATAATATTGGAAAGACGCCTCGCCGGGCTATAAAACAAATCCTTGGGTGGGAGGGGCTAAATGGGAATGATGGCTTTACAGTACTTTTATATTTATTCTCTGCACTGTCCTATTTATTGAATTTTTTCTAGTTTCTTTTTAATCCAATGTTTTTATGTGTGACTTGTTTGTGCAGCTGATGAACTGAATTTCCATCGGGATTAATAAAGTATATCGTATCGTATCATCGTCGTGAGTCTTTCTGTTGTCCTTAGGAATAACTAGGAGACCCCTGCCGGAGGAGCGAAGGGGCCGTGAAGGTTCATAAGGTAAAAGCAGTTCTGAGAGATAAGAAGGACCAAGACCATTAAGACACTTAAAAACCATTAAAAGAACTTTAAAATCGATCCTGAAACACACGGGGAGCCAATGCAGCGACTCTAAAACCGGTGTAATGTGGTCCCTCCCCCTGGTCTTCGTCATCTCCCTACACTCGTGTGGTGCCACTTGTTGTGTGCACCACCACAGCCCGGTGATGTGTGTCGCGCTGTGGGTAATTAGCAGCGCGGCAGATGTTGATGAACACAGTGCAACTCGGGATTCTGCAAGTCGGATTCTGTCTCCGAGTGTGACCATGCATTAATGAAATGCATTTGGTTTTGACAGTCGCCTCTTTATCAAATCAAAACAAAAGGACTCCCAAGAGCATGTGTGTCAGGATATAGTAAGTACTGGGAGGTCGAAGAAGAGGATTTTCCTGTGTGCCGCTCTTTTCTTTTCTCTATTTTATTTTTTGCTCAAAGTTTTGAAAGTGGCAGAGTCAATGTCGCAAGTTTCTATTGGAATTGAGCAGACTCAGGCTTCATTGCATTGGTGAAATAAATGGAAAGCAGTTTCTCTCCGGCTCAATGAGGCACGGCGCTCCCTGATAAGCTTCTGATGCATATGAATGAGGGAGGAGCAGTCATGCCTGTACACATTCCGAGTCTGAAAACAAAAACACATTCTTAGTGAATATTTCAGCTATTAGGCTAGATATTTCATGAATTTCTGTGTGACCAACAAGGCTCAAGAGGTCAGTATAACACGTTCTTATTCCTCGGAGTCATTCCAACAAACATTACACATTTCTACTATGTTCTACAATGTCAGCCAGTAAACATGCTGCAAGCGATCCATCTCCTATCATATTAACTTCTTGCAAACACCCAAGCAATAAAAGTTCTTCTTAGTTTTCCTTCCAAAGTTTAAACCAAAGACCACAAAAGTTCTTCGCCAAAGGGTAGATGAACAGAAGATGCAAACCAAGTGGACTTGGACTGCTCCAGAGGCGGTGGTTCCCAGTAGTATCCTGCGGTTTGAGATATCGCTCTGGGACATGCAAAACCTGTGAGCTACAGACTCTGAGGAGGACACAGCTCAGTTGCCTCTGCTCCACATGCAGCCTGTGTCTGGGAGTGTGTAATGGAAGTGCACTCATTTGAAGCTTGAGCAGCCAGAGCCAGGCCATCTGAATAAAAGAGCTGGCTGTCTTTACCAGCTGCACTCATCGGATCGTTCAGAAAGCAACACTGGTGTTAGGCTTGAGTTTACGGAGTTATTGGAGGAAGGAGAACACCTTGCACAGAAATACAGTAGGCTATGTGCTATATCTTTAAAATTTCGGTGGGAAAAATAAATATGGGATCTCTTTTCTACTACTCCCTAACTGGATACAGAAGCAAATCCATGTCAAAAGAGTATTTGAATCTCCAAATTCAAGCTGATCATTTGCTGCAACGGCTACACAGAGGCCTAAAGAATGCACTTCGATTAAACACACAAATCCATTACCACAACTTTCTTTGATGATCATGCACATGTTCAAATGTAACAGTCAGTTGAGCATTTAACAGAAAGACGGGGTATGTAAAATCAATGGAATACAGCTTATCTTGTAGTCCTTTAGCATAAATCGACTGGCGTCTCTCATAGACAAAAGCCCATGTGTTTCACCAATCAACTAACCAATACGCCATTATTAAGTTCTCCATATTACACTGTCGTTAAATCACAGAGGGATGACTGGGAAACGTTCGGGTACTGGACTCTTTACAGCCGTGGGAGACGTTCGCCTGATGAACAATCAATGCATTATCCTTAACACAATGCTACTCTAAAGCTGGGTTCACAGGCCACTGGCAGTGTACTCTTGATGCTATAATAAAGGTTGTCAAATTAATGTCGTAAATGTTTAATTTTGGACGGCATTGTAAGTTTATTGCTGAAAAAGGTTGATAAGTGGTAGTGAAGCATCCTAATAGAAATATAAGCTTCAAGCTGTACAGGAAGGGGGAGAATGTACTTGTCGATGTTTTTTAAAATGGTAGCATCCCGTCTCTGAAATGAACTCCCTCTGGTTTTTGTGACAATTGACTGTGTTTTACTGTAATGTACTGTTTGTTTCTTCCATAGTAAATCACTTTATGTGCAAAATAAACCGAGTAGCACGTGCAAAAGTTGGCCAGCAGAAGAGTCACTTGTAAATAAGAAAATGCTGACCGAGTAAAAAATGCACATTTCAGATCGGGGGCCCTAATACCGTAATATATGCAATATCAAATTGTAAAGTAGGTGTAGCATATATTATTTTTCAGCTTGCACCCACTATTTAACCTACCCCCTGATAAGTTGCCCGCTTCGTGACACCTGTCTGTGAAAAGCTCTCTCACCCACTTGAATATATTAAATTGTAGGCCATGTTGCCATCATTTAAAATGGCACTCAAATTTCAGTTTGTGTGTGTGTGTGTGTGTGTTTACAGCACACTGTCTACCACTATGGTCCACTATACCGAGATACACGGTCATTGCTGCTGATCCTGCCTCTTGCTGGAGACCCATCTCCGGCCCCAAACGCTCCCATCCATCTTCCTGTCCCATTATAGTTTTTTGAAGGATGTCCCTCAGCCATTAAAATTGATACGAGCCACACAAAAGGGTGGGGTGGGGGGACGGGGGTGGGGGGTAGAGAGCGGGCACATAGTGCTTGATTGATCTTATGTCCAGTCTGAAAATATTAGCCTGAAGTATCGCGTTGGCTCTCGGCACTTGCTTGGACCATAAAAGTGCTCATTTGTCTGCGGCGCTCCCGAACAAACATATGGACGCACAAATCCAAACACAAATCCATTTCATTTCTTGTATAAAGAACCATTTCTTTTTCTTCGGCAGCCCCTCTTTTCCCCGTCATCAATTTCTCCGCTGTATAGCTCCTAACCAGATGCCGGATCTGTCAGCAGAACCATGTTTGATTACAACACAAATGGACGTCTGTGCGCTCTGCCTCTGTCTCTCCCGGTTCCCTGGAGCCTGAATTGAGACACAAATATGCTGAGATGATCTATTCCCATTTAGGCCTGTTTACAAAGAAGCCGTATTCACCTCCTCATAGTATAGCCTCTGTCCCGGGCTATTCCCGCCATTGTTTTGATAGATGCTCTGCAGTGTGTTGCGTAACTGTGGACCCTCTCTGACTGTATAATTGTGGATTTCACAGTCTCATTTGGCATGGATCGCACACACACATGCTGTCTGCCTCGCCACACCAGATTGGAGAAGCTTAAGTGTTTATTTGGAAGCTGATTAAATGAAAAAGCAATTGGTATACCAGTGCTGTAGTGGCTGTACATTTCCAGTACATTTGATCATATATAATGCCAATTGAAATATATAATTTTTTAAAGAGATAGGGCAAATAGCTTTAGAGGGGATTACTGTAGTGGAGATGTAAAAGTAGTAGCTAGTGCTTTACAATAAAAAACATGACGGGAAGTAGGGCTGGGCGATTTTGGAAACAAAATAATCAGTTATTTCCCCCATATTGATAGATCTCGATTCGAATTTTTTGTTTTGGTAATAAAAACAATAAATGTGGCCTGTACCAGTAAGTAAACAGACTCAAAAGTGTGTGCTAACGCTAAGAATGTCAGAAGCAGACCGTGAGAGTTTAGCACGCGGACAACTTACTATATACTGTACATAAAGAAATAGTAAACAGCCCATTTATGAGTATAAAGGACATCTCAAACTTATAATTCACTGTCAGAAGTCCAGCTAATCCACTCCATGCAGCTGCTTTCAGATACAGCAATCCAAAAAAAACAAAAAACGCAGCCAAGGTGCACAAATATTCTCCGTGATCCTCTGACGGCTCCTCCGCGTATCTCCGTTTTGCACATTAGACGTGTTCGCGCGGGTTTGTAGCTGATTTTATTGTTAAATTCACCAGATTCTCTTCTCTTGCCATCGCGTCGTGACTCCCTGTTTGTTTGTCCGAGTGTTTCCCTGGGCTTGATCTGAAAGGCGCTGCAGTGTTTCTTTTACGTCTCTCCGCAGATGTCGAGGGTTTTTGCAAGGTTTCTTTGTGTCCAGAGGGACGATGGTTCTTGAGATGAATACATATATTTATTATCCAGTTTTGTTGAAACGATCTATTGGCAGCTTTCTCTTTGTTAACAAGTGGGCATTTCCTGCTGCCCTGTTCTGCGTGTTTTTTCTGCCACAGTATTGGACAATAATCCTGTCGTTTCAAACTCACTACGGGATTTTTGAGATCGACTTTTATTAAAATTGCGATTAGATTAAAATTAGATGAATCGCCCAGCCCAAATGGGAAGGAAGACCAAGTAAAAAGTTATTTCCCTGTTGACAGCTTTATGTCGCATTATAACCTTTTTTATAGGTATTGACTAAAGCAACAGACATGAATATATCCATAGTATCTTTAAATGTTTGTGTGTTTCTCACGACTTTATCATCATCTTCAGCCCAAGTAATCCAGCATTTAGAAGCGTTTGCAATATTTACCAAAGGAGTTAAAAGTGTACATTTCTTTCCTCACGCACAATTCTACCTTTTCCTTCCCATGTGTTTCCTATCTTAATAACAACCTAAACTGACCTTTACGTCCCTCGTGGACATCCGCTCTGTTGCCTTCCTCTTGATACATCCGTAGGAATGTGAAGCGTGACATATACCATTTTATAAGAAAAAACAAATTCCCCCCTCATCCCCGCCGGATGTCAAACGCCTTGTTATGCCTGGTAGCTGGATTTAAAGCATTACCGACAAGGATCTCTGCACTGCTGAGGTTATCATGCGTTGTACGTGTTTAGAAATAACAAGTGCACAAGGTCTTATTGCAAGGACGTCTTTTTCCACTTCTACCAATTGCCTCATTAATCAGTTTGGGGAAAAGTCGTCCCGGGTCCCCCTCTGTAGTTCGGGGGGGATGACATAAGCGTGGCATCATTCATGAGTAACACCCAGTCCGTGTTTTATGTTCACGTTGGGATCAGAATGTGCCCGCATCAATCTGGTTTAAAGGGCAATGGAGAGACTGAACCACACGGCTGACTATCTTAATGCCGATCCTGGTGAAGCGCTGCATCTCTCTAATGAATTGATGTCAGTATCATATGACTCACTTCTTGTGTGTGTGTTTGGAGATCCTGCTCTTTTATCCTATATCATATTGCTCCCAAAGGACAAGAGGCTATTATTTTGTATCCATTTGTATTAGTCATGGCAAACAGAAAGCTGGATAAGATTTTTCCTTCTGGGGTCGATATAGACAATCAAAGCCCTCTCTATGCGTTTTGGCTATAGTGACAGATGTGACTCAGTAGTATTGTGTTTGTAAAATAGTTTCCTTCAATATTAAATCTGAAAAGTTAAGAGAATCCCTAGCGCTGTGGTATACAGTAGAGCACGTTTGCACAGCAGTTAGCACTCGTGCTTCACAGCTAGAAGGTCCAGGTTCGATTCCCACCTGGACGGGGCCTTTCTGTGTGGAGTTTGCATGTTCTCCCCGTGTCTGTGTAGGTTTCCTCCGGGTACTCCGGTTTCCCCTACCACTAAAAACATGTACAATAGGGATGAATGATGTGCGTGCGTGAATGCATGGTGGTGGTCAGAGGGACCCTCGGCGCAGATGTGTACAGTCGCGACAATGCGTCTGTCAGTCGTCCCCAGGGAAAACAGAACTCCACCGAGTATGGAGTGAATGTATAACTGTCTCATGTAAAGCGCTTTGTGACTATGACTGTGAAAGGCGCTTTATAAATAAAGTTCTTCTTCTTCTTCGGTATTGTGGTTATGTTTCCTGATTCTTCTTCAAAGGTCTATCAAAGAAAGGTCTTTCAAAAAATACCACTGTTCCGCAGGTCAAATCATGTTTATTATGTTTGCACTTTAGCAGAATTGTCCACCAGATGCCCTTGTCTAGCCCTTTTGGACTGGCCCTGGCTTCTAAAATATCTGCTGTAACTACTTAAAGCAGTACTAAGCAACTTGTTTACCTTAATACATCCTTTTTGTAGTCCTTCTGAGGATAATACAAGTGTTAATGGGATGATTGGAGGGTCTTTCATCTCCCCCTGGTGTCTCTGGCCAGAAAACCATGCTTGCAACTTGACTGCCACCGGGTTGTAGCAACCAATACACACTAATAGAATCACGAAGAAGAAGCTAACAGGCTAACGGGCAAAGCTAACTGCGGGCTAGCGCCACTTTAAACAGTATTTACAGCCAAGTTTGAGTGAAAACAGTTATTTCCATTGTATAATTGGATGTACAACATCCCTCTTTCCCTTCGCCTTTTCTGTCAGCGTACTATTTACTCTCCAAGACATTTAATTAATGAATAAGTTAAAAATTCTTAACTTGCTACAACACCTGCAGTTGCGCTTATGGCCTCTAGGGGCAAGAGTTACTTAGTACTGCTTTAACTTAGTCTTCACAGTTTGTCTAAGCCAGTCTTTTACTATTATTACGGATAAGACAAAGATACCCCGGCCACATTATCAAGTATAACTGGTTACATTGCTTAGTGGGATATTTGTGTTTTGACTCCGTGTGGAGCTTAAGCAGACCGGACAGCTTGTGTTTTCCACTACAAACAGTGGAGGAAACAAAGGGCTGCGCGGCTCACATGAGAGGCTGTGTGCTGGATCCAGAGTGCTGCTGTGTTGATTATCTGTGTTTAAGCAGACAGAAGGGCCCTCATTAATTTATTACCATTCAAAAGAACCCACCATCTTCCCTGGTTCCAATTAGGGAGCTCCGGATGCTGAGAGAAAGTCTTCAGCTATAAACACTTCCGCTTGAATAGCACTAATTACCAATAGGAGCTGCCACTGAGAGCATCTATTGCTTTTCTCTTTGAGTTAAAATCCAGTGCGCGGGCAGGCCATTTGTCCGCACAGTACCAAAACAATCTGCCAAAAGTAGGCATCTATTACACACCAAAACCATGTCTCAGAATGGTTAGGACGGACATGATTTACAGCCGCCATTAAAGTAGTAGAGATCAAGACAAAGTGACTAGAGGAGCTTTACATTTACCTAAGACGGTCGTTGAATGTGCAGTCAAACTTCTTTGACTGCAGTTGACATTATTATTATACAAATTGCAATCTTGTGTAGGATGAGTTAACTTTACATATATTGTGATAATCTTTATGTTGTCGATTAAATGTTTTGCTACATTCTACACATGTTTGCTCCTGTGTCTGTGAGCAGAGAGCACCAACTTGAATACACAATCTCTCTCTTATCTACACTCCACAATGTGTTTGGCGTCCGGTTTCTGTTCGCCCTGAGATATCAGCTCCTGCATCTGTGCTGACATTTGGAGAAATGGGCCGGTGCCAGGGCAGAGGCTGCGGTGTGTGATCTATAGTCGATAAGCACATGTGACAAAAGCGCCGGGTTCTTGTGCTGGTCTCTTGGTATTCGCTTTTGTAATATTCTCCCGATTCTTCTCTCACATTGCTTTAGTTGTACGCTGCAGGAATCCTTTGAAGGTGTTATGGTCAGAGTTGGCCTTTGTGTGGAAAAAATGACTGTCTGGGATGGGTTGGGTCGTGAGGTCCTGTGGGGGGAAGGGTGCTGGTTTCTGGGATGGATGGGTGACATTCAGACCCTTGTGCGAAGCGAGTGGCACTGCACAGGTCAGAGAGCGCCCCCTGCTGTGTGCCAGATAAGAGTGCTCCGACATGAGTGTGATGAGAAGTGTGACAAGCCCCTGACCCTGACCATCCACCAGAGTGATAAGAACCTCCATGAAATGTGAAATCCCACCCAACATCACACACATGAAGAACATTTGTCACACCATTAAATACAGCTCTGGAGAAGTGCCGTTTATTGTTGAATCTGAGTCTGAGAGCTGTCCAGGCCAGTGTCTTGTCTTTGCACTTATCACCGAGCTGTCAGAAATGTTTTAGTTTTTTTTTTCTCAAAAAATTAATGTCTAGGTGGTCCAGTGGGTTAGTGTTTAGTTCAGTGGGTTAGTGTTTAGCACCCTATAGGCATCTCTTTGTGGAGTGTTTGGTTCTCCTCTTGTCTCGGTACGGGTTTCCACAGGGTGTTGCTGAACTGCAACCATTCGCCGTTCCTGACAGGTTGCCCCTGTGGCACTGAGAGATGGGTCAAACATATACGATCATATCGTTAATATCATAGTCAAAATTGTATCTCAAAATATCCTCTTTTTGTCCACTTCTAGGCTAAATAACCCGTCACAAAAAAGGGTTCCATTTCGATTGGTTGAGCTTAATCATGTTGAATGTGTATATTTACTTGTAATGCAATTCAATTCAGCTTTAATGCAACCGTGTCTCTCTCTTTGCCCCATAGAGCCATAATATGTATCCATTCAACAGCCAGTCAGCAAATGCACAAAACCTACTCCATTGTTCACTCTCCGCGGCAGTGTTTATTCAGCGCAGGCTGTGGTCGCTTTTGTTGCGTCTGCTGTCTCTTTGACACACTGACACAGTTGCAAAGGCCTCGCTTTTAATGAGCTGCGTTCACAATGAGAGCATCACACTGGCTTTAGAAAATAAACTAAATCAAATCAATGCCTCATCAATGCCGGGTTTCTTTTGTTGATGCTCCTGTGTAAATGTAATTTAATTGGATTGAAAAATCTATTTAATCTATTTCAGGTCTTGAACGCTTCAGCGTTTGAGTAGTGCTGGGTTAATTGATTTGCAAACCTTATGGGATATTTATTTGGAGTGTTTTGGTAAACGCCAATGTCCACATGCAACCGAAGATCCTTTGTTAGCTTACAGTTTATAGTTTATGCCTATGTGTAGGCAAAAAGGGAGGGCGACCAGTCCTGTGACAAAAAGACCACCTGCTGCCATTTTAAAAAAACTAAATCAAACTAATAGTACTAAGTGCTCCACCATCCTAACTTTCTCACCCTTCACTATGTACTGTACAACCACAGTGTGTACTGTACACAATACTGTACAGCGACATCCTAAAAAGAGGAGGTGAACTCGAATCAGGGCCTAAATATTGCAGATAATCTTGTAAATACCCTTGCAGTAGTAAACATTCATTAGGGAGTATATGTGTGTTACACACCCGTGGGAGGTGGGAGGGTGAAAGGGGGAGATAGTAGAAGGAGTTTAGTATCCTAACTACCAAAAGATGGAGATGGAGATAGTGAAGGCGCAGCTAGCAGAGGATCACAGTAGGAAGTAAGAGAAAGTTGGTGTTTTCTCCCCCGTAGCTCAGCAGTCAGCCCCACACCTCCCACACTCCCCAGGCTGACGTCGGGTCACCTGCCACGTGCAGCTCATGCTCCAGAGTTTCTACTGTCACTACCTCTCATAACAACTGAATATTTAGATTTTAATTAAAAGAAAAACAGGTCAAATTGTATAAGTCTGAGTGGTCAGAGAAAAGGTTTTAACCAGCCAGTAATTTCAAATGAACAAATAGGTTTACGAAAGAAAGTCAGAACTTTACTTTGATACAGCACATGCAATATTGAAAACTTAAACTCTCTTAAAATTGTATTTTCTCTATCATTTTAATTACATTTTTTTTATCCAGTGGGGACAGTGCATGTTGAACATCTGCAAACAATTACAGAGTAAATATGCCAGATTTTAGCATAACTATCACTTTCCATCTGTTGCCTCAGACAGGTGATGGGAAGAGCAGAGCACGAGAAAAAATATACAAATAACAATGACAGAATAATGAATAATATAAGGGCAAAATCTAAAAGTGCTCACTTAGTTTTTTGTTAAAATAATTTCATATTGTACCAAATTATTACATTTGACATTATACTTTAGTTTAACATTTAGCAAGCCACTTTTCAGTAATTTAGGTGTAAAATTCGTGTTTTTGAGAGTTGAGGCGGTTACAAGGTCAATAGCTAATTAATGGCGCCTTTGGACTCTGGATCCTCCAAACAAAAATGACTGGCAAAATAGTATATTATCATACACTCGGATTTGAAGTGCGTAATTGCACCCAGTGACTCTTCACAAGTGTGTCTTTGGCCGACTCGGTGCAAGTGCATGCGATGTGTGTAAGGATGACCCCCTCTGTCAGCCCGCCTGTCCTGTGGATTGTGAGAGCAGTGCAGTCTGGGTAATGTCCCGGGAGTGCCAAATGCCGGTCCATTAGTGTCAGCGGCACGTCACCACCCTAAAGTGTCATCGGTCGTGCCATTTTGTCCGCAACACTTGTCCAATGTGAAGTGAGCAGGGTTTCTATCATCGCACAACGCTCAACTCCAAGCAGCATACAGGAAATATCAAAGCTATAGAAAAGGCAGCCAGTAGAGTATGTCTGATTTACATTCAGCGTAGGCAGCCACATAAAAGGGCAAGAAAATAGCTCGGGATTACCAAATTTCTGGGGAGACGAGACATGCGAATAGAACTTGATTTGCTTTTTCCTTGCAGCTGTCAGTGCCTAAGGGAGGCTAATCAATAAAGGGATGTCTGTTTTTAGACAGTGCATTTGGGCAGAATTAATCAATAGTAGAATATGTTTTAAAGCACCAAGGGAGTTGCGTGACGGGGTCAGCTACATCCTTTTACCTGCGGGCTGCTATTCATCAGGGGACTGGCAATTGTGCTTGGAAGCTTATATGCAGTCCACAGGGGGAGGTTATGCAAGTATATGTGGATGTTGTTTGCACACCGAGCCATCATATCAAGCTCTAGGGAAGGAAGGTTACATTTCAGGAAACACACAGAGGCTGAAAATATCCCGGTTGCTTGGGGGAAATGTATGTCTGCTATTTTTTTATTTTGTAAAGAATGAATTTGGCAGGCGCATTATTGAGGGGAGTTTCTGTATCCTCTGTTTCATGTCTTGGTCTGTGCAGGCGCTTACAGCATTGTGACTGCCCCAGGTGTGCAGCATATACAGCAGATACTAGAGCCAAAATAGATATCATGGCCACAAGCCGAAGTTGTCATTGAGAGGGACGGTATATTAAAAACTTAATATTTATGTCTTTGAAAAATATGAAATATAACAAGTAATGTAAAATATAGAGCAAACATTTGTAGAAAATTCTTTTTTCCTTTACTGTTGTGTGTGAGACCAAGTATTCATACAGAAAGAAAATAGCCCAGTGTCTCTGTCAGCCACTTAGGTACATTAGAGTAGCAGGTGGGATCAACGAAAATAGCGACACGAAATATTACCCAGGTTTTGTTCTGAGAATTATGTTTTTGGGCTTTCCAAAAGATTTGGAACAACATACTGGCACAGATGGAGTACAGAACATCCTGCTATTATTTATAATATGTGTTTTGATCACCTGCCTATCAAGCTCACACGATTCACTTCTTCAGACATTTGAGCCGTGTGTCTGGGTAAGCACGTCAACACTCCGCATTTGCATCACAGCCAAAATACCAATGTACTTTTTTTCATCTTGACTCTCATTGAACAAATTAAAGGTCCTACGTTTTCCAAACACTTTTGATAGCAACAAGTCAATGTTGTTTCTAAAATACTCGCGCGTACGTCTCGATTCCATTAATCAGCTTTATTCACATTTACAATTTGGCCCAGCGCATAAGCCACATGCTCCCGGCTGCCTCTCCCTCGGCTCCTCTACTCTCTTCTTCTCGTGTCCTCGCGCTGGCAGAAAATGAAATGTGTGAAACAAAGTGAGGGGACGCCAGAGTACCAGATGTGAGCTTGCTTTGACAGGTTGCCCCTTAGCATTTGTCATAACCAACTTCTACACAGCAACTTGTCTGTGTGTTTTGAACCCAAATGTGTTCATTTCCCCCCACACAATATGGTTTGTATTTTATTAGATTCACTAATTGCCTTCCCCTACAGCCAGTCCTGCTTGCTTCCAGTCCGAGAATTGTGGTCCAAATTGCAATGGAACAGACGCTTCGCTCCCAAACAGTTGCGCCGATCTAATTATAAAACACTAGGTAAATGTTGAGCAGATGCCCTCGGCCCCCTCTCTGTCTGCCATCGAGAGAAGCATTTGCTCTCGTTCTGGTGTTACAGTGGATCCACATGGAGAGGCTGTCTTCGCCAAGTGCCTGCCGTGATATAAATGACCCCAATCGCTTGCCAACCCTGTGGACTGTGTTTGTACAGCAGACTAAAGGGTGTTCTCTTTAGCTCTCAAGCACTGTGTCTGTCTGCTGTGGTCAGGCCTTTCTTTGGACTATAGGCTGCCGTGGGTGTAGTGGGAAGTAGTAATAGCCTTTGCATTTGGCCGCTCTTTGCCACAATTATACATCTGCTCATGCCAGACGGAGAGAGGAAACTACAGCAAACAGACAGCGGGGGGTGAAGGAGGAACTGCAGGTTAATGTTGCAACCTTTGAAC
This sequence comes from Proterorhinus semilunaris, assembly GCA_021464625.1. Taxonomy (NCBI): domain Eukaryota; kingdom Metazoa; phylum Chordata; class Actinopteri; order Gobiiformes; family Gobiidae; genus Proterorhinus; species Proterorhinus semilunaris. Next base: position 20,233,235 of record CM038356.1, on the reverse strand, counting down.
CATTCAGCCAATAACTGTGGGGTGCAACATTTCCGTTGACATATAGACGTGAAAACAGGAAGCGACCTCCCTCTCTCTTTGTGCAGCTGAGTTTTTTGCCTTTTTCTGCGAACTGCATTTGTGGTTTCTGTGTTCCACATTGTTTTTCTGGATACCTTTGTACGTCTTTGCCGTGTTTTTGTGGAGGTTTGGTGGATTTGTTTACTTTGAGGGTCTAAAATGGTCCTGAAGAAAGCAGCTTTTTAAAGGTAAACAAAATGCTAGTGTATCAGCTAAACCCATTTGAGACCTACACATTTCTTCTTCTGAGACACTGAAGAGGCACTAAGAGCCCCCACACCTGCAGCACAGTCGAGGTGTCACAAGAGGAGCTACAGGAAACAAAAAAGGACAAACGAGAGATGGTGAAAGACTGTTGTGTAGCGCAGGGAGGAATAGGAAGGAGGAGGTGGAGCTGACCAGTGCAGGACACCACGCTTTGAAACAGGGACAAACCCAGGAGGCGCTGCACCATCTCAGAGGATCAGAGGAGACAGCGAGAGAGGACAGAGGTTTCTTCCGAGTGCTACAGTTTCCCCGACCCCCAAGGTCATGCGGGTCAGGTTGACACACAGGCGCAGCGCGGCTCGGCCGCAGCCGCTCAGGACTAACACCTGAACACTATTTCGAAAAAGCTAATTGTGGGCTAAAAGTTATAGTTTGCAAATGAGAGCTTGAGCAAGGTAGTTGCCAAGGCTGGTGCGATTTATACTCTGGAGCGACTTGTATATGTTTTTCTTCTTCATTGTGTATTTTTTGGCTGGTGCGACTTGTACTCCAGAGCGACTTATTGTCCAGAAAATATGGTACACAAAATCTCGGCAGCAAAGGCATTTATAATCTGCCGCCACAGCGTTTGACTGAGGAGTGATTGAATAATAAGCTTATGACTATCAAATGACTGCTTGATATCTAAAATGATAGTAGAATCACTTGCATTGCGACAAAACATCTGGAATATAGATGGTAATGTTTATTTAATCGCTTATTTAAAAGGTTTTTAAAGGTTAAATGTGAGTACACCATCCAAGTTTTTCCTTCTTTTTCCATGGTTTTCTGACGATTAACTGTGTGGCTCATGCTCCTGACCTGGTTCAGACCTGTCTATGTGCCAGAGTACATTACAATACTTATACACATCCTATCAATGGCTATTTGGATTAGAAACATGGTTGCGCCACATCTTGCCTTGCTATTAGGGCAGCACGGTAGCACAGCGGTCAGCGCTCGTGCTTCACAGCTAGAAGGTCTGATTCCCACCTGGACGAGGCCTTTCTGTGTGGAGTTTGCATGTTCTCCCCGTGTCTGCGTTTTCCTCCAGGTACCCCGATTTCCCCTACCACTCAAAACATGTACAATAGGCCAGGATGAAGGAGAGTGTGTTTGAGAGTGCGAATGGGGGACAACAGATGGAAATTAGCCTAAGGCTACAATCTGATGTGGCTTGTTTACATGCATGAGACCCATATGTTCATTAACATGCACTGTCCCGACCAAATAAATACAATTTAAAAATCTTGCGCACACATAGTATTTAAACAACACAATAATAAAATGTATATCTTTTATCTCGTCGAAGCGTAAATCCGCCCCTAAATGAACGCGCGAGCGAGGCTGATGGCTGTTGCCGTCCCCTCGAGTCTCTCAGGAATGAGGACAAATGAGCAGAGCACAGTGTGAACAATCCTTTATTAGAGCCATTATCCACAGACGCCGTGGTCTTATGAAGCATCGAGGCAGCTCTGTTGTCCCATTACTGTAATACTGATGGTTCTCAGTGCAATTACATGCAGGTCAAGAAATATTGGGTTTATTTTGTTTTTGTTTACTTATTCATATTTATTTATTTATTCATTTGAAAGGGAGCAAACAATAATAAACATGATGAAACAATGTTGTAATTGTCTTGACAGAAAACGCACGAATATTACACTAATACAAGAATCCCACTCCTTTCAGAACATGTTTGTAGCCATCTAACTGACAGGATTAGCAAGTTTTACACATAATAGGACCCCGTGCAGACCGCTTATTTTCTTTTATAGGAAATAGTATTGTCTCATAATGTAGTTTCTGTAACAGCGACTACTGTGAATGAATCATGACACACAACTTTGTAGAAACTATCGCCACACGCATACTATCACCAAATCACCCACTCCGCCATCAGCTGCTGTATAATATTAACACAAGAGTCAAAATATTTATGACGTGCCAAAGAAACCCTCTGGTGCGTGTCCACAAGCTCCATATGCTTAACAACAACTATATTTGGACCGACTTCCAAACCTGGCAGAATCATTAGTCAAGACGATGGCTGTGTCTATTTTTGTTCATCTTTGCGCTCAGACAACACCAGAGCCAGCTGTTCCTAATCAAGATGAGTTTGTTGCTTGTTTTGTGAATACATAAAAATGCCAGGTGGATTTTTTTTTTTTTTTTTTTTTTTTTTCCATTAATGTAGCCTCCATCAAGAGCAAGAGTAATGTTACAGCTCATTTACTGCGCACAGCTTCAGGTCACACAGAGCTGTTTTGACAGATGTTTCATTACCTTTAAAATAAACTGTCACTAAACTGTCACTACCAGAGAAGACACATAATGTGCCTCGAGACATCATCCTGGGTCTTCAGGTTGTAGCTGTTGTTTCTCCACTCGGCTATAAACTTGTAATGATGTTTAATTCAACCATAACTGCAATTATTTATATATATATATATATATATATATATATAAAAAAAAAATCTATTTAGTTACCCTATTTCCCAGACTATAAGTCGCTCCGGAGTATGTAAGTCGCACCAGTCAAAAAATGCATAATGAAGAGGGAAAAACATATAGAAGTCAAGTTGAACCAGACTTGGCATGGAGGCGCAACTGCACCGTTTTACAAGCCTCTCCCGGCAGCACGTTGTTCAAGCTCTCATTTGCGAACTCGTTCCTCTAGCTGTGGCCATCTAGCTTTTAGCCCACGATTAGCTTTTTTTCACCAGTTCCTCACAAGTTTCTCGCTCACTCCAAACTTTCTTTCTGTTGCTCGGTAACCGTTTTTTTTTTTTTTTTTTAATCTTCAGTGGTACAGAAGTAGCAGATACCGGTAGACAAGCCTAGAGCATCCTCTAGCGACTGTCAGTGTGAAAATAGCAAACACGTGAAATTATATTGACGTATAAGTCGCACCTGAGTGTAAGACGCACCCCCAGCCAAACTCTGAAAAAAAGTGTGACTTATAGTCCGGAAAATACGGTATTCATTTTCAAAATCTTCAATTTCAAAAGTGGCTAAAACAGAAAATGACAAATAGAGGACAGCAATATGGACATTTTATATTTGCTAATGCGCCTGCCTGCCCCTTGATTTTTAGATTACTGGTTATTGTTCTCTCTCATAAACCAAAGACTTGAAGAGGTGAATTGAATCTGGACTTGCCATTAAAAGTGGGGCTGAATGGCTGGATGTGCATCAGCCGTCTAGAGCCACCAATGAAATAACATTTGTAGAGTCTCTTATGATTTAAGAGAGAAATGTGTAGCACAACATCCTCATGCAATCAATGAGATATTTACCCATAAAGCCATTCCCCTTGAATATCTACTCCACATACTTCTCTGAGCCCCCAGTCTGGCAGATACAGGTAGTCTGATCAAGTAGCTCATGTGCTGTGTGTCTTCCCATTCATCCAGCTGTGCAATCAGGTCTCAGTAGGAAGCTCGGAATTGCATCCAATTTCCTCTCACTTCCCATTTGTTTATCGGCGGAGGGACCAAACGTGAAGTGTGTCTCGAGTGGTTCCAGGGCAGACCGTAGACTCTCCCTAACCCCTCAGACTGTGTGTCGAAGTGCTCAGCGGGACCCTGAAGCGGATTGATTGCACTGGTGATCAGTCTTAGGAGATAATGTCCCGCCTTTAATCATGCATTGTGCGCCTGCTCCGTACAAGGATAAGATTATCATCAGCAGCTTCATCACTGTCTCATTGGAAATGCCGCTCCTAATTGGACCAACTCTGCTCCCTTAACTCCAGATGACTTCTGGGCTTATTTACCTCTGTGTCCTTTGGCTCAAACACTTTTACTTCACTGGTTTGTTGCAGAATAGTTAATCACATTTTCAAGTAAATGCTGAAATTAGAAGATAAATCTAATGGTAAAATGTTCACAATATATTCAGTAAAAAACATTTTCTGGTGTTGAGATAAAATGTTTAACTATTGCTTCATAAACCACTGTGTCTGGACCTCTAGGAGAAGTATGTCCACGTGCTTCCTCTCTCGCCAGCCCACTGCCATGTCAGTTGATGATTCCTTATTTGTTCTTGTGCCACTGACAATAGTGGCACAAGAAAGTTTGATTCCCTTTCCAACCAGATGCAAACTATCAATAAGCAAGACACCGCACATGTTGTCTGTGGCTCTCATGATGGTTTGCTGCAGACTGTGTGCCTTAGTTCTAACTTTGTAGTCCCACTTTATTGAACTTATGAGTTGAACTTGTTAATCAAAGTGAAATTTCGTAACTTGACAAGAGAGCAGATTTAGACAAATGATGAACCCGCATGACAAATTGAACAATACCAGTGTCTACAATATCTATAAGAGTCACGTTACACGTTCTCCTCTGTGCAATTTCTTTTTTAAATAACCCCACTTAAAATAGAAATGCTTATATATGAATATACTTGTATTTGTAAAACAGTTCAGTCCTAGTTTCTGCCTCAGGGGTTGTTGGCTGCCGGCTGACCATTATTACTGCTCTATGTGACTTCTTAAATGGCTCTTTAACAAATCAAAGATATGGTCGTATTTGCAGCATGCAGCGGTGATCCCTGTGGTGCTGACTGTAGCCGACTTCTCCGGAGTCAATAACCCTATATTTATTCACATGGCACCTGAGACGCCTGTGTTTTATAAGCGTGACACTTCATCAAATGTGTTATACCTTCGAGATATACCTCCCTCCTTGGAAACATTTCCACAGATAAATTAAGATTCAAAGATGAGTTGGTTGCACTGGAAGCTGCATTCGGAGTTCAGTGCACTGCGCCTGGGGGCAAGCATCAGTAATCCCCTTCTTTTGTTCCCTTTGACATTGGCAGAATTGACCAGACTTGCTTGGTGTTAGTCGACAAGGCATTTGTGGGCTCTCATGTCAAGCCCTTTCCGACGGAAAGGCATTTGTAAAAGAGAAATGTCTTTATTTGCCGCCGCAGGCAAGATACATACTGAATTCTGTGGGTACATTTCTATTTGGACTGCAGGATAAATCACAAATGTAACTTTATTGTGTTATCAGCAACTGCCACGTCTGCGTTACAAGCAATGCAACAATGTTATGGACTTTGGTTTTGACACACTTTCTTTGTTCATATTTCCTTCAAAACTCCAATTAACAACTGTTGTTCTGCATTAGCCACATATATATTCAGTCTTATTTCAGTTTGGATTTTACTTTTTACTTTGATCTAAATCAGTGTTTCTCAAATTGTGGTACATCCTGAGCTCTATTGTTTTACGTGGGCTGCTTTACATACTCTGCAGATCTTTGATTCTCTTTTGTGTTAGTTCCTCTGTTGAACTAAATCAGTCATTGTTTAGCCCTAGTTGATGCTTGATTCAGCACAGTTTTGACCCTGTTGTCCTACTATTGATATGGTTCTCAAATGTGTCACTCAGTGCGACACATTTGAGAACCGCTGATCTAAACCAACTTAAATGATTATTGACCCAATTTGCAGCACTAATATTTATCAATTTTTTCTTGTCCTCTACTTTACCCTGGTTAATGTCTAACAGGCAGCTCATTGGCTCTCTGCAGGGGTCCTGACTGACCTCTTAGAACATCTCAGTTTATTATTTACACTGTCAGAGCTCCACGTGGCACTGCCTGACCTCCACACTCAGTCCCCCACTAGACAGCAGCTGAGCAGCACACAAAGAGAGGGCAGCGGGTAAGGGACGAGAGTGTGGCACTTGAGGAGTCTTTGTTGTCAATAATGTGTGTGTGTGTGTGTGTGTGTGTGTGTGTGTGTGGGTGGGTGTGTGTGTGAGTGTGTATGAGTGGTGCATTATGTAAATAGTACTGATCTGCTGTTAATTGCATCTGCTGTTAGGATGAGGATCTTATAAGTGGAGAAAACAATTTAACGCCTCCCTGGATTATAATGAAGCCATATCTATGAATGGGGCAAGACAAAAAGTGGAAGAAAATCAGGAACAACATGGAAAACATGCACAGAAAAGACACTATAAGAGCGGAAACTGGAGCAATTAAAAAAGCCAAAGCAATATACACCATTGACTAGGGTTGTAACGGTTCAGCTATCTCACGGTCCGGTGCGGTTCATGGTGCAGGACCCACGGTTCGGTGCATCGCGGTGCAAGTGCGATATAAATGGCTAATAAAACAAATTTGAAATAAATTTCAAATTTATTTTCACTATTTTTAAATATTTTCACTATTAGGCAGTTTATGTAATTTCAGAAATACACTGAAAATGCTTTCTAATTTTTCAAAGCGGCTTTACAATAACATGTTCCCCTGGGCTCACAAAACTAAAAAAAAAAAAACACAGTGCTCTAAAGTTAAAAGCATTCTGCTTGTACTTTTTTGGAAACAAAGCTTTTGATGCGGATTATGACCAAGATTGGATCTTACGCATTTGTCTGCGCCACCATAGCAGTGCACTGGATCAATACTTTACAGCCTGCCCTGGCCATCAGCAGGAGAAACTTTTGCAAAGGCACGCGGGTTACATTTGTTTTTGGAAGATGTAACTCTGCCTGCAGCCTCCAGTTTGGTGGTAAGTGATGATGACACACATGCGCTCGGTTTACGTGCACGTACATGTGTCTGACACGCACCACGGAGCTTAAATATTAAGAAATTTTGACTAAATCTTGCACCGTCACTTTAGTACGGTTCATATCGTCAGAGTTCTGCACCGCGGTGCACCTTAGCACCGTGCATTGTTACACCCATACCAGTGCCATCAATGATTGGAGGCCTGTGTCTCTTAAATCTTGTGTGGGGAAATTACAGGAGAAGATTATTGTCAGGAATATTAAGCCAATTTTGTTGGCACGCTTACCTTCCCAAGGCCAGTACCAGAGCTGTATATCCCTGGGCAGTGGGTGTTGATAATGCACAATCTACAATGGTCAGGGTCCTTCTGGCCGATATGTCAAAAGCATTCGATTGGGATAATCCTCAATCAACTTGAAGCTATGCCCCAGAGGAGGGGTTATCTCTCCTTATTTGTTCCTCCACTGCATGTCCACTCATGACGCTCTTCATGTACACCTTGGACATAGGATACGCAGACGACATTGGGCTGTCAAGGGCAATTCCTCTCAATAAAGTTGAGAGAGACAAAACCATGGCCCTGGAGGCCCAACAGTTGTATAAATGGGCTAACGAAAACAAAACAATCTATTTACCATCTACACCACTCTAGTGCTTGGAGTATGGTAGAGTCTTCTCAGTCTGGTGCAAAAAAGGTCAGGTTGCATTGCTGGAGAGGGTGCAACAGAGGGCTTTGAAGACCATCTCTAGAGGAGGAACCACACCAAGTTACTCACACTGCAGAGCAGGAGAGAGAAGGCTGCTGCGAAGTTGGTCAGAGAGGTGGGCCACAGTGACATCCACTGCACCAATTGTTGCCTAAAACCAGAGTTCACAAAGACTTTTGTGCAGCAGTAATAAAATTTCTGATATATCACATTGGATGGACAATATGTACTGCCAACAGCAGTCTGGGTGTACAATCAGGATCTTTATATTATGAATTATGTTTTATTTACTAAATGTTTTATTGAAAGTTCTTGTTGAAACTCAGTCTTTGACAGTAAGCATGTACTGTATTAATTAAATAAACCTTCAATCTGACATAGGGCTGCTATACCCACAAACAGATGTTGCCTACATCAGCTGACCATAACAAATACTTTTGCAATTTTAAAGGCACACATGAGTGCCAATACCAGTTTTGTAGCAGTTTTGATCAGCAGTTCCATGATTTCCACATTAAAGTTACTGTGTTGCATTTGTATGCGAATCTACGTTACTCATGTGTTTTCTCTGTAAAGTCGTTAGTGCTCCCACTTTATCAGTGACTCAGGGTCAATTTCATCTTATGCCCCACTCCCAAGCCTGGAAAAATGGAGAGCATCTGGTGTCAAACATATGCCAAATGAATAAGCACATCATGGCAACCAAGGAGGCAGATGACTTGCTATGGCTATACAAGAAGGGCCAAGCCAAGGAAAGAATTTGGCACCATTTCCATTCGTACGCCATATGTTCTCACGAGGGGTTTCCCTGTTGTGGGTCAGAATTCAAATGTGGGTCACATGGAGGTCAGATGAAGTTCAGCTGTTTGAAAACCATTGATAGAGTGCATAGACAACTTAATCCCCGTGTGAGTGAACAGTGTTAGAGGTAATGTAGTACACTAGTGCACTATAGCATGAGATTGGCTCAAGAAATAACGCTGCATCGCCATTATTACTACAACATACGACAACGTGGCTATGTTAACAGGCAAGCCTATTATGGTCCATTACTACCCAAAGCATCTGCATCACCTCACTTTTGCACATATACCAAAAGCCATTTACTCTCTGCCATTATTGGGGAAATAAGTACCTGCAAAGTGCACCGAATGGACACTTTGGGGTTATTTGTTGCCTTCTTTTGCGCATTAAAACTCCCTCAGATGACACTTTCATTCATCCTTCCTCTTTCCTGTCTGGTTCGGTAAGCCTGGCCTCATGATTCTCTGCAGTCAGCATATGGACGGCACCATTACTCCTTACAACATCCTTTCACACCACACTAGCCCATTCCGCTGATCTACGCGACACAAATACCGTCTTTACAGTCGGACCCCCTCCCGCATTCCCCCATACCAATTACCAGTTATCTCAGCGCGCGAGTTGCCTCATCTATTAGTTATTCATCCACCCAAGTGTGCCTTTTTACACTCATTTGATTTTCTCCCCCCATTTTACATTAAAACTCACACAAAGATGGGGAGATTTTAAAAGTTAAGCACAAAGATTAACGGTGCATCGCTAAATCTCTTTTGCAAATACACTCCGCTCGCGCCATTAACCTTGAACACGCTGATTAACTTTGCTCCGCTGTTCCCAAATGAGGAAACCTGTGAATAATTTCATAATCCACCCAAAATAAGATTTTGGAGTCATCTAATTTGCTGACGGGAACCAAATTAAATCGGACAGAATATACAATAGGATGTGGCTATTTCTAGTGCTCATTTTCTGGTCATCAAAGTGTTTGGTAGTTTTCTACTGGCTGGGTTTTACCATCTCAAAAATAGACCAGAGCACGGAAGAGCATGATGTTTTCTGACCTATACCTCTTTGCAAACATCTCTACACCTCTACAAACCTCTTACTGCTGGTACTCGATGATGTCATTATTTGTTATAGCCTTTAATCTGATCTCTATCCTCTCGTCCGCCCATGTCCCTTATAAAAGTTGCCCTTGTTCTGTTCACTCACAGCTCAGACTGGACACTGACTGTATAAAACCCAGACAGTGAGTTTTACCACTGATTGAAGGAGGGGATACGTCGAACGGGTCGGGCAATAAAGGGAGTATGATCAGTGCTGGTGGGACACGGGTGGGCTTCATCATGTGTGTTGTGAGCAGTAGTGAATAGAGGGGTTAAGACTGATGAGTCAAGACACAAAAGTTGGTGTCTGCTAAAAGGACATGTCAATTGGATGGCTTTTATCATCCGTCTTTCACTCAGTGCTGGAAGCTTTAACCATAGTTCATTTTAGCCGCATACATTCGGTTTTGTTTAGTTACTTTTAACAATTTCTAGAAATTCAGGCCTTGATGATTACTTTTTTATTTTGTTTTTAGTCACATTGCATTGACAAAAACAATGGCGAAATTAACACTGCATTCCATAAGTCATAAAAGTTTTACAAGAAACAGGCAATACAAGTAAAGCTGGCAATAAAGTCAACACTACCCATAAGATTGGTGCTGGTGAAAGAAAATTGGCAGAATTCATCATATAATGTGAGCAGTGGCATGTGGTAGCTTTAATGTGAGAGCTGGCCCAGGCCTGTGTTTTATGAGGCTGGAGGGGTTAACCCGGCAGCAGCCTGTACTGCTCCTGTCGACATGATGAGGAGATTGTCAGATTTCCCTAGTGCCCCTCTCTTGCCCTCTCTTAGTTTTATGTCATTGGAGCGTTGTAAGCCCGCCCCACACTGTCCACTGGTGATTTATGAAGTCATAAGGGCTGCGCCGTGGCGGACTTTGGACCAGTATTTTATCCTGACACTTATTATTGAAATGAGACATTTGGGTGTTAGGAGGAACTCAAGATGTTCTCATACACTGCCACGATGAGCTAGTCCTTTTAGATTTCATACCTCTTCCACCGTCCTCAGGGAATATTTAATTCCACTTCTCCAGCAAGTGTCTTCATCGTCACAATGGTTTGATTTATGAAATTGTAAATTGAATTCCTTGTGCTGAATAGAGGTAAAAATAACTGAATGCTGAAGCCACTCTGACAGCAGTCTCACTGTCTGTCTGTAATGTTCAGGTGGAAATCAACTGGTAGTAAAGTGGCTGGAGGCAGTGAGATCTGTGAGACATTCTAACAAATAATTAACAAGCTTATGTTGTGACTGTATAAAAAAAATATAAAAAGAAAAAGACTTGGAAAATGCAATAGATTTTTGTTTCATTATTCTGAAAATGTCTTTACCCTGTGTAAGGTTTACTTTATTGCTCCGTGAGAAATGTCTTCTCCACATTTGACACAGGCTTCAGGGCAACCTGTCCCGAGTGCCTGAGGCACAATTCTCCGGGTCTTAAACAAGGTACTTGTTCAGGATTACCTGTGAGAATAGCATGAGCACATGAAGAAAGTGGTGGTGGAGGGGCGTAACAACCTTCTTTGTAAAAGTACATTTTGGCTGGTGTATTTTAAGCATTGTAAAAAAAGATAGTGACTTTACTCGCACCAAAAGTATTCTTTTGTTTCCATTCTCTCACTGCCCCTCATGTCACACAGCCCAGCGGAGCCCCGAACTCTGCGGGGTCATGTTTGGTGCTTTTAAAAGCTTAGATGAAACAGGCATGTAATCAGCATCCGTAAACAGTGCCGTCCTGTGGCGATATGACCTGCATGTTCTTCCTCCATTTGCCTGAGGACACAAACCCATAGGCCCAAAACAGAGCAGCAGAAGATGTTCATGGATTGGGGAGTTGGCTTGGTTTACATATAATGATTAGTAAACACCTCTGTAAAATTTCAGCCACGGCTAAAGTTGAGAATTACCTTAAGCTGTTTAGCTTCTTACTCAGCTACAAAATGAGTGAAGCCATTCTGACAGCTTACTCAATAACGCCCCTAAGCCAAAAAAACATAAACATTTCATTAAGATTCAAAGTGTTACACTGGAGCCATGAAGCGATGTATGCAGTTAATTTGACGGCATAAAAAGCTAATGGACTATTAGAGCCTTCTGCCTGGGGCTGCCTTACTCCTGCATGAGAACTCCATCAATCACTTGTATCTGTAACTCCCTGTTGCCAGCATCTGCCAAGTGAGCCGGCTGAGGGATAATGCACATGAAAAGGCATTGACCGGAGCTGACATCAGACTGATGAACTGGCCACTCTTAGCTCATTCTGACACTACATTCTGCCCTGGGTCATTCTGGGATATTGATGGCAGCCACAAGACAGCACTGGAGGTAACGTGAGTCTTGTCAAGCTGCTGGGTGTTTACTCTGTACTACAAGTGTTTTTGTTTCAGTCAATCTTCTCTTTAATTCCCTTATTCAGTCTACTACGGGCCTCAAGGGGGCACCAACGTTGTATTTGCATTTTGAGACGTTCAGTTACATTACATCGTTTACTCTCACTCATTTACTTTGTCCATGTCAAGTCATGGACTGAGTCAGAGATACCACTGCACTGGTCAGTTATGACGGCAATACAAGCAAAAGTTGCAGGGTCAAGTTATCATGTTATGTTAAGTATTGGTTGTAGAAAGTGGAAGCACGAATCTGTTTCAATCTGTGGTACAAAAATAAACTCTATCTAGTGTATGTAGCAACAACCTTACATCAAAGGTATCCACATATTTTCCTCTAGGCAGCCTTTAGCACCACAAAATAGTTACCTTGTTACTCTTAGTTGCCCCGCGAGTACACAACTTCTGATTTTCTTCTATCAATAGCCGCCGCGCACTTAAAAAACCGGGAGCAAAAAAAGGAGGGTTGATCCCTTTCGATTCACTGCTAAGCTGCTTTTGTGCGTTAGTTTTGGAGGCAAGTCTGCTGGTGGTCTCAAGGGCTTAAACTCAAAACACACATCTCACTCCAGGCTACAACTGCTGCATATCCTTGTGTAAACACACGGAATATGAATCTCGGTCCAATTCCTACAGCCACGGTCTCTTTCCCTCCAAATTTCCCTTTTACCTGATCATTTCCTGGCCCGAGAGTAGAGCAAATCCACTTTATATGAATAATCATAGTGGTTTCCTGGAGTAGTGGGGTAATTCATGTTGACTGTTTGCATATGGAGCCACCCGAGCTGTGAAGCGCTCGCAAAATCTGTCGGCCACAAATTATTTAGCAGCAGTAGTGTTGATCAAGTCCATTACATGCAGTTCGGGATAAACTTGTTTGCATACTTACTGGCTTAGGATATATTGAAATGTGTAAAGATTCAGTTATTTGCAATGGCCTACTGCAGCATTATTACCATCCGTATATATTTTGCACATCACCCTTCCATAACATACTTCAAGACCCGTTATGCCGCATTAATAAATCTCCTCTTTGGTCTTCCTCAAGGCATAGCTGCGCAGCTTATTCTACCGCAACTTAAGTTAAAAGAGGCCAGGCTGATATGCTTTTGCAATTTATCTGATGTAACCGTTGCAGCACAATACATATCCTTGTCTTTTTAGAACCTGTAAAGGGGATTATACCGCCTACCCTTAAAGGTCCTCTACCTGTTTGGTTTGTTTACCCGCAAAACTATGGAATTTGTTATACCCATTTGCAGAACATTTTATTCACGGGCATTTTTGAAAATCAGAGATTTTGGCTTTCCGCGTTGTTTTAGCATTGTCTTGATAATAAAATTCAGCTCTTGACTGATGCAAGTTATGCAACATGCTAATAATCTATTCAATGTGAACAGTCAGGATACTGTGGCTGATCATTTTAAGGTCATAGTTTAAATTAGAAAAATTGGGTACCGAACTTTTAATTAACTTTTTGTTATTATTTTAATTTTCAATTGTATTTGAAGATAAAAAGCATCTACTGTTACCGCTACATGAACTAAAAGAAACAACAGGATACCAGTCATCTCTACTGCATACAGCTGCTGTGTCACTTAAGGACATTTGCCCATGGATGTAGACTTTCTGCTCTTACAGACTGCTTATTTTCAATAACATTTCGGTTTATATTGCGCGTCAAAGCTGTCCACCTGGTACCTCCATGAACAGGTGGAAAGGCAAAAAAAATAAAATCATTATCAAGACATTTCAAAACAATGCTGGAAGCACATCTTCTGTTGGGAGAATTTGGAAAGGTATTTAGAAAGCTGTAGCAATCCTTTACCATCTGTTAGATAGGACTTTGAGTTTAGTCAACCACAAAACAAAGAAGTGTGGCAGAGGATTGGGGTAGAAAGACACCGTCCAGGAAGTCCCTTGTGCTAGAGTTAAGGCTTCTTAATATTCTGCTGTTGATCGGTGGATTAATTGTTCCATCTGGCTGTCGTGGAAAACATTGTGCTGAAAAACTCCCAGATTTTTTTGTTCTGTTGTATTATTGTGGTTAAGAATTGGATGGAGGAGGAGTAGCGTGGATTGGACGGGCTGTACCAAAGGGATAGCTGGGAAATGCGGTCATTTTTCTCTTGTCATACACCATAGACCGCCTCATTTGTCTGCTCCAAGCCCTTTGTTTCCTGTTCCAAGATGGCTGCCCAAGTAGAAGCCTTGGGAATTGGGTCCTGAATTATTATTATTATAGTCGCCCATGTTTCTGTAATATTAAAACCTAATGTATGTGCGGTAGTATTTAATAACTGCTGACTGGACAGAAAGCTTTCAGAGGGGGATGGAGAGAGAGATGAGGGTATGGGAGGTACGGAGGAGGTGTATTTTTCCCGACAAATTGCCCCGCGGATACTCGGGAGGAGCGTTGACCCACTTTATGGAGCGCTCAGGTGATTAGTGCCGCACTGCTCTAAACAAAGGTCGCGTGAGGAGGCAGAGGAGCGGGCCACTACGACACGAGCCCAGGGACATGCGGGAAGTGGATGCCGATATAGCTGAGGAAATAAGTAGGGTTTGTAGGGCGTCAGTCTGTCCCAAGAGAGAGTGAGGGGAAGGGAAAGGAACAAAAACTGTACACGCGCAAACACTTTGTACTCCAGTGCAGTTAAAAGCATGGCTGTGATAATAATGAAATGTTTACTAGATAAAAACAGTGGGTTATAGGCCTTTATGTTTCTTTTGCTATTTGAAACAAGTGAACCTGGTCATTTGTATGGGATCACAAAGCTGACTTACTCAATTATGATCACAAAAACAGGCAAGAAAGGGTTCAAACTGTTTTTGTGTTGTTCTGCATGGATCCATATACACACTTTTTATATGCTTGCTTGCAATTCTTCTTTAGTCAAGTTTGTGGGTGGCTTTAGTTCTGCTTTTCTGTCGGGAGAGTGTTGCATTTGCAAGACTCTAAAAACTCACACTTATTTTGAATTTCTGCCCTTTGCTTTATATCTTCTTCTCCAGCTACCACTATTGAATACAAATCATTTACCCATTTACTCACTTTGTATTTGAACTCTTTGAAAGCAGTCGAGCAGTGTGCCCTCTATCAAACATATTTAAGTACAATAGTCAGTATAATTATCCAGCCCCCAGCTCCTTTTCTCTGTCCTCTTGTGCTTATCTAAATCATTATCTCAGATTTCAGCAACTGGACCAAAGCGTATTCTCTGAAGGATTCCACACTCAGGCTTTTCTCTTTCCAAAGAAATTACTGGCGCTAAATGAAGCAATGATTTTCTTTCCATGTGCCAACTGAATAGTGAGGAGGCTTTCCAATATGGGAGAAGTCCTAACCCTTCATTTTTAGGAGATGAGGGTGAAGATGGACCTGATAGAGGGTATTTAGGCTTTGATCTGGCATTCAGATAATGTTGCTTCAACGCATATGTTGCTCTGTGTCCAGAATTTGAAATATATCCTGAGAGCTTTTCACCTAGCACCTTGCATTTTAGTAAAGCAGCAATGTTTCCCATGCCCCGGAGATGTTTTGCTGGTAATAATCGGCCAGTTGGCTACAAGTCTGTTAGACTTTGGAACATCATGTTAAAATATATTGGATGGTATTTAGTTATATTTTTTTAATGAAAATCTGTAAGGAAAATGTATTTTAAGAAACCTTGATGGATTTGACAAATATCCAATCTCGATGATTCTCACCTCATAAAATATTTGAATCTCCAAGTACCTCCTGATCACAATCAAATCTGGACTAAATTGGAACTAAATTACATTTAAAATGTCTTTTGCTTCTAGTCTTGATATTCTTGTTATCAATGTTTATTTAATGTTTGTCCAGGTGAATGGGAAGGAGCTGTCCAAATCGAGCCACGATGAAGCGGTGGCGTCCTTTTGCAGTGCCCGGGATCCTGTCGTGGTGCAGGTCATCCGCAGGACCCCGAGCGGCCGCCCCCATGGCTCACCTCAGGAGATCCATGTGGTGGACGTGTGCACTCAGACCGACATCACCTTCGAACACATCATGGCTCTGGCCAAGCTGCGGCCCTCTACCCCCCCAGTGCCTGACGTCTGCCCCTTCCTCCTGTCTGACAGGTACCTACCACACTGCAGGATAATACATTGGTATTTAAAAATTATCCTTGAACTTAACGCTGCTTTTATTGAAAATCAGACTAATCATACTTTTGAAATGTGATTCTTATTTATTTATTTATTTATGAGAGAGAGCTCCTCAAGCCCACTGAACTAAACTGTGATGACCTGCTCTGCCATTCAGGAAGTCGTTGCATCATGATTGCTCAATAAAATACCAAAGCCGAGAATATGAAAGCCACACTGGTAAGACAAAACATTATGACATCCCAAGAGAATCACCTGCTTCACCTCTGATTCACACAGGATGTTCCCCAGGTACAAAGTCTTTGTCAACTGGCCAATGAACACCCACAGTGGTCATAATGTTATGATGATTAGTCCTCACTGTTGAATCCAAGTTGACCAAAAAAAAAAAAAAGCCAATTACAATCTTGAGATTAGATGGCAGTAACATTATAAATGATTAGATAGCTTGCATGGTGTCTCTGAGTTGATACCTAATTGCTAAATGTAATTGGATTCAAGGCAATGAAGCAGAAACAAGTCTTTTTGAAAGATTCGTATTACAACATTAGTTGTGCGTAAATTAATATTTTAAAATTCAGGCAGAAATAATTCTGACCAAAAAAATGTATTTGGATAAGTGAGCTGCTCGCTGTACTTTGTGTTCAGTGCCCGTCTTAAATAGCCTGGAAAAATCCAGACTCACTACTGTACCAGCGAGTGAGTCTGGTCACAGCTGCGCCGATTCCATTTCCCACAGCGGTACATACGCAAGCAAACAGGAAGCGAAGTAAACCAATCAGCAAAGGGCGGGCGTCTGCCGTTGATGCGGCGTTATTAACGGTTTTGGGTTAATATTCGAGCAGAATTATGAATCACGAAACTCACCTACTGTCAATGTGTTTTTGATCATTTACCGTCGATTGGAGACACGCTCTTTGTCTCTCCCGTGCGCCGTTCATAGATTGTTATTGAGGGACTTCCGCGTCCCGTGAGTGACACAAATAAACAAATCTGATTGCACGGGAATAATTTGGTTTTGTGACTTCCAGACTGATTCCCCGATGTATACAAAAATACAGAGGGGAATCATTCTGGTCTCACCAGGCTACATCTTAAAGGGACTGGACGCAAGTTGGTAATTTTTATACTCACTACTGCCACCTCAGGTCTTACGCGTAACTGCAGTCTCTATATTAAGCTTGTGATGATGGCAATTCGGACCCGAATTAACACCTTTTTGAGTGACAGTGCAGGATTTTAGAGGCAGTTGTTTTAACATTTTTAAACTCCGTATAGTCCCTTTAAGCATTGAACAATGGAGGAAAAAGATGCTCATTAATACTGTTTACTGTAAATGATTAGACACACTGGTTGACATTAATGAATAACAAAATAGGGATTTTTTTTTTACATGGAATAGAAAATAAAGAAAATACTAAACAATGTTATAAAGCAAAGTGATCGTGGGTAAAATTCCTTTGTTCCCTGTGGTCTTGGAGTCCTTCACTTCAGGTACTGGTACTGGTCTGCCCTCTCCATTTCTAAAGACATGCACGTGTTAGATGAGCTGGTGCCACAGCTGAATTTGACGTTAGGCTCTGTCACCGGTAATTCAAAACTGGGAAAGTGAAAGGAAATGAACTACATTAAAAATAGAAGAGAAGTTAATGCATTTTACAACTGCTTTGTGTCTTCAAAAATACTTCAAAGCCAGCACAGCAGTTACATTATCATATCCCAACTCTCTTCTGGGTGGTGCTATATTTCAAAAGGATATTCTTAAACTTTTCTTTAGGGGTTTTCCAGGAAAGATGTGTTGTAATTCCCTCTCCAACATTTTAGTTTATGTTATGCTTATCACAAAGGAGCACTAAAATGTGTGCCGCACGAAGTTTAGGAAAGAAATATCTAGGTTTCCTCTCCAGGGAACAAGACGGTGGAACAATGTGGAGTTTTATTACGGAAGTGAGCAGTGTTTTAATGCAATTAAACCAAACTTTGACAAACTCCTAAATTACTTTAATAGTCCCTGGTCTTCTTTCTTTAGGGGACTTGTTTAAATGGCTGTAATAGCAGTATCAGTCAATTCTCCATCTGGATTTTTATTGCTGCAAATTCCATTTCAAATATCATTGTTATTGTCACAAGATATGCCGTGCAATGTAACTATCCCCCCCACAGGTTTTCATCCACTAAATGAAGTTACGGAGCATGTTTTATTCCAAGTCGCAAAAGCTTTACAAGGTGATTATATCGAATGAGCTAATAAACAAGGCGATACATTGGCCACTAGAACATGCTACCGCTGCCTCAGGCCTCAGTGCAGTTGTAATCAATGCCTGCATCCATAAAACTCCCATATTATTTACTTGTCTTTGTCTGACAACCGGTGCAATTCAATAAACAACATTTGGGAGATGTAGCATGATGGCACTCAAGACGGAGTTATTGCAAAGGATAGAAGGAAAAATAAATGTTTTTATTCGGCTATTGTTGTGCAAATCAGCAGTAATGTCTTTTTTTTATAGTGACAGCTCTTGCATTTTCAATTGCTCGTGTTTATATTAGGTGGAACTTTAGCGTTCAAATTTGCTTTAGAAAAGAAATCCCTACACTAAACCTCTCTCTGCACTGCTACCAGCCTGTGTTCAGCTAAATCATGTGTTTTTACCTATACACAATTTGAATAAGCAAATTAAAGGTGCATTGTGCAACTATTTATGCAAAAAAAAAGTTGATATTTGTGAGAATTTGACCTTGTAGTGAGCCAGCGGCTGTATGAGTGGTCAGCACGGCGCCTTTACTTTCCTTCACAGTGGTCTCCAGGACGCTCCAGGATCAATTTGACCCTCTCACTACAAAACCTACAAAACAATTGATCCTGGAGCATTGTAGAGAACCCCTGTGATCAAAAGTAAAGGCGCCATGCTGACCACTCATACAGCCGCTGGGTCACTACAAGGTCAAATATGCACTAATATCACCTTTTTTCACATGAAAAGTTGCATAATGCTTCTTTAAATTAAATTATTATAAATTATACAGGTCAACGTTTACAGGAACTAACAGTAATTTAGATGTGCATACCAACAATACCAACAGTCTTTTGGGCAGCCTGACCTATTTTCTTTTACAAAACCTTCCATTTACCACATAAGGTAAATGTGGTAAATGCAGCGAAATTATAATTCTTTAGATGTTTTATTTATTTATTTATTTATTTTGAATTTTTTTTATCAGCCTCAGCGTCCAACTAGCTGAATGTCTCCCCCACCGTTCACCCTTTTGTTGTCCTGTCCAGTAAAGCCTACTGGCCAAAACCTCACTGGACAATCGCAGCTATATGTGAGAAATGCCGCACACTGTTTGCATCTGATTATTGTGCTTCTTCAGCGATGGCTAATACAGTACAAGTATGAATATAATCAGGAATGTTTATTTCTATGTTTTGCTTCTCTATCTGCCAAAGCCGAACCTGAAGCGCACAAATAATGAATCCACATGAACAATCTGGATGTAAATGAGTTGGACGCTGCATTTAACAGTTTAAACGCAAGTAAATCCTTCCTTTCGTTGTTTAAAAGTGTGAAAAAATCAGGTACCCTCACAGAGAAAACACACTCTAATAATTACTCAAATTTATAACATTGTGCTATTATGGCATAAAGTTGTTTGACTGAGCTGTCGGGCTTTGAGCTATTTTACAAAAGCCTCCCAGAAATCTTAACAATGTCCCATAGAGAGCCGAATTTCTTTGTCATCATCTTGTGGGGAATTCAAGTTGCTCATTTTGTCACACTGATTTCCTCTTTGCTGTGAGTGAAGTACAATAGTTGAACACTGTACCATGTGGGGGGTTTGCGCTGTCAAGTGCACGAAGTAAATAATATGTGGTTATTAACAAGGGGCTGTACTTTTATTGCACGCACTCAAGCAGAAGTGAAAGCCCTTGACAAATCCTTTATTCTGCACACAGCCAAGACAAAGGCGAGGAAATCTTGTCACTTAGAGGCACTGAAGTCTTTAAAAACAAGTAGGCGATGTTAACGCCCAGCTCCCCTCCCCTTTCTGTCTGTTTGTCTGGCAGCTGCCATTCACTGCACACTGTGGACCAGGAGTACTACGAGGGGACAGCCTACCTCTCCCCGGAGGCAGTGGACGCAGACAGGCCTGAGGAGTTTGAGTATGAGGTATGTATAATCTGTAATATATTGGATATTTCATGCATAATTGTGACTTAAAATTATTTTGATTGCCTCCGCATGGAAATTTCAAGATAAATTGACTTTTTACGTTATAAAATGCAGGAGGCCAGAGCATCGTATTTTATGCCGAAACGGCGTCAGTGAACGGAAAGAAATCTGTGTGAATGCAGTGAAGAACTACTCATGTATGCTTTTGAGGGAATGTGGTTAAAAGCCCAAAGTCACTTTTGCATTATATGTTTAAAATTCATGTTATAATTAAATTAGGAATTCATAATTTGTTATGCACTGGCATATCACGCTCCCACACAGTTGAATGATTGTCTCTCTTGAAAAATATGTGGTTATAAATGATATCACTATCTTTGTGCCATTGGGAGAAATAAGATGATTAACTTCATAACCCTCGCCTTAACCCAGCACATTTTCTCCAGTTTGGCTTTACCCAAATTTAAAAGCAAAATAGTGGCAAAAGAGCGACAAAAACACAGTAAATAAACAAGCAACAAAAAAGTGATATAAAAAAGTGATGAAGAAAGCACACAAAAAAGAGCCACAAAAAAGTTACAGCAAAAACAAGACTAAAAAGCACCAAAAAGCAAGGAACAAAAGTGATGAAGAAAGCAACAAAAAATGACAAAAACGCAACAACAAAAAATACCTAAACCAGACAAAAAAAAAGAGACGAAAACGCTTCTAAAAGTCAGGATCAGTTTTGTAGGTCTTAGCTTTCAAATTTACGTTACTCTGGCCTATAGGCTGTGAGCTCCAGTCGAGAAGCTTCTAGATTTGGGTAAAACTGAACTGGAGAAAATGCGCTCGGTTAAGGCGGGAGGTAGGAGGTTATAGTATAAAGTATCTTTATTGGAGTTTCCATTATTGAGATCTAATAAGTTGTAGCCACATAGCCTACAATAGAAATAAAAATAAAATCACGTGTCGAACTGAATATTGGACTTCACTGTTTTCCACTAAGGTATCTTATATACTGCCTTTATTGCGACCAGAAGAAGCTTTTAAAAACTCAGGGTTTGGACTGAAATATTCCTTTTTCCTTTTTTCCGAGCACCACCTGTTTCCACCAGTACATTAGACTGTAAATGGTGCACCTGGTAATACAAGCGCCACATGCTGAAATCCAAATGTCTTTTCTCCAAATCGTGTCCCTCTCTCGCTCTCAATCCCCCCCCCTTCTCCCTCCATATTTAATGATGCCTAACATTTAGCAGCAGCACACAAACTGTAATTGACTCTCCCAGCTCATCTCAGGGGGACAGTTTTGACAGATGATCGGTCGCACTGCAGACATCTTGACAAGTCTCTGGGTAATACTCATAATGCCATCATGTTTTCCTTGGCTATTTTTGTGGGACACATAACCACATTGGTGCCAGAGATTCGCTAATTGATTCAACAACTCAGGAAAAAGAAAAAGTTGCCATGTTGCGGTGAGGTGAGGTGCTGTAACACATTTCTTGCATTGTGACTGAGCATTGAAGGTGTGACTGCAGCTGTAGTTGCCGCTTGTTGATCCCCGACACATCCACATATAGGCAGACACATTCGTACGTTCACCTGTGCGATGGAAGAAAAAAAAGTAACCTATCTTGCTCTGTAGCATTGTGTTGAAGTTGAACACAGTTTGTTTTGTGAAAATGAACAAAGAATATGGATTAAAAAAATAGGCTTACACCATCAATCCAAAGTATGTGAAGTAGACTAATCTTCCAGCCAGGTACCCCAACCATGAACCTTACTCAAAATCTGGACATCTGGGGGTCTCAGGGCACTGCTCATGGCCGTGTGCCACAGCAGCATTGAACGATGGGTCAAATATAGAGGACAGATTTCCCTGCAAGGACAACCTTAATATAATTTAATTCCTGTTGGTGTCAATGGGTCTCAAGATAAACCTTTATATATGCTTATAAAATCCGGTATTTAGTGTTGCTTCATTTTCCACACCACTTTGCTTCTGCCAACTTTGCACAGTACAATATATTAGACTTTATAGCATTTGTGGTGTTCAGCCATTTAGCTCACGCTCCTCTTATTTGTTTCAGTTGGATTTGCGCTCAGTAATTCCTCCTGCTGTGAAAAGCTGTTTCCTTAAGAGATTTGTGCAGCCTCAGTGTCAGATCTGAACAAATATAATATATGAAAGCTATTAACAAATCCTATTATGCTTTGTAACCGCCAACATCCTTTATTTCATGCTCTGTGAGTTAGTCTGTGCACTAATGCAACCCCACTTACTGTATGTCAGCTCAGAGCGCTGCCTGGGGAGAGACGGCAACCTCTTACAAGCAGCTTTTAACCTGGAGACATGAAATGGAGAAATGCATTTCTCTGCATTACTTGTATGAAAAAGCTGCACACACTGGGAGTTGAGTTGAAATCTAATCCTCGTCCAATGGTGGAGCCTTGTTATTTTAGAGTAATCAGCATTTGTCCCCGTCATTGTCCTAACAGGCCTTTAATTGTCCTCACTAGTGTCCACATAAATGTATTATCACACAATGTTATAGCACTGTAAAAGTGAGTGTTGTTCTGATGCGATTTCATCCAATCCGATCTAATACCAGTACCTGTGTTCAGAGTAGCTGAAGAGTAAAGACGGTGAGGCCAGTTATGCCAATTCTAAGACATGACATGACTTATATTTTTCAAAATAAGCGATCCTTAATCCTGCCGAAGTTGTTCTTCTAGTCTAACAACTCGTGGCATTAAATCTGTGAAATAGATTGGGTTAGCTACTCACTGATACTGATGCCGGAAAGATCTGTGATATGTGATTTGTTGGTTTGCTCTGTAAAATAATGGATAATAGAATGGTGTAGCGGAGACTCTAAACATTGAGACTATTTTATCATGTGATGATTTTTTTTTTCTACCTAGCTTTTCCATACACCCTTGTTGCTGTTTTAAACATTTAGCACCTTTTAATTAGTTCATTAATCCAGAGCAAGCTAATCTGCAAGTACCATTAGTTTGATATATTTTACCCGTTTTTCCGTATTTCAAGGTTTAACCGCATTTTTGAGTCATCATCTTCTCGACCGGTTTGTAATTAAAACTCCCCACTTTACCATGATTAGCCAGTGTTTACGACCATTATGATTCATAACACTGTCTGGTCAGGGCTACAGGGATTGTGACTGTGTAAATATGCATAGCTTTTTCAGTGGCCACAAACAGAGCATGTGAAACTTAAAGGTTGTGGGACAGGCTTACTGTATTGACGATATAAAAATCACATTAAAAGGAGCAAGAGGAATGGCAAAAGAAAAGAGTGAGTTGTGTATTTTGCCTTGAGGCTCGGAAGAATTCTGAATCATCATCATTTCAGTAGTACACAGAAAGGACCTCAATAACACAGCAAGGACATTTATAATCTACCGGTTTAATAGCAAACCTTTTGCTGTGAGGCAGTGTTGCTAATCCCTGCACCTTGTTCTCTCGCAGGTGCTTTCCATTGCCTTCCGTTGCTATTGTTCACATGATGTGCTGTTAGTCATTTAAAAGAGACACTACAGTTACAAATGAACGTGGGTTGAACACATTCACAATTGTCACTATATCTGAAAGTGCCATTCCCAATTTGAAAGCTAAGAAAGTAAACAGAAAATGTTGCATCACAAATGTTCTTTCTGTAGTTATGAATCAGCATTACGATTGTTGTCAGTGAAACCAATATTTGATTTCATTTCACAGGTAGACCATGTTTATAAAATGTTTACTAAAAACCTCACTTATACCATACTTTTAGCTAAAATACAGTTACTATGTCCTGAATGTGACGAATATTACTCACATAAAGAACCCAACAAATATGAATATTTTCCACTCAGTTGGCACCGTATTCCTTTACTCTACACCTAATGTCACAAGTAACCATTTCTGTCTAGTAGCTCTGGTTAGTTGCATTTTCCTGCTAACATACCATCCGCCGTCCAGTGCATTTGCAGCACCTTTTTCAATTACCGGTAATCAAAGGCTCGATTATGATGACAGCATCTACAGTAGTGTGCCGTAATGGTAGGCGGCCATCTCTCCCCTAAATACTATGGCAGTCATTAATTGCCTCTCAGCTCTCATCCACACGGCACACCACAATCGGGCGCCTCTTTTTGTGCAAGGCTTGAAAGCTTCAGAAAGAGAAAAGTCTCTAAACAGGCGGAGATGGATAATGGATTTCGGACAGACTTTTCTTTACTGTGGAGTGTGAGTGGGTGTTTTAGTATCAAAAGAAAGTAAAAAAACATCTGGGGAGAGAAAAGTTGTACGTGTGCCTGCGCATTGGCAAAACACACAAAATGGTTTTCATCCAGCACACAGTAATGGTAGCAATCCGTTCTCTCTGATCATGTTGCCACAGGTCTTGGGCACTAAATCCAAGCATTAATTAGTTAGAAGTAACTTTAGGCTTGTGTTTTCTCACCGGGATCGTAGATATGGAAGCTCCCCGCACCTTATAATTAATCAATGTGGTTATTTTTAGATGATGTCTCAAAGATGTTTCCCACTGTTAACATCCAAACAACTTAGCATGCAAGATGAGCAGTTTCTCTGTTGAAGCAGTTACGTCCTTGACTGCCTTGTTGCATCATTAAACCCGAAGTCATGACACTAAAAACAACTACCTACAAAGGCACGAATGGCTCATTAGTAGGATGGTTAAAACTTGTAAAGGCATAAGACAGGGGTCTCCAAATAGGTTTACCCCATGAGCTGCTCACCACTTTATACATGCGTGTACAGCGCTATCAATGTGCACTACTTTATTTTATGAAGATGGTCAAAGTTGGTTCTTTAGCCCATGCACAGGTTAAGACAATTCAATAGAGTTATTATTATTTTATAATTATATATTTTTTCATACGTCTTTGTAAGTGGACTCACTGAACCTTTCAACAATCTTCCTACATTTTTGTGCTTTTTTGTGATTTTCAAATCGTTCTTGAAACAGTCAATGTAAGTCACTCGTGTCAGGTGCTGGCTGTCAGCGAAGATGAAACCTCAAAGCTCTGATTATGTTTTTGCAGTTTTTCTGCGGTGCACTATTCTCTACAGTACAGTGCATTTAATAGCTGTGCACAGAAGTGTGTGCAACAGCAGCAGCCCTTAGTTCCCCTGGTACACAAACAGCTCAGTGAACTGCCAAGGTGTGAGAAAAGCAGCGGTGTTCAAAGTCACAGCAGAGAGAAGGGGAGAGGTTAGTGTTCGGGAAAAAAAAGCTGGGAGGTCATAAACATCTTACAACATGCAGCTAACGGCTACACGTGCTTGGTCTTTATTGCTTCTGTTGCTAGGTTTCACGTGGCATCAGAGCATTGTATAGGCAGAACATTTTCAGTTAATGTAACATTGTTCATGCATTTGATCTGGTCTAGCAGAAATATGAACCTAATCACAAATTAACATTGTGCGTGTTTGTGTTTTCATTTTGTGTTTTTTCGTTTCACATAGTTTCTCTTGAAAATGCATTGAACCCAATCCCTGGATCTCAAGTGACAAAAACTAGATCCGGTGCTACTAACAATTCAAAATATAATATTGCAAGTGATGTCACAACATGGCAATAACTTGGTAACAGAAGAAAGTGTCTTTTAACAGACAACCGGGAAAAAGTCACTTGACTGAAACTGGCTCTTGTGTCGCATCAGAGAGGGTGACGTCATCTCACTCTATGGGCCTTATTTTTCCTTGCCTCGTCTTTCACAGCTCGGACGCTGCTTTATTTGTGTGGAAGGAGCTACGACACGCACACGTTTTGTCGAGGAAATGAATCGTTCTGTTTCTATGGTGCTACCTCATTGAGCCTGAGCCACTGCCGAGCCAGCTGCCATGTCTTTCTGGCCGCTCCATCTCTCCTCCTCTGGTCTAATGAAGATCTCTGGAGGAGAGGCCATTTCACACTTGATCCACCTCCAATGCCCTTGATATGTTCTGGCACAGCGCTGATGTTTTTGGTGTTGGAGAAGGCCTGGACTGTGGGAAAATGAGAGCGGAGAGTGGTTCATCTTCATTAATGGTCGGCTGGCTGTGGCTGGGATTGGAAAATAGCGTTTGGCTGCACTCTTCACCAGAACTTCAATTTTCTTTTGGATCGCATTGTGTTGGATTAGAAATACAAGATTGGAATAGAAAATGCACATTGGAAGCACAACAGAGACGTGAGTGTAAATAGAATCCATTTGAGTGGAAGACAGGTTTGCGGGGTCTATTCAAAAGTTACTCCAAAACAAGAATCCTGGCTTCACACGTCTGACAGATCTCAAAAATGTAAAAATTGCCCAACTGTACACATTACTATTTCTTTAACCCTTGTGTGGTCCTTGGGTCATTTTGGCCCATCCAAATGGCCCAAAAGCCATTTGTAAAAAGAAGCAGAAAAAAATATGAATGTGTGGTAATTTTCAGGCTCTTTCTTGAAGTGTGCATTTTTTGACATTAGGTATCACACGAGGGTTAAAACAATGAAGGACTTAATTCACTAGTGTCACGGTTGGAGGTGGAGCAAGGAAAATAAAACCCAAAACGCCGGACTGCAACAAAAACTGGTGGTGTTCAACTGACAAAATCCAAAATAACAGAATCCAGAGATGACAAAATGGTGAAACAAACCGGGGCCGACATAGACAATGAACCAACAAAGACAAGGGAAAACAGAGGGGTATAAATACACTAGGAACAGGGAACAGGTGAAACACAATAGGGTGGGGCAGGCAATGCAATATCACAAGGACAGAACAGACATGTGAAAATAAAACAAAGGACTAGACCAAAAACAAGAAAACATACTAAAACGGAGGAACAAAAAATTAATCATGACACACTAGTTTATCATTTACTATTTTATCATCCAGGGCTATTAATTATTCACCAGAATGTCAAGTTTTAATTGAATGAGGGAAAAGAAGAAGAGACTTCCATCATAAATATTGTTCCTATCAGTAATACATTTCATTTAGTAGTTAAAGGACCTGTATCATGCTATTTTAAGCCATTCCAAAGTAAAGTATAGGCCTTTATATGATATATTGTACCTCTACCACTACGGAGCACTCATTTTTGTGATAAATATTAGTATTTTCTGGAGGTATTTTTCCAACCCGGAAGACAAAACGCTTGGATTCAGTTAACTCCGCCCCCTCTCGCCGCTCATACAACTTTAGCAGTAGTAGAAATATATATATCACAGCAAAAAGTGAAGTTACTTCATGATGCTGTTATAAGGAGTTAACATGTGCAACACAGCTTCATGGCTAAATGGCTAGCACACACGCTAACACACACGCTAACATGCATTTTGATCGACTCACCACTCTGATGTTTCCAGTATGGGACTTGCGCTGGTTATAAAAGTTAATCCACTTTGATTCTGGCCAAGGTTCATTAGCATCCATCAGCGACAGGCACAGACAAACACTATTCTGGCTGATAGTCGCTGAATCCCGGAGGGAAAGTCCAACTTCTATGGCCTCTTCTTTAGGAAGGTTGAATAAAGTCCAGTCCTCGCAGCCAAACGCGGTTTTCTCCGTGACATTATCGTGAGGTAAGAAAAAAGAACAGGTGTCCAGACTCCAGAGTAGGTTAGAAAAAGCTCCCTCTTCACAACTTTCGGTGCAACATGACATGACATCTGTTCAGATCGTTCGGACGCTCAGTAGGAGCGTTTGTTTTTGGTACAGGGGCAGCGCAGCGTCAGGCACTTCCTTTTTTTTTTTTTTTTTTTTTTTCTTACGACAGAAATAATGAAAAAAACTGTTTTACAAATACAAATCATGCCGTAAGGCATTAGCTTACAGACGTCGAGCACTTCCGTTCCGCTGTGACGACACAACTGAACATGCCAGTCGTTTACCAGGAGAGGGCGGAACAGCTGCTCAGAGAGCAGGATTCAGGAGGATTACTGAGAACTGCGTGAATGAATCCAAAAACCGCTCTGGGGGTGTTTTTGATAAGGAAATAGCAAAACAACATGGTTAAAAGCTCCAAAAAGTCGATTTTGCATGATATAGGACCTTTAATGAAATGGAACCTCAATGAACGTTCACATGTTAGTTTTGTTCAAGCTTAGGGGAGAAGATTTATTGTTCTGGATACACACCAAAAGTATAATACTTTCTTCTTTGGCCCTATCATTAACCTTTCTACGCCATAAATATAATGGCATTTTTTTGCTAACTGACCAAATAACATGAAAGTTTCAGCATCAAACATGACCTAAATCTCCCAAACTCTGCATAGCATTGAGAAAATAGAATATGTAATATGAATTTATTTGTTTGTTTATACCTACAAAAACGGCTCCCATCGACACTTAGGTACTAAACTATGTTGCACTGGGCCCACGGGGAAACCAGCCATCACTGATTTGCGAGTCAATGTTTTCTTGCTCTATCCCTGAGGGAGGAAGATGAATACAGAAGATGCAACACATATCTGGCAGCATTAGCATAATTATAGTTTATTTACGGGCTAATATCCTGCGACTTGGCAATGGCTTGAAAGAAAAACACAGGGAAAACGTCCTCTGACATTTATCAAAGCCCTCTCGGATCAGGCTGCGTGAGTCGAGCATGCCTTTCATGATCAAACAAAAGTGAAAAACTCTCAGACAGGCGCTGGCAGTGCGCAACCAATAAACGCCGCAAAAACAAGTTGGACTTTTCTTTTGGGTTTCTAGAATACGGCTATTTGATGTACCCTCCAACAGACCCATGTTTGGCCGGCCATTCTAATGATTCACAACTTTTACTTTCATGTGTTGTAGTGTTTTCTCTCTCTCTCTCTCTCTCTCTCTCTTGAGGTATGACAAAACTTTTATTTGGACTTTTACAGGAGGTGGAGCTGTGCCGACTCAACAGCCAGGAGAAGTTGGGTCTAACTTTGTGCTACAGAACAGACGAGGAAGAAGATGTGGCCATTTATGTCAGCGAGGTAACAAAACGTTCGCCGTTAATAATAACAACTGTGTCTAATATTCCGCCACAACTTCTTTGTTGTATTTCCTACCACTGCATTGGGAACGCACATATTTTGAGGTCACCAATAATGGCACAGAAATCTAATAATATTTTTCTTGCTGCAGTTCAGTACATGAAGTTAAAGAACTGTGAGAACCTACATCATGTCATAAGTTTTCCTCTTGAGAAACTTCTCCAACACCAATCCTCTGATCTTGGTTCGCTTGAAGAAAATGTATCTGATGTGTATTCTTGTGCTGCGTGCTGTATTTTTCTTCTATCTTCAGAAAGAGCGGTGCTGGCTGTGTGCAAATGAAAATACTCAGGGGGGTCGGCGATATATACTGTGCCTAGCACTATCTGAACTGATACAGCTGGACACTGGACACCGCTGCTTTAAGCCAGCAATGATTAGTCACAAAGTGGGAATGCATTTCTTTGAGGGAACGGGGCGAAAATAGTGAAAATGTAATTAGAT
Source organism: Proterorhinus semilunaris (assembly GCA_021464625.1). Taxonomy (NCBI): domain Eukaryota; kingdom Metazoa; phylum Chordata; class Actinopteri; order Gobiiformes; family Gobiidae; genus Proterorhinus; species Proterorhinus semilunaris. The sequence goes on along the minus strand of CM038356.1, from coordinate 20,203,617 downwards.
GTTAGAATTTTTTATTATTCCATTGTAGCAAAACCTTTTGTGTCATTATTTGTCATGCACATACAGTATACTGCTGCCCAGTTTTTCAAATAGTGTGTCTTTCATTTTGACAATGGTAATAGTGCAAAAAATAACTCATAGTTAGTGGTTGTGTGAAGCCATTTATGGTCAAACAACTAAGTTTTCTCTTTTTAAATCATAATAAAAAGAAAGTACCAAAATTACCCTGATCAAAAGTTTACACACCCCAGTTTTTAATACAGTGTATTTCTCCCTTTAACATCAATGACAGCTTGGAGTCTTTCGTGGTAGTTGTGGATGAGGTTCTCTATTTTTTCTGATGGTAAAGCGGCCCATTATTCTTAGCAAAAAGCCTCCAGTTCCTGTAAGTTCCTGGGCTGTCTTGCATGAACTGCATGTTTGAGCTCTCACTGGCTCAATCACTGAACCACTGAGGGGAGAGCTCAGACCTCTATTTCTATAATATTGTGGTCAGGAGACTGAGATGGCCACTAACGGGACCTTCACTTTATTCTGGCAGAGCCAGTGGCGAACCACCTCCATATTTCACAGTAGGTATGGTGCACTTTTGTGTTGTCAACAAGGCCAATGATGAAAGGGTATGTAAACCTTTGAGCACAACTGTAACTGCATTGTTATGTTTGGTGGAATGGTACAGTACGTTAGAAGAATGGTTGAATCTGTGTATGTTTCTGTAACCAACTTGCCACTGTCTAGGCGGGTGTACCCCCACAGCTACTTGAATCAACTCCAACTACCCATGACAAACCCTAGAAATAAGCATAAGACATGGGACCCTATATTTATCCACACAAAAAGAACGAAAAAAACTCCACATTTATTGCAGGTTTAGTCTAATATTCACTTCATTCAGTTGAACCTTTATCAGCAGCAGGGAGGGTAATTCCTGTTATAGCCCAAAGACTCCTGCCCTGCCTCTATCTTCCTGTGAGTAGTCGGAGCATTGAAAATGCCGTTCTCTCCATTCTCTACAACTTTGTGGTGTATTTCGTTTGAAGTTGTCTCGGACCCTGTAAGGTGTTTCCTTTGAGAGCAGGAGAGGAATATAAATCACTGCGGTGCGTGGCTCCTGGCAGCATCTTTAAATGTTCCCTTTCAAAAAAGAGGGAGTGTGTTGCATGTAAATTACCTGGCTGAATAACACTATACGTTGGGATGTGTTGGGAGGTGCAACACATCCCTCTGATATCTTGGGAGGACACATATCATCTCAAGAGCAAAACAAAGTCACTTTCAGGCAGGCAAGGTTTCTCTTTCACTTGTACCCCATAGTTGTCAGGGATGAATGGAGTCGAGGATCTCTGGAGAACGGGCGGGTTCACGGCTAACACTAGAGACACACATTGACAGAAAGTGATACAAATACAAGAAAAAGAGGAACTTATTTTATTACTCACTAAGTCAAGTCTATGTTACGGTCTCTCAAAAACGTGATCAGGTCAAAGAAATTCTCTTTTTTTTTCCTTTTCTGTTTTTGCACAGATTGTTCCAGTCACCAGTCAACCATTTTTCAATCAAACACTAATCCTACAATAGGGAGACAGAGATATACATAATAGCCATATGGACAAACCTTTGGCACACAGCTACAGCCCCAGTGGTCAACAACTGTTCAGAGCAGCTTGTACTCTTCAGAGAGCAGATTTTTCTATTGTCCCTGTTCCACCCTTTATTCCAATGTGTGACCCCCTCTCTTGGTTTTAATGTGCTGCTCTGTGTGGGAGTGGACCATCATGAAGATGGAGTGCCGGTGCTCCGAACATCTCCAGAGATCCGCAGTGTGATAGCAGAGAGTGAAACGAATGGCCCCAGACAACCATTGACTGGACATGAAACAGTGCCTGCCCCTTGTTCACTAGCATTATTTACTCTGCAGGCAGGTGCGGCACGTCGTAGGGTTACAAAAAAAAGGGAAAGAGCTGAAAAATATGTGCAGTTTCATTTAAAATATGAAATGGGGGGAGGGGTGTTATTCATATTGTCTCCACAAAAGCTTGCAGGAGAAAGGCTATTACAACTAAAGCCATGGCAATATGTATACCGGCATTATTATTGTAAGTCAAATTGTAGTAATTCTAGGATTGTGGATAGTTGGACCTATATGACGATATGTGTTTGACATCATGTTTGTGTGCAAAAGGTATACAGCATATTGCTTGACTCAATATTACTAAAACTCCCTTCAAGCACTGTGTGTACATGCTGAAATGACCCTAATGAATAAAAATTCAGTCTTTTCTCCACAGATCTGCCCAAATAGCATCGCCGCCAAAGATGGGCGCATCCGAGAAGGGGACCGCATCCTACAGGTACAGCACTTCCCTTCATCATATTCTGCCTTTATGATGTTGTTCCCTTCCTTTGAATTTCCAACCAGGCCTTTTCATTGTTAACTGCAGCACATTACGGGGCAAGCCCAACCCCTGTGTGACTGTTATAGGGACGAAATACCCCCCTGGCAGTTGTAGTTACAGACTCAGCACCAATGGCTTTTGCTAACAGCTGTAGTTCAATGTGACACTGTGTTTTAGGCCTCCAGCTCTGTCTTCAGCCCTCGATACTGAAGAGCTATTAGCATGTCGGAGCGGAGAATAGTGCGGCCCCCTGTGGGTTACCTGTGCGATCATTGTTTTGTGCTGCTCGAGCCGCAGAATCTTACTTTAATGCTAAATCTGCGCAAATGGCTTTGTTCCGGCCGCGTGAGTGCAATAAAATAAGAAGAAAAAACAAAAGTATGACTTTTTTTATGACCTTTTAATTATGTTTAGGGGCAGAAAATTGCCTCCTCAGAAAGACACTGAGAACATTAGCCCTGGTTCTGTTATGCTTTTGGTCACCAAGTTATTAACTCTATCATTAAAATGTGCTTTGCACGTTCTCCAGTTTTCTCTGCTCTATTCAGTATGAGCTTTTCTATGCAAACAGCGGTATTTGTGGTATTACAGTAACTCTTTCATTATTTTCACTTCCAGTTTGACCTGTCTCATAAACTATGGCTTGTTAGTTGCCCATGGGATCTTTTGCTTTAAAGATGTTTTAATTACGGAGGCGTTAACAACATTTTTATAATCAGTATTTTCTGCTCTGGTAATTATGGTGTTAATGTATTTATTTTCTTCAAGATTATAATGGAATGCTCACAAACGTAGCTGTATATCAAATATTTTATGATGTTGGTTTTATCAAATTTTTTTCCCCTATTTGTCTTATATTTTGTTTTGTTGTTGTTGTTTTAGCTCAGAAGAAACCCCTAATTATCACCACCTTTTCCATACTTTGAGACTTAATTATTCATCTCATGTCTGAGCTGCAGACCTTAAGATGTCCACTAATTTCCACCGAATGAATATCCAAAGTTGCAAATGAGTTTTTTTTTAAACAATGGTGGATAAGGATTGCAATTTTCCTCAATGACACATAGGGCTTTTCCCATAACAAGCGCCGCATAATGACCTTTGCGTTAATGAGTTAAACGCTAATGAGACACCAGTAAAAGCAGCTAAACACATTTAACTTCCCCAATCCACACAATCACTTGGATAAGCCTAATAGCCCATATTTATCTGAGCTGTCCAACATTAGTGGCTAATGTTAGGCAACTTTCCAAGCCAGGTGAGTAATTGGCTGTTTCCCCTTTAGATGTTGGACGAACATTTCAGTACGGTACAAGTGCAAGGTCAGATTTAATAGTGAAGGTGGCACAATAATTCAATGACTGATTTGTTCAACACACCGTTACTTTAGTTTTGTTTAGTATTTCCTTGGATAAGTTAATTTTTGTACTTTTTCCATCAATGTCTCGATTTTTTTGTTGTGGATGAAATTCAGCAAATGGATATACTGTCCAGCAGACAGAATGTGTATGATTTAAACCTAGAACAGCGACCATTGCGGTGGTTCTCCAGCGCTATTATCCAGCAGTGACAGCGGCCATTAGTCTCCCCCACACAAAGATGGACGCCCCCTGTCAGTGGGCAGTTAATTGTACAGTTAGATGTATGTATGTGAGATACGACTGCAGTGTCCCATTCATAACCAAAGCTTTATATTAGAGCGACTGTTTACCATGGGAGGCGCAGATAAGATTGTGTATTTAGGCCCTATTTACTGAGATGTTTTTTTTTGTTTTTTCCTGAGATTTGCATAAGGTTACAGATAAAACTGGCTGCAGCAGGAATGTATGGAGTTTTGCTGTTTATACACAAGGCAGTGTTTTTGGAAAATGATTGTTTGGCCAAATTCGAAAAGTGATGGTTTACAATCTCTAGATCAACGGCCAAGATGTCCAGGATAGAGAGGAGGCCATGGCAGTGCTCTCCAATGAAGAATGCCGAAGAATTGTGCTGTTAGTCGCCCGACCAGAGCTGCAGGTATGTGTTGATCTATATAAATGGAAATTTTAAAAACCATGTTTCGTATGTAACTTTCTTGTGGACTTAATCCTGTAAATTAATAAAAAGTGTGTCTGACATCACTGTTCCTCAGCACCTGTGCATTCTCTTCTGCACTCAACAACTGCATTATCCTATTACTGTCTTTGTAAACATGCTTGTTAAGTAGTTTATGTGCAACACACACACACTAGCACAGCATTGGCTGAAGATTCATTATAAAGTTAAAATGAATTACTACATTGTCATTTCCAGCAGTTTGTAGCAGTAAGTGGTGGCCACCTCCACCCTGCTACCTCCACTCCTGCTGAAAGCCTCCATTGAGACCTCATCATGTTTTATTTTTATGTAGCACCACTGTAATTGACTTCCAACTCCGAGCCATAAAAGCTAATGGCATGCTAATGTTGAGTGAGTTCAGGACTGAGGCCAGTGGCAAAGAGGCAAAAGAAGTTGTATCGCAGTGCAGAGGAGCCTGGAGCAGAGTGCACTGTAAAACTGTGTGGAATAATTAACTGTCTCAAGATATGAAGCCACTTTAGTCCCGAGTCAGCAGACAAAGAAATGATAAATGGTGTAGGGCTTTAGGCTAGAGATTTTTTTCTTTTACCTCTCAGCTTTGCTTCAGACCATATGAACACTATATTTGAAACTTAATATAATTAGGTTTATAATGTGTCTTTTGTAGCTGGAGGAGGCCTGGCTGGATGATGAACACAGTGAGTTCCTGGAGCAGCTCAAGATGGAGATGCTGGAGGAGCAGCAGAGAGAGGAGATGGAGATGGCTGCCTTAGAGGAGGAAGATCAGGTGAGGAGTCTTTTTGATTGTTTTATACAAAGTGCAGAAGATTTTTGTCTGTTGAATAAATAATACAATAGTTTCTAAAAGAAAGTATTCTACTGAATACATAATGATAATACATATTTATTGAAGGGGACTCAAAACTTGAATTTAGTATAACTTCAGTTTTATTCTGAGAATACCAGAAAATCCATCCATAAATAGAACATCAAAGAAAAACAGGAACCAAACAATCCCTCAAGAAATGTCTCTTTGTGAATATATTACACACAACTGTGTACAGTTTTCCCATTTTTTGATATGAAATATTATGTTGTTTGTAAAAGAAAGTTGTTTTTATTGATTTCTGTTTCAGAGAGTTGAAGATGAGAGGCCGTCCTGTTCGTCCCTCTCTCACCACATGGACCAAGTGCCAAACAGGAGAGACAGACGGGACAGTTCAGAAAATGTCCTGGCTCAGATCCAGAGGCGCTTGTCCCAGTGTCTCCGAGACAGGGACACACACCGGCCCCCTGGCTCCACACGGCTGGACGATAGAGATGAGGACGAGGAGGGAGACCGCTTCCAGCAGCTACTGGAGCTCAAGTGTCAGATTCGGAACAGCGGCGAGTACGACCTGTTCTACAGCCGCCGGAGCACCATCGAATGCAGCGTGGCCGAGCAGGGCAGTGTGCAGCACGAACTGCGGATGCTCAACGACGAGCTGCGCAGCATCGAGTTGGAGTGTCAGAACATCATGCAGGCTCATAAGCTCCGCAAGGGGCAGCAGTCCGCCTCTACTAGCCACTCAGGCCTGTCCAGCAAAAACCAAAGCCTAAAGCTGGGGGACCAAACCAGGAGCAAGCTGACAGACATAAACGAAAGGCTAGAGAAATCAGACAAAGACAGCTCCAGTGCCTATAACACAGCCGAGAGCTCTCGCAGTACGCCCCTGCAGATGGACCGCTCCCCAGAACACTCCCTACAGAGAATCAGCCTCACCAACCAGAGAAACCTCTGCAGTGGCCTCGCCATGGGCCACTCCAGTCCTGTGCCCCCCCTCAGACTCCCAGTCCTAGGCAAGGGCAGTAGTCCCGACCACAGCAACCCGTCTGAGTCAGACCACGCCCCTCAGCCTGAAGAGGACAAGAGAGGGTCAAAGGCCAAAGCTTCTGTCTCCCAGATTCCTTATTTCTCTCCATCCCACAGCTCTCAACAGCGTCAGGGAACTATCCCTGCCCACGCGCGCCACTACCAGAGCTACATGCAGCTGATCCAGCAGCGCTCGGCTGTGGAGTACGCCCAGAGTCAGCTCAGCCTGCTTAGCCTTTGTAAAGAGCCTCAGCTACCTGAGCCCAAGATGGAGTGGAAGGTGAAGATCCGCAGCGACGGCACACGCTACATCACCAAGAGACCAGTGAGGGACAAAATCCTGAAAGAGCGCGCCCTGAAGATCAAAGAAGAGCGCAGTGGTGGAATGACCACTGATGACGACGCCATAAGCGAGATGAAGATGGGACGCTATTGGAGCAAAGAGGAAAGGAAACAGCACTTGGTCCGAGCCAAGGAGCAGAGGCAGAGGCGGGAGTTCATGCAGCGCAGCCGCCTGGAGAGTCTGAAGGAAAACCCTCAAAGCAGCAGTGAGGCCCGCAAAGAGGTCAGCATCATCGAGCTGAGCCAGAAGAAAATGATGAAGAAACGAAACAAGAAGATCTTGGACAACTGGATGACCATCCAAGAACTGATGACTCATGGGACCAAGGCACCAGAGGGCGCTAAAGTGCACAATGCCTTCCTCTCAGTGACTACTGTATAACTAAACTGTACAGGATACCCATGTGGTATGGAATACTTGCCTCGTTCAATGTGGCTTTTTAGGAGGACATAAATATTTTTCACTCTTTGTAACTCAAAAAGCATTTTATAAAGGATTTATCAGTGAGCTAATAAGATTTGTCTCTGATGATGTTTTTCATATCAAGTCACAATCACAATTTTCTACAAACTACAGCATTATATTTCTTACCTCTGTTTTACATGTTTGAGTTTAGTCATGTAATTAAAACTAAAGACACTTTTATACATGACCATATGAGGACTCACTCCTGACCTTAAACACTGAAGAAACTCTTCAGGCTCAGGTCTGTTCATAATTTCTGTTTAGAGAGTAATCTCAACTGGTTCAGTTCTGTATTGGACTTTTATCAGCATTTAAAATGACCTACGGTTCAATATGTACAATACACATTCTCTGAAAATCTTTGATTGTACTATTTTTTTGCTGCAATTTATGAAACGATTTGGCACAGCAGCAGAGAAGGTCACATTAATTTAGCACAAAATATGTTTTGTGTGTTTTTATTTTTCAAATTTGTACCTTCATTAAATTAAACAGGTATGCATTTTACATTTGGACATTATACCGTTCAGCCTTATACCTAATAACGAGCACAGTAGCATCTCAGTGCTTTATCCACCTCTTTTATATAAGTTCATTTTCATACATTGTTAAGTAAACTCATGCCTCTTGTGTTAAAATGAGCAGGACTCAAAACACAGCTACTTCTATCACCAAACATTTTTATAATGGGTTTTGGTTGGCATATATTTGCTCTGTAAGACGCATTTTAAATTTTCAAATTTATTCCTGTAAATTTTGACTTTTTGAACCTAACCTTGTGTTAATTAAGTCAATGTCTGATTTCTGGTAATGTGTAGCAAGGTAAAATGTGTGACAATGGTGACCTTTGCAAAGTGGATATTAAATTATGGCTTTTTTACTCAAACTCTTATATGTGGTTGTAGTTATTGTTAGGGGTGCTGTTTTACACCACAGCGATCAGTGTAGGGGGGAAGCTGAACTGTGTGTCCATGGAGCTTTACTAGCCTATCTCTATAGTGCAGTGGCTCAGTGCTCTCCTCTTGAGAATATGTTATTAACAGAAGGAGATTTCAATTAAAATGGCCTTCCACTTGGACGGCTCTGTGTTCATTAAAACAGACCCAGCTCTTCGTCATTACGATGGGCCTGTCGTATGCAGCAGGGCAGAGCCAGTGGGAGACCAGGGGCTCTCACTGTTATCTTGAGTTGTAAATTTTCTATAGCTGGAATTAGAGTGTTATACATACACAAGTCTCCATTTCACCCGCCCAGCTCAATTTCAAGCTTCTTCTCAATGATGTGCCCGGGTATATCTGTACTGAGAGGACTGCAGGCAAATAGCATAGGTTTCTTTAACATCAGTGCTGACGAAGCATCTTGGATGAGAGGCAAAACCTCCGACACTAAACTATGAAATACAGATAATGGCCCTTTGTTGCCACAGTTGCCATCGGGCTCTCAGCCAACTGTTTTGAGCTGAATCTTTGGATAACAAGTCGCATTGAGTTGCACTTTGGCAGAAATAGTTTTGAAAAGTTGAGAATTTGCCAATTGCTCCAATCCAGAGGTAGCTGCAGTGGTGACTGTCTAACAAAGCTGATCCCCAGGCCCTGGACCAGTCAGTCAGGTGTAATTAAAGGCAGTCAGTGACAGCCGTGGCATTTGTCAGTGCTCCACAGCAGTTCACACAGCAGTGCAGGCACAAATGTCAAACAGATAACAGAGGCTCCTCTCCAGTGACCAAGACTACTTACTGCACTGTTATGAAGGTTTGCCGATAACCTTTAGTATTCATCTAAACAGCAAAAACTACAACTGCTCTCATTATTCACCCAGTCAAATCTGTATTTATTGATCCACTTGACACACAACAACCCTACGTCCCCCTCCCCAATCTTTGGAACAAAGTGATAATCTATGCATCATCTATTTATGTTAATGCATGTGTAAAGGTGAGTAAAAGGGAAGTTTTATGTACAAGTATCAAGTATTTAGTTTATTTTTGAACAACCTAATCAAATCTGATCTAATACATGAACAGAACAAATACAAAACATTTGTTCAAAAGGGAGTGGGTGGCAGTGTAACCTTTTTTTAGTCCCACCCCCTTTATTGCATTTCTTACAGGTGCAAAAGAAGCTGAACATTTGCACAAAAACCTGCACAACCCAGAGACCCAATATTTACATCAACATTTTTTTAATATAAACAGCCATATACGTCCAGTGACAATATTGTTTTTTGCCATTGCTGAACTTATAATTATTTATGTTAACCTGTAATTCATGGTCCCTTTCCAGTTATGTAGCCTGTGAAGACCATGCTAATATCGATATGGTCAACACTATAACAACAGAAAGCTTAACACTTATCTAATTAAGAAGTTTGAGAAATCGAGCTGAAAATAAGACTGCATCAAACTGACGGCGGGAGTGGTTGTCTAAGTATGCTCATATACAGTATCCCACAAAAGTAAGTACACCCCTAACAGTGTGAGTTTAATGTCCACTCAAAATATCTCTCACACAGCCATTAATGTCAGAACTGGTGGTATACCAAAAGTGAGCGCACCCCTCAGTGGAAATGTCCAAATTGGGTCTAAAGTGTCAACATTTTGTATCACTACCATTTTTCCCCAGCTCTGCTCTAACCCTCTTGGTCTTGGAGTTCACCAGAGCTTCACAGGTCACCACTGGACACCTCTTCCACTCCTCCATGTCAACATCACAGACCTCCAACTTCTCTTTGAGGATCCTCTCAGAAGCTCAATAAGGTTTAGATCCAAAGACCTGGTTGACCAGTCCATCACCTTTACCCTCAGCTTCGCTAGTGGGGCTGTGGTCGTAGGAGGTGCATTTGGAGTCGTTGTCATGTTGGAGTACACTGCTGTGACCCAGTTTGTTTTATAGCAATCCGTCATCACTTCAGTGTTGTCCCATGAAAAGATTTAAAGAAAATATTTGCAGAAATGTTAGAGTTGTACTTACTTATGTGAGATACAGTAATAAACACTTTAACCTATCAGACAGAATGTGATAGCTTCATATTGTAAAGTCAATACAAAAGTTCAACAAATTCTTATTTCAAAAGGTTTTGAATGAGTTTTATTTTGTTCCTTTTAAATGTGTTGTTTTTCTTCTTGATTACCATTCACTTCCTCTGAGTATGTCATTGTTCTTTTCTAGTTCAAAACGTACACAAGAGTGCATAAGGAAAAACGTGTGTGTATTTTGCTATTTAACTCTTGCAATAATTATGATAAGAGGCTGAACCAAAATACTTCACAGGCTGCACTTGTGCCAGGCATGTGCTCAAGTACAGCCTTGTGCACATGTCTGCAATTAGCATGAGCATATTGCTCCCCAAAACTTATGACAACACTGAGCCTCAGTCCTCTTCAGGATCATAGTGACTGATGCTGATGATTTTCCTATATTTTCTGTTAAAAAAAACTGCTGTATACCGTATAATTTCTATTGAAGACATGGGTCAAAATAGTCTTCTAAACCTATTAAATCTCTCTCCATGTTGTTATCTTGCTAAATCCGTACAAACAAACCAATTCGGACCACAGGTTTCATAGGTGTACCACTTCAGAAATGTATTGGAGCTGTTATCAGCAACTTTATGCTCCATGGATATTGATACATTTTACGTGATAATCCTTCTGATTTATCTTTGAAAGATTCTTGAATCTGTCTGTGTCCAATAGACATGATGATCCATCTTTGATTGCGGCTGGACCTTTTTACATACAGTAAGTTTGTTTAGTAGCACCGGGCTCCTGCATTTGTCCTGCTACAGCTGCTGTCATCCTTCTGTGAACAGTCCGCTTCTTAATTGTTTCTGGGAGTGCTGCTGCGTTTTTTAATCAAATTGTCTCATGCTAAGTGTGAAGCGAGCTCATTCACGTATGCAGCGCACTGACAGAGGACGGCATCACAAGAGCAGGAGTGGGGTTTTCTTCACAGGGGCATTCTGGGTACCTCGCTGTAATGAGAATATTGCCAAGAGTCTTCACTGGTCAGAGTTCGGTGTATCAGTGCTCACAGGCTTTGCTCTGGGCATGTTTTACAAGAAACAGGAGCCTGGGCAAGTTGTATAGTAGTGTGTGTTGGCCACCTTATAACAAAACCATCCATGGGTTTTATTACAGATTCAGTTCGAAGTAGATGTAATCATTAAACTGCAACATTTCAACTCTGAAGACTGTATTTTATTCTTCTGTTCCTATACTCTCATCCTGTTTCTTGACGTTGTTCAATAATAGCCTGCTGCCTTTGCCACCTCTACCAATCTCTCAAGCCTCTTCAAATTGTATACACTCCCCGCCCTGCACCATTCTGCCAGGTTGCTGCAAACTTCATCCACATCTTTCTTCACTCCTGCAGTAGAGATATCAGCTCCTTTAGTAGTCCTTACTAACACTATTGTCCAATAATAAAAACAAGTCTTCCACACTTCTTATGGCTGACTATGTACTGATTAAAATGACCTGTCTGACTGTACAGAATGCTACAAGTCTGCACGTCTGTATGATCTGGGACCAAATAGTGAGGATACAGGAGGCAAAGAACAAACAAACAATGGACATGTACCTTTGTGAACCAGTCTGAAACTGTGACAGCTGTGTTTTCCACAAGAACTGCTGGTGAAGGTATTTGGTAAAAGTATAGGCATTGCAGGGAAAATGTAAAACTCTCGACATCACCAGCCTTGATTGTGGCGCCGTACAAAAGGCGGAGAAATGACAGAAGTAAAGTGGAGCCATTTCCCAGTGACTTGTTCAGAGCAGTCGCGGCTGACCTTGAGTCTGGAGTGCTCCATTCTACTTTATTACAGCGGCTTACAGAAGTCGGGCAGGTTTATGATTCATGACTGTGATTTGATAGTTCTTTGCAGCCCATTTGACAGGTCTGAGTACTGCAATGAAAGAACACAATGGAGGAGTGGCTACTGTCTCTCGTGATAATGGCTTCATTGTTCTTGCTTCTAATGGGGTCAAGTTAGATGAAACAAGGACTGCACACATCTGTAAATGTAAAAATAGAGCATGTTTTACATTATTGACTAGCTATTTGCTAGCAAAAATATCACTCAATTCATTACGGCTGCTGCTTCTTTCAAAAGCCAACTTTCTTTCTTTCTTTCTTCCTCAATATCCGTGCCCTTTTATGGAACTGCTGTACTTTCTTTTACAGCAAAAGTTGGATCTATTAAGTTATCACTGGCCTGGGTGTATTCAGGAGAAGGTCAGTGGATGTGGAGCCATCACACAAGCTAAAATGTCACTGGATTTAATACCAACCTTTCCACCTTAAACAAAAATGTAGATTGAAAAAGTGGGACAATCTAGCTCCACACATAGACCACAAAGAAGACAGTGCTTCTTGTAACAAATGGGCAATACATCACTGTCAGCCAAGCCACCATTTTGAAATCACCTCTCTCTTCTCGTATGCATGGATATTGGCAATATCTTCTGGTTATGCATTTGAGATTTCGGGAACAGAAATGGTTTGTTTTTGTGCTTTCATTCCTGTTACATTTAAGTATTGCTTTGGCTAAATAAATAATCACCTTGCAATAATGTCATGGTCCATACTTTGTAAGACAATGAAATGCACCTGAGTGTGAAGCTACTGTCCTCTCTTTCAGCCAGCGACTGTATGAAAGCAGTGCACTGGTTTCTGAAGGGCCAGCAGGCATGTGCGAGACTGATTCGAGTGCATTGCCAGTGCAGAGTGAAGTATCTTGCTCATTAGCCTAAGTGCATGTGATTTTGTTTAGACCAGCATTTCACATGGCATCATTTGCGCCACTCCTCATATCTTTGAATTTATAAGCGGGGCTAGATCTATCATATTTGGTTAGAAAATTGGATCATTAATCAGCGCTATCCAGCCCACTGCTTAATAGATTCCAAACATTGATGTCATAATGCAATACATAAAACTTCTCTCATGTTCCCCAATTAGAGGTGATGGTAACGGGAGCATCTTGTGATTGTGGGGCTTTAGTATACGACTTAAAATCAGCCGAAACACCGTCTTCATTGTGGCACATGTTGGTATAGCTCTGATATCTGATATGTATCTTTATGCTCACATAATATTGTTGTGATTATTTGCGGATTTTAAATATTGTTTGTTTGAACATGCTCAAAGCTGATTATACTAAGACCAGTGTGATTCAATATTCATTCATATCCCATCATTTGAAAAACTTAGCAGACTGTAAAGTGCACGCAGTTTTACTCATATGAGCGATGAATGGGCTTGTGCTGTGTGTTTCTCTCTCTCTCTCTCTTAGCTTATTGTATTTGCCATCACTATGAAGGGTTTGTGCATATTGAACCCCATTTAACTGAGCTGCTTGAATGGTTGAATGGCTAATATTTCTTTTGATATTCATAAACACGCAGAGACCATGGTGGTAAGAATGCTCGACTAATGCATCTTATTCATTTCACCAGTGATCCAAAGAGCATCACTTTCTTTATAAATGAAAAAAAAAAAAAAAAAAAAATGTGTTTGATTTAGTTTATGTTTGGGCCCTTATTCACAAAAGATGCTGGCACAAAATAGAATCTGAACATTTGATATGACAAAACCAACTCGTGTGTTGTGTGTATTAAAGGCACTGTACCCAATTGTTATTTTTATTTTCCAAGTAGAGGGATTTGTTTTGTTGTCCTTAAGTACATTGCAAAAGCAGACAAGAAAGCTATTGTTGTGAGCATGACCATGGCAGTATAAAGCTCCATTTTGCTCCCTGGTTGTTGTGAAACTGTGAAAACTTGTTACTGTGAAAAATTGCGATGTTAGAAATGTGCTTTTAAAAAGTTAGAATGAGTATTGATCTAACTAACTAAGTTTAAAGTTCAGTTGCTCTTTTTTTCATTATGTATTTGTAAAAATAATATAATACATCTTTTATCTAACACAGCTTGTATTATAGTAATCAAATTACCATGACCTTTAGCCAGATGTAACACAAAATAGAATCAAAAATCTGATCCATAAAGAAGCCCTCTTCAGACTTTTGACTTTTTAACCTTCAGGGATTTAGCAATGACTTGCTCTACTGGTTAAGAAGCCAACTCTTCAACAATACAATCTTCTGCTTTGAATTGCAATATAAAATAGATCCCAAAGACCACTGAAAATAGGAGGCAGTAAATTCCCCCGGCCATCGTCTCACCAAGAACATAGCGTGTGATGAACAGTGCGTACCAACGCGCATGACCTTCGGCTGTGTCACGTGTATCACAGAGAAATTTACACTGCACTCTCCTCATTCTCAAATGCCATCCATGCCGCCGAGCCGTAATGGTTCACATATCAGCAGCCTGTCAACGACTATAGCCACCACCACAAAACATGCACTATTTCTCTGCCGGGGCTGTTGGCTTGTACAGAATAAGTCAAGCAGACGCCAGTCACCCCCAAGGTGCAAGAAAAAACTTCCATGCAACTGCGTGGCTCTACAGGATGCAGTGTCCGTGGTGTAACGCTGAAGAGGTGGTAATCCGGGGTTGTCAGCAGGGAATCAACATTGTTATTCAGCGCTAAATGAAGAGGAAAATGTGAAAATTGGATTTATTTGTCACATCTGTTTGATCCTTGATAAAACCACATTATATTCATGGGAACACTTCTCTAAGGTGCGGCCAGTTTCTGAACAAAATTCAAAAGCCATGACGTCATTGCACTAGTAGTGTGCCTCTGCCACGAGTGCAATAGATGAGAGTAAACGTCTCTTTTGTCAGGTCTCACCACAGCAATCCAGTCGCAGTCATGGATGCCCCTTCTATCTTGCAACCAAAAGTGCGCCACGAGCAGATAACGAACCAGGACATTTTGCTCTGAAGGCCAACACTTTCCAATAGAGGATTGAGCTCAAACAAAGATTAAACTGATTTCAGCCAAAATCAATCTCTGCACGAAGGCTGAGAAATTGACAGTGTTAAAACTGTGATATTCACAACAATTACAGATTTCAATAATCATGAATAGAATATGTTTCCATGTCCTATCCAACAGGCTTTGGAGGTCTTTTGCTTTCTCTTCCATTTGCCCGGATGATAGGGTCTTCTACAACATGATTATTTCATGACTCTTTTTTGGAGGCCCTCTGAGCGAGACTGGAATGGCATATTCTTGAGGAAAATCTGTACACTGCATGTTACAAGAAAAGTCCTACAGTCTCTCGCACCCCTTTGACATTTCTTTCGGAAAACAACACATTGTCCCATTCATTCCCCCGACTCCCCCGTGTGAGCAGCACACATCACATTTGTAACCCTCATAAATTATTTCATAATCTTCATGGTTCCCTTCCCAAATCTCTCTCATTATACAGCCGTGAATGATCAGCAGCTTACACTCTGACGTGCTGCCACGCCACTTTACTTGATGTAAAGTCAACCACCCAGCGCTATCCCACCTCGTGGTCTTTGATGGAGAGCTATAAAATATTAATTCCTCAACAGCTGTCTAGAGCGCTGTGTTTTCTGATGTGGGTTGTCATTCTTCTAATAATCTTCCCCAGTTTGGTCTCATTTGTGAGTCCCAGTTGAGATGCCTGTAATCTCCTTCATTATTAATCTCCCCAGCTCAAATGTCATGGTGCTAGACTCAGAGCGCACCAGGCATCATTTAATTCTTGTTTACTCGTCCTCTCCTATCTGCTCAGAGAAGACCCTCGCTCCACATTCCCCCTGAAGAATTGTCTTTTCATTTTGTCAGGAGAAAAGGAAAATTTGCATTAAGATCTGCACAGGGCGCCGCGCACTCGCAGGCTTATCACCAACCGAATGGATCCCCGCAGCTATTGGGCCTGAGTGTGGAGTGATGCTGTGTGTTTTCTGACACAAATACATCAAAACCTTCCAAACCCATTAAATTGAATTACAACTACTGGACACTGGTTGGATGAGAGCGCATGGACCAGCCCCAATGTGAAACAGTTTTTTTGCGGACCACCACACGATCATCAACAACGAATTCTCTCTGAGCTTTCAAATCTATGCTCTGAGTGGTCAGTAATCATAATGTGTTGTTTGGCAATATGTTCAAATTGTCATCTAGAGATAGAAGCTCATGTGCATGTGCTTATGCTGATTCTACCCTCCTTTCCCTGTGTCCTTGTTCCTACTCCCTTGTCTCTGCAGCTCCCCTCACCGGTGCTGCTTTTATGTGCCATCACAGGGCTGTGTATCTGGCCCGGGACCCCAGTTGGAGAGAATACAGATGGAGACAGTCTGTTTGTCTGCCGTCTTTGTCATTCATCTGGGAACAGCAACATGCAGATAAAATAAAAATAAGAAAACGGGAGGGGACTAGTATTTAAGCTCCGTATGAATTCAGCGATGTGGAATGCTTTCTGTTTAAAACGGATTTGTGTTGAAATTGCATGACTCCACGCAAGCAAAGGGTCTTCTGTGTCAGTCAAACCATGGCAGCAAAGGGGGCGTATTGTTTCAGATCACCATGCTTGGCCATTTTTGGGGTTTTAGTTTTTTGTTGTATCATTTTTGCTTTTTATTTGCTTGTTGTGCCGTTTAACTCAGTGCACCATAATAATGTTGTTTTAGTGCAATAAAAAGTCATCTAACCTGTTCCTTTGGCATAATTCAGGGAGAGAGAGAAAGCGTACTCGAGAAAAAAAAATTCTTTCTTATAAAATAAACATTATCAAACTAACCGTGAGTATACACTTGCCATCCTGGTGCTATGTTGTGACATCACCTGCATACCCTCTATAACAAGTACAACCTAATAAGTAAACCTAACCTGTTTTTGACCACAACTCCCATATTTGTCAAAAAAGTAGTCAATCCAATCACTGCGGCAGCTGCAACTTCCCAATCCAGGGCTGTATTTCTACTTCCATCTTCATTTGGAAGTGGCATAGGTCTAGCGGGGCGGGTGTAGAGCCCAGATTTGGGATTAAGTCGTCAGAGTGTGCGTGTGGAGGTCTCGGCTCCATATTGGAATTGCGGAGGTCCTGGCGCTTCACTGGGGATACGTCTCAGCCCGACGCCAGCTGTAGGGCTCTCATACGCCAGCTCCTGCTTTGTTTGCACACTGATCCACTGGCAGCAGAGTGTGGGGAGGGAGGGAGGGGGGGCACCTGTCAGAATTACACACAAGGTCTCCAAAGCTGCACAAACAACCCGCGCGGCAGATGGGAAAGGCAACAGAATGTGGCCCATGTGTAGTTAGGAGGACTCATTTTTACCACTCATCCTCCTGAACAATTTACATACACTGCACCTACGACACCGATGAGGAGACCAAAATATTGGGCTGTTTCAATGGAATCAAACGTCAAAGAAGTGAATACTAGGAATATTTTTTTTTTTTTCTTCTGTAGGTTCAGCAATCCGGAACGGGACAAAAAAATGTACACAAATAAATAAATAACCTCTTGAACTTAATTAACATTTCCGTTTGTAGGATATTTATGCTAATTCACAATATGCAACTTAAATGCATTGGATATTTTTCCAAGTAATTTCTTTTGTATATATGTGTTTTTTCTATACAACAGGGACACTTCATATCTCCACAACGGGCTCGCAGTCTCGTTCTGTCCTGAATCGTATTAATCTATTCTGCAGTGTATGTACAGATTATTCCATATCTTTAGGATGTGTGACAGCCGCGCCACTTTTTGCAGGTCTCTGGGGAGGACTCTGGCTGTCTCCACCAAGTTTGTGGAATTTACTGCTCAGATTCATATAAAAATCTGTCTGACTGCCACTTTATGCTGTTCAGCCCATTTTGAAGTGACAGCTACAGAGACGCATAACTCTAATGTGTGTGCCCTAACTTTAATAAAGCCGAGTCCTGCTGTCGGCTGTCTATTGTGAATATCCATGAGGTTTTACGTGGGACCAAGCACAAAGAAGGTCTTTTTGGTGAGATGATCTGTTTAGTAAAATGTTAATAATGTAAATTCAACCTAAAAAGACAGAAAGTTTAATTGGACATGAATCGTAATAGGGGCTCAGACCCCGGCAGAAGATTGCATTAACGATATGAAATACATTGATGATGAATGCTTGACAGAATCTCCCCCGGAGCCCGGACACTGGTGGATGAGACCCGGGGGTGCCAAGTTGACAACGACGAGCTGAGCTGAGGAGAGGCCAGGCGAAGCAGGGGCAGAGGAGGGTCGCAGCACAGCACGGTGATGAGGAAATGAATGAATATTCAAGGATATTCACGCAACAAGTTTGTTACGATGCAACTACGCTGCAAGATAGACTAGGAGTCTACATTGCGGCACATATACCTCCTGGCCAGGTCACTCTTTTTAAAAGAGATTCTTCACCTCAATTACTGTACCACTCATATAATGTTGCGAGTTTGCCTCCTGACAATTAAATGAAAAAAAAAAACCTCAAATAAATGAACCAATCATAAAGCTACCAACTAACTCTACAATGCAATATGATATCAAATTATCTAGCGTACTCGAATACTGGACACCGTAGAGCATCTAAAGGGAGGACCATCCAAATATGATTCTTGCCCACCTCATAAAACCATTACCCCCCCCAAATAATATCTTTATCTTAATATTCCCCCCTACATGTTTGTTTAGTCTGCTCTCCCAAATGCAGGCTAGAACCTCGTATCACTTTTGTACTTTATTTGACAAGTCGCTGAAACATTGCACATTTTCATGATATTTTCAGTCATCTGTGTTGACACAATGAATACGGTATTAGCATAAATAGACTTGAATGGATCAATCACTATTTCATTCCCTATTTTTTATAAGATATACCTTGTGAGGCAAAAGAAAGGCCAGTCTTGATAATGCACTGAAATAGCCCATAATGAGTCTTATGATGGGGGTGATATGGTCTATCATTTGTTGCGACTTGCGGTGCTCTGAATGAGCTTCTAGTGTCAGATACAATCACTTCATTCAACCTGTCTATTCAAAAGACCTGGAAACACAAGCCTGAGATGGAATAGGCAGCTGGGCTATTATATCTCAAAATCTTTTTTCCCATTCTATGTCAGAATGGCTGTTATGAAAATGAAATGAGACGGATAGCGGCGCAATAAAGCTTTGACAATGGCATGTGACACTTAGGGCCTTGGATTTGAGTAAATATGGTAATATGTAATATGGTTTATATTCTGAGATTCGCACAAGAAACCCTTTGCTTTGTTGATGTCGGCACCGCGGCAGACATCAGAAATCCAAATGAAAATGAGCTGTCGAGCTGTGTTGAAATCCCTCAAAATGGTGGTACTTTATTTTGTGCACTGCTCACAGATGGTGCACTCCCCTCTGTCGCCGTGAAGTCTGGAGGAATACCAGACACTAATGAAAATGAATGGCAAGGTCCGTACAACCTGATTGCTGGAGCTACTTTCATCAATACTTCCAATAACGGAGGCAGGCTTACTGTCACAACACAAAATGAACCAATCCAGTGCTGTTTTGTTTTTTTGCCTGTGCCATTTTTGCCTTTTGGTTTAGCAAAGCAGCCCATGGAGTTTCCCAAGCAATAGATGTGGTAAATCTTCGCCATCAGACAGACTTTCTTCTCCCAAGTTGTCATGGCTGTTAGTAAATATTCATCATTTGTCCTTGGAATGAAGAGCACCCATCGGTTTGACAGTTTGTGAGGCACTCCCATCAGAAAGGCCTACTTCACAGCTCTGAAAAGATCTCACGAAGACTAAAACAAAGTAGAAGGATTATCTCTTTCTGTCGCAAACTCATTCTGCTTTAGCATACAGGCACAATCTAAATGCAAATGCTTCTCTTCTGCCTCTGTCCTTGGGCGTCGGTGGCAGATTTAATGAGTAAAAGGGAGGCTTGTTGCTCAGGAGTAATTGGAGTTCTATACCTGTTTTATTGTAAATGTCAGAGAGAGTAGCTAATCTGACCTGTGGCTGGTGGAACACAAATATTTATGTTTTTGTGTCTGCATTGATATAATATATGAGAAATTATAAACGGGAGCATCACTCTGGGCTAATGGTTTGAATCTGATTGACCAACTGAGAAGCCATCCCACACACAGGGGCTCGGGCAATGTAATGGAGATCAATAACACATTTCATTCCATTCACTTACCATCAAACATGTACAAAGAATGGGGAAATTGCCATAACTACTTGTTACTCAACAACGTTCACATTTTTACTGGTGCCACCATACAATAAAAATAACTAAGTGCCACCACTGGGGCCACCGCATAGAAAAGAAGTCTATAGACACGTCCCTTACCATAACTAATACTGTCTTCAGTTCAGAGCTATTTTGTTGCATTTCATTTTGAAAAGAGGAATAAAAACAACCACAACACAATGACTACAGCGTGCACTCTTGAGATGCCGTTGTGGCCACACTGGTGTAGAACTATACTCACAGACGAAAATGTATTCTCCTCCCGTCAAAATCTGCGGCTTCACTTTAATAAAGAGCAGCATTTCTATTGAGCATCCACGTGTGCTGTCACACATGGGCAGAACCAGGAGTGGCCCCAGACAACAGAGGCAGATAGCGTGTGTTATTCACTGAGTAATGGATCAGAATATGGAGAAAACAGGGCTGTGGCGTCTCTCCTTTGGGAAGATTCCTCCGGGGGAAACGGCACCTGAATAATAATGACAGGCTGACAACACAGCGGAGATGGGGTGGTTTTTGTAACCAGCTCAGTCACTACACAAGCAAAACAATGGGGTTTTAACACAGAGATAAGAGTTTTCAGCCACTGGGCCAGATTACTATACTCCCACAAGACGCATGCTTCCAATTGAGCCATACCAAGAAGCAGACAGTCATTTTTAGCAGATGTGTGGAGTCTGGAGGGAAAGAAAACGTATATCATAACTTTGAGATGGTGCTAACATAAAGTCTCGGTCTCCAGATGTAAGTCACCAGGTCAGTTATGTGTATAGGCGTATATGAAAATGTATGTACGTATATAAAATGCAAGAAATAATAGTGTTAGAAATCAGTAGTGTTGAGAAATCATTATATTGGTTAATGATTGGGTATATGCTGTGAGACTCATCGAATTAAAGAGGCTTATCTTCCTCTGAGATAACCTTGGAAAGCAGGAGAAAGAATGTTTAGTGCTTTGTATAGAAAACCAGCAAACACACAGTCTGGTCAAGGTTTTGAGATTAACACAATTTTCATTCTCTGTATGCAAAATGTGTGTAAAAAAAAAGGTTGTCAAGTTATCCAATAGACATTAAATCACAATAACCATGCGTAAAGGTAAAGATTGCCATTTACTGACACCGTATGGTTGTTGTTAGTATAAACTCTGCATCATGTTGTTTTGATTACCTTAAATCTCCCACATTATAGCCATAACTTACATTTTGTGATAAGTTCTTGAAAGCCTATCATCAATTTGGAATATCTTACTATCTGACAAACAAATAAATAATAGCTTTTGTGGTGCTAATCGTCTTATTAAAACTTGAAAAGTGGTGAATTAATTATACAATTCCCACGTTAACCATTCAGGAAGTCATGTTGACAGGCAGGAAATGGAAGGCGACTGAGTTCTTTGCGAACACGCCTGTATAAATGCCACGGAAATCATAATTAAAAAGATGGCATCTCTAAATGTTAATGGAATTAGAAACTGGATAGAGCTATGTACTTTACAGTCGAGGCACAGTTGTGTGCCTTCTGAGTAGCAGAAGCCCACATGCTGATTTTAATTTGATCAAAAGCATAGAAGTTGTTACAAAGATAGTTCTTCATCATCTAAACACATTAAGGAGAGGGGTGGTGGGATGAAAGATGGGCACAAATGGCTTAACCTGAACCAAATGATGTTTTCATGACTTTCAGCTTCGATGCCCATACGAGCTGCGGAGTTCACAGTGAAGGAGAAGTACACAAACAAATGAATCGTGATTTAGAAGGGCCACTGAGCAGACTCCTACTAGAGGAGCATCATGAACATGTGAATTTGAAACAGCACACTCATCTAAGTGATTCGCCTATTCCCGTGAGTTTAAATAAGCCGGCTTCTTTTTATCATTTAGGGATCATTTATTTCATCCTGTCGCTTAAGATTATGCGTTATTATGTATGTATTCTTCAATATGAGTACATCTATTTTAGAATCACTGCACACGCCATTTAGAGTCTGAACAGGCAAAAGGTAAAGTTATTTCACATTGTTACAGAGCACAGTACATAGTACTAAATGTGCTCTGTAACAATGTGTAATAACTTGTACTTGTACCTATGGGTTAGATACACAATGAAATATTATGTATTTGTAGTTTGTAGGTACATACTGTAATTAGACATAACTCTAACCCTAACCTTAAGCCCTAACCCTAAGGTTTACATTACACTACATTACATTATGTACTTACAAAGTACTAATACAAGTTATTCCATTGTGTATCTAACCCATAGGTACAAGTTATTACAGATTCTTACACAGCACATTACATTGTACTAAATGTTGTTACAATGTGTCAAATAAAGTGATACCGTTTTTTTTATTTGTCATCTTACAGTCGTAAGATACTGTAGATGTCTATTCTGAACCGATGTGACCATAGCCAACCTTTTCATTTCATTTTCATTGTATTTATTTATTTCATTCAAAAGTGACATCCAACAATCACAACAACCGCCAAACCCATACAGTATGAATTTTACTGTAGGGGAAACTGCGGCACCAAGAAGAAATCAGACATGGGGAGAACATGCAAACTTCACACAGGAAGGCCCCGGGCCTGGTTCAGGGTTTGAACCCAGGACCTTCAGCGCTAACCACTGGCTCAGTTGATGATTTGACCAACAATATATATATATATTAACCTAATATACGGCAGTTGGGTGGATCAACCTCCAAACTGTTTTAGTTTAAATCTATTTTATATTGAGGTACAATTTGTAGCACTGAAATAAGAATGAAACATCGTATTACACCCTGCAGCTATAGACTATAATAACACAACTCGAAAAAGCCATTACAAAAGTTATAGACTGTCACTTTACCTGTCACGTCAACGAAGAGGTAATGCAAGACAGAGAAACTGACTTTATTTAAAAAGTGTCTATCAAAAGTGGGGAGGATATCCAGATTTCAATTAAAGGGGAGGTGCGTATTGCCAGGGGAGCAGCGCTGCGACTGCTGTATGCCTCAGGGATCAGACCACACAGAGTTTCATTATCTGCCTCCCGCATGCATGGATTTCCTCTTACCTGCACCTCAAAGCCATTCTCCTCTCACTCACTCAATACTGCACCAGCCAATGGAGATCAATAAGGCGAATCATTCAAAACTGATATGTTGAAGTGAAAATAACAATTAGTGTATGGCTACGTTATGAGTTCAGGACAGTATGAGTCAAAATCCCAATTTATTTTAAAACCATGAATTTTTAATCAGTTAAAAAATGAGAAATAAGTGGAATGGCATTTAGCATCTTATCAGCTGTGAAAGTGGTTTCCCACACTATAAACTTGTCAACATCTGTACATATTAACAAGTCATTATTGGTCAAATATTCTCAGTAATCTGTCAGTGGGCAGTTGCGTGCGCTAATTTTCTGGAAATGCATAAGTAATGATAATGACTTACAAGAGGAACCGTCTCTATGTTTTGGTGGTCAAAGTGCCCTTGAAAATAAGAAGCGAGACTGAAAAAATGGCTCACTAGAAGCAATTTGTGCTGTATTCCTCCACTGAACCCATTACACATTTTGCAGCTTGGCCTGGCCCTAAATTGCAGTGTTGCTGTAATTTGCCTGATTAATCTATTTGAGTGTTATAAACGCCTGAAAGAAATCGCATGTTAAATCAGCTTGAGATTGGATTTTTATAATAGGTTTCACATGAAGGGTACGTGTACGTTTTCTGGCAAATATTTCAGCTCATTTATCACGTGGCAAAGTTCATGAAGGGGAGCGAGACTTTGTGTCATTTGAGGAGTTGGTAAATCGCCAATTTAACCCAACCTATTATATTTTCTTGTTTTGCTTTAAGTGTACTTAAATACAAGGTGGTTCTGCAGATATCAAAACAGCCACAAGTGAAGAGAACTGGGAACATACCTTGTTAAATGCACTATTAACCTCTACAACATGGTATTGACTTATGCAACAAACCATTCTTTTGCCCTTTTAAAATTTCTCAATACATGTAATTTAAAGCAATAGGAGTGATCTGGGACTAAAGATGTCTGAGTTGATCTGACTTTTAGTTTAGGGGTGGGAACCTTCTTTTGAGGAACAGAAGCATTTTGAGAGTCTCTAAATATTATGTTTGTCTTGTAGGGTCTGATCCTAGTAAGATTCTTCCTTGACCTAAAGGTTTTTTTGTCTGAGTATTCCAATATTCCATTCCACAGAAAAATGTTCAGGCAAATCCATCATGTCGCCACTTGTTAAAGATAGGGAAAAAAAACAATTAAAGGTTCCCCGTACAGGTCGAGCCGGTCCGATAGTCAATGAGGAACCAGAGTGTAGGTGTGCATATGTGTGGGGGGAGATTGGTAGATTCATTAGGAAATGCCAGTGAAGTATGGCATGTAGAGGAGAGACAATTACATGACCTTCAGTATATGAGATCGAGGACTCAGGGGACTGGCAAATGTAAAGTAAGAATAAAGCTTCAATAAAACAGCGCAAACTTTGGTCAAGTGTAATTATGAAGCAATTAAAGAGTGGAGTAAACAAAGTGACAGAGACTGATGGCCACATTAAAGAAAAATCCTTCAAAGGCTCTTCACAGGTGTTTAATTGTGTACAAGTCCACACCAATCAGACACACAACCACCTTAAATTTAAGCGTGTGTCATGTAATGTGTTATGCATGTCTCAACGCCAGCAATTTGAATTACAGTAACAAGATCGGTGACCATGAAGGCCAGCTTTGACTCATACATTGCCTGTCCCCTTTCATAAACCTTGTTGGATACAGAAGCCATAAAACTACAGAGTCCATGGACACCAATGCTATAGTTTTACAGATCCTCTGACACAGTGGCCAAGCAATCACAAACTGAAATCCTTTTACACAAACACACTAACATATTGCAATATATAAGTGATGAATTCTGGGTTATGCGCAAGCCCAATCTGCGATTGTTATCCATAATCTTACTCTTTTGGCCATGATGGTAGATAGGGTGGTGAAGAAGCAACAGGATATTGTGGGGAGAACAGGTATACAGGTAATTTTGGGATGGATCAGTTTACCCATACCAAATCCACAGGCAACACATTACTGGCAGCATGTTGGCAATATGTGCAGTATACATGAGCAAAACGAGCAGATGTTATTGCATTATCCCAATGACACCTACCGGTACTTTTTATGTTTTTAATTGCTGACAGGGTATCAATCTCAAGCATTAACTTAGAGAAGAGTTGATGTTGGTTCATGTAATCAAAATACCATACTTTTTGTTTTAACATAACTTTGTTATGCTGTTGAATTCTTTATATAAAATACTTTGCTGTCATGGCGATGTGAAAACAGGAAGAAACTTCCCTCTCTCCTGGTACAACTTAATTTTTCACCTTTTTCTCCGACCTGCATTTGTGGTTTCTGTGTTCCACATTGTTTTTCTGGATACTTTTTGTTAGTATTCCTGCAATTTTATTCTTACTTGTTAAAATCCCTGCCTTTTAGCTCCTCATTTACTGTCTCCTATTGTTGCATTACCTCCCTTCCTGTAGTGATTACCTCAGAAAAAACCTGTGCCCGGTCTGCCCCACAACGTGGGGTAATTCCACCTGTCAACCCGCATGCACAATCAAGTTTCTATTCAATTAAATCAAGAAAGGACATACTCACAGATGTCTTTTGTGGGTCTTTTATTTGATAGAATTACAGAAAGGAAAAGAACCCCCTTGTTCGATCTATGTTGCCTGGGAAGTGAGTTCACCAAAAGGTCACTGGTCGTGCTGGACATACGATCTACGGGTCTTGATTTTGGGTGTTAGTGTCAGACACCAAGATCAGATACCGTATGAAATGATTTAATCCGCCTTAGTGTGACTGGCAATTGGTTCTCGATTGGCTCAAAATCCGGGAGAAATCACACGATGGAGATTTGTGACCGATAGATAAAAAGAGGTTTTCAGAATGCAACAGGTCGCTCCGTGGTCAGGAGCTAAGTAGTCGCAGGCTGGCAGAATAAAAAGACCTCGAGCATCGCCCGGTACACGTCTATATAGGGTTACAAAACATCATTTTTTCAGTTTCTTTGCATCACACATGTACATCCCCTGAGGGCCATTTGCAGAAGCACAGATAAGGAACTGTTGCAGTCTTAACGGAATCCAGATGTGCGCTGCGGTCATCCAGAACGAGAAGTGAGCTTTGGAATGATGGATGTGGCCACGCAACGGAGTTCCCCGTCCCCGGGGTTACGCTTCGGCCTCGATGTACAGTTCTAATAATAAACAGTGCGCACATTTACATGTCTCCACTATGCTCCTAACGCGGGTCAGCTCCTTGTGAGACCTCCGCTGGAGGCCGTGCAGGAAGATTAATGGTACAGCACAGATTTAGTACAACTCTGGTTACAATACATTTATTATACTCTACGTTGATCACATGTAAAAAGGGGGATATATAAGAATTAATGATTACACAGTGAATACAGGCTAAACTGCACATGACAATATCCCGTTTTGGGTTTAAACTCTGGGGCCTATACTGCCCATGTGATTATAGTAAATTGCAAAGCTTATACAAAAATAAAAGAATATTTAAAGAGGTGATTACGTTACAACCATAAGAGAGGGCAATGATTATAACATCCTCCTCCGGAATCACCCTTTTTTTAAATTTATTTTTAATGTATTATTTTTATTTTTTTTGGCTCCTTCCCGAACTCAGCCAGTTTTGCCTGTTACTCCCGCTCGGGCATGCTCTAACATCATGCGTCCCATACGATCGTAATCTTTCCCTCCCCGTTCTCCCCACAACCTCCTGCTTATGGGTGGTTGGTAAGCATATCTATTATTGGCCTCCTTTCGAAGGATCAGGATTCTTTGCCTGCCCACTCGAGGAGGAGCCCATCCAGATCCCTGGATCTAATTCTTTGGGTGCTCCGCCAGGCAAAGGTGCTCTTGGATGTTACAGTTTCCCATTCTTTCTCTTGGATACTTGGGAGATCAGGGTTAGTGATCTTGGTCAGTGCCCTTGGAGGCGGTGAGACAGCATAGACCCCTGTCCAGAATGACTCATCCGGACATGGGTATGGCCCTTTCCCGCGAACCCTGCCATCGAGGTTGAACTCTGTTATAACCCTCATCGTTACAACGGGTAGATTGGTGGTTTCATCAAACCCCAACCACTCCTCTGAAAAAAGGCCCACCACCCCTCTCACTCCAAGGGGACCGTCAGCCGGCACTCCCCTGGGGCCTTCTGCAAGTTGGGTGTACTGCCATTCCCCGTCATACTGGTGAGGGCAGAGTGTTTTCCAGTGCCATGCGCTATCCCCTCGGGACTCAGGTACGCAGGGTTGGGACACACATATCACTGGTCGGACTTTCAATACGGGGTCTACACCATCTTGCTGCTCCAATTAAGTAGCTTCCCAAGGGGTACATATCAACATGAGGGATTCAGGGAGCCAAAGCCTTCCCCACCTCTCAATTCCTTTACAGATCACTAATCTGGCCTCGACCTGATTACCGAAATATCCTCCAACACTGTGGATGACAGGAGGCATCAGAGGTTCCCGGGTAACGTCGACTTTGAATAAGGCTGGCCGTTGGCCACATCCTTGGTATAAGAATAGTGCCCCATCAGTGCTTT